>BLIW01000002.1:7722500-16950000 GCA_016586305.1 Ophiorrhiza pumila | reverse complement strand
ATGAGGAAGGGGGATTAGGCTTTCGAGCACTTAAAGACATTGCCAAAGCCCAATTATACAAGTTGTGGTGGATATTTAGGCAGCAAAATACCCTATGGGCCAGATACTTAAGGACAAAATATTGTAGAGATGCCCATCCTCTTCAACTCCTGGCCCATAGGGGCGATTCAAACAGTTGGAAACAAATGCTTAAAACTACTGCAAAAGTGGAGGAACACATTTTATTTCAAATTGGGAAAGGAGAGTGCAACCTGGTTTGGGACAAATGGAATGGGAGAGGAAGACTTGCTTATACTTTCCAGATCAGGGACAACAAAAGGTAAATGATTTCCTGGAGGATCAGGGCTGGAATGTACAAAAAATTCTGGAACAATTCACTCAGATTCCTCCTTCCTTCTTTACTGAAATTCACGTTGGAAACAGGAATACACAAGATCAAATAAAGTGGATCAATTCAGGTAATGGCCAATTCTCACTGCACTCAGCTATCCAGGTAATCAAAGAGGTAAACCCCCGATTATTTCCTTATAGATCTTATATTTGGGATAATTGCATGCCTATAAAGATCTCTTTTTTTATGTTAAGACTGCTCAGAAAGAGACTACCTATGGCTCTGAACCTACAGAAAATAGGTTTCATTGGTCCACTTGTTTGCCCCTTTTGCTGTTCCTCTGAAGAAACGATTAGCCATCTATTTACTTCCTGTCAGATGACAGCCAAGGTATGGAAAAGGTTTGGTTCAGAAATGGGATTTTGGCCTAATACTCTTTCCTTGACAGGTTCTTTAAACGAGTGGTAGCTTAGGCCTGAAAAAACAGAGGTCAAAAAATTCATGTTGAAAATAATCCCGTCACTCATCTGTTGGAATGTGTGGAAAATGAGGAATAATGTCACCTTTAGGAGTGTAAAGCCTGAAACTGATCAGATTATCTACACCACCTTCCAATTGGTCAAGGAATTAGCTGCTAACAAATTCAAAATCAGAAATTTGGAAAACCTAGATTGGGATCAAATCTGGACTAATATCTGGAAGATTAAATGGAGAATTAAGGTTTGTACCTACAAATGGCTACCCTCCTACATACCCGGGGATTAAGGTAAACTTCTCTGGCCTAAAAGTAGGGCAGTAATGGAAAATTGAAGGTGTTGCTCGTGACCATAATGGAAGATCTGTTATCAATATTCCTGTGCTTTCTTATGACTTGACTTATGCTAAGGCGCAGGTTGAGTTACTGTCTTGCAGATGGTGGCTGGAATATTGTAGAGGACTGGGAATCAGCATGGTGGAATTTGAATCTGATTCAGAGGAGCTGTACAAAGTGTGGAAGCAAGAGGGTAACAGGGATCCCATAATCCGTCAGCTTCAGCCCCGAACAACCATATCTAAAATACAAAAAGAGGCAAACAAGCCAGCAAGATGGATGGCTGCTAATGAAGGAAAGGAAACATTACCCTTGGAGAAACTCCTAAAGTCAGATATGATGTGCCTTCGTTACATACTAAGGAAAAGGACCAAGCAATATGAACTACGCAACTAATCCCCAAAATAATTACAGGTTAGGGCCCTTGTCTGCTGATGATAGGACAGGTTGCCAAATGATATGTCTAAATTCATGCCTGTCGATGTTAGGGCATTTATCATCTAATCTGAAAATGTTTGCTCCCTCTTCATCTCTTCTTTTTTTCCTTTGGACGTGGAGAAAATGGAAAGTAAGGCAATGCTGGCAGCTCCCTCTAATCATATAATGTTATTTGCTACAGTAACTTCTGGAAGCCCACTCCATGAAATGCCTAGGTCACTAGTTTGCGGTATTTAGGACTGGTTTGCCTGCTATATTTTCTTTTCGTTGAGATTAAAGCAGGTTGTCTGCTATTTTGGTGCTTGCATAAAGTGAGAAGAATGCTGATCTACGTATCTTGAAGATCCTGCTACCTTTTGTGGCCTCACTACTAGTGTTTTTGTGTATACATGGCTGTTTTTGCATTTCTTCAATCAATTACATGTATGCTTTGATGCTCTTCGGTTAATTGGTGTAGTTTTATTGTTGAACTATAAATGTAAATGGAGTAGTACTCCATATTTACGCTTCATGATCTAATATTGTAAATGGAGTAGTACTCCAACCTCCCTTTTCTTTTGTGATATCCTTAAGAACAAATCTCTATTAGGCCTATGGCATGTAAATGGAAATTTGATCTCAAAGATCCTCTAAATTTTGTAAGAGCGATATCATCGCTCACAAAGACAATTAATATTTTGGGAGTGGCGACCCACCTCAAATGGAGGTTAGCCAAAAAAAAAATCACTAGAATTCATGTTTGTATCTTGGGATCCGGTAGTCCCTGTTAAGATCTCTTTCCTCATGTTGAGACTTATCAGAAATAAAATTTCCCTGGGATCAAATCTGTACAAGGCAGGCATCAAGGGCCCTTTCTTGTGCCCTTGGTGCCATGCTAATGGGGAAACATTGAGCCATCTATTTGTATCTTGTCAGTTTGCACAAAAAATCTGGAAGACCTTTCCAATAGAAATTGGGATCTTAGAACATTCCAACTATTTTCTAGGTACTCTGAACATTTGGTGGTAGAACCACATTAGTACATTTGAGAGCAGAAGAATCGTCATTAAATTATGTACTTCACTCATATGCTGGTTGATGTGGAAGCTTCGAAACAAGATCACTTTTGATAGGGGTGTTCCAGAAGAAGGGATATTGGTGGGAAGAATTTTCCACTCCATCAAGAAACTCATGAACCTGAAATTTAAATGGGTGCAAATTATGGATCTCGGATGGCCATCCTTTTGGGACACATGTCAGAATGTTAGAAGGAAAATCGTACTGTAGAGCATTAAATGGGAACACCCGGATCTCTCTTTCATTAAGATCAACTTTGCAGTTGCAAAAGTGGGAAAAGGCTGGAGAGCTGGAGGCCTTATCAGAGATCATAATAGTCAATTACTATATCCTCTCTCTATTCTTCTATTTCCTCCCTCTCTGTCAAGATTGCACGTAGAAGCACTAGCGGCTCACAGCTACATTTCAAGTACTGGGGAGCTAAGCAACCAAGCTATCATCCTTGAATCAAACTCTACCACGCTCTTTCAAGGGGTTAGTTCTTGCGGTGAATGGCAGATTATAAGCACACTTGATTTCATCAAACAAAGGGCTATCATGAAGTCGGTCCGACAAGAAGCTAACCTACCAGCTTCGCTTCTAGCAGCTCAACAGAGAGCAGCAGCCCTCTCTGTTCTTCCTTCTCTATTCAGAATAGATAGGGAACAAACTCCTTCCATTATTACAGAAAAAACAAATGCCTTCATACACCAACCAAGAAGAAGTCCTGCTAGTGAATGGTAAGTCAGGTATGCTTGTAGGCCCCAGTCTGCCAAAGTTAGGACTGGTTTGCCACTTCTATAAGCTTAGACCCCAGCTTGCAGATGTTAGAGTTGGCTTGTCTTCCCTTAAACTCTCCATTGTTATACTGGAATATTTGCTTCTATCACTTCCCCTACCTTTTCTTGGTCCCAAATGGAAAAAAGGGGTGATTTGTCTATATCAGTTCCAAGATACTTCAAATGCCTAGACGTTGTGGATTGCTACCTGCCTTCAGATCTTGCTTCCTGGAATTGAACATAGTTATTCAAAACTACAGCTGAGAATGTAGCTGGTATCTTAAGCTACAGCCATCAGAACCCACGTCCAAGTGGCATAGAAGTCTAGAAACTACTCTTGAGAACCAAAATGGTTTTGTCTGTACCAACCTGCTTTAGGCACTCATACGATATTAGCAATGAGGAATGCAAAATTAGCCATAAAGCTGTAATGCTTATACATTGTTGCCCCAATAAGAGGGGATTTTTTGTCACTCCTTGTGATCAAAGATGCCTTTTGTACTATAGTATGATCATAGCGTTACTTGTAAATGGAGGAAGTACTCCATATTTACTTTTACGCAAACCATTAAATCTATCTCCATTAGGCCATTGGAATGTAAATGGAGTTGGATTCAATTGGTCAAGAAGTGTAAGGATGGCTTTTGAGTATGTCCTCCATCCACCAAGTTATGAAATAAATAGGGAGTAGTGCCCACCTCAAAAAGAGGTTCTGCCAAAAAAAATAACTAGAATTCATGTTATAGATTCTAAAATTCTCTTTACCCTCTCAGTAGAAATCTTTCTTCGGGCCTTTCAGCTTTTTAGCTGAAAGGCCTGATCTAACCACACTACTATCATAGATTTTCAGATCTAACCTCACTATTGTTATAGATTCTAAGATCCTCAACGACAGCCTCAAATAAACGGGAGCATCATCTTCTCAGCTAAAGGAAGTTAGAGAGAACTATAGCTTGGAGCTCTAAAGTCATACCAAAGTCAGAACAAAGAGAATCACAAAGCTGGACTCTATCCACACTCAGAGCGTCTTCAGATCCAACTTCAGAGCGGGCTCGATCGGCGTCCAAACTCATAGCAACTTCAGAAGACCAATTCCTCAAAGTTTTCTCAGCTAAGTTCCAGTTGTTCTTAGCTAAACGAAGCTAAATCGGTGGCTCCAAGATCACCTAAACTGAGAGAGCTTGAATGATAGCTTTAACTACCGAGGACCAATCCCGCTTTAGAATCACGCTCTCGTCTGAAACCTTCTTCTCACCTGAAGACCTCAGCTGATTCACGAGTCTCAGCTAAAGAGCTTTAGTCAACGGAGTCCATCTCAGATCTCATCCACTTGCTCAGATACTGTAGCTCATCCAGCTCATATCCACTTCGTTAGCTACTGTTTTAGCTCATCCAGCTCCTGATGTTTGGACGACAAATCAGTTCCTGTCCAGTTCGTGACACGAGCTACCGAAAGATGCAGCTGAAAAAATGCAACAAATACTATGACTCCACCACGATGCAGGAACGAGAGGCCTCAACTGAAAACGATCGAGTTTCTCTAAAGAAGAGCAAAACAAAGTCAAGCTGCAGTTGACCGGTGCCCTCCGACATCTGACCTCGGCTTCATTACGCGGACTACCACTACTGAGGTATGTAGTCTGAAGCTGCAGTGGCTCACTTGGAACCGCTGGGTCTTTGGAAATGACCTTGGTGATGGGTGGACATTTGAGTCATAGATGCAGTGAATGAATCGGAAACATTTGCTATTGACATCTCCTAGTTATTTGGATAAAAATTGCTCCATAATTGGCTAATTACTTATGGTCTGTTCTTGGTTTTAACCAACACTTACTCTTATACAAATTTGGGCGGATTTGTTATTGATGCGGCTGCTGAAGCTTTGTTCATGTTAAGTGTGTTTAATGCATCATTGAATTTTTGGACATCTGTTTTGATCTTCGCTATGCTTTGATTGTGTCATTAGCTTTGATTGAAAAAATTTTCTCAGTGTATATGCTGAGTTTACTGTGTTTGAAGAGGTCCGGCCAATCCGTGGTTTTCGACCTCCGAATTTATTTACCTTTGGTGGATTGTTGATTTCTGCACACATAATGGTTGAAAACTGAACTGTTCCTGCTCAAGTGTTTAAAGTTTCAATGGCTTATGTGAAGAGCTCCTAATTGGTGTGGCTGTTGCAAATGATCATATGTTTAGTTGTTGAACTGATAAGGAACGTTCGTTTGTAAACGAACAAATTGCAATGATGCAAAAATCTGTTTTAATGCTTGGATTCTTTACAGTGCGACATTTAGTTTAAATACATAACTTGAAAGAACATTGCGATTCTTGAGCTTAAATGATTGTTGTTGATGAGTGGCGCACTTTCAGAAGGCAATCGATCCATGGACTCCGAGGCCTCATGGTCTCCTACCTCTGACTCACAAACTTCTGTCCCTCATGGTACTATTATTCACTACAGTTGGCAGTTTTACTCACATACTTCTTAGATGGAATTAGAGCATCGATACTTTGGTAATCACTAAAGTCATTTTTCTATAATTCCCAACTTTAGATTATAGTAAGTTTCATGTAATGGAGTAGTAATCCAAATTTTTGGATCACATGCTGGTAACGGTGTGGTCGAGTATATCCGGCACCGTATTTTGTTCATGATGGTATAAAGTTTTCCTTTTTCTAAAAAAAAATCACTAGAATTCATGTCCTAATAACTTTGAATTAGAGAGCTTGGATCCTAGAGGATGAAGCTAGATTTGTTAAGTGGATTGGTGGGCCCCACTTGTTCAAGTTATATATAGATCTTTTAGACTAATACCACTGGGATTGGTTGGAAAATAAAAACCAATACTCTAGTAACTATTATAGTAGAATTTTCTATATTCCATTTCTCATATATTCGGTAAGTCATGTAATGGAGTAGTACTCCAAGTTTATCGCTTTCTCTTTTGTAGCGGTGTATTTGGGTATACACTGCATCGGATTTTGCCCACCTTTGTATATATATTATCAGATGTTTCTTCAAAAAAAATCACTAGATTTCATGTTTAAATTAATTTCAGTAAAGAAAACGGAATAAAAAAAGTTAAAATGAATGCGTTTTTAGTCTTTGCCTTTTTTGACCAAAATGCCCTTGCAATTTGGAGGTTTGGCGATGAATTTTGTGTTGTTGTTTTTTGACATTAATCACTATAATTTATAAAAACCAGGAAAACGTTAGCTACTTTAATCAAACTTTCATAGATAGAGCATCTGAGGATCGAATCAAAGACGACATTTTTCTCAGATTATATTGAGGCGAGCTTGAAAAGCCAGGTAAAGGAGTCGATCTGCCACCATCACCTCGGACTGAAGCCACCTCCTTACCCTCTCTTCTTATTCCGACCACAGCTGGCTAACTCCTTTATATCTGTTGCTTGGAAGCTGATCTAGATCTGCTGTTAAGGATACTTCCTCAACAGCTCAAGAAAACACGAATCGGACCACTGCTCATATCTAGATCTGTCCGCTCAGCTATAAATCGAGAGTGGGAAAGCTGAAATGTGCACCCACCTTCAACTCACTACATCAACCGGCACCTCTCAAAGTCAGATCCAGCTCGTTTACAACATCCAGCGTTACTGTACTTACAACTATTCAGATTTAGCTCGGGAGTGGACAGCTGTACTTGTAGCTACTCTTTCATCTTCAGTCTAGCACTTTTTAGGTCAGCTAGGTTGTATCTTGATGGTGGACAGCTATACATCAGCCGGCGCCTCTCAAAGTCAGCTCCTGTTTGGTTACAACATCCGCCGCGAATAGTGGATTTCGAGCTAACATCACCAAGCCCCGTTGGTCCTAGTTGAGGACATCGACTCCAATATTTCAAATTTGGCATTTTGGTTTACTTATCTTAACTCTACTTGCATTAAATCCCCTGTAGCAGTTTGCATACACTTTGTTCAATGACAAGTTGGTTCTATACCAACTAATATGTGTTAAATAACTTGGCTTTTGTTGTGCGTTTTTTGTACATATGTGATGATTTGAGAGGTTTTGTGCAGTTATATGTTTACAATATGAAAATGATCAAATGATGTAAAACGAGCAAAAATGATGGTAAATAAAGTGAAAAATGTAAAAGGCAAATGAAGGAACCGAGAATGCATATTTGGCCATTTTAGGGTTTTGGGCAGCTTGGTTGTGCAAATTCATTTGAGCATAACTTCTTCAATATTAAGCCAAATGATAATTTATTGGATTTTCTGGAAAGCTCTTTGAGTTATCTTCAATTCTTATGTTTTAACGTTCTTCTAATTCTGTGTGTAAATATGAGAAACGAAAGCATCTTGATGATTGCTACTTCATGATTTAGTTATTGAATTCATATTGCCACAGTTTGGAAGATTGTTAATATCTTGAGCTGTAGACATCTAATCTCAGTGATTCTTGATCCATTGGAAAGCCATGAGATAGGCATAGAACTTTTATTTTTACCACCAAGCCCAATTTAGGAGCTAAGGCACATGACTTTTGTGAAGACTTTGGGTTTTAAAGCTGAAACATGCACTCAGCCACAATGAAGGTTCACATGCACAATATTTTCTCGGGCATTCTCACAAACACCTCGCGAGCACTCACTTCACACTTCACTCACTGCACAATACCTCACTATAGCCGCATGAACTTCGCTCACACGATGTGCGGCGAGGTCACCTCGCCGCACAAGACTCTCGCACACACCTCACCAGCACTAGGCACACACATCATGCGACGAGCTCAGCTCGTCGCACACACCCACGCACTCACTCCATGCGGCGAGGTCACCTCGACGCATGAGACTTCACACACCCACTAAATTCATGCATTTAAATACACATCTCGGTACACTATTCACTACACATTTCACTTCATCACTGGAAGAGATGTCCATTGCATTACATCTCAGAATTGTTTACATGAGAATATTTTCTTTGTGGTTCTAGAATGTTGAAGTCCAGTTTTCAATTCTTCAAAATTGCACCATCTCAACACTTCATACCCACTCACATTTCACAGCTGCATGTTCACTACACTACACTTCACAAACCCAGAATTTTCATTCACATCTTACACTTTATTCTCCTTTGGTACTTCACCATTTTTTTTGCATCCCTCACTTCACAAGAATTGGATCACTGCACAATACTTCATTACATCTCACTTCACTTCACTTCATCCACTTCAGCTGTTAAACCCACGAACATCCACTCACAATTCACTTCACACTCAAACCTCACACAGCACACACAAATGCATGGCGAGACCTCGCCACGAGGTTTGGCCAGCAAACCATTTACATGGTGAGGTCTCGCCGCGAGAACTCGCCACGAGGTCTCGCCACACACACACACTACACGGCGAGGTCTCGTCACGAGACCTCGCCAGCATGATGCTCTTGGAGTGGATTTTGTTTGGCAATCTTGAAGGAATGGCAAAGTGTTTGGAGTTTTGTTTCATGAGTTTCAGTTTTGTTGCACTGTTTTGAGTTGGTCATAACTCTCTCATCTTTTCTCTAAATTGGGTGATCCATATGGCTATGGAAAGCTAAGATAACGAGTTACAATTTTCATGTTTTAAGCTTTCCTTGATTCACAGTGTTTCGTGGTCAAATTTTGGTTTAAAGCTGCATCTTTGAGGTTTCGTATATTGAGTTTTCTGGAAATTTGACTAAGTGTTGAAGTACTAAGTTTCTGATTTTCAGGGCAAAAGAAGGCGTGAAGTCCAATGGCCAGAAGGCATGATTTCGTGAATGTTGTTTTGCTTTGAAGCCCGCGAGGATGCTGAATGTGCGATTTGAAATAGCAAGAAGGCGTGATTCGACTCTGATTCGCGCGTGATTCTCACTGAAGGTGTGATTCTCACTGGCCCAAAGGAGTGGTCTCCGAACTAAAGGCGCGCGACCTTTTGACGAAAGGCGCGAATGAGCATCTGAAGGCGCAATTTTGAAAGCCCGAAGGCGCTGGAATGCTGGAGGAGTTCTACAATTTCGGATTTTTCACATTTTAGGCTGATTTTTAGTTCTTTCACTTAAGGCCACTTTTTTAACACTTTATACATTTTATGTTGCGTATTAGTTACGCTTTCCCAACTCTATATATAGGGAAGGTAGCTAACATGTAAAGGGGGGGATTCTAGATTTTAGAACCATCGTTTGAATTTTAGCGGGAGCTTTTCTCCCTCTCATTTTCTCTCTCTAGATCTATTTTCTCTCACTAAACATTTCTTCTCCGGATCTCAACTCCGATTGTGAATTTGGACTGGATTCTTCTTGCTTATTCTCAATTGACAAAGGAATTGACAAATCTCTCGACTAAATCGGTAATTCTTCCAATTAAGTGATAATGAGCTTATCAATGTTGCAATTTGTTGATGTTGAGATGAGAAAGATGATTTCTGGCTAAATCTATGATATCTTAGGATTCTAGATGGATGAATACATGAATTAGTAGATTATATGCTATGCAATTGATCTAATTGTTGAATCTTGAAATCACATTTGAATTAATCATAAAAATCTGTGAAACTTCATATTTCTAGCTAATTTTGAATGGATCAAGCTTCAATTGTGGTCGACATACTAAATTGAGGAGTGATTAACCGATGTCAGTGGAGAAATATAAGAAGTGAGAACTGAATTGTGATTGCTTTAGTCTTCACACTTACTCCATTTGATCATTTCAATTCTGAGAATCAGGCTTCGCCATAGGAAGTTTTGAAGAATCGAAACAGTAGGAATAGTGATGAAGAAGCTCTCGATGTTAACAACGAAGGCATCTAAACCCTAGGTTGGGCCTCGCCATGGGAGTACATAGGTTTCAGATGTTAGAGAAGTTAGCTGAGAGAGTTGAGAGATTGCGGAGCGTAATCCACCATTCTCGGGCCTCGCCATGGGAGAGGATGGTGATTGGGGGGTACAAGAGGTGGTGTGGTCGCCATGCTAACCACAGCTTGAACTTCTAGGCAATTTAGGTCTCCAATGCATTTAATTGTTTACTGATTGCATAGCATAGAGTTACTAAGCCTGTGTTCGTCCAATTTAAGAATACTAAGATATCTGTTTCATCCTTGCTTGTCATTTTCTTTTGTATTTCTGTCCTCGTTCTTTTGTGTCGAAATTACATTCTTTCTAGTACTTAGATTCTGAGACAAAACTTTTAGAACAATTTGCTCAATATTCTTGACCTAAGCCTTCCCTGTGGATACGATCTCTTCCTCCACTACTACATTAGTGTTTAGAGTTAAAATTGACGAGGTGCGACACTTGCTATCATTCAAGTTCTTCCAATTAATTTGTTTTGTTTTTTTACTGACGAGTGCTATGGGAATGGAAGGCTATTCGTAGGGTGCAGATGGTAGGAGATTAAAGTTCACTATTCTTGTTGGATTGGAAGGTTATACATGGGACGTATCTTGAAGGAATTAGCCTTATTTTGGTTTGTTCCCTAGTTTTGATTACTGATGGAGAGTTCTTGTTTCTTAGTTTGCTTAAGTAATTTGGAGATATTGTTAAATCTTTCCTGATCTTGGCAAACCATTCATGTGATTAGCTGAATTTGTTTGATGGAATCTTCCTGATTTTGGGTTTGTTCCTTGGTTTGATTACTGATGGAGAGTTCTTTTTTTTTTAGTTTGCTTAAGAGATATTGTTAAATAAAAAAAAATTCACTATATATTATGTTTGGGATCTGGTTTAGCAAACGACGAACCCCACAAATATGGAGTTTTGCATCTGGTTTAGCAAACGACTATTTTTTGGGATCTCTATGTTGACCAAAGATCTCAGTTTACTCTGTTTTACAACCCTCTCTCTTGGGTTATTTTGTCACTCCTTTTGATCTAGGGAGTTTTTTGTACAATAGACTTTATACAGGTCCTTTTGTAAATGGAGGAAGTACTCCAATTTTACGTTTTCAAAACCTCATGAAATTGGATCCATTAGGCCTACGGCATGTAAATGGATTCGATTTCAAGGGTCTATATATTATTGTAAGGGTGGGATTAAGGTATGTCCACCCCCACCAAATTATTCAATATATAAAGAGTGGCGCCCCACCTCCAAACGAGGTTGTGCCAACTAAAAAATTAAAAAAAATTACTATAATTTATGTTCAAATTACGGTCATCGAAAAAAACGAAACAAAAAATTCAAAATGAACACGTTTTTGAATTTTGCCGTTTTTGACCAAAAAGCGCATGAAAATTGGAGGTTTGGCGAAAAATTTTGGTTTTTTTTTTACATTAATCACTAGAATTCATGTAGAAAAAATAATGAAATTTCCATGGATTTGTTACAAAAAATTTTCGGTGGTCAATAGATTTCTCCCCTAATCATGAATCGTCTGTTTCTCCTGTGTGGGTGAAGTTCCCTTTTCTTCCCATTCATTTATGTAATAAAGAGACGCTCTTCTCTTTTGGGTCTGTAGTTGGACTCCCATTGAAATTGGATTTAGCTTCAGCTGTAGCGGATAGGCTCCTTAGACCTAGTGAAGCTAGGTTATGTGTCCAAGTTGATGTTCTAAAACCTATTCCCTCTAGAGTATGGATTGGAAGTAAGAACAAAAGCAGGTGGCAACCGATTGAAGTAGAATACCTGGCAACCTATTGCTTCAGTTGTCACAAACTTTGCCATCCATCCTCCTCTTGCAAGGCAGGCCGTCCATCTTCAGGTCTAGTTACAAAGATGTGGATTCCAAAAAATGACGGTACTACAACACGGGGAAAAGGTAAGGAGGTGATGGGTACAGCCCAGCCTTCACAGAACTGTAATACCCTTCAAACGAATCAGCAGGCCCAAAAATCACATATAGAAGCAATCCGGGACTCTTTGCAGAAACAGATTGCAACGAAGCACACTATTGTTGCTCGACAAGAACTTGAGGAAGGGCAGGGCCCGAACGTTGGATTACAGTTAATCATTTACAACCCGGCAAGAGCGTTGGAGGCTCCCCCAAGCCTCACTTTGACAGGGATCCCCAAGGAGGATCAAATGATGCTTCTAAACTTGCAAGATCACCCGGTTGTTCCCTCCACTCTACCAAGGACTGACTCAGCTCCTCTCTTGCGCATTCACTGGCTCGATAAGGAAAGACCAAAACCTGAACTCCCTGATTCGGTTTCCCAGGCTAAGCTACTCACCTTGGATGATGGCCACAGGGATAACACAATGATCCTAGTTCACTTTGAGGAGCAAGTGATTGGCCAGGATCTCCAAGCTTATACGCCAGTTAAATCAACAAGGTATAACCTTCGTTCTCACTCCAAATAGGAAATCTATAAAAAGAAGAGTTCAAGGAAAAAGGAAAAGATAGAGGCAAGGAGAAATGCTTTGGAGTTTTGTTACTCTGATTCTGATACCCATTTTTGATTTTGAATAGTGTCTGCCTATTTTGTTTTGTCTTGATTGGTTTGGTTCTCACTTGTTGTGGATTTGATCTCTTCTAAATTCTTTGAGAAACTGCCATGCTTTGGTGTCTTGTCTCTGATTGATTTTGAATTTGATGCTGCCTTGGTTGTTGTGAATATGGAATATGCTCTTGAACTGAGTGGCATTGGAATGCCCCTACTATTGAACTGATTGACAAAGATACTTGAAAGGGTGCATTGGAAAATTTGATTGTTGGATTTTGGCAAATCATCTTCGTGTGGTAGAGCTGCATTTGACAATATTTTGAACATAAGTTGTTAATCTATGATGATGGTTGGTTTTTGCATTGATTATATCTCGCGCTGTTAATATATTTTCAATGATTGATCTTGGATTGCTATTCTTCATGTGCTGATAACTTTGAATTAGAGAGCTTGGATCCTGGATGATGATGCTAGTTTTGTTGAGTGGATTGGTGGGCCTCACTTGTTCAAGTTATATATAGATCTTTTAGACTAATACCACTAGAATTGGCTGGAAAATAGAAACCAATACTCTAGTAACTATTAGAGTAGAATTTTCTTTATTCCATTTTTCATATATTCGGTAAGCCATGTAATGGAGTAGTACTCAAAGTTTATCGCTTTCTCTTTTGTAACGGCTTAATTGGGTATACCGTATATCAGATTTTGCCCACCAATTATATATATTATCAGATGTTTCTTTAAAAAAAATTACTCGAATTCATGTTCAATTTAAAGTCAGCGAAAAAAATAGAAAAAAAGTCAAAATGAATGCGTTTTTGGAGTTTGCCGTTTTTGACCAAAAAACCCATGAAAATTGGATGGGTTAAGATAAAAAATAAATTCCTCTCACTAGAAAATTTTCTCCACCTTTTCTCTAGGAATTTCGAAACTTTTCGGGCCTTTCAACTGAAAAGCTGAAAGGCCCAATCCAAGATTTTATTGAAAACAAGATTTTTCTTCATTCTCATAGTGTAATAGAGAATTTGTGATTAGAAGACAACACTGGGATCTCCAAAAACAACGTATCGGCACCGGATCGACATCTACTGTCTGAATCTGAAATCCTCTTCTAGCAGAAGAGGACTCAGCTATAGAGAATCGAAGAGGGAACAACGGGAGATTTACCCAGATTTCCCCACCTTAATCTGAAGAGAGTCTAATTAATCAACCCAGCAGCTGACCATCTCTGAGGAGAGCGCCTGAGATGGGACCCACAGGGATCCTGCCAACTCTAGCTTCAAAGACGGCAGCATCGATCGCCAGATTCGTGCATCAAATCTCTACTGGAAAAAAGATCTGACCTTTTAATGGAAGCCCTTCAGAACAATCGCTGGTTGTGCCTTTGACACCCACTGGCTCTGTATTATTGTTGTATCCTGGATGAAATGCGTGCCTTTTATGCTGATTGGAGGACCCTCGAATACTCGGCAGAAGATGAAGGAAATTTGGCCTGTTGCTACAGTAGGACAATTCGCCTTCTCTGATGTTAATTTCTTTCAACTTTGCCTGCTGATGTTAGGACATATGTCATTAAAGGGTTATGGTATTGCCTTGATTTTGCTATCTTTGATTGTTATTGTGATGGTAATCCTGTAGTTTTGGTGCTTGTTTTGAACACGCATCTATTTGGTATTTGCTCTGCTTGCTCTAAATGTTGTGGTTTGGTGCTGCTTGTGGGGTGGTTTTCTCCAAGAATCGTTGTGGTGGGATTGCAGCGATTGAATTGATGGATGAATGTCCAAGCATGCCCTGCATGGGTGATGATTTGCCAATGATTTTAATTTGTTTATAGAGGCTCAATTGACTGTACTTGCTTCTGGATTGAATTTGTTATCTCTGTGGAATTGTGTGTCAAATATGTACTGAGTTGAAAGTGTTATCCTCTGGATTGAATTAGCTGAGATAGTTGTTTTGACTTGAGGATAGTTGGAATCGAGAGTTGAACCCCAAAGATTGTTCTTGCTATTTACCATTTATGTAACCTTAATTTTGAACATTAATACACTAGACTTGTGGACCTTTGATCCTCTTGTTTAAAGGCGGAAGATCTATAGTGCTCAACCCATACGTAACCATGACAGCCTCGCACTTTCTGTTTTGCTTTATTCATACAAGGCCTGTTAGAACCACACCTCATATGCGTTAGTTGCAGTTTTACTGATCTTCTAATATTTTTAGGAAAAGGATTTATAGGGCTAGAGTGATTGGGAGTGCTGCATTGAATGGCATATGAGAGTCTAAGGAAAAACTAAGGCATAGTTTTGCTTGATAGAGGCAACTTTTGAAAAGGGGCATAAACGACCTGTCTCAGTGTTATCAATGAAGTTTTACATCGAGATAGAACTGGGTAGTGGTATAACTTGGAACTAACAGCAGAAGATAGAACTTGACATATTTTGGATGCTGTAAAGTCTATGCTTTATAGCTATAATTGCGATTGGCTTATGCCCCTATCATTAGTAAATACGGAAAATTGTTGGGGCAGAATGATGAGAGGAGCTGGTTTGCTATTTTGCATAGGAAAAGTGGAGGTCATCATTCTTGGGAATTTTTAGGGCAGAAGCAAAATGCAGCCACTTTCTTCTCTTTATCTTTTGGAAAGGCGGACAATCGAGTAGGAGTGCCTAGTTTTGTCCAGGTAGATTTTGAATTGAGAGGCTCCGGAGCTCGAGGACATGAGTTTGGCTTTTGTGGGCACTAGTGGATGCAAAGACTTGAGATAATCTGGAAATGAGGTTCATGAACAACCACTGTGTAAACATCTACTACATTGATGAATTCCAAGAGAGAAGGTAAAGCCGAATCCATAGAACTCTTGATAAAACATTTACTTAGATACTTTTTTTGGAATGGAGATAAGAGATGCACTACACGAGTCGTGGGCAGTTCTTTTCTTATCTCTCACGTATCATTTGAATTAGAAATCATGTAATAGAGTAGTACTCTAAATTTATAGCATTTACTTATGTAATAGTGGGACTGGGTACATCCAGCACCGTATTTTGCTTGGCATATATATATAGCGTTTTGAAAAAACAAAATCAGCGAGTTAAGATTTTCAATGTGAAAAAAAGTCCATGAAAATTGGATGTTTGGGGAAAAATTTTGGGTTGTCGTTTTTTGACATTAATCACTAATCCACTTACTTGTTATGCAGAAGATAAATTCTGGTACCCGGAGTAAGTTTATGGCCACTGATTGCTAGAGTTTGATTAGTTTTGGCCTTTTGTCAACGTACTTTCAATTGCTGAATTTCAATATGGGAAGGAATTAATGTCATTCGAATTGTGGTTAGCTATTGAATGAATGGTAAATTTTAGATGACATTCGAATTGTGGTTAGTCCTGTTGGTGTTGTTCATGTGTTGACCTGGTGCCTGAATGAGATAATTGCATAGTCTATTTAATAACTCTTGGTAGTAATGAAACTAAGTTGATGAACAAGCTGTGAAGTTGTTTCAAGATTGTTTGATTTATTTGCTACAGATTGAATTGTGGTTAGTGTTAGGATCTTGCTCAAAACTTTTGGGGAGGAGACAAGTTTGTGAAGTAGTGGTAGTGTATGGACTTTGCTCAAATAATAAACAAATAATGTTAGACCCAAGTTGGAAATAAGACCAAGCTTTGGTGTTTGGATTAAGTTCAAATCATACATTCCTCAGGTGCATTATCTGCATCTTCGGTACATTTGGTAAGCTCACATTGCTTACGGGTCGTTATGATGCATTAACTGCTGAGAAGGAGGATCCCTTGTACATTCAATTAACCATTCGACTAGAATTGTTGGTAAATACTTTGTGGTGCATGATTTTATTTAGAGACACATCTAGTATGCAGTAAGAGAAGAATACTTAGAATACGTTCAAATACATATTCTGCATGGACATTTTGTTTGGGGCCTAGACAACCATACTCTAGTAGGCACTAGAGTAGAAGTTTTCTTAGCCCATATTTTCATTTACTTCTGAAATCATGTAATCGAGTAGTATTCCATATTTACTATTTTTCATCTTTTGTAACAATGTGTTTGGGTATACCCAACAATGTATTTTGCTCATTATGTATATAAGTATGGTTTAAAAAAATCACTAGAATTCATAATTTCTAATTGAAATAAGATGGAAGATAAGAAAAAAACTACTCATGACTTATGTAACGGTGCGACTGGGTACATGCAGTAAATTTGGAGTATTAATTCATTACATGATTTCTAATTGAAATGCGACGTGGAATATAAGAAAAGAACTGCTCATGACTTATGTAACAGTGCAACTGGGTACATCCAACACAACATTTTGCCAAGCATACATATAGCATTTTTTTTTTAAAAAAATCATTACAATTCATGTTTAAATTTATGTCAGCTAAAAAATGGAACAAAAAAAGTCAAAATAAACGCGTTTTTGGACTTTACAATTTTTTACAAAAAATCCCATGAAAATTGGAGGTTTGGAAAAAAATTTGGGTTGTCATTTTTTGACATTAATCATTAGAATTCTTGTTCAAATTAAAGTCAGCAAAAAAAACGAAACAAAAAAAGTCAAAATGAACGTGTTTTTGGACTTTACTGTTTTTTACCAAAAAAACCATAAAAATTGGAGGTTTGCCGAAAAATTTTGGGTTGTCATTTTTTGACGTTAATCACTACAATTCATCATCACAATTTCCCTAAGCGTAATGATCTAAAATTAGGTAGATTACTAACAAAGAAACTCAGAGTACATTTGCATTTGCATTCCAATTTTTTCACTACCTCCTCTAGCTGCCGATTGAATAGATCTGCCTCCCATTGGCTCCGGCCTTATGGTTGGAGCCAAACGCTACCTCATAAATTCATCTAAGATGGAAAATGACGAATACTAGCAAGTATCGAGTGGGTGATGTTGAAGAGCTTCCAGCGGTCTTCATCTCTGAACAGCAAGAAGCTGAGCTCGTTGACATTCTCAAATGGACGCTAGTATGAGATTTCTTTGGAGCAAGACCAAATCTAGAGGTGATAAGAGCTTATTTCACAGGGAGTAGGTTCAAAAATAGAGTCCAAGTTGGGCTCATCTGAAAAAGGCAGATCATCATCAGATTTTTGTCCGAGGTCGACTTCCACAACATCTGGGCAAAATCCTCTTGGTCCATCCAGGGTGTTCGTATCAGAGTTCGCAAATGGTCTCCCAACATCAAGGTGGAATCTCAATCTGTGGCTGCCTCTGTTTGGATGGGACTTCCTTTTCTTCCACTGCACTGTTTTGAAAAAGATCTTCTTTTTGACATTGCCAAAACGATAGGGATTCCTATTATGCTTGACAATGCCACTTCTGTGATGTCAAGACCTATGCTAACACGGATTGCAATCCAGATTAACCTTGGGAAATTACTTCCAAAGAAGATATGGATCGAGTCCCCCAAGAGTGGATTTTTGCAGAATGTGTGGTTTGAGAAGGTCCCCTATATATGCTCAAGCTGCCACAAAATTGGGCACTCAGAAGAGAAATGCAGTCGGAAAAAACCAAAGATGGTCTCTGATGATGAATATGTGGTGTAGGATGCACAAAATAGCCATGTTTCATCATTTGATTAAGGTTTCAGCACTGTGCAGATTGGTGCTCCGAAAGCTGTTCGACAGAATGTCCCAAAAATAACCTCCCAACCTGAAAAGATGGAGATTGTTGAACAAACATCCTCCACGGGCTTCGAGCTAGTCGTTTTTAATTAGGCAAAAATGATGGAGACATCTACTATCTTAACTAAGGCAGATCTCCAAGGAGGATCATAATCTCATTCAAGGTTTACAGGTTCATCCGATTGTACCCTCCAACTTAATCAGATCAGAATCTTGCCCCCTCTTGAGGGAACATTGGCTCGATAGGAAAATGCTTAAGAGGACCCCAGATCCTAAGTTGCCCTTAATCTCGGATGATCAAACGACGCGCATAAAGGTGCAGATTCAGTTTGAGGAGCAAGTGAACAACAAGTTGCTCCTAACTCAAACTCCAGGTAAAACAAGAAGGTACAACTTGCGTTCGTTAACCAAAGAAGAGATCTATAACAAAAGAGAAAGACAAAATTCAAGAAGGAAAAAAAAGAAAGATGTCACTAGGGAAGCTATGCTGTTTTGGTGTTCTGATTCTGAAACTCTTTGGCCGGCCTGAATGTATGTGTTGTGGTTACAGTTTGGAGTAAATTTGGCATATGTGATGCTAAATGTTTTCAGTTTGGAACTTCTGCTTGCTGATGGATTATTGTCTCATTCTTGCTATTATTCTGGAGATGAGTGGGTGCACTGATAAAATGCCAATAGACCCCGATTGGTCAGTTTGGCTTTACGTATTGGCTATGTCCTGTTTTGAGTTTTGAGTCAGTAGGTAGAGCGGGGCAGAATTGTGATGAATTGTTTTGACATGTAATTGACCTGTTTTGAGTCTGTCTTTTTTTTATCGAATATGGGGCTAAATGGTGCTGTTGGACTGCTCTGGTACCGAGGGGGGAAGTCAGTAGGTTGGGTGGGTTTGAAAGAATTGGTGGAAGGGAGTATCGCAGGACCTCGGACCTCATATCAGTATGAGACCTGGCTTTGAAGGTGATAATTCTGGGTATGTTGATTGGCATTAGAAGGTTGTGGCTGTGATGGCTTTCCTGTTGGCCATGGTTTTGGTTAATTAATCTAGGCTCCAGTTGATTGATGTTAGAGTCGTTAAAGATGCTGTTGACCTGGTGAAGCTATTCTTTGGGTGCTCTGATGGTTTGAGGTGCAGATGGACACTTTTGCTCAGATTCGTAATCCGTTGATAGTCTTAAGCTCAGTAATATGTTGTAAATGGAGGAGTCCTCCACGCTTATTTTCTACAACTCTTCTTGATCTCCTATCCATTAGGCTTTATGTGTATATGGATTCGAGATCAAGTAGATCTTTTGCTGTAAGAGTGGTTTTTTCCACGTACAAGATTGATATTAAATAGGGAGTGGCACCCCACCTCGATAGAGGTTCTGCCCAAAAAAAAAATCACTACAATTCATCTTCAAATTACGGTCAGCGGAAAAAACGGAACATAAAAAGTCAAAATGAACTCATTTTTTGACTTTGCCGTTTTTAACCAAAAAGCCCATGAAAATTGGAGGTTTGGCGAAACATTTGGGTTGTCGTTTTTTATATTAATCTCTAGAATTAATTTTCAAATTAAATTCAGCAAAAAAAGGGAACAAAATAGTCAAAATAAACGCGTTTTTGGACTTTGCTTTTTTTACCAAAAAGCCCATGACCACCACCGGCTCTGCCCTGAAGGCCAGAGCCAGTCAACTCAACCATTCAACCACTTATTCAAACCCCTAAAACTCCTTCATCCTTTAGCCTTTTCAACCTTTTCTACCTCTAGCTCTTATTCAATCCCCCAAAGAAGCTCCACTTATTCAAGCCCAGAAAAAGCTGCTAGATTTCAGTCTTCCAAAGCTATTTCAGCCAAATCGGTGGCACCATCGGTCATAGCTCCAGCTTATCTCCAGCCAAGCTGCTCTCTAAAGTCACTAGCTACAGAATCGATTCAATCTCGATCTCAAAAATAAGCTCACATTGGCGGGTGGGAAAGCACTCCGATGGAGACCAGAGGGAGATCCGACCTGCGAGCTCCGGCAAACACCCAAAGCAGCTATTGGAGATGCCGATGAATAGTGAACAACCAAAGTAGCTGCACTCAGCTCCAGCAGGGGACTTTACCAGCCTAAAGCGACTTCGTAGTTCAAGATTCTTCTCCCTTGAAGCTGGCTTCCACTTCTGAGTCCTAGTAGGAAATGAAGATTCGGTTAAAGACATGGATTAATCCTACTTGGAGATGCAGATGATGACTTTCAAGCTTTTTCTCCCCTATCTCGGGGGTGTGGCACTAACTGGATGACTGTGAGCTGATATTCAAATGTGGTTAGATTTGTGAACTGCCGGACTTGAATTGTGCTTACAGAATTCCTGCCTTGATGAATTTTGTTGACTGAGTTTAGATTCATTTGTGGAAGATTGGTCAATTTCTGGAATTGAATCTTGCTTATATGAAACATGTATTTTGGGATTTAGTGAATTTTTGGAATAGAGAGTTGAAGCTCACTCAAGACTGATGGAAATTTGAACTTGAATAAACTTAAATGAATGTGGTATCTTTGGTGAAGTTTCCGGTTTACATGTGCTTGCTTGATGACGGTTATGGGCTCGAAATTGCACATGTAGTGAAGCTGTCTAACTTGGGTAAAATTCATGTACTGGTTAAATCATTTAATCTCTGCTCCCTCTTGAGAAGTGAAGTACAATCAGTTTGGACTTCCAATCCTGCTCTCTCATTTAAGCTAATTCAGTTTTGGGCCAATTTGTTGCCGTTTTGAACTTGAATGAATGTGGAATATTAGCTATGTGTGATATCCATTTGAGAATAATTCCCATTCAATTTGTCAATTGCAACACTCTTTATTCATGTGCTAGGTGGGTTGTGGCCTTGTCGTTTCTTGGATTAATGTGGAACCTCTGGTGAATTGAATGAATCCAATTGTTGAGTAGTTCATGTGCTTGGTGAGGTCACGCAGATCCGAGGTATCCGATCTGAACGATGACTTAAGACATCCATGGCCTCCAACCTCCGATAGCTCTTTGTCGAGATTTTGGAGCTAAGCCAATAGTGTCCGCATATATCAGAGCTCCTCACATTTTTGCTTAACTACAAAGATTAGGACTTCAAGTTAGAGGTAAATAGAGCCTATCTACTAGAAATCATTTCAAGTAGATTATCTCTATTCTCCTTACATACATTGAGATGAATCGTTCATGTAATGTAGTAATACTGCAGATTTATTCCATTTGCTTTGTAACAGTGTGGACGGGTATAGCCGGCACTGTATTTTGCTTTGTTCTATCAAAAAAAAATTCTAATGAAAATTAGAGGTTTACTACAAGAAAATTGGTATTTAGTGTCAACATGTCCTTTTCTGAATGGAAAAATTTTTGTATTCCTATATCTTAATCAAATTTAATTGAAAACTGGATTGATTAATGTGAATTGATAAAATTAGGAGTTCATAAAGAAATTCAAAATATTGCATATACCACATTCAAATTAATAGCATTATTATTACTCATCGTTAAAATCCACATCTGTAAAGGGGGGAATCTTTTATGCTAAAAAATACACTCATTTCGGTTATTTCTGAAGAACAAAACAGAGGGTCTGTTGAATTTCAAGTATTCCGTTTTACCAATAAGATACAGAGACTTACTTCCCATTTGGAACTGCACAAAAAAGACTATTTATCTCAGAGGGGTTTACGAAAAATTTTGGGAAAACGTCAACGGCTGTTGGCTTATTTGGCAAAAAAAAATAGAGTACGTTATAAAGAATTAATTAGTCAGTTGGGTATTCTAGAGACAAAAACTCGTTAATTACAAGATTACAAAAGTCATGGCAATTTAATTTTTAGTACTTAATTTTCTTTTTTATTGGTTTAAATTTGAATTAACTTCTTTTCACTTTCAGCAATTCATGGAAGAATGAATGGGTAAAAAACTTATGAATGTACCAGTTGCAAGAAAGGACCTCATGAGAGTTAATATGGGCCCTCACCATCCATCAATGCATGGTGTTCTTCGACTCATCGTTACTCTAGATGGTGAAGATGTTATTGACTGTGAACCGATATTGGGTTATTTACATAAAGGGATGGAGAAAATTGCGGAAAATCGAACAATTATACAATATTTGCCCTATGTAACACGCTGGGATTATTTAGCTACTATGTTCATAGAAGCAATAACCGTAAATGGGCCTGAACAATTAGGCAATATTCAAGTACCTAAAAGAGCTAGCTATATCCGAGTCATTATGTTGGAGTTGAGATCGGTTAGCTTCGCCATGTTGTTAGGCTTGGCCCCTTCATGAGACCAGATAATTGGCCGACACAAGACCCAGACTTGTCTTCTATATTTTTCGAGAAACAGTAATTGATATAGAAAGACCTACCTAGTTCGAAGCTTGCTCACTGGTTCATACGTTCGGAATCAGCAATGCATTAAATTTTTTCGCTATCGGGGGAGTAAGCTGCTGAGTTCTATACCTCATTTGGCTGGGTATAGGATAAATGTTTGTGATTTTTGCGATTACCTTCTCTCACACGCGGTAGTGTCCATCAAAGCTTCTATTTACCACCGTCATATAACTTTTTTTTACGAACGGGTTGAAGAGCGTAGGGGAAATTGTTGGGCGGGGAAAAGCTAATAAATTGGGGTTTATCAGGACCCGATGCTGACGAGCTTCCGGCAATACAATGGGATCTTCGTAAAAGTTTGATCGATTATGAGTGTTAACGACCGACATTGGATTGGGAGGTCAAAATCGGCAAAAAGAAGGCGATTCGTTAGCCCGTTATTTAGTACGAATCGGCGAAATGACAGAATCCATAAAAATTATACAATAGGCTCTGGAAGGAATTCCAGGGGGACCCTATGAAAATTTAGAAATCCGACGTTTTGATAGAGTACAAGATCCTGAATGGAATGATTGTTGAATATCGATTTATTAGTAAAAAACCTTCTCCGACCTTTGAATTGTCGAAAAAGAACTTTATGTTAGAGTCGAAGCCCCCAAAAGGAGAATTGGGAATTTTTTTAATAGGAGATCCGAGCGTGTTTCCTTGGAGATGGAAAATTCGTTCCACCGGGGTTTATCAATTTGCAAATTCTTCCTCAGTTAGTTAAAAGAATGAAATTGGCTGATATTAGACAATACTAGGTAGTATAGATATCATTATGGTGAGAAGTTGAATCGTTAAAATGATAATTGATACAACTGAATACAAGCTATTAATCCCTTTTCCCGATTGGAATCCTTAAAAAGAGGTCTATGGTATCCTATGGATGCTTGGCCCTATTTTGACTCTTGTATTAGAATCACAAAAGGTGTACTTGTGATTGTTTGGTTAGAAGAGAAATATCTGCAGGGATACAACAACGTATTGGACCTGAATACGCCGGACCCTTAGGAATTCTTCAAGCTTAGCAGATGGTATAAAACTACTTTTTCAAAGAGAATCTTCTTCATCTAGAGGAGATGCTCGTTTATTTCAGTTATCGGGACCATCCATAGCAGTCCATATCCATTTTACTAAGTTATTCAGTAATTCCTTTTGGCTATCCGCCTTTTCTAGCTGATCTTACTATTGGCGTTTTATTATGGATTGCCATTTCAAGCGTTGCTTCCCGTTGGACTTCTTATGTCTGGATATGGATCAATATAAATATTCCTTTTTAGGTGGTCTAAGGGCGGCTGCTCAATCAATTAGTTATGAAATACCATTAACTCTGTGTGTAATTATCAATATTCTACGTGCGATTCGGCGAGACACAAAAATTTCCCTTATTTTTTTCTTACGAAGAAAGCTAAATGGGTTAAATTAAATGTACATTTTTCATTTGTTATTCATTATTCGGGTTAATGACCCTAAAGCAGATAGTTATATGGGTGAAAGAAAACGGCTTACAAATTTGCAGTAAATAAGGTTCAGCCCCATTTCCTAATGTACAAGAATTAAGTAACATAAGCAGTAGAAGACTGTTTACCCCAAGATTGGTTACTTAGTCATCATGGCTTGAAGCGGGTTCAAAAGATCAACTCTGCAGGGTTTTCTATTATCTATTAACACATGTCTATTAGATAACGGTAAGGTTGAATAAAAATGAGTGGATGATTAGGAAGACGAAAATACACAAAGGGTTAGTAAAGGGTTGGTAATGTAGATTCTGTAAGTTATCCAAAAGGATATTTCTGTATATAAAAAGGAATTCAATTGGGGCTTTAGGTTGGTAGAAACGATCAAGAAGTATTCCCCACGATTCCGATCCAAAGTATGCTCCTATTCACTGATTAAGTAAATAACTATCACGAACGAGATAATCTTTTATTTTTTTGTTAAAGCCCCAGTTATGAGAAAGGAGAATAGGAACGGAATAAAATAGAATAATTGTAAAAACAAAAAAAAAAGAGATCCCCTTTTGATTGATTCTTTTTCCTATATACTTTTTAGTTAGAAAGAAAGCACTTTTGTCATGATTCATGAATTAGAATGTAAGGTCTAATTCTTTTTCGTAAATTAAAAAAAAAATAGGTTGAAATATCTATCTACTATTGTTATAAAAATATTATATTATAAAAAGTCTTTTATTCAAGGATTACGTTATTGATCAACAAAGAAAAATGAAATTCTTATAATTAAAAAAAAAAGATAAGATCAATTCAGAAGCACTTTTTTTTAATATATTAGATTTTAAAAATATATTAAATATAAAATATAGCAAACAGAATTCCGTTGGTATAATTCGGTACTTTAACCTTAGAATAACTATCCTACAAAATATCAAGATAAATAATAGCGAAATACCCTTAAGATTTATTTGTGACCTCTGAGGAGCCGTATGAGATGCAAATCTCACGTACGGTTCTGTAATAGCGATGGGAACATCGGTGTTATCATCGACTATGATTATCTAACAGTCCAAGTACAGTTGATATAGTTGAAGCACAGTCAAAATATGGTTTTTGGGGGTGGAATTTATGGCGTCAACCTATAGGGTTTATCATTTTTCTAATTTCTTCTTTAGCCGAATATGAAAGATTACCTTTTGATTTACCAGAAGCAGAAGAAGAATTAGTAGCAGGTTATCAAACCGAATATTCGGGTATCAAATTTGGTTTATTTTACGTTGCTTCGTATCTAAATCTACTAGTTTCTTCATTATTTGTAACAGTTCTTTACTTGGGAGGTTGGAATCTTTCTATTCCATACAAATTCTTTCCTGAAATTTTTGACATAAATAAAGCGGGTAAAGTCGTTGGAACAATAATCTGTATCTTTATTACATTAGCTAAAACTTATTTGTTCTTGTTCATTCCTATTGCAACAAGATGGACTTTACCAAGGCTGAGAATGGACCAACTATTAAGTCTTGGGTGGAAATTTCTTTTACCTATTTCTTTAGGTAATCTATTATTAACAACTTCGTCCCAACTTCTTTCGCTGTAAAATATTACAATATTAGATATTCACCACTTGTCTCAAACAAGAGAAAGAAACAAGCATAAAAATTTTTTATTTATACATATTCACGATATGTTTCCTATGGTAACTGAGTTCAGAGATTATGGTCAACAAACAGTCCGAGCAGCCAGGTAAATCGGTCAAGGTTTCATGATTACCTTGTCTCATGCGAATCGTTTACCTATAACATTTCAATACCCCTACGAAAAACTGATCACACCGGAGCGTTTCCGGGGCCGAATACACTTTGAATTTGATAAATGCATTGCTTGTGAAGTATGTGTTCGTGTATGCCCCATAGATCTACCCGTTGTTGATTGGAAATTGGAACCCGATATTCGAAAGAAACGATTATTTAATTACAGTATTGATTTTGGAATCTGTATATTTTGTGGTAATTGCGTTGAGTATTGTCCAACAAATTGTTTATCAATGACTGAAGAATATGAACTTTCTGCTTATGATCGTCATGAATTGAATTACAATCAAATTTCGTTGGGTCGGTTACCAACATGTCGTCCCTATAGATATTTTGTATCAACTTTTAAGTCGTCTCTTAGTCATTTGTATATCCCCGTTGCTAATTCCAATAGCAACGACATTTGTGTTATCGTTACTGATTATCAATGTCGACCCTAATTGTAGTCACTTTGCGACGACTTTTTGTTGTAACAGAAAGTGGTTAAAATTGTTACTAAAATTGAAAGTAATTCCAACAAATCATACGTGGCATTGACATAACACGTGGCAATCTGATGTGTCATACAGTTTAGTGACACAGGTTGTCGTTGCAAATTCCAAATATATTGTAAATTTTTATTATTGAGAAAATGTCATAACATAAAACGGGCAAAACTGTCGTCCCTATAGATATTTCTAAAATAAAAATGTCATCCCAAAAGAAAGGGTAAAAATATAAATAGTGACGACAACAATTGTCATTCCCTATATATATAAATCGTCACTATTAATATTTTGCCACAACTTATATTTTTACAAAATAAATAGTCCATTCACAAATTAAGTACAAAACCAAACCCAAAATGCAAAAAATTATAAGAACTTATATATGTTCACTTTCATATAAGCGGGTATTCATTGGTTTTATGAAAGCTCTAGTAGCTCAATAATATCCAAAATAACATCATATCTCAAGTAAAAGAGTATATGTATCAATCTTTTATAAGGAAAATTAAAACTCTAAATTAAACAATACCAAACTATAGTTGTTCAATAATGTACTACCGTCGATCCCTTTAAGCAACCACCAAGTGTCCAACAATGTACTAGCATCGATCCCTTTAAGCAACCAACAAGTGACTACTATGTGCAAAAGATATTAACAAAAAACCTACAAAAATTAAAAGTATAAATTTAGCAACTCTGAACTTCCATTATCAAATTCTAAAATATGATCAACAATTTTTGAAGGCAAACAATAACAACAATTTGAGTTGGAAGGAAATATGCATACATTAGAATCAAGAATAGAGGTTTTAAATGAAACACTTGTTCATGATGAGTATATAATTAAATTGGATATAACAAACTAATCGAGAAAAAATTATTCATAGCAAAGTAAACCACTGACTAATCCATTATAACAAACTATTCAGAACTGTTTAACATGTAGCTGACAATTAGGGGGTGGTTCTATTCTTTATGGGAGAAACAAAAGCACTACAATAGCCTTCTTCAATGCCACCCTCGTCCTTCAACAAAATAGTGTAGCACACATAATCAAAATTTTAAGAATCATTGGAGTTTCATTTCTCTGCTTCTATGCTTTGGTATTACCAAAATTCTAGCTCTAGCTTGTTACATACTTTTGGAAAGAAAGACACACACATCAGATTTGCAAAAAAATGAAAAAGATTAATATGATATTAGAAAAACTAAAAAGTATTAAGTTAAATAGGAAAACCTGAAGGTGTAAACCAATTAATTCACACCCTAGCCATACTCGATTCTGTATTTCAATGACAAATTTAAAAGGAATTGTTGATATCGAATGTCGTACCTCGTCAATTTTACCCTAACAACTACTGTAGAAGTGGAAGCAGGGATCGTAATCCACAGGGAAGACGTAGGTGAAGAAAAATTGAGCAAATTGTTCTAAAAGTCTTAGTCTCGGAATCTAAGTACTAGAAAGAGTGTAAATTCAACACAAAAGAACAAGAACAGAGATAGCAACAAATAAGGATGAAACAGATATCTCAGGATTCTTGTACCGGATGAACACAGGCTTAGTAAATCTATGCTATGCAATCAAATAGCAATTAAACGCATTGGAGACCTAAATTGCCTAGAAGTTCATGCTGTGGTTAGCATGGCAACCACACCACCTCCTGTACCCCCAATCACCATCCTCTCCTATGGCGAGGCCCGAGAATGGTGGAATAAGCTCCACAAAGACTCAACTCTCCAAGCTAACTACTCTAACATGCAAAGTCCTAAGAACTCCCATGGCGAGGCCCATCCTAGGGTTCACATATCATTGTTGTTAACACAAAAAGCTCCTTTAACACTTTTCCTAATGTCTCAATTCATTAACACTTCCTATGGCGAGGCCTGAGTCTCAGAATTGATTTGATTACAGAAAACAAGTGCAAAGACTTAAACAATCACAATTTAGTTCTCAATTCATGCAACTTTGCTAACTTTGATGAATCACTCCTCAATTTAGCATGTCGACCACAATTGAAGCTTGATCCATTCAAAAATAGCTAGGAATTATGAAATTCAACATATGTCTATGCATAATTCAAATGTGATTTCAATACTCAACAATTAGATCAATTGCATATCATACAATCTACTAAATCACGTATTCATCCATTAAGAATCCTAAGATATCATAGATTTAGCCGATGATCATCTTTCTCATCTCAAAATCAACAAATTGCAACATTGATAAGGTCATTCTCATTTAATTGGAAGAATTTACCGATTTAATCGAGAGAATTGTCGATTCCTTTGTAAATTGAGAATAAAAAAGATGAATCCAGTCCAAATTCACAATCGTAGATGAGATCGGAGGAGAAATGTTTAGTGAGAGAAAATAGATCTAGAGAGAGAAAAATGAGAGGGAGAAAAGCTCCCGCTAAAATTCAAAAGATGGCTACAATATGAAAAATGTGAATGAATAATGAGTCGGATCCCTTTACATGTTAGCTACCTTCCCTATATATAGAGTTAGGAAAACGTAACTAATACGCAACCGTAAAATATCTAAAGTATTACAAAAGTGCCCTTAAAAGAAATGACTAAAAATCAGCCCGAATTGTGAAAATTCCAAAATTGAAGAAAATGTTCAGCATTCCAACTCTTTTAGTCTTCCTCGGAACACGCCTTCTGCCATCCTTTAGTCTTCATCACGCCTTCAGTGTAAGCTACTCGCGCCCGCGTCACTCAGCAACCCAAGTGAAGGAATCAGAGGCGTACCGCGCCTTCAGGCTATTTATCATCACGCCTTTAGCATTTCTGCGAACCTTCAAGAATTCCAGCGTTTACAAATCCACGCCTTTCCGCCCAAGCAACCCACGCCTTCTGCTGCCTGGAAATTCAGAAAATCAGAACTTCAACACTTAGCCATTTTTCTGGAAACTCAAGCACAAAATACTTCATGGCAGCATTTTCCAACCAGATTCTGGCCCTGATACACTGTGAATTTGGAAAAACATAAAGCACAAAAGTTGTAACTCTTTGTCTTAGCTTTCCATAGCCGTCTGAAACACGCAATTTGGACCTAAGATGAAAGAATTATGACCCAACTAATAAAGTGTGACAAATCTGAAAAACTTCATGGAACATACCTTCCAACACTTAGCCATTTTTCAGCTTACTCGAAACACTAGAATTCTTCGGTTTTATTTACTCCACGAGACCTCGTGGAGTAATTTTTGGCACTTTTCATTTACTCCACGAGACCTCGTGGAGTAATTTTCCAACATTTTTTTATTCCACGAGACCTCGTGGAAAAATTTTTGCCCACTTTTTTTCTTCCACGAGATCTCTTGGAGTAAATATGCTTGGCTGCTCATTTTCTTCCTATGCCAAGTTGTGTGCCTAAGTTGTGAAAGATGTTGTGCAAGAATGGTGTGCGATGCCTACGGCTAAGTGAGTGTATGTGTGGCAAGGTATGGCAAATGAGTGAAGTGAAAATGAACTTGTGCTAGTGTCATGAGTTGTGAGGTAAAGGTGGTGCATGAGATGTGGGTTGTGGGTTTCTGGCAAGATGAGTGAAAGGTGTGTGCTTGTGTGGCGTGCCAAAGTGTAAATGTTGTGGCAAGAATGGCATGGCAAAGTGTGTTGGCAAGACTTGGCAAGGCTTGGTGATAAGTCGATGTTTAGTCGACTTATTTGCTCCGCTTTCTTTATTCTTTGTTGTGAATTATGAGTGAAAATGATGCTTAGTGTGTCAATGGTATGCAAAATGTGCAGTATTTGGAAACATTGATAAATGGCTAAGTATCGTGTGATAATGTGAATATTTTGTGATTTTTGTGCAAAATATTTAGTCATGTATGCCACTGACCTCCAACTCTTCCTTGAAGTCCATAACTATTCACACAAGCAGACATCACACAAAGCTTAAAGTCCACAACCATTCACACTACACAAACTCTCACAAGCACACAAACGCACAACTCATTCAGCACACACAAAAACAATCACACACGGCGGTCGCACGATGCGACCACCCACACACACACACACATGCACGGCATCCGCATCGTGCGGCCGCCACTCACACACGGCGGTCGTATCATGCGACCGCCACCCCACTAGCACACGAGCACTGTTTGTTGTTCCTGTTGCATCTTTTCTTTTCTGTTTTCATTCCATTTTATTCATGCATTTCTCTTGAACGTTTGGCATGCATCACCTTCACACACATGCACTTCAATGCATATTTCCTCCCTTTGTTATTATTAATCTATTTTACTTTTGTCATGTCTTGAGTTAGGAAGTCTTTCATGCATTGTTGATTCATCATTTTAGTTAGTCATTTCCTCATGCATTTCGTAGACACCAACTCCGCATTCTGTCAAACTTATTTGGCAAACTTAGCAGTTAAGCTTTCCAATATTGTGGCTTGATTGTTGTCATCTCTTAAGTACACGTGTCTTCACCAAATGATCTGTTGTAAATGCAGGAGCACGTGTCAACATCTTGGCACACAAAGGAAATTTCCAGGAAGCTCACCAAGCTAAGTCGGCAATGCAAAACTATAAAAGCTGGACAGAAAGGAAGATCAGGAGTTTTTTGGGGCGAGGGGATCAACTGAGAAAAAGAGAGAGGAGTTCTTAGAGTCTAGGGTTTTAAGGATCAGAGTGGAGTTCATTCAACTCTATCCGTTTGTAACAGCGATGTTTGATCTGGCTTTGTCAAACTCATTTTCAAAGTCGATCAACATGATCGGCTAGATTTTTAGTGCTGCTTGAGGGATTAGGTGTAATGACTTAATATCGTATTGAGACATTTGAATTGCGTATTTCGTGTTTGGTTTAAGTTCCATGTCAGTTAGTGTTTCATTTCAATATTTACTCACTCACGATTACGCCTTTATATGATTTGCGGTATCCACTGAAATCAATTCAGTGCAATTAAAGGAAATTGGAATGAAACCAACAGAACATAGAACAACCTATGTATGAGTCCTAAGATCTGGGTGAGGAAACGATTTTCTACTGTGCGGTATCCACTGACAGTGGAGGTCAAGGAATGAAAAGACTTAGGATCATTTGCACACTAGTACTTGTCTTAGTGTAGTGTCAGATAGGGATCTGGAATTAGGAAGCGAGCCTAAATCTTGCCCTATCAAGGGAAGATAGAGGAACATGGTGGGTTAGGATTGTGAGACCTATCAAGGAGATCAATCTTAAGTTTACTAGAAAACCGACCCCCTCATACATGTGTTAACACTAAGTCAAGGATAACCGATTGAAGTCATTACCACTGGCCTCCCTCAAGGCAGCACACCTTTCTCCTTTTGGTTGATTTCTCGTTTGTTTTCTATTTAGTCTACATATCGCTTAATTGCTTATTCTATCACTGTACAATTCTTAATTCTACCCTTTCCCTGAGGATACGATCCCACTTACCGCTTACTTCTAGTTAGTTGTTTTGGGTAAAATTGCGAGAGTAGACGACGCTCTCGCCAATTTTTGGCGCCGCTGCGGGGGATAGGCACAGCGTTGAGAGTTGTTTGTGATAGTTTTACTTTGATTTTTACTTTATGAATTCTTATTTGAAATTTTTGGTTTGTTTGTTTTGGTTGAAATTTCAATCCATTACTTGTCTCTGTTAATTTTGTCCTACTGATATTTTGTTCTAGTGCTGTTTCTTTATTTTGAGAATTTCCAGTTTATGCACCGTAGAGCAAGACTACGTGGTGAAGCTCCAGAGTTGGCACTTGACTTAGAATTAGAAAGGACTTTAAGGCAGAGAAGAAGGGAAATTGAAATGGCAGAACAGAATGAAGAGAGACCTCAGCCCCAACCTCCTCGGTTTGGGGACCATTTCGCGGTAAACTTTGAGAGGAGAAACAATCACCAGGGAATTGACGTTGAGAGTTACCAAATCCCGACACAAATTGTGTCCATGATCACCCAATGGCAGATCTTTCAAGGCTTAAGCAACGAAGACCCTAATGAGCATTTGGATTGGTTTCTGGGACTATGCAATACCTTCAAGCTGCAAAAGGTGACCCCTGATGATGTGAGAAGGGTGCTCTTCCCACTGTCCTTGAAAGGAAAGGCAAAGCATTGGTTTAACTCAATTGGGGGTCCAGCTATATCAACATTTGAGGAACTTGAGCGGAAGTTTTTAGCTAAGTATTTTCCTCCAGCAAAGTTGGAGCGAATGAGGTTGGAGATCCGCAATTTTCAGCAGCAGGATGGCGAGACCTTCAAGGAGACCTGGGACCGATTCAACGACTTAATCCGCCAATGCCCAAACAATGACCTTGGGGAGGTCAGGGAACTCAACATATTCTTCAAAGGTCTATCACCAGAAGCCTCACTAATGGTCAAGGCCAGCGCCAATGGAGCTTTGAAAGATAAAAGCATCCCCGAGGTCGGAGAACTTTTTGACTCAATTGCAGACGATGAATTCCTATTTCCTGAAACCAGAAAGATGCCTGCGCGAAAGCAACGGGGAGTGCTAGAGCTAGATGAGGAGATATCCATGGAAGCAAGAGTTGAGGCCCTTACAAGACAAATTCAAAACCTAAAGGCTGCCAAGGTCGCTCCGGTATTTATGTGCGGGCTGTGTAAGGGAGATCACCACACGGACGAGTGCGAGTTCACACAAGAATCAGTCCAGTATGTCGCCAATTACAACAACCGCCAGCAGCAGTACGGAGGTGGTTATGGAAATCAGTCAGGGCAAGGAAGCTGGGGACAGAATAATCAGCAAAGGCAGTACTACCAAAGTGGGGAGTCAAGCAACCGGGAATCGAAAAAGTCCACGGATGATTTGCTCTATGAAATTCTGGGTAGAATGGACATGTTTGAGAAAAGGACCTCCACGGTGGAAACTCAAGCGAAAAGCACGGAGGCTGCCATCAAAAACCTCAAGATACAAGTGGGCCAGTTGGCTAAAGCCAACCATCGAAGACCTCAAGGCGCCCTTCTAAGTGATACGGAGCCAAATCCCAAGGCAAAGGAAAGGGAGATGTGCAATGCCATAACATTGAGGTGTGGAAAGGAGCTTAGTGGAACCAAGAGACAGTAGGAAGAGAAAGTTTCAATGGAAGAAAAAAATGATGATCCTGAAGAGGAAGTCATGGACGAAGAGATCGTTATGGATGAGAAGATCCCAGAAGGGGACAAAGGGGAGTGTGTGAAGGTCCCAGAAGGTAAAAAGAAGAGGGGAGCTCAAGAGCCATGCGATGAGTCGCCATATGCACTACCCCCTCTTTTCCCCCAGAGACTTCAACCTCCACCAAAGAAGGGGGTCCAATTTACAAAATTTTTGGACATGGTGAAGAATGTAAATGTGAATGTTCCATTGCTAGATTTGGTCACAGCCGTGCCGAGATATGCGAAATTCTTGAAGGACCTAATTGCCAACAAGGAGCAAATTTTGCGTTGTGAATTACCAATTCCACTCACTAAGGAGAGCCAAGCATGGATCAACAATGAGCTGCCTCCTAAACTCAAAGACCCTGGAAGCTGTACAGTTCCATGCTATATTGGTGAGAGATTTTTCAGCAAGGCCTTGTGTGACCTTGGAGCAGGCATCAACCTCATGCCTTTATCATGGATTGGGTGGTATGAAATGTTATGCTGTCAGTTTTCTAGACCTTGTGGGTTTGCCACACAAAGTTGTCCTGGAATGTTGGGAGAAAATGGACATTAATTTAAGGACAGTGAATTGGACCATCTTTGTTTTGACTTCTACTAAGTGGATATATCTGCTTCTTGTGGTGCGAGTCTGAAGGAATACTGGATATGTCACCTTTGATCCCACAAGCTGCCATAACATTTGCTCATGTTATTGACCTTTTTGGAATTTCCCTATACAGATAGGGTAGTCATTTGGTCTAACTAGCTAATGGTTTCTGAAAATGCAGCAAAGCAGCAAACACATAATAGGATAGGCTCACATTTATTCATTTTTATGTTTTAGAATGTTATCTAGGAAGATAGAAAGGAGTTATTTTGGTTTTGACGAAAATAATGCTTTTCTATTTTTTATTAAAGATCTTTGTAGGAATTCATGTAATGGAGTTTCACTCCTATCTTTCATTTAGCTTGTAATGGATTGTATAGGTATGCCCTGTACAGATAGGGTAGTCATTTGGTCTAACTAGCTGATGGTTTTTGAAAATGCAGCAAACACGTAATAGGACAGGCTCACATTTATTCCTTTTTATGTTTTAGAATGTTAGCTAGAAAGATAGAAAGGACTTATTTTGGTTTTGACAAAAATAATGCTTTTCTATTTTCTATTAGAGATCTTTGTAGGAATTCATGTAATGGAGTTTCACTCCTATCTTCCATTTACTTTGTAACGGATTGTATAGGTATGCCCAGCTCCATCTTTTGCATTATATATATTAAGGTCTGTTTTCTTTAAAAAAAATCACTAGAATTCATGTTAAAATTAAGGTCAGCTAAAAAATAGATAAAAAAAAGTCAAAATGAACGCGTTTTTTGACTTTGCCGTTTTTTACCAAAAAGCTCATGAAAATTGGTGGTTTGGCGAAAAATTTTAGGTTGTCGATTTTTTGACATTAATCACTAAAATGAGCAGCCATCCATCTCCGGCCAGAACCGGTCAACTGGTCAACTTTTCTCACTCTCACTCTTATTCAATTTTTCCTCCTACAGCCCCTCATGCACAGCTCTCTCATTTCAGCTCTATAATTTTCTTTCCTGCGCTTCCTCAGCCTAAACTCTCCCAGCCGGCTTCTATAACACTGGTCGGCTCACATCATCGAAAGGGAGGGAAGGAAATACTTTCAACATAATCGAGCCCGGACTGAATTTGGAACTGAAGAAAAGATCCCGGTGTGACAATCTGGGAGCTTTAAACCACAAGCATGGGCTCGCCAGATCGGAGAAATCCTCTTCTCGAAGAAGAGGGAACAGCTGGAGCTTCAATGAGATCTAGCAAACAAAGCCATCTGAAGAGAGTTCCTTGTTGGGCTCACCGCGTTACTCACAGATCGGGATCCCGGTCTTCTATACCATTCTCTCTCGGCCGTTATTGCTGGCGCCCAAGCTCGGAATCCATAACCGAATGGAGCAATGTTTCAGAAATGACGCCACCTTCACTGGAGCATCCCATTGGCTGAAGGGAGCAAGACGGAGGCCACTACCCAATCCTCAAACCGGTCAGCACATTAGGCTGATGGAAAATCCCGATCTACCTACCCTGCCCATTTCAAACCCCAAAGCTGCAAAAGATGGATAAACCTCGATCCACGCAATCTGCTCACTCAAATGCTTGGTGCTCAAAGACAGATCTATAACACAAATGGGCAGTTTCCTAGGCGAATTGGAGGTCTTCATCTCCGTGGCTTTAGAGTCAGAAATCGGATAAAGATGGATGGAATTGGAGAGCTTGGTAGTTCAGACAATTTGATCTGCAGAGGTATATGTGGCGATTTAAGATTCTAGAGGACTCTAATAAGTGATTTTACTGAATGGTAGCTTTGATTTTATTGATTTTTCAACTCTGAGTTTGATTGCTTTGGAATTGGATTTTACTGGATGTTTTCATAGCTTAGGAACCTTGTTATTTTATTTGATTGTTTTGACTCAATCGGTGGAAGCTAGTCTTATTTAAATGAAAAAGAATCAGCTCTAAAAAATTACAATGCTATAATGATGAGCTCAGTGACTTGGTTAATGTGTCTTTTATTTGGTTCAAGGGCATACTGATGAATGAAAATGAAATCCTAAACTAGGTAGACTAGACTGTGTTAAGTCATTTTGCTTTTATTGCAATTTGGGGGATTTTGTTCGATTAGGTTCCTCCCCTCACATACTTGGTCTGGTTGATTTACTGACTGATCCACAATCCTGGAGTTAAGTCTGTGCTTATACTTGATCTGTTTTGAGGTCGGATTTTTAGTGATCCAGAAGGTTGTTGTGGAATATAGAATGCTGTGATAAGAGTTTTTGGACAATGATTTCTGACAACCTGTTTCCTACAATCTGGTGGATGCATTTGTTCTTTTTCTTTAGAGCTGCCAACTACTTCTCACAGCTGGTGCGGCTCACTCTGGCCAGTTTGTGCATTGTGAGCTTGAATTGATGAATGTGGACTCTCTTATGATTGGAGTGATAAATATTCAAGAAAAGGTCCCGGCTGAAACTGGATTCAATTGCATATGTTATGGACCTGTCCAAACTGTTTCTCAACATTCATGTACTTGCTATCCTTCATGTGATTGCTCCCAGCTGCACTGTGCTTATGGAATTTGGAGATGGACAATGTTGGATTAAATATTGTCATATAATTGGCAAATCATTCATATGCTTTGTATTTTGTTGGAGCTTAGCTAATAGTGTAAAGATATATTGGCTCCTCATTACTGATTAACTAAATAAATTAGGGCCTAAAGTTTAGAGGGAAATAGAGCCTATATACTTAGAATAGATCAAGTATATTACCTCTATTTCCTTTACACATATTGAGCTAGATAACTCATGTAATGGAGTAGTACTCCACATTTACTGCATTTGCTTTGTAATAGTGTGAACGGATATAGCCGGCACTGTCTTTTGCTTTGCTTTAGCTATGTATATACTTGTTTTTGGAAAAACAAAATCACTAAAATCAGCCCGAAATGTTGCAAAAAATTCTCTCTCTACAACATTTTCTCTCAAACTGATCTCGTTGACTTTGGTCCCTAACTCTAACATCAGCCACAAATCACCACCTTATCCTCTTATGCCTCCAACAATGGTCATATAAAAATCGCATATTTCTCTCTAATGGCTCTGGCCGCCTGGCCGGATCCACCTCCTTAGTACTTCCTAACAACATTCCCTGCCATACTCATCTTAGGGTAAACGTTTCTCTTCCCAACTTCTCCATCTCACCTTCTAGGCTGTTTGCATATTACTCACGGACCTCAAGAAGTCGTCAATCAGCCGAATGACCTACTCCGAACTTTGGGGTCTCTGCTCACGGACCTGAGGAGTTCAAGGATCCTTTCCCCTAGTTCAAGGTAAAGATTCAACGATCTCGGTGTTAAGTCGCACCTGGCAGCACTGTTCATCACTGTCTACTTAGATCGAGAAGCTCCAAACAGTTAATGGACGATCCGGTGGCAGGGCCTTCCTATGTGGATGCCCTAGGGAGCCACCAACCTACCCACTAAGAAATATCCATATCTTTCTCCTCGGTTCAGACCAAACAACAACTCTCTACATTTAAAGGTGAACCCGCTTTGTTCATCTCTGAAGAGGAAGAGGACAGACTTGCTCAAATTTATCAGTGGACTTTAGTAGCGAAATTTTTATGGGGACGTCCCTCGATGATGAACATCAGAAAGTAGGTGTTGGTGGCAGTATTCTTGGGGGATTGCAATGTCGGACTCCTTGATGGCCGCCACGTCCTGTTCAAGTTTCAGGAGCAAGATTTCCAACGAATGGGGCTTCGCAAAACCTGGTATTTTAATGCCTTTCAAGCTCGAAACTTTAAGTGGAGCAAAGATTTCAATCTAGCCATTGAACCTTCGGTGACGTCGGTATGGATCCAGTTCCCGTTTCTACCGATTCATCTATTTGATAAGGACAAACTGAAACTAGGTTATGGACACAAGTATTGCAGCCCAATTCGTCCGAGTCAAAAGCCAGCAAAAGATCCTGTCTTGAAGGAAAAATTTGAACAACCTACTGAAGTAAAGAAGGGCCAAAAACAATTGTATCCAAGAGGAGTCACTCTAATCCTAATGAAAGTCAGGCAGCCCAAAAAAGCCAATAGGAGAATCCCCGGAACTTGGTTCAGAAAGTTGTAGCCCCTGCTGCTCAATTGGATAAGGATCATCAAACAGGGAAAAAACTGTGAAAAGTAGCCTTGTTGTTATTTGCTCTCCCGAAGATCTGCCAAGCCCATCGCGGGTCTTTGACTGAGAATAAAGTCCAGGATTTCCCATTACACCTGTGATGAACCAACCGGAACCTCCCATTGTGGTCGTCTCTTATCAAGGTACTGTTTTAGCTCAGGAGGAGAATCAAGGAGTCTGTGATAACACACTTGGCGATATTGCAATGGATAATGAGGTGAATGATAGTGCTGAAACTTCAAACGAGAGTACAAATGTTTCATCAAAAAATCATCAAGTTAAGGAGGGTCTATCGGGTCATAATAATGATACACTATTTTCGGAGGATTCTACTGAAGTGATAACTGAGATTATGACTCAAAGTCCCTCGACTGAGAGGCTAGAAAGGGAAGGCTGCAGAGTACTTCCTAGTTCATTTATCACCTCGCAGATCGTTGCATTTTAGAAAACTCCTAGGTCATTGTCTAAATTCCATTCTGAGAGAAAAACTAGAAGCTCAGATTCAGGTACTGTTCCTCCCGAAAACGTTTCTAATGATTAATTATTTTTATTGGAATATTCGAAGTATAAATAGAAAACCTAACTTCAGAAAATTTAGAAAAATAATCAACAAATATAAGTGTGATTTTATTGCTGTAGGTGAACCATTATCTGCTAGCCCTAAAGTGGATTTTATAAGAAGAATACTAAAGTTTGACTAGATCGTTTCCAATGATAATAATTCTCTTTGGATAATGTATAAGAGTCCGTTTGCATGCTCCTTGGTCGTCAAGTCCAGCCAACATATAGCGTTGACCATCCTTGTCTCTCCAACCCTATCCTGTTGTCTAGTGTATATGCCCTTTGCTCAGAAGCTCAGAGAAAGGATTTATGGTCCTCTTTAGTTCTGCTAAATCACTTAAACATGCCATGGATCTTGTGGGGGGATTAGAATTGCATTAAGACTAGAGAGGAAAAAAAAGAGGGGAAACCATTCTCATATAGAGAGGCATTAGATTTCTCTGAATTCTTTGACTTTGTAGGCATTTCAGAGGTTCGTCATTCAAGTTCAAAGTTTACCTGCTAAAACAATAGAGAAGGTAGGGACCGGGTGTGGAAAAGGTTGCATAGGTGTCTGATAAACTCCGCCCTTCACAACAGTCCATGGAAGTTTATCATTCAGCATTTAGCTAGGTCCCCGTCAGACTATTCTCCCCTTTTGCTTCAAGTCACAAAGAAGTCTCCAAACCTACCCAAGCTCTTCAGATTCCAGAACTTCTGGTTATCCCACGATGAATGTCTCCCACCGATTTAGAAAGCTTGGGAAATTCAGGTTGGAGGGGACCCACTTAGAAAGTTCTCTGAGAAACTAAAAAATGTCAAAGCTGCACTTAAATCCTGGAATAAAAGCAACTTTGGTGATATTTTATGAAGTTCGATAGTGCAGAAGCAGAGCTTTTGAGACTTGAAAAGGAGGATGAAATTAAAGTTGTCCCTAGGGAATCTCTAAACTAGCAGCTGCCAACCTTAAGTTTCATTTAGGCCTTGAAGAACAGTTCTGGAGCCAAAAAGCGAATATTAAATGGCTTGGTGAGGGTGATAGGAACTCTAAGTTCTTCCATCCATACGTCAAACAAAGACATTCTAGGTCTGCCGTTCATAGGATTCAAAATCAGGATGGAGAGTGGCTAGAAGGAGAAGAGAAGGTGGCTGCTCATGCCATTCAATTCTTTTCTTCACTTTACACCTCCGAATCCATCTACAATTGTGACCCCCTAGAATCTCCCCTTTGGTCTGACCTAGTCCCTCCTGCCTTTAATAAAGTCGATAGCGAGTTCTTGACTAGCAACCCTGATCTGATTGAAGTTCAATCTATTGTTTTTGGTATGAACAAGGATAGTGCTCCCGGCCCTGATAGTTTTAATGGTACCTTTTTATCACAAAGCTTGGGATATCATCAAAGAGGACTTAGTTGCAGCCGTGCAGTTCTTTATGAATGGAGGCCAACTTCATAAATCTTTAACAACCATATTGATCGTCCTCATTCCTAAGATACAAAATCCCTCTGAGCTTAAACACATTAGGCCTATTAGTTTATACAATTTTATTAATAAAATTGTGTCAAAGATATTGACAAATAGACTGAGTAGCTTGCTGCCCTGTTTAATTTCAGAAAACCAGAGTGGTTTTGTACAAGGTAGGCTCATCTCTAATAATTGCTTACTTGCTAGTGAACTTGTTTCGACCTTCAATAGGATGTGAAAAGAAGGAAGTGTGATCCTGAAACTTGACATGGAGAAGGCCTATGATAGGGTGGCCTTTTTTGCTGCAAATAATGAGGCTAATGCGGTTTGGGGAAATCTGGATAGATTTAATATGGAGGCTCCTCTCTAATATATGGATGTCGGTCCTTATAAATGGCTCACCTCATGGCTGGTTTCACTATACTAGGGGCTTAAGACAAGGAGATCCTATTTCTCCAATGCTCTTTGTGATTGGGGCGGAATACTTCTCTAGGGTCTTAAATGCTAACTCTTCTAAGGGATTGGAGTTTTGTGTGCCTAGAGGCTGCCCTAGGATTACTCATCTTGAGTATGCGGATGATTTAATCATCTTTACCTCAGCTAGGAATCAGATAATTAATTCGATCATGGATAAGATTAGACATTATGAGCTAATTCTTCCAAAAGCTGCTTTTTAGTGAATAATAAACTTTCAGCTAGTAGAAAACACATGGTAGGCAAGATAACTAAATTCTCTAGAGGCTCTCTCCCTTTTTCATACCTAGGCATCCCTCTCCATTTCAAGCGAGTGTCAGCATCCCATTATAGAGACCTAGTCCTTAAAATGAAGCAAAGAATAGAGAGTTGGAGCACCAAATTCCTTACTCCAGGACGTAGAATTACCTTAATCAAGAGTGTGCTTTCTTCCTTGCCTTTTTATACACTAACGAGTCGAAACCCTCCTAAGAAAGTTATTAACCAATTGAAGTCATTAATGGCTAATTTCCTATGGTCTGCAACTGATAATAGGCTCAAGTATCACTGGATTAGTTGGTCAAAACTATGCCTATTGTATAGACTTAGCGAGGGCGAGTCCTTATGGGCTAAGTTCATGCTGAAAAAATATTGTTCTCTCCTCCACCCCTCCCAATGTACCCCTCATAGAGGCTGCTATAGTACTTGAAAAAAACTTTTAAAACATGGCCAGTCTTCTCCATGATAAATGGCATAAGAGGGGTAAACATTCAGATCTCTATAACTATGTAGGTCCCGTATAGGGTAAGATAGGTGCTGAAGTTAGATGGGTGGGACATGCAAAATATACAAGAAATTTTGCCTCAAGTCCCCATATCCCTTTTTGAGTCCTACCCTGGTCTCCTAACTATTAAACAAGACTCTATGATTTGGAGACTTACGGATTCAGGTAGATTCAGCAATTCATCTACCTACAATAAAATTGTGGGTTATCATCATCCTCTTTCCCCTTTTACTCGACATATTTGGGATAATGTCATGCCCACCAAGATCTCCTTCTTCATGCTAAGGCTGATTTTGAAGAAACTTCCCCTAGGAGCGAACTTATATTTGGTAGGTATCGTAGTGCCGTTCATGTGTCCTTTTTGCTGCTCTAATGTTGACTCACTGAACCATATTTTTGCTAATTGCTCCTTTGCCTCTAAAGTCTGGAACACATTGGGAGCTGAAGAAGGTATCCATTATCACTTTTCATCCCTAAATTGCAACTTGCCTAATTGGTGGCCGCTCAAAGGTTCATCTGAATCTCTTAATTTCCTTCGGAAAATCAGCCCTTCAATTATTTGTTGGTCGCTTTGGAATTCTAGAAACAAGTGTATTTTTGACAATGTTAGGCCTGATTTTAAACTGATTATTTCTCAGATATTTACTTTAATCAAGTATATTACCAGTCTAAAATTTCAGTGCTACTATTTAAGGGATATAGAGTGGGGGAATTTTGTGAGGCTGTCCATAAAATACGGAGGAATGTTATAGTTTTTTATATTACATGGAATCCACCTGATCCACACAAAATTAAACTTAACATTGCATCTTCCAAAATGGGAAGTACTAGGCAGGTAGCATGTATTCTCAGAAATTGCAAAGGTGAGATGCTATGCCTTCCCCATGTTCTCTCTTTCCCTCTATCAGTTCCAAAAGCCCAAGCTGAAGCTAGCTCATGCATAGAAGGAATTGGTAAATATAAAGAACTAGGTTATCAAAAGCTTACTGTTGAGACAGATTCTAGGGAATTTCATCGAGGGCTTAGTCTGAAATCCTAGAGACTTTGGCATTGCACTCCACTGTTCAAAAACATTATGGACCAAGCTGCTGTTGCTCTAATTCACAAGGAAGCAAATGCCCCTGCTAGATGGATGGCTCGGAATAATTCAGTGCGGGACTTGGCTCCCCTCCATATTCTTATAAAATCAGATTGTTCAGGGCTTCCTATTATTGCTAGGAAGAGAGGTAAAGTGTTTTATGTTAATGATGCTGTACATGTTTGATATGCCTCTCCTTATGCCCCCCCTTAAAGTCATTTACCACGTAAGAATCTCCCATACTTACCACTACTTAACTGGCCCAGCCTACTGTTGTTCAGGCTGGTTTGCCTTGAATTTGTCCCTATTTTAGGTGCAGCCTGCTGTCGTTAGGGCTGGTTTGCCTCAAGTATATGTCTGTTGTTTTTTGTGCATTCGATAAAGGTCACAGCCTGCTGTTGTTAGGGCAGTTTTGCCTCATATTTTTGGGCCACAGCCTACCATTGTTAGGGCTGTTTGCCTTTTGTCTAATAGCATGGCACAGGGCTGAATACTTGCTGCAGGCTACTGTAAAAATGCTCAGCCCCAAGGGTTTTAGAGGAAAATGTCCAAATGGCTGGGAGAAGAGGGAGCATGGGTCTGAATCCGTCACCCTCACACCTGAGTTCCTTGTAAGATTCATCCATTCAACTACTGGAATTAGTTGGGACAATCTGGCTGGCATACACATAAAGTTATCTATATCTCAAAGTGAAAGAATCAATCAGGTCTCTAGGGCTGCTCATACCGTGCTGTCCACGAAGCTCCATACTAAGCAACGACATTCAATGGGATCCTACGCTTCTTTACTTCCTTGGACATCAATTCATCATCTCTGCAACAAATGGGATATTTTGTCACTATTGGTGATCAAGGGAGTCTTTTGGAGTCATAAACTTAATCTATTTGAATATGTTATCTATGTCTTTGTAAATAGAGGAAGTACTCCATATTTTTTGTATTATAGACTTAGGGATTTATTCAGGAACTTTTTTCATATACTTGTAAATGGAGGAAGTACTCTATATTTTGGTTCCTTATTTCTCTTGAACCCTAGTCCATTATGCCTTGCGCGTGTAAATAGATTGGTGATCAAGAGAATATTTTGTGTAAGGGTGGTATTAGGGTATATCCATCACCCACCATTTAATCTATCAAAATAGGGAGTGGCACCCCACCTCAATGGGAGGTTCTGCCAAAAAAAAATCACTAAAATTCATGTTATGTCAGAATTCATGTAATTTTCCTCAAAATGCTCTGCCTTCTCTCTAATTTATTTCTCTAAAATAACTATACATTGCTTTTACTATTCAATCTAATTTAATCCAATCGTAGCCACACATTCAACTTTAGAATCTATCCTGGCCTTTTATTTCCCCAACGGAAGGATAACGGTAATATTGAGCGGACATGGAGTCCCCACCAGCGAACCACCGGTGCCTGCAAAAATTCTGCTGCGGTCAGAGGGGGATCCAGTGGGGGCACTGCTAGAGGACCAGGAATGAGCATCTTGTTTATAGAGGTCAGGAAAATTCCCATTTCCTCTTTCTAGGGGGAACCGGCACTACTAATCTCCGATGAAAAAGAGGATATTTTGGCCATGGAGTACCAATATACTTTAGTTTCAAAGTTTTCTTTGGGGAGGCCACCTATGAATATCCTAAGAAAGGCGATCCTGAATGCTTCTTTCAAAGGTGAAGTTTTTACAGGTTTGCTGGATAATTGACATATACTATTTATAATCGATCAAGAGATCGAATTTCAGAGGATGTGGTTAAAAAAAGTGTGACATATTCCTAGCCCGATTATTCAGATGGACAAAGGATTTTAGTCCTGAGGTAGAACCTTCAATCACCCCTGTCTGGATAAACGTTCCCCTTCTCTCGGTACACTTTTTCAGTCCAGAGAAATTGTATACTCCAGCCTCCATTGCTGGTAACCGTCTAAAACTGGATGCAGCCATGGTTGCAGCTTGGCAAATTATAAGACTTAGCCAAGCCAGAATTTGTGTACAGATAGACGTTCAAAAACAAATCCCTACAAGAGTTTGGATTGGAAGCAAAGAAACTGGGAAATAGCAAACTCTGGTTGTAGAAGACAGACCCTCTTACTATTAAAAGTGCAAAAAATTGGGGCATAGTTCTGAATCTTGTGCCCCTCTGATAAATGCTCCCCCAAAGACCACAAGAACCCCCTTGGCTGATCCCAAACCCAAACAAAAGAGATGGATTCAAGTAGGCAAAAAGAGGAGGCTTGATAACAGCAAGGTTACAGAAAAGGAAGGCACATGTAATGATATCGCAGAGCTCACTACTTCACAGAAAGACAAAGAAATAGTAGAAAGGAGCATCCCCCATATTTGTGAAGTTGAAATGGAAGCTCCTGAAGGATCGTTGGTAAGGGAAGGTTGTTTCCGACAGTAACTGAGTCCCATCACATAGTGAAATCTCTCCCTAAAAAGGTACTTAACCCTCCTCTAATTGTGGAGGTAGAGGATGTAAGACAAAGTGCAATAAGGGCTTAGTCTCTAAGCCCTGCAATTGTTGACCAAACTCTTGGTGGGAAGGTTCCCCAGTTTTCAAGACCTATCCCCCTAAACACTGACATCGCAGCCTCTGAAGATGCTCAAGACCCCCCTATTGGTTGGGAAAATGGGGAAGGAACCCTCAACTAAGCTTCCCCAACTTGATCAAGTGGTTTCTCTAGACAGGAAGTCTGATAAGGATAAGAACCTTCCCTGGGGAGCAAGGGTATCCAAGCCATTCAAGAAAGTAAAGACCATAATCCCCCTCAGCTATAGTTAGGAAAAATGGTAGGCTCTATGACAGAGTTGCAGGTGGAGGAATGGCCTATACTTAATCCCCCTCAGGATGCTCCTGTTAGCCAACTGGAGGAGGAGTGTAATATGGAACCCAACCAGCCGCAAGGTAAGGGAGCAAGGATATAGGAGAGTGACAATACTTCGGAATCTGCAAATGTGCAACCTGATGAGTTGGATGTTCCAAGGGCAGGGCCACAGAGAAGTAGTCCTACCCCCAAAGCTGTGAAATGAACTTCTACCCCAGCTAAGTCAATCCAACCCTTGCTTCCCTCTTCTAAACCATGCATTTCTAAGGTTAACTCTTTTCTTGACTTACAGGTACAAATGGACTCTGAAGGTGAACCAGTAGCAATAGACGAAGTGGAGGTTATAGATAGCCTCACAGTATCATCAAGCCATGATCAGACAGAGAAGCCCAACATTAAAAAACCAGGAAGGACAATTCCATCATTTCGGAGTAAAGTGAAACCTAAAGCAGATCCCAAAGTGAAAACTCAGGTCGAAGGTAACAAATACTGGTCACATATTGGTAAGTCGTGATGATTAGCACAATCTTTTGGAATGTAAGGGGAATCCTCGCAAAAGGGAAATTGCATAGAGTTAAAAAACTTATTAAGAAAAATCATGTAAACTTACTAGCTATTGCGGAACCTTTCAATAGGGTTATCCAAATGGAAAAAGTTAGGAAAAAACTGAATTTTCCAACATGTATCTCCAATCAGGATAAGGTAGGGAAAATCTGGATTTTTGTGCGCCACCCTTTTAGTTACACAGTGCAGGAAACCACTTCTCAACACATAACATGTTCGATTTCTCACCCGGATTTCTTGTCCCCTATATTAGTATCCACTGTTTATGCAAAAAACACAGTGAGAGAGAGAGTAGAGCTGTGGGAGTCCCTAGGAAAAGTTTCCATACCTAATAAGCCTTGGTTGTTATGGGGTGACTAGAACTGCATCACTAACAGTTTTGAAAAAAGGGGGAAAAGAAGGTTGGGAGAAAGGGTATGCTGAACTTACTGATTTCATTGAGAAAGAGAGGTTGGTTGAACCACAATTTCAGGGATCTCTAAATACATGGTGCAACAACCGTACGGGTGCTGCTAGAGTTTGGAAAAGATTGGATAGGATTCTCATCAATCATGTTCTCCTGAATTCAGGTGTGCAAGTCAGTGTCCAACATGCCATCAAATCCCATTCGGATCATGCCCCGCTAATTGCTCATAAAGGAATTCAGAATGTCAGTAGACCTAAAAGTTTCAAGTTCCAAAACTTCTGGTCCGATCACACTTCTTTCCTTGAAATAGTAAGGACAGCCCGGAGTAACCCTATTAGTGGACCTTCCCTTCGAGTGATAGTAGAAAAACTCAAAATGACTAAGTCTGCGCTTAAAACTTTTAATATAGAAACATTTTGCAATGCAGTCACCGCCTTTTGAGCTGCTGAGATGGAAATAGAAAAATTAGAAGCTGAAGATACCATTAACCCCCTCCCTAGAGAAATCATGAATCTTGCAGCTGCTAAACTGAAGATTGCCACCATTAGGGAAGAAACGTTTTGGGCTCAAAAAGCCAATGTAAAATGGATAGGAGAAGGAGACGGCAATACTGCTTTCTTTTATGCTTCGGTCAAACAGAGACAAATCATAAATTACATCCATAGGATTAGAAGGGACAGGGGTAATTGGGTGGTGGGAGATAAGGCAATCTGGGAGAAAGCTGTGAGTCACTTTTACAGATTGTATTCTGCTGCGCAGATAAAAGAAACCTTCAATCTAGAGCTTATCCCAACAGTAATCAGTAGTGAGATGAATGAAAAACTAGAGAGTGACCCTACTATAGAAGAGCTCAAAGAAGTAGTCTTCTCGTTAGATGAAATTAGTGCGGCTGGCCCCGATGGATTTAATGGGTACTTCTTTAGAGTTACTTGGGATATAATTAAAGAGGACCTCTTCAAGGCCATGATCAGCTTCTTTAATGGAGAAAGGCCTCCCAAAGCACTGTCTGCCACTTCGATTGTCTTAATTCCAAAAATCGCCAACCCCTCAACCCTTTCCAATTTCAGACCATTTAGTTTGTCCAATTTCGTGAACAAAGTGCTATCTAAACTGTTTGCAAATCGTCTAGGGGAGCTATTGCCAACTCAAATCAGTAGTAATCAGAGTGGGTTTGTCCAAGGTAGGCAAATAATAGACAATTATTTGTTAACAAGCAAAATAATGAAATCCTTGTCTAGTAAATCTAAAAATGGTAACATTGCCTTGAAACTAGACATGGAAGAAGCATATAACCGAGTCCATTGGCCTTTCCTCATACAAGTTATGAGGAAAATGGGATTTGGTGAAATTTGGCTAGATAGTTTATGGAGACTGATTTCCAATGTTTGGCTATCTATCCTAATAAATGGATCTCTACAATGATGGTTTGGCATGACAGGAGGGCTGAGACAAGGAGATCCCTTATCCCCACTTCTTTTTATTATCAGCTCTGAGTACCTTTCCAAACTGTTAAATTATTTAAATGAAAAAACTTCAGGTTTTTACATGCCTATAATATCCATGAAAGTTTCACATTTAGCTTATGCTGATGACATTTTAATATTTTCTTCTGCACATCCTAGTACTTTGTCTCAGACTATGCACGTTTTGGAGCATTATCAAGGAGTGTCTGGACAGAAAATCAACACCAATAAAAGCTGCTTCAGCACTCAGTCAGTATTCTTGCGTTTCTTATATTTGTGAATGCCCCTCTATTATGGCAAGATAAAAATGATACACTACGAAGGACTGATTTAGAAAATCAAAGACAAGCTAATGGCCTGGAATGTCAACTTTCTCACCAAATGGGGTTGAATCACATTGATTAAAAGTGTTCTTGCAGCTATGCCCACCTATACCATCACGGCCCTATCCCCTCCCAAGGGAGTCGTGGAACAAATTGAAAGTATCTTTGCCAATTTTCTATGGCAGAGCGGCAAGAACAAGGCTTATCACTGGATATAGTGGTCTGAGATATGCTATCCTACTAAGGAGGGGGGTGCTGGGTTCAGGTCTCTAAAGGACACGATTGCTGCCCAAAGTTGTAATTTATGGTGGAACGTTAGAAAGCGGGAAACTTTGTGGGCAGAATTTATGTATCAAAAATATTGCAGCCCTTTGCACCCTGCAAAAATTGCTCCTTATAGCGGTGATTCCCCTACTTGGAAAAGGACGCTTAAGGCTGCACCGACTACTGAAAAATTCATTATGATCAGAGTTGGGGATGGTTCATGCCACTTTTGATTAGATAATTGGCTAGGAAGTGGACCACTTGACAGTTCCTCCACTGAAGCTCAAAGCTTAAAAGAATTCGTAAGAGAGGGTGACTAGGATAGAGAGATAATAGCTACCCTCCCAACTACCATTTAGACAAGAGTTCTTTCACTACCTGTTGCTTCTTTCTCAGGCAGAGATGAACTGCAGTGGACACTGTGTGGTTCTAGTAAGTTTTCAACAACCACTGCCTATCACCAAATTAGGCAAAGAATAGGTAATAATAATTTGACTAAAAAGGTTTGGGGCTCTTTGATCCCTTTAAAGAGTTCTTTCTTCATGTATTGCATGCTTAAAAGACGAATTCCACTTGGAGATTCTTTACATAGATTTGGCTTCACGGGTCCATCTATGTGGTAGTTCTGTCAGAACAGTGAGAAGGAATTTAATCATTCCTTTGCTAGCTGCCCATAGGTGAGAAAGGTGTGGAAAGCTTTCACAGCAAAAATGGGAGCTCAATGCCAGTCCAATTAAATCAGAGGTCTGAGTGATCAATGGTTGTCCACATCCTCTGTCAATACAACTCATAAACAACACCTATCCCTACTGCCTCCCCTCATCTGCTGGGAAATCTAGGTAGGACAAGGGCAGCTTTTGAAGGGGTCAAGGTAGACATCTCCCATATTATAAATGAAGTTCTCATCATCGCTGCAAGGATTCTTGAAAAGAAACTCCCTTACACCAAATGGGATCCAACTGACTAGGGCTTATTCTAGAACCTGGTGCATTCCTATAGGAATAGAGTTCAGATTTAGCTAGTTCATTGGAAAAAACAAGCGCCTTCCCGGGTGAAAGTCAATGTTGCTCACAAACCTACCATGGATTCCTGAGCTACTGCTGGCATAATTAGAAATCATCAAGGTGAGATTTTGAAATTGTTACACTCTCATTATGACTGGTTTAAACCTACAGGTGTTTCTGCTGTGAATGCACTACTGGAAATAGCATATCAAGGATCCGAATGCTGTGAGGAGAGGGGCTAGAACAATACAATCTTGGAAACTACACATCAGGAATTTCACAAAATTCTGAAGGACAAGGAGGTAACCCATTGGATGATCTCAAATCAATGATGGAAGCTGGAACAATTACATTCGAAGTGCAAATTCTCACTCAGTCCAACAGAAGAAAACAAAGCTACTTTCTGAATTGCTGTGAATGTGAAGAACAGAGCTGCTGACCACAATGCATTTCGGGGTCTTATCCAAAATGAAAAATCAGACATCCCCTCACTCAAAAGATCCATAATAGCAAAATGAAGTTAGAAGCTCCTTCCATTTTCTCCCCCGTAACAGGTAACTTCCTTGGCACCAGCCTGCTGTGGTTAGGGCTGCTTTGCCTCCATCAAAATTTTAGGCTCCAATTTGCAGAAGTTTGAACTGGCTTGCCAAATGCTCTTTTCAGTTTGTCCTGCATGCTCAGTTGTTGTATAGGGATGTCATGTCCAGTATGGTTGGTTTGTTTGGCCCTGCCTCTAAATCCCAAAACTTGCCCTGGGAAGTGGAAGATTGTTTCCTTAATGCTCCCATCATGGAAAGATCCACATTTTGTCCCAAACATTTGGCGCTTGCTGCCCTACCAAGTGGAAGCCACTTCTGTTCCAAGTTCCATCTCAATCCCTAAGTTTGAATATTTGGGAAAACTACCTCATATTCTGATAACTGCTGATCTCATCGTCTACCCCCATGGCTGGCCTAGACGCATGATTACTTCCCAAAATGAAGAACAGGACCGAAATATTTATAAAGCGAAAAGTCATACAATCTTGCTGAAAATAGACTATTACATTTTCATTTATCCCAATAAAAAGAGATCTTTTGTCACTCCTTGTGATTGAAGGAGTTTTTTGGATTATAGTATTTACTTTCATGTACTTGTAAATGGAGGAAGTCCTCCAAGTTTATGTTTTGTTACTCTATTGATCTTGGCTCTATTAGGCCTATGGCATATAAATGGATACGAGTTGAAGAGACCATTTTTTGTCAGGATGATTTTAGGGTGTGTCCATAATCCACCAATTACTTAATATACAGGGAGTGGCGACCCACCTCAAAAAAGAGGTTAGCCAACTAAAAAAATCACTAGAATTCATGTTTAATTGCCATTTCCCCAATGCTTTTTGGGATTGGGGCAGAATACCTTTCATGGATACTCAATGTGAACCGCTCTTAGGGTCTCTAATTCTATGTGCCTAAATTATGTCTTAGGACCTCCTACCTCTCCTATGCAGATTATGTAATCATCTTCACCTCTTCTAGGGCCCAAACTATTAGATTAGTCATGGATCTACTTCATCACAATGAAGATGTTTCAGGTCGGAGAGTGAACCCTTTAAAGAGCTGTAACTTAGTTGATAACAAGCTTCTACTAGCTAGGAGACATATGGATGGCAGACTCACAAAATTCTCTAAAGGTTCATTCCCAATCGTATACATAGGAATTCCACTCCATTACAAAGGGATTCCAGCTGCACATTATGGTGATATGATACATAAAATTGAGCATAGAATAGGAGAACAGATCACAATATTCCTTTCCATTGGGGGCAGAATTACCTTGATCAAAAGTGATCTCACCTCCTTGCCTTTCTACACATTGATGAGTCTTGACCCTTCAAAGAGTGTCATTAATCAGATTGAGTTCTTGTTGGCAAACTTCCTATGGTCTGCCACTAACAAGAGGTATAAATTCCATTGGATTAAATGGAAAAACATTTGTCTCTCTCAAGAAGAAGGAGGGTTGGGGATTAGGGATTTAAATGCATCTGTTTTAGCTTAGTCCTATGGGCTATATTGGAGGTTCAAATTGGGAAACACTAAGGCTAAGTTTTTGTGGAAAAAATATTGCAACTCTCTTCATCCTTCACAATGCCACACTTATAGAGGGATATCTAGCAATTGGAAAATACTCATTAAGCATGGCTATCTAGATGAGAAACACATAGCAGTTCAAATTGGTAAAGGTGAGTTTAGTTTTTTTTTTGATAAATGGAATGAAATTGGCAGCATTTATGAAATCTTTAATTGCCAGGGCTCACAAAAGGTAAAAGATGTGTTAGGTGGACAAGATTGGGACCTTTAGAAAATAAAAGAAATCTATCCTCAGGTGCCTCTATCTTTTTTCACTTCCTCCCCTTTTCACATAAATGATAAAGCTGATACTTTGGTATAGACACTCACTAGTTCTAGTTCATTTAGCAACAAATCTGCTTATCTTGATATTGTGGGTACACATGATCCAATCTCTCCACTTATAGCTTACATATGGGATCCTTTTATGCCTATTAAAATTTCTTTTTTCAGGCTTAGGCTCATACAAAGAAAGCTCCCCTATTGTTAATAACTTATATAGAGTCGGTATTTTGAGACCATTTCTTTGCCCTTTTTGTTGCGCTAGTGGGGAAACCTTAAACAATATTTTTGGTAGCTGTCCTTTTGTCATAAAAGTGCGGAAAGTGCTACAGGCTGAACTTGGAATCCACTCCCTTCCCCAATTTTTGAATTGATCTCTTCATCATTGGTGGCAATCCAAAGGTAAAATTGAATCTCATAATTTTCTTATTAAAATGTGGCAATCCAAAGGCTGAACTTGGAATCCACTCCCTATAGAAAATGTGGAATAAGATAGTCTTTGATAATGCTGGACCAGATTTTAATGCAAGTAATCTTTAATATTTTTAATCTTATTAAAGCTTTTGCTAGTTTGAATTTTCAAAGCAGCCTTCTAAGGGAAATGGATTAGAGCCACTTTTGGAACTCCATATTTAGAATCAGGAGGAAAGTCAAGTTATCCTATGTGACATGGAGGCTACCTGATTCCTATGAGGTAAAGATCAACATAACGTCAACCTTAGTATGTAACTTTATGCAGGAAGTAGGTTTGATAAGAAACATACATTGTGAGGTTTTTTTTTATGCTACCCATTCTGTCTTATCTCTTGATTGACTCCAAAGTACAAGTAGAAGAAAAGTTATGTACAATGGGGATTTCCAACTGTCAAGAGCTTGGCTTCCACAATGCCATCATCGAAGAAGATTCCTTGGAACTCCCGCAAAGCCTTTAGATAAGCACTTGGAGAGATTGGCATTGGAAGACATTGCTAGAAGAAATCAAAAATCGACATAGTTTGTCCTCGTACTCAAAGAGGCTAACCAACCAGCTCGATGGTTAGCAAAACAAAGTTCTACATCTGAGGGTAAGGACACTTTTCATTAATTGCTCAAGGCTGATAAAATGGGGCTGCAAATTATCCTCATAAAAAGAAGTAAGGACTATTATTTAGATGAAGGGGCTGGCTGCTGAGGTTTTGTCAAGTTTCCCAAGTCCTAGAAAGCTTTGCACAATTGATCTGTGATGCACAAACATGCTGATTTGTGTGGAATTGCTGATTTGTGTTTGTTCTGAAAATTTGCAATATGCCCCTATGATCCAACCCTCCCCTTTGTTATTAGATAGACTATTTGTATTAGGTTCCAAAGGACATTGGCTACTGAAGTTCGGCCAATTTCCCTCATTCTTGACAAGTTTTAGTTTCATATTTTTTGATGTTAAATAGGCAGTGGTTGCTGGAGTTAGGCCACCTTCCCTTAGTATCATAATATTTGTTGATTCAAATATGGACTTCCCTCCACTAATGAGTGTCTTGGAAAATTTTGTGGTGTTAATTAATTGCTGAATTGCTAATTGTGAGGAATTGCTGATTTATGTTTGTTCTGAAAATATGGAATGTGCCCCTATGACACAACCCTCGCCTTTGTTATTATTAGACTATATATTAGGTCCAAAGGGCATTGGTTGCTGAAGTTAGGCCAATTTTCCTTATTCTTGACAAGTTCCTGTTTGGCATTTTCTGATGTTGAATGGGTAGTGGTTGCTGAAGTTTGGCCACTTTCCATTAGTATCATATTTTGTGGTGTTAATTTACAAGGTTATGGCTGATCTATACATGGTTCAACATGTTATAGCCAGGGTATTAGAAACAGGGATGTTGTATATGGAGGAAGTGCTCCCAATTTCATTTTGCTAAACTGCCTTTGAACTATGGCAATCCAATAGTCTTGTAATGGATTTTCCGTTTTCAAAGGTTCCTGTCTTTCGTAAGGATGAATTTGGGTATATCCACCATCCATCAAGTTATGAAATAAATTGTGAGTGGTGACCCACCTCAAAAAGAGGTTCTGCCAAAAAATCACTAGAATTCATGTTCAAATTAAGGTTAGCGAAAAAAACGTAACAAAAAAAGTCAAAATGAACCCGTTTTTGGACTTTGCCATTTTTTACCAAATAGCCCATGAAAATTGGAGGTTTGGTGAAAACTTCTTGGTTTCTCGTTCTTTGACATTAATCACTAGAATAATGTTCAAATTAAGGTCAGTAAAAAAAATGAAACAAAAAAACTCAAAACGAACTCGTTTTTGGACTTTGCCATTTTTGACTAAAAAGCCCATAAAAACTGGAATCATGTAATCTTCATTGGATTGTTGATTGGAAAATAGAAAGTTATACTCTATTTGTTCTAAATAGACATTTTCTGTTTTCCATCCTAGTCATTTAATTACAAATTCATGTAATGGAGTAGTACTCCATATTTATTGCTTTCTCTTTGTACCGATGCATTTTGGGTATATCCAGCATCGAATTTTGCCCACTATATATATATGTGCTCGGTTTAAAAAAATAATAATAATAAGCCCATAAAAACTGGAGGTTTAGGGAAAAAATTTTGGGTTGCTGTTTTTTGACATTAATCACTAGAATTCATGTGCTATCTGCCAAGGAGGGAGAATTATACTTATTAGAAGTGTGCTATCTGCCATCCCCTTATACACCACCACAGCTGCCTGCCCTCCAAAGTGTGTATTGAACAAGATCGAGTCCATTTGTGCAAATTTCCTTTGGCAGAAGAACAGGGACCAGGGCAATTACCATTGGATTAAATGGAAAAGGCTGTGTTATCCCATGGAGGAGGGAGCTATAGGGTTCAGGGCCCTGGAAGACATAATATATGCCCAAAGTATTAGGCTGTGGTGGAGGTTTAGGAAAGGAGGAACTCTTTGGGCAGAATACTTGAAACAAAAATAATGTGGTCTACTGCACCCTTCACTAGTTATCCCATATAGGGGGGATTCACGTACATGGAAGAGGATGCTCAAAGTTGCATATGTGACAGAGATATTCATAGTAGTACAGGTTGGAGAAGGCACATGCCATATGTGGCTTGATAATTGGATAGATAGTGGCAAACTCTGTCAGGATCAGACTGCTCCTAATCACTTAAGGCTTAAAGACTATATTAGAAATGGGAACTGGGACCTCAATAGATTGGATGAACTGGATGAGGAGCTAAAAATACAATAATCTGCATACCAGTTCCTAAACTTGGGGACAGGGACCAAATAAGATGGCTGCTGTTTGAGAACGGTGAATTTTCCCTGAAGTCTGCCTTCCATCAGGTTAGATAGAGAAGGGACTCCAATGTATTCTTTCAAAAGCTATGGATCCCCAGTTACACTTAAAGATTTCCTTTTTTATGTTTTGCATTCTTTCAGGTAGAATCCCATTTGGGGACACCTTATATAGACTGAACTTTATTGGTCCAACTATATGTCAATATTGTTTTGAGCATGAAGAAACTATTAACCACTCTTTTTCTAGTTGTAAAGTTGTAAAACAGGTTTGGAGGATTCTGGCAGCTGAGATAGGAATTGGCTATACTTCTAACTCAATAAAACAGATTTGCAAAGATTGGTGGGAGACTCCTTCCAAAAATGCTGCCCATAATTTCTTGTTGCAGGTACTTCTACTACTAACTTGTTGGGAGTTATGGAAAGCCAGACTCAAAGATGTATTTGAATGGGTCAAGGTGGACACGAACATATTGGTGATGCAAACTCTAAGAACTGCAGTAACATTGCTTAACCTGAAACTGCCTCAGGAAGGTTGGGAATTCAGGGATTGGGGGTTCTTTTGGGACTCAGTCTTCAACTTTAGTAATAGAATTAAGCTTGTAATTTGTAAATGGGTACCCCTAGGGGCTGGTTTTATAAAGCTTAATATAGCTCATAAAGCAAATGCCACCCAACTGGTTGCTGCAGGAATCATCAGAGACAGCAAAGGTAAGAACATTAAAACCCTGCGTGCTTCATATGATTGGATTAACCCTGTAGGCATAGCTGCTCTCAATGCATTACTGGATATAGCACACCAAGGAGTACTACATTGTTTGCAAAATGGCTGGACAAACATCACTTTGGAAACTGGTCATCAAGGTTTCCATAAAGCACTTACGGGAACAGTTGATAGCAATTGGTTCATGGCAAATGCATGGTGGAGGGTGGAGGAGATCAGGCTCAGGTGCAGAATCACATCCATACTTGCAGAAGAACACCAAGCAGCCATACATATAGCACAGTGTGGAAGTGATGGAGATCAAGTTGGGACAGTTGCGCAGCTTGCCAAAATCATCCTTAGAGATTCTTTAAGCATCCCAACCCTCAAACGAGTTAATGATGTAAGAGGGCAGCAATATTCTGAAAGGTAAACACTCTGAATGGAGACACAACCAAAAAGGAAAAGGTCCAGGCGATGCAATAGTGAACCAGGCCCCTCCCTTCACTCCATGGACCGAAGGCCCTGTTACTCCACAGCTTTAGAAACAAGCAAAGACCTCAGCTGGGCGTTATTGCAATAGGTAAATCCCTTTAGAACTAGTGAATGGTCCCAACCTACTGGTGTTAGGGCTGGTTTGCCAAGATTTTGTACCCGGCCCTAACCTGCTGCTGTTAGGGTTGGATTGCCATATGCGCATTTTGTGGTATTGATCAGGAAGAAGAGACAAGCAAAGGCCTACTGCAGAGGTTGGTAGTACCTTGAGAAGCCAATCAAACTGGGGGAAAGTCTACTATGTATGCAAGAACTGTGGGCAACGGATGGGAACTCTTTCCAGTTAGGTAGCTCTGCTCCATCAACACATGAAGCTTCAGTAACATTCCCAAGAAGTTTTGAAGACAGTAGCAGCCTGAACATCTGGATTTACAACAATTTTGTAACTTGCTGGTTTAGCTATAGACATCATACATATACTATCCCAATCAAAAGGGATCTTTTGTCACTCCTTGTGCTCAACGAAGTTTTTTGTATGTTGAGAACTAGAGCAGGTTTGAATGGGGAATTTGTAAATGGAGGAAGCCCTCCAAATTTATTCGCTTTTAACACCCGTGTGAACTTAGACTTGATAGGAATCCAGACGCACTTAATGGTGGACAGCATTCCGTTGACCCGTTACGTGGAATTGGTGGACCAATGACTCGAGCTAAAACCAAACGGTTCAAGATGGCTCTTAATGGTTTGATCATGGAAGTGTTGGACGATGCGTATAAGTTGTTGGAACAAGGCTTTGTTGGAGATAAGACTGATTTTAGGCCTTGGAACTTCGTGGTTTTGACATTACATGAAGACACTTCGATGGAGAGCAAGATTGGACAAGTGTTGGAAGCTCAGACCTCCACGTAACGACGTCCACAACTTCACGTCGCGACGTGCACCGACGTCGCTAGATCCACCGACCTCCAAGTCGCGACGTGTGTCTCTGAGAATTGAGTTTCACGTCTAGGGTTTCCGCACGTCGCGACGTACACCGACGTCGCGACGTCTAGACGCCCCATGTCGCGACGTGGGTAGCTATTTCAGTTTTATTTTGGTTTTCTTTTTAATTCGTTTTTGTTTGATCTTTTCAATAATGAACGTGATCTAATGTTCTTGCATGAACATTGATATGTTCTATATGGTGTTTTCACATGGCTAAAGATCTTGCATGATTAAAGCATGTGTTAATTACATTTTAAGGAAGTTTATTCCAATTAGGAAACTATTTTTAGGAAAGTAGGGTTTTCTTTTTTAACAAGTCTTTGTGCCTATGTAAAGGCTTGTAAACCCACGAATTTGGTAGATGATTTTTGTTATTGAAAGTTCATAATTTTGCAGAGCAAAATCTGATCCCAAAACCCTTAAAGACCTTAAGCTAAGTTTGAGCTTTTGTTCTTCTAAACCCTAAAGTGAGATTAAGCCAATAGTCTTGCTTTTATTCTAAGTTTGAGAACAGCCAAATCTAATTTGATTTAGGTGCCGCCTGAGTCAAGTTGGTTTTGTAATAGCGTTGGGGCTTTGGACAAGTTTCCATTGAATCGCGCTCAATATCTTCTTTGTTTTCGTTTATTCTTTCTTTGTCTTTGTTCTAATCCGTTCTTTGTTTCTTAATTCTTTCTTGTGTTTCTTTTCTTGTGTGTTGATCTTGTTTTTGGTGGAATTTTCCAAGCTAGACCTGTCCTGTGGATAAATAAGGTTGTCAAATCTGCCCAAAGGTGGATCAAATCAACGAGAACCTTATCAGACCCATTAGGCCATAGGCTTGTAAATGGGACTAAGTTCATAGGGTTCCTTTTGTGTAAGGGTGATTTTAGGGTATGTCCATCACCCACCAAAGCATCTAATAAAATAAGGAGTGGCGACCTACCTCAAAAGGAGGTTATGCAAAACTAAAATATATATATATATATATCACTAGATTTCATGTTAGAATTGCATTCATGTTGATTTTCTCTCTACGCTCCCTAATCGCTTTCTAAATACTGTTCCCGGTAAAATATTGACCTTTGGTCATTACATGACCGTTTAGTCCCTTCTTTACTGTAACGGACACTCCTTGATATCTGATCCCACCACATTAATAGCTGTCTATGGCGGAGGGAGGGGGAAACCCTCCTCTTGCAACCTACAAAGAGGCTATAGGTTCGTCCCCAACCTATGCATATGATTACTTTACTTCATTTGCCTCCATAGCACAAAAAATCCCAATCTCCCTTCACAAAGGGGAACCGACCCTAATTTTATCTGCAGAGAAAGAAGATAAATTGGTAGAAGAATTTCGTTGTACTTTGGTTGGAAAATTTTCATGGGGCAGGCCATCAATGGTGTGTATAAGAAAAGAGGTGCTGGCAGCGGTATTTTTGGGTGAATGTCATGTTGGTCTTCTAGATTCACGCCATGTCCTATTCAAATTCGAGAATGAGCAAGATTTCCAAAGGTTATGGTTAACAAAAGACTTGGCACTTTAATGGCTTCCCTGCCAGGATCTTCAAGTGGACAGTGGTAAATAGGAACAAAGGAAATCTCCTCAGTAGGAATACTCAGATAAATGAAAAATTGACAAACACCCAAAAGGGTAAATAACCCATGATCCAAAACTTTGGGATGATCCTACCCTAGGAAGATCTCATTGAATCCTCTGGGAGGGAAGGAGGAGAACAGTCCTCCCCAAATGGTCCATGCACAGTCCCCTCTGAAGATGTTCAAGGAAATGCCCCTGAGAGGCTTACAATGGAGAGGTATCACAGTACAACCACTGAGAATAAAGAGACACTCCTCAATAATAGCAACGCTGATATGGAAAAGAAAAGTGACTCCCAGGGGAATATTTGAGGCATACTAGTGAGTCTTGACAATTTCTCAAATAAGGGTGATCTCCAAGAAGCTTCATGTAAGGCGCTCCCCGTGGACCATGTTCTGATCCCCCAGTGTGAAGCAAATATTCCTATAATAATCCCAACTATTCATTCAAGTAAGATGATCAATGCGACTAGTCCTCACCCAAGAAGTGAGCAGATGCCAAATCATGTAATGAAGAAGAACACGTACTCGAAGCATCCATCAAATGTGGCTTCATAATGCCTACCTTCAACTCAAGAATAGCCCTTGGAAGAAAAGGAGCAGGTCTGCCTCATGGCACAAGAAATGGAAGAAAACTCATCAAAAGCAAACTCTGAAATCAAGGATGTAGGGGTGGAAGGGAAGCAATGTGTTATTAATTCTGAGTCAGGGAAGAATATAAGGCAGTTACAAAGTGGCCCTGAACCACTAACTGAACCATGCCAAAGCATTGTAGAAACATCTCAGGTTGGTACAGTAGGATTTTTCTTTGGTCAATTACCTAAGGTTGCCTCTGTTGTGGATTTGCAGGTGGAAACGTCATCGGAAGAGGACCAGGAGGAGACTACTGTAGTTCCCCAAATTGGGAGAGAGGAAGCCCCACCCAAACCTACTATAGGAGAACTAACCCCTAAAGGGGATGAAAGAAGGAAAAGATTTCAATCTCAAGTGACTGAGCACAAGCAGGGGAAGAAAAAGTTGGGGGAGAAGAAACCACAAGATAATACGAAAAGAAATAAGGCTAAGCAACCCCCAACAAGATGGCTCAGAAAAAAAAAAAGGTACTCCCCTAACTAAAAAAGTTTAAATGATTAATTGCTTTTTTTGGAATATTAGGAGTATTACCAAAAAACCAAATTTCAGAAGATTAAAAAAAATTGTTTTTGAAAATAATTGTGAATTTCTAGCTATTTCAGAACCACTTATAAGTGTATCAAGATTAGAAATTCTGAGGAAAAAACTAAAATTTGACTATGCTTTATCTAACCCCGCTAATTCTATTTGGATCATGTCTAAGAGATCAGTAAACTGCTCTGTCGTTGATAACCACAACCAACAGATTACCCTTCAGATTACTCACCCCAACTTGCCTTATCCAATCCTTGTGTCCAATGTTTATGCCAAGTGTAAGTCAAGAGAGAGGGTGGACCTATGGGAGTCATTAGCTAAATGCAAATCCTATAACATGCCATGGATTGCATTGGGGGATTGGAATTGTATTAGGTTTAGAGAAGAGAAAAACGGAGTGATATGAATGGTCGAGGCTCGAACTCCTGGACCACCAATCCACACTCTTCGGGTCGTTGTTGACTAGCAAATTAATAACAAAAACAGGTCACAAAAACAACAAAAGGCAGAAAGAAACTTATGGAACGAAAAGGTTGATTTTAAGCCAATCAAGCCCTAACGTTATTACAGATTAATCAACCTAGCTAATGTACTCAATAGCGAACTTAATTAGTTTGGCTGTTCCTGATCTCAAGAACGGATAGGCTAAACCTAGAGCTCGTCACTAATGGCTTCGCGGGATTTTGCAAACACAAAGTGTTTTACTTTAGCAAAGTTAAAATTCTTTCAATTTCATATATGATAAAAACGTCAATGGCCTTCCTTTAAATAGGAGTAAATTCGGCCAAGGTGTTTAGGAAAGCCTAATGAAAGCCAATTACAACTTGACTTCCATACTAACTAACAAACTAGTTTCATAATCTAACAAAAGGATGAACCACACAGTTTTTTTTTTGCTACCTTCCTAATCCATTACTTGCCATTATCATGCAAGAGAATTTGGGCCAAGTAATTACTTATTTACTTAAACAAAATATAAGCCCAAATAAATGTTTAATGGACTTAATTATTACAACTCAAAATAAAACCTAATTACTTAAAAATGGCGTGATCCAAAGATCCATGAAATTCGTAACGGTAATCTGCCAGAATCACGTCACTCATCTTGGTAAGCACAGTTAACGATGATAACATCAGAATCTCGTAAAACTTAAAACATAAAAGTTTTATATCTATCTCTTATCGTTCCAGGGCCACTTGAATCAGGAAATTCCGATTTACATTGAGAGAGATACGTCAAGAATACCAAAATGTGACAGAATCTTTCAGCATTTAATGTTTAACTTTGGCACCATGGACATGGACACGGACATGGACACGGCTCATTCTCATCAATCCCTCCCTCCTCGAAAAGGATTCGTCCTCGAATCTTGAAATTGAGCTCCTGGATCAAACACCAATATGATGAACTCAACAAGAACCAAGTCGATTTGGAATGTAACACCTCGCGGACAATAATACTTTATTTCCCTAAAGAACAAAATAAATCTATTAGTCAAAGGAACAAAATTATTAATAAGGAACATAAATGTATATGGACTAATATTTGCTCTTATATAAGAAATAGGAGTATCAATGTCAAAATAATTCACAAGTATGGATAATGCATACAATGTATCATAATAAGTATCTCTAAATGCACTATGACAAAAATTTAAATCAATTTGAAACAATAAAGAACAAAGAGTTTTAGTTAACCAGGGTGATATGATGAATTCACATGAACAAACAAATGCAATGGTTAACTTTTCGAAATTAAAGTGGTCAACTAACCGACGTGAATTATCCTTATATTGAAAATATATGGTTAATCGTGAAAAGTTGTCATTCTTTAAAGTAACAACACTTAAAGAAAAATCAGAATGTAAATAATCTAAATAATAGAAAATAACATCATGAATTAAATTTTGTATTGAAAAATTCATTAAGGAACAAGATAACTTACCATCCAAGTGTTGAACTACATGATTACCTCTTGGAACTTGATGAATTTGGCTACGGAATTGATTGAAAACAACTTGTGCAAACTCTCGAACCCAATATTCAAAGGAAAAGCCATTCCAACAAGTATATTCAATATAATTAACACTTTTATACAGAAGGATTTGGTTAAAATGTTGAAATTGATTCAAAATAGAATATAAACTTTGAAAATCAACAAAATTGACTTTAGCAAAGTTCTTGACATATAAACTATTGAAATTAACTAAAAAGGTTTCATACTTACCTAACTTACCTTGCTTACCTTGTGGAAAACAAGCTAAGGCAGATTGGACTCCTTCCAATTGATATGAGTTGTTTGCAACTCCATTAGATGTCTAGGAACTCCATAAATCTGCAAAACAAATGAGCTAGGAAGCAAACAATGTAAAATGTGATCACTAGAATTCATAAGTACAAGATGTTGCCTCTCTAGTATTGTTCTTTTTATCTCACTCATAGAAGCAAAATAACAAGCTGTAGAACTAACACTATCTCGGCTATTACTACTTGAAATTACAAGCTCACGGCCTATACTAGTGTTTACATTATTTTTCTTTTCAAACTCAAGTTTCTCTTTTGCTTCTTCTTCTCGCAAATTACTACATGCTTTACCAAGTCTTACTTCGTCTTCAAAGACTTGTGTCAGGTTAAAGGCCTTAAGGTTGATGTTTCTACCTTGATGTTCAAAACTGTAGTAATTTTTCTTGGCATGATACAAAACATCTCTATCATAATGCCAAGATCTTCCAAGAAGGATATGATCGGCCTCCATTGGAACAACATCACATATCACCTCATCAACATAATTACCAATTTTAAATGGTACCTTTACTTGCTTGGTCACTCGTGTCTCGGCGTATTGACTTAGTGATAAGGTTCTCATTGATTTGATCCACCTTTGGGCGGATTGACAACCTTAATTTAACCACGGGATAGGTCTAGCTTGGAAAATTCCACCAACAAGATCGCAAACGAATAAACACAAGAAGAATAATTGTTAGAACAAACAAAGAAAGAACAAAAGCAAACAAGAAAGATATTGAAAGTGATTCAATGGAAACTTGTCCAAAGCCCCAATGTTATTACAAAACCAACTTGATCCGGGCGGCACCTGAATCAAATCAGATTTGGCTGTTCTCAAACTTAGAACAAAAGCAAGACTAATGGTCTTAATCTCACTTTAGGGTTTAAAAAAACAAAAGCTCAAACTTAACTTAAGGTTTCTAAGGATTTGGGATCAAATTTTGCTCTGCAAAATAATGATGTCTTAATTCAAAAATCAACAACCAAAATTCGTAGGTTTACAAGCCTTTAATTAGGCACAAAGGCTTCCAAACAAAATATAAATACCAATTAAGTAGTTTTCTAATAGGACTTTTTTTTAACTAAAATGAGATATATATAAATGCATGGGGAAAAGCAAAATACAGTGTCAGCTATACCCGTTCACACTGTTACAAAACAAATGCAAAAAAATTGGAGTACTACTCCATTACATGATAGATCTATCGTGTATTAGAAAGATAGAGAAAAGCTACTTGAAAGGTCAAGTAGATAGGCTCTATTTCCCTCTCCATTTGAAGCCCTAATCTATGTCGTTAATCAGCATTCGGTATGAGGAGCCAAATTTTCTTCATTGTTAGCAAAGCTCCAAAATGTTGACCAAAGTTCATTATAATGCAACTTTTTCTAATAGGACTTTACTTTCTAAAAATAAAAACTAACACATGCCTCAATCGCATAAGATCTTTAGCCATGTGCAAATAACATGAATAAGATGTCAATGTTCATGCAAGAACATTAGATCATGGTTCTTCTTGAAAATATTAAACAAAATCGATCTAAATTGAAAAATAATAAATCTGTCGATTTTTCCCAATGTCTCGACGTCAGGGTCTGGACATCGCGACGTGGGTGGACGTCGTGATGGGAAAGGTCGCTCGTCGCGACCTGCGAAAATACTTGCCGGTGACTTAATATTGGATTTGTAATTCCAATTTTCAAACTTCAAAATTCCAGGGAGTTACGTTGCGACGTGGAGTTGGATGGACGTCGAGACGTCAGTGAACATCACGACGTGGAGCTATAGACATCGCGACATGGAACTACAATCAACCAACACTTGTTCAATCTTGTTCTCCAACAAAGTTTCTCCATTTAATGTCAAAAACGCCAGGTTCCAAGGCTTAGACTCAGTCTTCACTTCATCGAAACCTTGTTCCAGCAATTTGTATGGATCGTCCATCACTTCCATGATCAAACCATTAATAGCCAACTTGAACTGTTTGGTTTTAGCTCGAGTCATTGGTCCACCAATTCCACGTAACGGGTCAATGGAATGTTGTTCACCATCAAGCACGTCTGGATTCCTAACACTTAGCCATTGAAGTCGGTATGATTTTGGATGCTTCATGGAAGTCAAGTTCATCCTCTTGACAAGTAACATACTTGCCACATTTGTATAACATCCACTATCAATGATCAAGGTACAAATTTTATCTTGAACCTTGCAATGTATGTGAAATATTTTCTCACGTTGAAATTGATCATCATTAAGATGTGGTTGTGCATTTAAGAGTCGGCGAGTTACCAAACAATAATCACCAACGGGATATGTGCCATGTGATTCACTGTCTTCACTGTCATACTTCTCTACAAGTTTGGGCATATCAACACATTCATCATCTTCATTATCACTTACCATTTCTCCATTGTCATTGATAAACATCAACTTATGAGTAGGACAATTGGATTGAAGGTGACCATAGCCTTGACACTTATAGCATCGAATTTCCCTCAATCTTTGTTGTGGTTGTGACGCCGATTAGGGGGATGAATTCACGGCCTTAGGGACTGATTTTTGGATGTTAGACTGTGCACTTGATGGCGGATTTGGAGTGAAGGACCATGGTTTTGTTGCCAGAGTGAAAGGAGTTGTGTTCAGCTTTGAATCTCTCCTCCAAGGTGGTTGTGGTTGTGTGAAAGATTGACTAACTCGTCCCTTTCCTTTCATGTGCTTCTCAATCTTAATAGCCTTATGAACAAGCTCATTATTATCAACATAACTTTGAAGATCAACATGATATGCCAATTTGGAATTCATACCTCTAAGGAACCTCTCAATGGTTGAGTCGGGACCCTCTTGAACATTGGCTTTAATCATAAGTTGTTCCATCTCATGGTAGTAATCTTCAATAGTTCGACTTCCTTGCACAAGAGAGTGCAACTTTCGATTGAGTTCACGATGATAATGTGAAGGCACATATTTCTTTCTCATGAGAACTTTCATTTGTCTCCAAGTCTTGACTGGTCTTTCGCCATCTTGGCGTCTAGATTTAATTACCTCATCCCATCACAAACTAACATAATCCTTGAGATACATGAAGGCTAGGCAGTACCTCTTATCCTCGGGGTAGTTATTCCCTTCAAATTGATGATCAAGGTCTCATGCCAAATCAAGATATGCTTCAGGATTTGCTTTTCTATGAAAAGTAGGTAATATCAATTTAAAAGAACCAACAGTCAGCTCAGATGTTTTACCATGCTTAGAAGAACCAATGATGTCCTCCTCTTCATCTTCGGATGCAACCTCATCAAAGTTAATGAGTCTCGAGGTGGAACTTTTAGTGGTTTGATGCTTAGGTTTTGAAGCTAACTCATCAAGTTGGACTTGTATCTTTTGAATCATGAGAAAAAGTTCTTCAACATCAATTTTTTGTGAGTCTTGTGATACGGATTTATCACCCTCCATTTGTACCTACACGTTAGTGAAAATCAAGAAAAATATATGTATATATATCTCACAGGTTTCTCACTTTGGGGAGTAGGTACTCACCACTCAATTTGGTAGTTTTCCTCTTGTATACCCTATCTATAAGCCAAGCACAAAGAATACACTAGACAAGTCAATTAGATTATTTAAGCAATAACCGCAAGAGTATTTAAGAACACGTCAGAGTATAACTTGATTCAGCTTTGGAAGCTACTGGAATTAGAAAATAGAAAGAAATACAAGAAGATGGGGACTTGAATCACCCTATTCCGATTTATAACGAAAAAGTTATGACAATTTTAAGTAAGGTGTGCTTTTAGGAAACAAGTAGTTCTTTTTAGGAAACAACCTAGAACACTTAGTTCTTTAGTTGCCAAAACAAATTTTTACTTTCCTTTTTGTCCGACTTTCTATATTTTGAATTAGACCAATTGCCTTTGGGCTGTATTTTACCTGGTCTTTTTTTTAAATCACGGCTTTTTTTATATCGGCCTTTTTTTCTGACAAACCCTAACTAGGGTTTTGAGACAACTTTGTGTTTTGATTGTTGTGTTGTCTTATCTCAATGTTCCAGCACTTTAATTTTCACAAAATCAGTAGAAAAACTTTTAAATATTGAAGCAACAATGATCAAGTCAATTAAGCAACAAGAAGTGAAGAATTTGGAAACAAGATGAATTTAACCCTAAAAACTAGGGTTTTTACGAATTTGGAAAATAGACTTTAAACGATTTGTGCAGCCTTATTGCATACAAATCCTATGAGGTTTTCAACACACAATTCAACACAAAAAGTGCAGAATTTCAGCAGAAAATTGACGCAACAAAACTGGACAAAAACAGCAGCCAAAACGAAAGGAAAAACGGCAAAACAAGACGCAAAATTTGAGACAATTTCTTGGACGAATTTCAGCTGGATTTTAACGCAATTTTCCGCACCAATTATGGGTAATAAAAGTGAAGAATTAGTCACGAATTAATAGCAGAGATATGACTCAAAACAGCAGGAAAAAGATGCAATAAACAGCAGAATTTTTTGACACAAAACAGCAAGAAAACTCAACAAAGAGATGACGCTAAACAGAAATTTATAACCGGAATTTTTTTAGCAACAACCTGGCTTTGATACCACTTGATATGAATGGTCGAGGCTCGAACTCCTGGACCATCAATCCATACTCTTTGGATCGTTGTTGACTAGCAAATTAACAACAAAAACACGACACAAAAACAACAAAAGGCGGAAAGAAACTTATGGAACAAAAAGGTTGATGTTAAGTCAATCAAACCCTAACGTTATTACAAATTAATCAACCTAGCTAATGTACTCAATAGCTAACTTAATTAGTTTGGCTGTTCCTGATCTCAAGAATGGATAGGCTAAACTTAGAGCTCCTCACTAAAGGCTTCGCTGGATTTTGCAAACACAAAGTGTTTTACTTTAGAAAAGCTAAAATTCTTTCAATTTCATATATGATAAAAACGTCAAAGGCCTTCCTTTAAATAGGAGAAAATTCGGCCAAGGTGTTTAGGAAACCCTAATGAAAGCCAATTACAACTTGACTTCCTTACCAACTAACAAACTAGTTTTCTAATCTAAAAAAAGGAAGAACCACACGTTTTTTTTTGGGTACCTTCCTAATCCATTACTTGCCATTATCATGCAAGATAATTGGGCCAAGTAATTACTTATTTACTTAAACAAAATATAAGCCCAAATAAATGTTTAATGGATTTAATTATTACAACTCAAAATAAAACCTAATTACTTAAAAATGGCATGATCCAAAGATCCATATAATTCACAATGGTAATCTGCTAGAATCATGTCACTCATCTTGGTAAGCACATTTAACGTTGATAAAATCAGAATCTCGTAAAACATAAAACATTAAAGTTTTAGATCTATCTCTTATCATTTCAGGGCTACTTGAATCACGATCGTCAAGAATACCAACACGTGACAGAATCTTTCAGCATTTAATGTTTAACTTTGGCACCATGGACATGAACACGGACATGGACACGGCTCATTCTCATAAAGGATGAAAGGCATTTCATGAAAAAGAGGCAAAAGAATTAACTAAATTTTACTCATCGGAATGCCTTACTGAAATCTAGTCTAGTGGTGCCAAGTTCACTGGGTGCAATAATATGGATGGGAAGCATAGGATTTGGAAAAAATTAGATAGAGGATTGATGAACCTAGAATTTTTGGAAAAGAACCTCAAAGCACATATATCCCACCTAGCTAGATCTCCTTCTGACCATGCTCCACTGCTGCTCTCTATTAGAAAAGGTAAAACAGGACCTAGGAAAGCTTAGATCATGAAGACTGCCTTAAAGTGATTAGAGAATCATGGTCCACTGCTTTCTCAGGTAACCCCCTAAGAGCCTTCTGTGAGAAGTTGAAGTTAGTTAAATCTGCCCTCAAACAGTGGAACTATGGCACATTTGGTAATCTCTTTGCCAAAACTGCAGAGGCAGAAGCAGAGCTACTGAGATTAGAACAAGTAGATGAGGTAGATCCCATTCCTAGAGAAATTCTAAATCAGGCAGCTGCTAAGGTAAAGTTCCATTTAGGTCTAGAAAAACAATTCTGGGCTCAAAAGGCTAACTTAAGGTGGAATAGAGAGGGGGATAGAAACACCCAATTTTTTCATGCATATGTAAAACAGAGACACGCTAGAACATACATACATAAGATTAAAAATCATCTTGATGAATAGGTAGAGAAAGAGGAGGAAATTGCACAAATTGCTACTCATCATTTCACAAATATGTTTACTGCTGAACCTATAGAGCCAAACCTTAAGAGTAGCCTACATACCTGCAGCCTAAGTGAGCAGGATAGAGATAACCTAACCAGAATCCCTGATATTATGGAAGTATATGAAACTGTACATTCCATAAATAAAGATAATGCCCCTGGACTAGATGGCTTCCTTGGTTTGTTCTTTGTTAAAGCTTGGGAAATCATTAAACAGGACCTTTTAGAAGCTGTCCAATTCTTTATGAATGGAGGAGAGCTTCCAAATGCCATTACTGCTACATCTTTAGTCCTGATTCCCAAATTCCAAAATCCCTCTACGTTTAAAGACTTTAGACCCATAAGCCTTTGCACCTTCCTCAACAAAATTATTTCCAAGCTATTGGCCACTAGGCTTGCAAGAGTGCTGCCCAAGGTTGTCCCAGAAAACCAAAGTGGTTTTATAAAGGGTAGATCGATCATGGATAACTATCTACTAGCTAACGAGCTAATTTGAACAATTAATAAAAAGAGAAAAGAAGACAACGTGGCCTTAAAGCTTGACATGGAAAAGGCCTATGATAGGGACAATTGGATCTTCCTTGTGAGAGTGCTTAGATCTTTAGGTTTTGGGGAAGTGTGGATAGATATCATCTGGAGATTAATCTCCAATACCTGGATGACCATAATCATCAATGGTTCTCCAAATGGTTGGTTTAAGCTCACAAGAGGGCTAAGGCAAGGTGACCACATATCCCCCCTCCTTTTTTCCTTAGCTGATAAATATCTGTCAAGGGACCTTAATAGCAACTCTAGGAAAGGCCTTGGGTTCTGTATACTTAGAGACCGCTCTAAAATCACTCATTTAGCCTATGCAGATGACACCATTATTTTTTCCTCATCCAGCCCCATTTTCATTAAGGAAATTATGGGGAAACTGAGTCATTATGAGGCTATTTCTGGTGAAAGGATAAATGTGGCAAAAAGTTGTTACTTAATTCGTGATAAAGCTCCCACTGAAAGGAAACACATGCTTGGAAGACTCACAAAATTTTGTAGAGGTTCTTTCCCTACCCAATACCTAGGTCTCCCTTTAAATTTTAAAAGAACTCCAGCTGTTCACTTTGAGAATATAATGCAAAAATTTAGCCAATTGATTGGTGGATGGAGTACAAAATTCTTGTCAATGGGAGGAAAAATAACCCTCATTAAAAGTGTGCTATCTTATATTCCATGTTGTACAATAATGAGTACAACCATTCCAAAAAAGGTGATCAATTAGCTGCAGACAATGATGGCCAATTTCCTGTGGTCCTCATCAGAAAAAATAGATAAGTACCATTGGATTAAATGGGCTGACCTATGTCTGCCATATGAGGAGAGAGGTATAGGCTTCAGAGACTTTAAAGTTATTGCCAAAGCCCAATTATACAAGTTATAGTGAAGATTTATGTAGCAAAACACCCTATGGGCTAGATTCTATGGGTAAAATATTGTAGAGATGCCCAACCTCTACAACTTCAGACCCACAGGGGTGATTCAAACAGTTGGAAAAAGATGCTAAAAACTGCTGCCAAAGTGGAGGAACATATGTTGTTTTAGCTTGGAGTTGGAGAGTGTAACCTATGTTGGAGAGTGTAACCTATGTTGGGATAAATAGAATGGAGAGTGTAACCTATGTTGTTTTAAAGTTATTGCCAAAGCCCAATAAAACCCATGCTAAGATTCATTTTTTATGCTAAGATTAACAAGCCTAACAATGTTGCCGATGTTCAAAAGGAAAAAATCAAGGTGCAGATACATTTCGAGGAACAAGCGGTTTTGAATACAAGCAAGAAGTATCAGGGTCAACCTCTAGTTCAAACTAGAAGCTATAATCTCTGCTCCCAATCCAAAAAGGAGATATACAATAAGCGAGAAAAACAAAATTCAATGAGAAAGAAAAAGAAAGAAGAAAGAAGGGAAGCGCTGCTCTGTTGGTACTCTGACTGTGATGTCTCCTGTTTTGATTGAAGTAGTTTTGAAGTATTTTGCTGATTGTTATTGACATTGAACTTTCTGTTGTTTGGAGTTGTGTCATGGCTAAGAATATGTGCTATGCTTTGATTGATGCAGTGGTACATGACCTGCTATTGTCTTGTTTGGGATGATTTTGAGATTCTGTGGCTCTATGCGCTGAGGTTCTCACTGGGAAGTCTTAAGGGATCTGACTAAAATGGACGTGAATGGAATGTGGAGAGCTTATGAATTAGATGTGGCACTAATTCGTTTGGTGGACTTAACTGTGCTGAAATGCATGATTAATTCTTATCTCATGTTAAACATTAGAACTGGGTTTCCTTAGTGTTGGTGGTCTTGGAATCTGCTGATTCTGTTTGTTATTTGTATTGAAGTTAGGTGCTTGGTGCGAATTGATGTGTTGAACTGCTGGAATATGTTGAGTTATTTTGATAATCTCTGTAGTGATATGGGAAGCATCATATAGAGGCCTGTTTGTGGTTGTGTTGTGTTGTGATATAGATTAGAATGTATTAATTACAATTAGGTCGATCTTGTTCTGACTATTGAGTGTTGTAAATGCTTGGACATTGTGGGTGCTGAATGGTTTGATGGAGTTTTGTTGACTAGGATTACTGTGATGGAAATACATGGCGGGTTTGAGAACGTCAGTTTGCTTGCAGTTGGTTTGAGGCTCTACAGTTTCTCCTTACTTTCTGCTACAACCATTTGCTTAGCTGAGGGAAGGTTCCAACAAATCTTGGATTTTGGAAATGCCCCTTCTTGGCACATTTTGTACATTTGGTAGCTAGGAATGTGCACATCACACATTGCCACATTCTTGAACTGATACAGAAGATTCGGCAGAGATTGCATGGCTGAATTAGAAGGACTTTCATAAGAAAGATCATTTAGCTAGATATACTTCACATACTCAAGAATGTGGGCAATACAACACCCTACCTATATCAGTGTAGGGTGTCATCTATTGCCTTTCTTAAGCTTGAAACATCCATGTAATGGGGTAGTACCCCAAATTTATGATTTTGTTGCCTTTTCTTTGTAACGGTGTGTTCGGGAATATCCGGCACCGTCTTTTGTTTAATATATATAACTAGTTTAAAAAAAAAAGAGGTTGCCAATGGCTTTGAACCAACATAAAATAGGGTTTATAGGCCCTCTCGTGTGTCCTTTTTGCTGCTCCACTGAAGAAACTAGTAGCCACCTGTTTTCTTCATGTGAGATGACAGCTAAGGTACGAAAATATTTGCAGCAGGAATAGGATTATGGCCTAATAATTATTCCCTGACAGGTACCCTAAAATAATGCTGGCTCAGTTCTGAGAAAGTAGAGCTTAAAAAATTCTTGCTGAAAATAGTTCCATCCTTGATCTACTAGAATGTTTGGAAAATGAGAAATAAAGTCATCTTCAGCTCGGCCCCACCAATGGCTCTGGCCTTTTTGGCCAGAGTCGGTCAACCCCACCATAAACCACTCACTTAGTCACTTACTTATTTACCCACCTAACTACTACAGCTCTTTACTCCCAGCCTTCTCTATTTTGCCGAGTTCAATTTTTCACTCCCAAGTTCCCTTCACTGCCAAGCTCAACTCTTCACTGCTAAGATCCTTTACCGTCAGATCTAATCGAATCAGGAGAAGAGTGGCAGCTCGCCCTTCAAGATCACAACCTCAAAAGGGAGCTTCAAGACGCCAATTTCAAATCTCATTCGTGAGCTGCAAAGACACCAAATATTTCTCAGATCTTATATGAAAGCTTCAAAGTCACGATCTCATACCGGAGTTTCAGTTATTTCAACCCTACGCTCAAAGACCAGAGCTTCAAGTACTTACATCTGGATTGCTACTTTCTGCCTCTCTCTAGCTGAAGAGGACGCGCCAATCGTCGAACCCTCTAGGATCAAAGTCGTGACCCAAAGCTCCTTCGTGATCCAGAAATTTTTACCAAACGGGAGTTCCATCCTGCCGTCAAATGGCCGGGTTCATTACATCAGAAATTGATGGTCAAGTATTAATTTTTCTAAGGCCAAATCGAAGGGACATTTACCGGGGCCCTGGTTTATCCCTCACAACTGCTCAAGGACGCCAATACCGAATGTAATTTATTTCTCTGGAGCATGGATTTAGATTGTTGAGGTTATTCTGAGCTTAGCTTGCTATGTGCTTGGATTAGTGGACTTCTGCTTGGGATTTGATCTTTGGAACTTGAAGGATGACATATCAGGATATTTTTGCTTGATTCTTAGAATTTGAACATAAGCCAAAACGGCTACGGAATTTAGATTTCAGTTGTTGTAGAATCTTTTTAACTTGCTGATGATTCATGTACTTGGAACTCTAATCATTTGGTTGCTTTGAGGTGTAAATGGACGTTAAATGTAAGGTTGTTTTGCCCAGAATAGTTTTGAACTTTAACCCCGATCACCTTTGCTTATGGACTCTGTCACATATGCTATGGAGATGATGCCGAACTTCAAATTGACAAAATCGAGATCTACATCTTCCAATTGTTGAGTATGAATTGGTTTTATTCAATGTGTGGAGCAATGGTTGAAATCAACATTGGAGGGAAATCCACTGTCCACTTGCTATTGTAATTGGTTGATTTTTCAGCTCGAGTGCTTGATTGCTTAGTTTGATCCTGGAATGAATGTGAATTCTTTTGTACTGTGTGATCAATATGTGTGATTCTTGTAATTTGTGAGACACCTTGCTCTTGCAGATTCAATTGTTGAGTTGTTTGTTTATTTGGTGAGGTCGAGCTAAGCTCGCAATGATGGCTCCTGGGTGTCCGACCTCCGTACGACGTCCTTTGACCTTCATAGCTGTTGGTGTAATTCCGACATTTTACAGCTTCTCATGGGCACTCTTTCATAAGCTTCCAGCTTCCTGTCCTTCATGGTAGTATTAGTCATTAAAGTTGGTCGTTTTTCTCATATACTCTTCAGTGGGAATTAAAGCATCGATACTTTGGTACTTACTAAAGTCGCAGTCCTACAATTTCCACATTTTAGATCATAGGAATCATGTAATGGATTACTACTCCAAATTTCTGATTCACATGCTTGTTACGGTGTGCTTGGGTATATCCGGCATCGTATTTTGTTCATGATGGTATAAAGCTCTTTTTGCATTAAAAAAAATCACTAGAATTCATGGTCAAATTACGGTCAGCAAAAAAAACGGAACAAAAAAAGTCAAAATGAACGAGTTTTTGGACTTTGCCATTTTTTACCAAAAAGCCCATGAAAATTAGAGGTTTGGCGAAAAATTTTAGGTTGTCGTTTTTTTCACATTAATCACTAGAATTCATATTCAAATTACGGTTAGCAGAAAAAACAGAACAAAGAAAGTCAAAATGAACGCATTTTTGGACTTTGCTGTTTGTAACCAAAACTCCCATGAAGATTGGAGGTTTGGTGAAAATTTTTGGGTTGTCGTTTTTTGACATTAATCACTAGAATTCATGTTAACTAGAATTCATGTACTTTGGTATGCAACTTCTCACTAAAAATTTTCTATCCAACTTCTCTCTTTATTTTTCTATTCTAACTTAACATATCCGAGGTGCACTTCTGCCAATTATTGCCGTTGGTCTATCTAACGGTAATATTGGCTATTGTCTGTAAACACCGCCTATGGCGGAGGGGAGCGCCTCTCTCTCTCTCTCCTCCTCCTCCTATGACTTACGCTGGAGTTGTTAACAATCATAAGGAGAACTCTGTCTCCTTCTCCTCCATCAAAAACAAACAACCACTCGCCAGCTTCAAGGGAGAGCCGGCACTTTTCCTAACACAGGATGAAGAAGAGGAACTTGCCCATGTTTTCGATGGACATTGATAGGCAAATTTTCATGGGGTCACCCAACTATGGTTCTTATTCATAAAGAAATCTTGGCAGCAGGATTCCTAGGCAAATGTAAGGTGGGGCTATTTGACCAACGACATGTCCTCTTTAAATTTGATAAGGAAGAGGATTTTCAGCGCTTCTGGACACGAAAGGTGTGGATTTTCCATGGTTTTCAGGCAAGAATTTCAAGTGGACAAACGATTTCGATCCGGCTGTGGAACCTCTGATTTCCCCAGTTTGGATTCGATTCCCTAAGCTTTCCCTTCACCTTTTCAATAAAGAAAAATTGTACGTCCTAGCTTCTGTTGCGGGACAGCCTCTGAAACTTGACTCCGCCACTGCAGCTGCATCGGACCTTGTAAGACCCAGCTGAGCCAGAATCTGTGTGCATATAGACCTCACCAAGTCCGTCCCGAGTCATATTTGGATTGGAAGCAAAGAAAAAGAGAAGTGACAAAATCTGGAAATCGAAGATAAGCCAGCTTATTGTTCCAAATGTTGCAAATTAGGGCATGATGTCAAGGAATGTAACCCTCTCAGACGTCAAATGAAACCTATTGTTTCAGTAGATCCAAAGATTACAAGAAGAGACACTCACAACAACAAGCAAGGACCCAAAGAGTGGGTCTTAGTCTCAAGGAAATCAATGGCCAACAAATGGAGCTCTGGGGAAGAATTGCGGCTCATGAAAGGGAAGGAAGTGGGTACAAGCAGTCTTCCAATCTCAGTTCCTTTACCGGAATTCCTAGAATCATCAGGTCTCAGCAAAGCAGCTGAGCAAACAAGGGAAGCATCAGGCAGAATAGTTATGAAAGGGGCAAAAAGAATAGCCCAGGAAGCTCCTCAATGTGCAGACAAGGTTGCGGAAATTTTTTCGAGCCTTCCTATCTTAAATAGACAAGAACAGAGTCCTAAAAGTCCCCAAAGAATTGCTGGGGATCCAAACACTGATAAGACTGACTTTGCTCAAGGGGTTGGTAACCATTTTGCTGTACTAAATACCCTGGGAAGTGACGATTGCTCTCAGACGATACCCCTCCTAGACTCCCCTCCTGTAGGGAGGAGAAATCAGACTGTCCAAGGCAATGAGAGCTCCCAGGAGTTACTAGCTTTTCAGCAGGATGTAGCTTTCTGCCAAGAATTTCAAGAGCAGGTTTATCGTGATGAGATTCTAAATTTACTTACTAAAGTAGTTGATTTGGACTTTTTGTAGGTGTCAGCTAATGTAGAGGAAGAGGAGAGGGGGCAGTCCTTCATTTCCTCTCCACAACCTTCACTATTGACAACAAACAATATAAAGTCATCTGTGCATAAAGGAGGAAAAGATCTGACACAATGAGGGAACAGGAAACCTAAGTCCTGGGCTAAATTTGACTCATATAGGGAACTGAGAGATAGGATAGCAATTACTGGTCCTTAGAGTCTAGTTTCCAATAATTAGGTGCCTTTTTTGGAATATTAGGAATATTAGTAAAAATCCAAACTTTAGGAAACTTAGGAAAACAGTTAGTAAGCATAACATTATCCTTCTTGTCATTGCTGCATCTTTCTTGAATTCAGCTAAGTTAGAAACTTTTAAGAGAAGACTTAAGTTTGAAGTAGCCCATTCTAATATAGTCAGTTCCATTTGGGTCCTGCTGAGGAAGCTTTCACTTGCACAATCCTTGCCATATCGGATCAGCGTATCACTATGGAAATCAGTCATCCCTATCTAAATTGCTCAATCCGACTGTCTAATATGTATGCTAAATGCACAGAAGCTAGGAGAGTGGAACTATGGCAAGAGCTAACCAACCTACAAAATCCAAACCAGCCTTTTATTTTATTGGGGGGATTGGAACTGTATTAAGTCTAGGGAGGAAAAAAGGGGAGGGAAGGCTTTTCACATTAAGGAATCTAGGGAATTGATAGCCTTTATGTCCTCGCTATATCTAACAGAAGTTCAATCTAGTGGTTCAAAGTTTTCGTAGTGCAACAATATGGAAGGAAGGGCCAGAATTTGGAAGAAACTTGATATAACCCTAGTGGATTCTAATCTTCTGAATAGAAATTTTCAAGTTTCTATTTCCCAGTTAGCTAGATCTCCCTCAGATTATGCACATCTCATTCTTCAAATTCTGAAGGGGAAGGTAGAAACGAGACCCTTTAGATTTCAGGCCTTTTGGTTCAGTAATTCTGAGTGCCAAAATGTCATTAGAAGGGCTTGGGAGGTAGAGACTATAGGAAATCCCATTAGGATATTTACTGAGAAATTGAAACTAGTAAAGCAAGCCCTTAGGTCCTGGAACAAATTAACCTTTAGAAATATCTTCTTAAATGCAGAATAGGCTGGAGAGGAACTGTTAAGGCTAGAAAAGGAGGATGAGGTTAATCTTATTCCTAGGGATGTATTGAGTCAAGCTGCTGCAAAAGCAAAATATCAAATGGGAGTTGAGGAAGTTTTCTGGTCCAAAAAACCAATATTAAATGGGCCAAGGAGGGTGATAGGAATTCCAATTTTTTTCATTCTTATGTCAGGAATAGGCATGCTAAAACCTACATTCATAGAATCCAAAATCAGGAAGGGCTTTGGGTAGAAGGGGAAGATGAGATTTTTTATCTAGCTGTAAAATTTTTCTCAGGATTGTATACTTCTGAACAATGCAGCTCTAAGATTGACCCTTTACTTATCCCAACAGCTCTATCAGAACAGGATATGTGGGGGCTTACTAAATTACCGGATATGGAAGAGCTGAAAGGTACTATTTTTAGCATGAATCAGGAGAGTGCTCCAGGCCCTGATGGCTTTCCCGGGCTGTTCCATGTGACAGCTTGGGAAATCATCAATTCAGACCTCCTTAGGGCAGTGCAGTCTTTTATTAATGGAGCTGAGATGAACCAGGCTATGTCTGCTACTTCCATTGTGCTACTTCCTAAAGTGTCTAACCTCTCATCTTTTAAGCAATTTAGACCAATTAGCCTATGCAACTTCCTCAATAAGATCATGTCCAAGTTGTTAGCTCAGAGATTAGCCGTAGTCCTGCCCAAGATAATTACAGAGAACCAAAGTGGCTTTGTGGCTGGTAGATTAATCACTGACAACTATCTCTTAGCTAGTGAAATGATCTCCACACTCAATAGGACAAGTAAGGAAGGGAATGTAGCTTTTAAGCTTGACATGGAAAAGGCTTATGATAGGGTGAATTGGCCTTATTTACTACAGATCCTTAGGTTGCAAGGCTTTGGTGAAATCTGGATAGACATTCTAATCTCAAATGTTTGGTTCTCCATCCTAGTTAATGGGGTTAGCAAAGGTTGGTTCAAAGCTTCTAGAGGCTTAAGACAAGGGGATCCAATCTCTCCCCTTCTTTTTGTGATTAGCTCAGAATATCTATCTCGAGTCTTGAACAACACAAGTGATAAACGTTTGGATTTTAGAATGCCTAGAGGCTGTCCCAGAATCACACACTTAGCCTTTGCAGATGACCTAATCATCTTCTCCTTGGCCAAACCCAAAGCAGTAAAAGGTATCATCTCAAAGCTGAAACTGATGGAAATCAGCCCATGTTACCTAGTCCACATTCACGAGATCCTTTGGAGAGTATTGATGGTCCAATGACAAGATCAAGGAGTTCAAAAATGAAGGCAGCCTTGCATTCATTAATGGCGACACCTTGTGAAGGACTTGAGGAAGCTCTTGCATCACCATCTCAAGATGAAGTTATTTGGAATGTTTCTTCATTAACAATTCATGATCCACCTTTAAAAAACTTCACAAAAATCCGAGAGAAGACCAAGCAATGGCGTGCTGGGCTTCATGATGTGTTCACGCCATTCTCATTGTTAATTTAGGATTTATTTTTGAGTTGTAATAATTAAGTCCACTAAACATTTAATTATGGGCTTAAGTTTTTGTGTTTTTAATTATGGGCTAAGTAATTACTTGATCCAACTATCTTACATGATAATTAGGAAAGTAATCTTTTAGGAAACTTTAAGTTAGCCAAGAAGTCAAATCGTAATTTGTTTCTTGTTTCCTTTTTCCTTTGCATGGCCGAATTCTTCCATATTTAAGGATGGCCATTGTAACGTTTTTAGAGATATATGATATTTGATAAAAGTTTAGCTTTGCTAAACAAAATTTACAGCCTTGAAAAGTTGTAAGACGTGCTTTGTTCAATTGCATAAGACCCGCAATACCTTTAGTGAGGAGCTTTAGTTTGAGCTTACCCGTTCTAGATTTATAGAACACGCCGAACTGAGGAAGTTTAAATTTTGATTTACATTAGTTGGACTGAATCTATTTGTGTGGTTGATTTCTTCCATTCCTTCTCGTTCAATATCTTTTTGTCTTGTTGTGTTCGTGCTTGTCCAGGGATTATTGAGAAACAACGATCCAAAGGGTGTAGAAAACGTGTGGAATAGAACTCAAAAGCTACTCCATTCGTATCAGAAACATTATGAAGGGGTGTCGGGGTAGAGGATAAATGCTGTGAAGATTTCTTACTTAGTACATGATAGGCTGCCTGAACATAGGAAACACTCCATTGGCCGAATCACATGGTTTGCTAGAGGATCCCTTCCATCTACTTACTTAGGAGTCCCTCTCCATTTTAATAGAATTCCAGCTTCACACTATGATCCCCTAGTAGATAAGATCTGCCAGACCATAGGCAACTGGAGCTCCAAGTTCCTCACACTAGGTGGTAGGATCACACTAGTTAAGAGTGTTCTCACCCTTTCTACACTACCATGAGCTTGAACCCCCCTAAAAGAGTCATTAACCAGGTAGAATCTCTGCTCTCAAATTTCTTATGGTCTGCTGAGGATAAGGGACATAAAAGACACTGGATCAGCTGGAGAGAATTATGTTTCACTCAAGAGGAATGTGGTGTGGGCTTCAGAGACCTCAACTACATCATTTTAGCTCAAACTCTCAAACTATGGTGGAGGTTCAGATTAAAGAATTCCCTCTGGGCTAATTTTATGAGGTCTAAATACTGTCGTTCCAAGCATCCCTCTCAGATTACAGCTCGTCGAGGGGACTCACAAACATGGAAAAAGCTCTGTAATGCCACATCCCTGGCAGAGGATCACATCCAATTCCAGTTAGGGAATGGGGATTGTGACCTGTTATATGACAAATGGAGCCACAGAGGTAAGCTCTAGGATATTCTTGATTGTCAAGGGAATTTCAAGGTTTCAAACTTCTTGGGACCTCAGGGATGGGAGTGGGGTAAAATCAGAAGGCTTCTGTCTCAAAGCCCCTCAGGAATTTTTGAGGAAATTCCCATTAGAATAGGAGGAGCTGACAGGATTATTTGGAACATCACTTTGGATGGTACTTTCAGTTTGAAGTCAGCCTTTAAACTGGCCAGGGGTCAGAAAGAGCCACTGTGTTCCAATACAAGTTTTATATGGGATTCATTGCTCCCTATCAAGGTGTATTTCTTGATGCTGAGACTCATTAGGAATAAGATACTCATTGGCTCAAATCTGCATAAGGTGGGAGTTTATGGTCCATTTACCTGTCCTTGGTGCCATGCTAGTGGGGAGACAGTTAGTCATATTTTAGTATCATGCCAATTTGCTCAAAAGATTTGGAAGATTTTTGCAGCAGAAACTGGAATATTGGATCACTCTCACAGCTTTCTAGGCAATTTGAACATCTGGTGGCAGAAACATGAAACACTATCAGAATGCAGAAAATTCCTTTTACAAATCTGTCCCTCTCTTATTTGCTGGTTGCTGTGGAAACTCAGAAATAAAATTACTTTTGATCAAGACACCCCAGATTTGGGAGTTTTGGTGGAGAGGACATTCAGATCCACCAAAAAGATTATGAATTCAAGATTCAAAGGGTTTTAACATCAGAAGGAAAATAATCCTGAAATGCATCAAGTGGAAACCTCCTGATCCTCACTTCATAAAGCTCAACTATGCAGCAGCTAAGCTGGGTAATTCATGGAAAGTATGAGGGCTTGCCAGAGATTATCAGGGGCAATTACTTTTCTCTCTCCCTATTCTTCTTTTTCCTATATCACTAACTAGATTGCCGGTAGAAGCCTTGGCAGTTACCAGTTTCATAACAAGGAGCAGAGAACTTGGAAAGCAGGAAATATTACTGGAGTCAGACTCTTTATCTCTCGTCCATGGAACCAACAACTGGAGTGATTGGCCGCTGTTAAACACTCTAGAATTCATCAGGCAAAGGGCTACTCCTCTTCTAATTCCAAAAGAAGCCAACCTTCCAGCAAGGCAATTGGTTTTGCTACAACGAAAAGAGGCAATCACATCCCTTCCCTCACTACTCAGACTGGATAGGGACCAAGTCCCATCCATTGTTATAAGCAAAGGAAATGAGTATTCAATCTAACCAAGGGTCACTAGGGAATCATCGTAATCAGATTGGCAATTCAGGTATGATCTTAGGCCCTAGTCTGCTAGAGTTTGGACTGGTTTGCCTCTTTAATTTTACAAGACTCTAGCCTGCTGAAGTTAGGGTTGGTTTGTCTAAACCACAACATTTTTTTCCTATTCTAGGCTGCTTTCTGCTGCGTTATTTATGGCCAAAGGAAATGCTGGAATCTTGGCCCCAAAGTTTTGCCATTGGTACGAAAATTGCTGTATGGATGCTGAAGAAAAATGAGCAATTTGCATTGTTGCTAAAGATCACCATAGTTCATCCTTGTGGGCAAGCTGTTAAGCTGCTAAAGAACTCCATAGTTCTGACAGGATCTCTTTCGGAAACGAAATCAAAAGGAAACCTTTTCTGAGCTGAAAAGGTTGCACATGTTGGACAACTTTGCGGGCAATCAGTAAGGCTGTTGAAGAAACACAATCCTGCTAATGCTGATCTTGGGCTACCAAGCCTAATATTCACTCTGGACCTACAAGCATCGACCCCAAGATCACTTAATTCCTGGCAAGAATGCTTTTGTATAGAAAATCATAAGAATATTCTCTGTTTCATTGTAATGGCTATACATGTTGGTCAACTTATTCTAGGAGCTTCTATGCCAAAATTCTGTCCCAATAGGGGACCTTTTGCCATTCCTTGTGATCAAAGTAGTATTTTGTACTTTAGATTTGTTTGGGTCATGAATGTAAATAGAGGAAGTACTCCATATTTAATTTTCACTAATAGTTTGAATCTTCTGCCATTAGGCCAAGGGCATGTTAATGGAGTTAGATTCAATGGGATATCGTTTTGTAAGGATGGTTTTGGATATGTCCTCCATCCACCCACTTATGAAATAAATAGGGAGTGACGACGCACCTCAAAAGAAGGTTATGCCAAATAAAAAAAATCACTAGAATTCATGTTCAAATTAAGGACAGCGAAAAAAATGGAACAAAAAAAGTCAAATTGAATGCTTTTTTGGACTTTGACATTTTTCACCAAAAAGCACATGAAAATTGGACCGAAGCTCTCAAGTTTACGGTGAATTCATGCTCTCAAGTTTTCCATAACAGCCAAACACCACCAATTTCCAAAAATAGATCCAAACTCTATATTCAATCGGACATAGATCCAGGCCTCCACCCTCCAGCTGGCTCTGGCCTCTTGGTCGGAGCCACTCACCTTTCTCCTACTCCTCTTCGTCTATTCCTGAATTGCAAGAGGAACACCATCCTTGGGGAACAGTAACACTTCCAAGCTATCCTAGATCTACTAGATCGGCTGTGCAATCGTGGATTTCTAGCTTCCTTGTGGTCGGATTGCAAGGTGTTAGCTAGGAGTATCTTCTGAACCCTCATACATCGAGGATCTGCATAGATCGTTGTATCGATTGATTGCAAGGTGTTTGCAAGCCACCGCTGTCACTGTTCATCGGGAACACCCAGCCTGTTGTACCTCTCGCCGGCTGTCTTGTTGCGGAATCAGGGTATCACGCTGACCTATGTGGGTTTAAAGGGAAATCTGGAGCTACTCATGGCAGTTGCAGATCCGCCGACGCCTCCATGAGGGCCTTCTGCTGTAGCCCCCCTTCTTACCGTGATGCAGTTGCTGGGCTTTCTTCCATCACCAACAACTCGGGGTTGACCTCTGATAGCCCTCCCAAAGGCCTGACTCCAAACCCCCTTCTGGTTCCTCTAGTTTCCACTACTCTGCTGCCGGTGACAACATTATTCTCAAATTAAATACGGACTCATGCAATCCCTCTAGGAACACACAAAGGTGAGCCAGCTGTTTTCTTATTTGACAGTGAAGAAAATGCAATAGCTGATCCTTTAAGTTCACTTTAATTGGTAAATTCGATTGGGAAAGACCGGCAATGGTAATAATCTGGAGAGAAATTCAGGTGGCTGGATTTAATGGACCTTGTTTTGTTGGCCTAATCGATGATCAGCATGTTGTATTTAGGTTTGAACTGGAAACTGACTTCCAAAGAATGTGGCTGAAAAAGTTTTGGCCATTTATTGGATTCAAAGCTAGGATGTTCAAATGGTCTACTGAATTCAGTACGGACATTGAATCTCCAATTGCACCTATCTGGATTACCTTCCCTTTTTTTCCATTACACTGTTTCAACAAGAAAGTTCTAATCAGTCTGGCAAGTATGGTAGGAAAACCTCTGAAGACTGATATGGCAACGGCTGCTGCCCTACAAACTATCAGGCCAAGCCTAGCTAGAGTATGTGTTGAAGCAGACCTCACCAAAGGACTCCCAGAACGTGTCTGGAGTGTACAGGGGAGAGAAAGGATTCTAGCAACCAATTGAAGAAGAAGACAAGCCCACTTACTGTACCAAATGCTTCAAGTTGGGGCATTTACTACAGGACTGCGAGAACAGCAAAGATCTATTAGAAGAAAGAAACCAAGTAAGGCAAGTATGGCTTCAGAAGGACAGGAGGCCAGACAGTAATGCTCCTCACAAACCTTCTAACAACAATGACTCCGTCAACACTCTAGACAAAGAAAAATCAGTCATTGATTCAGAGCAGCATTTGACAATTCCAAGGACTGTGGTTCAGGAAGCATTGATGGTAGAGGGAAAAAAAGCAAGTGGGGAAATAGAACACATGAAAGATGCGACAATATCAGCGGAGGGAAGAGACAATGGAGAAGAAGGAAAAGCCACGGGTCAAGCCTTGATAGCTAGGGAAGAAGCACCACTGTATTATAATGAAAAAACCATTGGGCAGTTTCTTGCAAACCTTGGGCAGTTTCTAGAAATTATTAACATGAAAGAAGAGGTAACACTTGAACTTTAGTCTCCAACAAGTGTGCCTAGGGAAAAGGAAAATGCGATTGATACTGATGCAGCCTTAAAGATCCTTCCACATATGGCCCTAGCAGATAGCAAAAGTATGAACAAGGAGGCTATCAATGTCAAGATAAACTGGGAAGAAGGAGAAACGTCAAACATCCGTAGTGGAATTACCAGGACTGATTTGAAAATTATAAAACCCATTCCAACACTAAGGTGGGAGGCCGGGGAGCTGTTTAAAGTCAGGTCCTCCTCGGATTTAGCAGCCATAAAAAATATCCCAATTGATGTAGAGCCGGAGGGAGACGGGGAAGACCGTTGGACTGAAACCAGTTTTGATGAGGAACCACTAGACGAGCTGTATAACCTCATTGACAAAATGGAAAGGAGACAGAAGCCAGCTAAACAAACGAAGGTCCTGGAAGCCTTAGTCAGCCCCAAAGCTAATCTCACATTGGGGAGAAAGCTTAAGGAGCGAAATCCATTCATTAGCTATTCGGAAGGCAGAAGTTGGAACCGTAGGTGAGGCATGTAAGTACAAGATTCTGTTTCCTGGCCCCTGATTACTGAAGTTCACATCAGTTGGCCTATATCTTCACATTCAAATGTTTTGTATGATTATTATCGCCTGAACATATCTACCTACTAGCCCCTTTTGTGTGGTGTTTTGCTGGTTTGTGCTATTGGGGTATTCTGAATTGCTGAGCTATGCCTTTTGATAATTGAACACCATTTGGATTAATGCATGAATATTGATGTTGGAGAATTTTCTTGAATACCTGCCGGGGAGAATGCCCTGATTTGGACTGTTCTACAGTGGAATGAGTGTGTAGACAAGGGAAATGCTGCTGAAATTTTTGGGACCCTTTTACATCAAGAATCAGATCCTCCTCTGGTGTTAAATTGTAATGGGACTGTTACGGAATGAAATGCCTATTACGGGAATTCCTTTGCACTTATGGTTATGGTTGTGACATCCTGATGGTTCTAAATAGGGAGGTAGCCTTGTATTTGATTCAAGTGTTCATGTGAGAGGCCGGGATTGTTCTCAATTGAGTCTCTTGTCATGACGGATGATTCTCTCTGTAGTACGGATTTTATTCTCTTCAGATTTGGCTATCTTGGTATATAGTTTTTCTTCACAATGCAGATACAAATACTTTTGGATATATACGGGAATGAGATTTTTTAGAATTTGTTATGTCCATGGGATACTCAAATTTTAGGGACTCTTAATTCCGCATATACTATTAGGTTCTCTATTTTATACAATCATGTAAAGGGTGTTGACCTTCAAATGTAATGGAGTAGTACTTCTTTCTCAAGCTTTATCTTTTGTAATGGAGTGTCGGGTATATCCGGCCTCTTTATTTTGTTTATGGTAAAATATTGCTTGTTAAAAAAAAGCACATGAAAATTGGAGGTTTGGCGAAAAATTTGGGCTGTCATTTTCTAACACTCCACACTCGCTTCCTAAAAACTTATCCCTATAAAACATTGACTGTTGGTCATTACATGACCGTTTTGCCTAATTCTTTCTTTAACGGACACTCTTCGATAACTCCTCCCTCCACCTTAACAGCCGCCTATGGTGGAGGGAGAGGGAAACCCTCCTCCTGTAACCTACAAAGAGGCTATAGGATCGTTCCCATCCTCTGCTCATGATGATTCTACGTCATTCACCTCCATAGAACAAACAATTCCAATATCACTTCACAAAGGGGAACCGGCCCTAATCCTATCTATCGAGGAAGAAGATAAATTAGCATATGCATTCCATTGGACCTTGGTTGGAAAGTTCTCATAGGGCAGACCATCAATGGTGTGTATAAGAAAAGAGGTACTGGCAGCAGCATTCTTGGGTGAATGTCATGTTGGTCTTCTAGATTCATGCTATGTTCTATTCAAATTCGAGAATGAGCAAGACTTCAAAAGGTTATGGTTAAGAAAAACATGGCATTTTAATGGCTTCCCTACCCAGATCTTCAAGTGGACCAGACAATTTGATCCGACAGTTGAACCTTCAACAGCTCCAGTTTGGATTCGATTCCCATGGCTACCTTTTCACCTGTTCAAAAAGGAATATTTGTATGCGCTTGCCTCTGTAGCTGGAAGACCACTGAAGCTTGATGCAGCCACTACATCTGCGACAAACATAACACGCCGTAGCGAAGCCAGGGTATGTATCGAATTGGACGTTACTAAAGATGTCCCTGCTAGAATTTGGATTGGATCTAAGGAAAATGGAAGATGGCAAATGTTGGAAGTGGAGGACAAGCCTGTCTACTACTTCAGGTGTAAGAAGCTAGGTCATGAACTCAAGAACTGCAACCCCCAGAAACATATCTCGAAGGTGACCAAAGCAGATGGAAAGAAGCTAGCAAGATCAGAGGAACAGACACGCACTCAAAATAGCCAAGAATGGACCTTGGTGCTAAGGAACAAGGTAAAATCCCTTAGTGGGAATACCCAGATAAATACCGAGCTGACACGGACTCAAAAGGGTAAAAAACCTATGAGCAAAAGTGTTGTGTCAATCCTCTCCCAGGAGGATTTCCCTTAATCCTGTGGGAGCGAAAGATGAGAACCCACAGTAACAAATCAGCGCCTCCCGAGGGACTCAAGCACGCTTCCCTTTGAAGATGTTCAAGGAAATGCCCCTGAGATGTCTATAATGGGTAAACCCCACGATACAACCACAGAGAACAAAGAGACCCTCTTCAACAATTGCAATGCTGATAAGGAAAGTGAATTCCCGGAGAATGTTGGAGGCATACTAGTACTAATTAGTGATATCGCAGAAGCTTCAAGTAAGACACTCCCCGTGGTCCAAGCTCAGACTCCCCCTGGTGAAGTAAGTACTCCTATGGTAGCCCCAATTGCTCAACCAACACAGAGGATCAATGTGACAAGTCCTCCCCTAAACTGTGAGGAGGTGCCATGTCATACTATGAAGAAGAACACAAACTCCGAGAACCTTCCAAAAGATATTTCACAATGCCCCTCTCCTACTCAGAAGTCCTCGGTAGAAAGTGAGCAGTTTTGCCACATGGCACAAGGAATGGAAGCAAACTCGTCAAAAGTAAACTTTGAAATTAGGGATTTAGGGGATGAAGGGAAGCAATCTGTTAATAATCCTGTGCCCGAGAAGAATGTAAGTTTGTTACAATGTGGCCCTGAACCTCTAACTGAACCGTGTAATAGCATCGAGACGACACCTCAGATTGGTACAGGAGGAATTATCTCTTGTAATTTACCTAAGATTGCCTCTGTTGTGGATTTGCAGGTGGAAACATCATCTGACAAGGACCAGGAGGAGACTACGGTAGCTTCCCAAATTGAGAAAGAGGAAGGACGACATAACCCTACTATAGATGAACTAACACCTAAAGTAGATGGAAGAAGGACAGGGCCTCAGCCTCAAGTGACTAAACACAAGTAGGGCAACCAAAAGATGGAGGAGAAGAAATTATAGGATAATGACAAAAGACATAAGGCAGAGCAATCCTCAACAAGATGAGAAAATAAAGCAGGTACTCTCCTAGCTAAAAAAGTTTAAATGATTAATTGCCTATTTTGGAATATTAGGAGCATTAACAAAAAACCAAACTTCTGAAGATTAAAAGTTTTTCAGAATAATTGTGAATTTCTAGCTATTTCAGAACCATTTATAAATATATCAAGGCTAGAAATCCTGAGGAAAAAACTAAAATTTGACTCTGCCCTATCTAATCCGTCTAATTCTATTTGGATCATGTTTAAGAAGCCACTAAACTGCTCTGTAGTTGATAACCACAACCAACAGATTCCGTTTCGGATTTCTCACCCCAACTTGCCTTATCCAATCCTTGTGTCCAATGTTTATGGCAAGTGTAAGACAAGATAGAGAGTGGATCTATGGGATTCATTAGCTAAATGCAAATCTTATAACTTGCCATGGATCGCATGGGGGGACTGGAATTTCATTAGGTCTATAGAAGAGAAAAAATGAGGAAAGGCATTCCATGAAAAATAGGCAAAAGAGTTAACTGAATTTATCTCATCGGAATATCTTACTGAAATCCAATCCAGTGGACTTGGTGCAATAATAGGGACAGGAAGCATAGGGTTTGGAAAAAACTAGATAGAGGTTTGATGAACATATAATTTTTGAAAAAAGAACCTCCAAGCACATATCTCTCACCTAGATACATCTCCCTCTGACCACGCTCCACTGCTGCTCTCTATTAGTAAAGGCAAACCAGGGCCTAAGAAAGCATTTCGCTTTCAGAAGTTTTGGTTAGACCATGAGGACTGCCTTAAAGTAATTAGAGAATCTTGGTCCAATTTAGTTTCAAGTAACCCTTTAAGAGTATTCTGTGAGAAATTGAAGTTAGTTAAATCTGCCCTCAAACACTGGAATTTTGGCACATTTGGTAATCTCTTCTCCAAAACTGCAGAGGCAGAAGCAGAGATACTGAGATTAGAACAAGTAGATGAAGTATATCCTATTCCTAGAGAAGTACTAAATCAGGCAGCTGCTAAGGTAAAGTTCCACTTAGGTCTAGAAGAACAATTATGGGCTCAAAAGGCTGATTTAAGGTGGAATAGAGAGGGGGATAGAAATACACAGTTTTTTCATGCATATGTAAAACAGAGACATGCGAGATCATACATACATAAGATCAAAAATCCTCATGGAGAATGGGTAGAGGATGAGGAGGAAATAGCACATATTGCACCTCATCATTTCACAAATATTTTTACTGCTGAACCTACTGAGCCAAACCTTAAGAGTAGCCTGCTTACCTACTGCCTATATGAGGAGGATAGAGAGAATCTAACCAGAATCCCTGATATGGTGGAAGTTTATGAAACTGTTCATTCCATGAATAAAGATAGTGCCCCTGGACTAGATGGCTTTCCTGGTCTTTTCTATTTCAAAGCTTGGGATATCATTAAGCACGACCTCTTAGAAGGTGTCCAATTCTTTATGAATGGAGGAGAGTTACCAAATGCCATTACTGCTACATCTTTAGTCCTGATTTCCAAAATCCAAAACCCCTATACTTTTAAAGACACTAGACCCACCAGCCTTTGTACCTTCCTTAACAAAATTATCTCCAAGTTGTTGGCTACTAGACTTGCAAGAGTGTTACCCAAGGTTATCTCAGAAAATCAAAGTGGATTTATAAAGGGTAGAACGATCACGGACATTTATATGCTAGTTAATGAGCTAATTTCAACAATTAATAGGAAGAGAAAGATAGATAATGTGACCTTAAAGTTTGATATGGAGAAAGCCTATAACAAGGTCAATTGGATTTTCCTTTTGAGAGTGCTTAGATCCTTAGGCTTTGTGAAAGTGTGGATAGATATCATCTGGAGATTAATATCTAATACGTGGACGACCATAATCCTCAGTGGATCCCCAAACGGTTGGTTTAAGACCACAAGAGGGCTAAGGCAAGAAGACCCCATCTCTCCCCTCCTTTTTGCCTTAGGTGCTGAATATTTGTCAAGTGACCTTAATTGTAACCCTAAGAAAGGCCTAGGTTTCTGTATACCTAGAGACTGCCCTAAGATCACTCACTTAGCCTATGCAGATGACATCGTTATCTTTTCCTCATCTAGCCCCATCGTCATTAAGAAAGTTATGGGGAAACTTAGTCATTATGAGGCTGTTTCCGATCAAAGGTGAAATGCGGCAAAAAGCTGTTACTTAATTTATGACAATGCTCCCACCGAAAGGAAACACATGCTTGGGAGACTCACCAAATATTGTAGAGGTTCTTTCCCTACCCAATATCTAGGACTCCCTGTCCATTTTTAAAAGAACTCCAGTTGTCCACTCTGATAATATAATGCAGAAATTTAACCAATTGATTGGCAGATGGAGTACAAAATTTTTGTCAATGGGAGGAAGAATAACCCTCATTAAAAGTGTCCTATATTCTATTCCATGTTATACAATAATGAGAACATCCATACCAAAAAAAGTGATCAATCAGCTGGAAGCAATGATGTCCAATTTTCTGCGGTCCTCATTAGAAAAAAGTGACAAGTACCACTGGATTAAGTGGGCCGACTTATGTCTGCCATACGAGGAGGGGGGTATAGGCTTAAAAGAACTTAAAGATATTGCCAAAGCCCAACTATACAAGTTATAGTAGAGATGTAGGCAGTAAAACACCCTATGGGCCAGATTTCTGTGGGCAAAATATTATAGAGATGCCCAACCTCTACAACTTCAGACCCATAGGGGTGATTCAAATAGTTGGAAAAAGATGCTCAAAACTACTGCCAAAGTGGAGGGTCATATTTTGATTCAGATCGGAAAAGTAGAGTGCAACCTGTGTTGGGACAAATGGAATGGAAGGGAAGAGTTGCTGATATCTTCTAGATTCAGGGACAACAAAAGGTGAATGAGTTCCTGGGGGCTCAGGGCTAGAATATGCAAAAAATTCTGGAACAATTCCCTCAGATACCTTCTTCCTTTTTTATTGAAATTCGCATTAGAGACAGGGATTTACCAGATCAGATGAAGTGGATGAACACGTAATGGCCAATTCTCACTCCATTCAGTTTTCTAGGTAATCAGAGAGGTAAACCCTCCAATATTTCCTTATACATCTCATATTTGGGATAATTGCATGCCTATAAAGATCTCATTTTTTATGCTAAGACTGATCAGAAAAAGATTACCATTGGCTCTGAACCTACAGAAAATAGGGTTTATAGGCCCTCTTATTTGCCTCTTTAGCTGCTCCACTGAAGAAACGAGTAGCCATCTATTTACTTCCTTTTAGATGATAGCCAAGGTATGGAAAATTTTTGGAGTAGAAATAGGAATGTGGCCTAATACTCCTTCCTTGACAGGTACTCTAAACCAGTGGTGGCTTAGCCCTGCAAAAGCAGAGGTAAACAAATTCTTGCTGAAAGTAGTCCCATCCTTGATCTGCTAGAATGTTTGGAAAATGAGGAATAAAGTCACCTTTAGCAGTGTAAAGCCTGAAATAGATCAGATTGTCTACACCACCTTCCAACTTGTTAAGGAGTTAGCTCCTAACAAATTCAAAATTAGAAATCTGGTGAACCTAGAATGGTCTCAATTGTAGACTACTATCTGAACGATCAAAAGAAGAACCAAGGTTAGTTTACACAAATGGCTGACTCCTACACCTCCGGGGATGAATATAAACTTCTCAGCCTTAAAAGTAGGGCAGCAATGGAAAATTGGAGGTGTTGCTTGTGACCACAATGGAAAATCTATCATGAATACCCCAGTGCTTTCTTATCACCTGACTTCTGCTAAGGTACAGGTAGAGTTAATGTCTTGCAGATGGTGGGCTGAATATTGCAAGGGAATGGGATTCAAGAAGGTGGAATTTGAATCAGATTCAGAGGTCCTGCACAAAGCTTGGAAGCAAGATGGTAACTTTGACCCCCTCATTCGTCAGCTTCAGTCCCAAATAACCCTTTCTAAAGTCCCAAAAGAGGCAAATGGCCAGCAAGATGGATGGCTGCAAATGAAGGGAAGGAGACATCACCCCTGGAGAAGCTCCTAAAATCAGATATGATGAGTTTTCCTTATATACTAAGGAAAAGAACCAAGCAATATGGTCTTCTTAGCTGAATTGAGCACTGCATCAAGAATGATCCCTGTTTGCTAATGCTAGGATAGGGTGCCAAATGAAATGATTAAATTCCATGCCTGCTGATGTTAGGGCAATCATTAACTAATCTGAAATGTCTGTTCCTTCCATTCTTCATCTTTTTTTCCTATTGGGCGTGGAGAAACTTGATAAAGAAACACAATGCCTACAGCTCCCTCTAATTAAATTATGTCAATTGCTATAGTAACTCTATGGGATGCCTAGGACACTGGTCTGTTGTAGTTAGGACTGGCTTGCCCTTAATATATATTTTGTCATTAAAGCAGTTTAATGTCCGCTATTTTGATGTTTTTTTTTAGTGGGATATGTGCTGAACCTCTTCCATCTTAACACTATCCCGACTTTTCTTTTGACCACCACCCTTAGTGTGGTTTTTGTGAAAACATGTACGGCTATGCATTGCTCTAATCAACTACATGTATGCTCTTGGTTACTTGTAATAGAATAGATCCATAATGGTATCACAACTGTAAATGGAATAGTACTCCATATTTACACTTTCATGAACTAATTTTGTAAATGGAGTAGTACTCTAATATATTTCTTTTTCTTTTGTGATATCCTTAAGAACAAGTCTTCATTAGGCCTTTGGCATCACAACTGTAAATGGAATAGTACTCCATATTTACACTTTCATGAACTAATTTTGTAAATGGAGTAGTACTCCAATATTTTTCTTTTTCTTTTGTGATATCCTTAAGAACAAGTCTTCATTAGGCCTTTGGCATGTAAATGGAAATTTGATCTCAAGGATCCTCTAAATTTTGTAAGAGCGATAGTAGGATATATCCATCGCTCACAAAGATATCTAATATATTGGTAGTAGTGCCCCACCTCAAACGCAGGTTAGCCAACCAAAAAAAATCTAGAATTCATGTTCAAATTAAGGTCAGCGAAAAGAACTGAAGAAAAAATTCAAAATGAACGCGTTTTTGGACTTTGCCATTTTTTACCAAAAAGCCCATATAACTTGGAGGTTTGGCGAAAAGTTTTGGGTTTTCGTTTTTTGACATTAATCACTATAATTCATGTATGTTATGTTAATCTCTCTAGCTTGTGGATGCTCCTCCTCTCTACAAATGTGCTCAGCGTACCCTAATTATCTCAGTCATCTTCAGCCACTCATGCATTATCCCACCTGCAACTGAAGTTGCCCCCTCTATCTCTAATCCTCCTCCTAACCTCTGAATTTCAGATCTTAGCATCTTCCTTCCGAACACCACCGATTCAGTGCTATAGTCATTCTCTACTGGCTAGAGCCACACATTGCCAAAAGCTCAGCTTAGCTCACTGTTAAGGCAGGAGATTCACTATCCATGGCAGGACATACCCAGCACACCTACATGGAAGAAGTTATAGCTAGTAGAGTGGATAGTATAGCTGAACCTAACCTTCTCCAACAAGGTCTATCCTCTGCTCCTCTCACTCTTGGTCCGTCGGTAGTTTCACAGCACCAAAAAGGGCAAACATCAAGTAAGTCTCCCATGATTAAAGCGGTTAATTTCCACTTGGCTAGTTCATTTCCACCCCTGCTCACATAGCTAGCGTCTAAATATAGGAGAAATACCAAGGTTGTAGCTTCCCTCTCTAAGTCAAATATTTCACCTCCCGATAGAGCTGTACCACCTGCTGCCCAACCACAGCCTACAGTAACAGGTCTAGCCCCCCCTTATTCTCCTGGCAAGATGCTACTACTCCTAGTATAGTCACGAATAAGACAACAACAAAACAACCATTACTTACCAAGTCATTCAAAGAAGCGGTTTCTGCGCCTTGGTAAAAAACAATTGATGTCTCATTTCCTGCTGCCTCGGTCAAAACCTTATTGATATACAAAGGGGAACCTGCACTTTTTATTTTGAAAGAAGAAGAACAACAACTAGCTCAGAGTTTCCGTTTTGCGCTCATCAAAAAAATTTTTAGGGGCAGAGCATGTATGGCACTGATTGAAAGAGATATTACTGTTGCCGGCTTTGATGGTGAGTGTCACATCAGATTGATTGATCACCGCCATGTTATTTTCCAGTTTCAGTTACAAAATGAGTTCCATCGATTGTAAATGAAAAAAGTCTGTAGTTTTGGAGGGTTTCAAGACAAGATATTCCGGTAGTCGCCTGATTTGTGCCTAGATAAAGAGTTATCTATAGCTCCAGTATAGGTGAGCTTACCACTTCTACCTATTAACTTATGTAAGATGGAGACTCTGTTTACTCTGGGACCGGCCATTGGGAATCCTTTCAAGCTAGATTTGGCCACAATAGGAATGGAGAAAGTTCTCCGACCTAGCGAAGCTAGAATTTGCATTGAAGTCGATGTTATCACCCTTCCTTATTGGGTGTGGATTGGATCCAAGGAAAGAGGAAAGTTCCAACAGATGAAATATGAAGATTTGCCGGTGTACTGCACAAAATGTTTAAGGCTTGGACATGTTTCAACGTTGTGTCAACCATAACATGCTCATCCTGCCCGAGTGTGGGCTCCCAAGAAGCTTCATGTAGTGAAGGCACCAATTGCAGTGGCGCCCGAGCTAAACTCCAACACGAACAAGAGAAAAGTGATTGCATCCTGTGAAGCTAACTTGAGAGAGTCTAACTTAGGCACTTTATGGACGAATCAAGGTGTATTCCAAGAAGAAACAAGTCAGGAGTAAGAGATTCCTAGTGGTGCTGAACAAGGAAGTCTGAAGGGCTCACACGCTAAGTTAATGCTGCCTACCCAAAGTCAAGAGGAGGAGATCCCTGAGGACGGGCAGGTAATGGTGTATAAGCTTCAACATGTGATTTCATTGGTAGTTCTCACTGAGAATATAGTTGAGGAGCAAACTATATAATTGTCTCTAACTGAAAACCCCGCGCGGTCCCAGAGGTGGATTATGGCTCAGCTGGTGAAAAATAGTACCGCATAGCTGCTGAGAAAAAACTTATTGATGCAATGAAGGAAAGCAAAACTTCCTCAATTGAATATATGGGAACGAGTGAGGCAGGGGCAGTTCGGAACAGCATGGATTCTTCCCCCCAAACGGTTATAGAAGAAGTGGATAGAGGGCTGCAGTATAAGGAATCAGACGAGCTTCCACGAGTGATTTGTAATCTTAACCAACAGCCAAATGATGAGGCCATCAAAGTGGCGGTGAACTGGAAGGAACGAGAGCCATCAATTATGCACAAAAGTGGCTCATTATCCAACCTAACAAAACTTCAAAACATCCCAACCGAATTAGAATCTGTGGATAATGGGGACGACCAATGGATTGAAAATTGCTACGAGAAAGAATCAGAAGACGAATTATGCAAGTACCTCGCAAAAATAAAGAAGTGCCAAAAACAGTCAAAACAATTGAAATATATGAAGGCTCTAGTTAGTCCCAAAGCCAATGTTCAGTCTGGTAGAAAGCTCAGGGACAAAAATCCCTTTATCTGCTACTTGGAAGGTAAACAATAGAAGCTTGGGTAAGTTTGGTATAATTTGTGTTGGCCCCTGATTATCGGAGTTCGATCAGTTTGGCCATCTGTTTTTATAATGATGTTTGATTGGCTTGTTATCTATGGATTGTTCTTTGTGGAGACGAACTGTCACTTTTGCTTAACTAGATTATGGAATTCCTTACTGGGAACAGGATCTCTAGGTCACTGTTTGCATTTGTGGTTATGTTGCTTTGACTGGGGAGTAATGTTGATTTTGTTTTGAATGTCAAAAGGTTTTTGAGAAAAAATTAGCTTTAGTGATGTTGGTACTGAACCCAGCTGGGCCAACATGGTTGAATTGATGAATGAAGAAGCATATAAATGACTGTTATGACAGCCTGGTTTATATTGAATTGGAAATATGATGAACACCATTTTGCAAGAAGAAATGTAGCACCATGTTTTGTTGGCAAACATTATCTATTGGGAGTCTTGTTTAGTCATTCATTTCACCTACTGTTGGATCTGCATTAATGCTTTATATATGACAGATTGATTATCTTGTTTTGATAAGCCATTCATGAGGTTAGTAGTAGACCTTTCTGCGGTGGATTCACACGGATTGGGGAAGAATGGAGGAGTCGTGAAGCACAATCGATGAAAGTCTATATTCATTATTCTATTGGTCTATTGCTTGCGCATACAGTTATACTTACTTCATTTTGCATAAGTACAGGTCCTCATACATGTCTTTTGTAAATAGCATTGGGATTTATGTTGTGGAAAATAGAAAGCCATACTCTAGGTGTTCTAGAGTAAATCCTTTCTTTTTTCATTTTACATTGAATCACTAACCATGTAATGGTGTAGTACTCCACATTTACTGTTTTCTCATTTGTAACGATGCTTCTAGGTACGTCTACCATCGTCTTTTGCCCATTATGTATATAGAACTGTTTTTTTTAAAAATCACTAGAATTCTTGTTCAAATTACGGTCAGCGAAAAAACGGAATAAAAAAACTCAAAATGAACGAGTTTTTGGACTTTGCCATTTTTAACCAAAAAGCCCATGAAAATTGGAGGTTTGACCAAAAAGCCCATGAAGAAGCCATGGGTGGTCAAAGTCCACACCAGTTTATACCTTAGACCTGTGAAAATCTTAGTCTCAGTGAAAATTTGCCTTGGAACCCCAGGTAGCAACTGTTGAAGTTTGTTCCAATCCCAGCCTTGTGAATCAAGAACCTGAGATACTTTGTAGTTCCCTTGCACTGTAAATAGATCAGCTAATCTGCCTCTATGTTTCCACTTTGTCCCTTGTCAAACTGCAGTATCCTTGGCCAATCTGGACCTGAATATGCTCTTCAGCAGCACCAGCAACACTTCCCAAAAAGAGTCAAGGGTTACAGATTCACCTACGACAGGCCTTGGGCTAGCTGCTCCATCTTCGAGAGCAGTCCTGAAGTTAGACACAGCTGCTCCTACATCTATAGTACAAGCCCACTCAACTAATATTGTAGCTCCTCCACCTCTGGTAGTGGCTTCGTCAGCTTGAGCTCAATCCACACCTGAAGTCCCATCCCCTCAAGAAGAATCGAGGGTCCAAGAATCACCTACAGTAGATCTTGTGGTAGTTGTTCCATCTACAGTACCTGATTCTTCAGTTGGTACTGTAGCTGCTCCAACTCCAGCATTTGCTCAATCAGTTGGCGCTCCACCATCAGTAGACCTGAAGCCAGCTGCTCCAAGTAAGCCTAGGGTTTTTGTCCCAGTTCAGTTGGCGGGCAATCACTCTTTGGCTTTAAAGAGGCCCTCCTCCACGACTGAAATTGCTCTTCCAGCTACAGAGCCAATCATGGATAGAGTTCTGGAGGGAACCATGAGATAGTCAAAGAAGAAAGAAGCTTCCCCTCACTATGAAACAACATCCCCTCAATTGGTCTCTAAGTCAGGATGCTCAGCTCTACCTTCTTCATCTAGAGTTTAGTCAATAAAAAGTATTCAGGTTCCGTGAAAAGCCCCTCCACAACCTCCAACAGTACACACACAGAAGACTATAGGCATAAGTACGCCTAAGACTATGACTTATAGGGAGGTTGTGTCATCTTCATGGTCCCACCAAATTGTTGTTTCATTTCCAGCCACCGCAGCCACTTATATCTCCTCCCTTAATGGTGAACCGACTCTTTTTATTTCTGAAGAGGAGGAACAGCAACTGGCCCTTCCATTCAAGCTAATGTTAATTGGAAAATTTCCAAGGGGACGCCTATCTATGACTATTATTAGACAGACCCTTACTACTGCAAAATTCCAAGGTATTTGCGATGTAGGTTTGTTAGATTACCAACACATTTTCCTTAAATTTGAGAGAGAATCCGATTTCCACATAATGTAGATGAAAAAAGGTTGGAATTTTAATGGATTTCAAGCCAATCTCTCTAAATGGTCTATCGATAATCATCCGGATAAAGAATCCTCTGTTGTCCTAGCTTGGATTAAGTTCCCATTATTGCCTATGCATTTATGCTGTAACGAAAAAATTTTTGCCCTTGGCTCAGTTGTAGGCAATCCCTTGAAGCTGGATCTTGCTACGGCTGCCGCGGATCGCATTTTGCGCCCTAGCGAGGCCAGGATGTGTGTCGAGCTAGATGTGCTTAAGCCAATCCCAAGACGGTTCTGAATTGGCAGTAAGGAGCACGGCCATTGGCAACCGATTGAGGTGGAAGATTTACCCGAATACTGCACACATTGCAATAAACTTGGCCATTCTACCACAAAATGCATAACGTAGCAGTCGAGAGTCAAAATTTGGGTTCCCAAAAACCCCAACAAAGAGGCTGTGCAACCGACCAAGAGCTTGAGCGCGGAGATCAGTGAATCTCCAAGTCCTGCAGAACCGTTGCCAAAAGAGATTGATAGAAGTCAAGGACAAGATGGCTTAGAAACCACTACGCCTGCTATTTCACCAGGAATAGAAGGGAAGGAACAGTATCCCAGCCACGAAGAAACTGTCTGTCACCTAGTAGAGAAGCCTCAAATGGCTGTTGATATAGTGCCACCCATATGTGAAGAGCTGCAACTGAACGAAGTAGTTCAAGGGATCCCTAACCAAAGGATAGAACTGATTCAAAGTGAGATCCTTGAGCAGGACCTTGGTTCAAATAGCAAAGAGCAGAATCCAATAGTGGAACAAGCAATACACAAGAACTCTCTGAATAAGGATCTGGAAGAGGCATTTAATGCAGTACTGATTGTGGAATAGTCTCCTAGGATCATTCAGGTGCAAATGACGGCCAAGATCCTCCCAATGATTCTGTTGGAACCTTTAAATCTGCCCAATAATAGGCATAACTCCAAGGCCATCAATGTAATGGTAATGTAGGGGGAAGGGGAATCCTCGACATTACAAAAAGTTAGCTCATCATCGGATTTAGCGATCCTAGAAGCGATCACAACAGAATCAGAATCTGAAGATGATGGTGTGGACCAATGGACGGAGAATAGCTATGAGTAGGAACCCGAAGATATGTTTGGACAGATCCTTGAAAAGATGGAAAAAAGCGGGAAGCTGGCCAAGCAAACAAAGTACATAGAAGCACTTGTTCGTCCCAAAGCCAATGACTTTTCTGGGAGAAAACTCAGGGATCAGAATCCCCGCATTTGCTACTCCGAAGGCAAAAATTGGAACCGTAGGTCATCTTCACTCATATCTTGTAAAGGCCCCTGATTACCGGAGTTTAAATCAAATTGGCCGCATCTTATATAAATTTTATCTTTCAATGATGTTTTAGTATTTGATTTGTGTGAATGATACGAATGGAGTAGCTTTTGAGTTCTAATTCACACGTTTTCCACACCTTTTGGATCGTTGTTTCTCAATAATCACGAACAAGCAACAGACAACACAATGCGGAATGAAACAATGAAACAAAACAAGATATTGAACGAGAAGGAATGGAAGAAATCAAAAGTTTTTGCGGGTCTTATGATTGTTCAACTAAACTTAGAAGAACTCTCACGTTTTCTCTCAACTTATCACAGCTGGAAGAAGGTTTTAGCAAAGCTAAACTTATATCAAATTCCATGTTTTCATTAACGTGTAAAAGAAGGCCATTAAATAGGCTACAAAACAAAACCCTAATGTTGATTTAGGAAACTAAAATTTAAAAGAATAACTTTCCTAAATTACTTTCCTAATTATCATGTAAGATAATTAGACAAGTAAGTTTCCTAAAAACTGAAACTAAAGCCAAATTAATTAATGTTGATGGACTTTAATTATTACAACTTAAAATAAACCCAATTAAAACATTAAAAGTGGCGTGAACAATTAATGAAGCCCAATACGCCAATACTTGGTCTTCATTGTAGTCCATGGTTCGCGACGGTAATCTGCCAGAATCACGTCACTCATCTTGGGAGGCAGTTTGGACGATGATAACGTCTGAATCCCGTACAATGTAAAACATAAAAGTTGTAGCTCTATCTCTTATCGTTCCAGGGCTTCTTGAATCATGCAATTCCGAGTTATATCGAAAGGGATATGTCAAGAATACCAAACTGTGGCAAAATCTTTCAGGATGAATAATTGACTTTAACACTATGGACATGGACACGGGCTCATTCTCATCATCTGGGTTTGGATATGTGTTTATGATGTTTAGGTTTCTGGGTTTGGCTATAGCTGGGAAGTCCAAACTGTTCACAGAAAGAACCAAGATCCTTCCTCCTTTGTGCCCTGTCTTTTGCCAGTTACCGGATCATTTTATCTTGCCTGTAGATTCGCAAAGCAACCTGTTGGATTTTTGTTGTCAGCTGTCCATATGTAATCTGTTCATATGGAACCACTCCATTATATGTGTTTCTGAGTTCTTCTTGAACCATTTCCCTTAAAGACTTTGGAAGTCCATCAAGAAATTTCTCTTTCTAATAAGCTTGATTACCATCAGATCTGGCATATATTCTGGTGAAAAATGTATCTTTACACCATCCAAAATCCGATAAGTTTTTGCACTTCAAATTGTTCAATAATTCTGATGATCTATCTCTGAAAATACGAGGATCACCAATAAAAGTTTTGGCAATAGTAAATATCAAAGTAGATACAGAATTAGAAATAGTATCACCGTCTTGTAGGATTGGTTCTCCTTGATCATCAGTCTTAACTGAGTGCATGATGCTTTGTCTGTCATCTTTAGTGAGATGTTCATCCCACCATCCTTTTAATTGCCCTGTAAAACCGACAACTAAAATATGTGCTGCCAATTGGTCTGTACAAGCCTGAGATGTTCTGTATGATGTTGCCACCAGTGTCATCTGTTGGAGAATAGTCATCATACTGTACTCCGTCTGTCCATCTATGTTCCACTCATAGATATTGTTGGCATTGTAGCTATTTTGGAGAATGTTGGATCTTTCTTCGAACACCATGTCTGGGTATGTTTCCCTGGGATAGTACAACTTCTGAGGCCTTTTCCAGTTTGATAGTTGTTTGTCACCAAGTGAACTTCGATATCTTAGTTTAGCAATCTCTGCCACTAGAGATTCTGGTTTGATATTTGATTCAAAATATTGTCATCTATCTCCAAATTCTGAATTCTTCTTCTGAGACAGCAATATTTTGCTATATGTCCCCACAAACTCTTCTTTCAACTGCTGCTGAGGATCGTAGAAGAGGAGGAAAAACTGGCTATGATACCAAGAGCGGAGAGTTAAGCCCCGAGAGTGGAAATTAAAATAAAAATTGCAGAAAGGAAAGTGGGTCGCAGACGGACTGCCACTGAATTAGATCAGTTAGATCGGTTAGATTGCAGAAATTAAATGACTGAAAGTAAAAACAAGAAAGTAAAGAACATAAATTAAAAGTTAGAAGTTAGAAAATTAGATCGAAACAAACAAGATATGAACACAATATAAGATATTAAAATTCATAAAAGAAATTACAACAAGTTCATAAGATTAAGGTCCTTACACAAGTTTGGTCCTTAATCAAACTCCAATAAGGTCTTAAGCTAGGGATCCAAGTAAAGGTATCCAAACTTAGGAAATCTTCCAAGAAAAAATGAAAATAAGAGAAGAAGAAAAGAAAGAAAAGAAAGAAAAGAAACTTAGAGAGAAAATTGAGAGAAAGTTTTGCTACGGGAGAAAGTTTCTAAAATATCGAATAGTGGTCTCCAAAGTCTGCCGCTTGCTGCTGAAAGTGGGGATACTTATTGCATTTTTTTTTTAAATTTTGAATATACTATTACAGTCAATATCTGTATAGTCAAAGTCTTTAGTTTTATGGTATTTGAGAATATATACCATAACAGTCATCTTCATTTTGATCTTGGTCAAATAGAAAGTTTTCCTCGTCTGTTCCCGAGATTGGGCTTGCTTGAATTGGGCCAATCCTTGATGTACTGGGCTCTTCTCTTGTAGAACTGCTAGCTTGTTTAAATTGGGCCAAGAAGTTCTCAAGTTGTTTGACATAGTCATCTTTGTTTGAAATTGCTGCCAATTTGGAAGCCGTAAGTGATTTCTGTTGAAGAATTGACATATCTTTGGATCTACTGATGAGAGAAATTGTGGATTCTTTTGAAACCATGCATCAATTTTGTGTGGATGAGCACATCCAATGTCGAAATCCTTCCACCACTTTGTGTATCCTTGTCTGATTAATAGTGGAGGAAATTTGTTCTCCTGCTTAGAAAATTCAAACTTCCAAGCATAAATCCATGACAAAGAAAAGATTGAATAGAAATGCAGTAATCCTGGAACATGCATTTCAGTAGCTGTAAATTTTTCTGAAAATTTTTGTAATCCCAACTGAGCTTCTGCTGGGAGAATTTGTGGATTTGGTCCAAAACAATTCCACCATTGAATAAACCAGATTGGAAAATCGTATTTGGTTCCTCTTTTGAAATAGAAAAACCAAGAGTGTTTGTTTATTTGGTTTTGCTTTGAAAAGGTATTAAACCAAGCTTGCCTATAATTTCAATATGTAAATCGTGGAGGAGAAAAAGGTTGTGAAAAATTTCGAGGTGTATTCAAATTGGTTCCCCAATCTGATGGTTTGAGGATTTGGGCGGTTGAATGAGTAATCAATGTTCTATCTTTTTGGTCAAGATAGTGCTTTAAGGCAATTGATTTAGTATCTAAAAGAATAAACTCATAGAAATTTTGGGTTTTGTGTGGTGTTTGCTCAATAAAATTTGAAGTTTGTGGAAGAATAGCCTTGGCTACTTCATTGGATTATTTACAAAGAAATCAGGTTCTGTTTGGCAAATAAAAACATAAGTTTGAATTTTGAAATATTCTTGTTTCAAAACTATTTTTTGCAAAACATTTTTTGAAATTTGTTTTGTGTTTGCGGAGCTAGATGCCACTACATTTGAATAATTTGTAGGGCTTGCAACCACTACAGAAGTTTGAGTATTTTTCAAATTAGTAGGGTTTAAAACCACTACTCAAGTTTGTGGGGATTTCACGAGTTGAAATCATACAGATGCAGCCCATTTCTAGTTAGTCTACAATTCGACCGCTACATTGTCTTCTACCATTTCTGCCCAAATTTTTGGGTTGACTATTGAAATGGGCAAGTTTGAAGTTTCTATTTTTATGGTTTCCAACTGGATTGGGCTCAAAGCATATTCTTTGGGCTGTTTGCCTGCAGATATTTGTGCAGGAGTTTTTTTGGATGAAGTGGAGGCTTCAGTTTGCTTGGATTGAAGGGTTTGAACAATAAGCTTAGGCATTGGGGGTGGTTCTTCTTCTTTTTTCTTTCTTGGAGGCATTACCTACCCTGCAAGAATTCACGAGTCAAAAAGTCAGGCAAAGAATTTGTTTCTTCTTTAATATAGTCAATATCAAAGTCAAAAACAGATAAAATAGCTTGTCATCTTGCAAAAATTTGTTTAGAAGCAAGATTTTTAACATCTTTTTTCAAAACATCTTTTGCAGATTTACAATCTACTCTAACAAGAAATTTCTGGTTAAGCAGATCAGACTGAAATTTTGAAATACACAAAACAATAGCTAACATTTCTTTTTTGATTGTGGAATAGTTTTGTTGAGCACTATTCCAATGTTTAGAAGTAAAGGCAACAATTCTTTCTTTGTTGTCTTGTATATGTTTAAGTATCCCGCCATAACCCAAATCAGATGCATAAGTTTCAATGATCTTTGGAAGACTTGGGTTTGGCAGAATCAAGCAAGGCAGGGCCTTGACTTGGGCTTTCACCCTTCTTATCGCCTCTATATGGACATCAGTCCATGGTGGGGGTGACTTCTTCAACCTGTCATGCAAATGTTTAATAATATTAGCTAATTCAGGAATAAAAAGGTTTAATAATATTAGGATGACTTCTTCAACCTGTCATCCTAGAAACCTTTGTAGTTGTTATTTTTCTAGAATTTGGTCAGGGAACCTATCTGCAAACTGGATAGATCTTTCTATAGGAATAATTGTTCCTAAGTTGATATAATGTCCTAAAAATCGAATCCTAGTCTGGAATAGACTAATCTTCTTTTTTGATACAACTAGACCATTTTCTTTAACAACTTTTAAGAAGATGTTAAGATGTTTAAAATGTTTATCTAAGTTATTAGAAAAAATTAGGACATCATCTATGTAAACAATAGTAAAACTTGAGTAAGGATTAAATATGTCGTTCATAATCCTTTGAAATTCTGATGGAGCGTTTTTTAAGCCAAAAGGCACAACATTCCATTCATAGTGTCCAAATGTTACTGTAAAAGTTGTTTTGTACCTGTCAGCTGGGTTAATCAGAATTTGCCAAAATCCAGACTTCATGTCAAATTTAGAGAATACCTTTGCTGTATTAAGCCTTTGCAAAATATCTCTTTTATTTGGAATTGGATACCTGATCCATTGAAGAGCTTCGTTTAAGGATTTGTAGTTTATTACTAGTCTTGGCACTCCTTTTTCAATTTCTGAACTTTTGTTCACATAGAATGCCGGGCAACTCCAGGGAGACTGGCTTGGTCTGATGATCTGCTTCTTTAGAAGATCATTGATTTCTGTCTTACAATGTTCCAATAGTTCTTGATTCATCTGGATTGGTCTGGCTTTTGTTGGAATATCTTTCTCTTTGAAATCCTTTTCGTAGGGAAGATAAACTGTATGTTGCTTTCTCTTCCAGAAAGCAGTTGGTATTTTTGCACAAACTTGCTGCTCAATTTTCTCTTGGAATACCTTGATTCTGTTCTGAATCAGTGGTTGAGCCAATTGTGCCTCGATTCTTTTATACTCAATTTCTTCCTTTAAGAAATTAATCTGTTTGATCTTGTTAGACAAAGGATTCAGATCCTTGTGTACTGGAGGCCTAGTAAAAGGAAGAAGAACATTTTTTTTCCCAGATTTTGTGGCAAAATTCCCTCGAATGTAGTCATATAAGGCATCAATTGTATAATAAAATCCGTACCCAAAATAACAGGATGAGTAAGATTTTTAGCCAATAGAAATGATACCTTAACTGCTGCTGAAGAAAACTTTATAGGATATATTGAGCTTAGACCCGTTTCCTGAACGAAGTCCTTCTTTAGTTTTCTCAAATAATTTTGACGGAATGATTCCTTTATCAGCTCCTGTATCCCATTATGCTGATGTTTCTAATACAAAATTATTTTGTACCACCAATTTAATCTGAACATCATGTCTCCTAAAAGTGATAGCAGACAGAATCTTTGGGATTTTGGAGTTTAAGGGTTCGAGGAATTGTTCAACTTCTACTTCTTCCTCCTTGGCTTTGCCCTTATTTGTCTGTGCTAACTGTTCTGTCAGGTTTTGCAAAACCAATTGATCAAGCTCCTGTCGAGCTTTGATCTCTCTGACATCTATTTTGAGTTTTGTAACTTCAGTTTCCAAGTCTCGTAATGTTATCTGTTTGGAGGATTTTTGAGGAAATTTGTTCAAGATATTAGTAAGGTTATAGGTATTGAGTACTTTCGGGTGATTTGCAGGATGGTCACTTCTGAATTTAGAAGTAGATGGTTGATCACTGGCTGTTTTTTTGAACTGGCTGAGATAGTACCTTTTCTATTCTGGATCTTCCAGATTATCATTCATTTCCAGAAGTAAATCCTGTTCTTTGGTTAAAACATTAATAATTGGGCCTCTGGATGTGAATCATCGCTGGAAGAAGAACTATTAATATCATCATCTTCCATCTGATTGATATGATTGTCCTCGCTATATCTTGATTCTTCATCCTCTGTTTCAGCAAGAAAGTTTGATATTTGATTCAGAATATTGTCATCTATCTCCAAATTCTGAATTCTTCTTCTGAGACGGCAATATTTTGCTATATGTCCCGGTTTATGGCATTTGTGACAAATGATGTTGGGCAAGGCTACTCTTAGAGGTTGGTATGGTTTAGGCTGTGGATTGATTGGTTGTAGTAAAGGTTTTGGTTGTTTGTATGGAAGTCTTCGTTTGGGGAAATGTTTGGCATATCTGGGTTTGGATATGTGTTTATGATGTTTAGGTTTCTGGGTTTGGCTACAGCTGGGAAGTCCAAACTGTTCACAGAATGAACCAATATCCTTCCTCCTTTGTGCCCTGTCATTTGCCAGTTGCCGGAGCATTTTATCTTGCCTGCAGATTCGCAAGGCAACCTATTGGATTTGTGTTGTCAGCTATCCATATGTAATCTATTCATATGGAACCACTCCATTATATGTGTTTCTGAGTTCTTCTTGAACCATTTCCCTTAAAGACTTTGGAAGTCCATCAAGAAATTTCTCCTTCCAATAACCTTGATTATCATCATCAGGTCTGGCATATATTCTAGTGAAAAATGTATCTTTATACCATCGAAAATTCGATAAGTTTTTGCACTTCAAATTGTTCAATAATTCTGATGATCTGTCTCTGAAAATACGAGGATCACCAATAAAAGTTTTGGCAATAGTAAATATCAAAGTAGATACAGCATCAGAAATAGTATCACCGTCTTGTAGGATTGGTTCTCCTTGATCATCAGTCTTAACTGAGTGCATGATGCTTTGTCTGTTATCTTTAGTGAGATGTTCATCCCACCATCCTTTTAATTTCCCTGTAAAAAAGGCAACTAAAATATGTGTTGCCAATTGGTTTGTACAAGCCTGAGATGTTCTGTATGATGTTGCCACCATTGTCATCTGTTGGAGAATAGTCATCATACTGTACTCCGTCTGTCCATCTATGTTCCACTCGTAGATATTGTTGGCATTGTAGCTATTTTGGAGAATGTTGGGTCATTCTTCCAACACCATGTCTGGGTATGTGGCCCTGGGATAGTACAACTTCTGAGGCCTTTTCCAGTTTGACAGTTGTTTGTCACCAAGTGAACTTCGATATCTTAGTTTAGCAATCTCTGCCACTGGAGATTCTGATTGCGATTGTTCATCTTTAGACATTTCTCTTTTGTCCAAGACACACATAGCTTGATTTACCGAAGCAGATGCTGAAGCAGGATCACTTGATTTTTGCTTCGATTTTGGGTAGTAAAAGTTTCTTCAATCTTTGCTATCCTTTTTTCTAACTCGGTTAGAGGTCTATTTGCTAACTGGTTAGCTATCTTGGAGGGTATTTCATGTGGTTGGAAGAGAGGTTTATTTGGGAAAGCGTTTGATACATATGAAGATATAGATGTAGTTTGGATAGGCTTGGTAAGGAGATGTTCTCCAATAGCTTGAAGATATTTGTTAGTGTAGTTGTTTTGTTCGTAAATGCTCTGAACATCTCCTGCACTTACTGGACTTGTATCTTTTGCTTCCTTTTGTTTGAAAGGAATTGCCTTGATTTCCACTGACTTGTATGAAGTAGTGAATGATGATGATGGCGGAAGTTCTGACCTTACTGTCTCATCATCAATAACCTGCCAAGTCTTTGTAACACAGATCTCTTTTTCATTTGAAAAAGGATATCTATACAATTGTTAGTTGCATAATGTTCAAACCATGCAAAAAATGCTAAATGCAACTCGTTTATTTTCAAGAAATCATAATATTTTTCTTGTATTTCTTTTTTACTTTCATTTTTATAGTTTTCAAAAAACCATTTTCTTTTTTCTTGATTTTCTTTACTATAAAATTCTTTTCTGAGTATTTCTTTGTCTATTGTAAAATCATGTTTGAGCATCCTTAATTCTCCTACATTATTTGTCATAGTAGAATATGTAGGTGATCTAGGAAGGCTATTACTTTCACTTTGGTCAGGGGAATCTATTTGAGATTCTACTGTATATCTAGCTTGTGGTATCCTAGATGAATTATCTAAGCCATGGATACGTGTATCAACAGAAGATGTTGAAGCTCTTGCTGGTTGTCTAGAAGATTGGGCTTCAAAATATCTTCTACCTGTTTGACTATTTACTGTGTTTGAGATCCTAAGGCTTTGAGTTCTATCAAAAGTGATCTGAACTTCTCCACTAGGAAATTGTCTAATATTTGATACCGCTGTATTTTGGACTGGTACTGGTGGATTTGCTTCTGGCAAAAACCAATTTTCGGGTAGGGTTACCTGACTCCATTTTATGTTTCTAGCAATAGATAACCTAGACTTAGCCAAATCTGTTTGGAACATAACCGTTTCACCTTTTTTAGAAGCACTAACTGCTCCTGTGTTGAAGGCTGAATTCATAGCTTTGTATTGAATTCTAAACAAGATTGTAACAGGAAGTGTTCCAGTTTTTGCTTTAAAGTTTGCAACTTTAACATTTAAAGTTAAAGCAACAAGTATGTTTCTATCTTGTAAAGAAACAGTAATGTTTGGAAAACAATCAAAATAAACAGGACCTTCACATAGGCTAGTTTCAATCATGCCTAGCAAAGAATCGTCAAAATTCAAAAATCTACAATCTCTAAGACAAAGAAGCAAAGAAGTATCCAGTCCTTCTCTATTTAGAGGTTTTGCAACTACTTGAACAAGTCCAAAATGAAAATAATTATATTTTTGCCTATGTTTTTCAATTGTTCTTTTAGAGAGCAATTTTATGTTTTCATAATCATTATTGAGATTAACAACTTGTTCTATTATTTTAACAGTATAGTCAGATACCAAGTTCCATTTATCTTTATAAACTTCACTTGATGGTTTTTTAGGAATTTTCCAATTATCAATTGATTGTTCAATATTTTCAAGATTTACTTCTTCCTTGAAAATAACATTGTCTGAAAAGTTTGAAGATGAAGCGTTTGAAAAGGAACTAGAAGGTCCTCTTGAAAAACGATTGAAATAGAAGACATATTAAAGATAGAAGTAATAAATGTTTAAACAGAAATATGAACTAAATGATCGGAAGATAAACAAATAATAAAAGCTTTTAACAAATCAGTTGTAAAATCCCTCCGGTTGGCACATCACCGTCGGGATCCATGAGATCTAACCTGGTGTTTCATGGTTTCTGGACAGAGATTTTGTAGATCTAGTAAATCACATTGTGAATTTCATACTTTTACTTGTTACCATACCAGATCAGATCTGGTACCCTCAACACGATCTTTTTCACCTTTCAATCTCAGCACGGCTTTAGATCCGTGTTGGTAAACAACAGGCACCAAGTTTAAGCTCAAATTCACCCTGCAAGTTAGCAGATCTGCAAGATCTAAATATAGAAAATAAGTACGTGGCTTTGTTTATACCAAGTTTACGGAGATTAAAAATCTCCTTTTCTTCTGACAGTCTTGGTATCAGAGCCAGAGGGGGAAGTGGGCTGTAACTTGTTGTTTTATGGGAAAATGAAGTTGTCTGCCCCTTGCAGCTGAAAATAGGGATACTTATAGAAGTTTTTTTTTAAATTTTGACTATACTATTATAGTCAATATCTGTATAGTCAAAGTCTTTAATTTTATGGTATTTGAGAATATATACCATAACAGTCATCTTCATTTTGATCTTGGTCAAATAGCAAGTCTTCCTCGTCTGTTCCCGAGATTGGGCTTGCTTGAATTGGGCCAATGCTTGATGTACTGGTCTCTTCTTTTGTAGAACTGCTAGCTTGTTTAAATTGGGCCAACAAGTTCTCAAATTGTTTGACATAGTCATCCTTGTTTGAAATTGATGCCAATTTGGAAGCCGTAAGTGATTTCTGTTGAAGAAATTGACATATCTTTGGATCTGTTGATGATAGGAATTGTGGATTCTTTTGAAACCATGCATCAATTTTGTGTGGATGCGCACATCCAATGTCGAAATCCTTCCACCACTTTGTGTATCCTTGTCTGATTAATAGTAGAGGAAATTTGTTCTCCTGATTAGAAAATTCAAACTTCCAAGCATACATCCATAATAAAGAAACGAGTGAATAGAAATGCAGTAATACTGGAACATGCATTTCAGTAGTTGCAAATTTTTCTGAAAATTTTTGTAATCCTAACTGAGCTTCTGCTGGGAGAATTTGTGGATTTGGTCCAAAATAATTCCACCATTGAATAAACCAAATTGGAAAATCGTATTTGGTTCCTCTTTTGAAATAGAAAAACCAGGAGAGTTTCTTTATTTGGTTTTGCTTTGAAAAGGTATTAAACCAAGCTTGCCTATAATCCCAATATGTAAATCCTGGAGGAGAAAAAGGTTGTGAAAAATTTTGAGGTGTATTCAAATTGGTTCCCCAATCTGATAGTTTGAGGATTTTGAGGATTTGGGCGGTTGAATGAGTAATCAATGTTCTATCTTTTTGGTCAAGATAGTGCTTTAAGGCAATCGATTTAGTATCTACAAGAATAAACTCATAGAAATTTTGGGTTTTGTGTGGTGTTTGCTCAATAAAATTTGAAGTTTTTGGAAGAATAGCCTCGGCTACTTCATTGGATTATTTAAAAAGAAATCAGGTTCTGTTTGGCAAACAAAAACATAAGTTTGATTTTTTAAATATTCCTGTTTCAAAACTATTTTTTGCAAAACATTTTTTTAAATTTGTTTTGTGTTTGCGGAGCTAGATGCCACCACATTTGAATAACTTGTAGGGCTTGCATCCACTACAGAAGTTTGAGTATTTTTCAAATTAGTAGGGTTTGAAACCACTACTAAAGTTTGTGGGGATTTCACGAGTTGAAATCCTACAGATGCAGCCCATTTCTGGATAGTCTCCAATTCGACAGCTTCATTGTCTTCTACCATTTCGGCCCAAATTTTTGGGTTGACGATTGAAATGGACAAGTTTGAAGTTTCAGTTTTTATGGTTTCCAACTGGATTGGGCTCAAAGCATAGTCTTTGGGCTGTTTGCCTGCAGATATTTGTGCAGAGGTTTTTTTGGATGAAGTGGAGGCTTCAGTTTTTCTTGGATCGAAGGGTTTGAACAATACGCTTAAGCATTGGGGGTGGCTCTTCTTCTTTCTTCTTTCTTGGAGGCATTACCTACCCGGCAAGAATTCACGAGTCAAAAAGTCAGGCAAAGAATTTGTTTCTCCTTTAATATAGTCAATATCAAAGTCAAAAATAGATAAAATAGCTTGCCATCTTGCAAAAAATTTGTTTAGAAGCAAGATTTTTAACATCCTTTTTCAAAACGTCTTTTGCAGATTTACAATCTACTCTAATAAGAAATTTCTGGTTAAGCAGATCAGACTGAAATTTTGAAATACACAAAATAATAGCTAACATTTCTTTTTTGATTGTGGAATAGTTTTGTTGAGCACTATTCTAAAGTTTAGAAGTAAAGGCAACAATTCTTTCTTTGTTGTCTTGTACTTGTTTAAGTATCCCGCCATAACCAAAATCAGATGCATCAGTTTTAATGATCTTTAGAAGACTTGGGTTTGGCAGAATCAAGCAAGGCAGGGCCTTGACTTGGGCTTTCACCCTTCTTACCGCCTCTGTATGGACATCAGTCCATTGTGGGGGTGACTTCTTCAACCTGTCATGCAAAGGTTTAATAATATTAGCTAATTCAGGAATAAAATCAGCTATACAGTTCAAACATCCTAGAAACCTTTGTAGTTGTTATTTTTCTAGAATTTGGTCGGGGAACCTATCTGCAAACTGGATAGATCTTTCTATAGGAATAATTGTTCTTAAGTGGATTTAATGTCCTAAAAATCGAATCCTAGTTTGAAATAGACTAATCTTCTTTTTTGATTCCCTACGAAAAGGATTTCAAAGAGAAAGATATTCCAACAAAAGCCAGACCAATCCAGATAAATCAAGAACTGCTGGAACATTGTAAGACAGGAATCAATGATCTTCTAAAGAAGCAGATCATCAGACCAAGCCAGTCTCCCAGGAGTTGCCCGGCATTCTATGTGAACAAAAGTTCAGAAATTGAAAGAGGAGTGTCAAGACTGGTAATAAACTACAAAGCCTTAAACGAAGCACTTCAATGGATTAGGTATTGATAGCGAGTGTCGTGGCTCGTCAATTTATCCTAATTTCACTGAATATAGTAGCAGTGAGCTAGGTTTCGTTCCTCAAGGAAATAGTCGATTCAAGAAGTTTGGTATGCTCAATTATGTCACCAAAATATAACAAGACTAAAGAATACTGATTACTAAATTTAAGACTCAAAGAAGTAAAAGAAAAGTTCTCAAGAAAATTAAGCTGATAATCTAGGCTACTTCCGGGTGAATGCAACTTCTCATACATGCAGTATTACTAACATACAATCAAAACAGATGAGGAGAATCACAATTGGAAACAGAAATTATAGTTAGCATGGTCACTACACTACAATTTTAGTCTCCCGACACCATCCTATCCTCTGGTCAGGCCTAAGGATGGTGAAGTGTGAACAAGCTGTCTCAATTCCCCACTCAAATTACTCAGGCATGAACACCCAGAATCTCCCATGGTGAGGCCCGATCCTAGCATGTAAATTCATCATTTAAGTAGGAGAATCTCTTATCACCTTGTTCTCAGGATTATACAGACTCAACGCTTCCTATGGTGAGGTCTAGTCTTAAGATCTGTGCAAATTCAAACAGGTTTAAGAACTCATGCATTCTCAGGTTCTTATTCATGATTTTCATCCAAATCTCACAAAAGAATACTCAATTCAGCATGACGACCACAATCAAATCTCATTTCATCAAATTCAGATCAAAATCATGCACTTAATAAGTTTTACAAATTCATAGCTGAGAATTTACATTTCTTATAATAGATTGTTAGTTCTACTGCACAATTACAATTTCAACCTAGCATTCACCCTCAGTATCCTAGATTATCATGCAATTAGCCACGCATCTCCATTTCAGCTTCACAATCAACAAATTGGAAGGTTAAACAGTTCATAATCATTAATTGGAAGAGTTTACCATTTAAGAGTCTTAAAAGCTTCCAAATGCCGAGAGGATTGTCACTTTTCTTCTCAATTCCTAGGAGATGTACGATGATGAAAACAAATCTTTGATCGGAATCCAAAATGAAGCAACAAAGCTAGAGAGAGAAAGTAGATCTCAAGAACACTTCCCACTCTTCAAAAACAAAAGTCGGTTACAATATGGAAAATAAAAATGTGAATAGTGACTAATGAATCGTCCTCTTTACATGTTAGCTACCTTCCCTATATATAGAGTTAGAAAAACTTAACTAATACGCAACATAAAATGTATAAAGTATTACACAAAATGGCCTTCAAAGAAATGACTAAAAATCAGCCTAAATTGTGAAAATCCCAAGTTGAAAACTTCTTCAGCAACCCAGCGCCTTCAGTCCAACAGCCACGCACCTTCATCACAGTTTTAGCGCCTTCCAGCTTCTTCTCTTCACGCCTTCGCTTCTGAAGAATTCAGGTTGCAGATCAGACCAAGTTCACGCCTTCTCGCTTGCGCTTCTCACGCCTTCAGCTTCTCCGCAAGCTTCCAAGCAGACCAGCCTTTAAATATTCAGGCCTTCTTGTCACCGAACACCACGCCTTCAGCTGCCTGGAATTTCAGAAATTCAGAAGTTAAACACTTATCCATTTTTCTGGAAACTCAAGCACAAAACACTTCATGGCAGCAAATTCCCACCAAGATTTGATCATGATGCACTATGAATTAGGGAACACTTAAAACATGAAAGTCGTAACACTTTGTCTTAGCTCTCCATAGCCATTTGAATCACCTAATTTGGAGCTAAAACGAGAGAGTTACAACCCAACTACTGAAGTGCGACGAAGCTAAAAACCCATGAAGCAACTCTTCCAACACTTTGCCATTTTTTCAGCACCCATCTAACAATTAGCCTACGACATGTCGTAGGCTAAATGCTCTTGTTTCAGAATTGTCGTAGGCCAAAAATTTTCTTCCAGAATTTGCCCACGACATGTCGTGGGCAAAGGTTTTTTCTTTAAAAAATGGCTTACGACATTTCGTAAGCCATTTGTTTCTTTTCCAAATTTGGCCATTTTCCTTTCTTATTCCAAATCATTGCTTGCTAAATATAGGGTGATAAGTTGTGCTCAAGTGGTGTGGCAAGGTGCCAATGTTGTGCCAAAAGTGTGCAAACGATTCGTGTGTAGTGGATGCTCAAGTGATGTCCATGTCCTAGCTTTTTAGTATGAAAACAAGTGAAATGAGTGTGAAATAGTTGTGAAGTGATGATGATGCCCAGAATGTGTATTGTGATGGTGTGCCAAGGTGTATGAATGGCATGCCAAGAATGTGCTAATGGTGTGCTAATGTTGTGTGTTGTTATGGTGTGCCAGAAATGAATGCATGAGTGAGGCAAAGTGTACAAATGCTTGGCATGGTGCATTGGCTAGGCTCGGCAAGATGGGTAGACAAGTCTTAGCACATTGGTTTGGCAAAGCTTGGCAACGTTGGCTTTGGCAAGTCTTGCACGGTTTGGCTGGCAAGTCTTGGCATGGTTTGGTTGGCAAAGCCTCGGCAAAGTATTGGCTAGGTCTTGGCACGATAAGTTATCCAAGTTGGCAAAATGTTAGCAAAGTATCCATTCCATCACAACACCCTACTTCCATGCCAAATGAGTGTGTCTTAGCCCCTGAATCAGCCTAGATGGTGAACTTAAGAATTCTAGATCCCTCACTTAGCTTTCCAATGAATCAAGAAACAGCCTAATCAGGTACCGGAAACTCAAGATATCATCAAAACCCCAAACTGTGGCAGACAGAATAAACCCTAAAACCCTAAAATGGTATTTCGCAAAGAAAATCATATTTCATAGTTTTGCACACAATATTGGAAAATAGTTAAAACATAAGAAGTGTAGTGCATTCGAAAAGCTTTTCAGAACACCAAAGAACTCACCAATTGGATTAATATCAAGAGAGTTATGCCCATATGAATTTCACTAACCAAATCTGCCAAAACCCTAAATTGAGCCTACCAAATTCCTTTCGGTTTCATCCATCCTCTTAGTTGTTTTGATCTCTCAACCTTGTCAATTAACATCAAGCACACAATTGCCTAAGTTCATCATCATTTTTGGTCTCTTTTAACCATTTTAGTACAACCAATTGCCAACCACATAAATGCACCACAACAAACAAATCATTGCACTAACTCATGAAAAACAAGTCAAAAGCTAAGTGGATTAAGCCATTTAAGTTGGTATAAAACCAACTTATCAAATTCCCCCACACTTGAACTCTTGCTTGCCCTCAAGCAAAGATACACACAAGTTAACCCTCTTCATCACCCGTATGCAAACACTTTGTTCATTCATCCACACTGACCACATCCAAATTCATCAAAACGTTTTTTCACACACAACTTTATACTTTGATGGGTCATGGTACCTAGCTCTCAGATTTCAATACAAATTACCAACTAAGGCACAATGAATAAAGACCAAAATGTCATGCGTGCAAGTGTGTGCTGAGGAACGTGCACTTCATTTATTCCTTTGTTATTCACCCTCTAGCTGGTCTCACATACCATTCAATACAGGCCAATCTCTTTGTCCACTCTTATGAACATGCAATCACAAGATCAATGGTACCTATGCGTACATTGGTACTCTATGGGACATTGCCCTTATTCTGCACATTAGTGCTGCACATTGGTGCACATATTGATGACTGAAATAATGCATGGGTTTTATGGCTTTTTTCTCCAAATTTAATTGCCAGGTTCTTATGGCTTTTTCCTTCCCAGTTGGCAATATGGCTTTTTCTCCCATATCATTTCTTGTGCAAGCACATGTTCATAAGAATCCCAAATTGACTAAACATGCACGAATTCTGGAGACACCAGATAAATGCATAACAAATAAAAACGAATTCATAAACATTACCTCCTATGTCAATTGAGTTTCGCATGGCATATCTATCTTACATTAACATCGGGCCTTAGTCAGCAAAACGTACCAATTTCTTCAACTTAGCACCACAAACCAAAAGTTTTCACATCAAGATTCAAAACAAGTAATAGTGATGAACTTGGAATAAGCCAAAGTGAACTAAGAACAAAGTTTCACCTACAGGGTGATAACTCATTTTCTCAATTCCGATTGCCCTTGTTCACTCTCTTTTCGCTCCATTTTTTTTATCCATTTCACTCTTAGCCATTTTTTTCTTTTTTCACACAACACTTTCAACTTAGCTTAAAAAAAATCCGCATGCAAGATGATAAGCTCAACGCATCACCTCGTTGTTCTCTTTTCACACAAATTCACATCTCAATTCATACCTTGCACACAACACTACACACTCTAATTTCATTAATGCCAAATGGTAAACACACAAAATTACAAACTTTCAACATTGCTGAGTACATTTCATCCCTCAACAAAACAAAACAAACTGCATACTAAATCCTAAACACTCAAACAACACTTAGCACACAAAACGATTCATGGCATTTCTTCATTCTTCATTTCCTTCAAAGTAAGACAGCTTGACTTCACACTATCATGGCCACTTCTCATGACTTCTAAAGAACCATACTCCTCAATCCATCAAGAAACAACATCTTCACAAAATCCACTTAACATTCTTGCAAAGAAAGAAAAACTTCATGCGTTAACAAGTCATCAAACTTCAAGACACGCACCAACTAGCCACTTCAACTACCTTCTCGAAACTGAATAGTGTAACATGCTTGACATATTGGCTTCTCCATTCCAACAATACTTCAACAATACGAACACAACATATAAGCACAATTTTAGTTTCACAAAGCAGAACACAGCACCAAAATAATTTCACACATAGCACCAAGAGCATCAAGAAAAAATTTTAGTTTTTTCTCCCCCCCACACTTAGAATGAACATTGTCCCCAATGTAAAAAGGCTAAGATGAAGGAGGCACTCCCTGAGAAAACGATGATGGAGCTGAAGAAGAAGAAGATCCAAATACAACTGCTGTAGAGAAAGACTGTCCATCCAAAGAAGCCGTGGCAAATGAAGGGACACCAATTGACTGTGGAACATAATGAAAAGGGCCATGGACAGGGCCTTCAGGAGGTTGTCCCGAGGCTATTAATGGAAATCTTGCAGCAGGTGTAAACTCTGGATTTGGTATGAATGTAGGAGTATGAGGCATAGGAGGTATACGATGAAATGTGGGTAACGGATGCAAAGAAGGGCTTGCTGTCACTCCAGGTGGAAGCTCGTGCATGGTACCACTAACCATATCACATGACAGATTTGGGATTCGATACCCCGCTAACTGTGCCGAAGTTGGAGTTGGCTTCGGGGTCCTGAATCTGAATGGTAATAAACCGTCATCTTGTTACACCTATCGAGCTCTCGCTGCATGCACACTTGCCTATGATATAACACTTCAAATTTCTGCTGAGCCACCGTGGATAAATCATCAAATCTATGCTCCATGCGTTTAGCTTATGACGTCCACTCCTGTTGCATATTATCAAAACCTTCATGCATTCGTTCCAACCGCTCATCCATTTTTTATAATCCTGCACCCGTGTTTGTGAACCGCTCATCCATGTGGGAAAACCTATGCGCAACTGATTGCTGAAGACCTTGAATCGCGCCTTGAAGAGACTTAAAATTAAAAGGATGCTGCTCCTGACTCTCAACATACGTCGGATTGGCACTTCCCCCATGAGATGCCTCCACACTCAAAGTCCTTGTCTGCTCCAGTTCCTTGTCTTGTACCAAGTATTTTAAGTAGAGTTGTTTAGGAATAGGAGACTGCATCTTCTCCCAAGCACCAAGCTGATCATCCACACCTTGTGCCACACAGAGCTCCTGAATTAGTAAAGGAAAATACAGTGCTTTACTATTCTGGTCAGTCCCATCTTTGATGCTCGCAAGGATGATACGTCCCACGTCGATCCGGCGCTTTCTTTGGATTGCAGAAATTAAGAACAATCGGTTCCGAATCACTTCGGTTCTTTGTGAACTTGGCATGAGGCGAGACAGCACAAACAACAGCCATATTTTCACGTCACTCTTCAAGTATTCATTCCGAATATGCATATGTTCACCCTTTGAATTAAGCTCCCAAACTGCCCCAGGATGTGCCAACTCTTTTATCAAAGCTTCATCCAATGCCTCATCGGTTGGAAATTTAATCGGATCATCAGGATAATCAGGTGTACCCAAATGTGCATTGATAATCTTGCTCGTGGTTCGAACCCAAATGCCTCTCACATAGACAGCTCCATCCTTAGGAGACCCTGAATTTGCATAGTATTCTCGTGCAATGCTCACATTGCAAAACTCAGGGGCAACCGTAAGCCTCTCATGGAATTTGTAAAATTTCATCAGCTTCTTAAACGGCCCTTTTTCCACACTGAACCCGCGTTCAAGGTGTATATATTTCATATTGAACCCTTGCTCCCAACGTCTCATGGCAGCCTCATCAACGAACAGAGAAACCTCAGGGACTCCTTTTCATTTCTTAGGTGTCAGAGCTGGCATCGCATATTGAGAAGGCTCCTCAAACATTTGCATATCATCCGGAAAATACTCCGGGTCAGAATCAGTTTCATCAGGTGCTTGAGCTTTTCCTTTTCCCTTCATTGAAGTCGTGGCTTTTTTTGAAGTTTAATCTTTCTTTGGTACCATTATTATTAAAAAAAGTTTAGCTTGTCACACAATACTCAAAGCAAAACAATTACATTGAGAACATCACTAAGCACATGCATTTTCTTATGTAAACACATTCCCAAAACTGAAAACCAGCATTATAAGATTGTAAAAATCATCTAGGAAGCAAGCAGAATTAGTTCACACAAAAAACATCAAAGTTGTAGTGCACTCTTTAATCGAAATTTGAGGACAAGAATCATCCCATTTGAAGTCAAAATGGCCAAGTTATGGCTAAGATACCGACAGTCCCAAAACTGTTCAGATTCAGCATTTTCACAGACCATTATTCATAACGTGGACACACATTGTCCTCAAAATTAGATCATGTTCCAGGCAGAACTAGCAAAAGTGCACATCATAAGAAATTTAGCCCTTCCTCTTAGCTAAATTCTACCACTGGAATCAACATATTTGGACATTACTTTCGCAAGTTATTCCAATAATACCGAGACTTGGCACACTTGGCAGATTCAAAATCTCAACATTCCTGATTTCACATGTACTTCACATTCTAAGCTTTTTTAGTCTAAGTTCCAGCCACAATTAGCAAAACTGTACAACATAAACATCGAAGACCATCATGTTAGCTAAAGAATGCAACTGGAATCACCTCATTTCATCATTCCTAACTCAAGTTATGCTTGAAAAACAGAAACATGGCAAAGCTGGAGTAATCAAAAATCGAAATTTGTAATCATGCCTCCCCACACTTAACATGTATTTGTCATTTGGCTATCAACATCATGTTTTCCATATTTTCAAAATCATGCCTTCACTTTCATTACTTTGACATTTCACTTGAACAACAAAGATTCACAAAGCCTAAAGGAGGATTTGAAACATACCTTGATAGGAAGCTAGAGTCAACTCTTTGAAGGAACGAAATTGAGAGGTTTAATGTGAGCACTAAGCTTAATTATCACCGCCCTTATGTTTTCAACAATAGACACCTTACCAAGACAAGCACTAGACGTTGCCCTTTATAGACAAATGAGGAAAAAGAAAATCGGTCAAACAAGCTAAGCAAATGTTCCCACCAAACACTACCAACAAGCAAGTCATTCAAAATGTGGGACCCGATTGATAATTCAAGTCATGTGAACTTCTCAGCTTTTACCAATTCTTATGCATTCACTCCTCACAAGACTACAACATCAACATTATTGCATACACTCAATTCGGTCAACTCACCTTGCACATCATGAATACAAGACAAGACTAAAGCATTCATATCATACAAAGCAACAACCACAACGCTCCCCTTACTCTATTCAATTCAGCCGTTCACTCCTAAACAATGTTCTCAAACATCATGAACAACAAAACAAAACCAACAACTTCTACATTTTGCATGTGAACTTATCCTGCAACACATAGAAACGTCCAACAAAATGTCAGCCTTTTTCCTTTCATTTCATATCCATTTCCTATTCATGACTCAATATCAATCCAATCTCTACGTCAATTTTTATCAGCTTTTCAGAAAATTGAATTCATGTTCAGAAGGGTTCAGAAGTGTAGATATTCTCTTCATCAATGCATGTGTGAATAAAACCGAACATCACAACAAAGAACTTTTATTAACACGAAATACAAAAAACAACAAAAAATTTAGACATCTCAACCTATCTAGTAACAAAATCACAAAAGGCTAATACTACTAATACTATACTCAATTCAATCATGGCAATTAACCTCCTTAAACATAATCATGGTAACCATACATGTTCCAACCACAACCATAATCAAGATATCTTGGCAAAATCTCCCCCCACACTTGCATAAGACACGGTCCCCGTGAGAAACAATAACAATCAAGATAAAAGAACCTGGCCTTCCGCTTCCTACAAGCCACGAGAAAGTCTTGCAATTCTTTCTTCCTCTTGTAACACAGGCCATTGAGGAGGTCCCAAAAGACCAAGAGGATGTTGAGGATTATCAGCTGAAGTGATATCAACACCCTTCTCACGAGCCATGGCTATTATCAAAGCTGGAAGTACATTGGTCCAAATTCACTTCTTTGTGCTCGCCTGATGAACTCTAACACCAACTTCCCAACATCAATAGAGAAATCATGTAAAATAGCATAAATCAAAAGAACGCGTTCTCTAGATGCGATATCTACACGGTTAGTAGGTAAAAGCCTGGAATTGATAAACATTAACCATAATTTTGCCTCGGCTGTGAGTTCACTGGTAGGTACATATAAAGCCTCGCGTCGAGCATTCCTCACCCATCTAGCACCAGGTAAAGTCACTGAAGCCAACAACCGATCAGTATCAGCAGCCCGAAGCAATCTACAATAAGTGTTACGAGGAAAATCATCAAGGCGATAAAGCATATTGATACTGTGTCGGGTGACCCTCAAATATTTCCCCCTCACAAACACTGAGTGAACTCCATTAGCTCGTGAATTAGCATAAAATTCTCTGACTATGTCCATATTCACTACTACTGAAGCTCGTGCAAAACGAGACCACGATTGCCTGAAGATCACATCCTCAAATCTTCTGGAAGGGACCTCGAATGGCCTCTCAATCATAATAGCTCTATTGCTAAAACCATAGTACAAATTCTCAGCATTAGCATTAATAAAATGAGGAAAGTTAGCTGGTTCAACATCAAGGACCACCGCATCATCATTAGAAGAGGAAGAAGAGGAAGAAGTAGTTCCTGGATCTTCACTAAAGATAGCATATTCTTAAGGATTCTGATGAGGAGCATAAAAATCCATGATTCGAAAATGAGAGATATCAAGCAAGAAAAAAAACAATGTAGAGAAAAGAGGAGTGAGCATGCAAAAGGAAGATGTGCAATATATATTCATGACATACTCACTATCCAACAAACACATGTGAATGATTCTATCAACAAACGGAAACAGACATGTCATAGCTTGTTGTCCTCACTACTCAATAATTGAAATCATCCAAACCAATCATGCATTCAAGTGCACGGGATAAGTATCAATTCTTACCAACAAAACTTACACCTTAGTGGTAGACAATGTGAAACTCACTGTACCTACATGGATTGAAAAGTGAAATTTGACTCCCAGCTTCTATCAATAATGCCCATCATCCTTCTGAAACTCTACAAAAATGTACCCAAGTTATGTTATGAGATTGTGACCATAATTGCTACTAAATTCAACACAACAAAAATTACACACAAAAGAAATCACACAAACTATAACAAAGGAAGAAAATCAGGGTTGCCTCCCAGGAGTGCTTGGTTTAATGTCGTCATCCTGACCATGCTTCAAAGCTCATGGTGAGAGTAAAGGATCATCCAAGTAAAGCTCTTGGGTAGCTTGTACCAAATAGCACTGCCATTGTCCTCAGATGACAGGTAAGGTTTAAGTCTGTGACCATTCACCTTCCACTTACTGCCATTCTTGTCATTTTGAATTTCCACAACTCCATAAGGCTTAACATCAATAACCTGAAATGGTCCACTCCACCTTGATTTTAACTTGCCAGGAAAGAGTCGCAATCTAGAGTTATATAACAAAACCAATTGACCTATTGCAAAACTCTTAGCTTGAATATGTGCATCATGCCATCGTTTAGTTCTTTCCTTGTACATCTTAGCATTCACATATGAATTGAACCGAAACTCATCTAATTCATTCAAATCCATCATGCGTTTCGATTGAGCTCCATCTAAATCCATGTTAAGCTTTTGGATAGCCCAATATGCTCTATGTTCAAGCTCCACAGGCAAGTGGCACTCTTTACCAAAAACCAATCGAAAGGGTGAAGCTCTAATGGGAGTCTTATAAGCTGTCCTATATGCCCACAAGGCATCATCGAGCTTTGATGACCAATCCTTTCGACTAGGATTAACAACCTTCTCTAGAACCCTCTTAATTTCTCGGTTTGAAATTTCTGCTTGCCCACTGGTTTGTGGATGATAAGATGTAGACACTTTATGTGTCACTCCATATTTAGCTAGAAGAGCTTCGAAAAGTTTATTTCAAAAATGTGTACCACCATCAGATATGATTGCTCTTGGAGTGCCAAATCGTGTGAAGATATGTGACTTCAAGAATGCTGTAACACTCCTTGCATCATTGTGGGCAAGTGCTTGAGCTTCAATCCATTTTGAAACATAATCGACAGCCACTAAAATGTATTCCTTGCCTCTTGACTTTGGGAAATGACCCATAAAGTCTATTCCCCATACATCAAACAATTCAACCTCTAGAATATTATTCAAAGGCATTTCATTCCTTGAGGATATATTCCCAGTCCTTTGACATTTATCACACTGTCCAACCAAACCTTGGCATCTAAGAAAATATTAGGCCAATAAAAACCAGATTGAAGAATTTTGAACCCTGTCCTGGCTGAACCAAAATGACCTCCACAATGACCCCTCGTGACATGCTCTCAAAATGTCTCCTTGTCTTCATCCTTGACACATTTTCTGATGATTGATCACTGCAAGATTTGTATAAGGCATCACCTTCCCAAACAGTAATGTTTAGCATCATTCCTCAATTTCTTCTTTTGTTCATGAGAGTAATACGTAGGGACTTTGCCTGCCACCAGAAAGTTTGCAATTTCAGAATACCAAGGCAGACATCCCTTTTCTATCTTGAAGACTTGTTCATCTAGGAATTCTTCCTTTATCAAAATTCTTGCATTATCTTGAGCCTCAGTCTCCAATCTAGAGAGGTGATCAGCCACAACATTTTCACACCCTTTTCTGTCTTTGATTTCCACATCAAATTCTTGCAAGAGTAACACCCACCTTAATATCCGAGGCTTTGCTTCTTTCTTGGCCAATAAGTACTTCAGAGCAGCGTGGTCTTATGCACTATGACGTTGGACCCCAAAAGGTAAGTTCGGAATTTATCAAATGAGAACACAACGGCCAACATTTCCTTCTCAGTAGTGGTGTAGTTGAGTTGGGCTCCATTTACACAGCTTGCTTGCATAATACTATGGTGTGGGAAGATCTTGTTCCTTCCGTTGCCCAAGACAGCCCCCCAAAGGCATAATCACTGGCATCACACATAATCTCGAAAAGGTTACCCCAATTGGAGTGATTATCACAGGAGACTCAACAAGCTTTGCTTCAACATGTCAAAAGCCTCAACACATTCTACTCCAAAATTGAACTGACATCCTTCCCTCAACAAATTACAAAGAGGTCTAGCAATCTTGGAAAAGTCTTTTATGAACCGTCTATAACAATCCGCATGGCCAAGGAAACTCCTACTCCTTTTACACTGGTGGGATGAGGAAGTCTTGAAATTACATCTATTTTAGCTTTATCTACCACAATGCCTTTGCTCGAAATTTTATGACCGAAGCACATTCCTTCTTTGAACCATAAACTGACACTTCTTCCAATTAAGTACTAGATTTGTTTCTTCACATCTTTGCAGTACCCTGGCCAAATTCTCCAAACACTTCTCAAATGTCATGCCCAAAAACCAAAAAGTCGTCCATCAGATATCTCAATTACATCCTCCACCATAGGCATGAAAAATTGACATCATACACCTTTGAAAAGTGCAGGGTGCATTGCATAATCCGAAGGGCATTCTTTTGTAGGCAAAAGTACCAAAGGGGCATGTAGAGGTTGTCTTGTCTTGATACTTTGGGTCTGTGGCTATCTGATATACCCCAGAGTACCATCCAGAAAACATAGTACAAGAATCCAGCAATCGGGTCCAAGAGGTTGCTCAAGAAAATGGCAAAGGAAAATGATCCTTCCCTTGTTGCTGAGTTGAGTTTCCTACAATCCATGGCAGATTCTCCGAAGCATTGACACACCCTTGTTGCCAGAAGTTCATTGTGGCCTCATCTTGACCACTGTCACACCCTCTTTTTCGGGACGCACTGAACTGGGCTCACCCACTCACTATCTGATATGGGAAAATCATTTCCGAAATCCAACAATTTAATCACCTCTTTTTTCACTACTTCCATCATCTGAGGATTCAACCTCCTCTGCCTATCCCTACAGGTACTGATTTTCTTCCAGAGAATCTTGTGCATGCATATGGAAGGACGTAATGCCTTTGATGTCTGCAATTGTCCAACTCAGAGCCTCTTGTATTTCCTCAAAACAACCAAGAGTTTCTCCTCTTGCCAACCGTCCAGTGTAGAAGATATCACTACAGGCAAAGTTTCACCCTCACCAAGATAGCATATTTCAAATAAGGTGGAAGTGGTTTGAGTTCAAGCTTTGGAGGTACTTCAATGGGATGGCAGCAACTTCTCATTCCTGCATAAATTCTCATCTTTCCTCACCTCAATGGGAGTACACAACGTGTTAGTAGCAACAGGGCCGATTTTTCATCTTTCAACATTTCATCACAAGAATCATGTAACCTATCTTCTACCACACTTGTTTCCATTTGAACATCTAACACTTCATATTGCATTTCACCTATCAGACTCTTCAATAACAAACATTCTACAAGATTTTCAAGTTCATTAAGAATTATGCAATCTTCCTTGTCTAACTTTATAATCTGACAATCCTCATTGTGCATATTCAATTCATCAGTGGCAAAAATAGTCCATGAGCAACTTCATCATCAAGCATATGCATTGAACATGCCACAGTTCTAATCACAAAACATGTCTCTACATCTGAATGATGTTTCATGGCATAGTTGACATCAAAACTACGTTTTCATCATTAATGACAAAAAGTAACAGTTTTGTTCCTCACACCAATTAATGCATCACCAGTGGCTAAGAAGGGACGACCAAAAATGAGAGGAACCTCAGGGTCCTCTTCCATGTCATACACAATAAAATCAACTGGTAATGTAAATTTATCTATTCTTAACCAAACATCTTCTACCAACCCAGTGGGAGTTACCAATGACCTGTCTGCTAATTGGAGTGTGACTACTACTGGTCGAATCCTACTTCCCAAATCCAACATTCATGGCAATAGATAACGGCATTAAGTTTATGCCAGCTTCCAAGTCACATAAAGCCTTTGGCAAAATGCCTTGTTCCTATTTTGTATGGGATAGGCAGACTCCCCTAGATCCTTTAGCTTAGGAGGCCAATTGTGTACATCCAAGCTGACTACATTCTGAAACATCATGGGCACTTCACATCTTTAGAATTTGCTCCTTATTTGAGATGAGATCCTTCAAATATTTCGCATACTTGGGCATGGCAGTCACCAAATCCATTAACAGAAGATTTCACATTTACTTGCTTAATAACATCCAAGAATCTAGTGAACTGAGGACCTCTTTTAGGAGGGTGGTTCTTCTTTCTGGAAATGGAGTTTTGGTGCGTACTCAGGAAAAATTGGAAAGGATTAGAATTTTTGTAATCTCATTCCTACTCTCCCTGGTATCCTTTTCTTTTTAGTAATAGGAATTCTTGTTCACCTTCCTTCCTCTGTTCCAGAACTTCCTCAACTTCCTCCTTTTGCTCTTCCTCAAGATTATCACTCTTGTCTTCTGCATGTTTGCTTCCAGGCAACAATTTTCCACTCCTCAAAGTAATAGCATTGCATGCTTCTCTTCCCTTGGGATTTGGTACTGTGTCACTCGGAAGTGCTCCTTTTGACCTATGGTGTACAGCATTGGCAAGCTGACCAAGTTGCATCTCGATATTCTTCAGAGTAGCTTCGTGATGCTTCACAGTGGACTCCAAACCTCCAAATCTCTGTTCGTTCTTATCCATCTTTTCCATCAGCTTTTGAAACATATCTTCCACGGTTGGCTTCTTTTGTTCTGATATGCTAGCCTAATTATCGAAACCAGGAGGTGGTTGATTCATTGCTCTCCTTGAGTCATTACCTTGATAGTAATTTCCTCCTTGGTTCTGCTGTTGATTCCAGTTGCCTTGGTTTCCACCATATTGTCTGTTGCCTCCATTGTAATTGTTCCCCGAATAGTTTCCACCATATTGGGGCTTGTTGCTGTAGTTATTCACATACTGAATGGATTCAGTAGTGATTGCACATTCATCCGTGTGATGTTCCCCTTTGCATAGTCCACATGAAAGTACTAGGGCTTTGGTTTGAGTCGCCTTTAAAGTCTGCACCTGTTTAGCCAATGCTTCAAACTTAGCACTAAGTGAAGTCTCCTCATCTACATCAAGAACTCCTCTTTGTCTCCTGACATGTGGCTTTCTAGTCTCTGGAAAAAGGTATTCATCCTCAGCTATCTGGTTAAACAGTTCACGCACTTCAGGCACAGATTTGTCCTTAAGTGCCCCATTAGCACAAGCTTTAACCATCAAAGAGAATTCAGGAGTTAGGCCTTTGAAGAAGGTATTTAATTCCCTAATCTCGCCCAAGTCATGATTGGGGCATTGTCTAATCAAATCGTTGAATCTCTCCCAAGCTTCTCGAAATGACTCACTGTCTTATTGTTGGAAGTTCATAATTTCCAACCTTCTCTTTTCAAGCTTAGCTGGAGGGAAATACTTAGACAAGAACCTTTTCTGTAGATCATCAAATGACATTCCAGCATTAGCTCCCCCAATACTTTTGAACCAATGCTTAGCCTTTCCACGCAGAGATAAAGGGAAAAAAATTCTGTGAACCTCACCCCTGCCGACCCTTGGCAACTTGAAAGTGCCACATAACCCGAGAAACCAATCAAGGTGGTCATTAGGATCCTCGTTGTCAAGACCTTGGAAGAATTGGCCCTGGGTAATCATTGAGACGATTTGTGGAGGAATGTGGTAACTTTCCACATCGATGTCCTGATGACCAAATCGATTGTCAAAATTTACTGCATAGTGGTCTCCAAACCTCGGTGCTTGTACTCCTTGAGCTGCCATGTTTCTTTGCTTTGCTTGAATCCTTAGAGTTCTTTCCAATTCAAGGTCCAATTCAAATTCGGGATTTCCTCTAGATCTTACAGACCTGGGCATACACAAACAGAAATTGATGTCGAGTAAAGAAACAACAACAAATACAGTAACAAGAATTCCAAACTTTAACTATAAAGGTAACAGCAATATAAACTCAAATCAAGAGAAGTAAAATTCAACACTTAAGTACACCAAATGAAACTGAACAAATGGATCAATCTGTAAATCAGACCAATACAAGAAGGTAAAAGTAACAGAATCCACACACAGTAAAGAGTAAAAAATGTGCAATTCAAGAAACCTGGTACTAAGCAAACGAAGTAACTAAATCAAAGAAATAAAACACACAAACTAAGAACAGAACAACCACAATTTCCAAGAACCGTGCCTAGTTCCCCGGCAACGGTGCCAAAAATTTATAGTGAGTGTCGTGGCTCGTCAATTTATCCTAATTTCACTGAATATAGTAGCAGTGAGCTAGGTTTCGTTCCTCAGGGAAATAGTCGATTCAAGATGTTTGGTATGCTCAATTATGTCACCAAAATATAACAAGACTAAAGAATACTGATTACTAAATTTAAGACTCAAAGAAGTAAAAGAAAAGTTCTCAAGAAAATTAAGCTGATAATCTAGGCTACTTCCGGGTGAATGCAACTTCTCATACATGCAGTATTACTAACATACAATCAAAACAGATGAGGAGAATCACAATTGGAAACAGAAATTATAGTTAGCATGGTCACTACACTACAATTTTAGTCTCCCGACACCATCCTATCCTCTGGTCAGGCCTAAGGATGGTGAAGTGTGAACAAGCGGTCTCAATTCCCCACTCAAATTACTCAGGCATGAACACCAAGAATCTCCAATGGTGAGCCCCGATCCTAGCATGTAAATTCATCATTTAAGTAGGAGAATCTCTTATCACCTTGTTCTCAGGATTATACAGACTCAACGCTTCCTATGGTGAGGTCTAGCCTTAAGATCTGTGCAAATTCAAACAGGTTTAAGAACTCATGCATTCTCAGGTTCTTATTCATGATTTTCATCCAAATCTCACAAAAGAAGACTCAATTCAGCATGACGACCGCAATCAAATCTCATTTCATCAAATTCAGATCAAAATCATGCACTTAATAAGTTTTACAAATTCATAGCTGAGAATTTCCATTTCTTATAATAGATTGTTAGTTCTACTGCACAATTACAATTTCAACCTAACATTCACCCTCAGTATCCTAGATTATCATGCAATTAGCCACGCATCTCCATTTCAGCTTCACAATCAACAAATTGGAAGGTTAAACAGTTCATAATCATTAATTGGAAGAGTTTACCATTTAAGAGTCTTAAAAGCTTCCAAATGCCGAGAGGATTGTCACTTTTCTTCTCAATTTCTAGGAGATGTACGATGATGAAAACAAATCTTTGATCGGAATCCAAAATGAAGCAACAAAGCTAGAGAGAGAAAGTAGATCTCAAGAACACTTCCCACTCTTCAAAAACAAAAGTCGGTTACAATATGGAAAATAAAAATGTGAATAGTGACTAATGAATCGTCCTCTTTACATGTTAGCTACCTTCCCTATATATAGAGTTAGGAAAACTTAACTAATACGCAACATAAAATGTATAAAGTATTACACAAAATGGCCTTCAAAGAAATGACTAACAATCAGCCTAAATTGTGAAAATCCCAAGTTGAAAACTTCTTCAGCAACCCAGCGCCTTCAGTCCAACAGCCACGCGCCTTCATCACAGTTTTAGCGCCTTCCAGCTTCTTCTCTTCACGCCTTCGCTTCTGAAGAATTCAGGTTGCAGATCAGACCAAGTTCACGCCTTCTCGCTTGCGCTTCTCACGCCTTCAGCTTCTCCGCAAGCTTCCAAGCAGACCAACCTTTAAATATTCACGACTTCTTGTCCCCGAACACCACGCCTTCAGCTGCCTAAAATTTCAGAAATTCAGAAGTTAAACACTTAGCCATTTTTCTGGAAACTCAAGCACAAAACACTTCATGGCAGCAACTTCCCACCAAGATTTGATCATGATGCACTATGAATTAGGGAACACTTAAAACATGAAAGTCGTAACACTTTGTCTTAGCTCTCCATAGACATTTGAATCACCTAATTTAGAGCTAAAACGAGAGAGTTACAACCCAACTACTGAAGTGCGACAAAGCTGAAAACCCATGAAGCAACTCTTCCAACACTTTGCCATTTTTTCAGCACCCATCTAACAATTAGCCTACGACATGTCATAGGCTAAATGCTCTTGTTCCAGAATTGGCCTATGACATGTCGTAGGCCAAAAATTTTCTTCCATGTCGTGGGCAAAGTTTTTTTCTTCAAAAAATGGCTTACGACATGTCGTAAGCCATTTGTTTCTTTTCCAAATTTGGCCATTTTCCTTTCTTATTCCAAATCATTGCTTGCTAAATGTAGGGTAATAAGTTGTGCTCAAGTGGTGTGGCAAGGTGCCAATGTTGTGCCAAAAGTGTGCAAACAATTCGTGTGTAGTGGATGCTCAAGTGATGTCCATGTCCTAGCTTTTTAGTATGAAAACAAGTGAAATGAGTGTGAAATAGTTGTGAAGTGATGATGAAGCCCAGAATGTGTATTGTGATGGTGTGCCAAGGTGTATGAATGGCATGCCAAGAATGTGCTAATGGTGTGCTAATGTTGTGTGTTGTTATGGTGTGCCAGAAATGAATGCATGAGTGAGGCAAAGTGTACAAATGCTTGGCATGGTGCATTGGCTAGGCTCGGCAAGATGGGTAGACAAGTCTTAGCACATTGGTTTGGCAAAGCTTGGCAACGTTGGCTTTGGCAAGTCTTGCACGGTTTGGCTGGCAAGTCTTGGCATGGTTTGGTTGGCAAAGCCTCGGCAAAGTATTGGCTAGATCTTGGCACGATAAGTTAGCCAAGTTGGCAAAATGTTAGCAAAGTATCCATTCCAGCACAACACCCTACTTCCATGCCAAATGAGAGTGTCTTAGCCCCTGAATCAGCCTTGATGGTGAACTTAAGAATTCTAGATCCCTCTCTTAGCTTTCCAATGAATCGAGAAACAGCCTCATCAGGTACCTGAAACTCAAGATATCATCAAAACCCCAAACTGTGGCAGACAGAATAAACCCTAAAATGGTATTTCGCAAAGAAAATCATATTTCATAGTCTTGCACACAATATTGGAAAATAGTTAAAACATAAGAAGTGTAGTGCATTCGAAAAGCTTTTCAGAACACCAAAGAACTCACCAATTGGATTAATATCAAGAGAGTTATGCCCATATGAATTTCACTAACCAAATCTGCCAAAACCCTAAATTGAGCCTACCTAATTCCTTTCGGTTTCATCCATCCTCTTAGTTGTTTTGATCTCTCAACCTTGTCAATTAACATCAAGCACACAATTGCCTAAGTTCATCATCATTTTTGGTCTCTTTTAACAATTTAGTACAACCAATTGCCAACCACATAAATGCACCACAACAAACAAATCATTGCGCACTAACTCATGAAAAACAAGTCAAAAGCTAAGTGGATTAAGCCATTTAAGTTGGTATAAAACCAACTTATCAGGTATCCAATTTCAAGTGGGGATACTTATAGCAGTTTTTTTTAAAAAAATTTTGGCTATACTATTACAGTCAATATCTGTATAGTCATCAAACTTGTGTAAGGACCTTAATCTTATGAACTTGTTGTAATTTCTTTTATGAATATTAATATCATATATTGTGTTCATATCTTGTTTGTTTTTATCTAACTTTCTAAAATCTAACTTGTAATTTATGTTCTTTACTTTCTTGTATTTACTTTCAGTCATTTAATTTATGCAATCTAACCGATCTAACTGATCTAATTCAGTGGCAGTCCGTCTGTGACCCACTTTTCTTTCTGCAATTTTTATCTTAATTTCCTCTCTCGGGGCTTAACTCTCCGCTCTTGGTATCAGAGCCAGAGGGGGAAGTGGGTTGTAACTTGCTGTTTCATGGGAAAATATGTATATAGCTGGAAACCAAGACTGTCAAAAGAAAAGGAGATTTTTAATCTCCGTAGACTTGGTGTAAACAAAGCCACGTACTTATTTTCTGTATTTTGAACTTGCAGATCTGCTAACTTGTAGGGTGAATTTGAGCTTAAACTTGGTGCCTGTTGTTTACCAACACGGATCTGAAGTCGTACTGAGATTGAAAGGTGAAAAAGATCGTGTTGAGGGTACCAAATCTAATCTGGTATGGTAACAAGTAAAAGTATGAAATTCACACTGTGATTTACTAGATCTACAAAATCTCTGTCCAGAAACCATGAAACACCATGTTAGATCTCATGGATCCCGACGGTGATGTGCTAACCGGAGGGATTTTACAACTAATTTGTTAAAAGCTTTTATTATTTGTTTATCTTCCGATCATTTAGTTCATATTTCTGTTTAAACATTTATTACTTCTATCTTTAATATGTCTTCTATTTTCAATCGTTTTTCAAGAGGACCTTCTAGTTCCTCTTCAAACGCTTCATCTTCAAACTTTGCAAACAATGTTATTTTCAAGGAAGAAGTAAATCTTGAAAATATTGAACAATCAATTGATAATTGGAAAATTCCTAAAAAACCATCAAGTCAAGTTTATAAAGATAAATGGAACTTGGTATCTGACTATACTGTTAAAACAGCAGAACAAGCTGTTAATCTTAATAATGATTATGAAAACATAAAATTGCTCTCTAAAAGAACAATTGAAAAACATAGACAAAAATATAATTATTTGCATTTTGGACTTGTTCAAGTAGCAGCAAAACCTCTAAATAGAGAAGGACTGGATATTTCTTTGCTTCTTTGTCTTAGAGATTGTAGATTTTTTAATTTTGACGATTCTTTGCTAGGCATGATTGAAACTAGCCTATGTGAAGGTCCTGTTTATTTTGATTGTTTTCCAAGCTTTACTGTTTCTTTACAAGATAGAAACATACTTGTGCTTTAACTTTAAATGTTAAAGTTGCAAACTTTAAAGCAAAAACTGGAACACTTCCTGTTACAATCTTGTTTAGAATTCAATACAAAGCTATAAATTCAGCCTTCAACACAGGAGCAGTTAGTTCTTCTAAAAAAGGTGAAACGGTTATGTTCCAAACAGATTTGGCTATGTCTAGGTTATCTATTCCTAGAAACATAAAATGGAGTCAGGTAACCCTACCCGAAAATTGGTTTTTGCCAGAAGCTAATCCACCAGTACCAGTCCAAAATACAGCGGTATCAAATATTAGACAATTTCCTAGTGAAGGAGTTCATATCACTTTTGATAGAACTCAAAGCCTTAGGATCTCAAACACTGTAAATAGTCAAACAGGTAGAAGATCTTTTGAAGCCCAATCTTCTAGACAACCAGCAAGAGCTTCAACATCTTCTGTTGATACACGTATCCATGGCTTAGATAATTCATCTAGGATACCACAAGCTAGATATACAGTAGAATTTCAAATAGATTCCCCTGACCAAAGTGAAAGTAATAGCCTTCCTAGATCACCTACATATTCTACTATGACAGATAATGTAGGAGAATTAAGGATGCTCAAACATGATTTTACAATAGACAAAGAAATACTCAGAAAAGAATTTTATAGTAAAGAAAACCAAGAAAAAGAAAATGGTTTTTTGAAAACTATAATAATGAAAATAAAAAAAAATACAAGAAAAGTATTATGATTTCTTGAAAATAAACGAGTTGCATTTAGCATTTTTTGCATGGTTTGAACATTATGCAACTAACAATTGTATAGATTATCCTTTTTCAAATGAAAAAGAGATCTGTGTTACAAAGACTTGGCAGGTTATTGATGGTAAGACAGTAAGGTCAGAACTTCCGCCATCATCATCATTCACTACTTCATACAAGTCAGTGGAAATCAAGGCAATTCCTTTCAAACAAAAGGAAGCAAAAGATACAAGTCCAATAAGTGCAAGAGATATTCAAACCATTTACGAACAAAACAACTACACTAACAAATATCTTCTAGCTATTGGAGAACATCTCCTTACCAAGCCTATCCAAACTACATCTACATCTTCAAATGTATCAAACACTTTCCCAAATAAACCTCTCTTCAAACCACATGAAATACCCTCCAAGATAGCTAACTAGTTAGCAAATAGACCTCTAACCGAGTTAGAAAAAAGGATAGCAAAGATTGAAGAAACCTTTACTACCCCAAAATTGAAGCAAAAATCAAGTGATCCTGCTTCAGCATCTGCTTCGTTAAATCAAGCTATGTTAGTCTTGGACAAAAGAGAAATGTCTGAAAATGAACAATCGCAATCAGAATCTCCAGTGGCAGAGATTTCTAAACTAAGATATCGAAGTTCACTTGGTGACAAACAACTGTCAAACTGGAAAAGGCCTCAGAAGTTGTACTATCCTAGGGCAACATACCCAGACATGGTGTTGGAAAAAAGACCCAACATTCTCCAAAATAGCTACAATGCCAACAATATCTATGAGTGGAACATAGATGGACCGACGGAGTACAGTATGATGACTATTCTCCAACAGATGACAATGGTGGCAACATCATACAGAACATCTCAGGCTTGTACAGACCACTTGGCAGCACATATTTTAGTTGCCGATTTTACAGGGCAATTAAAAGAATGGTGGGATGAACATCTCACTAAAGATGACAGACAAAGCATCATGCGCTCAGTTAAGACTGATGATCAAGGAGAACCAATCCTACAAGACGGTGATACTATTTCTGATGCTGTATCTACTTTGATATTTACTATTGCCAAAACTTTTATTGGTGATCCAGGTATTTTCAGAGACAGATCATTAGAATTATTGATCAATTTGAAGTGCAAAAACTTATTGGATTTTCGATGGTATAAAGATACATTTTTCACCAGAATATATGCCAGACCTGATGGTAATCAAGCTTATTGGAAGGAGAAATTTCTTGATGGACTTCCAAAGTCTTTAATGGAAATGGTTCAAGAAGAACTCAGAAACACATATAATGGAGTGGTTCCATATGAACAGATTACATATGGACAGCTGACAACACAAATCCAACAGGTTGCCTAGCGAATCTGCGGGCAAGATAAAATGCTCCGGTAACTAACAAAAGACAGGGCACAAAGGAGGAAGGATCTTGGTTCTTTCTGTGAACAGTTTGGACTTCCCAGCTGTAGCCAAACCCAGAAACCTAAACATTATAAACACTTATCCAAACCCAGATATGCCAAACATTTCCCCAAACGAAGACATCCATATAGACAACCAAAACCTTTACCAAAACTAATCAATCCACAGCCTAAACCATACCAACCTCCAAGACTAGCTTTGCCCAACATCATTTGTCACAAATGCCATAAACCAGGACATATAGCAAAATATTGCCGTCTCAGAAGAAGAATTCAGAATTTGGAGATAGACGACAATATTCTAAATCAAATATCAAACCTTCTTGCTGAAACAGATGATGAAGAATCGGGATATAGCGAGGATAATCATATCAATCAGATGGAAGATGATGATATTAATAATTCTTCTTCCAGCGATGATTCACATCCAGAAGGCCCAATTATTAATGTTTTAGCCAAAGAACAGGATTTACTTCTGGAAATAATTGATAATCTGGAAGATCCAGAACAGAAAAGGTACTATCTCAGCCAGTTCAAAAAAGCAGCCAGTGATCAACCATCTACTTCTAAATTCAGAAGTGACCATCCTGCAAATCACCCGAAGGTACTCAATACCTATAACCTTACTAATATCTTGAACAAATTTCTTCAAAAATCCTCCAAACAGATAACAATACAAGACTTGGAAACTGAAGTTACAAAACTCAAAATGGAAGTCAGAGATATCAAAGCTCGGCAGGAGCTTGATCAATTGGTTTTGCAAAACCTGACAGAACAGTTAGCACAGACAAATAAGGGAAAAGCCAAGGAGGAAGAAGATGAAGTTGAACAATTTCTCGAACCCTTAAACTCTGAAATCCCAAAGATTCTGTCTACTATCACTTTTAGGACACATGATGTTCGGATTAAATTGGTGATACAAAATAATTTTGTATTAGAAACAGCAGCATTATGGGATACAGGAGCTGATCTTAGCTGCATTGATGAAGGAATCATTCTGTCAAAATTCTTTGAGAAAACTAAAGAAGGACTTCGTTCAGCAAACGGGTCTAAGCTCAATATATCCTATAAGTTTACTATGTTGAGGTAAAGTTTTCTTCAGCAGCAGTTAAGGTATCATTTCTATTGGCTAAAAATCTTACTCATCCAGTTATTTTGGGTACTGATTTTATTATACAATTGATGCCTTATATAACTATATTCGAGGGAATTTTGCCACAAAATCTGGGAAAAAATATTCTTCTTCCTTTTACCAGGCCTCCAGTACACAAGGAGCTGAATCCTTTGTCTAACAAGTTCAAACAGATTAATTTCTTAAAGGAAGAAATTGAGTATAAAAGAATCGAGACACAATTGGCTGAACCTCTGATTCATAACAGAATCAAGGTATTCCAAGAGAAAATTGAACAGCAAGTTTGTGCTGAAATACCAACTGCTTTCTGGAAGAGAAAGCAACATACAGTTTATCTTCCCTACGAAAAGGATTTCAAAGAGAAAGATATTCCAACAAAAGCCAGACCAATCCAGATGAATCAAGAACTGATGGAACATTGTAAGACAGAAATCAATGATCTTCTAAAGAAGCAGATCATCAGACCAAGCCAGTCTTCCTGGAGTTGCCCGGCATTCTATGTGAACAAAAGTTCAGAAATTGAAAGAGGAGTGCCAAGACTGTAATAAACTACAAAGCCTTAAACAAAGCTCTTCAATGGATCAGGTATCCAATTCCAAATAAAAGAGATCTTTTGCAAAGGCTTAATACAACAAAGGTATTCTCTAAATTTGACATGAAGTCTGGATTTTGGCAAATTCAGATTAACCCAGCTGACAGGTATAAAACAGCTTTTACAGTACCATTTGGACACTATGAATGAAATGTTATGCCTTTTGGCTTAAAAACTCTCCATCAAAATTTCAAAGGATTATGAACGACATATTTAATCCTTACTCAAGTTTTACTATTGTTTACATAGATGATGTTCTAATTTTTTCTAACAACATAGATCAACATTTTAAACATCTTAACATCTTCTTACAAGTTGTTAAAAATGGTCTAGTTGTATCAAAAAAGAAGATTAGTCTATTCCAGACTAGGATTCGATTTTTAGGACATTATATCCACTTAGGAACAATTATTCCTATAGAAAGATCTATCCAGTTCGCAGATAGGTTCCCTGACCAAATTCTAGAAAAACAACAACTACAAAGGTTTCTAGGATGTTTGAATTATATAGCTGATTTTATCCCTGAATTAGCTAATATTATTAAACCTTTGCATGACATGTTGAAGAAGTCACCCCCACCATAGACTGATGTCCATACAGAGGCGGTAAGAAGGGTAAAAGCCCAAGTCAAGGCCCTGCCTTGCTTGATTCTGCCAAACCCAAGTCTTCCAAAGATCATTGAAACTGATGCATCTGATTTGGGTTATGGCGGGATACTTAACCAAGTACAAGACAACAAAGAAAGAATTGTTGCCTTTACTTCTAAACATTGGAATAGTGCTCAACAAAACTATTCCACAATCAAAAAAGAAATGTTAGCTATTGTTTTGTGTATTTCAAAATTTCAGTCTGATCTGCTCAACCAGAAATTTCTTGTTAGAATAGAATGTAAATCTGCAAAAGACGTTTTGAAAAAAAATGTTAAAAATCTTGCTTCTAAACAAATTTTTGCAAGATGGCAAGCTATTTTATCTATTTTTGACTTTGATATTGACTATATTAAGGGAGAAACAAATTCTTTGCCTGACTTTTTGACTCGTGAATTCTTGCAGGGTAGGTAATGCCTCCAAGAAAGAAGAAAGAAGAAAGAAGAAGAACCACCCCCAATGCCTAAGCGTATTGTTCAAACTGAAGCCTCCACTTCATCCAAACAAACTACTGCAAAAATATCTGCAGGCAAACAGCCCAAAGACTATGCTTTGAGCCCAATCCTATTGGAAATCATAAAAACAGAAACTTCAAACTTGCCCATTCAATCGTCAACCCAAAAATTTAGGCCGAAATGGTAGAAGACAATGAAGCGGTCGAATTGGAGACTATCCAGAAATGGGCTGCATCTGTAGGATTTCAACTCGTGAAGTCCCCACAAACTTCAGTAGTGGTTTCAAACCCTACTAATTTGAAAAATACTCAAACTTCTGTAGTGGTTGCAAGCCCTACAAATTATTCAAATGTGGTGGCATCTAGCTCCGCAAACACAAAACAAATTTCAAAAAATGTTTTGCAAAAAATAATTTTGAAACAAGAATATTTCAAAAATCAAACTTATGTTTTTGTTTGCCAAACAGAACCTGATTTCTTTGTAAATAATCCAAATGAAGTAGCCTAGGCTATTCTTCCAAAAACATCAAATTTTATTGAGCAAACACCACACAAAACCCAAAATTTCTATGAGTTTATTCTTGTAGATACTAAATCGATTGCCTTAAAGCACTATCTTGACCAAAAAGATAGAACATTGATTACTCATTCAACCGCTCAAATCCTCAAAATTCTCAAACCATCAGATTGGGGAACCAATTTGAATACACCTCAAAATTTTTCACAACCTTTTTCTCCTCCGGGATTTACATATTGGGATTATAGGCAAGCTTGGTTTAATACCTTTTCAAAGCAAAACCAAATAAACAAACACTCCTGGTTTTTCTATTTCAAAAGAGGAACCAAATACGATTTTCCAATCTGGTTTATTCAATGGTAGAATTGTTTTGGACCAAATCCACAAATTCTCCCAGCAGAAGCTCAGTTGGGATTACAAAAATTTTTAGAAAAATTTACAACTACTGAAATGCATGTTCCAGTATTACTGCATTTCTATTCAATCTTTTCTTTGTCATGGATTTATGCTTGGAAGTTTGAATTTTCTAAGCAGGAGAACAAATTTCCTCCACTATTAATCAGACAAGGATACACAAAGTGGTGGAAGGATTTCGACATTGGATGTGCGCATCCACACAAAATTGATGCATGGTTTCAAAAGAATCCACAATTCCTCTCATCAGCAGATCCAAAGATATGTCAATTTCTTCAACAGAAATCACTTACGGCTTCCAAATTGGCAGCAATTTCAAACAAAGATGACTATGTCAAACAACTTCAGAACTTGTTGGCCCAATTTAAACAAGCTAGCAGTTCTACAAAAGAAGAGCCCAGTACATCAAGCATTGGCCCAATTCAAGCAAGCCCAATCTCAAGAACAGATGAGGAAAACTTGCTATTTGACCAAGATCAAAATGAAGATGACTGTTATGGTATATATTCTCAAATACCATAAAATTAAAGATTTTGACTATACAGATATTGACTGTAATAGTATAGTCAAAATTTTTAAAAAAAATTGATATAATTATCATCACTTTCAGCAGCAAGGGGCAGACTTTGGAGACCACTATTCAAAGTTTCAGAAACTTTCATCCGTAGCAAAACTTTCTCTCAATTTTCTCTCTAAATTTCTTTTCTTTCTTTTCTTTCTTTTCTTCTTCTCTTATTTTCATTTTTTCTTGGAAGATTTCCTAAGCTTGGATCCCTAGCTTAAGACCTTATTGGAGTTTGATTAAGGACCAAACTTGTGTAAGGACCTTAATCTTATGAACTTGTTGTATTTTCTTTTATGAATTTTAATATCATATATTGTGTTCATATCTTGTTTGTTTTGATCTAACTTTCTAACTTCTAACTTTTAATTTATGTTCTTTACTTTCTTGTTTTTACTTTCAATCATTTAATTTATGCAATCTAACCGATCTAACTGATCTAATTCAGTGGCAGTCCGTCTGCGACCCACTTTCCTTTCTATAATTTTTATTTTAATTTCCTCCCTCGGGGCTTAACTCTCCGCTCTTGGATCTCAAACACAGTAAATAGTCAAATAGGTAGAAGATCTTTTGAAGCCCAATCTTCTAGACAACCAGCAAGAGCTTCAACATCTTCTATTGATACACGTATCCATGGCTGAGATAATTCATCTAGGATACCAAAAGCTAGATATACAGTAGAATCTCAAATAGATTCCCCTGACCAAAGTGAAAGTAATAGCTTCCTAGATCACCTATATATTCTACTATGACAGATAATGTAGGAGAATTAAGGATGCTCAAACATGATTTTACAATAGACAAAGAAATACTCAGAATAGAATTTTATTAGGACATCATCTATGTAAATAATAGTAAAACTTGAGTAAGGATTAAATATGTCATTCATAATCCTTTGATATTCTGATGGAGCGTTTTTTAAGCCAAAAGGCATAACATTCCATTTATAGTGTCCAAATGGTACTGTAAAAGCTGTTTTGTACCTATCAGCTGGGTTAATCTGAATTTGCCAAAATTCAGACTTCATGTCAAATTTAGAAAATACCTTTGCTGTATTAAGCCTTTGCAAAAGATCTCTTTTATTTGGAATTGGATACCTGATCCATTGAAGAGCTTCGTTTAAGGCTTTGTAGTTTATTACCAGTCTTGGCACTCCTCTTTCAATTTCTGAACTTTCGTTCACATAGAATGCCGGGCAACTCCAGGGAGACTGGCCGATTATGGATTATAATCATTGAAGATCCATTTGTTTTTCTTCCTGGTATTGGATTGAGAGTGTGTTCAACTATGAATAATTTTAAGCAATGTCATCACAATTCAGCACTAGGCATGATAATTCCTCTGTTGTTTTTGGGCAAGGTGAGGTTTACATCCACAAAGATCAGATAGCTACTAGCTTATTTCACACATGTATTGTCAGACAAAGGAAGGGCTTTTAAGACACTTGGCCATCAGTGGATGAAACACTTGAAAACAGAAGGAGATTCTAAATTAAATTAGGCAAACTTCCAGCAGTGGCCAAAAGAGCTTGAGCAGACCCTTTTGGTTGGTCACTGAGTGTACTTTCAGGATATCTTTAATCCTCATATTTCAGCATCCCCAATTTGACAAGCGAAAATAGTGAACTCTATAATATTTCTTGTACACCACAAGGTCTTCCTGATTTTCTTATCATCATCTCAACAAGGTTGTATGAATTAGAAAAGCATTAGTTATTCCCCTCTCTGCACTATGATTTTCATGCATATGTGAGCTAATCAAGTTTCATAACTTATCATGGATTGTTCTAAGTGCTATAGTTTACCAAATTGCATTGTCATAGGACTACTTAGTTCTTTCCATATACTGCACTATCTATGAAGTGTGCATGTGAAACTTTCTGAATCCATATCTCTAGAAATACAAATAAATATGTGCAGTCTAACTGAAGAACAATAAGGTATGAAATCATATACAGCAAACTCCATAAAAATTACATATCATAGCCTGTCATTCCAAACAATAGATGTCAATAGTCAAAAGTTTAGTAATTGACTTCAACATCAGCATCTCATTGACTGACAATATGGTTTGAGATGAAAGATATTTTGAGAAGCAGGACAATGTAAGAAACAAAGTATTACAACATACCACTATAGACAAGATACGTTTAACAAAATTCTTTTGTGTCTCCATAGGATCCTGTCAAAAGGTTGATCAAATGTTAAGGCATCAGAAGTACATGGCATAGTGAAATAAAAGATACAAAAGGTATCTTTGATCTGGCGCACCTCAACAGAACATGAAAGAGTCACAGCTCCTACTACTATCGCTTTAGATGCTGGATCAAACAAGTCAAATGTCCCAGTATCTGAATCAGTGTCCTATAACAAAAAATAATTTAGGATCCTCTAACAGAGAAACACATTGCCAAGAACTTTAACTCTCTAACACAAACACCGATAGAGAGATGAAATGTCTCGAAAACTCTATCAGAAGAGTGAATTATAGACATTGTGCAAGTTTATCCTTAACGTCAAAGAATACCATTGACAACAGTGAATTGCCAAAAGAGACATTTGGAGGGTCAATTCCAGCCCACTTGATCAACACAAGAATTAATCGAGATAAGATGGACACAGTAATGCTGAAAATAAATGATCGAACTCACATGAAAGAAAAGACAATGCCAATAAACACAAATCAACAACTTAGCTGGGTTCAACCAATTTTCACAAGAACTATTAATAAGTACTTTTCTTTTGAAAGATACCGAACAATAAAATGTTTTCTCTCACCTATGTTAGGAATTCAAGCAGATCAATCTCACAGTACCCAATAGGTTTGTTCTTGGACAATCTATTTGTCTGTCCACAACAGAAGTCAATGATCAAAAGATGGAGAAAGATCAGTAGCCTCATGAAATCAAAATGGAGAATCAAAATGTGAATAATGATAATTTACCCAAAAAGTCTAAGCAAACTAAATTATACATCTTCAAGTTTATAAACAGTAAAGGAAGAAGAAAAATGGATAAATTAGAATCAAAAATGTGTTTTTAAAACGTTTCGATAACAAAAAAATATGCTTTCTTTTAATGTACTGAAAGGAAATCTGAACATCTAGAATAATAAGTCTTGTAAAAAGAGCACTACTTAAATACCAAATTCAAATAGGAAAAGGATTGTTAGCCATGAAATTAGAGCTAAAATAAGATAGGAGAATTTACAATTCAAGAAGAATAAAAAAAAATAGCTTGTATGGTTAATGAGTTCATAACCAAATATAGAGCATTCATATCAAAACTATGAACTTGAGCACATATTTCATTTGTATATATAGAAGTAGAGACATACCACTATCATTTCATAGCATAATTGTACCCACCTCAAATATGGATATTCTTGCTATATGCGCCCCATTTCTTTCCAAAAGAAGCTTCTTCTCCTGGAAAGGAAGAAGTCACTGATCTTTATATCCAGTAACTATGGGAAGAAGAAAAAATTCCAACTTAAACTTTAACCTTGCAATTTAAAAGCTAAAAAGAAAGTTACTTTTATTCAAAAGCTGGATAAACAACAACAATATCCCATGCCTACCTCAAATCCTTTAAAAGGATTACTTTATTTTTAAACCAGAGGAGACCACTCAACACGTTAACCAAAAAAGTGAAACATGAAATCCATTAACTTGGATTTTATAGTTATAATTATGAACAATAGAAGGTCCGATGTCTTCTAGAAACAGAAGGGCCTGTATCAATCTTCTTGATTAAGGAGGGCTTATGTTTAGCGAGTACAATAGATAAGATCAGAACATTTATGTACTCAAACTAAAAAATGAAAAAAGAAACTTAAAAATGAAGTGCAAGGGAAGTTGAAAAGTAACAATGCATCAATGAAGTTACTCACAGAATTCCAATTGGGCTTGTCAGTACTGCACAATCCATCCAAAAAACATGGTCAATGCATCACAGAAATAGGAAAATTTGCTTCTCACAAATAAATATTGTACAGTACTTAACTGATCAGAAACATGAGTTTTAAAAGTCTGTTCTCCAAGCGTAACACAAGCCAGCCATTTGTCCTTGAATTTCATCTCCCTCTTCAACACCAAATAACACAACAATTAATTATTGCACAATTATCTCTTATGCATCACACTTCACGCACAAACCACCCCCCACCCCGCCCCCCACCCCCCAAAAAAAGGGGGGAAATAGAGTAAAAAGTGATCTTTTTTTAACATTAAAAAAACAAAAAAAGGATGATGAGTATGGAATATGATTATACAGTGAGGATACGGAGGAGGGCTATGCCAGCAAAGTCCTCTTCTTTGAGGAGTTTGGAGAGGTTAAGTGAAGAGCCATCAGCACGGGGTCTGCGAGTGCAAAAGTGAGGCCGGCGAAGATGCAGCCTTTGCTTGAGCCTTGTGAGCGAGAAGGCTTAGAAACATCAGCCGAAGAACCATCATCTGAAGACTCTGAACTTGATTTGGAATTCCCATATCCCATTATTATTTTTATTTTTTCTGTAGGTATGAGTGTGTGTGTGTGTGTGTGTGTGTGCGCGTGTGAATGTTCTAAGTGTATATAAATGCAAACGGGTAGTGGAGAAATATGAAGAAATAAATCCTTAACCTGTTAGGGAGTCAAGGAATAAATTCAGACAAAAGAAACGGAGCAGAACGAGAGAATGAGTGAGATTTAAAGAAGATATAATATGGAATAAAATGGAACAGAGAGCTCAGTGAACGGTCTGATAATGTTGATTGCTCTTTCTTTGTGAAGATGGTAAAAATGGTGCTCTGTTTTGGCCATTCTGAGTTGACCTCTGCCTTTTTGTTAAGCAATGGACCCATTTGTATGACTAGAGTCACACTGTGGTTGGGCTTCGATTAACTTTCCTTTTCTGGGCATTATCACTATTGCGAATCCTTTTGTTGAATATTTATATATATATATATATATAATCGCACTATTCATTTGTTGAAAAATTGTATTTGTATTAAAATAGTGTATGCATATTATTTTTATAAGAGCAAAAGGCAAAAAAACTCATTCAAATTTTTTCCGAATCGGAATTTCGCTCACTGAACTATTAATTTAGTAAAACATATCAATATATTTTTTAAATATACGTTTTTAGGTACAAACCGACTTAATGGACGAAAAGACTTAAAATCATAAAGTTTAAAGAGTTTGATGAATACCCGGATTTGTTAAAATTTAAGATTCCGTTTGGGTGAGGTATTTTTGGATTATATTATAAAAAAAAATTTCTTCGGATTTGTTATGAGAAAAGAATATTTTGTTAGTGTGTGTATTGAATGATTTTGTTTTGTTGGAATTTGTATTGAAGATTTTTTTATTAATAAAACTTTGAAATTTAAATTTGAATTAGTATTTTATTAGTTTTTTTTGTGGGAATTGTGTCAGGAAGAATTGTTTATTATTAAAATTTAAAATTCAAATTCAATCCATCATTAATGAATGGGCTATTAGGTGCAATAACTTCAGGCTAATATTTTTTTAAAAAAAAACAAAATCCAACAATTTCAAATGATACTCAGAATGTAAAACTTCATATTGTTTCAGCAAATTAAGTATTTCATCACGAAATTATTGAAGTTTGAACTTTCTTAGAACTCTCTCTTCATTCACTTCCATAAATCTTCAAATTTATTCTTGGAGCTCTTTTTGGCACAAGGCATTACACCAAATTTTCTTGTAGTATGAGCCTTTTCTAAGATGCGCCTTAAGAATCATTAATCTCTTCTGGTTTGCAACATTTCTGCAGATGACTAGCAACTTGTGTCTTTGTGAGGCCAGGCACATTCATTAAACTAGAAATTTTTCCGTTGCAGAATTGTTTAATTGCAACCATAAGTTTTGGGCTTCATATCTTCTTATCACAGCAATAAGCACATGATTATTGTTGTTCAACATACTCAGTAGTTTGACAACTTAGGGTTATCTCAATCTTAACATTTTTATTTTCTTGGACATCAATATTTCCTATAGAAGTTTTCTCTTTTGGAACTTCAGACAAATGTCGTTCAAATTCATTTTTTATATTCAACCACTGCACTCTTTTTGTGCCCTCCTCATTACCATAGTTTTAATTAATACACATTTCGAAAAGAATGACCAATCATATATTTGACATTTTTTTGTCACTTAAGTTATGGATTATTACTAAGAATATGTGATTTTTGTACTTTTCATTTATCATATTATGGTTGGTGATTAAATGAAGGAATTTGATACCTAATATTGATAATTATTGAGGAATTGTGAAGTGAGTCTCAACTAGATGTTGTTGTTAATTAATTAATTAATTAATACACGTTGAGGAATTATGGTCATGTTGTCAAAGAGTAAGAAAAGGAAACTGAGAAATGTTCATTTTTTGAGCTTATCTAAGTTCTCTGTCACATTTGTGTAACTTATAAAGATACAAACTTGTTATCAGTATTTGTTTTGTTAAATTTATAGTCTTTGTTGATTTTATGTTGCAGAGGTGAAAGTTTGATTTCCATATCAAAACTTTATGGCCTAACCATTTGTGAAATTGCTGCTGCTAATAAGAACATAATTGATGTTGACTTGTTTTTTAGGGCCAACTACTTAGTATTCCCTCTGTCATTCCTCTACCCCTGCAAATGGTATGTCCTAAATTTGGTTTCTTGCTTTGTTTTTTTTTCCATGCAATATTTAATCTTTACTATTCTAATGTATCCTGATTATGAGAGCTTTAGAATTACTTCCTGATCATGAGAAGAATTCCTTCTCTGTGAGTGTACTATAGAATCATGTGTATCAAAATTGATTTGATTGAAGATGTGCTTCTGCTAATTAGTATGAAGGGTGCATGATATTTCCTCTTCCCTTCCAATTTAACATTTCCAAATAACTTTGTAACTTTTGTGTTCATCCCAGAAAGCATTATTTTCATGCTTGGATGTTTAGAAGGAAACTGCAATGCTATTTATATATGATCATTTTTTAAGGTAATGCTTAATCACCTACTAATTTAGAACAAATTGGTACTGCAAAAGCAAAAAGAAACTAAAATGAAAAAATGGTAGTCTAATGCATGTCTAATTTGGCCGCTGGATAGCCACTCAGCTCCAATTACTCCTATTGCAATGTAATTATGTTGGCTGAGACTAAAAATTATTTTGATACTTTGACCGACTTAAGCATCATTAGATTGACTTCTTACATGATAAATGTGCTATTGATTTCTTCTCCAGCAAGAAGGTGAGCCAACCAAGTCATCTGAATCTTCTCATTCTGGAAGAACTCCAAGTTTGGGATTATACAGTAGCTGCTTGAACCAGAAGATCTTCAATGTCCCGTCTTTCTATCAATTAGCTTATGTGAGTATTTCTTCTTGTGGGTTTGTTTTGCTTTCACTATTGCGTAGTTATATTGGTCACGTTCATCTTATTAATGTGCAAATTGAACCAAACTTTAATAGCCGGCTCAACAGACTTGTCAATGTTATTATCAGGCTAAAACCACTGGTTATTTTCTACTTCAGTTCCCCTGATATCCTTTTGCATCAGATGCATAATGGGTGCCTTACACAATAGAGTTGCTGGAGATTTGAAACATAATGTAATTGAATCAGAAGATCATCACCCCGGGTCTAAAGGAACAAGATGGAAATCCGCTCTTCAAGAATTGAGGGATCCAGAAGCAATTGACACTGAATTAGCACCTGATCATGATGTAAGTACATGATACAGACATATCTTACCACATTGAGTTTATACTTCCCCAGCACTGGCTTACTGCAATTGTCTATTACTGGTTTTTTTATTTATTTACTTGGAATCTGATTGTAGTGGTTGTTGTATTGTATGCATTTTCACATTTTGTACTTGGAAGTGGATGAAAGAGAAACTTCTAACTGACTGTAGTGGTTGCAATGATGTATGCATCTTCACATTTTTTGCTTGGGATGGGAGAAAAGAGAAACTTCTACCCTTTAGGAGTTTAGTTTTAGACTAGAGGCATCTTTTTTTAACCTCCGTCCAGTCAATTATTTATCTATACTGATTGGTATAACTAAATCAACTTTGCAAATGAATCCATTTATAGATGTTGTGGCTTAAGAAAGCTTACTAGAATAGTCACAAATTTTAATTTATTTTGGTTTTCTTTCGATACTTGTGCAGAAAACCAGAGTTGACTTGGTACTTTTGTGCTTGGGAAATACATTTTTAAACTGTTTCTAAGGGTGCTTTGATAGTGAACTAGGTTTACAGCTTTCTTTTTCATTCGTCTTACAAGTTTTCAGTTGGAGTTCGGTAGTAACATGTAAATGTTTTATGTGCATTAATTGGTAGTTTTGTAAGTATTCAACTTGGTTTTGAATCTTCTTTGCCATTACAGATAGAGCCATTTCGGCTGCAGAATTACAAGTAAGAAAGTGATACGAGATCAAGGTCATATGTCAAGTTCGTTGAATTCAAAGTGCTCATTCCAGTTGTAGAAGACGAGTCTTTCATTTGGAAACCTGGGATTGAAGAAAACGACGTGGACAGAAATCTACTTCGCGACGTGGAGAGGCTCCGACGTCGCGACGTCCACCCACGTCGCGACATCCATCGTCGCGCGTTGCGACGTCCATCCAGCTTAGGGTTTTTTATTTTAGCGACTTTTTCCCGACGTCGGACTCCCTCACGTCGCGACGTGCGGGGATTTTAGGCGTTAATTATTTTTCTGTTTTTGGAAACTAGGGTTTTAAGTTATTTAATGTTTCCTTTTATGGTTTAGGTCGTCTAGGGTTAATGTTAAGCCTATAAATAGGCGTTTTTATCAGTTGTAATGGGAGAGAGTTGAATTTTGAAATAAGAACACAGAGTTGTTTCTTTTACGTGAGTTGATTTCCTGAGGAGGGATTTTGATTTACTTTGTGAAGAATTTTCCTGATGAGGGAGCTTTCTTTACGTGACTGTCGTGTTAATTGTATGTGAGAAGCATCCAATTAATTGTGCATACTGTCAGCCTACAGAGATAGGTTGATTCGACTTGTTCAATTTGATTTACGAAAAGATCAACACGTTATTCCGCAACAACTATCAATCTACGTGAGGAGCGTGGTGAGATCGTTTATCATGTGGTATCAGAGCTCAAGGGATTTTCGAAATCAGGTTTTTTTAGTTTTCCTAAAAATTGAAACCCAAAATTGTTGTTATTCGCAGCCTTGCATGATTTGGTTATTGTGATAAGGTTACAACAATTATATCTTTTGTTTTTGTTTCATGAGTATTGTGAGAAATTGACCCGGATACAAATTGGTGATTGATTGTTTGGATTGATTATATTTGGACATTGTGACATGGGTGTTGCTTTAACTTGGAGTGATTTCAGTTGGGAACAACAACATGAAGAATTGAAGAGGTCTTTGGCTTATTCCTTACCTCTTAAAACTAATAATGAAATTGAGAAAGAATTTAGGGATGAATTACGTGCCTTGAAAAACCCCAAACCAAAAATACCTAGATGTGGTACATGTCTTGGATATGGTCATACTGAAATTAAATGCGCAAGTCGATTGGGAATGGTAATTGTTAATGGGGTTGCTAAATTTAAAGATCCAAAATCTTATGTTATTGGTGATCCTTCTACATGGGCATGGGTTGATGCCATTCCACAGCCAAAGGTGGCAAACACAATTGAAGAGATTATTATTGAATCCGAATGTGAAGGAGAAGTTCTTTCGGATATGCCTTGGCCAAAGGTTATTTTAGAGGATATTGAGCCTATCGTTGAGGAGAATGAATCCAAGGAATATGAAGCTTCTTTGCAGGAAGTTCAATCACCCATGGTGGAGGTATCACATGATGTGCTTGAAGAACAATCTTGTGAAGATTTAATTCCTTTTATTGCTTTAAATGATTGTAATTTAATTGTTATTAATGATGTTTATCATGATAAGCAGGAAAGTGAATTGATTCATGATTTGAGTGGAAAAAGCCTTGCGGTGAGGTTTGTAGAAAAAGGCAAAGAGAGGGACAATACTGAGAGTGAATTTCCATATATTTTGTCTTTTTGTCTTGATGATTTTTCAGATTTTGTGCCGGTTTTCCTTGTCACCAATCAACAAGATTTGAGGTCAAATCTTTTTCAAGTGGGAGGGAATGATACGAGATCAAGGTCATATGTCAAGTTCGTTGAATTCAAAGTGCTCATTCCAGTTGTAGAAGACGAGTCTTTCATTTGGAAACCTGGGATTGAAGAAAACGACGTGGACAGAAATCTACGTTGCGACGTGGAGAGGCTCCGACGTCGCGACGTCCACCCACGTCGCGACGTCCATCGTCGCGCGTTGCGACGTCCATCCAGCTTAGGGTTTTTTATTTTAGCGACTTTTTCCCGACGTCGCGACATCTGACTCCCTCACGTCGCGACGTGTGGGGATTTTAGGCGTTAATTATTTTTCTGTTTTTAGAAACTAGGGTTTTAAGTTATTTAATGTTTCCTTTTATGGTTTAGGTCATCTAGGGTTAATGTTAGGCCTATAAATAGGCGTTTTTATCAGTTGTAATAGGAGAGAGTTGAATTTTGAAATAAGAACACAGAGTTGTTTCTTTTACGTGAGTTGATTTCCTGAGGAGGGATTTTGATTTACTTTGTGAAGAATTTTACTGAGGAGGGAGCTTTCTTTACGTGACTGTCGTGTTAATTGTATGTGAGGAGTATCCAATTAATTGTGCATACTGTCAGCCTACAGAGATAGGTTGATTCGACTTGTTCAATTTGATTTACGAAAAGATCAACACGTTATTCCGCAACAACTATCAATCTACGTGAGGAGCGTGGTGAGATCGTTTATCAGAAAGGTTAACATCTCTTGTTTCTTCAAACTTTGATGATTCAAATATGCTGTATGTGCAACATTGCTGTTTGACTACATAACCTTGATCCTTAACTTACTGAGAGAGCTTCAAACTTTTCGCAGCATTTGACAGAAGATCAAGATGAAGGCAACTATGAAGACCTCTCAGATAACTACACCAAACTTGAACGTGATTATGAAAAGTTCCTTTCAGAATGTGGAATCACTAAATGGGGCTACTGGAGGGAAGGTTCTCCTAAATAACGCTTTTCCGTTTCTCTTTGATAAAGCTATTCCGAAATGATAGAAGCCAATCAAGGTATTGCAGCATCTTCATATGTGAATATGCATCAGAGGATTGCATGCAATACTTTTAAATGTTAATACAGTATAGGGAGCAAATTTGTGTGTCATTGTATATAAATGGCTCGATTTGTTAATAGGAAAAAACTGTGAATTACTGATAGGAACTTAAATGTGCCATGCTTTTAGCTCAAAAACTTGCAGAGGAACATAGCCAGCTAAGTTGCAAGGCCTAATTCTCTCATTTTTTGAATCTTTAATGCACTAATGAACTTGGTGGCAAGAATGGCAATTTATCCCACTGCATAGGCAGCATCCTACTTGCCCCAGTTGTGTCTGATATTGACAACTCCAATTCACCAGCTTGAACTACTAAAAGTACATGTAAGATAGTCAAATGGATCTACGTTTTGTTCCAAAAATCAATATCAATATAGTAAACACCAAAAACTTTCAAAACAACTTTTACAAGTTCGTTGAGAATTACAAGGATCAGTACATGTATTTTATGATTTCCAAATTTACTGGAGGCTCTGTAATACAATTGTCCTTTCTAGAGAAATAATGTATTCAATAATCATCGAACTTTACAAGGATCAGTATGTATTTTATGATTTCCAAATTTACTGGAGGCTCTGTAATACAACTGTCCTTTCTAGAGTAATAATGTATTCAATAATCATTGAACTTTACGAACTTTTTCTTCTTGTCCTATTCCAAGAGATTTCTGTGCATTGGCGATGCCTTGAGCATCTGCCCAAACAAATATCAATTATAGAAAAAGGAAAAACAACAACTAAGCCTTTAATGAGTGAGCATATGATAAGTATTGGCATTCTATGAGCTTTTTCTATTACCAGAAGAGATTAATGATTCACAAAGACACAAGTTGCTAGTCATCTGCAGAAATGTTGCAAACTAGAAGAGATTAATGATTCTCAAGCCGCATCTTCAAATGCACATGGTTCTCAAGAAAAGGCTCATACTGCAAGAAAATTTGGTGTAATGCCTTGTGCCAAAAAGAGCTCCAAGAATAAATTTGAATATTTATGGAAGTGAATGAAGAGAGAGAGAGTTCTAAGAAAGTTCAAACTTCAATAATTTCGTGATGAAATACTTAATTTCCTTAAATAATATGAAGTTTTACATTCTGAGTATCAAAGGAAATTGTTGGATTTTGTTTTTTAAAAAAAATTATTAGCCTGAAGTTATTGCATCTAATAGCGCATTCATTAATGATGGAAAATAATAATAATCATTAAAAAGTTGGATCAATACTTAATTATCGCCCCAAAATTATTGATCACTTGAGAAAGGAAATTCAATGGATGAAAATGGTGGCAGGATAATAATACCTTATCATATATTTACCATGAGATAATTAGCACATATGTAAGTGCAATAATTAACCAGAAGAAGCATCTATCAAAAAAGAATTCTAGAACTTTACCACATTATCAATTGTTACGCTAGATTAGATAGAGATAGAACTGTGTTCAGTATCCACAATCCAACTCCTCAAAGAACTCCAATTGTGGGGAAATACTGATGATGATCAAGTCCTGTTTTTTTGTTTTTGTAAAAGTCTGCAAGTCAATTTAGCAGATGAATATCGATTAATTAGCTTTGCTTTCTGATTACCTTTGCAAATCTTCCTCTAACAATATAATTTTGGGTTTAAAAGTTACGTTTTCAATTTAGCATAAAAATTTTAAACAAGATAACATTTGAACCTAAATTGACTTTGGGAGGGCAAAGAGGTCTTTTACTAATTATTAAAAATAATAAAGTTATTTTAACGCCCTTAATAATAAATACGTTAAACTTACGCCCTATTTTATAATAATGACGTAAGACACGCCCTTTTCCAAAATTTTCCTATACTAATTTTAAGTCTTTACTCTTTAAGATACCATGTCGAATAAGGATGCAAATGAAGCCAAAGAAAATTAATATTTTGTTTGAAAAAAAAATTAATTTTTCACTTTTACCTATTTATTAAGTGGTACATGATATGAACGTGCGTTTTTCTATTAAAAATGCTAAAAACGCTAACAGAGTGCATATTTTCTATTAAAAAAGTTAACAGAGTTTAGCTGGTGACTAATTTTGTCTAATTTTTTAAATGCCAATGACTAAAATGCATAATTTTTAATATGCATGACAAAATAATTTTTTTGTACAATGTGATCGACTATTTTGGCAATTTTTCCTATTATAAATAAATCGTAATTCATCATATAACGGGGATGTTCTTACGTTTATACGATCTCATTATTTTCTAATTGCAATGATTGTTAAGCCTTTACTGATTTAGACATCGAAAGAAGCTCCCAGGACTCCTAGAGTGCTTGTTTAACAACTGTGTTGCAAGTTTTAAATCATCCATGGACAAACCGACTTGAAAGCACGTCGGCAAATTTTGAAACTCATCAATTATGGTTATTTGTCAGATTTGTTGGATTGACATCAAGCATGTAAAAACTGATTCAAAACTGCTCAACATATATCTAATCCTAACTTTCAACTTAATTTCATTCCATATAGTTATTACCGACATGGGAAATACTACCTATGCTTTACAAAGTTCTAATAGTTAACAAAAACGTCGCTCCTTTCTTTATGTTTTCCCTTTTTTTATCCTTTTTTTTTCAAGTTTTCCTTCAATCTATTATGAGTTTGCCAAGGTCTACATATATTTCCCGTAATACTATTGTTGTTGTTCTTTAGTGTGGAGTAAAATTTTATTAATCTGATAATATGTATATATGTTTTTTATTTTCTGGCTTGGTGAGGGATTGAGGTTTGGGATTGCTTTGGTGAAAGATTCTTCTTCTGCTAGGGTTATGTGCAGTTTTAATTGGGGGATTGTGTGTTTTTTTGTTAGTTGTTAGTGGAAATGTGTAGTCTTTTTCACAAGTTATAGTGGGGTTGAATGATCTTTTCAGAAGTTTTGGTGATAGTTGTATAGTCTTTTCCGAAAATTATAGTGAGTACAAGCTCCACTAAAGAGAGTTCCTATAATCTTTATATTATAAAGAGCGACTTGTGGACAATTTATGCCCCGCTTGCACGGTATCAGCTCTCGGTAGCCATCAGGTGAGTGTTTCCTGTCTCTATGGTTTTGTGGGCCCATGGAATATTGTGGTACCCTTTTCACTTTTCTTATGTGTTTTGTGCGTGTCTTTAACCGCGAGTTCCAGCCTTGAAACCTCCGCTTCATCTCTTGCTTCAACCTCATCTTTTCTCTACCATCTTTATCTCTCAATTTTCTGCGTGATCTTTCAATTTTCTCATCGCTTGCAACTTCAGCTTAATCTCTCGCTAGAACTTCGCCTTCTCTTTCTTCACACTCACACCCACACACACACGCACAGCAACTCGACTCAAGTTACCTCTCTCTCTTTGATTTTTAGCTTCTTTTATATTATTATAAAGATATGTTTTACTGTTTTTGTTTATATAATTCACAAAAACAGACACACGCTCGGAAAATAGATAAGGTCACGAACTTTGTTTGCGAAGCTCACAATTGAATTCTGGGGATTTTTTTTTTTTTTGCGTTTTTGTGTGTTGTTTTTTCGTTGTTTATTTATGTTATAATGTCGACAAGAAAAATTTGAGCTTGGCAAATTTGACCTTGGGATTTCTGACCTTTAGTTTCTGCGATTATTTTTGCTTGCTACTCTTCTGCTTCTAGCTGGAATCTCTTTCTTCGTTTTGTTGCTATGATTTTCTGGAATAATTTGAGACAATTTAGTGGGCTAAAGGATTATGGTTTTCGACAGATTTTGGGTACGAGGCTCTTGGATATTACTGAGATTTTATGAGATTTCTGTGATTTTGCTTCCAATTATATTCTTGTGAAAATCCTTACTTTGTTAGATTAAACGGAAAGTTGTTCTTCATTATGTTCCTGTAAAATGATTGGGAATTCGTAGATTGACGTGGGTTTTGCTTGTTTTTCCATTTTTTCTTAGTTTCATTGCGAATTCGGATTTGAACTGAAGATGAAATTTTCTTTTTTTAATCTGGAATATTGAATTTTTGTTATTTGGGCCTTTTGTTTTCTGCCAGGTTTGATTTTTCTATTGTCTATTTACTATGGCTGTGTCTATTTACTGGTAAGAATGTGATGATTGTGGTTGCTTTTCTTTCTTTTGGCTCTTTTCACTGTTCCTTATAAATGAAGGAACAGAATTTCGATAAAGAAAGATTGAATGTATACCATAGCACAACTGAGGGTGTAGTGGTAGCCATTATGGAGATATAAAGCAAGAGATGGAAAATGTAAGTACATTGCCAATCATCAATTGAGAAGAGAGATAAACAAGGATTTCATTTCAGAAAATCATCTTGAAGAAGCAGAAAGATAATCCATGTAGATAGTAGAGAATTAGTATTGCGTAGGGGTTTACTGGGTAGCGTGGAGCATCTGAATTGTATATTTGCATAAATATTTGACTTATATTGTTTTGAAATTGTACTCTATAATTAATAAATTATACTAATTCTCTACTTTATTGTTAAATAAGTTAAACGTTTGGCCATCCTCTATAGGCATATTCAACTCTTAGGACACCTGACTATATTGTTCTGGAAATTCTGCTGAAGAAAAGTTATGACATGGACTCTGTTGTATGCTTGAGTATACAATAATAATCAGAACCATTTGCCATTGTGAACAATGAATTTTGTTAAGCTCTTACTTTATCCAGCATATTTTGTTCACTCTTATTTGAATCAATTTTATTGCTATCCATGTGATCCATTAGATTGACACATGACTTGCCTAATGATATATAATTATTGTTATGCTTATCTCAATGCTTAGAATAAATTAATATATGCTTGACTACTTATTATCTCAATGCTCAGAGTTTTAACTTCTCCATGTTTTGTATGGCAACAACAGTATGTTAAATTAAATTGAGCACACACTCTGAATGTAAAGTTCTACTACCATTGTCATATCAAGTCTAATGTTCTTTTTACATGTCTTTTTCTTTTTGAATACATTTTTCTCTAAATAGATTTATATTATCACTGTAGTCAGAACATGGTGAGAACACGTGGAGGTCATCAGGGTACAGCTACTGGTACAGGACATCGGTCCAACAACAGGAATGAACAAGGAGGTGACTTCCTTTTCGAAGATGATGCATTCATAGAATTTGAAGGTGTATCTTTTGTTAGTGAAGAAGCCGTTAATTTCTACAAAAACGCCTCCAACAAAACTATATCTGGAGGTAAATGGTGCAACGTATCTGAATTTGTCCATGGTTTTCAATCAATTATAGAAAATTTTATTGCCTTGGGTTGGTCAAAACTTTTGGTCATTTCTAATGACTATTATGAAAAATTAGTGAGGGAGTTTTTCGCTAATATGCGAGAACATGATGGGTGGTTGTATAGTATGGTTAAAGGTGAAAAAATCAGTTTTAATGCCGAATGGATCAACAAACTGTTGGAGTGTCCAAATGTCGGTAGTGACCATTTTGCTCCTACTAAATGGAGTCCTATAATTGTGAAAAATGATTTAAAAGAGTTTTTTCCAAAGTTAGATGAGGTTGGGCTTGGGTTGAAGAACTTGGACATGTCATATTTTACTCCTTCTCATCGAGTATTATATCACATCATTACTAATATTCTTGCCCCAACCCAAGGTCATAAAAATGATATTAGCCATATGAATCTTCACCTTTTTTATGCAATTATGCGAAAAATACCCATAAATTATGGTGTTTTTTTCATAAAATACTTAATGTTTTGTAAGTCAATGTCACAGCATGGGCTGTGTTTTGGAAGAATAATCACTAGAATTTTTCATGCATATGAAATTTCATTGGATGTTAAACAGGCTGTTCATCCCACTGCTTTTGACATAATAGATAATGAATGTTTTAGGCGAATGCATATGCTTCATATTGCGAATAAGTGGATGTATAAAAAATCCAAAATTCCTAATTATGGTGTTGATATAATCTCGCATATTGGAGAGTATATATATGACGACATAGGTAGAGTTCATATAAGTACTGATAGGCACGGAGGAGAAAATGAAGCTGGTCCAAGCACTGGTGGAGCTGGTAGGGAGGAAAGAGTGATGGATGTATTGATGCGATTGGAAACAAAATTTGACAAATTGGATAGAAAGGTGGATAGGAAGATGGCAAAGATGAATAAGAAAATCAACCTCTGCTCTGCACAGATGGGCCACATTATGACAAAAAAGCAAATGGCTTCTTTCAAGGCTTTCATAGAGAACAAAGAGGATACGGATAGTGAAGAGAATGATGTAGAGGAGCAAGAGAAAGATGTATAAATTTATTTTTCACTATGTTGGCCCTTCTTCCCCTGATTTGACTATGTTCGTCCTTGTCATTGTTTTTTCATATTTTCTTAGTTTGATTGTGAATTCGCATTTGAACTGAAGATGTAATTTATTTAAATTTTTATTTTGGATATTGAATGCTTGTTATTTAGGGCTTTTGTTTTATGGAACGTTTCATTTTTCTGTTGTCTATTTAATATAGGTGCGTTTTTTCGCTTTTGAAGTTTGCTGCTTGACTTTTGACAAATTATCGGGTTTTAAGTTGTCATTGCTCGATTTATGAATCTGGGCTACTGTTATTTTTCGAGATAGTATTAATGTTTGATTTGTTGAATGGCTGGTTGTTGAGAAGTGTGGAGTTAAATGAGTATGGAAGCACATTTCATAGTTATGTTATTAAACCATTTTACATGTGTTACTTAAAGTTGAAAGTAGTTTATACTACCTCTCATAAATGGAACTTGTATTAAAAGGTTGTCTACTCACATAAACACACACTTGGATCTCAATCTAGGATCTCAATCTATACATTCACAAGTTCTCCCACAAGTTCATAAATTAATACAGCCAAATATAGCTGTGGGTAGAGCATTGATCACTCATGCATGATGACACAATTCTTTTTTGGCAAAGAGAATGGCCATTTCATTGTATATGATCACACAATTCTTTTTCAACAAAGAAAATGAGCACACACACTTCAAATTTCTTCAAACGTACCCTATACTTATCTCAAGAATGTATATGAAAAAAATAAAAATGCATGGACAAATGTGTGATACAAAATCTTGTGAGATTCTTTAATTATTCCAAATGTGTACTATATTTATTTCATATGTAATTACTTATACTTATCTCAATAATGTATATAAAAAAAATAAAAATGCATGGACAAATGTGTCATAGAAAATCTTCTGAGATTCTTTAATTATTCCAAATATGTACGATATTTATGAAACGTACCCTATACTTATCTCAAGAATGTATATGAAAAAAATAAAAATGCATGGACAAATGTGTGATAGAAAATCTTGTGAAATTCTTTAATTATTCCAAATGTCTACGATATTTATTTCATATGTAATTATCTATACTTATCTCAATAATGTATATGAAAAAAAATAAAAAAGCATGGACAAATGTGTGATAGAAAATCTTGTGAGATTCTTTAATTATTCTAAATGTGTACGATATTTATTTCATATGTAATTATATAAGTATTTTAAATAATTGTTTTTTAGATTTTTCCTAAATTAATTAGTATAAATCATTTTTTACAATTGAGAATTGTGGTATTATAATTTTTCACAATGAATTTTTTATAACAAAATACAATAACTCATTCTAAAATGTTAATATTAATATATGCCAACTGTGATTTTATTTGTAAGTAAAATATTTAAAAGGTCCATTTGTGTAGTAATAATATATTTCAATTAACTGTTTTTCGGATTTATTTTAAACTTTTTAAATTTTCTTAAATAACTTTAAATATTATTTACATGTGTGAATTCAAATTTTTCCTAAATTAATTACTTCAATTATGTTTATAAATAAAAAAATTTCCTTTGCAAATAATTTTAAAATTATTTAAAAAAAATCTAAAAATTATTGAGAAAAAATTGGGTTCGATATATGTATTTTATAAAAAAAAATCATTAAAAAAAATTATATTAACAAACAATTAAAATAATTATATAAGTAAAATATATATATAATTATTTAAAAAAAGTAAAATTTTCACATAAATGTTTGAAAAAAAAATTAATTTATATAAATTTTTTAAAAAAAGAAAAAATTTGGCATCTAGACTGATAAACTCTGGATGAAGCTTGTTCAATCTTCATCGGGACTTATGTCCAGACGTCCGGACATAAGTCCGGATGAACATTAAACAATTTGTTCATCCGGACTTATGTCCGGAAGTCCGGACGCAAGTCCAGATGAACAAATAGTTCAATCTTCATCCGGACTTATGTCCGGACGTCCGGACTAAGTCCGGATGAACATTGAGCAATTTGTTTATCCGGACTTATGTCCGGAAGTCCGGACGCAAGTCCGGATGAAGCTTAAACCATTTGTTCATCCGGACTTATGTCCGGACGTCCGGATGTAGTCCGGATGAACGGATTGTTCAATGTTCATCCGGACTTCCAGACATAAGTCCGGATGAATAATTGTTCAAATAATTATCCATTCGGATGAAAATTTACGTCGCCAAATTTTTAATTTTTTTTTTTAAAAATATAAATTAATTATATAAATATATTCTATTATATTTAATTTATTATTTTGCTATTTTTTCCCGTTATTTTTTTTTTCATATATCCTTATAATTAGAATAATCCCTATTTATAGAAAACTTTTGAAAAAATCTGCTATATTGATAAATCAATCCCACAAAGAGAAATAAAACTAAATATTTTTTAAATTATTAAAAATCGAAAAGTAAATCTTTTGAAATATTAATAGTTATGTCAGATGATTCATTCATTAATAGTTATATCAGATGATTCATTCATTAATTGTTATGTCAGAAAGATGATCGATTCATTTTGCTATATCTGCCGTCAATTTTAATTAACTCTAACATCAAATTTTGTATTCAACAAAGTTTTATTATTATGACCAAAATTGCCCTTTAGAGAAGTATCAATTCTTTTACTCTGGTGAAAATACTATAGTTACAATAGTGTAATTTTCTTTAATTCTCTGCACATGTATTATGTGTACATGTATTAAATGCATTATCTGTACATGTATTAAATGCATTCCCTTTATATCATTTCAATCATCTATCAGAAGTTTACAAATGGTAATTTTTTAATTTTTCATACAAATCTTGACCATACATATCAATATTTGCCTTTTATATTTTATACCAATCTTGACTATATATATCATTCTGTTATGCATAACAAGTAAGGTAAAACGACCACATTGCTGCATGCCGGACCTTATGTCTGAACGTCCGGATGAACACTTACAGGCCGTCCGGATTATCAATTTTTTAAATAAATTCCAATATTTTTTTCCAAACAATTGTATTTTAAATAAATTCGATATTTTTTTTTAAAACACTCCGGGATATTGTTTTTTGTGTTTTGTTTTATGAATTCCGCATTTGCTGACCAAAAAATTATATTTATTTTTAATTATTATGATTACAGTATTATTTTATTTTGTTAAAAAAAATTTATTAAAAAAATTATAATATCCCAGACTCATAGCTGTAAAAAACCCTTTTTTAGACTAATTATTTTAGGAAAAATTTTAATCACACTTATACAAAAATATTTAAAATAATTACATATAAAACATAAATAAAATTCTTTTATATGAAATTTACAAATTAAAAAACTCGCAATGGAACATATATGAAAGACATAACGTATATAATTATGTTTAGATTAATTATATATATTTATGTTAAATATATACTTACATTAATTTTTTAAAATATTTATATGTTTTAGCAAGTATTTATTTTCAATATAAACTTATATATATATATTATATGTATGTGTGTGTGTTTATTTCGGTTATATTTTCTAAAAAAAGTTAATTATAATAATTAATATTCAAATTTTCAATTCAAATTATCCCAAAAAAAAAATTACAAAAAATCCTATTCTAAAAACTAAGCCCTGGACTGTCTCGCGCGCGCGCACACACACACAGATATATATATATATATATATATATATATATTCTCAGAAGATTTAAAAAAAACATTACCTATTTCGGTTATATTTTTTAAAAATAATTAATTATGTTAAAAATTTACTTTTTCTAAATTATTTTATATATAATTTACTTATTTTAGATTTTTCAAATTTGTTTAAATTACTTTAAATATTTTTTATATGTGTGAACTCAAATTTTTCCTAACAACATAATCATATAATTACTACTAATTATGTTTATAAATTACAAAATTTCCTTCCAAATAATTTTATACTTATTTAGAAAAAAATTTAAAATTATTCAGAAATAATTAGGATTCATTTATGGATTTTATAAAAAAAACATAAATAATTACTATTAAGGAATATTTAAAATAATTATATAAGTAAAAACATAACATATATGACTATGTTTAGATTAATTATACATATTTATGTTAAATATTTATATGTTATTATATAATTTTATTATATTTAATTTATTATTTTAGTATTTTTTTTATATATCCTTATAATTACAGTACAGTATGCCCTATTCATAGAAAAGTTTTGAAAAACAGTCCTATTTTCATAAATCAATTCTACGAAGAGAGATAAAACTAAGTATCTTTTAAATTATTAAAAATAAAAAAGTAACTTTTGAAACATTAATAGTTATTGTCAGAAAAATTATGATTCATTAATTAATTGTTATGTCAGAAAGATGATAAGATTTCTTTTTTCTATAGCCGTCCATTTTTAATTAACCTTGACATAAAATTTTTAATTCAACAAAGTTTTATTATTATGACCAAAACTACCCTTTGAAAAAATATCAATTCTTTTACTTCATGAAAATAATATAGATACAATAGTGTAATTTTCTTAACACTATCTGTACATATATTAAATGCATTCTCTTTATATCATTTCAATCATCTATCACAAGTTTATATAAATTAATTATATATTTTTACAATAAATCTGAATATTTTTTTCATCCAGGCATCCGAATATCAATTTGAATTTTTTTTTTCAAACAATTTATTTAATAAATTCAAATTTTTTGTTTCAAACATTTATATTAAAAATTTACTTTTTCTATATAGTTTTATATATATTTTACTTATATACTTACTTTAAATATTTTTTAACATAATTCTTTTGTTTTATTTAACAAGTTAGAATTTTTTTTTCAAACATTTATGTTAAAAATCTATTTCTTCTAAATAATTTTATATGTTATACCGAATATATATAAATATTATATGTGTATATATCTATATATGTGTTCTCCAACGCTTTCAAACCAAAAAAATATCCCAATAAAAAAATTAAAAAAATCCTATACTAAAAAAATAAGCCTCGGGCTACCGCACGTCGTGCGGTTTACCCTAAACTAGTTTAATTAATGTTGGAGTAATGAGTTGTTTTTGGTTTAATGGAATTTCTTCAAGAAAAAAGAGCTTTGCCCTTTTATACAAGGGGAATATATAACTGGTGGTGTTCGGTATTATTCTTCATATGACAGAGTTGAGGCCGAATCAAGTGGGAAAACGTTTGTGCAATATTTTCTTGCATTTCCAAGGTTCCCACTTGCAGTTCCTAAGAAAAATTGAATGTTAGATTTAAATTGATTTATTATTATGGACATAATATATTTTTGAGCTATTGATTTAATTAATTTAAATACTTGTATTTATTTACCAATTGTTTAAACTTAATGTGAGTTATAATATGATTTTTTTATTTTAGGCATTGGGTTTTATTACAATACAACCAAAAATTGGATAAATTTACTAAAATATAATTATAAATTGGAAACAAATAAAATTGATGTTTTGATTTTAGTTCTATTACAATTATACATTAAATAAGAGTATTTTAAGTGTTCATTTAATAAATTCATTAAATAAAAATAATTATTAATTAAATAAAACTTCTAAATATATTATAATTTCCTAAATAAATAATCGTTAAGTTGTATCACAACTCTTACTAAATTGAAACACATTCTATTACAACTTTTAATTAAGTTTGACTTGAACTTATGATTGTTTTAAACTCTGTATTAACATAAATTAAAATTTCATAAATTTATTAGAAAATTAATTAAATAATCATTAAGTTCTATCATTAGTGTTAAATTAAAACACTTTCTATTACAACTTTAAATTATATATTTATAAATTGTATAAAATATTCTATAAATTAATTAAAAAGTATTTTATGTGATTATATATTTATAGATTGTATAAAATATTTCATAAATTAATTAAAACATATTTTATGTGATTATATATTTATGGATTGTATTAGATATTCGAGTCTTAATTAAATTTATAGATTATATATGAGCTAATGAATTTCTACCTAATGTTATATTGTTTCGCCTTTCTAATTACAATTTATTTATGAGATTTTTATTTATAAATAATTGTGTGTTTAATCATAGAACACTAAAATCTTCCTCAAAATTTTGTAAACCACCAAATTAAAAAATAATAGGATTTAAAAACTAAGGCTATGTTTGTTTGAGCAAGTTTTAATGGTTTATTTTATAAAATAAAAATTACTTGTTTGTTATATTAAGTTTTTTTACTAACAATTTTAAAACAAAGAACAATGCTATCATACAATATCTTTTTATAAATAAAATATTGAATTCAAATTCAAATTTTAAATTTTTAATAATAAACAATTCTTTCTAATTCAATTCCCACCAAAATAAACTCATAAACTATTAATTTAAATTTAAATTTTAAACTTTTATTAATAAAAAATTCTTCAATACAAATTCCAACAAAACATAATCATCAATCCAAACACTTCTAAAATATTCTTTTCTTAAAATAAATCCCAACAAAAAAAATCTCATCATAAAACTTAAAAATACTCCATCCAAATAGAGCCTAAAAGACTAACTCATTTATATTGTTTTGGTTTTTTAATTATAATTTTTTCTAATGATGATTATAATTTATATAGTAGCTTTTTGTTTATAAAACGTTTAACCAACTTTCCTAAATCAACTTTCATAAGTCAATTTAATAAAAAAGTTCAAGATTTAATTCATTTTTTATTTTCTTTCATATGATCTAATTCATTTTTTTATCATTACAATCTAAATTTTATAATCCAATAGCAAGTTAAAAAAATAATTCAATTAAAAACATTTCGAATTCAATTGATCAAAAATTTATGTTCTTTTAGGTTAGGTTAATATAGAATTTCAACATAATTGATCATATTCATATTATTGATAATTTCACTTACGCCAATCCTCAATTTCAAACTTGGATCCATGATTTCAGATCTTATCTTTGAATTCTTTTAATAAAATATTAAATAATTAAATAAAAATAATGTTGAGTACTATTTACTTTGCTTTAGAAAAAAAAAAGCAATAAAGAGAGTAGAGGCCTTAGACCCTCATTGTTATAATTATATTCTTAAGTTATTTAGGAAATTTATTAATTAATAGATGTTATGAATTATTTTAGAAAATTATTATATATTCTTTATCATTGCTACAAATTGCAAATTTGCTTTTCGAGTAGATGACCTAAAAAAATATTGTGAGGTATATTTGGCATGAATTGAATGTGAAAAACGTATGAATATAAAATATTTATTATTTGTAGCTAATAATTATATTTTTAGATAATGGTGCATGAAAACGATTCCACATACAATCGTATCGCTTTTGTAAGTTATATATATTTCTTAAGTTATTTACATATAGTATATTTATCTTCTTAGGTAAACTTATGGATATATTTTTAATTTGTTATTTTATTCTACTATTTAATAACATGTTAGCAAGTAATTTTTAAGAAGGTGCATAGTGTTGCTTTTATGCATATTTTATGAATTATGTTTTATAATATGTTATTTTCTATTTTTTTATTAACTATAATTTAAAATATCTTTCACTTTTACAATTTTTAATAGTTTACATCCAACATTTGTAGTACATGTTTTTTTTTTTTTTTTGGAGATATACAAAATAATTGCTTAATTCTATCCAAAATGTTACTTACTAATTATATGAACTTTGTAAAATTAATAATGCTAAATTAAAAATAAATTATTACTACATTTAGAGAATAATGATATGTAAAATACTATGTTTGATATAAGAAAAAGTCAATAAAAAGCAATAACCAACCAAAAAAAGCTTTTGCTTATTATTTAAGAAGGAAAATAAATTATTATATAAATCAATAATAATGAATATTTTTTAGGGTTGAAATTGAACAGCTTAACATAAATACCTATTTGGATATATCAATTAATACTAAAACCATGCATATAAATTAATAATACCAATATAATACCTACAACAAAATAATAATTCATATGAATTATTATTTAAAAACTTAATTAAAAATTTTATCCACGGGCCGCACATTGTGCGGTATATCCAAAACTAGTAGTTCATAATGAGTGACTATTTCATGTCAATGTTTGCACTCTAACAACCAACTAGAAAGGGTATTTTATTGTACATTTGAAGTATAACTAAAGAAAAGGAAAAGGAATTGAAAATGAATATGAAATGTGCATGTAAGATGCAGTACTCATGCACACAAAAACTCAGCACAGTTTTAGGACCAAGCCCGGCCAAATGGACGGACCTTAAATGAATTTTTATAACCTTTTTCTGCCACCGAAGAGAGCTCAAAGCTGTATCATGCAGCCTTGCCTTGAAGACGAAGTGTAAATGCTCTCAAGGATAAAAGAACCTGCTTCAACTTCTCCTTGCTATCAGCATCAATTAAGTTGCCATCAGTGTCAAATTTCTGAGGGGGTTGGAATACGTAGACAAAAAATTCAGGCTTGTTTATGAAGTGAAGATCAAGAAAAACTCCTATTTGGCGAAGATGATATTGTGCTCTAGCACCCCCGCCTCCTGCAGTGATAACTGCTGCAGCTTTGTCTGCCCAAACATTGGGAGGCCTGGATGCCCAGTCTAAAGCATTCTTCAAAGGTGCTACAACATTTGGAAAGAAAACAAAGTTTTAACATGGTATAAATTACCCTTTTAACAAAATACGAGCTTTTTTTCAATTTTTAAAAATAAATGAATATTTTTTTTTAAACAGGTGACCAAATGAATCATGATAACATTCCACATGAGTGAAATTACATTTTTTTTATAATTAATATTCCTTCTAATTCAATATAAGTATCATTCAGAAAATTTTCACACCTATTAACGAATATTTAAAAATGACTAAAATTTTCTACTTAATGTTGATCAACTTTAATAATGATATTCTCTCTAATCTCATAAAGTAAACGTAAAATTGTAAGTAAATTGTTTATTATGTTTAAACAATATTTATTTTGCAAAACAAAATAACAATTAAAACGACATTTATTTAAAGTCAAGAGGGAGTGTGTAATTTTATATGCACATACTGAACCGCCATAAAAGAATTGGCATTTGTTGACATTCATGCAAAACAAAATTAAAATGAAAGGTTAAAAGCACTTAACCATTCATGCAAAACAAAATTAAAATGAAGGGTTAAAAGCACTTAACCTCTACGACTCGTACATTAGTTGCACTATACCCATTAATGAAATAAATAGGCACTTTTCCCCTTCAAACAAATTCTCTTAATGGCTCTAACAATTAATTACATATTTAAAAATATTTGGACAAGAATGCTCATACATTAATTTTTCTATAATCCTCTTTAATTTCTATTGATAATATTTATTTTATTTTTTTATTTATAAAAAAAGTGTTATAATTTCTTCTCATATTTTTTTTGAATATTTTTGTATTATGGTTATAGAATTTCTATTTATAAAATTTCTAATAATTAATCATCTAAAATGTTGGTTATATATATATATATATATATATATATAATTCATTCTTACAACTTATTTTCACTCATCAATCATTTGGCAAAAAGATAAATTTCTTTTTTTTATATTTCATAATTAATAAATTTGCGTTTCTCTCTTTGACATATATTAGTCACCTTGTGTTTCTTTTTTTTTAATAATAATATTCAAACCCTTTTTTAATGAAATCCATTCTTATTGCTTTCCTGATTTATTTAATATTAATAATAATTTAATATTTAATGTCATTATAGTAAATATAGAATTGAGAAGTGCTTAACCCTTAATTTAATGTCAAATTTATCAATTATCTTTTTTCCAAATGATTGAATGATTAATGAAAAAAATTGAAAGAAGAAATAATATATAAAACTAATATTTTATTATTAATTATTAGAAATTTTATAAATAAAAACTCCATAACCATAATACCAAAATATTAAAAAATATGAGAAGATATTATAGCACTTGTTTTTTAAATAAAAATAAATAAATATTATCAAAGAAATTAGAGAGGATTATAGAAGACTTAATGCAGGAGCATTCTTGTCCAAATATCTTTAAATATGTAGTTAATTGTTGGACTTATTAGAAATTGTAAAGTGCTTATTTATTTCATTCATGGGGTATAGTGCAACCAATGTATGAGTTGGAGGGGGTTAAGTGCTTTTAACTAGACATGAACACGGTTTTCGGTTCCGAAACCAGTGGTTTTCTATTTTGGTTCCATCCCGGTTCCGATTTCGTCTTGATTTCTGTTCCAATTTCGATTTTGGTTGCGATTTTGTTCCAATTCTGATTTTTATTTTGATTTTTAGTTTCGAATTTTGATTTTAATCCCACTTTTAAATTTGATTTCTATTAAAATAATGATTAAACTATTAATTAAAACTCAAATAATACAACATAAATAATATAATTAGAATAATAATAGTTACAATTGAACTTAATATATAGTTTTTAGAGAATAGAACTAGGAAGAATTAAATAAGTGAGATCCAAATATATAAAAATAATATGAATAATTGAATAATTGAATTATTAATTAGAATTCAACTAGTATAATATAATAACATAATTAGAATAGTAATTAAAATTGAACTAATATATAGATTTTTTAGAATAATAAAATTATGAAGATTAGATAAGTGAGAAAAAAATGTATAGAAAAAATAAGAGTATTGAGAGAATGACCAATATAAATAATAAGAGTATTGAAAGAATGATTGAACTGTTAATTGGAATTCAAATAGTATATATTAGTGTAATATAATAATATAATTAAAAAAGTTGATACCCTAAATCTAAATTTAAACCCTAAACTATAAATACTAAAATTTAAAATATAAAAATTAGAAAACTAAGAAATAATATTAAAAAAAGAACCATGTGATGAAATAAAAAAGTATATGAATATTTATAGAATTGTAAAAATGAAAAATAAAAAATATTTTTTTAGGTGCTTTCAGAACCACCTGTTCAAAAAAATTTAAAACCATAACCGAATCATTAATAAACGGTTCAGCCATAATTTCGATTTGTGTCATGAACTCATCTTTTGGAATCACGCCTTAGTTGGGATGGATTCACGCCTTTAGGGAAGTTTTGTGTAATTGGAAATCTATTAATAGAATGTATTGATAGCAAACCATCCACATCCTTGGTGCCAAAGCCGAGCTTAGATGATCCCTTGAAGAATCTTGATGGACCAATGACAAGATCAAGGAGCAAAAGGATGAAAGAAGCTTTGCACACTTTGTTGTCATCACACTTTGGTGACTTGGAGGCCGAGATGTGCACATCATCTCATCATGGTGTTCTTTGGCATGTTTCTTCAATTACCATTCAAGAAGAAGTTCCTCAAAGATCTACATTGGAGCTTAAGGAAATTCCACCTTGAAGAAGCAAGCTAAGTCCGAGAAGAATTTAAGTCCAAGAAAGGCGTGTCTTTGGGCTTCATTAGGTGGTTCACGCCCTTTAATTACTTTAGGGTTTTATTTTGTTGTTAATTAATTAAGTCCAAAACACTTAATGTGGGCTTTAATTAATTGGTAGTTTAATAAATTACTTGGCCCAATTATCTTGTATGATAATGGCAAGTAAAACAAATCCTTTTTGGACAAGGATTTGGTAGTTAGTTGTAGTTTCCTTTTCCAATTTGGAAAGTTGATTAGTTTACAACTTGGATTAGTTAGTTAGCTAAAGTCCATTGAATGTTAATTAATGGGCTTATTTACTTTTTAAGTTAAGTAGTTATTGTTATTCGTTTAGGAAAGTAGTTCCCTAAATTATAGGTTACTATTCACGTCACTATTCACGTGAATAGTACTGGTTAGTTTGTTAGTTAAGTTAGCAATCAATCCCACATTGGAATTGATCTAGGTTTTTGGCCAAAGTATTTCCTATATAAAGGAAAGGCCTTGTAACGTTTTTAAATAAGTTGGTGAATAAAATTGAGTTTTTAGCTTTGCTAAAATTCGTGAATTAACTCCTTGAGTTGTTCAAAGCCTTTGAAGAGTTATTTAACTGTTCATTGTAGTTAATCCCCTTTAGCGTGACCTATAGGAGATTACACCAATTGTTCTTTATTTAAAGAGCAGGCCTAATTAACTTGTTTAACTGATTGAATTTTCATAGGTTAAATTAAGTTCATTAGTAATAAAACGTGAAGTTTTGATTTACTCAATTCCTAGCGTTTTTCCTTTGATTTCGTTCCATCCAATTTTGTGTTCTTGTTGTGGATTATCTTGGTAAGAGCAACACGGTCCTATAGCTTGTGTGGGAGATTCGAATTTGGTCCAGGAGTTGGAGCCTCGGCCATACAACATTCGCATCATGTATGTAATTGAGAAAGTTTATGGAAATTGAAGAATAGTTTTCCTTCTCTAATTCTTGCTCTCGTCTTTTCTCTCTTCGTCTTCTCCTTTCCCCTAAATTCTTGTCTTCTAATATAAAAATTCTCTTTTAACATTTCAAAATCGTTACAATTTGATAGACCCGAATCCGAACCGTTGGATGGCCATCTCTACTTTTAATCCTAAAATGAAAACACGTGAACAAAGTTAATGGTGGTTCGAATTTGGTAGGGCAGGCCAAAGCCAAATTTAGACAGTTTAATAAACGTGCCGCACGCCAAGTTTGAAATTCAAACCTTTGCATACCCATTGTTTATCGAGCTTTTACGGTGATAGATATATGAATATGAGACAAGAAGGGCGGCCTCTCAAAGTATGCCCAAAATCAAAAAGACCATATAACAGTAAAATAACCACAAACGACGAAATTTGGTATTCTTCAGCTGTCAACCAACTGTAAGCTTATTCTTAAGTTGTCACGGTTACAATCACCTCTTATACTTTTAATTAAAATATTTAATCTTCTTAATTTTCTAATTTTAAAATAACTAATCTAGTATATTAATTATACTTAAATAATTAAATGAAATTGAACAAATAACTTTATTATAAGATAATAAAATGATAGATTAACTTCAAAATAAATAATTATTTAATAAAAATAATTAATAACTTAAAATCTAAAATTCTAACAAAAGAATAAGAATGAATTCTTTAATGCTTTTCTAAGGAAGAAATCATGACAAACATAGTAAAATATATCTTAAAAAAATCTCTCTTATTGCTGGTTAGTTTCATATTAATTTATTATATATTATATTTTTTAAAGTTTAATTAGGTATTTTAAATATTGAACAATTTTAATAGGAATACAATTAGTATTCTATGTATTGAACAATTATAATAAGGTTACAATTATATTTATATTGGCTCCATTCATTTTTTTTTCCATAAATTAATTGGTTGTCGTATGTATGAAAGAGTTTTAGTCGGATTAAAATTATCTTTTTATTGACTATATTTGATTTTCTTTAACTTGAAAAGTTAAGGGAGTTAATTGTTGTAATTAAAACTATAGGGAATAAAGGTAAAATAGAGCAAGGATGAAGGTGGAACACAACAATAGTATAACAGGATTTAGTGTACTTTACCTTATATTTATTTGGAAGATGTAATTTCAAGATAAGATGCTTCTTCTCCATTCTTTTGTAGATATGCTAAAAAAAGATGTTTTAAATTTATTATTACATAATATCCCTCTCTGTTCATCAAATAATTTAATACTAATAATAGTCACTTTAAATTAATTATTTAAATTATTTTGTTTTATGTTATTTTCCCACTATAAAGGTTTAGCTGTAGTAGTTATATATTTAAATTATTTTATTTTATTTTATTTTGCCACTGTAAAGTTTAGATGTAGTACTTATATATATAAATTATTTTATTTAATAATGTGATTAATTAGAAAAATGTGATAGAACAAAAAATCATATTGTACAACGTCTAGAAGCAGCACCATTATGCTATTCGACAGGAGCAATATCATTATTGCTATTTGACGCAATCTGACCCACTAAGATGAAACATCACTACATTATAATATTTGACTAATATTTTTTAAATTTTATTTTACCTAACATATTAGAACAATATTATTTCACTAAAATTATTAGTAAAACAACTTCATCGTAGAATTCATTTAAATTTGAGTTAAATTTTAATAATTATATATTTGATTTTTATGATATTTATATTTTTAATCATAGTTATAATGAAATTGTATAATTTTTATTATTGGATAGAATAACACAAGTTAGAGAATCTAATTTGATTATAATGTTACTTAATTTTACATAAAAATACATTTTCTTATGCAGTTGTATTTGGAAAATTTTTGCCCCTTTAATTTTTTTTTTCTCTCTCCCTAAACAATGTGTTTGTACAATAATTTCCAAGGAGAAAAAATGCAGACTTTTTCCCATGTCGGAGAAAATTTTATTTTTTTCTTTCATTTTTTAGTTTAATTTCATAAGTTTTTAAAAGAAAACAAAGCTCAGACCAATGATGGTTCTGTGGTGCACCATCACCAAATTTAAAGAGTTGAAATCTAACATTTAAATTTTAAATAATAAACCCCACTCTTAAAAGCAAAACTATAAATAAGTAAATATATACAATCAAACAAGAGAAAAAAAAAACTAACTACCAAGAATTCAATACAAGAAAATAGACAGATAAGACATTAAATATAAAAAAATCTAATCGCATTGATTTTCTTTAATTTGCAATATTAAACATCTAACGACGAAAACAAAAAAGATCAAACTTTAAAATTCTAACGAAAAAACAAAAGTTGAAACTTTTAAAATAAAAAGGTGAAATGAGTAAAATTAGCACCAAAATTTAAACTAGTCAAAAAGAAAAAATAATAATAATAATTCTTGAGTTCTTTCTGGCAGATGACTGCTTTATATTTTTTTCTCATTCATATGAATAAAAAAAGTTATCGTTTTTTAACAATAATATTAATAATAATAATAATTCAAAGTTAGTCTAGGGATGGACCAAATGTAATAAAAAATTCTGCAGTCACTTTTGTTGATTCTTGCTTATTTTCAAGGATCGCCTGTTATCTATCCACTTGACTGATTTATGAAAAATTATATTAAAAAAAAAGGCACAAAACTTAGAATGTCAAGTGTAATTAAACCTAAAACATATGCACATAAAACAATTTGTGAAAAAGAAAAAAAACACTTGGTTTTATCATCAAACAACCGAAAACGCATTCAATAATACAGTTACAGTTGCGGATTTAATATTTATACTTTGGTGGGGCAAAATTATATCCTGTTATAAGTAAATATTATCTTTTATTTTAAAAGGAAAAAATTCAATTTTTCAAAAGTTCAAAAAAAAATTATATATTTCAACAGGATTAAAAAAAACAAAAACTGAGGGCAGGCAAAACCATCTGAGTCACCTCCTCCAATAGCTTAGAAATACTAAATGTGGATAATAATGATAATGAATCGGTACCTGAGACAGAGTAATTGTTTTCCGGTGAGGCGAAAAGTATGCTATCAGCTTGGAGAATTTTTTGCCTAAAAGCCTCAACCACAGGAGGGTAAGTTCCATCAATCTCAAGATCAGTGTTAAGAAATGGCAATGATGAGATATCCACGTACTCTATCTCGACATCCTTGATTGAATTTTCACATATCTCCGAAGCTAAAATTCACATCATTTATGAGCGTATATTTTAGTATTCAATCCATATAAGTATGACAGAATATCAAATCAGCCACAAAGAAAACACAAAAGATTTTTCTTTATCCCTGTCGGACTATCTCAATGAAAGCTTCATGTTCTTCTATTCCCCTTGATTTTCTTACCTTAAATATAAAAGATGCTCAGATTACCTTAAATATAAAACATATTAATTATCCCATGATAGTTGTAAATCTTGAGTCAAAACTCCTGATCTATAAAATATATCAAGTTATTGTTTTGGTTAAACCTAGAAATGAGATTTTTGTTATCTAATTTCCGTGATTACGTTTGGTTCTTTTATGATTAGAATACCACAAATAAATTAAAAAACAAATCAAATATTGCTGCTAATATTAAAAGAAATATTGAGTAATTTTGGCAGCCTTAATAATTAAAATTTGTGTCAATTGTGCTTGAGTTGAATTGGATAGCATTAGCTTTAACAAAGCGGTACCATAGGTAGTCTCAACATCCTCTTCACGAGTACTCATTGATAGTAATAACACCAATTCGGGTTCTCTGTCTTGAATTATCCGTCTAACATTATTATGTTTTATTCTAGCTAGTTTTAGTAATAAAAATATAAATACTAGCAAAATTAAATTATTATTAAATCTGACCAAATATGAGTAAATCCTACATGAGATGATGTTCTATGATATTTCGTATCTAATAATTATTGCTTAGGTAAAAATAATCATTTGATAGGGTTTTAAATAAATATATATAGCGTTTATATTTATAAACTACAATAGAGAATACAACAAAAGATTCGGAGTGAAATCCTAACATGAGATTTTAATTCTGATTTTAATAAAATGACTGCGTTTTAAATAATGAACAAAGAGAACCCCATATGTAATAACACATCCCCAAACAAAGTAAAAGGATAAAATAATGTGCTAATGTTTATTAATTTATCTACCGTAATTTCGATCAAATAAATTTCAAACTTGTAGGTTAAAAAAAGCAGTTACTTTTTAGGAAGTAAAGTTGAAAAATATAATTATACGACATTATTGATATAAGGTGTATTTTAATTTTGGATATTGTAAATTATTTTTCCTTATTTGGAGGATTACTGCAGCTTCCGGCCACCATTAAAATAAAACCCAAACAAATTTAATGCTCGTGTGTTTAAATCCAAACCAATTTTTTTGAAGATGACTGCAGCCTGCCTTCCCCGCCCCGGCCACCATCAAAACCCAAACCAATTTCAAGCTCATGGTTTAAATCCAAACCCATTTTCGTAACACACCCAAAACCTGCCCAACCTACACATCTTTACAGGATCAAGAAAACCATTGATATGATTTTTGCAATTTCTTTAGATTACTCATGCATAGTCATTCAAGTATCACTCTGCAAAAAGGATGCCAAATCAAAATTTTCATTTCAATAAATTTTACCCTTATATGTTAGACCCATTTCAGTTCAGTTTTTTCAAGCTTTAAATTCAAAATCCAGGTACTCAAAATCTCATTTCATAATCATCATTACATAGCCTATGTATCTGGATAAATTTCAGGAGCATAAATATAAACAACAGATACATACCGGCACGAATTAGACCTCGATTGTAGGAGCCTTTGCGGAGAGAACCGCAGAGAGCAACGATCTTGAGAGGCTGAACTGCTGCCATTTTTTTTTATCTAGGACACAAATACGTCCAGGTACACAAACACAATCACTCTACTTTTTTAGGTCTTGGATATTTGACTGTGGGGAGAGAACAGGCCAAGAACTTATATATAGTAGAAATAAATAAACAGCGATGAGCTTTTGGAATTTGGACAACTAAACCGATGATGGCCCCAAAAATTAAATAAATAAACAATAATTTGGAAGTTTAAGAGGAGAATCTGTGAAAGATACTCAACCAAACCAAAAGTCAAACTTCTTAAATTCGCTTTTCGCCTTCATGTATAATGGGATAGAAGTGGTTAATAGTAATTAATAAAAGTGATTAATTGTTGACGTATTTTTATTAAAAGTAGGAACTAAATACATAAATATCACTAAAACTACTTTACAATTATTAGATTCTAACCAAGATATTAGTGAACTTTACCAAGTAGTTTTAATTAAGACGGACACAATCTTAGACAGAAGATCCCGTGTCTATATATATTTACTTCTTTTACTAATTTCTTATACATCTAATTAATGAACTTATTCGGATGTTTACCAATGTTATTAATTCTTCCAATCCCCATAAAAATTACGCCGTATCATTCAACCATTAGAAAAATTGATTCCCTCTTTTTTCATGTGGAATCCAATATTTCCCTCTTCTTTTTTTTCTAGAAATTATGCAGAATTCAACTCTAAATACACTTTAAAGATAGTTTACCTTAATAACTCAATAGTGACAAATGGAAAACAAAGAACATTGTATATCTTCTCCAGCATCAAAAAAACTTTGTAGACGATGTGAAGATAGAATATAATAAAGTTAAAGATACCAACAAATTTGTAGAGAAGACAACCATGACGAAACTGGAGACATCACGAAACTGGAGACATCAATATGCATATTGATTATTGAATTGATCTAAATAAATTGTATTTCCATGAAGGATAGCTTCATTCCAACCCAGATATTCAACAGGTAATTATATCTATGCTGAAGATTATGTTTCCAGGATACTTTTAAGCTTTGCGTTGGTGTAATAGTATAGGAAAATAGATTTTGATATATTGAAACAATGAATTAGGGATTCATCAATGAGTAAATTTTGTCGACAGCCAAGGAGATTTCTTTTTTTTTTTTTGAGAAAGATGGAGTTTTATTGAGAAATGTGGAGTTTTATTAGATTACAGTTTTAAGAGTCCAAACTTCACCTATGTTTGCTTTTCTTCTGCATTTGCAGTTATGATGAGGAAGCCAACCAAATCCGTCAATAGCAATAGATCGGAAAGTCATCTGGATGATCCATTACGAGGAATTGGGGGTCCATTAACCCGTTCGAGAACGAAGCGAATGAGGGCAGCATTACACTTGTTGATTGAGGACCTTTTTATATCGTGAATTAGTTCGTGAACCTCGTGAAGCGGATGTAGTATTCATTTAATGCTTGGAAGTGTCCCAAATGGAGTACAATAGTGTGGTGGATCAAAATGGAGTATTGGAGGGAAGAATTGCTGAAAATAATGGAAAAGGAGTATAAAAAGGCTCTACGTCATGACGTCCATGGAGTCCCGCGTCGTGACGTGGGCAAAAGGAAGTCCAAGAAGAATTGCTGATGTCGCGACGTGCGACCTCAGACGTCGCGACATGCACTGACGTCGACGTCCAACCCCTTCCACGTTACGACGTGGCTCACTAGAAGTTTTATTTTTTGGCAAATAATCTCCACGTCACGCGATGTGGAGCACCCCCGACGTCGCGACGTGCGGGAATTTAGTGCGTCAGAATTTTTAGCTATTTTCTATTTTTCGAATTTATTAATTGTTAAATTGTAAACCTACTATATAAGGCAACACTCATTACGTATTTGACATATTATTCATTATTTTGGTTTAAAACCTATTTCTAAGAGTTTTGAGAAAACTTTCTTTTGTTCTTAGCGAAGAACGATAATTCTAATCAATCAAGGTTTTGATAAGTTGGGATATTTTTGATAACGGGGGTTTTAAGGGGTAGGTCTTCTTATGGTGTTCAATACTTGAATTAATAGGTTAGTTTTGGTTCAGAATTCAATTGAATTAGGGCCGACTCCTTTGTTCTAAACATTCATCCTCAAATTGATCCTTGGGATTACGATCTTAGGATCCTTAGGGTGCTACGTTCGTATCAAGTTATCTTTTTACATTCTTTTTTTTCTTTGGATTTCTTTCCACTTATGTTACTACAAGAAAAATGGGCACTAGTGACGAAAATCTCACTAACGAACAATAATGTCGTTAGTAAAAGTACCATTCAGTGACAAGTAACGATATTGTCAATACAATGTCGTCAAAATTATTAGATTTAGTCGCGCAACTCAAAATGTCATCAATTAGTCGTCAGTAAATGTTGGCGCCAACAATTCCCGCCTTCTTGACCATATTTATTGACGAAATTTAGTGACGGAGTAATCACTATTGACAAAATCTTTTGACGCCAATGAAGATCGTCAATAAAAGTGCTACCTCTAGCAATCTTATGACGACATATTGTCATCAATATAAACATTTCCTTTATCGACGACAATTTTTTGTAAATGAATATGTGTTGTTTGTATGCTACCGATGAGAAATGGTCATTGTATATTCATCATCAACAAGTATGCTTAATTAATGTTTTATTAAAAAAAATAGTGTTATCAAACATAAATAACCATGAAATTAATTAATGCAGTAATAAATTCAAACATCAACCATTAACTAATGTTTGTATATTAAATACGTCATAATTAATTGAATTTTGAATATGGTGAATATTTTATTGATTTAAAATTTTATGATATTGTGAATATTTTATTATCATTAAATACTAAAATAATATTAATTTTTTTAAAAAAATAGTGTTATTAATTATAAATGATAATGCAATTAACTAATGGAGTAATAAATTCAAACATTAACAATTAACTAAACTTTGTATATTAAATATGTCGCAATTAATTAAAATTTAGAATATTGTGAATATTTTATTGATTTAAAATTTATGATATTGTGACTATTTTATTATCATCAAATACTAAAATAATATTGATTATTATTATTTTTTCGTGTTATGAACATATACTATTTTTACCCCTAATAGAAAAGGAGAAGGGTTTTAAAAATTAAAAATTAATTTTTTGTGCAAGGCTTTAAAAAATGTAAAAAAATTGATAAAAAAGTTACTAATATAAAATGTTTCTTAAGGGTTTGTATCGACATACATTGTTATATTTTCAATTTTATAAAAAATTGTATATAATTTTTTAACCCGCAAGAAAATATGTTAGATTTAGATAATTAATAGAATGATTTGAGATAACATTTATATATAAATAGTTAGATAAATATTTAAATTTGTTTTATACCTTATTATGTGGATTAAATGTATTGTTGGCACCCTACAAATATGTGTATGTGTACTAAGTAATTATGTGGGCTTATTTGGGCCTTATTATGTTGGTTAAATTCATTGTGGAAAGCCTACACACACATATATATATATTATATGTAATTAAGTGGGTTTGTTTTGGAACTTATTACGTGGGCTTGTATATGTACTATTTAGAACTGTGTTAATTTTGGGCCAACTAGATGGCCTAACAATATATTTCACACAAAGCATTTGATAGGTTAAATTAAACCTACAATAATTAATAATAATTTGCCTTAGACCTTTTAACTTTTATTAATATTATAGTAACAAACCCTAATATTTTTGTTTTTGTCTAATTACACTTTGATTAAATTTAATATTTTTTGTGATAAATTAAATACACTATCAATTAATAATATTAAAATAATCTATTTTGTTAAAGAAATCTAACACGAGACGAGACAGATTAATGGATGATACATGATTTTCCCAAAGTTAGTAATTCTAAAGAATTGAAAGGTATTGATTGAATAATTATATTTCAAAATGACGAAAATAAAGCTTACAGGTATTTTTATAGTTTTAACAAATATGTATATGTGTGCTAATTATGTGGGTTTATTTTAGACTTTATTATGTGGGCTTAATGCATTGTAGGAAGCTTACAAATATTGTATATGTGTGCTAATTACGTGGGTTAAATGCATTATGAAAAACCTACAAATATGTTTATGTGTGCCAATTATATGGGCTTGTTTTGGGCCTTATTATTTGGGATTGTAAATATACTATTTCATTAGAATTATGTGTGCTAATTTTGGGCCAACTAAATGACCTAACAATATGGTTCTCACAAAGAATTTGATGGGCTAAATTAAGCCTACATGAATAATAATTTGTGTTAGACCTCTTAACTTTTAATAATGATAGTATGACACCTTAATATTTTTGTTTTTGCCCTATTACATTTTGATTAAATGACAGAGTTTTTTATCAATTAAATGCACTATTTATTGATAATATTGAAATAATATAGTTTGTTGAAAAAATCTAACACGAGATAGATCAATGGAAGTCAAAGAATATTCACAAGGTTGCTAATCTAAAGAGTTTAAAATGTATCAATTGAATAATAATAGTTCAAAGTGATAAGAATAAATATCTATAAGTGTTTCTATACTTTTATCAAATGCAAACTTAAAAAAAATAACTATGAAAATAAAATAACTAAACAAATACCCAAATCATCCTTAAATACTTAAGAGTTAATTACATTTACCACCCCTGAGGTTTGATGAAAGTACCAACCGTACCCTGTGGTTTTAGAAAATTACGACCACCCCCTGACTGAGCAAACGTTTAACAAATTAACCCCTCCATTAAAAAATATTTGTGTATTGCCTAATATGCCCTTAAAACTTTATGTATAATAATTATATTATTTTAGTTAACTAAATACATATGTTAAATATTAAAATAAAATTAAAGAATTTTTTTACATAAAAAAAATTCGAAAAGAAAAATCTTCTTTCTTAATTAATCAAACTAACTACTTTATTCTCCAAAAATAGTTCTTTTTGTCTACCAAAAATTTAAACTTGTATAGAAAAAGATTTCTTGATTAAAGTTTGATTAATTTGATAAACTCATTTTTAATAAAGAATAAAAAATTTATAATTTATAACAAAGAATTAAAAAGTGAAAAAAGTATACATTGTCATTTCATATTTACTTATATATTTTTGTTATTTTTTAACAAAAGAAGTTATGACATTTTAGTCTTTCCATCAACTTTTGTAGTCAACTTTAACAATAGGGGGGTGACCGTAATTTTCTGAAACCACAGGGTTCGTTTGGTACTTTTACCAAACCTCGAGGGTGGTAAATGTTATTAACCCAATACTTAAATATCCATACTAGTTTTCAAATGAACATTCGTTCAAAAGTCAAACTATACTTATACTTTCAAATATGCTCGATTTCTCACGTTTTACATGAGCTTATCTATATATACATATGTTCCCCATTTGCGCATAAAAAACAAATAACTCAAAATATTAAGAGTGTGTTTGGCAATGGTATTTTTGCTGTTTTGAAAGCAAAATTTGCATGGTCAAAATTATTTAAGAGTTGACTAGCGGTGGTCAACTATTGACTCATATTAAATTTAACATTAATTTCAATTGTATATCTAAGTTAAATTACATATCCGCCACAATATGTTTAAATTTCTTTTATTAATTTGGATCCCTAAATGACAAGTTTTATTAATTTTTCTACGACAATCTAATATAGCACTTTGGTTCATATTAATAATCTAGATAAAATCTCATATCCTTTTTAAAAATTAGATAACTTTAATCATTGTTTGTCTACGTTCCAATCTAAAACTACACTTATTTATTGAAAAATTATGCATGCATACTACTGTATATTATTTTTGTATTGTTTTACAAACTTAAAAATGCTTGAATTTTTTTTTTTAGTTAATTATAAATTTTGATCCAAAGTTAATAATTTATTTGTTACAAGTAATTTAAAATAAATCTCAAAAGGTATGAATATTGTTATGAATTGATCTATATAAATTTTAAAATACCTCTATTACTATATGTTAATGCCTTATTGGATAAAGGAGAATAAAATATTTATAGTATTTTTTTTAATTAAATATGTAAATATTATTATTCAAGAACCAATGTTTGCATGTAGTGTAAAGATAAATAGGAAGGAATAAAAAAAAGTAAATATTGCTTTTAAAATAATTGACGTAATTGTTTATAAATAATTTAATTAAAAATCTTTATTTGATTTTAGCTTAAAAAGGTTGTATTCAATTATATTATAAAATGTTTAAAGTTATCAAGTTGATCAAAGGTTTAGTAAAAGTATATTTTTTATTTGCAGAACTGTTATGTTATAAGGTAATAAAAAAAATAAAACAAAAAAGAGGAATAATAAAATTGAAAATAAAATAAAAAATAATTAATTAATGCAGAAGAAACAGAATAAACGACATCGTATTTAAGGAAACACCCTTATAATAATGAAATAAGAACTAGCTGGTAACTACCGCGCCAGCGCGGTGTAGTAGATGTTATATCCCGTTATAATTTTAATTTAGTGTAATAGGTATAAGTAATATAATATTTGTAGCACAATACATGTACTAATATTTACGGTTCATATTTTCACAAACCTATGCATAACTTCACTTGCTATACATATCTGTACATATTTAAACAGTTTCATAAGATACATGGTTGTTAATACTTGTACACACACTTATACATATACATATATGTCTATACTATATGCACTTTTGTATATTTTCATATATTAGACTTAATTTAATACTATAGATTTGTACACAAATGCACATAATGTGGATACTACGTATATACATATACTATATATATTGTCACACACTATAAAAATTGGCAAATTCCTCTTACATTTGCACACATTACAATGTACACGTGTTACATACTACACATATTATACAATCTTATATATACACTTATACATACTACGGATATATATATATATATATACACACACAGTAAACATATTTCATATATTGGCACGTATTTAACTATTTATCACACTATATTTTTTTACTTATTTTTCACATATTTCCTACGCAACATATATTGCACATAATATTTACGTTTGCAAGCATTTTAAATATTTGTACATTGTTCTTACATTTTAACACATTTTATATGTGCACATATTTACACATATTTGTAAACAAACTTATTCATAATCCACATATATATATACTATACATACTTCCATATATTTTACGCATATTTCTCATACACATATTAACACATGCTTCACACATTTTTATACACTATATACATATATCTAAATTGCATATATTTTCACACACTCAATATTTTTACAGGCTACATTTATTAATTCACATTACATATAATTTTACAAACTCGACATATTTATACACACTACACATATTTTCACATACTATACATTTATGGACATTTTCCACAATATAAATATTTACACACTATACACATTTTTTTTAAACATTATATTGGTATACATACTTGCATATTTTCATATGCTATATATATTTATACACAATGCATACATTTTAATAAACTATGCATATGAACACATATACACATATTGCACATACTTTCATAGGCTATACATGTTTACGCATAGTACACATATTTTACTCACTATAGATATACATACATATTACATACATGTCTCATACACTATACATAATTACACATATCTACACACATAAAACACATATATCACACAGAAAACGTTTTATACATATTGCAAATATTTTTCTACACTAAATATTTAGACATACTACACGTATTTTCACATTATACATATTTGGACCTAATTTATATATTTTCGCATACTGTACATATTTACACATACAACAAATATTTTCAACCGCTATAATAATTTATATATGCTATAGATTTGTTCATATTCATATATCTACACATATTACAGACATTTTTATATACTATACATATTTATAAAAACTTCAAACACTTTCTCACACTATACATATTTAACGTATTTTCACACATTACACATATTTACATATATTACCTATATTTTTACACATTAATTATATTTATATATACACATTTTCAACCACTATACATTTGTACAAATACGTCACATGTTTTTAAACACTACATAATTTCACATAGTATAAATATTTTCACATATCATATATATTTATACATAGTACATATATTCACTATACATATATGCACATATTTCATACACGATATGTATTTACATATACTATACATATTTTCACATACTATAAATATTTATACATGCTATATATGCATAAATACCACACATATTTTTACACACTATATATATATATATTATACATATTTACACATACTATACATATTTTCATAAATTATATATATTTATTCTTTTTCACACACTATACATATTTACATATAGTATGCACATTTTTACACATTGCATATATTTATACATATCATAAAAGTTTTCACATACTACACATATTTACTTATATTAGACATTTTTTAAAGCTATGTATATATCTACAAATACGATACACATTTTGACATATTATACATATATTTATACATATTATACATATTTTCAAACAATATACATATTATGCATAGTATACACATTTTCACAAATATATATTTATTGATACAATATATATTTACATATACTGCACATTTTTTACACACTATATTTTTTCACATATCATACACATTTTTATACGTTAAACATATTTACATATATTATACACATATTCATGCTATGCATATTTACACATACTTCACATAATTTTACACACTATACATATTTTTAAGGGTATAAATTTTTACATATACTATATATATTTTCACACATTATACATTTTTACACAAACTACAAGCATTTTTGCACACTATATATATTTACACAAATTTTTACGCATTATACATAGTTACATATATTTCACACATTCAAACTTGTACATCTCTATACTTATATTAGACATTTTTACTTATATTAGACATTTTTTAAAGCTATGTATATATCTACAAATACGATACACATTTTGACATATTATACATATATTTATACATATTATACATATTTTCAAACAATATACATATTATGCATAGTATACACATTTTCACAAATATATATTTATTGATACAATATATATTTACATATACTGCACATTTTTTACACACTATATTTTTTCACATATCATACACATTTTTATACGTTAAACATATTTACATATATTATACACATATTCATGCTATGCATATTTACACATACTTCACATAATTTTACACACTATACATATTTTTAAGGGTATAAATTTTTACATATACTATATATATTTTCACACATTATACATTTTTACACAAACTACAAGCATTTTTGCACACTATATATATTTACACAAATTTTTACGCATTATACATAGTTACATATATTTCACACATTCAAACTTGTACATCTCTATACATATTAATATATATTTCATACATTTAACTTTGGACATCTATGGTCTTTAGTTTCTTATTATGTTACACTTTAAGTATATAATAAAGATTAATCCAACTGTAACACTTCAACAAAAATTTTCTCTCCACTCACTCAACATAAAATGCTAGCAAAGGTTCTTAAAATGGACATAGTCCTCCAAACATTGTTCGAATTCACTTTTAAATATTTTGAAAATTTTCCATTTTATTTGAAGTTGAATAATTGGAATTTTGGTGAATTAATGAATCCCAAATACGAAAAAGAATGTATTAACATATAAAAAATTAAGGATAATATTCAAATTATACATCAAATTCAAATTATGAAAAGAATCAAGTTTTACCATTTAATTAGTAAAAATAATTGTTAAGATAAATTACAAAAACACCAAATGTGATGTTTTTTAGTTAAACCTTTTCTGATATAAGTATTGTTATTTTGTATGGATTGTCATAAAAGTATAAAAAAATTATATTTTTTTATTACACATGAATTTTGAAAGAGCGCATTTATCAAAAAAAAAAAAAGAATCAAATTTAAGAGAGACAAACAATGGGACAAATTAGGAGAGTAATATATTTTGCATTAGGAAAAAAATTAGGAGAGTAATATATTTGGCAAATGGCAAATTCAAAAAACATTAATGGTCAGAAAAGTCACCAAGAGCATTAAGCATGAAAATATTAATGGTGGTAAATATCTAGGGGGAGTGGAACTTGGGATTTTGCAGAACCCACACTGCAGTACAAAAGTATATTTTTACTAATACCATGAGAACATAATAGATCATGGTTAAGGTTACCATTCACAATTAGGTTCTTCCTATGATGTTAGAATAGCACACGAGGAGAACTTCATAGCAGGAACCATGAAATAGGAGGTGAGTCCACCTTTAAAGTAAGAACAATCACTAAATATTATTATGGGAGCAAGGAGATCTGATTATAAAAAATGAGTGGGAGTTTGGACATTACAGGAAATGTGCAGCAAATGAGAGCATTTAAGGCAATAGTAGATTTGATTAAATGTTATTACACATGGCAGAATCAATTCTCACATTTTTCAACAAAAAAAAAGTAGGAAAGCAATTATAAGACAATAGTAGATATACTGCAAAAATTTCAGATAACAGAAGGGCTCCAAAATCTGCACAACAGTAGTAAAAGCATTAGTTCTAAAGGAAAAAGCGCAAGCAACTATTATTATATTTCACAAGAAAGTTCTATGCATTTTTACATTATGAGAGCATGTAAGATTTGTTAATGCCAGTGCATTGTCATCAAAATCCCTTTATTGCACAACATGTGCGCTCAGAAAATCAACTTGTGTGCTCTCTTTCCCACGGTCTTGAAAATGCTGGTCTTCATGCTTGAAGAACTTCAAGAAATCTGATTGGGGATTGGGAATGACAAAAACATACATAAAAAGAGACCATATGAGAGATATGACCATAGATCGTACTCAAAGAGAATTACCAGAGGCAAGAGATATCTTGCTCAGAGAGGATAGAAAGATTTATAATACGCTAAAGCATCAAGATCAAAATTTACCTCCATTTGTTATTTCCCCCTAATGCTTCTTGAAATATGGAAGGCGAGTGAAAATAGTGTCAATTAACCACTTGATCAACTGCAACATCATTATAACCTTGTCACACGCAAACAATTTTGAGCCCAGAGTATATTAGAAGCAGTTGCATTTTATTTAGTAGATATGAGAAATCCTACAACATATTTTCATTTGCCCAAAATAATGTTGAAAACGCATAACCAGCATGCAAGAATATTGGCATAAGCTAAAAAATGCATAACCAACTTCCATGTCTTTGTCACAATCCCACATTTTAAGTTTATATAAAACAAAAATAGAAAACCTCAATTCCTTCCCTCAATTCACGAAAAGATTAAAAATCCAAATCTCTGTTTATAGCCAAAAATGTAAATTATTTATTTTCGCAATTATTATTCGAAAGGGTACAAAATCAAGTGATAAAAATTCCAAATGCTTTGGCTATGACTTTGTCGATGCCACCAACCATGCATAATGACTATTTTGGAATGTCAACATACTTTAAGCAAAACAAAACTCCACCTCCACCTCTACCCTTAATATGGAAAGCAAAATCTTGTATAAGGCTAAAGACATCATTATTTATTATCTATACATATAGCCACATTGTAATAAAGCTACCACTATTCAGGTAGCAAGACAAGACAAGATTACAAAGACTCCATTTATGTATTCTTAAGTAAAACAGTCATTTTTAGTTTTTGTAATACATCTAAGCTATTTTCATTTCATTATAACTACTCGGACCCTTAATGCTAAAAACTCCAATGACATCATAAATTTTCAAAAGATAATCTTTGAGACAGAATTTAGCATAGAACACAAACTGCACAAAATCTTAGTTAAACATTCCACCTCCACCAATACACGTATATATCAATTGAAGGATTCTACTTGCATCATTTGGTAATACATATAACCAAATTCAAAAGATATAAAGCTTCCAACAGCATGGCACATGTGGCAAGACACAATGCACTATTCAACACCTTATAAACATTCAAACTACCAGCAAATGGCAAAACTCGAAGAATATGCAGTCCAAAAATTACTGTCATTTTAGAACTTTCAAAAAACTAAAAAAGGAATTAATCCTTTGTTGTAAACACACAAACAGAGACTCACAAATACTCATTCTCGAGTATTTATGAAGGTACAAAAATCCTTGAGCAACGCCTTCAATGATATTATTTCGCTTTTGCCAGTCTAGTTGCTCTTTTTTATCTTCAGCTGTCAAAGAGATGCAAAAGGGCCTTAGTAATTTATTTTGTTTTTCATTTTTCTGAATAAGAATTGACATGAATCAAAACAAAGCAAAGATTCGAATGCTATGAACAGAAAAGGAAGAAGTCCAGGCTCTTGTTAGGCATGTACTCATAGATTACAAAATAAGAAACATGCGAAAGATTCAAAATAGATAAGCACAGAGCAATTAAGTTCAATCAAGAAGATCACACAGGTTATCTGCGCAAAATTCAATTTGCAAGTGACACAGTACCTTAGGATCTCTCTGCCATGCATGGTAGCTCATATTTAAGGTAGAACATTCCATCAATTATTTTTAAAAGGGACCTCAATGCGCATGATATAAAATCCCAAACAAGAAATCAGAAATTAGTTACAAGAATTACATTTCTTTAAGCTAAAAATATGGGCTTGGAGATAAAAATAATAGCAGCAATATTATTATACATTCCACATTCATGTCGTTCTGAAACAACCACCACCAATTCATATTAATCTAAATAATGCTGAAAACCTTGAAAAAATAACTTAACAATTCACATTGCATCCCATAGAATCCCAAATCTAACAAATATCATCAAACTGACAAATTTGCCATCACAACTCAAATCACAAACTCCATTTATCATTTCATCATTCAAACAGCCAAAAAAACCCAAAAATAAACAATTTTACCATATGGATGACAAAATACCACTGAATCCAGAATCCCACAAACTATAAACCTCTCAACCCCGCAATAAAGTCAATCTACTATTTAATTTTTTTTTGTACCTTTGGTCACTTGAACTGAGGCAAGCATTTAGGAGAGAGTTCATGATTGCTCATTTAATCTGCTCAGTTGAGTAAAAGATAAAAAAAATATCGAAAATAGTTCCACATTGAAAACTGCATTCATTTTTTCAAAGAGAAAGCCTTTGAAAGTTGAAACTAATTCCCAAGGACCATTCCAGCACATAAATCATGGCCAGTCAATGATCCATTCTTAGTTAACATATTGCCTAAAAAGTGAATAAAGAAACAACATAAAAGGTAAGTTCAAAATCAGATTTTAAGATTAACCCAAGGAAAGCAACACTAACCCTATTTCACAGCCACAAAAATGAATAAAGAGGAAACAAAGGGAAAAAAAGTACCAAATCCAGCATCATCTTATATAACTTAAATAGCCCAACTGGTTGGTTAAACAACATCACTTGAAGCTGGGAGGCTTTCATTCATAGGGCAATTTACTTTTACAGATGGTAAACCTGCCAAATCAAGATTAAAACAATACATGACCATGACTATCAAAGTCAAAAATTGAATAAAAATGGAATCTTAAGTATAATACAAAATACATATTGGCGGTAAGTACAAGGTTTAAATATACAAAATACATATTGCAATCAAGAGCTTTGATAATGGCCCCTTCAAGGGTTTGGATTGATCGTGTGCAGAGGGTGGCCAACAAAAGATTGACATCATACCTAAACAGAGGACAGAGATCAAGATCACAAGCAGCCAAAAATAACATCGAAAAACAATGAAACATGGAACTATCTATCATCAATGATCATGTATATAAATTCCAAAGAATTTTAAGTCAGTATTGAATTGGACAAAGAACTAAATTTCTTGATGCCAAGAGGCGCGAAAAAAGACCTAACAGATCCAGCTCCAGAAAATACAAATATATAAAGGCTAACATTTTAGAAACGCACCAAACCCAGGCGACCAGAAAGGAAACTTATTAACAAATCAATAGCCAAATATCTTGTTTTTATAACCTGGGTGAATTTGACTTACTGACATTCCACTATTCTGTGTCGTATAGAGCATATAAAAACCAACTAAAAAAGCAAGGAAACAATCAACAATGCTAACAAGTGAAGTTCGAATGAAAAACTGTACATTCAACAAGCAAAAATTCCATGTTGATTATCCAGATAAACAGGTTAAGCAGGTAATAAATATAGGACCTCTTAGCGATGTAATAGTCATCTCAAGTATATACATAATTAGGCACAGAGAAGATCAATAAAAAACCACTTGATGATCATCATTCAGAAATCACTTGGCCCAGCTGATAGAAGTTGCTTAGCAATGCAAATTGATTAGTTCTGCCCTCGTATCAGCTAACTGATTCAGAGTGTCAGACAGAGTGTACGTAAGATTGTATTTGGCAACTAGAAACACCAGACTATTTGTTTCATCCTTTAAGGTTATAACACCATGTATCCCATTCAATTTCAACTTAGTAGAGAAAGTCAAAAACTATAAGAGACCCCTTGAGGAACACCGTAAGCCCTTTGCATTTGGTTTAATGACTTTGGCTAATATTATTCTGTATAATTGCCAGTAAACCAAAGAGCCGATAATCATTAACTGAGAATTAAAAACATGGAAAAAGAGCAATACAACCCACAGAAATCAGAAGTCATTCCTAAGCAATTAACAGGCTTTTAGCCAAAGTATTAAAATCCATTAGTAAAAAAGGGAATTAATCTAAAAAGATAAACAACAAAAGGCAAGGAAAAGAAATTTGGAACAATAAGACAAACTCAAAGAGTTATTTTCCTTACACGAGAAGTGATGAAGCCATCTGTAAATGGAAGTTAGACTTCTGATCCTTTATAATTGATGAATCATGCTCTTTCCCAGGAGAAAAATCCACATTTCCCAGATGTAATATGGCAGCCAATGTCCGAAATATTGCTTCCTATGAGAAGAATATACCACTTTAAAGACAGAATAAAAATATGCTTCATGGCCATACCAACAAGTCCAACAAAGTTAAGTATCAACTACAATTATCTTTTTAAACCTGTTCCTCAGAGCTAATGCCAACAATGTCCATTGCCCTTCTTATTTTCAAGTATTCCTCAGCATTGCTCACCCCTTTCAATTCATAAATCTTACTTTGATTCAGGTAGTGAAAGGTACTTGGTTGGCCAAGCTTGTATTTCTCTGCATCATGCACACCAAATATTCTATGGATGACCAAGAAGCATCCCTACATACAAATGGCCTACTACCATAAAGAAAACATGAACAAATGATCAAATAGGAAAAATCTAGAATTCTTAACATCTGATTTCAGAATTCCCTTTTTATGTAATTCACTAGATTAAATATAAAATATGTACAAGTACTCAGCATTCATATACGCCTAAGAATTACAGTTAGAAGTGAGGAAACAAAAACAAGAGAAGCCATACAATAGTTGAGAGGGTGTTAACCGATTAGAGCCAAAGTTATATGAGGATCCCATTTCGACTGGAATTAGAACCCTTACAGCAACATTCAAAAAAGTAATGAAATAGTTGTATCAGTCAGATAATTGGTAGAACTGAGTTATTTAGAAAAGGAGCTTGAAATTAAGCACAGTTCCAACAAAAAAAAAAGTAAGACAAGCTATAATGAGCTTTTAATAGCAAAGCCAAGATATCAATCGGGATCAACTCCCGGTTACCATTTATCAATAAAACATTTTTTCTGTTCCACTATAAATACATGATGCCTGCAAGACTTGTCCAACAAGTAGCCTAAGAAACAATTAGTTCTAAATGGTATCTATTAGAAAAGAAATATGACATAAAAATCTCATGTGTAAGAACAAAAATATTTATGGCATCCTAGTACAAGTACATTGATAGAGTACACAACACTTGTTCAGGATGAAATAATCTGCAGGATCAGATAAGTACTTTATACAACAGACAGAAAAAAAATCTGCATATCAAGTTTACTTGCATAAAAATAAATAGATCCATAAAAAAGAGGTCTACCAATCTTGAGGCGCACAAGTCGTAGAAGTAATGGTAACTTCTTTTAGCATATGTTATTTGAACAACACGAGATCATTCCAGAAGGTAAGTTCTTATTGCAGCACCTGATATTCGGCCACTTGCATCAAACTGGATCTCAACAAACTTCCCAAAGCGACTGAAGTAAATAAGCAGAATAAATATTGAGCATGACTCCCCTGACATAAATGGTAAAAAGGAAAGAGCAGGAGGTTCAACACAATAAATCTCCAAACTGCCTGACAAAAAGCCCTGAAAATAGCATATCATTACTTTTTGGAAACACAGCATGTTCTTAAATGTGAACTTTTCTAGAACTTGAGACCCAACTGATATTTTAGAAAAGAAACCACATTTCCCTACAGATTGAATCTGCTTCTGCATAGCCCTCAAAAAAACCTCCACCTAAACGAAGAAAAACAAACAAAGATGTAAATTTTGTCTCAAAAAATAACTCAGATGTCAAATTCAGATTTTAGTCAATTAGTCACTTCTTCGATGGCTTGAGTGGTTTACATTGCAATAATGGCAATTATAATGGGAAAAAGGGGGAACACGAGAGAAATTCTCACTTGGAATTTATTAATCAAGGGTATAACAGCAGCAAATTCTGGCAGAATAGCTGCAGACAGAGTGGTTGGAGTATTGTCACGAACCAAGAAATGCAACTATTCTTGGTTAGAAACACATCCAAGAAGAGTAACTTGAAGGCATAAAAGCACAAATAAATGACTAATAGGTTGGAAACTGCGAAGAAAATAAAAAAGAACCCACAATGAAAAATACTAAACAATGCAGAAAAATCTATTCTTTCCAATGAAGTAGAGAAGTGAAAGGTGTTATTACTTATTGGAATTTTTTGGGCTGGCTGACGAACATGAAGTATGTTAATTTTCCGTCCTCCACAATTATGCATGCCCAAGATAACGTCAACTCAGCCTCTTTGACTTCTTTCCCCACAACAACAAACACTGCTTCATCATTATACATAGCTAGAGATAGTGGAGAAAAGGGACTTGGACTTGAAGGCCAAGAAGTTGAAGTATGCTTTTTTTCAACAATTTCTGTGCTGGGACTCATACTCAGCCCAAACTTTGGGTACCTTATTCTCTCCATTCTTTGTGGAATTCCTATTACAGAAGTCACAAAACTCATTTCCACTATACTTTATATACCCAATGACCAATCAATTTCCCCCTCTTTCTTCTTCTCTAACAACCAATTTTCTATTTTAACTCTCAACTCAAATAAAAGAAGCAAAGCCCATAAAGTTTTTTGAAGAACCGGAGAGGAATTTCGAATGGAAGATGGAAAAGGAGAGACTTTGATGAGATGAAACTGGTAAAAGTAAGAATGATTGCAACAACGTATGGATGGTTGCTCTAAAAATCGCTTGCTTGTCTGAAGTAATCAAATTTTCTTTTTGTAGTGAAAAAATAAAGAAAGAAAGATAGAGGATGGCTAGGGAAAACAGAGAAAGAGGGAAGAAAATAATTTTTTTCGTTTCCAAAACTTTCGTTTTAGAGGCGTCCGTTCATCAGGAAAGGGTAGGAGGAGAGAAACCTAGATCAACCAAATGATGCTCTTGTTGGAGGCGACCGTTCTTTAGGAAAGAGCAAGATAAGAGAAAATCTAGGGCAACCAAATGAAGCATCAGATAAAAAGGAATCCAATGCATAAAAGGAGGGGCGAACGATGTCGTCTGAAAGAACAGGGGTCTTTTCCTTTGATGCCCACACGTGACCACAGCCTGGGTCATGTGCCGTTGTTATACATCCTTCCTTGGTTATTCTCTTATCTTAACAAAACTGAATAATAAGTTAACAATTGTTGCTGACGCTTAGAAAATTTTATACATTTCAGTCTTCTCTCTGTATCTCTTCAATGTCATCTTAGATCGACCATTTGTACCTTATTTCATGGTGATTGTACACATTATCACTGATGCCAGAGAATGATTTTGGCCAAATTTTAGTAATAGGGTTGGAGATGTGTGTGGAGTTGCCACTAGGAAGGTTGTGGAGATGGGGTTGGCATCAAAGGGTCAAACCAAAACCCTTGACCCGAACTAGCACGATGCTACCACAATAATGAAGTGGCTCCAACCGAGATTTAGAGACTCGAACGGGATTTTTCACCTAGCTCCGTGATGTATAGCTAATGTAAATCCCTTTTTTCTTCTAAAACTTTGAAATAATTACATTTTCAGCTCACTCTTCACTGCAAGGTTTGAAGCACACGTGTGTGTGCGATTCGTTTCCTTCATTTTTGAATCATCAAGATGACTAAATTTAGAAAGCTTAATCGCCCAATTGGTCATCGAATGTCTATGCTCAGGTTTGATATTAATTGGGTTTGTTGAATCAATTCATAATGAATTAAATTTTTTTGGAAAAACAATGAATCTTTTTATTGGTGGGCGGACAATGGTGTCGCAATTGGTGAAGCACGAGCGAATTGAAACCACTGGTGCAAAGGTAGCATTTTTATTCCCTTGTTTTTCTATTTTTGGGTCTTTTTTGGGATTATCTTGGGATGTTAATTATGGGTTTTCTTTGGGTAATTCTTTGGAATAATTGAAATGGGTTTGGCCAGAAATGTTGTTTTATGTATTTATTGCCTTAGTTTCATTGTTAAATTGATATTATTTGCCTTTTTAATTTGTCTATGAGATGAATTTTTATGCTTTGAAGATGGTTTTGATCTTTGTATTTGTTAACTATGAAGAAAATTTTAATAGGAAACTGGCATTCTGTTTGTGTGAGTCTATATGTAGGTTTCTATTCTATGTTATTATTTTGGACTTAACTAATCATTTTCTAGAAAGTAATGCTTATTTGTCATACAATTGGTTGGAAACTTCAAAAAGTTCAAGAAAATGCTGGTGTTCTTTTTTGGAGAATTGTTTGAGGAATTTTTTTATTTTACATTAAAATTTGTGATTTAATTACGGAAAATGTAGCCGCTAATGCTTTTAATTCGTTGAGTTTGTACCAGGATGAGTAATCTGCTTAAGCATTGCATAAAACTATTCACCTTTCTCCTTAGAGTTATTGCTGTAGTTTGTTGGTGGTTTTGCATGAATGCTAGGCCCTAATTTTAGTTTTCTTTAAATAAATTGTAGGCTAAGGAAGTCCGGAGGCTTACTGGAAACATGGTACAGCTTAGAAAAAAGGTGGGTATTGCTTGCATTCTTTGATGTTATATTATCTTATAAAGTACTGGATGGATTTTAATTTGATGCTAGATTATGATGATATACAAGTAAAAGATACCCTTTTATGTTTTTAAATAAGTTCATTCTAGATATTATGGAATGTCATCAAGTGATAAAGAAAGAAAAATGAAGAATGCTGATAGTTGATAGAAATTCAAAGATAATATCTTTAAGAGGCAATCACTGCATTTCTAGTCGCTCTTTAGTGTAATATTAGTTGTTATCCCACCTTTGCCTTTACCCTACTTTCCATTTTTTTGGTTCTTTTTCCTTTCATTTGGAAATTTGGGATTTATGTTTAACCTTTTCTAAGCTAACTTTCTTTGTTTTGCTTCTATAGTTATGATATGAAAAGGTTTTCTTTTGAGGGTATCTATTGCACAATCTACTCCTAGTTTGTTGCTTTATCCTTTCAATAGCTTAAGGATCTTGCCCAAGTGCTTCTCATTTGCATATTCATGTGTTACTGATAGGCTCTCGAAGGTGTTGTTTCAGGTCTCTTCTGTATCTAAATTTCTTGACTTGCTAAAGAATTAAATTGAATTATTGGGCCGCTACTCTTCCTTGAATGTTCTTGAAAGGTTAATGTGTGCCTATTTTGGTCTTATTAGTATTAACCTTGGGTGATGCAGCTTATTTTCTTAACTTTCCCAACAATTTTTTCAGAGTATTACTTGAAACAACTTTAAAGTAATTTGAATTTTTATGGATTAAGTTGTTTTACATCAAGTTGGGGACTATTTAAGAGATGTGACCATGGAACTATTAAGCCTGAATTTCAGCTTGCCTAATTGGTTGCAAAGTTCTCAGAAGAAAATGATAATACTGTCATGTTAGCCCCTTTAAATGTTTCTCAATCTGTATGATAAAGTTTTCTACGGCCTTATTTTCAAACTTTAACTGTTCAATTTAGTTCCGTTAACCTCAATCTCACCCTTGCTATTTGTGATTAGTGCAGAATATCTGTCTAGACTACTGCAGAAGAGCTCTGATAAAAGGCTAGACTTTTGTGTGCCAAGAGGTTGCCCTAAAATTTCCCATTTAGCCTTTGCTGATGACCTCCTAATCTTCTCTTCTGCACTTCCGAGAGCAGTTCAAAGTGTAATGGAGAAGCTAAGGCATTATGAAAAGGTCTTAGGCCAGAAAATCAGTGCTGCCAAGAGCTTGTACCTTGTTCATAAGAGGATGCCTTTATCTAGGAAGCATGCCATTGGTAGAATTACTGGTTTTCCTAGGGGCTCCCTACCAACCACATATCTTGGTATTCCTATTCATTATAAGAGAATCCCAACAGCCTATTATGCACCTTTAGTAGAAAAGATTAGTCAGACCATAGGTAGCTGGAAAACAAAGTTCCTTACACTAGGTGGAAGAATTACTCTAGTCAAGAGTGTCCTTTCTTCCATTCCAATATACATGACCATGAGCATTCAGCCTCCGAAGAAAGTCATTCACCAAATAGAGTCCATGCTAGCTAATTTCCTATGGTCAGCAGTAGATAAAAGTTCCAAAAGGCACTGGATAAGCTGGAAAGAGTTATGCCTCCCTCAAAAGGAAGGGGGAATAGGATTTAGGGATCTTAATCACATATTAGCAGCTCAAACTGCAAAACTATGGTGGAGATTCAGATCAAATGACTCTCTCTAGGCTAAATTCATGTGGTTAAAGTACTGCAAATCCAGGCATCCTATGGAAGTCAGGGCTAGAAGAGGGGATTCTACCACTTGGAAAAGACTATGCAGTGCAGCACCTGTAGTTGAGGAGCACATCCAATTTCAGATAGAGGGAGAGTGTAGTCTGCTGTATGATAACTAGAGCTCTAAAGGCAAACTAGCTGATCTGTATGACTGCCAAAGACAGTACAAAGTATTGGATTTCATGGAGGATCAGGGTTGGAATTGGGTACTAATCCAGAACCTGCTACCAGAAGTTCCAAAAAATTTCTTTGAGGAAATTCCCATCAGTCTGAAAGGACAGGACAGGACAGGATGATTTGGAACATTTCCCTGGATGGTCAGTTTTCCCTGAAATCAGCTTATAAATTGTTTAGAGGGAATGGTAATCCTATCTGCTCGAACACTGATAGAATTTGGAGTCCTATAGTCCCTATAAAGATGTCCTTTCTTATGCTGAGACTCATTAGAAATAAAATCCCTTTAGGTTCCAATCTCCACAAAATAGGCATCATGGGCCCCTTCACCTGCCCCTGGTGCCATGCAGATGGAGAAACAGTGAACCATCTCCTAGTGTCATGCCAATTTTCACAAAGGATTTGGAAGATTTTTGCAGCTGAAAATCACATAAGGCAATTCTCTAACAGTCTTCAAAGCACTCTTAATATATGGTGGCAGAATCAGTCCCCAGTTTCTGAATGCAGGAGGATCCATCTTTCAATTTGTCCTTCTATTATATGCTGGTGGTTATGGAAGCTAAGAAACCAAATCACTTTTGACAAGGGCACTCCAGAGGTGGGACCATTGGTAAACAGAATTTTCCAATCTATACAAGAGATCATGAGCTTCAAGATCAAAGGCCTTAAACTTCTGGAACTGGAATGGAGCTCCTTCTGGGAGACTTGTCAAAAAATTAGAAAAAAGATGGTGATGAAGCTCATCCGATGGCTTCCTCCGGATCCACCCTTCATTAAAATAAACTATGCAGCAGCACAGGTGGGTAACATATGGAAAATTGCAGGTATAGCTAGAAACTGTAATGGACATCTTTCCTTCTCTCTTCTTATCTACCTCTTTCCTGCCACACTTACAAAGATGCAGGTGGAAGTACTAGCAGTCCACAAATTTATAAGCAAAAGTGTAGACAGAGGCTTCCAGGAAATCATCATCGAATCAGACTCCCCTCTAATCAAACAAGGAATCAAATTCTGGGGAGATTGGCCAATCAAAGACCTCCTGGACAGCATCTACCAGAGGTCATCCTTACAGGTGGTTCAGAGGGAAGCTAATCAACCTGCCAGGAAGGCGGTGCTGCAGAGTAATACCAATGCTGCTCCTACTCTGTCCACTCTTCTCAAAATGGACAGAGAACAAGTTCCCTCTATTATCTTTCAGGAAGGAAATGAGCATACAATCTGATGAAGTCACCAAAAGAGCATCCTCGCTCTCTGCTTCTGAAAAAAGTATGTGCACAGGCTCCAGTCTGCTGGTGTTAGGACTGGCTTGCCAATGTAATCTTTTGGGACCCCAGCCTGCAGGTGTTAGGGCTGGATTGTCCTCAGCCATTTGCCATTTTGTCTTGCTGGTATGGTGTTGGCTATGGTTTGGTTTGGGCATGCTCTTTGATTGGTTCCATTCTGCTGCTGAACCCAAAGGAACACAACAAGATGTGATGGCTATACTCCAAAGGAGAAGTGAGAAGGTCCAGCTAGGAAGCAAAGCTGGTCTCAGTTCAGTCCCCCTACTTGTTGGTCATTTGCACTACAGAGCGGACAGCTACACTGACTCAGCTAGGAAGAGGCAGTTGAGAAGACGTTCTTTAGTAGGGAGATATACACTAACAAGTGGTCAGATTGCTTGGGTGAAACATAGCATCTTGCCCTCTGTTGCGAGGATCCCTTTTGTCACTCCTTGTGAGTTTAGGAGATACTTGTACCGTAGATTGAATATAAGCTTGAATGTAAAGGGAGTGAGTACTCCCCATTTACTCATTAATGGTACTTCTTTTGTGTTTTGGAAATATCCAACCTTTTGTAAAAGGAGTAGTACTCCTCTTTTGTGCTCTCCAATTGATCCACTTGCCATTAGGCTTAGGCATGTAAATGGCGGGAGGATCAATATGGATTTCCATTGTAAGGGTGATTTTGGGTAAATCCATCACCCAAAAAATTATTAATAAAAGAGGGAGTGGCGCCCCTCGACTATGGACCGTTGCCAATTTTAAAAAAAAAAACCTCAAATTCAGGGTAAAAGTTCACTGGTGTACTTGCAATGAAAAATGTGAACATGAAATTATGTTAAGCTATTGTGTTGCTCCTACTTAATTTTTCTTGACTGCTTCTAGTAGTGATAATAGTAATTTGTTGAATCTTTCTCCTACAACAGTAAAGTTTCTATATGCTCATTCTTTAGTTTTAGAGCTTTTAAGCAGCCCATGAAACTTGAACCAGAATTGCATTGTATCAAAGTTTTGTTGTCTTCTATTTCTGAAATTGTTGATAGCCATTTCTTTATGCTATCACAAGTGATATGTTTTTCTCTATTCTCCCTCCTAATTAATTACATATATGGCAGATAGATAAAAAACCTAACTAGAAATTCCATCTACATAACTAACATAATGTAGGTAAAATATTTCAAAAAAATGCAAAGAGAGTACATATATGCTCAAAGGGAGGTATTTGTGTTATTTCCTTAATTTAGTATTTTAGAGTTATATATGCATATTTATGGGGATATCACCCCAACATGAGTTTAGGGGGAAGACGAAAGTCAATGAAAACTTTATCTTAAAATACTTCTGTTATTGGTGGTCATCGTGAAGCAAATCATATCTAACTCTTCATATTTCTAAATGCAGTGCTCTTATAAGTTGTGACGGGAGTACTTCATTCCATCCATAACTTATTCTTATCCCTAGGCTTGTCGTGAACTCTGCTGACTTGTGTGCCTCAACTTTTGCTATTTCAAGTTGACATATATGATATTTCAAGTGTACCAAAGTTGTAAGTTTTCTTCTAATCCTCAATAAAAACTTATTCTCTTTAGAACAATGTTCAAAATAAAATTTGATTGCTTATCATGTTGCTTGCTTTTAATTATTTTATTTCTTTTTGAATTTCGGTGTTTTATAGTGATTCAGTCTTCAAGGGTGTAGAAAAAAGTATTGAGGGGCAAACAACGACATCTATCCTTAATGGTGGATATTTAATATTGGGTTAGGTTGTATTCATTTATATGCCACTTAGCACTTGGCATTAGTTTTGGATATAATTTGTGAGTGCTTTTCGAAAAACGTTTTTGTGGATATTATTAGTGAATGCATTTTTTGGATTTGGTTTCATTTATCGAGTGAAATGGAATAGAATACAATAGGTGTATTGATGAATATTTGTTACATAGTGGCAATTGCAACCCAAAACATTCCATTTCTTGAATGAAGATTAGTTTTTTATTAGGTTTCATTTATCGGATGAAATGAAATTTCAATGTATGCATAATGTATGTAAAAGGGATGAAATGAAATATAGTGTATTCATAATATATGTTACTGGTTGGCAGCAAAAATTATGGTAGCCCAAAAAGCTACAAATTTTTATTTGACGACAGCTTGCCTGGTGACTTTTACTATCTTGTTTTAGTGACGAGATATATGCAAATTTTATTGTCAATAAAATTCATTACAAAAAGCATTTACCATTGACATACATTTTTTATCAATGCCACTCATCAAATAAAACTATTTTGCTTTTTTATTTTATTTTATTTGGCTAACCTCTTTGTGAGGGTGGGCGCCACTCCTAATTTATTAGATAAATGGGTGGATAATGGATATACCCTAAAATCATCCGTACAAAAGAGCCCTTTTTGAGGGTGGATCCATTTACAAAAACCTACACTCATGGATCCAACCTCAAGAGGGAGTAGAGACAATAAACTTGGAGTACTTCCTCCATTTACATGTGATAGCATACGTGCCATAAACATCATCCTACCTTTACAATGCAACAGTAAATTTGGAGTACTACCTCCATTTACAAATTGTAGGATCACTATGTTAACCAAAAGACTCCTATAATCACAAGGAGTGACAAAAAGTCCCTTATTATTTGGACTAGGCAAAATTATAATAATTAGTTCAATAATCAAAAGCGGCAACAACCTGAATGAGCTTCTTCTCCTATATTCAAAATAGGCAGATTGTGCTGCATCAATCCAGTGGTACTGCAACTGTTCCTCAGATGTCTTACATTTCAGCATGTTTCCCACTAGTGAGCACTCAATGATAGCAACATTTCCATGTTGTGCTTCACTTCCCATGGTTATCTTATAGTGCAGCAAGTGGAATTCCTCAAAAGTAGCCTCCGTTCCAAGCTGAACTTCAACATCCAGAACTTGGGACTCAAGGTTTTCAGATGCCCCAAGCAGTATCCGTGTAGCAGGTCTCATTTTACAGTGTATGTAACAATGGATTAGCAGGTAAAAATTAGGCAAACCAGCTCTAACATCAGCAAGCTGGGGCCTATTTTCAGGCTGGCAAAACAGACTGAGACAAGATAATTCATTTGGCAAACCAGTTCTAGCTTCAGCAAACTGGGGCCGCCACAGGAGAAATTTGCAATCCAACCCTAACATCAGCAAGCTAGGGCAAGGGAACTTACCTGAGATTGGTGACATATTGATAAAAGGATCTAGAAGCATTTCTCTGTATCTCATAGGCATTACCTCATTTTAAAATCAGAGCTGGTGTTTGTTCCCTATCAATCTTGAGCAAAGCTAATAGATGTGTGGAATTTTGGGACCCATGTTGTAGAGCTAGCATCCTGGCTGGGATGTTAGCTTCTTTTGGAATCAAAGACATACGAGCTAGCTGCTTGATTTCTTCCAAGATATGTCTTATTTGCCAGTCTTTCCAAGAGGTGAGTACCTGGATCAGCACATTAGAGTCTGATTCCAATATAATGTCTTGATAATTCAGCTTCCTTCACTTGGATAAGTATCTGATACCTGCAAAAGCCTCCACCTGCAATTTTGAAAGAGTTAGAGGAAATAGAAAAATAGGAAGAGAGAAGAGTAGGTTACCCTTATAATTTATAGTGATTCATCCAGTTCTCCAGTGCTCCCCCACCCTGGCTACTGCATAGTTGAGCTTAATGGAAGGGGGATCCGGGGGGTTCCATTTGATACAATGAGGGACAGTGATGAGTTGGTTTTATACCAACTACTTTGTGTTAAAATTCTTGGCTTTTGTCTTGTGTTTGTGCAAATGTGTGGTGTTTTAGGTGCTTCTATGCATATATGTGTTGTGCTAATTGGTAATGTTGAAATGGTGAAAAATGGGAAAAACGATGGTAAAATGGAGTGAAAAGTGTTAAGGAAAAATGAAGGAACCGAAAATGCATATTTGGCCAAATTAGGGTTTTTGGCAGCTTTGAGTGTGCAATTTGTTTTGTTAATAACTATTTCAATTCTAATCCAAATGAGGAGATCTTGGATGATTTGGAAAGCTCTTTGTTTTTACTTCAATTTCCATGTTTTAACGTTTTCCAAATTCTGTGTGCAAGCTTGAGAAACGAGGGCATCTTTGTTGTGTTTGGATTAGGATTTGATAGAGTTCTATCTTTCTGCCACAGTTTGTTTGATTGTGTATATCTTGAGCTACAGTTATCCAATGATGATGATTCTTGATCCAATGGAAAGCTAAGAGATAGACCTAGAACTTTTACGTTTACTGAAAAGTCCAATTTAGGGACTAAGGCACATGAATTCGGCATAGACGTTGGGTTGTATGCTGAAATAATCACTCAGCCACATTGAAGGCTCACACTCACAATTCCCTCACAAGCACTCTTGCAAACGCCTCACGAACACTACACTCCGCACATCATCACTGCACATTACTCACGCAACTCTCGCACAACACCTCGCACAGCTGCACACTCTCACTTGCACACACTCATGTGGCGAGGTCACCTCGCCGTACAAGCACTCACGCACACACTTGCGGGCGAAGTGACTTCGCCGCAAGCACACACGCACACCACCTCGCACATCACTCGCACACAAGCACTAGCAACACTCACCATCACTCGCACGCACCTCACATGCGGCGAGGTCACCTCGCCGCAACACTCATGCACACACTACACTTTTGCACACACAAGGTGCGGCGAGGAGCACTCACGCACAAACACTCAATACTCTCATATACTCAAACACACATACACATTCTACTTCACACTTTGTTGTTGTTCTTTATCCACAATTCTCAAAGTCTTTTATAGCACTTGATGGAGTTGCATGTATCAGTTTTACAAACACTCACAACACTTCTCACAATTCACTCCATTTCACATTCACATTCACAACATCATTCTCATTTCACTCCATAATTTCATAATTCACTTCACTCACATCTACACTGCATATTATCACATTATCGCACTCAAGCTCACCAACATATTGCACATTCATTTCACTCACACTTATGCACACTACACTTCACATCTCATTAAAACCTCACACTCGCGCATTGCATGGCGAGACCTCGCCACGAGGTCTCGCCAGCAAAACACTTTCACAGCGAGGTCTCGTGGCGAGACCTCGCCAGAAAAAACTTTATACGGCGAGACCTCGCCACGAGGTCTCGCCATACATTTGCACAAAGCGGCGAGACCTCGCCACGAGGTCTTGCCAGCTTATTGTCTTCGAGCAAGAATTTGCTTTGTGATTTCAGCTTTGAGGAGTTTCGAGTGAGCAAGAGTTTGTGTTTCTAGCTTTGTGCTATTTTGAAGTTCAGAAATTTCTCTAAGTGTTGGGTTCTGATTTCAGCAGTTCAGCAAGGCAGCTGAAAGTGTGAAGTACCAGGGCAGGAAGGCGTTGGAGCTGAACTGAAGGCGCGACACCGAAAGCCCAAAGGCGCTGGAATGCTGGGCATTTCTTCAAACTTCGAATGTTCACATGATTGGGCTGATTTTTGGTCATTCCTATTCAAGGGCATTTTTTGGAATACTTTAGATATTTTACGGTTGCGTATTAGTTACACTTTCCTAACTCTATATATAGGAGATGTAGCTAATGTGTAGGGAGATTTCGGGAGACTATTATTCAACCCATTAGTTAGGATTTGAACTGGTAACCAACTTTTGATCTAGAGAGAGCGGGAATAAATTTGCAAGATCTACTTTCTCTCTCTAGTTTCTCTCTCTAGCTTTTGAGCTCCATTTTCTATTCCGATCAAAGATTTGCTCCGATCATTGTAATTCTCATATCAATTAAGGAAGCTCTTGGAAGAATTCAATGGGTAAACTCTTTCCATTTATTGAAAATGAATTGTTTCAAGTTCCAAATTGTTGATCGTGAATTGGTAATGGAGTTCTATGGTTAGATCTCTCATGTTCTAGAGTTTCAACCCATTAAGTGTATAATTAGACTATGCAATGCTATGCAATTGACATAATTTCTTAAGGATGAAATCATATGTGATTTTAATGATTAAATCTTGTTGAGTTTCATGAATTCACACTTTTATTGAATGAATTGAACTTTGATTGTGGTCGCCATGCTGAGTTGAAGTGAGATTTACCAATATCTGTGAGTGTTGCATGAAATGAAGACTAAATTTATGATGATTGAGTCTTCCACTTGCTTTGCTTGAATCATGATTTGAGATGCGGTCGCCATGCCGGTGGAGAATCATTGAGTTGTTAGGAAAAAGTGAGAAGAAACTTTCTAAAGTAAGCAAACACTCTAGATCCTAGGTCAGGCCTCGCCATGGGATACCGTAGGAATTGCATGCTAGATTTGCTAACTTTGGAGAGTTGAGGCATTGCGGGTTGAATCCGTTCTACTTAGGCCTCGCCATGGGAAAAGTGGAATGTTAAGGGGTATAGAAAACACTGTGGTCGTCATGCTAAGTGTTAGCTAGCCTCCTGGGCAATAGAGATCTCCTCATTGTTTTACTTGTGCATCAAGAGCATTGCAATCATGGCCTAATGTGCATTCAACTGGTGGAAATACTCTAGAGCATCCACTCTCTTCCTGTTTTTTACATTTTATTTGTTGCATTTGATTCTTTACTAGTTAGTGTCTAGTTTTATTTCTTTCGTGACATTCTGTGAGCAAACATTGAGATTCTTGGCCCAAGCCTTCCCTATAGATACGATCCCTACTTACGCTACTATATTAGTGTTTAGGGTAAAATTGAGCTGACACGACTTTAAGCTCTTTCAGACAGCCTTCCTTCTGATTTAATAAAACTATTATGATTTTTAGTTAATATTGACAACATTTGTAGTCACTATAATTTGTCCTTGAATGGTTGACTTTTTTTTATTCTTTTGACAAACATTTATCGTCATTATGTCGTCAATAAATCCTTTGACCATATTGTTTTTGATTGACGACTTTTTCATGTCACTACCAAACTCATCACTAAATGATACCATTTATTGACGACTCAGAACTTTTATCGACCAAATCCTAATGACGATGTTTCATCGTCAATAGGTTTATTGACGGCCAAAGTTCGTCAAAAAATGCGAAGGTTAACTGATGATATCTAAAAAGTCGTCAGAAGACCCTTTAGTGTAAACACTTTAGAATCTACCTACTGTCGATTATTTTTCGTCACTAAAAATATTTGTTGATGACATGTATCCCTTTATTGACCAAATGACTTAGTCAGTAATGCCCACTTTTCTTGTAGTGTGGTACATTTTTTTTAAAGGAGCGTGATACAAAAATCTTTTGTTTTCATCATGCATAGCTGATTGGACAAAAACAAATTGTACGAGTAACTTTTCATTGAACTTTATATTAGAATTCATACAAATAAATATTATTTGTTTTATCTTTTTTTTGTTATATAATAAAAAAAAATCAAAACTTAATAATATTAAATTATTTGAGGTTAATTTTAAATAAATGGTAATATTGTTTTACAAATATATAAACATTAGCTTTAAAGTAAGTTATCTAGGGAATCTTAGTTGTAATTAATTACACACATGACTATTTGTTAGAAATCATATCTATGCAAAAGTAATAATTTAAGAAAATTAATTTACACTATTTTTATTAAGTTTGTGACTTCCACGGCCTTTCTTAAGAGTTTTTCCAATTATTTTAGTTATTTACAATTTAGCTTAGCTTGTATTTATTTATAACAATTTATTTTCTTCTTGGATATTAACAATTTAATACCATTGGATTTGATTCATATCTTATCCTCTCATTATTCATTTGTAGGCAAGTATGACTGAGATGAATTTATCCCACTTTCATTAAGTGCAACATAAAAATTTTATTTAGTAGTAAAATATGATAATTAAAAACACTAATATAATTAAAATCATGAAAGATGACAATTTATATACAATCAAATGTTAAGATTCTAACAAATTTAATACGTTTTGTAGTAAAGCTAAATCACACGCAATTTGTGTTGGAAGATGACCTTCTCTTTCCAATCCAGCCTTATTAACATGTGGAATTTTATATTTGTTGGATCTTCTAATCTTCATGATTTCTCGCATGCACAATTGTAGAGTTAGGAAAATGCTGTCCACTTTTTTTTGGTCGGGTACTCATCAAAACACTTCTGAATAGCATGAATAAGTTCTACATTCCTTGGACGCTCCTAGTCTTGTAAAGCCTAGATGGCTCTAAAAAATTCGAGATCCAAAATATTTAAATCTGGTAAATTTGATGGTTGACAAAACAATATAATATCAAAACCATTTCTTAAAGAAGCTTGTTGAAACTTTGCGTCGTTCGAGTCAATACGTGTCCTTGCATTATCTTGTTGGATGAAAATGGCTTTCCCTGAATCTTCGGTTGGCCAACTACTCACAATTTTAGGTATAACTTCTTTAATCAAACATTCTTTTATAATTTCCCTTGTTACTGATGTAATTGGTTTTATCTCCAAAGTTCCCGCATCTCTATTTCTACTTCTTCTTCGTGCTACTTCCATAGTGACAAAAGGAAAGACTCCTATTTTTCCAAAGAACACATTGTTTCCTTCTTCATCAAATTTTGGACAGGCCATAGCAACTTAGAACATCACTTTTTCAATGTAATTCTTACTTTGGCAAGAGCATAAAGGATCTTCTTCCATGGAAAGTAAATAATAAGTCTCACATTTTTTAGTCATGTAGAACCATTTTTTCATGAATATGTACTATATTGTACACACTAACACATTTTTGTTCACGAGACAAGGTATTTGGGTCTAGCATAGATATGCAAAATTGTAAATGGGCTCTTTTATGATGTTCGTTTAGATATGGTTTAATGGCATTTGAGTGGCGACGAAGGAAACCTTGTTTTAAAAGTCTAAATAACGTCACATGGCTAACATTCAAAGATTGTGCAAGTGGCCTCATAGTTGTTCGTTGATGTAAAGGAACTCCAAGGACCAGATTTATGTCAATTTCAACTCGCTTCCATCCACAATTTTTTGTTCTCCTATGGTTTACATCCACTAGTGTATAATTTGGTGTATCTTTTGATCTTTTCTAAATTCGTTGAACCATTCTTATAGGTATTGAAAATAATGTAAAAATCTCTTTTATTGTATCTTATTTTAATTTTTCATCGACACTTCTCTCCAATAATGTAGTATAAATTGCCCATCTTTGCACATTAGACAAGTGTATCTTATTTTTTCTCTGTTGAGATGGTTCAAGATTTTCTGAATGAGAAATAATAAAAAATAATAATAAAACAAATCATGAATGTTTGTTCATTGAAAGGTAAAATAGACAATAATTTGTGCGAGGGGAAAAATCAACAAAAAATATTATGTGCTTCGAGTAAACTAAAACAAAAAAAAAACTAGGAAAAAATTCATTATGAAATTATTAAGTTTAGTTTTATCAAGTTTGTTTATAAATTTTATCCAAAAATTATATTATATTACTTTAATATTAGTAAATAAAAGCAAGCAAATATTAAAATTGATAACACTTCTAATAAGAATTAGAAATAACAAAATTCTACTGTACCTAAAAGAAAAGGAAAAGATCAAGGAATTTATCTAATTTTGTCAATAATCATACAAAGTATTACAATTTAAAATATAAATTAATTTAAAAATAAGAATTAGAAACTATCAATTTCTAGTAGATTAAAAAAAGGAAAAATTTGGAATTTTACTAAATTTATAAAATAATCAAATAGAGTAATTATGTTACTACTTTTTTATAGTGTTAGATAAATTTTTTTTATTACACTTCTAATAAGAACTATAAACAATATTGTATCAAATTAAAGTAACAAAAAAAAGTAAAAAAATGGAGATTTATCAATTTAATCCGATATTCATTCAAATTTGTTACATTTTCTTTTAACGAGACAATGGACTCTCTAAATATCCTTGTTAAAAAGTTCTCCATAACAAGGCAATGGTTTTTTTTCCAAAAGAAAGATAAATAAGGTCAATTTTACTGTAAATAATTTTGGCTTATTACAAATTCTAGTAGGATAAAAAAAAGAAAAATAAAGGAAATTTTGCAGTAAATAAATGTGCAACGGATACGCTTTGTTTTTTTTTTAAAAAAGATAAATAAAGAGAAAGTTACTCAAAAAATAAAAAAATGATATTTTTATAAACAGGAATTACAAACGACACCAAATTCTAGTAGGTAAAAAAATGAAAAATTATGAAAATTTATGTTCAATAATAAAAAAGAATAATTATGTTACTACTTTATTACCGTGGTAAATAAAGGCAAGAAAATTTGATTACACTCTCAATACATAAGATTTATAAATAATATCAAATTTTAGTAAAAAAAACACGGTAAAAAAAGGATTTATAAATTTAATCTAATATTCATTCGAATTTGTTACCCTCTTATTTTAACAAAGGAACGGACTCCCTAACAATCATATCATTGTTAAAAAAATTTCATAACTAGATAAAGACAAGCAACACTTTTAAATTTTCTAAAAAAAACTATGCTTTTAAACAATAATTGGTTTTCAACTTTATCTAATAATCAAATAGAGTAATTTTTTTTGTTTTTGTAATATAAGAATTATAAGCCATATCAACTTCTAATACAATAAAAAGAAAAAGTAAAATAAAATTGTACTCCAAGATAATTAAATTTTTATCCAAAAAAAGTATATCGCATAAGATTCGGCTTTTCTGCATTTTTATAGTCTTTCAAAAAAACATGAATAAATAAATAAAGGTAAGTAGTGAAGCATAAAACCTATGTCGCCCATTTTTGCCATATTTCTCTCCTACTTTATTCTCAAAAATTTCTATTCTTCAAACAACAAAAATTTATATTCTTCTCATGAAATTTCTATGTTTATACAGAAGATTCTACTATGTGGAGCAAGGTGGAAACGACAAAACGGGTAAAGTAGAACAACATGGAAATAGAGCAACACGTAATGTAAAACAACATGGATGAAAGTATTGAAAAAGATAGAATAAAACTCTACATTGTATTTGAATTGATATAGATTAAGTATTGAATTCTCAAAAAAAAAAAAAAAGTTAACAGTTTACCTAAGTTTGGAATTACGTGATATTATTCATCTTTTTCGTGCAATTGATCCACCTCTAATTCCAACAGTGGATATTTAAACTCTTGATTCAGGATCACATTTAAGTCAATGGGCAAAGTTCTTGTTGAAGACTCTGTGACTATAAATGGAACTTGATCCCCCTCTCCCATGTCTGGAATTCCATCGTTCATGTAAAAAAAAAAATCCTTCTAATTGCAATCCTCCTCCATGTCTGTAGTCGGTGGGACAACATTCAAGTCAAAATGAATTTCGTTTTCATTACTCACCATTGAAAAATTTAGATTAATATTCATATTTTCACTACTAGAAGCCATCTATTGTTTGTAGATAAAATTTGTAGTATTTGTCTTTATATATAGGAAAAAAATCATGATATTGTTGGATTTTGCTCCATTGAAAATTTTGAATATAGAGCAAGATTGAATAGTCAAGTCTAATTACATTCAAACAATTATGTATTGAAAAAAAAAATTCATGAAGTTGTTGGTTTTGCCTCCATTGAAAATTTTGAATATGAATCTAATGTGTATAGACTTGAGTATTAACATTTTGATTTTGAATGCACTTTAATTTAAGAAGGAAATGAAAGAACTTATACTAAAGAAAACCATGCATTCATCCATGTATTAATGAACGAGGAAAGAGAAAAGATGCATTAATGGATGAAGTAAGAGAAATAATTTGATAAAAAGTTGATTACACAAATTGTCAAAACTTTTTATAGGATAATTAAGATTTCTTAATAAGTGTGTAAACTTGTTAAACGTCAAATATTAAGAAATAGAGAGAGTAATAGAAAAAACTATTCATTAATGATCACATAAAATGAGTCAATTGATGATTCCCTAGTCTCCCCCATTAATCATTCATTACTATGTATTGGCTAATCAGTTTTACCCACTTCTACGAAATAACTCGCTGATACAATGTGTACTTTAATAATAATAACAACAATAATAATAATAATTAAAATAATAATAGTAATAGTAATAATAATAATAATATTATTATTAGCTAATATTTTTAACATTACAATAATAATAATAATAGTATTAGTATGAATAATTAATAATAATTAATAATAAAATTAATTATTATTATTACTAATAATATTAATTAATAATAATAATTAATAATTAATAATATTAATAATATTAATAATTAATAATTAATAATAAAGATGCGAATTCTGATAGGGGTAGACTTGAAATTTTGATTGATTTCTATTACTATTGTTGATTTGAACATCAATCACAATAATACCTATTATAGGATTTGAACCAAACATTAACAATGCAATCATATTCCTTTTTTCATTAACCCCTCAATCAAATCCATTCTGATTGTCATTGAAGAATTTGAACCAAACGCATGATATTCGGTAAAAACTAGGGTAAATTAAGCCTTAACAACAGTAGCTTAACTAGATCAAATATATATTATAAAACCCTAATTTATCACGACTTTAACAAATAGGGAAGGAGAGAACTACGATTATATGTATATGAAGTAGTAAATAATCAAACCAATTAACAAATAATTAATCTAAACAACTTTACTAGTAATAATTAATAAAATAAAAGAGAATATATTACTAACAAATAAACCTACTTAAGAGCTAACGATCAAGTAATGCAATAGAGTGAAAAGTACTTTTGAGGACAACGACTAGACTTAAAAAGATAGTTGGGTAGGAATTCTGATAGCACGATCCAATCTGGCCGGAGATGTCGCTGGGTCACCAATTTTACCCAACAACACTAAAATGCAGTAGCGATGAGTGGGATCATATCCTCAGGGAAAGGGATATGTCACAGAATTAATAGAATGATATATTGGAATACAAAGCAACAAAATGCAATGACTAAAACAGTATACAAAACTTGGACAATCAGAAGACGATGGTGTTGCCTTGAGAGGGAATCGTTCAGTACTGATCAATCCCTGTAATCATAGACTAGTGTAGATGTGTGTGAGGGGACTAATCTACTAGTGACGTGCAATTGATTAACCGGGCGGTTCTCACAAGAACACTTCACTTACTCCTCAAACTTCCCTTGGCAGGGCAAGTTCTTGGCTCACGTCATAAAATCCAGATCCCTATCTAGTACTACAATCCTAGTTCAATCATCAGTTTTCTCCCTTGGCAGGGCAGCTAACCAAATCAAGCATTCAAATTGTCGTACACGAATAAGCTTAAGTCGTTTCTATTAAATTGAATCCTATTGTCAGTGGGCACCGCGCAATTGAATTCACAATAACACTCAGATCTTAAGCCTTACAAACAATTGTTCTAGATCCATTTCATGTTTTCATTCAATTTACTTTGGCAGATCCAAATTGGTCTTAGTGGGCACCGCAGATCAATTATAGATTTAGATGAAATTAAATAGATCTATTGAATAGAAACATAGAATGCACAAGAAACAACAAGACACATATCAATGCAATTCAAATGTCTCAAACTGGATAGAATCAGTACATATGAACCCTCTAGGAAACATACAAATATTTAGCCGATTATGTTGATCGGCTTTGAGAATGGAATTGACAATGCTCGATCAATTCGGGCCATTACAAAGAGAAGAATAGATGTATATGCTATGGTGTCTCTCCCTCTTTGTGTAACCCTAATTGATCCTTTTCTGATTTTCCCTAAAATCCCGATGTCTCTGATCTTCTGATCTGTCTTCTTCTCTCAATGTTGCGATCCTTTGTTTTGCTTCTTTCCTTGACTTTTATACCTTCTCCTTGGTGATCTGTCGCAATCATGTTGGATGGGGCTTAATCTGCTATTTTGGTTCTTCCACGTGTCTGCATGAGTCATTTTGGCACGTGAGTAGAGTCATCATAAATTATTTGCTTAAACATTAAGGTTGCAAATCATCAAACACATGGTGTGCTACCAAAATGCTGTGTTTGTGTCTTGATAATATTGCTACATGGGCTAAGTCCTGAACAAGTGAAATGTGTGCAGCATAGTTGAGGTGTATATGTGCTAGTATGAATGAAATTGTGCAAGAGGAAGCGAACTGGAGTACGAGTGTGTGGTGAGTGTGGCGAGCGCGCACCAGTGTGTCCACCTTGTGCGTGGTGCGGCCCCCGCCATGTGTGCGGTGTCTCGTGACGCCAGCGAGGCGCCTGTGTAAGTGTGCAAGTATGGCGGGCGCCGCGAGGCGCCTGCTATGTGTTGTGTGTGCGTAGCGTGCTTATGTGCCTTGAAGTGCTTAAGTGTTGTGCATGAGTTTGTGCTCGTGTGCTGGGACTCTCATACAATGATTGAGATTTGTGAGGCCAAATTGGTTAAGTGTGTGCTTGTTTCTCATTCAGGTACAAACATAACACTTTGTAGGGTATTTTCACTACACTTCACCAATTCTCACATTTTCCATATCATGAACATATTTGCGTACAAATCATTTATCAAGCACAGTTTCTCCAGTCATTCCATGTAAAAGATTAAGAAAGTTAAGCAAATAAGTTGGTACAAGTCTGACTTATCAACCCCCCCACACTTGAATCTTAGCTAGTCCTGAGCAAAGTAAAGCAAACACCAAACCTTTATCCATTCTCACATTCAACACTCGCAACATCATCATCTACCCATTCTTCAAACTTTTTGCATGCAAAAAAGAAATAAGCAAATAACACAAGTTCACAGCCCAACAATTCATACCAATTGCCAACTAAGGTACAGTGAATAAAAACCAAACCGCCAACGTGTTTTGTGTGCTGAGAGTTTCTTAAGCTTCCTCATTCTGTCTATGCAGAGTACTCTAGTAAACAGTTAATCAAAAATTCTTGCACTACAATTCTTTTGTGGACACACACAAACACTTCACATTTGAATTTCGTTTGGCTATTTTCTATCGCGCATTGGTGCTTGAGATTTTTTTTTCAAATTCATGCCGCCCTTTGGTGCTGACTGCCAGGGTTTTGTGGCTATTTTCCCCTTTATTTTGCCATTGGATTTTTCTTATCATTCACATCTTTTCTCAACATTCCATGTTCGTGTGTATCTTCAAAAGACTATAAAATGCAAGAACAAGTGTTTACAAGTAGAGGGCACATACAGGTAGAAGATTCGTAAGCTCTCTCCTATGTCAAATAGAGTGTTGGCGTTTCTATCTTACCTTAACATCGCACTTTACCCAACAACTTGTATGAATCAAATAAATGCTGTATACTCAAAAACATCGAAAAATTTTCATGCATCACAATTGAATAATGGTTTATGGATTTGATGATGATATTGGAAGTGCAAGTGTATTGAAAGTGCTAGTGTGCTAGATGGATAGTGGAAGATTTGCACAACACAACAGCCATTTCACATTTATCGCAACTGAAGAATAAAGCACACAACAAGGAATAAAGCACACAACAAGATAAAGCACACAACAAGGCCAGCGCTAACCACTACCTATTTTTCTTTCCTCAACACAGAACACACCAAGAAAATTACACCCCCTACATGAATACTAATATACTAGCACACCACCTTCAATCCCTACATAAAGCATCACACAGAATGAAATTCAAATACAAGGCACTAGGCCCATCACACCATAGCATAATCAAACTTGCATCAACCAAAGCAACAAGCATAACATTTCACTAATTCACCACACCCCCAGACCGTCTCTCTTTCTCACTCCTCCCCACACTTGAAAATTGCAATGGTCCCCATTGGGAGGAAGGGAAAGAAACTACCCTGTTTTAAGTGCCTGGTGGAGGTGGTTAATTAGAAAACCGAAAGAATCCAGGAAAAGTGGGGGTCGTGCCTCCGAAGTTGGTTAGGCTATTTCCTGTATTTGCACCCATCCCTTGCTGCATCACCACTCTTCTACTTGAAGTGTCCACAATCATACGCTGTGCTTAAGTGTCCAATTCATCTATTGGAGAGAAATAGGAATTGGGTCCTCTAGTCTGATGGTGATATACCATCATCAGGTTGAGATTGTGGACTTCGGTTTGGCATTGATTTAATCTATTATCCATTTCAGTCCACTGAGTGTGATGTTCCTGGATCATAGAGTCCAATCTTGTTCCCACGTTTGTTTGAAAACTACTTCATCTGTCGTCCATGGCATCTATATGGCGGATCACTGAGTTGTGCTATTCTTGCAGAGATGCCTGGAGATCCGTAAGGGCAGTTTGCATAGGTGAGAAATCATTCAAAACCTGGGGTGGTGGTGCTTGGTGCATGTGTTGATCTGGCTCAGCTAGGGGTTGCTCCTCTCTAATTTCTTCTATGACTGGCAAGGCCCTTGCATTCTCCCTTGCCTGTTCCTCCTTTTGCTATCTTTCTAGCTTTTCCACTTGCTGATAATTCTTCAGTTGGGAATTCTTGATGGGTCATGTGGATGTCCTGCATTCCTCTCCCAAGGAAATCTGCACCCCTAGTTTTGAAGCATACTCCATAAAGAAGTGGGGGAAATACATTGCCTGGTTATCTTCCACTATGGCATGGTTGATGTAAGTTATCACGAACTTGCCCATGTCTATAGTGAGCCTATTCTTAATAGCATACTTGAGATAAAGCCTATCTCTAGAGATCCGTGTGTTATGGGTTGTCGGCATGAGGCGTGAATTTACGAACAAAAGCCATGTTTTTGCTTCTGCAGTCAGATTCTTGTGCAACACATGCTTTGGAACACCGTATTGATTCCGCGCCCAATTTGCTCCAGGAAGTCCCAATGACTGCAGAACTGTATCTGGATTTCCCGCCTCACTTAGCTCACTCAACTCGTCCCTTTTATAATCTTGAAGGCCATAGTGCTTATTCACTATTTGACTTGTGAGCTTGATGTATTTCCCCCGCACAAATGCCCCCTTGGCTTTGATCTCCTCAGGAGTGACTCGAGTAGCATTGGCATAGAATTCCTTGGCTATAGCCACATTACAGATTTTGGATGCCACTGTAAGCTTGTGCCAGTTGTAATATATAATGATATCGGTGTAAGGCTTCTCAGTGATACAAAATGGCCTTTTAACATGAATGTGCCTCACAGCAAAGTCGCAAAACTTAAGTTGGGCTTGTTTGTTGATGAAGCGTTGCAAGGTGGGTTGCTGTGGAGCCTTTCTTTTATTCTGGTTAGGGTCTTGCACCTCCTTCATTTCACGCTCATCGGGAAGATATTCTTCGTCAGATTCAGAATTATCAGAGGGAGTTGTGAATATTGCAAACTTTGTTTTCCCTTTTGAATATTGGCCCTTTGAGTTGGACGTAGAGGCTTGGGAGGCTTTCTTTGGAGGCATGGTACCTACAATTTATATCCTATCAGTGTTGGTCTTGGTTGATAACTTATACAGAGTAGTGCGCAAATCATTTACATTGTTCCACATTTTGACTACCACATTGGTATTGACATGATTTCGCAACAGAAGACTTATCAGTTCGAAAGCGGGAATCACATGTACACATCATTCATTGTATTTTCAAGTGCTACAACATACTTTCAATAATCATGCAATTAGGCATTCATGACTGAATTTCCTATGATGCTCACATTTCATACGAAAATTATACTCATGGTCACTGCATTTGATCCTTCCAACGTTGATAATCAAGTTAATTACATCAAGGAACTGGTGACGGCCATAGAATGGGAATGGCACTTAATGTAAATGCACGAAAAGAAGACTTACTCGACTTGGGGAATTTCGTAAACACAACACAGAATTATGCTCGAAATGAAGACTTTGGACTTCCTTCTTAGGATTTCGCACTAGACCGAGGCTTCACACATTCAAGCATGAAGTGCATTTTGTTTATGCAAGGTTGATGGTATTTATAAGGGGATTTCCATGCAAGATTCGGCTATCAAGAGCTAGATGACAAGGCCATGTGACTTAGATAGAGGACAAAACACATATCAACCAAAAATGCTAGCAAACAAGTTGTGTCTAGTCTAGTCACTGCAAAGGTGCACATTCGGCCATCACCAAAATAATTTGGGTATGAAACAACTATTTTGTGGGCCCCCACTCTCATTCAATTGTCTTGTCACAATTTATATCATGCATAGGCATCTACTTGGTAGGAATGCTGATGTGCAAGTGTGCACATGGGCTGCTACCTTGTGCTTAATGTGCAACATCTACTAGCACAAGCTTGCACAATTGCACAACATGTGAGCATCAATATGTATAAGATAAACAACAAATGTGTGCAACAAATTTAGCTTCAAGATGCAAGGAAAACACAAGCATGCATGACAAAGGTATGAGATTGGAAAATTTCATCAATCGAGCTTCCAAAATAACAAACCGTCATCTTGTAAAACAAATATGTCCTTGATTTATTGTGTATTCAGCAAAACCCAAAACATGCACTTTGTAGCCTTATGTCTTATCTATCTACAGCTTTTTGAATCACTCAATTCAAAACTTGGACGACAAAGTTACAGCCGAAATTCGGAACTGCTCCAAGGCTAAAACTTCATGGCCAGTCTACATCGGGCGGGCACGCAGTGTAGACCTTCTCATGGTGCGGGTGCGCTTTCCCTTTCTAGCTTATTGTTCCACTTTTATGCAATATATGTATGTCTTTGCCTCAGGATTGGACTTTTAAATAAACATAAGCATTGTAGATCTCTCTTTTGGATTTCCATAGGTGCAAGAATCATCAACGTTAGAGGTCTTTAGCTCAAGATATTAGCATTCTACCAAACATTGGTAGTGAACTCAACACTCAAAACTGGAGGAGTGATCACAAAGATACCCCTGTTTCTCATACTTAGAGGCAGAATTGGAAGAACATCAAAACATAAGAATTGAGGTATACTCAAAGAGATTTCCAGAACATCCAATATCTCCTCATTTAGATTAGTATTGAGAAAGATACACTCAATTGAATTTAACTATTCATTTTGCCCAAATAAGAAATAAGCATGTTAAGGGATTCTTTAAACTCCACAAGCATCATTTCAAGCCTTTTTGAATTCTTTCCTTGTTTTTTGACCTAAAATACGTATTTGTCTCATTTAATCAACATTTTAGGTCTTTGTTTTTTCATTTTAGAACTCCAAGTTGTAATCCATATAAAATGTATAAAATAACACATAACACTACAAATTTGCATGAAAAACAAGTCAAAAGCTAAGCAAAATAGCACATATAAGTCAGTATAAAAGCAACTTATCACTCGCTTCGCACAAAACCATTCAATTCTCAAAGTTTGCCAGCTTAAAATCCTTCGCATGAAATCAAATTCCCAAAGATAAAACATTTATTGCTTTATTGCTCAATTCAAAATTCTTCTCTTAGTCCCAATATATTACGAACAAGGCCTATAAATAGGTTTACAATCAAACCCTAAGTTACCAACTAAGAAAACTAAAATAAACCCTAGCTAACAACGCTTGGGTTACATAACAACTTGGACCCTAACATCTTATGATACTTTAATTAAAAGTCCAATACAAATAGTAAGCAAAAATATCTAAAATGAAAATAATAAAAATTGGCCGCAAGCCGATGTCGCGAAGTGAGGAAAGCTCGACATTGCGACATTGGGCTAAAACACTGAAAGTAAAATGACTTGGTCCTAGGCATCACGGCGTGCGACGCTGAACGTTGCGACGTGCGACACTCTCCACCATGATGTTGCTTGATGTCCACGTCTTCCACCGAATTCCAGGTCTCCAAATATATGATTTGTCTTTTACAACCAGAATAAACAACTTGGATTCCTTGGACTTGATATAGCTTCGCGATTTCGCATCAACCCCTCCCACTTCAAAAAGATACGACCTCGAATCTTGTGTTGTGATACAAGACAACTCCTTGAGAAACCTGTAAAATCTTCAAGACGAAAAGAAAGAATATATGGAATTTCACACTCAAAACTTTACTTCTCTTTGCCTTTTTCTACAATATGCACATAATGGCTTTTGCCATACAAATCAACATTCAATTCTTTTCTTGCCTCTCATGATATACATAATAAATATCAATTAAATTACAATCACATAAAGCAAACAAAGAATTTAAATCATGTCGCTCCTCCACCACGGGTGAGTGAATTTTCATCAACAAACTTCCATCTCCACGACCTCTTTGTGGGATTCCTCCAACATATTAGTAACATCATTAACATTATGAATTGGTGTGGTAGGTGTTGTGACCCAAAATTTAACCAAAGCCTCTATCCTAACAAACAACAACTTTAAATCCTCAACTCTCTTTAAGAAAGAGAACATTATGTTGATATCAACTAGCACAAACAACCATGGTGATCCACTAGAAGCAATCCCAAAATATACCCACTTCAAATGTAGCAATAAAGAACCAAATTTTTTTTCCTATTACTTTTTTTAGCAAAAAAAAAAAAAACCCAACACCAAAATCAACAAAAATAAAGATATATTTGTTGGCACCCAACAGAAATTGAAATCTCTATTAAGCTAGCATATATCAAACAACTTGATAACTCAATTTTTAAGAAAAACTGAAAAACCTGATTTATCAAAGACTGTGTTCTTTGATACCACTTGATACGAAGCTCAGACTGATTCGCTCGAGATCTGATTTGGTGTGTCACAGAAGCAAATACTCTTCAGGAGCTTTCGATTAAATCAATGGAAGTCAAATAATCCAACAAGTAGATTGGAATTACTTTCTACTAAATAGCCCGCTTCATGAAAAACTATTCAATTCTCAAAGTTTGCTAGCTTGAAAATTCGTAACAGGAAAATTCACAAAGATAAAACATTCACTATTTTATTGCTCAATTCAAAATTCTTCTCATAGTCCCCATTACATAACGACCAAGACCTATAAATAGCTTTACAATCAAACCCTAACTTACCAACTAAGAAAACTAAAATAAACCCTAGCTAACAAGGCTCGAGTTACATAAAAACTTAGACCCTAACATCTTCGAATACTTTAATTGGACAAGCGTATCGTTAACCTTGCAATTTTACCCTATTCACTAATGTAGATATGGTGAGAGGGATCGTATCCACGGGGAAGGGAGTGGATTCTTGAATTTAGATTTTGTTCACGAAATGTCACAAAGAGAACTAGATTATAGTAATGTCACAAGAGAATTAGATTGCAACAATAACAAGTAACAGAAACAAGCTCAACAAGAATAGGAGTGTAAAGACAACAGAAACCACAAATATAACAAATGCTTGTAAAATTCAAGTGATCAAATAGATGTCTTAGGGTTTGGCACCAGATGAGTGCACATTACACTACTCAACTACAATGTAACCGACACACAAATAAAATAGTGAGGAGATTTCGTTGCCTAGGAGCCTAGTCAACACTCAGCATGGCGATCGCAATGCTCTCTACACTCCCTAACATCATGCTTTCCTATGGCGAGGCCTAAGCATGATGAATGTATCCCGTAACACCTCAACTTCCCAAGTCTCATGAAAGGTGTATCGCGTACTTCTCAATTTAACCCTCGAAACTACTATAGTAGTGGCGCTAGGGATCGATCCACAGAAAAGGAGATTGGTTTCAAGAATTCAGAAAATTGTTCTAATATAAAAAATGAATGCTAACTAAACAAACAGAGAAAGAGAAGTGATGTAACTAACAAGAACAATAACAAAGAAACCAAACAATGAGCCCAAACACAACAAGAACAAAGAACAACTAGGAAAAATACACAGAAATGTGGTAACAAATCTTAATAAGCTGTCCTAAGGTTCTACACCGGATGAATATGCAAATAGGTTACTCAAATGCAAGGCAATTGACATACACTGGAAAACGAAGAGGAGAACATACTGCCTGAGAACCTAGACTATGATCAGCATGGCAACCACATCATATTCTACGCTCATTGACTTCCCTCTTTCCCATGGCAAGGCCTAGAGTGAAGGTTGTAACCCGCTGAGTCTCAACTTCCCAGGATCCACTACTATAGCATGCAAAATCTAAGGTTTTCCCATGGCGAGGGCTAACCTAGGTCCGTTTGTCTTTGTGAAACTCAAGAAGTCTCTTCTCACTCAATTCTTAAGTCTCAATGAACTTCCACCGGCATGACGACCGCATCTTAGTTCATGATCTAACAATACTAGTGAGAAAACTCAATTGTCATACTGTGTGTTCTCATTTCCAGCATTTCTACTCCTATTGATGAATTAAACCCAACCTAGCATGATGAACACAATCGAAGCATGATTCAAACAACAAAAGCACAAATGAGTGAAACTTAACAAAATTTAAGCATAATTCTCCAATATCAGTTCATTCTCGATGAATTATGTCAATTGTATTGCATAGCATAGCCTAATTACACTTCACCCGGTTCAAAACCCTAGAACACAGCGAATTTAGCCACAATAATTCATATCCAACTCACGATCGGGAAAATACAATTCCAGGCAAGTAATTCTCATATTATAGAAAGAATTTACCGATTGAATTAGTCAATTACTCCAAAGAATCACAATGTTAGGTTCAATTTCTCGATCGGAACTGGAGATCAAGCCAAAATTCTAGAGAGAGAACTAGAGAGAGAAAAATAGAAAAGTGAGAAAATTCCCGCTCAAGAAAAATTACAAAGGTCTGGTAAGAAACTAGAATACGAATAAAATTCCCCCCCTAAATGTGAACTAAACCCTCTATATATAGAGGTTACAAGAAATGTAAATAATACGCAAACGTAAAATGAATACAAAGTTACAAGAACGCCACTGCACAATAACAAAGTCCAACAAAGCAACCGCGTCTTCAAAAAAAACTTGTGCGCCTTCGAGCCTAGATCAATCACGCCTCCGAGAACCTGTTAATCAAGAGAGCAAAACTCCACACTTATGATACATTTTGGCAAAAGCACTCCAAAATAACCCCACGACACGTCGTGGAATAAGAATTCTCTATGCCACAACGCGTCGTGGGCTTCCTTTTCTTAACTCCACGATGCGTCGTGGAGTATTTTGTTTTCAACCGACGACGCGTCGTCGGTTTTTTTTCCTCTACTCCATGACACATTGTGGAGTACTTTTCTGTGCTTAGTGTGCAAATCTAAAGAGACATGCATGTGTTCAAGGTGAGCGTTTGAGAGCAAGGGTGAGTGTGTGAGGCAATGTGTTGTGCTTGTGCATGAACCTTTTGATGTGCAACCATGTAGTTCAAGCTTGTGCATAGTAGTGTGCACTAAGTGTGGTGAGGTGAGTGTGGCCATTAAAAAACAACAAAAATGTGCATCAAATCCAACTCAAAGCTACGAGGAAAACATAAACACATATACTTGGAACTTTTTACCTCTCAACTTCTGAAAACTTACAAACCGTCACCTTGCAACCACATTCTGGCCCTGATGCATTGTGAATTTGGAGAAACCTAAAACATGAGAGTTATAGTTCCAAGTCCTACTTTCCACAGCCTTTTGAATAACCCAAATCGGAGCTCGAATGACAAAGTTATGACCAAAACACTAAGCTGTGGCTAGAAGATGCAGGTTTAAAACCCTAGTTAGGTGTTTTCACCATTCTACCGTGATTTGCCAGTTTTCCTTTCAGAATTAAATTTTACCTTGAACACCAAGTTGTAGCTTCCTCTCTTGGCTTTCCATAGGATCAAGAATCATCGAAATTGGAGGTCTGTAGCTCAAGTTATTCTCAATCTACCAAACTGTGGCAAGAAGATCAAACCCTAAAAAAAAACTAATCCAAGAACAACAAAGAAGCCTCCGTTTCTCATGACTGCATACCGAATTTGAAGAAAGTTAAAACATGACAATTAAAGTACACACAAAGAGCTTTTCATAGCCACCAAGATCTCTTCATTTGGACCAACATTGAGAAAGATATACTCAAATGAAATCCAACACTCAAGCTGCCAAACCTAAGGCATACTAAAGCATTTTCACACTTTTTTTCATTTCTTCCACACTTATTCACCCGAATTTAAAATTGATTCTTTTAACCTCATTTTTTATCTTTTCCATTCATTTTAGCACACCTCATTACCAATCACATAAAAGCACCAAATATCACATAACACATCACAATTTCATAGAAAACAAGCCAAAAGCTAAGTGAAACAAGATATTTAAGTTGGTATAAAACCAACTTATCAAATTCCCCCACACTTGAACTTTTGCTTGCCCTCAAGCAAAACTCATGCTCTAGACTTTCACCATATTGCATTGAACCCTCACTCCCTTTCCACTATGTCCAATTCCAAGTTCATCAAAGTATTTTCACACAGAAAATTATGCAACATTTTCCGGCCCTAGCTCTCAGATTTCAATACACATTACCAACTAAGGCACAATGAATAAAGACCAAAATGTCATGCGTGAAAGTGTGTGCTTAAGAACATGCACTTCATCTATTCCTTTGCTATATACCATCTAGTTGTCTCACTTTCCATTCAGTACATGTCAATCTCCTTGTCCACTCTTATGAACATGCAACTCACAAGATCAATGGTAACTGACACGAGCTGTCGTGGGCTCGTCAATTTAACCTAAACCACTATGTAGTAGTGATGAAGGATCGTCTCCACAGGGAGAGGGTTATGTATCGATTTCAATTATGATAGCAAAGAACAACGAAATGATATTACTCGAACACTCTAACACTAAACAAGCTAAATGATACAGGAAATAATCGGTAAGGGAAAATGCGTTGCCTCAAGGGGAAACAATTAGCATAGATTTCTGTTCATTATCATGGACTTGTGTATCATGTGAGGGGACTGTCTACCAGTGATGTGAGGTTGATTGGCCTGTTGGCCCTCACAGCTCCAGATCACAAATACCCTAAATCTTCTCTTGCTAGAGCAAGATCTCGGTTCCAATTAATACCCTAGATCCCTATCCTATAGGCCAATTCTAGTTCTAATCTCAACTGACTCCCTTGGTAGGGCAACCAACTAAGTTAAGCATTCGAATTGAACCATACAGATAAACTCAGCCCTTATCATGTAATTGACCTTAAGATTGTCATTTGGCAACACACAACCCAGATCACAAAGCAAGTAGGTAACTGAGACTCACAAGACATAGATTTCAATTCATTACAGGTTTTATCCAATTGACTTAGGTAGATCCACATAGATCTCAGTGGGTACCGCAGATGAAGTTAGGATTTGGATGAAATTATATGAACCCATTGATATAAAACAAGCAATGAACATCAATCAAGATTTGGCACAGATAAATTCTATTTCAATTGTCTCAAACGAACTAGAAATCCATACAATTAAACCCTCAAGGCAACACTATGAGTCTAGCCGATCATGATGATCGGCTCACAATCCATGATTACAATCAGAAAATTCAAGATACAAACTATCTCTTTTTCTATTCTCCTCTCAATCGTACTTTTAGGGTTTGGTATCTTGTTGTGGAATTTTTCTCTCTCTTCCTCCCCGACTGCTTCCTCTTCTCTCTCCATCTTCCTTCCTTTTATACATTCCTCTTGTCATTTTTGATCATGTTGGTTGAGTCATCTTTGCTCCCCTCCTTGATTCTTGCACGTGTCCTGTGTTACACCAATCAGAAAATGATATGAGTTCACGTGGTCACCCCAATGACTTAAACATTAAGAATCAGAAATGCACAATTACAAACACCTAGTGAACATGTCAATTGCTATGCTTATGCTTTGTGCATTTGGTGTATGTAACGTGCCTTGCCTTATTTGTGCACATGGGTGTAAGACTATAGTGATACTGAGTATGAAAAGGGATGACTTGTGAGCTAGTGAATAGATGAAGTGAGTTGGTGGGCTATGTGTTGAGCATCAGTGCAATGAGAGTAAGTAGGATAATGAATTTAGTGTAAAAAAAATTACATGAGTGTGTGAGGTGCGTGAGAGGGTCGGCCGTCGGGACTGACGGCCGACCATCCCGGACGGCCGACCAAAAGGTTGGCCTACCTGTGTGTGTGTTTGTGTGTGTTGTTTTGTGTTGTGTGTGTTTGTGAAGCTTGTGAGTGAGTGAAGTGCAAGAGAGTGTTGAAGTTATGTAAATGGATGAATGTGTATGCATTTATGTGAAGTGCTAGTGTAGGTGTTTGATTTACAAATTCAGTGCATGCACAACTCATTTCATGTCTCGTTAACACTTCATCGCACAACACCATTTTCATCATACGTTCATTCATCACACTGCATTCAAGACATCAACCAACCCAAACCAACCTGTGTGTGTTGTGTGTGTGAGTCGGCCGACCGTTTGGTCGGCCGACCAACCGTGAGTGTGTGTGTTGTGTGTGTTGTGTCGGTGGTTGTGAAGTGTTGGTGTGCTAATGTATGTGATTTTGTAAACCTTGTGAAGCACAACATGTTTCTTAGTTCATCCTTCATCACACAATTGCATCAATTCATGACACATTTTCTCAACACTCTACCAATTTTCACATTTGATAGCTTCAACACATTTTCACACAAAAGATGTTCATCATATGCTCTTTTCATCGTAAATGCATGCAAAGTTCAAGTAAGAAGAACAATTAAGCACAAATAAGTTGGTGCACACACAACTTATCAACCCCCCACACTTAAACCTTTGCTAGTCCCGAGCAAGCTATCAATTAACATCTCTTTGTTTGGTTTCACACCCAGCACTTGCCAATACTATCAAAATTTTTTTTCGCATGCAGAAAGTTTTAAGGGCACAAGTTTACAGTCCATTTTCTTCTCGCTCATTATCAACCAAGGTGTAACGAATAAAGACCAAACCGCCAACGTGATGTGTGTGCTGAGAGTTCCTATGCTTCCTCACCTTGTCTATGCCAAGTACTCAAGCAAACACTTTATTACAAATTCTTGCACTACAGTCTGTTGTCCACACACATTAACACTCAGCACATAGAGATCAATGGTATTTATTCACATAACTTTGAAGTTCTTTTTCTTTCTTTCTCAGTGCACTTTGGTGCCTCAATTTACTTTAAACTTGCCGCACTTTGGTGCTTGGCTGTCAGGGTTTTATGGCTCTTTTTTCCCTTTATTTGCCACACAGGCTTTTTTCTTTTTTTTCCACATCTTTTCTCCAACACCTCATGTACATGTGTGTCTTCAATAGACTATATACTGAAATGCAAGAACAAATGTTTACAAGTACAGAGCACATACAGGTTAAGTAACACATAAGTTCCCTCCTATGTCAGATAGATTTTTGTTGGCGTTTCTATCTTACCTTAACATCACACTTTGGCCAGTAACTTACATGAATCGAATGAGTACTGCAACTAACAAAGATTTTTAGCATGCATGAAACGCTTGAGTATACAAGTGGAGTAGGTGATGGTATTGGAAGTGCTGGTGTGCTTATGGATTTGACAACAATATTCTCACAACACAACAAACACTTCATATTCATCATTTCCACAAATTAACTCAACACATTACAACTATTGTAAGGCCAGGGCTAGACACTGCCTTTCTTTCTTCATAATCAAACACTACAACACACATACATTAAGTTCTGGACCCTAAAGTCACACAACAGAATGATTTCCAGCATACAGCACAAACTTTCAAAGGTTTAAGTACAACACTCCTTCAACATTTTAATTCTAAAACACTCACACGTAACAAGCTTAAACAGTCAGGTATCATTCTCACGATCACCCTCATCAACCAGACATCATACAACAACAATAATCCAGAAAACAACAATAAAGACAGCAATCAACAACAGCATCGACCCAGACATCATACAACAGCAATAATCCAGAAAACAATAATAAAGACAGCAATCAACAACAGCATCGACCCAGAAATCAACCAGCTGCAACAGCCCAGAAAATACCCCCACTATGTTCTCACTCCCTTTTCCCCCCCACACTTGTAGTTTGCAATGACATCAATTGGGGATAAAGGGAAAGACACTGCCCTGTCTAGGTGCCAGGTGGAGGTGGTGGAGTTGAAAAACGTGAAAAACCAGGGAATGGAGCATTCATGTTCCTCATGTTGGGGTTATTGTTGAAATTGGACGTGCCTCCCCTCGGTTGCATGTTGAAGGATGGGCTGCTCCCCGGATGCATGTTAAAGTTGGAAGTGCTGCTACCAGGTTGCATACCGAAGTCTGCGGTGCCGCCCCCTGATGTACATTTCCCCCATGCGTTACCACTCTCCTTGAGGTGTCTACAACCATTCTCTGTGTTTCCAATTCCTCTATTGATGGGAAGTATGAATTAGGGCTCCTCGTTTGATGATGATACGCCGTCATCAAGTGAAGATTGTGAATTCCCGTCTGGCATTGATTCATTCTGTTCTCTATTTCCGACCAATGTCTGTTATGCTCCTGTGTCATTGAGTTCAACTGCGTCTCCACACTTGTCTGAAAATTTCCCCATCTCTCATCAAGGTGACGGGCCATCGAGAGGTGCTGTTCTGTCATTGACGCTTGAACCTCTGCTAGGGCATTCTGCATGGGAACAAAATTGGTAGAGTCCTGGACTGGCTGCGTGTCGTGTGCCTGCTGTTCTGGCTCATCTTCAATCTCTTCATTGTCTGGGTATGCTTCTTGAGCTTCTTCTTCCCTTCTTTCTCTTTCTGCTTTCTCCTGTTGCTGGTAATTTCTCAAGTGGCTGTCTCTGATGGGGCTCATTGATGCCTTGCAATCATCACTTGGGGCAATCCTTACTCCCTGCTTCACTGCATACTCATATAGGAAATGTGGAAAAAACATGGCCTGAGTTTCATCCGTTATGGCTCTGTTAATATGATTCATGACAATCCTCCCAAAGTTCACTGTTAGCCCGTGCTTGATGGCGTATATCAGATTCACCCTGTCTTTGGCAATCTTACTGCTGGGGGTCATTGGCATGATTCTGGAGTTGATGAACAGAAGCCATGTCTTTGCTTCTGCAGTTAGGTTTTTCAGTGCCACGTGTTTTGGATGCCCTTGATGGTTCCTAACCCATTCGGATCCTGGAATTGTCACTGTGCTCAGTATGCTGTCTAGGTCTCCCATCCTGCTCACTTAGTTGATCATGAGGGTCTTCATCGAGTTCATAATGCTTGTTTACCACTTCAGATGTCAGTTTCAAATACTTGCCTCGTACATATACACCCTTCTCCTTTCTGTCTTGCTCTTTCATTACGGTGGCGTTAGCATAGAACTCCCTAGCAATTGCCACATTGCAGCTTTGAGGAGCATCCATCAACGGCTGACATCCATACTCTGTGAGCGTATCGGTGTAGGGACTCATTGTGATTATGCACGGTCTCTCAACATGTATGAGTCTCATAGCAAAGTCACAGTACTTGGTCTGAGCCTTCTCATTTACAAACTTTGGTATAGGTGAGGTCCTCATTTTCTTTTGTTCTTGGTCTAACTCTTCTTCCTCCATGTCATCTGGGAAATATTCGTCACCTGAGCTGGAGTCATCTATCACTTGCGTGGGCACGCCAACCTTTCCTTTTCCTTTCTGGCCTCTTGATGTTGAGGTCGAAGCTTGCCCAGATTTCTTGGGAGGCATGGTTCCTAAAACACAACATCCCATATCAGTCGTTGGTGTCAAGACATGATTTTGGCAACAAAATTCATACAAAGCTTGGGAGCCTTCTCACACGCAATAGAGTCTAATTTTTTAAAGTTCACAATTCATGTATCTTTGGATCATGTTATCATGCCATTTCTATCACACGTAATACATGATTGCAATTCACACCAATTGACAATGATATTTCAACTTTGAGACCCAAGTTCAAAACATGTTACATGGGGACACCATTCATGGTCATAAAAGCTTGACATGAACTGAACACAGCAATTCATCCCTTTTATCTATTATCAATTCGGGTAAACTAGATTTTTCCACCAATGCATGAGTTAACTGCTTTTGACCATGTGAACAGAATTTTTCAGCTTTGTGTCGCCGCAAAAACATTTGAGTAATCGTGAAAAGCAATGAGAATCAGTCAAAACTTAAAAAATCAAAAATTGTAAAGCATGATCTGAGTTAAATTTGAGGACAAGAATCTCCCAATTTGGACCAAAATTGAGCAAGTTATAGCCAAAAAACCGTAAGGTGCCAAACTGGGTCATTCAGCTTTTAACAATTTAGCAACTCAGATTCAGCTTGACTTTCCTTGCCTCATTAGTCTATGTTCCAGTGACAATTAGCGAGAGTGTCCAACATAAACATTGTGGGTTATCATGCTATCAAAATTTAGCAACTGGAATCATGCAATTTCGATCTTCGAAACTCAAGTTATGTACAAAATAGTGAAACGTGGCAGTGCTGAAACAATCTACGAATTCAGGTCAATACATTTGAATTCAACAATTCCTCCAAGCATGTAAAGATCAATATACATTTCAATCATGAATCCAACAAGTGTATGGAGGTGGATGACTTACTTGTTTGGAGATGATTACAATTAAATGCAACGTAAAGAAAAACAGCTCCTTACTCCACGAAGTGAGTCCTCGGCCGAAATCCAGCTATGTGTGCACGATTTGTCGGTGAAATTTCAACTAGTGTGTGCAAGTGTAGATGATGAGTGTATGCTGCAAGAGTTATGGTATTTATAGATGACATTGTCATGCATGAGTGGGTCATGTGCAACAAAAATCCAAAGGCATGTGATGGTGCTAGAGATCAAGTTGATGGGTAACAAGTCACAAGCTCCCAAAGCATTGGCAAGTTGAATCAATTCATCAGTGCACCATTCGGCCATTACAAGATGTTTCTCTTTCAAGCAAAATTTGTGGGCCCTAGCAATTCTTTGCCTTTCCTACTTTGCATTCCATTACCAAAAAATATTCAAGCAAGCATTATTATGTCAAGTCCAATCTACTACTTCAATCGATTTTCTTCACAATTCATGCTAGCAATGATTTTTGATGGTCCACAACCCATACCTATTTACACCATAATTCATAGCTTCTTCTTCCTGCATTGTTCATCATCATTTTCTTTCTTTACATTTTTCGGTCATGCAAGCTTTTTGCTATCAAACAAAATGGTTGTGTGCAGTGTTAAATGTATGAATGTATGAATGAAATCTTTTCGCTTTTCTGGTCGCTGCCTCACTCCCTGGATGATTTGACTCTTTACTGCAATGCTTAGATAAATTAATAACAAGAATAAAAGATATAATCACGCAAAGAGATTAGAAGAATCAAATATTTTTCACTGCTCAGATGACCTACTCTCGGATTTTATTCCTGACCTTTGGAGTGTAGATAATATTCTTCTGCCTTTTTACCTTTTAAATCCCGTGACCTCTGGAGGAGATGTTCTTAGCTTCCTTGGGGGATTTGTCTTCATCTTGTGTGCACTGTTCAGAGAAGAAAGGAGAGATTCAACCATTTAGTTGAAAAAACTTAACTACAGAAAATAACAAAACAAAGACAAGAATTGAAATGATTGGGTTGCCTCCCAATACAGCGCTTGGTTTATTGTCCTCAGCCAGACATGGAAGGTTTCTTGTTAAGGTGATGGATCATCAAGGAACTCAGTTTGTCCCTTGTCCTTGTAGTCCACAGCTAACTTGAAGATTTTTACTCTATGTCCATTCACTTTCCAGCTTGCCCCAGAAGCTTCCTTTTGCACCTCAACAACTCCATATGGGAAAGTCTTGGTGATGGTGAATGGTCCAACCCATCTGGATTTTAGCTTACCAGGGAACAATCTTAGCCTGGAGTCATAAACAAGCACTTGCTGTCCCACCTCAAATTCTTTCAGCTTAATCTTGGCATCATGCCACCTTTTAGTCCTCTCCTTGTACATGTTTGCACTGATGTAAGAGATCCATCTAAACTCATCTAACTCATTGAGCTTCATCATCCTTGCTTCCTGGGCCAAATTTACATCCATGTTTAGCTTCTGCACTGCCCAATAAGCCTTGTGCTCCAACTCTACTGGATGGTGGCATTTCTTTCCAAATACAAGCCTGAAGGGTGAAGCTCCAATTGGGGTCTTATAAGCTGTTCTATAAGCCCACAGTGCATCATCAAGATTGAGTGCCCAATCTTTTCTTCCTGGGTTTATCACTTTCTCCAATATTCTCTTGATTTCACGGTTTGACGCTTCAGCTTGTCCATTGCTTTGGGGGTAGTAGGCTGTGGACACTTTATGTTGGACCCCAAACCTAGTCAGGAGGGCTTTGAACATTTTGTTACAAAAGTGGCTCCATCCGTCACTTATAATAGCCCTTGGAGTCCCAAATCTGTTAAGGATATTTCTCTTGACAAACCCCATGACACTTTTGCTGTCATTATGGGGTAATGCTACAGCTTCCACCCACTTTGATACGTAGTCAACTCCAACCAATATGTATTCATTCCCACAAGATCGTGGGAATGGACCCATAAAATCCAAGCCCCAGACATCAAATAAATCCACTACCATCACATTATTTCGGGGCATCTCATCTCTACTGGATATATTTCCCACGCGTTGGCATTTGTCACACTGGCTTATCCACAGCTTCGAGTCTTTAAATATTTGTGGCCAGTAAAATCCGGTTTGTAAGATCTTGTGTCCAGTCCTTTCTACTCCAAAATGTCCTCCATAGGGTGATTCATGACATGCCTGGAGAATTTCTTCTTTTTCTTCTTCTGGCACACACCTTCTGATAACTTGGTCACTACACCATTTGTACAGATTACCATCTTCCCAAAAATAATATCTGGCATCATGTTTGAGCTTATTCTTTTGATCACTGGAATAGTGGTTTGGTATCTGTCCCGCAACTACAAAATTAGCTAACTCAGAAAACCAAGGCAGCTCTTTGGTGTGAACTCTGAAGACTTGCTCATTTGGGAAATGCTCCTTAATCCACAATTGTAATTGTCCCTCATTCAGAGTCCCCATTTCAAGCCGGGACAAGTGGTCTGCTACCACATTTTCGCAGCCCTTCCTATCCCTGATTTCGACATCAAATTCTTGTAACAACAAGACCCAACGAATCAGCCTGGGTTTGGCTTCCTTCTTTGCCATAAGGTACTTAAGTGCTGCGTGATCCGTATGGACTATGACCTTTGAACCCAGGAGGTAAGCTCTGAATTTATCGAATGCATACACCACGGCCAACATCTCCTTCTCGGTGGTGGTATAATTGAGTTGTGCCCCATTCAGCAGCTTGCTTGCATAATAGATCGCATGAAAGATTTTGTCTCTCTTTTGTCCCAGCACTGCCCCCACTGCATAGTCGCTGGCATCGAACATCACTTCAAAGGGCTCCCCCCACACTGGTGTGACTATCACAGGTGCCTCTACCAGTTTGGTTTTCAACAACTCGAAGGCCTCTTTGCACTTCTCATCAAAGACAAAGGGAGTGTCCTTTTCTAGCAACGTACACAATGGTTTGGCCACCTTTGAGAAATCCTTTATGAACCTTCTATAAAACCCAGCGTGTACCATGAAACTTTTCACCCCTTTCACATTGGTTGGGTCTGGGAGTTTTGCTATCACCTCTACCTTGGCTTTATCCACTTCCAATCCAGCTTGTGAAATTTTATGTCCCAGCACAACCCCTTCATTCACCATAAACTGACACTTTTCCCAGTTCAACACTAAGTTGGTGTCCACACACCTCTTAAGTACCAGCGACAAATTTTCCAAGCAACCCTCGAATGTCATTCCAAACACTGAAAAGTCATCTATAAAGATCTCTATGATATTTTCCACCATGTCTTGGAAGATTGCCATCATGCAGCGCTGAAAGGTGGCTGGTGCATTACAGAGTCCAAAGGGCATTCTTTTGTAAGCGTAAGTTCCAAAGGGACAGGTAAAGGTTGTTTTATCCTGATCTTTTGGGTCAATGGCAATTTGGTTATATCCGAAGTAGCCATCAAAAAAGCAATAGTAGAGGAAACCAGCTATGCGATCTAGAAGTTGCTCAAGAAAAGGCAGAGGGTAATGATCCTTCCTGGTAGCCTTATTCAACTTCCTGTAGTCCATGCATATTCTCCATGCATTAACAACCCTGGTAGCCAACATCTCATTTGCTTCATTTGTCACCACAGTCACCCCTCATTTTTTAGGTACGCACTGTACCGGGCTAACCCACTCACTAGCTGAGATCGAAAATATCATCCCAAAATCAAGCAGCTTAATTATCTCCTTTTTCACTATTTCCATCATTTGAGGGTTCAACCTTCTTTGCCTTTCTCTTGTTGGCATGGCCCCCTCTTCCAGTAAAATCTTATGCATACAAATGCTGGGGCTTATTCCCTTGATATCCGCTATAGTCCAGCCTATGGCTTCCCTATGCATTCTTAGAACTCCCAACAGCTTCTCCTCTTGACACTTTTCCAACGTAGATGATATAACCACAGGGAGGGTTTCATTTTCCCCAAGAAAGGCATACTTCAAATGGGAAGGCAGAGGTTTCAGCTCCAATTTGGGTGGCCTCACAATGGAGGGTAGCAACTTCTCGTTCCTGCACTCAAAATTTTCTTGCCTCACCTCAGTGGGCTTCAAGTCAACATATTCATCATTTTCAATAATAGCAGTTGCTAACATTTCACACATTGCATCGTCTTCTGCATTTTCATCAAAAATATTTTCTAAATTCATTTCTGCCACAGACTCATCTATTACACAACATTCAATCAAATTCGTCAATTCATGCATAATCTCAAGCTCTTCATCATTCAAAACAAATTCAATGGATTCATCCTTGTCTTGATCTGAGGTTTCAAGTAAAGCAACAGAAAACTTTCGTTTATGTTCTAGTTCAAGAAGATAAGGATTACCTTCCACAGGGTGTATAAAGCAACATTGCTCCACTGATTTGGGGTACTTCATTGCGTAGTCCACATTGAAGACCACTTGCTCCCCATTCACCCTGAATGTAATGGTCTTACTCTTGACCCCTATGAGTGCATCCCCTGTAGCTAGGAAGGGTCTCCCAAATATTAATGGCACTTCTGGGTCTTCATCCATATCCAATATGATAAAATCAACAGGGATCACAAATTTATCTACAGTTACCAACACATCCTCAACCATCCCGGTGGGTTGCACCAAAGATCTATCAGCCAACTGGAGTAACACTGCCACTGGTTTGATTTTACCCCCCAACCCGACATTCTCATCAATGGAGAGGGGCATCAAATTAATACCAGCTCTAAGATCACAAAGGGCTTTGTTGAAGAATCTAGTACCAATTGTACATGGTATGGTGCAGCTCCCTGGATCCTTCAGCTTTGGGGGCAGATCATTGTTTACCCATGCCTGACTCTCTTTTGTAAGGGGTATTGGGATATCACACTATAGGATCTGTTCTTTGTTGGCAATCAGGTCCTTCAAGAATTTAGCATATCGGGGCATGGCTGCAACCAGGTCCAACAAGGGTACATTAACATTCACATTTTTTACCATATCAAAGAACCTTGTGAATTGGGCTCCCTTCTTAGCTTGAGGTGGGACTCTCTGAGGGTATGGGGGTAGTGGTGCATACTCTGGGTAGTTATAGGGACTTTGAGGTCCCCTTTTTTTCTTTGGTTCAGGCGCCTTCACACTCTCCTCTTTGTTCTCTTCTTGGATTTCCTCCTCCATGGTAATCTCTTCGTCCATGAATTCTTCTTCAGGATCGTCCTTTTGTTCTTTCCTCTTGTTTCCACTTAATTCTTTACCACACCTCAGAGTTATGGCATTACAGACTTCTGGCCCTTTTCCTATTGGATTTGGTTCAGTATCGCTTGGGAGAGTCCCATGGGGTCTCTGATGTACTGCCTTGGCCATCTGGCCCATTTGCATCTCCAGGTTCTTTATAGCAACTTCGCAGTTTTTCACTTGAGATTTAGTATCCAATTGTTCCTTTTCATACATGTCCATCTTGTCCAAGATCTTTTGAAGCATAATCTCTTCATTAGTCTTCCTCGGTTCCCTGTTGGTGTTGCTTGATTCCCCACCTTGGAAGTACTGCCTTTGCTGATTGCCTTGGTTGTTCTGTCCCCAAGTACCTTGACCTGACTGGTTTTTATACCCTCCATATTGCTGTCCATATTGCTGTCTGTTGTTGTAATTCTGAACATATTGAACAGACTCATGTGTGAGCTCACATTCATCGGTGTGGTGTTCCCCTTTACATAAACCACATGATAGCACTGGGGCTGTCTTTGATGCTTTTAAGGTCTGAACTTGCCTTGTTAGAGCTTCGACCTTTGCCTCTAAAGAAGTCTCCTCATCTAGATCCAATACCCCTCGTTGCTTCCTCATCGGTGTTTTTTTGGCCTCTTGGAACAGGTATTCATCATCCGCAATTGAGTCGAAGAGTTCCCTAATCTCAGGCACACATTTGTTTTTCAAGGCCCCGCTGGCACATGCCTTAACCATCAGTGAGGCTTCTGGTGACAGACCCTTGAAGAAGATGTTGAGCTCTCTGACCTCCCCAAGGTCATTGTTTGGACACTGTCGGAGTAAGTCATTGAACCTATCCCACGCTTCCTTAAATGTCTCCCCATCTTGCTGTTGGAAGCTGCAAATTTCCATCCTCATCCGTTCCAATTTGGCTGGAGGGAAGTACTTGGCCAAAAACTTTCTCTCCAGTTTTTCAAAAGTGGCTATGGATTGTCCTCCGATTGAATTAAACCAGTGCTTCGCCTTCCCCTTGAGAGACAGTGGGAACAGAACTCTTCTCACGTCATCAGGCGTGACTCTCTGCAATTTGAAGGTGTTACAGAGTCCTAAGAACCAATCTAAATGCTCGTTCGGATCTTCATTGTTCAAGCCTTGAAAGATTTGTCCTTGAGTAATCATGGAGACGATTTGGGTTGGTATTTGACAGCTATCAACGTCTATTCCTTGGCGGTTATTCCTTCTCTCAAAGCTTATTGCGAAATGGTCCCCAAATCTTGGAGGTTGGGGTCCAACTCTTTCTCCACCCTGTGGAGGTATAGCTCTCTCTTCACCCTGATCAGCCATTTCTAATGCCCTTCTGCTTTGCCTCAAAGTCCTCCCAAATTCCAAATCGAGTTCAAACTCTGGAACTTCCCCCCTACGTCTTGCACCAGGTTGCATAAACTAAGGTCCCTCTGTGAAAATCCAAAAATCCCACAAAGGTAGATAGATCAATAGCACCAAAATCAACAATAATTTGTACGTAAGGGAACAACTCAATAGCGTGAAATCAAGACTCAACAAAAATCAAAACAATCAAACCATAGATATTCCAACACAAAATAGATACCAAAACAAACGAAAAACCAAAAACTATCACAATCAATCTCTAACAATTAGCCTCTCCCCGGCAACGGCGCCAAAAATTGACACGAGCTGTCGTGGGCTCGTCAATTTAACCTAAACCACTATGTAGTAGTGATGAAGGATCGTCTCCACAGGGAGAGGGTTATGTATCGATTTCAATTATGATAGCAAAGAACAACGAAATGATATTACTCGAACACTCTAACACTGAACAAGCTAAATGAAACAGGAAATAATCGGTAAGGGAAAATGCGTTGCCTCAAGGGGAAACAATTAGCATGGATTTCTGTTCATTATCATGGACTTGTGTATCATGTGAGGGGACTGTCTACCAGTGATGTGAGGTTGATTGGCCTGTGGCCCTCACAGCTCCAGATCACAAATACCCTAAATCTTCTCTTGCTAGAGCAAGATCTCGGTTCCAATTAATACCCTATATCCCTATCCTATAGGCCAATTCTAGTTCTAATCTCAACTGACTCCCTTGGTAGGGCAACCAACTAAGTTAAGCATTCGAATTGAACCATACAGATAAACTCAGCCCTTATCATGTAATTGACCTTAAGATTGTCATTTGGCAACACACAACCCAGATCACAAAGCAAGTAGGTAACTGAGACTCACAAGACATAGATTTCAATTTATTACAGGTTTTATCCAATTGACTTAGGTAGATCCACATAGATCTCAGTGGGTACCGCAGATGAAGTTAGGATTTGGATGAAATTATATGAACCCATTGATATAAAACAAGCAATGAACATCAATCAAGATTTGGCACAGATAAATTCTATTTGAATTGTCTCAAACGAACTAGAAATCCATACAATTAAACCCTCAAGGCAACACTATGAGTCTAGCCGATCATGATGATCGGCTCACAATCCATGATTACAATCAGAAAATTCAAGATACAAACTATCTCTTTTTCTATTCTCCTCTCAATCGTACTTTTAGGGTTTGGTATCTTGTTGTGGAATTTTTCTCTCTCTTCCTCCCCGACTGCATCCTCTTCTCTCTCCATCTTCCTTCATTTTATACCTTCCTCTTGTCATTTTTGATCATGTTGGTTGAGTCATCTTTGCTCCCCTCCTTGATTCTTGCACGTGTCCTGTGTTACACCAATCAGAAAATGATATGAGTTCACGTGGTCACCCCAATGACTTAAACATTAAGAATCAGAAATACACAATTACAAACACCTAGTGAACATGTCAATTGCTATGCTTATGCTTTGTGCATTTGGTGTATGTAACGTGCCTTGCCTTATTTGTGCACATGTGTGTAAGACTATAGTGATACTGAGTATGACAAGGGATGACTTGTGAGCTAGTGAATAGATGAAGTGAGTGGGTGGGCTATGTGTTGAGCATCAGTGCAATGAGAGTGAGTAAGATAATGAATTTAGTGTAAAAAAAATTACATGAGTGTGTGAGGTGCGTGAGAGGGTCGGCCGTCGGGACTGACGGCCGACCATCCCGGACGGCCGACCAAAGGGTTGGCCGACCTCTGTGTGTGTTTGTGTGTGTTGTTTTGTGTTGTGTGTGTTTGTGAAGCTTGTGAGTGAGTGAAGTGCAAGAGAGTGTTGAAGGTATGTAAATGGATGAATGTGTATGCATTTATGTGAAGTGCTAGTGTAGGTGTTTGATTTACAAATTCTGTGCATGCACAACTCATTTCATGTCTCGTTAGCACTTCATCGCACAAAACCATTTTCATCATACGTTCATTCATCACACTACATTCAAGACATCAACCAACCCAAACCAACCTGTGTGTGTTGTGTGTGTGAGTCGGCCGACTGTTTGTTCTGCCGACCAACTGGTCGGCCGACCAATCGTGAGTGTGTGTGTTGTGTGTGTTGTGTCGGTGGTTGTGAAGTGTTGGTGTGCTAATGTATGTGATTTTGTAAACCTTGTGAAGCACAACATGTTTCTTAGTTCATCCTTCATCACACAATTGCATCAATTCATGACACATTTTCTCAACACTCTACCAATTTTCACATTTGATAGCTTCAACACATTTTCACACAAAAGATGTTCATCATATGCTCTTTTCATCGTAAATGCATGCAAAGTTCAAGTAAGAAAAACAATTAAGCACAAATAAGTTGGTGCACACACAACTTATCAGTAACCTATGCGCACATTGGTGCTCTATGGGACATTGCCCTTATTCTGCACATTGGTGCCTTAGCCTGGGTTATGTGGCAGTTTTTTCCCTTTCTTTATCTGGATTTAATGGCTGTTTCTTTCCAATTAAGCTTGCCAAGGGTATTTCGGCTTTTCATTCCCAATTTCCGAAGGCTTTTTCTCCATATCCTTTCTTGTGCATGCACATGTTCATAAGAGTCCCAAAATGACTAAACATGCACGAACACTGGAAACTCCAGACAAATGCATAGCAGGAAGAACAAATTCCATACACATTACCTATGTCATTTGAATTTTTGCATGGCATATCTATCTTACCTTAACATCGTGCCTTAACCGGTAAAATATACCAATTTCTTCCAACTTAGAACCAGAAAACAAAAAATTTTCACATACAAAATCAAAAAGATTAAATTGATGAACTTGAAATAAACCATAGCAAACGAGGAATAAAGTTTCAATACATAATGGTTAAGCATTACATTCCTTGTCTTACACCAATTCTTACCACACTCAATTAATTTCAGTACCAACTCTCACACTCAAACAACTGAAACAAGCACAAAACTTACAACACATACAATATACTCTTTAAAACTTCAAATCACCATGCATCTTCATCACAACATCCTACTCCACAACAGATAGCAACTTATCAAGGCATCACATTCAAAAATCTTCACCAGTCTTCAGCAACATTATCAACTCCAAACAATTCATGGCGTCACAAGATCAAGCTTCGAGAAAAAAAAAATTTCAATATTGCAAACATATCATGCTTCAAGACAACGACAGACCACAGCTTCAACAATATCTTTTCAACACATCGTTAAAGAAAAACTTGAAACAACTCCAACATTCTTCACATCATAATCAGATCATGGCATCATAGGAGAAACAACAACAAGATAAGGTCCTCAATGATTATTAACATCAAAACACAAACAAATTCCAACACAAACAAACCCCCCCACACTTGCAATACACATTGTCCCCAATGTAAAGAAAATTAGAAAGGAGGGACTCCCTGGGATGAAGAAGGTGCCGATGAAGATGGAGGAGAAAATGATGCTGTAGTGGAAAAGGACGGACTCTGAAAAGGGACTGCCTTCCAATGAAATGGTCCATGAGTGGGCCCTGGTAATGGCTGCCCTGAACCAAATAAGGGTATGCGTGTGGCCGGCATGAACTGAGGGTCCGTGAGAAATATGGGAGTCGGCGGTGCTGATGGAATGCGACCAAAAGTGGGCAACGGTTGGAAAGAAGGCACACCAGGCACTCCAGGAGGAAGCTCGTGCACAGCACCACTGACTGCGTCCATAGAAAAATTAGGAATGCTATATCCCGCCAGTTGCGCTTGAGTTGGCCTTTGCTTCGGTGGCCCAGGAGGAGAATGGTAATAAACAGCCATCTTATTACAAGCATCAAGCTCCAACTGCATTTTAACCTGATGATTATACAGTACTTCAAACTGTTGTTGTGCAACAGAAGATATATCGTCCAATTTGGAATCAACCATAGATGCATGGTGTGTCCAATCCTGGTGCATATGTTCCAGCTTCTCATCCAATCGTTGGAAATGGGTGTCCACAGAATGTTGGAAATCCTGAATTACTCCTTGAATTGCACTGAAGTCATATGGTTGTGGATTTTGCTGGTGCTGCCCAACACGAGCTGGGGTTTCCAAATTGTCGAATGGCAATCCCGCCTCCACTGCTTGAGCTTTGAGGAATTCCTTCTCCAGGCACAAATATTTAAGATAAAAAGGAGTAGCAATAGGTCCCGGAATCTTCCTCCAATCTCCACCCAACATATCAATCACTCCTTGAGCCTTGCATAATTCCTCAACAAGAACGGGGTAAAAGATAGATGCCTTTGGATCGTCAATACATTCTCTGATGTCATCGACTATGATTTGGCCAACATCCACAGACCTTCTTCCTCAAAGAGCAGAAATCAAATATAAGCATTTACGCACAACTTCAGACCTCTGTGAACTAGGCATAAGCCTAGACAGGATGAATAGCAACCATATTTTAATGTCGGCATGCAAATACTGATGCCGAATATGCTTATGTTCCCCTTGTTGATTGAGAACCCACGCGGCTCCAGGATGCGCAAGCTCCTCTAACAATTCTTGGTCACCTTCCTCACTCACAGGACACTGAAAAGGATCTTCGAGGTAGCTTGGCGTCCCTAAATGATCATTGATGATTCCACTTGAGATGTCATGCACAAACTGTGTGAATTGGGTACTAATATGCATAGAGTTCGTGTGTTGTGAATGCTTGGTAGGATGAATGCATAAGTGTGGCAAACTATGGCCAAGTGTTTGGCAAAGTGTGTGGCAAGACTCGGCATCGTGCTTGGCAAGGTTGATGTGCCAAGTTGGCAAGGTCTTGGTAACGTTGGCTTGGCAAATCTTGGCACGTTGGTTTGGCAAATCTTGGCAAGGTCCTGGCAACGTTGGCTTGGCAAAGCTTTGGCAAGGTCTTGGCAAGGTCTTGGCAACGTTGGCTTGGCAAAGCTTTGGCAAGGTCTTGGCTAGATAAGTTAGCCGAGTTGGCAAAATGTTGGCAAAGTATCCATTCCAGCACAACACACTACTTCCATGCAAATGAGTGTGTCTTAGCCTCTGAATCAGCCTTGATGGTGAACTTAAGAATTCTAGATCCCCCTCTTAGCTTTCCAATGAATCAAGAAATAGCCTCATCAGGTACCTGAAACTCAAGATATCATCAAAACACCAAACTGTGGCAGGCGGATAAAACCCTAAAACCCTAAAATGATATCCCGTAAAGAAACTCATATTTCATAGTCTTGCACGCACAATTGGAAAATAGTTAAAACATAAGAAGTGTAGTGCATTTAAAGAGCTTTTCAGAACACCAAAGAACTTGCCAATTGGGTTAGTATCAGAAGAGTTATGCCCAGATGAAATTCCTTAACCAAATCTGCCCAAAAACCCTAAATCAATCCTACCAACTTTATTTCGGTTTCATTCACCTTCCTAATTGTTTTGACCTCCCAACCTTGCCAATTAACATCAAACACACAATTGCCTAAGTTCATCATCATTTTTGGTCTCTTTTAACCATTTTAGTACAACCAATTGCCAACCACATAAATGCACAATAACACACAAAACATTACACTAACTCATGAAAAACAAGTCAAAAGCTAAGTGAATTAAGCCCTTTAAGTTGGTATAAAACCAACTTATCAGTTTTCCTTTCAGAATTGGATTTTGCCTTGAACACCAAAGTTGTAGCTTCCTCTCTTGGCTTTCCATAGGATCAACGTTGGGCAAAAACACTAAAAATAAAAAGACTCTATCTTAGGTATTGCGATGTGCAATGCTAGATGCTGCGACATGCAACACTCTCTACATTGCGACGTGGGTTGCTGTCCACATCTTCTGCCCCAATTCTAGGTCTCCAAATATATGATTCATCTTCTACAACTGAAATAAGCAACTTGGATTCCTTGGAATCGGTATAGTTTCATGATTTAGCATCAACCGGTTTGAGGAAATTTTATTCCTCCATATATTGATTGAGAATATGGAAATAAAGAGAAATTGGAAGTTGAATTTAGATCATAAGTGAGAGAAGGAGTTCAACAAGGTGATTCCTACAAAATGTCGGCCAGTCTCCACACTTTCAATAAAATGGTGGACATTGAACAATTTCTTGATTGAACATATCAAGTAGAGCATTTTTTTGACATTATGGGAATTGAACCTAAATGCAAATTGAACTTTATAGCCTACAAATTATATGGAGGTGCTAGTGCATGGTGGCAACACCAATAGAATCTGTTAAGATCAAGAGGACAACTCCTTATTTAGAATTGAGATTAGATGAAGGCACTCTAAAGGATCATTTTCTACCTCTTCATTTTCAACAAACCCTTTTATAATAATTTTAGAAATGTTACAAAGGTACACGTTAAGATTTTTTAGCTTATACCGAAGAGTTTTTATGATTCTAAGTAAGATACAATTTGAACAAAACTAAAGATCATCAAGTTGCTTGGTATGTAAATGGGTTGAATTATGGTATTGAAGATCACTTGGCAAGGCAAAGTATATGGTCAGTTGATCAATCTCAAAGTTTAGCATTAAGAATAGAATGCATCATCCAAGAAATCCTATATATAAAACATCGATTTGAACTCAATAACAAAGCTTTTTCAAGTAGAACTGAAAGCAAACTTCAAGATTCATGGAGAAAGGGAGATGATCCTAAGAAATCATAAATGAAAGAAAAGCAATGAGAAACATGAGAAATTTGGTGATTCAAGTACAACAAAAAAGGGCATAGATCAATTGATTGCCCTATACATAATTTTGCCAATGTTATCTAGTGTGAAGATGGGGAGGACAATGTCGAGCAAGAAACTACTGAGGAAGACGATTACCTTGAAGTGGTCAAGAAAAATAGGGAAGAAGTGGATTGTATTGTAAGGAGGATAAGATGAAACACAATGCAAACCTATCTTTGAAGGAAAAAGTTATGTAGCTAATAAAGTAACATTGGTTGGATAAATAAAAGACCTAGCATGACAATTACACAACAATGCTATTTGCAATTATCTTTTGGAAAAACTTACAAATCTGAAGTTGTTTGTGATATTGTGGAGATTGATGCATGTCACATGTTACTAGGTAGACCATGGCAATTTGATGTAGGTGTAACTCACAAAGGAAGAGACAACACCTATGTCTTCACTTGGGATTGCAAGAAGATAAATGTTGTTTCTAACCAACGCGAGCATTCTTTGCCAAAAGTGGAGGAGATGGCATTATTTCCAGTAGCTGTTGGAGAGGCTGAGTTTTTGGAGGATATGAAAGCGACCCATGAAAATTACTTTTTTAAATAGTAGAGGAGATAGCATTGTTTTTTTTAATAGTAAAAGGAATGGAGCAACCCATGAAAATTGCATTTAAAAAGGTTCAAGCTTTATTAGCAAAATTTAATGATATAATGATAGAACCAACACAATTACTTTTAATACGAGATATACAACATTGCATTGATTTTATTTATGAAACGAGTTTGTCAAACTTGCCACATTATTGAATGAGTAAAAAAGCGCATGAAATCATGAAGGAGAAGATGGAAGAGCTGTTACAAAATGGGCACATACGAGAGAGCATTAAAAAGGATGAGGGTTCAAAGATGCATGTGCATAAACTTGTTATCAACAAAATAACTATAAGGTATAAATTTCCTATCTCTAGTCTTGACGACTTACTTGATCAATTAAGTGGTTCGAAAATATTCACTAAGACAGACCTGAGAAGCGGGTAATACCAAGTTAGAATTTTTTTCTCGAGATGAATGAAAAATAGCATGACATTTGAGTTGTTTAATGCACCAAGCTCATTCATGCTCCTTATGACCCATGTAGTCAAATCCTTTATGTTCTTCTTTGTTGTTGTCTATTATGATGATATTTTGATATATAGTAAGACTATAGAGGAGCGTTTTTATCATATTGGGCAAGTTTTACTTTTATTGTGAAAGGATAAGCTGTTTGTAAACTTAAAGAAATGTGTATTTTTAACAAACATACTAGTGCTCTTAGGATTCTTTGTAATTGGTGAGAGAATTCATGTAGATGAATAAAAGGTAAAAGCTGTTAGAGAATGGCCAAAATCAGACAACATAAATGATGTAATGAGCTTCCATGGTCTAGCAACTTTTTATTGTAGGTTTATCAAAAATTTCAGCACCATTGTGGCACCCATTATCAATTTCTGTAAGAATGGCAGATTTTAATGGGGAGAAGTTGTTGCTTGTAAAATTGACTTGATCAATGAAAAGTTGACCACATCACCTGTCCTAACTTTGCCTCACTTTGCCAAAACTTTTGAGGTTGAATGTGATGCAAGTTGAATTGGTATAGGGACTATTCTTTCTCAAGAGCGAAACCTATTGCATTCTTTAGTGAGAAGTTAAGTGAAGCAGGACAAAAATGGTCAATATACCAACAAGAACTTTATGTTGTATTTTACACTCTTAAAACATTGGAAACTTATCTTCTCCCTAAAGAGTTTATTGTCTACAATGACTATCAGACTCTTAAGCACTTTTGTGGAGAGAAGTATATTGATCGTATGTTGTATAGGTAGGTGGCTTATCTTGAAAGATTTAATTATGTTATCATTCACAAATCTGAAATTGATAATCGAGTAGTAGACGTTCTAAGTTGTTGTGCCACTTTTCTTGTTACTATTTCTATAGAAATTCCAAGTTTTGACGACTCAATGAGCTATATAAGAATAATGATATTTTTGTGATGAAGCAACCCTTGGGTGAATATTTGGTTTAAGATGGTTATTTTTCAAAAGAAGCAGATTCTGTATTCCAAGAAGTTCATTAATGACAAACTGCTAAGGGAGATGCATTCCAGTGACTTGAGTGGCTATGTAGTTAAAGACAAGACCATAGCAAGTTTTTAGGAATGATACTATTGCCCTTAACTTAAGAGTGATGCTTGAAAATTCGTGCAAAAGTCTCTGACTTGTCAAACAGACAAGGGGCAGTCATAAAACACTGGTTTATATATGGACTTTCTAATGCACCTGGGATGACATCTCAATGGACTTTCTACTTGGTCTATCCAGGACCCAAAGGGAAAATAATGCAATATTTGTGGTGGTTAACCAATTTTCAAAGATGGCTTACTTCATTCCATGTCGTAAGACAACTCATGCACACTATGTTACTAAGTTGTTTTTTAAGAAGTTTTTCGTTTGTATGGTATAACTCTTTCTATCACATGAGACAAAGACATCAAATTTTTGGCAACCTTTTGGCTAACTTATGGAATAGGTTTGGGACCAATTTAAAGTTTTATAGCATAGCACATCCACATATGGATTGCCAAACAAAGTGGTGAATCGTTCTTTTGGAAATTTGATTAGATGCATAATGGAAACAAGAAGGGTCAATAGTCACGAAAGCTAAATTTCCTTATAACAGTTCAGTCAACCATTTCATTGGAAGGAGTCTTTTCTCTATTTTTTATACTAAAAGTCCAAGACATGTTGTTGACCTAGCCAAACTTTCTTGTACAATAGGTTCTAATAGAACTGAATTTACTTGAACATGTACTTATTCAAAGGTTTTCAAAGAAGTGCATCAATGTTTGGAGGATAATAAACTTAAATACAAGGTAGCAGTAGACAAGCATTGGAAACATCAAGTGTTTAAGATGGGTGACTAGGTAATCATTTATTTACTGGAAGAGAGATTACGTGTAGTAGCTCATGAAAAACTAAGGTAGAAATGTTACGGTCCTTTCAAAGTTTATTGAAACATAAATTACAATGCATATGTTATAAACCTACAACATTGTTATGCCATCATACTTTGGAGTGGTAAGGAAGTGCAACCAGTTGTCACTACTGAAAAATAGCTAGTAAAGAAGGATCAAGGTCTATTAGAGGATCACAAAAAAGCAGATGGAGGTTCACAAAAAGTGAAACAAAAGGAAGAAGATAAAGGTAAAGGGAAGAAGAGAGGACTTTCGAGTCCCTTCAATTTTGAGACGTATGTTCCACCCCTACCTTTTCCTCAAAGGGTGTAGCTAACAAGGAAGATGCTTCAATTTCATAAGTTTGCTAACATGGTGAAGAAGCTTAATGTGGAAATTCCCTAACTGGATTTAGTATGAACAATGCCGTCTTACACAAAATTCTTAGAAGTCCTTATTTTAAATAAGGAGCAAATTTTGTAGTGTGACGAGGCAATTCTAGTAAATGAAGTTGGGAAGTGTTTGTAAAGATGTATTTACCTCCAAAACTTAAAGATCTAGGAAGTTGTAAAGTTCCATACAGGATTGCAGATGCGTTAATAGAGTGCGTACCAATTTATCCCTAATTAACTATAACAGTGGTGGTAGGGTTTCGTTCCACAGGGGAGAGTGGTTTCAAGTATTCTGAAAGTTACTCTAAATGTTGTCACAAGAACAAGACTACAAGAACATCAAATAAAATGTAAATGCAAATAGAGAGAAAAGGATGTCATAGGGTTTCTTCAACTGGATGAACGCTCACCTAAACAAATCATGTATTGCAATTAACAAGTGTGCAAGACCAAAGGAGAACTAGTTGCCTGAAGACCTAATGTACAGTCAACATGGTGACCGCACTGCAACCTAGGTTTCCTGTCATCATTCTTTTCCATGGTGAGGCCTAAGAATGATGTATTTACACCGCAACTTCTCAATTCTCTCATTCTAATTACTCTAACATTTGTTTCCTAAAGACTTCCCATGGCGAGGCCTGAATTTAGGTTCTTATGTCTTCATTAGCACCAGAGAATTTTCTTACACTTTGATCTAAAAATTTCGAGATCCAAAATCAGCATGTCGACCGCATTCCAGAAAACAAACAAAGAAAAACAAGTGTAATGACTTCATTTCATACTCTGGTTCTCATTTCACAAATTCTCAACAAATATTAGTGAATCTAGCTTCAATTCAGCATGGCGACCGCAACTAATGTTCAATTCAACAATACCGGTGAAAATTCATGAAATTTAACAGAATCAATATCGCAAACAGAGTATGATTTCATTTCTTCATAGTTTACATTAAGTGCACCACATTGAGTTGTCTAAATTAAGTATTCATCCATAGAAACCCTAGAACATCACAAGTTTAGCCGGAAGAATTCATTCTCAACTCGTGATAAACAAAGCGCAGTATTAAACAATTCATATTTATTAAATTAGAAGAATTTACCAATTAAATTGTCTCAAAGAGATTAGATCCCAAAAGAATATTTCAATGTTTCCTTAATTGAGAAATGAATTCTGATGATCGGTCCAAAAGTCCAAACGGAATCACAATCGAAGAACAAATTCTAGAGAGAGAAAGATTCCCACTCACAAGTTTCTGGATTAATCTCTGAATTATCCAATCTCTAATCCTCTCTCCAATCCTATCTCCAATCCTCCTAAAAGTAATGACAAATTCCTCTATTTATATAGGTCTAAAGCTTAATCAACAGGTAAACGTAAACTAAGCACTTAATTACAGAAATGCCACTGAGAAAGAAATTCATCCAAAATATCCACGTGCACTAGGCTCTATGTCAGCAACTCACTCCAGCCTTCCACGCCTTTGAGCCATCGCACCTCATGTCTTCATTCCACATTTCAAGCTCCCGAGTCACATTGTAACACGCTTCCAAAATCTGCGCAAGAAGAGGCAAATATCAACACTTAGAAAATTTTCGAATTAGAAGAATAACAAATACATGGTGAGGCAGCACTGTACAACCGCGCCATGTAAATTTTTCCACAGTGCTGTTCCACTGTGCAATTGTACCGAGCAGTTATTTTCACGGTGCTGTTGCACTATGCAATTGCACCGCGTAATTATTTTCACGGTGCTGTTGCACCGTGCAGCCACACCGTGCCAACTTCGTTTATGGTGTGCAAATGTTAAGTGCATGAAGTGTGTTTTGGTGTTGTGTAATTGTGATAGTGATAAGGTTCCCGTTGGTTTGATCCACCTTCGGGCGGATTTGACAACCTTATTTATCCACAGGACAGGACTAGCTTGGAAAATTCCCACCAACAAGATCAAATAACGAACACGATAAGAACAAGGATTAGAACAAACAATTAAAGAAGCACAAAGAAAACAAAGAAAGGAATAAAGAAAGATATGCAGCGCGATTCAATGGAAACTTGTCCAAGCACCAACGCAATTACAAAACCAGCTTGACTAAGGCGGCACCTAAATCAAATCAGATTTGGCTGTTCTCAAACCTATAACAAAAGCAAGACTATTAGCTTAATCTCACTTCAGGGTTTAGAAAACAAAAGCTCAAACTTAGCTTAATGTCTCTAAGGGTTTAGCGATCAAATTTTGCTCTGCAAAATTATGACTTCTTATTTCAAAATTCAACTACTTGGCTGCCCTAATTCATGGGTTTACAAGCCTTTAAATAGGCACAAAAGCTGACAAACAATGGAAAACCTAATTTGAACCTAAAAAGAAGTTTCCTAAAATGAGTCAACTTCTACTTATTTTCTAAAATAAAACAAACACATGCATTGAACCATGCAAGGTCCTTAGCCATGTGAATTAATGCTAAATAACACACCAATGTTCATGCAAGAACATTTAGTCATGTCTTTATTAAAAAGATTAACAAAAAAAAAAGAACTAAAAATCAAAATTCTAAAAGCTGCCGAAATTACCAACGTCACGATGTTGGGGTCTGAACATCATGGACACTCGCGGACGTCGCGACGTAAAAGATCGCGCGTCGCGACGTGCGGCAAACACGTTGCAAATTTCAAACTTCTGAAATTCCAGAACGCTATGTCATCTGCACGTGTCGATTTCTCCATTATGCGTTCCATATCTGGAAAACTGTAAAACATCAAAGTTGTAGATAATTCTCTTACGTTTCTACAGCCGCGGGAATCAGCATATTAGAAGATAGCATGAGAGAGATATGGCCATAACACTGAACTGTGGCAGAAGTCCTCAGCAATGTAATTTCTATGGTGGCAACACTTTAAATGTCGTGAAGCGCCAAACCTCCATGTAACCTTTAGATACTGTGATTTCAACATGATTCGAGGCTTCCAACTAAATGATTTGTCACAAATGGATGGAAGGAATATCACGAACCAATTCCTTATTGAACATCCAAATAATAGGCTTTCTAGGTTCGTATCATACTCCTTTTCTTGGAGAAGATTCGATCTCGAATCTTGCACGATTGTTGTGACACCGAGTAAATCATAACCTGAATTAGACAAAAAGAAGAACCAAAGACAACAATATCTCCAACATCTTTTGGTATAACCTCTTTGCCTTTGTCATCAAAATTCACTTCTAGGCTTTTTCCACTCACAACAACAGCCACACTTTTTACATGTTTGTCGTTGTGTATTATATCCTCACATATATTAAAAGTATTCAATACATCAAAAGAAATCAAATATGTTTGAGAAGTTTCTTCAAGTGGAATAATTGGAATTATCTCATCTTCTTGAATTGGATCCTCCATGACATTATCAATTTGAACCGTATCAACCTCCAAAGATGTTATATATCCAAGACAATTTAAAGGAAAAGATGAAACCTTTACCTCATCACACACATTCTCCATGCTTAGTGGTTGAAGATCCACTTGAGGTTCATCATTTGGCTCATCATACCAATGAGGGCATTGGAGTGCACTATGCCCCACTCCTATACATCTCAAGCATTTAACAACACGAACTTTGGGAGTAGGTATAGGAGTTGATCTTACTGATGTGGTTTCCTCAATGGCCTTTTTCCGCTGCTCATCAATTCGAACTGTTTCCTTAAATTTTAGAAGCATCACTTTAATCTTTCGCAATAGATCGAAGTTCCCTTGCATACCTTTTATTTTGAAAAAAATCCATAATTGATGAATAGAACAAAATTTCACAACGAGTAAAAGCTGTAATTTTTCAAGCACCAGAAATTCTCTGATACCACTTGATAAGATTCCCGTTGGTTTGATCCACCTTTGGACGGATTTGACAACCTTATTTATCCACAGGACAGGTCTAGCTTGGAAAATTCCCACCAACAAGATCAAAGAACGAACACGATAAGAACAATGATTAGAGCAAACAATTAAAGAAGCATAAAGAAAACAAAGAAAGGAATAAAGAAATATATGCAGCGCGATTCAATGGAAACTTGTCCAATGCCCCAACGCTATTACAAAACGAACGTGACTCAGGCGGCGCCTAAATCAAATCAGATTTGGCTATTCTCAAACTTAGAACAAAAGCAAGACTATTGGCTTAATCTCACTTTAGGGTTTAGAAAACAAAAGCTCAAACTTAGATTAATTTCTCTAAGGGTTTAGTGATCAAATTTTGCTCTGCAAAATTATGACTTCTTATTTCAAAATTCAACTACCTGGTTGCCCTAATTCGTGGGTTTACAAGCCTTTAAATAGGCACAAAGGCTGCCAAACAATGGAAACCCTAATTTGAAGCTAAAAAGAAGTTTCCTAAAATGAGTCAACTTCTACTTATTTCCTAAAACAAAACAAACACATGCATTGAACCATGCAAGGTCCTTAGCCATGTGAATTAATGCTAAACAACACACCAATGTTCATGCAAGAACATTTAGTCATGTCTTTATTAAAAAGATTAACAAAAAAAAGAACTAAAAATCAAAATTCTAAAAGCTGCCGAAATTGCGAACTTCGCGACGTTGGGGTATGAACGCGACTCTCGTGGAAGTCGAAATGTGAAAGATCGCTCGTCGCGACGTGCGGCAAACACGTTCCAAATTTCGAACTTCTGAAATTCCAGTACGCCACGTCATCTGCACGTGCCGATTTCTCTATGTTGCGTTCTGAATCTGGAAAAGTGTAAAACATCAAAGTTGTAGATAATTCTCTTACGTTTCTACAGCCGCTTGAATCAGCATATTGGAAGATCATATGAGAGAGATATGGCCATAACACTGAACTGCAGCAGAAGTCCTCAGCAAAGTAATTTCCATGATGGCAACACTTTAAATGTCGTGAAGCGCCAAACCTCCTTAGAACCTTTAGATACTGTGATTTCAACATGATTCCAGGCTTTCAACTAAATGATTCGCCACAAATGGATGGAATGAATATCACGAACCACTTCCTTATTGAACATCCAAATAATAGGCTTTCTAGGTTCGTATCATATTCCCTTTCTTGGAGAAGATTCGACCTCGAATCTTGCACGATTGTTGTGACACCAAGTAAATCATAACCTGAATGATTTGTTAGAGAAAAAGAAGAACCAAAGACAACAATATCTCCAACATCTTTTGGTATAACCTCTTTGCCTTTGTCATCAAAATTCACTTCTAGGCTTTTTCCACTCACAACAACAGCCACACTTTTTACATGTTTGTCGTTGTGTATTATATCCTCACATATATTAAAAGTATTCAATACATTAAAAGAAATCAAATATGTTTGAGAAGTTTCTTCAAGTGGAATAATTGGAATTATCTCATCTTCTTGAATTGGATCCTCCATGACATTATCAATTTGAACCGTATCAACCTCCAAAGATGTTATATCTCTAAGACAATTTAAAGGAAAAGATGAAACCTTTACCTCATCACACACATTCTCCATTCTTAGTGGTTGAAGATCCACTAGAGGTTCATCATTTGGCTCATCATACCAATGAGGGCATTGGATTGCACTATGCCCCACTCCTATACATCTCAAGCATTTAACAACACGAACTTTGGGAGTAGGTATAGGAGTTGATCTTACTGATGTGGTTTCCTCAATGGCCTTTTTCCGCTGCTCATCAATTCAAACTGTTTCCTTTTATTTTGAAAAATATCCATAATTGATGAATAGAACAAATTTTCACAACGAGTGAAAGCTGAAATTTTTCAAGCACCAGAAATTCTCTGATACCACTTGATAAGGTTCCCGTTGGTTTAATCCACATTTGGACGGATTTGACAACCTTATTTATCCACAGGACAGGTCTAGCTTGGAAAATTCCCACCAACAAGATCAAAGAATGAACACGATAAGAACTATGATTAGAACAAACAATTAAAGAAGCATAAAGAAAACAAAGAAAGGAATAAAGAAAGATATGCAGCGCGATTCAATGGAAACTTGTCCAATGCCCCAACACTATTACAAAACGAACTTGACTCAGGCGGCGCCTAATTCAAATCAGATTTGGCTGTTCTCAAACTTAGAACAAAAGCAAGACTATTGGCTTAATTTCACTTTAGGGTTTAGAAAACAAAATCTCAAACTTAGCTTAATGTCTTTAAGGGTTTAGGGATCAAATTTTGCTCTGCAAAAGTCTGACTTCTTATTTCATAATTCAACTACCTGGTTGCCCTAATTCGTGGGTTTACAAGCCTTTAAATAGGCACAAAGGCTGCCAAACAATGGAAACCCTAATTTGAACCTAAAAAGAAGTTTCCTAAAATGAGTCAATTTCTACTTATTTCCTAAAATAAAACTAACACATGCATTGAACCATGCAAGGTCCTTAGCCATGTGAATTAATGCTAAACAACACACCAATGTTCATGCAAGAACATTTGGTCATGTCTTTATTAAAAAGATTAACAAAAAAAAGAACTAAAAATCAAATTCTAAAAGCTGCCGAAATTGCCAACTTCGCGACGTTGGGGTATGAACGTCGCGACGTGGAATGTCGCGTGTCGCGACGTGCGGCAAACACGTTCCAAATTTCGAACTTCTGAAATTCCAGCACGCCATGTCATCTGCACGTGCCGATTTCTCCATGTTGCGTTCTGAATATGGAAAAGTGTAAAACATAAAAGCTGTAGATAATTCTCTTACGTTTCTACAGCCGCTTGAATCAGCATATTGGAAGATCATATGAGAGAGATATGGCCATAACACTGAACTGTGGCAGAAGTCCTCAGCAATGTAATTTCCATGATGGCAACACTTTAAATGTCGTGAAGCGCCAAGCCTCCATGGAACCTTTAGATACTGTGATTTCAACATGATTCCAGGCTTCCAACTAAATGATTCGTCACAAATGGATGGAATGAATATCACGAACCACTTGCTTATTGAACATCCAAATAATAGGCTTTCTAGGTTCGTATCATACTCCCTTTCTTGGAGAAGATTCGACCTCGAATCTTGCACGATTGTTGTGACACCAAGTAAATCATAACCTGAATTAGTCAACAAGAAGAACCAAAGACAAATATATCTCCAACATCTTTTGGTATAACTTCTTTTCCTTTGTCATCAAAGTTCACTTCTAGGCTTTTTCCACTCACAGCAACAACCTCACTTTTTACATGTTTGTCATTGTGTATTATATCCTCACAGATATTAAAAGTATTCAATACAACAAAAGAAATCAAATATGTTTTAGAAGTTTCTTCAAGTGGAATAATTGGAATTATCTCATCTTCTTGAATTGGATCCTCCATGACATTATCAATTTGAACCGTATCAACCTCCAAAGATGTTATATCTCCAAGACAATTTAAAGGAAAACATGAATCCTTTACCTCATCACACACATTCTCCATGCTTAATGGTTGAAGATCCACTAGAGGTTCATCATTTGGCTTATCATACCAATAAGGGCATTGGATTGCACTATGCCCAACTCCTATACATCTCAAGCATTTAACGACAAGAACTTTGGGAGTAGGTATAGGAGTTGATCTTACTGATGTTGTTTCCTCAATGGCCTTTTTCCGCAGCTCATCAATTCGAACTGTTTTCTTAAATTTTAGAAGCATCACTTTAATCTCCTCTAGACCTTTCGCAATAGATCGAAGTTCCCTTGCATACCTTTTACTTTGAAAAAAATCCATAATTGATGAATAGAACAAAATTTCACAACGAGTAAAAGCTAAAATTTTTCAAGCACCGGAAATTCTCTGATACCACTTGATAAGGTTCCCGTTGGTTTGATCCACCTTTGGACGGATTTGACAACCTTATTTATCCACAGGACAGGTCTAGCCTGGAAAATTCCCACCAACAAGATCAAAGAATGAACACGATAAGAACAATGATTAGAACAAACAATTAAAGAAGCACAAAGAAAATAAAGAAAGGAATAAAGAAAGATATAGAGCGCGATTCAATGGAAACTTGTCCAAATCCCTAACGCTATTACAAAATCATCTTGACTCAGGCGTCACCTAAATCAAATCAGATTTGGCTGTTCTCAAACTTAGAACAAAAGCAAGACTATTGGCTTAATCTCACTTTAGGGTTTAGAAAACAAAAGCTCAAACTTAGCCTGATGTCTCTAAGGGTTTAGGGATCAAATTTTGCTCTGCAAAATTATGACTTCTCATTTCAAAATTTAAATACTTGGATGCCCAAATTCGTGGGTTTACAAGCCTTTAAATAGGCACCAAAGCTGTCAAACAGTGGAAACCCTAATTTGACCCTAAAAAGAAGTTTCCTAAAATGAGTCAACTTCGACTTATTTCCTAAAATAAAACAAACACATGCATTGAACTATGCAAGGTCCTATGCTATGTGAATTAATGCTAACCAACACACCAATGTTCATGCAAGAACATTTAGTCATGCCATTATTAAAAAGATTAACAAAAAAATAACTAAAAATCAAAATTCTAAAAGCTGCCGAAATTGCCAACGCCGCGACATTAGGGTATGAACGTCGACGTTCGTGGACGTCGCGACGTGGAAGATCGCACTTCGCGATGTGCGGCAAACACGTTCTATTTTCGAACTTCTGAAATTCCATTACGCCACATCATCTTCACGTTCCGATTTCTCCATGATGCGTTCCGAATCTAGAAAAGTGTAAACCATCAAAGTTGTAGATAATTCTCTTAGGTTTCTATATCCGCTTGAATCAGTATATTGGAAGATAATATGAGAGAGATATGGCCATAACACTGAACTGTGACAGAAGTCCTCAGCAATGTCATTTCCATGATGGCAACACTTTAAATGTCGTGAAGTGCCAAACCTTCAAGAAACCTTTAGATACTGTGATTTCAACATGATTCCTGGCTTCCAACTAAATGATTCGTCATAAATGGATATAATGAATATCACGAACCACTTCCTTATTGAACATCCAAATAATAGGCTTTCTAGGTTCGTATCATACTCCCTTTCTTGGAGAAGATTCGACCTAGAATCTTGCACGATTGTTGTGACACCGAGTAAATCATAACCTACATGATTTGTTAGACAAAAAGAAGAACCAAAGACAACAATATCTCCAACATCTTTTGGTATAACTTCTTTGGCTTTGTCAACAAAATTCACTTCTAGGCTTTTTCCACTCACAACAACAACCTCATATTTTGCATGTTTATCATTGTGTATTATATCCTCACACATATTAAAAGTATTCAATATTTCAAAATAAATCAAATATGTTTGAGAAGTTTCTTCAAGTGGAATAATTGGAATTATCTCATATTCTTGAATTGGATCCTCCATGACATTATCAATTTGAACCACATCAACCTCCAAAGATGTTATATCTACAAGACAATTTAAAGGTAAAGATGAATCCTTTACCTCATCACACACATTCTCCATGCTTAATGTTTGAAGATCCACTAGAGGTTCATCATTTGGTTCATCATACCAATCAGGGCACTGGATTGCACTATGCCCAACTACCAAACATCTCAAGTATTTAACAACACGAACTTTGGGAGTAGGTATAGGAGTTGATCTTACTGATGTGGTTTCCTCAATGGCCTTTTTCCGCTGCTCATCAATTCGAACTGTTTCCTTAAATTTTAGAAGCATCACTTTAATCTCCTCTAGACCTTTCACAATAGATCGAAGTTCCCTTGCATATCTTTTACTTTGAAAAAAATCCATAACTGATGAATAGAGCAAAATTTCACAACGAGTAAAAGCTGAAATTTTTCAAGCCCCAGAAATTCTCTGATACCACTTGATAAGGTTCCCGTTGGTTTGATCCACCTTTGGGCGGATTTGACAACCTTATTTATCCACAATATAGGTATAGCTTGGAAAATTCCCACCAACAAGATCAAAGAACAAACCCGATAAGAACAATGATTAGAACAAACAATTAAAGAAGCACAAAGAAAACAAAGAAAGGAATAAAGAAAGATATACAGCGCGATTCAATGGAAACTTGTCCAAATCCCTAACGCTATTACAAAACCATCTTGACTCTGGCGGCACCTAAATCAAATCAGATTTGCCTGTTCTCAAACTTAGAACAAAAGCAAGACTATTGGCTTAATCTGACTTTAGGGTTTAGAAAACGAAAGCTCAAACTTAGCCTGATGTCTTTAAAGGTTTAGGGATCAAATTTTGCTCTGCAAAATTATGACTTCTTATTTCAAAATTCAACTACTTGGCTGCCAAAATTCATTGATTTACAAGCTTTTAAATAGGCACAAAGGCTGCCAAAGAATGGAAACCCCAATTTGAACCTAAAAAGAAGTTTCCTAAAATGAGTCAACTTCTACTTATTTCCTAAAATAAAATTAACACATGGATTGAACCATCCAAGGTCCTTAGCCATGTGAATTAATGCTAAACAACACACCAATGTTCATGCAAGAACATTTAGTCATGTTTTTACTAAAAAGATTAACAAAAAAAACGAACTAAAAATCAAAATTCTAAAAGCTGCCGGAATTGCCAATAACGCGACGTTGGGGTATGAACGTCGCGACGCTCGTGGACGTCGCGACTTGCAGCAAACACGTTCCAATTTTTGAACTTCTGAAATTCTAGTACGCCACGTCATCGTCACGTGCCGATTTCTCCATGATGCGTTCCAAAACGGAAAAAGTGTAAAACATCAAAGTTGTAGATACTTCTCTTAGGTTTCTACAGCCGCTTGAATCAGCATATTTGAAGATCATATGAGAGAGATATGGCCATAACACCGAACTGTGGCAGAAGTCCTCAGAAATGTAATTTCCATGGTGGCAACACTTTAAATGTCGTGAAGCGCCAAACCTCCATGGAACCTTTAGATACTGTGATTTCAACATGATTCCAGGCTTCCAACTAAATGATTCATCACAAATGGATGGAATGAATATCACGAACCACTTCCTTATTGAACATCCAAATAATAGGCTTTCTAAGTTCGTATCAGATAGTGTGCAAGTGGTCATGCAAGTGTTGGAGCATGGAGTGGTGCAAGTGCACTTGTGTGCTTATGGTGTGCAACATGGTGCAAGTGTGTGTGCCAAAGTTAGGCTTGAAGTGCTTTGTGTGAGCTGATGTTGAGTAGTGTACATCAACATGGCTAGAGTTGTGCAACAATTGTGTGCTAATGTGTGCATGTATTATGCCTTAGAGTGCATGTTGTGTTCCTTAGTGTAGTGCATGCAGTGCATGAGTGTAGTTCATGTAGTGTGCCTTAGTGTGCATGTTGTGTGCAACATGTGTAGCAAAAGGTGTGGAGCAAATGCAAGTGTTGTGTGCCATATCTATTCATGGGAGTGTTGCCTCACATGTCAGTGGTGTAAGTGCTCGCAAGCGGGTTGTGTGCAGGCTGCCACGCACGCGTCGTGCGTGTGTGTGCATGCCCTTTGAGCATGCACGCGAGCTTTGGGCGATAGCCACACGCGCAGCATGTGCGAGCTGTGTGTGCATGTGCTGCGCTCGGTACATGTGCTGCATGTACGCGGTATGCACAAGATGTGTATGACTCATCCGTGCCAATGCGAATGCCAATGCAATGTGCACAAAGGACACCAAGTTTGCACTATTTTTACACTACCCATTATGCATCACATAATCATGCAAATCAGCACATAAACTCACAAAGTTTGCACTATTTTTTTGGTCTTTTTCTTCATTTTAGAACTCCAAGTTGTAATCCACGTAAAACTGTACAAAATGACACATAACACTACACAATTGCATGAAAAACAAGCCAAAAGCTAAGAAAAATATCACATATAAGTCAGTATAAAACTGACTTATCAATTGTCTTGAGACACTTTACAAAGGGATTGTGTGATTTTGGTACGGGCATAACTTTAATACCTTATTCTATAGACGTAAGTGTAGGATTGGGAGATAAGATCACACCAGTCACAATTGCAGTTCAGTATGTAGACTGATCCATTGTCAACTTAAGGGGCATACGGGATGATATTTTGGTAATAGTGGACAATTTCCAAATTCCAGTTTACTTTATTATCTTTGATATAGAAGAGGATAAGGAGATTCCAATCATCTTTGGAAGACCTGTCCTTGCTACAGGGGTTATTATCATTAGCATTTGCAGCAAGGCAATAACCTACCATATTAATAATGATGAGGTAAGCTTTAATGTAAACTATGCCATGAAGTATCATCATGATATTAATACGTATTTTTTCATGGATGTGGTTGAATCAACTAATACATATCCCATGAAGTCAGTAAGTGTTAACATTAATCATGAGAAACTAATGCATCGGTCTAGTTTAAAATTTGATGATATTGATAAAACCATTATATTTGAAATCCAAATATTGTTGAGGTGATGCCATTGATGAATCTATTTATGAGTTGATTGATAGTATAGATAGGTGCCGGAGAAGGAGATTGGAAAGGCACCACGATTTGTCTAGACATGATTATATTATCTATCCATGATCATCTCTACGTGTAATGTGGCCAGAGTTAAAGCGTCGGATGCAGACGAGCAGGTAGGGTTCTATGACGCAATCACATAGGCCATGTACAAGTCGTATAATAAGACTACATATTGGTTTTCATTACATGATGGCAGGGTTACATTTGGGCAGGGCACGTCACAGGAGAAGCATCAGTAGGATGAGGAGGAGGAAGAGACCGAGCCATTGCTGCCTCTACTACCTCAAAGGAACATATATATTATTCCTTCTATACTCGATGATCTGGAGACATAAATGCTTGTATAGACAACCCATTTGATGGGTGTTTTGATCAGATGGAGCAGGTGTACGCCAATATGGCACACCAAGTCTTGCAACTGTGTGATATTGTGCATTTCATGAGTCGCCAGTGGCAAATTTCCAGAAGCGAGGGGTCCAGTTCTCAAGCTCCATGGAGTGATGATATGCAACAGGATTAGATGGTTTTTTTCTTTTTCCACATTGAGGAAAATGTGGAGTTTAACTGTTGGGGAGAGATAGTTCTGTATTTATTTTTGTTATTTTCGTTGTTCAATTCCTTTGTTGTTTTCTTTTTTTTCCTGTTTTCCATCTTTTATTTATTTCTTAAATTTCATTAGTTTATTTATTTCGAATTACTATACTAAATTGATTTTCATTTTGTTATGATGTTCTTGAAATTGCGCACTTTTAATAACAATTAAGTTAATAGAATTTAGGTTTTCATTTGTTGTTTTCATAATAGTAGTAGTAGTGATAGATTAATTTCTTGCGTAAGGTTTAGTGCAATAACTTTTTTTTTATTTTTGGCATAACCCCCTGATTAGGGAGAGGGGCGCCACTCCCAAATATATTAATTTTAATTAAGCAAGAGTGGATGTGGATATACCTGTTCTATATTAGAGAAGTGAAAGCTAGAAAATTAAGAGTACTACTCCTTTACACTTTAGTGTTCAAATTAAATGGGGAGGGTTACCAACTTTACAAAAAAAAGAAATAATGATGTAGTTTGAAAATACTATGAATGTCGCACAAGTAAAAAGCATTTATAATAGGTCAAACTTCACTATTTTCTTCATCTAAACATATGTAAAATGTTTATACCCAGAATGTCAAGCCTATTGCCTAAAATAGCTTCCATGAAACATTTCTAAGGATTCTTCATAAGTGGTGGGCATTTTGTATATAAACATCAATCTATCAAAATCCCCCCACCCATATGGTGCTGCATATTCCAATTTCGCAAGATACCTTGGCAGTAATCACAAAATTTAGCCCTCTCATATGACATAGGGTAGGCTAAGTTCGAACTAAAACACATGCCATGACAATACAACAAAATGCATATTTTGAGCAGGCTTAACATAACTGATGCAAGTTGTCGCCTACTCTCCAATTTTACCCTACTGATGAGGTGAATTTATTCATCGATTACGTAGGGTTTTTACTTATGTCTTTGGTTGTTCTTGTTCGTTTTTATTCGTTTTAGTGTTTTAATTGTAGGTTTGTTGACCGTGGCGTACACTTGGAAGAGGGAAATCACAAAGGAGTCAAATCAGATGCAAAGTGGAAGAAAAATGGAAGAAAGATCGCGAAATCAGTGAAGTGCAATCTCCACGTCGCGACGTCGGGACCCCTTCCACGTCGTGACATCAGACCCTCCACGTCGCGACGTGGGTGGACATTTTTACGCGCGATCATGGACGTTGAGACGTCGGGAAATACACAGGTTTACGACCTAATTTTTGGAAATTTACAATTTTGGCCCACTTTGAGACTTCTTTTCATACAAGGCATTCATGAAGGACTTATGTGCGAATATTTTCATAGAGTAACTATAAATAGGGCTAGGGTTACAGCTTTTAAACATGTTACAACTTTGAGAGAGTTCAAGATAGGGTTTTTCTTCTTTGTAATAGCTAGGGTTTCATTCATTTAGCTATTTATAGAGAATTGAAGCTGTACGGATTGGGAACATCATTAATTATTGATTTCATTAATTTAGAGACAAAGATTTCATCTACGGATTCACAATTCAAGGTGTTTTCTTTCTTTTTAATTTATGATTTTAATATTGTGCTTAATTATTTATATCATGATGATGTTTGATTTAGCCATGCTAGGCTAAATTTATTGTGCTCCCGGGATTATGAATAAGGGTTTTTGTGCTTAATTTACATACTAAGTTCTATCTTTTGGTCGTTGTGAAGTAAGTTTTGCAGTGTTCTTAAAGTGTATTAAATTATTTATTAAAGTGCAGTAAATTATTTAGAGATAACTTGCTTTAATCTTATCTCTTGCCACAAAGGAGGATTTGAGAGGGTTGTTTTGAATCTTTTGTGGGTTGGATGTGAATTTGTTAGATTGATTTTACCTTAGCTCTTGCCTCTCGTCATTAAGGATGAGTTAGGGGGATAAGTTTAGGATTAGCGTGACTGATTCGGGCGTTGCCTCCGTTATAAAGGAGCGGTTGAACTTGAGGGTTTGGTTGAGTTGGTAGTTGCATTAGATTCCGGATTAATTAAGGAAGTAAACCTTGCCTCTCGCCACAAAGGAGGGTTTAATGAATTAGTTAATATCTAAATAGGTAAAGTGCCTAAATCATTCATTGCCTCTCGCCACAAAGGAGGGTGTGAGTTATGTTATTTACCCTTGTTTTACATGACCACAGATAGGATGTATGTATGTGCTTTTTATGTAACCCTAAAATATAATCTCGGGAGTACACTTGCTTAACTTGAAGTTTGAAATCAAATCACCTTCTTAGTTTTAGTTAGTTGTTAATTTCACTCTTAGTTTTAGTTTGATAATAATAAAAACACAAAAATATTTTCTTTAGAATTTCAATACAGTCCTTTCCTTGTGGGAACGAACTTGCTATACTAATACCTTTTAGGGGTTGTTTAGCTTGATTTTTGAGTAGGGATAAATAGCAACCACGATCGCATTTTATTACACATATTTGCTCCACATCAAATTTTGGCGCTGTTTCCAGGGAGAGCAGTCGTGTTGAAATTTTATTTTATTTTGTTAGTTTTATTCTTAATTTTCTTACATCCTTTTAGTACTGTTGCTATTCTTTTCTTTGTATGCCCAGGACAAGATCTCAAGGTCTAGCGGAACATCCATACGATCCGGAACTTGCACGGACTTTGCATGTTAAGAAGAAATTGGAATTGAAGCAATGGCTGCACTTGGTAATCAGCAGAATGTGGGTGTACCTCCAACGGGTGGTATAGATCCTCCATTGGGGGACCCTCCCAGAATTCCACAAGTACAACCAGTGGTACCGCAGCGTCGGTATGGTGATCATTACGAGCCTCGAATGGATAACTTGGATTCACTTTTTATTGACACTGGAGAGCACTTTCAAATCCCACCGACTTTCATAAACTTGATTCAAAATGGCCAGGTTTTCCATGGATTGAGTACTGAGGATCCACATGCACATTTAAGGACATTCCTTAAAGTGTGTAACACGAGCAATCTTTCACATATCCCACATGATGTTTTAAAGAGAATGTTGTTTCCTTTTTCTCTTCAACGAGCAGCTGAGAGATGGTATGACTCTATTAATGGGGCGAGAATTGAAACTTTTGATGTGGTTGCAAAAAGGTTCATGACTAAATACTTTCCTCCATCTTGAATGGACAAGATTCGGATGGATTTCATGCAGTTTCGTCAAGGAAAAAATGAGTCATTCATTGAAGCATGGGATAGATTTTGGGAGCTTTTTAATAAATGCCCAAACAGTGGGTTGGAGGCGGGAAGAGAGCTAAATTTCTTTTGCAATGGACTCAATTTTGATACTATGCATTTGGTAAATCTTTCAGCTGGAGGAAATTTGCGTGATAAATCACCAGAAGAAGTTGAAGAGATTTTCGAGCGTATAGTGAGTAATGAGCTGATGTTGCCCAATGCAAGAAGTAACCATGGAAGACGGCAAATTGGAATGTTAGAGTTGGATAAAACAGCCAACTTGGAAGCACAAATGACAGCTATGCAGAGTCAACTTGCTAGTATTCATTCATCCTTGACAAACAAAGTCACGCCATCTTGTGGATTATGCCAAGAAGCGCATCATATGGATGAATGCCCTCAAGTCACTAATGAGCCAGTCCAGTATGTCAATTACAATCAGAATGCTAATTCCAATCAATGGAAACCATCCAGTGGGAATCAATGGTCTCAAGGAGCACAGAATCGCTTACAGTATAATTCATCAAGACCAAATTATCCGCCTGGCTATGGAAATCAACAACACACATAAGGTGGTAATTCACAAGCAACTATTGATGATGTTATAACTGTGTTGGGGGCCAAGATGGAAAAGCTTTTTGGAGAGTGTCAACAGCAACAAGCCAATGTGGAGAAAAGAATGGAGGCATATGATGGAATGTTCAGGGAACATAAAGCTCTCCTTAAGAATATGGAGACTCAAATAGGCCAACTCGCCAATGAAGTGCATAATAGACCAGCAGGAACTTTATCAAGTGATACTTTCCCCAATCCAAAGGGAAGAGAGCAATGCAATGCTGTTACACTTCGAAGTGGTAAGGAATTGCAATCTCCAATTATTAATGAAGAAGAATCTCCAAATGATGATCAAGATGCTGTTAAGGATCAAATTGAGACGAAAGATGCACCAAAGCAAGCTGAACATAAGGAAGGTAGTGCAAGTAAAGGGAGAAAGAAAAATCCTCCAAGTGCCTTCAATTTTCCAGAATGTGCTCTACCATCACCTTTCACTCAAAGGATTCAACCATCAAAAAAGAAGATCTTGTTCAGCAAATTTGCTGAGACGATTAAGTAGCTCCATGTAGAGATATCTTTGTTGGATTTGGTGAAGACGGTACCTACTTATACAAAATTTTTGAAAGATCTAATTTCAAATAAGGAGCAGATTTTGCAATGTGAGAAGGTAATCCAATTGAATGAGGTTGGGTAATGCTTAATGAAGACAAATCTTCCACCTAAGCTTAAAGATCCAGGAAGTTGCACAATCCCATGTAGAATTGGCGCAACATATTTTGCTAAGGCATTGTGTGATTTGTGGATTAACTTGATGCCTTATTCCATTGCTGTTAGTGTAGGAATGGGTGAGCAAATCAAACCAGTGGCTATAACTCTTCAGCTAGCTGATAGATCTATCATCACTCCTATAGGTATCATTGAAGATGTTTTGGTGGTAGTTGATAAGTTCACAATCCCGGTGGACTTTATTATCTTGGACATGGAGGAGGATGAAGAGGTTCCTCTCATATTTGGAAGACCATTCTTGGCAACTGGAGATGCTTTAATAGGCGTGCGCAACAAGACAATCACTTTTTGTGTCAATGGCGAAGAGGTAACATTTAATGTGAATTAAGCTATGAAGAATGCTAGGGATATTAATACTTGTTTTTCTATGGATGTCATTAAAACTTCAGTTATTGCATGCAATCCCATGAAAACATGTAGTATTAATGGTAATGACTCTTTAATGCATATGTCTAATTCTGAGTTGCTTTTGATTGATGAAAATATTGCTTTAGAATTACAATGGTTGAAAACGTTTAGCTTGATACTTCCATTTATGAGCTAACTGATATTATTTGTGAGGAGCCCATTGAGGTGAGGCCAGTTGAAGTCATTGATTGCAGTGAAAATAGGTTGAAACCTTTAGTTGAAGAACCTCCAAAATTGGAACTCAAGACACTCCCTTTACATCTCAAATATGCCTTATTGGGGGAAAATAATGCTTTGCCAGTAGTGATCTCTGCCACATTGGAACCATGGCAAGAAGAGAAGCTTATTAGGGTGCTAAAAATGTATCAAGGAGCAATTGGGTGGACTATTGCTGACATTAAGGGAATTAGTCCATCAATTTGCATGCATAAAATTATTTTGGAAGATGATGCAATTCCAGTACGTGATAGGCAACGTCGCTTAAATCCAGCAATGATGGATGTGGTAAAAAAGGAGGTGATCAAACTTTTGGACTTTGGGATGATTTATGCTATATCTGATAGTGAATGGGTGAGTCCAGTCAAATGTGTGCCAAAGAAGAGTGGGGTGACAGTGGTTAAAACTGATAATGATGAGTTGTTGGCAACCCGCATCATTAATGCATGGCGAGTTTGTATGGATTATCGCAAGCTCAACAAGGCAACCCGCAAAGATCATTTTCCTCTACCATTCCTTGATCAAGTTTTGGACATAATTGCTGGGTATCTATTTTATTGCTTCATGGATGGTTACTCTGGGTATAATCAGATCACTATTGACCCAAAGGATTAGGACAAGACAACATTCACTTGCCCTTTTGGTACCTTTGCATTTAAGAGAATCCCTTTTGGGTTATGCAATGCACCCGCAACATTTCAAAGGTGTATGATGGCCATCTTTCATGACATGGTAGAAGATATTATTGAGGTATTCATGGATGATATCTCAGTTTTTGGCCATTCTTTTGATCGGTGCTTTGATAACTTGGCTAAGGTTCTTGAAAGATGTGTAGAGACTAATCTGGTTTTGAATTGGGAGAAATGTCAATTTATGGTGCAAGAAGGAATTGACCTTGGCCACAAGATCTCAGCTAAAGGCATGGAAGTGGATAAAGTAAAACTAGATCTCATTGCGAAGCTACCATATCCTATCAATGTCAAGGGAGTAAGAAGTTTTTTGGGCCATGCTGGGTTCTACCACAGATTCATTCGGGATTTCTCAAAAATCACTAATCCTTTGTGCCATCTCTTAGAGAAAGATGCGGTATTCAACTTTAATGATGATTGTAAGGCAGCATTTGATTTTCTTAAAGGCCAACTTGTAGCAGCTCCGGTCATTAAACCTCCCAATTGGGGAGCCCGCTTCGAGATTATGTGTGATGCGAGTGATTTTGCTGCGGGGGCAGTTCTTGGTCAAAGGACAGACAGAATTTTCCATACTATTCATTATGCCAGCCGTCTACTCGATCCAGCTCAGTGTAATTACACTACAACCGAAAAGGAGATGTTGGCAGTTGTATTTGCTGTGGATAGATTCCGTTCTTATTTGCTGGGAGCCAAAGTGATTATTTACACTGATCATGCAGTAATTCGTTACTTAATGGCCAAGAAGGATGAAAAATCGTGGTTGATTCGATGGGTTCTACTTCTACAGGAGTTTGACTTGGAAATCCGTGATAAGAAGGAGCTGAAAATCATTTTGCCAACCACCTTTCTCGTTTGGAAAAGCATGAGCATTTGGAAGAAGACAGTAATGTGCAAATTAAGGAGATATTCCCGGATGAGCAATTATTTCAAGTAGAAGAAGATGAAAAGGTTCCATGGTACACCGACATTGCAAATTATGTGGTTTCACAACAAATTCCACCCAAGTTGTCTGTCCAACAAAGGAAAAAACTCATCCACGATGCAAGCTACTACTATTGGGATGAGCCTTATCTTTTCAAGGTATGCAGTGACCAAGCTATTCGAAGATGTGTTCCTGAGGAGTATCAAAAAGAAATTCTTCGGTCATGCCATGAATCTGATTATGGAGGACATTTTGGGGGGCAAAGAACAGCTTACAAAGTGTTGCAGTCGGGGTATTATTGGCCCAAACTATTCCATGACACTCAAGAGTGGATTAAACAATGTGATGAATGCCAAAGGACAGGAAATATTTCATGGAGGAATGAGATGCCTTTAAACAATATTATGGAGGTGGAAATTTTCGCCGTTTGGGGGATAGACTTCATGGGACCATTCCCAAAATCCAATGGTCAATCTTACATTCTTGTGACTGTGGATTATGTTTCTAAATGGATAGAAGCAATTGCTTTACCGACTTGTGATGGAAAAAGTGTGGTGGGGTTCATCAAGAACTATATTTTCACTCGTTATGGAACCCCAAAGGCTATTATCAGTGATGGAGGCACTCATTTTTGCAACAAGGCTTTTCAAGCCTTATTGGCCAAATATGGAGTCCGGCATAAAGTGGCAACCCCTTACCATCCTCAAACAAGTGGACAAGTGGAGATATCAAATCGGGAGATCAAGAGAATTTTAGAAAAGGTTGTGAAACCTTCTCGGAATGATTGGGCAACAATATTAGATTATTCTCTATGGGCATATCGCACAGCTTTCAAAACCCCTATTGGTACATCTCCATATCGCATGGTTTTTGGTAAGGCTTGTCATTTGCCAATTGAGCTTGAATACAAAACTTTTTGGGCATTAAAGGAGTTGAAAATGGATTATGGAAAGGTAGCTGAGCAACGGTTGTTGGAATTCAATGATTTGGATGAGTTTAGATTTGATGCATACCAAAGTGCATCTCTCTATAAAGAGAGAACTAAAAGTGGCATGATAAACGCATCCTACATAAAAAAGTTCGAACCCGGGCAGCTGGTTTTGTTGTTCAATTCTAAGCTGAAACTTTTTCCAGGCAAGCTTAAGTCAAGATGGAGTGGTCCATTCAGGGTTAAGACAGTGTTTTCTTATGGCACAGTGGAGCTTCTAAATGAAAAGACTGGAAATTCTTTCATAGTCAATGGGCATAGATTAAAAATCTATTTTTCTCAAGGAGAAAAGATCTTACGCATTGTTGAAAAGGTGACTCTTGAAGAGTCACCGAGGGAAGAATAAGCAACAGGCATCGAGCATTCGACGATAAATAAAGCGCTTCTTGGGAGGCAACCCAAATTTATATTTTATATATTTAAGTTTAATTTAAGTTTCTTAAGAAAGTTAGGCTAAAAATTCCATTAACTAATAGTCTTTTTGTGCAAATTTTTTGTTTTGTAGGTTGGAGAAAGGATTAAGGGAAATTTGGAGGTTTAAATGTGCAAAAACGTGGAGAAAATCGCCAACGTCGCGACGTGCTGAAATGTTGATAAATTTGGCAGAAAGTCTCCCACGTCGCGACGTGCACGATCGCGCGTCGAGAAGTCCAGGCACGTTCAATAAAAAACCTAGGGTTCACCCACATCGCAACGTCCAAGTGCTCTACGTCGCGACGTCGGGCTAAAATTTGGTTTTAAACCGAAGAACAGTTTCATTGTTCTTCACCGAAATATCCATACACCCAAAATTTCTCTCTAACCAATCTTCTGTTCTTTCATTTTTTTTACAAAATCACTCCACAATAGTGTCATAGGTTGAGTTAGAAACACATTAACATCAACACCACACAATTTGACCGATCAAAACACCCAATTTCTCGAAATTTTGAAATTTTTTTCAAAACCTACAAATTCAAAAATACGAATTTCTAGTGTAATTCGTTAGAGTTTGGTGGCTTCAATCCGTTCTAGAAGGTCTTGGGACGGTGTAGAGGGCTCCACTTCACCACAAAACACACATTTTTGCATTTTGATTTTTGGAATTCAAGAGGTAATTTTCGAAATTTTTCTCTAAATTTCGTTGCAATTTTGTGTTTACTCGTGCTTTTTACGTTCTATTCATAGTATTGAGTTAATTGTGATGTTGAATGAATTCAAAGTTTGAGTTGTTGAATTTTTGACAGAATATGAATAGGGTTATATACGATTTTGACCAATGTTGATATATGTGATTTGTTTAAGTTCACCCGGGTTGTGAATTCATGTTGAATTGATACATTTTTATTGAGTTATCATAATGTGATGAATTGTTGTGATTTTTGTTGGAAAATTGTGTTGGATTGATGGTGTTAATAGGATAAAAAGATTAATGCATAATAGGTGTTTGTGAAAATGCTTCAATGAATGTCACATGAATGTCATGTGTTTGTTATAATGATTCTATGGTATTCTTTTGACTTCACACAAACTCTTGATTGCTTTAAAGTGCACAGAATGTGAGCGTGACCTTATAAACATTAAGGAGATGACTTGTTTGTGTTTAATGTGTTGTCATTTAGGTGTTTCGTGATTAGTTTGTTGTTCTTGCATGTGTGTAGTCATAATATTTACATTTTATGCCTTGTGCTGAGGTTGTGTTTTGGCTTAATTGTGGGGGGACATGTCATTTAGTAATGATGTTATTTAAGTCTGCGAGTTGTTTTACACATTATCTTGTCAATTACTTTATGGTTTGTATTTAATATACTTGTATTGACAGATATGGCATCCAAGAGGACACGCCGCACTATAGCTGGTGGTGCACCACCACCATCTCCTCCACCACTGCCATAGCCCAATCCAGCGGGGTTCGATAACTTCCGGCTTATGTGCTTGGAGGCAGAGCAGTTCCATAATCAGCATCTGGCAAATGAGGTTATGGTAGAGGAGCGAGGTATTCAGGTCACAGTCGCACCAATAGCGACTCAAATCAGGAACCGTTGCTGGCAATAATTTTGCCTCCAACCGGTAGGCGGCAGTGCTACTTTGGTGCGGGAGTTCTACGCAAACTACCCTTATGCACAGCATTGTATTTTGCGCATGCGTGGCGTAAATGTGCCCGTTAGTCGCACAAGATTCAATGAGTACTACGGATTGAGCGACATCGAGAACAGTGCCTACCGCTCCTTGTATGACCACGACAATCCTCATCATCAGGTCTTGTCCACTATCACAGCTCAACCAATTGCTCAAGTTGCAAGGACACACTGGATAGCTGAGCTCAAGTTAGCTCAAATGACCAAGATCACCAAAACTTGGCATTACTTTATCATCTGCAAGCTCATTCCCAGCATCCATCAAGCCTCTTCCGATGACGGTAAGGCTCTTCTGAATTACGCTATTCAGACAGGCCTCTCTATAGATATTGGGGAGATTATGGACATTGAGATCCAACAGGCTCGTCTGTTTGTACGGACAGGACTGTATTATCCGCCTTAGATCACAGCCATTTGCTATGCTGCTGGGGTGCCAGCTTTGGGCACAGATGAGATGTGTGGAGTGCGTGATATCATCACCACTGCCCAGTATAATGCATATAGGATTAGCTCCTATGAGAGGCCAGGACAACCTCCGGTGCTACCGCCGCAGCAGCAGATAGAGCAAGAGCAAGAGCAGGAGCAGGGCCATGAGCAGGAGCAGCAGGATGAGGAGCACATTCCTCCACCCCCACCTCGCCGTGTCATGAACATTGCGAGCTACCATACACGCATGGATGACATAGAGGCTATGATGACGCAGTAGACGACACACTTTGATGAGCGGTTTGACCAGATGGAGATGGCATACGCCAACTTATCTCATCAGATGTCGCAGATTTCTGACATGGTCCGTCAGATGAGCAGGCAGTGGCAGATTTCAAGAAACGAGGGTACTAGTTCACAGCCTCCTCCACGCGACGACATGCAGCAGGATTAGGTGGTGTTTCTCCTTGCCCACATTGAGGACAATGTGGATTTTAAGTGTGGGGGGGAGTTATGCTCTTTTGTTTTTTTTTTCTATTTGTTTAGCTTCTTTTATTTTGTTATAATTTGGATGTTATTTTTCTTTTCTTTTGTTGTTTTCATTTTTATATTTTTCGTGTTATTTTGCATCGAATTGAGACAATTATGTTAATGGAATTAGGATTTAATTTTAATTTTTTATGATGTCTCATTCGTATTAGTTATTCATTGGGTTAACCTTAGCTCTTAAATAAGTAAGACGGTAATGATAACTTTTTGCATAATTACACCATGGTTTTAGGACTTTTTCATGTAGTATCCAATTTTTGAAATTTTGATCTTGTTGTGATAAATGTTATGTTGCCAATGATTGGATTTTATCGAAAGATTCGATGTGGGATAGGAAAATAATATACTATCTAGAGGGAGTCGGGTCTTTGATGGAAAGTTTAGCATTTTGAGTCGACCATTTTTATGCACTTAGGGGAACTACTGAGGGAATTGACGAGTTTGTAATCATTAAGTAGGTTGGAGTGTTTTTAATACTTTGTTTAGTTAAAACTTATATAACTCGCTTAAAATTGTGTTCTTTAATAAATGTGCTTGCATAATTGTTTGCACTTAATGCTATTGCATTTTTTTAAGCTTGTCATGCTCATACTATCATCCCTCTATGAGATTGCTTTTAATAATAACCTTAAGAGAACTCATATGGATGGTAATGGAGAACAGAAGCAATAAGACTCTGGCTTTATATTGTCACTCTTCTGCGAGACTGCTCTTAAACGAATAGTTAATGGAGAACTTGCATGAGTGGGAATGGGTCTAAAACCCGAAGGTCAGACAGTACTCCAGGTGGATGTCACGGGATTTCTAATGAAATACCCTAATTATGTGTGACAGTTTGGGGGAACGAGTGTTTTATTTATAAACCTAAAGGTTTGCCGAGTGAATCCTCATTTATATGGGCTTAATAATGAATTTTTAATATGATTAGTAAGGAAAAGTTGAGATGAATACTTAGTTGTTGGAACCCTAATTTATGGCGTGATTGTAGATGAGTTATGAACTAAGATGGAACCTATCGCACACACTCACATGGTTGGCTCAACGTGTCTAAATGAGTACATTAATGTGCTTTGATAACTTTTGGAGATGTATATTATATATACTAGAGATTTGAATACTTGAGATTATGAGGTTCATACATGGCGTTTATCCTTAGATCTAATTGATGAAGTTGGATGCGTTTTGTGTTATGTGTTAGAATTTTGTTAGGGTCTTTGTGTTAGACTTTTGTTTAGGTTTGTTGTTTTTAGTTTAGGTTGTTCGGGGAGGAACAAAGGTTAAGTGTGGGGGAAATTGATGAGGTGAATTTATTCACCGATTATGTAGGGTTTTTACTTAAGTCTTTGGTCGTTCTTGTTCGTTTTTATTCTTTTTAGTGTTTTAATTGTAGGTTTGTTGACTGTGGTGTACACTTGGAAGAGGGAAAGCACAAAGGAGTCAAATCGGATGCAAAGTGGAAGAAAAATGGAAGAAAGATCGCGAAATGAGTGAAGAGCAATCTCCACGTCGCGACGTCGGACCCTTCCACGTCGCGATGTGGGTGCACGTCGTGGTGTAGCCCCTCCACGTCGCGACGTTAAAAATGCGATTTTTGGTTGAATTTTTGGACAAGTTTTGAGAAATTTCCAGTGAGTTACGTCGCGACGTCGGGACCCCTTCCACAGAGTTATGTTATTTACCCTTGTTTTGCATGACCACATATAGGATGTATGTATGTGCTTTTTATGTAACCCTAAAATATAATCTTGGGAGTACACTTGCTTAACTTCAAGTTTTAAATAAAATCACCTTCTTAGTTTTAGTTATTTGTTAATTGCACCCTTAGTTTCAGTTTGATAATAATAAAAACACAAAAATATTTTCTTTAGAATTTCAACACAGTCCTTTCCTCGTGGGAACAAACTTGCTATACTAATACCTTTTAGGGGTTGTTTAGCTTGATTTTTGAGTAGGGGTAAATAGCAACCACGATCGCATTTTATTACACATATTTGCTCCGCATCACCTACTCACTACTATAGTAGTGGTGAGAGGGATCATTCCACAGAGAAGGGTTGGTTGTCAAGAGTCTATTTGTTCACTTAGCTACTAATGCATCAAATGAAAAAATGAAAACACATGCATGCTAGTAAGAATGAATGCAAAATGTTAGTGTTCAAACAAGAGTGTAAGTACTGCCTTGAGGAGCTTCAACATGGATAGATCTCTTCTTAGTATCACTGAATAGTGTAAGTACATGAGGGGATTGTCTGCTAGTTTTATGAGATTGATTAGCCGGACGACTCTCTCAATTTCAATTCACTTACTACAAAAACCTCCTCGGGCGGGGCAAGTTGTTGGCAGAAATGAAATTTTGAAATCCCTACTATGTATGACAATTCTAGTCCACTACTTGACTATCTCCCTTGGCAGGGCAGCTAACCAATTCATGTATTCAAAAAGTCATACGAGAATAATTCTAAGTCTCTTATACAGATCTGGCTTCAGATGTCTGTGGGCACCACAAATTTGAAACCAACGATGAACTCAGATCTTAGAACTCATGCACAAGAGGTTCTCATATTCAAATCATGTCAAATTCAATTAACCTTTAGTAGATCTAGAGTAATTTCAGTGGGTACTGCAAATTAATTCTAGATTTGAAAGATGCAATTCAAACCATTGAAGTTTACAATCAATAAGTAGAGAACACAATAAAAGACAGATCAAATATAATTCAATGGTCTAAACCAATCAAGATCAATACAAATTGAATACTCAAGACAGTATGAGTTTAGAGAGAGAGAAGAGAGAGAAAGTGAGAAAAATCCTAAATCTAGCCTACAACTAAGAACCCTAATTTCTCACTCATGTGTGTTATTCTGTTCCTCTTCTTTTCTTCTTTTTCTTGATCCTTCTTCGGTCTTTTTATACCCTTTCTCTCTCCCTGTATGTTGATGTGGTTTGATCTTAGTGGCTTGCATACTTTTCCCTTTCTATTGTTCCATGCTGCTTGTCCTGAAAATACAACCATTTTAAAGGTGAGGTCATCTTGTGCCAAGTCATCAAAATTGGTTGCTTACTCGTTAAGGTTACACTTTATCAAACACTTGGGGATCTCAAGAATTGCTATGCTGGTGTAGACTATTGATTCCTAAATGTTGTCCTATGTGCAAGAGTATTAAGTGCAGACGTGATTGCAAGAGAGTGAAAGCAAGAACACTAAGTGCAAGTACGCATGTGTGGTGTGAGTTTGTGTGTTCATGTTAGTGCGCGAGTGTGTGTGAGGCGCGCGCATAGCGCACACCGTGAGGGTGATCCCAGCGCCTATGGGTACGCGAGACTTGTGTAAACCATAGTGTGCATGTGTGCGGGGCTGGCGTACTAGGTGCCAGCCCTGTGTGGTGCATGTCTGCGGTGCGGGGGCACTGGTGTGTGTGACGGGTGGGGACACTCTTTGTGTGCATGCGTGCGGTGCGGGTGCCTAGTGCGTCCGCACTATGTGTGGTGTAGGCGGGGCTGACACACTAGGCACCAGCCCCTTGTTTTGTGTGTGTGCGGATCAGGAGCCTAGTGCCCTCGCTCTTTGTGCATATGTGTGCGGTGCGGGCGCCTAATGTGTGTGAGGGGCGGGGGCCTAGTGCCCCCATCCAAGTGTGTGTTCCAAGTGTATGTGCGGAGTGTGTGTTCCAAGTGTTATGAGATCTAGACGTCAAGATGGTGAAAGGCCAATCAAGACATGGAGCCAAATGAAGTTACTTATGAGGAAAAAGTATGTCCCTTCTTATTACAATCGTGAATTGAACAAGAGATTGCACTCACTTGTGCAAGGTAATAAATAGGTTGAGGAGTATTACCATGAGATGGAAGCTTTGATGATCAAGGCTAATGTGCATGAAGATCCTGATTCCACTATAGAATGATTTTTGAGAGGTATGCATTCTAATTTAGCATATCATGTGGATTTACAAAGTTATGTTGACATTAATGAGCTTGTGCATAAGGCTATTAAGATTGAAAGGCATATGAAAGGGAAAAATAAGTTTTCACAACCGCCACCACCATGGCAGAGAGATAAGAAGCCAAATGTGTCTCCTTTCACTCCTTTAACAAAACTGCGCCAATTCACTTCCAATCAACCATCAAGTGCACTATCTAATGTCTCAAAATTAGTTCCCAAAGCTGCTGATCCTACACCTAAATCGGTGTCAACTCCTGGGCAAAGGTTAAGAGATTTCGTTGTTATAAGTGTCAAGGTTTCGGTCACATGCAATCAGATTGTCCAACTCGGAAAATAATGATGCTTCTTCCTAATGGTGAAGTGGTAAGTGAAGATGATAATGATGATGAATGTGCTGACATGCCTGCACTTGAGGAGAAATATATAAGTGATGAAAGTGAAAAGTGTGATGGTTCTTCTTATAAGGTTGGTGATTACTGTTTAGTCTCTCGTAGAGTACTTAATGCACATCCACTTGTTGATGAAGATTTGATCCATCGTGAGAACATATTTCATACACGTTGCATGGTTCAAAACAAAATTTGCACTGTTATTATTGATAGTGGTAGTTGTGCAAATGTGGCAAGTACTTTATTTGTAAATAAGCTGAATTTGACTTGCATGAAACATCCTAAACCATATAGACTTCAATGGTTAAATAATTCAGCTGAATCACGAGTTACCAAGCAAGTTAAATTTACATTCACCATTGGTAGTTATGTTGATAAAGTTACATGTGATGTTGTTCCAATGGAGGCCAGTCATATATTGCTTGGAAGACCTTGGCAATTTGATAGAGATGTTGTGTATCATGCCAAGAAGAACTTTTACCATTTTTCGCACCAAGGTAAAAAGTTTAATTTGAGAGCCTTAAGTCCTACCGAAGTCTTTGAAGATCAAGCTAAAATAGCTAAGGCTTATGGTGCAATGCGTGAAGCAAAGGAAAAGAAGTTACAAGAGAAGAACAATGTAACTAGCATAGGGCGAAACATTGTAACTAGAAATAGTGATAGTGATAGCCGAGAGTTAGTTATTTCAAAATCTTGTAATTATGCTTCTAAAAGTGAGGTTAAGAGAGCTATATTAGATAGGCAAGTAGTGTATTTACTTTTTCGCAAGGATGTACTTATCATTGATAGTGCTCACCTTGATTCTTTGCCTAGTATTGTTTCAGCTCTTTTGCAGGAATATGAAGATATGTTTCCTGAGGATTTACCAAAGGGTTTACCACCTATTAGAGGTATTGAACATCAAATCGATTTCATACCTGGATCTCAAATTCCAAACCGTCCAGCTTATAGAGCAAACCCTGAGGAGACCGAAGAGATTCAACGTCAAGTGGACGAACTTATTGACCGAGGTATGGTTCAAGAATCTTATAGTCCATGTGCTGTTCCTGTTATCTAAGTTCCTAAAAATGATGATTCATGGAGAATGTGTGTTGATTGTCGTGCCATAAATAAAATAACTATTAAGTATAGGCATCCTATTCCTAGACTAGATGACATGCTTGATGAGTTATATGGTTCATGCATATTTTCTAAGATAGACCTAAAGAGTGGTTATTATCAAATTCGAATGAAAGAAGGTGATGAATGGAAAACTGCTTTTAAAACAAAGTTTAGTTTGTATGAATGGTTAGTCATGCCTTTTGGTATAACCAATGCACCGAGTACTTTTATGAGATTAATGAATCAAGTTTTTCGTCACTTCATTGGAAAATTTGTTGTGGTCTATTTTGATGATATCCTTGTTTATAGTAAATCACTTGATGAGCATGTTGATATTTAATACAAGTGTTTGGTGTTTTACGTGAGAACAAATTATATGCTAACCTTAAAAAGTGTTCTTTTTGTATGGAATCAATTATCTTTTTAGGTTATGTTGTTAGTTCTCAAGGTATATCTGTTGATGAGTCAAAGGTTAAGGCAATTAAGTGTTGGTCTCGACCTACATGTGCTAGTGATGTTAGAAGCTTTCATGGATTGGCAAGTTTTTATAGGAGATTTATTAAAGATTTTAGTACTATAGCAGCTCCTCTAAATGAACTTCTTAAGAAAAATGTTGTTTTTGAATGGAAGGAATAACATGAAAATGCTTTTAACAAGTTGAAGTATTTGTTGACTCATGCGCCTTTACTTGTTTTGCCCAATTTTAGTAAAGCTTTTGAGATACAATGTGATGCCTCCGGGATAGGTATTGGTGCTGTTTTGATGCAGGAATCAAGATCGGTGGCCTATTTTAGTGAAAAGCTCAATAGGGCGCAATTGAAGTATGCAACTTATGACAAGAAGTTGTATGCGTTGGTAAGGTCATTACAGGTTTGGCAACATTATCTATGGCCTAAAGAGTTTATAATTCATTCTGATCATGAAAGCCTTAAATTTCTGAAATCTCAAGGAAAATTGAATAAGAGGCATGCTAAGTGGTTAGAGTTTATTGAAACTTTTCCTTATGTGATTAAGTATAAATCTGGTAATGAAAATGTTGTAGCTGATGCATTATCTAGGAGACATTCGTTATTCACCTATATGCATGCTAAGTTACTTGGTTTTGATTTGATCAAGGATTTATACAAAGATGATGTTGATTTCAAAAATGTAATTGATTATTGTGTTGTAAAGCCGAATGGAGAATTTTATATGTATGATGGTTTCTGGTTTAAAAAGGATAAATTCTGCATACCCTCTTGTTCCATTCGAGAATTGCTTGTTAAAGAAACCCATGGGGGAGGGTTAATGGGGCATTTTGGGATTGCAAAGACTCTTGTTGTTTTGAATGAACACTTTTACTGGCCTAACATGATTAAAAATGTTAAAAGTGTTTGTGAAAGATGCATTGTATGTAAACAAGCAAAGTCGAAAATTATGCCTCATGGTTTGTATACACCATTGCCTATTCCTAGTCATCCTTGGGTAGACATTTCTATGGATTTTGTACTTGGATTGCCTAGATCACGTAATGGTCATGATAGCATTTTTGTGGTAGTTGATAGATTTAGTAAGATGGCACATTTCATTGCATGTTCTAAGTCTAATGATGCTACAAAGGTTGCTGATTTGTTCTTTAAGGAAATTGTAAGGTTGCATGGAATTCCTAAGAGTATTGTTAGTTATAGAGATGTCAAGTTTTTATCTCACTTTTGGCGAACTCTTTGGAATAAGTTAGGCACTAAGTTTTTATTTTCTGCTGTTGCACATCCCCAAACTGATGGGCAAACTGAGGTAGTAAATCGTACTTTGTCTACTTTGCTTCGTGCTATTATTCAGAAAAACTTAAAGAATTGGGAAGGTTGTTTGCCGCATATTGAATTTGCTTATAATAGAACTGTTCATAGTTCTACTAACTGTTTGCCTTTTGAAATAGTTTATGGATTCAATCCTTTAACTCCTCTTGATATTTTGCCTTTGCCTATTAATGAGTTTGTTAATTTTGAAAGTCAAAAGAAAGCAGATTTTATTAAGGAGTTACGTGAAAAAGTAAGGCATAATATTCAAAGGTGAAATGAGCAATATGCCAAACAAGCTAATAAAGGTCGGACAACAGTGATATTTGAACCGGGTGATTGGGTATGGATTCACTTAAGGAAGGAGAGGTTTCCCGACAAAAGGAAATCTAAGCTTCATCCACGCGGAGATGGTCCTTTTCGTGTTTTGGAAAGGATTGGAGATAATGCTTACAAGATAGAGCTTCCTAGAGCCTATGGCAATGTCTCATCTACATTTAATGTTACTGACTTATCTTTGTTTGATGTAGGTGATTCGAGGATGAATCCTTTCGAGGAGGGAGGGAATGATAGCAATCTATCCATGTCCATGCCAAAGCCGACTTCAAGTGTTCACCCATTGACAAATCTTGATGGTCCAATGACAAGATCAAGGAGCAAAAATATGAAGGAGGCGTTGCAAGTATTATTGATAACTTATTGTGAAGAATTGGACATCTTTGAAGAGAATCATGATCCGGTCCAAGCATCTTCCTCCAATGGAGTTTTATGGAATATCTCTTCAATCACAATCCATGAAGAGATGGATCAATCACAATGAAGTCCGAAGAAGGCGTGCTTGGACTTTGCTTAATGGATCACGCCTTTGTGTTAATGAAATTAGGGTTTTTATTTAATGTAATTTTAAGCCCAAAGTGACTTTTTATTTATTAATAAATGGGCTTGGAATTTCAGTTTTAATAAAGATTACTTGGCCCAATTATCTTGCATGATAAAGGCAAGTAATAGTTTAGGAAACTTAAGAAGTCAAATTGAGTTTTGCTTCTTCATAAGTTTAGGAAACAAAGAAGCTAAAACGTGTTTGTCTTCCTTTTAAGTCCGTGTGTCACAAATCCTTTTTGCAAAAGGATTTAGTTTGTTAGTTGTTAGTTTCCAATTCCACTTTGGAAAGTTAGCTAGCTTAGAAGTCAAGTTGTAATTGACTTGAGTTAGGGTTTTGTCTTTGTAAGGGCCGAAATTACCCCTATAAAAAGGAGGGCTCTTTAACTTTTTTGATAGTGGATGAATTTTGATAAAAGTTTAGCTTTTCTAAAGTGTTTTTACAGCCTTGAAAAGTTGTGAAGCAAAACGTGAATTAATTCAATTAAGTTTAATTGAGTTTTCATAAGAACCGTGAACCTGCAAGCTAAGACCTTTAGGTGAACTTACAAGTTCTTGATTCAAAGAACAAGCCAAACTGATTTGTTTAGCTTATGAATTTTCATAGGTGATCCGAATCTCTTTGATTCATACGTGGGGGTTTGATTGCTTCATATCAAATCTTTTCGTATCAATATCTTTTACTTTCTTTGTTTGTTAATTCCGCACCTTGTTGGTTCTTGTTCTTGTTCGTGATAATTTGGTAAGCAACGGTCCAAAGGAGGTGGTTTCGAGTGGTCCAAGGTGCTGCATCTTGATCATTCATATCAAATTCACAGGGCATTCAACGAAAGATACAATAGAGTTAATATAAGACTCAACATTAGACACACCTATCATTTTGACAGTAAGAATCCAAAAGGACCTAAATTCATCATAAGTAAGCTCATCACAAGAGACATCATTCTCATCAAAAGAACTCTAATATTTATGCACAAAAGAATCATCAACAAAGCACTCATGTACAATATCCCCATAACTTGGACACTCTAACTTTCTTGGACACTTTAAACCACAATCAATATTGGCACATATATCAAAATGATTTTCTTTAGAAGTTAGTGTTTTAGTAAAGAGAGATGTACCTTCTGAGTGGACTTGAGCATCTAGAACTGGTGTCTCAAGTTGTTCCCACATGTTGCTTATTAAGGCATTGATTTAATCAAGTCTCTTTTGTTATCCTTGAAGCTCTTCTTCCATTTAATCCAACTTTCTTTCACTACATGCACTTCTATAAAATCTGTCCAAAATCTGAGACAATATGTCTTCCACATATGATTCTTCTTCTTGCATGAGATAATAATCATTACTCTGTTGTTGGTTGTGCCATGCTTCATTATCTATTTATGGAGAGAAGTTTCCAAATACTCCAAGTGTTGGTCGAGTGTTAACCACCCTATTTGGTGGCCAATCATGATAAGGTTCAACAAAGTCCTCAAACCAACTAGACATACTTGGTCTATTGTGGTGTGCACAATTCAATTTCAGTAAAGTTCCAAATCCCCTGCACTTGCCACAAATTGAACACAGTAGACTTGAATCTAAAACAAAAAATATGAAGCTAACTAACACATAAATCTAAGAAACAAGAAAAAAGAAAACACCACAAGAATAGAATCACAAAAACACAAAAATTAACCAGTTAAGAAAACAAACAATCCCAATAACCATGCCTTTCCCAACAGCGATGCCAAAAATTGGGTGCGAGTTATTGCCTACTCTCTAATTTTACCCTACTCACTACTGTAGTAGCGGTGAGAGGGATCGTTCCATATAGAAGGGTAGGTAGTCAAGAGTCTATTTGTTCACTTAGCTATTAATGCATAAAATGGAAGAACGAAAAACACTTGCATGCTAGTAAGAATGAATGCAAAATGTTAGTGTTCAAACAAGAGTGTAAGTACTGTCTTGAGGGGCTTCAACATGTATAGATCTCTTCTTAGTATCACTGACTAGTGTAATTACATGAGGGGATTGTCTGCTAGTTTCATGAGATTGATTAGCTTGACAATTCTCTCAATTTCAATTCACTAACTCCATAAACCTCCCCAGGCGGGGCAAGTTATTGGCACAAATGAAATTTCTAGATCCCTACCCTGTATGACAATTCTAGTCCACTACTTGACTATCTCCCTTGGCAGAGTAGCTAACCAATTCATGTATTCAAAAAGTCCTACGAGAAAAATTCTAAGTCTCTTATACAGATCTCGCTTCAGATGTTAGTGGGCACCGCACATCTGAAACTAACAATGAACTTAGATCTTAGAACTCATACACAAGAGGTTCTTATATTCAAATCATGTCAAATTAAATTCTATTTGAGTAAATCTAGAGTAATTTTAGTGGCTACCACAAATTAATTCTAGATCTAGAAGATCTCATTCAAATCATTGAAGTTCACAATCAATAAGTATAGAACACAATAAAACACAGATAAAATATAATTCAATTGTCTCAAACAGTCAAGATCCATACAAATTGAATCCTTAAGACAGTATGAGTTTAGAGAGATAGAAGATAGAGAAAGTCAGAAAAATACTAAATATAGTCTACAACTAAGAACCCTAATTTCTCTCTCTTATGTGTTGTTCTGTTCCTCTTCTTTTTTTTTCTTGACCCTTCATTTGGTTTTTTATACCCTTTCTCTCTCCATGTATGCTGATGTGGTTTGATCTTAGTGGCTTGCATGCTTTTCCATTTCCATTGTTCCATGCCACGTGTCCTGAAAAAGCAACCATTTTAAAATTGAGGTCATCTTGTGCCAAGTCATAAATATTAGTTGCTTACAAGGTAAGGTTACACTTTATCAAACACTTGGGGATCTCAAGAATTGCTATGCTGGTGTAGACTATTGAGTGCTAAATGTTGTGCTATGTGCAAGAGTATTAAGTTCTGACATGATTGCAAGAGAGTGAAGGCGATGAGTGCAAGTGTGCATATATGGTGTGAGTGTGTGCACGAGTGAGTGTGTGTGAGCATATTAGTGCACGAGTGTGTGTGAGGCGAGTCTGAAGTGCGCGCTCCGTGAGGGTGATGCCCACTTGCTTGGGAGCTAGGCGGAAGGGGCTGGCACACTGGGCACCAATCCTGTATTGTGTGTGTGTGTGTGTGCTGGGCTGGCGCACTTCGTGCCAGCCCTGGGTAGTGTGTGTGTGCGGTGCGGGCGCACCATGTGTGGTGTGTGTGAGAGGCCGGGGCCTAGTACCTCTACCCTTTGTGTGTGTGTGTGCAGTGCGGGCGCCTAGTGCGCCCGCACCATGTATGGTGTAGGCGGGGCTGGCACCTTGGTGTGTGTGTGCGAGGCCCCGCCCTTTGTGTGTGTGCGGTGCTGGCGCCTAATGCCCCCGCCCAAGTGTGTGTGCAGAGTGGGGCGACGGCCACACCACTCTTGTGTATTTTGTGCTTGCTAAGTGTGTGTGGTGTGTGCATGTGAAGTGTTTGATGTGTGGAGGGTTTGTGTTCTATGCTGGGACTTTGAGTGTGCATGCTTGAGAATTGCGAGAACAGGTTCAAAATGTGTATTCAATCCAACATATGCAATTTTCACATCATTTTTACGATATTTTCAACACTTCTTCACAATCTCCACAAATATCTTTTCTTGAACATTTAGCACAAGAACTACACGTATCATGTAAGAATTAACACTTTATCCACACAAAAAATTAAGGTTTCAACACATATAAGTCAGTATAGAACTTACTTATCAATAACCATAGAGATATATGAAACCAACACCCAAAACCCTATACTGCGCTCAAATTATTTTGGGATCATAACATATCTTGTTCAATAGATTGGCCTTTCAATCATTCATCCACAATCTATTCAAAACAAAACCGTTGCAGTAAAACCAATTCTACCAGTATGCTTCACAAAGAAAGTCAAAATAAGGTCTAATAAATGTTTCAACACACAACTTTGAACAAATTCAACATCCTTCCTTAATATCATACCACAAACCCCTACACAAACAAGTCCCTAGAAAAGCATCATATGTTAAAAGGATTCATTCCAGCTTCTATACAGTACTTAGAAAATAAAATTCCTAAATTTCTAGGGAATTAGAAGACCCTTTTATTCAAATTGTAGCATAAACACAACAAGTGATACCAAAATCAAAATGAAGCAAATCATTTAGCTCTAATAAAATTCTGAGTCAATAAAACCCCACCAAATGCATCTTTTCTAACAACCACCACGACCATACCCGAACATCTTATGCCTAACACAGTAGGTTTAGTGCAATAACTATGGAATTCAAAATTAGAATTTTTTTCTATAGGTTACCCATGTTCTATAGGTGTTAAATTATGATTAGTTTGTGTTTAGGTAATATGTGTTGTGTTTATGTGTCCAGTTTTAAAATTTTTTATCTTTTGGTACTAAGTGTCATATGTCAATGATTTGATTTTATCGAAAGATTCAATGTGGGATAGAGAAGTAATATGCTATCTAGAGGAAGTCGGGCCTTTGATGGAAAGTTTGACATTTTGAGTCATTATTTTTAGTGGATTTAGGGGAATAGCTAAGGGGATTCACGAGTTTGTTGCCATTAAGTAGGTTGGAGCGTTTTTAACACTTTGTTTATTTGAAACTTATATCACTATCTTAAAGTTTGTTTCTAAATAATGTGCTTGCATAACTGTTTGCACTTAATGCTATTGTAATTTAATCTTGTTATACTCATACTATCATTCCCCTATGAGACATGTTTTAATAATAACCCTAAAAGAACTCATATGGATGGTAGCGGAGATAAAAGTCGTAAGACTCTGGCTTCATACTATCCCTCCTTTGTGAGACAACTTTTAAACAAAATTTTAATTGAAAACATGCATGAGTAGGAATGAGTCTAAAACTAGAAAGTGAGATAGTACTCCAGATGAATGTCACGTGATTCTTTTTGAAATACTCTAATAAGTGTTATAGTTTGGGCGAACGAATGTAATTTTTAAGACCTAAAGGTAATGACAATCCGCCCGTGTACTTGGTGCCAAAGCCGAATTCATATGTTGATCCCTTGGAGAATCTTGATTATCTAAAGACAAGATCAAGGAGTAAGAAGATGAAAGCTGCTTTGCATTTATTGTCAACATATTGTGGAGACTTGGACAATTTTGAAGATGTTCATCACACGGCATTAACATCTCTCACAAATGGAACTATATGGAATATTTCTTCAATTACAATACATGATGATAGTGTTTCTAAGAGTTCTACATTGGAGCTTCAGGAAATTCCGCCTTGAATAGTATTCACGGAAGAAATCTCATTGAAGACCAAGATGGCATGATTGGGCTTCGCCATTTTTGGATCATGTTTTTTTCTTATTAAATAGTAAGATTTATTTATGTGTAATAATTAATTCCAAAACATTAATTATTGGGCTTATTATTTTGTTTTAGTTAGTTAATTACATGGCGCAAGTTATCTTGCATGATAATGGCATGCAATAGGCTTTTAGCATTTAATAATAAGTTGGACAAACAAGGGGATTATCCAACTTCATTAAGGGTAGTTTTTAGGAAAGTATTTTCGTTTTTAGTGTTTCATTCCAATTAGGAAGTTTCCTAAAATTGGAATCGGTTAGTGAAGTGCAATTCAAGTTGGAATTGACTTCTTGTTAGGGTTTTTTTTTGCTTCCTTTTTGTAGCCTATTTAAGGCATATTTTTTACGATTTTAATCATCAAGAAATAATCAGCTTTTAGCCAAAAATTGCAGCAAATTTGTTGCTAATCTTGAAGTTCAATCAATTTCAATTGTCCTTTAGACAATTCCGCAAGCCTTTAGCTAAGACCTTCAGGTGAGCCTAACTGTTCTTGATTTCAAGAACGAGCCAAACCAATTTGTTTAGCTTGAGATTTACACAAGTTAATCAAGTTCTTTTGTAATAAGCGTGGGGGTAACGATTGGCTAATATCCAATCTTCTCACTTCAATATCTTTTTGTGTTTTCCACTTGTTTTCTTTTTGTTTTGGTTAGGGAAATTTCATGCTACATGGTCCAAAGTTGTGAGTTCTCGTGTGATCTAGGACATCAAGCCTCGACCATCCGCGTCAATTGTTATCAAAGCTCACATTGTTGCATAAAAATTCAGGTTATATCTTTCTTTTGCGTAGTGTTTTCTTTTTGTATCTTGCTGAAATGTTTTGTTGATTGTTGATATCCTATCTTCATTATTGTTGTGTCTTCTTCGTGTGCCATTCGTTCCGTTTTGTTTGTTGATCTTTGTGCTGAAAACCATATAGGATTGCATGTTATACTGTCAAGCGTCAATACGTAAAAAAACATTTTAGGGTTAGGGTTTCGATTTTGACCTAAAAATCCAAACTTTCTTGTTTCTTGTCCGTTTGACCTCATTCTTTTTGCGTTTGTCTCTATTTTGATTCTATATTCTCTTAGCTTTTACTCAAGTTTTGTTTCGTGCCAATCCGATAAGTTCTTGAACACTTTCTTGAAGTTCTTGATTTTCTTGAATTTCAACTTGCTTATTTTCGGAATCTAAGTTCATATTCTTGTTCCTCTACTTGAATCTTGAAAGTTTGTCTCTTGTGGCATTGTGAAATTTGAATTGGTTTGTGAGATCTTGATTAAATTTGGTTGCTAAAATTTAAGGTTAAGACAACAAGACAAGACAACCTTAAAACCCTAGGTTCTTGTCTTAACAACCTTAAAACCTTAGGTTGTTGTCCGAAATTCAAAAAAAAAATGGGTCCGACGTTAAAAAAAAACCCAAAGGCAGTTCGGTCTAAATACAAAAAAAAAATCGGACAATTCAAAAAAAAAATCGGACAATTCAAAAAAAAATCGTGCATCCAAAAGAACTAAGTGTTCAAATTGTTTTCTTTAAACACCACCAACTTAAAAGTGCCATAACTTTCTCAATTTAACTCCGATTTGAGTGATTCAAGTTGTATTTTTTTTGTCTTTCTATCTACTGTTTGTTTCTTCTAGATTCCTTAGCTAAATCAATTTATACCCTGCACGTGATCTTAAGTACTCTTACGGTTTTACTTCCTTAAAAACTTCTTTGACTTACCTCGTGTGAGTTTTTGTTGTTGAACTTGTTGGTTTCACTCGTTCTACAAATCAGCGAACTGGTAGGTCTCTTTTAGTTTAGGTGATCCATTATTGAGAGTATAGTTATGGTATATCTTGAAAGAGAAAAGCTACTATAAAAAGAGTGAGAGTGTACCTACTCACAAAAGGGAGAACCCGTGAGGAGATTATATTATTTTCTTGCTGTTTTCACTAACTTTGTAGGTACAATGGAGGGTAGTGAACAAAAAGATCTCCAAGGAGAACAAAATTTAACTAATGATGTGATCTTCAACATGCTTCAAAATATGCAAATCGAAATGAATAACTTGGAATCGGCTTCTAAACAAGCTGCCACCAAAAGTTCTACCACAAGAAGAATTGATTTTGATGAGGCTGAATTTGATAATAAGGATGATGAAGACGTCATGGAGTCTTCCAAAAGTGGTAAAAAGACCGAACTTTCAATTGGTTCTTTCAAACTAATATTACCTACTTTCCATGGTTAAGCAGATACCGAAGCATACTTTACTTAGGTGCGAGATCTTGATCATCTTTTTGAGGGAAATAACTATCCAGAAGATAAGAAGTATCGACTAGCCTTTATGCATCACAAAGATTATGCTAGCTATTGGAGGGATGATGTAATCAAAAGTAGACGTCAAGATGGAGAAAGACCAATTCAGACTTTTAGAGAGATGAAAGTCCTTATGCGAAAGAAGTATGTTCCTACACACTAGAACCAGGAGTTAATTCGTAAATTCCACACTCTTGTACAAGGGAATAGAACTGTGGAGGAATACTGCAATGACATGGAGGCACTTATGATTAAAGCTAATGTTGAGCAGAATTCTGATTCAACCATTGAAAGATTTATTCGAGGCATGAATTCAGAATTAGCATACCACGTTGATCTTCAAAGCTATGTTGATATTGAGGAGCTAGTTCATAAAGCTATTAAGATCGAAAGGCACATGAAAGGTAAGGGACGATTTACACAACCACAACCCTTTTGGAGGACAGATTTCAAAGCCAATACTAGTCAATCTACTCCGCCACCAAGACCAAGGCAATTCACGCCAAATCAACCTCAAAACACACCTCAAAGTGTCCAAAAACTAGCCAACAAAGTTACTGAATCTACCTCTAACATGGCATCAAAATTGGGACAAAGGTTAAGGGATATTCGGTGTTTTAAATGCCAAGGCTTTGGGCACATTCAATCAGATTGTCCTACTCGCAAATTGATATATGTTCTTAACAATGGAGATGTGGTAAGTGACGATGAGTGTGATAATATGCCCGCACTTAAAGAAAAATATAAAAGTGGAGGGAGCGAAGAAGCTTAAGCTTATGGTGATGGAGTTTCTTGTTTGGTGACCCGACGGATTTTAAACTCGCAACCACAAGTTGATGATGATTTGATGCAACGTGAAAATATATTTCACACACATTGTATGGTTCAAGACAAAATTTGTGGTATGATTATTGATAGCGGGAGTTGCACTAATATGGCAAGTAAACTACTTGTCAAGAAGCTGAATTTGACTTGTTTGAAACATCCTAAGCCATACAGACTTCAATGGCTCAATAACTCAGCCGAGACAAGAGTGACTAAGCAAGTAATGGTTCCATTCACTATTTGTAAATATGTTGATGAAGTTTTGTGCGATTTGGTTCCAATAGAGGCCGGTCATATTCTTCTTGGAAGACTTTGGTAATTTGGTAGAGATGCAATTTATTATGCCAAGAAGAACTACTACAGCTTTGAACATAAAAGGAAAAAGTTCAACCTTAGAGCCTTAAAACTGTGGCAAGTTTTTGAAGATCAAGCAAAGATTGCTAAAGCTTGTAGTGATATGCAAGATCAAGAAGCAAAAGAGAAGAGTGAGCAAGAGACACAAAAGAATGTAAACACTAGCTTAGGTCGTGAACTTGTAATTAAAAGTGATAAAAACCCTAAGTTAGCTAGCTCCAAATTTTGCTTTTTTGCTTCTACGAGTAAGATTAAGAGGGCAATGCTAGAGAAGCAAACATTGTACTTAATGATCCGCAAGGATGTTATTATTTTTGACAGTGTTCACCTTGCTTCTTTGCCTAGTGTTGTTTTGTCTCTTTTGCAGGAATATGGTGACGTGTTTCCCGAGGACTTACCAATAGGTTTACCACCTATTCGAGGTATAGAGCATCAAATAGATTTTGTGTCGGGAGCTCAAATTCCCAATAGGGTAGCTTATAGAGCAAATCCAGAGGAAACTAAAAAGATTCAACATCAAGTTGATGAACTCCTTGACAAAGGTATTTTTCGAGAATCTCTTAGTCCTTGTTCAGTTCTTGTGATCTTGGTCCCTAAAAAGGATGAATCTTGGAGAATGTGTGTTGATTGTTGTGCCATCAATAAAATCACCATTAAGTATAGGCATCCAATTCCTAGATTAGATTATATGCTTGATGAATTTCATAGTTCTTGTATTTTTACCAAGATGGATTTAAAAAATGGTTACTATCAAATTAGAATGAAAGAAGGTGATGAATGGAAAACAACCTTTAAAACAAAGTATAAACTGTATGAATGGTTAGTCATGCCTTTTGGTCTAACTAATGTACCTAGTACTTTTATGAGGCTAATGAATCATGTTTTTCGCTCTTTCATTGGTAAGTTTGTTGTAGTTTATTTTGATGACATCCTTATTTATAGTAAATCACTTGATGAACATGTTGAGCACCTCACACATGTAATTGCTACTTACGTCAGAACAGACTCTATGCAAACCATAAAAAGTGTTCTTTTTGCATAGAATCCATAATCTTGTTGGGGTATATTGTTAGTTCTCAAGGAATTTCAGTTGATGAGTCAAAAGTCAAAGCAATCATAGAATGGCCGAGACCTACATGTGCTAGTAATGTTAGGAATTTTCATGGTTTAACAGGTTTTTATAAGAGGTTTGTGAAGGACTTTAGTTCTATAGCTGCACCTTTAAATGAACTTGTTAAAAAGGATGTAACTTTTGAATGGAAAGAAGAGCATGAAAACACTTTTAACACATTAAAAGATAAGTTGACTCACGCCCCTCTTCTTGTTTTGCCTAATTTTCATAAAGCTTTTGAGATACACTATGATGCCTTCAGAATAGGTATTGGGCTGTTTTAATGCAGGAATCAAGGCCGGTGGCTTATTTTAGTGAAAAACTTAATGGGGCAGCCATGAAGTATCCAACTTATGACAAGGAGTTGTATGCTTTGGTAAGATCATTATAGGTTTGGCAACAGTATCTATGGCCTAAAGAGTTCATTATCCATTCTGATAATGAAAGCCTTAAATTCTTAAAGACACAAGGTAAATTGAATAAAATGCATGCTAAATGGTTAGAATTTATTGAATCTTTTCCATATGCGATAAAGTACAAATCGGGTAAAGATAATGTCGTAGCTGATGCATTGTCTAGGAGGTTTACTATGTTTACTTACTTGCATTCTAAACTGCTAGGTTTTGATTTAGTTAAAGATTTGTACAAAAGTCATTCTGATTTTAAAACCATTATTGATCAATGTGCTTTAAAACTGAATGGTGACTTTTACATGCATGATGGATTTTTATTTTAAAAAGATAAATTATGCATACCCCTTTGTTCCATTCGAGATTTGCTTGTTAAAGAAACCCATAGAGGAGGGTTAATGGGGCACTTTGGAATTGCTAAAACACTTGTTGTTTTAAATGAACATTTTTATTGGCCTAATATGATAAAAGATTTAAAAAGTGTTTGTGATAATTGAATTGTGTGTAAACAATCAAAGTCTAAAGTTATGCCTCATGGTTTGTACACGTCTTTGCCTGTTCCTAGTCATCCATGGGTTGATATTTCAATGGACATTGTACTTGGATTACCTAGGTCACGCAATGGTAAAGATAGCATATTTGTAATCATTGATAGATTTAGTAAAATGGCGCATTTTATTGCATGCTCTAAAACTAACGATAGTACACATATTGCTGATTTATTATTTAAGGAAGTTGTTAGATTGCATGGCATTCCATAAAGTATTGTTAGTGATAGGGATGTTAAATTCTTATCTCATTTTTGACGAACTTTATGGAATAAGTTAGGTACAAAATTGTTATTTTCTACTGTTGCACATCCACAAACTGATGGACAAACAGAAGTAGTTAGTCGCACTTTATATATCCACCTTACTTTGTGCCATAATTCAAAAGAAATTAAAGAATTGGGAAAGCAGTTTACCAAATATTGAGTTTGCATATAATAGGACTTTGCATCGTTCTACAAATTGCTCTCATTTTGAAATTGTTTACGTATTTAATCTATTAACTCCACTTGATATTTTACCTCTTCCTATTAATGAGTTTGTTCATTTAGAAGGTAAACGAAAAGCAGATTTTGTGAAGGAGTTACATGAGAAGGTTCGAAACACAATTCAAAGGCGTAATGAACAATATGATAAACAAGCCAATAAGGGTAGAAAGCAAGTGATATTTGAACTTGGATATTGGGTTTGGATTCACTTAAGGATAGAAAGGTTTCCTGAGAAATTGAAATCTAACCTTCATCCTAGAGGAGATAGTTCTTTTGGAGTTTTGGAAAGGATTGGCAATAATGCTTACAAAATTGAACTTCCAAGTGAGTATGGCAATGTCTCATCTACATTTAATGTTTCTGATTTATCTTTGTATGATGTAGCTGATTCGAGGACGAATCCTTTCGAGGAGAGAGGGAATGATGACAATCCGCCCTTGTCCATGGTGCCAAAGCCGAATTCATATGTTGATCCCTTGGAGAATCTTGATGGTCCAAAGACAAGATCAAGGAGTAAGAAGATGAAAACTACTTTGCATTCATTGTTGTCAACATATTATGGAAACTTGGGCAATTTTGAAGATGTTCATCACATGGCATTGAATATTTCTTTAATTACAATACATGATGATAATGTTTCTACGAGTTCTATATTGGAGCTTAAGGAAATTCTGCCTTGAAGAGTATTCATGGAAGAAATCTCATTGAAGACCAAGATGGCATGCTTGGGTTTTGCCATTTTTGGATCATGCTTTTTTCTTATTAAATAGTAGGATTTATTTATTTGTAATAATTAAGTCCAAAACATTAATTATTGGGCTTATTATTTCATTTTAGTTAGTTAATTACAAGGCCCAAGTTATCTTGCATGATAATGGCATGTAATGGGCTTTTAGGGTTTAATAATAAGTTGGAGAAACAAGGAGATTATCCAACTTCATTAAGTTAGGAATGTTTTTTCGTTTTAGTGTTTTATTCCAATTAGGAAGTTCCCTAAAATTGGAATCGGTTAGTGAAGTGCAATTCAAGTCAGAATTGACTTCTTGTTAGGGTTTTCTTTTGTTTCCTTTTTGTAGCCTATTTAAGCCATACTTTTCACAATTTTAATCATCAAGAAATAATCAGCTTTTAGCCAAAAATTGTAGCAAATTCATTGCTAATCTTGAAGTTCAATCTATTTCAATTGTCCTTCAAACAATTCCGCAAGCCTTTAGCTAAGACCTTTAGGTGTACCTAACTGTTCTTGATTTCAAGAACAAGCCAAACCAATTTGTTTAGCTTGAGATTTACACAAGTTAATCAAGTTCGTTTATAATAAGCGTGGGAGTTTGATTGGCTAATATCCAATCTTCTCGCTTCAATATTTTTTTGTGTTTTCCACTTGTTTTCTGTTTGTTTTGGTTCAGGAATTTTCATGCTACACGGTCCGAAATTGTGAGTTCTCGTGTGGTCTAGGATATCAAGCCTCAACCATCGGCGTCAAAAGGTCTATCGTGCTGATCCTTATTGATATAAGTAAAATAAATGCAGTAATCTTTAATGGTGAGGAAAAGGAGTAGATAGAAACTTAGTTGTTAGGATACTATCTTATAGCATGATTGTGGATAAGTTACGAAATGATGTGGAACCTATCACTCACACACATGGTTGGCCCAACGTGACTAAATATTTACATTAATGTACTTTGTTGACAATAGGAGACGTATGTTATGTGTACTTGACATTCGAATATATTATATTTTGAGGCATGTACATAACATAATCGTGTTGGGATCGAATTGATAGAGATTGTATACGTACTTATGTGTTTTTTCTTATTAGAGTTTATATCATTGTGTGATTTGTTTTTATTTAGGTATAGTTGTTTGTAGGTTCTCTTGTTCGGGGACCAACAAGGGTTAAGTTTGGGGGGAATTGATAATGTGAATTTATTTACCTTTATTTATAATTGCACTTAATTCTTGTGACATTTTTGTTCCATTTAATTCGTTTTAGTCTATTTTATGTAGGATACAGAGCATGGCTGATGCCAACGTGGTGTCCCGAATATTCCAATTGAAGTTTTTGGGATCGTTGAAGCATGTGAAGGGACGCCCATGATGAATAGTTTGCATTTGGAAGCCAAAATGGAAGAAGGACGATGTGAACAGCAAAACAGCAAGCCACATCACGACGTCCAACATCACATGTCGCAACATCCAAATTCGATAGGTTTTTATTGTGTAGGTTGTTTTACCGATGTCGCGACGTCCATGTAGCCTTCCATCACAATGTTTGAAATAAGGGGCATAATTATTTACTATTTTTGTAATTTCTTAGTGTTTTAAGTTGTTGGGTTGCCTTTTATAGCTAGAACATTTAGGGTTTGTTCTAAACCTATAAATAGGTATTTTCTTTCATTGTATTGGTTAAACTTCGTTGAAAGTTTAATCTTTGGCTTTTTAATAAAGAAATTTTAGGATTGGTTTCTTGCTTTGTGATTTTTTATTTTCTGAATTGGTTTCAAAGGTACAAATTTAAGATTTGAATTGTTTGTGGACTCGGCTATTCAATTGGTGCATACAATTTCCAACCTACTCGTTTAGGTTGTTCTATTCATGGGATTTACTCAAAAATAGTCCTACAGTATTTACTTTCGTGAAATACGAGATCTGGGTTTTGAGGATTCAATCCGGGTTTTGTATCAAGTGGTATTAGAGAACAAGGGTCTTTGGTAAACCAGGTTTTATCATTTCCTTAAAATTGATTCTCTAAATTGTTTGATTTTTGCAAGCTAGTTATCAATTTGTTAATTTGTGACTGGTGCTAAACAACTATATCCTTTTAAGTTTTCGTGTTTTAGTGTTGACATATATCAAGTGCTTGTCATTGGGTTGAATCTTATTGTTATTGAGTTATTGATATAATGAGTGACAAAGGTGAAAATAGTGTTAATCAATGCCTATATCATGCTATATCTACGTTAAGTGAAAAACTGGAGAGGATGGCTGCATCACAGTAATAATTTAATCATTGTTTAGATCATCTGGAAACTCCATCAGGGTCTTGGTCTCCCAAGAAACCCTTGTTTGATGATTTAGAGGATTGAGGGTATAATTTTGAAGGTATCACCCGTAAATCAGTCCGCAAATAGGCATCGATTGATAAGCAAGGTAAAATAACATCTTTTTCTGGATTGAATGACCCCGAAGTGTTTCTATAGTGGTTAAGAAAGACCGATCAAATACTTAAATTCTATGGTTATTATGACATGACAAAACTCCATGTAGCAGTCATAGAATTCACTGATTATGCTAGCACGTGGTGGGATGATATTCATACTAACTTAGCTCAAATGGGAGAAAGGCCAATTAGGAATTAGAAGAGGTTAAGATGTTAATGCTAAAGTGATTCATTACTCACTATTTTTGGAATCTCAAGCTTAAATTGCCGAACTTAACTCAAGGAGACAAGAGTGTTGATAAGTCAGTTTTATACTGACTTAATAATGCTATTTTCACTTGATTTTTATGGTGTTTGAACACAAATTGTATGCAATTATGTGCTAATTCATGAGTTTATGTGTTGCATTAAGGGTGGTGTTAAGTGCGGGAAAAAGTCCATGACTTGAATGTTAATATGCTCATAAATGGCGCACAATCCACTTCAACACACACATGCTGCGCACACAACGTGAGCGGCACCCTCGCACACAGACAGCGCATATGCGCGCGGACATGCACACAGGCTGCGAGCACCATGCGCCCAGCACACACACCAATTGCACAACCATCGTACACAAGGGCAGCGCTCGTCGCACACAACTACTGTACATGCATGCACACACCTCGGACAACATGCATCAATATGCTCCACATCACCAAACATCACTTACACGCTGCAAGCACAGTAGGTGCGGAACTCGCACCATGGTCGTACATTGCGCCTGGGCATGCACACACGCTCGCACGCTGCTGCACGCAAACACCAACACACAAGCAGTTGAACATACATTTGCTACTCTTTTGTGTCTATTTTTGTTAGATATGTGTGCACATTTCTTGCTAGCCTTGTTTTAGTAGGGCACACAACATGCACACTTAAGCACATTACATGCATCACTTGTACACACTTAAGAGCAGCATAGGCACAACATGCACACAAGCACCACAACCATGCATTCAGCGTACACTCGCACTCACTTCCCTAGCACACATTCACCATCCCATATGTACACATGCATTACATTCTTGCTACTACGTGTACAAGCCACACAAGCATACACAATCACTCTACATGCAACACTTGCACACACACCGTTGCACACACCATGCACAAGTTTACATGGTGCGGCAGTACCGTGAAAACTCTTATATGGTGCGGGCGTGATAAGTTGGTTTTATACCAACTTATATGTGTTATATCACTTAGCTTTTGCCTTGTATTTCATGCAAATGTATAGTGTTTTGTGCCATTTTGTGCATTTATGTGGTTTGCAACTTCGAAGTGCTTAAATGGTGAAAAAGACCAAAAATGATGATGAAATGAAGCAAATGTGTGTTTTGGTTGAAAACCAAGGAAAGAAGCCAAATTTGTTGGAATGGTGTTTGTGAAATTTGAAAAAAACCTAAATATGCCTAGTTGGCTTAGTTTGAAGTTGGGCAGAATTGGTAGGGCTAATTCATTTGCATGTAACACTCTTAATACTAATCCAAATGATGAGATCTTAGATTTTCTGGAAAGCTCTTTGAGAGTGCTTCATTTATTATGTTTTAACTTTCTTCTACTTTTGCGTGTAAGTAGGAGAAACGGGGGCATCTTTGCAATTGCTACTTCATGTTTTCATACCCGACTTTATATTGTCACAGTTTGGTAGATTGTCCATATCTTTAGCTACAGACCTCCAATTATGCTGATTCGTAAACCTATAGAAAGTCAATAGAAAGCTCTACAACTCTTATGTTGATTCCGAGCTCTAATTCGAAAGAACAAATCCGCGAGACCTCATGGTTCTTATTGTTTGTGAGGCGAGACCTGCCATGAAATCTTGTCTCTTCATCACACTGCCGTATTTTGGCCATAACTCTATTGTCCTAGCTCCGAGTTGGGTGATTCAAAAAGCTATGGACAGCTAAGAAATAGGGCTACAATCTTTAAGTTTTACGATTTTTCAAATTCACAACGTATCATAGCTAGAATGCGGTTGGAAGTTTTTGCATGCGGCCACAACATTTGCTGCACAAGTAGATCACCTCGCCGCATGCATGTGCGACGAGGTCTTGCTGCCTCGCACATCTCGCCGCATCTGTGTGCGGCGAGGTCTCACCCTCCACACACATTTTTTATTTTTGAGAGAGAAAGTTTCTCTTTCTAACTCTCTCTCTAGAATTTTCTCTCCGTTTTCAATTCCAATCGAGAATTTGGACCGATCATTGTAAGCTTCTACTCAATTAAGGAGTAAATTCAAAAGACTTTGGCGGATTCAAAGCAATCGAAGCAATTCATTTGGTAAAATCTTTTCAATTTAATGAAAATGAACTGTTCTTCATTGCGATTTGATGATCTGGAGTTGAGAATGGAGTTTTGTTGCTAAATTGATGATGTCTTAGGGTTTGTACCGAATATTTGAGTAATTAAACGAAAGAAATGCTATGCAATTGACTAAGTAACTAAAGAATGAATTCATACTTGTTCTCAACGAATGAAAAATGTCAAGTTTCATAATTTTTACGCTTTCATTGATTGAGTTGAACCTTGATTGTAGTCGCCATGCTAGTTTGAGGCTCAGTTCACCAATTCGAGTGAGAAATGCATGAGATGAGGTCTAAAAGTATGATAACTGATTCTCTTTACTTGATTTGGTTGTTCGGGATCTGAGATGCGGTCGCCAAGCCGATCGGAGGTCATTGAATCATAAGATAGAGTAAGGATTGGCTTTTTAATACTAATCGAAAGCTTAGAAACTTAGGTCAGGCCTCTCCATGGGAGTTGGTGGTATTGTTAAGTTGAGATGTTGCGGTTTTCATTCGTCACACTTAGGCCTCGCCATAGGAAAGTGTGGCGTTAAGGAGAGTAGAAAGAGGTGCGGTCGCCATATCTGACTTTTAGCCACAATCCTAGGCAGCTTTGGTCTCCTCTGAGTTTGAATGTGCGTCAAATGCATAGCATGAGTAGTTTAATGAATAATCATCCGGCACCTAAATCCTAAGACATCGATTTCTTACTTGCTATCTTACAACACTTCTTGTTTGTGTCTTTTCTTAATTCCTTATTTCTCTGTTTAATTTAGTATTGTCATTTCTTAATTCATCATTCTTGTGACATTCAACAGAACACTTTAGAATTTTCTAAATCAATCCCCTTCCCTGTGGATACGATCCCTACTCATCATTCCTACGTTAGTGTTTAGGGTAAAATTGCAAGGTTAACGACACGCTTGTCAATTTTTGGCACCGCTGCCGGGGAAGGCACGATTTCTTGAATTTGGACTTGTTATGTTTTGTTTTGTTTTGGAAAATTTTGTAGTTTTCTTTGTTTTTCTATTTTGTTCCGTCTACTGTGGTTTATTTGTGGCAAGTGCAGTATATTGGAACTCAATTGAAGTAGAATATTGCACATCACAAGTACCCAAGTATGTCTAGATTATTTGGGGACTTCATTCCACTACCATATGAAGAGCACTGGCACGAGCAATGGCATGAACCATGGCATAACCAACAACAAAGCAACGAGTCTTATCTCAGAGAAGAACAAAAATTGGAAGACACATCGTCTCAAATTTTGGAGAGATTTGATAGAAGTGAAACAAGGTTGGCTCAACTGGAAGAGAAGTTTCAAGGGCGACAACAAAGACTCAATCGAATCAATGCTTTAATGAGCAACCTATGGGAACAAATGGAGACACCAAGTCAAAATGAACCATGCTATCCGCGAGGTACACCTCTAATTTCTACAGTACCAACTCCTGAGGAATATCATTTTGAAATGCAAGAAAATGTTGAATGGCGTGAAAAGAATCCTTGGGAGGTGGAATCTACAAATATTGAGATTGTCTCACAAAAATGCATTGTTGATGAACCTTTGTTGCATGAGTCAAATTTAAGCTGTTGTTTTATTGAGGATAATTTCTCCTGTTATAAACTTGATACAGATGAAATTAGAGCTTTGTGGCTTCTTAGTGACAATATGGAAAGTTTGTCCAATGCTGAGTCTTGCATTAATTTTATGGAATTCCATGAGTTAAATGATGTTGATAGCCATTCATTAGAGTCTTCTCCTCTTGATAGCTTTGGGAATTGTATAGAGACACTTCTTGATGATCATTGAGATATCTTAAATGAAGATAATGTTGTAATGGCTAATGATAATGTCAACACATTGCTTGAAACTCTTGTTGAGGTACCAATGTTTGAAATGGTGAATGAATATACGTGTCTAAATGGCGACTCACAAGAAGTGCAAAATGAGATACTCTTGTTAATTGATAATAATGTTGTTGGTGTTGTTGACAAAGAAAAGACTCAAGAATTTCTCCATGTTAGTCTAGATGATGAAGATGTGAGAATTTCGAACGAAATAGTTAACATTGTGGAAAATTGCTATATTGATACATCCATTTTTGAGCTTACTGATGAGTTTGTTGATACCATGGATGTACAATTCTTGGTTGAGCCTTGTAGGATTAAAGTGCCTAGTATGGCGGGAGAAGTAAATGTTGTGCCTACAGTTGTGGAAGTATTAAATGAGGTGATTTCAATAGGGGAGCCTCAGTGGTTCAAAGTGGAATTTGTAGAGGTTGCTCCCCATGTGTAGCAGCTTAAGCACCTCCTTGAAAATATTTCTCAAATGCCTTATAGGAGGGAGAAAAGTGCTTATGAAAATCATTTTTTTGGTACAAAGATGGATTTTCCGAATCTTGACGGAGAAAGCTTAATGAATAAAGTTTAGCTGGAGACTAATGAAATCCAGAACTACTTCTTTCTTATATTACATTCAATGAAGTCTTTTGTTTACGTTTATGTTTCTTGCATTTTGATATGCTCACTAAGGACATTCATGTTGTTATCAGGATATGCACATGAAAGAGGTTTGCAAGAGGAATAAGCATGCACACATGAGGCTAAGTGTGGGGGAGAAATTTTTCATGCAAGAGGAACTACGGACACAGACACTCCACCAAGCAAACATTGGAATTCCTGACATATCAGGGAGCTCCTAAACATATCTTTACTTTACATTGAGGACAATGTAAGTTTTAAGTGTGGGGGAGGGAATGTTTGCTTTGGTTTGTGTCTTTTGTATTTTACATGCTTATTTTCTTTCTTGAATGAAGTTTTTTTGTAGTTGGAATTTTTGTGGAAGAATTTGTCTATCCATGGAAAGTGTACTAACACTAGAGTTGGATGTGTATTTTAAAATTGAATAAAAATGCTCAATGGTGAGGATAGTTCAATGCTAAATGGTAGGAGTTGGAACTTAGTAGGAAAGTTTGAACTTTAACACAGTTGTTTTCAAGCACTAAAATGGATTACATACAAGGATGGTTGCACTTATGTGAAAAGGTGAGAAATAGAGAATTTTTGAAAATTTTCTTGAATTAAGTTGAGTAATCCTTGGAAACTTGTAATGACATTTAGGCACCAGGGAAATGATTTGGGAAAAAATGCAGGTTATGCCAATGTGAAATTTGTTGCATGCTAAGTGCAGGGACAATGTTCCAAGAGCACACAATTATGAACCACTCCTCTGCGGGACTGCTCTATCACACTAAGTGTAATTTTAAGAGAATAATCCGCATGAGTGGGGATGGAATTCAAAAGCCATAAAACACGAGCCAATAATTCGAAAGGCCAAGGAGTACCCCAGTGTAATAATGTCATGTGCAAAACGAAGGTAAAGCAATAAAGGATGACAACCTAGGGGAAAGAGTGGTAAGAAACGAGGACAACCAATGATCCCTAAATTGGTGCATTTATATCTATACAAAGTTTACAAGTTGAGAACTTGAAAAGAAGTAATAATAATGTCTTTGCATTCTCTACTATTGCTTCGAACATAAGTGTTACTTGAGCTGTATGTAAGCTTTTGCACACTACTCACACATCTATGTTAGAGCTTTAAATGAGTACAACTTAGTTTTGATGATTGCCATGAAGAATTGAGCATATTCTTACCATTAGAGTAAAATTGGCTAACTAATAAATTTGCACATGCAATAATAGTGTGAAATGTGCTTGAAGTGGATAGGTAGGTTTTTCTACAAGAGAGTTCACTATGCAGTGTAGTGCGTATGTGAGGATTCATGCATTGCGGTGTGCCTTGTGGTGTGTGTAAAGCAAAAGTTGTGCATCAAGTACCTTGTGTGTGTATGCAAATGTGGCGTGCCTATGACTTATCCCGTATATGGTGTTGTATGTTATGTGTTAGTGTTTGTTTTGACTGTGATTGAGTTGTGCAAGGGGTGTGTAAGTGCATGAGTTGTGAAAGAGCATTGTTGTGGCCTTGCTTGAGGGCAAGCAAAAGTTCAAGTGTGGGGGAAATTGATAAGTTGGTTTTATATCAACTTATATGTGTTATATCACTTAGCTTTTGCCTTGTATTTCATGCAAATATGTAGTGTTTTGTGCCATTTTGTGCATTTATGTGGTTTGCAACTTCGAGGTGCTTAAATGGTGAAAAGACCAAAAACGATGATGAAATGAAGCAAATGTGCGTTTTGGTTGAAAACAAAGGAAAAAAGCCGAATTCGTTGGAATGGTGTTTGTGGAATTTGAAGAAAACCTAAATATGCCTAGTTGGCTTAGTTTGAAGTTGTGCATCAAGTACCTTGTGTGTGTATGAAAATGTGGCGTGCCTGTGACTTATCCCGTATATGGTGTTGTATGTTATGTGTTAGTGTTTGTTGTGACTGTGATTGAGTTGTGCAAGGGGTGTGTAAGTGCATGAGTTGTGAAAGAGCATTGTTGTGGCCTTGCTTGAGGGCAAGCAAGAGTTCAAGTGTGGGGGAAATTGATAAGTTGGTTTTATACCAACTTATATGAGTTATATCACTTAGCTTTTGCGTTGTATTTCGTGCAAATGTTTAGTGTTTTGTGCCATTTTGTGCATTTATGTGGTTTGCAAGGAAAAGACCAAAAATGATGATGAAATGAAGCAAATGTGTGTTTTGGTTGAAAACCAAAGAAAGAAGCCAACTTCGTTGGAATGGTGTTTGTGGAATTTGAAGAAAACCTAAATATGCCTAGTTGGCTTAGTTTGAAGTTGGGCAGAATTGGTAGGGCTATTGCATTTGCGTGTACCTCTCCTAATACTTATCCAAATGATGAGATCTTGGATGTTCTGGAAAGCTCTTTGAGTTTAATTCATTTCTTATGTTTTAACGTTCTTCTAATTTGGTGTTCAAGTAGGCGAAACCGGGGCATCTTTGCAATTGCTACTTCAGGTTTTCATACTTGACTTCATATTACCACAGTTTGGTAGATTGTCCATAGGTTGAGCTACAGACCTCCAATGATGCTGATTCTTGAACCTATGGAAAGCCAAGAGAAGAGTCTACAACTCTTATGCTGATTCGGAGCTGAAATTCGAAAGAACAAATCCGCGAGACCTCGTGGTTCTTATTATTTGTGAGGTGAGACCTCGCCATGAAATTATGTCTCTTCGCCGCACTTCAGTTTTTTGGCCATAACTCTCTTGGCCTAGCTCCGAATTGGGTGATTCAAAAAGCTATGCACAGCTACGACATAGGGCTACAAATCTTAAGTTTTAAGTTTTACCATCATCACAACGAATCATAGCTAGAATGCGATTGGACATTGCTGCATGCGGCCACAACATTTGCTGCACAAGCAGATCACCTCGCCATATGCATGTGCGGCGAGGTCTTGCTGCCTCACACATCTCGCCGCATGTATGTGCGGCGAGGTCTCACCATCCACACACAATTGATGCACACAACCACACTTTTGTACCTCACTCACAACACTTAGTCACAACTGCACACTACACAACACACACATTGCACATCACATTCATAACACTCACAACATTCTTAGCTCAAGAATCTCACAACATTCATTTTCAGCACACACTTCACTCAACATTCATATTCATTTTCATCACATCACATTTTCACTTTTCAACACACTTAATTCATTCATTCACAACACAAGCACTCATCTCACAAGCACTTGTAATCACGATGCTTTGCATTTTTCTTTCACAACTCACTTTTCAAGCTCAAGGATTGCATTTGCACAGCGAGGTCTCGCCGTGAGATCTCGCCATACACACAAATGCACAAATGAAGGCGTGAAGCAATACATTAATCGAGATGCTTTGTGGACACGTGATATTTTACAATGGCATTTTTTTGTAATAAGTCATTCATTTTACGTTAGCGTATTATTTACGTTTTGTAACCTCTATAAATAGAGGATTTATTTAGATTTTAGGAGGGGAATCATTCTAGATTTGTAACAGATTTTTGAACTAGAGAGAGAAAGTTTCTCTCTCTAGCTTTCTCACTCTAGAATTTTCTCTCTCTAGAATCTTCTCTCCGTTTTCAATTCCGATCGAAAATTTGGACTGATCATTGTAAGCTTCTACTCAATTAAAGAGTAAATTCACAAGACTTTGGTGGATTCGAAGCAATCGAGGCAATTCATTTGGTAAAATCTTTTCAATTTAATGAAAATGAACTGTTCTTCATTGCGATTTGATGATCTGGAGTTGAGAATGGAGTTTTTGTGGCTAAATTGATGATGTCTTAGGGTTTGTATCGGATGCTTGAATAATTAAACGAAGGAAATGCTATGCGATTGACTAAGTAACTAAAAAATGAATTCATACTTGTTCTTAACGAATGAAAAATGTCAAGTTTCATAATTTTTATGCTTTCATTGATTGAATTGAACCTTGATTGTAGTCGCCATGCTAGGTTAAGGCTCAGTTCACCAATTCGAGTGAGAACTGCATGAGATGAGGTATAAAAGTATGATAATTGAGTCTCTTTACTTGATTTGGTTGTTCGTGATCCGAGATGCGGTCACCAAGTGACAGCTTATAGTCGTATCAGCTCAATTTTAACACTAAACACTAATGTAGTAGTGGAAGTAGAGATCGTATCCACAGGGAAGGTGTAGAGTTCAAGAATTCAAGAATTGTTCCAAAAATTATCACAGTAATCAAAACACAAAATTAAAACTCGTAAAGGAGCAAAAATCAGTGGAATAAGAGGAAAACTACAAACAAGTAGAAAACAGATATCTTAGGATTTTTATATCGGATGAACACAGACCTAGCCGATCTATGCTATGCAATCAACCAGAAAGCAAAGCAAAACTCAAGGAGATTTAAATTGCCTAGAAGCTCAAGTTATGGTTAGCATGGCGACCACACCACTCCCTGCACCTCTTGACACCATCATCTCCCATGGCGAGGCCTGAGAATGGTGAAATTCACTCCGCAACGTCTCAACTCTCCAAGCTAACTATTATAACATGCAAAACCTAGGAAATCCCATGGCGAGGCCCGACCTAAGCTTCAAATGTCTTCATTGTTACACAAAGAGCTTCTTTAACACTTTTCCTAATGTTTCAATTCATCAAAACTTCCCATGGCGAGGCCTGATTCTCAGAAATGAAATAATCGTAGAAAGCAAGTCTAACAACTCAGACAATCACAATTTGGTTCTCATCTCATACATCTTCACTAACATTGGTGAATTAATCCTTAACTTGACATGGCGATCAAAATCGAAGGTCAATCCATTCAAAACCAGTGCAGAGATATGAAATTAAACAGATTTCATGTAGTAAATTCACGTGCAATTTCATTCTTCATCAATTACATCAATTGAGTAGCACTAAATCTTCTAAACCATATATTCATCAGTTTAGAATCCTAAGATATCACACGATTAGCCAGAAAACTCCATATTCAACTCGTAAGCATGAAATTCCAACATAAAGCAACTGAATTCCATCAAATTGAGAAAATTCACCGATTGAAATGTAGAAGGAAGTTCAATATTGCTTCGGTTGAGTTCAATATGAATCTCTGGTTCACAATCGTGATTAAAAAATGAGATCGGAGAAGAAATGTTTAGTGAGAGAAAATAGATCTAGAGAGAGAATGAGGGAAAGATGAGAATTCCCGCTAAAATTCGAAAGATGGTTCTCTACTCTAGAATCTTCTCCCCCCCTAAAAGTTGACTAACCTTTTATATATAGAGGTTAGAAAAATCGTAAACAATACGCAAACGTAATATGAGTAAGTATTTACAAAAATACCCTAGTAAGTAATGATAAAATCAGCACACATAAAATTCCATGATTTAGCCTTTAATTCTGTCCCACGTCTTCACCAGAAGATTTGCGCTTTCAGTTGCAGTCTAGCGCCTTCAAGCCATTCTGGAACACGCCATCCAATTTCTGCCAAATTCCCTTCTTGTTCAGCGAAAACCACGCCTTCATAGGCTAGGCAAATGGCGCCTTTAAGCTGCTAGCTCTCTTGTCCCCTCCTGGAATCAGAAATTGCGCACCTTTAAGCCAATCTACTCCACGCCTTCCATCATACTGCATCCACAATGAAAAACCATCACCACACTTTGCCAATTTTTTCAAGCCAGAATGTAGAGGGCGAGGTCTCGTGACGAGACCTCACCACTTTGTGAGTTTGTATGGCGAGACCTCGCCACGAGGTCTCGCCGTGCATTGTATTGCTGGCGAGATCTCGTGACGAGACCTCGCCGTGAAAGGTGATTGCCGGCGAGACCTCGCGGCGAGGTCTCGCCAGCAAGGTGTGAGTGTGTGAGTTTGAGTGAATGAAAATGTGTTAAGTGTTGTGAGTAGTGTGCTAACTAAGGATGTGAAATGAAGGTGATAACTTGAATGTGTGAATGAGATGAATTGTGCAGTTTGTGAAATGTTGTGCATATAAGTGAGTGTTTGAAAAGTGTGAGTAAGATGTTATGCAAATGAAAATAAAAAACTGTAAGTATTGCAAGGTTTGTATGAACAAAGAATGTCTTGTGTATTTGAAATGCAGTGAAAGAAATCTCATGAAGTTGGTGATGCGAAAATGGATGTGTACAATATGAAAACCTTCTATGAATTAATGATGGAGTTGTGAGTGTTTGCAACATTGATTAAAGAAACTCCACCAAATGTTACACAAGACATTGTAAATTGTGGGTAAGGAATGACCAACCAAGTGAAATGTACATAAGTTTGTTGAGTAAATTTCTTTGTTTTGCAAACATCAGAATGAAGTGTTGTGTGAAATAAAGTGAACTGAATTGAGTAAATTTCATGGCTATTCCTTGCTATGCAAAGCTTATCCGAAGTGCATGAAAGTGTAATTGTAGTGTGCAAATGAAGTGTGGAAATATTATGCAAGTGAATGTGCAAAGTGTATCCAGTGAGTGAGTGATCATGTGAGGTGTGTGTGTGTTGCGGCGAGGTGGCCTCGCCGCAATGTGTCTACGTGAGTGTGTGCATAAGTTCTGTGCGAGAGTGCTGTGAGCTTGTGCGATTGTTGAGTGCTTGTGTGCGAGTGATGTGCGAGGTGGTGTGCGTGTGTGCTTGCAGCGAAGTGACTTCGCCGCAAGTGTGTGCGTGAGTGCTTGTGCGGCGAGGTCGTGTGCGAGTGAGAGTGTGACGCGAGCTGTCGAGGGCTCGTCAATTTAACCCAGAGTCAATAACTCTGTAGAAGCAGTGAGTGGGATCGTATCCTCAGGGAGTGATGTGTGTCTAAATTTTGAAACGTGATAGTGAACAACAAGGAAAATAGTGCGCGACAAAGACAATAAATAGATGTAAGGAATAGAAATGTCAACTACACAAAATGATATCAAAGACAAGGAAATTTAGAACAACAACTAAACACAAATGTAATCAAGATAGACTAAACGTATTGCCTTGAGGGAGATTCATTCAATATAGATCTATACCTGTCATCATCGATGTGTGTGGTTATGTGAGGAGACTTAGCTGCTAGTGATCTATAATTGATCTACCGGGTGGTTCTCACAATTTCTATTTCACAAAACCCCTGAGCTTCCCTTGGTAGGGCAAGCCTTTGGTACTGACTTAAATTCCTAGATCTCTGTTATGTGATTAAACCCTAGTCCTATCCTCAAACCCCTCCCTTGGTAGGGCAGTTGTTTAATTCAAGCAGTCAGATCTCATCACATTAATCATCTCAGGTCTTTCCATTAAATTGATTTCACTTGTCATAGGTTAATGCACAAACAAAATCACACAATAAGCAGACATTGAGACTCACATAAATTCAATTCCCGATTCAAATCATGTTGTATCCAGTTATCTTTGGTAGACCCACACCGATCTCAGTGCGTACCGCAGATCGGACATGGATTTTGGTGATTTTATAAAAGCTCATCGAATTAAACATGAAGAAACAGACATTGAATAAATTCACAAATAAAACAGTACAAATATTTCTGACAAGTTAAGACCCACATCTATGAAATCCTCAAGACAATACTATGAAATTAGCCGATCATGATGATCGGCTCACAACCCATGATTACAATCAGTGAATTCGAACTACAATCTATCTCCTTCTCTATTCTGCTCTTAGTTGTTCTTAGGGTTTTGGTGTCTTGCTCTCAATTTCTCTCTCCTCCCCCTGACTGCTTGATATCTTCTCTCTCCTCCCCCTTGCTTTTATACCTTCCTCTTGTCATTCTTGATCATGTTGGTTGAGTCATCTTTGCTTCCCCTCTTGATCCTTCCATACGTCCTGTATTATACCAGTCAGGAAATGAAATGAGATCACGCAGTCACCCCGATGACTTAAACATTAAGACTCAGCAATGCACAATTACAAACACCTAGTGAACTTGCTACTTGCCATGCTTATGCCTTGTGTTTTTGGTGCATGTAACATGCCTTGCCTTATGTGTGCGCATGTGTGTATCATTCTTGGGTCATTGAGGATGCCAATTGGTATCATGTAGGCTTGTGCAAGTGTAGTGGACTGAGCTAAGGAACATGTGCATGTGAGAGTGTAGTGAGATTGTGCCCATGAGTGAACATATGCAACTTAGTTGAAACGGGTGTTGTGTGCAAATCAAGTGTCAAAAGGTTTGTGAGTGTGTGAGGAGCGTGAGACCGACGGCCGTCAGGAGTGACGGCCGTCCAACCTGACGGCCGTCAGGTTGGTGTGTGAGTGTGAGTGTTATTTTGTGTTGTGCGTGCTTGTGGTGTTTGTGATGCTTGTGTTGTGTGTGTTTATAGTGTTTGTGTTGCTTGTGTATGCATGAATGTGCAATGCAAGTGCAGGTGTTTGGTATAACAATTCATGGTGCGTGTATGCACAACTCATTTCATGTCCCATTAACACTTCATCACACAAAATCATTTTGATCATGACTCATTCATTTCCATTGCATTTAGAACATCAATCGAACCAAACCACCTTCAACAACATGTGTGTGTGTGGTTGTGACGGCCGTCAGGAGTGACGGCCGTCCGAGTGGTGTGTGTGGTGTGTGCGACAGCCATCACTTCTGATGGTCGTACAAGGTGTTGCATGTGTGTGTGTTTGTGTGTTGTGTTTGTGTTGAGTTCATGTGTTGTGTTTAGTGTTGTGGGGAAATGTAATGAATGTGTCAAACATTTGCATGCAATTGTAATTGTAAGTGCTTTGTGTGATGAGGGTAGAGTGTTTGTATGAAATGCATGTAACTTGTAAAGCACAAAGTTTTGTCATGGCTACATCTTTCATCACACAATACACCAATTCATGACACATTTTCTCAACACTCTACCAATTCTCTCATTTGCAAGCTTAAACACACTGTCACACAAAAGATGTCCATCCTATGCTCTTTTCATTGTGAATGCATGCAAAGTTCAAGTAAGAAGAACAAATAAGAACAAATAAGTTGGTGCAACACACAACTTATCAACCCCCCACACTTAACCCTTTGCTAGTCCCGAGCAAAGCAATTAATTAACATCTCTTTGTCTAATTTCACATCCAGCACTCACCAATACCATCAAAATTTTCGCATGCAGAAAGTTTTAAGGGCACAAGTTTACAGTCCATTTTCCTCCCGCTCATTATCAACCAAGGTGTAGTGAATAAAGACCAAACAGCCAACGTGATGTGTGTGTTGAGGGTTCTTATGCTTCCTCACCCTATCTATGCCAAGTACTCAAGCAAACACTTTATTACAAATTCTTGCACTACAATCTGTTGTCCACACACATTAACACTCAGCACATAGAGATCGATGGTATTTATTCACATAACTTTGAAGTTCTTTTTCTTTCTTCTCAATACACTTTGGTGCCTTAATTTACTTTAAACTTGCCACACTTTGGTGCTTGGCTGCCAGGATTTTATGGCTCTTTTTTCCCTTTATTTGCCACACAAGCTCTTTTTTTTCACATCTTTTCTCCAACACCTCATGTACATGTGTGTCTTCAATAGACTATATACTCAAATGGAAGAACAAATGTTTACAAGTACAGAGCACATACATGTTAAGTATCGCATAAGTTCCCACCTATGTCAGATAGATTTTTGTTGGCGCTTCTATCTTACCTTAACATCACACTTTGGCCAGCAACTTGCATGAATCAAATGAGTACTGCAACTAACAAAGATTTTTCGCATGCATGAAATGCTTGAGTTTACATATCTAGTTGGTGATGGTATTGGAAGTGCTGGTGTGCCTATTTGATTGACAACAATTATCACACAACGCATCAATACACTTTATATTTATCATTACTAAAGATTGACAACACATTACAACCATGGTAAGGCTAGTGCTAGACACTGCTTTTCTTTCTTCATAATCCTAGCACTACACCAAACATACATTAAGCTCTCGACCCTAAACACACAATACACAATAGAATAATTTCAAGCACACGACACAAACTTCAAAGCTTTCCTCACAACACACTTTTAATCATTTTTATTCTTGGACACTCACATAACAACCTTGAATCAATCAGAACTCAAGATACCACTCTCATGATCAACTTCATCAATTTAAACAACCGACATAATAAAAATAGCTCAAACAACAACAACAACTTAAGAAAACAAGCAACATTAAGAGCCCAGAAAGTACAACAACAACAGCCCAGAAGGTACCGCCACTCTCTTCTCACTCCCTTTTCCCCCACACTTGTAGTATGCAATAACATCAATAGGGGAATAAGGGAAAGACACTGCCCTGTCTAGGTGTCTGGTGCAGGTGGTGGAGTTGAAAAACGTGAAAAACCAGAGAATGGAGCATTCATGTTCCTCATGTTGGGGTTATTGTTGAAATTGGATGTGCCTCCCCTTGGTTGCATGTTGAAGGATGGGCAGCTCCCCGAATGTATGTTAAAGTTGGAAGTGCTGCTCCCAGGTTGCATGCCAAAGTCTGCGGTGCCGCCCCCTGATGTATATTTCCCCCATGCATCACCACTCTCCTTGAGGTGTCTACGACCATCCTCTGTGTCTCCAATTCCTCCATTGACGGGAAGTATGGAGCAATGAAATTGCGTTCCACCAGGATGACTCTATGGATGCATCTTTGGAATTGTCGTGCTGCCCTATCATTCGCAAACCGCGGGGCTAATAGTGGGTCATCTTCCTCATCGTTGGAAGAGTCTGAGCTGCTGAGGAATTGACGGAGGTAAGTCCTATAGTCTTCATCTGTGCGCACCATGCTTAGGGAATTTTCACACTCAACTGTGGCACTTGGAACGAAAATGAGAATAAATTCTCCTTGCTGACTTGCACAACACCACTATGAGTTACCACTGCCCTGGAGTGAATATCGTGCAGGGCTAGGAATTTATAGGAGAACTTCCTGTATGAGTCTGCTTCACTGAAAGGACATTTCCTTTCCCACTCCAACTCAACTTTGTGAGGGCTGCACCTAGGAGGAAATAGAATTCAATCATTTATTCATGTTTTGTTACTACTACGCAAAGTGAAATAAAGACAGTAATTTAAAAGGTTGGGTTGCCTCCCAACACAGCGCTTGGTTTATTGTCCTCAGCCAGACATGAAGGGTTCTCTCTTAAGGTGATGGATTATCAAGGAACTGAGCTTGTCCCTTGTCTTTGTCTTCTGCAGTCGACTTGAAGATTTTCACCCTCTGCCCATTCACCTTCCAACATGTCCCAGTTATTCTATTTTGTACTTCAAGAGTCCCATAAGGGAAAATCTTTGTGATGGTGAAGGGTCCAATCCACCTAGATTTTAACTTACCAGGGAACAATCTCAATCAAGAATCATACACCAGTACTTGTTGCCCTACTTCAAATTCTTTCACTTTAATCCTTGCATCATGCCACCTTTTTGTTCTTTCTTTATAGAGGCTAGCACTGATGAACTCATCTAACTCATTTAGCATCATCATCCTAGCCTCTTGAGCCACACCTAAGTCCATGTTCAATTTCTGCACCGCCCAATAAGCCCGGTGCTCCAATTCAACTGGAAGGTGGCATTCCTTTCCAAATACGAGTCTGAATGATGAGGCTCCAATTGGAGTCTTATAGGCTGTCCTATAAGCCCAGAGCACATCATCCAATTTGAGTGCCCAATCTTTTCTCCCAGGGTTCACGACTTTTTCCAATATACTCTTGATCTCTCGATTGGATACCTCAGCCTGTCCATTTGCTTGGGGATGATATGGTGTAGATACTCTGTGTTGAACCCCATATATGGCCAGGAGTGTGTTGAAGATCTTGTTGCAAAAATGGCTACCCCCATCACTGATAATAGCTCTCGGAGTCCCAAGTCTGTTAAAGATATTTCTCTTTACAAATCCCATAACACTCCTACTGTCATTATGGGGTAACGCTACAGCTTCCACCCACTTTGATACGTAGTCAACTCCAACCGGTATGTATTCATTCCCACAAGATCTTGGGAATGGATCCATAAAATCCAAACCCCATACATCAAATAAATTCACTTCCATCACATTGTTGCGAGGCATCTCATCTCTACTGGATATATTCCCCATTTGTTGGCATTTGTCACACTGGCTCACCCAAATTTTTGAGTCTTTAAATATGTGAGGCCAGTAGAACCCTGTCTGCAAGACCTTGTGTCCAGTCATTGTTACCCCAAAATGTCCTCCAAAAGCTGATTCATGACAAGCCCTGAGAATCCCCTCTTTTTCTTCTTCAGGTACACACCTTCTAATGACTTGGTCACTACACCATTTGTATAGACTACCATCCTCCCAAAAATAATATCTGGCATCATGTTTGAGCTTCTTCCTTTGATCACTGGAGTAGTGTTGTGGCATCTGTCCAGCAACTACAAAATTAGCTAACTCAGAAAACCAAGGTAGTGCTTGGGTGTGAACTCTGAGGACTTGCTCATCTGGGAAGTGTTCCTTAATCCACAAGTGTAATTGTTCCTCATTCAAAGTTCCTATCTCCAACCTAGACAAGTGATCTTCTACCACATTTTCACACCCTTTTCTGTCCTTGATTTGCACATCAAATTCTTGAAGTAGCAATACCCAACGGATGAGCCTTGGTTTGGCCTCTTTCTTTGCCATGAGGTATTTGAAAGATGCATGATCTGTATGCACTATGACCTTTGAACCCAAGAGGTAGGCTCTGAACTTATCGAATGCATACACCACCGCTAACATCTTCTTCTCGGTGGTGGTGTAATTGAGTTGTGCCCCATTCAGTAGCTTGCTTGCATAATATATCGCATGAAAGAATTTTCGTCTCCTTTGACCTAGCACAGCTCCTACCGCGTAGTCACTAGCATCACACATCACCTCGAAGGGCACCCCCCACACTGGTGTGACTATCACAGGTGCTTCTACCAATTTGGTTTTCAACAACTCAAAGGCTTCTTTGCACTTCTCATCAAAAACAAAGGGAGTGTCCTTCTCCAGCAGCGTACACAATGGTTTGGCCACCTTCGAGAAATCCTTGATGAATCTTCTGTAAAAGCCCACGTGCCCCATGAAACTCCTCACTTCACATTGGTTGGGTTTGGGAGTTTGGCTATAACCTCTACCTTAGCTCTGTCTACTTCCAATCCAGCTTTTGAAATCTTGTGTCCCAACACAACTCCTTCATTCACCATAAACTGACACTTCTCCCAGTTTCAAACTAAGTTGGTGTCTACACATCTCTTCGAAACAAAAGATAAATTTTCCAAACATCCTTCAAATGTCATTCCAAACACTGAAAAGTCATCCATGAAGATTTCTATGATATTTTCTACCATGTCTTGGAATATTGCCATCATGCAGCGTTGAAAAGTGGCTGGTGCATTACAGAGTCCAAAAGGCATTCTCTTGTAAGCATAAGTTCTAAAGGGGCAGGTAAAGGTTGTTTTCTCCTGATCTTTTTGGTCAATGGCAATTTGGTTATACCCGGAGTAGCCATCAAGAAAGCAATAATAGAGGAACCCAGCTATGCGATCCAGAAGTTGCTCTAGGAAAGGTAGAGGGTAGTGATCCTTTCTGGTAGCTTTATTCAACTTTCTGTAGTCCATGCATATTCTCCATGCATTTATGATCCTGGTGGCCAACATTTCATTTGCTTCATTGGTCACCATAGTCACCCCCCCCTTTCTTAGGTACACACTGCACTAGACTAACCCACTCACTATCTTAGATAGGAAATATCATCCCAAAATCAAGCAACTTGATGATTTCCTTTTTTACTACTTCCATCATTTGAGGGTTCAACCTTCTTTGCCTTTTTCTTGTCGGAATAGCCCCCTCTTCCAGTAAAATCTTATGCATAAAAATGCTGGGACTTATTCCCTTGATATCTGCTATGGTCCAGCCAATAGCTTCCTTGTGCATTCGCAGAACTTCCAACAGTTTCTCTTCTTGACACTTTTCCAAGGTAGATGATATCACCACAGGGAGAGTTTCATTTGTCCCAATAAATGCATACTTCAAATGCGAAGGCAGAGGTTTCAGCTCAAACTTGGGTGGTCTCACAATGGAGGGTAGCAACTTCTCATTCCTGCACTCAAAATTTTCTTGCCTCACCTCAGTGGGCTTCAATTCAACATATTCATCAGTTTCAATAATAGAATTTGTTGGCATTTCACATATTGCATTACTTTCAACGTTTTCATCAAAAGCATTTTCAAGATTCATTTCTGCAACAGACTAATCTATTACACAGCATTCAATCAAATTTGACAGTTCATGCAATATCTCACTATCTTTATCATTCAAAGTAAATTCACTCGATTCATCATTTCCCTGGCATGAGGAGTCAACTAAAGCAAGAGAAAATTTATGTTTGTGTTCCAGTTCGAGGAAGTGAAGATTACCTTCCAAGGGGTGCAGAAAGCAGCATTGTTCCACAGAGTTGGGGTATTTCATCGCGTAATCCACATTGAAGACCACTTGATCTCCATTTACTCTGAATGTGATGGTCTTACTCTTGACCCCTATGAGAGCATCCCCTGTTGCTAGGAAAGGTCTCCCAAAGATGAGAGGCACCTCTGGGTCCTCTTCCATATCCAATATGATGAAATCAACAGGAAGTACAAACTTGTCAACTCCCACCAGTACATCCTCAACCACCCCTGTGGGTTGCACTAAAGATCTGTCAGCCAACTGGAGGAGTACAGCCACTGGTTTGATTTTCCCTCCCAATCCTACATTCTCGGCAATAGAAAGTGGCATCAAATTTATGCCTGCTCCGAGATCACAAAGGGCCTTGTTAAAGAATCTGGTTCCAATGGTGCACGGTATTGTGCAGCTTCCAGGGTCCTTCAATTTTGGAGGCAGATTTCTGTTCAACCATGCCTGACTTTCATCTGTGAGTGGAACTGGGACTTCGCACTGTAGGATTTGTTCCTTGTTGGCAATTAGGTCTTTCAAGAATTTTGCATATCTGGGCATAGCTGTCACTAAGTCCAATAATGGTACATTCACGTTCACATTTTTTAACATATCAAAGAACCTAGTGAACTGGGCTCCTTTCTTTGCTTGAGGTGGAACTCTTTGAGGGTATGGGGGTAGTGGTGCATACTCTGGGTAGTTGTAGGGACTGGGGGGTCCCCTCTTCTTATTAGCCTCTGGTGCTTTCTCACATTCCCTTACAGTTTCTTTTTCTGGTTCATCCTCTCTAAGGGTTTCCACATTGGTCTCTTCCATGGCTTCATCCGTTGGATCCTCCTCAATATGATCTCTCTTGTTTCCCTTGAGTTTTTTTCCACTTCTTAGAGTTATTACATTACAAGCTTCTGGTCCCTTTTCCTTTGGATTTGGTTCAGTATCGCTTGGGAGAGTTCCATGGGGTCTCTGATGTACTGCCTTGGCCATCTGGCCCATTTGCATCTCCAGGTTCTTTATAGCAACTTCACAGTTTTTCACTTGAGATTTAGTATCCGATTGTTCCTTTTCATACATGTCCATCTTGTCCAAGATCTTTTGAAGCATAATCTCTTCATTGGTTTTCCTCGGTTCCCTGTTGCTGTTGCTTGATTCCCCACCTTGGAAGTACTGCCTTTGCTGATTGCCTTGATTGTTCTGTCCCCAAGTACCTTGACCCGTCTGGTTTTTATAGCCTCCATAGTGCTGTCCATATTGCTGCCTGTTGTTGTAATTCTGAACATATTGAACAGACTCCTGTGTGAGCTCACATTCATCGGTGTGGTGTTCCCCTTTACATAAACCACATGATAGCACTGGGGCTGTCTTTGCTGCTTTTAAGGTCTGAACTTGTCTTGTTAGAGCCTCGATTTTTGCCTCCAAGGAAGTCTCCTCATCCAGATCCAATACCCCATGTTGCTTCCTCATAGGTGTCTTTCTAGCCTCTAGGAACAAATATTCGTCATCCACAATAGAGTCGAAGAGCTCCCTAACCTCGGGCACACTTTTGTCTTTCAAGGCCCCGTTGGCACAAGACTTAACCATCAGTGAGGCTTCTGGTGACAACCCTTTGAAGAAGGTGTTGAGCTCTCTGACCTCCCCAAGGTCGTTATTTGGACACTGTCGGAGTAAGTCATTGAACCTATCCCATGCTTTCTTAAACGTCTCCCCATCTTGCTGTTGGAAACTGCGAATCTCCATCCTCATCCGTTCTAATTTGGCTGGAGGGAAGTACTTGGCCAAAAACTTTCTTTTCAGTTCCTCAAAAGTGGCTATGGACTGTCCCCCGATTGAATTGAACCAGTGTTTCGCCTTCCCTTTGAGGGATAGTGGGAACAAATATCTCTGACAAGTTAAGACCCACATCTATGAAATCCTCAAGACAATACTATGAAATTAGCCGATCATGATGATCGGCTCACAACCCATGATTACAATCAGTGAATTCGAACTACAATCTATCTCCTTCTCTATCCTGGTCTTAGTTGTTCTTAGGGTTTTGGTGTCTTGCTCTCAATTTCTCTCTCCTCCCCTTGACAACTTGATATCTTCTCTCTCCTCCCCCTTGCTTTTATACCTTCCTTTTGTCATTCTTGATCATGTTGGTTGAGTCATCTTTGCTTCCCCTCTTGATCCTTCCACGTGTCCTGTATTATACCAGTCAGGAAATGAAATGAGATCACGCGGTCACCCCGATGACTTAAACATTAAGACTCAGCAATGCACAATTACAAACACCTAGTGAACTTGCTACTTGCCATGCTTATGCCTTGTGTTTTTGGTGCATGTAACATGCCTTGCCGTATGTGTGCGCATGTGTGTATCATTCTTGGGTCATTGAGGATGCCAATTGGTATAAGTGTAGGCTTGTGCAAGTGTAGTGGACTGAGCTAAGGAACATGTGCATGTGAGAGTGTAGTGAGATTGTACCCATGAGTTAACATATGCAACTTAGTTGAAACGGGTGTTGTGTGAAAATCAAGTGTCAAAAGGTTTGTGAGTGTGTGAGGAGCGTGAGACCGACGGCCGTCAGGAGTGACGGCCGTCAGGTTGGTGTGTGAGTGTGTGTGTTATTTTGTGTTGTGCGTGCTTGTGGTGTTTGTGATGCTTGTGTTGTGTGTGTTTATACTGTTTGTGTTGCTTGTGTATGCATGAATGTGCAATGCAAGTGCAGGTGTATGGTATAACAATTCATGGTGCATGCATGCACAACTCATTTCATGTCCCATTAACACTTCATCACACAAAATCATTTTGATCATGCACTCATTCATTTCCATTGCATTCAGAACATTAATCGAACCAAACCACCTTCAACAACATGTGTGTGTGTGGTTGTGACGGCCGTCAGGAGTGACGGCCGTCCGAGTGGTGTGTGTGGTGTGTGCGACGGCCGTCACTTCTGACTGCCGTACAAGGTGTTGCATGTGTGTGTGGTTGTGTGTTGTGTTTGTGTTGAGTTCATGTGTTGTATTTAGTGTTGTCGGGAAATGTAATGAATGTGTCAAACATTTGCATGCAATTGTAATTGTAAGTGCTTTGTGTGATGAGGGTAGAGTGTTTGTATGAAATGCATGTAACTTGTAAAGCACAAAGTTTTGTCACAGCTACATCTTTCATCAAACAATACACCAATTCATGACACATTTTCTCAACACTCTACCAATTCTCTCATTTGCAAGCTTAAACACACTTTCACACAAAAGATGTCCATCCTATGCTCTTTTCATTGTGAATGCATTCAAAGTTCAAGTAAGAAGAACAAATAAGAACAAATAAGTTGGTGCAACACACAACTTATCAGAGTGTGCAGCTGTGCGAGTGTGTAGTGTGCAGTGAGGCTGCGAGAGATGAATGCTCGTGAGGTGTTTGTGTGAATGCTTGTGAGATTTTATGTGAGTGTGAGCCTTTGAAATAGCTAAGTGTTCATTTCAGGTTTGAAACTAACTTCTACACCAAATTCATATGCCTTAGCTCCTAAACTGGACTTGATGGTAAACATAAAAGTTTGAGACCTGTCTTATGGATTTCCAATAGATCAAGAATCACCTTAATTGGAGGTCTGTAACTCAAGTTATTAACAATCTACCAAACTGTGGCAATATGAATTCAATAACTAAATCCTAAAGTAGTAATCATAAAGATGCCGTCGTTTCTCATATGTACACACAGAATTAGAAGATAGATAAAACATAAGAAATAAAGTATACTCAAATAGCTTTCCAGGACATACAAGAACTTTTTATTTGGATTAGTATTGAAAGAATTACACTCAAGTGAAGTTGCACAACAAATCTGTCCAAACCCTAAAATGGCCAATTATGCATTTTAAGTTCTTTCATTTTTTCCCTTTACACATTTCACTCTATTTACCATCATTTTTGCACTTTTTTCACCATTTATACATTATCAACTATCATACCACATTTACACATTAAACCACATGAAACACCACACAATAGCATCTTTTACAAGCTAAAAGCCAAGAGATTTTACACAATGTAGTTGGTATAAAACCAACTCATCAAATTTCCCCACACTTGAACTTTTGCTTGTCCTCAAGCAAACTCACACTTCACAAACACTTAATACTAGACTTCACTCCTCTGTCAAACTTGTTCTCATTTGAGTTCATCAAAACAAATTTTTCATGCAATATCAAAAACTCTTACCATATCCTCAATTCCAACCTATCAACTTTCAGCACAAATTATCAACCAAGGCACGATGAATAAAGACCAAAATGTCATGCGTGCAAGTGTGTGCTGAGGAACATGAACTTCATCTATTCCCTTGCTATACACCATCTAGCTCGTCTTATACCCATTCAATACATGCCAATCTCTTTGTCCGCTCTTATAAACATGCAATCACAAGATCAATGGTACCTATGCGTACATTGGTACTCTATAGGACATTGCCCTTATTCTGCACATTGGTGAACATTTGTTTCACACATTGGTGACTAACAATAATACCTGGGTTTTATGGCTTTTTTCTCCAAATTTGATTGCCAGGTTCTTATGGCTTTTTCCTTCCCAGTTGCCAATATGGCTTTTTCTCCCATATCATTTCTTGTGCAAGCACATGTTCATAAGAATCCCAAATTGACTAAACATGCACGAATTCTGGAGACACCAGATAAATGCATAACAAAAAGAATAGAATCAACGCACATTACCTGCTATGTCATTTGAATTTTACATGGCATATCTATCTTACATTAACATGATGCCTTGATTAACAAGATGTACCAATTTCATCAAGATTGGAATCAAGGATAGCAAAACAATTTTCACATGCAAAACAAAAGTAAGGATGGATGAACTTCAAATTATGAACATAGCTTGCAAAAGAGTAAAAGCATAGTATAAAGTGTTACTTCATTCCATTGCTTTACTATCACCACACCTCTGTCTCTTTCATTACACATTCGACACATTAATGCACACTCACACTTCTTAACACTTAGAATTTCAACCTACCAAAACAACACCACAAACATCACAACTTTCCATGGTTATGAACATTTTGCCATAGAAATATCAACTACACAAAACTTTGTGTTCAAACATCACTTATTCACCAAAAGTTTCTAAACTTCCACAAAAATTAAAAACGTGCACAACAATAAAAACACCACATAAAACTGGACATAATATGCTAACACTCAAAATTTACCACGAAACTTAGAAAATAGTATATTCTTCACAAAAAAAATTTCATCACAAAAAATTTCATCAAAATTTCACTCATGCAAGACAAATAAGCATCCAAAGTCCAAGAGATACAAACCATAGCAAACATACACTCCCCCACACTTAAAACATACATTGTCCTCAATGTAAAGAAAAGATAGGTTTAGGAGCTCCCTGGTATTGATTTTTTCATGAATTCCAATGTTTGCTTTGTGGAGATGTCTTGGTCCATCTTCCTCATATGAAGAAGTCCATGGCATCACTCCCCCACACTTAGCCTTTTGAGTGCATGGCTAATCTCTTGCAATGTCCTTCCTGGGCAAACACCTTTAACATGAGTGGTTTTGGTGAATGAATTACAAAACGAAAGAAACGTAAAGACAAAACGAAAAGAAGAAAACAAACTACTTATTAAAGCTAAAGGAAAAGAAGTAGTTCTGGATTTAGATAGTGTCCAGCTAGACTTTATTCATCCTCAACGCATGTCTTGGTTATGAAAAGAACTCAGTAAATCCATCTCTGCACCACACAAAAGATGAACTCTCATAAGCATGCTCCTTCTTCCCAGAAGACATTGGAGTGTTAAGGAGATGTGTAAGCACAGGATCATGAAAAGAACTTTCTCCAAAAATCACATTCATTTGAAGCATATCATAGCCCTCTTTTACCACCCTAGCCATAGTAGTCCTGCAAGGCTCAACCAAGGAATACACATCCATGGTCTCAACAAACTCATCAGAAAGTTCAAAAGTAAAAGTAAAAGTCTCAAATTCACAATTGTTCACCATATTATCATTATCATTCAAAATGTTAACATCTTTATCATCAAAACTAATATTATTGACTCCACAAATTTTCTCAAAATTATCATCACAAACAACATTGTCATTTCGTAACAAAAATTTCTCATTATGCACTATAGGTGAAATACCAATTACACACTCATATTCATTCACAGTTTAAAAAGTTGATGTTTTACAAAGAGTCCCAGCAATGTCCATTTTATCATGATTCATTGTATCATAATGTTCTTCTAGATGTGACTCTATGCAATTTATCAAAGTATCAAGAAAAGAACAACCATCAGTATCAACAAACATAGTATGACCTCCACCATCATTTGAATAATTCTTAACACTTGCCTCCTGTGAGGTATGCTCTACCAACGATTGACTTGGCATTTCAAAGTTTGATACATCTATAAAACCACATTCTTCTATGTATGCACTTTCTGATGAAATCATGCAATCTTCTTTATCAAACTCATCACAACCAATCTCTTCATCATCAACAAAGCTATCAACAGACATATATTCATGCTTAACACCATTATCAACTAAAACTGAGGAACATTCTACAACCTGAATGGAATAACAAGACTCTAAAGGCATAGGGTGTTTCATTGCATAATCCACATCAAAAACTACTTCCTCATTATTAATCCTAAAGGTGACAGTTTTATTTCTAACTCCAATTAATGCATCACCAGTAGCTAAAAATGGTCTACCAAAGATGAGTGGTACCTCGGGGTCTTCCTCTATATCAAGTACGATGAAATCAACAGGCAAAGTAAATTTGTCAATTCTTACCAGAACATCTTCAACCAAACCTGTAGGAGTCACCAAGGACCTATCTGCCAATTGTAGAGTTACCGCAATTGGGCGAATCCGGCTTTCCAATCCAACACTGATAGCTATGGATAATGGCATTAAGTTGATCCCAGCTCCCAAATCACACAAAGATTTTGCAAAATGTCTTGTGCCTATTTTGCACGGGATAGTACAACTTCCAGGATCCTTGAGCTTTGGTGTCAAGTTGTGCACCATCCAAGCTTGGCTACATTCAGATAACATCATAGGAACTTCACACCTCAAAATTTGCTCTTTGTTTGAAATAAGGTCTTTGAGGTACATGGCATACTTGGGCACTGCTGTCACTAAATCCATCAAAGGAAGATTCACATTAACTTGTTTGAGCACATCTAGGAACTTAGTGAATTGAGGTCCCTTCTTAGGTGGTGGTTTCTTCCTTTCTGAAAATGGAGGCTTGGGTGCATACTCAGGGTAGTTGTAAAGATTGGAATTCTTGGTGATCTCATTCCCTACCCTAGCTGGTATTTCCTTCTTCACAGTTGTTGTAGCAGTTTGCTCACCCTTCTTCTCCAATGCAATAGTTTCCTGTTCATTAACCTTCTTTGGTGCCATTTTCTCATTGGCACTCTCTTCCTCAATTTGAACACTTTCCTCCTCAATGACACATTCCTCATTCTCAGACTTAGATGATTTTTTAACTTCCTTTCCACTTCTCAACATAATAGCACTAATCCCCACCTTCTTTGGATTTGGTACCGTATCACTAAGAAGAGATCCACTAGGCCTATGGTGTATAGCATTAGCAAGTTGACCCAATTGCATCTCAATGTTTTTGAATGAGGCAGTGTGATGTCTTACATTTGTCTCCAAAGCAACAAATCTTTCCTCATTTTTATCTACCTTTTCGATAAGACTTCGGAGCATGTCTTCCATCGATGAACTACTATGTACTTGAGCACTTGACTGTTGCTCAAAACCTGGTGGATGATTGGAAGTACTCCTTTGATCATTCCCTTGAGCATATTGGCCTCCTTGTCTTTGGTTTTGTTGTCCCCAAGTTCCTTGATTACCTCCAAAGCCTCTATTGTTCCCTCCTGAGTAGTTTCCTGAGTACTTTGGCCGTTGCCATAGTTATTCACGTATTGAATGGATTCAGTAGTGACAGAGCACTCATCAGTATAATGCTCACCCTTGCATATTCCACAAGACAACACAGGTGTCTTGGCTTGAGTAGCTTTAAGAGATTGCATCTGCTTTGCTAAGGCTTCGACTTTTGCATTGAGAGAAGTTTCCTCATCTAGCTCCAGGACTCCTCTTTGCTTTCTGCCATGAGTTTTCCTCGTCTCAGGGAATAGATATTCATCCTCAGCAATTTGATTGAACAACTCGCGAACTTCCGACACAGATTTATCTTTGAGTGCCCCATTGGCGCATGCTTTGACCATCATGGAGGATTCAGGAGTTAGGCCTTATGAAGAATGTGTTTAGTTCTCTGATTTCGCCCAAGTCATGGTTGGGACATTGCCTGATCAAGTAGTTGAATCTCTCCCAAGCTTCCCTAAATGACTCACTGTCTTGTTGTTGGAAATTCATAATTTCCAACCTTCTCTTTTCAAGCTTAGCTGGAGGGAAATACTTGGACAAGAACCTTTTCTGTAGATCATCAAATGACATTCTAGCATTTGCTTCCCCAATACTTTTGAACCAATGTTTAGCCTTTCCACGCAAAGATAAAGGAAACAAAATCCTGTGAACTTCACCCCTGTCAACCCTTGGCAACTTGAAAGTGCTACATAACCCGAGAAACCAATCAAGGTGGTCATTAGGATCCTCGTTGCCAAGACCTTGGAAGAATTGGCCCTGGGTGATCATTGAAACGATTTGTGGAGGAATGTGGTAACTTTCAACGTCTATGTCCTGCTGACCAAATCGATGGTCAAAATTTACTGCATAATGGTCTCCAAACCTAGGTGCTTGTGCTCCTTGAGCTGCCATTTCTCTTTGTTGCCTTAATTGAGCCCTCAAGGTTTTCGCCAATTCAAGGTCCAATGGAAATTATGGTTCTCCTGCAGACCTGCTAGACCTTGGCATACACTACACACTATTGTGAAGTATAATAACAAAAAATCATGAACTTCAAAAGAGCAACAAAGGAACAGACCAAAATTTCCAACAAGTATTCGAAAATGCAAAGAACAGAACACAACACAAAGTGAAGGCTAAAGTAAATGACACAAACAAAAACACAAAATAGAACAAGTAAAAAGCAAGAACAATTCAACAAGTTCCAAAACCGATTGCCTTCCCCGGCAACGGCGCCAAAAATTGACAGCTTATAGTCGTATCAGCTCAATTTTAACTCTAAATGCTAATGTAGTAGTGGAAGTAGAGAATGGAGTTTTATGAACTGTTCTTCATTGCGATTTGATGATCTGGAGTTGAGAATGGAGTTATGTGGCTAAATTGATGATGTCTTAGGGTTTGTATCAGATGCTTGAATAATTAAACAAAGGAAATGCTATGCAATTGACTAAGTAACTAAAAAATGAATTCATACTTGTTCTTAACAAATGAAAAATGTCAAGTTTCATAATTTTTATGCTTTCATTGACTGAATTGAACCTTGATTGTAGTCGCCATGCTAGGTTAAGGCTCAGTTCACCAATTCGAGTGATACATGAGATGAGGTATAAAAGTATGATAATTGAGTCTCTTTACTTGATTTGGTTGTTCGTGATCCGAGATGCGGTCGCCAAGTGACAGTTTATAGTCGTATCAGCTCAATTTTAACTCTAAACACTAATGTAGTAGTGGAAGTAGAGATCGTATCCACAGGGAAGGTGTAGAGTTCAAGAATTCAAGAATTGTTCCAAAAATTATCACAGTAATCAAAACACAAAATTAAAACTCGTAAAGGAGCAAAAATCAGTGGAATAAGAGGAAAACTACAAACAAGTAGAAAACAGATATCTTAGGATTCTTATATCGGATGAACACAGACCTAGCCGATCTATACTATGCAATCAACCAGCAAGCAAAGCAAAACTCAAGGAGACTTAAATTGCCTAGAAGCTCAAGTTATGGTTAGCATGGCGACCACACCACTCCTTGCACCTCTTGACACCATCCTCTCCCATGGCGAGGCCTAAGAATGGTGAAATTCACTCCGCAACGTCTCAACTCTCCAAGCTAACTATTCTAACAAGCAAAACCTAGGAAATCCTATGGCGAGGCCCGACCTAAGCTTCAAATGTCTTCATTGTTACACAGATAGCTTCTTTAACACTTTTCCTAATGTTTCAATTCATCAAAACTTCCCATGGCGAGGCCTGATTCTCATAAATGAAATAATCGTAGAAAGCAAGTGTAAAGATTCAGACAATCACACTTTGGTTCTCATTGCATACAGCTTCACTAACATTGGTGAATTAATCCTCAACTTGACATGGCGATCACAATCGAAGGTCAATCCATTCAAAACCAGTGTAGAGATATGAAATTAAACAGATTTCATGTAGTAAATTCACGTGCAATTTCATTCTTCATCAATTACATCAATTGCATAGCACTAAATCTTCAACTCGTAAGCATGAAATTCCAACATAAAGCAATTGAATTCCATCAAATTGAGAAAATTCACCGATTGAAATGTAGAAGGAAGTTCAATATTGCTTCGGTTTAGTTCAATATGAATCTCTGGTTCACAATCGTGATTAGAAAATGAGATCGGAGAAGAAATGTTTAGTGAGGAAAAATAGATCTAGAGAGAGAATGAGGGAAAGATGAGAATTTCCGCTAAAATTCAAAAGATAGTTCTCTACTCTAGAATCTTCTCCCCCCCTAAAAGTTGACTAACCCTCTATATATAGAGGTTACGAAAATCGTAAACAATACGCAAACGTAATATGAGTAAGTATTTAGAAAAATACCCTAGTAAGTAATGATAAAATCAGCACACATGAAATTCCAAGATTTAGCCTTTAATTCTGTCCCACGCCTTCAAGCAAGAAGTTTCGCACTTTCAGTTGCAGTCTAGCGCCTTCAAGCCATTCTGGAACACGCCATCCAATTTCTGCCAAATTCCCCTATTGTTCAGCGAAAACCACGCCTTCATAGGCTAGGCAAATGGCGCCTTTAAGCTGCCAGCTCTCTTGTCCCCTCCTAGAATCAGAAATTGCGCGCCTTTAAGCCAATCTACTCCACTCTTTCAATCATCCTGCATCCACAATGAAAAACCATCACCACACTTTGCCAATTTTTTCAAGCCAGAATGCAAGGGCGAGGTCTCTTGACGAGACCTCACCACTTTGTGAGTTTGTATGGCGAGACCTCGCCACGAGGTCTCGCCGTGCATTATGTTGCTAGCGAGGTCTCGTGACGAGACCTCGCCGTGAAAGGTGATTGCCGGCGAGACCTCGCAGCGAGTTCTCGCCAGCAAGGTGCGAGTGTGTGAGTTTGAGTGAATGAAAATGTGTTAAGTGTTGTGAGTAGTGTGTTAACTAAGGATGTGAATTGAAGGTGATAACATGAATGTGTGAATGAGAAGAATTGTGCAGTTTGAGAAATGTTGTGCATATAAGTGAGTGTTTGAAAACTGTGAGTAAGATGTTATGCAAATGAAAATAAAAAACTGTAAGTATTGCAAGGTTTGTATGAACAAATAATGTCTTGTGTATTTGAAATGCAGTGAAAGAAATCTCATGAAGTTGGTGAGTGTGTGCAATATGAAAACCTTCTATGAATTAATGATGGAGTTGTGAGTGTTTGCAACATTGATTATAGAAACTCCACCAAATGTTACACAAGACATTGTAAATTGTGGGTAAGGAATGACCAACCAAGTGAAATGTACATAAGTGTGTTAAGTAAATTTCTTTGTTTTGCAAACATGAGAATGAAGTGTTGTGTGAAATAAAGTGAACTGAATTGAGTAAATTTCATGGCTATTCCTTGCTATGCAAAGCTTATCCGAAGTGCACGAAAGTGTAACTGTAGTGTGCAAATGAAGTGAGGAAATATTATGCATGTGAATGTGCAAAATGTATCCAGTGAGTGAGTGATCATGTGAGGTGCGTGTGTGTTGCGGCGAGGTGGCCTCGCCGCAATGTGTGTACGTGAGTGTGTGTATAAGTGCTGTGCGAGAGTGCTGTGAGCTTGTGCGAGTGTTGAGTGCTTGTGTGAGAGTGATGTGCGAGGTGGTGTGCGTGTGTGCTTGCGACGAAGTGACTTCGCCGCAAGTGTGTGCGTGAGTGCTTGTGCGGCGAGGTGACCTCGCTGCATGAGTGTGTGCGAGTGAGAGTGTGCAGCTGTGCGAGTGTGTAGTGTTAGTAGTGTGCAGTGAGGCTGCGAGAGATGAATGCTCGTGAGGTGTTTGTGTGAATGCTTGTGAGATTTAATGTGAGTGTGAGCCTTTAAAATAGCTAAGTGTTCATTTCAGCTTAGAAGCTAAATTCTACACCAAATTCATATGCCTTAGATCCTAAACTGGACTTGATGGTAAACATAAAAGTTTGAGACCTATCTTATGGCTTTTCAATGGATCAAGAATCACCTTAATTGGAGGTTTGTAACTCAATTTATTAACAATCTACCAAACTGTGGCAATATGAATTCAATAACTAAATCCTGAAGTAGCAATCATAAAGATGCCTTCGTTTCTCATATGTAAACACAGAATTAGAAGATAGTTAAAACATAAGAAATAAATTACACTCAAATAGCTTTCCAGGACATGCAAGAACTTATTATTTGGATTAGTATTGAAAGAATTACACTCAAGTGAAGTTGCACAACAAATCTGTCCAAACCCTAAAATGGCCAATTATGTACTTTAAGTTCCTTCATTTTTTTTCCCTTTACACATTTCACTCCATTTACCATCATTTTTGCACTTTTTGCACTATTTACACATTATCAACTCCACATTTACACATTAAACCACATGAAACACCACACAATAGCATCATTTACAAGCTAAAAGCCAAGAGATTTTACACAATGTAGTTGGTATAAAACCAACTCATCACCAAGCCGATCGGAGGTCATTGAATCATAAGATAGAGTAAGGAGTGGCTTTTTAATACTAACCAAAGGCTTATAAACTTAGGTCAGGCCTAGCCATGGGAGATCTAAGGTTTTGCATGCTAGAGTTGGTTGTATTGTTAAGTTGAGACGTTGCGGTTTTCATTCGTCACACTTAGGCCTCGCCATGGGAAATTGTGGCATTAAGGAGAGTAGAAAGAGGTGCAGTCGCCATGTTTGACTTTTAGCTACAATCCTAGGTAGCTTTGGTCTCCTCTGAGTTTGAATGTGCGTCAAATGCATAGCATGAGTAGTTTAATGAACAATCATCCGGCACCTAAATCCTAAGACATCGATTTCTTACTTGCTATCTTACAACACTTCTTGTTTGTGTCTTTGCATTATTCCTTATTTCTCTGTTTAGATTAGTATTGTCTTTTCTTAATTCATCATTCTTGTGACATTCAACAGAACACTTTAAAATTTTCGAAATCAATCCCCTTTCATGTGGATATGATCCCTACTCATCATTCCTACGTTAGTGTTTAGGGTAAAATTGCAAGATTAACGACACACTTGTCAATTTTTGGCACCGCTGCCGGGGAAGGCACGGTTTCTTGAATTTGGACTTGTTCTGTTTTGTTTTGTTTTGGAAAATTTTGTAGTTTTCTTTGTTTTTCTATTTTGTTCTGTCTACTGTGGTTTATTTGTGGCAAATGCAGGATATTGGAACTCAATTGAAGGAGAATATTGCACATCACAAGTACCCAAGTATGTCTAGATTATTTGGGGACTTCTTTCCACTAACATGTGAAGAGCACTGGCAGGAGCAATGGCATGAACCATGGCATAACCAACAACAAAGCAACGAGTCTTATCTCAAAGAAGAACAAAAATTGGAAGACATGTTGTCTCAAATTTTGGAGAGATTTGATAGAAGTGAAACAATGTTGGCTCAACTGGAAGAGAAGTTTAAAGGGCGACAACAAAGACTCGATCGAATCAATGCTTTAATGAGCAACCTATGGGAACAAATGGAGACACCAAGTCAATATGAACCATGCTATCCACAAGGTACACCTCTAATTTCTAAAGTACCAACTCCAGAGGAATATCATTTTGAAATGAAAGAAAATGTTGAATGGGGTGAAAAGAATCCTTGGGAGGTGGAATCTACAAATATTGAGTTTGTCTCACAAAAATGCATTGTTGATGAACCTTGTTGCATGAGTCAAATTTAAGCTGTTCTTTTATTGAGGATGATGTCTCCGGTGATATACTTGATACATATGAAATTAGAGCTTTGTGGTTTCTTAGTGACAAGATGGAAAGTGTGTCTAGTGCTGAGTCTTGCATTAATTTTATAGAATTCCATGAGTTAAATGATGTTGATAGCCATTCATTAGAGTCTTCTCCTTTAGATAGCTTTGTGAATTGTATAGAGACACTTCTTGATGATCATTATGATATCTTTTTTTTTTAAAACAGAAACCAGCTTTATTAGAACATAAGTAAAATAAGACGAGGCCGGATATACCCGAGACCCCGTTACAAAAGAAAAGCCTTAAAGAGGAGAACTACTCCTTTACATTTCAAAATCAAATATCCTATATTTGAGTATTGGAACTAACGAACTAGGAGAATGAGTAAAAATTGAGAGTCCAAAAAATTTGAGTGCCACCAAGGCATATCAAATTCTAAAAACTCTCAACCCTGTAATAGGTGTATCCTAACCATAACATGGATTCCGCCCATTTGTAATATCCAAGGAACATCTGTGCGCTATGCAAGATTAAGGCCCAGAAAATCAAGGGTTCAATAAGCGGAGTCCATTAGCAACAATTGCAGCAATCATCATTAGAGCAGCAATCCACGTAAAATCTCAAACCATTATACAAGTAACAAACAGAAAAATCGGGCAGCATAACCCCAGAATGTGCCCTCTATCCACCATAACAACATTATCAATTCAGCAACCAACAGGGCACAAAGAGAGCAGTTCAAAATCAGAAATCAGTTGGGGAACTTTTGAAGCAAATAGCCCTAACTTCAGCAGGCTATGGCCATTCAATTGAAGCATACATTTCCAGGCTAAGGCAGTACAGAACACAACAGGGCAGACTTAAAAGGATCACAAAAGCAGAAGTCAAACCAAGCTAAGCAAATATGCGTGTCCAACAGCTCTTTTATTCAGGGATCAACCTATGGTCAGGGCTGGATTGTTTTACCTTAGATTCCATCTTTTGCTTTCGGAGTAGCATATAAAGGGATTACGATCCCTAAGTTTTCTCCCCGATGTGAAGCTGGCCTTGGGGCTTACCAATGCATCCAAGTACTTGGTTTGCTTGGTTGTTTTTTGGCCTTTATCCATTTTTTCGAGAAAGCTGTTCAGAATATCTTGTGGATCTTCCTCAAAGCTATGCTCTGTCCATCGATCCTCCTCAAGACTGTGCTCTATCCAACGATCTTCCTCTGGTACTGAGTTAGTTGAAATGGCTTGTAAACTAGCTAAATCCGACATAGAACCACCTCTAATCATTCTGGCCACATCTCTTTCATCCCAAATAATCATTGGCATGGCTTCCAGTATTTCTCACTCCGTCATAACAAGACCTTTATGCCTATTCGATGGTTCCCATTCGTCCCAAGTTATCTTTATGTTAAATGGACCCTGCTTCTTCCGGTTGCTGGTTTGTGTCTGTACAGTTGGGGGGTCAGTCAGTATAGCTTTAGGATACGCTAAGGCTAGGGAGGCTACATCATGATTGTCGGATTTCCTGTCTTGGCTATTGATGAAATCCATAAATTGCCCAAAATTGGACAGGAATTGTTCGAGGTTGTTCTGTACCTGCTTCAAAGGCCTGACCGTTACTATGGAATGGTCTGTGGCTCTTCACTTCTCTTTTGGGTTTTTCTGGATCAGATTTTGGTTATTCTCAGCAGTTGGATGGTTCTGAGCCGTGACCTTGACAAAATTTTGGTTGTTAGCTTTTTCCAACTGCGAGCCAGTACTCAGAACAGGACCATCTTGATCAGAAGCTTTTGTGTTTGAAGGCTGTTGTCCCTTTTTATTAACTGGAATCTATAATTTTTTCTTTCCCTTTCCGATGCTCCTCAGAGCTTCCTACATTCTGAGATTTCTGAGGTTGACAATTAAGGTCCGAGTGGCCCATTCGGCAGCAGTTGGTGCAGTATTAGGGGAGGTCTTCGACTGCAATATTTTGCCACCTTCCATGTTCTTGACTACCTACCCAAACACGGTTAGGATGAGGAAGAAGGATATCCATCGCCACAAGGATTCGAGCTTCGCTGGGTCTCAGAATCTTAGTAGCAGAAGCAGTAGCCCGATCAATCTTGAGAGGGTTTCCAACAACAGAAGCAATTGAATATAGGGAATCTCTGTCGAAAAAATGTAATGGAAGCTGCGGTAATTTGATCCATACAGGCACCAAAGAAGACTCAATATCAGGACTAAATTCCGGCGACCACCTAAAAATTCTTGCCTGAAACCCTTAGAAGTTCCAGGTTCGGCGAGACCACATACGATGGAAGTCTTCCTCTGTCTCAAATTTGAAGAAGACATGACGGTAGTCTAGGAGGCCTGCCGTCACTTCACGGGCAAAAGAGACAGTCAGAATATCCTTCCTAATCGCTGCCATGGAGGGCTTTCCTTCACTGAATTTCCCAACTAGGGTTAGGTGGAAGGGGAGAGCCAATTTGTCCTCCTCTTCTTTGGACACAATCAGAGCAGGTTCACCTTGATAAAAGATCATTGTGATATCTTGAATAAAGATAATGTTGTAATGGCTAATGATAATGTCAACACATTGCTTGAAACTCTTGTTGAGGTGCCAACTTTTGAAATGGTGAATGAATCTACATGTCTAAATGGTGACTCACAAGAAGTGCAAAATGAGATACTCTTGTTAATTGATGATAATGTTGTTGGTGTTGTTGACAAAGAAAAGACTCAAGAATTTTCCCATATTAGTCTAAATAATGAAGATGTGAGAATTTTTAACGAAATAGTTAACATTGTGGAAAATTGCTATATTGATACATCCATTTTTGAGCTTATTGATGAGTTTGTTGAGACCATGGATGTACAATCCTTGGTTGCGCCTTGTAGGATTAAAGTGCCTAGTATGGTGGGAGAAGTAAATGTTGTGCCTCCAGTGGTGGAAGTATTAAATAAGGTGATTTCAATAGGGGAGCCTCAGTGGTTCAAAGTGGAATTTGTAGAGGTTGCTCCCCATGTGCAGAAGCTTAAGCACCTCCTTGAAAATATTCCTCAAGTGCCTTATAGGAGGGAGAATATTGCTTATGAAAGATCATTTTTCTGGTACAAATATGGATTTTTTGAATCTTGATAGAGAAAGCTAAATGAATAAAGTCTAGCTGGAGAGTAATGAAATCCAGAACTACTTCTTTCTTATATTACATTCAATGAAGTCTTTTGTTTAAGTTTATGTTTCTTGCATTTTGATATGCTCACTAAGGACACTCATGTTGTCATCAGGACATGCACATGAAAGAGGTTTCCAAGAGGAATAAGCATGCACACATGAGGCTAAGTGTGTGGGAGAAATTTTTTCTTGCAAGAGGAACTACGGAAACAGACACTCCACCAAGCAAACATTAGAATTCTTGACATATCAGGGAGCTCCTAAACCTATCTTTACTTTACATTGAGGACAATGTAAGTTTTAAGTGTGGGGGAGGGAATGTTTGCTTTGGTTTGTGTCTTTTCTACTTTACATGCTTATTTTCTTTCTTGAATGAAGTTTTTGTACCATGTGATGCAAAGCATGTTACTTTTGAGTTTTGTTGTATCATTTTTGAGCTTATTTCCCGTATAAATGTGTTTTTCAGGTTTTTGTGACATTTTGACATTTTGATTTTTTTGTGAAGTTTTCGGTGTGAATAAGTGATGGTTTTGAAAACAAGTGATGTGTAGTTGGAATTTTTGTGGAAGAATTTGTCTATCCATGGAAAGTGCACTAACACTGGAGTTGGATGTGTGTTTTAAACTTGAATAAAAATGCTCAATGGTGAGGATAGTTCAATGCTAAGTGGTAGGAGTTAGAACTTAGTGGGAAAGTTTGAACTTTAACACAGTTGTTTTCAAGCACTAAAATAGATTACATACAAGGATGGTTGCACTTATGTGAAAAGGTGAGAAATAGAGAATTTTTGAAAATTTTCTTGAATTAAGCTGAGTAATCCTTGGAAACTTGTAATGACATTTAGGCACCAGGGAAATGATTTGGGAAAAAAGGCAGGTTATGCCAATGTGAAATTTGTTGCATGCTAAGTGCAGGGACAATGTTCCAAGAGCACACAATTATGAACCACTCCTCTGCGGGACTGCTCTATCACACTAAGTGTACATTTTAAGAGAATAATCTGCATGAGTGGGGATGGAATTCAAAAGCCATAAAACCCGAGACAATAATTGGAAAGGCCAAGGAGTACCCCAGTGTAATAATGTCATGTGCAAAACGAAGGTAAAGCACTAAAGGATAACAACCTGGGGGAAAGAGTGGTAAGAAACGAGGACAACCAATGATCCCTAAATCGGTGCATTTATATCTATACAAAGTTTACAAGTTGAGAACTTGAAACGAAATAATAATAAAGTCTTTGCATTCTCTAGTATTGCTTCGATAATAAGTGTGGCTTAAGCTGTATGTAAGCTTTTGCACACTACTCACACATCTATGTTAGAGCTTTAAATGAGTACAACTTAGTTTTGACGATTGCCATGAAGAATTGAGCATATCCTTACCATTAGAGTACAATTTGTTAACTAATAAATTTGCACATCCAATAATAGTGTGAAATGTGCTTGAAGTGGATAGGTAGGTTTTTCTACAAGAAAGTTCACTATGCAGTGTAGTGCGTATGTGAGGATTCATGCATTGTGGTGTGCCTTGTGGTGTATGTGTAAAGCTAAAGTTGTGCATCAAGTACCTTGTGTGTGTATGCGAATGTGGCGTGCCTATGACTTATCCCGTATATGGTGTTGTATGTTATGTGTTAGTGTTTGTTGTGACTGTGATTGAGTTGTGCAAGGTGTGTAAGTGCATGAGTTGTGAAAGAGCATTGTTGTGGCCTTGCTTGCGGGCAAGCAAGAGTTCAAGTGTGGGGGAAATTGATAAATTAGTTTTATACCAACTTATATGTGTTTGATCACTTAGCTTTTGCCTTGTATTTCATGCAAATGTGTAGTGTTTTTTGCCATTTTGTGCATTTATGTGGTTTGCAACTTTGAACTGCTTAAATGGTGAAAAAGACCAAAAATGATGATGAAATGAAGCAAATGTGTGTTTTGGTTGAAAACCAAGGAAAGAAGCCAAATTTGTTGGAATGGTGTTTGTGGAATTTGAAGAAAACCTAAATATGCCTAGTTGGCTTAGTTTGAAGTTGGGCAGAATTGGTAGGGCTACTTCATTTGTATGTAACTATCTCAATACTAATCCAAATGCTGAGATCTTGGATTTTCTGGAAAGCTCTTTGAGTTTGATTCATTTCCTATGTTTTAACGTTCTTCTAATTTTGTGTGAAAGTAAGAGAAACTGGGGCTTCTTTGCAATTGTTACATCAGGTTTTCATACTTGACTTCATATTGCCACAGTTTGGTATAATTTCCATATCTTGAGCTACAGACCTCCTATTATGCTGATGCTTGAACCTATGGAAAGATAAGAGAAAGATCTACAACTCTTATGTTGATTCCGAGCTCTAATTAGAAAGCCAAAATCCGCGAGACCTCGTGGTTCTTATTGTTTGTGAGGCGAGACCTCGCCCTGAAATCTTGTCTCTTCGCCACACATCAGTAGTTTGGCCATAACTCTCTTGTCCTAGCTCCGAATTGGGTGATTCAAAAAGCTATGCACAGCTACGACATAGGGCTACAAGGTTTATGTTTTACTGTCAGAAGTTGCTGCATGCGGCCACAACATTTGCTGCACAAGCAGATCACCTCGCTGCATGCATGTGCGGCGAGTTCTTGCTGCCTCGCACATCTCGCCGCATGTATGTGCTGCGAGGTCTCACCATCCACACACACTTGATGCACACAACCACACTTTTGTACCTCACTCACAACACTTAGTCACAACTGCACACTACACAACACATACATTGAACATCACATTCTTATATATTCAGCTCATAACACTCACAACATTCTTAGCTCAAGAATCTCACAACATTCATTTTCAGCACACACTTCACTCAAAATTCATATTCATTTTCATCACATCATATTTTCACTTTTCAACATACTTCATTCATTCATTCACAACACAAGCACTCATCTCACAAGCGCTTGTAATCACGATGCTTTGCATTTTTCTTTCACAACTCACTTTTCAAGCTCACAGATTGCATTTGCACGGCGAGGTCTCACCGCGAGATCTCGCCATACACACAAATGCACGGCAAGGTCTCGCCGAGAGACCTCGCCATGGAAAAGCTTGAACGGCGAGGCCTCGCGCGCCAAGTAAATGATGTTTTTGTTGGCTAAAATTTGGCTAAGTATGAAATTGTTGCTTCTTGTGCAGGGCTACAAGAAGGCGTGAACATGGAAAGCTCGGAGACGTGCTAATGATGACGGAGGCGTGGAGAATCGTGGACTGAAGGAGTGAAGCAATACATTGATCGAGATGCTTTGTAGACACGTGATATTTTACAATGGCATTTTTTTGTAATAAGTCATTCATTTTACGTTAGCGTATTATTTAAGTTTTGTAACCTCTATAAATAGAGGATTTAGTTAGATTATAGGGGGAATCATTCTAGATTTGCAACATATTTTTGAACTAGAGAGAGAAAGTTTCTCTCTAACTTTCTCTCTCTAAAATTTTCTCTTTCTAGAATTTTCTCTCCGTTTTCAATTCCGATCGAGAATTTAGACCGATCATTGTAAGCTTGTACTCAATTAAGGAGTAAATTCACAAGACTTTGGTGGATTCAAAGCAATCGAGGCAATTCATTTGGTAAAATCTTTTCAATTTAATGAAATTGAACTTTTCTTCTTTGCGATTTGATGATCTGGAGTTAAGAATGGAGTTTTGTGGCTAAATTGATGATGTCTTAGGTTTTGTACCAGATGCCTGAGTAATTAAACAAAGGAAATACTACGCAATTGACTAAGTAACTGAAGAATGAATTCATACTTGTTCTTAACGAATGAAAAATGTCAAGTTTCATAATTTTTACACTTTTATTGATTGAATTGAACCTTGATTGTAGTCGCCATGCTAAGTTGGGGCTCAGTTCACCAATTCGAGTGAGAAATGCATGAGATGAGGTCTAAAAGTATGATAATTGAGTCTCTTTACTTGATTTGGTTGTTCGTGATCCGAGATGCGGTCGCCAAGCCGATCGGAGGTCATTGAATCATAAGATAGAGTAAGGAGTGGCTTTTTAATACTAACCGAAGGCTTAGAAACTTAGGTCAGGCCTCGCCATGGGAGATCTAAGGTTTTGCATGCTAGAGTTGGTGGTATTGTTAAGTTGAGCCGTTGCGGTTTTCATTCGTCAAACTTAGGCCTCACCATGGGAAAATGTGGCGTTAAGGAGAGTAGAAAGAGGTGCGGTTGCTATGTCTGACTTTTAGCTACAATCCTAGGCAGCTTTGGTCTCTTCTGAGTTTGAATGTGCGTCAAATGCATAGCATGAGTAGTTTAATGAACAATCATCCGGCAACTAAATCCTAAGACATCGATTTCTTACTTGCTATCTTACAACACTTCTTGTTTGTGTCTTTGCTTTATTCCTTATTTCTCTGTTTAGATTAGTATTGTCATTTCTTAATTCATCATTCTTGTGACATTCAACAGAACACTTTAGAATTTTCAAAATCAATCCCCTTCCCTGTGGATACGACCTTACTCATCATTCCTACGTTAGTGTTTAGGGTAAAATTGCAAGGTTAACGACACACTTGTCAAGGCACACCTTGCAGTTTTGTTCTTCTGATTTGAAATTTTTTCAAAGTGTTGAAACCTACATTTTCTTGTTTAGATTTTGGAAGTGTAATAGAGTGAGGCTTGGGGGCGTGAAGTGCGAAGTGGAAACATGAGGTGCGATGGCCCAAAGGCGTGAAAGGCTGGAAAGGATTGTTGACATGAAGCACAGTGCACGTGCATATTTTGGATGGCATTTTCCTCACAGTGGCATTTCTATAATTAAGTACTTAGTTTATGTTTGCATGTAGATTAAGGTTTAGACCTCTATAAATAGAGGATTTTGTCATTATTTTGAGGAATCAAGAGATTAATCGAGAAACTTGTGAGGGGAAAGAGAGAGATAGATTTTCTCTCTCTAGAACTTTCTCTCCGATTGCAATTCTGTTTGGACTTTTGGACCGAACTTTGGATGTCAATTCTCAATTAAGGAAGCATTGAACAATTCTATTGCAATTCAATCGGTAAATTCTTCCAAATTATGAAGATGAATTATTTAATGATGCACTTTGATGATTACGAGATGAAAATGAGTTCCTCGGGCTAAACTTGGGATGTTTTAGGGTTCCGATGGATAAAAGCTTTATCTAGACAACTAGATGCGATGCGATTAACATGATCTATGACAAAATGAAATCATACACTGTTTGCTCTATGAATTCAGTTAAATTTCATGAATTTGCACCGGTATTGTTGAATTGAACTTTAGTTGCGGTCGCCATGCTGAATTGAAGCTAGATTCACCAATATTTGTTGAGAATTAGTTAAATAAGAACTAGTGTATGAAATGAGTATTTGCACTTGTTTTGTTCGTTTATTTTCTAAAATGCGGTAGCCATGCTGATTTTGGATCTCGAAACCTTTAGATCAAAGTGTAAAGAGATTCTCTGGTGCTAATGAAGACATAAGAACCTAAATTCAGGCCTTGCCATGGGAAGTCTTTAGGAGATAATTGCCAGAGTAGTTAGAAATAGAGAATTGAGATGTTGCAGTGTGAATACATTATTCCTAGGCCTCGCCATGGGAAAGAATGATGACAAGAAGCCTCGATTGCAGTGCGCTTGGCATGCTGACTGTAGGTTAGGTTTCTAGGCAACTAGTTCTCCTCCGATTTTGCACATATGTTAATTGCATTGCATAAGTTGTTTAGGTGAGCATTCATTCAGTGAAGGAACTCTAGAGCATCATCTTCTCTTGATTGCATTTACATTTCTTCTCTCTATTTGCACTTAACATTTTTTACTTGCTGCTCTTGTTGTTTTGTTTTGTTTTGTTTTGTTTTTGTGACAACATTTAGACTAACTTCAGAATTTTTTGAAACCACACTTCCCCATGGAACGAAACCCTACCACCACTGCTATAGTTAAATAGTGATAAATTAGTACGCACGCGACTAAAAGCACCAATTTTTGGCACCGCTGCTGGGGAAGGCACTATTTCTTGATTTTAGTTTTGTTCTGTTTTTCTTTTGCCTACATTTTCCATTCTTGTTCCTTTATTTGTTTTTGCTTCTCTATTACCAGTCATTACTCTTGGTGTGAGTGATTTTTACAGGATTACGAGTCTTGTATGCCAGATCTCATAGGTCTGCAGAGGAACCAGAATATCACCTTGATCTCGAGTTAGAGACAACTTTGAGTAATCAACAAAGAGATAGAAGAACGGCTAATCAGGAAGCAAGACCACCAGGATTTGGTGACCATTATGCCATCAACTTTGAAAATGGTTTTGACCAACAAGACATCGATGTGGAGAGCTCTCACATTCCCACGCAAATTGTGTCTATGATCAATCAAGGACAATTCTTCCAGGTAATGGATAATGAGGATCCAAATGAACACCTAGATTGGTTTCTTGGACTGTACAACACCTTCAAGCTTCAGTGTGTACCTAAGAGTGAAGTGCATATAATTCTCTTTCCTCTGTCTCTTAGAGGTAAAGCCAAACTTTGGTTCAAGTCCATATAAGGCACAACTGTTGTGACATCCTTTGGAGAACTCTAGAAGAAATTCTTGGCTAATATTTCTCACCTGCTAAATTAGAAAAGATGAGGATGGACATAATGAATTTTCAGTAGCATAAGGTAGAGACATTTCATGAAGCTTGGGAGCGCTTTAGTGACTTAATCAGATAATGTCCAAACCATGACCTTGGTGAGATAAGAGACCTGAATACTTTCTTCAATGGACTTTCTGTAGAATCCTCAATAATGGTCAAAGCTTGTTCCAACGGGGCTTTGAAGGACAAAAGTGTTCCAGAGGTGAGAGAGCTTTTTGATAAGATTGCTGAAGATGAATATCTTTTCCCTAAGACAAGAAAGACACATATGCAAAAGCAATGAGGAATCTTGGAGCTTAATGATAAAACTTCCTTGGGAGCTAAAGTTGAAGCTCTTGCAAAACAAGTCCAAACACTCAAGGCCACACAAGCCAAAGCCCCCGTGCTATCTTATGGACTATGCAAAGGAAAGCACTATACAGATGAATGTGCTATCACCACTGAGTCATTGCAATATGTCAACAATTAAAACAAGCCTCTGTACTCTAGTAATAGAGAATATGGTGGTGGTCCAAGCAATTGGGGATAGAAGAACCAAGGAGGACAATATTTCCATGGTAATGATCAAAGGAGATCTTCCAACCCACCTCCTAGGTTTGATCATCAGCCAAATGTGCAAGAGCCAATGGAGCCTTCCATGGAAGATATGCTCCACAGTATCACAGATAAGCTAGATAGAAGCAAACAAATGTTTATTGGGTTGTAAACAAGTGCTAAACATCATAATGCAACACTGAAAAACATTGAAAAGCAGTTGGGGCAATTGGCCAATGTAGTACATCGTAGGCCCAGCAGATCTCTCCCTAGTGACACAGAGCTTAATCCCAAAGGCAAGGAAGTTTGTAATGCAATTACCTTGAGAAGCGGGAAGAAATTGCAAGGATCCACTACAGGATGTGACATGGAGTAGCATGAGGTGGTAGTGGATGAAGCTGAGGAGACTTGTAGAAACGAGGCTATTGCTCCATAGAAGAAAGAGGTGATGAAAAAAGTTAAAGGACCACCAAGTCCTAACAATTATCTGGAGTATGCTCCTCGTCCTCTATTTTCTGAGAGAGTGAAACTCCCACCCAAGAGAGAACCACAGTTTCATCGATTTCTCAATGTGGTGAGGCAAGTTAATGTGAGCCTTCCTTTGTTGGACTTAGTCAGTGTTGTGCCAAAATATGCTAAGTTCCTTAAAGATCTCATCTCCAACAAAGATAAAATTTTACAGTGTAAAGCACCCATGATACTTACTAAATGTAGTCAAGCATAGGTGGGGCACAATCTACCACCCAAATTGAAAGACCCAGGGAGTTGCACCATTTCTTGCAAGATAGGCACTAGATATTTCGTAAAGGCACTATATGGCCTTAGTGCTGGGATCAACTTGATGCCCCTCTCTATTGCTGTAAATATGGTTCTAGGCGAAAGGATAAGACCTGTGGCTATGACACTACAACTGGCAGATTGGTGTTTGGTGCAGCCAACAGGGATGGTAGAAGATGTGCTAGTCATGGCCGACAAATTCACACTCCCAGTGGACTTCATTGTGCTGGACATGGTGAAAGACCCCGAGGTACCTAATATTTTTGGCAGACCATTTCTTGCAACTGGGGATGCATTGATTGGGGTAAGAAGTAAAACTGTTACTTTTAGAATCAATAATGAAGAAGTGGTTTTTGATGTGAATTATACTATGAAGCATCCCATGCATATAGAAGCTTGTTTTGCAATTGGAGTTGTAGCATGTAACAATTATGTAGTGGATGAATATGTGAAATGTGATTACATTTGTGTTGATGAATTGAATGTATGTGATGAAGAAATTGATAATTTCAGTTAGATGATGAAGGTTGCCTGATTATTTCTGAGATTGCAAACATAGTAGAATGTTGGGTACTAGATGAATCAATTTTTGAAATGCATGACAAAGTGCAAGTGGAAAACCCATTAGTGGGAGCATGTGCTAAGAGTATTGCAATTGGTGGTGATGTAAATGCTAGAACACCAACTCCTGAGGAATATCATTTTGAATTGCAAGCTAATGTTGAATGTGATGAAACGAATCCAAGGGAGATGGAATCTAAAAATATTGAGGTTGTCTCACAAAAATGCATTGTTGATGAACCTCTGTTACATGAGTCAAATTTTAGTTGTACTATTGAGAATGATGTCTCCTGTGATGGGCATGATAGTGATTAATTTAGTGCTTTGCGGTTTCTTAGTGCTAAGACGGGAAGCTTGTCTAATGTTGAGTCTTGCAGTTCTTTGATGTAATTCCAAGAGTCAAATGATGTCGATAGCTATTCATTATATGCTTCCCCTCTTGATTGCCTTGTGAATTGTACAGGGACACATCTTGATGCTCATTGTGATAGCATGAACAAAAATAATGTTGAAATTGCTAATGAGAATGTCTACACATTGCTTGAAAATTTTCTTGAAGCACCAACTCTTGAAATGATGAATGAATCTAAGTGTCTAAATGGTGACTCACAAGAAGTGCAAAATGACATACCCTTGTTAATTAATGATAATGCTTTTTGTGTTGTTAACAAAGCAAAGCCTGAAGAAGCTCCACATGTTAGTCTAGATGATGAAGATGTGAGAATTTTTAATGACATTGCTAACATGGTGGAAAATTGCTATGTTGATGCATCCATTTTTTAACTGCTAACATTGTGGAAAATTGCTATGTTGATGCATCTATTTTTTAACTTACTAATGAGTTTATTGAGACCATGGATGTACAACCCTTGGTTAAGCCTCGCAGGGTTACAGAGCCTAGTATGGTGGAAGAAGTAAATGAGATGCCTCCAATGGGGGAGCCTGAGTGGTCCAAAGTGAAATTTGTAGAGGTTGTTCCCCATGTGCACGAGTTTAAGAACCTCCTTGAAACTATTCTTCAAGTGCCTACAAGAGGAAAAATAGTGCTTATGAAATATCATTTTTCTGGTACAGAGATGGATATTCCGAATCTGGAAGAAGTAAGCTTAATGAATAAAGTCTAGTTAGAGACTAAAGAAACCCAGAACTACTTCTTTTTCACATTACCTTCAATAAAGTATTTTGGTTAAGTTGATCTTTATGTCTTTTTCAGTTTGTTATGCTCACTAAGCCACTTATGTTTGTCAAGACATGTGCATGAAAGAAGTTGCAAGGGAAATAGGCAATGCACACATGAGGTTAAGTGTGGGGGAGTGGTGCCATGGACCACTCTCTTGCTGCACACGATCACTTTATTTTACATTTCAAGCATGAATTGTGCATGTGCCACTTAGTGTTACTAGTTGCGTATTTTTACACCACCGTGATTCCTAGTCATGGTGTGACACTTTGCTTGCATGCTACCTCCATGTCATGTCTACCTTGCATCAATATGTAGTGTACTCGAGTGAGTGATTTCTAATAAGCTTTGTTTCACCACATGCAGGAAATTTTCCATGCAAGAAAGAATACGAACAAAGACACTCCACCAAACAAACATTGGAATTCATTACATATCAACACCAGGAAGCTCCTAAATCTATCTTTACTTTACATTGAGGACAATGTAAGTTTTAAGTATGGGGAAGGGAATGTTTGCTATAGTTTGTGTCTCTTAGACTTTATATGCTAGTTCTCTTTCGTGAATGAAATTTTTTTGTGCTATGTGAAGCAAAGCATGCTACTTTTTAGTTTTTTTTGTGTTATTTTGAGCTTTTGCATGTTATACCCTATATATGCTGAGTTTTTCATTTTTTTTGTGCAACATTTTGAAATTTTTATGAATAAGTAGTGTTTTTTGAACACAAGTTATGTGTAGTCGGAATTTTTGTGGAAAAAATTTGTCTATCCATAGAAAGTGCACTTGTACTAGAATTGGATGTGTGTTTAAAAATTTGAATAAAAATAGTTAGTAGTGAGGATAGTTCAATACTAAGTGGTAGGAGTTAAAACTTATTGGGAAAGTTTGAACTTTAACATAGTTATTTCCAAGCACCAAAATGGAATACATATATGGATTTTTGAACTTATGTGAAAAGGTGAAAGTAGAGAATTTTTGAAAATTTTCATGAATTAAGCTAAAGTAATCCTTGGAAACCTGTACTGACATTTAGGCACCAGGGGAGATAATTTGGAAAAAAAAGGTAGGTTATGCCAATATGAATGTGTTGGATGCTAAGTGGGTGGACAATGTTCCAAAAGCACACATTATGAACCATTCCTCTACGGGTCTGTTTTACCACACTAAGTGTGCATTTTAAGAGAATAATCCGTATGAAGGGGATGGAATTCAAAAGCCATAAAACCTGAGACAATAATTAGAAAGGCCAAGGAGTACCCTAGTGTAATAATGTCATGTGCGAAATGAAGGTAAATCACTAAAGGATGACAACTTAGGGGAAAGAGTGGTAAGAAACGAGGGCAACCAATGATCCCTAAAATGGTGCATTTATGTCTATACAGTGTTTATAGGTTGAGGAATTGAAAAGAACTAATAATGCTAAAATCTTTGCTTTCTCTACCATTGCTTTGATCAAAAGTGAGACTTGAGCTATATGTAAACCATTGCACACCACTCACACATCTATGTTAGAGCTTCAAATGAGTACAGCTTGGTTTTGATGAGTGCCATGAAGAATTTAGTATATCCTTACCACTAGAGTACAATAGGTTAATTAAGAAACATGCACATCCAATAATAGTGTAAAATGTTCTTGAAGTGGATAGGTAGGTTTCTCTACAGGAGTTCGCCTATGTAGTGATGTGTGTTATGTGCTAGTGTATGTTTGTGACTTTGCTTGGGACAAGCAAAAGTTCAAGTGTGGGGGAAATTGATAAGTCAATTTTATATCGACTTAATAATGCAATTTTCACTTGACTTTATGGTGTTTGAACATTATTATATGCAATTATGTGCTAATTAGTGAGTTTATGTGTTGCATTAAGGGTGGTGTTAAGTGCGGGAAAAGGGCCATGATTTGCATGTTAATATGCTCATAAATGGTGCACAATCCACTTTATCGCACGCATGCTGCGTAGACAATGCGTGCGGCACCCTCACCCACGCACCATGCACGCAGCACACACGCCAATTGCACACCCATCACACACAGAGGCAGCGCTCGTCGCACACAACTGTTGCATATGCATGCACAAACCTCGCATAGGGCGTGCAACATGCACACACGCACGCAAGGCACAACAATTTTGTACCAGCAGCGCGCATGCGCACGGTAGCACCAACGCACAAGCAGTTGACAACACATTTGCTACTCTTTTGTGCCTATTTTTGTTAGATATGTGTGCACATTTCGTGCTAGCCTTTTTTCACTAAGGCATACAACATGCACACTAAGGCACATTAGATGCATCACTTGCACACACTCAAGAGCACCATAGGCATAACATGCACACAAGCACCACATCCATGCATTCAGCGTACACTTACACTCACTTCCCTCACACACATTCACCATCCCACATGCACACATGCATTACATTCTTGCTACTATGTGCACAAGCCACACAAGCATACATAATCACTCTACATGCACACACTTGCACACACCATGCACAAGTTTACATGGAACGGCCGTACCGTGAAAACTCTTACATGGTGCGGGCGCACCTTGCAGTTTTGTTCTTCGAATTTGAAATTTTTTCAAAGTGTTGAAACCTACCTTTTGTTGTTCTGATTTTGGAAGCGTGATAGAGTGAGGCTCGGGGGCGTGAAATGCGAAGTGGAAACATGAGGTGCGATGGCCCAAAGGCGTGAAAGATTGGAAAGGATTGCTGACGTGAAGCACAGTGCACATGCATATTTTGGATGACATTTTTCTCACAGTGGCATTTCTACAATTAAGTACTTAGTTTATGTTTGCATGTAGATTAAGGTTTAGATCCCTACAAATAGAGGATTTTGTCATTATTTTGAGGAATTGAGAGATTAATCGAGAAACTTGTGAGAGGTAAGAGAGATGGAGAGATTTTCTCTCTCTAGTATTTTCTCTCCGACTGCGATTCCGTTTGAACTTTTGGACTAAACTTTGGAATTCAATTCTCAATTAAGGAAGCATTGAATAATTCTCTTGCAGTTCAATCGGTAAATTCTTCCAATTTATGAAGATGAATTGTTTAATGATGCACTTTGATGATTATGAGATGAGAATGAGTTCTGCTGGCTAAACTTGTGATGTTCTAGGGTTCCGATGGATGAATGCTTTATTTAGACAACTAGATGCAATGTGATTAATATAATTTGTGACAAAATGAAATCATACTCTGTTTGCTCTATGAATTTAGTTAAATTTCATGAATTTGCACCGGTATTGTTGAATTGAACTTTAGTTGCGGTCGCCATGCTGAATTGAAGCTAAATTCACCAATATTTGTTGAGAATTTGTGAAATGAGAACTGAAGTATGAAATGAGTCTTTACACTTGTTTTGTTTGTTCATTTTTTGAAATGTAGTCTCCATGCTGATTTTGGATTGCGAAACCTTTAGATCGAAGTGTAAAGAGATTCTTTGGTGATAATGAAGACTTAAGAACGTAAATTCAGGCCTCGCCATGGGAAGTCTTTAGGAGATAATTGCTAGAGTAGTTAGAAAAAGAGAATTGCGACGTTGCAGTGTGAATACATTGTTCTTAGTCCTTGCTATGGGAAAGAATAATGACAGGAAGCCTAGGTTGCAGTGCGGACAACATGCGACTGTAGGTTAGGTTTCTAGGCAACTAGTTCTCCTCCAGTTTTGCACATTTTTTAATTGCATTGCATAAGTTGTTTAGGTGAACATTCATCCGGTGAAGGAACTCTAGAGCATCCTCTTCTCTTGATTGCATTTACATTTCTTCTCTCTGTTTACACTTAACATTTTTACTTGCTGCTCTTGTTGTTTTGTTTTCTTTTGCTTTGTTTTTGTGACAACATTTAGAGTAACTTTAGAATTTCTTGAAACCACACTTCCCTGTGGAATGAAACCCTACCACCACTGCTATAGTTAAATAGGGATAAATTGGATGCACGCGACTAAACGCATCAAGTGTTGTAGACTATTTTTGGGAGATGCAAATGATTATGAGTCGAGCTCATGTTTATGATAAATATGATGCCATGACTGTGAGGTTTATTAGTGGATTAAATCAGGAAATGGCAAGGTTGTGGTTCTTTACAGTTATTTGGACATGGAGGATTTGGTTCATAAAGCGAATGAGGTAGAGAAACAACTTATGTTGGAGAAAAAAGTCGACCCTAGTCCTACATTTTCATGGAAGACTATTATGGGAGAATCTCAGTCGACATTCAATGTTAAGTTGACGTCCCAGGAAAAGACTGAATCTTCATGGAGGTCTGAGTCTAAGGCTCCACAAAAGCCATGCCAATGTTGCCATTGTCATGGAATGGGACATATTGCAGCTCAATGTCCTAATAAGAGTACATTCAATTTGTGACCAAATGGTGTGTAGGAAGAAGGAGAGCAGGATGTTGATCCTAAGATGCTTGCCCTTGAGAAAGTGACGAGATACTTTATACGCCTAAAAAGGGGGATTTATTGGTGCTTAATCTAGTTTTGATAGGAAAGCCACAAGTAAACAATTATGAATTTAAGTGTACCCAGCTCTTTCATACCCGTGGGTTAATTAGTCAAAAGTTGTGCAACATTGTTCTTGACGGTGGAAGTTGTATCAATATTATGAGTACCCTATTAGTGGACCGGTTGTAGTTGCCAGTGGTTAAACATTCCTGTCCTTACAGTCTACGTTGGATGGAATAGGAAGTGTCGACTATGGTTACCTAGCAGGTTTTGGTGACTATCAGGATTAGTTACTTTGTGATGTGGTTCCCATGTCAGTTAGTCACATTATTTTAGGGCGACCATGGATGTTTGATCATTGTGTTTTCCATTATGGTCGTGATGATATCTACTGATAACGAGTTGTCGCTACTCGTCAATTTATCCTATTTCACTAACTATAGTAGCAGTGAGCAAGGTATCGCATCCACAAGGAAAAGGAGGTATCAAGAATTTAGATTTTGTTCATGAAATGTCACAAAAATGCAAGATCAACAAGTAAGAACAAGTTTCAAATAAGTGACAAACAGGAAATAAGACTCAATTGAACTAGGACTCAAAAACACACAAGAATAAAACAAGGAAAAAAGTCTAAATGCAACAAACAGCTGTGAATGGATATCCTACGGTTCTTGAGTTGGATGAATGCCTTTCCCAGTGACTAATACAATACAATTGACAATCATGTATGATCAGAGGAGATCTTAGTTCCCCGAGAACCTAACCTATAGCCGGTATGATAACCGCACTACCTGCTAGGTACCATAACACTTACCTTTCCCACGGTGAGGCCCAGATTAGTGTCATAAACTACAGCATCTCAACTCTCCAAGACAATTACTCTGACATACAAAGCCTAGGAACTCCCATGGCGAGGCCCGACCTAGTTTTGAATGCCTTTGTTATTATCTTAGGAAGCCTCTTTAACACTTCTTCCTATAGTTTCACTCCTTTGAAGTTTCTCATGGTGAAGCCTAAATCTCAGGAATGCAATGATCAGCTGAACAAGTGCAAAGACTCAGGAAATCACATTCAAGTTCTCAGTTCATACATCATTCCTAGTGGTGGCAAATCTATCTCCAATTTAGCATGGCGACCACAATTGGAGTTCAATTCATTCAAGACCAGTGCAGAAATATGAAATTTAACAAGTTCTAAGTATAGATTCATGTGTGATTTCCTACTTAGTGAATTTCATCAATTGTAAGGCATCACATCAACTGAATACAAACATTCATCCGTTCAAACCCTCGGATATCACATAATCTAACCACGGAACTCTATTTTCATTTCACAATCTTCAACAAACAATATCAAGCAAATCATCTTCAACAAATGGAAAGAAGTTACCAAATGATATGCTTCAATTGCTTCCAATTCACAAGGAATTGGAAATTGCTTCCTTAATTGAGTAAGAAATCCAACAAACAGAGCAATTCCTTGATCGGAAATGGAATCGGAGCCCAAAGTCTAGAGAGAGAAACTAGAGAGAGAAAGTAGACCTCACAATTAATTCCCGCTCTCTAGCTCTCAAAAGTTGGTTATGAAATTGTGAAAGTGAATGATGAATAATGGTCCAGGGATCAAAACGTCCCCCCCATATTCTAACTTCATCTCCTATATATAGAGAATTAGAAATCTAACGAATACGCTAACTAAAAATATCTAAAGCTATTACAAAATTGTCCTCAAAAGAAATGAGTAAAATCAGCTCAAGAAGTTAACAAAAATTCGAAGATGAAGAACAATTCCAGCAATCCCGCGCCTTTAGCAACGAATTTCAGCGCCTTTATCGCCCTTGTCATCTGCAGCGCGCCTTTAAACCCAGCTCCTCACGCCTTTGTCGTTCAAGAATTCAAGTGAAGAATCAGACCAAGCTCGCGCCTTCAAGCCTGGTCCCTTCACGCCTTCAGCTCGTTGTGAGACTCCTTCAATTCCAGCTTCCTGAAAAGCTGCGCCTTCAAGCCATTGGGCCGCACGCCTTCATCTGCCTGTCCACAACCAGCAATCAGAGTTCCCATGCTTAGCCAAATTTCTGAACTTCCAAAAACCAACACAAGCCTACGATGCATCGTAGCTTTAAGTTCTCACCACCACGATGCGAGGGATCGTGGTGTTAACCTCCAAGGCGACGATGCATCACGGCGATGCATCGTCGGCCAAACCTGGTTTCACCACGATGCATCGCGGCGATGCATCGTGGTGTTAATGTGTGAGTGTGTGTGAAAAGTGTTGTGAGTAAAGTATGTGCACTAGGTGATAATGTGTGTGGAATGAATATGTGAAGAGAGTGAAGAGTGTTGTAAGCTATGTGAGCTAAGAACATAGAGGTGTTGTGGAATGTTTGTGTTGTGTAGTGAACATTTGTAGTGAAGTGTGTGCTCAAGTGTGTTGTGAAGTGTATGAAGAGTGTAGAGTGTTGTGAGATTTGTGAGAGTTGTGGTATGGAGTGAAGCAAATGAGATGCTGTGCAAGTGTGAATACGTATGCTGAAATGTATGGATTATGCCAATTGTGTGTGCGGCATGTACTTGTGTGCTTGCAATGTTGTGTTTGCACATGTGATGGTGTGAGAGTGCCCAAGTCTGTGCACAAATATAGTACTTGAGTCAGAATGCAAATGCAAATGTGCGGACAAGTGGTGTATATGTATGCTGAAATGTGCAAGAGTGTGCTAGTGTGCAAGTGATTGTGCTTGTGAGAATTTATTGTGCAATGTGTGTATAAACTCATTGTAGTGTAAATTTTGTGCTTGTGCAAATGCACTACGATGAGTTCTTAGTGCAAAATAGCTGATTATGCAAATACACCATGATGAGATCGTGGTGCAATTTTTAAGCTCAAAATGACCAACTGCTCAACTCTTTCCATCTACTTCCAACCAATATTCGAATATGACGAATTGGAAATTTGGGAAATCTTAAAGCAAAAAGTTGTAGCCCCAGATCTCAGCTTTCCATAGCATTTTGAATCACTCAAATTGGAGCTGCGACCAAAGAGTTATGACCAAAATACGGAGACCTGGCAGAGAATGAAATTAACAATACGATGAGATCGTATTGTTAATTTTCCAAACTGTTTTTGCTCTATAGTTTAATCTTCTTTTTGGCACAAATCATCAGCTTCTATTTCAAATTAGAACTTCGTATAAACATGAAAGTTCTAGATATTCCTCTTATCGTACCAATGGTTCAAGAAACAACTTCTTTGGATGTCTGGAGCTCAAGATGTCAACAATTTACCAAACTGTGGCAATCAGAATTCAATGAAACCCTAATGTGATGTCTACAATCATGCCCCCATTTCTCATACTTGCGCACATAATTTGGCGACAGTTAAAACATAAGAAATGAAAGGCATTCAAAGATCTTTTCAGAACATCAAAGAACTTACCAATTGGATTAGTATTAAGAAAGTTATGCTCAAATGAAGTGTGCTAACCAAATCTATACATCCTAAAACTAGTCAATTTTAAGCATATTAAAGTTTTCCTCAAATTCTCACTCACCATCCTAGCCTTTAAAGACTCTAAACCTTGTGCTTTAGTATCAAACACACAATTCCCTAAGTTTATCATCATTTTAGGTCCTTTTTAACCACTTTAGCACCTCCAATTATAAACCACATTTATGCACAAAGTAGCACATAACACCACACATTTTCATGAAAATACAAGACAAAAGCTAAGTGATTTAACACATATAAGTTGGTATAAAACCAACTTATCAAATTCCCCCACACTTGAACCTTTGCTTGCCCTCAAGCAAGGACACAACACTGCACTTACACCTTCTGCTTACCAGTTTAAAATGGTCACAACAACAAAATACCCACACACATCACACTCACACACTATGCCTCATATGTGAACTTTGGTAGAAAAACCTTCCTATCCATTTCAAACACCATTCACACTATTGTTGGATGTTCTCATTCCTTTTTTAACCAATTAGACTCTAATGGTAAAGACATGCTCAACTCTTCATGGTAATCACCAAAACTAAGCTGTACTCATTTAACACTTTAACATGGATGTGTGAGTTGTGTGCAAAGGCTTTAATACTTCTCAAGTCTTACTTATGTTGAAAGCACTGGTAGAGAATGCAAAATAAATAATTAGTAGCTCTTCAAAGTTCTCAACTTGTAAACATTGTAAAGACATAAATGCACCATATTAAGGATCATTGGACGCCCTCGTTTCTTACCACTCTTTCCCCCAGGTTGTCATCCTTTAGTACTTTACCTTCGTTTGCACATGACATTATTACTCTGGGGTACTCATTATCTCACCAAATTTTGCCTTGGGTTCTAGGGCTTTTGATTTCCATCCCCACTTATACGGATTATTCTCAACAATTGCACACTTTGTGTGATAGAGCAGTCCCGTGGAGGAGTGGTTCATATTGTGTACTTTTGGAAAAATTCAACGCACTTAGCATCCAGTACATATAACATTTGGCATAACTTGCCTTTTCCAACCAAATCATTTCCTTAATGCATAAATGTCTCTACAAGTTCTCAAGGAGTACTTAACTTGATAAATGAAATTTTTTCAAACAAATTCTCTACTTCTCACCTTTTCACATAAGTTAAACAATCCAAGTATGTATGCCTTTTAAGTGCTTAAAAACAACCATGTTAAAGTGTAAACTTTCCTACTATGTTTTAGCTTTTTCCACTAAGAGTTGAACTATCCTCACCACTGAGCAGTTTATTCAAGCCCTTCAAAACTCACAACCAACTCTAGTGTTAATGTGTTTTCCATAGATAGTCAAGTTTTTCCATAACAAAGGTCAAATCGTGTTCTTTAAGCATTTCATCTTTTTAAAAGTTCAAAATTTCTCATCAAATTTGCTCAAAAGGTCAAAAATTTCATAACTCTCTAAATGCACTCTCACTGTAATACATCTTCAAAAAGTTTCACACACAATTTCACAACACAACTTATGTTCAGCACCCATCACTTATTCACAAAATTTAAAATTCACACACCAAAACGAAAAAAACACAACATATACAAAGTATAATATGCAAAAGCTCAAAATAACACAACAAAACCTAAAAGTAACATACTTTGCATCACATAGCACAAAAGAAATTTCTTGACAAAAAGTAAGCATATAAAGTCCAAGAGACACAAACCATAGCAAACATTCCCTCCCCCACACTTAAAACTTACATTGTCCTCAATGTAAAGTAAACAAAGGTTTAGGATCTCCCTGGTGGTGATATGTTATGAATTGTAATGTTTCCTCTATGTAGTGTCTGTGTCTGAAGTTCTTGTTTGCATGAAAAACTTCCTGCACATGGTGAAAAACAAAGCTTATTAGAAATTGCTCACTCAAGTACACTACATGTTGGTGCAAAATAGACATGACATGGAGATAGCATGCAATCAAAGTGTCGCACCAAGGCTAGGTGTCATGGTGGTGTAAAAATATGCAACTAGTAACACTAAATGGCACATGCACAATTCGTGCTGGTAATGTAAGACAAAATGATTATGTGCATTGTGGGAGTGATTCATGACTCCACTCCCCCACACTTAGCCTCATGTGTGCATGGCTTATTCCCCTTGCAACTTCCTTCATGTTCATGCCCCTACAACATGAGTTGCCTTGGTGAGTATAAGCAAAAGGCAAAATAACAACTTGGCGTACCCCAAAAACTGAAGTAAAAGAAGAATGAAAAGAAGTAGTTTTGGGTTTTGGAGTCTCCAGCTAGACTTTATTTATGAAACATTCTTCTTCAGGAATCGGAATAACCCTCTCTGTACCAGAAAAATGATATTTCATAAGAACTCATTTTCCTCCTGTCGGGCATTTGAAGAATAGGTCCGATGAAGTGCTTAAGCTCAAGCATATGGGGATCAATCTCTACAAATTTAACTTTGAACCACTGAGGCTCCCCCATTGTAGGCACCTCCTTTAATTCTTCTACCATTGGAAGCACATCATCTACCTCTTCCACCACACTAACCATTTCAATCCTGCAAGGCTCAACCAAGGGTTCTACATCCATGGTCTCAACAAAACCATTAGTTAGTTCAAAACCACCAGTAATTTCAAAAATGGATTCATCAACAAAACAATTTTCCACAATGTAAGCTATGTCATTAAAAATTTGCACATCTTCATCATCTAAGCTAACATGGGGAATTTCTAAAGTCTCTTCTTTGTTAACAACACAAGAAGTATTATCATCAATTAACAAGAGCAACTCATTTTGCACTTCTTGTGAATCACCATTTAGACACTTAAATTCAATCACAGTTTCAAGAATTGGTGCTTCAACAAGAGTTTCAAACAATGTGTTGACATTTTCATTAGCCATTGCAACGTTATTTTCATTCAAGATATCACAACGATCATCAAAAAGTGTCTCTATACAATTCACAAGGCTATCAAAAGGAGAAGACTCTAATGAATAGCTATCAACTTCATTTGACTCATGGAATTCAATAAAATTAATGCAAGACTCCCCATTAGCCACACTCCTTAATGTGTCACTTAGAAACCTCAAAGCCCTCAACTCATCAGTATCAAGCTCATCACAAGAAACATCATCCTCACCAAAATAGCTAAAATTTGACTCATGAAATGAAGGTTCATCAATAATGCATTTTTGTGAGACAACCTCAATATCTATAGATTCCACCTCCCAAAGATTCTTTTCACCCCATTCAACATTTTCTTCCATCTCAAAATGATATTTCTCAGGAGTTGGTACTCTAAAAATGAGAGGTGCACCTTGTGGATACCTTTGTGAAAATTGAATTGGTATCTCAATTTCATCCCATAGGTTGCTCATTAAAGCATTGATTCGATCAAGTCTTTCTTGTCGCCCTTGAAGCTCCTCTTCTAGTTGAGCCAACCTTGTTTCACTTCTATCAAATTTCTCCAAAATTTGAGACAACATGTCTTCCATTTTTGCCTCTTCTCTGAGATCACACTCATTGCTTTGTTGTTGGTTATTCCATTGCTCTCCCTTTTGTAAGCCTCTATCAAGTTTTTCCAGAAGTTGAGAAAACATGTATTCCACAGAGAGTCCTTGTGTTCCAATGTGATGTGAGTTGTTGCTTTGTGCTTGATTTTGCCATTACTCTTCATATGTTGGTGAAGAGAAGTCCTCAAATCTTCTAGGTGTTGGCTGTGTGTAATGATACGAGCCAAAAGAGTCCCCATACCACCAAGACATGCTTGGGTATTTTGGTGTGCAATATTCAATTTCAGTGAAGTTTAATCTCCTGCACTTACCAAATACACCAAAGTAGACACAAAACACAAAAATAAGAAAAACAACAAAATTTCCAAAATTGAAACATAACAAAACTACTATTACACAAAAACAAAATAGAGCAACTCAAAATTCAAGAAAACCGTGCCTTTTCCCCGGCAACGGCGCCAAAAATTGATAGCGAGTTGTCGCTACTCGTCAATTTATCCTATTTCACTAACTATAGTAGCAGTGAGCAAGGTATCGTATCCACAGGGAAAAAGAGGTATCAAGAATTTAGATTTTGTTCATGAAATGTCACAAAAATGCAAGATCAACAAGTAAGAACAACAAGTTTCAAATAAGTGACAAACAAGAAATAAGACTCAATTGAACTAGGACTCAAAAACACACAAGAATAAAACAAGGAATAAAGTATAAATGCAACAAACAAGTGTGAATGGATATCCTATGGTTCTTGAGTTGGATGAATGCCTTTCCCAGTGACTAATACAATACAATTGACAATCATGTATGATCAGAGGAGATCTTAGTTCCCCGAGAACCTAACCTATAGCCGACATGATGACCGCACTACCTGCTAGGTACCATAACACTTACCTTTCCCATGGTGAGGCCCAGATTAGTGTCATAAACTACAGCATCTCAACTCTCCAAGACAATTACTCTGACATGCAAAGCATAGGAACTCCCATGGCGAGGCCCGACCTAGTTTTGAATGCCTTTGTTATTATCTTAGGAAGCCTCTTTAACACTTCTTCCTATAGTTTCACTCCTTTGAAGTTTCCCATGGTGAAGCCTAAATCTCAGGAATGCAATGATCAGCTGAACAAGTGCAAAGACTCAGGAAATCACATTCAAGTTCTCAGTTCATACATCCTTGCTAGTGGTGTCAAATCTATCTCCAATTTAGCATGGCGACCACAATTGGATTTCAATTCATTCAAGACCAGTGCAGAAATATGAAATTTAACAAGTTCTAAGTATAGATTCATGTGTGATTTCCTGCTTAGTGAATTTCATCAATTGTAAGGCATCACATCAACTGAATACAAACATTCATCCGTTCAAACCCTCGGATATCACATAATCTAACCACGGAACTCCATTTCCATTTCACAATCTTTAACAAGCAATATCAAGCAAATCATCTTCAACAAATGGAAAGAAGTTACCAAATGATATGCTTCAATTGCTTCCAATTCACAAGGAATTGGAAATTGCTTCCTTAATTGAGTAAGAAATCCAATGAACAGAGCAATTCCTTGATCGCCTTGATCGCCCTTGTCATCTGCAGCGCGTCTTCAAACCCAGCTCCTCACGCCTTCGTCGTTCAAGAATTCAAGTGAAGAATCAGACCAAGCTTGCGTCTTCGAGCCTTGTCCCTTCACAACTTCAGCTCGTCGTGAGTCTCCTTCAATTCCAGCTTCCTGAAAAGCTGCGCCTTCAAGCCATTGGGCCGCACTCCTTCATCTGCCTGTCCACAACCTGCAATCAAAGTTCCCATACTTAGCCAAATTTATGAACTTCTAAAAACCAACACAAGCCTACGATGCATCGCCACGATGCATCGTAGCTTTAAGCTCTCACCACCACGATGCATCGTAGCGATGCATCGTGGTGTTAACCTCCAAGGCGACGATGCATCGCGGCGATGCATCGTCGTCCAAACCTGGTTTCGCCACGATGCATCGCGGAAATGCATCGTGATGTTAATGTGTGAGTGTGTGTGAAAAGTGTTGTGAGGAAAGTATGTGCACTAGGTGATAATGTGTGTGGATTGAATATGTGAAGAGAGTGAAGAGTGTTGTAAGCTATGTGAGCTAAGAACATAGAGGTGTTGTGGAATGTTTGTGTTGTGTAGTGAACATTTGTAGTGAAGTGTGTGCTCAAGTGTGTTGTGAAGTGTATGAAGAGTGGAGAGTGTTGTGAGATTTGTGAGAGTTGTGGAATGGAGTGAAGCAAATGAGATGCTGTGCAAGTGTGAATATGTATGCTGAAATGTTTGGATTATGCCAATTGTGTGTGCGGCATGTACTTGTGTGCTTGCAATGTTGTGAAATTTTGCACATGTGATGGTGTGAGAGTGCGCAAGTCTGTGCACAAATGTAGTACTTGAGTCAGAATGCAAATGCAAATGTTCGGACAAGTGGTGCATATGTATGCTGAAATGTGCAAGAGTGTGCTAGTGTGCAAGTGATTGTGCTTGTGAGAATTTATTGTGCAATGTGTGTATAAACTCATCGTAGTGTAAATTCTGTGCTTGTGCAAATGCAATACAATGAGTTCTTAGTGCAAAATAGCTGATTATGCAAATACACCACGATGAGATCGTGGTGCAATTTTTAAGCTCAAAATGACCAACTGCTCAACTATTTCCATCTACTTCCAACCAATATTCGAATATGATTCAATGGAAATATGGGAAATCTTAAACCACAGACGTTGTAACCCCAGATCTCAGCTTTCCATAGCATTTTAAATCACTCAAATTCGAGCTTAGACCAAAGAGTTATGACCAAAATACGGAGACCTGGCAGAGAATGAAATTAACACTAGGATGAGATCGTAGTGTTAATTTTCCAAACTGTTTTTGCTCTATAGTTTAATCTTCTTTTTGGCACAAATCATCAGCTTCTATTTCAAATCAGAACTTTGTATAAACATGAAAGTTCTAGATATTCCTCTTATCGTTCTAATGGTTCAAGAAACAACTTCATTGGATGTCTGGAGCTCAAGATGTCAACAATTTACCAAACTGTGGCAATCAGAATTCGATGAAACCCTAATGTGATGTCTACAATCATGCCCCCGTTTCTCACACTTGCGCATATAATTTGGCGATAGTTAAAACATAAGAAATGAAATGAATTCAAAGATCTTTTCAGAACATCAAAGAACTCACCAATTCGATTAGTATTAAGAAAGTTATGCTCAAATGAAGTGTGCTAACCAAATCTATCCATCCAAAAACTAGTCAATTTTAAGCATATTAAAGTTTTTCTCAAATTCTCACTCACCATCCTATCCCTTAAAGACTCTAAACCTTGTCCTTTAGCATCAAACACACAATTGCCTAAGTTTATCATCATTTTAGGTCCTTTTTAACCACTTTAGCACCTCCAATTGTAAACCACATTTATGCACAAAGTAGCAGATAACACCACACATTTGCATGAAAACACAAGACAAAAGCTAAGTGATTTAACACATATAAGTTGGTATAAAACCAACTTATCATCTACTCATTTGTAAAGGATGAATAAAAGATTGTTTGACATCGCTACACCCTACTGAGGTGTATAAGGATCAATGCAAATTTGAGGGGGATATGTGCTTACTAGATGCTGGGAATTCTCACTCTTTATGTTCTTTTATTGTGCCTTCTTTAGGTGGTGCATCAGATTTGAGGGCAATGTTTTCAATGGGGAAGCAAATGATGTGAATGTGGTGTCCCAAATATTCCAATTGAAGTTGTTGGGATCGCTGAAGCATGTGAAGAGACGCCCAGGATGAATGGTTCGCGTTTGGAGGACAAAGAGAAAGAAAGACAATATGGACAGCAAAACAGCAAGCCATGTCATGACGTCAAAATAGCTCGACATCGCAACGTGCACCTAGGTCATGACGTCTAACGTTGCACGTCACGACGTCCAAAATCGATAGGTTTTTATTGTTTAGGTTATTTTGCCGACGTTGCAACTTCCAGGTAGCCCCACATCGTGACATTCAAAAATAAGGGGCGATAATTATTTACTATTTTTGTAATTTCTTAGGGTTTTAAGTTGTTGGGGTTTCCTTTTATAGTCAGAACGTTTAGGGTGTGTTCTAAACCTATAAATAGATATTTTCTTTCATTGTAATGGTTAGACTTGGTTGAAACTTGAAGCTTTGGCTTTTTAATAAAGAAATTTCAAGATTAGTTTCTTACTTTGTGATTTTGGATTTCCTAGAAATTTGCGAATTGAATTTTTCGTAGACTCGGCTATTCAATTGTGTTCTTTATTCTTAAATCTATAATGTTGTTTGGTTTAGCCATGCTTAGCTAAATTGATTTTTTAAGGCAATAGCTCTCTTGATGGGTTGGGGATGTAAGCCCCTCGTTTTATTAATTTAATAATGTTTAAGGCAAAACCTCTTATAAACATATGAGCACAAAACAATCTCAATACATGAAAATGAAAAATAAAGAGGACTCTTCCTTTACACGTGATCATAGCACAAACACTTTCGTATACAAAAATTTGTAACATTTAACCTATCCATATTTACACATCATCTAACCTCCTGTGGTAACTCTAGGAATGATTGGTATTGGATATCCTATTGTTGAACACATCCTTCATTGGCAAGTTTGTGCGCCGATTGATTTGCTTCACGGTAAACATGTGAAACATGTACCATACAAATAAACTCTCGAATCTTATCCACCAGTTTCAAGAGCTTCCAAGGAGGATCACAATCCCCTTTAACAATTATTACCGTCAACATAGAGTTTGTCTCAACAATCACCCACACTAGTCCCAAGTTCGTGCAAAATTCCAATCCTCCTATGACAGCTAGCATCTCCGCCTCCAAACTAGTAACGAATTGATAAGCCATAGCTTGTGCAATAATCACTCTTCCAGAACTATCTCTCACAAATGTACCACCCCTACCTAATCCAAGATTTCCTCTAGAGCAGCCATCTGTATTCACTTTATACTCCCCACAATTTGGTCAAGCCCACGGTACCCGCATACTTTTGAAAGAATGTGAATATGACCAAACAAATGCCACAACATTACTTTGGAATAGCCACTTTAGGGAAGTACATTTGCCAAATAACACGTAAGTCCACGACCACATGATTATGAAGATGCTCAATATAAACAAAAGCCCTATCAAATTACGCAGTTGTCCTCCATCGCTAAATATGCCACAAAATTAGACAAGGGAGAATTTTTAAAACTAGCCTACTATATATTTTCCCAACCAAAGACCACCAATCAGCACACCTCATTCTCCAACCACCATCCTTATATCAAATGCCACATGAAAAACTAAAGGATTGCCATAGATTTTCCACAATCCATCCAAACACAAAGCAATGGTTGGATTCCTCCACAAGGAAAGGACAACATAGACATGGTAAGGGACCATGAAACCCCATTTTAGTTAACCATTCCAAGAATGGAATTCGCCCATAATGCAATCTCAACAGAAATAAAGAAGCCTTCAATGGAATCCCTTTTTTCCAGATTCTATTAAAGAATCTAATCGGAAGATATTTAACCCTACGAAGCTTGTATGATGATTTAACATAAAATCACCCATCCTATTCACCCATCCATATCACAACTAGAGCTTTTGACAACAATGTCAAATTCAACAAGTCATTTTGAACCCCAGCTGGAAGTATATAAGCAATCTCACCCAATTCCCACTGACCTTCCTTATATCTAGATTTGAGAGAGGTTCCAATTCAAGTCAAAAATTCCAATAAGGAGCCCACAAGTCTCCAATTATTATGAAACAGATCCAATGATCCATTGCCTGGCATCCATCCAATTAAAGGCGCAATAATCTCCTGTACACTTAACATTCTCTATCACGTATACGATGCAGTCCATGTTGGTTGTACCACTACTGGATGCAGTCATCGACAATGTTTAGCTTTCATAAATTGAGACCATCGAGAATTACCATGCTCGAATGACCACAAAGTTTACCCAAAAAAGCATTTCCCCCCTCAAAAACACTACAAAAAATGTGGGCATTACTGACTAAGCCATTGCGTCAACAAAGTTGCAAATGTCGTTAGCAGAATGTATTACTGACAGAAAAATGTCGTCAAATGGTCGCCAATAAAGTGTCAACAGCAAAGGGTCTTTTGACGACTTTTTTTTCGCCATCAGTAAACACTTCCCTTTATTGACCGAATTTCGTTGTCAATACAAATATTGACGATAAACTTTCGTCAGTACGTTCTGGTCAATAATAGTAGTTAGTTGTCAGTAAAGGGTGTCCTTTATTGACGATATGAGTTGTAACGCATAAAATTCATCAATCAAGAATGGTATGGTCAAACACTTTACTGACAAGATTTAATGACAACGAATGGTTGTAAAAAGGAATAAAAAAGTACAACCTTTACTGGGGACAAACAGTATTGACGACAAATGTTGTCAATAGAAAACAAATTGCAAAATTAGTTTTATTGACGATAGGTATTGACGAGGATTGTTGTCAATCGAATATTAGTGACAACAAATGTATGTCAATGGGATATGCTTTTTGTAACGAGTTGCATTGACGATATAATTTGCATACACCTTGTCACTAAAACGAGATGGTAAAAATCAACAGTGACGACAAATAGTCGTCAAAGAGAATTCCATGTTTATACTGGGCTGCCATGATTTTTGCTACAACCTTGTATAGCATATTATACAAACACTGATGCACTCATTTCATTTTGTTCCTGTAACAAATATTATGCATACATTGTAAAAATACTATGCATACACCACAATTAACTTTGTTCGTTAAATGAAATTTAATAGAAAAGTAATCTTCATTCATGGAATATTTTGGGCTGTAATTGCCACAATATTTATATAATATTAAGCAATATACGTATTTCATTGTATTTCATTGTGTCAGATGATTGAAACCAAATCCAAAATAAGGAATTTACTAATAATATCTACAAAACTATTTTCAAAAGGAGTTCAGAAATTATACCCCAAAATATTGCCAAATGTTAAGTAGCATATAAGTGAAGGCAACCTAACCTAATACAAAATATCCGCATTAAGGATAGATGTTGTTTGCCCCTCAATATTTCTTCTTCCAAACTTGAAGCCAAATTACTACAAAATACGCAATTTCAAAAAAAACAAAATCACAACTTCACTCATAATAAGGAACAATTACACTTAGTGGTAATTTACAACTGCATAATATGAAATAATTGAGATAGTGTAAACTTACATTTTTTCCAGCATGCATTCTAACAAGAAGAGCAATTTGATTCCTCATTTCCTCCATCTTCTCATTGGATTGCATATGAAGTTCTTTAAGCTGTTTGATTTCTTCTTTCTGAGCAATGATTTCTTCTTTCTGAGCGCTCACTTCTTCTTTTTGAGCATTGATTTCAACAACCAATGCATTAGTATTCTTTTTGGCTTCATCAGCTCTTTGTCTTTCATTTTCTGTCTCCTCCCTTAGTTTTTCCATTGCTAAAATCTGCTTGTTTGATATAGAACGTCCACGCAAATGACCAGGAATTCCATTCAATTCTTGCACACAAATTTCAACTGGAGACAAATCTGTTGTAGCTTGCATTGTTACCAATTTTTCCTACAATAATGTGTAAAATATTCACTGCGAACATTAAAAGAAAATAGGAGAAAGACACAAAAGAAAAGTATAGATTCTAGAGGATATAAAGAAACTAGCAAGGCAAAATTAGAATTTAAAGTATACAAGGTTGCCAATTTATTGAGTATCTCTAATGTAATTTAGTAAGAAAGATATAATTCAATGAGGAAGGCACAAAAAGAAAAAATAGAATTTGGATGATATATATAATATAAGAATGCAAAATCATAATTTAAAGTACACAATATTACACATTCATTGATTAACTTTGAGGTAATTGTGTAAGAAAAGGAAAAATGCAACATTACAATCAAACCATGTTGACAAAAGTATATTAACATAAGGATAAGTGGCAACATATCAACATAGTCAACATAGTCAACATTACAATCAACATGTTTAAAACATATAAATTGAATGTTTGGGTTTCAAATTGTATAAAAAATTCTGTGAACAGTAAGAGAACAAATACCAGGGTTTTCTCTACTTCATGATTAATCATTGCTCGTTTTCTTAGTTGAAAAATGGGCCATCTTATAAGCATCAATGGGATTCACCTCGACTCCATCTTTCCTCTTCTACATTAAGCATCAGTTAAAAGTACTTGACATGCTACAATTCAGTTACAATCTGAAATGAATCACAAACCTTTTCCTCAATCATTCTTGCTATGGACTTTGTTCCAGTAGTGCTTGGGATCTTAATCTTTTTGCGATTGCCAGCATTTCTCGTACACATATCCTGCCAAAAAATGTAAAAGTGGGATTGAAAATTAACATAAAGTAATGTTCACATGAAATTATAGCTTATTTGAATTAAAATGAAAATTTAGACCTTGTATTCTTTGCTGTCAAAGTGATTGCACAAGAATATCCAATCTTCTTCTCTAACATCAATGGGTACATGCTGCAATGCCTCTTCTTTGGATGAAAATTCCAGAAATGTTATATACAAAGCATGCTTGTGACTCTTGAACTGATTTGCCAACTGTTTGTGATAAGATGGTTTTATACCAACTAATATGTGTAAAAATGCTTGACTTTTGTTGTGTGTTTTTTGTACATATGTGAGGTTTTGAGAGGTTTTATGCATTTATATATTTGCAATGTGGAAATGATCAAATGGTGTAAAAGGTGCAAAAAGTGTTTAAACAATGATGGTAAATGGAGTTAAAAGAGTTAAGGCAAATGGAGGAACCGAAAATGCATAATTGGCCATTTTAGGGTTTTGGCAGCTTTGAGTGTGCATTTGTTTTGAGCACAACTTCTTCAATTCTAGTCCACATGATGAGTTCTTGGATGTTCTGGGAATTTGTTCTCTCTTTTGTGCAGGTGCGAGGAGGCATGGTCGTGGAAGGCTTGAAGGCGCACAGAAAGTGAGTCTATAAAGGGAGGCTGAAGTTGGATTCTTGAAGGCGTGCTCTACTGTACTTATAAAGGCGTGAAGTGTGCTGAGCATACAAGGATTGACAGCAACAGGTTAGAGGCGTGATTCTCAGGGGCGTAGAGATGTGGAAGCTGATGAGAAGGCGCAATTCTGCAAAGCTGAAAGCGCTGAAATGCTGGAGGAGTTCTACAATTTCGGATTTTTCACATTTTAGGCTGATTTTTAGTTCTTTCACTTAATGCCACTTGTGTAACACTTTGTACATTTTATGTTGCGTATTAGTTACGTTTTCCCAACTCTATATATAGGGAAAGTAGCTAACATGTAAAGGGGAATTTTTAGAGAGAGGATTCTAGATTTTAGAATTATCATTTGAATTTTAGCGGGAGCTTTTCTCCCTCTTATTTTCTCTCTCTAGATCTACTTTCTCTCACTAAATATTTCTTCTCCGATCTCAACTCTGATTGTGAATTTGAACTGGATTCTTCTTTTTTGTTCTCAATTGACAAAGGAATCGATAATTCTCTCGATTTAATCGATAAATTCTTCCAATTAAGTGAGAATGAGCTTATCAATGTTGGAATTTGTTGATTTTGAAATGAGAAAGATGTTTTCTGGCTAAATCTATGATATCTTAGGATTCTTAATGGATGAATACGTGTTTTAGTAGATTGTATGCTATGCAATCGATCTAATTGTTGAGTATTAAAATCACATTTGAATTGAGCATAAACATATGTTGAATTTCATAATTCCTAGCTAATCTTGAATAGATCAAACTTCAATTGTGGTCGACATGCTAAATTGAGCAGTGATTAATCAAAGTTAGCGAAGTTGCATGAATTGAGAACTAAATTGTGATTGTTTAAGTCTTTGTACTTGTTTTCTGTAATCAAATCAATTCTGAGACTCAGGCCTAGCCATAGGAAGTGTTACTGAATTGAAACATTAGGAAAAGTGTCAAAGAAGCTTTCTGTGTTAACAACAATGATATATGAACCCTAGGATGGGTCTCGCCATTGGAGTTCTTAGGACTTCGCATGTTAGAGTAGTTAGCTGCGAGAGTTGAGACTTTGCGGAGCTTCTTCCACCATTCTCGGGCCTCGCCATGGGAGAGGATGGTGATTTGGAGGGCACAAGCAGTGGTGTGGTCGCCATGCTAACCACAGCTTGGACTTCTAGGCAATTTAGGTCTCCATTGCATTTCATTGTTTACTGATTGCATAGCATAGAATTACTAAGCCTGTGTTCATCCAATACAAGAATCCTGAGATATCTGTTTCATCCTTGCTTGTTGCTATTTTTTGCATCTTTGTTTTCGTTCTTTTGTGTTGAATTTCCTCTTTCAAGTACTTAGATTCTGTGACAAGACTTTTAGAACAATTTGCTCAATGTTCTTGACCTACGCCTTCCCTGTGGATTACGATCCCTACTTACGCTACTACATTAGTGTTTAGGGTAAAATTGAGCTGATACGACTTTAAGCTGTCAATTTTTGGCGTCGTTACCGGGGAGGCAATCGGTTTTGGATTTTGTTGAATTGTTCTTAAATTTTACTTGTTCTTCTTTGTGTTTTTGTTTGTGGCATTTACCTTAGTTTTCATTTTGTGTTGTTTTCTGTTCGTGTTGAGAATTGTGATCTGTTTCTGTGTTGCATATTCGAAGTTCTTGTTCTTTTGTTATTACACTCCACAACTGTGTGTTGTGTATGCCAAGGTCTAGCAGGTTTGCAGGAGAACCACAATTCTTATTGGATCTTGAGTCGGAGAAAACTTTGAGAGCACATTTGAAGCAACAGAGAGAAATGGCAGTACAAGGAGCACAAGCACCGAGGTTTGGAGACCATTACGCTGTAAATTTTGACAATCGTTTTGGTCATCAGGACATCGATGTGGAAAGTTACCACATTCCTCCACAAATTGTTTCCATGATCACCCAGGGCCAATTCTTCCAAGGTCTTGACAATGAGGATCCCAATGACCACCTCGATTGGTTTCTCGGGTTATGTAGCACTTTCAAGCTGCCAAAAATTGATAGGGGTGAGGTTCACAGGATTTTGTTTCCTTTATCTCTGCATGGAAAAGCTAAACACTGGTTTAAGAGCATTGGAGGAGCCAATGCAGATATGTCATTTGATGATCTACAGAAGAGGTTCTTGTCCAAATACTTCCCTCCAGCTAAGCTTGAAAAGAGAAGGTTGGAAATTATGAACTTTCAGCAGCAAGAAGGTGAGACATTTAGAGAAGCTTGGGAAAGATTCAACGATCTAATCAGACAATGCCCCAATCATGACTTAGGAGAGATCAGAGAACTAAACACTTTCTTCAAAGGCTTAACTCCTGAATCCTCTTTGATGGTTAAGGCATGTGCTAACGGGGCACTCAAAGACAAGTCTGTGCCTGAAGTACGGGAGCTATTTAATCAAATTGCTGAGGATGAGTATATCTTCCCAGAGATCCGAAAGCCACATGCCAGAAGGCAAAGAGGAGTACTTGATGTAGATGAGGAGACATCTCTTAGTGCGAAATTTGAAGCATTGGCTAAGCAAGTGCAAACTCTAAACGCAACTCAAGCCAAGACACCTGTGTTATCTTGTGGATTATGCAAGGGTGAACACTATACTGATGAGTGCCCAGTCACCACTGAGTCCATTCAATATGTGAATAACTATGGCAACAGACCACAGTACTCTGGAAATTACTCAGGAGGCAACAACAGAGGATATAGAGGCAATCAAGGAACTTGGGGACAACAAAACCAAAGCCAGGGAAGCCAATATACTCAAGGGAATGAGCAAAGGAGAAATACCAATCCTCCACCAGGTTTTGATCACCAAGCTAGTTCATCAGCACAAGAACAAGGGAAGCCATCTGTGGAAGGTATGTTTCAAACGCTGTTGGAGAGGTTGGACAAGAATGATCAGAGGTTTGAGCAAAGGTTTGGAAGTTTGGAATCAAGTGTTAAACATCATGAAGCCATTTGGAAGAATATTGAGATGCAGATTGGTCAATTGGCTAATGATGTGCATCAGAGGCAAAAAGGAGCATTACCAAGTGACACTTTTCCGAATCCAAAAGGAAGGGAAGCATGCAATGCCATAACCTTGAGGAATGGAAAACTTTTGCCTGGGAAGAAACCGTCAGAAGTTAAGGATGATTGTACAGATGAAGAAGACTAGAAAAATGAAGCTGAGGAAGTTTTGGAGCTTAAGAAGGATAATGAGCAAGAGGATGATAGAGCTGTGAAGAAAGAGATACCAACTAGAATGGGTAATGAGATCACCAAGAACTCCAATCTTTACAACTACCCTGAGTATGCTCCTAAACCTCCTTTTCCAGAGAGGAAGAAACCACCACCAACAAAGGGCCCTCAGTTCAAGAGGTTTCTGGAAGTACTCAAGCAAGTGAATGTGAACCTTCCCCTGATGGATTTAGTGACTTCAATGCCAAAATATGCTAAGTATCTCAAGGATCTCATCTCCAACAAAGAGCAAATCTTGAGATGTGAGGTTCCCGTGATGGTTTCTGAATGCACTCAAGCTTGGATGGTTCATGATCTTCCTCCAAAGCTTAAGGATCCTGGGAGCTGTACTATTCTATGCAAAATAGGCACAAGGCATTTTGCAAAGGCTTTATGTGATTTGGGTGCTGGGATCAATTTAATGCCATTGTCCATAGCTATCAGTGTTGGATTGGAAAGCCGGATTCGCCCAGTGGCAGTAACTCTCCAATTGGCAGATAGATCGTTGGTGACTCCTACAGGTTTGGTTGAAGATGTTCTGGTAAGAGTTGATAAATTTACTTTGCCTGTTGATTTCATTGTACTTGATATGGAGGAAGACCCTGAGGTACCTTTAATTTTTGGTAGGCCATTTTTAGCTACTGGTGATGCTTTAATTGGAGTTCGAAACAAAACTGTCACCTTTAGAATTAATAATGAGGAAGTAGTTTTTGACGTGAATTATGCAATGAAAAAACCTATGCATTTAGAATCTTGTTGTTCCATTCAGGTTGTTGAATGTTCTCCAACTTTCGTTGATGAGGGTGTTAAACATGACTATATTGTTGTTGATGAAATTTTGGATGATGAAGAAATTGATTGTGATGAACTTGATGTAGAAGATTGCATGTTGTCATTAGAGAGTGCACGCATAAAAGAATGTGGTTTCATAGATGTTTCAAACTTTGAAATGCCAAGTCAATCTTTGGTAGATCATACCTCACAGGAAGCATGTGTAAAGAATTGTTCAAATGATAGTGATGAACAGGTTTTACTTGATGATGATGATGATTGTTCTTTTCTTGATACTTTGATAAATTGCATAGAGTCACATTTGGAAGGACATTGTGAGACCATAAAACAAGATAATGTGGAAATTGGTACTTTTGAAACTGAGAAGGAATCTAAGTGTGTAATTGGTACTTCATCTCCAGTGCATAATGAGAAATTTTTGTTAAGAAATGACAATGTTGTTTGTGATGATAATTTTGAGAAAGTTTCTCGAGTCAATAAGGTTAGTTTTGATGATAAAAATGTTAACACTTTAAATGACAAGGATAACATGGTGAACAAGTGTGAATTTGAGACATTTACTTTTGAAATTTCTGATGAGTTGATTGAGACCATGGATGTACATTCCTTGGTTGAGCCTTGCAGGACTACTATGGATAGTGTGGTAGAAGAAGGTTATGATGTGCTTCAAATGAATGTGAAATTTGGGGAAAGTTTTTCTCATGATCCTGTGCTCACACATCTCCTCAACACCCCATTGTCTTCTGGGAAGAAGGAGCATGATAATGAGAGTTCATCTTTTGTGTGGTGCACGGATGGATTTACTGAGTTCTTTTCATGACCAAGACATACGTTGTGGAAGAATAAAGTCTAGCTGGAGACTTCCAGAACTACTTCTTCTCCTTTAGTTTTAATAAGTAGTTTGTTTTCGTTTTTTTGTTTTGTTTTTGCGTTTCTTTCATTTTGGAATTCATTCATCAAAACCACTCATGTTAAAGGTGTTTGACCAGGAAGGACATTGCAAGAGATTAGCCATGCACTCAAGAGGCTAAGTGTGGGGGAGTGATGCCATAGAATTTTTCATATGAGGAAGATGGACTAAGACATCTCCACAATGCAAACATTGGAATTCATGACAATATCAATACCAGGGAACTCCTAAACCTATCTTTTATTTACATTGAGGACAATGTATGTTTTAAGTGTGGGGGAGTGTATGTTTGCTATAGTTTGTATCTCTTGAAGTTTGGATGCTTATTTGTCTTGCATGAGTGATGAAATTTTTTGTGCAATTTGTGAAATTTTTTGTGAAGTTTTTTGTGCTATGTGATGAAGAATATTCGCATATAATGTCTAGTTGTTTTTTGTGCTATGTGATGAAGAATATTCGCATATAATGTCTAGTTATATGTGATGTTTTTCATGTTTTGTGCAAGTTTTTCATGTTTTGAGAAAAAATCAACTTTTGGTGAAATTTTGAAATTTTTGTGAATAAATGTTGATCTTGTCTATACATGGTGTAATGTGGTGCTGATGTCCAAATGAAATGCAAAAGTGCAAGTAATGGAATGAAAAGAAAAGAGGTGTAGTGACAGTGAGAGCAATGGAATGAAATGTTGACACTTTGTGCTATGCTTTGTTCTTTTGTAAGCTATGTTCAAAATTTGAGTTCATCCAATTTCTACTAATGCTTTGTATGCGAAAATTGTTTTGAAGTCTTTAATTCCAATCTTGATGAAATTGGTACATTTTGCTGACTAAGGACCGATGTTAATGTAAGATAGATATGCCATGCAAAATTCAATTGACATAAGAGGTAATGTGTATGGATTCATTTCTTTTTGTTATGCATTTATCTGGTGTCTCCAGAATTTGTGCATGTTTAGTCAATTTGGGATTCTTATGAACATGTGCTTGCATAAGAAATGATATGGGAGAAAACGCCATATTGGCAACTGGGAAGGAAAAAGCCATAAGAACCTGGCATTCAAATTTGGAGAAAAAAGCCATAAAACCCAGGCAATATTTCAGTCAACAATATGTGCACCAATGTGCAGCACTAATGTGCAGAATAAGGGCAATGTCCCATAGAGTACCAATATACGCATAGGTACCATTGATCTTGTGATTGCATGTTCATAAGGGTGTACAAGGAGATTGGCATGTATTGAATGGTATGTGAGACCAGCTAGATGGTGTATAGCAAGGGAATAGATGAAGTTTATGTTCCTCAGCACACACTTGCACGCATGACATTTTGGTCTTTATTCATTGTGCCTTGGTTGATAATTTGTGCTAAAAGTTGATAGCTTGGAATTGAGGATATGTTAAGAGTTTTGATATTGCATGGACAAAAAAAATTGTTTTGATGAACTCAAATGAGAACAAGTTTTACAGAAGAGTGAGGTCTAGTGCAAAGTGGTTTTGAAAAGTGAGTTTTGTGTTGTGTCTTTGCTTGAGGGCAAGCAAAAGTTCAAGTGCGGGGGAATTTGATAAGTTGGTTTTATACCAACTAATATGTGTAAAAATGCTTGGCTATTGTTGTGTGTTTTTTGTACATATGTGAGGTTTTGAGAGGTTTTATGCATTTATATATTTGCAATGTGGAAATGATCAAATGGTGTAAAAGGTGCAAAAAGTGTTTAAACAATGATGGTAAATGGAGTTAAAAGAGTTAAGGCAAATGGAGGAACCGAAAATGCATAATTGGCCATTTTAGGGTTTTGGCAGCTTTGAGTGTGAATATGTTTTGAGTACAACTTCTTCAATTCTAGTCCAAATGATGATGTCTTGGATGTTATGGAAATATATTTGAGTTTACTTCATTTCTTATGTTTTAACTTTCTTCTAATTCTGTGTGTAAATATGAGAAACGGAGGCATCTTTATGACTGCCACTTCAGGATTTAGCTAATGAAGTTCATATTGCCACAGTTTGGTAGATTGTTAATAACTTGAGCTACAGTCATCCAATTGAGGTGATTCTTGATCCATTGGAAAGCCAAGAGATAGATATAGAACTCTTATGTTTACCATCAAGTTCAATTCAGATGTTAAGACACACGAATTTTGTGTGGAGGTTGATTGTTATTCTGAAATGGTGTCATCACACACTTGGCATTCACAAAACTCTCGCGAGCATTTTCACAAACACCTCAATGGCACTCACTTCACACTACACTCTTGCACAGCTGCACACTCCTCCTCGCACACTCTCGCACACACCTCACATGCGGCGAGGTGATCTCGCCGCAACACTCCTGCACATATGCTGTGCGATGAACTCACCTCGTCGCAAGCATCACTCGCACACCTCGCACATCACTCTCGCACACTCCGCACAAGACTCTCGCACACACCGCACAACACTCATACGCACACTTGCACACTACTTCGCACACACATGTGCGGCGAGGTGACTCACGCATCACTCGCACACATGCACCTCACAGCTCATGCATCTCACCACAACACTCTCACACAAGCATTTGCACACTCTCGCACACTACTATGCACACACACATGCGGCGAGGTGACCTCGCCGTATACACACACATACACATATCATCCATCTCACACACTCATACCATTCATTTCAGGTTTCATGCATTTCCACATTATCACACTCATGTTCACTAAAATTCCCACATTCTTATACACTCACCTCACAGCTTCACCATTTTCACATTTACTCACAAACATCACAATTCACTCATAACATTATCACTCACCATATTTCACAACACTCAAACGTACCACATTACACTCACTCTCACACACTCGCACATTTGCCGACGAGACCTCGCCGCGAGGTCTTGCCAGAAACCATCTTAGCCGGCGAGGTCTGGTGGCGAGACCTCGCACCAGCAAAAGTCTTAGATGGCGAGGTCTCACCGCGAGACCTCGCCAGCATATAGGCGTGGATGTTGTTTTCAACAACTGAAAATGGCTAACTGCTGGGAATTTATTCTCTCTCTTGTGCAGGTGCGAGGAGGCGTGGTCGTGGAAGGCTTGAAGGCGCACAGAAAGTGAGTCTACAAAGGGAGGCTGAAGTTGGATGCTTGAAGGCGTGCTCTACTATACTTATGAAGGCGTGAAGTGGGCTGAGCGTACAAGGATTGACAGCAACAGGTTAGAGGCGTGATTCTCAGGGGCGTGGAGGCGTGGAAGCTGATGAGAAGGCGCAATTCTGCAAAGCTGAAGTCGCTGAAATGCTGGAGGAGTTCTACAATTTCGGATTTTTCACATTTTAGGCTGATTTTTAGTTCTTTCACTTAATGCCACTTGTGTAACACTTTGTACATTTTATGTTGCATATTAGTTATGTTTTCCCAACTCTATATATAGGGAAAGTAGCTAACATGTAAAGGGGAATTTTTAGAGAGATGATTCTAGATTTTAGAATTATCATTTGAATTTTAGCGGGAGCTTTTCTCCCTCTCATTTTCTCTCTCTAGATCTACTTTCTCTCACTAAAAATTTCTTCTCCGATCTCAACTCTGATTGTGAATTTGGACTGGATTCTTCTTTCTTATTCTCAATTGACAAAGGAATCGATAATTCTCTCAATTTAATCGGTAAATTCTTCCAATTAAGTGAGAATGAGCTTATCAATGTTGGAATATGTTGATTTTGAAATGAGAAAGATATTTTCTGGCTAAATCTATGATATCTTAGGATTCTTAATGGATGAATACGTGTTTTAGTAGATTGTATGCTATGCAATCGATCTAATTGTTGAGTATTGAAATCACATTTGAATTGAGCGTAAACATATGTTGAATTTCATAATTCCTAGCTAATCTTGAATATATCAAACTTCAATTGTGGTCGACATGCTAAATTGAGGAGTGATTAATCAAAGTTAGCGAAGTTGCATGAATTGAGAACTAAATTGTGATTGTTTAAATCTTTGCACTTGTTTTCTGTAATCAAATCAATTCTGAGACTCAGGCCTCGCCATAGGAAGTGTTAATGAATTGAAACATTAGGAAAAGTGTTAAAGAAGCTTTCTGTGTTAACAACAATGATATGTGAACCCTAGGATGGGCCTCGCCATGGGAGTTCTTAGGACTTTGCATGTTAGAGTAGTTAGCTGGGAAAGTTGAGACTTTGCGGAGCTTCTTCCACCATTCTCGGGCCTCGCCATGGGAGAGGATGGTGATTTAGGGGGCACAAGCAGTGGTGTGGTCGCCATGCTAACCACAGCTTGGACTTCTAGGCAATTTAGGTCTCCATTGCATTTCATTGTTTACTGATTGCATAGCATAGAATTACTAAGCCTGTGTTCATCCAATACAAGAATCCTGAGATATCTGTTTCATCCTTGCTTGTTGCTATATTTTGCATCTTTGTTTTTGTTCTTTTGTGTTGAATTTTCCTCTTTCCAGTACTTAGATTCTGTGACAAGACTTTTAGAACAATTTGCTCAATATTCTTGACCTACGCCTTCCCTGTGGATTACGATCCCTACTTACGCTACTACATTAGTGACGAGGTGCGACAACTCGCTTATCAGTTTGTTAATGCATTGTGTAGCTAGGGGAACATCTTTATACACAAACCCCTCATACATAGCATATGAAATCAAATACATTATTATCAAATTACTAAAATTATTATTGATGTACAAGAATTGACCACGAATGAAAAATACTGAGGCATTTTGGATGATCTCCTCCTTCAGTCTCTCATCTTGGGATGCATAGTTAGGCTTATTAAATCTAGCCATTTTGCGAACAACGCATCCCAACTCGCTAATAAAGTCCTGTGCATTTTTTCCCATAATATGCTTGCAAATAGCATCAAACTCAACAACTAAAATTGCTTGAGTACGTCTGTTGTATGCCAATCATTATTACTAATTATTGTGACACAAATATATAGGACGTACAAAAATTATTATTTTTACATAAAGATAAGTTAAAAGTGTAGCAATAGCCAAACAAACATAACGACTAGAATTTTTCAATTCCTACAAATGGCTATGAAATTATTCAATGTACTGCTATCACAATAAGTAAGAGGGATTAATAAACGTACCTTGAAGTATGTTCAAGTCACCCGAATACTTTCTTCACGTCTTCTACTTTAAGAAATATATTCTTGTTTCCCTAAATAATGTCCTATTTCTGAAAGTTAATAGACAAAATTATTGTCAAACAGAAAGGAAAGGAAATTATATAGTCTAGAGCTATCAAGCAAACTTGAACAGTCAAAAAATGACAAACTCATACAAATTGCTAATTAAGTGACAAACTCATATCACTTAAATAACTTCTTGTATCTTTGTATTCATAACCATTTGGTAATAAAAAGGAATTTATTAGTTGATTTGTGACTTCTATTATTTCAATACCTTGCAAATTTGCAACATATGTCAAAGTTAATATTGACCGAAATTGTTGAACCTCAAAATTTGATATAAAAGCTAAAACTGAACATTTTAATCAACTCAACATTAACTTGATTGAAAATCCCATAAAAGGCCAAATCTGATAAATACATAGATTTACTCATATTTAAAAAACACAATCCAAAATTAGAAAAAAAAAGTCCTAATATTGTGTGGGACATTTTTAAGCAACAACTCAAAGGATATTTTTCTATCGGATTTATCATTATAGGCTTGGGATTGTGTGATGATTTTGTTATGATTGTGTGGGACTATTCAACGAATGCCAAACTCCTGAAATAATTTAGGCTACGGAAACTTTATACATACAAATTGGATTAGTTTTTAATTTAGGCCGCCAACTTATTATTTTTGAATTACTATAGTAAACTTCAAGATGATGAGAAAGTAAAACAAGAAATTTTTGTTTATAATAATTATCAATTAGGAAAAGAGTGAACATACACAAACACCTAAATACCGAGGGAATACATAAAGAGAAGACCAACTTAACTAGACCATCTCCTGTGTCAAGAACTCGGTTCTTTCCTTTGCATGGCATATCTATCTTACCTTAATATGATGCCTTAGTCAACAAATCGTGCCAATTTCCTCTGAATTTGGAACCAACAAGATAAAAAAAATGTCATGCAAATTTCTGGAAATAGAAAGTTGATGAACTTAAATTCAACATAGCCAACAAGAAACAAAGGCTTAATACAAAAAGATCTTCCACTTACACAAACCATGCATCAAACCTACACCCTTTCTCACATACGATACACTCAACTATTTTTATTCAAGACACTCACATGCCTAACACTTATCCAACACTCCCGTAATTTGAAAAGAAAACTAATCAGCAACAGCACACAGTTTTGACATCCCACACTATAAAATCCAAATTTCAAAATGTTCATACATTTGTCTAAAACAACTCCTCATGCTTCCCCACACGTCTTGGCCCATTTCTCAAAACTCAATACCAACGTCATAGTAATCAACACAGCCACACACACTAACTTCCCCTAACAAACTTATGCAAAGATCCCCCGTAGACGTATCACCCCTAACAAGACTTCAGCACAATCAACCAACATCATCAATAACAGAAAACTTCAGCAACAAACAACCCTAAACCGATCTTCACAACACTTCTTAACTTGCAACACATCATAGCAAACTTTTTGAACTCAGCACTTCATACTCGGATCGTCAAAATAAAGGATCTTCAAAATAAGACACCACAAGACATATAATATACTCAACACCTAGCTCAAGGCAACAGGAAAGGCATACCAACTTCTCAGCAACACATACTTCCCAACAACGCATAGCAAACACAACACAGCAGCACATTCACTCACAACCCCCCCCCCCCCCACACTTCAACCACACATTGTCCTCAATGTAAAAGATTAAGAAGGAGGGGCTCCCTGAGAGTGGGCAGTAGAAGATGGTGAGAAGAATGACGCCGTAGTGGAAAAAGAAGAACTGCTGAAAGGCGCAGCCACCCAATGGAAAGGACCAACAGTCGGTCCGTGAAGAGGCTGCCCTGAACCAAACATTGGAATTTGTGTATGTGGCATGAACTCAGGATCCACCCTAAAAGTAGGAGTGGGCAGCATCGATGGAATATGCCCAAATGTTGGCAATGGTCTGAGTGAAGACACGGCGGGTACCCCTGGTGGAAGCTCATGAATGGCACCACTAATAACATCTCTCGTCAAATTTGGAACATGATATCCAGCCAACTGAGCAGAAGTTGGTGTCGGTTTGGAGGGTCCAGACTCAGAGTGATAATACACGGACATCTTATTGCAGTTATCCAACTCCATCTGCATCTTCAGTTGCCTATAATATAAGACCTCAAACTGCTGCTGCGCAATAGAAGAAATATCATCTAACTTGGTGATCATATAAGATGAGTGGGAGGTCCAATCCTGATGCATATCATTCATGAGCTCGTGCATACGCTCTATCCGTTTATCCAATTGTTGAAACCGAGTATCCATAGAGTGCTAAAATTCTTGGAGTGCCCCTTGAAAAGAACCAAAATCAAATGACTGCTGTTCTTGCTGTTCCTCATATGTCGGAGGTGCAAAATCATCTTGAGGTACGCCAGTACCCAACTTCCTTGCCTTCACCATTTCCTTGTCAATACGCAAGTACTTTACATACAAAGTTGTAGAAATTGGGAACTTCGTCTTGCGCCTGTTTCCTAACTCATCATCTACTCCTTATGCCTTGAACAATTCCGCAAGCAACACCGAAAAATATAATGATGCATTATCGGCGTCTATCCCAGCTTTAATGTTGGAATGGATGATCCGACCCACATCAATTGATCTTTTCCCCTGAATGGCCAAAATCAAATACAAACGATGGCGTAGCACTCAGACGCTTGTGAACTAGGCATAAGGCGACAGAATAAACATCAGCCACAATTTAACATCGCATCGTAAAGACTGAAGCCGCAGATGCTTATGCTCTCCTCGCGTGTTGAGAACCCACGTGGCCCCGGGGTGTGCAAGTTCTTCCAAAAGATCTTGGTCAAATTCGTCATTGTCATCTGGAAACTGGAGAGGATCAAAGGGAAAACTCGGAGTACCAAAGTGTGCATTAATGATCTCACTAGTCAATTGAATCCATTGCCCCCGCACATACAAAGCTCCATCTTTGTTAGGGTATTTCGCATTTATGTAGAACTCCCTTGCTAGACTAACATTGCAAAAGTCAGGTGCAATAACAAGCTTCGTATCAAAACGATGGAACTGCATCTACTCTTTGAACGGACCATTCTCAACCGTGAACGCGCGTTCAAGATGCAACATCTTTATATTCATTCCATCCTCCCATCGCTTCTTAGCTCCGTCATTAAAAAACAAAGATGGTTCGGATGCACCCTTCCTTTTCTTTGGTGTTGGTGTCTGTAAAGTGTACTCTGGGGGTCCTTCAAAAATTGGCAAATCTTCTAGGAAGTACTCAGAATCAGAGTCGTCAATAAGTTGTCATGCCTTGCCTTTTCCTTTTTTAGAAGTTGAAGCCTTCTGAGATGTAGTATCCTTTTTAGGTGCCATGTCTACAATTAACAATCACAAGCAAAATTAAGCTCAATGATTACTTAAAACAACTTGTGCCAAAAATTCTCCAAGAACCAGAACATCAAGACCAACTTCAAGATACTAGTACTTAGACAATGATGATTATCGGGTTCCAAATATTAATACCATGCCAAACTGGAATGGAAACATGATATCACCACATCCAAACACTACCAAATCTCATCAAATGTAGTTTTTTCCTCAGGTTTCACCTATCAACTTGAGTCACCTCAAACGATGCAAGTTTTTTACCAACTTTCACTAATACAACGAACTCACGACAACGCTGGACCATTTTCTCAACTCATGAAATTTCAGTTGCTCATCATCGACAAGACCGAGAAAATATCATGCGATGTAGGAAGAATTAGCCAGAACTTAAACATCAAAGTTATAGAGTAAGATCTTAGCTAAATCTAGGAACTGGAATCACCCAATTTGGATAAAAACTGAGCAAATTATGGCCAAAATATCGAGAAGTATCAAACTGGGCAAATTCAATACGCCCTGCACTAGTAATTCAGCATTAACGAAAAGTTCTTGTCCAAATTACTCTTTTATCAGGTTAAAATTAGTAAAAATGTCAAACATAAACATTGTAGCCCTCTGTTCTAGCTAACGTTTCCAAATAGAATCAAGCAATTTGGACAACACATGCTCTAGTGATAAGTTGGTTTTATACCAACTAATATGTGTGAAAATGCTTGGCTTTTGTTGTGTGTTTCATGTGCATATGTGATGTTTTGAGAGGTTTCATGCATATATATGTTTGCAATGTGAAAATGATCAAATGGTGCAAAAAGAGCAAAAATGATGGTGAATGAAGTGAAAAATGTCAAAAGGAAAATGAAGGAACCAAGAATGCAATTTCGGTCAAATTAGGGCTTTGGCAGCTTTGAGTGTGAATTTGTTTTGTGAATAACTCTTTCAATTCTAATCCTAATGAGGAGATCTTGGATGATTTGGAAAGCTCTTTGTTTTTACTTTAATTGCCATGTTTTAACTTTCTCCAAATTCTGTGTGGAAACATGAGAAACGAGAGCATCTTTGTTGTATTTGAATTAGGATTTGATAGAGTTCTATCTTTCTGCCACAGTTTGGAATTTCGATGATATATTGAGTTTCAGGTACCTGATGAGGCTGTTTCTTGATCCATTGGAAAGCCAAGCGGATTAGCCAGAACTTTTATGTTTACCACTAGGTCTAATTCAGATGCTAGGACACAGTTATTTGGCATGAAAGTAGGGCCTGGCACTGGAACGAACACTTATGCACGAGTACACCGTGTGGACAGTCTTGGCACACCATTTCAGCCTCAACCTTGCCACACCGTGCCAACACTTTGCCAACTCAACCATGCCAAGCCTTGCCAACTCAACCGTGCCAATGCCAAACCAACTTTGCCAATTCGATCAACCAACCTTGCCAACACTTGTGCCAGTCTTGCCATTTGCACACCTTGGCACACCATTTCACAGCCTTGGCACAACATTTGCACCAACCTTGGCACACCACATTGCCACACTTGGCACCTCACTTTGCCTTACCTTGCCAAGCAACACCTTGCCAACACCTTGCCGAACACACACACTTGCCTTTCCAAGCCTTGCCAAGTCTTGCCAACACACTTTGCCATGCCACTCTTGCCACAACATTTACACCTTGGCACGCCACACATGCACACACCTTTCACTCATCTTGCCATAAACCCACAATCCACATCTCATGCACCACCTTTACCTCACAACTCATGACACTAGCACACGTTCATTTTCACTTCACTCATTTGCCATACCTTGCCACACATACACTCACTTAGCCGTAGGCATCGCACACCATTCTTGCACAACATCTTTCACAACTTAGGCACACAACATGGCATAGGAAGAAAACGAGCAGTCAATCATATTTACTCCACGAGACCTCGTGGAAGAAAAAAGTGGGCAAAATTTTGTCCACGAGACCTCGTGGAAGAAGAAAAAATGTTGGAAAATTACTCCACGAGGTCTCGTGGAGTAAATGAAAAGTGCCAAAAATTACTCCACGAGGTCTCGTGGAGTAAATAAAACCGAAGAAAAATTTGCCCACGAAGTCTCGTGGGCAAAAAATTCTAGTGTTTTGAGTAAGCAGAAAATTGGCTAAGTGTTGGAAGGTTTGCTCTATGAAATTCTCAGCTTTGTCGCACTTCAGTAGTTGGGTTGTAACTCTCTCGTTTTAGCTCCAAATTAGGTGATTCAAATGGCGGTAGAAAGCTAAGACAAAGGGTTACAACTTTCGTGTTTTAAGTTTTCCCAAATTTACATTTTATCAGGGCCGAAATCTGGTTGGAAAATGCTGCAAAGAATAATGGAGTTTGTTTCTGGTTTTGAAATAAATGGCTAAGTATTTGAGTTCTGAATTTCCAGGTAGCTGAAGGCGTAGTGTGCAGAGGCTAGGAGGCGTGGTTCTTCATAGGTTGGTTTGCATGGAGTTGCGCAGAATTGCTGAAGGCGTGAAGCACCCAGGCCAGAAGGCGTGAAGCTACTCTGATTTCCTCACTTGGACTTCGAGAAGCAAAGGCGCTGGCGCTGAAGCTTGAAGGCATGCGGTGGGTTGATAAGGAAACCGAAGGCGCAAATTTGAAAGGCTGATGGCGCTGGAATGCTGAACAAAGTCTTCAACTTCGGATTTTTCACATTTTTTGTCCTGATTTTGGTTCTTCCTTTTGAGGACACTTTTGTAATACTTTAGATATTTTACGGTTGCGTATTAGTTACATTTTCATAGCTCTATATATAGGAGATGTAGCTAATGTGAAAAGAGATCCCGGAGACAATTATTCATTCCATTAGGCTAGATTTTAGAATTATCTTTTGAATTTTAGCGGGAGCTTTTCTCCCTCTCATTTTCTCTCTCTAGATCTATTTTCTCTCACTAAACATTTCTGCTCCGATCTCAACTACGATTGTGAATTTGGACTGGATTCATTTTTCTTATTCTCAATTGACGAAGGAATCAACAATTCTCTCGATTAAATCGGTAAATTCTTCCAATTAAATGAGAATGACCTTATCAATGTTGCAATTTGTTGATTTTGAGATGAGAAAGATGATCATCGGCTAAATCTATGATATCTTAGGATTCTTAATGGATGAATACGTGATTTAGTAGATTGTATGCTATGCAATTGATCTAATTGTTGAGTATTGAAATCACATTTGAATTATGCATAAACATATGTTGAATTCATAATTCCTAGCTATTTTTGAATGGATCAAGCTTCAATTGTGGTCGACATGCTAAATTGAGGAGTGATTCATCAAAGTTAGCGAAGTTGCATGAATTGAGAACTAAATTGTGATTGTTTAAGTCTTTGCACTTGTTTTCTGTAATCAAATCAATTCTGAGACTCAGGCCTCGCCATTGGAAGTGTTAATGAATTGAAACATTAGGAAAAGTGTTAAAGGAGCTTCCTGAGTTAACAACAATGATATGTGAGTCCTAGGATGGGCCTCGCCATGGGAGTTCTTAGGACTTTGCATGTTAGAGTAGTTAGCTTGGAAAGTTGAGACTTTGCGGAGCTTATTCCACCATTCTCGGGCCTCGCCATGGGAGAGGATGGTGACAGGGGGTACAGGAGGTGGTGTGGTCGCCATGCTAACCACAGCTTGAACTTCTAGGCAAATTAGGTCTCCAAGGCATTTTATTGCTTATTGATTGCATAGCATAGATTTACTAAGCTTGTGTTCATCCAATACAAGAATCCTGAGATATCTGTTTCATCCTTGTTTGTTGCTATTTTTTGAACCGCTGTCTCATTTTTTTGTGTGAAATTACATTCTTTCTAGTACTTAGATTCTGTGACAAGGAATTTTAGAACAATTTGCTCAATTTTTCTTGACCTACGCCTTCCCTGTGGATTACGATCCCTGCTTCCACTTCTATAGTAGTTGTTAGAGTAAAATTGAGGGTACGCGATAAGCCATTTCAAATTTTTGGCGCCGTTGCCGGGGAAGGCAATCGGTTCTGGAATTTGTTGAATTGTTCTTGATTTTTTCTTGTTCTACTTTGTGTTTTGTTTGTGACATTTACTTTAGCTTTCATTTTGTGTTGTGTTTTGTTCTGTGCATAGTTTTGAGTACGTGTTGAGATTTGTGGTCTATTTCTGTGTTGCATATTTGAAGTATTGTTTCGTTGTTATTATACTCCACAACTGTGTGTTGTGTATGCCAAGGTCTAGCAGGTTTGCAGGAGAACCACAATTCTTATTGGATCTTGAGTTGGAGAAAACTTTGAGAGCACAATTGAAGCAACAGAGAGAAATGTCAGCTCAAGGAGCACAAGCACCAAGGTTTGGAGACCACTATGCAATAAACTTCGATAATAGGTTTGGTCATCAAGACATCGATGTGGAAAGTTACCACATTCCTCCACAGATAGTTTCAATGATCACTCAGGGCCAGTTTTTCCAAGGGCTTGATAATGAGGATCCTAATGACCACCTTGATTGGTTCTTTGGATTATGTAGCACTTTCAAGCTGCCGAGAATTGATAGGGGTGAGGTTCACAGAATTTTGTTTCCTTTATCTCTGCGTGGAAAGGCTAAACACTGGTTTAAGAGCATTGGATGAGCCAATGCAGATATGTCATTTGATGATCTACATAAGAGGTTCTTGTCCAAATACTTCCCTCCAGCTATGCTTGAAAAGAGAAGGTTAGAAATTATGAACTTTCAGCAACAAGAAGGTGAGACATTTAGGGAAGCTTGGGAGAGATTCAATGACTTGATAAGACAATGTCCTAACCATGACTTGGGAGAGATCAGGGAACTAAACACCTTCTTCAAAGGCCTAACTCCTGAATCCTCTTTGATGGTTAAGGCATGTGCTAATGGGGCACTCAAAGACAAGTCTGTGCCTGATGTACGGGAGCTATTTAATCAAATTGCTGAGGATGAGAATATCTTCCCAGAGACCCGATAGCCACATGGCAGAAAGCAAAAAGGAGTCCTGGAGTTGGATGAGGAAACTTCACTAAATGCAAAGGTCGATGCCTTGGCTAAACAAATGCAATCGCTTAAAGCAACTCAAGCCAAGACACCGGTGTTGTCTTGTGGTTTATGCAAGGGTGAGCATTATACTGATGAGTGCTCTGTCACCACTGAGTCCATTCAATATGTGAATAACTATGGCAACAGGCCACAGTACTCAGGAAATTACTCAGGAGGGAACAATAGAGGTTATGGAGGTAATCAAGGAACATGGGGACAACAGAACCAAAGCCAGGGAGGCCAATATTCTCAAGGGATTGATCAAAGGAGAACTTCCAATCCTCCACCAGGTTTTGATCATCAAGCCAGTACCTCAGAGCTAAGGAACTCATCAGTGGAAGAAATGCTCCGTAGTCTTATAGAAAATATAGATAAAAATGAGGAGAGATTTGTTGCTTTGGAGACATCTGTAAGACATCATGATGGCACATTCAAAAACATTGAGATGCAATTGGGTCAACTTGCGAATGCTATACATCATAGGCCTAATGGATCTCTCCCGAGTGATACAATCCCGAATCCCAAAGGCAGGGCAGAGTGTAAGGTCATTACGTTGAGAAGTGGTAAGAAAGTGCATAAGTCATCTAAGCCTGAGGATGAGGAATGTGTTATTGAGGAAGAAAATGTTCAAATTGAGGAAGAGCATATCGATGAAGACATGGCACAGAAGAAGGTTGGTGAACAAGAAGTTATTGAATCTGAGAAGAAGAAAATAGGAAATGAGATCACCAAGAACTTCAATCTTTACAACTACCCTGAGTATGCCCCCAAACCTCCTTTTCCTGAGAGAAATAAACCACCTCCAAAACAAGGCCCTCAGTTCAAAAGGTTCCTGGATGTACTCAAGCAGGTGAATGTGAATCTTCCTCTGATGGATTTAGTGACATCAATGCCAAAGTATGCTAAGTATCTCAAAGATCTCATCTCAAACAAAGAACAAATCTTAAGATGTGATGTTCCTATGATGGTTTCTGAGTGCACTCAAGCATGGATGGTTCATGATCTTCCTCCAAAGCTTAAGGATCCAGGGAGTTGCACTATCTCATGCAAGATAGGCACAAGGCATTTTGCAAAGGCTTTATGTGACTTGGGAGCTGGCATAAACTTAATGCCATTATCCATTGCCATGAATGTTGGATTGGGAAGTAGGATTCGACCGGTAGCAGTCACACTCCAATTAGCAGATAGGTCATTAGTGACTCCCACAGGTTTGGTAGAAGACGTTTTGGTAAGTATTGATAAATTCACTTTGCCTGTTGATTTCATTATACTTGATATGGAAGAGGACCCTGAGGTACCTCTCATTTTTGGTAGGCCATTTTTAGCTACTGGGGATGCATTAATTGGTGTTCAAAATAAAACAGTCACCTTTAGAGTTAATAATGAGGAAGTAGTTTTTGATGTGAACTATGCCATGAAACAACCCATGTACACAGAGTCTTGTTGTTCCATTCAGGTTGTTGAATGTTCTCCAACTTTCGTTGATGAGGGTGTTAAGCATGACTACATTTCTGTTGATGAATTTGTTGATGATGAAGAAATTGATTGTGATGAGTTTGATGAAGAAAATTGCTTGATTTCATTAGATAGTGCACGTATAGAAGAATGTGGTTTCATAGATGTTTCAAACTTTGAAATGCCAAGTCAATCTTTGGTAGATCATACCTCACAGGAAGCACGTGATAAGAATTGTTCAAGTAATAGTGAGGGTCATGCTATACTTGATGAAGATGATGATTGTTCTTTTCTTGATGTCTTGATTAATTGCATAGAATCTCATCTGGAAGGACATTGCAACACAATGAATCACGATAATGTGGAAATTGTTGAATCTCTTTGTGAAACACCAATTCTTGAAACTGTGAATGAATCTATGTGTGTAATTGGTAACTCACCACAAGTGCATGAAGAGCAATTTTTTTTAAAAGAAAACAATGTTGTTTTTATTTGTGGTGAGAACATTGGGAAAACTTGTGACGATCACCATTTTATCTTGGATGATGAGGATAAGAAACTTTTTATTGACAGAGCTAACATGGTAACAACTTGCTTATTTGATGCATCTATGTTTGAACGTACTGATGGGTTTGTTGAGACCAAGGATGAAAAAACTTTGGTTGAGCCTTGTAGGATTCAAATGGTTGATGTGGTGGAAGAGCCGGATAATGTGTTTCCAACAAGAGAAGATTCACTGAAGGTGTCAAGTGTGGGGGAGTTCCAATGGTCTAAGGTGCATTTTGTGGAGGATGCTCCTAATGTCCATGAGCTTGAGAGTGTACTAGATGTTACTCCTCCAGTGTCCTACAAAAGGAATACGAGTGCTTATGAGTTTTCATCTTTCGTTTGGTGGGGAGATGGATTCACCGAGTTCACTTCATGAAGAGAGTTTCATAAATAAAGTCTAGCTGGAGACTATCTAAAATCCATAACTACTTCTTTTCTTTTAGCTTTAATAAGTAGTTTGTTTTCTTCTTTTCGTTTTATCTTTAAATTTCTTTCATTTTGGAAATCATTCATCAAAACCACTCATGTAAAGGTGTTTGCTCAGGAAGGACATTGCAAGATATTAGCCATGCACCCAAGAGGCTAAGTGTGGGGGAGTGATGCCACGGAATTTTTCATATGAGGAAAATGGACCAAGACATCTCCACAAAGCAAACATGGGCATTCATGACAATATCAATACCAGGGAGCTCCTTAACCTATTCTTTTTACTTTACATTGAGGACAATGTAAGTTTTAAGTGTGGGGTAGGGAATGTTGCTTGCTGTGGTTTGTGTTTTCTTTTTGTGCTTAGTTTGACGTTTTGGAAATTTGATGTGTTGGAAATTTTTTCCAATTTTTAAAAATTTGGTAATTTGACGTGTTTTTGTGTTTACTTTCTCTCATGGATTTTTAGTGTAAATATGTGTTGTTTTGGGACTTTTGCCTTTTATGTTAGTTTTGTTGTGTCAGTTTGAGTTTATTAACCGTATGTGTGATGTTTCTCATGTTTTGTGCAAGTTTTTCATGTATTGGTGAAATTTGAAATTTTTGTGAATAAGTGAAAGTTTTGGTGTTGAGTGGTGTGTTTTTAGTGGGATGAAGTTTTTAAGTGATAAGGAGTGTAAGTGTGCAATAAGGTGTCAAATGTGTAATGAAAGAAACAAGAGTGTGGTGAAAGTGAGTGCAAGGGCAGTAACACTTTGTGCTATGCTTTGTTCTTTTGTTAGGCTATGTTCAAAATTTGAGTTCATCCAATTTCTATTAATGCTTTGCATGCAAAAATGTTTTTGTTTCCTTTGGTTCCAATCTTGATGAAATTGGCACATTTTGTTGATCAAGGCATCATGTTAAAGTAAGATAGATATGCCATGAAAAATTGTTCTTGGACATAGGAGGAAAATGATTCAATACATTCTTATTGGTGTGCATTATCTCAGTTGTTTTGGATGCTCTTGCATGCATAATCTTTTAAAGACATTTAAGAACTTTTAGTCACACAAGAAATGATATAGAGAAAAAGCCTTTGACAATTGGGAATGAAAAGCCAAAATACCCTTGGCAAGCATAATTGAGAAAAAATAGCCAAAAAACTCAGGCAGCTAAAGGAAAATAAGAGCCATAAAACCCAAGGCAGGCACACCAATGTGTGCAATGAAGAGAAAGAAAGAAGAGAAAAGCACTAAAATGCAAAAGTAAGTGAAATGTAAAATCAAATATGAAAAGCACCAATGTGCACCATTGATCTTGTGTGAATGTTAGTTCTTAAATGTGGACATTGTGATTGTTATGCAAAGGGTTGTTTTGGAACAAAAGATATAATGCATGCATAAGATTGGATGAATTAAGATTCCTCACACACACTTGCCCATGACATTTTGGTCTTTATTCATCGTGCCTTGATTGATAACTTGTGTTGAAATTTGATGGATGGGATTAAAGACATGTTATGAATTTTATGCATGAAAAATTGTTTTGCTGAACTTAGATGAGAACAAGCTTGACAGAGGAGTGAGGTCTAGTGTTAAGTGGTTTTGGAAAGGTGAGTTTTGTGTTGTGTCTTTGCTTGAGGGCAAGCAAAAGTTCAAGTGTGGGGGAATTTGATAAGTTGGTTTTATACCAACTAATATGTGTAAAAATGCTTGGCTTTTGTTGTGTGTTTCATGTGCATATGTGATGTTTTGAGAGGTTTCATGCATATATATGTTTGCAATGTGAAAATGATCAAATGGTGCAAAAAGCCAAGCATTTTTATTCATTAGTTCTTAAATGATCAAATGATCAATGTGAAAATGATCAAATGTCCACATTTAGTTCTTAAATGTGGACATTGTGATTGTTATGCAAAGGGATGTTTTGGAACAAAAGATATAATGCATGCATAAGATTGGATGAATTAAGATTCCTCACACACACTTGCACCATGACATTTTGGTCTTTATTCATCGTGCCTTGATTGATAACTTGTGTTGAAATTTGATGGATGGGATTAAAGACATGTTATGAATTTTATGCATGAAAACTTGTTTTGCTGAACTTAGATGAGAACAAGCTTCTCAGAGGAGTGAGGTCTAGTGTTAAGTGGTTTTGGAAAGGTGAGTTTTGTGTTGTGTCTTTGCTTGAGGGCAAGCAAAAGTTCAAGTGTGGGGGAATTTGATAAGTTGGTTTTATACCAACTAATATGTGTAAAAATGCTTGGCTTTTGTTGTGTGTTTCATGTGCATATGTGATGTTTTGAGAGGTTTCATGCATATATATGTTTGCAATGTGAAAATGATCAAATGGTGCAAAAAGAGCAAAAATGATGGTGAATGAAGTGAAAAATGTCAAAAGGCAAATGAAGGAACCAAGAATGCAATTTCGGTCAAATTAGGGCTTTGGCAGCTTTGAGTGTGAATTTGTTTTGTGAATAACTCTTTCAATTCTAATCCTAATGAGGAGATCTTGGATGATTTGGAAAGCTCTTTGTTTGTACTTTAATTGCCATGTTTTAACTTTCTCCAAATTCTGTGTGGAAACATGAGAAACGAGAGCATCTTTGTTGTGTTTGAATTAGGATTTGATACAGTTCTATCTTTCTGCCACAGTTTGGTATTTCGATGATATCTTGGGTTTCAGGTACCTGATGAGGCTGTTTCTTGATCCATTGGAAAGCCAAGAGGATTAGCCAGAACTTTTATGTTTACCACTAGGTCTAATTCAGAGGCTAGGACACAACTATTTGGCATGAAAGTAGGGCCTGGCACTGGAACGAACACTTATGCACGAGTACACCGTGTGGACAGTCTTGGCACACCATTTCAGCCTCAACCTTGCCACACCGTGCCAACACTTTGCCAACTCAACCATGCCAAGCCTTGCCAACTCAACCTTGCCAATGCCAAACCAACTTTGCCAATTCGATCAACCAACCTTGCCAACACTTGTGCCAGCCTTGCCATTTGCACACCTTGGCACACCATTTCACAGCCTTGGCACAACATTTGCACCAACCTTGGCACCCCACCTTGCCACACTTGGCACCTCACTTTGCCTTACCTTGCCAAGCAACACCTTGCCAACACCTTGCCGAACACACACACTTGCCTTGCCAAGCCTTGCCAAGTCTTGCCAACACACTTTGCCATGCCACTCTTGCCACAACATTTACACCTTGGCACGCCACACATGCACACACCTTTCACTCATCTTGCCATAAACCCACAACCCAAATCTCATGCACCACCTTTACCTCACAACTCATGACACTAGCACACGTTCATTTTCACTTCACTCATTTGCCATACCTTGCCACACATACACTCACTTAGCCGTAGGCATCGCACACCATTCTTGCACAACATCTTTCACAACTTAGGCACGCAACTTGGCATAGGAAGAAAACGAGCAGTCAAGCATATTTACTCCACGAGACCTCGTGGAAGAAAAAAGTGGGCAAAAATTTGTCCACGAGACCTCGTGGAAGAAGAAAAAAATGTTGGAAAATTACTCCACGAGGTCTCGTGGAGTAAATGAAAAGTGCCAAAAATTACTCCACAAGGTCTCGTGGAGTAAATAAAACAGAAGAAAAATTTGCCCACGAAGTCTCGTGGGCAAAAAATTCTAGTGTTTTGAGTAAGCTGAAAATTGGCTAAGTGTTGGAAGGTTTGCTCTATGAAATTCTCATCTTTGTCGCACTTCAGTATTTGGGTTGTAATTCTCTCGTTTTAGCTCCAAATTAGGTGATTCAAATGGCGGTAGAAAGCTAAGACAAAGGGTTACAACTTTCGTGTTTTACGTTTTCCCAAATTTACAATTTATCAGAGCCGAAATCTGGTTGGAAAATGCTGCAAAGCATAATGGAGTTTGTTTCTGGTTTTGAAAAAAATATCTAAGTGTTTGAGTTCTGAATTTCCAGGTAGTTGAAGGCGTGGTGTGCAGAGGCTAGGAGGCGTGGTTCTTCATAGGTTGGTTTGCATGGAGTTTTGCAGAATTGCTGAAGGCGTGAAGCACCCAGGCCAGAAGGCGTGAAGCTACTCTGATTTCCTCACTAGGACTTCGAGAAGCAAAGGCGCTGGCGCTGAAGCTTGAAGGCATGCGGCGGGTTGATGAGGAAACCGAAGGCGCGAATTTGAAAGGCTGAAGGTGCTGGAATGCTGAACAAAGTCTTCAACTTCGGATTTTTCACATTTTTTGTGCTGATTTTGGTTCTTCCTTTTGAGGACACTTTTGTAATACTTTAGATATTTTACGGTTGCGTATTAGTTATATTTTCATAGCTCTATATATAGGAGATGTAGCTAATGTGTAAAGAGATCCCGGAGACAATTATTCATTCCATTAGGCTAGATTTTAGAATTATCTTTTGAATTTTAGCGGGAGCTTTTCTCCCTCTCATTTTCTCTCTCTAGATCTATTTTCTCTCATTAAACATTTCTTCTCCGATCTCAACTACGATTGTGAATTTGGAATGGATTCATTTTTCTTATTCTCAATTGACAAAGGAATCGACAATTCTCTCGATTAAATCGGTAAATTCTTCCAATTAAATGAGAATGACCTTATCAATGTTGCAATTTGTTGATTTTGAGATGAGAAAGATGATCATCGGCTAAATCTATGATATCTTAGGATTCTTAATGGATGAATAAGAGATTTAGTAGATTGTATGCTATGCAATTGATCTAATTGTTGAGTATTGAAATCACATTTGAATTATGCATAAACATATGTTGAATTCATAATTCCTAGCTATTTTTGAATGGATCAAGCTTTAATTGTAGTCGACATGCTAAATTGAGGAGTGATTCATCAAAGTTAGCGAAGTTGCATGAATTGAGAACTAAATTGTGATTGTTTAAGTCTTTGCACTTATTTTCTGTAATCTAATCAATTCTGAGACTCAGGCCTCGCCATAGGAAGTGTTAATGAATTGAAACATTAGGAAAAGTGTTAAAGGAGCTTCCTGTGTTAATAACAATGATATGTGAGTCCTAGGATGGGCCTCGCCATGGGAGTTCTTAGGACTTTGCATGTTAGAGTAGTTAGCTTGGAGAGTTGAGACTTTGCGGAGCTTATTCCACCATTCTCGGGCCTCGCCATGGGAGAGGATGGTGACAGGGGGTACAGGAGGTGGTGTGGTCGCCATGCTAACCACAGCTTGAACTTCTAGGCAAATTAGGTCTCCAAGGCGTTTTATTGCTTATTGATTGCATAGCATAGATTTACTAAGCTTGTGTTCATCCAATACAAGAATCCTGAGATATCTGTTTCATCCTTGTTTGTTGCTATTTTTTGTACCGCTGTCTCATTTTTTTTGTGTGAAATTACATTCTTTCTAGTACTTAGATTCTGTGACGAGGAATTTTAGAACAATTTGCTCAATTTTTCTTGACCTACGCCTTCCCTGTGGATTACGATCCCTGCTTCCACTTCTACAGTAGTTGTTAGGGTAAAATTGAGGGTACGCGATAAGCCTGATCATCTAGATATGAACAAATTACAGAAACATGTTAAAGCTGAATCCCTTGATTACATCATTTAAAACTCTTCCCCCACACTTAGCATATATTTTACTCTTGCATAAGCAACATCATACTTCATGTACTTATCATTTCATTCACAACTTAACAATATTATTTTCATGCTCATACACTTCACACTTCACGGCACAAGGAATAAAACTTACAAGAAATGAAGATAGAAGAGAATGGAGGCATACCTTTGGTAGAAATCTCACCCCATAGCTCGAAGCAAATAGAAATGCGAAGAAAAAATTGTGAACAATGTTGTCTTGCTAATGCCTACCATATGCAGCTTGTGATGACTTGAAAGGTGAAAAATGGTGTGCATTTATAGACCAAAAATTGCTTAACCTACTACCATTCCGTCAAGGTCAAGGTATAGCAATAATGTTCCAAACTACACAAAAAAAACTATTGACTTCAAGACCAAAGTGGGGTCATAGTCAATCAATTCTTGTGAACTATCCCATCTTCCTACTTTGCAAACGAGAACACTCATTCACATGTCTTCAAGAATTCAATCAAAAGCTATCATCTTTATGTCCTTCCTTGTCTACTTCACTATCTTTTAACTATTCCAAACTACAGCTTTTAATCCAATTTCAACTTTTCAAGAAGAAGAATTAAAACCAACAATCAAACAACTCAGAGTGGTAGATTTCAACATCATAAATTCCCTAACCTAGCTTGTCAAAGTGTTCTTGCCATGGTCCTAAAGTATTGACAATGGTTGTTGACATTTATACTACAAAGATTTGCATGAACATTCAATCGGCTACTCCAAGCATTAATGCTTTCTACCAACACAAAAAAAATACATCCATATCATGACAAAGGTGGGACCATGCTCATTTATCTACCTTCTGGCAACTGAAAATAGTGCATCCACATGCCACAAAGAGCCAAAATTGAACTTCAGCTCACTGTCCCTCCATTACACGTTAAAGCCAGCTTAAAAAAAACATTCATCTCAAGATCATCAATTCGCATATGTAAATCCATCAATACTAATGGCAATCATGCGTATTAAACACAAACACACAAATTCCACCATTTATACTAATAAACTCAACACTTAACATCAACACACTACCACCTAACTAGTAAACCAAGAAACAACACATCTTGACCAAATTTTAAACATCATGGCAAAAACCCTTTATACTATCATACCCACATCACCATCATCCAAGCTCATCTGAATAACAAAAGCATCAACAACACCCCCCACACTGGCATAAAGTCACGGTCCCCGTGGCAGAAAAAGTAGGAAAAGATCCTGTCCCTTTTACAATCCTCGGGAGAGTCGTGCCACCCTTTCCTCCTCCAGATAGGCAGACCATTGAGGTGTCCCTATAAGGCCCAAAGAAGGTGGAGGAGATGCAGTGGATATAAGGGCAATACCCTTACTTCTGGCCATTTCTGATAAAAGAACGGCAAGGACATTGGTGCAAATTCACTTCGTTGCACACGCCTTATATACCCAAGAATTAAGCGTCCAATATCAACAGAGAATCTATACTGAATGGCATAAATCAAGAGAACTCTCTCCCGTGATGCTATGGTAACCCGGCGAGTAGGCAGGAGCTTGGAGTTGATAAATAGCAACCACATCTTTGCCTCAGCAGTCAGATCACTTGTGGGTACATATAATGCCTCATTTCTTGCGTTTCTCACCCAGGTAGTGCCCGGCAGAGCCACAGCTGCCAATAAATGATCTGTGTTCTCCGCTCTCACCAATCGGCTGTACGTATCACTGTGGTAATCTGGCAGAAGATAATGGAGATTGGTGCTGTGTCGATTTACCTTCAGATACTTGCCTCGCAAAAACACTGAGTGTATACTTTCTGCATGTGAATTGGCATAGAACTCGCAGACTAACTCCATATCTACCACAGCCGGTGCCCGTGTGGAATGAGTCCAATTGTGTTCTCTAATTAACTCCTCAAATCTGCGGGAAGGGGCATCAAATGGACGTTCGAGGATAACTACTCTATTGATTGAGCTATGGTACAAGCTCTCCGCACTAGAATTGATAAACTGAGGGGATTCAGTTGGATCATAGTTAATCACCATGTCGTCATTGGCCGACGAAGAGGAAGAGGAAGATGAAGTTGTTCCCATATCCTCGCTAAAGATTGCATACTCATAAGGATTCATCATAGCAACTCCGAAATCACACTCAGTCTGTTGCTACCTGAACGAAACTTTTCCTCTGCAAAACTCACAAGGCACTGATTAATGGAAAACTTAGTATTTATAGGCAAATTTCCCTGCACAGGTTGTCCACGGTATACAAGAATACAAAGACATGTGAGAACAGATCAGCTTGAAGAGAACTAGAGAACAACGACATGTAACAGAAAACAAAAACAAGTTTCACGGATCCCGGCAAATACTTAGCTAAGAAATCATTTGAGTATAGTATACGCCAATCTCACGGGATGTAATTTGTTTACCGCTATTGCGCTACACCCCAAATTATGCTTACCCTTTTGCGTGGATGTCTTCTGTAGAATCCTCCTCGATATAGCAGCCTATTTGTTGACATATGTATATCCACCTATAACAGAGAAAACATTAAGTGCGCATGTGATCATAAAATGAGATTCATACTACCCTTGAACAATCTAACTAAGTAAAACTGAAACGAAATAAAAGATGAGTGAAAAGAAAAGAAAAACTAGGTTGCCTCCTAGGAGCGCTTAATTTTATGTCGACAGCCCGACATAGCTTTGATTCACTGGGAAATTATTGGATCATCTAAAAACAACTCATGTGGAGCTTGTGCCAAATCGTTGATGCCCTTCTCTTGAATTGTCAAATATGGCTTGAGTCTATGACCATTCACTTGCCATGTGTTACCATTTTTCTCATTCTGGATTTCCACCACACCATATGGAAGTGCTGAGTTCGAAAAGTTTGCTATGATGTGTTGCAAGTTAAGAAGTGTTGTGAAGATCGGTTTGGGGTTGTTTGTTGATGAAGTTTTCTGTTATTGATGATGTTGGTTGATTGTGCTGAAGTCTTGTTAGGGGTGATACGTCTCTGGGGGATCTTTGCATAAGTTTGTTGGGGGAATTTAGTGTGTGTAGCTGTGTTGATTACTATGACATTGGTATTGAGTTTTGAGAAATGGGCCAAGACGTGTGGGGAAGCATGAGGAGTTGTTTTAGACATATGTATGAACATTTTGAAATTTGGATTTTATAGTGTGGGATGTCAAAACTGTGTGTTGTTGCTTATTAGTTTTCTTTTCAAATTACGGGAGTGTTGGATAAGTGTTAGGCATGTGAGTGTCTTGAATAAAAATAGTTGAGTGTGTCGTATGTGAGAAAGGGTGTAGGTTTGATGCATGGTTTGTGTAAGTGGAAGATCTTTTGCACAGGCCGTGGTTGAACTTTAAGACAATTGTAATGGCATTCTTGTAATTTTGTGCGTATTTTTCGTTCGAGTATTGTTTACGTTTTTTGTAACCTCTATATATAGAGGATTTAGTCAGTATTTTAGAGATAGATCATTCTAGAATAGAAAACAGACTTTTGATTTTAAGCGGGAACTTCTTTTTCTCTCTTCACTTTCTCTCTCTACTTATGCCATAGGATGCTCGGGGAGCCTTAAACATGGATAGTCTAGGTATTCCTAGTTTTCGAATTAGGATTGTTCGATAATGTCAAAGGATAGTATCCCTTGTTATAAAATTTTTTTGAAATTTCCATTTGGTTGTAAATATTTTTAACTTGTTTAAAAGTATTTTAATAAAATAAAGGGATGGCATCCCCAACCTGATAAGAATGTAACTAGCCTAAAAAAAGGTTTCTAAAAAAATGCACTTGTATATTTGTGTAGTAAAAAAGTAAAAAAGTTCTGTGTCAAAAATAAAATATAATTAAGTCGTTACCATCTTAATATAGGGTTTGAATTGAAATTTTGTTTAAAGAAAGTTTTCAACCTTTTAATAATAAAATTTATAGTTAAAATAACAATTTATATTCTAATTGGATTTAGAAAATTTTTGAATCTTTTTTTTGAAAACCTTATGTATTCATCGTGTATCAATTAAAAAAATATAAATATTATCAAATTATGAAATTAATATATTTGTATAGTAAAAAAAACATATTTCGTGCTAAGAATGAAATAAAATTAAGTGGTTAACATTTTAATATTGCGTTGAATTGAAATTTTGTTTAAAGGAAATCGCCCACATTTTAATAATAAATTTTATAATTCAAATATCAATTTATATTTTAATTGAATTTTAAAAATTAATTAAATAAAGAAGTCGCAATCTTTAAAGTCTTATTGCATTTTTCCTTTAATATTGCTGTTTTTTAGCATTATTCAAGTAAATAACCCTGTTTCTCAAACCCAAGTCAAAATATATTAATTTAAATGTTTTCGCTTAACACGGTACCATATTGAGTTATTTGGTAAGATTTTTCATTACATAGAATTTATTTTGAGGTTCATAATCATACAAGAGTTTGTTTTGGTAATTTGTCCAAACAAATTTTGCTCTTGCTTATGCTGCAGTCTGCAGACCACCATCTTCAAATACTGAAAGCCAAAAGAGGTAATTTTGGAACGTGTCATTTTGATGTTTGCAACTTTATCATGAGATCATATCTTCTGTTCTATATTATCTCTATCCTATTATGTTCAATGTCTAAAATAACATACTTTAAGTAAAACTCGGAATTAAAAACATAAATATCACTAAAATCATTTTACAATTATTAGACCCTAACCAAGGAATGATTGAATCCTTAGTTTAATTTTAGATATAATAAGACAGAAAAAATATTGGACAAAGATCACAACTCCTTTATCATTGGACCAAAAAGGTAGGTTTATCGAAGTTATAAACACACTTCTAGCTACTCCAATTACACCGACCTCTTAATACCGATAATAGATCTTCAGTTCAATATTATCATATTTTATTATGTCTAATGTTCAAAACGACATGATTTTACTAAAATTAGTGACTAAAATCATAAATATAAATAAAATCACTTTACAATTATTAAACTCTAACAAAAAAAAAAGTAAATCCTACTACGTAGTTTTAATTTAAGACACGATAAGACAGAATAATCTTGAACAAATGATCCCATCTCCTTAATATCGTGCTTATCAAGTTGTATATTTGAATGTCGTTGCTACTTCCAAATTGGTCCCTTACATTCAAATATTGTACCAAATTAGTCATTCCATCATTTCTATTAAAAAAAGATATCTGAATGGATGGAATGACCAATTTGATACGCTATTCTATTTTGAGGAACGAATTTGCATTATTTAAAATGTAAGGGATGAAAACAGATTTTTAAACAAATGTAAGGGATGAATTTGCATCATTTGAAATATTAATGATGAAAAAAAAATTTCCAACAAATGTGAGGATTTTTTTTTTTTTTTTGCAATTTTCCCAATAGAGAAAATAGTTGCATAGCAAATTTATGTCTAACCAAAATGGTGAATTAAGAAATGCAATTTCAAAATCTGACGGGCAGAAGAGCCTATATATGTAACCATAACATATTATAAGAGAGATCAATGTAACATATATGGAAGATTGAAGAAAAACACAATAGTAATCACACTCAGAATCTTCTTTAGAAAGTTCATTATTTTCTCAGCTAATTTAGCAAATTTATTCTATAGACTAGCTGACAAAATCTGATAATCCTACCTTATATTATCTCCTGTATAAGCTCTAAACTTTAATCCGCTTTCTTGTGTACATCAATCATCTCTAAGTGAGGCTGTGGTGGTTTAGAATATCAATATCTTGATATACAAGTTCCCAGAGGTTGAATTCGTTAAGAAAGGAAGTTGCTATGCTGTGTCCCAAGAGAGAAAATAGTTGCATAGCGAATTTCTGTCTAACCAAAATGGTGAATTAAGAAATGCAATTTCAAAATCTGACGGGCAGAAGAGCCTATATATGTAACCATAACATATTATAAGAGAGATCAATGTAACATATATGGAAGATTGAAGAAAAACACAATAGTAATCACACTCAGAATCTTCTTTAGAAAGTTCATTATTTTCTCAGCTAATTTAGCAAATTTATTCTATAGACTAGCTGACAAAATCTGATTATCCTACCTTATATTATCTCCTGTATAAGCTCTAAACTTTAATCCGCTTTCTTGTGTACATCAATCATCTCTAAGTGAGGCTGTGGTGGTTTAGAATATCAATATCTTGATATACAAGTTCCCAGAGGTTGAATTCGTTAAGAAAGGAAGTTGCTATGCTGTGTCCCAATTGGCAAGGTTAGAAGTAGCTTCATTCACCATCTTTACAAGAGTAACCTGCAAAGATGTCAGTACATAAGAACTAACCATGATAAATGGAACGTACAGTTGATGCCTTGGGAAAGAGAAATCTGAGGTTTTCAATTTCCAAATAATGCTCTTTAGAATAAACATAAGCATTAATATCAGGGTGACACAAGCAAAAGTCGTTCGACATCTTCCTAGGTGGACTTGATCCGTATCGTCGGAGAAATGTAATCCAGAGAAAAGCATCTATCACAGTATAATTTGGTTGTAAATAAGAACTCAATGACCAATTTGTACTCTTATTAAGCATTTCGATTTTGTCTTCATTGAAGCTAAGATTAAGACATTCTAAATTGTATTCTGGAATAATCTATAAGCACTGTAACCAATGGGTAGTCATCAAGTGAATACAAAATCATCTTTTAAAGAGGGAATGCATGTTTGGAGAATAGTAAGTGATTAATACATCAAACAAAATGACCGAATTGTAGCTAAGGAAAACAAATGATAAACCCATTTTTTATTTCAGAAAAAGTAAAGGTACCTATGAAATTAAAAATGAAATGATTAAACCAGTCAAGCAATGATTTGAAACAACTGATTGCACTTTTAGTGTCACTATATTTCTACCAGATTCAATCAGGAGACGAGGATTTTCCACAGATCACTGGAAACAAATAAAACGCTCAGGAAGTTGTTTGAACTAGTGGTATCATTTTGCAACAACTGCTTGCAGAAAGATGTTGAATGTTTCACAGAGCTAGCAACCAGATTGCATGGATAAGTAATACCTTGTACTTTCTAGCAAAGTAGCAAAGAACCAGCACATTTTTCATACTAAATATGGATTCGTTCCCTATTCTACTTCAAGGTCATAACTTCCCAAGCCAAGATATGCATACTACAAGGAGTTAACAGCAAACAGATAGAAGGGGTTTGTAATTGTTTGAGGCGCTTTTTGCCACATACTTTCATACTAAATATGGATTCCTTGCCTATTCTACTTCAAGGAGTTTCCAAACCAAGATATGCATCTTACAAGGAGCTAATAGCAAATAGATAGAAGGGGTTTGTCATAGTTTGAAGCCCTTTTTAGCTCTTCACCCCACCCCCCACCCAAAAACAAAAAAATTTAAAAAAACTTTCTTCTACATCTTATAGTATTTACTACAAATAGAAGTACCCTGACCAATAAAACTATATGCAACTCTTATCTTAGCTGAGACATCTATTCGAGCAAATATTAGTTTCTTCATTTCACACCTAAGATAGCATTTTGATTTCAACATTTACAAGCAAGAAACTGAATGATAGCTAAAACTTTCTTCATCTGTATCTACAAAAATGCATATCCTGAGTCTGGACAATGCCAAGTTGGCATATTTGTACAAAGATTGCCACGTCCATTTTTTTGTCTCTGAAATGAAACAAAAGCTCTTTCATATTCCAGAAAGTTTTATATGATCATCAGATGTGAATTTAACCAGGAAGCAAAAGGCAATACACAGGGACTTGAGGGACTTTGCCTCGGCCTCAATTGAGATCATCTACAGTATTCAATGCACAGTCTTCTATCTAAAAGGAAAACCCTTACAAGTATAACCAGGTCTTAGTATGACTTTTGGACCTATGAAAGAAAAGACAGAATAATGATGGCTTAAAGGGAAGAAGATTAAAATGGCTGAACAGAGTTCACTAGTAAGAAGAAAGGAAAAAACTGAAATTACAACGATGGAGCAAAAGTGAACAAAGTTGATACATTGACCGAAAACAGTCTAGAAAGATGTAATAACAAAACTAAGAGTGCCTTATTGACGTTTTTAGTGAAACTAAGGTATCTGGAACAAGAGTATCCTATATCAATAAGATGCTCAATATTGCCTTATTGACGTTTTTAGTGAAACTAAGGTATCTGGAACAAGAGTATCCTATATCAATCAGATGCTCAATATTGTACAGATGTCACATATGTTGACACCTGAATTCATTGGAAGTAATGCTTATTTTATGTAGAATCTCATATAGTTATTAACAAGGTGGAACAAATTGCAAAAGCAAGTTTAGACAAAGAGCCTCAAGAATATCTTAAGTGTATATAGTTTGTTGAGATTGAAGTTTCACAAAAACTTTAAGAATTGGATATATAATAGTGGTTAAGGGTCTTTAGGAGGATTTATCTTACAATCTTCACTACCATCACCTTCTCTCTTCTTCCTTCACAGCCATCTGACTTCTAAAAATTGATATGAAGAAAAAGATTTGTTTCATTGTAAACAAAGAAAATGAATATACAATTTATATGAAGAAAAAATATGTTTCATGCAAAGAAAGAAAGCAAAGAAAAACAAACAAATTAGCACAAGGTTTGAATGATTGTTCTACTCAAGCTTTTGGTTTCTGATTCATTTCACTCTATATATTCTGAATATATTATTTGCTTATTTGGCAATCAAGTTAAGGAGGACCCAGGAAACCCAAAGGAAATCAAAGGCCTCACTCAAGCCCAAACATTTAGTTTTGCTTATTTATGATGACATGGCACAAAGTTTAAGAAGTTACCTATGTATTGACATGCTTTTTGTCTTCACTCTTCAGTAGTAGCTTTCAAACTATTTTAGAAGGCCTTTACATGTTTGTTAGCTTGCAACAACAACAACAACTAAGCCTTTATCCCACTATGCGGGGTCGGCTACATGGATCATAGTTCGCCATCGTATTATACGATTTCTAATATATCCATGTTTGCTTGCATTTCAACAAAAAAAAGTACTAGTTATGAAATAAGCATCCTAGTTCACATGGCAAACTGCAAAGAGAGTTGAAGAAACAGTGGCTAAAAGAGGACAACAAAAACATGTGGTGAGTCAAAAACCAGTAATACATTAATAATTGAACATTTTGTACTTAAAATGATTTGATTTCACACAAATTCTAGTTTGTCAATTAGTTATAAATAAACTCATCAATTGGTTTAGATGCTAGGTTTGATTTGCTGTTTTTTATATGAAAACTGTAGCAAAATTATTCTGGACTACTCGAGGAGTTCTATATAACACTAGAAATCTTTGCTTGATTGAATGGATTTTAGTAACTGACAATGAATAACAGATGGTAGAGCATTCTCAGTGTCACTGCCTACAAGTTGCTAGTTTTACATCCCAAATTCACCCCTCAAGATTCTGGTTCCAGCATTTGTTTGTGTGCCAGTATCATATAGGCAGCAAACATAAGCTAATAACCCTTTAGGGATGAACTTCACCATTAGATTGGGGAGGTACCTATACTCCTTCCTACTTTACTCCATTGTTTAACTAATTCGCTAGTTCCATTTATCAATTAACAACTGCTAAAAGTAGTTAGATACAGTAGTACTGCCTAAGCATGACTAACCCGGCAACTCATTGAAACCTAAACCAGAGGCCTATATGTTCAAGTGGACCCAATACGAGAAAAAGTCATGGGTAGTTACAACTTACAATCAACCCCAGCACCCGAAATAAAGCTATTTCCTCTCAATACCAAATCTATGCAGTACCAGTATGACAACATCTAAAACTATAGGATCCAAGTGGCGGCTCATACACTTAATGCAACAACAACTAAGCCTTTATCCCACTATGTGAGGTCGACTACATTGATCATACTTTGCCTTGTATTCTCTCTATATACATGTTTTCATTTATGTTTAAATATATCATATCTATTTTTATTGTTTCTTTCCAATTCATTTTAGATCTCCTTCCCCTTTTAATTTGAGTTAATGTTTCTCTATTTTCTACAAAGCGCACTGGTCCGTCTAGAGATTTCCTATGCACATGTTCAAATAATCTCAAGCTTGCTTCTCTCATTTTCTCATCTATTGGAGCTATCCCACTTTCTTTCTCATGCATTCATTAGTTATTCTATCTAAACTAGTATGTCCACATATCTATCTTAACAATCTCATTTTGCTACCCTCATTTTTTGTTCAACGTTACTTTACGATCACAAAGTGTAGAGGACACGCTTCTTTGTTTGTTCCAACTTGCTTGATCCGGTGTTCCTATGTGTAAAATCTATATCAATTCCCCATTGAAACAAAAAGAGATTTTGGATATGCTAGATATCCATACATCTATCGCCAAACCCAAAAAAAAAGCAAAAACACATAAAGTATACAGTAATCTAGGCACCTACTGAGATCTCGGCATCTGGTTGTGCAACCCTAACTGCCCCAATTGACTAGATGGTGACTTATGTGATGAGCCGAACAGTTAAGTAGAAGTTCAAACATCTGGTTGTGCACTAGCAGAAGATACTAACAAGAAATCTATCTTTTGAAAAGTAATACAGGAGGGCATTCATATTCAAAGAAACACCAATTGTGCCCTAGCTAACCAGTCTTTGTGGATGAAGAATAAGAAGTGCTGATGCTGTGCACTTACTGGAGTGTAATCTTGGCACTAAATATGAATATAATGATAGTTAGAGATGAGGAATAGTTGCATTCGAAGTTTCAACTTAAAGAACTATCCTAGCCTCTGTAGTCTACAGCTTACTTGAGATAAATACACTCTGTGTCTGACAACTAATTCTGACCAGCTACAGGAATAGAACTTTACATTCTTCGGACGTTTGACAGTAAGTTCATTGTCGTCTGGCTAAAATTGGTCATTCTGGTGCATAAATCAGTACTTGCTACTATTTTTTCATCATTTATAGTTACAAAGCATTCTTTCTCCGAACAAGTACACGTTGTCTTCATTCAGAACCTATATTTGTTCTGTCCTTTAATATCCATACCTATTAATGCATGTCCAAGTATGCACTACTTAACAGCTAAACTTTAAAACACTGAAAGCTAACGCCAATTAGAATTGTAAATGCACAAAGTAGCATTATGTGGTACGCGGACTTTTCTGAATGGGAAACAATAACCAAAACAGTAGAATTATGGTGGACTTGCTTTTTTATCTATTTCAGTTGTAGACAATATCAGAACTTAGACATACCACACTTTCAGGAACACCAGGAGGAGGCAAAGAGATATTTTTTGGTGGAGGCCCATCAAGATGTGACCTTTTATCAAATCTCCACTCTCCAATTTTTCCATATGTTAGCTCACCCTGAACATCATCATGCTTGAGCATTTTAATAGAAGAAAAAACCATTGTACCGTAAAACATGAAAAACCAAAAATATCTCAAGAATTTTAAAGTCAATCATTGTGACAGTAAGAACAATTTTGTTATAGCAGAAGCATCATCTTCTTTCTGTTCTTTACCTTCATATTGTAGTCACAACCATAAGTGTAATGGATGATAAACTTTTTTCCAGTTTCTAGATCCCATGGAGGCTGAAAATCAATACACGCAAGAAACATTAAGCAATAACTTTTCGTTTAGGATACTTCCCATATGAGGAAACCAATTCAGTCAGAGCAAAGTACAAATTGAAAATTTTCGTACCTGTAACATGAAGTCTTTTCGAAGAATATGCTGCACACCATGTAAAGCAGAAGCCACAGAATATGCATACCTTGTTCAACCAAATACAGAGGGAGAGAGAGAGGGGAGAAGAAGAAGAAGAAGAGGAGGAGGAAAAGTGTGAAAAACGTTCACATATAACAAAGCCAAAAAGTTTCGGGCATAAATACAATAAAGAGATTCAAAATATTTCTGCTCACATTTCAAGTACCCATCCAAAAATTTTGTCAGTCTCAGCATCATTTTTCATCCTCAAGGAAACATTTACCCATGTAGGTGCAATTTTCTCCAGCAAATCCTAAACTTATTTCAGATGTTAGTAACTTGTTAGTAGCCAACATATCTAAGATGCAGAAACAAGAATACCATGATTTTGACCTTGTAACATAAACTAATGACTAATCTGGAACCAACAGGAGAAAATTTCAAGCATTCCTTACAATCTAGTAGGTTTTACCTTTTTAATTATAACTGGAGAATTTCCAATTGGATCAATGTTACTAACAGGACCATTCTCCTCGGGATAAAACTTCCTTATGATGTTTTCATTTTCTTTAGGCTTGATGTAGAAAAAGGGAAAGGCAGCAGGAAAATCCTGGTGAGCGAGATTCGGCAGTGGATTTATAAATATGTGATCTGGCTCTGCCATTAATATGTATCTGCACCATTTATTTACCCAAAATTCTCTTAAGTTCACATAGATGAAATGGCATACATGCTAATCAGTCAAAGGAAACTTACTCTTCTTCAATTGTAGCCTTTTCCAGCCATTGCACAAAGGCCCATGGTCTATTAAGAACCACATAACCCTGGGAAAAAACAAAAATTGACTAAGAAAGAAGTATACTAATGGAAATTTGTAGGCATACCAGAATAAAAAAAAGTCGAGAGATAACTGGATAACATGAGCAGGAAGAGACAACTAGTTAGCGGTAAAACAGTAACAAGTGAAGGGCATTCGTAATGAGAATCAAAATACAGCTCAGTGTTCTTTCAGTGAAGAGATAAAACTCATCCATCAAAAATAGGTCCTGAACAAATATCATAGCAACAGATTCGTAGAAGAGCTTAGCAGTTCTATACAGTTTAGCATTACATGTTATTAAAAATGCTAATTAAGTGAAGGTGTGTAGCAATCCACAAAAGGTCAAAAAATGAAAGGAAGCTAGAGTAGAATACTAAAGAACAAAGATTGCCTGCTGAAAAAGCTAGTGATTGCTTGAATATGTTTCTTCAATCCATTTCTTAAGAGGAAATACTAACTTACAATTCCATATCTGTCTATTCAAGAAGAAAGAATTCTTTATGGATTGCAAACATAACACCAAGCAAGTTGAGTAAACTATGTTAGAATCCTTTTTACTGCTATACGAATTTAGATGAAGTAAAAAAGTAATTAAGATACTAATTTGACAAAATATTGCCACTATGTTACCAAAGACAGGTGAAATGACAACAAGGAAGCTAAAGAATTCTAAGGAAATTGTTCTCACCCGATCCAAACCTTTAGGAAGAGGATCTACCACAAATGTAGGAATCTCATCCATCAGATTGTCAGGACTTCCAGAATGTAAAACACGAGTAAACTTTCCCATCTCTGATCCAGGTAAATGCTTCTTTTTCTTATACCAGTAGTACATTATGCGACACTGCCATTTACTATAAGGTGCATCAGTCGCCGTTAATGCAACATGAAAAAGCCGCCTTTTCTTCTTAAGTCTTCTTGCATTCTGTGGCATCTCAATTACAGGATCAATCTTTAACTGAATTTCCTGAGTATTATTGATTAACTGTCCGGAACCAACTGCTCTATAGTGAATTACTGTTGTTATCAAATTATATGTCACAAAGAAAAATCCAAGGGATAAGAGAACAAGGATAACTGGTGCAGCCCTTCCCATATTTTTCCTTGAAATGGTTATTATTAAGTCCAGAACCTAGATTAAGACAAAATGTCTCTCCAACAGGGACATGAGAACAAAATAAATGCAGATTGCCCAATTTAATTCCAATTCAACACAAACCACTTCTCTAAAAAAGGGCCACGGAAACCAAAAAGTTCAGAGCCACCCGAGCAAAGAAGTTCAAAGCCACCAAAGCAAACAGCGCATCTATTTAAATTACCTCCTCCAATTCAGAATCATAAAGCACAATGTTTATTTAAATTACTAACCATTTGACACAATATAATCCAAATTTCAATCAAACAACCTGGATCAGGAGGCTTTCAGTTCTATAAAACAATCTGCAAAGAAAAAAGAGAGTTAGAGAGTCACGTTTGCATCAGTTCAATTAAAATAAATTCAAAATAATAACAGAAACATGATTAGAGCAAGACGGCCATATCTGATCAACTAACAAGAATTTAAAGGGATCATTCAAATACAAAAATCATAGCATCCCACTTCTGCTCCTCTATATGAATGGAATTATCTACCTAACAGATTCAAAGAGTGCGAAAATAATGTAAATAAGAAAGACGGCACAAAACTCAAGTTACCAATTCCACGAGGACAGGCAATTTATCATCAGAAAAAGAAAGGGGGAATCCAATCTTAATATATGGTAGAAAACATCAACGGTCAGAGGAAATTCATTATACTAATGAAAGTTTGGCCAACAAAAACAGCAAATTAGTGAAATTCCTAAAACCCATTACAGATTTACACATTTAATAATAAATTTACCAGCACATTGTAGACTCACTTCAAACTCTAGTTTCCAATGAAAAAACAAAAAAGATTCCAACTTTTCAACAAATATTCAAGAAATGCACCTAAAATTATCAGTTTCAGCAAGTAATCTAAAAAGTGTCAATGAACAAGTTTTATTTGAAACCCAGGACATCAAGTCAAACACATGTTGCATTTCAGCCATCAATGTGAAAATTCAACATTTCAAGTATATATACTTAGATAAGTACATTAACTGTCCTATCAAAAAAATTATCAGGGTTAATAAAAAAGAGTCAAATTGACATTTAAAGAACCAAAAACCCAATCAAAACCAAAAAAAAAGTTTAAATTCAGAGTTTTATTTACCTGTAGGCTTGACATAGTCCAGAAAAACCATGCAAAGAGAGAGATAAATGTCTGTCTGTACTGAATTTTGAAGAAAGAAAATGATTGTGCTGTAAGAAAAGAACAAAAGGGATGATAGAAGTGAACAAAGTTTTTGACAAGAAAATGAAGCAAAATCTTTCTGAGAGATTGTCTTTTACTTTGTTGTGTCCGGAGATCAGACGAAATGGCGGACAAAGCAACGTCTTTTATAGTATCATATCATCATACAGCCCCCACGTAATTCCTAAATTAAATTGCACGTGTATCCTACTTGGAATATGGACCTATAATAAGTGACAATATTCTAAAATATGGCAAGTTAATTTTCATAATTTATGACTAAGATTTGGTAATATTAATATATTATTATATTACTAAATTTTTTGGACAAAACCGATTTAACCTTTTTTTTTCCCAATTTCTCAATTTGACCTCAAAACTACTTTTTCGCATACAATCCATTTTTAAGTTTTGTCATAAATGGAGGAATAAGATAAGAACGGATCCATATTTATGTTCGTATAGCAAAAACTCTGGTGGGATATACTCTCTTTTAGACGTGATATGTGAATTATACTTTATACATTAATACGCTAACTTTATACGTTATATGCTAATATTTAATACTTTATAAGTAATATGCTAATTTTTTTTATACTTTATACGTTAACCTTTAATACTTTATACGCTAATTTTTAATATTTTATACGCTAAAGTGAAATTCATACACGAATCTCGTATACGAGGCAATCTCACAGGAGAATGCCTTGCTCATATAGTGCATACAATGTAGTTTTATTTTCTAAATTGTTAGTTTAGATATTTTGCGATTTTACTTTATATTTAAAAAATATTATTGTGCGATTTTACTTTATAGAAATAAAATCTATATATAAACCACACTACAAGAATATAGTGGCATTACTTATATATAATATAAATGATAAATATTGATAATTTTGTATAATTACTTAGGGATTGTTTGATAACTCTATTTAAGTTTGAAAATTGTTTGATAATCACAAATTACACAAGTTAATAGATTAAGAGGGTACGAAAACACACACAAAATTATGATAAAATTTAAAGCGGTAAAATATGGCTTAATTTGATTAATTTGCTTAATTTGAAAGTATGGTCAAATATAGAGTTTTAAAATATTTTTAATATGATACAATTAACATGATTTAATTTTTCAACACATAATTACACACACTGCATACATTTTCACATATTATATATTTACACATACTACGCATATTTTCACACACTACACATTTTCACCTAATAAACATATTTATACACCATATGTTTCTACACATATTTTCACATATTATATTTTTTATATGTAAAAATTAGTTAGATTATCAAACATATAACATTAATGAATTCAGTAACATATTACTTTCAAATTTCAGATTTCACATTCAGTCTATTTTAAATTTTATCAAACGGGCCCTTACACTTAACTTATATTTTATAATGTTTTTTAGTAATTTTAGTCTTATAGTAAAAAAATGTACGAAATAATACTTTGAACTATAGTAGGGTTATAATATACCCTTTTAAATTTTTTATTTTGTCCCTGTACCTCCTTAAATTATTAATGTTTTGAATGTTAGCTCAATTTAATAACTTTATGAAAAAAATTAAAATTAAAAAAATATAAATAATCTTTTATGTTGTACATCTATTAACTTTTTTAATATATTTTCAAGAAAATAGCCTTCTACATCATTTTCTTCACTTTATTTTTATCAAATTTTCATCAATGAAATCCTTGGTAATTTTTTTATGTTGATTTAAATAATATAATAATAGAGAAGAAAGTAGAGGATTTTACGATAAACATAAATGACTGATGTTTAACCTCTTATAGGGTATTTTAGAAAATATAAAATAATAATAATAATAGTAGATTGGTCTAAAATATTTATTTTTTATCGACAGTAAAAAATTATTGTACTTTGCAAAATATAATAGTTTAAAGAAGTAAAGTGACAAAATGAAAGTTTGAGGGGTATATTAGTGTCCAACTATAGTTTAGGGTAATATTTTATAATTTATCATTAAAAAAATTATGCATATGTTATATATTTTAAAATCAAATAATTAGCATCATTCATTTTTCTTTATCACTCATGTTCTTTTTTATTCTTGTGTTTTCATATTATATCAAGAAAATATATTTTTTTTTCACATACAAGAATGTAAAATACCCACCCATATAGAGCAAAGTGCTAATTTGTTCACCAAATTATAACAAATTAAGAGTTTTAATCACTTAACTATTTTTTTAGCAAAAAAGGTCACTCAACTAAATTTTTTTGGCGAAAAAAGTCCTTCCATCTATTTAGGCCGTCTTAGCTAACCGAAATATGTGTCTTGTACACACGCATTTGTAAGGATAAACTTGTCCAACCAAACTAATTATTAGATTAAAATCAAAAAACACTGTTAGTTAGAAAGACTATTATGTCAAAAACTTCCATCCCTCATAACAGTCTAACAAAATGAAATTGAAAAACAATCCAACATTTATGAGAATTGAAATTTAGTCGAATCGAAGTTTACTCGGCCACGCCAATTTCAAAAGATAAGAAAAATCAAAAAAGGATTTGGTGATGGGAAAGAGAGACATCCAAATGCCCACGTCTCTGTGATTTGAGTTCAATCCATTTGGTGCTACAAAAGTAAAATACTTATAGAGCAATGATAGAGAGAGTGAAAAATTAGAGTGAATACCCAAAGTGAATAACGTGGCAGTTATAAAAAGACAAACTAATACCCTAACCAAATGATGAGTGAACCCTAATGGGTAATGGATTAGTTTGTCTTTTTATACATGCCACGTCAGTCACTTTGGGTTTTCACTCTAATTTTTCACTCCCCCAATCATTACTCATACGTATAGGCAGTGTATGAATCTAATACAATGCCATTTCAAAATTCCAAGGTTCCAACGACTTCGAAAGCCCAAAGCTTCTAAATTGGTCTCTCTATCTTCGAAAGCTGGCCATAAATTTCCTATGGTAGAATTGCCCACTTCCTTACCTAAGGCAGGTAAATACGCCGAACGCGTAGGGGCTGGTCCTCCCTTCTAATCTCACTGCCATTCTTGAGTGTCTCGCTGTCGGGGTTGTTGAATTTGCCAGGAATGCCGCAAGAGATAACAAGAAGAATAGGATCGCGCCACGGTATATACAGATCATAGTCATCAACAACCCAAAGATCCAGTGTAAAAGGGTTTTGATTGTTAATACGTGTCACTTTTTCATTTTTTTAAGCTTTGAGTAATTTTAAGATTTGATGAGGTAGAAGCGGCTCTTTTAGGGCATATGTATGGTTCCTGCCTCTATTGAAATTTGATGATCGCAATAGCATATATGGAAGGATTATTTGTGGTACTTGCTACGATGGAGAAGATGAGATTGACAAAAGTCATAAAACCCTACCAAGATGCATTGTCGTTTTAACCTATCAAAGAGGGAATTGACATTTTTGTCCCTTGAAATTTATTTTCTTCATAGGTTTAACTATAAAATGGACGGATGGACTTTTTTGGCAAAAAAATTTAGTTGAATGACTTTTTTGCTAAAAAAAATAGTTAAAGTGATTAAAACTATTAATTTGTTATAGTTTAGTGACCAAATTGGAGATCGCCTATATATTTATGCATTACTAAATCAAGACATGCTTCAATTTAATTAATTGAATCATATTTTTTAATTTTTTTGTCATTATAATGTGATAATTTTCTTCAATTTAATTAATTGAAGCATATTTTCTAATTTTTTTAATTTCTGTAACGTGATAATTTTTTTCATGATGTAAGAATGTTGATATCCTTTTATACAATTTTATTATTACATTATAAATCCATCAAGAAATATTATTTAATTAGATTAATAATAAATTAAAAAATGTATACTTAATTATAAATATTATTGATAACATGATTATAATTCCAAACTTACATTAGTTCTACCTTACTTTTTGTGTAACCAAATATTTGTTTAGATGATTATGCCATTCTTTTTTATATATATTTAAATTTCTCATTGTTTACTATTGTATATATACATCTTTTATTAATTATATTTTTTAGTAATTTTATATGGATATAAATTCAAGTATTAATTCTACATCGCCAAAAAGTGGCAAACTCTTTTGTTGTGCCGCATTTTGTTTCGCTTTGTTTTGGTAAAAGATAATGTAATTCTTTACCAACCTAATAAAGTTTTTTTTTTCATTTTGTTAGTTTGATATAGTATGATTACAATTTAAATTGCATGTACTATAAAACACCACATCAAGAAATTATATATTGGAATTTAAAATTTTTAATTTCTAATACTTGGCTATAATTTATATTTGCATAAGTCATAATGCCATTAAAAGCATTATGCAAAACCGCCGCACTACATATACTCTACCAATAATATTTGGAGAACTCTAGTGCTTGTTATTAATACTCCGTAATAGAGGCTTCATTCTGAATCATTAATTCATATTAAATGGCACATCTTGATCTGTACGCGTCATTTAACTATTAATTTAATGGCAGGATAAATTGTACATGTTGCACAATAATATCACCCAAAAAAGTCCATTTTATATAAGAGACGTGATACGTGAATTATACTTTGAGTAAATTGTCTTTTTATAACTGCCACGTCAGTCACTTTACGCTTTCACTCTAATTTTTCACTCTGTATATCATTATCCTTATACTTTATATGTTAATAAAGTAATTTTTAATACTTTATATACTAATTTTTTATACTATTTCATATACAAGTTTCAAATAGAAGAGGGTTCACAGCATAATGATCTATAATATCATGAATTCAAATCTTAGTTTAACCTTAGCGAAAAACGAAAAGAAAAAAAAAGGAACACATCAAATGAAATTTAGGATTCAATGTTTGTAGTTTTCATTTGCTAAATTGAGAAAATTACGAGTTTAGTTGGGAAATTTTTAGAGAATTTTTCTACATCTCTTGTTAAACTAATTACGGTTTTATTTGTTATGGTTAAAACGCTTTTAAGTTTTCGTTACATTATGATTCTTTACTATATAACAAAAGAGGATATTAATATACATCCCTCATTTCTAAATTCACAATTTCATCCAAGTTTTGTGGGATTGTGCATGTCTTATGTGCGTAAAGAACTAATATATTTAAGACGAGCAGGTGAAGATTTAGCTCCCCTACAAATTCTGGTTACTAAAACATATGACATGAAAGTTCAAAGTTCTTGGGTAATTGAAATGTTGATTTTTCACTTTTAATCAGTTTTGTCATCATGCTAATTACCAACTTCCATTTGGAACGAGTTGAAGAAAATAGGTAGATATCTCTAATAGTAAGAATATTCAATGCATAATGCACTCTCTCTCTCTCTCTCTCTTTTTTTCCCTCTTTGAACCAGCTAGTTGGCAGGAAAGATATTTTGAGTCAGCCAAAATTTAATAGCTACATTTCACCTATTTAACAAAAGAAGAAGGAAACCGGTTGAGCTTGGCTCACTGGTATCACAGGTGGGATTCCACCCTGGTTACCAGGGTGGAATCCCACCTGGACCAATCTTCACCCATTTAAATGGGTGAAGAAGGAGTATTTGTGAAATGCTCTAAGTTACCCCGGGACTGCTATGGAAGAAAAATTATGGTGGCTTGTGCACAGGAGTGAGGCCGTGTGGGGTCGGAATTCCTCGGAGGAGCATCGTCAACACTTCGGGTGGGGAGGTGTGTGACTTGGTGACCAATGACTGAAGACTGGCCCTGGTACCCAGCTTGGGCTGCTACCGTAAGATTAGTACCCAATTGCGTGCACATCCCGCGCTTTACATCCTCAGCTGGCTAGGGGACGGTTGGTTTGAGGCCCAAGATTAGTCTGACTCAACAACAATGAAGTGGTGGGAAGACACGGAATTGTAGTGTTAGGAACCTGAGATATAAAATAAAAAAAAAAAAAAAAAAAAAAAAAAAAAAAAAAAAAAAAAAAAAAAAAAACAAAAGAAGAAGGAATGAACACGTGCAATTAATTTTTTTAACAATTGAATATTAAGTATAGCATGAGTAGTTGAGTACTATATAACTTTTTCTTTTTGAATACTAATATAAAGGAAAAAAAAGGTTAATTACACTTTGCCACCTTATACTTCTAAAATATATATTAAAATAATGGTATTAGTCAACTTAACTATACAAAATAACCCCACATTAATGTCACTTATATTTGGACAAAAATACCCTTGTTTTTAGGCATTTTTTCACCCAAAATCTTATTTAGCATTTCTTTTCCAAAATTTTTGTAAAAACAAAATGGACATAGTTTTATTGAATTTTTAATAAAGAGTGTAGAATCCATTTATAATGATATTAATTTAAAATTTTGAAATATTAACAATAAAATATTATTTTGCATAGTAAAATTGAATTTAAAATTGTAATAGTAAAATATTCTACCTCATAAATTCCACCAAAATAAATTAATCAATCCAAACACATATAAAATATTCATTTGTTATAACAAAAAAGATGCATTTGAAAAAAAAACTCAATCCAAATAGAGACTTATGTTGACTTTTAAGCCTATTTTTTACTTGTATTTGATTTATTTTTTTGGAATTCAAATATCACTTATCAAATTCAAATATTGAACTTTATTGGAGGAGAAATTCTAAACGTGTAGGAAATGTTAATCATACATTTTTATCATATAATTTGGGTTAACATTAATATATACAGTTTTTTTTTCAATTTTTATTATTTTATTTTATTTTAAAGTCCCTAAAAAAATATAGACCAGAGGTGGCAATATTATAGACATATAATCATGTTTTATAATAAAACAACTATATCACCATTTAAAAATATGCTAAAAATGAATGAAAATGTTGAATTTCTCATTGAAAAAAAAAGAGTAGAAAATATATTTTTAGTGATAATGGATATTTTTTGAAATTTTAATTTTTTTAATTATTATCAAATATTGTAGTTTAATTTGATAAACTGTAAATATTTTAGAAAATAGTATAAGTTGAAAAAAGAAGTAGATGTAATCACATTTTGGTCCCCTAAGTTTGTAGAGAATGTTTATTATGAGGGATATTTATGTCAATTCATACATATATTTGGATGGTGTTTCTTTTCTAACTTGTTGATTAGTCAATATGGTACTAAAATATATATTTTAGAAGTATATAGTAGCAAAGTGTAGTTACCCACAAAATATAGGGTGACAAAGTGTAATTAACCCAAAAAAAATGATTTTTTCATTGTTTCCACATTTTTTAAGATCATTCAGCGCAAGGATTGTGAGTTGTGAAAGCACGCACTAATTACAAAATTGAAAGTTATAAAAGTGGGCAAGTTGGGTCATTATGTAGATTGGGTTGAGTGATGTGGTTAGGGATAAGAATATAAATGCTTATGAACAAGGTTTGGCTCAATTTGCTTAAAGTTCGACTTAGGTTCATTTATTAATAAATAAACAATTACGAACATAATTTTAAACTGGATTAATAAATGAACATGTTGGTGAAAGATTATTTATGTTCATGAACAACTCATTAAAAAGCTCATTCAAAACCCATAGAGAGAAGATTGGACTAAGATTAGTGTGAGTGCATCTAGAGTAATGAAAAAAGAGAAACAAATAAGAGAAACAATTGAAAAGAACAACCATCTAAAGTTACCAAGTAAACATAGAAATTGGAAGAGAATTCAAATAATAAAGATTTATCATCGAAGTGTTTGCTTGGGTTAATCTATCTCTTGTGGTATTGGTATAGGATCTATTATTAGTAAGGTATCAATGCCTTATAGTTTTTTAGCGTCTACTTTCATCGCCGTTCCAAAGCGTTGATGAGTGTACAAAAAACCTATTTTTATGTCCTCATTTGCTTAAATTTATCTTTTCTTTGAACATTTTTGTTGTCATTTATGTGTTGTTTATATGAAATTGTAGGATTTGAAGGTCAATGAGCCTAAAAAGAGCAAAATCTATGTTTCAGGTGAAAAATGTGCAAAAAGAACATAAAAACACTAAATTTGGATGAACAAGAACAAGAAAGGTTGTAAGGGGCCAAATGTGAAAGAAAAGGTAAATAGGGCTGCTTGCAAGGTGAACTTCAAATAAGTTTATCTTTGCATCTACTCAACAAAATGAGGAGATTTTAGATGTATTGGAAAGCTCTACCAGACAACTAAAACTCTCATGTTTAGAGTTTCTCCCAAATCAGTTGGCAAGATAGTCAAATCGAAAATCAAGTTAACATATGACAAAGAATGTTGAAAATCAGAAACCATTGTCACAGTTTGGAATAATGAGCATAAATCTGGATCCACAACACTAAATTTGATGATTCTAAATGCATTGGAAAGTCAAGAGGATGAGTTAAAACTCATATGAAGACTGCAACACCCAGTTCTACCTAGAAAACCTTCAAAACCATAGCCCAACATTGTAAAATAGTGCTATTCAAAATTCTGACGAGTTTTAGCTGCAGGAAACATTTTCTTGAAATTTCACTTCAACCATTACTTTAAAATAAACGGGGTACTATTTTTAATTATTGATTTTTAGCCATTTTACTTACTATTTAAGGTCTCTTAAAGACCAAGGACATAATATAAGATAGTTGTGAAAGAACACGTGTGTGTTCTTGGTAATTTTCAATTCTTGGAAGAGAATTTTGTAACTCTTGGCTATTTTTAGTTGTAATTCAAAGAAAAGTTTGGACCTTTTGCTTGTAATTAATATTTGGGAAGTCTCCCTTGTCTTGGGTAGTCTCTTTCATTATACTTTCTTGTTTAATTCTTTGCTTTAATTACCATTTGAGTTGCTCATCTTAGCCATAAGGGGTTAAATTGTGTATTATCCTTAGAATTAGGCAAGAACTTATTAGTTTAATGAATGTTATGCTATGGGATTTCATGTTGATGGTTCATATGTTACTTTTCCTGTCAATTTGTCTTTGTTAAGCCCAAAGCATGCTAAATGCATGATGGGTTATAGATATGAAGTGAGAGTTGACCTAAATGTCCATAAACATATGTTGATTAAGCCCAAATAGCTAAATGTAGCAAGTGGCTCTGTGTTGAGTGTAAAACTTGGAGCTTAACTTACTAGTTTAACATGAATCGGAAGGTGACTTAGGTTAGTCAATCCTTGCATAGACCTAGAGGTGACTACGTGGACGTGTATTATGGTGTCAGTAGTGATGTACGGGCAAATAAATTTATAAAATCCTCTCCTACCTTGTAGTTAGGATGAGAAAGGGGTTGAACATGGGGAGGTTGTTGAGACAAAAGTTAGATCTAGCTAGAGTGCGAGTGTGTGGTGTAAAAAGTAAAAGAGATATCAATATTAAGAAGGTATCTTTGGACAAACTTCGAGAATAATATTCTTGTGATTTAGTGATTTATGAAAGGAATTTGATTATTCATTTGTGATACGAGATGACCTAGGAAAGATCCTTGATCACACGAATCTCCACACACTTAGGACCATTGTTACACCAAGCACACGAATAAGACACGAACAAAGAACTCAATGAAGAATTGTAAAGGAACGAAAAGGATTGATTGAAGCAACCAAAACCCCAACGTTTTAAACAAATTGAATCAGCCTAACTAATGTAAATCAAAAGTTAAACCTATCAGTTTGGCGTGTTCTATAAATCTAGAACGGTAAGCTCACCTAAAGTTCCTCACTATAGGTTTCGCGGGTCTTATGAACATTCAACTAAACTTAGAAGAATAATTCACGTCTTACAACTTTTCAAGGCTGTAAATTTCTTTTAGCAAAGCTAAACTTTTATCAAAATTCATGTATAAAAAAAAACATGTAAAGGCTGCCTTTTTATAGGCTACAAAAAGTATTGATGATTGGTATTTTTCCAATGTGGATAATTGCCAATCATGTTTCCTAATCCTACAAAACCAATCAGTTTTGGGCTGCTAAAAAGACACGTGAAAAACTCCTAAAATTTAGGGAATTACTTTCCTAAATTTTCTTAAAAAATAGGAGACTAGTTTCCTAAAAATTAAAGCACATGGTTTTCTCCTTTAAGAGGCAAAAACCGAATTGACTTCTTAACTTTCCTAAACTTTTATTTGCCATTATCATGCAAGATAATTGGGCCAAGTAATCTTATTAAAAATGAATTAATTACAGCCCACTAATTACAAATTGGACTTAATTAATTAACAACTAATAAATCCTATAAATTAACCAATGACGTGATCCATCAATGTAAGCCCAAGCACACCATCTTGGTCTTCAAAAGGTCCATGAATTCCGCGACGGTAATCTGCCAGAATCACGTCACTCAACTTTGTATGCACGTTTGACGATGATAACGTCCGAATCTCGCAAAACATAAAACATAAAAGTTGTAGCTCTGTCCCTTATCGTTCCAAGGCTTCTTGAATCACCAATTCCGAGTTATATCGAAAGTGTCAAGAATACCAAACTGTGGCAGAACCTTTCAGCACATAAAATTTGTCTTTGACACGTTGGACATGGACACGGTTCATTCTCATCAATCCCTCCCTCCTCGAAAAGGATTCGTCCTCGAATCTTGAAATTGAGTTCCTGGATCAAACACCAATATTACGAACTCATTGCAAACTCGAGCCAAGTAAAATTGGGAAGATGAAATCGCAGCCAACATGATTTTCTATTCTGCAAGATCAAACCAAATGTATGAGATAAAAGAAAATTCAACAATCTAGAACAAGACTTGATTGTCTTTCACTAAAAGAATGGATCGAGCAGAATATGTTTGCATGTGTGAATCACATAAGGCATGATTATTCTTAAAAAGTTGTGTGAGATGTATATTGTTAAAATCATGAAAAACACAACATTGGAAAGAAAATTCATAACAATTATGCAAATATACATCATGTAATAAATGAAAATAAAAAATCCTATTACTAAATGCATCACGAAACAATATTAAAAATAACACTTCATATAAAAACACATGTAGTTTCGAGAATATGAAGATATTCAAGACAAACTTTCTAATAACATGCATGGACACATTAACGACTTTAATATGTAAAGTAAGAAAAAAACTCAAACATTTATTAATGTAATTACAAATATTATCCAAGGATCCATAAGAGTATTCATAACAATGAAATATATATACATCCCGAATTAAATGTAAATCACAATAAATAAGTTTTAAACTCATTAAAAGCATGCTTAAGTTATCAAATAGAAAATTACAATCCCAAAGAATAAAAACAGAATGTAAACAATCTAATAAATAGATGGTAACACAATATTTTACCTTTTGGAATTGAAAAGGAATTAAGAACTGAGATAACTTACCAAACAAGTGTTGAACTACATGATTACCTCTTGAAACTTTATGAAATTAGCTATGGAGCGGATTGACAACAATATGTGCAAACTCTCGATCCCAATATTCAAAGGAAAAGTCATTCCAACAAGTATATCCAATATAATTAACACTTTTATACACAAGAATTTGATTATGGTTGAAATTATTAACATAAAATTCAGAATTTAACTCATGTAATAAATAAGCAATATAACACACTAACAAACTATACATAGATTCATTCAATTCAATGTACCTTGAAGTAACCATTGAAGAATTATGTAAATTAATTTGCTTATTAAAACACAAGATGTTAGACTCTAAAATACTCTTGGCAAAATTTTGAACCATTTGTGTAAAAGTATAGGAAAGCTTTTGAAATTGATTAAAAACAGATTGAAAACTTTGAAACTCAACCGAATTGATAATAACAAAGTTCTTAACATTTTTAAGATCAAAATCAAGTGAAAACTTACATAACTTACCTTGCTTACCTTGTGGAAAATAAGCTAAGGCATATTGGACTCCTTCCAATTGATAATGAGTTGTTTGCAACTCCATTAGATGTCTAGGAACTCCATAAACCTGCACAACAAAAGAACTAGGCAGCAAACAATGTAAATCGTGATCACTAGTATTCATAAGTACAAGATGTTGTTGTTTAGCTTTCAATGAACTCTCATTCTCACTCTTTCTATTATACTTGTTTTGCTCATGGCTTATACTAACTAAATTACTCTTTTGATTTTCTTTTTCAGCTTTTTCTTTCAATTCTTTTTCTCTCTTTTGTTTTTCTAACTCACTCTTTTCTTTATCTTTTTCATACCTCAATTTAGCACAAGATTGCGCAATTCTTACTTCATCTTCAGAAATTTCACAAGGTGTTGAAGCTCGAAGATTAAACTTTTTACCATCCTTCATGAGTGAATAGCAATTTTTGAGATCATTATAAGCACTCTTGTAATCAAGCTGCCACGGTTTCCCCAATAAAATATGGGCTGTTTGAATAGGAAAGATATCACATAATACTTCAACTTTGTATTTTCCTATGGAGAATGCAACCTTGACTTGCATTGACACCCATACTTCACCAAAATTATCACCCCATTGCAGCAAGTAAGGATTTGGATGCGGAGTGGTTTGCATATTCAACCTTTCTACCATTAGCTCACTAGCAAAGTTAGAGCTTTTTCCACTATCAATCACTATAGCACACACTTTATCTCAGACATTGCACCTTGTATGAAACTTTTGTACACATGCTGAAGATGTGGTTTTAGACTCCTTTATTTCATCAAACTTGAGTTTCCTTGAAGCGGAACCCTTAGATGCGGAATGCTTAAATTTGTATTGCATGTTGTCAACTTTGATGGTCAACTTTTTGATCATGTCAAAGATCACATCATTAGTGAACTTTTGATCCACTTGGGGTTTTTCTTGGGGTGTTTTTCCATCTCCCTCCATTTGTACCTGCAAGTTAGTAAAAACACAAGAAATATATGGATATATATCTCACGGGTTCTCACAATATGGTGAGTAGGTACTCTCCTCTCTAGTGTATAGGTTTTCCTCGTGTATACCTTAACCTTTCAACAATGTCTCTCTCAAACTAATTGAGACTTACCGTTCGGCAATATGTAGAACAAGTCTCAACCGACTAGTTCAAACAATTCAATTCACACAAGTAAAGCCAAAGAAGTTTGAAAAGAAAACACGTCACAAGAGTAATTTAAAGATCAAGTATGGGGTATAACTTGATTAACTTCAGAAAACTACAAAAAACGGAAACTAAAGCAGAAAAGAAGAAGAATGGTTTTTGAATCACTCAATTCCGAGTTAAGATGAGCAAGATATGGCACTTTTAATATTGGTGATTTTCAAAGAGCAAACAAGAACTTAGTTCTTTTCTTGGGCTGTAATTAATTTTTTTGTTGTAAATATATGGTCCAAAATATATATATATATATATATTTGAATTGGGCCTTTTTTTATAATATTTGGCCTCTTTTTTTTTGTTCGGACACAAACCTAGGAAAAAATCAAAGTTTTAAGGTTTTTAAGACAAGAACCTAGTACAAGTACTTAGGTTTAAGGTTTTAAGACAAGAAACCTAGGATTTAAGGTTATTGTCTTGTCTTAGGTTGTCTTAACCTTATTTTCCTCAAAAAACTTCAGCCAACAAGAATTGTAAATATCTCACCAAATATTATGAATTTCGAGATGCCACTTAAACAAGATATTCAAGATTTAAGGCAAGGATCAAGAATCAAGCTCAAGATTCAACTTTTAGCAACTTCGGAATTTCAAGAAATTCAAGATTTTCAAGAAAGTGTGCAAGAACTTGTCTTTTTGACTTGAGATAAAAGTTTGATCGAAACATACTTTGATGGCAATGAGACAACGAAACTAACAAAAAAGAAAGAACAAGAATCAAATGAAAAACAAGGAAGTTTAGAGAATTTAACCGAAACCCTAGTTTTTGACAAACCCTAATTTGTAGAAACCCTAATTTTTTTTTGTATTTTTTTTTGAAGTGTTGACACAACAATGAAAACACAAGAATTCAGCAATATGATGATGAACAAAACATTGCAGAATTGACACAAAAAAGAACACAAAAACAGCAACTAAACAAACGACTCAAAACAACACAACTTGGCAAGATCAACAAGACTAACCCTAGCACGATTTTGATGAAAATTGCAGCAAGACTCTAGCGATTTTTAGACACAATTATTGAACAATAAGACACGAATTTACTGCAGCAATAAAGACTCTAAAACAACAGAAAAAGATGACCACAAACAGCAGCAACAAAAATGCTAGCAAGGGCAAAAACCGAAACAAGAAAAAGACGAAAAAACCTGAAATTTGATGAACAACCCGGCTGCTTTTATACCAATTGATGCGAGATGACCTAGGAAAGATCCTTGATCACACGAATCTCCACACACTTAGGACCGTTGTTACACCAAACACACGAACAAGACACGAACAAAGAACTCAAAGCGGAATTGTAAAGGAACGAAAAGGATTGATTGAAGCAACCAAAACCCCAACGTTTTAAACAAATTAAATCAGCTTAACTAATGTAAATAAAAATTTAAACCTATCAGTTTGGCGTGTTCTATAAATCTAGAATGGGTAAACTCACCTAAAGTTCCTCACTATAGGTTTCGCGGGTCTTATGAACATTCAACTAAACTTAGAAGAATAATTCACGTCTTACAACTTTTCAAGGCTGTAAATTTCTTTTAGCAAAGCTAAACTTTTATCAAAATTCATGTATAAAAAAAACGTGTAAAGGCTGCCTTTTTATAGGCTACAAAAAGTGTTGATGATTGGTATTTTTCCAATGTGGGATAATTGCCAATCATGTTTCCTAATCCTACAAAAACAATCGGTTTTGGGCTGCTAAAAAGACACGTGAAAGACTCCTAAAATTTAGAAAATTACTTTCCTAAATTTTCCTAAAAAGTAGGAGACTAGTTTCCTAAAAATTAAAGCACATGGTTTTATCCTTTAAAAGGAAAAAACCGAATTGACTTTTTAACTTCCTAAACTTTTACTTGCCATTATCATGCAAGATAATTGGGCCAAGTAATCTTATTAAAAACGAATTAATTACAACCCACTAATTACGAATTGGACTTAATTAATTAATAACAAATAAATCCTATAAATTAACCAATGACGTGATCCATCAATGTAAGCCCAAGCACACCATCTTGGTCTTCAAAAAGTCCATGAATTCCGCGACGGTAATCTGTCAGAATCACGTCACTCAACTTTGTATGCATGTTTGACGATGATAACGTCCGAATCTCGCAAAACATAAAACATAAAAGTTTTAGCTCTATCCCTTATCATTCGGGTAGGATTACTAACAGAATTTATGGTAGTATACACATAACTTAGTTTCTTTCATATGGAATCACGTATTGAATATCTTAGATTTTCTCCAAACTTGATATCACTTATTGAATATTTTAGATTTCTCCACACTTGATAACTTATTGTGCTAATGAAACTTAGCAAAACTTTGGTTTATATATCAATCTTTTGACCATTTAAAAGATAGAACATGTCTCATTTTTATTATGGATGATCTTGCTCGACTGTCAACGACATATTACCGGCTAAAAAGAGGACTTACAACATCATCAACCGCCTCATGAAACGTCGAACGCGACTTGGGTGTCGACCCACAAGATCATACCATAAGAAATTTGAAACCGTTCATTCTTTTAAGAGTCATTAGATTTAACATATAAAATAAGTTTCAACTAAAAAACAACGCCTTATTGTTATCAATATGAATAGATCTAAAACTTCATATTGTGAAGTCAAACTGAATAGATCTAAAACTTCTTGTTGTGAAACCATATGTTCAGATCCAAAGTTACGTTACCATAACTGCTAGTAATCCCCCCCCGAAAGGAGGCTTAGCCTTCCATGCTTAAGTTATCAAATAGAAAATTACAATCCCAAAGAATAAAAACAGAATGTAAACAATCTAATAAATAGATGGTAACACAATATTTTACCTTTTGGAATTGAAAAGGAATTAAGAACTGAGATAACTTACCAAACAAGTGTTGAACTACATGATTACCTCTTGAAACTTTATGAAATTAGCTATGGAGCGGATTGACAACAATATGTGCAAACTCTCGATCCCAATATTCAAAGGAAAAGTCATTCCAACAAGTATATCCAATATAATTAACACTTTTATACACAAGAATTTGATTATGGTTGAAATTATTAACATAAAATTCAGAATTTAACTCATGTAATAAATAAGCAATATAACACACTAACAAACTATACATAGATTCATTCAATTCAATGTACCTTGAAGTAACCATTGAAGAATTATGTAAATTAATTTGCTTATTAAAACACAAGATGTTAGACTCTAAAATACTCTTGGCAAAATTTTGAACCATTTGTGTAAAAGTATAGGAAAGCTTTTGAAATTGATTAAAAACAGATTGAAAACTTTGAAACTCAACCGAATTGATAATAACAAAGTTCTTAACATTTTTAAGATCAAAATCAAGTGAAAACTTACATAACTTACCTTGCTTACCTTGTGGAAAATAAGCTAAGGCATATTGGACTCCTTCCAATTGATAATGAGTTGTTTGCAACTCCATTAGATGTCTAGGAACTCCATAAACCTGCACAACAAAAGAACTAGGCAGCAAACAATGTAAATCGTGATCACTAGTATTCATAAGTACAAGATGTTGTTGTTTAGCTTTCAATGAACTCTCATTCTCACTCTTTCTATTATACTTGTTTTGCTCATGGCTTATACTAACTAAATTACTCTTTTGATTTTCTTTTTCAGCTTTTTCTTTCAATTCTTTTTCTCTCTTTTGTTTTTCTAACTCACTCTTTTCTTTATCTTTTTCATACCTCAATTTAGCACAAGATTGCGCAATTCTTACTTCATCTTCAGAAATTTCACAAGGTGTTGAAGCTCGAAGATTAAACTTTTTACCATCCTTCATGAGTGAATAGCAATTTTTGAGATCATTATAAGCACTCTTGTAATCAAGCTGCCACGGTTTCCCCAATAAAATATGGGCTGTTTGAATAGGAAAGATATCACATAATACTTCAACTTTGTATTTTCCTATGGAGAATGTAACCTTGACTTGCATTGACACCCATACTTCACCAAAATTATCACCCCATTGCAGCAAGTAAGGATTTGGATGCGGAGTGGTTTGCATATTCAACCTTTCTACCATTAGCTCACTAGCAAAGTTAGAGCTTTTTCCACTATCAATCACTATAGCACACACTTTATCTCAGACATTGCACCTTGTATGAAACTTTTGTACACATGCTGAAGATGTGGTTTTAGACTCCTTTATTTCATCAAACTTGAGTTTCCTTGAAGCGGAACCCTTAGATGCGGAATGCTTAAATTTGTATTGCATGTTGTCAACTTTGATGGTCAACTTTTTGATCATGTCAAAGATCACATCATTAGTGAACTTTTGATCCACTTGGGGTTTTTCTTGGGGTGTTTTTCCATCTCCCTCCATTTGTACCTGCAAGTTAGTAAAAACACAAGAAATATATGGATATATATCTCACGGGTTCTCACAATATGGTGAGTAGGTACTCTCCTCTCTAGTGTATAGGTTTTCCTCGTGTATACCTTAACCTTTCAACAATGTCTCTCTCAAACTAATTGAGACTTACCGTTCGGCAATATGTAGAACAAGTCTCAACCGACTAGTTCAAACAATTCAATTCACACAAGTAAAGCCAAAGAAGTTTGAAAAGAAAACACGTCACAAGAGTAATTTAAAGATCAAGTATGGGGTATAACTTGATTAACTTCAGAAAACTACAAAAAACGGAAACTAAAGCAGAAAAGAAGAAGAATGGTTTTTGAATCACTCAATTCCGAGTTAAGATGAGCAAGATATGGCACTTTTAATATTGGTGATTTTCAAAGAGCAAACAAGAACTTAGTTCTTTTCTTGGGCTGTAATTAATTTTTTTGTTGTAAATATATGGTCCAAAATATATATATATATATATTTGAATTGGGCCTTTTTTTATAATATTTGGCCTCTTTTTTTTTGTTCGGACACAAACCTAGGAAAAAATCAAAGTTTTAAGGTTTTTAAGACAAGAACCTAGTACAAGTACTTAGGTTTAAGGTTTTAAGACAAGAAACCTAGGATTTAAGGTTATTGTCTTGTCTTAGGTTGTCTTAACCTTATTTTCCTCAAAAAACTTCAGCCAACAAGAATTGTAAATATCTCACCAAATATTATGAATTTCGAGATGCCACTTAAACAAGATATTCAAGATTTAAGGCAAGGATCAAGAATCAAGCTCAAGATTCAACTTTTAGCAACTTCGGAATTTCAAGAAATTCAAGATTTTCAAGAAAGTGTGCAAGAACTTGTCTTTTTGACTTGAGATAAAAGTTTGATCGAAACATACTTTGATGGCAATGAGACAACGAAACTAACAAAAAAGAAAGAACAAGAATCAAATGAAAAACAAGGAAGTTTAGAGAATTTAACCGAAACCCTAGTTTTTGACAAACCCTAATTTGTAGAAACCCTAATTTTTTTTTGTATTTTTTTTTGAAGTGTTGACACAACAATGAAAACACAAGAATTCAGCAATATGATGATGAACAAAACATTGCAGAATTGACACAAAAAAGAACACAAAAACAGCAACTAAACAAACGACTCAAAACAACACAACTTGGCAAGATCAACAAGACTAACCCTAGCACGATTTTGATGAAAATTGCAGCAAGACTCTAGCGATTTTTAGACACAATTATTGAACAATAAGACACGAATTTACTGCAGCAATAAAGACTCTAAAACAACAGAAAAAGATGACCACAAACAGCAGCAACAAAAATGCTAGCAAGGGCAAAAACCGAAACAAGAAAAAGACGAAAAAACCTGAAATTTGATGAACAACCCGGCTGCTTTTATACCAATTGATGCGAGATGACCTAGGAAAGATCCTTGATCACACGAATCTCCACACACTTAGGACCGTTGTTACACCAAACACACGAACAAGACACGAACAAAGAACTCAAAGCGGAATTGTAAAGGAACGAAAAGGATTGATTGAAGCAACCAAAACCCCAACGTTTTAAACAAATTAAATCAGCTTAACTAATGTAAATAAAAATTTAAACCTATCAGTTTGGCGTGTTCTATAAATCTAGAATGGGTAAACTCACCTAAAGTTCCTCACTATAGGTTTCGCGGGTCTTATGAACATTCAACTAAACTTAGAAGAATAATTCACGTCTTACAACTTTTCAAGGCTGTAAATTTCTTTTAGCAAAGCTAAACTTTTATCAAAATTCATGTATAAAAAAAACGTGTAAAGGCTGCCTTTTTATAGGCTACAAAAAGTGTTGATGATTGGTATTTTTCCAATGTGGGATAATTGCCAATCATGTTTCCTAATCCTACAAAAACAATCGGTTTTGGGCTGCTAAAAAGACACGTGAAAGACTCCTAAAATTTAGAAAATTACTTTCCTAAATTTTCCTAAAAAGTAGGAGACTAGTTTCCTAAAAATTAAAGCACATGGTTTTATCCTTTAAAAGGAAAAAACCGAATTGACTTTTTAACTTCCTAAACTTTTACTTGCCATTATCATGCAAGATAATTGGGCCAAGTAATCTTATTAAAAACGAATTAATTACAACCCACTAATTACGAATTGGACTTAATTAATTAATAACAAATAAATCCTATAAATTAACTAATGACGTGATCCATCAATGTAAGCCCAAGCACACCATCTTGGTCTTCAAAAAGTCCATGAATTCCGCGACGGTAATCTGTCAGAATCACGTCACTCAACTTTGTATGCATGTTTGACGATGATAACGTCCGAATCTCGCAAAACATAAAACATAAAAGTTTTAGCTCTATCCCTTATCATTCCAGGGCTTCTTGAATCACCAAATGCCGAGTTATATCGAAAGAGATATGTCAAGAATACCAAATTGTGGCAGAATCTTTCAGCACATAAAATTTGTCTTTGACACCTTGGACATGGACACGGTTCATTCTCATCAATTTGTAAAGGGTTAAGGTTGATGATTCATGCAAAAATGACCTATTTTATTCCCTCATTTACTTGGTTTTTCAATCCGTTTTTCAAGTAAGTTTCATCGTTTTTAGTCATTTTTTGTGTTAAATGCAGGTTTAGTAATTTTGGAGAAGAAAGTTACAAAAAGTGCAAAAGCATGGAAAATGAGCATAAAAGGAGCAAAAGTGATAGCAATCCATCCAAGTCAATAATGCCTCAATCAAATGAGTTGTTGGTTAATCTTGATGGACCAATGACAAGTTTGCAAATAGAGAAGATGAAGAAGACTTTGCAATCTTTGGTGAACATGTTTTGCTCCGTAATTAAGGATAAAGACGAGGGCTCGGATTTGTATTCGAGTACTGTTGACGTCGGAGTACTTTGGCATGTTTCTTGAATCTCTATTGAAGGTTTAGAAGGCATGGAATCAAGTTTGCAGATGAAGAAATTTGTGGAAGGCCATAGCTTTCCATGTTGCGACGTCCAGCCTCTTTACGTCGGCGTGCACTGATGTCGCGACATCCAGCCTCTCTATGTCGCGACGTGCACTGACATCACGACGTCCAATGCTCCCTACATCGCGAGGTCACTCACTAGATGAAAATGGAAAAAATATGATTTTTCTCTTGCGACGTCCAGCACTCCCTACGTCGCGACATGCGACTCCTCACGTTGTGACGTCGGGATTTTGTCCAATTTTAAATTACATTTTTGTTTGTTTTTAGAAAAGTTATCGCAAACAATTACTTTCCTTTATTGGTAGTGTTTCTTTTACAAATTTTAAGTAGGGTTTTCATTATTGTAGTTTATTTAAAAGCATATTCTTCATGGAATAAAGATGTGATGAATTTTGAAAGAAACCTCTTTTAGCTTTTGCTTTGAGAAACCTTCATTATTGGCTGTGAACCAATATTGAATTCCGATAAACTTCTAAGTGTGACCTTAGGTAGTTTATCTTCCCGCTCTTAATTGAGAACAAGCCAAGATAATTTGCTTAATGCCAAGATTACTAGGGTTAGGTAGATTTTCTTGTATAATGTAAGGGTTTGGATCAATATCCAAGTATTTACGTTCAATATCTTTTCAATTCCACATTTTGTTTGTTTTCTTGTTACTAAATTTTGTGCTAGATCAAACATCAATATACCATGTGTTAGGATCACCTTACCACGTGCTATCAAAGTGGTATAAGAGAAAAGGTTGCACAATTCAGGTTTATACTTAAATTTTTCTTTGTTTCTTCTTGTTTGTTTCTTTCTTTCTTATTTTCTTGAATTCTTGTTTATTTTCTTTTCTTGATCTTTTGTGTCCAAGATTAATTCTTTGGATCAATTTTGATTTTTTGTTTCTGTAGAATTACTTAACCTATGCTTAGGTTAGGAATAGATAATCCTATCTTTATAGCATTAAGAGATAAAAGATTAACAGAATATCAAGATTCAATATTATCATTATTACAAACTAATATTTGTGATGGAGATATTACATTTAATTGTGTTCCTAATTTTTTAGTAAGTCTAATGGATGAACTAATATTAGATTCATTAGTTATGGATATATAGATAGATCAAAATAAAATCGATAAAAGAAGTAGAAGTTTTGCTGTATTATTCAAAGTATGTTTTAAATTACTTAAAACTTTAATTGATCCTACATTAAGATTAGAACAAACAAATAGAGATGAAACTGTAATATTTGAAGAAGATTCTTCAAAATCGGCAGTATTTACTCCAAAATTGTTAAAATGGGATGAAATAACTATTCCTGAAACATTTACTATAATTCCACAACATCAACTAAGAAATGTAGAACAAACTAGTGCATCTAGAATGATTAAGCAAGAAGATGGTAGTATTTTAATACAATTTAATAATATTAAATTTAATAAATATGGAGCTAATAAATCAATAAGAAATGATTATTTAATAGAATCGAGACATTCAATATCAGAAACTCCGAGTTGAAGAAGAACTTATAGTCAAAACACAAATATTAACAATAATCCAGAAATATATTCAATTCCGATAACTGGTAGTCAAAGAATTCATTATAAATCTCCATTACCTGAAATAATTGATAATAATTCATTAAGAAATTCACCAACTAATGTAAGGGAGGTCGTTGTAGTATAGTGGTGAGTATATCCGCCTGTCACGCGGATGACCCGGGTTTGATCCCCTGCAACGGCGCCAATTTGGCGGAGGTCGGTCGCTCGACCTCGTCAAATACCCAAACTTACTCAACTAATGTAGAGGTGGCAAGTGGGATCGTATCCACAGGGAAGGTTTGGTTGTCATGAGATCACTTGTTCAAGAAACCAAAGCAAGTGGGACAAATGCAAAACAATATGAATGCAAAAATGAGAATGAATGCAAAAATGAGAATGAATGGGTTAGTATGTAAGCATGAATGAGGGGATCGACCTTCTAGTGAGCTTAGGGCTGATCTTCTTCTGGGTCTCACAGTCCTAATTCACCATACTCCTCCGTCTTCCCTTGGTAGGGCAAGACCTAGGCTCGGCTTCCTAATTCCCGATCCCTATCTGACACTAGGACCCTAACTCCCCTAGACAAGACAGTCATCCAAAGTTCAAGTTCTAATGTTCAAATAATCCTAAGTCTTTTCCATTATATTGACTTCAATTGTCAGTGGTACTACACAATTGAAGTCGCAACCACACACAGATCAGAGGACTCATCCAAGTTGTTCCCTATTCTGGTGATGTTATTTCAATTTCCATTAATAGCACTACATTGACTTCAGTGGTACTGCAAATCACATGAAAGGCTTAAGCGTGAGTGAGTAAGTATTGAAACAAAACATCAGACAGATATATGAAACAATATCAAACACATAATGAGCAATACGAATGTCTCAAATAAGATTAGATCCATCAATTAACCCTCAAGACAATATGATCTAAAGAAGGAAAAAGAGAGAGAAAATTCTAAGCTAAACTATGAACCCTAATCTAAGAATGCTATGTTGTGTTGTGTTGTGCGGCCGCCCTCTGATGATCTCTCTCTTGGGCTCCTCTCTTCCTTTTATACTTTTGCCCAGATGGCTCGGCCTAGTGAGGTTCCTGGAACTTTCCTTCCTTTACGAAGATGCCGACACGTGCATGCAAATATTAATCAAAGCTGAGGTGAATACACGTGTCTAGCACTAAACTTAATGACCAAGAATTCTCAAAGCAGAATATCAAACATTTGGTGCCCATGAGGGAGATGTGTCATCTGTGCATGTGTGAGCCAAAGCTAGTGTGTGCTAAGTGCAATTGTGGAAGCCGAAGTCAGTGCGTGATGTTGGTGCAGATGTGCAAGTGAGAAATGAGAAAAAATGTACAAAAACATTCATGAATGAAAATGCATAGAAAGAAAGCATAAAAATGTGCAAATGTGCAAGTGAGGGGTGGCGGGCGCACTAGGCGCCCGCCGTGGTGTGTGTGGCGCCCGCACTAGTGCACATGGCGGGCGCTGTGGTGTATATGGCTGGCGCACTAGGCTCCCGCCTTGTGCACTGTGTGTGTAAGTGTTGTGCATGCAAATGTGAAGTGTGTGCAGGGTTGTGGAGGTCAAGGGTGTAAGTGTGAGTGCTGTGAGTGATGTGTGTGTAAGTGTGGTGTGTTAGTGTGCGAAGTGTAAGTGAAGTGTATTGTGTGTGTAAGTGAGGTGTATGAGTTGTGAGTGCTAGTGTGCAAATGTAGTGAGGGTAGTGAATGAGCAATTGCACATGCTTCATCTTTCTCCCCCTTTTAGCCCATGATTCACATTGAGTCTGAGAAAATATAAAACATCAAAGTTGTAACCAAGAATCTTAGCTAACTATAGCCTTTTGAATCACTCAATTCAGAGCTAAAATGAGGAAGTTATGACAGTTTTACTAAACTGTGGCAATGCTGAGAATTAGTGCGAGTGTGGTGCGGGCGCCTTGTGCGCCCGCCGTGAGATGGTGCGCCCGCCGTGTGCACCGTGTTGTGCTTGTGCGCGCGCGGCTGTGCGTGCGTAGTGTTGTGGGGTTTTGAAGGCTCTCGGTTGAGAATTGGATTTTGTGGTAAACATAAGAATTGTGGATCTCTCTCTTGGCTTTACATAAGTTCAAGAATTATCAACTTTGGAGGTCTGTAGCTCAAGATACAAGTGTTCTCCCAAAATGTGTCATTGACCTAACTATTGGATGAGTGCTTAGAAAGAACCCTCCGTTTCTCATATATGCCTACTGAATTGGAAGAGGCGGTAAACATACGAAATGAAGCACACTCAAAGAGATTTTCAAAACATCCTAGGTCTCATCATTTGGGTGAGTATTGAGAGAGATATATGCATTTGAAGTTCGTTTTCCATTATGCCGAATAAGAATTTCAGTGCACCCCATGTGTTCAAGTGTGCTTTGTGAATTGTCTGTGCTTGTGTGTGTTGGGACTTCATGTAGTGCTTGAGACTCTTGTGAGGTGATTGTTCCTAAGTGTGTGCTTGCTTCCAATTCATGCAACAATCATACCAATTTACATAGCATTTACACAACACTTAGAAATTTTCCACAATTGTAAGATTATGAACATTCCTACACAAAAGTCATTCACAAAGCACTCTTTTCACTAGATTTGTATACAAAGGCTCAAGGAATAAAAGCAAATAAGTCAGTACTAACTCGACTTATCACACCCCCACACTTGAACCTTTGCTAGTTTCGAGCAAAGAAAAATAATAACTAAGCTCTTATCCATCCCACATTCAAACACTCGCAACATCATCGACAGTCCATTTTCAAAATTTTCGCACGCAACAAGAAAGATCTGAGTAGTGAGTTTACAGTTGTGTAAGGTGTAACGAATAAAGACCAAACCGTCAGTGTGCAGTGTGTGCTGAGAGTTTCTTATGTTCCCTCACACTGTCTATGCAGAGTACTCAAGTAGACACTTAACAAAAAATTCTTGCACTACAATCCTTTTGTCCACACACACGAACACTTAAACATTGAAAAGCTTAACAGAAATAAAATTGCACATTGGTGCTTATTCATGCAGCACATTGGTGCTTGGCTGCCTAGGGTTTTGTGGCTATTTTTTTCCCTTTATTTGCCACTGGCTTTTCTTTTTGTTCCCATCTTTCCTCAAGCATTCCATGTTCGTGTGTGTCTTCAATAGACTATATACTTAAAATGCAAGAATAAGTGTTTACGAGTAGAAAGCACATACACGTAAAGGAACATAAGCTCTCTCCTATGTCAAATTTGTTGCTGGCGTTTCTATCTTACCTTGACATCGCACTTTACTCAGCAAAATGTATGCATCAAATGATTACTGTGAAACTTACAATGTATTTCGCATACATCAAACAATTTATGGATTCGATGATGAAATTGGAAGTGCGAATGTAATGGATGTGCAAGTGTGTTATATGGACAGTGGCAATCTTTGCACAACACAACATCAAACTCTCATATTCATAACAACTGGAAGTCAAAGCACACTGCATCACAACTTTGAATGGAAAGCACACTATAAGGTCAGTGCTAGTCACTACTTTGTTTTTCATTCCCACACAACGACACAAGGAAAAGGAAAATAAAAAGAAAATAAAAAATAAAAAATAATACACCCCTACTACTAATATAATATCACACCACCTCCAATCCCTACAACGCATAAGCACACAAAGCATAACAGCAAAGGTCCAAGCATTGACCTTCAAAGCAAACACACAAAACAATTCAAAGCAATTCAAAGCAAAGGCGTCAAGCCTTATAGATACAAATCATACCACTGACCCCTGCGACACATAAACAAACACACAAAACAATTCAAAAACTTGGCGGATAATCAAATAGAGTAGTTACATTGACCTCCCTCGAGGCAACACCAATTTACTTCTTGATTGATTTGCGTATTTGCTCGTACTTGCTGTCTGCTTTATTGAACACTTTCCATTCTATCACTTGTACAATTCTTAATTCAATCCTCTCCCTGTTGGATACGATCCCACTTGCCACTACTACTTGTTTTGGTGATACTAGGTAAAATTGCAAGGTACGACGACAGCCTTGCCAATTTTTGGCGCCACTGCCGGGGAGAGGCACAGCGTTGAGAGTTGTTAGTGATAGTTTTACCTTGTTGTTACTTTACGAATTCTTATTTAAAATTGTTGATTTGTTGTTTTGTTGAACTCTTAATTCATTACTTGTCTCTGTTGATTTTGTTCTACTGATATTTTGTTCTAGTGCTGTTTCTTTTTCTTGTGAGAGATCACAGTTTATGCTACCTAGAGCAAGGCTACGAGGTGAAGCTCCGGAATTCGCACTTGAATTAGAATTGCAGAGAACTTTAAGGCAAAGGAGAAGGGTTATAGAAATGGCTGAACAGAATTTGGAGAGACCTCAGCCCCAACCACCTCGGTTTGGGGACCATTTTGCAGTTAACTTTGAGAGGAGAAACAATCACCAGGGAATTGATGTCGAAAGTTATCAAATCCCTACACAAATTGTGTCCATGATCACCCAAGGGCAGATCTTTCAAGGTTTGAGCAATGAGAACCCTAATGAGCATCTCGACTGGTTTCTGGGACTATGCAACACATTCAAGCTGGAAAGAGTGACTCCGGATGATGTGAGGAGAGTCCTATTCCCACTGTCTCTAAAAGGGAAGGCGAAGCATTGGTTCAACTCAATCGGTGGACCAGCCATATCCACTTTTGAGGAACTTGAGCGGAAGTTTTTAGCTAAGTATTTTCCTCCCGCAAAATTGGAGCGAATGAGGTTAGAGATCCGCAACTTTCAGCAGCAGGATGGCGAAACCTTCAAGGAAGCCTGGGATCGATTCAACGACTTGCTCCGCCAATGCCCGAACAATGACCTTGGGGAGGTCAAGGAGCTTAACACATTCTTTAAGGGTCTATTACCGGAATTCTCGCTGATGGTCAAGGCCAGCGCCAATGGGGCTTTAAAAGACAAGAGTGTGCCTGAAGTGAGGGAACTCTTTGACTCGATTGCTGACGACGAATACCTGTTTCCAGAAACTAGAAAGATGCCTGCGCGTAAGCAACGGGGAGTGCTAGAGCTGGATGAGGAGACGTCCTTGGAGGCAAAAATTGAGGCCCTCACAAGACAAATTCAGAACCTAAAGGTTGCCAAGGTCGCTCCCGTATTGATGTGCGGGCTGTGTAAGGGAGATCACCACACGGACGAGTGCGAGCTCACACAAGAATCAGTCTAGTATGTCGCCAATTACAACAACCGCCAACAATATGGAGGCTATCAAAATCAGTCAGGCCAAGGCAACTGGGGACAAAATAATCAGGGAAATCAGCAAAGGCAGTACTAACAGAGTGGGGAGTCAAGCAACCGGGAACAGAGAAAGTCAACCGAGGATTTGCTCCATGAAATTCTGGGAAAAATGGATATGTATGAGAAGAGGACCTCCACACTGGAAACTAAAGTAAAAAACGTGGAGGCCTTTATCAAGAACATTGATATACAGATGGGATAGTTGGCTAAGGCAAGCCACCAAAGACCTCAAGGCACCCTCCCAAGCGATACAGAGCTGAATCCAAAAGGAAAAGGACCAGAGGTCTGCAATGTTATAACGTTGAGATGTGGAAAGGAGCTTAATGGTCACAAGAGAAAAGAAGGAGAGGGAGTCCTAGAGGAGGAGGTCAGTGAGGAGACCACACTGGTGGGAGATGAAGCCCAAGGCAAGGACGGAGGTGTGAAGGCTCAGGAGAGTAAAAGGAAGAAGGGAGATCCAAGCCCATGCGATGACTCTCCATATGCACCACCCCCTCCATTTCCCCAAAGACTTCGACCTCTACCTAAGAAGGGGGTTCAATTCACAAGGTTCCTGGATATGGTAAAGAATGTCAACGTGAATGTTCCTCTGCTAGATTTGGTTACAGCGGTACTGAGGTATGCAAAATTCTTGAAGGACTTGATTGCCAACAAAGAACATATTCTGCAATGCGAGGTACCAATTCCGCTCACCAAGGATAGCCAAACATGGATCAACAATGAACTGCCTCCCAAGCTCAAGGACCCTGGTAGCTGTACGGTACCATGCTCAATTGGTGGAAGATTTTTTAGCAAAGCCCTGTGTGACCTTGGGGCTAGAATCAACCTAATGCCTTTATCCATTGCCGAGAGTATAGGATTGGGAAAACGGATTAAGCCTGTGGCAGTAATGCTCCAGTTAGCAGATAGATCATTGGTTCAGCCAACGGGAATGGTAGAAGATGTTCTTGTGTCTGTGGATAAATTCACATTGCCGGTGGACTTTATAGTGTTGGACATGGAGGAGGACCCCGAGGTCCCCCTCATATTTGAGATGCCATTCTTAGCTACACGGGACGCTCTCATTGGGGTCAAGGGTAAGACCATCACATTCAGAGTCAATGGTGAGGAGGTCGTATTCAATGTGGACTATGCTATGAAACACCCTCATTCCATAGAACAATGTTGTTTGGCAAGCTTAGTGGAAGGTGATCTCCAACCTTTAAGCTTTGAACATAAACGTAAGCTTTCCCTTGATTTATACGATTCTTTTGATGATGACTTGTGTGAAGATTTTGATATGGTGTTAATTGTTGAAGAAACTGATACCCTGCATGAATTGAGCTCTTGTGATGAAAAACATGAAATTCATGCTTCTGTGAAAGACATGGACTTTGCATGTGAGATTCAGGAAGATTGTGGAAATGGTGAGAATTTAAGTGAAAAGAAAAACGTGCATGAAAATTGTGAAGTGCATGATCACAGTGGAGAAATGGCGTTGAAAATGAAAATTGAAAAGAATGATGAAAAATTTGCTTGCTGTGGAAAATTGACAATTGATATCGTTGAAACTGATGAAGTGGTCAAAGTGGTGCCCACTGAGTTGAGGCTTAAAAAGGTCACTGACAGGGATAATACTTGGAAGCCCCCAGACGAAAAGCGAACCAAGAAGAAGCAGCCTCTACTGCTCAAATATCTCAAACGCATGGTTTGGCGAGAAAAAAAGAAGATCTCAGCAGACCCACCACCCAAAAAGGTGGGAGTCAGGGGCTCAAAAGCGAAGAGGGGAGGAAAAGTGCCAGAAGCGAAAGTCGCCCAATCATTTTGGAAAGACACTGGACACACCCAATACCTCCACCTTCTCCCTCTTGGATAGCAACACTGCTGTGTCTTGCTGAGGACAATAAATCAAGCGCTGTGTTTGGAGGCAACCCAACCTTTTTAATTTCTGTCGTTGTTTGTCTCGTTTCTAGTAGTAAGTTATTTCCAATAAATGATTGAAACTCATCTCTTCAAACGCAGATAGTCTCGAGATTCCACGCAAGTAACGGGGACACGCATATCCAGATTTCACGAGATATAACAGGTAAATAGTGAAGAATATTCTCTGCGCGAGAATTAAATTCGAGAAATATCTCCCAAGGAAATGTGAGGAAAAGTTGAGTGGATTGATCAAGCTTGTTTGCATTCATTTTGTACTTTAGCATTTTGTTTTTAGTACACTCACATGTCTATTGCTTTGCTGGGATAATGAAGTGACCGAAATTTGCATGAGAAATCCCACCATGGCATTTGACAAGACTACAATTTTTGACTGAATGAAATTTTGTGTGGGTAAACGATTTGCCCTCTAAAAAGTCACATGCATTTGTTCTCTAGCATGTCAAGTAGCCGAGTCGTGCATGAAGTTTTGTCTATAAAAACCATGATTCATGCATTTAACATTCTGCACTCAAGTTTCACACACTATCAATAAATTCGAGCAAGAGGAGTTGATTCCACAAGAGCCGTTCATCGACTTTTGGGTTGGGGGTGCACAAACTTTGCTGTAATTGCACATTAGCTCTGCTAAACTTCAACCAACTAAGTGCTCAATCCTTGTTAGCCGTAGAACTTGAAGTGAAATGTTGTGATATTGAATGTTGAATTTTGCTGACCAAAACGTGGAGTAATGCCTAATGCGTGAATATTTTAATCTCGCTTGATGGCTTTTAATGCAAAATATTTGAACTGGGCTTACATGTTAAACAACATGCATGCTATACGTGTATTTCCATTTTCTTGAAAGTCTACGGGAATAGCATGAAAGATTTGAAAGCCTAGGAGGAGACAAAAATACGTTGCAACATATGGGTGAATATTGAGTATTGGCATGTTGGTAAGGACGAGTTCGGGTGATTAAATATATGAGTTTTGGTGGAATATTTGTTTGGCATCACGTATATAATGTTGTGACTCATGTATGATTTCGATGGGAATATTATTGCCATGCGATGCCTAGTGACTATGCTTAGTGACCACCAATTGCCCATGCATGGACCTTCTTAAGAAACTCCACTCACTGAGGCTGTATTTTTCAGGTACCTCAAAAATGGCGCCAAAGAAAACAACTCCCGCAGCCTCCTCCAAAGGTCAAGCATCAAAAGGAAAGGCCAAGGTCATTGAATACGAGACATCTGATGACTCGGGATCAGACGAAGAGTATTTTCCAGGAGACGAGGAAGTGTACGACACTAACCAAACGAAACGAAAAATCCCGCAGCAGGTTGTCCTCCAACGTTTTTACAACGCCGACGCCCAGGAAAAATTCTGTGATTTTGCCATCAGACATACTCATGTTGAGCGAGCATTTGGAGTCACAGAGAATCCCTATATTGAAATCATCAATTAATACAATTGGAAGAAGTTGACAGAGGCACCAGGAACCTGCAATGTGGCTATTGCTAAGGAATTCTACGCCAATGCAGCTGGAGCCGAGGCCAAAGAAGTGAATGCAAAAGGTGTCTTCATAAGGGGCAAATATCTGAAACTCACAACTCAGCTGGTGAATAAACATTATGGGCTCAAGGACTATCCACACGACGACATTACTGACTTGAGAAAGACAGGAGACTCGGATACGATCCTGCGTGCACTGAGCCTTCCTGGGACCGATTGGGAGAGAACTCACCATGGCGAACCACGATTTGTCAACCTCAAGGACTTGACAGCGGAAGCTAAAATGTGGCTACTCTTCATAAATTCCCGCCTGATGCCCACCACCCACAATACATGGATCTCGAAGAATAGGCTCTACCTGGTCTATGCCATTAAGAACCGACTGACGATGGATGTGGGAAAGTTCATCATAACCTACATCAACAATGCCTTAGCTGAAAATCATCAAGCCATGTATTTCCCCCACTTCCTTTATGAACAAGCGGTAAAACTGGGTGTAAAAGTGTCCGGAGGAGATGAGAGCCGAACCCCAACACTTCCCGTAAAGAATGGCCAAATTAAGCTTTATCAAGCTCAAGAAAAGACAGACAGAGAGCAGCGGGAATAGGAAGCAAGGGAAAGAGAAAGGGCAGAGCAAGAGAACGTAATGGATGACAGTGATGAGGATGAACCCCAAGCTGAGTCAGCCCGACCTCAGCCTTACCCACAACCACTTCAGGCGTTCGGGAACTTCCAGCACATGCAGCATGCATTGGAGGGGCTGCAAACTTCAATTCAAAATCAGCAAAACTCCCTCATGCAGCATCTGGACGAAATAAAGGGGCGTTGGACTAGACTGCAGGATTGCATGGGAATCATTGGGACGAGACTAGATACCATGTTACAGGAACAGACCACTCAATGGACGGCAATGGATAACAAGATCACTCAATGCCAGACAGAAGTCCATAATCTTATATTGATGACAGTGCACCATCACCAAACCCGAGGACCAGACTCGTATTTTTCCCCATTAGAAGAAATGGGCAGTCATGCACGGATGATCGTAGATACTTCAAGCAGTAGATGAGTGGTCATACAACAAGGAATAAGTTCCAGCGTGGTACCGAATGCACCAAATTTCAGACCCCCACAAACATTCCCTGGGTTCTCTCATTTTGCCGGCCAACCTCCATCAACATAGACTGGGTAGACTCTTTCCTTTATCCACAGTGGGGACCATTGTTGATTCTAAGTGTGGGGGGGAGACTTGCATGTTCTGGAGGTCCGTGTGTGGTTGTCTAATCTGTTGGCTTTGGTTGATGCTTGTGTGCTTGTATCTGTAAGGCTTGACGCCTTTGCTTTGAATTGCTTTGAATTGTTTTGTGTGTTTGCTTATGTGTCGCAGGGGTCAGTGGTATGATTTGTATCTGTAAGGCTTGACGCCTTTGCTTTGAATTTCTTTGAATTGTTTTGTGTGTTTGCTTATGTGTCGCAGGGGTCAGTGGTATGATTTTACTGCGGAGATCAGTGTTTTGATATTATATTAGTAGTAGGGGTGTTTTTATTTCTTTTTATTTTCTTCTTTTACTCGTGTTGTTGTGGGAATGAAAAGCAAAGCAGTGCTAGTGTGCTTGCTTTCCATTTCAAAGTTGTGATGTAGTGTGCGTTGATTTCCATTTTTTATGAATGTAAGAGTGTGATGTTGTGTCGTGCAAAGATTGCCACTGTCCATCATCTAACACACTTGCACATCCATGCAGTCGCACTTCCAATTTCATCATCAAATCCACCAATCCACAAACTGTTCAATGTATGCGAATTTTTTTTTGAAGGTTTACGGTATTCATTCGATTGCGTACGATGATTGATGAGTAAAGTGTGGTGTTAATGTAAGATATAAACGCCAGCACAAAATTTGACATAGGAGGGAGCTTATGTTTCTTTGTTTGTATGTGCTTTCTACTCGTAAACACTTTTTCTTGCATTTTTATATATAGTCTCTTGAAGACACACACGAACATGGATTGCGACGAATAAAGGGAAAAAATAGCCACAAAACCCTGGCAGCCAAGCACCAAAGTGTGGCATGAGTATCGAAAAGAAAACAATAAGCACCAATGTGCATTAAATAAGGGGAAATCCCCAGTAAGCTTAGTGAAGTTTTTGTCTTTCTTTTTAGTATGAAGTGTTTGTGTGTGTGGACAAAAGACTGTAGTGCAAGAATTCTTAACTAAAGTGCCTACTTGAGTATTCTGCATAGACAGAATGAGGAGAAATATGTATCTCTCAGCACACACTTGCACGCTAACGGTTTGGACTTTATTCACTGCACCTTACTTGATAATTGGTATGAAGTCGGATAAACTATAAACTCGATCAGATGTTTTCCTTTGCATGCGAAAATTTAAGTGGATGACTGATGATGTTGAAAGTGTTGAATGTAGGGTGTACAGTTGGTTTTACTTTGCTCGGGACTAGCAAAGATTTAAATGTGGGGGGATGATAAGTCGGTATTTCACCGACTTATTCGTGTGAATTTCCTTATCTTTTGCTATGGATTTTGTGCGAAAATGATGCTTGGTATGTTGACGGTGTGTTAGAACGTGCATGTTTTGGAGATTGCTGTGAAAATGATTAAGTGTTATAAAACAACGTGAAAATGCTTTGATGTTTGAAATATGCACAACATTTGGTCATACATACCATCGACCTCCAAGCTGTCCTGCACGCCACTGACCTCCAAGCCTTTATGAAAATCCACAACCACAACATTTGCACAGCACTCACACTTTACACAACACAAGCACACAGCACATAACATAACACTCACACAACACACTAACACACAAGCACACCACGGACCTCCTAGTGGAGGTCCACAACTATTCACACAACACACTTAGCATGCACAAACACTTCACACACGCGCACAATACTTGGCGGTCGCACTGTGCGACCGCCACACAGTGCGCCCGCCTCACACACGCACACACACAACACGGCGGTCGCACAGTGCGACTGCCACAGTGCGCCCGCCACACTCACTTCACACACTTGCACGATTTACTCTTTTTCATGCACTTTTCCTTTGTCATATTTTGAGTTAGGAATTTTCTCATGGACTTTGTAGGCACTACACTCCACACTCGATCCGCGTACATTTAGCAAACACAGCCATCCATTGGTTTGATATTTTGCCTTGGTTATTTTTAATCGTTAAGTACACGTGTCTTCACTCGATTCTTGATTTATATCCACAGGGACACATGCCAACATCCGGGCATTAACAGGAAACTTCCAGGAAGCTCACTTAGCCAAATCATCAAGGGCAAACTATAGAGAGCCCGAGGAGGAGAGAGGCGGCCGCACAACACAACACAATATAGCATTCTTAGATTAGGGCTCATAGTTTAGCTTAGGATTTTCTCTCTCTTTTTCCTTCTTTAGATCATACTGTCTTGAGAGTCAATTGATGGATCTAATCTTATTTGAGACATTCGTATTGCTCATTATATGTTTGATATTGTTTCATATATCTGTCTGATGTTTTGTTTCAATACTTACTCACTCACGCTTAAGCCCTTCATGTAATTTGCAGTACCACTGAAGTCAATGTAGTGCTATTAATGGAAATTGAAATAACATCACCAGAATAGGGAACAACTTGGATGAGTCCTCTGATCTGTGAGTGGTTGCGACTTCAATTGTGCAGTACCACTGACAATTGAAGTCAATATAATGGAAAAGACTTAGGATTATTTGAACATTAGAACTTGAACTTTGGATGACTGTCTTGTCTAGGGGAGTTAGGGTCCTAGTGTCAGATAGGGATCGGGAATTAGGAAGCCGAGCCTAGGTCTTGCCATACCAAGGGAAGACGGAGGAGTATGGTGAATTAGGACTGTGAGACCCAGAAGGAGATTAGCCCTAAGCTCACTAGAAGGTCGATCCCCTCATTCATGCTGTTACACAAGTTGATGATAATAGGCTGAGGTCCATACCAATTGGTTCATCCTCAAGGCAGTGGTTATATACTAACCCATTCATTCTCATTTTTGCATTCATATTGTTTTGCATTTGTCCCACTTGCTTTGGTTTCTTGAACAAGTGATCTCTTGACAACCAAACCTTCCCTGTGGATACGATTCCACTTGCCACCTCTACATTAGTTGAGTAAGTTTGGGTATTTGACGAGGTCGAGCGACCGACCTCCGCCAAATTGGCGCCGTTGTCGCATATATCAAACACATAATGAGCAATACGAATGTCTCAAATAAGATTAGATCCATCAATTGACCCTCAAGACAGTATGATCTAAAAAAGGAAAAAGAGAGAGAAAATCCTAAGCTAAACTATGAACCCTAATCTAAGAATGCTATGTTGTGTTGTGTTGTGCAGCCGCCCTCTGATGATCTCTCTCTTGGCCTCCTCTCTTCCTTTTATACTTTTTCCCCGATGGCTCGGCCTAGTGAGGTTCCTGGAACTTTTGCAAAAATGAGAATGAAAGGGTTAGTATGTAAGCACTGCCTTGAGGATGAACCAATTGGTATGGACCTCAGCCTATTATCATCGACTTGTGTAATAGCATAAACGAGGGGATCGACCTTCTACTGAGCTTAGGGCTGATCTCCTTCTAGGTCTCACAGTCCTAATTCACCATACTCCTCCATCTTTCCTTGGTAGGGCAAAACCTAGGCTCGGCTTCCTAATTCTCGATCCCTATCTGACACTAGGACCCTAACTCCCCTAGACAAGACAGTCATCCAAAGTTCAAGTTCTAATGTTCAAATAATCCTAAGTCTTTTCTATTATATTGACTTCATTTGTCAGTGGTAGTGCACAATTGAAGTCGCAACCACACACAGATCAGAGAACTCATCCAAGTTGTTCCCTATTCTGGTGATGTTATTTCAATTTCCATTAATAGCACTACATTGACTTTAGTGGTACTGCAAATCACATGAAGGGCTTAAGCGTGAGTGAGTAAGTATTGAAATAAAACATCAGACAGATATATGAAACAATATCAAACACATAATGAGCAATACGAATGTCTCAAATAAGATTAGATCCATCAATTGACCCTCAAGACGGTATGATCTAAAGAAGGAAAAAGAGAGAGAAAATCCTAAGCAAAACTATGAACCATAATCTAAGAATGCTATGTTGTGTTGTGTTGTGCGGCCGCCTCTCCTCCTCCTTTTATACTTATGCCCAGATGGCTCGGCCTCGTGAGGTTCCTGGAAGCTTCCTCCTTTCGCGGGGATGTTGACACGTGTCTCTGTAAATATCAATCAAAGCCAAAGTGAGGACACGTGCTTGGTACGAGACTTAATGAGTAAGAATTATCAATGAAAATCATCAAACAGTTGGTGCTCGTCGGAGACATTTTCCTTGGTTGTTCACTTGTGTGTTTGTGTGTGTTAAGTGTAAAGAGGAACCGAATGTAGTGTGTAGTGCCTACAAAATGCATGAGAAAAATCCTAACTAAAAATATAACAAAGGAAAAATGCATGAAAAAGAGTAAAACGTGCAAGTGTGTGAGATGCTGCGCCCGCCGTGTGAGTGGCAGTCACACTGTGTGACTGCCGTGTGTGTGGGCGCCCGCCGTGTTGTGTGTGTGCGTGTCTGAGGCGGGTGCATCGTGCGCCCGCCGTGTGTGTGGCGGTCGCACCATGTATTGTGCGCGTGTGTGAAGTGTTTGTGCATGCTAAGTGTGTTGTGTGAGTAGTTGTGGACCTCCACTAGGAGGTCCGTGGTGTGCTTGTGTGCTAAGTGTGGACTTGTGAACATTGTGCGTGCTGTGAGAATAATGCAAGTGTAAGTGCTGAGTGTGTTGTGTGAGTGTTATGTTGTGGGCTGTGTGCTTGTGTTGTGTGTTTAGTCACGGACCTCCATGAAGAGGTCAGTGATGTGAGCTAAAGAGTAAGTGTGAGTGCTGCGTAAGTGAAGTGGTGGACTTGTGAATAGTGATTGTGGACCTCAAAAGTGTGTGCTTCCATGAAGTTTGGAGGTCAGTGGTGTGCTTGTGTTGTGGAGGTCAGTGGTGTGCTTGTGTTAGCGTCCTACATGTTCGAAGATCACAGCAATTTCACCTTGTTTTACCAACCCTTAGGCATTTTCACAACAATCTCCAAACATGCACGTTTTAGCATACTGTCAACACACCAAGCATCATTTTCACACAAAATCCATAGCAAAAGATAAAGAAAGTCAAGCGAATAAGTCGGTGAAATACCGACTTATCATCCCCCCACACTTAAATCTTTGCTAGTCCCGAGCAAAGTAAAGAAATACTAAGCTCTTGTCCATCCCACATTCAAACACTCACAACCTCATCGACAGCCCCTTTTCAAAATTTTCGCACGCAATAAGAATGATCTGAGTAGTGAGTTTACAGTTCATCTAACTTACACAAATTGTCGAGTAAGGTGTAACGAATAAAGACCAAACCGTCAGCGTACAAGTGTGTGCTGAGAGTTTCTTATGTCTCCTTACATTGTCTATGCAGAGTACTCAAGTAGACACTTAGCAAAAATTCTTGCACTACAATCCTTTTGTCCATACACACGAACACTTAGACATTACAATTCAGCGGAAATCAACTTGCACATTGGTGCTTATTTGCTTTTTCTTTTGAAATTCATGCCGCACATTGGTGCTTGGCTGCCAGGGTTTTGTGGCTCTTTTTTCCCTTTATTCGCCTTCTGGCTTTTTCTTTCACATTTTGCACAACTTTTAAGTAATTAGTGTTCGTGTGTGTCTTCAATAGACTATATACTCAAAATGCAAGAATAAGCGTTTACGAGTAGAAGGCACATACAAGCAAAGAATCATAAGCTCTCTCCTATATCAAATTTGTTGCTGGAGTTTCTATCTTACTTTGACATCACACTTTACCCAGCAATTTGTATGTATCAAATGATTACTGTGAAACTTACAAAATATTTCGCATACATCAAACAATTTATGGATTCGATGATGAAATTGGAAGTGCGAATGTAATGGATGTGCAAGTGTGTTATATGGACAGTGGCAATCTTTGCACAACACAACATCAAACTCTCATATTCATAACAACTGGAAGTCCAAGCACACTGCATCACAACTTTGAATGGAAAGCACACTACAAGGTCAGTGCTAGTCACTACCTTGTTTTTCATTCCCACACAACAACACAAGGAAAAGGAAAATGAAAAGAAAATAAAAAATAAAAAATAATACACCCCCTACTACTAATATAATATCACACCACCTCCAATCCCTGCAACGCATAAGCACACAAAGCATAACAGCAAAGGTCCAAGCATTGACCTTCAAAGCAAAGAAAAGGTCCAAGCATTGACCATCAAAGCAGAACAAAGGTCCAAGCACACTAGATTGAACAGAGCAATTTCACACAATCATCTACCAACAGCCTCATAGCCCAAACTCTCCCCCCACACTTAAACCATGCAATGGTCCCCATTGTGGAAAGGAAAGAGACTACCAAGTTTATGTTCCAGCAGGCGGAGGTTGGTTGGAAAATCAAGAGAATCCAGGAGGAGGGGTTACACGTTTCCAAAGTTAGTGGCCCTTTGGTGGAGGTTCGTCGCTTGCTCCAGCGTTTGGGCTCCTCTTCCGGTCAACCATTGCACATGCAGAGCCCTAAACTAGCATTTTCTTGACCCTCTCTTGATGCTCTTGCACGTAAGACACACACTAGCTAAGTAGACAAATCAAAAGCCAAAGCAAATAAGAATTCAAAAAACAACTTATTCAAAGAAAGTAGAGCAAGTAGTGCTGGATTTATTCAGTCTCCAGCTAGACTTTATTCATGAAGCTTCCTTCTTCAAGATTCAGAGTATCCATCTCTGTACCAGAAGAATCCTTTTTCATGATCACTCTTTTTTCTCTAGTATAGAGCTGGACAAATGTTTTTCAGAAAGAGGTGATGGAGCTCTTGCACCTGGGGAACAATCTCAATAAACTCCATCTTAAACCATGTATGTTGCCCCATAGGAAACACCTCTTTCACTTCTCCCACCACCTTTGACTTTAAAATCCTGCAAGACTCAACCATAGATTGTACATCCTTGGTCTCAACAAACTCATCAGTGATTTCAAAAATGGATGCATCAACAAAGCAATTCTCTACCATGTTAGCTATTTCCTTACAAAGAATTAAATCATCATCACATAGATTAACATGGGCATTCTGTTGGGTCTCTCCTTTGCTAAAAAAATTTGGTTCACTTTGCACATCAAACAAAGGTGTCTTGTCCTTCTCTTTCACAATTTCATGATTTGGTGTCTCAACAAAATACTCAATCAACATGTTGTCATATTTATTAGCATGGGCAACATTGGTTTCATTCATGCTTAAACAAGGATTGATGAGATGTGTCTCTGTACAATTCATCGGGCATTCAAGGACAGGAGGAGCATCTAAGGGAAGTCTAACAATGTCATCATTCTCATGGTAATTCATAAATTTGATATAAGACTCTTCATTAGATACACCTTCCATTTTGGCAGTAAGAAACCAAATAGCCCTAAGTTCTTCATCACTAAACTCATCACAAGAGACATCATTCTCACAAGAAGGACTCAAACGTTCATGCACAAGAATCTCATCAACAAAGCACTCATGCATAACATCTTCAACATTTATAGACTCCAACTCTATTGGACACTTTAGACCACAATCAACATTTGCATTCATATTAAAAAAATTTTCCTCAAGAGTTGGTGTCTCAGTAATGAGAGATATACCTTCTGAGTGGCCTTGAGCATCTTGAACTGGTGTCTCAAGTTGTTCCCACAAGTTGCTCATTAAGGCCCTCTTGTGATCAAGTCTCTGTTGTGACTTTGGAGCCTTCTCTTCCTTTTGAGCCAACCTTGTTTTAACTCTATCAGCCTTGTCCAAAATTTGAGACAACATGTATTCTCGGTCTTGCTCTTCTCTGAGATAGGACTCATTGCTCTGTTGTTGGTTGTGCCATGTCTCATAATATCTTGGTGGGGAGAAGTTGCCAAATATTCCAGGTGTTGGTCGTGTGTCATCCATCCAATCTGGTGGGTAATCATAGTAAGGCTCAACAGAGTCCCCAAACCACCTAGACATAATTGACCTCTTGTGGAGTGCACAGTTCAATTTCAGATAAATTCCAAATCCCCTGCACTTACCACAACTCAACACAAGTGACTTGAACACAAAACAAGAAATATGAACTAACTAACTAATAGACAGAATAATAAAAAAAAAGAAGAAAATCACCACCAAAAACCAAATGACAAAAACACAAGAACAAAAAAATTCAAGAGAACAAATAATCCCCAACAACCGTGCCTTCCCCGGAAACAGCGCCAATTTGGCGAAGGTCGGTCGCTCGACCTCGTCAAATACCCAAACTTACTCAACTAATGTAGAGGTGGCAAGTGGGATCGTATCCACAGGGAAGGTTTGGTTGTCAAAAGATCACTTGTTCAAGAAACCAAAGCAAATGGGACAAATGCAAAACAATGTGAATGAATGCAAAAATGAGAATGAAAGGGTTAGTATGTAAGCACTGCCTTGAGGATGAACCAATTGGTATGGACCTCAACCTATTATCACCGACTTGTGTAACAGCATGAATGAGGGGATCGACCTTCTAGTGAGCTTAGGGCTGATCTCCTTCTGGGTCTCACAGTCCTAATTCACCATACTCCTCCGTCTTCCCTTGGTAGGGCAAGACCTAGGCTCGGCTTCCTAATTCCCGATCCCTATCTGACACTAGAACCCTAACTCCCCTAGACAAGACAGTCATCCAAAGTTCAAGTTCTAATGTTCAAATAATCCTAAGTCTTTTCCATTATATTGACTTCATTTGTCAGTGGTACAACACAATTGAAGTCGCAACCACACACAGATCAGAGGACTTATCCAAGTTGTTCCCTATTCTGGTGATGTTATTTCAATTTCCATTAATAGCACTACATTGACTTCAGTGGTACTGCAAATCACATGAAGGGCTTAAGCGTGAGTGAGTAAGTATTGAAACAAAACATCAGACAGATATATGAAACAATATCAAACAGATAATGAGCAATACGAATGTCTCAAATAAGATTAGATCCATCAATTGAACCTCAAGACAGTATGATCTAAAGAAGGAAAAAGAGAGAGAAAATCCTAAGCTAAACTATGAACCCTAATCTAAGAATGCTATGTTGTGTTGTGTTGTGCAACCGCCTCTCCTCCTCCTTTTTATACTTATGCCCAGATGGCTCGGCCTTGTGAGGTTCCTGGAAGCTTCCTCCTTTCGCGGGGATGTTGACACGTGTCTCTGTAAATATCAATCAAAGCCAAAGTGAGGACACGTGCTTGGTACGAGACTTAATGAGTAAGAATTATCAATGAAAATCATCAAACAGTTGGTGCTCGTCGGAGACATTTGCCTTGGTTGTTCACTTGTGTGTTTGTGTGTGTTAAGTGTAAAGAGGAACCGAATGTAGTGTGTAGTGCCTACAAAATGCATGAGAAAAATCCTAACTAAAAATATAACAAAGGAAAAATGCATGAAAAAGAGTAAAACGTGCAAGTGTGTGAGGTGAGTGTTGCGGGCGCACCGTGTGAGTGGCGGTCGCACAGTGTGTGGCGGGCGCCTAGTGCGCCCGCTGTGTTGTGTGTGTGCGTGTGTGAGGTGGGCGCATCGTGCGCCTGCCGTGTGTTTGGCGGTCGCATGGTGCGACCGCCAAGTATTGTGCGCGTGTGTGCAGTGTTTGTGCATGCTAAGTGTGTTGTGTGAGTAGTTGTGGACCTCCACTAGGAGGTCCGTGGTGTGCTTGTGTGCTAAGTGTGGACTTGTGAACATTGTGCGTGCCGTGAGAGTAATGCAAGTGTGAGTGCTGAGTATGTTGTGTGAGTGTTGTGTTGTGGGCTGTGTGCTTGTGTTGTGTGTTTAGTCACGGACCTCCATAAAGAGGTCAGTGATGTGAGCTCAAGAGTAAGTGTGAGTGCTGCGTAAGTGAAGTGGTGGACTTGTGAATAGTGATTGTGGACCTCTAAAGTGTGTGATTCCATGAAGTTAGGAGGTCAGTGGTGTGCTTGTGTTGTGGAGGTCAGTGGTGTGCTTGTGTTAGCGTCCTACATGTTCGAAGATCACAGCAATTTCACCTTGTTTTACCAACCCTTAGGCATTTTCACAACAATCTCCAAACATGCACGTTTTAGCATACTGTCAACACACCAAGCATCATTTTCACACAAAATCCATAGCAAAAGATAAAGAAAGTCAAGCGAATAAGTCGGTGAAATACCGACTTATCACCAACATGTTCATAAATGAAGCTCGAATCTATTAATGTTATTAATATTGAATTAAAACCAAAATTTGATTATTTAGATGAATTATTCAATGATGAAGAAAACAAAGAAAAACGAAATTGGTATAATTCTTTAGAAAAACCATTTCAAAATAATCTTCAAGACCAATGGAAAAAAGAATTATATAAAAGACAATTTACTTATCCATTTTTCTCTTGGTTAGAATTCATTACTCAAAAAGAAAATATAAAAGATATTTATTCTATACCATCGATAAATGTACAAACATCATTATATAAAAAATGGAACATAGTAGGAGGAGAAGTACTTACTTCAGTACATCCGCCTCTGTTAAATATAAAAATTAAAACAAGTTCAGGAGAAGTATTAGCCACACCATTTAGAGAAGCTAGAACAGACAAAGGTCCAGCAGAAGTAGAAGATATTAAAAAGATTAATCAACAATTAAATTATTCAAATCAAATATTATCAACAATAGCTCATCAAGTAGATATAGTTTCAACAAAAATAGATACATTACCTAAAGAAAGCAATAATGTTATAAAAATCCTTTTAGAGATAATAATCTTCCAAATGAAATAGATAAACCTCATTTTCAAATTAAAGATACATTTACAGACATTCAACTCCAATACAAAGATCATGATATATTAAAAAAAATACTTAATAAACTAGAAGAAACAAAACCTAGTACTAGTCAGAACCCTGACACTATAGAAAAAATACAAAATATTCAACAAGAAAACTCAATAGAAGATTCTGAAGATACTGAAAGTAGTAAAGAAAATGAAATTAATAAGTTAATAGAAGATATTGAAGATGAATTACAAGATGATAATATTAATAGAATTAGAAAACCTTATAAAAGAAAAAATTATTACAACAGACCCACAAATACATATGCTCCTTATCAAAGAAAAAACTATTATCCAAAATTAACACCTCCAGATTTACAAATAGAAGAAAGATCAAAATTTCAAGCTAGCCAATATGACGGAAGAGCAGTCTATGAATGGAATATTGATGGAAAATCAGAATACGAAATATTAAGATTATTTCAAGAAATGGGAATGGCAAAAGTAGCCTATAGACAAGAAAGATATGATCAAAAAACAACTGCGGTGGCTTTTACTGCAGGATTTTCAGGTCAATTAAAAAATTGGTGGGATAATATGATGTCTCAAGAGAACAAGAATGAAATATTAAATCATACTACAGAAGAAGATGAGAAAGATGTTCTTGGCAATATAGTAAAAGTTACTCAAGGAAATGTTAAAAAGATCAAAGTATCAGATAGTGCTGATTTTTTAATTTATGCTTTAATAGTTCATTTTTTAGGAAATCCAAGTACAGATACTAAAAGTTCTCAAATATTCATTACTAATCTCAGATGCCCAACTCTAACAGATTTTAGATGGTATAAAGATATGTTTATAACTTATGTATTAAAAAGAGAAGATTGTAATCAACCATTTTGGAAAGAAAAATTTATTACAGGATTACCTACCCTATTTTCACATATGATATTTAATGCCATAAAAATAATAACTGGAAAAGAAATATTTTTAAGTTAAAAAAATATATCATACTTATTTTAATATTATAGTACTAGGTTTTGTTTCTTCTAGTTTATTAAGTATTTTTTTTAATATATTATGATCTTTGTATGGGAGTTGAATGTCTGTAAATGTATCTTTAATTTGAAAAATACCAATCATCAACACTTTAATTTATATTTTACTTTTAGTGGGTTTCCATTTGCTGTTTGTAGTCTATGATTCGTTTTTGAACAATATTTAACTGGTATTATTCCTTCATTTATGCAACTTTGATCTGCTCCACTATCTATCATAGCAATAAAATTTGTATTATAATTTTGAATTCCTATAGTAACAAAAACATGCCATTTTTCTATATTTATTTTTTCAATTATATTTAAATATTCTTCTTTATTTGTTTTATCATCTATTTGAATACCTTTTCCTTTATTACTATTTTCTGGAATGTCTTCTTGACTTCGTTGATTTTGTTCATTTAATGTTATTCTAGCTTGCATTTCTAATTCATTTAATTGCAATGTTTTAATATCATTCCTAATTTCTCTTACTTCTAATTTTAATTCTTTAATTTGGTCTTGAATTAAATTTGAGCTTAAATTTGTTATTGATTGAGGAATAACACCTTCAATATTCTTATTTGCTGAATATTTATTATATAATTTGTTTATACTAAATGGTTCTAAAAATTCAGGTTTCTTGTCTTCTTGAAGTATTAAATCTTTTAGTCTTAATAAACATTGTCTTTGTTCTTCTGGGTTTTCTATTTTGCTTATGATTTCAAATAATATATCTTTATTACTTTTCTCACTGGATATCATATTAATACAATGACATGGTGAAGATTTATCTGAATAATCATCTTCACTATCTGAATATATTTCATTGATATTTGAATCGCTTTCTTCTGATTCATTAATCATTATTTTCATTATTTTATCTATTAAATCTTTGTCTTCTTCTTTATCCAAGATTTCATTTATTCTTCTTTGAGTTCTACAGTTTGTTGCAATATGGCCTGGGTTGCCACATTTATAACAATCTAATTTCTTCTTTCTATATTTCTTTTTCTTAAAATGTCGTACTTGTTTTTGATCATCTTGATTGTAATTTTGTTGGTATTTTTTACTTTTTCTTCTATAAGATTTATATAGATATGTAATCCTTTTAATATGACTAGAGGGTGCTTTTATCCCTGTTATTCCAAAAGCTTTACAAAATGATCCTAATTCTTTTCTTTCTGAACCATATTTTGTTTGTAATTTTAACTCTTGACATAATTTTAATCCTTCTGACTTTATGAATGAAATTAACTGACCATATGTCCAATCATAAAAATTTATATCTTCTTTTCCAGTTATTATTTTTATGGCATTAAATATCCTATGTGAAAATATGGTAGGTAATCCTGTAATAAATTTTTCTTTCCAAAATGGTTGATTACAATCTTCTCTTTTTAATACATAAGTTATAAACATATCTTTATACCATCTAAAATCTGTTAGAGTTGGGCATCTGAGATTAGTAAGGAATATTTGAGAACAATTTGTATTTGTACTTGGATTTCCTAAAAAATGAACTGTTAAAGCATAAATTAAAAAATCAGCACTATCTGATACTTTGATCTTTTTAACATTTCCTTGAGTATCTTTTACTATATTGCCAAAAACATCTTTCTCATATTCTTCTGTAGTATGATTTAATATTTCATTCTTGTTCTCTTGAGACATCATATTATCCCACCAATTTTTTAATTGACCTGAAAATCCTGCAGTAAAAGCCACCGCAGTTGTTTTTTGATCATATCTTTCTTGTCTATAGGCTAATTTTGCCATTCCCATTTCTTGAAATAATCTTAATATTTCGTATTCTGATTTTCCATCAATATTCCATTCATAGACTGCTCTTCCGTCATATTGGCTAGCTTGAAATTTTGATCTTTCTTCTATTTGTAAATCTGGAGGTGCTAATTTTGGATAATAGTTTTTTCTTTGATAAGGAGCATATGTATTTGTTGGTCTTTTGTAATAATTTTTTCTTTTATAAGGTTTTCTAATTCTATTAATATTATAACCTTGTAATTCATCTTCAATATCTTCTATTAACTTATTAATTTCATTTTCTTCACTACTTTCAGTATCTTCAGAATCTTCTATTGAGTTTTCTTGTTGAATATTTTGTATTTTTTCTATAGTATCAAGGTTCTGACTAGTACTAGGTTTTGTTTCTTCTAGTTTATTAAGTATTTTTTTTTAATATATCATGATCTTTGTATGGGAGTTGAATGTCTGTAAATGTATCTTTAATTTGAAAATGAGGTTTATTTATTTCATTTGGAAAATTATTATATCTAAAAGGATTTTTTATAACATAATTGCTTTCTTTAGGTAATGTATCTATTTTTGTTGAAACTAGATCTACTTGATGAGCTATTGTTGATAATATTTGATTTGAATAATTTAATTGTTGATTAATCTTTTTAATATCTTCTACTTCTGCTGGACCTTTATTATTTCTAGCTTCTCCAAATGGTGTGGCTAATACTTCTCCTGAACTTGTGTTAATTTTTATATTTAACAGAGGCAGATGTACTGAAGTAAGTACTTCTCCTCCTACTATGTTCCATTTTTTATATAATGATGTTTGTACATTTATCGATGGTATAGAATAAATATCTTTTATATTTTCTTTTTGAGTAATGAATTCTAACCAAGAGAAAAATGGATAAGTAAATTGTCTTTTATATAATTCTTTTTTCCATTGGTCTTGAAGATTATTTTGAAATGGTTTTTCTAAAGAATTATACCAATTTCGTTTTTCTTTGTTTTCTTCATCATTGAATAATTCATCTAAATAATCAAATTTTGGTTTAAATTCATTATTAATAACATTAATAGATTCGGGCTTCATTTCTGAATATGTTGGTGAATTTCTTAATGAATTATTATCAATTATTTCAGGTAATGGAGATTTATAATGAATTCTTTGACTACAAGATATCGGAATTGAATATATTTCTGGATTATTTTTAATATTTGTGTTTTGACTATAAGTTCTTCTTAAACTCGGAGTTTCTGATATTGAATGTCTCGATTCTATTAAATAATCATTTCTTATTGATTTATTAGCTCCATATTTATTAAATTTAATATTATTAAATTGTATTAAAATACTACCATCTTCTTGCTTAATCATTCTAGATGCACTAGTTTGTTCTACATTTCTTGGTTGATGTTGTGGAATTATAGTAAATGTTTCAGGAACAGTTATTTCATCCCATTTTAACAGTTTTGGTGTAAATACTGCCGATTTTGAAGAATCTACTTCAAATATTACAGTTTCATCTCTATTTGTTTGTTCTAATCTTAATTTAGGATCAATTAAAGTCTTAAGTAATTTAAAACATACTTTGAATAATACAGCAAAACTTCTACTTCTTTTATCTATTTTATTTTGATCTATCTGTATATCCATAACTAATGAATATAATATTAGTTCATCCATTAGACTTACTAAAAAATTAGGAACACAATTAAATGTAATAGCTCCATCACAAATATTAGTTTGTAATAATGATAATATTGAATCTTGATATTCTGTTAATCTTTTATCTCTTAATGCTATAAAGATAGGATTATCTATTCCTAATCTAAGCATAGGTTGGATTTTTACTTTAACTAGGCCATAATGAATATATTTATAACCTAATTCTCTATATTTATTAATGGCTACGTTTGATAATAATCTAATTGTATTAGAGGTTTCTGTAAAATTTACATCTTGTTCATGAATCTTTACTGAATATGCATTGTTAAAACTTAAATTCCCAATATGATAAACTGAATTTAAAGTTTTTGAGTTAATATCAAATTGAATCTCATGACTTTGATTAATATTTTCAGATTCTGCTAAATTAGTATTATTGCCAAATTTAAATAACTTCTTAAAACTATTTAAATTCATAACTTAAAACGTACCTGAATTGTTTAATGCAATTAATAGAATGCAGAGTGTAGTGGGAACACAGGAGTGCCTAACCGGGAACACCTTAAGCTGACGTCGCAATGGCTTACCAATGGATTTCAAGGCTACTCGACCGCTTACCAGACCTTACAATTCTTTATTCTAATAACTGATTAAGTAATTTAAGTAAATTTAAAGTTTAGACTTTAAAGTATTTTAAGATGTTCTTAGAAATGGCTCTGATACCAAAATAAGCAGGATCGATACAACAAGCCAAAATCAGAATAAAGATTATAAAACTATAAAATAACTATGATAAATAATTATTAAAAATATTTCTTTTTTAACTGTTGAAAAAAAACTGTTGATATAATTATTAAAAAAATTTTAAAATCAGAATAATTATTAAGTTTTTTTTTAATATATCATGATCTTTATATGGGAGTTGAATGTCTGTAAATGTATCTTTAATTTGAAAATGAGTTTATCTATTTCATTTGGAAAATTATTATCTCTAAAAGGATTTTTTATAACATAATTGCTTTCTTTAGGTAATGTATCTATTTTTGCTGAAACTATATTTACTTGATGAGCTATTGTTGATAATATTTGATTTGAATAATTTAATTGTTGATTAATCTTTTTAATATCTTCTACTTCTGCTGGACCTTTATCTGTTCTAGCTTCTCTAAATGGTGTGGCTAATACTTCTCCTGAACTTGTGTTAATTTTTATATTTAACAGAGGCGGATGTACTGAAGTAAGTACTTCTCCTCCTACTATGTTCCATTTTTTATATAATGATGTTTGTACATTTATCGATGGTATAGAATAAATATCTTTTATATTTTCTTCTTGAGTAATGAATTCTAACCAAGAGAAAAATGGATAATTAAATTGTCTTTTATATAATTCTTTTTTCCATTGGTCTTGAAGATTATTTTGAAATGGTTTTTCTAAAGAATTATACCAATTTCGTTTTTCTTTGTTTTCTTCATCATTGAATAATTCATCTAAATAATCAAATTTTGGTTTAAATTCATTATTAATAACATTAATAGATTCGGGCTTCATTTCTGAATATGTTAGTGAATTTTATCTTAATGAATTATTATCAATTACTTCAGGTAATGGAGATTTATAATGAATTCTTTGATTACCAGATATCGGAATTGAATATATTTCTGGATTATTGTTAATATTTATGTTTTGACAATAAGTTCTTCTTAAACTCGGAGTTTCTGATATTGAATGTCTCGATTCTATTAAATAATCATTTCTTATTGATTTATTAGTTCCATATTTATTAAATTGTATTAAAATACTACCATCTTCTTGCTTAATCATTCTAGATGCACTGGTTTGTTCTACATTTCTTGGTTGATGTTGTGGAATTGTAGTAAATGTTTCAGGAATAGTTATTTCATCCCATTTTAACAGTTTGGGAGTAAATACTGCCGATTTTGAAGAATCTTCTTCAAATATTACAGTTTCATATCTATTTGTTCGTTCTAATCTTAATTTAGGATCAATTAAAGTCTTAAGTAATTTAAAACATACTTTGAATAATACAGCAAAACTTCTACTTCTTTTATCAATTTTATTTTGATCTATCTGTATATCCATAATTAATGAATCTAATATTAGTTCATCCATTAGGCTTACTAAAAAATTAGGAACACAATTAAATGTAATAGCTCCTTCACGAATATTAGTTTGTAATAATGATAATATTGAATCTTGATATTCTGTTAATATTTTATCTCTCAATGCTATAAAGATAGGATTATCTATTCCTAATCTAAGCATAGGTTGGATTTTTACTTTAACTAGGCCATAATGAATATATTTATAACCTAATTCTCTATATTTATTAATGGCTACGCTTGATAATAATCTAATTGTATTAGAGGTTTCTGTAAAATTTACATCTTGTTCATGAATCTTTACTGAATATGCATTGTTAAAACATAAATTCCCTATATAATAAACTGAATTTAAAGTTTTTGAGTTAATATCAAATTGAATCTCATGACTTTGATTAATATTTTCAGATTCTGCTAAATTAGTATTATTGCCAAATTTAAATAACTTCTTAAAACTATTAAAATTCATAACTTAAAACGTACCTGAATTGCTTAATGCAATTAATAGAATGCAGAGTGTAGGGGAAACACAGTAGTGCCTAACCGGGAACACCTTAAGCTGACGTCGCAATGGCTTACCAACGGATTTTAAGACTACTCCACCGCTTACCAGACCTTACAATTTTTTATTCTAATAATGGATTAAGTAATTTAAGTAAATTTAAAGTTTAGACTTTAAGGTATTTTAAGATGTTCTTAGAAATGACTCTGATACCAAAATAAGCAGGATCGATACAACAAGCCAAAATCAGAATAAAGATTATAAAACTAAAAAATAAGTATGATAAATAATTATTAAAAATATTTCTTTTTCAACTGTTGAAAAAAAACTGTTGATATAATTATTAAAAATATTTCAAAATCAGAATAATTATTAAGTATTTTTTTTAATATATCATGATCTTTGTATGGGAGTTGAATGTCTGTAAATGTATCTTTAATTTGAAAATGAGGTTTATCTATTTCATTTGGAAAATTATTATCTCTAAAAGGATTTTTTATAACATAATTGCTTTCTTTAGGTAATGTATCTATTTTTGTTGAAACTAGATCTACTTGATGAGCTATTGTTGATAATATTTGATTTGAATAATTTAATTGTTGATTAATCTTGTTAATATCTTCTACTTCTGCTGGACCTTTATCTGTTCAAGCTTCTCTAATTGGTGTGGCTAATACTTCTGTTGAACTAGTGTTAATTTTTATATTTAACAGAGGCGGATGTACTGAAGTAAGTACATCTCCTCCTACTATGTTCCATTTTTTATATAATGATGTTTGTACATTTATCGATGGTATAGAATAAATATCTTTTATATTTTCTTTTTGAGTAATGAATTCTAACCAAGAGAAAAATGGATAATTAAATTGTCTTTTATATAATTTTTTTTCCATTGGTCTTGAAGATTATTTTGAAATGGTTTTTCTAAAGAATTATACCAATTTCGTTTCTCTTTGTTTTCTTCATATTGAATAATTCATCTAAACAATCAAATTTTGGTTTAAATTCATTATTAATAACATTAATAGATTCGGGCTTCATTTCTGAATATGTTGGTGAATTTCTTAATGAATTATTATCAATTATTTCAGGTAATGGAGATTTATAATGAATTCTTTGACTACCAGATATCGGAATTGAATATATTTCTGGATTATTGTTAATATTTGTGTTTTGACTATAAGTTCTTCTTAAACTCGGAGTTTCTGATATTGAATGTCTCGATTCTATTAAATAATCATTTCTTATTGATTTATTAGCTCCATATTTATTAAATTTAATATTATTAAATTGTATTAAAATACTACCATCTTCTTGCTTAATCATTCTAGATGCACTAGTTTGTTCTACATTTCTTGGTTGAAGTTGTGGAATTATAGTAAATGTTTCAGGAATAGTTATTTCATCCCATTTTTACAGTTTTGGAGTAAATACTGCCGATTTTGAAGAATCTTCTTCAAATATTACAGTTTCATCTCTATTTGTTTGTTCTAATCTTAATTTAGGATCAATTAAAGTCTTAAGTAATTTAAAACATACTTTGAATAATACAGCAAAACTTCTACTTCTTTTATCAATTTTATTTTGATCTATCTGTATATCCATAACTAATGAATCTAATTTTAGTTCATCCATTAGATTTACTAAAAAATTAGGAATACAATTAAATGTAATAGCTCCATCACAAATATTAGTTTGTAATAATGATAATATTGAATCTTGATATTCTGTTAATCTTTTATCTCTTAATGCTACAAAGATAGGATTATCTATTCCTAATATAAGCATAGGTTGGATTTTTTACTTTAACTAGCTCATAATGAATATATTTATACCCTAATTCTCTATATTTATTAATGGCTACATTTGATAATAATCTAATTGTATTATAGGTTTCTGTAAAATATAAATCTTGTTCCTGAATCTTTACTGAATATGCATTGTTAAAACTTAAATTCCCAATATGATAAACTGAATTTAAAGTTTTTGAGTTAATATCAAATTGAATCTCATGACTTTTATTAATATTTTCAGATTCTGCTAAATTAGTATTATTGCCAAATTTAAATAACTTCTTAAAACTATTTAAATTCATAACTTAAAACGTACCTAAATTGCTTAATGCAATTAATAGAATGCAGAGTGTAGGGGGAACACAGGAGTGCCTAACCGGGAACACCTTAAGCTGACGTCGCAATGGCTTACCAACGGATTTCAAGGCTACTCGACCACTTACCAGACCTTACAATTCTTTATTCTAATAACTGATTAAGTAATTTAAGTAAATTTAAAGTTTAGACTTTAAAGTATTTTAAGATGTTCTTAGAAATGGCTCTGATACCAAAATAAGCACGATCGATACAACAAGCCAAAATCAGAATAAAGATTATAAAATTATAAAATAAGCATGATAAATAATAATTAAAAATATTTCTTTTTTAACTGTTGAAAAAAAACTGTTGATATAATTATTAAAAATATTTGAAAATCAGAATAATTATTAAGTATTTTTTTTTAATATATCATGATCTTTGTGTGGGAGTTGAATGTCTGTAAATTTATCTTTAATTTGAAAATGAGGTTTATCTATTTCATTTGGAAAATTATTATCTCTAAAAGGATTTTTTATAACATAATTGCTTTCTTTAGGTACTGTATCAATTTTTGTTTAAACTAGATCTACTTGATGAGCTATTGTTGATAATATTTGATTTGAATAATTTAATTGTTGATTAATCTTTTTAATATCTTCTACTTCTGCTGGACCTTTATCTGTTCTAGCTTCTCTATAATGGTGTGGATAATACTTCTCTTGAACGTGTGTTAATTTTTATATTTAACAGAGGCGGATGTACTGAAGTAAGTACTTCTCCTCCTACTATGTTCCATTTTTTATATAATGATGTTTGTACATTTATCGATGGTATAGAATAAATATCTTTTATATTTTCTTTTTGAGTAATGAATTCTATCCAAGAGAAAAATGGATAATTAAATTGTCTTTTATATAATTCTTTTTTCCATTGGTCTTGAAGATTATTTTGAAATGGTTTTTCTAAAGAATTATACCAATTTTGTTTTTCTTTGTTTTCTTCATCATTGAATAATTCATCTAAACAATCAAATTTTGGTTTAAATTAATTATTAATAACATTAATAGATTCGGGCTTCATTTCTGAATATGTTGGTGAATTTCTTAATGAATTATTATCAATTATTTCAGGTAATGGAGATTTATAATGAATTCTTTGACTACCAGATATCGGAATTGAATATTTTTCTGGATTATTGTTAATATTTGTGTTTTGACTATAAGTTCTTCTTAAACTCGGAGTTTCTGATATTGAATGTCTCGATTCTATTAAATAATCATTTCTTATTGATTTATTAGCTCCATATTTATTAAATTTAATATTATTAAATTGTATTAAAATACTACCATCTTCTTGCTTAATCATTCTAGATGCACTAGTTTGTTCTACATTTCTTGGTTGACGTTGTGGAATTATAGTAAAAGTTTCAGGAATAGTTGTTTCATCCCATTTTAACAGTTTTGGAGTAAATACTGCCGATTTTGAAGAATCTTCTTCAAATATTACAGTTTCATCTCTATTTGTTTGTTCTAATCTTAATTTAGGATCAATTAAAGTCTTAAGTAATTTAAAACATACTTTGAATAATACAGCAAAACTTCTACTTCTTTTATCGATTTTATTTTGATCTATCTGTATATCCATAACTAATGAATCTAATATTAGTTCAGCCATTAGACTTACTAAAAAATTAGGAACACGATTAAATGTAATAGCTCCTTCACAAATATTAGTTTGTAATAATGATAATATTGAATGTTGATATTCTGTTAATCTTTTATCTCTTAATGCTATAAAGATAGGATTATCTATTCCTAATCTAAGCATAGGTTGGATTTTTACTTTAACTAGACCACAATGAATATATTTATAACCTAATTCTCTATATTTATTAATGGCTACGTTTGATAATAATCTAATTGTATTAGAGGTTTCTGTAAAATTTACATCTTGTTCATGAATCTTTACTGAATATGCATTGTTAAAACATAAATTCCCAATATGATAAACTGAATTTAAAGTTTTTGAGTTAATATCAAATTGAATCTCATGACTTTGATTAATATTTTCAGATTCTGCTAAATTTGTATTATTGCCAAATTTAAATAACTTCTTAAAACTATTTAATTTCATAACTTAAAACGTACATGAATTGCTTAATGCATTTGTTCTACAATTCTTGGTTGACGTTGTGGAATTATAGTAAATGTTTCAGGAATAGTTATTTCATCCCATTTTAACAGTTTTGGAGTAAATACTACCGATTTTGAAGAATCTTCTTCAAATATTACAGTTTCATCTCTATTTGTTTGTTCTAATATTAATTTAGGATCAATTAAAGTCTTAAGTAATTTAAAACATACTTTGAATAATACAGCAAAACTTCTACTTCTTTTATCGATTTTATTTTGATCTATCTGTATATCCATAACTAATGAATCTAATATTAGTTCATCCATTAGATTTATTAAAAAATTAGGAACACAATTAAATGTAATAGCTCCTTCACAAATATTAGTTTGTAATAATGATAATATTGAATGTTGATATTCTGTTAATCTTTTATATCTTAATGCTATAAAGATAGGATTATCTATTCCTAATCTAAGCATAGGTTGGATTTTTGCTTTAACTAGACCATAATGAATATATTTATAACCTAATTCTCTATATTTATTAATGGCTACGTTTGATAATAATCTAATTGTATTAGAGGTTTCTGTAAAATTTACATCTTGTTCATGAATCTTTACTGAATATGCATTGTTAAAACTTAAATTCCCAATATGATAAACTGAATTTAAAGTTTTTAAGTTTATATCAAAATGAATCTCATGACTTTGATTAATATTTTCAGATTATGCTAAATTAGTATTATTGCCAAATTTAAATAACTTCTTAAAACTATTTAAATTCATAACTTAAAACGTACATGAATTGCTTAATGCAATTAATAGAATGCAGAGTGTAGGGGGAACACAGGAGTGCCTAACCGGGAACACCTTAAGCTGACGTCGCAATGGCTTACCAACGGATTTCAAGGCTACTCGGCCGCATACAAGATCTTACAATTCTTTATTCTAATAACTGATTAAGTAATTTAAGTAAATTTAAAGTTTAGACTTTAAAGTATTTTAAGATGTTCTTAGAACTGGCTCTGATACCAAAATAAGCAGGATCGATACAACAAGCCAAAATCAGAATAAAGATTATAAAATTATAAAATAAGTATGATAAATAATTATTAAAAATATTTCTTTTTTAACTGTTGAAAAAAAACTGTTGATATAATTATTAAAAATATTTCAGAATCAGAATAATGATTAAGTATTTTTTTTAATATAACATGATCTTTGTATAGGAGTTGAATGTCTATAAATGTATCTTTAATTTGAAAATGAGGTTTATCTATTTCATTTGGAAAATTATTATCTCTAAAAGGATTTTTTATAACATAATTGCTTTCTTTAGGTAATGTATCTATTTTTGTTGAAACTAGATCTACTTGATGAGCTATTGTTGATAATATTTGATTTGAATAATTTAATTGTTGATTAATCTTTTTAATATCTTCTACTTCCGCTGGACCTTTATCTGTTCTAGCTTCTCTAAATGGTGTGGCTAATACTTCTCCTGAACTTGTGTTAATTTTTATATTAAACCGAGGCGGATGTACTGAAGTAAGTACTTCTCCTCCTACTATGTTCCATTTTTTATATAATGATGTTTGTACATTTATCGATGGTATAGAATAAATATCTTTTATATTTTCTTTTTGAGTAATGAATTCTATCCAAGAGAAAAATGGATAATTAAATTGTCTTTTATATAATTCTTTTTTCCATTGGTCTTGAAGATTATTTTGAAATGGTTTTTCTAAAGAATTATACCAATTTCGTTTTCTTTATTTTCTTCATCATTGAATAATTCATCTAAATAATCAAATTTTAGTTTAAATTCATTATTAATAACATTAATAGATTCGGGCTTCATTTATGAATATGTTGGTAAATTTCTTAATGAATTATTATCAATTATTTCAGGTAATGGAGATTTATAATGAATTCTTTGACTACCAGATATCGGAAATGAATATATTTCTGGATTATTGTTAATATTTGTGTTTTGACTATAAGTTCTTCTTAAACTCGGAGTTTCTGATATTGAATGTCTTGATTCTATTAAATAATCATTTCTTATTGATTTATTAGCCCCATATTTATTAAATTTAATATTATTAAATTGTATTAAAATACTACCATCTTCTTGCTTAATCATTTTAGATGCACTAGTTTGTTCTACAATTCTTGGTTGATGTTGTGGAATTTTAGTAAATGTTTCAGGAATTGTTATTTCATCGCATTTTAACAGTTTTGGAGTAAATACTGCCGATTTTGAAGAATCTTCTTCAAATATTACAGTTTCATCTCTATTTGTTTGTTCTAATATTAATTTCGGATCAATTAATGTCTTAAGTAATTTAAAACATACTTTGAATAATACAACAAAACTTCTACTTCTTTTATCGATTTTATTTTGATCTATCTGTATGTCCATAACTAATGAATCTAATTTTAGTTCATCCATTAGACTTACTAAAAAATTAGGAACACAATTAAATGTAATAGCTCCATCAAAATATTAGTTTGTAATAATGATAATATTGAATGTTGATATTCTATTAATCTTTTATCTTTTAATGCTATAAAGATAGGATTATCTATTCCTAATCTAAGCATAGGTTGGATTTTTACTTTAACTAGGCCATAATGAATATATTTATAACCTAATTCTCTATATTTATTAATGGCTACGTTTGATAATAATCTAATTGTATTAGAGGTTTCTGTAAAATTTACATCTTGTTCATGAATCTTTACTGAATATGCATTGTTAAAACTTAAATTCCCAATATGATAAACTGAATTTAAAGTTTTTGAGTTAATATCAAATTGAATCTCATGACTTTGATTAATATTTTCAGATTCTGCTAAATTAGTATTATTGCCAAATTTAAATAACTTCTTAAAACTATTTAAATTCATAACTTAAAACGTACCTGAATTGTTTAATGCAATTAATAGAATGCAGAGTGTAGGGGAAACACAGGAGTGCCTAACCGGGAACACCTTAAGCTGACGTCGCAATGGCTTACCAACCGATTTCAAGGCTACTCGACCGCTTACCAGACCTTTCAATTCTTTATTCTAATAACTGATTAAGTAATTTAAGTAGATTTAAAGTTTAGACTTTAAAGTATTTTAAGATGTTGTTAGAAATGGCTTTGATACCAAAATAAGCAGGATCGATACACCAAGCCAAAATCAGAATAAAGATTATAAAATTATAAAATAAGTATGATAAATAATTATTAAAAGTATTTACCTAAAACAAATGAAAGAAGTTTTATGAAAGAAAGCAGAAGGCAAAGAGTGAATGAAAAAGGATTCTGATATTAGATTTCAAAGAAAAACATTCGATAATCTTATGAGTACATGAGTAGCCTATTTATAACAGCACAATTGCCTTCTTTGACATCATCCATGACATAATATAAAATTGACACAAAAGGAATCTTCATCTTGAACGGCTATTTTTCTTTGAACTGTCATTCTTGAGTGCTTGAATAATTTTCTCATCCGGTTGCATTATTGTGGTCCTTTGGAATCTGTCACCTTTTTGTCACATCATTTTGACTATTCTTTTGAAATGGTTGAGTTCTGTAGAAAAAGTAGTCTTTCTTAGTTTTGCTAGTGTAGAATGCCCACCATGATTGAATATTTTGTCTCTTCCCTGTAGTTCCATCTTCTAACAAATCTTGATAAATATTCTGATGAATAACTCTTGGATTTGATCTTCCTATTTCTCGGTCATGCAGTAATTTAGTAATATTGCTTGAGCTTCTATCTTTGCTAATCTTGTCGTCCATCATTCCTAAATTTTTCTAAAAAGTAGAAGACTATTTTCCTAAAAATTAAAGCACATGGTTTTATCCTTTAAGAGGCAAAAATCGAATTGACTTCTTAACTTTCCTAAACTTTTACTTGCCATTATCATGCAAGATAATTGGGCCAAGTAATCTTATTAAAAACGAATTAATTACAGTCCACTAATTACTAATTGGACTTAATTAATTAACAACAAATAAATCCTATAAATTAACGAATGACGTGATCCATCAATGTAAGCCCAAGCACGCAATCTTGGTCTTCAAAAGGTCCAAGAATTCCGCGACGGTAATCTGTCAGAATCACGTCACTCAACTAGGTATGCACGTTTGACGATGATAACGTCCGAATCTCGCAAAACATAAAACATAAAAGTTGTAGCTCTATCCCTTATCATTCTAGGGCTTCTTGAATCACCAAATGACGAGTTATATCGAAAGAGATATGCCAAGATTACCAAAATGTGGTAGAATCTTTCAGCACATAAAATTTGTCTTTGACACCTTGGACATGGACATGGTTCATTCTCATCAATTTGTAAAGGGTTAAGGTTGATGATTCGTACAAAAATGACCTATTTTATTCCCTCATTTACTTGGTTTTTCAATCCGTTTTTCAAGTAAGTTTCATCATTTTTAGTCATTTTTTGTGTTAAATGCAGGTTTAGTAATTTTGGAAAAGAAAGTTACAAAAAGTGCAAAAGCATGGAAAATAAGCATAAAAGGAGCAAAAGTGATAGCAACCCATCCAAGTCAATAATGCCTCAATCAAATGAGTTGTTGGTTAATCTTGATGGACCAATGACAAGGTCGCAAATAGAGAAGATGAAGACGACTTTGCAATCTTTGGTGAACATGTTTTGCACCGTAATTAAGGATAAAGACGAAGGCTCATATTTGTATTCGAGTACTGTTGACGTCGGAGTACATTGGCATGTTTCTTGAATCTCTATTGAAGGTTTAGAATGCATGGAATCAAGTTTGGAGATGAAGAAATTTGTGGAAGGCCATAGCTCTCCATGTTGCGACGTCCAGCCTCTTTACGTCGCGATGTGCACTGATGTCGCGACGTCCAGCCTCTCTATGTCGCGACGTGCACTGACATCGCGACGTCCAACGCTTCCCACATCGCGAGGTCACTCACTAGATGAAAATGGAAAAAATATGATTTTTCTCCACGTTGCAACGTCCAGCACTCCCTACGTCGCGACATGCGACTCCTCACGTTGTGACGTCGGGATTTTGTCCAATTTTAAATTACATTTTTGTTTGTTTTTAGAAAAGTTATCACAAACAATTACTTTCCTTTATTGGTAGTGTTTCTTTTACAAATTTTAAGTAGGGTTTTCATTATTGTAGTCTATTTAAAAGCATATTCTTCATGGAATAAAGATGTGATGAATTTTGAAAGAAACCTCTTTTAGCTTTTGCTTTGAGAAACCTTCATTATTGGGTGTGAACCAATATTGAATTCCGATAAACTTCTAAGTGTGACCTTAGGTAGTTTATCTTCCCGCTCTTAATTGAGAACAAGCCAAGATAATTTGTTTAATGCCAAGATTACTAGGGTTAGGTAGATTTTCTTGTATAATGTAAGGGTTTGGATCAATATCCAAGTATTTACGTTCAATATCTTTTCAATTCCACATTTTGTTTGTTTGCTTGTTACTGAATTTATTGCTAGATCAAACATCAATATACCATGTGTTAGGATCACCTTACCACGTGCTATCAAAGTGGTATAAGAGAAAAGGTTGCACAATTCAGGTTTATCCTTAAATTTTTCTTTGTTTCTTCTTGTTTGTTTCTTTCTTTCTTATTTTCTTGAATTCTTGTTTATTTTATTTTCTTGATCTTTTGTGTCCAAGATTAATTCTTTGGATCAATTTTGATTTTGCTTTTGTTATTATAAATTCTCTAAAATTCCGTCTTTGAATTCTTGAGAATTTTGTGAATTGCATATTTAAAAAAAAACCGAAATCTTGAATTGTGGAAGTGCTACTTGTTTCTTGATCATTACTTGTGTTGTTGCATATCAATCTCTATATAAATAATTTGAGATTGTTGTCTTGAAAAAAAAAGAGTCATCAAAGTGACCAATTGAAAAAAAAAACATCAAAACAAAATTACGTGACAAAAAAATATTGTTGTGGAATTTGACTTCAACACAAAATTAAGTAGCTTAGATTTGATATTTCTTACGTAAACGTTTGTGCAATTCCATTCTAAAAGTTCTTACTTTATTGGCTTCTCTTATTGATTCAATTTACACCTTTACGTATTCTTAAACACTCTAGGTTTTCATCTATACTTGATTCTTGTTTGGCTCTTGAATTAAGGCTAAAGGTAAACTGTAGGATTGATAGTAAATAGGGTTATCTATTGATTGAGAAAAGCTACCCAAATAGCGAGTAGTGTACCTACTACCCTAAAGTGAGAACACGTGAGGTGTGATATATTGTTATATTATTGTTTCTAGTATTTTGTCACTAACATTGCATGTACAATGACGGAAGAAAGCTCCAAAAACCAAGTGGACATGCAAACCCAAATTGCATAACTTGTAGACATGGTCAAAGAGTTGTCTATCCATATGGCAACCATGGAGCATAACAAATCAAAGACTATACAATCTCCAAGTCCAAGGCATATTGATTTTGATAAGGAGGCTGACACTCCAAAGCTACCCAAGCCCACAAAGAGATTTGAGATTAAGATACAAACCTTTAGCATTGATTTTCCTACATTTCAAGGGAAGTTAGATTCAGAATTATTTATAGAATGGGTCAGAACCATGTACTCGATGTTTGAGGGTAAAAGATTAGATGATGAGTAGAAGATCCGATTGGTTGGGATGCATCTTAAAAGCTATTTAGTGGTTTGGTGGAAACAGTTGGTTCAAAATCAAAGAATGAATGACAAACCTCCTATTCAAACATGGCGTGAGATGAGATCGATATTGAGAAAAAGATACGCACCTTCTCACTACCAAAGGGATCTTAAAAGAAAGTTGCAAACTTTGGTTCAAGGCAACATAAATGTTGAGGAGTACTACAAGGAAATGGAGTTATTGAGGATTAAGGCCAACCTAAAGGAGGATGAGAAAACCATCATGGAATGGTTTGTTAGTGGTTTGAATCCAAGTTTGGCACATAAATTGGATTTACAGCATGCCACAGATATAGAAGAGACCTTTCACATGGCTGTAAAGATTGAGAAGCATATGAAGTCCAAGGGCCAAGCATATTCTTCTAACCCCACATGGAAAAAGGATTTTAAACCTTTTACACCTAAGACTCCATTTAAGCCAAAGCCAACAGTTTCAAAATCCGCCACCATAGCCATTGGCAAACAACCCTTGACTTTGCCAATGAGGGCGCAAAAATCTATGAAGCGCCAACGAGATGTCCAATGTTTTAAATGCAAAGGATTTGGACATTACCAGTCTGATTGTCCAACTAAGAAGCTCATGTATGTTCTCGATAATGGTGATATCATTAGTGAGCATTCTAGTGATGAAGATATGACAGATCTTGAGAAAGCATCTAAAGACATGATGAAAGAATCCAAAACGCTTTCTTTGGTCTCAAGAAGGATTCTTAATACAACCCCTAATTGAAAACTTGGAACAACAATGTGAGGCTATTTTTCACAACTGGTATAAGGTACATGACAAGGTTTACAGCATGATTATTGATAGTGGAAGTTGCACCAATGTGGCTAGTGTTCTTATTGTGAAGAAGTTGGGGTTATCATACATCAAACATCTAAAACCCTATCGACTACAATGGTTGAATCAGTTGGGAGAGATTAGGTTTAACAAGCAAGTGAAAATTCCATTCTCTATTGGTAAGTATGAAGATGAGGTTTTATTTGACGTGGTATTAATGGAGGCAACACACTTGTTGTTTGGTAAACCTTGGCAATATAATCGAGATGTTATTTATCATGCCAAAAAAACTATTATAGTTTTGAATATAATCGTATGAAGGTGAATCTTGCGGCTCTTAAACCGTGGCAAGTATCTGAAGACCAAGTAGTAGTTGCCAAAGCTAGTGCCTAGATAAGAGAAAATGAAGCAAAGGAAAAGAAGCAGCTTGAGAAGAAAAGTGATAATGTACCTAGTATAGGTCCAGCTATAAAAAAAAAAAGCTTGCTGTATTTGCTTCAAAGAAAGAGATTAGGACAATAATAATATAAAGGTAACCATTGTACTTTTTTTTTGGCAAAACCTCTATTTTGAGGTGGGGCGCCACTCCTTATATATTGGATAATTTTGTGAGTGATGGATTTACCCTAAAAATCACTCTTACACAAAACACTACATGATCACACTCCCATTTACATGCCCATGGCCTAATGGGAGGATGAGCAAGAGGGAAATAAATTAAATGTGGAGTACTTTCTCCATTTACAATTCAAAATCTAACTAGCTGATAAGGTATTCACACTTCTCATAATAATCTTTACAATGCATTTGGTGAATCTAACTACTATAATTTGTACAAAAAAAGCTTAAAAGGCTGTGCAAAATTCACTAGTGGTGAAAGCATGTAACATTATGAATCCTTCTCCTCAGAACTATTCTGATCTAAATAGTACTTTTTTTAACCACTGATCTTCGTTTGAACTTCATAGGTCCTTACTGATTCATCTTTTTCCAAAAATATCCAAATGTGACTATCTAGTTACTAACATCCCCAGATCAACCTGATTCTGATTGCAACAAAAAGATGGGCAATCCTGCTCTAACTTCAGCAAGCAGGGGCCTAGTGAATAGCTTTAAGCAAGTAGCAAACCTGTCCTAACAAATAGCAGACATGGGCTATTCTATTAATGTGTGAGTTACCCTACTTCTTTGAGCTGAGTCTGTTCAGTTCATGTGGGCTTCAGCCTTCTTTTCTTTATCCTATTCCAGTTCTGCTTCTCTGAAGAAATCCATAACTATCCAGCTAAATGAGCATTCTGAGTTTCTGGGGTAATGTTACTGTCCCTTGTCTACCTTGTACAGCCAACCATCTGGCTAAAAGATTCTCCTGTTTGGTCACCCTTCTTGTAGTTGCAGAGTTATGAATTGTCTGAATTAGCCGTCCCAATTATATGCATCTTCAGTTCTGAGTATTGAAATTCTCCATTAGGTGTTGCAGATCTTCTGATTCAGATTCCAGCTCCGCTATTTTGAATCCCTTCTCCTTGCATAGATGAATTCCTTTGTATGTAGTATATAGGAGGATATGCAGTTTAGACATTAGGTTATTAGGAAAATCCTCTTGAGTGAACCAAATAATAGCCTCACCCCTATGATTCCTAACTATCCCACCTCCTTTCTTCAGCTGGGACTAAATGTGAATGGCTATATTTAGCTTCACCTTCCCCTCTAGTGGAGGCATCCATTTGATGAGTTGAATCTTCAAGCCCTTTCTACTGTTGCCAATCTATGACCAAAAGGCTCCCCATTGCTTGCTGTATCTGTCCCCTGTCTTTAACTCCACAATAAGCATTAGTTCTTTAAAGACATTTGAAATAGAGGTTAGCAGATCCGGAGCAATCCCCTCAAAAGTAGCTCTATTCCTAGACTTCCATTGAAATAGAGGTTAGCAGATCAGGAGCAATCCCCTCAAAACCATTGTATTTAATGATCCAAAAAGACATTTATATTGTGGATAGTAATCACATTTCTTGTTTGCCTAGTGTTGTTTTGTCTCTTTTGTAAGAATATGAGGACTTATTTGCCAAGAAGTTACCTAAGGGATTACCACCCATTAAAGGCATTGAGTATCAAATTTATTTTGTTCTCGGAGCTTCTATTCCAAATAGGCCAGCAAATATAACAAATCTTGAGAAAACTAAGGAAACGTAAAGACAAGTGGATGAGCTTCTTGACATGAATCCCTTAGTCCTTGTTCTATTCCTATTATCTTCGTCCCAAAGAAAGATGAATTGATAACGATCTCACCACGCTCCTCACGTAGATTGATAGTTGCTGCGGAAAAGTGTCCGCGATATTTTCGTAAATCAATTTGGACAGGTGGAATCAATCTATCTCTGTAGATTGGCTTGAAACACAATTAATTGGATGCTCCTCACAAACAATTAACACGATAGTCGCGTAAGATTTAATCCCCTCCTCAGGAACTAAAACCCACAATGTAAATTGGAATTCCCTCCCCAGGAAAACAACTCACGTGAAAAAAAACAACTCTGTGTTTTTATTTCTCAAAATTCTTCTCTCTCTAACTATTACAACTGAATATAATGCCTATTTATAGGCTTAAAACAAACCCTAACTTTCTAAAAATATAAAACCCAACTTTTTAAAAGATGGACTAAACAAAAGCCCAAAATTAAAACTCAACTTAAACTCCAACTAAACAATAATTAGAATACATATTTCTGGGCCCTAACATCTAAGGAACACTTTAGGAAACAACCCAAAATAACAAACACGAAAAAAACACACAAAAAATAACGAAAAAACTAAAAATTCGGAAATTTGTCCGCGTCATGACATGTTGTGCAACTTCACGGCATGGTTTCACCTTGATCCCTTCAGAATCTGGAAACATACAAAACATCAAAATTTTAGATATGGATCTTAGCTTGCCAATGCTGTAAGAATCAACCCATTCCAAGTTATAGTGAGAGAGATATGGGCATATTACTAAAACATGGCAGAATCTCTTAACAAACAATATTTGACGCCTCTTGTCATGATTTCATTTGTTATCCCATTTTGGAGTCTCGGACCTCCTTTGGACCAACATGAGGCTTATTCTTCATCCTATTCCCGGCCTCCATACATGAGATTCATCTTTCACAATTGGAACAAGTACCTTGGATTTTTCGAAATATGTGATCACACATGATTTCATATCATGAATCTTGGAGACTGTGTGAAGATTGTAGAGCCATTAATAAGATTACCATTAAATATAAACATCCAATCCCTAGGTTAGATGACACGCTTGATGAACTTTATGGTTCAACGATATTCATCAAGATAGATCTTAAAAGTGGCTATTATCAAATTAGAATGAAAGAGGGTGATGAATGGAAAATAGCCTTTAAAACAAAGTATGGATTGTATAAATATTTAGTCATGCCTCTTGGTCTAACTAATGCTCCTAGTACTTTTATGAGGTTGATGAATCATGTGTTTAGATTTTTCATTGGTAAATTTGTTGTAATTTACTTTGATGATATTCTGATTTATAGAAAATCACTTGATGAGCATGTTGTGCATCTTAAAAATGTGTTTGTTGTATTAAGAGAACATAAATTGTAAGTGATATCAATCCATCCAAGTTAATGACTTAATCAAGTGATCCATTGGCTAATCTTGATAGACCAATGATGAGGTCAAGAACTAAGAAGATGAAGACGACTTTGCAATATTTGTTGAGCATGTTTAGTACCGTCATTGAGGATGAACATGAAGGCTTGGAGTTGTCTTCAAGTAAAGTTGACGTCGAAGTACTTTGGAATGTTTCTTGCAGCTCTATTGAAGGTTTATAAGGCATGTAATCAAGTTTGGAGATGAAGAATTTCGTAGATGCCCAAAGTTCCCCATGTTGTGACTTCCATCATCTCTACGTCGTGACGTGCACCAACATTGCAACATTTGACATTCCCCATGTCACGACATTACTCACTGGATAAATGTGGAAAAATTCACATTTTCTCAATGTTGCGACGTCCAGCGCCACCCACATCGCGATGTCGGCAATTCGCCCAGTTTTAATTTTTAAGTTTTTGTTTCTTTCTAGGAAAGTTATCACAAACACTTACTTTCCTTATTGCTTACTGTTTCGTTTACAAATTTTAAGTAGGGTTTTCATTATTGTAGCCTATTTAAGGCATCTTCTTCATTGAAGAAATGGTTTTGAAGAATTTTGAAAGAAACCTCTTTTAGATTGCTTTTAGAAACCTTCATTATTGGTTGTGAACCAACCTTGAATCTAGTAAACTTCTAAGCTTGACCTTAGATAGTTTATCTTCTAGCTTTTAATTAAGAGCCAGCCAAGCTAATTTTCTTAACACCGAGATTACTTGGGTTAAGTTAATTATCTTGTATAACGTTAGGGTTTGGAACAATATTCAAGTATTTACGTTCTATATCTGTTTGTTGTTTTTGTGTTTTTGTTTTTGTTTGTTGCTGAATTCATGCTAGATCAAAAATCATATACTATATGCAAGGATCACCTCACCACTATCAGAGAAGAGGTTGCACAATTCAGATTTATCCTTAATTTTCTTCGTTGTTCCTTCTTGTTCATTTTCTTTCTTTCATCTTCTGATTTCAGATTTTTCTTATATTAAATATTGTGCAATTCAATCATAAAATTGCTTATCTTATTGGTTTTCTTTATTGCTTCAATTTATACCCTCTACGTGTTCTTAAACACTCTAGTTTCTCATCTATATTTGATCCTTGTTGGTTTATTGTTGACCATGTTAATTGTTTTGCTATTGAATTAAGGCTCAAGATAAACTATAGGATTGATAGTTTATAGGGTTATATATTGATTGAGAAAAACTACCCAAATAGAGAGTAGTGTATCTACTACCCCAAAGTGAGAACCTGCGAGGTGTGATATATCGTTATATTATTATTTCTCGTGTTTTTCACTGACATTGCAAGTACAATGTCGGAAGAAAGCTCCAAAAATAAAGTGGATATGCAAACTCAAATTGCATCAATTGTTGACATGGTCAAAGAGTTGCCCATTCGAATGACAACTATGGAACATAATCGACCACAAATGGTACATCCTATAGCTCCAAGGCATATTAATTTTGATGAGGAGGCCGACACTCCAAACCAGCCTAAACACAGTCTTTTACAGACCAAAAGAATAAACAAAACCTCCACACATCAAAATCGTGTGATAAGAAAGATCTTATAGAGCACACAAAATCTTTCTATGTTTATCTCCAAGATTATTTCTAAATAAATCGCATAGAAAGATGAAAACCGTGTCCCATGCTTATCTTTCCAAAGATAATTACAAAGAATACCAAGATAAGTACCAAGAATGCCAAAACAATTACCAAATATATCAAGATAGCATAATCTCCAAAATCAACCTTCCTTGCATAGATTGATTCAGTTGATTTCTGCAGCCAATGGCAATCTTTCCTTAGTTGCCAAAAAAGTAATGCCAACTCATTTTAGCATTAACAATCTCCTCCTTTGGCATTTTTTGGCAAAATCCAAACTCTTCCTGTATGTTGGGCGGAAGTTCACTGGAACTCCCCCTTAATAGGAACTTACAAAAGAAACATCATTGCACAAGACATTGTGCATGACACAGCAAATGACATCAATATCCCAGCATACAATGTTTTAGGGATTACAAAACAAAATCCAAAATACTCCAATTTTGTCACAAAAAGACATAAGGGCATAAAAATAACTAACATCATAGCAAATTGTCTTAATAAAACAACATAAAAAAACATCAGAGCAATATCAAGCAAAATCATCATCATTATAGGGCATTAGGCTGATTGTATCTGCTAGCAACTGAACACCATTACCTTCTCCTTGGACAGATTCATCTATACCAGCAACTAACCCAGCAGATTGAGCGTTGGAAGAGTCCTGGGTGTCTGTGACACTAGGAATGAAACTTGGAGAAACCACACCAGAAGGATCAGAAGGAACAAGAATTTCCTCCATAATAATTTCTTCATAAAAAACAATGTCTTTATGTTCTGCCATTGTAGGATTTCCTGACTCCATCTCAAGTTCTACAAAATAGAAGATAAGTTTGTGAAAGTACTTTTTGGGACATTCTTAGTGACATAAGGGGGAACACCTGACGAACCAGCACCATCATCCGCTATAGTCTTAGCCATTAAGTCAAAATGTTTCTTCCTTTTAGCAGCCTCAGCAGCAACTTCTTTAGCAGACCTTACTCCCACAAGGTCATCAAGCAACGAAGAGACTTCTTTCCTCTTTTTCAGAATAAAAGACTGTTGAGTGGTCAGAGCCTTCAACTCATCTTCAAGCACCTTGATAGTGCGAGACAGTAAGGCAGAATCACTAATCTCCTCCTTGTCGTAGTGAGAAACATCCTCCATATCATTGATGTGATCACCCTCCAGAAGCTTATAACTGATTCTGATCTCTTCCTTGTCAACCTCTAGAATCTCTATAGATCGAATCATAGCATGTTACGAAGAGAGAATCCCATATATCAAACAAGGAAATGGAAGAGTTATCCTTTCATTGTTACAGTCAGCATGCTTCACAATTTGATCAAACAAGAACTGCCTAATGTCAAACTCAATAAAATTCCCAATCTTGAAAAGTAAGGTAGCCATAGACTTGTTAACACCAGTTCCATGAGAAGTAGGAAGCCAGGTTCTCATGGTTATCTTGTGCAAAATAGCATACTTGACAGAGAGTTGAGAGGCAGGAAAATCTTTTCTCTAGGCCACACTCGTCTAACACCACCTATGATATCTGTAATGATCTTACTGTAATCAGAGGTGAACTCCTCAACATTAGCCCAATGACTGCCCAGGTGAGTGTTAATAACATCAGGGGTGAATTCAAAAAGATGACCTCTCACAAACACTTGTCCACCATTCGGATGCTCAAAGTCCTTCACATTGGAATCTAAATTGCAATAAAATTCCTAAACAACTCTCCTAACATATGGTTTTAAACCCTTGATAGTTCTGCCTAATCTTTGACTTATGAGTTGATCCACAATTTTTCGACAATCCTTAAAATCTCCTTCATGAATATTTCTTTCACCCCAAATATTCTTCTTAGATACTCTATCCCATAGGCCAACATTATACTCAGATTTGAAATCATTCAAATTAACAAAAGGAACTGATTACTTACTTGAGGTGGCTTCCCTTTGACATCGACTGAGAGCGAGTGACTAGTTGAGACTCAGGGGTAGGATTTTCTTTCTATCGCTTAGCCTTGGGTGACTTAATAGGTTTCGATTCTGTAACCTCTTGGACATCGTCATCAGAAGACTCATCATTTTTGCCATATTCTTCATTAACCCAAGCATCATCACAAGACTCTTCATCAAGAAGCCGAAACTTTGTTCTCTAAGGATCTGTGAAAACCCTAGAAATATCTGGTACTTTAGGAGGAGCAGCACTAGTCTTGAACGGACCACCACTAGTCTGCCCAAACCATGTTCTCACACTTGAAGGATCCACTAACTGAATTAGATTAACCAACATAGCTTTTGAAGACATGTCACTCTCAGAATCTAAAGACATCTCTCTTGAATGAGAGGAACTCCCATATTCCTTCGATGAAGTTGGAGAAGTGGGGGTGACAACAGCATGAATCCCATCATCGTCTACAGTCTCTACCATATTTTTAATCCGAGACGAAGACTTTGGCTAAGACATCTCTGAATTTGGGGGCACTTGACTAATTGAACTTTCAGTACCTTTGATTATAGCCAAGATAGAGAAAGCGACTGAGATGTATCCAACAATTGAGAAGAAAAAAACTCAAGAGACCATAAACCCTTGGAATAGCAGAGAAAGAAAGAGTGAGCAAAATAATTGCAGTCTGATTTTGCGTGAAAGAGAGTAACTCTTCAACTCCTCGATATCAGCCGAAAATCCCCAATACGCCACGTGTCACTTGAAGAGATGAAGACCAAAATTTACAAAAAGAAATCCACAACTACAAAACAGCTTAAAAACATGAGGCGGGAAACCAGAAAAACAAAAACTACTCAACTATTTTTGTTTTGTTTTTTTTAATTTTATTTATGATTGTTATAAATAAAAATCCAATACAAAAACTTACAACACTGAAGAACTTTTCACATGACACAAAGGCCTAGAGCAGACCTTAGTTCTTCAAATTTCGCTCCATCTAAAGCTTTGGTGAAGATATCAGCAATTTGCTTTTCTGCCACCATATGTTCCAAAGTAATAGTTTTGTCTTCCACAAGAGATCGAATGAAGTGATGCCGAATATCAATATGCTTGGTATAAAAATGCTGAACAGGATTCTTAGAAATATTGATAGCACTCATATTATCGCAATAGAGTGTCATGACATCCTGTGTGACACCATAGTCTTTCAGCATTTGCTTCATCCAAAGAAGCTGAGTACAGCAACTACTAGCTGTAATATATTCTGCCTCTGTAGTAGACAGAGAAATAGAGTTTTGCTTCTTGCTGAACTATGGCACCAAGTTGTTTCCCAAGTAAAAACATCCACCAGATGTATTTTTTCGATCATCTGAACTCCCAGCCTAGTCAGCGTCACAATAACCCACTAGATTGGTGTTTGTATCAAATGAATACCAGATCTCATAGTTAGTTGTCCTGCTAATATATTTGAGAATTCGATTCATTGACACTAGGTGTGACTCTCGAGGATTTGCTTGAAATCGGTCACATAAATCCACACTGTAGCAAAATATCTAGGTGACTAGTAGTTAGGTACGAGAGACTTCCAATCATACTCCTATATATGCTTGCATCAATAGGAATCCCCTTCTCATCTTTGAATATATTCTCATGAGTCCCAATCGGTGTTCTTCTTGGCCGAGCATTCTCCAACTCAAACTTCTTCAGCAAACTTTTGGCATACTTACTTTGAGAAATAAAAATCCCATCTTTTCTTTGCTGAATCTGAAGTCCAAGGAAATAATTAAACTCACCAACCATACTCATCTCAAATTCCTCAGTCATTTGAGCTACAAATTCATCCACTATCACCTGTGACACTGAGCCATACACTATGTCATCAACATATATTTGAGCGAGTAAAAACTGACCTTTATCGTGGCAAATGAAAAGGGTTTTATCTACTCCCCCTCGCATATATCCCTTGGACAATAAGTACTCCGTGAGCTTTTCGTACCAAGCCCGAGAAGAAGTATATGTGAAGTTGCACTTCAAGTTGAATTTCTTTATCCATCTCTATTGTGAATCTCTGCGAGAAGAAATCTAGCAGTATCTTGTCTCAATTCAACAAGATAAATAAAAAATCTAGGGCGAATATAACCACGATGATTGCAATAATGACAAATAGGAATAAATCTGTTACCTTCTCCTCTAGGAGTATGATAAGAATAATGAGTATTTGCCAACAACTTTCTTCCTTTTGTAATCATCACCTTTCATTGACACGGTCTGTGACATTGAACTTTCTCCTTTATAACCTAGTCCAGAATGATTACCACTAGGTTTACTAATCTTGAGAATGTCATCTAGCTTGGAAGAATCTGAATTTAATATTTTAACAGTTTTCTTTATATGGTTTAGCTCGTTGGTTAGATTCTTCACTTCCCGCTGACTTGCACTCAGTTTGGCTTCCAACTCTGCAGCAGGCTTTTGAAGATTGAGCTTCTCATCTCTTAAATCTCCAATTTGAGTGCGAAGAAGCTGATTTACTCTAACAAGTTCAGTCTATTTATCATGAAGATTCTTATACTCGAGGAGGATATCTTCTTCGGTGACTTCATCTTCATCTTCGTCACTATATGCCGACATATTTACAATGATACTTCGTGTAACATTCTTGACCCCACCAGTGTCTGATTGTTCAGTCTTAGAAACAAGAGCCACATGATTATTCTGGAATTCATCTTCTTTATCTGAATCATCTTCACTCCAGGTTGTATTGAGAGAATTCCTCTTCTTCTTCAATGTATTGGCACAATCTGCTTAAACATGCCCAAAAAACCATCACATTCCCTACACTGAATTCCCCTGTTCTTGAACGATTGATCAGATGTATGATTTTCTTCCCTGTACTTTTTATTGCTTACCAATTCATTTTTGGTGTTGTTGATACTGGTCTTGACACCTTGATTATTTCTGCCAAATCTCTTCATGACTCTACTAAGATTCTTAAACAGTAATGTGAGAGAGTCCTCAAAGTCATCTTCATCAGGATTATCCAACTTCTGCATCTCTGTTTTTAAGGCCATCCCTTTAACCTTCTTTGCTTCCGAGTCTACTCCAAGATTCATTTCAAACATTCTAAATGATCGCATCAGTTGTTCTAGCTTCATCTTGGAGATATCTTTTTCTTCTTTAATGGCATTAACTTTATAAGTAAACCATTGAGGTAGAGATCGTAGAGTTTTCCTCACAAGCTTTTCTTCGAAAAAACTTTCACCAAGAGAGAACGCCTCATTGGCGATGTCACAGAGTTTGGCATTGAACTCAGCAATACTTTCATCTTCATGCATCCTTAAGCTCTCAAATCTTGTGGTTAGTATCTGCATCTTTGATAACTTCACAGCTGACGTCCCTTCATATATAGTTTAAAGAATTTCCCATGCCTTCTTGGCTGTCACACATGTAGAAATAAGTCTAAACTGAGCAGGGTCAACGTCATTGAAAATAGCATTAAGAGCCTTTGAATTATGTTTGCCAAGGCATCTTCAGTAGCAGACCAACTTTTTTTTGGCTTGGGAGTTATGACAACACCAGCTGTGTTGGTAGTTATTAGAGGATCGCATCCTGTAAGAATTGATTTCCAAGTCTTGTCATCAATAGCTTTGATGAAGGATCTCATTCTGGCCTTCTAATAAGCATAATTGCTGCCATCCAATAAAGGTGGACGCATTGTTAAACTCCTTCTTTCATAGATTCCATCGCACCAAACACCAAGATCAAGTCCTGCGGATCCCGCCTAAGAAACAAAGACGACCCACTCTGATACCAATTGAAAGATCAAGGTTAGATACGTGGTTTCCTAGTGGGTTAGAACACTAGATGTGACACCGATATAAAAATTATAATGGACAGTATTTAAATGCAAAAAATAAAGAGACAGAAGGTTGGTAACGCAGTTCGGCAATTGCCTACGTTTGCGGGGCCATGCCCAGACTTAAAACAATTCACTAAGTTCACAAAGTTACAAGACACCCAATCTAACACAAAGTAAGACTCCCCTCTTTCCTTTGTCGCCGACTCTTTCTAACTTCCTAAGTGAATTTGTTTTGCGAGTTCCTCTCGACTTGTGCGATTCTTCCCAGAATCTTTAAGAGACAAGATCCCATTGTCAATGGCGACTCCTCCTGGAATCCGTGTATAGCAAGATCCCCTTGCCCACAATCAGAATTCTCCCGAGTTCCTGGCAGCCTCCTCCCGAGACTGAGTTTCAATAAAGATTACAAGAATTGCACCTTCAACACTTTTGCATTTAGATGCATTCAGCCAATACAATTAATCAAAGAATTCCAACCAAAAGTGTGTTCACATCTTTTACAAACCAAAAGAATAAACAAAACCTCCACACATTAAAATCGTGTGATAAGAAAGATCTTATAGAGCACACAAAATTTTTCTATGTTTATCTCCAAGATTATTTCCAAATAAATTGCATAGAAAGATGGAAATCGTGTGCATCCCATGCTTATCTTTCCAAAGATAATCCTCCAAAGATAATTACCAAGAATACCAAGATAAACATCAAGAATACTAAGATAATTACCAAATATATCAAGATAGCATAATCTCCAAAATCAACATTCCTTGTATAGATTGATTCGGTTGATTTCTGCAGCCAATCACAATCTTTCCTTATTTGCCAAAAAAACAATGCCAACTCATCTTTAGCATTAACATTCTTGATAATGGTGATATCATTAGTGAGCATTCTAATGATGAGGAAATTACAGGTCTTGAGAAAGATTTTGATGACATGATTGAAGAATCTAAAAAGCTTACTTTGGTCTCAAGGAGGATTCTTAATGCACAACCCCAAGTTTGAAGATTTTGAACAACAACGTGAAGCTATCTTTCGCAACTGATGTAAGGTTTATGACAAGGTATATAGCAGGATCATTTATAATGAATGTTGCATCAATATTCCTAGTGTCCTTATTGTTAAGAAGTTAGGATTATCATACATTAAACATTTCAAACACTATAAAGTACAATGGCTTAATCAATCTGGCAAGATTAGGGTTAACGAGTAAGTGAAGATTCCATTCTCTATTGGTAAGTATGAAGATGAAGTTTTATTTGATGTGGTTCCAATGGAGGCAGCTCACTTGTTGTTGGGAAAACCTTGGTAATATGGTCATGATATTATATATCATGCCAAGAAAAACTATTATAGTTTTGACTATAATTGTATGAAGGTAATCTCGCAGGTCTTAAACCGTGGCAAGTGTCTGAAGACCAAGCAGTATTAGGTCCAATTATTAAAGAAAAGAATCTTGCTGTATTTGCTTCAAAGAAAAAGCTTAGGATAGCAATATTAGATAAGCAACCATAGTACTTAATGATCTGAAAGGACATTTATATTGTTGATAGTGCTCACCTTGACGATTTGCCTAGTGTTGTTTGTTTTTTTCCAGGAACATGAAGACTTGTTTCCCGAGGAGTTACCAACTGGGTTACCACCTATTAGAGGCATTAAGCATCAAATTGATTTTGTGCCCGGAGCTTCTATTCCAAATAGGCCAGCCTATAGAACAAATCCCGAGAAAACCAAGGAAATACAACGACAAGTGGATGAATTTCTTGCCATAGGTGTTGTTTGTGAATCCCTTAGTCCTTGTTATGTTCCTGTTATTTTGGTCCCAGAGAAAGATGAATCCTAGAGAATGTGTGTAGATTGTAGGGCCATTAATAAGATTACCATTAAGTATAGGCATCCAATTCCTAAATTAGATGACATGCTTGATGAACTTTATGGTTCCACAATATTCACCAAGATATATCTTCAAAGTGGCTATTATCAAATTAGAATAAAAGAGGGTGATGAATGAAAAATAGCCTTTAAAACAAAGTATGGATTGTATGAATGGTTAGTCATGCCTTTCGGTCTAACTAATGCATCTAGTACTTTTATGAGGTTGATGAATCATGTTTTTAGATTTTTCATTGGTAAATTTGTTATAGTTTACTTTGATGATATCCTTATTTATAACAAATCAATTGATGAGAATGTTGTACATCTTTCTAATGTGTTTGTTGTATTAAGAGAACATAAACTGTATGCAAACCTTAAAAAATGTTATTTTTGCATGTAGTCGATTATCTTTTCAGGGTATATTGTTAGTTCTCAAGGAATATCTATTGATGAGTCAAAGGTTAAGGCTATACTTGATTGGTCAAGGCCTTCTTCTACTAGTGATGTCGGAAGTTTCATGGTCTTACAAGTTTTTATAGGTGTTTTGTGAAAGATTTTAGTTCTATTGCTGCACATTTAAATGAACTTGTTAAGAAGAATGTCACTTTTGAATGGAAAGAGTCACATGAAAAGGCTTTTAACACACTTAAAGAAAATGAGACTCATGCTCCTGTGCTTGCATTGCCTAATTTTAATAAAGTTTTTCAGATACATTGTGATGCCTCCAGAATAGGTATTGGTGCTATGTTAATACAAGAATTAAAGCCCGTGGCTTACTTCAGTGAAAAGCTAAATGGAGCAGCTTTGAAGTATGCAACTTATGACAAGGAGTTGTATGCTTTGGTGAATCTTTACAGGTATGGCAACATTACTTATGGCCGAAAGAGTTCATAATTCATTCATGTGATGAAAACCTCAAAATCTTGAAGACTCAAGGTAAGTTGAATAAGAAGCATGCTAAATAGTTAGACTTCATTGAATTCTTTCCATATGTGATTAAGTATAAATATGCAAAATAGGCCAATAAAGGTTGTGAACCAATATTGAATTCCAGTAAATTTCTAAGCGTGACCTTAGATAGTTTGTTTAACGCCTTGATTACTTAGGTTAGGTAGATTTTCTTGTATTATGTAAGAGTTTGGATCAATATCCAAGTAGTAACATTCAATATCTTTTCAATTTTGCATTGTGATTGTTTGCTTGTTACTAAATTTTGTGCTAGATCGAATATCAATATACCTCATGTGAGGATCACCTTACCGCATGCTATAAAAAAGAGCAATGGATTTGGCATGACTTGACAAAAAGTTATGCATAAGAGAAAGATGTACGGCGTAATCGAGACATAACTCATTCCATGACAGTAGAACGTCTAGAAGAAAAAGCTAAAAACCATGCACTTGTGACATGAGTGGAGTACTAGTCAAGCAGTGGAAAAATCAGTAGAAAATCCACATCGCAACCAATGCGCTCATGACGCCATGCACAGAAGGAACCATAAAGGCAGACCAAAATGTGGAGACATTAAGTGTGTTGTGCTAAAGAAAAAGCCAAAATATGCCTGGATAAGGATTGTTGGCATGATGGCACGATGTGATTGTGCCATGACCAGAAGGGGAAAAATCCTATAGTGTAATTGACACGTGTATCATGCCAATGCGAGGTTGCACACAAAGCTAGCTTTCTAGCCTGATCAGCTCAGCGGAATGCAAAACGTAACTAGCAAGGAAGTGATGCCAATGCACATATCTTGCAGTAGATTCAGCAAACACAACAACACTCAACCAAAATGCGCTAGCATGACAAGTCAACAGATAATGCCATAGAGCAAATGCATAGTGTGACTGGCCTGTGAGTCACGTCCGATGACTTCAGTAATTGTAATTTTGTACTATTTGTCTTCTTTTTCAATTTTAGTCCTTGATTTATGAATTTTTGGTCCCAGAATATAATTTAAACTTTGTCTTAGGTTAACTTATGAATTTTAGAAGAGAAATAACCCAAAATATTGTGTGAGAATAATCTTTTGAAGGGGACTTAAGTGGGAATTTTGGAAACAATACAAAGATGGAACTTTTAGTTTACACATGCTCTTGTAAAAATACACCTTGAGTGTGTGTTTTGCTGTACTTTAGCTCTTTTGGCAGAAGACCAATTTGGAGAAGAAAAGCTATAGTTTTCTTGAAGATTTTTGAGGAAAGACTCAACCTTTTAATTGGAGCAATTTGGAGAAGAAAAGCTATAGTTTTCTTGAAGATTGCATCTTTTACCTTTTGTATGGAATTTTACATGTTTAATATACTTTTCTCTTATGCAAGTTCTTCTATGAGTGATAGAGCTATAGTGTCCTTAGTTGAAGGGAAAGATATCATGAACTCTTGAGAAATACAGACATTCGTGTCATGTGTATAAGTATACATGGAACATGTATTGATTTTCTTGATAAATTCATGTTTGTATAGTGGCCATATGCTTGTGTGAACATTGGTGTGTAATTGATGACTTGTGTGTCTCTTGCTAGCCCTTAAATGCATATTGATCATGCTTGACATTATTTCTATGTAATGTGAAGTTTTGATTAGTTAAGGGAATGGGCATGTAAGGGAGATAAACTGATAAACCTAAGTTTGTTGAACTCTTATGAACCACTAGTTTAAACAAATGTCTCAAGATTAGCAACAAGAGAGATCTAAGCTAATTGTGCCATGTTTCCACATTTTGAAAGCTACAAAATGCATGTTGCATATGGGGTTTATGGGAACAACAAGAGACATCTAAGTGGATATTAATTGGACATATTTAAGATTCAAGCCTTGATTAAGCAACAAGGGAGACCTGAGCTCATTTGAGATCACTTGTGAGTTAAGTAGAGGAGTGGAAGAGAAATTGAAATTAGAGTAACCCTATGTATTGAAAAACTCATGTCATGAAAGAGAAGTGAACTTCAATTGAACATGAATGTGTGTGACCTCAAGAGAGATTAATGCCCAAACCTAAAGACAAGAAAACATTTGTTTAATCTAGAATTTCGTCATACTTGTTACCTTTGTTCTTTGTTTTAATGTTAATTGTTTGTCTTGACTATTTGCTAGTTGATCACACAATCTAAGAGTCACTATGCCATCCCTGTGGGATTTGACTCTTACTTTTATTGTCTACTAATAAGTTGGTAAATCACCAACTTATTGACCTAATTTCATAATGAATTTGCTTAAGTTCTCAAGTAATTAGTGTTGTTTACATTAATTTGTGTGTTATTTTGTATGGAAGAACAAAAGGAAAGCCAAAAGAGGAAAAATGAGCAAAAGAACTCAAATAGGAACAAAACGTTAGAGAAATGGCAGTTGGCGCAACTATTGAATAGCTGCGCCATGATGAAGACACTAGCAGCGTGACTAGGACTTGGCCGCACCATGGATAATGTGTAAACTAAAGTGCAGCGCAACTTCAGAGATGTCATGCCAATTAGAGTCCAAAAGGGCGGAAGGAAGTTCTAACATGCCAGCAGAGGTTTAACAAGGAACAAACACTTAGACGCGAGAAAAAACAAGAAGAACCAATGGCGTGGCTAGATCTAAGTCACTCCATGAAGAAATAACGCTAAGAGGAATTCATTAGAGACTTGCATAGCCCGAGCCTTCCCATGCGCCAAGTATGCAGCAATAGCTACGCAGAACATGATCGTGTGGTTTAACCTACAACCAACTACGCAGAATGTAATCAGAGTGAGCTGTGGGAAAAGAACCTTGCTTAGCAGAGGAAAGCCCATGCAAAGTTGTAGATTCATACATGAGTAAGTGCGCGCAACCTCAGCTAACTTGCGCCATAATGGGCCAAGTGAAGAAGACACAACATAATTGGAACCACTCTACGCCAAACTCCAAAACTGCTGAAGAAAAGGGTCGCGCAACATTCAGGAAGTTACGCCATGGGGATTGCTAACTCAAAAGCATGGCGTAGCCTGAAGACATCCTATGCGAGCTGACACAACAATGTACTTGGTGTACTTTTTATACTTTTTGCAACTTTATTACACTTGTGGTCCTCGCCCACCTACCATTTAGGGTCTAACATGTATTCTTAAGTTTGTTTAGGTTACTTTTATGAATTTAAGAACTAAAAAGTAGGTAGGAAAGAGAGCTCATTTTGTAACAAGTACAACACTTGGAAAAACTCTAGAAAAAAGAAGGCACCATAATCTTCTCCAAGAAGAAGAGACTTGAGTTCAAAGGTGTAAGAGCAACATTTGATATTAAAGCTAGGATTTTTGAGTTGGAATTTAAGAAGAGCTTTCATATTTTTTTAATGGTGACATCTTTCTTTATCATTATAGCTTTAATATTGAATTTCTATATACTTAACATGCTTGTAGTCACCATGAGTGGCTAAACCTTGATAGGTTGTCATGAGGTTAGTTAGTGGGTGTAGTAAAACTTGATATAATGATGAATCTTGCTATGGGTATGATAAATGAAGACCTTGCATACTTGGTTTGAATGGGCACACACTAGTAATGCATATTTGTAGACTATGTGATGCCGTGAATGAACTCATTAGTCTAATGGAAGAGTTTAAATTGTGGTATGATAAGGGGTTGAGTTTAGATCCATCAACCTTGAATGTTAGAGGGAACAACTAGAAATGTGTTAACATAACCTCTTTGTAAGGGTATGGGGTAAGGCTCTAGTCTATTAGGTGCTAAGGCAAGGAGGGGGAAATCTTGATATGGTCTCTTAGTAAGTCTATAAGCTCATCTTCTAAGCTTCAAACAAACCACAAAAAGGTGAATCCTAAGCTAACCAGTGAACAAATGATGTTGGGAGGAAGTGATAGTTTTTAGTAATCTATCAACTCTTAGATCAACCTTTACGGGAATTGTGATAGATCTTAGTAATATATGAACCCTAACAGAACACCTCTTAATTTAGTAACCCTTGGTAAGTAATTTATCAAAGTATCAATTTGAAATGCTCATATACCATCCCATGACACCCCTACTTTTTTAAGTGTATTTAATTTGAATTCTATCTTGCTTAACTATTGACAACCACCATCCATTTCATATTTACTGTTGTTTATTGTTATTTGCACAACTATATTGTGATAGTTCTTATCTGAAGAATCCCTCCATGTGGGAATGATCCTTAAGCTATACTCAAGTGATAGTTGCAGATTATCACCAAGAGGAATTAAGGTTTAACTTGTTGTTTAGGTCACTAATCTCCTTTGAGGTATTTATTTGTGCGAATTTATTGTGGTGATTGAAAATGCGACAAGTTTTTGGCGCTGTTGCCGGGGAGGGCAATTGGTGCTTGAGAACTAATTTGAGTTTAGTTGTGTTTAAAGTAATTTTTATGTTTTGTTAGTAGTTCAGCTTACTTGTGTTGTGTTTGGTGCTTATAGGTATCTTCAACAGTTTGGACCCTATTGATTATGCAAAGGAGTACAAGATTGAAAGGAGTAATTGAATACGAGTTGGATCAAGAATTCGAGAGAACATTACTCGCTGAAAGAAGGTTGAGAGCGAGAATGGGGAAGAGACAAGAAGAACCATATTTTCCTTGTTTAGGTGATTACTACGAGCCACCGATGCAAAATCTCAAAACCCATTTTGAGATTGAAGTGGAGAGCTTCCAAATATCGTCTCAAATTGTTGCCATGATTAGTCAAGGGGCTATCTTTCAAGACAAAGAACATGACGATACCTATGATCATTTTGAATCATTTCTAGAATTGTGTAACACGTTCAAACTACCGCAAGTTCCTCAAGATGCAATTAGGCATGGTTTATTTCCATTCTTCTTGAGAGAAAGGGCTAAGAAATTGTATAAATCTATTCATGGATCGAGCATATAGTCATTTGATGACCTCCAAAAGAGATTCCTTTTCAAATACTTCCCACCCTTCAAATTGGATGGCATGAGGATGGAGATTATGAACTTTAGGCTGCATGACAGAGAGACCTTCAAGAAAGTTTTGGAACGGTTCAATGATTTGATTTGTGCTTGTCCCAACCATGATTTGAGAGATTTGAGGACCATGAACATGTTTCTACAAGGACTAAATTCCGAATCAATTTTGATGATGCAAGCAAGTACCAGAGGAGCGATAAAGGAAAAAATGGTTCCTAAAATTCAGTCATCGTTTGATAAGGTGTTTGATGAGTTGGCTTTAGACCAACTAATATGTGTTATATCTCTTGGCTTTTGCCTTGAATTTCATACAAATTGTGTAGTGATTTGTGCCATTTTATGCATGCATGTGGTTTGCAATTTGGTAATGTTCAAGTGTGAAAAAAAGGGCAAAAAGGATGATGAAATGGAGTAATATATGTCTAGATGGAAAATTAAAGAAACCCTAAAAATTGCCTAAATGCTTATTCGGTTGAATTATGGTTTTGAGCAGAATTGTTGTGCAACTTGTGTTGAGTGAAACTCCTTCACTTCTAATCCGAATGAGTAGATCTTGGATGTTCTGGAAAGGTATTTGTGTTTACTTCATTTCTCATGTTTTTACTTGTTTCTAATTCTATGTGTAGCTATCAGAAACGAGGGCTTCTTTATGATTGTTGTTTCTAGGGTTTTCATTGTTGGAATCTTTGCCACAGTTTGGTAAATTGTCCATATCGTGCGCTACAGACATCTGATGATGCTTTTTCTTAAACCAATGGAAAGCCAAGAGATAGATCTAAAACTTTTATGTTTACCACAAAGTCCAATTCAGAGGCTAAGATATACATATTTTGCATAGAAGAAGTTTGTTGTGCTGAAATGGTTGCATCACATATACATGCACTCACTTCACACATATTTACACTCACCTCTCGAATACACCCATGCACACTCATCGCACACTCACGCACAAACCCATGCTCACCCGCACACACTTACACTTCGCCGCACAGCTTGTGCGGAGAGCTCACACACCTCGCCGCAACATCATGCGGCGAGGTCAATGTGCGCGCGGCACTCACCTCTCGCACACGCTGTGCGTGCACCGGGCCCAGCCTCGCACACTCTCTCACACAAGCCGTGCGCGCCTGTGCGCGGCAGTTATGCACAAGCCGAGCACACTTGTGCGCGGCAGTCTCGCACGCACACACGCATGCTGCGCGCGCACCGCACATGCGAGCAGCACTCGCACACCTCGCCGCACGCATGTCCGACGAGATCACTCAACTTGCCGCATGTCCAATGTGGCGAGTTATCACTCTACACACATTTTCTTCACTCATTTTATTTGCATACACTTCACACTACTTCATTTCACATTTGCACCTCAAACTCATCTTCAATTCATTTCACACACACACTCAACATTTGTACATAAATGCACGGCGAGACCTCGCCACGAGGTCTTGCCATACACACATAACAAGCAACGAGACCTCGCCGCGAGGTCTCGCCCACGCACACAACGCACGGCGAGGTCTTGCTGCGAGACCTCGCCAACACACACACACAAGACGAGACCTCGCCACGAGGTCTCGCCCATCAAACGCACAAGCGGCAAGGTCTCACCGCGAGACCTCGCCTTGGGAGCTTTCTTCTTGGCAATGAGAATTTGGCTAAGTGTGAAATGTTGTTTTTTTTTACAGGTGCAAGGAAACGTGATCATTCAAGGCAAAAAGAAGTGGGGAAGCTGATGGAAGCGCAAGGACATGGGCTTGAAGACGCTGGACTCTAGATTGCTTCCTAGCTTGGAATTCTTACACGTGCTGTATTTGGAGTGTTGATATTGCGCAGTGGCATTTTTGTAAATACTTAACTAGTTTATGTTTGCGTACTATTTACGTTTTATAACCTCTATATATAGACGATTAGTTAGTTTTTATGAGGAGATCATTCGAGAGTAGAAAACATACTTTTGATTTTGAGAGCGGGAATGTTCTCTCTCTAGCTTTCTCTCTCTAGAATTTTCTCTCTCTAGAATTTTCTTTCCGTTTTCAATTCCGATCGAGAATTTGGACCGGTCATTGTAATCTTCTACTCAATTAAAGAGAAAATTCACAAATCTTTTGTGAATTGGAAGCATTTAAAGCAATTCAATTTGTAAACTCTTTCCATTTAATGAAAATGAACTGTTTCTCATTGCAAATTGTTGATCGTGAATTGAGAATGGAGTTCTGTAGCTAAATTGATGATGTTCTAGGGTTGGAAATCAGATCAATGTGTAATTAGACTACGCAAAGTTTTGTAATTGACACAATCCATAAAGAATGAATTCCTACTTAGAACGAATGCATGAATTTTGTTAAGTTTCATTTATTTGTGCTTTTGTTGATTGAGTTATGCTTCGATTGTGGTCGCCATGCTGAGTTGGGGTTAAATTCGCCAAGAGGAGTTGGAATGAATGAGATGAGAATCTTAAATAGGATAACTGAGTCTTCTCACTAGATTTGTTTGATCATGAATGGAGATGCGGTCGCCATGCCGGTGGATGTCATGCGGTCGCTTCGCCATGGGAAAGAGTGGTGCCAGGGCGTGTAGGATGTCATGCGAATGGTGTTCTAAATTCCTAGGCAACTGAATCTCCTCTATGTTCTACAAGTGTGTCAATTGCATTGCATTTGATAGTCTAATGCACAGCCATCCGATGTAATCACCCTAGGACATCCATTTCAAACCTGACTTTACTTTCGTGATTTTTACTTGTTATTCTACAGTAGCATTTTATTTTTGATTGGTGACATTTGTTAGAGCAATACTCGAATTCAAGAATCCAACCCTTCCCTGTGGATACGATCCCCACTCATCACTACTACGTTAGTTTAGGGGTAAAATTGCAAGGTTAACGACACGTTTGCCAATTTTTTGCACCGTTACTGGGGAAGGCACGTTGGAATTTGATTAAGTGTTTCTTGAATTTCATCATTTAATTTCGTGTTGTTCTATTTTGTTTGTTTACTCTGTTCTTATTTTTGTATTTTGTTCTATTTCCTTGTTATTATTGTCGCTTGTGGTTTTTGTTTTGTTGTCTGTTGTTTACATTTGAGGTTCTTGTTTTTGTGTTCTATTTATTTCGGTTATACTTCAGATTTGGTGTTGTTGTATGCCTAGGCTACGATCTTCTGGAGATCCTGAGTTTACACTAGACCCTGAACTACAAAAGACTTTGAGAATTCTAGCCAAACAAAGAAACATGGCTAATCCTGGAGTGAGAGCACCACGTTTTGGTGATCATTATGCTGTGAATTTTGATAACGGATTTGGACAACAAGATATTGATGTTGAAAGTTACCACACCCCCACTCAGATTGTATCAATGATTACTCAAGGTCAATTTTTCCAAGGATTAGACAATGAAGACCCTAATGATCATCTGGACTGGTTCTTAGGTTTGTGTAGCACGTTCAAACTTCCACGAGTGGAGACAAGTGAAGTGCACAGAATCCTTTTTCCTCTTTTCTTGAGCAGTAAAGCAAAACAATTGTTCAAAACCATTGGAGGTTCAGATGCAACAATATCTTTTGAGGAACTTCAGAAGAAGTTCTTGGCAAAATATTTTCCACCAGCTAAGCTTGAGAAGAGGAGATGAAGATCATAAATTTTCAACAGCAAGATGGTGAATCATTCAGAGAAGCATGGGAGCGTTTCAATGACCTAATCCATCAATGTCCTAATCATGACCTTGGTGAAATTAGAGAATTGAATACGTTTTTCAAAGGCCTTACACCTGAGTCTTCTATGATTGTAAAAGCTTGTGCTAATGGTGCATTAAAGGATAAGAGTGTGCCGGAGGTTAGAGAATTCTTTAACCAAATTGCAAAGATGAGTACCTTTTCCCTGAGACACGGAAACCTCATTGTAGAAGACAGAGAGGAGTGCTGGATCTTGATGAGGAAACTTCATTGAGCGCAAAATTTGAGGCCCTTATCAAGCAAGTGCAAACTTTGAAAGCTACTCAAACAAAAGCTCATCTGCTTTCATGTGGTCTATGCAAAGGTGAACACCATATTGATGAGTGTGCTATCACAACTGAGTCTTTACAATATGTGAGTAATTACAACAACAAACCTCAGTATGGTGGAAATTATTTTGGAGGGAATTACTCTGGGGAAATCGACCTTACAATGGTGGACAAGGCAATTGGGGACAACAACAAAATCAAGGAGGGCAATATTACCAGGGAAATGACCAAAGAAGAGCATCAAATGCACTTTCTGGTTTTGATCATCAAGCTGGTAATTCAGAGCAAAGAAAGCTATCAGTTGAAGACATGTTCCAAAAATTGATGGAAAAGATGGACAAAAATGAACAAAGATTTGGAGGATTGGAATCCACTGTCAAACACTATGAGGCTACTTTAAAGAATATTGAAATGCAGCTTGGACAACTCACCAATGCCGTGCACCAGAGACCACGTGGAGCACTCCCTAGTGATACAGTTCCAAATCCAAAAGGAAAGGAAACATGTAATGCATTTACACTGAGAAGTGGTAAGAAAGTGCATAAGACATCTAATCCTCAGGATGAGGAGTGTGTTATTTAGGAGGAAAGTGTTCAATTTGAGAAAGAATGTGCCAATGAGGATTTGGCACCAAAGAAGGAGGGGGTGCAAGATAACGGAAATGGTGAAGAAACCAAGAAAGTTAAAGGACCTCCTAGTCCTTACAATTTTCCTAAATATGCACCAAAACCTCCATTTTCTGAGAGAGTGAAGCCAAAGCAAAAGAAAGGACCTCAATTCAATAGATTTTTAGATTTGGTGAGACAGGTCAATGTGAGCTTACCAATATTAGATTTGGTGACTGCGGTACCCAAATATGTGAAGTTCCTCAAAGACTTGATATCCAACAAGGAACAAATTTTGAGATGTGAAGTACTATTGACACTCACGGAGTATGGTGGAGTATGGATTGGGCATAAGTTGCCACTAAAATTAAAAGACCCTGGCAGTTGCACTATACTGTGTAAAATTGGAACAAGACTCTTTGAGAAAGCTTTGTGTGATTTGGATGCTGGCATTAATCTCATGCCTCTTTCTATTGCCACTGATGTTGGACTTAAGGGGAGAATTCGCCCAGTAGCGGTGACTCTTCAACTGGCTGATAGATCCTTAGTCAAGCCTACTGGAATGGTTGAGGGTGTCCTGGTAGGGATTGATAAGTTTACACTCCCAGTTGATTTTATTGTTCTTGATATGGAAGAGGATCCGGAAGTACCTTTGATTTTTGGTCGACCCTTTTTGGCAACAGGTGATGCTGTGATTGGGGTAAGAAACAAAATAGTTACTTTTAGAATCAATAATGAAGAAGTTGTTTTTGATGTGAATTATGCCATGAAACATCCGTTACATGTTGAATCTTGTTTTGCCATTAAGGCTATAGCATATTCTTCTATCCATGGAATGATTGAGAGTGTTAAGCATGAATTTACTGCTGTTGATGAATTGCATGTCTGTGAAGATGAAATTGATGAATTTGAGCTAGATAATGAGGATAGGAACATCTTGGCTGAAATTGAAAATGATGTTGAATGTTGTTGATTGATGAATCCATTTTTGAAATACAAAGTGAGATTGTTGAAGTAGCAAATGAATGCGAAATGAAAGAGATTTTGGAAGAAGCATGTACTAATGAATTGAAAGAAACTGTTGAGTTTAAACTTCTAACTAACAATATGAATGCATCCACTGAGGTGAGAAGCACTGAAAGTTTTTGCAGGAATGAGAAGCTTATGCCTTCTATCATGGTGGCTCCAAAACCTGAACTTAAACCTTTGCCTCCATATCCAAGTATGCTTTTCTAGGAGAGAGTGAAACATTACCAGTAGTGATCTCTTCTAAACTTGAAGATTGGCAAGAGGAGAAATTGCTGGGAGTATTGAGGCAACACAAATTGGCTATAGGATTGACCATTGCAGATATAAAGGGCATAAGTCCTAGCTTATGAATGCATAAAATTCTTTTGGAGGATAACTCTGCGCCAGTGAGAGATAGACAACGAAGGCTCAATCCACAAATGATGGAAGTTGTCAAGAAAGAAGTGATAAAGTTGCTGGACTTTGGAATTATTTTTCCCATCTCGGATAGTGAATAGGTAAGTCCAGTGCAGTGTGTTCCAAAGAAGGGAGGAGTTATAGTTATAAAAAATGATGCAAATGAGCTTTTTGCAACAAGAGTTGTTAGTGCTTGGAGGGTTTGTAGGGACTACAGAAAGCTTAACAAGGCTACAAGGAAGGATCATTTTCCACTTCCCTTTTTGGAGCAGTTGTTGGACCGAATTGCTGGCTACTTGTTCTACTGCTTCTTGGATGGCTATTCTGGCTATAATCAAATTGCAATTGATCCTAAGGACCAAGAGAAAACAACTTTCACTTGTCCCTTTGGCATGTTTGCTTACAAACGGATGCCATTTGGCTTGTGCAACGCGCCTGCAACTTTTCAAAGATGCATGATGGCAATATTCCATGACATGGTTGAGTCGATTATAGAGATTTTCATGGATGATTTTTCCGTCTTTGGAATGACGTTTGATGGTTGCTTGGAGAATCTAGCCAAAGTGCTGAAAAGATGTGAGGAAACGAATCTTGTGTTAAATTGGGAGAAATGTCAGTTTATGGTTCAGGAATGCATAGTGATGGGACACAAGATCTCTCATGCTGGAATTAAGGTTGACAGAGCTAAAATTGATGTCATTGCTAAGCTCCTTCTCCCGTCCAACGTTAAAGGCAAAAAGAGTTTTCTTGGGCATACTGGCTTCTATAGGTGGTTTATCAAAGATTTCTCAAAAATTGTTAGGCCATTGTGTAGCCTATTGGAGAAGGATGTAAAGTTTGAATTCGGTACTGAATGCATTGAAGCTTTTGAGACTTTGAAAGCTAAGCTTGTGGAAGCACCGATTATAATCACTCCTCATTGGGGTGAGCTATTTGAAATAATGTGTGATGCAAGTGATTATGCATTTGGAGCTGTTCTTGGCCAAAGAAAGGATAAAATTTTTCGCACAATCTATTATGCCAGTAAGTTACTCAACGAAGCTCAATTGAATTACACAACCACGGAGAAAGAGATGTTGGCGGTTGTTTTTGCATTTGATAAGTTCAGAGCATACTTGTTGGGATCCAAGGTAATTGTCCATACGGATCATGCTGCATTGAAATATTTGTTAGCAAAGAAAGAGGCCAGGCCAAGATTGATTCGATGGGTCTTATTGCTTTAAGAATTTGATGTTGAAATTAAGGATTGTAAAGGCTCAGAGAATGTGGTGGCTGACCATTTGTCAAGGTTGGAGTCGGAAGCTCAAGAGGGTTCAAATATTTTGGTGAAAGAGCACTTCCCAGATGAGCAGGTGTTTGGAGTGAATGAGAAGTCATTGCCTTGGTATGCAGAGATAGCCAATTATGTTGTGGCTGGCCAAGTTCCTTTTTATTTCTCGAGTGACCAAAAGAGGAAGTTGAGAAGTGATGCCAATTATTATTTTTGGGAGGACAATGATTTGTACAAAATCTGTAGTGATCAAATCATACGCAAGTGTATCAAAGAGGAAGAGAAGGAAGATATTCTGAGAGCATGTCATGAAGGACCGTGTGGTTGACATTTTGGCTCTACAAGAACAGGATTTAAAGTGTTACAATGTGGCTTCTATTGGCCTCATATTTTCTTGGATGCAAGAATTTGGGTTGGCAATTATGATCGATGTCAAAGAACGGGGAACATTTCTTCAAGGAATGAAATGCCTTTGAATAACATTCTTGAAGTGGAAATATTTATGTTTGGGGGATCGACTTTATGGGTCCATTTCCAAAATCCGAGGCATGTAATACATTTTGGTCGCAGTTGATTATGTTTCCAAATGGGTCGAAGCCGTAGCTTTAGCTCACAATGATGCTAAGAGCTTCATTGCTTTCTTGAAGAAACATATTTTCAATAGGTTTGGGGCTCCGAGAGCAATCATAAGTGATGGAGGAACTCATTTTTGTAATAAGAGTTTTGAAGCTCTTTTGGCCAAGTATGGTGTGACACATAAAGTATCCACAACTTATCATCCTCAAACGAGTGGCCAAGCTGAAATCTCAAATCGTGAGATTAAGAGAGTGTTGGAAAAAGTTGTTAATCCAGGATGAAAGGATTGGTCCATGAAATTGGATGATGCATTGTGGGCATACAGAACTGCTTACAAAACTCCTATCGGTGCTTCTCCATTTTGGCTTGTGTTTGGAAAGGAGTGTCATCTCCCGATAGAGTTGGAACATAAGGCATACTGGGCAATTCAGAAGTTGAATATGGATTTGTCTGGAGCTCAATCAAAAAAGATGCTAGAATTGAATGAATTGGACGAGTTTAGATTCAATGCTTATATGAGTTCTAAGCTTTACAAGGAGAAAACAAAGACACTACATGATGCGAAAATCCAATCAAAAAGTTTTGCTCCAGGACAGTTGGTGCTATTGTACAATTCTCGTCTAAGGCTTTTCCATGGGAAATTGAGGTCACGATGGAGTGGGCCATTTCGAGTTGTAAATGTGAAGCCATATGGTGTTGTGGAGATCCAAAATGATAAAAATTGTAACACATGGAAAGTGAATGGTCACATGCTTAAACCATACTTGACTTCTCAGGACAAATGCACCGCTAATCTGGTACAGGCTCCCCAGGAACTTTTCTTGGATGATCCTTTACCTTCACAATGAGCCAAGGAGCATGGTCGGGCTGTGGACCGTAAACCAAGCGCTCCTGGGAGGCAACCTAGATTTTGTTTTCTTTGTTTTCCTTTGTTTTGTTTTTTTGTGATTAGTTTTACTTGTTAATCTTAGTTGTGTCGAACGAATCGACAATTCATGGCACAACCTCATAACTGGTTGTTAAATTTTGCAATGATAAAGGCATGTAGTGAATCTTAGCTATTCACTCAACAAGGGTATGATGAATGTCACATTTTCTACAACCAAGGTAAATGCATTTATTGTAAATCTTGATGCTAGACCCATGAACTTGAGCGCATGATTGGTTTGTAAGATTCCAATAATTGAGTGAAGGAGGTAACAAGTTATGACATAAAGAGAATGGTCCTTTATTGCCTATATTATCCGTATTTCTGTTTTGTTTTCAAGTTTCATTCACATGTGCTTGTTTGATAGCTAGCATAGAGATATTATGTGTTGCACATCTTCTATATATTGCCTGATCTCTTGTTTACTAATGCTAAATCTTTGATAGTGATTCTTCTTCATAAGGTGATGGCTTATTCTTACTATAAACCTTATGAGTATGCCATATTCAGTGAAGATCCGGGTACTACTTCATCTCCATCTTCCTCTTCTTCGGCCGATGAGGATACGGTAATTGATTATGAACCGGCTAACTCTCCCCAATTTGTTAATATTCATGCTGAGAGTCTATATAATAGAACCCTCAACGGAGACTGTATCATCGAAAGGCCATTTGAAGATCCTTCATGTAGATTTGATGAGTTAATTAGAATGCACAATTGGGAACATTTCGCAAGAGCATCTGTGGTTGTGGATATGGAGATTGTCCAAGAATTCTACGCTAATTCCAATGCAGATAGTATCCACTCCGTATTTTTAAGACGGAGGTATTTACAAGTGAATCTCCACAGAATCAATTTGCATTTTCTCGTGCCAGACTACCCCGGTGATATGTACAGTCGTTTGGTGTGGGCGAAACACACAGATCATTTGTTGTCTGCTGTGGTATTGCCTGGTGCTTCCTGGGTGAGAAATGAAAGGTATGCAGCACTATATGTACCCATGAGTGAATTGACAGCTGAGGCGAAGATGTGGTTGCTCTTTATCAATTCTAAGCTTTTACCCACTCACCGGACTTCTATAGCATATAGGGAGAGAGTTTTGTTGATCTATGCCATTCTGCATAATTTTTCTATTGACATTGGAAAATTGATGCTTGGATACATACGGCATGCCCAGTGCTCTGAATTTGCCCCAATGTTCTTCCCTGCTCTGTTAACAGCAATGGCTCGAGATAAGGGCATCAACATTTCTTCCAACGAAAATCCGCAAAATCCTGTTGGCCTTATGAGGACACCTCAATGGCCTAGTTTTCTTGAGGAAGAACGGATAGCAAGACTCTCCAGAGGATAGTCAATGGCCAGGTTCTTTTACTTTTTATTTCTTTCGCCTCGGGAACCGTGACTTATGCAAGTGTGGGGGGGGTGTTGAATTGATTGAAGACTGTGATGGGGGATTTGAAGAAGATTGTGTTAGGTTGTTATTGTCGATTGTTTCATGCATTTAGTGTAGTAGTAGTGTTTGAGTATTATGCTATGATTGTGAAATTTGGATGTTGTTTCTTGTTTATTCGAGTTTAGTAGTATTGTAATTCGTGTGTGTTGTTTTTTGATGAATATGAAATTACGTTTTAAGTTGAGAGTGGTTTTTAATAGTTTGCTTATGTGTTTAAATGTGTTGTTGAATTAAATTGCCCGATTCTTTGATGTCTATCGATGATTGTGAAAACTCCCTCCTGTAAGTATGTGTCAAGTCATCTGAAAAGCTGAGACAATAATGAATGTAAAAGCTGGACACAATAGTGCATTAGATAACGTTTGGAAGTGAGATGAAAGGTATGAAGACCAATGGTTTTTCTATGTCTTGTTGTTTTGTGCAAAATTCATGCATTATTTCGTGTGGCAGGAAACGAGTTAGGAGTTCACATGTATTGAATGAAAAATGGGCCCACTTATGTCTTGCTGTGAATGTTTTTTTTAGAGTTGTTGGGAACATTGATTGCCCTTTGCTTTGACTGAACACATGGGGACTACTTTATAGTTCTATAAATGCTCACTTTTGTTCACTTTACAAGTCATAACTAGTGTATTTAGCACTTGCTCAAAGACGGTTGTGTTTGGACAAGCTTTTGTGAACATCAAAGTTCTTGCCTCATTCATTTTTGGTTAATTCATCAAGAAGGTATGCCATACCACTCCTCTATTAACTTTCTAAATTGTCATGCATTGGTAAGAAAATATATGTTTGATAGCAAGTAGTTTAAGAGGTTAGAAGATAAGTGTTTTTATGAGATGATGAATTAGTGCTTACTTAAAAATAGTTACATGATAAGTGTGGGGGTGGTTTTATAGTGTTTTTCAATCTGCCCAGCTTTACCACGTTTCTATAAATTGGCTATACCTTCAGCATGGTATGTCCAAATGAGTTGATTCCAGATAGAAAATTTCGTTAAGAGGTTGGGCTACACTTTTCATGTTAAGCACTTTTTCCAATTTTGACTGGAATGTAGTTTAATTCCGAAGACAAGGTAGTATTCACATTGATGTTATGGTCTGAAGTTTTCTAATTACGCCCTGCTTGGTATGTTTCGGTATTTTGGCCTTAACGTGCTCATATTTAGTCCAAATGGGGTGATTCTTGTCCCCGAATTCATATAAGAGATTGTTCTACAAATTTTCAGTTTTAGGTTTTGGCAAATTCGAATTGGTTGAATATGAATTTTGCACATTTTCGTAAGGATCCAAGCTGAAATTAATGAGCAATCTGCCCAGCTTACATTTCGGTAGTAATAAGGCTATAACTTGGTCATTTCTTGTCCAAATGGAGTGGTTCCAGTTCTGAGAGTTAGCCAAGTTTAAGTTCTTCAACTTTAATGTTTGGAAATTTTGCTAAATCATCCTTGTTGGCATGTTATTGTTTCGGTTAAGTAGAACTTGAAAATTTGAAATTCTGCTTTGAGTACTTGTTTCATTTTGCCATGAGGTTTGTTGCTACGATGTTTTATCTTAAAAAGTCTACCTTGTAATCATAGTTTCAATGTTTTATTGCGATAGTTCTTGTGGTAGGAGAGTTCTCATGTATATACCTATTTGTGGAAGTGGATGTTGGGTCATCATGTTACATTTCAATGTTCAAATTTGTTGTGGATATTGTTTGCATGAAGTTGGATATGGCTGAATAGATTTTGGTGTTTGACAAGTATGGCACCTAAGAAAGATTCAACTTCACAAAGGCTTCTACTTCGAAGAAAGGAAAAAGCAAAACACAAAAACCACTTGTTGACTCTGATTTTGATTATTGTCCGGACGAGGATGTGCCATTGTTTGAGGACCCTCCGCAATACACAATGCAAGCTACAACTCCGAAGAAGATGAAGGGTTCATCCGATCAAGCTGGTGAACCATTAGTGTTTGTAGACAAAAGAGCTCAAAAAAGATGGGAACAAGGGATCGGTATGAAGAAGCTACACCTGGAGAGAGCATTCACGGTGGAGGGAGGCCCGTTTCAGGAATTGATGCAGTTTCACTGTTTTGATCAAAAGCTCATGAGTGCTCCGGGGTACTGTAATGCTAGTATGGCAAGGGAGTTCTATGCTAATGCTAAGTATCCAAATACGGCTGGGGAATTTTATGTGAGGGGTAAATGGGTGCAGCTCACAAGTGAAATCATTACTAATCATCTTGGTACTCCTACCTTTTCTCATGATCCTTTGCCATTCCCAGAAGGTGACGAGTGCGACCAAGCTTTGATTGAGGAGCTTGCTTTGCCTGGTGCGACTTGGGAATTAAACACAAAGGGTGATCATAAGCATCTTCGTAGGGAGTGGTTGCGCAGTGATGTCAAGGTCTGGCTTCTGTTTGTTCTGTCACGTCTTATGCCGAGTTCGCAATCAACCGAAGTGTTACGCAATCGGTTGTATTTGATATCAGCTATCCGTGGACGAAGATCAATTGATATTGGACGTATAATTCTTTCGAGTTTACACGCCGGGATTGAAACGGATAATGCGGCTCTATATTTCCCAGTACTGATTGAGGAAATTTGTCTGGCTCAAGGGGTGGACACAGAAGCTGGGGAGTGGCGACGGAATCCAGGCCCGATTTGTACTCCACTCTATATCAAGTATCTGCAAATGGAAAAGGAAATGAAGAAAGCAAGGAAAGAAGGGTCTAAGAAGTAGTCTCGGAGCAAGTGATTGTTATTTCTATGGTTGTTGAGATTGTTATTTCTATGGTTGTTGAGATTTGCTACAAGATTGGTTAATTTTTTTAGCAAGCATGTGGGTGTTTTGTATTGATGATGGGGGGATTCTGGAAGATGTTTAATTGTTGACAAGTTCTTTGAAGTTGTGATGTGAATTGTTGAAGCTTTTGAAGCTCTGTGAAGTAAGATTCGTGAGTAGCATGGAATCTGAGTCCTAGGGTGTATTTTGTTTTAGTGAATTTTTAGTGTGCTAGTATGAGTCATTGTATTTGAGGCTTGAATAAAATATTTAGAGTGTTTAGGAATGTGTTGTGAGTAGCAAGTAGAAGAAGAAGAATGGACACTGTGTACTATGCTTCTGCTCCTCTGTTAAGCTATGTTCAAAGTTTGTAGTTTATCAAAAATGTTATACTTTTGTAAGCATGCAAAAATTGTTTTTTCTTGATTCCAAACTTGATAGAATCGATGTATTTTGTTAACCAAGGCATCATGTTAAAGTAAGATAGATATGCCATGCAGAACATGTTTTGGACATAGGAGGAAAATGGTTCAATTTTTTCTTGTTGATATGTATTTCTTCAATGTTTTGGGATGCTCTAGCATACATAGTCCTTTAAAGACATCCAGGAATTTTTAGTCACACAAGAAAGGATATGGAGAAAAAGCCTTTGGCAATTGGGAATGAAAAACCGAAATACTCTGGGCAAGTTTAATTGGGAAAAAATAACCATAAAATCCAGGCAGCTAAAGGGCAAAAGAAGCCATAAAACCCAGGAAAGCACACCAATGTGTGTAGTTAAGCAAAAGCATCAAAGTGTAGAAGCAAATGAAATCAATTAATAGAAACACCAATATGCGTCCATTGATCTTGTGTGATTATGAGGTCCTGTGTGTGGATATTGTGATTGTTCATACAAGGAGTTGTTTTGGAACAATGGGGTAATGCATGCATAGAGAGCAGATGGACCAGTATTCCTCAGCACACACTTGCACGCATGACATTTTGGTCTTTATTCATCGTGCCTTGGTTGATAATTTGTGCTGAGATTGGATGGTTTGGAGTCAAGGACTTGGTGTAAGTTTAATGCATGAAAAAAGATTGTTTTTTGATGAACGCAAAGGAGAACAAGTTGGACAGAGGCGCGAGGTCTGGTGCTAAGTGGTGGTGAAGTGTAAGTTTGCTTGGGGACAAGAAAAAGCTCAAGTGTGGTGGAATTTGATGAGTTGGTTTTAGACTAACTAATATGTGTTATATCTCTTGGCTTTTGCCTTGAATTTCATACAAATTGTGTAGTGATTTGTGCCATTTTATGCATGCATGTGGTTTGCAATTTGGTAATGTTCAAGTGTGAAAAAAGGGCAAAAATGATGATGAAATGGAGTAATATATGTCTAGATGGAAAATTAAGGAAACCCTAAAAATTGCTTAAATGCTTATTCGGTTGAATTATAGTTTTGGGCAGAATTATTGTGCAACTTGTTTTGAGTGAAACTCCTTCACTTCTAATCCGAATGAGGAGATCCTGGATGTTCTTGAAAGGTATTTGAGTGTACTTCATTTATCATGTTTTGACTTGTTTCTAATTCTATGTGTAGCTATGAGAAATGAGGGCTTCTTTTTGATGGTTGTTTCTAGGGTTTTCATTGTTGGAATCTTTGCCACAGTTTGGTAAATTGTCCATATCTTGAGCTACAGACCTCTGATGATGCTGTTTCTTGAACCAATGGAAAGCCAAGAGATAGATCTAAAATTTTATGTTTACCACAAAGTCCAATTCAGAGGCTAAGATATACATATTTTGCATAGAAGAAGTTTGTTGTCCTGAAATGGTTGCATCACACATACATGCACTCACCTCACACATATTTACACTCACCGCACGAATACACCCATGCACACTCATCGCACACTCACGCACGTATACACCCATGCACACTCATCGCACACTCACGCACAAACCCATGCTCACCTGCACCCACTTACGCTTCGCCGCACAGAATGTGCGGTGAGCTCACACACCTTGCCGCAACATCATGCGGCGAGGTCACTGCATAGCTGCGCGCACATGCCCGCGGCACTCACCTCTCGCTCATGCTGCGCGGGCACTGCGCGCAGCCCTCACACACGCTGAGCGTGTACCGCGCACAGCACTCATGCACACGCTGCGCACGCACCGCCCACAGCCTCGCACACTCTCTCGCACAAGCAGCGTGCGCTTGCGCGCGGCAGTCTTGCACGCACACGCACGCTGCGCGCACACCTCGCGCAGCCCTCGCACATGTTGTGCGAGCACGGCGCGCACCACTCGCACACCTCGCCGCACATATGTGCGGCGAGATCACTCACCTCGCCGCATGTCCAATGCGACGAGTTATCACTCTACACACATTTTCTTCACTCATCTGTTTTGCATACACTTCACACTACTTCATTTCACATTTGCACCTCAAACTCATCTTCACTTCATTTTGCACACACACTCAACATTTGTACATAAATGCACGGCGAGACCTCGCTACGAGGTCTCGCCATACACACATAACACGCGGCGAGACCTCGCCGCGAGGTCTTGCCCACGCACACAAGGCACGGCGAGGTCTCGCTGCTAGACCTCGCCCACACACACACAAGGCGAGACCTCGTCCATCAAACGCACAGGCTGCGAGGTCTCACCGCGAGACCTCGCCTTGGGAGTTTTCTCCTTGGATTTGAGAATTTGGCTAACTGTGAAATGTTTTTTTTACAGGTGCAAGGAAGCGTAATCATTCAAGGCAAAAAGGCGTAGGGATGCTGATGGAAGCGCAGGGACTTGGGCTTGAAGGTGCTGGACTCCAGATTGCTTCCTAGCTTGGAATTCTTACACGTGCTGTTTTTCGAGTGTTGATATTTTGCAGTGGCATTTTTGTAAATACTTAACTAGTTTACGTTTGCATACCATTTACATTTTGTAACCTCTATATATAGACGATTAGTTAGTTTTTACGAGGAGATCATTCGAGAGTAGAAAACAGACTTTTGATTTTGAGAGCAGGAATGTTCTCTCTCTAGCTTTCTCTCTCTAGAACTTTCTCTCCGTTTTCAATTCTGATCGAGAATTTGGACCGGTCATTATAATCTTCTACTCAATTAAGGAGAAAATTCACAAATCTTTTGTGAATTGGAAGCATTTGAAGCAATTCAATTGGTAAACTCTTTCCATTTAATGAAAATGAACTGTTTCTCATTGCAAATTGTTGATCGTGAATTGAGAATGGAGTTCTGTAGCTAAATTGATGATGTTCTAGGGTTGGAAATCGGATGAATGTGTAATTAGACTATGCAAAGTTTTGTAATTGACACAATCCATAAAGAATGAATTCCTACTTATAACGAATGCATGAATTTTGTTAAGTTTCATTTATTTGTGCTTTTGTTGATTGAGTTATGCTTCGATTGTGGTCACCATGCTGAGTCGGGGGTCACCAAGAGGAGTTGGAATGAATGAGATGAGAACCTTAAGTAGGATAACTGAGTCTTCTCACTAGATTTGTTTGATCATGAATGGAGATGCGGTCGCCATGCCGGTGGAAGTTCATTGAAACCATAGAGTAGGGTGAGAAGAGACTTTCCATGATTAACGAAGACAAATGAACCTAGGTCAGGCCTCACCATGGGAAGACCTTAGAATTTGTATGCTAAAATAGTGAGTCTCGGGAAGTTGAGTTGCTGCGGGTTTCAACCATCACTCTTAGGCCTCGCCATGGGAAAGAGTGGTGCCAGGGCGTGTAGGATGTCATGCGGTAGCCATGCTGATGGTGTTCTAGATTCCTAGGCAGCTGAATCTTCTCTATGTTCTACAAGTGTGTCAATTGCATTGCATTTGATAGTCTAATGCACAGCCATCTGATGTAATCACCCTAGGACATCCATTTCAAACCTGACTTTACTTTCGTTATTTTTACTTGTTATTCTACAGTAGCATTTTATTTTTGATTGGTGACATTTGTTAGAGCAATACTCGAATTCAAGAATCCAACCCTTCCCTGTGGATACGATCCCCACTCATCACTACTATGTTAGTTTAGGGGTAAAATTGCAAGGTTAACGACATGCTTGTCAGTGTTGCAGACAAATGTATTTGGTCAAATACAAGATGTCAATTATCGAAAAAACTAGTTGGAATACTCCAATTGGATGGAGGTTCATCATTGAATGAAAGGCTTGATGCACTCACAAAACTGATTACGGACATGCAAGTGAAGAAAGAAACCAAGTAAGTATTGTTATACGGACTATGCAAGGAAGTCGGTTTAGTTTGTGAACAAATTTAATAGGCCTTAAAATGACAATGGTTATTTGTAAAAAAGGTGATTAAATTGGCATGGTAACCAGCAAAGACAAGGTTACTACCAACAAGATTAAGGGCAACGCCAATTTGAGCAAGGGTAGCGACAAGAAGTGGCTCCAACAAGACCAATGTATCCACCGGGATTCCAAAATTTGCAACCAGTTTAAGAGAACAACAATCGAAAGAAAATTGCGGATGATCTTTTAGTATAATCATGAAAATACTTAACAAAAATGACATGGAAGCGGAGAAAATATTGAACCATTCGAAAGCAATGGTGAAGAACCAAGACGCTAAGTGGACACAAAATTCAAATAAAATTAAGAACTTGGAGATGTAAGTTGGGCAATTGGCAAGGGGACAAAATGTGATATGAATGGTCGAGGTTCGAGATCCTGGAGCAAACAATCCTCCACAACCTTCGGATCGTTGCTGCACAAAAACGTTAAACACAAGAACACAAAACAGAAATCTTGGCGGAAAGAACTTCAAGGGAAAATGCAAAGATTGGATTGAAGTTAATCAAACCCCCACGTTTAAACAAAAGAACTTCGCTCAACCCGTGAAAATTCAAGAGTTAAACTAAATTGATTTGGCTTGTTATTGAAATCAAGAACTCGGTTAAGCTCACCTAAAGGTCACGCTAAAGGTTTGCTATACAATGAAGAACAAACTTGAGCTTCAAGGTTTTGACAACACAAAGTGTTAATCTGAAATTAGCAAAGCTAAAATTCACAAAATTCTCTAATGTTATTTTCACGAAAAACTCACCTTAAATAAGGCTTACAAAAGAAACCCTAATGAAAATCAAGAAAAACTTGACTTTTTAACTAACTAACAAACTAACAAACTAATCCTTTTCCTTAATGGAACTTAAGACACGGTTTTGAAGAAGCAAAACACGGTTTTGCTTTCCAAAATTATGATACGCCTATCTCCTAAAATGTAGGAGATTACTTTCCTAAAAAGTAAAGCACATGGTTTAATCCTCTAAGAGGCAAAAACCAAGGTGACTTCTTAAGTTTCCTAACCTTTTACTTGCCATTATCATGCAAGATAAATGGGCCAAGTAATCAACTTATTAACGAATTAATTAAAGCCCACATTAAGAGTTTTGGACTTAATTAATTAACATCAAAATAAATCCTATAAATTAAGAATGGCGTGATCCAATGCAAAGCTCAAGTACACACCTTCTTCTTGGTCTTCATTCAGCCATGTGAATTTCTTCAAGGTGGAATTTCCTTAAGTTCCAATGTAGAACTCTTAGAAACATCTTCATGAATTGTTATTGAAGAAACATGCCATAGAACTTCATGTTGAGATGGTTCGGCCTTCATGTGATGAAAATCTCCAAAAGCTTCACAATGTGTTGACAATAAGTTGTGCAAGGCTACTTTCATCCTTTGACTCCTTGATCTTGTTATTGGTCCATCAAGATTCTTAAATGGATCATGCGAGCTTGGCCTTGGCACCATATACATGGGCGGATTGCTATCATTCCTTCCCTCCTTGAAAAGATTCGTCCTTGAGTCTCCTATATCATACAAAGATAAATCAGCAACATTAAATGTAGATGAGACATTGCTATACTCACTGGGAAGTTCAATTTTATAAGCATTGTCGCAAATCCTTTCCAAAACTCGAAAAGGACCATCTCCTCTTGGATGAAGTTTAGATTTCCTTCTTTCGGGAAACCTCTCTTTCCTTAAGTGAATCCAAACCCAATATCCTGGTTCGAAAATCACTTGCTTTCTTCCCTTATTGGCTTGCTTAGCATATTGTTCATTTCGCCTATCAATTGTGTTTCTAACCCTTTCCTGTAACTTCTTAACAAAATCATCTTTCTTTTTACCTTCGACATTAACAAACTCATTAATAGGAAAAGGCAAAATATCAAGTGGAGTTAAAGGATTAAAGCCATACACAAATTCAAAAGGAGAGCAATTAGTAGAACTATAAAAAGTCCTATTATATGCAAACTCAATATGAGGAAGACAACTTTCCCAATTCTTTCAGTTTCTTTAGATAATAGCACGAAGCAAGATAGATAAAGTGCGGTTAACTACTTCAGTTTGTCCACCAGTTTGTGGATGTGCAACAGTAGAAAACAACAATTTAGTGCCTAACTTATTCCATAAAGTTTGCCAAAAATGAGACAAGAATTTAACATCCCTATCACTAACAATACTTTGTGGAATGCAATGCAATCTAACAACTTTCTTAAAGAACAAATCAGCAATATCTGTAGCATCATTAGTTTTGGAACATGCAATAAAATGTGCCATTTTACTAAATCGATCAACAACTACAAATATGATATCTTTACCATTGCGTGACCTAGGTAATCCAAGTGCAAAATTCATTGAAATATCAACCCAAGGATGACTAGGAACAAGCAAAGATGTATACAAACCATGAGGCATTACTTTCGATTTTGCTTGTTTAGATATAATGCATTTATCACAAACACTTTTTACATATTTAATCATGTTAGGCCAATAAAAGTGTTCATTCAAAACAGCAAGAGTCTTAGCAATTCCAAAATGCCCCATTAACCCTCCCCCATGGGTTTCCTTAACAAGTAAATCACGAATAGTACAAGAGGGTATGCATAATTTGTCTTTTCAAAATAAAAACCTATCATGCAAATAGAAGTCTCCATTTGGCCTTAAAGCACAAGTATCAATTTACGGTTTTAAAATCAACATCACCTTTGTATAAATCTTTGATCAAATCAAAACCAAGTAACTTAGAATGCAAATAGGTGAATAACGTGTATTTCCTAGATAATGCATCAGCTACAACATTTTATTTACCAGATTTATACTTAATCACATATGGAAAAGATTCAATGAATTCAAACCGTTTAGCATGCCTTTTATTCAATTTACCTTGAATTTTCAAGAATTTAAGGCTTTCATGATCAGAATGAATAATGAACTCTTTAGGCCATAGATAATGTTGCCAAACCTGTAACGACCTTACCAAAGCATACAACTCCTTGTCATAAGTTGCATACTTCAAAGTTGCCCCATTAAGCTTTTCCCTAAAGTAAGCCACGGGTCTTTATTCCTGCATCAAAACAGCACCAATACCAATCCCGGAGGCATCACAATGTATTTCAAAAACTTTATGAAAATCCAGCAGTGCAAGTAGTGGAGCATGAGTCAATTTGTCTTTCAATGTGTTAAAAGCTTTTTCATGTTCTTCTTTCCATTCAAAAGTGATATTCTTTTTAACAAGTTCATTTAAAGGTGCAACTATAGAACTAAAGTCTTTAACAAACCTTCTATAAAAACTTGCCAAACCATGAAAACTTCTAATATCACTAGCATTTTTAGGTCTCAGCCAATCCATGATTGCCTTAACTTTTTACTCATCAACAGAAATTCCTTGAGAACTAACAACATAACCCAAAAAGATAATTGATTCCACGCAAAAAGAACACTTTTTAAGGTTAGCATATAATTTGTTCTCACGTAAAACAACAAATACTTGCTTAAGTTGATCAACATGTTCATCAAGTGATTTGCTATAAATAAGGTTGTCATCAAAATAGACCACAACAAATTTTCCAATGAAAGTTTGAAAAACATGATTCATTAGCCTCCTAAAACTACTAGGTGCATTAGTTAGACCAAAATGCATGACTAACAATTCATACAAACCATACTTTGTTTTAAAGGCAGTTTTCCATTCATCACCTTCTTTCATTCTAATTTGATAGTAGCGCCACTTTTTAAATCAATCTTGGTGAAAATACACGAACCATATAACTCATAAAGCATATCATCTAATCTAGAAATTGGATGTCTATACTTAATTGTGATTTTGTTTATGACACGACAATCAATACACATTCTCCAAGATTCATCCTTTTTAGGTGCCAAAATAACAGAAACTGAACATGGACTAAGAGACTCACGAACTATACATTTGTCAAGGAGTTCATCAACTTGACGTTGAATCTCTTTTGTTTCCTCATGGTTAGCTCTATAAGCTGGGCGATTTGGAATTTGAGCTCCTGGTATGAAATCAATTTGATGTTCAATACCTCGAATAGGTGGCAAACCTATTGGCAAGTCCTCAGGAAACACGTCTTCATATTCCTGTAAAAGAGATAAAACAACATTAGGCAAAGAAACAAGTGATCACTATCAGCAATGAATACAAGATCCTTGCGAATCATCAAATACAAAGGTTTCCTATCTAGTATTGTTCTCTTAATCTCACTCTTAGAAGCAAAATAACAAGATTTAGAAGAATCACTATTTCGGATATTACAAGTTTTAGAAACAATGTCTCGGCCTACACTAGCTATTACATTCTTTTTATGTTCTTGTTCATCCCTTTCCTTTGCTTCTTGTTCATTCAAGTCACGGTGTGCTTGTACAATCTTTGATTGGTCTTCAAATGCTTGAAATGAACTCAAAGCTCGAAGATTGTATTTTTGACCCTCATAGTCAAAAGAGTAGTAATTCTTCTTGGCATGATATGTTATATCTCGATCATATTGCCAAGGTCTTCCAAGAAGAATATGACTAGCTTCCATGGGAACCACATCACACAAAATCTCATCAACATACTTTCCAATGGTGAATGAAAATTTCACTTGTTTAGTCACTTTACTTTTGGCAGAGTTGTTCAACCATTGAAGTTTATACGGTTTTGGATGTTTCATGCAAGACAACTTCAATTTCTTAACAAGTAAAGTACTTGCCACATTTGTACAACTACCACTGTCAATGATCACACTACAAATTTTTCCTTGAACCATGCATCGTATGTGAAATATATTATCTCTTTGAGACAAGTCATCATCAATTTATGGTTGTGCATTAAGAACTCGGCGAGTAACTAAAGAAAATTCACCAACCTCATATGTTACAAGATCTTCACTACCTTCACTTTGGTACTTCTCTTCAAGGGGTGGCATGTCGGCACATTCCTCATCACTTTCCATTTCTCCATTATCAAAAACAATCATTAACTTTCGAGTTGGACAGTCGGATTGATAATGACCATATCCTTGACATTTAAAACATCTAATGTCCCTCAATCTTTCATTCGGTTTTGGTGCCAATTTTGAGGTAGAATCAGCAACATTGAGAACTGATTTTTGAGCATTAGTCGGTGTATTTGTGGACGGATTTGGGGTGAATGGCTTCGGCCTTTGTGACGGAGTGAAAGGAGCAACATTTGGCTTTTGCTCTCTTTTCCAATGTAGTGGTGGTTGTTGGAAACTTCAACCCTTTCCCTTTATATGTTTCTCAATTTTGATAGGTTTGTGAACAAGTTCATTAATGTCAACATAACTTTAAAGGTCAACATGTTAAGCCAATTCAGAATTCATACCTCGAAGGAACCTCTCAATGGTTGAGTCGGGATCCTTTTGAACATTGGCTTTAATCATAAGAGCTTCCATATCATGATAGTACTCTTCAACTGTTCGGCTACCTTGCATAAAAGAGTGCAATTTTCGGTTGAGCTCTCGGTTTTAATGGGAAGGAACATACTTTTTTCTCATAAGCACTTTCATTTGGTTCCAAGATTTGATTGGTCTTTCACCATCTTGGCGTCTAGTTTTAGTAACTTCATCCCACCATAAACTAGCATAATCCTTGAGGTGCATAAAGGCAAGGCGGTACTTCTTACTTTCGGATACATCATTGTCTTCAAAGAAGTGATATAGGTCTCTAACCCAATCAAAATAAGCCTCGGGATCTGCCTTTCCATAAAAAGTAGGAATTGTTAGTTTAACAGAACCAATTGAAATTTCAGACTTGTAACCCATTTTAGAAGATTCCAAGATCTCCTCCTCCTTACCATTATCACCGTCGGATGCAAACTCTTCAAAATTGAGTTTCTTTGAAGTGGAGCCTTTAGAAGCCGATTCCAAGTTATCAAGTCGGAGATTGATCTTTTGAAGCATATTGAAAAGTACCTCATTGGCGTACTTTTGTTCGGCTTGGGTGACTTGTTTATCACCTCCCTCCATTGGTACCTGCAAGATTAGTAAGAAACAACAAGAAAATACAAGATTTCCTCACGGGATCTCACTTTGGGGTAGTAGGTACTCTCCACTCTATTTAAGTAGTGTTTTCTCTTGTATATCCTAGCTAATACTCTCAAGTAATGAATTTGTTAGGACTATTGAGACTTACCAAGTTCAATGACTTATAGAACACGTCTCAATCAAGAAGTTCCACAACAAAAACTTACACAAGTAAAAACCAAAGAGAATTCAAAGAAAAACACATCACAAGAAGATTTAGATCACGTGTGGGTGTAAATTGATTTCACTTCAGAATCTAAAAAAACGGAAAGTAGACTCAAAGATGAAAATATAGCAATTTGAATCACTTGATTCCGAGTTGTATTGAGCAAGATATGGCTATTTCAAGTTGGTGATATTTCAAAGAAACAAGTTAAAACACTTAGGTCTTTTGAATTTTGAATGGTCCGAAAATATATATTTTTTTAATCGGGCCTCTCTTTTTTTTTCTTTTTGTTTTATATAAGTCGGCTTTTCTTTTTTTTTTTGTATTGGGCCTTTTTTTTAAAGTCGGCCTCTTTTTTTTTTTTGAATTCGGACAAGAACCTAAGACAAATCAAAGTGTTAAGGTTTTAAGACACAATCCTAGGATTTAAGGTTGTTTGTCTTATGTTGTCCAAACAAACCTAGGATTTTAAGGTTTTGTCTTGTCTTAACCTTAAATTTCAGCAATAAAGAAACTTCAAGAAATCACCAATTAATTTGAATTTGAATATGCCAATTTAACAAGATATTCAAGTTTTGTAACAAAGATCAAGAATCTAGCTCAAGAATCAAATTTTGACAACTTTGGAATTTTCGAGAAATTCAAGAAGTTCAAGAAAGTCTCCAAGAACTAATCTTTTTACTTGAAACAAAAACTCAACTAAAACACAAGATGATATAGAAAGAATAACCGAAATAACACAAAAGAAAGAATGACAATCGGATAAAAATCACGCAAGTTATGAAATCAAAAACTGAAACCCTAGTTTGATAAACCCTAATTTTGACGTGTGACACAACAATGAAAACTTAATGAATTCAGCACTATGATGAAGAGCAAAACAATGCAGAATTTGACACGACAAAACAGCAACATAGACGCTAAAGAAAAGACACAACAAAAACGGCAGCAAGACAACAAAGAATTGACGCAAAATAGCCACCAAATTCTTAAGGAATTTTGGCGCACAATTCAGCCACGATTTGTATAGATTTGGATATGAATTCGTGCAGAATTATAACATGAATTGCAGCAACTCAATTGACTCAAGAACAGCAAGACAATGACGTAAGACTCAAAACAGCAGGAAAATAATGACACAAAAACAATGAAAACGGAAGACACAAAGAGAACGGATTAACCTGAATTTTTGAGACAACTACCTATACTTTGATACCAATTGATGTGAATGGTCGAGGTTCGAGATCCTGGAGGAAACAATCCTCCACAACCTTTGGATTGTTGCTGCACAAAAATGTTAAACACAAGAACACAAAACAGAAATCTTGGCGGAAAGAACTTCAAGGGAAAACGCAAAGATTGGATTGAAGTTAATCAAACCCCCACGTTTAAACAAAAGAACTTGGCTCAACTCGTGAAAATTCAAGAGTTAAACTAAATTGATTTGGCTTGTTCTTGAAATCAAGAACTCGGTTAAGCTTACCTAAAGGTCACACTAAAGGTTTGCTATACAATGAAGAACAAACTTGAGCTTCAAAGTTTTGACAACACAAAGTGTTAATCTGAAATTAGCAAAGCTATAATTCACAAAATTCTCTAATGTTATTTCCACGAAAAAATCACCTTAAATAAGGCTTACAAAAACGTGAACCCTAATGGATATAAGAACAACTTGACTTCTTAACTAACTAACAAACTAACAAACTAATCCTTTTCCTTAATGGAACTTAAGACACGATTTTGAAAAAGCAAAACACGGTTTTGCTTTCCAAAATTATGACACGCCTATCTCCTAAAATGTAGGAGATTACTTTCCTAAAAAGTAAAGCACATGGTTTAATCCTTTAAGAGGCAAAAACCAAGTTGACTTCTTAAGTTTACTAATCTTTTACTTTCCATTATCATGCAAGATAATTGGGCCAAGTAATCAACTTATTAACGAATTAATTAAAGCCACATTAAGAGTTCTGGACTTAATTAATTAACATAAAAATAAATTCTATAAATTAAGAATGGCGTGATCCAATGCAGAGCCCAAGTACACGCCTTCTTCTTGGTCTTCATTCGGCCATGTGAATTTCTTCAAGGTGGAATTTTCTTACTTTCCAATGTAGAACTCTTAGAAACATCTTCATGAATTGTTATTGAAGAAACATGCCATAGACTTCATGTTGAGATGGTTCGGCCTCCATGTGATGAAAATCTCCAAAAGCTTCACAATGTGTTGACAATAAGTTGTGCAAGGTTGCTTTCATCCTTTGACTCCTTGATCTTGTCATTGGTCCATCAAGATTCTTCAATGGATCATGTGAGCTCGGCGTTAGCACCATGGACATGGGCGGATTGCTATATCAAAATGCAAGAATGCAAGGGTTACTCTCAAGTGACACTATTCCAAACCTAAAAGGAAAGGAGCAATACTATGCCACTACATTGAGAAATAGTAAGGATGTTGCCAAAAAAAGATGAAGAAGGTCAAGAACTTAAAGATCAAGAGATATCCCAACAAAACAAAGTGAAGATGTTGGGAGTTTAAGGAAAGAGGAAGAGATAAAGCTTAAGGAGACATTGAACTTTAATAAGTGTATGCCACCCCTTCCCTTTCCTCAAAGGGTGAAGCCCACATCAAAGAAGGTGCAATATGACCTCATTAAAAAGTTGTATGTAGAGATCCCTTTTCTTGACATATGTCGATCGGCACCTACATATGCTAAGTTTTTCAAGAACTTGGTGACAAATCGGGAACAAATATTTCAATGTGGAGAGGTAATCGAGATGAACGGGGAGAGTAAGTGTATTGTGAAGAAAGACCTCCCTCCAAAGATGAAAGACACAGGGAGTTGCACAATACCATGTATTATGGGATCAAGATACTTCGCCAAGGCTCTTTGTGATTTGGGAGCAGGGATCAACCTCATGCCACAATCTACAGCTGCAAGTGTTGGCTTTGACAAGTGATAAGGCAAAATATGTTCACCTTTTATATTCTATTTTACTTATACTTTGCATCATCTTTGTTTCAATTTAATGTGTTTTTATGGTGTTTTGTATGTTATTAATCAAGGAGGACAAAAAGATTGAGAAATATTGAGAAAGATTAAGAAAGATGTGATTTAGGCTAAAAAGGTGTCTTCTATCACAAAGAAGCTGGTTTCGTATTTCACAAGAAGTTCAAGGTGTTAATTCCAACTGTTGATGATCAATTCAATATATTAAGACAATGTATAGAGTGGCAAATAAGTTCCAAGTTGATCCAATAGAGGCTCGAAATTCCAAGAAAGGTTAACATCACGAAACACACAGAAAGGTGTTGAAGAACAAATGCTGAAAAAATCTACCAAGTTTAAGTATTTCAATCATATATCTCTCAGTTTATGTTAGAATGTGATGATTCAAGTGCCATTGGAAATCTCAGAAAAAGAGATACAATTTTTGTGTTTTAGAGTTTTCCTAATTCGGCTAGGATCATATAGAAAAATAGCCAACAATTTGGACCTCGTGACGTCCAGGGGGCTCAACGTCGTGATAAGCAGAAATTGAACAGCGTGATTTTTTTTTTATATTTTTTGACGTTTTTAATATGTCTTTTTGTTATGGGTTGTTTCCTAACTTGTTCCTTACATGTTAGGGCCCAAAAAAGTGTCATCATATCAATGTTTGATAAGGTTTCAAGTTGTTTCTTATATAAGGCCATCTATTATGTAATTTTTAAGGAAGAACGTAGTAAAATAGAGGAGTTCATAGTTTAGAATAGATTAGGGTTTCTTTCCTTCTTTCTTTCTTAGTGTTTCATATAGCTTTAGGAGCTGACAATTTTTTACAGCATTAAGCAAGGGTTTTCTCTTTGTAATAGCTAGGGTTTTCTTCTTTATCTATTATACGGGGAATTGCAGATATACGGATTTCGAATATCATTGTTATTAAAATTATACCTTTTGAGATAAAGATTTCTTCCAAGGATTTTACAATTCAAAGTGTTATCTTTCCTTTTAATTTAAGTTTTCAATAATTTGCTTTATTGTTAAACTTATGATGTTCGATTTAGTCATGATCGGCTAAGTCTTTTGTACTCTCGAGATTATGAATAAGGTTTGTGGTGCTTAATTTATAGGTTTATGTTCTATTTATTGTATTGGTTAAATGAGATTTACTGTGTTCTTCATAATTATGCATGATATGTCGCGAGTGTTATGTATGATGAATATATTCTTAAAGTGTAGTAAGTTACTTAGAGATAACTTGCCTTAATCTTGCCTCTTACCACATAGGGAAATTAGAGTAGGTTGTTTGGAATCTCTTGTGGGTCGGTTGTGAATTTGTTAGGCTAATTTTACCTTAGCTCTTGCCTCCTACCACATAGTGGGAGTTTGGGGGATTAGTTTAGCATTAGCGCAACTTGATTCGCCGTTGTCTCTTACCACATAGGAGCGATTGGATTAGAGGGTTCGTTTGTTGGTATTTGCAATAGATTCTGGGTTAATTAGTAAAGTAAACCTTGCCTCTTACCACATAGGAGGGTTTAGCAAATTAGTTAATATCTAAGTAGGTAAATAACTAAAATCATTCCTTGTCTCTTGCCACATAGGGGGGGGCGTGAGTTATGTTATTTACCCTTGTTTTGCATGATTATTGATAGGAGTGCTTGTGCTATTTAATAACCCTAAAATATAGTCTCGGGAGAACACTTGTTTAATTGATCTTTTAAGTCAAAGTCATCGTATTGTGTTATGTCTTTTACATTCTTATTTTTAGTTTAATCATTATAAAAAAAATCCAAAAACATTTTCTATAGAATTTCAACATTTTCCTTTCTATGTGGGAACAAACTTGTTATAAAATCACCTTTAACGGGTTGTTTAGCATTATCTTTGATTAGGGATAGATAGCAACCACAAACGTATTCTATAAGTATATATTTAGCCCTATCAAATTTTGGCGCCGTTGCTGGGGAGAGCAGTCATGTTGAAATTTTAATTTTATTTTGTTTTTATTTTTTCGTGATTTTCACTTTACCTTATTATTCTTTGTAGGAGTATTTGTTGGGAGTAGACGCATTGTATGCCAAGGACAAGATCTTTTGGACTAGCAGAAAACCAATTGGACCCGAACTTGCAAGGACTTTGCGTGCTAAGAAGAAGTTATTATTTGAAGTAATGACTGAGCATCCACCAAATGTTGTTATTCCTTAAATGGAGCCTCTGGTTATTCCACCAACACAACCAGTGGTACCGCGATGTCGTTATGCTGATCATTATGAGCCTAGGATGGACAACTTGGATTCGCCTTATATTGATACTGGAGAACATTTTCAAATTCCACTGGCTATTATCAATTTGATTTAGAATGGAGAGATCTTCCACGGGTTCAGTACTGATGACCCCCATGCACATTTAAGGTCATTCCTTAAATTGTGTAACACATGCAATCTTAACCATATCCCTCATGATGTTTTAAAGATAACGTTGTTTCCTTTCTCTCTTCAAGGGGCAACTGAGAGATGGTATGACTCTATTAATGAGGTACGAATTGAAACTGTTGGATAAAGTTGCAAAGATATTTATGGCCAAATACTTTTCTCCATCTCGAATGGACAAGACTAGGATGGACTTCATGCAGTTTTGTCAAGGTGACAACGAGTTATTCACAGAAGCTTGGGATAGGTTTCATGAGCTTTTTAGTAAATGTTCAAATAGTGGGTTGGAGCCGGGATGAGAGCTGAATTTCTTTTGTAATAAACTTAATTAGGATACAATGCTTTTGGTCAATCTCACAGCTGGTGTGATAAATCACCAGAAGACGTTGAAGAGGTTTTCGAATGCATAGTAAGTAATGAACTTATGCTACCAACTACAAGAAGCAACCAAGGACGACGACAAATTGGTATGTTAGAACTAGATAAAACAGCTAACTGGATGGTACAAATGACATCCATGTAGAACACATTGGTGAATATCCAAGTGGCTTTGGGAACCATAACCACGCAATCATGTGGGTTATGTCAAGGCACGCATCATATAGATGAATGTTCTCAGATCACTAACGAGCTAGTGCAATATATCAACTATAACAAGAATTCCAACTCAAATTAGTGGAAGCCATCAGGTAGTAACCAGTGGTATCAAAGGGGGATAGAATCATCAATAGTATAATGCATCAAGACCAATTTATCCACCTGGTTTTGGTAACCAAAAAAACACACAGAATGGAAATCCATAAGCAACAATAGTTGATGTGATAATTTTATTGGGTGCCAAGATGGCCAAGTTATTTGGAGAATGTCACCAGCAAGTAGCCAATATGGAGAAAACAGTGGAGATTCAAGGCTATATGTTAAGGGAGCACAGTGCTATCGTTAAAAATTTGGAGACTCATATGGGCCAAATGGCGAACGAAGTGCATAATAGACCTACAGAGACTTTACCGAGTGATACTTTTCCCAAACCAAATGGAAAAGAGCAATGCCATGCTATGACACTTCGAAGTGGTTAGGAAATACAACCTATGAAAAATTCTGAAGAAGATCCTTCAAATGATGATCAAGAAGCTGTTAAAGTTTTGACGAATGTAGAATATGTTCCAATGCAAGCAGAACACAAGGAAGAAAGTGTAGGTAAAGGGAGGAAGAAAAATCCTCCTAATGGATTTAATTTTCAAGGATATGTCCTACCATTATATTTTTTCAAAGGGTGCAGCCAATAAATAAGAAAATTCTATTCAGCAAATTTGCTGAGATGATTAAGCAACTCAATGTAGAAATACCTTTGCTGGATTTTGTAAAGACAGTGCCTACCTACACAAGATTCTTGAAAGATCTTATTTGAAATAAGGAGCAGATTTTACAGGGTTAGAAGGTTCTCTAATTGAATGAAGTTGGGTAGTGCTTAATGATGTCGAATCTCCCTCCTAAGCTTATAGATCCAGGAAGCTGCACAATTCCATTTAGTATTGGCTCGAGATATTTTGCTAAAGCATTATCTGATATGGGAGCTGGTATTAATTTAATGCCCTATTCTATAGCCATTAGTGTGGGATTAGGTGAGCAACTCAAACCGATAGTAATTACTCTTTAGTTGGCTGACGGATCCATTATCACTGCTATGAGCATAATTGAGGATGTTTTAGTAGTAGTGGATAAGTTCACCATTCCTGTGGACTTCATTATCTTGGACATGGAAGAGAATGAAGAGGTTCTTCTTATATTCAGAAGACCTTTCTTAGCTACTAGAGATGCTTTAATTGGCATACGCAGTAAGACAATCACTTTTCGTGTCAATGGTTAAGAGGTAACATTTAATGTTAATTACTCTATGAAGCATCCTAGTGCCATTAATACTTATTTTTTCATAGATGTTATTGAATCAATAGTTATTGCATGCAACCCCATGAAAATATGTAGTGTTAATGAAAATGACTCTTTAATGTATATATCTAATTCTGAGCTAGTTAAGATTGATAAGAATATAGCATTAGAGTTGCAAAATATGGTTGAATATATTGTTATAGATATTTCCATTTATGAGTTGACAGAAGATGTTTGTGAGGAGCCCACTACGGTAAGGCCAATTAAAGTTCTTAATTGTAGGAAGAATAGGCTTAAACCTTCAGCTAAAGAGCCGCCACAATTGGAGCTCAAACCACTCTCGGAACATCTCAAGTATGCATTTTTAGGGGATAACAACACTTCGCCTGTAGTAATTTCAGCCACATTGGAACCATGGCAAGAAGAGAAGCTCATTAAGGTGTTGAAAATGTATCAAGGAGCAATTGGGTGGACTATTGCTGACATTAAGGGAATTAGCCCATCTATTTACATGCACAAGATTCTTTTGGAAGATGATATAGTCCCAGTACGTGATAGACAACGACGGTTGAATTCGACAATATTGGAGGTGGTAAAAAATGAGGTGGTCAAGCTATTGAACTTTGGGATTGCTATATCTGATAGTGAATGAGTAAGTTTACTCCAATATGTATCAAAGAAGAGTGGGGTGATAGTTGTCAAAACCAATAATGATCAGTTGTTAGCTACTCGTATCATTTTTGCATGGCAAGTTTGTATGGATTATCGCAAACTTAACAAGGCAACTCGCAAGAATTATTTTCCTCTACCATTCTTAGATCAAGTGCTGGACAGGATAGCTGGCTATTTTTTTTATTATTTCTTGAATGGATATTCTGGGTATTATCAGATAACCATTGACCTGAAGGATCAGGACAAAACCACATTTACTGGCCCTTTTAGTACCTTTGCATTTCGGAGGATACTGTTTGGGTTATGTAATGCACCTGCCACATTTCAAAGGTGTATGCTGGCCATTTTTCATGATATGGTGGAAGACATAATTGAGGTATTTATGAATGATTTCTCAGTTTTTGGTCACTCATTCGATTTATGATTGGATAATCTCGCTAAAGTGCTTGAAAGATGTGTGGAGACAAATCTAGTCTTAAACTGGGAGAAGTACCAATTTATGGCATAAGAAGTTATTATCCTAGGCAACAAGATCTCAGCTAATAGCATGGAGATTGATATGGTTAAATTGGAACTAATTGCAAAGCTACATTGTGCAATTAATGTCAAGGGTGTTAGAAGTTTTTTGGGCCATGCCGGGTTCTACCGTCAATTTATTCGGGATTTTTCCAAGATCACCAAATCATTGTACCATCTTTTAGAGAATGATGTTGTATTTAACTTTGATGATGACTGCAAGACAGCATTCGATTTTCTTAAGGGCCAATTTATAGTAGCTTCGAAGATTCAACCTCCAAATTGGGGAGCCCCCTTTGAGATTATGTGTGATGGTAGTGATTTTGTTGTGGGGGCAGTTCTTGGTCAGAGGACGGACAGGATTTTTCACACTATCCATTATAACAGCCGTTTACTTGATGTAGCTCAGTGTAATTACACTAAAACAAAAAAGGAGATGTTGGCAGTCATCTTTGCAGTAGATAGGTTCCATTCTTATTTGTTGGGAGTCAAGGTGATTATTTACACGGACCGTATAGAAATTCGTTATTTAATGGCCAAGAAAGATGCCAAACCAAGGTTGATTTGGTGGGTTCTACTTCTACAAGAGTTTGACTTGACAATCCGTGATAAAAAAGGAGCTGAAAATCATGTTACAGATCACCTTTCTTGATTGGAAAAGCATGAGCATCTAAAAGAGGATGTTAATTTACAAATTCAGGAAATCTTCCCCGATGAGCAGTTATTTCAAGTGGGAGAAACATACACAACTCTATAGTATTCTGATACTGCTAATTATGTGGTTTCACAACGAGTCCCACCTAATTTATCTAACTAATAATGGAAAAGATTCATCCATGGTGCAAGCTACTACTATTGGGATGAGCCTTATCTTTTTAAAGTATGCAGTGACTAGACAATAGAAGATGTGTCTGTGAGGAGAACCAAAAAGACATTCTTCGTTCATGTCATAAATATGATTATGGAGGACATTTTGGAGGACAAAGAATAGCTTATAAAGTGTTCCAGTCAGGGTATTATTGGCCAAAGCTATTCCATGACATGTAAGAGTGGATCAAACACAGCAATGAATGCCAAAGATTGAGAAATATTTCATGGAGGAATGAGATGCCTTTAAACAACATTATTGAGGTAGAAATCTTTGACATATAGGGCATAGACTTCATGAGACCATTCCCAAAATCTAATGGTAACTCTTATATTCTTGTGGCTGTGGATTATATTTCTAAATGGATTGAAGCCATTGCATTACCGTCAAATGCTGGGAAGAGTATGGTGGGATTCATCAAAAAGTACATTTTCACACATCATGGAATACCAAAAGCAATAATCAGTGACGGAGGCACACATTTTTGTAACAAGGATTTTCAAGCCTTATTGACCAAATATGGAGTTCGACACAAGGTGGCAACCCCTTACCATCTCCAAACAAGTGGTTAAGTAGAGGTATCAAATCGGGAAATCAAGAGAATTCTAGAAATGGTTGTGAAACCATCTCGGAAGGATTGGGCAACTAAATTGGATGACTCTTTATGGGCTTACCGCACAGCTTTTAAAACCCCCATTGGCACATCTCCATATCATATGGTATTTGGTAAGGCTTGTCATTTACCAATTGAGCTTTAGTACAAGACTTTCTGGGCCTCAAAGGAACTGGAAATGGATTATGGAAAGGCAGCTGAGCAAAGATTGTTTGAATTCAACGATTTGGATGAGTTTAAGTTTGATGCATACCAAAGTGCATCTCGCTATAAAGAGAGAACTAAAAATTGGCATGACAAGGGTATCTTACATAAGAAATTTGAGCCCAGGCAGCTGGTTTTACTCTATAATTCTAAGTTTCAACTTTTCCCAAGAAAGCTCAAGTTAAGATGGTATGGTCCTTATAAGGTGAAAACGATGTTTTTGTATGGTACAATTGAGCTTCTCAATGAGAGAACGGGAAATACTTTCAAAGTCAATGGCCATAGGTTGAAGATTTACCTTTATCAAGGAGAAAAGGTTTAAAGAGATGTTGAAAATGTGACTCTTGAAGATTCACCGAACGAAGAATAAGAAAAAGGCATCGAGCTTTAGACGATAAATAAAATGCATCTTGGGAGGCAACCCAAGTTTATATTTTATGATTTTAAGTTTTACCTTATTTTATTATGCTTCTAGTTAGAATTTAAGCTAAAAATACATTAACTAATGGTTTATTATGTGCAAATTTTGTTTTGTAGGTTTGAGAAAAGAAATAGGGGATGATTTGTTGATTTAAGCCTTAAAATCGTGGAAAATTTGCCAACATCATGACGTACGAGTATCCCCTTGTCCCAATGTCTAGAAAATGCGAATTTTAAATTCATCACACAGTGAGTCATGTCGCGAGGTCCAGGTGGCTCAACATCATGACGTGCACCGATGCCGCGATGTGAGAGTTGTACATTGCGACGTCCAGGTAAGCATATTTAAAAAATTTTTAGGATTCACCGAGGTCGCGACGTCCAGGGGGCTCTACGTCGCGACGTTTGGAAAAATTACACATTTAAGCAGGAGCAACCCTTCATTATATTCATACTCAAATTTTGAAAAACTCAAATCCTCTCAAATCCATATCCTTCTCCCTAGTTTTCTTCACCAATTCAATCTAGATTTATGTTCTATGTTTTAGGATCATAATAACACCATATAATCACAAATTGATGAAAGTAGTGAAGAAGAAGATTATAAAGCTTCTCAATTTTGGAATGGCGTATGCTATATCCAATAGCGAGTGGGTCAGCCCAGTGCAATGTGGTCCCAAAAAGGGTGGAGTGATAGTCATGAAAACTGATGTGGATGACCTTATTGCAATAATGCATGTAATCGCATAGAGGTTGCATGGACTATAGAAAACTAAACAAGGCCACCCAAAAGGATTACTTTCCACTACCGTTTCTTGATCAACTCCTTGATCGAATTGCTGGATATCTCTTGTACTGCTTTTTGGATGGTTACTCTGGGTACAACCAAATTTTGATAGATCCGAAAGACCAAGAGAAAACAACATTTGCTTGCCCTTTCGGAACATTTTCCTTCAAGAGGATGCCATTTAGTCTATGCAACGCACCGGCTACATTCCGAAAGTGCATATTATCCATCTTTCATGATATGATTTAAGACATAATAGAAGTTTTCATAGATGATTTTTTAGTCTTTGGCTGGTCATTTGATAGTTGCTTGGAAAATTTGGCCCGGGTGTTCAAACTATTTGTAAACACCAACTTGGTGCTCAATTGGGAGAAGTGCCAGTTTATGGTCCAAGAAGGAATTGTTTTAGGGCACAAGATCTCAAGAAGTGGAATCAAAATGGACAAAGCAAAGGTTGAAGTGATTGCAAATCTAGCTCCTCTAAGAAATGTGAAGGGAATCCGAAGTTTCTTAGGTTATGCTGGTTTCTATAGGCGATTCATCCAAGACTTCTCCGAGATAGCATGTCCATTGTGTAACTTATTGGAAAAGGTTTGGGAATTTGTGTTTGATGAAGATTGTGAAGAGGCATTCTAGATCTTGAAGTAAAAGTTGGTAGAAACCCCCATCATTATTACACCCGATTGGACACTCCTATTAGAAATCATGTGTAATGCGAGCTATGTGGTAGTAGGAGTAGTCCTTGGGCAAAAGGAGGACAAAATTTTCAGGGCTATCTACTATGCTAGCCAAATTCTTGATGAAGCACAAGCCAACTACACAATGACGGAAAAAGAAATGTTAGCCGTTGTGTTTGCTTTTGATAAGTTCAGACCTTACATCTTGGGAGCAAAAGTCATAGTGCACACCGACCATTCAACACTCAAGTATCTCATGACAAAATAAGAACCGAAACTGAGAATCATTTGGTGGGTACTCCTCCTCTAATAGTTTGATGTAGAATTTGTTGATAGAAAATGGATGGAGAACCAAGTAGCAGATCACTTGTCAAGGTTGGAGAAAGGAGAGTTGAAAGAGGAGAATTTGGGGTGCTTGATCAAAGAATGCTTCCCGGATGAGCAGTTGTTTGTAGTGAATGTGATGAACGAGGTACCATGGTATACCGATAATGCCAACTTTGTTGCCACTGGCTGGGTACATAGAGAGATCCCTTACCAGCAGAGGAAGTATGATAAGGTTCCCGTTGATTTGATCCACCTTTGGGCGGATTGACAACCTTATGTTAACCACAGGACAGGTCTAGCTTGGAAAATCCCACCAACAGCACAAAAGAATAAACACAAAGAAAGAATCAAGAAACAAAGAAAAGGGTTAGAACAAAGAACAAAGAAAGACAAAAGAAAGACAAAGAAACAAAGAAGATATTGAGCGCGATTCAATGGAAACTGGTCCAAAGCCCCAACGCTATTACAAAACCAACTTGATTCAGGCAGCACCTAAATCAAACCAAATTTGGCTGTTCTCAAACTTAGAACAAAAGCAAAACTATTGGCTTAATCTCACTTTGGGTTTAGAAGAACAAAAGCTCAAACTTAGCTTAAGGTCTCTAAGGGTTTTGGGATCAAATTTTGCTCTGCAAAATTATGAACTTTCAATAACAAAAATCATCTACCGAAATTCGTGGGTTTACAGGCCTTTAAATAGGCACAAAGACTTGTTAACAAAGAAAACCCTACTTTCCTAAAATTAGTTTCCTAATTGGAATAAACTTCCTTAAAATGTAATTAACACATGCTTTAATCATGCAAGATCTTTAGCCATGTGAAAACACCATATATAACATATCAATGTTCATGTAAGAACATTAGATCACGTTCCTTATTGAAAAGATCAAACAAAAACGAATTAAAAACAAAACCAAAATAAAATTGAAACAGCTACCCACGTCGCGACGTGGGGTGTCTGGACGTCGCGACGTGGAAACCCTCGACGTGAAACTCAATTCTCAGAGACACATGTCGCGACGTGGAGGTCGGTGGAGGTCGCGACGTCGGTGCACGTCGCGACGTGAAGCTGTGGACGTCGCGACGTGGAGTTCTGAGCTTCCAACACTTGTCCAATCTTGCTCTCCATTGAAGTGTCTTCATGTAATGTCAAAACCACGAAGTTCCAAGGCCTAAAATCAGTCGTATCTCCATCAAAGCCTTGTTCCAACAACTTAGACGCATCGTCCAACACTTCCATGATCAAACCATTAAGAGCCATCTTGAACTGTGTGGTTTTAGCTCGAGTCATTGGTCCACCAATTCCACTTAACGGGTCAATGGAATGCTGTCCACCATTAAGTGCATCTGGATTCCTATCATTCCCCCCTCGTCAAAAGGATTCGTCCCCGAATCTCCTGCATCAAACAAAGAGAGATCAGAAACATTAAAAGTAGCACTAACGTCTCCATACTCACCGGGTAAATCAATGCGGTATGCATTGTCATTAATGCGCTTGAGAACTTGGAATGGTCCATCGCCTCTCGGGTGAAGCTTTGATTTCCGTCGCTCAGGAAATCTTTCCTTACGCAAGTGTACCCAAACCCAATCTCCCGAGTGGAACACCATGCGGCGTCTACCTTTATTGGCTTGCTTGGCATACTGCTCATTCCTCCTTTCAATGTTGTCTCGAACCCTAGCATGAAGGTCCTCAACAAAAGTAGCTTTGCTTGCACCATCAACATTAACAAACTCGTTAATAGGAATAGGCAAAATATCCAAAGGCGTCAAAGGATTAAAGCCATATACAATCTCAAAGGGAGAAAAAGAAGTAGAACTGTGAATAGTACGATTGTAAGCAAACTCAATGTGTGGTAAACAATCTTCCCATTTCTTTAGATTCTTTTGTATGATAGCACGCAATAATGCAGATAGAGTTCTATTAACTACCTCAGTTTGTCCATCCGTTTGTGGGTGTGCAACAGTAGAAAATAACAATTTAGTTCCCAATTTACTCCAAAGAGTACGCCAAAAATGACTAAGGAACTTGACATCCCTATCACTCACAATAGTCTGAGGAATACCGTGCAATCTCACAATTTCTTTAAAGAAAATGTCTGCTATGTGCGTAACATCATTGGTTCGGGAACATGCAATAAAGTGTGCCATTTTACTGAACCTATCAACTACCACAAAGATACTATCCTTACCACTTGGTGACCTAGGCAACCCTAAAACAAAATCCATTGAAATATCTAACCAAGGATGCAAAGGTACGGGCAGTGGCGTGTATAGACCATGAGGCATTATTTTTGACTTTGCCTGTTTACAAACAATACATCTTTGACAAATAGATTGAACAATTTTTCTCATATGAGGCCAATGAAAATGTTCTTGCAAAATATGTAATGTCTTGTTAACACCAAAGTGTCCCATCAGTCCTCCCCCATGCGTCTAAATAACCAATAAATCACGAATAGAACAATTAGGCACACACAATTTGTCCTTTTTAAACAAGAAACCATCATGCAAATAATACTCTCCTTCGGATTTATGCAAACAATTCTCATATACAAGTTTAAAATCAACATCTTCAGCATACAATCCTTTCATGACATCAAATCCAAGCAGTTTAGTATGCAAGAATGTAAGTAAATTATACCTTCTCGACAATGCATCAGCAACCACATTTTCCTTTCCAGCTTTATATTTAACAACATAAGGAAAAGTCTCAATAAACTCCAACCACTTAGCATGTCTTTTATTCAACTTACCTTGGGTCTTAAGGAACTTAAGACTCTCATGATCCGAATGAATGATGAATTCCTTCGGCCAAAGGTAGTGCTGCCAAACTTGTAGAGATCTTACCAATGCATACAACTCCTTGTCGTATGTGGGGTAATTCAATGTTGCTCCATTAAGCTTCTCGCTAAAGTATGCCACGGGTTTGCCTTCCTACATCAAAACAGAACCAATACCTTGCCCGGAGGCATCACATTGTATTTCAAAAGCTTTCTCAAAATTAGGTAACATAAGAACAGGAGCATTAGTTAATTTCTGCTTCAAATTATTAAAAGCCTTTTCTTGAGCATCAGTCCAAACAAAAGTCACATTCTTTTTAACAAGATCATTTAAGGGGGCTGCAATTGTACTAAAGTCTTTCACAAACCTCCTATAAAATCCAGCTAAACCATGAAAACTCCTAACATCATTAGCTGACTTAGGTGTGGGCCAATCTGTAATTGCTTTCACTTTATTTTCATCAACAGAAATTCCATCAGCACTTACAACAAATCCTAAAAAGATAACAGATGAAGTACAGAATTCACACTTTTTAAAATTTGCATAAAGCTGATTTTCAAGAAGCACAACAAACACTCTTCTTAAATGTGATACATGCTCTTCAAGTGTTTTGCTGTAAACAAGTATATCATCAAAATAAACTACCACAAATTTCCTTATGAAAGATCTAAGTACATGGTTCATTAAACGAATAAATGTGCTTGGTGCATTAGTCAATCCAAAAGGCATAACTAACCACTCATAGAGACCATACTTAGTTTTAAATGCAGTTTTCCACTCATCTCCTTCTTTCATGCGAATTTGGTAATAGCCACTTTTCAAATAAATCTTTGTGAAGATTTTAGAACCATATAACTCATCTAACATATCATCTAACATAGGGATAAGGTGACGATATTTAATGGTTATCTTGTTAATGGCTCTACAGTCAACACACATTCTCCATGTTTCATCTTTCTTAGGAACAAGAATAACAGGCACAGAACATGGACTAAGGCTTTCACGAACAATACCTTTTTCTAGGAGTCCATCCACTTGTGTTTGGATTTCCTTTGTCTCCTCGGAACTTGCTCGATATGCTGGTCTGTTGGGAATTGAAGCACCAGGAATGAAATCAATTTGATGCTCTATTCCTCGAATCGGAGGTAAACCAATTGGTAACTCCTCGGGGAACAAATCTTCAAATTCCTGTATAAGAGAAATCACAGCACTAGGTAAAGTAGAAAGGTGATCACTAGACAGCAAATATAAGTCTTTGTAAATTAATACAAACATCTCATGCCTATCTAGTATTGCGCTTTTAACTTCACTTTTTTTTTGCAAAAACTGTTAATCTCTTTTCTTTCTCCTCTTGCTTCATCTTTTGGCCTTCTAATTTCTTGGCATTATTGCCAGAAGGGGTAGAGGTGTTTCCCACTTCTTGTTTCATTTGCTCAGCTTGCACCAATTGCCTACATTCCTTGGATATCTTGGCTTGATCTTCATATACTTCCCATGGTTTCAAAGAAGCCAAAACATACTTCTTACCATCCTTCTCCATGGTATAGTGATTCTTCCGTATATCATGCATGACATGTCTATCAAACTGCCATGGACGTCCAAGTAACACATGCGCTGCCTCCATTGGAACAACATCACTAAGAATATCATCAGTATACCTTCCAATAGACAAAGATAAGCGCACCTGTTTGTTTACCTTAACCTCTCCACTTTGATTCAACCATTGAAGCTTGTATGGTTTGGGGTGTTTTGAGCAAGTAAGCTTCAACTTGGCTACCAAAAATGTACTCGCCACATTAGTGCAACTCCCACCATCAATAATCAAACTGCACTGCTTTTTCTGAATAATGCACTTGGTGTGGAAAATGTTTTCACGTTGCACTGTTTCACCATCCAACTGTGGTTGTGTACTCAAGGTCCTCATGGAGACAAGAGACTCAGCAACTTCCAACTTTTCTGGAGTTTCTTCATCATATTCTTCACCATAAGTCTTTTCTTCAAGCTCGGGCATCTCATCATCACTTGAATGAACACTAGCTACATCCCCATTGTCAAGGAAATAAATAGCCTTTTTGCTGGGACAATTTGATTGCATATGACCATATCATTGACATTTATAACATTTAACCTCACTAGATCTTTGGGGTGTGTTTTGGGCTGACTTCTGAGCAAACGGTGGTGTTCTTTCTACCGGCTAGGGGGTACCATTACCTCCAAAAGGCTTGTTCTTCATAACTGGATTAGGTGGAGGCTGACGGTTGTTCTTTTGCCAAGGAGGTTGACGAGATGTAAGTCGTCCCTTTTGCTTCATGTGACGCTCTATCTGAATAGCATTATGCAACATCTCTGTCAAATCATAGGACTTCTGAAAACCCATCTTGTATGCCAATGCGGGAGTCATTCCTGCCAAGAACCTTGCCATTGTTGTTTCAGGTTCCTCCACAATATTTGCCTTTATCTTGAGCAACTGCATTTCCTTAAAGTAATCATCAACTGATCGGTTTCCTTGGGTGAGAGTTTGAACTTGCATCCAAAATTCATTAGCGAAATAAGCTGGCACAAATCGCCTCCTCATAATTGATTGCATCTCTCTCCAAGTTTGAATTGGACGCTCCCCATTGAGCTGTCTTTCCTTCACCAATTGAGTCCACCAATGAACTGCATAATCCTTAAAGTGTATGGTCACCAATCGCATTTTCTTATTTTCAGAATAAGAATTTCCAGCAAAAATTTGCTCCACGGTATAAATCCATTCCAGAAATGTGTCAGGATTTGAAGTGCCATGAAATTTTGGGAGATCCAACTTAACTGAAGCCACATCAAACTCAGATTTGCCCTTGCTCTTTGACTGTTCAGATTCCATAAACTCCTCTTCATCAAAATCGGCCTCATCAAATTCATCTTCAATTCTCCTTGAGGGCCTTTGCCTAGGGGCTGATTGTTGAGCTTCTGTCAGATTTTGTAATTGGATGGCCATCTTTTGCATCATGTTCTTAAGGGTATCAATCTGATATTGTTGTTCAGATTGAGTCTTTGAAATTTGTTCAGATTGATTCTTTGAAGTTTCCTCCGCCATTTAAGATACCTGCAAGTTAGATAAAACAACACAAGAGACAATAATAAAAATTATGGCTTCTCACGGGTTCTCACTTTAGGTATGATCGGGTCACTTCACTCCTTTTAATACGGTTATTCTCGTGTATAATTTCTCTCCTCCCTAATCTACTCTCCAAATGTGGGGTCCCTCGTCGTTTGCTTTGCAAGTACTAAGTTCTTAAACCGCCTATCAATAGTTCAACTCAAATACCACACAAATCAAGTAAGGAATTGAGGAAAGAATTATGAAGGATTGCAATTTAGAACACGTTAAGGCACAATTTTGGACAAGTTAGCAAGAAAAGAAATAGATACACCAAAAATTAATATCGAAGATCAAGAACAGATTTCAACAGTGATTGTATAACCAGAATTTCGTTTTCAACTTTTGCTGCAACACTTTCTCTCTTTTTTTTTCATGTAATTCTCCTTTTTTTTGTCACGTAATTTTTTTTTTTGACAAATTTCTTCCTTTTTATTTTTTTTTTGAAGATCAGCAAGAGAATTCAATCACTCAATATTTAGCAGCACGAAATTCAATCCAATTTCACGAGATTCAATCACGATTGAAAAGTTTACAAGATGGAAAATTTAACCTGAAATTTTTCAAGCAACAAAATTCTCTGATAACACTTGATAAGGTTCCCGTTGATTTCATCCACCTTTGGGCGGATTGACAACTTTATGTTAACCACAGGACAGGTCTAGCTTGGAAAATCCCACCAACAGCACAAAAGAATAAACACAAAGAAATAATCAAGAAACAAAGAAAAGGGTTAGAACAAAGAACAAAGAAAGAACAAAAGAAAGACAAAGAAACAAAGAAGATATTGAGCGCGATTCAATGGAAACTGGTCCAAAGCCCCAACGCTATTACAAAACCAACTTGATTCAGGCGGCACCTAAATCAAACCAGATTTGGCTGTTCTCAAACTTAGAACAAAAGCAAGACTATTGGCTTAATCTCACTTTGGGTTTAGAAGAACAAAAGCTCAAACTTAGCTTAAGGTCTCTAAGGGTTTTGGGATCAAATTTTGCTCTGCAAAATTATGAACTTTCAATAACAAAAATCATCTACCGAAATTCGTGGGTTTACAAGCCTTTAAATAGGCACAAAGACTTGTTAACAAAGAAAACCCTACTTTCCTAAAATTAGTTTCCTAATTGGAATAAACTTCCTTAAAATGTAATTAACACATGCTTTAATCATGCAAGATCTTTAGCCATGTGAAAACACCATATAGAACATATCAATGTTCATGCAAGAACATTAGATCACGTTCCTTATTGAAAAGATCAAACAAAAATGAATTAAAACAAAACCAAAATAAAATTGAAATAGCTACCCACGTCGCGCGACGTGGGGTGTCTGGCTGTCGCGACGTCGGTGTACGTCGCGACGTGGAACGTCGCGCATCGACGTGCGGAAACCCTCGACGTGAAACTCAATTCTCAGAGACACACGTCGCGACGTGGAGGTCGGTGGATATCGCGATGTCGGTGCACGTCGCGACGTGAAGCTGTGGACGTCGCGACGTGGAGTTCTAAGCTTCCAACACTTGTCCAATCTTGCTCTCTATCAAAGTGTCTTCATGTAATGTCATAACCACGAAGTTCCAAGGCCTAAAATCAGTCGTATCTCCATCAAAGCCTTGTTCCAACAACTTAGACGCATCGTCCAACACTTCCATGATCAAACCGTTAAGAGCCATCTTGAACTATTTGGTTTTAGCTCGAGTCATTGGTCCACCAATTCCACGTAACGGGTCAACAGAATGCTGTCCACCATTAAGTGCGTCTGGATTCCTATAAAAGTAACTCATGCATGATGCCGGAGACTACCTGTGGGAAGAACCATATCTTTTCAAAATTTGCAATGATCAAATTATCAGGCGATGTATTCCCAAAATTGAGCAAGGAGAAATCTTGATAGGATGCCATAAATCTCCTTATGGAGGCTATTTTTGGGGAAGGAGAATAGCATTCAAGGTATTGTAATCAGGATTCTACTGGAAAACATTGTTTAAAGATGCTCAAGAGTGTGTGGCCAAGTATCCACAATTCCAAAGAATTGAAAACATCTCATGTAGGCAAGAAATGTCACTCAACAACATCCCTAAAGTGGATATCTTTGATGTGTGGAAGATAGATTTTATGGGATCTTTCCCTCAATCTTATGGTAATAACTAAATCTTGGTTGCGGTGGACTATATTTAAAAATGGGTAGAAGCCGTTGCACTTCCAACTAATGATAGCAAGAATGTGGTGAGCTTTTTGAAGAAGAATATTTTCACACACTTTGGCACACCAAAAGCTATAATAAATGATGGGGGGACCCCATTTTTTGCAACAGAAGTTTTAAGGCCCGGTTAGGAAGATACGGTATACGCCACAAAGTTGCCACCTCCTATCATCCCCAAACTAGTGAGCAAGCTGAAATCTCAAACCAAGAAATCAAGAGGATTTTGGAGAAGGTAGTTGGACCAACTCACAAAGATTGGGCAAGAAAGCTTGAAGATGAATTATGGGCATATAGGACAGCCTAGAAGACCCCTATCGGTGCATCACCATATTGTCTTGTGTTTGGAAGGTCATCCAAACACAAGACAGCTAATGGAAGAATGGGAGTTCTCAATGAGATGGACGAATTTATGTTTCATTCATACCATAGTGCTGCACTATACAAGGAGATGACAAAGGCAAGACATGATAAGGGTATTCTTGATGGACACTTTGAGTCGGGGCAAAGTGCGCTGGGTTTAGAATTCGAGATTGAGGTGGTTTCTAAGCAAGTTGAGATCGAGATGAACATGACCTTACATAATCACCAAGGAGTTCCCATATTCTACCCTTGAGGTCACCAATGAAGAAAAAAGGTATAGATTCAATGTCAATGGACAAAGAGTGATGCATTACCTTGGAGATTTAGATAACCTTGGAAAGTGAAAGACGATAGCAAGGCGCCACGAAAAACAAGAGAGTGTTTGAGCACGGAGGAAGTAATAAGTCGAGCTAGCGACAACATACTTAGCACTACTTAGGAGGCAACCAAAGATTCCAATTCTCAAACCTTGTTCTTTCTTTCGTTTATTGTCTTTAGTCAATAGAACTAGTAGTTTAAACAATTAGGTTAAGTGTTTTTGTAAGAATTGAGAAGGCAAAAAGGGCTAGCAGGAGTTTGGCAAGGGAAGCTTGACTTCAAGAAAGTGAAGAAGAAGATTGATAAGGGAGATAATAGATTGCATGTGCATTCATTCATTCATGAAAATCATTGACATATTGCACAAGCACCTCTTGAAAGTAGTGACCAAGCTTCATGATCATGACGTAAGTGCAAATTAGCTACATAACTTGAGAAGATTTGAGCCAAAACCTTTAAGGCGTCAAGTGTAACTAGATTTTAGTTAAATTTGTCTACTTCAGAGTTGAAATCAGGATGAAAAGATGATTTCACATGACTAACCATTAGTCACGCCATGAAATTAGTCTTTAGTCAAGTGATTCAAAAATTTCTAGGAAACATGGCATAGCTACACCTTTCCTACGCCAGTTCTGATTTATGAAGGAAAGCATCGCAGCTTAGCTTACTCTATGCCACTTGAGAAATCAATTTCAGAAGGGAAGAGGAAACACTCTTCAAAACGTTGAAAATTTCAGCATTCCTAAAGCTACGCCGTTGTACAATTTTCAAACCTTTTCAAACTTTCGAAAGTTAAATTTTTTGATTTTCATGGCACAACAAACCAAGAAGCCACGTTTCGTAGGATTTCCTACAGAACTAACACAAGTACTTTAAGATTTTTGCATGGCTTGGTTGACTCATAATCACACTATGTTGAAGGATAGATGTGGGGGAGCTACCAGATATACAGCGTAATCTGATCTAAACTATGCGAATTGTATATATGAAACCCTGCAGGCACTACAAAAATCTTGAGTAGGCTCACTCAAGCTACACCACAATGAAAATTCAGAAGATAGAAAATTGAAGATGAAAAATTGTAGCAGCCAAGTAGAAGAAATTGGTAGCCCAACCAACCCAAGAAATGAGCATTTCAATGGTGAAGGAATTTTATTGCAATTTTATAGCAGCCAACGTAGGTAGTGTTAAGTCACGCCAAGGCACATCTATAAGTACCAAAACTTAGAAAAATTTCCAAAAATTTTCCATTTCACTTCCAATCAAGAACAGCATAGTCTTAGGCCAGTCGCCCTGTATTCAATCCATTTCATCCACTACACTAATCCAGAAATTTCTGCACAAATCCATCCGTAGGAGACTGGATATATATCACACACATATTTCTACCAAATCATCACACAAGAAAATATCAAGAAATCATTGCATTCATTAGAACCCTGATTTCCGCATGAAAATGTAAATTTTTATTCTTCCTTCTTTTGTTGTTTTATACTAATTAAGCTTTATAAAATGCTTCTTTTTATTAGATAATACTTGTTCAAAGCCAATTTAGCATGTTTAACATTTAGATAATAGGAAATGAAGTTTGTGCATTGCTGATTTATTGTGTTCAGTGAAATGTAATTTTGTAATTTCTTTTTTGTGAATTGGTGTTGTAGTTCATTTCTACATGATTATGAGATGTTATTCTGAGTGCTAAGGCTTGAAAAACATGCAATTAGTTAGGATTGGAAATTTCAGACACTCTGAAATTATAGTGCTTTGAGGGGTTAAGTGCAAGTTTTCTGAGTTTCTTGTTATCCTCATGAACAACTATGTGGAGTTGCTTGTTTACCTATGATGAAACTAGTTATTTCCATGTGTGCAGTTGATTGATAAGTAGGAAAGATCATAGGAATTGAATCTTTGAGCATGCACTAGCTATCCATGGTTATATATATGTCATTGCCTTCTTGAATTGTGCAAAAAATTTGGTATGCATGCTTGTGATGCCTAATATGGGAATTAACTGAACTTCATTAGAATACAATGTGTTAAATTTCATGGAGAAATTTATGGATACAATATTCATGAGCATACCTCCTATTTTGTAAGACACATGAGAGGCATAATATTGAAAATGAAAAATTGAATGTTAGAGTAGGCTAGGGCCTGTAAGTGGGGTGCTACTTTGCTGAAAGTTTTTGCCCTATTTTGAATTGTCATTTTGTGGAGAGCTTAGTTCAAATACCTAAGAAGGAGTTAACCATGTTTTCTTAATCATTCCTAGTTTTGATTGATTTATATATTCCTATTCTTTGTAGGTATACATCCATGGCACCCAAGAGCAAGGGAAAGACTTTGACAAAGAGGCAACAAGATATGGTCATCTCAAAGGGCCGAACTTCATATGAACTATCACCAACAAGGGAAACCACACCTCCACCTCAAGTAGGAGCTTCACTTTACTTGGAAGCTGTCAGTGAGAGCACCATCAAATTGGTGAGGTTGAAGAACCCCATCCAAGAAAAGGGGTTGATGGTGGAAATCAAGAACTTCAATGACATTATCAAATTCTACAAGTGGAAGAAGTTTGTAGCCTAGCCAACCTAAGAGATGAGCATTTCAATGGTGAAGGAATTTTATTGCAATTTTATAGTGGCCAAGAAGGGCAAGCGATAATGAGAGGAAAGACAGTCCCATTCTCAAGAGCATCATCAACAAACTCTATGGTGTGTCCACCACCAAGTTTGATCAGTATCACAACACTGATTTTTCTGACAAGGTAATAGAGATAAATGATATGGCAGTGAGGCCATGAAAAGGGTGGAAATTGAATGACCATGAGAGTTGATCAATGTGAAGCAACAATTCTTCAATCTTCCAACAAAGGTGTGTTAGAAATTTGTGATGGCAAGCTTGTAACCAGGGTAGCATCTGAGCACTTTGAGCTTAGAAAGAGCCTTTTTAATCTACTGCATCCACCAGAAGCTTACCATTGATGTGGGAAGGCTCATTCTAATGTAGATCCAATTAATGCCCAAATAAGAAGAAATAGGGATATTTTTCCCTTGTTTGATCACATTTTTTTGCTTGGCAGCTGGTTGCACACAAGAGTAGGAAGATGTGATCATGAAGCTTACTGGAGCTATCACAGATTCCACAGTGAAGAAGTTCCAAACTACCATCACAGTTATAGAAGCTAAGGTGAAGGCAATGGAGCAAGGGGTCTTGACAACCCCTTTGGCTCCATCAATTGGAGAAGTTAGGTTGGCAACCATGGAGAAAATGGTGGAGTTTATGGATACGGATGTAAAAAAGATCAAGGATAAAGTCAAGGAAATCAAGAAGGAAAGCAGAGAGATGAAAGAAGCACTAGCCACTTTCATGGCTTTAATAGGGCAGCATGTAGGAGATGATATTGGGCAGAAAATAGAGGCAGCAATCCTTACCAAATCATAGAAGGGCATTCCCTCTATATTTCAAGAGAAAGGTAAAAAAGTAAGTCATAAAGTTATCAAAGTAGAGGTGGACATACCTGATCAAATGGTAAGTGAAATCCACCTTATCCAAGTGCAAGAGCAAGGTGAGAAGGAAGCTTACACTACAATAGAGGTAACTCAAGAAGACCACCAATATGATCCCAATAACCTTTAATTGATGATGATTCAATCTCCAATTGATCCCACAAGGGTTTTGCAAAAAGTGCTACAAAGCATTGGTGAAGACATGGTTAAGCCTCATAGCATTGAAGAGACATTGCCATAAGGGCAGTAGCTGGAAGAAAAGATTGTAAGAGAGCTACAAGACACCTTGGATGCTATGTCCAAGGAAAAAAAGGAGGGCAAATCAGAGGCAATCAAGTCTAAGAAAATAAAGAAAGAAGACAAGATTCCTGAAAGTTTAGAGAAGGTAAAGAAGAAGAAAAAGAAGAAGGTCAAGCCTGCAAGAGAAACTATTGAGAAAGAAGAAATGGTTGTAGCAGCCAAAGCACAACAAGCTCAAGAATGTAAAGAAAAAGATGAGATGGAAGTGTAGCAACAACAAGCCACATAAATAGCAACAAATGATATGGATCAACAACACTCCACATGAGGGGGGACTTTTCTATTCACTTAATCAAAAAGTGCTTGAGGACAAGCACCTTATCAAGTGTGGGAGGCATGCCTTTTATTTTGAAATTTTTTTGCTAAAGATTGTGATGACATTGATCTTGGTGAATTGGTTGTGTTAAATGGATGAATTGTTGTGTGTTAAGATGGAAGTTGTGACAGTTTATGCTGTGGTGTTTTGATGTGGTGATGTGTATGATTTGAATTTTCTATGGATTCAATGAGAAAGTAATGTTAGTTTCTTTTGAATTTTTAGGTTTATCTTTAGTTTTAGTAGAAAGTAGCTATTTTGGGATAAATATGCATGTTAGATCCATAACTTGTTTTGGAAATTTTGTGCTTTGATTGATTAATGACAATACAAGTTGTTGTGTTGAATGGTCAATCTATGATGAAAATGTTGTTGTTGAAATGATGAGTGGGTAGTGAATAAAAATCTGTTTGGTTGAATACCATTGTACTAAAAGACATGATATGGAGAACATATAGGAGAAAATGGACTATGAAAAGCATAAGCTGTGGAATAAGTCATTTTTGAAACTTTAATAAAGTTCACTTTAGCTAGTATGCCTTTAATAACTATGGTGTGAACATATGTGCGTTAAAGAAACGATATGAACCATAGTCATTTATGTGCTTAATGTTACTCTAAAGAATGCAAACTTCCAATTCTAGAACAAGACTGCCTTGCAAACTTGTGCGAAATATTTGAAGTATATGAGAAACTTGTATTGATTGGAAATGATCCCTTGGCATATGTCTTTATTGCTTAATGTTTGCCCGTCCTCTATGAAATTGCCTAATCAATGGAAATTACATTTTCTTATGAAATTCATATGATTAGGTAGAGGAAAAAAGATCCAAAAATCCCAAGGCACATTGATTTGCTTGATTATGTAGGGAATAAGGTTCATTGATCTTAAAAAATGCACGAGTGTAAGGATGCTATGGGACTTGTGAGACATTAGGTAAAGGAAAATGCTAGTGTTCTAACCTAAATTGATGCTTACTCTCATCTTGCTTGATTAGTGGAATTTTTTAATATATGGTATCCATGAACACACACTTGCACAAAAAGGATGCAACCTTATTGTTATTGGCATTGATACACTCTCATCATGGTAACCTTATTTTTGAGATTGACAATCTAACTATCAACTTGTTTTCACATGAAATGATGAAGTTTGAGATTAGTATGAGCACATATTATACATTGAAGGATGAATCTAATTTTTGTGTCAATTTCTTCGGATGTAGTTTTTGTGGTTTTGCTTGAGGACAAGCAATGTCTTAAGAATGGGAGGTTTGATAAGTTGGTAAATCACCAACTTATTGGTCTTATTTTATCATGAATTTGCTTAAGTTCTCAAGCAATTATAGTTGTCAATGATGAATTATGTGTTGATTTTGGTGGAAGGGAAAAGGAGGCTGAGAGAAGAAGAAAGAGTGAAAAGATTCAAAAGAGACACAAATTAAGAAATGAGAGCAGTTGGCATGGCTTCAATGGCGCTGCACCATGAAATATCAAATGACCAAAACACAGTGCAACTTCAAGCATATCAAGCTAATTAGAGTTCAGCATGAGCAAAGGCAGCTCTCGTGCGGCGCACTCCAGGTCATGCCTTGAGGAGAAAATGAGCTAGCAGTTCAAGTGCAACAACACGTAGGCCACACCAATAAGAGAGAAGCGAAGAAGAAGCATTCAAACACTTGAATAAAGAAAAATTATTGCTAGCGTAATCGAGGGTAGATCATGATATGAAAAGAAGCTATCAGATAAGAGTTCAGTAGAGACTCTCATAGCATGAGCTAGCCAATGTGAGACTCCTATAGAGGTATGCCTCAACTAAGTGAGCAAGAGTCAGAGTAAGCAGGATAAAGAAAGATCCCACATAGCTAAGGCTTGGCCACGCAAACGTGACATCGTCAAGCCTATGCTTTGTTCAAAAAAAGGGAAGAACCATAGCGTGGTCAGAGCTTGCCTACGCCAAACTACAGAATCACTGAAGGAAGAAGTCACATGACTTACTGCAAACTAGGCTGCATACGTTTTGGCAAGATTTACATGGCACAACTGCACTAGCTTGTGCGAGCTGACGTTTCTTTATACTTTGTGTACTTTTTGTACTTTTATAGCTTTATCAATTTTTTGTCCTCCTCCCACCTACTTTTTGGGGTCCAACATGTATTCTTAAGTTTGTTAGAGGTCAGTATACGAAGTGTAGAACAAAAATGTAGCTAGAAAAGGGGACTAATTTTGTAAATAGTACATGAACAATAGATTTGACCAACAAGACTTGGAGAGAAAACTTCTTCTTTTCTAAGAATGAACCACGCTAGAGCTCTAAGGTTTTGAGAGCAACTTTTGATAGAAAAAGATGGACCTTTGAATGAAATTGCAAGAAAAGCTTTTATATTTCACTAAGGTTGACATCTTTCTTGTTATTCATGGCTTTTATATAAATTTTCTATATGCTTATTTTGCTTGAAGCTTCTATGAGTGGCTAAACCTTGATGGGTTGCCATGGGGATGACTAGTGATTATAGTAAAGTTTGATATTGTGATGAATCTTGTCTTGGGTATGTTAAAGAAGGATTTTGCATGCTTAATTTTAATGGGTTCCCATAGTAATGCATAGTTGTAGACTATGTGAAGTCATAGATGAACTCATTGGTCTAATGGGGTAGCTAGAGGCACGGCAAGGGATCGTTTAGGATCCACTTACCTAACTAGTAAAGTAAAGATCTAGAATGTCTTTGCATAGCTTCTTATTTAGGTTATAGGGCATGGCTCTAGGTCTTTGGTGATGAGCCAAAAGTGAAGGATACCTTAGTATGGTGTCTTTGTAAGGCCATATGCCCTTCTCCAAGCCGAAAGCACTTAAGGAGAGTGAGATTCCAACTCAATTGGTAAAGTATTGACTTGAGACCCATGAGGTAGTTCTTAGTAATTTATCCACTCTTAATTCATGCACATTGCGGGGTTGCTATAGGTCTTAGTAACTTATAGCCTCTAATGGAAAACCTCTAGAACTTAGCATGCAAGACATGTAAGTAGTCTAAGTATTGATTTGAAGCACACAACTCACCCCATGGTGCCCATGTTTTCTCTATGTGTGTTTATTTAGTATTTTGTTTTACATTATCATTGCTGAAACACCAATTGCTTGACAACAGTTGAATTCTTTTACTTTTCCAATTATATTTGCTAGCAACTTGACAACCGAAGAATCCCTCCATGTTGGAATGATTCTTAACCTAAACTAAGGTGATAGTCCAAGATTTTCAACTAGAGAACTTGAGGTTTAACTTGTTGATTAGATCACCTACTTTTTTTGAGGAACTTATCAGAGAATAATTGTGGCGTTTGTGTGATTCTCTTAGAGGATAAATCTAAAGCTACTCATGCACGTTGCGGTTGGTTTTTAATCGTGGACCAATTCTCAAGAATGTGTGGCCAAGTGTCCACAATGCCAAAGATTTGGGAACATCTCATGAAGACAAGAAATGCCACTTAACAACATCCTTAAAGTGTATATCTTTGATGTGTGGGGAATTGATTTCATGGGACCTTTCCCTTAATCCTATGGCAAGAACTACATCTTAGTGGCGGTGGACTACATTTCAAAATTGGTTGAGGTCATGACACTTCCAACCAATGACAGCGAGAACATGGTGAAGGTCTTGAAAAAAAACATCTTCACACATTTTGGCAATCCAAAGGCTATCATAAGCGATGGTGGATCTTATTTTTGCAAAAGAAGTTTTGAATCTTTGCTAGGAAGATATGGTGTGCGTGACAAGGTTGCTACCCTTTATCACGCCAAACCAGAGAGCAAGTTGAATTTTCAAATCGGGAGATCAAGAGGATTTTGGAGAAGGTAGTTGGGCCAACTCAAAAGAATTAGGCAAGGAAACTTGAAGACGCATTGTGGGCATACAGGATGGCCTCCAAAACCCTTATTAGGGCATCACCATACGGTCTCGTGTTTGAAAAGTCATGTCATCTACCTTTGGAGCTGGAACACAAAGAATATTGGGCAATCCAAAAATTTAGCATGGATTGGAATGAAGCAGCCAAGGAAAGAATGTGAGTTCTCAATGAGATGGATGAATTCAGATTTCACTCATATAACAGTGCTGCACTATACAAGGAAATGACGAAGGCAGGACATGATAGAGGTAATCTTGATCATCAGTTTGAGTTGGGACAAAGAGTGTTGGTTTTCAATTCAAGATTGAAAATGTTTCCTAGCAAATTGTGGTCAAGATGTACTGGACCTTATGTAGTGACTAAGGTGTTTTCCTATGTCACAATTGAAGTCATGAATGAAGCGAAAGGACATATATTCAATGTTAATGGGCAAAGAGTGAAGTACTACCTTGGAGATTTAGATAACCTGGTAGGTGGAAGATAGCAGTAAGATGTCATGATGAACAAGAGAATACTTAAGCATGGAGAAAGCAATAAGTCTGGCTAACGACAATAAACTTTGCACTGCTTGGGAGGCAACCCAAGATTTCTTCAACTTACACTTGTTCTTTCTTTTATTGTATGTTAGTAGATATAATAGTTAAGTCTTATTTCATTAGTGTTATTGTAGAGATGAAGATGGAAGAGAACTTCAGCTGGAGCTCAACGTGAGGAGACTTAACTTCAAAGAAGTGAAGAAAAAAATGGCAAGAGAGATAACTAATAACATGTGCATGCATTAGTTCTTAAGATCATTGACACATAATGCATAAAAACTTCTAGGAAAAGTGATTGAGTGTTATAATCATGGCATAAATGAGAGTTAGCCACAATTCTTGAGAAATATCACATTAAACACTTTGAAGGTTAGTTGACCATAGCTTGTTGTTGCCTACTCTTGTTTGTTTTAGCATTAAGATTAAGATGAAAGAGGAATTCATGTAACTAGACCTAAGTAGCATCATGAATCTCCTCTTCACATCAACTGATCGAAGAGCTGCAAAAGGATATGGTGTGGGTATATGGTACCTATGCCAAATCTGCTCTAGGAAGAAAGTCATTTCGGCGTAGACTACCGAGGGATACGCGAGAAAACTTAGATTTAGGAAAGGAGAGGAACAACTTTAAAACTTTTGAAAAATTCATTTTCTCTTAATAAAATTAATTTTGCATGGGATAGCTGAAGCTGCGTGAATATATGTTTTTCAAGCTTTTGGAAGTTAAATTTTTTGTTTCTCATGGCGCAAGTAACAAGTAAACCACACCATGATAATATGATAAGTGTGGGGGGTTGTCAAATATACAACATAAGTTGCATCAAACCACGCGAATTGTATGTTTGACACCCTGAAGGCCCAAAAAGTATTTTGCATAAGCTCGCTGAAGTTACGTCATAGGTGGGATGCAGGAAGAGAGATAATTCTTTGGTAGAATTTTGTGAAATCAACTCTTTTTGAACAAGAAGAATTTAGCATAGGTATCGATAGGTTGCACCCACTCTCAAATTGTAAAGGATCTGGGAGTTTGAAAACTCCTTAAATGGCGCAACCTAAGGATTTTCCACGCTATAGAAATTTTTCTTTCCTTGTAAGAAATATTGCGTAGCTTACAAACGACCACGCCAATTATAAACGTGCAAGTTCTCAAGGATAAAAAGCATCATGGCGTGGGTTACAACATGCCACGCTAAAATTTTATATCAGGAGAAGAGTTGTTGACATTGTTTCCTTCCTTAAAAACTCAGCTTCTAATATAGTTTCTGCAAAACATTTCTCGCGTAACTAGCGCTACCTTGCACCATGTTTCAATTTATGAAGGATCCGAGAGTTTGCGAAACCCCTAAATGACACAGGTAAAAGAAAATCTACACCATAGAAAAAAGTGTGAGGCGCAACTTATTGTACGTTACACAAAACATGGGAGAAAGAAAAAATCTTTGCAAGTGAATTCTTGTACTTTAACCTCACCCACGCCATGAAAAGATCTGCATTCTGCATTATATATTTTTTTCCAAGTGTTGAGGTAATTTTTAACATTTGTTGCTTCGCGTGTCTTGAGAGATCCTACACCATGAATCCAAATTGATTTTTTTAAAATTTTTTAAGAAATGACTCACATGGCGTGACATAAGAGAGGCCACACAAATTAATGAATTAGGGGCACACTTCTAATGAAGATGAATTTGCGTAACCTAACAGAGCCTATGCCTTTTCAACATATAAATATCATCTAGAAGTGCACATTTTGGCTAAAATAGTGCAGTTAATGCAGAACCACGCAATGTTATCTCGGCTAACCATCGTTAACTGAGACTCACTAAAATACATGTCGCGTGGGATGAAGTAGCCTATGCCGGGTTAACACGCATGAATTCTTATATGACATAACTTGCGTGAAGTCATGTCAAGGCATTCCTTTAAAGGCTAACACTTAGAAAAATTTTCGAAAAACTCCTCATTTCTCTTCTACTTCCAAACCGCGTAACTCTTCTTTAGTCACGCTGTATCTTTCACCCATTTCACAAATTAAAAAAACTCTGCACAAATCCATCTGTAGGAGTCATCATGCACTCCGCACACACATTTTCACTGATTTATAAAACTAAGAGAATCAAGGATTCACTGCATTGAACAAGCCTTAATTTTTCACTGAAAATGTAAATTCTTAGATTTCTACTCTTCATGTTATTTAGTGTTGAATTAAGCTTCTTAAGTTGTTTCCTTATGCTGAATGATGGATGTTTCCAATTGTGATAACATGTGTAACCTCTAGAGTGTTGAAGTTAGGAATTTTGTGCTTGTACAATTTTCAATTTTGATACTCTTGATTGCCATGAATTCTGAAATCAATGACTATTCTTGATGCACTCTGATTGTTTGATTGCTACATTATATTGGAGAGTGCTATTTTTCATTATGAGAACATATGATACCCTTAAATGATTCAGATTTGAGATTTTGTGCATTTTGGCTCTCTCATGTTTTTATGGTTATAACTGCCTTAAAAATTGTTGTTGGAATTTGTCTAGAATGCCAATTTTGCCTTGATTGGGAATGAATTGAACTCAGTTAAGGTTGCAAAATGTGCCATGCTCATTCTCTTTGCTGAATTCATGGAAATTGACATTCATGTCCATTCATGTACATTTCTCTTTGTTTCAGGAGGCATGTGAGAAAATAGCTAGAGACATTAGTATACACTGATGAAAATTACAATTGACAATGCTAAGGCCTATAATGCATGTGCTTATTGTCCAAACATTGTCTTTTTTTTTTGGCATGATCCCTCTCAGAGGGTTGGGAGCGCCAATCCCAAATTTTATTAATAGAACAAATAAACATTACAGAGTAATACTCAACGAAACCAGGGATACTATCCCTTTACAAGTCGAAAGTTTGGTATTTGACACTGATCCATACGAACTAGACTCCTAGCCTTAACTGGGAGCAACTTAAATAGGAGAAACTCCGTCCTGCTGCCCAATGTCAGTCCAAGCACTGCCAAAAACTCCGCCAGTCGATTCCCTTCAATGAATATATGTGAAAAGCATCCAATGTCAGTATGTCAAATTTCCTCCACTAAACCCCAAATACGCCAAGGAATGCCTATCTCTCGACACAGAATCCTTTTCAGTTCTACTGAATTCCCTTCAACATCTATGCCAGTAATTCGCACACAATCGAATGCCCTCAACTAGTGCCTCTGCCTCAGCTTCAAGTCTAGAACCCCCACGACAAACCAAAGCTAGGGCCCCAAGGAATTGGCCAGCCGAATTTTGCACAATCACACCTCCTCCCCCATTACCACCAGTTGCACAAACACACCCCAATATATTGATCTTAATTCGACCAAAGTCCAGCGGCCTCCATAGCACCCTGATAGATCGATATATCGGTGTCCAATCACTACAATAATCCACAATACACTGCCAAGAGTCCAGTTCCAGCTGAAACCAAACTTTAAGTAAAAGTTGCAATTACCGTAAAATAGACTGTGTAATCAAATACAACCCTAACTATCCATTATCAAAAAGAAAACCATTCAGCATTGTCCACACAGACCAACAAAGAATGATAGGCAATACCCTTACAACAAACCGGCCAATCTTCGTGTGGTTGAAATTCCACCAATTTAAACACCTTGCCCTCCAGTCCACTCCCATTCCACAATCCCCAACCCTGCTGAGAAAATGTTCCATACGCTAGACGTAAAATAACACTCACCAAACAGATGCACCACCGTCTCCTCCGCCTCCCCACATAGTGAACAACAGAATGGCCCATTCACACCAATTAAATTCAGCCAAGATGCCAAAGGCAATCAACCATACCATAGCCTAGTAATGAAAATTGACATCTTGAGGGGTAATCTCTTGCACCAAACATACAATAAAAATGGGTGAATCTCCCTCGAAGCATTAAACAATGTATAAGCCGATGATATCGTGAAATTTTCCCCGGCCACTAAATCCCAAAATGGCTCCATATTCTGATGCCGCAGGACCAAGCTGACCTTTTCCACCGGTAAAGTATCCATTAACTTCTTCACCAGCCAAGACCCATTCTTCCTAAATTCCCATATCGGGCAATACCCTCTAGCTGTAGAGAATTCCGTTAAGCTTCCCGAGACCAAACAGCGATCATGGAAAAAATCTAGGTCCTTTCTATTTGTAAACTAGCCAATATGCTCCTCGTCCAAATCCTGAGCCTTCAGCATCCGACGCCATACAATAGAAGCCGACGACTTTACTTCCACCACCGCGGGATGAAATCGCTTACAGTACTTCCACATTAGAAATCTTGACCATAACGAATTTCCTTGCCAAAAGCCCCACCACAACTTTGCAGAGAAAGGATCGACAATGTGTTCTAATCGCCTTATACCCAAGCCTCCGCTTTGTACCGGAGCGCATACCCGAGCCTCCGCTTTGTACCGGAGTGCATACCCGCTCCCGACCTCGCCCCTCGAATTTTGTCCTCAAAGCCCCATAAGAAAGCCAAAAAAACCTTATGGATTTCCTGAATAATAGTTTTAGGGGGATCACATGCAGCAATAAGGTGAATCAGCAAAGACAAAAGCACCGACTTCAAAAGGATTAGTCGACCCCCACTAGATAGCATACCCCGTTTCCAACCGCTAATTACCCGCCTTACCTTCGTAACCATGTGTTGAAAGTAATCTACTCTTTTCTAACCCAAAAAAATAAGGCAGCCCAGATATGTCATTGGAAAGGCACAATACTTGAAACTAGTTATCCTCGAAACCCGCCTAACCAATCCACTCTTTGGATGTACAAAATAACCACTCTTAGAAGCATTAACAAATTGCCCTGACATTAATTTGTATTTCTGTAACACCTTCATTAAATGCATGAGAGACCGACTACTTCCCGAAGAAAAGAGTAATAAATCATCTGGATATACCAAGTGTGACATATGATAACCTTAAAACCCCGATGCCTTTGGTAGCTCATTTAGTGACCACATCAGATATTCAGCAACAATTATAAACAACGCCGGAGACAATGGATCACCCTGACGCAGCCCACGCATGGACTTAAAAAAACAAAAAGGTCCCCCATTTATTATAATCGAAAACCATACATTGGAAATACATCGGTATATCATATGAATCCAGATTTCACCAAAGCCCATCTTACGTAAAACTTGACATAAAAACACACAAAACACACTATCATATGCTTTAGCCATATCCAATTTTAGAACAGTATTATAACCTCTAGCCTTAGCAGTCAGTTCACCAACAAATTCCTGTGCCAATACCACATTCTCTACAATTGAGCGCCCTTTGACAAAAGCACTTTGATTGTCAGAAATAAGGCATTGCAGAACATCGACTAATAGGCCTATAATCACCAAATGACCGCGGAATTATCTTATTCAAGACAGTACAAAGACTAATAGGCCTATAATCACCAAATGACCGCGGATTATTGCATTTAGGAAGCAGAACTATAAGAGTGGACGTATAGCCTCTAAGGAGTTCACCACCACAAAAAAACTCACATACTGCCTTGTAAATGTCTAGACCCACGATTTCCCAAGAAACTTGAAAGAACTTACTTGAAAATTCATTTGAACCAGCCGCACTATCACTACTTATGCCCATAACAGCCTCTCGGACTTCCTTCATAGTTGGCAAATCTTGAATTTTCTTCCTTTCAAGTATGGATAACATATGATTCGGAAAGGCTGGGTCTAAATGTAAAGAAGAATCACCAAGTTCTGCCGTCAATAAATTTTCAAAAAATCGCACTGCTGCCTATCCAATTATTGCATCATTTTCCAGCGAAACCCCATCCTCGTCCACCACACCACGAATAACGGTCCGCTGTCTCCGTGTACTGACATGAGAATGAAAAAATTCCGAGTTACAATCCCCCTTCTCTGCCCATTTTAGATTCGCTTTCTGTCGCCAAAACGATTCCTCATCCGCAAGAGCGACATTAAGCTCTGCAGCAGTGCGACTATATTCTAACCTGCTCTCATCCAACTGGTTTGATTATAGCTCAGTTTCAAGAAAGACCAATCGCTCCTCCGCTGCTGTAATACGCTCCTGGAACCTGCCCATTTTTAGTTTATTCCATTCTGCCAAAGCTTTTTTCATGTTCATAAGCTTGAACCAAACAACAACCAATGGCCGTCCCTTCACTTCTTTATTCCATGCCACTGCCACCACCTCAAGAAAATCCGATCTCCCAGTCCAGAAATTTAAAAATCTAAATTGAGGCTGTTTATGTATCCGTAAGCGATCAAGCCTCAATAACAGTGGAGAGTGATCCGACGACACCTTGCTAAGATGCTGAATAAAGGTAGCAAACATATTCAGCCATTCATTATTCACAATAGCACGATCCAGTCGCTTCCAAATTCTCGGATGTTGTTTCCAGTTATTGCACCAAGTAAAGGATGGCCCAACAAAACCAATTTCAGAAAAACCCATATCATCAACAAAAGAGCAAAAATCTTTAGCCTACGAATCACGAAAAGGCCGACCACCTTTTTTATCAGCAGCACTTGTAATAGTATTAAAATCACCCCAAATAATCCAAGGGAGATTTCCAGCCTGTAAGCTCCTCAACGATTCCCACATGTCCTCCCTTTCTCAATTCGTACAAAAGCAATGCACACAAGACACCATACATTTACCAAAATCATTTATCATATCCACACTCAATGAAATAACTTGATCTGACTGAGCCATCAACTTACATACCAAACCATCCGAATGAAAAATCCAAATACGATTTGAGTCATTCGCCAAAGCGCAAGAAAATCCCAGCCGGGCGGCCATATCACTCAATTTCGACAATTCCAGTTTAGGTACAACAATCCAAAGGAACAACAGTTTATGATCACGTACCAATCTATGCAGCTAACGCAATGTAGGTTTATTGCCTACCCCCCTTGCGTTCCAGAACAACCACATCATTATTAACTTTACTTTGAGCTAAGGCTTTTTTCCTGGATGATCAAAGCTTACGGTTGGAAGACACCGGAGGCACCAATCCCACCACCGAATCCAAGTTTAAATTTTTCATTACCTGTTGAATTATGTTATCATGTGCAATACTTCGAGCCTTCTTCCTTTTGAAGGACTGCGTCTTGCAGCCACCTGACATATCATCGTCGGAATCATCCTCCTCCATCACCAACTCACCAATGCCCTCAATGACACCTTCCCCTAATTGCCGAGTGATATTCTCCACAATAGCTTGCAATCTTTCCAATTCGATACCTGTAGGAAAATCCTCCGAAGACTTAGTTAATACTTTTGATTCCTCCACTATTTGTCCAAGATCGGACATAAACCATTTCCTCCTCAACAACAGTCCATTCTCCAGCACCCGATAGTTTGTCCCCATGGTGCTCCTTACTTTGCTGGTTCTCAGAGAGATTAATTGCCGGGGTATCCATTATCGTTTGCTGGACCTCACGTTCAAGGCTTGGCAATTTATCTATTCCCCCTTGCTGTGCCAAGGGTTCCTCTCCCGTACCTGTACCCCCTATCTTTGGATTACAATCCTTCTCGCTCATCGCCACAATCCTATCCCCGAGAAGCGGCGACCCTAATCCATCACTGAAAGATTCAGATTCGTGAGGACCTAAATTTTCCACCAAGTTTTGTTTAGTATTATTCTCCTCCTGTGATATTCCACAATCTTCCGAAAATGCATCAGCAGTAGAAACTTTCTCCTTTCAAATCTGCAGCCGACTTATCACTAGTCTGACTAACCACATTACCACTTGTATTTTCTCCTTTAGTTTTTACTTCTTTCATACCCTCAGGTGGATTAACCGTAACCTGCCCCTCCACCTTTTTCATATTCTGAGATCCGCATTGATCAGACCTGTCACCTTGCCGAAAGCATTGAGAACAATACGGTGGCAGCTCTCAGGGATAATCTTCTGCCAAAAACCATCACCATCTTCTCCACATGCAATCCAGATACGAGCCGGTATTTCCTTTAGCAAATCTTCTTCCGCACAAACCCGCGTTGTACTCGGTCTGGATAAGTTCACTGTTGCATTATCTATTAACAACGGAGTTCCCACCACCTGCATGATAGAAAACAAACTTCTTTTGTTGAAGAATTCTCCCGATAAACTCGGAAGAGTAAACCACGTCGGAGTAATAGATGACTCCCTCCGAGGGTTAAAGAGCGGTGTCCATTTGAACACCCGCATCGGATATCGTCCCAACTGCCACAATCCCCTGGACCATAATCTTTGGTAGTCCACCTCCAGTTGAAATTTTAATAATACATGCCTACTATCTTGAAATCCAGCAGAGAAGTTCCCTTTGAGATCTAACGACGTAATAATTCTTCTAATAGACTCAAGACTTGGACGTCCATGGGAAAATTTGCCAATCAAACATGTTTGAATGGAATTGCCAAAGCCTCTAGTTCAGTTTTAGAGAATTTCACAGCAACTTCGCCACGGTGAGACGACAAAGGTTTCAAGTCAATAACGATTTTAGCCGGTTGAGCAAACAACTGTGAGAATGCCTTCTTGGTAAACGGGCTCACCGGCGTGGTAGTCATCCGATCAGCAAGAGGTAACCCTTCAGTTGAAGGCTAAAGAGTAGCCATGGCGTACAATTAGGGTTTCTATAACAGGCAAGTTTTGAGAGCATTTTTTCAATTCATGATGAACAACTAGCTCAAAATTTTTGGCATGACCCTGTTTTGATTTCTTCATTGTGTAACAAAGCCTAGTTCAAATGTCTAAAGAGAATAGTTTTTCTTGTCAAGCCCTTTTCTATTTTCAATTGATTTCAATTGCTTATGCTTTGGAAGGATCACACAAATGGCACCAAAAGGAAAATAGAGGATAGTGACCAAGAGATAAAAAGACATTGCCACTTCCAAGGGCCAGTCATCACATGATATTTCAACAAAAGAAACATCTCCCCCACAGGAGTATCACCATACTTGGAGACTGTCAAGAAGAACACCATCAAGTTGGTGAGGCTCAAGAATCTAATACAAGTTCCAAAAATGGAAGAAATTTGTCACCTAACCAACTCAAGAGGTGAATGTGTCCATGGTAAAAGAATTTTACTGTAATTTGACAATGACAAAGGAAGAGCAAGTGAAAGTTTGAGGAAAAATAGTCCCAATCTCTAGGAACATCATCAAAGAGCACTATAGCCTTTTAGATATCAGGTATGATCAGTACCACAACACTGATTTCACAAATCAAACTACAGAAATCACATACATGGCAATGAGACAAGGCAAGGAATGGAAGCTGAACCAATAATGTGAGATCATCAATGTGAGGTAGCAATTCCTCAACCTCAAAAGAAAGGTGTGACAAAAATTTGTGTTAGCAAGTCTATACCCTAGACAACATGAAAGCACTCTCAGTCTTGCAAGGGCCTTCTTGATTTATTGCATCTATCAGAAGTTAACAATTGATCTTCGGAAGCTAATCATGTGCAAATTTAATTGGTGCACAAGTTAGAGGAGACAAGATTGTTCTTCTCTTGCCTAATTACCTCTCTATATATAGTTGCTGGATGTGTGCCGCAGAATGAGGATGTCATTATGAAGCTTACTGGCACCATTATAGATTCCACAGTAAAGAAGGTTCAAACAACCATTACATATTTGGAAGCTACGGAAAGGGCAGCTGAGCAAGGAACCTTGACAACACCATTGGCTTAGTCAATTGGAGAGAAGAGACTTGTGAAGAAACAAGTGGAATCAGTGCACAAGAAAGTGAAAGAAATCAAGATTGAAGTGGGGAAAATCAAGAAAGAAGTAAAGGAGATGAAGGAGACCGTGGTGGCTTTCATGACTTTGATGGGACATCACATTGATAGAGAGATAGGGCAAAAGATGGAGGCAATATTCCATGCTAAACCACAACAAGACATTCCATTTTCATCAAAAGAGACAACACATAATGAAGGCAAAAAAGTGATCACATTGGAGGTGGCTATACCTAAGCAGACTGTGAATGAAGACTACTGCACCACATTAGCAGAGCAAGAGAAAGCCAACATGGTCCTAAGAACCTCAAATTCATGGTGATACAACCTCCAATTGATCCTGCCAAAGTGATTCAAGAGGTATTGCAGATTTTTTATGAAGACATGATTGAACATCTTGGGAGTTAAGAGCCAATACAACCTGAAGACAAGCAGTTGGCGAATGAAATTGAGTATGAAATATCAAAAACCTTAGATGCAATGTCTAAAGTAGAGAAGGAGAAGAAAACAAAGGTGAGCAAGACCAATAAGAGAAAAGGAGAAGCTCAACACACTGAGCATTCTAGAAAGCTAAAAAGCAAGAAAAATAAGAAGAAGGAAAATGCTTAAGCTTACATTATATTATAGAAATGTTTTAGAAAGGGGCACCCCCTAACCACAAGCCCCCAATTGTTCTAACCAGCTGAGGAGAGTGTTGAGAAAGATAGGAAAGCACCTATGCAACCATCAGAGAAACCAACAGAGACTGTAGGTGATAGCGGTTTTAGAGCTAGGGTAAAATGCTAAGGCCTAACCGAATCAAATACATTTATAACTCTAATCCTCACAATATTTAAGGTGCATCAAGATAATGACGTTTTGTAGCTAGATGAAGTAGGGATCGTACCCACAAGGAGGGGATGGGTATATGGATATAGTGCAAACGTGTGTGAAGTAGTAAGAGTTAAAACAATTAATGAAATCTAAACTAACAACTAGAGAAAATAGAAAACAAAGAATAAATGCATCGAGGATAAGGAATCATACAATGAAGTGTACCCTTGGAGTATTGGTTTTCCTTAATGATAGTATTTTATGTGGTTTACAAGAATGGGCTAACGAACTAAGAGTGTGACAACTTCAATCTAGTTCTACTTTTATGGCGGAAGCTAGAACCTAATTACGTTGACACCTACAAGAAATTGACTTCATAACTAATCCCCCCTTTATGGCGGAGGCAAGGATTTGCCAATTTAGGTCAACCACGATCCCTATGTTCCCCTAAGCTTACCGCACTCTAATTCGGCTCTTCCTTTATGGCGGAAGCAAGAGACAAACCTAGTCACTCTTTTGAATATCACTCCCTAATCTATTCCTTCCTTTATGGCGGAATCAAAGTCTAAATTAGTTCATGCTACCCGAATTCACCAACCCTAACATCGGTATATCAATGTCCTAACCAATTCCCCTTTATATCGGAGGCAAGAATTTGCTAGCACATCTCCACTAATCTACTACCCATATACTAATCTACCTTAAGCATTACTAGTATGGAGTGTTAGATTAGTTTGTAGTTCCTAATTCTTAATTACCCAAAACATAAATCCACATAAAAGCACAACAATTCAACAATCAATAACCAATCTCTAAGGGCACTAGCAATTTAGCACATCAAGACTAATAAGAACATCACAACAATTAATTAAAGCAAGGAATTAAACAAAGAAATGCATAAAGAAGTATTCTTCTTTGATGTTCCAAGACAAAACTCTAAGCTTTCCTTACAAAACAAGTCTTTAGAGCCAAGACCTTACATGAAATCCTCTCCAAATGATGCTATTTACATCAAGAATTCACACTAAATATATGTTCTTGTGGAGTCTCTAGAGAGAGGAGCTCTCAAAACTAACCAACTAACCGAACAAAAATTGCTAGCTTTTTTTATTGGCTGCACACATTATATGAGGGTAGGATTTTTGCCTTGTGTGAACGAGTTCCCAAAATGCCCTTGAAGACTCCAAAAGTGAGTGCCAAGTTGACTTGGAAAATCTACCCCGCGCTGCTTAACATTGTGAAATTCATTGTGAACGTCGCGCGACGTTCGTTGTGAACGTCGCGACGTTCATCCTGAAGTTGAACTCCAGCAGCGTGATGGAGAACTTTCTTCCTTGAATGTCGTGACATTCATTGTCAATGTCGCGACGTTCATGAGGAACGTCGTGATGTTTCTCCACTTGAACATCCCGACGTTAAGGCTTCTTGGCTTGGAAAATAGCTATTTTCACTATTTCTTCATTTCATTGCTCATAGTTGGCCACAGTGTCCTACAAAACACATTAAAACACGTTAAAAACATGTAAAAATTCTACAAAGATAATCAAAGGTTAAGTGAAATGAATCCAATAAGGTGAAAATGATCACCTTATCACCCATTCACACTTAAACCTTGCTCGTCCTCGAGCAACAAAACAAAATCATGCTGAAACATATATATACAACAAAGTAAGAGGGGTTGGCAACTTCATTTAACTCAACGATGTGTCTAATCATTTTAAGCACTTGATAAGTGTTTCTATACATGTCTCATAGCTTACTCGACTAAATCGACAAGTAATCACTCCATGCGTCAACAAGAGTCATCAAAGTGCCTTTTTTACGCTTTCAACACGTTGAGTATATTTTGTGTGTGTGTCAGTAAGTATCACTTGGGTCTTAACTTATTCATGTCTATGCCATAGGTAAGAGATCTGACAATTAAGCTTTGTTCTACTATTTTCCCAATAATCACCTCTTCAACCATTGTGTAGATACTAAAAGGTTTACAAGTTCATTGGGACTTTTATTCTTGTTATGATTGCCAAGGGTTTTTTGGCTTTTTATAACACATTCCGACTCATATGAATTCTCCTTCAACCTTATTAGTTAGTGAAAGGGCGGTCTCACATTGGAGGGGAATTTTATTCATCACAAAAGATGTAAAACACATAAATTCAACAATGCCAAGGGTTTTTATGTCTTTTTATACCCATTCCAACTCATATGAACTCCTTCAACCTTTGTGGGTAGTAAAGGAGCGGTCTCACATTGGAGAGGAATTTTATTCAATATAAACAACAAAATATTAAAAACAAATACATAATGCCCAATTCATTTCTTCAAACTTGAAAGTATCTACACATGTCTCTTAGGGAAAGTTAGTCCAAGAGTTAAACTAACAAAGTGCCAAGGTACCCCGACCTATCTTATTAACCAAATTTGTCAATCTCCATGAGTTCCCCATTTGTGCGTATTAACAATAAACTCAAAATGTCAAACTTTCCACCAAGGACCCAACTCCCCTTATGTAACATGTTATTTTCCTTATCACAAGCCGAGTTTCCAAGATAAAACAGTTCACATCATTGGCTACGCAACACTCATCTCGTATAATTTAGACTAGACTCATTTTCTCATTTTGGTAGCCAACACCAACACTCGAACACTAAATACAAACACATATATATAATCACTAAAATCCACAAAAGTTCATAAAGACACAAAATGAAAAATTCACAAGAATCACAACAAGTCAAACACAACAATTATGGAAATTATGGGATCCCAAAATAGCAACAATAGATTTTCTATCAAAGAGCTTCAAGCCTAAACACAAGGTACCTCCAAAACTTCAAAAACACACCAGGAATTTTCAATGTGCAATCAAGAGGATACAAGAATCAACCAAAAATCAAACCTAAACAAGAAAAACAGCTAAAAATTCAAGTTTAGACATCCACAAGTTACAAAATATTCACTTAAGTACAATCCTAATGAATTCATGCTAGGTAAAACATGAATGTGCCATTAACCACATACATGAAAATTACACGCATCAAACGTTTTGAAACCTCAACACATATGCTAACTCATGCAATTAAACATTAAATTCATGAAGTGATTTAGAGTGAAAAGTTTGTTTATGTGCCATTGACATGAGAGTGAAAAAGAAGAAAGAATTAAACAAGTGTTGCACTCATCAAATTTCTTGATGATCATGATATGAGAATGAGTTCTTCTGGCTAAACTTGCGATGACCTAGGGTTCCGATGGATGAATGCATAATTTAAATGACACGATGCTATGCAAATGACATAATCTATAAAAAATTGAAATCATAATCTGTTCATTTCGTGAATTTGGTAAAGTTTCATGAATTAGCTTCGGTATTATCTGAATTGAACTTTAATTGCGGTCGACATGCTGAGGTGAGGTTAGATTCACTAATATTTGTGAGAATGCATGAAATGAGAATTGGAAATATAAAATATTGAGTCTTTTCACTTACTTTGCTTGTTCGTGTTCTGAGATGCGGTTGCCATGCAGGTTTGAGATCACTTGAACATTAGGATAAAGTGAAAAGAGGCTTTCTGTTGCTAATGAAGACTAAGGACTTAAGTCAGGCCTCGCCATGGGAAGATTTTAGGAAATGAATGCTATAGTAGTTAGACATAGAGGGTTGAGACGTTGCGGTGCAAATTCATCGTTCTTAGGCCTTGCCATAGGAAAGAATGATGTTAGGGAGCATAGAGTGCAGTGCGGTCGACATGCTGGCTATAGGCTAGGCTTCTATGCAACTTAGGTCTTCTCCAGTTTTGCATGCATGTCAATTGCATTGTGGGAGTTGTCTAAAGAGCATTTATTCGGTGAAAAAATCCTAGGACATCTACTTTCTACTTATTTTCACATTTTACCTATTGTTCTTGCTATTTTTACTTCTTATTCTTGTAATTTGTTTTTGTGACAACTGTTGGAGCAATAACTTGAATTCTTGAAATCACTCCCTTCCTTGTGGAACGAAACTCTCTCACCTCTACTACAGTAGTGTTAGGGATAAATTTGTGAGAATACGACTTTAACGCATCAATTTTTGGCACCGCTGCTGGGGAAGACACTGTTTCTTGAATTTTGATTTGCTTTGTTTGTTTTTTTGTGTAGATTAGTAGTTCTGTTATGTTTCATTTTGGGAAATTTTGTTGCTTTTGTTTTTGTGTTTCGTTCTGTCTATTTTGGTTTATTTGTGGCAAGTGCAGGATATTGGATCTCAATTGAAAGAGGATAGTGCACACCACAAGTACCCGAGTATGTCTAGGTGGTATGAGGACTATTTTGAGTCTTATCATTTTAGCCCACCAATTGGGGTGGTTGACACACGACCAACAACTAGAATATTTGGGGACTTCTCTCCACCACCATATGAGGAGCAATGAAACAATCAAGCACAAAGCAACAAGTCGTATCTCATTAGAAACCAAAGACTCTCTGCGGAAGACATGCTTTCTCAAATTTTAGAATGACTCGATAGAGGCCCCAAAAAGGAAGAAATGAGATTTTCTCAAGAAGAACAATTTCCAACATACTATCCACAAGGTACACCTCTAATTGCTATAATACCAATTCTTGAGGAATATCATTTTGAAATGCAAACTAATGTTAAATGTGGTGAAAAGAATCCTAGGGAGGTGGCATCTACAAATATTTAGGTTGTCTCACAAAAATGCATTATTGATGAACCTTTGTTGCATGAGTCAAATTTTAGCTGTTAGATCGAGAATGATGTCTTCTATGATGATCTTGATATTGATAAAATTTGAGCCTTGTGGTTTCTTAGTGATAAGATGGGAAGTGTGTCTAATGTTGAGTCTTGCATTAATTTTATAGAATTTCATGAGCCAAATGATGTTGATAGCCATTCGTTAGATGCTTGTCCCCTTGATTGCATTGTGAATTGTATGGAGACACATCTTAATGATCATTAGGATAGCATAAACAAAAATAATGTTGCAATTGCTAATGAGAATGTCAAAACATGGATTGAAACTCTTGTTGAGGCATCAATTCTTGAAACGATGAATGAATCTAAGAGTCTACATGGTGACTCACAAGAAGTGCAAAATGAGATACCCTTGTTAACTGATGAAAATGATTTTTGTGTTGTTTGTTAAGAAAAAACTCAAGAAGTTCCCCATGTTAGTCTAGATGATAAAGATGTGAAAATTTGTAATGGCATTGCTAACATGGTGGAAAATTGCTTTGCTGATGCATCAATTTTTGCACTCACTGATGAGTTTGTTGAGACCATGGATGTCCAACCCATGGTTGAGCCTTGCAGGGTCACAGAGTCTAGTACGGTGGAAAAAGTAAACGAGGTGCCTTCAATAGGGGAGCCTCAGTGGTTCAAAGTGAAATTTGTAGAGGTTGCTCCCCATGTGCATGAGCCTACACACCTCCTTGAAAATATTCCTCAGGTGCCCTACAAAAGGGAAAAGAGTGTTTATGAGAAAGCTTTTTTCTAGTACAGCGATAGATATTCTGAATCTTGAAGAAGAAGGCTTAAAGGATGAAGTCTAGCTGGAGACTTGTGAGACCCAGAACTACTTTTTTTTCACATTACCTTAAATAAAGTATTTTGGTTAAGTTGATATTTATGTTTCTTGCAGTTTGTTACGCTCACTAAGCCACTCATGTTTGTCAAGACATACATATGAAAGAAGTTGCAAGGGAAATAGGCAATGCACACATGAGGCTAAATGTGGGGGAGTGGTGCCATGGACCACTCCCGTTCTGCACACAATCATGAATTGTGCATGTGCCACTTAGTGTTACTAGTTGCATAATTTTACACCATCATGATTCCTAGTCATGGTGTGACACTTTGCTTGCATGCTACCTCCGTGTCATGTTTACCTTGCATCAACATGTAGTGTACTTGAGTGAGTGATTTCTAATAAGTTTTGTTTCACCATGTGCAGAAAATTTGTCATGCAAGAGGGAACTATGGACAAAGATATTCCACCAAGCAAACATTGGAATTCATGACATATCAACACCAGGGAGTTCCTAGACCTATCTTTGCTTTATATTGAGGACAATGTAAGTTTTAAGTGTGGGGGAGGGAATGTTTGCTATGGTTTGTGTCTCTTGGATTTTATATGCTTAGTTTCTTTCATGAATGATTTTTTTTTTTTTGCTATTGTTTATGTATCTTGGATTTTATATGCTTACTTTCTTTCATGAATGAAATTTTTTGTGCTATGTGATGCAGAACATGCTACTTTTTAGCTGGGTTGTGTTATTTTGAGCTTTTGCATATTATACCCCGTATATGTTGTGTTTTTCCTTTTTCGTGCAAATTTAATATTTTTTTTGCAAAATTTTGAAATTCTTGTGAATAAGTGATGTTTTTGAACATAAGTTATGTGTAGTTGACATTTTTGTGGAAGAACTTGTCTATCCATGGAAAGTGCACTAGCACTAGAGTTATATGTGTGTTTAAAAACTTGAATTAAAAAATGCTTAGTGGTGAGGATAGTTCAATGCTAAGTGGTAGGAGTTAAAAACTTAGTGGGAAAAATTGAACTTTAACATAGTTGTTTTCAAGCACAAAAATGGATACATACAGGGATTATTGAACTTATGTGAAAAGGTGAGAAATAGAGAATTTTTGAAAATTTTCATGAATTAAGCTGAGTAATCCTTGGAAACCTGTAGTGACATTTAGGCACCAGGGGAGATGATTTGGAAAAAAAAAGCACGTTATGCCAATGTGAAATGTGCTGGATGCTAAGTGCATGGACAATGTTCCAAAAGCACATATTATGAACCACTCCTCTTTGGGACTGCTCTACCATGCTAAGTGTGCATTTTAAGAGAATAATCCGCATGACTGGGGATGGAATTCAAAAGCCATAAAATCCGAGGCAATAATTGGAAAGGCCAAGGAGTAACCCCAGTGTAATAATGTCATGTGCGACACGAAGGTAAAGCACTAAAGGATGAAAACCTGGGGGAAAGAGTGGTAAGAAACGAGGGCAACCAATAAACCTTAAGATGGTGCATTTGTGTCTATACATTGTTTACAGGTTGATGACTTGAAAAGAGCTAACAATAAAATCTTTGCATTCTCTACTATTGCTTTGATCATAAGTGAGACTTGAGTTGTATGTAAGCCTTTTGCACACTACTCACACGTATATGTTTGAGCTTCAAATGAGTACATCTTGGTTTTGATGATTGCCATGAAGAATTGAGCATATCCTTACCACTAGAGTACAATTGGTTAAATAAGAAACATTCACATCTAATAATAGTGTGAAATGTACTTGAGACGGATAGGTAGGTTTCTCCACAAGATTTCACCTATGTAGCAATGGGTGCTGTGTATAATGTATGGTTGTGACCTTGCTTGAGAGCAAGCAAGAGTTCAAGTGTGGGGGAAATTGATAAGTCGGTTTTATGCTGACTTATATTTGCTATTTTGCTTAGCTTTTGACTTGTTTTTCATGCAATTATGTAGTGTTATGTGTCATTTTGTGCATTTTATGTGGGTTACAACTTGGAGTGCTAAAATGAAGAAAAAGACCAAAAATGTTGATTAAATGGGACAAATGTGTGTTTAAGGTTAAAGAACAAGGAAAGAATTCAAAAAGGTTTGAAATGATGCTTGTGGAGTTTGAAGAGTCCCTTAACATGCTTATTTCATATCTGGCAGAACAGACATTTTACTTCAATTGAGTGTATCGTTCTCAATACTAATCCAAATGAGGAGATCTAGGATGTTCTAGAAAGATCTTTGAGTATACTTCAAATCGTAAGTTTTGATGTTCTTCCAATTCAGTTTGCAAGTCTAAGAAACGGGGGCATTTTTGTGATTCGTCCTTCAGTTTTTCAGTGTTGAGTTCATTACCACATTTTGGTAGAATGCTCATATCTTGGGCTACAGACCTTCAACGTTAATGATTCTTAAACCTCTGGAAAGCCAAGACAAATATATACAACACTTACGTTTACCACAAAGACCAATTCAGAAGCAAAGATGCACATATATTGCATAGACGTGGAACATTGTGCTGAAAAGGGAAAACTGCATGGTGCGGCCGCCCGAATTTCTAACTGGCGCATTTTAGTGTTTTTGCCATAACGTTGCCGTCCAAGCTCCGTATTGAGTGATTCAAAAAGCTGTGGATAGCTAATATATATCTATACAAAGTTTATGTTTTGGGCTTTGCCAAATTCATAACGCATTAGGGCCATAATTTGGTTTCAAGATGACGGTTTGTTTTTTGCTTATCTTACACAAGTTGATGCCCACATGTTATACACAACACATGCACACGTCCACCGCACACCGTGCACATGCCTGTTGCACATTATGCATATACTTCACACACAACTCGCTTGCACTATGCACACACTTGTGCACATGCATGCACACACTTGCTGCACATGCATGCACACACCATGCACTCACTTACTACTCATCACCGCACATGCATGCACACACTTGCAGCACTCACCGCACATCACCACCGCACATGCATGCACACACTTGTAGCACTTAGCACACATCACTTGTGCACATGCATGCACACACTTGCAGTACTCACCGTACATCACTTGTGCACATGCATGCACTCTACTTTAGCACACTCGATACGAAATCATGTGTGATCACATATTTCAAAAAATCCAAGGTACTTGTTCCAATTGTGAAAGATGAATCTCATGTATAGAGGCCTGGAATAGAATGAAGAATAAGCCTCATGTTGGTCCTAAGGAGGTCCGAGACTCCAAAATGGGATAACAAAGGAAATCATGACAAGAGGCGTCAAATATTGTTTGCTGAGAGATACTACCACGTTTTAGTAATCTGCCCATATCTCTCTCACTATAACTCGGAATGGGTTGATTCTTATAGCCTTGGAACACTAAGATCCAGATCTAAAACTCTGATGTTTTGTATGTTTCCAGATTCTGACGGGTTCAAGGTGAAAACATGCTGTGACTTTGCACGTCACATCATAACGCGGACAAATTTTGGGATTTTTAGCTTTTCATTTTTTTGTGTGTTTTTTCGTGTTTGTTATTTTGAGCAGTTTCCTAAAGTGTTCCTAAGATGTTAGGGCCCAAAAATATGTCTTATAATTATTGTTTAGTTGGAGTTTAAGTTGAGTTTTAATTTTGGGCTTTTGTTTAGTCCATCTTTTAGAAAGTTAGAGTTTTATATTTTTAGAAAGTTAGGGTTTGTTTTAGGCCTATAAATAGGCATTCTATTCAGTTTTAATAGTTAGAGAGAGAAGAATTTTGAGAAATAAAAACAAAGAGTTGTTTTTTTTCACATGAGTTGTTTTCCTGAAGAGGGAATTCCAATTTACATTATAGGTTTTAGTTCCTGAGGAGGGGATTAAATCTTACGCGACTATCGTGTTAATTGTTTGTGAGGAGCATCCAATTACTTGTGTTTCAAGCCAATCTACAGAGATAGATTAATTCTACCTGTCCAAATTGATTTACGAAAAGATCGTGGACACTTTTCCGCAGCAACTATCAATCTACGTGAGGAGCGTGGTGAGATCGTTATCACTCATGCACCACAATGCACACCAGAATACATGAATCCAAAGCACACAACATAAACTACTTGTAGCACACTACATGCATTACTTGTTGCACACTTCATGCACAACTTTTGCACTCTTCATGTACTCCTCAAACACATTACATGCACAACTTAGGCACACCTAGCACACTTTCACCACACAAGTGCGAGCATGAATGCACTGCACTAAGGCACATTACATGCACACTTTAGCATACAATTGTTGCACAACATTTGCTATGCCCATGCACACTACTCATTTTACCACAAGCACAACACAACACAAGCACACTTCATGCACCACAACATGCACACAGCAACACAAGCATACATAAGCATTCTTCATGCACATGCACACCTTCATGCACACTTGCACCAATGCATGCACCAATACTTGCACACATACTGCACACCAAGCACAACTTTTTCAGCTGTTGGAGTTACCAAGTTTGGAGGTCAATTGCTCAAGTTATGCTTCAATGACCAAAAAGAGGCAAAGATGATTTAAGCATGTTAACATTAACGAATTCCCCCACACTTAGCATGTTAATAGCATCTTGTAAAGCATGGTCTAATATTCAAATAGTGCCTTCAAATCTCCAGCAAGAATTTAACACAAACATAGCAACTTAGAAGCATTCTTTGAAGTGTGGGCAAACTTAATCTCTCACTTAAACAATAAGACATGAGTAACGAATCATACCTTGAGCCTGAGAGAAAAAAGGAAAAGCTTGAGAATGGAAATGGAAGAATGATTTCTTTGCAGCAAGTCCAACTTCAATGAACCAATTGTAAGTGTGAGTGGCTTCAAGTATTTTGCTTCTTACTCCTATCAAAGCATCACCAGTGGCAAGGAAAGGTCTACCAAAAATAAGAGGTACCTCAGGGTCCTCCTCTATATCAAGCACAATGAAATCCACTAGTAATGTGAATTTGTCAATCATCACGAGCATGTCCTCCACCATACCTGTGGGCTTCACCAATGATCTATTCGCAAGTTGCAAAGTTACAGCCACAGGGCTTATTCTCCCACTCAGACCCACATTGATAGCAATAGAGAGGGGCATTAAGTTGATTCCAACCCCAAGGTCACATAGTGCTTTTTCAAAATATCTTGTACCTATTCTGCAAGGAATGGTGCAATTACCAGGATCCTTCAATTTGGGAGATAGATTGTGCACTACCCAAGCTTGGCGGCATTCAGTAAAAATCACGGGTGCTTCACACTGAAGAATTTACTTTTTATTGGAGATGAGATCTTTAAGGAATTTTGCATACGTAGGCACAGCACCCACCAAGTCCAGCAAAGGTAAGCTTACATTGACTTGTTTTACCAAATTCAAAAAATGATCAAACTGTGGTCCTCTCTTTGGTGGGGGTTTCACCCTTTCTGGAAATGGAGGTCGAGGAGCATATTCTGGGAAATTGTAAGGACTTGGTGGCCCTCTCACCTTTTTGTCACCTCCTTCTCTTTATTATCCTTCACGTCCTCCTTTTCAGGTGTCACAACCTCATGTGCACAATCTTTCTCAGGTTTAACTACATCTTTATCTTCAACTTCATCTATGTCACATCCTGTAGTGATAGTTCCTTGCAATTGTCTTTCACTCCTCAAGGTAATGGCATTGTACATCTGCTTTCCCTTAGGATTGGGGATAGTATCACTTGGAAAAGCTCCGCTCGGTCGATGATGTACTGTATTTGCTAACTGCCCCAACTGCATTTCAATGTTTTTGAGTGTGGCATCATGATGTTTTACAGTTGTCTCCAAATCATCAAATCTTTGTTCATCTTTATCCATCTTTTCCATGAGACGATGGAACATGTCTTCTATGGAAGGTTTTCTTGGCTCTTGTATAGTGTATTGATGATCAAACCTAGGAGGTGAGTTTGAAGTCCTTCTTTGATCATTGTCTTGAAAATATTAGTCTCCTTGATTTTGATTTTGCTGACCCCAATTGCTTTGGCCACCACCATAAGGTCTATTACCACCAGAGTAATTGCCAGAGTATTGTGGCTTGTTGTAATTGTTGACATAATGCAATGACTCTGTAGTAATAACACACTCGTCTATGTGATGCTCTTCCTTGCACAAACCACAAGAGAGCACTGGGGCTTTGGCTTGTGTGGCCTTCAATGTTTGCACCTGTTTTGCAAGGGCTTCAAATTTAGCACTTAACGACGTTTCATCATCAAGGTCCAGGATGCCTATTTGCTTTCTTCCATGCGGTTTCCTTGTCTCAGGGAAAAGATATTGATCTTCAGCAATTTTATCAATGAGCTCCCTTACTTCTGGAATGCTTTTGTATTTCAGGCTCCATTGGCACAAGCCTTAACCATCATTGAAGACTCTGCAGTAAGTCCCTTAAAGAAAGTGTTCAATTCTCTAATTTCACCAAGGTCATGGTTTGGACATTTTCTGATCAAATCATTAAAATGCTCCCAAGCCTCACGAAATGTCTCACCCTTATGTTGTTGAAAATTCATTATATCCATCCTCATTTTCTCTAATTTGGCCGGTGGAAAATACTTTGCCAAAAATTTCTTCTGGAGTTCATCAAAAGATGTCATAGCATTCGTACCTCCAATAGACTTGAACCAGTGCTTTGCCTTGCCTCTCAAAGATAGAGGAAAAGGAATTCTATGAACTTCACCCCGAGGCACTCGTTGAAGTTTGAAAGTATTGCAAAGTCCCAAAAACCAGTCCAAGTGCTTATCCAGGAGAAATCACTCACAAACCAAAAGAAGTGTCTGATAGTGGAGAAACACAGCAAATAGGTAACAAGAATGTAAAATATAGACATAAGAAAATAGAATAAAAATAGAACAAGTAAATCAAGAAACCATGCCTTCCCCGGTAGCGGCCGCCAAAAATTGATGCGTTCAGTCGTGTGCGTACCAATATATCCCTAACACTAGTGTAGACGTGGTGAGAGGGTTTCATTCCTCATGGAATGGGTGATTTCCAGAATTCAAGATTTTGTCACAAAAATGAAATTACAGGAACAAGTGCTAACAACAACAAGAACAGAGAAATAAGGAGTAAGGAAAATATGCAGAACAGCAAACGTGATGTGAAACCTAGTATAGAGAAGCTGTCCTAGGGTTCTTCTACCGGATGAATGCAACTCAGATCACTTGAGCACCGTAATTGACACACATGTGGAACAAGAGGAGATCCTAGTTGAGTAGAAACTTAGCTTGCAATCGGCGTGTAGACCTCACCACACTCTAAACTTCCTAACACTGCTCTTTTCCATTACCAGTCCTAAGAGCGATGATTCTATGCCGCAGCATCTCAATTCTCGGTGTTTAACTACTCTAGCTAACAAATCCTAAAAGCTTCCCATGGCAAGGACTGAATTTAGGTTCTTGTGTTTTCGTTAACAATAGAGAACTTCTTTTACACTTTGATCTTATGTTTTCGTGGTCTAAAATCAGCATGGCGACCGCATTTTTGAAGACGAGCATGCAAAACAAGTGCGAAGACTCAATAATTCATAACTCCAGTTCTCATTTCATACATCCTCAACAAGTATTAGTGAATCTCACTTCAATTCAGCATGGCGACCGCAATAAATTCAGCAATATAGTGTGAGAATTTATGAAACTTAACTAAATTCACAAGTCAAAATAGAGTATGATTTCATTCTTTATGGATTATGTCAATTGCGTAGCATCAAGTCATCTAATTATGCATTCATCCAGTTCAAACCCTTGGATATCACAAAATTAGCCACAAAACTCCATCCTCAACTCGTGATCTTTAAATTGTAACATGAAATAGTTCATCTTCATGATATGGAAAGATTTTACCAATTGAATTGCTTCAAAAGCTTCAAATTCCCAATAGAATCGTGAAATGCCTCCTTAATTAGGAATAGATTTACAGTGATTGGTCCCAAGCTTCGATCAGAATTGAAAACGGAGCTAGAATTCTAGTGAGAGAAAGTTAGAGAGAAATTCTAGAGAGAGAAAAATTCCAGCTCTTGAATTCTAAAATTCGTTAAAAGTCTATAATTGTCTAAAATTCTAGCCCCTTCCTAAAATAATGACAAATTCCTCTATATATAGAGGTCTAAAGCTTCTTCTACACGCTAATGTAAAATAAGCCCTACATTACAGAAATACCACTGATATAATCCACTGTCCAAATAATGCACGTGTAATGTTTGCCACATCAGCAATCATTCTGCCACTCCACACCTTCGAGCCAATCAGCACCACGCTTTTAGAACACGTATCACGCCAATGGGCCACACCAGTCGTGCCTTATGAAACCTGTACAAAAGAAGAAAATTCCCAACAATTAGAAAAATTTTGAAGGTAGAAACCGAGTACTGTGCATGAGTATGCATTGTGGTGCATGTGTGTGCTGGAGTTGTGTGCATTTGGTACATGTTTGTGCTGAAAGAAGTGCATATGTAGGGCATGTATGTGCTGTGTAGAGCCACAAGTGAGTGCGTGAGTGTGCCGTGAAGTGCCGCAAGTGAGTCCATAAGTGTGCTATAAAGTGCCATAAGTGAGTGCGATGATGTGCTCTGAGATGTGTGCTGAAAGTATGCATGTATGGTGCTGGAGTCGTGTGCATGCTGTGTGCAAGAGTGCAAGTGGATGTGCAAGGTGTGTGCATATATGTGCAACAACTATGTGCATGCATGTGAGCAAGTGTGTGCGTGCGTGTGCAGCAAGTGTGCAAGTGTGTGCAGTGAATGTGTGCACGGTGTGCGGCAAAAGCATGGGATTGGTTGTGAGGTATATGTGCGGTGTGTGAATGAACTTGTGCATATTATGTGCGATGGGTGCGGTGCGCATGAACGAGTGTTGTGACTTCATACACACACTTGTGCCTTCATACAATCACTTCATACACACTTGCACAAATTTTAGCCCTTCTTCTACTGAACAACACCACACACACTTCTTCACATAAACTTATAAATCACACACAATGTCACACACACTAAACTAAAGTCAAGTAAAACTAGCATGTTTAAGTCAGTATAAAACTGACTTATCAGTGCAATTGTCTATTGTGTTAGAGCAGCTCACCAAAGTGTCTGTTGATTATCAGTGGTTGCAACGACAGGTTGGTCAAATGAGTTCACCAACTCCTAAACCTATGCAAAAACCACTGCTGAATGATATAGATAAAGTGGGTTCTGTGTATGAGGAGAGTTCTTAATGATGGACACCAAAAACTGCTACCATTAAAAAGGAGGGAAATATGAGGGTGCCAACATTTGGGCAGCTAGGATCCTAAGAAATTTATGCAATGGGTTCGTAAGGCTTACCACAATTTTTTACTTCTATCAATATTCCAAGAAGATGAGAATCTGTCTCGCAATTATGGAGTTTTCAGGGTATGTTAGAGCATGATCAGATGACCTACGTACTAATCGAGAGAGGATGGGAGAGAGGCCAATTTGGACTTGGGAGGATGTTGAGTCCATTATGCGCAAGAGGTTTATTCCAGTCCACTACTATAGAGACCAGTAGTTGAAGTTGCAAAATATGACTCAAGGGGATCGAAGCGTCGAGCATTATTACAAGGACATGCAGATGGTGATGAGTCAAGCCAAGGTTCATGAAGATAAATATGTAACTATTGCTAGATTCATTAGTGGTTTAAATTGCAAAATTGCTAAGGTTATTGTCCTTTACCATTATTTTGACCTTGATGATTTGCTCTATAAGGCTAAGGAAGTGGAGAATCAGTTAATGTTGGAGAGGAAATCGGGATCTAGTTCTACTTCACAATAGAAGACAGTTATAGCAGAATCACTAACGGCTAACCATCCTAAGGTTGCAAGAGAATGTGGAAGCTTCTTGGAAGTCAAGTGCCAAGACCCCTGCGAGACCTCGTCAATGTTATAGATGGCAGGGGTTTGGACATGTCGCAGCTAAACGTCCTAACATAAGTGCATTTGTCATCCGTCTAAATAGAGTTGTGATGTAAGAAATGGATTTCGACCCTGATATGCTCGTTCTTGAAGAGGCCGGGGAAGTATTTTGTGAACAAGAAAAAGGCAATCTCTTAGTGCTTAGACAGGTTATAACATCACATCCAATGTTGGAGACTGAAGATTACAAGCGTACACAACTTTTCCATACCAAAGGTGCACTTAATGGTAAGACTTGCAATGTGATCATGGATAGTGGGAGTTGTACTAATATTGTAAGTACCTTGTTGGTGGATAACCTACAACTACCTGTGGATGATCACCCTTGTCCCTATAGCTTACACTGGATGCAACAAGAGTCTTCGGCAAAGGTTACTAAACAAGCTTTGATTTCATTGTTGATTGGAGCTTATCGGGATGAGATATTATGTGATGTGGTTCCCATAACAGTTGGGCATGTTCTTCTAGGAATACCATGGATGTATGATTGCAGAGTGAAACATTTTATGTAAGACAATGTGTACTCTTTCAAAATGGATGGCCGTGATAAGGTGAATTTATTCACCTTTTATTTAGTGTTTTGTACTTAATTCTTTTGTCGTTTCTATTCTATTTTATTTGTTTTAGTTTTTATTTGTAGGTTTGTCGACCATGGTGCATGTTTGGAGGTGACAAGTCATATGAGAGCCAAATTGGGTGCAAAGAGAATGAAGGAATGAAGAATTTTCATGAAAAGAGTGGAGCTTTTCTCCACATCGCGACATACGTATCTACACGTCGCGACGTGGAGAAAATGGGAATTTAAATTTATTATTTTGGAATTTTGGCAATTTTTGATGGCAGATTCTAGTGAGCCACGTTGCGACGTCGGGGCCTTCCCATGTCGCGATGTGGGAGGACGTCTCGACATGCGACCATGCATGTCGGGACGTCGAAGATCGCGTGCAAATCCGAGTAATTTTTGGATATTTGCTTTTTTGGCCCACTTTGAGATTTCGTGTCTGACAAGGTTTTCGCGAATGACTTATTTGCGAATATTTTTATAGAATCACTATAAATAGGCTAGGTTTTCATATTTTTAGGGTGTGACAATTTTGAGAACATTAAGCAAGGGTTTTTCTCTTTGTAATAGCTAGGGTATTTATCTTTGGTTATTGCGCGGAGAGATTGCAGTTGCACGAATTTGGGAACATCTATAGTTATTGAATTCATTTTTTTACGAGTTAAAGATTACATCCAAGGATCTACAATTCAAGGTGTTGTATTTCTTTTTCAAGTTATGTTTTCAATTACGTGCTTAACTATTAATATTATGATGTTCAGTTTAGCCATGCTAGGCTAAATATTTTGTGCTCCCGATATTATAAATAAGGGTTTTTGTGCTTAATTTACATGCAATGTTCTATCTTATGATCTTATTGGAATGAGTTTTGCTGTGTTCTTCATAATTATGTGTGATTAATATTTTCTTATAGTGCAGTAAATTACTTAGATATAATTTGCTTCAATCTTGCCTCCTACCACATAGGAGGATTAGATTAGGTTGTTTGGAATCTCTTGTGGGTTGGTTGTGAATTTGTTAGATTAATTTTACCTTAGCCCTTGCCTCTTACCACATAGAAGGAGTTTGGGGGATTAGTTTAGCATTAGCGTGACTTGGTCCGAGCGTTGCCTCTTGCCACATAGAAGCGGTTGGATTTGAGTGTTTGGTTATTGGTAGTTGCATTAGATTCCGGGTTAATTAAGGAAGTAAACCTTGCCTCTTACCACATAGGAGGGTTTAACAAATTAGTTAATATTGAAGTAGGTAAATGTCTTAATCATTCCTTGCCTCTTGCCACATAAGAGGGCGTGAGTTATGTTATTTACCCTTCTTTTGCATTACTATAGATAGGATGTGCTTTTGCTTTTTAATAACCCTAAAATATAATCTCGGGAGTACACTTGCTTAATTAGTAACTTAAATCAAATCACTATTTTCGTTATTGTTCTTTGTCATTTACTTTCTTATTTTCAGTTTGATAAATATAAAAATCCAAAAATATTTTCTTAAAGTTTCAACGCAGTCCTCTCTCTGAGGGAATGAACTTGCTATACTATCACCGTTAAGGAGTTGATTAGCTTTATTTTTTGTTAGAGGTAAATAGCAACTACGAGCACATTGTATGCACATATTTACCTCCTATCAAATTTTTGAGCCGCTGCCGGGGAGAGCAGTCGTGTTGAAATTTTATTTTCATTTTATTCTATTTTTATCTCCTTTTTGTACTTCTTACTTTTTTTTGGCTAATCAATTAGGGACGCCACTCACAAATCTTATTAATAGAAACCAAAGATACAAATGATAAGGAAAAGCAAATTACAAATCCCATGAAGTTACACTGATTCCTACGCACCCAAAAATTCGAGACCATTAAGCGATCCATATTAATGCAGCCCCTAACCTGCCAAGGAATATCAGCAATAGTAGTAAATTCCAAATCCATCTGCCTCAGACAACCCGCCTTCGCAAGACCATCAGCTGGCTGATTAGCCTCTCTGAAAATATGATGCAACGATACCACACAAGAAAATTGTTTCATTCTGTCCACAATGGCCCTAAGCTTCCATGAAACATGCACCTCTCCTGACATAAGCGTTACCAACACCTTAGAATCCGATTCAACAAGAAAATTGGTGCAATCAAATCGTTTGCATAACTCCAGCCCAACTAATAATGCAAGTTCCTCAGCTTCGAGGCTCGTAACAAAGTCGAACCCTATAGCTCTAGCAGCAACTAACCTTCCCAAACAATCCCTAATCAGAGCCCCACCACCCCCAGGACCCGAATTACCCATTGAACAACCATCAATATTTAGCTTCAAAAACCCTTGAGGGGGTCTCAACCAACTTACCTGAGTAATCAAAACAAGAATTGAGAGCCCCAACACCATATAAACAAGGTTATTCCAATCCCAAGATATAAAACACTCAGGAAAACGCAAATGCTACAACATCATCAAATCCTTCACCACCAACCCACATACACGCTCCCAAGACGCTCCTTGACCCTTAAAAAACTCAGTATTTCGCCTTTTCCATAAGTGCCAAGATATAAGACACGGGACCCAACTGAACAACACTCTATAGTACTTTGACCGTTTTAAGTTCCACCACAGCAGGCAGTTGTCCCTCCAAGATCGAGGCATCTGACGGACTCCCAAAGCCCTACCAAAATAATCCCAATCCTTAGGCGACAAAACGACCCCATCCAAACACATGTTCCAGCGTTTCCTCAAGTGGTATATCATAGCACAAACACGGGTAAGGGCCATGCAAACCCATCTTCAATAACCAATTAGCCAATAGAACCCGCCCATAACAAAGTCTAAGGAGAAGAAAGGAAATCTTATACAGAATTCCCGACTGCCAAATGCATTTAAATAAGTTGGATTGCGGTCTCTTAGACCGAAAAAGATTATATGCTGATGCAACCAAAAATAACCCATTGGCATCACACATCCACAATGGATGGGCTCTCTTGGACGATAGAGATAAAACAGATACCATGTTTACAATATCAGCTGGAAGAGAAAGATGATCAAGCATCCACTCACCATTAATACAGATATCCTTAAGGTTCGTGTATCCACTCCCCTGGGCAAAATCCGACAGTGCGCCAACCTTCCGCCAATTATCGTGAAATAGATCGATTGCCCCATCTCCCATAAACCAACCAACAAATTCCTCACAAACAGACTGTATATCAATCATACACCGCTAAACATGAGAGTCATTCCATGAGGACCGAACCACCACCGGGTGTTCCGAATGACAATATTGAGCATTCATGTACTGGGCCCAAAAAGATTTTTGCGAACAAAATCCCCACCATAATTTAGTAGCAAAAGACTCCACAATATCCTCAAAAGTACGAAAACTAATACCACCCTCATTTTGGGGAGAACAAAGTGTATTGCATGCAATCCAGTGTTTCTTTCGATCCACGTTAGGGCCATCCCAAAAAAATCTAGCACAAATCTGAGTTACTTGATGAAAAACACTCAACGGAGGGAAGGAAACCACCAGAATATGCGAATGCAGAGACGCAAGCACATGCTTAACCAGTACAATTATTCCCCCAAAGTATAAAAATTTATGTTGCCATCCTAATAATCATCGTTGCATCGAAGACACCATATCTTGGAAGAAGCTAGAACTCTTCCTCCCAATATATATTGGGCAGTCCAGATATTTAAATGGAAATTCCGCTTGAACAAAACCAGTAAGTCTAGCAACCCTTCTACGAACCCCAAGAGATGATTTAGAATCTAGAAAAAAATTACTTTTCAAGACATTAACTTTTTGCCCAGATATCTCCTCATATTTACCAATAACCTTACAAACAGACAAGAGAGAAGCCCGGTCGCCATATGAGAAAATATAGATGTCGTCCACATAAGCAAGATGTGTAACTAGAGGAGCATACCTAGGCCCCCAAAAAGGAGAAAAAGTGATACGAATGGCCTTGGATTGAAGTCCTTGACCACACGAAACAATATGAAAAACAGCAATAAGAAGCAAAACAACACAACTCGGCTAGAATGAAGTTTTGATGCAAAACCCTTAAAATTTCTAGATGAATTGTGCACCAATTTTTATGATGTAATTACTGCAGAATATTGATGCTAAGAACAGCAGAAAAGATGCAAGGAAAACAGTAGCAAAAGACGCAAAAAGCCGGTAGCAAGACAATTGATGATTTGGGCAGAATTTCAGCAAGGTTTTAGCATGCGATTTTGAGCACAATATTATTGAATTGAATAGCTGAATATAACACGAGTTAAGGAAGCAAGAAAGACTCAAAAATAGCAAGGAAAAGACGCAAAACAACTGCAAGAATGACGCTAAAACTGCACCAAAAAGACACACCAAAAACATCAAGAACACGACAACAAAAGATGACTCAAACGGAAAAGATGTAACCTGAATTTTTGAGACAACAACCTATTCTCTGATACCAAATGATAAGGTGAACCCTAACTCAACCTGAAAACCATGGTGTCCAAGTGACGTTTGACCCAACCTTATATACTAGCCTGAACTTCCTTGTAGAACCGATGTGGGATTCACATCAAAAAGTCTCCAGCTCCAGTAGGCTATTCAGCCTTCTAGAGAGAAATTCTGTGACCAAAATAAATAAAGATGGAGACAGTGGGTCCCCTTGTCGCAGACCCCTACTAGAGCGGAAAAAACTAGAAGGGGAACCATTCACCATGACTGAAAACCAACAGTTAGATATACATCTCCACACCATATCGATCCACCTTTCACTAAAACCAAACCGACGCATAATACCACATAGGAAAACCCACGAAATACTATCATATGCTTTCATCATATCAAGCTTAAAAATCACCTTACCATGACGAGACCTAGAAGTCATCGAACAGGCCATCTCTTGAGCCAACAAGACATTATCTGAAAGAGCCCAATCCTTTACAAAGGCACTCTGCTGTGGAGAAATAAGTCAGGGAATATATACCCATAACCGATTAACTAAAATCTTGGTAATGATCTTATTAATAACATTGCACAAGCTAATTGTTCTAAACTCCGCGAATCTCTGAGGATGTTCACATTGAGGAATTAATATCAGTGTCGTCGCCGTCACCCCACGAGGAAGCTCACCACCACAGAAAAATTCCAGTACAGCCTCAAAAAGATCACCTTTAACAATCTCCCATGCCACTTTAAAGAAGCAACTAGAAAAACCATCTGCCCCAAGTGCACTCGACTCATCAATATGATCCAAAGAATTCCAGATTTCCTCCATAGTTGGATCTGCTTCCAGAACACTATTATCCTGTTCACCCAATAAACAAGGAATCCCTCCCAACTTAGCATCGTCAACTCTAGGAGAATTACCAGTCAATAAATTCGTAAAGAAATCCTCCGCAGCCGTCCGGATTCCACTCTCTTCACAGATCCATTCCCCATCCACACCTCGGATCACCTTAATCCCCGTTCTTGTCTTCCGAGCTTTAACAGATGCATGAAAAAATTTCGTGTTCTTATCACCGCAATCAAGCCACTTCACAAGAGATTTATGTCGCTAGTAATATTCCTCATCTCGTAAAGCAAATTGGAGTTGCAAACAAGCTCGACTTAGGGCTACTCGGGTATCAACATTATCATGAACTTCAGTTCCATCTCCGCTATCTGCACTCTCTTCTCAGCAACCTTAACCCAGTCAAATACGTTCCCTACCTTATTTAGATTCAACCCAATCAAGACCTTCTTTAGAATCTGTAATTTCTTACAAAAACGTACCAATGGCCGAGCTAAAATTGGGAAACACCATATATCACGCACCACCTACAAAAAATTTGTCTGTAGAGCCCAAAAATTCTAAAACAGAAATGCCTTGTGGCAATCTACCACCTTAGGCTGCAAAGATAGCAACAAAGGGGCATGATCAGACCCTGATCTACTAAGATGCTGTACCGATGAAATAAAAATATCCAACCATGCGTCATTCAATAGAGCCCGATCCAAACGTTTCCAAATACGAGGAGGCTGACTCCAGTTATTGCACCAAGTGTAACAAGACCCCACAAAATCGGCGTCCAATAATTCATTATCCTTAATAAATTGGACAAAATCCTGTGCCTCCCTATTATGAAACCATGCACCCCCCCCCCCTTCTTCTCATTTGAGGAAATGATTGAATTAAAATCCCCCCAAACAAGCCAAGCCCTTTGTCCCCTCCTCAAGTCAGACAATTCCTTCCAGAGCTCACATCTGCCCGTAATGGTCGATAGACCATGCACACATGATATGACCACATTATATTATTGACCCTGACAGGCAATTGATACTGTAAGGTGTTGGATACCTTGTGCAACAATAGAAACTTGAATATAGTCCAAATAAAACAGCCACATTCGGTTTGCATCACTCATAATTACATTATCAAACCTTAATTTTTTCCGAATGGAGTCAGCTTCATGAATTTGCAATTTTGGTTCCGCTATACACAATATCATAATCCGATGTTCCTTAATAATTCATCTTAATCTCCTGATTGTATCACTATTACCAATTCCCCGCGCATTCCAGAAAAGGGACTTCATAAGGAAACAGGCCGAAGGGGGTCGTTTTTGGATGCAAGAAGCATAGATCGAAGTACTCGATCCGACATACTATATTTTCGCCGTCTGTTATCCTCCGAAGGATCCAGCTGGAAAGAATGAAGAACCATCATCCCCCTTCTGGATGTTGTATCACCAAGAACCAGCTCCTTATTCGAACATTTATCCGCATCACCATTTTTTGCACCAGCAACAGTTCCCGGCGTAATCCGTGACAAACCAACTAGATTCTGCCAAGCATCCGTTAAACCAGGAGTCCTTTTATCAGGTTCCTTTCCCATCACCGCAGTTGTCAAACCACTGTCAATTTTTGTGCTAGCAGATTCATTCAAAACCTCTTCAGAAATCCCATCCATTAGAGATATTCTCATCACATCCATATGAAATATCAGAAATAATAGGAGAATTTAATTCTTCAATAGAATTCCACCCAATAATCATATTTGAAGAATTTTCCTTCTCAACATTAATCACAAGTTCGCAACTAGAAGGGATTGAATTACCAACCTCATTCAAACGAGAATCTGTCTCAGGTACAATATTTTTAGAAACTGGACTATCCGCAGCAGGAATATTATTTTTTAGTTTGGGGTCTGACTTCTCCAAGTGCCCACTCTTGTCCGTTACCGCATCCACTAATCCTTCTCTAACTAGGCTCGTCAACATCGTCTGAGGATGTTCAAGGTGCAGATCATGTGACCTCGTTACCACAGGAACATGTTGCAGCATCGTCACCGAACCTGACGGTAATATCGTAACCTTATCCTTCTCTGGTAGTGGTATCGGCACATGGCCCCCTTTGACATCAGGTTTCAATTTCTATTGTTTCTACATCTGTTGTTCATTCATGTTACAACTTTCCTTTGAATGTCCTTGTCGAAAGCACGTGGAACAATACGCAGGCATATTTTCTGGAACAATACGCAGCCAGAAACCCTCTTTATTATTGCCATGCTCTATCCAAATTCTTGAGGGAATAACTCGTAGCAAATCAATTTCCACATTCACCCTGGCCACACTCGATCTTAACAGATTAAGAGATGAATCAACTAAGATGGGAGCCCCCACAGCTTTCATAATGGAGTAAAGAACACTCTTATCAAACAGATGACAGGGTAAGTTCGGCAATTCGAACCATACCGGCACCACTGATGTTTCTTTGGTTGTTTGGAAGGAGGGAGACCACTTGAAAACCCTCATAGGGAATTTCCCAATCTGCCAAATCCCTCTAGTCCATACACGATGGAAATCAGCCTTATTGTGAAACCGCAACAGTACATATCGATAGTCTATCAGGCCTACTTCAAGCGATGCCTTAAGGTCCAGTTTAGAGAAGGTTTTTCGTGTTTCCTCCATCGAATGATGACCATGAGAGAATTTTTCGGCCAGTGCATACCTGAAAGGAATAGCTAGTCGATAAATATCCGAAGAAGAAATCTTGATGGCGACCTCCCCCTTATGTGACGACAGAGGAAAGTCCAACAGCGGTTGAGGATCCTTGGAGAAAATCTGAGCAAATGATTTGTTGGAGAAATCCGGTGGTGGCGGCCGTTTGGGCGGTAGCCCTTCAGCCCTTGGATGAAGGGCCTCCATGAAACCCTAGCAAGCAAGTTCTATAAAAGGAAAGAAGTACCGAAAGAGAAGAGAAGATCTTTCCATGAAACCCTAGCAAGCAACTTCTTACTTCTTTTTATTATTCTTTGAAGGATTACTTGTTGGGGGTAATCGTATTGTATGCCCAAGACAAGATCTTTTTGATTAGCAGAATACTAGTTGGACCCTGAACTTGCGAGGACTTTACGCGCTAAGAAGAAATTTTAATTTGGAGCAATGGCTGAACAAGTAAACCCACCTAATGTTGTTATTCCTCAAGGGGACCCTCCGGTAATTCCTTCTGCACAACCAGTGGTACCGCGACGTCGTTATGGTGATCATTATGAACGGTCACGACTAATTAACCCTAGACCTAAGAAATTAACCCTTGACCAACTTTGACCAAGTCAACTCTAGTCTGACCACTTTTTACTACTTTTTTACCATAGATTATCATAGTAAAACTATGAACCTTTAGAGGCTTAAACCATGATCCAACCTGATTCATGTAATTGGTTCTATATGCTCAAGTCTTGATTCATAAATGAAGCACTTTTAACACTTCGCCATTAATTATAGAAGACTACACAAGGTGCTATATCCGAACCCACACTTGGAGCCAAGTACAAATCTTTCAAGACAATCTCTCAAGAGACCATTTTATGAAATCCTAAAGTTCAAAGTTGCTTACAACTACTTAAGAGTTTATAGATTTAAACCATTAAATGTCTATTTGGGTCAATTAATTGGTATTATTTGAAGCTTGCTGGGCCAAGGGGGATTCAATTAAAATGTCTAAATGATTTATTTGGGTAGTCTATTAAGGAATGATTAAAGTATATGGCCATTCACTTTAACTCTTTTTTAAAGGTAATCTAGATTCCATATTTGTTAAAGAAAGTGAATCAAGCATAAGTTAGTGTACACTTGAGGTTCAAGAGTCCTGAACTACGATTCCAAGTACTTTTTCCTCCCATATTATATCTTAGTTACTTGAATCTTTTGTTCCTTAGCCAAACACTCTCTATAGTTGCATCTTAAATCATATCATTACTTGACCTATTGGTGACCAGTATGTCCTCATGGGATCGACCCCTACCACCACCACTACGAGTGTGGTTAGGAAAATTTACTTTGTTGGGTCATGTGCACGAACCACATATTGACCGGCTTATTTTTTGACTCAATAGGAGGCAAACACATAATTTTTTGAGTGTCAAAAAACATTCGAGGGAAAAATATAGCCATCCCATGACATGCATTCCCATAAGTAGGTTTGAGTAGAGTGAGACCATCTTCACATAAAGGGAAACGGTGGACTTATATTACTTGATTGAATTCCACAACCCTAAGTTTCGACAAAAGGTGATCGATGGGTTGTCCCTTCTAGTATAGATTGAGAAGTGACCTAGACGGTCGGAAGCAAAAAAAATACACTTTCCCACGTCCAATCATTCATCCAAACTAGTAATTGATTGGTAACCCAAGTCTACATTCCAAGGGTACAATTTTTTACCTGATTTCTCATTTCTTATCTTGGTGCTATCATCCTAAATCATTCATCATCATTTTCATGTGAGTTGTTAGATTCCATTCCACTGTATTCATACTTGCATTTGCATTTCACGTACTTCACACACTAAGCACTATTTCCTTAGGCTAAACATCCTCTTTGTGGGTTTGACTCCTACTTTCTCTTATTAAGATCGTATGGTGTCTTGATGCACCTTAAACATGTAAGAATTAGGACATTATTGTATTTAATTGATCGATTGTTTGTTCAACTAGATATATGCCCTAAATCATCACCATCACTACTTTGAAATCTAATATTCATACTTGTTAAGTTCATATTATTATTTTTAAATTTATCACTGATATTTTTTATACTTAGATTGTTGCTTTTAAAAGTCAAGAAATCAAGTCTAGACTATTAGTTCAAAATATAATATTGATATATCTAAACAGTATATTACAATCCAACTATAGTTTAGGGTGGTATTTTACACTTTATCCTTTAAAATATAGAGAAGATTTCAAATTATAAGGCATTTTAGAATATAGAGAAATTTCAAAATTATGAGATAAATGTTACAACTCATAATGTCATATCATATGATGTTGTAAAAAAAGCTTTGATTTGAACCATATATCAATAATGAATTTTGCCTTATTTAAATTGTTTTCTTGTTTATCAACTTTCTATATTCGATTTACTGTTCCATTGAAAAAAATTTACCTTAAAAAGGTTTATTTAATTCTTTGATTTCACAAACTATGAGAGATTGGGCTTCCATATTGCATTCTTTAAAATATTGACGATAAACATGTGTTAATAGTCTTTGATATCACAAATTGGCAAATGTTATAATTTGTACTAAATCGAAACATCCCCAAAATTGTCAAATGCTCTAGAATTGTACTAAATTGAAACAACCTCAAATTGTGGAAACTTTCCTCTAGAGGTGGCAAACAAGCGGGTTCAGATGGATAAGGGTGGGTATTAAACAGGTTTGAAAAAATGAGCAAATACCCGTCCATACACATTTTGTTTACGAGTAAGTATATGCAGGTAATGATAAATTTGAGGGTACCAGCGGATATTCGCGGGTATCCTTATTAAGTGATTGGTGAGTAATTGACGGGTAATTTGCGGGTACTAGTGGAGCACACTCATTGAGTAATATGGGTACCCATATTTAATTACTCTCTAGTTTCAAAATTTTTTAACATTATAATTAAAATAGCATTAGTGGTGGTCTAGTGATAGAATAGTGTTCTATTATCATTTATTCTTTGATTCAAATCATGTTGGTGTATTAAAATCCTTTCAACATTTGTCCATTTTTCTATTTTTTTTCTTATTTCATGTAGTACTAATGGTTTAGTGGTAAATTAGTGTTCTACGATTATATATGCTTTGGTTCAATTCTTACTGGTGCATTAGAAATACTTGTCTATTTTCTTCTTTTTTTTTATCTCTTTCTCTTTTTTCCCTTTTTCAAAAAAAAATTAATACAATTAGTTTAGGGCACCCATTAATACCCATTTATAACGGGTATATGGGTACTCGCAATTACCCTGATAACCCCATTAATACCCATTTATGTCGGGTATATGGGTACTCGCAATTACCCTGATAACCATCCACATATTACTCTCACCCATTATTACCCTATTCAATAATACTCGCTGTCAAAATTTTGTAGGTTTGGACAGGTTTTATTGCGAGCGAATAGTGGACGGGTTACAGGCGTGAGTATGATTGCCACATTTACTTTCCTCCTATACCTTTACCAAGTTTAATAAAAAAAACTGTACATACAACTAGGGGTGCTTAACAAACACCGATCCACAATAAAATTGGTATTAAATATGAAAATAAATATATTCGTAAACAGTAAATAGTAAGAATTAATATTTTGCCTTAACTACCTATAATTCCTTTAGCTTCATATTTCTTTTATTAATATTTTTAGTATAATAGAAAAAAATATATGTATAACATTCAAATTTTAAATAATTGAATACCCCTACTTTTTTTCCTTCCCATACATTTTCTTATTCTATTTTTTTTTTACATTTTATAAACACATTATTTTTGAATCTTTTTTAATTTTTGTGACTATAAGAATTTTGAGTTTTAGATATTTGTTGGATAATTTTATTACTTTTAAAAATAAATACTTTGAAATTGTAATTTTTCAATTTATGATTTTGAATTTTAATTAGTTAGTTATAGTTTGTACTTTATATAAAGTGCAAATCATGATATAGTAAAAAATTTTGATAAAACCTACTAAATATGTACACATTTGGTGCATCACTATGTAAAGCTAGGGGTGTTCAATAAAACTTAATAACCACCCACACCGACCAAACCACACCGCACCATACCGTATTGATGACTTGGTTTTGTACCAATGACTTTGTGTTGAAAACATTGGCTTTTGTCTTGTGTTTGATGAGAATGTGTGGTGTTTTAGTTGTTTTATGTATATTTGTGATGTGCTAGTTGATAATGTGAAATGGTGCAAAACGTATGAAAAATGATGGTAAATGAAGAGAAAAGTGTAGAGGTTGAGAATTGAGAAACTAAAAGTGCATATATGGCAAAATTAGGGTTTGGACAGTTTTGATATGCAACTTCATTTGTGTATAACTCTTTCAATTATTATCCAAATGAAGAGATCTTGTATGTCCTGGAAAGCTCTGAGAGTGTACTTCATTTCTTATGTTTAATGTTCTTCAAATTCTGTGTGTAAATATGCGAAACGAAGGCATCTTTATAATTGCTACTTCAGGATTTAGTTATTGAATTCATATTGCCACAGTTTGGTAGATGTTAATAACTTGCGTTACAGACCTCCAATTAAGGTGATTCTTGATCTGTTGGAAAGCCATGAGATAGACCTAGAACTTTTATGTTTACCATCAAGTCCAGTTTAGGAGCTAAGCCATATGAATTTGGTGTAGAAGTTGGTTCTTAAAGCTGAAAACAAGCATTCAGCCACATTGAAGGCTCACACTTACAACACCCTCACAAGCACTTACACAAACACCTCACGAGCACTCACTTCACACTACAATCTCGCAGCCTCACTGCACACTACTAACACTACACACTTGTACAAACACCTCACGAGCACTCACTTCACACTACACTCTCGCACAGTCTCACTACACTCGTGCGCACATATGCACACTATCACGCACAACCACATGCGGCGAGATCACCTCGCCGCACATGCACATGCGCACACACATGCGGCGAGTTCACTTCGCCGCATGCACTCTCGCACACACCTCACCAACACTCACACTACGCACTCGCACAATTGCACACACCTCACATGCGGCGAGGTCACCTCGCCTCATTCACACTCGCACACACTCACTACAACACACGCACACATCTGCACATTTGCACTCAAATAATGCGCTTATCTCACTTCACTCTTGCACACACTCACACTATAATCATACACTCAACTCCCACCCACATATTATTTACTCACACTTTACAGCCAACATAGCATTAGTTCACTCATACTACACACACACGATTCACTTCATTTTATTCCACACTTCATTTTGTCATTGATCTGCACTTCACAAACATTCACAACTCCTTAACAGATTTCTTCATTCAGTTTGAACACTTCACTTTGACAACATTACATGTTGACCCATTCACTAAACACCCAAAGCACTACATTTCACTCACATCTCACAGGCCCAAGTACTTACACTTCACACTTCAAATGCACTTTTCTTCACTATATTCCATTCAACACTTGAATTCACTCAAAGCTTTACATCTTTGATTCATAACACAAGTTTGCATTTCATCATTCAGTTTTGCAAACAACCACAACACCCGTAATCATTCATATCTCGCATTCGGATTTAACACATTACCCAACAATCACTCATATACACAACATTTCACAGAATTCACATTTCAGAATTCACTTCACAAATTCACAATTCACTTCAACTTGTTATTTCTTCACCATTTCATTCACTTCGTCTACTTTTATTTCATCAACATCACATCTTACTTGCATTCTGTTGGAAGGAAGCTCACAACACGACACTCTTGGTTTTCATTCATCATTCACCCATGTCATATATTCACTTCACTCCACAATATACACACAATTCTCATATTCACCACACTAGAATCACTCTCACATACTCGCACAGAGTGGCGAGACCTCGCCGCGAGGTCTCGCTCACAAACCATTTTCATGGCGAGGTCTCACCGCGAGACCTCGCCGACAAAAGCTTAACACGGCGAGACCTCGCCGCGAGGTCTCGCCATACAAACGCACAAAGTGGCGAGGTCTCGCCGCGAGACCTCGCCCTTTACATTCTGGTTTCAGAAACAAATTGACTTTAGTGTTGCTGCTGTGGTGTACAGGTGCAGTGAAGGCGTGGAGGTGGTAGGCCAGAAGGTGCACGACTGCTGAGTTCAATAAGGAAAATGGAAGCTGAAAGCATGAAGGAGTGAGTTGCTTGGGAAGTAAAGGCGCAAAGAAGCTGAACACTCAAGGGTTCTGCAAAACGAATTGAAGGCGTGAGGCTCAAAGGCGAGGAGGCGTGGTTCGTTGGCTGATGGATTTCTTGGAGGATTGCGGAGCTGCTGAAGGCGTGAATGCAAGAAGCCTGAAGGCGCTGGAATTTCTGATCCTTGCCTTCAATTTCGGATTTTTCACCTTTTGGGCTGACTTTTGCTTTGTCTTTTGAGGGGCAATTTTGTAATAACTTAGATATTTTACGTTTACATATTAGTTACATTTTCATAGCTTTATATATAGGAGATGTAGCTAATGTGTAAAGGAAGATCCCGGAGACTATTATTTTTCATCCATTAGTTAGATTTTACATTTTGTAACAAACTTTTGAGAGCTGGAGAGCGGGAATTCATTTGAAGATCTACTTTCTCTCTCTAGTTTCTCTCTCTAGTTTCTCTCTCTAGCTTTTGAGCTCCATTTTCTATTCTGATCAAAGATTGGCTCCGATTATTGTAATTCTCATATCAATTAAGGAAGCTCTTGGAAGAATTCAATTGGTAAACTCTTCCCATTTATTGAAAATGAATTGTTTCATGTTCCAAATTGTTGATCGTGAATTGGTAATGGAGTTCTATGGTTAGATCTCTCATGTTCTAGAGTTTTAACCGGTTAAATGTATAATTAGACTATGCAATGCTATGCAATTGATATAATTTCTTAAGGATGAAATCATATGTGGTTTTAATGATTGAATCTTGTTGAGTTTCATGAATTCACACTTTTATTGAATGAATTGAACTTTGATTGTGGTCGCCATGCTGAGTTGAAGTGAGATTTTACCAATATCTGTGAGAATTGCGTGAGATGAGAACTTGAAAGTGATTTCCTAAGTCTTTACACTTTTCTCTCTCTAGTTTCTCTCTCTAGCTTTTGAGCTCCATTTTCTATTCTGATCAAAGATTGGCTCCGATTATTGTAATTCTCATATCAATTAAGGAAGCTCTTGGAAGAATTCAATTGATAAACTCTTCCCATTTATTGAAAATGAATTGTTTCATGTTCCAAATTGTTGATCGTGAATTGGTAATGGAGTTCTATGGTTAGATCTCTCATGTTCTAGAGTTTTAACCGGTTAAATGTATAATTAGACTATGCAATGCTATGCAATTGATATAATTTCTTAAGGATGAAATCATATGTGATTTTAATGATTGAATCTTGTTGAGTTTCATGAATTCACACTTTTATTGAATGAATTGAACTTTGATTGTGGTCGCCATGCTGAGTTGAAGTGAGATTTTACCAATATCTGTGAGAATTGCGTGAGATGAGAACTTGAAAGTGATTTCCTAAGTCTTTACACTTTTCTTAGCCGATCAATTCATTACTGAGATTTAGGCCTCGCCATGGGAAACTTCGAAGAAATGAAACTTTAGGAAAAAGTGTTGAAGAAACTCTCTGAGATAGCAACGAAGGCATTTATACCTAGGTCGGGCCTCGCCATGGGAGTTCCTAGGAATTACATGTTAGATTTACTAACTTTGGAGAGTTGAGGCATTGCGGGTTGAATCCATTCTACTTAGGCCTCGCCATTGGAAAAGTGGAATGTTAAGGAGTATAGAAAACACTGTGGTCGCCATGCTAATTGTTAGCTAGCCTCCTGGGCAATAGAGATCTCCTGATTGTTTTACTTGTGTGTCAAGAGCATTGCAATCATGGCCTAATATGCATTCAACTGGTGGAAATACTCTATAGCATCCACTCTCTTCCAGTTTTCACACTTTATTTGTTGCATTTGTTTCTTTACTAGTTAGTGTCTAAGTTTTATTTCTTTCGTGACATTCTGTGAGCAAACATTGAGATTCTTGGCCCAAGCCTTCCCTGTGGATACGATCCCTACTTATGCTACTACATTAGTGTTTAGGGTAAAATTGAGCTGATACGACTTTAGGCTATCAATTTTTGGCTCCGCTGCCGGGGAAGGCACGATTTCTTGAATTTTGATTTGCTCTGTTTTCTTTTCTTGTGTAGTTTAGTAGTCTTAGTATTTTTCATTTTGGTAACTTTTGTTGCATTTTGTAGTTTTCGTGTTTTGTTGTCTGCTTTGGTGTATTTGTGTCAAGTGCAGGACATTGAAGTTCACTGTAATTGAGTATTGCACAAGTACCCAAGCATGTCTAGATGGTACGAGGACTTCTCTCCACCACCATATGAAGGGCAATGGCAAAATCAAGTAGAAAGCAACAACTCACACCACATTGGGACACAAGGACTTTCTGTGGAGTACATGTTTTCTCAACTTATTTAAAAACTTGACAGAGGCTTACAAAAGGGAGAGCAATGGCATAATCAACAACAAAGCAATGAGTGTGATCTCAGAGAAGAGGCAAAAATGGAAAACATGTTGACTCAAGTTTTGGAGAGAATTGATAGAAATGAAACAAGGTTCGTGCAACTGGAAGAAGAGCTTCATGGGCGACAAGAAAGGTTTGAACGAATCAACGCTTTAATAAACAACCTATGGGAACAAATTGAGACACCAACTTTAGATGCACAATACCACTCACAAGGTACACCTCTCATTCCTGAGGACAATCATTTTGATATGCATGCTAATGTTGATTGTGGCTTAAAGTGTCTAAGGGATGAGGAATTTACATGTTTGGGGGATAGTGTACATGAGTGCTTTGTTGCTGATTCTTTTGAGCATGAATACGTGCACTTTGATGTTGAGGATGATGGCTTCTTTAGTGATCTTGATAGTGATGACTCTCGTGTTCTAAGTTGCCATATTACTAAGTTGGAAAATGTGTCTAAGGTTGAGTCTTACATGAATTTCATGGAATTCAATGAGTCAAATGATGTCGATTGCCTAGCTTTAGATGTTTTTCCTCTTGATAGCTTTGTGAATTGCATAGAGTCACTTCTTGAAGATCAATGTGATTTCATAAAGAAGGATAATGTTGCATTTGTTAATGAGAGTGTTAACACATTGTTTGAAACTCTAGTTGAGGCACCAATTTTTGAAATAGTCAATGAATCTAAGTGTCTAATTGGTGACTCACAAGAAGTGCAAAGTGAGATACTCTTGTTAATTGATGATAATGCTTGTTGTGTTGTTGAGAAAGAAAAGCCTCAAGAATTTCCCATTGTTAGTTTTGATGATAAAGATGTTAACATTTTGAATGACAATGACAATGAGTGCCATGCTATATTTGATGATGATGATTGTTATTCTCTGAATGTAACTTTTCTTGATGACTTGATAAATTGCATAGAGTCATATCTTGATGAACATTGTGATATCATGAATCAAGATAATGTTGAACGTGCTAAAGAAAATGTCGATATTAGGCTAGCTGCTGAAGATGTTAACATTTTGAATGAATGTGAGTTTGAGTCATTTGTTTTTGAACTGACTGGTGGTTTTGAGTTTGCTAATTTGTTTGTTGAGACCATGGATGTACAAGCCTTGGTTGAGCCTTGTAAGGTTGGAGAGCTTAATGTGGTGGAAGAAGTAATTGATAGGCCTAGTAAGGTGGAAGAGTTAAATGATTTGCCTCCAATGGTGAAAGAGTTTAAGGAGATACCTTCAAGGGAGGAGCCTCAGTGGTTCAAGGTGGAATTTGTAGAGATTGCTTCCCATATGCATGAGCTCAAGCACCTCTTTGCCACTATTTTACAAGTGCCATACAGGAGGATAATGAGTATTGTTGAAATATCATTTTTCTGGTACAGAGATGGTTATTCCGATTCTTGAGGAAGAATGATTCATGAATAAAGTCTAGCTGGAGACTACAAAACCCAGAACTACTTCTTTTCATTTTACCCTTACTTTAGTTTTTAGTTCAATTAGTTGTTATGTTATTTTGCATTTTTGCTTATACTCACCAAGGCCACTCATGATGTAGGTGTATGCAAAGGAAGGAATTGCAAGGGAAATAAGCCATGCACACATGAGGCTAAGTGTGGGGGAGTAGAGTCATGAACTAGTCCCACAATACACTTATGCATTTTATCTACATTTCAAGCGTGATTGTGCTTATTCCTTTAGTGTTAATAGTTGTCTAATTTTACACCACCATGACTCCTTGTCTTGGTGTGACACGTTGCTTGCATAATAGTTCTATGACATGTCTACCTTGCACCAACATGTTGTGTGCTTGAGTGTGTAATTCCTAATAAGCTTTGATTCTCCATGTGTAGGATGTTTTCTCATTCAAAGAAGGAACTAAGGAACTGTGGACAAATAGACTCCACCAAGCAAACTTTGGATTTCATGATATACCAGGGAGCTCCTAAACCTATCTTTTTACTTTACATTGAGGACAATGTAAGTTTTAAGTGTGGGGGAGGGAATGTTGCTTGTTGTGGTTTGGAATTTTCTTTTTGTGCTTTGTTTGTGTTTTGGAAATTTGATGTGTTGGAAATTTTTTTTGAATTTTTGGAATTGTTTTTGCTTTATATACATGTTGTTTTGTGGTTTGTGGTTTGACTTATTTTGCTTACTTTCTTTTATGGATTTTTAGTGTAAATATGTGTTGTTTTGAGACTTTTGCCTGTTATTTTAGTTCTGTTGTGTTAATATGAGTTTATTACCCATATGTGTGGTATTTTCATGTTTTGTGGTGTTTTTCATGTTTTATGAAAAAAATCAACTTGTTGGTGAAATTTTGAAATTTTGTGAATAAATGTTGATCTTGTTTATACACGGCATGTTTTGGGTGTAAAGTAGTGTTGGTGTCCAAATAAGAGTGCAAAAGTGCAAGAAATGGAATGAAAAGAAAAGAGGTGTGGTGATAGTGAAGCAATGGAATGAAGTAACACTTTGTACTATGCGTTTACTTCTTTTGTTAAGCTATGTTCAAAATTTTGAAGTTCATCCATCTTTACTTTTGTTTTGCATGCGAAAATTGTTTTGATGTCTTTGATTCCAATCTTGATGAAATTGGTACATTTTGCTGACTAAGGCCCGATGTTAATGTAAGATAGATATGCCATGCAAAATTCAATTGACATAGGAGGTAATGTGTATGGATTCGTTTCTTTTTGTTATGCATTTATCTGGTGTCTCCAGAATTCGTGCATGTTTAGTCAATTTGGGATTCTTATGAACATGTGCTTGCACAAGAAATGATATGGGAGAAAAAGCCATATTGGCAACTGGGAAGGAAAAAGCCATAAGAACCTGGCAATCAAATTTGGAGAAAAAAGCCATAAAACCCAGGGCATTATTTCAGTCATCAAGATGTGAAGCAATTTTGCACCAATGTGCAGCACTAATGTGCAAAATAAGGGCAATGTCCCATAGAGTACCAATGTACGCATAGGTACCATTGATCTTGTGATTGCATGTTCATAAGGGTGTACAAGGAGATTGGCATGTATTGAATGGTATGTGAGACCAGCTAGAGGGTGTATAACAAAGGAATAGATGAAGTTCATGTTCCTCAGCACACACTTGCAAGCATGACATTTTGGTCTTTATTCATCGTGCCTTGGTTGATAATTTGTGCTAAAAGTTGATAGGTTGGAATTAAGGATATGTTAAGAGTTTTGATGTTGCATGAAAAATTTGTTTTGACGAACTCAAATGAGAACAAGTTTGACAGAGGAGTAAAGTCTAGTATTAAGTGTTTGTGAAGTGTGAGTTTGCTTGAGGACAAGCAAAAGTTCAAGTTTGGGGGAATTTGATGACTTGGTTTTGTACCAATGACTTTGTGTTGAAAACATTGGCTTTTTGTCTTGTGTTTGATGAGAATGTGTGGTGTTTTAGTTGTTTTATGTATATTTGTGATGTGCTAGTTGATAATGTGAAATGGTGCAAAACGTATGAAAAATGATGGTAAATGAAGAGAAAAGTGTAGAGGTTGAGAATTGAGAAACTAAAAGTGCATATATGGCAAAATTAGGGTTTGGACAGTTTTGATATGCAACTTCATTTTTGTATAACTCTTTCAATTATTATCCAAATGAAGAGATCTTGTATGTCCTGGAAAGCTCTGAGAGTGTACTTCATTTCTTATGTTTTAACTTTCTTCACATTCTGTGTGTAAATATGAGAAACGAAGGCATCTTTATGATTGCTACTTCAGGATTTAGTTATTGAATTCATATTGCCACAGTTTGGTAGATTGTTAATACCTTGCGTTACAGACCTCCAATTAAGGTGATTCTTGATCTGTTGGAAAGCCATGAGATAGACCTAGAACTTTTATGTTTACCATCAAGTCCAGTTTAGGAGCTAAGCCATATGAATTTGGTGTAGAAGTTGGTTCTTAAAGCTGAAAACAAGCATTCAGCCACATTGAAGGCTCACACTTACAACACCCTCACAAGCACTTACACAAACACCTCACGAGCACTCACTTCACACTACAATCTCGCAGCCTCACTGCACACTACTAACACTACACACTTGTACAAACACCTCACGAGCACTCACTTCACACTACACTCTCGCACAGCCTCACTACACTCGTGCGCACATATGCACACTATCACGCACAACCACATGCGGCGAGATCACCTCGCCGCACATGCACATGCGCACACACATGCGGCGAGTTCACTTCGCCGCATGCACTCTCGCACACACCTCACCAACACTCACACTACGCACTCGCACAATTGCACACACCTCACATGCGGCGAGGTCACCTCACCGCATTCACACTCGCACACACTCACTACAACACACGCACACATCTGCACATTTGCACTCAAATAATGCGCTTATCTCACTTCACTCTTGCACACACTCACACTATAATCATACACTCAACTCCCACCCACATATTATTTACTCACACTTTACAGCCAACACAGCATTAGTTCACTCATACTACACACACACGATTCACTTCATTTTATTCCACACTTCATTTTGTCATTGATCTGCACTTCACAAACATTCACAACTCCTTAACAGATTTCTTCATTCAGTTTGAACACTTCACTTTCACAACATTACATGTTGACCCATTCACTAAACACCCAAAGCACTACATTTCACTCACATCTCACAGGCCCAAGTACTTACACTTCACACTTCAAATGCACTTTTCTTCACTATATTCCATTCAACACTTGAATTCACTCAAAGCTTTACATCTTTGATTCATAACACAAGTTTGCATTTCATCATTCAGTTTTGCAAACATCCACAACACCCGTAATCATTCATATCTCGCATTCGGATTTAACACATTACCCAACAATCACTCATATACACAACATTTCACAGAATTCACATTTCAGAATTCACTTCACAAATTCACAATTCACTTCAACTTGTTATTTCTTCACCATTTCATTCACTTCGTCTACTTTTATTTCATCAACATCACATCTTACTTGCATTCTGTTGGAAGGAAGCTCACAACACGACACTCTTGGTTTTCATTCATCATTCACCCATGTCATATATTCACTTCACTCCACAATATGCACACAATTCTCATATTCACCACACTAGAATCACTCTCACATACTCGCACAGAGTGGCGAGACCTCGCCGCGAGGTCTCGCTCACAAACCATTTTCATGGCGAGGTCTCGCCGCAAGACCTCGCCGACAAAAGCTTAACACGGCGAGACCTCGCCGCGAGGTCTCGCCATACAAACGCACAAAGTGGCGAGGTTTCGCCGCGAGACCTCGCCCTTTACATTCTGGTTTCAGAAACAAATTGACTTTAGTGTTGCTGCTGTGGTGTACAGGTGCAGTGAAGGCGTGGAGGTGGTAGGCCAGAAGGCGCACGACTGCTGAGTTCAATAAGGAAAATGGAAGCTGAAAGCATGAAGGCGTGAGTTGCTTGGGAAGTAAAGGCGCAAAGAAGCTGAACACTCAAGGGTTCTGCAAGACGAATTGAAGGCGTGAGGCTCAAAGGCGAGGAGGCGTGGTTCGTTGGCTGATGGATTTCTTGGAGGATTGCGGAGCTGCTGAAGGCGTGAATGCAAGAAGCCTGAAGGCGCTGGAATTTCTGATCCTTGCCTTCAATTTTGGATTTTTCACCTTTTGGGCTGACTTTTGCTTTGTCTTTTGAGGGGCAATTTTGTAATAACTTAGATATTTTACGTTTACGTATTAGTTACATTTTCATAGCTCTATATATAGGAGATGTAGCTAATGTGTAAAGGAAGATCCCGGAGACTATTATTTTTCATCTATTAGTTAGATTTTACATTTTGTAACAAACTTTTGAGAGCTGGAGAGCGGGAATTCATTTGAAGATCTACTTTCTCTCTCTAGTTTCTCTCTCTAGATTTTGAGTTCCATTTTCTATTCCGATCAAAGATTGGCTCCGATCATTGTAATTCTCATATCAATTAAGGAAGCTCTTGGAAGAATTCAATTGGTAAACTCTTCCCATTTATTGAAAATGAATTATTTCAAGTTCCAAATTGTTGATCGTGAATTGGTAATGGAGTTCTATGGTTAGATCTCTCATGTTCTAGAGTTTCAACCGGTTAAATGTATAATTAGACTATGCAATACTATGAAATTGACATAATTTCTTAAGGATGAAATCATATGTGATTTTAATGATTGAATCTTGTTGAGTTTCATGAATTCACACTTTTATTGAATGAATTGAACTTTGATTGTGGTCGCCATGCTGAGTTGAAGTGAGATTTTACCAATATCTATGAGAATTGCGTGAGATGAGAACTTGAAAGTGATTTCCTGAGTCTTTAAACTTTTCTTAGCCGATCAATTCATTACTGAGATTTAGGCCTCGCCATGGGAAACTTCGAAGGAATGAAACTTTAGGAAAAAGTGTTGAAGAAACTCTCTGAGATAGCAACGAAGGCATTCATACCTAGGTCGGGCCTCGCCATGGGAGTTCCTAGGAATTGCATGTTAGATTTGCTAACTTTGGAGAGTTGAGGCATTGCGGGTTGAATCCATTCTACTTAGGACTCGCCATGGGAAAAGTGGAATGTTAAGGAGTATAGAAAACACTGTGGTCGCCATGCTAAGTGTTAGCTAGCCTCCTGGGCAATAGAGATCTCCTCATTGTTTTACTTGTGTGTCAAGAGCATTGCAATCATGGCCTAATATGCATTCAACTGGTGGAAATACTCTAGAGCATCCACTCTCTTCCAGTTTTCACACTTTATTTGTTGCATTTGTTTCTTTACTAGTTAGTGTTAAGTTTTATTTCTTTCGTGACATTCTGTGAGCAAACATTGAGATTCTTGGCCCAAGCCTTCCCTGTGGATACGATCCCTACTTACGCTACTACATTAGTGTTTAGGGTAAAATTGAGCTGATACGACTTTAGGCTATCACGTATAGTGCAGAAACCGTGGTTTTATTGTCTTCAACAGTTGGTTTTGTTTTCAATATTTTGAACCGCATGGTGCGATGTGGTTTTATTTTATAAAAGTAAACTACAAGAAAACTGCACCGTATATATTGTAATAGTAAAATAATTCTATATAAAATCATTCAACATAGAAAGTATTGATAATTGCCCTTAATTACTTACACTTACCATATATTATTATTTTTTTCTTTTTGTATTATAAAAAATGAATTACATATAATATAATTTTCAAAATTTGAATAAGGTAACATCATTTTTTTCTTATCACCCAGTTCTTTCTTGTCGCAAAAACTTTTGTTAGAACGTCTCATATATGCAAACTACACTTTATGCACTAACACACTAATATTTTATATGCTATACGATAATATTTGATACTTTGTATGATAATACGCTAATTTTTTATACTTTATATGCTTATCTTTGATACTTTATACGCTAATTTTTTATACATTATATGCTAAAATGAAATTCATATGCAAGTCTCATATATGAGACAGTCTCACAGGAGAATGACCTATATTATTATTCATACTTTCATATTAACATTGTATGATGGTACAAGCATTTTTTTTTTGTTAATTGAGTATGATATACTTAAAGTTTAAACCGCATAAACCACACCACACCGCACCGAAAAAACACACACCGCAAACCATGGTTTTTATGGTTTAATGGTTGGTTATGATTTGTATTTTTCACAAACCGCAAGTCATAGTGCGGTTAAAAATATTATGCAAAACCGCCCAAAACGCACCATGTACACCCCTATGTAAAGTCATCGATTTTTAGCCTAAAAGTTGAAATGACTAAAATGTATATTTTCATTTCAAATCAAAATAAAATTTTCAAATTAAAATGACAAAAATATGCAAAATTTAGTCTCTAATTTTTCATTAGGTAACAAAATTAGTCCTCAAGATTTCACTAATAAAAAATTTGATCCATAATCTTTGTAATTTGAAGTAAAAGTAAACAATTGATAAATTTTTCATAAATTAGTAAAATGATTAAAATTTTTTCTTTATAGGTTATAGAAATATCTCTTTTGACGATCTTTTATTAATGACGAAGTAATATAGAATTGTTGGAAGAGATACTTTTATAACCTACTTAATGAAAGTAATGACAATGAAATCACATTAGGTGAATTAGGCCATTCGGAGTAAAATAAAAGCTTTAAAATACTACCGCAAAATTTAACTTTTAGAAGTAGAAAAAATACTAAACAAAATGAAAAACAGTAAAGCTGTTAATTCTGATGATATTCCAATTAAGGCATGGAAGTGTTTTGAAAAAGTTAGGATTACATGGCTTACAAATCTATTTAATGTAATTATGAAAACTAAAAATATGTTTAACCAATGTGATACGAATTTCGCCATGCTTCTCATGAGATTTGATGCATTGGTTGTGGAATAAACAAAACAGAACCTTTCGCTAATCCAAATGACGGTAGAAAAACAATCTATCTTTGTAGATTGGCTTTAATCACAATTAATTGATTTCTCCTCTCACTCAATTAACATGAAAGTTACACAAGAATGGATTTCCTCCTTAGGAAAACTCCTCACAAGTAAGATAAAAACACTTCTCAGGCATTCAAACTCATGGCAAAGAAAACAACTCTGTGTTTTAATTTCTCAAAATTCAACTCTCCTATTCAACATTAAAAGATGCCTATTTATATACTTACAAAGAAAACCCTAATTACTAAATATGTGTCCTAAATGAAATAGAAAACTTCCTAAAAATAAACCTATCACATGCTTCGATCATGCAAGAATTCAACCATGTGGATATATCCTATTTGGAAACAATTAAAACTATTGTTAAAACATGAACTCCTAACATGTTTTAGGTCCCTATAAGAAATGTTCTAAACAAAAGACCATAACAAAACAAACCTAAAAACATGAAAAAAAATGAAACCAAATATGTTTTACACGAAAACAGCAACCTGCGTCACGACGTACCTGTTCGTGCGTCATGATGTACGTCTTATAGGCCCTTTTTCAACTTGCTCCAGGAAGAATCTCGCAAAATGCAAAACATAAAAGTTGTAGAACTGTATCTTATCTTTTAAATGTCGCTTGAATCACTCAATTACAAGTTAAAATGAGAGAGATATGGTCAGACTACTAAAGTGTGGCAGAATCTCAATATTTGATTTTTGATGCCTCTTGTCTTGTTGTCCTTTCCTATCCCTCATTAGATCCTCAAACCTTCATGGGATCAACTTGATGCTTGTTTTTCTTGGTATCCTAGGCCTTTATACGTGACATTCATCACGAGCAATTGGAGTTAACACCTTGAATGTCTTGTTAAACATACACCCACGTGATTTTGTATGATTCCCTCCCACCTGAAGAAGATTTGCCCTCGAATCTTGTATGTGGATAACAAGATAGCACGATGAAAAATATAAAAAATTATGAAGTCAAAAATAAGAATAAACACAATATGATTTTCATCACTCAATGTATTCTTATCTTTGCCTTTTTCAAATATGCTCACATAAAGGCTTTTTCTACTCAATTTGAAAATTTCTTCTTTTTCTTGCTTGTCATATTGTACAATAATATCACTATTACAAGTATTACAATTATGAAAAGTAGTAAAAGAAATTACATCAAAAGATTGGTCTTCAAGAGAAAATTTTAGATTCGCCACTCATGGGCGATGGTTGAACTTCCATCAAAGAAACTCAATTTCAATGGCCTTTTTAAGCTCGTTGTCCACTGTTGGTTGTTGGACTTTTTCCACAACAATAATATCATCTTCAACATTATAACCGTTGGGATTCTCAAATTGAACAATTCCATTCATGACAAACACAACAAAGAGATTGCAATATTCAATTTCAGTATGACCTTACTAAAGACACATACGACATTGAAATGTTTTTTATTTGGACTTTTGCAATTCACGGAAACCATCCCAAAATACTTGATCAAGTTCATCCCAGGTCATATTCAAATACCTCGACATGACATCAATCTAAAGAGACCTACTTGAACAACAAAATATTTTTGTTTGTTTTATTTTCACATGAAAAATCAGAAAAAAAATATTCTTTTTCTCACAAAATTCAACAAGAAAAAAAATCCAACATATATAATTGTTTGAAACCACAAACAAAAATAATATTAATGCGATAGGACACGAATATCAAATAATTTGATAACTCAACTTTAAGGAAAACTGAAAAGCTTGATTTCGAAATACCCTTGATCTCCGATACCACTTGATAATATAAATCCAAAAAAATCACAATCCACTTTATATATCAACAAATAAACAATTTTTTTGTCTTTCTTTCCGCAAAAATTCAAACCCAACAAAACTAAAAGGATATAATCGTTTGAACTATACATAAATTAACAATTTATCTAATTGTTGCAGATTTCAAACAATTTGATAATTTTCAATTTTAAAAAAAAACTAAGAAACCTGATTTTGGAAACTTTTGTTTTCTGATAAAACTTGATACGAATCTCACCACGCTCACGATATTTGATGCGTTGTTTGAGGAATAAACAAAATAGCACCTTTTGATAATCAAAAGGACGGTAGAAAAATAATATCTCTATAGATTGACTTTAATCACAATCAAGTGGTTGCTCCTCTCACTCAATTAATGCATAAGTCAAGCAGAATGGATTCCCTCCTCAGGAAAACTCCTAACAAGTAAGATGAAAACCCTCCTAAGTTATTCAAACTCACAATAAAGAAAAAAACTCTATGTTTAAATTTCTCAAAATTCAACTCTCTTATTCAACGTTAAAAGATGTCTATTTATAGGCTTATAAAGAAAACCCTAATTACTAATATATGTGGTGCCCCAAGCCCTGGAGACCAAACCCTGAGAGCTCGGGACGCCAGAGCGGGTGTGTGTTAAATAAGAGTGCTACAATGTTCACAAGATCAAAACAAATCCCAAGATTAAGTATGTAAAAACACACTTTCATACCTTATACAAGCCCAAAAATCATCAAAATATAAAGTCTTACATTATACATAGGGTATAAATCCTATCTATTACAAAAGAATCGTGCACTCGAGTGCCAGTTGTACTACTTATGGGACAACCTCTAGTCGAGCTCCAAAGACTTAGGCTCTTCAGCCAAGCTAGCTAAAAGTTTTAAGAAAACCGAGTAAGCTTGTGCCCAGCGAGGGATTCAAAGGCATTTTAAAATAACAAAACAAGTGGTGTGAGTTCATAACATATAGCACAAGTTTCACATACACAATTCTAAACACACACACACACATATATATATATGTTACCGAGATCAAGGATGACCTAACCGCCTGTTACAAACCATATAACTCCTGTCACGCATGTGACTTGAAGCTACCTTATCCACCAAACACATAAAATAACTCCACAAGCCATGGTGACCCTGGGCAATCACCTAACAGTTATAATATCCACTTTCTCTTGGAGCTAGAACCTTCCTAACTCCTCCGAAAAGCTTGAATGTTGCTACGGTCATAAGGTGGTCGTTGGCCAGTGTCATCTTGACCAACCCTACTCCTAGTCACAAATATGAACCGACAAATGTAAATACACAATAACATGTTATGGCATGTAATCATATAACACATATTCATATAGCTCAAACTTATAGCTCACGTACTCTTTGTTGCATAAATAAGGTGATCAAAGTGCACAAGTGTGTGTGTGTATGTATGCTTCTTTTGTAATCAATCCATGGTAAAAAATTTGAAGGATACTTTGAAAACCATTCTTCAAGTAGTTGGCATGCATAAAGTAAGTGAAGTAGAGGAACATCTCTAGCCAAGGTAGGATTTTAAGGAAAAATCAAAGATTAATTCAAAAGAAGTGAAACTTCCTTCCTTGGTGTTTTAGGTCTGGGAAGAGTGGTATTGGAAAACGAGTTTCCCTTTGAAAATATCATGTAAAGATGGTTTTCAAGATGTAAAATAATCCCAAAAAGCAAGAAGAAGTATGTAGTCATACACATAGCAAATCTTACCACTATAGCACATAATAGGGCACTCGCAGTTTTGGTGTAAGTTTTGATGTTCCTATGATTCCACTAACACACACACACACCCTCCTCACCTTATATGGTGTATGGTTGCACTTCTTGAAAGATGGATTATGAAAGCAATAACTCCTTTCTTGCCCAAGTAACTCGTTGCTCTAACTCTCTAACTTTTCTTAGGTTTTTCTTTCTTTTCTTTCTTGTTTTTTCTTTGGTTGCTAGGTGTAACTTTGTGGTGTTGGTGTAAAGACTTGAAAAATAGGTGGTTTGAATCTTAGAAAAGGCTATTTATAGAGCCAAAGCTCTGCCCAAAAACGTGACTTAACACCCTAAGAATCACAACCCTAACACTAGTTGCATTTCAAAATTGTCCACTTAACCCTAACTTTAATGACACCTATTTTGCCTTGCCTTGTGTTTCTTTATAAAGCCCCAAGTCTTGCCAGATTAGCCTCCATCCTTATTCTTAATTAAGGTACTTGGAAGGCCTTTAAGAGTAGCACTTGATTCTACTAAAAAGCAAGCAAATGGCAACTTGAAAACAAGCCACCAAAACTTAAACTTATGACTCATGTCTGCCTTGCTTAGTTGCTCTAGCAATGTGTCATGTTTCTTAATAGAAATTTAAGCCAAATGCCACCTCACTCCTTAATATATGATGCTCAATGTGTATTTCTAGCTTAACAAACCAGAAATCTACAAGAAACCCTAGCTTACATCATGCCAAAATCACCTTTCTTTGTTTTTTCCTCTTTTGATTCTTATTGGTTGTTTCCTAGGATAGGGTGGGGTAGCCCTTGGTTTTTTGTTTGCAACTTTCAACCACTTGGTATTAGGAATAATATATGGTTATCTTAGGTGATCAAGTTAGGGTGATCATGCTAGCTCAAGTTAACAAATTAATCCTAACCCTTGTCTTAACTCTTATTTAACCCTAGTTAGTCATATGGTTTCATCAAAATCTCTTCACTAATGATAAAAAATGGTTTCACCACTCCTCACATTGATTCCTTAATGAAATATTATTCCATCCTTGAGCTACAAAGTAGCGAAACAACATTCCCTATGTACAATATCAACAAAATATACAAAGGACTTCAAATCTTAAAAAGAGATTCTGACAGTCCGACTAGATGATAGTATAAAAATAAGCACTGCCTAGGCATCCCTTGTTTTGTACAAAACACAAATTCCAGAAGTTCAGATTGCCTAGGCAATCTGCCTAGGTGGTCGCTCAGAACTTCTCTCTGTGCCTAGGCGATCACTCAGGCCTAGGCACCCCGTCTAGGCCAGCTCTATTTTGTCGAAAATCAAATTCCCAAAAGTTATCTTCGCCTAGACGATGTTTCAGGCGTAGACGGTGATGCCGAACAATTCTATAAATTTTTGTCTAAATCATCTTCTACCTCATTCGACACTTTCCTACCATGAGGTCCCCTTAAACTTAACTTGTGCTTAGTTAAGTTCATATATAAATGATTCTCATTCCTAGTCTCACGGTATACTAAACATTATTTCTTAAGAACTTAGTCATATAAGGTGTAGGATTTTCACAATATGTGTTCTAAACAAAATAGAAAACTTCTTAGAAGTAAACCTATCACATGTTTCGATCATGCAAGAACTCAGTCATCTGAATTTATCCTATTTGAAAACAATTAAAACTACTATTAAAGTATGAAATCTTGACATGTTTTAGGTCACTAATACATAAGGAACGTTCTAAACAAAATCCCATAGCAAAGTGGAGTTAACACCCTGAACATCTTGTTAGACAAACACTTATGTGATTTCATATCAGAATGAAGAAAAAGCATTCTAATTCTTTTATATACGAATAAAGGAGACATACAAAACTGTGCAAATTATACAGGTGTTAAATTAATGAGTTATAATATGAAATTATGAGAGAGAATAGTAGAAACAAAATTGAAAAATGATATTAAAATACTATATTATCAATTCAGTTTTATGATAGGAAGATCTATAATGGAAGTTATAACTATAATTAGAAGATTATGTAAGCACTATAATAAGAGAAAACAAGATTTAGACATAGTATTCGTTGATCTCGAAAAGGCATATGATAGAGTTAATATGGATGTAATGTAGAGAGTGTTAGAAGTTAATATGGATGTAATGTGGAGAGTGTCAGAAAAAAGAGGGGAAAAGAGTACCATATATAAGGGTTATATAAAACATGTATAAAGATATAAAAATTTGTGTAAGAACACCAGTAGGGATATCTGATGAGGTTTGCATCAGGAATCCTGTTTAAATCCTTTATCTTTTTTACTTTAGTAATTGACAAAATTACGAAACATTTACAAAAAGCTAATCCTGAATGTATATATGTTATTTCCCATGATATAGTTGTACTTGATGAGACAAGAGAGGGAGTAAATGCTAAGTTAGAAGTTTGGAGGGAAGCAATAGAACTGCAAGGTTTTACTATAAGTAGAGGTAAAACCGAATATATGGAATATCATTTTAGTAATAATATGATAAATGTGGAAATTTGTGGGTATGAATTAAAGGAATTTAAGAGTTTTAAATATGAGGATCTATTATTGAAGAAAATGAGAGAATTGATAAAGATGTTATACATTAGATTCAAGTAGATTCAAACGAATAGAGAAGTGCATGCTCTTACTTTGTGATCGTAAAGTACCACTAAAATTGAATAAATTTTTTTAAAAAATAGCTATTGGACCAACAATGCTTTATTGATCAGAATCTTAGATATGATCATGAACAAAAAATAAGGGTAGCAGAAATGAGAATGTAAATAGGGATATTTAGACAGACTAGATTAGATAATATAAGTAATAAATATATTAGAAAGAAAGTGGGATAGCTCCAATAAATGAGAAAATAAGAGAAATACGTTTAAGATGGATGGACATGTGCATATGAGACATCTAGTATAAAAAACAGAGAAAAATTAACTCAAATTAAAATAAGAAGGGGTAGACCTAAAAAGAATTGGAAGGAAACGATAAAAAAAAAGATATCATATATTTAAATATAAATAAAAATATGTGTAACGATAGAATATAATGATAAAATATAATCCATGTAGCGGACCCATATTGTGAGATAAAAACTTAGTTGTTGTTGTAAATTTTTTAATTAACTTAAAATTTTTGTTTATCTAGAAGATCTATGTTTATTATACAATATGTTTTCTAGATGGATAATAAATATATATTTTTGGGGCATTCTCGTATGAAACGGGTTCATGTATGCAACTTGCGTATCAAGCTATAAATTAGCATATCACGTATCAATTTTCAATCCAAAATATCAATCCAAAAATTAGTGTATTAAATATAAAAAATTAGCATATCAAATATAAAAAAATCTGCGTATCAAGTATAAAAAAAAATTAACGTAACAAAGTATCAAATATTAGCGTATCAAGTATAAAAAATTAGAGTATCAAGTATCAAAGATTAACGGATCAAGTATTAAGTATAAAAAAATAGGTATCAATTATCAAAATTTAGTGTATGTTTGGTTATCCATTTTTCCCTATTTCTCATTTATTCTCAAAATGGTGTGTTTGTTTTGTCCCAATTCTCAAAAAAAAAAAAAAAAAAAAATTCAACTTTTTCAAAACAAAATGTGAGGACATTTTAGTCTTTTTTATTTTAAAAAAAATTGTATAAAAAAAATAGGCCGGTCAATATCGGACCGCTAGTGGTCAACACCACCGCCTCCGGCCAGCTGCCGGTCAATGCCATTGACCGGCTGTCCAGCGTTGACCACTGTTGGTCAACTCCAAAAAATGAAAAAAAAAAAATTTCTTATTTTAAACTTTTATTAATAAAATAATTATTTTATACAAAATCAATAAAAACAAAACTTATCTATCCAAACGCTCAATTCTATTATCAAAATATACTTTTCATAAAGCGCAACGTGAAACCTCGTTTTTTCCAATTCTCAAAACAAAATATATATTCAAACGACCCAACGTTTCAAACATCAGAAATTAGCGTATCAAGTATACAAAAAATAACATATCAAATATAATATTAACGTATTAAGTATAAAAAAAATTAGCATATCACGTATAACAAAATTTGCTTATCACATTTCATATGTAAACTGGTTTCACAAGAGTTTTTGTATATATTTTATATAAACACAAATCTAATTAGATTATTAATTTCTGAAAGTATCCGTCAATTATCTATTTTTGCTTCAAATTACAAATACTGATGACCAAATTTGTTATCCATAAAACATTACAGCTAATTTTATCTCTTACTTAAAATATTAGTTGGCTACTTACGTACTTTTCCTTTTAAAAGTCATGATAATAAGGAAAGAAAGACGATAAAACATCGTATCCTATTCCTATTTTTACTCGAAAAGTAAATACTTATAATTTTGTATTTTTTTTATCCTATTCCTATCTTTACTCGAAAAGTAAAAACTTATATAATTGTATTTTTTTTTTAAATATCAAAACACATATCTTTTTTCTCTAATTTCTGCACACCATTTCCATGGCGAGTGAGCTGATCCATTTTCGTGTTGAATTATTTAAATAAACGAAATTTGCAATAATCAATAAACAATAAACAATAAATAAACCCAAGAAATCACCAAAACGAATTTTTTTCAAAGAAACGACAAGACAACAGCCTTGAGACCTTTCCTCCAATCGCGAACCCAACCATCCCCACCTTCCGTACAACCTCAACACAGCTGATCTCCGCCTCCCGCCGTCGTCTTATCTCCGGTCACCTTTTCTGACATGCCATATTTTATCTTCGTCTTCTCAAAGGTCAGTAAAACGCACATTCATCTGTATATATACACACACAAATTGCTGTTGCATCCCTGCCGGAAGGATATAATTGTTTAAATAATTCAGTTAGGGTTTTATAATCTGCTGATTATGATGTTAAATTGACGTTTCAATTGTTGTGTTCATGATCGGGGCGTATAGTGAGGACATTTGGTTATTATTATTATTTTTTTTGTGAATTGTCTAAATAGTGAGGAAAATGGGGTTTTAGAGTCAAATCCTTGGTTTCATGTTAAAATTATATTTTGAAGATTGCATTTTGAGGTTCTTCCTACTGTTGTTGAAATGTCAATTGCAGATGGTTGAAGTAAATATTTTTTATTTTATTTTATGAATTTTTGATATTATAATGTCCAGGTAATTGTTCCTGTTGACAGTGCTACCTCTGAAATAGAAAATCATTACTTTGTTTAGAGAGTGATTGTTTCCTGTTTTGCTATTCAGTTAATGACAATTTTATGGTGGTAACTTTGTTGTTTTGGAACTGTTTAACATACATTAGAAAGATCTTCTGGATGACGGAGTGAAGGCTCATTGATATCACATTCTGCGTTCATAGCTGCAAACTTTAGCTGATAATTGATGAGGGATCTAAAGAAGCCCATGCTTAGAGTACCAAAGTTTGAAAAACGCAGTGATTTGCATTTAAATCTTGTTCTCCAAGCCATTGGGATCCACATTCCAGGTAACAGATTGCAAGTCTTTCCATGTGATTCGTCATGCTTGCATTTTCCCAACTGTGGGATGGTCAACCTCTTGCATTTGGAAGAACCTTTTTTCTCTAACTCTTTGCAATGAATTCAGTTGAAACCTTTTACATGTTAACTGGATTGTTGGATAATGATTGGGAGCCATATCAGAATAATTTCAATATGAAGGTGGAGGTATTTTAGTGAACCTTTGTTTGTGTTTGGGGTTTATCTGGTCATTGGATCTTGAGACATTTTTGCCAGTAGCATTTGTTTTGGTTCTTGTTGCTTTTTGCGAAAAGGTAGTATGCAGAACACTGCGACTCTTTCCAAGAATAGTTCCTTGAGACTTACACCTCAGCAATCTCTTCGTCGAATGGGCCTATGTTCCCAAATAGCAACCGGGCAGCAGACATCTCCAATTGTCTTTCCAGAAAAACGCAGCAGGGGAAAAGCTTCTACACGAGCTGACATCAGTTTAAGCAATGATGAATCCAAGAAAACTAAGGGGGAGGAGCACAGGATTGATATTGGAGATGAGCAGTCTGACCTGTTAGGATATGATGTGTTTTCTGGGAAACTGGTCTTGGATAAGAGAAAACCAAGTAAAAAAACTGATGTCCAAACTTCAACAGAAACTGCAATCCAGGATGCTATTGAAGCTAAGTTGACGAGCAAGGCGTTGGTTTGGGGCACTCAAATGCTTCGCCTTGAAGATGTCATTTCGGTGAGCTTTCCTATTTCACTTTTTCCATGGTGCAAAAATGAAAAAGTGTTCTTCCAAATTGTGAGTGTGCTTTGAAATTTTGACATGGCAGGTGTCATATTATTCTGGTCTTAGACACTTCACCGTGCACTCTTATCCATATAAAAAAGCTTCTGGTCTTTCTTGTTTTGCGAAAACTGGGAGAAGTCGGAAGGATTTTCGCTTCTTAGCTTCTACATCGGAAGAAGCACTTCAATGGGTTGGGTCATTTGCAGATCAGCAGTGTTATGTCAATTGTTTGCCACATCCTTTGAAACAGGCTTCCGAAATGGTTTCTAATGAATTTCCTCCTGAATCTTATATAAAATGCAAAAGTCCTCCTAAAATGCTTGTGATTTTGAATCCTCGGTCTGGACGGGGTCGTTCAAGTAAAGTTTTCCATGGCATGGTTGAACCAATATTCAAGGTAAGTTGTTACTGGTATTTTTTTAACGCATGTGGTGCAGTGTTTGTCCATGTCTTGGTCCACTGGCTGACTTTTATCCACTACCAAAATACAATATTATACTTGATAAATGGATGAAACTGAAGATGTAAGACATGTTGACCTAGAAAAAATATAAAAGTTCAGTTCTATGAATATAGCTCGTTATCGGTCAATATGATCCCAGTCACATCATTTTTTTGGGCCAAGCCATTATGCTTTTCTAGTTATGTTGATCATTGACTTTTCATACTTCATAATAAAGTCCTGTTTCCATGAATTTGGTTAACAATGTGATAATAGGATAACTTTCAGTCAAAAGCAGCGGGAGTTATGACAATAAACAATTCCATTAAGAAATCCAAATGTTTGTGCAATATGCTTTGTGGAAGATGAAGAGTTTATTGTTGTTTTTTGCTTTATTATTTTAGTAAGGAATATACACCTGTTTGTATAAGTGCATGGATATATATTGTTGCATGATTTACTTGCATTTGCACTTCATATGTTCTCATGTTCCTTTTAGTTGGATATAGGGATTTTATATCAGAGAGACGACGCAGAGTGTTTATATCAGCAGTGTCTGTTTTGCATTTTACTTCTACCACTTGTTAGTATGTTATCTATGAGTTCAATAGCTGAGAGTATCAAACCATCTTTTAATTTCAGGAACTCCACGTAATTGTGTAACCAGAATGTAATGCTTAGTTTCTGCTTGAAATTTGGTTCATAGCTTCTAAATGTCAAGCATACTATCAACGTCCTTAAAGTAAATGTCATTTGCGTGCGAATGGCCTATAACAGCCACTTAAGTTTATTTCTTCCAAGACGGAGTAAGGTTCCAGTGGAAAATTGGTTGAAAAACTCTCCTAATTTTGGTAGCAATGATAATTTTGCATGCATAACAAAAATGGAAATATGACATCAGCTATTTGGAGGAAGTATTTATTATACTTGAACTGCGCACTTGGAACCTTCCGAATGAATATGCTGTTAGCAAAGAAAATAATAAAACAAGAGAAAAAAAGCTTCCCAACTTTTTAAAATTTATTGGGAACTTTTTCTAGTTCATTTCAAGTATGAAGTTTCTTTAACAATGTGACAATTGCTTGACCAAGTGGAAGCATTTTCAAATATGAACTTTTTTAGTTCATCTCAAATGAACAATCCTTTAGGATAACATTTTAGAGACAGGAATATGGCATATCGATAAAGATCAATATTTTTAGATGGTGATTTATTATGTTGATGCAACAGCTATCATGTCTCTAGAAAAAGCACAACCCCTTTGGAGACTCAAGACTAAAATTATGTCATCGGAGAGAAGATTTTGGTCCTAGGGAAGGTGTCACATGGTTATTGTGTCTTCAAGTGGCTTTGTTACTGTTTCACAGAACTGGAATGGTGTGGGTAATTTTGAAACTTCACCAATTGCCAAGATCAGGTCTTCGCTACAGTAGATGCCAAAGCCTTCTAGGTCTCTAGAGTTTTCAGAAATTAGGCTGTAGGTGGAATCAAGCTTCTCAGTGTCACATTTGGTAGCTCCCTTATAAAGGTAGTCAAATCGTATTTGACTTCTTCAACTTGTTGGCATTTTATAGGTTTTGCTTAGTTCTTAAGTTTGATTGGTCCTTGAGAAGTCTTGGCCTCCAAGACGATGTCTCTCTCTCTCTCTGTGTCTGTCTATCTATCTATCTATAAGTTTTAATAGCTTTAGGGGGAAGTTGGAATAGATTGAAATTAAGTTTTGTTGAGTTAAGCGGGTTCTTCATGCTTCTACCTTCTCTTAAACTTTTATTTTCAGAACTTCCTACTTCTAGAGCTTTGAAAATCCTATCTTCTTATTTCTAAACTTCAAGGTCCTAATTATTGTAGCTTTTGGTGCTGCATCATATGTGTCTTGAAATGGTCGTAGCTTAAGTACCAAGGGAGTGAATCCTAGGCATATTTACATCTGCTAACTAGTTATATGTCGATTCAAAACTTGAGAGATTAAGGTATTGTGTTGCTGTAATAGAATACTGGATATCCTGGGATCCTGCTGTATCCACTAAATCTTCATCTCCATCTCCAATAATCCGTGATTTAAAGTTCTTTTAGAGTGATTCATGACAATAACAAGGCAAGAAAAGTATGTGGATGGTTTTGGAAGGTATATGAAGAAGGCAGGAAGTTAATTTATGACACATAGTGGTAGAATGTTTGAAGAAACATACAAGAGCATACAAACCTTCTTCTTAGGAGCTGAAACGGACATGCCAAAACATATAAAGATCTGTGTAGTGCCTCAGCACAAACAACTAATTGAGTTATAGAGGAAGAGGTTTCACAGCTAATGGCAAAAGTAAGAGTTTTGGAAGAAGAACTGAAGACAGGGAGTAAAGAGGAGTAAAGAATTTCACTTAGATTTTGTTACGTAAACCTTGTAAGCTGAGGCTACTCTTATTTCACAAAGAAAACACGACACAACCTTCTTAAACTAGAGAATTAATTTCATTGCCCCCTTTATACATCTGTTACAACTGACGAATATGTGGGAAATATACTCATAAGTAAACTTCATAGTTGAGCAAGTCTATCAAATAAGAAAGCTTAATGCTGAAAAAGTGCATTGAACTAAGTTTGATTTGAATACCATGGTGAAGGCAGCCGCCAAATTTGACTTTAAACATTGATTAGAGAATTACCATGGTAGATTTAGAAGACTTTATGTGCCTGCAGCATTGACCGCAATAGCTGAAATTACAAGAATGCCTAAAACCTAAAGTTCTAAAACACTTAAAACTATTCTTGTTACATTTTGGAAAAATGAAAATAATACCAGGAACTTGTTTGATTTCAAATAGCAATTGAGTCAATCAAACCTGCCAAAAGACGTTAGAAACTTGCTGAAATGGAAAATACGTTTGTGCACTGGGTTCACGGCCCCAGAGGTGGACTTTATGGTTGACAATAAACAGTATCCTACTCTTCTATTGAGAGGATGAAATGATTTGACTAATTTATGTTAAAAGTATGACGTGCTTAGCTCTTAACCACAGTCTGCACTAGGGGCCATGGACCTTGTACACATAAATATTTTCCTACTAGAAATTCAGAAATCTATCGGTTTATGACATTCTTGAAGTTCCATTGTTTACATCGTTGCATTCTGTATCAGGAGTTACATTTTGCTTTAACCTTAGCTTAGAGAGAGAGAGGGCAATTGATATGCTTGCGAGCTTTATGCTTTGAATGTTAATGGAATGAAAGAATGCACCAATCAAAGTAAAAGTAAGATGCAACCAGTGAAATATTACTTAGTCTTCACTAGGAAGTGTAAAGGAGTAGAGCTTTTTGTTTTAGGTTCTTTTTTTTTTTGGAGAGAACTCCATTCTTTATTTCTAAACCAACTTCAGCTGGTTTCCACAAAATTTTCTGGTCTGAATTTCAAATGGCAATTTTCTTTTAGAGGCCGACATCTGGAAAAACCCAAGTGTTTTATGAGGTGAATTCAAATTTGAAATATCTTGGAAATGCATCCCACTTTTTTTTGGTACCTAAGGCCTTGATACTTGACACCACCAAAAATAACAACTAAGCCTTTATCCTGCTAAGTGGGGTCCGCTTTATGGATCGCATTTCGCCACTAGATCTAAGCACATTTACTCAGTTATATTGAAATATAACATATCTTTTCTTATAGATTCTTTATAATTCTTTTTTGTCTTTCTCTTTCTCGTTTAATTTGAACTAATAATTCTCTATTTTCTACACGCCTCATTGGGGCATCTAAAGGTCTCCTATGGACATGTCCAAACTATCTTAAACGTGTTTATCTCATTTTCTCATATATTGGAGCTACTCCTACTTTCTTTCTAATGCATTGATTACTTATTCTATATAGTCTAGCGTGTCCATATATCCATATCAACATTTACATTTCGGCTACACTCATTTTTTGTTCATGTTCATATTTAATCGCCCAACACTCTGAACCTTAAAGCATCGCTGGTCTTATAGCTGTTTTCTAAAATTTTCCTTTAAATTTCAATGGTATTTTACGATCACAAAGTATGGATGATGTACTTATCCATTGGTTCCAATCTGCTTGAATGCTATGTGTAGCATCTTTATTAATTCTCCATTTTTTTCAACGATAGATCCTAAACATTTAAAACTTTTAGATTCATTTATTTCATGCAAATATTTTCCTTTGTTTTCATCTTGTACATGGTTATCTTGTTGTCTAGTTATTCCTGGACCTGGATATGAGTTGATGCTATTGTTATACCGTTTTTTCTTTAGATTGAAGGTTTTACAGTAGTACTCTTTCTCTATGTGCAAAAAGAACAAAGTGCCTGCTCTTCATGGAAGTGAGGTGCACTATCAGTCCAACTTAATAGCAGTATCTTTACATGAATAAATACAAACTCCTTTATCAAGAGACCTCTTGATCTTATTAGAAAATCAGCTCTTCAACGGTGCATAAAAGTTTCACCTCTAGTAAAAACAAGTTTTGGTTTCTCTTAAAGTCATTTCTAGCTAGGATAATCAAGGGATCTTTAGCTTTGAAATTTGACATGCATGTGGGGCTAGCTAGCATATAGCTTTTGGATTCCAACCTAATGTCTTCATAGCTGATGTCATTTGGAATCAACAGCTTGCTGGATTTCAATTGGAGGTGGTCAAAACAAATTCTGCTGGTCATGCTAGAAAACTTGCAGCAAGTGTTGACTTCAGCACTTGCCCTGATGGTAACTTCTATTTTTGCTTTCTACTGTTTAATTTACTTAATTGCCAGTTATTGGTTCACCTATATTTCACTTAGTTTGTTATGTAATTTTTTTATGTTTCCGTCACCAGGTATCATATGTGTTGGTGGTGATGGAATAGTGAATGAGGTTAGTAGTTTGCCATGTTCTCCTAGGCACTTAGCCTTTGCATGCTGAGTGATTCTTTTTCTTCTGCTTTGGTTTTCTTGTACCTGATATTTTTGCTTACATTCATAATTAGTGTAGGGTCAGCGATTAACTTTCTATCACACGAAGATAATTTTTTACGTGAGGCCTAAGCTTCCTCAACTAAATTCATTCAGAATCTTAGTGTCAGTCTAGGTTATTTTTATTCGATGGTTTCAAGGTTTAGTTTGGAGGTCTCAATCTTCCCCTTCAGTTTGAGATGATATACCAAGAAATTTTAGTTATAGTGAAATTTCTGGTCTGCTGGTCTTGATAAATCTTGGGTTCTCTTACCTCAAAATTATGCTAAAGTGTTGTTTACAGAGTTCGATACAACTGTGGGTACTCCATGTCATATATATCCATTAATACTTGAATATGCTGATAGGATCTTGCTTTATTTCCCCCCATTTTCTGTGTGAAGTACCCAACCATATGTTTCAATTGGGTGTTTGGGATAATTGGTTTGGCAAAAGATTTAGTAGTCCAAATAAACGTATATGTATTTTAAAACGAATTGGAGTTGCCTGTGATGCTTTAAAATTGTTTGCAAGTGATTGATGCACAATTATAGTATTGGGGCTTGCCACATAACATTGTTAGTTATCAGGATTCAAGCTTCACTGGTACCTTCTGGGATCTAAAGTAAAAGTTCTTCTCTAGCTCTGACTGATGACCATAAATTTCGAATCAGATGTGGTTATGGTTATCTGGTCTCAGATGAGCCGCAAGGCATGTCCATCTAAACACATAGGAGTTTGAGACTGTTTATGTTAAAACTTTCCATTTTATCATCCATATGATGGTATAATTCCAGCTTTTGATAAACACCCAACATAAACTAGAATTTCTACCGAAAGCAAAAAGTTAGGTCCTGTCTACCTCTTTGTGCAGGTAACAGTGAATATAAAGAGCATTTTGGCTCTTGTTTTTGTTGTTGTCTTGGTTATGTTGTTTGTTATTTAATTTTAGGAAAAATACAATTTTCATCCCCAAAGTTTTAAGCAGTGACCTTTTTGTTCCCTAATATTTTCAGACGATCCAATCTGATCCCCAATGTTTGAATTTGTGACAAATATAAGATGATGGGTTTTCTTTATTGATTGACAGAAGTTGTCACATGTTTAGCACATGTCCGTTAGTGGTCAACTTCCTACCATTTTCTTTATTAAAAAAATAGAGGTATTTGTTTTTATACAATAAAAAAAAAGTAAGAGGGTAAAACCCATGACAGCTTCATAAAAAAACAGAATTCTCAGAGTGAAGGGTATTTTTTTTAAAAATGTATAAACAAGAAAACTTATTTTTTTTTCTTTTTATAGAAAATGGTAGAAGGATGACCACTAACAGACATGTTAAACCGTGACAATTTCTGGCAATCAACAAAGAAAATCCGTCAAGTGTATTGAAATCTTGGGGATTGGATTGGGTCATCCGAAATTAATAGGGACCAAAAGTGCCTGCTTAAAACTTTGTGGACAAAAATTATAGTTTTCCCTTAATTTTAAGGTGCTACAGTAGTTTTATAATAGTATTTCAACATTTCAGTTCATGTGTTAGGCATGTGCTTTGTTATGGGCATTTTTCATCTCTTGCCAATAGCGGACAACACTTAGGTTTTTATCACCCTGTGAATTGGGACTTCAGCAGTAGTTTTCCCTTATTTATTGATTTGGATATCAAATTTCAGCTCTCTTTGATATCCTAAATCTGGAGAATGGTTCTGTTGTGAGGCTGATTGCACTAGCATCAGTAAAGTTGTGTGTGGATTTCTATGTAATGTTGGATTTGTTGCTTCTGTAGCTGTTTCATTTGTCAGTTTGATGCATTTTACTGTCTTTTTCTTGTATTAGAATTGGCTTATGTTCTATTTCTGGGTATGGTTGATGGTATATTGGAATTCACTTATGTTCTATTCATATGTAGGGTTGATGTCTAGTTTCTTGAATTTCATGCATATGCCAACGAACATTAGAGTTTTATGTGCGGAATGCCAATTTAAGTAAACATACATTGCTTTATGAAATTAGTGTTTCATTGGTGTCAAACTTTAGGTGTTCATCTCGAAGTCAGATTCTTGCTTTCTTTAATCTCTAGTTTCATTAGTTGATAAGTTTCCTTTACTATTAAGTTTGTCTCATTACTATAAATCCTTAGCCTATATATACATATACATATACGTACAACAACAACAAGAAGAAGAAGTAAGCCTTTATCCCACTAAATGGGGTTGGCTATATGGATCACACTTCGCCATCTTGTTTGGTCGAAACTCATTTTCTCATCTAAATTTAAGTGCAACATATCTTTTATTATACGTACACACACACACACACACACACACACACATATATATATATTACATACATACATATATATGTATATATATTATATATATGTATGTATGTATAGGGTAAATTACTGTGGACCTCCTTGTGTTACAGTTAACCGACCCATAAACTCATTATTGTTCAAAAATCTACCTTTATACAGGCTTAACTTTTGGATAAAAGTGATATTTAGATGGAAGCCATTTATTCCAACAGATTTTTTAACTGACATGCATGGTGCCATTTTTTGGGGTTTGATAAAAAAAATTTCCCTTTCTACCCTTGAAATCTTAAATGTCTGCTTTTCTCTTTCCTTTTCTTTTTCTTCTCCACTGTGTGGTTTCCTCTTTCCTTTTTTCTTCTTCTTCTCCACTGTGGCTCCTAATGACAAGTTAAGGTTGGCAGATGATCCGTAGGACTTTTGAGACTATACATATCAGAGGTGAGTCTAGACAGAGAACCTTTTTGAGGGAAGAAGTGAATTAGAAGTGCAAAATAGTACCAGCAAAGCATCTACTTTTTTAGAGAATTGAAATGTGGAAAAGACAGGGAACTGGACAAAGGGAAAGCGCCTGTTTAGGAGACTGGATTGTACTGTTTGCATGGATATTCAAGAATCATGTGGGCTTTGCAGTGACACAGATAAAATCAGCTTACGAATGGGCATAAAGGGAACAAGTTGTACTCAAAAGCTATGGAGGAGACTGTTACAAGTCAAGAGAAAGGAGGCAAAGTGTTTTTCAAAGAATATGGGTCTAAGAAATTTGCAGTGACACAGATAAAATCAGCTTACGAATAGGCAAAAAGGGAATATGTTAAGGTTGAAATGAGGTATGAAGAAGCTCTAAAATCAAGCCAGACTTATATGAAGGCTTTCTTTCTCTTGAGCAACAGCAATTGGACGTTAAGCCCTCATGGTATTATGCAATTGGGAGCAAGATTGATTTAGAAAGTGGACAATCTGCACAAGTCTTGGAGAGAGTTTTATATAACAAGGCTGAGGAAACATGGCAAGAGGTTTACAGTTGTGGGAAGAGATGGGGGAGAAGGGACAAAATTGGTGTCTCAAATTGTCATTTAGAGCCCCTGTTCTGTCTACGGTGGAGAAGAAAAAGAAAAAATAAAGGAGAGAGAAAAGAAAAAATACAAAATCAATCATGGGGTTTATGTAGATTTTTATTCATCATGGGGTTTATGGTTTGGTTCGGTATACCACAAGGGAGTTCACAGTAATTTACCCTGTATATATATATATATATTCAAATGAGTTGTAATGCCTTGCTGGTGATGACTGGATGAATAGATCACTTCAAGAGAACTAGTAGAATTCCATCATCCCTTCCTTCTTTCATTCTTCTTCTAAAGTCCCTCTCCTTGTCTCAGTTTCTTATCATTTTTAATCCTAAGATTTCAAAAATCAATCACTTATTTGGTCCTGTATCTGATGTTGATTTAGAAATGAAATATGTTATGGTCAAGTAGTAAAACAGCTTTGTTGACATCAAATTCGGGATGTTGTAGGTCTTAAAACTAATAATAGAAACCAAAATTACATTTAATCTAAAAGAAACTCCTTGAAGCAAGTAGTATTCATTATATGTATGTGAAACACCAGGGGTGACATTGAGGCTAGAGATTTGGATTAGGAAATATTTTTAGCATCACTCTGGTTTGAGGAAAAGGAAGACCAAAAAAGAATTGGAAAGAAACCATGAGAAAAGAAATGTTGCACTTAAATGTAAATGAGAAAATGTGTTTAGACCAAACATGATGGTGATGTGTGACCTATATAGCCGACCCCACTTAGTGGGATAAAAGCTTAGTTGTTGTATTCTGGCTAGGGGAGTTGTTAGAAGCGCGGAAAACTGCTGCAATACCAGCTTCGGAACTGCATACCATCCTAAAGATTGTTAGCTTCGATGCATTGTTCTAATGTTCAACTCCAGCTGGACCATAATAAAATATTCCATGGCATGACATTGCTTGATAGAAAAATTTTGTGTGAGTCATATTTCAGTGAACCAATTGGGACTAGAAGTTGGAGCCAAAGGAGATTATACTGTACGTAGTTACTCCGTGTAGCAGTCTTAAGTAAATGACCCTGAAGGTTAATGGACCTTTCTTGTAGACTATCTTATACTGAATTAGCCCCCTTAGCCCCCTTAGCTCACACTAGAGTTAGGACAGATTGAATGAACTTGATTCACCTTTGGCCTGAAGGTCATCTTGCTAGAATGTTAGCAAGAGTCTTTGCCATCTCGTCAGTGTCAGCAGAGGGATAGAGTGTGCCATATTGTCAACAAAAGAACTGACCAAGATGATAGAAACTCCTCAAGGGATGTTCCCGTTTGCTTTCTTTTTTCATTTTCTGACTGGAAATATGGGAAATTTTTTTGCTATGTTATATGCTCTATGCACCCAATTTATTGCCCAAATTATGTACATGTTTTGCTCTATAACCTCCCAATTTCTTTGGTAGATCCTATTTACAAAAGATGTCTTCCGTACATAATTAGGATGAATAAATTATCCATGCAATTTAGTTTGGCTTCCAAGATATTTATATGCATATTTACGAAAAGGCTTTGACATTAGTGATGGAATTGCTAGAGAAACACAATCCATATCGTTGTTAGTTATTACAATAAATCGAATCATATCAGATATTTTTATCGAACTGTTTCGAAATTCTCATGTTGATTGTAAGGTCATTTTATGCGGTGAACTATTCTAACAAAACTATGAAATGGTTCGATTTCTTATATTGGTTGGTCTTTGTTTGACATGGCTCATGCAGTGCTGATTCCTGGAAGATTTGATTTCTCCATTTACTTTCCTTTTTTGCCTCTTACCCAATTTTTAGGTTCATATTTTCTGTTACTAAATAGAGAGCCTTCTAAACATATTTTGCAACGTCTCCAATGGCATGACCCTACTTCATTGCTCTCTTCATGAGTCATTCAATTTGGTGACTTTCGGTCCTGGTTGATATGGGCAGGAAAGGACAAAATGCAACATCAATCCATTTAACGGGTTGTTCTCCTCCTTCATGTTCTAAACTCCTGGAATATTTTCCAATTTTCGCTATATTCCGTACTTCCTGGATACATGCTAAGATCTATGATCATATTAACTATTTGTAGATTGATCACTCTGGTGCAGAAAAACAATTTACCAGCTATAATGATTTAGGATAAGAGAACATAATATTTCAGGAGGTTGGCACTTCTAGGATCTGAGAGATCCAAAGAGAGCTTCATATTAAAGAGGTAAAAAAATACTGTTGCAGCACGTAAAACACACTATTTATAGAATTACAAAACCCTAGTGTTGCCTAGATGGTCAACAGACCTAACTACCCTTACCAAAGTAGGTACAACACATATGCACCAAGTATTAAGACGGGAGCAACTACTGCTGCACCTTAGGAAACATACAATAGAAAACAACTATCCTCAGGACAACGAAAGACAGGCCTGAGATTCTCCTTCATGACACTGTTTTTTTCTCAATTACCTGTAATTGTCATTCATTTTTCTAGAATCAAGAGGATTTTATGATGCAAATAACTCAAATGTTGATAGCTCTAATTTTCAGGCTGTTATCAATGAGCCTGATAATGAACTCATAAGCAATGTCAAGATTATGCTTTACACCCATTCTCAACTGAAGTTTAAAGGGGTGTGAGTGTTAAAAGGTTCAAGTCCAGGTGTACTTATGTCTAAACCTATGAGAGCAGCAATGACATCTCTGCCAGAAATTTCTTCTCTGGGAAACCCATAGGCTTTTTATTGGGTTTATGGGAATTTGATTTTTTACCATTTGTAAGGTTTTGTTTCAAGTTTTCCCTGCTCAGATTTAGATTTCTAAACCATCAGAATCCTGCAATTATCAGCCAAATACACTTGTGAAAGTACAAGATTCAAACTTGAGCTTCTCCAGAAGGGTTACTAGAACACTGGCATCTTCTTCTTGAACTTCCACCAGAAATGATAGCAAATGTCCTTTTGATATAGAAGGAAGAGGAATAGGAAACAGCAACTGAAGGACCATTGCCGAGCTCTTGAAAATGCATGTGTAATATATAGTTTGTGGGTATTTTTGAATATCTTCACCACGCTAATGAGTACATTCTGAAATTGCTCAACATAATTTCTTTCCTCTATTAATTGGAACAACCCCACTCTCTTACATATTTATCTTTTTGCTACCCAGGGTTTTATTATGTCTTATAGAGACTTGAGGACACTTTTAAAAGTATTAAACATGAAAGGGAAAGGGAGAGCAGAATTGAAACTCCTAATTGGAAGTGTAGTATTATATTATTGATTTCAAATTCTTGATAGTTATGTTATATTTTGTGTTTAACTCTCGGTGTCTTATCAAGCAGCATATTTAGTGAAATTCTGCAACGTGTGGTCTTAGAATTCAGTGCTTAGTCTCATAGCTTTACCAGTTATCCTACAGATCAATTAATAGCAAATTTAAAATGGCTGCCTATAAATTACTTTTGTGCTTTATGTGCCAACATAGTTTTAGAGCTTTGAATGTGTAGCGAGTGGTAATTGCTAGGTCATCATTTTAAAAAAATGGGATCTATAGATATTTCTTGTCAGTTGATGATGAGCTGGGGTGATGATGGACAAAATGATTTACGGATTGATTAATAGAAAATTTAAAATGGCAGCCTTTAGTTACTTTTGCGAATTGCAGGCACACAGTGTTCAAGCTTTGAAAATGCAGTGAATGGTCATTGTTAGGTCATCATTTTACTGAAATCAGATTTAGAAATATATCTCTAGTTGGTTTATGACAACTTAATGGTGTGATGAATGCAAAAAATATTTAAGTCTTTTAGGCATTAATTATGAAAGGGTAATGGTGACGGTGTTCAACTATTATTTTAAACTCAGTTCATGTAGTTCTTCTGTTATTCAAGGAGAAAAAAGGAGCAACAACAGCAATAACGACAAAACAAATAAGCCTTTATCCCACTAAGTGGGATCGGCCATATGGATCACATATTGCCACCGTAGTTGGTCTAAAGATCATTTTCTCCTTTATATTTAAATGATTGAAAATTTGATAGCTTCTTAAAACAATGTTAGTAAACCTTTTGAAAAAAATGAGCCTCCTAATATTACTTTGTAGTAGTTGGATAAAGGCTTAGTTGTTGTTGTTGTTGTTGTAGTATGCAGTTAAACCAAATGAAAGTTGTATCAGTTAATATTTTTTTCCTGAAAACAGCTCAAGAAGTAAATAATTAAACCAATTTTGGGTGCAAGCTGCCAGATAGCAGCAGGCAGCCCGTGTGTAAAATTCTAGAAGAAGCATTTGATATTCCAAGTTGCATCAGCAATTATCCTCATTCTAATTCACATGTAAATTACATTTTTGAGCTGCCAATAGCTTGGCTAAGTGTATGATATTTAGGGTACCTCTGAATTGAGTTGTACAACTAGATTATTGTCTTCAATCTCTTCCTGGATCACCTTATATTAAGCCAGATAGGAGCTTGGTAAAAAATATGAGTTTCAGCTTGTAACTCCACTCAAATGATGGAAGACTATTCTCAAGTTTAAACTTTTGCTACTTGTTAACTCCATCTTGAATGTGAACTTCCATTACAGTAGACCCTTCTTTCCGAGGAGAAAGAGCAATGGTGCAGTACTTGTTTTGGTTGCTATTCAGCATTATGGTAACAATGCAACCAAGTAACAGTTCAAGGAAATTAAACTTTGTCACTATCGAATTTGGCTAAAGCCTGCTACTGATTTGATCAATTATGAGTCTTTAATTCACTTTGTGAACTCTTTCATTTCCTGTGGAGGATGTTTAGATAATTTTCACACTTCTGCTGGAAAGTTATCAAGATCTGCTCCATCTTATTTACTTCTTGTATCTTGGAGTTCTACTAAGAAACCTCTGTTATTCCATAGGTTTTGTAGTAAGTTCTTTTATGAGCGTGATTAGAATTAATGACTGTTCAGAGAGTGACAGTTGTGGGTGAAAATGGTTTTTAGCAGTTACGATATCCTGGAGGTAAACTAATCAATTAGTGGAAAGTTTTGAAACTCACTTAAGGTGTCTACCCTTGGATGTTTTAAGTCTGGTTACTTTTGCCAAAATTTCTTACTTATTTGTGGACTTTTGCCCTTTGTCCATGAAAATTATCTTCATCATACTTAGCCAACATAGGTATATCAGGAAGTGCTTGACATAATCTTTGAGTGCCAAGTCAGTTAAATCTCCCTTCCCCGAGGCTTCTTAGGATTTCGATTCTTATTTCTTTAAGGTTTTTCTGACTTTGAATGTTGTTTTGTTGACTTGATGCAATTTCTGAAAATCTTTACTTTTCCCTTTTTGAACATGTTGAAGATGTTTAAAAGGATTCTTGACAACTGATGTGACATTCATGCTATCTGGTTTCCGATTTATTTGATTAAGGTACTTCAAAAAGTGTCAAGTACATAAATGGAGAAAGGTTTTTATGCTAGCAACATGGTTGTAATTTTCTTTGATTGGTTCTTTACGTGCTAGGAGACCTTTAGAGAAATATGATTAAGATGGTTTGAACATGTGCATAGGAGACCTTTAGATGCCCCAATACAAATAGATATTAACTCAAATTAAGGGGGAAGAGGAAGACCAAAAAAGAACTGAAAAGAAACCATAAGAAAAGATACGTTACACTTAAATCTAAATGAGAAAATTAGTTTAGACCGAACATGATGGTGAAACGTGATCTATAGCTGGCTCCACTTAGTGGGATGAAGGCTTAGTTGTTGTTAATGGTCCTTTACGTGCTAGGCAGTTGACTCTTGTCCCTAATTTCAAATCATGAGTCACCTGATAAATTTATTTACTATGAATTGTTGCTTATCTGGGAGAAATTGTATTTTATGTTATCCTTCTTACTTGCAGGTTTTGAATGGATTACTTAGTCGAGACAACCAAAAGGAGGCAATTTCTATTCCAATTGGAATTATACCTGCTGGTTCTGATAATTCTTTGGTGTGGACTGTTCTTGGAGTCAGAGATCCATTATCTGCTGCAATAGCTATAGTGAAGGTACCTTTTTCGAAATAACGTAATATGTTAATGAAAATCCAAGCGAGAAATAAGTTAAGAGTCTGTTATCTGCTTTCTGCTTTCTTTTTCATTTTCTTTTTTTTTTTTTAGGGTTTTATATGACAAGTTCATTTGTTTTTTTATGTTCTGATGACTTGTCTATTTAGCATAAGTAATGTGTTTTTGATTTTCCCTGACTTCTAAACTTGTTGGATTAAGAAAGGACCTTGCTTACCTTGTTCTCCAGTCTTCTCTGTGTTTTGACTGATTCCTTTCTTTGCTCTTGGAAAATTCATATAGGGCTTTGAGGGCTGGTTTGATTTTGAAGTTTGAAGCATTTTAGTACTAGTAAATAGAAATCAGAATCATGCAGATCTTTGTCACTGCATAAAAGAAACAGATATCGTTGGTGAGTCAGATTAGTAAATACACTTTTTCTGTGGCTTGTCATATTGTGGCTAATAAACAACAAAAATTAAGCCTTTGTCCCACTGAGTAAGGTCAGCTATATGGTTCACACTTCGTGACCGTACTCGGCCAAAACTCATTTTCTCATTTATATTTAAATATAACATATCTTTTCTTATAGTTTCTTTCCAATCCTTTTTTGGTCTTCCTCTTTCCCTTTGAATTTTAATTAATAATTCTCTATTTTCTACACGCCTCTAGGGCATCTAAAGGTCTTCTATGTACATGTCCAAACCATCTTAAGCGTGTTTGTCTTATTTTCTCATATGTTGGAGTTACCCATACTTTTTGTTCTAATGTATTCATTACTTATTTTATCTAGTCTAGTATGTCCACATATCCATATCAACATTCTTATTCCTGCTAGCCTCATTTTTTGTTCGTGTTCGTATTTAGTCGCCCATATTGTGGCTTATAATTGAGAAAAAATTTCATATAGTCAAATTTGTGTAAAAACAGTTTCAATTGCCCTCATTTTTGGTGGTAGGATTTGGCCTTGTAATTTTTATGTTGTTAGGATAGCTCCTTAAATGTTACTTGATAGCTTTTTTGTGCATTTTAGAGTATGAAGGGAAGTACGGAAGTAAGTGTCATTTATCAATTATTACTGATTATATCTAATTCTATACTGTCTTGTCGGAATGTCTGCTATGCTAGTACAAATGAGTCTCTAGGGCTTACAGCATTAAGCTGTATAGGTTTGGATAATTTATCATTAGTTAATTTCACTGAATAAACTTACAATAAATGCAATCTTTTATTGGATCTTTGATTCTTTAATTTTAGTAAGCATGAGTATGAGTGTTTGTGTGGACATGTGCGTAAGAAAATTTTTAGATGCCCAAATGCGGCGAGTAGAAAATAGTTTTGTGACTTTCTTTTGCTACTTACTGAGATACGATTTGGTCTTTTCTGTTCACAGGGAGGTCTTACTGCTACTGATGTATTTGCTGTCGAGTGGATTCAAAGTGGCGTCATTCACTTTGGGACGACTGTGACATATTTTGGTTTCATTAGTGATGGTAACTTAATGGTGTTTATGACTATTTGGTTTAATATTTGGTTTGTGAGTTAGATCAATGGATACCTCAATTTTAGGTTGCAATTCGGAAAATGGCCTTAATTTTGGAATTACTGGGTTATGGTTATTATGTCCATGTGAAATGCAATATACTATATAGCGGGAGCCTACCTTTGTTGGAGGTCAGAGAGATTTTACCTACTCCTACACAGAGTGATCCTATGATTGATACCGGACATAGACAATCCTTTTCATTGTTCTCTTCTTTTCTGATAAAAATAAAAGATTAACCTTATTATAGAAAGGGGAATGGAAACTGGAATCAAGCGGGAGCCTCTAAAAATAAATAAATAAAAATTAAAGGATCCCTGGTCTTTTTGTCGTTAGTGATGCAATGAGTCATCTTGCTTGTCATCATGGGATTACGCTTTCACTAATGGGCTGCTTACTCCAAATTGAAATGTGAAATTAGCCCAAGCAAGGGAAGGCATACTGAGAGGTAGCTGGTTTAGGGAACCCGATACAACTGTATGGTGTGAATTTATTCCGATAAAATGTAGTATTTTTCTTCTTGTTATTTTGATATAGCAAATATTTGAAATTGATGTATCAGCAGTTTATATTTGCTGACCTCTGTTTGGCAGTAACAGAAGGGTTTTATTTACTTCATTGCAATGTTGGCTTGTGCACTCCTTTTATGTTTTTTTTTTTTATTTCCAGACATGTTACCAAGAACTCTTATGCTTAACAGCTTTGTCAACTGGCTTGTAAATTTTATGGGTTTGATACATCATGAAAGAGTTTTGGACATTAAATTCTTTACCCATGATTCATGTATTCTGCCAAAGTTTTAATTCTGAAGATGCCTTTGATCAACCATAAAAGAAAATATGATGTCTAGGATTTTCTGAGAAAACATTTAGAAATACAACAACAACAGAGCCTTTACCCCACTATGTGAGGTCGACTACATGAGTCGTATTTCGCCATTGTATTCTATCATTACACATGTTTTTATATATATTTAAGTATATCATATACTTTTCTATCGATTCTTTCCAATTCTTTTTAGGTCTCCCCCTTCCCTTTTAATTTGAGTTGGTTTCTCTCTATTTTCTACAAGATGCATTGGTGCATCTAGAGGTCTCCTATGCACATGTCCAAACCATCTTAAATGTGAGAACACATTTAGAAATATTTAACTTAGTTTGCTCTCATCTCTTAATATGGTGCGTAAAACATAAACTCCTGATTGAAAATATTTTGGCAACTATGCTGATTAATAAAGATGTTAGACATAGGATTCAAATGTTGGAACAGATGGAGAAGTGTGTCATTTGTACTTCGTGATAATAAAATAGCACTGAAATTAAAGGAAAATTTTTATAAAACAGCTATAAGACCAATGATGCTTTATGGTTCAGAGTGGTGAGCGACTAAATATGAACATGAACAAAAAATGAGGGTAGTCGAAATGAAAATGTTGAGATGGATGTGTGGACACACTAGGCTAGATAGAATAAGTAATGAATGCAATAGAAAGAAAGTAGGAGTAGCTTAAACAGATTAGAAAATGAGAGAAACACGTTTAAGATGATTTGAGCAGGTATATAGGAGACCTTTAGAGTCCCAGTGAGACGTGTAAAAAATATAGAATTATTAGTTCAAATTAAAAAAGGGGAAGAGGAAAACCTAAAAAGAATTATAAAGAAACTATAAAAAAAGACATTTTATGTTTAAATATAAATGAACAAATGAGCATAAGATCGAGTATGGTGGCGAAATTTCATCCATATAGCCGACTCCACTTTGTGGGATAAAGGCTAGATGATGTTGTTGTTGTTGCTGTTAGAGAGCTTGGTATTGTTGGTTGGTTAGGCGGTACGATAGATGCGGCTATATAATGGTCATAATGTTTAGTAGAGAGATGGCAATAGCCAACACTTTTAGCACTGATGAAATGTAAATTCTTAATGTGGTATGTACATAGATGAAAAAGAATAGAGATTCTAATTGAGGAAATAGCTCTCCTATGCCCTTCTCTCTACTTAGTATTTTTATTTCTTTTCTCTCTTGTTAAGTAAAAATAGGCTAGGGATGCTGGTAACATGATAGGATACCTGAATATGTCATATTGAGTCTTCGTCACTTTCTCTAGGGAAAGTTGTGGAAGGTTACTCCTTTTTGGAATTGTATGGAAGTTCCTGGTTGCAAGTAGTTGTGGAAGGTTTATTCTTCTATTTTATATGTATATATGTGCTTTCTCTAGACAGTTTTGATCCTCTGTTTACTACTTGAGATATTCAATAATTTGATTTTGGATATTTGTCGGCATCGAGTCTGAATTTTTTACGGCATCCAATGCTTTTTTCCCTTGTAGTTTTGGAGCTTTCTGAGAGATATCAGAAGCGTTTCGGTCCTTTGCGATATTTTGTTGCTGGTTTTCTCAAATTCTTTTGCTTGCCAAAGTACAATTTCGAAGTTGAATATCTACCAGCATCAGTTGAAGCAACTGGAGAGGGAAAGGGCTTAGCTGACCACGAAGTAATTGATATGGCTGACTTATATACTGACATTATGAGGAGATCAAGCAAGGAGGGCCTTCCTAGAGCTTCTAGCTTATCAAGTATTGATTCGATAATGACCCCAAGTAGAATGTCTGGAGTGGACATTGATACTACATGCAGTAGCACTGAGCCATCTGAGTATGTGCGTGCCATTGATCCTAAATCAAAACGTCTTTCAGCTGGAAGAAGTAATACTACAGCTGAGCCAGAAGTTATCCATCCCCAGCTACCTCTTTCTTCAACTCCAAATTGGCCTAGGACAAGGTCTAAGTCAAGGACAGACAAAGGCTGGACTGGATTGACAGCTGTTAATGATGCAACAAGATCTTCTTGGACAAATACTGCCACAAATGATAAAGAGGATATTTCATCAACAATGTCTGATCCTGGTCCAATTTGGGATGCTGAGCCAAGATGGGATACTGAACCTAACAGGGATGCAGAAAATCCTATCGAATTTCCAGGGCAGATGGATGATACAGATGTTGCTCTAAAGAAGGAAATTATCCCCAGAGCTGAAGAGAAATGGATCGTTAAAAAGGGTCATTTTCTCGGTGTCTTGGTGTGCAATCATTCATGTAAAACTGTTCAAAGTTTAAGTTCACAGGTGGTTGCGCCAAAAGCTGAACATGATGACAACAGCTTGGATCTCTTGTTGGTTCATGGAAGTGGACGGTTGAGGTTAATCAGATTCTTCTTACAGCTGCAAATGGGTAGACATCTTTCGCTACCATATGTTGAATATGTAAAGGTAAAGCAGCAAATCTTTCCCTTTAATCTTGGTTTTTCATTCTACTTTGATTTTCATTATTATTATTATTTCCATGCTATCATAGAACTTTGAGGGCCATGACCCAGTTAGGTTAGGAACCTCCAACCTAGATTTCTGATTGCACATGGAAAACTGCCCATTACTATGACGAAAATTGATCCTATAATGTTTGCATGCTTGACCAATCCTAACTTAAGTTGTCACAACTGGGTACATGTAAATGAAGATTGCCCTTGTGCACTGAGTAACAAACTGTCAGGAGTCCAATTTTGACATCAGATTTGGGAATGGGTATTAATTCATAATGGGTTGTTGTTCTTTTGAATCCCAACATAGTCGGTGTCTGTACCATATTACCAGTGTAACAGTAGTAGGTTAATTGATTAAGTATCCAATGTAATTGGAATTGTTTGGGTTGCAGGTAAAATCAGTGAAGGTGAAGCCCGGAAAGCACACGCACAAGGGCTGTGGTATTGATGGTGAACTTTTCCCTGTAAATGGACAGGTTGTATGCGCCTTACTTCCAGAGCAGTGCAGGCTTATTGGCCGCAGCCCCACAAACAATAACAAAGGATAGCGTGTACATGGCGATATGGCAACTATGCATTTCAGTTGTCTGATGATTATGATGGCTACATATCTACCTGAAAAAATGACCACTCTTTGGGATGTTATACGGTCCCTGCCATTGTTTTTAGTAATATTCGGGTCCTTGTAAATTTCTTTTTGATTATCTTTTTTTTTTCTTTTTGAAACTTTTATGTCCTTCTATGACTATTATTAACCTATGTTATCTGCCTCTAATATGTGTTTATTGTTGTGCTTGAGCTGGCTGTGCATGGAAAAGAGTCTTCTTTATTCTTCTGGTATTAAGTTGATTCTGTAAGCTTCTATTGTAAAGTAATTTTATTGAGGTTTGTTTAATATGACTCGATGTCTTTGTGCTTATCTTGGTGTGGTCAGAATCAAATGAAAAATATACGGCAACGCATAGGAAAACATCACCATTACATGCCAATATTAATTTCACGAAAATTTGTAATCATATTTAGAATAGGCATTTTCTTTTGATTTTCTGGAAACTTGTTTCGAGAATCAGTAATGTACATCCAAAATTGGAGGAAAAAGAAGCCAGGGGACAGGAACAGATCAAAGTTGCTTGAACAACAGCGAAAATGAGGCTGGAAGGAGTTAAGGACACTAAGTTTCGAGTATCGAAACTCTGTCAGAAAGTTCATTAACCACAATGCCAAGTTCAATAACCACAATGTCACGCTTCTAGTATCAAGAACCACACTTTTGAAGATATTTCAATATTGTAATAATTCAGTTATGAGCTAATTAGTTATCTTATCTGTATTGGTTATATGAGAGCAATTAGCATGTGAGCAAGGACAGAATTTGGTTGTAACATAATCCTTCTTGTCTAATTCAACTTCTCCCCTTCTTCTCTTTCAACTCACATTTCTTCCTTTCTAAGCTTCTCATACCCATTAATGTGAATTTTGAGTTCAGTTTGTGACAAATTGGTATTAGACCGGCAGATTCTTGGAGTATTAGTAATGTCTGAAGCCATGAGACAAAAAATTGTTGGGATTACCAACCTTCAATCCCAATTAGCACTCGTTAGGGAAAATACAATAACAATAATAAAAACAAACAACAATACAATATTTATCGTGGTTTGATCTCAACAGACCTAATCCACGGGAATAACGTCTATTCCAATTCAATATGAGAATAAAAGAGTTACACAAAATATGTTATCTCTCAACATACAAAGTCTCTCAACACTCAATTCTATTATCTATGTCAGCCTTTTCCACATTTTTTCCCACACAAAATTTAGTACAAACAATATGTATTTTTATTAAACCTAAAACCCTATTGGGCCTACTCTTCAAAGTGGACTTGGGCTTTGAGAAGATATCTGATGTGGGACAAGATTGGGTCTTGACAAAGCCTTTTTAGACTCAAATTCTATTGGGCTTATTTTATTTTATGAATTACCTTTTTTTAGTTCGTTTCCTAATTAGACGTCTTTCTTTTGTTTCCTTATTAGAATTAGGGTTTATTAATTCTATATATACCTTTGTATATATTTAGTTTTTGGAGACAACTCATATTATTTAGATTTTGATATTTTAATATCCTTCAAATTCTGGGAAATTTGTGTTTTTTTGTGAAAAAAAGTGTTTCTTTCACGTATCTGTCCAACGTTAGGTGGTATCAGAGACCAAGGTTTCTCCTTGTTTGCGATGGCCAATCTAGACGGTGAAGATGTTACTCTTTTTGACGTGATCAGAGAGGTTCGAAACTTAGCAATTGCACTTCAATCCTTCACTTTTCGCGTAGATTGGCTAGAAACATGATTGCAGATTGTTCAAGGAAATATAGGTGGCGAAGATGGTGTCAGGAGAATTGTTCAAGACCCTAAAGTCAATCCGATATTACCCTAATAAACTCATAGGGATTTACCTAACGAGGAAGATTCGTCTTATGGTATGATTGTCGAAAATAATTCAGTTTATGAAAGTTTGATTTGATTGACAATTTTAAATTATCCGAATTATTTGGTGAAGAGGATGAATTTGTAAATAAGGAAGGAAAAATAATTGATGAATTCCTTGACAAAGGAAGTGAAGAAATTGGAGAAGAAAAGGAAATTACCATAAATATGGTTAAAGGTTTGATATGCAGGGTTAACATTATTGATTTTTTTCAAATATAATGAGGTTTGGTTAAATGATATGGAAAAGATTGTGGAGATCTTATTTTTTGAAAATTGTTTATTGGAAGAGCATATTAATATATGGGAGTTTTTTTTTATCAAGAAAAGTAAATAGGGATTATATTTACAAATTATAAGATTCGTTTAGTGTTACGTGGGACGACGAAAGTGAAGTACATAATTGAAACTGCAACAACAATTTCAATAGAAGTTAAAACACGTGATGGTGAAGTTGTTGATTCAAGAAAGAAGGCATTTATACCATATCATTCGAGGCGAGTTCTTTTTAAGTGAATGGGACTGATGTGGGACAAGATTAGGCCTTGACAAAACCTTTTTAGACCCAAGTTCTATTGGGCTTATTTTATTTTGTTAATTACCTTTTTTCGTTCGTTTGCTAATTAGACATCTTTCTTTTGTTTCCTTATTAGAATTAGGGTTTATTAATTTTATATATACTTTGTATGTATTTAGTTTTGGGAGACAACGCATATTATTCAGATTTTGATATTTTAATATCCCTCAAATTCTGCGGAATTTGTGTTTTTTGTGTTCTTTGTGTTCTTTGTGAAAGAACGTGTTTCTTCCACGTATCTGTCCTGCGTTAATATTCCAACAAATACTTCCTCGGCTCGAAGCTCCAAATACAACAACATCTTCTGAAAATCAAATCACCAACATAAAATATGTGATGATCCGATGCAAATCTGGTGTTCAAGGATGTGCACGATAACCCACGTCATGACGTGAAGGCCTTGCACGTCACGACGTACGAACCCTTCCACGTCACGCCGTGGCTCTCTGGAACAATTTAGTTTTTGAATAAAAAGCCCGACGTCGCGCGATGTCTAAGTTTGCACGTCGCGATGTCCGAAAATTAGTGTTTTTTAATTTAGGGTTTTAATCTCCACATCGCAACGTCAGGATACCTGCACGTCACGACGTCCAGGAACGTTGATGTTTTATTAATTTTTAATAGTTATTTACGAATTTAGTTTTTCCCATCTAGGGTGTTTGCTAAAAGCCTATATAAAGACTTCTTATTCAGTTGTAATAGGTAGAGAACGTTTTGATGAAGTATTTTTATAAGATTTCAGTGATTGAATTCTTACGTGTGAATTTGTATTCCTGCGAAGGGTTTGCTTATTTGCGACTACTAGGAATTGTTAGTTTGTCCAAAGCGGACTAATTTGTTGGTTCCTTTAATTTCCAACTCACAGATTGTTGGGTTGTTCTACCGATCATTGATTTTATTCGAAGGTCTTGCGAATTTCTTTCGTGATATACAAGCCGGGGTTTGGAGCGAATCGATCCAGGTTTTCGTATCAAGTGGTATCAGAGATCACGGTCTTTGAACAAAATTAGGTTTTCAATTTTTCCTTTTAAAATTGAATTCAAGTTGTTTGATTATCGCAAGCTTAACATAGATCTTGATTTGTGTTGTGTTTCAATGACTATATCTTGTGTGGTGTTGTTTTTTAGTCTGAGATTTATTCACTAGTATGTTGGATTCGTTATACCGTTATTGGTGTTGGTTGGTTTATTTGTTGGAATTCCTGGATTTGATAATATGAGCAAACGAAGTGAAGCTAGCATTAATCAGAATATTGAGGTTTAATTGACTGCTATGTTAGAGAAGATCACCAAATTGTCTATTGATATTCAGCGGTTGCAATGGAAGATGGATTAGTTGAGTTCACCAGCTCCTAAACCTGTGTGAAAACCTCGTTTGGATGATATAGATGAAGTGGTTTTTGAGTATGAGGAGAGTTCTCGATATTGGATACCAAAAACTGCTACCACTGAAAATGAAGGAAAAATGAGAGTGCCATCATTTATGGGCAGCGAGGATCCTGAGGAATTTCTGCAATGGGTTCGTAAGGCTGACCACAATTTTTACTTCTATCAATATTCCGAAGATATGCGAATCTGTCTCGCGGTTATGGAGTTTTCAGGGTATGCTAGCGCATGTTGGGATGATCTACGTGCTCATCGAGAGAGGTTGGGAGAGAGGCCAATTCAAACTTGGGAGGATGTTAAGTCCATTATGCGCAAGAGATTTATTCCAGTCCACTACTGCAGGGACCAGTGATTGAAGTTGCAAAATATGATTCAAGGGGATTGAAGTGTTGAGCAGTATTATAAGGATATGCAAATGGTGATGAGTCGAGCAAAAGTGCATGAAGATAAGGATGCAACTATCGCCAGATTCATTAGTGGTTTGAACCGTGAAATTGCTAAGGTTATTGTCCTTTATCATTATTTCGACCTTGATGATTTGGTCCATAAGGCTAAGGAAGTGGAGAAGCAGCTAATTCTTGAGAGGACATCGAGATTTAGTTCTACTTCACCATGGGAGACAGCTATAGCAGATTCACCGCCGGTTAATAGCCCTAAGGTAGAGGTGTGAGATAAAGTGGAAGCTTTGTGGAAGTTAAGTTCCAAAACGCCTGCTAGACCTCGTCAATGTTATAGATGTCAGGGGTTTGGACATGTTGCAGCTCAATGTCCTAACAAAAGTGCATTCGTCATCCGTCCAAATAGAGTTGTGGTGGAAGAAACGGATTTCGACCCCTATATTCCCGCTCTTGAAGAGGCCGTGGATATGTTCTGTGAGCCAGAAACAGGCAAACTCTTAGTGCTTCGACAGGTTTTATCATCACATCCGATGTTGGAGACTGAAGATTACAAGCGTACACAACTTTTACATACCCGAGGTGCACTTAATGGTAAGACTTGCAATGTGATAGTGGACAGTGGGAGTTGTACTAATATTGTAAGTACCCTATTGGTGAATAAGCTACAACTACTTGTGGATGATCACCCTTGTCCCTATAGCTTACATTGGATGCAACAAGAGTCTTCGACAAAGGTTACTAAACAAGTTCTGATTTCATTACCGATTGGAGCTTATCATGATGAGATATTATGTGATGTGGTTCCAATGACAGTTGGACATGTTCTTCTAGGAAGACCATGGATGTATGATCGCAGAGTGAAACATTTTGGGTGGGACAATGTGTACTCTTTCAAAAAGGATGGCCGTAAAATGGTATTAACGTCTCTTCATCTGTCGGAGGTGTACAAGGATCAATGTAAGATTGCCCAGGATATGCAATCTGTGGAGGGAACTGGAGCAGGCCACAAGGAGATTGTTGGCAAACATGCATTGATATACACAACTGTTGGGGTCCTTCCATATAGTGTCGCAGATTTGAGGACAAATATTTTCCATAACGGAGGGACTGATGCAAATATAGAGTTCAAGGGCGTGGACGATGCCCCACGTCGCGATGTGGCTCTCTGGAACAATTTAGTTTTTGAATAAAAAGCCCGACGTCGCGACGTCCAAGGTCGCACGTCGCGACGTCCGGAAATTAGCATTTTTTAATTTAGTGTTTTAATCTCCACGTCGCGCGACGTCAGGATACTTGCACGTTGCGACATCCAGGGGCATTGATGTTTTTATTTTTATTTTTGTTAGTTATTTACGAATTTAGTTTTTCCCATCTAGGCAGTTTGGTGAAAGCTTATATAAAGGCTTCTTATTCAGTTATAATAGGTAAAGAACGTTTTGAAGAAGTATTTTTATAAGATTTCAGTGATTGAATTCTTACGTGTGAATTTGTATTCCTGCGAAGGGTTTGCTTATTTGTGACTACTGAGAACTGTAAGTTTGCGCGAAGCGGACTAACTTGTTGGTTCCTTTAATTTCCAACTCACAGATTGTTGGGTTATTCTACCGATCATTGATTTTATTCGAAGGTCCTGTGAATTGCTTCTGTGACATACAAGCCAGGGTTTGGAGCGAATCAATCCGGGTTTTCTTATCATGATCACTCTTTATTCCTTGCAAAATCAGTCCATTCCCTTTGAAGACTTTGCAGACATTTCCTTCACCAGAAAATCTGAACCCACGAGAACACAATTTACCCAATGAAATTATGTTATCGCCACACGTAGGCACATATTTCACATCAGACAATCTCTTCACATCGCCATTGTGGTAATTGAGACGTGCTGTACCGGCACTCACAATCTTCATCTTCTAACCATTCCCCACAACGTGTCCAAAATCTCCATCAATCTGCAAAGTATCAAATAGAGATCTATCCTTACAAATGTGCATAGAAGCTGCACAATCCATCACCCAACTTGAGTCAGATGACTCAGTCTTCTTCACCATTAATAGCTCATCATCATATTCAACAAATTAGTAGAGTAGTTAACTTCAATCTTCTCTTTTCCCTTCACCTTCATGATAGGCAATTTTCACTTATGTAGGAGAAATTCATACTTTATCTCCCCAATCCCAAGAGTTACCAAATAATTATAAATTTGTTGATGCTCTCTCCTTCTACATATCAATTCTTCGAATGCTTTTGCCATGCTAAGTAACTTAATACTTCTACATTTATACAAGGTTTGTCAAAAGTTTCCTCTTCCCGCCCTCTAAAACACTAAACATTTTTTTCTCTTCTATCTCTTTTTGTCATTTATCCGTAATGGATCCACCCCCAACCCCAAGAATTAAAATTTTTCATTTTTAACCTAAGAAAATTTAAAAAATTTTAATTCAGTCCTTAAGAAAATTAAAATTTTACCCGTAAAAATTTAAAATATGTTTTATACTACTAACATTATACAATATCACCCCAAAAATTAATTTCTTGATCTTTTACTATTACAAGGCATTGTCAGCTATAGAACAGATTTTGAAGTCTGGTCAAGTGCCAATTATCGTGTGTGGATCCAATTTTTTTCTCGAAGCACTGGTGGAGGACTCTATAATCAAATTCAAATCCAGATTTGACTCTTGCTTCATTTGGATTGACGTTTATTACCTATTCTATTTGCTTATGTCACCAAAAGAATTGATGAAATGAGGGATGCAAGTATGTTTTCTTAATTAATTACCAAACCTCCAATTTTTGTAGGCTATAGCACATATATTTTGGTCGAAAATGACAATATAAAAAAACGTGCCAATTTTTCCATTTTCGTGCTTTTTTTTGCACTCATCTTAATTGTGAATGTGCATTCTAGTGAATTGTGTCAAAAAAAAGTTAAAATCATATTTATCGCCAAATCTTCAATTTTTTGTGGGCTATAGCACACTTAGTTGGCCGAAAATGATAATGTAAAAAAGAGACGATTTTGGTTATTTTCGTGCTATTTTTTGCACCCACCTCAATTGTAAACATACATTCTAGTTAACGGTATCAAAAAAGTGAAACTCATATTTATTACCAAACCTCCATTTTTGTGGACTATAGCATGTGTATTTTTGCCAAAAATAACAATGTTTATAAACGTGTCAATTTGACAATTTTTGTGCTATTTTTTCCCATCATAATTCTGAACGTGCATTCTAGTGAATTGTGTCAAAAAAGTAAAAATCATATTTATCACCAAACCTCTATTTTTTTGGGATATAGAACCCGTATTTTGTATCTTATACTTATACATTACCATTTATATTGTTTTATTCTAAATCATACTATGAAACTTAATTATATCTTTTTACCTTATGATATACTAAAAAATTTATTTTATAAAACTACTAAAAAAAGATTAGTTGATTAAATAAATGAATAACAAATTTAAAAATTAATGTAAATAAAAATATCCAAAATTTATAAAACAATAAGTATTAGATATACAACATTAATGAAAATTAATTAAGTAAAAAGATGAAAGAAAAAGTTTAAAGCAGCATAAATACAATTATGAATTTTTTAAACAAAATATAAAACATTTATTATGTTAATAATTTAGATAAAAATAAAAGTAAAAAAAGATAATATACCATCCATCTATTTAACTCTTTTGGATGTGACCTTTCTCTCCACAGTAAAAGCACTCTATATTACTGCAGTCTCGGCCAAGATTTTCCATGTGAGTCACGTCTTTCCCGTGAACGACTCCTTCCTCTATTAGAATCATCATAAACAACTAGTCTTTCGTCTCCATCAGGCAAATTCGTCTTTCCCATCAACTTCTCATTCTCCCTCATCTGAGTAATCACATCATCAAACTTTAAAGTAGTCCTCCCAACTAACATGGTTTGCACCACGAGCTTATAAGAAAATGGCAAAGGAGACGACAACAATAACGCCTACTCTTCATCTTTAACTTCCTCCCCTGTATTTTGAAGTTGACATACTAGCTGATTAAACACATTCACATGATCATGAAAATTACCTCCTTCATCCATCTTCAATGTGTAGAGGTCCATCTTCATGCACAACCTATTGGTTAGCGATTTCGACGCATAAATACTCTTCAACTTGTCCTAAATACCCTTCGGTGTCTTCTCCTTTACGACATTATATTTAATTTCAGGAGTAAGTGCAAGTCAAATCATACTAACCGCTCTCTTCTTAACCAAAGCCCAAGTACCCTCTGTTATATCATAAAGCTTCGTCTCACCAAGTGCTGAATCAAGATTATCACGCACGAGCAAATCTTGAATTATACACTACCACATAGTGAAATTGGTCTTCCCGTCGAAGATAGAGGTCTCAAAGTGTGTTCCAGACATCTTCATAAACCTAAAAACCACCTAGAAAACTGTCAAAACTATCAAAACACCACAAAAAATATCGAATTTGGCAAAACTGGCTTCAAAAACAAACTCAGCAAGTCGAAAACTAGGGGGTAGGGTCATCAAAATTTTTTTGATGACGTGACAGTTTGACTGTTGCCTTTGGCCAAACAACATTTGACTTTGATCGATACGTGTCACAACCTGACGCTAACTTGTGGCAGAACTGACAAAAACCCTAGCTGCCAATCTTCCTTCACAATTCAATGGTCTAGAATATTCTAATTTCAACCAACAATAACTCCCAATTCGACCGTTGGATTTCAACAAAACTTTCGCAGCAACACAATATAATTGTGTAGATCACAGATCCGGTGTTCGATTGACTATATCTTACTCCGGGCACTGGCAATCAGACCAGTTTCAAGAATTCTTCTCTCTTCAATATCTCGTAATCTAATGGTCCAATCAACCCAAAATTTTAGGTTCCTATTTGATACGAGGAATCTATCTGCGAACTCTGAACGGTGAAAACATTTCTCTAAGATGTCAATCTGCACTTTAACACCTTTCTACTACTCAAAAAACTATCCCAAATTTGAACATTTAGCTCTGATACCACTTGTTGGGATTACCAACTTCAATCCCAATTGCTACTCATTGGGGAATATACAATAACAATAATAAAAACAAACAACAACACAATATTTAACGTGGTTTGATCTCAACAGACCTAATCCACGGAAACAACGTCTATTCCAATTCAATATGAGAATAAAAGAGTTACACAAAGTATGTGCTCTCTCAACATACAAAGCCTCTCAACACTCAATTCTATTCTCTATTTCTGCCTTTCCCACTTTTTTTCCCACCCAAAATTTAGTACAAACAATATGTATTTATACTAAACCTAAAACCCTATTGGGCCTACTATTCAAAGTGGACTTGGGCTTTGAGGAGATATCCCAACAAAACTTGGGAAGATCAGGTGAAGAAGGAAGATCATAAGATACAAAAGTTCATGAATAACATGCAACTAAAGATGACAGGTTTGGCAAATGAAAACAGTAAAAGGATGGAGGAATTTATGACAGGAAGGGAGTCTAAATTCACAACATTTATGAGGATGATCTTGAAGGAGAAATATCATAATGAAGATGAATCAAATTCCATTGAAAAACTCCAATCTTACCTAATCCGTTACTTCTGCCCAATCCTCATGTTAGGAACAAAGAAGAATTTGAGGGAAGGCGATTTCCCCACACTTGAACTGTTGCTTGCCCTCAAGCAAGGACACAACAATACACTTACACAACTCTTGCTTGCCCTCAAACACGGTCACAACAGTACACTAACACCAAACACACATTGCTACATCGGTGAACTCTTGTAGAGAAACTTACTTATCTACTTCAAGAACATTTCACACAATTATTGGATGTGCACATTTCTTATTTAACCAATTGTACTCTAGTGGTAAGGATATGCTCAATTCTTCATGGCAATCATCAAAACTAAGCTGTAGTCATTTGAAGCTCTAACATAGATGTGTGAGTAGTGTGCAAAGGCTTACATACAGCTCAAGTCTTACTTATGATCAAAGCAATAGTAGAGAATGCAAAGGTTTTATTATTAGTTCTTTTCAAGTCCTTAACTTGTAAACACTGTATAGACATAAATGCACCATCTTAAGGATCATTCGTTGCCCTCATTTATTACCACTCTTCCCCCAGGTTGTTATCCTTTAGTGTTTTACCTTCGTTTCGCACATGACATTATTACACTAGGGTACTCCTTGGCCTTTCTAATTATTGCCTCGGGTTTTATGGCTTTTGAATTCCATCTCCACTCATGCAGATTATTCTTTTACAATGCACACTTAGTGTGGTAGAGTAGTCCCGCAGAGGAGTGGTTTATAATATGTGCATTTGGAACATTGTCCACACACTTAGCATCCAACACATTTCACATTGGCATAACCTGTCTTTTCTTTTCTAAATCATCTCTCTGGTGCCTAAATGTCACTACAGGTTTCCAAGGATTACTCAGCTTAATTCATGCAAATTTTAAAAAATTCTCTATTTCTCACCTTTTCACATAAGTTCAACAATCCATGTATGTATTCCATTTTAGTTCTTAAAAAAAACTATGTTAAAGTTCAAACTTTCCCACTAAGTTTTTAACTCCTACCACTTAGCATTGAACTATCATCACCACTAAGCATCTTTATTCAACTTTTTAAACACACATCCAACTCTAGTGCTAATGCGCTTTCCATGGATAGACAAGTTCTTCCACAAAAATTCCAACTACACATAACTTGTGCTAAAAAATATTACTTATTCACAAAAAATTTCAAAATTTCACAAAAAATTTAAAACTTGCACAAAAAATGAAAAACACAACATATATGTGATATAATATGCAAAAGCTCAAAATAATACAACAAAACTAAAAAGTAGCATGCTTTGCATCACATAGCACAAAAAATTTCATTCATGAAAGAAAATAAGCATGTAAAGTCCAAGAGACACAAACCATAGCAACATTCCCTTCCCCACACTTAAAACTTACATTGTCCTCAATGTAAAGTAAAGATAGGTTTAGGAGCTCCCTGGTGTTAATATGTCATGAATTCCAATGTTTGCTTGGTGGAGTGACTTTGTCCATAGTGCTCTCTTGCATGAAAAATATCCTGCACATTGTGAAACAGCGCTTATTAAAAATTGCTTATTCAAGTACATTACATGTTGATGCAAGGTAGACATGACACGGAGGTAGCATGTAAGCAAAGTGTCGCACCATGACTAGGAATCATGGTGGTGAAAAAATATGCAAGTAGTAACACTAAGTGGCATATGCACAATTCATGCTTGAAATGTAAAATAAAGTGATCGTGTGCAGCACGGGAATGGTCCATGGCACCACTCCCCCACACTTAACCTCATGTATGCATGGCCTATTTCCCTTGCAACTTATTTTACGTGCATGTCTTGACAAACATGAATGGCTTAGTGAGCATAACAAAATGCAAGAGACATAAAAAATCAACTCAACCAAAATACTTTATTCAAGGTAATATGAAACAGAAGTAGTTCTGGGTTTCGTAAGTCTCCAGCTAGACTTTATTCATTAAGCATTCTTCTTCAAGATTCAGAATATCCATCTCTGTACCAGAAAAATACTCTCTCAGAAACACTCTTTTTCCTCCTGTAAGGCACTTGAGGAATATTTTTAAGAAGGTGCTTAATTTTATGCACTTGGGGAGCATCTGATAAGTCGGGTTTGTACCGACTTATTTGCTTCACTTGTTTGATCTTTTGTATAAACTTTTCATGAAAATGATGACAGATGAACAAGTATGTGGTTGAAATGTTTACATCCGGTGAAATGTGGGAATTGGCTAAGAGTTGTGTTTTTGTGAAGAAAGTAGTGATTTTTGAGTAATGTAACACTCTTGGTCATGCACCACATTAAGTCCCAAGCACTCCACTACACAAGTCCACCACACAGCACACATTACACTGTGCCAGCACAAGCCACACACACACACCTGTGCTGGCGCCTATGCGCCAGCGCAGGCCACACACACACACAAGGCGCCGGCACAGCACACTCACACACGCACACACACGGGCGCCTGTGCGCCCGCACCCTCACTCGCACACATGCACATTTCATTGACACTTTCTCACCCGCGCACTTGTACATATTTCTTATCCTTGCATCTACGCACCTAGTACCATGCTCATGCTTCCACCACACTCGCACAGGCATATTTAAACCAAGCATGCACAAACTGTTTGAGTGCACCAACTGTTTGATTAATTGCACACTAAAACATTTATCAGTTGACTTCACTGCTTTGGTTGACCGTCATTTGGCAGAATATGTGGCACTCACCTCGCCTAAGGAGGAAACTTCCAGGAATCTTAAGCAGACACGTGGCATTCTCCCTGTGAAGAAAGGAAATTTCTAGGAAGCATCATCGGCACCTCCACAGGGAGAAAAGTATAAAAGGCAGAGGAATATCAGAAAAGGGAGGACTTTTCGAGAGGACTTTCGGGGAAGGACTTTCCGAGGCGGCTGCACACAACACAACATAGCATTCTTAGATTAGGGTTCATAGTTTAGATTAGGTTCTTTTCTCTCTTTTCCCTTTCATACATTTTACTGTCTTGAGGATCAATTGAATGGATCTTTAGCTTATTTGAGACATTCGGATTGCTCATTACGTGTTTGATATTGTTTCATATATCTATTTGATGTTTTATTTCAATGCTTACTCACTTACGCTTAGGCCCTTCATGTGATTTGCGGTGCCCACTGTAGTCAATCTAGTGCTATTAATGGAAATTGAAATAACATCACTAGAATAGGGAACAACTTGGATGAGTCCTATGATCTGTGTATGGTTGCGACTTCAATTGTGCGGTGCCCACTGACAATTGAAGTCAATATAATGGAAAAGACTTAGGATTATTTGAACATTAGAACTTGAACTTTGGATGACTGTCTTGTCTGGGGGAGTTAGGGTTCTAGTGTCAGATAGGGATCGGGAATTAGGAAGCCGAGCCTAGGTCTTGCCCTACCAAGGGAAGACGGAGGAGTATGGTGAATTAGGGTTGTGAGACCTACCAAGGAGATCGACCCTAAGTTCACTAGAAGGTCGATCCCCTCATTCATGCTGTTACACAAGTTGATGATAATAGGCTGAGGTCCATACCAATTGGTTCATCCTCAAGGCAGTGCTTGCATACTAACCTTACATTCATTCTCATTTTTGCATTCATATTGTTTTGCATTCGTCCCATTTGCTTTGGTTTCTTGAACAAGTGATCTCTTGACATCCAAACCTTCCCTGTGGATACGATCCCACTTGCCACTTTTACATTAGTTGAGTAAGTTTGGGTATTTGACAAGGTCGAGCGACCGACCCCCGCCAGCATCCTCTACAAATTTCACTTTGAACCACTGAGGCTCCCCAATTGGAGGCATCTCATTTACTTATTCCACCATACTATGCTCTATAACCCTGCAAGGCTCAACCAAGAGTTGTATATCTATGGTCTCAACAAACTCATCAGTAAGCTCAAAACTGGATGTATCAACAAAGCAAGTTTCCACCATGTTTGCAATGTCATTAAAAATTTTCACATCTTCATCATCTAGACTAACATGGGAAACTTCTTGAGTCTTTTCTTTGTTAACAACACAAAAAGCATTATCATCAATTAACAACGGTCTCTTATTTTGCACTTCCTGTGAGTTACTATGTAAACTCCTAGATTCATTCACTGTTTCAAGAATTGGTGCCTCAACTAGAGTTTTCATCAATGTGTTGACATTCTCATTAGCAATTGTATCATTATTTTTGTTCATGCTATCACAATGATCATCAATATGTGTCTCTGTATAATTTATAAGGCAATCAAGAGAAGAAGCATTTAATGAATAGCTATCAATATCATTTGACTCATCGAAATCCATAGAATTAATGCAAGACTCAGCATTGGACACACTTCCCATCTTGTCACTAGGAAACCACAAGGCTCTAATTTCATCAGTATCAAGCTCATCACAGAAGACATCATTCTCGATATAACAGCTAAAATTTGGCTCATATAATAAAGGTTCTTCAACAATGCATTTTTGTTAGACAACCTCAATATTTGTAGATTCCACCTCCCTCGGATGCTCTTCACCACATTTAACATTAGCTTGCATTTCAAAATGATATTTCTCAAGAGTTGGTATTCTAGCAAATAGAGATGTACCTTGTGGATAGAATGTTGGAAACTCTTCTTCTTGAGAAAATCTCATTTCTTCCTTTTTGGGGCCTTTATCGAGTCTTTCTAAATTTGAGAAAGCATGTCTTCCGTAGAGAGTCTTTGGTTTCCAATGAGATACGACTTGTTGCTTTGTGCTTGATTGTGCCATAACTCCTCATATTTTGGCGGACAGAAGTCCCCAAATAGTCTAGGTTTTGGTCGTGTGTCAACCACCATAATTGGTGGGCAAAAATGATAAGACTCAAAATATTCCCCATACCACCTAGACATACTCGGGTACTTATGGTGTGCAATATCCTCTTTCAATTGAGTTCCAATATCCTGCACTTACCACAAATAAACCAAAGTAGATAGAACAAAACACAAAAACAAAAACAACAAAATTTCCCAAAATGAAACATAACAGAACTACTAATCAACACAAAAAAAAATAGAGCAAAACACGAAAATTCAAGAAACTGTGCCTTTTCTGATAGCGGCGCCAAAAATTGATGTGTTAAGTCGTGTGCTCACCAATTTGTGCCTAACTAACTATAGTAGTGGTGATAGGGTTTCGTTCCACAGGGAAGGGTGGTTCAAGAATTTCTAAAAATTACTTTGAATGTTGTCACAAAACCTAAACAACAAGTACATCAATTAAAGTGAAAATACAAAGAGAGAAAAGAAATGTAAATGCAATCAAGAGAAGATGATGCTCTAAAGTTCCTTCACCGAATGAATGCTCACCCAAACAACTCATGCAATGCAATTGACATACATGCAAAACATGAGGAGAACTAATTGCCTGAAAACCTAAACTACAGTTAGCATGTCGACCGCACTGCACCCTAGGCTTCCTGTCATCATTCTTTCCCATGGCGAGGCCTAAGAATAATGTATTCAAACCGCAACCTTCTCAATTCTCTGTTTCTAATTACTATAGCAACTATCTCGTAAAGACTTCCCATGGCGAGGCTTGAATTAGCTTTTTATGTCTTCATTAGCAACAGAGAATCTCTTCACACTTTGATCTAAGGATTCCGTGATCTAAAATCAGCATGGCGACCGCATTTCAGAAAAAGAACAAGTAAAACAATTGCAAGGACTCAATAATTCATACTCCAGTTCTCATTTCACAAAATTCTCAACAAACATTGGTCAATTAAGCCTCATTTCAACATGTCGACCGCAACTAAAGTTCAATTCAACAATATCGGTGCAAATTCGTGAAGCTTAGCAGAATTCATAGAGCAAACAGAGTATGATTTCATTCCTTCATAAATCATGTTAATCGCACAGTATTGAGTTGTCTAAATTAGGCAGTCATCTATCAGGACCCTAGAACATCACAAATTTAGCCGGTAGAACACACTCTTATCTCGCGATCATCAAAATGCACTAATGAACATTTCACTTTCGTTAAATTGGAAGAATTTACCGATCAAATTGCTTTGAAAAGCTTAAATCACAATGGAATTGTTCAATACTCCTAGCACTCGGTCCAAAAGTTCAATCAGAATCTCGATCGGAGATCGATTTCTAGAGAGAGAAAGTTCTAGAGAGAGAAAATCTCTCTCTAGATTAATCTATGAATTATCAAAATCTCCCCCAAAATAATAACAAAACCCTATATTTATAGAGGGTTCCAAGCTCTACACGTTAACGTCAACTAAGTACTTATTTATAGAAATGCCACTATAAGAGAAAATCTTCCAAAATATGCACGTGCACAAGCCTCCACGTCAGCACCCATTCTAACACTCCACGCCTTTAAGCCAGCTCGCATCACATCTCCATAACATCCAGCACGCCTCTGAGCCACAAGAAATCATGCCTCTAGGAATCTGCACAAATCGAAGACAATCTTTAGAACTTAGAAAAAATACAGCATTGAAATCCACCATTAACATGGCGCGATACATCGCCACAATGCATCATCGTGCAAATTTCTCCATGGCGATGCAACGCCACATAGCATCGCCATGCAATTTTTTCCATGGCGATGCAATGTGGCGTTGCATCGCCGTGTAATTTTTTTCATGGCTATGCAACGTGGCGTTGCATCGCTGTGCAAATGTGCATGGCAAGTGTGCAACCGAGTTGGTGCAAGTGTGCTGGTGGTGTGCATATGTGTTATGCTTGTGTGCATGTTGCATGTGTTGGAGTTGCGTGCATTAGTGTAGTGCATTCATGCTCGTGCTAGTGTGGTGAGAGTATGCTAGATGTGCCTAAGTAGTGCATAAAGTGAGAATGGATTGTGCATGAAGTGTGTGCTTATGATGCTTAGAGCGTGCATGTGTTGTGCTATGTGGTGCATATGTGTGCAAGAAGTGTGTGTGGTGATGCGCATGTGATGCATGTGATATGCCTTTGTGTGGCAAGAGTGTGCAACAAATGTAGCAAGAATGTGCATTTATGCATGTGTTGTGTGCAATGTGAAGTGCATGTGCCTTAGAGTAATGCATGTAGTGTGCTTATATGTAGCAAGAGTGTGCTAAAGTTATGTGCATATGTATTGCATGTAGTGTAGCAAGAATGTAGTGCATGTGCCTTAGTGCTGTGTGACATGCCAAGCGTGGAGGTGCCGCTGTGTGCATAGGCGCGGGCGGGGGCTATGCATGAGCTGCCGCGCATGGGCGTACGCTGGTGCCAACCTGTTGCGCCGTACGCGCAGCAGCGTGTGTGCAAAGATACCTGTGCGAGAGCTGCGCGCGGTGTGCGAGGGCTTCTGCGCTGGCTATGCGCGCAGCTTGTACATGTAAGCGAGGGCTGCTGCGCGTGGTGCACGCAGCATGTGTGTGTGTGTGTGCGTGTCCAAGATATGTATTGCTCATGCATGCCAACGTGAATGCCAATGCCAATGTGCACAATGGACACCATTTAAAGCCCTTTTCCCACCATATTTACACTACCCAATTTGTATCACATGAACATACAAATCAGCACATAATCTCACAAACTTTGCATCATTTTTTTGGTCTTTTTCTTCATTTTATAACTCTTAGTTGTAACCCACATAAAATGCACAAAATGACACATAACAGTACACAATTGCATGAAAAATAAGCCAAAACCTAAGTGAAATAACACATATAAGTCGGTATAAAATCGACTTATCAATGGGGATTCCATTCAAATCCTAAGATTGAATTACCTATGTTCGAATGAGAGAACCCAAAGATTTAGATCAGAAAGTATGAAAAATTCTTTTTGATTAATCAAGTGGCAGATAACTAGAAACTTGAAGTTGTTGAAATGTACCTGGAGGAAAAAGTCAATATATGAATCCAAAGTGTTAAAGTTTCTATGGGTAAACTCACGTGAAATGATTTCGTTAAATTACTCTGCAAGAAATTTGAAGAAAGGTTTAGTGTTGATGCTATTGAGGAATTAATAAATTGATGCAAAAAGAAACAATTGATCACTATAGGGAGAAGTTTGAGGAGTTGAGAGCATGTTTGCCAGAAATTATAAGGTATGAGAGGAATATTTCGTTTCCAGTTTTATTAGTGGGTTGAAGGACGAGATTAAGCCAATGATCCAAATGATTAAGCCCACTTCCTTGCTGGAGGCTTATGGCATTGCCTTACTATAGAAGCAATCCTTGGAGTTGATTTCCAAGAAAGGAAAAAATGCAAGCCAAACCTGGAATGAGAAGTTTCAGAACACTTTTAAGCCTATACAAAATGTCACACTGTAAGGTAAGGATAATGTCAGAAATAGGCTGCAGAATAGTATGAAAGGTAACGCAAAATAGAAAAAAATTTCTACATAAGAAATTCAGAGGAAGAACTTGGGGTTATATTTTAATGTGGAGATAAATATGGTTTTGGCCATATATGTAAGTTTGGAACCTGAATTTTATGGTAGTAGACGAAGATGAGGAAGTGGAGTTTGTGGATGCTACTAGTGAGCAAAATGAGGCAACAAGCAATCCTGGAAATATTCTTGATGTCTCTCTAAATGCTTTAACTGAATTGTTACATGAGAAGTCTATTGCATTGCAAGGTTTGTGAAGGAAGAACATGTGCATATTTTGATTGATACTGGCAGTTCACATAGTTATGTAAACACTCAAATAGCCAAGGAACTGAATCTAACTTTTAAAATTTCAACAACTCTGAGAGCTACCTTAGTTGATGGAAGCACACTTATCAGTAATTAGGTGGTGGGAGCTATAAGGGTATGACTTCCGGTATGATCTCAGAATAATGAACACTAGAGTTTGGGATGTAATATTAGGAGTAAACTGGATGTCCTATAAAATTTGATTTTTGGAAAATAGTTATTGAATTTTAGTCAAAAGGGAAACATGTCAGATTCTGTGGTTTTGTGGAGAATCCAATTATGACTCTGATGCAAGGGAAAGAGTATGTGCAGTCCATGAAAAGCAAAATTCTACAGCTCTCTATGATAAACTCTACTAATCAGCATTTTAAGGTTGTTATAGAATTACTTAAGTAATTTGAATATATTTTGAAACCCCTAAATACCTGCCTCCTATTAGAAGTTGTGACTATTCAATACTATTGAAACCTAACACTAGCCATGTAACATGAAACCTTACAGACAACCACATGCACACAAGCAAGAAATAGAGAGGCAAGTAGCAGAAATGCTCTTTGCTGGTTTTGTACAAAACAACACTAGCCCTTTTGCATCACCTGTGCTGTTAGTTCAGAAAAAAGGATGGTAGTCTAAGACTTTGCATAGACTATATACAACTCAATGAAATTACCATAAAAGATAAATACCCTATTCCAAACATTGACGAGTTACTTAATGAGCTGTTTGGAGCAAAACTCTTCACCAAGATTGACCTTAGGTCTGACTACTATCAAATTAGAGTTAAGCTACTAGACAGGCATAAAATAGTGTAGATTCCATCTTAGACTACATCTAATCTCTCTTTTCTTAAGGTTTTTGCTTTGTTTTTGTGTGTTTATATGGTACTTAAGATCTTTGTGGCTTAATTTGTTAGTTTTACAAGAAGGAGAGCTTAAATTGTTAAAAAGGTTTATTTGGAGGCAATTTTCACGAAAAAGTTAACAAGTCAACAAAAAGTTAACAACTCAAAGGATTGTCAAAAATTCAAAGAGGACAAACCCTAAACCCTAAGGTTGACCAAGCCAAATATTGGAGCTCGGTTGTGCAAAGGGACATGGTGGTGAACTTTGACCAAGTTGAACACTCTTTTGGGAGGTAAAAGTTAAGATTTAAGTAAGATTTGGCATGGTTTGACTTGTATTTTGACTTAGAAATGCTACCTTAGCACCATAACCTCTTGGCCAATATATATAGCCAAGACCAAAGTTGTAAGCACTTAGGGCCATTTCTTAGCACACATGCAGCAAACCCTAGTACACTAGGATGCCGAAGGCCACCACAAGGCAAGTAGCCAAGGTTTTGGCCTAAAACTTCACTATAGCATAGCAACTAGGAACCAAACCTTGCACACATATGCACAAACCATAGGCCTAACACTCAACCTAACTTACCTTCACCCTAGCAACCCTTAGGCATTCCCAACTAGCACTTAGGACATTCTTAACACTTAGAACTCAAACTAGGATACAATAAGCACATACAACACACAAAACACAACACATACACACACTCCAAGGCAATTTATGTTGTGGCATGGATGTCATGACATCAATAACCTTGATTTCTTACTCAAACCTCACGAACTCTCTTCTCACTCACTCTCTCTCTCCTCATTCCATGACAGTGATGCCATGTCAAGGATGCCACGACATTATTACACTAAGACCTCACAATTTTGCACAAAACTCATTTTCTTCCCCCTCCTAGAACCTTTATGTTGCGACATCCATGCCATGACATCAGTACACTTAAAACCTCACATCTCACACACTTCACTCAAAACTTACATTTTTAGGCAATTGATGTCATGGCATCCATGCCACAGTATCAATACACTACAAACACACACACACATATCAATCTCAAGGTAATTGATGGTGTGGTATCCTATTCAAGTTGAGACATATATGATCCCACCAACTCTCATTAACTTGATTCAAAATGAGCCTATCTTTCATAAGATGAGCAATGAATACCCAAATGCACATTTGAGTTCTTTCCTTAAAGTTTGCAACACTTGCAAGATGAATGGAATTCCACATGATGCCTTGAAGAGGACTTTATTTCCCTTTTTCACTTCAAGAACTGGCTGAGCATTGGTACAATGCAAGTGCTTTTTCCAACTATGAGAGCTTCGAGAAGTTGACAAAAAAATTTATGACCACGTTCTTTCCTCCTGGGAGAATGGACAAGCTAAGGATGGATGTACTCTAATTCTGATAATTTGATGGGTAGACATTCTCAAAAGCATAGAATTATTTTAAGGAGCTCTTGAGAAAATGCCCAAACCATGGTTTGAAAAATGGTAGAGAACTTAATGTCTTTATCAATGGGTTAACACCATCTACCATGAACCATGTGAATGCTAGTGCCGGAGGATTATTAAGGAGAAAGCCAATTGAAGAGGTGGAGAAACTACTTAATAGGATAGATGAAAATGAATTCGTTTGGTCTGGAGGAAAAAATACACCCATAAGAAATCAACTTGGTGCATTGGAATTGGATTGGAATTCACATTTGGAAGCTCAAATTGCTTAAATGCAAAATAATTTGACTAATATACAGGCATCCTTGGGAGAAAATAAGTACTAGTTTGTGGTTTTTGTAGGGGGGGACTACCACATGGATCAATGCCAATTCACCCAAGAGGACTTTGTGAATTATGTGGGCAACTTCAATAAGAATTCTAATTACAACAATCAGTGGAAAAGACAAAACAATTGGAATTTTGAAAATCAAGAGAGACCCTCTCACTCCAATGAAGGCTTTTAAAGAAAAATCTTTACGATAATAATGGTAACCAAGAGTTCAAGCCCCAGGAAAACGAAAAGAAAATGACATCTTGAGAGGAGGCTATTTGTTATTTAACTGAGCAATTAAAGTTGGTGATGGAACTTTCAAAAATGGTAAACATGTTTTTCACTCAACAAGAAAAACAGGTACATCAAGGAGCAGTGATCAAGAATCTTGAGACACAAGTCTAGAAACTTCCCCAAACCATTCAACAAAGCTTCAAGTTTCATTACCCAGTGACACTATTCCAAATTCAAGAGGGAAAAAGCCAGGTTTAGCAATAGCTTTGAGTAGTAGTAAAGTCTTGGAAGATATCCCTCAAGAAAAGAAGCAAAAGAGAGTAGTAGAGAAAGATGAAAAACCTATAGTTTTGAATGAAGCCAAATAGGGAAAAAAAGGAAGAAAAGAATGATGTTGAAAAAAACCCAGTAAAAAAAGAAGATGTAGGTTTGGAATAAGTTGAAGAGGAAGTCAAGGAAGCAAAGAAGGATCAAGGCCACTGTAGTATGGCAAGAGTTTAGACACTCCTACAACAACTAATTAGGTGGGAGATCAAAAGAATGCATGATCCCATGTTCTCTAGATTTGTCGAAATGATGGTAAGAAAACATGGTGACATATCTGTGATAGAGATGATGAAGAATGTTGCGAAGTATCAAGCTTTATTGAAGAAAATCATGGCAAAGAAGAGCAAGAACCAAGATGTGGGATTGTTTTTGGAATGACTAATGCTCCACTTTGATAAGTGGCAATGTCTTGGAGAAATAGAAGGACCCAAGGAGTTTTGCCACTCCATGTAACATTGGTTAGAGACATTTTCCAAATTTCTTATACGATTTGGGCTCAGGTATAAGCTTAATGTCTTTTGAAACAGCTTATGAACTAGGCATGATTCATATGATGGAGAGTGTGGCACTTTATTTGCAATTGGCCAATAGCACGGTGGTGAACCCCATGGGAATAAATGAAAACATCTTTATCAAAGTGGATAAATTTGTATTTCTTGTAGATTTTGTGATTATGGACTTAAATAAAGATGAGAACATTCTAATCATCCTTGGAAGGCCTTTCTTGGCCACAAGAGATGCAACCATTAATGTGAGGAAAAGATCAATCTCATTTATGGTTGATTGGATCATGGTGGAATTTGAAGTTGGCAAAGAATGAGAACCAATGAGAGAAAGGAAGTGAGCCCAAGAAGAAATAAAAAATAACCTTGTGAAATCAAAGTGTTGAGAGGCAAAGACTAGTGAAACAAATATCAAAAGAGGAGTTCGGAGATTGTTGAGTTTTGACCCAGGAGACATGGATGAGCAAGATAATGTTCTTCTTTGGGAGAAAAAGATGAGTAAAGTAAAGAAGAAGAATGCGACATCCCATGATAGAAAATGATGAAGAAGAGGAAGAATAAGTCCGGCAAAAGACAATAAACTTAGCACTTTTGGAATGAAATCCAAGAATTTTCTACCTTTTATGTTTGAAGAGTTGATTTTTATTTCTATTTATTTATTTTATGAATGTTTAGTTAGTGTAGTGTTTCATTTGCAGGTAAAAAAAGATGCATGGATTTGAGCAAGGTGAAGAAAATGAAAAAAATCAATGTATTGGGTGGTTGAGCTCAAGAAAATAGTCAAAGGTGTGCTCACCTTAAGTTAAGTATGAATTTTTGTGAAAAACTTGTCTTGCCCAATATGTTATTTTTATTGCACTTCCAAGGCATAACTTAGTAGAAAATGCATGTGTACATGTGTGGAAGAAAGATAATGGAATTTCAAAACAAGATGAGGTAGTGTGAAGAATGTTGGTAAGTTGTGCATAGGACTTAAAGTGAAAGACTCAATTTTTAACTTATAAGTCAAAAGTCAAGTACTTAAGTTAAACACTTTAATGATCTCACATTTTCCCTCTACCTTGTCTTTTCAAACATCATTGCATTTTCTCTCTCCTCACTCCAACCCCCCAAAAAACCTAAGACACACACTTGCACACTAGTTGAATTATTTTCTTAGCTTTAATATTGAAGCATCATCATCATCAATCCATTCTATATGCATACAAGCACTTGTTCTTTTATTAAATATTACTCTCCCTAAGCATCTAAGAGGACTCAAGAAGGAAAGAAAAGGGCAAAGGACAACATTGGGCTCATTTAAATTTAATCTTGAAGCTAAGGACCTAAGGTGAGTTATGCTTAATTCCATCTTGTTTTTATGATTAAATATGATGAAAAAAGTTTGGAAGATCATGATTAAGTTTAAGGATGGTGCAAATATGTGAAAATGTGCTTGATAATTGGAAGTGGGTTTAAAGACCCACTTACTCCTTTTACTTTATTCAAGATGCTTAATAAAGTTGTTGAATGATGTCATTAGAATTAGTACATGGGATTTTGATATTTGTTATATTTTAATGCTAATTTGATGATTGTCAATTTAATTTGATGTTTTCTTGACTTGGGAGAAAATAGGCAACTAGACACATAACACTAGAAAGTGAGCCTAAAAGTGAGTATACTAGGTGTTTGTTGAATTGACCCAAGCATGATAACCTTACTCTCTTGGAACTTCTTGGAGAATGATTGGACACAAATTGTGATGAATTGATGAGGGAAGGTAATGGAATTGAGAACAAGCATTAATTAAAGGAAAATGGAATGAAATGCATACAAGCATGTGAGGAGATGTGTGTGTGTGTGTGTGTGTGTGTGTGGAGGGGTAGTCTCGGCTTTGTTGCATAAGTGTTTAGTAAATGTTGTGATAATTGTAGTTGTACTATGTGAGCTTAATTGGAAAAAATGTAATTTCAAAGAAAATAATGGAATGTTACTAGTTCTTGGCATGCATGACTCCAATTTTTCATTATGGCTACTAGAGCTAACTCTTGTATTTGGGAATAAAGTCACACTTTAATTTGATATTAAGTATCAAAGTAAGTGTGAGGGGAAATTAATTAAGATGATTTGTGAGATGGCATGCTTAAGTGTGAAAACTCCTCTTGTGATAGTCTTCACCTTTATCATTTCTATGTCATGATGCCTTTTATATTTTTAAGAAAGTAGAAGGAATTTTGTGAATAATTCTTGCACTTCATAGGTACTAGCATGACTAAGCCAACCAAGGACAATGTCACTTCAACCAAGAAAGTGCCTCCCAAGAAGGATGTTGCCAAGAAAGTGACACCAAAAGCTAAAGTGGTCAAGCCCTCCACCAAGAGGCAAAGAATGGAAAATGAGTTACTTTGGAAGAACCAATGGAGAACGAGGTGGAGGTACAAACTTCGGTTCCCGCAAGTGAGGATCAAGTCGTAACCAAAGCCAACCCAAAGACTCAAGGGGATGGAGCCACAAAGAAGACAGTGGGCTCTAATCCTCTTCACCATTCAAGCCGATAGCTGGGAGATATGTTTCGGTGGAGGCATAAGTAAGAAACAAAGATGAAATTGCCAAAAAACATATCATTGCTGATAGGAGTTTGACCACAATTGAGGAACCCTTCTTGTAAATGACAGAAAAGAATGCTTGGGGAAAGTTCAAACTAGCTGAAACCACAATAAACATCATGATGGTGAGGGAATTCTTCCAATGCCCTTGAAGAAACCGAGAAGGGTGTGTGGGCTAGAGGCGTGTGTGTGCAAATTGATAGAGATTCTATCAACAAATTTTATGATCTTCTCAAAGTGGATGACAAAGACTTTTTGGATTGGGTGGACAAAAATGACTTGGATGAAGTGGAAAAGGTCTTAGCTCAACCGGGTACAAAGTAGAGGAAGAACAAGTTCATAGAACTCCTTGCACTACCAAAGGAGCACTCCTTGTATGAGACTAAGGTTTGACAAATATTTGTCCTCAACAAGCTCATGATCGGTACTTATTTTAGCACTATAAATGCGGCAAGGTCATTGCTTGTCTTGGACATTATGCTTGACAAAGCCATTGATGTGAGAGGAATCATTGAAGAGCAATTAGGCCTAACTTTGAATGATGCAAGGCTTGGACTCTTCTTTTCTTGCTTAATCATGGAGATGTGCTTGGCACAAGGGGTGAAGATAAATGTGGGAGATGAAGTCCTCTTGTTGGGTACACCAATTTACAATATTTTGGTGAAGGTAATGAAGAAGGGGCGCCAAACAGGAAACCCAAGAAACCCCACCAAAGAAGGATGATGCTCAAGGATCACAAGTGGAGAACAATACACTACTTGAGATATTGTTGGCAGAGATGAAGGAGCAAAAGACCACATTGTCAAGGATTGAGCAAAATGTTTGGGAGATAGGGAATTATGTTGCTTCAAGAATAGGATCATTGACAAAAATGGTGAACGAATTAGTGGATCTAGCAAATGCCTTGGGACGAAATGATTATGTCCACCACATGAACATGGCCAAGTGGTTGGGAAAGAAACCCCTTACTCAACGACTACAAGAGCAAGAGCCACAAATGCAACCGAAGCAATCACCTTCAATGGAGCAACCACTTCCCACCACTCAACCGAATCCTAGTCCAAGGGTGGTTCGATTTGCTCAACCTAAGCTTTCAAGAAAAACTCTTATTCCTAAACTTGACCTAAACCCTAACCTTAAGGCAAAACTCGAGAATGAGAAAGTCGAGAAGAGAAAAAGAGGTTCAAAGAAAGATTCAAGTAAGCATCCATCCAAGCAAGAGCAAACCATCTTCTACAAGAGACAAGGAAGCAACATCTACTCCACTTGAGCAAACCGTAGAGGCTCAAACCTCTTGATATTTTTAGAGAGTCAATTTTCACACTTAATCTCTTTTCATTTAAGAAATTGCAAGATATTAAGTATGAGGAGAGTGGGGGGAGTCTGATTATTGTAAAGATGTTCTTTCATTTTTATGTCCTCCTATTTGAAGTGAAGATGTGTGCTTACTTGTGAAGTTAAGACCTTGTGCTTGAAGTGAAGAAATGTGCTCAAGTTGGTGCCTTAATGCAAGAATGATGATGAATTGATGATTTGTGTTAGATTAGGTTTAGTTTTTTAAGATGTGTGTTTTGTTTAGAGTAAGTTTAGGGTTGAAACCTTAGTAGTTGTTTTAAAATTTCAATTGTGTTAAGTGATGTGATTATGAATATATGCAATATGTGTTTGTGCTAATGACTATTTGGCTTAAAAGTGTGTTAGATCATTTAAAAGTGCACTAATATGGAAAGTGGATTGATATGCCCACTGTGAAAATTGTGTTTTGACTAAATGCTTACGGAATAACTCACTACTAAATAGTAATTATGGACACTAGGTATGTAAGGTTCAAGTCTTAACAAACCTTGTTAATAAACACTTATATGAGGAACTTGTAGGAATAGTTGAACTCTTGAATAGGTGAAACTTAACTTTTGAAAACCATAATGAATAAAAGTGACACTTTAAATTGATGATTACTTGGAGGCTAGTCTAAACTACTAACATGACAAGAGAGGATATGGGCAACAGGGTTTTTGCATTACGTTTTCTTTTGTTACTCTCATCCTTGAATTCTCTTGTTTGAGTTAATGCCAATCCTCTATGAGATGGCTCCTGGAAAGAAAAGTGAAAGGGAGAACTTGTATGATGTGGTATGGAATAAAAATCCATAAAACCAAGGCAAGTTTGATGCATGAATCAAGTACCCTAAAAACTTTTTGACTCTTGTTGATGTAAAATTCCATCAAGTTGTGACACTTTGGGGAAAGAATAAATAAAAGTCCCATAGATCTTGAATTAATGTGTGAAAGTGCATGACTAGAGTATAAGTGATTATCAAGAATAAGATACACTTTACTTTGCTTTACTTTACTTTAATTTTAAGTTTTACTAAAAACATGAGCTAAACTTGCCCTATAAGTACCTCATTGCACACCACTCACACAAGGAATGTTAATACTTTGAATGAGTACTACTAAGTTGCATGATTACTATGAAGTGTGATGTAATTTATTTGCATTTAGTAAAAAAGGGTTTATGAATAAGGGCACTAAATTCATTGACTATGTGAAAAGCACTTTGAGTGATTTGCATATTTTTAAGTTCAAAAGGTCATTTATTTTTTGAAGTGTTATTTTCTTTTAGTTTTTGTCTTAGTCTTTGGTTGAGGACAAGAAAACCTTTAAGTGTGAGGGGGTGTAGAGTCCGTCTTAGACTATCTTTAATCTTACTTTTCTTAGGGTTTTTCATTTTTTTAGGTGTTTATATTTTAGTTAAGTGCTTTGTGGCTTAATTTGTAGGTTTTACAAGATGGAGAGTTTAAAGTATTAAAAAGGCTTATTTGTAAGCAATTTTGACCAAAAAGTAAACAAGTCAAAGGAAGGTTAATAAGTCAAAAAGGACAAATCCTAAACCCCAGGGTTGACCAAGCCAAGGGTTAGAGCTTGCTTGTGCAAAGAGGCATGGTGGTGAACTTTGACCAAGTTGAGCACTCTTTTAGGAGGTAAAGGTTAAGATTTAAGTAAGATTTGTCATGGTTTGACTTGTGTTTTGCCTTAGGAATGCTACCTTAGCACCACACCCTCTTGGCCTGTAAGCACTTAGGGACATTTCTTAGCACACATGCAGCAAACCCTAGAATAGTAGGATGCCTAAGGCAACCACCAAGGCAAGTAGCCTAGGTTTTGGCCTAGAACTTTACTCTATAATACTAACTAGGAACCACACCATGCACACACATGCACAACCCTTAGGCCTAGCACTCAACTTAACTTACCTTTACCCTAGCAACCCTTAGGCATTCCCAACTAGCACTTAGGACATCACTAACACTTAGAACCCAAACTAGGACACACACACACAACACATAGAACACAACACACACACACACACACAAAGGCAATAGATGTCGTAGCATGGATGCCATGGCATTAATAGCCTTGATTTCTCACTCAAACCTCACAAACTCTCTTCTTACTCACTCTCTCCTCATTTCATGACCAATGATACCAGGGCATGGATGCCAGGACATTAACAGCCTTGATTTCTCACTCAAATCTCACAAACTCTCTTCTCACTCTCTCTCTCTCTCATCATTTCATGAATAATGATGCTGTGGCATCGATGCAACATACACTTAGACCTCACTATTCTCATGCAAAACTCATATTCTTTCCCCTTCTAGGCCATTGATGCCATGGCATCCATTCCACGACATCAATATACTTAAAACCTTATATCTCATATTCACTAAAAATTTAGAATTTTAGGAAATTGATGTTGTGGCATCCATGTCACGTTGTCAATACACTACAAAAACACACACAAACAGATCACATTTCAGACATACACACACACAGAGATCAATCTCAAGGCAATTGATTCTGTGGCTTTCGTGCCACGACATCAATGGCCTTGAAATCCCTCACTTGCACACTTTTCGCTCTTTTTCTTCACTCCATGTACATTGATGTCGTGGCATGGATACGACGACATCAAAACACTAATTTTATACTTCTCACTTCTTATTTTATTCATGTGTTGTGTTGTTTAGGTGTTAGACCAAGTAGAATGTACCTCTCTATCTTTAGGCACTTAGAATCCTTCTAACAAATTCATCTCTAACACTAACCTCACACACCTTTAAGAAACCTTTAGAATCAACACCCTAAGACTTAGAACCACACTTTAGGTTAGAAAACTAAGAGCACAAGGCCATCATAGACAATTGATCCTGTGGCACCATATATGCCACGGCATCAATACACTTCAAAACTCTCAAAACCTCACAAAACCCTCAAACCCTCATTTCATGCTTATCGATGTCGTGACATGGATGCCACAGAATAAATACACATGAAACAGTCCTTACCTCAAAAACCTTCATTTTAAGGACATTGATGTTATGGCATGTTTTCCACAGCATCAATACACATAAAAACCACTCTCTCTACCTTTTTGTCTTAGTTAACCTTTATCCAACTTTATTTGTTTAAGCTCATGATAAGTATTATGCATATGCCTCAACATCTAATAAATTCGAATGTCAAGTACTCATAACATGTGTCCCCAAAAGTCATCAAAGCACCTTAATGTACACATTTAACACGTTGAGCCAATTATGTGTGTGTGTGCAATAGGTTCCACCTCAGTTCATAACTCATCTACAACCACGCCATAAGCCATGGTTCTAACAACTAAGTTTTCGTCTCAACTTTTCCTCACTATTTATATTAATTGATTTATTAAACTCATATCAATGAGGATTCGCGTGGTAAACCTTTAGGTTTCAAAAATAACCCTCGTTCTTCCAGACTGCCACAAATCAATGGGTATTTCACAAGAAATCCTGTGACATACACCTGAAGTACTGTCTCACCTTCGGGTTTTAGACCCATTCCCACCCATGCAAGTTCTCCCTTAACTTTTCATTTAAGAGCAGTCTCGCAGAGGAGTGACAATATGAAACCAGAGTTTTACGGCTTCTAATCTCCGTTACCATCCATATGAGTTCTCTTAGAGTTATTATTAAATGCAGTCTCATAGAGGGATGATAGTATGAGCATAACAAGCTTAACAATGCAAAAGCATTAAGTGCAAACAATTATGCAAGCACATTTATTTAAAGAACAAACTTTAAGTGAGTTATATATAAGTTTTAACTAAACAAGGCGTTAAAAAACATACAAACCTACTTAATGATTACAAACTTGTCAATCCCCTTAGTAGTTCCCCTAAGTGCATAAAAATGATTGATTCAAAATGTCAAACTTTCCATCAAAGACCCGACTCCCTCTAGATAGCATATTATTTTCCTATCCCGCATTGAATCTTTTGATAAAAATTCAATCATTGGCAACACAACACTTATCACAAAAAAATAAAATTTTATTTTGGATACCTCTTCATTATTATTAGTTGCCTAACAACACAAACAAAAATTGACACAAAAAACACATAAACGAATACTAAACAAAAAATAAACACTTCACATTCACTTATTATAAGGCTCACCAAAAATAATTTTATCTCATTATAGCTCAAAGGAGATCACGTCAAGAATTTATTCAAAATTAATAAAATAACTAATCAAAATAACTAAGAAAAGCTAATTAATCATTAACCAAATCAAAACATCCACACCCAACTCTAGGGAAATTAAGCATAAAGATATACAAAACAACATGAAATGAACAACATAAATTTATAGCTCAAAGGTGATCACGTAAAGAATTTATTCAAAATTAATAAAATGACTAATCAAAATGACTAACAAAAGCTAATTAATCATTAACCAAATGGGTACGTATTACAGAATACCATTATGGGTAATATTTTAAGTATTGGCTATTTTATAGATTTGACACTCTGAGCTCAATTAAGTATTGTTTCTGATTTCTTTTATATCATACTTATTAGTATATACATGAATGATGATATAATTGATAATTGAACGTGTCTCTGAGAAAGACATTATTGTTGGACCGTAATTGTTTACTATCTCATGATGTGTCAGCATGTTAAGTAAAATTGATATTGTGATACATAGAATGGACTATGTCAAGAATATGATGTGGAACCGCTATGATCCATATTAGCTTTGCTTAATGATGTTTTATGATATGAAACAATGCAATTAAGGAATTAGCATTGTTATACGCATTATGTTTTATTAAACCATTAAGTAACCTATGTCACATGGGTCAAGTGGGAGAATGTTGGTGTATTTAAGTGACCCATGTGGTTTAATAGATAAAGACAAGTCATGATAGGATTCTATCTTATCAATTGTACGTGTATAGAAAAACTAATTGCCTACTTTGATGGAAAGTAGAATAAAGATTCTATAATAAATTGGTCCTCTCTCTACCCACTATAAATATAACGTACCATTCCATCAGTAAATATGTCAACCTAATCGGGGTGAAGAGAGAGAAATCAATTTATTCTTTCTCCTGACATTCTTTTCTCCCTATCTCATATATTCTTTCTTCTCATATTATTTTGCAGTATTCGCGAATTAAAGGACAAACAAATAGAAGAAAGCTACTATGGATTAAGGGTGTGTCTATTTCAATTATTTAGTTGTAGAAATCATGATATGCATAAATCATGGATTTAAGATTTATGTGAAATTAATAATTGTGTCATATTGATTTCATTGACGTGGATTAAATAAATTCCAACAAATAAAAGAATTTATTTATTTCTTATGGTTTTATTTCCTTATTTGTAATAGTTAGTTAGGGGTTTATATAAGCCTATAAATAGGCCTAATTTCGTGAGAATTAATCATATTATTGAAATTTGAGAAATAGAGAACACTGGGTTATTTCTTTTATCGTGAGTTGAAAACTGAAGAGGATTTTTATTTTTGCTTGTCAAGGATATTCCTGATGATGGAGTTTTCTTTGCATTGACTTTATTGTTAGTTGTTAGTGAGAAGCCTACAATCAATCGTACATATCGTCAATCTATAGAGATAGATTGATTCTACTTTTTCCCAAATTGATTTGCAAAAAGGTCTTGAACGTGTATTCCTTACCGTCGCATCAAATTACGTGAGGAGCATGAGAAGATTCACATCACTTGGGTTCCATCAAACATGATCTTCATACTCTGGACCTAGTGCAGTAGGACTCATTCATAAAAACACTAAGACGTGCCTAGGAATGAAAGAAATGTTGTAAACCACACCCTTTTTCGCTGTCTATCAAGTTGCAAAGCAAAACTTTTGTTTGAGCCCAATTTAGGAGCACAATTTGAAATCTTTCCAAAAGGCACCTAACTTATCTCATACTCTTTGGATCTGACTTAACCAGAAACTTATTTTCCAATCGTGAATAGAAATGGGGTACCCTTCTAAGAAAGTTTTTCTATTGGTTCTGTGGTAAAAGTTTTCCTATGGGAATAAATTTTATATTTCACACTTTATGGATTATTTGATTTATGAATATTTATTTATATTAATTTTTATACTATTAGAAACTATCCTTATTCTAGTTTATTTTAATATAAAATTATTATTTTGATTTCATTTTATATTTTAAAACTATTTTTAGTGATTTCTTATCTTTTTTTTATTTCAAAAGAAAAGTAAGAAATCATCCAAAATAGTTTAAAAATATAAAACAAAATGAGAAAAAAATTCTTTATATTAGAATAAACTAAAATGAATGTGAATTTTTAATGAACAAGTGTAGACATAACTAAATATACAAATATCAAAATATTAATAAGTGAAATATAGAGAGATATTGAAGTGTGAAATAAAAGATTCATGGCTGTATCAAACCCATATAGTGTTTGCGCATTGATGATTCCTTATAAAAGTGAGATTATGATTTTTTAAAATGCAACTAATATGTTTAGCTATCTACATTATAGATTAAACTCATACCAAGTTTTAGACACTTTCTATAAACCTAAAATATTGTGTTCAGTTTAATTAGTTTATATGCATTTTCCCAGCACAGAAATCATCCACATGAGAAAACTCAAAACTCTCATGGTGGTAACTATTATCATAACTTTCATCTAACTTTAGTCCTATTTTTGCTCAAGTATTACTTTCTCATATATGAGATATAATACACGAATTATACTTTATACACTAATACGCTAATTTTTTATACGTTGTACGCTAATATTTGATATTTTTCTCAACCAAGTTCTAGAATTGAAGAATCTACAGTTTGAAGTAATCTTCCACTGATCTATTTATGAAATAAATTCTATAGCAAGCAATTCGCGACTTCAAAAACCATAATTGCAGCACGAGGCAGAAATTTGTTTAGGAGTAATGAAACTTTCCTTATTAGAAAGGAATAAGCTGTTTTTTCTGTTAAAAAAGAATTTATACAAAGAGCTACAAAAACCAATATGTAAATCAAATCAATTATTAAATGTTTTAGTTTTGTACAAACATCACGAAAACCAGATCTTATACATATATACTTGCAAACTTGGCTAAATATATTATTGTTAAAAGTACAAAGTGACCTATTGTTAGCTAATTAAGACCTGCCTTTATCTTCTTCTACCTCATCTTACCTGTGTGCAGTGCCTATAAACAATATGGTGTGCTCTTCTGCCCATCAGGCTGTCACCTTTCCTGCCTGTATAAAACTGCAAATAAATTTGAACAACTCAGTGCGGTGAACGATTCCTGACCTCAACAAGTTGAGAGAGAAGATCAAATCAATAAGCTGCACTTCTGAAATACTTGGTTTCATGATCCGCTGGTTGTACCAGAATTAGATGAGCTTTCATCTAGCACAATATCTGCAGGGTCTCCAATCCATGGTTTCCCTTCTCGCCACTGAAACTTAATCCTCAATTTTCCGTTTGCATCCACTCCAACAACCTCACCTTTACTTGCATGAGTTTCCATTCCCCACCCCCACCGAGGAGTCACCAACCCTTCTTTAATTCTCACGTTATCCCCCACCCGAAAAGGCCTAACCATTTCCATCTCAAATGCCTTGCAAAGCCAAAGCCTCTCCATAAAGCAGAATGCCACCCATAAATCCCCATCTTCAATACGGTGCACCACCCCAATGCTCAAACGGAAAACATCCCCCCATTGATGAGTTGGGGTAGACACTGCCGCCTTAACCCTAACCCAGTTGCCTATGCACAGTTCCTCTTCGTGAACAAGATCAACTTCAGAAGGATCCAATGCCCAAGCTTTGGAACCCGCTGGCGTGTATATTCTCAATCTTCCATCCGCATCTATAGATGTTATGGTACCAACACTATCGTGGTTGTGTCCAGACCACCCAAACCTTGGCTGCTTCACAGAATTCTTAACCCTTACTTGCTGCCCAATAATGAGCTTGTCAACTCTTTCAAGATTTGCAGTATGCCCTTCCCATTGGTCCTGTTCTCCACTAAATCCAACAAAAATACTTCCATTGCATGCATTCCCTTCATATCCAAGTCCTTGAACCACTCCAATGCTACCTGGCAAAATAGATTTCCAAGAACTAGCATTTTCTTTCAACCTAACCCACTCTCCCACATCAAACAATTGTTCAATTTCCAAATCTGCTGGATCAACTCTCGATACCCCCACCAAACCAAAGAATGCCACCCTCACTTCTCCATAAGCATTAATACCAGTTATAACACCTCGTGAATCTGGCATAGCCCCTCTCCATCCCCATCGTGGTTCAACTAATTCACCTCGAAATTTCACATGCTGCCCAATTCTAAATCCTTGAACCTTTTCAACATCAGTATGATGAGTGCTGCACTTTCCCTTCCTAAAACAGCAAGCTAATTCCAAATATCCAGTCTCCTGCACACTATGCACGACTGCTAGGCTCTCTTTTCCAATACTATTCCAATCATAGCTTGGTCTTACCCCCAAGCTTGGCTTTGAGCGTACCCAATCACCTACCTCAAACCCGGAAAGACGTTCTGCATCCCCAGGAGAAACTTTCCACAGACTATGTCTCCCAGCAACTCTAACCTAAAAAGGGGGAAAAAAGTGAAAAAAAAATTTTAAAAGAAAACCCATGTCCAATTTGAAATTCAGAATATCATGGAATCAAACACACTGACAAACATGAGTATCACAGAATACATGGTTTCATAGATAAATGAAGAAATCCACATAATTTTGGGGGAAGAAAGGACACAAAATAACATCTGGGACAGAATAAAAGAGAAAAAAATACTAGATATTTGAAAATGATTCTCCTAAATTATTTCATTTTTCCCTTTTGATAAAAGTTGTTTCTGATAAGGAAAGATAGCACCAGCTTCATCAGATTATAAACCTTCCCTCCTCTACCACCAAGAAAATAAAACCTATGGAGTAGTTGAGAATGGAAAGAAAGCAATGAGCACAAAAGGCATACATTCAAGGCGCCATCCATGTCGATTCTCAAAACTTTTCCAATGGTGGCCGGTGACTCGTTTGACCATCCTAGCCGTGGATGAGTCACTGAGGACATCAAATGAATATCTTGTCCAACTTCGAAAGGAGGTACTTTCTCCACATCAGTCACTGAACAGCGGAAAGGTTTGCTCCTAAAGCAAAAGGCAATTCCCACGTCACCATCCTCCTCCAAACTGTGGATTACACCAATGCTACTCCTGTTAATGTCCTCCCATCCATATTTAGGGGAGGATACTGAAGCTTTTACTTTAACCCAGTCCCCAACCTTCATGTTGAAATAAAGTTAACAAAAGTGAAGACAATTATCGGACACATGATACCTGGATGCATAAATAGAGAGCTAAAACAGATAAATATTACCTTAAAATCCTCTAACTTTTCCATGTCAGAAGGATCAGCCTGCCACAGAGTAAGCCGATTAGGAATTTCTAATATCAGAAGGCCATCAGTCTCTATGTCGCATATCCTTCCAACACTGTGATGAGTTTCTCCACCCCAAGCATATCTTGGCTCAGCAACAGAGCGCTTCACACAAACCCGATCGCCAATCTGTGAAGTCATAGCAATTACATCAAAAGTTACTAACTACAAATAGATAAAACAGGAGACCCAAAAGTGTGAAACTTCCATAGGTTCAGCATCGTCTTTATTAAAACCTTACCCTAAATGGCTCAACTGGTTCAACTTCCTCTGGTTCACAATGCCATGGAGTAGGGAGATAACATAGTTCCAACAATAGACTGCTATCTGGTCTGATACAGTATACAACACCAATGCTTCCAGGAGTTACAGATCCTAAACCATGTTTAGCAGTGGTAAGAGATGGACGAATACGAACCCAATCTCCAACCTTAAATTCTTCAACTCTTTCCATCTCTGCAGGATCAGCTTTCCATCCTCTAGATGCTCCAGGAAAACCAACACGGAGAATCCCATCATCATCAACACAAAGAACAGTTCCTATAGTGTCACGCGAATGTCCTCGCCAACCAAACCTGAAATAAATATCAAATATCAATTGAACAAATATTTCAAAGTAAAAGAAAGCTGAATAAAGCGCTTGGGGACTGTTCCGACTAAGCTAAAAATCAGCTGATTATGGCTTTTTGGAAGCAAAAAGCTGTTTTGAGTTGTTCTTCTGTGTCTATATATATATATATATATATATATATATATATATAAACAAACCTCGTACAAAATGTATAGGACACATACAGAAGCTATTAGTCATTCTCAAAACTGACATCAAATAAGGAAAGCTCTTTTTTCCAATTTTATTTTTTCAAAATTTTTGTGGTAAATTTACATTTGGAAACCAGGAGCGAACAATGTTAGAACAATGCTAAGCTAAGAAATTTTTTGCTCAAAAGAATAACCTTTTATGATTAGAAAACCTCTCTGTTTGTCATTTTGACTATTTATCATTTACTGTCCTCTCCATTAAGTTATAGGTGGTAGAGTATTAGGTAATTTGTAGTTTGAAAAACATAGCAGTAAAACAATTACTAAGTCATTACAAAGTTGAGCAGGTAAATTCCACAAAATTGTATTGAAATAAGTATGTCTCCTCTTAATCTTAGGTCCAAGTTAACTTGACCTTTCAGTCCTCGTCTGCATTCAAACAAGACGGTTGTGAAGCTAAATGTGTTGGTATGAAGACACATTTTCAGTGGTAGGTCTCGAAATCCTCCTCCTGATGAAGCTGGCTAAGGACCAGCAATCAGAATTCATTTTTCTAAGTTACTGTTCAAGGATCTTTTGTTTAGTTAATTTAGGACTTTATGGTTATTTCCTTTATTATATCCTTCAATTTAGGATCTTATTCTGTCTAGTTTCCTTAAAATTAATTGCTCAAAAAGCAAGAATTTCTAATTACACAATATTGGGTTAGGATTCTATAAATATGCGCTGCCAGTTTGTGCCTAGGGTGATTGTTTTGGCGTTAAGAAAAGTTTTAGAGAAGAGTACTATAGGTTCCAGTCATTCTAGTGTATTTGACTACAATTTAATGCTATCCTTGCCACACCAGATTCTGGTATCAGAGATCTAAACTTACCATGGCATGTCAAGCAAGAGTCACTAACCCTAGGACTAACCAAGAGGAATGGAACATAAGGGAAAGGATGATAGAACAGTTCACATGACAGGATAAGAAAATGAAACATAAGAATCATGCGTGTAGTAGGGTTCTCAGAAGGTGATCCTGAACCCTTGAACCAGGCCGAAGATGCAGCGAAGAAGATATTGATGAAGAGGAGGATGTCAATTTCTTGCCTGGTCCATTGAACTAACCTCAGTAAGGTATACTTGAAGAATGATTGACATGAGTTTTGAACTTGAATCAGGAGGAGTTAAAATTGAAGTTCCAGACTTTCACGAAAGGATGCATGCTGAAGAATTTCCTTGATTGGGAATCTAGTTTGGAAAATTCATTTCTAATGGGAACCCGGGATCAAAGAGTGAAAGGAGTTGTTTGTGAAGTTGAAGTTGAAAGAAATAGCCCTCTAGTGGTGGAAGAGATTGAAAGAACAACCAACCAGGTAAGGAAAACAGAAAATTTATACTTGGGAATTGATGCAGGCCCAAATTGCACAAGCAGTTCCTCCAGCAGATTATACGATGACTACATTTTAGAAGTTCCATGGACTAACACAAGGAAATAGGAATATTGAGGACTATACAGCAGAATCTACCCCTCGTCCATATGTGTTTGGTTGCATGAAAATCTCCAGCAGCTTACAGCAAGATATTTAGCAGGTTTGAAGCTTGCTACAGGGATGAGATGGGAATAACATGTTCTATGAATCTTGAAGATGTGATTCAGCTTGCATTTATGGTCCAAGGAGCATGTCACTCTGTGTAAATCAGTACTGTTCAATTGCTATTGAGGGTGCTAAGTTTGATTATTCAGGCTCCAATAATCCAAAGGTACTTCAAATGGTTCTGAGGAGTTGAAAAAAATCATTATCGATCTGTTGTCTTTCAACCAAGGCAATCAGTCTAATCGATTAGGTCCACGCAGTTGTTATTCTTGTGGTAAACCAGGACATGGGGATGGTTATGCTAGTTGTCGAAATTGGCAAGTTAATTTGGCTGAAGCTAAAGAGGATAGCGATTATACAGGAAAGCACTCAGATTTCCTATTTATGATGAATATGATGATGAAGATCAAGTGATTAGACTACTGTCAGTGGAAGGTGAAAATGCTGAAGCATTCGAAGATTGGAGGTGTCACAATGTTTTTCGAATGAAAGTGAATTGTGGTGGAAAGGTCTGCAATACTGGAAAAGACAACAACCAAGCCTTTATCCCACTATGTGCCAGAAGTTAGTTGTGCCAGAAGTTGTTGAGAAGTTGAAACTTTCAAATGAAAAACATCCCTATCCTTATCAGGTAGCCTGGTTTCAGAAAGGTAATGAAGTTCCTTTTACATCTTGATGTTTGATATGCTTTTCAATTGATACTGACTTCAATGATAAGCTTTAGTGTGATGTCATAATAATGGATGTTCGTCGTATTCTGTTAGGCTGCTCTTGATTGTATACATGACACGTTTGACTACTCCAAATTTGTACACTTTTTCATAAAGAAGGCAATAAGTTTACTTTGCAACCTATGAAACTGAAGACTGCTGAAAGTGCTAAAGGAAAGAGTGAGCTAGCTAATCAATTTAAGAAATAAGTGTAAGAAACTGGAGTTTATTTGTTGCTGAATTCACCAGTGTAAACAAAGACAGAAAATCAACCTCTGCATCCTCCTGAATTTCAGAAACGTTTAGAAGACTCAAGAAGCAGCAAAGATGTTAAGGTGTATGCAGAGCTGAATTTAATTGATGCTACATGAATTCAAATGAAACAAGTGCCTTCCAGCAACTTGATCAAGACTTGTGGACAGGAGTAAACTTGGTCCAGTAGGGAATAGGGTAAAGTTGCAGAAGGATGAACTAGAATGCAGGCCATAAAATAGGACTAAGTTTAGAGAACTCAGCATCAAAACAATCACCCCTAGCACAAACTAGGGAGGCAGGTTCATAGAATTCTAAACCTACACTAGTATGCTCAGAGATTTTTGCTTCCAAAGCAATTACTCTAAAGGAAACTAAAAATGTAAGATCCTAAATCAAAGGAACTAACACTAAAATGTCCCAAAATAACCATGAAGTCCTAAATGAACCAAATGAAAGATATTGCTACAGTACCCCATGAACGATAACTCAGAAATGATAAATCGTTAATTTCTTCTAAATCCTTGTCCCCCCCATAAACTGTGAACTTCATTTCATTTACTCTTACCCATCCACAAATTACAGCCCACTTCATTAGTTCTGCTATTGCACTACACAAATTTTGAGATCATCTCACATCCCTAAAATCTGCAACACATACTAGCATCCCATTGATGAAGTAATCATTCTTTCAGTAGCAGCCATCATAAACTATGTGGCGCTCCATTAATGACAATAATGTGATACCGAAAACTGAGAGAGAGAGAGAGAGAGAAAGAAAATAATGGTTAAAAAGCGCAAAAAGCAATGCTGTAGGACATTAAACAACATGATGATGTGCATACATATAACCGAAGTAGGCAATATTTAGTGAAAACAAGAAATATATTTAATGCCAATAAGGAAAGTTTTGTCAAGTTGTCAAATGCCAGTAATAATAGAATCATAAAATATCGAAATATTCATTAAGCACAACATAAAGCAGATATGTGATAAATTAATGCTCACCTAGGCTCTTTGACCTCTTTCTTAAGTTGAACGTGTTGTCCCCTATCCAATGGAATCACTTTTACAACTTCATTTGCCAGTACTCGTGCTTCCCCAGAACAAAATGCGACAAGGAGATTGTCCTTGTCTGGGACACTTTGCACAAAACCGACACTTTTATGTTTAGCTCCTTGCCACCCATATGTCGGAGTTGTAATACTTTTCTTGAATTTTACCCAGTCTCCAACTTGGTACCTATATAGCATTTAGAAAGAACAAAATTTTGACCTTTGCGATAGTAACATTGGAAAAGTAAAGAGCACAGCAGAAAACATTCTAATCATATAACACTCTTTACACTGTGGGAGACAAATGAGCTCCCTTCTCAGCGAGTGCCTCCATCAACTCCTCAGAGATCCATTCTCTGGGAAGAGCCTCCAAGTAGTCACATAATGTCTTACCACTGCCAAGAACACATTAAAAAGCTAATTCAATAGCAACTACATTTCTCAAAAACTGTATACAGTGACGATGAACTTCCATTAAGTTTCATGTTATATGAGGAAAACCATTGACCAAATTAGAACTTGCCTGTGATTTCTGGCTTCAACAGCATCACCGTGACACCCGAGCATAAAAATGATCCACTCAAGATTTTCACGCACCATTTTTGCTACATCAGCTGCTATATGGAAGGCATTGTCACCATCATCATCCTGATGATAAGCAAATCATGAACAGCAGCATAATGAGAATAAAGATAGAGTCCCATTATAAATGTCAATGCCGGCAACAATGAAATTTATAGTTAAGAGGAAAATCTGTAGACTTTTAAAATCGTGTCAAGTCCCTCCATCCCCAAAAAGACTATTTGACTTCCCAACTATTTCCTCTTTTTGTTAGCAGTTCAAAATTCCTTATCCATTCACACTACTCTCTTAGAACTGATCGGGGTGGAAACACCCTTATTATTATCACATCTCCTTTCTTTTGTGTTCCTTAATAACCAATCCAAAAAGAAGAATCTGATTTCATAACTACTTAATTTCTGTCCTGTTTTGTCACTTTGATTATCGTAGTAGAGCGAAGGAGAATTTAACCGAAAGGGTTCAGAAGTACTAAGTCACACAGGACCTGAACATATTTTGTGCACATGAAGTGCATGCAACACAAACAAATCTATAAGCTAAATGCAATTATCTGTACCAGTACTTTAAGCTCCATATGTTTATTCTAACATGTAGGTAGCAGCAAGAACTTTAGCCTTCTAAACTTTTCTTTTCTTCGCTAACATGTCAGAAAAGTATGACAAAGCATATTAAGGAATGAGAAAGGAGAACTTGGTTATGGGACTCTTTTCACACCCAATTTATTATTATACCAAAGTGTAGGAGGGAATAGAGACATGATTTTAGTGGAAGCACGGTTGACTTTTCTAATATCTACAATAAGGACTCTGAACCTTCTTTCTCCAATTGGAATGCGGATGAAATTGGACCGAATATCATTGTATAAACAACAAAACTGAAACTGAAAAACAACAGCAGGTAGGCGTAAGGAAGGACACTATATGTGAACACTCAAAATCGCAGACAGCTTCTACAGATAGTCTAATAAATAACATTTTTATAAACTCCAACTGAGTGTCAAATACCAGAGGTTGCATCGCCAAGTTATAAATTCCTATATTGAGCAAAATGGACCCACATTGCTGTAATTTTGAAGGGCATGTTACTAATTTCTTCTGCGTATTAACCTAGCACATGAAATAAAGTCTAAGCTAACAGACAAGTATGGCAAACATTTTCCAGTTATCCTCCATTGCAAAAATGATAAATTTTGGACTGTATTGTTTCTTAAAATCGTATCAGATGTGTTTCTTCATGTGTTAGTTTGCACAAGCATAGAGTTAAAAATGAAAACAAGAGAGATGCAATAACAATAGCAGATACAGCTATGACGCAATAAATTAGCAGCTCATCAGCCATAAAAATCAGAAAACCCATTAGAAACTAGTGTAACATTGGACACCAAACATTTTGTTGATATAAATCAAGCAAATAAGTCACACCCAGAATAGGAAGAATACTTAAATTATGAAGAACTGAAACTTTCGCCATGTTATATTGTGTGGCAAACTATAATGTGAAAGCTCGAGTACACTAGTGAAAAATGAGGGCAAGATAAAACAGTTACTTCCTCTTAGTTATTAGCAAATAGAGTCTCCTACTCTCTGCCACTTGACTGCCACATGAATCAAGAACAAGATTCTAAGGGCAATAGCAGCGGCAACCAGGATAGCAGAAAATAGCAAGAGATTAATCACTGATCATCCAGTGCCTAATAGAGCAACTCCTTTCACTTATCACATGTTATTTAGTATTATACCCAAAATGGCATCAAATGACACAAGTGCAATTTGACTCAGCCACATCAGATATCAGGATAACAGACCTGAAGTATTGACTCACAAATATTATCTTTTTCAAATTCCTACTCATCATCAGAACTATGGATATTTCCCTTTTTCAACTTGTTAAGTGCTGTCAGGTATCAGTATACACAACTGTGTTTCTATGAGGCAAAGTAAAAAGATTATCTCAGAAATAATAAAAGCCAAGTCATTCAGATTTTGTAGTCGATTTTCTAAGAATATATTCTCAAGGGAAGCTCTTTTCAATCAAGAGCATCCACCCAACAGATCTCGCATTAAAGATCTTCATATGCCAGATTAAGCAATTGGAAGTCTCATCCTTTTTAACCCTATACCCCAAGAATCAGAAAACTCAAATGTAATTAAACCATTCATTAAGAGAAAAAAATCAACCTGCAAACTACAATTTGCTCCAGCAGACAAAAGTAATCCAACACTTGATTTTGCACCTCTAGCCAATGCCACATGTAGTGGTACGGTATTGTGCATGTTCCTGATGTTTACATCAACTCCAGCATCAAGAATAATCTACACAAGAATGTTGAAAACAGAAGCATATGAGTTCCAAATAACAAGTAAATACTCAATAAGGTCTATATCCAACAAAGACGTGCATTTTAAATTCAAACCCCATAGCTCCAAGTTAGGAACAAAGACATGAGCATCAAATAATTAGCTAGCCTACCTCAATTTCTTCTTCTTCTTTTTTTTTTTTATTTGAAGTCATCTAACCTACCTTGACCAACTCAAAATCATTAATCATCGCTGCAGTATGCAGAGCTGTTCTCCCGTTTTGGGTGTCTTCTGCTGTGGGATCTGCTCCGGCTGCTAGCAGTATACGTACAAGCTCTCTCCCTTCTGCTAGCACAAAAGCAATGAACTGGTAAAATTACAGGACCTATTAAAGGAACTAAGACAGAAAAGGAAAAACACAATGAACAAGCAAAAATTATTTCAATTCATTTATAGCAAGTACTCAAACAAAAGAAAAGTAAATACACAGCTATACCAGCTTCATGATCTTTCTTCAGTGCAGCAGCCATGCACAACGCAGTTCCACCACGGCTGGGAATATCAATGGCTTCAGCAATCTCTTCCCGGGATGCAAGTTCCACCCATCGTTTGACAATTGCTACATTCCATGTCATTACGCATAAGTGCAGTGGTCTGTAAAGTAGAAAAACTTAAAATTTGCACCAGTGACATTTTAAATGAATAGGATTTAATGACATCCCCGTTGCATTACTGTCACACAAGTCCGAAAAGATCTATTCGTGCTACAACCTTATGAACATTAAGGCCAACACCTGATTTAATAACTTTATCTGTATTACAATTGGCACTGTCACTTTTTTTCTTTTTTCTTCCCTTTGACAGAAATCATAAGGAATCCACAACTGTTCTCGCATAACTATGACATAGCTAAGCTACAGCCACAACCAAATGAGAAAAAAAATCAGAAACATTTAGATGCAAATGATTACATAAGAAGATTCAGGAAAAATTACAAGAGAATAGGAAAGGTGAATGACTGAATTATGATGCCAATCTGGCCATTTGGCAAGATTACAATTGTCGCTGATTTGAATGTATATCTATGTCTGAAGATAGTTTTATAACTTTAGCGCATGCTGATAGTAGTAAGAGCGAGTCTTTTGTAACTCTTGAAACTAAGGGTAATCATTGGAGTGATGCTGTTTTAGTGTTAAACATTGATGCCTACACAAAGGTAGCCAAACACAACTTGGTTTCCTGCACTTTTGGAACTTTAATCTTTCTTTTCTGTTAAAGTTCCCAGGTTGTCACGTTTGCTTAATCCCCAAGGACTTGTAGCCTTCAACTCCTATATATACCTATGTCAGGGAGGAGACATACTTCGGCCATTTACAACAACTAAGCCTTCATCCTACTATGTGGTGTCAAATATATGAATCATATTTCGCCTTCGTGTTATCTCTAAATGCATGTTCTCATTTGTATGTATATCATGTCTTTTTTAATAGTTTCTTTCCAATTCCTTTTAGGTCTTCCCTTCCCCTTTTAATTTGAGTTAATGATTCTCTACACAATGTACTCGGGCCTCTAAGGGTCTTCTATGCACATGTCCAAACCATCTTAAGCGTGCTAGTATCATTTTCTCATCTATTGGAGCTATCCCACTTCTTTCTAATGTCTTCATTACTTATTCTATCTAATCTAATATATTCAAAGTCATTGCAAAGACCTTCTGAAAAGAGCATTTAGAATTTTCTAGAGAACAAAGATTTTGTCATCGTGAAGTGAAGGATCTAGTATACTTTAGTAAGCAGCAGTTCCCATAACAATTAATGATTTTTATTGTCGATCAGAATTAAATGAAAATCCACTGCTCCTTCCAACCAACAGCAAATTTAAAATGATAAAAAATATAAATTCATTCCATTTTATAATTAACTTTATGGAAATTGAAGGGAAAAAAAGAATGCAGTTTCACATACGTCAAATTTTTGGAGTTGAGGACACCCATTGATTTACAGCCTCCATTTTCCAATATGACAATTGCACATTCTGTATATTTCTTGGTAACAGCTCTATGAAGTACAGATTCACCTTCATCATCCACTGCATTTGGATTCGCCCCGGCCAATAACAATTCCTGTAATGATACAGGAACTGATGAACAACTGCCTGGGCAGGGAATATAGAACAGAGAAAAATGAAAAGAAAATAGCCATCAAATGCATCTATGCCTGCAAAGTGTCACTGTATAGACAAATAAATTCATATTCAGGCTACTAGCTCTACTGTCATTTCCCGATTTCAGCTCAATCTTTGACCTTTTTTCCTCCTTACATTTCCCTTCATAGTTTCATCCTTTTATTCCAGTCCCTGTTTTTTTGTAGCACGTTCCACAGGGAAATGAAAAACTTACTTGCATACAATCTGGATGGCCATGGTAGGCACAAACATGGGCAACTGATGGTCCAAGGCCTTCCCTCAAAACAGATTTGACATTAGCATTTCTTTGGATGAGAGCACGTACACATTCAGGTGATCCAGCTGCCAAAGCAAACACTAACGGAGGATCACCATCTTTGTCTAGAACATCTACATTGGCCTCTTTGTACTCCAAAATTGTCTCAACAAGTTCCACACTGCCCCTTCTACAAGCTAAATGAAGGGCAGTCTGACCGTCGACATTTTGCGCTTCCAATAGAGAACTTAACAAGGTATTATTCTGTCCTGATGCAGTCTTCGCGAGCAAGTCTCTACCAGAAAAATATTGGTGACACATAAGCATTAAGCATATCTACATTTTGACCAGTAAAGTGCTTCACTAGATAAAATTCAATGGCAGAAGAGAAAGAAGCAATGACAGGATTCAAAAAATAATAATAACAATGACTCAGTATTTAATACAGAAAGCAAAGTAAGCACAATAGTAAACTTACCTGACCCCATTCACATTGCCTTCAGAAACATGCTCGTGGAGAAGGTTAGGATTGTCTTGATTCACCTTCAAACCAACTAAATGAGAAGATTTCATCCCATTTTCCAATGGATATTTTGCCAAGTCACTAAATATCAAATGGAAGACACACATCTCAGAGAAAATTGAATGAAATGAAAAATGCATGACAGGAATAAAATCCATACAAACGAAAATAGTCAAACTGGTTAGTTAAAGCCACATTTAAATATGCTTCCATATACCCACTCCAACCAAAGACTGACACAGGTACAAAAACACACAAACTCAGGCATCCACCTTCTCTGCCTACCCCAAAACTAGTAATGCTTCTTAATCATCAGTATTCCCTCAGCCCCAGCTTCACTTGCAGCAAATCCTTGAATCCTGGCCCACTCCCAACCCACAAACATTCTACTGTCTCCCTGAAACATCCAATTCCCTCATCTTAAACAACATACCAGAATGTGTATCCAGATCAGTTAGAACCCACCCAAAGAAAGATCAGAATAACATACAACAACTACTAAGCCTTTATCCCACTGAATGGGATCAGTATAAGGATCACACTTCACCATCATGTTCTGTCTGAAAAAATCAGAATAACAGAGGAAGGGAAAAAGGGAAAAAAGTGAAAAAAAAAAAAAAGTGGAATAAGAAGCAAGACATCCATATAATTTTCAACCAATCCAATTCAGCTTCACCAACATATAAATAAATATGCAATATATGCAGCCCCTTACACTTATATAACAAGCAGAAAGTTGACGTGGGAGAGGGAAGTCAAAGATGGATGGTCATATATAAGTGGTTTGAGATGGTAGCCTGAATGTGGGGTTGAGATTTTGGTTATCAAAGGTGGAAGAGACGGGGAAAAGATCACAAGGTCAAGGGTTCGGGTAATATGGCTTGTACTTTATGAGCAGTGGAGCTTTAAGGGTAGGATGGCGAGAAAAGAATGCTGGATTAAAGGAGGTAAAAGCAGGATTCACAAAGGGGATAGGTGGGCAGGGTTTTGGCTGGAGTGCCTTGGAGGGGAGTTTGGTGCATGTTGGGGGCAGTATGGGAGAAGTAGGCAAACAAATTTTGTTGCTAAAGGTGAGGGGATTTGAGATTTGCAATAATAGAATCTATTAGAGGGGATAAATGTCTTATATATGCAGTCATTTAATGTCATTTTCTAACGTGGTGCAAAAAGAAAATATAAGGGCAATTGAGCAATATTAAGAATATAACAGGTATCTTACAACTTGATGACAATATATGGGGGCTATCTGTATTTACAGTGGTATGTAAAATAAAGAGCAAGTACTACAGCTACAAGCCAAAAATTTATCTCTGAGTTCTTACTTATCAGGGCTTGCAGGAGGACTACGGGGTATATCTTGCAAGTGACGAAGAAATGTTGTTAACATTGCACCAAAAGTCGGTCTCCGGGAAGGCCTAAACTGCAAGCATTCACCAACCATCTTCCACAATTCTCTAGGGATACCAACACCTACCACGCTTGCATACTGAGGAGGTTGCCTCTTTGCCTTGACAACAGCCCGATAGATTTCTTCCTCACTTAACCCAACCCACCTACATAAAGAACATCAAAACAGGGAATTTCAAGCAATCACAGCCCAAATGAGAAGAAAAGAAGTTAAGGTAGAGGACAAATTTTAAAAAGTCCTGCATAATACATACGGGATAGAACCAGTGCACATTTCCACCAATGTACAACCAAAGCTCCAGGCATCAGATTCAGGAGATATGCCAATTGCATCCTCCCAGAAAAGATTAAGTGACTTCTTAACAGGCTCCCATGCCTCCGGAGCAGTATAGTTTGGGCTCAGCATGGTGCAATCCATGCACGAATGCACTCTTGCAGACTCACCCTCCGATCGAGCTTTTCTACATGCAGGCTTTTTCAAAATTGCTGGAAGCCCATAATCAGACACCACAGCATGACCACTTGAGTCCAAGAGAAGATTGGACGGTTTAATATTCATACAAACAACACCAGCTGCATGAAGTTCAGCAACTCCACGAGCAACATCTGCACCATACCTGCAATCAAAGATCAAATATTAGATCAAGAGAAGCAAAGACAAGTATATCAGATCAAGACAAGCAAAGACAAGTAGTGAAAGGAATAGAACAAATAATAGAAAATCATCAAAGTCAAATACTGTTGTCAATATAAACTTGTGATCCTTAGTACTTTCTGCAGATAAAGTTTTCGGACTCAATATGGAAAGAGTAATGTGTTAAATTCAATTGGCAAGAAAATTTTGGATAGTGATTAGGAGCTCATTTTGTGGCCTCTTCAATAATATTTTCAAATTAAGAAATATTGCCCAGAAGTCTAGTTCAATATTTGTTACCGGCTATTGAAGAATATCCCCAGCCAAATATTTCCCATTGGAGACAGCTTTATTGCATAAAATGTTGACTGCACCCGGATAGAGCGCCAAGGCTTAAGTTGGCAGTAGATAAAAGAAACAATATTACACTGACACCCATACAAAGAGCATGAGAAATCCACATTGGAATAATTGATGCAATTGCAGTTAAGGAATGAAAAAGATGGTATCAATTAATCTTTCTGACATGCCTTCCTTGGATATGAACTGGTATTAAATTAATTCTGTTCACACTGGTTTACAAAAGAATCCCAGCATAATCTTTTCATAGCAAATGACTTTTAGTCCAGTCATTCTTTGAGAATGACATAAGGTTAACTCAAAGTTCAAAAGGTCAATGGTCCAATTAATCTTTTATATTTGAACCTCGAGACACAAACTACATTTAACATTGAAAAGTGGAATCCAAGACAAGTTTTAGCTTTTGAAGAACCAATAAAGATATAACGTAAAGCACAACGACATGAGATCATGCAATGACGTGTATAAAGCAGAGATTGCTCGGGTTGCACTTAAAGATAACAAGGACATGTCTTGGTGCATTCAAAGCTGATAAAATAAGTCAGACGAACGAAACATATAAATAAATGAAACGTTACTTCCTTTTTTGAAATTCTCCAAGCTTTTGTTTAGCAAACATGAATTGGCCATTTCCTGATAAACACAAAGACGATTGCACTTTTCCTTGTCGAAAACTACAAAATTAGCTATCTTATAGCGACAACTAGCATGAGCTACTCAATCAATCTTCTACAAGGTTAACTGGGACATTCCCACAACCACTGTCTGGCCAGCTGGCAGTGAGCGGAAGCGGCTTGCTCTGATTGATACTTAAGAGATCCTCTCAACCCACTAGGAAAAAACTAATCTGGTATGCAACTACAGCACTCTATCTGAACTGACACATACAACAACAACAACAACAACGAAGCTTTCATCCCATAAAGTGGGGTCGGCTATATGGATCACACCTCACCACCGTACTAAATCCAAACTCATTTTCTTATTTATATTTAAGTGTAACATATCTTTTCTTATGGTTTCTTTCCAATTCTTTTTTTGTCTTCCTCTTCCCATTTTAGTTTGAGTTAATAATTCTTTATTTTCTACACGCTAAAGTGGGCATCTAAAGGTCTCGTATACACATGTCCAAACCATTTTAGGCCTGTTTCTCTCATTTTTCTCATCTATTGAATCTACACTACTTTCTTTATAGTGCATTCATTCCTTATTCTATCTAAACTGACACATGCCTTCAACAAAATCAGGTTTGCCACAATCCCATCCAAAGTAGGAAAGCGGTCAAGACCATAACGGCTATATTCATCCAGGTTGATGTTTAGGTTTTTTGGATTCAAATGGTTATTGCCAAATGATTGTAAAACAAAATGATACATAATAAATTTATAACCATTAGTCTTCCAATTCTTACTTTTACTTTTTCATCTCCATAATACAACAAGAACCCCAAGATCGCATCACATAAACAGCATATACAGTAACGTTGTTAACAATAACCAACAAAGAATTCCATCCAACCAAGAAAGAACTATGCAGTACCTTAGAATTTGCTCAAGAGTTAGCCGCCCTTCATTGCTTTGCATCTCTGTCTGGACTGATCCTTTACACCTATCCATAACTAACCCCAAACTCCCATCGTCCATCTGAGTTGCACCATGAAATGCACACACATTCCTGCACCACATTGACGTCCTCCTCAGCCCTTCCAGTTTGCCCTGCACCCAAACCACATCCATCTCCTTCCCAACTGCCACCTTCTTAACAGCCACCTTATGACGGCACCGGCCATTGCTCCCAGCCATCACTGCAGCCCACATCTCCACCACTGCACCTGCTGCCTTCCTACAACCATTCCCTTCCCCAATCCTCCTCACTAACTTCAACCCTTGATGCATTCCCACCTCAATCCTCCCACTCCCTCCTCCTCCACCACCACAGCTAGTAGCCGCCTGGGTCCCCCTTCGGCGCCTCCTCACTACATCATCGTCCACCTCATCATTGTTGCCAAAATATTCTTTTTTTTCCTCATCCTCATCGTCCTCCTCATCATCATCTTCACTAAAGTAGTTCACGGAAGAACCAGAGTCATTAATTAGTGCAAGGATCGCATAGTTCTTCTTCAGGGCGGTGACCGAGTTGCCTACCATGGTCACGTGGCGGCACCTGGGGCAAGACAGGGCTGTTTCTGGGGATGCTGAGAACATTTTCGATAAACACTCCTTGCAGAAGCCATGGCCACATTGGAGTAACAAAGGGCACCGCTCATCCTCGTTGTATCGATTTTGACAAACTGAACAACAAGGCCGCATAATTGTTAATCAATCTGGAAGTTCTTAATAGCCTTTTGACCCCAATCAAAGCTTGACAAAGTTGAAGTTTTGGGCTACTTTTTACAGGGATTTTGAGGGAGCGGTGAGCAGATCCATAGGAGCAAGTATGAAAACTTAGAGAGCGAAGGTGATGATACCGCAGAAAAATGCTGAATTAATAAAATTTAAACTTTTTTTTTACCTTTTATCTTACTAGGGGTTTTAGTGTGATGAATGTGTTTTTGTAATATCTTTTTGTTTCGGTGTTTCAAAGCATTTCTACCGTCTTTGACTGACTGACTTTATTGAACTTGGGTTCCCTTTTTTTCTAGTGTATAACTGCAGTAATTAGGTGAAAAGAAAAAAACTAAAAAAAAGAGTAAAAACAAAAACTAAAAAAAGAGTAAAAACAAAAACTAAAAAAAAATAGACAGAATATTAAAAAGAAAACAAAGCTTTTCAAGTAATAGATGAGTAAAATATATAATTTCACGTTAGTAAAATTAGATTGTTACCTAAAAAAATGTGTACTCACATTATATTACTTAAATAATACTTGTAAAAGATTGTATCCCCAATCTTTAAAAAGCATTATCCTAATTTTTATTTCACAAAAATCTTATGAAATATAAAACGTGTCTCATATATGAAACCGCTATTTAAATGTGTCTTTTATGATTTAAGAGGAAGAGAATAGATCATGGATAGATTTGGTAGTTTGTTAAATGTAACAGTGATAATTTTTAACGTTATACTACTAGTTATTACTTCATGTATCCAAGAGTGTTACTTTTTAAAATATAACATTGGTACATTCTAGTGTTCATTGCTACTTTGGTACTTTGTGTATTCTATGATGATACTTTTTAACATGCAATATTGATACTTTTTAGGTTAGGAATGCCTTTGTTGGCAAACATAGACTATCTACTTTATCTAAGTAGATCTTCTCTATTTGCTGTTATTTTCTCTCATTAATGCTTATGTAAAGGAGTAGTACTCCTCACTTTTTGGTTTCCCTTTTGTAACAGTGTGATCGGGTATGGCCGGCACTGTTTTTTCGTTTAATCTATGCAAATACATATTTTCCAAAAAAAAAAATATTGATACTTTTTAATGTCATTCTTATATAGATTAATTACTTGGTACATCCAAAAGTGATACTTTTAAAATGTAACATTGGTACCTTTTAGTGTTACTTTTTTAACTGGTAATACTCATACTTTTCAATATTGTTATTATACTTGTTATTTTATGCATCCAATAGTGATACTTTTTAGTGTTTACTATTACTTGTTACTTTTTGAATTCAATGGTGTTACTTTTAAAATATAAAACTGATATTTTTTTAATGTTTATTGCTATTTGTTACTATTTGTATTCAAGAACGACACTTTTTAATATTTAACAATGATGTTTTTTATTTTATGGCGGACAACGTTGACTGTCATTAGTCCACAGTTGTTGACCGTCGTTGACTAGTAGCCATCGGCAGGATTCCAGGAACCTGTCAAAATTTTGCCAGATTTTTGTCGGTCGAATGGTGGCCAATTCCTGTCAATGGCTGTTGATCAGCGGCAATGTATGTCACTCTAGCGATATAGATATACTTTTTAATATTATAAAAGGTTACACTGATACATTTTCATGTCACACTGATATTTGTTACTTTATTTATCCGAAAGTGATACTTTTTTAACATGTAACATTGACACTTTTGAATTTCATTATGATACTTGTTACTTTGTGTATCCGAAAGTGATACTTTTTAAAATGTAACACTGATAATTTTTAATGTTATAATGTTACTTCATACATTGTGTATTCGAGAATGATACTTTTTAAAATGTCACATTGATACTTGCTAATGTCATATTGTTACTTGTTACTTTGTATATCAAGCTATAACTTTTTTCAAGTCACCAATGTGATGCAAAATCAGATAGCCTATCGAGTTGGTGTGCAAAATCCAAGGTGCTAAAGGTAAATGTGAGAGATAAGACATTCACGTGGAAGTTTGGAGGAAGAAGACGCAGGCAGCAAACCACGTCGCGACGTTGAGCTTTTGCACATCGCGACATCAAAGTTTCACACATTGCGACTTTGCTTATTGGAGCCATTTTTTTCATAGAATAAGCCCAATGTCGCGACGTCCAGCTTTCCATGTGGTGACATCGACGTGCATCAAATTTTATTTTATATTGTTATTTTAGGTTTTGTGATTATTTTGTAATGGGTTTTTGTTTAAGTGTCATCTGGTTATTAAGGCCCATAATTCATGTACCTTCAAGCCTTGTTGATTAGGGTTTGTTTTAGTTTCCTAACTAGTAAGTTAGGGTTTCAATTATAAGACTATTTATAGACCTCTTTCAGCAATATAATGGAGACAGTGAAGAATTTTGAACTGAGAAATAAAACTGAGAATGTTTTATCTTTGAGAGTTTGCGGTTCCTGTGAAGGGGATTGTTTCTTTCTAATTGTGATTTTGTCTTCCTGCGAAGGGTTTACAAACTTGCAATTTTTGAGAATTGAATGATTTTGCGTGAAGTGAACTATTTAATTGGTGTTTAATTTTCCAACCTACATAGTTAGATTAATTGTTCGACGTCTATTGATTTATTTGAAAGGTCGTGATAAAAATTGCTTTTGTGATATAACAAACTGAATTTCGTGCGACGTGGTTTGGGTTTCGTATCAAGTGGTATCAGAGAACAAGATTTTCAATAAATTAGGTTTATCAGTTTTTCTTAAAAATTGAATCTTTAAGTTTTTTGGTATTCGCAAGCCATTCATAAACTGTTGTTTTGTGAATTGTTGTCAAACAATTATATCTTGATTTTATTGTTTGGATCACTTGAAATTGGGCTTTGGGTTGAATTTTATATCAAGTGGTACAATTTGGATTTTGTTGTTATTTGATTTTATTTTTTTTTTGAAAAAAAGAGGCAAAAAAATTTGGTTCTTTATTGATTTGGATTGTTGGATTTATTTATAAATCAAGTGGTGTATATTCTGGATTTTTGAGTCATATCAAGGTATTCGTATATGAAATGGGAAGAATTTGATAAAGAATTTCGGATTGCTTTACGTGAATTGAAAATTTTGAAACCAAAAACACTTCAATGTCGTAAATGTCTTGGGTACGGTCATACTGAAATTGAATGTTGCAATCTCTTTATTGTGGTTTTCGCGAATGGAATTGTTCGATTTGAAGATTCTAATGGTTATAATGTTGAAGATGATATTAGGGTTGCAAAAGAAGAACCGAAGGTTGCCGTTGTTACAAAACCACATTTGAACTGTGATGAAGAAATTATTGAGGTGATTGAGCCCAAGGAAGATGGAGTTTCTTTGAAGAAAATTCATTAACCCATGGTAGAGGAGGCACTTGATTTAATTTCTTTTAATGCTTTTTATGATTGTAATTTGAATGATATTATTGTACATTATGAAAAGCAAGAAAAAGAAGACATTGATGAATTGTGTGGAAAAAGCCAGTTTGTGAGCTTTGTAGCAAAAGGCAAAGAGAAGAAAAATTTTGAGTGTGAATTGCCAAATATTCTTTCTTTTTGTCTAGGTGATTTTACAAGTTTTGAATTGAACTATCTTGTTATTCACAAACAAGATTCGAAGTCGAACCTTTCTAAGTGAGAGGGACTTATGCGAAATCAGATAGCCTGTCGAGTTGGTGTGCAAAATCTAAGGTGCTAAAGCCGAATGTGGGAGATGAGTCATTCAAGTGGAAGCCTGGAGGAAGAAGACATGGGTAGCAAGCCACATCGCGATGTCGAAGTTTTGAACGTTGCGACGTCTCTCACTAGAGCCATTTTCTATTTTTGTCGAATAAGCCTGACGTCGCAACGTCCAACTTTCCACATCGCAATGTTGGTTTGCATCAGATTTTATTTTATATTGTTATTTTAGGTTTTTTGTGATTATTTTGTAATGGACTTTTGTTTAAGTGTCCTTTAGTTGTTAAGGCCCACAATTCATGGAACTTCAAACCTTGTTAGCTAGGGTTTGTTTTAGTTTCTTAACTAGTAAGTTAGATTTTAATTGTAAGCCTATTTGTAGGCCTTTTTCAGCATTGTAATGGAGACAGTGAAGAATTTTGAATTGAGAAATAAAACAGAGAATGTTTTATCTTTTAGAGTTTGCGGTTCCTATGAAGGGGATTGTTTCTTTCTAATTGTGATTTTGTTTTCCTACGAAGGGGTTTGCAAACTTGCAATTTTTTAGAATTGAATAGTTTTGCGCAAAACGAACTATTTAATTGGTGTTTAATTTCCAATCTACATTGTTAGATTGTTCAACGCCCATTGCTTTATTCGAAAGGTCCTAATAGAATTTGCTTCCGTGACATACTAAACCGAATTTTGTGTGACGCAGGTTGGATTTCATATCACAATGGGTTAATTTTATAACTTAAAATAATACTTTTTCATGTCATATTGCTACTTTTTCTCGCAAGAGTGTTACTTTGACAATGTCAAGGTATAATTTTTCAAATTACCATTATGCTACTTTTATAGTCGAGAGTGATACTTTTCCCTATAGTGATAGACTTTTTAATGATGTAAAAGGTAACACCAATACTTTTTTATATCACATTGCTATTTGTACTGTATTTATCCAAAACTGATACTTTTTAATGTTTACTGCTACTTGTTACTTTATGAATTCGATAGTAATAGTTTTTAAAATGTAAGACTGATACTTTTTAGTGTTTACTACTACTTGTTGGTTTGTAAATTCAATAGTGATACTTTTTAAAATATAAAACTAATTTTAATATTTATTGCTACTTGTTACTGTTTGAATTTGAGAGTGATATTATAAACATGCAACATTGATGCTTTTGATTTTATGGTTGACAACGTTAGCTGTCACCTATCAATGACCGTCGATCATTGTTGACAAATGGTCACCAACAGGATTTTGATAAACCTGCCAGAATCTTACCAGAATTTTGCCGACCAACTGGTGATCAATGCCAGTCAATGACTATTGACTAGCAGTAGTATCACTCTCGCGATATAGACATACTTTTTAATGTTATAAAAAGTAACACTGGTATTTTTTCATATCACACTTATATTTGTTACTTTGTTTATTTGAAAGTGATACTTTTTTAACATGTAAAATTGATAATTTTGAATTTCATTGTAATACTTGTTACTTTGTGTATCCAAAAGTTATACTTTTAAAATGTCACATTGATACTTTTTAATGTGACAATGCTACTTGTTACTTTGTGTATTCAAAAATGATACATCTTATAATGTTATACTAGTACTTGTTAATGTTTGGCTGCTATACTTATTACTTTGTGTATCAAGCTATAATTTTTTTTTCAAGTCACCAATATGTTACTTTTATAACCTAAAGTGACACTTTTTCATATCAGATTGCTACTTTTTATCACAAGAGTGTTACTTTGAAACTGTCAATGTATACTTTTTCAAGTCACCATTGTGTAACTTTTTTAGTTGAGAATGATACTTTTTCTTGATAGAAACATACTTTTTAATGATGTAAAAGGTAACACTCATACTTTTTAATATTACACTGGTACTATCAAATTGTGCAAATCAGACCAACGCCAAGGCCTATGTCACTGATTAGACAATTCAAATGTAAATGGTGGGATACATACAAAAAAGAGTTATGTTGTCAAAAGGCAGTGGCCACTCTTATGACTACTGGCAAAAGGACATGGATTAATCCCACTACCAATCCAACCACTCCAACTGGACCACCACAAAAGGTTACTCAACAGAAGACTTCAACAAATTCAGCAGCAACAATTCAAAAAGGAAAATTCTCAGAAGAAGATATGGAACAATTTTTTCAATTTATGGAATATCAAAAAAGACGCAATCAATAACAGCCACAAATGTCCATAGATTCCACTCCAAGCCCATCTCCTCAAGATATGTTCGGAGGACATTGTGCTCAAGATCCGTTTGAAGATTAATTCATATAATTTAACTTGCAGGTTTTCTTTGATCAACTATTCCTCATGGATGATAAGATTAAATATAATTCAAAAAACATTACAACTCTTCTTCACCAAAGAGAGTTAGGAGGATCTAATCCAAAGGTCATTCATCATAGTATTCATCAAGATTTGCTAGAAGATGGAACTAAAAAAGCAGGACAGCATATTCCATCTTGGTGGACATATTACACTCAAAAAACTAAGCAGGCTTATTGGTTCTACCGCACTCAAGCATTCAAGAAAAATAGTCAAAAAGAAGATGGGGGACCCAAACCCATGTGAAGACTAGAAGATGGGGGACCCAAACCCATGTGAAGACTAAGACATCCACTCCAAAAACATAGCCATGTGAAGGCATGTGAAGACCAAGTCATCCACTCAAAGTCATCCACTCAAATAAAGAAGACGAAAGTCATCCACTCAAATAAAGAAGACGGATTTCAAAAATCATTCAATATTATGTAATAGAATAGTTTCTTCTAAGTCTATAAATAAGAAGAACTCCAATGTACTCATCATCGCATATTTTAGAAGCTATCAAAAGCAATAAAAATCTGAGTTTTATTCACTTCTTCTTCTTTCTTTTTAAAAGGTATTATTTTTATATCAATTTTATATCATATTTTTAATTTTATATCGATCCTGCTTATTTTACTTTATATAAAATTGAAAATATGATATAAAATTGATATAAAAATAATACCTTTTAAAAAGAAAGAAGAAGAAGTGAATAAAACTCAGATTTTTATTGCTTTTGATAGCTTCTAAAATATGCGATGATGAGTACATTGGAGTTCTTCTTATTTATAGACTTAGAAGAAACTATTCTATTACATAATATTGAATGATTTTTGAAATCCGTCTTCTTTATTTGAGTGGATGACTTTCGTCTTCTTTATTTGAGTGGATGACTTTGAGTGGATGACTTGGTCTTCACATGCCTTCACATGGCTATGTTTTTGGAGTGGATGTCTTAGTCTTCACATGGGTTTGGGTCCCCCATCTTCTAGTCTTCACATGGGTTTGGGTCCCCCATCTTCTTTTTGACTATTTTTCTTGAATGCTTGAGTGCGGTAGAACCAATAAGCATGCTTAGTTTTTTGAGTGTAATATGTCCACCAAGATGGAATATGCTGTCCTGCTTTTTTAGTTCCATCTTCTAGCAAATCTTGATGAATACTATGATGAATGACCTTTGGATTAGATCCTCCTAACTCTCTTTGGTGAAGAAGAGTTGTAATGTTTTTTGAATTATATTTAATCTTATCATCCATGAGGAATAGTTGATCAAAGAAAACCTGCAAGTTAAATTATATGAATTAATCTTCAAACGGATCTTGAGCACAATGTCCTCCGAACATATCTTGAGGAGATGGGCTTGGAGTGGAATCTATGGACATTTGTGGCTGTTGTTGATTGCGTCTTTTTTGATATTCCATAAATTGAAAAAATTGTTCCATATCTTCTTCTGAGAATTTTCCTTTTTGAATTGTTGCTGCTGAATTTGTTGGAGTCTTCTGCTGAGTAACCTTTTGTGGTGGTCCAGTTGGAGTGGTTGGATTGGTAGTGGGATTAATCCATGTCCTTTTGCCAGTAGTCATAAGAGTGGCCACTGCCTTTTGACAACATAACTCTTTTTTGTATGTATCCCACCATTTACATTTGAATTGTCTAATCAGTGACATAGGCCTTGGCGTTGGTCTGATTTGCACAATTTGAAAATTCCAACACCATATCCATGGCACTCTAAGAGACACATGCCATTGAATTTCTTTACTATATTCTTTCATTTTGCTATTATTGTTCCAATATTGTAAACCTTGTTGTGCTTCCATTGGCATAATATCTGGTTGGCATCCATGAGTATCCCACCAGTCGTAAAACCATAATGGGAATTTAACTTTGCTATCTTTGTGAAATTGAAAAAACCAAGAATGGTCAAAAGACCTTAAATAAAAAGCTTTCTTCCATGCTTGTTTATAATCTTCATAAGAATATCCTTGAGGTTGAAATGGTATAGAAAATGGAATTTTAGTAAAAATATTTGGCCAATCTTCTACATCTAATACTTGTTTTATCACACATTTTGAATAAGCTATTTTTTGCGTTCCTTCTTCATGAATATGAGTGATTTCAACAGATTCTGAATCTACTAAAATGAATTCATAAAACATTTGAGTTTTTAATAAATCATCTGAAAACCATAGCATATCATTTCGAAATAATTGTTGAGTGTAATTATTTAAATCAGTAACTGGAATATTAGTAGTAAACTCTGTTAAACATAAATATTCAAAAGGTTTTTTTAATTGATACGATGATTTTCCTGAATCAATATTTGGAGTAGGTGTAATTGGAAGTGGGGTTATTGCTACTGGTGTTTGAGATGAACTAGACACTTTATTCCTTAATTGTGCAAAAGGTGTTTGAGTTACTTGAGTATATGTGAGTGGAAGTAATGGAAATTCTTCTAGACTTGTAAACTTATTGGAAGTTTGAATAACCGGGGATAAAGGTCTTGGAGTATTCACCTTTGACATATAATTTGCTGCTGTCTGTTTTTTGTAATTTTTGAATGAAGATGATGACTCTCCTTTGTTTGCCATTGATTTTTCCTGTAAAAAATAAAAATTATATAAAGGCTATTTCTTTCCTAAAGTTTTCTATTCTTTTCCATATTGCTTTATTTACTTCTGGGATTCTTGTGGACTTATAAGTATGATATGATACTAACATACTGTAATAATGCATTTGATGCAAAAATACTTGATGTTTTACTGACAGTGGATTGCTATATGATAAATGTTTGGAAATTCTGGATCTTGAATAACATGTTCTTTTAGTGAATAAATTTTTAATATTTTATTTTTAATTTGAGGGTGATTAATATAATCTTTTATCCATAACCAATCTTCATTTCTTGAAATATGTGTCATTCTTTTGTTTACCTGTAAGAAATTCGCGAGTTAAAAAATCAGGTAATGAATTATCTTCTCCTTTTATATATTCTATATCAAAATCAAAAACTGATAAAATACCTTGCCATCTAGCAAATATTTGTTTAGATACTAAGTTTTCTATATCTCTTTGAATTATGTCTTTAGCAGATTTACAATCTACTCTTAATAAAAACTTTTTATTATATAAATCATCTTGAAATTTAGATATACTTAAAACTATTGCTAACATCTCTTTTTTAACTGTTGAATAATTCTTTTGAGATCCTGTCCATACTTTAGACATATATCTTATTAATTGAATTTTATTATTTATCCTTTGCTTTAAAATTCCTCCATATCCTATTTCTGATGCATCGGTTTCTACTATCATAAATGCTTCTGGATGTGGAATACCTAAACATGGTAATGACTTAATTTTTTCTTTTGCTTCTTTAACTATTTGAGTATGTAAGTTTGACCACGGAGGTGGATTCTTTTTTAATCTTTCATATAATGGTGCACACAACGTTCTTAAATTAGGAAAAAAATCTGCAACATAATTAAGACATCCTAAAAATCTTTGTAATTGATTTTTGTCTTTAATTTCATCTGGAAATTTACTACCAAATTCAAGTGCTCTATTAATAGGTCTAATAGTTCCTTTATTAATATCATGTCCTAAGAATCTGATTTGAGTTTGAAATAGTTTCATTTTTGGTGCTGATATTACTAATCCATTTTGTACTACTAGTTTAAAAAATATATTTAGATGTTTAAAATGTTCATCTAATGTTCTGGAATATATTAATATATCATCTATATAAACTATCATGAATGTATATGCAGAAAATATGTCATTCATTATATTTTGAAATTCTGATGGTGCATTTTTTAATCCAAATGGCATTACATTCCATTCATAATGTCCGAATGGTACTGTAAACGCTGTTTTGTACTTATCTTTTTCATCTATTTGAATTTGCCAATATCCTGATTTTAAATCAAATTTTGAATATACTTTTGCATTAAATAGTCTATTTAATAAATCTTTTTTATTAGGAATAGGATATCTTATCCATTTTAATACTTTATTTAACGGTTTATAATTTATTACTAATCTTGGAACTCCTCTTTCTTTTTCTGCTTGATTATTGACATAAAACGCTGAACAACTCCATGGAGATTTAGAAGGTCTAATTAATTTTTTATCTAATAATGATTTTATTTCTATTTTACAATGTGCTAATAATTCAGAATTCATTTGTATTGGCCTAGCCTTGGTTGGAATATTTCTTTCATTGAAGTCTTCTTCATATGGTAATTGAATTATATGGGTTTTTCTTGACCAAAATGCAGATGGATGATCTGCACATATTGTTTCTTTAAACTTTTCCTCTAATTGTATAATTTTGTTTTTGATCTCCTCTTTATTTAATTGAAAGTCTATTTGTTTATATGTAATCTCTTCTTTTATATAGTTTATTTGATTTTCTTTTTGTTTAACTTGACAAAATATACTATTAGTTTGTAATAAATTTAACTCTCTTTGTCTTACTGGAGTAATAAATTGAAATAATATTTTATTGCCCATTATGTTTACTTGTAAACCTTCTGTTGTCTTTTTAAATGGGGTAATTTGATATAAAAAGGGGTTTCCTAAAATAACATCTTGAGTTAAATCTTCTACTATAATAAATGTATGCTTAAAACAATAATTATTATTACATATAAATCCATTTTTTAATTTATATTTAACTTTTAATGGATTTCCATTTGCGGTTTGTAATTTATGATTTGTTTTTGAACAATATTTTATTGGTATAATTCCATTTTTAATACAACTTTGATCTGCTCCACTATCTATCATGGCTATACTAGTTGTATGATAATCTTGAATTCCTATAGTAACAAATACATGCCATTTTTCTATATTAATTTTTTCAATTACATTTAAATATTCTTCATTGTTTGTTTCTTCTGGAATTTGAATTCCTTTACTGCTTTTACTACTTTCTGGGATATCTTCTTTCTGATTTTGTTCATTTAGACTTATTTTAGCTTGGAATTCTAATTCACTTAACTGCAGAGTTTTAATATCATTTTTAATTTCTTTAATTTCTAATTTTAATTCTTGAATTTGTTGCTGTATGAAATTTGTATTAGAATTAGAAACTATTCCTTGAGGTTTTTGTTCTGAGTATTTGTTATATAATTTTGTAATATTAAATGGTTCTAAAAATTCAGGTTTTTTATCTTCTTTTAATATTAAATCTTTTAATCTTATTAAATATTGTCTTTGCTCTTCCGGGTTTTCTATTTTACTAATAAGTTCAAATAATAAGTCTTTATTAGTTTTTTCATCTGATATCATATTAATACAACGACATGGTGAAGATTTATCTGAATATTCTTCTTCGCTATCTGTATAAATTTCATTAATGTTTTCTTCACTTTCTTCTGTGTCACTATTAATCATAATTTTCATTATTTTTAATCGTAATTCTTTATCTTCCTCTTTATCAAAAATTTCATTTATTCTTTTTTGAGTTTTACAATTTGTTGCTATATGACCTGGTTTTCCACATTTATAACAAATTAATTTTTTCTTTCTATACTTCTTTTTCTTAAAATCTCTTGTCTGATTGAAATTATTAGAATATTGTTGATATTTTTTACTTCTTCTTTTATATGGTTTATATGGATATGTAATTCTTCTATTACTTCTAGAAGGGGCTTTTATTCCTGTTATTCCAAATGCATCACAGAATGAACCTATTTCATTTCTCTCTGATCCATATTTTGATTGTAATTTTAATTCTTGACAAAGTTTTAATCCTTCTGATTTAATAAATGATATTAATTGACCATAACTCCAGTCATAAAAATTAATATCTTCTTTTCCTGTTGTTGTTTTTATAGCATTAAATATTCTATATGAAAATAAAGTAGGTAATCCTGAAATGAATTTTTCTTTCCAAAATGGTTGATTACAATCATCTCTTTTAAATACATAAGTTAAAAACATATCCTTATACCATCTAAAATCTGTTAATGTTGGACATCTTAAATTAGTCAGAAATATTTGAGAACTTTTTGATTCATAAGATGGATTTCCTATGAAATGATGAGCTAAAGCATATATTAAATATTCTGGTGCATCCGATATTTTAATTTTCTTTGGATTTCCTTGAGCATCTCTTGCTATATTTCCATTAACATCTAGTTCGTCTTCTTCAATTGTATGTTCTATTACTTCATTTCGTTGATCTTTTGTTATCATATTATCCCACCAATTTTTTAATTGTCCTGAAAATCCTGCAGTAAAGGCTACAGCTATATCTTTTGGTTTATACCCTTCTTGTCTATAAGCTACTCTAGCCATTCCCATTTCTTGTAGTAATCTTAATATTTCATATTCTGATCTACCATCTATATTCCATTCATAAACTGCTCTACCATCATATTGACTAGATGTAAACTTTGCTCTTTCTTCAATTTGTATATCTGGAGGTGTTAGTTTTGGATAATAATTTTTTCGTTGATACGGTGCATAATTTGTTTTTCTGTAATTATAATTTTTTCTTCTATATTGTTTTCTAATTCTATTTATATTATCATCTTGTAGTTCATCTTCAATTTCTTCTATTATATCTTTAATTTCATTTGAATCACTACTGCTACTATCATCTGTTTGTATTAAAATATTTTCTTCAATATTTTGTATATTATCTGTAGATTCTGTACTAGTACTAGGTTTTGTTTCTTGTAATTTTTTTAATATTTTATTTAATGTATCATTATCTCTTTGTGGGAGTTGAATATCATTTATTTGAAAATGAGGTTTAGATATTTCATTTGGAAAATTTATATTTTTATAAGGATTATTTATAATATTTGTTGAAATATTTAATTTTTCTTTTTTAATAGAGTCTTGAATACTAATATTTTCTTTAGGTATATTATCTATTTTTGTTGAGACTATTTCTAATTGATTTGCTACTGTTGATAATATTTGATTTGAATAATTTAATTGCTGATTAACCTTTTTTATGTCTTCTATTTCTACTGGACCTTTATCTGTTCGAGCTTCTCTAAATGGGGTTGCTACTATTTCTCCTTTAGATGTATTAATTACTATATTTAGTAGATGTGGATGTACCGAAGTAACTATCTCTCCTCCTATTAAATTCCATTTTTTATATAAGGATGTTTGAACATTTATTGACGGGGTTGAATATACATTTGTAATATTTTCTTTTTGTGTGATAAATTCTAGCCAAGAAAAGAATGGATAATTAAATTTTCTTCTATATAATTCCTGTTTCCATTGATCTTGAAGATTTTCTTGAAATGTTTTGTCTAAAGAGTTATACCAATTTCTTTTTTCATTATTAATTTCATCATTAAATAATTCTTCTAAATAACTAAATTTAGGTTTAAATTCATCAATTATAACATTAATAGATTCGGGTTTCATTTCTGAATAAGATGGTGAATTTCTCAATGAATTAGTATTAATTATTTCTGGTAATGGTGATTTATAATGAATTCTTTGACTACCTGTAATCGGTATTGAATATATTTCAGGGTTTGTATCTAAATTAGTATGTTGACTAAAAGTTCTTCTTAATGTAGGTATATCTGATATTGAATGTCTTTCAGGTTGAATTAATCGTTTATTAGCTCCATAATTATTAGATCTTAATTCATCAAAGTGTATTATGATACTTCCATCATCTTGTTTAATTATCTTTGAGGTATTACTTTGTTGTATATTTCTTGATTGAATTTGAGGAATTATTGTAAAAGTTTGTGGAATCGTGATTTCATCCCATTTTAAAGTTTTTGGAATATAAACTGATGATTTAGTAGAATCTTCTTCAAATATTACGGTTTCTTCATTATTTGTTTGTTCTAATTTTAACCTTGGATCTATTAAAGTTTTTAACAATTTAAAACATACTTTATATTGAATTACAAAACTACGACTTCTAGTATCAATTTTATGTTGATCTATCTGTATATCCATAACTAATGAATCAAGAATTAATTCATCATCCAAACTAACTAAAAAATTAGGTACACAATTGAATGATATTGAACCATCACATATATTAGTTTGAATTAAAGCAAGTATTGAATCTTGATACTCTATTAATCTTCTATCTCTTAATGCTATAAATATAGGATTATTAATACCTATTCTATGCATAGGTTTAATTATTACTTTTATTATTCCATAATGAATATATTTAAATCCTTGACCTTTATATTTATTAATTGCAATATTAGACAATAATTTTATAGTTTTTGAAATTTCTTTAAATGTTAAATCTTGTTCATGTATTTTAACTGAGTAAGAATTATTAAAACTTAAATTACCTATATGATAAACAGAACTTAAAGTTTTTGAGTTTATATCAAACTGTATTTCATGACTTTGATTAATATTATCTACATCTGCTAAATTAGTATTATTACCAAAATTAAACAATTTCTTAAAAGTATTTAAATTCATAACTTTTAAAACGTACCTTAGTTGCTTAATGCAACACAAAGAATGCAGAATGTATGGGGAACACAGGAGTGCCTAACCGGGAACACCTTAAGCTGACGCTGTTGTGGCTTACCAACGGATTCACAAGGCTGCTCAACCGCTTACCAAACCTTACAATTCTTTATTCTAAATGTTGATTAAATAACTTAAGTATTGTTAAAAGCTTAGAGTTTAAATATTTAAAAGATATTGAATGAATGATGGCTCTGATACCAAAATAAGCAGGATCGATATAAAATTAAAAATATGATATAAAGAATTTGATAAAGAATTTCGGATTGCTTTACGTGAATTGAAAATTTTGAAACCAAAAACACTTCAATGTCGTAAATGTCTTGGGTACGGTCATACTGAAATTGAATGTTGCAATCTCTTTATTGTGGTTTTCGCGAATGGAATTGTTCGATTTGAAGATTCTAATGGTTATAATGTTGAAGATGATATTAGGGTTGCAAAAGAAGAACCGAAGGTTGCCGTTGTTACAAAACCACATTTGAACTGTGATGAAGAAATTATTGAGGTGATTGAGCCCAAGGAAGATGGAGTTTCTTTGAAGAAAATTCATTAACCCATGGTAGAGGAGGCACTTGATTTAATTTCTTTTAATGCTTTTTATGATTGTAATTTGAATGATATTATTGTACATTATGAAAAGCAAGAAAAAGAAGACATTGATGAATTGTGTGGAAAAAGCCAGTTTGTGAGCTTTGTAGCAAAAGGCAAAGAGAAGAAAAATTTTGAGTGTGAATTGCCAAATATTCTTTCTTTTTGTCTAGGTGATTTTACAAGTTTTGAATTGAACTATCTTGTTATTCACAAACAAGATTCGAAGTCGAACCTTTCTAAGTGAGAGGGACTTATGCGAAATCAGATAGCCTGTCGAGTTGGTGTGCAAAATCTAAGGTGCTAAAGCCGAATGTGGGAGATGAGTCATTCAAGTGGAAGCCTGGAGGAAGAAGACATGGGTAGCAAGCCACATCGCGATGTCGAAGTTTTGAACGTTGCGACGTCTCTCACTAGAGCCATTTTCTATTTTTGTCGAATAAGCCTGACGTCGCAACGTCCAACTTTCCACATCGCAATGTTGGTTTGCATCAGATTTTATTTTATATTGTTATTTTAGGTTTTTTGTGATTATTTTGTAATGGACTTTTGTTTAAGTGTCCTTTAGTTGTTAAGGCCCACAATTCATGGAACTTCAAACCTTGTTAGCTAGGGTTTGTTTTAGTTTCTTAACTAGTAAGTTAGATTTTAATTGTAAGCCTATTTGTAGGCCTTTTTCAGCATTGTAATGGAGACAGTGAAGAATTTTGAATTGAGAAATAAAACAGAGAATGTTTTATCTTTTAGAGTTTGCGGTTCCTATGAAGGGGATTGTTTCTTTCTAATTGTGATTTTGTTTTCCTACGAAGGGTTTGCAAACTTGCAATTTTTTAGAATTGAATAGTTTTGCGCAAAACGAACTATTTAATTGGTGTTTAATTTCCAATCTACATTGTTAGATTGTTCAACGCCCATTGCTTTATTCGAAAGGTCCTAATAGAATTTGCTTCCGTGACATACTAAACCGAATTTTGTGTGACGCAGGTTGGATTTCATATCACAATGGGTTAATTTTATAACTTAAAATAATACTTTTTCATGTCATATTGCTACTTTTTCTCGCAAGAGTGTTACTTTGACAATGTCAAGGTATAATTTTTCAAATTACCATTATGCTACTTTTATAGTCGAGAGTGATACTTTTCCCTATAGTGATAGACTTTTTAATGATGTAAAAGGTAACACCAATACTTTTTTATATCACATTGCTATTTGTACTGTATTTATCCAAAACTGATACTTTTTAATGTTTACTGCTACTTGTTACTTTATGAATTCGATAGTAATAGTTTTTAAAATGTAAGACTGATACTTTTTAGTGTTTACTACTACTTGTTGGTTTGTAAATTCAATAGTGATACTTTTTAAAATATAAAACTAATTTTAATATTTATTGCTACTTGTTACTGTTTGAATTTGAGAGTGATATTATAAACATGCAACATTGATGCTTTTGATTTTATGGTTGACAACATTAGCTGTCACCTATCAATGACCGTCGATCATTGTTGACAAATGGTCACCAACAGGATTTTGATAAACCTGCCAGAATCTTACCAGAATTTTGCCGACCAACTGGTGATCAATGCCAGTCAATGACTATTGACTAGCAGTAGTATCACTCTCGCGATATAGACATACTTTTTAATGTTATAAAAAGTAACACTGGTATTTTTTCATATCACACTTATATTTGTTACTTTGTTTATTTGAAAGTGATACTTTTTTAACATGTAAAATTGATAATTTTGAATTTCATTGTAATACTTGTTACTTTGTGTATCCAAAAGTTATACTTTTAAAATGTCACATTGATACTTTTTAATGTGACAATGCTACTTGTTACTTTGTGTATTCAAAAATGATACATCTTATAATGTTATACTAGTACTTGTTAATGTTTGGCTGCTATACTTATTACTTTGTGTATCAAGCTATAATTTTTTTTTCAAGTCACCAATATGTTACTTTTATAACCTAAAGTGACACTTTTTCATATCAGATTGCTACTTTTTATCACAAGAGTGTTACTTTGAAACTGTCAATGTATACTTTTTCAAGTCACCATTGTGTAACTTTTTTAGTTGAGAATGATACTTTTTCTTGATAGAAACATACTTTTTAATGATGTAAAAGGTAACACTCATACTTTTTAATATTACACTGGTACTAAATTATCATTTGATATTTAATTTTTAAAATAATAAAAGATCAAAACAATCTTATATTAGGAGTTTTGTCCCAAATTCATTGTCTTGAACTAGTATTTCTATTATGCATATATTTTTGAAAATTCCCCTGAATTCTCTATTTTCTTCCTTTTGATATTGACTGTCTAGGATCCAAAACTATTGTTGAAGTGCTATATACTGCAGAATCCTCATTTTGATATGTAATGTTACTGACATTGCTAACTAGAAGAAGGTCCCTATTGTAACTCTACTCAAGTATTTTCCTTGTATGTTCATATTCTTAGCATTTTTGAGAGTAAAGTTATAGTACTTAATAATCATTTGATAAGGCCATAGGATGCCAATTTTAGGATTATTTGAAGGTGACACTATCTCATTAAATTTATCCCAAACTTCTTTTTTAGCCAATTTTGTCCACCTTTTTAGTTGTAAAACTATGGTATTTCCAATAAAGAGTGCATATTAACTACTATCAAATAATGGTAACATAGTATACCACATTCTTCAAATTATTTGCAAGAGCATGATATGAAATTATTGAGATTATTGAACATGACACGTTGGGAATGGTATCAGAGCCAAAATATCATAAACTTTTATGTTATCTTCAATAAGTATGACCATTGAAGTTCCAAAAATAAATTTTAGAAACTGAGCTTCAACATCTTTGAAAATTGTAATTCAATGTACCTTAGCAACATGTTTCACCATTCTAGTTACTGGCAGAGCAGATGTAGAAGCCAATTTTGAACATTGGAATTCATCAGCTTGTAACATTTCTCTCACGATTTACCATTTCTTTGAAAAGTCCAAAGATTTTAGTTAAGCTGGTGATTCTTTTTTTTGTATTAAATCCTATGGTTGTGTTTTTATTTCTTTGGGAGGATTGTATTCCAATAGAAAAGAAATCCTTATCGAATGCAGTACACCATTTTTCCTTTAAGGCATATAATCTTATAAACTATGAATGATTCTACAAATCATATGTTAATATCATAGAATTACAATAGGTTTCAAATTTAGTTTTATCAATATAGTCTTTTAAAGATTTGTTGAATTAATCTTTTAAAGAACGATCATATTTCAACTGCTTAAAGTGACTTACAACATTTTGGAGAAAGTATCATCAACACAGTCTGTCCTTTATTTGAGGAAAATGCTTTATTTTAGTTCAATAGTTTGTTATGTATTCTCTGATATGAAAGGTAGTACTGTTGAGAAGTAGAGTAGTAATTGTAATCGATGAATGCTAATTTGTAATGTGAGATTGGTAATATTTGAAATTTACATAATGTTTAGAAAGTATCTCTAAGTTTGATAAGTATTAGTGTTGAATTGAAAAAGTAACAATCAAAGTTTGAAAAGTAATAGTTTTTAAGATTTAGAAGTAACTATTTGAGCTTGACAAGTATCACTGTTATATTTAAAAGTAGCAGTATACATATATCAGTTTTTGGTTAAAGTTTTACACCCTAAACTAATAAGTATTAGTGTTGGATTTGAAAGTAACACTATCCAATAAGAGTTAGGATTAGTACATAACACTAAAACACATCCTCACAAGTTAGATTGTCTATTGTCGTAGCATAGGAGCCCGTGCAGTCAATACTCCTAGTTCTTAGTGCATCTAGGTGGATTTGGTTGTCTATTGCTGTTGTAACATAGGGGCCTATTTAGGTAGAGTGTTACGATTACAAGAGTGGTATTAATATACACTAGTGGAGTGATCAACAACATAGGCATGATAATATAACCTTAAACCCTAGCAAGAAAGAGCTACAACTACAATTGATCTCTTAGATTCTTAGGTGCTTTCAATTCTAGTAGTTGTATGTTTGTTTCCTTTTAACTTATGAAATCATTCATGTCTAATCCAAGTAGAGAGCTCAATTTAGATAGTGACTAGATATAAATTAGATAACAATTAGATAGTTAGTTAGTTGACAAACCTACTAATTGATTTTCAAATAGTGTTTATAACCAAATAATTTGGTACTTAGCTAATTCTCTATAAGTTCAATATTCATACTTACCATACTATTTTAGTGTGGTTATTTAGGATAAATTTAAATTGTTTGCTATCTAGAGAGACTACACAAAAAACAAATGCTCTTGGCTAGTGACCAAGGTATGTTCAAAATCACAATGCATGATTGTATGATAAGGATGTTTACTGATGTTAAACATTCTTATAGTCTAAAGAAAAATCTTATCTCTTTAGACACCCTTAATGCTCTAGGGTGCAAATACACACATGAAGGTGGAGTGTTCAAGATTACTTATGGTGCTCTTATTGTCATAAAGGTTCATAAATCTAGAACTTTGTATATTTTAGAGGGATCAACTATGATGGATGTTGTGGGCATTTCAACATCAAAATTGTCTAATTCTGACATTACCAAATTATGTCACATACAGTTGGGGCACATGAGTCAGAAGGATTTATCCATTTTGGATTAGAAGAGGCATTCTAGGTGGAAAAAGTATTGAAGCATTGGACTTATTTGAATATTGCATATTTAGGAAGTAAAAAAGTTTCAACATCAAATCAGTAGTAGTCAATGAAAAAAGGTACTTTGGATTATACTCATTCAGATCTTTTGGATTCTTCTCATGTTCCATCTAAGAGTGGTTCCAAGTATATTTTGACTCCTGGTAATGTTTTTTCAAGACAAATTTAGGGTTATTCTATGAAGCACAAAAATGAGACTTTCCAAACTTTCAAACAATGGAAAGTTTTGATTAAAAAAAATTCAAAAATATATAAAGCGAATTAGAATAGATAATGGATTGGAATTTTGTGAAAAAGAATTTAATAAAAATTGTAAAAATGATAAAATTTTTCATTATCATATGGTTCGGATGACTCTTCAACAAAATGTTGTGGCATAACATATCAATAAAACTCTTACAAAGAGAGCTACTTGTATGTTTTTTAATTTTGAGGTTTCAAATATTTTTTTTTGTTTGAGGCAATTGTTATAGTATGTTACATTGTCAACTCTACTTCTATTGGACCTCTAAATTTTAAGTCTCATAAAGAAGTTTGGTCAGAAACTCTTGCTAATTATTTTGATTTAAAAATACTTTTGTGCTCTGGTTATATGCAAGCGAATGATAAAAAATTAGTGCGTAAGGCTAAAAAGTGTATTTTTCTTTATTATGAATTTGAGGTGAAAGGATATTTACTTTGGTGTCCCAATCAAGAGTCACCTTAATTTGTAATTAGTAGAGATGTTGTTAATGCACACGTGGAGTGACATTTATTTTAATTGGCATTAATTTTTTGGCAAGACAAGGAAAGATCTTTTTGGAAGCATAAATCAAATCAAATCAATCTATACAAGGAAGATTGATTTGGAGATTAATGCTATCTTGGTATTCTTGGAAACTATTATTAAAGATCTATCTTTGGAAAAGATATGCATTGAAGGCATATGGTTTTTCCATCTTTCCATTTGAATTATTTGGAAATAATCTTGGAGATAAACATGGGAAGATTTGGAGATAAACATGGGAAGATTTGGTGTGCCTATATGATTTTTCCACACCACACGGTTTTGAGTGTGCAAGGCGTGCGAATTGTTTGAATCATGTAGAGCCTTGATGTTTATTTCGGTCTTTTACAAGACTGTGAACACACTTCTTTGTTGGAGATGTTTGATCAAAGTGTGTTGGCTTAAGCATCTTAATGTCATATTATTAAAGATGCAATCCTTATTTTCTTTATTATAATCCAGCCTCGGGAGGAGGTTGTTGAAGAGCTCGGGAGAGTTCAAACGTGGGCAAGGGGATCTTGTATCAACCACGGATTTCGGGAGGAGTCGTCATTGACAAGGGGATCTTGTCTTCATTGTGGGCAAGGGGACTTGCATTAACCACAGATTCCGGGAGGAATCAACACAAGTCGAGAGGAGCTTGCACAATCCGTTCACTGTGGAGTTAGGAAGAGGCGGCGTCAAAGATAAGAGGGAGTCTTACTTTGTGTCAGACCGAGTGTCTTATAACTTGTGAACTTAGTGGATTGTTTTACAGACGTAGGCAGATTGCCGAACTGCGTTACCAACCTCCTGTCTCTTTACTTTCCGTATTTTATTATTGTCCATTACTGCTTTTGTTATCGGTGTCACACCTAGTATTTCTAACCCACTGAGACACCGCGCATTTAACCTTGATCTTTCAATTGGTATCAGAGCGGGTCGTCTTTGTTTCTTAGGCGGGATCCGCAGGACTTGATCTTGGTTTTTGTGCAATGGACTTTATGATGGAAGGAGGTCTCTTCATTAGCTGATGATGTTCCTAGATCTTTAGATGTTCCACCTGATGTTACTCCAGATGTTACTACAGTTGACTCTGATTCTGCGGAGGAAGTTGTTGCAAAGGAAACTCCTGTTCCTTCTGCACTTCTGGTGTCACTGCTGGTGTCACGCCTGGTGTCACTGACAGTCAGGTCTCTTCCAGCGCCCAATCTGGTGGGTATGTTACTGGTTCAGATGAAAGAATTCCAGAAGTTGCTGCTGGTGTTCAATTGCTAGCAGACTCCGTTGGTTTAGTGCCTCATGATGCAGAGGATTCTGATTGATATGGCTCTGATGTTTGTTTATGATCCTTTGCTTAAGACACTTTTTATGTTTTATTGTTGTTTTTGTGCCCTTTTGTCTTTTTGTGGCAAAAAGGGGGAGTAATTTGTGATATTTAGGTATTTGTTTTGTAATCCCTTAAACAATTGTATTCTGGGATCTTTGTGTCTCTTGTTGTGTCATGCACAATGTCTTGTGCAGCAATGTTTCTTAGGGAACTTGGTGTCTTTTGCTGTGTCATGCACGATGTTTTGTGCAGTGATGTTTCTTTACATAGTTCCTGTTCAGGGGAGATTTCAAGACCTTCCGATTCAGCATACAGGGAGAGTTTTGATTTTGCCAAAAAATGCCAAAGGGGGAGATTGTTAATGCACACGTGGAGTGGCATTTATTTTAATTGGTATTAATTTTTTGGCAAGATAAGGAAAGATCTTTTTGGAAGCATAAATCAAATCAAATTAATCTATACAAGGAAGATTGATTTGGAGATTAATGCTATCTTGGTATTCTTGGGCTTATCTTGGTATTTTTGGAAGCTATCATTAAAGATCTATCTTTGGAAAAGATAAGCATTGAAGGCACATGGTTTTTCCATCTTTCCATTTGAATTATTTGGAAATAATCTTGGAGATAAACATGGGAAGATTTGGAGATAAACATGGGAAGATTTGGTGTGCCTATATGATTTTTCCACACCACACGGTTTTGAGTGTGCAAGGCGTGCGAATTGTTTGAATCATATAGAGCCTTGATGTTTATTTCGGTCTTCATTAGACTGTGAACACACTTCTTTGTTGGAGATCTTTGATCAAAGTGTGTTGGCTTAAGCATCTTAATGCAATATTATTGAAGATGCAATCCTTGTATTCTTTATTATAATCCAGCCTCGGGAGGAGGTTGTTGAAGAGCTCGGGAGAGTTCACACGTGGGCAAGGGGATCTTGTATCAACCACGGATTCTGGGAGGAGTCGCCATTGACAAGAGGATCTTGTCTTCATTGTAGGCAAGGGGACTTGCATTAACCACAGATTCCGGGAGGAATCAACACAAGTCGAGGGGAGCTTGCACAATCCGTTCACTGTGGAGTTAGGAAGAGGCGGCGTCAAAGATAAGAGGGAGTCTTACTTTGTGTCAGACCGAGTGTCTTGTAACTTGTGAACTTAGTGGATTATTTTACCTGGGCGTGGCCCCGCAGACGTAGGCAGATTGCCAAACTGCGTTACCAACCTCCTGTCTCTTTACTTTCCGTATTTTATTATTGTCCATTACTGCTTTTGTTATCGGTGTCACTCCTAGTGTTTCTAACCCACTGAGACACCACGCATTTAACCTTGATCTTTCAGATGTTACTTTTGATCAGATGTTTATGTTATATACAATAAATGAGTGCTCTAGTTTTGTGATACAAATCAAAATCATAATACCCAAAAGAAGTTAAAGGTCTAACATGGGAGTTTTAATCCTTCTCAACCAAGTTCTTCTACAATTCTGTAAGATTCAACTAAACTAGAGTTCAAATCAGAAGAGAGAGAATATTCCATAGTTAGAGACAAATGAAGAATAGAAATTCATCCACCACAAAGATGTGCAAATATAGTTTTGTATTCTTTGTTAGTTCCATTGGAAACAGTTGGTAACGATGAACAACTCGCATATAGTAAAGCAAGTAAAAATGCAAACTCAAACAAGTGGTTGATTACAATAAATGAAGAAATTAAGTCTCTCCCAAAAATTATTGGGTTCTTATAAAGCCATCTTCAGAGAAGAAATCATTATAGGAAAATTTGTGTTAAAGAGAAAAGAAGGTATTTCAGGGGTTAAATATGCAAGGTTCAAAGCACATTTAGCTGCAAAGGGTTATAGCCAGATTGAAAATATTGATTTTAATTATATGTTTTTACTTATTCTTAAGTATAACCCTATTCGTGTTTTACTTATTTTAGTTACCATGTGTGATTTGAAGTTATAATAACTCAATATTAAGACAACTTTCTTGAATGGTAAACTTGGGGAACAAATATATATGAAGCAATCCTAGGTATTTGTAATAGAAAATAAGGAAGACCATATTTACTTGTTAAAGAAATTCTCGTATAAATTGAAGCAATCTTTAAGATAGTGGTACAAGAGATTTGATTCTTTTATGATGGTTTATAATTGTTCTCAGAGCATGGATGATAATTGATAGTAAATCATGTAGGTGTGCAAAATACAAGGTATTCAATGTGTTCATTCTATTTGTATGTGATGAATCCTATGTATGGAGACCTGGGATATAAAGAAAAACAAGTTTCAAGTTGATCCCATAGTCGTCTTAGACTCCATGTAGGGATAACAAAGCGAAAATTGACAAGAGGCATAAAAAATTAAATACTAAGAGAATCTGCCACACTTTAGTAATCCGCACATATCTCTCTCACTATAACTTGAAATTAAGTGATTCAAGCGGCATTACAAAGCTTCGATACATAGCTACAACCTTTATATTTTGCATTTTCCAAGATTCTACTTGGATCATGGTAAAAATGGAAAAATCAATGTACATCGTGACGCATGAACCCTAAAGTCATGACGCTGCTTACCGTTTTTGAAAAGTTGCTAATAGATCCTCTGCGTCACGGCGTAGAGATCTTTGCATTGTGACATAGGGATTTCGGCCAAAATTTTGAATTTTTGATTATTAATATTTTTAAATTGTCTTTTTATTTTAGGTTGTTTCCTAAAATATTCCTTATATATTAGGGCCCAAAAACATGTTATCTTAGCATTGTTTGGTAAGGTTTAAGTTGAGTCTTAATTAAGGACTTTTGTTTAGTCTTTCTTTATATGTAAGTTTTATTACGTTGCCTATATAAGGCCATCATAATGTAACATTGGAATTGGAGATTTTGAGATATTGAATTTTGAGAAATACAAAGTTGTTTTCTTTACGTGAATTTGAATTCATGACGAAAGTCTTTTTCTTGCATGTGAGTTGTGTTCCTGATGAAGGAGTTATAACTTGTTTGACTTTCTTGTTAATGGAGTGTGAGGAGTAATCAATTAATCATGTTTAAAGCCAATCTATAGAGATAAATTATTATCTACCTTTCATATCAAGCTTCGAAAGTCCTGTTTTGTGTATTCCTCAACCAATGCATCTAACTACGTGTCGAGCATAAAGATATACATCTATCAAGTGGTATCAGAGATCAAGGGTTTTCGAAATCAAGTTCTCAATTTTCCTTATAAATTGAATTATCAAGTTGTTTGATATACATAAGCCTTTCATAAATTGTTATTTTGTGATTGGTATAAAGCAATTATATCATTTTTCTTTTGTTATTTTGGTTCGTGTGGAACAAAAAAAGATCAAAAAAATTGTTTTTTTTATAAATATCAAGTAGGTATATTTTAGATTTGTGTTTGATGCCAAAATATTCCAGTATAAACGGAAGCTTTTGCATTAACTTTGGATGCTTTAAGTGAGTTGAAAAATCTAAAACCAAAAACACATCAATCCAGTAAGTATCATGGTTATCGTCATACTAAAGTTGAATGTTCCAATCACTTTGTGGTCGTTATCTTAGATGATGTTGTTCATTTTGATGATCACAACACTTATAATTTTGTTGATCCATCTTCATTGGAGTTGGTTCAAGAAATTCAATTACCAATTATGGAGATCACCATTGAAGAGATCATTATAGAGCCAGAAAGCAAAGGTGAATTTCTTTGGGACATGCCTTTGGACAATAATCTTTTGGGAGACATTACAACATCTATTGAGGAAGAAGCTCAATAAAAAATTGTGGAGGATCTAATTCCAACAATTGAAGAACTGTGAGACCCCAAAAATTTTAACGTGTTGTTAATCTTATTAATATTAAAACACGTAAGTTATTTTAATTTTTAAATTAGAATACAAAGTTTTGGGTAAGTATTATTGTGAAAATTAATATCACATAACTAAGCACTTTAGTCAATTATTAATTTTAGAATCTCGTTACAATTTTATAATCTCACAAGGAGTTTAATTGCATAGTTTAATAGTTATTTTAGGTCTTTGTTAGTCTCTATCAAAATTTAAGGGGCCAAGTTGCGAATTAGAAAACTAAAATTAAAAAAAAAATCAAATGCTACCAAACAACAACTAAAGGCTACACACTTGGCAGCCTAATTAATATGCAGAAAACATAATAAGGTTCTTGTGAAGCCTATAGAAGGTATATGAAGCAGTTGAAAAAAAAAAGAGGAAGCGGGGGAAAAATTTTGTAAAGCATTGAGGGAAAATAAGGGGCGGCAAACTGATGAGAAAGACAAGAGAGGAGCATAGAGGGAAACAAAGAAAGAAGAGAAAGAATAGGGCACCAAAATCCAACCATGGATTGTCCGGATAAAGCTTTGAAAATCTTTGTGACAAGTGGGTAGAACTGGGTTTCGGGAGTTTTGTTTGAATTTCAATAAAAAAGAAGAGAAAAAATGAACTTGATTTCTTTATTTGCATAGTCATTGATTGATGGTCTGATATGACTTTTAATGCAAATTTGTTAGGTTTGTATGCATTTTGGTTCTTGCATATTTTTTCTAATCTTTGTAAGTTGGTAAATTTTTCGAATACATTTTAATTCTGAAGTTTTGAATTGTTTCATCTCGAATTAAGTAACGAATTTTGAGAAAATAGATCTCTGAACTCATGGGAGTAATCTGTAATTTGAAGTTATGGTTGTAAAATTTTCCTTTCTTGTGGTTTAAAGATGTTAATGACTGAGTTTCAATTAAGCTTGAATTGTTTCTTATGTTACTGTTGTTTGTTCCAAAGTGGGGTATTGGATTATATAGAGCCATTTTGATTAACTTCTTGGAAAGTTGCATTCATTGTTTGTGAGGAATTATTGAACTTTGATTGATTTAGTATTTCATGGGTAAAATTGATGCAAGATCTTGCACAATTTAATGGTGGTTGTGAAAGATCAAGGTTAGATACGCGGTGTCTCAGTGGGTTAGAAACACTAGGTGTGACACCGATAACAAAAGCAGTAATGGACAATAATAAAATGCGGAAAGTAAAGAGACAGGAGGTTGGTAACGCAATTCGGCAATCTGCCTACGTCTGCGGGGTCAAGTCCAGAAAAACAATTCACTAAGTTCACAAGTTACAAGACACTTGGTCTGACACAAAGTAAGACTCCCTCTTATCTTTGACGCCTCCTCTTCCTAACTCCACAGTGAACGGAATGTGCGAGCTCCCCTCGACTTGTGTTGATTCCTCCCGAAATCTGTGGTTAATGCAAGTCCACTTGCCCACAATGAAGACAAGATCCCCTTGTCAATGGCGACTCCTCCCGGAATCCGTGGTTGATACAAGATCCCCTTGCCCACGTTTGAACTCTCCCAAGCTCTTCAACAACCTCCTCCCGAGGCTGGATTATAATAAAGAAAATAAGGATTGCATCTTCAATAATATGACATTAAAATGCTTAAGTCAACACACTTTGATCAAACATCTCCAATAAAGAAGTGTGTTCGCAGTCTTGTAAAAGACCGAAATAAACATCAAGGCTCTACATGATTCAAACAATTCGCTCACCTTGCACTGCCCAAAACCGTGTAGTGTGGAAAGATCATATATGCATACCAAATCTTCCCATGTTTATCTCCAAATCTTCCCATGTTTATCTCCAAGATTATTTCCAAATAATTCAAATGGAAAGATGGAAAAACCATGTGCCTTTAATGCTTATCTTTTCCAAAGATAGATCTTTAATGATAGTTTCCAAGAATACCAAGATAGCATTAATCTCCAAATCAATCTTCCTTGCATAGATTGATTTAATTTGATTTATTGTTCAAATAAGATCTTTCCTTATCTTGCCAAAAAATCAATGCCAATTAAAATAAATGCCACTCCACGTGTGCTTTAACAATCTCCCCCTTTGGCATTTTTTGGCAAAATCCAAACTCCCCCTGTATGCTGAATCGGAAGTGCTTGTAAACTCCCCCTAAACAGGAATTAGGTAAAGAAACATCTCTGCACAAGACATTGTGCATGACACAGCAAAAGACACCAAGTTCCCTAAGAAACATCACTGCACAAGGCATTATGCATGACACAACAAAAGACGCCAAGTTCCCAGCATACATTGTTTTAGGGATTACAAACCAAATATCAAAAATAGCCAAATTACTCCCCCCCCCCCTTTTTGCCATAAAAGCACAAAAGGGCACAAAAACAACAATAAATCATACATAATTGTCTTAAGCAGAGTAAAATAAACAATCATGAGAGTCATATTACTCAGAATCCTCTGCAGCATCAGGCACAAGGCCAATTGAATCTGCTAGCAATTGAACACCAGCAGCAACTTCTGGAATTCTTTCATCTGAACCAGCAACATACCCACCAGATTGGGCGCTGGAAGGGGCATGACTGTCAGTGACACCAAGCGTGACACCAGCAGTGACACCAGAAGTGTAGAAGGAACAGGAGTTTTCTTTGCAACAACTTCCTCCACAGAATCAGAGTCAACTGCAGTAACATCTGGAGTAACATCAAGTGAAACATCTGAAGATCCAGGGACATCATCAGCTAATGAAGAGACATCCTTCCATCATAAAGTCCATTGCACAAAAACCAAGATCAAGTCCTGCGGATCCCACCTAAGAAACAAAGACGACCCGCTCTGATACCAATTGAAAGATCAAGGTTAGATGCGCGGTGTCTCAGTGGGTTAGAAACACTAGGTATGACACCGATAACAAAAGTAGTAATGGACAATAATAAAATGCGGAAAGTAAAGAGATAGGAGGTTGGTAACGCAGTTCGGCAATCTGCCTACGTCTGCGGGGCCACGCCCAGAAAAACAATCCACTAAGTTCACAAGTTACAAGACACTCGGTCTGACACAAAGTAAGATTCCCTCTTATCTTTGACGCCGCCTCTTCCTAACTCCACAGTGAACGAATTGTGCGAGCTCCCCTCGACTTGTTTTGATTCCTCCCGGAATCTGTGGTTAATGCAAGTCCCCTTGCCCACAATGAAGAAAAGATCCCCTTGTCAATGGCGACTCCTCCCGGAATCCGTGGTTGATACAAGATCCCCTTGCCCACGTTTGAACTCTCCGGAGCTCTTCAACAACCTCCTCCCGAGGCTGGATTATAATAAAGAAAACAAGGATTGCATCTTCAATAATATGACATTAAGATGCTTAAGCCAACACACTTTGATCAAAGATCTCTAACAAAGAAAAGTGTTCACAGTCTTGTAAAAGACCGAAATAAACATCAAGGCTCTACATGATTCAAACAATTCGCTCGCCTTGCACTCCCCAAAACCGTGTAGTGTGGAAAAATCTTATAGGCACACCAAATCTTCCCATATTTATCTCCAATATTATTTCCAAATAATTCAAATGGAAAGATGGAAAAACCATGTGACTTCAATGCTTATCTTTTCCAAAGATAGATCTTTAATGATAGTTTCCAAGAATACCAAGATAAGCCCAAGAATACCAAGATAGCATTAATCTCCAAATCAATCTTCCTTGCATAGATTTATTTAATTTGATTTATGGTTCCACAAATCAATCTTCCTTGCATAGATTGATTTAATTTGATTTATGGTTCCAATAAGATCTTTCCTTATCTTGCCAAAAAATCAATGCCAATTAAAATAAATGCCACTCCACGTGTGCATTAACAAGTTGCATGTGAATTTTTTAATAGCTCTATATATTATCAATATCGGTTAATTATGTCAATTAAGGAGAAACATAACAATCGTTGAATGGGTTCAAAGACTTGAATAAAGTATGCATGTACAGATACACTAGGCTTGTTTGTAGTGAAAACAATGTTTTTGTTAAAGGGCTATAAGAGAAGTTAATCCCACAAGTTATAGAGACTTCTTGATTATAGCAGATTTTGGCATAGACAAGGGAAAGGATAAAGGTTTCGTGGCTTAGATTCTTTTACGTTTAAGTATATAACTATGGGATGACATTGCAGGGAAGAATAGAATGCGAGTCTTATATTTTGAATAAATTCACAGTTCTTAGTTATGTTTTAATATGACTAAAACACAGAATAATTTGGGATAGGGTGGATTGGTAAGAACCGTTTGTAGACTTATTTTAGTATAACTAGGTTTCTTGAGTTTTTAATGTGTGACAGACAATTATATAGTTTGGAAAAGAATGATAATGGCAAATAGTACACATGTAATTAAGTATGAACTTAATGGGACTTCACATATATCCTAGATAAACATGTATCAATAAATAACTAATTATCTTATTTATTTTTTAGAATAATCCTACGAGGGAAACAAGTTTGTCTTTGCTTCAATAGGAAACCTTCTGTCCCACTATGAGATAATAATAATACAATAATAATAATAATAATAATACCTTAGTAAAATTTGAATAATAGAAGATAATAGTAATAATATACTAGTACGGTCATCTAATTTAGGAATAACATTAAAACAAATAATGGATTGGTGTTTATTATTAGTTAAGTTAAAACGAAATGGATTTTGGACCTTTATAAAGTCAAAGAAAATAAACTCTTGCTACTAAGATTAATTAACAATAGTATTAAATAATAATTAATATGTAAAATTGTGTCGTTATCAAGGTAGTAAGGGAAAAGAAAAGATTGCTCGCTCAGTGATTTGAAAGTAATAATAATTTATATAATAATAAAAGTGTATATATTAACACGTAAAAGTATAAAAGAAAATGAGAAAATAGGAATCATTTATATAAGAGACATATATATATATATTTTTATATACGGGTACATATGGAACATAAAATAAATATGCAAGTATAATCTGCTCTAAACTCTAGTAGGCTTTGTTATAATATAAACATGCTAAAAGTTAATTAATTGGGATTTTTACCAGATAGACATTGCATAATTTATGTTTCAAGCCCCTTTTATCTCGGGACCCACTATTTAAAAGAATGGTGCGAATAATAAATTTTTAATTAATCTTTTTCTTATATTATGCATAATATTTAAGATAATTGAACTTAATTTCTTGCTTTTGTATTAAATGCCTCATATTGTATTTTGATTTTAACGTGACTATCGTTCCAGCTATATAAAATTATCTACCTTGCAAGGGAAAAATACTTAATGATAATTGAAATTTTCTCTTATTGCATCAACTTATTTATACTGTATCTATTATATATGATATGATTGAGATTTTAGTTATGTGTTTTGTGGAACTAAGTGCTTCGCCAAATTGAAGGCGAGAGCTATCTATTGAATCCACACAAGCCGATTATTGGTTGTAAAATACTGGCACGATGTGAATCATTTTGTGTATGGCTTGGATTTACCTGTACTGTGACTGTCTGACTGATTGGGGCCTAGTCATGAGTGGCTTATTGATGATCAGGAAGGCAAGGACCGACGAGTTCATTGTAAGTACACCGTGATGTTTAACCCTTGTCAAATGGAACCAATGAGGTTTTAGTTTCATGAGAAAGGGTATTGATTATCCGAATATATCATACTATGCTTGCGGGCAATTACTGACCTTGGAGGATAAGGTAGCTCTAAGTCGCGCGCGCAATTTGTCGGGAGTCATATGGTACTAGGTCTATTGGGCTGACCACAGGTAGCAAAGCTTAATACTTATGTTCTCCCTTATGGGACAATGTGCTACTTGAGTTAAAAGCTCTCGGTAACTATGTATTGCTAGTGTTTTTCTCATTGGTTACTGTTAGTTTCTCAATAAATGTTTGCTATTAGTATTTTCGTGATATGCCTGAAATTATTTTGACATCGTTTGGTTTGAAAATGCAGTTTTAAATTATTTATCATTTTATAAAAATCATACCCAATTCCAAACCCATTTAGCGATAAAGGCTCACCCCACTTTCTTAAATGTTTTTAGTAGAGCAATGGAAAAAAGCAGTGAAGGGTAGACTAGTGGAGCCACTGTTGGATGGTGAGACATTTGGCACTCAACTTGGGAGTTTAAATTAAGTTGTAATCCAATGTTTTAATGTGGGATTACTTTGTACTTTTGATGTTATTACTGTTGAAAAGGAAAAAATTTTAGAAATAAAATTCCTCGAGGTTTCAATATTTTTTCATGACTGTTAGATAGATTGAACGACCCGATCCACTTCCCAACTAGGCGGTGGGTTGGGACGTTACACGTGGTATTAGAGTCTTTGTGCTCATAAGTGAGGATAAGATCTTTGGACTATGACATTAGGTTTTAATCTGACTTGAAATCATTTTACATATCTATTAAGGTATTATGGAAATTATAGTGTTGATTACTGTGGAAGGGTAGTCTGCTAAGTTCTAATCCGGTTTGAAAGTATGCATTAAGTTTGAAAAGATTTTATGGAAGTTATCAAATTAAGTGTCAAGGAACAAGACCCAAAGATGAGATCCCAAGTTGATGTCATAGGCTTGATTATAGGATTCGATTGATCATCTTAAGATTGATCAACCTAAGATTTGGATCTTTTCATTTCTATTACTCAAGTTATAGTTATACAGAAATTCAGAGGGGGAGGTAATTGGTGGATATAGAGAACAAGTATTGAGTTTGGAGCAGTGTTATCAAACTCGGACCGGACCGGCCGGTTGGACCGGTTGGATCGGGAACCGGCTAAGGGTCCGGTCCGAGTTAGCTTGAAAAACCAGGAGTTTAAAACCCGGTCAAAAACCGGGTTCAACCGGGAAAACCGGGACCCTGGTAAAACCCGATTTTTTTTTTTGGGTCAAATCTTCAGCGCTTCCCCAAACCATTAGCACCATGGATTTCAAGCCCATCAAATCCGCAATTTGAACTTGTGCAGTAACATCAACAAGTAATAAATGAAGCATCAAGATGGAAAAAATCTCTTAGCCTTTTATAATTTTTATGATTCATTAATGTTTTTCCATCAATACCCTCAATTGTCATTAATGATTTCAATTTACCATTTTTTAATATATTAAAATTTAAATACATTCAATTGCCATAAATATTTTGATTTATCATATTCAAAATTTTTAATTATCATTAATAATTTCAATTTACCATATTTTAATATTTTAAAATTTGAATACATTTAATTGTCAAAAATACTTTAATTTAACATATTCAAGATTTTTAATATCTTTCAATTATCATAAATTCTTTTAATTTACCATATTTTAAGATTTTTAATAAATTTTAATTGTCATAAATACTTTCAATTTACCCTATTACAAGATTTTGAATGAATATAGAAATTATGTTTTTCATTAATATTTTCAATCAATCACATTTATACAATTCAAATAAATATGAATTTTAAATTTTATCATATAATATTTATTATTTTTTATTTAATTATTATTTTATAGCACACAAAATTAAATTCAAAGTGTGATATGTAATCAATTTTTTTAATTCACAAGTTTAAGTTTTGAAATAAATAAATTGTGTATTGAGAACTATATTTTTTAATTTATTTTAATATGATCGATTTGATATTAAATTAATTAATACTTTATTATATCTCACGTATTTTAATAAAATTTTATTAAATTATAAACAAAATAATTATTAGCATTATTAAACAATACGATCTATAATTTTTTTATGGATGAAAAACTAAGAATTTAATTGAATATTTTTTTTTTTATAATTTGGTCATTTTATTTGACATAAAATGTGATATATGTTAATATTTAATTAATATATTTATATTAAATATATTTATGACGTCATCCGGTTCTTGACACCGGTTCGACCGGTCCGACCAATTGACCCCTAACCCAGTAGCTCCACCAGTTCGCACTCCAATCCGAGTTTTAAAACACTGGTTTGGAGTAACTATAAGAGACTTGCATGAGATTTGTCTAAAATGTTTAATTAAATATGGAGAAATACAAATAACCTTTCGAAAAGTAAGGATATTGATATTGTAGTTTTCTAAGTCTAAGACATTGAAAAATATTACTCTAGATTTAATAATTATATTTAACCCTAAATTGATTATTTCAGATTGTGAAGCTGTTAGTATTACACCAAGGAATTAATTCTACTAATTTTGAAAATAGAGTAACTAAACCTTACGTGCTAGCCATAAAAAAATTAATTAAAATTAAGTTTTAAAAAAATTATATGCGAGGTGTAGTATGTGTAAATCCTTGGAATTCTTGTATTAAACACAACTTTACGATTAATGTATTCTATTAGAAATTACGAAGCTACCTAAGATTCAAATTATATTATGGTAAAATAAAGTAGTATAAATCTGTGAGATGACATGATAGACTTAGGAAGTTTCTGAAGCATAAACTGTTTAGACTGAATAATAGGGAATATGCTTATATTTCCCCATTGAGATAACCAACGAGACAATGCAAGTACTAAAACCTAGAAATTTATCAAAAACTTTTTCTTGAGACTCTTTAAAGTTCCCTTTCCCTAAACTCAAATTTTAAAACATAAGAAATTAAATATCGCCTTGCCTCTATGTGCTCCGGTATTAACATTATCTTTAGGTTTCTTTGAGTCTCAGAACCTATATAACAAATTAAAGTTTTAATGCTTGTCAATGCAAGTACCTTTGGGTAGTTTCATCTAAATTAATAGTTGAATTTTGTTTTCTGTCACAATCATAAATGATCATACACCATACATTAACCTACCTTCCTCTATAAAATACTTTTACTACATGTGTGTCTTATCAATGAATTTAGACTAGTGCAGTAGAAATATTGTGAGTATTGAAAAGATGGAAGAGGACACGCATCATGCCATAAACTAGGCTTAAAAAAATTTAGACACGATAAATTAGCAAAAGAAATTATTAACTTTTCTTAACTTATTGAAAGAAAAACATTAAAATATTATATGATACTTGGCGGACCTTGAATTAAGTAAATATTAGTAATTAAGTATCCTAAATAAATAATGGTGAAAGATTATGATGGAATCTATAATGATTCAATCACCAAATAGCAACGTGAAATTCTTCCAATAATTTTTAGGAAAGAAGGGAAAAGTTTATGTTGATAGCTTAATAATTCTAACACCCATGTAAGGTTGTTAGACGTTAAGATTGAGAAGTTTTATGTCAACAAAGGAAAAAAAAACTAACATGCCATTTTAGAAAAAAAAAACAACAAAAGGGGCATGTGTACAGTATTTTAAGGGTAACTATTTGTAAGGAAAAATCACTAAGGCAAGGAAAACTAGTATTTACGAGAAGTAAAACCACGAGTCTTAGGAGAAGTGGTAGTTTGTTGATTTTCTTTGATGCTCATGGTCTTTGTGTTAGCTCAAGTATTAATTATTTAGTTATGTCCATTGTATTGAGACTATAGTAATTATTAACACTAGGCTTCAAAAGTATTCACTTCACTTTTAGACATATGCCAAATGTCGAATTCGCTGAATTCATAAATCCATATTCTAGTAGAGATATACACATCTAAGATTTTTAATGTTATTAGCTTGAGGTTGGGATAACATATGTGTTATCTCTATGCAATTAATAGGTCAAAGGGTTTAAGCATCTAAAAAAAACAAAAAAAAAAATTGAATTGAGCGGAAAGGATATGTTCATACACATGACAAATGACAAGGAAATAACAAATGTGAGAAGTTTAGTTGGATAGTTTAATTAATGTAAAATGAATTGCTTAAGAAGATGTTGAATACCAAGTGAATAAAGGCACTACAACTCGTATGCTCAAAAGTTTAAAAATAACTATTAGATTTATATATATATATAAGCAACTCTCATATTAACTTGGGGAAATTTAGAATGCAAAAGAGTGAAAACGTATCCTGGAACTTCTGCAAACATAAAAGTATATATGTAATAAATATGTATATAAATATGGAGGTCATGACTTAAGTATAACTAAAGGTTATCTCAATTATAAGTATTGTCAAACGTGATTAAGGGAAATACTCAACTATATAACCTTTTTGGTGTATCATTGGATAGTGAATTTGAATTGTGAGGACGCAATTCTTTTGAGGAGGGGAGAGTGTGAGACCCCAAAAATTTTAATGTGTAACAATCTTATTAATATTAAAAAATGTAAGTTATTTTAATTTTTAAATTAGAATACCAAGTTTTGGGTAAGTATTATTGTGAAAATTAAGATCACATAACTAAGCACTTTAGTCAATTATTAATTTTATAATCTTGTAACAATTTTATAATCTCACAAGGAGTTTAATTTCATAGTTTAATAGTTATTTTAGGTCTTTGTTAGTCTCTATCAAAATTTAAGGGGCCAAGCTGCGAATTAGAAAACTAAAATTAAAAAGAAAATCAAACACTACCAAACGTGTAACAACCAAAGGCTACACGCTTGGCAGCCTAATATGCGGAAAACATAATAAGGCTCTTGTGAAGCCTATAGAAGGTATAGGAAGCAGCCAAAAAAAAACTAGAGAAAGCAGAAGAAGAATTTTGTAAAGTGTTGAGGGAAAATAAGGGGCGGCAAAACGATAAGAAGGACAAGAGAGGAGCATAGAGGGAAACAAAGAAAAAAGAGAAAGAATAGGGCGCACCAAAATCCAACCATGGATGGTCTAAATAAAGCTTTGAAAATATTTGTAACAAGTGGGTAGAATTGGGTTTTGGTAGTTTTGTTTGAATTTCAAAAAAAAAAAAAAAGAGAAAAATTGATTTCTTCATTTGCATTAGTCATTGAATTCTGATATGACTTTTAATGCAACTTTGTTAGTTTTGTATGTATTTTGGTTCTTTCATATTTTTTTTAATCTTTCTAAGTTGGTAAATTTGTCGAATGCATTTTAATTCTGGAGTTTTGAATTGTTTCATCTCGAATTAAGTAACGAATTTTGAGAAAATAGATCTCTGAACTCAGGGGAGTAATATGTAATTTGACGTTATGGTTGCAAAATTTTCCTTTCTTGTGGTTTAAAGATGTTAATGACTGAGTTTCAATTAAGCTTGAATTGTTTCTTATGTTACTGTTATTTATAGGTGGCAATTGGGCGGGTTTAGGCGGGTAGTGAGCGGGTAGTTAACGGGTATTGAAAAAAGGGGCAACTACCTGCTCCTACCCTATTTTGTAGATGGGCGGGTTTGGGCGGGTAATAATAAATTTGTGGGTACCCGCGGGTACCCGTGGATACCCTAATGTTGTAAATTATGGGTAGTTACAGGGTAATTCACGGGTAGTTTGCGGGTAGTTGCGGGTACCCGTAGTGAGGTACTTTCATAGAGTAATATGGGTATTAGTTAAAAGGGGTGACAATCATAACCCTTAACCGGCGAGTTCAACCCAACACAACACTACACAGTTTTTACACATACTATACATTTTTTCACACACTACACACATTTTCACACACTAAGCACATTTTCACACACTACACATATTTTACACATAGTACACACATTTTCTCACACTACACACATTTTCACACACTACACATATTTTACACACACTACACACATTTTTTCACACACTACACATATTTTACACATAGTACACACATTTTTTCACACACTACACATATTTTCACACACTACACACATTTTCACACACTACACATATTTTACACACACTACACACATTTTCACACACTACGCATTTTTTCACACACTACACACATTTTCACACACTACACATATTTTACACACAGTATACACATTTTCACACACTACACATATTTTATACACACTACACACATTTTCACACACTACACATATTTTACACATAGTACACACATTTTCACACACTACGCATATTTTCACACGCTACACACATTTTCACACATTACACATATTTTCACACACTACACATTTTTTCACACACTACACACATTTTACACATAGTACACACATTTTTCACACACTACACATATTTTACACATAGTACACACATTTTACACATAGTACACATATTTTCACACACTACGCATATTTTACACATATTACACACATTTTCACATACTACACATTTTTTCACACACTACACACATTTTCACACACTACACATATTTTACACACACTACACACATTTTCACACACTACACATATTTTACACATAGTATACATTTTTTCACACACTACACACATTTTCACACACTACATATATTTTCACACACTACACATATTTTCACACACTACACACATTTTCACATAGTACACACATTTTCACACACTATGTGTAAAATATGTGTAGTGTGTGAAAATGTGTGTACTGTGTGAAAATATGTGTAGTGTGTGAAAATGTGTGTACTATGTGTAAAAAATATGTAGTGTGTGAAAATGTGTGTAGTGTGTGTAAAATATGTGTAGTGTGTGAAAATGTGTGTAGTGGGTGAAAAAATGTGTAGTGTGTGAAAATGTGTGTAGTGTGTGAAAATATGTGTAGTATGTAAAAATTTGTGTAGTATGTGTAAAATATGTGTAGTGTGTGAAAAAATGTGTAGTGTGTGAAAATGTGAGTAGTGTGTGAAAAAATGTGTAGTGTATGAAAATGTGTGTAGTGTGTGTAAAATATGTGTAGTGTGTGAAAATGTGTGTAGTGTATGAAAAAATGTGTAGTATGTGAAAATATGTGTAGTGTGTGAAAAATATGTGTAGTGTGTGAAAATGTGTGTAGTGTGTGAAAATATGTGTAGTGTGTTAAAAAATATGTGTACTATGTGTAAAATATGTGTAGTGTATGAAAAAATGTGTAGTGTGTGAAAACGTGTGTAGTGTGTGAAAAAATGTGTAGTGTGTTAAAATGTGTGTAGTGTGTGTAAAATATGTGTAGTGTGTGAAAATGTATGTAGTGTATGAAAAAATGTGTAGTGTGTGAAAAAATGTGTAGTGTGTGAAAATATGTGTAATGTGTGAAAATATGTGTACTATTTGTAAAATATGTGTAGTGTGTGAAAAAATGTGTAGTGTGTGAAAATGTGTGTAGTATGTGTAAAATATGTGTAGTGTGTGAAAATGTGTGTAGTGTGTGAAAATATGTGTAGTATGTGAAAATGTTTGTAGTGTGTGAAAAAATGTGTAGTGTGTGAAAAAATGTGTAGTGTGTGTAAAATATGTGTAGTGTGATAAAAAAGTGTACTATGTGTAAAATATGTGTAGTATTTATAAAAATGTGTAGTGTGTGAAAATATGTGTACTATGTGTAAAATGTGTCACTCTTTCCTTTTTTTTTTCTTTTTTCACTTCAAAACTAATGAGGATAATTTAGGGTAATTAATGAGGGTAGCTTAGGGTACCCGTTAATACCCGCTAGGTACCCGTTGATATCCGCTAAGTACCCGTTAATACCCATTTATAGCGGGTACCCTGATACCCGCCCGCATATTACCCGCGCCCATTATTACCCTACCCAATAATACCCGTTGCCAAAATGTTGCGGGCTTGGGCGGGTAATTTTAAGGGCGGGCTTGGGCGGGTAATGGGTAGCGGGTAATTTTGCCACCTATACTGTTATTTGTACCAAAATGGGGTATTATATTATATAGAGCCATTTTGATTAATTTCTTGGAAAGCTGAGTTCCTTGTTTGTGAAGAATAATTGAACCTTGATTGATTTAGTATTTCACAGGTAAAATTGGTGCAAGATCTTGCACAATTTAATGGTGGTTGCGTGTGAATTTTGTTATTGCTCTATAAATTATCGATATCGGTTAATCATGTGAATTAAGGAGAAACATAACAACCGTCAATGGGTTCAAAGGCTTGAATGGGTTCAAAGACTTGAATAAAATATGCATGTATACACTAGGCTTGTTTGTAGTGAAAACAATGATTTGGTTAAAGGGCTACTAGTAGATTACACCGCGCTCGCGCGGTGTGATTTGCCCTGAGGAAAAATTGTACGAGTAATTAGAAATGATTAACTTGCAGTAAGCAATCTTGAAATTGCTAATAAATTAGAATTTAATAATGAGTTATTAACATTCTATATTAAATGTTAAACAACGAAAGTGTGTGACAATGTAGTGAATTGTGTACGTACACATAAAAATGTATAGTTTGTGAAAAATTGTTTAGTAGCTGTAAAAATGTATAGTGTGCATAGTTGTAGTAAGCAACCTTAAAATTGATAATAAATTATAATTTAATAACGAATTATAATAATTTGACAGTAAATGTTAAGAACAAATATGTTTCATAATCTAACGAACTGTGTTCATATGCAAAAATGTTTAATCATGTACGTATATATAAATATGTATAGTATGTAAAGAAAAATAGTGTTGTGAAAATATACCATATGCATAGTATGTCCTAATGTTTGTAGTATGATAGAAATTGTGAAGCATATATTAATTTGATACCGTGAAAAAATACGCAAAGCATATACAATACGTAAATGATTAAAGTATATGTAAATGCACAATATTATTAAATAAAAAAATGTAAAATAAATCTAAGTATGTATATTGTTTGGAAATGTGTATAATATGAAAATACGAATAATTTGTTAAATAATATATATATATATATATATATATAGTATCCATAATATGTAATTTGTGTGAAAATATAGGAAGTAAGTATAAATATTTATAGCGCGTCAAAATTGTATAGTATCCATAAATAAGTATAAATAGCGACTGTAATAATGGGTGGAAAATTGTGTAGTATATATAAATAAAATATAAATATGCACATGTCTAGAATTTTGCTTTGAATGAGTAAATGTATAGTTATTGATGATTATTAGTCAAATCGAAAAAAAAAATTTGAATTGAATATGTATAGTTATTGATGATTATAATTTTATAAGTGAGATGTATGAAATTTGTAATTAAAGCAAAATGGAATATTATTGTGCACATTTTTGTTGTGATATATAAATATACAAAATTTGTTGACAGAAGAATAGGTGACCATATATAATTATTTTTATATACTATATATATGTACACATACTATATATATTTTGACAAATTATATATTTTTACAAATACTACATATATTTTTGCACATACATGCTCCGCAATTGTTTACACACTATATATCTTTACAAATATTACCCGCATTTTCACACACTAAATATTTTTACACATATTTACACATTTTCGCACATTACATATATTTATATATAATAAACATATTTTCACACACTATACATATTTATACACACTACATACATTTTCATACATTATATATTTGTATCCATACTACAGACATTTTGGCAAACTACATATATTTATATGTACTTAATACATTTTTATACGCTATACATATTTACACATAGTGCACACATTTTCACACAAAACATATATTTATACATATTATACATATTTACAAATACTATACATATTTACTCATATTACACATATTTTCCCACATTCTATATATTTATAAATACTAAACATATTTCACACACTCTATATATTTACATATACTACATATATTTTCACACACTTAATATAATATACATACCATACGTATATATTTATACATACTATTGTTGATCCTCTTTGGAAAAAAAATTGGTTAGAATTTAGAAGCACATGTCCTTTTCTTTTAACCACTGGAGTAGCCTCCTAATCTTTAAATCATAATACTTTTTACACATATTATACATATTTTTACGCACAAAATATATTATCACATAATACATACTTTTTTATATGCTAAATATATATTCACATATACAACATCCACTTCACACAATTTGCATATTAATACATAATACATACATTTTTACAAACTATCCATGTTTATACATACAACATACTATATATATATATATATATATTTATATTTTTATTTATTTATTTATTTATATTTATACATACTATACAATACACTATACATATTTACACATACTACATACATTTTCATACACTATATAATTTCACTTGCAACATATATTTATATATATTACACGTATATTGACACATTATACATATTTACATATACTTCACACATTTTCAATATACATTTTAACAGATGTTACACACATTTTTGCATACTACATATATTTATATAAACTTCATGCATTACACACTATACATATTTATACAAAGTTACACATTTTCACACTCTTCATATATTTATACATAGTATACATATTTTCATACACTACACATATTTATACACACTACACATATTTTCGCACACCACACATATTTACACATATTTTTATGCTATATGTTTTTACATATATTTTCACACAGTATATATATTTATACATAATACACATATTGTCACGCACTATACATATTTATATTAATGATACTACACATATTTTCACACATTATACATATATATATATATATATATATGTATATATATATACACACTACATATATTTTCACATTTTGTACATTTTTACACATTCTAGACACATTTTTTCACACTACATATATTTTCACACACTACACACATATTTACATACAATACATATTTATACATATTACACACATTTTCACACATCACATGATTATACATGTTTTCACACATTGTACATATTACAAATACTATATATATTTTTACATATTATACATACTAAAACATGCTTCATACATTTTTTGTACATTACATAATTTACACATACTTCACAAATTTTCAACGCTATAAATATTTACATATATTACACACATTTTCACCCACGATACAAATACAAATATATTTACACACATCACAACACTATAAATATTTACATATATTATACACATTTTTGCACCTTGCATATCTTTATACATACGAGTCATATTTTGACATACTATACATATTTTCGCACACTATATATATTTATACATATTACACGCATTTTCAAACACTATATATATATATATATATTTACGCATTATATATTTTACACATATTTTCACATACTACATATATTATACACATTTATTTTCACATATATAAATATTTACACAGAGAACATAGTTTCATATACTATATACACACTACATAAATCTTTGCACACTACATATATTTACATATGATATGTATTATACACATTTATTTTCACATATATAAATATTTACACATAGAACATAGTTTCATATACTATATACACACTACATAAATCTTTGCACACTACATACATTTACATATGATATGCATATTTTCTCACACTATACTTATTACACATCCTTTACACATTTTAACACACTAAACATATTAGCACATACTACACATATTTTCACACACTATATGTATTTACACATATTTCACACATTACACATATTAACACATACTACAAACATTTTTACACATTATATATATTTACACATACTACATATTTTCATACACTATACATTTTTACACATACTATACATATTTCACACAATAATTAAGCTTTGTGCTACCAGATAAATTGTGTAATATTAAGTAATTAGAAATGAAAGAAACACTCATATTTAAGTGTAAATGAAAAATGGATAGTCAAAAATATTATATATATATATATATATATATGTGTGTGTGTGTGTGTGAATTCATTGTCAACAATTTATAAAGAATATTGGTGCAGAAGATTATTTTTTAACTTGTAAACTTTAAAGGAATTTATAGTCATATGCATATATAGTATAGATAATTCATTAATTTTTTTATAATAAAAATATACATTACATACAGAAATAATTTGAATTATTTAACATTGTTGTATTAATTCTCATGGTTGAAATAACTAAATGCATAGCAAATTTTTTTTATGAGGGAAAAGTTATAAAAAATTGAATTAAAATCTATTTTTTGTATTGTAAGATAAATATTGATTAACTTTCTTTTGCCACAATAATATATTTTAAATGTTATTTTTGGTAAAAAAGTTGATATAATCATAAACAAACACAACTAATTTGTAAAAAATTATATACAATTTACATTGTAATAACATTAACATTTATAGTGTTAATCTTAGAGAGTTCATGAGTTGACATTAATAAATGTTGTCATGCACACCCATAGAAATTAATTGCATGACTCAAAAATTTTGCCAAAGTTCAAGTCTAACTTGAAGTTCGGAGATAAGGTAGAAAATAATCCCAAGTTTATTATTACCCTGTTTTCTTCATCATACAATTAAAATACAAACTTATTGCCAAATAATTTGAATTTGTCGATAATCATTTAACAAAAGACACCGAAAAAATTTGCAAATTCATTTATTAATTGGAAAACTGATGCGATAAAGGGCGGCACTTTATTCACAAATCAACAGATTCAAAATGAGTTTTTTTTTTCCTTTCTGCAGTAGGAAAAAGAATATATTCACTTGCAAAAATACAAAATTAAAGAAAACAAACTAAAAGTATTCGATACTTTATAATGGATCCTTATTTTCCAATTATTCCACCAGAAGAACCATTAGAAACAATATAATGGATCCTTATTTTCCAATTATTCCACCAGAAGAACCATTAGAAACAACCAGCTTTACTCTAATTTGTTGATCTTCATCTCCATCTTCTTTGACATAAAACTACAAAAGAGCATGTGTCAATGTATTCTTTTAAATTGTGAGATTTTATTTAAGTAAAGAGCATGTGTCAATAGATTTTTAAATTCATTTATTAGGAAATTATCCACTAAAAAGATTGAATGAAAGAAACAACGAAAAACAAGATACGATCAGAATTATTAACTAAAGTTTTCAGCTTAAGGATCATCAACACAAACATAGCAATAAAATTGAACAGTAAATAAGGTCAAACTATCCGAAGTTTTGAGTAATCAAGGCCTATCATGCCAATGCAGGTGGCAATTCAATTCCACTAAAATAATGTATAGAATATCACAGTATGATTAGGAAATCAATGCTACAAATGGGTGAAATGTGTTTAGAGGTGGATCAGCAGCAAGGTAAATTTTCCATTGACAACAAGAAGTTGCAGGTTGAATATATCGATGCCGCTGCTGCCCTGACAACCAAATCCCTCTCCGAACTATCATCCTTCTGTAGTCTGCAAGGCAAGATGCATTCTAATTAAAAACTGCCAGCAATAACACTTATCATGGGATGCAACTCAAAATTATATTTTCAGATCAAATCTTGTTTTTGGGAGTTGAACAATGCCTAGGGCTGCATTATAATAACTTTCTGCTAATAGAGATACATTATAAATAGCTTTCTGCTTATAAACACACACACACACAACTCGCTACTAAGATCTACCCTTTGTGTGTTCTGCCTTCATTACTTGATTGTATAGAGAACGAAATGTAACTAATGTGACAGTAAATAGCTCTGATGGCAGTTTAGGTCCAATTATGTCCATCTTTAGAAGTATACGAGATGAAATGAAAGACGGCATGCTATCCTTTCAAAGAATTAATGAGAAACTACTAAATGATGAAACTTGCATATGGTAATGAAATCCATACAAAGTGAGTGCCCTGCTCTCCTTAAATGACAATTACTATATTTGATAACTACACATACATAGCAACCCCACATGTTCCTAGCTTCATCTTTAATTAATTCCAGTTACCCCACAAATCTACTGCTTTCATCTTCTTATTACTGAATGTTGTGCATCACATTTAGTAATTTTACATTGTCAAACTACAACATGTATTCTGAAATCAAGAGAGCAATCTTTAACAATTAGTTCTTTTAATGGCCATCCAGAATAACCTCAAATGGAACAGAATGATAAATTGTAAAGAATACGTAATATTTCAGCACTAACGGTAGAGCAATACGACATAGATATCTACCTGCAGTCATTTTCAAATGCACTTGGATGCTGCAAAGCATAAGCTGTATTGTATTTGAAAAGACCCTTTTCACATTGCAACTGCATTTCCCTTACTTGGTTCAACCAACTTTCCTGAAATCAATAAGCATCTAAGATGAATACTCATACAAATGGAAAATATGTTAGAACAATTTGGTTTCACAGTTATCTATACAAGCATGCCCGTTGGGGATTCGACATAAAAAAGGTCTTAGGCAACATTAAGTATAATACTTCATAAAAGCCACATCAGTATAGGCAGAAAGCAAGGATGCCACGCTTTTTGTTATCTCAATGCAATTAAAAAATGTAAATTTTCAAGCAAATTATTCCAAAGAAACCAGAACAGTCATTGTCAAGCCTACTGACCATTTGTTTCTCTTCTTCAGAGAGTGGTTTATCCATCTGATTAAACAGTAGATTCTGATCAAAGTTGGCTGTTTGTAGCTTTTCCAATTCTTTGGATGCATACAGAAGAGTAACACCCCCACCAGGGAGAATTCCTTCTTCTACAGCAGCCTTGGTGGCATTTAAAGCATCTGTAACTCTGTCTTTCTTCTCACCAACTTCAGCTTCACCAGCCCCTCCAATCTACAAGGATATGAAGTTAGTGCTACCAACAGTGGACATTTGTGCAGCATAAAGGCAAATAGCAGGAATCAAGATAGCTCAATCAATCTTAATTGTCTGTGTTATAACCAAATAGTTAACAACAAAAGAGTACTACTGCAGACCTTCAAAACAGCCACACCAGCAGAAAGTTTAGCCAGCCTCTCTTGTAGCTTCTCCTTGTCATAGTCAGAGGTGGCATGTTCAATTCCAGCTCTAATCTGATACATGCAGTAACTCGTGCAATGAAGTAAATATTAGCTATAATTTATATGATTGCTTCCAGATATGAAGTAAAGATACCTCTCACTGGAAAAAATTAACCGAAACTATTAAGATTGTAAGACAATAGCTGAGATAGTTCAAACCTGTTCACATCTTTCCTCAATTGCCTTTTGTCTCCAGTATCCATAAAAGAAAGATTGTATCGTCTTTTGATACCGTGGCCTGGATAAGGAAACATCAAATTACCATCACTAGAATATGAGAAACAAATGAGAGATTTCAAATCCACTAACTGAAACTGAAAGTACAAGCATTACCCAATTTGTCCCAACACAACTTGTCTGGTAGAATTCCCTCAAACAACCAATTCAGACCAGAACTCACTTCATCTTTTTACCAGGGCATATTGCAACATTGCACTTTTTTGGATTTCCATGCCAAATCATTGTGTTTAACACTGCAACTGTGGAACAACAACCATTCTTTGGTACAAATCTGATGGGAAAAAAAAGAAGTGTAAAAAATAATGTGTGGAAAAAAAGAAAACATGATGTTATATCATATAAATTATATGTATGGTCTAGTACTAAATACTAAAACAATCATGCTAGGACAATCACGACCATTTAGCCTAAATATATGCATTTAAGTCTTAAACTTAAACCTATATTTACGACAAATGTCTTCCAATAAGAAGGAAACATAAGTAGTGAGTCAGTGACAATTTTCCATTAATTGGCAATCAAATTGGCAGTTATACAAGAAGTGCTTGCTTAAACAAAAGAAACTTTACAACTATTACATAATTCTATGCTTATTTCATGCATAAAAATTAAACCATAGATACAAAAAAAAAAGGAGCAATCACAAGAATTGTTCTTTATTTTCGGAGTTGAAAGCACAAAATTCAGTCCTTAAAACATCTTAAACTATAGTATATAATTTAGCTTTATCATTATAACCTTCCAACTATTGTACTAATTGTAATTTATTATACTCAATTTTTGCTATACCAAGAATCGCAATGATTTTCTATTTTTATTTATCCAAAGAAAAAAAAATTTGATGGTACATCAGATATCACAATACCCTAGATCAGATATCATTATTCATTGATTACAAAATATGCTTATGAAACTTAAATCTCCAAAAAGAACCAAAGCTCTCCACTATTTTCTCTTACCTTTCTTGAACTTGGAGCTAATCTTTTGCAGAACTCCAACAAAAGTTGTGGCTTCAAAAGCAGATTTGCTTGGCGTTGGATCAAGAATGGCCCCTACTTGAATGACATAAAAGCGTTTTTGTCGTCTGTAATACAATGTTTATTGCCTTCCAGTGTGACCACATCCAAATAAATCAAATCTATAGAAAGTCTGGACAAAGCACAAACAAGATTCCATCAAACACTGTTCAAACTCTTTAATCCAAAAAAATAAATAAACAAGGGGAAAATAAACAGAAGGCAAACCATATAAAAAGATTATGCCATAGAAACACAACCTTCTGTAGCTGGGTGGAGGATTGAAGGAGGAAAACACAATACCCTCCATGCACTGGATCTGTTTGGAAGGTGCCTGAACCATGTGAATACATAAATCGATTATAACACGTCTTCTAATAGAGAGAGCGGCAGAAGAAAACATTGGAGAGAAAAAAAGAGAGCGGCAGAAGGCATTGAAGCGAAAGAGAAGAAAAGAAATTAAAACCTATAGGTGACAGAGAGCGGCAGCGGCAGCGGGCAGAGAAACGTAAAAGCAAGAAAAAAGAGCAAACCCTAAACGTGCTTGTATTCTTTGAGACAAACTAAAGACAATCCTTGCGCCACGTCATCCGAAGCTACCACGTCAGCAATGGTGGCCAGCTATGCAGTGAACGACGAAAGTGTGAGGGTCGCACTTAATAGGAAATACTCTAAAGGGATATCCCCTTATTTAGGATAACAGAAGTTAATCCCACAAGTTATGGAGACTTCTTGATTATTGCGGATTTCGGCATAGACAAGGGAATAAAAGGATAAAGGTTCCATGGCTTAGATTCTTTTACGTGTAAGCATATAACTATGAGATGACATTGCAGGGAAGAATAGAACGTGAGTATTATATTTTGAATAAATGCAAAGTTCTCAGTTATGTTTTAATATGACTAAAACACAGAATAATTTAGGATGGGGTGGATTGGTAAGAACCTTTTATAGACTTATTTTAGTATAAGTAGGTTTCTTGAGTTTTTAATGTGTGATAGACAATTATATGGTTTGGAAAAGAATGATAATGGCAGATAGTACACATGTAATTAAGTATGAACTTAATGGGACTTCACATATATCCTAGATAAACATGTGTCAATAAATGACTAATTATCTTATCTATTTTTTAGAATAATCCTACGAGGGAAACATGTTTGTCTTTGCTTTAGGAGGAAACCTTCTGCCCTACTATGAGATAATAATAATACAATCATAATAATAATAATACCTTAGTAAAATTTGAATAATAGAAGATAATAGTAAAAATATACTAGTAAGGTCATCTAATTTGGGAATAGCATTAAAAAAAAATAATGGATTGGTGTTTATTATTAGTTACATTAAAACGAAATATATTTTGGACCTTTATAAAGTCAAAGAAAATAAACTCTTGCTACTAAGATTAATTAAAAATAGTATTAAATAATAATTAATATGTAAAATAGTGTCGTAATCGAGGTAGCAAGTAAAAGAAAAGATTGCACGATCAGTAATTTGAAAATAATAATAATTTATATAATAATAAAAGTGTATATATTTACACGTATACGTATAAAAGAAAATGAGAAAATAGGAATCATTTATATAAGAGACATATATATATTTTTATATACTGGTACATATGGAACATAAAATAAATATGCAAGTATAACTCACTTTAAACTCTAGTAGGCTTTGTTACAATATAAACATACTAAAAGTCAAGTAATTGGGATTTGAACCGGATAGACATTGCATAATTTATGTTTCGACCCTCTTTTCTCTTAGGACCCACTATTTAAAAGAATGGTGCGAATAGTAAATTTATAATTAATATTTTTCTTTTATTATGCATAATATTTCATGATAATTGAACTTTCTTGCTTTTGTATTTAATGCCTCATATTGCATTTTGATTTTGACGTAACCATCGTTCTGGCTATATACAATTATCTACCTTGCAAGGAAAAAATACTTAATGATAATTGAAAATTTCTCATATTGAATTAACTTATTTATACTGTATCTATTATATATGATATGATTGAGATTTTAGTTATGTGTTGTGTGGAACTAAGTGCTTCGCCAAATTGAAGGTGCGAGCCATCTATAGAATCCACACAAGATGATTTTTGGTTGTAGCGTACTGACACAATATGAATCATTTTGTGTATGGCTTGGATTTGCCTGTACTATGAATGTCTGACTAATTGAGGCCCAGTCATGAGTGGCTTATTGATGGCTGGGTAGGCAAGGACCGACGAGTTCATTGTAAGTCCACCTTGACGTTTAACCCTTGTCAAGTGGAACTATGGAGGTTTTAGTTTCATGAGAAAGGGTACTGATTATCCGGATAAATCATACTGTGTTTGCGGATAATTACTAACCTTGGAATATAAGGTTGCTCTAAGTCGCCCGCGCAATTTGCCGGGAGTCATATGGCTGGTACTGGGTTTGCTGGGCTGACCATAAGTAGCAAAGCTAAACTCCTATGTTCTCCCCTATGGGATAATGTGCTACTTGAGCTAAATGCTCTAGGTAACTATGTATTGCTAGTGTCTTTCTGATTGGTTACTGTTAGTTTCTTAATAAATGTTTGCTGGTATTATCTTCGTGATATGCCTGAAATTATTTTGACATCGTTTTGTTTTAAAATACACTTTTAAATTATTTATCATTTTATAAAAATCATACCCAATTCCAAACCCACTGAGCGATAAAGGCTCACCCCACTTTCTTAAATGTTTTTAGTAGAGCAAATGAAAAAGGCCATCGAGGGTGGATGAGTGGAGCCATTGTTGGATGGTGAGACATTTGTCACTCAACTTGGGAGTTTAAATTAAGTTTTAATACAATATTTTAATGTGGGATTACTTTGTACTTTTGATGTTATTAGTGTTGAAAAGGAAAAAAATTTAGAAATAAAATTTCTCGAGGTTTCAATATTTGTTCCGGACTGTTAGATAAATTGAACAACTCGATCCACTTCCCAACAAGGGGTGAGTTGGGATGTTACAATAAAAATCTTGTGCGAATATAATTTCTTTTATTTCTTTCAATGAATGTAATGTGATTAATAATGATATTGTGCAATATGAGAAATCTTACTCCATTGCTATACTAGTGAAGAGTAGGTTTTAATTTTGGTGGCATAATAACGTGACCAAGAAATAAGAAAGAGGAAAGATTGTATAATTGAGTGGAAAAAGCCTTGTAGAGAGCTTTGTTGAAAATGGCAAAGATGAGAACACAATGAGTGTTAACGATTATATTATATTTATTCCTTCCCTTTGTCTTGTTAATCTTATAGGTTTAGAACCAAATAATCTTGTTATACACATACAAGATTCAAGGATGAATCTTCTTGAGATGGGGAGGGAATGATAGCAAATCATGTAGGTGTGCGAAATCCAAGTTGTTCATTTTATTTATATATGATGAATCCTATGTATTAGATGTAAAGGAAAACAAGTATCAATTTGTTCCCACTGAAGTCCAAGACTCCACGTAGGGAAAACAATGTGAAACTTGACAAGAGGAGTAAAAAATCAAATGCTGAGAGAATCTGCAACACTTTAGTATTCTTGACATATCTCTCTCATTGTAGTTTGGAATTGGGTGATTCAAGCAGCATTGGAACACTACAAGAGAGAGCTACAACTTTCATGCTTTGGGATTTCTGAGATTTTGTAGAATCTATCTTAGACTACTTCTAATCTCTCTTTTCTTAGGGTGTCTGCTTTTTTTTAAGTGTTTATGTGGTATTTAAGTGCTTTGTGGCTTAATTTGTAGGATTTACAATGTGGAGAGTTTAAAGTGCTAAAAAGGCTTATTTGTAGAAAATTTTGACCAAAAAGTCAACAAAAAGCCAATAAGTCAAAGAAAGGTCAACAAGTTAAGAGGAATAAACCCTAAACCCTAAGGGTGACAAAGCTAGGGTTTGAGCTCGATTATACAAAAGGTTCAGCTAGAATTAGAGGACATTTAGACCACAAAAGCCATTGATGCCGTGACATCCATGCCACAACATCAATACACGTACGGCAAATCCTCCAAAAACTACAAAACCATTAGAAACACCATTTCATTTGTTTTGGTGTCATGTCATGGATGCCACAACATCAATACATATAACCTTTTCCTCTCCTCAAAAACCCTCATTTCTAGTCCATTGATGTCATGGCATGGATGCCACGACATCAATACACATGAATTCAACTTCCCCTATCTTTTTGCCTTAGTTTAGCCTGTTTTGTCTTTTATCTCAAACCAAGACATATAGTCTTGGGACCACTTTCTAACCTATCCAACATATACCATAGTGCATTGTTCATACCCAACATGAACCCACATGAACTATAGACTTTAGAGTTAACTCTACCTAGGCTAGAACCCTTAGAATTGGCTAGTTTCACTAGTTAGTACTAGGTTTACCTTGTTAACACTAGTTTGGCAAAATAGAACTAGTTATTATTTATTAGCCCTCGTAAGGTTAAATTGCTAGTTGACCTAGTTTGACTAGTCAACCATAGCAAAACCTAGCAAACCCTAGTTTATCTTAGTTAGGTTAGTTTAGTTCTAGTGTGACTAGTTTGACCTATTTTGACCTAGTTTGACCAAATCATTACTAATTTGACCTAGTTTTACCTAATCACCTATAAAGTAATAGTAGTTAACTTTATTTAGGATTAAATATTGGCTAGTTCGACCTAGGGTGACTAGAATGACTTAAGTTACACTAGTTTAGCCTAAGTGAGACAACTTAATTCTAAATAAGGTTTAACTTAGTTTAGTTAGGGCTGATTTGGTCATTTTCACATTAGAAACCATAGAAAACCCTTAGAAAGCATAAACCCTCTAGTTTTGCCACATAGGCCAAGTTTAATGTTTTGTCTTTACTTGTATCTTTTGATTTAATGCTTGATTCTCTTATAAGATTGCATATGACACTTAGTCAAAGCTAACCATCATGGAGGAGCTTAAGCCAATGTGCACACATTGATGATGTCAATCAAGGGTGAAGGATAAAAATGAATACTTGTCCTTTGTGAAGTACCATTTTGTAAATCAAAAAGTACAAGCACGAGTTACTTTTGTAATAAGTAGATAGTTAGAGATTTATTTCTCTCTAAGATTGGTGTAAAATATAAATAGTAGTTTCTTTACATTTTTATGTATCGCATTAGCTTGGGAGCAAGGACTTAGTGTTTATCAAATTGGAGAGAATGCTAGATCTAGATACCTTTGCACAAGGATCATCTTGATTGGATATTAAGCTTGGACCTTTGCATTCATTATTGAAATCTAAGAGTTTTTCCTCTTGATTAAATGGGTAATCTCTTGAATTTCTTTACTTTTCCTTTATCTTGTGTTCTTGTGATTCTTGTGGGTATAGATCTAGCCATGGAAAGCTATATCTTTCATGGTGTTCTTGGATTGAACGTTATGTGATTATGAGATCTATGTGAATTAGTGATTTTGTGTTGAGAAATAATGATTATTGATCCATTTATATGTTTTTACTTGTAATGGAATTGTGTATTATGAGTTCATAATTCTAAATCTGTAACTTGGAGTGAATGAATCCAAGGAGTTTATGTTTTTTATGTGTTTGTATAGTTACCAAATTAACTTACACGTGAATTAAGATGGATTATTCATGTAAAACATAGACTAACATAAATGGAATTAAGTTTACATACTTGGAATTGATTTATTACTTTACATATGTGTAGACGAAGGTCACATTGGTATTTTTTATGCTTAGAAACTTGTATGTGAAGAGTAGATGGATACTTAGTTGGGGTTGAGATCAAAGGGATTTTGTCTCTGCGAAGGGGAGGACACTGAGTTCATCAACACTTGATTAATGTAGAGGAAACTAGTTGGGTGGTTGACTTGGTCACATATTGCAAATTTAATTAATAATTTGGACTTATCACTGGTAAGAGAAAGTACGAATTGATGAGTTTTTTTACTTAGGTGTACTTGCCAAGGTGACTTAATATCGTTCCATGAGGTCATCTATTCCCCATGTGAATCAATGATCATTAGTTCAACATAAGATTGCTAAGTCACTAGATTAAATTTTCTATAGCAAGGTCCAAGAATATCATTCTCTCTCTATTTGAATACTCTTTTTTTGCTCTCTGTTACTGCTTTCTTTTCTATTTTCCACAACACTTGAATTAACTCAACCTTCCAATTTACTTGAACACATCACATTTAATTGGCTAGCATACCTCCCAGTAGGTTCGACACCTTATTCACCCTTCTATAAGGTGGGAAAAGACTGTAAATTTACTTATGGTTTGAAATAACATCCAAAACACGCATTTAAAAAATGTGGTTTTGCTCTCCCACAAGTTGGCGCTATTGCCGGTGAGGCGATGGTAAGCTAGTTATTGTGAAGTGTTTTAATTAAACTTGGATTAGCTGTTAATTTTGTAGTTATTTGTTAATCAATCTTGATTTTTATTGTTTTAATTTAATTTTATTTTCTCTACTTCACTTCTTTAGGTGTTCTTGTTTGTGGATCTTAGCAAGTGACTCTAGTCTATGCCCAGATCACTCATCTTAAAGGGAGTACCGGAGTTTGTCTTAAATCCAGAACTTGAGAAAACTTTAAGGGAAAGAAGAAGGGAGGGCCCACACATGGCCGCTGAACAACCACCAAGGAGACTCTTTGGTGACTTGTATGAACCCAGGTTCCAAAATTGGAATGAATTTTACCCTATTCAAGTTGAGACCTATATTATCCCATCTCCTCTCATCAACTTGATTCAAAATGGTGCTATCTTTCATGGGATGATGATAAGTGTATGGTAGCGAGGGATGTTTCGACCCCACCAACTTATACAATAATTGTTAGACATAACACAGATTTTCAAACAAACAAGCAAAAACAAACTCAAAGATATGGAACGTGAGTTTTGGATATATACTAATCCAACCCCCCACGCTATTACAAGGAATAAATTTAATCCAAGTACTCTTGAATCAAACATATCCACTTGGCTTGCTCTCAACAAAGAGCAGTAAACAAACTTCTAAGGTTCACTCCCTAAGAAGGTTGGGTTTTCAAATTAGGTTCACTCCCTAAATTGAAGAAAATAAGCAAAGCTTAATAAATTCCTTGTTGGAAAATTCTTATTCTTCATTCATGATAAAAACATTGAGAGTAATGCCTTTAAATAGGCTACAAGAAGTGTCAATGGTTGGTATTTTTCCAATGTGGAATAATTGCCAATCATGTTTCCTAATTTGAATTGGAATCGAATCCCACTTGTTTCCTAAAACCTACCATTATTGAAGTTTCCTAAAATTAATCCAACACATGCCTTTATCATGCAAGATAACTTGGACAATGTGATTATTAACTTAAAAATAAAATTAATAATTAAACAAGCCCAATAAAACGTTTTTGGACTTTAACCAAATAATCTAAAACCCTAAAGAATTACTTAAAAGCGTGATCCAAAATTAAGACAAAAAGCACACCATCTTTAGGTCTTCACATGTGATTGATCGTCTCTTGGATATTCTTCAATCCAAAATCTCCTTAAGTTCCAAAATTCTAAGAACTATTGAATTATCTTCGATGAGCGCCAATGAAGAAATATTCTATAACACTCCTTGCGTAGACGTTGGAGTGATGATCTCATCGAATCCTTCAATAGCCTTACGAAGTAACCTATTCAAGTAAGCTTCCATTCGCTTGGTCTTGGATCTTGTCATCGGGCCGCCAATGTCATTTAAAAGATTTTCTTCCTTGGCCGAATTCGTATCATTCCCCTTTTCCTCGAAAGGATTCGTCCTCAAATCAACTAGATCAAAAAAAAAGAAAGATCAGCAACATTAAAAGTAGAAGAAACATTGCCAAAATCACTAGGTAACTCAATGCGATAAGCATTATCATTTGATCTTTTCTAAGACTCGGGATGGTCCATCTCTACGAGGATCTAACTTAGATTTTCTCTTTGCTGAAAACCTTTCTTTCCTTAAGTGTACCCAAACCCAATCACCAAGTTTGAACACAACTCGTCGTTGACCAATATTGACTTGATTTGGAATTTGCTCATTGCATCTCTCAATATTGTTTCGCACATTCTCATGTAATGATTTCACAAAATCTGCTTTTCTTTTTCATTCTTGATGAAAAACTCATTAGTAGGAAAAGGCAAAATATCTAAAGAAGTAGAAGGATTAAACCATAAACAATCTCAAATGGTGAGCAATTAGTAGAACTATGAACAATCCTATTATACGCAAACTCAATATGAGGTAAACATGACTCCTAATTCTTCAAATTCTTTTGAATGATAGCATGAAGTAAAGTAGACAAAGTCCTATTAACTACTTCAGTTTGACCATCAATTTGAGGATGTGTAACAGTAGAAAACAAAATTTTTGTGCCCAAATTATTCCATAAAGTACGCCAAAAGTGACTTAAGAATTTAGCATCTCGATTACTCATAATACTATGTGGAATTCCATGCAATCTTACTATTTTCTTGAAGAATAAATCAGCAATATGTTGTGCATCATTGGTTTTAGAACATTCAATAAAATGTGACATCTTACTACACCTATCAACAACAATAAAAATGCTATCTTGACTAGAACGTGACCTAGGCAAACCAAACACAAAATCCATAGAAATATCAGTCCAAGGATGACTAGGCACGGGTAAAGGAGTATACAAACCATGAGTTATGATTTTTTATTTTGCTTTCTTACATGTAATGCACTTATCACAAACACTTTTAACATTTTTTAACATGTTAGGCCAATAAAAGTGCTCATGTAATATGTCATATGTGATACAAATGGAGTAGCTTTTGAGTTCTATTCCACATGTTTTCCACAATCTTTGGATCGTTGTTTCCCAATTAAAACATTAAAAGTGGCGTGAACAATTAATGAAGCCCAATACGCCAATACTTGGTCTTCAATGTAGTCCATGGATTCGCGACGGTAATCTGCCAGAATCACGTCACTTATCTTGGTAGGCACGTTTGACAATGCTAACGTCCGAATCTCGAAGAATGTAAAACATAAAAGTTGTAGCGCTATCTCTTATCGTTCTAGGGCTTCTTGAATCACGTAATTCGGAGTTATATCGAAAGCGCTATGTCAAGAATACCAAACTGTGGCAGAATCCTTCAGGATGAATAATTGACTTTATCACCATGGACATGGACACGGCCTCATTCTCATCATTCCCTCCCTCCTCGAAAGGATTCGTCCTCGAATCTTGAAATTGAGCTCCAGGGTCAAACACCAATATGACGAACTCATCAAGACCTAAGTAACATTGGAATGATTCACATCTCGGGCAGCAAACATTTATATCCTGCAAGAACAAAACAAATGTATAAGGCAAAGAAAATTTTAATAATCTAGAATAAGATTTTAAATAATTTCCTTGTACCAAAAGAATGGGACGGGCAGAATATGTATGCATGCATAAAACACATAAAGCATGATTAGACTTAACAAGTTGTGCAATATGTATATTGTTTAAATCATGAAAAACACAACATTGGAAAGAAAATTCATAACAATTATGCAAATAGACATCATGTAACAAATGCAACAAGTTATTCTGATTTGCATCATGAAACAATATTAATACTTCATGTAAAAACGAATTTAGTAATTTTGTCAATATGAAAGTATTTAAGATAAACTTAGTAATATCATGCATAGATACACCAGTACTAGCATAGAAAACGATTTTATTATTAACATGTAATGTAAGAAAAGAACTTAAACATATAAGAATGTAACTAAAAGGATTATCCAAAGATACATAAGAATATTCATAGCAACTAAACATATATGCATCTCGGATAGAATGTAAATCACAAAATCGTTGGAAATAATTTTCAAACATGTGAAAGTTATCAAATATAAAAATACAATTCCTTAGATTAAAAACAGAATGTAAACAATCTAATAAATAGATGTTAACACCACACTTTACCTTTTGGAATTGAAAAGATCTTAAGAATGTAGATAACTTACCAGACAAGTGTTGAACTACTTGATTACCGTCGCGAATCCATGGACTACATTGAAGACCAAGTATTGGCGTATTGGGCTTCATTAATTATTCACGCCACTTTTAATGTTTTAATTGGGAAACAACGATCCAAAGGTTGTGGAAAACGTGTGGAATAGAACTCAAAAGCTACTCCATTCGTATCAATATGTCTTAGCAATGCCAAAATGTCCCATTAACCCTCCACCATGGGTTTCATTAACAAGTAATTCACGTATAGAACAAAGTGGAATGCATAACTTATTCTTTTTAAACAAGAATTCATCATGCAAAAAGTAGTCACTATACGACTTATGCAAGCAATGGTCATACACAATTCTGACAGCATCATCATCATACAAACCCTTAATTAAATCAAAACCAAGAAGTTTAGTATGCAAATAAGTAAGTAACGAGTACATCCTTGATAATGCATCTGCCACTATGTTATCTTTACATGTCTTGTATTTGATAACATATGGAAATGTTTTAATAAACTAAACTCATTTAGCATGATGTTTGTTCAATTTCCCTTGAGATTTCAGAAACTTGAGACTTTCATGGTCCGAATTGATGATAAACTCCTTCGTCCACAAGTAGTGCTTCCAAACTTGTAATGACCTCACCAAAGCATATAACTCTTTGTCATAAGTTGCATACTTCAAAGCTGCTCCATTAAGTTTTTCACTAAAATATGTCACGGGTCTATTTTCCTGCATCAATACAGCACCAATACCAATCCTGAAGGTATCACATTGAATTTCAAAAGCTTTATTAAAATCAGGCAAAGCAAGCACTGGAGCATGAGTCACTTTATCCTTTAGCGTGTTAAAGGCCTTTTCATGTTCATCTTTCCAAATAAAAGATACATATTTCTTAACAAGTTCATTCAAAGGTGCAGTAATGGAACTAAAATCCGAAACAAACCTTCTGTAAAAACTTGCAAGACCATGAAAACTCCTAACATCACTAACATTTTGTGGTCTAGGCTATTCACTAATTGCCTTGACTTTTGACTCATCAACGTTTATACCATTAGATGTAACAACATACCCTAAAAAGACAATTGATTCTAAACAAAACGAGTACTTTTAAGGTTAGCATACAATTGATTCTCACGCAAAACAGCAAACACACTCTTAATATGTAAAACATGCTCATCTAATGATTTACTGTAAATGAGAATATCATCAAAATAGACTACCACAAATTTTCCAATAAAATGATGAAATACATGATTCATTAACATCAAGAATGTAATAGGTGCATTAGTTAATACAAAAGGCATAACCAACCATTCATACAATCCAAACTTGGTTTTAAATGCAGTTTTTCATTCATCTCCTTCTTTCATACGAATTTGGTAGTATCTACTTTTAAGATCAATCTTGGCAAATATTTTAGAACCATATAATTCATCAAGCATATCTCTAACCTACGGATAGGATGTCTATACTTAACTGTGATTTTGTTAATGGATCTACAATCAACACATATACACCAAAACTTATATTTCTTAGGAACCAAAATCACAGGAATAGAATAAGGACTTAGAGATTCGCGTACAATATCCTTGGGAAGGAGTTTATCCACTTGCCTTTGAATCTCTTTTGTCTTTTCAGGATTTGCTCTATAGGCTGGCCTATTTGGAATTGAAACTCTTGGAATGAACTCAATTTGATGTTCAATCCTTGGATTAGGTGAAAATTCCATCGGGTATATCATCTGGAAATACGTCCCTATTTTCTTGCAAAAGAGATAGGACAACACCAGGCAAATCTTTAAGGTGATCACTATAAATGATCTACACATAATTTCGGATCATTAAATACAATGATTCCCTATTGTCTAATGCTTTCTTAATCTCACTTTTTGAAGCAAAAACAATAAGTTTCTTTGGAACTAACTCTAGGCCTACACTAGATTTTTTACCTGTGCTAGTTATATCTTTTTGTTTCTCATACTCTTGTTTTGCATCAGACTCCTTCATCTCAGTCCAAGCTTTTGCAACTATAATTTGATCTTCAAAGATCTGTCACGATTTTAATGATGATAAAGTCACATTAAAACCATTATAATCAAACTTATGATAGTTCTTCTTGGCATGATAAACCACATCTCTGTCATATTGCCATGGTCTTCCTAATAACAAGTGAGCTGCCTCCTGGTACCACATCACATAAAACATTATCTTGATACTTGCCAATAGATAAAGACATCTTCACTTGCTTGTTAACCCTAACTTCACCACTTTGAGTTAACCATTGTAACCTGTAAGGTTTCAGATGCTTGATGCATGTCAAGCCTAATTTTTGAACAAGCAATAAACTAGCCACATTAGTACAAATTCCACTATCAATTATCATACTGCAAATCTTTCCTTGAACTTTGCATCGATTGTGAAAGATGTTTTCTCGTTGAATTTCATCATCAACTTGAGGTTGTACACTAAGAATTCTCCTGGAAACTAAGTTAAGTTTGTCAGACTCTTCAAACTCATTTTCTGATTTTTCCTCAAGTGCTGCTATTTCCTCATCACTAGAATGCTAACTAATGATATCACCATTGTCAAGAACGTATATGACCTCATTGTTGGACAATCATATTGACAATGCCCATATCCTTTGCATTTAAAGCACTGAACTTCTCGTTGGCGTTGAACAGTCTTAGATATTATCATTGGAGTGCTCATAGGTTGTTTGCCTATGACCTTGGAAGCAGACTGAGGAACTGCTGATTTTGGTTTAAATGGATTATTAGATGTGAAAGATTTAAAATCCTTTTTCCAAGTTGGCTTGGAAGAAGAAGAAGAAGAAGCTTGGCCCTTGAACTTTATATACTTTTCGATCTTTACAGCTATATGAAGTGTTTCTTCCATATCCAATGCATGTTGTAAATCAACCTTATGAGCCAATCCTAGATTCAAACCTCTAACAAATCAATCCATGGTGGTTTCCTCATTCTCCTCTATATTGGCCTTAATCATTAATATCTTTATTTCTTTGTAGTACTCCTCAACAGTCATACTTCCTTGGACCAAAGTTCGCAAACTTCTTTTTAGATCATTTTGATAATGAGTATGTACATATCTTTTCCTCATTAATGATCTCATCTCACGCTATGTTTGGATTGTTGGTTCGTTATTCATTCTCCTGCTTTGAACCAATTGCTTCCACCAAACTCCTGCATAATTTTTAAGATGGATCCCAACTGTACTCATTTTCTCCTCATCATCAAATCCACTACCCTTGAACATTGAATTCACTGTTTCGATCCATTCCAAGAACAACTCTGGATCATATTTTCCATAAAAAGTGGGAAAATCAACCCTAAATGTTTGTATTTTAATTTCATATTTCTTTGTTATTTTGGGCTGGTGTGGTGTTTCTGCAGCCTCATCAAACTCAAGATGTCTTGGAGCCGGATTTTGCGCATTATGTGGTCTGTTGTGCTCCATAGTTGCCATGCAAATGGACAACTACTTGATCATGTCCACAAGAGATGCAATTTGAGATTGCATATCCATCTGTATTTAGAACTGTCTTCTATCATGGTACTTGCAAAGTTAGTGAAAACGCAAGAAATAACAATAACAAGTTATTAAGATTCCTTTCGGGTTCTCACGTTTTAGGCTATAGGTACACTCCCCTCTTTGTTAATAGTTTCTCTCTTTATCCCTAACTACTCTCAAATATATATATACTAATTTAAATTTAGTCACAGCCCCGAATTGAGAAACAAGTAGTAAACAAGCCCAATTCAAAACCACTAGAACCAAATTTCAAATTAGAATTAAATATAGAAACTAGAGTAATTTATGAACACGTGTAGGGGATAATTTGGATTAGCAATAAGAACAAAAAATAATCAAAAAATACACAAAATAAGATGAAGAACAGAAAAAGAATCACTCAAATCAGGTGTAAAACGAAAAAGTTATGGCTGATAGAAATTTTCCAAAAACCTTCAAAGACCCATAAGGTGATGAAAACAAACGATAGAATTTGGCAATTATAAGTTCAACGTCACCAAGAAAAGCCTAGTGAAAACTATAGATCTTGTTGAGATCTTCAAAACGGTATATTATGGGAAAAAATGAAGTTTATATGACAAAGTTATGTCCGTTTTACCAAAAATATGTAAAAATCAAGGGTTTTTTTCCTGCGATTTGTTTTGTTTTTGCGATTTTTTTTCAATTTTTTTTTGCGTTTTTTTACTCAAACAAAATTTATTCTTTTAATGAAATTTACACCTAAATAATTAGATGCAAATAGGAACCAAACAAAACGCAAGAATCACAAAAAAAACAAAACAGAATTAAAAAATAATGGAATTGTGAGAATAACCTGAAAATTATGCAACCGAAGTTTTGATACCACTTTGATGCGTATAAGGTAGCGAGGGATGTTTTAACCCCACCAACTTATGCAATAATTGACAGACCAGGCACAGATTTTTAAACAAACAAATGGAAACAAATGAATGTTTTGATACCGATGTTTTGATACCACTTTGATGCGTATAAGGTAGCGAGGGATGTTTTGACCCCACCAACTTATGCAATAATTGACAGACCAGGCACAGATTTTTAAACAAACAAATGGAAACAAACTCAAAGATATGAAATGTGAGTTTTGGATATATACCAATCCAACCCCCCACGCTATTATAAGGAATAAATTTAATCCAAGTACTCTTGAATCAAACCTATCCACTTGGCTTGCTCTCAACAAAGAACAGTAAATAAACTTCTAAGGTTCACTCCCTAAGAAGGTTGGGTTTTCAAATTAGGTTCACTCCCTAAATTGAAGAAAATAAGCAAAGCTTAATAAATTCTTTGTTGGAAAATTCTTATTCTTTATTCATGATAAAAACATTGAGAGTAATGCCTTTAAATAGGCTACAAGAAGTGTCAATGATTGGTATTTTTCTGATGTGGGATAATTGCCAATCATGTTTCCTAATTTGAATTGGAATCGAATCCCACTTGTTTCCTAAAACCTACCATCATTGATGTTTCCTAAAATTAATCCATCACATGCCTTTATCATGCAAGATAACTTGGACCATGTGATTATTAACTTAAAAACAAAATTAATAATTACACAGGCCCAATAAAAAGTTTTGGACTTTAACCAAATAATCTAAAACCCTAAAGAATTACTTAAAAGCGTGATTCAAAATTAAGACGAAAAGCACGCCATCTTTAGGTATTTATGTGTGATTGATCGTCTCTTGGATATTCTTCAATCTGAAATCTCCTTAAGTTCCAAAATTCTAAGAACCATTGAATTATCTTCGATGAGTACCAATGATGAAATATTCCATACTACTCCTTGCGTAGACTTTGGAGTGATGATCTTATCGAATCTTTCAATAGCCTTGCTAAGCAACCCATTCAAGTAAGCTTTCATTCGCTTGGTCTTGGATCTTGTTATCGGGCTGCCAATGTCATTTAAAGGATTATCTTCCTTGGCCTGATTCATATTAGATGAGCAGTGAAAACTCAAATGCCCAATTGAGTTCTTTCCTCAAGATGCATAACACTTGCAAGATTAACAAAATTCCACATGATACCTTGAAGAGGACTTTGTTTCCTTTCTCACTTCAAGTATTGGCCGAACATTGGTATAATGTATGTGGTGCTTCCAATTGTGAGAGTATGAAAGAATTGACAAAGAAGTTCATGACCAAGTTCTTCCTTCCAAAGAGAATGGACGATCTTAGAATGGATATTCTTCAATTCGTTAATTTGATGGGGAAGCATTCTCAAAAGCATAGAATCGATTTACAGAGCTCTTAAGGAAGTGTCCAAACTGTGGTTTGGAGAATGGTAGAGAACTTCATGTTTTCACAAATGGATTAACAACATCTATCATGAACTATGTGAATGCTAGTCTGGGAGGATCATTGAGGACCAAGTCAATTGAAGAGGTGGAGGAACTATTCAATATGATAGTTGAAAATGAATTTTTTTTGCATGGAGGAAGAAATGCACCCATAATAAGGCAAGCTGAGGCATTAGAGTTAGAAAGGAGTTCACATTTGGAAGCTCAACTTGCTCAAATGTAAAATGCTTTGACTCACCTACTGGCATCTTTTGGGAGAAAATAAGTACTAGTTTGTGGCATTTGTAGGGGGACCACCACATGGATCTTTGCCAATTCACCTAAGAGGAGTCTGTGAACTATGTGGGCAACTTCAATTGAAATTCCAATTACAACAATCAATGGAAAAGGTAAAACAATTGGAATTTTGGAAATCAAGAGAGACATTCTTACTCCAATGAAGGTTCTTATAGGAAAAATCTTTACCAAGAGAATGGTGACAAAGAGTTAAAGCCTCAGGAGAATGAAAAGAAGAAAACATCTTGGGAAGAGGCTTTTTGTGAATTAACTGAGCAATTGAAACCGGTAATGGAACTTTCAAAAATGTTGAACATGCTCTTAACTCAACAAGAGAAGAAAGTGGAACACCAAGGAGTTGTTATCAAGAACTCGGAGACACAGGTGGCATAACTTGCCCAGTTCATCCACAACAAAGGCTCCAAGGTTCATTGCCAAGTGATATCATTCCAAATCCAAGAGAAAAATATCCTTGTTTAGCAATCACCTTGAGAAGTGGTAAAGTCTTGAAAGAAATCCCTCAAGAGATGAAGCTAAAGAAAGAAGTGAATAAAGAAGAACAACTTGAAGTCTCGAAGGAAAACAAATAAGAAAATAAAGATGAAGACATATAAGTTGAAAAAAACCTAGTAAAAAAAAGAAGACGTGAGTTTTGAAGGAGATAGGGAATAAGTCAAAGAAGTCAAGAAAGATCAGGGTTAGTGTAGTATGGCACATGTTGAGACACTTCCACAACAACCTTTTAGGTGGGAGACCAAAAGAAGGTATGATCCTATATTTTCAATATTTGTGGAAATGATGGTAAGAACACATAGGGATATATTTGTGATATAGATGATGAAGAATGCACCTAAGTACAAAGCCTTGTTGAAAGAAATCATAAAAAAGAGCAAAACCCAAGATGTGGGATTCATTTCTTTGAATGATCAATGCTCCACTTTGATAAGTGGTATTATCCTAGAAAAATAAAAGGACCTAGGGAGTTTTTCCATCCCATATGATATTGGTTGAAGACACTTTCCAAATGTCTTATGTTGTTGGGGTTATGGAATTAGTTTGATGCCTTTTGAAACGGCCTATGAATTAGACATGATTAACATGATAGAAAGTGTAGCATTATCTTTGTAATTGGCCGATGGAAATTATCATCTTCTTCAATCTCTAAATTTAGATGCGGTGCTTCATACTTCTTGTACCCGCAGGATTAGAGGTAAGTCTGATTGCATACTACAATCTCATAAACATGTCTCATCTAATACTCATTTTCCAGTTGCTTGATCAATGAAGCTTATATATTGGAATGTTAGGGCGTTGGGTAATGTTGAAACATTGAATAGAATTAGAATTATAAAAAGAGATTATGGGTTGCTATTCTTATGTATTGTTGAACCGAAGTTACAAAAAATTGAGTTCGAGACGATTCGTTTCAAATTGAATTTTGAGCATGCTTTGGTGAATGAGTCGAATAGACTATGGATTTTCTTCTCAAGTTTGATTCAATGTAGTTTGTATTCACAAGGGGATAAACATATAACTTTGTCTGTGGTTTTTTTGGGATTAGGAGAACCTGTATTGTTATCATGCGTGCATGGCCTTTCTTCTAGAATAGGTAGGCCGATCCTTTGGATGGAGCTTAATAAGGTGAATTTATTCACCTTTTATTTAGTAATTTGCACTTAACTCTTTAGTCGTTCTTATTCTATTTAATTCATTTTAGTATCTTATTTGTAGGTTTGTAGACCATAGTGTATACTTGGAAGAGAAAAATCGTATGTTATCCAAATCGAGTTCAACGTGAAGGAAGAGCGGAAGAAAGTTCGTGACTTAAAGTAGAGATCCACTCCACGTCGCGCGACTTTGGGGGTCTCCCACGTCGCGACATGTGCAGCTGCATGTCGCGATGTAGAGAAAAAGAAATTAAAAAAATTGATTTTAAAATTCATGCAATTTTGTGATAGATCACAGTGACCCACATCGCGACGTCGGGGTCCTTCCACATCGCGATGTGGGTTGACGTTGCCATGTGCGACCCTGCACATCGCGACATCGATAATAATGGGTGTTTCCGAATTATTTTTTGAAAATTGCATTTTTAGCCCACTTTGAGGTTTCGTTTCCGACAAGGAATTCGTGGAGTTCTTATTTGTGAATAATTTTATAGAATCACTATAAATAGAGCTAGGTTTCACACATAAAAGGGTGTGATAATTTTGAGAACATTATGCAAGGGTTTCTCTTTGTAATAGTTAGGGTTTCTTCTTTGGCTATTGTACGGGAAATTGTGACGATACGAAATTGTAGTATCATTGCTATTGAATTCATTCATTTTGAATTAAAGATTTCTTCCAAGGATTTACAATTCAAGGTGTTATCTTTCTTTTCAAGTTATGTCTTCAATTATGTGCTTAATTATTAAATCTTTGATGTTCAATTTAGCCATGCTCGGCTAAATCTATTGTGCTCCCAGGATTATGAATAAGGGTTTTGTGCTTAATTTACAAGTTTTATGTTCTATTTAATGGTCTTGATTAAATGAGTTTTGTTGTGTTCTTCATAATTATGCATGATATGTTGCGAGTGTTATGTATGATGAATATATTCTTATAGTGCAGTAAATTACCTAGAGATAACTTGCTTTAATCTTTCCTCTTACCACATAGGGGGAGTTTGGGGGATTATTTTAGCATTAGTGTGACTTGATTCGCCCTTGCGTCTTACCACATAGGAGTGGTTAGATTAAAGGGTTTGTTCGTTGGTAGTTGCATTAGATTCCGAGTTAATTAGTGAGTAAACCTTGCCTCTTACCACATAGGAGGGTTTCATATATTAGTTAATATCTAGTAGGTAAATGCTTAAATCATTCCTTGCCTCTTACCACATAGGGGGCTTGAGTTATGTATTTACCCTTGTTTTGCATGATCATAGATAGAATGTGCTTGTGCTATTTAATAACCTTAAAATATAACCTCAGGAGTACATTTGTTTAATTGATCTTTTAAATCAAAGTCATCGTATTATTTATTGTGTTGTACCTTTTACATTCTTACTTTTAGTTTAATCATTATAAAAAATTCAAAAACATTTTCTTTTGAATTTCAACATTGTCCTTTCTCTGTGGGAATGAACTTACTATACTATCACCATTAATGGGTTGTTTAGCGTTACCTTTAATTAGGGGTGGATAGAAACCACAAACGTATTCTATAAGCATATTTAGCCCTATCAAATTTTGGTGCCGCTGCCTAGGAAAGCAGTCGTGTTGAAATTTTATTTTTATTTTTTCGTATTTAGACAATTTGAATACTTTTGCTTAATCATTTTTCTGTGATTTTCACTTTTCCTAATCATTCTTTGAAGGAGTACTTGTTGAGGGTAGATGAATTGTATGCCTAGGACAAGATCTTTTGGAATAGCGGAATACCATTTGGACCCTGAACTTGCAAGGACTTTGCATGCTAAGAAGAAGTTGTAATTTGAAGCAATGGCTGAATAAAGGAATTCACCAAATATTGTTGTTTCTCTAGTGGACCACCCAGTTGTTCCACCAGCATAGCCAGTGGTACCGCGGCGTCGTTATGGTAACCATTATGAGCCTAGGATGGACAAATTGGATTCGCCTTATATTGATACTGGATAGCATTTTCAAATTCCGCTGGCTTTTATCAATTTGATTCAGAGTGGGCAAATCTTCCACGGGTTGAGTTCTGAAGACCCACATGCACATTTAAGGTTATTCCTTAAATTGTGTAATACGTGCAATCTTCACGATATCCCTCATGATGTTTTAAAGAGAATGTTATTTCCTTTCTCTCTTCAAGGGGCATCTGAGAGATAGTATGTCTCTGTTAATGGGGGGCAGATTGAAACTTTTGATGAAGTTACAAAGAGATTTATGACCAAATTCTTTCCTCCATCCCGAATAGACAATATCAGGATAGACTTCATGCAGTTTTTTCAAGGCGACAATGAGTCATTCATAGAAGCTTGGGATAGGTTTTATGAGCTTTTTTGTAAGTGCTCAAATAATGGGTTGGAGCCGGGACGAGAGCTGAATTTCTTTTGCAATAAACTTAATTAGGATACTATACATTTGGTTAATCTCACAGCTGGGGGAAATTTGCGTGATAAATCACCAAAAGAAGTTGAAGAGGTTTTCGAAAGCATAGTAAGTAATGAACTTATACTACCAACTGCAAGGAGCAACCAAGAAAGACGGCAAATTGGTATGTTAGAATTGGATAAAACAGCTAACTAGGTGGCACAAATGACAAGCATGCAGGACACATTGGTGAATATTCAGACGGCTTTGGGAACCAAAACCACGCCCATCTTATGGGTTATGTCAAGGGGTGCATCATATGGATGAATGTTCTCAGGTCATGAATAAGCCAGTGCAATATGTCAATTATAATCAGAATTCCAATTCAAATCAGTGGAAGTCATTCGGTAGCAACCAGTGGTATCAAGAGGGATAGAATCGTCAATAGTATAATGTATCAAGAGCAACTTATCCACTTGATTTTGGTAACCAATAAAACACAAACAATGGAAATCAACAAGTAACATTAAATGATGTGATAATAATGTTGGGAGCTAAAATAGATAAGTTATTTGGAGAATGTCAATAGCGAGAAGCCAATGTGGAGAAACAGTGGATATTCAAGGTGGTATGTTAAGGAAGCACAATGCTATCCTCAAAGATCTGGTGACTCACATAGGCCAAATGGCAAACGAAGCACATAATAGATACGCAGGGTCTTTACCGAGTGATACTTTCCCAACCCAAAGGGAAAAGAGCAATGCCATGTTGTGACACTTCGAAGTGGTAAGGAATTGCAGCCTGTGATAAATTATGAAGAAGATTCTTCAAATGATGATCAAAATGTTGTCAAGGTTCAGGCAAATGCGGAAAATGTTCAAAAGCAAGCAGAACACAAGGAAAAAAGTTTAGGTAAAAGGAGGAAGAAAATTCGTCCAAGTGGTTTTAACTTTTAGGGATATGTCCCACCATTACCTTTTCCTCAAAGGGTACAACCAACAAAGAAGAAAATTCTATTCAGCAAATTTGCCGAGATGATTAAGCAGCTCCATGTAGAAATACCTTTGCTGGATTTGGTAAAGACAGTGCCTACTTACACGAAATTTTTGAAAGATCTTATTTCAAATGAGGAGCAAATTTTGTAGTGTGGGAAAGTATTCCAATTGAATGAAGTTGGGCAGTGCTTAATGAAGTCGAATCTCCCCCCTAAGCTTAAAGATCCAGGAAGCTGCACAATTCCATCTAGGATTAGCTCGAGATACTTTGCCAAACCATTATGTGATCTGGGAGTTGGTATTAATTTAATGCAATATTCTATCGCGCCATTAGTGTGATATTAGGTGAGCAAGTCAAACCGATAACAATTATTCTTCAGTTGGCTGATCGATCCATTATTACTTCTATGGGCATAATTGAGGATGTGTTGGTAGTAGTGGATAAGTTCACAATTCCGGTGGAGTTCATTATCTTGGATATGAAGGAGGATGAGGAGGTTCCTCTTATCTTTGGAAGAGCTTTCTTAGCTACTGGAGATGCTTTAATTTGTGTGCGCAGTAAGACAATCACTTTTCGTGTTAATGGCGAAGATGTAACATTTAATGTTCATTACGCTATGAAGCATCCAAGTGACATTAATACTTTCTTTTCATGGATGTTATTGAATATCAATTATTGCATGCAATGCCATTAAAATATGTAGTGTTAATGAGAATGACTCTTTAATGCATATATCTAATTCTGAGCTATTTAAAATTGATGAGAATATAGCATTAGAGTTACAACCTATGGTTGAATGTGTTGTTTTAGATCCTTCCATTTATGAGCTGATAGATGATATTATTGAGGAGCCCACTGCGGTGAGGCCAATTGAAGTTCTTAATTGCAGGAAAAAATAGGCTGAAACCTTCTGCCAATGAGCCACCACAATTGGAGCTCAAACCACTCCCTTCACATCCGAAGTATGCATTCTTGGGGGATAACAACACTTTACATGTGATAATTTCAGTCACATTGGAACCATGGCAAGAAGAGAAGCTCATTAAGGTGCTGAAAATATATCAAGGAGAAATTGAGACTATTGCCGACATTAAGGGAATTAGTCCATCTATTTGCGTGCACAAGATTCTTTTGGAAGATGATGTAGTTCCAGTACGAGATAAACAATGTCGGTTGAATCTGGCGATGATGAAGGTGGTAAAAAAAGAGGTGATCAAACTATCGAACTTTGGGATGATTTATGCTATATCTGATAGTGAATAGGTAAGTCCAGTCTAATGTGTACCAAATAAAAGTGGAGTGACAGTGGTCCAGACAGATAATAACGAGTTGTTAGCAACTCGTATCATTATTGCATGGCGAGTTTGTATGGATTATCGCAAGCTCAACAAGGCAACTCGCAAGAATCATTTTTCTCTACCGTTCTTGGATCAAGTGTTGGACATGATCACTGGCTACCTATTTTATTGTTTATTGGATGGGTATTCTGAGTATAATTAGATAACCATTGACCCAAGGGATCAGGACAAGACCATATTTACTTGTCCTTTTGGCACCTTTGCATTTAAGAGAATGCCTTTTGGGTTATGCAACGCACCAGCCACATTTCAAAGGTGTATGATGGTCATTTTCCATGACATCGTGGAAGACATTATTGAGGTATTCATGGATGATTTCTCAGTTTTTGGTCATTCTTTCAATCGGGTTTTGGATAATCTGGCTAAAGTGCTTGATAGATGCATGAGACAAATCTGGTTTTAAATTGGGAGAAGTGCCAATTTATGGTACAAGAAGGTATTGTCCTAGGCCACAAGATCTCAGCTAATGGCATGGAAATTGATAAGGCTAAATTAGAACTTATTGCAAGACTACCTTAACCGAGTAATGTCAAGGGCGTTAGAAGTTTTTTTGGGCCATGACAGGTTTTATCGGTGATTTATCCGGGATTTCTCTAGGATCACCAAACCCATGTTCCATTTTTTAGAAAAATGATGCTTCATTTAACTTTAATGATGACTGTAAGGCAACATTTGATTTTCTTAAGGGCCAACTTGTAGCAGCTCCGGTGATTCAACCTCCAAATTGGGGAGCTCCCTTCGAGATTATGTGCGATGCTAGTGATTTTGCTTTGGGGGCAGTTCTTGGTTAGAGGATGGACAGGATTTTTCACATTATCTATTATGCCAGCCGTTTACTTGATGCAGCTCCGTGTAATTACACTACAATAGAAAATGAGATGTTGGCAGTCGTCTTTGCGGTGGATAGGTTCCGTTTATATTTGCTGGGAGTCAAGTTGATTATTTACATGGATCATGCAACAATCCGTTACTTAGTGGCCAAGAAGGATGCAAAACCAAGGTTGATCTAGTGGGTTTTACTTCTACAAGAATTCGACTTGGAAATCAGTGATAAAAAGGGAACTGAAAATCATGTTGCAGATCACCTTTCTCGATTGGAAAAGCATGAGCATTTGGAAGAAGACATTAATTTACAAATTCAAAAAATCTTCCTTGATGAACAGTTATTTCAAGTGGGAGAATTAGACACAGCTCTATGGTATGCTGATATTGTTAATTGTTAGCTCTAAGGCAACCTAGGAGGGGGGTAAATTAGGTTTCTAAAAAATTAAGTATACTAATCAATTCAACTTCAACAACAATGAGTGAGTTGTGTGAATGGCAACAAGTGTAATATCCAATAATATTGAACCAGAAACACAATGAATTAATACTACAATTCAATTGCACCAAATCAAAGCATAAACAAGGCAAGATAAGAGTAAAAATGAAAGATGTAAAGAGTAGAGACACAATCGATTTATAGTGGTTCAAGACTCCCCCTTAGAGTGCTCTACATCCACTACCTAAGTTTCCCAACTTAGGATTTCAAACCTCTTCACTATAATCTGATCTCCTTTCAGTGGTGAGATCAAAAGAACCACTTTTACAACCAACCAAGGTTCAACCTTCTCACTAGCTATCCCAAGCTATGAGTTCTAGGTTTTTACTCTCACTTGAAAAACCTTTTACAATCACTCACAATGTTTGTTTAAGAATGAAATAACAACCCTCAATTAGGGTGAATAAGATAAATTGATGCTCACAGTATTATTCCTATAATGAATATTACAACTCAAACTATATAGCTCAAGAATGAAGTGAAAACTCAAAGAAGGCTCAAGAACTTTTAATCTTTTGTTTCTTGTAAACTCAAAGTGAAGTGCAAGAGTTGTAGAGAGTATTTTTCAGATTGGAAGCTCAGGGAATCAAGTGTTGTGTAATCCTAACGTTCATGTTTAAGCTTGTATTTAATCTCTTTCAAAAGATGACAAAAAAACGTATATTTTTGACATTTCAAAAACTAGCCGTTATGTTGAGAAAATCAGTTTCGGACGCTCTTTCGGACCTTGGAGGTCGTTCGAACCTATTTATCTAAAAGCATCGAAAACCCTATCTCGAGACTTTCGGACAGCCGAAACCCACGGGAGTCGTCCGATCCTAAGTTTCGGACGGCAGAAACTACCCTGCACCGTCGAACCTAAACTTCAGAGTTGCTTCATTTTACACTAAAATTTCGGACAATCAAATGACAAAGAGGGCCGTCCGATCCTATCTTTCGGACGGCCGAAACTTTGCCTAGGTCGTCCGATCCTATTTGTTTTCAACTTATTTTCAATTTTCGTTTTCCAAATCATTTGTGTAACTCTTTATGACTTTGTGCAAGTGTGTTTCTTACTTTTTATACTTCTTTTGAAGTTCATTTTAACACTAAAAACATTTTGAAATCATTTTTACTTGAGCCTTAAACGAGTAAATCAACTTCTTGAGCTATGTACACGAATTAGGGTTTAGGGTTGGGAATTTGACCTAATTTACCATTCTTCCATATCTTTTGCACTTCCAATTCTTTCTTCAACCGATAATGCTCCATGCTTGGCTTCTTTGTATATCTATCATATTGAAACACTTTTTAAACCATTAGCATAAACATAATTGTTTGTTAAACATCAAAATAAGTAAGATTAAGACCCTAGGTCTCACAATCTCCCCCTTTTTGATGATGACAAACCAATTATATGATGGAATGAATAATAAGTGCAATAACTTACATTTTGTTGAAATATAAACATTTTGATAAATGCTCCCCCTATATGTGTACTTCCTTTTCTTTTTATTTTTCACCCCTTACTATCTTATAACTCCTAACTTTAAATGTATGTCTTTTCTCCCCCTTACATCTTACAACTTTTGATTTTCATCACTTAATTACATTCTTTGTTAGAATATTTTTCTCCCCCTTTTGTCATCAACAAAATAAGTGAGCTAAAATCAACATGATTACACATTTTCATTTACCTTGGTCTCTTACTTTTTGATCAACAAGATATGAGATTAGGGAAACGTCAACAAAGCATAGGATTACCTTTCCACTCCTTGCAACTTAATGGGTGGCTAGGCAACACAAAAAAATGGTTAGGTTCAATAAATTTGGGAAAAATTTTGATTGAGTTCCGTTTGTTTGTAGACCAATTCCACGTGTCAACAACCCAAGCAAAGCCAAAAGAAAGCACAATATACCATTTTCCAAAGTTTTCAAAGCATAGAAACACAATATATAAGCACAATAACCATAATATAATGCACCATCAAAGAAAATCCATCAAATATCAAATAACCACCAAATATCCAAAAGAATTATCAAGTATCCACCAAGAAAGGAAACAAACAAATAATGAAAGAACATCTACCAATTTAAACATAAGAAAGCTTTTAACCAACGACCTAGTCTATTACATTGAAGAATATAACTAGTCACGTGCCGGTGCCTTCCCTTTGCGACGAGCTTGAGCCAAGGCATCTCGTTGCTCATCCATCATGAGTACTTCATGCCCGTAGTGAATCTCGTTCCCCAAGTCATCAACCCTAATCGTCAATGCATCCAATTGCCCTCGAATCTCGGCCATGCTACTATCCAACCTAGCATGTACGCCGGCGATCCCACTATCAAGATGATCACTTAAAGACTCAAAATATCCTTGAATGAGTGTCTTGAAGTCTTCATCCACACGAGGCGCACGAGGAGGCTCCGGTGCATTATGCGGCTGTTCCTCCTCCTCACCACCACTCCCCTCCATGTCTTCAGGATCATCTTTGCCTTGAATGGACTTGTCAAAAGTCCATGCGCCATTTACAACATATATGCCCATGGTCTTAAGAAAGGTGGAATCATAGAAGTTTCTAGGAGACACGGGATATACAACTACATTGTCCAGGGAAATGCCTTGTGACCTAAGTGTTTTTGTGATGAGCATTTCATAGGGTAGGCTTCTACGTTGATCCTTGATGTGGATGTCAAGGTACTTAAGCATGAGATAACCAAAATTAACGGGAATTTGCTTAAGTAGGGCATACAAAAGGTAGAGATTCATAGTGTTTAGGTCGGTCTTGTGGCCATGGTTAGGAAGGACTACTTTGGTGATAATATGAAAAAAGACGAGAAGTTGAGGACTTAAATTCTTGACGGGAGTCTCACTTGCTCTAACAAACGTCTCACCATTAAAGACACTAGCCACTAAATCATTGAAATCAAAACCATGAGTGGCATTAGCCCAATAATGGAGCCTAAAGTACTTAATGATCTTTTTACCATCCTTGACCAGAGTGGTTGGGTGATCGGTTTTGAACAATTTATTGAGACTTTCAGGAGTTAAAGTGATATCCTTAGAGTTCACTCTAGTGTAAAGACGGTCTACTCCAATGGCCTCAGTCTCAGAGTGTAAATTTGCAAAGAATTTATACACTAAGAGGGTATGGACAGGCTCATTTGCAAATAAGGCTTCCTTCCAATCTTGGTAATCAAATAAGTCTAAAATATTTGAAAAACCACTAATGTCCTCTTCTCTAACAATCCTAGGCATGACAATTTTCTTTTGATTCTTCACATAGCTATTATACTTTGCAGCACACTCATTATTGACAAAAGGAGATGAAGGATTGGGAATAGTGGATTTACCATGTTGGATGTGTGCGGGAGCCGTAACCTTTGTCCTCTTTTGATCCCTTGAAGAACTCATGATAAGGACTTAAGAAGTACTAGATGCTTGAGTAGAGGTAGAAAACACACTTTGATTGAAAAATTCAATCAACTAACACTGAAGCTAGAAAAATTGATTTTGACCCAAATTGTAGGGTTTGAATTAATTTGATGAATTTTGTCGTGAAATCATGTGATTGGAATAGGTGAAAGTGTTCTTTAGATAAGAGGGAATGATTCTAATGGAACAAATTTGAGAATAATCGGTTAAAACTCAAGATTTGAATTCGAATGGGGCGAAAAGGGTTTTGGATGCTTTTGAATAGATTTTGGAAAAGTGTTGAAAAATCAGGAGTTTTAAGCCTGAATCGATAGTTTCGGACGGCCGAAACTTTAGAGGGCGTCCGAAAGTGTCGTCCGAAACTTTGCAAAAAATTCACCCTTTCAGAAGTTTAGGTTCGGACGGTCTAGGCGTCTGAAATTAGCATCCAAAACACTGAAATTTTTTTTTACTCCTTTCTAAAATTTAGGTTCGGACGGTTTTGGGTCGTTCGAAACCTGCGTCCGAAACTTCAATTTTCTTTTAAAATTCAGTTTGAGAAATAAAATCAATATTTTTGGATCACTTAAGTTGGACTACACCAATGTTATCTTTTAATAGAGAAAATTGATCCTCAGAAAATAGTTTGGTAAAGATATCCGCCAGTTGTTCTTTAGTGGAAACATATTCTATATGGATTTCCTTATTTTGAACAAGATCACAAATGAAATGATGTTTTAATGTCAATGTGTTTTGATCTAGAGTGTTGAATGGGATTCTTGGTTAGATTAATGGCATGAGTGTTATCACATTTAATGGATACACACCCAAAATCTAAACCAAGATCAAGGAGAGTGTGTTTCATCCAAAGAGTTTGAGAACAACAACTTCTGGCTGCTATATATTCGGCTTCCGTCGATGATAACGATACAGAAGATTGTTTTCTACTAGACCATGATACTAGAGACATTCCTAGGAATTGACACGTTCCACTCGTGCTTTTCCTATTGGCAAAGTCAGCATCGGTGAATCCTACTAGATCAAAAGTGTTTGTCCTAGGGTACCATAATCCATGTTCTATCGTTCCTTTGAGATATCTAATTATTCTTTTTACAGCTAACAAGTGTGATTGTTTGGCACATGATTGAAATCTAGCAGATAAGCACACAACATAGATAATATCCGGCCTACTAGCTGTCAAGTAAAGCAAACTTCCAATCATTCCCCTATATTGTTTTTCATCAACTTTTATACCATCTTCATCTTTATCTAATTTAATTGAAGTACTTATAGGCGTTCCATTAGATTTTGATTCTTCCATACCATATTTTTTAAGTAACTCCTTAGTATATTTTTCTTGACTTATGAAAATACCATCATCCATTTGTTTTATTTGTAACCCAAGAAAGAATGTTAATTCGCCCATCATACTCATTTCAAACTCGTCTTTCATTAGGTTTGAAAATTCTTCACATAATGATTCATTTGAAGCACTAAATATTATGTCATCAACATATATTTGTACAATTAGCAATTCATCATCACAATACTTAGTAAACAATGTAGTGTCAATTATGCCTTTATGAAATTTCTTTTCTATTAGAAATCCACTAAGTCTTTCATACCAAGCTCTAGGAGCTTATTTTAGTCCATATAATGCTTTGACCAGTTTATATACATGATTAGGAAATTTGTTACTTTCAAATCCAGGAGGTTGTTCTACATATACTTCTTCTTGAATATATCCATTTAAGAAGGCACTTTTAACATCTATTTGAAAAAGTTTAAATCCTTTAAAGCAAGCATACGCAAGTAACATGCGGATAGACTCAAGCCTTGCTACGGGAGAAAAGGTTTCATCATAATCTATGCCTTCCTCTTGCCTATACCCTTGAGCCACCAATCTAGCTTTATTTCTTACTATACTTCCTACTTCATTTAGTTTATTTCTGAATATCTATTTAGTCCCTATGATTGAAGTATCTTTTGGCCTTTCTACTAAATTCCAAACTTTACTTCTTTCAAACTGGTTTAATTCTTCTTGCATTGCTACAATCCAATTATCATCTTTTAAAGCTTCATTTATGTCTTTTGGCTCAATTTGTGAGAGGAAGACCAAGTTATTATTTAAATGCAATGATGACCTTGTGTTGACTCCTCTAGAGGTACTCCCTATGATTAAGTCTTTTGGATGACTTTGAATAAATTTCCAAGCTCTTGGAATATCACTCTTTTGTGGACTTTCACTTAATGTTTGAATTTCATCTTTGGGAGGAAGATTAATTTGTTGAGATGAATTGTTATCTATTTCATTTATATCTTGTTCATTAGATGGATTTTCTTCTATTCCTATTTCTTTATCACTTTCTTCATGGTTTTTATTTGCATTACCTTCATCAAAGTTTACAGGAATTGCTTCTTCTACTAGCATGGTTCTTTTGTTATATACTCTATATGCTTTTCTAACTTCTGAATAACCTAAGAATACTCCTTCATCCGATTTCGTATCGAATTTTCCTAAAGTGTCTTTTACATTTAAAATGAAGCATTTACAACCAAATACTCTAAAATATCCTACATTTGGAGTTTTCTTATATACTAGTTCATATGGAGTTTTCTTCAACAATGGTCTAATTAAAGCACGATTCATTACATAGCATGCGGTGTTAACCGCTTCAGCCCAAAAATATTTTGGCAAGTTATTTTCACAAAGCATAGTTCTAACCATTTCTTGAAGTGTTATATTCTTTCTTTCAACTACTCCATTTTGTTGAGGTGATTTAACTACTGAAAAGTTATGAGTAATGCCATTTTCATCACAATAATTTATAAAGCTTTCATTTGCAAATTCGGTTCCATTATCACTTCTAATTTTCACCACATTTAAACTGAACTCATTTTGAACCCTTTTAAATAGTCTTGCATATTCTTTAAAGGTATCACTTTTATGTGCCAATAATATTACTCAAGTGAACCTAGAATAGTCATCTACTATTACAAATGCATATCTTTTGCCACATAAACTTGTAGTTTGTGAAGGTCCAAACAAATCCATATGTATAAATTGTAAAGGTTTTGAAGTAGTTACCATGTTTTTTAGGTTTAAATGTACTTCTACTTTGTTTTTCATATTGGCATGAATCACAAAGTTTCTCTTTTTCATATTTTTGTTTAGGTAAGCCTCTAACTAGTTCTTTAGTAACTAGATCATTTATGTGATCTATTCCTACATGAGCTAGCCTTCTATGCCACAACCAAGTTGTGTCATGTACCACACTAAGACATTTCATGTCTTGCTCCATAATATCACATAAATGAAGTGTATACACAATGTTATGCCTAGAACCGGTAAGAACGATTTTGCCATCTATTGGATCAATAACTACACATTTTTCACTTTTAAACAATACACATTTTCCTAGAACTCTTTCTCTCTCTAGGAAAACTCTCCTCCTTCTCTCTTCAAATCTGAAAATTTCTTCGGGCCTTTCAGCTGGAAAGCTGAAAGGCCCGACCCACCATTCTACATTTAATATCTACTTTCAATATTTTATCACTTAGAATCTGCATCTAATCAGAATCGGACCTTCTAGCAAGCAGATCCTCGAGCTCTGACGAAGGCTCTTGGGGCGGACTGAAACAGATCGGGAATCGAGCTAGAACAGATAGGGTTTGACACTCACGTAGAGGAAGCTGACCGGAAAAGAAACCTTCCGATCGGGACTCAAGCTACAACAGATCGGGATTCAGGCGACTCCCTAGGCCGATTGTGCTCAAAGCTTACTCTACCCCGTCATATGGGTGTAGAAATTTCCATGGCCTCTCCATGTACTCAAAGGGGAGGAACCTAAACTCTTCCGACCTAGGCTCATGAGTCTTCCGGAAGAGTGGGCAGCTCTGTCAGCTAAGGGTGGAGACAGATCTGAGGAAGCTAGCAAGCTATTCCTGCTTCCTGTGTAAGTCCAAAACTTGGTTACTCTGCATACTTAGGTACCTGAATGCTCGAATATGAAAAGGTTGACTGACTGAATCAAGAGCCCTGGAAGGAAGGTTCAGCCCTGTAGGAAATTGGTACATCTAATTGGTTAAACTTGTGCTCATACTTGTACTATTTTAAGGTTGAATTCTCGGAATGACTAGGTGTATTATTACACTGGATTGCTGAAACTGCCCATTTTCATACATCTCTTGTACTCGTTTGGTGAGGGTGCATAATTTTGCTGAGTGGTTTTGCTATTTTGGAACTACACCCTGAATTTGAATATTTGCTTGGATTGATAAAGTGATGATTTTGACATCTACCGTGGTGGTGGGGGGTTGTTTGTTACCCGAAGACATTGATGCGGAAAGTTGACTCAAACCTCAGATTCTGAAGCTTGATTTTGCTATACCATGTCATTTGTTGCCATTTCAATCGTTTGCTTGAATGAATGTGGAGCCTTGGAACTGAATGTTAAAACTTGTGGAAAGCTCCCGTTTGCAGGTGGTTCTCAATGTGAATCTGTACTTCCAATTAATCCTATTCTGTTTGGTCTCTGATCCATTTTTGCTATTGCTTGTGTAATTCATTTAATCTGCTGACCATGCTCTGCTATGTCTCGGATTGAAGTGCAATGGTGGTTGGACATTTGCTTTGAATTGGTTGGACATTTGCTTGGAAGTAAACTGGCGTTTTTGCAATTGTGTATGGGCTTAATTGGGATGAATTTCTTCTGTTGGACAGTTGCTTCGAATGTAAAGAATTGATGATTTTACATACTCACTAAAGCTGGGTTTTTTTCATATACTTTTAAGAGGGAATTAATCTATAATTCCCAGCTTTAGATCATAGGATTTTCATGTAATGGAGTGATACTCCAATTTTTTGCTCACTTGCTTGTAACGGTGTGGTCGGGTATATCCGGCACCGTATTTTGCTCATGATGGTATAAAGGTTTCCTTTAAAAAAAAACAATACATCAAGATCTTTATTACATATTTGACTTATGCTAATCAAGTTAAATTTTAAGTCATCAATCAAAAGCACATTCTCAATCACATTGCTATTATTATTGGCTACATTGCCAACACCAATTATTTTCCCCTTTTTATCATTTCCAAATATAACATGTCCTTTATTTCTTATTTTCAAGTTATTAAGCAATAAGAGATTACCGGTCATGTGTCTTGAGCATCCACTATCAAGGAACCATTTTGTGTCCAAAGTTGTATTTTTTAAACATACCTAGATTCAAGAATCAATATGTAATTTTAAGCACTTAAGTTTTCATAGCATTGATATCTTTTCTTATCCATGTTTTTGATCCATTGTCAACTTCCATTCTTGCAAAACATTTTCTTGAGGTGTGCCCCTTTTTACAACAACAATCGCATATTACATGGTATTTAAAAGAATGTGAAATCCTATAATAAGAATAAGGTCTAGCATTGTTAAACCTAGGTTCAAAGTTATACCTTTTATGATCATAATATGTGCTATACATTCTATATCCATAATTTTGGTTATGTGTGTTATGCATTTTATATCCATGATGTTGGTGAGATCTATTTTTAAAATTTTCTACTCCCTTTTTCATGATTATGTGATGTGTGATTAATTTTCACAGGTTTGGAGGTGGTGTTTTGACCTATCTCATGTGAATATCCTAATCCATATTTACCATTTCCCATTCTTTGATTTCCTAACAGTTTTTCTAAGTTATCCTTGCCTTTTGTGAATTTGGCTAAACAATTACTAAGGTCTTCAATTCTCTTTCTTAATCCTATATGTTCTATCTTAACTTCATCATATTTATTAACTTCTTCCCTAACCTTGTTGCTTTCTATTGTTAATTTCTCATTTTCAGCTTTTAATGTACAGTTTTCTTTTACTACACAATCATGCTTAATGATTAACTCTTGATTACATGTAGTGATTTCTTCTACTTTTGCCTTAAGCTTCTTGTTTTGAATCTTGGATTTCTTTAACTCATCTACTAACCTAGCAATGTACAGCTTAAGTTCATCTTGAACATTGCAATTATCATCATCATCATCACTAGAAGAAATACTTACCTCATGGTCTTCAAATCCCCTAAAGCACATGTTAGCAATTCCTTCTTCTTCCCCTTCAGTTTCCTCTTCGGATTGGTCATCATCCCATGTGACTTTGAAGTTTCTTCCTTTACCTTTCTTGTCATGTTTGAACTCCTTCTTTCTTCTTAGGCAATCTACAATAAAATGACCAGGTTGGTTACATTCAAAACATTTGTTGATTTTGGAGGTTTCTCCCTTTTCTTTAATCCAGTTTTTGCTTCTAAAATTTCATCCTTTGTTAAACTTGTTTCTCTTACTTTGGATTATCCTAGATAGTTTTCTAGTAAGAAATACAATATCATCATCATCTTGTTCATTTATTTCTTCCTCATCTTCCTCATCATCATTCTCATTCTTTGACATCTTAAGGGCTATGTTCTTCTTAGCCTTAGTGTCTTCTTCTTTTTGAGTTTTTGACTTGATTTTTAGTTCATATGACATAAGAGAACTAATTAGTTGATCTATGGGCAGTTCTCTCAGATTTTTTGCTTCTTCAATGGCTATAGCTTTTGATTCCCATTCCTTAGGTAATGAATTTAAGATTTTTCTACTTTGCTCACCTAAGGGATAGATTTTTCCTAAATTTTCCAAATTCTTAATTATGTTATTAAATCTACAAAACATTTTATCTATAGATTCATCACTATCCATTTTAAAACTTTCATATTGTGATACCAACAATGATTTCTTTTCTTCCTTAACATCTTCGGTTCCCTCATGAATTTCTCTAAGTTTCTTCCAAATGTCATGTGCATTTTTACATCCCTTAACCCTACTTGATTCATTAACATCTAGGGAGTTATATAGAGCATTTGTGGCCTTGGCATTCAAAGTGAGATTTCTCCTATCATGTTCATCAAGTTCACTCCCTTCTTTTCTCTAGTTTCAGTTCCTATGGTTATTTGAGCCTTGTAAAGTCCTTCCTCTACAATATACCACATCTCAATGTCATTGGATTTGAGATAAATTTCCATTCTATCTCTCCAACTGCTATAGTTGGTTCCATTAAACATTGGAGGCCTAGAGATAGATTGTCCCTCCATAAACATAGCATTGTTTGATACCATAATCTTTACTCTAAAGTTATTAAGCCTAATCAATTACAGACCAAGCTCTGATACCAATTATTAGCTCTAAGGCAACCTAAGAGGGGGGGTGAATTAGGTTTCTAAAAAATTAAGTATACTAATCAATTCAAATTCAACAACAATGAGTGAGTTGTGTGAATAGCAACAAGTGTAATATCCAATAATATTGAACCAGAAACACAATGAATTAATATTCCAATTCAATTGCACCAAATCAAAGCATAAACAAGGCAAGATAAGAGTAAAAATAAAATATGTAAAGAGTAGAGACACAATCGATTTATAGTGGTTCAAGACTCCCCCTTGGTGTGCTCTACATCCACTACCTAAATTTCCCAACTTAGGATTTCAAACCTCTTCACTATAATCTGATCTCCTTTCAGCGGTGAGATCAAAAGAACAACTTTTACAACTAGCCAAGGTTCAACATTCTCACTAGCTAACCCAATCTATGAGTTCTAGGTTTTTACTCTCACTTGAGAAACCTTTTACAATCACTCACAATGTTTGTTTAAGAATGAAATAACAACCCTCAATTAGGGTGAATAAGATAAATTGAAGCTCACAGTATGATTCCTATAATGAATATTACAACTCAAACTATATAGCTCAAGAATGAAGTGAAAACTCAAAGAAGGCTTAAGAACTTTTAATCTTTTGTTTCTTGTAAACTCAAAGTGAAGTGCAAGAGTTGTAGAGAGTATTTTTCAGATTGGAAGCTCAGGGAATCAAGTGTTGTGTAATCCTAACGTTCATGTTTAAGCTTGTATTTAAACTCTTTCAAAAGATGACAAAAAAATGTATATCTTTGACATTTCAAAAACTAGCCGTTATGTTGAGAAAATTAGTCTCGGACGCTCTATCGAACCCTGGAGGTCGTCTGAACCTATTTATCTGAAAGCATGTAAAACCCTATCTCGACACTTTCGGACAGCCGAAACCCACGGGAGTCGTCCGATCCTAAGTTTCGGACGGCCGAAACTACCCTGCACCGTCCGAACCTAAACTTTAGAGTTGCTTCATTTTACACTAAAATTTTGGACGATCAAATGACCAAGAGGGTCATCCGATCCTATCTTTCGGACGGCCGAAACTATGCCTAAGTCATCCGATCCTATTTGTTTTCAACTTGTTTTCAATTTTCGTTTTCCAAATCATTTGTGCAACTCTTTATGACTTTGTGCAAGTGTGTTTCTTACTTTTTCTACTTCTTTTGAAGTTCATTTTAAGACTAAAAACATTTTGAAATTATTTTTACTTGAGCCTTAAACGAGTAAATCAACTTCTTGAGCTATGTACTCGAATTAGGGTTTAGGGTTGGAAATTTGACCTAATTTACCATTCTTCCATATCTTTTGCACTTCCAATTCTTTCTTCAACCGATAATGCTCCATGCTTGGCTTCTTTGTATATCTATCATATTGAAACACTTTTTGAACCATTAGTATAAACATAATTGTTTGTTAAACATCAAAATAAGTAAGATTAAGACCCTAGGTCTCACAATCTCCCCCTTTTTGATGATGACAAACCAATTATTTGATGGAATGAATAATAAGTGCAATAACTTACTGTAAGCTCTAAGGCAACCTAAGAGGGGGGGGGGGGGGGTGAATTAGGTTTCTAAAAATTCTAAGTGCAACAATCAATTTAAATTTTCTTAACCAAATTAAATCCAACACAAATGAGTATGTAGTGTGAATCACAACAAGTGTAAGATATATATATATTGATATTCCACAAATTCAATCCACAATATCAACACTTCAATATCAATAACCCAAAGCATAGGCAAATCAAAATAAGTGCAGAAATAAAGAAAATGGAAATCAAGGACACAATCAATTTAGAGTGGTTCAAGTCTCCCCCTTGGAGCACTCTACATCCACTACCCAAGTTTTCCAACTTAGGATTTCAACCTCTTCACTATAAACTGATCTTTTCTTGTGGCAAGATCAAAAGAACCACTTTTACAACCCAAGTAACCTTACTTAGGATTTCAACCAAGGCTCAACCTTTACACTAGCAATTCCAAGCTATGTGTACAAGGTTTTTACTCTCACTTGAGAAACCTTTTACAATCACTTTCAATGAATGTTTAGAGATGAAGTCCAATCCCACAAATTGGGTAGATATGATATTGTTTAGCTCACAATATGATTCCTATAATGAAATTTACAACTCAAACTTTATAGCTCAAGAATAAGATGAAGAACTCAAAGAATGCTCAAGAAACTTTTGATCTTTTGTTTCTTTTGAAATCAAATTGAAATGTATGAGTTGTAGAGAGTGTTTTTCAAGATTAGATGCTCAAGGAATCAAGGGAGGAGTTGTTAAAACGTTTTAACATTGGCTAGTATTTATAATATAAGAGAAGAGACAAGAAAACGTTCATATTTGACTTTTAAAAAAACTAGCCGTTATGAGTTTCTGACGTCCGAAACTCCAAGGAAGTCGTCCGAAACTTGTCAGCCATTTTTCTATATGTTTCGGACCGAATTTGGAAAAATGTAAAACATCAAAGTTGTAGCCCTTCCTCTTAGCTTTCCAATGGTATCTTAATTATTCAAGTTGGATGTAAAATGAGAGAGATATGATCAAAATACAAAACACTGGCAGAAGGGTCCGAAACTCCAAAATAGGCGTCCGAAACTCAACAGAAAGTTTGGCAATTTTGAGACATAGTTTCGGACGGCCGAAACTCTGGGAGGCGTCCGAAACTAGCGTCCGAAACTCAACAGAAAGGGTGTAATTTTTTATACAATAGTTTCGGACGGCCGAAACTCAGCTGAGGCGTCCGAAACTGTCGTCCAAAACGTTTAACCGATTTGTCGATATGATCCTGACAGAATTTGAAAAAATGTAAAACATGAAAGTTGTAGCCCTTTCTCTTAGATTTCTAGTGGCACCGGAATCACTCTATTTGGACTTAAAATGAGAGAGATATGATTGAAATACTGAACCCTGGCAGATTTCTTCAGCTTAATCTCAATTTTTGTTTTCCAAATCATTTGTGCAACTCTTTGTGACTTTGTGCAAGTGTGTTCCTCACTTTTACTACTACTTTTGAAGTTCATTTGAGGACTAACAACATTTTGAAAATATTTTTACTTGAGCATCATTTGAAGATTAAAAAAAAACACTTTGAAAACATTTTTACTTGAGCATTAAAAGAGTAGATCAACTTCTTGAGCTATTTACACAAATAAACTAATTTACCATATTTTCATATCTTTTACACTTCCAATTCTTTCTTCAACCGATAATACTCCATGCTTGGCTTCTTTGTATATCATATTTTCATATCTTTTGCACTTCCAATTCTTTCTTCAACCGATAATACTCCATGCTTGGCTTCTTTGTATATTTATCACATTGAAACACTTTTTCAACCATTAGCATAAACATAATTGTTTGTTAAATATCAAAATACGTAAGATTAAGACCCTAGGTCTTCACACTTACATTTTGTTGAAATATAAATATTTTGATAAATGCTCCCCCTATATGTGTACTTTTCTTTTTATTTTTCTGCCCCTTACTATCTTATAACTCCTAACTTTAAATGTATGTCTTTTCTCCCCCTTACATCTTACAACTTATGATTTTCATCACTTAATTACATTCTTTGTTAGAATATTTTTCTCCCTCTTTTGTCATCAACAAAAAAAGTGAGCTAAAATCAACATGATTACACATTTTCATTTACCTTGGTCTCTTACTTTTTGATCAACAAGATATGAGATTAGGGAAACATCAATAAAGCATAGGACTACCTTTTTACTCCTTGCAACCTAATGGGTGGCTAGGTAACACAAAAAAATGGTTAGGTTCAATAAATTTGGGAAACATTTTGACAGAGTTCCCTTTGTTTGTAGACCAATTCCACCTGTCAACAACCCAATCAAAGCCAAACGAAAGCACAATATACCATTTTCCAAAGTTTTCAAACATAGAAACACTATATATAAGCACAATAACCATAATATAATGCACCATAAAATAAAATCCATCAAATATCAAATAATCACCAAATATCCAAAAGAATTATCAAGTATCCACCAAGAAAGGAAACAAACCACTAATGAAAGAACATCTACCAATTTAAACATAAGAAAGCTTTTAACCAACGACCTAGTCTATTACATTGAAGAATATAACTAGTCACGTGCTGATGCCTTCCCTTTGGGACGAGCTTGAGCCAAGGCATCTCGTTGTTCATCCGTCATGAGTACTTCATGTCCGTAGTGAATCTCGTTCCCCAAGTCATCAACCCTAATCGTCAAAGCATCCAATTGCCCTCGAATCTCGTCCATGCTACTATCCAACCTAGCATGTACGCCGGCGATCCCACTATCAAGACGATCATTTAAAGACTCAAAATATCCTTGAATGAGTGTCTTGAAGTCTTCATCCACACGAGGTGCACAAGGAGGCTCCGGTGCATCATGCGGCTGTTTCTCCTCCTCACTACCACTCCCCTCCATGTCTTCAGGATCATCTTGGCCTTGAATGGGCTTGCCAAAAGTCCATGCGCCATTTACAACATATATGCCCATGGTCCTAAGAAAGGTGGAATCATAGAAGTTTCTAGGAGACACGGGATATACAGCTACATTGTCCAGGGAAATGCCTTGTGACCTAAGTATTTTTGTGATGAGCATTCCATAGGGTAGGCTTCTACGTTGATCATTGATGTGGATGTCAAGGTACTTAAGCATGAGATAGCCAAAATTAACGGGAATTTGCTTAAGTAGGGCATACAAGAGGTAGAGATTCATAGTGTTTGGGTCGGTCTTGTGGCCATGGTTAGGAAGGACTACATTGGTGATGATATGAAAAAGGACGCAAAGTTGAGGACTTAAATTCTTGATGGGAGCCTCACTTGCTCTAGCAAACGTCTCACCATTAAAGACACTAGCCACTAAATCATTGAAATCAAAACCATGAGTGGCGTCGGCACAATAATGGAGCCTAAAGTACTTAATGATCTTTTTACCATCTTTGGCTAGAGTGGTTGGGTGATCGGTTTTGAACAATTTATTGAGACTTTCAGGAGTTAAAGTGATATCCTTAGAGTTCATTCTAGTGTAAAGACGGTCTACTCCAATGGCCTCAGTCTCAGAGTGTAAATTTGCAAAGAATTCATACACTAAGAGGGTATGGACAGGCTCATTTGCAAATAAGGCTTCCTTTCAATCTTGGTAATCAAATAAGTCTAAAATATTTGAAAAACCACTAATGTCCTCATCTCTAACAATCCTAGGCATGACAATTTTCTTTTGATTCTTCACATAGCTATTATACTTTGCAGCACACTCATTATTGACAAAAGGAGATGAAGGATTGGGAACAGTGGATTTACCATGTTGGATGTGTGCGGGAGCCATAACCTTCGTCCTCTTTCGACCCCTTGAAGAACTCATGATAAGGACTTAAGAAGTACTAAATGCTTGAGTGGAGGTGGAAAACACACTTTGATTGAAAAATTCAATCAACTAATGCCGAAGCTAGAAAAATTAATTTTGACCCAAATTGTAGGGTTTGAATTAATTTGATGAAGTTTGTCGTGAAATCTTGTGATTGGAATAGGTAAAAGTGTTCTTTAGATAAGAGGGAATGATTCTAATGGAATAAATTTGAGAATAATCGGTTAAAACTCAAGATTTGAATTCGAATGGGGCGAAAAGGGTTTTGGAAGCTTTTGAATAGATTTTGGAAAAGTGTTGAAAAATCAGGATTTTTAAGCCTGAATCGACAGTTTCGGACGGCCGAAACTTTAGAGGGCGTCCGAAAGTGTCGTCCGAAACTTTGCAAAAAATTCACCCTTTCAGAAGTTTAGGTTCGGACGGTCTAGTCGTCCGAAACTAGCATCCGAAACGCTGAAAATTTTTTTTACTCCTTTATGAATTTTAGGTACGGATGGTTTTGGGTAGTCCAAAACCTGCGTCCGAAACTTCAATTTTCTTTTAAAATGCATTTTGAGAAATAAAATCAATGTTTTCGGATCACTTAAGTTGGACTACACCAATGTTATCTCTTAGTAGAGAAAATTGATCCTTAGGAAGTGGTTTGGTAAAGATATCCGCCAGTTGTTCTTTAGTGGAAACATATTCTATATGGATTTCCTTATTTTGAACAAGATCACAAATGAAATGATGTTTAATGTCAATGTGTTTTGATCTAGAGTGTTGAATGAGATTCTTGGTTAGATTAATGGCACTGGTGTTATCACATTTAATGGATACATACCCAAAATCTAAACCAAGATCAAGGAGAGTGTGTTTCATCCAAAGAATTTGAGAAGAATAACTTCCGGCTGCTATATATTCGACTTCCGCCGTTGATAACGAAATGGAAGATTGTTTTCTACTGGACCATGATACTAGAGACTTTCCTAGGAATTGACATGTTCCACTCGTGCCTTTCCTATTGGCAAAGTCAGCATCGGTGAATCCTACTAGATCAAAAGTGTTTGTCCTAGGGTACCATAATCTATGTTCTATCGTTCCTTTGAGATATCTAATTATTCTTTTTACAACTAACAAGTGTGATTGTTTGGCACATGATTGAAATCTAGCACATAAGCACACATCATACATAATATCCGGCTTACTAGCCGTCAAGTAAAGCAAACTTCTAATCATTCTCCTATATTGTTTTTCATCAACTTTTGTACCATCACTACAAGAAAAATGACCTTTAATGACCAAAATCTTAGTGACCACAAAAATTTCAGTCAACAAAGAGCACATTTGTTGACCAGAATAAATTTAGTCACTAAATTCTAGGCAAAGTTAAAAAATTATTGACCAAAACAAAAAGTGGTCACTAAGTGGTCAATAAATACCATGGCGGGAAACATTCCCGCCATTGAGACACCCTTTGTTGACCACATTTGGTGACTAGAAAATTTTTGGTCAACAAAAAATGTGTACTAATCATTTGGTGACCAGAAAAGTAGTCAATAAATTACAAATGTTTAATAACCGTAATATTTGGTCAACAAAGGTCAAACAGGCAGCTTTGGTGAACAATTTTGGTGACAAGAAAATAATTGTTTAATAAGAGTTTTCAATAGATCTACGGAGAGAAGCACCAATTAGTAATATTTTGGGAATGCATTTTTTGTACACTTAATTGACATAATTGCTTAAATTGGAAATCAATTTTGTGTATGTTTTTTTTTGTATGTTTTTTTTTAAAATAAACAGCGTTGTATATATATATGTTGGGTAAAATATGGTACTGGATATACCCAACCACACCAATTATTTTGTGTATATATATCAATTAGCGTTGAATATATATATATCAATTTTGTGTATGTTTGTCTATATATTTGTGACTAAATGTTTTCCCACGAATTGCAATAGGTTTGAACATTTAAACACACACGCTACCAAAAAAAAGTTTTCCCACCAATTGCAATAGGTTTGAACATTGATGGGCTAAATTAAGGCCACAATAATGAATCATTATTTGTGTTGGAACTACGTTATTAATATTACTAGTAAGACACCCTAATATTTTTATATTTGCCCCCTCACATTTAAGAATTGATCTTAAATTAATTTAAGAATTCAATGTAGGCTAATTTAATTTAAAAAAGGCCACGAATATGTAAATAAAATATTGAACTTATAAATGTAATATTTGATAAGAATTCAATTTCGGCCAACATAACATGGCCTAACAATATAATATAGTGGCCAAAGTAATTGATGGGCTAAATTAAGGCCAGAATAATGAATCATTATTTGCGTTGAACCTATAAAACTAATAATATTAATAGTAAGACACCCTAATATTTTTATTTTTGCCCCATCACCTTTAAGAATTGATCTTAAATTAATTTAAAAATTCAATGTATGCTAAATTAATTTTAAAAAGGGCACAAATATGTAAATAAAATATTAGACTTATAAATGTAATATTTGATAAGAATTCAAATTGGGCCAACATAATGGGCTAACAATATAATATACTACCCAAAGAAATTGATGGGCTAAATTAAGCCACAAAAATGAATCATTATTTGTTTTGGACCTATTAAGTTATTAATAATAATAGTAAGACACCCTAATATTTTTATGTTTGCCCCATCACATTTAAGAAATGATCTTAAATTTATTTAGGAATTCAATGTAGGCTAAATTAATTTAAGAAAGGCCACAAATATGTAAATAAAATATTAGACTTATAAATGTAATATTTGATAATAATTCAAATGTGGTCAACATAATGGCCTAACAATATAATATAGTGCCCAAAGAAATTGATGGGCTAAATTAAGCCACAATCATGAATCATTATTTGTTTTGAACCTATTAAGTTATTAGTAATAATAGTAAGACACCCTAATATTTTTATTTTTGTCCCATCACATTTTGAGAAGGGCATAAATTATTTCTTATTAACTAAATATAGTGTAAGTTAGTAACATTCAAATAATATGTTTAAAAAAAATATTAATCTCATTATTTTATTGAGGATATCTAACACTTGAAGTCAAACTAGTATTGTAAAAATATTTTTATATTATAATATTTGAATTCAAAAGAATAATTTACTCATTATTTCACTAATACCCTTACTCTTTTTGTATTTTTTAAGTTAATCAATCTTTCAATATGCTTTATGATTCTATTTTATTAAAATTATGTATGTTATTCAAAGTATGTTATTTAATTTAGTTTAAACATTTTTTTGACAATATGGGTGAGCTATAGCTGAATTAGTTTAAATATTAGTGTAAATATATAGCTTATATTAGCTGATTTGGCAAAGTAATGATGTAAGTGTCATATTCCAAATGACAAAGTTCATTACTAAATCATGTAATATTATTTTTGCAACAGTATTTTTGAAAATTTTATTCTTATTTATTAGTAAAATATAAAACTTAACAATTAGAAATTTAATTTATTAAAAATAAATAATATCTCTTAATATAATTTTGCACTATTAGTGAACTTATAAAACTATAAGTATAAGTATTACTTATTATTAATTATTTTGTTGTACTTTTAATACGCACGAAATTAAAAATAATTATCAATGTAAAAAAATTAAAAACAAAATTAGAAAGATTTATTTACAGTAAAAACTTATAAAATAATTAGACTTTACACACTAAACACTCTGATTTTCGTAATTTATATTAATAAATTCATTTAAGGGCTTTCACTCACAGACACATGCCCAATCCCCCCTGACACTTAATCAATTTTAGCCCTATCTAACACATCATCACAAGGCTAGCTGTTGCCGCATCTCCTACCAATTTTCACACACTTGAAAATTGTCGGCTCTCCCTAATCTCTGCTGCCCTTCGACTCTGAGACATTCTTGTTGTCTACCTGAAGACCACTCAACCACCGCCATTGTCTTGAGATGGATTCGCCACCGCCGCCATTTAACTGAGATTGCTCCGCCACGCTCCGCCTCAGTCAATCAGCTGAGACCGCTCTGCCGCAGGGTTGGTGGGTCAGAAACTTGGCTTCCTTACTATCTCTATCTATCAGCTCAAAGGTTTGGAGAATAGGAAAATCAAGCCTACCATTCATCGACGTGTTGCAGGTATTGCCTTTCATTGATGGTTTTTGTTATTTTGATTGATGGTGATAAGAAATAAGGTTCTGATATGAAATCGAGATCATATGTCAAGTCCAAGGAATCCAAAGTACTCAATCCAGTTGTAGAAGACGAATCTTTCATTTGGAGACCTGGAATTGAAGAACCGGCGTGGACAGCAAGCCACGTCGCGACGTGGAGAGGATCCGACGTCGCGACGTCCACACACATCGCGACGTCCATCGTCGCGCTTCACGACGTCCGTCAGCGTTAGGATTTTTATTTTTATGTTTTGTTCCCCGAGGTCGCGACGTCGGGCTATCCCCACTTCGCGACGTGCGGGAATATTTGGCGTTAATTAATTTCTGTTTTTTGGTAATTTAGGATTTAAGTTATTTTTGAGTTTCCTTTTATGAATAAATCGTCTAGGGTTTGTTCTAGGCTTATAAATAAGTCTTTTATTCAGTTGTAATGGGGAGGAAGAACTTTGATTTGAGAAATAAAACAGTGAATGTTTTAATCTTTGTGAATTTGATTTCCTGCGAAGGGTTTTCAAACTAACAAATCTGAGAATTGATTAGTTTGCGCGAAGCGGCTTTATCAATTCGCGCGTAAATTCCAATCTACTTGTTAGATTGTTCTTGTTCATCGATTTTTATTCGAAGGTCCTGCAATTGCTTCCGTGACATACAAGTCGGGGTTTGGAGCGAATCGATCCGGGTTTCGTATCAAGTGGTATCAGAGCACAGTTCTTCGAACAAAAATCAGGTTTTCAATTTTTCCTTATAAAATTGAATTCAAATTGTTTGATATTCGCAAGCCTGTCATAAATTTTATTTTGTGATTGGTGTCAAGCAATTATATCTTTTATTGTGTTAGTTTTGATTTTTGGTCGGAAAAAAATTTGGATCTTTGTTGTTCACATCAAGTGGTATTATTGGTATTCTTCTTTACTGCTAATCATGAGTAATCAAGGAGATTCAAGTATGAATCAAAGGCTCGCAAGGTTGATGGCAGCCATAGGGGATCAGATAAGCCAAATATCTGCTACCCAACAGCAAATTGAGAGAAAAATTGCACAACTTGGGATGGGTTCAGAATCTATGGTGTCCAAACCATGTGTAATCCGGTGTGCTATATGTTCTGGGTATGGTCATCAAGAACGTGATTGTGCTAACCTTTTTGTTGAAAGAAAGATTAGGACGCCAACGCCTAGGGTCCATGCTAGGAAGTGTTTGAGACGTATGGCTGTAGGTCATAATGCTATTAGTTGTCCAAGATGGTATGATTTGTATGTTGAACCTCCAAAGGAAGACCCAACTGTCAAAATTGTTACTATACCATTGTTGGAATGTGTTGAGGATCATGGGGATAATGAGTTGAGTCCATTGGAGATGGGTCAAGTTAATGAAATTGTTGAAGCAATGGTGGAGACCATTAATGCAGATCCTTTGGTGGATGAAGCATTACCTTCAATGAAAACAATTCAAGGGGAAGAGGTTGATCAAATTACTACTCTTGAAGAACCTTCTTGTGAAGTAAATTCTTTTATTGCTTTAAATGATTGTAATTTAATTGTTATTAATGATGTTTATCATGTGAAGCAAGAAAGTGAATTGATTCATGATTTGAATGGAAAAAGCCTTGATGTGAGGGTTGTAGAAAAAGGCAAAGAGAGGAAAAATAATGAGTGTGAATTTCCATATATTTTGTCTTTTTGTCTTGATAATTTTGCAGATTTTGTGCCGAATTCCCTTGTTAACGATCAACAAGATTTGAGGTCAAATCTTTTTCAAGCTGGAGAGAATAATATGAAATCGAGATCATATGTCAAGTCCAAGGAATCCAAAGTACTCAATCCAGTTGTAGAAGACGAATCTTTCATTTGGAGACCTGGAATTGAAGAACTGGCGTGGACAGCAAGCCACGTCGTGACGTGGAGAGGATCCGACGTCGCGACGTCCATCTTCGCGCGTCGCGACGTCCGTCAGCGTTAGGGTTTTTATTTTTACGTTTTGTTCCCCGACGTCGCGACGTCGGGCTATCACCACGTCGCGACGTGCGGGAATATTTGGCGTTAATTAATTTTTGTTTTTTGGTAATTTAGGATTTAAGTTATTTTTGAGTTTCCTTTTATGAATAAATCGTCTAGGGTTTGTTCTAGGCTTATAAATAAGTCTTTTATTCAGTTGTAATGGGGAGGAAGAACTTTGATTTGAGAAATAAAACAGTGAATGTTTTAATCTTTGTGAATTTGATTTCCTGCGAAGGGTTTTCAAACTAACAAATCTGAGAATTGATTAGTTTGCGCGAAGCGGCTTTATCAATTAGCGCGTAAATTCCAATCTACTTGTTAGATTGTTCTTGTTCATCGATTTTTATTCGAAGGTCCTTGATAAGTTGGTTTTATACCAACTAATATGTGTTAAATAACTTGGCTTTTGTTGTGTGTTTTATGTACATATGTGATGATTTGAGAGGTTTTGTGCAGTTATATGTTTACAATATGAAAATGATCAAATGGTGTAAAACGAGCAAAAATGATGGTAAATGAAGTGAAAAATGTAAAAGGCAAATGAAGGAACCAAGAATGCATATTTGGCCATTTTGGGGTTTTGGGCAACATGGTTGTGCAAATTCATTTGAGCATAACGTCTTCAATAGTAATCCAAATGATGAATTCTTGGATGTTCTGGAAAGTTCTTTGAGTTGTCTTCAATTCTTATGTTTTAACTTTCTTCTAATTCTGTGTGTAAATATGAGAAACGAAAGCATCTTGATGATGGCTACTTCATGATTTAGTTATGAAGTTCATATTGCCACAGTTTGGTAGATTGTTAATAACTTGAGCTACAGATATCCAATTAAGGTGATTCGTGATCCATTGTAAAGCCATGAGATAGCCCTAGAACTCTTATGTTTACCATCGAGCCCAATTCAGATGTTAAGACACACGAATGTTGCTTGGAAATTGCTTGTTGTTCTGAAATGGTGTCATCACACACTAAGCACTCACAAAGACTTCACGAGCATTTTCACAAGCACCTCACGAGCACTCACTTCACTCTACACTCTCGCACAGCTTCACCTGCACACTCGCACAGTAACTTGCACACAAGCACGCACACGATGTGTGGGAGGTCACCTCGCCGCACAACACTCCTGCACACATGCTGTGCGACGAACTCACCTCGTCGCACGCATCACTCGCACACACCTCACAAGCACTCCACACACCCACGCACACACTCCATGACCTCGCCGCATGAGACTTCACACACCCAATAAATTCATGCATTTAAATACACATCTCGGTACACTATCCACTACACATTTCACTTCATCACTAGAAGAGATGTCCATTGCATTACATCTCAGAATTGTTTACATGAGAATATTTTCTTTGTGGTTCTAGAATGTTGAAGTCCAGTTTTCAATTCTTCAAAATTGCACCATCTCAACACTTCATACCCACTCACATTTCACAGCTTCATGTTCACTACACTACACTTCACAAACCCAGAATTTTCATTCACATCTTACACTTCATTCTCATTTGGTACTTCACCATTTTTTTTTGCATCCCTCACTTCACAAGAATTGGATCACTGCACAATACTTCATTACATCTCACTTCACTTCACTTCATCCACTTCAGCTGTTAAACCCACGAACATCCACTCACAATTCACTTCACACTCAAACCTCACACAGCACACACAAATGCATGGCGAGACCTCGCCACGAGGTCTCGCCAGCAAACCATTTACATGGTGAGGTCTCGCCGCGAGACCTCGCCAGCAAAATCATCACACGGCGAGACCTCGCCACGAGGTCTCGCCACACACACACACTACACAGCGAGGTCTCGCCACGAGACCTCGCCAGCATGATGCTCTTGGAGTGGATTTTGTTTGGCAATCTTGAAGGAATGGCAGTGTTGGGAGTTTTGTTTCATGAGTTTCAGTTTTGTTGCACTGTTTTGATTTGGTCATAACTCTCTCATCTTAGCTCCAAATTGGGTGATCCATATGGCTATGGAAAGCTAAGATAACAAGTTACAATTTTCATGTTTTAAGCTTTCCTTGATTCACAGCGTTTCATGGTCAAATATTGGTTTGAAGCTGCAGCTTTGAGGTTTCGTATATTGAGTTTTCTGGAAATTTGACTAAGTGTTGAAGTACTAAGTTTCTAATTTTCAGGGCAGAAGAAGGCGTGAAGTCCAATAGCCAGAAGGCGTGATTTCGTGAATGCTGTTCTGCTTTGAAGCCCGTGAGGATGCTGAAGGCGCGATTTGAAATAGCAAGAAGGCATGATTCGACTCTGATTCGCGCACCTGGAAGTTCAGAACTGAAGGCGTGATTCTCACTGGCCCAAAGGCGTGGTCTCCGAACTGAAGGCGCGCGACCTTTTGACGAAAGGCGCGAAGGAGCATCTGAAGGCGCAATTTTGAAAGCCCGAAGGCGCTGAATGCTAGAGTAGTTCTACAATTTCGAATTTTTAACATTTTAGGCTGATTTTTAGTTCTTTCACTTAAGGCCACTTTTGTAACACTTTATACATTTTATGTTGCGTATTAGTTACATTTTCCCAACTCTATATATAGGGAAGGTAGCTAGCATGTAAAAGGGGGGTCGAGATTTTAGAACCATCGTTTGAATTTTAGCGGGAGCTTTTCTCCCTCTCATTTTATCTCTCTAGATCTATTTTCTCTCACTAAACATTTCTTCTCCGATCTCAACTCCGATTGTGAATTTGGACTGGATTCTTCTTGCTTATTCTCAATTGACAAAGGAATTGACAATTCTCTCGACTAAATCGGTAAATTCTTCCAATTAAGTGAGAATGAGCTTATCAATGTTGCAATTTATTGATGTTGAGATGAGAAAGATGATTTCTGGCTAAATCTATGATATCTTAGGATTCTAGATGGATGAATACATGAATTAGTAGATTATATGGCTATGCAATTGATCTAATTGTTGAATCTTGAAATCACATTGGAATTAATCATAGAAATCTGTGAAACTTCATATTTCTAGCTAATTTTGAGTGGATCAAACTTCAATTGTGGTCGACATGCTAAATTGAGGAGTGATTCACCGATGTCAGTGGAGAAATATATGAAGTGAGAACTAAATTGTGATTGCTTAAGTCTTCACACTTGCTCTAGTTAATCATTTCAATTCTGAGACTCAGGCCTCGCCATAGGAAGTTTTGAAGTATCGAAACGGTAGGAAGAGTGATGAAGTAGCTCTCGATGTTAAAAACAAAGACATCTAACCCCTAGGTTGGGCCTCGCCATAGGAGTACTTAGGATTTCGGATGTTAGAGAAGTTAGCTAAGAGAGTTGAGACATTGCGGAGCTTAATCCACCATTCTCGGGCCTCGCCATGGGAGAGGATGGTGACTGGGGGGTACAAGAGGTGGTGTGGTCGCCATGCTAACCACAGCTTGAACTTCTAGGCAATTTAGGTCTCCAATGCATTTAATTGTTTACTGATTGCATAGCATAGATTTACTAAGCCTGTGTTCGTCCAATTTAGGAATCCTGAGATATCTGTTTCATCCTTGCTTGTCATTTTCTTTTGTATTTATGTCCTCGTTCTTTTGTGTTGAAATTACATTCTTTCTAGTACTTAGATTCTGAGACAAGACTTTTAGAACAATTTGCTCAATATTCTTGACCTAAGCCTTCCCTGTGGATACGATCTCTTCTTCCACTACTACATTAGTGTTTAGAGTTAAAATTGACGAGGTTCTACAACTCGTGATCAGTCCTGCAATTGCTTCCGTGACATACAAGCCGGAGTTTGGAGCGAATCGATCCGGGTTTCGTATTAGGTTCCCTTGATGAGTTGCCAATGGAAATGGGTTGAGGTGCAATTTTATTTAGAGGTATTTTCAGGGGTTTCTTTGTGGTTTGGGATTTTGGAATGGTTGATAAGTGGTTAGTATTTTTGTAGTTTATAGCAAGAGGGGATTTTGGGGTTTTAGATTTGCCCTTTCTTTGTGGTGTTGGCAGCTTAAAAGTATGAAAATAAGCTGGTTGGATGTGCAGAACATTGAGGATTGTGACTATGTTTGTGGAAGATTGAAGAATCATTATTATGTTCATTCTTTGGAAGAGATTCTTCATCTCCTATAACATCAAGCAGCTTCTCTCCTTCTCCATCTCCTGCAAAGTATAAAAAGCTTAAGTTATTACAAATATGTATTAGGCAAAATGAAAAGAAACTATATATCAGCTTCAATTTCACAATATTTACCATGTTTCATTGGTAAAATACGAGCAGTTAAGTGTGAAGATGTAAGAAGGAAAACCATTAAGAAAAAAATGGCAGAAAGATGTAATTTCTGCTTCATTTGTTCTTCTCCTATGATTTTAGTTTCAGCTGAGCTTCTACAATTGTCTCTCTGAGGAGAGTGAGTCTATTATGTTCTTGTTGTGTGTGTGTTTGTGTGTGTGTTTGACTTTAGGTGTTTTTCTAAAGAGGGAGGTGGTGATAAGAGCAGATGGTTAGTATAAATATATATATATATATATATATATACATACATGCAACACTGAACAAAAGACAGTGTGTCCATTGAGGTCACATGAAGGTCCCATAAAATGCAGTGACAATGCTATATTATTATGCTCTCCTCTATGCTCATGTGAGTTGTGACAACACCACTAACTATAGATAGAGAGCTTTGTTTTTTGCTTTAGTCATTGTCAAGAAAAGAGTCGATTTCTTTAATGAATAAAGATCCCAAATTGTTTTGTCTGTTAATGTAGGACTGTGTGAATAAAGATCCCTGTCGTCTTTTTGTTCTTGTCTTGGTAGAACACAATGCTGACTTTTTACTAAAAATTCTTTTTCACAGTTTCATTTTTTTATAAGTTCATTAACCCTGAATTTTGATTCCAAATAAATCATATTTGCCAATTTCAATCAGACCTAAGACTTTTAGAAATTGATTATGTTCACACTTTTCATTTGGGCATTTGGCAAATGTTTGTATTATGTCTATATGCCTATAAGGCCAGTCATATGCGTGCAGATATATTAACCAATCCAAGAAAATTCTTGATTTGTGTATGAAATGATGGGACTTGTGGGATTTTGTTGGACAAAAAAGTAAAATTATATGTTGGGACTTGTGGGCTTTTGTTGGACAAAAAAGCAAAATTATATGTTGGGACTTGTGGACTTTTGTCAAAAGCAAAATTATATGTTGGGACTTGTGGGCTTTTGTTGGACAAAAAAGTAAAATTATATGTTGGGACTTGTGGACTTTTGTCATTGGGAAACTGATTAGGCTTGATTGTATGCAATCCTGAAGAACACTATTTTAGATGAAAGTTATATAGGTATCTTTTGTTTGAATACTAATTTGTGTTTGTAATCAAATCCTCTAAAACAATTTGATATTGTAAAGAATTATTTACACAAATGTATCTAAACCTGGTTTTGTTAGTTAAGGTATTAATTCCTTTACATTGTCATTGTAGGGAAGAATTGAAAGATTAATAAACAAAGATAGCACATAATTAAACAGTTTTTTTTCATGGTTTTTTTTTGCATGGTTTTAAATGAATACTGATGTAGTTTGCAATTGTATTCAATGGCTTGTGAGTGGTTTATATTATATGGGAAGGTGTCATTGAATGCCATTGTCTTGTGACTTGTATAGTTTTGTTATTTTTTTTAATTTTTTTTTAAAATAAGTAATGTGTTGTTTTAATTAAAAGTGGATATTTAGTCATTATTAATTCTGATTTAAAAGTGGATATTTGGTTTAAAATATGTTAAACATGAAAGAATATGCGCGAACATGGCTTATGTACACTTGTTGTCCGTGTATTGTTTTGTGTCAAATATTGTCATTCTTTTATCTTTAAATACTTGAATATAGATCGTGTGGTGTATTAACGCTAATAGTGGGATTAAATTGTGAAGCTTTGTATAAATTGACACGATATGACTCTCAAAATAGCATTTCATTTGCTTACAATACGTGAAACCCAAAAGAATAGGCAAGAACATGTGTTATGTACACTTGCTACCCAAGTATTGTTTGATTTAAGATATTTACATTGTTTTATCATAAAATGCTTGAATGCAAGTCTTGTGGTGTATTGTTGGCATTATTGGAACAAAATCGTGAAAATTTGGTTAAACTTGCATGTTTATACATTGAAAATATACTTTGATTGGTTTAAAATATGTTAAACATAAAAAATATGCGTGAACTTGGCTTATGTACACTTGTTGTTCGTGTATTGTTTTTAACCTATTTTTTTGAACTATGAAGGTTGAAGGAAACTAAAGAGTTAAAGTGTCAACTCTCCTAATGGATGTTAAAGGAATGGTTGACGATCTTGACACGAGAGAGTTGAAGTATCAACTTTTTTTGGTGGATTAGTACTCTTGTGTTATATTTCTTAGATAATTCTTGGAGATTAGAAGATTATTAAATTTATGGTATATTTTTATTGGATTATCGCAATTGAGATTCATGCACTCGTGTTATTTTGTGATACTTTTGAACTTAAATATATTGTTAGTGTGCAATATTTGAGTGTATTGCTATATTTTGGTTAGTTTTGTTTTAGTATTTGTCTAATTTATTCGTGATTTTTTTGTATTGTGCATTCTATTTAATAGATAGTACAGGTTTTATATTATTATAAACATGTCGTTATGCCATTATAATGACTACATTTATTGTCACCAAATTAATATTTTGACCACATTTTTTTTAATACTGACCACAATATTTGGTCAATAAAATTACATTTTGACTATTCAATTAATGACCAGATATTTGGTCACCATTTAATGACCACAAAATTAGTCATCTAACATCGTTCATAATTTGGTCTCCACATTCCTTTTGGTGACGACAATTTCAGTCAATAATATATCAAACGTCCATGCAACCTAAGCCTTTTGTTGACCAATTGTTTGGTCAGCAATTGGTAATTATTGGAGAGCCTTTGTTGACCAACAATTTGGTCCGCAATGGGTACTCGTTGGTGACCACATTTTTGGTCAACGAACAACATGTCACGAGCATTGACCATTGGACATTTATTGACGCAATATTGGTGGTCACAATTTTTGGTCACCAAAAAAAGGCAATTTGGTGACCGAAACGCAGCTTTTTGGTGACCATATTGGTGACCACATTTTGGGTCAATATTTTGGTGACCATTTTTTTTTGGTCATCAAAAATTAGTCTTTGGTGACCAACATCAAAAAGAGGTCAACAAGTACCTTTAGTGACCGACTTTAGTTGACTACCTGGTGACTACCCGATTTCGGTCACCAACTCGTTTTGGTGACCACTTTTGTTTATTTGGTGACCATAACGTGTCAGTCAATAAAGGCAATTTTTCTTGTAGTGCATCTTCATCTTTATCTAATTTAGTTGAAGTACTTATAGGTGTTCCATTAGGTTTTGATTCTTCCATACCATATTTTTTAAGTACCTCCTTAGTATATTTTTCTTGACTTATGAAAATACCATCATCTATTTGTTTTATTTGTAACCTAAGAAAGAATGTTAATTCGCCCATCATACTCATTTCAAACTCGTCTTTCATTAGGTTTGAAAATTCTTCACATAATGATTCATTTGAAGCACCAAATATTATGTCATCAACATATATTTGTACAATTAGCAATTCATCATCACAATACTTAGTAAACAATGTAGTGTCAATTATGCCTTTATGAAATTTCTTTTCTATTAGAATTCCACTAAGTCTTTCATGCCAAGCTCTAGGAGCTTGTTTTAGTCCATATAATGCTTTGACCAGTTTATATACATGATTAGGAAATTTGTTAATTTCAAATCCAGGAGGTTGTTCTACATATACTTCTTCTTGAATATATCCATTTAAGAAGGCACTTTTAACATCTATTTGAAAAAGTTTAAATTCTTTAAAGCAAGCATACGCAAGTAACATGCGGATAGACTCAAGCCTTGCTACGGGAGCAAACGTTTCATCATAGTCTATGCCTTCCTCTTGCCTATACCCTTGAGCCACCAATCTAGCTTTATTTCTTACTATACTTCCTACTTCATTTAGTTTATTTCTGAATATCCATTTAGTCCCTATGATTGAAGTATCTTTTGGCCTTTCTACTAAATTTCAAACTTTACTTCTTTCAAACTGGTTTAATTCTTCTTGCATTGCTACAATCCAATTATCATATTTTAAAGCTTCATTTATGTCTTTTTGCTCAATTTGTGAGAGGAAGACCAAGTTATTATCTAAATGCAATGATGACTTTGTGTTAACTCCTCTAGAGGGACTACCTATGATTAAGTTTTTTGGATGACTTTGAATAAATTTCTAAGCTCTTGGAATATCACTCTTTTGTGGACTTTCACTTAATATTTGAATTTCATCTTTGGGAGGAAGATCAATTTGTTGAGATGAATTGTTATCTATTTCATTTTTATCTTGTTCATTAGATGGATTTTCTTCTATTCCTATTTCTTCATCACTTTCTTCATGGTTTTTATTTGCATTACCTTCATCAAAGTTTACATGAATTGCTTCTTCTACTATCATGGTTCTTTTGTTATATACTCTATATGCTTTTCTAACTTCTGAATAACCTAAGAATACTCCTTCATCTGATTTCTTATCGAATTTTTCTAAAGCGTCTTTTACATTTAAAATGAATCATTTACAACCAAATACTCTAAAATATCCTACATTTGGAGTTTTCTTATATCATAGTTCATATGGAGTTTTCTTCAACAATGGTGATGGAAATCAGCCCATGTTACCTAGTCCACCTTCACGAGATCCTTTGGAGAGTCTTGATGGTCCAATGACAAGATCAAGGAGTTCAAAGATGAAAGCAGCCTTGCATTCATTAATGGTGACAACTTGTGAAGGACTTGAGGAAGCTTTTGCATCACCATCTCAAGATGAAGTTATTTGGAATGTTTCTTCATTAACAATTCATGATCCACCTTGAAGAAACTCCACAAAGGCCGAGAAGACCAAGCAATGGCGTGTTGGGCTTTATGATGTGTTCACGCCATTCTCATTGTTAATTTAGGATTTATTTTTGAGTTGTAATAATTAAGTCCATTAAACATTTAATTATGGGCTTAAGTCTTTTTGTTTTAAGTATGGGCTAAGTAATTACTGATCCAATTATCTTACATGATAATTATGAAAGTAATCTTTTAGGAAACTTTCAAGTTAGCCAATAAGTCAAATCATAATTTGCTTCTTGTTTCCTTTTTCCTTTGCATGGCCGAATTCTTTCCTATATAAGGATGACCATTGTAACGTTTTTACATATATGATATTTGATAAAAGTTTAGCTTTGCTAAAGAAAATTTACAGCCATGAAAATTTGTAAGACGTGCTTTGTTCAATTGATTTCAGTTGAATAATCATAAGACCTGCAATACCTTTAGTGAGGAGCTTTAGGTTGAGCTTACCCATTCTAGATTTATAGAACACGCCGAACTGAGGAAGTTTAACTTTTGATTTACATTAGTTGGACTGAATCTATTTGTGTTAACGTTGGGGTTTGGTTGATTTCTTCCATTCCTTCTCGTTCAATATCTTTTTGTCTTTTTGTGTTCGTGCTTGTCCAGGGATTATTGAGAAACAACGATCCAAAGGGTGTGGAAAACGTGTGGAATAGAACTCAAAAGCTACTTCATTCGTATCAAGTGGTATCAGAGCAAAGGTTGTTTCCAAAAATTCGGGTTAATCCGTTTCGTTTCTTGCTATTTTTGTGCTTCGTTTTTGTTGTAGTTATTGCGTCTTTCTTGCTGCTGTTTTGAGTCATTCTTGCTGTCTTAATTCGTGTTAGATTCAGCTCTTAAATTTGTTATTAATCTGCTCCAAAATCGCATTCAAAATTCGTGCTGAAATCTGTCCCAAAATCGTTCATGTTTTAGCTTTCTTGTTTGCCAAATTTTTGTTGTTTTTGCGTCGTCTTTGCTGCTGTTTTTCTTTGCGTCCTTTTTGGTGTCAATTCTGCATTATTTGTTCATCCTCATAGTGATGAATTCATTGTGTTTTCGCTGTTGAGTCGCACGTCAAAAACATCGCGCTAGTGTTTCATCAAAAGTTTCTAAAAAAAATTCGTCAGAAAAATCAGGGTTTTTCACCCAGTCGCGCGATAGTTTCGGACGGTCGAAACTGAGACAGGGGTCCGAAATTAGCGTCCGAAACTTTGCAAAAAAAATTCAAGCCCCAGAAGTTTAGGTTCGGACGGTGGTGGTCGTCCGAAACAGGCGTCCAAAACTTGTGTTCAAAATCGTCCTTCTAGAAGTTTAGGTTCGAACAGTGGTGGTTGTCCGAAACAGGCGTCCGAAATTTAGGATCGGACGGGTCTGAGCGTCCGAAACAGGCGTCCGAAAGTTTAAAAAAAAAGGAGACCGATTAAAAAAAAAGGTCAATTCAAAAAAAAAAATCAAAAAAATCAAAAAAATATATCTTCGGACTTTCTTTTATTTATTTTCTGTTTTTATTTTCCATTTGAAAGAACTAAGTGTTCTTAAATTGTGCTTGGAAATCACCAATATTGGAAGTGATATATATCGTGCTCATCTTAATTCGGACTAGAGCAATTCAAACACCATTCTTCTTGTCTTCTTGTCTAGTTAGTAATTTCGTAGTTTTCTGAAATAAACCAAGTTATACCCCATACGTGATCTTTAAAATACTCTTTTGACGTGTTTTCTTTTCAAACTTCTTTGGTTTAATTTGTGTGAATTGACTTGTTGAACTAATTGGTTGAGATTTGTTCTTTAAATTGTTGAACTGTAAGTTTCAATTAGTTTGAGAGAGACATTGTTGAGAGCTTAGATAGGGTATACACGAGAAAAGCCTTTACACTAGAGAGGAGAGCATCTACTCACCATATAGTGAGAACCTGTGAGGATTACACTTGTTTTCTTCTTGTTTTCACTAACTTGCAGGTACAATAGAGAGAGATAACACTGTATCTCAAGGTGCACAGAAATCTGAAATGGAAGTACTTTTTGAAATGATTCAAAAGTTGCAATTGCAAATGGATAATTTTGCTTCCAATCCAAAACACCGTACAAAGAGTTCTACCTCACGACACAACAACTTTGATGAAGTTCTATCCGATGATGAGGAGGAGGAGGAGTTTGTTGGTTCTACAAAAATTGGTAAAAAGTCTGAAGTTTCAATTTGTTCGGTTAAATTGACATTACCTACTTTTCATGGAAAAGAAGATCCCGAAGCATACTTTGATTGGGTTCGAGAACTTGAACACTTCTTTGAAGGCAATAGTTGTCCCGAGGATAAGAGATACCGACTGGCCTTCATGGACCCCAAGGATTATGCTAGCTTATGGTGGGATGAGGTAATGAGAACTAGACGCCAAGATGGTGAAACTCCAGTTACTACTTGGAACCAAATGAAATTGCTTATGAGGAAGAAGTATGTCCATTCACACTTTAATCGTGAACTCAATAGGCAATTGCACACACTTGTGCAAGGAAATAAGTCAGTAGAAGCATACTACAATGAGATGGAGGCTCTTATGATCAAGGCTAATATTCATGAAGATCCGGATTCAACCATTGAAAGGTTTCTTCGAGGTATGAATTCTGAGTCAACATACCATGTGGATCTTCAAAGCTATGTTGATATTACTGAGCTTGTTCATAAAGCAATAAAGATTGAAAGGCACATGAAAGGAAAGCAAAGGTTCACACAGCCTAATCCGCCTTGGCAAAGAAGTGCCAAACCAAATGTGGCTCCTTTCACTCCATCAACAAAGCCACGCCAATTCACTCCAAACCAGCCTTCAACTATGACATAAAGCTTTCCAAAAATAGTCCCAAAGGTTGCTAAAGTTGCTCATAAATCGGCGCCACAACCTTCCCAAAGGTTGAGGGATATCAAGTGCTATAAGTGTCAAGGTTTTGGACATGTACAAGCCGACTGCCCAACTCGGAAATTGATGTTCTTGAATGATCAAAGAGAGGTTGAAAGTGATGAGGAATGTGCCGACATGCCAGCTCTTGAAGAAAAGTACCAAAGTGAAGGAAGTGAGGATCTTGAAAAATATGAGGTTGGTGCTTTTTCTTTAGTTGCTCGAAGAGTTCTTAATGTGTAACCACAAATCAATGAAGATTTAATGCAAAGAGAAAATATCTTTCACACTAGATGCATGGTTCAAAATAAGGTATATAGTGTGATCATTGATAGTGGAAGTTGTACCAATGTGGCTAGCACCTTACTTGTTAATAAGCTGAATTTGAATTGCATGAAACATCCCAAGCCATAAAGACTTCAATGGCTAAATAATTCAGCCGAAACTTGTGTGACTAAACAAGTGAAGTTTACTTTTACCATTGGGAAATATGTTGATCAAGTTGTATGTGATGTTGTTCCCATGGAAGCTAGTCATATTTTACTTGGTAGACCTTGGCAATTTGATCGTGATGTACTTCATCATGCCAAGAAAAACTACTACAGTTTCGACTTTGAGGGTAAGAAGTACAATCTTCGTGCTTTATCCCCATTCCAAGTTTTTGAAGGTTAAGCTAAAATTGTTCAAGCTTGTAAAGATTTCAATGCCGCCAAGGAGAAGAAAGATCACGAGAAACAAAATGTAATAGCTAGCCATCTTCATCTTGTAATAGTGTGGGTCGTGAGTTAGTTGATGGGAAGTCTTGTTACTTTGCTTCTTCTAGCGAGATTAAGAGAGCTATACTAGATAGACAGTCTTTGTACTTAATGATTCGCAAGGATTTTGTACTTATTGTTGATAGTGATCACCTTGCTTCTCTTCCTAGTGCTGTTTACTCTCTTTTGCAGGAATATAATGATGTGTTTCCCGAGGACTTACCAATTGGATTGCCACCAGTTCAAGGTATTGAACATCAAATTGATTTCATACCAGGAGCTCAAATTCCAAATCGTCCAACTTATAGAGCAAATCTGGAGAAAACCAAAGAGATTCAACGTTAAGTGGATGAACTCCTTGACAAAGGTATTGTACGTGAGTCTCTTAGCCCTTGTTCAGTTCCTGTTATTCTAGTTCCTAAAAAGGATGAGTCTTGGAGAATGTGTGTTGATTGCCGTGCTATTAATAAGATCACCATTAAGTATAGACATCCAATTCCTAGATTAGATGATATGCTTGATGAATTGCATGGTTCTTCTATTGTTACCAAGATTGATTTGAAAAGTGGATACTACCAAATTAGCATGAAAGAAGGTGTTGAATGGAAAACTGCTTTTAAAACAAAGTATGGGTTGTATGAATGGTTAGTTATGCCTTTTGGTTTGTCTAATGCACCTAGTACTTTTATAAGGCTTATGAATCATGTTTTTCGTCACTTTATTGGTAAGTTTGTGATAGTCTACTTTGATGACATCCTTATTTATAGCAAATCACTAGATGAACATGTTGCACATCTTAAGCTAGTGTTTGTTGTTTTACGTGAGAACAAGCTTTATGCTAACCTCAAAAAGTGTTCTTTTTGCATGGAATCTATTATCTTTTTGGGTTATGTTGTTAGTTCTAAAGGTATTTCTGTTGATGACTCAAAAGTCAAGGCAATCATGGATTGGCCGAGACCACAAAATACTAGTGACGTTAGAAACTTTCATGGATTAGCAAATTTTTATAGGAGGTTTGTTAAGGACTTTAGTTCTATAGCTGCACCTTTGAATGAACTTGTTAAAAAGAATGTCACCTTTGCATGGAATAAGGAACATGAAAATGCTTTTAACACTTTGAAACACAAATTGACTCACGCCCCTTTGCTTGCATTGCCGGATTTTCATAAAGCTTTTGAGATACACTGGGATGCCTCCGGGATTGGTATTGGTGCTGTTTTGATGCAGGAATCAAGGCCCGTGGCTTACTTTAGTGAAAAGCTTAATAGGGCAGCTTTGAAGTATGCAACTTATGACAAGGAGTTGTATGCTTTGGTAAGGTCATTACAAGTTTGGCAACATTATTTATGGCCTAAAGAATTCATAATCCATTCTGATCATGAAAGCCTTAAATTCTTGTAGACTCAAGGTAAGTTGAATAAAAGGCATGCTAAATGGTTAAAATTCATTGAGTCTTTTCCATATGTGATTAAGTACAAGTCTGGTAAAGATAATGTTGTAGCTGATGCACTGTCTAGAAGGTATACTTTGTTTACTTACTTGTATGCTAAGTTACTTGGTTTTGATTTGATTAAAGACTTGTATGAGCATGATCATGATTTTGCCACCGTTTTTGAAGTTTGTAAGACCAAACCGATTGGTGATTTTTATGTGCATGATGGTTTCTTATTTCGAAAAGATAAATTGTGCATTCCCCAAAGTTCCATTCGTGTTTTACTTGTTAAGTAAACCCATGGGGGAGGGTTAATGGGGCACTTTGGTATTGCTAAAACACTTGCTGTTTTGAATGAACACTTTTATTAACCTAACATGATTAAAGATGTTAAAGGTGTTTGTGATAAATGCATTGTGTGTAAACAATCAAAATCTAAAGTGATGCCTCACGGTTTGTATCAACCTTTGCCTGTTCCTAGTCATCATTGGATTGATATTTCTATGGATTTTGTACTTGGTTTGCCTAGGTCACGTAATGGTCATGATAGCATATTCATTGTAGTTGATAGATTTAGCAAAATGTCACATTTTATTGCTTGTTCTAAGTCTAATGATGCTACACATATTGCTGACTTGTTCTTTAAGGAGATTGTAAGATTGCATAGAATGCCTAAGAGTATTGTTAGTGATAGAGATGTTAAATTTCTGTCTCATTTTTGGCGTACTATTTGGAATAAGTTGGGTACTAAATTGTTGTTTTCTACTGTTGCACATCCACAGACTGATGGACAAACTGAAGTAGTTAATAGGACTTTGTCTACCTTACTTCGTGCCCTTATTCAGAAAAACTTAAAGAACTGGGAAGGGTATTTACCACATATTGAGTTTACTTACAATCGAACTATGCATAGTGCTCACCTTTTGAAATTGTGTATGGTTTTAATCCTTTAACTCCTTTGGATATTTTGCCTTTGCCTGTTAATGAGTTTGTTAGTGTTGAAGGTCAAAAGAAAGCTGAATTTCTTAAGGAGTTACATGATAGGGTTCGCCAAAACATTCAAAGGCTTATGAGCAATATGCTAAGCAAGCCAATAAGGGTAGAAGACAAGTGATTTTCGAACCGGGTGATTGGGTTTGGATTCACTTGAGGAAAGAGAGGTTTCCCGACAAAAGGAAATCTAAGCTTCATCCAAGAGGAGATGGTCCTTTTCGAGTTTTGGAAAGGATTGGAGATAATGCCTATAAGATCGAACTTCCTAGTGAGTATGGTAATGTCTCATCTACATTTAATGTTACTGATTTATCTTTGTTTGATGTAGGTGATTCGAGGACGAATCCTTTCGAGGAGGGAGGGAATGATGGAAATCAGCCCTTGTTACCTAGTCCACCTTCACGAGATCCTTTGGAGAGTCTTGATGGTCCAATGACAAAATCAAGGAGTTCAAAGATGAAAGCAGCCTTACATTCATTAATGGCAACAACTTGTGAAGGACTTGAGGAAGCTCTTGCATCACCATCTCAAGATGAAGTTATTTGGAATGTTTCTTCATTAACAATTCATGATCCACCTTGAAGAAACTCCACAAAGGCCGAGAAGACCAAGCAATGGCGTGTTGGGCTTCATGATGTGTTCAAGCCATTCTCATTGTTAATTTAGGATTTATTTTTGAGTTGTAATAATTAAGTCCATTAAACATTTAATTATGGGCTTAACTTTTTGTGTTAAGTATGGGCTAAGTAATTACTTGATCCAATTATCTTACATGATAATTAGGAAAGTAATCTTTTAGGAAACTTTCAAGTTAGCCAAGAAGTCAAATCGTAATTTGCTTCTTGTTTCCTTTTTCCTTTGCATGGCCGACTTCTTCCCTATTTAAGGATGGCCATTTTAACGTTTTTACATATATGATATTTGATAAAAGTTTAGCTTTGCTAAAGAAAATTTACAGCCTTGAAAAGTTGTAAGACATGCTTTGTTCAATTGATTTCAGTTGAATAATCATAAGACCCGCAATACCTTTAGTGAGGAGCTTTAGGTTGAGCTTACCCGTTCTAGATTTATAGAACACGCGCGAACTGAGGAAGTTTAACTTTTGATTTACATTAGTTGGACTGAATCTATTTGTGTTAACATTGGGGTTTGGTTGATTTCTTCCATTCCTTCTTGTTCAATATCTTTTTGTCTTGTTGTGTTCGTGCTTGTCCAGGGATTATTGAGAAACAACGATCCAAAGGGTGTGGAAAACGTGTGGAATAGAACTCAAAAGCTACTCCATTCGTATCAAATGGTCTAATTAAAGCACGATTCATTACATAGCACACCGCTTCAGCCTAAAAATATTTTGGCAAGTTATTTTCACAAAGCATAGTTCTAGCCATTTCTTGAAGTGTTCTATTCTTTCTTTCAACTACTCTATTTTGTTGAGGTGATTTAACTACTGAAAAGTTATGAGTAATGCCATTTTCATCACAATGATTTATAAAGCTTTCATTTGCAAATTTGGTTCCATTATCACTTCTAATTTTAACCATATTTAAACTCAACTCATTTTGAACCCTTTTAAATAGTATTGCATATTCTTTAAAGGTATCACTTTTATGTGCCAAGAATATTACCCAAGTGAACTTAGAATAGTCATCTACTATTACAAATGCATATCTTTTGCCACATAAACTTGTAGTTTGTGAAGGTCCAAACAAATCCATATGTATAAATTCTAAAGGTTTTGAAGTAGTTGCCATGTTTTTAGGTTTAAATGTACTTCTAGTTTGTTTTCCATATTGGCATGAATCACAAAGTTTCTCTTTTTCATATTTTTGTTTAGGTAAGCCTCTAACTAGTTCTTTAGTTACTAGATCATTTATGTGATCTATTCCTACATGAGCTAGCCTTCTATGCCACAACCAAGTTGTGTCATGTGCCACACTAAGACATTTTATGTCTTGCTCCATAATATCACACAAATGAAGTGTATACACATTGTTATGCCTAGAACCGGTAAGAACGATTTTGCCATCTATTAGATCAATAACTACACATTTTTCACGTTTAAACAATACATCAAGATCTTTATCACATATTTGACTTATGCTAATCAAGTTGAATTTTAAGTCATCAATCAAAAACACATTCTCAATCATATTGCTATTATTATTGGCTACATTGCCAACACCAATTATTTTCCCCTTTTTATCATTTCCAAAAGTAACATGTCCTTTATTTCTTATTTCCAAGCTATTAAGCAATAAGGGATTACCGGTCATGTCTCCGGCTTTAATTTCCATCTTCTATTTCTAAAACGACAACGATAAACACAGATTTTGATTGAGGGGAATAAATGGCGCATTTGATGAAGAATTTCAAGGTGCAACCAAACTCTGCGAGTTTGGAGGAAGCTCGGAAACGGACCTTTGAATTCTTCAAGTTAGCTTGCAGATCCGTCCCCAGTATTATGGAAATCTACAACATTCAAGATGTTGTTAAGCAATCTGAGCTCCGCTCAGTAGTCGCTTTCGAAATCCGGAAGAATTCCCACGTCTCCGACCCCAAGGTTATTGACATGCTTCTCTTTAAGAGAATGGAAGAATTAAAGAACTTTGTGGATCAGGGCTTGTGCAAGACTTGGGACCCAAAGATGAAGGCGCTTCTAATTTCCTGAAGAACTTCTACAGCACCAACTATTTCTAAACTTGTTTATGGCTTTGTTTTCTTTTCTGCTCTCCTCTCCCTTTCATAACAAATGATCAAATAAATGTGAACAGTTGCTTGTAGCTTACTCTTTTGGACAATAACAATCCTGGTTTTTCCATATCCAGAACACAAGCTTGACAGAAGGTAGTATGTGTTCAAGGAAAATGTTTGGAGGATGTTTATAGCCAAACTCTCCTCCTCTATTCTTGTCAAAAATATCAATTCTGGCAAAAAAAAAAAGGGATTACCGGTCATGTGTCTTGAGAATCCACTATCAAGGAACTATTTTGTGTCAAAAGTTGTATTTTTTAAACATACCTAGATTCAAGAATCAATATGTAATTCTAAGCACTTAAGTTTTCATAGCATTGATATCTTTTCTTATCCATGTTTTTGATCCATTGTCAACTTCTATTCTTGAAAAGCATTTTCTTGAGGTGTGCCCCTTTTTACAACAATAATCACATATTACATGGTATTTAAAAGAATGTGAAGACCTATAATAAGAATAAGGTCTAGCATTGTTAAACCTAGGTTCAAAGTTATACCTTTTATGATCATAATGTGTGTTATACATTCTATATCCATAATTTTGGTTATGTGTGTTATGCGTTTTATATCCATGATGTTGGTGAGATCTATTTTTAAAATTTTCTACTCCTTTTTCATGATTATGTGATGTGAGATTAATTTTCACAGGTTTGGAGGTGGTGTTTTGACCTATCTCATGTGAATATCCTAATCCATATTTACTATTTCCCATTCTTTGATTTCCTAACAGTTTTTCTAAGTTGACCTTGCCTTTTGTGAATTTGGCTAAACAATCACTAAGGTTTTCAATTCTCTTTCTTAATCCTATATGTTCTATCTTAACTTCATCATATTTATTAACTTCTTCTCTAACCTTGTTGCTTTCTATTGTTAATTTCTCATTTTCAGCTTTTAATGTACAGTTTTCTTTTACTACACAATCATGCCTAATGATTAACTCTTGATTACATGTAGTTATTTCTTCTACTTTTGCCTTAAGCTTCTTGTTTTGAATCTTGGATTTCTTTAACTCATCTACTAACCTAGCAATGTACAGCTTAATTTCATCTTGAACATTGCAATTATCATCATCATCATCACTAGAAGAAATACTTACCTCATGGTCTTCAAATCCCATAAAGCATATGTTAGCAATTCCTTCTTCTTCCCTTTCAGTTTCCTCTTCAGATTGGTCATCATCCCATGTGACTTTGAAGCTTCTTCCTTTACCTTTCTTGTCACGTTTGAACTCATTCTTTCTTCTTGGGCAATCTGCAATAAAATGACCAGGTTGGTTACATTCAAAACATTTGTTGATTTTGAAGGTTTCTCCCTTTTCTTTCATCCAATCTTTGCTTCTAAAATTTCTTCCTTTGTTAAACTTGTTTCTCTTACTTTGGATTATCCTAGATAGTTTTCTAGTAAGAAATACAAGATCATCATCATCTTGTTCATTTATTTCTTCCTCATCTTCCTCATCATCATTCTCATTCTTTGACATCTTAAGGGCTATGTTCTTCCTAGCTTTAGTGTCTTCTTCTTTTTGAGTTTTTGACTTGATTTTCAGTTCATATGACATAAGAGAACTAATTAGTTGATCTATGGGTAGTTCTCTCAGATTTTTTGCTTCTTCAATGGCTATAGCTTTTGATTCCCATTTCTTAGGTAATGAATTTAAGATTTTTCTATTTTGCTCACCTAAGGGATAGATTTTTCCTAAATTTTCCAAATCCTTAATTATGCTATTAAATCTACAAAACATTTTATCTATAGATTCATTACTATCCATTTTAAAACTTTCATATTGTGATACCAACAATGATTTCTTTTCTTCCTTAACATCTTCAGTTTCCTCATGAATTTCTCTAAGTTTCTTCCAAACTTCATGTGCAGTTTTACATCCCTTAACCCTACTTGATTCATTAACATCTAGGGAGTTATATAAAGCATTTGTGGCCTTAGCATTCAAAGTGAGATTTCTCCTATCATGTTCATCAAGTTCACTCCTCTTCTTTTCTCTAGTTTTAGTTCCTATGGTTATTTCAGCCTTGTAAGGTCCTTCCTCTACAATATACCACATCTCAATGTCAATGGATTTGAGATAAATTTCCATTCTATCTCTCCAACTGCTATAGTTGGTTCCATTAAACATTGAAGGCCTAGAGATAGATTGTCCCTCCATAAACATAGCATTGTTTGTTGCCATAATCTTTACTCTAAGGTTGTTACGCCTAATCAATTAGAGACCAAGCTCTGATACCAATTATTAGCTCTAAGGCAACCTAAGAGGGGGGGGTGAATTAGGTTTCTAAAAAATTAAGTATACTAATCAATTCAAATTCAACAACAATGAGTGAGTTGTGTGAATACCAACAAGTGTAATATCCTATAATATTGGACCAGAAACACAATGAATTAATACTCCAATTCAATTGCACCAAATCAAAGCATAAACAAGGCAAGATAAGAGTAAAAATGAAAGATGTAAAGAGTAGAGACACAATCGATTTATAGTGGTTCAAGACTCCCCGTTGGAGTGCTCTACATCCACTACCTAAGTTTCCCAACTTAGGATTTCAAACCTCTTCACTATAATTTGATCTCCTTTCAGTGGTGAGATCAAAAGAACCACTTTTACAACCAACCAAGGTTCAACCTTCTCACTAGCTAACCCAAGCTATGAGTTCTAGATTTTTACTCTCACTTGAGAAACCATTTACAATCATTCACAATGTTTGTTTAAGAATGAAATAACCCACAATTAGGGTGAATAAGATAAATTGAAGCTCACAGTATGATTCCTATAATGAATATTACAACTCAAACTATATAGCTCAAGAATGAAGTGAAAACTCAAAGAAGGCTCAAGAACGTTTAATCTTTTGTTTCTTATAAACTCAAAGTGAAGTGCAAGAGTTGTAGAGAGTATTTTTCAGATGGGAAGCATAGGGAATCAAGTGTTGTGTAATCCTAACGTTCATGTTTAAGCTTGTATTTAAACTCTTTCAAAAGATGACAAAAAAACGTATATCTTTGACATTTCAAAAAACTAGCCGTTATGTTGAGAAAATCAATTTCGGACGCTCTTTCAGATCCTTGAGGTCGTCCAAACCTATTTATCTGAAAGCATGTAAAACCCTATCTCGACACTTTCGGACGGCCGAAACTACCCTGCACCGTCCGAACCTAAACTTCAGTGTTGCTTCATTTTACACTAAAATTTTGGACGATCAAATGACCAAGAGGATCGTCCGATCCTATCTTTCGGACTGCCGAAACTATGCCTAGGTCATCCGATCCTATTTGTTTTCAACTTGTTTTCAATTTTCGTTTTCCAAATTATTTGTGGAACACTTTATGACTTTGTGCAAGTGTGTTTCTTACTTTTTCTACTTCTTTTGAAGTTCATTTTAAGACTAAAAACATTTTGAAATCATTTTTACTTGAGCCTTAAACGAGTAAATCAACTTCTTGAGCTATGTACACGAATTAGGGTTTAGGGTTGGGAATTTGACCTAATTTACCATTCTTCCATATCTTTTGCACTTCCAATTCTTTCTTCAACTGATAATGCTCCATGCTTGGCTTCTTTGTATATCTATTATATTGAAACACTTTTTGAACCATTAGCATAAACATAATTGTTTGTTAAACATCAAAATAAGTAAGATTAAGACCCTAGTTCTCACACTAATTTTGTGGTTTCACAATGAGTCCTGCCCAATTTGTCTACTCAACAACGGAAAAGACTCATCCACGATGCAAGCTACTACTACTGGGGTGAATCTTATCTTTTCAAAGTATGCAGTGACCGGGTCATAAGAAGATGTGTCCCTGAGGAGAATCAAAAAGACATTCTTTGATCATGTCATGAATCTGATTATGGAGGGCATTTTTGAGGACGAATGACAGCTTATAAAATGTTGCAGTCGGGGTATTATTGGCCAAAACTATTCCATGACACTCAAGAGTTGATCAAACACTGCAATGAATGCCAAAGATTGGGGAATATTTCATGAAGGAATGAGATGCCTCTGAACAACATTATAGAGGTGGAAATCTTTGACGTATGGGGCATCGACTTCATGGGACCATTGACAAAATCTAATGGTAACTCTTATATTCTTGTGTCTGTGGATTATGTCTCCAAATGGATTGAAGTCATTGTATTACCGACCAATGATGGAAACAGTGTGGTAGAATTCATAAAGAAATACATTTTCACACGTTATGGAACCCCAAAGGCAGTAATCAGTGACGGAGGCACACATTTTTGTAATAAGGCTTTTCAAGCCTTATTGACCAAATATGGAGTTCGGCACAAGGTGGCAATCCATTACCACCCCCAAACAAGTGGTCAAGTGGAGGTATCAAATTGGAAAATCAAGAGGATTCTAGAAAAGGTTGTGAAACCATCTCAAAATGATTGGGCAACAAAATTAGATGACTATTTATGTGCCTACCGCACTACTTCTAAAACCCCCATTGGCACATCTTCGTATTGTATGGTATTTGGTAAGGCTTGTCATTTATTGATTGAGTTGGACTACAAGACTTTATGGGCATTAAAGGAACTGAAAATTGATCATGAAAATGCAACTGAGCAAAGATTGCTGGAATTCAATGATTTAGACAAATTTAGGTTTGATGCATACCAAAGTGCATCTCTCTATAAAGAGAGAACTAAGACCGGGCCATAAGAAGATGTGTCCCTGAGGAGAATCAAAAAGACATTCTTCGGTCATGTTATGAATCTGATTATGGAGGGCATTTTGGAGGACGAATGACAGCTTATAATGTGTTGCAGTCGGGGTATTATTGGCCAAAACTATTCCATGACACTCAAGAGTTGATCAAACACTGCAATGAATGCCAAAGATCGGGGAATATTTCATGGAGAAATAAGATGCCTTTGAACAACATTATGGAGGTAGAAATCTTCGAGAAGTATGGGGCATCAACTTCATGGGACCATTCCCAAAATCTAATGGTAACTCTTATATTTTTGTGGCTGTGGATTATGTCTCCAAATGGATTGAAGTTATTGCATTACCGACCAATGATGGAAAAAGTGTGGTAGATGTCATCAAGAAATACATTTTCACACGTTATGGAGGCAATAATCAGCGACGTTGGCACACATTTTTGTAATAAGGCTTTTTAAACCTTATTGACCAAATATGGAGTTCGGCACAAGGTGGCAATCCATTACCACCCCCAAACAAGTGGTCAAGTGAAGGTATCAAATTGGGAAATCAAGAGGATTCTAGTAAAGGTTGTGAAACCATCTCAAACTGATTGGGCAACAAAATTAGATGATTATTTATGGGCCTACCGCACTACTTTCAAAACCCCCATTGGCACATCTCCATATTATATGGTATTTGGTAATGCTTGTCATTTATCGATTGAGCTGGAGTACAAGACTTTATCGGCATTAAAGGAACTAAAAATTGATTATGGAAATGCAACTGAGCAAAGATTGCTGGAATTCAATGATTTAGACAAATTTAGGCTTGATGCATACCAAAGTGCATCTCTCCATAAAGAGAGAACTAAGAATTGGCATGATAAATGCATCTTGCATAAAAAGTTCGAACCCGGGCAGCAGGTTTTACTCTATAATTCAAAGTTGCGGCTTTTTCCAAGAAAGCTCAAGTCAAGATGGTATGGTTCGTATAAGGTGAAGACAGTGTTCCCATATGGTACAGTTGAGCTACTCAATGAGAGAACAGGAAATGCTTTCATATTCAATGGCCAGAGGTTGAAGATTTACCTGTCTCAAGGAGAAAAGGTTCCAAGATATGTGTAAAAGGTGACTCTTGAAGAGTCATCTACGGAAGAATAAGAAAAAGGCATTGAGCTTTAGACGATAAATAAAGCACTTCTTGGGAGGCAACCGAAGTTTATATTTAATGATTTTAAGTTTTACTTTATTATATTATCTTTCTAGTTAGACTTTAGGCTAAAATTCCATTAACTAATCATTAATAATGTGCAAATTTTGTTGTATAGGTTGGAGAAAGAGATGAGGGGACGTTTTGCTAATTAAAGGTGTGAAAATGTGGAAAATTCACCCACGTTGCGACTTCCAAGTCTCCCCACGTCGCGACGTCCAGAAAAATCGAATTTTAGATTTGAAACACGGTGATCCAAGTCGCGACATCTAGGAGGATGGACGTCGTGACGTGCACCCACATCGCGACGTGCAGAGTCGCACATCGCGACGTCCAGGTAAGCAGTATAAATTTTGTTTAGGGTTTCACCCACATTGTGACGTCCAGGGGGCTCAAAGTCGCGACGTCGAAAAAAATCGCAGATTAAAACGTGGGCAGCCTCTTTGAGTCATATGCATTTTTTTTACTAAAAACTTAAACCCTCTCAACTCCATCTCTCCTTCTCTAGTTTCTTCACCAAATCAATCCACATTTGTGTTCTAGGTTGTTTTAGGATCATAATAACACTATATAATCACAAATTCACTGAATAAACAACCCAAAATCCTCAATTTTTCAAGAATTTTTCAAAAATTGCAACTTTCTCAATTCGAATTTCTAGTGAAATTCGTTGCCATTGGGTGTTTGGAATTAGTTCTAAGAGGCTTTGGAGAGGTGTAGAAGTCCTTAGTTCCATCACAACACACAAGAATCTTGACATTTAATGTTGTTCTTCAAGAGGTAAATTTCTAATTTTTACTTCAATTTCGTTATGATCTTGTGATTATTTGTTTTCAATATGATATGTTAACACTATTTGGTCAATTGTGATGAGTTGATTAATTCAAGAATTTTTGTTTTGAAATTTTTGAATACGTATAGGCTAATGTTCCACATTTTCAATATCGATTGATTTTTGGCCTATTTGATGAAATTATGATGTTGAATTTGATGGTGTTAACCAGATAGAGACATTTGTTGTGGTATTGTTAGGTTTTTCATTCTAATTTTTAGTGACATTAGGCTTGAACTATTAACGCACATAAGGTGTTTGTCAAAATGCCTCTATGTGGTTTTATTGAATTTGAACTATAGAATCATGAATTGTAGTGTTATCGAATAAATATATGATTGATAATTCAATTATGCCTAATGTGATTAGAAATTAAGGCTGGTTATAGATTATTCTTATGAAGTTCCAATTATGATTTTAGGATAATCTACCGTTTGTGCGTATAGTAGTGATTTGGATAGGTCTTCTAATCTTATAGGTTTCGTATGTTATAGGTTTAGTGTGAATTGTTCTTGCAAGGTTTATGAGCTATGATTGTGTCATCGGTTTGGCTTTGTGGAGATAATATGTGATAAGTGTGGGGGAAGTTGTTATTGCACAGCACTGGATTCTAAAAATGTGAAATTTTGTTTTTGATTTATAATATGTGAATTTCGCATAACCTTATATATCTGGCAATATTTTGTTCTTCGTATTTTTTTTTATGTTGACAGATATGACGAGTAGAACCAAGCTTCACGCCAACTTCTAGAACACCACCTCCTCCTCCTCCTCCATCGCCGCCACCGAATCTCGCGGGTTTTGATAATTTCATATTTATGTGTCGGGAGGCGGAGACTTTCCACAATGAGAAGCTGGCACATAAGGACATGGTAGAGGAACGTGGAATCGAGGTGACAGCCACACCGATCGCTTTTCAGATTCGCACTCGCCATTGGCAACAGCTCTGCCGCTAACCTCTCGGAGGTAATGCTACGATAGTTCGCGAGTTTTACGCGAACTATCTATTCATAAGGGTGGGTGTATTACGTATCTGCGGTGTGGATGTTCTAGTTAGCCGAACAATCTTTAATGCATACTACTGCCTTCCAGATATTGAGGATAGTGGTTATCGTGTTTTGGTGGGAGGCCAATTTTCAATTCCTAGAGCTTACTCCACCATTACAGCTCGTCCCCTTGCAAGTATTATCGCATCCTTTCGAATTTCCGAACTCAAGTTGGCTCAGATAACGAAGATTACTATGGCATAGCATTACTTCATTATTGGGAAGCTCATTCCGATCATTCATCAGGTATCCAGTGACAGCGACAAGGTCGTCCTTAATTATGCTATAAAGATGGGATTATCAATCGATGTTGGTGAGATTATGGACATCAAAATTTGGAAGGCCAGATGTTTCGTCCGTACTGACCTTTACTACCAATTGGTGATCAGGGTGATTTGTTACGCAGCTGGTGTGTAAGCCTTGGATATAGACGAGTTATGTGGTGTCTATGACATCATTACTCAAGCTATGTATAACTCCTATAATCTCAGTTTATTTGAACGGTTAGGTTACGGACCAGTTCACGAGCCGGAGCTGCAGCAGGAGCAAAGCAGGACCAAGAACAGGACAACGAACTAGTTCTACCATCACCTCTGCCTCGATGTCTACTTACTTTTGCTGGTGTGCATACTTGCTTGGATGAGATGGAGGTCTAGTTGACGAGCCAGACAACTCATTTTGATGAGCGTTTTGACCAGATGGAGATGGCTTATGCCAATTTATCCCATCAGATAAGCCAAATTTCTAATATGGTTCAATAGATGAGTCACCAATGGCAAATTTCTCGAGGCGAGCAATCCAGTACTCAGGCACCGCTGCACGATGATATGTAGCAAGACTAGGTCGTGTTTTTCCTTTCCCACATTGAGAAAAATATGGAATTTAAGTGTGGGGGGAGTTATGATAGTCCTGTTTTCCATGTTCGTTGTTTTTGTTTGTTGTTTTCATTTTTGTTTTTTTTTGTTTTGGATATTATTTTTCGCTGTTTTTTTTCTTTTGTTAAGTTTATTGTCAATTTGCGCATTAATAATATAATTTTAGTTGATGGACTTAGGATTTCATTTTAATTTTGTCCCATTCGTATTAGTTATTCCCTTGCATAAAGCATAGCTCGTAAATAAGATATTCGGTAATGACAATTCTTTTCGTAGTTAACCCATGGTTTTAGTTGAGAATATGTGTTGTGTCCAATTTTTGAAAATTTTGATCTTGTTGTGATAAGTGTCATGTTGCCGATGATTGCATTTTTATCGAAAGGTTTGATGTGGGATAGGAAAATAATATGCTATCTAGAGGGATTCGGGTCTTTAGTGGAAAGTTTAGCATTTTGAGTCAATCATTTTTATACACTTAGGGAACTACTGAGGGGATTGATGAGTTTGTAATTATTAAGTAGGTTGGTGTGTTTTTAACGCTTTGTTTAGTTGAAACTTATATAACTCACTTAAAGTGTGTTCTTTAATAAATGTGCTTGTATAATCGTTTGCACTTAATGCTTTTACATTGTCAAGCTTTTTTTGCTCATACTATCATCCCTCTATGAGATTGCTTTTAATGATAACCCTAAGAGAACTCATATAGATGGTAACGGAGATTAAAATCCGTAAAACTTTGGCTTCATATTGTCACTCCTCTGCGAGATTACTCTTAAACGAAAAGTAATGGAGAATTTGCATGAGTGGGAATGGGTCTAAACCCCGAAGGTGAGATAGTACTCTAGGTAGATGTCACGGGATTTCCAGTGAAAATACCCTAATCAAGTGTGATAGTTTGGGGAAACGAGTGTAATTTATAAACCTACGGGTTTTGTGAGCGTATCCTCATTGATATGAGTTTAATAATGAATTAATATGATTAGTGAGAGATTCAATTTTTTGACATTAATCACTAGAATTCATGCTAGGAAAAATTCTCTCACTAAGTAAAAACGCTCTCAAACTCTCAATTCTCTATCTGTCAAGTACAACTCATCCTAACCACTCATTTGAAAATCTTACCTAAGCTAAAACAGTAACGGTAATATCACCATCTTCCCTCCTCCTCCAACGGCTCTGCCTTTCTGCCGGAGCCACCACCACACTCCCCTCCACTTCCCTCACAACGACCAATACCACTGGAATACCACCACACCCCTGTCTATTCACAACCTATAACACCAAACTAAGAAAATACAGAGCCAAATCTTCACAATAGATTTTACCCATATTCTGAACCTCAACAATAAGGAAATCTAACCACAATGGGAAATCCCTCAAAACCCCCAAATCCACCATACAAATCCTTTAAAGAGGCCTTAGGAGTAACAAGCAGCAACAAGCATATGATTCAAGTGACCTTTGCCGACATTGCAGAGAAGGCACCCCATTTAGCAAACTTTAAAGGAGAACCAGCTCTGTTCCTAAGTCCAGAAGAGAAAGAACTCCTTGCAGATCGCTACAAATACACCTTGGTCACTAAGTTCTCATAGGGTAGACCTCAGATGACAGTAATGAGAAAAGAAATTCTGATGGCTGCTTTCTAAGGACAGGTCCACACGGGACTCTTAGACCAACGACACATCCTCATCAAATTCGAAAGGGAGGAAGACTTTTAGAGGATGTGGCTGAGAAAAATGTAGAGTTTTGCAGGTTTTCAAGCCAAGATCTTCCGATGGACCAAGGAGTTTAATTCGGACAAAAAACGAACTATTGTGCCTGTATGGATAAGGCTTCCTCTACTTCCACTCCACCTGTTTGAGAAAAGTAAGCTTTTTGGTATTACTTCATGTGTTGGAAGACCTCCTAAGATGGATTTGGCTACTGCAGCTGTGAAAGATCTCCATAGACCGAGTGAAGCTCGGGTGTGTGTGGAGATAAACGTGTTGAAAGAACACCCTAGCCGTATATAGATTTGTAGTAGAGATGCTGGCATTGGCAGGAAATAGAGTTAGAAAATAAGCCACTATACTACACTTCCTGTAGCAAGATGGGCCATGATCAGAGCCAATGTAACCCAGGCAAAATAAGATCAATTGTGCAAAAGCAGCCACCGCTCCCACAACAAAGAAACACACAGGAATGGACCCCAAGTAATAGAACAAAGAAGAAGAAGAGGAAATAAGGATATGGCAGTCTTTAAGGAATTAATGCTACACCAGATAATGCTATGGGGAAAAGAAAAGAAATCATGGTTAGTGAGGAGGAACAGGGAGACATCTCAGAATCATCAAAGAATAAAGAGGGGACAAATGCTGAGGTAGTTGAAATGGTTAAAGATATAGGCCAAACACTAATCTCTACTGCCGAAAAGAGTACACAAAACTCACATCCTCAAGAGAAGAAAAGTCAGAATACCAGCCTTCAAACAAAAGCCACAAGGATAGATGAAGAACAGAATTCAAACAATTCGAATTAGGAAGAACCCTCTGAATCAGATTCAGAAGATGTAGAGGAGCCCTCACAGGAAATTGATGAACAAAGCTGGAAGGAGAAACAAGGGGACAAAGACAAGGAAGAAGTCTAAACACACAGGAGAAAATGCAGGAGTCAAGAAGTAGGTCTAGGGCTAAGTTCCCATCAGATAGGAAACTGAGAAGTTCATAAATAGATAATCTTGCAGCTGGGGTAATTTGAATGATCAGGTGTCTTTTTTGGAATATTAGGAGTGTATTTAAAAAACCAAACTTTAGAAAGTTAAAAAAATAGTGAGAACAAAAAATGTTGATATAGTGGTCATTGCTAAGCCTTTTGCTGGCAAAGAAAAGATAAATATGCTAAAAACTAAACACTGCATATCAAATGACCAAAGCTCTCTGTGGATTATTTTTAGAAGTCCTATTAGCTGTACTATAGTTGCTAATTCTACACAACATATATCACTGATGATGGAACATCCCTAGTTGAAAATAAAATGTCTAGTCTCAAATGTATATGCTAAGTATTCAGTGGCAGATAGAAAGGAATTGTGGGACTCCCTTAGTAGCCTAAATGCAAACAACCTCCCTGGCTCTCATGGGGAGACTGGAACTGTATGTTGCATAGGGAAGAGAAAAAGGAGGAAAACCTTTCCAACTAAAAGACATCCTAGAATTATCAGATTTTGTACATAGGGAGAACCTTAGTGAAGTAAAACCACTAGGAGGCATCTACACATAGTGTAATAACAGAAAAGGCAAAGCTAGAATTTGGAAAACATTGGATAGAGGCTTGGTAAACGACTCATAGCTGCAGCTAGGTATTAACACTAGTATCACTCACTTAAGTAGAACTCCCTCGGACAATGCACCCCTACTGTTAGAAATACAACCAAAAATTTCAGCCAGGACTAAATTTTCAAATTTCAGAACTTTTGGACCAAACATGATGAGTTTTTAGATGTAGTCAAAAAGGCTTGGGAGCTTCTAGTAAAAGGAAATCCTATTCAGGGTTTTACTGGAAAACTCAAAAATACCAAACAAGCCTTAAAAAAGTGGAATGTTGAAAAATTTGGAAACATATTTAGTGTTGTTGAGGAGGCAGAAAATGAAATGAAAGATCTAGAAAGTAAAGACCTTCAAAGTCCTGTACCTAGAGAAATTATGCACAAAGCTGAAGCAAAATTGAAGCTAGCATTGAGAAATGAAAAGGAATTCTAGTCTCAAAAAATGAGAACAAAATGGATAGGGGAATGAGATAAAAATACAGCATTTTTCCATGCTTGCATAAAACAGAAACATGCAGCCAATATAGGATTCACAAAGTCAAAAATGATAATGGTTAGTGGCTAGAGAGTGAAGCTGAGATAGGTCTAGAAGCAGAAAAGCACTTCACAGCCATGTTCATAGCCTCAGAAATAAACCCAAACCTGAAATCTCATCTTTTCCCAACTATATTGAATGAGGAAGACAGAACCTCTTTAATCTCCTTTCTACAATTGGAGGAATTGAATGAAGTAGTCTTCTCTCTTAGCCATGAAAGTGCACCAGGCCCCGATGGTTTTAATGATAAGTTTATCCATTTTGTCTGGAATATTATTAAGCAGTCAAATCCTTTATGAATGGCACAGATCTTCCTAAGTCAGTCACCTCTACATCCATAGTGCTAATTCCTAAAATGAAAAATGCAGTAGAATTTTCTAAATTGAGGCCCATAAGCTTATGCAACTTTATAAACAAGATTTTCTCCAAGCTTTTGGCCAACAGATTATCCCCCTATTTACATAAGATTATTAGTGAAAATCAGATTGGGTTCATTAAGGGGAGGCAAATTATTGACAATTACTTGCTAGCCTCAGAATTGATATCAATATTGCCACACAAAAGGAAAACAAATAATATTGCTATAAAATTAGACATGAAGAAGACGTGTGATAGAGTACATTGGCCTTTCCTTTTGCAAATCATGTGACTCATAGGTTTTGGAGAAATTTGGGTAGATATGATTTGGAGACTAATATCAAACATTTGGTTCTCTGTTCTAATCAATGGATCACCTAGAGTTTTTTTTAGATCTACTAGAGTGTTAAGACAAAGGGATCCCTTACCCCCTTTGCTATTTTTAATAGGTGCGGCGTACCTTTCAAGAGACCTGAACAGTAGTCTCAAAAAACCTGGAATATCTCAATTCTGCTTTCCAAAATAGTGTCCAAAGATAAACCACCTTGCATATGCAGATGACATCATAATCTTCAGCTCTTCCAAGCCCAAATCTATTGAAGACATTATGCACACACTCCAACATTATGAGCATGAATCTGGTCAGAAAATTAGCCCTACAAAAAGCTGCTTTATAACTCATAAAAGTATGTCAATTGCTGAAAAACCCAAAATCAGAAAGTTAACAAACTTCCACCAAGAGGACCTTCCTATTCAATACATAGGATTGCCTTTAAACTATAAAAGGATCCAAGCTAGCCATTTCTCCAATGTTGTGGAAAAAATCACTTCTAGAATAGAATCGTGGAAGACTAACATGCTCTCAATGGGAGGGAAAATTACCCTAATCAAAAGTGTTTTAGCTTCCATTACTCTATATACTACTATGGCAATCAGCCCTCGAAAGAGAGTTTTGAATTAAATTGAGTCCAGCTTAAGTAACTTTCTCTGGAATGGAGTAGATAAGTCACATAGATTCCATTAGATAAAATGGGACAACCTTTGCAACCCTATAAAAGAAGGAGGCCTTGGATTTAAAAGATTAGATGACATAGTAAAGGCTCAATCTATAAAACTATGGTGGAGATTTAGACAAAAACAAACATTATGAGCCAAATTTATACATGCTAAGTATTGCTCAAAAGGACATCCCACCAAGGTCAGACCTCATAGAGGAAACTCTCTCTCATGGATCAGATTGCTGGAAATATCAGACATTACAGAAAATCACATTACCTTCTCCATTAATGAAGGATAATGTGATTTTTGGCAAGATAATTAGATGGGGAGGGAAGCTTGAATGCCATGAATTTAGGTAATGATCATATAAAGGTCAAGGAGTTTTTGAATGAAAGGGAATAGGACTATAACAAGTTGCTTAATGTAGTTCCAGATCCATGGGATCGAAAAATAAGTAAAGTCCCAGTCCACAACAGATCTGAACAAGATAAAATCTATTGGAACCTAGACAAAAAAGGCCAGTTCTCTTTAGCTTCTGCCTTTAGTAAAGTAAGAGCCACAAGAGATAGCATGAATGAGGACTGGAAATATATTTAGGACCCTATGTTCCCACTGAAAATATCTTTCTTCATGCTTAGAATGAGCCTAAATAGAATTCCTTTGGGCACAAACCTTCACATGTTTAGAGTACATGGACCTTTAAGATGTTCATTGTGCTGTGTTGAAGAGGAGACAACTAACCATCTGTTTGCTGAATGTGTCTTTACTCAGAAAATATGGTGGTCCTATGGAGTAGAAATGGGGATCAATTTCATATAAAGATCCTGCAGACAAACCCTGAATTTCTGGTGGAAAAAAAATGCATAATAGATACTATCTCAAGTTTTTGACTAAAATTACCCAATCTTTAATATGTTGGGAAATATAGAAGACTAGAAATAAGGCTATTTTTGAAGAGATCAAACCAAAACTACCTGAAACTATCTCTAATATTTCAAACAACTGACCTCCATCATGCAACTTAAGACAGGAAGCTACCAAAGTGAGGAGTGGGGATTATTTTGGGTAAATGTTGTTGAGATTAGAAGGAAAAGCCACATTCAAGTTATCAGGTGTATTCCTCCAAAACCTCAGTAGATCAAACTGAATATAGCTATCCATAGAAAACAGGGGGCAGGGATAATTAGAGATGAAAATAGTGCAGTAAAAGGTATTTACTTCACTGATAATTTCCTAGATTTTGTAATGACAAATTTGAAGGTTCTAGTGTTGATAGCATACCAAGGAGTCAATCTATGCATGGTAAATGGCACAGGAAGGGTGTGGCTAGAAACAGAGTCAAAGGAGCTACAGGAATTGGAACATGATAATTGGCAACTAACAGCTATATCAACAGGTCCAGAGTCTGAAGTTGCATACAAACATTTCCATCACAACCAAGAAAAGCTACCAACCAGCCAGATGGTTAGCTTGCTGATGTTAGGGCAGTTAGCCAATGTTTATTTGGACATTTAGTGTAGTAGATGGAGGAGTCTATAGGTTGTGTCTATTTGGCTATATGGTCCACCAGAAGTATACAGCTGGGAACATTATGGTAGGACTAATTATGAATAAAGCAAGGAAGGTAAAACTGGTAGCTCAGTTTCTCCACTTCATGTTAAGGAAGACTACATAATGTCTGGAATTAAATGCCTGGGGAATGGATAACAAAGATGATAATTCAGAGAAGTCAAAGGAACAAAGAAGGAAAAGGTATGATAAAGAGGAATGTGAGCCTCACAGCAAGAATCAAATGGGAATCAGCCCTCTCTATTAAACAAGCAACAAATCCCTTAATGGGGATCTTTTGTCACTCCTTGTGATCCTAGGAGTATTTTGCATATTAGCTCATGTATAGCTAATCTTAATAGACTGTTAGTAAGAAAATAGACTAAGGGATACGAATCTCTATTTTTCATATTAGTTGTCCATTGATGTAAATGGAGTAGTACTCCACACTTGTTGATATGAAATGCTAGATAGACTTTCCTATTGTTTGCAGATATTGTAAATGGAGTAGTACTCCACATTTTGGTTATTTTGCCTCTTGATCATTAGGCCATTAGGTTTATGCTTGTAAATGGCTTTATGATCAAGTAGGATATCTTTTGTAAGGGTGATTTAAGGGTATATCCATCACCAAAAAAATTATCTAATATATTAAGAGTGGTGCCCCACCTCGCAAAAGAGGTTCTGCCGACCTAAAAAAAATGATTAGTGAGGAAAAGTTGAGACGAAGACTTAGTTGTTGGGACCCTGGCTTATGGCGTGGTTGTAGATGAGTTATAAACTGAAGTGGAACCTATCGCACATATACATGGTTGGTTCAACGTGTTTAAATGAGTACATTAATGTACTTTGATGAATTCTTGGGATGTATATTATGTGTACTTGACATTTGAATATATGAGATTATGAGGTATTTACATGGCATTTGTGCTTAGATTGAATTGATGGAATTGGATGCATGTTGTTTGTTTTTGTGAGTATTTTGTTAGGATATTTGTGTTAGGTTTTTGTTTTAGATTTGTTGTGGTTTGTTTGTTTTGTTCTTGGACAAACAAAGGTTAAGTGTGGGGGAAATTGATAAGATGAATTTATTCACCTTTTATTTAGTGTTTTGCACTTAATTCTTTAGTCGTTCTTATTCTATTTAATTCGTTTTAATGTCTTATTTGTAGGTTTCTAGACCACGGTGTATACTTGAAAGACAAAAATCGGATATTATCCGAATCAGGTGCAACGTGAAGGAAGAGCGGAAGAAAGTTCGTGACTTAAAGTGGAGATCCACTCCATATCGCGACGTCGGGGGTGATGTGGAGCAAATATATGTAATAAATTGTGATCGTGGTTGCTATTTACCCCTACTAAAAAATAATGCTAAACAACCCCGTGACGGTGATAGTATAGCAAGTTCGTTCCAACGAGGAAAGGACTGTGTTGAAACTTTAAGAAAAAATTTTTGGTTTTTTTAATATTTATTAAACTGAAATTAAGAAAGCAAATAAAAAAACGGTGATTTAATTAAAACTCAAGTTAAGCAAGTGTACTCCCGAGATTATATTTTAGGGTTACATAAAAAACACATACATTCATCCTATCTATGGTCATGCAAAACAAGAGTAAATACTATAACTCACGCCCTCCTATTAGGCTAAAGGCAAGGGATGATTTAAGTACTTACCTACTTAGATATTAACTAATTCAATAAACTCTCCTATATGGCTAAAGGCAAAGTTTACTTCCTTAATTAATCCGGAATCTAATACAACTAACCAACTCAACCAAACCCTCAAGTTCAACCGCTCCTTTAGGCTAAGGCAACGCCCGAACCAGTCACGCTAATGCTAACCTGACCCCCTTAATTCCTCCTATTAGGCTAAAGGTAAGAATTAAGGTAAATCAATCTAACAAATTCACAACAAACCCACAATAGATCCCAAACAACCCACTCTAATCCTCCTATCAGGCTAAAGGTAAGATCAAAGCAAGTTATCTCTAAGTAATTTACTGCACTTTAAACAAATATTCATCATACATAATACTCGCGACATATCATGCATAATTATGAAGAACACAGCAAAACTTATTCTACTAAGACCATAAGATAGAACATAGCATGTAATTTAAGCACAAAAACCCTTGTTCATAATCTCGGGAGCACAATAGATTTAGCCAAGCATGGCTAAATTAAACATCATAATATTAATGTTAAAGCACGATATTGAAATCATAAAATAAAAGAAAGATAACACCTTGAACTGCAAATTCTTGGAAGAAATCTTTACTCCTAAAATAATGAAATCAATAATGAATGATGTTCCCAATCCGTACAGCTTTAATTCTCCAAGAATAGCCAAAAGAATGAAACCCTAACTATTACAAAGAAGAAAACCCTTGCTTAAGCTCTCTCTCAAAGTTGTCACACCCTCAAAAGCTGTAACCCTAGCCCTATTTATAGTTATCCTATGAAAATATTCGCATATAAGTCCTTAACGAAAACCATGTTGGATAAGAAGTCTCAATGTGGGCCAAAATCGCAGATTTCCAAAATTAAGTCGTAAAACTGCGCCATTTCCAGACGTCGCGATGTCCCTGATCGCGCGTCAAAACGTCCACACGCTTCGCGACGTCCAGGGTCTGACATCGCGACGTAACTCTCTGGAAATTTCTCAAAATTCGTCCAAAAATTCAACCAAAAATCACATTTTTGACGTCGCGGCGTGGAGGTTCTACACCGCAACGTGCACCCACGTCACGACGTGAAAGGAACCGACGTCGCGACGTGGAGGTTGCTCTTTAATAATTTCGTGATTTTTCTTCCATTTTTCCTCCACTTTGCATCCGATTTGACTCCCTTATGATTTCCCTCTTCCAAGAATACACCATAGTCAACAAACCTACAATTAAAACACTGAAACGAATAAAAACGAACAAGAACGTCCAAAGAATTAAGTATAAACACTACATAAAAGGTGAATAAATTCACCTCATCAATTTCCCCCACACTTAACCTTTGTTCGTCCCCGAACAAACTAAATCACAAAATAACAAACCTAAACAAAAGTCTAACACAAAGACCCTAACAAAATTCTAACACATAACAACAAAACGCATCCAACTTCATCAATTCGATCTAAGAACAAATGTCATATAAATGCCTCACACTCTCAAATATTCAAATGTCAAGTACACATAATATACGTCTCCAAAAGTTATCAAAGCACATTAATGTACTCATTTAGACACTTTGAGCCAACCATGTGTGTGTGTGCGATAGGTTCCACCTCAGTTCATAACTCATTTACAATCACGCCATAAATCAGGGTTCCAACAACTAAGTCTTCGTCTCAACTTTTCCTCACTAACATATTAACAATTCATTATTAAACTCATATTAATGAGGATTCGCTCGGCAAACCTTTAGGTCATAAATAAAACACTCATTCCTCCAGACTGTCACACATAATTAGGTTATTTCATTGGAAATCCCGTGACATCCACCTGGAGTACTGTCTCACCTTCAGGTTTTAAACCTATTCCCACTCATGCAAGTTCTCCATTAACTTTTCATTTAAGAGCAGTCTCGCAGAGGATTGGCAATATGAAGCTAGAGTCTTACCGCTTTTAATCTCTGTTACCATCCATAAGAGTTCTCTTAGGATTATTATTAAAAGCAGTGTCATAGAGGGATGATAGTATGAGCAAAACAAGCTTAAAAATGCAAAAGCATTAAGTGCAAACAGTTATGCAAGCACATTTATTAAAGAACATAATTTAAGCGAGTTATATAAGTTTCAACTAAACAAAGTGTTAAAAACACACCAACCTACCTAATGATTACAAACTCGTCAATTCCCTCAATAGTTCCCCTAAGTGAATAAAAATGGTCGACTCAAAATGCTAAACTTTCCATCAAAGACCCGACTCCCTGTAGATAGTATATTATTTTCCTATCCCACGTCAAATTTTTCGATAAAATCCAATCATTGGCAACATGACACTTATCATAACAAGATCAAAATTTCAAAAATTGGAAACAACACAAAAAAAACCTAAAACCATTGTGTAATTATGCAAAAAGTTATCATTACCGACTTACTTATTTACGAGCTAAGGTTAACTCAAGGAATAACTAATACGAATGGGACATAATTAAAAATTTAAAATAAATCCTAATTCCATTAACTTAATTGTCTTAATTTGGTGCAAAATAACAAGAAAAACACAAAATGAAAACAACAAAATAAAAGAAAAATAACATCCAAATAAAGGAAACAGAACAAATAGAAAAACAAAAGAACATAACTCCCCCCCACACTTAAAATCCACATTGTCCTCAATGTGGGTAAGGAAAAACACCACCTAATCCTGATGCATGTCGTCACGTGGAGGAGGCTAGTTCCCTCGCCTCTGGAAATCTGCCACTGCCTGCTCATCTGGCAGACCATATCAGAAATCTGCGACATCTGATTAGATAAGTTGGCATGCGTCATCTCCATTTGGTCAAACCGCTCATCAAAATGCGTCGCCTGCTGCGCCATCATAGCCTCCATATCATCCATGCGTGTATAGATGCCCGCAATGTTCATGACACGGCGAGGTGGGGGTGGAGGAATGGGCTCCTCGTCCTGCTGCTGCTCCTGTCTTGCTGCTGTTGCTCTAGCAGTGGCGGTTGCTCCTGTCCTTGCTGTTTCTGCAGCGGTGGCACTAGGGGTTGTCCTGGCCTCTCATAGAAACTAATCCTATATGCATTATACTGGGCACTGGTGATGACATCACGCACTCCACATAGTTCATCCGTGCCCAATGCTGGCACCCCAGCAGTGAAGCACATGGTCGTGATCGCAGAAGGGTAGTATAATCCTGTCCGTACAAAACGACGTGCCTTCCGGATCTCAATGTCCATAATCTCCCCAACATCTATGGAGAGCCCTGTCTGAATAGCGTAATTCAGAACAGCCATGTCATCGTCACAGGAGGCTTGATGGACGCTGGGGATGAGCTTGCCGATGATGAAATAATGCCAAGCTTTGGTGATCTTGGTCATTTGAGCTAACTTGAGCTCAGATATCCGGTGCGTCCATGTGACTTGCGCAAGTGGTTGAGCTGTGATAGTGGACAATATCTGTTGACGGGGAAGTTCATGATCATACATGGTGCGGTATGCACTGGTCTTGATGTCGTGCAGTCCGTAGTACTCATTGAACTTTGTGCGACTGACGGGCACATTCACTCCACGCATGCGCAAAATACCCTGCTGTGCATAGGGGTAGTTTGCGTAGAACTCCCGCACCAATGTAGCGTTGCCACCTATCGGTTGACGGCAAAATTGTTGCTATCGACGATTCCTTATTTGAGTCGCGATCGGTGTGGCTGTGACGTGGATACCCCGCTCATCTACCATGGCCTTGATTTTCAGATGCTCATTATGGAACTGCTCCGCCTCTAAGCACATAAAGCGTAAATTATCAAACCCCGCCGGATTGGCCTGTGGCGGTGGTGGAGGAGGTGGTGGTACATCACCAACGGTATTGCTGCGTGTTCTCTTTGGTCCCATATCTGTCAATACAAGTATATTAAATACAAACCATAAACTATTTCACAAGATAATTACCAACACAATTCTCACACTTAAACAACACCATTACTGACTAACATGTTCCCCCACACTTAAAGCAAAACACAACCTCAACACATCCCAAGAGCAAACTAAGATGCAATGCACATCCTAGCGCCGCATTAATGCAAGAACAACAACAAACTAATCACAAAACATCTCACTCTAAATGACAATACACTAAACACAAACAATTCATCTCCACAATGTTTATAAGGTCAAGCTCACAATCTTTGCAACTTTAAAGACAATGTATATTTGTTGACTGAAAAGGATACCATATAAGCTTTATAACAAACACGTAACAAGCATGTTATGTGCAAACATAGCTAGGTGCGTCAATTTCATAAACTGAATCAGTGAGGCATTTCAACAAACACCTATTATACATTAACATCGTCATCCTATTCAAACCAGTCAAGACAATAACATTGCCTAACAAAACCACAACAATTCACATGATAAGAACACGATGTAAATTAACCAATCAAATATAAATCTATTCGGACGTATAATCACAATTTAAGCATAGAAATAAAAATTGTCCAAAACCATTGCTAAACCGTGAAGTTATACTATGCCAAAAATTCAACAAACCAATCCTTGCCTCAATTTATCATCACAATTCGCTCAATAGTGTAAATAGAACATGCAGAGCTCGATTAAACACAAAATTGCAACAAAATTAAGAGAAAAATTCGAAATTTACCTCTTGAAGACCAAAAATCAAAATGCAAAAATTGTGTGTTTTGTGATGAAGTAGAGCCCTCTACACCGTCCCAATACCTCCTAGAATGAATTGAAACCACCTAAAGCTAACGAATTTCATGAGAAATTCGTATTTTTGAATTTGTAGGTTTTGAGAAAATTTTCAAAATTTGGGCTATTTTTGGAAATTTAATCGGTGAATCTGTGTGGTGTTGATGTTAATTGGATCCTTACTCAACCCTTAACACGATTATGGAGTGAAATTTCAACAAAAACAGGAGAAAAAAAGATTTATTAGAGAGGATTTTTTTATGTTTTGAAGTGTTCGTAAAAAAATGTATCTCTGTTTTTCAGTTTAAAGCCTATTTTTGCCCGACGTAGCGACGTGTAGCACTTGGACGTCGCAATGTGGGTGAACCCTAGACTTTTTATAAACGAACCTGGACGTTGCGACGTGCAATCGTGCACGTCGTGACGTGGGAGACTTTTTCCACGTTTGGTCATGGACGTCGCGATGTTGGCAAATTTTGCTACGTTTTTGCACATTTCATCCTCCAAATCTCCCTTAATCCATTCTCCGACCTACAAAACGAAATATTTGCACAAAAAGACTATTAGTTAATGGAATTTTTAGCCTAACTTCTAAATAAACTTAAAAAAAATAAAATATAAACTTGGGTTGCCTCCCAAAAAGCGCTTTACTTATCGTCGAAAGCTCGACGCCTGTTGCTTATTCTTCTCTCGGTGACTCTTCAAGAGCCACCTTTTCAATTTTTCGAAAAACCTTTTTGCCTTGAGGAAAATAAATCTTCAACCTATGCCCATTGACGATAAAAGAATTTCCCTTCTTCTCATTTAGAAGCTCCACTGTGCCATAGGGAAAAACTTTCTTCACCCTATATGGACCGTACCATCTTGGCTTAAACTTTCCTGGGAAAAGTTTCAACTTAGAATTATAAAGGAGAACTAGCTGCCCGGGCTCAAACTTGTTATGTAGGATGCGTTTATCATGCCATTTCTTAATTCTCTTTTTATAGAGAGATGCATTTTGGTATGCATCCAATCGAAACTCATCCAAATCATTAACATCTAACAACCCTTTCTCAGTTGCCTTCCCATAATCCATTTTTAGCTCATTTACGATGGGATCCTTCTTCTCTTCTTCCATTATTGAATTTGGGTTTTGCCATGGTTCATCCTCCTCCTGATTATTGTTGCCTTCTCCTTCAACCCTGTTTGAACTACCAGAATCCACCAAAAGCTTTGCATCAATGGTCTCAATGGAATCATCAGTAATTTCAAAGATGGATGAATCAATGAAAACACATTCAACCATATTTTGCAACTCTAATGCTATGTTCTCATCAATTTTAAGCAACTCAGAATTAGATATATGCATTAAAGAATCATTAGCATTATTACGACATGTGTTCATGGGATTGCATGTGATAACTGAAGTTTCAACCACATTCATGAAAAAACAAGTATTACTCTCCCTCGGATGCTTCATAGCGTAATTAACATTGAATGTTACCTCTTCGCCATTGGCACGAAAAGTGATTGTCTTACTACGTACGCCAATTAAAGCATCTCCAGTTGCGAAGAATGGTTTTCCAAATATGAGAGGAACCTCTTCATCCTCCTCTATGTCCAAGATAATAAAGTCCATCGGAATTGTGAACTTATCAACTACTACCAAAACATCTTCAATGATACCCATAGGAGTGATGATGGATCTATCAGCCAATTGAAGTGTTATAGCCGCCGGTTTGATTTACTCACCCATGCCCACACTGACAGCTATAGAATAAGGCATCAAATTAACACCAGCCCCCAAATCACATAATGCCTTAGCAAAATATCTTGAGCCAATTCTACATGGAATTGTGCAACTTCTTGGATCTTTTAGCTTAGGGAGAAGATTTTTCTTCATTAAGCACTGCCCAACCTCATTCAATTGGATAACCTCCTCACATTGCAATATCTGCTCCTTATTTGAAATAAGATCTTTTAAGAATTTTGTATAAGTAGGTACCGTCTTCACCAAATCCAACAAAGGTATTTCCACATGGAGATGCTTAATCATCTCAGCAAATTTGCTAAACAAAATCTCCTTCTTTGATGGCTGAATCCTTTGAGAGAAGGGTGGTGGTGGAGCACATTCTGGAAAATTAAAAGCACTTGGAGGATTTTCTTTCTCCCTTTACTTGCACTACCTTCCTTATGTTCGGCTTGCTTTGAAAGCTCTTCCATCTCAATTTGAACCTTAACAGTATCTTGATCATCCTTTGGGGAGCCTGCTTTATTAATAATTGGAGATTGCAATTCCTTACCACTTCAAAGTGTAACAGCATTGTATTGCTCTTTTCCCTTTGGATTAGGGAAAGTGTCACTCAGCAAAGTTCCTGTAGGTCTGTTATGCACTTCATTTATGAGTTGGCCAATTTGAGTCTCTATATTCTTAAGGAGAGCTTTATGTTCCCGGAACATTCTTCCAAAAATCTCCAGTGTTTTGTCAGTACTGTCTTGTCGCCGTTGGCATTCTCCAAAAAGCTTTTCCATCTTGGCCTCCAACACAGTTATAACATCATCAATTGTTGCTTGTGAAGTACCACTCTGGGTGTTTTGTTGGTTTCCAAAGCCAGGTGGATAGGTTGGTCTTGATGAATTATACTATGGGCGATTTTGTCCTCCTTGAGACCATTGATTTCCATCGGATGGTTTCCATTGATTTGAATTAGTATTCCGGTTGTAATTGACATACTGGACTGGCTCATTAGTGACTTGAGGGCATTCATCCATATGATGCGCTCCTTGGCATAATCCACAGGATGGCGTGACTTTGTTTGTCAAGGATGTATGAATACTAGCAAGTTGCCTCTATATGGCTGTCATTTGTGCTTTCAAGTTGTCTGTTTTATCCAACTCTAACATTCCAATTTGCCGTCTTCCATGGGTACTTCTTGCAGTGGGCAACATTAGTTCATTACTTACTATACGCTCAAAAATCTATTCAACTTCTTCTGGTGATTTATCACGCAAATTTCCTCCAGCTGAAAGATTTACCAAATGCATAGTATCAAAATTGAGTCCATTGCAAAAGAAATTTAGCTCTCTTCCCAGCTCCAACCCACTGTTTGGGCATTTATAGAAAAGTTCACTAAATCTATCCCAAGCTTCTGTGAATGACTCATTGTCACCTTGACAAAACTGCATGAAATCCATCCGGATCTTGTCCATTCGGGATGGAGGAAAGTATTTAGTCATGAACCTCTTCGCAACTTCATCAAAAGTTTCAATTCGTGCCCTACTAATAGAGTCATACCATCTCTCAGCTGCTTCTTGAAGAGAAAAAGGAAACAACATTCTCTTTAAAACATCATGTGGGATATGTGGAAGATTGCTCGTGTTACACACTTTAAAGAATGTCCTTAAATGTTCATGTAGATCCTCAGTACTCAATCCATGGAAAACCTGGCCATTTTGAATCAAATTTATGAAAGCCGACGAAATTTGAAAGTGCTTTCCAGTGTCAATAAAAGGCGAATCCAAGTTATCCATTCGAGACTCATAATGATCACTATACCGACGCCGCGGTACCACTGGTTGTGCTTGTGGAATATTCGGAGGATCCCCCACTGGAAGAACTACACCTGCTGGAGGTACAACTACATTGGGCTGATTACCATGTGTAGCCATTGCTTCAAATTCTAACCTTTTCTTAACACGCAAGGTCCATGCAAGTTCCGGGTCGTATGGATATTCCGCTAGACCAGAAGATCTTGTTCTGGGCATGCAAAGAAAAGAATAGCAACAGTACTAAAAGGATGTAAGAAAATTAAAACTATAACTAACAAAATAAAATAAAATTTCAACACGACTGCTCTCCCCAGCAACGGCGCCAAAATTTAATGTGGAGCAAATATATGTAATAAATTATGATCGTGGTTGCTATTTACCCCATACATAATACTCGCGACATATCATGCATAATTATGAAGAACAGAGCAAAACTTATTCTTGGAAGAACATAGCATGTAATTTAAGCACAAAAACCCTTGTTCATAATCTCGGGAGCACAATAGATTTAGCTAAGCATGGCTAAATTAAACATCATAATATTAATGTTAAAGCACGATATTGAAATCTTAAAATAAAAGAAAGATAACACCTTGAACTGCAAATTCTTGGAAGAAATCTTTACTCCTAAAATAATGAAATCAATAATCAATGATGTTCCCAATCCGTACAGCTTCAATTCTCCAAGAATAGCCAAAAGAATGAAACCCTAGCTATTACAAAGAAGAAAACCTTGCTTAAGCTCTCTCTCAAAGTTGTCACACCCTCAAAAGCTATAACCCTAGCCCTATTTATAGTTATCCTATGAAAATATTCGCATATAAGTCCTTAACGAAAACCATGTTGGAAAAGAAGTCTCAATGTGGGCCAAAATCGCAGATTTCCAAAATTAAGTCGTAAAACTGCATCGCGACGTCCAGGGTCTGACATCTCGACGTCGCGACACGTCACGATGTGGAAGGGGTCCCAACGTCGCGACATAACTCTCTGGAAATTTCTCAAAATTCGTCCAAAAATTCAACCAAAAATCACATTTTTGATGTCGTGACGTGGAGAGTCTACACCGCGACGTGCATGGCGGGGGTCAGTCGCTCGACCTCGTCAAATACCCAAACTTACTCAACTAACAAGTGGGATCGTATCCACAGGGAAGGTTTGGATGTCAAGAGATCACTTGTTCAAGAAATCAAAGCAAATGGGACGAATGCAAAACAATATCAATGCAAAAATGAGAATGAATGCAAGGTTAGTATGCAAGCACTGCCTTGAGGATAAACCAATTGATATAGACCTCAGTCTATCATCATCGACTTGTGTAACAGCATGAATGAGGGGATCGACCTTCTAGTGAGCTTAGGGTCGATCTCCTTGGTAGGTCTCACAACCCTAATTCACCATACTCCTCCGTCTTCTCTTGGTAGGGCAAGACCTAGGCTCGGCTTCCTAATTCCCGATCCCTATCTGACACTAGAACCCTAACTCCCCCAGACAAGACAGTCATCCAAAGTTCAAGTTCTAATGTTCAAATAATCCTAAGTCTTTTCCATTATATTGACTTCAATTGTCAGTGGGCACCGCACAATTGAAGTCGCAATCATACCCAGATCATAGGACTCATCCAAGTTGTTCCCTATTCTAGTGATGTTATTTCAATTTCCATTAATAGCACTAGATTGACTTCAGTGGGCACCGCAAATCACATGAAGTGCCTAACTGTGAGTGAGTAAGCATGGAAATAAAACATCAAATAGATATATGAAACAATATCAAACACGTAATGAGCAATTCGAATATCTCAAATAAGCTAAAGATCCATTCAATTGATCCTCAAGACAGTAAAATGTATGAAAGGGAAAAGAGAGAAAAGAACCTAATCTAAACTATGAACCCTAATCTAAGGATGGTATGTTGTGTTGTGTGCGGCTGCCTCCGAAAAAACCCTCCCAAAAAATCCCTCATTTTCTGGTATTCCTCTGCCTTTTTATACTTTTCTCCCCGTGGAGGTGCCGATGATGCTTCCTAGAAATTTCCTTTCTTCACGGGGAGAATGCCATGTGTCTGCTTAAGCTTCCTGGAAGTTTCCTCCTTAGGCGAGGTGAGTGCCACGTATTCTGCCAAATGACGGTCAACAAAAGCAGTGAGGTCAACTGATAAATGTTTTAGTACGCAATTGATCAAACAGTTGGTGCACTCAAACAGTTTGTGCATGCTTGGTTTAAATATGCCTGTGCGAGTGTGGTGGGAGCATGACCGTGGTACTAGGTGCTTAGATGCAAGGATAAGAAATATGTACAAGTGCGCGGGTGAGAAAGTGTCAATGAAATGTGCATGTGTGCGAGTGAGGGTGCGGGCGCACAGGCACCCGCGTGTGTGCGTGCGTGAGTGTCTTGCGCCCGCACAGGCGTGTGTGTGTGTGGCTTGGCACCCGCACAGCCGTGTGTGCTGTGCGGGAGCTAGGCGCCCACACAGGTGTGTGTGTGAGTGTGCGGGCACATAGGCGCCCGCACAGTGTAATATGTGCTGTGCGGAGTGTGTGAAGTGTGTGCAAGCAAGTGTTGTGCAGTGGAGTGCTTGGGACTTAATGTGGTGCATGAGCAAGAGTGTTACATAACTCAAAAATCATTACTTTCTTCACAAAAACACAACTCTTAGCCAATTCCCACATTTCACCGGATGTAAACATTTCAACCACATACTTGTTCATCTGTCATCATTTTCATGAAAAGTTTATACAAAAGATCAAACAAGTGAAGCAAATAAGTCGGTACAAACCGGACTTATCATCCCCCCACACTTAAACCTTTGCTAGTCCCGAGCAAAGAATTCAATTACACAACCTCATTCATTTTCACAATCAACACTTCCAGTATCATCAACACTTCCAATCCATGAAATTTTAGCATGCAGAAGTAAAAACTGAGTAGCAAAAGTTCGCCATCCAATCAGCCTCATCAATTGGCGAATAAGGTGCAGTGAATAAAGACCAAACCACCAACGTGCTGTTTGTGCTGAGAGTTTCTCATGTCCCCTTATCGCATCTATGCAGAGTACTCAAGTAGACACTTAGTAAAGAACTTTTGCACTACAATCTTGTTGTCCACACACACCAACACTTCAACATAAGAGCTACCATTTGCCTAAGCTAAGCTTACTGGGGTTTTCCCCTGGGGTTTTCCCCTTATTCATTGCACATTGGTGCTTATTATTGATGCCGCACTTTAGTGCTTGGCTGCCAGGGTTTTGTGGCTATTTTTTCCCTTTATTCGCCATTTGGCTTTTCTTTCTGTTTCTATCTAGATTTTCAAACATTTCCATGTTCGTGTGTGTCTTCAATAGATTGTATATTCAAAATGCAAAAAGAAGTGTTTACGAGTAGAAGGCACATACGCATCTAAAGATTCATGAGTTCTCTCCTATGTCAATCAAAGTGTTGGTGTTTCTATATTACCTTAACATCGCACTTTATTCAACAACTGATATGACAAATCTAGATTATGGAACAGGGAAATTTTCACATGCATAAAATAAATAACGTTTTTGAATGATGATATTGGAGGTGTTGTCTTGGGACTCCATTTGCACATTCCACAAACATTTCACATTCATCACAATCAAATTAATCAACACGACATACAAATACCTCTCTTTGTTCCCACGCATCACACTAGTCATACCATCATGATACATCCTCCATACCTTGGTGGGCCACACACAAAAGTCAACACAAACACACATGCACTCAAATTATAATTACACACAGCATAGTACAACACATCTTTTTCAAGCATCACCAAACAGCATCAAATAAAAACATCACCCATAGAAGAGCTAACCAAGCAAGCACATAACATAAAAAACTTCATGAAGGGAAATAAGCATATGAATCTTCAAAGGCACAAACCATAGCAAACATTCCCTCCCCCTCACTTAAAATTTACATTGTCCCCAATATAAAGAAAATGAGTAGGTTCAGGAACTCCCTTTTTGTTTGTAGCCTGTAGGTTCCAATGTTTGCTGGGTTGAGTGCCTTTGTCCTCAAATTTCCCATTAATGACTGTAGACCTTTGAGCACCATTTGCACCATGCTTATCAGCTTTTGCTCTTCTTGAACCAGTCTTTGCACTTGCAGCTCCCCCCACACTTATACTCATGTATCTTTGTATCAAAAGCACACAACTCACAATATGGATAAATCATACATTCATATAACACACTAACCATGTTTTTCATCCTAGAGTAGAACTCCATGCAATAATGGCGTCCCAATAATGCACTATGTTCATGGCAAATTAAAATTTCACACATGGTCAACACTTCACATTTTCTATGATATGCATGAAAGCCCAACCAACTAGACAACATTCACCTCAAATAAATCATGAAAGTTCAAGAAGGTATTTCCCACAGAGAATAGAATTCAATAAATCACAAGGGAATGAGCTCATACCTTATATTGTGCGATTATGGGTGAATAGTGGCTTTTTGGAAACTTTGTGTTAAAGTGGTGGTGCTACATAACCTATTGTACGAGAGTGTGAGATTGTGACTTGTGATGTGCAAGAGAGTAGAGAAAAAATGTGGTGTGCAAGTGAGTGCCACACCATGACCTTGGGTCATGGTGGTGTATGATGGGTCAAGTTAATAGCACTTTGAAGACACCCCCACACTTGGCATTTGAGAGGCTTTTGCTTTAAGCTCCTGCACACAAGAGACAACTATCTACGTAAGGCAAGACCAAAAACAAAAGCAAACTAAAAACTCAAACAAAAATTTATTCACAGAAGGTAGAGCAAATAGTTCTGTATTTATTCAGTCTCCAGCTAGACTTTATTCATGAGCCTTCCTTCTTCAAAATTCAGAGTATCCATCTCTGTACCAGAAGAATGCTTTTTTATAAGCACTTCTTTTTCTCCAGTATGGAACTGGGCAATTGTTTTTCAAAAAGAGGTGTTGGAGCTCATGCACATGGGGAACAATCTCAATGAACTCCAATTTAAACCATGTATGTTCCCCCATAGGAAACACCTCTTTCACTTCTCCCACCATGCTTGGCTCTGAAACCCTGCAAGGCTCAACCACAGATTGTGCATCCATAGTCTCAACAAATTCATCAGTGATTTCAAAAATGGATACATCAACAAAGAAATTTTCCACCATGTTAGCAATTTCCTTACAGAACATTAAATCATCGTAACTCAAGCTAACACATGGATCAATTGGAGTTATTCCTTTGTTAACAAAATTTGGTTCACTATGCACATCAAACAAAGGTGTCCCATTGTTCTCTATTTGTTGGACTCCATTCACAATTACATATTCATGCACAATTTCAAGATTTGGTGTCTCAACAAAGTGCTCAATGGTCATGTTGTCTTTTTCTTTATCAAGTGCAATTTTGGTTTCATTCATGCTCAGACAAAGATTGATAAAATGTGTCTCTCGACAATTCACTGGGCATTCCAGGACAGGAGGAGTATCTAAGGGAAGTCTAACAATATCATCATCCTCATGGTAATTCATAAAGTTGATATAAGACTCAACATTTGAGACACCCTCCATTTTGGCAGTAAGAACCCAAATAGCCCTAAGTTCTTCATCACTAAACTCATCACAAGAGACATCATTCTCACAAGAAGGACTCAAACGTTCATGCACAAAAAACTCATCAACAAAGCACTCATGCATATCATCTCCAATATTTGTAGACTCCAACTCCCTCGGACTCTTTAAACCACAATCAACAATTGCATTCACATCAAAATGATTTTCCTCAGGAGTGGGTGTTTTAGTAAGGAGAGATATACCTTCTGAATGGCCTTGGTCATCTTGAACTGCTATCTCACGTTCCCACAAGTTGCTCATTAAGGCACTCATGTGATCAAGTCTCTGTAGTGGTTCTGTAGCCTTATCTTTCTTTTGAGCCAATCTTGTTTTAATTCTATCCGCCTTGTCCAAAATTTGAGACAACATGTATTCTCGGTCTTGCTCTTCTCTGAGATAGGACCCATTGCTCTGTTGTTGGTCGTGCCATGTCTCATAATATCTTTGTGGGGAGAAGTTGCCAAATATTCCAGGTGTTGGTCGTGTGTCATCCATCCAATCTGGTGGGTAATCAGAATAAGGCTCAAAAGAGTCCCCAAACCACCTAGACATATTTGGGCTTTTGTGGTGTGCACAATCCAATTTTAGTGAATTTTCAAATCACCTGCACTCACCACCAGCTAAACACAGTACTGGAACCAAGAACAAAAATATAAACTAACTATAAAACACAATAACAAACAGAATAAAAAGAATAACACCACCAAAAACCAAATGACAAAAACACAAGAACAAACAATTCAAGAGACCAAATAATCCCCAACAACCTTGCCTTTCCCGGCAACGGCGCCAATTTGGTGGGGGTCAGTCGCTCGACCTCGTCAAATACCCAAACTTACTCAACTAATGTAGAAGTGGCAAGTGGGATCGTATCCACAGGGAAGGTTTGGATGTCAAAAGATCACTTGTTCAAGAAATCAAAGCAAATGGGACGAATGCAAAACAATATCAATGCAAAAATGAGAATGAATGCAAGGTTAGTATGCAAGCACTGCCTTGAGGATGAACCAATTGATATGGACCTCAGCCTATCATCATCGACTTGTGTAACAGCATGAATGAGGGGATCGACCTTCTAGTGAGCTTAGGGTCGATCTCCTTGGTAGGTCTCACCACCCTAATTCACCATACTCCTCTGTCTTCTTTTGGTAGGGCAAGACCTAGGCTCGGCTTCCTAATTCCCGATCCCTATCTGACACTAGAACTCTAACTCCCCCAGACAAGACAGTCATCCAAAGTTCAAGTTCTAATGTTCAAATAATCCTAAGCCTTTTCTATTATATTGACTTCAATTGTCAGTGGGCACCGCACAATTGAAGTCGCAATCATACCCAGATCATAGGACTCATCCAAGTTGTTCCCTATTCTAGTGATGTTATTTCAATTTCCATTAATAGCACTAGATTGACTTCAGTGGGCACCGCAAATCACATGAAGTGCCCAACCGTGAGTGAGTAAGCATTGAAATAAAATATCAAATAGATATATGAAACAATATCAAACACGTAATGAGCAATCCGAATGTCTCAAATAAGCTAAAGATCCATTCAATTGATCCTCAAGACAGTAAAATGTATGAAAGGGAAAAGAGAGAAAAAAACCTAATCTAAACTATGAACCCTAATCTAAGGATGGTATGTTGTGCTGTGTGCGGCCGCCTCCGAAAAAACCCTCCCAAAAAATCCCTCCTTTTCTGGTATTCCTCTGCCTTTTTATACTTTTCTCCCCGTGGAGGTGCCGATGATGCTTCCTAGAAATTTCCTTTCTTCACGGGGAGAATGCCACGTGTCTACTTAAGCTTCCTGGAAGTTTCCTCCTTAGGCGAGGTGAGTGCCACGTATTCTACCAAATGACGGTCAACAAAAGCAGTGAGGTCAACTGATAAATGTTTTAGTGCGCAATTGATCAAACAGTTGGTGCACTCAAACAGTTTGTGCATGCTTGGTTTAAATATGCCTGTGCGAGTGTGGTGGGAGCATGAGAGTGGTACTAGGTGCGTAGATGCAAGGATAAGAAATATGTACAAGTGCGCGGGTGAGAAAGTGTCAATGAAATGTGCATGTGTACGAGTGAGGGTGCAGGCGCACAGGCGCCCGCGTGTGTGCGTGCGTGAGTGTGTGCGTGTGCCTGGCTTGTGCGGGCGCCAGCCGTGTGTGCGTGTGCGTGGCCTGTGTTGGAGCATAGGCCCCCGCACAGGCCGGCGTGTGTGTGAGTGTGCGCCCGCACAGTGTAATGTGTGCTGTGCGGAGTGTGTGAAGTGTGTGCAAGCAAGTGTTGTGCAGTGGAGTGCTTGGGACTTAATGTGGTGCATGACCAAAAGTGTTACATAACTCAAAAATCATTACTTTCTTCACAAAAACACAACTCTTAGCCAATTCCCACATTTCACCGTATGTAAACATTTCAACCACATACTTGTTCATCTGTCATCATTTTCATGAAAAGTTTATACAAAAGATCAAACAAGTGAAGCAAATAAGTTGGTACAAACCGGACTTATCAGTGCACCCACATCGCAATGTGAAAGGAACTGACGTCGCAACGTGGAGGTTGGTTTTCAATGATTTCGCGATCTTTTTTCCATTTTTCCTCCACTTTGCATCCGATTTGACTCCCTTATGGTTTCCCTCTTCCAAGAATACACCATGGTCAACAAACCTACAATTAAAACGCTGAAACGAATAAAAACGAGCAAGAATGTCCAAAGAATTAAGTATAAACATTATATAAAAGGTGAATAAATTCACATCATCAGGGGTCTCCAACATCGCGACGTCGATGGACGTCGCAACGTGCACAGCTGCACGTTGCGACGTGGAGAAAAAGAGATTAACAAAATCAATTTTAAAATTCATGCAATTTTGTGGCAGATCACAGTGACCCACGTCGTGACGTCGGGGTCCTTCCAAGTCGCGACGTGGGTAGACGTCGCGACGTCGGTAATAATGGGTGTTTCCGAATTATTTTTGGAAAATTGCATTTTTGGCCCACTTTGAGGTTTCGTTTCTGACAAGGAATTTGTGGAGGTCTTATTTGTGAATAATTTTATATAATCGCTATAAACAGGGCTAGGTTTTCACACATAGAAGGGTGTGTGACAATTTTGAGAGCATTAAGCAAGGGTTTCTCTTTGTAATAGCTAGGGTTTCTCTTTGTAATAGCTAGGGTTTCTTCTTTGGCTATTGTACATGGAATTGCGGCTATATTGCTATTGAATTCATTAATTTTTAATTAAAAATTTCTTCTAATGATTTACAATATAAGGTGTTATCTTTCTTTTTCAAGTTATGTCTTCAATTATTTGCTTAATTATTAAATCTTTGATGTTCAATTTAGCCATGCTCGGCTAAATCTATTGTACTCGCGTGATTATGAATAAGGGTTTTTGTGCTTAATTTACAAGTTTTATGTTCAATTTAATGGTCTTGATCAAATGAGTTTTGTTGTATTCTTCATAATTATGCATTATATGTCGCGCTAGTGTTATGCATGATGAATATATTCTTATAGTGCAGTAAATTTCCAAGAGATAACTTGCTTTAATCTTGCCTCTTACCACATAGGAGGATTAGAGTAGGTTGTTTGGAATCTCTTGTGGGTTGGTTGTGAATTTGTTAGGCTAGTTTTACCTTAGCTTTTGCCTCTTACCACATAGGAGGAGTTTGGGGGATTAGTTTAGCATTACCGTGTCTTGATTTGCAGTTGCCTCTTACCACATAGGAGCGGCTAGATTAGAGGGTTTGTTCATTGGTAGTTGCATTAGATTCCGGATTAATTAGTGAGTAAACCTTGCCTCTTACCACATAGGAGGGTTTCAGATATTAGTTAATATCTAGTAGATAAATGCCTAAATCATTCCTTGCCTCTTACCACGTAGGGAGAGCGTGAGTTATGTATTTATCCTTGTTTTGCATGCCCATAGATAGGATGTGCTTGTGCTATTTAATAACCCTAAAATATAATCTCGGGAGTACACTTGTTTAATTGATCTTTTAAATCAAAGTCATCGTATTATTTATTGTGTTGTGTCTTTTACATTCTTACTTTTAGTTTAATCATTACAAAAAAATCCAAAAATATTTTCTTTTGAATTTCAACATTGTCCTCCGTGGGAACGAACTTGCTATACTATCACCATTAAGTGGTTGTTTAGCATTATCTTTGATTAGGGGTAAATAGTAACCACGAACATATTCTATAAGTGTATTTAGCCCTATCAAAGCTGGAGATAATGAATAAAGGAGGTAGGGATTGACTAGTTTGGGGTGGTTTTAATGTAATTATCTCTCTTGAGAAGAAAAATGGTGTGAGGGTTTTCTGCCATAATGAAGTATCAGATTTTTTAAATTTCATGCAGCATGTGGAATTGGTTGTTACTGGATATTCTAAGGGAAGGTTCACATGGTGCAACAATTGGAGGAATCCTCCACAAATTTGTTAATGACTTGATCGAGTGTTACTGCATTTGAATTGGGATTCTAAGTTCATAACTTCAGTTCTGCATCTTAGTAGGGTGACCTCTAACCATGCTCATTTACTCCTTTCTTTATAGCTGCAAGACTCATTTGTTCACAAGTCTTTTCAATTTTTGAATTTTTTGGAAGATAAAGTAGATTTCCTATGGGTTGTACAGCAAGCATGGGCTTCTCTTTTTAACACTAGACCATTGGTTTGATTTTGCTTGAAGCTTTAATAGGTTAAGAGGAGCCTGATTGAGTGGAATCGAACAAGGATTAGAAACTTATTTGCTATAGTTAAGGATGCTAAAACTTGGGTCAGGAAGTTGAAATGGTGATGGAGATTTTTGACTCACTGGAGAATTGACAAGCTTATAGTCTTACTCAGGCTGAACTATGCTTGGCTATTAGAGATGAGGAGTCTTTTTGGAGAAAAAAAATGCATCTCAAGTGATAGTAAGAGAGTGATTGCAACTCTAGTTTTTTCCATTCTCATGTTCGCCAAGGATATGCTCAGTCTCATAGCAGTTATATTTGACTTGAGAAAGGTTCTTTTCTTCAAAATTAGAGGGATATAAAAGGTGAAGTTGTACAATTTTTTAAACACCTTCTGGTTGGAGAATCCCCTCATTTTGATTCAGTGGTCTTGTTACAGATTCTGTAGATTATGGACGATGATGATAATATATTGCTAGAGTAAGATCCTACTATGAATGAGATTAAAAAGGTCATATGGGCGATGTATGTCGATAGTTTTCTAGGTCCAAATGGATTTTCTAGTCAATTTTTTTCAGGTAGCTTGAGGGGTAATAAAGGTTGATCTTTTTGCAGCAGTTTTGGAGTTTTTTAGTGGGGGCAAGCTACCTAGGGGTGTTAGTGCAACTAATTTGGTGCTCATTCCTAAAGTGGATCATCCCCAAAATTTTGGAGAATTTTGACCTATTAGCAGTTGTAATGTTTTCAATAAGATAATTACTAAGGCTCCGTTTGGATGAGCTATTTTTGGATTATATCATGATTTTTTTTTCTTGGGATTTGTTATGAGAAAAGAATATTTTGAGATTGTTTGGAATGAATGATTTTATTTTGTTGGGATTTGTATTGAAGATATTTTTATTAATAAAAGTTTGAAATTTAAATTTGAATTAGTATTTTATTAGTTTATCTTGGTGGGAAGTGTGTTAGGAAGAATTGTTTATTATTAAAATTTAAAATTCAAATTTAAATTCAATATTTTATTTATAAAAATTACTGTAGCAAAAATAATTACTGTAACACTATTTTGTGTTTTAAAAATTTTGATGAAAAAGTTGAACAAAACAAACACCTCATTTTGCAATTGTAAAATAAATCACAAATTTAAGACCAACCAAACAGACCCTAAGGTTTTAACAAACAAGCTTATTAGAGTCCTCCCTAAAGTGATTTCGTTGAATCAAAGTGCTTTTGTTAAGGGTCGTTCTATTATGTATGACATTCTCTTGGCATAGGAATTGGTTGGATCCTTTAATACTGAGGCTAAATCTGGGAACATGATTCTAAAACTTGCCATGATGAAAGCCTATGATCGGGTTTCATGGTTTTTTCTCTACCAAGTCCTTAGGAAATTTTGTTTTGGTGAGTGATGGATAGATATTGTGTAGCAGAGTATCTCTAATTGTTGGTTTGTTATCTTAAACAATAGACAATCTTCTGGCTTTTTTCAGTCAAATAGAGGATTAAGGCAGGGGAATCCTCTTTCATCGGCTTTATTTATTATTTCATCTGAGTATTTGTCGAGGTTGCTTAATAGTCTTTTACAAATTCCAGATTTCTTGCCATTTTGTGCTTCTAAACATTTCTTGAAGGCCACTCACCTCGCTTTTGCAGATGATTTGATGATTTTTTTTTCTTCCGGGGAGAGAAGTTCTTTGGCTAGTGTATTGCATAAGGTTTGGCACTACGAGAAAATTTTAGGACAACTTTTTAATAATAGCTGATGAGAATAAGCCCGTGTCCATGTCCATGGTGTTAAAGTCAAATATTCATCCTGAAAGATTCTGCCAGAGTTTGGTATTCTTAACATATCTCTTTCGATATAACTCGGAATTGCATGATTCAAGAAGCCCTGGAACGATAAGAGACAGATCTACAACTTTATGTTTTAAGTTTTACAAGATTCGGAAGTTAGCATCATCAAAAGTACCTACCAAGATGAGTGACGTGATTCTGGTAGATTACCATCGCGAATCCATGGACTACATTGAAGACCAAGTAATGGCGTACTGGGCTTCATTAATTGTTCACGCCATTTTAATGTTTCAATTGGGTTTATTTTAAGTTGTAATAATTAAAGTTCATTAACATTAATTAATTGGGCTTTAGTTTCGATTTTTAGGAAACTTACTTGTCCAATTATCTTACATGATAATTAGGAAGGTAATCTTTTAGGAAACTTTCAAGTTAGCCAAGAAGTCAAATCGTAATTTGCTTCTTGTTTCCTTTTTCCTTTGCATGGCCGAATTCTTCCCTATTTAAGGATGCCCATTGTAACGTTTTTAAAGGAGATGAAATTTGATAAAAGTTTAGCTTTGCTAAAACCTTCTTCCAGCTCTGAAAAGTTGAGAGAAAATGTGAGAGTTCTTCTAAGTTTAGTTGAACAATCATAAGACCCGCGAAAACCTTTAGTGGGGAGCTTTAGGTTGAGCTTACCCGTTCTAAATTTATAGAACACGTCAAACTGAGAAAGTTTAACTTTTGATTTACATTAGTTGGACTGAATCTTTTTGTGATAACGTTGGGGTTTGGTTGATTTCTTCCATTCCTTCTCGTTCAATATCTTGTTTTGTTTCATTGTTTCATTCCGCATTGTATTGCTTTTTACTTGTTCGTGGATTATTGAGAAACAACGATCCAAAGGGTGTGGAAAACGTGTGGATTAGAACTCACAAGCTACTCCATTCGTATCAAGTGGTATCAGAGCAAAGGTTGTTTCCCAAAATCAGGTTTATCCGTTTTCGTTCTTGCTATTTTTTTTTTGTGCTTCTTTGTTGCTGCAGATTTGCGTCAAAATTCTGCTGTGTTCTTGCGCCTCTCTTGCTGCTATCTTGAGTCCTTCTTGCTGTCTAAATTCGTGGCTAATTCAATCTTTAATTTCGTTGAAAATCGCATGCAACTTATTTGGTGAAATTCTGCCCGAGTTGTCTTATTTCTTGATTTGCGATTTGCGTATTTTTTTGTGTTGTTCTTTCTTGCTATTTTTCTTTGCGTTTTTAGCTGCTGTTTTCGTGTCTACATTCTGCATTATTTGTTCATCCTCATAGTGCTGAATTCTTTGTGTTTTCGTTGCTTGAGTCGCACATCAAAAAACATTGCTAGGGTTTCATAAAAAGTTTCCAAAAAAAAATTCGTCAGAAAAATCAGCGTTTTTCACCCAGTCGCGACAGTTTCGGCCGGCCGAAACTAAGCCAGGCGTCCGAAACTATCGTCCGAAACTCAACAGAAATTTCATCGTCTCAGAAGTTTGAGGATTGGACGGGTAGACCGTCCAAAACAGGCGTCCGAAAGTTTTAAGAAAAAAAAATCAAAAAAAAATATCAAAAAAAATATATATCTTCGGACCTTTTCTTTATTTACTGTTTTAATTTCCATTTGAAAAGAACTAAGTGTTCTTAAGTTGAGTTTGAAAATCATCAATATTGGTCGTGACAAATCTTGCTTGGGTGAAATCAAAAACCATTCATCTTGCTTTCTTGCCTCGTTGCTAATTTCGTAGTTTTCTGAAATAAACCATGTTATACCCCATACGTGATCTTTAAAATACTCTTGTGACGTGCTTCTTTTCAAACTTCTTTGGTTTAACTTGTGTGAATTGACTTGTTGAACTAATTGGTAGAGATTTGTTATATAAATTGTTGAACGGTAAGTTTCAATTAGTCTGAGAGAAACATTGTTGAGAGATTAGATAGGGTATACAAGAGAAAAGCCTTTACACTAGAGAGGAGAGCATCTACTCACCCAAATAGTGAGAACCCGAGAGGATTATATACTGTTTTCTTCTTGTTTTCTTTACTAACCTTGCAGGTACAAATGGAGGAGTCTAAAACCACATCTACATCATGTGTAAAAGAGTTTCATACAAGGTGCAAAGTTCAAGATAAAATATGTGCTGTGGTGATTGATTGTGGAAGAAGCTCTAACTTTGCTAGTGAGCTAATGGTAGAAAGGTTAAATATGCAAACCACTCCACATCCAAATCCTTACTTGCTGCAATGGAGCGATAATTGTGGTGAAGTATGGGTGTCCATGCAAGTCAAGGTTGCATTCTTTGTGGGGAATTACAAAGATGAGGTACTATGTGACATATTTCCTATGCAAACAGCCCATCTTTTATAGGGAAACCATGGCAACTTGCTTGCAAGGGTGTTTATAAAGAGCTCAAACATTGCTATTCATTCATGAAGAATAGTAAAAAGTTTAATCTTCGTGCTTTAACGCCCTGTGAAGTTTCTGAAGATCAAGCTAGGATTGCTAAAGCTTGTAATGATTTGAGAGAAAAAAAGAGAAAGAAAAGTTTGAATTGGAAAAGCAAATGAGGGAAAAAGAATTGAGAGAAAGAGTTGAAAAAGAAAATCAAAAGAGTGATTTAGTTAGCATAGGCTGCAAGCAAAATAAGTATAATAGTAAGAGTGAGCATGAGAGTTCATTGAGAGCTAAACAACAACATCTTGTACTTATGAATTCTAGTGATCACGATTTACATTGTTTGCTGCCTAGTTCTTTTGTTTTGCAGGTTTATGGAGTTCCTAGACATATAATGGAGTTGCAAACAACTCATTATCAATTGGATGGAGTCCAATCTGCCTTAGCTTATTTTCCACAAGGTAAGCAAGGTAAGTTAGGTAAGTTTTCATTTGATTTTGATCTTAAAACTATTAAGAACTTTGTTATTATCAATTCGGTTGAGTTCCAAAGTTTTCAATCTGTTTTTAATCAATTTCAAAAGCTTTCCTACACTTTTAAACAATTGTTTCGAAATTCTTTAAATTGTGTTTTCGAGTCTAAACTCACATGTTTTAATAAGCAAAGTGATTACATAATTCTTCAATGGTTACTTCAAGGTACTTTGAATTGAATGAATCTATGTATAATTTGTTAGTGTATTATGTTGCTTATTTAATACATGAGTTACATTCTGAATTTTATGTTAACAATTTCGACCATAATCAAATCCTTGTGTGCACTAAACAAAGTGTTACTTATACTTGCTGGAATAACCTTTGTCTTGATTATTTGGTTCGTGACTTTATACACCTTCAAATCCATCAAGATCAAAGAGGTATTTTGATAGTTCAACACTTGTTTGGTAAGTTATCTAAGTTCCTAATTTCTTTTAAATTCCAAGAGGTAAAGTATTGTGTTTACATCTATTTATTAGATTGTCTACATTCTAATTCTACTCTTTGGAATTGTATTTTTATATTTGATAACTTTAACATGTTTGCAAAGTGTTTCAAACGTTATTGTGATTTACATTGCATCCGGGATATATAGATGTTTAATTGCTATGAATATTCTTATGTATCTTTGGATAATCCTTGTAATTCCATTCATATATATATAAGTTCTTTTCTTACTTTACATGATAATAGTGCAATTGTTTTCTTTGTTAGTGTTAATGCGTTCATGCATATTATTACTAAGTTTATCTTAAATACTTCCATATTGACAAAATTGCTAAATTCATTTTTACATGAAGTATTAATATTGTTTCATGATGCAAATCAGAATAACTTGTTGCATTTGTTACATGATGTATATTTGCATAATTGTTATGAATTTTCTTTCCAATGTTATGTTTTTCATGATTTCAACAATATACATCTTGCACAACTTGTTAAGAGTAATCATGCATTATGTGTTTCAATTTTGCACAAATATTCTGCCCGGCTTATTATTTTGGTGGGAGAAAATCATTTAAAGTTTTGTTCTAAATTCTTGAATTTTCCTTCGCCTTATACATTTGTTTTGATCTTGCAGAATATAATGCATTGTTGGCCGAGATGTGATTCATTCCAACTCGACTTGATTCTTGTGGAGTTCGTGATATTGGTGTTTGATCCAGGAGCTCACTTTCAAGATTCGAGGACGAATCCTTTCGAGGAGGGAGGGAATGATGAGAATGAGCCTATGTTCATATCCATGGTCTTAAAGTCAATTATTCATCCTGAAAGATTCTGCCAGAGTTTGGTATTCTTGACATATCTATTTCGATATAACTTGGAATTGCATGATTCAAGAAGCCTTGGAACGATAAGAGACAGATCTACAACTTTTATGTTTTACGTTTTACGAGATTCGGAAGTTATCACTATCAAAAGTGCCTACCAAGATGAGTGACGTGATTCTGGCATTACCATCGCGAATCCATGGACTACATTGAAGACCAAGTAATGGCGTATTGGGCTTCATTAATTGTTCACACCATTTTAATGTTTCAATTGGGTTTATTTTAAGTTGTAATAATTAAATTCCATTAAAATTAATTAATTGGGCTTTAGTTTCGGTTTTTAGGAAACTTACTTGTCCAATTATCTTACATGATAATTAGGAAGGTAATCTTTTAGGAAACTTTCAAGTTAGCCAAGAAGTCAAATCGTAATTTGCTTCTTGTTTCCTTTTTCCTTTGCATGGCCGAATTCTTCCCTATTTAAGGATGGCCATTGTAACGTTTTTAAAGGAGATGAAATTTGATAAAAGTTTAGCTTTGCTAAAACCTTCTTCCAGCTGTGAAAAGTTGAGAGAAAACGTGAGAGTTCTTCTAAGTTTAGTTGAACAATCATAAGACCCGCGAAAACCTTTAGTGAAGAGCTTTAGGTTGAGCTTACCCGTTCTAGATTTATAGAACACGCCGAACTGAGGAAGTTTAACTTTTGATTTACATTAGTTGGACTGAATCTTTTTGTGATAACGTTGGGGTTTGGTTGATTTCTTCCATTCCTTCTCGTTCAATATCTTGTTTTGTTTCATTGTTTCACTCCGCATTGTATTGCTTATTACTTGTTCGTGGATTATTGAGAAACAACGATCCAAAGGGTGTGGAAAATGTGTGCATTAGAACTCACAAGCTACTCCATTCGTATCAATAGCAAGAGTGCTTTCTTTGTAGGGCAGAAAGTCACTGAGGATATTAAGTTGAGGATCGCACGTATGACGGGGTTTTCAAATTCTTTGATGTTGTTTAAGTATTTGGGAGTCCCTATATATTGTGGAAAGAAAAGATTGGTTATTTTCAGGACCTCATTTCAAAGATACAATGACAAATTCTTGGCTTGCAACATACCTTTCTTTTTTTGGGTAGAGTTATTCTGATCAAGCATGTGTTAGCCTCGTTGCCTATTTATAAGTTTGCAGCTACTCAGCCAACTTCTCTAATTATACAGTCAATGTCCAGATTATTTGCTGGTTTTCTTTGGTAGGTAAAGTTGTTAAAACACAAACACTATTGGTTGTCTTGGGTGTCATTATGTAAACCAATAGATGAGGGAAGAGTTGGTTTTCTCAACTTGGAGGAGGTAGTTTTGGCTTTGGCTGGGAAGCTATGGTGGACATTTTGGCGTCGGCAATCTCTATGGGCAGACTTTATGCATAGTAAGAATTGTCATAAGCTATCCTCACTAATTATTCAATCTGCACATTTGGCTTCTCATATCTAGTGTCGCATGTTGAGAGAAATGGAGTTGTTTGAGGAGTATATTGGATAAATTCAAAAGGATGGTTTGAATCAACTGACTTGGATGCCTTCTCAATCTGGTGATTTTTCTTTGGCCTCAGCTTAAGACTTGGGTCGCTCTAAAATCACTCTTATTAGTTTTTTCAAGAAGATCGGGTAGCTTGTCTTCCTATAAAAGTCTCATTTATGTTACTTTGATTGTCGAATGGGAGATTATCCTTTTTGGATTGGTTATATCAGAGATGTTTTTATGGTCCTTTTCCTTGTGTTTGTTGTGTCCATAAGCAGGAGGAGACTATTGAACATGTGTTTGTTTTGGGGGACTTTCCACTAGGGGTCTGGAGGTCTTTTAGTGATATTCGTGGCATTCGGGATACTGGCTTAGGTTGGAGTTTCAAATCCTCTATGTTTTGGAGTCTGTGGGAAAACCATTATTCTTGTTTTATTTTTGGTTTGGTTCCTTACCTTCTACTTTGTTTCATTTGGAGGAGGCGTAATTCAAAATTTTTTAATGGCAAAGGTGTTTCTGTTCATAAGCTTCATTATTTGATTGTAGAGGAGTTGCATTTTTTGTGGTTAATACATTTTCAATCAATTCCTCTACCCACTGCATGGGGTGAGATTGTTGATTATGTTAGAAATCTTCATGTGCCCAGGATGATAAGGAGGGTGATATGGATACGGCCTATTTGGGGAAAACTCAAACTAAATACTGATGGGTGTTCTAAGAGTAATTCGGGAGTACGGGGTGCTTGTGTTTTGATTAGGGACTATCATGGCAAGTTGGTTGGAGCTAGGGCTCTGGGTTTCAGCATGGTGACGAGTTTGGAGGCTGAATTTTTAGCACTATTGTCTGGCTTGGAGCTATGCTTGAGTTTAGGATTGTCTGATATTCAGGTATCATTGATGGTAGTGCGTATTATTAAAGTTCAACTTAGACATACTTGGAAGTATTGTGGTTTGGTGAAACAGATTAAAGGTTTTCTAAACTTTTCATCGATAAATCATGTTTTTCGTGAGACTAATCAATCAGCAGATACACTTGCAGAAGTAGGTTGTGTTTGTCAAAGGATGTCATCCACTCAAGATTTCAGACATATCGTGTTCATCTAGAAACTGTTTAAATATGGATAGGCTTTCTATTCCAAATTTTCATATTAGGAAAAAGTATTGATATTTGTCGTTTTCCTTTGGCTTTATGATAAGGGCGAGTACTCCTATGTTTTGTAACTTTTTATTTATTAATAAATTTGGGAGTGGCACCCCTACCGAGTTTCAGATATTAGCTAATAAAAAAATGTTGAAAAGTACCAATCCAATACTTCTACAATGAAATATCAAATTTTGCATATAGATTTTATGTTGAAGAGTATAAAAAACGTAAGTGTATAAAAGTGCGCGTGGGCCCACGTCATTAGTTATCCATTTCATATATGAATCACATTTCACATATGAAATCATTTCATATAAGTTTTTACGAAAAAAATTCTCTCTAACAAGTTTTTTCACTACTTTAACTTCACATAAAATTATAGCGTGAAATGAAAATCAATCCTCAGTATAGAATAGGACATTTAGGAATTTTTTTCTGAGCAATTGTGAAATTATATTGGAAAAACTTTTATTGAGGGAATTTTTGGAATTAATATTACTAAAGAGGGTATAACTTTGTACTATTATTATTAACAATATAAAAATAATTTATTTAAAAAAATATTTAACTACTATTAATCTTATTGTTTAGCGCTTATTAAACAAAGTTGAGTAACCCAATTAATCAAGCTCAAAATATCTCATTCCATTATCATATAAAATAAATATTTCAATCAAATAAATTTTTTGTACAAAAAAAAATAGAAAGACAAAATACTAATAACAACCACTATATCTATATTAACTTTAGTACCTATTATTTAAGGTATGAAAATAAATTTACTGCTCTATACAATTAGTATAAGATTTCATTGTCCCTCACAAAAATAATACATTTTATAAAGCAATTTGATCATTTTCAACTATAATAATGTTATTAATATTCTGTATTTTCAACTTGTTATATACAAGTTTTGTTTGATCTGGTATTTTGTTTTTATATGATAAAAATTATTTTGAGTTTTGAATGATTGGGATCTTAAATTTTGTATAATGGGTTAAAAGATAAGATTAAAGAGTAGTTAAGTATTTTACTAAATATATTCAATAGTCAAATTATCTCTATATCTTTAATAATAATTAGGCCAAAGTTATGCCCTGTTTAATAATAATGGTTGCACGTGCGCCTATAATAGAAATTTTTTAATACAATTTCTCACTAAAAATATAATTGGCAAAAGACATTTTTACCCTTTCTCAATTGCAACCCAAAAAATTCTCACTAAAAGCCTTTATGCATATTCAAATATATTTATTAGTTAGCAAAGTTTCGTCACCAATGCAATTTCTTTGGTTGAGAAATTTGTGTAGATTTCTCAATAAAAGTATAAATTCCCTGCTAAATTGATATTAATGAGATTTTTTTTTTCATTTTTGTATTGATTTTCCATCAACATTCCTCATTAAAGGTAAATATTTTCTAGCACAAATAAATTGTAACTTTAATGTGGAAAACATTCTTGCTAAAAATTTGATTATTTGTCGATAAATATAGCATTTGTGTTGCAATATCCTAGAATAAACAGTGATCAAGCCAAAAATTCACAATACAATTGATAACTTTTGCAATTTGGCTAATAGATAAAAGATTGGAGGGAACAACAAACACATTATCAAGATTAAGGAATTAGACATATGTACTGATTCTTCATGAGTAACTGATGCAAGTTCTCCATTAGAAGTGAATATGTGTTGTAGAGATGAGGAGTGAAGAGATAAAAGATTGGTGGAATTATTTGTCATGTGATCAGTCGCACATGTTTCAATAATCTATGTATTATTCATAGTAAGATGTGTGTCTGGCATACCATGATTTTCAGTCGAGGCAATGTGAGTTCCACTTGTATTTGAAGGAGATGACATCACTTCTTGATCTGGTGCAGTAAGTTTGCCCAACCTTCTTCCGAGGTCCTTTTTGAAAAATTCCTCCATTCTGGATACACAATAAGTTCATGAGTACTATAAACATCAATCTTATTTCCAAAATTTTTACCTTTTCCTTGGTGAGAGTTTGCTAGGCGATTTCGAGTGGTTAAATTTACCATACTGTGTGACTGAGTCTTAGGTTCCTTCATAAAGCGTCTCTGGTTGTAATCTTTGCATTCATAGACATAACATGTCTCAAGATCGAGAGGCAGTTCTTTTCTCAAAATTTCACTCGAGATTAGGTGAATTTTGAATCATGTCCAGCCAAAAAAATATGAACTCATAGGCGAGTCATAGTTTTATGCAGAGATATGACACTAGCAACATCTTCTTCTTGTGTTTTAGTACAAGTATCAATTTCTTGAAATATGCCAATAAGTTCATTATAATATGAAAATAAGCGTCCAGCACTTTGGCGAATGATAAATAATTTTTTATTCAATTCAAACAATTGTGTTTCATCTGAGCCATCATAAAAAGTCTTTGCAATAGCTTCCAATTTTTCTTTAGCAGTTTGAAGACGGATAAATCGTTGCATCAAAGATTGACACATCGAATTAATAAGCCAACTCTTGATTCAGCTGTTGTCAATGAGCCAATTTCTAATTGTTTGTTTTCGGCAAGCGATTTCAATGTTGCGCTTGTAAAAAATCAAGATTTATTTTGAGCTCCAGTTCATATCTCCATAAGTTGTTACCATAATTGATAATTTGTATCATCTATGATGATTCCCGATGAGAAAGGAGTATTGTCTTGTAAGGTTTGAACATGAGGTTCATGAGGGATGATGGAAGTTGAAGTGTTTTCAGTCATGGCTGTAAAAACAATTTTTTATAATAGGTATGCTTTAATACCATGTAGGGAAGAGAAGAAACGGAATTCACGTTTGTGAATTTTTCAGTCTATTTCATATCAACCTCATACTACATACTTATACCAAAAAAGATACAACAAGTTCCAATTTTCTTGCCCAAAACACTGTCTATCATTTCCAGCTAATCATTTTCTAAAATTATGCTTATCATAAGTAAATAAATTAACTATTATATAACAATTGCAATATTTTCCAAAGTTGAATGCAAATCTTACTCTTAACTTTCTTAATCATCTTCGCTGATGTCAACAAAAGATATAAAGTTAAGTATTCGAACATAATCTTTCTTATAATTATTAAGAAAGATAATAAATTTTTCATTAATTATATAACACAATAAAATTATTTTGACATTGTTAATAATAAATATATTAAAGTTACGTTGTATCTAATAATAATAGCATGAAAAGTCCTCTTAGTACAAATTCTCTCAAAGTTTAAATGGATAAATTACACAAGATGGATAAATCGTTGCATCAAAGATTGACACATCGAATTAATAAGCCAACTCTTGATTCAGTTGTTGTCAATGAGCCAATTTGCGGCACGATTTCAGTGTTGCGCTTGTAAAAAATCAAAATTTATTTCGAGCTCCAGTTCATATCTCCATAAGTTGTGACCATAGATAATTTGTATCATCTATGATGATTCCTGGTGAGAAAGGAGTATTGTCTTGTAAGGTTTGAACAATGACACGAGGTTCATGAGGTTGAAGTGTTTTCAGTCATGGTTGTAAAAATAATTTTTTACATAATAGGTATGCTTTAATACCATGTAGGAAAGAGAAGAAACGAAATTCAAGTTCGTGAATTTTTTCAAGTTGTGTTTGGTTGTTTAGAAATAGAATTGAATTGGAATTTAAATATTATAGAATGTAATTCAATGAATTAAAAGTCTAAATGTTTGAATTACTTTGTTTGGCAAACCAACAAAATTTATATAGAATTGAATTATAACTCCAAATCCTTTGTTTGGAAGTTTAAAAAATGTATGAAATTAGATTTCACTTATAATTATAATTAACAAAATAATTTATTTTTAATATATTTTTTATAATAATATTGACTTTTTAATATTATTTTCTATTTTTATAATAATTTAATTTTAAAATTAATTAATTAATTTTTTATATATCTCCAAAAATTCAACTTCACTACTTTTAAAAAGGGAGAGAGTTTGGAAAAAAATAGTTTATATAGGATCCGAATTTTTAAGTTGATCCGTTAAAGATCCGCATGTTGACCCAAATTTGCATATAAATGGAATTGGAATTTTTTGGTCCGAGTAAAGAATTGAATCTAAAGAATTGGACCATCTTGAATTGGAATACAATTCCAATTTTTGTGATTTAATAAGGAACCAAACACAAGAATTAGAATTGGACTCTCCAATTCTAATTCTGAGCATCCAATTCAATGCAACCAAACACAGCCTCGGTGTATTTCATATCAACCTCATACTACATACTTATACTGGAAAAGATACAACAAGTTCCAATTTTGTTGCCCAAAACAGTGTTTATCATTTCCAGTTAATTATTTTCTAAATTATGCTTATCATAAGCAAACAAATTAACGATTATATAACAATTGCAATATTTTCCAAAGTTGAATGCAAATCTTACTCTTAACTTTCTTAATCATCATTGCTCATGTCAACAAAAGATAGAAAGTTAAGTATTTGAGCATAATCTTGCTTATAATTATTAACAAAGATAATAAAATTTTCATTAATTATATAATACAATAAAGTTATTTTGACATTGTTAATAATAAATATATTAAAGTTACGTTGTATCTAATAATAAGAGCATGAGAAGCCCTCTTAGTACAAATTCTCTCAAAGTTTAAATGGATAAATTACACAATATGGGAAATAGCGTGGTTTCACTAAAGTTATAACTAAAAGCATAAATATTATCAAAATCAAATATACAACTATTAACACATAACTTAAGTCTGAGTAAACCCTACGATGTTATTTTAGCATTAGACAGAATATCTTATTTGAAATTACACCACAAAGCACTAAAAAATTTAAACGCCATAATTCACGATTTCTAATTTCTAATCGTTTGTTATAGTTTATATTTTTCATATCCTGCAAGTTATATTGTAATTAAAAATACTATGCAAAAATGTTATAACTACACCATGTAGGCCATATGCATTATGCTTTGTAACAAAATTTATTTTGCTTAAATTTTTGTTTTTCGACCTAATAAGTCATTGAGTCTGAGCCAAAAAAATTGATAATCGAACCAAATTTAAACTAATTTCCGAGTTTCGATATTTATAAAATTTGGTTTGATTTAGATTATTATTTTCTAGAGTAATGATACGCGGAGTGAAAAAATAGAGTGAAAATACAAAGTAAATGATGTGGACCAATTGGTGATAAACATGTGTAGGTAATTGGTCCCATTAAGTAATACATGTTTATCACCAATTGGTCCACATCATTCACTTTGTGTTTTCACTCTATTTTTTTCACTATGCATATTATTACCCTATTTTCTATAATGTAAAAAGCAAAAAATTCAATTTTTTTTGTTAAATGAACCCAATGGTCCCGTAACTTAAGAGTTAGTTATTGATCCCCATTCTTTAAAAAATTACATAATAGTCCTTAAATTTGAATTTATAATGTGAACGATCCCCATCCCATTTTCCATCGAATTCATTAACAACTCTAAATTAAAGGGCAATGAATGGAAAACAAATTATAATGTTGCGAAGGGGTTTGATTGCAATTTTAGAAACATAATTAAGTCAACAAAAATAAAATAAAAAATCCATTACTCCTATCTCTTTCTTTCACCCTTATTCCAGACACGGAATCTTTTGTCCAATATTTTGTCCGTCTTAATTATGTTGGTTTTGTACAAAAGTCAATTTAATTCTAAGATTATTATTTATATTTATTGCCAAGTGATTAGGAACCTAAATGGTCACACACAATAGAATTACTTCTTGGGTTAAAATGATTACATAATTATATGATAATTATGGCATCTATTATACTCTTGTTCACTTTTGGAAAGTGAATAGAGTTTGGTAATAATTTGTTTCTTGTTTGACAAGACAACCTTTTTGGAAGACTGTATTATTATATATAGATGCTTAATGTTAGGTCAAAGACAATACAACTCTCTCGATAAGAAATCACATAAATAAGAAAAAGGGTTTTTCTTATTAGATTTCTAAAGTGTTTTTTAGAGGGATCTAGCTTATTAACCTAACGTTAAAATCAATCCTAGAGGATCCCGAAAGTAATTCGTGTGGATTACCGTTAGAGGCCGGACACGTATGCGGCTTGTTGATCGATTAAACCTCGCTCAAGGATTTTGCTAGCATCTGTCAAGGTATATTTTATATAGATTATCATTAAAGGTCCTATAGAAATCAATTATAATATAATTGTTATATTTTCCGCTGCGTTGTTACTATGTTGATCTCCTTAGAGTGGTATCAGAGCCTAATTTGATATATCTATACCAAATATATCATGTCATGAATGATAAATGTTTATGTATGTATATTGGATTTAATTTATGGATTTGATATATATATATATATATGTTTAAAAATTCGTTTTTAAATATTATGGGTTATATATGTAATTTTTATTTTTTTATTCAAAACTGGTTTGAATTTTTCAAAAAAAAAAGATGATGATGACCTTACATGACGTCATCATCAATTAAAAAAAATGGGGGGCGACACTTCTGGCCAGCGACTTGGAAAAGGCCGCGCCAGAAAATCAAAAGCCACGACCAAATGAGATCCGGCCGTGGTTGGGGCTGATGAGCCCAGCAAAAACCAGTCGTAAACACCGATAGTTAGATCGGAATTTCCACCTAAAGCCACCGGATCAGATCTGGAAAAATGGCGACTGGGCATCGAAGCGAAGTTGGCTGGAGTTCGACGGCGTGAGATGTTGTAGGACAAACACGTGCGCCTATGAGACGCGATTTCACCGAATTTGTTGCTGGAAATATGAAACAGAAGCAAAGTTTTTTTGCATTTTTTTTCCTTCGTTTTCTGGCTGAAGAAGATGATGACGTCATCTAACGTCATCATCAATTAAAAAAAAAGAATGCTATGTGAAGGTGTGTTTTTGGAAACACGCCTTCTGGAGCAAAGAGAAAATGAGTTTCTTTATTTCTGTTTTGATCCCACACGTTTGCTTCCAATTCTGACCAGTCGGCCCTGCAATTTTTGAAATTATATTTTGAGCCACAAAAGTTTCAAATAATTCAATTAAATGATTTCTAATATGATTAGAAATAATATACATATAGATTCGTGACAGAAAAATTATATATTCATTTAATGTGATTATTTGAATAATATGATATATATAATTTATATTTGATATAAATTTATTATATATTCATTTAATATGATTATTTGAATAATATGACACATGTAATTTATATTTGATATAAATCTATTTTATATTCATTTAATGTGATTATTTGAGTAAGACGACATGTAATTTATATTTGATATGAATCTATCATTTAATATGATTATTTGAATAACATATCATATGAAATTTATATTTGATATAAATTTATTATATATTCATTGAATATGATTATTTGAATAACATATCATATGAAATTTATATTTGATATAAATTTATTATATATTCATTGAATATGATTATTTGAATAACATGTCATATGCAATTTATATTTGATATAAATTTATTATATATTCATTTAATATGATTATTTGAGTAACATGTGTCATATATGATTTATATGTGATATAAATTTATTATATATTCATTTAATATGATTATTTGAATAACATGTGTCATATGCGATTTATATTTGATATAAATATATTAAATATTCATTTAATGTGATTATTTGAATAACATGTCACATGTGATTTGTATTTGATAAAATAATATATTTATTTAATTGCATATTGTATGTTCAATTGATCAAATAATTTTCACATATGATATGTATGTATGATGAGACCATAAATTATTCCCTTAATTAAATATTAAATCATAATTAGTTGCCTTCCATTATTATAGTTTAAACAAATTTTATTAGAGCAACTTGCTGAACAGCCTCAAGGTTGTTTTCTTTAAATATGTTTATGCTATGAGATCAGATCTCTGAATAATGGATTTGATTTAACAAAAACTTTTAGCTTGTTGAGCTACCTCAAGATCAAAACATTTTTTAGGTAAAGAGTTAGGGGGCATATGAGATATGTGTATCAAGAGTTGATGACCTACCTATCTAGAAGTTACAAATAGTTGTAATTGGTAATTGTTACTTACTTGTTGAGATTATTTTGATTTGTTGAGCTGCCTCAAGATTAAAATAATTAAAATGAGATTCTAGCCACTAAGAATTTTATGAAAATTCTTGAATCAATTTAAGGGATATTGACTTGAATAAAAATAATGGGAACAAGAACATCCAAAAATTCATAAGTCCATATTATTTATTTTGGTTTTGCTTATTGTCTAAATATGAAATATTTTTCTATCTTTATTTTCTGTTGTAGAAAATTATCTATAATATATTGTATGACAATATATTAATTGCTCAAATTTTAAGGATTGAATTTTACAACCTAAAAATTATTTTTAGATATGAGAAGTTGATTTATGTCCTTAAAACCTTTTTTCTTGATGATGATATTGATTGAATAATCAAATATACATATCAGAAACCTAAAAATTGTTTTTAGATATGAGAAGTTGATTTATGTCCTTAAAACCTTTTTTCTTGATGATGATATTGATTGAATAATCAAATATACATATCAGAAACATAAAGATGATTTTGATAATGTATATTGTCTTATGCTAAAAAGCATTCATGAATCTTAATTACAATAGTTGTATGTGAATATGTATGCTTTTACAATATTTCATTAGATGAAATGATTGTATGATATAAGAGTTAAAATTGAGATATATGATATCTCTCTTACGAACTCATTTACAGCAAAATGGCAAATAATCTTTAGTATCATCTAATGTGCTAAAGGTGATTAGTCTCATTGAAAAATTAGATTTTTTTATTTTGTTATGAACAAAGTTGAGATCTAAATATTGCTTGAATTGCTTAATAAGACAACAAAGGGTTCAATCAAGAAGAGAGAAAAACTTGTGTTAATACTTGAGTTTTCTAAGAAAGTGAAGTTGGACCATGATTTTAAGAAAATCAATAAAAGAGTGCTCAAACTTAACACAAAATAATAAGGACAAAAGTTTATATGGTATTAAATTCTACTATGGTCTATTAAGATAGATATTGGAATTAGAATTAAAAGGTTCATCAAGATTTTGAAGCAGAAGAAACTTGGTGAAGTTTCTACTTCAAATATATTTATCATTGAAATAAATGTTTCTGCTTATAAATAAAATCTTGGGTATTAGATACCATATTTGGATCTCATATTTACATAAATATGCAAGATTTAAGGATAAGTAGAAAGTTGGGTAAAGAAAATATATTCTTATATGTGATAATTGAATGCGACAAAAGTTGTTACATTAACCATAGGAATATAGAGTTTTCTTTATTCAAAAGATTAATCCTTAATATAAAGGATTGTTATTATCAGTACTTACTAAAATATTATTTCTATTTCATGTTTGACATGAATAGATTTACAATAATTCAAAAGAATAAATGTTGTTCTTTTTATTATAACAATATTTTAAGGTGCTGGTTAATTGGATAACAAACTTTATATATTTGATTTGGATAGTCTTCTTTTCAAACATAAACACAAAGAAACAAAAAATTGATAATTTTATCTCTATCACTGTAGATATGGTTATATAAATGAGAAACGCATAGCCAAATTGCATAAAGATGTTTATTTGGAAATATTTGATTATGAATCATTTGATAAATGTGAATATTATTTATTAGAAAATAACTAATTTACCTTTTATTTAAAAAGGTGAAAGATCTATTGAATTACTAAGTCTAATACATATTGATGTATGTAGACTTATGTTAATTCTAATTAGAGAAAGTTTTTCATACTTCAAATGATTATATTAAATATAGTCATATATGTACTTATTGAAGTATATAACTAAATTCTTTGAAGAGTTCAAAGAATACAAAATTGAAGTTTAAAAAACAACTTGATAAAAGTATTAAAATATTTTGATTAGATCGAAATAGAGAATACTCGAGTCAAGAATTTTAAAATTATCTTAACAAAAATACGATTGTTTCTATATTAAAGTAATAATCGAATTTTATTAGATATTATTCGATTAATGATGAGCCATACAATTCTCTCAAAATTGTTCTGAGAATATACCATAATTATTGCATTTGATCTTTTAAAGTATGTTCCATTTAAACCTATCGGTTTTACCTCATATAAGACATGGTATGGGAAATAACCAAAATATTTGGGAGTGTCCTATATTTTATTAAAGGTAAAATCTAATAAGTTTGATACAAAATTTACATATATACTATTTTGTGGAATGTCCAAAAGAAAGTTTTGGATATTATTTCTATGATCCCAATGAGCACAAAATGTTTGTCTCAAAATATGTCATATTTCTAGAAGAATAGTTTATTCTAGAAAAGGCAAGTGGGAGCATATAGAACTTGATGTAGTTCTTAAAACCATAATTTAGTAAATGAAAAGAAGATGGAATTAGAGTTGTACCTTCATGGTGATGTTGTAGGACATGAAGCTTCTCAATACACAGTAAATTGTATATTTTAGTAGGATAAATCATCCACATGCAGGTGATGGTGTTTATTATTAAGAATGATAAACCTACTATCTACAAGAAGTCTTATTTTGATAAGAAATGTAAACAGTGGTTTTGAAGCTTAAAATCTAAAATGATTCCATGTATGACAACAAGGTATAGACCTTAGTCAATGCACCTAAAGGGATAAATCCATTAAGGTGCAAGTGAGTCTTCAAAAGAAGACACAACATGGATGGTAATATTGTTACCCATAAAGCATGAATATTAGTTACTAAAGGTTATACAAAATCAAGTATTGACTATGATAAAACCTTTTCACCAATTGCCGTGTTAAAATCCATTAAGATTTTACTTGCTGTAATTTGCAAAAGGATATGTATATGATACAATCTACGGGTTGTTTATTCAAAAATCCTAGCAAAATATGCACATTATAAAAGTTCATTTATGGACTAAAAGGAGCTTTTAAGAGTTCAAATATTTGCTTTGATGAGATAATCAAAAGTTTGATTTAATCAAAAACAAATACGAATCTTGTGTATACAAATGATTATTGGAAATATTATTGTATTTTCATATTATATGTAGATGACATATTAATAATGAGAATTTATATCACTACTCTTAATTAGTTAAGGTGTAGTTGTTCAAAAACCTTCACAATTAAAGATTTTTGGAGAAACAACTTATGCATTGGGAAAAGTCTATAGAGATAGATTTTATAAGTTGTTTGGTCATATACAGTCAATATATATGTGTGTATATATATATATATTGATAAGATGTTAAAGTTGTTTAACATGTATGGATCAGTTTAAAAGGTTTACATTCCTATATTTGATGGGATTTACCTTAGGACATGTGTCCAAAGACTGATATTAAGAAATATAATATGCAAAATGTTCTTAAGAAGTAAGACCATTTATGTATATTATATAAGACCAAATATCTCTTGCGCTATAAGTGTTATGAGCATATTTCAATCCAATTCCGGTGAGAGTCACTAGAAGTAATCAAGAATTTTCTTAAATACTTGAGAAGAATTAAGAACCTATTCTTGAAAGTTGAGTTTAATATATATATAGATTCATAGATACTAGTTTTTTAATCTTATAAAGATGATTGCAAGTATCAAGATGGATATGTATTTATCCTAAATATAAATGTTGTTATTTGGAAATGTTCCAAATAGATTATAACAACATATTCTACAATAAAGATTAAGTATATAGTTGCTTGCGAAGTTGCTAAAAGATTGTTTGGATGGAAATAGTTTCTTCAATAGTTGAGGAACTAAGGTCTCATCAATGATCCAACCATGTACTAAATTTTATCATTTGATTAGAGTAATCACTGATAGAATTTAAGTAAAGATACAAGAGATTCCTGTAAAGGATAATATAATTATTTATTGACTAAACCATTATCCCAAAAGAAACATGATAGTCATGTTCATTCATTCGGTATAAAGCTCTGAATAATTGGTTTGAGTCATAATGGAAGAATGATTATGAAATTTTATGCAATAAAGATATGGCATATTTATCATTTTGTAACATATATATATATATATATATATCGATATATATATATACAATATGATAAAGTCTTAGAATAATATTTATTATTCTTAAATTTCTCTAGTCATAGCATGAACAATAACAAGGACGTTCTAAATGCGGATAGGCTAGCATATATAGTGATATATGGGTGAATCATTAGAGAATGTATTCACTGGAATGATCCGCTTAGAGATTTCCATATCATTAACTATTTGAGTGCCAATGGTATAATCTCCACATGACAGTAGTATAAGCGATCCTTTGACTTGAGATCATAAGAGTATCTTTAGTGTGGATGTTATGTTTTGACTTTATTTGTCCATAACCGTAACTGGATATGTGAGCGGTAGACGTTGGATATAACAAGAAGCACAGATTGATAATTTATGATCGATATAGGATTCACCACTCCTAATAGTGAGAGAGTATATATTTCTTTCTGGCGCCACTTGTTGAATTTCAACTCAAAGTGCACATATTTAGTAAGTAAATTTGGAAAAGTTCTAAATTCATTTACAATGAGTTAAATTTTGGTACAAGAAAGAAATATAATTAGTACAATAAAGAGTTGGCACTTAGACTTTACTCTTGTACTAATTGGAATATAGGATGGTAAAAGGATGATAATTACATGGTACCTGGTTCATGGATAAGTGAAGTAGATCAATTAACTTTTTAACTCTTGGGTGGTCATGATGTCTTGGCTAGAGGCCGCTCTTGATCTATAAATATAAATGAATTAATTATTGAATTAATGATAAATTAAAGTTTAATTTATCCTATCTTAGAAGCTCCGTGACTAAATTGTCTTTAGTCCAAGTGGGAGTTTGTTGGTTTTGTACAAAAGCCAATTTAATTCTAAGATTATTATTTATATGTATTGCCAAGTGATTAGGAACCTAAAGGGTCACACACAATAGAATTACTTCTTGGGTTAAAATGATTACATAATTATATGATAATTATGACATCTATTATACTCTTGTTCACTTTTGGAAAGTGAATAGAGTTTGGTAATAATTCGTTTCTTGTTTGACAAGACAACCTTTTTGGAAGGCTGTATTATTATATATAGATGCTTAATATTAGGTCAAAGACAACACAACTCTCTCGATAAGAAATCACGTAAATAATAAAAAGGGTTTTTCTTATTAGATTCCTAAAGTGTTGTTTAGAGGGATCTAGCTTTTTAACCTAACTGAGTGCGATCTAACTTCAATAGCCCTAGATTGGTGCGTGCGATTTCACACTAACTAAGTGCGATCTAACTATCAGACCAAAAAGGGCTAATCACTGCCCTAGATTTTAACTTTACTGAATTCACAACCGTCCGATCTATGTAAACCGTAATATAGTAAGCGGTATACGATGACGGAAGGGCGGCCAGAGGAAGCTCCGGATCCCAATCCACCCAAGACATTCCGAGATGCAGTCGATCAGGGAAAGAAATTCAAGAACGTAGCTGAGATATCCTTTGCAGAAGTCAATAAGGTGCCTTTTTCTACTTTCAAAGGTGAGCCGGCTTTAATCTTAACGGACGAAGAGGAGGACCAGCTGGCGGTGGAGTATGAATTTACACTAGTTGGCAAATTCTCTTGGGGCAGACCTGCGATGACTGCTCTGAGGAAGGAGATTCTAAACGCGGCTTTCCATGGGGAGGTATACGTGGGCCTACTTGATAGCAGACATGTTCTCTTTAAGTTTGAACAGGAAGCTGATTTCCAGAGAATGTGGCTGAGGAAGGTGTGGTATTTTGCCGGATTCCAGGCGAGATTGTTTAGGTGGACGAAAGAATTCCGGCCGGAAGTTGAATCATCCATTACGCTGGTCTGGGTACGATTTCCGATGCTCCCGATTCATCTATTTAAACCTGAAAAGTTGTACACTCTAGCGTCAGTGATTGGGAAACCCCTCAAATTGGATACAGCAACGGCGTCGGGGAAACACCTAGTACGACCAAGTGAGGCCAGAGTCTGTGTTGAGATGGATGTGCTCAAAACTATTCCATAACGGGTATGGATTGGTTCAAAGGAGAGAGGTTCATGGCAGAAAATTGAGATTGAAGAGCGGCCGACATATTGCACGAAGTGTAAGAAACTGGGACATAGGGTGGAAGAGTGTCAGCCTCAGATAAAGACACAGATGAAACCAATGAAGGCTGCTGTAACAACACAAAAGAAGGCCCCAAATGATTGGCAGGTGGTGAATAGATAAAGGAAATTACAAATTAGGGAAGGAGGAGGTGGACAAGGGTCAAGTGAGTATGGGAGAATCAGAAGGAAAAGAAATTGATAATGCAAAGACTGATAAAGGAAAAGGTGTACTGTCAGGAAGTTGTCCAGAGATTTGTAGGGATGAGGAATTGGGAAACCAAAGGTCTGGACAAGGGGTGAATAACACTCTAGGAGCGCGACTGGGAAAGGATAAGGAGGCTCCTGGACCTTCTAGGCTAAACCTTGAAGTGGTGCCACAGCCACAGGATGATGATTGTCAGGACACAAATAGACCCAATCAAAACTTAGAAATTTCTGGAAAAGATAATTCAGAGCTAACACTCACAGAAGAGGGAAACCAGGATAAAGAAGAAGGGCATAACCTTACATAGGAGGGTTCAATGATGAATAACAGTAAGGGAGAGGCAGAGGTAAAGGAGCACTGTAAGGACTTACTAATAATGCCTTTAGCTACTTATGCGACTGAGGAGAAGGCACAAGAGATTAAAGGAGAGATACTGCCCTTAGTTGTCTATGAGAAAGGAGAAGTTCAATCAGGGAAGTGGCCTTTAGAAGTACAGACTGTTGCTCAAGATACGGACACTGCTGAGGAACATAGACCAAATCAAAATTTAGAGGGGGAAACACAATCAAATAAGAAGGTTCCATTGATCCATAAAGTGGATTCTAGGTCAAAATTAAAGGAGTTACTAACGGATTCAGAAGGGGAAACTTTGACGACGGAGGAACAACAATTCACAAGTCTGGCTGAAGGAAAAGAAGAAGCAGTGGACACAAGACTGAAGACTCTCACAGTGGGGAAGAAATATTCTGCCACTGGTAGCAAGTTAAAGGTAAATGTAGACTCCAAGATGACTCTTCGGCACAAGGGCACAAAATCGGGTACAAAGCATTTATCTAAATGATTAAGTCAATCTACTGGAATATTAGGGGAATCCTAGGCAAAGGAAAATTACATAGACTAAAGAAATTAGTGAGAAAGAATTAAGTGAATATTGTAGCAATTGCAGAACCCTTTGCAGGTTCTATCTCAATGGAGAAAATCAGGAAGAAACTAAATTTTGATGTGTGTATAGCTAATGACATCAGTCAGATTTGGTTGTTTGTTGGAGAACCTTTTGTTTGTCAAATTGTAGAGGTCACATATCAACATATTACCTGTATGTTGAGTCATCCTGAAATGAAAGAATCTGTGCTAGTGTCTACGGTTTATACGAAGACCTCTGCTAGAAAGAGGGAGGAGCTGTGGTCATCTCTTAATAAATTTGGGCAGCTAAGAGTTCCATGGCTGCTGTGGGGAAATTGGAATTGCATTGCCCAATCCTTGGAAAAGAAAGGAGGCAGGCCGTGTAGGATGCAAGACACAATGGAATTATCAGAGTTTGTGGAGCAAAAAGGATTAGTGGAACCTCAGTTCTTCGGCTCAGTGTTTCCATGGTGTAATAATAGGAAAGGAGCTGCAAGAGTGTGGAAAAGGCTGGATCGATGTTTAGAGTTTATGCAATTAAATGTGCAAATCTGTGTGCAATATGCATTGAGGTTTCCCTCAGATCATGCACCATTGATACTTCAACTGGGAGCAAAAAGGGAAAGTGGACCAAAATCCTTTAGATTTCAGAACTTCTGGACAACTCATGAAGAGTTTTTGGAGGTAGTTGCGAATGCATGGCATCATGACATCAGGGGCAGTCCATTGAGGGTTTTTGCTGAGAAGCTGAAGCAAACCAAATCAGCCCTGAAACAGTGGAATAAGGACAAATTTGGGGATATACTCTCAGCAGTCCAAAAGGCAGAGGCACATATGGAGGAAGTGGAAAAGGAGGATGCGGTAAACCCTCTACCTGGAGAAGTGGTGAATGAGGCTATTGCAAAGTTGAAGCTGGCTATGAATAGAGAGGAATCCTTTTGGGCACAAAAAGCTAAAGTTAGATGGTTCCAAGAAGGGGATAGAAACACGGCATTTTTTCATGCCACTGTGAAACAGAGGTAGACCAGAAATAGCATCCAGCGTATTAAAGGGAGTCAAGGGAATTGGGTAGAAAGGGACACAGAGATTGGGGTTGAAGCTGTGAGGCACTTTACTAAATTGTATACGGCTGATCAGGAGTTTGAAGATATTAGACCAGGGTTAATTCCAAACTTGATTTCACAAGAAGGGAATGAAGCACTACTGCTGGATCCTACTATGGAGGAATTAAAAAAAACAGTCTTTTCTCTAGGAGAGGATAGTGCACCAGGTCCGGATGGATTTAACGGACATTTCTTCAGGACTGCCTGGGATGTCATCAAGGAAGACCTGCTCCTTGCTGTAATCAGTTTCCTAAATGGAGAAGAGATACCAGATGCAGTTTCAGCCACTTGGATTGCTTTAATTCCCAAGATTCCTAACCCCTCAACATTCTCCAACTTTAGGCCAATTAGCTTATGCAATTATGTTAACAAAGTGTTATCAAAGCTATTGGCCCTCAGACTTAGTCCTATTCTGCCTTCAATTATTTGTGGTAATCAGAGTGGCTTCGTGGTAGGGAGACAGATCCTGGACAATTATCTGTTGGTTAGTGAACTGATGACCTCCATGCCTAAGAAAAATAAAAGTGGTAACATTGCAATTAAGTTGGATATGGATAAGGCGTATGATAGGGTGCACTGGCCTTTTCTCTTGCAGATGTTGAGAAATTTTGGCTTTCAAGAAAGGTTCATTGATGTAATCTGGAGGTTAATTTCGAAGGTCAAGATGTCGGTTCTCATCAATGGCTCACCTCAGGGGTGGTTCAATACAACTAGGGGCCTTAGACAAAGTGATCCTCTATCACCTCTCTTGTTCATAATAGGATCAGATTATCTTTCAAGAATTCTAAACAAATCAATGGAGCAAGTTCCAACATACTGCGTTCCTAGAAACTGCCCGAAGATATCTCACCTAGCGTATGCAGACGATGTAATAATCTTCTCAGTGGCCAATCAGGTAGCCCTTAATAGAGTCATGGAAGATTTAAAGCATTACCAGGCAGTTACTGGGCAGAAAATCAATGATGCGAAGAGCTGCTTTCTCTGCCATCATAAGCTGCCAGGCCAAAAGAAATTCATGGTTTCTAGGACGACCAAATTTCAGAAGGGAGAGTGGCCAGTCAACTATTTAGGGATCCCTCTTTATTATGGGAAACTGAAAGCTAAACATTATGATTTGATGGTCCAAAAGGTGAGGAACAAAATAGGGGCATGGAATACTAGCTTCTTGTCTAAAGGAGGGAGGATAACTTTAATCAAGAGTGTGCTAACTACTATGCCAATATATGTCACTATGGCGATAAATCCCCCAAAAAGTGTGCTACAGCACCTAGAGAAGGTTTTTGCAAAGTTTTTGTGGCAGAAGAATAAGGATCAAAGAACATATTATTGGATCAAATGGGATAAAATGTGTTATCCAGTTGAGGAAGGGGAAATTGGAGTCAGAGCACTTGAAGACATTGTTATGACACAAAGCATGAAGCTTTGGTGGAGATTCAGGAAGGGAGGTACTCTATGGGCAGAATTTTTGAAGACCAAGTATTGTGGATCATTGCACCCTTCGCAAGTTAGACTCTATAGAGGCGATTCAAATATTTGGAAGAGGATGTTAAAGCACTCGGATATGACTGAGCAATTCTTGGCTGTTGTGGTGGGTGAAGGTAACTGCAACATGTGGTTGGATAATTGGCTGGGTATTGGAAGACTGGATCAAGAGATTCCCTCTATAAGTAAACCTGCACTACGTGATTACATAGCTCATGGAACCTGGGACCCGAACTGCCTGTTAACCCTCCAACTTTGAATAGGGGTACTGATCAGATGAAATAGCTACTGTTTGAAAATGGGGACTTCTCATTCAAAACAGCTTATCAGAAAGTTAGAAGGAGAAATGAGGTAAACAAGAAATGGTATAAGGTGTGACTGCCTCACTTGCCCCAGAAAGTTTCTTTCTACATGTATACTCTGCTACTAGAAAGGATTCCTATGGGGGAGATCTTACACAGGATAAATGTTGTTGGCCCTTTTATATGTCAATTCTACCTCAATAATGAGGAAAGTATCAATTATTGCTTCGCTAGCTGCCCGTGTGCAAGATATGTTTGGAGGATCTTTGCTGTAGAAATGGGGATTTATGATCATTCAAACTCAACTAAACAGTTATGCAAATATTGGTGGGCGGCACATCCCAAGAATGCAGTACATGGATTCCTGTTAAAAGCTCTACCATCCATTATATGCTGGGAACTGTGGAAGTGCAAGAATAGTGCCATGTATGAGGGTCAGAAACCAGACATGCAACATGTTGTCAATCAGATCTTTGATTTTACAGTGCTGCTTACGAAGGAAAAATGGCCTGATGAAGGATGGAGCAGTGGGGATTGGGGCTGTTATTGGGGTGCAGTAGTGAATCACATGACTAGACATAGAGTTATTATTTGTAAATGGGGACCTCCTGATACAGATTGGTTGAAGTTCAATGTGGCACACAAAGCTAAGGCCAATTCCATAGCAACAGTAGGGATTTTGAGGGATCACAACTGTTAAATCATCAAAAAGTTATATGTCCAATACTCTTGGACTAAGCCAGCAGGAATACTCATTTATAATGCTCTGCTGGATATGGCACATCAAGGAGTTAGTTTCTGCAGAGAAAGGGGCTGGAGGCATATCATTGTTGAATCTAGTCAAGAAGGATTCTATAAGGCCATAACAGGAGACAAGGAAGACTGCTGGATGATGGCAAATGCATGGATGAAAGTGGAACTGATTCGGGGCAACTGCTTGATAACTCACTGTCTGAAGGAAGCTAATCAGGCAGCCATAGCGTTAGCACATCGAGAGCTGGCACTTGATGAAGCAGCTGAGAAGACTTTCCAGGAAAGTCTGATCAGAGACAAGATGGCCATACCCTCTTTCAGAAGAGAAAAATGGGGAGTGCAATCAGCAAAAGCAGGAGTCTAAGAACTAAATCTCAAATGCCTCAGAACGTAGAAGACTGTAAGAAGGTAAGTGCAGGCCTATGTTTGCTGGTGATAGGACATATTGCCTACTTTCTGTCATTTTCTCTCTGCCTGCTGATGTTAGGGCAGAGGTCTTTGTGTGATTGGATGTATTATGATAATTCTGGAGGCTGCCACTGTGATAATGTCTGTCTAATAAGGTCTTCATGGCTGGAAAATGGTTGGCAGCTGTTGCTGAGGAAATTACTGAACTTGTTTGATGAACTGTTGGAAAGTACCAAATACAGAAAGTCAGAACTTCTGTTTTGGGGGTTTTTTGTATTTCAATGTATGCAAGAAAGGGTGATAAGGGTTTGTTGTGGGAACTTGGTTTACTGCTGTATCATTACTGTGGGAATTGGGATTTTGCCATGGGGGCGGGAATGTACTGTTTGGTTGCCAATTACGCAAATGTTGTTTTTGGGAAGTGTTTTAATCACATGGACGTATGTGCATGGTAATGGGGAATGCTGCTAGAAAATTTCTGATGGAATTTGGTTAATTTTGTTAAAATCGCTAATTTTGGAACAGATACTGCTCACATGCATATATGAGTATGCTTTTTGGGTTTTACATTGGCTCATCTCTGTAGAGGGAAAGATTGAAGAATGCATATTACGGAATCTTAGTATCCTCAAGACTAGAATTAGACGAATTCTGCTGTATAGTAAGGTACATGAGTACAAATCTTGTAAAGGGAGTAGTACTCCTTGTTTTATTTGGTTCTTTTGTAAGTGGAGTAGTACTCCACAGCTTTGTAGATTTAGGTTGGTGGAAAGATTGGGAGAACAAGTCCCCATTAGGCTTCGGCATGTAAATGGGGATATGTTCTCCAAGTCTATATTTACTTTTGTAAGAGTGATTTTAGGGTATATCCATCACTCAAAACACATATTAATATATCGGGAGTCGCGCCCCACCTCAAAAGGAGGTTAGCCAACAAAAAAAAAAGCTTATTAACCTAACGTTAAAATCAATCATTAAGGATCCCGAAAGTAGTTCGTGTGGATTACCGTTAGAGGCCGGACACATGTGCGGCTTGTTGTTCGATTAAACCTTGCTCAAGGATTTTGCTAGCATCTTTCAAGGTATATTTTATATAAATTATCATTAAAGGTTGATATCGAGTGTCGTGGCTCGTCAATTTATCCTAATCCACTAACTATAGTAGCAGTGAGCTAGGTATCGTATCCACAGGGAAAAGGAGGTATCAAGAATCTCAATGTTTGCTCACAGAATGTCACGAAAGAAATAAAACTAGACAATAACTAGTAAAGAATCAAATGCAACAAATAAAGTGTAAAAAAAGGAAGAGAGTGGATGCTCTAGAGTATTTCCACCAGTTGAATGCACATTAGGCCATGATTGCAATGCTCTTGACACACAAGTAAAACAATGAGGAGATCTCTATTGCCCAGGAGGCTAGCTAACACTTAGCATGACGACCACAGTGTTTTCTATACTCCTTAACATTCCACTTTTCCCATGGCGAGGCCTAAGTAGAACAGATTCAACCCGCAATACCTCAACTCTCCAAAGTTAGCAAATCTAGCATGCAATTCCTACGGTATCCCATGGCGAGGCCTGACCTAGGACCTAGAGTGTTTGCTTACTTTAGAAAGTTTCTTCTCACTTTTTCCTAACAACTCAATGATTCTCCACCGGCATGGCAACCGCATCTCAAATCATGATTCAAGCAAAGCAAGTGGAAGACTCAATCATCATACATTTAGTCTTCATTTCATGCAATTCTCACAGATATTGGTAAATCTCACTTCAACTCAGCATGGCGACCACAATCAAAGTTCAATTCATTCAATAAAAGTGTGAAGTCATTAAACTCAACAAGATTTAATCATTAAAATCACATATGATTTCATCCTTAAGAAATTATGTCAATTGCATAGCATTGCATAGTCTAATTATACATTTAACCGGTTGAAACTCTACAACATGAGAGATCTAACCATAGAACTCCATTACCAATTCACGATCAATAATTTGGAACTTGAAACAATTCATTTTCAATAAATGGAAAGAGTTTACCCATTGAATTCTTCCAAGAGCTTCCTTAATTGATATGAGAATTATAATGATCGGAGCAAACTTTGATCGGAATAGAAAACGGAGCTCAAATACTAGAGAGAGAGACTAGAGAGAGAAAGTAGATCTTCAAATTAATTCCCCGCTCTCTAGCTCTCAAAAGTTTGTTACCAAATGTAAAATCTATCTAATGAATGAAAAATAATAGTCTCCGGGATCTCCCTTACATATTAGCTACATCTCCTATATATAGAATTAGGAAAGTGTAACTAATACGCAACCGTAAAATACCTACAAAGTTACAAAAGTGTCCTCCAATGAAATGTCTAAAATCAGCCCAAGAAGTGTAAATTCGAAATTTGAAGAAATGCCCAACATTCCAGCGCTTTTGGGCTTTCGATCGTGTGCCTTCAGTTGCTTCTTCGCGCCTTCAGGCTATTCTGGAATGCGCCTTCACTGCAGCTGCAACTCCTTCTTGCACAGAAGAATCGCGCCTTCAATTTCAGTTGAAAATCCCTTCTCGTTCAGCAAGTTCCACGCCTTCAAAGGCTAGGCAAATCACACCTTCGGGATCTCCACTTCAGCTCCCCTTTCTGAACTCAGTGTTTGTGCGCCTTCAAGCCCTCCACGATCACACCTCCACTGCACCTGTACACATCACAAAAATTCTCCAACACTTAAGACAAATTTCCTAACAAGATGAAGCTTCAAAAGAAACAAGCTGGCGAGACCTCGCGGCGAGGTCTCGCCGCTTTGTGCATATGTGTGGCGAGACCTCGCCGTGAGGTCTCGCCGTGTGTGTCTTTGCCGGCGAGGTCTCGCGGCGAGACCTCGCCGTGCATGGTGCATATGGGCGAGACCTCATGGCAAGGTCTCGCCACTTTGTGTGCGAGTGTGTGAATTTTTGGTGAGGTTTGAGTGATCAAACAAAATGTGAAGTGTTGTGAAGATTGAAACAAATGTAAAAGCCCAAGCAATAAAAATGTGTCATAAATGAATGCAAGAATTGATGGCTAATGAATGGCAAGAATTGCAAAATCCGAAACATGAAGAATGAGTTATGCAAACTAGAAACAAATGAGCCAGATGTTTGGTGAAGTGTGACTGAAATGGATTGTGTGTTGAATGAATGCTATGAGTGTGTGAAAAAGCTAGTTGAGATGAGTTTGTGAAATAGCATGTTGTGGGACTTAAAGTGAGCTGTGATTGATTTAGTGCGTAAGTGCAAATGGAGTGAATGGTGTGTGCAAGACTTTGCTTGTGAAAAATGTGTGTTGCATGCAGCGAGGTCACCTCGCCGCAAGGTGTGTGCGTGAGTGCTTGTGCGAGTGCAGTGCTAGTGTAGTGCGAGTGCAGTGAGGATCGTGCCAGTGTACATGCGTGAGTGTGTGCGAGAGCCTTGACCTCGCCGCACATTGTGTGTGCGAAGTGTATGTGAGCGTAGTGTGCGATGAGTGCAATGAGTGCGAGAGTGATGTGCATGTGTGCGAGTGTTAGTGCGAAGGTAGTGTGCATAGTGTTGTGCTTGAGGTGAGTGCTCGTGTGCGGGAGTGCGAGAGACTTGTGCGGCGAGGTCACCTCGCCGCACAATGTGTGTGCGAGTGTAGCAGTGAGAGTGTAGTGCTATTGTGCGAGGTAGTGTGCATATGAGTGCATGAGTGTAGTGAGTGCTTGTGTGCAAAAGTGGTGCGGTGAGTGCGTAGTGCTAGTGTTGTGAGGATGTGCGAGAGTGAGTTGTGATGAGTGCATAAGTGCTAAGCTAGAAACAACAACCAACTTCCATGCAAGATCTGTGTATCTTAACATCTGAATCGGACTTTACTATAAACATAAGAGTTTTAGATCTTTCTCTCATCTTTACAATGGTTCAAGAAACAACATCTTTGGATGCCTAGAGCTCAAGTTATTATCAATTAACCAAACTGTGGCAACATAAAATCTATAAAACCCTGATTACACATTTCACAAAGAAGCTCCCGTTTCATGGCATTGCACACAGATTTAGCAAATGGTTAAAACATGAGAATTAAATAGCACTAAAAGACCTTTCCAGAACATCAAAGAACTCACCAATTGGATTAGTATTAAGAAAGTTATGCTCAAATGAAATGTACTAACTAAATCTGTCCAACTTAAAAGCTAGGCCATTCTAAGCATATTAAGGTTTTCCTCAAAATCCCACACATCACTCAAGTCTTTTAAACTCTTTCTTACCATTTGACACCAAACACATATTTACCTAATTTTATCAACATTTTTGGGTCTTTTTCTCCACTTTAGCACATCAAGATACACACCACATAAATGCGTAAAGTAGCACAAAACACCACACATTTGCATGAAAATCAAGACAAAAGCCAAGTTAAATAACACATATAAATTGGTATAAAACCAACTTATCAAAGGTCCTATGGAAATCAATTATAATATAATTGTTATATTTTCCGTTGCGTTGTTACTATGTTGATTTCCTTACAAATTAAAACTACGTCGTAGGGTTTACTAATATCTTGGTTAGGGTCTAATAATTGTAAAGTAATTTTAGTTATATTTATGCATTTAGTCCATAGTTTTAATGTAAGAACGTTAGACAGAATAAGACGTGATAAATATTAGACAGAGGATCTGGTCTCCTTATTCCTAATCTTCTTCATCTTTCTTCTAAGCCCCGGTACACATAATTTACTCCAACTTTCGATTTTCGTCAATAAACCCGTCAAATCAATACAAAAATCCACAAATATTTAGGTATTAGATGATAGATGGCAATCAATCAGATGTTTTGATAGGACATTTCATAATAATAAAAATCAGCTATAAAGAAGAAAATTGGAGCTACATTTTTTCAAATTCTCAACTAAAAATTAGATTTTTTTAAACTAAATCCAGGATCAATCCAAATGCATCAGCAAGTTTTAACTCCATAAATGGGTCGACTATGCTACTTCAACTAGCTTCATCACTTAAAATCCATATTTTCTGCTAATGCATTATGCAAGTGTCCGCTTCATCAGCACATATTTTGCAAAGTATTCGAAATTTGATATAAGCTTTTGAGTGGGTAACCATCTCTGATCATAAACATACCAATGGGCTTTGGTGGATTATAACCAGTGTGTCTAAGGGTGATTTTCACTGAAATCCAAGTTCATTTTTACTGTCATACCAATTGTGCTTTGTTTATTGGAATTGTAATACTGAAATTGCAACCAAGACTTTTTTTTCGAGATGGGATCTTGTGTTCAAAATTATTCTATTTTTATTCTATCTAATATTAAAACTATGTCGGGAGTTCACTCATCTCTTGGTTAGGGTCTTTTTTTTTATTTTTTATTTTTTTAGAGAAACCGAGCTATATATACATCATGAACAAAATACGGTGCCGAATATACCCGAACACACCGTTACAACCCAAAAGCAAAAAAATTAAGAGTACTACTCCTTTACATGTACGTTCTTTCCTCTAATGTAGAGACTTAGAGAAACACTACTCTCATACAAAGTAGAATTGCTCTAAGTTCCCTTTAAGTGTATGACTGACCCTTTAGCATGTTTACAGTAACAAACAAAACAATAGCCAGCTTCCTAAAACTATGCAAACCTACCAAGATTATGGTGTAACCATATAATATCAGTAATACCATCCATGTAGTTAAACGTCAATGGTAGAAATTGTTCAATAGCCTTCCAAATATGTGCAATCTTACGAAGAAAAATGCCATCCAGTATTCAAAAATTATCAAAATCAGAGGCAGCCTTGGACTGCTCCTTCAACAAAATCGGCTATCCTTCATAGTCGCACAAAACATAAAAAAACTGACAGCATAACATTTCTGGTTCAGTATCCAAGATCATCTGATTGTACAAAGGCAGTCCAAGGACCATGCAAAAGAGGCAAAAACACCTTATGTACATTCCATGTCCTTCACAAGACAAGTAACTCTAACATCAAATATCAGCAAATGAAAATCAGCATATAAATGAACAAACAATTGTGTAACAGCCATTCACAACACACTATAACTCCACCTTAACTTGACATACGGCCAGTAGTGTAGCAAAATCGCCCATTTCGAGTTTTTGTGCCATACCAGCAAAATCAATAACTACCTTTCCATAACAGTTCCATACTCCAACAAATTCCAACAAGCAAAATGAAAAGTGACTCATGAATGTTCAAAGCATAATACCAAGCTATTCCAATATCATTATAAAATAACACCATGACATATGGCCAAACTGATATAACTCCGGTAATCAGGGGCCAGTAGAAAATATATAAAACTTACCCCGGGTTCCAGCGCTTACCTTCTGAGTAGCATATAAATGGGTTCCTGTCCCTGAGCTTTCTCCCTGAATAAACAATTGATTTTGGACTGACTAGTGCCTCCATGTATTTCGATTGCTTTGACGGTTTTTGGGATTTCTTCATTTTTGCCAAGAACTTGCATAATACGTCTTTAGAATCCTCCTCGTAGCTATTCTCAGTCCATTGGTCTTCCCCATCATCCTCGGATTCTGATTCGATTGGGATATTTTTAAGTATGGTTAGGTCAGTTAAAGAGCCGCTTTTCTGCGATGTTGATGTCTCACCTTCCTTCCAGTTCATCATCACTTTGATGGGCTCAACCTCAGCAGTTTGGGGAGAAGAGTCCCTATGGATTTCCACCATCCGGTTGTCCTTGATCAGGTCCACCCTTGCCTCACTTGCCTTCACAATGGCATCGAGAGAGGATGTATTACCTTCCTCCATTTCATCGGTATGGCCCTGTTCAGCAGCTATCAGAGTCGGTTCTTCGCTACATGATCTGAGTTCCAGCTCTAGGATCCTAGTGTTCTCACTTGGACTTAGTTCTGTCCCTTGCTCCTCTAGTGTGGTAATCACCTCTACAATTGTTGCCAATTGTTGTTTTGCTTCCGATGTACCCTTATTAGGTTCCTCCCTTACAGTGTTGTCCTTTACCACTTTAGGTCCTTGACATTTGGTGAGCTCTTCATCCAGCATCCTAGTATTCTCCTTAGGCTCTGATTGTTTAGAACTTGTAGGATCTCCGACCTCCACCCTCAAAACCTTTTCGAATTGATTAGCCTCTTTGTTAGGCTTTTTAGGTACCCAAATCTTAGCTACTGAGGGCTTAGGTGGTTGAAACAGCTTACATTTGGAGATTGAATGGCCAAGTTTATTACAATGTGTGCAATATTCAGGAACATTTTCCACCTCTATCAGCTGCCAACGACCATGCTCCTTACTACCGATCCACCCCTACTTGGGATAGACTTGAGGACATCCAGTTCGACACACACGAGAGCCTCGCTAGGACGCAAGACGCGGTGTGCGGCAGCCGTAGCTAAATCCAGTTTTAAAGGATTACCCACAGCTGAGTCAAGAGTAAATATTTTTTCCTTAGAACATAAATGAATAGGCAACAATGGGAATTTCACTCAAGCTGGAACGATAGAGGACTCCTTATCCGGGTGAAAATCAATCAACCATTTAGATAACTTGGCTTGGAAACCATTAAAATTCCACACTTTCTTCATTCACATTCTATGGAAGTCATGTTCTCTTTCAAATTTAAGGTAAATATGGCGGTAATCTACCAAGCCCACATCATAGTTACCTTGGAATTTTGCAGCAAGAATGGCCTCTCGGATGGAAACCATAGCTGGACGTCCCCTTGCAAATTTCCCAATCAGCATGAATTTAAAAGGACTGGCCAACTGCTGTTCTTCCTCTTCAGTAATAAAGAGTGCTGGTTCACCATTGAAAGAGGATAGACAAATAGGTGGAGAAGCTGGGAATGAAACATCCACTTGCTTGGACCAAGAGGACGACACAACCTTTCTATATTATCGCGTCTTGGCATTATCTTGATGGATATATCCGGCTCTGTACACTGCCGTGACAGCTGTTGAAGGTTGTACTAACTCTGCTGGCGGAAGTCCTTTATCCAAAGTGGCAGCAGCCAGAGGCTTGGAAGTATTCTGTGAAGCCAAGGTCGTGAGGGGTTGTTGAGGGTCTGAGATTGCCTCCTGCCGACCAACTGTGGCTGGGGTCGAGGCTGCTGAAGTCTGAGCTAATCCAGCTTTCAGCCCAACTGTAGCTAGGATCGAGGCCTCTGTAATCTGAGCTAAGTTAGGGATCGGAGGGATTTTTCTGAAAGCTGCCGGATCTATTGTGGGAGGAGAAGATAGGGCTTTGTCGGGAAGTGCTACCATGGGGCTTCCCATAGAAGTCTAAGTTGGGAACGAGTCTATTGGGATCGAGTCTGCTGAAGACTGATCTGAGCTAGGGATCAGAGGAGCTTTGTTAAGAGCTGTCGGATCTGTTGTGGAAGGATATGATGGGGCTCTGTTAGGAGGTGCTGCCTTGGGACTTCTCGTTGGAGTAGTGAGAGTAGAAGTAGATGTTGCCCTGTGGAGGAAGTTACAAAAGTGATTGAGTCTTGTCGTCAGGTGGGTTTGCAGTTGTGTGGAGGGAGGCCTCTTAGCTGTTGAGGGGACCATCTTAGCTGGTGAAGCACTACCTGACTGTACTTCCAATAAGGCTGTGCTGGTAGCTGGCTGGCATAAATGTGAAGCTAGAAGGGGCGGGGCATGATGAGTGGAATGTTCCAACCTTGCTGCTCTTGCTGTTGAAGTGGTCGGCTCTGGCCTTTGAAGGAAGACTAGTTGAGATTGTTTCTGATTATAGTGAGGGAGGATTGGATGACGGGAGATCAGCTAAAAAAGGCAGTGGCTGAGGAGAAGTCAGGTGGGGACGCCGCTTGTCAGGGTGGTGATGAGATTGTGTGGCTGTGAATGAGGAGAAAGGGTTATTAGTTTAGATGGATTTTCCTAGAGAGAAGGGAAAGCATCTCTCACTAAGTTGACTCTCTCTCTTGGTTAGGGTCTATTAATTATAAAATAATTTTAGTGATGTTTATACTGTTAATCCCTATTTTTAGTGAAATTACGTCATTTTGAACGTTAACAGAATAAGATAAAATAATATTGGACAAAGGATCTGGTCTCTTTTTTTCATTTTCTTTCAATTTGTCATGGACATTATAACTTGCTTTCTATCCATTGCCCCCTCAATTCGTTATGCATGGCACATGATTAATTAATGGAATTGGATGGAAAATGAAATGAGAACAGATCACATTACGTCATTACGAAATTCAAGTTGAAGTACTATTGTGTAACTTTTCAAAGATGGGGATCAAAACGTAACAACCCTCAAGTTAGGGGAACCAGGTCATTTATCGAAGACCAAATCCTCTATCAAATATTATCATGTTTTATTGTGTGTAATGTTCAAAACGACGTAGTTTCACTAAAACTAGACACTAAAAATATAAATATCACTCAAATCACTTTACAATTATTAGAGTCTAACCAAGAGATGAGTGAACCCTACATAGTTTTAATTTAAGATATGATAAAACAATATAATTTTGAACAGATGATCCCATCTCGATTTATCCTTAGATGAAATCTTCTATCCAAAATTACTTTGTTTTATCGGGTGCAATATTCAAAACGAGGTTGTAACACTAAAATCAGGGAATAAAAGTATAAATAGAGTTTAATCATTTAGGGAAAATTTGCATTAAGGGTGTATTACATTTCTTTATTATTAACTAGGGCGCAACTTTAATGTATTTATTGTTAAGGGCGTCAAAATAACTTTATTATTATTTTAATTAGTTAAAGATTTTATTACCCCTCCTTTTACCCCATATTAATTCTATCGTTAAACAAATACTACGTTTCTAAAATTATTATTCTGAATTCAAACCCTAATCCCTAATTTTAAAACTCTTCAATAATCAAATTTTTGTTTAATGCTAATGTTTTCATTGGTTAGACCATTTGAGGTAATTCAAGATCCAAATAAATTTATTTTCTTGATAAGAGAAATTGTTTACGTAATTTTTGTATCATCTCTTTGGATCACGGCGATTTGAGATAGATGGAAACAACTAATACCTTCCCAATGATCTATCCTTTGCTTTTACATCCTTAGCAGATAATTGTGCAGAGAAACCTTTGAAAACATTGTGATAAGAATACACCACGCGGGGTGCTTCAGCGGATCTTGCCATGTTTGTTGGCAGAAAGGACTTGTATCAACTATCTAGATCTTCATTTTGGATTGAACTACTTCTGATGGAAAGTTGAGTATCAGATTCAGGTAACTCAACGTGAACAATATAAGTCTCTAAATTGGCCGAGAATGCCAATGAATAGAAAGTTAGAAACTTATCAGAATACAGAAGAGACTGAGAACGGGCATCCACCCCATATTGATATTTAACTAAGCTAAAACCAAACCGTCCAAGGAAGTTAACCGAACGATCGGGCCGAAATTAGCAAGAGAAGTTCCGAATTGCCATCGAAAAATCGGAATATGAGGGTTTTGTCTCCGTCGCCGACATCGTGATGATCTCTCAGTTCTTTGTGCTCTCTCAGAGAGGCGATAACATCGTCTTTCACGACTATCGCGATGACATACAAAAGGGAAGTGCTGAGACATTCTTCCGCAGTTTAAAATTTTGGAAAGAAGATGGCGAAGAGGAGGCTCCTCCTGTATTTAATATGGATGGTGTAAACTACTTCCATGTCAAGGTGGCTGGGCTGTTTTTCGTTGCAACCATGAGAACAAACATCTCGCCTTCTCTTGTTTTGGAGCTTTTACAAAGAATCGCACGAGTCATCAAGGATTATCTTGGCCTTCTTAATGAAGATTCACTACGAAAGAATTTTGTGCTCGTTTATGCGTTGCTTGATGAAGTTATTGATTTTGGTTATGTTCAGACAACATCTACTGAAGTCTTGAAGTCCTATGTATTTAATGAGCCAATTGTGGTTGAAGCAGCCCGTTTACCACCGCTTGGCCCTGCTTCCATGTTTATGCAAGGGAGCAAAAGGATGCCGGGGACTGCCATTACCAAGTCTGTGATGGCAAATAAACCAGGAGGTCGTAAGAGGGAGGAGATATTTGTGGACATTATTGAGAAAATCAGTGTCACATTTAGCTCTAGTGGATATATATTAACTTCTGAAATTGATGGGACTATTCAAATGAAAAGTTATCTGACTGGCAATCCAAAAATCAGATTAGCTCTTAATGATGAGCTAACCATTGGAAGAAGGGGGTCAATATATGAATATGATTATGGGGGTTCATCTGGTTCATGCCCAGTAATACTGGATGATTGCAATTTTCATGAATCTGTGCATCTGGAAAGTTTTGACGTGGACAGGACTCTGAGTCTGGTCCCATCAGATGGTGAATTTCCAGTCATGAATTACCGAATAACGCAGGAATTCAAGCCTCCTTTTCGTAGAAATGCTTTAATTGAAAAAGCTGGACAGCTTAAGGCTGAAGTTATTTTGAAAATTCGTGCTGAGTTTCCTTCAAGCATTACTGCAAATACCATTGTAGTGCAGATGCCATTGCCAAAATATACCACGAGGGTTAGTTTTGAGTTGGAACCTGGAGCAATTGGACAAACAATTGATTTCAAGGAATCGAATAGAAGACTAGAATGGAGTTTAAAAAAGATTCTTGGTGGAGCAGTTGAATTGGGAAAAACAAACTCACCTTAATTGGGAAAAGGTAGTAAAAGTTTGAAAACACCTGGAAGTGAATAATGATTTTTGTCGTAGATAGTAAAAACGAAAATTTGATTATTGAAGAGTTTTAAAATTAAGGATTAGTGTTTGAATTTAGAATAATAATTTCAGAAACGTAGTATTTATTTAACGGTAGAATTAATATTGGGTAAAAGGAGGGGTAATAAAGTCTTTAACTAATTAAAAAAATAATAAAGTTATTTTGACGCCCTTAGCAATAAATACATTAAAGTTGCGCCCTAGTTAATAATTACAAAATGTAATTCGCCCTTAATCCAAATTTTCCCAATCATTTATGATTTTAGTATTTATGCTATTTATGCTGTTTATGCTTTTATCCCTTAATCCTATTTATGCTTTTAATTACGTAAAACGACAAAATTTTGAATATAGAACATAAAGTATTCGATATGACTTGCCCCGGTTTTTAAAGTCTTTTCTTATTCCTCAAGCCTTCATAAAACAAGATCCTTTACCTCCTCTCTTGATACTCTTGGATTTCCGTAGTCTTTCTCAGTAGTGGCCAAATCTTAGTTGAGGTAAGCTTCCAATGCAATTTTTTTTAGCATAATTTCACATCCCTTAATTATGTATGAGCCGTAAATTGAGTTTTTACGAGTATTAATTAGCTGAATCAATCGGATGAAACCACCGTCTGCTAAATTTTGTTTCTTTTCATTTCTTGGATTAGGTTAAAGATGACGAATTCAGCTATTGATGGCCCTCCAAAGGGTGGGTTCAGTTTCGATTTGTGCAGAAGGAATGAGATGCTCATGAAAAAGGGTCTTAAAGGCCCTTCTTTTCTCAAGACTGGAACTACTATTGTGGGCTTGGTTTTTCAGGTATGTTCGTGCAATCCCTTTTATTTAGGTTTTGATATTTTTTCTGGGCTAGTTGAATTTTTAGGTTTTGATGTAAACTTCCGTTAGGGAAGTTTTACCTAAGCTTTTAATTGAACAGATTTTATGTTAAACATGTGACGTTTATGCTAATGTGTGATTGTGTATGATGAACTGTGTTGTTTGTTTGTGGATGATTGAAGAAATTACTGTTTTTTTTTTCTTTTCTGGTATAGGTAAAGATGAATAGGTGTTTGTGGATTGTTGTTATATTTTGATGTAAGAGGATAATGAAATCTGGAAGTGTTGTTTGCTCGATAAAGTTATAATCTTTTACATGTGTGTGAAATTTTAGGTGTTAAGTGGGGAGAAGTGACTTAACAAGTGTGTTGTATTGTAAAAGAAATTGATAAACTTGTAAAAATACAGAACTGATGTGAACATGTTTATTAATTTAATTTATTGTATACGTTTCTTTTGGAGTCCTTGCATCTTGAAATGTTTGTGATAAAGTTTTGATCTTGACTATGTGTCTATTTAGTTAATAAGGACTTGCATCACGAATTTGGTTCCATTAAGCAGTATAAAATTTGGTTTTGGCATTAATAGGTGTGTTTCTCTCTGTTGGTTGCCAATACCTTCGGTACTTAGGGCTGTGGTGGGAAGAGTGTGATAAAGCGGATATTATTGGAGGGCTGGTGATGATATTTAGGCTAGCAATTTGCTTTAAAAGTATTTTATGAGATGGAGCTCCCTATTCTAAAGTAGTTTAACAGTGTATATATCTACCTTAGTTCTATCAACATACGACTGCCATTCTGGGCTCAACTTGAGGTGTTTATGCAGTAAGTGTAGCTAGTTTTATCATTGGACCAAGCAGAGGCCTCTCTAGGCTATAGGTTATGAGGTTCTCTTAAGCACTATTTATTTGCTTGCCTCATGTTTATTAGCTGCGAGATGCATGTCATACAAATATGTTTGCATAAGCATGCATGATGATTTGTTTCGGCATCTAGAAAAGAGGCTGACATAAAATCTTTCTTTTGGTCATTTGATGTTGGTTTGGTGATCAGTTAAGAGTTTTTAAACTGGTGGTGATAACTGTTGTTTTATTAGAAGGGAGGTGGAAGGGGTGCATTATAGTACACATGCCTCATTTCTATTGGTAATTAACTACCAATATAACTGTTGAATTGGTGGTTATTAACCAACTAAAACTTTCTCTATAAGCAGGCAGATTGATAGAGAACTATTGGTGCACTTAGTCTAAGTACCACTATTGCTGGATTAGAAGCTGCCTTCAATTCTCATGAATTGTCTACTTGATGGTTCGAAACAGGTTTCTTTGTGACAATAGTTCTTTGAGATGCATCTAATGATAACTTAGCCTGAATGGATGAGTAATGATAGGGGGAGTGAAAAATTAGAGTGAAAACGCAAAGTGACTGACGTGGCAGTTATGAAAAGACAAACTAATACCCTAACCAAATGATGAGTGAACCCTAAGGGATAATGGATAAGCTTGTCTTTTTATAACTGCCACGTCAGTCACTTTACGTTTTCACTCTAATTTTTCACTCCCCCAATCATTACTCTGAATGGATTGATAGATGTGCTATCCCCTAATATATTCATATATTTTTTGGATACCGTCCTTGGTGATGAAGGTCTTGTTAGTCACAAGTCATGTTTTTGTTATGAGTTTGTCATATATTTTTGTCTTCATAATTCTAGTCTGATGGTACAGTGGCTAAAGCTAACTGAGCAAAGAGTTTGACCGCTGCTTCATATGGCTAAGGAGTCTACATTTGTGGAATATTAGACATCAAGAATTACAGAGACGTAGAATATTTTGCTTCTGCTTCTTAAAAATGTACAAGATTTATAATTTTCTATAGGCAGAAGATATAAGACAACCAACATCGAAAGTGATTTTGGTGTCTTTCTTTTGCTAAAGAAACAGTAGGCAATTAGATGTTTGATTATTAGTGGATAGTGTCTGAGTCTTTAAGTATCTAACCCTTTTCATCTTATGTGTGTCTTCTTTAGGATGGTGTCATTCTTGGTGCAGACACACGAGCAACTGAAGGACCCATTGTTGCCGACAAGAACTGCGAGAAAATCCATTACATTGCCCCTAATATTTATTGTTGTGGAGCGGGGACAGCTGCTGATACAGAGGCAGTGACAGGTACTTTACGAGCTATCTCTACAAAAAATTTGACTTACTTTCTGCACAAATCATGTGGCAGAAATAGGCAACCTTTTCATTTTAGAGTGCTAGGGAATCTTAATGTGGCAGGCATATCATTTTGTGAAGGTATGCAAACTCTTTTGTTAGACTGGCATTACCATTGTAGTGTAGTGGTTATTCAAAAAGTGTTTACTTCTGTCATATCCATTTCATTATGGGGTTGTGAATAAAAGTTTCTTCTAATATTTGCATTCATCCTTTTGTTGTCTAGACATGGTGAGTTCACAACTGACACTACATCGCTATCATACTGGTCGTGAGTCCAGGGTCGTGACAGCACTTACACTATTGAAGTCTCATCTTTTCAGGTTAGTTTCATTTTGAGGTAGCTTCTGTAAGCAAGATTTACAATTTCTAAGCAGATTTTAACATTAAATGGGTTTGTTTTTTGGTTGCTGAATCAGCTATCAAGGGTATGTTTCAGCTGCGTTGGTTCTTGGTGGGGTTGATGTGACGGGCCCACATTTGCACACGGTGAGTTATATTTATCTCATGAACTTGGAGGGCCTTTTTCCCTTTTCACTCTGTAACTGTCTTTCTTAAATGATTTGTGCTCCAGATTTATCCTCATGGATCAACTGATACTCTCCCATTTGCGACAATGGGTTCTGGTTCTCTTGCTGCCATGGCTGTGTTTGAGTCAAAATACCGTGAGGGACTAACTGTAAGTTCATATCTTTCTTTTGTGTTAACTTAACATTTGGTCTCTTGATGGAGATTAGAAAGCAGCTATGTTGTCTTTTTATAGAGGGAAGAAGGAGTGCAACTAGTAGCAGAAGCCATTTGCTCTGGCATTTTCAATGATTTGGGAAGTGGAAGTAACGTGGACATCTGCGTATTGACAAAGGTCTGTTGTCTTTGTTCGTTTGTAGTGTATATGTGTTGTTTAGTTATCAATATCACCTTGTATATGCAATGACTCAATATCTTTTGCTCATGAATGGTTGGTAATTTTTTATGGATTTTTCGCAGGACCACAAGGAGTATCTCAGAAATCACCTGTTACCGAATCCTCGAACTTACATCAGTGAGAAGGGTTACTCTTTTTCAAAAAAGACTGGTTAGTGTTTCTTTCCCTCTCAATGGTTAGTTGATTCCAGAAACTAGCGGACTTAAATTAGAAAATTTTCAAATTAGTATGCTACTTGCATTTTGCTCGCCTTTTGGTGGATGCATCTATTTAATTTCTTAAAATTGTTGTTGTTTCAGAGGTTCTGCTTACAAAGATCACACCACTGAGAGAGAAAGTTGAAGTGATTGAAGGAGGAGATGCCATGGAAGAATAAGTGGCCTTAGATAGTTTCGAGTTTCGACGGAGTGTGAAAAATGGATTATATTTGGGTCTTCTCTCCTTTTAGTCCCTATTAGGAAATTGAAATCAATGAACAGAACAAGCTCTAACTGGTAGCGTGTACTAAAAAATATTTGCAAATTTCAATTTGTCATTTATCTCTCATCTTTTAAAGAGACAGCACAGTGGATGTTTATCACTTTTTACTTATAATTTTAGTTTAATTAACTAAAAATTATTCCCTTTTCCGCTAATGATTTCTACCAATGTCGTTTATCTCCACTATGCCTCCAAATTTCTTGGGTTATGTTCATACATACCTATCTTCTTGATCCTGGAAACATGGAAAAACTAAAGATGCAGCTAATTTAATTATTTCTGCTCCCTGCATTGATATGATGTTTTTTCTGCCCTGAAGTTGTATAGTTTTAAATGCTAAACATTTATTCAGTTTTAAATGCTAAACATTTATTTGTAGACTACAAGGGAAGATGAATAGGTGATTTAACGTTACAACTACCAAATGTTTCCACGCGGATTGCTGTGTTATATCAATTCTACATTCTAATCATAAACTCAGCTTCTGCGAGAGAAAATTTTGTGTTCTGATAGCGGCCATGAAAATCCCACCAAAGAAACCTCACTTCTTCAAACCCATCCTTCCTGGCTTCACTGATGGAATAGTAAGTTATGCGTGACTGACGAGTGTGGGAGGTGTGTGTATGTATGTGTGTGTGTGTGTGTGTGTGTGTGTGTGTGTGTTTGTGTGTGTATCTATGCGAGGTTTACTAATTTTTTGTATTTTTCTTTGCAAAATGGAGAGGCTTATCGTACCAAGAAAACATGTAAATAAAACAAGTAACAAGTTAGTCCATATTTTATGCAGAAAATTCCAGTATCCTTCTTCAAGTATTTAGGTGGAAAAAGGTATCATCAGGCAGTATTGAGAAGGGGTGTCAAGGAGTGGAGGGTGAAAATAAATGACCAGTGCTTAAGAGAAGGTTGGAGTTCATTTTCAATGGAGAACAATTTGGAGGTGGGAGATTTTGTAGTGTTCAAACATGAAGGAAATATGGTGTTTGAGGTTTTGGTCTTTGACCCTACTCACTGTGAAAAGGAACATCCAACCAGTGATGATTTGAGTAATGCAGATCCTAAAGAAGCAAAAGAAAACCCCTCTAAGAAAATTAAATCTGAAGGTTAGCTCAATGCAATATTCTTCTTCATTGTGTTTATTGTCATTGCATTGTTTTTACTTTAACTTTCCAATTTCAATGTTCTGAATCTTCATGGCTGTGTTTTTGCATTTTCGAAGAACATAAAGATATCCCGGGAAGCAAGAAAGAAATATTGAGAAATAATAGAGAAGAAGGCACTTCTAACCAAGTTGTCTATCCCTATTTTTTCTCTACAATGAAGCCAGGGAAACTTGCATATGAGGGACTGGTAAATACTTTCCAAGCTTTCTTTTCTTGATAAATGACATCAATATGGAATTTATACAAAGCAATGTTGATTTGTTTTTGTTTTTTCTTTTTTTCTCTGTTGTTTAGAACATTCCAACGAAGTTTGCAAAGGAAAATGGTCTAGACAACAGAAAATGCGAGATCATTCTCAGAGATCAGAGGAGAAGGTCGTGGCCATTGATGCTAACATATGATGGTGGCCATGCCTTCATTGTAGGTGGATGGAAAGCAGTCCAGGAGGCACAAGGGCTGAAGCAAGGAGATACTTTCATGTTGGAGCTGGTTCAAAATGGGAAGGTTCCCATCTTCAATTTGCATTTCCAAGGTACACAAGTTCCATATTTTTTTCTAGTCTGATTTTTCTCATTAATTTGGTTTTTAACTTTTAGATTCAAAATGATTATCTTGATATGCTCAGTCTAAACAATGTCATTAAGATTTAGCTACATCTTATGGCAGATCAGAAAAACTATATTATGGGCCATAATCATTTCACTCTACTGTCTTAGCAATACATTTGTGACTCTGCAAATTTCTGACAGTCCCTCTCCACCCTAGGATTCTACCTCTCCAATGGAATGTTCACTTAATTTCCTACTATATGGCAGTACAATAACGACAGTCCGACGTAGAATACCTGAGATTTGATCTTCCTAAATGTGTATGCATGTTTCTATGTAACATCTAGCTTGATCAGCAGAAAATTGTCATGCAATATTGTGGTGGTGATGACTTTCTTAAGTATCTCGAGTGTTCAAAAAAATAAGATTTTCTACTCAATTGAACTTAACATTTACCCATGAATCAGGAGTCTAAGCTGTTTGCCTTGGAGTTTATTGGGCCTGCCATTTCGTTGTTTTAAGCTATTGCATTCGTTCTAGAATATAGTGGATAAAATGCTAGATTCCATGACTACAATTGACACTGTTCGCAGCCTAGCTAATGCAGAATTGGATCCAAGTTATTAAGTAAATATAGTCCTCTATCTTCCATGATGCTGCTGCTTTATTAAGTAAATATTGGCCTGAAACTACAGGTATGAAAGGTAATATAAGAAGGCCTCATATGAATGCCAAGAATGATGTGTCCATCTTTGACGAAGGAAGTACAAGGGAAGAGAAAGATTCAACTCCAAAACAGCAAAAGGAATTTTCTTCAGATGATGAAGAATCAGATAATCATCATTTCATATCAACCATTAAGCCTTGTTTCATTACAGGGTCTTATTTGGTAAGCACTTTTGGCACTTGGCACTGATCTCTTGCTGCAAATAATGAATCTTCAAAATCTTACATTGCGACATTTATGATAATCCTATGCAGTACCTTCCAGCTGCATTTGCAAGATCAAATGGATTAAGCAATAGACGCTGCGAATTAATTCTAAAAGATTCGCAGGAAAGGTCATGGTACGTAGATTTGAAGCCAAAGGGTCACCACAGAGCTTACATCAAACGTGGATTGATATTGAATGAATTCTTTACTGCAAATGGCCTAAAGGAAGGAGACTCTTTCAAGTTTGAGCTTGTGAAAAATGGAGAAACACCAATTGTGAACTTCCTTACTCACTTTACAGTTGATCCAAAGCCAGAGCCAAAGCAAGAACCAGGGCCACAGACTCGGTCTCGTCCTCAGCCACCATCATTTGATGTGTCCATACTTGACGAAGGAAGTTCAAGGGAAGAGAAAGAGTCAACTCCAAAACAGCAAAACAAATTTTCTTCACATGATGGAGAATTAGATAATCATCATTTCATATCAACCATTAAGCCTTCTTCCATTACATGGTCTTATTTGGTAAGCACTTTGGCACTTGGCGCTTATCTTTTGCTGCAAATAATGGATCTTGTTGCGACATTTATGATAATCCTATGCAGTACCTTCCAGCTGCATTTGCAAGATCAAATGGGTTAAGCAATAAACGCTGCGAATTAATTCTAAAAGATTCGCAGGAAAGGTCATGGTACATAGACTTGAGGCCAAAGGGTCTCCACCAAGCTTACATCAGACGTGGATTGATATTGAATGAATTCTTTACTGCAAATGGCCTAAAGGAAGGAGACTCTTTCAAGTTTGAGCTTGTGGAAAATGGAGAAAAACCAATTGTGAACTTCCTTACTCATTTTACAGTTGATCCAGAGCCAGAGCAAGAACCAGAGCCACGGACTCAGCCTCGGCCTCAGCCACCTTTAGACATGAAGATGAATGGAGAACAAAAAGGAAAAAGAGTTGAGGCTTGTCCTGAATCTGATGATCAACCATATTTTATTTCCACAATTACGCCTTATAGCATGAGCAGGGCAGTTTTGGTAAGCTTCTGAACGTATTAATCTGGTATCAGTTTATGGAAGCTTCGCATGAACTTTTTGAATTCGGGGAAACAGAAGTTATTTTATGGTAGCTATTGGTGTACAAATTAAAGCCTATAATAGTTCGACAATTTCTTATGTTTGTAGTGCGAGTTCAAAATATTTACCTATTCATAAAAAACATTCTAATGTATTGTTCGACTAGGCATGCATGCATATGCACGAAAAGTTTTAAGAGTAGTGAGATTCTTGTTTTGCAAATTCAGTGGCCATTTGATGCCAATTTGTGCTATTCACCAGTTCATTTTGTTGCAGTATCTACCAATGAAGTTTGCAAGGTCAAATGGCTTAGTTAAGAAGAAGGGTGAAATGATCCTCAGAGATGAAAAACAAAGGTTATGGCCAGTAAGATTGGAGCACAAGGGAGGTCATTTGCTCATCTCAAGTGGATGGCAAGAATTTCGCAAAGCAAATGGCCTTAAAGAAGGAGATTCTTACAAGTTTGAACTCATCAAGAAAGGACAAAGACCTGTGGCGGATTTCATTGCAAGTAATGCTTACAAGTTTAAAACACGCACTTTTCAAGAATAAAAAAGATGTGTTATATATTAACGACATTAGAACAATTACGGAAAATATATTAACTTTTGCTTCTAATGTTATTTCATTGCACTTTCATTCTGCTCCATGGAATTTACTAAAATTTAGGATTAATTGCTATAAAGGCTAAAATATAGGGTTCATTGTACTTTCCCACTCAAATGATATATATCATATTAGAAATCTCATAAAAATTAGAATGCTCCCATTTATGGAACACGTTAAAGGGTTTAACTGTGCCGTTTGGACAAGACTGATACATCTCCAAGTAGGAGTAGAACCAGATGGGGGTTGGAGTTCCCCAAACTCTAATTATACTAATTACTTCACCCAAAAATTATAAAAATTCACCCTTCATCCTCCATCAAATTTGCCTAAACTTCTAATTACAACATATTGTTTCAATAAATGGTTACAAAAATTCTTTTAAAATTTTGTGATTTAATTACATAATCGTGATAAATTATTCTCTTACTACAAAGAGTATTTATAATTTTAATATTAAGATAAAAATAACGAATAGAGTTGAAAAAAAAATTTAAGAAAAAAGAATTTTTGTTAAGATAAAAAAAAGAGTTAAAATTTAAGTAAGAAGAGAAAGTGACAAAGTTTTATCATAAAATTGGTATAATTTGGTGTTAATTTCAACTTTAATAAAAAAAACATGTGTCTTTATGTAAAATAAAATAAAACACATAGTAATATATATATATATATATATATATATACACAAATATATAATATCATAAAATGAAACAAGTAGTGAAACACACAATATCACATAACATTCATTGCCGACACAATTGAATAATGAATTCACAAAATTTAGATATATATATATTTATTTATTATAAAGAGCTTATATATATATATATATATATACACGCTTTTTATAATGGTTGATTTGAAAATTTAGTTGTTAAAAGTATTTATTTAATCACAAAAAAAATTTAAGTTAGCCTCCACCATATTTTTTTCGGTTCCGCCCAAGTTTTTTTTTTCTTTTTGTTTTAAAGGGATAACTTCATAAATGATTAATGATAGAGAGTACAATAACTTTTACGTTAATTGAGAAATTGAATTATGTGTAATCCTATTTAGCATAAAATAGGAGAGATAGTTGATTATTTAGAGTTCTAATATGATAGAACTTATCTAATTGATAGATATATATATATATATATATATATATATAAATACATTCTCCAAGATTCATTCTTTTTAGGGACCAAGATAACAGAAACTGAACATGGACTAAGAGATTCTCGAACAATACCTTTGTCAAGGAGTTCATCAACTTAACGTTGGATCTCTTTTGTTTCCTCAGGGTTAGCTCTATAAGCTGGACGATTTGGAATTTGCGCCCAAGGCACAAAGTCAATTTGATGTTCAATGCCACGAATAGGTGGTAAACCTATTGGCAAGTCTTCGGGAAACACATCTCCATATTCCTGTTAAAGAGACAAAACAACACTAGGCAAAGAATTAAGGTGATCACTATCAGTGATAAGTACATCTTTGCGATACAACAAGTACAATGGTTGCCTATCTAGTATTGCTCTCTTTATCTCACTCATAGAAGCAAAATAACAAGACTTAGAACTAACATTAGCACTAGGTACAATTTCTCGATCTACACTATTGTTTACATTCTTTTACTTTTCAAGTTCACGCTTCTCCTTTGCTTCTTGTTCATGCACACTGAAAGCTTTTGCCATCTTTACTTGGTCTTCAAAGACTTGGGTCGAACTCAAGGCTTTTAAGTTGAACTTTTTACCTTGATGCTCAAAGTGATAGTAATTTGGCTTGGCATGATATATAACATTTCGATCAAATTGCCAAGGCCTTCCAAGAAGTATATGGCCAGCTTCCATTGGCACCACATCATACAAAATTTTATCAACATAATTTCCAATGGTAAATGGAACCGTTACTTGCTTGGTTACTATAGTCTCAGCCGAATTATTAAGCCATTGAAGTTTATATGGCTTAGGATGCTTCATACAAGTTAAATTCAATCTCTTAACATGTGAAACCCCATAGTTTTATATAAATACATTTATCGTATATGATTGTTTAAAATGTTTAATTTTATTTGGTAGGGTAAACGTTTACGTTTTAGGGACCAAACTATATAGAATTATTAAAAAGAAAAAAAAAGAAAATTAGTGGACTTTATTTGATCCCTTTAAACTCTAAGGATAATAAGGCAATTTAAGAAACTTTAAAAAAAAAAAAAAAAAGAGGATAACCATCGCCAAGCTTGTGAAACAATTTTCACCGCCTACGCTAAACTTATAAACCAATTGTTGCTGCTTATTCTTATCAGTAGGGGATCAACTAGAATACAAGAAAAGGAAAGAGAAGGACTACAGGTTTAAACAAGTGAGTAAAAACTGTGATCTTTTAATCCCTTTAGAGGAGAAATCGTTTTTTTTTTTTGTAATCTGATTTCGTGAATCATTTTTTTTAGTTGAATCATTTAATCCATCTGAATCATTGAATCATGTATTTGAATTGAATCATTTTTTTTTAGTTGAATCATTTAATCCCACTGAATCATTGAATCATGTATTTGAATTGAATCATTTTTTTTAGTTGAATCATTTAATCCCACTGAATCATTGAATCATGTATTTGAATTGAATCATTTTTTCTTTAAATTGAATCATTTAATCCCACCGAATTATTGAATCATTTTTTTAAAAAACTGAATAATTAAATCATTTTTTTATCCAACCGAATCATCCTATGACTCAATGATTAAATGATTGAATCATCATCACTTTATTGCTTTAACATCATTGAATCATTTAAGTCATAAGCATATTGGTTTTTTTTTTTTTTTGGGACATGTAATACTCCTTACTTTCGTGAACCAAATTTGAAACAAAATATACAGTGTATTAGCTGAAGTTTTAGTATAGTATTAACTTGTGTGATGATACAATGCCACAATGGTGATGAAATTTGACTTTAGTTATTGCGTAATTTGTGAAGCTTATCTCTTGCTTGTGTGTGGATTTGGACAAGGCACGGTTGAGTAAAAGAAATGAGCATGTTATACGTTTCTTTTTATATATACACTTTAAACAAAATCCACGCAAATGTGATTGTATTCACGAAGTATGCTTGAGATACTATTATGAGCATTGTATTTGGAATATTGTGGGCCCTAGTAGGTGTTATTTTGGAAAATAATCGAGACCGGCATCGGGCCAGCTGATTATACCAAAACTACACCGGTGAGCCCCGTCACAAGATTAAAAAGGTTTTAATCTTGTTCGGCGGGAGTCGGAGTGGCAAATTCGGATGCCATGTTTAGGCCTGCGGGGCCGTAGTGGTCGCTGACCACAAGGAAGGAATAAGGTAGCTTCATAAGTTCGTGCACGCATCAACAGACTTCCCGGGGAGATAAGGTTGGTAAAGGTCGGTAGAACCGATCGACAGGTATACATATTTTGTGAAAATGACAATGTGACATTGATATGTGAAAATGCGATGTGATATGTGCGCGGTAATATATTGTGCAATGTGATTATTTGTGCTTGGAAAGAAAACGTATTTACAGAAATTGTATTGGTCTTTAAAATTGCGTTTCTCAAAATTATTCTCTACCCCCTCATTGAGCTATTTTGAGCTCACCCCCTTTTTATAAAATTATTTTCAGAGCCAATTCGGGACAGACTAGGAGCTGGTTTGGATTTGAAGACTAACGACGCATAGTGTGGTAGGAGAACGGAAGGTTAACGGTATAAGAAGTCGTTTGAATTAGTCTTTTGTTATGTTAGACTACTTTAATATTTTAGAAGTGCTTTTCTTTTGGAATGTAATATATTTGCAACTAGGATAGTTTGTGGCTTGTTAAGATTATGATTCCATTATAAATCTTAAGTTTTGGAATGTTGAAATAGTGAAGATGAAAATTTTGGTATGAAATAAATAAGTTACTGTTGAATAAGCGTGAATTCCAGATTAAGTTATGATTATGAATATCCGGAATTGTTGCTATTTGTATTGAGCCCAGACGTGAGTCGGGACGTAATCTAACGCTCCCGTCAGTATGCCGTTAAAGGATAAGGCGGGGCGTTACAAGTGGTATCAGAGCAATAATGCATATGAAGCCAGAAAAGATTCTTGGACCCTATGTGCATGGAATTTTTGGAAATTAGGTGAATTCATAAGTGTGATTATTATATATTATATATATATATATGTGTTGATAATATGAAGTTTTCTGATATAGCGACATTGCCGAAGAAGGAAGAAAAGGGATACGATACAGACATAGATGGTGTGAGCCATATGAAAATATTTGATCCAAAAGTTCCTACAGGGACCTAGGCCAAAATGTGTTTGTGGGAAAACATACCCTAGATTATGTCATGGAGTATGTGGCTAAGGAAAGGGATGAGCTCCTTCGAGACAATGAACAACTTCGAGCGTGAAAATGAACAACTGGAAAAAGAAAAGCAGCAAATTCTACGTGAATAAGGAGCAAAATCCAATGGACCCGACAAATTTGGAAGGAAAGTTATGAGAACAGGAAAGGTTGATTGAAAAACTGAAAGGGAACTCCAAGAAGAGTCTGTTCGTTCATATCAGGAGTTTATTGGGCGCCAGAGTTGGCAGAATCAATATGAAAAGGATGAGAAGGATCAAAAGGCTGGATTTGCGAAGATCTACAATCAATATGTGGCTATAGGAGACACTATGGAACGAGTTTATGTGGAATGTGGCAATCCTGGAAAGAGGGAACCCCTCAGGATGAACAGTCAGTGAATCAGCCCCTGAGGCAGGCATTAGATTGGACGATCTTACTGATGGGGGAAACAAGAAAATTAGGATTGAGATCGTTTCAAGAAGGGTCAAAGCCATGATTCAGTTTAGCAGCAAGGATGGGAGTTTAATACCTCTTGTTGTAGCTGTATATAACACTTTTGGAGATGACTATGTATATTCTCGATGTAAATAGGGTTTGTGGTCGTTGACTAAACTTAGGAATGTGTTATAATTATGTTATTTTTGTTAACTTAATGACTTGGTAGGTAGACTAAGCCAGCGTTGTGTAGTATATTAGTCTGACGTTGAATGTTTTAACTGTTAAAGGTATGAAAACTAATCATTTTGTGTACATTTTGAGTTTTAATTATGTGAATATCAGCAAGTTCATTTTCTTACGTAGATGGCAAACCACCAAGAATCAACGAATATGAATAGGGAAGAGGGTGGAACTTCTCGGGCAAGCACCGTTGAAGATAACTCCGTTATTAACTAAGTTGGTGAAAGCGGTAACTATAATGTCCGAAGTTCTTACCGATAAGTCCAAGTCAAATGCCGTATCTGGAGAATATAGTGCGTTGGAACGATTTATGAAATTCAAGCCCACTGAATTTCATGGGGAAATGACGGAGATAAGGCCGAGCTATGGTTAGAACATATGGAAGATATCTTCTCCACTTTGAATTATGGAGGATGAGAGAAAAGTGGGCATTGCTACTTTCCAACTGAGAGCGGCTGCACGCGATTGGTGGAAGACTATCCAAGAAAAATGGCGAGTTCTTCACACCGCTAAGACTTGGGGAAATTTTTTAGAAGAGTTTAATATTAAGTTCTTCCCAATGCAAGTAGAGAAAAACGGGAGGAAGAATTTATCAACCTTAAACAAAGAGAGTTGACTGTAATGCAGTATGAGGCTAAGTTTAATCGTCTCTCTAAGTTTGCTTATCGGTTAGTGGATAGTGAGGAGAGGAAAGTACGTCGGTTTATTCAAGGGTTACGTTATGAGATACAAGATGAAATGATAACAGTAAAACCGACGACTATTGCTGAAGCTTTAGATTACGCTATTCGCATTGAAAATGCCAAAATGAGAAAAAGAGAGCGTGAAGGGCAGTGGGGTAAGAATCAAAACCCTTCAAAGTGGCGAAGGAATACCCAAGGGTTTAATAGAGGTGGAAATTCCACTATAAGGCCACCACCACCACCAAAAGTTCGTCAACTTCTGCCATCACAAAATCGTGAAACATGTGCTTTTTGTGGTCGTGGGAATCATGAGGAGAGTAAATGTTGGATGAAACAAAATAGATGTTTACGTTGTGGGAGTGCTGAACATTTTGCAAAAGAATGTCCAATTACACGAACTCACAAAGAAGTGTGGGCTTCCAGAATGCAACACTGGGAGCACGTAAGAAGATGGAGGAGAAACCAAAGGTGCAGGCTCGGGTCTTTGCTATAGGCCAAGAGGTGATTCTCGATGGAGCGAATATCGTGGAAGGTACGTTCACCATCAATAATCATAATGTTAAAGCTCTTATAGACCCAGGGTCAACACATTCATTCGCTGCATCTGATTTTACTTCCTACTTGGAATTATCATGTGAGGAGTTGCCATACCTCGTAGAGGTTTACACACTTATGGGGGTAAACTGATAACTGACACGATTTATAAATCGTGTGAAATAGGAGTAAGTGGTAATGGAATGAATGCAGATTTAATTTGTGCACCAATCCAGGGATATGATGCTATTTTAGGAATGGATTGGTTATCCCAACATTATGCACAACTTGATTGTCGGGGTAAGGTAGTAAATTTTGCAAACCGGGACGACCAGTGATAAAGCTTATTGGGGAATAGGGTAAATTTGCGAAAATTTTAATTTCTGGGGTAAGGGCAAGGAAATTGTTTCGTAAGGGAGGAATTGGATACTTAGCGTATCTAGCTGGCAGATTCCCAGAGAAACCAAAGTTAGAGGAAATTCCAGTAATCCATGATTACCCTGATGTCTTCCCTAGTAAATTAGAGTCATTACCTCCAGAAAGAGAAATAGAATTCGTCATTGACCTAATACCGGGAACAAACCCTGTAACGCCCCAACCCACCCTTTAGTTGGAGAGTGAATTGGGTCGTTCAATCAGTCAACAATCCTAAACATAAAGCGAACCCTCAAGGAATTTTTTTTCCTTTTCATTTAAACAACACCAATGATCATAACAAGTACAATGTAATCTCACATCTACAAAATTATATTACAACTTAATCTGTACTCCAAAGTTCAATACCAAATGTCTCAACTTAATCTCGAATGCAGGGTTCAGTGCCAAATGTCTCACACTCTGATAGTAGTTCCATTCGTCCATCCTTCTTAGCCTCTTCTGTTGATTTACTGAAAACATTTAAGGAAAATGGGGTAAGCCTTTATTGCTCAGTGGGTGGGGAATTGGGTATAGTTTTTTTTTTCAAAACGTTGAATAATTTAAAATTATATCTTAAAAATACCGGGTGTCAAATAGTTTATACACACCAAGAGGAAACCACAATAAAATCATAGAGATACTAAAAATAAGCAATCATTAACATCACAATGTCCCATAAGAACGCACATAACAGTTTAGATTTGTTACCTGCCAGTACCAGCCTTATATCATCTTACGATCAGTGGCTGATCAGGCCACTGTTGAAGCTACCTTATCCTCCACAGTCAAAATTTGCCCCGCAGGCACAATAGGATATATCCTGATAAACAGTACCCTTTCTCATGAAACTAAAACCTCCTTAGTTCCACTTGACAAGGGTTAAACGTCACGGTGAACTTATGATGGACTCGTCGGCCCTTGCCTTCCCGACCATCAATAAGCCACCATGACTGGGCCCAATCAATCAAACAGTCACAGTACAGGCAAATACATGCCATACACAAATATTTCACACCATGTCGGTGTGTCACAATCAATAGCGGCATGTGTGGATTCTAGAGGTGGCTCTCGCATTCATATAAGCGAAGCACTTAATTCCACACAACACAAAGTCAATATTTCAATCATATCATATCATATTCATCAAATTCAGTAAATGCAATATTACAGTGAATTATAAACATTCATTCATCATGGAATACCTTTCTAATATAAGAAAGGAGATTGTTCATGATTCAAATAATGTCCTATCACCTTTAATCATTATAAGGACATGTAGACACAAAATCATATAATCTAATTATTATAAGAACTGGCCAATTCGGTAACTATGACCATTGTGGAGTACAAAATTCACCACTGGCCAAGTTATAATTTCCAAGCAGGTTTATAAGTACTCCTTTGATCAAATAAGTATTTTTTTTCCCTTAATTTATAATTATGACTACTCGAAGGATTATTCTTATTGTCCCACGTGATTAATCACTCCTTTCCATGTAATATTCCCGCAGTTGTATGCCACATAATTCATTGTATAATTAATCTTGTGCCTTAATCATACGGAATGTTTAATAAGAGAATTTTCCTTATTTTAATTCTCCTTTCCATAATATTTTATATATTTACTTGGTAATTATTACTAAGAACCGTTTCCTTATTTTAAATCTTCTTCCTCACACATTTTATACATTTATTTAGCAATTCTTTTCCATGGAATTTTATTAAATATGCTCCATTTTATGGCCATTGTAATCAATATAAATCATTTTTATTGTTATTATTTTTATTATTATTATTACTAAAACAAGAATCTTTACCTAAGTGAGATAACGTAAAATTTCTTTAAGGTTGGTAATAAATATGAGATAAAGCATTACTTTTAAAGTTTAAGACTTATAATTGAATAACACCACCAAATCCCATTAAAAACATTTGTGTACTAGTTCTATTCTATGCCCATGGCCCAAATTTGTGACACACTGAAGCCCAAATCAGTGGTACACTGAGGCCCTTTTCTCAAAAGGCCCACTTCACACTAAACTCTATAATCTCATTCTTATTACTCACACCCATTTTAATTCTTGATGGACTAAAGCCCAAGTCGGTACTACACTAAAGCCCATTTATTATTAGCCACATCCAATCCATAAATTCTCAAATTAATACTGATTCTTAATGGACCCATTTTACATCCTCACATAATATTTTAAAAGCCCAAACCATACCAAATTGGTCCAAGTTTGTCACTCTCTCCTCTTTATTTCCCCTTAACCCTTAAGCTTTACCCTCTTACCTTATCAAAAGTTTCTAGAATTCATTTAAGGAAAATTATTAATGTTTAACCTCTTTCCTGATTTAACACAAACCTCCACTGCCTCTCTCCTTTAATGGTACGTTAAGTCCTTGAAGTTTTAAGAAAATAAGGCCATAATGTTTAAGAGCCCAATACCATTAGAAGTCTCCAATGGCCATAAATTTGGGTCTACCACCAAGATAATGTTTAAGAGACCAATACCATTAGAAGTCTCCAATGGTCATTAATTTGGGTCTACCACCAATTAGTCATGGCCACGGTTCCGGTTTTAACCGTAACCGGTCCGGCGGGCCGGGCCCGAAACCGAAACCGGCCCATGCCGGGCCCAACCCGTGAACCGTGAACCGGCGGTTCAAACCGCCGGTTTTTGAAAAAAAAAAAAAAAAAAAAACCTATTGGGCCTGATCTGGAAAGACACCTTGTCATGGGCTAACCAAAAGTCCATGATGTAGCCCTTCCATTGCTTTAGACTTAATTGTTTGGATCACCTTGTATAATTGATAAAGCCCATGTTACAATTGAATTATTAAACTTTCTCATTATCTAATATTATTAATGGATGATTATTAAACTATAAGTATATTAAAATAAAAGATTACTTATAATTAACCATATTAACTTGACTTATTGCGTGTTCTTGTGTGTAATGAATGGATAAATTCATATAAATACATAATTAAACTCATAGTTTAATATTCAAATAATATCAATTATTATTCATATTCATTATGGTACAACTATTAGTAACATGTTAATGGTAATTAATATTTAACTAATAACAAATATAGAGTATTTTTCATTTTATTATATTTTGTTTATACATCATTACATCTACATATTAATTTAAGTTACTTTTCAATTATATTAAATTTGTATATATTGTATTTATTTTTTTCAAATTTAATGTTAAAAAATTCGAACCGTAAAAAACCGTTAACAAACCGGAACCGGAACCGTGACGAACCGGAACCGTGACGGAACCGTGAACCGGTGGTTCACGAACCGTAACCGTAACCGTGAGGCCAAGGGTCGGTTCAGGTTCCACCCTTCGTGGAACCGTAACCGGCGGTTCGTGAACCGTAACCGGCGGTTCGTGAACCGTGGTCATGTCTACCACCAATATAATGAAAGCTTGTTTGTTATTACTTTGAATTCCTAAAGTCCTACATATATATAAATACGTTAGGAGTCTCCACTTGGTTTGCCCACTGGCTTAAACGATTTTGATGTTCTAACTCAAAATGAAATTACTTAATTTAAAAAAAAACCTCTCACCATGAATTTGGGATAATTCTGCCTAACAAAATTGGGTTACCCCAAAACAGTTTAACGTAGTAGTTTTTAACCCAGAATTAAGGCATCCTGTCTTAATTTATTTGTTCCTTCAAAATAAAAAAACTCTTATCTTCTTCTTTTCTTTTTTTCCGCCATTGTTACACAAAACAATTCATCAGTTTCCTGCAATTTCACATACTTGACTCCTTCCCCATATCCGCAAGACGAAATCCAACGCTAAGAGGGTAATTGCCAACGAACTCAATTAACCACAACAGCACAATAGAAGTTTTATCCTTCACCGAAACAATATCAATGTTTAGAAAATATTCACAGTCACAACCCATTGAAGTCCATATCAAACTTAATTTGTAGAAAGAACAACCAAAGAATCTTCTCAAAATAACCCAGGACAACATGAAAGCTAAACTTCTCAAAACAACCCAAGACAACACGAAATTTAACATAAGAAACTAAATTTCGGGAAAAGTTCCTTCAACAAAGAGGAAATTTATTGACAACACAGCCATATTATTTCCAAACAATTTATCAAGGTAAAAATTTACACAAAAATTTTCTTCAAGAGTTTAAACCAATTAAGTTGCAAAATCCAAAACTCACCCACCGTTTTCAAGCTTTCACAGATTTCCCCAAATTTGTCAATGAATCGACAAGCTTTTCTTTCTTCTCCTCTGATTCCCGCTCTTCCTCTAGTGTCTCCGGCTGCCCTCTCCTCTTCTCCCTTCTTCTTTTTCTTTTTTTTTCCTTCTCCCGTTTTGTTCCCCTTTCTCTTCCTCTTTTCCTTCTTCTTCCTTTTCTTTTTTTTCTTCTTCTTTCCTTTTCTTCTCTTCCTTCCTCTCCCCTGTTCCTGTCTTTCTCTTCCTTTCTCGTTTTTTTTTTCTTTCATATTTCCCCTTTGATTCTTATCCTTTTGCTATTTAATTTATGCGTGGCAGCTGGTAAGCCTTAGTGGCTTACACGCAGCCACTTTTCATTTTTTTTTAAATTGTAATTTGGCCCTTTAATTTTCATAATGACCAGCAATGACCCAAAGCAACTATTAAGTTATGCAATTAAACTCCTCAAGATTTATAAAATTTGAAATTAGAATTTTAAAATTAATAATTGTCTAAACTACTTAATCGTTTAATTTTAACTTCCGCAATATATTTCAACTTTAAAATTATGATAACCTGATTAAATTTAATATTAATGAAATTGTTCACACGTTAATATTTTGGGTTCTCACAAACCCAATTTCAAGGACTCCCTATAGAATGGCACCGTTGGAATTGCAAGAACTCAAAATACAATTACAAGAATTAATTGAGTTAGGCTTCATACGCCCGAGTACTTCACCGTGGGGAGCACCGGTATTGTTTGTGAAAAAGAAAGATGGATCTTTGAGATTGTGTATCGATTATCAAGGTTTAAATGACGTCACCATTAAGAATAAATATCCTTTGCCTTTAATTGATGAATTGTTTGATAAATTAGAGGGAGCTAAGGTGTACTCAAAATTTGAGCTCTGACAAGGATATTACCAATTGAGAATTAAGAATGAAGACATATCCAAGACGGCTTTTAATACTCGATATGGACATTACGAATTTGTCGTGATGCCTTTTGGACTTACAAATGCACCGGCAGCTTTTATGGATCTTATGCATCGAGTATTCCAACCATATCTGGATAAATTTGTTGTGATCTTCATAGATGACATTTTGGTGTATTCTCGAAGTAAGCAAGAACATGAGAAGCATCTTAAATTAGTTTTGGAAATATTGAGGAAACACCGACTCTATGCTAAATTGGAAAAATGTGAGTTTTGGTTAAATCAGGTTTCATTCTTAGGACATATCATATCAGGAGAAGGAATCTCTGTGGATCCGGCGAAGGTGGAGGCAGTAATGAACTGGAAGCAACCGGAAACACCAACTGAAATTCGAAGTTTTCTTGGACTCGCGGGTTATTATAGGAGATTTATTAAGGATTTCTCCCGAATAGCTGGACCCTTAACACAATTAACCCAGAAAGGTAAGAAGTTTGAGTGGAACGAGAAATGTGAGGGCAGTTTTCAAGAACTCAAGAATAGGTTGACAAGTGCACCAATCTTAACCTTACCAGATGGAACAGAAAATTTTGTGGTTTATACTGATGCTTCGAAGGAAGGGCTTGGGTGTGTAATAATGCAAAGAGGTAAGGTGATTGCTTATGCTTCTAGAAAGTTGAAATCTTATGAGAAAAATTACCCTACCCATGATTTGGAATTAGCTTCCATCGTCTTTGCTTTAAAGAAGTGGAGACATTACTTATATGGAGCAAAATTTGAGGTCTTTACGGATCATAAAAGTCTGAAATATTTATTTTCCCAAAAAGACCTAAATTTGAGGCAACGAAGATGGATAGAGTTATTAGAAGACTATGATTTTTCCATTAATTACCATCCTGGAAAGGCTAATGTAGTTGCCGATGCTTTAAGTAGAAAAGCTCAACTAGCACAGATATGTTTGAACGTAAAACAGAATAGGTTCATGGTGGCGATTATACAGATCTATCCAAAAATAATTTTGGAAATTAAAGAGGCTCAACGATTGGATAGTGATCTTCAGAGTTTAGTTCCAAAAGTCCAGGAGGGTAAACTGCCAAACTTCACCATTGGGAGTGACAAAATAGTGCGCTTTCAAGGACGGTTGTGTGTGCCTAATACAGGAAGCTTAAAGAATACAATTTTGGAAGAAGCCCATTGTTCAAAGTACTCAATTCATCCTGGAAGCACTAAGATGTATCGAGATCTTAAACAATATTTTTGGTGGAATGGAATGAAGCGTGATATAGCATTATTTGTAGCAAAATGTCTTAACTGCCAGCAAGTAAAAGCAGAACACCAACGACCATCAGGGTTGTTGCAACCGTTACCTATACCGGAATGGAAATGGGAACATGTCACAATGGATTTTGTAACTGCATTACCTCGAACACCACAAAATCATGATGCAGTATGGGTTATTGTAGATCGCCTTACTAAGACCGCACATTTTCTACCGAAAAACACAAAATATTCCTTGGAGAGGTTAGCACGATTGTATTTAGAGGAAATATTATGCCTCCATGGAGTACCAGTGAGCATAGTTTCTGATCGTGATCCTCGATTTACATCAAGAATGTGGCCACGTGTTCAAGAAGCTTTAGGTACTACATTAAAATTTAGTACCACAGCCCATCCCGAAACAGATGGCCAATCTGAGAGGACTATTCAAATCTTAGAGGATATGCTCCGTGCGTGTGCCTTAGATTTTGGAGGAAGTTGGGATCATTATGTAAAGTTGGCAGAGTTTGCTTACAATAATAGCTATCAAACTACAATAGGAATGGCCCCATATGAAGCTTTATACGGCCGAAAATGTCGAACCCCAATATGTTGGAATGAAGTTGGAGAGATAAAGTTGATTGATGCTAAGGATGTACCGGTCATAGATGAGACAATTGACCGGGTACAATTAATTCGGAAAAGAATGCAAGCCGCTCAAAGTCGCCAAAAATGTTATGCTGATCTTCGTAGAAAGGACTTGGAGTTCCAACTAGGCGAAAAGGTATTTTTACGAGTGGCACCAAAAAGAGGGATAATCAAACACGGAAAAGGTGGAAAATTAAGTCCACGATATGTTGGTCCCTTTGAGATCATTGAAAGAATAGGACAAGTCGCGTATCGTTTGGCATTACCACCACAACTTGGAGGTGTGCATGATGTGTTCCATGTCTCCTTATTACGTAAATACATGCCAGACATAACTCACGTCATAGATTCCACTAGCTTACCATTACAAGCCGACTTGTCTTATGAAGAAGGACCAATAAAGATTGTTGATAGAAAGCTCAAACAACTTCGAACTAAGCAAATTCCACTTGTCATGGTCATTTGGAGAAATCATGGTGTGGAAGAAGCTACCTGGGAAACCGAGGAAAGCATGCAAAAACAATACCCTGAACTCTTTTCAATAAGCGGTAAGAATTTTGAGGACAAAATTTCTTTAAGGGGAGAAGGGTGTGAAACCCCATAGTTTTATATAAATACATTTATCGTATATGATTGTTTAAAATGTTTAATTTTATTTGGTAGGGTAAACGTTTACGTTTTAGGGACCAAACTATATAGAATTATTAAAAAGAAAAAAAAAGAAAATTAGTGGACTTTATTTGATCCCTTTAAACTCTAAGGATAATAAGGCAATTTAAGAAACTTTAAAAAAAAAAAAAAAGAGGATAACCATCGCCAAGCTTGTGAAACAATTTTCACCGCCTACGCTAAACTTATAAACCAATTGTTGCTGCTTATTCTTATCAGTAGGGGATCAACTAGAATACAAGAAAAGGAAAGAGAAGGACTACAGGTTTAAACAAGTGAGTAAAAACTGTGATCTTTTAATCCCTTTAGAGGAGAAATCGTTTTTTTTTTTTTTGTAATCTGATTTCGTGAATCATTTTTTAGTTGAATCATTTAATCTCACTGAATCATTGAATCATGTATTTGAATTGAATCATTTTTTTTAGTTGAATCATTTAATCCCAATGAATCATTGAATCATGTATTTGAATTGAATCATTTTTTCTTTAAATTGAATCATTTAATCCCACCGAATTATTGAATCATTTTTTTAAAAAACTGAATAATTAAATCATTTTTTTATCCCACCGAATCATCCTATGACTCAATGATTAAATGATTGAATCATCATCACTTTATTGCTTTAACATCATTGAATCATTTAAGTCATAAGCATATTGGTTTTTTTTTTGTTTTGGGCAGGACATGTAATACTCCTTACTTTCGTGAACCAAATTTGAAACAAAATATACAGTGTATTAGCTGAAGTTTTAGTATAGTATTAACTTGTGTGATGATACAATGCCACAATGGTGATGAAATTTGACTTTAGTTATTGCGTAATTTGTGAACTTATCTCTTGCTTGTGTGTGGATTTGGACAGGCACAGTTGAGTAAAAGAAATGGGCATGTTATACGTTTCTTTTTATATATACACTTTAAACAAAAATCCACGCAAATGTGATTGTTATTCACGAAGTATGCTTGAGATACTATATGAGCATTGTATTTGAATATTGTGGGCCCTAGTAGGTGTTATTTTGGAAAATAATCGAGACGGCATCGGGCCAGCGATTACACCGGTGAGCTCCGTCACAAGATTAAGGAGGTTTTAATCTTGTTCGGCTGGAGTCGGAGTGGAAAATTCGGATGCCATGTTAGGCCTGCGGGGCCGTAGTGGTCGCTGACCACAAGGAAGGATAAGGTAGCTTCATAAGTCGTGCACGCATCAACAGACTTCCCAAGGAGATAAGGTTGGTAAAGGTCGGTAGAACCGATCGACAGGTATACATATTTGTGAAAATGACATGTGACATTGATATGTGAAAATGCGATGTGATATGTGCGCGGTAATATATTGTGCAATGTGATTATTTGTGCTTGGAAAGAAACGTATTTACAGAAATTGTATTGGTCTTTAAAATTGCGTTTCTCAAAATTATTCTCTACCCCCTCATTGAGCTATTTTGAGCTCACCCCCTTTTTATAAATTATTTTCAGAGCAATTCGGGACAGACTAGGAGCTGGTTTGGATTTGAAGACTAACGACGCATAGTGTGGTAGGAGAACGGAAGGTTAAGGTATAAGAAGTCGTTTGAATTAGTCTTTTGTTATGTTAGACTACTTTAATATTTTAGAAGTGCTTTTCTTTTGGAATGTAATATATTTGCAACTAGGATAGTTTGTGGTTTGTAAGATTATGATTCCTATTATAAATTTTAAGTTTTGGAATGTTGAATAGTGAGATGAAAATTTTTGGTATGAAATAACTAAGTTACTGTTGAATAAGCGTGAATTCCAGATTAAGTTATGATTATGAATATCCGGAATTGTTGCTATTTGTATTGAGCCCAGACATGAGTCGGACGTAATCTAACGCTCCCATCAGTATGCCGTTAAAGGATAAGGCAGGGCGTTACATAACATGTAAAGTACTTGCCACATTTGTACAACTTCCGCTATCAACAATCACTTCATAAAACATACAATAACTTTGTTGATTTCTTCACGAGAAATTCAATTATTTGAACAAAGCTTTAACCTAGGGGTGTACATAAACATGGCCATCCGGAACTGAAATCGAGGGCCCACCGGTTCCAAACCGTAACCAAACCCTCTATTAACAGTTCGTTCCAATTATCAAAAAATCCAGAATTGAAATCGGCTGCTTCTGTTCCAATTCCAAACCGTGTAATTAAAAAAAAAAATTTGCCTGCTGCCACATGTCCATGTTGGCTGCTGCGCACCTGTAACAAAAAAATTACAAGTTGCAAAGGTCAAATGATCATTGCATTAATGTAATAACCATTGCCCACATGGCAACAGTCAAAATTAATAAAGGAACGGTAAATTATTTGACCGTTCTTCTTCTTTTTTTTAATTCATTCTCTTTTCCTAATTCTGCAAATACTCCCTTAATTTTTCATTTTTCTACACAATTTCTACTTCTCTTTCTTCAAATTTTAATTCTCTCATTCTCAATTTTCAAGCATCAAAATTCTATAAAATTCAATTCTAATTATTGTTTCTATTATAATTGTTAATTAAATTATTATTTTTTATATATTATTCTTTCAATTCTTTATTCTTTTTTAATCTTTATAAATAAAAATTATATTATGAATACTTTTGATTTTTCATCCCAGCAAATTAATATTGGTGATGAAAGTGCAAATCCATCACCATCAAGTTGTCGTCCACCAATGAATCCAAAATCCGATATGTTTGTGAAATATTTCACAAAAAATTTTGATGTCGATGGAGTTCTTGTTAGCTCAAAATGCAATTTTTAAGGGAAATCAGACACCTTCAAAATTGGGAGTACACTAACCAAGCATTTGGAGAAAACGTATCCTCAAGAAATCGGCATTCACAAATAAAAAATGCAATTAACCAGTTTCGCTCAACAAAGTTTTTCTTCTTCTAGTAATTTAAATTTATTGATTTAAATTGGAGAGATGGTTTAGCTAGATTTGTTTGTACACAACATTTAACATTTTCATTTGGTGAAAAACAAGATTTTGTAAGATTAGTACAAGAAAATGTAAATCCTCAAGTTAAACATGTTCTTAAAACAACTTTAACATGTGATATTAAAAAAATTTATAACAGTGAAAAAATAACTTATTGGAATATTTTTCAAAATTAGATTCTCGTGTTTCAATATATTCAGATACTTGGAGTGATCATTGACAAATGAGAAGTTATATCGATATAACTTGTCATTGGGTAGATTCAAATTAATTTTTATAAAAAAGAGTAATTGCATTTAAAATTTTTAATGATTTTCACATGGCCCTAAATATATCTAGATTAATTAGTGTTATTTTACAAGAATATAATTTGACGAATAAAATTTTTTCGATTGATTTTGGTAATGCATCGGCTAATAATGCATCTAAAAAGTATTTGTGCACCAATTATAGGTGGGAAATTTTTCCATGTTAGATGTACATGTCATATTTTAAATTTATCCGTTCAAAATTTTTTTAAATGCATTAGAAGTAATATTAAACTAATTAAATATGCAATTAAATATTTGATCAGACATCCAAGTTTAATGAAAACATGGGTAAAATATTGTATACAAAATGGACAAAAACCTAAAAGATTTAAAAAGGATGTTCCAAATCATTGGAGTTCAACTTATGATTTACTTTGTGATTCTTCTAAATATAGTTCATTATTATGTAATTTTTACACCAATAACTCTTGTTTTGGAATTTTATTGCTTCCTACTCATTGGAATTCTAGTTTAAAATTGTTATAAGTTTTAAAAGTTTTTAAGGATGCTACTTGTATATTTTTCGCGTGTGTATTATCCAACTTCTCATTTATTTTTAGTTGAAGCATGTAATATAGTTGGTGTGTTAAAAAATCATATAAACGATGAAATTTTGACGCAAAGTATTATTCACATGTAGGAAAAATAGCCTAATTATTATAAAGAAATTCTAATTTTATATTTAGATGCTATTGTTCTTGATTCTCATTTTAAATTTAAAGGTTTAGAACAATATTTGAATTTATATTATGATATGTTAAAAGAATGTTTATCATATGATCAAAAAATTATACAATTAAAATTAAATGTAAGTGTGTGCATAAATGAGACTAGAGATATAATAAATGCATTATATGAGGAATATTGTACAAATTTGCTTCAACAAGTTCCTACTAGTAATACCATTAGCACTAGCACGAGTTATAATATTATTTCAACTACCAATGTTGGATCTTCCTTTATCTCTCCCAATTTAGAAATGTTTCAATAGTTAAAAAAACTCAAGGGTACTACTAGTACGGAACTCGAAGAATATTTAACCACTTCTTTTGATTTTAGTGATAACAAGTTAGAGTGTGATAGTTTTGAGAACTTCAAAGTATTAGAATGATGGAAGAAGAAGACAACAATGTGCCTCGTCATCTCTTTGATTGCCAAAGAAATTTTGGTGACCCTTATATCAACCATTGCCGTGGAATAAGCTTTTAGTCAATGTGGCAACATTTTATATGAGACCCGATCACGTTTGAGCCACATGTCCTTAGAGATTCCAGTTTTAGTAGATGATTGGAGTAAAGTTGCTCGTAGAGAACAAGAACAAGATATAGAAGAAGATTTTTATTTAGATGCCACCACCAATGGTAGCTCTACTTGTACTACTAATTCACCTGTCACAGATGCTAAGAGAGCTAATAATGACAACGACGACTACTATTAGTTTATTAAAAATAAAGAAAAAATTGATATTGTATATTTTTAGATTGAGCAATGATAGATAAAGTGAAATTTTACAGTGAAATCTCATAGTGACTGACGTGGCAGGTGTAAAAAGACAAAATTGGGTCTATTGTATTATTTCATGTAGCACTTTGTAAAAAATTGACACGTGTTATTTTTAGTTAGTTATCTCATTTTTAAAAATTAAATTAATACCCTAACCAAATGATAAGTGAACCCTAAGGGATAAGTGATTGTACACGTGTCAGTTTTTTATAAGGTGTTACATGATTTTATCTTTTTATACATAAAGGATGATTTTGTCTTTTTACACATGCCACGTCAATCACTATAGGATTTCACTCTATAATTTCACTCTGAGTATCATTACTCTTTTAGATTATTGAAAATTTGAAATAATTTATTATGTTTTTCAAATATTATAATTTTAATATTTGTAGATTTTTTTATATAAATGTCATAGTTTTATTTGTATAGTTGTATTATTGTATAGAGCAAACTACTCGAATGGTCATTAAACTTTTTTGCAATCCGTGTTTTGGTCATCAAACTTTTAAAGTAGCTTAAAAGGTCACCGTACTCTTGAAGGTGCCGTTTTCAGGCCATTCCGTCCCATCTCTCTGTTATCTTTCCTTAAATCTGTTAATTTGAAGGATATTTATGTCAATTTTACTCCAACCTCGTCGCCGCCAACTTTCTCCTTTCCTCTTTCCTCTGCGACCAATTCTCTCCTCCCTCATTGTTTCTCATATTCTCTCACATTTTCTCCACTTGGAACCGATTTTCTACTGTGAAAATTTGTACCCAAACTAAACTCCTTCTCAGTTTTTCATTTCCTTGAACAAATTCATTAATTCCATACAATTCTTTGAAAACAAACAAACCCAACAAAATGTTCTCTAGTCTTTTTTCTATAAAATCTTCTATTGTGAAAATTTGTAATCAAACTAAACCCATCTCTGTTTTTATTCATTTTAACAAGTCCATTAATTCTACACAATTCTTTGAAAAAAAAAAAAACAAACCCAAAAAATGATTCGTGAAAATTGAAGTTCCGTCAGTGTGCAATATCACCACTGCACCAGCAAACTAGGGAAAATTTAGCCCCTTTGTTTTTTTTCCAGCCAACAAGCAGCACAAGTACTTTATGAAAATGGAAAAAGCAAGAATTATCCATTTGAAGCTAGATAAATCAAAAGTCACCGCAAGGACCAGAGTAAACTGAGTACAAATTGATTACTTCTCTTTGGTATAGTAACGTACAACAAATGCAAGACCCAAGATTAGGAAGGGAACCAGAAACTGTAAAATCTTGATCACAAATTCTGAAGTTTTAATTTGTCGAGATTATATTGGGCTTGATGAGGTGGGATGTATGTATGTTTCAATGGAACTGTGGACTTGTCTATCTCCCCAATGTAGTATTGATCCATCATATCTCTAGCAGAATCATTTCTAGGATGATCTTCCATCAATGGGGTAACATTGTACACCTTTTCGTCAATAATCAGCCAGCAATCAAGAAAACAAATCTGTCCTCAAAATCAATAAGCCTTATGGCTTAATCAAGACCCAAGAAATTGGCTATAGCTATTACGAAAATATTGTCGTCATCATCGTCACAGGTGGAGAAAGAAACTACAACGGAAAGATGATTTCCGAAGCGACTGCTAAAGTGGAGTTCGTGGAGGCGGGGTGGCGGGAGATGGGAGGAAGAGGAAGCTGTGTGGAAGAAGATTAATTTGAAGAATTGAGATTGGTTTTGATTGGTTTATACAGTTGGTGAATTGACATAAATATCCTTCCATTTTAGGGTTTTGAAAAAGATAACAGAATAATTGGACGGAATGACTGGAAGTCATCTGTTTAAGGAGTTTAGTGACCTTTTGGACAACTTTAAAAGTTTAGTGACCAAAAGGCGAATTTGAAAAAAGTTTAGTGACCTTTGGGGCAGTTTGCTCTATTGTATATCATAATACATTTTGAAATTGTATTAATGTACCATTCAAGTTTATAGTTTAAACCATCAACTATGAACAAAATTTAGTATTTTTTCATTTAGTAATTTCTAACTTATAAATTTATGATTTAAAATTCTTAACTTGTAAATCTTTGTATTCCAATGAATAAAATTTATTAAATTTGAGTTCAATTGAATGAAAATTGATATCGATTTTTGATTAAAGAAAAAGGAATAAAATTTAGTAGTTTCTTCATTTATTACTTTCTAACAATCTAATTATCTAACATTCTAACTTGTAAACTTTGTTGGCATTAAAATCATAAAACCCTAAAAGTTTTATTAATTTCTAACAATCTAAATATTTAAAATTATAACTTGTAAAATTTTGTATTTCTAACTTATAAAAGTTTCTAGTATTAAAAGTCTTTCTAACTTTTAAAGTCTAAACTAAAGCGGTAAAACCCCTAAACTCTAAAGTTTAAATTTTTGAATAAAAAAAATAAGATCAAATTCGGAGGTTGAAATTGGAATTCGATATTGAAATCGAATTCGAAATTGGAATAAAACCGTAATCAAAATCGAAACCGCAATAAAATCGTAACTGAAACCGAAATCGTAACCGGAACCGCCAGTTCCAGAACCGTAATCAGAACCGCCCTTGGCGATTCAATTCTGGTTCATATGACCACAGAACCAAGAACTGGCAGTTCCGGAACCGTGGTCATGTCTATTGTACTGTTTGGGTGATTTTACATAAAATTTTTAACTGCACCATGACATGCAGTTTGTGAAAATTAAAAACCATAACTAACCATTTAAATTTAAAAACCGTGAAATACGGTGTAAATTTTTTCGGCGGTTTCGTGTAGTGTATGTGGTTTGAAATTATAAAAAATGAGAAATAATGATGAATTTGAGTATTAGTAAAAAAAATTATTTAAACAAATATAAGATTACATAAAAAATATGATATGATTAAAGCAGGTTTGAAATTATGATCATGCTTCTAAGACTATACTTATAACTAAATACAAATATTCTTAATCTATCATTAATCTAATGTGATAGTATTTTAACAGATTTATAATTTAATAATATAATTATGCAAGTACATCAAAAGGAGACTATTATTCGTACATCATAAACAAATATTATATTATAACAATTCAAAATTAAAAATCATGATTTAATCAATTATATAGAAATTAATCTAGTAACCATTCTTGTATGTGAAAAAAAAAATTATTTATATATATAGCTAATATAATACAGAAGCACCAATAAAAAGATTATGGGTGGCAACAAAAATAAAGGATATTCACTTAATTTCAGTTTTGAAATAATAATAAAGGTAAAGTGCGGCTAAATGCAAGTAATTAAGTCAAATTATAAATAGTTGTTATGTAATATTATATATACAATTCTATTATTATTACTATATTCTTGCCATTATGAGGTGCGATTTGATTGGTGTTGGCAGTTTTCCAATTTTGTTGAACACTCTTACCTTAACCAACGTTTAACGATTCTTTAAAAATAATACCTGAAGTCATTAACTGGTAAAGAATCAAGTTAGTAGCTGCAGTGTTGCTAAAGAATTCTCGTGATTTATCGTCTCACAGCGGCCCATAAGCTTATTTAACATGTTGGCAGTTTGTGCGACTATTTGGAGTTTTTCACTTGTTTATTGTGTTAGTAACTGATTTTTGTCCAAAAGCCAACCAACTTCCAAGTCCTCCAGAAGTCCAGATAAAACATTGCAGTTCAAGCAAATCAGAACCTTTAAGCCAAAAGATAACAAGTATAGAGAAAAAGAGTCTCCACGTAAAGTAGAATGCCTATTGCATTAATCTGCACAATTATTTGCCCATTTGGCATAACTTTTATTTTAGCAATATGATAAGAGTTTATCCACATTATGCCAAAGGTTTAGAAGTTCGACTTCAGAAGATGGGAATGGAGCGGAGAAGCAAAGTAATAGTTGTACACACATCTCTCTCAAAGCTGACCTTTATAGATATCATAACCTGAGGTGGAGGAAGTTAGAGAACGAAATCTGATGGAGAAAGAGTAAGGAACAGCAGGAACAAGGTATTTCTCATGGACACAAGGAGACCAGCTATCATCTCCACCCACGCCCATATGTTTGTGATCAAGATGCACCTGCACCAAAAGGAATCAATCTTTAACATCGTGACACTGGAAAATGGATAGCACATTAACAAGTGAAGGGGTGTAAAACCTGGGAACGAACCAGAAAATTAAAGAAACGCATAGCAGAAAAATATTATGCGTTTGTTTGGGCAATCTACTGGATTCTAATTGCAGACAAGTATATTAATCGATCTAGCATTGGTGAAGTATGGTTTCTTTTGTCTCCCCCCATCCCCCCTTTCCCTGAAAAAAAAGATGTTGGACATGGAAGAATACACAATGTTGGATCTATGGAGGTAATTAGGGAAATAAAATCTCTCCTTTATATTCCAATTGCTTGAAATGTCCACATTGGGAATTTAACCAGACTTTGTATGTCTTTTAGGCGTTCTGAAATGCAATTCAAGAGTTCTGTAATCAGCCCCCATGGAAAGGGACATAAAACGAAATTAAAATGACTCATGAGACAAGTTTTCTCCTCCGTGCCTTTCAAATTAAGAAGCACATACAACTACTAACCAACACAAGACTGCAATAGGAAAATTTGTTGCCCAAATACATTAAAGACCACCACATGCACAGCTATCACTTTCTGACACGTAAATATGGTCACTAGGCTTGAGCATAACAATCTATGTGGTGGACCTAAGCATTCTGACCCAAGACAATTTGACTGTTTTTAATCCACGCGCACAAAAATGGATACTTAAAGTTCTAAACTGACATTTGGGTTCACACTCATATGCTACTCACAGTCTTACTAGTTTAAGTGAATAGGCTTATAAACAGTCCCCTTTTTTGACTGGGTTGATCTTAACGGCCATTACACAATTTAACTACTGTTATTAAAGCTCAAGTTTCAAACAGCTACCAATCCCCTCCCCACCCAACCACAAAAAAACCAATCTTCATCTATCATGATAGCTTTGAAGTTACATGTGTGATAGCCTTCACAACCCTGAGCCATTGGTAGCCTTATGTCAGCTAAGCTGAACTTGGTTTATTTGGCACATGAAAAAGAAAATATAGCACATTCTCAGAGTTCCTATAAATATGAGGCAGCAAATAATGAATCTTATCATGAAATAACGGAAAACACAAGATAAGCAAGAAAGAGGAGAAGTACTACAAGATAATTAAAGGACCACTGAAACTCCATACAGTTAGTTTTTCCTTCCACAGAAGACGATCCAAGTTAAACATTTGTTAGGAAAGAAAGTTTAAGGTCATACAGATAGGAGAAACCACCAAGAATGAAGTAGGCATAATTTAAGATTCAATTTTCTTAACAAGTTGGGGCAATGGTCCAAAAGAAGATGAAATCCACAACTCATTTGGAATCTCTTGGTGCTGCCAAATAACAAGGTCAACCTCAAAATTCTTCAAAGTAGAGGTTGAATTAGAGAACAATTCATTTATTGTTTGTTTACATTAAAAGGTCAATTATTTCCAATGTCTGTTTTACCAATGTTCTAAGTAGGAGTTCTGACTACATATACACCAAGAAATCAATGATGCATCCTTACTCTGACAAATCCCAATTGTCTTTATCCTCATAACTCTGTCTTTGTACCCTCATCTCACAAGTAGTAGGAATTTTCACTCCTAACCTAACTCCAGTAGCACCATCAAGGACTAGTTGCACACAAGGAAACTTTTTAAAAGAACAGAGTAGATGTAACAAATATTACAAAATATCCAGCTACTTAACTCTGAATAACAGAGATAAATGATACATTATGCTCATGTGTGAAGATAGAATTGCAGCTTCTGAAAAAAATCTCGTATTGTTATCCTATAGGTGGCAATTGGGCGGGTTTGGGCGGGTAGTGAGCGGGTAGTTAACGGGTATTGAAAAAAGGGGCAACTACCCGCTCCTACCCTATTTTGTAGATGGGCGGGTTTGGGCGGGTAATAATAAATTTGTGGGTACCCGCGGATACCCTAATGTTGTAAATTATGGGTAGTTACAGGGTAATTCACGGGTAGTTTGCGGGTAGTTGCAGGTACCCGTAGTGAGGTACTTTCATAGAGTAATATGGGTATTAGTTAAAAGGGGTGACAATCATAACCCTTAACCGGCGAGTCCAACCCAACACAACACTACACAGTTTTTACACATACTATACATTTTTTCACACACTACACACATTTTCACACACTAAGCACATTTTCACACACTACACATATTTTACACATAGTACACACATTTTCTCACACTACACACATTTTCACACACTACACATATTTTACACACACTACACACATTTTTTCACACACTACACACATTTTCACACACTTCACATATTTTACACATAGTACACACATTTTTTCACACACTACACATATTTTCACACTACACACATTTTCACACACTACGTATTTTTTCACACACTACACACATTTTCACACATTACACATATTTTACACACACTACACACATTTTCACACACTACACATATTTTATACACACTACACACATTTTCACACACTACACATATTTTACACATAGTACACACATTTTCACACACTACGCATATTTTCACACATTTTCACACGCTACACACATTTTCACACATTACACATATTTTCACACACTACACATTTTTTCACACACTACACACATTTTACACATAGTACACACATTTTTCACACACTACACATATTTTACACATAGTACACATATTTTCATACACTACGCATATTTTACACATAGTACACACATTTTCACATACTACACATTTTTTCACACACTACACACATTTTCACACACTACACACATTTTCACACACTACACATATTTTACACATAGTATACATTTTTTCACACACTACATATATTTTCACACACTACACATATTTTCACACACTACACATATTTTCACACAGTACACACATTTTCACACACTATGTGTAAAATATGTGTAGTGTGTGAAAATGTGTGTACTGTGTGAAAATGTGTGTACTATGTGAAAATGTGTGTAGTGTGTGAAAATATATGTAGTGTGTGAAAATGTGTGTAGTGTGTGAAAATGTGTGTAGTGTGTGTAAAATATGTGTAGTGTGTGAAAATGTGTGTAGTAGGTGAGAAAATGTGTAGTGGGTGAAAAAATGTGTAGTGTGTGAAAAAATGTGTAGTGTGTGAAAATGTGTGTAGTGTGTGAAAATATGTGTAGTATGTAAAAATGTGTGTAGTATGTGTAAAATATATGAAGTGTGTGAAAAAATGTGTAGTGTGTGAAAAAGTGAGTAGTGTGTGAAAAAATGTGTAGTGTGTGAAAATGTGTGTAGCGTGTGTAAAATATGTGTAGTGTGTGAAAATGTGTGTAGTGTATGAAAAAATGTGTAGTATGTGAAAATATGTGTAGTGTGTGAAAAATGTGTGTAGTGTGTGAAAATGTGTGTAGTGTGTGAAAATATGTGTAGTGTGTGAAAAAATATGTGTACTATGTGTAAAATATGTGTAGTGTATGAAAAAATGTGTAGTGTGTGAAAACGTGTGTAGTGTGTGAAAAAATGTGTAGTGTGTGAAAATGTGTGTAGTGTGTGTAAAATATGTGTAGTGTGTGAAAATGTATGTAGTGTATGAAAAAATGTGTAGTGTGTGAAAAAATGTGTAGTGTGTGAAAATATGTGTAATGTGTGAAAATATGTGTACTATTTGTAAAATATGTGTAGTGTGTGAAAAAATGTGTAGTGTGTGAAAATGTGTGTAGTATGTGTAAAATATGTGTAGTGTGTGAAAATGTGTGTAGTGTGTGAAAATATGTGTAGTGTGTGAAAATGTTTGTAGTGTGTGAAAAAATGTGTAGTGTGTGAAAAAATGTGTAGTGTGTGAATGTGTGTGTAAAATATGTGTAGTGCGATAAAAAAGTGTACTATGTGTAAAATATGTGTAGTATTTATAAAAATGTGTAGTGTGTGAAAATATGTGTACTATGTGTAAAATGTGTCACTCTTTCCTTTTTTTTTTTTCACTTGAAAACTAATGAGGATAATTTAGGGTAATTAATGAGGGTAGCTTAGGGTACCCGTTAATACCCGCTAGGTACCCGTTGATACCCGCTAAGTACCCGTTAATACCCATTTATAGCGGGTATGAGGGTACCCGCGGGTACCCTGATACCCGCCCGCATATTACCCGCGCCCATTATTACCCTACCCAATAATACCCGTTGCCAAAATGTTGCGGGCTTGGACGGGTAATTTTAAGGGCCGGCTTGGGCGGGTAATGGGTAGCGGGTAATTTTGCCACCTATATGTGATACTCAACTTCAGTTTCCAGTTCAGAGATATATAGAGTAGGGGTGTAATCGAATCGAGTCGATTTGAGCTCGAGTACACCCCTAATTGAGCTACTCAATCTCATTAGGGGTGGCACCCGAACTCGAGGTCGAGCTCGATCATGTACCATTTTCTAAGCTTGAGCTCGAGCTCAACTTTGAATACCGAGTTCAAGTAGCTCGATTTTTAATCATTTTAATTTTTCAAAAAAATTAAAAAATTTATTTGAATTTTTTTAAAAAAATTTGGTAAGGTTAACTAATAATCTACAATAAAATTAAGGATTTAAACATAAATATAAGTAGGTTAAATTATTATTTATTGAAATATTAAGGATTGAAACATAAATATGAGTAAAAAGTAAAAAAAAAAATGCATAGTCAAACTACTCAGAGATGAGATTGACAAAACGTTCAAGATCAGTAAATCATTCAAACACATCACTCCAATTCTACATTTTAGTACTCATGGTAGGAAATTATAGTAGGGTGTGATATTGAGTAAGGATTTCTTTTAAAGCTAACAACTATTTAATCATTGGTCTATTTACTAGATTAATAATTATGGGAAAGCTTGCTATTGTTATGGTTTAATATTTATTCCACAGGGGATTATTTCAAGATTAGATGATATATACCATTGTAATATCATTTGGAATTTTGTCAAGCGTGGTTAAATAGGTTTTAGCCTTAACACATATGCAGTACTATCATGGATGCCTGGCAATAAATACACATTTTTGATTGTTTTGGAATGCCAAAACCATTTCTAAGCAGATTCTTGGAACAATATTCTAACTCCAACTGGAAAAAAGACTAAGTAAAAGACAGGAAAATATTGGTTAAACAATCACGCAGTCCTAATCAAAAAATCAAAGAAAAGTCGCTTTAAATGCTGTATCAAATAAAATGGCATGGCAACTATTAATCCTGCTAAAAAATTACTAGAGGTTTGTGCTTTTACTCATGAAACAGGTGTATAATTTCTGAGATTCGGTTCCATTAAGATAAACAAATTTGGGTAGCCACTAACCTCAATGTTATCTCCTTTACTTAGCTCCTCATTGCGTGTTGCCCTTTCAAGTTCAGCAGTGCTGTAGTAACTTGCATTGATTTGCATCGGTGGAGATCCTCCATACACGGAAGCATACAATCCATAGCCCTCTTTGTTCTGAAATGTAACCCATCTAACATCTGCCCTACCTGAACATTCCCCAGGAACAATATACGGCACATGCATGTTATCCACATTCTGCTCATAAAGCCCCACATGGGCAGCAGCTTTCCGATCTGGATAACATTCGAATGGTCCCCGTCCATACCATCTGACCAGTTCCACTGATTTGTCTAAATGAAATTCAACTCCAACACGTGGCAAAGGTGGAAGATGAGAATTTGGTTTTACATCACATTTCACTACGACATCACCAGACCCATATATTGAGTATAATATATCAACCTTGAATAGAGCACTTTTTTCTTCAGGCGAAGTCTTCTCCACACATTTTGGCATGCCAAGAAAAACAACTGCAATTTCCACAAGATGATCCGTTATTCTTTGAATAGAACAGCTCTCAGTGAGAAGGATGACTTTATCAAGATTTGCGGCTGTCCACTTCGAGACGTGACTCTCATTTGCTCCCCCTTTGTCATTATCTGTTGGTGCTCGCCAAAAGCATGGGGAAATTCCATCGTGCATCAGAGAAACTCCTTCAACCTACAATTGACTAGCATATCATGACAACTCAAAGAATAACAGAAGGAAAACCCAATCTTGTAAGGTATCAAGTGTATTACACCATATGTTTCACAACCTTCAACTTTTTTCACTGATAATAAAGTATGTATATTCTTCAGGATACTGTGCATCGAATAAATTACCACATCTGGATACCACAAATTACCTTCCAGTTCTCAATAGCACCTGTCCGGATGTTGAATTTTATCTCCCATGATTCTTGGCTAATTTTGATTGTATTATCATCCACTTCACTAAGGACAGTATCTTTTGATTGAATTGTCTGAAGCCATCAAAAGTTAATAGATTGGTTGTGAGAAATAGGGTTCCCCAAATATACTCAATCACAGATTTCTAGAGTGGGCCAACTTACATGTGGAACAATTTCTCTTCTCTCCGGCAACTGAACTTGTGTAGATGAAATGACAAGACCTGGTTCAGCCCAGCGTGTGGAACACACTAGCTTTGCAGTTACTGTCAAATAAATTTCCACAGCATCTGAAGAATGCCACAGAGAATACCATGGGCCAGAATCCCAATGAATTTTTTGACAACTTTGAGGTCCTATTATTGGAAGAGGGAGGATTCCTGAACCAAGTATATGGCCATCACCATGTAGTATCCATTGGAATTCCAATGCTTCAGTTGTAGTGAAAAAGTGAACATTTCTGATCTACAAAATTAACTCCCTGAGTTCAATAGCAAGAAAGACATCGTAGACAAATGGAAATTTGATAATGATACTACCTTGAGTATGCCATCCACAAACAAAACCTTGATTGGCTGGTAGACAAATTTAACCTCTGCAAACAACAGTAAGAAAGTCAAATTGCAGTTACCTTTTAGCCCCTAAAGCAATTTAATAACAATTTGCAGAAACTCGTGTGTGTGTGTGTGTGTGTGTGAGAGAGAGAGAGAGAGAGAGTAGATGTATGTTATCAATGTGTTTTCGTGATGTCACATCACAAGCTATTATTAAAGTCACCATGCATTGCAGGATGGGGGCTTCGATCTGGCCATAGAAGGCCATTTAGACAGAAATTCAAGTCATTAGGGATATCACCAAAATCACCCCCATATGCCCAGTGCTTGCTACCATCAACACCCTCCTTCAGTAATCCCTAAACAAATCCAGAAAAGATATTGAACACCTTAAAAGAAAACAAAGATCGAATGCATGCTGAAAGAAACAGTTAAAAACAGTAGTTCCAGAATAACCAAACTGTTAAAGATTTTTGTTTCTCACTAAAATGTTTTTAACAGGGTACAATGCATATTAATGAACTAGGCCAAATAGAGTGAAGTAATATAACATTGTGCTCAACATCAACCATCCAGAGAAGTTAACTTCCTCAACTGCACAAAATTTTGTGCTCGTACCTGTTCCTCATATCATCCCACTGAAAAGGAACATAAATCAGAGTTCCTTACATGTCAAACATTCAATTGGACTTCTTAAACAATGTTAATACACATGATATCAGTTGTTACTGTTCTTATAATTGCATTGACTGCAGTTGAAAAGAAAGCTTCACTAATTCCTGAACTTCTTGCCTATTATATGTACCTAAAAAAATGGAAAACCATTAGTATCTGAAATTAAGGAGTTCAGAAATTTAGCTTGGTGTAACTTGCTAGTAATAAATTAAAGAGAAAATCTTGACTTCACAAGATGTCAAGATTTGCTATGTTACCTAATTGCCCTAGCAGTTTCTGTTTTGATCCAAAGTTACAGTGATAATCTCTTTGATTAAAATGGGTCGAAGCCATCCAACAACAAGCTAAGTGAAATAAAAAGTGAGAGATTAATAGTCTAGAGATAGGCTAAAATTTGCCAAATAACACCCCCACCCAAAAATCTGGCAAATAAAGATGATAGGTGCAAGGGAAATGGGTCCACTACTGCGAAGCATAAGAATATGGATGGCTGCCCCTTTTATACCACATTATGGGTGATAACTCCAATGGGTCCATCCACTTGGCTTGAACTGCACTTGGAGCTAGAATTGTTACCTCACGAATATATTATTGTCCCTGGTCTCAATCCAGTAATTCTGAAGCATAAAATATGTTGCCAAGGAGAGTATTTTAGTACCCATGTTTTGCCTTTATATTCACTAATTAAAAGGCAGCAGGAGAAAAATGAAGCTTCTTTTCTGGAAATGAAGAAAGTTATGTATGACTACATTTCCATAGTTTTAAATTTTGATAGGTAATTTGAAAAGATATCCCACAATTTAATTTGAAAAAATACTATGAATCCGATAAAAATAATGTAAATCATAGACTAATCTAAAGACGAGAACCAAAACCTATAAAATAATCTGCAGTACAAGGAACAAAGCACATTCCAAAGCTTCTAAGATTCAAACCTGATCAACCCATTCCCAGATGAAGCCCCCTTGAAGACCAAATGTGGTATCAATTGCTTCCCAATACTCGTGGAGATTACCACTGCTGTTTCCCATAGCATGTGAATACCTTCCATTTTTTCCCAATGAAGCATTTATGGGCAGATCAAATTAAAAAAAAAAGAGCGAGAAATAGCAATTATTCATATAGAAAGAAAGTAAACAGTCAGCATACTCGCATAATATCAATGGCCGTTGTTCACTAGGATCTTCTGCTATCTTAATTATATCCCACACACGCATATACATAGGGCAGACAATATCTGTTGAAGATGTCCTGGAACCACCACCTTCATAATGCAAAACCCTTGATGCATCCCTCCCTCGTATCCAACCTGAATGTATCTCCAGAACAATGAGGGAATACAGAAAGAAAGGACTATTGTCGAAGTAGTTTGAGAGTGAGCACCATCAATTATGATGTCAATTTGAATTTCATTAATCAACACCAAGATTTGGAGTAGCCAAAAACTTATGAGAGCACTTGGGTATTTACCAAACATAGGTTTTCAAATATGTGGTCCTGTAGGCAATTCTAAAGAAAACATAACACATGAAACTGTTGTTTGCATAGTCAACAATGGATTTGTTCCAAAACTATAATGATGGCAACCTACATATCCACAAAGCCCCATCAAACATGGATCTACAGCAAGAAGGAAATAATAAAATTGCTAGGAAGTTTCCTCAAGCAGCTGCCTACCATTACCCAAAGCAGGTATGATGATTACAAAGAGTTGGCGAGTGATCAACCCATATGCCATAGAATCACCCGAAAGTATCTATCTGCATAGGAATCATTTCCTAATATAGATATTAACTTCAAGAGAGTGCAAATCAATTGACCATGGCATGATCTATATAGCAATTCCATTTACTTAATGGTCCGGGGTGTTCATCCTTTTGAGATTTTACAATAAAATTTAGTAAATTAAACTAACAATTTAACAACACAATCATGTGGTACATAAGAAAGAAGAAAAACAAAAATAGTATGATGGGCTTTCATGAACAACCCTTACCATATGTTACCCACATTTACATCGATACATGTTTCTTTACCAAAGTTCTCACACAAGAAAGGCCAGTTTATTCTATTGTTTAAAGCAACTTGTAATCTTCAATCAGTGATAAGAGTAGCGAGTTAATCCTGACAATCCACACTGGTGACAACTTTCTAACGTCATTCAAATACTCAGTAAGTTTAACAAGTTTCAATGCTATTGTGAACATGGAGTTCTTGCTTGCTCGTTAAACTTCAAGTAACATATTCATAAATACATATTAACAATATTCTTCCCCACACAATGGACTAGAAAACCAAGTGAATAGAACTTTTTTATCTAACAAGAACCTATCTTGGCGCTAAATAGAAAAGCCATGAGAGTATGAGCAAGGAAGAAGTTATTCGCATACCAGCAAGTGCAGAATGATTAGGTCCATAGCCTGACTCGTTTCCAAGAGACCAAGATATGATGGAGGTGTGGTTTTTGTCCCTCTCAACCATGCCAATAACACGATCCAGCATGGAAGAAGCCCAACTTGCTTCCTGTGTAGGATGCTTGACATTGGCAGAATCATGAAAACCATGTGTCTCAATATTTGCTTCATCAATCATGTAGATCCCAAACAGATCACACAACTCATACCATCGCCGATGTTGGGGATAATGGCTGTTTCTAACTGCATTCATGTTGTTTTGTTTCATTAAGACCAAATCCTACAAGCATAGTAAACAGGTTTTAAAAACCAGTCTTGATAACTCAAGACAAAAGCATGAGAGGATAAAGTAGCTAGAGGAAAAATGGTTGATGCATCACCTTAACCATGCAGGACTCCAAGTTTGTCTTTCCAAGAGATGGATGGTGTTCATGCCTGTTAACTCCTTTTATTATTACTGGATGCCCATTTACAAGGAGCTGCTTTGGCACTTTCAATATTTGTCGTATACCAACTTGGCAAGATTCGCAATCAATTAAATTTCCTGACTCATCTTTCAGGGAAACAACTAGAGTGTAGAGATTTGGCTGTCAAAAGGCCCAAAAAATATATAGAGATCAATCAGCCTATCCGAACAAATGATCTTAACTGAAAGTTCACGAATCCAGGTCTTTGTAATCCAACAATAGGATGTTTAAAAGGAAAAGAACTCAAGCAAAGCAAAATAATGCACCCTGGAGCACTTTCTTGATCACTTTGGATAGAGCAAGAAAGCACAGCTTTCTGTGGGGAATATAGCAACATAGAACAACTAAACAATACTTCTAGGATTACACACAACTCTTCCAACTACTTATTCTAGAAGTCTTAGTATTCCTATGTTATTCCTTGTTATCCCTCCCATTAATGTATAAGGACTCTTGCACATTTTTCACTACACTCAAGCCCTCTTGGAGATACAGTGGTCCTTGCTCAGACACCACAGTCTGACCTTGAAACGCACTCCATAAAGTGGGGACTGTCCTAGCATTTACACGATTTCTAATATGGTCCATGTCATTTTAGTGGCAAAGTTTTACGCTGGCTGCCAGCCTGACGCAACCCTTCGTTTCCCGGGCTTGGGACCGGCTACTTATAGGCAAGCAAGCTACATATAAGTAGGCGGAGTTTCCATGAGGTCATTACACTCTTCTACAAATTGAAAACTGTGGAATCTAGGATAAACATGAAATAGCCTAAAAAAAAAAGTATGCCAAAAGGACATTGTCTGAATACCATGTAACTTTGTCTAAAATTCATTAATATTCTAGAGAACATACAAGAAGCAAATTCATTAATATTCTAGAGAACATATACAAGGTAGAGGACAAGAACTATCTTACTTGCTCTGCAGACCAAAGCTTTGGAGAGAGCAATTTTCCCATTAGCCGATAACCTGTGAATCCTAGACATTGATTATGTGATGCACCGAGTTGTAGAAGAGCTACACTACTAGAAAGCAGATCAATGGGCTCGCTATCATTGCTGTTATACCAACTCCCAGTATCAAATAAAGCTGCTTCTATCTTGAACTGTGAAGGAATGTTTTCCTCCAGTGTTACATTCAAACAATCTATTTTCACTTCAACCTGAAACTTGGACAAGAAAAAAAGATGAGTGGCATATCTTTCAGCTTTCCACATGTTTGAAAAGTATTGAGCAACTTTTAATCAAAATGGAACTCGAAAGGGCACTTGAGGATTGGTAGTTTCGAGATACATCACTCTACAGCTGATTTTAATATCAGGTAAACAAACACTTGCAAGAGGTAAGAAGACAACTGGAGGAATTAAATTTAAGGAAAAAAATTTTAAGATCGTGGTGAGTTTGGACATATTTTCCTCTCCTTCCCCCTTCATCTCTCACTTTCAACACATCATAGAGTTGAAATTCAATCTAGACAATTCATACAGGAAAGACATCGATCTCATCATTTTCATTATCTCTAGACAAAGGATGATTTTTTGACAACCATAAAATTCTAAAGCTTAATAAAATAAAACAATTATAAGGATGTCCTAGAAAGGACAAGTTTGATCTAAGCACTTTTTTTTTTGTACATTGTATAATTAACATAGGGAAGGATAATAGGCTGTTGCAATGAAGCAATGAGAGTCGAACACACATATATTGGTAGGTAAAACTACTTGCTACAGGAGGCTTCAAGTACTTAAGCATGGCCTGACTTCTCCAACGGATTTAAGAAGATAAAGTTTCGTCTTCAACAGCAACAACCCTAAGTATCCTACATATCTCTGTTGAGGTCAAAGAATTAAAAGGTTGAAGGATAAATTTGGCATTTATCATTAGATGCATACAACATCTTGACCTTGGAGGAAGATACACTTTTGCTTGTCAGTTTAGACACAGCGGACAAACTTTTCCACATTTGGAGAGCTAAAAATGCAGCTCTTTTCCAGTGAAGAGCAACTTTATCTGCCTAAGATCTTGCATTCAATTGTATCTGATCTGGAAAGTACCTCAGCATATGAAGAAGAACTGGAATATTTTCAATAGAAGTGAAAATTAGAACAGAGGATTTTTTGCCAGATTAACTGTCAAACCGATTGTATTGTGATTAATGTAGCTGTTGCTGTTTTCATTCTGAGGGTTTAGTCTCATTGCATAAATTTTTCTCCATCATTTCAACAAAATTTTTATTGCCTCAAAAGGAAGGCATGAAAAGGGCCAAAAGGCATTCGATACAGAAAATGTCAGTCACAACAACCAGGACTCTGTTTCTTTAATTCCCAAAAATGCTCTTAACACTTCAATTTTTGTAGTTTCAGAAAATACTCTTAACACAGCAAAATGATAAAAAATGAAGTGAAAATGAATACGAATTTTTTATCAAAAAACAATGAATTTCGGGTATGCATACCTACCAAACAAAAGAAAAAGATTGAACAAATTCAAAAGAGGAAAGCAACAAAAAGTGATGGTTTACCTCTATATCTGCAGAAGAGAAGTCCTCTGACAAGCTTGATTTGAAAAAATAATCTGCAATAAAAACCTGCAAATCCATTTTTCAGCCAGGATCAGGCAATGATGTTATGAATAACCAAATCAATTATTTAGACAACCATGAAGAAAAGGTGGGAATAGATGTCCTTGAGCTGAAATGATCACTAAGTATTATGTCCAAGTGCATAGCAACTTCTGTAATTGTATCAAAATAACTAAATTCCAGTGGATCTCCCAAAAATTTCAAAACATCTATAATGACTGAAAATAGAACAAAAAAAAAAAAAAAGGAAAAACGAAATTAAATTTTTTTTTTTGATATTTACATGAGACAAACTGTCTGCAACCAATATTCTCACGAATAACAGTAAGAATGCCCAACAATTTAACTAAAGAGTTCGCATAGGTCTCAGGAGATTCTTGGCAAGGAACAATGGAAAGTTTCCGGCAACAACAGTGGGTCCGATGAAACAGGAGATTGGAATCAAAACAAACTCCAGAGATGAGTTTTTAATAAAAGGAAAAACATTCTTCATTCCCACGCACAGTAATATTCTAGAGGCAATGTAACTGCTAAGATAGGATCTTCAGGAAACCAATGTCTCAGTGGTTCCAGCAGATAGAAGGGCTTCATCTAATGATTTAGCAAATAACAGAACCAGCATGTCTCCCCTTATAGTTTATACATTCAGTTCTACAAGAACTGAATAGTTAGATCCCGATTACCATCCACAACAGCATACATATTTTTTGTTTTTAAAAATATAAATAATTTATTGAGGGCCTGGTTTTGCAATCTGAATTAGAAAAGGTGACCTATCTATGAAGACATATATGGATATTGGCACTCGAGTGCAAAGGCAGAAGTTTGACTGCAAGACTCACCCCTCAAGCGAAAGGGCAGTAGCTCAATGGAGAAAAGTTGGTCTAGGAATAACAGGCTGATCTTCTCAAAGAGCTCACATCAACGGGACGGTTTAGCGACTCAATATCGGTTGTGTTTGATTGAAAAAATCAATAAAAGATAGGAAATCACTTGGAAAACAATCCAAAAAGTCAAGGGTGTTTGAAAACTACTTTTTCAGCCTGTTCCTTTCTCTCCAAAGTGACCAGAAAATACACAAAGGTTCAATATGCAGAATATTGTCCCTATAAATTATTTATCAGCACCACAATTTGGTTAAGTTAGTACTACTTCAAAGGCTAATTGTTTTATGGGAATAAGGTCTGTAGACTGCAGGCTGTATATGTAGAAGACAAATTTCTAGGATTAGAAAGGTTGCGGAAACTAGGGACAAATGAGAGAGGAAGAAGAGGGAAAAAGAAGAGAATTTAGGTTTCAGACATAAGAGGGAGGGATTCACCACTAATAATTCCTCATTCCACAAGCACTGCTCCCAAGAGAGCTGATAAATATCTTTTTATGGGAAAAATAACTCCAGGAAACTAAAACTACTTGGTCTTCAAATACCACTTGGGGCACAAGAAAGTCTCAGAACAAAATCCTGACAGAACAGAGATATCTTTTCAGCACTTCTACAACTTGCCTAAGCTTTACTAAAGTTACAAAATATAATAATATTGCCAGAGGCATTCCTAATTGAGCTACCATAGACAAAATTACTAAATTACCCTTGACCAGAAATCCACTAAAAACAGAAATAAACCTTCCCATAATGTTCTAGATAAAAACCAAGTCTGCTTAAACAACTACCAAATCTCTATAACTCCATTTCACAAATTCATTCTTACTTTCCACATTACAATCTCTATGATATGGTGCAGTACACTTCAACTATAGTCAAAAAGAAATGCAGATGATGACTTGCAGAACAGTCAGAAATTCCTCATCCTGAGGCTTCAAAAGACCTCAAATTCTGGCTCAGTAGTAATAACATGCATCTTCCCAAAATGAAAAATGTGGGTGGAGCACCAAGAGAATACTGGGTCATACACTAGTCCACATGACAGACTTCAAAATCTTCCATCATTTGCACAAAAAGCAGCAATATTAAATCTAAAAGGTTGCAACATTGAAAATGAAATATGCTGAGATGTTGCAAAGTTAAAAATCGAACATGCTGAGATTCTGTTAACACCGACAAGGAAAGGGAGAGAAGCAGGCTATGGGAAGAGATTTGAAGGTTTAAAAATTAATAGTTCAAAAGACAAAATATAATCATCCAAGTTACAAAAAGAGAAGAGATGGCACTAAAAATGAATCAATCTGCTGTTTCTGAGGTACATTTATCAGTTTGTTTGTCTCTAGGAAGAACAAGGTCAGTGATAGAATTTTCTGCATTCGCTGCTTTATTCTTATGTAATCAATCTCACCTACGACTATTCGCATTTAGTTGTGAACAGGTTACCTTTTTAAGGAAGAGAATTGATAACAACAGGTCATGTCTATGCTACCCTGCTAGGGAATTTAATGCAACCACTTAACTGTCTGTTCTTCATCAATACCATAGGCTTGTATAAGAGTAAAGGTCCTATTGTTGTGGAAGGGGGTGGCTAGAAAAGGAAACTGCTATGATCTAGTCTAGAACTCATTCCAGCAGTTTAACATCGCTCAATTACATGCCTACCAGACACTATGCCAAGGAGAGACCAATAATACTGTAGGAGCTTCCTTGTTCCAATCAGTATCCAGTGAAACTTCAAACATTAGAAACAAGTCAATTTTCATCTCAGAGACATAATGAGGGATTTATTTTCTTTTGTTTGTCTGTGTGTCTGTGCATGTGCATGTGTGTGTGTGTGTGTGTGAGAGAGAGAGAGAGAGACCATGCAGTTCAATATCCAAAAAGGAAACCACAACAAATAAGAAGATGCCAAGGATAGAGTAAAACACAAGGTCAGATGTGTCCCAAACTAGATTTCTAAACCAGAAGTCACGCTTTTCCAAATGCTGACGCAAAAGTGTGAAAATCCCCAATATTAACTGATTTAAGTGAGATAAAGAACCCACAATCAGCATCTCTAGCAGTTTAACTTCGCTCAATAACCCTTTAATAAATGACATCAAAAGTAATGACAGGCCTGAGAATTTGAATATGCTATTTTGTCCTCCAACCTCGTATGTGAGTGACAAATTCTTTTACCAATTTTAGTAGTTCTCAAGCAGAATTCAAAAGTTGACTGTTGCATTGGGAAATGGATAGGTACAAGCAGACTGGTTCCATCAACTAGATTGCAGTTATGCTTTAGGATGTAAGCATGAGAGGGCACTTGCTGATCAAAGACTCCAAGGCTCAGTCTTCCTCAACACTAGAAATGAACTTACATCTCCATAAGGTTTTGCTTCCCTAACAGTTTCAGATAACTTTTCCTGCATGAACTCAATGATACAGCAATTATTGTAGCCTCGAATGTTTAATGTATCCAGTGCCCAAAGAGTAAGGTTTGTTACTGCTTAATAAAACCCTCTCCTTTCTACATTGTATACTTCTGCATGATAAGGAAATTTGGGGTTATTTCTCTCTATGCTAGTGAACAGATATCTCATTCTTTCTCTCCTTGTTTTTGCTTTTTTTCACCCAATCCTTTTTGAAGTAGAAGTTCTGTCCTAGCCTGACATTTTTTGAGGTAGAAGTGCTTTGCTGGCTGCCATTGGAAGTGAGAAACCGTTTTTGCACATCCAGTCACCTTCAAGAGTAATACACTTCAAAGTAATGGCTAGGCCACCACCAAGTGCACAATGTCGAGCATAATGAAGACACATCCCCTACACCTTATGGTCACAGCAAGATGACAAACGAAATCAACCAACTATGCACCTTCAAAAGAGAAGAACAGCATGCTCTTTAACCATATGCACTTAAGACTGCTTTCTGCCTTCCTTTTTGTTTTGTGCTGATGTGTAGTGTCCTGACACTTGTGTGTAAAATAAAGATTCCCTCCTATACCAGTGTGCCTATTTGGTTTAGCTCTAGTGTCTATTCAATCCACAGGATAAGCTGCTCCACCACCCTCTTCAGTCTTCCCATACCAAAACTCACTCTTAATGCTTCTCAATTTTTTATTAACTCTTTCCTATTATCTTAGGTTTAACATATTTGTTGTTGCCATGCAGAAGTAGTCCTCCACACATCCATACAATATGATCAGATCTCAGATTATCTCCCTCTCAAGAAGTAGACTAATCACAGAGGAAATTAAGCTTCACTTTTACAAAATGATTAATCAATATAGCTATTGTTGCATCCAAAAATTTTTAACAGGTAACTGTGATGGCAGGGTTCAATATCCCTTCACAACCACATAATAATGCTTCAGAAAACATATAAGTAATACTTGGTTTCATGGACAAAGCTTGGTCGATGGACCAATAGAATGGTATCAGACAAGTACCAACAAATAAGAGGAAAGAAATGTGGGTAAGAGGGAATAGGACACCAGGAGGGAACACAAATTGCATGTAAAGCAACAGAAAAGATAAAACTTCAGCTGGTATTAGTGCATTTCATATATTCAAGAATAAATCTTATGAAAAACACACAAAAGATGAATTTAAGAAAAACTTCCCATCAAATGCTAACACTCTGTGATGCTAACGTTTCATCCAAGTAAAATAAATACTCAATGACATTATTTGGAACATTTATAACACTACTCTTTTAAATACTGATAAACATCGATGTCCCAATAGTAATGTTCACTCCACATCCTTTTGCAGAGTGCATGTGTCTTACTTGAAGATAGTACAGAGGAAATAGAACCATTATCAAATCCCACAACATGGTAGGACACAACCACAAACCTTTGGCTTGGCTAGAAGAAGCACATCGCGGTGGATGCCGGATAGCCACCAGTGGTCCTGATCCTCAAGGTAGGAACCATCACTCCATCGCAATACTTGTACGGCTAGGGAGTTTTTCTTGCCGGATTCACATGGATGACAAAAATCTGTGATCTCAAACTCAGCCGGTAGCCTGCTATCCTGACTAAAATATTGCAATTAAAATAAGCAGAGTCAGCATTTGACACAAAATTAAACTGCACAATTGAAGCAAATTTTCCACATACATGTGTATCAATGGCTCCTAGAGAACTCAAAACTTTCTTTAATTTTATAGGAGTCTTTATGCTTTAGGTAAATTTGCAGCATATATTGTTTCAGAGTCTTCTGATACATGACAAAATATATGATTAATGTTTTACCAGGTTATTCTGCCAGAATAGGTTTTATGTAACCATTATGCGAAACTAATCTTTCATTATTTGAAAGATAGAAGTTGTAGTTCCAACAAAAGGTTGATATATATATATAAATATATATACAAGTCAAGTGACTTGATGACCTTATAGTATCACAAAACAAACTGGTTGACACAATTCGCATATCCAACATAAGTCACAATTTACTTCACCAGTGGAATGCAACTTTCAAATCTTTGAGATGCATCTCAACAAATTCAATTGTTGATGTCAAGTAAAAGAAGTAGATTTCTGCCCTCAGGCACGATTTCAAGGATCCGTGATATACATTATGGACCACATCAGGGTAGAAAACGAAACAGGAATGCAAATTGCTAACTAGGGTAAGCTGTTTTATCTAAGGTGTAGGCAGCTTCAGTTCACACCATCAACATGCTTGATTTGGAATTCTCAGTATGGGATGGCCTTCCTCAACTAGAATACAACTTGGTTATTAAATAGGTAAGCCATGAATGAAGGATGAGCACTATAAACCATCATTGCTAAAAGTAGATTCCTAATGAAAGATAATTACTTTTAATCAATGATGAATTAATTGGCGATTTTCACAACTGGAAAAGGATGGATTACTTAGGGACTAAGCAGCTTCGGTTTCTTAAATCAGACTTCCAGATCACTAGCATGCAACATTTCTCACATTATACAACAATTCTTAATTTATTTCCAATGAGGAAAAAAGCATTACCTAGGACGCAACCTAATTCAAAGAATTTGACATAGACATCTACAAGAAAATGTAGAAGGCCGCATATAGTTACTTGGCTAGAGTTAAGAAAATGTAGAAGACCATCCTCTTCTGGTCAGCATCTATGCTACACTATCTGTCATTCTGTAAGAATATTTATGCACCAGGGCTAAAAGTGTAGAATGTAAAATGGATAAGATCTCTGTCCCACAACTTTGAAACTAAAAAAAAAAGAGTTCGAGCTGAAACCAATTTTATAGCAGGATCTAGTCAAACACCAATTTATGCACAATGACAAGAAAAATAACAGCAGGGTCCTGACAACATCAATAAAAAGAACAAGCTATAGTTTAGGTTGAACTTTTGCAGCACCAACCTATATCCAACAGGTACCCCGTTCACCCAAGCAAAGAAGGCAGAATCAACAGCTTCAAAATGTAGGAATATCCTACGACCTGTCAAACAAGAGTTGAAACATTGCATTAATAGAGATGAAAATTAAATACACTGCATTATAAAAGATTACTTATATGCAATGATAGAGCATTACCAAAAAAATTGAAAACAGAAAAAGATAAAAACTCAAACTAGCATGTCAGCAGTCCATGTATACAAAATTATGCAGGCTTCAGAATTAGCCATGTCTAGGAGGGAAGCAGAAAAAGAAAGGTGAAGAGGATGGGGGAAACGGTAGAAGAAGGAAATGAAGTACAACCATAGTAATGAAGAACCTCCTTGATAATAATAACAATGCATACAATCAAGGCAGGGAACCTCCTTGATGTATAATGAGTGGTGGATCTCTTTCAAATTAAGAAACAACATCATCATAAATAAAAAGAATAATACAGCCTTCCAAGTCTGCCCTCTCCCAAAAAAAAAACACATAAAAAATCCCTCTCTTCGCAACATTCAAAGATTAACTATTAACAAAAAACATATCTGCAACTGAGAGTTGAAAATGGTATGGAGTGAAGGGTTCAAGGAAGAATCATAAAACCAGAAATTACATAAAATCATTCTCAAAATTTATTGCTTTGTTCCCAGTAAATTTCAAGGAAGAATCGTAAAATCAGAAATAACGTGTTCGAAGCTTCCTTTACTCGATTCAGCTATTAAGCTGTTAAGCCTAGCTTCTGGGGGTGTAAACATTCAAAATAGACCTTTATAATGCGAATACAATCAATCCACAGGTAGATTTAAAGAAACCAAACTATGTGCTTCATGGCAAAATGTCTATTTTCCAATCTCTGAAGCTACAAGTCTTGTTATTGATTGGACAATGTTTGCATGCATGTATGACTACATTTAAGTGAACTATGAACCTTTACAATTAATGTCCAACATTGAAAACCAGTTCCTATTTTATCTTTTTGTAACTGTTCACATATTCACACAAAAAACTGTACGGATCATACACAAAACCTTATGGATAAGCGTTAGTTTTCTAATTGATCATGTCGACAATTCTTGAAGTGTACTGACCACCTCAACAGCCCAAGCTAGTAGCTTCTCCTATTTAAGTCAAATGATGTCTAGTTTAAATATTAAGCATTCAAATACAATAATATGACATACCATGAATAAAGAACACTAGTCATTATCAATCGTGGAATAAACTTAAGACAACAAACACAATGAGGACACTGGACACATCAAAGTGGGGATAATATAGCAAATTTAACTTTTAACATGCTTTGGCAAGAACTCACCTTCCCATTCTCTTGGAAGCAAGAAGTAAGTTCTGTAGCAGCCACATGGATTATTCTCAGGTACTTTGGGTGGATTAAAAGGAAATGGATACACTATATTGGTATAAATAGGCCGATCGAACCCATGCAACTGCCAATTGGAAGGAACTGTTGCAATTAAAGGAAAAAAAATCAGAACTAATAAGGAAATCAATTGCTAAACTCACACCACGACATCTATCCCAATATCTATTAATTAAAAAATGAAGCTGAAGTTTTAAAAAAAAAAAAATCGTACAACAATACAGATAGAAAACCAGTGTCATAAATTCAACATTTCTGTCCACAAATCTAAATCTTGCTATAGATAAACTGGTGGTCTAGCCAAACACTTAATCATCAATGCTTCAATCAAACTCTCAAGAGACCAGAACTTCCAGTCTCCGAGGATAACAACAACGGAAACAACGACTAAGCCCTTATTCCACTATGTGTGGTCAGCTCTATAGATCATATGTCGCCATCGTGTTCTAACTACATACATGTTTTCATTTACATTGAACTGTATTCTGTCTTTTTTAATCGTTTCTTTCAAATTCTTTTTAGGCCTTCCACTTCCGTTTTTAATGTGGGTTAAAGGTTCTATGTTTTCTACACACCATACGGGGCATCTATAAGTCTACTATGCACAAATTCAAACCATCTTAAATGTGTTACTCTCATTTTCTCATCTATTGCGCTACTCCCAACTTTTTTTTTCTAATGCATTCATTTCTTATTCTATGTAGTCTAGTGCATCCACATAACCATCTCAACATTGTCATTTTTGTTACCTTCATTTTTGTTCATGTTGATATTTAGCCACCCAACACTCTAATCCATAAAACATCACAGGTCTTATAGACGTTTTTCTATTCAATTTTATCGATATTTTATGATCACAACATAGAGGATGCATTTTTTCATTTCTTCCAACCTACTTGAATCCTATTAGTAACGTCTTTATCAACTCCCTCATTCTTTTCAGTGATAGATCCAAAATATTTAAAAAACTTTTTGATGCATTTAATTCATGTCCCCCAACTTTTACATTTATCCTATTGCTACTTCTATAATTATTAAAGGGGCACTCCATATATTCAACTTTACCTCTACTTATTGTAAAACCTTTTGATTCTAATGTGTTCCTCCAATATTCTAACTTAGCATTTACTCCCACCCTCATCCCATTAATTAAAACTATACCATCTTTAAATAACATACATTCAGGAATAGCCTTTTGTAGATGCATAGTAATCTTGTCAATTACTAAAGCAAACAGGTACACATTTAAAACCGATCCCTAATACAGACCTGTAGTATTCTGGAATTTTCCCGATATCCCCACCGACATCCTTACACATATTATATCTTGATACATATCTTTTAAAACTCCTATTAAGTTACTCTTACCCCTCTCTTTTCCAATACCCGTCATATTATATCTCGATTAACTCTATTATATGCCTTTTTCGAGAGCAATAAATACCATCTGTAAATATTGTTTTCTCTTATTACAATGCTCAGATAATCTTCTTATTCAATGTATAGCTTCCATTGCAGATCTCGTTTGCATGAAACCAAATTGATTATCTAGTATATTAATCTCTTGTCTCAACCAAGTTTTTATCACTCTTTCCCATGATTTCATGGCATCACTCATTAATTTAATACACATATAATTTGCATAGTTTTATATATCTTCTTTATTTTATATAAAGGTATCAATATACTTGTTCTCTATTGATTAGGCATTTTCCAGTTTACAAGGATACAACAACAACTAAGTCTTTATCCTGCTAAGTGAGATTGGATATATGGATCACAATTCGCCACCATACATCCAATCTACAAGGATGACAGAATCAACATTGCAAGATATATGCTACCGATGTAGATAGTCCATAAAAGCACTGGCGGATCATTGAGGGAAAAGGCGGGACAGCCACCCCCACCACCCACAGGAGAATTTTAGACGCTTATAAGTATTTTTTTTAACACTAGTATTTGCCTGATTATAGGAAGTGCTACTAGTTAATTACTTTTTGAAGCTCCAATTTATCAATTAATGATAAGCTTACATTTTAAATTTAAATGAGTAATATTTTTAATGTTTATGTGCTTTCATTTCTACACACTTTAGTCAGGAACAAACTAACCCCAAGGATGAAGAGATGAAATATTCCATTACACATGCAAAACAGGAGTAAGAATGGCCAGTACACTAAAACTTCTAGGTCCCAAACACAACAAAAACACTTAAAGAGGCTCCATATTTCCCTTCCAAATAAGATGATTGACAGATCTTCATCTTGAAAAGAAGTACAAAATAACTTGCTTCCTTACAAGGAACCAATGGATAACTTCCACAAACCATTTGATACCTAAAAATGGTATCTTTTCTGAGGAAGAGGAGTAAAAAATATGTAAAGGAAGCCTCAAAACCAGTCATTAAGTCGAGTTGGTAAACCCTAAAATCGCAAACTTGCATCCATCAGGAGCCTTAGGTCAAAAGTTCACTATTGGATTAACAGCTTAGAGCCCAAAGCAGCGCTGGCAAATGATTTCATGGACAGCCAAAAGTATCTGCTCTACAACATGCCTAAGCTATTGCTAACCCTAAGTTGGCAAATATTGCCTTTTGAACAAATTCAAGCAACAGTTTGTCACTCTAACTTTTAGATCAACTCCACACAAAGTCAATACCCCAACCATATTTTTCACCTGTCCACAAAATATTCTAACACATCAGATAACATATTTCTCTGAAAACCGAGCAAAACTCTTCCATCAGATATCTCAAATACCTTCAACATCACAGAAAAATCATAGGCAGGTAAAAAAATTGGATAAGTAACTCAAGACAAGGAAAGTATATGATTTGCTAAGTACAAAAGCAAAGCAAAGCTTTAGAGTTTCACTTCGAAAGAAATGCTTGTTTCATATAAAACTATAAATAAAAAGACTACCTTTATACAAGTTCAACCAACATCATCTAAGCCAGAATTACAAGAGTTCAACTAAGTGAGACCTGGTTGTCTCATTCAATTTCCGTTAGGTCGGATCCAATCACGTACATGGATATATTTTAGAGGAAAACAATAGCCATCACTTCCAAGGTTGAGGTTAATAAGCTCAATCCCTACCACCAGATCTCTTAAAGCTAAGGGCGCTGCTTGGTTAGCCATTTTCAACCCAATTCTTGTCTCAAAACAAAATGGCTTGTTTGCCTCCTTTTCCAACAAAAAATTGTTCAACTTCCCAAAATAGGAACAAGGGCATTTTGGTCTTTTTCAATTTTTCCATATTACTCATGGTCAAATATTGACCGGCAGCAGTCACCAGCCGACCGGATTCTGGCAACATGGTCAGAATTTGGCCAGCCAATAGTCAACGGCTAATCACCATGACTAAAAAAAGAAAATTCTTTTTACTTTAAATTTTAAACTTTATTTAATAAAAAAATTCTCCTACACAAAAACCAATAAAAACAAAACTTACCAATCCAAACACCCACTTCTCAATTCAAAAATATTGATTCTCTAAATCGCAACCCGAGAATTACTTTTTCCCAATTCTCAAACCAAAATGCCTAACTAAACGGAGCCTAAATGTCTAGTTTAGATAAAGCATTATTATGCAGGTTTAATGCAAGAAAAGTGATGGCAAGTGTGCCCTCAAAACATGCTACAAAAATTAGAGATAAGTTAAATGCCAATAGATTTTTTGTGGATGCTACCTGGTATAGTGTTCCATGAAGAGTCTTGAAAGGAGCTATCATGAAAATTCACAGGAATGTTTTCAGGACTCTGAGCTAGGACAAAGCTCCAGTAGCCTGCCAAAGACTTGACAAAAGGTAAGCCGTTCACCCAGTAAGCTGCACAGTGTAGGGCCTCAGATACTGCACCATCATCCCATACCGCTGATTTTGATACCGAAATATCCACTTTGTTGCGCTCATACCAGTACCTCAGAGATCCTAAATTTGCATAGTATTCTTACAATCACATACTAGGAGACTTGAAAAGACAAAGAAAAACCAAAAAACAAAATCAAATCTTACAAATGAACCAGTAAATATGAGTATGATTTATAGGCCTTCAGATGATCATTTACAGCAAAGAGAGACACAACGTTCTTAGAACTTAAAAAGTAGTTAGTAGCCACTATTAAGTAGGAATAGGTGCCATTTAGGTTGACTTCCAAGTCCAACTGTCAACTTGTAGCCTTCTTTTTTATTCACCAATTCATTCAAAGATTTTCTCATCACTCATTAGCTTCCTTTCTGTCTTGAACATTTTTAACCATCACAATATTAGAATGAACATTCTGTAAACAATGTCATAAAAGACACCAGCGGCCATTTCTTTCAGCTGAATTACTTATTAAATCATCTGTTGCCCACCCATCTGAAAATTAATATAATTGTTTCCATAAATTGCCAGGCACAGCAATATCATTTCAAAATTGCAAACAAAATCTCAGCTAGCAAATTTTTCTCCATAAACACAAAAAAAAATGGAAAAATTGTGTAAACAGCACGGTTGATTAATGAATTCATAAAGATGGTGCAAATTCAGGGTGTCTGTTATAAGGGCACTTATACTGATTTTTGTACAGGATTCAATTTTTTTTTGTGCACACCTTATAATTTATTCCCTATAAAAATTAATCCAAATGCACTTTAGAAAGTTTTGTCCTTTCTATGGATTTATAGTCCAAACGCACACCTGACACATATTCTGCCAAGTTATGCATAAAATGTTTTTCAAAATTAAGTTCCCATTATGATTCAATAAGCAATTAGTTAAAAATCAGTTTACCATAACTGAACATCAAAATGTTAAAATTTCAGACAAAATGTCAAGAGTCACCTTCCACTGATTCATGGCAGTGCAAAGGAACATGAGCATCCCTCTTTCTCCACTTGAAAATTGAAGGGTCTTCCCACACCTTATAGCCATTGCTCGGAGTAAAAACAATTTGACCGACGAAGGAAGCCATTTCTCAAATCACAATTCGCTGCTGCTGCAAAAACGAGATGGTCGTCATTTTTAAACTAAGATAACATTGAAGCAGACACAAACAAAACCCATTTAACATTATTATGAGTAAACATCCTATTTTGCAACACAAAGTACCTAAACACTTGTGAACTAGAATAGTTCAAGGATCAGTTCCAGGGTTTGTTTTCAAATCTTGAATACTGATTTATAAACAAACTAAATACAAACAGTATAAATAGGAAAGAAAACGTGGCAGTGGAGATAGAATCCCAATTATTGCACAATCGAGATTACCCTATTAGTGATTTTAGGCTCAATGATTTTGCACTTATCTTCTTCTCCATTAAAATGTATACGTTTTGGATATTCAATCCACCGGATATTGCAAGAAACTAATTAATAATTGAAAAGATTCTTATCATTGGCGGGGTAAGTAAATATTAGCAAAAAGTTTCCGTGTTGTTTTGATTTACATGTTAGAAAGGGATACGTTAACACATGACCTCACATGAAACGGATGTGAAACCCATTTATATATTCGCGCATTAGCTATCAATATTAGTGTATAAATATTAATTATTGAAGTATGAATTTTATGTCTTTATCAAATGTCATTATTAGTCTATTAAATATAAAATTTTTCGCCTTTAAACTATCATTAGGTTCGCATATCACGGAACAATGTTAGCTTAAAGTATCATTTTTTTGCCTATCGGGTATTAATGCCTCACGTTTTTATTATTAATAGAGCAATGATAGGGGGAGTGAAATTTGGGTGTGAAATTCTGGAGTGACTGACGTGGCAGTGATAAAAAGACAAACTAATACCCTAACCACATGATGAGTGAACCCTAATGGGTAAGGGATAAGTTTGTCTTTTTATCACTGACACGTCAGTCACTCCAGAATTTCACTCCAGAATTTCACTCCAGAATTTCTCTCCCCCTATCATTTCTCTTATTAATATTTGCGTACAATATAATCAAGTGTTACTTTTTCGCGTATAAAGTATGAATGTTATTATATTAATATTAAACAAGTATCATTATGATCCGCATATAAGGTATCAATTGTTTGTGTATAAAGTGTTAACTTTTCGTGTAACAAGTATCAATTGCTCCAATAAAGTATGAATCTTATAACTTTGTTAAGTGTTCATTATGATTGGCGTATAAAGTATCAATTGTTCGTATATAAATATTAAATCCAAAAGTATGAATCTAATACATTTGTCAAGTATCATTCTGATTGTGTATAAAGTATTACATTTTTTGTGTATCACGTATCAATATTATGCGTATCAAGTATTAACTCCAAAAGTATCAATATGATCTGTTTACTTTTCAAGATAAAAATTATATGGCGAAATTTACATTTCATATATGAAACGTGATTAACGAAAATATAAAAATATTAGATGGATACATATTAATAGAAAAGTGATACATAAATGTTTACTTTAGGCTCGTTTGTTTAATGTCTTTTAGTATTTATTTATAAAACAAAAAGTGATTGTGTTTGGACACCTTATTTACAAAAGGTATCATTTGCAATACAAGTAGAAATACAAATTCATATTTTTAGAATAAAAAAACAATGTCACTCAAATGAGGCGGGCCGTAGGCGGACACCGCAATTGGGAAGGAATCATGTTTATGCATTTAGAGGCGGGCCCCACAAATTGAAAAAAAAAATCTTTACTTCGTATACCAAGTGGGTCTCGTATTTTTAAAAAATTAATTATTTAATAACATAAAACTCAATCATTATATATATAATAATAATTTTTTATATACACAATTTATAATAAATTAACAAAATTTATCTATCAAACATATCTAATTATTTTATAAATATTCCTTTCTCATAACAAAAATCGAAAAAATCTTTTTATAAATAAAATCAAAAATTACCACATCCAATCGTAGCCAAGAATCTAACTAGTACAAAAAGCATTTAGAGTGAGTCAAATGTACAATTCTCATTTTCTCCTCCTCTTAATTTTGGGTTGCCTTTTCTCCTCTTCATGTTTTTTTTTTCTTCATCTATTCTTTTCTTGAAATCAACCCTTTGTATAACAAATTTCCTGAAATCCTCTAAAATCTCTTTTTTGTTTTTGTTAGAGTTGTTCAAAATAAATCTCGTACAAAATTCTGCTCTCAATATTTTTCGTGTTTTATCTGCATGAAAATATAAACATAACCTTACTGCATATAATATTCCAAGTCACTATAAGAAAATAAAATAATAGAAGATATATTGTGGATAAGTTAGAAATTTTATAGAACTCCCCTTTAAAATTTTTTAGGTGATGCATAAGGTAAATCCCGCAATCAAATTCATTTACAATTTTTTTCTTCTAAAAAAAATTCCACATCATCAAACTCAAAAGTTTGCAAAGATGCTTTTGGATGATCTTGGTTTTGCAAAAATTGTGATAGTATATTTACCTAAAATAGATAAATTAATATAATTTAAAAAATATTGATACTACTCAAAATAAGTATGATTTTGAATTGTAATTTTGCTTACCAGTACATTCCTTTCAGAGCTCGTTTGGTTGGCAGGAAAGTAATGTTTAATGGGAATGTGATTCTTGGGATTTTAAGTTTGAGGAAAATGAATATTTTTCCTGGTCATCTGATTCCTAGGAATTTAATTCTGAGGAATCTGAATACTTACCCTATGTTTGGATAGATTTTTAAAAAAGTTAGTATGATTCTTATGTCATTATTTGATTTAAATTATTGAACCAAATAATGTTATTTGAATTCCATTTGTATGTTATACTTATACATAACCATTTTGTATAGTTTTATTTTAAATCATATGATGAAACTTAATTATATATTTTTACCTTATAATAAATATTTTAATATTATGTTTTATATTTTCATCATTGTAAAAATTATCATTTTTAATTTAATTAAATAATTAAGCTATTAACTACAACTTATAAAAAAATGTTAAAATAAAAATTTTCTTTGTTAATATTATTAAAAAAAAGAATAGTTGATTAAATAAATGAAAAATAAATTTACAAATTAATATTAATAAAAATAGCTCAAATTTATTCAACAATAAGTATTGAAAATTAATTAAGTAAAAATATGATAGAAAAAGTTTAAAGTAACATAAATACAATTATGAGTTTTTAGAAAAAAATATATAAAACCCCCATAATGTTAATAATTTTAATAATAATAAAATAACATACCATCCATTTATTTAACTCTTTTTACATTAAATTACTTTTTAAAGTCAATATAAAGACATTTAAAACTACTAAAATTTTAATTTCAGGTAAGTAGTAAAGTCAATAAAAAAATATTAAACTAAAAATAAAATAAAATTATTTGACCAAATGAATTAGACTTTAACATAAAAACCATATGAAACTCAAAATATAAATAATAAACATAAACAAAGAGCTACATAGTCAAAATCCTCAATAGAGGAATCAGAATACCAACTTTTAAAGAGGATTCATAATCCTGGAATCTTGCAGTTATTTTCCTTAGTTCAGGATTCTTTTTACTTTCCCTGTATGAAACAAACGCAGAAATTTAATAATTAGGAAAATAATTACTTTCCCAATCTGAAACAAACACAGGAATCTGGAAATTAGGAAAAAGATTACTTTCCCAACCCAGATTCCCTGCCAACCAAACAAGCCCCAGTGATATAGTTATTTTCTTCCTTGTGAATTAAATTATCCAAATAATGCATCTTTTTAGTATTGAAGTTGAACATAATTGCAAAAAAGTGTTGATGAATATTTATTGGTATGTAAATCTGCACAACTAATTGATATATATTTAGATAATTAAATTGTTAAACTATTATTAAAATTATAGTATATAGTATTTGAGATATCATACCAAATCCATCAAAGTTAATTCTTATTAAATTGTTGCAACTATACTTTCTAATCTTCCGTTATTATTTTCTGGTTGTCTTCAACATTACTTTCAAATATAATTTGTCCCAAATCACCTTTTCATAAAAACATTACAGTTTAGTTAGCAATTATAACAATTATATATTTATAATTAAAAAATAAAAATAATCTATACTTACATTATCTTGTATAGAAAAATAGAACTTTTTGAAGTCACTGGTATAATCTTCTGTATTGTTCAATACAATACACCATAAATCAATAAATGTGGACTAAAGCATTTGTTTCTCGTTAAAAGAAATAATTTCATCCTTTACAATATTGTAAAATATGTCTAGTTAGAAATAAGAATCACTGAAAATAACACATAAAATAAAATTAGAAAATGTAGATGAATTGTAACATAATCATTTTTTTGGAACACTGCGTTGTTTCGTCATTGAGTAATCCAATGTATCTTTTTCTTTTATGGACATCATATGCCGTAAATGAGCATTGGATACCAAAAATTATTCCAATGCTCATATGAAACTCTAAGCTTTTAATATAGAAAAATGGAAGTTTAAATATGAGCATTGGATACCAAAAATTCACCTTAAGCTGACGCTGTTGTGGCTTACCAACGGATTCACAAGGCTGCTCAACCGCTTACCAAACCTTACAATTCCTTATTCTAAATGTTGATTAAATAACTTAAGTATTGTTAAAAGCTTAGAGTTTAAATATTTAAAAGAGATTGAATGAATGTTGGCTCTGATACCAAAATGTGCAGGATAATGTGCAGGATCGATATAAAAATAAAAATACGATATAAAATTAATAAAAATAATACCTTTTAAAAAGTAAGAATAACAAGAAGTGAATAAAACTGAAATTTTATTGCTTTTGATAGCTTATAAAACATGCGATGCTTAATACATTGGAGTTCTTCTTATTTATAGACTTAGAAGTAACTATTCTATTACATAATATTGAATGATTTTTGAAATCCGTCTTCTTTATTTGAGTGGATGACTTGGTCTTCACATGCCTTCACATGGCTATGTTTTTGGAGTGGATGTCTTAGTCTTCACATGGGTTTGGGTCCCCCATCTTCTTTTTGACTATTTTTCTTGAATGCTTGAGTGCGGTAGAACCAATAAGCCTGCTTAGTTTTTTGAGTGTAATATGTCCACCAAGATGGAATATGCTGTCCTGCTTTTTTAGTTCCATCTTCTAGCAAATCTTGATGAATACTATGATGAATGACCTTTGGATTAGATCCTCCTAACTCTCTTTGGTGAAGAAGAGTTGTAATGTTTTTTGAATTATATTTAATCTTATCATCCATGCTGAATTTTTGATCAAAGAAAACCTGCAAGTTAAATTATATGAATTAATCTTCAAACGGATCTTGAGCACAATGTCCTCCGAACATATCTTGAGGAGATGGGCTTGGAGTGGAATCTATGGATATTTGTGGCTGTTGTTGATTGCGTCTTTTTTGATATTCCATAAATTGGAAAAATTGTTCCATATCATCTTCTGAGAATTTTCCTTTTTGAATTGTTGCTGCTGAATTTGTTGGAGTCTTCTGTTGAGTAACCTTTTGTGGTGGTCCAGTTGGAGTGGTTGGATTAGTAGTGGGATTAATCCATGTCCTTTTGCCAGTAGTCATAAGAGTGGCCACTGCCTTTTGACAACATAACTCTTTTTTGTATGTATCCCACCATTTACATTTGAATTGTCTAATCAGTGACATAGGCCTTGGCGTTGGTCTGATTTGCACAATTTGAAAATTCCAACACTATATCCATGGCACTCTAAGAGACACATGCCATTGAATTTCTTTACTATATTCTTTCATTTTGCTATTATTGTTCCAATATTGTAAACCTTGTTGTGCTTCCATTGGCATAATATCTGGTTGGCATCCATGAGTATCCCACCAGTCGTAGAACCATAATGGGAATTTAACTTTGCTATCTTTGTGAAATTGAAAAAACCAAGAATGGTCAAAAGACCTTAAATAAAAAGCTTTCTTCCATGCCTGTTTATAATCTTCATAAGAATATCCTTGAGGTTGAAATGGTATAGAAAATGGAATTTTGGTAAAAATATTTGGCCAATCTTCTACATCTAATACTTGTTTTATCACACATTTTGAATAAGCTATTTTTTTCGTTCATTCTTCATGAATATGAGTGATTTCAACAGATTCTGAATCTACTAAAATGAATTCATAAAACATTTGAGTTTTTAATAAATCATCTGAAAACCATAGCATATCATTTCGAAATAATTGTTGAGTGTAATTATTTAAATCAGTAACTGGAATATTAGTAGTAAACTCTGTTAAACATAAATATTCAAAAGGTTTTTTTAATTGATACGATGATTTTCCTGAATCAATATTTTGAGTAGGTGTATTTGGAAGTGGGGTTATTGCTACTGGTGTTTGAGATGAACTAGACACTTTATTCCTTAATTGTGCAAAAGGTGTTTGAGTTACTTGAGTATATGTGAGTGGAAGTAATGGAAATTCTTCTATACTTGTAAACTTATTGGAAGTTTGAATAACCGGGGATAAAGGTCTTGGAGTATTCACCTTTGACATATAATCTGCTGCTGTCTGTTTTTTGTAATTTTTGAATGAAGATGATGACTCTCCTTTGTTTGCCATTGATTTTTCCTGTAAAAAATAAAAATTATATAAAGGCTATTTCTTTCCTAAAGTTTTCTATTCTTTTCCATATTGCTTTATTTACTTCTGGGATTCTTGTTGACTTATAAGTATAATATGATACTAACATACTGTAATAATGCATTTGATGCAAAAATACTTGATGTTTTACTGACAGTGGATTACTATTATATATATGATAAATGTTTGGAAATTCTGGATCTTGAATAACATGTTCTTTTAGTGAATAAATTTTTAATATTTTCTTTTTAGTTTGAGGGTGATTAATATAATCTTTTATCCATAACCAATCTTCATTTCTCGAAATATGTGTCATTCTTCTGTTTACCTGTAAGAAATTCGCGAGTTAAAAAATCAGGTAATGAATTATCTTCTCCTTTTATATATTCTATATCAAAATCAAACACTGATAAAATACCTTGCCATCTAGCAAATATTTGTTTTGATACTAAGTTTTCTATATCTCTTTGAATTATGTCTTTAGCAGATTTACAATCTACTCTTAATAAAAACTTTTTATTATATAAATCATCTTGAAATTTAGATATACTTAAAACTATTGCTAACATTTCTTTTTTAACTGTTGAATAATTCTTTTGAGATCCTATCCATACTTTAGACATATATCTTATTAATTGAATTTTATTATTTATCCTTTGCTTTAAAATCCCTCCATATCCTATTTCTGATGCATCGGTTTTTATTATCATGAATGCTTCTGGATGTGGAATACCTAAACATGGTAATGACTTAATTTTTTCTTTTGCTTCTTTAACTATTTGAGTATGTAAGTTTGACCACGGAGGTGGATTCTTTTTTAATCTTTCATATAATGGTGCACACAACGTTCTTAAATTAGGGAAAAAATCTGCAACATAATTAAGACACCCTAAAAATCTTTGTAATTGATTTTTATCTTTAATTTCATCTGGAAATTTACTACCAAATTCAAGTGATCTATTAATAGGTCTAATAGTTCCTTTATTAATATCATGTCCTAAGAATCTGATTTGAGTTTGAAATAGTTTCATTTTTGGTGCTGATATTACTAATCCATTTTGTACTACTAGTTTAAAAAATATATTTAGATGTTTAAAATGTTCATCTAATGTTCTGGAATATATTAATATATCATCTATATAAACTATCATGAATGTATATGCAGAAAATATGTCATTCATTATATTTTGAAATTCTGATGGTGCATTTTTTAATCCAAATGGCATTACATTCCATTCATAATGTCCGAATGGTACTGTAAATGCTGTTTTGTACTTATCTTTTTCATCTATTTGAATTTGCCAATATCCTGATTTTAAATCAAATTTTGAATATACTTTTGCATTAAATAGTCTATTTAATAAATCTTTTTTATTAGGAATAGGATATCTTATCCATTTTAATACTTTATTTAACGGTTTATAATTTATTACTAATCTTGGAACTCCTCTTTCTTTTTCTGCTTGATTATTGACATAAAATGCTGAACAACTCCATGGAGATTTAGAAGGTCGAATTAATTTTTTATCTAATAATGGTTTTATTTTCTATCTTACAATGTGCTAATAATTCAGAATTCATTTGTATTGGCCTAGCCTTGGTTGGAATATTTCTTTCATTGAAGTTTTCTTCATATGGTAATTGAATTATATGGGTTTTTCTTGACCAAAATGCAGATGGATGATCTGCACATATTGTTTCTTTGAACTTTTCTTCTAATTGTATAATTTTGTTTTTGATCTCTTCTTTATTTAATTGAAAGTCTATTTGTTTATATGTAATCTCTTCTTTTATATAGTTTATTTGATTTTCTTTTTGTTTAACTTGACAAAATATACTATTAGTTTGTAATAAATTTAACTCTCTTTGTCTTACTGGAGTAATGAATTGAAATAATATTTTATTGCCCATTATGTTTACTTGTAAACCTTCTGTTGTCTTTTTAAATGGGCTAATTTTATCAACAGTAGCAAATCAATTAGAAATAGTCTCAACAAAAATAGATAATATACCTAAAGAAAATATTAGTATTCAAGACTCTATTAAAAAAGAAAAATTAAATATTTCAACAAATATTATAAATAATCCATATAAAAATATAAATTTTCCAAATGAAATATCTAAACCTCATTTTCAAATAAATGATATTCAACTCCCACAAAGAGATAATGATACATTAAATAAAATATTAAAAAAGTTACAAGAAACAAAACCTAGTACTAGTACAGAATCTACAGATAATATACAAAATATTGAACAAAATAATTTAATACAAACAGATGATAGTAGCAGTAGTGATTCAAATGAAATTAAAGATATAATAGAAGAAATTGAAGATGAACTACAAGATGACAATATAAATAGAATTAGAAAACAATATAGAAGAAAAAATTATAATTACAGAAAAAATTCATACGCACCATATCAACGAAAAAATTATTATCCAAAACTAACACCTCCAGATATACAAATTGAAGAAAGAGCAAAGTTTACATCTAGTCAATATGATGGTAGAGCAGTTTATGAATGGAATATAGATGGTAGATCAGAATATGAAATATTAAGATTACTACAAGAAATGGGAATGGCTAGAGTAGCTTATAGACAAGAAGGGTATAAACCAAAAGATATAGCTGTAGCCTTTACTGCAGGATTTTCAGGACAATTAAAAAATTGGTGAGATAATATGATAACAAAAGATCAACGAAATGAAGTAATAGAACATACAATTGAAGAAGACGAACTAGATGTTAATGGAAATATAGTAAGAGATGCTCAAGGAAATCCAAAGAAAATTAAAATATCGGATGCACCAGAATATTTAATATATGCTTTAGCTCATCATTTTATAGGAAATCCATCTTATGAATCAAAAAGTTCTCAAATATTTCTGACTAATTTAAGATGTCCAACATTAACAGATTTAAGATGGTATAAAGATATGTTTTTAACTTATGTATTTAAAAGAGATGATTGTAATCAACCATTTTGGAAAGAAAAATTCATTTCAGGATTACCTACTTTATTTTCATATAGAATATTTAATGCTATAAAAACAACAACAGGAAAAGAAGATATTAATTTTTATGACTGGAGTTATGGTCAATTAATATCATTTATTAAATCAGAAGGATTAAAACTTTGTCAAGAGTTAAAATTACAATCAAAATATGGCTCAGAGAGAAATGAAATAGGTTCATTCTGTGATGCATTTGGAATAACAGGAATAAAAGCCCCTTCTAGAAATAATAAAAGAATTACATATCCATATAAACCATACAAAAGAAGAAGTAAAAAATATCAACAATATTCTAATAATTTCAATCAGACAAGAGATTTTAAGAAAAAGAAGTATAGAAAGAAAAAATTAATTTGTTATAAATGTGGAAAACCAGGTCATATAGCAACAAATTGTAAAACTCAAAAAAGAATAAATGAAATTTTTGATAAAGAGGAAGATAAAGAATTACGATTAAAAATAATGAAAATTATGATTAATAGTGACACAGAAGAAAGTGAAGAAAACATTAATGAAATTTATACAGATAGCGAAGAAGAATATTCAGATAAATCTTCACCATGTCGTTGTATTAATATGATATCAGATGAAAAAACTAATAAAGACTTATTATTTGAACTTATTAGTAAAATAGAAAACCCGGAAGAGCAAAGACAATATTTAATAAGATTAAAAGATTTAATATTAAAAGAAGATAAAAAACCCGAATTTTTAGAACCATTTAATATTACAAAATTATATAACAAATACTCAGAACAAAAACCTCAAGGAATAGTTTCTAACTCTAATACAAATTTCATACAGCAACAAATTCAAGAATTAAAATTAGAAATTAAAAATGATATTAAAACTCTGCAGTTAAGTGAATTAGAATTCCAAGCTAAAATAAGTCTAAATGAACAAAATCAGAAATAAGATATCCCAGAAAGTAGTAAAAGCAATAAAGGAATTCAAATTCCAGGAGAAACAAACAATGAAGAATATTTAAATGTAATTGAAAAAATTAATATAGAAAAATGGCATGTATTTGTTACTATAGGAATTCAAGATTATCATACAACTAGTATAGCCATGATAGATAGTGGAGCAGATCAAAGTTGTATTAAAAATGGAATTATACCAATAAAATATTGTTCAAAAACAAATCATAAATTACAAACCGCAAATGGAAATCCATTAAAAGTTAAATATAAATTAAAAAATGGATTTATATGTAATAATAATTATTGTTTTAAGCATACATTTATTATAGTAGAAGATTTAACTCAAGATGTTATTTTAGGAAACCCCTTTTTATATCAAATTAGCCCATTTAAAAAGACAACAGAAGGTTTACAAGTAAACATAATGGGCAATAAAATATTATTTCAATTCATTACTCCAGTAAGACAAAGAGAGTTAAATTTATTACAAACTAATAGTATATTTTGTCAAGTTAAACAAAAAGAAAATCAAATAAACTATATAAAAGAAGAGATTACATATAAACAAATAGACTTTCAATTAAATAAAGAAGAGATCAAAAACAAAATTATACAATTAGAAGAAAAGTTCAAAGAAACAATATGTGCAGATCATCCATCTGCATTTTGGTCAAGAAAAACCCATATAATTCAATTACCATATGAAGAAAACTTCAATGAAAGAAATATTCCAACCAAGGCTAGGCCAATACAAATGAATTCTGAATTATTAGCACATTGTAAGATAGAAATAAAATCATTATTAGATAAAAAATTAATTCGACCTTCTAAATCTCCATGGAGTTGTTCAGCATTTTATGTCAATAATCAAGCAGAAAAAGAAAGAGGAGTTCCAAGATTAGTAATAAATTATAAACCGTTAAATAAAGTATTAAAATGGATAAGATATCCTATTCCTAATAAAAAAGATTTATTAAATAGACTATTTAATGCAAAAGTATATTCAAAATTTGATTTAAAATCAGGATATTGGCAAATTCAAATAGATGAAAAAGATAAGTACAAAACAGCATTTACAGTACCATTCGGACATTATGAATGGAATGTAATGCCATTTGGATTAAAAAATGCACCATCAGAATTTCAAAATATAATGAATGACATATTTTCTGCATATACATTCATGATAGTTTATATAGATGATATATTAATATATTCCAGAACATTAGATGAACATTTTAAACATCTAAATATTTTTTAAACTAGTAGTACAAAATGGATTAGTAATATCAGCACCAAAAATGAAACTATTTCAAACTCAAATCAGATTCTTAGGACATGATATTAATAAAGGAACTATTAGACCTATTAATAGATCACTTGAATTTGGTAGTAAATTTCCAGATGAAATTAAAGATAAAAATCAATTACAAAGATTTTTAGGATGTCTTAATTATGTTGCAGATTTTTTCCCTAATTTAAGAACATTGTGTGCACCATTATATGAAAGATTAAAAAAGAATCCACCTCCGTGGTCAAACTTACATACTCAAATAGTTAAAGAAGCAAAAGAAAAAATTAGGTCATTACCATGTTTAGGTATTCCACATCCAGAAGCATTCATGATAGTAGAAACCGATGCATCAGAAATAGGATATGGAGGGATTTTAAAGCAAAGGATAAACAATAAAATTCAATTAATAAGATATATGTCTAAAGTATGGACAGGATCTCAAAAGAATTATTCAACAGTTAAAAAAGAGATGTTAGCAATAGTTTTAAGTATATCTAAATTTCAAGACGATTTATATAATAAAAAGTTTTTATTAAGAGTAGATTGTAAATCTGCTAAAGACATAATTCAAAGAGATATAGAAAACTTAGTATCTAAACAAATATTTGCTAGATGGCAAGGTATTTTATCAGTTTTTGATTTTGATATAGAATATATAATTTTTCATATGAGCATTGGATACCATAAAATTCACCTTAAGCTGACGCTGTTGTGGCTTACCAACGGATTCACAAGGCTGCTCAACCGCTTACCAAACCTTACAATTCCTTATTCTAAATGTTGATTAAATAACTTAAGTATTGTTAAAAGCTTAGAGTTTAAATATTTAATCAGCAATATTTAAATGTAATTGGAATTCTAATTCACTTAACTGCAGAGTTTTAATATCATTTTTAATTTCTTTAATTTTTAATTTTAATTCTTGAATTTGTTGCTGTATGAAATTTGGTATCAGAGCCATAATTCATTCAATCTCTTTTAAATATTTAAACTCTAAGCTTTTAACAATACTTAAGTTATTTAATCAACATTTAGAATAAGGAATTGTAAGGTTTGGTAAGCGGTTGAGCAGCCTTGTGAATCCGTTGGTAAGCCACAACAGCGTCAGCTTAAGGTGTTCCCGGTTAGGCACTCCTGTGTTCCCCATACATTCTGCATTCTTTGTGTTGCATTAAGCAACTAAGGTACGTTTTAAAAGTTATGAATTTAAATACTTTTAAGAAATTGTTTAATTTTGGCAATAATACTAATTTAGCAGATGTAGATAATATTAATCAAAGTCATGAAATACAGTTTGATATAAACTCAAAAACTTTAAGTTCTGTTTATCATATAGGTAATTTAAGTTTTAATAATTCCTACCCAGTTAAAATACATGAACAAGATTTAACATTTAAAGAAATTTCAAAAACTATAAAATTATTGTCTAATATTGCAATTAATAGATATAAAGGTCAAGGATTTAAATATATTCATTATGGAATAATAAAAGTATTAATCAAACCTATGCATAGAATAGGTATTAATAATCCTATATTTATAGCATTAAGAGATAGAAGATTAATAGAGTATCAAGATTCAATACTTGCTTTAATTCAAACTAATATATGTGATGGTTCAATATCATTCAATTGTGTACCTAATTTTTTAGTTAGTTTGGATGATGAATTAATTCTTGATTCATTAGTTATGGATATACAGATAGATCAACATAAAATTGATACTAGAAGTCGTAGTTTTGTAATTCAATATAAAGTATGTTTTAAATTGTTAAAAACTTTAATAGATCCAAGATTAAAATTAGAACAAACAAATAATGAAGAAACCGTAATATTTGAAGAAGATTCTACTAAATCATCAGTATAAATTCCAAAAACTTTAAAGCGGGATGAAATCACGATTCCACAAACTTTTACAATAATTCCTCAAATTCAATCAAGAAATATACAACAAAGTAATACCTCAAAGATAATTAAACAAGATGATGGAAGTATCATAATACACTTTGATGAATTAAGATCTAATAATTATGGAGCTAATAAACGATTAATTCAACCTGAAAGACATTCAATATCAGATATACCTACATTAAGAAGAACCTTTAGCCAACATACTAATTTAGATACAAACCCTGAAATATATTCAATACCGATTACAGGTAGTCAAAGAATTCATTATAAATCACCATTACCAGAAATAATTAATACTAATTCATTGAGAAATTCACCATCTTATTCAGAAATGAAACCCGAATCTATTAATGTAATAATTGAAGAATTTAAACCTAAATTTAGTTATTTGGAAGAATTATTTAATGATGAAATTAATAATGAAAAAAGAAATTGGTATAACTCTTTAGATAAAACATTTCAAGAAAATCTTCAAGATCAATGGAAACAGGAATTATATAGAAGAAAATTTAATTATCCATTCTTTTCTTGGCTAGAATTTATCACACAAAAAGAAAATATTACAAATGTATATTCAACCCCGTCAATAAATGTTCAAACATCCTTATACAAAAAATGGAATTTAATAGGAGGAGAGATAGTTACTTCGGTACATCCACCTCTACTAAATATAGTAATTAATACATCTAAAGGAGAAATAGTAGCAACCCCATTTAGAGAAGCTCGAACAGATAAAGGCCCAATAGAAATAGAAGATATAAAAAAGGTTAATCAGCAGTTAAATTATTCAAATCAAATACTATCAACAGTAGCACATCAATTAGAAATAGTCTCAACAAAAATAGATAATATACCTAAAGAAAATAAGAATATTCAAGACTCTATTAAAAAAAAAAATTAAATATTTCAACAAATATTATAAATAATCCATTTAAAAATATAAATTTTCCAAATGAAATATCTAAACCTCATTTTCAAATAAATGATATTCAACTCCCACAAAGAGATAATGATACATTAAATAAAATATTAAAAAAGTTACAAGAAACAAAACCTAGTACTAGTACAGAATCTACAGATAATATACAAAATATTGAACAAAATAATTTAATACAAACAGATGATAGTAGCAGTAGTGATTCAAATGAAATTAAAGATATAATAGAAGAAATTGAAGGTGAATTACAAGATGATAAAATAAATAGAATTAGAAAACAATATAGAAGAAAAAATTATAATTACAGAAAAACAAATTCTTACGCACCATATCAACGAAAAAATTATTATCCAAAACTAACACCTCCAGATATACAAATTGAAGAAAGAGCAAAGTTTACATCTAGTCAATATGATGGTAGAGCAGTTTATGAATGGAATATAGATGGTAGATCAGAATATGAAATATTAAGATTACTACAAGAAATGGGAATGGCTAGAGTAGCTTATAGACAAGAAGGGTATAAACCAAAAGATATAGCTGTAGCCTTTACTGCAGGATTTTCAGGACAATTAAAAAATTGGTGGGATAATATGATAACAAAAGATCAACGAAATGAAGTAATAGAACATACAATTGAAGAAGACGAACTAGATGTTAATGGAAATATAGTAAGAGATGCTCAAGGAAATCCAAAGAAAATTAAAATATCGGATGCACCAGAATATTTAATATATGCTTTAGCTCATCATTTCATAGGAAATCCATCTTATGAATCAAAAAGTTCTCAAATATTTCTGACTAATTTAAGATGTCCAACATTAACAGATTTTAGATGGTATAAGGATATGTTTTTAACTTATGTATTTAAAAGAGATGATTGTAATCAACCATTTTGGAAAGAAAAATTCATTTCAGGATTACCTACTTTATTTTCATATAGAATATTTAATGCTATAAAAACAACAACAGGAAAAGAAGATATTAATTTTTATGACTGGAGTTATGGTCAATTAATATCATTTATTAAATCAGAAGGATTAAAACTTTGTCAAGAGTTAAAATTACAATCAAAATATGGCTCAGAGAGAAATGAAATAGGTTCATTCTGTGATGCATTTGGAATAACAGGAATAAAAGCCCCTTCTAGAAATAATAAAAGAATTACATATCCATATAAACCATACAAAAGAAGAAGTAAAAAATATCAACAATATTCTAATAATTTCAATCAGACAAGAGATTTTAAGAAAAAGAAGTATAGAAAGAAAAAATTAATTTGTTATAAATGTGGAAAACCAGGTCATATAGCAACAAATTGTAAAACTCAAAAAAGAATAAATGAAATTTTTGATAAAGAGGAAGATAAAGAATTACGATTAAAAATAATGAAAATTATGATTAATAGTGACACAGAAGAAAGTGAAGAAAACATTAATGAAATTTATACAGATAGCGAAGAAGAATATTCAGATAAATCTTCACCATGTCGTTGTATTAATATGATATCAGATGAAAAAACTAATAAAGACTTATTATTTGAACTTATTAGTAAAATAGAAAACCCGGAAGAGCAAAGACAATATTTAATAAGATTAAAAGATTTAATATTAAAAGAAGATAAAAAACCCGAATTTTTAGAACCATTTAATATTACAAAATTATATAACAAATACTCAGAACAAAAACCTCAAGGAATAGTTTCTAACTCTAATACAAATTTCATACAGCAACAAATTCAAGAATTAAAATTAGAAATTAAAAATGATATTAAAACTCTGCAGTTAAGTGAATTAGAATTCCAAGCTAAAATAAGTCTAAATGAACAAAATCAGAAATAAGATATCCCAGAAAGTAGTAAAAGCAATAAAGGAATTCAAATTCCAGGAGAAACAAACAATGAAGAATATTTAAATGTAATTGAAAAAATTAATATAGAAAAATGGCATGTATTTGTTACTATAGGAATTCAAGATTATCATACAACTAGTATAGCCATGATAGATAGTGGAGCAGATCAAAGTTGTATTAAAAATGGAATTATACCAATAAAATATTGTTCAAAAACAAATCATAAATTACAAACCGCAAATGGAAATCCATTAAAAGTTAAATATAAATTAAAAAATGGATTTATATGTAATAATAATTATTGTTTTAAGCATACATTTATTATAGTAGAAGATTTAACTCAAGATGTTATTTTAGGAAACCCCTTTTTATATCAAATTAGCCCATTTAAAAAGACAACAGAAGGTTTACAAGTAAACATAATGGGCAATAAAATATTATTTCAATTCATTACTCCAGTAAGACAAAGAGAGTTAAATTTATTACAAACTAATAGTATATTTTGTCAAGTTAAACAAAAAGAAAATCAAATAAACTATATAAAAGAAGAGATTACATATAAACAAATAGACTTTCAATTAAATAAAGAAGAGATCAAAAACAAAATTATACAATTAGAAGAAAAGTTCAAAGAAACAATATGTGCAGATCATCCATCTGCATTTTGGTCAAGAAAAACCCATATAATTCAATTACCATATGAAGAAAACTTCAATGAAAGAAATATTCCAACCAAGGCTAGGCCAATACAAATGAATTCTGAATTATTAGCACATTGTAAGATAGAAATAAAATCATTATTAGATAAAAAATTAATTCGACCTTCTAAATCTCCATGGAGTTGTTCAGCATTTTATGTCAATAATCAAGCAGAAAAAGAAAGAGGAGTTCCAAGATTAGTAATAAATTATAAACCGTTAAATAAAGTATTAAAATGGATAAGATATCCTATTCCTAATAAAAAAGATTTATTAAATAGACTATTTAATGCAAAAGTATATTCAAAATTTGATTTAAAATCAGGATATTGGCAAATTCAAATAGATGAAAAAGATAAGTACAAAACAGCATTTACAGTACCATTCGGACATTATGAATGGAATGTAATGCCATTTGGATTAAAAAATGCACCATCAGAATTTCAAAATATAATGAATGACATATTTTCTGCATATACATTCATGATAGTTTATATAGATGATATATTAATATATTCCAGAACATTAGATGAACATTTTAAACATCTAAATATATTTTTTAAACTAGTAGTACAAAATGGATTAGTAATATCAGCACCAAAAATGAAACTATTTCAAACTCAAATCAGATTCTTAGGACATGATATTAATAAAGGAACTATTAGACCTATTAATAGATCACTTGAATTTGGTAGTAAATTTCCAGATGAAATTAAAGATAAAAATCAATTACAAAGATTTTTAGGATGTCTTAATTATGTTGCAGATTTTTTCCCTAATTTAAGAACATTGTGTGCACCATTATATGAAAGATTAAAAAAGAATCCACCTCCGTGGTCAAACTTACATACTCAAATAGTTAAAGAAGCAAAAGAAAAAATTAGGTCATTACCATGTTTAGGTATTCCACATCCAGAAGCATTCATGATAGTAGAAACCGATGCATCAGAAATAGGATATGGAGGGATTTTAAAGCAAAGGATAAACAATAAAATTCAATTAATAAGATATATGTCTAAAGTATGGACAGGATCTCAAAAGAATTATTCAACAGTTAAAAAAGAGATGTTAGCAATAGTTTTAAGTATATCTAAATTTCAAGACGATTTATATAATAAAAAGTTTTTATTAAGAGTAGATTGTAAATCTGCTAAAGACATAATTCAAAGAGATATAGAAAACTTAGTATCTAAACAAATATTTGCTAGATGGCAAGGTATTTTATCAGTTTTTGATTTTGATATAGAATATATAATTTTTCATATGAGCATTGGATACCATAAAATTCACCTTAAGCTGACGCTGTTGTGGCTTACCAACGGATTCACAAGGCTGCTCAACCGCTTACCAAACCTTACAATTCCTTATTCTAAATGTTGATTAAATAACTTAAGTATTGTTAAAAGCTTAGAGTTTAAATATTTAATCAGCAATATTTAAATGTAATTGGAATTCTAATTCACTTAACTGCAGAGTTTTAATATCATTTTTAATTTCTTTAATTTTTAATTTTAATTCTTGAATTTGTTGCTGTATGAAATTTGGTATCAGAGCCATAATTCATTCAATCTCTTTTAAATATTTAAACTCTAAGCTTTTAACAATACTTAAGTTATTTAATCAACATTTAGAATAAGGAATTGTAAGGTTGGTAAGCGGTTGAGCAGCCTTGTGAATCCGTTGGTAAGCCACAACAGCGTCAGCTTAAGGTGTTCCCGGTTAGGCACTCCTGTGTTCCCCATACATTCTGCATTCTTTGTGTTGCATTAAGCAACTAAGGTACGTTTTAAAAGTTATGAATTTAAATACTTTTAAGAAATTGTTTAATTTTGGCAATAATACTAATTTAGCAGATGTAGATAATATTAATCAAAGTCATGAAATACAGTTTGATATAAACTCAAAAACTTTAAGTTCTGTTTATCATATAGGTAATTTAAGTTTTAATAATTCCTACCCAGTTAAAATACATGAACAAGATTTAACATTTAAAGAAATTTCAAAAACTATAAAATTATTGTCTAATATTGCAATTAATAGATATAAAGGTCAAGGATTTAAATATATTCATTATGGAATAATAAAAGTATTAATCAAACCTATGCATAGAATAGGTATTAATAATCCTATATTTATAGCATTAAGAGATAGAAGATTAATAGAGTATCAAGATTCAATACTTGCTTTAATTCAAACTAATATATGTGATGGTTCAATATCATTCAATTGTGTACCTAATTTTTTAGTTAGTTTGGATGATGAATTAATTCTTGATTCATTAGTTATGGATATACAGATAGATCAACATAAAATTGATACTAGAAGTCGTAGTTTTGTAATTCAATATAAAGTATGTTTTAAATTGTTAAAAACTTTAATAGATCCAAGATTAAAATTAGAACAAACAAATAATGAAGAAACCGTAATATTTGAAGAAGATTCTACTAAATCATCAGTATAAATTCCAAAAACTTTAAAGCGGGATGAAATCACGATTCCACAAACTTTTACAATAATTCCTCAAATTCAATCAAGAAATATACAACAAAGTAATACCTCAAAGATAATTAAACAAGATGATGGAAGTATCATAATACACTTTGATGAATTAAGATCTAATAATTATGGAGCTAATAAACGATTAATTCAACCTGAAAGACATTCAATATCAGATATACCTACATTAAGAAGAACCTTTAGCCAACATACTAATTTAGATACAAACCCTGAAATATATTCAATACCGATTACAGGTAGTCAAAGAATTCATTATAAATCACCATTACCAGAAATAATTAATACTAATTCATTGAGAAATTCACCATCTTATTCAGAAATGAAACCCGAATCTATTAATGTAATAATTGAAGAATTTAAACCTAAATTTAGTTATTTGGAAGAATTATTTAATGATGAAATTAATAATGAAAAAAGAAATTGGTATAACTCTTTAGATAAAACATTTCAAGAAAATCTTCAAGATCAATGGAAACAGGAATTATATAGAAGAAAATTTAATTATCCATTCTTTTCTTGGCTAGAATTTATCACACAAAAAGAAAATATTACAAATGTATATTCAACCCCGTCAATAAATGTTCAAACATCCTTATACAAAAAATGGAATTTAATAGGAGGAGAGATAGTTACTTCGGTACATCCACCTCTACTAAATATAGTAATTAATACATCTAAAGGAGAAATAGTAGCAACCCCATTTAGAGAAGCTCGAACAGATAAAGGCCCAATAGAAATAGAAGATATAAAAAAGGTTAATCAGCAGTTAAATTATTCAAATCAAATACTATCAACAGTAGCACATCAATTAGAAATAGTCTCAACAAAAATAGATAATATACCTAAAGAAAATAAGAATATTCAAGACTCTATTAAAAAAAAAAATTAAATATTTCAACAAATATTATAAATAATCCATTTAAAAATATAAATTTTCCAAATGAAATATCTAAACCTCATTTTCAAATAAATGATATTCAACTCCCACAAAGAGATAATGATACATTAAATAAAATATTAAAAAAGTTACAAGAAACAAAACCTAGTACTAGTACAGAATCTACAGATAATATACAAAATATTGAACAAAATAATTTAATACAAACAGATGATAGTAGCAGTAGTGATTCAAATGAAATTAAAGATATAATAGAAGAAATTGAAGGTGAATTACAAGATGATAAAATAAATAGAATTAGAAAACAATATAGAAGAAAAAATTATAATTACAGAAAAACAAATTCTTACGCACCATATCAACGAAAAAATTATTATCCAAAACTAACACCTCCAGATATACAAATTGAAGAAAGAGCAAAGTTTACATCTAGTCAATATGATGGTAGAGCAGTTTATGAATGGAATATAGATGGTAGATCAGAATATGAAATATTAAGATTACTACAAGAAATGGGAATGGCTAGAGTAGCTTATAGACAAGAAGGGTATAAACCAAAAGATATAGCTGTAGCCTTTACTGCAGGATTTTCAGGACAATTAAAAAATTGGTGGGATAATATGATAACAAAAGATCAACGAAATGAAGTAATAGAACATACAATTGAAGAAGACGAACTAGATGTTAATGGAAATATAGTAAGAGATGCTCAAGGAAATCCAAAGAAAATTAAAATATCGGATGCACCAGAATATTTAATATATGCTTTAGCTCATCATTTCATAGGAAATCCATCTTATGAATCAAAAAGTTCTCAAATATTTCTGACTAATTTAAGATGTCCAACATTAACAGATTTTAGATGGTATAAGGATATGTTTTTAACTTATGTATTTAAAAGAGATGATTGTAATCAACCATTTTGGAAAGAAAAATTCATTTCAGGATTACCTACTTTATTTTCATATAGAATATTTAATGCTATAAAAACAACAACAGGAAAAGAAGATATTAATTTTTATGACTGGAGTTATGGTCAATTAATATCATTTATTAAATCAGAAGGATTAAAACTTTGTCAAGAGTTAAAATTACAATCAAAATATGGCTCAGAGAGAAATGAAATAGGTTCATTCTGTGATGCATTTGGAATAACAGGAATAAAAGCCCCTTCTAGAAATAATAAAAGAATTACATATCCATATAAACCATACAAAAGAAGAAGTAAAAAATATCAACAATATTCTAATAATTTCAATCAGACAAGAGATTTTAAGAAAAAGAAGTATAGAAAGAAAAAATTAATTTGTTATAAATGTGGAAAACCAGGTCATATAGCAACAAATTGTAAAACTCAAAAAAGAATAAATGAAATTTTTGATAAAGAGGAAGATAAAGAATTACGATTAAAAATAATGAAAATTATGATTAATAGTGACACAGAAGAAAGTGAAGAAAACATTAATGAAATTTATACAGATAGCGAAGAAGAATATTCAGATAAATCTTCACCATGTCGTTGTATTAATATGATATCAGATGAAAAAACTAATAAAGACTTATTATTTGAACTTATTAGTAAAATAGAAAACCCGGAAGAGCAAAGACAATATTTAATAAGATTAAAAGATTTAATATTAAAAGAAGATAAAAAACCCGAATTTTTAGAACCATTTAATATTACAAAATTATATAACAAATACTCAGAACAAAAACCTCAAGGAATAGTTTCTAACTCTAATACAAATTTCATACAGCAACAAATTCAAGAATTAAAATTAGAAATTAAAAATGATATTAAAACTCTGCAGTTAAGTGAATTAGAATTCCAAGCTAAAATAAGTCTAAATGAACAAAATCAGAAATAAGATATCCCAGAAAGTAGTAAAAGCAATAAAGGAATTCAAATTCCAGGAGAAACAAACAATGAAGAATATTTAAATGTAATTGAAAAAATTAATATAGAAAAATGGCATGTATTTGTTACTATAGGAATTCAAGATTATCATACAACTAGTATAGCCATGATAGATAGTGGAGCAGATCAAAGTTGTATTAAAAATGGAATTATACCAATAAAATATTGTTCAAAAACAAATCATAAATTACAAACCGCAAATGGAAATCCATTAAAAGTTAAATATAAATTAAAAAATGGATTTATATGTAATAATAATTATTGTTTTAAGCATACATTTATTATAGTAGAAGATTTAACTCAAGATGTTATTTTAGGAAACCCCTTTTTATATCAAATTAGCCCATTTAAAAAGACAACAGAAGGTTTACAAGTAAACATAATGGGCAATAAAATATTATTTCAATTCATTACTCCAGTAAGACAAAGAGAGTTAAATTTATTACAAACTAATAGTATATTTTGTCAAGTTAAACAAAAAGAAAATCAAATAAACTATATAAAAGAAGAGATTACATATAAACAAATAGACTTTCAATTAAATAAAGAAGAGATCAAAAACAAAATTATACAATTAGAAGAAAAGTTCAAAGAAACAATATGTGCAGATCATCCATCTGCATTTTGGTCAAGAAAAACCCATATAATTCAATTACCATATGAAGAAAACTTCAATGAAAGAAATATTCCAACCAAGGCTAGGCCAATACAAATGAATTCTGAATTATTAGCACATTGTAAGATAGAAATAAAATCATTATTAGATAAAAAATTAATTCGACCTTCTAAATCTCCATGGAGTTGTTCAGCATTTTATGTCAATAATCAAGCAGAAAAAGAAAGAGGAGTTCCAAGATTAGTAATAAATTATAAACCGTTAAATAAAGTATTAAAATGGATAAGATATCCTATTCCTAATAAAAAAGATTTATTAAATAGACTATTTAATGCAAAAGTATATTCAAAATTTGATTTAAAATCAGGATATTGGCAAATTCAAATAGATGAAAAAGATAAGTACAAAACAGCATTTACAGTACCATTCGGACATTATGAATGGAATGTAATGCCATTTGGATTAAAAAATGCACCATCAGAATTTCAAAATATAATGAATGACATATTTTCTGCATATACATTCATGATAGTTTATATAGATGATATATTAATATATTCCAGAACATTAGATGAACATTTTAAACATCTAAATATATTTTTTAAACTAGTAGTACAAAATGGATTAGTAATATCAGCACCAAAAATGAAACTATTTCAAACTCAAATCAGATTCTTAGGACATGATATTAATAAAGGAACTATTAGACCTATTAATAGATCACTTGAATTTGGTAGTAAATTTCCAGATGAAATTAAAGATAAAAATCAATTACAAAGATTTTTAGGATGTCTTAATTATGTTGCAGATTTTTTCCCTAATTTAAGAACATTGTGTGCACCATTATATGAAAGATTAAAAAAGAATCCACCTCCGTGGTCAAACTTACATACTCAAATAGTTAAAGAAGCAAAAGAAAAAATTAGGTCATTACCATGTTTAGGTATTCCACATCCAGAAGCATTCATGATAGTAGAAACCGATGCATCAGAAATAGGATATGGAGGGATTTTAAAGCAAAGGATAAACAATAAAATTCAATTAATAAGATATATGTCTAAAGTATGGACAGGATCTCAAAAGAATTATTCAACAGTTAAAAAAGAGATGTTAGCAATAGTTTTAAGTATATCTAAATTTCAAGACGATTTATATAATAAAAAGTTTTTATTAAGAGTAGATTGTAAATCTGCTAAAGACATAATTCAAAGAGATATAGAAAACTTAGTATCTAAACAAATATTTGCTAGATGGCAAGGTATTTTATCAGTTTTTGATTTTGATATAGAATATATAATTTTTCATATGAGCATTGGATACCATAAAATTCACCTTAAGCTGACGCTGTTGTGGCTTACCAACGGATTCACAAGGCTGCTCAACCGCTTACCAAACCTTACAATTCCTTATTCTAAATGTTGATTAAATAACTTAAGTATTGTTAAAAGCTTAGAGTTTAAATATTTAATCAGCAATATTTAAATGTAATTGGAATTCTAATTCACTTAACTGCAGAGTTTTAATATCATTTTTAATTTCTTTAATTTTTAATTTTAATTCTTGAATTTGTTGCTGTATGAAATTTGGTATCAGAGCCATAATTCATTCAATCTCTTTTAAATATTTAAACTCTAAGCTTTTAACAATACTTAAGTTATTTAATCAACATTTAGAATAAGGAATTGTAAGGTTTGGTAAGCGGTTGAGCAGCCTTGTGAATCCGTTGGTAAGCCACAACAGCGTCAGCTTAAGGTGTTCCCGGTTAGGCACTCCTGTGTTCCCCATACATTCTGCATTCTTTGTGTTGCATTAAGCAACTAAGGTACGTTTTAAAAGTTATGAATTTAAATACTTTTAAGAAATTGTTTAATTTTGGCAATAATACTAATTTAGCAGATGTAGATAATATTAATCAAAGTCATGAAATACAGTTTGATATAAACTCAAAAACTTTAAGTTCTGTTTATCATATAGGTAATTTAAGTTTTAATAATTCCTACCCAGTTAAAATACATGAACAAGATTTAACATTTAAAGAAATTTCAAAAACTATAAAATTATTGTCTAATATTGCAATTAATAGATATAAAGGTCAAGGATTTAAATATATTCATTATGGAATAATAAAAGTATTAATCAAACCTATGCATAGAATAGGTATTAATAATCCTATATTTATAGCATTAAGAGATAGAAGATTAATAGAGTATCAAGATTCAATACTTGCTTTAATTCAAACTAATATATGTGATGGTTCAATATCATTCAATTGTGTACCTAATTTTTTAGTTAGTTTGGATGATGAATTAATTCTTGATTCATTAGTTATGGATATACAGATAGATCAACATAAAATTGATACTAGAAGTCGTAGTTTTGTAATTCAATATAAAGTATGTTTTAAATTGTTAAAAACTTTAATAGATCCAAGATTAAAATTAGAACAAACAAATAATGAAGAAACCGTAATATTTGAAGAAGATTCTACTAAATCATCAGTATAAATTCCAAAAACTTTAAAGCGGGATGAAATCACGATTCCACAAACTTTTACAATAATTCCTCAAATTCAATCAAGAAATATACAACAAAGTAATACCTCAAAGATAATTAAACAAGATGATGGAAGTATCATAATACACTTTGATGAATTAAGATCTAATAATTATGGAGCTAATAAACGATTAATTCAACCTGAAAGACATTCAATATCAGATATACCTACATTAAGAAGAACCTTTAGCCAACATACTAATTTAGATACAAACCCTGAAATATATTCAATACCGATTACAGGTAGTCAAAGAATTCATTATAAATCACCATTACCAGAAATAATTAATACTAATTCATTGAGAAATTCACCATCTTATTCAGAAATGAAACCCGAATCTATTAATGTAATAATTGAAGAATTTAAACCTAAATTTAGTTATTTGGAAGAATTATTTAATGATGAAATTAATAATGAAAAAAGAAATTGGTATAACTCTTTAGATAAAACATTTCAAGAAAATCTTCAAGATCAATGGAAACAGGAATTATATAGAAGAAAATTTAATTATCCATTCTTTTCTTGGCTAGAATTTATCACACAAAAAGAAAATATTACAAATGTATATTCAACCCCGTCAATAAATGTTCAAACATCCTTATACAAAAAATGGAATTTAATAGGAGGAGAGATAGTTACTTCGGTACATCCACCTCTACTAAATATAGTAATTAATACATCTAAAGGAGAAATAGTAGCAACCCCATTTAGAGAAGCTCGAACAGATAAAGGCCCAATAGAAATAGAAGATATAAAAAAGGTTAATCAGCAGTTAAATTATTCAAATCAAATACTATCAACAGTAGCACATCAATTAGAAATAGTCTCAACAAAAATAGATAATATACCTAAAGAAAATAAGAATATTCAAGACTCTATTAAAAAAAAAATTAAATATTTCAACAAATATTATAAATAATCCATTTAAAAATATAAATTTTCCAAATGAAATATCTAAACCTCATTTTCAAATAAATGATATTCAACTCCCACAAAGAGATAATGATACATTAAATAAAATATTAAAAAAGTTACAAGAAACAAAACCTAGTACTAGTACAGAATCTACAGATAATATACAAAATATTGAACAAAATAATTTAATACAAACAGATGATAGTAGCAGTAGTGATTCAAATGAAATTAAAGATATAATAGAAGAAATTGAAGGTGAATTACAAGATGATAAAATAAATAGAATTAGAAAACAATATAGAAGAAAAAATTATAATTACAGAAAAACAAATTCTTACGCACCATATCAACGAAAAAATTATTATCCAAAACTAACACCTCCAGATATACAAATTGAAGAAAGAGCAAAGTTTACATCTAGTCAATATGATGGTAGAGCAGTTTATGAATGGAATATAGATGGTAGATCAGAATATGAAATATTAAGATTACTACAAGAAATGGGAATGGCTAGAGTAGCTTATAGACAAGAAGGGTATAAACCAAAAGATATAGCTGTAGCCTTTACTGCAGGATTTTCAGGACAATTAAAAAATTGGTGGGATAATATGATAACAAAAGATCAACGAAATGAAGTAATAGAACATACAATTGAAGAAGACGAACTAGATGTTAATGGAAATATAGTAAGAGATGCTCAAGGAAATCCAAAGAAAATTAAAATATCGGATGCACCAGAATATTTAATATATGCTTTAGCTCATCATTTCATAGGAAATCCATCTTATGAATCAAAAAGTTCTCAAATATTTCTGACTAATTTAAGATGTCCAACATTAACAGATTTTAGATGGTATAAGGATATGTTTTTAACTTATGTATTTAAAAGAGATGATTGTAATCAACCATTTTGGAAAGAAAAATTCATTTCAGGATTACCTACTTTATTTTCATATAGAATATTTAATGCTATAAAAACAACAACAGGAAAAGAAGATATTAATTTTTATGACTGGAGTTATGGTCAATTAATATCATTTATTAAATCAGAAGGATTAAAACTTTGTCAAGAGTTAAAATTACAATCAAAATATGGCTCAGAGAGAAATGAAATAGGTTCATTCTGTGATGCATTTGGAATAACAGGAATAAAAGCCCCTTCTAGAAATAATAAAAGAATTACATATCCATATAAACCATACAAAAGAAGAAGTAAAAAATATCAACAATATTCTAATAATTTCAATCAGACAAGAGATTTTAAGAAAAAGAAGTATAGAAAGAAAAAATTAATTTGTTATAAATGTGGAAAACCAGGTCATATAGCAACAAATTGTAAAACTCAAAAAAGAATAAATGAAATTTTTGATAAAGAGGAAGATAAAGAATTACGATTAAAAATAATGAAAATTATGATTAATAGTGACACAGAAGAAAGTGAAGAAAACATTAATGAAATTTATACAGATAGCGAAGAAGAATATTCAGATAAATCTTCACCATGTCGTTGTATTAATATGATATCAGATGAAAAAACTAATAAAGACTTATTATTTGAACTTATTAGTAAAATAGAAAACCCGGAAGAGCAAAGACAATATTTAATAAGATTAAAAGATTTAATATTAAAAGAAGATAAAAAACCCGAATTTTTAGAACCATTTAATATTACAAAATTATATAACAAATACTCAGAACAAAAACCTCAAGGAATAGTTTCTAACTCTAATACAAATTTCATACAGCAACAAATTCAAGAATTAAAATTAGAAATTAAAAATGATATTAAAACTCTGCAGTTAAGTGAATTAGAATTCCAAGCTAAAATAAGTCTAAATGAACAAAATCAGAAATAAGATATCCCAGAAAGTAGTAAAAGCAATAAAGGAATTCAAATTCCAGGAGAAACAAACAATGAAGAATATTTAAATGTAATTGAAAAAATTAATATAGAAAAATGGCATGTATTTGTTACTATAGGAATTCAAGATTATCATACAACTAGTATAGCCATGATAGATAGTGGAGCAGATCAAAGTTGTATTAAAAATGGAATTATACCAATAAAATATTGTTCAAAAACAAATCATAAATTACAAACCGCAAATGGAAATCCATTAAAAGTTAAATATAAATTAAAAAATGGATTTATATGTAATAATAATTATTGTTTTAAGCATACATTTATTATAGTAGAAGATTTAACTCAAGATGTTATTTTAGGAAACCCCTTTTTATATCAAATTAGCCCATTTAAAAAGACAACAGAAGGTTTACAAGTAAACATAATGGGCAATAAAATATTATTTCAATTCATTACTCCAGTAAGACAAAGAGAGTTAAATTTATTACAAACTAATAGTATATTTTGTCAAGTTAAACAAAAAGAAAATCAAATAAACTATATAAAAGAAGAGATTACATATAAACAAATAGACTTTCAATTAAATAAAGAAGAGATCAAAAACAAAATTATACAATTAGAAGAAAAGTTCAAAGAAACAATATGTGCAGATCATCCATCTGCATTTTGGTCAAGAAAAACCCATATAATTCAATTACCATATGAAGAAAACTTCAATGAAAGAAATATTCCAACCAAGGCTAGGCCAATACAAATGAATTCTGAATTATTAGCACATTGTAAGATAGAAATAAAATCATTATTAGATAAAAAATTAATTCGACCTTCTAAATCTCCATGGAGTTGTTCAGCATTTTATGTCAATAATCAAGCAGAAAAAGAAAGAGGAGTTCCAAGATTAGTAATAAATTATAAACCGTTAAATAAAGTATTAAAATGGATAAGATATCCTATTCCTAATAAAAAAGATTTATTAAATAGACTATTTAATGCAAAAGTATATTCAAAATTTGATTTAAAATCAGGATATTGGCAAATTCAAATAGATGAAAAAGATAAGTACAAAACAGCATTTACAGTACCATTCGGACATTATGAATGGAATGTAATGCCATTTGGATTAAAAAATGCACCATCAGAATTTCAAAATATAATGAATGACATATTTTCTGCATATACATTCATGATAGTTTATATAGATGATATATTAATATATTCCAGAACATTAGATGAACATTTTAAACATCTAAATATATTTTTTAAACTAGTAGTACAAAATGGATTAGTAATATCAGCACCAAAAATGAAACTATTTCAAACTCAAATCAGATTCTTAGGACATGATATTAATAAAGGAACTATTAGACCTATTAATAGATCACTTGAATTTGGTAGTAAATTTCCAGATGAAATTAAAGATAAAAATCAATTACAAAGATTTTTAGGATGTCTTAATTATGTTGCAGATTTTTTCCCTAATTTAAGAACATTGTGTGCACCATTATATGAAAGATTAAAAAAGAATCCACCTCCGTGGTCAAACTTACATACTCAAATAGTTAAAGAAGCAAAAGAAAAAATTAGGTCATTACCATGTTTAGGTATTCCACATCCAGAAGCATTCATGATAGTAGAAACCGATGCATCAGAAATAGGATATGGAGGAATTTTAAAGCAAAAGATAAATAATAAAATTCAATTAATAAGATATATGTCTAAAGTATGGACAGGATCTCAAAAGAATTATTCAACAGTTAAAAAAGAGATGTTAGCAATAGTTTTAAGTATATCTAAATTTCAAGACGATTTATATAATAAAAAGTTTTTATTAAGAGTAGATTGTAAATCTGCTAAAGACATAATTCAAAGAGATATAGAAAACTTAGTATCTAAACAAATATTTGCTAGATGGCGAGGTATTTTATCAGTATTTGATTTTGATATAGAATATATAAAAGGAGAAGATAATTCATTACCTGATTTTTTAACTCGCGAATTTCTTACAGGTAAACAGAAGAATGACACATATTTCGAAAAATGAAGATTGGTTATGGATAAAAGATTATATTAATCACCCTCAAACTAAAAAGAAAATACAAAAAATTTATTCACTAAAAGAACATGTTATTCAAGATCCAGAATTTCCAAACATTTATCATATATATAATAGTAATCCACTTTCAGTAAAACATCAAGTATTTTTGCATCAAATGCATTATTACAGTATGTTAGTATCATATCATACTTATAAGTCCACAAGAATCCCAGAAGTAAATAAAGCAATATGGAAAAGAATAGAAAACTTTAGGAAAGAAATAGCCTTTATATAATTTTTATTTTTTACAGGAAAAATCAATGGCAAACAAAGGAGAGTCATCATCTTCATTCAAAAATTACAAAAAACAGACAGCAGCAGATTATATGTCAAAGGTGAATACTCCAAGACCTTTATCCCCGGTTATTCAAACTTCCAATAAGTTTACAAGTCTAGAAGAATTTCCATTACTTCCACTCACATATACTCAAGTAACTCAAACACCTTTTGCACAATTAAGGAATAAAGTGTCTAGTTCATCTCAAACACCAGTAGCAATAACCCCACTTCCAAATACACCTACTCAAATATTGATTCAGGAAAATCATCGTATCAATTAAAAAAACCTTTTGAATATTTATGTTTAACAGAGTTTACTACTAATATTCCAGTTACTGATTTAAATAATTACACTCAACAATTATTTCGAAATGATATGCTATGGTTTTCAGATGATTTATTAAAACTCAAATGTTTTATGAATTCATTTTAGTAGATTCAGAATCTGTTGAAATCACTCATATTCATGAAGAAGGAACGCAAAAAATAGCTTATTCAAAATGTGTGATAAAACAAGTATTAGATGTAGAAGATTGGCCAAATATTTTTACCAAAATTCCATTTTCTATACCATTTCAACCTCAAGGATATTCTTATGAAGATTATAAACAGGCATGGAAGAAAGCTTTTTATTTAAGGTCTTTTGACCATTCTTGGTTTTTTCAATTTCACAAAGATAGCAAAGTTAAATTCCCATTATGGTTCTACGACTGGTGGGATACTCATGGATGCCAACCAGATATTATGCCAATGGAAGCACAACAAGGTTTACAATATTGGAACAATAATAGCAAAATGAAAGAATATAGTAAAGAAATTCAATAGCATGTGTCTCTTAGAGTGCCATGGATATGGTGTTGGAATTTTCAAATTGTACAAATCAGACCAACGCCAAGGCCTATGTCACTGATTAGACAATTCAAATGTAAATGGTGGGATACATACAAAAAAGAGTTATGTTGTCAAAAGGCAGTAGCCACTCTTATGACTACTGGCAAAAGGACATGGATTAATCCCACTACTAATCCAACCACTCCAACTGGACCACCACAAAAGGTTACTCAACAGAAGACTCCAACAAATTCATCAGCAACAATTCAAAAAGGAAAATTCTCAGACGAAGATATGGAACAATTTTTTCAATTTATGGAATATCAAAAAAGACGCAATCAACAACAGCCACAAATGTCTATAGATTCCACTCCAAGCCCATCTCCTCAAGATATGTTCGGAGGACATTGTGCTCAAGATCCGTTTGAAGATTAATTCATATAATTTAATTTGCAGGTTTTCTTTGATAAAAAATTCAGCATGGATGATAAGATTAAATATAATTCAAAAAATGTTATAACTCTTCTTCATCAAAGAGAGTTAGGAGGATCTAATCCAAAGGTCATTCATCATAGTATTCATCAAGATTTACTAGAAGATGGAACTAAAAAAGCAGGACAGCATATTCCATCTTGGTGGACATATTACACTCAAAAAACTAAGCAGGCTTATTGGTTCTACCGCACTCAAGCATTCAAGAAAAATAGTCAAAAAGAAGATGGGGGACCCAAACCCATGTGAAGACTAAGACATCCACTCTAAAAACATAGCCATGTGAAGGCATGTGAAGACCAAGTCATCCACTCAAATAAAGAAGACGGATTTCAAAAAATCATTCAATATTATGTAATAGAATAGTTACTTCTAAGTCTATAAATAAGAAGAACTCCAATGTACTAAGCATCGCATGTTTTAGAAGCTATCAAAAGCAATAAAATTCCAGTTTTATTCACTTATTGTTCTTCTTTCGTTTAAAAGGTATTAATTTTGTATTAATTTTACATCGTATTTTTTATTTTTAAAGATCCTGAAATAGAAGATATTAAAAAAGTTAATCAGCAATTAAATTATTCAAATCAAATATTATCAACAGTAGCAAATCAATTAGAAATAGTCTCAACAAAAATAGATAATATACCTAAAGAAAATATTAGTATTCAAGACTCTATTAAAAAAGAAAAATTAAATATTTCAACAAATATTATAAATAATCCATATAAAAATATAAATTTTCCAAATGAAATATCTAAACCTCATTTTCAAATAAATGATATTCAACTCCCACAAAGAGATAATGATACATTAAATAAAATATTAAAAAAGTTACAAGAAACAAAACCTAGTACTAGTACAGAATCTACAGATAATATACAAAATATTGAACAAAATAATTTAATACAAACAGATGATAGTAGCAGTAGTGATTCAAATGAAATTAAAGATATAATAGAAGAAATTGAAGATGAACTACAAGATGACAATATAAATAGAATTAGAAAACAATATAGAAGAAAAAATTATAATTACAGAAAAAATTCATACGCACCATATCAACGAAAAAATTATTATCCAAAACTAACACCTCCAGATATACAAATTGAAGAAAGAGCAAAGTTTACATCTAGTCAATATGATGGTAGAGCAGTTTATGAATGGAATATAGATGGTAGATCAGAATATGAAATATTAAGATTACTACAAGAAATGGGAATGGCTAGAGTAGCTTATAGACAAGAAGGGTATAAACCAAAAGATATAGCTGTAGCCTTTACTGCAGGATTTTCAGGACAATTAAAAAATTGGTGAGATAATATGATAACAAAAGATCAACGAAATGAAGTAATAGAACATACAATTGAAGAAGACGAACTAGATGTTAATGGAAATATAGTAAGAGATGCTCAAGGAAATCCAAAGAAAATTAAAATATCGGATGCACCAGAATATTTAATATATGCTTTAGCTCATCATTTTATAGGAAATCCATCTTATGAATCAAAAAGTTCTCAAATATTTCTGACTAATTTAAGATGTCCAACATTAACAGATTTAAGATGGTATAAAGATATGTTTTTAACTTATGTATTTAAAAGAGATGATTGTAATCAACCATTTTGGAAAGAAAAATTCATTTCAGGATTACCTACTTTATTTTCATATAGAATATTTAATGCTATAAAAACAACAACAGGAAAAGAAGATATTAATTTTTATGACTGGAGTTATGGTCAATTAATATCATTTATTAAATCAGAAGGATTAAAACTTTGTCAAGAGTTAAAATTACAATCAAAATATGGCTCAGAGAGAAATGAAATAGGTTCATTCTGTGATGCATTTGGAATAACAGGAATAAAAGCCCCTTCTAGAAATAATAAAAGAATTACATATCCATATAAACCATACAAAAGAAGAAGTAAAAAATATCAACAATATTCTAATAATTTCAATCAGACAAGAGATTTTAAGAAAAAGAAGTATAGAAAGAAAAAATTAATTTGTTATAAATGTGGAAAACCAGGTCATATAGCAACAAATTGTAAAACTCAAAAAAGAATAAATGAAATTTTTGATAAAGAGGAAGATAAAGAATTACGATTAAAAATAATGAAAATTATGATTAATAGTGACACAGAAGAAAGTGAAGAAAACATTAATGAAATTTATACAGATAGCGAAGAAGAATATTCAGATAAATCTTCACCATGTCGTTGTATTAATATGATATCAGATGAAAAAACTAATAAAGACTTATTATTTGAACTTATTAGTAAAATAGAAAACCCGGAAGAGCAAAGACAATATTTAATAAGATTAAAAGATTTAATATTAAAAGAAGATAAAAAACCCGAATTTTTAGAACCATTTAATATTACAAAATTATATAACAAATACTCAGAACAAAAACCTCAAGGAATAGTTTCTAACTCTAATACAAATTTCATACAGCAACAAATTCAAGAATTAAAATTAGAAATTAAAAATGATATTAAAACTCTGCAGTTAAGTGAATTAGAATTCCAAGCTAAAATAAGTCTAAATGAACAAAATCAGAAATAAGATATCCCAGAAAGTAGTAAAAGCAATAAAGGAATTCAAATTCCAGGAGAAACAAACAATGAAGAATATTTAAATGTAATTGAAAAAATTAATATAGAAAAATGGCATGTATTTGTTACTATAGGAATTCAAGATTATCATACAACTAGTATAGCCATGATAGATAGTGGAGCAGATCAAAGTTGTATTAAAAATGGAATTATACCAATAAAATATTGTTCAAAAACAAATCATAAATTACAAACCGCAAATGGAAATCCATTAAAAGTTAAATATAAATTAAAAAATGGATTTATATGTAATAATAATTATTGTTTTAAGCATACATTTATTATAGTAGAAGATTTAACTCAAGATGTTATTTTAGGAAACCCCTTTTTATATCAAATTAGCCCATTTAAAAAGACAACAGAAGGTTTACAAGTAAACATAATGGGCAATAAAATATTATTTCAATTCATTACTCCAGTAAGACAAAGAGAGTTAAATTTATTACAAACTAATAGTATATTTTGTCAAGTTAAACAAAAAGAAAATCAAATAAACTATATAAAAGAAGAGATTACATATAAACAAATAGACTTTCAATTAAATAAAGAAGAGATCAAAAACAAAATTATACAATTAGAAGAAAAGTTCAAAGAAACAATATGTGCAGATCATCCATCTGCATTTTGGTCAAGAAAAACCCATATAATTCAATTACCATATGAAGAAAACTTCAATGAAAGAAATATTCCAACCAAGGCTAGGCCAATACAAATGAATTCTGAATTATTAGCACATTGTAAGATAGAAATAAAATCATTATTAGATAAAAAATTAATTCGACCTTCTAAATCTCCATGGAGTTGTTCAGCATTTTATGTCAATAATCAAGCAGAAAAAGAAAGAGGAGTTCCAAGATTAGTAATAAATTATAAACCGTTAAATAAAGTATTAAAATGGATAAGATATCCTATTCCTAATAAAAAAGATTTATTAAATAGACTATTTAATGCAAAAGTATATTCAAAATTTGATTTAAAATCAGGATATTGGCAAATTCAAATAGATGAAAAAGATAAGTACAAAACAGCATTTACAGTACCATTCGGACATTATGAATGGAATGTAATGCCATTTGGATTAAAAAATGCACCATCAGAATTTCAAAATATAATGAATGACATATTTTCTGCATATACATTCATGATAGTTTATATAGATGATATATTAATATATTCCAGAACATTAGATGAACATTTTAAACATCTAAATATATTTTTTAAACTAGTAGTACAAAATGGATTAGTAATATCAGCACCAAAAATGAAACTATTTCAAACTCAAATCAGATTCTTAGGACATGATATTAATAAAGGAACTATTAGACCTATTAATAGATCACTTGAATTTGGTAGTAAATTTCCAGATGAAATTAAAGATAAAAATCAATTACAAAGATTTTTAGGATGTCTTAATTATGTTGCAGATTTTTTCCCTAATTTAAGAACATTGTGTGCACCATTATATGAAAGATTAAAAAAGAATCCACCTCCGTGGTCAAACTTACATACTCAAATAGTTAAAGAAGCAAAAGAAAAAATTAGGTCATTACCATGTTTAGGTATTCCACATCCAGAAGCATTCATGATAGTAGAAACCGATGCATCAGAAATAGGATATGGAGGGATTTTAAAGCAAAGGATAAACAATAAAATTCAATTAATAAGATATATGTCTAAAGTATGGACAGGATCTCAAAAGAATTATTCAACAGTTAAAAAAGAGATGTTAGCAATAGTTTTAAGTATATCTAAATTTCAAGACGATTTATATAATAAAAAGTTTTTATTAAGAGTAGATTGTAAATCTGCTAAAGACATAATTCAAAGAGATATAGAAAACTTAGTATCTAAACAAATATTTGCTAGATGGCAAGGTATTTTATCAGTTTTTGATTTTGATATAGAATATATAATTTTTCATATGAGCATTGGATACCATAAAATTCACCTTAAGCTGACGCTGTTGTGGCTTACCAACGGATTCACAAGGCTGCTCAACCGCTTACCAAACCTTACAATTCCTTATTCTAAATGTTGATTAAATAACTTAAGTATTGTTAAAAGCTTAGAGTTTAAATATTTAATCAGCAATATTTAAATGTAATTGGAATTCTAATTCACTTAACTGCAGAGTTTTAATATCATTTTTAATTTCTTTAATTTTAATTTTAATTCTTGAATTTGTTGCTGTATGAAATTTGGTATCAGAGCCATAATTCATTCAATCTCTTTTAAATATTTAAACTCTAAGCTTTTAACAATACTTAAGTTATTTAATCAACATTTAGAATAAGGAATTGTAAGGTTTGGTAAGCGGTTGAGCAGCCTTGTGAATCCGTTGGTAAGCCACAACAGCGTCAGCTTAAGGTGTTCCCGGTTAGGCACTCCTGTGTTCCCCATACATTCTGCATTCTTTGTGTTGCATTAAGCAACTAAGGTACGTTTTAAAAGTTATGAATTTAAATACTTTTAAGAAATTGTTTAATTTTGGCAATAATACTAATTTAGCAGATGTAGATAATATTAATCAAAGTCATGAAATACAGTTTGATATAAACTCAAAAACTTTAAGTTCTGTTTATCATATAGGTAATTTAAGTTTTAATAATTCCTACCCAGTTAAAATACATGAACAAGATTTAACATTTAAAGAAATTTCAAAAACTATAAAATTATTGTCTAATATTGCAATTAATAGATATAAAGGTCAAGGATTTAAATATATTCATTATGGAATAATAAAAGTATTAATCAAACCTATGCATAGAATAGGTATTAATAATCCTATATTTATAGCATTAAGAGATAGAAGATTAATAGAGTATCAAGATTCAATACTTGCTTTAATTCAAACTAATATATGTGATGGTTCAATATCATTCAATTGTGTACCTAATTTTTTAGTTAGTTTGGATGATGAATTAATTCTTGATTCATTAGTTATGGATATACAGATAGATCAACATAAAATTGATACTAGAAGTCGTAGTTTTGTAATTCAATATAAAGTATGTTTTAAATTGTTAAAAACTTTAATAGATCCAAGATTAAAATTAGAACAAACAAATAATGAAGAAACCGTAATATTTGAAGAAGATTCTACTAAATCATCAGTATAAATTCCAAAAACTTTAAAGCGGGATGAAATCACGATTCCACAAACTTTTACAATAATTCCTCAAATTCAATCAAGAAATATACAACAAAGTAATACCTCAAAGATAATTAAACAAGATGATGGAAGTATCATAATACACTTTGATGAATTAAGATCTAATAATTATGGAGCTAATAAACGATTAATTCAACCTGAAAGACATTCAATATCAGATATACCTACATTAAGAAGAACCTTTAGCCAACATACTAATTTAGATACAAACCCTGAAATATATTCAATACCGATTACAGGTAGTCAAAGAATTCATTATAAATCACCATTACCAGAAATAATTAATACTAATTCATTGAGAAATTCACCATCTTATTCAGAAATGAAACCCGAATCTATTAATGTAATAATTGAAGAATTTAAACCTAAATTTAGTTATTTGGAAGAATTATTTAATGATGAAATTAATAATGAAAAAAGAAATTGGTATAACTCTTTAGATAAAACATTTCAAGAAAATCTTCAAGATCAATGGAAACAGGAATTATATAGAAGAAAATTTAATTATCCATTCTTTTCTTGGCTAGAATTTATCACACAAAAAGAAAATATTACAAATGTATATTCAACCCCGTCAATAAATGTTCAAACATCCTTATACAAAAAATGGAATTTAATAGGAGGAGAGATAGTTACTTCGGTACATCCACCTCTACTAAATATAGTAATTAATACATCTAAAGGAGAAATAGTAGCAACCCCATTTAGAGAAGCTCGAACAGATAAAGGCCCAATAGAAATAGAAGATATAAAAAAGGTTAATCAGCAGTTAAATTATTCAAATCAAATACTATCAACAGTAGCACATCAATTAGAAATAGTCTCAACAAAAATAGATAATATACCTAAAGAAAATAAGAATATTCAAGACTCTATTAAAAAAAAAATTAAATATTTCAACAAATATTATAAATAATCCATTTAAAAATATAAATTTTCCAAATGAAATATCTAAACCTCATTTTCAAATAAATGATATTCAACTCCCACAAAGAGATAATGATACATTAAATAAAATATTAAAAAAGTTACAAGAAACAAAACCTAGTACTAGTACAGAATCTACAGATAATATACAAAATATTGAACAAAATAATTTAATACAAACAGATGATAGTAGCAGTAGTGATTCAAATGAAATTAAAGATATAATAGAAGAAATTGAAGGTGAATTACAAGATGATAAAATAAATAGAATTAGAAAACAATATAGAAGAAAAAATTATAATTACAGAAAAACAAATTCTTACGCACCATATCAACGAAAAAATTATTATCCAAAACTAACACCTCCAGATATACAAATTGAAGAAAGAGCAAAGTTTACATCTAGTCAATATGATGGTAGAGCAGTTTATGAATGGAATATAGATGGTAGATCAGAATATGAAATATTAAGATTACTACAAGAAATGGGAATGGCTAGAGTAGCTTATAGACAAGAAGGGTATAAACCAAAAGATATAGCTGTAGCCTTTACTGCAGGATTTTCAGGACAATTAAAAAATTGGTGGGATAATATGATAACAAAAGATCAACGAAATGAAGTAATAGAACATACAATTGAAGAAGACGAACTAGATGTTAATGGAAATATAGTAAGAGATGCTCAAGGAAATCCAAAGAAAATTAAAATATCGGATGCACCAGAATATTTAATATATGCTTTAGCTCATCATTTCATAGGAAATCCATCTTATGAATCAAAAAGTTCTCAAATATTTCTGACTAATTTAAGATGTCCAACATTAACAGATTTTAGATGGTATAAGGATATGTTTTTAACTTATGTATTTAAAAGAGATGATTGTAATCAACCATTTTGGAAAGAAAAATTCATTTCAGGATTACCTACTTTATTTTCATATAGAATATTTAATGCTATAAAAACAACAACAGGAAAAGAAGATATTAATTTTTATGACTGGAGTTATGGTCAATTAATATCATTTATTAAATCAGAAGGATTAAAACTTTGTCAAGAGTTAAAATTACAATCAAAATATGGCTCAGAGAGAAATGAAATAGGTTCATTCTGTGATGCATTTGGAATAACAGGAATAAAAGCCCCTTCTAGAAATAATAAAAGAATTACATATCCATATAAACCATACAAAAGAAGAAGTAAAAAATATCAACAATATTCTAATAATTTCAATCAGACAAGAGATTTTAAGAAAAAGAAGTATAGAAAGAAAAAATTAATTTGTTATAAATGTGGAAAACCAGGTCATATAGCAACAAATTGTAAAACTCAAAAAAGAATAAATGAAATTTTTGATAAAGAGGAAGATAAAGAATTACGATTAAAAATAATGAAAATTATGATTAATAGTGACACAGAAGAAAGTGAAGAAAACATTAATGAAATTTATACAGATAGCGAAGAAGAATATTCAGATAAATCTTCACCATGTCGTTGTATTAATATGATATCAGATGAAAAAACTAATAAAGACTTATTATTTGAACTTATTAGTAAAATAGAAAACCCGGAAGAGCAAAGACAATATTTAATAAGATTAAAAGATTTAATATTAAAAGAAGATAAAAAACCCGAATTTTTAGAACCATTTAATATTACAAAATTATATAACAAATACTCAGAACAAAAACCTCAAGGAATAGTTTCTAACTCTAATACAAATTTCATACAGCAACAAATTCAAGAATTAAAATTAGAAATTAAAAATGATATTAAAACTCTGCAGTTAAGTGAATTAGAATTCCAAGCTAAAATAAGTCTAAATGAACAAAATCAGAAATAAGATATCCCAGAAAGTAGTAAAAGCAATAAAGGAATTCAAATTCCAGGAGAAACAAACAATGAAGAATATTTAAATGTAATTGAAAAAATTAATATAGAAAAATGGCATGTATTTGTTACTATAGGAATTCAAGATTATCATACAACTAGTATAGCCATGATAGATAGTGGAGCAGATCAAAGTTGTATTAAAAATGGAATTATACCAATAAAATATTGTTCAAAAACAAATCATAAATTACAAACCGCAAATGGAAATCCATTAAAAGTTAAATATAAATTAAAAAATGGATTTATATGTAATAATAATTATTGTTTTAAGCATACATTTATTATAGTAGAAGATTTAACTCAAGATGTTATTTTAGGAAACCCCTTTTTATATCAAATTAGCCCATTTAAAAAGACAACAGAAGGTTTACAAGTAAACATAATGGGCAATAAAATATTATTTCAATTCATTACTCCAGTAAGACAAAGAGAGTTAAATTTATTACAAACTAATAGTATATTTTGTCAAGTTAAACAAAAAGAAAATCAAATAAACTATATAAAAGAAGAGATTACATATAAACAAATAGACTTTCAATTAAATAAAGAAGAGATCAAAAACAAAATTATACAATTAGAAGAAAAGTTCAAAGAAACAATATGTGCAGATCATCCATCTGCATTTTGGTCAAGAAAAACCCATATAATTCAATTACCATATGAAGAAAACTTCAATGAAAGAAATATTCCAACCAAGGCTAGGCCAATACAAATGAATTCTGAATTATTAGCACATTGTAAGATAGAAATAAAATCATTATTAGATAAAAAATTAATTCGACCTTCTAAATCTCCATGGAGTTGTTCAGCATTTTATGTCAATAATCAAGCAGAAAAAGAAAGAGGAGTTCCAAGATTAGTAATAAATTATAAACCGTTAAATAAAGTATTAAAATGGATAAGATATCCTATTCCTAATAAAAAAGATTTATTAAATAGACTATTTAATGCAAAAGTATATTCAAAATTTGATTTAAAATCAGGATATTGGCAAATTCAAATAGATGAAAAAGATAAGTACAAAACAGCATTTACAGTACCATTCGGACATTATGAATGGAATGTAATGCCATTTGGATTAAAAAATGCACCATCAGAATTTCAAAATATAATGAATGACATATTTTCTGCATATACATTCATGATAGTTTATATAGATGATATATTAATATATTCCAGAACATTAGATGAACATTTTAAACATCTAAATATATTTTTTAAACTAGTAGTACAAAATGGATTAGTAATATCAGCACCAAAAATGAAACTATTTCAAACTCAAATCAGATTCTTAGGACATGATATTAATAAAGGAACTATTAGACCTATTAATAGATCACTTGAATTTGGTAGTAAATTTCCAGATGAAATTAAAGATAAAAATCAATTACAAAGATTTTTAGGATGTCTTAATTATGTTGCAGATTTTTTCCCTAATTTAAGAACATTGTGTGCACCATTATATGAAAGATTAAAAAAGAATCCACCTCCGTGGTCAAACTTACATACTCAAATAGTTAAAGAAGCAAAAGAAAAAATTAGGTCATTACCATGTTTAGGTATTCCACATCCAGAAGCATTCATGATAGTAGAAACCGATGCATCAGAAATAGGATATGGAGGAATTTTAAAGCAAAAGATAAATAATAAAATTCAATTAATAAGATATATGTCTAAAGTATGGACAGGATCTCAAAAGAATTATTCAACAGTTAAAAAAGAGATGTTAGCAATAGTTTTAAGTATATCTAAATTTCAAGACGATTTATATAATAAAAAGTTTTTATTAAGAGTAGATTGTAAATCTGCTAAAGACATAATTCAAAGAGATATAGAAAACTTAGTATCTAAACAAATATTTGCTAGATGGCGAGGTATTTTATCAGTATTTGATTTTGATATAGAATATATAAAAGGAGAAGATAATTCATTACCTGATTTTTTAACTCGCGAATTTCTTACAGGTAAACAGAAGAATGACACATATTTCGAAAAATGAAGATTGGTTATGGATAAAAGATTATATTAATCACCCTCAAACTAAAAAGAAAATACAAAAAATTTATTCACTAAAAGAACATGTTATTCAAGATCCAGAATTTCCAAACATTTATCATATATATAATAGTAATCCACTTTCAGTAAAACATCAAGTATTTTTGCATCAAATGCATTATTACAGTATGTTAGTATCATATCATACTTATAAGTCCACAAGAATCCCAGAAGTAAATAAAGCAATATGGAAAAGAATAGAAAACTTTAGGAAAGAAATAGCCTTTATATAATTTTTATTTTTTACAGGAAAAATCAATGGCAAACAAAGGAGAGTCATCATCTTCATTCAAAAATTACAAAAAACAGACAGCAGCAGATTATATGTCAAAGGTGAATACTCCAAGACCTTTATCCCCGGTTATTCAAACTTCCAATAAGTTTACAAGTCTAGAAGAATTTCCATTACTTCCACTCACATATACTCAAGTAACTCAAACACCTTTTGCACAATTAAGGAATAAAGTGTCTAGTTCATCTCAAACACCAGTAGCAATAACCCCACTTCCAAATACACCTACTCAAAATATTGATTCAGGAAAATCATCGTATCAATTAAAAAAACCTTTTGAATATTTATGTTTAACAGAGTTTACTACTAATATTCCAGTTACTGATTTAAATAATTACACTCAACAATTATTTCGAAATGATATGCTATGGTTTTCAGATGATTTATTAAAAACTCAAATGTTTTATGAATTCATTTTAGTAGATTCAGAATCTGTTGAAATCACTCATATTCATGAAGAAGGAACGCAAAAAATAGCTTATTCAAAATGTGTGATAAAACAAGTATTAGATGTAGAAGATTGGCCAAATATTTTTACCAAAATTCCATTTTCTATACCATTTCAACCTCAAGGATATTCTTATGAAGATTATAAACAGGCATGGAAGAAAGCTTTTTATTTAAGGTCTTTTGACCATTCTTGGTTTTTTCAATTTCACAAAGATAGCAAAGTTAAATTCCCATTATGGTTCTACGACTGGTGGGATACTCATGGATGCCAACCAGATATTATGCCAATGGAAGCACAACAAGGTTTACAATATTGGAACAATAATAGCAAAATGAAAGAATATAGTAAAGAAATTCAATAGCATGTGTCTCTTAGAGTGCCATGGATATGGTGTTGGAATTTTCAAATTGTACAAATCAGACCAACGCCAAGGCCTATGTCACTGATTAGACAATTCAAATGTAAATGGTGGGATACATACAAAAAAGAGTTATGTTGTCAAAAGGCAGTAGCCACTCTTATGACTACTGGCAAAAGGACATGGATTAATCCCACTACTAATCCAACCACTCCAACTGGACCACCACAAAAGGTTACTCAACAGAAGACTCCAACAAATTCATCAGCAACAATTCAAAAAGGAAAATTCTCAGACGAAGATATGGAACAATTTTTTCAATTTATGGAATATCAAAAAAGACGCAATCAACAACAGCCACAAATGTCTATAGATTCCACTCCAAGCCCATCTCCTCAAGATATGTTCGGAGGACATTGTGCTCAAGATCCGTTTGAAGATTAATTCATATAATTTAATTTGCAGGTTTTCTTTGATAAAAAATTCAGCATGGATGATAAGATTAAATATAATTCAAAAAATGTTATAACTCTTCTTCATCAAAGAGAGTTAGGAGGATCTAATCCAAAGGTCATTCATCATAGTATTCATCAAGATTTACTAGAAGATGGAACTAAAAAAGCAGGACAGCATATTCCATCTTGGTGGACATATTACACTCAAAAAACTAAGCAGGCTTATTGGTTCTACCGCACTCAAGCATTCAAGAAAAATAGTCAAAAAGAAGATGGGGGACCCAAACCCATGTGAAGACTAAGACATCCACTCTAAAAACATAGCCATGTGAAGGCATGTGAAGACCAAGTCATCCACTCAAATAAAGAAGACGGATTTCAAAAAATCATTCAATATTATGTAATAGAATAGTTACTTCTAAGTCTATAAATAAGAAGAACTCCAATGTACTAAGCATCGCATGTTTTAGAAGCTATCAAAAGCAATAAAATTCCAGTTTTATTCACTTATTGTTCTTCTTTCGTTTTAAAAGGTATTAATTTTGTATTAATTTTACATCGTATTTTTTATTTTTAAAGATCCTGAAATAGAAGATATTAAAAAAGTTAATCAGCAATTAAATTATTCAAATCAAATATTATCAACAGTAGCAAATCAATTAGAAATAGTCTCAACAAAAATAGATAATATACCTAAAGAAAATATTAGTATTCAAGACTCTATTAAAAAAGAAAAATTAAATATTTCAACAAATATTATAAATAATCCATATAAAAATATAAATTTTCCAAATGAAATATCTAAACCTCATTTTCAAATAAATGATATTCAACTCCCACAAAGAGATAATGATACATTAAATAAAATATTAAAAAAGTTACAAGAAACAAAACCTAGTACTAGTACAGAATCTACAGATAATATACAAAATATTGAACAAAATAATTTAATACAAACAGATGATAGTAGCAGTAGTGATTCAAATGAAATTAAAGATATAATAGAAGAAATTGAAGATGAACTACAAGATGACAATATAAATAGAATTAGAAAACAATATAGAAGAAAAAATTATAATTACAGAAAAAATTCATACGCACCATATCAACGAAAAAATTATTATCCAAAACTAACACCTCCAGATATACAAATTGAAGAAAGAGCAAAGTTTACATCTAGTCAATATGATGGTAGAGCAGTTTATGAATGGAATATAGATGGTAGATCAGAATATGAAATATTAAGATTACTACAAGAAATGGGAATGGCTAGAGTAGCTTATAGACAAGAAGGGTATAAACCAAAAGATATAGCTGTAGCCTTTACTGCAGGATTTTCAGGACAATTAAAAAATTGGTGAGATAATATGATAACAAAAGATCAACGAAATGAAGTAATAGAACATACAATTGAAGAAGACGAACTAGATGTTAATGGAAATATAGTAAGAGATGCTCAAGGAAATCCAAAGAAAATTAAAATATCGGATGCACCAGAATATTTAATATATGCTTTAGCTCATCATTTTATAGGAAATCCATCTTATGAATCAAAAAGTTCTCAAATATTTCTGACTAATTTAAGATGTCCAACATTAACAGATTTAAGATGGTATAAAGATATGTTTTTAACTTATGTATTTAAAAGAGATGATTGTAATCAACCATTTTGGAAAGAAAAATTCATTTCAGGATTACCTACTTTATTTTCATATAGAATATTTAATGCTATAAAAACAACAACAGGAAAAGAAGATATTAATTTTTATGACTGGAGTTATGGTCAATTAATATCATTTATTAAATCAGAAGGATTAAAACTTTGTCAAGAGTTAAAATTACAATCAAAATATGGCTCAGAGAGAAATGAAATAGGTTCATTCTGTGATGCATTTGGAATAACAGGAATAAAAGCCCCTTCTAGAAATAATAAAAGAATTACATATCCATATAAACCATACAAAAGAAGAAGTAAAAAATATCAACAATATTCTAATAATTTCAATCAGACAAGAGATTTTAAGAAAAAGAAGTATAGAAAGAAAAAATTAATTTGTTATAAATGTGGAAAACCAGGTCATATAGCAACAAATTGTAAAACTCAAAAAAGAATAAATGAAATTTTTGATAAAGAGGAAGATAAAGAATTACGATTAAAAATAATAAAAATTATGATTAATAGTGACACAGAAGAAAGTGAAGAAAACATTAATGAAATTTATACAGATAGCGAAGAAGAATATTCAGATAAATCTTCACCATGTCGTTGTATTAATATGATATCAGATGAAAAAACTAATAAAGACTTATTATTTGAACTTATTAGTAAAATAGAAAACCCGGAAGAGCAAAGACAATATTTAATAAGATTAAAAGATTTAATATTAAAAGAAGATAAAAAACCCGAATTTTTAGAACCATTTAATATTACAAAATTATATAACAAATACTCAGAACAAAAACCTCAAGGAATAGTTTCTAACTCTAATACAAATTTCATACAGCAACAAATTCAAGAATTAAAATTAGAAATTAAAAATGATATTAAAACTCTGCAGTTAAGTGAATTAGAATTCCAAGCTAAAATAAGTCTAAATGAACAAAATCAGAAATAAGATATCCCAGAAAGTAGTAAAAGCAATAAAGGAATTCAAATTCCAGGAGAAACAAACAATGAAGAATATTTAAATGTAATTGAAAAAATTAATATAGAAAAATGGCATGTATTTGTTACTATAGGAATTCAAGATTATCATACAACTAGTATAGCCATGATAGATAGTAGAGCAGATCAAAGTTGTATTAAAAATGGAATTATACCAATAAAATATTGTTCAAAAACAAATCATAAATTATAAACCGCAAATGGAAATCCATTAAAAGTTAAATATAAATTAAAAAATGGATTTATATGTAATAATAATTATTGTTTTAAGCATACATTTATTATAGTAGAAGATTTAACTCAAGATGTTATTTTAGGAAACCCCTTTTTATATCAAATTACCCCATTTAAAAAGACAACAGAAGGTTTACAAGTAAACATAATGTGCAATAAAATATTATTTCAATTCATTACTCCAGTAAGACAAAGAGAGTTAAATTTATTACAAACTAATAGTATATTTTGTCAAGTTAAACAAAAAGAAAATCAAATGTATCTTTTTCTTTTATGGACATCATATGCCGTAAATGAGCATTGGATACCAAAAATTCTAAAAGATATGTTGTTACGACCATTCAGGTTCTTTTTTCTTTTTCTTTGTATAACAATTTCTTTTTGTTTGCCAATCTTTTCAGTAGTCTACGAAACTAATCTTATCAAATAATCAATATCAAGACATTCATTTTGATTGTATTTTCTTAATGTTTCATTGACATTGTGTCTTTCATGCCCAATGATTCAACAAAATCTTTAACATTTGATTCAACAAAATCTTTTCCTTCTTGTGATATTTTCTTCATCATCACATGTTCAGCTATCAAAATTTTTATTTTTCCGGCATTATGTTATTCTTTATCTGTCACATCTTTAAACTGTACAAGATCTAATTCTGTTTCATGCGTAATGATTTGTTCTGATATTTGCGTCATTGTGACCACATTTGTATCAGGTACAAAGTATATTTTATTTTCAAGCAAAATGCTTGATTCTTGCTCTTTCTCTTACTCTTTAGGCTTATTAAGTACAAAGTCATTCAATTATGTGACCCGGTGACACTTTAAATATCTTTCTATCCTATATCTTCAGTCAAATTGTAAATATCTTTAAACTGCACATGATCTGATTTTGTTCCATGCTGAATGAATTGTTCTTGCATCTTTTCTGTCATGTTATAATCTTATTGATTTGGTTTCTCTTCAGGTTGAATATTTGCTTCAACCGAATCATTTTCTTCTTATGTATTTGCATCATTGTAACATGCTTATCTATCACATTTGTATCAAGCACAAAGTCTGTTTCCTTTTCAAGCAAAATGTTTGGTTACTAGTCTTTCTCGTGCTCTTCAGGCTTATTAAGTACAAAGGTATTCAAATCTAAGCAGGCTTATTGGACAGGATCAACAAACTCAAGTAGTAATCTGTTTGACCTTTTTTGAGTGTCTTCTTTATTTATCTTGTGCGATCTAGCTATTTCTTCAGTTATGTTTAGGTATTGACTAATTATTTCTTCAAGATCATTTTTCAATTTCTCATAGAAATCATCCGGTCCCCGCGTATTCAACTTGTTTATCAATTTGAAGTGTGATACATTGAAGGTTATACTTTTATAATACAATATTATTAATATAACATTAATGAAATAAAAATAAGCAATATATTACAACTTAGATGAAATAATTACCTCCTTAGAACCAGTCCCTCCCTCTTGATGCTCTTGATCATCAAGATGTATTTGTTCTTCATCAGTTGTTGTGTTTTGAATCATTTGTATTTCATCAACATTCTGAACTTCTACTTCACTTTGACTTTCTATTTATGAAACCCTATAAATTTTAGTAAGATAGATTTGTAATTTGAAGAAATATTTTATACATAACTTAGAATATTTGCTTTAATTAATAAAATGAATATTAAGGATTAAAAATATTTATGAATTTAAATTAATAGATTAGTTAATACGATTTCTAATCAATAGTTTGGAGGAAGCAAAATTAAGATTTTAAGAATTGAAGAACTAAAAGAGCAAATCTGCTCAATTTATAAATATATATATATAGAGTAATAAAAAAAGTACGATAATTTTTACGCGAATTGAAAACTCGAACCATGTGTAATCCTAATTAGCATAAAATAGGAGAGAGAGTTGTTTATTTTGAATAAAACTATCTTATTTTGATAGATAAGTAATTAAAAATATATATAAAGGGGCAAATAGACCTCTAAAAAATTTTAATCTTGATAATTATTTTTTAACTAATTAAAAATTAACTATAGTAACTTAAAAACCATATTAAAAACTATATTTTTGTAACGTCATATTTATTTCAACATTAATTATTAACTTGCAATTATTAAAAACATAAATATCACTAAAATAAATCTAAAAATTTTAAGCCCTAACCCAGATGTGATTGAACCCTACGATATGATTTTAATAATAATTTTATCTACAATTATTAAGCCCTAACCTAAAGGTGATTGAACCCTACAATATGATTTTAATCCTAATTTTCATGAAATCACGTCGTTAAAATCATATAATAGGGTTCACTCACATTTATGTTAGGGCTTAATAATTGCAAATTTGATTTGGGTGATATTAATGACACGAGATCTTCTGTCTAAGATTTTGTCTGCCTTATTCTGTCCTAATTAAAACTACGTCGTATGGCTCACTAATCTCTTGGTTAGGGTCTAATAATTGTAAAGTAATTTTAATGATATTTATGCATTTAGTCCGTACTTTTAATAAAACTACGTAGTTTTAAACGTTAGACAGAATAAGACTGAATAAATATTGGACAAAGGATCCGGACTCGATATTAATGCTTTTAGTCACTTGTTTGTGATTTTGATAATATTTTAATTTTTTTCACCGTAAACCATTAAAGGTCTGAGTTAATTATATTGTATAGGTGGGGTGCATGATTAGAAAAAAAAAACTTGACATGGTAGTTAATGATTGGATGCCTGATAAAGAGATAAATTTTAAACTTTTTATATCAATTAAAACAAATTATCTTTCCTATTTGATACCAATTAGGATTACACATAGCTTGAATTCTTAATTCGTGTAAAAGTTATGGTGCTCACTATCATTACTCATACATATTTATATAAAATAAAAGTTTAGAGTATCATATTAATATATGAAAATAAATGTTAGTGGGATGTGATGTGATATTTCTCATTCAAAATGATTAAACAAATAGTTACATTTCTCATGCAAAAGGAATTAAAGAAATAGTTACTTGGATGTGATGTGACATTTTTCATGCAAAAGGATTAACAAGTAAGTAGTGAAGACCAAAATATTTTCTTCCATCTTTCATTTTGGAATCACCTCTTGCTTGGACAGAAGAGTATAAATTACTTTCTCAACTTTGTTTTGATACCAATATTTACCTAGTAGAAAGAGTAAGAAGGAAAACAACAAACAACAAAGAAGAATTTGTCAAGAAAACTTGGATTTTAAGGGTTGCAAATAGTAAAGAATTTCACAATTGTAATTTGAGGTAAGTAAAAATATTTTCAAACAAGTATAGATTTTGAAAGTGTTTATAGCATGTTATGTTAATAAATATGTGCTTGTATATATATATTTTTTTGGAATATATTATTGATTTGGATAATTGGTTCTTTGTGACTATATTTTCTAGTTGCTAAAGGTTAGTATAGATTTTAAACTTCTTTTTATTTTGAATTTAAAAAAATGTGTAACATAAGAAATATAGCATTTTGAGCCTATATTTATACAGTTTTTGTTTCATTTTAATTGGATATTTAGTTAAAACATTATAGTCATTTGAAAATATTATGGCAGAACTAAAATTTTTTACGGGATGAAAACAATATAGCAACATTGAATAATTTCTACTCCCATTTATGGACTGATTTTGTAGTGCTATAAAACATAAAAGTTTTAGTATTTAACCTACATATATATAATTTTTATTTCGGATTGTTTGAATATTTGGTTAAAACGTTATAGCCATTTGAAATTACTATGGCAAAACTGAAAATTTTATTATGGGATGAAAATAGTATAGCAACTTTAAATCAGTTTTACACCCATTTATGAACTGATTTTGGAGTTTATAATGCATAAAAGTTTTAGTCTTTCTAGCCTATGTTTATACAATTTTGGTTTTAAGTTATTCGGATATTTTGTTAAAAAGTTATAGCCATTTGAAATTACTATGGCAAAATTAAAATTTGTTACGGGATGAAAAGTAGTACATACTCTTTGAGCAGTTTTTACACCTATTTATGGACTATTTTGGAGTTTTATAAAACAACAAACTTTTAGAATTTTCAACCTATGTTTACATAGTTTTCATTTCAAATTATTTGGATATTTTGTTAGAAAGTTATAACCATTTAAAATACTATGGCAGAACTGAAATTTGTTACGGGATAAAAAGCAATACATCAATTTTGAGAATTTTTTTATACCTATTGATGGACTGATTTTGGAGTTTTATAAAACAGAAAACTTTTATAATTTTCAACTTATGTTCACTTAGTTTTGGTTTCACAATATTTGGACATTGAATTGTAAAGATATAATCAATTGAATGCACCATGAAAGAACTGAAAATTTGTTATGGTATTTTCAATTATCATAACAACTTTAAAAGGTTTTTATTTTATTCGTAAAAGGAATTGAGAAATTCATAAGACATAAAGGTTTTAATATTTCGAACATAGTTTCATATGGTATAAACTATGCATTTTTCATATTTTAAAGAACAAGTTATAAAGTTTGAAAGATATATTAAGTTATAGAGTTTGAAAGATATATTAGTGATAACGGATTTCCATTTGTACTTTAATTACTTATAATTATAATTAATATTGAAATGAACATTGTTTGAACTGATCGAGTATGAAAATTGAGCATATCATATTTCTTATTGGATTAATGTGTATAACTACTTATTGAATTGTTGGGCCTAGTCATTAGCTGCTTATTGATAGTCGAGACGGCAAGGGCTGACGAGTGTCATAAGTTCACTATGAAACCAATCCCTTTTCTAGCGAAACTAAGGAGGTTTTAGTTTCAATAGTAAAAGGTACTATTTACTGGCTTGTAATTATCAAGATATCACTATTGTGCCTGCAGGTAAAGGGTACTATTTACCGGCTTGTAATTATCAGGATATCACTACTGTGCCTGCTGACAATGCTAGATACTAGCTTGTGATTATTCGAATATCGCTACTGTGTATGCGAGCAATACTGGATACTGGATTGTGATTATCTGAATATCACTACTGTGCTTGCAGGTAATACTGGATACTGGCTACTATTTACTTTTTATTGGTAGTAAATAAGGTAGTTCAATTGACATATGGTCAGCCAAGGGATATAAGTCTGGTAAAGGTTTGGCTAGGCTGACCGATAATTGGTAACTGTTTCTGACTGTTATGTGTTCATATTAAGATTATTTGCATTGTGATTGTTGGTATATATGTATTGCTTGTGCTTGGTGGATATTTTATCGATTTCTTGAAAAACGGATTTGTTACCTTGATAGACACAAAATATACGATTTAATTTATGGTCTTTTGAGGCTGAACTTGAATGAAAATCGCACTTAATTGAGAATATCTTGCAGGTTTGGTTTATTGATGATGTGGAGAAGTAGGAAAGAAAAAAGATGAATATGAAAGTTTTTAGACTCTTTTAGAGCGTGAAAGAGCAGAACTTGGAAGAAAAGATTCCCTTTAATCTAATTTGGAAATAGTCAAGGTGGTGCATTAATAGAAGACTCCTTATTTATTCATTGTTACTTTCATTGCCAGAATTTTATCAACAACTTATCATTGAATTTATGAACTTTTGGAACAAAAAGGAAGTTTTTGCTTCCAATTTCAACATCCTCAACTAACGTAATCTCATTCATCATCTTCCTCTTTGGTATATGCATTCTGTTGATGAACACATTAGTGACAACTATTATATCTCTTTTAAACTTTGCAAATACTTTTTGATTGTCCTGGGCTTGTAAAAATAAACAATACAACTAAATATAGATGATTATTGAGAAAAGTTAGCATAACTAGTAAAAAATAATAACAGTAAAATAGAAAGAAAATATAACTTATATGTTCATATAGCTCATCAATTTGGGGATCATTAAGAACATTTTCTTATAATGGTAGATTGATGAATCTTGATGGCTGATTGTTTCTGCTTCCACAATCACATATACTGTTCACATTTCTTGGACTAACATTTTGACTTTGATAACACTTTTTATCCTACATTTTGAAATCATTGGATAAGTGCTAAAATCCTATTCTCCTTGTCTAAAAACTACAACCGACATTTCCTTTTTTATTCTATTCTTCACATTCTTGTTGTTCCAATGTTGAATGAGAGGCAACGTAGAAGGTTCAACTATTCATTTCCACTTTAATCTATGGAAATATAATATTTGAAGTACAAGGCGCATCCACTAACATTCTTTGTAGTTAATCTTGTATTATACTTTTATACAATCTAACATAACTTCTTTAGAATAAGAACACCAATCAAAGAATTTAATTTCTTCTACATTTAAAAGACATTTGAACAAACTAAAATCCACTAATCGATTCGATGTATGAGCAAGAAAGACTGATAAATTATACAGAACAAACATTTTCTTAAAATTATCACCTCATTTTCTCATCTTTTGCATTACATCAACCAACATACTCAAAAGAACATTATTGTTTTTATCAATTTCATACTCTTTGTTCACTTTTTTCTCTAACTAACAAACCATCTTTCCCTGTTGATTCCAAAACATGCTTACCAACTTCTCCTGGTAATAATAAAACTTCACAAATATTATCAGTTGTTACAACAAAATTTATTTTGGAATTAATTTTAGCTAGCTGGCTTGTACTATTAAAGTTGCTCACTAACCATTTCAATATTTTATAAGGAAGTGTACTCAATGATAACATCAACAAACATTCCAAATCTAATAGCTTTAATATTATCTGGTTGTTTTTCAGTCAATTTTTTTTAATCAAATCACTCATATCCTGTGGTCTATATTGTGTGATAAATTCTTTGCCTTCATAAGAATTCACATTACTGCATAAAAATATTAGAATTATTGAATTAATTTATAAATTGAAATTTCAATAGAAGTGGTATTGGAAATTCAAATAAAAATATCTCACAATTCTTCGTATTTTTCATATTCAACCACATTCACAATTATTTTTCTCTCAACAAATTTTCACATTCGTTTTGTTGATTAAAGAGATTATTAGTTATCAGTGAGTTCAATAATAATTTAAGACAAAATCCATAAAGCCATATAACTAAAAGAATCAATTAGAGAAAAATATTTGTTTCAATATGATTTGCAAAAGTAACATATTTCGGAATTGCTTGTGTTCATCAAGGCACTGTTGCTTCTTTTTACAGAATTCTGAATGTTTTCACTTTCAATCAGCAATATATGTCAATTAATTTACATTATGAACAATATTCACCAACTTTATTTTCATATTTTTTCAATCAAAATCACATTTTTTCTCCTCACTGAATCTAACTTTTTCAGGATCGATTCGGAATTTTTGTTTTTCAAGACAGTCAATATTAGTGCTCAAATATAGAGGTATAAATGAGGGTATATCACTTTTCAATATAAAAGTTATACATCAACATTGATAGTTGCGAGTACAAGTATTTTATTGATACATTTGAACATGAAAGCTGAAAAATCTAGGTTAGTAGCGCGGTATCCCAGTGGGTGAGTGACACTGGGTGTGACACCGATAATAAAATGCAAATGGACAGTATTAAAAATGCGGAAAATAAATGGACAGGAGGTTGGTAACGCAGTTCGGCAATTGCCTACGTCTGCGGGGCCACGCCCAGAAAGAACAATCCACTATGTTCACAAGTTACAAGACATTCAGTATGACACTAGGTAAGACATCATCTTATCTTAGTTACTGCTGCTTCCTAACTTCTGCAGTGAACGGATTGTGCGAGCTCCCCTCGACTTATGTTGATTCCTCCCGGAATCCGTGGTTAAGCAAGATCCCCTTGCCCACGTTTGAACTCCTCCCGAGTTCTATGCTTGAATCAAGAAACACAAGGATAGCACCTTCAAGAATATAACCTTTTGATGCAACAGCCAACACACTCTTAATCAAAGATATTCACCAAAGGAGTGTGTTCACAGTCTTAGAGAAAGACCGAATAAAAATCACAAAACTCACACTTGAAAACCGTGTGATGGAAAGCTTGATATAGGCACACAAAAAATCCTTCCATGTTTATCCCAAGATTGTTTCCAAATAATTCAAATGGAAGGACGTAATCACCAAATCGTCCCATCATTATCTTCAAGGTAATTTCCAAAATAATTTAAATAAGAAGATGGAAACTCTTGTGCCTTCAAAACTTATCTTTTCCAAAGTAGGATATCTTCCAAGAATACCAAGATAAGTTCCATAATTATCCACATGGCATTAATCATCAAATCAATCTTCCTTGCATAGATTGATTTTATTTGATTTTGCCTTCAATAAAAGCTTTCCTTATCTTTGCCAAAAAATCAATGCCAATTAAAATAAATGCCAACTCACGTGTGCATTAACAAAAGCGACATGCAAAAAATGGATACCTTATCGTAATATTAATATAAAATTTAGCGCGTATCAATATTAAGCAAATATCATTCTAATTTGCGTATAAAAGATCAATTATTTTGAGTATCAATTTTTCGCGAATCAATATAAACATATTAATACACCACATATTTACACATATTTTATACGCATCAATTAGTCGCATATCAAGTAACATTGTTAGCGTATCAATATTAACAAAGTATCATTATGATTTGTGTATAAAGTATCATTTGCCGCATATCAAGTATCAATATTAGTATTTCAATATTTTTTTTAATTAGCGTATAAAGTATCAATTGTTAGTGTTTCAATATTATTTTGCTTCTCGTATAAAGTATCAATTGTTCGTGTTTTAATATCATTCTGATTTGCATATAAAATATCACTTTATCGCATATAAATTATCAATGTTAGGGTATTATGAGAATTCTGATTCACGTATAAAATATCAATTTTTTGCATATGAAGTAACAATGTATATCATTTCAATATTAACTCCAAAAGTATAAATCTAAGTAGCATATGAAGTATTTATTTATTTTTATGTATACGACAAAAAATGGATACTTTATTGTAAAATTAATATAAAAGTTACAATCCAAAATTGAACTTTCATAGTACTAGTATTCTATTGATACTTTTCAATAAGAAAGTATGACTAAAGTATTTAATGTAGGTTTTATATCAATTATTAATGTATTCTACTTAATTATCTCCCTTTTCAATGGATCTTGTCACCAAATGTGAGATCCAAATCTTTTACAAACCTTTAAGGTTCACCAATCTTACTAGTAATCAATGCTATAAGAATTGGTTTTACTCTCCCTCTTGAAGAAACCTTTACAACTTACCAATGTAAGATTTACAACTCTTGAAACTCTTGATAGGGTAGATAATTACAATTAAAGCTCACTCAACTCTTCCTTTCACATAATGATTTTACAAGGAGGAAAGTATTGACTCAAGAATATGAATACAAATTAAAGCTCAAGCTTTTGATTCTTTTGATTGATTATCAAATCTTTTCTTTTGATGTTTTAAAGAATGTTTTCTAGAAAACGTTTTGCTCAAGGATCATTAGAAAACAATTATGAAAGTTCAAGGTATTTATATAAAATGTTTGTGAGGCAAAATGGACAAGAAATCATATTTTTAGAAAACTAGCCGTTAATTCACAAATCTGGGGAATTCGAACGTTTGAACTTTAGTGAGGTCGTCCGAATTCACTTTGAGAAAAACTTAGAATTTCATAAATCGACAGGTTCGGGCATCCCAACTCTAACGAGGTTGTCTGAAAACATTTTTCCGACAGTTTCCAATACTTTAAAAATTGAGCTCAGACGTCCGAACTCCAAAGTGGTCGTTCGAATTCATATTTTCTGAAAATTTTCAAAAGCTTTAAAAATCCAATTCGGACGGCCGAATTCCTCCAAGGTCATCCGAATTCACTTTTTCTCATATTTCTGATTTTTCAACTTTTTGAATATTTTGAGAAAAATGAAAAATAACTTTTGTAAAATACATTTTCAAGTTTCAATTTGGATTCAGTGTACTTGAGCTTTTAAATGAAACAAATATGTTATGAGCCAATGTACAACTAGGGTTTGGGGTTGAGAAATTTACCCTAATTTACCTAGTTTCTATTTCTTTAATTTCTTCAACGCTTTAAGCTTCACATTTTTCAATTTGCATACCTATAATCTCAAGAAGTTTATTGATATATTAGTATACATAATTGTTTGTTAATCATTAAAACACAAAGTAGATTTAAGACACTAGGTCTCTCAAACCCCAATACTTTTTCTTGCTATGAAAGGATGGTATCTTGATGCACCTAAAAGACATAAGGGGTTTGAAAAATATTTATATTCGATGTTGTTAAGCCTTTACGTTTTAATCTTACTCCAAAACTTCCGTCCATCACCGCTTCTGCTGGGAATCATCATGAATTCAAGAGAACAATGGATTGCTTAGAGAAAACAGATCCAAGAGTGGGAAACATAGTTACTGCAGCCAAGAGATTTTGGTCAACAACATCAATGAATCCTTTAACAACTACATATTGCAACCAAGAGATAAGCCTATAATCTCAATATTTTGAGTGGATTAGAAGGAAATTGATGTAACGAATACAAATTAAGAGAAGGGGTATGACCCTATACAAAGGTAAATTGTGTCCACATATTCAAGATAACAGAAACAACATAAGATTTCAAGTAGATTTTGTAGGATAGTATACTCGTCACCTAGAGTGTATGAGGTAGACATTGAAAACATTACCCATATCGTTAGATTGGATTCAAAAACATGCACATGCGGTATATTCTAATTGACACAAATTCCTTGCTCTCATTCTATTGCAACAATTTAACATGCAAAAAAAGAAGTTGAGGGATTTGTTGATGCATCAGTAGGGAGATATACTTCCAGGCATATAGTTATTATATTAGTCAATTTCCTTCAATGGAATATTGGGAATATAGTAATGGAGAGCCAATCAACCATCCTGTTGTAAAAAAAAGGTTTGGTAGGTCAAAGAAACTGAGGAGAGATAGCGATGAACTAAGGTCTTAAGTGTCATCCACAGGAAAAGGTTGACAATCTAATGTGAAAAATGCTTCAAAACATGGAATAATTCAACATATTGCAAATACCTTATCTATTCAAAATCCAAATTTTACAAGGTAATCAATTCAACTATCTTAATATGTCATTTATTTAATCATTCAATCATGATAGTTTATGTTATATATCATAATATGTTTAAGAACATGAGAAGAAGAATAGCAATAATGAGGCTTTAATCAACTTTACATCTATTCTATTTCCAAATGCAACTGAGGTAGTATGGTTGGAAGAAAGAGGCCTCCGGGTGGTACATCCAATTCATCAAAGTGTTGGGATTACAACCTTCAATCCCAATTACTACTCATTCGGGAAAACACAACAACAATAATAAAAACAGATAAAAACACAATATTTAGGGTGCGTTTGGTTCAAATTCTTCAATGGCAATCACAATGGGTTTGATTGAGGGGTCAATGACAATGGGAATATGATTGCATTGTGGTGTTTGGTTCAGAATTCTATAATGGGTATTATTGTGATTGATGCTGTTTGGTTCAAATCAACTATGGTAATAAGAATCAGTTAAAATTTCACTTTTACCCCTATTACTTATATATCAAAAAATCATTAAACAAAATTATTTCTCTACTTTTTTAAAAAAATAACATTAATAATTTTTAAAAAAAAAATTTCAAAACATTTTACCTCAATATTATCTCAAAACATTTTTACCTTAATAATTCCACCACAAAATTGTCTCAAAACATGTTTACTTGAACATTTTTAAAAATTATCTTCACAGTTTTAAAATTTATCTTACTAAATGACCATCAATGAATGAATTTGTTTTTTAAAAATAAAAGCACTAAATGACCAAACCAATCATTTTTTGTCAGATTACATAAAAGAACCATCCATTCCAAGTTGTTTATACATTTGTTTATTCAGGCAATAGACTAAGAAAGCTAATTATAAATTTTGTAGTAACATAAAACTCTCAAAACATAGTACAATGTTTGTCCTAAGTTTATGTAGCGTGGAGCAATCTTATCTGAATCTACATCACAAATAGTGGAACAATCAAACAATGAGCACAGCACCCACTCTGTATCTCTTTCTCTCTAGTGAGAAATTGAGAACAGAAATACTGTTCCAAACAATGAAAGATGCAAAAATGATCTAACAAAGTAGGATTCTCACAAAGATTGCACAGGCAGGTAAGCTCTTTGGTCACTGCTTCTCTTTGAGGGTCACAGCATGATGAGGGTGGTTTATATAAAAGTCATGAGATAGGGCATAACTCTCATGACATCATATATAAAAGTCATATCAAAATCTAAATTCTGGAAATTCAGTATCATTTTAAACAAGAGAAACTCATACCAAACTTATTGTGAAATTCTCCAAATACTTATAAGCATGTACATGACAACACTTCCAACATCCTCCAATAAACCAACAAGCAAAAGTAAGCAAATGTGTTCATGAATTCCTGAATAATCATTCAAAAGAAATAGAGTTTTCAAGACAAAATGACATACACACTAGATGGATACAATCTAATACTTCCACCAATGTAAAAACCACAATGATATCATCGCTTGTAATTGTTTAAGGTACCATTTCGAAACTAAAATAATGAAAAAGTGCAATCAAATAAAGTGCAATAAACTAAAATAATGGATTTGTATTCCCATTACCCTTTCCTAAACATTAACAATCACTATCACTATTATCTATTCCCATTGACCCTTTTTATTCTCCCGTACCAAATGCCCCCTTAAAGTGGTTTGATCTCAACATACCTAATCCATGGGAACAACATCTATTTCAATTCAATATGAGAATAAAAGAGTTACACAAAGTATGTTCTCTCTCAGCATAAAAAGTCTCTCAACACTCAATTCTATTCTCTATGCCTATCTTTCCAACAGTTTTTCCCACACAAAATTTAGTACAAACAATATGTATTTATACTATACCTAAAATACTATTGGGCCTACTCTTCAAAGTGGACTTAGGCTTTGAGGGGATATCCCAACAAATCCTCACTCGACTCGAAGCTCCAAGTACAACAACATCTTCTGAAAATGTGACTTGTTTCTTATTCGGCTTCAACTCTTCCTTATGAATGCCAAGAGAATCACAAGACCCATTCTTCAAATCATCAACATAAAATATGTGATGACTACTCTTCATTCCTTGAAAAATCAGTTCATTCCCTTTGAAGACTTTGCAGACATTTCCTTCACCAGAAAATCTGAACCTACGAGATCACAATTTACCTAATAAAATTATGTTATCGCCACACGTAGGCACATATTTCATATCAGACAATCTCTTCACATCACCATTGTGGTTTTTGAGACGTGAGGTACTGGCACCCTCAATCTTCATCTTCTCACCATTCGCCACAACAATGTGTCCAAAATCTCAATCAATCTGCAAAGTATCAAATAGAGATCTATCCTTACAAATGTGCATAGAAACTACATAATCCATCACCCAACCTGAGTCAGATGACTCAGTCTTCTTCCCCATTAATAGCTCAGCATTAGTAGAGTCGTTATCTTCAATCTTCTTTTTGCCTTTCACATTCAATGCTTTCAAACTCTTCAAGTCCTCTCTCATGATAGGACATCTATTCTGGATGTGACCCTTCTCTCCATAGTAAAAATACTCTATATTACTATAGTCTCTCGACCGAAATTTTTCACGTGAGTCACCTCTTCCCAGTGAACGACTCCTTCCTCTATTAGAATACTCAGCAACAGTTAGTCTTTCCTCTCCATCAGGCAAATTCGCCTTTCTCATTATCTTCTCATTCTCCCTTAACTGAGTAACCACATCATCAAACTTCAAAGTGGTCATCCCTACTAACATAGTTTGCACCCCGGGCTTATAAGAAAAAGGCAAAGAAGACAACAACAATAAAGTATACTCTTCATTTTTAACTTCCTCCCCTGTATTTTGAAGTTGATGTACTAGCTGATTAAACACATGATCATGATCATGAAAGTTACCTTCTTCATCCATCTTCAGTGTGTAGAGGTCTATCTTCATGCACAACTTGTGGGTTAGAGATTTCGATGCATCAATACTCTGCAACTTGTCCCAAATACCCTTCAGTGTCTTCTCATTTACGACATTATATTTAATTTTAGGAGTAAGTGCAAGTCGAATCGTACTAACCGCTCTTTTCTTAACCAAAGCCCAAGTACCCTCTGTCATATCATCGGGCTTCTTCTCACCAAGTGCTGAATCAAGATTATCACGCACGAGCAAATCTTGAATAATACATTGCCACATAGTGAAATCCGTCTTTCCGTCGAAGATAGGGTCTCAAAGTGTGTTCCAGACATTTTCACAAACCCAAAAACCACCTAGAAAATAATCAAAACACCACAAAAGAAATCGAATTTGGAAAAACCGACTCAAAAAACGAACTCAGCACGTCGAAAAACTAGGGGGTAGGGTCATTGAAATTTTTTGATGACATGGCAGTTGACCGTTGACTTTGACCAGTCAACCTTTGACTCTGACCGACACGTGTCATAACCTGACGCTGAGACGTGGCAGAATCTAACAGAAACCGCCAATCTTCCTTCACAATTCGACGGTCCAAAATATTCCAAATTCAACCAACAATAACTCCCAATTCGACCGTTACATTTCAACGAAATTTCAGCAACAACACAAGTAAATTGTGTAGTCAGAGATCCCTTCTCCGATCGACCGTATCTCATTCCCGTAGTCGGCGATCGGAACAATTGTCAGGATCCTTCTCTCTCCAATATCTCACAGTCTAATGGTCTAATCAACCCAAAATTTTAGGTTCCCATGTTTTTTTTATATGAGGAATCTATCTACGAACTCTGATCGGTGAAAAAATTCCTCTAAGATGCCGATCTGCACTGCAATATCTTTTCGCGACTCAAAAACTGTCCCAAATTTGAACCTTTAACTCTGATACCACTTGTTGGGATTACAAATTTCAATCCCAATTACCACTCGTTCAGGAAAACACAACAAAAATAATAAAAACAGATAATAACACAATATTTAACGTGGTTTGATCTCAACAGACCTAATCCATGGGAACGTCTATTCCAATTCAATATAAGAATAAAAGAGTTACACAAAGTATGTTCTCTCTCAACATACAAAGTTTCTCAACACTCAATTCTATTCTTTATGCCGGTCTTTCCAACAGTTTTTCCCACACAAAATTTAGTACAAACAATATGTATTTATACTATAACTAAAACCCTATTGAGCCTACTCTTCAAAGTGGACTTGAGATTTGAGGAGGTATTCCAACACAAAGCCACCAGCAAAGAAGACAAAAAAAAATTGCTAGCGGTTCCAATTTGCAACCTCCACCTCCACACCATTATACGATTTCCAATGTGCCAATTCTTACACCGAAAGTAATCAATTCAACTTTCTTAATATATCAATGTATTCCATCATATGCTCATATTCTATCATGTTGATTTATATCAAGTCATATTCTATATAGGAACTTGAAAAGAAGAATGCCAATAATAAGGGTGTTGTGGTTAAAAAGAATATGTTAGTTGGTGATGGATCCAGATCATCACAACTTCCACTAAAAAAATAAAAAAAAGCTGCTAATGGTTTCAGTACACATCATCCACCTCCACTCTATTCCGAAGTTTCAAATATATCAAATCCAACTCCAATGCACCTTCTATGTGATTGTGTGTGATCAACTATAATTGCACATATAATTGCCTTAGTCTTAAAAGCAATTAGGGCTAGAAGAAAGTAAAAGTATTTGCTATGTACTGATCATTGAATGTTGAAAATTTGTAATTTGCTACTCTTAACTTGTGTGTATTTGAAAAAGTTTAGCAATTCAAACTTTGTATTTACTATTGTTGAGGTTGTATATTATGTTGATAATTGAAGTTCTATTGTATGATAATGCAGGTTGATGTTTCACAGTTGGAATATGTTAACAGTTACAAGCTGTATAGTATTGTTTGTCAATTACAAACTCTATTGTGTAGTACTATTTGATAGTTATTCAACTTAATTAGCCCATTTCAGTTTTGTTCAACTTTGTTCGTTTAAATTATTTCATCTTTGTTCAATATCAAGGATTAATCAACTTTGCTCATTTCAGTTTTTCAACTATGTTCAAATTAACATTCAACACAGTTCTAGTTCATCAATTCCATTTCATTCAAATCAATAATTGAAAAAAATTACAACTTTTACATTATTTTCTATAGAAAAACAGCCACATGAGCATTATAACTGTAAAAGTTCACAACTTGTTCACTTCAAAAGTGAATTAATAGTGAGAAAATAGATATAATAACATAAAAAAGTTAATAAAATTGTCATCATCTTGAAGTTTTTCTTGATTTGTTGCATTAGAAGATACGTAACTATTTTGCAATAATGGTCATTTCTGTCACGCCCCAAATCCAACATGACACGGCCACACGATTGGAAACCGACTCCAAACGTGCGAAGCCTCCTGTTCACAAGTTTACTACTCTAACTATATATGTATATACATTTATAGGCCACACATTACCTAATCAACAATATGTACAATTCTCCAAACATTTCTCCACATATAACGTTCAGACCTAAATCTTTCATTCAACAAGACATTGTATATACAACTTATAACAAAATGATGTCACTTAAGATCACAACTATACATTTCCTTCAAACGCATTTACTAACTATATACGTCAACGTCAAAATCAAACATTCCAATATTGTTTCATTCAAAACATTTATTACAACTCCCTATTACATATACATCACTACAATGTCCACAAAATTACTCCCTCTACTTCTATTTGTCCACGTAACCTGTACAGGAAACCTTAGAATCTGCAAAACATAATAATATTCGTGGTATGAGCATACACTATGCCCAGTAAGTGATAGTGACACTCCTCTATCGGATTGAGCACATTATACATTATATACTTTCGCAAAGCATTTCAACACATGAAAATCACATTTAAAAACATCTCAAATCCACACACACATATGTATCATAGCAAGTGGCACAATCATTTATCAAATCACATTTAGGGCTGAGAATGAACACGAACGTTCACAAACAAGCTCGGGATCGGCTCGAGCTCGTTTATTTAATAAATAAACGAACACGAACAAGATTTTAGGCTCGATTGATAAATGAACAATAAATGAACACATCGGTGAAAGCTCGTTTATGTTCATGAACATATCGTTAAAAAGCTCGTTTATAGCTCGATTAAAATATTAACTATATAATTTATATTGTACTTATATACTAAATATTAGAAATAATTATATTTTTATATATATTTATTAAGTCACAAATCACAATATACGAGTGTTTGAATTGTTATAATAAGCTAATATTTTATAGGCGTTTGAATTGATGTATTTATTTGAGTGAAAATTTATGTTAAAAAAATTATACAATTGTAAAAAAGTTATTGTTTTTGTGAGAATTTTGAATTATTTAGTTGGTGTTGTTTCTTTGAACAATGTATGTTGTAATTTATTTTATTTACATTTGAATATAACTAATAGATTGTGTTAACTATTATCAAAATATTTGATAAATTATCGTGATTGAATAATCTTATTTGTGCAAAAAAAAAAGTGATAAAAAACAGAAAAAAAATAAAAAAAATAAAAAAAGTAATCGAGATCGAGCTCGAATAAAGGCTAAACGAGCCGATCCCGAGCCGAGCTCGAGCTCGAAATTTTGTACTCGAGCTCGAGTTCTAGGCTCGACTCGAGCTCGAGCCTGAAGAAAATTAAACGAGCCGAGCTCGAGCCCGGCAATGCTCGGGCTCGGCTCGGCTCGATATCAGCCCTAATCACATTCACAAATACATTGAGTTCTTGTCATTTAGCTCATGAACAGTTCACATCACTCTTGGTACAATAACTGAATCCAGTCCTGACTGTTTATCCCTTCAGGTAGGCCAAAACAATAGATTCCTAGCTATAATCCCGCTAGGTGGGCCCAAAACAATGAATTGGAACATGTTCCTACCAATCGTTCCATGAAACATTCAAGAGCTCATTAACAATTCAAATTCATTTAAATCATTCATAAAACACTTTGCTTTCACAAAAGCCACTGCATACATTTCATAGTCATCAAATTCACAAGCTTATTCATGCTCAATCCATTTTAATATCACAACATACCAATTTCTCAAAAATATGTTCATTAAAAACATGTAAAATATAAAGAAGTATCAAAACCACTTATCTTAAGCCAATATTCCAATATCGCACTTGATTCTAAGATTTCCTCCACCTATTTACTTCACTTTCCTATAAAAACATACATATATGACGAAGGAACAATCAAATAGAGCCTAATAACTTTTAAACACCTTTCTTAACCTAAGAACACTTCATTTCCTTACAGTTCTAAAACCCATTCATATAATTTTCTACACTTGAAATCCATTTGATATTTCCTTACATGTCAAATATGTTGAACAACACATTTTTCCATAAACCCACTTACATATTACTCTCTTAAACTTTCTTCAACAACATATTCTCACAATTTGACTTAAACGCATCAATACATGTTCTATACCTAATCAAATGCATGCTTAAATCCTTAGATAAGTGTCCTTGAACTTATAGGATTAAAACCCATATCCTATCATAACAAAACTTCCAAACTTTTACTAATCTAGAACACTAAATAAAGAGATTAGGATGGGTAAATAAACTAGAGAGTTTCCTTACCTTATGTTGAGTGAAATAAGAGTAAAAATTGAGCTTTTTCTTCTTCAATCAAGCCTTTTCTCAAGCTGCCCTAAAGTGGAGAGAAATAGGGGAAAAATATGAAGTGAAGAATGAAATGCAAGGCTGGGCAATCGATTGGTTTCAAGGCCAATTTTTCATAATTTGCAAAGTAACCCCTCTAACTTTCTTATTTATTAATTGGTCCCTAATTTTAGCCATGGGTATTACATTCTACCATCCTTATAGGAAGTTTCGACCTCGAAACTTAATGTATCTTGTTTCTCAAAAAAGTGTGGATATTTTCTTTTACCTCCTCTTCTAACTCCCAAGTTGCCTCACGAGGGGTGTGAATACAGTCAAATAAATCATCCCATTTCCGAATTCTCAACTCTGCCCTAAATTTCCATCAAGACTCACGTGTGGTCAAGCCACCAAAAACTCAGTTCATATTCATTAGGTATATCTCACACAATACGCTCTTCCCACATAATTGGGCAAACAATTGAATCCATTGAAGATCCATATAGGAAATTCAATTTCAAGGGAGTTAAGCTTCAGTCATGTACTTTCAATGCACAAGTCTCGCATGCCTAGTCCATATTTATTCCCATGAATTCAACATACGAAATTTGGGAGCAAAATAATTGTCCACAGAAACATGAATGGAGGCTCATTCCATGAATTCCATTTTAAAACATAAGTAAGACAAACCGCACAACTATTACATGTTCATGCATAGTAATCTTGTCAATCTTTAATCTAATAAAGCCTTCACAATTCATCATGATTCCCAATGAAACTCCTTCTTCCCTTTCACACGTGATGGGAACGAATCTGATAAATTTAGGTTTGATACCCAACAAATCTAAACTTACCACAATGTATTAGGTTTTATACATCCTCAAAATTTGAAATGAAAGTATTTAAATTAGTCTCCGATCATGGTCACAAAAGTTATAACTAGTTCCAACTTTGCCAACAGGGTTTTAAATGGCTAAACCTTATAGCCAAGAATCAAAATGACGTAAAACCAAGACTATATAGAACTAGATTTCAAATAGTAAAACGTTGATGATTCTTTGAATATAAAGTTTCACACAGAACATGTACAAAAGTTAATTTAAAAGAATAGTCTAAAATTTTCGTATCACAATTTAGAAATGTCGTGTTTAGTTCAAATCAATGTAACTTGGCAGAGACATAACAAAATGATACGAAACTAAAATTATTTGAAACTAGGTTCGGAATACATAAATTCTTGTGTTGTGGGAATTTCCAAATTCTACTTGCCTAGTGCTGAAAATATTATCATAAATGGTTTTCAAAGATTTTACAGAAATTCAGACCTGCCAACGTAAGTTCAAATAGACATAATCTTTTATTCAATAACCTGACGAATATAAAACCAAAAGCATATGAAACTAGATTTTGAATGTTAAAACTTTTATGTTTTATAAATCCCAAAATTCACTTTTACAAAAGCCTTTTAAAAATTGTTAAATCTTCATGTAGGACTGAAATTCCGTAATGGATTTCAGATCTGCCATGCAGATTTCAAATATTCGTAACTTTGTAACGAAAGATCCAAATAATACGAAACCAAAACTATGTAAAAGTTGAATCCAAAATCTAGAACTTTTGTGTTCTATAAAATTTCAAATTCAATACACATGGTAGAGTAAAAACAGTTCAAAGTTGTACAGATTGAAAACTCGATAACCCAGATTTCTAGTTCTGGCATAGTAGTTTAAATTGGCTATAACTTTGTGACCATATGTCCAAACGATATAAGGCCAAAACGGTGTGAAACTAGACTTGAAACACTAAATTTATTGTGTTTTGAAGAGTCCGGAATTCTGCCTACACGGAGTAAAAACAAAACATCCAAAACTGCTAAAAGCATTGACATTCAATGGCAAAATTCTGTCTTGGCATGACTAGTTCCAATGGCCATATCTTAGCAACCAAGAATCAGAAAAACGTGAAATCAAAACCATATAAAACTAGATTTATTATACTAAAACTCTTATGTTTTACTCAGTTCCAAATTACACACACAACGCCGTCAAAATTTAGTTTGAAATAAACATGTATTCAACTTCCTTATGAATACGACTTTAAGCTTCAACTCACGTTTCATTTAAGCCTTATACCGGATAGTTTAAAGACACAGTACAAAACCAATATAGCCCATTCAACCTACAAGTCAATCCAATTACCAACGAAAATTAATCCATGTAGCACATGGCCATGTTTAACAATATACAGTAAGAAAAACATCAACATATCCTTTCATCATCTTTTCCTCAATTTTTTTCCATGTAACTTTCTCAACATCAGGATTCTTCTGAATGACCTTAACTAGTGGGATTTCCCTAGATCGAATGTACTTAAATTTTTCATATCATGTATATCATTCCTACCTTTATTTCTGCAATACATGGTATTGTCAAATGGAATTATTTCATTAAATAATCACTTCGTATTAATTGTAAACATCAGTTAATTGCCTTAGTCACCAATAATATATTTTCATTCAACATCAACTTTTTAACTTTTTTTTATAAAAAATATATAGATACCTCGAGCCATATTTGATCATATCTCTAAGCCACCATATCCTTCCTCCAAATTCTATATTCATCTTTGACATATACTTTAATGTGCAAAAGTCGTCTCTTTCATTGTTATCCTTTTAGCTCTCATTCATTCTTCAAAAATCTCTCAAACATGTAAATCTATTACACTATCAAATTACTGCACATTGACTAATTCACATAGCATTCAATATCTCATGGTGGGAATTTCTCATAAGGGTGTTATAACGACTTCTTACCATTCAGATCATAATACTAGCAAAGACTCTTTAAACATGTATATCAATACTATATTCTTCAATTTAAAATGATTAATCATCCATCCATCATAAGCTATATCATACTTATATTCCCATTAGAAAATTCTAATTCAGTCCTTAATATTTAATCTTATATATCCCATGCACACACTAATTTCAAATAAATCCTTTTTGTGCATCATATGTAAACACCAATAATTTTTCTATTGAAAAATGCCATTGAACTCTTTGTTTTTCAAATCTAAGTATCCAATGTCCACCTTGACTCCCGAATAAATTTCCTTATGTAAGATAGGTAACCCCAATTGTTTCTCGACAATCAATTCCCATTGGCATTTCAATTGATCAATAAAAAAATAATCATTCTCTAGTGATTCTTATTCCACTATCAAAATGTCGGGATTATCTGCACTTCCACTATTTTGTGCCATAATCCTATTATAACATATCAACCATTTGTTCATTTTGTATGAGCATTAAGAAGAAAGTAAGAAAAGGAATGAAAAGGAACCCTAACAAGTACAATATTGATGCAACATATGGTCTCAAATGATCTTTAAGAGAGGTAGCAGGATGTAGGAAATCCAATTGCCCCATTGCATAAATGATTTGGAGAACAAAATTGGAAACAAATTCAAAATGAATAGGATCGGACGACCTATACAGACTTTAGGACGTCCGAAAGTTAGGTTCAGACGGTGATGGTCATCCGAAACTACCGTCCGAAAGTTTGTGCAAAATGAGACCTTTCTGATGAATAGGTTCGGACGGCACAGGGGAGTTTCGGCCGTCCGAAACTATCGCGACCAATTTGACATACTTCCAGTTAATTAGGTTAGGACGGCTCCTAAGGTCTGAAAGGGCGTCCGAAACTCCATTTCCTCAACCTAACTGCTAGTTTTTCGAACTTCAAATGTTCTAACGCTAACCATATTGCATCTCATCTCTTATATGTACCTATTGTCATCGACTTCTCTATGATACCACTAAATGTCACGCCCCAAATCCGACATGACACGGCCACACGATTGGAAACCGACTCCAAACGTGCGAAGCCTCCTGTTCACAAGTTTACTACTCTAACTATATATGTATATACATTTATAGGCCATACATTACCTAATCAACAATATGTACAATTCTCCAAACATTTCTCCACATATAACGTTCAGACCTAATCTTTCATTCAAGCAAGACATTGTATATACAACTTATAACAAATGAATGTCACTTAGATCACAACTATACATTTCCTTCAAAAGCATTTACTAACTATATACATCAATCCGTCAAATCAAACATTCCAATATTGTTTCATTCAAAACATTTATTACAACTCCCTATTACATATACATCACTACAATGTCCACAAAATACTCCCTACTTCTATTGTCCACGTAACCTGTACAGGAAACCTTATGAATCTGCAAAACATAATAATATTCGTGGTATTAGCATACACTATGCCCAGTAAGTGATAGTGACACTCCTCTATCGGATTGAGCACATTATACATTATATACTTTCGCAAAGCATTTCAACACATGAAAATCACATTTAAAAACATCTCAAATCCACACACACATATGTATCATAGCAAGTGGCACAATCATTTATCAAATCACATTCACAAATACATTGAGTTCTTGTCATTTAGCTCGTGAACAGTTCACATCACTCTTGGTACAATAACTGGATCCAGTCCTGATTGTTTATCCCATCAGGTAGGCCAAAACAATAGATTCCTAGCTGTAATCCCGCTAGGTGGGCTCAAAACAATAAATTGGAACATGTTCCTGCCAATCGTTCCATGAAACATTCAAGAGCTCATTAACAATTCAAATTCATTTAAATCATTCATAAAACACTTTGCTTTCACAAAAGCCACTGCATACATTTCATAGTTATCAAAATCACAAGCTTATTCATGCTCAATCCATTTTAATATCACAACATACCAATTTCTCAAAAATATGTTATTAAAAACATGTAAAACATAAAGGAGTATCAAAACCACTTACCTTAAGCCAATATTCCAATATCGCACTTGATTCTAAGATTTCCTCTACCTATTTACTTCACTTTCCTATAAAAACATACATATATGACGAAGGAACAATCAAATAGAGCCTAATAACTTTTAAACACATTTCTTAACCTAAGAACACTTTATTTCCTTACAGTTCTAAAACCCATTCATATAATTTTCTACACTTGAAATCCATTTGATATTTCCTTACATGTCAAATATGTTGAACAACACATTTTTCCATAAACCCACTTAGATATTACTCTCTTAAACTTTCTTCAACAACATATTCTCACAATTTGACTTAAACGCATCAATACATGTTCTATACCTAATCAAATGCATGCTTAAATCCTTAGATAAGTGTTCTTAGAACTTATAGGATTAAAACCCATATCTATCATAACAAAACTTCCAAACTTTTACTAATCTGAACGAGATTAGGATGGGTAATAAAACTAGAGAGTTTCCTTACCTTATGTGAGTGAAATAAGAGTGAAAATTGAGCTTTTTCTTCTTCAATCAAGCCTTTCCTCAAGCTGCCCTAAAGTGGAGAGAAATAGGGGAGAAATATGAAGTGAAGAATGAAATGCAAGGCTGGGCAATCGATTGATTTCAAGGCCAATTTTTCATAATTTGCAAAGTAACCCCTCTAACTTTCTTATTTATTAATTGGTCCCTAATTTTAGCCACGGGTATTACAATTTCATATTTGAACTTTCAAAATTTGAATCCTACTATCTGCTAATGCTCTAATACTAGTTATGCTTCTCTTAAACTTTTGCTTGATTATCGGCTTACTCCATGCTTAGAAAGAACACTCTTTTCTTTCGCATACAAAATACAACATATCTTTAAATGGTTTATGATGATCTACAATTTTCACAACAGCTTTCTTTCCACATTCACAATATTTGTATTGATATATTGGTCAATCACCATAGATTGAACTTGACATGCTTAATTAATTGAATAGATAATAGATCTAAAATTATATTTGACTAGAGAGAGAAAGTAGAACTATAATATTAGTAGAGATAGAATAGCCTCCTCCAAAATGTAGAATACACTCTTTCTTGCCGAAATTGAATATAGGACTTCGAATAGTTTGCTCGAATATGTTGGATTCACTAATTTGATAGAATAATTGTTGTCTTCAATTCAAGAGAGGTGAGAAGAACAAAAAGTAAAAACAAAAGAAAGAAAGGAGGTGGTTTTACATAATTTCTTACCAATATTAAACATTTGAAGGTGGTTTGGAATATTAAACCATTTAACGGTTTTATATAACTTTTTTTTTGTTATTGAAGATATTTTTCGTTCACTTTTCACTTAAATCAAAATCACATAAGAGCCATTAATTGTGTTTTCAACATAGATGTATTTTTTTTTTTATAAATTTCGTCAATCACATGGGGTTATGATATACCTAACCCTAAATTTTAACCTTTTTTATTGAAAAATTTCAACTTAAAAAAATCTAGCTTACTAAATTGTTTGTGAAAAAAAAAACATTTTTAAAAAATTTGCAAAGTTTCAACCAAGACTAATCATGAAAAAGACAAAATTAGATAAAATTACTTTGAGAAAGATGTTTAAAAGATCAATAGAAGGAGAGAGAACCAACTGAAGTTAAAAAAGAAAAAGGAAAGAATCATTGATAAAATGAGGATAAAAGTAAGTACTTTTTTTTTTTTTTGAAGGAAATGCCATTCTTATATATATGTAGCAAAATGAGATGCTGGATATACCCGAAGCATCGCTACAAAAGATATGAAAAAAAAATGCAAAAGTAAACGTGGAGTACTACTCCATTACACGATTGCTTAATCAAATATGTGCTATGGAGTAAAGAAAGCGACTAATCTAGCGATGACTAGAGTATTGCTTTCTTTGTCCATTTAAAATAGCATATGCAGTTCAAGAAAGATTACACAACAGAATTAGTTGGCCTCCCAAGCTAGAATCGAGAGGCATGTCGAACAATCTGTGAACCATTAAAGGCAAAAACAAGGACCATCAACAATTGTAGACAAAATACATGAACACACTTGAAGCACATGAAAGTGAGTGTCACATAGAATGATCAGCAGTTCCGCCTTACAAATTCACATTCCACCAAAGTATATGTACTGGGCTTGGTTTGCTTCACCCGAAGCAACCAAACTCAACATCCAAAATTCCAGAAAGTTTAATCCGTAAAAGTCTACTCTATCCATTTTGCGGTTCAATTTCCATTCAGCGGCTCATTGGCAGTGCTTCAGAACTCAACAAATGCCCAACAGATGGATTCAGAACTAAGAGCTGCATACAAGTTCAAACATAGAGAGAAGATATCAAACATAGGATAAAAGTAAGTACTTGGAGAGTAAAAAATCACAATAACCAGAGAAAGAACAAACTATGAACACCTATCGATTCCACTTAGTTAAAATCCAAGTGAGGGGGTGGGTTTTGTGTACTCTCAAATATTTGAGAATTAGTTACTCATTCCGTCATTCGCCTAGAAATCAATATTGTTAATCAAATAACATTATTTACTCCGTTTTTCATTTTTCTTTCTCATTCTTCTTTCCCATTTCCCCAGTCAAACAGCTCCTAAGATGAGGCATGCATGCAGCAAATTGTGATAGCTAAATGTAAACACCAATGGCCATTAAAAACTAAAAAGCATGATTAACGCAAGTTAAAGAGGATTTTGCATTGACTAATAATGGCATTGCCAGAAGAAAGATATTTGGCAAAACTTCCAACCGAATGTTATCTAGAATTCTTGCTACCACAATTCTGAGATTCACCTTGCTGCCTGTACAGCTGTACAAGTGCGACAAAATAAAAGGGGGAGACTAGCCGATGTCAGAATAAGCAGTAAGAACTGCTCCCATGGGGAAAATGAGCAGTACATTTTCTATTCTACTAATCTGGGTCAAACGGGAGAAGGAACTACTATTCTGGCTGAGTTCTAGCTTCACTCGGAGCGCGCTCTCTGGGCAATTCAGGACGGGGTTGACGCTTCTTGAAGTATTTTGCCATAAAAGCTTCAGCCTTGTCAGGATACTTTCCCCTGACGAAGTTCTCCAGACTCTTGCGGTAGGAAAAATCCTGCTTGTGGTCATCAGTGGAGACAACAAAGAAGCACCTAGTATCCTGGAAATTGGCATGCTTATTAACCTGTCAAGTGAATTCCTGAAGTTAGCACACGCAAAACTATTAACACTAAAATGAGTTTCTGGCATGAATCTTTCAGAAGCACATAGTAGCACTAGCACAATCACATGATAAAGAGAATTGAATATTGTAAAGGACTCAAAGTCAGACGTCAAGATATCTACTTATGCTAGGTTATTGCAACTATTTTGGGTTCCGTCCATGTTCTCTCATTCATACTTCAAACTTTACAAATTCTGCCGCTGAAGAAAATTTTAGAAATCCAGATATGGAAAAGAAAGACTTCCACAAACAAACAACTATATAGTGCTGATGTTTTATCGATTTTGCAGGTGGCAGCTTTTCCCCGCTCTACTATTCCCTCTACTTGGGCCTTATATAACGATTATTTCATCATTAATTCCAAAGAGCTGATTGATATACTGCCATTACTTATAACTTTATTCTCGACATGTTTAACTTTCATTACAACTTTTTTTTTTGGTTTTTGTAGACATAGAGAGGTTTGGTTGAAGGGTTTTCGAATAATCTTCATACTTCTTTTTAGGTTCAATAGCATAGTTCATTGTTCCACCAGGAATGGGACCTAAAATTTGGAATGTCCAATTCAGGAAAAAGGGTGGGTTTAGTTGATTCCCACAGATGGTATTGAGACTTGTTTAATTCTATGTTCTAAACCTTTTTGTCACTATGGAGAAAGCTATATGGATCATATTTTGCTATCACATTCTGTCCAAACACATATTTCCATTTATATTTAAGTACAGCAAAAGTTTTTTAATCATTTCATTCCAATTTTTTTTGTAAGTTTTCCCCTTTAATTCGAAGTAATGTTTCTCTATTTTTTATACATTTTATTGGAGCATCTAAAGGTCACCTACACACATTTTCAAACTATTAAGCGTGCTTCTCTCATTTTCAAACTTCTCTTGTTCTATTGTCTCATTTTTGTTATTTCATCTTTGATATATTTTCCTTTCTTCGTATCTAAACTTTTATAAAATTCTTCAAACGCCTTTGTATCTGACTGGTTTATTACTTTGTTTACCTCCTTCTTGGCTTTTTCATATTTTTTAATATTTTTATCATTTCTACAAGTGTATAATGTTTTGTAACTTTTCCTTTTTATTTTTACTTTTTTTTAATACCTTAATTTCACCACCATGATTATTTATTCTATTTATTACCCTTTTAATAAATTCATCTAATTTTAATATTTAGCCGACACCACAAAATGGGATGAAGGCTTAGTTGTTATTATTGTTGTATCTAATCCTATTTGAGGTGCATACTAATTATATTTATAAGTTCGTTTTCTGTAATAATTCTAAAAGCTATAATTTTATCCTTCTTTCTAAAACATAATAATGAGTATATAATAATAATCACTCTACTCCTAATTCTATCCTTACTACTATACCAATTTTTATACTCTATACTCTATGGTACCCAAAGCCTTAACTTTTTCACTTACCAATGTAGTTTCTTGGAGACACGGTATTTATGCATCTCCGGCTCAGAAGTCTACCAACTTTATCACTTTACCTATCAAAGTTCCTATATTCCAACTACCTATTTTATAATTCTTAGTCTTCCTACGTTTTTCTTTATTATCGTCCCATTAATGTATGAGGACTTCTGCGCATTTTACACTACACTTAAACCCTCATGAAGATGTAGCGGTCCTTGCCCTAAATGCCGCAGTTGAACATTGCAACGCGCTCCATAAAGTAAGAAATTTCCTAATATTTATATGATTTCTAATATGGTCCACAATCATGAGTATGAAGAAATGCTACGTTGACTGTCAGTCTATCGCAACCCTCCTTTCCTTGAAATTGAAACCGACTACTTATAAGCAGACAGAAAAGTGGCGGAGTTTGTATCCTACACCTTCAAGAAATTAAGGATGGAAAACTAGTATCATGCCCAAGATTATAAACTAGTTAATTTTGTTAAAAAGGCTAAATTTCACGTATATGGACAACGAATCAATCAACAAGAGTTAGCGGTCATATATGCCTGCATGTTCTATACAATAGTCATAAGGGTAAATTACACAACCCCATTGGGCTATGTCCAACTTACAAGTTATCTCCTCCCGATTGTGTTCAAGGACGCACCTTTTGGCTCCTTGTATTGACTAAAGCGAAACTATTTATTACTTCTCTCATGATCAACACTCAACATCAAAAAAATTAACCTATAAGGACATATTTGTGAACTCCTTATTCCTGAAAGCTTTGTAGAATTTGTTAATTAGGCTAAGACTTTGGAGTACATTTCTTTTATTTCTCTTTTTCTTTTTTGTAATCGCCTCCTTAAGCCCTCCATCTTCTTAACTTTTCTCTTCAAATTGGGCTGCGGAAAACACAGCCGTCACTAGACTCACAACCATCACATGCATCACTAGACTCACGAGTCATCACTATCGCCAATATCCATCATGTAGCAAGGCCTCCGAAAGACCAAAGCACCATTTCCTGATTTTGAAAGACATTTCCAGATCTGATTTCAATCCTCATAAATCAAACCTAACTGCTGAAAATAGAAAATCCTAGACACAGATCTCAGTGAAGATTTAGATTCATACAAAACAAAGGGATGTTCTAGTTTCTGTGGAACTTAAGGACCTACCATTATTTAAATTTGGGCTACCATCTTGTTCATAGAAACACATTGTACTTTGTCTTAAATTGATTCCCTTTTTAAGTTTCAAAAGTTCAAATGTTGGTTAAGGAATGATTTTGGAGGTGTTTGTTGTGTGTGAAATTAATGAAAGGATCCAATATGGAATTGGGATTTTGGAAACATAAAAGTAGAGTTTGGAAGAATTTTGATGTTAGATGTGGAATCTATATACAATAATAACAATAACAACTAGACTTTGTCCCACTACTTAATAGGGTCGGTTATATGGATCACAATTCGCCACCATGATCAGTCTAAACTCACTTTCTCATAGATTTGGAACCTATGAAAAGAAAATGTCATTTGTATATTTTCTTTACTAAGTTGTGGTATAGAAGTTTAGACTCACTGAAGTCATTATGGATTTTGCTATGTATAGGCTGGAGTCTACTTTTTTTATTTTAGGACTATTTGTCCAGAAAAAACTTATTTCGAAGTTATTAACCTTCCAACTTGTAACCAACTTAGAGAATTGGAGATGCAGTGACATGCTCTAAAAGGTAAACTACCACTATAAAAAAAAAACGAAGACTCATTAAGGCCACACTTGTAAATGCATCTAAAAACTTTTTGAGTTTTTGCAGTTGACCGCTAAATTTTAAGTAAATATTAATATTTCATTTTAGTCCAAATTATATGGAGGTAAAGATTATGTTTTAGAACCAAAGGAGGTAATTTGACTCATGCTCAAGCTTGTGTCCATTGTATCATGAAATGTAAATGTGAAACTTGGACTCCCCACCACAACCACGCACCCCAAAAAGAACAAAGAAGAAGAGAAAGAACTTGGGGCCATGATTAACCTTTAGAGAGCAATATACTAAAAGCAACATTGATAGAAATAAAAACTAAGGAACCATTTATGGGAATAAAAAATTTCAACAGAAATTGACGTCCTATTCCAAAAAATGAATACTTCTTTCTTACGAAAACATCTAATAGAAAATAAAAATAACAATCAAAGTCACGAAACAGAGCAATGCAGAATCTTTGACATACCATGATATATTGGATTCCAGCTCCAATCTTCAATGCTTTATCTGGATGATAATTGAGGACATTATCAACTATATAGGACTGATCATCAGCAGATAAAGGATCACCATCATTGTACCTTTAAACAAAGTCAGTCAGAAGCTTAATATCAGTTCATAGGAGACTAGGAATATAAGCATATAAATTAAGTAGTCAGACGAGTATGTTTAAAAATTACTTTTACGTCTCATGGGGCAATGAGTATCCTGAAACTCGAACCACCAACATTTCAAGTTTCAACACAAAAAAAAAGAAGGCATTGCACATTGGGATAGTAATTTAACCATAATGGAAATGCAATATGATTTTCGATCAGTTTCTATCTTTTAGCAGCCAACTCCACTTATTACTGTTGTTGTTGCTGCTGTTGTTCTATCCTTTAGCAACTTGTTTAAAACTTTTCGGCATAAGGAATACAGAAGTACCAGACTAAAAGTAAAAGGATTGTCAAAATTTATCCAACATGTAACTAATGCATAGAAGAACCAGAGAAATGATCTTTATGGGAAGAGAGAAGATACATGAACAACATACACTGCTCTACTAATAACTATCTTTCTACCTAAAAAAAAAACTTCCAGCAATTAATCTTACAAAAAAGAACCCCAGTTCTCATGCATTGACCCATGAAACAGAAGAATGTTAATTATTTGCCAAACCCATTACAAAGAATCATTTACAAAATTTTATTGTACTACTGTCCCTAACATTTATTGAACCTCAGAAAGAAACATAGGAAACCTAGTTTTCCATTTCCTAACATGAGATTATTTCCCATTTACGCTAATCAACAGCATTAGGATTTGAGAAAGATATTAGGACTCAAATCATGCTATCAGAATCTAACAGTACTTACCCCGTCTGTTGCAATATTCTTCTGATATTCTGCATCATCTGTTCAACATCTGAAAGAACATCCTGTTCCTCCACAGTGAAAATGTCGAGCCGCTGCTTTGTATGGGTGAATGTTCCACTTGCACCATAAGTTTCAGTAGCCTTCGTTGGGTGGCTTCTTTTGTTTTTCCATTCTCCATTATTGGGAGAACCCCAACCTTGAGACTTTTGATTTGCATCCCCTTTTGACCATTTCCGCTGGCCCCACTGAGATTGTGCATCTCTCCTGCCGCCCCATGAAGATCCCACCAGTTTATCAGATTCCTTTGAGTCCCATTCACGAAAACTGGGAGAATCTCCTTGCCCACTCTTTGAGAATCCACCTTCCTTGCTAGCTTCATCACCCACCAAACTGGACTGAGTAGAAACTGCTGCTGCTGTCTGGGATTTGTCAATTGCCATCTCCCAACCTCCAGAACATTTGGTTGTTACAGGTGCTTCCATCTCAGCATCAATCTTTTTACCCCAAGCAGATGAAGATCCTGGCTGCGTGCCAGTATCTTGTCCCCAACTGGACCAGTCTGTATTTAATGCTGGTCTACAAGACTCAACATTCTGGCCTTTGTCAATTTTCTGGTCCCAACCTCCAGGCGATGAGTTTCTCTCGGAATCAAACTTTTGCCCCCAAGCAGATGAAGATCCTGATTGCTTGTCAATGCTTTGAGGTTCTTTCATGCCGCATTCATTCTGACTAGGAGAATTTTTTTGTACCCTATTAGACAAGCTATCTTCCTTAACTACTTGACCACTACCCCAACAGGACCAACCTGAATTTGATGCTGCTGTATCAGCCTCACAAGTTTGGCCTGTGTTAATTTTCTGGTCCCAATCTCTAGTGGATTTGGCAGTTGGAGGTGAATTTTTCTCAGAATCCAAACTTTTACCCCAAGCAGTTGAAGATCCTGATTGCTTGCCAATGCTTAGAGTTTCCTTTGTGCCCCATTCACTATACTTGGGAGAATTTTGTTGGAGATTCTTCGATAAGCTAGGCTCTGAAGCTACTGGACCAGCACCCCAACTGGACCAAGTAGGTCCTGATGCAGCTCCGCTTGTCCCAACATTTTGGGCTTTGTCAGTGTCTGGCTGCCAATCATAACTTTGCTTGGCAGCTAGAGGTGAATCACTCTCAGATTCAGCCTTTCTCCCCCAGCCAGAAGAAGAACCAGACTGCTTCCAGCTTCCTCCGGTTTCCTTTGTGTTCCATTGACTATTGCTGGGAGAATCTTCATATTCTTTCTTAGAGAAGCTTGCTTCCTTACCTACTGCCCCATTTCCCCAACTAGACCAAGCTGAATCAGATGCCACTTCGCTTTCTCCAGTAGTTTGGCATTTCTTTGGCAGTTCCCAACCACTGCACTTCTGAGGTAGATCCCTCTCCCAACCAATTTCACCTGTGCCACTTGCTTTTGACATGGCATTTGCTATGCTATCATCGAACTCAGGTCTATCTTCAAAAGTTGGTTGATCAGACTCGCGCACTGGAGAGAGGTCATATCCCCTAGCTTCATCATCTAGATCCAGATTCTCAATTTCTGTACCAAGACAAGCCGTGCTTGTTTCTTCTCCACTAGAGACACCCCTCACCAACTGGAGGAAATCATACACGTCTACACCATCTGGTTGGTTTAGCTCAATCTAGATGCTCAGGAATGAACAAACACAGAACAATTAGTATCTGACATCAAAAGATGAATATCTGAGGTTAAACACAATGTAATAGCACGGTAAAGAATTCAGTTTCTTTAACCAGCCAAGAGAGAACAAAGAGAAACATCATTATCCTAGCCTACACATATTAATATGTCATTTAATCAAAATTCAGCCCCATCTCTAAAAGCAACCAACTACAATTAGGCCATTTTTCCCAGATACAAAAAAAGGAAAAGATAGTGTGACATAAACCTTTCTTGTGTCCAAAAGAATGTCAAACGAAGATCCTGTGCCAACAGCAACTTGCTTGCCCCAGGAACAAGAGGCTACAACGCTTGTCAGAGAATCAACATGGCACTTTTCTGCGGCTCTTTCAAAACATTTCCTTGGAGCCTGGGATGTTTTGAATGCAAATAAGTAATAAAGACAGGATACCAAAAGGAATATTTTCTGAAGGGAATGAAAAAAAATGTTACTTACAGATAATGTTGCTTCCGTAAAAGGCACTTGCACATTTAGAGATCTTGACAAAGCTTTTATACCGCCAATGTTGAATCCAATCAAATTCCCAGCACACGTCATACTATTAGCCAATAACACAAGATGATCTTTGAGAACACCTTTTGTAACCATCATAACTGAAGTTGAGAGTCGCTGTAAAACAAGCCAAGTTATCAGATCATATTCAAAAGAATTATAATGCTAGCACTAGCACATAAATACAGGAAGACCTAACTAACAACTTTAAAGAACATTAGTAACAGAAATAACAAAAAATTCAGTTCTGTAAAGCAAGACCACAATGAGTCCACATGCTATGAAGAAGTTGTGAATCATAACAGGGTAACTGAAAAGAATTACGTAATTTGAAATTGCTCTAAATCAACAATCATGAAAACAAGTTCAAGATTGCTACAAGCAACAATCAAAATAAGTATTTCCAATCACATATTAAAACAACCTGCTGTGTTCTACCAATAAAGAATATGAAAAACAAGTTTACACAGTTAATCTTTCATTGTAAAAGCTCGGGATAGAGTTAAGGCTGCAAGGGATGTTGGTTGGCTATGCAAAACCTTTTCATGTCAAAATGTTTCCTTATCAAATCTTTCTTCAATTCACCAAGTGGAAATTATGCCTTTGTTCCAAATTTCAAGTTCATTTAACCAAGGAGAAACTAAAGTATTCACATAACAGTAAGCTTGAAACATATATGCTCCATATGAAACATGCACATTCATACAAATCTAGCTATAAGGACAAGCTACATCTCATCTGGGGAACATTTCATAAAATTTAATCACAACTAAAATAAGCCAAAATTTTAAAGTTTAAGAACTTTGAATGGAAGGAAACAGGAGAAAGAAATTACCAATTTTCAATTTTGACTGTGCTAAGACATCTTTTTACTAGAGACTCACCTAGAACTGTCAAGGGAAACTCACTAACACCATCCGTGGTTACAACTTCACTAATTAAGCATGCATTACTTTTAACCAAAGAGTCATGTCAGTATCCATTAGCATTTTAGTGTGAATAACCAAATCCATACTGGGAATATTACTCTACCAGTTAGGAAGACATAAAGCCATGCAAACACGCACATGCAGAGGGACGTCGGCCCATTGCCACCATCAGATAACAATGCCGAAGGATTTTCTACAACATGATAGAATTAAAGGCAATCGTGATAGTACCTGGACAGCTTGTTCAAAAGCACAAGAAATTCCGAGCAATTCTTGAACTTGTTTGATAGCATATGGAATAGAGCGAATAGTATCTATCAAATGCATGACAGGAAGGCAGGAATCCATTACAACCCTCCAAGAATCCCCAGTCTGTTTCACAGAATTCTTCTCAAGAACAACATCCAAAGCCAGTTCACCCTTTTGGCTCTTACATGGGCTTCTTATCCAAGTTGGAGTATCAGGGTTAATCCATATTATGTTAACTGTGGAAACCCTTGGATCACCTGCCATTAATGAGGAATTTAGAGAAAAACAAGATCTATGACCTTTATGTACTAATGCCTAATTATGATTGCCTGTGTATTCTTCACGTCAGTAACAAAATACAGTAGAGAAGGAACATTCAAGCACTATTTGTTCACCACAGGGTGTTCAAAGGAAAAAGAAAAAGAAAAAAGAGCAGAAGCCAAATAACTTGAATTGAAGTAAAGTGCTAACAACTCTGCAGGAAAACATAAGGCAGGACTGTAGAGGCTTCTAGGGTTTTACACAGTGCTTCCTTTTCCCCTTTTTTCTTTAAAGACGAGATTGCAAAGTGAAAATAGTACTTGCAACAGGATTTATGAAAGAGAGATTTTACCTTGATAGATGGTTTACATACTGATAGTGCCATTAATGAGGTGCTTTACAGATATCTACAGTTAGTAATGTAATAGTAACAAGAGCAACGGTACAGAATATGATTATTGATTTTCTGCATTTTGAAAGTACATATCATTAAAACACCATCTTTCTTCAAATACTTACCACACAAACCATAAATGTTTGGTTTTAGCACTCAAGTGCAAGAAATTTGATGCTTTATGCTCTATTACAGGAGAGAAAGATATGTGAAAAGATTATATGCTTCAAAATTTGTCCCAAAAGAATCAGTTTTTTTCCAACTGAGATTAAGCTTAACCTTCCAGTTTTCTCCTCACTAAACTGAAGCTAGTGGTCAACCAAGTTGTATATTTCGTCAATTCTCCTACCAAGACTGCAAGAGTTCAAAATTAGGAGAATCTTCAATCTCTAAGGTCACATTGACTACATTGATATGCATTATGTGATCCCCAAGTAGCAAAAGATTCTCACCATTTCTTTTCCAATGCCAATAAATAGCACACTTGATACTCTTGTTGGGTTGCATTATATATCGTTTATAGCATGAAAAATACTAGAACAAAAAGACAGGCAGCAGCCACAAAACTTGCATAACAGACATGATGTTTCAGGAAACAAGCTCTAGAAGTCATAGAGCTTTGGATCTCAATGTGGGAATGTCAAAAATGCCACCCATACATTCTTCACACTGGGATTTTCTTTTGCCTTTTACTGGAAATGAAGCCTATTTCAAAAACGAAGCCATTATCCAATCGGTAATATCACTATTTCACGGCATGGAAAATGAGGACAATCTTCAGAACAGAAAAAACATTTGCTCCATATACTTCAGCAAGTAAACAGTTTGTTTGTTCATATATGTTGCATACAACAAATTATTCATCATAAATCATGAAGCAATATGACCAATTTTTCTACTGGTATACAACAGGGATGATCTTTCGACTTCAACCATAGTGACGCAGAACAAACTTAACTCACATCTAAAGGCAACCAATCAAAAGAAACAGATACCAGCCACCTCAGGGGTGGGCTAGCAGTAGGTACCATGGTCGCTTTCCTTGACACCAAGTTCAAACCACATCAAGCATCCATCACTTTAACAAAATGTTAGTAATCAAAAGATTCAGCTCACAGAACATTTTCAAGATTGTTGTGTGTTCTTGTATATATTGAAGGAACTAAATATAACCACTTGACAAGTTTTAAAATCTTTCACTGCTGTGCAGAAAACAAAAAAGGTTTTGACGAATTTTATGTACCTATAACAAATAGAAAAAAAGGACGTTCCTCAGAATGAAAATTAACAATCCAGAACTTATAACCACAAATATTACACAAACACTTCCAACAAACTAGATTGCTGTTAATCTAAAGAGTTTAACCATAATAAGGTTCCTCCCCTCTTTCCCAAACCCCTTATTTGGGGCCCCACTTTTTCAGTTTGCTGCTACCTGGATTACTTTGGGTTCAGGAGTCAGGGTTGCAAGTTGCCCATAACAGGTTGCAACTTATGGAAAAAAATCACATATCTATCGTCATCTGAAGAATGACTCGGTGACAAAGCAAAATTTTAAATTGGAATGGAATAGTTGATCATGACAATAAAAATATATAACCAAAAAGTATGCTAAACAGATGAGAACAAATACTGAAAGTACCTTTTATGACTGTTTCTAATAAAGATGGGCAAACTTTTTCAGCAAGAATATGAATTCGCTCTAAATGATCATCATTTGTTTCTTGCAAGGTCAAAGTCAAACATGGCATCCCCAGTGGCTTGCTCTCAGAAGAGTGCCGAAAAGAACAATATTCACTGCAAACAAGTAAAATATCTTTTACACATCTACTTTCAAGTGCTGAAAGTGCCATGCCATGACACCAAAGTATTAGAGATATAAGTAAGATAAAAACAAGAACGAATGATAAATTTACATGGGTCTGAATATTTATAAAACAAATTAGCTGATAAGACTATTAATCATTGATTGCAGGGACAATATGACAAAGTATGCTAACTTAACTGCAGGTCCACGTTCACTGGGACTAACCTGAATCCTAGAGTGACTCTCTTGAACTCATAGCCATCTTTTTTCCTCTTCCGCAATGAACAAATCATGTCTTCACATTTAGATAGAATGTCATTCATGCTTATATTAGAACTTTTCATCAGTGCCTATTAAAAGAACACAGGAATGAGCAGCACAGTTACAAATCTAAATGTAAGAAGCAACCTAAATAGTCAAATTCCAAACATTCTCCAAAGAAATAAGCACCTCATTGAGATGAATATGACCTACAAGGCCAGTATCAATTTCAGAGCTTTCATATAATGATTGCTGCCTATACCTGAAAAACAAAAGAAACATTTCAGGTGAGAACAAAGCAGTATCTAGCAGTTAAATTAACTGTTTCTGCAACAACTTTGAAAAAAAAAAAAGAAGAACATTACTGTTGTATAACACATGCAAATAAAAAGAGGAAACTACAATTCATAACAGTACTCTTTTAGGGCAGAAAGCAAAGAAAAAGGAGTATTGACACGAAAGAGAATCATAGGAAAATCACCAAGCATAATCAAGCTTGTGTAAAAGAACTACTACATAATGTTCAAGGAAATTAAGAGACAACACAACTAAAATGTAAATTACACCAAGAGCCTCAGCTGATCATCTTTCTAAAAGATAAATTTGGAGAACCAAATAGCCATGAAACGAGCTTCAACAGTAAGGTGTCTTGGGAAGTCAACTAAACCAACAGTTCACCCATGCTGCTGATTTGGCAAATTACGTGAGCAGTCTACATGCATTACAAATCTTCACCAATAAATTTCCCAATTAATGTAAATCACACTATAGATTTTAATATACATGGAATGGCAAGAGAGGCCAGTGATTTTTCTGCTCCGATGTGAACCACTCTTTGGAACTTCTAGCATATTGTATGGCAAACACAAAAAGTAAAGTAACTATTCTGCAGAAATTAAATGAGACATAGCTGTTCGGGCGACCCACAAAAGAATCTTTCATCACATGAAGAAATGTAAAGTCTTGCAAAGGCGGATATTTTAGCATAAAGCTAAGGTGCAAAACTGAATATTAGGGGAAACATACTCAATCAGAAATTCCACTGTGGCATCCTTAAGACTGACTTTTCTCAACTGATTTTTGACAACATATGCAGCATTTTCTCTGCAATACGTCCTCCCACAACCACAATCTTTAAGATAAAGTATAACACGGCGATCAGAAATTTCATTTTTGAAGTTGACTCCACAAAGCAATATCTCCTGAGATCAGAAAGTACCGAGGTGTATTAATATCAAATCTGAGAGACACATAACAAACAAACACCAACGAAAAATGATCACCGACGACAGCATTTTCAAAATAAATTACCTTCATCATCTCCCAAGAGGAGTTACTACTTGGAGATGAATCCAGTACGGCCTTGTAAGCAGGATTGGACATTGCAGTTGCAGCCAATACTCCAACAGGTTCACCAGCAACAAACTCACTATCGAATGAAATTCCATGGTTCACGCCATACTCAAATTGAATGATAGAATTGCTGCATACATTTCTCACTGTGCCATCATAGCAAATAACAACATCACGAAGGATTGCCATGAGATTCTTGAATAATGTCCCTGGTTCTGTTAATCCCCTAGTTGAACGGACAATAACTTCTCTACTAGATACTGAATGAACAATTTCTTGATACGGATCCAGTCCATAAAAGAGACAGCTCCTTATTAATCCAAATTCCTCAGAAGGATAATTGCCACTAGAGGGATATTTCCTACGAAAGAGCAGCGCCAGGTCAGTTAACAGGGTCCTAGAATAAAATTTCCCCTTGTCGGATAGTTGCATTCCCAAAAATCCAATTTGTTGGACCACCTTACTGAGAGCAGACTCACTTTTAGAATCAATTAGGTGGCCCATTGCGGATGATTTAAGGACCAAGTTTGAAATTGGCAATTTTACTGCACGTAAGAAGTTATTCAGCTGCAACTGTATTGATTCACTATGAGATGAGCGCATGTGATATAGCAAGGGTGAGATATTTTGAACACTTTCTTGAACATCTTTGAGGGAAGCCTTCGGAATGTAAAAGTCCTCCAAACAAACACTAAACCCTTCAGAATGCAGATTTTCCATCAGCAAAGGTGTCAAAGAATTGAAGAAGCTTACCACCTCTTTGGGACCCTTTGAAAATAAAATAGAGGTAACCATATCGGTGAAAGTTGACTGCACTAAATCCCTGTTAAAATCAATTTTCACCAATTCACTTTTATGAGACAAATACCTCTCTCCACTACAGTCAAACTGCGGAGGTAATGCAGTCTGTAGCATCTGCAAAACTGTCCAAAGAGGGCCAGAACCACGGTGCTTTATTACAGCAGGCTTAGGTAATAAAGTTGGGACAAACATTGTTAATTGCTGGGCAGTTACTCTATTAAAGAAATACTTTTTGAACATTAGTTTAAGTGACAATAAGGAGTCAGTTGCTAATTGCAAATTGAAGTTCCCAGTGTGTGAGCTAAGCAACTGTTTTTCCACTGAAAATAACTCCATGACCTCGGCTCTTGCTGCAAGGGACTGGGGATAAAACAAATGGATGCAATCACCATCGAAATCAGCACTAAGAGGACCACATATAAGGGGATTGATCTTGACAGTGTGGTCATCGTGAATATATACTGAAAGTGCTTGCAAGGAATGCTTGTGGGTCGTCGGTGGCCTATTAATGAAGACCATATCCCCATCCATAATCCTTCTGTGTACAACTTGACCAGGTCTTAAAAACGTATGACCTTTTGAACCTTCCCGAAGAGAATACGTTGACTTGCCATCCCTATATGTTAAACACAACTTCTCATCAACCAATTTTTGAAGGTAATTTGCATTGTGCTGATTGACTCTCTCTTCGAAGGTGATTCTCTGAGCTATTTCAAAAGGTAAACCAATTTCATTGACTCCTTTATATGGGTCTCCAGTTATCACACTACGAGATGAAAATCCCGAACCCTTTCTAATGAATAAAGTTTTCATTTTCTCCAACCAAGCTTTAGTAGATGAAGTATTTGATTCTTTGCTGACTCCAAACCGGGTATCCACATCACGGGAAGCCTAGGAGAGGCAATTGCGAAATAAGAAAACTAAACACAAATAGGATGAAAAATTTTCAGACAGCTAACAACATGCCATCATCAACAAAATCTAAATGGCTTGCCAAGTTTAAGTGAATATGAACAATACAATGTTACATTATTCAGATGAAACAAATAAATTCAGATCAAAGGTAGTTAGAACACAAAATGCCAAATAGATACCTTGCCAGTGCCACGGAACTGAAAATATTGAGCAATAGCAGTTTGTAAGTCAATAGCTTCAATGTGATGAGACTCGAAATTTGGCATCCCAGACCTTGAATTCTTAATGGCCTCTATTTGTTTCAGAACTCGTTTCAGCAAAGATATTGAATGGTCCTGGACAGCAATACCAATTTCATTCAAATGAAAGCTGATAAAACAGGGTCATTAACTTGTTCAAATTAAGCTAAAAGTAGGCTTGCAAACCCTAGACATGATATTCGTTCCATCAGAAATGTCAGGCACCGACAAACAGTTTGGAGGGACTGGCAAGTACTGAATGACATATCCTTCTTGAGGAAAGTACCCTTTAGCCAAAAGCTTCTTTCTTGTGTCTGCAGGGATTTTTCTTAGAATTGACATCACCTGATAGAATTGGAAAGGACGCAAGATGAAGTCATGGTTCAAGTCAATTCTTATATGTGAAACCTTAACTAATATAATGAGATTTATAGAATTTAGAAGAAGAAGATGTTAGAAAATTTGTTCTGGAAACTCAAATGTTATATCACTTGAATTTAACCATTGGGATAGGTGTGCTTGGTTCATGGAGAGGAATGGCAATGGTAAAGATAATGATAATAGTTGTAATGGTAATGATAATCACATCCATTCCTCTCCCCCCCCCCCCCCCCAAAAAAAAATAAAATTTAGAGGTATGGAGTATTACTCAAAACTGGGATATAGAAATAATTTTAAGGGAATGATTCTATCCTACCAAGCATCTCTTTTTCATTTCATTCCCATTCCTTTATCCTAAACCCACTAACCAGGCACACCCTTAATTTCAAAAATATTATCATTGAATTTTAAGTTACAGTGAAAAAAGATTGAAAACCAAAATAGAGACAAACACAATCACACCAGAAGACTCTAACTTGAACTGTGTGATTAAAGCATGAAGTACAGATCATAACAACAACACCAACAACTAAGTCTTTTGCCCTTCTCGATCTCATATTCCGGAATCCAAACACCCACAATGAGTTGGGACTTCCCATAACCTGATCACTTTTTCACATAGACAGTAGACACAATAAAAAAAAAAAATGTTGTTTTGAGGATGTTAAGAAGCAGATTTCCTGCTAACATGCCTACCTGCCACAGATAACATGGTCAAGGGAAAACCAAAACTTTTAATCTGCTCAGACTACCAAAATTGCTCCACAAGCTTCAATCAGTTCAATTTCTCAAACTCTTATGGTGAGATCAAAGCATTCAGATGTTAACATAGTGACAGTATTCATTTGACATCTTTCACAACTCACACATGTGAACAGTAAATACCATTCACTTATTTAGATGTAAACATAACTAATTGTGGTACTATGTACTCTGTTCTTAAAATTGGTGGTGAAAGGTCTCTAGGGAATTGGTTTTGTTACAATAAATCAACTATAATGGTCCCAACCACCTCTTTAAGTTTCTGAATTCACCTCCCACTGGGCTGCAGTTTAAAGATCTTTTCCCATTGGGCTGCACTGTAAAGATCTTTCACGAAATCAGTATCATAGGTGTGTCCAAACCAGATTTTTAGTTTGACTAGTTACCTTTTTTATGGTACCAAATTCACGAGTTTGGGAAAATACAAAAAGATCCTTGCAGATGTGACAGAATATTACATTCTCTCAACTACTCAAGACAAATCACTATATAATAACATTGTGCACGGTACTTAATAGAGAAGCATATAAGTTAAAGCCCTGAAGTTCCAATACAAATAGTTAATAACAAAAATTCCAAATGAATTGTGTACATAGGAGACATCACATCAGGCAAACTTATGCAAACATGAGCAGGAAAGCTTGTTAAATAGTTAGAATAAGCTAAACCCAAAGCTTCATAGAGCCAAACCTCAGAAGGAAGCAATGGTCGCCGAGTATTATCACCATAACGATATCCATACTTTTCGAAGAAATTCCAGAAATTCTCTTGAGGCCTCGTTCCTTTTGGTAATTTCAGCTCAAGGTAGCTTGTGCCATCTGCAGTTTTTCCCTTATGAACTGCAACTTGTGAAACCTCCTACAAGGGAAATTAGGGAGAAGAGAACAAACCGCACAAATAAATCATCGACAAATACATGAAATCTCCGACACCATCCCAGTAATACACACCTAAAAGTTCCTGGCATCACCATCTCTATATTGCAGTATCAAAAGAAAAGAATGAAGACTCCAACTATTCTGCTTCATTCTGATTCAACATCTATTTCTCGCCATTGGTGGAGATCACAAATTTAACAAAATCTTTCATGTCTATGGTTCAACACAAACAATGAAGATAGTGACAGACAGGAACAAAAGCAACAACTAAGCCTTCATCCCATCATGTGGGGTCATCTATATGAATCACATTTTGCTGTCGTGTTCTATCCACACAAATTTTTCATTCATATTTAAGTATATTATGTCTTCTTTATTTGTTTTTAACTCTTCCCCTTCTCCTTTTAATTTGGCTTAAAAGTTCTACTTTCTACATGCCGTACGGGGGCATCTAAACATAACCTAGGCACATGTCCAAACCATCTTAAACGTGCTACTCTTATTTTTTCATCTATTGGTCCAACCCCCACTTTCTTTCTAATGCAATCATTACTTATCGTATCTAGTTTAGTGTGCCTGGATATCCATCTCAACATTCTCATTATAGTGACAGATAGGAATAACCAAAAAAGTAAAGGTGGATTGTATTAACTGAAAAAGGGGCAACCATATGAGTGATGTCTATATTTCCAGACAGGATAACAAAAGCACTACAGCATTTGCATCATTCAGTAATTTGAGACTCACCTCACAACATGAAGATAACATCCGTTCAAGAACACCAACATTCTTGACCTGAAGCTGTAAGTATAATTAAAAGCACATGAATACAAACTTGGATGATATAAAATGCAAACTTCATATGACAAATAAATCAACAGAAATAAAAACCGTACAAGACTCTCAACTTGAGTTATCGCTTAGTTTTTGCACTCAAATGAGGAGAATCAAAATAAAGACAGTAGTTGTTAGTTACAATATCAGATATAACAGTGCCACAAGCAGAACCTAAGTGACTTGTATAATTCAGGAATCAAAAGTGTATCACAAGCAACTCAAAATCTTTGAGTAGCAATATAACATGAATGTAGACAAAGCAGGGCATTACAAAATGTTGAATAGGTACGAAACTGAAATGGTAGTGGATATGAAGCACATTCCTATGCTAGACATGAAAAGCATGTCTTACACATTAAAACCAATACTTATCTCAAGATCAAGCTGGAGAATCAGTAAAACACATAAACAAGAAAGTTTAGTCTTTTCGTAAATAGAAACACAGAAGCTCCACCTTCTTGTTCTTAAACTTCAAGCACTTTAAGCACAGCAAACTCAATATCTGCTTCAATTCATCAATATGATCGGGATGATATATTGGAATTGGTAACTCAATGAAGCCAAAATGACCTGAGAAGAGAGCGATTGTAAAATTGAATAAAAAAGAAAAAAGGAGGTTCTTTCACCATAATAAAATACAACTTAATAAGAAGAACCCAGAGTTTGGCGCATACCTTCACACTTCCCAGGCTCAGAAGTACCACAGGACTCGCACTTTCCAACTTCAAGAGGCAGGCCAAGAAAAGGATTTGAGAGTTGGCTAGCATGGGTGATGGCGCAGTCACTTATTGATGATTTACACTAACCAAAAAGCATAAGAGAAATGCTAAATTATTCTTGCCAATGTCATCAGCATCATTTGTTACAGTTAACCTCAGAAAGCAATTAGAAGGAAAGAAATGTCAGTTATAACATGATAGATAGTTCAACATACTACAGCCAGGAAGTTTACAACGATTATATGCCTCTATTCAAGGACATAAGCATAACAGCAAAAGAACACGAAACAAACTCAATCGAAAGAACTCCTTTCAGGATGTGGCGAAGGTTGGAAATCATCTGAAATTAAACAGCAACGAGAATGAGCAATCTAGCTACCAAACAATTTTCTTAACTTACAATTTCTTGCCGAGTTGCTAAACTGAAGGTGATTCCAGTTATTTTCGCACTCAATGCACTTGAAGATGGCTTCTCTTCCATAATTTTATGCAAACCCTGGGAAAAAAATAAAAACAGGAATGAGAAACAAAATCTACAGCCAGCAAAGATGAGTATTTTTCTAAGATTGCCTAGTGGCCTATTTGGCAATTATCATTAGCCTCCATCAGAGAGTACAAAGGAAAACATAGATATTAAAAGATTAGGCTTAATTGAAGGCAAAGTTAAAAAATTATCCGGTTCAGAGTGATGATAGCAGTAACACTCAAAACTCAATACCATGCTTTCCTCCGCATTCCCATTGATAAAATTTCCATCAATGGACCAACCAATGACAAAGGAAATGTTAGTATCAGAATATCTGGAGCTGAACCCACATGGAAACTAGAGTTAAATTGAGGTCTCTTAGATCCCAATTATTTAATTACCTAAAAGAGCAGGGAACAATTAAATAAAAATTTAGGGCACAGGCACATTGCATTTAAAATCCAATGCATTAAAGCCATTCCATGTATTTGAAAATATTTGAAAGACTTGAGCAATTACGCATTCAAGTAATTCGGAACCAAGGAGTTAGGCTTCATAATTGAACAATTTGAGATTCATATCACAATTTTAACTGATTTTAAAATGAAATCGCCTATCTTCCTTGACATCCTTGTATATCCAAACACTGTAATTTATAATACATGAACTTAAAGATCATTTCGTCGAAGACACTTCCTGAAGTTCAAATACACTAATTGAAACATCTCTAGAAACACATGTATGCATATGACAGACAAGTTCATATACCAATCATGCCCCTTTTATCAGCAACCTATGGCATCATTCTGAACAATTATCGAAAACGGAAAAAAAATATCAGGGAATACTAAAGATCTAAATGGGAGTAGACAATCTACCTAGAATTGAACATTAATCAGAGAAATTAGTTTTCCAAGAATAGTGAATGAACATATAATTAAGCAGTCTTAAACAGATAGGAAAAAGAAAACATCAGATCCCTTACCAATGGCAAAGGCAAAATGCGGAGAAGGTACAACGGCAATTAATTCAAGAACCAATTTCTCAGTCCTATTTAGCTAAACAAAGCTTACATGGAAGAACTAGAGGAGGAAAATCGCAACATAAACACTTGTATTCATTAAAAGGAATAATAAATGCAACCGACAAAAGTATTAATTTGCTATTCAGAGTCAAACACGAAACCACACTTGAAGCAATTGTAACAACAAAATATCCACGAAATTGAGGATGAGATTACCTTAATAAAGCAAAGAAGAAAGGTATATCCGTCACACTGTTACATTACAGAGTCAGCACTCCTAGAATCACAAAGAAACAGTCACCAAAAACTTAGTTACAAAAAGGTGCTTTCTTAAACACCAAAATAACCAAAGCTTACCACAAAATTAATTCAGTAAAAACGTTAGTAAACCTTATAGTATTGTAAGCATAACGGACCATACACAACTTAGCTGCATAACAAAAGCCACAAGGTACTCATTAGTTTGCTTCACTTTCCAACATTTTGTCATTAAACAAGCATGCCTAAAGTTTACCAAAACAACCACATCACGACAAAGTTAAAACTTTTCAGCAAAAACCCACATGCAAACACAAAATGTCTTCACAGAAAATAAATTTTCTTACTCCATCTCAGATTTTTTCACGAAATGAAATGACCCCACTATTTACCAAAGCACAGCCAAAAATGCAAACAAACCAACATGCATAAACGTAAAACCCAGCCAAACTCAAAACCCAAAACCCTTCTTTAACATGGAAAAACCTTACCCATAAAGGGTTATTTCAATTTACTAAGAAAATTCCACAATCCAAAAAAAAAAAAGAATTAACTTTAAAAAAAAAAAAAAGAAAAAAAACACCTCTTCATCAAAAACCCAAAATTCAAACAATCCATTCACACAGTAAAATCAAATTTCCAACCACGGATACAAACCAACGTAAAACGGTAAAAAAAAAACGTAAAGCGTATACATTCTTGAAACGGTCCATGTTTTTTTTTTTTTTTTTTTTTTTTTTGTGTAACGGCAGGGCTACTGTCCGCATGCGAGAGAGGGAAAAAAAAGGACAAACCAATAATTGAAGCAAAAAATTTAAAACACAAGTTGAAGAAGAGATTACCATAACAATGTAGAGAAGGAGAGCTGGATAGGAAGAGCGGAAGTATTGAGAAAAAATTTTGAAGTTTGCGCACAATTTTTTTTAGTGTGTTGAAGTATACTTGCACTTCTTTGCTGGTTTAGGCCCTTTAAGTGAGGAGGAAATGGGGAATAGAATTTTTGTACAAAGGACACTGTCGACTGTGTACTGCGGACTGCGAGCATTTTTTTTTCCGGTGCCTTTTCATTTTTCTTTTTATTTAATTATATTTTAATTACTTCAAGTTTAATCAAAATTTTGAGGGTAACGGACATTAATCGAGTAAGAAAAAAAAATTATTTTTGTATAATTTTAATATTAAATAAATTTTAAAAATTAATTTTATGAATATTTTAGACGGTTTATAAAATATTTTATTGATTAACCATAAGGCTATTTATACTTTTGAATTTGTGTTTTTCCTTTTGTTTTGTTTTTTTTATTTTACTTTTTTTGGTTTTGAGTTAATTATATTTAAGTTACTTGAGGTTTAATCAAAATTAAAGCATAATGGTTTTTAAATTTATGAGAAAAAATAATTTTATTTTTATTTAAAAAGCAATCCTATGAATTGTTTAAAAATTTTGGGTTTATCTGATAGATCTTCTGTTACATCCCCAGTTTCAATCTATAAATACACGTAACCTGTATTTAACACTTATCTCTTATATTTACTAATCACTTGACAGAGTTTTAATAAAATATTGGGGGCGTGTATTTATAAATTGAAACAGAGGAGGAACAGAAGATCCGGAGTGTGGATTTATATATGCGATATGATAGACGAGTTTTGTTATATTTGATACATTAATTTTTTTTATACTTGATACACTAATATTATATTTAATATACTAATTTTTGTATATTTGATATGCTAATTTTTTATACTTACTATAGTAATCTTTGATACTTGATATGCTAATCTTTAATACTTGATACTTAATATGCTAATTTCTTATATTTGATTCACTAATCTCTGATATCTGATACGCTAATTTTTTATAATTGATACTTGATACGTTAATTTTTTATCTTGATGTTTGATATGATAATTTTTTATATTTGATACACTAATTTTTTATATTTAATATGTTAAACTGAAAATTTGATACATTATACATAAATTTTTGAATTGATACGCAAGTCATATATATGACCCTGTTTCACAATAGAATGTCCATTAATTATAAGGCTAACCGACCTTATCACATCCATCATAAGAACTATGAAACTATCCAAAGACGTTTTTGGCATCAAGGGTTAATAGAATCCTATTTAATAAGTAAAATACATTAGATGTCTGCTCTCAAAATATACAATAAAGGTTTGGAAAAGGGCAATCGATTATTCTTAAAATTAACATTCTTATGATCAACCAAAAAGTTGGACAAGAAAAATGAGAAAATTTTCCATGTCTACTTCTGCTGTGACTCCTTCAAAACTATATGAATGCTATGTTAAAATGAGATTATGATACGATATCAATGTATATTTCTATTCTCAATGTATTTCCAATATTCTGTAGGCAATTAGTAGTATTGAGTTAGTAGTTAATTATGCTGAGGTGGTAGGAGTTAAGCTGAAAAAAAGTAGTATAAAGCATGTGCGCTAGTTAGTATCAGTACTTGGGTTGATTGTATTGTTCTTTCTACAAAATTTCTCTCTGTAATTTATTTCTTTCATTCGTCATTCTATTGAATCCGTGGAATTGATATTTGGATAAAATTCATCATTTCTCTATTTCTATCCCTAGATTGATTTAATTGAGATTTTCCTGCCTTTACATCAAATGATATTAGGGCTTGGTTGATGAAATCAATAGCAAAAGGCATACGATCTCAAGATAATAGTGATATGGATCTTCTTACGTTCCTCACGTAATTTGATGCGTTTGATGTGGAATACCAAACAAAACCTTTTCGAAGACCAATTGGGAATGGTAGATTGATGTTAGGCACAGTTAATTATTTGCTCCTCACAGACATTCAAAAATAAAGTCGAACGTAAAGAAAACTCCTTCCTCACGAATATCCTTCACAAGCAAGAAGAAAAATTCTCCTCAAATTTTCATCTCACGATAAAAGAAATAATTTAGTATTTTCTATTTCTCAAAATTATCAAGTCTGATTAATTATCATGAAATTTAGACCTATTATAGGCTTACATAATGCCCTGGCCAACTATTACAAATAAAGAAACAAAACTCTAGAAAATAAATTAAAAATAATAATTTTATTAGTTCGCCGCGTGCTAGCATAGTGACACACGTTACCCAGTGTCGCGACGCTGGGCTTATGATGTAGATTTGCGTCGGGATGTTCGCTAGAGCACGTTGCGACATGGGTTACTATTTAGGGTTTTTATTTTACCCAGTGTCGCGACGATGGGCTTATTAAACCTAAAATAAAAACCCTAAATAGTAACCCACGTCACAATGCGCGCTCTAGCGTACATCCCAATGCAGATCTACATCACGACTTAGGTTACTGCCTACCAAATTCGCATAAGTCCCTCCCATTTGGAAAGAATTTGTTTTCAAATATGGCGTAAAACTCCAAGAAGCACCGCCACCATCAAAGGACAAAAAAACAAGAGCACATAATGCCGCTGGATCTCCCATATCAGTCCCTCCTATTTGGAAAGAATTTGTTTTCAAATCTGGCGTAAAACTCCAAGAAGCACCGCCACCATTAAAGGATGAAAAAATAAGAGCATATAATGCCACTGGATCTCCCGTATCAGTGCTTGTTGCCTGTAGGTTGTTCAATATCTTACTCTGGTACGTCCTTGTAAGCTTTGGAAGGATGTAGAGATGTCAACTTAACCTTACGACCGCACCACTCAAATGAATAAGTATTTTCACACCCATGGTGCATAATTTCGTGATCAAATAACCACGACATCCCAAAAAGCACATGTCCCACTGACATAGGTAACACATTACAAAGAACACTGTCCTGATAAGCCCTAATAGAGAAGTTTACCTTAACTTGCCTAGAACCTCCTCTGCTGTATCCGCATTTATCCAATGTAACTTATAGGGATGTGAATGAGCAATAATTGGCAACCCCAACTTGTCTACAAGTAATGAGCTAGCAATGTTCATACAGATTCCCCCATCAATTACCACATTGCACCATTTTTTCACCAATTAGGCACCGAGTGTGAAATATTTGGGTGCGCTTGTAGTCATCTTCCAACTTAGGCTAAACAGTAAGAACTTGTTGAAGCACCAACATCTTGCCGTTCTACTCTAGCAGAATTATTTCCTCACCTTTAGGTCCCTCAAAAGGCGACATTCTATCATAATCCAATGTATCTTCCACTACTTCTCCATTGGCACAAATGATGACTCGGCTTGCACTAGGACATTGTGACACAACATGTCTATATCCTTGACATTTGTAACACTGTAACAAACGCGTCTTGATTGAAGGACTCCCGTTTGTCTTGCTTTTCACCTCAACCTTGTTCTCTTGAATCTTGGATCCTTGCACTGGACCCTTTAACATAGACTTCCATGACATAGAGATATCAAAACCCGCATTCTTCTCAAGCTCGAGTTGTTTTTCTACCTCATTAGCCTTGTGTAGTAGATCTTTGTTGGTCAATTCTTTCTTGTCTCTAATTGAGTCAGGAAATTTGTCGTTCAACGTGTGATTTATGCACGCGGCCCAACAAAGTAAATTTTACTAACCACACTCGTAGTAGTAGTGGTAGGAATTGATCCTACGAAGATGGTGTGTTCACCGATGAGTCCCAAGTGTGAATGTGATTCAAGATCAATCAAAAAGAATGAAAAAGATAGACAAATAACAAACAACTAAGGTGGAGTAATAAAGTAGAAGGGTTCTTAGATTCATAGTTCAAGATTCTTGATTCCTTACGTATGTATCAACTTATGTTTGGACTTACCTTATTTAGTGAATAGGGAACCTAGATTACGTTTAAAAAAGAGTTAAAGTGATTGGCTCTCTACTCTAAATATCTCTTAATGGAGTATTCAAATTGTATAATCAAATGTTATACTTAAATCCCTCTCGGCCCAGTCGAGTCCAATTATAGGGGCGGGCTTAAGCCCCCACCAAGCTCACCGAAAAACCTAGAAGAGTAGTACAGCTACTGTCGTTAGTCAGCTCCCTGGCACCTTCTGTAATTTGTCTCCGTGAGAATTTGGAGAAGAAGATCCGGCTTTCAAATTTATGTTTTATTTTTTTATAACACTTAACAAAATGACATTGTTTTAATTTTTTTTACAAAAAAAAAACATGCTTTTTTCCTTAAAGCTAGCGTTCTAACTTCTCAGACAATAACGCAGTAGCCAACAGATGCAATAGAAGAACAGCAAGTCAGAAGTCACCAAGGGTTAGTTTTTTTCAACCCTTCCCATTTTTCAATTCCAATTTTCAAACCCAAAAATTGCATCCAAAATCTTTTTATATCTATAATTTCATTCATCACTAAAGTAACTTTATTTCTCCCCTTTTTCTTCCTTTATTTTCTCTATTTCTCCATCTTTATTTTTGCTCTTTTGAGAAATGTTAGTTTTACTCTTTTTTATTATTTAGAATTTTGATTTTTAGATATTGTTAATTGTAAGTTTAATAAATTTTTACTAAGTTAATTTTGATAATTTTATTAGGAATTTTATGGATTGAATGTTTAGGGACTTTGAATTTAGATTAGGGATTTTGTATATGAACTAATATTAGGGCTTTTGAATTTAGATTAGAGATTTTGGATATAAGCCCTAATTTAGATAGATCTAATTTATTCAATTGATGTTAGTTATAGATTAATTATATGATTGAATTATTAATTTATTTAATCAATTTTAATTATAAAATGATTGTTAATTGTGATTAAATTATATGATTTGAATGAATTTATTTTTAATTATTTATTTATATAGAATATGGAGAGGTTTTTTTAAATCTAAACGAATCCGTAGTGGTGCATCTTCTAATAAGCCTAATGTTAGTGAACCTACGAAAAATCAATCTCATGTTGAATTAAATTTAGATGATATTTTGAATGATTCAAGATTACAGAAACCAATTGAAGAATTTGACGTTGCTCTTCGAGATCAAATTTGAAGAGAGTATTTGACTAGAGGACCTTGCCAACCAATTGGTCATATGTCTCCGAAAAAAATTTGGTATTCAAGAAAGAAGTTTTCAAGATATTTAGTATAAACAGTTTCTATGGTTAGAGTATAGTATATCAAAAGATGCGGTATTTTGCTTTTGGTGTTATCTTTTTAAACCATTAAATAAAAGAGGTCGATATGTAGACGATGACTTTACAAAAAATAGGATTCAATAATTGGAAAAAGGCAATAGAAAGATTCAATTCTAATGTTGGGATTATGAATAATTGTCACAATGATGCTAGAATACAGTTTGAGTCATTTCAAGATTAAAGGCATAGTGTGTCAAATATGTTACGAGCAAATAAGCGCGAGATGGAAGTTGCTTATCGCACCCGTTTGACGGCAATGTTGGATTTGACACACTTTCTTTTGAATCAAAGATTGCCTTTTTGTGGACATAATGAGTCAACTATTTCTTTAAATAGACGCAATTTTCTTCTATTGCTTGAATGGTATAGTCAATGAAATGAAGAGGTTTTTAAGGTTGTCAATCAAAATGCTCTAGGAAATAATCAAATGACTTTCCCAAAAATTCAAAAGGTATTAAGACATGCTTTTTTTTTTGTTTAAAACCAACTTTATTAAACATAAATAAAACAAAATGAGGCCAGATATACCCGCCACCCCGGTACAAAAGGAAAGCAATAAAAGAGGAGTACTACTCCTTACATTTCGAGACCAAAAGCTCCTATACATGGATATTGAATTAACAACATAGGAGAGTGTGTGGAGGTTAAGAGTCCACCAAATTTGAGAACTGATGTCAAATTGTGAAGACTCTCGAACCTATTATAGATGTATCCTAAACAATGTGCACTAAGTATTTACTTCCAATAAATAAAGGCATTAGCACCTATGTACCAAATAAGGAAACCCAAAAAGTAATTACAATATTTGCACTAACATTTGCATCCGGTCTGCCTCCTAATCCAAAAGCAGCAGCCAACAGTCCATTCCAAGCAACCGCAGAACAATTTCATCCAAAAAACCAAAACATGGTTATGGAAAAGTAGACATTCATTTTTGAACCCAAAATTATGCAATAAAAGTTGCCAGAATTTGGGCATCATTTCCCCTGTATACAGCTGCAATCCACAACCGGGAGCATAACAATGCCCCCCCCCCAAAAAAAAACAACCTACGGAGGGAGATATCCCACCCAACAGAACATTTCAAAGTCTCCATCTCCCACATTATCTAAGCGGATAAAAACAGTTCAAGCAAATATACATGAAGGTGGCGAACAGCACCACCATTCCCCAATTCCATCAGTAAACTTCCAGCAGAAAAAATCAATAAAGTGTGATGCAGGAACCATTTAAAAATCAACAAGTAGGCCAACTGATGTAAACTCCAGTAATCAGGGGCCATCACACAACGCATAAATCTTACCTTTCTCAACTGCGATTCTATCTTTTTCCCTCCGAATAGCATATGAAGGGATTTCGCTCCCTAAGTTTTCTTCCTGAAGCAAGATTAGCTTTAGGACTGAGTAAGGCTTCCATGACCTTTGTTTGTTTGATTGGTTTTCGGCCTCTTTCCATTTTGATTAGGTACTTATTCAGTTTGTCTTCTGGCTCCTCCTCAAAACTGTTTTCCGTCCAGCGGTCTTCTCCATCTTCCTCCGATTCAAAATCTGACGGAATAGCATGTAGTGCTGCTAAGTTTGAGGTGGATCCTACTTTGTGCCACACCACTTCGTCCCACCTAAGTGTTGGGATGGCTTTGAGGATTTCTAAGTCTGTCCTGGAATTCCTCATATTCATATTTGACGATTCACCTTCTTCCCATCTAATCGTGACACTAATTGCCTCCTCATTCAATCTATTTCTGTCCGCCTGATCAAGTTGTGTGGGGACCCTAGGAGCAGCTTCATTAGTATTAAGCATCTGTCCCTTTTCCAGAGATAAATTGGTTGAAGATGTGGGAGCAGGTGACCTTTCTTTCCCATTAATGAGCTCCAAAAGTTGTCCAAGGTTGGTCAAGAACAAGTCCATGTTTTTGTCTCTTAGGGGAGACCCTGCCCTAACTACCAAAGCCTGATCAGTAACATCTCCTTCTGCTGGATTCGCAGTCCTCTCCTGAACCACTTCTTGAACACTGATCGGGGAGTTTGTAACACTTCATGAGGGGCAGCATTTTGCAAGCTCAGATCAGAAATCATCTCCACTGTAGGCTGCTCATCAGAACCATTAGTCATGCCATCCTTTTGGCATTGAGCAGCCTGGACCTTCCCTGAATTTTTGCCTAGCTCTGCCGAAGTCTTCTTTGGAACCCAAACTTGAGACGATGAGGTGATTCCTTTGGCTTGTGATTTACAGGCTGAGGTTACATGTCCCAAAGTAAAGCATGTGTTACAATAGTCTGGAAGATTCTCATAAAGAATGGACAGCCACTTTCCTCTTTCTTTGGAGCCAATCCACATTCTTTGAGGGAGTTTCTTTGTAACATCCACCTCAATACACAATCGTGCTTCACTCGGGCGAAGAACCTTTTCCATAGCTGTTGTGACAAGGTCAAGTTTGAGAGGAATTCCCACTGCCGAACCAAGAGCAAAAAGAGTCTGTTTCGTACATAGGTGAACTGGAAAATGTGGGAATCTAACCCAAACTGGTAATCTAGATGGTTTCTTTTCCTGGCTAAAGTCTGGAGTCCATCTAAATATCTTAGCTGTAAAGCCTCCAAAATTCCAAGATTTTTTCAGCCAGAATCTGTGGAAGTCTGTTTGTAATTGAAACTGTAATATAATATGGCGATAATTGATTAAACCTACATGACATTCACCATTAAAACCGGCAGAGAGGATGTGCTTACGGATCACCAGCATCGAAGGCCTACCCCGTGTGAATTTTCCGATGAGGGCGTGTCTGAACCGATAGGCTAAGCGCTGCTCTTCCTCTTCAGATATGAAGAGTGCTGGCTCCCCATTGAATATAGAAAGTCCTGTGACTGGAAGGGGCAGGAAAGAAACATCAACATCTTTAGACCACTCTGCAGACACGACTTCCCGAAAGCTCTTTGATTGTCTCCAGTCTATCGGCAGCTGAGGAGGTTGTAAGTTTAGCTGGGCTACTTTAGGGTTAGCTATTCTCTGCCGAGGGAGAGGAGGAAACGCAACCCCCTCCTTTGCAATCACTGGCGAGGGAGAAATAGCCGCTGAAGGAGGTGTGATAACAATCGGGGAAGGAATAATCGACTCCTTCTCTTTCAGCTGGGAGGGAGGCTGTTGTTGTGGGGGCTGCAGAGTAACTGTAGCAGTATGCTGCATCGAGTTTGGGGGGGGAGCCCTGCAGCTTTGAACTAGATGACCTCTGCCCGTCTGATGAAGAACAGGGGTCAGCCGGCTTCACAGTAGATTGATCAAGTGTGGAATCAGACTGCCATGATTTCAGAACTCCAGGGGGGTTCTTAGAGAAAAGGAGGCCAGCCTTAGTGTGGAGATGGTGGGTATCTGAAAAATCTATGCCCGTCATGGTGCAGATTTGGTCGGCTCCGGCCGGTAGGAGAAGGGTTTGGATTCTTGCAGGCAGGTGGTTCTGTGGGTTGATTGGTATGTCGACGATCTGCTTGGTTTGTAAGGGTTAGGGTTTGACGGTGAAAAAAGGCAAGGGGCAAGGGGCTGCTGCTTCTAGTTGGCTGAAGAAAGACATGGAGATTAGGGCTTTAGGCTATTTTCCTAGTGAGAAGGGAGAGCATCTCTCTCTACGATCGAATTCTTGTACATTAATTATTATGGAGCAATAGGTATTAAGACATGCTTGTGCCTCAGAGATCACACTTGCCATAATCAATGATATTAAGGACAATGTTTTTTCTATATTGATTGATGAATCTCGAGATATTTCAGTGAAGGAGCAAATGGGAGTTATTTTGAGATATGTGAACAAAAAAGAAAGTGTGATTGAGCGGTTTATTGCTATTGTACATGTGCCTAACACTAATTCTCAGTCTTTGAAAGATGCTATTGATGCTTTATTTGAACAACATGGTTTATTGTTATCCAAATTGAGAGTTCAAGGATATAATGGAGCTTCAAATATGCGTAGTGAGTTCAATGGGTTGCAGTATCTCATATTGCAAGAAAATCCATATGCAAGGTATGTTCATTGTTTCTCTCACCTACTCCAATTAGTTCTTGTTGCCATTGCCAAAGACAACAAATTTGTGAGTGAATTTTTTTTCTATGTCACCATGATTGTGAATACCACGAGAGCGTCTTGTTAAAGGAGAGACCAACTTAGACAGATTGAACATGATAAGATAGTTGCTGAATTAGAAATTGGAGATATCACTAGAGAAAAAGGAAAAAAAAATCAAGAAACTAGTTTGGCAAGACTCGGAGATACTCGTTGGGGATTACACTACTTAACATTACTTCGTCTAAACTCTATGTGGTCTTCAGTGATACAAGTGTTGGGGAATATATATGATGGCGCTACATCTCATGACAATAGAGGTCTTTCCATGAGTTTGATTGATAAAATGGAGAATTATGAGTTTGTTTTTGTGTTGCACTTGATGAAAAATATATTGGGAATTACAAATGAGTTGTCACTTACCTTACAACAAAGGGATCAAAATATTGTCCAAGCTATGAACTTAATCGATAATGTAAAATATCGATTACAAAAATTTAGAGAGGACGGGTGGCAAAAAAATTTGGATCCAGTCAACACGTTTTGTAAGTTGAACATGATCCCAATACTTGATATGAAAGATAATATGAAAACACGTGCTCATGGCAGAAGCAAAGGGCAACTCATTACTAATTTCATCATTATCGTGTGGAGATTTTCTATCAAGTATTATTTCTAAAAATCTTGTTTTGTTTTGTTTACCTAGATATTTTTCGTGGTTATTAATTTTATTAAGGTTGTAATGTTAGATTGTTAATTTAATTATACAAGAGATGAATAGTCATTTTTCATAAATTAGCACGGAGTTGTTTAGTTGTATAACATGTTTTAATCAAAGAAATTCATTCTCTCAGTTCAATGCTCATAAACTCATATGTCTTACTGCTTTATATTCTGAGGACTTCTCAACTAGTGATTATTTATGACAGGCTAGTCGTGTACCTCTTCAATTTAACCCTAAAACTACTGTAGTAGTAGTGAGAGGGATCGATCCACAGGGAAGGGGATAGTCTCAAGAATTCTCAGAATGTTGCTCTATTCACAAAACAAGCAATTTCACGAACCGATGAAAATAACAACAAGAACAGAGAAGTCAAAGTAACAAAATCAGTTAATATCAATAGCAAAAGGAACAAGAAGGAGCAAACAAAAATGCAAATCAAGTAAATGCAATAGGAATGTGGTAACGAGTTTTTAGTCAGACATCCTAGGGTTTTTTTTATACCAGATGAGTGCACTACAGACTACCTAATGCTATGCAATTGACACTCAAGTTTAACGACCTAAATGCCTAGGAAACTAGCTCACAACCAGCTTGGCGACCGCATTGCACCCTAGTATCCCTGACATCATTCTTTCCCATGGCGAGGCCTAAGAGTGATGGATGGACAACGCATTGTCTCAACTCTCTGAAGTTAACAAATCTGACATGCAATACCTAGGATCTTCCCATGGCGAGGCCTGACCTAGGTCCTAGACTCTTTGCTAACTCTAGAGAGTTTCTTCTCACTTCTTCCTAACAACTCAAATGACCTTCGATCAGCATGGCGACTGCATCTTAGATCATGATCAGGCAAATCAAGTGGAAGACTCAACAAATCCTACTACTAGTCCTTGTTTCATGCAATTCTTACTTATATCTGTGAATCCACATTATCTCAGCATGGCGACCATAATCAATGCTTAATTCATTCAACAAAAGCTTGAATCTATGAAACCTAACAGAAATCATGCATTTTTACCAAGTATGATCTCATTCTTTATGGATTGTGTCAATTATAGAGCTTCATATAGTCTAATTGCACATTCATCCGGTTAAAACCCTAGGACATCACACTGTTTAGCTGGAAAACTCCATTTTCATCTCATATTCATCACAATACAACATTGAACAATTCATTCCTATCGATTCGGATAAATTTACCGATTAAAATGCATTGTCAAATGCTTCATCAATTGAGAATCAGAATGCGGTAATCGGCACAAAGGTGTGATCAAAATCCAAAACGGAGAACAATTTCTAGAGTGAGAAAAAAACCTAGAGAGAGAAAGATAGAGAGAGAAAGTTCCCGCTCACAAAATCAAAACTGTGTTACAATTCTAGAATGATCGATCCCTCAAAATGATGACAAAATCCTCTATATATAGAGGGTTAAAGCTTACCCTACACGCTTACGTAAAATGAATACAATATTATAGAAATGCCACTGCAATGTATCAATTTGTCCAAAAATCAGCCCATCCAAAGAGTCAATCCACGCCTTTAAGCCACACGCAGCCACGCCTTCCTGATCACCAACACGCCTCCATGCCCAACGTAACCATGCCACCACGATCCCTGCCTGCACAAGACGAAGAACTTCAACACTTAGAAAAACAAAATCAGCAACAAAACATACCATTTACATGGCGATGCATCGTAGATGCATCGCCGTATAAGAAACCTCATGACGACGCATCGCCATGAGTTGTGTCTCTTTGCGATGCATCTCGGCAATGCGTCGTCGAGAATTGTCTCCACATGGCGACGCATCGCCGAGATGCATCGCCTTGAATTTGGTTCGGTGGCGACGCATTGCCGTGCAAGTGTGCATTTGTGTGCATATTTTGTGTAAATGTGTAGTGAGTTTTTAGTGCATGAATAGAACATATGATACATATAAAGTTTGTGTTGTGAAATGCAAGTGTGTGCTTGAGTGTAACTAAGAGTGTTGCTAGATATGTGCCTAGGAGAATGCAAGTAGGTGTTGTGAAATGTATGCATGTTGGTGCGTGGTGTGCGAGAGCTATGCGGCGACTTGTGTGAAACGATGCGGCGACGTATGACCGAGTAGGAGCTGTGGTGCGGCAACATGAGTGCATGCGTGCGAGAACTGTGCGAGTGATGTGCGGAGCGTGTGTGCGATGATGAGTGCGAGTGTTCGTGAGATGTGTAGCACCGTGCAGCAATGTGTGCGACATCGTACGATAAGGTGTGCGCGTAAGTGCGGTGACCCCGTATAGCGACCTTGTGCGACCTCGTGCAGGTGTGTGCTTTGTGAATGTGTGCTTGTGCGGCGACGTGCGGATGAGTGCAACAAGTGAAGTGCAAATGGTGTGCGACGACGTGAGTGAAATACATACACTTGTGCCCAATGTGTGCAATGATGTAGCGCACATACACAGAAGTTATCAACCTATACACACACTTGCATACATTTCGGCATTCTCTTCACAATAACACTTCACACAGTTCTTCACATAAACACATGAACATCCACAATTCCATCCAAAATCCCACTACTGCTTCACACCATTCCTTATACACGATTACAATTAATACACCATTTTCTTTGCATAAAAGGCACTCAAACATACAAAAGCTAAGTGAAAACAATATTATTTAGTCAGTATAAAACTGACTTATCAATTTCCCCCACACTTGAACTTTTGCTTGCCCTCAAGCAAAACTAGCATTACACATTTTATTCACTTACATTCAACACATTGCTCCCTTGTCTACTAAGTCCTTCCCTAAGTTCATCAAAACGTTTTTTCACACAAACACTCCCAGAAATTTCTCGATTCCAAACTCTCGGATTTCAGCACAAATTACCTACCAAGGCACAATGAATAAAGACCAAAATGTCATGTGTGCAAGTGTTTGTTGAGGAATGCTGGCTCAGTGCTCCTTGTATGCATAACCCTTTGTATTCTGTCTCACAATTCATTGCACAACAATCTCCTTATCCACACACAAGAACAAATAGCACACAAGATCAATGGTAACCTATGCGTACATTGGTGCTTCGACTAGAGAATTCCATTTTCAAATTTGCACTTTGGTGCTTCCTTTTTGTCACACACATTGGTGTATGATTGCCTGGGTCTTGTGGCTCTTTTTTCCCACTTTTTGCCTGGGTTTTATGGCTTTTTTTCCCAAATAAGCTTGCCAGGGTCTTATGGCTTTTTTTTCCCAAATAAGCTTGCCAGGGTCTTATGGCTTTTCATTCCCAATTGCCAAAGGCTTTTTCCACCAAATCCTTTCTTGTGTAACCACTAGTTCTTATATGTCTTTAAGGGACTATACAGGCAAGAACACCAAAATACCAAAGAAATGCATAACAAAACGAACAACTTAAACCAGATTACCTCCTAAGTCTATGAATGGCTTGCATGGCATATCTATCTTACTTTAACATCATGCCTTGGCCAACAAATTATGCTAATTTCTTTCAAATTTGGAACCGGGAAAACAAAAAAATTTCACATGCATTTTCATAAAAGAGAAAATTAATGAACTAGAGCTTAAACATAGCTAGCAAGGGAACAAAGGTTCAAATGTGAAGCGATCCTTCATTCTACTCAATTTCATTTCATTACATTTCAACGCATTCACAATCTTAGACACCTAAAAACAACAACAATACTTCAAACACTTCAAACTTCTAAACTTAAACACATTATAGCATACTTCTAGATGAACAACTACATAGTTCAAGATTTTCTCCTAGTACAACTTCATAGCTTAACGAGACTCCCACACACAAAACAAACATGGCTTCATGTTTCTAGAAAAACTTCAAACTGTCCAGAAAACTCAAAACAAGATCTCCCCAACATTCATACAAAGGCATCCCTACAAGCCTAGCGCCCACCAAATCAACTTCAGTAGAGTAGCAACACAATCATGGCACAGGAACACAGTCACGGCATACCAACTTCACAACATCATATCCCCCCGAAACATTCATAACAACAACACCCCCATAGTCAACCACCACAAAATAACCTCAGCATAATAATCACAAATAATAGACAGGCCCCCCACACTTGAAACAAACATTGTCCTCAATGAAAAGTTAAGAATGAGGAGCTCCTTGAGAAGATGAAGGTGCAGATGAGGAAGTGATGAAAATGATACCGTAGTAGAAAATGAAGATCCGCTGAATGGAGGTGCCACCCAATGGAATGGTCCATGAATCGGCCATTGGAGTGGGTGTCCAGAACCAAACATTGGAATCCTCGTGGCTGGCATGAAGTCCGAATCCACACGAAAAGTAGGAGTAGAAGGCATTGGAGGAATACGGCCAAATGTTGGCAACGGTTGAAGGGAAGACTTAGCAGAGAAGTTCTTGCACCCCACCAGTTTCATCCATAGATAAATTGGGAATTCTGTATCCTGCCAATTGCGCATGAGATGGAAGCGGTTTTGGTGGCCCTGGAGGGGAATGATAATACACAGCCATTTTATTGCACTTATCCAACTCCAATTGCATCATGAGCTGCCGATGATAAAGCACTTCAAATTATTGTTGTGCAATTGAAGAGATGTCATCCAACTTAGTCGTCATGTTAGAAGCATGGGAAGTCCAGTATTGTTGCATATCATTTATCAACTCATGCATACTACCTAAACGCTCATCCATGACCTGAAAATGAGAATCAACAGATTGCTGAAAATCTTGAAGTACACCGTGGAAAGGACTAAAATCGTAAGGACGGGGCTGCTGGTCCTGGTATCCACTGTGAATTGGGGGCTCAATATCGTCTTGAGGCACACTAGCTTCCATTGCACACTCCCTCACAATTTCTCAGTCAAGTCTCAAGTTTTCAAGTACAAGGGTGTGTAGCAATTGGAGACCGAGTCTTGCGCCAGTTACCGCCCATCTCATCGTCGACTCCCTGGGCCTTGCAAATTTCCTCAATGAGGACTGGGAAATAAAGCGAAGCATTATTAGTGTCAACACCAGCCTTTACGTGAGTAAGAACAATGCGGCCCACATCTATCGATCTCCGTCCTCGAATGGCTGAAATCAAATATAGGCGGCTACATACCACTTCAGAAATTTGTGAACTCGGCATCAACCTTGACAAAATGAACATAAGCCACAGTTTAACAGCACAACGTAGAAACTGATGACGAATATGTTTTTTCTCCCCTTGTTGGTTTAGTACCCATTTGGCCCCTGGATGTGCAAGTTTTATCCAATAAAGCTTGATCAGATTCATCATCGGTGGGACACTAAAAAGGATTAGTGGGAAAAATAGGCATGCCAAGATGCGAATTGATGATTTCACTGGTAATTTCAATCCACTTCCCCCGAACATAAACAGCCCCCGCTTTGATTGGAAATTTCGAATTTGCATAAAACTCGCGAGCAAGACTCACATTACAAAACTCAGGTGCAAATACAAGCTTCTCGTTAAATCGATGAAACTTCATCAAATTCTTAAATGATCCTTTTTCAACAATGAATGCCCTCTTAAGATGTAGCTTCTTGATATTGAAACCCTCTTCCCATCGTTTTTGTGCACCAACATTAACAAAGACCGACGGTTCTGATGAGCTCTTCCTTTTCTTTGGCGTTTGTGCTTGCACAGTGTACTCCGAAGGATCCTCAAATATTGGTAAGTCCTCGGGGAAATATTCTGAGTCAGAATCAATAGGCAATTGTGCCTTGCCCTTGCCTTTTCCCTTCTTTGAACTTTCACCTTTCTTAGGAGCCATGATTATAAGAAACCTAAATAAGAAGCAAGCCTATAAGTAAGTGCTACGGCAAATGGGCATGACTACACTTAGAAGTACAAATTCGAAAATGAGCACAACAACCACCACTTGCATGACATGCCTTCACGACAACTAACACACATGAGACCAATATTCCCAACATTGCAATAGACTATACTGCATATGCAATAACTAGCTAAACACACACACACCAATGATGAGACTTTACACAATTACCATCCAAAGGCCACAATGAGTACAAAGAACACTACACCCACATGGACATTTCAGCACAATCATAAACTTTGCAACGAATTAGGAGCTGAAAACAAATAGAATTAAGCAATATTTACAACACAAGAGTTGTAGACCTATATGTAAGCTGCCATTAGCAAGTTAAAGCACCTCATTTGGACAAAAATTGATCAATTTATGCTCAGTTTACCGACATGTGACAGTAATAGGCAGAATGATCCACAAAATTCCCGAATCGACCATCAACTAAACATATCAAAAACTATGCTAAGCAAGTAAATATAGCCAAAACATAAAAAATCAAAGTTGTAGAAATAGTTCTTGGCTAAATTCAGGGACCAAAAGCATCCAATTTGGAGCTAAAATGAAACATTTATGGCCAAGAAACCGCAAGGTGTCAAACTGGGCAAATCCAGCAATCATCATACTACTAATTTTCAGCATAAAAGCACCATTCCTTAATTAAAATGACAGTATTCCATCCATAACTAGCCAAAGTGTAAAACATAAACATTGTAGCCCATCACCTTAGCTAAATGTCCCAACTAGAATCATCCAATTTGGATGAAATATGATCAAGTTATGTGAGATTTACAGAGACTTGTCAAAGCTGAAACAAACTCTTTGAGTCACTTTAGCCCTTACCCCACACTTAATATGTGTTTAACTTTTGAACAATATGCATTATCCCATTAACTCATCATTTCATCAAAATCTTAAACAAATTCTTGACAGGCATCTACAACTCACCACCTCCCCTTTGAAACATGTAATGAATCTCAAGAACTTTGGGTGGAAGAAATGAAACATACCTCTACTTGGGAAACAAATAAGAAACTTTGAAAAGAAGAGAAGATTGAAGATAGAAAATGTCTCCTTGAGCAACCTCCGATCTCAAGCAACTGTCCTTGTGAATGACTTGAAATGTGAACAACAGCTTGGGGCATTTATAGAACCAAAATTTGGGTTCAATATTCATTCGGTTAAAGCAAGGTAATATTGTTCCCAACCAACACTAGAACACATTAACATCAAGACAAATGTGGGACCATGTTCATTCAATTATATAAACTATCCTCACTTACCCCCTGCCTATCGACATTATTTCTTCACATGGCATAAAGAATCAAAACCAACCTTCAGCTTTATGTCTTTCAAGGTTCGCACCAAATTCTATCCAATTAAGTGTTTCATTTTCAGCTTTTAGTTCTTTCTTGTTAACGCCATTCCCAATGATTTCAGCATTGCATTGATTGACTTCCATCTACTCGGTTATGCACAAACACCCTGCACAAATCAACAATGACATATACATTTAGACTAACACTAAAAATATGAACAAAGATGACTTACTAAAACCAAAATCAATACTAAGAAACTACAATTACAAGAAAACTATGAATTCACAAACATATGTAAGTAAAGAAAGAAATGATTGGGTTGCCTCCCAAGAGCGCTTATTTTAAAGTCGACAGCCCGACTGTGTTCCTTTTTAATGCGAAATTAGAGGATCATCTAAGAACAACTCTTGTGGAGCTTGGGATCCTTTTGGCACATCTTGATCCTTATGTATTGCATATGGTTTAAACCTGTGACAATTTACTTACCATATATTGCCACTCTTCTCATTCTGGATCTGCACCACTCCATAAGGCATGACTTTGATAACCCGAAAAGGACCAGTCCAGCGTGATCTCAATTTCCCTGGAAAAAGCCTCAGCTTAGAATCATATAACAAGACCAATTGTCCTGGTGCAAAACTTTTCGATTGAATTTTGGCATCATGGAGTTTCTTTGTTCTTTCTTTGTGCATTCTAGCAATCACATAAGAATGAAACCTGAATTCATCTAATTCATTCAACTCCATCATTCTTTTAGACTGAGCCCCATATATTGAGAACCAAATTGAGTTTCTGAATCGCCCAGTATGCTCTGTGCTCCAGCTCCACTAGCAAGTGACATTATTTGCCATAAACTAGTCTGAAAGGTGAAGCACCAATTGGAGTCTTATAAACTGTTCTATATGCCCAGAGAGCATCATCCAACTTTAATGCCCAATCTTTTTTACTTGGATTTACCAATTTTTCCAAAACCTGTTTAATCTCTCTGTTAGATATCTTAGCCTGGCCACTTGTCTTGGGATGGTATGCAGTCAAAACCTTGTGTTTTACTCCATATTTGGCCAAAAGGGATGCAAATATTTTGTTGCAAAAATGAGTCCCTCCATCACTGATGATTGCCCTTGGATTTCCAAATCTGTTGAATATATGTTTCTTGAGAAATGCAGCAACACTCCTAGCATCATTATGTTGAAGGGCTTTGGCCTCGACCCATTTTGAAACATAATCTACTGCAACTAAGATATACGCCATTCCACATGATCTTGGGAAAGGTCCCATGAAATCAATACTCCAGACATCAAACAATTATACTTCCAAGATATTGTTCAGTGGCATTTCATTTCGTGAGGAATTGTTCCCACTTCTTTGACACATATCACAATGACCAACCCAAATTCTTGCATCCAAAAATATGTGTGGCCAATAGAATCTAGATTGCAAAACTTTGAAACTAGTTCTGGTGGCAGTAAAATGTCCTCCACAAGGACCTTCATGGCAAGCTTTCAAAATATCATCTTTCTCTTCGTCTTTCACACACTTCCGAATGACCTAGTCACTACAAACCTTATACAAAGCATTCTCATCCCAAAAGAAGTATTTGGCATCATTCCTCAATTTCTTCCTCTGCTCATGTGAGTAGTAAGAAGGAACTTGCCCAGTCACCACAAAATTAGCGATCTCAGAATACCATGGCAAGCCTTCTTTATCCACTATGAAGATTTGCTCATCAGGGAAATTTTCTTTTATCAAGATTTTAGGTACATCTTGGGCTTCTGACTCCAACCTTGAAAGGTGGTCGGCTACTACATTTTCAGATCCCTTTCGGTCCTTAATTTCAACATCGAACTCTTGAAGAAGAAGAACCCATCTTATGAGTTTTGGCTTTGCTTCCTTCTTAGCTAATAGATATTTCAATGCTGCATGATCTGTGTGCACAATAAATTTTGATACCAACAAGTAGGCCCGGAACTTATCAAAGGCGAACACAACAGCCAGCATTTTCTTCTCAGTAGTTTTATAATTTAATTCAGTAATTTACTCGCGTAATAAATGGTATAAAAAACCTTGTTTCTTCTCTACCCAAGAACAGCACCAAGGGCATAATCACTTGCATCACACATTATCTCAAAAAGTTCACCCCATTGTGGAGTGACTATGACTGGTCCTTCCACAAGCTTGGCTTTCAGCAAATCAAATGCCTCAACATATTCTGAACTAAAATCAAACTTCACATCCTTCTCCAAGAGACTATACAAGGACCTTGCAATTTTAGAGAAATCTTTTATAAATCTTCTGTAGAACCCCGCATGTCCAAGGAAACTCCTAATTTCTTTCACATTGGTTGGAGGAGGAAGTTTTGCAATTACATCAATCTTTGCTCTATCGACTTCAATTCCCTTGCTAGAAATCTTGTGCCCCAAGTCTATCCCTTCTTGTGCCATAAATTGGCACTTTTCCCAGTTAAGCACTAGATGTGTCTCCTCACATCTCTGCAACACCTTGGCCAAATTCTCTAAACAACCATCAAATGTCATGCCGAATACAAAGAAGTCATCTATGAAGATTTTAATGATAGACTCCACCATATCATGAAATATAGCCATCATACAATGCTGAAAAGTTGTAGGAGCATTGCATAGGCCAAAAGGCATGCGCTTGTATGCAAAAGTGCCGAAGAGACAAGTAAAGGTAGTTTTATCTTGGTCCTTTGGATCGATTGCTATCTGATTGTAGCCTGAGTATCCATCCAAGAAACAATAGAAAATGAAGCTTGCAATCCTGTCCAATAACTGCTCGAAAAAAGGAAGTATGAAGTGATCTTTTCTTGTTGCCTTGTTGAGCTTGCGGTAATCCATACAAACTCTCCATGCACTGATTATCCTTGCCAAAAGAAGCTCATTTGCATCATTTTTCACAACTGTAACTCCACCTTTCTTAGGTACACATTGTACCAGGCTTACCCACTCACTATCTGAGATGGGGAAGATTATACCAAAGTCTAGCAATTTGATTACTTCCTTTTTAAATACCTCCATCATCTGAGGGTTAAGTCTTCTCTGTCTATCACGTACTGAAACAGAATTTTCTTCTAGCAAAATTTTGTGCATGCAAATGCTTGGACTGATTCCCTTGATGTCTGTGATAGTCCACCCAATGGCCTGTTTGTATTGTTTCAAGACTCCCAATAGCTTCTCCTCTTGCCAAACCTCTAGTTTGGAAGAAATCACCACTGGCAAAGTTTCGTTATCACCTAGGAAGGCATACTTCAAATATGGAGGTAGTGGCTTAAGTTCCAGCGTTGGAGGCACCACTATGGAAGGCATACGCTTTTCATTCCTGCAGAAACTTTCTTTCCTTCTCACCCCAGTGGGTGCACACACTTTATTAGATGAAAACTCACATTCTCCATCATTTTTCAAACCTTTAACACATGCTTTCTCCAACGTATCTTTCATTGCACATTCAGTTTCTACTTCAACAACTTCGTTTTGCATCTAAAAAATGGACTCCTCTAATACACAGCATTCAACAACATTTTCAATCTCAGATACAATTTTTCTATCTTCCTCATCTAACTTAAACTCATCAACTTCCTCTTCACAAGAATGTAATTCATCAACATAAGAAAAATCATACTTAACATTCTCATTCATTCCATGCAAAGTAGAACATGCTATAGCTTTAATGGCAAAACAGGACTCAACAAGCATAGAATGTTTCATAGCATAATCTACGTCAAAAACAACTTGTTCATTATTGATTCGGAATGTTACCGTCTTGCTTTGTACTCTAATTAGAGCATCACTAGTAGCCAGAAATGGTCTTCCAAAAATGAGAGGCACTTTAGGATATCTTCTATGTCCAAAACAATGAAATTGACTGGCAGAGTGAATTTGTCTATCCTCACAAGCACATCTTCCACCATTCCTGTAGGCTTCACCAATTATCTATCAGCCAATTGTAAGGTTACAGCCACAGGATGAATTCTCCCACTCAATCCAACATCAACAGCGATGGAGAGGGGCATGAGATTGATTCCAGCCCCCAAATCATATAGTGCTTTCTCAAAAAATCTAGTGCCAATTTTGCAAGGTATGGTACAACTACCAGGGTCTTTCAATTTTGGTGGCAAATTGTGCCCAGTCCAAGCTCCACTACACTCTGTAAGCGTCAACGGCATCTCACACCTAAGAATCTATTCCTTGTTTGATATGAGATCCTTTAGAAATATTGCGTATTTAGGCACCGCAGTTACCAAGTCAAGGAGAGGTAAGCTTACATTCACTTGTTTAACCACATTTAGAAATCTATCAAACTGTGGCCCTCTCTTTGGCTTTGGTTTCACCCTTTCTGGGAATGGAGGCTTTGGAGCATATTCTAGGAAGTTGTAAAGACTTAGAGGTCCTCTGATCTTTTTGATTATCTCCTTGTCCTCACTGTCTTTCACCCCCTCCTTCTCTGGTGCCATGTTCTCATTGGCATAATCTTTCTCGGGTTCCATAATGACCTCCTCCTCAACCTCACAAACATCATCTCCAGGCTTAGTGGTTTTATGTACTTGCTTTCCACTTCTCAACGTAATAACATTACATACTTCTTTCCCTTTTGGATTTGGAATTGTATCACTTGGGAGTGAACCACTAGGCCTATGATGCACAACATTGGCAAGTTGTCCAGTTGCATCTCAATATTCTTAAGTGTGGCCTCATGATGTCTTACAGTTGTTTCCAAACCACCAAATCTTTATTCATTCTTATCCATCTTTTCCATAAGCTTATGGAACATGTCTTCGATGGAAGATTTTCTTTGTTCTGGAGCATTAGGTTGATGGTCAAAACTAGGAGGTGGTTGTGCAGATCTTCTTTGCTCATTGCCCTAATAGTACTGGCCTCCTTGAGTTTAATTTTGATTCCCCCAACTACCCTAGCCTCAATCATATTGTCGATTGCCTCCATTGTAGTTTCCAGAATATTGTGGCTTGTTATAATTGTTAAAGTACTGCAATGACTCAGTTGTGATAGCACATTCATCCGTATAGTGCTCCTCCTTGCACAAACCACAAGATAAAATTGGTGCCTTCGTTTGTGTAGCCTTCAATATTTGCACTTGTTTAGCCAGAGCCTCAAACTTAGCACTTAGGGACGTCTCTTCATCAAGGTCTAAGACACCTCTCTGCCTCCTACCATGTGCCTTCCTAGTTTCAGGGAATAGATACTCATCCTCAGTTATTTTGTCAAAGAGTTCCCTCACTTCAGGAACACTCTTATCTTTCAATGCACCATTAGCACAAGCTTTAACCATCATGGAAGATTCAGCTGTTAGTCCCTTAAAGAAGATGTTAAGTTCTCTGATTTTCCCCAAATCATGTTTTGGACATTGTCAGATTAAGTAATTCAAAACACTCCCATGCTTCCCGAAATGACTCTCTATCATGCTGTTGGAAGTTCATTATATCCATTCTCATTTTCTCCGATTTACCAGGAGGAAAATATTTGGCCAAAAATTTCTTTTGAAGTTCTTCAAAAGTTGTCACAGTATTTGTACCCCGAATGGATTTGAACCAATAGTTTGCTTTACCTCTCAAGGACAATGGAAATAGAATTCTGTGAACTTCACTCCTTGGCACTCTTTGAAGCTTGAAAGTACTGCAAAGGCCTAAGAATCAATCAAGATGTTCATTCGGATCCTCATTATCTAGACCTTGGAAGAATTGGCCCTGAGTGATCATAAATACTATCTGAGTTGGAATATGGTAGCTTTCTACATCAATATCCCGTTGATCAAAACCATTCTCAAAATTAATCACATAGTGATCACCAAATCTTGGTGGTCTAACTCCTTGGTTAGCCATTCTTTTCTCTTTCTGTTGAATTCTCAAGGTCTTTGGCAATTCAAGATCAAGTGAATATTCAGGTTCTCCAGAAGACCTTAGAGACCTGGGCATACACAACACACCACAGGTGAAGTATGATAGGAAAGGAACAAAAACACACTAACAAGAATCTCAAATGTACATAAAAAAAACATAACAAAACAGAACAACACAAGAAATTTCATGAAACCGTGCCTTCCCCGGCAACAGCACTAAAAATTGTCAGGCTAGTCGTGTACCTCTTCAATTTAACCCTAAAACTACTGTAGTAGTAGTGAGAGGGATCGATCCACAGGGAAGGGGATAGTCTCAAGAATTCTCAGAATGTTGCACTATTTATGTCACAAAACAAGCAATTTCATGAACTGATGAAAATAACAACAAGAACAGAGAAGTCAAAGTAACAAAATAAGTTAATATCAAAGCAAAAGGAACAAGAAGGAGCAAACAAAAATGTAAATCAAGTAAATGCAATAAGAATGTGGTAACAAGTTTTTAGTCAGACGTCCTAGGGTTTTTTATACCGGATGAGTGCACTACAGACTACCTAATGCTATGCAATTGACACTCAAGTTTTACTAACAAGGAGACCTAAATGCCTAGGAAACTAGCTCACAACTAGCTTGGCGACCGCATTGCACCCTAGTATCCCTAACATCACTTTTTCGCATGGCGAGGCCTAAGAGTGATGGATACACAACGCATTGTCTCAACTCTCTGAAGTTAACAAATCTGACATGCAATACCTAGGATCTTCCCATGGCGAGGCCTGACCTAGGTCCTAGACTCTTTGCTAACTCTAGAGAGTTTCTTTTCACTTCTTCCTAACAACTCAAATGACCTTCGATCAGCATGGCGACTGCATCTTAGAACATGATCATGCAAATCAAGTGGAAGACTCAACAAATCCTACTACTAGTCCTTGTTTCATGCAATTCTTACTTATATCGGTGAATCTCACATTAACTCAGCATGATGTCCACAATCAATGCTTAATTCATTCAACAAAAGCTTTTATCTATGAAACATGACAGAAATCATGCAATTTTACCAAGTACGATCTCATTCTTTATGGATTGTGTCAATTAAAGAGCTTCATGTAGTCTAATTGCACATTCATCCGGTTAAAACTCTAGGACATCACACTGTTTAGCCGGAAAACTCTATTTTCATCTCATATTCATCACAATACAATATTGAACAATTCATTCCCATCGATTTGGATAAATTTACCGATTAAAATGCGTAAAATTGTCAAATGCTTCGTCAATTGAGAATCAGAATGCGGTAATTGGCACAAAGGTGCGATCGGAATCCAAAACGGAGAACAATTTCTAGAGTGAGAAAAAAACCTAGAGAGAGAGAAAGATAGAGAGAGAAAGTTCCCGCTCACAAAATCAAAAGTGTGTTACAATTCTAGAATGATCGATCCCTCAAAATGAAGACAAAACCCTCTATATATAGAGGGTTAAAGCTTACCCTACACGCTTACGTAAAATGAATACAATATTATAGAAATGCCACTGCAATGTATCAATTTGTCCAAAAATCAGCCCATCCAAAGCGTCAATCCACGTCTTTAAGACACACGCAACCACGCCTTCCTGATCACGAACACGCCTCCACACCCAACGCAACCGCGCTACCATGATCCCTGCACAGGACAAAGAACTTCAACGCTAGGAAAAAAAATCAGCAACAAAACTTACCATTTACATGGCAATGCATTGTAGAGATGCATCGTCGTATAGGAAACCTCATGACGACACTGCGTCGCCGTGATTTGTGTCTCTTTGCAACGTATCTCGGTGATGTGTCTCCGTGAATTTGGTTCGGTGGCGATGCATCTCAGCGATGCGTCACCGTGCAAGTGTGCATTTGTGTGCATGTTTTGTGTAAATGTGTATTGAGCTTTTAGTGCATGAATGGAACATATGATGCATATAAAGTTTGTGCTGTGAAATGCAAGTGTGTGCTTGAGTGTAACTAAGAGTGTTGCTAGATGTGTGCCTAGGAGAATGCAAGTAGGTGCTGTGATGTAGCATACATTTTGGCCTTCTCTCCACAATAACACTTCACACATTTCTTCACATAAACACATGAACATCCACAATTCCATCCAAAATCCCACTACTGCTTCACACCATTCCTCATACACGATTACAATTAATACACTATTTTCTTTGCATAAAAGGCACTCAAACATACAAAAGCTAAGTGAAAACAACATTATTTAGTCAGTATAAAACTAACTTATCAATTTATTTCTTGAATTACAAATTGATAATTACATTTATAATATGCGGCATGATCCTCAATTTCTTGCAATCGAAGATTTGCAAGTCTTGCTTAGAAAACGAATGAAGTTAGCAAAAATATAGTGTTTCCGTTGGTTTATCGTCTGATCGAGTTGGCATTAGTTTTACTAGTTGCGACTGCTTCTATTGAAAGAGTATTTTCTGTAATAAAGATTTTCAAGAATGATTTACATAGCAGAATGGGAGACGAGTGGATGAATGACAGTCTAGTTGTATACATCGAGAAAGATATTTTTTCAACAATTGAAAATGAACAAATCTTGCAACATTTTCAACGGATGTAGACACGTAGAATACAATTACTTGCTCTTCGTCATATATACATGACGAAAACTAGTAGTTTATCAAGTATCGACCAATAGTGCAGTTATGTGTATTTATATATTTTTTATCATTTTTATAATTATGAATTTATAAATTTAGTTGTTAAATGCATTTATTTAATCGCAAAAAAAATTATTTTAAAGTAAACCCCCACTTGACTTTTGTTCTGGTTCCGCGCCCTGAATAGACATGTAATTAAAATAGTAACCTTTTAAATCTAATTCTCCCTTGGGCCGGTCAAGAATCATTTTAACAATTCCAATTAAGTTAAGAAGATCAAAACTCAACAATCAAATCTTACCTTGGCCTGGTCTAGGAAGTTCTTGAAGTGTTCATCAAAACTTAACTCAATCCTTACACTCAAGTATGAAAACGTTGAAAAGGAACTATTGTAAGCAACTTCAATTAAAGATTCAAGTAAAATCCAAACATAGTTGTTAATACATAAAAGAGAATTCAAGAATCCATCCCAAAAATTTAAGATCAAATTGTTTAGCCACTCATAGAGAGTGACATCATCTCTAAGAAAACAAAAAAAAAAACTTCTAAAAGAGGAAAAATGAAAGTCAAAAGGGGGAAAAAAAGGCTCTCTCACTCTCTAAGTGCCGTCTCTATTTAAAAATTGTACTTGGCTCTAAGTGTGGGTCCGAATATAGCACCTTTGTGGCTTTTCCATTTGATGGCTAAGAGCCAGACTCATTGTTAATTGCATTTCCTGGTAATACTCTTCGACACTACTATCTCCCTATATCAAATTATGCAATTTGAGCCAAAGATACCTAAAATAATGTGTTGGCACGAAGCTCCTACGCATCAAAGATTTAACCTTATCCCAAATACGGATTGGTCCTTCTCCTAAAACGTCTCTCTTATGAAAAAGATCCTCCCACCAAGTACTGACATATCCCATGAATTCCATAACTGCTAAGTTGATTCTAGTCTCCTCAGAGTAGTTATAAATTCAAAGATCTTATTTGTCTTTCTCACCAAATCCAAAAACACATCTAGACTTTCTTTACCGGAAAATAGTGGCACCTTCATCTTTCCTTCCTTATTAGTTGGGACAACTTTTTGCAATTTTCTCCGAGGACTCTCTTCAACATCTAATTAGTCACCTTTCAAACCCTCAAACCATGAATTCTTGGGTCGCGCTTTATCTGGAGTTCCAACCCTTGACCCAGACTCAATCTGTTCAAACTGTTTCTTGAATTGCTGATTTTCATGCCGTAATTGGTGAGTTTCAGCAGTTAATTGGCTCAAGTATTCTTAAGAGTAACGATCATCCCCTCTAATTTTAGACCGATACTGGTTTCAGCTTGTTTACTCATGGAGACCAATACCGAAAAGTTATCGACATGCAATTAATTCACAATAGTCAATCTCAACTAATTAGTAAAAAAAATTCGATAAACAAATATAACCACTTGTTAAACCAAATAAACTAACTATACTTGATATACAAATCAATTAACTCGATTCTCAATTTTTTTTTCAATCATAATTTCGCCACGACAAGCGAACAATAATTAAAGATATAATCGTTCAACAACAATCCCAAAAAATGAGTTTATGATATGCTTACAGATTGATGCGTGTAGTCGTCTATGTCACCAATTTTACCCTAACACTACTGTAGTAGTGGTGAGAGGGATCGATCCACAGGGAAGGGGATGGTTTCAAGAATTCAGTAGTTTTGTCACAAAAATGAGTCACAAGAACAGAATGAAAACAACAATAAGAAGAAATGAACAAGTAGTAACAATTACAAATCCATCAAATGAAAAGAAATGTGATAACAAGGTTGATTCGGATGTCCTAGGGTTCTTACACCGGATTACTGCGTATTAGACTACTCAACCGCAATGCAATTGACACACAAGTAAAACATGAGGAGACCTAAATTGCCTAGGATCCTAGTTAGCACCCAGCATGGCGACCGCAATGCTCTCTACACTACCTTACATCATGCTTTCCCATGGCGAGGCCTAAGCATGACGGATGTATCCCGCAAATTCTCAAGTTCCCAAGGCTACCTACTCTAGCATGCAAATCCTAAAGTCTTCCCATGGCGAGGCCTCACCTAGGTTCATTTGTCTTCGTTAGCCATAGAAAGTCTCTTTTCACTCTAGTCCACTGACTCAATGAACTTAAACCGGCATGGCCACCGCATCTCAGAACATGATCATGGAAAGCAAGTGAGAAGACTCCATAAATCATACTCTCAGTTCTCTCGTAACATGCATTCCCATAGTAATTGGTGAATCTAACCTCAACTCAGCATGGCGACCACAATTAAAGCACAATTCATTCAATTCCAGTGTGAATTTGTGAGATTAACAAGATTCATGCAGTCATTTCAAGTATGATTTTATTCTTTATAGATCATGTCAATTGCATAGTATCACGTAGTCTATTTACACATTCATCCGGTTCAAACCCTAGAACATCATGAATTTTGCCACGAAACTCCATTATCAACTCACGATCGTCAAATTGCAATCCAAAACAGTTCATTTTCAATATATGGAAAGAATTTACCAATTGAATTGCTTCAAATGCTTCCAATTCACAAAAGATTTGTGAAATCCCTCCTTAATTGAGTAAAACATTACAATGATCGGTCCAGATCCTCGATCGGAATTGAAAACGGAGCTAAAAATCTAGAGAGAGAAGTTAGAGAGAGAAAATTCCGGCTCAAGAATTTTAAAAATCTGGTAAAATCAAGAAAGTTCGAATCCTAATCCTAAAAGTCAAAAGTCCCCCAAAATAATGACTAAATCCTCTATATATAGAGGTCTAAATCTTATTCTATACGCTAACATAAACTGACTACAATATTACAAAAATGCCACTGCAATATATCAATTGTCCATAATTCAATGCTCGTTCAATGCCTCCATCCAAGCCTTTGAGCCGCACTACATCGCGCCTCCACAACCCTAATCATGCCTTCGAGCCACGAACCATCACGCCACCAAAATCCTACACACATGAAGAACTCCACACTTAGAAAAAAAAATCAGTTTCATCAGTGCATAAATTTTTCATGGCGATGCATCGCTGTGGAAATGTGCCTACACTATGTGTGAAGTGATGCATGAATTGTGTTATGCTTGCAAAGCTATAGAGTGCATTTGTGTGTGTTGTAGTGTGCATATTGTGTGGTGGAATATGCATGGCCGAGAGCATGTGTGCATGTTGTGTGGTGGAATGCCAAAGTTAAGTACATGTGTTATGTGCATGTGGTGTAGCAAAAATGTGCACAAAATGTAGCAAGAGTGTGTATGTGTTGCTAAAGTTGTGTGCATGAAGTGTGTTTTTAGTGCATAAGTTGTGCATGAAGAGTGCAAGAGTTGTGCATGAAGTGTGTCATGTGATGTGCATGAGTGTGCTGTGAAGTGCCCATGTGTGTGCGCGACGGTGTAGTGCATGGTACGGCGATGTGAGTGTGTTGTGTGCGGTGATGTGAGTGTGTTGTGCGGCGATGTGAGTGTGTTGTGTGCGGCGAGGTGAGGGTGTTGTGCGGCGATGTAAGTGTGTTGTGTGCGGCGATGTGAGTTGAGTGTGCTATGATGTATGCATTGAAAATAGCAAACTGTCTCCTTGTAACCAACATCTGGCCCTAATACGTTGTGAATTTGGCACAACCTAAAACATGAAAGCTGTAGCCCTAAGTCTTAGCTTTCCAAAGCTTTTTGAATCACTCCAATCGGAGATTGGACGAGAAAGTTATGGCCATAATACTGAACTGTGGCGAGGAGAGATTTCATGACACGATGAATCGCCATGCAATTTGTTTCCATGGCGATGCATCGCGCCATGTAATTTCCATTTCCAGCACAACATTCCATGTCTATGCAATATATGTATGTCTTCGGATCCGAATTGGACTTTGTGGTAAACATAAGAGTTTTAGAGTTTTCTCTTGGCTTTCCATAGGTTCAAGAATAAGTATCATTGGAGGTCTGTAGCGCAAGATATTAACATTCTACCAAACTGTTGCAGTGAAGTTAACAATGAAAACGTGAAGCAGCGATTGCAAAGATGCTCTCGTTTCTCATACTTGTACACTGAATTGGGAGAAAGTTAAAACATATGAATTGCATTACACGCAAAGGGCCTTCCAGAACATCTAAAATCTCCTTATTTAGATAAGCATTGAGAAATGTATACTCAAATGAAGTGCACTATCCGTTCCGCCCAACTTCAAAATAAGCAAAATAAGCATGTTAAGGTTTTCTTCAAACTCCACAAGCATCATTTAAACCCTTTCGAATTCTTTCCTTGTTCTTTAACTTAAAACACACATTTGTTTCATTTAATCTACATTTTTGATCTTCTTATCATTTTAGCACACCAAGTTGTAAACCACATAAAATGCACAAAATGACACATACTCCACACAAATGCATGAAAAACAAGTCAAAAGCTAAGTGAAATAAGACATATAAGTTGGTATAAAACCAACTTATCAATTTCCCCCACACTTGAACTCTTGCTTGCCCTTAAGCAAGGACACAACACAAAACTTACACAACTCTTGCTTGCCCTCCAGCACAGTCGCAACATTATGCCAACACATAACACACAATGCTACATAGTGAACTCTCTTGTAGAGAAACCTACCCATCCACTTGAAGAACATCTCACACTTTATTGGATGTGCACATTCTTTAGTTAACAAATTGTACTCTAGTGGTAAGGATATGCTCAATTCTTCATGGCAATCATCAAAACTAAGCTGTACTCATTTGAGCTCTAACATAGATGTGTGAGTTGTGTGCAAAGGCTTACATACAGCTCAAGTCTCACTTATGATCAAAGCAAAAATAGAGAATGCAAAGATTTTATTATTAGTTACTTTCAAGTCCTCAACTTGTAAAAACTGTATAGACATAAATGCACCAACTTAAGGATCATTGGTTACCCTCGTTTCTTACCACTCTTTCCCCCAGGTTGTCATCCTTTAGTGCTTTACCTTCGTTTTGCACATGACATTATTACACTGGGGTACTCCTTGGCCTTTCCAATTATTGCCTTGGGTTTTATGGCTTTTGAATTCCATCCCCACTCATGCAGATTATTCTTTTAAAATGCACACTTAGTGTGATAGAGCAGTCCCGTAGAGGAGTGGTTCATAATTGTGTGCTTTTGGAACATTGTCCATGCACTTAGCATCCAGCATAATTCACATTGGCATAACCTACCCTTTTTTTTTCTTTCCAAATCATCTCTCCTGATGCCTAAATGTCACTACAGATTTCCAAGGATTAGTCAGCTTAATTCATGAAAATTTTAAAAAATTCTCTACTTCCACCTTTTCACATAAGTTCAACAATTCATGTATGTACTCCATTTCAGTACTTGAAGACAACTATGTTAAAGTTCAAACTTTCCCACTATGTTTTAACTCCTACCACTTAGCATTGAACTATCCTCACCATTAAGCATTTTTATTCAAGTTTTGAACACACATCCAACTCCAGTGCTAGTGCACTTTCCATGGATAGACAAGTCTTCCACAAAAATGTCAACTACATATAGCTTGTGTTCAAAAACATCACTTATTCACAAAAAGTTCAAAATTTCACCAAAAAATTTAAATTTTGCACAAAAAATGAAAAACACAACATCTTCGGGTAATAAGCTCAAAATGACAAAAAAAAAAGTAAAAAGTAACATGCTTTGCATCACATAGCACAAAAACTTCATTCATGAAAGAAAATAAGCATATAAAGTCAAAGAGACACAAACCATAGCAAACATTCACTCCCCCACACTTAAAACTTACATTGTTCTCAATGTAAAGTAAAGATAGATTTAGGAGCTCCCTGGTGTTTATATGTCATGAATTCCAATGTTTGCTTGGTGGAGTGTCGTTTTCCATAGTGCTCTCACGCATGAAAAACTTCCTACACATGGTGAAGCAAAGCTTATTAGAAATCACTCACTCAAGTACACTATATTTTGGTGCAAGGTAGACATGACATGTAGATAACATGCAAGCAAAGTGTCGCACCATGACTAGGAGTCATGGTGGTGTAAAATATATGAAACTAATAACACTTGGCACATGCACAATTCATGCTTGAAATGTGAAACAACGTGATTGTGTGTAGCACAGGAGTGGTCCATGGAACCACTCCACCACACTTAGCCTCATGTGTGCATTGCCTATTTCCCTTGCAACTTCTTTCATGTGCATGCCCTGACAACATAAGTGGCTTAGTGACTATAACAAAATGTAAGAAAACATAAAGATCAACTTAACCAAAATACTTTATTCAAGGTAATGTGAAAAAGAAGTAGTTCTGGATTTCTTAAGTCTCCAGCTAGACTTTTTTTTTAAAGAATCCTCTTTCAAGATTTGGAATATCCATCTCTATACCAGAAAAATGCTCTTTCATAAGCACTCATTTTTCTTCTGTAGGGCACTGCAGAAATATTTTCAAGGAGGTGCATAAGCTCATGCACATGGGGAACCACCTCTACAAATTTCACTTTGAACTATTGAGGCTCCCCCATGAGAGGCACCTCATTTAATTCTTCCACTATTGGAGGCACATTATTTACTTCTTCCATCATACTAGGCACTTTAATCCTGCAAGGCACAACAAAGAGTTGTACATCCATGGTCTCAACAAACCCATCAGTAAGTTCAAAAATGGATGTATCAACAAAGTAATTTTCCACCATGTTAGCTATGTCATTAAATATTTTAACATCTTCATCATCTAGACTAACATCAGTAAACTCAAAAATTGATGCATCAACAAAGCAATTTTCCACCATGTTAGCAATATTATTACAAATTCGCACGTCTTCATTATCTAGACTAACATAGGGAATTTCTTGAGTCTTTTCTTTGTTAACAACACATAAATCATTATCATCAGTTAACAAGGGTATCTCATTTTGCACTTCTTGTGAGTCACCATTTAGACACTTAGATTCATTCATCGTTTCAAGAATTGGTTCCTCAACAAGAGTCCCAATCAATGTGTTAACATTCTCATTAGCAATTGCAACATTGTTTTCGTTCATGTTATCACAATGATCATCAAGATGTATCTCTGTACAATTCACAAGGCTATCAAGAGGAGAAGCATCTAATGACTGGCTATCAACATCATTTGGCTTATGAACTCCCATAAAATTAATGCAAGACTCAGCATTAGACACACTTCCAATCTTGTCTATAAGAAACCACAAAGCCCTACACTTATCAGTATCAAACTCATCACATGAGACATCATCCTCAATGAAACAGCTAAAATTTGACTCATGCAATAAGGTTCATCAACAATGCATTTTTGTGAGACAACCTCAATATTTGTAGATGCCACATCCCTAGGATTCTTTTTACCACATTTAACATTAGCTTGCATTTCAAAATGATATTCCTTAAGGGTTGGTATTCTAGAAATAAGGGGTGTACCTTGTGGATAGCATGGTGCATTTTGAATTGTTAGCTCACTTTGTTCTCTCACATTGCCCCATGATGCATCTAGTTGAGTACTTCTTTGTTGGCTTCTTGAAAACTCTTCTTCTTGAGAGAATCTCATTTCTTCCTTTTGTGAGCCTCTATCAAGTCTTTCCAAAAGTTGAAAAACAATGTCCTCCACAGAGAGTCTTTGGTTTCCAATGAGATACGTCTTGTTATTTGTGATTGATTGTGCCATTGCTCCTCATATGGTGGTGGAGAAAAGTCCCCAAAAATTCTAGGTGTTTGTTGTGCGTCAACCACCCCAAATGGTGGGCAAAAATGATAAGATTCAAAATAGTCTCCACACTACCTAGACATACTTGGGTACTTATGGGTGCACTATTCTCCTTCAATTGAGTTCCAGTATCCTACGCTTGCCACAAATAAAGCAAAGAAGACAGAACAAAACACAAAAACAAAAACAACAAAATTTCTCAAAATGAAACATAACAGAACTACTAATCTAACACAAAAAACACAAAATAGAGCAAATAAAAATATAAGAAACCGTGCCTTCCCCAGCAACGGCACCAAAAATTGATGCGTGTAGTCGTCTATGTCACCAATTTTACCCTAACACTACTGTAGTAGTGGTGAGAGGGATCGATCCATAGGAAAGGGGATGGTTTCAAGAATTCTGTAGTTTTGTCACAAAAATGAGTCACAAGAATAGAATAAAAACAACAACAAGAAGAAATGAACTAGTAGTAACAACTACAAATCCAGCAAATGAAAAGAAATGTGATAACGAGGTTGATTTGGATGTCCTAGGATTCTTACACCAGATGACAGCGTATTAGACTACTCAACCGCAATGCAGTTGACACACAAGTAAAACATGAGGAGACCTAAGTTGCCTAGGAGCCTAGTTAGCACCCAGCATGGCGACCATAATGCTCTCTACACTCCCTTACATCATGGTTTTCCATGGCGAGTCCTAAGCATGACGGATGTATCCCGCAACGTCTCAACTTCCCAAGGCTACCTACTCTAGCATTTAAATCCTAAAGTCTTCCCATGGTGAGGCCTCACCTAGGTTCATTTGTCTTCGTTAGCCATAGAAAGTCTCTTTTCACTCTAGTCTACTGACTCAATGAACTTAAACCGGCATGGCGACCGCCTCTCAGAACATGATCATGGAAAGCAAGTGAAAAGACTCCATAAATAATACTCTCAGTTCTCTTGTAACATGCATTCCCACAATAATTGGTGAATCTAACCTCAACTCAGCATGGCGACCACAAATGAAGCACAATTCATTCAATTCCAGTGTGAATTTGTGAGATTTAACAAGATTCATGCAGTCATTTCAAGTATTATTTCATTCTTTATAGATTATGTCAATTTCATAGCATCACGTAGTCTATTTACACATTCTTCCGGTTCAAACCATAGAACATCATCAATTTAGTCGCGAAACTCCATTATCAACTCATGATCATCAAATTGCAATCCAAAACAGTTCATTTTCAATATATGGAAAGAATTTACCAATTGAATTGCTTCAAATGCTTCCAATTCACAAAAGATTTGTGAAATGCCGCCTTAATTGAGTAGAAGATTACAATGATCTGTCCAGATCCTCGATCGAAATTGAAAATGGAGCTAAAATTCTAGAGAGAGACAGTTAGAGATAGAAAATTCCCGCTCAAGAATTCTAAAAATCTGGTAAAATCTAGAAAGTCTGAATCCTAATCCTAAAAGTGAAAAGTTCCCGAAAATAATGACTAAATCCTCTATATATAGAGGTCTAAAGCTTATTCTATACGCTAACGTAAAATGACTATAATATTATAGAAATGCCACTGCAATATATCAATTGTCCACAATTCAGCTCGTTCAATGCCTCCATCCACGCCTTTGAGGCGCACTGCATTGCGCCTCCACAACCCTCATCATGCCTTCGAGCCAGGAACCATCACGCCACCAAAATCCTACACATATGAAGAACTCCACACTTACAAAAAATCAGTTTCATCAGTGCATAAACTTTTCATGGCAAAGTAGCGATGCATCGCCATGTATCTCCCACTATGCGATGCATCGCCGTATGAATTTTTCCATGCCGTGTAAAAGTTTCCATGGCGATGCTTCGCCACGATGCATCACTGTGGAAATGTGCCTACACTATGTGTGAAGTGATGCATGAATTGTGTTGTGCTTGCAAAGCTATGGAGTGCATTTGTATGTGTTGTAGTGTGGATGTTGTGTGGTGGAATGTGCATGGCCGAGAGCATGTGTGTATGTTGTGTGGTGGAATGCCAAAGTTAAGTGCATGTATTATGTGCATATGGTGTAGCAATAATGTGCACAAAATGTACCATGAGTGTGCATGTGTTGCTAAAGTTGTGTGCATGAAGTGTGTTTTTAGTGCATAAGTTGTGCATGAAGTGTGTGCTGTGATGTGCATGAGTGTGCTGTGAAGTGCCCATGTTTGTGCGGCGATGTGAGTGTGTTGTGTGTGGCGATATGAGTGTGTTGTGCGGCGATGTGAGTGTGTTGTGTGCGGCAATGTGAGTGTGTTGTGCGGCGATGTGAGTGTGCTGTGTGCGGTGATGTGAGTTGAGTGTGCTATGATGTATGCAAGTTCTGAAAATAGCAAACCGTCTCCTTGCAACCATAATCTGGCCCTGATACGTTGTGAATTTGGCAAAACCTAACACATAAAAGTTGTTGCCCTAAGTCTTAGCTTTCCAAAGCTTTTTGAATCACTCCAATCGGAGATTGGACGGGAGAGCTATGGCCACAATACTAAACTGTGGCGAGGAGAGATTTCATGATGACGCATCGTGGCGATGCGTCGCCATGCAATTTGTTTCCATGGTGATGTATGTAATTTCCCTTTCCAGCACAGCAGTCCACTTCTATGCACTATATGTGTGTCTTCGGCTCCGAATTGGACTTTGTGGTAAACATAAGAGTTTTAGATCTTTCTCTTGGCTTTCTATAGGTTCAAGAATAAGTATCATTGGTGGCCTGTAGCTCAAACATTCTACCAAACTGTGGTAGTGAAGTCAACAATGAAAACGTGAAGCAGCGATTGCAAAGTTGCTCTCGTTTCTTATAGTTGCACACTGAATTGGGAGAAAGTTAAAACATATGAATTGCAGTACACTCAAAGGGCCTTCCTGAACATCCAAGATATCCTCATTTGGATAAGTATTGAGAAAGTTACACTCAAATGAAGTGCACTATCTGTTCTGCCCAACTTCAAAATAAGCAAAATAAGCATGTTAAGGTTTTCTTCAAACTCCACAAGCATCATTTAAACCCTTTTGAATTCTTTCCTTGTTCTTTAACTTAAAACACACATTTGTTTCATTTAATCAACATTTTTTTATCTTTTTCTCATTTTAGCACACCAAGTTGTAAACCACATAAAATGCACAAAATGACACATACACCACACAAATGCATGAAAAACAAGTCAAAAGCTAAGTGAAATAAGACATATAAGTTGGTATAAAACCAACTTATCATAGATGTCAAACAATTTAGAAACAATCAATTTTAATTGAACAAAAAACCTAATTTTTGAAAATACCCTAATTCTCTAGTACCACTTGATATGGATTTCCTTATGTTTCTCACGTAATTTGATGTGTTGGATGTAGAATACCCAAACAAGACCTTTTTGAAGACCAACTGAGAATGGTAGAATAAGTCTATCTTTGTAGATTGACATTAAACATGGTTAATTGTTTGCTCATCACAAAAAATCAACAATAAAGTCAAACATAAAGAAAACTCCCTCTTCAGGAATATCATTCACAAGTAAGAAGAAAAATCCTCCTAAAATTTTCAACTCACGATAAAAGAAACAACTCAATGTTTTCTATTTCTAAAAATTATCAAGTTTGAATAATCATCACAAATTTAGACCTATTTATAGGCTTACATAATGCTCTAGCCAACTATTACAAATAAGGAAACAAAACCCTAGAAAATAAATAAAAAAACAATTTTATTAGTCCATCACGTGACAGCGTCGCAACGCATATTTCCCAGTGTAAATTATTAAGTCTAAAATAAAAAACCTAAACAGTCACCCACTTTGCGACGTAGGTTACTGCTTGCGTACAACTTCACCAAATTTGCATCAAATAGTAGGTTTGAAGAAAGCATTAAAAGCATGCCGAAGGATCAACGAGATTAATTTGATAAATAAATGAAAGCTCTTAGATCCTTTGTTGCCAGATCTTCATGCACAAAGGGCAAGAAATCAACAAGAATTTTCATAGAATTCTAAGTAAGAACCATCTTCAAATCATGGAAGTAGTTATCGAGTTCTCACTTGTTTTTCAAGAGTTGAATTTCTCAGATTTAATAGAGATAATTTTAGAGGGTGGATATACAAGTGTGATCAATATTTTGAAATTGACAAAAGCCCATATGCATATAATGTTAAGCTAGCAACTATGCTTTTGGAAGAGAAGGCTTTACAATAGTGTCAAATTTACATGAAAACTTGAATTACAAGAGAAATCCCTAATTGGGAAGAGTGCATAAGAGCTATGGATTCAAGATTCAGTACCTCTTCATATGAAGATTCTATGGGTGAGTTAATGTCTTTGAGACAAAGACAGTCAATTCAAGAATTTCAAGCAATTCAAAGAATTATTGAATATAGTTGAACTTCTGAAATCTTACACAGTTAGCTATTTCTTGACTGAATTGAAGGAAGAAATCTAGTTATATATGAGGATGTTCATGTTAAAAACCCTACAACATGCCCTATGCCTAGCAAACTTGGGGGAAATGAAACATCTAAATTCCCTAAGGAATAACAGAATATTGCAGAGACAAGGTAATGTTCCAAATGACTTGAACTCTCATTCTTTTGAGAATAATAGGAATTTAGTTCCTATTTTACCAACACTAGAAAAGGTTATTGAGATTTTTCCAAGAAAATCTACAAGAATTTTGAGTAATTTAAAGATGGATGAAAAGAAGGCTATGAGATTGTGCTTTTGGTGCAATGATAAGTAAGAGTTTGACCACAAATGTAATATGAATGAATGAACAAAATATAACTGATGGAAGAAGAATTTAATGTAGATTAAGAAGAACAGATACCAAAAAATCTTGATATAGAAGAAGTGGAGGGTAACGTGGCGCTCATATTTTAATACATGATGCAGTGATCCCTAAATTCAATACGATGAGAGTCACAGGTCATGTTGCAAAGAAATTAATCACTATCTTTGTTTAATTGGGAAATTCTCATAATTTGTTACATCTAGATACAACCGCTACGTTGGGATTAAAGTAGAAAAATGCAGAGACCTTAAATGTGGAAGTTACATATGGTAATAAAATCAGTACCTCTACAAAATGCTCTCAATTGGCCTAGAAAATATATGGTCAATAATTTGTTACTCGTTAGATGGTTCTACTTGTAGGAGGTTATGAACTGGTTTTAGGCATTCAATGGCTTTCAATACTGAGTGACATCAAATGAAATTTTGAATAACTTACAATGGAGTTTGTTTATCATGTTAGAAGAGTTACATTGAGGGAATCCAAATGCCACCCTATAACTCATAAAGAAGAACAAAATTCAGTAGTTACTCAGGAAACATGCACAAATCTTTGTAGCTTATATGAGTATGTTCTCTACAGCTCCAAATAATGACTAAGAAGACAGACACATTGATAGTTACTCTATCAGAGAAGGACACATACAACACTGAGGTACTAACTTTTTTTTATGATCTAAACAAGCTTTTATTCGAATTTGATGATCTTTTTAAAGATTGTAGTGAGTTACCTCTTAAAAGGAATCATGATCATAAAATTAATTTTGAATGAAGAAAGCCAACCTATAAATGTTAGACCTTATAGGGGTGTGCAATATTTGAGTTAAGCCAAATATTTGACTGAATTTGAATTCACCGAATTCAAACTTTAAAATTTGAATTTAGTTTAGCTCAAATTTGAATTTCGATTGTCGATTTGGTTTTTGAATTGGGATTCCAATTCGAAAACCAAATCGAAAACTGAATTCATAAATAAAATATATTAAAATATAAAATATTTTATAAATTATATAATATTAAACTAAATTACTATTTTTAACCCTAAAACTTGATATAATTTGATAATTTAATTGGGTTAAAATTGAATTTGAATTCAATTTGTTTGTATGAATTCGGTTATTTCGAATTGAAATATACTTTTCAAACTCAAATATCATTTTTGGTTTGTTTGAATTGAATTCGAATTTGAAGCAAAAACCAAATTCAAATTCGATTTGATTTATTATAATTGAATTTGAATTTGGTTTGATTTTTGAATATGATTTCAGAAATGTTCAAACAGAACAAACCAAAACAAACAATTCGAAAAATTTAAAATCGAACCAATAAATGCCCCTACTTATAGATATCCCAATTTCCAAAAAAAAAACAAAGAAATGGAAAGACTTGTGAACGAAATGTTAGCCACTAGAACCATAACATCAAGCACTAGCTCTTTTTTTCATCACCAGTGGTGTTAGTAAAGAAAAAAAATGGTATTTGGTGAATGTGTGTCGATTATAAAGAACTAAATGCTACTGCAGTAAAGGACAAATTTTCTATCCCTCTGTTTAAAGAGTTACTATATGAATTATATGGAACTCAATTATTTTCAAAGTTAGATCAACATTTTGGATTTCATCAAATCAGAATACATATAGATGATATTTCCAAGATAGCTTTCAGAACTCATGATGAAGATTATGAATTTCTAGTTATCGCGTTCGAATTAATAAACGCTTTTTCAACCTTTCAAAGCCTTATGATGACATCTTCAGAAATTACTTGATAAAATTTTTGCTGGTTTTCTTTGATGATAATTTTATATAAAGTGTCATATGGTCTGATCATATGGAGCATCTTAGAGCTGTTTTCAAACTTTTAAGACATCATCAACTAATATTCAAAAAGAGTAAATGCTATTTTGTTTTACAACAAATCAATTATCTTGGACACATAATCAAATCTAAAGGTGTCAGTGCTTATCAAAAAAAAAATTAAAGCAGTCAAACTCTAGCCAATACCTAAAACCATCAAGACATTAAGGGTATTCTTGGGTCTTACAAGAAGTTTATCTGGAATTATGGACTTATTGTTCAAGAAACAAGGCTTCCAATGAAATGAGAAAGCAACATTTGCCTTTCAACAGTTAAAATCTTTTTTTTTGTGTTCTACTCTTATTTTGGCTTTGCCTAACTTTGAAGAAGAATTTGTATAAGAGACTGATGCCTTAAGTACTGGCATTGGAATAGTATTACTTCAAAATAGGAGACCTATAGCCTTTTATAGCAAGGCTCTGGCAAAACAACATCAGTCTCTACCAGAGATTCTAACTATTGTTAATGTAGGGAAGAAATAGAGATCATATTTGCTTGGCAATCATTTTACTATCAAGATGGATCATCAGAGTCTCAAATATCTGATGGATTAAAAGTTATCCACACCATCTTAACAGAAATGGTTAACTAACTTATTGGGGTATGATTACACATTGCAGTATAAAAAAGGAGTTGAAAATGTGGTTGTCGACTCTTTATCTAGATAACCAATCATTGAAGGGGAAATGCACATCACCACCACAGTTGCCAATCTATTATTCAGGAAAATTCAAGCTAGTTAGAGACATGATGCACATCTGTAACAACATATTCAAAAGCTAAACAATAATTCATCTCAGAATCCCAAACTATAGAAATATTCATGGCTTAATGGACAATTGAGCAGGAAGAAAGGAGCTATGGGAGGAGTTGAAAAGGGTGGATAAAATGGGAATAGAATAGTGTTTAATGGGCGATTTTAATGTCATTTTATCACTGGAGGAGAAGAAAAGTGGTCGTCCATAAAATTATTCAGAATCGTAAGACTTCCTAGATTTTATGGTTGAAACTGAAGTTGTAGACGCTGGATTTACAGGTACTAGGTTTACATGGTGTAGCAATTGGGAGAGAAGGCCTCGGATTTGGAAATGATTAGATAGGGTCATGGTGGATTCTGTCTTGTTAAAGAATTTTATCACTTCTGTGCATTACCTAAGCCGATCGGGGTCTGATCATGCCTCTCTTCTTGCATAAACCATTTTGGTTTTTGAATTTTTGGCATGGGAAAGAAGGATATTATAGGGTAATCGAAAGAGCATGGGGGCAGGTTACAGATGGCAGACCATTAGTTCGCCTATGGTTGATGCTGAAACAGACCAAAAAAGCTTTACGAGTATGGAATAATACCAAGGTTGGTAATCTATTCACAAATGTTACAAAGGATGAGTGTGTAGTTTAGCAGTTGGAGAGTTCTTTTGATGGTTCTAATCAGACTTTTGAGATAAAACGCCAGAATTATAGTAAAGCTCAAGCATCTTTATTTAAGGTTTTTTTAGATGAAGAACTTTTCGGGAAACAGAAGGCACATCAAAAGTGGCTCAAGGAAGGTGAATGAAACATTAAATATGTTCATGCCTCATGTAATGCATAGGAGAGCGAAGTCTTTTATACACAAGGTACAGGTTGAGGATAGTTCATTGCTGGTGGATCAAAATGAAATTAAGGAAGCTGCGGTTGCATACTTTCGAAAATTATTGTCTTCTAGCCAAGAAGGGGTTCTTGATGACTTACTTGTTATTCTTTTATACACAGGGTATAGGTTGAGGATGGTTCATTGTTGGTGGATCAGAATGAAATTAAGGAAGCTGCAGTTGCATACTTTTGAAAATTCACTACTATAAAATGAGACTATAGCAACACTTTCTTAGAACCACTTTTAAAATTATTACAATTGACAAAGTTTTAAAAAAAGTTACAAAACTTTGAAATAAGTGTTGCATATATGACTTAATGCAACACTTCTAAACAATAATTCAACACTTGTGTACAAGTGTTACAACTACTTACGGGAGAAAGAAACAAAATGTAAAAAAATAGAATTTTTCTTCAATTTTTCACTTCCCCTCTTCTCTCTTCAACATATTAACAACATCTTCTTCTCACTCACTCCACACAACTCACTCAAATCACCAAAATCTTACTGCAATCCTCACATCATGATTTATATAAACAAAAAGGAAGTATTTGTATGGATTAAATTCAAGATTTTCACATTTAAATCAACTTAGATTTAAATTTTCTTCTCAAGAACCGTAAGGTATAAGTTTATAATTATTGCTTAAATTTGTGTTAAAATGTTGCTCCGGTCGACCAAAGGAAAAACCCCAACAATCCTATATTTTGAGTACGTTTTATGTTATTAGAATCAATGTTTTAGCTTCATATGTGAGAATGAGTAAAGGTTTCCTTAAAAATGCTCTATCTAATTAAGTTTTGCACTCGTTCTCCCAAAGCCCATATTCCTATTCCCTAAAATTCTTCACCATAACCATAACAACTGAAAAATATTTCAACAATTTTACGAACCCAGATTTTCAATTACCAGAATCTTAATCTTTTTCAACTTAAAAGTCTTCATCCGGTTCTTTTTCACTAGAGGAATTTTCACTTTTGAGGGATTCATTATTAGACTTGGGTTCTGAAAGTAGATCCATAGCTGAAGACTTTGAGATGGATAAATGTTCAAAATATTCTCTTTTGATTCTAAATGCTATCAAGGATGCTAGTGATGGGTTTGGAGAAAGAACCCTGAACTTTCTTATGTAGTCTAGGGAGAAATTGAGTGAACCTTTGGTTGTTGATGTGCTAAAAAATGTACAAAATATTGAGCTTGGTATAAAGTTTTTCATATGGGCTAGTAGGCAAATTGACTATACTTATAGTTGAGCTGTTTATGATTCTTTGTTTCAATTTATTGGGTTGTAATATAAATGATAGAATAAATGACAGTTTCTTCAAGAAATAAAAAACAATGATAGTGACGTGCTGGGGAAATTTCTGAATATGTTGATTAGGAAATGTTACGCAAATGGGATGTGGAATTTAGCATTAGAGGAATTGGGGAGGCTTAAGGATTTCAGTTATAAGCCATCCAAGGCAACTTATAATGCTTTGACTCAGGTGTTTTTGAAAGTTGGATACTGCAGCTTTGATTCACAGGGAGATGATAAATTTAGGATTTAAGATGGATGCACATACATTTTAGTGCTTTGTACATTCTTTTTGTAAAGTGGGTAAATGGAGAGAAGCTCTTGACTTAATTGAAAAGGAAGATTTTGTGCCTGATACTATGATATACACTGCCATGATATCAGAACTGCATGAAGCTTCACTTTTTAACGAAGCTATGAATTTTTTGAATATAATGTTTTCTAATTCATGAATTCCTAGTAATGTAATATATGAGATTTTGTTGTGTGGTTGTTTAAATAAAAAAAAGCCAGGTAGGTGCAAGAGATTGCTTTGTATGATGATTACAGAGGGTTGTTATCCTTATCCTAAAATTTCTAATTCGATTGTTTAGGCCTATTGTAGGTTGGGGACTACTCTTATGCACATAAATTGCTAAAGAAAATGATGTTATATGGTATTCAGCCAGGTGGTGATGCTTACAACATATTCATTGGTGGTATTTGTGGTAATGAGGAGTTAAACCAGTTTGGATGTTCTTGAAATTTCTGAAAACTTTTATGATGAAATGAGCAGTTACCCAGTATGGAAGGTTGCACACTGAACTACTCACCTATGCAGTATTAGTAAACCATTGTTGTAGTGCTGGTCTTTTGGATGAAGCATACTTGCTCCTTGAAGAAATGAAGGAGACTCATTGCCCAAAATGTATGTCAAGCTACCGTAAGTCATTGAAGGCTTTAGTAGAGAGTTCTTAATGAGCCTTGGACTCTTAAATAAGATAAATGAGTGGGATTCTAAGCCAATACTTTCAGTTTACAGACTTCTCATTGATAGCTTCAGCAAGGCTGGAAGACTAGAAGTGGCTCTTGAGCTGAATAAAGAAATATCATCATCAATACTATCAGCATCTACATCGACAAATATGTATTCTTCTTTGATTGAGAGTCTTCCCATGCATATAAAGTTGAGAAAGCATTTGAGCTGCATGCGGACATGATAAAAAAGGGATTAGTTCCTGAGCTTTGCGTGTTTTTTAATCTTATAAAATGGCTTATCAAGGACAATAGATGGGAAAGCGCACTTCATTTTTTGGAGAGCTTATGTCACATGGTACGTAACTCTCAAGTGCTACACTACTTTCTACTAGTAAATGCATGATTTTTTGTTTTAAAAAAATGATATGAAAAACATTATTGAACATATATGATGTGATTACATGGACTAATTTACAACATTTTATGCTAAAATTGTGAAATAAGTGTATACGCTTAATATTGAATTTTTTTCATCTAATTTTATATGATATTTTGGTTATTTTAATTTGTTGTTTTTGCTTAAATAATTGAAGTGAGGCATTGCAAAAAAACTATTGGTCATAGTCAATACAAATTGATGTCCAATTTTTTTTGGGTATGTTGATGCTAAGTGTTTGATGAAATATTAATGTGAATTCAAAATTTATTTTTTAATATTTTCTCACTTTCTTAGCATTTGATTTGCGAGAAATAATTGTGAAACTAAGAGAAGAAAAAACACCACGCATTCTGCCTCAACCTTCTTTAGCTGTCAATCCCATCTATTTTTCTCAAAGCCCTTAGTTACGTTCATGACAAAACACTGTATCTACCGCTATATATCACAAACAACCAGGAAATTCATTGTATAGCTTGTGGATAGACAGATCCCATTAGATCAGGCTTCAGGTTTGTGAGTATGATTTTGTCAATAGTCTCATTATATTGAGCTCAACTTTTTGTTTACTACTAGACTTTGGATCTTCTAAGCATGATGAGATCTTATTTGTCTTTAATCAATTATTTCATCTACAACTTAAGTTAGTGAAGTGGTTTTGACTATAAATGGAGGCAATTAATTTTCGCTTTCTGCTTATATTCTCAGTTTTTCTTCATATCTTTTTTATTATATATGGGGAATGGCAAGATACCCTATGGAGTTTAGATACACAAATGTTGATTACCTAATCTTTTCTAATGCTGTTTCTTTGATGGCATTTGGAAGGTCTCCTTATGAAAGGTTGACATATCATTATTCACCTCTGATTGCATTTGTTCTTATGCCAAATTCAACTATTCATCTATCATAGGGAAAGTTTCTATTCTTAGCTTCAGATATGCTCATTGGTTTGCTTATTCACTATATTCTAAAGTTACATGGGGTTCCTGAGAAACTGTGCACCTATTCGACAATGGTATGGCTTTTCAATCCATTCACTTTCACTATTAGAACACGTGGGAACTATGAGCCCATTGTTTGTGCCATGATTTTGTGGATAATCTTCTTTCTCATGAATGATAACATATACCAAGCTGCATTTTTGTACGGACTTGTTGTCCACCTCAGGATCTATCCTATAATTTATGCTCTTCCTCTGGTTTTAGTGTTTGATCCTTTTTACTTCATATCTCTGAAGAAGCCCAACCTAACAACTTGGGTTCTTAGGGAAATCCAGAGAACCCGAAGTTCATGCCGCACCAAAATTATTGATAAAACACTATTTGGTTCGTTTTGACTAATATGTTCATTTGGAGGAGAATTACTTTTGGGCTGATTTCTGGAATTTTTTTTTCTTGTGTACTAGATTTTCTTTTTATATCTATGAGTGGCAATTTTTGCACAAGGTACTACTGTATCATCCTACATGCGTAGATCCATGACATAATTCCTCTATGTATTTTTTCCATCTATATCTCCACTATGAACACAATCTTACCATCATGGAAAAGCTAATTTCTTTTCTTCCCCAAATAATATTATAGCTAGTTCTTGTTCTCCACTTTTCATATGATTTGCCATTCTATTTCTTTACCTAGATGCTAGCATTTGTGGCATTTAATAAGGTCATGACAAAATAATATTTTGTCTATTTGTTCTACTTTTAATATTACCATAGACCAATATGAAACTTAAATAAAAAGGCTCAATGAGTACTATGGTATAGATAGGAACTCAACATATTGGATGATGTAGGCTTATTTGTGGTATTCGAGTTTCATAACTCGCCAATTTTACCCAATTCACTAAAATAAATGCAGTAGCGGTAAGTGAGATCCTATCCACAGAGAGAGGGCTATGTCACGGTTTTGATTTAATGATAGAACAAACAATCACAATGCAAGAATCGAATGAAAAACAAGTAATTGAAAGTTAAAAAGAGGTGGTATTGCCTTGAGGGGGATCAACCAATATGGATCTCTACCTATTATCACTGACACGTGTACAAGCAAAAGGAGACTATTCTGCCATTGTCATGAAATCGAATAACCTGGTGGTTCTCACGATTCCATTCCACAAAACTCCTCAGACTTCCCTTGGTAGCGCAAGTCCTTGGCACGAATTAAGTACCCAGGTCTCTACTCTGTACAACAACCCTATAGTTCCATCTTCAGCTATCTCCCTTGGTAGGGCAGCTAACTAATTCAAGCATTCAGATTGTCCCACTAGAGTGATCTCAAGTCTTTTCTATGAAATTAATCTTAATTATCAGTGGGTACTGCACAAGTAAAATCATAAAGTAAACAGATCATTGGGACTCATGCAAGAATGTTCCTAATTCAATTCATGTCAAATGCAATTTCCATTAGTAAATCCATACAGATCTCAGTGGGTACCGCAGATCAAGTATAGAGTTAAACAAAGTTAGGCAAGCCCATTGAATATAACATGTAATGAATGAGGAGCAATAATGAACACAGATAAAATCAATTCAAATGTCTAAAATAAGTCAAGATCCATACATATGAAACCCTCAAGGCAATACTCAGAGTTTAGCCGATCATGTTGATCGGCTCAGATTCAATAATTACAAAGAGTAGAATATATGTATGAGCTATCGTGTTCTGTTCTCCCTTTGCAATTTTTCCTCTTTGATTCTTTTCTCTCTGATTCCTATCTTATTTCTCTCCTTTCCTTCCTTCTCAATCGGCTCTCTTGATTCAACCTTCTTCTTTTCTTTTTACACATTTCCTCCAATGATGTGTCTCTATCATGGTGGCTGAGAGCTTTAACTGGAATGAGATTTTTCCACGTGTCTGCAAGAGTTGGCCAGCTAATAAAGTGAGCTAATCTGATTGAAGCGTTGCCTTAAACATTAAGTTTGCAATTCATCAAACAAGTGGTGAGCCCGTGAGTAGTTGTGTTTGAGTGTCTAGGGTTGCTGTATATACTAAGTGCATGTGGAAATGTGAGTGTGGTGAAATGCATGCAACTAGTGCAAATGTGCAACTGTGCAAGTGAATATATGACTAAGTGTGTAAGTGTATGGCATGGATGCATGAATTTTGGTGCAGAGTTGCAAAGGGTGAGTGAGTGTGTTTATGAGGCGCCCGCCATGTGGTGTGTGTGTGTGTGTGCAGGGCAGACGCCTAGTTATGTGTGTGCTGGCGCCTAGTGTGAGTGTGTGCGGGCGCTTAGGCGGCTGTATGTGTGTGTGTGTTTTGTTTGTTGTGTGTTGTGTGTTGTGTGGTAGTGTGCTAAGTGTGCATATGAGTTGTGTATTGTGTGCTTGAACTCTCATGTAGTGCTTGAGGGACTTTGTGAAGTGCAATGATCAAGTGTGTGCTTGTTTCCACATTCCTACGCAAAAAATCATATCACATTGTATAATGTTTCACAACACTTAGTCATTTTACACATATAAACATTCTTGCCCAAAAGTCATTCATAAAGCACCATTTAGAATATCATACAAAAGATCAAGTAAGCAAGGCAAATAAGTCAGTACAAACCCGACTTATCAACTCCCTACACTTAAACCTTTGTTATTTCGGAGCAAAGCAAGACAATCACAGTATCTTTATCCACCTACACATTTAACACTTTCCATACCATCATTATTCATCCTTAAAATTTTTCCGCATACAAAAATTTTATTCATTGGTACAAGCTCATAGTTCGTCTACATCATGCTCGTTATCAACTAAAGTGCAACGAATAAAGACCAAATCGCCAGTGTGCTGTGTGTGCTGAGAGTTTTTATGTCCCCTCTCCCTATCTATGCTAAATACTCAAGCAACGTACACAATGTTTTTGTGCTACAATCCTTTTGTCCACACACATAAACACTTCACATTTAAGATAAGGAACGGATTTTTCTTTGTATGCTCATTAAGGGTTTTTCCCTTTTTCCTATGCACATTAGTGCAAGATGTTTTCTTTTCAGATTCATGCCGCACATTGGTGCTTGGCTGCCAGGGTTCTATGACTATGTTTTCCCTTTATTTGCCACTGGCTTTTTCTTTCATTTGTTCACATCCCTTCCCAAACTTCCGTGTTCATCTGTATCTTCAATAGACTATATATCCAGAATGCAAAAACAAGTGTTTACAAGTAGAGTGCACATACAAGTTAAGAGGTACATAGATTCTCTCCTATGTTAAATAAATTGCTGGCGTTTCTATCTTACTTTAGCATCTCACTTTAACCAGCAACTTGCATGTATCAACGAAACGCTGTAAACTAAAAAAGTTTGCAAGCACGAACAACTGAGTAACGATTGATGGGTTTGATGATGATATTAGAAGTGCTAGCGTGCTAATGGATAGAGACAGTATTCGCACAACATAACACACACTTCACATTTATCGCAGCTTAAAAAAAATATAAAGCATATAACAAGGCTAGTGCTAATCACTGCCTGTTTTTCTTCCCAACAACAACACACAAATCACACCTCCTACATAATACTAATATACTAAACACCACCTCCCTTTCCCCTAACATATAGCAACACAACAACATAAAAATTGAAATCAAAGGCACTAGACCTATCAAACCACAGCATAACACTACACACATTTCCAACCAAAGCACACAAGCATAACATTATTACTTCCCAACAATCCCCATGCAACACTCTTCGCACTTCTTTCCCCCCCCCATACTTAAAAATTGCAATGGTCTCTATTGTGAGGAAGGGGGAAAGAAACTGCCCTATTCCAGCATGTGCACTTATACCCTGCTGCATGAGTAATCTTCTGCTCGATGTGTCCACAATCATTCGTTGTGTTTGAGTATCCAACTCTTCCAAATGAGGGAAATAAGAATATGGCCCTCTAGATTGGTGGTGATACACCATCATCAAATTGAGATTGTGGACCTCTGTCTGGTAATGGTTCAACCTATTATCCATTGCTGTCCATTTGGTAGTATGTTGCTGTATCATTGAGTCCAACCTTGTTCCCATATCCTCTTGAAACCCATTCCATCTTTCTTCCATCGCATCAATATGCTGCATAAGGGAGTTGTGTTGTTCTTGTAAAGATGTCTGCAGGTTCTCCAAGGCAGTGTGCATATTGTGGAAGTTGTCAAATGCCTGAGATAGTGGTGGATGATTGGCGATATTCGGTGGTGCCATAACTGGCTGGAGATTTTCCCTGTTCACTTCTTCTCTTTCTTGGGCCTCTCTCTCAGCGTTGTTCCTTACACCCTCTTTGATATGCTGCCGCTCAGCTTGCTCCATTCTTTGGCAGTTTTTCAGTTGAGAATCCCTTACAGGACCTGTTGATGTTCGACATTCCTCACCCAATGAGACCTTAACCCCTTGTTGTATTACGAACTCCATTAAAAAATGCAGAAAATATATAGCCAAATTGACTTAATTCAGTGCTTGAGTGATGTATGTTGTAATCAATTTCCCAATATCCACAGTCAGTTGGGTGGTGGGCATCAGTCTGGAATTGATGAATAAAAGTCATATCTTTGTTTCTGATGTCAGCTGCTTTATAAAAACGTGTGTTGGATCCCTATAAGCATTCTGCCCCCAGTCTTCTCCTGGAAGTCCCACCGAGCGCATGATTGTTTCAGGGTTACCCACCTGAGAAAATTCTGTAAATTCATCCACCAAGTAGTCAGGGAGACCATAATGTTTGTTCACTGCTTGACTCGTAATTTTTAGATATTTTCCCCTCACAAACACTCCTTTTTCTGCAATTTCCTCTGCCTTAGCCATAGAGGCGTTGGCGTAAAATTCCTTCGCGATGGCCACATTGCAAGTCTCAGGGGCCACGGTAAGTATTTCCCAGTTGTGAAATCTTATTACATCACAGTATGAACGCTCTGTTATGGTAAAGGGTCTCTCCACATGGATGGTCCTGATTGCAAAGTTGCAGAATTTTTCCAGGGCGAGATCACTAATGAAGCATTGCACAGCAGCTTGTGGTGGAGCCTTCCTTTTCTTTTGGTTAGCTCTTTTGTTCTCTTACAGTTCGCGTTCCTCCGGAATATACTCATCATCAGAGCCAGAATCGTCTGATGGGGTGGTACACATAGCAAATTTAGTTTTCCCCTTTGAAAATTGCCCCTTCTGGTTAGAGGTGGAAGCACCGGATGGTTTCTTGGGATGCATGGTACCTGCAAATAAAAACGGCCATCAATGTTGGTCTATCCAAGTACATTTTTCAATAAGCATGCTCAAAGCATATGCATGTCTCCCCACATTTAAATCCCAAGACAAATATGTGAATGACTTGCACAGAAAAAATGTTCTGGTGAAAGATGTTGCAACCCATTCCATGACCAAAGAGGACAACATATACACTTGACCAAGAAGACAATCAAACATCAAGGTGGCATGGTACTTTCCCAAGACATTCAGTTCAATGACCCATTTCATATCATGTCCATGCATTACTCATCACAGCTTCCCAATTGGTGTTTTCATGACAATGGCCATAAATCTTATGTCTCACACCAAATATTCATGCTTCATTATTGCACTTTCTAGGCAACAACCGTACTTTCAACAAGGCATAAATTCAGTAGCATGAGTTGTAAAGACAAAGAAAGCATTAAACATTATGTTCACATTTTAACATGAAAGTTCAACTCATGCATTTCTCATTTAAACCTTACCAATTTGGCTATGAATTTGACAACACCAAGAAGCGTACAAATCTCACAAAATTTCATGGTTAAATTCAATTGGTGTACAAGATGGGAAGACTTACTTGTTTGGAGATTGACACAATTGAAATGCGAATAAGAAAGTAAGCTTGTGCAGCCCTTTGGCGGAGGTCGGTCGCTCGACCTCGTCAAATACCCAAAATTACTCAACTAATATAGAAGTGGCAAGTGGGATCGTATCCACAGGGCAGGTTTGGATGTCAAGAGATCACTTGTTCAAGAAACCAAAGCAAATGGGACGAATGCAAAATAATATGAATGCAAAAATGAGAATGAATGCAAGGTTAGTATGCAAGCACTGCCTTGAGGATGAACCAATTGGTATGGACCTCAGCCTATTATCATCGACTTGTGTAACAGCATGAATGAGGGGATCGACCTTCTAGTGAGCTTAGGGTCGATCTCCTTAGTAGGTCTCACAACCCTAACTCACCATACTCCTCCGTCTTCCCTTGGTAGGGCAAGACCTAGGCTCGGCTTCCTAATTCCCGATCCCTATCTGACACTAGAACCCTAACTCCCCCAGACAAGACAGTCATCCAAAGTTCAAGTTCTAATGTTCAAATAATCCTAAGTCTTTTCCATTATATTGACTTCAATTGTCAGTGGGCACCGCACAATTGAAGTCGCAACCATACACAGATCATAGGACTCATCCAAGTTGTTCCCTATTCTAGTGATGTTATTTCAATTTTCATTAATAGCACTAGATTGACTTCAGTGGGTACCGCAAATCACATGAAGGGCCTAAGCGTGAGTGAGTAAGCATTGAAATAAAACATCAAATAGATATATGAAACAATATCAAACACGTAATGAGCAATCCGAATGTCTCAAATAATCTAAAGATCCATTCAACTGATCCTCAAGACAGTCAAATGTATGAAAGGGAAAAGAGAGAAAAGAACCTAATCTAAACTATGAACCCTAATCTAAGAATGCTATGTTGTGTTGTGTGTGGCCGCCTTCGAAAAGTCTTCCCGAAAAATCCCCCCTTTTCTGGTATTCTTCTGCCTTTTTATACTTTTCTCCCCGTGGAGATGCCGATGATGCTTCCTAGAAATTTCCTTTCTTCACGGGGAGAATGCCACGTGTATGCTTAAGCTTCCTGGAAGTTTCCTCCTTAGGCGAGGTGAGTGCCACGTATTCTGCCAAATGACGATCAACAAAAGCAGTGAGGTCAACTGATAAATGTTTTAGTGCGTAATTAATCAAACAGTTGGTGCACTCAAACAGTTTGTGCATGCTTGGTTTAAATATGCCTGTGCGAGTGTGGTGGGAGCATGAGCGTGGTACTAGGTGCGTAGATGCAAGGATAAGAAATATGTACAAGTGCGCGGGTGAGAAAGTGTAAATGAAATGTGCATGAGTGCGAGTGAGGGTGCGGGCGCATACGCGCCCGCGTGCGTGCTTGCGTGCGTGCGTGTGGGCTGTGCAGGCTCCGGGCGCCCGCACAGGCGTGTGTGCATGTGTGCTGTGCGGGCGCTAGGCGCCCGTACAGGTGTGTGTGTGCGTGGCCTGTGCTGGCGCATAGGCACCCGCACAGGCCGGTGTGTGTGTGAGTGTGCGGGCGCCAGTGTACTGTGTGTGTGGCCTGTGGGCGGGCGCACTAGGCGCCCGCCATGTGTATGTGTGTGTTGTGTGTTGAGAGGTTTGTGTGCGATATGAGTGACTCGTGAGTGTTGTGAATTGTGAGTGACTTGTGAAGGTAAGGAGAGTGTGTGCATATTTTACATAATTGAATCAAACTTAACACATATTCCCCACACTTAGCTATTTTCATCAATTGTAAGTTCATGAACAATAATATGCACAAGTCATTCACAAAATATTCCCTTTACTCAATTTCTATATAAAAAGGATGAGTTTGTAAGATAAATAAGTCGGAACAACTCTGACTTATCAACCCCCCACACTTGAATCTTTGCTAGTCCCGAGCAAAGGAAAAACGAAAACTATGCCCTCATCCATTCCACATTCAAACACTCGCAACAACATCATCAGCAATCCATTTTCAAATTTTTCGCACACACAAATATCTAGTTGCCGAGTTCACTGTTCATCCAACTTATACAATTTGTCAAGCAAGGTGAAATGAATAAAGACCAAACCGTCAGCGTGCAGTGTGTGCTGAGAGTTTCTCGTGATTCCCACCTTGTCTATGCAGAGTACTCAAGTAGACACTTAAAGAAAATTCTTGCACCACAATCATTTTGTCCACACACACGAACACTTATTATTGCAGAACTTAACAGAAATTAACTTGCACATTGGTGCTTATTCATACCGCACTTTGGTGCTTGGCTGCCCAGGGTTTTGTGGCTATTTTTTCCCTTTATTCGCCCACTGAAGTTTTCTTCATATTTGCACAATTTCAAACAGTTTGTGTTCGTACGTGTTTCCAATAGACTATGTACTCAAAATACAAGAATAAGTGTTTACGAGTAGAAAGCACATACACGTAAAGAATCATAAGCTCTCTCCTATGTCAAATTTGTTGCTGGTGTTTCTATCTTACTTTAACATCGCACTTTACCCAACAATTTGTATGCATCAAATGTATACTGTCAAACTCAAAAATTTTGCATGCATGAACAATTGAATAATCGATTGATGGATTTGATGATGATATTGGAGGTGCTATTGAATTGGAAGTATTAGTGTACTATTGGATAGAGATAATTTTCACACAACACAACAAAGACACTTTACACTTATTGCAACTAGACATAGAAAGCACATAACAAGGCTAGTGTTAGTCACTGCCTTTTATTCCACACTAGACACAAAAAACCTAAAAATTCTTCCTACATGAATAATAATGTCACAACACCACCAATTTTTCCTTAACAAGCAAAGCAGCACAAATGGTGAAATTCAGATCAAAGGCACTAGACCTCTCAAACATAGCATCATGTAAAAGCATCAGCGGTAGCATAGCTAACCAAGCAAGCACATAAAAAAAAATTTCAAAATTTTCATGAAGGAGACTAAGCATGTGAATCCTCAAAGGCACAAACCATAGCAAACATTCCCTCCCCCACACTTAAAATTTACATTGTCCCCAATATAAAGAAAATGAGTTGGTTCAGGAACTCCCTTTTTGTTTGTAGCCTGTAGGTTCCAATGTTTGTTGGGTTGAGTGCCTTTGTCCTTAAATTTTCCATTCATGACTATAGACCTTTGAGCACCATTTGCACCATGCTCATCAGCTTTTGCTCTTCTTGAATCAGTCTTTGCACTTTTAGCTCCCCCCACACTTAGACTCATGTATCCTTGCATCAAAAGCACACAACTCACAATATGGATAAATCATACATTCATATAGCACACTAACCATGTTTTTCATCCTAGAGTAGAACTCCATGCAATAAAGGTGTCCCAATAATACACTATGTTCATGGCAAATTAAAATTTCACACATGGTCACCACTTCACATTTTCTATGATATGCATGAAAACCCAACCAACTAGACAACATTCACCTCAAATAAATCATGAAAGTTCAAGAAGGTATTTCCCACAGAGAATGGAATTCAATAAATCACAAGGGAATGAGCTCATACCTTATACTGTGCAAGTATGGGTGAATAGTGGCTTTTTGGAAATTTTGTGTTAAAGTGGTGGTGCTACATAACCTACTGTGCGAGAGTGTGAGATTGTGACTTGTGATGTGCAAGAGAGTAGAGAAAAAATGTGGTGTGCAAGTGAGTGCCACACCATGACCTTGTGTCATGGTGGTGTATGATGGGTCAAGTTAATAGCACTTTGAAGACACCCCCACACTTGGCATTTGAGAGGCTTTTGCTTTAAGCTCCTGCACACAAGAGACAACTATCTACGTAAGGCAAGACCAAAAACAAAAGCAAGTTAAGAATTCAACCAACAATTTATTCAAGAAAGTGGATTAAATAGTTCTGGGTTTCTTCAGTCTCCAGCTAGACTTTATTCACGAACCTTCTTCTTCAAGATTCAGAGTATCCATCTCTATACCAGAAGAATGCTCTTTCATGAGCACTCTTTTTTCTCCAGTATGGAACTGGACAAATGTTTTTCAGAAAGAGGTGTTGGAGCTCATGCACATGGGGAACAATCTTAATAAACTCTATTTTAAACCATGTATGTTCCCCCATAGGAAACACCTCCTTCACTTTTTCCACCACCTTTGGCTCTAAAACCCTCCAAGGCTCAACCACAGATTGTGCATCCATAGTCTCAAAAGATTCATCAGTAATTTCAAAAATGGATGCATCAATAAAGCAATTCTCTACCATGTTAGCTATTTCTTTACAAAGCATTAACTCATCATCACACAAGCTAACATGGGTCTCATTTTGGGTCTTTGCTTTGTTAACAAAATTAGGTTCATTATACACATTCAACAAAGGTATCTCAATGTCCTCTATTTGTTGGTCACCATTCACAACTACAGATTCATGCATAATTTCAAGATTTGGTGGCTCAACAAAGTGCTCAATGATCATGTTGTCATTTTCATTAACATGTGCAACATTGGTTGCATTCATTCTCAAACAAGGATTGATGAGATGTGTCTCTGTACAATTCACCGGGCATTCAAGGACAAGAGGGGTATCTAGGGGAAGTCTAACAATGTCATCATTCTCATGGTAATTCATAAAGTTGATATAAGACTCTTCATTAGATACACCCTCCATTTTGGCAGTAAGAAACCAAATAGCCCTAAGTTCTTCATCACTAAACTCATCACAAGGGACATCATTCTCACAAGAAGAACTCAAACGTTCATGCACAAGGAACTCATCAACAAAGCACTCATGTATAACATTTCCAACATTTGTAGACTCCAACTCCCTCGGACTTTTTAAACCACAATCAACAATTGCATTCACATCAAAATGATTTTCCTCAGGAGTGGGTGTTTTAGTAAGGAGAGATATACCTTCTGAATGGCCTGGTCATCTTGAACTGCTGTCTCACGTTCCCACAAGTTGCTCATTAAGGCACTCATGTGATCAAGTCTCTGTAGTGGTTCTGTAGCCTTCTCTTTCTTTTGAGCCAACCTAGCTTTAATTCTATCCGCTTTGTCCCAAATTTGAGACAACATGTATTCTCGATCTTGCTCTTCTCTAAGATAGGACCCATTGCTCTGTTGTTGGTCGTGCCATGTCTCATAATATCTTGGTGGGGAGAAGTTGCCAAATATTCCAGGTGTTGATCGTGTGTCATCCATCCAATCTGGTGGGTAATCATAATAAGGCTCAAAAGAGTCCCCAAACCACCTAGACATATTTGGCCTTTTGTAGTGTGCACAATCCAATTTTGGTGAATTTTCAAATCACCTGCACTCACCACTAGCTAAACACAGTACTGGAACCAAGAACAAAAATATAAACTAACTATCAAACACAATAACAAACAGAATAAAAAGAATAACACCATCAAAAACCAAATGACAAAAACACAAGAACAAACAATTCAAGAGAACAAATAATCCCCAACAACCGTGCCTTCCCCGGCAACGGCGCCATTTTGCCGGAGGTCGGTCGCTCGACCTCGCCAAATACCCAAACTTACTCAACTAATGTAGAAGTGGCAAGTGGGATCGTATCCACAGGGCAGGTTTGGATGTCAAGAGATCACTTGTTCAAGAAACCAAAGCAAATGGGACGAATGCAAAATAATATGAATGCAAAAATGAGAATGAATGCAAGGTTAGTATGCAAGCACTGCCTTGAGGATGAACCAATTGGTATGGACCTCAGCCTATTATCATCGACTTGTGTAACAGCATGAATGAGGGGATCGACCTTCTAGTGAGCTTAGGGTTGATCTTCTTGGTAGGTCTCACAACCATAATTCACCATACTCCTCCGTCTTCCCTTGGTAGGGCAAGACCTAGGCTCGGCTTCCTAATTCCCGATCCCTATCTGACACTAGAACCCTAACTCCCCCAGACAAGACAGTCATCCAAAGTTCAAGTTCTAATGTTCAAATAATCCTAAGTCTTTTCCATTATATTGACTTCAATTGTCAGTGGGCACCGCACAATTGAAGTCGCAACCATACACAGATCATAGGACTCATCCAAGTTGTTCCCTATTCTAGTGATGTTATTTCAATTTCCATTAATAGCACTAGATTGACTTCAGTGGGTACCGCAAATCACATGAAGGGCCTAAGCGTGAGTGAGTAAGCATTGAAATAAAACATCAAATAGATATATGAAACAATATCAAACACGTAATGAGCAATCCGAATGTCTCAAATAAGCTAAATATCCATTCAATTGATCCTCAAGACAGTAAAATGTACGAAAGGGAAAAGAGAGAAAAGAACCAAATCTAAACTATGAACCCTAATCTAAGAATGCTATGTTGTGTTGTGTGCGGCCGCCTCCGAAAAGTCTTCCCGAAAAATCCCCCCTTTTCTGGTATTCCTCTGCCTTTTTATACTTTTCTCCCCGTGGAGGTGCCGATGATGCTTCCTAGAAATTTTCTTTCTTCACGGGAAGAATGCCACGTGTCTGCTTAAGCTTCCTGGAAGTTTCCTCCTTAGGCGGGGTGAGTGCCACGTATTCTGCCAAATGACGGTCAACAAAAACAGTGAGGTCAACTGATAAATGTTTTAGTGCGCAATTAATCAAACAGTTGGTGAACTCAAACAGTTTGTGCATGCTTGGTTTAAATATGCCTGTGCGAGCGTGGTGGGAGCATGAGCGTGGTACTAGGTGCGTAGATGCAAGGATAAGAAATATGTACAAGTGCGCGGGTGAGAAAGTGTAAATGAAATATGCATGTGTGCGAGTGAGGGTGTGGGCGCATAGACGCCCGCGTGCGTGCGTGCGTGTGTGGCTTTTGCGGGCGCCAGGCGCCCGCACAGGCGTGTGTGCATGTGTGTTGTGCGGGAGCTAGGCCCCCACACAGGTGTGTGTGTGCGTGGCCTGTGCTGGCGCATAGGCGCCCGCACAGGCCGGTGTGTGTGTGAGTGTGCGGGCGCCAGTGTAATGTGTGTGTTGCCTGTGGGCGGGCGCGCTAGGCGCCCGCCATGTGCATGTGTGTGTTGTGTGTTGAGAGTTTTGTGTGCGATATGAGTGACTCGTGAGTGTTGTGAATTGTGAGTGACTTGTGAAGCTAAGGAGAGTGTGTGCATATTTTACATAATTGAATCAAACTTAACACATATTCCCCACACTTAGCTATTTTCATCAATTGTAAGTTCATGAACAATAATATGCACAACCCATTCACAAAGTATTCCCTTTACTCAATTTCTATATAAAAAGGATGAGTATGCAAGATAAATAAGTCGGTACAACTCTGACTTATCACCCTTGAATTCACAAAACGGGTTCCTCTTTCTGGCTTTCTCCACTTGGCCGAACTTTCACAAAATGCATGCAAAAGATGATGAATGGTTTCATGCATGCTTCATGGTATTTATAGGAGAGTTCTCATGCATGATTCGGCTAGGTGTGGGCTAAAATACAAGTGTCATGTGAATGCACTAGAAAACAAAACACTAATAAACAATGGCATGCATTTATCAAATCATTCATGCATTGGTCTTATCAGGTATCATTCGGCCACTTCACCTTTCCTATCTTCCAAACAAAATTTTTGTGGGTCCTCACTCTTGCACATTTTATCTTCACAAAATCATGTCATTCAAGTGAATTTGTTTTTCACTATCGGCCAGTTCTATTTGCTACTATTAACGAAATGCTGTATTGTCAGTGCATGAAATGCCATTTTAATTCATGTGAGTGCTGAATTTGTGCAGCCTTTCCTTTGCTCTCCTTGTTTCGCTGCATTTACCCCAACCATTTTCTTGCATAATGTGATTTGATTTTTCACTGCAAAGCTCAGAGAAAATGTTAGTACGCGCTTCTTTGACTCAAGAAGGAAAAGATACGAGCTTAAAGATCTGAACTCCAGAAGAATCAAATATTTTGATGGACTGCACTAGATTTCAAACCTCAGATTTTATCTGTGTCCTTGTGTCAGTGCAGAGAATATTCTTACCACGTTTACCTTTTATGGCTCGTGACTTCCGGATAAAATTTCTCCAGCTTCTTCGGACGATTTGTACTGAGTTTATACATACTTCCACTCCAGTTGCTTCAGCTTCTATTTTGTTCTCTTCAACTCTTTCTACACATGATAAGACAAGGAAAAGATGAGGTTTAATTATTTATTAGAACAACATAAGTACCAACAAAATAAATATAGGAATTAAAACGGTTGGGTTACCTCCCAACACAGCGCTTGGTTTATTGTCCTCAGCCAGACATAAAGAAAAGGGATCAAGAGGATGGTCCATCAAGGAACTGAGCTTGTCCCTTGTCTTCCACAGCGGACTTGAAAATTTTTACTCTATGTCCATTGACATTCCAACATACTTCCAAAGACTCACTTTGCACTTCAACCACGCCATAAGGAAAAATCTTGGTGATAGTGAAGGGTCCAACCCATCTGGATTTCAATTTGCCAGGGAAAATTCTCAAACTGGAATCATACACTAGTACTTGTCCCACTTCAAATTCTTTCACCTTGATTTTGGCATCATGCCATCTTTTCGTACCTTTCTTGTAGAGGCTTGCACTGATATAGGAATTCCACCTAAATTCATCCAATTCAATAAGCATCATCATTCTTGTCTCTTGAGCCAAATCCAAATCCATATTAAGCTTTTGCACTGCCTAGTAAGCTTTGTGCTCTAATTCAACTAGGAGATGACATTAATTTCCAAACACAAGCCTAAATGGTGAAGCTCTAATTGGAGTTTTATAGGTAGTCCTGTAAGCCCACAGTGCATTATCTAATTTGAGTGCCCAATCCTTCCTTCTAGGGTCTACCACTTTTTCCAATATCCTTTTAATCTCTCTGTTGGTCACCTCTGCTTGCCCATTTGTTTTGGGGTGGTAGGCTGTGGAGACCTTATGCTGTACCCACACTTTGCCAAAAGAGCTTTGAAAACCTTGTTGCAAAAATGACTTCCTCCATCACTGATAATAGCTCTAGTAGTTCCAAATCTGTTAAGGATGTTCCTCTTGACAAATCTTAATACACTCCTGCTGTCACTATGTGGTAAGGCTACAGCTTCTACCCACTTGGACACATAGTCAACAGCCACCAAGATATATTCATTCCCACAAGAGCGTGGGAATGGTCCCATAAAGTTTAAACCCCATACATCAAACCAATCTACCTCTAGAAAATTGTTGAGAAGCATCTCATCTCTGCAGGAGATGTTTCCAATTTGTTGGCACCTTTCATATTGGCTCGCCCACTGCTTTGAGTCCTTGAAGATATGTGGCCAATAAAAACCAGACTGTAGAATTTTATACCCAGTCCTTTTTTTTGGCAGAACCTCCTTTTTGAGGTGGGTTGCCACTCCCAGTTTATTAGATAAATTGGAGGGTGATGGACATACCCTAATATCACCCATTACATAATGTGACCAATTGAACACGTCCCCATTTACATGCCAAAGCCTAATGGGGGAGTGTTCAAAGGACTTACCCAACCAATTAAAATTGGAGTACTTCCTCCATTTACATAACTAAGCTAGAGAACTCCAAACAAAATGTCTGATTTTTCATAAAATATATCTGGAGTACTTCCTCCATTTACATAGCTATTCTACAAACTTGACACACAAACTTTCTCACAATTTGTAATACAACTCAGCCATTTTGCAATAGGAGAGGGATGAATCAAACCCACGAAAACTACGGGAAAGTGGCCTAACATCGGCAGCCACTGCCCTACCTTTACAGCCATGACATGTTGAGAAATATAATAGGAAAATTGGCCTAACATCAACAGCCAAGGCCCTTGGCATTTACTTCTAACCACCACTGCGTTTAGACCCAAAAGTGTTCCAAGGTCCTCCAGTTTTTTAACTTGTGACTTCCAACCAGCCTTATTGATGAAAGGAGTAAGTTTTGCTTCGTTTCCTGGAGATAAATAGAGTTCTCGAGACATCCTCTTTCAGCAATGTAAGTAAGCAAGCATCCTCTACTTGGAACTGTCCCTAAATGCCCAATCATCTTGCAGGCCTGTTCGCAGCCATAGGGATATGAACTACTTGGGCTCGGTTGATGACTTCTTCAATGTCAGAATTAAATTTCCACAGCTTCCATGGAGGGTCGTTAAAGATTCAGTAGGAATGAAAAATAAAACCTTACCTTCAGCATTTCTTACCAAACCACTTGCCTGAGCACCATCGTTACATTTGACTGATGCAATATTGATCTTCAGCACGTCTTGATCAGGAGGGAACCATTTAATGTAATTCAAAATGACTCTTCTTTTAGTTTTCATGGCTGAATCCCAAAAGAGTCCCCAATCCATTGATTTAAAGGAACTATTCTGAAACTTGACACTCACAATGCCTTTAATCATATCAAACAGATTTTCTAGAGTAAAGTCAAAATCTGGTTTTGCATAATCGAACACAATCGTGTTTCTCCTTTTCCAAACAGTCCAACATATCAATGAGAGACAGATTTTTACAAGAAAGCAATGAGACTCAATTTTCCCTTTGTAATTCCACCATTGACTTAATGTGCGAGAGATTGAATTAGAATGAACATAAATGCCGAGTTCAGCCCCTATTATGTGCCATAATTTAATAGTGAAAAAGCAAGTATCAAACAAATGATTAAGAGTTTCCCTATTTTCCCTACACAAAGGACACCGAAAAGGACCAACTAAACCTAACTTATATAGATTGCTGCCCAAAGGAATTCTTTTCAAGATGAATCTAAGCATGAAGAAGGAGACTTAAACAGGGATAAAAGTATCCCAAATGAATGCTGCCAGTGGAGACTCGGAGCTATGCGAACCCCTAATGTGAGAATATATCAAGCTGTTGCTGAATTGACCTGAATCTGTAAGGGACCAAATCAAAGAGTCTTCCTTCTCAGGCTGCAAAACATTAGCTGATTCAAAGAAGTCCATTGGAACTTGAGGGCAGATCTCGCGAATCTTTTGAAAATTCCAGCCCCGGCTATCTCTGACCTCCTTAACCTTATGAGGGCCCTTGCAGCCATATAGGTCAAAGATACTGCCCTTTTCATTCCATTTATCTAAGAAGAAACTGCAGTCCTCCACTCCTAGATGTACCCTTATATGCTGTTCTGCCAGAGGTGCGACATTTAGCAATCTTTTCCAAGTGTTGGACTGGCCTCTATGGGCTGTACATTCTATCGGATGAATATTTGAACAATATTTGGCCCATAAAAATCTGGCCCAAAGCGTCTTGCCCAGCCTAAATTTCCACCAAAGCCTAAAAAACAAGGCTGTAATTAAATCCTTCATCTCCCTAAATCCCAAACCTCCTTCATTCATTGACAAGCATAGTTTATCCCACCTTATCTAATGATATTTAGAGTTCCTATCCGAGGAGGACCACAGAAATTTAGCCATTAAGGTCTCTATTTGGTTGATTACTCCTTTGGGAGGATCTATACTCATGCACATGTAGATTGGTAAAGAGGAAAGAACAGTTTTAATTAAAGTGATCTTTCCTCCCATAGAAAGAAACTTCGTGCTCCAACCATTAATTTTCTGGCTTATTTTCTAAATTAATCCTCCATAACAGGCCGCCGGGATTCTCTTATTTCCCTAGATAACAACTCTTCGAAGTATTAACTCTTTGTCCCGACACGTTCTGATAATGTGACAACTTTTGCATCACACGCCTAATTGTTTGAGGGTTGGAAGAAGTAAAGATGATAACATCATCGGCGTAAGAGAATGTGGCAATCTGGTTCTGAATTAGAAAAACTGAATGTGGTTGTATGATGCACCAGTCATATTCCAGGACATGGTGCATTGCATAGATGCGTATGTCTTGGAATATGGCTGGTACATTGCATAGACCAAAGGGCATTCTCTTAAAAGCGTATGTCCCAAAGGGGCAAGTGAATGTGGTTTTTTCCTAATCTTTTGGATAAATGGCAATCTGATTATATCCCGAATATCCATCAAGGAAATAATAGAACAGGACTCCAGCTATTCTGTCCAAGTGTTGTTCGAGGAATGGCAAAGGGAAGTGATCTTTTCTGGTAGCCTTGTTTAACTTTTTATAATCCATGCATACCCTCCATGCATTTATGATCCTGGTGGCTAGAAACTTATTAGTCTCATTGGTTACCACAGTCACTTCTCCTTTTTTGGGTACACATTGTACCGGACTGACCCATTCACTGTCTGAGATAGGAAATATCATTCCAAAGTCAAGAAGCTTGATGATCTCGTTTTTCACCACTTCTATCATTTGTGGGTTCAGCCTTCTTTGCCTGTCTCTTGTAGGAATAGCCCCCTATTCCAACAATATCTTATGCATACAAATACTGGGGCTTATCCCTTTTATATTAGCTATTGTCTAACCAATTGCCTCTTTATGCACTTTCAAAACTTCCAGCAATTTTTCCTCTTGCCACTTTTCCAACTTGGATGAGATAACCACTGGGAGAGTCTCATTCTCTCCCAAGAATGCATACTTCAGATAGGGAGGTAGTGGCTTCAACTCTAATTTGGGTGGCTTCATGATTGAAGGCATCAACTTCTCATTCCTATTTTCAAAATTCTCAAGGCTTACCTCAGTGGGCACAACATCAACATTCTAATCAGTTTCAAACACATTATTTGACAAAATTTTACATGATTCATCCCTTTTAGCATTTTCATCAAAATTACTCTCAACATTCATTTCTGAGTTAATCTCTTTCATCACATAACATTCAATCAAATTTTGCAATTCATTTAAAATTACATTATCTTCATCATCCAAAAGCAACTCACGTTGTTCTTGTTCTTCATGCTCAGATGATTCAAGCAAATCTAAAGAAAACTTATGCTTATGTTCAATTTCAAGTATGTTAGGGTTACCTTCTACAGGGTGTGTAGAATTGCATCGCTGCATTGAATTGGGGTATTTCATCGCATAGTTCACATTAAAAACCACCTGCTCTCCATTTACTCTGAAAGTAATGGTTTTACTTTTTACTCCAATAATTGCATCCCCAGTTGCCAAGAATGGTCTCCCAAAGATTAGAGGAACCTCTGATTCTTCTTCCATATCTAGGATGATGAAATCGACTGGTAGAACAAACTTGTCTACAGACACCAACATATCCTCAATCATCCCTGAGGGTTGTACCGCGGACCGATCGGCTAACTGTAATAGCACAGCCATTGGCTTTATCTTATCACCCAGTCCAACATTTTCAGCAATAGAGAGAAGTATCAAACTGATCCCTGCTCCCAGATCACATAAGGCCTTGTTGAAAAATTTGGTACCAATTGTACATGCTATTGTACAGCTTCCAGGATCCTTTAACTTTGGTGGTAACTCATTGTTCATCCAGGCTTGACTCTCTTCTGTGAGTGGAATTTGCACCTCACATTGAAGGATTTGTTCCTTGTTTGCAATCAGGTCTTTAAAAAATTTTGCATATCTAGGCACAGCTGTGACCAAGTCTAACAATGGCACATTCATATTCACGTTCTTAACCATGTCAAGGAACCTTGTAAATTGAGCTCCCTTTTTAGCTGGGGGTGGTACTCTCTGAGGGGAAGGAGGGAGTGGTACATATTCTGGATAGTTGTATTGGCTTGGAGGCCCTCTCTTCCTTTTAGGCTCGGGTGTCTTCACACTCTCTTCTTTATCCTCTTTCTGAGACTCCTCCTCTACAACAATTGTCTCTTCTGTGATCTCTTCTACTGGGGTATCTTCTATCTCATCCTTTTTGTTTCCATTGAGTTCCTTACCACATCTTAGAGTGATGGCGCTGCAGACTTCCTTCCCCTTCGGGTTTGGTTTAGTATCACTAGGAAGAGTCCCCTGGGGTCTTTGGTGAATTGCCTTGGCCAGTTGGCCCATTTGCATCTCTATGTTCTTCCTGAATGCTTCCCAGTTTTTCTCTTGAGCTTCCAATGCTATGGTTCTCTGATCCAATTTCTCCAGAATGTTTTGGAGTGTGTCTTCCTCATTGGGCCTTCTATTCTCCCTATTGCTTGACTCTCCACCTTGAAAATACTGTCTATTTTGGTTGCTTTGCCCCCAAGTACCTTGTAAATTCTGATTCCTGTATGCACTATATTGCTGTGTATTGTTGTAGTTATTCACATACTGGACAGATTCTTAAGTGAGCTCACGTTCGTCTATATGATGTTCTCACTTGCATAGCCCAGAAGAAAACACTTGGGTGGTTTTAGCTGCTTTCAGCATTTGAACCTACCTTGTCAATGCCTCTATTTTTGCTTTCAAAGATGTCTCTTCATCCAAGTCCAAAACTCCTCTTTGTCTCCTCATGGGGTCTTTCTTGCTTCTGGGAATAAATATTCATCATCAGCTATTGAATCAAATAATTCCCTCACTTCTGAAACACTTTTATCCTTTAAAGCCCTGTTTGCACAAGCTTTCACTATTAGAGATGATTATGGGAATAGTCCCTTGAAGAATGTGTTCAATTCTCTCACTTCTCCCAAATCATTGTTTGGGCATTGCCTAAGCAAATCATTAAACCTGTCCCAAACTTTCTTAAATGTTTCTCCATCTTGTTGTTGGAAGCTTCTGATCTCTAATCTCATTCGTTCCAACTTTGCTAGAGGAAAATACTTGGCCAGAAACTTCCCATCCAGTTCCTCAAATGTAGCAATAGAAGGTCCTCTAATAGAATTAAACCAATGTTTGGCTTTCCCCTTCAAGGACAATGGGAATAGGACTCTCCTCACTTCATCATATGGTACTCTTTGGAGTTTGAAGTATTACATAACCCCAGAAACGAATCAAGGTGCTCATTAGGATCATCATTACTCAGCCCCTGAAAAATCTGTCCCTGTGTTATCATAGTTACAATCTGTGTTGGGATCTAATAACTCTCAACATCTATTCCTTGACGATTATTCCTTCTCTCAAAGTTTAAAGCAAAATGATCTCCAAACCGTGGAGGTTGAGGTCTAGGTCTTTCTACCTCCTGATCAGCCATTTCTAGAGCTCTTCTTCTCTGTCTCAAAGTCCTTTGAAGTTCAAGATCAAGTTCAAATTCAAGAACTATTCCGCGAAGACGTACTCCTACTTGCATAAACTGAGTTTTCTGCAAAAATCAAGAACACTTCCCACACAGATAGATCAATAGAACAAAATCAAACAAAAGTAATGAAATGAAATACTTCACAAACGTAATAGCAAAAACTAACAAAATTTCACAATTCAAACAATTTCAAAGTAGCAACACGTAACAACAAACAACAAACAGAAAACAAAACAAAAATCTATCATAAACCAATCCCTAACACCTTGCCTCTCCCCGGCAGTAGCACCAAAAATTGGTATTTGAGTGTCGCAACTCGCCAATTTTACCCAATCCACTAAAATAAATGCAGTAGCGGTAAGTGGAATCGTATCCACAGAGAGAGGGTTATGTCACAGTTTTGATTTAATGATAGAATAAACAATCACTATGCAAGAATTGAATGAGAAACAAGTAATTATACACTAAAAAGAGGTGGTATTGCCTTGAGGGGGATCAACCAATATGGATCTCTACCTATTATCACTGATTCGTGTACAAGAAAGAGGAGACTATTCTGCCAGTGTCATGAAATCGATTAACCTGGTGGTTCTCACGATTCCATTCCACAAAACTCATCAGACTTCTCTTGGTAGGGCAAGTCTTTGGCACGAATTAAGTACCTAGTTCTTTACTCTGTACAACAACCCTAGTTCCATCTTCAGCTATATCCTTTGGTAGGGCAGCTAACTAATTCAAGCATTCAGATTGTCTCACTAGAGTGATCTCAAGTATTTTCTATGAAATTGATCTTAATTGTTAGTGGTACCGCACAAGTAAAATCACGAAGTAAACAGATCATTGAAACTCATGCAAGAATGTTCCTAATTCAATTCATGTCAAATGTAATTTTCATTAGTAGATCCAAACAGATCTTAGTGGGTACCGCAGATCAAGTATAGAATTAAACAAAGTTAGGCAGGCCCATTGAATCTAACATGTAATGAACGAGGAGCAATAATGAATACAGATAAAATAAATTCAAATGTCTCAAATAAGTCAAGATCCATACATATGAACCCTCAAGGTAATAATCAGAGTTTAGCCGATCATGTTGATCGGCTCAGATTCAATAATTACAAAGAGTAGAATATGTGTATGAGCTATCGTGTTCTGTTCTCCCTTTGCAATTTTCCCTCTCTGATTCTTTTCTCTCTGATTTCGATCTTGTTTCTCTCATTTTCTTCCTTCTCAATCGGCTCTCTTGATTCAACCTTCTTCTTTTCCTTTTATACTTTTCATCCAATGACGTGTCTCTATCATGGTGGCTGAGGGCTTTAACTGGAATGAGATTTCTCCACGTGTCTGCAAGGGTTGGCCATCTAATAAAGTGAGGTCATCTGATTGAAGCGTTGCCTTAAGCATTAAGTTTGCAATTCAACAAACAAGTGGTGTGCCCGTGAGTAGATGTGTTTGAGTGTCACGTGTTGCTGTATATACTAAGTGCAAGTGGAAATATGAGTGTGGTGAAATGCATACAACTAGTGCAAATGTACAAGTGTCCAAGTGAATGTATGACTAAGTGTGTGAGTGTATGCATGGATGCATGAATTTTGGTGCAGAGGTGCAAAGGGTGAGTGAGTGCGTTTGTGTGGGCGGGCGCCATGTGTAGTGTGCATTTGTGTGCTAGGCGCCCGCCCGTGTTATGTGTGTGCTGGCACCTAGGCGTCCGCATGTGTGTGTGTGTTATATGTTGTATGTTGTGTGTTAGTATGCTAAGTGTGCATGTAAGTTGTGTATTGTGTGCTTGAACTCTCATGTAGTGCTTGAGAGACTTTGTGAAGTGCAATGATCAAGTGTGTGCTTGTTTCCACATTCCTACGCAAAAAATCATATCACATTGCATCATGTTTCACAACACTTAGTCATTTTACACATATAAACATTCTTGTCCAAAAGTCATTAATAAAGTACCATTTCCATTAGAATATCATACAAACGATCAAGTAATCAAGGCAAATAAGTCGGTACAAACCCGACTTATCAATTTGCTCTAGTTCAAAGGCAAGAATGTCTTCATTCAGCTAAAGTTGGCAAGTATAACATTCTTAACGCTAATACTTAGGTCTTATTCTGCATTATTCGCCATCATAGATGCATTCCAATGTTTAAACAACCAGAGAATTTAGATTCTAAAAAAATCGCAAAATATGAATAATTGATCACCACATTTTACATGGTTTAACTCCCCAAGAACTGTGATTTCAATTTTAAGGGAAGATTTAAAGCTATTCCTGCAAGCATCAAATTTTTTACTTGAGAATATGATTTGAGAATGAAATGTTTGGGAAGCATTGTAGGCCTACTTGCAGTTGCCTTGCCTTGTTACCTAGCAAACAAAATATCCATCTTAACAACTCTTTTCAGTAATCTTCTAGCTGAATTTTGTTGAGTTTTAATTTGTGGGAGTTGAGGTGTTGTTTTCTTTCGGCAGCAGCAAGCTGCTTCTTTTTTGTTACTAAAAGATTAAAATATGGATTTTTTTACATTGGTTTGGATTCTTAGTTAATTCTATTGATTAACATATCTTACAAAAAAGAATATTTTCTCGATTTATAATTGATACATTTTTGTTTCTGATGATGCTTTACACAGTAGGGAGTTATAATTTATGCGTTTGGGTTTCTAATGATACTTTACAATGATTATCTTTGTTTTGCAGTTTCCTATATTTTAAGAAAAAGTTAATGAGGTTAAGCAATCTCAATGGAAATAGTTGGAGGTATGATTTTTGTGAACATATGTTTATATTATTGTATCCTACATGGTCTTCCTAGAAGTTTATGTGATGAGATTAATGATGGTGATTGTTTGTTGTTCTCCAGGCATAAAAATTTGAGAGATTGTAAAGCTTTAAAAGATGTTGAAACTTGAAAGATAAATAGCATAAGAAGAAAAACTTGATGAACAAATTGTAGCATTGCAGGATTTGTAGTAGAAAAATTCATACTTTTGTAGTACAATTTTTGGAATGTGCTATTAGTTAGCTTATATTTGTAAATTTTCTTAGGGGTATATAGTTTGACACTAACTTCATCAATTAATTTTGTACTTGGCACTATAAATACTTTTATAATAAAAATGTTATTGTGAATTATCAATTTTAAGGAATGGCATTTGAATGATAAAAGTATTACTTATGTACCAAAAAATAATGCATTTTATAGGAAATAATGTTATATTATTGGGTTAAAAAATTGTGAAAAGTGTTGCATTTTATTGGCTAAAGTGTTTCAATATCTTAAAAGTGTTGCATTTGAAAAAAAAAGTGTTGCATATGTAAAAGCATTGCATATTCTAAAAATTTCAATACATGTAGGAAGTGTTGCTTAAAATGACAAAAAGTATTGCCACAAGTCTAAAGAGATATTTTTATAACACACTTTGTAAAGTGTTGCCTTAACCCTATAGCAACATTTTTAGGGTAAAAAATAATACTTTTAGGGTTCATTTTGCAGTAGTGATTATTGTCTTCTAGCCAAGAAGGGGTTCTTGATGACTTACTTGTTATTCCAAATATCCTCACACATGAGGATAATAATCTATTAGAAACTAATCATTCTTTGGAGGAAATTTGTCAAGTGGTATGAAATTTAGATGGGGATAGTAGGATTGGTTCAGATGGATTTACAAGTATATTTTTCAAGAGTTCGTGAGAGATTATCAAACATGATCTATTTGAAGTTGTTTTGGAGTTTTTTAGTGGGGGTGAGCTTCCAAGGGCGATCACATCGACTCTTGTTGTTCTAATTCCAAAGAGTGAGGGGCCAAGAAATTTTGGGGATTATAGGCCAATTAGTCTCTCCACAACGCTAAATAAGATAATTATGAAAATCTTAGCAAACCGAATTGCTAAAGTCCTGCCAAAAGTAATATCTAAAGAGTGGAGTGATTTCGTTAAAGGTAGGTCCATTACTGATAATATCTTATTAGCACATGAGCTAGTGAATTCCTTGAACACAACAACACAAGAAGGGAATGTAATACTTAAATTAGACATGATGAAGGCATATGATCTTTTGTCGTGGAATTTTATATGTCAGGTGCTTCGTAGGTTTTGATTCGAGGAGAGATGGATTGATATGTTTTGGAGGTCAATTACTAACTGCTGGTTCTTGATTCTGGCAAATGGACAGTCGAAGGGTTTTTTTAAATCAGATGGAGATCTTCGACAAGCAGACCCACTATCGCCGAATCTTTTTATCCTAGCGACAGACTACTTCTCGAGAACATTGAATAACTTAGAAAGAGTTAGAGGTTTTCATTGTTATCATTCTGGAAGACATGTTCCTGTTATATCTCATTTGACTTATGTTGATGATATTTTAATTTTCTCAACTACAAATAGGCATTCTTTACAAGCTATCATGACAACTATCCAAGATTATCAAGGACAATCTAGACAACTTGTTAATGCAATAAAAAGTGGTTTCCATGTTACCAAGGATCCTCATAGGGTTATATCAAGGCGTGTTGCTAGGATAATAGGCTCTGTCGGTCATTCCTTACCTTTTAAATATTTAGGATGTTTGATTTATTTTGGATGCCATCAAGCAGCACATTTTCAAATGTGGTATTGAGCATTCAAATTCGTTTAGCGGGTTGGACTAACACGTTCTTATCATTTGGAGGGAAAATAATTTTAATTAGAATGTACTAACTTCCTTGCAATTGCATCTCATTGTGGTAGTGCAGCCATTATATGCTACCATTCAACAAGTTAATTGCTTTATTGCTAGTTTATTTTGGAATGGTGTAAAAAATGGTCTGAATTTTCATTGGCTTGCTTGGAAAACGATTTGCAAGCTGGTGCCACAAGGTGTAGTTGGTTTCAGAGATATGAGCGAAGTACAAATAGCCTTTGCATAAAAACTCTGGTGGAACTTTAGAACATCGGGTTCCTTACAGGCAAATTACTTGCGATCCAACTATTGTCACTTAAGTTATCATTTGCTAGTGAGTTTGGCATGGAATTCTTCACATTGTTGGCGGAGAACGTTGCTGAATAGAAACATGTTGGAACAACATATTGGTTGGAGGTTTGGCATAGGGGACTTAGGATTTTTTCATGATAATTGGCTTCTCACAGGCGTGTTATCTAGATTTGTTCCAACTCATAATGCTTCCAGTAAGGTTTGTGAATTTTTAAATGATGATCACGGGATATACAAAAACTTTGGGTCCGTTTGGATATATTTTTTATTTTGATAATTGAAAAAAATGAGGTCTTGGTTTGCATTATCTAAAAGGTATATTTTTGAGAAGAGAATTGTGTATTTGGATAGATAAATTTTGTTTTGATTGGTTTTTGTGTAAAGTAATTATTTTATTAAATAAAAGTTTAAAATAATTTTTTTTTTCAACTTTTGCTGTTGACCGCTACCGGTCAACAGAGGCGGTCAATCTTTGACCACCACAGGTTAACATAATAAATAAAACAAATTTAAAAATTATTGCAAAAGACCAAATTGCCCTTTTTTTCAATTTGGAAAAATTGAAAATTTTTGTTTTGAAAATTGGAGATAAATAAACAAGGCATTTTGGAAAAAGATGGAAAAAAGATGAAAAAATCCTAACTAAACAGAGCCTTTCTTTCTTGCCAGCAGAGTTTATAAATCAGTTTATTCAAATTGGGGTTTCAACTCGGAGTAATATGCCAGCCCTATTTGGATGCCTTCCATTGATGATTGTTTCTAGGTTTCACCTGCTTTCTTACTATTGCGCCAACATTCTAAATCCTCTAGTTTCAATATTCAAAATTAGAAAATGGCTTATCTTATAAAGTCTAATTTTTTATGATGAGGCTATCAAGAGGAAGATTGCCGATACTACATTGGTTATATAGATTTGGGATCTAGGGGCCTTTTTGTGTATGTGTTGTTCACCCCTGTGTGAGGAATTGGTGGAACATGTGTTCAAAATTGGATCATTTGCTACCAAAGTTTGGAATAGTTTTGGTTGGTGTTGTGGTCTGAGAAGTGGAAAGTAGGGGTAGAGGTGGAGAGTTTTAAAATGGTGAAAATGGAAGGGATTGGCATATGCCAAGATATTATTTCACCTAATCTCAAGCTTTGTTTGCTTGAATCCATGGAAGCGACATAACTTGGTTTGGTTTGATGAGAGATCTCTTTCAGTCCAAGAGGTGAATTGATATTATTGTCAAGGATATAAGAGTTGATTTCCTTGTCATCGACTCTTTAATTGATATTCTTGCTCGGTGGGAAGGTATTGTTAAATGGGCGGAGGATAGGAATCAAGCATGGACAATTTGTAAAGTTCTTTGGAGTAATCCAACACTTGGTATGAAGCTTAATGTGGACGGATGTTCAAAAGGAAACCTGGGGGCTGTGGTGCAGGCATTATTGTTCGGGATCAACTTGATAAATATGTAGCGAGAATGGAGATTGGCTTTTAGTTGGTGTCAAATATGAAAGCAGAAACTCTTGACTTGTTGGAAGGATTAGAGTATCAATCTTGAACTTGATAGAGTGGAGATTGAAGTTGACTCTCTGATCTTGACGCGCATGGTTAAAAGGGAATTGGGAGTACCTTGGAAGGTTGAGAGGTGGATTGATCGGATCAAGGATTTGATTCAGCCTAATTTTACAATCACACATATGTTTAGGGAAGCTAATAAGCCAGCGGATCTATTAGCAAGTGAGCGATGTGCTGGTATATCACACATTTAATGATTTACTAGAGCAAATATGAGGTTCTATAAATTTGGATAGATTACAAGTTCCTTCTTTTCGATTTAAAAAATCTAGACGATAGTGTTTTTATATATTTGTAAGAGGATAGTATCTCTTATTTCAGATTTATAGTGCTTGTTTGTGCTCATATGTTTGTAAGAGGTTTTGCCTCAAACATTGGTAAATTAATAAAATGAATGGATGGCATCACCAACCCATTGAGAGGGTCATTACCTTAAAAAAAGAGAGAAGGAAGGGCAAATTGGTGGTGGGTTCCTATGTAGTTCTTTAATCTAAACTAGTGAAGTAGTGCCATTCCAGCCCAGGTGGCGTCTATTTAGAGGTATAGGCCACATATCAAAGGCTTAAGTAAGTCTTATACTGGAAGCATATGGACAACACTGTAGCTAAAATGGTTTTGCATGCACCATTTGTTAAAGAAACAAACTAGATAATGCTGCCTCTCCTAGTTTGCTCTAACCACTTCCTATTCCAATAAAAGTATGGATTGAGATCTCCATGAACTTTATTAAAAGATTACCAAATTCCCAAGGAGCGGTGGATCAGCTGAGCAAATATGCTTATTTCATAGTTTTATCCCATTTTTATACTGCTTTATCAGTGAGCTAAAGCCTTCATAGATATTGTGTTTAAACTACATGGCAAGCTCACTTCTATAATCAATGATAGAGATTCTACTTTACTTAGCCAATTTTGGTAGGAACTGTTTCGTCTGTAACATGTTAAACTTCATCATTCCTCATCTTATCATTCTTGGACGAATGGTCAAACTAATGTCATCAATAATTGTCTAGAGAACTATTTGAGGTGTATGACTGGAAACTTTCTTAAGGAATGAGTCGGATGGTCAAAGTGATATTGTCAATAATTGTCTAGTGAACTATTTGAGGTGTATAACTAGAGACTTTCCTAAGGATTGAGTCAAGTGGTTGCCTTTAGCTGAATTTTGGTATAATACTAACTTTCATACTTCCATTAAAACTACTCAATATCAGGTCATTTATGGACAACCCCCACCAGTGCACATGCATTATCTTCCTGACCATTCTACTACTCTAAATTGAATAAAACAATAATTTGCTCAAACGTCACCTTTACTACTCAAAATTGAATGAACAACAAGTTGATAAACATCGCTTTGAAAGGAGCTTTTATGAGTAATTGGGTCTATGTTAAGTTGTAGCTATACTGACAGCATTCTGTAAAGCAACATCATTGTCACAAGCTTTCTCCTTGTTATCTTGGTCCTTTTCAAGTCTTGAAACACATTGGCCTAGTTACTTATCAACTTCAATTACCATCTTATTCTAAGATTCCCTCTAGCTTTCATGTTTACTTGTTGAAAAAGGAGATCACCACCCATTATGTCGTCTGTCAAGGGCAATTGGTGGTAGAGCCATTGGGAGCCTTAAACAGAAGAATTGTAAAGAGAGGTAACAAGGTAGCTACTAAATTATTATTTCAATGATCTAATTCATTTGCAAAAGAAGCTACTTGGGACTTTTGGCAAGATCTTCATAAGAGGTTCCAACAGTTTGATCCTTGAGTTTCAGTCCTTGAGGCCAAGGATCTTTTTTTAGGAAGAGGAAAGAGTATTGATATGACATCAACATATTTTTAGTATTCTCAATGTATATCCAATATTCTTTAGGCGGTTAGTAGTGTTGAGTTAGTAGTTATTGATGAGTACCCAAAAATAGGTATTTTTAAGCCCTCATTCTTTAGTTTATGCTTGTTTTTGAGTAATTGATTGTCTTTTATGTGTTATTTTTGTGTGTTTTTTAGGATTTGCAGCATGAAGAGCTTCCAAAGAACAAAATCCATGTTTGAGGTGAAAAAGAGGCATAAACAATACAAAATACTCAATTTGGATCACCAAAGACAAGATGGCAAAAAGAGCAAAAATCAGCAAGAAGAGAGCATATTAGCGTGGTTAAGCATCAAGCCACGCAGTGAAAATGGATCCATGGTGTAACCAAGCAATCGCCCACGCCATAAACACAGGAAGGCAAGCAAAACTAGGCGGAATGCAAAGAAAACTTCAAAAGTGTGTATCTCAACTTCTACTAAACAAAACAAGGAGTTCCTGGATGTTTTTGAAAGCTATATGAGAGTACTAAAACTATTGTGTTGGAAGTTTCTCCTGAATCAGCTGGTAAGATGGTAAACTATGTGTCTCAATTTAACATGCATTGAAGAACGTGGTAAATTAGACACCACTGCCACAGTTTGGGAGAATGATCATAACTTGTGTTCAAAAACTCCAAATTAGATGATTATTATTACATTGGAAAGATAAAAGGCAGAACCACAACTATTATAAAGACTATGACACTCAGTTCTGATTGGAAAACCTTTAAACGTGCGCACAAAGTAGCTCCTAAATTGCTCACTGGAAGCTAAGATTCTACATAAGGAAATGGTGCGTTAGTGCGGTGTGCTGCAAACCATGCCATAAAACTTCGCTACAGCACAGCCTACTGCAACCCACGCCAAGCTCCAGAAATGCTGAAAGGGTGCATTAGCTCAACTTGCTGCAAGCAATGCCAAGTTTTAATTCAATCAAAGTCAATGAGCGCAGTTTAGGCAGAACGCAAGGTAAACTTCAAACAATTGTATCTTTGTCTCCACTAAACAAAATGAGGAAATTGTTGATGTTGTGGAAAGCACTTAAAGAGTACTAAAACTCTTGTATTTTAAGTATCTCTCTTATAAGATGGCAAACTGGTCGAAATCGAGCCTCCACTGAACATGCAATGAAGATTGCTAAAAAATAAGAAGGCAATGTTATAGTTTGGAAGGGCATCACTTAGGATCCACAACTCTAAAGTTGATGATTTTTGTTGTATTGGAAAGATAAGAGGTAGAACTATAATTTTTATGTAGACCAAAATGCCTGGTTCAGCCAGGAAGATGCTCAAAAAAGTAGAGGAAAGTGCATCATATTGCTGTTCTAAACACAAGGAATCTACCCACAAGAAATGTCATTGTTGTGGCAAACTGTTGCCTACGCCATGAAACTCTTTGTACAACATAGGTAATCATTAGGCTACGCTGTGAAATTAGCTAGAAGCCATTTGTACTACTTTTAGAAATTGCATTACTCTCACTACTTTCAAATAAGTGATGTACTTTATGTAATTATTGATTTTTAGCCATTTCACTTAGTATATAAGCTATCTTAAGGGCTAAGTCTTGTAACTAAGAATTGACTAAGTAGGAGTAAAGTAGGTAGTACAACTTAGATTAGATTAGGTTAGAATTCTCTTTCAAGAACATACACTAGTGTGTGTGATAAGTCAGTTCTATACTGACTTATATGTTATAAGTCCTTGAGCTTTTGCATGGTTTTACAGTGAAGATCTTACTTGTTTGTGTGAGTTATGTGCTAAATGTTTATGAAATGATATCTGTGGAGATTGTGAACAAGTGTTGAATTTGTGCATAAATTATTTAAAGTATACATGTATTTGATTGAATGCACATTTTGACACAACTATTCTCACAACTCACATTCACACAAGAAAAGTCCCAGACACAATAAGCATATCACAAGCACACTAAAACCCTCTCACCTACACACTTAACACATGGGATGCACTAAGTTCTCAGTCGGCAGAATGGACAACGATTTTCAAATCAGTATATCTCCCTCAATACTTACCCAAATGATGAGATCTTGGATGTTTTGAAAAGCTCTTTGAGTGTACTGCATTTCATATGTTTTGACCTTCTCCCAATTCAGTAGGCATGTATGAGAAACGAGGGCTTTCTTCGAGGCACATATCTAGTTGTTATGTCACTGACACATTTTGGGAGAATATTTGTATCTTGAGCTACAGACATCCAAAGTTGATGATTCTTAAACCTATGGAAAGCTAAGAGGGAGATCTACAACTCTTATGTTTACCACAAAGTCCAATTCTTAGCCGAAAGCCTTCAAAACCCCACAACACTATGCACACACTGGCAGGCGCCTAGCGCGCCCGCCATGCACACCACGCACATGGTGCGGGGGCACGGTGCGCCCGCACCTCGCACACACGCACACGGTGCGAGCGCACGGTGCGCCCGCACACACACAACACATTCTCTCAGCATTGCCAGGGTTTGGTAAAACGATCATAACTTTCTCATATTAGCTCCGAATTGAGTCATTCAAAAGGCCATGTTTAGCAAAGAGCCTTGGCTACAACGTTGCTGTTTTACATTTGTTCAGAATTGGCATGAATCAGAGGCGAAATGTGGGATAAAGATGAATCCTGTGCAATTGCTCACATTCTCATGCACTTTCTCATGCATATACTTGCACACTTACACCACATTCATGCATACACAAGCACACTTTCACTCTTCTCATGCATATCACCTCCCATTCACTCAAAATGCAGTGCACATAGCAACACAACTTAATCTAGCACAAGGCACAATGTCAGAACTCACACAATGCACAAGCATAGCTATTTCTCAGCACACCAAATGTTTAATATTTTGCATTGAGAATTCTTGGTCATTAAGTTTAGTGCTAGACACGTGTCTTCACCTCAGTTTTGATTAATATTTGCAGGCACGTGTCGGTATCTCCGTAAAGGAAGGAAAGTTCCAGGAACCTCACTAGGCCGAGACATCTGGGCAAAAGTATAAAAAGAAGAGAGGAGGCCAAGAGAAGGGAAGAAAAGAGAGAGAAGTGACCACATAACAGGGCATAGCATCCTTAGATTAGGGTTCATAGTTTAGATTAGGTTTTTCTCTTTCTTTTCCCTTTCACACATTTTGCTGTCTTGAGGGCTCGACTGTACAGATCTCGACTTATTTGAGACATTTGTCATGAATTTTATCTGTGTTATTCATGTTCATATTTCTGCACTTGTTATGTTTGATGATGTGCACTCTAGATTAACTTCACATTTAGGTCTGTGGTACCCACTGAGGTCGGTGTGAATATTCCAATGGCAATTGATCATAACATGAACTGATTGTGAATGTGCTTATGTGAGTCTTAAGTCTTGTGAGACTTTGTGATCTTGACTGTGCGGTGCCCACTGACAGTCAATATCAATCCTTCGCGTAGGTCTAAGAGAGTTCTTGTACTGCGAGTCGAAGTTGGGAACTGGTTAGCTGCCCTACCAAGGGAGATAGCCAGGAATCGAATTAGATTTGTGTTAGGAGAATTTGGGATCTAGGAGAGTCTGACTCGTGCCAAGGACTTGCCCTAGCAAGGGAAGTTCGGGGAATATTGTGAGTCTGGGTTGTGAGAACTACCAAGTTGATCAATCCCAGTTCACTAGCAGTAAAAGTCCCCTCACATTTGTTTACAGAAGTCGATGATTTTAGGGAGAGATCGGTACACGTTGAAATCCCTCAAGGCAGTGCTTGCATACTAACCTTGCATCCATTCTTAACTTGCATTCATTCATAGTGGCTTGCATCTATATTGTTGTCTTCATTTCATTTTATGCTTATGTATTGTTGAGTGAACAAACTGGTCTCTAAACAACCAAACCTTCTCTGTGGATACGATCCCTCTCAGCACTACTATAGTAATGTTAGGGTATTTGATGAGGTGATACGTCTAGCCTCCCATCAAAAAAATGGCGCCGTTGCCGGGGAAGGCACGGTTGTTGGAGATCAGTTGTTCTCTTGACTTGTTGATTTTTTTGGTGTTTTTTTCATTCTGCTTTTGTGTGATTTTCTCGTTTTTGGTGTGTTAGTTTTTGTGTTAGTAAATTTCGGTTTTTGTTGTTATGTGTTGTAGTCGGTTGTATTCAAGTTGTGGTAAGTGCAGGGGATTTGGAATTTATCTGAAATTGAACTGTGCACTCTACAAGAGGTCAATTATGTCTAGGTGGTTTGGGGATTCTTTTGAGCCTTATCATGATTACCCACCAGATTGGATGGATGACACACGACCAACACCTGGAATATTTGGCAACTCCTCCCCACCACGATATTATGAGACATAGCACAACCAACAACAGAGCAATGAGTCCTATCTCAGAGAAGAGTAACACCGAGAATACATGTTGTCTCAAATTTTGGTCAAGGCGGATAGAGTTAAAACAAGGTTGGCTCAAAAGAAAGAGAAGGCTCCAGAACCACTACAGAGACTTGGTCACAAGAGGGCCTTAATGAGCAACTTGTGGGAACAACTTGAGACACCAGTTCAAGATGCCCAAAGTCACTCAGAAGGTATATCTCTCCTTACTAAAACACCCACTCATGAGGAAAGTCATTTTGATGTGAATGCAATTGTTGATTGTGGTTTAAAGAGTCCAAGGGAGTTGGAGTCTACAAATGTTGGAGATGTTATGCATGAGTGCTTTGCTGATGAGTTTTTTGTGCATGAACGTTTGAGTTCTTTTGATGAGAATGATGTCTCTTGGGATGAGTTTAGTGATGAAGAACTTAGGGCCATTTGGTTTCTTACTGCCAAAATGGAGGGTGTATCTAATGTCGAGTCTGATACCAACTTTATGAATTACCATGAGAATGATGACATTGTTAGACTTCCCTTAGATACTCCTCTTGTCCTTGAATGCCCGGTAAATTGTACAGAGACACATCTCATCAATCCTTGTTTGAGAATGAATGAAACCAATGTTGCACATGTTAATGAAAATGACAACATGATCATTGAGCACTTTGTTGAGCCACCAAATCTTGAAATTATGCATGAATCTGTAGTTGTGAATGGTGACCAACAAATAGAGGACATTGAGATACCTTTGTTAGATGTGCAAAGCAAACCAATTTTTTTTAGCAAATGAGAGACCCAAAAGAGTACCCATGTTAGTCTATGTTATGAGAATTTAATGCTTTGTAAAGAAATTTCTAACATGGTGAAGAATTGCTTTGTTGATGCATCCATTTTGGAAATTACTGATAAATTTTTTGAGACTATGGATACACAATCTGTGGTTGAAACTTGCAGGATTTCAGAGCCAAAGGTGGTGGAAGAGGTGAAAGAGGTGTTTCCTATGGGGGAACATACAAGGTATAAAATGGAGTTTATTGAGATTGTTCCCCAGGTGCAAGAGCTCCAACACCTCTTTCTGAAAAATATTTGTCAAGCTCCATACTGGAGAAAAAAGTGTGCTCATGAAAGAGGATTCTTCTGGTACAGAGATGGATACTCTGAATCTTGAAAAAGGCTTCATGAATAAAGTCTAGCTGGAGACTGAATAAATCCAGAACTATTTAATCCACTTCTCTTGAATAAATTGATGTTTGATGTTTTTAGTCACTTTTGCTTTTGTTTTGTTTATGTAGTTAGTTGTCTCTTGTGTGCAGGAGCCTCAAGCAAGGGCCTCTTAAATGCCAAGTGTGGGGGTGTTGTCAAAGTGCTATTAACTGGACATATTATACACCACCATGACCCAAGGTCATAGTGTGATACTCACTTGCACACCACATTTTTTTTCTCTACTCTCTTGCACATCACAAGTCACAATCTCACACTCTCGCACAGTAGGTTATGTAGCACCACCACTTTAACACCAAATTTCCAATGAGTCAATATTCACTCATATTTGAACAGTATAAGGTATGAGCCCATTCCCTTGTGATTTCTTGGACTCTATTAATTGCGAGAAATACCTTCTTGAACTTTCATGATTTATTTGAGGTGAATGTTGTCTAGTTGGTAGGGCTTTCATGTATATCGTAGAAAATGTGACTTGGTGACCATGTATGAAATTTAAACATGCCATGAACATAGTGCAGTAGGGGGACGCCTTTATTGCATGGAGTTCTACTTTGAGATGAAAAACATGGTTAGTGTGCTACATGAATATATGATTTATCCATATAATGAGTTGTGTTCTTTTGGTGCAAGGATTCATGAGTCCAAGTGTGGGGGTGTGCAAGTGGAAAGGATGAGCTCGAATGCTGGATCAAGTACACCAAATTTCTGAAATGCACAATCCTCTTTCCTGGGTTTCTCCAATTTTTCCAACCAGCCTCCACCGAGCTTAAACGCGGTAGTCTCTTTCCTTTTCCACAATGGGGACCATTGTTAATTTCAAGTGTGGGGGGAGATATGCTATTGGGGATGTTGGCCTGTGATGATGCTGTGTGTGGTTGCCTGACCTCTAAGCTTTAAGGAATGCTTGTGTTTGTAAGGCCCAGTGCCTTTGCTTAAGAATTTCTTCTGTTGTGTTGCTTTGGGTATTAAAGGGAAATGGTGGTGGTGTGTAGTGCATTAGTAAGCATGTAGGATGAATAAATTTGTGTTGTTGTGGAAAAGAAAAACAAGTCAGTGACTAGCACTGATCTTGTAATGTGCTTTAATTTCCTTGTTGATACGATAAATGTGATTGTTTATTGTTGTGTTGTGAAATATTCCACTGGCCAGTCCATCCAGCACACCTGCACGCTCAAAAGAACACTCGCACTCCCAACACCATCGACAAACTCATAAACTTTATTCAATGATTCATGCGTGCAAAAATTTTGAGCTTTACAGTATACATTTGATGCATACAGTTTGCTGGGTAAAGTGCGATGTCAAAGTAAGATAGAAACGCCAGTACCAATTTTGACATAGGAGAGAGCTTATGATTCCTTACTTGTATGTGCTTTCTACTCGTAAACACTTATTCTTGCATTGTGAATATATAGTCTATTGAAGACACACATGAACACAAAGTTGTGCGGAATTATGCAAATAAAGGGAAAAAAGAGCCACAAAACCCTGGCAGCCAAGCACCAAAGTGCGACATCAATAATAAGCACCAATGTGCATTGAATAAGGGGAAAACCCCAGTAAGTTAGTGAGGAAAAGTTCTATCTTTTATCTTTAGTAATAATTGTTTGTGTGTGTGGACAAAAAGACTGTAGTGCAAGAATTTTGTTTAAGTGTCTACTTGAGTACTCTGCATAGACAATGTGAGGGAACATGAGAAACTCTCAGCACACACTGCACGCTGACGGTTTGGTCTTTATTCGTTGCACCTTACTCGACAAATTGTGTAAGTCAGATGAATTGTAAACTCACTGCTCATATCTTTTTGTTGCATGCGAAAATTTTGTAAATGGACTGTCGATGAGGTTGTGAGTGTTTGAATGTGGGATGGACAAGAGCTTAGTTATTTCTCTACTTTGCTCGGGGCGAGCAAAAGTTCAAGTGTGGGGGAGTTGATAAGTCAGTTCTATACTGACTTATATGTTATAAGTCCTTGAGCTTTTGCATGGTTTTATAGTGAAGATCTTACTTGTTTGTGTGAGTTATGTGCTAAATGTTTATGAAATGATATCTGTGGAGATTGTGAACAAGTGTTGAATTTGTGCATAAATTATGTAAAGTATACATGTATTTGATTGAATGCACATTTTGACACAACTATTCTCACAACTCACAATCACACAAGAAAAGTCCCAGACACAATAAGCATATCACAAGCACACTAAAACCCTCTCACCTACACACTTAACACATGGGATGCACTAAGTTCTCAGTCGGCAGAATGGACAACGATTTTCAAATCAGTATATCTCCCTCAATACTTACCCAAATGATGAGATCTTGGATGTTTTGGAAAGCTCTTTGAGTGTACTGCATTTCATATGTTTTGACCTTCTCCCAATTCAGTAGGCATGTATGAGAAACGAGGGCTTTCTTCGAGGCAGATATCTAGTTGTTATGTCACTGACACATTTTGGGAGAATATTTGTATCTTGAGCTACAGACATCCAAACTTGATGATACCTAAACCTATGGAAAGCTAAGAGGGAGATCGACAACTCTTATGTTTACCACAAAGTCCAATTCTTAGCCGAAAGCCTTCAAAACTCCACAACACTATGCACACACTGGCAGGCGCCTAGCGCGCCCGCCATGCACACCACGCACATGGAGCGGGGGCACGGTGCGCCCGCACCTCGCACACACGCAACACACAGCACATTCTCTCAGCATTGCCAGGGTTTGGTAAAACGATCATAACTTTCTCATTTTAGCTCCGAATTGAGTCATTCAAAAGGCCATGTTTAGCTAAGAGCCTTGGCTACAACGTTTCCGTTTTACATTTGTTCAGAATCGGAATGAATCAGAGGCGAAATGTGGGATAAAATGAAGCCTGTGCAATTGCTCACGTTCTCATGCACTTTCTCATGCATACACTTGCACACTTACACCACATTCATGCATACACAAGCACACTTTCACTCTTCTAATGCATATCACCTCCCATTCACTCAAAATGCAGTGCACATAGCAACACAACTTAATCTAGCACAAGGCACAATGTCGGAACTCACCCAATGCACAAGCATAGCTATTTCTCAGCACACCAAATGTTTGATATTTTGCATTGAGAATTCTTGGTCATTAAGTTTAGTGCTAGACACGTGTCTTCACCTCAGTTTTGATTAATATTTGCAGGCACGTGTCGGCATCTCCGTAAAGGAAGGAAAGTTCCAGGAACCTCACTAGGCCGAGACATCTGGGCAAAAGTATAAAAAGAAGAGAGGAGGCCAAGAGAAGGGAAGAAAAGAGAGAGAAGTGACCACATAACAGGGCATAGCATCCTTAGATTAGGGTTCATAGTTTAGATTAGGTTTTTCTCTTTCTTTTCCCTTTCATACATTTTGCTGTCTTGAGGGCTCGACTGTACAGATCTCGACTTATTTGAGACATTTGTCATGAATTTTATCTGTGTTATTCATGTTCATATTTCTGCACTTGTTATGTTTGATGATGTGCACTCTAGATTAACTTCACATTTAGGTCTGTGGTACCCACTGAGGTCGGTGTGAATATTCCAATGGCAATTGATCATAACATGAACTGATTGTGAATGTGCTTATGTGAGTCTTAAGTCTTGTGAGACTTTGTGATATTGACTGTGCGGTGCCCACTGACAGTCAATATCAATCCTTCGCGTAGGTCTAAGAGAGTTCTTGTACTGCGAGTCGAAGTTGTGAACTGGTTAGCTGCCCTACCAAGGGAGATAGCCAGGAATCGAATTAGATTTGTGTTAGGAGAATTTGGGATCTGGAAGAGTCTGACTCGTGCCAAGGACTTACCCTAGCAAGGGAAGTTCGGGGAATATTGTGAGTCTGGGTTGTGAGAACTACCAAGTTGATCAATCCCAGTTCACTAGCAGTAAAAGTCCCCTCACATTTGTTTACAGAAGTCGATGATTTTAGGGAGAGATCGGTACACGTTGAAATCCCTCAAGGCAGTGCTTGCATACTAACCTTGCATCCATTCTTAACTTGCATTCATTCATAGTGGCTTGCATCTATATTGTTGTCTTCATTTCATTTTATGCTTATGTATTGTTGAGTGAACAAACTGGTCTCTAAACAACCAAACCTTCCCTGTGGATACGATCCCTCTCAGCACTACTATAGTAATGTTAGGGTATTTGATGAGGTGATACGTCTAGCCTCCCATCAAAAAAATGGCGTCGTTGCCGGGGAAGGCACGGTTGTTGGAGATCAGTTGTTCTCTTGACTTGTTGATTTTTTTTGGTGTTTTTTTCATTCTGCTTTTGTGTGATTTTCTCGTTTTTGGTGTGTTAGTTTTTGTGTTAGTAAATTTCGGTTTTTGTTGTTATGTGTTGTAGTCGGTTGTATTCAAGTTGTGGTAAGTGCAGGGGATTTGGAATTTATCTGAAATTGAACTGTGCACTCCACAAGAGGTCAATTATGTCTAGGTGGTTTGGGGATTCTTTTGAGCCTTATCATGATTACCCACCAGATTGGATGGATGACACACGACCAACACCTGGAATATTTGGCAACTCCTCCCCACCAAGATATTATGAGACATGGCACAACCAACAACAGAGCAATGAGTCCTATCTCAGAGAAGAGCAAGACCGAGAATACATGTTGTCTCAAATTTTGGACAAGGCGGATAGAGTTAAAACAAGGTTGGCTCAAAAGAAAGAGAAGGCTCCAGAACCACTACAGAGACTTGGTCACAAGAGGGCCTTAATGAGCAACTTGTGGGAACAACTTGAGACACCATTTCAAGATGCCCAAAGCCACTCAGAAGGTATATCTCTCCTTACTAAAACACCCACTCATGAGGAAAGTCATTTTGATGTGAATGCAATTGTTGATTGTGGTTTAAAGAGTCCAAGGGAGTTGGAGTCTACAAATGTTGGAGATGTTATGCATGAGTGCTTTGCTGATGAGTTTTTTGTGCATGAACGTTTGAGTTCTTTTGATGAGAATGATGTCTCTTGGTATGAGTTTAGTGATGAAGAACTTAGGGCCATTTGGTTTCTTACTGCCAAAATGGAGGGTGTATCTAATGTCGAGTCTGATACCAACTTTATGAATTACCATGAGAATGATGACATTGTTAGACTTCCCTTAGATACTCCTCTTGTCCTTGAATGCCCGGTGAATTGTACAGAGACACATCTCATCAATCCTTGTTTGAGAATGAATGAAACCAATGTTGCACATGTTAATGAAAATGACAACATGATCATTGAGCACTTTGTTGAGCCACCAAATCTTGAAATTATGCATGAATCTGTAGTTGTGAATGGTGACCAACAAATAGAGGACATTGAGATACCTTTGTTAGATGTGCAAAGCAAACCAATTTTTTTTAGCAAAGGAGAGACCCAAAAGAGTACCCATGTTAGTCTATGTTATGAGGATTTAATGCTTTGTAAAGAAATTTCTAACATGGTGAAGAATTGCTTTGTTGATGCATCCATTTTGGAAATTACTGATAAATTTTTTGAGACTATGGATACACAATCTGTGGTTGAAACTTGCAGGATTTCAGAGCCAAAGGTGGTGGAAGAGGTGAAAGAGGTGTTTCCTATGGGGGAACATACAAAGTATAAAATGGAGTTTATTGAGATTGTTCCCCAGGTGCAAGAGCTCCAACACCTTTTTCTGAAAAATATTTGTCAAGCTCCATACTGGAGAAAAAAGAGTGCTCATGAAACAGGATTCTTCTGGTACAGAGATGGATACTCTGAATCTTGAAAAAGGCTTCATGAATAAAGTCTAGCTGGAGACTGAATAAATCCAGAACTACTTAATCCACTTCTCTTGAATAAATTGATGTTTGATGTTTTTAGTCACTTTTGCTTTTGTTTTGTTTATGTAGTTAGTTGTCTCTTGTGTGCAGGAGCCTCAAGCAAGGGCCTCTTAAATGCCAAGTGTGGGGGTGTTGTCAAAGTGCTATTAACTGGACATATTATACACCACCATGACCCAAGGTCATAGTGTGATACTCACTTGCACACCACATTTTTTTTCTCTACTCTCTTGCACATCACAAGTCACAATCTCACACTCTCGCACAGTAGGTTATGTAGCACCACCACTTTAACACCAAGTTTCCAATGAGTCAATATTCACTCATATTTGAACAGTATAAGGTATGAGCTAATTCCCTTGTGATTTCTTGGACTCTATTAATTGCGAGAAATACCTTCTTGAACTTTCATGATTTATTTGAGGTGAATGTTGTCTAGTTGGTAGGGCTTTCATGTATATCGTAGAAAATGTGACTTGGTGACCATGTATGAAATTTAAACATGCCATGAACATAGTGCAGTAGGGGGACGCCTTTATTGCATGGAGTTCTACTTTGAGATGAAAAACATGGTTAGTGTGCTACATGAATATATGATTTATCCATATAATGAGTTGTGTTCTTTTGGTGCAAGGATTCATGAGTCCAAGTGTGGGGGTGTGCAAGTGGAAAGGATGAGCTCGAATGCTGGATCAAGTACACCAAATTTCTTAAATGCACAATCCTCTTTCCTGGTTTTCTCCAATTTTTCCAACCAGCCTCTACCGAGCTTAAACGCGGTAGTCTCTTTCCTTTTCCACAATGGGGACCATTGTTAATTTCAAGTGTGGGGGGAGATATGCTATTGGGGATGTTGGCCTGTGATGATGCTGTGTGTGGTTGCCTGACCTCTAAGCTTTAAGGAATGCTTGTGTTTGTAAGGCCCAGTGCCTTTGCTTAAGAATTTCTTCTGTTGTGTTGCTTTGGGTATTAAAGGGAAATGGTGGTGGTGTGTAGTGCATTAGTAAGCATGTAGGATGAATAAATTTGTGTTGTTATGGAAAAGAAAAACAAGTCAGTGACTAGCACTGATCTTGTAATGTGCTTTAATTTCCTTGTTGATGCGATAAATGTGATTGTTTATTGTTGTGTTGTGAAATATTCCACTGGCCAGTCCATCCAGCACACCTGCACGCTCAAAAGAACACTCGCACTCCCAACACCATCGACAAACTCATAAACGTTATTCAATGATTCATGCGTGCAAAAATTTTGTGCTTTACAGTATACATTTGATGCATACAGTTTGCTGGGTAAAGTGCGAAGTCAAAGTATGATAGAAACGCCAGTACCAATTTTGACATAGGAGAGAGCTTATGATACCTGGCTTGTATGTGCTTTCTACTCGTAAACACTTATTCTTGCATTGTGAATATATAGTCTATTGAAGACACACATGAACACAAAGTTGTGCGGAATTATGCAAATAAAGAGAAAAAAGAGCCACAAAACCCTGGCAGCCAAGCACCAAAGTGCGACATCAATAATAAGCACCAATGTGCATTGAATAAGGGGAAAACCCCAGTAAGTTAGTGAGGAAAAGTTCTATCTTTTATCTTTAGTAATAAGTGTTTGTGTGTGTGGACAAAAAGACTGTAGTGCAAGAATTTTGTTTAAGTGTCTACTTGCGTACTCTGCATAGACAATGTGAGGGAACATGAGAAACTCTCAGCACACACTGCACGCTGACGGTTTGGTCTTTATTCGTTGCACCTTACTCGACAAATTGTGTAAGTCAGATGAATTGTAAACTCACTGCTCATATCTTTTTGTTGCATGCGAAAATTTTGTAAATGGACTGTCGATGAGGTTGTGAGTGTTTGAATCTGGGATGGACAAGAGCTTAGTTATTTCTCTATTTTGCTCGGGGCGAGCAAAAGTTCAAGTGTGGGGGAGTTGATAAGTCAGTTCTATACTGACTTATATGTTATAAGTCCTTGAGCTTTTGCATGGTTTTATAGTGAAGATCTTACTTGTTTGTGTGAGTTATGTGCTAAATATTTATGAAATGATATCTGTGGAGATTGTGAACAAGTGTTGAATTTGTGCATAAATTATGTAAAGTATACATGTATTTGATTGAATGCACATTTTGACACAACAATTCTCACAACTCACAATCACACAAGAAAAGTCCCAGACACAATAAGCATATCACAAGCACACTAAAACCCTCTCACCTACACACTTAACACATGGGATGCACTAAGTTCTCAGTCGGCAGAATGGACAACGATTTTCAAATCAGTATATCTCCCTCAATACTTACCCAAATGATGAGATCTTGGATGTTTTGGAAAGCTATTTGAGTGTACTGCATTTCATATGTTTTGACCTTCTCCCAATTCAGTAGGCATGTATGAGAAACGAGGGCTTTCTTCGAGGCACATATCTAGTTGTTATGTCACTGACACATTTTGGGAGAATATTTGTATCTTGAGCTACAGATATCTAAAGTTGATGATTATTAAACCTATGGAAAGCTAAGAGGGAGATCTACAACTCTTATGTTTACCACAAAGTCCAATTCTTAGCCGAAAGCCTTTAAAACCCCACAACACTATGCACACACTGGCAGGCGCCTAGCGCGCCCGCCATGCACACCACGCACATGGTGCGGGGGCACGGTGCGCCCGCACCTCACACACACGCACACGGTGCGCCCGCACACACACAGCACATTCTCTCAGCATTGCCAGGGTTTGGTAAAACGATCATAACTTTCTCATTTTAGCTCCGAATTGAGTCATTCAAAAGGCCATGTTTAGCTAAGAGCCTTGGCTACAACTATTCTGTTTTACATTTGTTCAGAATCGGAATGAATCAGAGGCGAAATGTGGGATAAAGATGAAGCCTGTGCAATTGCTCACTTTCTCATGCATACACTTGCACACTTACACCACATTCATGCATACACAAGCACACTTTCACTCTTCTCATGCATATCACCTCCCATTCACTCAAAATGCAGTGCACATAGCAACACAACTTAATCTAGCACAAGGCACAATGTCGGAACTCACACAATGCACAAGCATAGCTATTTCTCAGCACACCAAATGTTTGATATTTTGCATTGAGAATTCTTGGTCATTAAGTTTAGTGCTAGACACGTGTCTTCACCTCAGTTTTGATTAATATTTGCAGGCACGTGTCGGCATCTCCGTAAAGGAAGGAAAGTTCCAGGAACCTCACTAGGCCGAGACATCTGGGCAAAAGTATAAAAAGAAGAGAGGAGGCCAAGAGAAGGGAAGAAAAGAGAGAGAAGTGACCACATAACAGGGCATAGCATCCTTAGATTAGGGTTCATAGTTTAGATTAGGTTTTTCTCTTTCTTTTCCCTTTCACACATTTTGCTGTCTTGAGGGCTCGATTGTACAGATCTCGACTTATTTGAGACATTTGTCATGAGTTTTATCTGTGTTATTCATGTTCATATTTCTGCACTTGTTATGTTTGATGATGTGCACTCTAGATTAACTTCACATTTAGGTCTGTGGTACCCACTGAGGTCGGTGTGAATATTCCAATGGCAATTGATCATAACATGAACTGATTGTGAATGTGCTTATGTGAGTCTTAAGTCTTGTGAGACTTTGTGATCTTGACTGTGTGGTGCCCACTGACAGTCAATATCAATCCTTCGCGTAGGTCTAAGAGAGTTCTTGTACTGCGAGTCGAAGTTGTGAACTGGTTAGCTGCCCTACCAAGGGAGATAGCCAGGAATCGAATTAGATTTGTGTTAGGAGAATTTGGGATCTGGAATAGTCTGACTCGTGCCAAGGACTTGCCCTAGCAAGGGAAGTTCGGGGAGTATTGTGAGTCTGGGTTGTGAGAACTACCAAGTTGATCAATCCCAGTTCACTCGCAGTAAAAGTCCCCTCACATTTGTTTACAGAAGTCGATGATTTTACGGAGAGATCGGTACACGTTGAAATCCCTCAAGGCAGTGCTTGCATACTAACCTTGCATCCATTCTTAACTTGCATTCATTCATAGCGGCTTGCATCTATATTGTTGTCTTCATTTCATTTCATGCTTATGTATTGTTGAGTGAACAAACTGGTCTCTAAACAACCAAACCTTCCCTGTGGATACGATCTCTCTCACCACTACTATAGTAGTGTTAGGGTATTTGATGAGGTGATACGACTAGCCTCCCATCAGTGTGTTCTTGGTGTTCTTGCATTATTGGAGAAGAATACTTATAACCTCTTGACTCCAAGGCATATTTTGAATGAAAAGTTTGAATCTTTAACTTGGGACTACAAAGGGGAGTACTACTCTTTACTTTTCTTCCTTTAATTCTTGTTTAATCTTGTCATGGTGATATCTTATGAAGTCATGAGAGGCTAAATTTCATAGTACCATTGGATGTTGGTTATGGGTTGTTGATTTCATGTAATATTGTGTGGATTTATGAAATGGGTCACTATTATTAAGACTTTGCATGCTTGTTCTTGAATGGGTATATATGAGTAATACACTTTTGTAGACTATGTGACACCATAGATAATTTGTTAGTCTAATGAATGATTCTAACTTGTAGTATACAATAGATTGGGAGTGACTTAGGAAATTCCACCTCTCACCAAAAAGGGGATTTTACTTAAGTGTTGAACTCTAGGGTAACTACTCTTGAAATGCTTAAAGGGAACACAAGTGAAATCATGATAGTTTTTTTGAACGATTTTCGAGCTTCATTAGAGTTGTGAAATGCAATAGAGTGAGGTGATAAGTCGATGTTTAGTCGACTTATTTGTTCCGCTTTCCTTATTCTTTGTTGTGAATTATGAGTGAAAATGATGCTTGGTGTGGCAATGGTATGCAAAATGTGCAGTATTTGGAAACATTGAGAAATGGCTAAGTATCGTGTGATAATGTAAATATTTTGTGATTTTGTGCAAAAATACTTAGTCGTGTATGCCACTGACCTCCAACTCTTCTTGGAAGTCCACAACTATTCACACTACACAAACTCTCAACACAAGCACACAAACGCACAACTCATTCAGCACACACAAAAGGCACACACACACGGCGGCCGCACGATGCGACCGCCACACACACACACGGCGGTCGCACGATGCGACCGCCCACACACACACAAGCACGGCGGCCGCATCGTGCGGCCGCCAACCCCTCACGGCGGCCGCATCGTGCGGCCGCCACTCACACACGGCGGTCGCATCGTGCGACCGCCACCCCACTCACATCATTTGCGCTTCAATGCATATTTCCTTCCTTTGATATTTTTAGTCTATTTTACTTTTGTCATGCTTTAAGTTAGGAAGTCTTTCATGCATTGTTATTTCATCATTTTAGTTAGTCATTTCCTCATGCATTTCGTAGACACCAACTCCGTATTCTGTCTAACTTATTTAGCAAACTTAGTAGTTAAGCTTTCCAATATTGTGTACTGATTATTGTCATTTCTTAAGTACACGTTTCTTCACCAAATGATCTGTTGTAAATGCAGGAGCACGTGTCAACATCTTGCTACACAAAGGAAATTTCCAGGAAGCTCACCAAGCTAAGTCGGCAATGAAAAACTATAAAATCTGGAGAGATCGATCGAAGAGGGAGCTTTTGGACGGGGGATCAACTGAGAAGAGAGAGAGGAGTTCTGAGAGTCTAGGGTTTGAGAGATTAGAGTGGAGATCATTCAACTCTATCCGTTTGTAATAGCAATGTTTGATCTGGCTTTGTTAAACTTATTTTCAAAGCCGGTCAACATGATCGGCTAGATTTTCAGTGCTGCTTTGAGGGATTAAGTGTAATTACTTAATATCGTTTTGAGACATTTGAATTGCATATTTTGTGTTTGGTTAAAGTTCCATGTCAGTTAGTGTTCCATTTCAATATTTACTCACTCACGATTATGCCTTTATATGATTTGCGGTATCCACTGAAATCAATTCAGTGCAATTAAAGGAAATTGGAATGAAACCACAGAACATAGAACAACCTATGTATGAGTCCTAAGATCTGGGTGAGGAAGCGATTTTCTACTGTGCGGTATCCACTGACAGTGGAAGTCAAGGAATGAAAAGACTTAGGATCATTTGCTCACTAGTACTTGTCTTAGTGTAGTGTCAGATAGGGATCTGAAATTAGGAAGCGAGCCTAAATCTTGCCCTATCAAGGGAAGATAGAGGAGCATGGTGGGTTAGGATTGTGAGACCTATCAAGGAGATCAATCTTAAGTTCACTAGAAAACCGACCCCCTCATACATATGTCAACACTAAGTCAAGGATAACCGATTGAAGTCATTACCACTGGCCTCCCTCAAGGCAGCACACCTTTCTCCTTTTGGTTGATTTCTCGTTTGTTTTCTATTTAGTCTACACATCGCTTAATTGTTTATTCTATCACTGTACAATTCTTAATTCTACCCTTTCCCTGAGGATACAATCCCACTTACCGCTTGCTTCTAGTTAGTTGTTTTGGGTAAAATTGCGAGAGAGACGACGCTCTCGCCAATTTTTGGCGCCGTTGCCGGGGAGAGGCATAGCGTTTAGAATTGATTTTGTGATAGTTTTACTTAGTGTTACTGTACAAATTCTTGTTTTAAATTGTTGTTTGTCTGTTTTGTTGAAATTTTAGTTCATCATTTGTTTCTGTTGATTTTATTCTACTGATCTTTTGTTCTAGTGGTGTTTTTTTCCTTGTGATAATTCACAGTTTATGCTACCTAGAGCAAGGCTACGTGGTGAAGCTCCAGAATTTGCACTTGACTTAGAATTGCACAGAACTTTAAGGCAGAGAAGAAGGGAAATTGAAATGGCAGAACAGAATGAAGAGAGACCTCAGCCCCAACCAGCTCGGTTTGGGGACCATTTTGCGGTAAATTTTGAGAGAAGAAATAATCATCAGGGAATCGACGTAGAAAGTTATCAAATCCCGACACAAATTGTGTCCATGATCACCCAAGGGCAGATCTTTCAAGGCTTAAGCAACGAAGACCCGAATGAGCATTTGGATTGGTTTCTAGGACTCTGTAATACCTTCAAGCTGCAAAGAGTGACCCCTGATGATGTGAGCAGGGTGCTCTTCCCACTGTCCTTGAAAGGGAAGGCCAAGCATTGGTTTAACTCAATTGGTGGTCCAGCTATATCAACATTTGAGGAACTTGAGCGGAAGTTTTTAGCTAAGTATTTTCCTCCAGTAAAGTTAGAGCGAATGAGGTTGGAGATCCGCAATTTTCAGCAGCAAAATGGCGAGACCTTCAAGGAAGCCTGGGATCGATTCAACGATTTGCTCCGCCGATGCCCAAACAATGACCTTGGGGAGGTCAGGGAACTCAACATTTTCTTCAAAGATCTATCACCTGAATCCTCACTAATGGTCAAGGTCAGCGCAAATGGGGCCTTGAAGGATAAAAGTATCCCTGAGGTCAGAGAACTCTTTGATTCGATAGCAGACGACGAATACCTCTTTCCAGAAACTAGGAAGATGCCTGTGCGGAAGCAGCGAGGAGTGCTAGAGCTGGATGAGGAGACATCCTTGGAAGCAAAACTTGAGGCTCTCACAAAGCAAGTTCAAAACCTAAAGGCTGCTAAGGTGGCACCTGTATTGATCTGCGGATTATGTAAAGGGGAGCACCACACGGATGAGTGTGAGCTCACCCAAGAGTCAGTGCAGTATGTGGCCAACTACAACAACCGACAGCAGTATGGAGGCTACCAAAATCAGTCGGGCCAAGGCAACTGGGGACAGAATAATCAGGGAAATCAGCAAAGGCAGTACTACCAAAGTGGGAAGTCAAGCAATAGGGAACAGAAAAAGTCCACGGATGATTTACTCTATGAAATTCTGGGTAGAATGGACATGTTTGAGAAAAGGACCTCCACGGTGGAAACTCAAGCGAAAAGCACGGAGGCCGCCATCAAAAACCTCGAGATGCAAGTGGGCCAGTTGGCTAAAGTCAACCATCAAAGACCTCAAGGCGCCCTTCCAAGTGATACGGAGCCAAATCCCAAGTGAAAGAAAAGAGAGACGTGCAATGCTATAACGTTGAGGTGTGGAAAGGAGCTTAGTGGAACCAAGAGACAAGAGGAAGAGAAAGTTTCACAGGAAGAACAAAAAGATGAACTTGAAAAGGAAGTCATGGACGAAGAGATCGTTATGGAGGAGAAGATCCCAAAAGAGAAGATCCCAGAAGGGAACAAAGGGGAGTGTGTGAAGGTTCCAGAAGGTAAAAGGAAGAGAGGAGCTCAAGAGCCATACGATGAGTCGCCATATGCACCACCCCCTCCTTTCCCCCAGAGACTTCGACCTCCACCAAAGAAGGGGGTCCAATTTACAAGATTTTTGGACATGGTGAAAAATGTAAATGTGAATGTTCCATTGCTGGATTTGGTCACAGCCGTGCCGAGATATGCGAAATTCTTAAAGGACCTAATCGCCAACAAGGAGCAGATTTTGCGTTGTGAATTACCAATTCCACTCACTAAGGAAAGCCAAGCATGGATCAACAATGAGCTGCCTCCTAAACTCAAAGACCCTGGAAGCTGTACAGTTCCATGCTCTATTGATGACAGATTTTTCAGCAAGGCCTTGTGTGACCTTGGAGTAGGCATCAACCTCATGCCTTTATCCATAGCAGAGAGCATAGGATTGGGGTCACGAATTAAACCGGTAGCAGTCATGCTCCAATTGGCGGATAGATCATTGGTTCAACCAACTGGGATGGTGGAGGATGTTCTGGTATCTGTGGATAAATTTGTACTCCCCGTGGACTTCATAGTGTTGGACATGGAAGAAGACCCTGAAGTGCCACTCATCTTCGGAAGACCATTCTTAGCTACAGGCGATGCTCTCATTGGAGTAAAGGGAAAGACCATAACGTTCAGGGTCAATGGTGAGGAGGTCATCTTCAATGTCGACTATGCCATGAAACACCCTCACTTCATAGAACAATTTTGCCTAGCGAGCTTGGTGGAAGGTAATCCCCAACCCTTGAATTTTGAGCATGAACGTAAATCTTCTCTTGCTGAAAATGATTTTTGGGATGATGACCCATGTGAAAATTTTGAAACTGTATGGGTCATTGAAGAGTCTGATACATTGCATGAATTGAGCCCTTGGGGTGAAAAAGTTGAAAGTGATTCGTCTGTGAAAGAAATGGACTTTGCATGTGATTTTGACGAAAGTCATGAAAATGGTGAAAGTTTGAATAAAATGGCAAATGTGCATGAAATTCAAGAAATGCAAAATTTCGGGAAAAATTGAAGTTAAGTGTTGAAAAGGATAAACGAGAAGAAAAATTTGCATTATGTGACAAATTGTCTGATGCCATTGTTGAGACTGACGAAAAGATGAAAGTTGTGCCCACTGAGGTGAGGCTTAAAAATCTTGAGTGCAGGAATGAGAAGCTCATGCCCTCCATCTTGAGAGCACCCAAGGTGGAGATGAAGCCCTTGCCGCCCCATCTGAAATATGCCTATTTGGGGGAAAATGAGACCCTACCTATTGTGGTATCATCTAGATTGGAGAAGTGGCAAGAAGATAAACTTTTGGATGTTTTAAGGACATATAAGGAGGCTATTGGGTGGACAATAGCCGACATAAAAGGGATCAGCCCCAGCGTGTGCATGCACAAAATATTGCTGGAAGAAGGAGCAGTTCCAACGCGGGAGAGACAAAAGAGACTAAACCCGCAAATGATGGAGGTAGTAAAAAAAGAGGTGATCAAGTTGCTGGATTTTGGGATGATCTTCCCTATCTCTGACAGCGAATGGGTCAGCCATGTACAGTGTGTGCCGAAAAAGGGAGGCGTGACGGTGGTAACAAATGAAGCCAATGAGTTGTTAGCATCCAGAATTATCAACGCTTGGAGAGTGTGTATGGATTACAGGAAGCTGAATAAGGCCACTCGCAAAGACCATTTCCCCCTGCCGTTCTTGGAACAACTCCTGGATAGAATAGCGGGCTTTCTATTTTACTGTTTCTTGGACGGGTATTCTGGTTATAATCAGATAGCCATCGACCCTAAGGACCAAGAGAAGACAACCTTCACCTGTCCTTTTGGCACTTATGCTTACAGAAGAATGCCCTTCGGGTTGTGTAATGCACCAGCCACCTTCCAACGTTGTATGATGGCCATTTTCCAAGACATGGTGGAGCATATTATAGAGGTGTTCATGGACGATTTCTCTGTATTCGGGATGACCTTTGAAAGCTGCTTGGAAAACTTGTCCCTTGTGTTAAAAAGATGTGTGGAGACCAACTTGGTCTTGAATTGGGAGAAGTGTCAGTTCATGGTAAGTGAAGGCATTGTGCTCGGCCACAAAATCTCAAAGGAAGGCTTGGATGTGGATAAGGCCAAGGTGGAGGTGATAGCCAAGCTGCCTGTGCCCAACAATGTAAAGGGAGTGAGAAGCTTCATGGGCCACGCGGGGTTTTACCGGAGATTCATTAAGGATTTTTCAAAGATAGCGAAACCACTATGCTCTCTGTTAGAGAAGGACACCCCATTCATCTTCGATGAGAAGTGTGAGGAAGCATTTGAAAGCTTGAGGACAAGGGTTGTGGAGGCCCCAGTCATCATCGCACCAATGTGTGGGGAACCCTTTGAAATCATGTGCGATGCAAGTGACTATGCAGTAGGAGCGGTACTGGGGCAGAAAAAGGATAACATATTCCATACGATATACTACGCCAGCAAGTTACTGAATGGGGCGCAAGTGAATTATACCACCACGGAAAAGGAGATGCTGGCCGTAGTCTTCGCCTTTGACAAATTCAGGGCCTATGTTCTGGGATCCAAGGTCATAGTCCACACCGATCACGCGGCCCTCAAATACCTGATGGCGAAAAAAGAAGCTAGGCCAAGGCTCATCAGATGGGTACTCCTGCTATAGGAATTTGATGTTGAGATCAAGGACCGGAAAGGATGCGAGAATGTAGTGGCCGACCACTTATCAAGGCTTGAGTTGGGGTCACTTAGTGAAGAGCAATTGCAATTGTGGATCAATGAGAGCTTCCCTGATGAGCAAATTTTCAAGGTCCACGCTCAAGAACTACCATGGTACTCAGACATCGCCAACTATGTGGTCACAGGGCAATTGCCACAACGCCTATCTAGTGATCAGAGGAAAAGACTCAAGCATGATGCCCAATTTTATTTTTGGGATAGCGGATGTCTATATAAAAGGTGTAGCGACCAGATCATCAGGAGGTGCATACCAGACGAAGAGGTGGAGAGCATCCTCAAGGCTTGTCATGAGTCACCATTTGGAGGGCATTTTGGAGTAGCTAGAACTGGGCACAAGGTCCTTCAAACTGGATTCTACTGGCCACATGTATTCAAGGACTCCAAGCTTTGGGTAAGCCAATGTGATAGGTGCCAACGGGTCGGCAATATCTCCCCTAGAGATGAAATGCCTCGCAACAACATATTGGAAGTGGACTTGTTTGATGTTTGGGGTTTGGATTTTATGGGGCCATTCCCGAGGTCATGCGGAAAGGAGTACATACTGGTTGGGGTCGACTACGTATCAAAATGGGTTGAAGCCGTGGCATTGCCACACGATGACAGTAGGAGCGTAATGGGGTTTGTTAAGAGAAATATTTTTAACCGGTTTGGGACCCCGAGGGCCATTATCAGTGATGGGGGAAGCCATTTTTGCAACAAGATTTTCAACACACTCTTGGCTCGGTATGGAGTTCAGCACAAGACCTCCACACCGTATCACCCGCAAGCAAATGGACAGGCTGAGGTATCCAATAGGGAGATCAAAAGTATACTAGAAAAGGTTGTGAACCCGGGGAGGAAGGACTGGGCACTTAAGTTGAATGACGCACTGTGGGCATATAGGACAGCATACAAAACTCCGATTGGAGCCTCACTATTTAGACTGGTGTTCGGGAAAGAATGTCATCTCCCAGTCGAGTTGGAACATAGAGCTTACTGGGCTGTACAAAAGTTGAACATGGACCTTAACTTAGCTCAAGAAAAAAGAATGATGATGCTCAACGAATTGGATGAATTCAGGTGGAACTCATACATCAGTGCAAGTCTTTACAAGGAACGGACAAAGAGATGGCACGATGCTAAGATTAAGGTAAAGGAGCTTGAGGTGGGACAACGAGTGTTGGAGTATGACGCAAGGATGAGGCTTTTTCCTGGAAAATTAAAATCGAGATGGGTTGGACCCCATGTCATCACAAAAGTCTTGCCATATGGAACTCTTGAGGTATACAATGAGGCATCAGGGAAAAGTTGGAAGGTCAATGGTCACATGGTGAAAGTTTTCAATTCTTCCACAACCAGCAAGGGGCACACCCAGCGCCTTGATGATCCCTCCACCTGATAAAAGAAAAGGCTATTGTGTCTGGCTGAGGACAATAAACCAAGCGCTGTGTTCGGAGGCAACCCACCAATTTAAATTTAGCTGTTTCGTTTTATACAATAATTAGATTACACCAGCCCAATAATGGTACTCTCTTTTCTCAGGAATCCGCATGGTCTGCACAGAGAGTCAAAAGCGGGATTTGCATATCGAGGAGTCACGGGCGGAGGAAGTACACAGATCTAAAGACATCTCTACATTATCATGAGTAAGACACACGCGATTCCTGGATCAGGCCTGAGCTGATATCACAAGTGTGTGGTTGGGGTGTAAGTGACAAGCCAAATGCATGCAATAGAGGACCCATTGCTAGAGTGTCGCCCAGTTGCATTATTTTCAAAAAGTGATGCATTGATACATCATATTAGGATAGACTCCTCACAGACTTTGTTTGCACATGCTCGGTCATTGTGCATGTTGTCCCCTAGTGAATTCAAGTCCCTATAAATACCATTCATCTTGCATGATGTAGTGGCACACCGAGTTTTCAAGACAAGAGTCCTTTACTGAGTTATAGCTTCAGACACCTTGCATTAAACATCAATCCACATTTGCACTGCAAATCATCGCCCAGTGCAGGTTTCATGGCGAACGACGACAGTGATTACAGACTATTCCTCCGGGGGATGATGGGCACCCCAGAACCCGACGACGTGGACTTTGACGACGATGAGGAGTATACTCCGAACACACCCCCACAGTTTGTGAATGAGCGGGCAGAGAGGCGTTTCCATGCATCTAACCACAGACATGTTATAGTAGAACGAAACTTCGACGCCCCCGCTCACGTGTTCGACGAGGCCATTCGGTTCTATAAATGGGAATCCCTCGCCTTTGCGCCAGAAATGTCCTATGTGGGGTTGGCTAGGGAATTTTATGCCAACTCCAACGCAAGCTATAGACGAAGCAATGATGAAGGGGTTTACCTCCGCGGGACCAATCTCAAGGTGACAAGCCAAACTATCAATGCCCATTATCAGCTTCCAGACTACCCAGAAGATGAGTATGAACAATTGGTAGGAGCTCCCAACGTCGATTTCTTGATTGAATCCGTTGGACTAACAGGAGCCACTTGGATACGTAATGGCCGATCTGAAGCCGTATATGTTAAAGTCGACAATTTGACGGCGGAAGCTCGTATGTGGCTAATGTTCATAAACGCCAAGCTCATACCCACGAACAGCCACGGAAAAGCGACCAGGGAAAAAGTACTGCTGATTTATGCCATCCAACATCGGATGATAATCGACGCAGGAAAGGTGATCATGAAATCTATAGCACGAGCACAAAATTGCACAGGCGCGCCCATATATTTCCCTTTCCTACTATCACAAATGGCCATGAGTCAAGGAATTGGAATATCGCCTGCAGAAGAATTCGAAGAATCTCTTGGCACCATAGGAAGATCACAATGGGAAATATATCAGGAGATAGAGCATAACCAACGAGCTCTGCGCGACGTTTGATACTGGGTAGACTCTTTCCTTTCTCACAATGGGGACCATTGCTTCATTCTAAGTGTGGGGGGGAGAGTTTTGGCTTATGATGGTGGCTGTGAATTATGTTTGTGTGAGATTGATGGTTTATGCTTGTGTGAATGATGCTTGCTTCCTGTTATGCTGATGTTTGTGAGGCCTAGGGCCTTTGAAAAATTTCAATTTTTATGCTGAGTTTGCTAAGTGTGCAGGGGATCGGAGGTGGTGTGTAGTATATTAGTAATAGGTGGTGTGAATTATTTTTTTTATTTTTTATTATTTTCCTTTTCTTTTATCTTACTTTCTTTCACGTGCTGTTGTGTTGGAATCAAAACAAGGCAGTGATTAGCACTGACCTTGAAGTGTGCTGTTGTGATTTTTCCATTCCAAATGTGATGTAGTGTGTGGCTTTAAATGTATGAATGTGAAAGTTGATGTTATGATTGTGCAAGAGGTCCACCACTATTCATTTAACAAACGCACTTCCAATTTCATCAACAATCTACCAAGTGTTTTATGTTTGATGTATGCGAAAAATTTTCTTTCACAAGCTCACGGTATTCAGTCGATGCATACAGAGTGCTAAGTAAAGTATAACGTTAAGGTAAGATAGAAGTGCCAGCAACATCTTTGACATAGGAGAATGATTATGCTTCATAACTTGTATGTGCACTCTACTTGTACACACTTGTTCTTGCATTTTTAATATATAGTCCATTGAAGACACGCACGAACACGAATGCTTGAGTTATGATGTTTATACTGAGAAAAAGCCAAATGGGCGAATAAAGGGAAAAAATAGCCACAAAACCTGGCAGCCAAGCACAAAAGTGCGGCACGAATAAGCACCAATGTGCATATTAAGTTTTATGTTTGTTAAATTCGCAAAGTGTTCGTGTGTGTGGACAAAGGGACTGTAGTGCAAGAATTTTGGTTAAGTGTCTGCTTGAGTACTTTGCATAGACAACGTTGTGGGCATAAGAAATTCTCAGCACACACTTCACGCGGGCGCCTTGGTCTTTATTCGTAATACCTTACTTGGCAACTTTGTGTAAATCGAATAAACTGTGGATTTGCGTATTAAAACGATGTTATGCATGCGAAAGTTTTATAATGTATAGTTGATGAGGTTGAGAGAGTTGTTTGTGAAGTTGGTGGTTGGATTTACTTTGCTCGGGACTAGCAAAGACTTAAGTGTGGGAGGATGATAAGTCGATGTTTAGTCGACTTATTTGCTCCGCTTTCCTTATTCTTTGTTGTGAATTATGAGTGAAAATGATGCTTTGTGTGTCAATGGTATGCAAAATGTGCAGTATTTGGAAACATTGAGAAATGGCTAAGTATCGTGTGATAATGTAAATATTTTGTGATTTTGTGCAAAAATACTTAGTCGTGTATGCCACTGACCTCCAACTCTTCTTGGAAGTCCACAACTATTCACACTACACAAACTCTCAACACAAGCACACAAACGCACAACTCATTCAGCACACACAAAAGGCACACACACACGGCGGCCGCACGATGCGACCGCCCACACACACACAAGCACGGCGGCCGCATCGTGCGGCCGCCAACCCCTCACGGCGGCCGCATTGTGCGGCCGCCCTCTCACACACGCACACACGGCGGCAGCATCGTGCGGCCGCCACTCACACACGGCGGTCGCATCGTGCGACCGCCACCCCACTCACATCACTTGCGCTTCAATGCATATTTCCTTCCTTTGATATTTTTAGTCTATTTTATTTTTGTCATGCTTTAAGTTAGGAAGTCTTTCATGCATTGTTATTTTATCATTTTAGTTAGTCATTTCCTCATGCATTTCGTAGACACCAACTCCGCATTCTGTCTAACTTATTTAGCAAACTTAGTAGTTAAGCTTTCTAATATTGTGTACTGATTATTGTCATTTCTTAAGTACACGTGTCTTCACCAAATGATCTGTTGTAAATGCAGGAGCACGTGTCAACATCTTGCTACACAAAGGAAATTTCTAGGAAGCTCACCAAGCTAAGTCGGCAATGAAAAACTATAAAGCTGGAGAGATCGATCGAAGAGGGAGCTTTTGGACGGGGGATCAACTAAGAAGAGAGAGAGGAGTTCTGAGAGTCTAAGGTTTGAGAGATTAGAGTGGAGATCATTCAACTCTATCCGTTTGTAATAGCAATGTTGATCTGGCTTTGTTAAACTCATTTTCAAAGCCGATCAACATGATCGGCTAGATTTTCAGTGCTGCTTTGAGGGATTAAGTGTAATGACTTAATATCATTTTGAGACATTTGAATTGCATATTTTGTGTTTGGTTAAAGTTCCATGTCAGTTAGTGTTCCATTTCAATATTTACTCACTCACGATTATGCCTTTATATGATTTGCGGTATCCACTGAAATCAATTCAGTGCAATTAAAGGAAATTGGAATAAAACCACAGAACATAGAACAACCTATGTATGAGTCCTAAGATCTGGGTGAGGAAGCGATTTTCTACTGTGCGGTATCCACTGACAGTGGAAGCCAAGGAATGAAAAGACTTGGGATCATTTGCACACTAGTACTTGTCTTAGTGTAGTGTCAGATAGGGATCTGAAATTAGGAAGCGAGCCTAAATCTTGCCCTATCAAGGGAAGATAGAGGAGCATGGTGGGTTAGGATTGTGAGACCTATCAAGGAGATCAATCTTAAATTCACTAGAAAACCGACCCCCTCATACATGTGTCAACACTAAGTCAAGGATAACCGATTGAAGTCATTACCACTGGCCTCCCTCAAGGCAGCACACCTTTCTCCTTTTGGTTGATTTCTCGTTTGTTTTCTATTTAGTCTACACATCGCTTAATTGCTTATTCTATCACTGTACAATTCTTAATTCTACCCTTTCCCTGAGGATACGATCCCCACTTACCGCTTGCTTCTAGTTAGTTGTTTTGGGTAAAATTGCGAGAGAGACGACGCTCTCGCCACGAGGACTCATAGATTCTTTTAAGGGTTATGGGGAACCTATAGAACTATAGGCAAATCAAGTTTAGGAGCATCGTTGAGTTGACTAGCATTCGATTCACCACGTGCCCCTCACCAGAAGGGATGTCATGATGGGTAGGACTCTAGTTTTTAATCAGTAAATAGAATAGGATCAAGGGTCATAGTACGTCTTTGTAATCTACTAACTCTTGACTTCTTTGCCTCTAATAGTATCCATCCCTTAAGATGAACAACACAAGACACACACACACACTTAAGAAAATCAACCATCCAAGGGTACACTTTATTACTTGTCTTCTCTTTCCAATATGCATTGTCTTTCATTTCTCTTCATTTTTAGTTATTTGTTAGATTAGTTAGAGTAGTTTCTTATTTTCATTTACATCTCCTAGTTTTCCTTGTTTTCAATATGAAACATACAGATACACTTAATCACTAAATGATACCCCTCCCTGTGGGATCGACCCCTATAATTTCTCTTACTATGAACTGACGGTGGCTTTATACACCGTAGACGAGTGAGGAGATAGGGTAATATAAATATTATTTGATACGGTTGTGATTATCTTCACCATATTCAAAAAATCGTCATTAGTTATGTTAAGGTGATTGGAGTTGAGCAGGAAAAAAAGTAGTATAAAGCATGTGTGTTAGTTAGTAGCAGTTACTTGGGCTGATTGTATTGTTTTTTCTACAGAATTGTTTTTTGTAATTCATTTCTTTCATTCTTCATTCTTCATTCTATTGAATCATTGGAATTGATCTTCGGATAGAATTTATCATTTCTATTTCTATCCCTGATTGATTTAATTGAGATTTTCTAGCCTCTGCATTAGATTTTAACTTAGCACATTCTGAGTGAGGTTTTGAGAAAAGTTTGGTCTTTAAAGAGTATAGTTTTATGTTTTCTTTTTGTTTTTTCCTTTTTTTCTTTTGAATTAATTATATTTAAGTTAGTTGGGTGGCATTTGGTTCAAATTTTTCAATAACAATAACAATAGACTTGATTGAAGGATCAATTAATAGGAATCATGATTATATTGTTATTGTTTGGTTTAAATTCTATAGTAGGTATTATTATGATCAATGATATTTGGTTTAATTCAACCTTAATAATTAACAATCGATCAAAATTTTAATTTAAACCGTAACATCTATTATCATATCATATGATCTCTCAAATGTTCTCCTATCCATTCAATAATATTTGTTTGAAAATATGTGAAGTATGTGAAAATAAGTATAATATATGTAAGATATGTACGGTATGTGCAAAATATGTGTAATGTGTGAAAAAGTGTGTATTATGTATAAATGTGTATAGTATGTGACAAATTGTGTAATATGTGTAAATGTCTGTAGTGTGTGAATAATATATGTAATATGTGTAAAATACACGTGATGTATCAAAATGTGTGTATTGTGTGAAAATGCGTGCAGAATATGAAAACGTGCTTAGTGTGTGTAAATGTGCATAGCGTGTGAAAATATGTGTAGTAAATATAAATATGTTTAGTGTATAAAAATATTTGTAGTAAAATGTGTGTAGTGTGTGTAATGTGTGCAGTGTGTGAAAATATACATAGTATGTGTAAATATGAGTAGTGTGTATAAATATGTATAGTGTGTAAAAGTATGTGTAATTTATGAAAAAGCGTATTGTGTGAAAAGAGAAAAAAATTAAGGGTTTTTTTTGTAGGAAAATGAAAAAGATTGATTGATTGAGAAGTTTGATTTATGGTGGAGGGTAGTTAATCAAAATAGGATAATCATTAACTTATTTTTATTCCCATCAACTCATCCAAACATTGTCAATGGAAATGATAGTAGTTTAATCAAAATTAAAAAATAACGGACATCAACACAATAAGAAAAATAACATTATTTTCAAATAATGATAATTTTTAATTAAAATTTAAAATTTAATAATTTGAATAATTTAAAAATTTTATTTACTAAGCATAAGAGTATTTATATAATTTATTAAACCTTAGAATTTATGTTTTTCCTCCCTTTCCTTTTTTCTTTCAAGTTAATATGTTTAAGTTACTTGAAGCTTAATTAAATGAAAGCATAACGGACATTAACTTAATACGAAAAATAATATTCTTTTCAAGTAATGAAAATTTAAATTAAATTTCAAAATTAATAGTATAATTATATGGCTATTTATTATAATTATTTAAACTTTAGAATTTGTACTTTTCCATTCTTTTTTCCCTTTTCTTTTTCCTTTGAGTTAATTATATTTAAGATATGTGAAGTTTAATTAAACTAAAGAACGAACATTAACAGAATAAGAAAAAATAATATTATGTTTAAATAACAACAATATTAATTAAATGGGTCTCTATAGTTTCGTCATATTATGGTCAGTCCCCCTAACCTAACCACTATTTAACAAAAACTTACATACAGTTAGCAAGTCAACAAAAAAATGGCTAAATTTCTAAATTTGCCCTTATTCTAAGTACTATATTTAGGACAAAATAACTATTTACGATTTGAAAGTGTTTGATAATAAGTATATTTTGTAATTCAAGAAATGATAGGAAACCTTTACAATTTAAAAGAATTTGATAATGAGTATATTTTGCGATTTAAGAAAGTTTGATAATAAGTTGGACTACCATCAAATTGGATCTATAAAAATCATGAAAAAACCCTACAAAAAATGTATGCTAAAAGATAAAAAGTTATTTTTTTTAAATTAAATTTTTTTATAAATAGTAAGAAGGGTAGTAAATTCTTTCATTAATTATATAATATAATAAAATTATTTTAATGGTGTAATAATAAAAATATATAAAGTATCTCACTTTAATAACAAAAAAAATTAAATAAGAGCAGGAGACGCATCCCTAATACTAATTTTCTCAAAATTTAAATAGGTTAAAATATTACAATTGATAAATCAATTCTAGACAAATTAATTAAAAGGCAGTTTATTATATTTCGCTCTCTCTTTTGTTGTTTTCTTCTTTTGTTATATGAGGCATGCAATAAAAGTGATTGGATGGTTTTAGCGAATTACATAACATTTTTCTATTTTTCTCTGATCACTTATTTTAGAGTCGTACAAGTTGAGGAAGGAGCACTAGATTATTAAATGACAAAAATATGGTTGAGAGAACTGTTTAAAATTGAATTGTTTAACTTAGTTTTGAAGGTTATGAAATGAAATGTGTACTAGTCGTACTGTTGATTTGAAATCTTGTTTTCACCAAAAAATTTGAATAAAAATGAAAGGAAGGGTGATCCCAACCCTCTAACTTGCCATTTTGATGCTAACACTGAAGAAATTGAAAATGCATAGAAATCATTGCACAATAACAATATTAAAATTTGTATCATTGTAGATGTTTATGCTAATAAACAGATAATTTAAGTTGATTCAAGTTGACATTCAATCCTATTTACTAAATTGCCAATTAAAAAAAATCTATCATCTAATTAATGTTTTTCGTTTAGTTTTGCGCTACTGTACTTATTTGAATCAATTCATGATAATAATCTGCTTTATTGTGCATAATACCGAGGTTAGTTATGCTTATCTGACCAAGTTTTGCTATACTCTACTTAATTGATTTAAATCATGATAATAATCTACCATATATATTGCGCTATGCATACTTAGGTTGGTTATGCTAATCTAGCCTATAGTATGGTTTGTCTCTTTTTTTTTTTAATTTTATACCCCTAAACTCATTTAGATTTAAGTCAATGCATGTAATGCATTATTAAACATGCGATATGTTACAACTCAGGTAACATGCCACAAACTCACTCGTAGGTAAACACATAGAATACTACAAAACAATATATTTTCTAAACTCATTTCACAATAATATTAAAACTCGTCGCCTACTTCGTCTTTTTGATAAAACTGAAATTTAAAAATTGTAATATAAAATTTGAAATAATAAGTGTCTGAATACTAAAATAGTTAAACTTGTTTCATAAATATATTGATCTAATAACTTAGAGAGAACGACCCTAGAAGTCCCTCACATTTCACCGAATAATTTGTTTGGTCCTTCACATTTAAAACGGGGCAAAATAGTCCCTCACAATTCAAAAGTGTACTTTTTCAGTCCTTTTGACGGAATCTGTTAGAAATTTCGTTAAATCTAATCATGTGACTAACAAGTGACTCTTTTTCAGGGTAAAAAAGTAAGCACACAATTTTTAACATTTCTTCTCTCTCACAATTCACGATCTATCTTCTTCCTCCCCCTCTCTCTCTCTTCCCTCCCTCCACCATTACCCACTAGTACCACCTCTTTCTCACCAACCCATCTTTCCCAAGTTTCACCTCCCTCCACTGTGACCCAAGCACCACCACTTTCTTAATTTCAATCTTCCAAGTCTTGATTCTTCAAAACTTAAATTTGCATCATACTCCAAATACTTGAAACGCCCTGGAATTGCATTTGCCAATCGAAATGGCCTTGTTTTTGCTTCCTCTAACTTACAACAATAGAAAAACCAAAGCAATTGAATTGGATCAGAACGAAGAAAATTCCTCTGAGTTTTGCTTCCATCAGGAAATTTTATGCCAACCCTGCAAAGTAAACTTGGGCTAACTTTTGGTTCTTCTTCAAGAAGAGGCAAATAATTAGTTGTATCCTTATCATTCTGTTCAATTGTTCCCTGTCCAGTTTTCATCGAAGCAGCCAAATCCTGTTGCCTATTCTCCTCTTCATTGCTTCCATGATCTTGACTTTGGATAGAATTTGAACGTTTACGATGACATAGATTGGCATAAAGATTTTTTGGGCTACCATCAATGAAACAAATAAGATCCTCCAACAATTTTTGTCCAGTAATAGGGGCAATCACCATAACAACAGGACAGAAAATGGTACAGGATCATCATGCCAGAGTTGAGATTTCACACAAATAATCATCTTAAGCACCAGGTACTGACTTCCAGTCACAAGTCTTCTTGAAAAAATTAGCACCCCTTTTTCCCATGCCACTCCCTACAAAATTTGCTGAAACAAGAGATTTTGTATCTGGCCTCCATTGCAAGTCCTTTAGAGTGGTAAACAAATAAGAAAGCACTGGAGATATCTCAGTGTCCTTTATTTTGTTACAAGACATTACTTTGAGGCTCTGAAGCTCTATCCAGGAAAGAACCACCAACTCCAATCCAGCTGTTGTCTGCAACGACCAACTTTCCAAGGACAACAACTTTACTCTCCTCAAATTATTTGCATAGCCGAAGACGTCATTGCTCAAGCCCCAACAATTTCTGAAAATAAGCTCTTTGACTCCTTGACAAACAACAAACAATGCTCTGACACTCTGTTTATTACTCAATTGGCATTTCTCAAAATGCAACCTTTCAAGTATAGAACAAGATCGATCCCAAATACTCATGGGACCCTGGATTCAGATCAATTGCCTTACACGACAAAAACCTCATTGTCTTCAAATTCTCACAATAAGAAAGAGCTGATAACCACCCATCCTCCATCTTATGATTACACAAAGTCATCTCTTCAAGCATTTGGCAACACTGTCCAATTGCTCGAATCCCATCGTAGCTCCCCTCTCATCCATTCAACTCAAGCTTCACTAACCTCTTACACCCTTGCGCTAAAATTGTCAACCCGACGTCTGAAACTACCAAACTATAAAAACCATCAAGGTTTGCAATCAACCTCAATATCTGCAAATTCTGAAATGCAGCAATCCCGCGAAGAACCAGATCATTATACCTATGCAACTCCAGTTCTTGTAATGTAGGGCACTCCTCAGAAACACTTAGTAGCCCCATTTCGCTAGCATTCATCACAAGTATTCTCAAATTTGGACACCCGTTAGCTAAAGTCCTCAAGCCCAAATCAACTTCGTCAACATAAAGCATAAATCTTTCACAAACAAGAGACCCTTACAAGACGGCCTTGAAGATTGAGCCAGCATTTGGACACCAGGGAATTGGAATTCGTCAGCGACGCAGGAAGCATTTAATTTTTTAGAGGCACGCGACATCGTTTTGGGTTGCTACAGCCTACAGCTTGCTTGTTTCAGGCTTCAGCTACAAACACAGAGAGCTCTGTTTTCCTCTGCTTTGCATCACCACTTTTTTCTGCCTAATCAAAATCTTCAAAAACTCAAAGCTGGTCTGGTCTTCCTTCCTGAGGATGCAGAATAGAGAGTTTTCCCTTTGGGATTTTTTCTTTTCTTCACTTCCTTCTCGAGTTTCTCTTTTTGTTTTGATACAAAGAAGCAAGATTATCAGAAGTATTATCCCAATCACCAATGCGTTCCATATTATAAACTTCCTCTTCCTGAAAATTCCGGAATGGAACTACTGAATTAGATGATTCTCCAACTTCCACTGTCGTCATCACAAAATTAATATTAAAACTTGTGTTGTTATTGTAAAACAGCTGAATGGCTTCATCAAGATTCCAACTTCTGGCCTCAAGAAACTCACGGGCAGTAGCGGAGGTTTGGCCAACAACGATTTCTAAAAACGACGAGATCAAAGTCTCCTGCGGGTCAGCAGCAGGACGTCGATTTCAAAAAATTGGAAGATTGAAATTAAGAAAGTGGTGGTGCTTTGGGTCACAGTGGAGGGAGGTGAAACTTGAGAAATATGGGTTGGTGAGAAAGAGGTGGTACTAGTGGGTAATGGTGGAGGGAGGGAAGAGAGAGAGAGAAAGGGAGGAAGAAGATAGATCGTGAATTGTGAGAGAGAAGAAAGGTTAAAGATTGTGTGCTTACGTTTTTACCCCTGAAAAAGAGTCACATGTTAGTCACATGATTAGATTTAACGAAATTTCTAACGGATTCCGTCAAAAGGACCGAAAAAGTACACTTTTGAATTGTGAGGGACTATTTTGCCCCGTTTTAACTGTGAAGGACCAAACAAATTATTCGGTGAAATGTGAGGGACTTCTAGGGTCGTTCTCCCAATAACTTAATGACAAACAGTACAATTTTGCTTTTAAATTATTATTTTAATGAATGTGCAATATATTACTTTTCAAACAACAAATCAAACTTATTAAAAAAATATACAATATAATTTTGTAATTTTTTTTTCCAAAATTAGTAATTTTAAATATAAATTGTTATCATAAAAATGCATATATATTTATGAACTCTACATATTAATGGTTTTCTAGTATATTGACTATTATCTTTTAAAATTTTTAAAAGTATAATTTTTAATTAATCAAAACTTGATTGAAATAAAAAAGATAAAAAAGATTAATCAAACTGTAAAACATAATTTTTTTTATCAAATCAAGTATATTGAATACAAATATTAAAATACAGAAAATTGTATATTGAATAAAATGTGTTCTATTATATTGGATGTTGTTTTTTAAAATTTTAAAAATATAATTTTTAATTAACCAAAACTTGATTTAAATAAAAAAAATAAGGTAAACAAGGTTAATCAAGTTGTAAAACATAATTTTTTTGTCAAATAAGGTATATTAAATAAAAATATTAAAAAATAGAATGATTATTTATTGAATAAAAATATTAGCATATAAACGGAAGAAAGAAAGAATAATAAATAAAAATATTAAATATAGAAGTAAAAAGGAAATTGATATGGTAAGATATATTAAAGAGATATTGTGGATATTTATGGTATATTAAATTTTATTTTAAAAATGACGTGTGAGCGTATTCTAAAATTAAGCGATAAACTAAATTTTATAGCTTAAAATTATAGAAGAATTTTGCTTGCCTTTTCAAACACTCTTAATTCATTAAGATATCTAACTTTTACTTATCAAATAAACTTAATTGGTCAATGTATGAATCAATTAATTTTCAAATTTAAGTTAGTTTATCAAACATGCCCTTACTATTTTACATATCATAACAAGTACTACAAAGTTATAAATTAGGTACACCACATTTTAAACACATACAATATTTCGAAGGGCCATTTTTCTGTGAGATCATCTTATATATGAGACTTGCTTATGAATTTCACTTTAGCATATAAAGCATAAAAATTATTGTATAAAGTATAAAAATTTAGTGTGGTAGCGTGTAAAGTATCAAATATTAGTATATAACATATAAAAAATGGTTAAATGCAGTTTACCACCCTCAACTTGTATATGAGATACGATTTGCCCCCTCAATGAAATAAATAACCAATTTACCCATTTGATTTAAATTAACTAAATATAAAATTAATACAATATAGTTTTTTAGAATAATGTCATAAATGCCCTTTTTAGCAGTAGTTGATTTTCTTTATTATTATTTAGAATTCCATTAAATGTTTGTATAATTCTAAATATTTTGAGAATTTTCTTTTAACAAGTTATTTACAAGATTCTAGACACAGTTATACATTTTTTTTAATATTTACCGATATGAGATATTTGACAATGATGAAAAATTTAGACTAAGTGAATACAGAGGGATTGCTCTTGTTTATATTTCATAATAATTAATTGCAAGTTTTTTCAATTATTATTATTGAGAACAATGTGTTTTCAAATCTATAAATTCTAAAATATATAAACAAAAAATTATTCTTTTCTTAAATGATTTATATGGTGAAATAGATTGTTAAAAAAAATTCTACACATGATCAACATCATTTATATAGAATATAGAAAGCATATGTTTGTGAAATTTGTGAATGTATAAATAGAAGTTAAATAACTACAATTCCAAATATAGCAAAAATATTTATAACACTTGTTTTTTTATAAATAAAAGATAAAAATTTCAAAAATACCAAAAGAACTTACCGCACTATTTTATATTTTTATAAATAAAATATTAAAAAAATAACATGTTAGAATCTTTTGAAGAAGTTGCTAAAAGAAAATTCTAATAAGATTTAAAATTATATCAATGTTTAATGGAATTCTAAATGATAACAAAGAAAATCAACTACTGCTAAAATGGGTATGCATGATACTATACTAAAGAATTATATTATATTAATTTTAAAGTTAGTTAATTTAAATCAAATGGGGTAAACTGCTTATTTATTTCATTGATGGGGCATACTACACCTCATATACAAGTTGAGAGTGGTAAACTGCATTTAACCCTATAAAAATTTATCGTATAAAGTATAATTCACGTCTCATATATAAGACGGTCTCGCAAGAGTTTTGTGTATTTCAAAATATGTTGGTCAGAATCTATGCCATTCATCGAAATAATTTCATTTGGAACTGCTCACTCTCTATCTCGACCTTGCTTAGGTTTTCCACCAACTACATTTGAAAATTATTTGTTTAACACTTGAATGAGCTTTATTGATTAGTTAGGGGTTTGAGATTTAATTTGAAATAACATAATTTTTTTTGTGAGCAAACCACGTTTAACAATAAAACATGACAACCGTGAAAGATTTTTTTTTATAACAAATAAATAGTGAAAGTTAATTATAAATATTTCCGGTCAAAGTAGTTTAAACACTCCATATAATTTTGGCAGGTAAGGCTCTTCCATGTGATTCTTAGGTATATATATGTAAGAATAAAATATTTTGGAATAACTTTTCAATCAGTGCCTAACCCAAAAAATATGGTACCATTTTTTTTTTTTTTGGAGTATCACATGCACTAAATATAAACTAGTCAAGATCCTCCTAAAACAAAAGAAAATTTTGAATTTTTTACCTCAAGGATTTCAATTACTACGTAATCAAATATTACCTTAAATGTCAAATGAATCTGACAACTATAAGAGTCAAATACTTAATATCACGAGATTCACATAATGAATCTACTGTTAACTATAATATATTCTTTAACAAATAAATCAAGTATGCAATGAGGTAAATTTTAAAATTATACGGGAAAAAAAATATAATCTTTAATGAGGTAATTCTAGCATTCTCTCCTAAAACACATAGTTATTGTAAGATTATATTCGTCACAGGTACCAAAATCAAATGTCATGGAATTTTAGCGTGACTATTGATTGACTACGTAACAATTATTCAAATACAAACTATTATTAGAAAAATTATGACAATTGTGTCTTCAAATCAAACACTTCATTCCATCATTAAAATGTATCATATTTTTCAATCAAATAATAAAGTTTTATGGATAACTTATTATAAGTTTGTGCAGGGTCTATCTTTATGGATCACAAAATCCCTTTATGCGTGAACAATAATGTGCAAAAAAAAAGGAATTTTAAGTTATTTGAGTATCAAGACAATCACAAATAGTTAGATAGCAGTAAGTAACAGAATAGGCTAATGGGTCCTTTATGAGTTATTTGATACAAACAAATTTACTTGCAACACTTATAGTTGTAATATCAATGTACATTACTCCAATACTTAATAGTTATATTTCATTCTTAATGCTATCCTTATATACTAATGTTACCTCTAAGTACTATACTCATGACAAAAAAAAACATTTACAATGTGACAGTGTTAGATAATAAATATATTTTGTTATATTTAAGAAATGATAAGACCTTCACAAATTTTAAAAGATTTTTATAATGAGCATATTTAGGATGTAAGAGAATTTTATAATAAGTTAAGTTATCATTAAATTTGATCCACAAAAATCATGAAAAATATAACAAAAATTGTATGATAAAAGATAAAAAAAAAAATTACTTTTTTTCAGAATTGGGAAGAAAGATAGTAAAGTCTTTCATTAATTATATAATATAATAAAATTATTTTAATTCCATACTAATAAAAATTAAATAAGAGCACGAGACACATCCCTAATACTAATTTTCCCAAAAGTTAAATAGGTTAAAGTATTATAATTGAGAAATCAATTCTACGCAAATTAGTTGAAAGGTGGTTTACTATATTCCGACCTCTCTTTTGCTGTTTTCTTATTTTGTTACCCGAGGCATGCAATGAAAGTGACTGGATGGTTTTAGACATAACCTTTTTCTTTTTTGCTCGGATCACCACCGTATTTTGGAGTCATACAAGTTTATGGAGGAGCACTAGATCATTAAATGACTAAAATGAGTTTAAGAAATCTATTTAAAAATGTCAATTTGCCTTGGTTTTGAAGGGTATGATATGAAATATGTTACTAGTTGCACTTCTTGAAATATTGGTTTGATAAAAAAAATTGGAATCAAAATGAAAGGAAAGGTGATCCCAACCGTCTAACTTATAATATTGATGCTAATATTGAGGAAATTTGAAATGCATAGAAATCTTTCAACAATCACAACCATAAATTTTGTATCACTATTGTTGTTTATTCTAATGAACATCTAATTTAGGTTGATTCGAGTTTGGCATCTCAACCTCGTGTACAGAATTGCAGATTAAAAAAAATCTATCATCTAATTAATCTTTTTCTTTTAGTTTTGCACTACTATACTAATTTAAATTAATTCTTTATAATAATATACCATATTGTGCATAATGTCGAGGTTGGTTATACTAATCTAATGAAGTTTTTCCCTAATCTCCTTAATTGATTTCAATCGGGATAATAGTCTACCATACATATTGTGCTACGCTTACTCAAGTTGGTTATGCTAACTTACCCTTTAGTATGGTTTATCTTTTTTTTTCTTTTAATTTGTCATAATAAACTCATTTAGATTTAAGCCAAAACATGTGATGCATTATTAAACATGTGATATCTAGCAACTTAGGAAACAGGCCACAAACTCACTCATAGGAGAACCATTCAAACACAAATATACGCACAGGATACTACATAACAATATTTCTCTTAAAATCATTTCACAATAATATCAAAACTCGCTCACGCAATATTTTACATGCCACAACATGTACTGCAAACTTCTAAGTTAGGTACACCGTATTTTAAACTCATACAATATCACAAAATATGTTAGTTAGAATTTGCGCTATTCATCGCAATAATTTTAATTAGATGATGGCAAATTGAAGTCAAAACCAAAGCCTCGGGGTCATTGGAGCGAATCAAGGGGTGTTTAAGGAGAATAGTTCGCGTTTGGAGGCCTAAAAGGAAGAAAGAAGAGAATTTCGACGTGGACAGCAAAACAGAAACACACGTCGCGACGTGGAGCTCATCCGACATCGCGACGTCCATGAACGTGGCGACGTCCATCGTCGCGCGTCGCGACGTCCATCGTCGCGCGTCGCGACGTCCAGCAGCGACGTGATTTTTATTTTTAGGGTTTGTTCCCCGAAGTCGCGACGTCGGGCTCCCCCACGTCGCGACGTGCGGGAATTTTTAACGTTAATTAATTTCTTTTTTTTTGGTATTTTTAGGTTTTAAGTTAATTAATGTTTCCTTTTATGGTTTAGGACGTCTAGGGTTAATGTTAGGCCTATAAATAGGCATTTTTATCAGTTGTAATAGTTAGAGTTGAATTTTGAAATAAGAACACAGAGTTGTTTCTTTTACGTGAGTTGATTTCCTGAGGAGGGATTTTGATTTACTTTGTGAAGAATTTTCCTGAGGAGGGAGCTTTCTTTACGTGACTGTCGTGTTAATTGTATGTGAGGAGCATTCAATTAATTGAGCATACTGTCAATCTACGGAGATAGATTGATTCTACCTGTCCAAACTGATTTACAAAAAGATCGTGACCAATATTCCGCAACAACTATCAATCTACGTGAAGAGCGAGGTGAGATCGTTATCAAGTGGTATCAGAGATCAAGGGATTTTCGAAATCAGGTTTTTCAGTTTTCCTTAAAATTGAAACCCTAAATTGTTGTTATTCGCAGCTTTTCATGATTTGGTTATTGTGTTAAGGTTACAACAATTATATCTTTTGTTTTGATTCATTGGTATTGTGAGAGTTTGATCCGGTTGCATTGGTGATTGATTGTTGGTTCGAATATATTGAATAATTGTGTTGTAGTAATTGTTGTGGACATTCTTGGAAAAATTTTGGTTACTTGTCAACATGAGTAAGCAGGCAGAAGGTACTGGTACTACCCAAAACCTAGAAGGTATGTTGGTTACCCTGTCTGAACAGATACGACAGTTAACAGCTGAGACTCAACAGATTAGGCAGGACAGTCAACAGAATAGGCAGCGGATTGAACAGTTGGAGTCGGGATCTCGAGTAGGCACTCCACGAAAGACACCACCTAAAAATCCTTGGTTTGATGGTTTAGAGGAGGATGGGACTGATTTTGATGATAGTGTTCACAGGAGAGTGCGCAAAGGAGGGTCTAATGATAAAGAAGGCAAAATACGTGTGCCACCATTCTCGGGAAGGGAGGGTACTGAGGTGTTTTTGGATTGGGTTAGAAAGGTAAATAAAATCTTTGAATTCTATAATTATTCTGAGGACACTAAGGTTCGTTTGGCGGTTATGGAGTTCACTGGATATGCCAGTACATGGTGGGAAGATTTGGTTAGTCAACGCGACTTGCTAGGAGAACGACCAGTACGCACTTGGGATGAGGTAAAGGCATTAATGCGGCACCGTTTTGTCCCTGCTCATTATTTTAGAGGATTATGGTTGCAACTCCAGAATTTAACCCAAGCAGATAAGAGCGTTGAGGAGTACTACCAGGAGATGCGAACTCTCATGAGTCGGGCACTAGTTCGTGAGGAAAAAGAGGCGACTATAGCGCGCGATTTCTCAGTGGGTTGAACCACTGTATTGCCAAATATGTTGCTTTACATCTATACACTGATTTGGAGGACTTGCTTCACAAGGCTAAGGCAGTGGAACGACAGCTTGAAATGGAAAAGCAAACTGGATTTGATGGTACTCGATCTTGGAAGTCCGCTTTCAAGGGAACAACACAAGGATTATCTAGTCAAGATGTCAAGAGTAAGCCAGACAATATGACTTCAAATGGGAAGACTGTTCAGTGCTTCAAGTGTCATGGTTATGGGCATGTAGCTGCTCAGTGTGATAGTCCTCGAGCTATGCTTATTAAACCTAATGGTGAAGTCGTGGAGGTAGATTCTGAGTATGATGGGATGCCACAGCTGGAGGGTCCTGAAGAAGAGATCATTCGTCCTGAGGATGTGATAGGAGAGGCATTGGTGTTAAGGCAAGTTTTAGCAGCACAACCTAAGGTGGACGACGAGTATAAACGCCACCAATTATTTCATACACGATGTCTTATCAGTGGTAAGAAGTGTAATGTGGTTATTGACAGTGGAAGCTACACGAATATTGCCAGTTCATTACTTGTTGAAAGGTTGGGGTTGACTACAGTTGCTCATCCTAAGCCCTACAAGCTTCAGTGGGTTAATGCGGGAACTGCGGAGGAGGTTACTCGACAAATCAAGTTAGACTTCGCAATTGGGTCATATCGGGACCAAGTTCTTTGTGATGTGGTGCCAATGTCGGCGGGGCATGTGCTTCTTGGACGGCCATGGTTGTTTGATCGAGATGTTGTGTATCATGGGCGAGACAATACCTGTGCATTTAAATGGCAAGGTCACAAGTTTTTGTTGACATCATTACATCCGTCTGAGGTATATAAGGACCAACGTAAGATATTAAATGCTTTACAGTCAATGGGAGTTGATGCTGGAGATCACGAGGACTTGTGCGCAGTGGTTCTACATTCTAGAGTTGGTGTTGGGGATTTTTGGCATGCTGGATCAGATTTGAGGACAAATCCTTTCGACCGGGGAGGGAATGATGGCAAATTGAAGTCCAAACCAAAGCCTCGGGGTCATTGGAGCGAATCAAGGGGTGTTTAAGGAGAATGGTTCGCGTTTGGAGGCCTAAAAGGAAGAAAGAAGAGAATTTCTACGTGGACAGCAAAACAGAAACACAAGTCGCGACGTGATGCTCATCCGACGTCGCGACGTCCATGAACGTCGCGACGTCCAGCAGCGACGTGATTTTTATTTTTAGGGTTTGTTCCCCGACGTCGCGACGTCGGGCTCCCCCACGTCGCGACGTGTGGGAATTTTTAACGTTAATTAATTTCTTTTTTTTGGTATTTTTAGGTTTTAAGTTAATTAATGTTTCCTTTTATGGTTTAGGACGTCTAGGGTTAATGTTAGGCCTATAAATAGGCATTTTTATCAGTTGTAATAGTTAGAGTTGAATTTTGAAATAAGAACACAGAGTTGTTTCTTTTACGTGAGTTGATTTCCTGAGGAGGGATTTTGATTTACTTTGTGAAGAATTTTCCTGAGGAGGGAGCTTTCTTTACGTGACTGTCGTGTTAATTGTATGTGAGGAGCATTCAATTAATTGAGCATACTGTCAATCTACGGAGATAGATTGATTCTACCTGTCCAAACTGATTTACGAAAAGATCGTGACCAATATTCCGCAACAACTATCAATCTACGTGAGGAGCATGGTGAGATCGTTATCATTATAATTGCTCATTCTCCATCTTGACCTTGCTCAGGTTTCCCCCAGCGATGCTTGAAAATTTTTTATTTAAGACCTGGGTGAGCTTCTATTGCTCAATTAGGGGATCGGGTTTTAATTTGAAATAACATAAAACTTTTCTGTGAGCAAACAACTTTTAACAATAAAATATTGCAATGTGAAAGATTTTTATCATAAATAAATAGAAAAAAAATTAATTATAAATATTTTCAATCATAGTTGTGTAAACACCCCGTAATTTGGGCAGCTAAGAATCTCCCTTGTGATTCTTACGTATATCTATAAAAATAAAACATTTTGGAATAACCTTCTAATCTATGCCTAACCTAGAAAATTATGGTACCATAGTTTTGATGTAGTATCACAAGCACTATAAACTAGTCAAGATCCTCCATAAAACAAAAGGGCACTTTTGATTTTCTTAACTCAAATATTTCAATTACTACGTAATCAAAATTTTCTTAATTGACAAATGTATTTGACTTTGACCATTATAAGAGTCAAAATACTTAATATTATGCGATCGACATAATGAATCAATTATTGAATAATAAATAAATCAAATATTTAATGAGATAAATTTTAACATTATACGGGAAAAGATCAAATCTTTAATAAGGTAAATTCTGCCATTCTCACTTAATTAAACTGTGCAGTTATTTTCAAATTATATTCGTCATAGGTGGCAAATCAAGTGGCATAGAATTTTACCGTCACTATTGATTGACTACATAACAATTATTCAAGTAGCAACTATAATTAAAAGAAGGGAAAATTTTAGAAAAGGGCGTGTCTCACGTCATTATTATAAAATAGGGCGTAAGTTTAACGTATTTATTATTAAGGGCGTTAAATTAGTTTTATTATTTTTAATAATTAGTAAAAGACTTTTTTGTCCTCAAGTCAATTTAGGTTCAAACTTTTTCTTATTTAAAAATTTTATGCTAAATTAAAAATGTAACATTTAAACCCTAAAATTATATCGTTAGAGTAAGATTTGCAAAAGTCATCAGAAAGTAAAAAGAGGATTTGATCATCATATCATGATTTCCATGCAATTGGAATTCTTTTGAGGAGTTCTTTTGAGGAGTTGGATTGTGGATACTGAACCGGCTTCTAAAGATATAATGAGAATAGTTATCTCGTTCTAACAAAAAGAATGAGGGTACAGAAAGGAAGTGGGATTCTGTAAGGGTTGTTGCCCATCTCTATATGCCCAACGATTTTCAGAACAAAATTAACAGTCCTTTGATCGCATGCGTACATATATATATATATATATATATACACGCACATATCAGGGCATGTTTCTCATACAGTTGCTCTACTGCCATTGATGATTGATGGATGATGTACACCACAACAACAACAAAAGCCGCCACCACCACAACTATCACTACGTTTGTGAGCTGGGTTTTGCTCCACTCCATTATTATTAAAGGCTGTGATGATCAAAATTCATTATTGAGCCTACAGTTGCTCTACAGATCTGAGCCTTTTTATCCCCTTGTTAAAACAAAACATTTATTTAGTCTGGCTAGAATCCCTACATTGTCTTGTTGACCAGTACGTTTGTGGTTGGTATGGGTTGTCTTCCAATAAGGACATATTGCCATATTTTCTGTCTGTTCTGTAATTAAGATATTGGCAAATATTTGTTCTTTTCAAATTTTGGTTCCTTTTCTCTCTAAGATGGTTTAATTGACTATTTTAAAGCAAATGATATTTAGTTATATACTACTGTTGGAATTTTTGGTTTTTAAAGATGGTTGAATTAGTGGAAATTTCAGTTAATCTTTTGGCTTGTGGTTTAATTTTCTTGATTAGCTAACGCATGTTTTATTTGTATGCTACTCTATTGTTTCTTGAAGTTTGTTGTTTCTCCCTGTTTTTGTTTTAGGTTGCTTAGCCTTAACATTTAGTAAGTTATTTTGAGAATCTTATGCTAGTACATTCAAAGTGTCTAAAGTTCACAGACATTGTGTTCTCTATGCGAGCCAAATATGATTCTAGAGATGTGTTTGAAAGAAATAATGTAAGGAAATGCTTAGATACTTTGAAGTTTAATTTCTCCACTTGCATTGTTCAGTTGAATTGGTTTGCACAAAATTTATACTGATAGTATTCTCTTTGAGTCACTTCTTACTTGCATTCAGAACCAGTAGAGGCATTCATAGATGGGCATTTTTGAGAAAATATTGTAATAAGGATTTCATCACATAGTTTCATGAAGATAAAGCACATTTATATGGTAATGGTTCTCTTTGATGTTAGCCGACCTTACATAGTAGGGTGAAGGCTTACTTCTTCTTCTTGTTGTTGTTGTCTATCTTTAATGTTTGTGTTTTTATTCGGTATGATTATGCAGATGGTGTGATTTATGTCCTGTTGATGAAAGCATTGATGACAATGGCGAAGTTGATGGCAACTCTTTTACTGATGATATTACCTTATTCATTGTCTTTACAATTTCTCCTCTTGTCAATAGAAATTTTTGTTTGGGGTATTTGATATTCACAAATGTCATTTAGTTATTGTCAAATCCTTGATGTTTTTACGCATTCTCTATGATAGTGCTGTATCTTGTTAACAAAAAAAGTACAAGGTTAAGATTCTATGGATTCTGTCTCCTATGAGATCGTTTCTTGAGTTGTTGAATGAAAGCAATATAAGAAGGCTAAGAACTATGACTGTTGTGCCATCTATCCTTGGGTTATTTTTCACTCTTTGAATTGCATTGTATGATGCTAAACAAGTTTGTTGTGCTTATTCTGTTCTTGGATTGGCCATACCTGCCATGCCAAGTACCAAACTTTTCTGTTTGTATTGGACTAGAATTGTGGTGATTATGCAAGATTTACATCCAGTTAATATGAGATCTTTTCAAAAGTTTGATCATAACCAGCCATATATGTGCAAAGTTATAGAGCAAAATCACATTTTTTATCTAAAATTTTGTGACTGTCTCATCATTTTGCAAGTCAAATGAATAATTGCTTTCATTTGATGTATAGAGGTTGAGGTAATACAATTTGTTTACAATTGTCATTTTATTTGTCTTCCCATTTGAGTATTACTTCTAGATTGTGTTCAAGGTCATCTCTGGAAGGGTTCTAAAGAAATAATGGTCCTTTTGTAATCCTTTTGTGTTCAAGGTCATCTCTGTAACAGCGAACAAGAACAGTGCTATCATAAACATTCCTGGTCTTGTGGAGATTTTAATTAATGTGGTTCCTGTAACAAAGGAAGATGATAGAATCCATAGCTACAAAGTTCCTTCTGATGATTGTTTTACTCATTTGGAAGTGAGGCTTAGGTTCGCTTCTCTTTCTCCTAAAGTGGAAGGTGTACTTGGCCGCACATACCAGCCTGATTTTGAGAATCCTGCTAAGCCAGGTGTAGCCATGCCCGTTGTGGGAGGCGAAGACAAGTATAGAACAACTTCACTTCTCTCTGCAGATTGCAAGGCTTGTACCTACAGGAGAAGCAATCCCATCAATTGTGGAATATAGCACCTTAGACTGCACCGGGAAACTGTCACGTGGAAATGGGATAGTTTGCAAGAAATGATCAATGAGAAAGCTATCATCGTTTCTTTGCTCAATAGAGTGGTGGAAGCATTGTTCTTAGCTTTCATCCAGTAATAATAAGATGGCTGCACTGTGCCATCAAGAGCTACTGCTGTTTGTCATCTCAGTTCTAAGTTTTCTTGTTTTAATTAGTATTGTGTGTGTGTCCTGTGATGCCTTTGTACCATGGAGAAGAAAAAAAATCCATGGAAAATGTGTAATTTGTATGCTTATGTTTCGTTGAATAAAAGATTCAGTGTTTATTACTAATAAATACTTGCAAGATTCATCTTCACATTATGATAATTGAACAGGATAAGCAACTTATAACCACAAAGGATTAGGCTACTAAAATGAGCAAAGCTAAATTGAGGCTTCCAGTGTCAATAAAGAATGCACTTGTCTATATGTGAAGTCCTACTTGCTAAGATTTTTATACATTGCATATACATACATTTAACTTGGATTTTGGGTCACTTTGGTTAATTCTCCATGCTATTCAAAACATTTTAGACCCAAAGATTATTCAGTGAAATCCTATCAAACAATTATTCAACAATTATTCTAAAATGCAATGACAATATAGAATGCCAATCATACTTTTTGGGCAGTTTGATGTTCATTCCAAGCGTGACTAAGTATCATCATCAGTCTCACTAAAAAGATACAAGAATTCCCTTAAATCCCATTACAAAAGAAAAAATGGAGATGCCAATCATGACTTCTTTTCTTGATGAAGAATGGGAATCTTTGAGCAAAATGTTCTCAAGCAAAGATGCTGATTTCATGCTGCAGCTTCACGGTCATGAACTGTTATCATCAATGACTGTGATGGCGGTTTGTTCGTCGGGACACCGCAATAAATTTTTGGCATGTTAATCAATCTAACATCCAAAATGTGGCTGGGTTTGGTGAGAGCTTTTTATGTTATGATGATACTTTTGATTATGCCAACTTCCAAAATATTTCTCAAGAAAGTAGCTATAGTAGTGGAAGTGATAACAGTGTTGTTTTACCAAATCTGAGCCATGGATTTCACCCGGCTAATGACATTCATATTTTTCAAGTACAAAATGACTCTTCTCAGTCCATGGATTTTTGTGTAATGGACGAGCAAAATGACAACACATCGGTTCGAGTTGTCCATGACAGTGTTGTGCCAGACATAATCTGTCAAAGAGAAGAGCAGGGCAATGACAAGTTCAACGGTGACTCTGTCGAAAATCCTAAGAAGAAATCTAGAGTTTCAAGAAATGTGAGTTCATTTTGGCAGAGTGAAATTGTCAAGTTTTATCCCTTTCTTAACATTTATACCTGATTAATCATGGTTTCTCATGCATTTTGATTACTGAATGCAGGCTCAGAAAAACAAAAGGAACCCGCAGCCAAAACCAAAAAAGAACCAAAGTCTGTACAAATTATCAAGGATAATGATGAGGAGACTAATGCTAGACAGAATGGACAGAGTTCCTGCTCTTACAGCTCTGAGGATGACTCGTATGCCTCTCAGGAGTCAAATGGAGGAGAAGCTTCAGACAATAAAGAGCCTGCAGCTCTAAACTTGAATGGGAAAACCAGGGCCAGTAGGGGTCTGCAACTGATCCACAAAGCCTCTATGCAAGGGTACGAAATCAATCGCAGCGTTTAAATTAATGGTTACGAATTTTGATCGAAATCAATCGCAGAATTACTCACTGTAGATTTTGATTTCTTTTTCTTCCTATTGCAGAGAAGAAGAGAGAGAATAAACGAGAGATTGAGAATCTTGCATAATCGTGTTTACTATCCACAATCCAACTCATCAAAGAACTCTAATTGCGTGGAAATCCTGATGATGATCAAGTCCTCGTTTTGCTTTTTGATGACTTTTGCAAATCTTACTCTAATGATATAATTTTAGGGTTTAAATGTTAAGTTTTCAATTTAGCATAAAAATTTTAAATAAGATAAAGTTTGAACCTAAATTGACTTTGGGAGGACAAAGAAGTCTTTTATTAATTATTAAAAATAATAAAATTAATTTAACGCCCTTAATAATAAATAGATTAAACTTACGTCCTATTTTATAATAATGACGTGAGACACGCCCTTTTCCAAAATTTTCCCAATATTAGAATCATGGCAATTGTGTTTAAAAATCAAACACTACATTCCATATATTCCAATATAGAGAAAAATATTTATCAAGATCATCCTAATAAAAATTTTGTCAGGCACCATATGGTGCCATGTAAGAATTTTTTAAAATTCCACCCTAATAAAAAATGCACCCTACCTACATCATATAATTAACTAAAAATCTTATAACGTCTCAACATCTTTTTTATCTTTTCCCAAACCTCAAAAAAATCAATAATTCTTCTGAATTTCAAGAAGGTAATATGAGTATTTTTTTCTTCATTCGTCGATACCCAAATGACGGATTGATTGATATCAATTGCTTTATGTTCAAAATTTTTATGATAAACTAAATTAAATACGTGGAACTGCATAAATACTTTGAACTGCAGCAACGAGTGACACTTCATTGCAAATTGTAATTACTTTTTTTTTGCATAACACCATGGTGGGGGTGAGTTCTCATACCCAGTTTTATAAGTTGAAAGTAACTGAGGAGGCAGACGAACCCATCACCTCTCATACGGAATGTCATTGATAGAAAAGTAAATAAGGAGGACTACCTCCTTTACAAAAGTAGGGATTTCGAATGTTTGAAAAATGATATGATTGCGGCAAAAAACGCAACAATATTACGTCAAACAAACAAAATCCTAAAGTGCAACTTATTTGATGAAGCATATGATTGTAAGTACTATGCATGGAATAAATCGATTTTTTGGCAAGCATATGTAGTGTAGAAATTGTTGGCTCGATGAACTGTTCTCAATATGTTAATTAACATACTTATGTCATCAAGAGTTGAGAGATTATTCTTCTTTGGATGAATGTATGTGAAATATATCAAGTAATTTGTATGCAGAACATGCATTTTATAAAGCGTTTTTCTTAATTTCTATCTTATTATGCTTAGATAACAATTGAATAGATGAACAAGAAATATTATATTTGGATAAATTTTTGGAATACTGATGAATTTATTCAATTTTGCCTTTAAGGTAAGGATCTAGATGATGAATTTATATTTGGGAAATTTTTTGTTAATTACATGAAAGTTATATTCAGTAGTGTAATTATTTGCTAAAGAATCCATATGATAGAGTTTTTACTCTCCTCGAAGTAAAGAATTATTTCTCAAAAAATGTAGATGATAAATTTTCATTTTGATTAACTCAAAGAAGTTGGCGACATATATCTTTAATTTCTTTTCATGTGTAATTTATTATTTAAATGGTTTTATAGTTAATTATAAGGTTCATGGAAAAAGTTTAAAGAATTATTAATTATATATGCTTTTTAGTTAATTATATAGTGTAGATAGGGTACATTTTTATTAGGATGAGGCTTTAAAAAATGCCTATATGGCACGATATTATTGGTGTCTGACAAGGGTTTTATCAGGATGATGCTGATAAATGTTTTTCTCTCTAATATATTATATTTTCCAATTAAGTAATATAACTTTATGGATAACTTATTATAAGTTTATGCAGGATCCATATTTATGGATTACAAAATCCCCTTTATGCATGAATAATAATGTGCAAAAAAAAATCACGCAATTTTAAGTTGTTTGAGTGTCTAGACAATCACAATTAGTTAGATAGAAGTAGTAAGTAATAAAATGAGCTAATGGGTTCTGTATGAGTTATTTGATCTGTACAACTTTGCTTCCAACACTTATAGTTGTAAGATCAATATATATATCTCTAATAGTCAATAGTTATATTTCATTTTAATTCTACTTCTATGTACTAATGCTACCTCTAAGTACTATATTAAGGACAAAATAAATATTTACGATTTGAGAGTGTTTGATAATAAGTACATTTTCTAATTCAAGAGATAATAAGAAACATATACAATTTAAAAGAATTTGATAATGAGTATATTTTGCGATTTAAGAAAGTTTGATAATAAGTTAGACTACCATCAAATTTGATCTATAAAAATCATGAAAAAACCCAACCAAAAATGTATGATAAAAGATAAAAAGTTATTTTTTTATGTTAAAATTATTTTATAAATAGTAAGAAGGATAGTAGAGTCTTTCATAATTATATAATATAATAAAATTATTTTAACGCCACAATAATAAAAATATATACAGTACTCGCTTTAATAATTAAAAAATTAAATAAGAGCATGAGGTGCAAACCCTAATACTAATTTTCTCAAAACCAAAATATGTTAAAGTATTGCAATTTATAAATAAATTCTAGACAAATTAGTTAAAAGACGGTTTATTATATTCCGCTCTCTCTTTTGTTATTTTCTTCTTGTGTTATCCGGGTATGCAATGAAATGATTGGATAGTTTTAAAGTTACATAACCTTTTTCTATTTTGCTCTGATCACCACATTTTAGAGTCCTACAACATGAGGGAGGAGTATTAGGTCATTAAATGACTAAAATAAGATTGAAAGAACTGTCTAAAGTTGAATCGTTAATTTGCCTGGGTTTCAATGAAATGAAATGTGCTACCAGTTGTACTACTAATTTGAAATCTACGTTTGACCAAAAATTTGGAATGAAAATAAAAGGAAAGGTAATCCCAACCCGTCAAACTTACAATTTTGATGCTAACATTAAGGAAATTAGAAATGTATAAAAATCTTTGCACAATGACAACAAAAAATTTTGTATCACTGTAGGTTCACTACAAGAAATATGGTCTTTAGTGATGACAATAAATTGTGATTAATTCTGAAAATATAGTCACTGTGATGTAACAGTGATGAGTTTGATATTGTCACAGCATAGTCAATACTGCCCTGTCGCAATATCTACTCATGACGACATTTATTTCGTAGTCAATAAAGCTTTGACACTTTTTCACGACACAAAGTCGTCAATAGCATGTCCAACTTAAATTTAAATGCCACCATGGCAATATTACGTGGACAACAAGATTATGTGGCATGCTGACGTGGAAGATCATTAGTGACGACATATTGTCGTCAATAGCATACATTTAAGCTTGACTACATTTAGGTCGTCAATGCAAAAATGTATCAGTGACAACTTTTTTCGCCACTGAGCACAACTGCTACTATTTTTTTTTTTTGCACATTTTTTTACAAATTATTGTCACTGAAACCTGACCAATTAATACATTTAAAAAAAATATCAAATCAAATGGTCTAAAACTCATTTGCACTAAATAATATCAAATATATTTCATTCATTCAATAATAGTATCTAAAAATATGATGGAGTATCATAATCAAATCTAGATAATTGCCTAAACATGCTATGAATTCAATTACAAAACCTAAAACAAACTACTAGCCATCATATCGTAATGAAGAGATGTTCTAAAGAAGATTAGACAGCAAACAAACAAAAAGTCACCAAACTAAGTACAACTACTATGTCTAATTAGTTGACAGATATTTAAGGTGAGAAAACTTGATCCTCATTCTTTAGTTGTCTTGTTGATAAGGGATTTGTGAATGTGTGGAATAACACTGCCATCAGCAATGCCTCCTTTAATTAGAGTGTCGAGCTCCTCATCCCCACGAATTCTCTTTACTTTTAGATTCTTGCTAGCATTTCCAGCCATGAGCAAAGGTCCTAGACTTCAAATTGACAATGAATTCGACTCACACGCAAAGGTCCTATACATTTTCAGAGTTCGATTGTACATCAACAGTTCAGCTGTCCTCCTGATCCTACAAAAGGCAAATATATCAGAGATTGTATGACTAAATATGATAACAAACAGCCTATAATATCTTTAAATCCAAAAGTGAAATCTGTTGAGAAGACATTCACTAGCATCCAAGGTTCTTTAGGCATGTGGGAAGTATCTTTCAATCTGATATTATTCCCCTTTGCATACAAAAAAACTATGGAAATTCAATACTAATTAGGAAATCAGACATGAATTTAGTTTCACGTCTTTCTTGAAACATTAAAAGAGTAAATAAACATAGATACACACCTTTCATCCTTCTGCTCCATCATGTTTTTTGTAGCCTTTGCAATTAATTGAGCAATCGATTTATTTACTGTGCATAAATTTGATAAAGCCAAATTTTATATATCAGCAGAACAAAAAGTAAATACTCCGAGGGACAGGTTATGCAATAGAATAACTGCCATGCTGTTTAAAAGAAACCATCGGCCAAACTAATTCCACAATACAGTCATAAAGGTTAATAACATAGAGTTCAACTTGAACATTATCAGTATACAATCATTCTCCTAGCAAAAAGAGTTTATCCAAACTAATGGTTGTACAACATAAATGCATTGCAAGCAAAAAGTGACAAAAGTTAAAATTATATGTCTAAATCAAAGCCACAACATGACCTATTCATAGCAAATTGATCAAAGCCAAAATATCGAATTAGACATTTGTTCCAAATTATCTCACCTGGTATTAGAAGAATGGTTATTGCAATTCAAGAAAGAAATGCAAACTTGACTTGTGTGTAAAGTAGATATAACGCAACTCCAATTTGTAGTGGCAAGATGATAGATTAAACGATAATTACAACATTTCAGTATCCAACCCAGAAAAACATACAATTAAATATGTTCAACTGACTTAATATAGCTAATGCAAGTTTTGAAATATACAAGAAAAACATACATCAACGTATTGATCATAGCTGGCAACTGTCACAAGTTTATTTTTGCTTGCCAAGGGTGCAAACATGCAATAAGTAGCTATTTACAATCGTGTAAAGGAAGTATATAAGACATAAATTTGTGACCTCCACATATCATGGAAACTGTTGCACAGGTTGACAGTTCTATCAGCATCCACGGACATGAATGTTTGAATCTCCCCTTCATAAAATTTTGACTTCTCTGCTAGTCTAACATAAAGACATTGGAAAATGTACAAACAATGTCACTGTTGTTATCCTGTGCATATAATTTTGCTCCAAAAATCACAAAATGAAGCAAGAAACAAGACTGAAAATAGTTTTTATGTGAATATCTCAAGAAAAAAGAACAAAAGCTTAGTTCTAGCTTATTCAGTGAGATTTTCAGTGCATTAATTAGACAAAAATTGTTGGACCATTCCTTTTCTTCACATACCTGAACCAGACAGATGAGGAACAATAATCAACCTACACCTGAACCAGACGGTATAAGTCAATAATCAATGAAACAAGTAATGGATTTTCACCTTGCGGTAAATAATAGTCATGATACTGGCTCAGAGCTTCAGCTTAAGTTTGGAAAGATGAAAGCTATATTGTGTATCGAGGAAGGATCTGCAGCAGTATAAGATGATTAGAAAGATCATCCATCATTAAGTCCACAACCAATTGTTAGTCTCTGCCTGCTTCATAGGAGACAAATTAATAAAGAAAAGGAAAGAAGAGTTATGGTCATCTAATGAAACATTATCCCTTTAACATTAATCTTTGTGAAATCCTGATCATACTAAGAAAATAAAAGGATTTCCTAGAATTACTCCTTAAAACAAACAATATTCTGATGTGAAAAAATTAATCAATATATCTCCAAAACATTCACATTCAAGTATACACTACAAACAAATAGGGCAATAACATGAAAAAAATTGGGCGAGATACAAAGAGTAGTCTATATGTGAATGCATGTTTTTTGCTCATAAGTCAGCAACAAAGGAGCAATTTGGCATTCTTGTGAAACTTTGATAACACAGCAAAAAGACTACAGTGAAGGACACAATCAGGAAAGATCAGATTTGCCATTTTCGGTAGTTCGTTTAACCAACTAATGGCCATAATCACATCATGACTCATTGGAGGTTGTGTCATGTTCCTCCACATAGCAAGCCATTTTAACTCTCCAAGGATTGATTTCTTCAATTCTTTGTTAGAGTCAACTTAAACTGACAAGTTATTACTCTATATGCTTCTGGACTACTCTTGCAAAATCCCATAGAATTAAAACTACATAATTGGGTTAATAAAATCTAACTCATGTTTCTCATGAAATCATAAATGCATAGCACATGGGCGTATCAATAATTACTAAGACAATTTAACTACTAACGTCCAAATAAATTTTATAAAACGCATTTGCATGTAGTCTAACACATAGCAAATAAAATGACGACTTAAAATGTTGTCAAAGAGTTGTAAAGACACGTATTGACAACTTAAAATGTCGTCGATACAGCTTTGACGACATCTGTCATCAATACAGCTTTGACGACATCTGTCGTCACTTATACTCAATAATAATGCGAAATATGTCGTCAAAGAGTTGGTACACACACGCATTGACGACTTAAAATGTCATCAATACATCTTTGATGACATCTGTTGTCACTAATACTCAATAGTAACGCGAAATATGTCGTCAAAGAGTTTGTACACACACGTATTGACGACTTAAAATGTCGTCAATACATCTTTGACGACATCTATCATCACTAATACTCAATAGTAACGCGAAGTATGTCGTCAAAGAGTTGGTACACACACGTATTGACGACTTAAAATGTCATCAATACATCTTTGATTACATCTGTCGTCACTAATACTTGTCCACAATGACCAACCCAATTGTCGTCAAAAGCGTGAGTCAATAGTGGGTGCCAACATGTCACCAATTGTACATAATATTGACAGGTTATAATGTCGTCAATAATTATTGTCACTATTCCCCCCATACCAAATTTTTATTGACGACATTCTATGCATGGTCACTGAATTTGTGTAGGTAATAATGGCAACATTTATTTTGGTGATTAATTATGGTCTTCAATCACTAGTTTTTTTGTCGTCACTAAAGATCATTATGCTAATGAAAATCTATTCTAGGTTGATTGCGTGTACAAAATTTAAGGCTTATTTGAGTTTCTATTGTTGAGGTAGGGATTTGGGGTTTAATTTTAATTAACACAAAACTTTTATGTGAGCAAACAACTTTTAATAATAAAATATGACAAGTTTGAAAGTTTTTTTTATCACAAATAAATAGCAACATTTAATTATAAATATTTCCAGTCATAGTAGTGTAAACACTCCGAATATTTTGGACAGCAAGGAATCTCCCATGTGATTCTTACATATATTTGTAAAAATAAAATATTTTAGACTAATTTTCCAATCCATGCCTAACATAGAAAATATTGGTACCGTAGTTTTGATGAAATATCGCAGACACTAAATATGAACTAGTAAGAATCTCCATAAAATAAAAGGAAACTTTTGATTTTCTTACCTCAAAGATTTCAATTACTACGTAATCAAATATTTTCTTAATTGACAAATGAATTTAACAGCTGTAAGAGTCAGATACATAATATGCAATCCACATAATGAATCAATTATTGATATAGCAAAATCTTTAATAAATAAAGAAAGTATTTGATGAGATAAAGTTTAACATTATATGGGAAAAAATCAAATCTTTAGTGAGGTAAATTATAATATTCTCAATTAAATCGCGTAGTTATTGTCAAATTATATTTGTCACATGAGACAAAATCAAATGGCAAGGAAGTTTACTGTCACTATTGATTGACTAGTAACAATTATTCAAATAGAAACTATAATTACAAGAATCATGGCATTTGTGCTTTAAAACCAAACATTTTATTCCATGTATTACAATTTATCATAATTTCTAATTGAGTGATAAAATTTTGTGGATAACTTATTACAAGTTTATGCAGTGTCCATCTTTGTGGATCACAAGATTCCATTTATGCATGAACGATAATGCACAAAAAATCATGCAATTTTTAAGTAATTTGAGTGTCTAGACAATCACAAATAGTTGAATAGTAATAAGAAGTAATAGAATGAGGTAAAGGGTTCTTTATGAGTTATTTGATCCAAATAACTTTGTTGGCAACACTTATAATTGCAAGATTAATGTACATTACTCCAATACTTAATAGTTATATTTTATTCTTTATGCTACATCTAAGTACTAATGTTACCTCTACGTACTATACTCATGACAAAAAAATATTTACGATTTGAGAGTGTTTGATGATAAGTATATTGTGTAACTTAAGAGATGATAATAAATCTTTACAATTGATAACAATATGATAATAAGTATATTTTATGATCTAAAAGAGTTTGATAATAAGTTAAAAGGTTAAAAACACTTAACCCCTTCCAACTTATATATTAGTTGTATTATACCTCATCAATGAAATAAATAGGCACTTTCCTCTTCTAACAAATTCTATTAATAGCTTTAACAATTAATTACATATTTAAAGATATTTGGACAATAATGCCCATACATTAATTTCCCTATAATCCTCTTTAATTTCTTTGATAATATTTATTTATTTATTTTATTTATAAAAAAGTACTATAATTGTTTCTCGTATTTTTTTAAAATATTTTTGTATTATGGCTATGGAAATTCTATTTATTAATTTTCTAATAATTAATCATCTAAAATGTTGGTTTTATATATAATTCTTTCTTACAACTTATTTTCACTCATCAATTATTTGGCAAAAAAATAAAATTCTTCTTTTTATATTTGATAATTGATAATTGATAAATTTGTGTTTCTCTTTCTGTCATATACTAGTCATATTGTGTTTTTCTCTCTCTCTTTTTTTTTATAATAATATTCAAACCCTTTCTTAACGAAATACATTCTTATTGCGTTTTTTTGATTTATTTAATATTAATAAATATTTAATGTCATTATAGTAAACTTAAAAATAAGAAGTGCTTAACCCTTAATTTAATGTCAAATTTATCAATTATCAAATATAAAAATAAGAAATTTATCTTTTTGCCAAATGATTGATGAGTGAAAAGAAATTGTAAGATGAAATTATATATAAAATTAATATTTTATGATTAATTAATAGAAATTTTATAAATAGAAATTCCAATAACCATAATACCAAAATATTTAAAAATATGAGAAGAAATAAAAAATAAAATAAAATAAATATTATCAAAGAAATTAATGTATGGGCATTTTTGTCCAAATATATTTAAATATGTAGTTAATTATTAAATTCATTAAGAGAATTTATTAGAAGAGATAAAGTGCTTATTTATTTCTTTGAGTGGGTAAAGTATAACCAATGTATGAGTTGGAGGGGATCAAGTGCTTTTAACCCTAAGTTAAATTACCATCAAATTTGATCTATAAAAATCATAAAAAAACCCAATGAAAAAATGTATGATAAAAGATAAAAAGTGACTTTTTTTAACATAATTTTTTTTTACAATTGGTAAGAAGGGTAGTAAGTCTTTCATTAATTGTATAATATAATAAAATTATTTTAACATTGTAATAATAAAATATAAAAATGCCCTATTTAAAAAATAAAGAAATTAAATAAGGGTGCGAGTCACACACCCTTATACTAATTTTCCCTTAACTATGTTAAAGTGTTACAATTGATAAATTAGTTCTAGACAAATTAGTTGAAATGCGGCTTATTATGGAGTTTTTTAGGCACTAAATATAAACTTGTCAGAATTCCCCTTAAAATAAAAAGAAACTATTGAATTTCTTACCACAAAATTTTCAATTACTACATAATCAACTATTTTATTAGTGCTGTTTGATAAATGAATTTAAGTCTGAAAATTAATTGATTCAGGCTTAGACCAAATAAATTTGTTTGATAACCAAAAATTAAATGTTTTAATGAATTAATAGCATTTGAAAGAAAAAACAAATTTTTTCTTTGATTTTAAGCGATCAAATTTAGCCTATCGCTTAATTTCACAACACGTTCAAACCCAATGTTTTAAAATAAAATTCAAGCTATCATAATTATTCACAATATCTCTATAATTTATCAAAATTATTCATAATATCTATTCAATCTATTATTTCTACAATCTCAATTTTCTTATTCCCTTTTATAATCTAAAATTTGTATTAAATATAATTTCTTTTTTCATTCTATATTCTAATCTTTTTATTTAATATATATTTCATCAATATTTTAATATTTTTATTTAATTTATTTAATTCCATAAAGATTTTTTTATGTTTTAGAATATGATTAATCTTTTCTACCATCTCTTTTTTTTTTTAAAAAGTAAAATTTTAGTAAATTAAGAATTATATTTTTAAAAAGTTTTAAATATAACATCTAACATAGTAGAACACCATGAATGTGGAGATGTTACAAATATATGCATTTATATGATAATATTTTTATTTTCAAAATTATTAAACTTTGTAATTTTATTTTGTTACAAAATTTTATTTTTTATAATAATTTTTATTAGTTGTTTAAAAAGACTATATTGCACATTTATTGAGAAAATAAATTATTAAAAGATCAAATTGTTCTATTTGAATCATTAAACTATCAGATCAATATGTTTATGAAACAAATTTTATTATTTCACTATTAAGATTCAGACATTCAAAACTGATTGTTTTATTACTTAAAATTCAGACACTTAATTATTTCAAATTTTGGATTTCAGATTTAATACTTTAGTTTTCATATTTCAGTGTTATTAAATAGGCCCTTAATTAACGAATGAATCTGATCACTATAAGAATTAAATACTTAACATTGTGCAATCCACATAATGAATATATTATTAAATATATTTACACTTTTAAATGCAGTTTACCACTCACAACTTGTATTTGAGATGTAGTTTGCCCCCTCAATGAAATAAATAAACAGTTTACCCCATTTGATTTAAATTAACTAACTTTAAAATTAATATAATATAATTCTTTAGTATAGTGTCATGCATACCCATTTTAGCAGTAGTTGATTTTCTTTGTTATCATTTAGAATTCCATTAAACATTGATATAATTTTAAATCTTATTAGAATTTTCTTTTAGCAACTTCTTTAAAAAATTCTAAACATGTTTTTTTTTTAATATTTTATTTAAAAAAATATAAAATAGTGTGGTAAGTTCTTTTGGTATTTTTTGAAATTTTCATCTTTTATTTGTAGAAAAAATAAGTTATAAATATTTTTGCTATATTTGGAATTGTAGTTATTTAACTTCTATTTATACATTCACGAATTTCACAAACATATGCTTTCTCTATTCCATATAAATGATGTTGATCATGTGTAGAATTATTTTAACAAACTATTTCACCATATAAATCATTAAGTAAAAGGATAATTTTTTGTTTATATATTTTAGAATTTATAGATTTGAAATTACCTTGTTCTCAATAATAATAATTGAAAAAACTTACAATTAATTATTATGAAATATAAACAAGAGGAGAACCTCCGTATTTACTTAGTCTAAATTTTTCATTATTGTCAAATATCTCATATCGGTAAATATTACAAAAAAAAAATGTCTAACTGTGTCTAGAATCTTTTAAAGAACTTGTTAAAAGAAAATTCTCAAAATATTTAGAAGGGTTATCTTCAATTTATCCCCATGAAAGATAGCCTCTAATCACTTTGCCCCCATAAAAGATTTTTATTAACACTTTGCACCGTTGACTATCAATTAAAGATGCTAATTGATAACATCATTAATTATTAATTTTAAATGACAATTTTATCCATCAATAAGAAATAAATTAAATTATATTTGTCCCTCTTATATTTAAACATTAATTTCAATTTATCTACTCCATAATTTTGTATTAATACTTAAATATTATTAATTTGAGGCATAAAATATTTGATCAATTTTTTTAACAAATTAAAATACTTGTTTATTTTTTTCATCTTTTTTTTCTTTTTCTTTTATTTCATCTTCTTTTATATAAATAAATATGTCAAGTTTCTTGTAATTTATGATTTTTTTTACTCATTTTAGTTTGTTGTCTCTTTACAATATGATTGTTTATCTTGTTTGTATTTTTGACAATTTAAAGCATTAATTTAATATCTTAAATTTTTTTATTATATTATTATATGTATATTAAAGTAATCTAATCAACATAATAAAATTATATAATGAAAAATAAATAAATAAAATAATTATTTGCTTATTAGTTGTAAGATGTATATTTATTATAAATATATATTTTTCTAATAGAGATATCTTTTATTCTTAATAAATTTAATAAAAAAATTCATTCACTCTAAATTAAAAATCCATAGATATTTGAGTGGTAAAATAAAATGCTTCATTAATTTTTTATTAAAGAATTAAAAAAATTAGACAAAGTATGTATTATTTTGTTACATCCCAAAAAATTAAATAATTCATATGAGGTTTTTATTGACCAAGTAGATTAAAAATAGTTAACAAATTATAAAAAATAGTAAACTGTATCTAAAATCTAATTTTTTTAGTGAGATTATATATATTATTCTATTATTTAAAATAATAATAAGAAATTTAATTTGTTAAAGTATATATGAAGCAAAGAGAAAATAAAATGATGACAAAGTAGGACAAGATTTTAAAACTTAAATGTAAGGGTAAAATAGTTTAAAATATAAAAAGAAATAAAAATAATAATTTTTTTAAGGCAAAATTTAAACTTTTCATTTAAATATAGTAACAGGATATCCTTATCGGTGCAAAGTGCTAATAAAAATATTTGATGGGGGCAAAGTGATTAAAGATCATCTTTCATGGGGGTAAATTGAAGATAACCCTATTTAGAATTATACAAATATTTAATAGAGTTCTAAAGGATAACAAAGAAAATCAACTACTGCTAAAAAGGGCATTTATGACATTATACTAAAAAAATTATATTATATTAATTTTATATTTAGTTATTTTAAATCAAAGTGGTAAACTGCTTATTTATTTCATTGAGTGGGCAAATCGCACCTCATATACAAGTTGAGAGGGTAAACTGCATTTAACCCTAATAAAAAAAATCAAGCATTTAATAGGACAGATTTAACATTATATGGGAAAAAAATCAAATCTTTAATGTGGTAAATTCTAGAGCTTTTTTTTCCCCAAAATAACATAGTTTCTAAAAACTATTACCAAAATAACATACTTTTTAATTATATTCCTTTAATAACAATTTTTTTGCCTTGTAAGTCTCAATTAGCCAACGTGTAAAACAATTTATTATCTCTTTCTACAAATTATTCTATCCCATATTTTTCTCTTTTCACCTATTTCTTTGATCTTTCCTTATTGTTTTTATTTTAATCTCTCATCACAAATAATTTTCTCTCTCCACCTCTCTCTTTTAATTTTTTCCTTATTTTCTTCTTTTAATTATTTTTCCTTATCAAAATTCACGTGTTTTTTTCCTTTTCCTTATTTTCTTCTTTTAATTTTTTTTCTTATGAAAATTTACATATTTTTCCCTTATCAAAACTCAAAGATCATGATGGACATTTAAAACACAGTAAAATAATTTTAAAGTGAAATCGTTCCAAAGAAAACTAATTGTAAATAAAGGAATTCTTTAAAAATAAAACTAATTGTAAATAATTTTGAAGAAAACCTACTCACCCCTATTTAGAAATCATTCTACTAGCTAAAATTGAGAGAAGAAAACAATTCACACAATAAAAATCAATGAAGTTAAGTAAATTTCGTAATGATTTATAATTTTGAACAAGCACAAAAATTAAAATTCATGTATTATTAAAATTTGTGTGTTTTATTTAACAAATAATATTGAAATGAATTTTCTTCTTCTTGCATTTATTAAAGAATTATAATTAAAAAAATATGTATTTAAAGAATTCTAATTAAAAGTTATGTATTTTATTTAACAAATATGACTGATCTTAAATTTCACACCCTATCCATCTATTAAACTTGTGTATTGAGGAGTTTTAATAGGTATTTTCATGTATTTTATTGAATTATTTAAAAAATTGTTGTTCCTCTAAGAAAAAGTAATAAATTTTCTTTTATTAAAATTTTTCAAGAAATTAGAAATTAAAAAAGGAATGCAACCATGGTATTTTTCAATAGATTGAGAACTAAGAAATTGATAATAAAGGAGAAAAAACAACTATTAGTTTGATTAGGATGAAGTAATAATCTATGACATTAGGAACTAATGGAAATACAAAAGAGAAATAATTTGACAATAAAGTAATGATTTCTAAAATTGAAATTAAGATAGAGAAGATAACTTTAAATTAAGAGAGAGAAAATAACTTGAAAGGAGTTACAGTTTTTCTTTTATTTGAACTCTTTTTAAATTGAAAAATAAGTGAGAGAATGTAGTAACTTTTCTTCCACCGTGGATAGTTAAAGTATACATGGCTAAAAATGTGTTACTTAAGAAATATAAATTGAAAGTGTGTTATTTTTGTAATATTTTTAAAAAGTATGTTATTATGGATAATTTCATTTCATGTAGAGTAACAAAACTTTATGGATAATTTATTATGAGTATATGCAGGGCATATCTTTATGGATCACAAGATTCCTTTTATACATGAATGCGGCACCAAAAAATCAAGCAATTTTAAATTACTTGAGTGTCTAGACAATCACAAATAGTTAAATAGCCGTAGTAAGTTAATGGAATAAGCTAAGAGGCCTTTTATGAGTTATTTGATCTAAATGACTTTTGGTGGCAACACTACTTGTAAGGTCTATGTACATAACTTCAATATTTAATAGTTATATTTCATTCTTAATGCTACCTCATTCTTAATGCTACCTCTAAGTACTATACTCAAAAAAAAAAAAAAAAAAAAAAAAAAATTTACCATTTGAAAGTGTTTGATAATAAGTACATTTTGTGATTAAAAAGATGATAAGAAATCTTTACAATTTAAAAAAAATTTGATAATGAGTATATTTTAGTATTTAAGAGAGTTTGATAATTAGTTAAATTACCATCAAGTTTGATATATAAAAGTCATGAAAAACCAAACAAAAACTGTATAAAAAAATATAAAAGCTATTTTTTTTAGCGTCACTTTTTTTTATATAATTGGTAAGAAGGGCAGTAAAATTTTTCATTAATTATATAATACAATAAATTATATTAATGTTGTAATAATAGAAATATAAAATACGCCCTATTTAATAATTAAAAAAATTAAATAAGAACACAAGATGCACCCCTCATACTAATTTTCCAAAAGTTAAATAAGTTAAAATATTACAATTGAGAAATTAATTCTATGCAAATTATTTGAAAGGCGGTTATTATATTCCGCTTTCTCTTTTGTTGTTTCTTATTTTGTTACTCGGGGCATTCAATGAAAGTGACTGGATGTTTTTAGAGTCACATAATTTTTTTTTCTATTTTGTCCAGATTACCACAATTCAAAGTAGTACAAGTTGAGGGAGGAACACTAAATCATCAAATGATTAAAATGATCTTGAGAGAACTGTTTAAAATTGAACCGTTTGCCTTGATTTGAAGGGTATGAAGTTAAATGTGTTATTAATTGTACTGCTAATTTGAAATCTTGGTTTGAAAAAAAATTGGAATGAAATGAAAGGAAAGATGATCCCAACCATCTAACCTACAATCTTGATGCTTACATTTAGGAAATTGAAAATGCATAAAAATCTTTTCACAACCACAACTATAAAGTTTTCATCGCTATAGGTTGTTTATGCTACTGAACATTTAATCTAAGTTGATTCGAGCTAGCATCTAAACCCCATGTACAAAATTGCTAATTAAAAAAAAATCTCTCATCTAATTAATCTTTTTCTTTTAGTTTTGTACAACTATATTTATTTGAAATAATTTACGGTAATTGATATAACAATATTCAGACATTTTTAAATTGATGGAATCAGTCAAAGATATATTTACAACAAATTACATAACAAACAAGAGCAGTAAATGGAAACAAGTAACGGTAATATTATTTTCAACTTTATATATTCATATGCTTATGGAATAAAGGATATACAACTTTTATTGACTTTAGCTTCGGAGTAGACTCCCGGGGATTACCTCGGGTATTTACTCTAACTTCATTCTGTTTTGCAAATAAGATAAAAATACTGTTTGGAGCTTGATTGTCGCAACTGGGTCAGATAATTTCCCGAGGTGAGAATTTGAGCTCTAACATTTGGCGCCGTCTGTAGGAACAGATCAAAAGCTTCACACAACAGAACGGTGATGGTGAACACAAGGTCGATGAAAGGAACAGTTCAGACTAGTCGGCGAGTAGAGGAGAGGCAGTCGTCTCCTTCTCATAAAAAAGATCCTGAGAAATCGCAGCAGGGGGATAATCGTATGACCCTGGAAATGATGAAAATATTTGCGGAGCACTACGATCAGATGGAGGCCATGGTCAAGGAGGCCTGGAAGAAGAGGGACGATCAGCAGAAGGAACGGGGGAAAGCACCTATGGTGATTCATAGTGAATCCGACGGAGAAAATGAAGGGAAGTCTGAAACACAGCATTTTCTCCAACCTGGAGGTGGGGAAAATACAAACCGAGATGTGGGTAGGATTCCCAGGAAAAGAAGACCCCGGAGGGATAGCCCCTTATCAAAGGAAATAACTGATTTCCCTTTACCTCCTCGTTTTAAGCTACCACAACTACAGGTCTATATGGGGGATACAGACCCTAATGATCATATACATAGGTTTGAATTGACAATGGACATTTTGAAAGCACCAGAAGAGACAAAGTACCAAGCTTTCCTAACTACCTTGGAAAGGAAGGCCCGCTTATGGTATGAAGGTTTGAAGCCAGGAGTATAGACTCTTTTTCTCAGCTATGCGATCTCTTCTTCAACCGCTTCTTACAGCGAAAGAAGTTTGATAAGTCTGCTGCTGAATTATTAAACCTTCAACTAGGAGAGAATGAATCTATTAGGGGATATATGAACAGGTTCAACGATGAAAGTTTGCAAGTGAAAAATTGCTCGAAGGATGTGCTAGTGGGGGCATTTCTTAATGGATTGCGCCCCAGACGTTTTTACGTAAAAATGGCTTCTGATCCATTGGCCGACATGGAGCAGTTAATGAACCGAGCAGAAAAGTATGCAAAGAGAAAAGAGGCTGACCAAAAGAAAAAAGATAACGAGAAGCGTGGCATAAAGACTCGAGAGGAGGTGAAAAGGAGTGTAGTTGTAGATAGACAAGCTCGGGTTTTTGATCGTCTTAACCTTCCCTAGAGGACAGCCGACCTAACAATCCGAGACAAGATAACCACTCCACTCAACAAAACCCATGCAAAAATATTAGCGATCATGGGAAAGAAAGGGATTCTGAAGTCTCCTCCCAAGGTGAACGCTCCAAACCACAAACGGAATCGAGATCTTTTCTGTAGTTTTCATCAACAGCATGGGCATGACAAAGAAGATTGCTCTGACTTAAAAAGGGAGATCGAAGATTGTGTCCGAGAAGGCCACTTACAAGAATTTGTCAAAACAACTTACAAGGTGGCTCAAAGGGGGCGATCAGTTGAAAGACGATCTCCCCGGAGGGCAAACTACAGAAGAAATTACACAACTGATGAGAAGAGACCGCGACTTAATAATCATCCTCCTGCACAGGATATTACTGGGGAAGTTCATGCCATCCTTGGAGGACTAGAGGGAGGTGAAAGTAATTCAGTTCAGAAAAATAGGTTCCGAAAAATACCCACATAGGAACCTTACCAGAAAAAGGTTTAAGCCTTCAGAGACTATCACGTTCTCAGAGGACGATGCTGTTCCCACCAAATTTTCGCACTCAGATGCTTTGATTATCAAAGCTATCATTGTCAAAAAGTTGGTGCATCGAGTTTATGTGGACGATAGGAGCTCAGTTGATATTTTATATATTAATGCATTTGAGTAGTTGGAAGTAGATCTCAAACATCTCTGATGGAGTCCAACTCCGTTGGTCGGTTTTTTTGGGAAATCTGTTCAACCGTTGGGTATCTGACTTTGGAGAATACCAGAGGTGGAAAACTGTGTACTCGGATTTTGTGGTTCTAAAATCACCTTCTCCTTATAATGTCATCATAGGTCGCCCCACAACGGTGAAGCTAAAAGCCACATGGTCTCCTTACCATTTGGTGATGAAGTTTACCACACTAGCAGGAGTGGCCGTAATAAGAGGAAACCAAGACGTAGCTTAGCAATGTTACACGGTTGCTATTCGGGAAAAATGGAGGGGCCCGTGTTAATTACATAGAAAGAGACGTGGGGATCCGAGGTCCCTTAAAGATGAAAGAGGAAGATTCAACAAAAAGTGTGGACTTTGATTTTGGAAAAGATGAAATACAGAAGATAACCTTAGATAAGCGGAGGTCTGAAAGGACAATCCAAATAGGCAGGACTATGTCCACTCATGTTCAAGGGTATCTTGTCGAGCTCTTGATTGAATTTAAGGACGTATTTGCATGGAGTCCAAAGGATATGGGAGGTGTGTCATCGGATCTCATAACACATTCACTGAATATTCTTGTTGATGTCAAGCTAGTCCAACAAAAAGGAGAAATTTTGTGTATGAGCGAAGGCTAATCATCCAAGAGGAGGTTGAAAATTTGCTTTTAGTGGGGATTTTAGGGGAGGTAAGATATCCGAACTAGATCGCTAATCCAGTAATGGTGAAGAAGGTAGATGGAGGATGTCGAATGTATATCAATTTTACGGATCTAAACCGAGCATGTTCGAAAGATTGTTACTTGTTACCTTTAATTGATCAAATTGTAAGCGCTATAGTGGGGTTTGAGATGCTATGCTCTCTTGATGCTTATAAGGGTTACCATCAGATCTTGATGAATCCAACAGATACAGAAAAGACAGCTTTCGTCACCAACAGAGGAACATTTTATTACAAAAAGATGCCTTTCGGTTTGAAAAAGGTTAGAGCCACGTATCAACGTTTGGTGAATCAGATTTTCAGAGGCCAGATCGGGAGAAATTTAGAGTCTTACATCAACGATATGGTAAAAAAAATTAAGTTGGAAGCATAAATGTTAGATGAACTAAGAGAAACATTCTTGACATTACGAGAGGTCGGGTTAAAATTAAATCCCAAATGTGTGTTTGTGTAAGCTCGGGAAAATTCTTGGGTTTCATGGTATCAAAAAAAGGAATCAAAGCAAACCAAAAAAAGTTGGAAGCCATAATTTTCATAGAATCCCCTAAGAACGTCAAAGAAGTGCAGAAATTGACTGGTTGCATGGCTGCCTTGAATAGGTTTTTGTCCCGAGCAGTCGAAAGGGGCTTACCCTTTTTTAAGCTTCTAAAATCGGCAAAGGATTTCAAATGGAATAGAGACTGCCAGGAACATTTCAAATCACTGAAGGAGCACTTGAAACAACTTCCCACCCGTCCGTCCCCACGACGGGAGAAATATTGTTTTTATATTTGGCGGTAGCAGAACAAGCAGTAAGTGCAGTCCTAGTTCGAGAAGATGATGAGATACAAAAACTTATGTACTTTGTGAATAAGGCTTTACAAGGGGTTGAACAAAGGTACCCAGAGATCGAGAAGTTGGTTTTACCTTTGGTCTTCGCAGCTTGGAGATTGAGGCCACATTTCCAGGAGTAGTCGATTTATGTTTCAACTGATCAACCCCTCCGTCAGGTGTTATACCGACCTGAGGCATCTGGGCGACTGTCCAAGTGGGCTATAAAGCTCGGGAAATAGGATATTACTTTCAAACCCCGAACAACAATTAAAGCCCAGGCACTAGCCGACTTCATCACTGAGATTCCACGAAAAGAAAAAGAAAGCTCCACTTCGAAACCAGAGACGACCGAACAAGATGGTAGTAGAGGATGGCAACTATTTGTTGATGGAGCTGCAGCAGGAGAAGGGTCAGGAGCGGGGCTAGTATTGATTAGTCCTGAAAATCATGAATTAACATAGGCATTGAAGTTTGAATTTTCTATTTCCAATAACGAAGCGGAGCATGAGGTGCTCATAACAGGTCTGAAACTGGCCTTATCAGTTAGGGCACGTCAAGTAGCAGCTTACAGTGATTCTCAGTTGGTGGTTGAACAAGTTTCTGGAAGGTACGCCATCAAGGATGCTACGATGAAAAGATATGTCAGCTCGTTCGAAAGATGACAGAAAAGTTCAAAAATTTTACTATCCATAAGATTCTGAGGTCACAAAATAGAAGAGCAAATGCTTTAAGTTAGCTTCTTCTACCTCAACACATTTGAATAAACAGGTGTAAACACTTCCAAATCGAAGCATAATTGCTACGGAGGTAATGGATATAGCTGATACAGAAATTTGGATGATTCCCATATCAAATTTCTTGATGTCAGGAATCCTTTCTGAAGATAAGGCAGCAGCTCGGCAGATCCGCATGCGTGCACCTAGGTACTTTTTAAGAGATGGAATTTTGTACAAGAAAGGGTACTTAAAATCCTTGTTGCGAAGTGTAGACCCAGAACAAGCTCATTATCTGCTTCAAGAGGTACATGAAGGGATTTGTGGGTCACATATTGGAACCAAAATGTTGGCTAAAAAAGTAACCATTCTCGGGTATTTTTGGCCGACCATGTATGAAGATGCAACTTAAATAGTGAAGACTTGCGAGAAGTGTCAGAGGTTTGCTGTAATGACACATAGTCCCTAGGTACCTCTTAACTCGACCATGTCTATTTGGCTTTTCTATCAGTGGGGAACAGACCTACTCGGTCCTTTTCCTGAAGGGGCGTGCCGGGTAAAATACCTTATAGTAGCAGTGGATTACGCTACCAAATGGGTAGATGCAGAACCATTAGCAATCATCTGTGGAATGAATGTGATAAAGTTTTTTTGGAGAAATATCATCTGCATGTATGGAATTCCAGGAGTGATAATTTCAGACAATGGAAGGTAATTTGCTGAGGAGCCATTCAAATCTTGGTGTTCTTCTCTCGAAATTAAACAAAATTTCAAATCGGTGGCTCATCCTCAAAAAAATGGGCAAGCAGAGGTAACTAATCGCATATTATTGCAAGGTTTGAAAACACGATTAGGACGAGCTAGTGGAGATTAGGTTGAACATCTACCAATGGTACTATGGTCATATCGAACCACTCCAAAAACAGCCACAGGTGAGACTCCTTACAGCTTAACGTATGGTACCGAAGTAGTTATATCAGCCGAGATTGGAGTACCAAGTCCTCGAATTTTATTCTTCAGTTCGGGTAGTAATGAAGAAGGACTCTGAGAGAATTTGGACGCGTTAGAGGAAAAAACAATATGCTCACAATTGAAGGATGCTAAATATAAACAAGATGTAGCTCAGTATTATAACAGAAGGGTGAAGAGTCAGTTTTTTTGAGCAAGAGACCACGTCTTAAGAAAAGTAGAAGCAAGTCGGGTCGAAAAGATGGGGAAACTAGACCCCCAATGGGAATGCCCATATAAAGTGGTGGATGTTTCTTCAAAAGGATATTGTACGCTGTCAAGAATGGATGGAAGACCTATCCCAAGAACTTGGAACTTTCAGAATTTGAGAAAATATTATTAAGTAGAATATTTTTCTTGCCATGTAATAAGTTGATCCTTATTTCAATAAAATTCCTTGCTGTTGTTATAGCAATTCCGGAGAAAAGATCTCTGTGAAAGTCTATAAAACAACTATGCAAAAATTCCTGAAGAAATTCCTTGCGAAAAGCTGTAAGGAAATAATGAGACTTCAAGAAATGAAATTCTAAAATTGATATGATAAAATCTCCGAGAAAAATCTTGATGAAGAAATACAAAATGGCAAATTTGCTATTATAACTAAATCAATCCGCGAATGACTACAACATAGAATAAAATTAGCAAAAGAAGACATCTTCAAGATCGGCTTCCCTCATCATCTTTCTCCAGCTTGCATATATTCACTTCGGGCATTTCAAATTGAGGAGTTGAAGAGATATATTGATTCAAGGTAAACTCAAGCTCCCCACCGACCAGTTCTTTGAACTTTGCAGTAATTTTTGCCTCAGCATTAGTATCATAACCCAGTTCATCAAGATTCTTGTCAGAGAGATATTCCTTCTGAATAGCTTTAACGGCTTTGCTATAACCATAGTGAGCAATGGGTATGTTGAGTTTGGCGAGAAGTTGAGCAAAATCCTCTGACCTCAGGAAATTCTCTACGGTCTGACTGGAACCACTTCCTTTATGAAAGTTATAGCGACGGTCCATGTCCTTGTAATGAGAATGCCACTTTAGGCAAGAAGAACTAAGTGTTTGCACTTTAGACCGGAGATTTTCCACTTCATTCTTTTCATTCGTCAATTCGGTTTTTGTAGAGAGGAGTGCCTGACGATTAACCGTCTCCAGATTTTTCTGCTTATTGATTTCCTCTTTTAGGAGGCTGATTCTGCTTTCCATATAGGAGACCTTTTTCTTCTCAGCTTCTAGATCAGATCGTAGTGAGGTTGAATGCTCGGCAACACGGATAACCTCTATTGCTCGGTTGGATAAAATAGCACTCTGCAAAAATATATATATAAGCAGAGATGGGAATATATGATTAAGGGGAGAAAATGATTAGGCAACAAGTGTACCTGAGAAGCAGAAATGGCTAAGGCATTTATCAGCGCTTGGTAATCAAGTTGCCTTACAGAATCTTGATCCCGTGGGGGGGATACCCTTACTAAGCCATTGGTGTACTGAAGTTGGAGTGAGTAGTCAGGAATTACGATTGAAACCCCAGTTCGGACAAAATTGGTCACCCGGATGAGAAATAGGGACATAAGAGATAGGCACAGTTGCAGGCGATAATTGGGATGAAAACCCAAAGTCAACATGTTGAGGAAAATCGTATGGGAGAATAGAAGCTGAACCAGTTGCGAGGCTTCTCTTTTTACCCCCTATCTTCTGAACTGAATGCAGGTGGCAGATTCTTTTTGGAAGACCTAGTATTTTTCTCCGTGGCAGAGGAGGAAGGCCTGGAGAAGATTTTATCGTGCCAAAAACCATCGGGTCTGGGGCTTTTGGTAAAATCTCTAGAGCGGGAGTTTCAACTTGAGCTGAAGTTTCCTCACTTGATTTACCCGAGGAGGAAGCGGTGGTAGAGGGTTTATTAAACCCCGCCCTGATAAGTTGACTGAGGTCCATCACTACAATGAGAAAAGCATCAGAAAAAGATCAGAGCAAGATGACCAAAATTAACAAATAAAAGGTAAAGTACTCATACTCAATTCCATGTCTATCCTTTGAACCTTTATATTTAGGACCGAGAATTACCGAACTCAAGCCACCTTGGATCAAAATTTTTTCGGATAATCTAGAAACATCAATGCTAACGCCTAAAGATTTTAAAGTCTTTTCTCCACCGACGTCATAATATCTCTTAGGTTCTCGGTCAGTTATAGTGCTAGTAATTCTTTAAGGTCGGTTTTGACCAATAAACTCAATGCTTACAAAGAAAAACCTTTCTTTCCAATTATGTATTGAACTGGAAAATTTATAAAGGAAGGACACTCAACTTTTTCTACGATTGAAATAAAACTACCCCTTTTCATTGGGTAGAGTCTTCAAGGAGAACAATCGCCTAAATAAAGGAAGGCTAATTGCAACTTTGTTATATTTGCAAACCAACTCAAAGCTAGCCATGGTTCTAATGGTGTTTGGGGTAAGCTGACTCAAGCTAATTTTATAATGGTTTAACACTCCTAGAAGTAACCCCGTGATAGGAAGCCATAAACCCGCTTAAAGCTGATGTTCATAAATAGCTACATGACCTCGAGGAGGATAAGTAGCTCGGTCAGTTTTTGCTGGGATTTGAAATGTAATGTGGTCGGGAATAAAATATTTCTTCACTATGCGATTAACAGTTTTTGAAGTCAGAGTGGATGAGATAGAATCAACGAGAAGGTTTTCGGCAACCTCAGTGTTTATGGTATCATTTTGCTCGGATGTTACTGTCTCGGTAGTTTCGGTAAGTGACGCGGATGATCGAGGCTTGATGTCCTAAACCACACGAACTCACACACTTTGGACCGTGCTGCACAAAACAACCCGAACAAGAACAAAACACAAAAGCGGAAAACACAAAAACAAGGATATTTAAACGTGAAGATTGGATATTAGCCAATCAAACCCCCACGCTTATTACAAACGAATTAGCCTAGCTCGTGTAAATCTCGAAGTTAAACTAATTGGTTTGGCACATTCTTGAAATCAAGAACTTTTAGGCTCACCTAAAGGTCTTAGCTAGAGGTTGGTGGATTTGTTTGAAGATCAACTAAACTTAATTGAAACTTCAAGGATTACAACGTATTACTTCAATTTTTAGCAAAAGCTAGATTATTTATTCATACCAAAAAACGTCAAAACATTACCTTAAATAGGCTACAAAAATTAGCCAAAAGAAAACCCTAGCAAGAGGTCAATTTCGAATTGAACTTCAAGCTTAACTAACCAATCTAATTTTAGGATCTTGATGAAGTGATAAGGAAAGCAAATAGCTCTGCATTTGGTCTGGCTACAGGAGTATTTACTCAGAACATTGACACACCCAACACTTTGATGAGAGCATTGAGAGTTGAGTCAGTGTGGATTAATTGCTTTGATACGTTTGATGCTGCAATTCCTTTCGGTGGGTATAAAATGAGTTGCCAGGGAAGAGAAAAGGGTGAATACAATCTCAAGAATTACTTGCAAGTGAAGGCTGTGGTTACCCCAATAAAGAATCTAGCATGGTTGTGATTACCTTCTTTTTTATTTTCTATTTTTGAAAAAATAAGAAGAGGCCGTCATAATCTTAGCATACAACTGCATTATGGTTCGTAAAATAATGATGATGATGATGATTATTGTATCTTAGGTAGCTATTGGTGCTTCACAATTTGAATGTTTGTACTATCTGCTGGATGAAAAATTTAGTTTTTCTTGCCATAAATAAATGGGGAGTGTTAACTCCTACTTTGTTTAAAAAAAACCAATCCAATTTTAGGAAACTTCTAAATTAGAATGGAACTAACTAACCGAAATTACTTTCCTAAAACGAAATTACATGCCATTATCATTCAAGACAACTTGGACATGCCATTATCATTACGTTTGGACTTAACTTATTAAAACATTAATTAAATCCTATAATTAATTAAGAATGGCATGATCCATAAATGGCAAAGCCCAAGCACACCATCTTGGTCTTCAAGATCCATGAATATTCTTCAAGGCGTTTGGGTAACGATGCGTTTGGGTATATCCGGCAACGTATTTTGTCTATTATACATATATATAAGCTCTGTTTAAAAAAAAAGAATATTCTTCAAGGTGGAATTTCCTTCAGCTCCAATGTAGAACTCTTAGAAACTTCATTATGTATTGTAATTGAAGAGATATTCCATATAGCTCATTCTTGAGAGGTAAATGCTGTGTGATGAGCTTCTCGAAAATCATCCAAGTCTTCACAATATGTTGACAATAATGAGAGCAAAGCAGCCTTCATCTTCTTTTTTTTGATCGAATGTAAAAAATTATATTGATCAAAGAATGTTTAATATACAAAGTGCACCGGGCATACCCGGGTTTGCCACAATAACATCTGACAAAAGAACTAGTTTAGGATCCCAAAAGAACTAGTGAAGGATAGAGACACTAGGGTACAAAGATACACCGACCCTGTACACGTGTGTTTTTATCCTATATACAATATCAGAGTGAATAGGCTGTAGGCTTTCAAAGAATAATTTGTTCCTAGTGAGCCAGATATAGTAAACTGTACAAGTAAAAGTCAGCCTACTCTTCCTAGCCCTCCAGGAGGTACCTCTGCTTTCCTTTTTCAGCCACTTCAAGGCCGCATCTAGAGTGGTCTTCTCCCTTCTCAATCCACACTAACCAGGCACATCATCCCAGATCGCCCTAGTGAAGGGGCATGCAAAGAACAAGTGCTATGTAGACTCCTCAGTGTCTCCACAGAAACCACAACTCTGGTCAATGTGGAGATAGCCCAATCTGTCCCTAGTGAGAAGCCGACCTCTGATCCCTAGCCAAACCATGAAGGAATACTTGGGCGGAATGTAATGGTTCCATATCGTCGACACCCAAGGTACCTTCGGAGCTGAACTGCTGAAATAATGATATGCAGTCCTAGCAAGTTCCGGTTACTTCCAGGCTTTCATCATAGCCATGCCCTGATCCTTCGATCCCTCCCTCTCCACGATCTGATCCCTGATGTTCAAGAGCCTCCTCATAAGAGTCGAGTGATATCTAGTAAGGGAAAGCTCCCAAATGGAGTGGCACTGGAGATAAGAGTAGTGAACCCATCTAACCCACAAGGAATCCTTCTTGTGGTGTATGTTCCATAGTACCTTGGAGAGGAGAGCCACATTCCAAGCCATCAGGTCCGTGACTCCCAAACTCCCTCCTCGTTTGGCCTAGCCAGATCTTCCCAAGCCACCTTCGGTTGTTCTCCGTCCCATAGGAAGTTCCTACAGAGGCTGATAACTCTGTTGATGACTTCAGCGGGGACCGGTAATGCAAAGAGCCAAAAGCAGTAGATGCCCTATAGAATCGATCAGATAAGCTCCAAGCAGCCAGCATGAGATAGGGAGGATGCCGTCCACGCACTAATATGGGACATGATCTTCTCCAAGAGCGGAGCAAAATGTAAGACCTGTAGTTCCCGTGCCACCAGGAGGATGCCCAAATATCTGATAGGAAAAGATCTACGTGGAATACCCGTAAGGTTAATGATGTCCGTCTGAACCTCCACTGGTACTCCAGCAAAGAAAACTTGAGATTTCACGGTGTTAGCCCCCTGAGACCTCCCTAAACTGATATAAGCAATCCCAGAGTATCCCTACAGAGGGCCGGTCCCCTCTACTGAAGAGCATAAGATCATCCGCATATGCCAGATGCGAAATCTTATACTTTTCACACCAAGAGTGGAAGGTGAAAGGAAGCTCTCTGGTCCTCATGGTGAGCAGCCTGGATAAATACTCCATGCAGATGACAAAGAGGTACGGGGATATGGGGTCCCCCTATCTCAAACCCCTCCGTCCCTGGATATGGTCATGTATCTCTCCATTGATCCTTATGGAGTATGAGACCGTAGTCACGCATTACATCACCCAATGAACATATACTATGGGGAAACCCATAGACTCCATAGCTCATCGTAAGAAAGCCCAGTCCATTGTTGAGTGAGTTTGTCGTGCAACCCAAACAAACAAATACCCTAACTCTAAATATGTAGCACTTGGAAGCAAGGGGTCGAATTCCACGGAGAGGGGGGTCTTGTTAAGAGTTCGTGTCTAGTATGTAGAGTAATGAAAAATGCAACTAAGGAAAGAAAACAAGAAAAAATGCAACAAGACTAAACCTACACTAAAGTCAACCTAATTGATCTAGGACTTTAGCTTCAAAATTAGGGAGTAGAAATCAAGTATATAAGTGTATCATTGGAATTTAGGACTAGGTTTCTCAATCATTTGTAGCATTGGTGATTCATGTGATAGCTTGAAGAATGTGGTTTAATGTTGTCTAGCGGAAATTTGGTGGTTAAGACTATAACCGGACCAAACTCAACCACAATTAATAGATCAATCAAAGCAAATTGATTCTATGTCATTTCAAATCCACAACTTCCAAGCCAAGTCCCCAACTAGGTTATTATGCTAGTGTTGACTTAGTTTTCATATGCTTAGGGCTAATTCATGGAATAGATTCAATCAACATTATCATGGACAAAGATGTCTTTTCATCACAACATGCAATGGATTAATATTCTACTCACAACATGACCCAATTCTCACTTTCAAGTTAAGGATATTGCACAAGAAATGTGACCTTAAAATCAAGCATATGAAACATATAATCAAGCCCATAACATTTCATCACCATACAAACAAATTATCAAAAGCCCATAGCCTAATTCCAAAGACACCACACAATTTAGCCCATCATGGCTAATTAGAGCAAATCCAAATGGTAGATTAAGCAATATATTAGCAAGAAAGTGCAAGGAAAGAGACAACCCAATATATGTGGTCTTCCCAAATGTTGATTCCAAGCTAAAGGTCCAAGCTTCCTTTTGATTTCCACTCCAATTAGCCAAAAGTTCATAGAATTCTATCCCAAGAAATAAAACACCAAGAACACACACTAAAAGGTGTGTTCTTATGAGCTATTGCTAATTGTATCCTAGATACCTAACTTAGTATTTAAGAAATCTTATATAGTTAGTAAAATGACTAAAAATCAATAATTACATAAAGTACCCCGCTTATTCTAAAATAGGGGCCGAAATGCAATTCCCGAAAGTGTTGGTCCCGCAGCCACTTTTTCAGGATTTCAGACAGCACACTTTGATGATATTGGGACGCGATTTGGAATGTCGTCCATGGAGAACTGGGCGTTTTGGTCTTCATAATATTTGTAGCCCTACCTCCTGGCTTTCTAATGCATCAAGAATCATTGAATTTGAAGGTCTGGAATGAAAGTTATGAATATTCTCCCAAACTGTGACATAGGCTTCTGATTTTCCGAATTATTTGGTGTATATTGACTTGAGCCTCAATTTCAACCATCTTGCCAGCCGAGTTTGGAGTAATTCCAAACATAAGAGTTTTAGTACTCTCGTAGATCTTTCCAAAACATCCAATAACTCTTCTTTTAGTTTAGTAGAAGCCGAGATATGCTTGTTTGAACTTTGCTTTGTGTTCTGCCCAGTTTTGACTTGCATTCCTATCTTTGCTCCTTTGTGCCATCTTGTCTTTGGTAATCCAAATTGAGTGATTTTTGGTTCTTTTTCCCACTTTTTCACATCAAATATGGATTTTGTTCCTTTTAGCCTCATTGAACTTGAAATCCTGCATTTATTCCAAAAACAACACATAAACAACAATAAAATACTCAAAGGTAAGCATAAACTTAAGTAAACGAGGGGGTAAAAATAGGTATTTTTAGCCCCGATCAATCCCCCCACACTTAAAGTTTTGCTCATCCTTGAGTAAACAAAACAAAAGAGAACCAAACATAACACATAACACATAACTTGGTTGGCCACGTGCAAAGATAACATCCCATCCATTTCAAGTGCATTCATGTGACCAATGAATTTCGTGTGACTTTATTTCAAAAAACCTATTTGACTTTTGTGGCGAGGATATATTCAATGCTTCATAATAGTTATTTAGGCTAAGTGGTACTCACTTAATACCCCAACACATTTGTGTGTGTAGTGTGCAACGGGTTCCACATGGTCAAAGTTTATGTCATTATATAAGTGATAATAGAGAATGTATAGTTTCTAGCTTTTAAAACTAGCTCTTCCTTTTCACTAATAATCTACATATCCACTAGCGTACATACACTCATACATTGTATTGAGGATTAATGAACTTTATTCCCTACACATATAAGTAATTTGATGTGCCTTGGGTTTTTGGCATCTTTATACCTCTACCCAATCATATGAGTTCCATGTACGAATGTCATTTTCACTCAAGAGGCTATCTCATAGAGGACGGGTAAGAAATTCAACAAATTAAACACATGCCAAAGGTTTTATGTCTTGTTATACCTATTCCCAATCATACAAGTTCCTTTGATTTCAAACTTTCTTTCAAGTTCAAGAGGCAATCTCGCATCGAATTGGGAATGTGTAAAAGTAAGACAATTAACACTAAGCCATAGTTCAAATCATAGCGTATGTGTTCACACTAGTTTTCACAGGATCACTAGGTAAAATGTAAGCTTTATTCATTTTGAAAAAGACATCCCTAGTTCTCACTTTGTTTCATGACTCAACCTATCCCATATGTTTCCCCACTTGTGCTTGAAAACAAATGTATTGAAATACAAATTTTCCACACTATGCTTCAACTTCTATCACTTAGCACTAAGTTATCCTCAACCATTAAGTCTTATTGCATAAAACTTGTATCATTTGTCACACAAAAATTCATTTCCTACATTAGTTCACTTTCCATGGATAGTTATGATCTTTAACAAAGTTGCCAACCTACACTTTGTGTCAAAAACACAACTTATTCACAAGATCACAAAAATTTGAAAAAGTTCACACAAATAAAAAAACACATAACATACGGGGTAAAACATGCAATATTGATTCACTAGCAATTCACTTTTCACAATAAGCTCAAAAAAAAAAAAAAAAAAACTAACAACAAACATGTATTGCATCAACTCTTTCATTCAATTCCTCCAACAAGGATGATGATCATTTCCCAACATAAGAAAGTTTCAACAAAAGCAGACATTCCCTCCCCCACACTTAGAATCTTACATTGTCCCCAATGTAAGTCAAAGAATAAGGTAAAGAACTCCCTTTTTAGTAGGCAAAGAACTCCAATGTTCGCTAAGTTGATTTGGCTTTTTCTTCATTCTTTTTGTGGCATCCTCTTGGACTCCTTCAAAAGAATTCAACCTAATTCACTACAAAATAAGAAAATCAACAACTCAAAGCAAAGCAAAAATAACTAAAGTCAAAAGAAAAGAACAAGAGATTAGAAGTAGTTCTAGGTTTATTAGTCTCTAGCTAGACTTTATTGCCATTGTCATGGTTTGTTTCCTTGGAGTTCCTTCTTCCTCTTTGCTTTGTTCATTTTCCTCTCCATGCCAACACTATTACCATTTTCTTGTGATTCACTCATGCCCATCCAAGTTTGCTTTGGCACTTTTCCCTTGTTAGCTCCTCTCCTTCTTTTTCTTTTCCTCTTTTGATGTTTGGGCTTTGGTATGAATGTGCCACTAGTCATTGGATGAATCCCTACCATGAAGCATTGACCTCCTCTATTAGGGTTCTTCTCTTCTTCACCAACCTTGAGAGTGATAGCTTGATCTTCAATCTTGAATGTTATTGTTCTACTTTGTACCCCAATAGTTGCATCACCGGTAGCCAAAAATGGTCTCCCAAGTATAATGGGAATATCTCTATCCTCCTCCATGTTCAAAATCACAAAGTCTACCGGGAACACAAATTCATCAACGGTCACATAGACATCTTCAATTTTCACAATTGGACTTACCAATGATCGATCGACAAGTTGAAGATTTATCAAGGTAGGCCTAATTCTTTCCTTTAGCCCAACACTCAAAGCGGTTGAGAGGGGCATTAAACTAATTCCCGCTCCCAAATCAGATAAGGCTTTAGGAAAATACCTTGTACCGATCAAACATGGAATAGTAAAACTACCCGGATATTTCAACTTCTTAGGCATCTCTCGTTTGATCAAACAACTACAAATCTCCGTCAAAGAGATCTCCCTCTCACATTGAAGCTTCTCCTTGTTGGCAATGAGTTTCCTAAAGAACTTTGAATATTTTGGTATATTGCTCAAGAGCTCAACAAGGGGCACATTCACATTAATCTTTTCAAGCATTTTCACCCACCTAGCAAATTGTGCATCATGCTTAGTTCTTTTCAAAAACCTAGAAGGATATGGAGGACATGGCAAATCATAATCAAATTCAAGTGAGTTGGGACCTTCCTTCATAGTCTCCATCAATTCCGGTTCAAACTCCAACTCTTCTCCTTTAATGGCCACATCTTCCACATTATCTTTTTCACCACTTTTCCTATTTCTCTCACTCGTGGTTTCAACTTTCTCTCCACTTCTCAAGTAGATGGCATTACATTGATCTTCAACATCTTGGCTAGGCAAAGAGTTACTAGTGGTAATCTCTTGAGGTTTACTTTGGGTAACTTGGGCTAATTGCCCCAATTGATCTCGCATACTCCTTACCAAAGCTTCAAGGTTCATGATGCTTATATCATTTTGATTCAACCTTTGCTCCATTAACTCTATCCTTGTGACAATCTTATCCAAGATGTTACAAAACATTTCCTCAACCATAGGCTTCTTCTCTTCTTGCTTCAAAGGTGGAACCTCCTTTTGAGCTTGTCTCTCAAAGTTGCTCCCAAGATGCCTATGATCTCCCGATTCCAAATTTTCCCCATAGAGTGAAATAACATCCCGTTATATTGCTCCTTGTTGTGTCTTTTGTGGAGAGATTCTAGTCTTTGGCCAAAATTCCTCCTCTTCGGCCATGCTGGTCAAGAGCTCTTCAACTCCTTGAATGGACATGGATGATAAAGAGCCCCCCACACTCATTCTCACCTATCTCATAGTATCATAAGTCAACCCTTACCAAAACACTTGAAGGTGTCTTCCATTATCAAAACCATGATTTGGGCATCTCCTCAACATCTCTCCAAACCTTTTCCAAGCTTCACCAAGAGATTCTCCTTCATCTTGACAAAACATGAAGAATTCCATCCTCAACTTCTCAACCTTGCTAGGGGGAAAGAATTTCATGATAAACCTCCTTCTTAGCTCCTCAAATGTTGCAAAAGAAGAGGCTCTCAATGCCTTGTACCATTTTTTTGCTTTCCCTTCCAAGGAAAATGGAAAGAGAATTCTGCTCACCGCATTTCGAGAAACTTCTTGTATCATAAATGTGTTGCATATATGAAGAAAATCCTCAATATGGTCATAAGGATCTTCATTCTCAAAACCTTGGAAAACAACCTTCTCTTGAATCAAACATATGAGATCGGGAGGAATGAGGAAGCTTTCAACATCAAGTTCACACAAGTTATTACGATCTACAAATCGAGGCTCATATAGCTCCCCAAACATTCTTGGACGTTGTTCATCATGGGTAGCCATCTTTTCTAAGATTGAACCTTAACACAAAAAGGAATCCTCAAGTGCCTCCAAATTAACCTACAATAGCCCCAAAACAATAACAAGTAAAATGAACCAAAGACAAAAGAGCAAGTAAAACACCAATCTATATAATCACAAGATTCAAAAGACCACAAAACACAAAACGAGTAAAATGGACTAAATGTAAAATAGCAAGTCAAAAACGAAAACAAGATAATAATAATAAAAAAATTCAAGACAACACAAAATGCGAAAACTATGCACAAATGAAAAACACAAAAAAAAAATGCAAACTACTCAAAATACCAAACACTAATCTCAACAAAAATAGCCCCTCCCCGGCAACAGCGCCATTTTGTTGAGTGAGTTTGTCGTGCAACCCAAACAAACAAATACCCTAACTCTAAATATGTAGCACTTGGAAGCAAGGGGTCGAATTCCACGGAGAGGGGGGGTCTTGTTAAGAGTTCGTGTCTAGTATGTAGAGTAATGAAAAATGCAACTAAGGAAAGAAAACAAGAAAAAATGCAACAAGACTAAACCTACACTAAAGTCAACCTAATTGATCTAGGACTTTAGCTTCAAAATTAGGGAGTAGAACTCAAGTATATAAGTGTATCATTGGAATTTAGGACTAGGTTTCTCAATTATTTGTAGCATTGATGATTCATGTGATAGCTTGAAGAATGTGGTTTAATGTTGTCTAGCGGAAATTTGGTAATTAAGACTATAACCGGACCAAACTCAACCACAATTAATAGATCAATCAAAGCAAATTGATTCTATGTCATTTCAAATCCACAACTTTCAAGCCAAGTCTCCAACTAGGTTATCATGCTAGTGTTGACTTAGTTTTCATATGCTTAGGGCTAATTCATGGAATAGATTCAATCAACATTATCATGGACAAAGATGTCTTTTCATCACAACATGCAATGGATTAATATTCTACTCACAACATGACCCAATTCTCACTTTCAAGTTAAGGATATTGCACAAGAAATGTGACCTTAAAATCAAGCATATGAAACATATAATCAAGCCCATAACATTTCATCACCATACAAACAAATTATCAAAAGCCCATAGCCTAATTCCAAAGACACCACACAATTTAGCCCATCATGGCTAATTACAGCAAATCCAAATGGTAGATTAAGCAATATATTAGCAAGAAAATGCAAGGAAAGAGACAACCCAATATATGTGGTCTTCCCAAATGTTGATTCCAAACTAAAGGTCCAAGCTTCCTTTTGATTTCCACTCCAATTAGCCAAAAGTTCATAGAATTCTATCCCAAGAAATGAAACACCAAGAACACATACTAAAAGGTGTGTTCTTATGAGCTATTGCTAATTGTGTCCTAGATACCTAACTTAGTGTTTAAGAAAACTTATATAGTTAGTAAAATGACTAAAAATCAATAATTACATAAAATACCCTGCTTATTCTAAAATAGGGGCCTCGAAAATGTTGGTCCCGCAGCCACTTTTTCAGGATTTCAGACAGCACACTTTGATGATATTGGGACGCGATTTGGAATGTCGTCCATGGAGAACTGGGCGTTTTGGTCTTCATAATATTTGTAGCCCTGCCTCCTGGCTTTCTAATGCATCAAGAAGCATTGAATTTGAAGGTCTGGAATGAAAGTTATGAATATTCTCCCAAACTGTGACATAGGCTTCTGATTTTCCGAATTCTTTGGTGTATATTGACTTGAGCCTCAATTTCAACCATCTTGCCAGCCGAGTTTGGAGTAATTCCAAACATAAGAGTTTTAGTACTCTCGTAGATCTTTCCAAAACATACAATAACTCTTCTTTTAGTTTAGTAGAAGCCGAGATATGCTTGTTTGAACTTTGCTTTTTGTTCTGCCCAATTTTGACTTGCATTCCCATCTTTGCTCCTTTGTGCCATCTTGTCTTTGGTAATCCGAATTGAGTGATTTTTGGTTCTTTTTCCTACTTTTTCACATCAAATATGGATTTTGTTCCTTTTAGCCTCATTGAACTTGAAATCCTTCATTTATTCCAAAAACAACACATAAACAACAATAAAATACTCAAAGGCAAGCATAAACTTAAGTAAACGAGGGGGTAAAAATAGGTATTTTTAGCCCCGATCATCCACCATATCATAAGCCTTCCGGAGGTCCACCTTGATAAGGCACCTAGGCAAGATCCTCTTGCGATTGTAACCCTTTATCAGTTCTTGAGCCAAGTGAATGTTCTCTATCATACTCCTCTCCTCCACGAAAGCTGATTGCGCCTCATTGATGAATCTCGAAAGAAGACACATGAGTCGATTAGCCAAAATCTTAGAGATGGCCTTGTAGATAACATTACAGCAAGATATGGGCCGGTAGTCCCCAACCATGGTCGAATGAGCGGATTTAGGGATTAGAGCAATAATGGTGTGGTTGAGCTGCCTCAGAATCCTCACCTCTTCAAAAAACTGCTTGACTGCCTTACACACATCGCTCCCCACAATACTCCAAGAGGCCTTAAAGAAACCCGATAAAAACCCGTCCGGGCCAGGCGCCTTCTCGTTGCCAATATCAAAGATGGTTCCTTTTATCTCCTCCTCCTCCTCCACTGGGATCATGAGGCGATTCGCTTCATCTCGAGAGACTAGGGCACTTTGCCGGTACACCTCGGCATCAAGTGCTGGCATAGTGTGTGAAGACAACAATATGTCTTGGTAATAGGTCACGAACTCCCTAACCAGTGCACTCTTGGAAGTGGTAGTGGTACCATCGTCTGTGATTGCCGCAGGAATGAAATTCCTCATACCATTCCTCTTCACCACATCATAGAATAGCCTAGTGTTTTGGTCACTGTTAAGTAGATATCGACATTTAGCATTTTGGGCCAAATAGCTCCTCTCTGCCTCTCCTAGTCGCCAGGCCTCCTTCTTCATCACCATGACCTTCATTTGCAAATCCAAATCCGTGGGTAAGTCATGGAGAGCCGTGAATCTCCAATTCTTTCCTAGCCCTGATTACCCTGGAGGAGATATGATGGAAATGTAACCGGTTGAGCTCCCGAAGAGGTTCCTTCAATGCTTTCAGCCTCCTACATATCATGTATTGTTCCTTGCCATAACAAGGTTGAGACCAAGCCCGATAGACCACATCCAAGAATGAGTCATGCCCACCTCACATGTCAAAATAATGGAACATGCCCTTGCCTCGGTCTGACTGATCCCCTAAGGAAACAACACAAGAGGCATGATCTGATAAATGCATCAAGGTGGCGAAAGTGACATGAGCATATAAATCTGATTGGTACCATTGATTATTAACCATCATCCTATCCAATTTGGACCACACAATGCCATTAGACCAAGTAAGGTGACTCCCCATAGATGGTACGTCAGAAAGCTCTAGAGATACCGTGCACTCTAGAAACTCTTGTGTCTTATACGGTTTAATAGGGGACCCATTAATCCTTTCATTGTCAAATAATACACTGTTGAAATCACCAAGAAGCATCCACAGAGAAGCAGCCGGTGCTAAGGACTCCAATGCACTCCACAAGAGCTGTCTGGTCACAATAGTATGAAAGCCATATACAAAAGTCACAAGAAAGGTAATCGAGGATACCTTGCATGTGACTGCTATATGAATGAATTGACGCTGCACTGCCAACGTAGAGACATCCACTTTAAGAGGGTTCCGCAATAAAAGAATCCGGGCCCGTTGATAAATGCCAAAATTATTGCATTGGAACCACCCAGCAAACCTCGACTGTATCAACGTGTCCACATTGCTTTCATCTATCTTACAATCAAGAATACCAAACACAACTAGGCTTTGCTTGCCTAGCATAGTAGAGACCTCTTTTTGCTTAGGGGGAGGTTGAACCCCTTTATGTTTCATAAGCCGATCAACATTAAGAACGGTGACGGCCTCCTACCTTCCCGTTTTCCTGCCCTTTACCCTTCTTGGCTTTACTCTTCTTTTTGCTTGTGTGAGCAATAATCCACTGTCTCTCTTCCTCTGTAGCCATCGCTTCATAAAAGGAAGGAATGCTAGTCGAAGCCTGGGGGGAGCATCCCCTTCCAGTGGTGGAGAAACCAAAGTCTCCATAAATGGCACCTCATGAACCTCCTTTTGCCTTTCCTCTTCCTCCTCCTCCATAGGGGCCTTGCCCTTGTCAATAATGGTCAAGGCAGTGGGTTGGTCCTCCTCGGCTTGTGGTACTTGTAGCCTCCGCAAGTCCATCTCCTTCATAGCTCATTTTCCCATAACTTTAGGGGCTGCCTTGGGTTTAGACGAACCCATGGATTTGGTTGCTACCGAAGGGCTGGCGCCATGGTCAATTGGCTTGGAGGGTATAGATGTAACCTTGGCAGTGGGTGCTTTGGATCGGCCCCTTGGTTTATTCCTTGTTGCCATGTCTTTGCCTCCTTGATCTCCTTGCTCCACATTCAATTTCTTTCCTCGAGATTGTGATCTCCCCCTTGCCTTAGTCATTCGGCCACTGCAGTGATCCACATCATGGCCCAACATATGGCAAGTTGTGCAAAATCGGGGCTCCATCTCATAAAGAACCACTTGAGTATGCCATACCCCATTCGGCAACATATAGCAAAATTCCTTTGTAAGTGGCTTGGTGACATCCACTTCTACTAGAACGTGGGCATAGGCAGTCTGTTCCATTGCCGCAGTACATTCATCGGCATCTATCGACTCCCCTACGTATGATGCAATCTTTCTTAAGGCCACTTCTCTCCAACAGTCTAATGGAAGGCTAGGGAAACGAATCCAAGTAGGGATAGAGCCAAAATAGGTATAATCAAAAGCAAAATATGGTGGCAATACCATGAGAAGCCAAGGAATGCCAAAAGTGTCATACGGGCCATTCTCAAGAACCATGTCCCGATCACTTTCAATTTCAAACCTAAAGACCATCCATCCGCTCTCATGAATTGTGAATTTCTGTTGAACACCCCATTTGTTTCGAACCTCATTTATAGCTTTTAGCCTGGGGAATTTCCCAAGAATATATCCAACTAAGCTATGCCCAAAGTCCCTCATATCTCCGTTCTCCAATACCCGATCTGCTTCTTCCTATTTCTTCAACTTAAAACTCTTGCTAACTTTCTTCCTTTCCATAAGAAGTGGTAGCAGCCCCTTGTAGTCCCTTAGTACTGGAATTGACATTGGTTATAACCGTTTGAGCATCATCGGTTGCAACCATTTTCTCGGCTGCACCAACCATTTCGGCAGCCGGCTTTTTTCCCCAATTTAGGCCATGTGTTGTCGTCCCTTGTGTGTTCCGTGGTCCAGCAGTAGTATCTTTTAGAAGGGCATGATTTTGGTCCGAAATAACATGCTTCCTGGTGGTTGTGGATAGTCCGGTAGTGGAGGTTTTTCAGGCAGGACCTTCCCCTTGTTTCTCCTCCATCGGCAGCCCCTTCCCCTTTTTTCTCCGCCTCCAGCAGCCCTTCCTTGAGCACTACTTGGCTGTCCATATTCCCCTCGTGAGGTCTAGCAGTTGATGATTTCTTAACAGCAAGTGCTACCATGCTGGTGTACGTTTGGAGTGGTGATGTGCGGCATGGGGCAGCTGTTTTCACCGCCTTGGCAGCAGCTTTTTCGGCAGCGGTGGTGGCTCATTTGAGTTCTAATTTGCTGGCCTTAGCCCCCCTTTAGGTTCAGCAAGTGAAGGGCTAGAAATTGGGTGTTTTCCGGCAGAAAGATGGTCTGAAGTTGACGTTCCGGCAGAGCCCATTTTTCCGGTGATAGGGGCTATTTCTCGTCGGTGTGTGGCCAATGTGGGGACGGGCCCATTGCAACTCAGTCCAGGTGGACAATGATATCCAACAAGGGCAGGACAATTGGCAGTGGGGCCCACTTGAAGGGCTGAAATCAGATTGGGGAAAATCTGATTTTTCAAAAAATTTTCAAAATTCAAACCAATTTGCACTATTCATCGTCCTCAACCTCCAAACATTCATCCAACAAACACATAATAACTGAATAAGCTACAATAATTAGTGAAAACCAACCTAAGATTGCAGCAAATCAAGTTTAAAAGAGCAAGGTGGACAATAAGCTTGATAATCTTGTGAAACAGCCGAACTCTTAACGAAAAAACCCAGTTCCAAAAACGAAGAATAACCCGGCTATGTGGTCTCCAAAATCTCAGGAAAATGCAGTGGTAAATTCGTGGGAAGATTCGGTAGCCAAGCAACTTCAATTCAGAATGAGAAATCCGTTTTTCAGCTCAACAAATGAGACAATAAACAGTATATTTCAGTTTTGCCCAGAAACTGAAAATTGATAAAAAATTGACCAAAAACTGCTTAATAAATTCCCAAAAAGTACCGAAAATTCCCTAAAAATATAAGAAATTTGTTCCAATAATTTTCTGTTCCAGTTATTTATCAATTCAAGTAGTAAAACAGCCAAGAAAGGCTATTTTCTGAGGGGCACTAAATTGAAATCCCGACCAAGAATAACCATGGAGCAGCCGTGTTCCGGCCAAGAATCCAGTGTGTTCTAGTTTCCTACGATGATGGTGATGGTAGAAACAAAATCCGAGCAAGAAATGTAAGAGAAATCTATGTAGTTCAAGGGGAAAGCAAAACCTAAAAGTTGGGAGTTGAGAGCCTATCTCTCTAACTTTCGCAGCCTTCATCTTCTTACTCCTTGATCTTGTCATTGGTCCATCAAGATTCTCCAAGGGATCAACACGTGAAGTCGGCTTTGGCACCATGGACATGGGCGGATTGTCATCATTCCCTTCTTCATCGAAAAGATTCGTCCTCGAATCACCTACATCATACAAACATAAATCAGAAACATTAAATGTAGATGACACATTGCCATACTCATTTGGAAGCTCGATTTTGTAAGCATTATCGCCAATCCTTTCCAAAACCCGAAAAGAACCATTTCCTCTAGGATGAAGCTTAGATTTCTATTTTTCAGGAAACCTCTCTTTCTTTGAGTGAATTCAAACCCAATCACCCGGTACAAATATCACTTGCTTCCTACCCTTATTGGCTTGTTTAGCATATTGTTCATTACGCCTCTCAGTAGTGTTCTTCACAAAATCTGCTTTCTGTTTACCTTCTAAATGAACAAGCTCATTAATAGGAAGAGGTAAAATATCAAGTGGAGTTAATGGATTAAATCCGTAAACAACTTCAAAAGGAGAGCAATTTGTAGAACTATGTAAAGTCCTATTATATGCAAACTCAATATGAGGTAGACAGCTTTCCCAATTCTTTAAGTTCTTTTGAATAATGACATGAAGTAAGATAGATAAAGTGCGATTAACTACTTCAGTTTGTCAATTAGTTTGTGGATGTACAACAGTAGAAACAACAATTCAGTTCCTAACTTATACCATAAATTACGCCAAAAATGAGACAAAAATTTAACATCTCTATCACTAACAATACTTTGTGGACTGCCATGCAATCTAACAACTTCCTTAAAGAATAAATAGAAATATGTGTAGCATCATTATATTTAGAGCACGCAATAAAATGCGCGCCATTTTACTAAACGTATCAACAACTACAAATATGCTATCATTACCATTGCGTTACCAAGGTAATCCAAGTACAAAATCCATGGAAATATCAACCCAAGGATGACTAGGAACAAGCAAATGCGTGTACAAACCATGAGGTATCACTTTCGATTTTGATTGTTTACACACAATGCATTTATCACAAAACACTTTAAACATCTTTTATCATATTAGGCCAATAAAAGTGTTCATTTAAAACAACAAGTGTTTTAGCAATTCCAAAGTACTCCATTAACCCTCCCCTATGGTTTCTTTAACAAGCAAATCTCGAATGGAACAAAGGAGTATGCATAATTTATCTTTCTTAAATAAAAATCCATCATGCATGTAAAAGTCACCATTTGGTTTTAAAGCACATTGATCCATCACGGTTTGAAAATAAGAATCACACTTGTACAAATCTTTGATTAAATCAAAACCAAGCAACTTCGCATGCAAGTAAGTAAACTAAGTATACCTCCTAGACAATGCATCAGCTACGACATTCTCTTTACCCAATTTGTACTTTATTACATATGAAAAAAATTCAATAAATTCCAACCATTTAGCATGCCTTTTATTCAATTTACCTTGAGTCTTCAAGAATTTAAGGCTTTAATGATCAGAATGGATAATGAATTCTTTAGGCCATAGATAGTGTTGCCAAACTTGTAATGATCTTACCAAAGCATACAACTCCTTGTCATAAGTCGCATACTTCATGGCTGCCTCATTAAGCTTTTCACTAAAGTAAGCCACTAGTCTTGATTCTTGCATCAAAACAGCACCAATACCTATCCCGAAGGCATCACAGTATATCTTAAAAGCTTTATGAAAATTCAGCAAAGCAAGAAAAGGGGCGTGAGTCAACTTGTCTTTTAATGTGTTAAAAGCGTTTTCATGTTCTTCTTTCCATTCAAAAGTGACATTCTTTTTAACAAGTTTATTTAAAGGTGCTATCAGGGGTTGCATTTATGACCATTATGATAGTTTTTGTAATGAAGAACCACCCAGGCAGGGCAAGCAAGTTGAACATTTCTGGCGGTCGCATTCCTCCATAGATCCTTGCTTGCGTGGTTATCATTTTCACTCGCATGAGGAAGAGAACTAGGAATTTTCTGGAAAATCGTGGCAGATAAATCGAAGCTCATGCAAAAAATTCACCAACGAACGCATTTCCACTGAAGTTTTTACAGATTTGCAAGCTTGTCCATGTACTAATCATTATTGCAGAAAGTGTTTTAAGCCAAAGCCAATAGAGATGCTTCAGATCACCCTGATTCTGATCTCTCGAAATTTTGGATTTTGTCTTCAATTATTATATTTTCTAGCATTGATTATATATTGTGAATTCTAAAAAAAAAAGTTCATTTAAAGGTGCAGTTATAGAACTAAAGTCCTTCACAAAAATCCTATAAAATCTTGCTAAACAATGAAAACTCCTAACATCACTAGCACATGTAGGTCTCGGCCAATCCATGATTGCCTTCACTTTTGACTCATCAACTGAAATACCTTGAGATCTAACAACATAACCCAAAAAGATTATAGATTCCATGCAAAAAGAACACTTTTTAAGATTTGCATATAGTTTGTTCTCACGTAATATAGCAAATACGTGTTTGAGATGTTCAACATGTTTATCAAGTGATTTGCTATAAATAAGGATGTCATCAAAATAAACTACAACAAAGTTTCCAATAAAATGGCAAAAAACATGATTCATTAGCCTCATATAAGTACTAGGTGCATTAGTTAGACCAAAAGGTATGACTAACTATTCATACAATCCATACTTTTTTTTAAATGATGTTTTTCATTCATCACCTTCTTTCATTCTAATTTGATAATAGCCATTTTTTAAATCAATCTTGGTAAAAATACAAGAACCATAAAATTCATCAAGCATGTAATCTAATCTAGAAATTGGATGCCTATACTTGATGGTGATTTTATTGATGGCACGAGAATCAATACACATTCTCCCAAGATTCATCATTTTTAGGGACCAAGATCACAGGAACCGAACATGGACTAAGAGATTCTCGAACAATACCTTTGTCAAGGAGTTCATCAACTAGACGTTGAATCTCTTTTGTCTTCTCCAAATTTGCTCTATAAACTGGACGATTAGGAATTTGAGCTCCTGGCACGAAATCAATTTGATGCTCAATGGCTTGAATAGGTGGTAATCCAATTGGTAAGTCCTCAGGAAACACGTCATCATATTCCTACAAAAGAGACAAACAATACTAGGCAAAGAAGCAAGGTAATCACTATCAACAATAAGTACATCCTTGCGGAACATTAAGTACAATGGTTGCTTCTCTAGTATTGCTCTCTTTATCTCACTCATAGATGCAAAACAACAAGTTTTAGAACTAACTAACTCTTGGCTTTTATCACTTTTTGATACAACATGTTCACGGCCTAAGCTAGTGTTTACATTCTTTTGCTTCTCTTGCTCACTCTTTTGTTTTGCTTCTTGATCTCACATATCACTACAAGCTTTAGAAATTCTTGCTTGGTCTTCAAAAACTTGCATTGGATTTAAGGCTCTAAGGTTGAACTTTTTGCCTTTAAGTTCAAAGTTGTAGTAGTTCTTCTTGTCATGATAAATCACATCTCGATCAAATTGCCAAGGTCTTTCAAGAAGTATATGACCAGCTTCCATTGGAACCACATCACACAAAACTTCATCAACATATTTACCAATGGTGAACGGAACCATTACTTGCTTGGCTACTCTTGTCTCGGCTGAATTGTTGAGCCATTGAAGTCGATATGGCTTAGGATGTTTCATGCAAGTCAAATTCAGCTTCTTGACAAGTAGAGTACTTGCCACATTAGTGCAACTCTCACTATCAATGATCATACGACAAATTTTATCTTGAACCATGTGTGTGTGAAAAATATTATCACACTGTATCAAATCATCTTCAACTTGTGGTTATGCATTTAGAATCCTTCAAGTCACTAAACAAAAATCTCCATCCGTATAGGCTTCAACATCTTCACTCCTTTCACTTTCATATTTTTCTTCAAGTGCAGGCATTTCAGCACATTCATTATCACTTACCATATCTCCATTATCAAGAACATACAACAATTTGCGAGTAGGACAATCAAATTGGATGCGACCATAGCCTTGACATTTAAAGCATCAAATATCCCTCAACCTTTGTCCGGAATTTGACGCCATGTTTGAGGTGGATTCAGCAACTTTGTTGGCTGGTTTTGGAGCATTTGAAGGTGTGGTTTGGGGCTGATTTGGAGTGAATATCCTTGGTCTTGGTGGCGGAGTAGTGTGACTAGTATTAGCTTTGAACGTGGGAACCGCCCCTTTGATTTCATATGCCACTCGATCTTAATAGCTTTATAAACCAACTCATGAATATCGACATAATTTTGAAGAGCAATATAGTATACTAATTCGAAATTCATACCTCGAATAAACCTTTCAATAGTTGATCCAACACTTTCTTCAATATTAGCTTTAATCATCAGTATCTGATCGGGGCTAAAAATTCCTATTTTTAACCCCTCATTTACTTAAGTTTATGCTTTTCTTTGAGGATTTTATTGTTGTTTATGTGTTGTTTATTGAATAAATACAGGATTTCAAGTTCAATGAGGCTATAAGAAAAAAATCCAGATTTCATGTGAAAAAGTGGGAAAAAGAACCAAAAATCACTCAATTCAGATTTCCAAAGAAAAGATGGCACAGAGGAGAAAAGATGGGAATGCAAGGCAAAACTGGGCAGAACGCAAAGAAAAGTTCAAACAAGCATATCTCGGCTTCTACTTAACGAAAAGAAGAGTTATTGGATGTTTTGGAAAGATCTACGAGAGTACTAAAACTCTTATGTTTGGATGTACTCCCAAATCAGTTGGCAAGATGGTTGAAATTGAGGTCAAGTCAACATACACCAAAGAATTCGGAATATCAGAAACTTATGTCACAGTTTGGGAAAATAATCATACCGTTCATTCCAAAACTCCAAATTCAATGATTCTTAATGTATTAGAAAGCCAAACGGCAGGGCTACAATTCTTATGAAGACAAAAATGCCCAGTTCGGCACGGAAGACATTCCATATAGCATCCTAATATCATCAAAGTGTGTTGTCTGCAATCCTAAAAAACAATAATGGCTGCGGGACCAACACTTTCGAAAATTGCATTTCAGCCCCTATTTTAGAATAAGCGGGGTACTTTATGTAATTATTGATTTTTAGTCATTTCACTAACTATTTAAGATTTCTTAAAGACTAAGTTTGGTATCTAGGACATAATTAACAATAGCTCACAAAAACACACCTTTTAGTGCATGTTCTTGGTGTTTTTATTTAATGGGAGAGAATTCTTGTAACTCTTGGCTAATTGGAGTGGAAATCAAAGGAAAGCTTGGATATTTAGCTTGGAATCAACATTTGGAAATTGTCCTCATCTTGGGTTGTCTCTTCCTTTGCACTTTTTTGCTAAATTCATTGCTGAATTTACCATTTGGGTTTGCTCTAATTAGCGACGATGGGCTAAATTGTGTAGTGTCTTTGGAATTAGGCTATGTGCTTTTGATATTTTGTTTGTATGGTGATGAAATGTTATGGTCTTGATTATATGTTTCATATTCTTGATTTTAAGGTCACATTTCTTGTGCAATATCGTTGACTTGAAAGTGAGAATTGGGTTATGTTGTGAGTAGAATATTAATCCATTGCATGTTGTGATGAAGAGACCTCTTTGTCCATGATAATGTTGATTGAATCTATTCCATGAATTAGCCCTCAGCATATGGAAACCAAGTTTACACTAGCATGACAACCTAGTTGGGGGTCTTGGCTTAGAAGTTGTGGATTTGCAACGAAATAGAATCGATTGGCTTGATTGATCTATTAATTGTGGTTGAGTTTGGTCTGGCTATAGTCTTAGCCACCAACTTTCCACAAGACAACATTAAACCATATTTTTCAAGCTATTACATGAATCACCAAGGCTACAGATGATTGAGAAACCTAAGCCTAAATTCCAATGATATACTTAAATACTTGATTTCTACTCCATAATTCTGAAGCTAAAATCCTAGATCAATTAAGTTGACTTTAGTGTAGGTTTAGTCTTGTTGCATTTTATCTTGTTTTCTTTTCTTAGTTGCATTTTCATTACTCTACATACTAGATACGAACTCTTAACAAGACCCTCCCTCTCCGTGGAATTCGACCCCTTGCTTCCAAGTGCTACATATTTAGAGTTAGGGTATTTGTTTGTTTGGGTTACACGACGAACTTACTCAATAAAATGGCGCGCTGCTGCCGGGGAGGGGCTATTTGTGTTAAGATTAGTGTGTTGTATTTTGAGTAGTAAATGTAAATGTTTTCATGTGTTTGCTTTTGGTTATTGTTTTTGCATTTTGTGGTGTCTTGAATTTTGTGATTTTCTAGTTTTGGTGTTTTAGTTGCTATTTTACATTTAGTTATTTTCAATTTTTTGTGTTGTTTTTCTTTTTTATGTATTGTTTGTTTTTTCAAGTATGTCTCAGTTTGTTGGTGATCATCTTGAGCTTAATCATATTGACCCACCAAATGTGGTGGATGACACACAGCTACAATCTAGACTATTTGATGCCTTCTTCCCATTGGAGTATTGGCAGTCCCTTGAGTCTCAATTGGTTTATTTGAATTGTAAATTGAATGTTGTTCAAACTACTTGGGGATATATTGTTGCTTACTGCAGGAGCTGTGTTGAAATCGTGCTTGAGCATCATAAAGGCTATAAAGGGCCATGGCTAATCAAAGATCAAAGCAATGAGTGGTTGGAGACTTTGGATGCACTTATTAAAAAAAGGCAATCAAGGTTGGATTCAATTAATGCAACTTGGAGACAAAGTGAGGTAAAATTCGATAAAATTTTTTCTTCTCCATGCGTTATTGAAGGGAAGCACTACTCAAATATTGACTTGAGCAACAATGAATTTACATTGCATGAGGACATTGTCAATATAACGGGTAGTTGAAAAAAAGCAATTTCGTTCATGAGATCTCTTGACCTCCAAGAGGACTTTGATATCTTTAAACCCCGGATATATGCTTCTCATGTTGATTGCCCAACTTGTGAACAAAAGTTTCCAAGTAGTCACTATGTTGGTTTAAATGATGAGAATTTGATGATTTATAAAGAAGTAACTAACATAGTGCGATCTTGTTTTGTTGATGCATACGTTGATGAGCTTATTGTTGAGTTTGATAAATCATTGTGTGCAAAGCCATTTTTTGAGTCATGTAGGGAAGAATGGACTAGTAGGGATGAGACACAAATGCTTTCAAGTGAAGTTGAACTATTGGAAATCCCAAGATTCATAATGGAAGAAGAAGAGGAGGTGCCTACCTTGGAGGAACAACAATGGAACAAGATGGAATTCATAGAAGTTGTTCATCAAGTTCATGAGCTCAAGCACCTTCTCAAGAGCTTGCAAAATGTGCCCTACAAGAGGCATATGAGTGCTTATGAAAGGGCATGATAACGATCTCACCACGCTCCTCACGTAGATTGATAGTTGTTGCGGAATATTGGTCACGATCTTTTCGAAAATCAATGTGAACTAGTCGAATCAACCTATCTCCGTAGGTTGACAGTATGCTCAATTAATTGGATGCTCCTCGCATACAATTAACACGACAGTCACGTAAAGAAAGCTCCCTCCTCAGGAAAATTCTTCACAAAGTAAATCAAAATCCCTCCTCAGGAAATCAACTCACGTAAAAGAAACAACTCTGTGTTCTTATTTCAAAATTCAACTCTATCTCTTTACAACTGATAAAAAGGCCTATTTATAGGCTTATTACAAACCCTAAACGAAATAACACATAAAAGGAAACATTAAATAAATTAAAACCCTAGTTTCTAAAAACAGAAAAATAATTATCGCCTAAAATTCCCGCACGTCGCGACGTGGGGGAGCCCGACGTCGCGACGTCGGGGAACAAACCCTAAAAATAAAATCACGTCGCTGCTGGACGTCGCGACGAGCGACGATAGACGTCGCGACGTCGGAGCCTCTCCACGTCGCGACGTAGATTTCTGTCCACGTCGTTTTCTTCAATCCCAGGTTTCCAAATGAAAGACTCGTCTTCTACAACTGGAATGAGCACTTTGAATTCATCGAACTTGACGTATGACCTCGATCTCGTATCAGGGCATTTTTCTACTATAGAGATTATATTCCGACACTTGAAGGAGATAGCTTCAAGAATAAAGTCTAGCTGGAGACTAAAGAAACCCGAAACTACTTCTTTATTTAGTCTTGAATAAAGTTTTTTGTTAAGTTGTTTGTTTATGTTTCTTGCTTTTCAATAGATGTTTTTTATGTTCTAGGAATTTCAAGAAGAATCCATACAAAGATTCAAGTGTGGGAGAGGGAGAGAACTAGTGAAGTGAAGTAAAATGGCTAAGTGTGGTGATGTGTGTATTGAGGCTTCATCTTGACATCCCCCATATAACTTTGCCCAAGTGCTATTGTCATGATACGTTATATACCATCATGACCCATGTTCATAGTGGGGCACTCCCTTGCACACTTCATCTATTCTCTACCCCATCTTGCACAACACAAGTACCAAATCACACACATTCACAACACACTCATGTAATTCTATAGTGGTACCAAGTTCACGACATGTAATCATTCAATCAAATTCTTAAATTTATGAGGTATGAGCTCATTCCCTTGTTATTCATAGAATTATTTCTTTTTCCATGTGAAATACCTTCTTGAGCTTACATTGAGTCATTTGATGTGAATGAATGCTAGTTGGGTGATTTTTGTGCATAGTTTCACAAGTGTAAAATGGATCATTATTTGTGGGATTGAATGCTTCCATGAGCGTAGTGCAATATTGGGACGCCTTTATGTGCGTTATATTCACCTTGTGAATTATGTGCACATGAGTGGGGAAATTGTATTCATGCCATGATGTGAGTTGAGATGCTTAGGATAACAATGTAGAAATGCATTCTTTCTTGGAAGTCTTGTAGACGTAATTTTCCTTTTTTTTAATAGTGTTCTTTGGTGTTGTTATGAACTAGATGAGTGCATTCGAACATGGATGGAGTGATATACCACACCAAATCAACTTAGTAAACATTGGAGTTCACTGCCTACTAAAAAGGGAGTTCTTTTCCTTATTCTTTGACTTACATTGGCAACAATGTAAGATTCTAAGTGTGGGGGAGGGAATGTTTGCTTTTGTTGATTCTTGCTTATGTTGGGAAATGATCATCATCCTTATTGGAAGGAATTGAATGAAATAGTTGATGCAATACATGTTTGTTGTTAGTTTTTTTTTTAGTTTTTTTTAGCTTATTGTGCAAAGTGAATTGCTAGTGAATCAATATTACGTGTTTTATCCCGTATGTTATGTGTTTTATTTTATTGGTGATTTTTTTCAAAATTTTTGTGATCTTGTGAATAAGTTGTGTTTTTGACACAATTGTAAAGTTGGAAACTTTGTTAAAGATCGTAACTATCCATGGAAAGTGAACTAATATGGGAAATGAATTTTTGTGTGACAAATGATACAAGTTTTATGCATAAAACTTAATGGTTGAGGATAACTTAGTGCTAAGTGATAGAATTTAAAGCATAGTGTGGAAAGTTTATGTTTCAATACATTTGTTTTCAAGCACAAGTGGGGAAACATATGGGACATGTTGAGTCATGAAACAAAGTGAGAACTAGGGATGTCTTTTTCAAAATGAATAAAGCTTACCTTTTACTAAGTGATCTTGTGAAAACTAGCGTGAACACATACGCATTGGAGGATATGATTTGAACTACGGCTTAGTTTTAATTGTCTTACTTTTACACATTCCCAATTCGATGCTAGATTGCCTATTGAACTAGAAAGAAAGTTTGAAATCAAAGGAACTTGTATGATTGGGAATAGGTATAAAAAGTCATAAAATCTTTGGCATATGTTTAATTTGTAAAATTTCTTACCCGTCCTCTATGAGATAGCCTCTTGAGTGAAAATGACATTCGTACATGGAACTCATATGATTGGGTAGAGGTATAAAGATGCTAAAAACCCAAGGCACATCAAATTACTTATATGTGTAGGGAATAAAGTTCATTAATCCTCAATACAATGTATGAGTGTATGTATGCTAGTTAACATGTAGATTATTAGTGAAAAGGAAGAGCTAGTTTTAAAAGTTAGAAACTCTACATTCCTTATTATCGCTTATATAATGACATAAACTTTGACCGTGTGGAACCCGTTGCACACTACATACACAAATGTGTTGGAGTATTAAGTGAGTACTACTTAGCCTAAACAACTATTATGAAGCATTGAATATATCCTCTCCACAAAAGTCAAATAGATTTTTTGAAATAAATTCACACGAAATTCATTGGTCACATGAATGCACTTGAAATGATTGGGATGTTATATTTGCAAGTGGCCAACCAAGTTATGTATTATGTGTTATGTTTAGTTCTCTTTTGTTTTGTTTATTAGAGGACGAGCAAAACTTTAAGTGTGGGGGGATTGATCGGGGCTCAAAATTCCTATTTTACCCCCTTATTTACTTAAGTTTATGCTTGTCTTTGAGGATTTTATTGTTGTTTATGTGTTGTTTATTGAATAAATACAGGATTTCAAGTTCAATGAGGCTAAAAGAAACAAAATCTAGATTTCATGTGAAAATGTGGGAAAAAGAACCAAAAATCACTCAATTCGGATTACCAAAGACAAGATGGCACAAAGGAGAAAAGATGGGAATGCAAGGCAAAACTGGGCAGAATGCAAAGCAACGTTCAAACAAGCATATCTCGGCTTCTACTTAACTAAAAGAAAAATTATTGGATGTTTTGGAAAGATCTACGAGAGTACTATAACTCTTATGTTTGGATGTACTCCCAGATCTGCTAGCAAGATGGTTGAAATTGAGGGTCAAGTCAACATACACCAAAGAATTCGGAATATTAATAGCCTATGTCACAGTTTGGGAGCATAATCATAACTTTCATTCCCCAACTCCAAATTCAATGTTACTTAATGCATTAGCAAGCCAAGAGGCAGGGATACAATTCTTATGAAGACAAAAACGCCCGGTTCGGCACGGAGGACATTCCAAATAGCATCCCAATATCATAAAAGTGTGCTGTCTAAAATCCTGAAAAATAGTGGCTGCATGACCAACACTTTTGAAAATTGCATTTCAGCCCCTATTTTAGAATAAGCGGGGTACTTTATGTAATTATTGATTTTTAGTCATTTCACTAACTTTTTAAGATTTCTTAAAGACTAAGTTAGGTATCTAGGACACAATTAGCAATAGCTCACAAGAACATACCTTTTAGTGTGTGTTCTTGGTGTTTTCATTTATGGGGAGAGAATTCTTGTAACTCTTGGCTAATTGGAGTGGAAATCAAAGGGAAGCTTGGATATTTAGCTTGGAATCAACATTTGGGAAGTGTCCACATCTTGGGTTGTCTCTTCCTTTGCACTTTCTTGCTAAATTTTCTTGCCTTTTATACCTTCTCCTTGATGATCTATCACAATCATGTTGGATGGGGCTCAATCTGCCATTTTGGTTTCTCCATGTGTCTGCACGAATCATTTCAGCACGTGAGTAGAATCATCTGATAAAATGTTTGCTTAAGAATTAAGGTTGTAAATCATCGAGCATGTGGTGTGCTACCAAAATGCTGTGTTTGTGCCTTGATAATATTGCAATGTGTGCATCATAGTTGAAGTGTATGTGTGCTAGTATGCATGAAATTGTGCAAGAGGGAGCAACACAAATGGTGCATGTGTGTGGAGTGTATGGCGGGCGCTCATGTGCGCCCGCCGTGTGTGTGGCGCGGCGCCCGCACTGTGTGTGCTTGTGTGAGTGGCGGGCACCCCGTGTGTAATGTGTGTGTGTGGCGGGCGCCGAGTTGCACCCGCCATGTGCGTGACATGTGTAGTGTGCTTGTGTGCTTGATGTGCTTGAGTGTTGTGCGTGATCTTGTGCTTAGTGGCTGGAACTCTCGTGCAACGCTTGGGATTTGTGAGGCCTAAATGGTTAAGTGTGTGCGTGATTCTCATTTATATACAAACATAATATTTTCACTACACTTCACCAATTCTCACATTTTCCATATCATGAACATATTGTGCACAAATCATTTATCAAGCACAGCTTCTCTAGTCATTCCATGCAAAAGATTAAGAAAATAAGTCGGTACAAGTCCGACTTATCAACCCTCCACACTTGAATCTTTGCTAGTCCCAATCAAATTAATGCAACATCAAACATTTATCCATTCTCACATTCAACACTTGCAACATCATCATCTATCCATTCTTCAAAATTTTTGCATGCATAAAAGAGACATCAAATAACACCAGTTCACAGCCCAACAAGTCATACCAATTGCCAGTAAGGTACAGTGAATAAAGTCCAAACCGCCACGTGCTTTGTGTGCTGAGAGTTCTTAAGCTTCCTCATTCTGTCTATGCAGAGTACTATAGTAAATACTTAATCAAAAAAATTCTTACACTATAATCCTTTTGTCCACATACACAAACATTTCACAGTTGAATTTCATTTGACCATTTTCTATCGCACATTGGTGCTTGAGATTTTTTTTTTGAATTTCATTATGCACTTTGGTGCTGCTGCCAGGGTTTTATGGCTATTTTTTTCCTTTTATTTCGCCACTGGCTTTTTCTTCTCATTCATCTATTTTCTCAACATTCATGTTTGTGTGTGTCTTCAATAGACTATATACTCAAAATGCAAGAACAAGTGTTTACAAGTAGAGGGCACATACAAGTAGAAGATTCATAAGCTCTCTCCTATGTCAAATAGAGTGTGGCGTTTCTATCTTACTTTAACACTGCACTTTACCCAGCAACTTGTATAATCAAATGGGTGCTGTAACTCAAAAAAATTGAAAATTTTCCATGCGTCACAATTGAATGATGGTTTATGGATTTGATGATGATATTGAAAGTGCAAGTGTATTGGACGTGCTAGTGTGCTAGATGGATATTTGGAAAATTTGCACAACACTATAGCCATTTCACATTTATCGCAACTGAAGGATAAAGCACACAACAAAGAATAAAGCACACACAAAGGCCAGTGTTAACCACTGCCTATTTTTCTTCCCTCAACATAGCACTCAACAAGAAAAATTACACCCCCTACACGAATACTAATATACTAGCACACCACCTTCAATCCCAAAACAAAACAACACACGGAATGAAATTCAGATATAAGGCACTAGGCCCATCATACCACAGCATAATCAAACCTGCATCAATCAAAGCAACAAGCATAACATTTCACCATTTACAGAACACCCCAAATCATCTCTCTTTCTCACTCCCCCCACACTTGAAAATTGCAATGGCCCCCATTGGGAGGAAAGGGGAAAGAAACTACCCTATTTTTAAGTGCCCGGTAGAGGTGGTTGATTGGAAAATTGCGAGAATCCAGGTAAAGTGGGGGCCGTGCCTCTGAAGTTGGTTGGACTATTTCTGGTATGTGCACTCATCCCCTGCTATGTCAACACTCTTCTACTCGAAGTGTCCACAATCATACGTTGTGCTTGAGTGTCAAATTCATCCATTGGAGGGAAGTAAGAATTGGGTCCCCTAGTCTGATGGTGATATATCATCATTAGGTTGAGATTGTGGACTTCGGTCTGGTATTGGTTCAATCTAGTGTCCATTTCAGTCCACTAAGTGTGATGTTTCTGGACCATGGAGTCCAACCTTGTTCCTACATTTGTTTGAAAACTACTCCATCGCTCGTCTATGGCATCTATATCATGGATCTTAGAGTTGTGCTATTCCTGCAGAGATGCCTGGAGATTACTTAAGGCAGTTTGCATAGGTGAAAAATCATTCAAGACTTGAGGTGGTGGTGCTTGGTACATGTGTTGATCCGGCTCAGCTGGGGGTTGTTCCTCCCTGATTTCTTCTATGACTGGCAAAGCCTTTGCATTCGCCCTTGCCTGTTCCTCCCTTTACTTTCTTTCTAGCTTTTCCAAGTGCTGATAATTCTTCAATTGGGAATCCTTGATTGGTCCCGTGGATGTCCTGCATTCCTCTCCCAAGGAAATCCGCACCCCTAGTTTTGAAGTATACTCCGTAAGGCAGTGGGGGAAATACATTGCCTGGTTATCTTCCGCTATGGCATGGTTGATGTAAGATATCACGAACTTGCCCATGTCTATAATGAGCCTATTCTTAATAGCATACACGAGATAAAGCATGTCCCTAGAGATCCGTGTGTTATGGGTTGTCGGCATTAGGCGTGAATTCACGAACAAGAGCCAAGTTTTTGTCTCTGCAGTCAGATTCTTGAGCAATGCATGCTTTGGAGCTCCTTGTTGATTTCGTACCCAATCTGCTCTAGGGAGTCCCAATGACTGCATTACTGTATCTTGATTTCCCGCCTCACTCAGCTTACTTAACTCGTCCCTTTTATAATCTTGAAGGCCGTAGTGCTTGTTCACTATTTAACTTGTGAGCTTGATGTATTTTCCCCGCGCACAAATATGCCCTTGGATTCGACCTCCTCAGGCCCAGCTCCAGCAGCATTGGCATAAAATTCCTTGGCTATAGCCACATTACAAGTCTCAGGTGCCAAAGTAAGCTTTTGCCAATTGTAATATATAATGATATCAGTGTAAGGCTTTTCAGTTATACAAAGTGGTCTTTCAACATGGATGTGCCTCACAGCAAAGTCGTAGAACTTTATCTGGGCTTATTCGTTGATGAAGCGTTGCAAGGTGGGTTGCTGTGGAGTCTTCCTTTTTTTCTGGTTGGAGTCTTGCACCTCCTTCACTTCACGCTCATCTGGAAGATATTCTTCGTCAGATTCAGAATCATCTGATAGATTGTGAACATTGCATACTTGGTTTTCCCTTTGGAATATTGGCCATTTTGGTTGGACGTAGAGGCTTGGGAGGTTTTGTTCGGAGGCATGGTACCTACAAATATAGACTTTTTCAAATTAATGCATGCCTGACATCATTCATCTGCAATCATAGATGGAGGTCACATAAATCATGGACATCACACTTGTTGAAACTTTTGATATCAGTATTATCTAATAATTGCAACAAGCAACTTCAAGTCATGAATCAAGAGTCATGTTTCCAATTCGGCATGCAAGGATAACGACATTTATGTTCACGTTGTAACATGATAAACAGATTCATGACTGACCCCTTTGAGCATCATAACATTTGCAATTAATTCCTCCATTTTTCGAAGGCAGTAGAGGTTTAGTAATTACCATGTTATATCCTTGAACATATAATCACAAAGGCTTACCTGGTTGGAAGTTCCACAATTGAAATGCACAAAAAGAGAGAGATTGGGCAACCCATAATCCAAGCCTTGGATTTCTCTTCCTGGCTTCTCCCCTACTTGGCCGAATTCACAATATGCACATACTGGTTAAAATTTACTAATTTCTAACACTCAAACAATGAATGCAATTGTTTGTGCATGGCATGGTATTTATAGAGAGCATTTCATGCAAGAGTCGGCCATTTATGAAGTTAGAAGAGCCATGTGATTTGGCTAGAAGACAAAGTGCAAAATGACAATTTGTATGCACACAACATTGTGTGAAGTCTAATCTAATTTTGGTGCAGCAATCGGCCATATCACAATGATTTAGCTAGGAAACAATTTTCTGTGGGTCCCCACTTCCACTAATTTGTCTTGTCACCCAAAATCAGATTGTGCACTTGTGGTGTTTGGCAATCCTTGCTCTATGAAGCGTGCGTGAAGCCACAGGATGAATTGCATTGAACTCTTATTCCCGAATCAGATTTCTGCAGCTGTCGAACATTTTTATCTTATCTCTTCAACCGTGATTGATCACGTTTTGACCCTTCACTACACAACTCAGAGAAATTTCTCAACTCATTTCATCCAGCTAAAGCTTTAAATATGGATATTCAGAAGAATCAAATATTCTCGGAGTGCCTTGGATGTCAGATCTTGGATTTTATTCTCACCTTTTGTCATTATAGAGAATATTCTCGACACTTTTACCTGTTATAGCCCGTGACATCCGTATACGATTTCCCAGCCGCTTGAATGATGTGTGCTGAACTTACTTGGGGTTGCTTTGGCTTCTTCTCTTTGTTGTATTCATGCCATGGTGGCCCTGTAGATGAGCACATGAGAGGGAGTAAGGTTCAATCATTTATTGAGATTTATCTACTAAAAGAAAAAGGAAATTGACAAAGACAGGAATTAAAATGGTTGGGTTGCCTCCCAACACAGCGCTTGGTTTATTGTCCTCAGCCAGACATAAGGAAGTGGGATCATGGAGAGGGCCCATCCAAGAACTGAATTCATTCCTTGTTTTGCACAGCTAACTTGAACATCTTCATCCTGTGCCTATTGACATTCCAGACAACATGTTGTCCTCAGCCAGACAACATGTTCCAGTAGACTTATTTCGTACTTCAACCACACCACACGGAAAACCTTTTGTGATAATAAAGGGTCCAATCCATCTGGATTTCAATTTTCTAGGGAATAACCTCAATCTTGAGTCATACACTAATACATGCTGTCCCACTTCAAATTCATTCACTTTGATTTTGGCACCATGCCATCTTTTTGTTCGTTCCTTGTAGATGCCTGCACTGACATATGAATTCCACCTGAACTCATCCAGTTCATTAAGCATCATTATTTGCGCTTCTTGAGCTTTATTTAGATCCATGTTGAGTTTTTGTACTGCCCAATAAGCTTTATGTTCTAATTCAACTGGGAGATGACACTCCTTCCCAAACACCAGCCTAAATGGAGAAGCTCCAATTGGAGTTTTATTTTTATAAGCCCACAAGGCATCATCCAATTTGAGTGCCCAATCCTTCCTTCCGGGATTCACCATTTTTTCCAAAATTCACTTAATTTCTCGGTTGATCACTTCTACCTGTCCATTGGTCTGGGGGTGGTATGCTGTGGAAACTTTATGCTGCACCCTATATTTTGCCAAGAGAGCCTGGAAGACCTTGTTGCAAAAATGACTTCCTCCACCACTAATAATGGCTCTAGGAGTTCCAAACCTGTTGAAGATATTCTTCTTGACAAATCTTAGCACACTCCTACTGTCACTGTGAGGCATGGTTGCAGCTTCAAACCCATTTAGACACATAGTCTACGGCCACCAATATATACTCATTCCCACAAGAGCGAGGGAATGGCCCCATGAAGTCTAACCCCCACACATCGAACAAATCAACCTCAAGCACATTGTTGAGAGGCATCTCATTCCTGTGGGATATGTTTCCTACCCTTTGGCATTTTTCACATTGGCTCACCCACAACTTGGAATCCTTGAAGATATGTGGCCAATAAAATCCTGTTTGCAGAATTTTATATCCAGTCCTTGTTCCTCCAAAATGGCCTCCGAATGGTGATTCATGACAAGCTCTCAAAATTTCATCCTTCTCCTCTTCTGAGACACACCTTCTAATGACTTGGTCATTGCATCTTTTGTACAAACTTACACTCTCCCAAAAGTAGTATTTAGCATCATGTCTTAGTCTTTTCCGCTGTTCACTAGAGAAGTGTTGTGGTATTTGTCCTGCAACCACAAAGTTGGCTATCTCAGAAAACCAGAGTAACTCTTGAGTTTGGATCCCAAAAATTTGTTCATCCGAGAAATGTTCTTTAATCCACAGTTGTAGCTGGTCCTCACTCATAGTTCCTAATTCAAGCCTGGAGAGGTGGTCGGCCACCACGTTTTCACACCCTTTCCTATCCTTGATTTCCATATCGAACTCTTGTAATAGCAAGACCCAATGGATAAGTCTGGGTTTGGCCTCCTTCTTTGACATGAGATACTTGAGTGCTGCATGGTCTGTGTGGACTATCACCTTTGATCCTAATAGATAAGCCCTGAATTTGTCAAATGCAAACACCACAGCCAACATCTCTTTCTCTATAGTGGTATAATTCAATTGTGCTCTATTCAACAGTTTACTTGCGTAATAGATAGCATTGAAAACTTTTCCTCACTTCTGACCCAGAATGGCTCCCACAGCATAGTCACTCGTGTCGCACATTATTTCAAATGGCTCTCCCCAACTTGGCGTGACTCTCATCGGGGCTTCCACTAACTTTTTCCTTAGCAACTCAAATGCTTCCTTACATTTCTCATCAAAAACAAATAGAGCATCTTTATCTAGTAGTGAACACAATGGTTTGGCTATCTTCGAAAAATCCTTGATAAACCTTCTGGAAAAGCCCGCATGACCCATAAAACTCCTCACTCCTCTTACATTAGTGGGTGCTGGCAGCTTAGCTATCACTTCCACTTTGGCTTTGTCAACTTACCAGCACTCGATATTCTGTGCCCTAGCACAACACCTTCATTTATCATGAATTGGCATTTTTCCCAATTCAGAACAAGATTGGTGCCCACACACCTTTTCATTACCAATGATAGATTTTTTAGACATCCTTCAAAAGTTATTCCAAAGACTGAGAAATTGTCCATGAAAATTTCTATGATGTTTTCTATCATGTCTTGGAAAATGGCCATCATGCAATATTGAAACGTGGCTGGCGCATTACACAGGCCAAAGGGCATTCTCTTGAAGGCATAAGTCCCAAATGGACAAGTGAAGGTAGTTTTCTCCTGGTCTTTTGGATCAATGACAATTTGATTGTACCCGGAGTATCCATCAAGGAAGCAATAAAACAAGAATCTAGCTATCCTATCCATAAGTTGTTCAAGAAAAGGTAAATGAAAGTGGTCATTTTGACTGGCCTTGTTCAGCTTCCTGTAGTCAATGCATACTCTCCAAGCATTGATGATCCTGGTGGCCAGTAACTCATTAGCTTCATTGGTCACTACAGTCACTCTCTCTTTCTTGGGTACACATTGTACTGGACTGACCCATTCACTGTCTGATATAGGAAATATCATCCCAAAGTCAAGAAGCTTGATAATTTCCTTTTTCACCACTTCCATCATCTATGAGTTCAGTCTTCTTTGCCTGTCCTTTGTGGGAACAGCCCCTTCTTCCAAAAGGATTTTGTGCATACAGATACTAGGACTGATTCCTTTGATTTCTACAATGGTCCAACCTATTGCTTCTTTGTGCATTTTCAAAACTTCCAATAATTTTTCCTCTTGCCATGCCTCTAGCTTAGATGAGATGACCACTGCCAAAGTCTCATTTTCCCCCAGAAATACATATTTCAGATGTGGAGGCAAAGGCTTCAACTCCAATTTTGGTGGCTTCACAATTGAAGGCATCAGCTTCTTATTCCTGTTTTCAAAATTTTCAGGCCTCTCCTCAGTGGGCACAACTTCAACACTTTCATTAGTATTTGTAACAGTATTCATCAAAGTTTCGCATGCTTCATTATCCTCAATGTTTTCATTAAATTCCCTCTCAAAATTCTCTTCAAAGGCAGAATCATTTATCACACAACATTCAACCAAATTTTCCAGTTCATGCAAAATTACCTTTTCCTCATCAGTTAACACACTCTTACCTTCTTCATGTTTTTCATGCTCATATGACTCAAGTAATGAAAGAGAGAATTTACGTTTATGCTCAAGCTCAAGCAACTGAGGATTACCTTCCATTAGATTCGCCAAGAAACATTGTTCCACAGAATTGGGGTATTTCATAGCATAGTCTACATTGAAAACCACTTGATCCCCATTCACTCTAAATGTGATGGTTTTGCTTTTGACCCCAATAAGAGCATCTCCAGTATCTAAGAATGGTCACCCAAAAATGAGTGGCACTTCTGAATCTTCCTCCATATCAAGTATGATAAAATCCACTGGAAGCACAAATTTGTCCACAGATACCAGCACAATCTCTTCCATCCCAGTAGGTTGTACGAGGAATCTATAAGCTAATTGGAGTAGAACAGCTATTGGCTTGATTTTATCGCCAAGGCCAATATTCTTTGCAATGGAGAGGGACATCAGGTTTATCCCCGCTCCAAGGTCGCACAAGGCTTTGTTGAAGAACCTGGTGCCAATCGTGCATGGTATGGTACAACTCCCCGGGTCTTTCAACTTGGGAGGCAATTCATTATTCATCCACGCTTGACTCTCCTCAGTGAGTGGGATTGGCATTTCGCACTGGAGTATCTATTCCTTGTTTGTAATCAAATCCTTTAAGAATTTTGCATATCGGGGTACAGCCATAACCAAGTCCAACAATGGTACATTCACATTCACATCTTTGACCATGTCCAAGAATCTAGTGAATTGAGCTCCCTTTTTGGCTGAAGGGGAAATTCTCTGAGGAAATTGAAGCAGTGGTGCATACTCTGGATAGTTATATGGACTTGGAGGCCCTCTCTTTCTTTTAAGCTCAAGTGCCCTCACACTCCCTTCCTGTTCTTCTTTCTTATCCTCTTTATCCGGATTCCTTTCCTTAAGGGACTCAATGTTTCCCTCTTCTGCGGCTTCTTCCATCAAATCCTCCTCCACTTTTTCCATTTTGTTCCCGCCAAGTTCATTCCTGCATTTTAAGGTTATGGCATTACACACTTCTTTTCCTTTTGGGTTAGGTTCGGTGTCACTTAGAAGAGTTCCCTGAGGTCTCTGATGAATAGCCTTGGCCACTTGGTGCAATTGTGTCTCCATGTTTTTCACAGATGCTTCAAGCACTATAGTCCTCTTTTAATACATTTCCATCTTCTCCAAAATCTTATGGAGCATGTCTTCCTCATTGGTCCGTTTGGGTTCCCTGTTACTTGACTCCCCTCCTTGGAAGTATTGTCTGTTCGGGTTGCCTTGCCCCAAGTGCCTTTTCCATTCTGATTTCTGTACCCACTATACTGCTGCCTATTGTTATAGTTATTCACATATTGGATGGATTCTTGAGTGAGCTCACATTGATCTGTATGGTGGTCTCCCTTACACAATCCACATGACAACACCTGAGTAGTCTTTGCCGATTTTAGTGTCTAAACTTGCCTGGTCAATGACTCAATCTTGGCTTCTAAGGATGTCTCCCCATCCAAATTTAAGACTCCTCGTTGTCTCCTCATTGCAGGCTTCCTTGCCTCTAGGAACAAGTACTCGTCATTGAGTCAAAAAGTTCTCTCACCTCGGGTACACTTTTATCTTTCAAGGCCCCATTCGCACAAGCTTTAACCATTAGGGACGATTCAGGAGAGAGCCCCTTGAAAAAAGTGTTCAACTCTCTCACCTCCCCCTAATCATTGTTCGGGCATTGTCTAAGCAAGTCGTTGAACCTATCCCAAGCCTCCTTAAATGTTTCCTCATCTTGCCGTTGGAAACTTCGGATCTCAAGTCTCATGCATTCTAACTTGGCAGGGGGAAATATTTAGCCAGGAACTTCCTTTCCAATTCTTCAAATGTAGCAATGGAAGGTCCCCCAACAGAATTAAACCACTGCGTGGCTTTCCCTTTCATGGGCAATGGAAACAGAACTCTTCGCACTTCATCGTGTGGCACCCTTTGGAGTTTGAATGTATTGCATAATCCCAAGAACCAATCAAGGTGTTCATTAGGGTCGTCATTACTTAACCCCTGGAAGACTTGACCATGCGTAATCATTGATACAATTTGGGTTGGGATTTGGTGACTTTCGACATCTATCCCCTGTCGATTATTCCTCCCCTCAAAATTCACAGCAAAATGGTCCCCAAACCTCCGAATCCGCCATTTCTACTTGTCTCCTTCTCTGCCTCAAAGATGTCTGCAGTTCTAGGTCAAGTTCAAATTCTGGATCTACTCCACGAATTCGAGCCCCTACCTGCATAAATTGAATTTCTTCAAAGAGTTCACAAAAACTTCTCCCAAAAACATATCAATAGAGCAAGTTCCAACAAAAGTAATGGATAGAGTATTTTACTAACGTAAGAGACAAAGGACAACAACTTAACAATCACCAAGGTCTAAGTATTAACTACTAGCAACTACTACCAAAAACATGAATTATCACAAACTAAAATCTATCGGAAATCAACTCAAAACACTTCGCCACTCCCCGACAGAGGCGCATAAAATTGGCCCGAACTGTCGCTGGCTCACCAATTTTACCCAACAACATATAGGAAGTGCACCCTGTAATGCACTTCCTATGTTGGTCTCTGTGGAATGTTTTGGCCCAAATATGTGAACGTTGTGCACATGGATTGACTGATTTGAGACATTGGTGGATATAATTGCCTCCAGCTCAATCTGAGTGTATGGATCGATCCCATGAATTGCTGTGTTAGCTGTTGCACTTGCTGATTGCTATGGCTGCCCTATTACAGTAGCCTAGTTTTTGGATTTAGGGTGGTTTGGGCTGAAATGGTGGATTGGGCTACCTCTGCTTTTGCTAAAATCATTTCGGGCTAGATGGGCTAAATTGGGCTTAAATGGTGCTTAGCCCGTCTAGCTCTTGGAATTGGAGCAGGATTTGGTTCAAGTGTGGACTGGGCCACCTCTGCTTTAGCTCTAAATTACTTTTGGGCTGAACTGTGTTGAATTGGGCTGCAAGGTCATGATCCTCATTAGCTCTAAATTACTTTAGGTTTGCCTTTTGTGGCAAACATAGACTATCTACTTGTTTTATTTAAGTAGATTTTCTCTATTTGCTGTTATTTTCTCACAATGATTACTTATGTAAAGGAGTAGTACTCCTCACTTTATGGTTCCCTTTTGTAACAGTGTGCTCGGGTACAGTCGGCACTATTTTTTTGTTTAATCTATGCAAATATATATTTAAAAAAAAACACTAAAATATAGTAGTGATGAGTGGAATCTTATTCTCAGGGAAAGGGTATGTCATAGAGCTAATAGAATGACAGATTGGAATACAAGAAACAAAATGCAACGACTGAAACAGTATACGAAATTTAGATAATCAGGAGACGATGGTGTTGCCTTGAGAGGGAATCATCCAGTACTGATCAATCCCTGTTATCATAGACTAGTGTGATTGTGTGTGAGGGGACTAATCTGCTAGTGAAATGCACTTGATTGGGCGATTCTCACAAGAACACCACACTTACTCCTCAAACCTCCCTTGGCTGGGCAAGTCTTTGGCTCAAATCATAAAACCCAGATCCCTATCCAGTACTACAATCCTAGTTCAATCCTTAGTTACCTTCCTTGGCAGGGCAGCTAACCAAATCAAGCATTCAAATTGTTGTACACGAACAAGCTTAAGTCGTTTCTATTAAATTGAGTCTTATTTTCAGTGGGCACCGCACAATTGAGCTCACAATGTATTCAGATCTTAAGTCTCACAAACGGTTGTTCCAGATCCATTTTATTTTTTCATTCAATTTACTTTGGCAGATCTAAATTGGCCTCAGTGGGCACCACAGAACAATTGTAGATTTAGACAAATTTAAACAGATCTATGGAATAGAAACATAGAATGCAAAGGAAACAACAAGACACATATTAATGCAATTCAAATGTCTCAAACTGGATAAAATCAGTACATATGAACCCTCAAGGCAACACACAAATGTTTAGCCGATCATGTTGATCGGCTTTGAGAATGGGATTAACAAAGCTCGATGAATTCTGGCCATTACAAAGAGAAGAATAGATGTATTTGCTATGGTGTCTCTCTCTTTTTGTAACCCTAATTGATCTTCTCCCGATTTTCCCTAAATCCCGATCTTTCAGATCTTCTCTCCTTTTTCTCTCAATGTTGGGATCCTTTGTTTTGCATCATTCCTTGCCTTTTGTACCTTCTCCTTGATGATCTCTCACAATTATGTTGGATAGGGCTCAATCTGCAATTTTGGTTCCTCCACGTGTCTGCACGAATCATTTCAGCACGTGAGTAGAGTCATCTGATAAATTGTTTACTTAAGAATTAAGGCTGTAAATCATCGAACATATGGTTCGCTACCAAAATGCTGTGTTTTTGCCTTGATAATACTGCAATGTGTGCATCATAGTTGAAGTGTATGTGTGCTAGTATGCATGAAATTGTGCAAGAGGGAGCAAAACAAATGGTGCATGTGTTTGGAGTGTATGACAGGCGCCGAGGTGCGCCAGCCGTGTGTGCGGCTACCGTGTGTGCTTCTGTGAGTGGCGGGCGCCCGTGTGTAATGTGTGTGTGTGGCGCGGGCGCCGAGGTGCTCCAGCCATGTGTGTGGCATGTGTAGTGTGCTTGTGTGCTTGATGTGCTTGAGTGTTGTGCGTGATCTTGTGCTCGCGTGCTGGAACTCTCGTGCAACGCTTGAGATTTGTGAGGCCAAAATGGTTAATTGTGTGCGTGATTCTCATTCATATACAAACATAACACTTTGTATGGTATTTTCACTACACTTCACAAATTCTCACATTTTCCATATCATGAACATATTGTGCACAAATCATTTATCAAGCACAGTTTCTCTAGTCATTCCATGCAAAAGATTAAGAAAGTAAAGCAAATAAGTCGGTACAAGTCCGACTTATCAATGTCGACTCGAAGTTATTAATTTGGATTTGCATCTTTTGAAGCATGTTAAAGATCACACGTCATTAGTGAACTTTTGTTCTCCTTGGAGAGATTTTTGTTCACCACCTTCCATTGTACCTGCAAGGTTAGTGAAAAACAGCAAGAAAATAATATAATCTCCTCACGGGTTCTCACTTTGGTGAGTAGGTACTCTCTCACTCTTTATAGTAGCTTTTCTATTTTAAAGTATACCCTAACTATACTCTCAATAATGGATCACCTAAACTAAATAAGACTTACCAATTCGTTGATTTGTAGAACGAGTGAAGCCAGCAAGTTCAACAACAAAACGCACACAAGATAAGTCAGATAGAAACTTTTAGGCAAGACACTAAAAAGAGTATTCAGAACACGTGTGGGGTATAATTTTATTTAGCTACAGAATCTATCAAAAACAAAAGCTAGATAGAAAAACAAAGAAGACGCAACTTGAATCACTTAATTCCGATTTAAATTGAGAAAGTTATGGCACTTTTAATTTGGTGGTGTTTTAAAGAGACAATATAAGAACAATTAGTTCTTTTGGGTTGTACGATTTTTTTTTGAATGGTCCAAATCTTTTTTTTTATTTGGACCGAACTGCCTTTGGGATCTCTTTTTTTTTTTTGTAAACGTTGGCCTTTTTTTTTGAATTCAGACAACAACTAGGGTTTTTTTTAAGGTTGTTAAGACAAAAACCTAGGATTTAAGGTTATTTTGTCTTATGTTGTCTTAACCTTAAATTTCAGCAACCAAGTTTAATCAAGATCTCACCAACCAATTTGAATTTCACAATGCCACAAAAGGATAGCTTTCAAGGTTCAAGCCAAGGAACAAGAATATAAGTCCAGATTTCGAATTTAAGCAAGTTTGAAATTCAAGAAAATTAAGAACTTCAAGAAAGTGACCAAGAACTTATCTTTATGACACGAAACAAAACTTGACTAAAAGATAACAGATTATAGAATCAAAATAGAGACAATTGCAAAAAGAATGAGGTCAAACGACCAAGAAACAAGAAAGCTTGGAATTTAGCTCAAAAACCAAAACCCTAACCCTAATTGTTTTTTACGTTTTGAAGCTTTTTTGTTGGACAAAACAGCAAGTAAACCGTGATGATTTTAGCATAAGGATTACAAACAAAACTAAAATAATGACACATGAAGATGGCAGCAACAAGAACGACGCAAAACAGCAGCAAGAACGACTGAAAAACGGTAACAACACAACGAGAAACTTTCAGCAAACATGAAAAGAAAAGAAGACGCAAAAAGGGAAGATGTAGCCTGAATTTTTATGCAAAACTTGAGCTTTGATACCAATTGATGCGGATGATCGAGGCTTGATGTCCTAGACCACATGAACTCACACACTTTGGACCGTGTTGTACAAAACAACCCGAACAAGAACAAAACACAAAAGTGGAAATCACAAAAACAAGGATATTGAAACATGAAGATTGGATATTAGCCAATCAAACCCCCAGGCTTATTACAAATGAATTGGCCTAGCTCGTATAAATCTCGAAGCTAAACTAATTGGTTTGGCGCGTTCTTGAAATCAAGAACTTGTAGTCTCACCTAAAGATCTTAGCTAAAGGTTTGCGGATTTGTTTGAAGATCAACCAAACTTAATTGAAACTTCAAGGATTACAACGTATTGCTGCAATTTTTAGCAAAAGCTAAATTATTTTTTCATACCAAAAAAATGTTAAAACATTGCCTTAAATAGGCTACAAATATCGGCCAAAATAAATCCCTAGCAAGAAGTCAATTTTGAATTGAACTTCAAGCTTAACTAACCAATCCAATTTTAGGAAACTTCTAAATTGGAATGGAACTAACTAACCAAAATTACTTTCTTAAAACAAAATTACATGCCATTATCATGCAAGAAAACTTGGGCCATGTAATTAATTAACTAAAAACGGATTAATGAAGCCCAATTAGTAATGTTTGGACTTAACTTATTAAAACATTAATTAAATCCTATAATTAATTAAGAATGGCGTGATCCATAAATGGCAAATCCCATGCACGCCATCTTGGTCTTCAAGATCCATGAATATTCTTCAAGGCGGAATTTCCTTAAGCTCCAATGTAGAACTCTTAGAAACTTCATTATGTATTGTAATTGAACAGATATTTCATATAGCTCCTTCTTGAGAGGTAAATGCCGTGTGATGAGCTTCTTGAAAATCATCCAAGTCTTCACAATATGTTGACAATAATGAGAGCAAAGCAGCCTTCATCTTCTTACTCCTTGATCTTGTCATTGGTCCATCAAGATTCTCCAAGGGATCAACATGTGAAGTTGGCTTTGGCACCATGGACATGGGCGAATTGTCATCAGTAAGGGTTTTAGAAGGAATAGAAGAAGACTTCTTATGATGCCTAAGAGACCGTCTGAGGGTAGTCGTGGTAGGAGATGACATCAAAGAAGTGCTATTGGTCTGAGGAGATGAGCTACCTAGCTGATTAGATTGTGAGTCGTGAGAAGGATTCTCATTTCCTACCGATTCTAAACTAACACTAGGAGTGTGAGAATTCGTAGCAGTGGGTTCCATATAACTGGCTGAGTTAACAGGTTCAGAGGAGTTAGAATGCTCTTCGGAAGACATACCTGAAGGAAAGGAAGAATCTTGAAGTAAACTTAGAGAAATTGATGAGAATGAGGGTTATTGTTACGACTTATAATGCCCAGAAAATGATAAGATGATGGATATGATAAGATAGATGGATTTGATAAGATATATAAATATGAAGAAATTTTGAATTTTAAAGGTGGGATCACATTTGAGAAGATGATCCAGCTATGTGTTGAAGATGAATGGGAGATCAAGTTTTAAAAGCAATTGAAAGCAACATATCCGTTAGAAGGTAACGGTTATTATAAATAGAAATGTGTGCCAACTTTTAATCATACGTTTCGACAGATATCGAAGAACCGTCCTTTTTGGTGCTAGTTTTCAAGTTAATAAGCTCGGTATTTTCTAGTCTTCAATGGAGCCAGTTCGGAATTTTCTAAAGATTGTTTCAAGACGGAATAAATGATATTTATACCGACTTGAGGGGCTATTGATATAACAATATTCAGACATTTTTAAATTGATGGAATCAGTAAAAGATATATTTACAACAAATTACCGAATAGACATGAGCAGTAAATGGAAACAAGTAATGGTAATATTATTTTCAACTTTATATATTCATATGTTTATGGAATAAAGGATATACAACTTTTATTGACTTTGGCATCGGAGTCGACTTTCGGGGATTACCTCGGTTATTCACTCTAACGTCATTCTGTTTTGCATATAAGATAAAAATACTGTTTGGACCTTGATTGTCGCAGCTCGGTCAGATAATTTCCCGAGGTGAGAATTTGAGCTCTAATAGTAATAAACTGCCATATTGTGTATAATATCGAAGTTGCTTTTGCTAATCTAACCAAGTTTCGTTGGTAGTCTACTTAATTAATTTAAATCACGATAATAATCTACCATATATATTGTGTTGTACATATTCAGGTTGGTTATGCTAATCTATTCTCTAGAATGATTTGTCTTTTTTTTCTTTAATTTTGTACTCCTAAACTCATTTAGATTAAAGCCAAAGCATATACTGCATTATTAAATATGTGATATGTAACAATTCAGGTAGCATGCCACAAAATCACTTATAGGTAAACCATCCAAACACCAATATACTCAAAATCACTTATTGGTAAACCATCCAAACACCAATATACTCGTAGGATACTAAACTCATTTCACAATTATGTTAAAACTCACCCACATAAGATTTTACATATCACAACAAGTACTATAAACTTATAAGTTAGTTACACCATATTTTAAGCAGATAAAATTAATATAACGAAATATGTTGGTCATAATCTACGCTATTCATTGCAATAATTTCATTTTTTACTATTCACTCTCCATCTCGACTTTGCTCAGGTTTTCCTTCAGTTTCGTCTAAAATTTTTTGTTTAAGACCTGGGTGAGCTCTTATTGCTCAGTTAGGGGCTTGGGGTTTAATTTGAAATAACATAAAACTTTTTTGTGGGCAAACAACTTTTAACATTAAAACATGACAATAGTGAAAGATTTTTTTTATCAAATATAAATAGCGAAAACTAATTGTAAATATTTTCAGTTATAGTAGTTTAAACACTCATTATAATTTTGGCAGCTAGTGATTCTTATGTATATATATAAATGCAAAAACTCCTATGCAAAAACTCGTTTATATATGTGATGTGATACGTGAATTTTGTTATACTTGATGCGCTAATATCATATTTGATACATTAATTTTTTAATACTTAATATGCTAATATTTGATACTTGATAAGTTATTTTTTTTTTATAATTGATATGCTAATTTTTTATAATCGATAAGCTAATTTTTGATACTTGATAATCTAATATTTGATAGTTGATAATTGATATGTTAATTTTTTATACTTGATACACTAATTTTTTATACTTGATAGTTGATACTTGATACGCTAATATTTGATAGTTGATCATTGATATGCTAATTTTTTATACTTAATACGCTAATTCTTTTATACTTGATACACTAATTTTTTATACTTCATATGCTAACATTTGTTAATTGATAATTGATATGCTAATTTTTTATACTTGATACGCTAATTTGTTTGACTTGATATGCTAATATATTGATACTTGATACGCTATCACTAATTTTTGATACTTGATACGTTAATTTTTATTCTTTATATACTAATCTTTGGTATTTGATACGCTAAACTAAAATTTTGATGTGTGATACGATAACTTTTGGATTGATATGCAAGTTGCATATATAAACCCATTTTATAGAAGAATGCCACATATATAAAAATAAAATATTTTGCAATAACCTTCCCATCTATAACTACCTCAGAAAAATTATGATACATAATTTTATTGGAGTATTATAGGCATTAAATATAAACTTGTCAGGATCCTCTTTAAAACAAGAAAAAACTTTTGAATTGCTTAAATCAAGGATTTCAATTACTATTTCATCAATTATTACCTTAAATGATGAATGTATTAGACCACTATAGGAGCCAAATACTTAATATTGTGTGATCTACATAATGAATCCATTGTTAAATATAATCAAATCTTTAACAAATAAACCAAGAATTAGTGAGACATATATATCATTATATGGGAAGAAAATCAAATCTTTAATGAGGGAAATTTTAACATTCTCACGTAAACCACACAGTTATTGTCATATTATATTCGTCACAAGCGGAAAAATCAATTGTCATGAAATTTTACGTTTACTACTGATTGACTACGTAACAATTATTCAAGTAGAAACTATAATTACAAGAATCATGACTATTCTGCTTTAAAATAAAACATTTTATTCTATGTATTACAATGTATCATATTTTCTAATTGAGGATTAAAACTTTATGGATAATTTATTATAAATTTATGCAGGAGTCATCTTTATGTATCACAAGATTCCCTTTATGCATGAACCATGATGCACAAAAAAACAAATCATGCAATTTTAAGTTACTTGAGTGTCTAGACAATAAAAAATAGTTAGATAGCAATAATAAGTAATAGAATGGGCTAATGGGTCCTGTATGAGTTATTTGATCCAAATGTGTTGGCAACACTTATATTTGTAAGATCAATGTACGTAAGTCCAATACTTAATAGTTATAAATTATTCTTAATGCTACCTTTACATACTGTAACCATGACAAAAAAATTTACGATTTGAGAGTGTTTGATAATCTAATGGATCTTCTCTTACATTCTGTATTTCAATTTTTGTTTCAGTATATAAATATAGGCCACATGTATACACTTATCCCTTAGAGTTCACTTATCACTTGATAGGATTTTAGTTAAATATACATGTCATGTATTTATAAATTGAAACAGGGAATGGAACAGAAGTTCTGAAATGGTTCGATAATAACTATATTTTATTATTTGAAAGATGAAAAGAAACCTTTACAATTTAAAAGAATTTGATAATGAGTACATTTTACCATTTAAGAAAGTTTGATAATAAATTAAATTACTATCAAATTTGATATATAAAAATTATGAAAACCCAATAAAAAAGGTATGAGAAAAGATAAAAAGTTACTTTTTTTAGCGTCATTTTTTTATTAATTGGTAAGAATGGTAGTAAATTCTTTTATTAATTATATAATATAATAAAATTATTGTAACGCTGTAATAATAAAAATATAAAATACACCCTATTTAATAATAATAAAAATAAATAAAAGCACAAGGCGCACCCCTCGTATTAATTTTTCCAAAAGTTAAATAGGTTAATGTATTACAATTGATAAATTAATTTTAGGCAAATTAGTTGAAAGGAGGTTGCTATATTCCACTCTCTCTTTTGTTGTTTTCTTATTGTTTTAATTAGGGCGTGCAATGAAAGTGACTCGATGGATTTAAACTACCAATATACAGATAGGATACTAAAGAACAATATATCTCATAAATTTATTTTACAATAATATCAAAACTCGCCCACTTAATGGTTTACATACCATGACATGTACTACAAACTTATAAGCTAGTTACAACGTTTTTTAAACTCATACAATATCACGAAATATGTTAATCAGAATGTACGTCATTCATCGCAATAACAACGCACTCGCTATCTCGACCTTGCTCAAATTTCCCACCTGCTACGTCTGAAATTTTTTTGTTTAAGACTAGGGTAAGCTTCTATTGATCAGTTAGGGGTTTGGGGTTTAATTCGAAATGACATAAAATTTTATGTGAGCAAACAACTTTTAACTATAAAGCATGACAACCGTGAAAGATTATTTTTCCAAATATAACAAGCAAAAATTAATTATAAATATTTTCAGTTATAATAGTTTAAACCCTCTATATAATTTTGGCAACTAAGGATCTCCCACGTGATTCTTACTTATGTCTATCAAAATAAAATATTTTGGAATAACGTTCTAATCGATGTCTAACATAGAAAATTATGGTACCTGTTATGAAAATACTACAAACTTGTAGTATTATATTATGTAACAAATTATTATACCAATACTAAAAAGTAGAGATATAATGTTATGTTACTATTTCTATAAAACTAGTAGAATACAACTATAAAATATAAAATAAGTATACTAAAAAGATGGAAAGAAAAGAGAGCAAAGTAGAGCAAGATGCTGTAAGTCTTCAACCCACCATTTCATTCACATAAGCCTCTATTTATAGGCTTGAACTTCACACATCTAGCTTGTAGGTTACAATATCCCAAATGTAAGTTACAAGATTTACATAGGTTATATATGCAGTGGGTGATTATGAGGGAAAATGGTGTTACATGAGTTACATTAAATAATATGAAGTAATTGAGGTAGAAAATGGGGTGGACATTCACAATTATTCATAACACTCCCCCTTGAATGTCCATCTTTAAGAAAAATGCCTCGTTAAAACCTTACTAGGAAAAACCCAGTGGGATAAATACCTAGTGAAGGAAAAAGAGTACATTTCCCATATATATAACATTGCCTCGTTAAAAACCTCACCAGGAAAAACCCTAATGGGAAAAAAAACCTTGGTTAAGGGAAAAAGAGTAAAATGTATAATAACTCCCCCCTTGAGCACATCATTTGAAATCTTTCAATCGACGCATTCCAATCTTATATACCAACTTTTCAAATGTTGATGTCGGTAGTGATTTAGTGAACAAATCTGCCAAATTGTCACTCGAACTAATTTGTTGTACACAGATTTCACCATTCTTCTGAAGATCATGCGTGAAAAAGAATTTTGGTGAGATATGTTTTGTTCTATCACCTTTGATGTATCCATCCTTTAATTGAGCAATTGATGAGAATGAGCCCGTGTCCATATCTAGGTGTTAAAGTCAATTATTCATCTTGAAAGTTTCTGTTACGTTTTGGTATTATGGACGTATCTCACTAGATATAACTCCGAATTACGTGATTCAAGAAGCTCTAGAACGATAACAAATAGAGCTACAACTTTTATATTTTACATTTTACGAGATTCAGAAGTTAGCATCGTCAAAAGTGCCTACCAAGATGAGTGACGTGATTCTGGCAGATTACCGTCGCGAATCCATGGACTACATTGAAGACCAAGTAATGGCGTATTGGGCTTCATTAATTGTTCACGCCACTTTTAATGTTTTAATTGGGTTTATTTAAGTTGTAATAATTAAAGTCCATTAACATTAATTAATTGGGCTTTAGTTTCGATTTTTAGGAAACTTACTTGTCCAATTATCTTACATGATAATTAGGAAAGTAATTTAGGAAAGTTATTCTTTTAAGTTTTAGTTTCCTAAAATCAACATTAGGGTTTTGTTTTTGTAGCCTATTTAAAGGCCTTCTTTTACACGTTAATGATATGATGAAATTTGATAAAGTTAGCTTTGCTAAAACCTTCTTCCAGCTGTGATAAGTTGAGAGAAAACGTGAGAGTTCTACTCCATTCGTATGAGCAATGCATGCTGCATTATCTTTGAACAAAACTGTGGGAACTTTTTTATCCAAATGCAAACCACATCTTTCTCGAATATGACGTATCACTGATCTCAATGAAAAACACTCCCGACTTGCTTCATGAATTGCCAATATTTCAGCAGCAGCTATAGTTTGTTTCATAGAACGCCAAGAAATAGCTGTACCACCACATATGAACACATAACCCGTTTGTGAACGACCATGATGAGGATCAGATAAATATCCAGCATCTGCATAACCTATTAGGTCAAACTTGATTACCTTAAAATGATAAAGACCCATATCTATCGTACCTTGAAGGTAACAAAATATATGTTTTATACCATTCCAATGCCTTCGTGTAGGTGAAGAACTATATCTTGCTAGTAGATTCACAGCAAATGAAATATCAGGACGTGTATGACTAGCAACATACATTAATGCTCCAATTCGAATTGATTTCCCTGAAGGACCTTCTACCACTAGTAATCAATTAAAGGCACCCATGAAACGTGGTAGACCAATCGATTCCAAAGACAAAAATCCTCGAACAAGAAAAGGAGCAAATAATAATGATGGCAAAATCGAGGTAATAAAGGTTCCAAAAGAATCTTCAAAAATGAAAATTCCTGACATGACAAATAATAAACTTCCAGAAGAAGTTCAAGTACCTGAAAATTCTGATAATCATGAGATCTCAATAAATTATGTCATGACAGGGAAAAGGTGGAATCGATATACAATCAAAGTCGATGATAAATTTGCCTATGCTGCAACAATTACTATCATGAATGAAAACGAGGATCAAGAACCAAAGTCTGCGGATGAATGCAGACGAAGAAACGATTGGCCAAAATGGAAGGACACAATTCAAGCAGAGTGAGATTCGTTAGAAAAATGTAAAGTTTTTGAATCAATAATATGCACACCTGAAGATGTGCAGCCAGTGGGTTATAAATGGGTGTTTGTGTGAAAACGAAATGAGAATAATGAAATTGTGTGATATAAGGCTCGACTTGTTGAACAAGGAATTTCTCAAAAACCTGGTATTGATTATGAGAAGACATATTCTCCCGTGGTGGATGCAACAACTTTTCGTTATTTGCTTAATCTGGCAGCAAATGAACGACTTGAAATGTGTTTAATGGATGTTGTAACAGCCTATTTGTATGGCTCTCTTGATAATGATATTTATATGAAAATTCCTGAAGGATTCAGGTTGCCTAAGGAAAATAATTCCTGTTCTCGAGAACTTTTTTCAATTAAATTGTGCAAATCCTTATATGGAGTAAAACAAGCTGTACGCATGTGGTATGAATGATCCCATTTGTCCATGTGTTTTTATTAAAAGATCTGCACCCGAATTTGTAATCATTGTAATTTATGTTGATGATTTGAATATTATTGGAACTCATGAAGAGCTCGAAAAAGCTGTTAACACATTAACAGCCAGTATATGTGACTTAGTTACATGTTTTGGGTCAGTAAAAGCATCTGGCAATTGATTTTCTAAACGTTGCAAATGAATTATATTTTGAACTTCCAGTTCACATTGATTTGTACGAGGATCAAAATGAGATAATGATAATTCATGCCAACTAATTTTCTTAACCAGTTGTTAATTTTCTCCCCCTAATGTTGGGAAAACTGATTCGTCAAAATGACAATCAGCAAAACGAGCCGTAAATAAATCTCCAGTTGTTGGTTCAAGATATTTCACTATAGATGGAGATTTATACATAACATATATTCCAAACCTCCTTTGAGGTCCCATCTTTGTGCGTTGTGGTGGAGCAATTGGAACATAAATCGCACATCCAAAAATTCTAAGATGGGTAATATTTGGTTTCTGACCAAAAACCAATTGTTGGGGAGAGAATTCATGATAATTTGTTGGCTTTATGCGAATTAGTGTTGCAGCATGCAAAATAGCATGTCCCCAAACAGTTGGTGGAAGTTTAGTTCTCAAAAGCAATGGTCTCGCAATTAATTGAAGACGTTTAATAAACGATTCGGCCAAACCGTTTTGTGTACGAACATAAGCGACAGGATGTTCAACACTAATCCCAATAGACATACAATAATCATTAAAATATTGGGATGTAAATTCACCAGCATTATCAAGACGAATTGTCTTAATAGGGTAATCTGGAAAATGTGCTCGTAACCGAATTAATTCTGCAAGTAATTTCGCAAACGCCAGGTTGTGAGTTGATAATAAACATACATGTGACCATATAGTTGATGCACCAATTAAAACCATAAAATATCTAAATAATCCACAAGGTGGGTGAATAGGCCCACAAATATCACCATGTATGCATTCTCAAATTGTTGGAGATTCAGTACGAATTTTCATTGGTGATGGTTTTATAATTAATTTGCCTTGAGAACAAGCAACACATGAGAATTCATTAGATTGAAGAATCTTCTGGCTCTACAAAGAATGACCATATGAATTCTCTAAAATTCTTCGCATCAATATGAAATCGGGATGGCCCAACCGGTCATGCCAAACAATAAAATCATTAGGATCAGTAAACTTCTGATTTACTATTGCATATATTTCAACTGTAGAAATATATGTATAATATAATCCAGTGGAATGAGAAGGTAATTTTTCTAATGCAATTTTCTTTCCAAAATCTATACTTGTAATATACAAGTATTCATTATTACCTTCACTTTTAGTCTCAATATGATATCCATTTCGGCGAATATCTTTAAAACTTAACAAATTTCTTTAATACTTAGAAGAATATAATGCATCTTTAATGCAAAATTCTGTTCCTCCCGGTAAAATTATTATTGCTCTTCCGAAGCCTTCAATCAATTTTGTACTACCAGATATAGTACTTGACAAGCGTGTCGCGTACTTGCAATTTTAACCCTAAACTAATGTAGTAGCAATGAGTAAGGTATCGTATCCACAGGGAAGGGGATGGATTCTTGAATTCAGAAATTGTTCTAAGTATTGTGTCGGTAGCAAATCACAACAAACAGAATGTGGTATAAACTCAAAAGTAAACAAGAACAGAGAACTATGAAGTAATAACAATCAAGAATAACAAGATATCCTGTTCGTGTGTCGGATGAACTCAAACCTAGCTGATCAATACTATGCAATTGACGAACTAGCAATTCTCATGGAGACCTAAGTTGCCTAGAAGCTCAAGTTGTGGTTAGCGTGGCGACCACACCACTCCCTGTACTTCCTAACACCATTCTCTCCCGAGGCGAGGCCCGAGAATGATGGTTTTCACTCCGCAACGTCTCAACTCTCCAAGCTAACTACTCTAACATGCAAACCCTAGGAAATCCCATGGCGAGACCCGACCTAAGCTTGAATGTCTTCGTTTATTAACACAGAGAGCTTCTTTAACACTTTTCCTAATGTTTCAATTCATCAAAGCTTCCCATGGCGAGGCCTGAATCTCAGAAATGAAATAATCATAGAAAGCAAGTGTAAAGACACAGACAATCACGCTTTAGTTCTCATTTCATGTATCTTCACTGACGTTGGTGAATCAATCCTCAACTTAGCATGGCAACCACAATCGAAGCTTGATCCATTCAAAATTAGTGCAGAGATATGAAATTAAACAGATTTCAAGTAATAAATTCAAGTGCGATTTCAATCTTTATCAATTACGTCAATTACATAGCATCAAATATTCTAAATCATGTATTCATCCATTTAGAACCCTAAGATATCACACAATTAGCCAGAGAATTCCATATTCAACTCATATTCATCAAATTCCAACATTGAGCAATTCAATTCAATTAAATTGAAAGATTTCACCAATTAAAGTGTAGAGGAATGTCAAACGCTCCTTCGATTGAGTTAATATGTAATCTCCGGTACAAAGTCGCACAATCGGAAATGAAATCGGAGAAGAAAATCTAGAGAGAGAAAATCCTTCAGAGAGAAAGTTGGAGAGAGAAACTTTCTCTCTCTAGTTCAAAAGTCTGTTAACTATCTAGAATCCTCTTCCCAAAATGCTAACTAAATCCTCTATATATAGAGGTTATAAAACGTAAATAATACGCTAACGTAAAATGAACGCATTATTACAAAAATGCCACTGTAAAAAATCACGTGTCCACAAGGCATCTCGATCAATGTATCACTTCACGCCTTGAGTGCTTGTAACTTCACGCCTTCCCTGCTCCCTGCATCCAAAACACAAAACCTCAACACTTTGCCAATATTTCATCAAATAAAACTTTTCTTATTAACAAGGCGAGACCTCTCTAAGAGGTCTCGCCACTTTAACCTTTTATCATGGCGAGACCTCTCTAAGAGGTCTCGCCACACAACCCTCAAAATGGCGAGACCTCTCTAAGACGTCTCGCCATGTTAATCTACAAGTTGGCGAGACATCTTAGAGAGGTCTCGCCAATTTAGTGCAAAGTGTGCAAGTGTTACATGAGATTTGTGCAAATGAGTGAAGTGTTGTGAGTGTTGTGGAGTGAGGGTGAGTGTGAGTGTGTGAAATGAAGAAGTAACATAATGTGAAAGTAGAGTGTTGTGTGTGAATTGTCAAATGTTGTGAATCACTTGTGAAGTAATAAGAATGAATGTAATATGTTGAATGAAATGAAATTGTGAGCAAATGTTGTGAGTGATTCTTGCCATGTAGTGCCTATGAAATGTGCATGAATGTGCAACCGTAGTGTGCAAGAATGAGTATTAGTGAAGTGTAATGACGAGTGAAATTTGTGCAAAGTGAATGTGCATGAGTGTGTGAGCTGAGTGTATGGTGTGTGCGGCGAGGTCACCTCGCCGCAATGTGAGTGTGTGAGAGTGTTGCGGCGAGGTGATCTCGCCGCAATGTGTGTGTGTGTGAGGTGAGTGCTTGTGTGCATAAGGGCAGTGGATGTGTGTGCATGAGTGAAGGGCGAGGTGACCTCGCCCTATGTGAGTGTGAAGTGGTAGACAGCAAGTGATGTGCGAAAATGTGCAAATGTGCAGCAACTTCCAACCAAATTCTGGCCATGATGAATTGTGAATTTGGGAAAACGTAAAACCTCACAGTTATATCCCTATGTGTTAGCTTTCGACAGCCTTTTGAATCATCCAATTTAGATCTAGGACAAGAAAGTTATGGCCAAAACACCAAACTGTGGCAAAGAAGGAAATTTCATGGCGAGACCTCTCTACGAGGTCTCGCCGTTTTTCTCTTATGAAGCAGAGCTTGAGGTCAACATAAGAGTTGTAGAACGTCCTCATGGTTTTCCATGGGTTCAAGAATCAGCTTAAATGAAGGTCTGTAGCTCAAGATATGTACATTCTACCAAACATTGGCAAAAGGCTCAACATGGCAAAAGGCTCAACAAGGCAAAACCCTAAAGTAGCAATCATAATGATGCCCCCTTTGCTCCTACTTGCACACATAATTAGAAGAAAGTTAAAACATAAGAAATGACATAATCTCAAAGATCTTTCCAGAACAACCAAGATTGCCGCATTTGGATTAGTATTGAAAGCGTTACACGCAAATTACGTTTGACCTACATTCTGCCCAAACCCTAAAACAAGCCTATTAACATGTTAGGGTTTTCTCAATGCATCATTTCCAACCTTTTCCAATTATTTCCTTGTTCTTGAACTTCAAATACACACTTGACTCATTTGAACATCATTTTTGGTCTTTTTCACCATTTAAACACTTTCAACATTTAAACACTTTCAACTTGCAAACCACCTTAATGCACAAAATTGCACAAAACATCACACATTTGCCTAAAACACAAGACAAAAGCTAAGTGATTTAACACATATAAGTTGGTATAAAACCAACTTATCAAATTCCACCACACTTGAACCTTTGCTTGCCCTCAAGCAAAGACACAACATCACACTTACACAACTCATGTTAATCACTCACATTCAAACCGTTACTCCCTTGTTTACTAAGTCTATCTCTAAGTTTATCAAAACATTTTTCACACAAAAACTCAAAAAGGTTCCCCCGTTCCAAATTTTTAGATTTCAACACACATTGTCAACCAAGGCACAACGAATAAAGACCAAAATGTCATACGTGTAAATGTGTGTTGAGGAATACTGGCTTAGTGCTCTTCATGTATGCATAACCCTTTAATTCTATTTTACGATAACCTGCATATCAATCTCCTTATCCACACATAGGAACAAATAGCACACAAGATCAATGGCACACATTAGTGCTTCTCTTAGATCATTTACATTCAAATTGCACTTTGGTGCTTTCTTTTGTCACATACATTGGTGTATGATTGCCTGGGTCTTGTGGCTCTTTTTCCCACTAGCTGCCTGGGTTTTGTGGCTATTTTTTTCCCAATTATGCTTGCCAAGGGTATTTCGGCTTTTCATTCCCAATTGCCAAAGGCTTTTTCTCCATATCCTTTATTGTGTAACCATTAGTTCGTATATGTCTTTAAGGGACTTTATATGCAAGAACACTAGAATTCCAAGGAAATGCATACCAAAGAACAACTCAAACCGAATAACCTCCTATGTCATTGATTATATTGTATGGCATATCTATCTTACTTTAACATCATGCCTTGGCCAAAAAAACGTGCCAATTTCTTTCAAATTCAGAACAGGAAATGAAAAATATTTTCGCATGCATTAACATAAAAATTTGATGAACCAAAGGTTGAACATAGCAAAATGATGGGGGCAAATATGTATATAAAATGTGATCGTGGTTGCTATCCACCCCTACTCAAAAATAAGCTTAAACAACCCCAATGAAGGTGATAGTAAAGCGAGTTCGTTCTCTCAGGGAAAGGACTATGTTGAAGTTCTAAAGTAAATATTTTTGTGTTCTTATAATTGACAAACTGAAAGTAACAAAAGGAACAACAATTAACTAAAATAAAGATGGTGATATGATTTAAAACGCAATTCAAGCAAGTGTACTCCCGAGATTATATGATAGGGTTACATAAAGACATACACATTCATTCTATCTATGGTCATGCAAAATAAGGATAAACACACATACTCACACCCTCCTATATAACGGTAGGAAAGGAGTGATTGATGCAATTAACTACTTAGATATTAAATAACTCATTCAACACTCCTATATGGCGGTAGGTACAATTCACTTCCTTAATTAACCCGGAAGCTATTGCAACTACCAACTCAACCAAACCCTCAAGTTCAACCGCTCCTTTATGGCCGAGGCAACGCCGGAACCAGTCACGCTAATGCCAAACTAACCCCCCAAATTCCTCCTATATAGCTGTAGGTGAGAATTAAGGTAAATCAATCAAACAAATTCACAACCAACCCACAATAGATTCCAAACAACTTACTCTAACCCTCCTATATAGCGGTAGGACAGATTAAAACAAGTTATGTCTAAGCAATTTATTGCACTTTATGAAGATATTCATCATACATAATTAAGGCCTTAAATTATGCATAATTATGAAGAACACAGTAAAACTCATTTACAAAGACCATAGAATAGAACTTAGAATGTAGATTAAGCACAAAAACCCTTATTCATAATCTCGGGAGCACATAAGATTTAGCCTAGCATGGCTAGATCAATCATCTTAATATTAACAATTAAGCACAATATTGAAAACATGATTATAAGGAAAGAAGACACCTTAGATGTGATCTCGACTTGTAAAACATGAATCCAATAAGAGATGATGTTATTCTCCAAGTAATAGAAGAGGTAGGAAAACCCTAGCTATTACAAAGGAAAACCCTTGCTTGAAATCTCCCAATAATGTCACATCCAAAATCTGTAAACACTCGCCCTATATATAGTAATTCTATGAAAGTATTTGCAACTAAGTCCTTTACAAAAGTCTTGTCGGAAAAGGAAACTCAAAGTGGGCCAAAATCGCAAATTTCCAAATTTTGAGCGCAAAACCGTCGTTTCTCGACGTCGCGACGTGCACGGTCGGACGTCGCGACGTCCACGAATTTCTAAAACAAAACGAAACAGTGAGCCACGTCGCGACGTGGATCTTCTCCCACGTCGCGACGTCCCGAAATGGCCATTGTGTTCCATGATCCCGGCCGAATTTGGATGTAAATCGAGAGAGATATGATCAAAATACCAAAACCTGGCAGATTTCTTCAGCATTTGTTTTTCATCACCTTTCCTTATGTTTCGCGATGTTAACCCTTCTTGGAGTCTCGAACCTCAATGGGATCTACTTGGCACTTATCTTCCACTCTATCCAAGGTCTTTCAATATAGGATTGATCATCAACAATTGGAATTAATACCTTGAACATCTTGTGAAACACGGAACCAGCTTCTTTGTGACGAAATGCACCTTTTTGGTCTAATCACGTCTTTCTTGATCTTTCTCAATCTTTTCCTCTCATTTTGGATCCGATTCGACTCTCGTGTGATTTTTCTCTTCCAAGCATACACTATGGTCGACAAAACTACAAATAAAACACTAAAACGAATAAAAAAGAACAAGAACGACCAAAGAATCAAGCATAAAACCACAGATAAAAGGTGAATAAATTCACCTCATCACAAAACAAAGGAACAAAGGTCAAAATGTAAAGTGATACTTCATCTCATTCTATTCATTGCCCACACTATCACTACACCTCTTTCATTTCATTTCACACGTTACCCTTTATTAGAACACTCACACTCCTAAAACTTAAAAGAACTAACCAACCAAAACAGCAACACTCAACACTTCACACATTCCATGGACAGTCACATTTTGCCATAGATCAACTACACAAAACTGGTGTTTTTAACATCACTTATTCACAAAAAATTTCAAAATTTCCACAAAAAATTTTAAACTTACACAACAATGAAAGACACAACATATAACGGGAAATAATATGCAAACACTCAAATTTAACACAACAAAACTAAAAAGTAACATGCTTTGCATCACATAGCACAAAATATTTCATTCATGCAAGAAGAGTAAGTATATAAAGATCAAGAGACACACACCATAGCAACCATTCACTCCCCCATACTTAAAACTTACATTGTCCTCAATGTAAAACAAAGATAGGTTTAGGAACTCCCTGATATTTCATGAATTCCAATGTTTGCTTGGTGGAGTGTCTTTGTCTGTAATTCCCTCTTGCATGAAAAATTTCCTGCACATGGTGAAACACGGCTTATTAGAAGTCACTCATTCAAGGACACTACATGTTGGTGCAAGGTAAACATGATATAGAAATAACAGGTAAGCAAAGTGTCGCACCATGACTAGAAGTCATGGTGGTGTAAAAATATGCAACTAGCAACACTAAATGGCACATGCACAATTCATGCTTGAAATGTAAAATAAAGTGATTGTGGGCAGTATGGAAGTGGTCCATATAACCACTCCCCCACACTTAGCCTCATGTGTGCGTGGCTTATTTCCCTTGCAATTCCTTTCATGTACAAGCTCCTACAACATAAGTGGCCTTGGTGAGTATAAGCAAAATAAGCAAAATGCAGGACACTACCAAAATACTTTATTTAAGGTAATATGAAAAACAAGTAGTTCTGGGTTTTGTAGTCTCCAGCTAGACTTTATTCATGAAACGTTCTTCTTCAAGAATCAGAATAACCCTCTCTGTACCAGAAAAAAGATATTTCATAATCACTCTTTTTCCCCCTCCTATAGGGCTCTTGTAAAATAGTGGCAAAGAGGTGCTTAAGCTCATGCACATGGGGAGCAACCACCACAAATTTAACTTTGAACCACTCCCATATTGTAGGCACCTCCTTTACTTCACCTACCATACTAGACACTTTAACCATGCACAGCTCAACCCAAGGTTGAGGTTCCCTCATAAGAGGCACCTGGTTCACTTCCTCCACCAGAATAGGTTCTTTTACTTCTTCCACCATACTAGGCCCTGTAACCCTGCAAGGCTCAACCAAGGCTTGTACATCCATGGTCTCAACACATTTATCAGTAAGTTCAAAACCACCAGCAAGTTCAAAAATGGATTAATCTACAAAGCAATTTTCTACCATGTTAGCAATCTCATTAGAAATTTCACATCTTCTTCATCTAGACTAACATCAGTAAGCTCAAAAATAGATGTATCAATGAAGCAATTTTCCACTATGTTAGTAATGTCATTCAAAATTGGCACATCTTCATCATCTAAACTAACATAGGGAAATTCTTGAGTCTTTTCTTTGTCAACAACACAAAAAGCATTATCAATTAACAAGAGGATCTCATTTTGCACTTCTTGCGAGTCACCATATAGACATTTAGATCCATTCACCATTTCAATAATTGGTGCCTCAACAAGAGTTTCAAGCAATGTGTTAACATTCTCATTAGCAATTGTAACATTATCCTCATTCATGATATCACAATGATCATCAAGAAATGTCTCAAGGAAATCAAGAGGAGAAGCATCTGTAGAATGGTAATCAACATCATTTGGCTTATGGAATTCTATAAAATTAATGCCAGACTCAACATTTGTCACATTTTCCATATTGTTGCTAAGAAACCATAAGGCTCTAATTTCATCTGTATCAAGTTCATCACAGGAGACATCATCCTCAATAAAAGAACAACTTAAATTTGACTCACGCAACAAAGGTTCATCAACAATGCATTTTTGTGAGACAACCTCAATATTTATAGATTCCACCTCCAAAGGATGCTCTTCACCCCATTCAACATTAGCTTGTGTTTCAAAATGACATTCCTCAGGAGTTGGTATTCTAGAAAATTAGAGGTGTACCTTGTGGATAACATGGTGCATATTGAATTGGTAGCTCACTTCGTTCTTCCACATTGCTCCACAATGCATCTAGTTGAGTATTCCTTTGTTGGCTTCTTGGAAATTCTTCTTCTTGAGAAAATCTCATTTCTTCCTTTTGTGAGCCTCTATCAAATCTTTCCAAAAGCTGAGAAAACATGTCCTCCACAGAGAGTCTTTGGTTTCCAATATGATATGTTTTGTTGCTTTGTGATTGATTATGCCATTGCTCCTCATATGACGGTGGAGAGAAGTCCCCAAACATTATAGGTGTCAGTCGTGTGTCAAAATAGTCCCCATACCACCTAGACATGTTTGGTTACTTGTGGTGTGCAATATTCCCCCACAATTGACTTCCAGTATCCTGCACTTGCCACAGATAAACCAAAGTAGACAGAACAAAACAAAAAAACTACAAAACACAACAAAATTTACCAAAATGAAGCAGAACAAAACTACTAATCTAAAAAAACAACAAGGTAAAGCAAATCAGAATTCTGGAAACCGTGCCTTCCCATGCAACGGTGCCAAAAATTGACAAGCGTGTCGCATACTCACAATTTTAACCCTAAACTAATGTAGTAGCAATGAGTAGGGTATAGTATCCACAGGGAAGGGGATGGATTCTTGGTGGTAGGTACAGTTCACTTCCTTAATTAACCCGGAATCTATTGCAACTACCAACTCAACCAAACCCTCAAGTTCAACCGCTCCTTTATTGTTAAGGCAACGCCGGAACCAGTCACGCTAATGCCAAACTAACCCCCCAAATTCCTCCTATATAGCGGTAGGTGAGAATTAAGGTAAATCAATCTAACAAATTCACAACCAACCCACAATAGATTCCAAACAACTTACTCTAACCCTCCTATATAGCGGTAGGACAGATTAAAACAAGTTATCTCTAAGCAATTTACTGCACTTTATGAAGATATACATCATACATAATTAAGGCCTTAAATCATGCATAATTATGAAAAACACAGTAAAACTCATTTACAAAGACCATAGAATAGAACTTAGAATGTAGATTAAGCACAAAAACCCTTATTCATAATCTCGGGAGCACATAAGAATTAGCCTAGCATAGCTAGATCAATCATCTTAATATTAACAATTAAGTACAATATTGAAAACATGATTATAAGGAAAGAAGACACCTTAGATGTGATCTCGACTTGTAAAACATGAATCCAATAAGAGATGATGTTATTCTCCAAGTAATAGAAGAGGTAGGAAAACCCTTGCTTGAAATCTCCCAATAATGTCACATCCAAAATCTGTAAACCCTAGCCCTATATATAGTAATTCTATGAAAGTATTTGCAACTAAGTCCTTTACAAAAGTCTTGTCAGAAAAGGAAACTCAAAGTGGGCCAAAATAGCAAATTTTCAAATTTTGAGCGCAACACCGTCGTTTCTCGACGTCGCGCGACGTGCACGGTCGCACGTCGCGACGTCCACGAATTTCTAAAAACAAGACGAAACAGAGAGCCACGTCGCGAAGTGGATCTTCTCCCACGTCGCGTCGTCCCGAAATGGCCATTTTCCTCCATGATCCTGGCCGAATTTGGAAACACCCGAAACATAAAAGTTGTAGCTCTATCTCTTAGCTTTCCAATGGCACTTGAATCATCCGATTTGGATGTAAATCGAGAGAGATATGGTCAAACTACCAAAACCTGGCAGATTTTTTCAGCAGTTGTTTTTCATCACCTTTCCTCGTGTTTCGCGATGTTAACCCTTCTTGGAGTCTCGAACGTCAATGGGATCAACTTGGCACTTATCTTCCACTCTATCCAAGGTCTTTCAATATAGGATTGATCATCAACAATTGGATTTAATACCTTGAACATCTTGTGAAACACGGAACCAGCTTCTTTGTGACGAAATGCACCTTTTTGGTCTAATCACGTCTTTCTTGATCTTTCTCAATCTTTTCCTCTCATTTTGGATCTGATTCGACTCTCGTGTGATTTTCCTCTTCCAAGCATACACCATGTTCGACAAACCTACAAATAAAACACTAAAACGAATCAAAAAGAACAAGAACGACCAAAGAATCATGTATAAAACCACAGATAAAAGGTGAATAAATTCAACTCATCAAATTCCCCTACACTTAACCTTTGTTCGTCCCGGACAAACTAAGCCAAACACGATAATACTAAAAACAAAAACTTAACACAAAAACTCTTAACAAATAGAACTAACACATAACAACAAATGCATCCAATTCATCAATCCGATCTAAGAACAAGTGACATGTCTTATACTCATAATCGCAAGTATTCAAATGCCAAGTACACATAATATGAGTCCCCAAAAGTTATCAAAGTGCATTGACATACTCATTTAGACACGTTGAGCCAATCATGTGTGTTTGTGCGCGATAGGTTCCACCTTAGTTCATAAATCATCCACAACCACGCCATAAGCCAGGGCTCTAAAAATTAAGTCTTTGTCTCAACTCTTTCTCACTAATCATATTAAAGATTCATTATTCAGCTCATATTAATGAGAATTCACTCAGCAAACCTTCAGGTTTATATATAACACTCGTTCCCCCAGACTCTCACACTTAAGTAGGGTATTTCATTGGAATTCCTATGACATCCACCTAGAGTACTGTCTCACCTTCGGGTTTTAGACCCATTCCCACTCATGCAAGTTCTTCATTGACTTTTCGTTTAAGAGCAGTCTCACAGAGGAGTGACAATATGAAGCCAGAGTCTTATAGCTTCTAATCTCCGTTACCATCCATATGAGTTCTCTTAGGGTTATTATTAAAAGCAATCTCATAGAGGGATGATAGTACGAGCATAACAAGCTTAAAAATGCAAAAGCATTAAGTGCAAACAATTATGCAAGCACATTTATTATAGAGCACATTATAAGCGAGTTATATGAGTTTTAACTAAACAAAGTGTTAAAAACACTCCAACCACTTAATGATTACGAACTCATCAATCCCCTCAGCAGTTCCCCTAAGTGCATGAATATGGTCGACTCAAAATGCTAAAATTTCTATCAAAGACCCGACTTCCTCTAGATAGCATATTACTTTCCTATCCCACATTGAATCTTTCGATAAAATCAAATCATTGGCAACATGACACTTATCACAACAATATCAAAATTGTTCAAAAATTGGATACCACACAAAAACAACACAAAAACATGTAAAAACATATAAAAAACCATGGTTTAACTATGAAAAGAATTATCATTTACTAAATTACTTATATTCGGGCTAAGATCATAAGAATGGGACACAACATAAAAATAAAATAATAAAAACTACTAAGGAGAACTAATTAACCATTAATCAAAGCATAACATCCACAAATCAACTCCCAGAAATTTAAGCATAATGACATACAAAACAACATGAATTGAATAACATGAATTTCATCCCCCCCACACTTAAAATACACATTGTCCTCAATGTGTGAGAAAGGAAAGAATTCACCTATTATCCACGTCATTCCCGGTAAGCTTGTTGTGCGGTTGAATCCTTGTCAATGTCTCAAGTAGCCTTCTTCTTTATTCAAACTAAAAACTAAAAACAAAAACATAAAGGCAATTACTTTAAAAGAAGGGTAAGAAGGTAGTTCTAGGTTTATTTGGTCCCTAGCTAGACCTTATTATCATGGCCCTCTCCTTCAATACTCGGAATACCCATCCTTATACCAGAAGAAACCTCTCTCACGAGCACTCTGCCTTCTTGCATAATGCTTATTGTGCAGCCCTTTAAAGAGGAACTTGAGCTCATGCATTTGAGGAGCAAGTTCAATGAACTCAACATTGTACCACTCTTGCACCTCCAAGATAGGTCCCTCATTGTCTTCTTGCACCACTATCCTTGGGATTTCCCAGGACTCTTCATTATTTGACGTCACCTTTTCTTCCACCTTGTTAGAAATATAAGAATCCACCAACGGCTGTGCTTCCATGGTCTCAATGAAATCATCAGTAATTTCAAAGATGGAGGTATCAATAAAACAGTTCTCTACCATATTAGTTATTTCATGAAAAATCCACAAATCTTCCTTATCTAAACTAACATGGTATTCCGTTTTAGGCATCTCCACATCGTCAGTTATCTCTAAAATGGAAGTATCTATGAAAACATTGTCAATCAAATTTCTCAACTCTAATGCTATACTCTCATCTATCTTATGCACTTCAGAATTAAATATATGCATTAAAGAGTCATTATTATTCACAGTACATGTTTTCGTAGGATTGCATGTAACAACTGAATTGTCAACCACATCCATATAAAAGCAAATATTAATGTCCTTTTGATGCTTCTTATCATAATCGACATTAAATATTACCTCTTCGCCATTGACACGAAAAGTGATGGTCTTGCTGCGAACGCCAATTAAAGCATCTTCAGTTGCCAAGAAAGGTCTTCCAAATATGAGAGGAACTGCCTCATCCTCCTCTATGTCTAAGATAATAAAATCAACAGGAATTGTGAACTTATCAACAACCACCAAGACATCCTCAATTATGCCCATAGGAGTAATAATGGATCTATCGCCAACTGGAGAGTTATCGCCACCGGTTATACTTGCTCACCCATGCTCAAACTGACAGCAATAGAATAAGGCATTAAATTAATACCAGCTCCTAAATCACATAATGCCTTCGCAAAGTATCTCGCACCAATCTTGCATGGAATTGTGCAGCTTCCTGGATCCTTGAACTTAGGTGGAAGATTTGATTTCATTAAGCATTTGCCAACCTCATTCAATTGGATCACCTCCTCATATTGCAAAATTTGCTCCTTATTAGAGATAAGATCCTTTAAGAATTTCGAGCAAGTAGGCGCTAACTTTACCAAATCCAGCAAAGGTATTTCTACGTGGAGCTGCTTAATCTTTTCAGGAAATTTGCTGAACAAAATCTTCTTCTTTGATGGATGCAACCTTTGAGGAAAAGGTGGTGGTGGAGCATATTCTGGAAAATTAAAAGCACTTGGAGGATTTTTCTTCCTCCCTTTTGCTAACACTATCGCCCTTGTGTTCAACTGGCTTGGGAGCATTTTCCTTCTCAATTTGAACCTTGACAACCTCTTGATTATCCTTTGGAGAATCCTCTTCAGTAATAATTGGAGATTGCAATTCCTTACCACTTCTTAATGTCACAGCATTACAATGCTCTCTTCCCTTGGGATTGGGAAGAGTGTCACTGGGTAAAGATCCATCTGGTCTATTGTGAACTTCCTTCGCCAGTTGGCCTAATTGAATCTCCACATTCTTAAGAATAGCACTGTGCTCCCTTAACATGCCTCCTTGAAGCTCCACTGTTTTTTCCATATTGGTTGTTCTTTGTTGACATTCTCCAAAAAGATTGTCCATCTTACCCCTCAATACTATGATAACATCCTTCCAGTGATGCTTGTGGCATACCATTTTGTGTGCTCTGTTGGGTACCATAACCAGGTGGATAAGTTGGTCTTGACGTATTATACTGTGGGCGATTCTGTCCTCCTTGATATCCTTGGTTCCCACCGGATGGTTTCCACTGATTTGAACTCCCATCATAGTTGACATACTGCACTTGCTCATTAGTTACTTGAGGACACTGATCCATGTGATGGTCTCCTTGACATAAACCACAAGTTGGCGTGGTTTTGTTTGTTAATGCTGCTTGAATACTAGCCAGTTGGCTCTGCATGGCTATCATCTGTGCTTCCCAGTTGGTGGTTTTATCCAACTCTAACATCCCAATTTGACGTCTTCCAAGGTTGCTCCTCCCAGTGGGTAACATCAACTCATTGCTTACTATACCCTCAAAAATCTCTTCAACTTCTTCTGGGGTTTTATCTCGCATGTTTCCGCCAGCTGAATGATTTACTAAATGCATAGTATCCACATTAAGTCCATTGCAAAAGAAATTCAACTCTCGTCCCAGCTCCAACCCACTGTTTTGGCATTTATTGAACAATTCCCGAAAACTATCCCAAGCTTCTGTGAAAGACTCATTGTCACCTTGATGAAACTGCATGAAATCTATTCTGATTTTATCCATTCGAGATGGAGGGAAATATTTGGTCATGAATCTCCTTGCAACCTCATCAAAAATTTCAATTCTCGCCCCATTAATAGAGTCATACCATCTCTCAGCTGCTCCTTGAAGAGAGAAAGGGAACAACATTCTCTTCAAAATATCATGGGGGATATGGGGGAGATTACTTATGTTACACACTTTAAGGAATGTCCTTAAATGTGCATGTGGATCTTCAGAACTCATCCCATGAAAAATCTGGCCATTTTGAACCAAATTAATGAAAGCTGGCGGGATTTGAAAATGCTCTCCAGTATTAATGAATAGTGAATCCAAGTTGTCCATTCGAGGCTCATAATGATCACCATATCGACGACGAGGTGCTTCTGGTTGGGCCGGTGGAATAATAAGAGGGTCCCTTGGAGGATCACCCACATTTTGCTGATTTTCTTGACCAGCCATTGCTGCAGAATCCAACTTTTTCTTATCACGTAATGTCCTAGCAAGTTCCGGATCAAATTCGTATTCTGGCAATCCATAAGATCTTGTCCTGTGCATGCAAGGAGTAAAAAGAAAGGGTGAAAAGAATACAAAAAAAAATAAATAAAAAATAAAATAAATAAAAACAAAAACTCCAACACGACTGCTTTCCCCGGCAACGGCGCCAAAATTTGATGGGGGCAAATATGTATGTAAAATGTGATCGTGGTTGCTATCCACCCCTACTCAAAAATAAGCTTAAACAACCCCAATGAAGGTGATAGTAAAGCGAGTTCGTTCTCTCAGGGAAAGGACTATTTTGAAGTTCTAAAGTAAATATTTTTATGTTCTTATAATTGACAAACTGAAAGTAACAAAAGGAACAACAATTAACTAAAATAAAGATGGTGATATGATTTAAAACGCAATTCAAGCAAGTGTACTCCCGAGATTATATGATAGGGTTACATAAAGACATACACATTCATTCTATCAATGGTCAATCAAAATAAGGATAAACACACATACTCACACCCTCCTATATAGCTGTAGGAAAGGAGTGATTGATGCACTTAACTACTTAGATATTAAATAACTCATTGAACACTCCTATATGGCGGTAGGTACAGTTCACTTCCTCAATTAACCCGGAATCTATTGCAACTACCAACTCAACCAAACCCTCAAGTTCAACCGCTCCTTTATGGCCGAGACAACGCCGGAACCAGTCACGCTAATGCCAAACTAACCCCCCAAATTCCTCTTATATAGCGGTAGGTGAGAATTAAGGTAAATCAATCTAACAAATTCACAACCAACCCACAATAGATTCCAAACAACTTACTCTAACCCTCCTATATAGCGGTAGGACAGATTAAAACAAGTTATCTCTAAGCAATTTACTGCACTTTATGAAGATATTCATCATACATAATTAAGGCCTTAAATCATGCATAATTATGAAGAACACAGTAAAACTCATTTACAAAGACCATAGAATAGAATTTAGAATGTAGATTAAGCACAAAAATCCTTATTCATAATCTCGGGAGCACATAAGATTTAGCCTAGCGTGGCTAGATCAATCATCTTAATATTAACAATTAAGCACAATATTAAAAACGTGATTATAAGGAAAGAAGACACCTTAGATGTGATCTCGACTTGTAAAACATGAATCCAAGAAGAGATGATGTTATTCTCCAAGTAATAGAAGAGGTAGGAAAACCCTAGCTATTACAAAGGAAAACCCTTGCTTGAAATCTCCCAATAATGTCACATCCAAAATCTGTAAATCCTAGCCCTATATATAGTAATTCTATGAAAGTATTTGCAACTAAGTCCTTTACAAAAGTCTTGTCTGAAAAGGAAACTCAATGTGGGCCAAAATCGTAAATTTCCAAATTTTGAGCGCAAAACTATCGTTTCTCGACGTCGCGAAGTTCACGGTCGCACGTCGCAACGTCCACGAATTTCTAAAACAAAACGAAACAGTGAGCCACGTCGCGACGTGGATCTTCTCCCACTTCGCGACGTCCCGAAATGGCCATTTTGCTCCATGATCTCGGCCGAATTTGAATACACCCAAAACATGAAAGGTGTAGTTCTATCTCTTAGATTTCCAATGGCACTTGAATCATCCAATTTGGATGTAAATGGAGAGAGATATGATCAAAATACCAAAATCTGGCAGATTTCTTCAGCATTTGTTTTTCATCACCTTTCCTCGTGTTTCGCGATGTTAACCCTTCTTGGAGTCTCAAACCTCAATGGGATCAACTTGGCACTTATCTTCCACTCTATCCAAGGTCTTTCAATATAGGATTGATCATCAACAATTGGAATTAATACCTTGAACATCTTGTGAAACACGGAACCAGCTTCTTTGTGACGAAATGAACCTTTTTGGTCTAATCACGTTTTTATTGATCTTTCTCAATCTTTTCCTCTCATTTTGGATCCGATTCGACTCTCGCGTGATTTTCCTCTTCCAAGCATACACCATGGTCGACAAACCTACAAATACAACACTAAAACGAATCAAAAAGAACAAGAACGACCAAAGAATCAAGTATAAAACCACAGATAAAAGGTGAATAAATTCACCTCATCACAAAACAAAGGAACAATGGTCAAAATGTAAAGTGATACTTCATCTCATTCGATTCATTGCCCAAACTATCACTACACCTCTTTCATTTAATTTCACACGTTACCCTTTATTAGAACACTCACACTCCTAAAACTTAAAAGAACTTACCAACCAAAACAGCAATACTCAACACTTCACACATTCCATAGACAGTCACATTTTGCCACAGATCAACTACACAAAACTTGTGTTCTTAACATCACTTATTCACAAAAAATTTCAAAATTTCCACAAAAAATTTTAAACTTACACAACAATGAAAGACACAACATATAACGGGAAATAATATGCAAACACTCAAATTTAACACAACAAAACTAAAAAGTAACATGCTTTGCATCACATAGCACAAAATATTTCATTCATGCAAGAAGAGTAAGCATATAAAGATCAAGAGACACACACCATAGCAACCATTCACTCCCCCACACTTAAAACTTACATTGTCCTCAATGTAAAACCAAGATAGGTTTAGAAACTCCCTGATATTTCATGAATTCCAATGTTTACTTGGTGGAGTGTCTTTGTCTGTAATTCCCTCTTGCATGAAAAATTTCCTGCACATGGTGAAACAAGGCTTATTAGAAGTCACTCACTCAAGGACACTACATGTTGGTGCAAGGTAAACATGATATAGAAATAACATGCAAGCAAAGTGTCACACCATTACTAGGAGTCATGGTGGTGTAAAAATATGCAACTAGCAACACTAAATGGCACATGCACAATTCATGCTTGAAATGTAAAATAAAGTGATTGTGGGCAGTATGGAAGTGGTCCATAGAACCACTCCCCCACACTTAGCCTCATGTGTGCATGGCTTATTTCCCTTGCAATTTCCTTCATGTACAAGCTCCTACAACATAAGTGGCCTTGGTGAGTATAAGCAAAATAAGCAAAATACAGAACACTACCAAAATACTTTATTTAAGGTAATATGAAAAAGAAGTAGTTCTGGGTTTTGTAGTCTCCAGCTAGACTTTATTCATGAAACGTTCTTCTTCAAGAATCGGAATAACCCTCTTTGTACCAGAAAAAAGATATTTCATAATCACTCTTTTTCCCCCTCCTGTAGGGCACTTGTAAAATAGTGGCAAAGAGGTGCTTAAGCTCATGCACATGGGGAGCAACCAACACAAATTTAACTTTGAACCACTCCCATATTGTAGGCACCTCCTTTACTTCACCTACCATACTAGACTCTTCAACCATGCACAGCTCAACCCAAGGTTGAGGTTCCCTCATAAGAGGCACCTGGTTCACTTCCTCCACCAGAATAGGCTCTTTTACTTCTTCCACCATACTAGGCCCTGTAACCCTGCAAGGCTCAACCAAGGCTTGTACATCCATGGTCTCAACACATTCATCAGTAAGTTCAAAACCACCAGTAAGTTCAAAAATGGATTAATCTACAAAGTAATTTTCAACCATGTTAGCAATCTCATTAGAAATTTCACATTTTCTTCATCTAGACTAACATCAGTAAGCTCAAAAATAGATGTATCAATGAAGCAATTTTCCACTATGTTAGTAATGTCATTCAAAATTGGCACATCTTCATAATCTAAACTAACATAGGGAAATTCTTGAGTCTTTTCTTTGTCAACAACACAAAAAGCATTATCATCAATTAACAAGAGGATCTCATTTTGCACTTCTTGCGAGTCACTATACAGACATTTAGATCCATTCACCATTTCAAGAATTGGTGCCTCAACAAGAGTTTCAAGCAATGTGTTAACATTCTCATTAGCAATTGTAACATTATCTTCATTCATGATATCACAATGATCATCAAGAAATGTCTCAAGGAAATCAAGAGGAGAAGCATCTGTAGAATGGTAATCAACATCATTTGGCTCATGGAATTCCATAAAATTAATGCCAGACTCAACATTTGTCACATTTTCCATATTGTTGCTTTGAAACCATAAGGCTCTAATTTCATCTGTATCAAGTTCATCACAGGAGACATCATCCTCAATAAAAGAGCAGCTTATATTTGACTCATGCAACAAAGGTTCATCAACAATGCATTTTTGTGAGACAACCTCAATATTTATAGATTCCACCTCCAAATGATGCTCTTCACCCCATTCAACATTAGCTTGTGTTTCAAAATGACATTCCTCAGGAGTTGGTATTCTCGAAATTAGAGGTGTACCTTGTGGATAGCATGGTGCATATTGAATTGGGTAGCTCACTTCGTTCTTCCACATTGCTCCACAATGCATCTAGTTGAGTATTCCTTTGTTGGCTTCTTGGAAACTCTTCTTCTTGAGAAAATCTCATTTCTTCCTTTTGTGAGCCTCTATCAAATCTTTCCAAAAGCTGAGAAAACATGTCCTCCACAGAGAGTCTTTGGTTTGCAATAAGATACGTTTTGTTGCTTTGTGATTGATTATGCCATTGCTCTTCATATGATGGTGGAGAGAAGTCCCCAAACATTATAGGTGTCAGTCGTGTGTCAAAATAGTCCCCATACCACCTAGACATGTTTGGTTACTTGTGGTGTGCAATATTCCCCCACAATTGAGTTCCAGTATCCTGCACTTGCCACAGATAAACCAAAGTAGACAGAACAAAACACAAAAACTACAAAACACAACAAAATTTACCAAAATGAAGCAGAACAAAACTACTAATCTAAACAAACAACAAGGTAAAGCAAATCAGAATTCTGGAAACCGTGCCTTCCCCGGCAACGGCGCCAAAAATTGACAAGCATGTCGCATACTTACAATTTTAACCCTAAACTAATGTAGTAACAATGAGTAGGGTATCGTATCCACAGGGAAGGGGGATGGATTCTTGAATTCAGAAATTGTTCTAAGTATTGTCTCGGTAGAAAATCACAACAAACAGACTGTGGTATCAACTCAAAAGTAAACAAGAACAGAGAACTATGAAGTAATAACAATCAAGAATAACAAGATATCCTAGGGTTAGTGTGTCGGGTGAACTCAAACCTAACTGATCAATACTATGCAATTGACGAACTAGCAATTCTTAAGGAGACCTAAGTTGCCTAGAAGCTCAAGTTGTGGTTAGCATGGCGACCACACCACTCTCTGTACTTTCTAACGCCATTCTCTCCCGAGACGAGGCCCGAGAATGGTGGTTTTCACTCCGCAACGTCTCAACTCTCCAAGCTAACTACTCTAACATGCAAACCCTAGGAAATCCTATGGCGAGGCCCGACCTAAGCTTGAATGTCTTCGTTTATTAACACAGAGAGCTTCTTTAACACTTTTCCTAATGTTTCAATTCATCAAAGCTTCCCATGGCGAGGTCTGAATCTCAGAAATGAAATACTCATAGAAAGCAAGTGTAAAGACTCAGACAATCACGCTTTAGTTCTCATTTCATATATCTTCACTAACGTTGGTGAATCAATCCTCAACTTAGCATGGCGACTACAATCAAAGCTTGAACCATTCAAAATTAGTGCAGAGATATGAAATTAAACAGATTTCAAGTAATAAATTCAAGTGCGATTTCAATCCTTATCAATTACGTCAATTACATAGCATCAAATCTTCTAAATCATGTATTCATCCGTTTAGAACCGTAAGATATCACACAATTAGCCAGAGAATTCCATATTCAACTCATATTCATCAAATTCCAACATTGAGCAATTCAATTCCATAAAATTGAAAGATTTCACCAATTAAAGTGTAGAGGAATGTCAAACACTCCTTCGATTGAGTTCAATATGTAATCTCCAGTACAAAGTCGGCGATCGGAAATGAAATCGGAGAAGAAAATCAAGAGAGAGAAAGTTAGAGAGAGAAACTTTCTCTCTCTAGTTCAAAAGTCTGTTAACTATCTAGAATCCTCTTCCCAAAATGCTAACTAAATCCTCTATATATAGTGGTTATAAAACGTAAATAATACGCTAACGTAAAATGAACGCATTATTACAAAAATGCCACTGTAAAATATCACGTGTCCACAAGGCATCTCGATCAATGTATCACTTCACGCCTTGAGTTCTTGTAACTTCACGCCTTCCCTGCTCCCTGCATCCAAAACACAAAATCTCAACACTTTGCCAATATTTCATCAAACAAAACTTTTCTTATTAACAAGGCGAGACCTCTCTAAGAGGTCTCGCCACTTTAACCTTTTATCATGGCGAGACCTCTCTAAGAGGTCTCGCCACACAACCCTCAAAAAGGCGAGACCTCTCTAAGAGGTCTCGCCATGTTAATCTACAAGTTGGCGAGACCTCTTAGAGAGGTCTCGCCACTTTAGTGCAAAGTGTGCAAGTGTTACGTGAGATTTGTGCAAATGAGTGAAGTGTTGTGAGTGTTGTGGAGTGAGGGTGAGTGTGAGTGTGTGAAATGAAGAAGTAACATAATGTGAAAGTAGAGTGTTGTGTGTGAATTGTCAAATGTTGTGAATGACTTGTGAAGTAATAAGAATGAATGTAATATGTTGAATGAAATGAAATTGTGAACAAATGTTGTGAGTGATTCTTGCCATGTAGTGCCTATGAAATATGCATGAATGTGCAACTGTAGTGTGCAAGAATGAGTATTAGTGAAGTGTAATGAAGAGTGAAATTTGTGCAAAGTGAATGTGCATGAGTGTGTGAGCTGAGTGTATGGTGTGTGCGGTGAGGTCACCTCGCCGCAATGTGAGTGTGTGAGAGTGTTGCGGCGAGGTGATCTCGCCGCAATGTGTGTGTGTGAGAGGTGAGTGCTTGTGTGCATAAGGGCAGTGGATGTGTGTGCATGAGTGAAGGGCGAGGTGACCTCGCCCTATGTGAGTGTGAAGTGGTAGGCAGCAAGTGATGTGCGAAAATGTGCAGCCTAATCCAACCAAATTCTGGCCATGATGAATTGTTAATTTGGAAACCCTTAAAACATCAAAGTTATAGCCCTATGTGTTAGCGTTCGAAAGCCTTTTGAATCATCCAATTTGGATCTAGGACGCGAAAGTTATGGCCAAAACACCAAACTGTGGCAAAGAATGAAATTTCATGGCGAGATCCTCCATAAAACGAAAGAAAACTTTTGAATTCTTACCTCAAGGATTTCAATGTCTATGTATTCAAATATTTTCTTAATTGATGAATAAATCTGACCACTATAAGAGTCAAATACTGAATATTGTGCGATCCACATATGAATAAATTATTAAATATAATTAAATCTTTAATAAATTAATAAAATATTTAATGAGACAGAATTTAACATTATATGGGTAAAAATCAAATATTCAATGAGGTAAATTCTAATACTTCATTCCATATATTATAATGTACCATGTTTTCCATTTGAATAACAAATTTTTTTGGATAATTTATTATAAATTTATGCAGGTCCATCTTTATGGATCATAAGATCAGTTTTATGCGAAAAAAAAAAAAAAAAAAAACCAAAAAAAAAAAAGAGGCAATTTTAAGTTACTTGAGTGTTTAGACAATCACAAATACTTAGGTAGCAAAAGTTAGTAATAGAATGAGTTAATGGGTCTTTTATGACTTATTTGATTCAAACAGCTTTGGTGACAACACTTATACTTGTAAGATCAATGTACATAATTCCAAAATTTTTGATAGTTTCTTTCTTAATGCTACATCTAAAATACTAATGCTACCTTAAAGTACTATACCCAAGACAAAAGCATTTAAGATTTGAGAGTGTTTGATAATAAGTATATCTTGTGATTTAAGAAATGATAAAAAAAATCTTTATAATTTAAAAGAACTTGATAATGAGTATACTTTAGAATTTAAAAGAATTTCATAATAAGTTAAATTACTATCAAATTTGATCTATAAAAATCACAAAAAGTTCAACAAAAAATGTATGACAAAAGATAAAAAGTTACTTTTTTGGACATAAATTTTTTTATAATTAGTAATAAGGGTAGCAAAGTCTTTTTTTAATTGTATAATACAATAAAATTATTTTAACGCTATAATAATAAAAATATAAAGTGTGCCCTATTTAATAATAAAAAATTAAATAAGAGAATATTTTCCAAAAGTTAAATAGCTTGAAGAATTACAATTGAGAAATCAATTCTAGGCAAATTAGTTAAGGCTGTGTTTGGTTGTTTAGAATTAGAATTGAATTGGAATTTAAATACTATAGAATTGTAATTCAATGAATTGAAAGTCTAAAATGTTTGAATTCCTTTGTTTGGCAAATCAACAAAATTCATTTAGAATTGAATTATAACTCCAAAATTCTTTTGTTTGGAAGTTTTAGAAAAAATGTATAAAAGTTAGATTTCATCGTAATCAGAATTGTTAAATAATTATTTTAATATATTTTTTATAAGAATATTTACTTTTCAATATTATTTCTAATTTCTACAATAAATTTAACACAAAAAATTTTAGTTTTATTTTTTCACACACTACACATATTTTTTACATAGTACACATTTTTTCACACACTACAAACTTTTTCACACACTACAATATTTTACACACGCTACACATATTTTCACACAACTGACGACACATTTTCACACACTGCATTATATTTTACACATAGTACACACATTTTTACATACTACACATATTTACACATAGTACACATATTTTCACACACTACATATATTTAAACATAGTATATACATTTTTCACACCCTACACATATTTTCACACACTACACACATTTTCACATAGTACACATAATTTTCACACACTACACATATTTTACACACACTACCTATTTTACACACACTAAATATATGTAGTATGTGTAAAATATGTGTGATATGTGGTGAAAATGTGTCTAGTGTGTGAAAATATGTGTAGTGTGAAAAATATGTGTTGTGTGTGAAAATATGTGTACTATGTGTAAAATATGTGTAGTGTGTGAAAATATTTGTACTATGTGTAAAATATGTGTAGTGTGTGAAAATGTGTGTAATATGTGTAGTGTGTGAAAATGTGTGTAGTGTGTGAAAAAATGTGTAGTGTGTGAAAATGTGTATAATATGTGTAAAATATGTGTAATGTGTGAAAATATATATATTATATGTAAAATATCTGTAGTGTGTGAAAATGTGTGTAGTATGTGTAAAATATGTGTAGTGTGTGAAAATGTGTGTAGTATGTGTAAAATAAGTGTAGTGTGTGAAAATGTGTGTAGTGTGTGAAAATATATGTAGTATGTGTAAAATGTATGTAGTATGTGTAAAATATAAGTAGTGTGTGAAAATATGTGTAGCGTGTGAAAATATGTGTAGTATGTGTAAAATATGTGTAGTGTGTGAAAATGTGTGTATTATATGTAAAATATGTGTAGTGTATGAAAATGTGTATAGTATGTGTAAAATATGTGTAGTGTTGATTGTTGACCCGAATTTGAATAGAAATGGGATTGGAATTCTTTGATCCAAGTAAAGAATTGAATCTAATGAATTGGACCATTTTGAATTGGAATACAATTCCAATTTTTGTGATTTAATAAGGAACCAAACACAAGAATTTGAATTGAACCCTCCAATTCAAATTCAAAGGGTCCAATTCAATGCTACCAAACACAGCCTAAAAGGAGATTGTTATATGCCCCTCTCTCTTTTGTTGTTTCTTATCATGTTACCCAGGTCACACAATGAAAGTGACTAGATTGTTTTAGAGTTACATAACCTTTTTTTGTTTTCCTAGGATCACAAGAATTTAGAGTCGTACAAGTTAAGAAAGAGCACTAAATCATTAAATGACTAAAATGAACATGAGAGAATTGTTTAAAATTGAACCGCTTGCATTGGTTTCTAAGGGTATGAAATGAAATGTGTTACTAGTTATACTGCTACTTTGAAATCTTAGTTTGACAAAAAAAATTGGAATGAAAATGAAATGAGAGGTGATTTGAACCGTCTGACTTACAATCTTGATGCATATATTGAGGAAATTAAAAAGGCATAGAAATCTTTGCACAATTAAGACCATAAATTTTGTATCGTTGTAGGTTGTTTATGCTAATGAAAATACTAGTTGGCATACATCGCCCCAGCGCGGTGGAAAATTGGTTATTTCTCCCTATAATTGTTTGTTTCAATGAAATATGCATGACAAATAAAATTGTGATATAATAAAATTAAATATATATATATATAATGTTTTATAATATTTGTCGCACATTACATGTATTAACATATACTATTAATATTTCTAAAGCGTGACCAAAGCGTGCGAGGACAACCACTAATACTATGCATATTAAGACATATACACATACTACACACATTTTCACAAACTATATATGTTTACACATAGTACACACATTTTACTCACTACACATATTGCACATATTACACATATTTCTCATACACTATACATATTACACATATTACACATATTTCTCATACACTATACATATTTACACATATATACACATATTATACACATTTTCACACATTATACATTTTTATACATAATGCACATATTTTTGTACACTACATATATTTATATATATTACACGCATTTCACACACACTATATATATTTGCACATATTTCATACATTTTCACAGACCACATATTTTCACATACTGTACATATTTACACATACTAGACATATTTTCAACCGCTATAAATATTTATACATACTACAGATATTTTCACACTACATATATTTACACATATTTTCACATACTATACATATTTACAAATACTTCAAATATTTTTTCACACTATACATATTTCATGTATTTTCATACAAACTCTAATTCCAACGTCACATTCTGAGAAGCGCCAAAAACAGAAGCAGCCACATTCAAACAAAGAGAACCCTAGGAGTTGTTGGGTAGAAAATGCCGACGTTTAGACAAAAAGGGGATTTTTACTGCAAAACCAAGCATGTGGCCAAAACATGGGAGGACGACCACAAACGCAACCCTTTTATACATACTACATATATTTTCACACATTTTATATATTTATATATATACACACATTTTCAACCACTATACATATTTACAAATACTTCACATGTTTTCAAACACTACATATTTACACATAGTACACATATTTTCACACATTATACGTATTTATACATATTATATATATTTGCACACACTATGCATATATACACACATTTTTATACACCATTTATATTTACACATACTACACCTATTTCCACATAATATACATATTTATACACAGTATATATATATATGTATACATACAACACATATTTTCACACACTATACATATTTATACATATTTTCACCCACTATATATATTTATATATATTACACACATTTTTGCACTATAAAGTGCTTGTACACACTCTTACACATACTACTTATATATGTATACACTATACATACTTTAATGTATTTGTCCATATTACACTTATTTCTACGCTATAGATTTTTACACATTTTGTGCATATTTTGCACACTACATGTATTACACCTACTATATACAATTTCATGTATTATAATTATTTGCACATTCTTCTTACATTTTAACACATTATATATGCACACATTTATACACTATACAGATATGTACATAATTGTACACACAGTTATACACATAATATATATATGTATACACTATACATACTTCCTTATATTTGCACATATTACACTTATGTTCACACTATACATTTTTATACATTTTTCACATATTTACACATTACATATATTACACATACTATATAGATTTTCACACATTATAAATTGCACATTCTTCTTACTTTTTCACACATTACATGTGTACACATTTTATATACTGCACATATTTGTACATACTTGTACACACACTTATATATATTATATATATATGTATACACTATACTTACTTCCATATATTTGCACATATTACGCTTATTTTCACAGTACAAATTTGTACACATTTTGAATATATTTTCAACACTACATATATTACACATACTATTATATATTTTGCCACATATATAAATATTCGCATTCCTTTCTACATTTTCAAAGGATTACATATGTACACATTTTACATACCACATATATTTACACATACTCGTACGCACTTATACATATTACACATATATGTATACATTTTACATACTTCCATATATTTGCACATAGTATAAATATTTTTAAACATTACACGTATTTATACATACTATACATATTTTCACACACTATGCATATTTACATATATATACACATTTTCACACACTATACATAATTACATACACTATATATATATTTACACATATTACATACATTTTCACACACTATACATATTTACACTCACCATATTTATTTACACATGCTACATACATTTTCACACACTATATACATTTACAGACTCACCATATTTATTTACACATGCTACATACATTTTCACACACTATATACATTTACAGACACTATATACATTTACACACTTTTTTACACACTACATATTTACAAATATTTAATACGTTTTGAAAGAGTATACATATTTACACATAGCACTGATATTTTCATTCATTATACATATTTATACATACTACATATTTTTACACACTATACATATTTACATGTATACACATATTTTCACACGCAACATATATTCACACATACTACATATATATTTGCATACTATACATATTTACACACACTATATATTTACACATATTACACACATTTCACACACTATATATATATATATTTACATATATTACACACATTTTCACACACTATATATATATATTTACACATATTACACATTTCCACACACAGTACATATTTACACACACTATATATATTTACACATATTACATGTATTTTCACACACTATATATATTTACATATAGTACACATTATACATTTTTACACATACTACACACATTTGTGCACATTACATCTAATTACCCAAACTACATACATTTCCACACACAATACATATATAGAAATACTTCGCACATTTTCACACATTTGCAAACACTTTCATATTTTTCCTTTCCACTTATTTATTCCTTCCCAATTATATTTATATAAAAGCTCTATATATTAATTCACTTCATATTATTATATTACACTATTTGAATTGTAATTAATAATTTAATTATTATTTTGAACACACCTATTATTTTAATATATTTCTTTCTCACTTATATATTCTTTCTTAAGTCTCTTTATATCAAAACTCTATATATTAATTCAATTTTGAGAATTTTTCTAATAATATTATTATTATATTATGTATAGTGTGTGAAAATGTATATAGTATGTATAAAATTTGTAGTGTGTGAAAATATATATAGTATGTGTACAATTTATAGTGTGTGAAAATGTATATAGTCTGTGTAAAATGTATAATGTGTGAAAATGTAAGTAGTAAGTGCAAATATATATAATGTGTGAAAAAGTGTGTAGTATGTGTAAATATGTATATTGTCCAAAAAGTGTAAAATATGTGTAAATATGAATGGTATGTGAAAATATATATAATATGTATTTATATAGTGTTCAAAAATATAAATAGTATGTATAAATATATATAATTGGTGAAAAAGTGTAAATTTGTATAGTGTGCAAAAATGTTTATAGTATATATAAAAAAGTGTGTAATAATTATAAAAATGTATAGAGTGAAAATGTGTGAAATATGTATAAATATGTGTAATACTTGAAGTATGTATAAGAGTAGTTGATTAGTGCATTAGTAGAGTTTTTTTGGTATATTAGTAATCAAAGGAATGTTTTATTCTCATTATAAAAGAGGAAGTACTCTTAGTTTTGTGTTTTGAAATATGCTCTACCTAAACTTTGTTTTAGAAATAGAATTGAATTATAATTAAAATATTACCCAAACTTAATTTTATGAATTGGAACTCTAAAATGTTTGAATTCCTTAGTTTTACAAAACAACAAAATTAATATAAAATTAAATTATAACTCCAAATTATTGGAAATTAGATTTCACTTGTCATTAAAATTGGCAAAATAATTTTTAGTATATTTTTATAATAATATTACTTCTCAATATTATCTTTAATTTTCTAACAATAAATTATAAACAAAAAAAAATATAAATTATTTGTTTTTATTAATTATTGAATCTAAAAAAGTACAACTTTATTCATCTGAGTCATAATATTTAATTTCATGTTAAAAATTAGTATAAATTTGCCTTTTAATGTTTTGATATGCCGCCGTTTTCACAATAGTTGATGCAAATTAATTATGTAATAAATTATAAAATGTAATTTAAATACCATAACATATATAGAAATTCATTAATATATGAACTAATATTTTTAAATTACTAATATTTCAATTTTGTATATGAGATGGAAGAGAAGGGTCATATTCACCAATGAATAATTTTCTATAAGAAGTGTATTTAAAAAGGTCCAAACCAGAAACTGTCAATAAGTACGTAATGATAAATACAATAAAACTGTGTTAATGAAACTTTTAAAGAATTTTTTTATTGAAATTTGTGAAATTTGGAATGGATAGAAACGAAAAACTGTCCAATAAGTCCATAATGATTAAAGTACAATAGAAATTTGTGTTAATGAAACTTTTACCGTTCCTAAACCAACCAAAGATAATATATATATATATATATATATATGACATGGAAAATAATATCTATTAGAGCACACATGTATGCTCCATTTAATTCAAGTCTTTCATATCAAAACCATCATCTCCAACAAGAAACAATTACTATCATTTTCCAGAACAACGAAACTTGAGTCTCGAACAGTAGTTGTCGCCACTTCAAAACCTAAAGGTAGACTCTTGAATACTTGGGGACATGCAAAGATTGTCAGTTGAATAACACAATGAGTAAGAGGTATAGACTTCTCAAATGGAAGCAAGAAAGAAACCATTCACTTATTGTAAGGCGATTTCCCTATTGGTGTTTGTAACTTTCAAATAATGATGCTATTAAACATGGCTAAAGGGAGGCAAAGAATATTTATAAGACATTGCCAAATTATTATGATAATAGATTGGTAAAATAATGTAAGTTTGATACGTGGTGTGAGTTCCCAAACAAATAAAGCCTTAATTGTAATTTAAAAGGGCATGGTTGCATAACGTTCATAGATATTTAGCCTCACTTAACTTCCCATTGTAAAATGATCTAAACATTAGATTTGGGATCAAGAAATAATTAAATCATTATGCTTTTAGAAGGTAATGAACCTGTATATATATGATATCAACTTGGATAAAGTATTATCATATTATTACTATTTGAATATTTGATTATCATTTATAAGTTTCACCATGTAATTACATTAACATAGCTTTCTATGGGAATGATTTAATCAACTATCATCCCAATAAACTCTAAAGTCCAACATAAATAATTGTACATGACTTTTTTCTTGTACAGGACTTTTCTCCTGACAATATTCTCCAGAAATATCTGCACCATAAAGTCCAACATAAATGATTCTGATGAACAAAAATGAAGGAAATTCAAGCTTATAAAGACAATAGCAAAGCATGATTAAATTAATGCAGCAACAGTTAGTAGAAAATATAGTATGTTCTAGCAACTAAAAAGCATTGGTATTTGCTCATCTTTCTGTCCTATATATAGTCTAATGATAATTTGATTTTTAGTAATCAACATCAGTATAGTAGTCAAGGTGAACAAGGAGAGAAGCATACTAAATAGCTTCATATTGAGAACATTCAAGTTCAGTAATTGGCATTCTATATGTAGACCAATGACCATCTAAACTACTTAAAGCTGCTCAAAGTACTATCCACTCACGTTGCGGATAGTTTTCAGAATATATGGCACCCATATTCTTCTTGCAGATGGCCCAGTATATCCTGTGTAATGTTTGGGGTTTAGGAGGATTTTTAAGGGCTTTGATATTCATTATAGCAATATAAACATTTGGGGGCCTCTGAAAAATGTAACAGCAACTATAGTAATGAGGAATTAATTTGCAATTAGAACACTATAAGTTCAATGGCCAAATTAGATCATAAATAGGGAAACTTTTTAGTTTGCAAAAGAAATATCATAAGATATACAAAAAATAACCTTCATTCCTCTTATAAATGAATAAGTTTCCCCTTTCATGATATGACCATGCCATTGAACTTAATGCTCCAATAAATAAGATTTACACAGCATAAAATGAGTCTGCCCCTGGCTAAAAGATTAAAACTTATTCACCATAAAAGAAACTCCACTAAAATAAGATAGGAAATTAAATAAGTGAACTAATGTCAAGATTTATTGAACAGAAAAACAAAGAACTCAGTTCTGGAACTAGGGAGGTAATGACAACAAGCCATCACATAAACAAACAATTTCAAAACAATGAAACATGAAAAGGTTAGACCTCATTTCCAAAATAGTATGTGATAGTCAGCTTTAGAGAATTGTCTATTTCAAGTGTCGTGATTTTAGTCAAAAGCTTCAGTTCTAAATGAAGCATGTGTAAGTAAAATTTCACATAATTCTTCAGCAGGGTTGAGTGTGCACTATCGATTGATCGTAGAGTAACCAAAGTGAATATTCAAATGAACTTCCGTTCCATAAATGAACTGCTACACATCGATAAAAAGCATTTCACATATTCAGAACCAAACACTTATTGAAAACAAGACAATCTGACTTACATAGTGTCATATACCTTCAGGATGAGCCATTTTCTGCATTGCTGTTGGATCTATCATGATGGGCATAGATATCTTAAAGTTGAAGACTGTAGTGGTGATCTCAACGTTGCTTACATCGACAATAATTCGGGGCTTGAATCTATTTCATGTGGGGAAGTACAAGATCATAATATTAAGGATAAGAGAAGAGAAAATAAATTTTTGCTATGAACATCATGGCCTGAAATTGAGATAGTCAGCATGTAGGAAGAAAGAAACACTCCGTCCAGGCTCAATTACATACTGTATCGGACATTTTGTTTAGGGCCTAGACAACTATACTCTAGTAGGCACTAGAGTAGACATTTTCTTAGCCCATTTTCATTTACTGAAACTTGTCATTTTAGCTAAACAAACGTGAGCTATAACCCATTTATCTATAAAAATCGGGAGTGGCGGCCCAACTCGCAATAGAGTTTAGCCAAAAAAAACGTGAGCTATAACCCACAAAAATTACCATTTTTCAAAATTTATAACTTTCCTTTTTTTACACCATTAAATAGATAGCACATCGTCAATTGATATGAGTGTAAAACAAGCACAAAAACGGCCAACGAAGACCAATTTGTCAAACTTGCCATTTTGGCCAAAAAAACGTGTGCTATAACTCACAAAAATTGGTTATTTTTAAAAATTCTAACTTTTCCTTTTTTAACACCATTCATTAGATTGCACAGTCATTTGATATTATTGCAAAATAGGCATAAAAATGGCCAACGATGACTAATTTTTAAAACTTGCCATTTTTGCCAAAAAAAATGTGTGCTATAACTCACAAAATTTGTCATTTTTCAAAATTTATAAGTTTCCCTTTATTTCACACAATTCATTAGATAGCACATCGTCATTTGATATGAATGCAAAATTGGCATAAAATTTACCAACGATGACTAATTTTTAAAACATACCATTTTGGCCAAAAAAACATGTGCTATAACTCACAAAAATTGGTCATTTTTCAAAATTTCTAACTTTTCCTTTTTTTCACACCATTAACTAGACAAGAAATGATAGGGGGAGTGAAATTCTGGAGTGAAAAATTGGAGTGACTGACGTGGCAGTGATAAAAAGACAAACTTATCCCTTACCCATTAGGGTTCACTCATCATTTGGTTAGGGTATTAGTTTGTCTTTTTATCACTGCCACGTCAGTCACTCCAATTTTTCACTCCAGAATTTCACTCCCCCTATCATTGCTCTAACTAGACAGCACATCGCCATTTGATATGAGTGCAAAATAGGTAAAAAAACGGCCAACAACGGCCAATTTTTTAAACTTTCCATTTTGGCCAAAAAACATGTGTTATAAACTCACAAAAAATTGTCATTTTTCAAAATTTATAACTTTCTCTTTTTTAACACCATTCATTAGAGAACACATCATCATTTGATGTAAGTGCAAAAACAGGCACAAAAATGTCCATCGACGACCAATTTTTCAAACTTGCCATTTTGGCCTAAATAATGTGTGTTATAACTCACAAAAATTGGTTATTTTTAAAAATTTATAAATTTCCCTTTTTAACACAATTCATTAGATAGCACACCATTGTTTGATATGAGTGCAAAACAGGCACAAAAAATGGCTAACAACGACCAATTTTTTAAACTTGTCTTTTTGGCCAAAAAAACGTGTACTATAAACTCACAAAAATGGTCATTTTTCAAATTTTTCTAACTTTCCCTTTTTTTCCCACCATACATTATATAGCTCATCGTCATTTGATATGAGTAAAAAGCAAATACAAACACGGCCAACCACGACAAATTTTTTAAACTTGCTGTTTTGGCCTAAAACATTGTGTCACAAAAATTGGTAATTTTTAAAAAATTTTAACTTTCCTTTTTTTTACACTATTTATTAGATAGCACATCGTCATTTGATATGAGTACAAAATAGTTACAAAAATGACCAACGATGACCTATTTTTAATACTTGCCATTTTGGCCAAAAAAAAAGGTGTGCTATATAACTCACAAAAATTGGTTATTTTTAGAAATTTCTAAATTTCCCTTTTTTCACACCATTCACTAGATAGCACATCGTTATTTGATATGAGTGCAAAATATGCACAAAAACGGCCAACAACAACCAATTTTTGAAACTTGCTATTTTGGCCAAAAAAACGTGTGCTATAATTCACAAAAAATTTGTCATTTTTCAAATTTTCTAACTTTCCCTTTTTCACATAATTCATTAGATAGCACATCGTCATTTGATATGAGTGCAAAACAGGCACAAAAATGACCAACGAAGACCTATTTTTATATTTTCCATTTTTGCAAAACAAAACGTGTGCTTTAACTCACAAAAATTGGCCATTTTTAAAATTTTCTAACTTTTATTTTTTTCACACCATTTATTAGATAGCACATCGTCATTTAAAATGAGTGTAAAATAGTCACATATATGACCAATGACGACCAATTTTTGAAACTTGCCATTTTGGCCATTGACAAAGGAATCGACAATTCTCTCGATTAAATTAGTAAATTCTTCCAATTAAGTGAGAATGAGCTTATCAATTTTGGAATTTGTTGATTTTGAAATGAGAAAGATGTTTTCTTGCTGAATCTATGATATCTTAAGATTCTTAATGGATGAATACGTGAATTAGTAGATTATAAGCTATGCAATCGATCTAATTGTTGAGTATTGAAATCACATTTGAATTAAGCATAAACATATGTTGAATTTTATAATTCCTAGCTAATCTTGAATAGATCAAACCTCAATTGCGGTCGACATGCTAAATTGATGAGTAATTAATCAAAGTTAGCGAAGTTGCATGAATTGAGAACTAAATTGTGATTGTTTAAGTCTTTGCACTTGTTTTCTGTAATCAAATCAATTCTGAGACTCAGACCTCGCCATAGGAAGTGTTAATGAATTGAAACATTAGGAAAAGTGTTAAAGAAGCTTTCTGTGTTAACAACAATGATATGTGAACCCTAGGATGGGCCTCGCCATGGGAGTTCTTACGACTTTGCATGTAGAGTAGTTAGCTGGGAGAGTTGAGACTTTGCGGAGCTTATTCCAGCATTCTCGGGCCTTGCCATGAGAGAGGATGGTGATTTGGGGGGTACAAGCAGTGGTGTGGTCGCCATGCTAACCACAGCTTGGACTTCTAGGTAATTTAGGTCTCCATTGCATTTAATTGTTTACGGATTGCATAGCATAGATTTACTAAGCCTGTGTTTATCCAATACAAGAATCCTGAGATATCTGTTTCATCCTTGCTTGTTGCTATATTTTACATCTTTGTTTTCGTTCGTTTGAGTTGAATTTTCCACTTTCTAGTACTTAGATTCTGTGACAGGACTTTTAGAACAATTTACTCAATTTTCTTGACCTACGCATTCCCTGTGGATTACGATCCCTGCTTCCATTCTACAGTAGTTGTTAGGGTAAAATTGACGAGGTGCGACACTCGACATCAATTTTTGGCGCCGTTGCTGGGGAAGGCAATCGGTTCTGGAATTTGTTGAATTGTTCTTGATTTTTACTTGTTCTACTTTGTGTTTTTGTTTGTGGCATTTACCTTAGCTTTCATTCTGTGTTGTTTTCTGTTCGTGTTGAGAATTGTGATCTGTTTCTTTGTTGCATATTTGAAGTTCTTGTTCCTTTGTTATTACACTCCACAACTGTGTGTTGTGTGTTGTGTATGCCAAGGTCTAGCAGGTTTGCAGGAGAACCACAATTCTTATTGGATCTTGAGTTGGAGAAAACTTTGAGAACACATTTGAAGCAACAGAGAGAAATGGCAGCTCAAGGAGCACAAGCACCGAGGTTTGGAGACCATTACGCAGTAAATTTTGACAATCGATTTGGTCATCAGGACATCGATGTGGAAAGTTACCACATTCCTCCACAAATAGTCTCCATGATCACTCAGGGACAGTTCTACCAAGGGCTTGACAATGAGGATCCTAATGACCACCTTGATTGGTTCCTTGGATTATGTAGCACTTTCAAGCTGCCGAGAATTGATAGGGGTGAGGTTCACAAGATTTTTTTTCCTTTATCTCTGCGTGGAAAGGCTAAACACTGGTTTAAGAGCATTGGATGAGCCAATGCAGATATGTCATTTGATGATCTACAGAAGAGGTTCTTGTCCAAATACTTCCCTCCAGCTAAGCTTGAAAAGAGAAGGTTGGAAATTATGAACTTTCAGCAGTAAGAAGGTGAGACATTTAGAGAAGCTTGGGAAAGATTCAACGATCTAATCAGACAATGCCCCAATCATGACTTGGGAGAGATCAGGGAACTAAACACTTTCTTCAAAGGCTTAACTCATGAATCTTCTTTGATGGTTAAGCATGTGCTAACTGGGCACTCAAAGACAAGTCTGTGCCTGAAGTACGGGAGCTATTTAATCAAATTGCTGAGGACGAGTATATCTTCCCAGAGACCCGCAAAACTCATGTTAGAAAACAAAGGGGGGTTCTTGATGTAGATGAGGAGACTTAAGCAGGTGCAGACTCTTAAGGCAACACAAACAAAAGCTCCACTTCTTTCATGTGGTATATGCAAGGGTAAACATTATACTGATGAGTGCCTAGTCACCACTGAGTCCATTCAATACGTGAATAACTATGGCAACAGACCAAAGTACTCCGGAAATTACTCAGGAGGCAACAATAGAGGCTATGGTGGTAATCAAGGAACTTGGGGACAACAGTACCAAAACTAGAGAGGTCAATATACTCAAGGGAATGATCAAGGGAGAACTTACAATCCTCCACCAGGGTTTGATCATCAAGCTAGTACCTTAGAGCCGAGGAACTCATCAGTGGAAGAAATGCTCCGGAGTCTTATAGAAAAGGTGGATAAAAATAAGGAAAGATTTGTTGCTTTGGAGACATCTGTAAGACATCATGATGGCACATTCAAAAACATTGAGATGTAATTGGGTCAACTCGCGAATGCTATACATCATAGACCTATTGGTTCTCTTCCTAGTGATACGGTGCCAAATCCTAAGAACAATATTGGATGTAAGGCTATAACCTTGAGGAATGGAAAACTTTTGCCTGGGAATAAACCGTCAGAAGTTAAGAGTGATTGTGCAGAAGAAGACCAAGAAAATGAAGCTGAGGAAGTTTTGGAACTTAAGAAGGATAATGAGCAAGAGGATGGTAAGATTGTGAAGAAGGACATGCCAGCTAAGGAAGGAAATGAGATCACTAAGAACTCCAATCCTTACAACTACCCTGAGTATGCTCCTAAACCTCATTTTCCAGAGAGGAAGAAACCACCTCCTCAAAAAGGCCCTCAGTTCAAGAGGTTCTTGGATGTACTCAAGCAAGTGAATGTGAATCTTCCCCTGATGGATTTAGTGACCTCAATGCCAAGATATGCTAAGTATCTCAAGGATCTCATCTCCAACAAAGAGAAAATCTTGAGATGTGAGGTTCCCATGATGGTTTCTGAGTGCACTCAAGCATGGATGGTTCATGATCTTCCTCCGAAGCTTAAGGATCCTGGGAGTTGCACTATCCCATGCAAAATAGGCACAAGGCATTTTGCAAAGGCTTTATGTGATTTGGGTGCTGGGATAAATTTAATGCCATTGTCCATAGCTATCAGTGTTGGATTGGAAAGCCAGATTCGCCCAGTGGCAGTAACACTCCAATTGGCAGACAGGTTTTTGGTGACTCCTACAGGTTTGGTTGAAGATGTTCTGGTAAGTGTTGATAAATTCACTTTGCCTGTTGTTTTTATTGTTCTTGATATGGAAGAAAACCCTGAGGTACCTTTAATCTTTGGTAGGCCATTTTTAGCTACTGGTGATGCTTTAATTGGAGTTCGAAACAAAACTGTCACCTTTAGAATTAATAATGAGGAAGTAGTTTTTGACGTGAATTATGCAATGAAACAAACTATGCATTTAGAATTGTGATGAGCTTGATGTAGAAGATTGCATGTTTTCATTAGAGAGTGCACATATAGAAGAATGTGGTTTTATAGATATATCAAACGTTGAAATGCCAAGTCAATCTTTGGTAGATCATACCTCACAGGAAGTATGTGTTAAGAATTGTTCAAATGAGAGTGATGAACATGTTTTACTTGATGATGATGATGACTGTTCTTTTCTTGATACTTTGATAAATTGCACAGAGTCACATTTGGAAGAACATTGTGATACCATAAATCAAGATAACGTGGAAATTGGTACTTTTGAAACTGAGAAGGAATCTGAGTGTGTAATTGGTACTTCACATCCAATGCATAATGAGAAATTTTTGTTACAAAATGACAATGTTTTTCGTGATGATAATGTTGAGAAAATTTGTGGAGTCAAAAATGTTTGTTTTAAGGATAAAAATGTTAACATTTTGAATGACAATGATAATATGGTGAACAATTGTGAATTTGAGGCATTTGTTTTTGAACTTTCTGATGAGTTGATTGAGACTATGGGTATACATTCCTTGGTTGAGCCTTGCAGGACTACTGTGGATAGTGTGGTAGAAGAGGGCTATGATGTTCTTCAAAGGAATGTGATAGTTGGAGAAAGTTTTTCTCATGATCCTGTGCTTACACATCTCCTCAACTCTCTAGTGTTTTCTGGGAAGGAGTATGCTAATGAGAGTGCATCTTTTGTGTGGTGCAGAGATGGATTTACTGAGTTCTTTTCATGACCAAGGCAAACGTTGTGGATGAATAAAGTCTAGCTGGAGACTACCTAAATCCAAAACTACTTCTTTTCCTTTAGTGTTATTAAGTAGTTTGTTTCTTCTTTTCTTTTTGTCTTTACGTTTCTTTCATTTTGGATGTCATTCACTGAAGCCACTCATGATGTAGGTGAATGCAACGGAAGAGATTTGCACAGGAAAATATGCAATGCACCTATGAGGCTAAGTGTGGGGGAGGAGTTTTTCATTCAAAGAGAGAACTATGGATAAAGACAATTCACCATGCAACATTGAACTTCATGACATTCTCAATACCAGGGAGCTCCTAAACTTATCTTTTTACTTTACATTGAGGACAATGTAAGTTTTAAGTGTGGGGGAGGGAATGTTGTTTGCAGTGGTTTGTGTTTTGATGTTTTGGGAAAGTTGATGTGTTTTGGAAATTTTAAAATTTTTTGCTTTTATGCTGTTTTGTGGTTTGTGGTTTGACTCTATATGTTTACTTTCTTTCATAGATTGTTAGTGTAAATATGTGTTGTTTTGGGACTTTTGCCTGTTATGTTAGTTCTGTTGTGTCATTATGAGTTTATTACCCGTACGTGTGATGTTTTTCATGTTTTGTGCAAGTTTTTAATGTTTTGTGAAAAAAATCAACTTTTGGTGAAATTTTGAAATTTTTGTGAATAAATGTTGATCTTGACTATACAGGGTGTAAAGTGGTGTTGATGTCCAAATGGAATGCAAAAGTGCAAGTAATGGAATGAAAAGAAAAGAGGTGTAGTGACAGTGAGAGCAATGGAATGAAATGTTGACACTTTGTGCTATGCTTTGTTCTTTTGTAAGCTATGTTCAAAATTTGAGTTCATCTAATTTCTATTGATGCTTTGCATGCGAAAATGCTTTTGTTTCTTTGATTCCAATCTTGATGAAATTGGCACATTTTGTTGGTCAAGGCATCATGTTTAAGTAAGATAGATATGCCATGAAAAATTGTTCTTGGACATAGGAGGAAAATGATTCAATACAGTCTTATTGTTGTGCATTATTTCGGTTGTTTTGGATGCTCTTGCATGCATAATCTTTTAGAGACAGTTAAGAACTTTTAGTCACACAATAGATGAATGGGGAGAAAGGCCTATGGCATGGAATGGAAAAGCCGAAATACCCTTGGCAAGCAAATTTGAGAAAAATAGCCATAAACCCAGGCAGCTAAAGGGAAAAAGAAGCCATAAGACCCAAGGCAGGCACACCAACATGTGCAATGAAGAGAAAGAAGGAAGAGAAAAAGCACTAAAGGTGCAAAGTAAGTGAAATGTGAATCAAATATGAAAAGCACCAATGTGCACCATTGATCTTGTGTGAATGTTAGTTCTTAAATGTGGACATTGTGATTGTTATGCAAAGAGGTCGTTTTGGGAACAAACGATATAATGCATGCATAAGATTGGATGAATTAAGATTCCTCACACACACTTGCACCCATGACATTTTGGTCTTTATTCATCGTGCCTTGATTGATAACTGTGTGGTTGAAATTTGATAGGTTGGGGGTTAAGAAAAGTTGTGAATTTCTGGCATGAGAAAATTATTTGATGAACTTAGATGAGAACAAGCTTGACCAGAGGAGTGGAGTCTAGTGTTAAATGGTTTTGAAATGTGAGTTTTGGTGTGTGTCTTTGCTTGAGGGCAAGCAAAAGCTCAAGTGTGGGGAATTTGATAAGGTGGTTTTATGCAACTTATATGTGTTAATTTACTTGGCTTTTGTTTTGATTTTCATGTGATTGTGTGGTGTTTTATGTGTATTGTGCATACTTTGAGATGAGCTAGGTTGATAATGAAGAAATGGTGCACAAAAGTATGAAAATGATGGTAAATGCAAAGTAAAGTGTAGAGGGTTGAGAATTAAGACACCAAGAATGCATATTTGGCCCAAATTAGGGTTTTGGCAGATTGGTTTTGGCAAATTCATCTGAGCATAACTTCCTTCAATATTAATCCAAATGGATGAGTTCTTGATGTTCTGGAAAGAGCATTGAGTTGTCTTCATTTCTTATGTTTTAACTTTCTTCTAATTCTGTGTGTAAATATGAGAAACGAAGGCATCGTTATTGAGTGCTACTTCAGGATTTAGCTATTGGATTCATATTGCCACAGTTTGGTAGAATGTTAATAACTTGAGTTACACACCTCCAATTAAGGTGATTCTTGATCCATTGTAAAGCCATGAATAGACCTAGAACTCTTATGTTTACCATCAAGTCCAATTCAGATGTTAAGACATACGAATCTTGCTTGGAAGTTGTTTGTTGTACTAAAATGGTGTCATCACACACTATGCACTCACAAACTCTAGCGGGCATTTTCAAAACACCTCACAAGCATTCCACTCTCGCACAACCTCGCAGCTATACACTCGCACACACTCATGCGGCGAGGTCACCTCGCCGCACAAGCTCACTCGCACACCCCTCACCTCGTCGCACACTCTCGCACACAACTCACATGCGGCGAGGTGATCTCGCCGCAACACTCATGCGCACACTTGCACATCACTTCGCACAAGACTCTCGCACACACCTCACTACACTCATGCGCACACGATCACCTCAGCACACCACTATGCACTATCACATGGGCCGAGGTGACCTCGCCGCATACACACACATATGCACATCACTCCCTTCGCTTCTCACACATTTGCACAAAACATTCCTTTTTCATTTTATTTCAATTATTGAGCAGGAATTTTTTATTGCACATTATCGCACTCAAAGTTCACCATTTTCACATTCACTCATAATTCATTCACTCATAATTCACAATTCATTAACTTCAAAACATGATCATTGCATTCCCAAATACACAAAACATTATTTGTTCACTCTATGTTCTCACAGATCTTGCATCAACCATAGCATTTCATTTTCATTTGCATAACACATATACATCATATTCACTCACAACTCACAAAGAAACTTCATAATTTAGCTCATTCCACAATATTCACAAACACCCCATTTAAACTACATTTCTCACTTCACTTACACCCACATCACTTCTCATATCTCACGATTTACTTCACACTCTCACACTCGCACATGCACGGCGAGGTCTCGCCGCTAGACCTCGCCATTACACACGTTGCATGGCGAGACCTCGCCGCGACGTCTTGCCAGCAAAACGCACACACGGTGAGACCTCGCCGCGAGGTCTCGCCACACACACACACTTCACGACGAGACCTCACCGTGAGGTCTCGCCACTATATTTGCCTTGGGTTTTATATTTGGACAAAGTGGAAAAAAAATGGCAAAGTGTTGGAAGGGTTGTTTCATGAGTTTCAGTTTTGTTGTACTGTTTTAACTCTCTCATCTTATCTCCAAATTGGGTGATCCATATGACTATGGAAAGCTAAGATAACGAGTTACAATTTTCATGTTTTAAGTTTTCTCTAATTCACAGTGCATCATGATCAAATCTTGGTGGGAAGTTGCCGCCATGAAATGTTGTGTGATTGAGTTTTCTGGAAATTCGTCTAAGTGTTGAAGCTTTGATTTTCTGAATTCTCAGGCAGCTGAAGGCGTGAAGTTCGTTGGCAAGAAGGCGTGATTTCCTGAAGGCTGTTTTGCTTGGAAGCTAGAGAGGATGCTGAAGGCGTGACTGGAAGAGGCCTGAAGGCGTGATTTGACTCTGATTTCTTCACTTGGAAGTCAGAGGCAGCGAAGGCGTGATTCTGTCCAGCCTGAAGGTGCGAGGAAGCTGCTGAAGGCGCACGACTGAAAGCCTAAAGGCACTGGAATGCTGAACTTTTCTTCAAACTTGGAATTTTTCACATTTTAGGCTGATTTTTAGTTCTTTCACTTAAGGCCACTTTTGTAACACTCTAGATGATTTACAATTGCGTATTGGTTACGTTTTCCCAACTCTATATATAGGGAAGGTAGCTAGCATGTAGAAGAAAATTCGATTCTAGACGGAGTTGGAGACGAGGGAGGGATTTCTAGATTTTAGAGAATTATCGTTTGAATTTTAGCGGGAGCTTTCTCCCTCTCATTTTCTCTCTCTAGATCTATTTTCTCTCACTAAACATTTCTTCTCCGATCTCAACTACAATTGTGAATTTGGACTGGATTCATCTTGCTTATTCTCAATTGACAAAGGAATCGACAATTCTCTCGATTAAATCGGTAAATTCTTCCAATTAAGTGAGAATGAGCTTATCAATGTTGGAATTTGTTGATTTTGAAATGAGAAAGATGTTTTCTGGCTGAATCTATGATATCTTAGGATTCTTAATGGATGAATACGTGAATTAGTAGATTATAAGCTATGCAATCGATCTAATTGTTGAGTATTGAAATCAAATTTGAATTAAGCATAAACATATGTTGAATTTCATAATTTCTAGCTAATCTTGAATAGATCAAACCTCAATTGTGGTCGACATGCTAAATTGAGGAGTGATTAATCAAAGTTAGCGAAGTTGCATGAATTGAGAACTAATTGTGATTGTTTAAGTCTTTGCACTTGTTTTCTGTAATCAAATCAATTCTGAGACTCAGGCCTCGCCATAGGAAGTGTTAATGAATTGAAACATTCGGAAAAGTGTTAAAGAAGCTTTCTGTGTTAACAACAATGATATGTGAACCCTAGGATGGGCCTCGCCATGGGAGTTCTTAGGACTTTGCATGTAGAGTAGTTAGATGGGAGAGTTGAGACTTTGCGGAGCTTATTCCACCATTGTCGGGCCTCGCCATGGGAGAGGATGGTGATTTGGGGGTACAAGCAGTGGTGTGGTTGCCATGCTAACCACAGCTTGGACTTCTAGGCAATTTAGGTCTCCATTGCATTTAATTGTTTACGGATTGCATAGCATAGATTTACTAAGCCTGTGTTCATCCAATACAAGAATCCTGAGATATCTGTTTCATCCTTGCTTGTTGCTATATTTTGCATCTTTGTTTTTGTTCGTTTGAGTTGAATTTTCCTCTTTCTAGTACTTAGATTCTGTGACAGGACTTTTAGAACAATTTACTCAATTTTCTTGACCTACGCCTTCCCTGTGGATTACGATCCCTGCTTCCACTTCTACAGTAGTTGTTAGGGTAAAATTGACGAGGTGCGACACTCGACATCAGTAAGTGAGCTGGAGATGGAGGTGAAAGGAGGAAGGGACATCGATGACGATTGGCCGGAGCCGGTGTAGAGTGGTAGGCAAAATCTATGGGGTAACCAGTATCTGACTAGCGTTATTTTGGGGGAAGAAAGTGGCTTGAGAGAATAGTTGATAGAGAGAGAAAGTACATGATTTTGTTATACGCCAAAAACTATGTATAGGTCTTTTAACAGTGAATTGTGGAGACTTTTGAGAATTGAATTTGAGAAACGCTGAGTTGTTTTCTTTAACGTGAGTTGTTTTCCTGAGGAGGGATTTCACTTGCTTTTGACTATCTTGTTAATCAATTGTGAGGAGCAATTGATTAATTCTGCAACAAATCTGATCTACTTAGATAGATCGCTAAATCTATTCATCACCAATTTTGAAAAGGTCCTGAGGGTCAAAATTCTGTGGGTACACATCTAGTTTTGTGAGGAGCGGGATTGGGTTGTGCTATCAATATAACAATTATTCAAGTCAAAATTATAATTACAAGAATCAAGATAATTGTATCTTAAAATATAACACTTCATTCCATGTATTACAATATATCATATTTTTTTATTGAGAAATAAAAATTTACGTATAACTTATTATAAGTTTATGGAGGGTCTGTCTTTTTAGATCACAAGATCTACTTCATGCATGAATGATATTGTGCAAAAACGAAATCATGAAATTTTAAATTATTTAAGTGTCTAGACAATTACAAATAGTTAGATATCAGTAATAAGCAATAGAATGAGTTATTTGATCAAAACAACTTTGCTAGCAATACTTATAATTGTAAGATTAATGTATATAACTCCAGTACTCAATAGTTATATTTATTCTTAATGATACCTTTAATTACTAATGCTACCTCTAAGTACTCTACTCATGCCATAAAATATTTGTGATTTAATAATTTTTTATAATAAGTATATTTTGTAATTTGAGAGATGATAAAAAAAACCTTTACAATTTAAAAGAATTTGATAATTAGTATATTTTAGGATTTAAGAGAGTTTGATAATAAGTTAAATTACCATCAAATTTGAAATATAAAAACCATGAAAAACCCAACAAAAAATATACCATAAAAGATAAAAAGTTACTGTTTTGAACGTAAACATCTTTTTATAATCGGTAAGAAGTGTAGGCAAACTCTGTCATTAAATACATCAATAACAACAAAAAAAACTAACCCTTTATGATACTCTATGGGGTTAGCTCATTAAATACAAAATATAGTAAAATTATTTTAATATTGTAATAATAAAAATACAAAAGTTACATCCTATTTAATAATAAAAAAATTAAAGAAGTGTACGAGAAGCACCCCTAATAATAATGTTTTTCAAAATTAAAGTATTACAATTGAGCAATCAATTCTAGGCAATTAGTTGAAAGATAGCTTATTATATTCCACTCTCTCTTTTGTTATTTACTTATTGTGTTACTCATGGTATGCAATGAAAATGATTGGATGATTTTAAAGTTACATTAACCATTTTTTGTTTTGCTCAGATCATCACATTTTAGAGTCATACAAGTTAATGAAGGAGGAACACTAGAACATTAAATAACTAAAATGAGACTAATAAAACTCTTTTAAATTGAACCGCTTGCCTTGGATTTGACGAATATGAAATGAAAAATGTTATTAGTTGTACTCTAATTTGAAACCTTGGTTTTGAACAAAACATTTGACTAAAAGTGAAAGAAAAGGTGATTCCAACTGTCTAACTTGCAATTTTCATGCTAATATTGAGGAAATTGGAAATGCATTGAAATCTTTGCAGAAACACAACCATAAATTTTGTATCACTTTAGATTGTTGTGCCAATGAACCTCTAATTGGTTTATTCGAGTTGACATCTCAACCCCGTGTACAAGATTGATAATTAAAAAAATCTCTACTCTAATTAATATTTTTCTTTTTGTTTTGCTCTATTGTACTTTTTTGTATTAATTCACGGTAATAATCTACAATATTGTGTATAATATCAGAAGTTGGTTATTCTAATCTCAACTGGTTTTGCCCTACTCTGGTTATTTGACTCAAATCACAATAATAGTCTATCATATATATATTTTGTTGTACATACTCAGGTTGGTTATGCTAATATAGTCACTAGTATGGTTTATCTTTTTCTTTTCAATTTTGTACTCCTAAAATTTCGATTTAAGTCAAAGTATGTAATGCATTATTAAACATATGATAGGTATTAATTTAGGTAGCATGCCACAAAATCACTCATCGATAAACCATCCAAACACCAATACATGTGTAGGGTACTACATAACTATATATCTCCTAATCCTTGTCACAGTAATATCAAAACTTGCCCACATAATATTTTATGTACCACAATATGTACTTCACACTTATAAGTTAGGTACACCATGTTTTAAACTCATACAATATCACGAAATATGTTAGTCAGAATCTACATCATTCATCCTAATAATTTGATTTTGAACTGCTCACTTTCCATCTTGACTTTATTCAGGTTTTTCACTAGATACATTTGAAATTTTTTTGTTTTAGACTTGGGTGATCTTTTATTGCCCAGCTAGTGGCTAGGGGTTTAATTTGAAATAACATAATTGTTTTGTGAGCAAATAACTTTTAACAATAAAATATAAAAACCATGAAATATTTTTTAATCACAAATAAATAGCGAAAGTTAATTGTAGATATTTTTAGTCATAGTAATTTCAACACTTCGTATAATTTAGTAGGTAAAGATCTCCCGTTTGATTCTTACGTATATTTGTAAAAACAAAATATTTTGGAATAACTTTCTAATCTATGCCTAACCAAAAAAATTATAGTTCCATAGTTTTGATAGAGTATCAGAGGCACTAAATATAAACTAGTCAGGATTCTTCTTAAACAAAAGGAAAATTTGTAATTTCTTACATCAAGGATTTTAATTACTATGTAATCAAATATTACCGTAAATGACGAATGAATCTGACCATTATAAGAGTCAAATACTTAATATTATATGATCCCCGTAATGAATTATTTATTATATATATTCAAATCTTTAATAAATAAATCAAGTTTTTAATGAGACATATTTTAACATTATATGGAAAAAAATCAAATCTTTAATGACGTAAATTCTAACATTCTCAATTAAATCCCATAGTTATTGTCGAATTATATTTATCATAGGTGGCAAAATCAAATGGCATGGAATTTTACTATCACTATTAATTGATCACATAACAATTACTAAAGAAGGAAGTATATCCGATCCAAGTAAAAAATTCTAAAAGAACACGAGTCTTCAACCACTTATCATAGGAAAAGCCCACCCCTTCTACTCGTGGGTACCATCCAATATTATGTTCCACCCAATCCTCAACTGGAACCAGATATTTTCATGTCATAGAATTAGAGAGTTTGCCTTCCACGGACACCAAATGAGTGTTAGAACTATACTTTCCATGCATTTATAAATCCCACAAAGACTTCTTTTGCCTAAACCGCCACCACTCTTTAGCTGCAAGAGAATTAGCTCTCAACTTCAAACTGTATAGTCCAATGTCACCTTTACACTCCGCCTGACATGATTTATCCCACCACAACTAGTGAAACTTTTTAATTCATCAGAGGACCCCCAATAAGAAATCTGCCATTGATTTTTGCATGAGAAGCACATCACATTAGCCTTTAGCCAAAACAAGTTTTTAACTTCCTAATTGGTAGAAAAGGGAAGCAAGGGTCGAATCCCATAGAGAGGGTGCATATTCTATGTAATCGTGCAGTAATGTGACTTGCTTTGGTGGAATGATCAAACAAGAAACTGAAATGCAAATGCTCGAATGGTAAACAAAGATAAAAAGTAAAGCTATAGCTAGAACATAAATATAAAATAAATGTAAAATAATGGAAGAAATACGTGTCTTCTGGTTACTAGGTCGGGATGTCAATCCTTCTTGAGATTAAACACACTCATGTTGCATATTCAAGCTCATTGTTCATCTTTGGCATGGGTTAAACATTACATAGGGTTATCCTAGTTTCTATTTGGCGTTCACCCTCTACTTAGCAATCAAGTGATTCGAGTAAACTCCGACTCATCATGTTTCAAAGTTAAGAATTCATTCAAACTAGAGTGTTCATGAAACATCAAATAGCCGCATAACCATTATGTAACCTATCTTCCCTTTCATGCCCATTACTTTGACTGATCAAGCCTCATATCACATAGATATTACGCAAGATTAACATATCTTTAAGGCCCAACAAAAGACACTCAAGTCATCAATTGTATACCCATATTTATACAAGCATGTTTGCAACTATACCAACATGAATTTATCAAGGAAATCAACATATGTTCTATATAAGTCTAAGCCCACAACAAAAATATGTTTAATTCTCAAGAAGTCATGACATCCATCACCTAATGGCACTACACATCACCCTCTCTTAGGCAAAAAAAACACCATAGACATCAAAACAAGTATAAACAATTTTATAAAAGAGTAGAAGATACAACCCATTTGACGATCCAAGTCAAAAGGTGGTTTTTTTCATTAAAGAACAATAGAAAAGTTGTAGATTTTAGCTCTTGGGTAGTGTTCTTCCCTAGAGTGAGAGAGATAAGGTGAAGGAACATACACTAAAGGTGTGTTTTTACAAGACTATATGTGAGTTCTCCTTACTTTCTCCTTTTAGGGTTTCCTACTTAAATCCCCAAAAGAATATTATTTTTTTACCATATTTTTTTAGGTTATTACAACATAAAAATGTAGATCTATCCTACATTGAGCTCATATTACAATTTAGGACAACAAAAGTAGGTAGAAAAGGACTAAACTTTGAGAAGAAGACAAAAAGTATGAAAAGTACAATTGCTGAAGTCATCTGGTGTGATTTACAAGCAAATCACACTCTGTAATAGTTGTATAGCGAGACTTGTTGGCTAGTCATGCCAATGCATTTTTGGCTGAGTGTTGCATTTTATCATGGCATAACTAAACAAGTGATTATGCAAATCACCCCCCTTTCATATGTTAGTTTCGTTCTTCTTCGTTCAAGCCTTACTTTTTCCTTGCTTAAGCTTTCTTACCCTTGGCACACTTGGTTTCTCTTGTCTTTGGCTAGTTCCTTGTTCAAGTATGCATTGGCGTAATGAGAGTGCAAGTCACGTTGTGGATATTCTATTCATTTTCTCCAAGGCGTGACTAGTGGTCAAGTCATGCCAACTGCACATATGCATTAGCATAATTAGAGTGTCAGTAACGCCAACTGCTCATGGCCTTCGGCTTACTCTTCTAATTGTTTTGCTCTTATGGCTTGAGTTGAGATCCGATCACGCCATGTATCTTTATCAATTGTGTGACAACTTGGTCATGCCAACTTTACTCTTTTTGGTCCATATATACTTGTTTTCACACATTTACAACTTTTTGTAGATTTGGCTCTCTCTAAGTTACAAAAACTGTATTTAAAACAAAATTAAATATAAATAACAAAAATATACCCGGATACAAGTGGAAAAACCAAGTAAATAAGGGGTAAAAATAGGTATTTTTAGCCCAAATTAGCCATCAAGTCAACAATGGTTGGAATGATCCCCTCAGCAGGTGCACTGTGGCAAGAAAATGTATATGCAGTAAAGTTAGGACATTCTTTGTTAAGCAAGCCTTGCTAGATAGAAAAACAAATGTTCTTGTACTTTTGTACAAAGATGTGTACTTATTGTCTAGTGATCATATTGCTTATTTTTCTTTTATTATTATTTCTTTTTTATAGGAATTTGAAGATCTCTTTCCTGAGGAGTTGCCTAAAGGATTGCCCCCAATTCGAGGCATAGAGCACCAAGTCAATTTTGTTCCTGGTGCAATTATCTTGAATAGGCTAGCTTATCGAGCTAACCCCGAGGAAACCAAGGAGATACAAATGCAAGTGAAAGGTCTACTTAAAATAGGTAGTATTTTCAAAGCCTTAGTCCTTGTTCTATTGCTATTATTTTAGTGCCTAAAAGGATGAATCTTGGTGTATGTGTATAGATTGTAGGGCAAAAAACAAAATAATCATTAAATATTATTACTCTATTCCTAGGTTAGATGACATGTTAGATGAGTTATATGGTTCTAAAATCTTTTCAAAGATTGATCTCAAAAGTGGATATTTTCAAATAAGAATGAAATGAAAACTACTTTCAAAACTAAATATGATTTATATGAATGGTTAATTATGCTATTTAGTCACACGAATGCACTTAACACTTTTATGCATCTTATAAATCATGTGTTGCGTTCTGTCATAGGTAAATTTATTATTGTCTACTTTGATGACATCCTTGTATTTAGCAAATCTTTACATGAGCATGTTTTGCATTTGAAGAATGTATTTGATGTATTGTGCAAAAATGAACTATATATGAACCTTAAAAAGTGTAACTTTTGTACTGATTTAATAATCTTTTTAGGGTTTATTGTTAGTACAAATGGAATTTCTGTTGATAAGTCTAAGATTCAAGCTATTCAAAATAATGGCCTACACCTTAGAATAATAATGATGTTAGAAGCTTTCGAGACTTAGCTGGTTTTTATAGGAGGTTTGTTAAGGACTTTAGTACCATTGCTGCCCCCTTAAATGAATTAGTTAAGAAGTATGTTCCTCTCGTTTGTGCTGATTCACATGAAAATGCTTTCAATAATTTGAAACAGAAATTGACTTCTGCTCCATTGCTTTTGTTGCCTAATTTTGAAAAAGCTTTTGAAATACAATATAATGTCTCTGGGATAGGTATTGGTTCTGTTTTGATGTAAGAAGGAAAATCCGTGGCTTATTTTAGTGAGAAGCTTCATGGACTATATTCCAACTATCTAACTTATGACAAGGAGTTGTACACGTTAGTAAGATCACTTTAAGTTTGCCAACATTACCTTTGGCCGAAAGAGTTTGTAACTCATTCAGATCATGAGAGTTGTAAGTTCTTAAAGACTCAAGGTAAGTTGAATAGAGTTTATCAAAACTTTTCTTTATGTGATTAAATATAAAACTAGAAAGGAAAATGTAGTTGCTGATGCTTTGTCTAGGAGGTATAATTTGTATACCTTTATGCATGCTAAACTACTTAGTTTTGATATGATGAAGGGTTTGTATTCCAATCATGCCGACTTTAAGCTTGATTATGACAGTATTTTGACTAAGTCGATTGGTGACTTTTATGTACATGTTGGATTCTTGTTTAAGAGAAATAAGTTGTGCGTGCCTAATTTTTCTATTCGTGAATTACTTGTCATTGAGACTCACAGTGGTGGTTTAATGGGACACTTTGGTGTTGATAAAACATTAAGCATCTTAAATGAACATCTTTACTAGTGATAAGTTGGTAAATCACCAACTTATTAGCCTTATTTTATCATGAATTTGCTTAAGTTCTCAAGTAAATATGGTCAATGTTGGATAATGCATTGATTTAGGTGGAAGATCACAAATGAGTATAAGAGAATAAAAAAGAGTGAAAAGATTAAAAAAGAGACACAAATTCAGAAATCAAGGCAATTGTTGTGACTTCACTGAAGTCATGCCATGAAAGGTTCAAAGGCTGAAGCGCAGCGTGGTTCGGGCAAGTCACACCAACCAGATCACTGTAGGGTGAATGACAGATCTCGCGTGATGCATCTTAAGCCATGCTGTGAGGAGAAAAATGAGCAAAATGGCCAAGCCTGACTACACGTAGCCCACGCCGACAAGAGAGACGAAAGGAGAAGTATTCAAACACTTGAATCAAGAAGAAATATTGATGGCGTGGTAGGGAGTAAGTCATACCATGAAGAGAAACTGTAAAGAAGAGTTCAGCAAAGTCTCGCATAGCATGAACTAGCCTACTCGAGATATATGCAGAGGTTTGGCATAGCATAACCTAGCTTATGCGAACAAGAATCAGAGTGAGAAGGATGAAGAAAGGGTTCGCGTAGTTAAGGCCTACCCACGCAAAATGTAAAATCAGCAAAAAAAGGCAAGCGTGACCTCGTTTAGCCCACGTTGCATTTAGAAAAGGAGAAACTCATTGCGTGGTCAGAGCTTGCCCACGTCAAACTACAGAACTGCTGAAAAAGGAGGTTGCGAGACTTACCATATGCTAAGCCATGTACACTGAAGGAGGATTTTCATGGCGCAGCCTGAGCTAGCCTATGCGAGCTAACGTTTTGCAGTACTTGGTATACGTTTTGTACTTTTTATAGTTTTTTACATTAGTGGTCCTCCTCCCATCTATTTTTTGGGGTCTAACATGTATTCCTAAGTTTTTCTAGAGGCTACTTTACGATTTGGAAGACTAAAAAATAGCTAAAAAAGGGGATTTAATTTGTAAATAGTGCAAGAAACAATAGAGGGGGAATCAAGACTTGGAGAGAGACCTTCTTCTTGTCTAAGCAGGAACTACACTAGAGCAAAAAGGTGGAGAGTAACATTGATAGAAAAAGTTTGAACTTTTGGTTAACTTTGCAAGAGAAGCTTTCATATTTTACTAAGGGTGACATCCTTCTTATTATTCATGGCTTTTTTTATCAATTTTCTACATGTTTAATTTGCTTGAAACTACCATGAGTGGCTAAACCTTGAAGCGTGGCCATAGGGATGACTAGTGGGTCTAGTAAAGCTTAATATTGGGATGAATCTTGTCTTGGGTATGTTAATGAAAGACATTACATGTTTAAATTTAATGAGCTTCTATAGTAATTCACATTTGTAAACTATTGAAGTCATGGGTGAACTCATTGGTCTAATGGGGGAATCTAGCTATTAGTGTGATAAGGATTTGTCTAGGATCCCTTCACTTAGCTATGAAGGTAAAGAACTAGAATGTCTTTGGATGGCTTCTTAGTAAGGTCATGGGACATGGCTCTAGGTCTTAGGTGATGGGGAAAAAGGGAAGGATACCTTTGTATGGTTTCTTTGTAAGGCCATAGTGATAGCAATCCATCCATGTCCATGGTGCCAAAGCCGAGCTTGCATGATCCATTGGAGAATCTTGATGGACCAGTGACAAGTCTAAGGAGCAAAAGGATGAAACAAGCCTTGCAAAGCTTGTTATCAACGCATTGTGAAGTTCCTACAGATTCTTATCACTTGGAGGCTGGACCATCTCAACATGAAGTCCTTTGGCATGTTTTTTCAATAACAATTCATGAAGATGTTCCTCAAAGTTCTACATTGGAACTTAAGGAAATTCCACCTTGAAGAAGCTTGCATGGCCGAAATTATAAAGTCCAAGAAGAGGCGTGTTTTGGGCTTGACAATGGATCACGCTATTCTTTGTGTTTCGGATTTATTGTGTTGTTTTTAGTTAAGTCCACTTAAGATTATAATGGGCTTAACGTGGCGTTTTTATTTAAGTGTTTAAGTTAATTACTTGGCCCAATTATCTTGCATGATAATGACAAGTAAAAGTTTAGGAAACTTAAGAAGTCAAATTGGTTTTTGCTTCTTAAGAGTTTAGGAAAGTAATCTCCTACTTTTTAGGAATTTTTAGGAAAGTAATTGAAAAAAGCAAAACCATGTTTTGATTTTCTTTTTAGCCGTGTCTTTAGAGTCCTTTTCCATAAAGGATTTAGTTAGGGTTTCATATTTTTGTAGCCTATTTATAGGTGAGTTTTTCACATGAAATAATAAGATGAATTTTGATAAAGTTTAGCTTTGCTAAAACCTTTCTTCCAGCCGTGAAAATTTGAGAGAAAAACGTGCTTTGTTCTTCTAATTTTAGTTGAGCAATCATAAGACCCGCGAAGCCTTAGTGAGGAACTATAGGTTAGCTTACCCGTTCTTGATTTAAAGAACTCGCCAAACTGAAGAGATTTAACTTTTGATTTACATTAGATAAGTTAATTCTTTTTGTTATAACATTGGGGTGTAGATTGCTTCAATCTTTGCCTTTGCGCTTCATCTTGTTGCTTCCGCCTTTGTGTTTTGTGTTTTCTTTTCCGTGCATTGTGTTCGAGTTTGGTGTACAATGGTCCAAAGATTTGTGGAAAATACGTGAGATCAAGGTCCTTCCTAGTTCGACTCGTATCAATTGGTATCAGAGCAAATCCAGGTTGTTCATCAAAATTCAGGTTACATCTTCTTGTTTCTCGATTCGATTTTTGTCTTGTTTTCTTGCGTTTTCTTGCTGTTTTGTTGTCGTTCTTTTTGCTGCTGTTTGTGTCATCTTTGCTGCAGTAAATCCGTGTCTTGCATGCTCTAAATTCAGTCCATATTGTTAGAATAAAATTTCGTTTAGAGTCTTGCTGAATTTTTTGTCAAAATCGCATCAAATCCATCTTGTTCTTTTGTCGAGTTTGTGTTAATTTTTGCATCGTCTTGCTACTGTCTTTTTGCGTCCTTCTTGTTGTCAATTCTGCATTGTTTTGTTAACATCATAGTGCAGAATTCCATTTGTTGTCCTTGCTGTTTTCACGTCCAAAGTCATAGGGTTTGTCAAACTAGGGTTTGTGAAATTAGGGTTTCTTGGTAGAAATTTCATAACTTCCTTGTTTCTCATCCGTTTCTTGATCTTTCTTTTGTGTTAGCTTCGTCATTCTATTGCTATCAAAGTGTGTTTTGATCAAACTTTTTCACCATCTCAAAAAGACGAGTTCTTGACCACTTTCTTGAAAATCTTAATTTTCTTGAAATTTCGAAAGTGTCAAATTTGAATCTTGAGCTTGATTCTTGCTTCTTGTTGCAAATCTTGATTATCTTGTTAAAGAAGCATATTGAAATTCCTTATATTTGGTGAGTTATTCGGTTGAGACTTGTTCTTATAATCAATGAAACAGTAAGCTAAATTAGTTTGAGAGATTCATTATTGAGAGATTAGATAGGGTATACACGAGAAAAACCTCTACACTAGAGAGGAGAGCATATACTCCCCATATTATGAGAACCCGTGAGATATATTTCTATATATATTTCTTGTGTTTTTACTAACTTGCAGGTATAAATGGAGGGTGAGGAATCTAAATCACCAAAGGTAGTGGACCAAAAGTTTACTAACGATGTCCTATTTGACATGATCCGAAAACTCACACTCAAAGTTGATAGTTTGTCTTCACCACCACCCAAGGGTCCTAAGTCCCAAAGAGTTGAGTTTGAATCCGATGATGATTCTAGTCATGATGAGGAGGAGGGAGAGGAGGACACAAGTTCTTCTAAGAAAGGTGACAAGTCTAAGTTTTCAATTGCTTCTGTTAAACTAACAATTCCTACATTCCATGGAAAGGCAGATCCGGAAGCTTATTTTGATTGGGTTCGTGAGCTTGAGCACTTCTTTGAAGGCCATGATTACCCCGAAAAGGAAAAGTATCGACTTGCCTTTATGTATCTTAAGGATTATGCTAGTTTATGGTGGGATGAAGTTATAAGGTCTAGGCGTCAATGTGGAGAAAGCCCAGTCAAGACTTGGAGCCAAATGAAAATACTTATGAGGAAGAAATATGTTTCTTCTCATTACAACCGTGAATTGAATAGAAAATTGCACTCTCTTGTGCAAGGTAATAAATCGGTTGAGGAGTATTACCATGAGATGGAAGCTTTGATGATCAAGGCTAATGTTCAAGAGGATCCCGACTCTACAATAGAAATGTTTTTGAGAGGTATACATTCTGATTTGGCTTATCATGTGGATTTGCAAAGTTGTGTTGATATTAATGAACTTGTCCACAAAGCAATCAAGATTGAAAGGCACATGAAGGGAAGAGTAAGTTCTCACAACTGCCACCACCTTGGCAAAGGGAACAAAGGCCGAATGTTACCCCTTTCACACCACCGTCAAAGCCGCAATAATTCACCTCCAATCCGACATCAAGTGCATCATCCCAAGTCCCAAAAACAGTCCCTAAAGCTGTGGAGAACACACCAAAATCGGCGTCAAGTCCTAGTCCAAGATTGAGGGATGTTCGTTGTTATAAATGTCAAGGTTATGGACATGTGCAAGCTGAGTGCCCAACTCGAAAATTGATGATAACTCTTGATAGTGGAGAAGTGGTAAGTGATGTTGATTGTGCCGACATGCCGCCTCTTGAAGAGAAGTACCAAAGTGAATCAAGTGATCATGGTGAAGCTCTTGAATCATATACTTATGATTTTGGTAACTACTCTTTAGTTTCTCGCCGTATTCTTAATGTTCAACTTTTAGTTGATAATGATGACTTGATGCAACGAGATAGTATATTTCACACATGATGCATGGTTCAAGGAAAGATTTGTAGTGTGCTTATTGATAGTGGTAGTTGCACCAATGTGGCGAGCACTTTGTTTGTTAATAAATTGAATTTGACTTGCATAAAACATCCCAAGCCTTATCGTCTTCAATGGTTAAATAATTCGGTTGAAACACGAGTTACCAAACAACCTAAGTTTTTTTTTACCATTGGGAAATATATTGATACTATTTTATGTGATTTTGTTCCTATGGAAGCAAGTCATATTTTACTTGGGCGTCCTTGGCAATTTGATTGTGATGTGCTCTATCATGCCAAGAAAAATTTCTATAGCTTTGTACATAAAGGAAAGAAGTTTAATCTTCATGCTTTGACTCTCGCACAAGTCTTTGAAGATCAAACAACAATCATTCAAGCTACTAGAGATGCAAACGCCGCAAAAGAGAAGAAATTGCAAGAAAAAAAAATGTAATTGCTAGCTTAGGTGAAGAGAGTGATTCGAAACCATGTAATAGCCGTGAGTTAGTTACTTCTAAATCTTGTAATTTTGCTTCTTCTAATGAGGCTAAGAGAGCATTAGTTAATAGGAAGCCCTTGTACGTAATGTATTGCAAGGATATTGTACTTATTGTTGATAGTGATAACCTTGCTTCTTTGCCTAGTGCTGTTTACTCTCATTTGCAGGAATATCAAGACGTGTTTCCCGAGAAATTACCAATTGGTTTTCCGCCAATTAGAGGTATTGAACATCAAATTAATTTCATACCTGGAGCACAAATTCCAAATCGGCCAGCTTATAGAGCTAACCATAAGGAAACAAAAGAGATTTAACGTCAAGTGGATGAACTCCTTGACAAAGGTATTGTGCTTGAATCTCTTAGTCCATGTTCCGTTCCTGTCATTTTAGTTCCTAAAAAGGATGATTCTTGGCGTATGTGTGTTGACTGCCGTGCTGTAAATAAAATAACTATAAAGTATAGACATCCAATTCCTATATTAGATGATATGCTTGATGAGTTTTATGGTTCATGCATATTTTCCAAGATAGATCTTAAAAGTGGCTATTATCAAATTCGCATGAAAGAAGGTGATGAATGGAAAACTGCTTTTAAAACAAAATATGGTCTTTATGAATGGTCAGTTATGCCTTTTGGTTTATCTAACGCCCCAAGTACTTTCATGAGACTTATGAATCATGTTTTTCGTCACTTTATTGGCAAATTTGTTGTGGTCTATTTTGATGATATTCTTGTGTATAGCAAAACACTTGATGAACATGTTGAACATTTGAGATGCATGTTTGCTATTCTTCGTGAGAACAAGCTTTATGCTAACCTTAAAAAGTGTTCTTTTTGTCTTGAATCAATTATCTTTTTGGGTTATGTTGTAAGTTCTCAAGGCATTGCTGTTGTTGAGTCAAAAGTCAAGGCAATCATGGATTGGCCGAGACCTATTAATGCTAGTCAATTTAGGAGTTTTCATGGTTTGGCTAGTTTTTATAGAAGTTTTGTTAAGGACTTTAGTTCTATAGATGCACCTTTAAATGAACTTGCAAAGAAAAATGTTACATTTGTTTGGAATGAGGAGCATGAAAACGCCTTTAACAAGCTGAAATACATGTTGACTCACGCCCCTTTACTTGCTTTGCCTAACTTTAATAAAGCTTTTTAGATACACTGTGATGCCTCCGGGATTGGTATTGGTGCTATTTTGATGCAGGAATCAAGGCCCGTGGCTTATTTTAGTGAAAAGCTCAATGGGGTAGCTTTGAAGTATGCAACTTATGATAAGGAGTTGTATGCTTTGGTAAGGTCATTACAAGTTTGGCAACATTATTTATGGCCAAAGGAATTCATTATACATTATGATCACGAAAGTCTTAAATTTTTTAAGACTCAAGGTAAATTGAATAAAAGACATGCTAAGTGGTTAGAATTTATTAAAACCTTTCCATTTGTTGTTAAATACAAATCTGGTCATGAGAATGTGGTAGCCGATGCATTATCTAGGAAATACACCTTGATTACCTATTTGCATGCTAAACTACTTTGTTTTGATTTGATTAAGGAATTGTATAAAGATGATCATGATTTTCACGCCAACTTTGACCTTTTCTTGAATAAACCGAATGGAGATTATTATGTTTATGATGGTTTCTTGTTTAAGAAAGATAAACTTTATATTCCCCAATGTTCCATTCGTGATTTGCTTGTTAAGGAAACCCATAGGGGAGGGTTAATGAGGCACTTTGGTATTGCTAAAACACTTTCTGTTTTGAATGAGCACTTTTATTGGCCTAACATGATTAAAGATGTTAAAAGTGTTTGTGATAAATGCATTGTGTGTAAACAATCGAAATCTAAAGTAAATCCTCATGGTTTGTATCAACATTTGCCTGTTCCTAGTCATCCTTGGATTGATATTTCTATGGATTTTGTGCTTGGTTTGCCTAGGTCACGCAACGGTCATGATAGCATATTTGTTGTAGTTGATAGATTTAGCAAAATGTCACATTTTTTTGCTTGTTCTAAATCTAATGATGCTACTCGAATTGCTGATTTGTTCTTTAAGGAAATTGTAAGGTTGCATGGAATGCCTAAGAGTATTGTTAGCGATAGAGATGCCAAGTTTTTGTCTCACTTTTGGCGTACTCTTTGGAATAAGTTGGGTACTAAATTACTGTTTTCTACTGTTACACACCCACAAACTGATGGGAAAACTGAAGTAGTTAATAGAACTTTGTCTACCTTACTTCGTGCACTTATTCAGAAAAACTTAAAGAATTGGTAAAGATGTTTACCACACATTCAGTTTGCTTACAATCGCACTGTTCATAGCTCTACTAATTTTTCCCCTTTTGAGATTGTATATGGTTTTAATCCTTTAACTCATTTGGATATTTTGCCTTTACCTGTTAATGAGTTTGTTAATGCTGAAGGTAAAAAGAAAGCTGATTTTGTAAGGGAGTTACATGACTGGGTTCGAACTAACATTGAAAGACGAAATGAACAATTCGCTAAGCAAGCCAATAAGGGTAGACGACAAGTGATTTTCGAACCAGGAGATTGGGTTTGGATTCACTTGAACAAAGAGAGGTCTCCTGAAAAGAGGAAATCTAAACTTCATCCACGAGGAGATGGTTCTTTTCGAGTCTTGGAAAGGATAGGCGACAATGATTACAAAATCGAATTACCCAGTAAGTATGGAAATGTTTCATCTACATTCAATGTTTCTGAATTGTCTTTTTATGATGTAGGTGATTCGAGGACGAATCCTTTCGAGGAGGGAGGGAATGATAGCAATCCATCCATGTCCATGGTGCCAAAGCCGAGCTTGCATAATCCATTGGAGAATCTTAATGGACCAATGACAAGACTAAGGAGCAAAAGGATGAAAAAAGCCTTGCAAAGCTTGTAATCAACGCATTGTGAAGTTCTTGGAGATTCTTATCACTTGGAGGCCGAACCATCTCAACATGAAGTCCTTTGGCGTGTTTCTTCAATAACAATTCATGAAGATGTTCCTCAAAGTTCTACATTGGAACTTAAGGATATTCCACCTTGAAGAAGCTTGCATGGCCGAAAATATAAAGTCCAAGAAGAGGCGTGTTTTAGGCTTGACAATGGATCACGCCTATTCTTTGTGTTTTGGATTTATTGTGTTGTTTTTAGTTAAGTCCACTTAACATTATAATGGGCTTAATGTGGCGTTTTTATTTAAGTGTTTAAGTTAATTACTTGGCCCAATTATCTTGGATGCTAATGGCAAGTAAAAGTTTAGAAAACTTAAGAAGTCAAATTGGTTTTTGCTTCTTAAGAGTTTAGGAAAGTAATCTCCTACTTTTTAGGAATTTTTAGGAAAGTAATTGAAGAAAGCAAAAACGTGTTTTGCTTTCCTTTTTAGTCGTGCCTTTAGAGCCCTTTTCTATAAAGGATTTAGTTAGGGTTTCATGTTTTTGTAGCCTATTTATAGGTGAGTTTTTCACATGAAATAATAAGATGAATTTTGATAAAGTTTAGCTTTGCTAAAACCCTTCTTCCAGCCGTGAAAATTTTAGAGAAAAACGTGCTTTGTTTTTCTAATTTTAGTTGAGCAATCATAAGACCCTCGAAGCCTTAGTGAGGAACTATAGGTTAGCTTACCCGTTCTTGATTTAAACAACTCGCCAAACTGAAGAGATTTAACTTTTGATTTACATTAGTTAAGTTAATTCTTTTTCTTATAACGTTGGGGTGTAGATTGCTTCAATCTTTGCCTTTGCGTTTCATCTTGTTGCTTCCGACTTTGTGTTTTGTGTTTTCTTGTCCGTGCATTGTGTTCGAGTTTGGTGTACAACTGTCCAAAGATTTGTGGAAAATACGTGAGATCAAGGTCCTTCCTAGGTCGACTCGTATCACATAGGCCCTTCTCCAAGCCAAAAACACATAAGGGGAGTGGAATTCCTACACAATGGGTAGGTATTGACTTGAGAGCAGGGGGTGGTTCTTAGTAAGCCATCCACTCTTGAATCATGCACATTGAGAGGTTGCTAGAGGTCTTAGTAACTTATAGCCTTCAATCAAAAACCTCTAGAACCTAGCACCCAAGGAAAGAGAGTAGTCTAGGTATTAGTTTGAAACCCACAAGTCACCCTATGGTTTCCCCTATTTTCTCTTTGTGTGTTCATTTAATTCTCTATTTTTTATTTTCATTACTAAAACACCAACTCATTCACTACACTTTAATTCTTTTACTTTTTCGAATTTTTCTTGTTTGCAATTTGGCAAACAAAGAAATCCCTCTATGTGGAAATGATCCTTAAGCTATATACTAGGATGATAGTCTATAGTTTATCAACTAGAGCACTTGAGGTCAAACTTGTTGAATAGACCACCTACCTGACTTGAGGTATTGATCTGTGATTATTTGTGGTTATTGTGTGACTCTATTGGAGGATTAATCTATAGCTACATAATTTGTGGTGGCTTAAGTTTTGGGACAAGTTTTTGAGGTGCGGCCGCACTATGAAAGCCATTTTATTGTGCGGCCTCACCACAGTTGCAAAAAATGTTTCATAGTGCGGCCGCAGCGTGTTTTTATGGTTTTGTGAAGCAAATTTTTATCTAAGTGTTTCTTGCTTGATGTTTGCATGTGTAGGTTGTTGAAGGAGTAGAATCTTTTGCTCAAAAGCGTGGAATGAAAAGTGGAAGTGTGATCAAGCTTGGAGAATACGTGGAAGGTTTCGAATAGTTGGGGTCATGGGATAATCGAGCACGTGCGCATTTGAGAGGGATTTTTCCTATAGTGGCATTTTTGTAAATAATGGTTTAGTTTACGTTTTCTTGTTGCTAAGTTTCCGTTCCCTATAAATAAGTAGATTTTGAGTTATTTTGGGGTGGGGGGTGGGAACAATTAGGAGATAGATTTTAACTTTCTCTCTCTACATTTTGTACTCCGATCACGAACTCTTTGGAATTATTGGATCATCATTGGATTGCCAAACTAAGAAAGTATAGAACAATTCTCCTTGTGATTTTGATCTTGTTGAAGTAATTAATCGGTAAACTCTCTTAATTTGTGAAAATGAATTGTTCAACCCGGTTCGTTGATAATTGTGATCCGATAATGGCCTTGTTATGCTAAATCTAAGATGTTCTAGGGTTTTGATGAATGAATGCTTTACTTTGCAATTTCATGCAATGAAATTAATATGATTCATAAAAAATAAGTTTATGCTCGGTTTCATTGATCAAAACTATTAAATTGTACGAATTTGAACCGGTATTTCTGAATTGAACTTTAGTTGCGGTCATCAAACTGAATTGAAGCTAGATTCATTAATATTTGATGAGAATTTGTGTAACATAACTGGAGTATGGAATAAAGTCTCTATACTTGTTTTGCTTTAGTCGATATCTAGAATGCGGTCATCGTGATGATTTTAGATCTCAAAATCTCTAGATCGAAGTGTAGAGTAATTCTCTAAAGCTAACAGAACGATAAAACCTAAATTCAAACCTCATCATTGGAAGTTTATAGGAGAAATCACTAAAAGTGGTTTAGTTACAGAGAATTGGGAGTTGTGGGTATAACTCATCACTCTTAGGCCTCATAACAAGAAATGATTGGTGTTAGGGAGCCTATAAGATGGTGCAGTCATCACGCTGACCGGAATCTAGAATTTCAGGCAACTAGTTCCCTTAGGATTCATGACACATGTTAGTTTAATTGCATAAATTGCTGAAGGGAGTATTCATTCGGTCAAGGAACCCTAGAACATTAGTAACTTAATTATTTATCAACATTCTTGTTATTACTATTCAAGAGTAATTCTGGGGATTTTTAGGAACAACTCTTCCTTGTGGTACGATACCCTACCATTTCTACTACATTAGGTTAGGGATAAATTGATAGCACACGACAGCTCACATCAGAAATCATTACATTCATCAAAACCCTAATTTCTGCACAAAGAGGTAATTTTCGATTCTCTCTTCTCTTGTTGTTGAATGTTTAATTGTGCTTCTTAGAATGCTTCTTTATGTTAGATAATGCTTAACTGAAGCTACTTTGGTATGATTAACACCTAGAGAATGAGAAATGAAGTTGGTACATAACTAATTTTTCGTGCTTGATGAAGTGCAAATTCAAGATTCATTCTTTGTCAATTGGTGTTGTAGATCCTTTCTACATGTTTGAGGGATGTTATTCTAAGTTTTAGAGTATGTAAAATACAAAAATTAGTAGAATCGAATGTTTTGCTCATCTTGAATTTTCAATGCCTTGGGAGGTTTAGTGTAAGAGTTTCTGAGTTATGGTTTTCTTCATATATAGCTGTATATAGTTGCTCAGTTTTTTTGTGATGAGAGGAGTGATTTAATGCATACAATAGATTGCTAAACATGAACACTCATGGGACTTGAATCTCTGAGCATGCATCTCAGTTCCACTTGATTGTATACATGTCATTGTCATTCTTGAGTTGTGCAAGGAATTTGGTTTGAATGCCTGTGATACATTATATGCAAATGAATTGAACTTCACTTAGGCATAAAGTCCAATGTGTTCATTTTCATGATGAAATTGTGGCTTACTCTTTCATGAGCACACCATTCCAGTTTGTGATATATAAGAGAAGAATGATGTTAGTATTGTAAAAATTGAATGTGTTGAGTAGGCTAGGGCCTGTAAGTAGAATATTGTTAAGTTGAAAGGATGAGGCCCAGTTTTAAATTATTATTCTGGACAAATGGCTAAGAAGAGTTAACCATGTTTACTTGACCTTACATTGATTGGACAAGTTGTGTTGAGTGTAAAATTGCAATATTCTAAGAGTTGTTTATCTAAGATATTAGTGTTGGCTACATAATTTGGTGTGCTTTACAGGTACACATTACACATCCATGACACGTAAGAATAAGGGCAAAACTTTGACAATGAGGCAAAAAGATCTTGCCAACTCAAGGGGCCAAACGTCTCATGAAGAATACCCAACAAGGAAAACCACACCTCTACCTCAAGTAGGAAATTCACCCTACTTTGAAGCTGTCAAAGAGAGCACCATCAAGCTGGTAAGGCTGAAGAACCCCATCCAAGAAAGAGGGTTGGTGGTGCAAATCAAGATATTTAATGACCTCATCAAATTTCACAAATGAAAGAAGCTAGTTGCTCAACCAATCCAAGAGATGAACATCTTAATGGTGAAGGAGTTCTACTATAACTTGACTGTAGCCAAGAAGGGGCAAGTAATGGTGAGGGGAAAGGCAGTCCCCATCTCAAGGGACATCATCAACAATTATTACAAACTGTCTACCATCAAGTATGATCAGTACCATAATACTGATTTCTTTGACAAGGAAACAAAGATAACTGATATAGTAGTGAGGCTAGAAAAATCATGGAAGCTTAATCAGTAAGGAGCGGTTATAAATGTTAAGCAACAATTTGTAAATCTTCCAACCAAGGTTTGACAGAAGTTCATATTAGCAAGCTTGTATCCAGGGCAGCATAAGAGCACTCTGTGCCTAGCAAGAGCCCTCTTGATCTACTGCATCAACCAGAAGCTAACCATTGATGTAGGGAAGCTTATTCTAATACAAATCGAGTTACTGCCCAAATATGAGAAGACATGGTTGTTCTTTCCCTATTCGATCACATCCCTATGCCTGGCAGCTGGTTGCACACAAGAGAAGATGGATGTGATTGTGAAGCTTACTAGAGCAATCAAATATATCATAGTGAAGAAGCTCTAAGCTACCAGCATAGCTATAAAGGCTAAGGAGAAGGCCATGGAGCAAGGGGTGTTGACAACTCCCTTGGCTCTATTAATGGGAAAAGCTAGAATTGCAGCAATAGAGATGAAAATAGAATTTGTTGATAAGGATGTCAAGCAGATCAAGGTAGAAGTGAAGGACATCAACAAGGAGGCAAAAGAGATAAAGGAAGCATTGGCCACTTTATGGCCCTAATGGGGCAGTATGTTAGAAGGGAACTTAGGAAGAAAATAGAGCAACATGTAGGATGGGAACTTGGGAAGAAAATGGAGGCAGCAGTTCCTTCCAAGCCACAGCAAGACATACCACCACATCTCAAGAGCAAGCACATGAAGTGAGCCAACAAGTGATCACAGTGGAGGTGACAATGCCTGATCAACAAGCAAGTGAAGTCTATCCCACGAATGTGCAAGAACGAGCTGAAGAGGAGGCTCCATCTAACAATGAGCAAGCACAAGAGGATGCCTAGCATGATCTCAAGAATCTACAACTAATGGTTATCCAACATACAGTTTACCTCACAAGTGTGGTACAAGAAGTGTCGGGGAGCATAAAAGAAGAGAGGGTGGAACTATTGGAGGTGCAAGGACTAGCAAATGATGAGGATCAATAGTTGGAAGATAAGATTGAGCTAGAGATATAAGAGACTTTGGATGCTATGTCCAAGGCAGTAAAGGAAGGAAAATCAGAGGCAACCAAGCCCGAGAAGAGGAAGAAATAAGAAAGTAAGCTTCCTGAGAGTTCATAGAAGAGTAAGAAGAAGAAAAAGATAAAGATCAAGCATGCAAGGGAAATTGTTGAGCAAGAAGATGTAGCTGCAGCAGTTGAAGCATAGCCAATTCAAGATTCCAAGAATAAAGAGGAGGCAGCACCAAAGGATATAGATCCACAGCAGTCCACATAAGGGAGGTCTTTTCTGTTCCTTTACTCAATCAAGTGCTTGAGGACAACCACCCTATTAAGTGTGGGGGCATGTGCCTTTTTATTTTGAGATTTTATGTGAAACAATTTGTTGGAGTGGTTGTGTTGTTGTTGATGTTATACTGTTGATTGTGGTGAATTGAACTGATTGTCTTGGTGAACTGAGTGGTTGTGTGTAGGAATTAATGGTTGAGACAGTTTCTGTTGTGGTGTTTGATGTGGAGATTTGTATGTTTGAATTTCCTTCCGATTGAATAAGGAGTTGTGATAGTAGTTTTTATATATTTGTTGATTTTATTTAGTTTTTAGTAGAAAGTTATTTTTTTGGGATAAATGTGTATGTTGGATCCAAATTGTGTTTTGAAAATTTTGTGTTTTGATTGATTAATGAAAATGCAAGTTGTTGTATTGAATGGCTAATCTATAATGAAATTGTTCATTAGTGAAATGATGAGTGGGTAGTGTAAAGAGAAATCTATTTGGTTGCATACCTTAATACCAAAAGACATAATATGGAGAACATATAGGAGGAATTGGAACTATGAAATAGAAACAAGTTGTGGAATAAGTAGTTTTGAAAACATCAATAAAGCCCACTTTTAGCTAAATGCTTTTAAGAAACTTGTTGTGAACAAATGTACATTGAAGGGATGATGTGAACCAAGGCTTATTTTATGTGCTTAATGATGTCAAAGAAGTATGCACTACTACAGAATATATAATTTAAAACGGTCTATTTAAAACGGTTATTAATAACCCGTTTTAGATAATTGTGGCGGTGGCATTTTTGTAATAAGAATTAGGAAAATGCAAACTTTCTAAAACGGTTACAATATAACCATGTTAGAAAGTCTCTTGATGTCAGTTTCTAAAACGGTTCGGGAGACAACCGTTTTAGAAACTGTTATCATCTCCGTTTTAAGAACGGTTTCTAACTAACCGTTTTAGAAAATTTCAGTTTTCTAACACGGTTAAGAGTTTAACCGTTCTAAAAAATTTAAATTTTAAATTATTTAGTACGGTTAGCGTGTAACCGTGTTAGAAAACTGAAATTTTTTTCTCTTCTTTATCTTCACACTTTTCTCTGCCGCTCTCCTTCCCCTTTCTCTGCCGACTCTCTCCACTGAGAATGTCGAGTTTTATTTTTTGTAACACCATATTTTGTTCTTTTTCTTTCCCTCGTCAAAGCCACAATCTTTGTATTGTCTCAGTTTTTGCGGTATTTTTGGGCTCAAGACGAAGAGAGCTCCGATCTTCGCCGACTTATTTTTTGCTCCGATTGCTCCAAAGGTTATATCTTTACAACCAAGAGCCAAAGCCTTGCAGGTTGCTCGATCCGATCTTCGCCGACTTATTTTTTGCTCCGATTGCTCCAAAGGTTATATCTTTAAACACATCACCAGTGTAAGCTCCTTAATTGTGAGTTTATATTGTTCCATTCATCTATCGTTAATCTTCATGAACACTTATGCTAAAACATTCAGAATCGACGGCGAGTTTTTCGACGAGGTGAAACCGGAGGACTGTTTCTGGAGCTAAGGGAATCAGAAGACGGTTTCGATTTTGTTGACGAAGCAGGACAGGATGAATTGGTGGAAGAGTTTGTTGAAAGGCAGTCCAGAAATTGATACGCAGAAGGTGGAGATCGAAACTTTCTGATTTGGATTTTGAGACTAGATCGGCTGTGGAGAAGATGATGTTTGATCAGAGGCAGAAATCGATTAATGTTTCTGTCTTTTAGTGCAGTTTAATTTTGTAGGAAGGTTTGGGTTTGGTTGATATGAATATATAATATTCTTGTTTGATTTTCATAATAATATTCCCGTAAATTCTTCTTCCATTCTTTCTCTGCAATTCGCATCTTGCTAACATAGTTTGGATGAGTTGGAAGAGTTTTTTTGTTATTGTTTCTTTCAAGTTTAAGCGAATGAGTTTGAAAAGTTAAAGATTACTAAACGGATTGAAATAATGTTCAAGAACATGCATGAAATCTTTATGTTGGTTGGTGGGAGTGTAAAAAATGCAGTTGTCTTGGAGCTTACCAGATTGGTATGGCAGAACTGATTTCGTGTACCATTGGACATGGGTGTGTAGAAATTTGGGTGTGTTAAAAAACAGACTTTTAAGAACGGTTCATAAACCGTGTTAGAAAACAGACTTTTAAGAACGGTTCTTAACCGTTTTAAAATGTAGGACTTTCTAGTCCGTCCATATCTAAAACGGTTTGGAAAATCTAAAACCTGTTTTAAATAACTACTTTTAACCGTTTTAGAAAGCGAATTCTGTAGTAGTGATGTATTCCCAATCCAAGAGCGGGACTACCTTTCGAACTTGAAAGAATGTTTGAACTATATAAGGAACTCATATGATTGGTGATGAGGTATAAAAAACCATAAAATCCTTGTCATGTTCTTGCATTGTTAAATTTTCTTGCCCGTCCTCTATGAGATTGCCTATCGAATGAAAGTTGCATTCACACATGGAAATTATATGATTTGGTAGAGGTAAAAAGATGCCAAAAACCCAAGGTACATTTATCTTCTTATATGTGTAAGGAATAAGGTTCATTGATCTTCAAAGTAGTGCACGAGTGTAAGGATGCTATATGACTTGTAAGGCATTGGTTAAAGGAAGAAGCTAGTTTTATAAGCATAATTGATGCTTACTTCCATCTTGCTTGATTAGTAGTGAAAGTTTTGAATATATTGTATCCATGAACACACACTTGCAGAAAAGGGATGCAACCTTACAATATATGGCATTGATGCACTCTCATAATGTAAACCTTTGTTTTGAGATTGACAGTTTAACCATCAACTTATTTTTCAATGGAATAATGAAGTTTAAAAATAGTATGAGCACAAGTTATGCATTGAAGGATGAATCTTTCTTTTGGTGTTCATTCCAACTTCTTTCGAATTTAGTTTTGTGTTATTGCTTGAGGACAAGCAATGTCTTAAGTGTGGGGGGGTTTGATAAGTTGGTAAATCACCAACTTCTTGTCTTTATTTTATCATGAATTTGCTTAAGTTCTCAAGTAAATACGGTTATTAATGTTGGATTATGCATTAATTTAAATAAAATATCACAAAGGAGCCTAAGAGAAGAAGAAAGAGTGAAAAGATTCAAAAAGAGACACTAACGCGGATTGATCAAGGCTTGACATCCTAGACCACTGAGTTCACCAACTTTGTAGGACCGTGTTAGCATAAAATAACGAACAAGAACAATAAACGCAATGTGGAAAAGAAAATAAAGGATATTGAAACGTGAAGACTAGATATTAGCCAATCAAACCCCCACGTTTATTACAAACGAATTGGCTCAGCTCGTGTAAATCTCGAAACTAAACTAATAGGTTTGGCTCGTTCTTGAAATCACGAACAGTTAGGCTCACCTAAAGGTCTTAGCTAAAGGCTCACGGATTGTATGAAGAACAACTTAAATCAATTGAATTTCAAAACTTAGCAAACACGTTGCTGCAATTTATCTAAAAGCTGAATTATTTCTTATTCAATGTTATGAAAAAATAACGTGAAAAGTATGCCTTAAATAGGCTACAAAAACGAAACCCTAATTAAAACCCAAAGAAGTCAATTTCGAATTGAACTTCTCTAACTAACCAATCCAATTTTAAGAAACTCCCAAATTGGAATAAAACTCTAACAAATAAACTAACTTTCCTAAAACTACCCAACGAATTTAGTTTCCTAAAATCTACCCAAACGATACTTTCCTAAAACCATTACATTCCATTAACATGCAATATAACTTGGGCCATGTAATTAATTTAAAAAATGGATTGATAAGTGCAATGATTAACATTTGGACTTAACTTATTAAAACGCTAATTAAACCCTAAATATTACTTAAGAAAAGGCGTGATCCAACAATGGAAAAGCCCAAGTACGCCATCTTGGTCTTCATCACTTTTGCTTCTATGAATATTCTTCAAGGCAGAATTTCCTTAAGTTCCAATGTAGAACTCTTAGAAACATCGTCATGTATTGTAATTGAAGAGATATTCCATATAGCTCCTTCTTGAGATGTAAATGCCGTGTGACGAGCTTCTTGAAAATCATCCAAGTATCCATAATATGTTGACAACAATGAATGCAAAACAGCCTTCATCTTCTTACTCCTTGATCTTGTCATTGGTCTATCAAGATTCTCCAAAGGATCAACATGTGAAGTCGGCTTTGGCACCATTGACACTGGCGGATTGTCATCATTTCCTCCCTCCTCGAAAATATTCATCCTCAAATCACCTACATCATACAATGATAAATCAGAATTATTAAATCTAGATGATACATTGCCATACTCACTTGGAAACTCAATTTTGTAAGCATTATTGCCAATCCTTCCAAAACTCGAAAAGGACCATCTCCTCTAGGATGAAGCTTAGATTTCCGTTTCTCAGGAAACATTTCTTTCCTTAAGTGAATCCAAACCCAATCTCCAGGTTCAAATATCACTTGCTTTTTACCCTTATTGGCTTGTTTAGCATATTATTCATTACATATTTGAATTGCATTTTGAACCTTCTCATGTAACTCCTTCACAAAATCTGCTTTATTTCTACCTTCTACATTAATAAACTCATTAGTAGGAAGAGGTAAAATATGAAGTGGAGTTAATGGATTAAATTCGTAAACAACTTCAGAAGGATAGCAATTTGTTGAACTATGCAAAGTTTGATTATATGCAAACTCAATATGAGGTAAACAACTTTCCCAATTCTTTAAGTTCTTTTGAATTATGGCACGAAGTAAGGTGGATAAAGTGTAATTAACTACTTCTGTTTGTCCATCGATTTGTGGATGTGCAACAGTAGAAAACAACAATTTTGTACCTAACTCATTCCTTAAAGTTCGCCAAAAATGAGACAAGAATTTCACATCCCTATCACTAATAATACTTTGTGGAATGCCATGCAATCTAACAACTTCATTAAAGAATAAATCACCAATATGGACTCGTCTTGAGGGTGAGTACCTGATTAAGTTAGGCCCCTGACTGGCATTGTTTGGTCAGTTTGGCCCCGGTTTCTATTGGTTTTTGCCATATACTTCTAATGCTTGAAGTGGGATTTGAGGTTGGAGTATGTCTGCCATTTTATTGTGCTCAACTTATTGGTTGGTTTTGTGACCAGATTCTTATCTTTGAATGGAACCCACCTGCTTTGACTGGAAGCTGATCAATTGTGTTCTTGCAGTCAATTGGTCGAACATTATTTCAATTGTTGAGTAGAAACTGGTTCAATACGCTTCATTCAATACGCTTCATTCATATTCCAATACTTGAAATTACATCTAATTGGTTTTCATTGTCAAGAACCTTAGCCCCCATTATGTTTGCTAATCTGTTAACATTGTGGGAGAAAATTGTTTTCCTTGTATTCATGCTTTTGAATATATTAGTTTGTTGTAAGTGCTCATTTTTATGTCACATTGTTTGGAATACTTTTATGGTGGAAATTGTTTATCATAAAGCATGGGAATTAAGTGAACTGAACCAAGTCTTCGTCTTGTATAATTCATTGGTCCTCTATTAAATACTGCACAACAACTCAAAATCTCTTTAATTTAGTTGATTCAACTGGCTGCATAGATTTTCAATGTTCTTCCTGAATGTACACACTGAAATTGCTGTTTTCATAGAACAGAGATGCCTCTCTTTTTAAGTAGAAGCCTTTGTGGATTTTCATTCTCATGGTTCTCAATGTTCCATAGATTCTTTATTGGCCTTTTGTGCTGTTTAATTGTCTCTGCTTAGTGGACTCTTATAATGGTGTATTGGTCCTTTGCATGAAGTAAAACAGAAAGAAGAGGCTGCCGCTGGAGGTGCTTTGTTTACTGTCTTTTTGTATTTCCTTCCTAACTTTCTTTGTGGGTCTGTTTCCCTTTTGACCAATAATAACTCGTCAGTCATCCAATATCATTTATTAATTGTCTTGGGTCAGACCACTATCAGTAGATGCTCACCTTCATGATTTTGACTCATCATAGCAAATTAGCTTTGAGGTGAGTGAATGTTCAATTCCTTTGAATGTTGTTGATCTATTTGATTAATCATGAGTGTTTCTTTCAATTTCTTGCTCAGGTTCAGTCCCAAGTAGCAGAGATAAAAAAATGTTGAGAATGGCTATTATGATGTTGCTCCCTTTTATGTATTTGTCCATGCTACATACATGACATCTCTTTGTTGCACAAGTTTTGGTTAGTTTTGGGGACCTACAAGGTGTCACTTTTACAATGATTATCTTTGTTTTGCAGGCTCCTATATTTTAAGCAAAAATTAACGAGGTTAAGCAGTTGTTTAAAAATAAAACTCTACTGCGAGGTTAAGCTGATTCAATGAAAATTGTTAGAGGTATGATTTGTGTGAGAATTTGTCTATATTGTTGTATCCTATAAGTCTTGCTAGAAGTTTATGTGATGAAATTGATGATGGTGATTGTTTGTTGTTCGTCAGGCTTTCAGAGATTGTCAAGTTTTTGAAGATGTTGAAAGATGAATGGCATGAGAAGAAAAACTTGATGAACAAATTACATTGCAGAATTTGTAGTAGAAATATCCATACTTTTGTAGTATTATTTTTGCAATGTGCCATTAGTTGGCTTATATTTGTAAATTCCGGTAGGGGTATGTAATTTGACACTAACTTTATCAATTAATTTTGTATTTGACACTATGAATACTTTTATAATAAAAAATATTATTTTGAATTATCAGTTTTAAATAATTGCATTTGAATGATAATAGTCTTATACACTAAAAAGTGATGCGTTTTATGAGAAAAAATGTTACATTATTGGGTTAAAAAGTTGTAAAAAGTGTTGCATTTGATAGGATAAAGTGTCGCAATAGTTTAAAGGTAATAAATAAAAATGTGTTGTATTTGTAGAGAAAAAAGTGTTGCACAAATAAAAGCGTTGCATATTCTAATAGTTGCAACACATCTAAAAAGTGTTGCTTAAAATGGGAAAAGTGTTGCTATAGATCTAAAGCGATACCTTTTGATAACAAACTTTGTAAAGTGTTGCTTTAGACTTATAGCAACATTTTTAGGGCCTAAAACAACACTTTATGGGTGATAAGTCAGTTTTATACTGACGTAATTGTATTATTTTTCACTTGACTTTTGTTTGTTTGAGTGCATTTTGTGCAGCATTAATGTTGAAACGAGTAAAGGAGTCAAGGATGTTGTGAAGCATGCTTTGAGAAAAATCTATTTGAAATGGTGAAATGGTGCAATATGTTGTGGAAAGATGTTTTGTTGATATGGTTTGATGATGATATGGTTGTGAGTAGCATTGTGTTGAAGTGTGTGTGATTTGAGTATGTATGGAATGGAAGTGATGTTGAATTTTTCATCATTATTTCTGTGAAAGCTGGGTGTGAAGGATGCTAGCTAGAATGAGTTCACACCTCGCTGAACATATCACTTCACACACACGCTTCACTCATCCTTTGTAAACACTTCATCTAGTTGTGATTCAATTGATCATTCATGTTGATAGTTTATATGTCATTGTTTTCTCCATAACATTTGCTATATCCTGGAAGTTCTCACTTTGCATTTTATGTTTTGAGAATACTTTACATACATTACATTTTTCATTTTATGAATGAGAGTGTGTTGCATTTTATGTCTTGAAGAATGGTGAGGTATTCTTGATAGCAATTGCCACTCTTCTTTAAACCTCAGTTGCATACATTTTCAAGATGTGTAACAACTTTTCTTTGATCATTTTCATACATTGTATTTCTTCATACATATATTTCATGGTTCACACATTTCATTGTAAGACTCTTGGATGTGCATTACATACTTTGGATGTGAATACTTGTGAGTGTTCTTGTGTATAATCTTCCCGTCTTCATGACTTTCTTGCACATTACACTTCATTTCACACTTCCACTTCACAACAAGTTATGCACACTAAACTACACTTCACATTTTTACTACACAAAAAAGTTGTGTACACTATAACATGAATTGGCGAGACCTCGCGGCGAGGTCTTGCTGATTTCAAATTCTGTGAGAGCGAGACCTCGCCGTGAGGTCTTGTCGTTTTTGTAATTGTGAGAGCGAGACCTCGTGGCGAGGTCTCGCCGTTTTGTGCATATATAGGTTGTGTGTTTTTTGTGTTTGCATTGGTTTTGTAAAATTTTCTAAGTGTGGATTTTGTTCTTTAGGTGCAGATATGCGTATTGGCGTGATCATTCAAGGCTTGAAGGTGTGGAAACCACATTGACCGAGTTGTTCTTCTGTACAAATTGATCAAAGTGGCATTTATGTAATATTACATCTATTTTACGGTTGCGTATTAATTATGTTTTGTAACCTCTATAAATAGAGGATTTAGTCATAGATTAGAGAGAATAATAGATCATTCTAGAATTGTAACCGAGTTTTGATTTTGAGAGTGGGAATTTCTCTTTCTCTTGACTTTCTCTCTCTACTTTCTCTCACTAGGAACTGAACTCCGATTGGAGCTGATTACTTCATTCCGATTCTCATTTAAAGGTGCAGCTATAGAACTAAAGTCATTCACAAACCTCCTATAAAAACTTGCTAAATCATGAAAACTCCTAACATCACTAGCATATGTAGGTCTCGGCCCATCCATGATTGCCTTGACTTTAAACTCATCAACTGATTGCCTCGATTGCCTTGACTTTAAACTCATCAACTGAAATTCCTTAAGAACTAACAACATACCCCAAAAAGATTATGGATTCCATGCAAAAAGAACACTTTTTAAGGTTTGCATAAAGTTTGTTCTCACGTAAAATAGCAAATACGTGTGTGAGGTGCTCAACATATTCATCAAGTGATTTGCTATAAATAAGGATGTCATCAAAATAAACTACAACAAATTTTCCAATGAAATAATGAAAAACATGATTCATTAACCTCATAAAAGTACTAGGTGTATTAGTTAGACCAAAAGGCATGACTAACCATTCATACAATCCATACTTTGTTTTAAAGGCTATTTCCCATTCATCACCTTCTTTCATTCTAATTTCATAGTAGCCACTATTTAAATCAATCTTGGTAAAAATACAAGAACCATACAATTCATCAAGTATATCATCTAATCTAGGAATTGGATGTCTATACTTAATGGCGATTTTATTGATGGCACGACAATCAACATACATTCTCAAAGATTCATCCTTTTTAGGGAACAAGAACATACATCAATTTGCGAGTAGGACAATCGGATTGGATGTTCCAAAAACCTTGGCACTTAAAACATCGAATATCCCTCAACCTTTGGCTCAGTTTTGATGTCATGTTAGACGTAGATTTAGCAACCTTGTTGGCTGGTTTTGGAGCCTTTGAAGGTGTACTTTGAGGCTGATTTGTCGTGAATGGTTTGAACCTTTGTGGCAGAGCAGATTGTGTAGGATTAGCTTTGAAATCTCTCCTTCAAGGCGGATTTGATTATGTAAATTGCCCCTTTGATTTCATATGCCTCTCGATCTTAATAGCCTTTTGAACCAACTCCTGAATATCAACATAACTTTGAAGATCAACATGATATACTAATTCAGAATTCATACCTCAGTTGAATCTCTCAATGGTAGAATAAGCATTCTCCTCAACATTAGCTTTAATCATAAGAATCTTCATCTTATTGTAGTATTCCTTCACGGTTTTATTCCCTTGCACAAGAGAGTGCAATTTGCGATTAAGCTCTCGGTTGTAATGTATAGGAACATACTTCTTTCTCATGAGTACTTTCATCTCTCTCCAAGTCTGGATTGGTCTTTCTCCATTTTGACGTCTACTTTTGATGACTTAATCCCACCATAAACTAGTATAATCTTTGAGATGCATAAAGGCTAGACGATACCTCTTATCTTCTAGATAGTTATTACCCTCAAAGAGATGATCAAGATCTCGCACCCAATTGAAATAAGCTTCTGGATTTGCTTTACCATGAAAAGTAGGTAATATTAGCTTAAAAGAACCAATTGATAGTTCAAACTTTTTACCACTTTTGGAAGACTCAATGACGACATTCTCATCATCCTCATCATCAAAATTGGCCTCATCAAAATCAATTCTTCTTGAGGTAGAACTTTTGGTGGCAGCTTGTTTAGATGTAGACTCCAAGTTATTAATTTGGAATTGCGTCTTTTGAAGCATGTTGAAGATCACGTCATTAGTGAACTTTTGTTCTCCTTGTAGTGCTTTTTGTTCATCACCCTCCATTGTACCTGCAATGTTAGTGAAAAACAGCAAAGAAAATAATATAATCTCCTCACGGGTTCTCAGTTTGGTGAGTAGGTACTCTCTTATCTTTTATAGTAACTTTTCTCTTTTAATGTATACCCTAACCACACTCTCAATAATGGATCATCTAAACTATAAGAGACCAACCAGCACGTTGATTTGTAAAATAAACGAAACCAGCAAGTTCAACAACAAAACGCACACAAGATAAGTCAAATAGAAAAATTTAGGCAAAACACCGAAAAGAGTATTTAAAACACGTGCGAAGTATAGTTTGATTTAGCTACAGAATCTAGCAGAAACAAAACCTAGACAGAAAAAAAAATAAAACGCAACTTGAATCACTCAATTCGGAGTTAAATTGAGAAAGTCATGGCACTTTTAAATTGGTGGTGTTTACAGAGACAATATAAGAACACTTAGTTCTTTTGGGTTGAAACGAATTTTTTTTTGAAGTGTCAGACTTTTTTATTTTTTTTTTTTGGTATTTGGACTGAACTGCTTTCGGGCTCCTTTTGTTTTTTTTTTTTGAATTCAGTCAACAACCTAGGATTTTAAGGTTGTTAAGGCACAAACCTAGGGTTTTAAGGTTGTTAAGACAAAAACCTAGGATTTAAGGTTGTTTGGCCTTATGTTGTCTTAACCTTAAATTTTAGCAACCAAATTTAATCAAGAACTCACCAACCAATTCGAATTTCACAATGCCACCAAAGGATAACTTTCAAGATTCAAGCCAATTAACAAGAATATAATTTCAGATTTCGAATTTAAGCAAGTTTAAAATTTTTAAAATTCAAGAAAATCAAGAACTTCAAGAAAGTGATCAAGAACTTATCTTTATGACACGAAACAAAACTTGAATAAAAGATAGAAGATTATAGAATCAAAGTAGAGATAATTGCAAAAAGAATGAGGTCAAACGGACAACAAACAAAAAAGTTTGGAATTTAGGTAAAAAACCGAAACCCTAACCTTAATTTTTTTGACGTTTTGTTGTTTGACACAACAGCAAGCAAACCGTGATGATTTTAACACAAGGATCACACACAAAATTGAACAATTAAAACACGAAGATGGCAGCAACAAGAACAAAACAAAGAAAAGACACGAAAAAGAAAGATGTAACCTGAATTTTTATGCAACATCTTGGTTCTCTAATACCAATTGACGCGGATCGATCAAGGCTTGAAGTCCTAGATCACCGAGTTCACCAACTTTATAGGACCGTGTTAGCATAAAACAACGAACAAGGACAATAAACACAAAGAGGAAAAGGAAACAAAGGATATTGAAACATGAAGACTGGATATTAGCCAATCAAACCCCCACGTTTATTACAAACGAATTGGCTCAACTCATGTAAATCTCGAAGCTAAACAAATAGGTTTGGCTCGTTCTTGAAATCAAGAACAGTTAGGCTCACCTAGAGGTCTTAGCTTAAGGCTCGCGGATTGTATGAAGAACAATTTAAATCAATTGAACTTTAAAGGTTAGCAAACACGTTGCTGCAATTTAGCTAAAAGCTGAATTATTTCTTATTCAATGTTATGAAAAATAACGTGAAAAGTATGCCTTAAATAGGCTACAAAAACAAAACCCTAATTTAAACCCTAAGAAGTCATTTCAAATTGAAGTTCTCTAACTAACCAGTCCAATTTTAAGAAACATCCAAATTGGAATGAAACTCTAACAAACAAACTAACTCTCCTAAAACTACCCAACGAATTTAGTTTCCTAAAATCTACCCAAACGTTACTTTCCTAAAATCATTTCATGCCATTACATGCAAGATAACTTGGGCAATGTAATTAATTAAAAAAAGGGATTAACAAGCCCGATGATTAACGTTTGGACTTAACTTATTAAAACGCTAATTAATCCCTAAATATTACTTAAGAAAAAGGCATGAACCAACAATGGCAAAGCCCAAGCACGCCATCTTGGTCTTTATCACTTTTTCTTCCATGAATATTCTTCAATGCGGAATTTCCTTAAGCTCCAATGTAGAACTCTTAGAAACATCATCATGTATTATAATTGAAGAGATATTCCATATAGCTCCTTCTTGAGATTTAAATGCCGTGTGATGAGCTTCTTGAATATCATCCAAGTATCCACAATATGTTGACAACAATGAATGGAAAGTAGCCTTCATCCTCTTATTCCTTGATCTTTTCATTAGTCTATCAAGATTTTCCAAGGGATCAACATGTGAAGTCGGCTTTGACACCATGGACACGGGCGGGATTGTCATCAGACACAAATTAAGAAATCATGGCAGTTGGGATGATTTCATGAATGGTTCAAAGGCTGAAGCGCAGCATGACTTTGGGCAAGTCATGCCAATCAGAGAAGTGCATGGTGAATGACAGATCTCGCGTTGTCTACCGCAATCACACCGTGAAGAGCAAAATGAGCAAACAGGCTAAGTGTGACTACGCATAGCCCATGCCAACAAGAGAGAAGCAAGGAAAGAGTATTCCAACACTTGAATCAAGAAGAAATATTGCTGGCATGGTTGAGAGTAAGTCACGCCATGAAGAGAAACTGCAAAGAAGAGTTCAGCAAAGTCTCACGTAGCATGAACTAGCCTATGCAAGATGTCGGCAGAGGTTTAGCGTAGCATAACCTAACCTACGCAAATAACAATTAGAGTGAGAATGATGAAAGAATGGTTCACGTAGCTAAGGCTTGCCCACGCGAAGTGCAAAATCAGCGAAAAAAGGCAAGTGTGACCTTGTTTAGCCCACGTTACGTTCAGAAAAGAAGAAACTCATTGCGTGGTCAGAACTTGCCCACGCCAAACTATAGAACTACTGAAGAAAGAGGTCGCATGAGTTACCGCATGCTACACCATGTACACTGAAAGAGGATTTGCACGGCACAGCTTGAGCTAGCCTACACGAGCTAACATATTTCTGTGCCTGGTGTACTTTTTGTACTTTTACACTAGTGGTCCGCCTCCCACCTACTTTTTGGGGTCCAACATATATTCCTTAGTTTTTCTAGAGGCTACTTTAAGATTAGAAAGACTAAAAGTAGCTAAAAAGGGGGATTTAATTTGTAAATAGTACAAAAAACAATAGAGGGGGAATCAAGACTTGGTGAGAGAACTTCTTCTTGTCCAAGCAAGAACTATACTAGAGCAAAAAGGTAAAGAGCAACATTGATAGAAAAAGTAGGAACTTTTGGTTGAATTTGCAAGAGAAGCTATCATCTTGTACTAAGGGTGACATCCTTTTTATTATTTATGTCTTTTATATCAATTTTCTACATGTTTAATTTGCTTGAAGCTACCATGAGTGGCTAAACCTTGAAGTGTGTCCATGGGGATGACTAGTGGGTCTAGTAAAGCTTAATTTTGGGATGACTCTTATCTTGGGTATGTTAATGAAAGATCTTGCATGCTTAAATTTAATAGGTTTCAATAGTAATGCACATTTGTAGACTATTGAAGTCATGGGTGAATTTATTAGTCTAATGGGGAAATCTAGCTATTAGTGAGACAAAGAGTTGTCTATGATCGCTTCACCTAGCTATGAAGGTAAAGAACTAGAATGTCTTTGCATGGCATCTTAGTAAGGTCATGGGACATGGCTCTAGGTCTTAGGTGATGAGGCAAAAGGGAAGGATACCTTTGTTTTGTCTCTTTGTAAGGCCATAGGCCCTTCTCCAAGCCAAAAGCATATAAGGGGAGTGGAATGCTTACAAAATTGGTTAGGTATTGACTTGAGAGCTGGGGGGTAGTTCTTAGTAAGACATCCACTCTTGGACCATGCACATAGAGAGGTTACTATAGGTCTTAGTAAATTGTAGCCTCGAATGAAAAACCTTTAGAACCTAGCGCCCAAGGCAAGAGCTTAGTCTAGGTATTGATTTGAAGCCTACAAGTAACCCCATGGTTTCCCCAGTTTTCTCATTGTGTGTTCATTTAATTCTCTATTTTGCATTTTCAGGAGAATGCGGTTCCAAGTAAGTTTCCCTACTGTGATGCTTTACTAATTAGAGTAATTATGGAAAATAAGTGATGCGAATGGCCTTGGATGGATGTCCTTGACCACACGAAATCCACAACCTTCAGATCGTTGCTGCACAAAAACGTTAGAACAAACACAACAAAATAGAATTTTGGGCGGAAGGAATTCAAAGGAAAAACGCTAGGAATTGAGTAAATCAAAACTTCACGTTTTATTACTAATGAACTTAATTTAACCTATGAAAATTCAATCAGTTAAACAAGTTAATTAGGCCTTGCTCTTTAAAATAAGAACAATTGGTGTAATCTCCTATAGGTCACGCTAAAGGGGATTAACTACAATGAACAGTTTAAATAACTCTTCAAGGCTTTGAAACAACTCAAGGAGTTAATTCCACGAATTTAGCAAAGCCTTAAAAACTCAATTTTATTCACCAACTTATTGTGTAAAAACGTTACATGCATCGTCCTTTTTATAGGGGATGGAGTTTCGGCCATGCCAAGCAAGGAAAAGGAAATAAACCCTAGTAGGGTTGCAAAGTACAACTTGACTTCTTAACAAAACTAGCTAACTAACTAAATCCCAAGTTGTAAAAGGATTAGGTTAGACAGAAAGCAAAACGTGTTTTTGGCTTCTTGTTTCCTAAACTAATCAACTTTCCCAAATTGGAAAAGGGAAACTACAACTAACTACCAAATCCTTGTCCAAAAAGGATTTGCTTTACTTGCCATTATCATGCAAGATAATTGGGGCCAAGTAATTTATTAAACTACCAACTTAATTAAAGCCCACATTAATTAATGTTAATGGACTTATTTATTACAACTTAAAATAAATCCTAAAATTAAACAATGGCGTGATCCAAACGTTGGCAAAGCCCAAGCACGCCATCTTGGTCTTCAATATAGTCCATGAAATTTGAGATGGAAATCCTGCCAGAATCCCGTCACTCATTTTGGCAGCCATATTCCACCGATGATACCGATCAGAATCTTGGAAAACATAAAACATGAAAGTTGTCAGCTTTATCTCCTTATCGTTCCAGGGCTTCTTGAATCACCAAATTCGAGTTATATCTAAAGAGATATGTCCAGAATACCAGAATGTGGCCCAGAATCTTTCAAGTTTCATATTTGACTTTGGCACCATGGACATGGATTCGGCCTCATTCTCATCCAATCCCTCCCTCCCTCGAAAAGGATTCGTCCTCGAATCTTGAAATTGACGCTCCAGGGTCAAACACCAATATCACGAAACTCATTGCAAACTCGGAGCCAAGTAAAAATTGGGAAGATGCCAATCTTGGCCAACAAGAATATATATCCTGCCAAAACACGACAAATGTATAAGGTAAAAGAAAGTACAATAATCTAAAAACAAGACTTAGAATAATTTCCTTTCACCAAAAGAATAAAACGGGCAGAATATGTATGCAAAATCGAAATACATATAGCATGATTAGTCTTAACAAATTTTGCATGAGTCATAATGTTGAAGTTAATGAATTCAAAACAATAATGCAAATAACTATCATGTAGTTTATGCAAATCAGAAACCGAATGTTCTTAATTAGAGAACTAACCAAGACGAATTCACTAACAACATCCATTAACACCTTATTTACGTTATGAACATGTAATGTAAGCAAAGGATGTAAACATATATGAATATAATCATAAAGACACGAAAATTCATAACAAGAAAACATATATGCATCCTTGGGAAAGTGTAAATGACATGAACGTATTAAGACCTCTAAAAACATGCAAAAGTTATCAAATATGAGAGTGTAATTCCAAAGACTAGAATGTAAACAATCTATTGAATAGTTGTAAACAGAAAATTTACCTCTTGGAATTCAAAAGAAAGTTGGAACGGAGATAACTTACCATACAAGTGTTGAGTTACCAAAGGACCTCTTTGAACTTGATGGATGTGAGCAAAGTCACGAAACAAATAATCAAAGGAATGAATAATCCAGCAAGTAGAGTTAATATAATTAACACTTGAATGAGTGCATACAAAGGATTGATGTAGTTCGAAATTATAATCATTAAGCTCAAAATATAATTCATGTATTAGATAAGCAACATAGCATGTGAAGAAACTATACATAAACTCATTCAATATAAAATAATAGGAATTTATTATTGAAGAATTATGTGAAATAAGTTGCTTTCCAAAACACAAATCATTGGATTTTAAAACACATGGTAAAGAATTTCGAACTAATGTTTCAAAGGTATATGAAAGATATTGAAATTGAGTCAAAACAGAATTCAAACTTTGAAAATCAATAGCATTGACATTAACAAAGTTCTTGACATTTAAACCATTGAAATCAATCAAGAAACTTTCATACTTACCTAACTTACCTTGCTTACCTTGTGGGAAACAAGCTAAGGCGGATTGGATTGTTTCGAACTCCATTAAACTCTTACGAACTCCAAAAACCTGCAAAACATATGTACTAGGCAGCAAACAATTCAAATGGTGATCACTATCATCAAGTAAGTACATTGATTGCTTATCTAGTATTCCTCTCTTAAACTCGCTAGAAGAAGTAAAATAACAAGACTTTAAAAGACTTAAAGCTCGGCCATTACAAGATGCACTAGCCATTACACTTTGTTGCTCTTGAACTTTCTTCTCCTTGGCGGCACTCATCTCTTTACAAGCTTTAGAAATTCTAGTTTGATCTTCAGAAACTTCACAAGGTGTTGAAGCTCGGATATTAAACTTCTTACCATCTTTCATGAGTGAATAGCAACTTTTGAGATCATTGTAAGCACCCTTGCAATCAAGCTGCCACGGTTTTCCCAATAAAAGACAAGATGTTTGCATAGGACATATATCACATAGTACCTCATCTTTGTACCTTCCAATTGAGAGTGCAACCTTGACTTGCATTGTCACCCATACTTCACCACAATTATCACTCCATTGCAGCAAGTAAGGATTTGGATGTGGAGTGGTTTGTAAATTCAACCTTTCTACCATGAGCTCATTAGCAAAGTTAGAGCTTTTCCCACTGTCAATCACTGTAGCACATACTGTACTTTGAACATTGCACCTTGTATAAAACTTTTGTACACATGCTGAAGATATAGTTGTAGCCTCCTGAGTTTCATCATGTGGTTGTATCAACTTTTGGAATGTTTGCATTAATTCATCAATCTCCAACTTAAGAGTATTATTACTTTTTCTCCCCATTGATTAATAAACCTGCAATGTTAGTGAAAGCACAAGAAATATATGTGTATATACCTCTCGGGTTCCTCACTATTGGATAGTAGGTACTCTCCTCTCTTTTTGGGTAGTGTTCTCTCTTGTTTAACCTAGCTACTACTCTCAATTAATGAATATGTGGGGTTATTAAGATTCACCAAAGTTCAATTACTTTAATAGCAAGATCTCAATCAGCAAGTTCCACACACAAATTTTCACAAATCAAATCAAGAGATGTAACAAGAAATCACGTCAAGAGTGTTTAGAACACGTGAAAGTTATAATTTGATTTACCACCAGAAACTAAGAAATTCAGAAACTAGATTTCAAAACAAAGAGATTGGTTTTTGAATCAACTAATTCCGAGTTGTATTGAAAAAGTTATGGCACTTTTAATCCAAGGTGGTTTTCAAGAAACAAGTTAAGAACAATGTGTTCTTTTCAAAAATAAATTAAATAATTAAATAACAGAAAATAATAACAATAAATAAAGTCCGACTATTTTTGTGTTTTTTTTTTTTTTTTTTTTTTTGATTCGGTCACTCTTTTGTTTTTTTTTTTTTTTTGACCGTGAGTTTTTTTTTTTTTTTAACTTCGGACAACAAAAGGACAAAATTACACTTTTAAGGTTTGAACATAAACCTTGGACCAATCAAAATACTAGGTTCGGACAAGAACCTTAAACACCACAAAAATTAAGGTTTGAAGACAACAACCTAGGATTTAGGTTTAAGAATGTTTTGTCTTCTTGTCTTAACAACCTTAAAAACTTCAAACTTTATTAACTCACCAAGGACAATGAATTCGGATGTGCCACTTTAACAAGAATATCAAGATTCAAGACAAAGATCAAGAATCCAACTCAAGAATTCAATTTTGACCACTTTGAGTTTTCAAGAAAATCAAGAAGTTCAAGAAAGTTATCAAGAACTTATCTTTTTCGAGTGGAGTAAAAGTTTGATCAAAACTCAATATATGGTGGACAAGATAAAGAATCAAACGCAAAAAGAAAATCAAGAAACGGATAAGAATCAAGAAAGTTATGAAAACTTGACCTAGAAACCCTAGTTATGAAACCCTAGTTTGACACACGAAACCCTAACAATGTTATGACGTGAAAACAGCAAAGAAAACTTCAAGAATCCTACACTATGATTATGACAAAAGAGTGCAGAATTTAACACCAAAAGACAGCAAGAAAGATGCCAGCAAAACTGCAGAAAATTGACACAAAAAACGGGCAGAATTGACTCAACAAGAACAGAAATTTTGCGGAAGAATTGAAAACGGATTAACCTGAATTTTCTTGGGCAACAACTTGTGCTCTGATACCAATTGATGCGAATGGCCTTGGATGGATGTCCTTGACCACACGAAATCCACAACCTTCAGATCGTTGCTGCACAAAAACGTTAGAACAAACACAACAAAATAGAATTTTGGGCGGAAGGAATTCAAAGGAAAAACGCTAGGAATTGAGTAAATCAAAACTTCACGTTTTATTACTAATGAACTTAATTTAACCTATGAAAATTCAATCAGTTAAACAAGTTAATTAGGCCTGCTCTTTAAATAAAGAACAATTGGTGTAATCTCCTATAGGTCACGCTAAAGGGGATTAACTACAATGAACAGTTAAATAACTCTTCAAGGCTTTGAACAACTCAAGGAGTTAATTCACGAATTTTAGCAAAGCTAAAAACTCAATTTTATTCACCAACTTATTGTGTAAAAACGTTACATGCATCTCCTTTTTATAGGGGATGAGTTTCGGCCATGCCAAGAAGGAAAAGGAAATAAACCCTAGTAGTTGCAAAGTACAACTTGACTTCTTAACAAACTAGCTAACTAACTAATCCAAGTTGTAAAAGGATTAGGTTAGACAGAAGCAAAACGTGTTTTGGCTTCTTGTTTCCTAAACTAATCAACTTTCCAAATTGGAAAAGGAAACTACAACTAACTACCAAATCCTTGTCCAAAAAGGATTTGCTTTACTTGCCATTATCATGCAAGATAATTGGGCCAAGTAATTTATTAAACTACCAATTAATTAAAGCCCACATTAATTAATGTTAATGGACTTATTATTACAACTTAAAATAAATCCTAAAATTAAACAATGGCGTGATCCAAAGTTGGCAAAGCCCAAGCACGCCATCTTGGTCTTCAATATAGTCCATGAAATTTGAGATGGAAATCTGCCAGAATCCCGTCACTCATTTTGGCAGCCATATTCCACGATGATACCATCAGAATCTTGGAAAACATAAAACATGAAAGTTGTAGCTTTATCTCTTATCGTTCCAGGGCTTCTTGAATCACCAAATTCCGAGTTATATCGAAAGAGATATGTCCAGAATACCAGAATGTGGCAGAATCTTTCAAGTTTCATATTTGACTTTGGCACCATGGACATGGATTCGGCTCATTCTCATCAATAAGGAAGTCCATAGAGTATATGTGGATGATGGCAGTTCTTCAAATGTCATTTATTGGAATGCATTTCAAAGGTAATGGTCAGTTCAAACTAAACTATGAATTAGAAGGGTGAGTAAAATACTTAATTGCTATATCATAAGGATATAATTTAAGATCACTTTGTGATATAGTTAAAGTTGGGATCTTCTCTCCAAGTTTAATCTGTCTTATCCTATCTTAGATTAACACTACGTTGTAGTGTTCACTCATTTCTTGGTTAGGATCTAATAATTGTAAAGTAATTTTAGTGATATTTATGCCTTTGGTCCCTAGTTTTAGTGAAACTACGTCGTTTTAAACATTAGACAGAATAAGACAAGATAATATTGGACAGAAGATCTGGTCTCGTATTTTTACCCCATTTGGGATATAATCATAATCCTGATTTGAGGATGATCCTTCTAAAAGATTTCTTTAACTGTTGTGTTAAAACCTCTTGAAAGGGAGTAGTATTTTTAATATTTGACTGAATAGAGGGAGTTTGGCCTCTCATTTAAGATGGCTATTGAAAAGGAGAATTTGAAATTCTATTTTGACTTACCTGATATATGGTATATTCATGTTTATTTTGAGATCTAAAACCTGTGCCTCTCATTTCCTGATAAAACAAAATATTATTGAGGAAAACCAATTCTTTTCTTCTCTTTTCAATAGCATATCTATATCATACAAAAATCAATCGTGTGAGATTTTTCATAAAAATTAAGGAAATAATTTAAAGATCTCTTATTTTAGGAGGATCTCAAATTTAAATGAGAAATAAGAATTTATTTTTGATAATTTTTTACTATCACATTGGTATGGATGTATTAAATTTAGAAAAGGATTTTCTAATATTACATGTTGATCAATTGCTTTAGTTAACACAAATGGAAAATAAATATAATTATTTTCTTCAGAAAATATACAAACATATGATATTTTATATTTATTTATTATCCTTGTGCACCATATAATACAACTTGAGTTTTTTAAAAATATTTTGAAATATTAATCCTTCTTAATGCAATTTAAATCTGCACCTGAATCAACCATTGCAATTGTTTAAAATTTTTATTCTATATTTATTACATATGTTACAGAAATACAATATTTTTGAGAAGTAATATTAAAGTATTTATATGAAGAAAACTATTTTGTTATGAGGTTTCTTCTATTTGTTCATTTTCTTGTTTATTTAAGATATTTGTTAAATATAATTCTTCTAAAATTAAAATTCTTTCTTTTAATCTTTGAATTTCTATTTTTAATTCATTAAATTCTTGCCTTAATATAGGTAAAGTAATTTGCTTTGAATTTTTATTTTGTAAATGATCTATTACATCTTGCATTGTAAATGAAGTATTTATTCTATCTAATTTTCTCTTTATTTGAGAATTTCATAATAATTAGAAGTATATGGAGAATGTATAACATCATTTTTATTATCTTATTCCTATTGTAAATTTCTTTCTAAATATTGACTTCTTTTTATAGAAAGAATAGCGATAGAAAAAGGAGAAGAAGAAGAAAAAGGAAAAATTGAAAAAGAAAAGAAAAAATAAAAAATAAAGAAAAATCTTCCACTTCGAAAACTTTTCTTGAATAGCATTTGATCAATTGGTTGAAACAGATACTTCAACAGAAGAAGATTTGGAAACGTCAATAGATGAAAATTTGGAGACTAATGAAATTTGAAAGACTAAATCTGACAATGATCATCCAGTAATTCCAAACAAGAAGAAAATTGAATTATAATAATTAATGTATAATTTATATAAAAATAAATAATATGTATTAAAATTATTATATTCAAATTATGATCAATTCAGAGCAATTTCTCCAAGTTCTACACATAGGATGTCAGATGAAATTGAGAAAATATGTTCCAAAAAATCTGCAAAAAAAAAAGAAGTGAAAGAAATAATTTATATGATTTTTTACATAAATTGTGAAAATTTAACTATGCCAAAATTGGAAATTTCCAAGAAATGAAGTGAAGACAATAACAAATGGAGACATCAAATCATGTCTTTGTAATCAAGACATTGAATTATGTTTTTTGACTTTTAGATATTAAATTATGTCTTTTGTATTTTGTTTTTAGTAAAATGTAAATGAAATTCATTTCAAATGAAATGAAATTCATATGTTGTAAGTTCTATAAATAGAGCCCAAAATGGGTTGTAAGGTAGGTTCCATTTTTCAAGTTCAATTCCAAGCTTTCATTTGAAAGTTCTCTCTTCGTACTCAAGGCTTTCTTATGCAATAGAATTCTCTTGGTTTTCTCTAAAACTTTCTCTCTCTAGTTAAACTTTCTTTCTTCTTTAGTTCTTCATATGTTTACAGGTTAGAGTTAAGGATTTATCTTTCTATCTTAGTTCATGTTCATAGCTTTGAAGTTAATACAAGTTGTTTAAGATTGAAGAAAATAAATATTAAGTTCTTTCTTATTTATTTAATATTATGTTTAATTTAATCGTGATGTAGTTTTTTTATCAAAGCCGTGGAAGGCTAAGCCTCCTTTCGGGGGAGTTTACTGGCAGAAATGGTTACATAATTTTGAATCTAAATATATGGTTTCACAAAAAGAAGTCTTAGATTTATTCATATTGATAACAATAAGATGTTGGTACTTAGTTAAAACTTACTTTATATGCTAATAAAATGACCCTTGAAAGATAAGAATGGTTTCATTCTTATTATGGTTTGATATTGTGGGTTGACACCCAAGCCGCGTTCGACATTTTATGGGGCATTTTTTATGATTGAAAGCCATTTTTAGCTGTTAATTAGTTATTGAAAGTCGAGCAATATCAGCACTATATTAAAAATGAAACATGTTTTATCTTTTAAATAGTCAAAAGATTGACGTATAAACAAATGTTTTGCTATTATCATTAGCACAATAAGTTATCTTGTATGGAGAAAAGATAAGATTTTCAATACGTTGATTCCATATGGAATGAACTAAGTTATGTAATTCATAAAATCTGTTAGTAATCCTACCTGAAGCTCTCTTGATTTTCTCTTTTAGTTATGCATTCTATTAACAATTCTTCAACTCATTCTTCTTCTTTAATTAAAGATAAGAAATTAATTAGATTTAATAAAATTAGACAAACTAAGCAAAATCAGTTATAAGAAATCAGTTTTTCAGATCTGTCTCAAATTAGACAAAGTATTAGGAAGGCTAATAATAAAATATCACAAGTTGATAAAAGTTGTAATTCTAGAATGAATCTAGAAATAAATATAATTTCTCAAGAAAATAAAATTAATTTGAAAGAAATAAGTAAAATATGTGTAGAAGATTTTAATCTTCCACAATATACAACGTTTAGAACTTGGTTTTTTAAAACTTATAACTCTAACAAAAAACAAATTCAAAATGAATATTTTGATTTAATTAAAATTAATAATGTGATAATTTCTTTTATTTCATGGTTTTATACAATGATAAATTATATGCATGATCCATATTGTTTAAATATAGTTGATAAGGTGATGAGTACCCAAAAATAGGTATTTTTATGCTCTCATTACTTTAGTTTATGCCTTTTTTTGTATTGTTAGCCTTTTATGTGTTGTGTTTCTATGTTTTGTAGGATTTGGAGCGTGTGGAGCTTCCAAGGAACAAAACCCATGTTAGAGGTGAAAAAGAGGCAAAAATAATACAAAAACACTCAATTTGGATCACTAAAGACAAGTAGTACAAAAGAACCAAAATAAGCAAGAAGTGGGCATATTGACGTGGTTAAGTTTCAACCTACGTTGTGACAAGCTGCACCAAAATTGCATGGCACAACTAAGCAATCACCCGTACCAACCATGCAAGAAGACAAGCAAAATTAGGCAAAACACAATGTAAACTTCAAAAGGGTGTATCTCAGCTTCTACTATATGAAATGAGAAGTTCTTGGATGTTTTAGAAAGATCAATGTGAGTACTAAAACTCTTGTGTCGGAAGTTTCTCCCGAATCATCAAGTAAGAGTGTCAAATATGGGTCTTAATTTAACATGCACTGAAGAACGCGGTAAATTAGACACCACTGCCATAGTTTGGGCGAATGATCATAACTTTGGTTCCACAACTCTAAATTCAATGCTTCATGTTGTATTGGAAATATAATAGGCAAACATACAGCTCTTATGAAAACTATAAAACCCAATTCTATTTAGAAGGCCTTCGAATTTGAAGACAAAGCAGCCCCTCAATCACTGACTGGAAGCTAAGATTCTGCCAAGGATTACATTAGCATGTTGTGCTGAAAGCTGCGCCATGAAACTTCATCGCAGCGAAGCCTAATTCAACCCATGAGAAATTCCAGAAATGCTGAAAGTGTTGTCGTGTAACTTGATGCAAGCCACGCCAAGTTCTAATGCAATGAAAATCAATGAGCACAGTTTGGGTTGAATGATGGTAAAATTCAAATAGGTGTAACTTTTCCTCCCCTGTGCAAAATGAGTAGATTCTTGATGCTGTGGAAAGATCTTTAAGAGTACTAAAACTCTTGTCTTTTAAGAATAACTCAAATAACATGACAAGCTGGTCTAAATCGAGTCTTAAATGAACATATAACAAGGATTGCTGAAAATCAGAAAGCAATGTCACAGTTTGGGTGAATGGCTATAACTTGGGATCCACAACTTAAACGTTGATGATTCTTATTGCATTGTAAAGTCAAGAAGTAGTGCTACAACTTTTATGAAGAGTAAAAGGTAAAGTTCTATAGAGAAGATGCTCAAGAAGGCAGAGGAATTGGCACTATGTTGCTATTCTGTACGCAAGGAATCTGCCCAAAAGAAATGGTTTTGGCGTGGCCAACTGCTTCCTACGCCAGAAGCCATTATACTACTCTTGAAAATTGCATTACGCTCCCTACTTTCAAATAAGAGGGGTACTTTATGTAATTACTAATTTTTTTGTCATTTCACTTAGTATATAAGCTATCTTAAGAGATAAGCCTGATAATTAACACCAATAACAAGTATTACGTAAGTAGTATAACTTTAGATTAGATTATAATTCTCTCTTAAGAACACACACTAGTCTGTGTTCTTAGTGTTCTTGTATTCTTGGAGAAGAAGCCTTGTAAATTCTTGACTTCAAGACTTGTTTTGAATGAAAAGTTTGAATCTTTAGCTTGGGACGTCAAAGGGGAGTACTACTCTTTAATTTTTATTACTTTAATTCTAGCTTAGTCTTACTTTATGATGTCTTCTAAAGCTATGAGAGGCTAAATTTCATAGTACCCTTGGATATTGGTCGTGGGTTGTTGATTTCTTATGATATTGTGTGGATTTATGAAATGGGTAACTATTATTATGACATTTCATGCTTGATTGTAAATGGGTTGCTCTAGTAATGCACTTTTGTAGACTAGGGTCTAACCTTGGATGATTTCATTGGTCTAATGAATAATTCTAGCTTGTAGTATGCAATGGTTTAAAGATACCTTAGTAAAATCTACCTCTCACCAAAAAAAGAAAGGCTAGTCAAGGTGTTGAGCTCTAGAGTAACCAACCTGGTTTGCTAGAAGGGAACACTAGTGAGGTCTTGGGTAGTCTCTTTGACAGGGTACCAGTCTCATTCTTAGAGATAATGCGATAGAGTGAATGTCTTGGCAAGGCTTCTTTGTATGGCCATGGGACTAAATTTCTAATTCCATAAGTGGTCAAGAGAGGGTGAACTCTAGATTAGGCTAGTTTTCAGCACAATATGCTCCCCTCACCAAAAGAAACTTAGTGGGTAGAATCCTAGTTCTTAACAAGTGAATTGATAATGTTAGAAGGCATAGTAGGTCTTTGTAATCTATTACCTCTTGACTTATTTACATTGAGAATCATAGTAGATTTTTGTAATCTACTAATTCTTGACAAATTGCCTCTAATAGTAGTCATCCCATAAGATGAACCACAGAAGACACACACATTTAGGAAAACCTACAATCCAAGAGTAAACTTGATTACTTGTCTTCTCTTTCAAAGCCATCGTATTTCATTTCTTTTCATTTGTAGTTATTTGATAGATTAGATAGCTTAGGCTCCGCTTGGATATGGTGTTTTTTGGTTTTATTTATGAAATGAATTTATTGGGTTTTGTAACGAGAAAGGAATATTTATGAAATGATTAGATGTGTTTGGATAGATAAATTTGGTTAATTTGTTGGAGATTGTGTATAGAAAAAATTATTATTATATATATATTGATTATTTTATATATTGTTATATAATTAATTATTTAAATAAGTGGGACCCGCTTAATTGCATTTGCACGCTGACATGTTTTTTTTACTCACTTTTTTTTTAACAAGAGCCACGACATTCACAAGCAGCCATATTGCATTTTTTTAATATAAAAATTATAACTCATTAATACCATCTGGTCCCGTCATATTAAAATATTCTAAAATCGTGTCAGACAAAGCAATTCAATTCAACTTTTTTCAGCCATTCTGATAAGAAGTACACAACATTATTGACATACTACATTTAACTTCTTTCACAATTGCTGCAAAGGTCACCACCACCACACACACAAATCTCTTCCTCCTTCCATTATCAACTTCTCCTTAGCACGTTGTGTGCTATATGTGAACAAGTGTGTGCAGCAAGTGTACAATTGGTGCAAATGTGCAAGTGGCTTGTGTGTTGTGAATGCTCAAGTAGTGTTCATGACTAACTAAGTGGTGTGCAAGTGAATGCCAATGAAACGTGCCAAGGTAATGAATTGTGTGATGATCTTGTGTCAAGGTAAATGCATTGTGGTGGCAAGGTGTGTGGCACGGCTTGTTGGTCAGATTTGGCAAGGCTTGGCAAGGTTGTTGGCAAGGCTTGGCAAGGTTGTGTTGGCAAGGCGTGTCAAAATGAAATGCTTGCCGTGATGTGCCAAAGTGTGCACTTGAGCTATGCATTGTGGTGCAAGAGTGTAGCAAGTGTTACGCATACATGTGAGCAACAAATATGCACCAAATGTGGCATCAAACTGTGTAATATCAATAACAAACGAGTGCAACAACTTCAGCTCAAAGATGAAAGGAAAGCACAAGCAAAGATACTTGGAACTTTTTACCTCTCAAATTCTGAAAACTTACAAACCGTCTCTTTCCAACCAAGTTTTGGCCCTGATTCACTGTGAACTGGGCACAACCTAAAACACGAAAATTGTAGCACCAAGTCTTATCTTTCCAAAGCTTTTTGAATCACCCAAATCAGAGCTAAGATGAGACAGTTATGGCCAAAATACTGGACTGTGGCAAAGCTGAAAATTTCCTCCACGAGACCTCGTGGAGTATTTGTCTGCCCCTATTCACATGTCCACGAGATCTCGTGGAGAAAAGTTTTCCCACTTTTATTTTGTCCACGAGGTCTCGTGGACAAAATTTCACATTTTTTTCTTTTGTCCACGAGATCTCGTGGACAAAACCTTCACAATTTTTCCTTGCCCACGAGATCTCGTGGGCAAAATTTCTTGCTTCAGCACATCTTTCTACTTCTATGCAACATTCGTGTATCTTCGGCTCTGAATCAGACTTCGTGATAAACAGCAAAGTTTTAGATCTCTCTCTTGGCTTTCCATGGGTTCAAGAATCAGCATCATTGGGTACCTGTAGCTCAAGATAAACTAATTCTACCAAAAATGTGGCAATGAGACTTCAAAGAAGAAAATTTGAAGTAGCAATTACAAAGATGCTCCCGTTTCTCCATCTTACACACAGAATTAGAAGAAAGTTAAAACATATGAATTGAAGAACACTAGAAGGGATTTCCAGAACATGCACGATCGCATCATTCGGACAAGAATGGAAAGAGTTATACTCAAAACAATTTGCACCACAAATCTGCCCAAACCCTAAAACAGCCAAATAAGCTCATTTCGGTTTTTCTTAAATTCCCACTCACCATTCTCATTGTTTCAAACTCTAAACCTTGTCAATTGACACCAAGCATATATTTCCCCATTTTAACAATCATTTTTGGTCTTTTTTTTTCACCATTTAACACTATGAGTTGCAAACCACATAAACACACAATATAGCACATTGCACCACACATTTGCATGAAAATCAAGGCAAAAGCCAAGTGAAATAATACATTTAAGTTGGTATAAAACCAACTTATCAGACACCTTTGGTTGCATTACATATGCTTCATTAATGTGTGCTAATGAGTGGGATCCTTTACATTCCAATGTATGAGATGAGATGTTCATTGTACAATGCTAAGTGCAAGATCTTTGATTTTCAATGTTAAAGTGCATTTCTTCTTGAATTTCCTATAGACATGAAGTTTTTTCTTTTTTCAATAATTAGTCTTTTGTGTTGTATTCAACCATAGGAGAACATTTCAAAAAGGATAGAGCTAGAAGCAAGCCAATCAACATAGCAAACATTGGACTGCAAAGCACATCTAAGGGAGTCCTCTATACCCATACTTTAAGTTAAATTCACAACAATTTAAGGTTTTAAGTGTGTGTGGAGAGGGGGCCACGTGTTTTCTTTAGTTGATGCTTACTTAATTTGCAAATGATTATATCATATTTGTTGGGAGGAAATGATTGAAAGTTTTGGTGCAATACATGTTAGTTTTAAATTTTTCTTAATCTTATTTTCAGCTTATTATGCTAGTGAAGTACTCGTGAATCAATATTGCATGCTTTACCCCGAATGTTATGTGTTTTATTATTTTTGTGAAAAATTTCAAAATTTTTGTGGTTTCATATGTGTTAAGTATTTTCTTGTGAATAAATTGTGTTTGAAATACAAAGTGTGAGGTTGGAAACTTTGCAAAGAACATAACTACATATCCATGAAAAATTAAGCAGTGTAGGAAGTGAATTTGTATAAATGACACAAATTTTATGGAATAAGACTTAGTGATTGAGGAAAACTTAGTTCCAAGTAATAGAAGTTGAAACCTAGTGGGGAAAGTTTGAGTTTTAACAAATTTGTCTTCAAGCACAAGTGGGGAAACAAATGGAATTAGTTGAGTCTTGAAACAAAGTGAGAACTAGAGATGTCTTTTTGAAAACCAATAAAGCTTACCTTTGACCTAGTGATCTTGTGGAAACTAGTGTGAACACATACACATTGGAGGATATGATTTGAACTATAGCTTATCTTTAATTGTCTTAACTTTACACATTCCCAATTCTATGAGAGATCGCCTCTTGAACTTGAAAGAAAGTTCTTAATCAAAGGAACCATATGATAGGGAATAGGGTTGAAAAGCCATAGAGCCTTTGGGACGTGCTTAATTTCTTGAAATTTTTACCTGTCCTTTACGAGATAGCCTCTTGAGTGACATTCATACATGGAACTCATATAATTGGGTAGAGGTATAAAAAGTCAAAAGACCCAAGGTTCTTGAAAATTAACATTGCTTGTTAGGGAATAAAGTTCATTAATCCTTGTAACAATGTATGAGTGCATGTATACTAGTGGACATGTAGATTATTGGAGAAAAGGAAGAGCAAATTTTAAAAGCTAAAAATTATACCTTCCCTAATATCACTTAGATAATAACATAAACCTTGACTATGTTGAACCCATTGCACACTACATACACAAATGAGTTGGGGCATTAAATGAGTACTACTTAGGTTAAACAACTATCATGAATAATTAAGCATATCCTCACCACAATAGTCAACTTTGTTTTGGAATAAAGGCACACAAATTCTTGGAATACATGAATGCACATGAAGTTGATGGGGTGTTATCTTTACAAGTGGCCAACCGAATTATGTGCTGTGTGTTTAGTTTAGTTTTAGTCTTGTTTTTATTGCTCGAGGACGAACAAGCCTTTAAGTGTGGAGGGATAATGAGTACCCAAAAATAGGGATTTTTATGCCCTCATTACTTTAGTTTATGCTTGTTTTTGAGTATTGTTAGGCTTTTATGTGTTGTTTTTGTTTGTTTTGTAGGATCTGGAGCATGAGGAGCTTCCAAAGAACAAAACCCACGTTTGAGGTGAATAATAGGAAAAAAAACAATACAAAAAGCACTTAACTTGGATCACCAAAGACAAGTCGTACATAAGGAGAAAAATCAGAATGAATAGGGCATATTGGCGTGGTTAAGCATCAACCTACACTATGACAAGCTGCACCAAAAATCCATGGTGTAACCAAGTAATCTCCTATGCCAACCATGCAAGAAGACAAGCAAAACTGGGCAGAACACATTGTAAACTTCAAAAGGGTGTATCTCTGCTTCTACTAATCGAAATGAGAAGTTATTTAATGTTTTGAAAAGATCTATGAGAGTATTAAAACTCTTTCGTCAAAAGTTTCTCCCGAATTAGCTAGTAAGAGTGTCAAATATGGGCCTCAATTTAGCATGCACTGAAGAATGCGGTAAATCTAACACCACTGCTATAGTCTGGAAGAATAATATTGGTTCCACTACTCTAAATTCGATGCTTCTTATTGCATTGGAAATTGAAGTGGCATATCTACAACTCTTATGAAGAACATAAAATGCAGTTCTGTTTAGAAGGCCTTCGAATATGCAAACAAAGTAACCCTTCAATTGCTGACTGAAAGCTAAGATTCTGCCAAGGGAATGTTACATTAGCATGTTGTGCTGCAAGTTGCGTCATGAAACTTCATCACAACATAGCCTATTTCAACCCACATGAAACTCCAGAAATGCTGAAAGTGTTGTCGCATAACTTGATGTAAGCCACGCCATGTTCTAATACAATCAACGTCAATAAGTGTAGTTTGGGCAGAATGCAAGGTGAACTTCAAACAAATGTAACTTTGCCTCCTCTAGACTAAATAAGGAGATTCTTAATACTGTGGAATGCCCTTCAAGAGTACTAAAACTCTTGTCTTTTAAGAATCTCTCAAATAAGATGACAAGGTTGTCTAAATATAGGCTCAAGTGAACATGCAACAAAGATTATTGACAATCAGAAGGCAATATCATAGTTTAGGAGAATGGCTATAACTTGGGATCCACAATTCGAAAATAGATGATTCTTATTTCATTGGAAAGCCAAGAGTTAGTGCTACAACTTTTATGAAAACCAAAACGCCAAGTTCTGCCGAAAAGATTCTAAAACAAAAACTGAGGAAGTTGCATCATGTTGCTATTCTGAATGCAAGGAATCTGCCTACAAGAAATGGTCTTTGCGTGGCCAACTGTTGTCTATGCCATGAAACTCTTCACACAGTGTAGGTAATCATCATGCTACTCTGTGAAATCCACCAGAAACCATTACACTACTCTTGGAAATTGCATTACACTCCCTACTTTTAAATAAGCGGGGTACTTTATGTAATTACTAATTTTTGGTCATTTCACTTAGTATATAAGCTATCTTAAGGGTTAAGTCTTGTAACTAACACCAATAATAAGTAGTAGGTAAGTAGTATAACTTTAGATTAGATTATAATTCTCTCTCAAGTAGTGTTCTTGGTGTTCTTGCATTCTTAAAGAAGAAGCCTTGTAAACTCTTGACTCCAAGACTTGTTTTGAATGAAAAGCTTAAATCTTTAGCTTGGGACTTCAAAGGGGAGTACTAGTCTTTACTTTTTCTTTCTTTAATTCTTGATTAATCTTACTTTGTGATGCCTTGTGAAGCCATAAGAGGCTAAATTTCATTGTACCCTTAGATGTTGGTTGTGAGCTATTGATTTCTTTTGATATTGTGTGAATTTATGAAATGGATAACTATTATTATGATATTTCATGCTTGATTGCAAATGTGTTAGCTCTAGTAATGCACTTTTGTAGACTAGGTTCTAACCATGGATGATTTTATTGTTCTAATGAATAATTCTATCTTGTAGCATGCAATGGTTTGAGGATTCCTTAGTGAAACCTACCTCTCACCAAAAGAAGGCTAGTTAGGGTGTTGATATCTAGAGTATCCAATGCTGATTGTTAGAAGGGAACACTAGTGAAGTCTTGGGTAGTCTCTTTGAAATAGTACCAGTTTCATTCTTGGTGATAATGCGATAGACTGAGGTCTTGGCATGGCTTCTTTGTAATGCCATGGGACTAAATTTCTAATTCTATAGGTGGTCAAGAGTGGGTGAACTCTAGATTTGGCTAGTTTTCAGCACATTATGTTCCCTTCGCCAAAAGGGACTTTGTGAGTAGAATCCTAGTTCTCAACGGGTGAATTGACAATGTTAGGAGGCGTAGTTGGTCTTTGTAATCTATTACCTCTTGACTTATTTACATTTAGAATCATAGTAGGTCTTTGTAATCTACTAATTCTTGACGAATTGCCTCTTATAGTAGTCATTCCATAAAATGAACAACACAAGACACACACATTTAGGAAAACCAACAATCCAAGGGTACACTTGATTACTTGTCTTCTCTTTCCAAGATGCATTGTTCATTTCTTTTCATTTGTAGTTATTTGATAGATTAGATAGCTTAGTTTCTTACTTTCGATTGCATTTCTTTGTTTGCCTTTCTTGTCACTACAAAACACATACATTCACTTATTCACTAGACGATACCTATGTGGGATCGACCCCTATACTTCCTCTTGCTACTAAATCGATGGTGGTTTGATACATCTTAAACAAGTGAGGAGATAGGGTATTACAAGCATTATTTGATGAGGATTGTTTGATTTGATTGAACTATATCCCTCCGAGCTCTCATCATAAGGCTTATAAAATTTGAAAATTACCGAATAACAAATTAATAAAATCAATTTATACTCTACACATAAACAAAGAGGAAATTCAAAATGAAAATTATTCTTGTGCTGAAAAAAATAGTGTAATAGAAATTTAAAATGATTATTGTGAAATAATTTGTAATGAAGATAAAATAACTTGTGTTGATAATAAAGATCAAATAATTAATTCTAAAACCGTAGAAATTAATTTAAAAGATGAAAATATAAAAGAAAATTTATATAATTGTGAAACTGGTTCGAATGATAGAAATATTGATGAAATAAATAGAAATAATATCTTTGAAAACATTGAGAAATTTTGTAAGACTGATAATCTTAAATTAAAAATGGTTAAAGTAAGAGAATTAAATCATTTAGAAATATTTACATTATCTAAAAATCACAAAATAATGTTAAAATTAATTAATAAAATTAAAGATCCTATAATAAGAAATCAATATTTAGAAATATATTTTCAAGAAAACTCTTTTCATCTAATGATAATTCTTTATATAAAAAATAAATAGATAAATTAATTACTTCTTTTAAAATATAATAAGGTAAAAAATCATTTATAAAATCAAGTCTTAAAAATTACTACACCTATTTTAAAACAAGAAATTGATGAATTAAAAACAGAAATTAAAATATTAAATGATAAGACTTTAGTAGAAAAAGAACTTAATAACATACAAGAAATTTTATACCAAAATTCTTAAATAAATACTTTAATTTCATCTAAAAAATATTATATTTTCACAACTCCTGTAATAAATAAAAAGTATAAATTCCAATCAATTGTTATGGTAGCAATAGGTGTAAATTTAAATTGTATTAGAGAAGGATTAATAGCTTCAAAATATTTTGAAAAAACTCAAGTTATATTACATGCTGCACAAGGTGCAAAAATAAATGTAAATTATAAATTATCAAACGTATGTATATTTTCTGAAGAAAATAATTGTGTTTGTTGTCCTTTTGTTTTAGCCAAAACAATATATAAACATATAGTTTTAGGAACTCCTTTTCTAAATTTAATGCATCCATATAAATGTGATGGTAAGACATTATCAAAAATTGATTCTAATCTATTATTTAAATTTGTAACTTCTCCTAAAACTAGAGATCTTTGTTCTTTAAAATCATAGTCTTTACAAAAAAAATATTAAATTAAAAGATAATCAAACTAATTTTTTTTCACAATAAATTTTATCTTTAAAATTTGATGAACAATGAAAATCTCCAAAATTACAAAATCAAATTAAAAATATTACACAAGAAATTATTACAAAAATTTGTAATGATTTACCAAATGTTTTTTGGAAAAGAAAACAAAATATTGTTGAATTACCATATAAAAAAGATTTTGATGAACAAAAATTACCCACAAAAGAAAAACAATCAATGAATAAAGAAATTGTTGAATATTGTACAAAAAGAAATTGATGATTTATTTAAAAAAGAAAATAATTAGAAAAAGTTATTCTCCGTGGAGTTGTTCTGCATTTTATGTTAATAAAAATTCAAAAATTGAAAGAGGTGTTCCAAGATTAGTTATTAATTATAAACCCTTAAATAAAGTTTTACAATGGATTAGATATCCCATTCCAAATAAAAAGATTTATTAAATAGAACTTTTGGAGCAATGGTATATTCTAAATTTGATTTAAAATTTGGATTTTGTCAAATACAAATTGCTGAAAAAGATAAATACAAGACTGCATTTACCATTCCATTTGGTTATTATGAATGGAATGTAGTGTCTTTTGATCTAAAAAATGCTCGTTCTGAATTTCAACATAAAATGAATGATTTTTTCATCATATTCTTTCATAATTATGTATATTGATGACATCTTAATCTTCTCACAAAAATATTGAACAACATTTTAAACACTTACATACTTTTATTAAAATTGTTGTTAAAAGTTATTTAGCTGTTTTTGTCAAAAATTAAATTATTTCTATTTAAAATTAAATTTTTAGGGTATGAATTAGAACATGGTCAAATTTGTCCAATTTTTAGAAGTATTGTATTTGCAATTAAATTTTCTGATGAATTAAAGGATAAAAAATAATTACAAAGAAATTTAGGAAGTGTAAATTATATTGGTGAATACTACAAAAATTTGGCTATTGATAGTAAACCTTTATATGATAGGTTAAAGAAAAACCCTTCTGTATGATGTGAAATTCATACTAATACAATAAAAAATAATTAAACAAAATGTCAAATATTTGCCATGTTTAAGTTTATTAAATCCTGATTTGTTTAAATTGTAGAAACTGATGCTTCTATGCTTCTGATATTGGTTATGGATGAATTTTTAAAACAAAAGAATCCACAAACCAATAAAAAAGAATTAATTAGATACTCTTCTGAAACATGGAAAAATGCTCAATTAAATTATTCCACAATTAATAAAGAAATTCTTATTGTACATCTCTATATTTCTAAATTTCAAGAAGATTTACTAAATAAAGAATTTCTTCTTAGAATTGATTGTAGTGCTACAAAAGAAGTGTTGCAAAAAGATGTTAAAAATATTGCTTCCAAACATATATTTGCTAGATGACAAGCTATTTTATGTGTTTTTTATTTTAAAATTGAATATATAAAAGGTGAATCAAATTCTTTGCGTGATTTTCTCACTTAGTGAATTCTTACAAGGATAAAATTTTGTAGGACATGTAAGAGCATATGGATGAAAATTCAAAATTACAATATTTAAAAAATTATGTTGAAAATCCCACTACAATTGAGAAAATTAGAAGAATTCGTGCATTAAAGGATAGGGTTACTCCACATTCTGAAATCCCAAATGCTTATATAGTAGAAGATATAAATGTTTTATCAATAAACCATCAAGTATTTCTTTATCAAATAAGTTATTATAATTTATTAATTTTATATTTAACTCATAAATCAAGAAGAAGCCCGGATTTAAATGAAGTTGTGTGGTATCATCTTGAAGAAATTCGAAAAGAAATGGCTATTATCATTTAAAATATTCTTATTTTTGCAGGAAATTTCAAGGAAGAGGTCATAGACCTCAAAAAGGATATGACTATACATTAAATCAGGTATGCCAATACTCTCATAGATCTTTTCAAAACATTAAATAACTTCTCAATTCGTTTAGTAGAAGCAGAGATACACCCTTTTGAAGTTTACAATGTGTTCTGCCTAGTTTTGCTTGTCTTTTTGCATGGTTGGCATAGGAGATTGCTTGGTTACACCATGGATTTTTGGTGCAGCTTGTCATAGTGTAGGTTGATGCTTAACCACGCCAATATCCTCTATTAAATCAGGTATGCCAATACAATTCACAATATCCTCTATTATATTGGTCATCTCAGATGAGATGTGAGTCATCTTCCAGCCAATTAAACTCTAAAAATACCACCCTTATTACAATAGGTTATAAACCTACAGCCAAAAATGTTCTTCCTGATGAGTTCTTAAATAAGGACCATGAATAAGTTAATAATGGAGTGAATTTATACTCTTTCTTAATATTTGAATCTAATATTAAATTAGATCCCTATGAAGTAGTTAATAAATATTCTTTTTCTTTCGCTATATTCCAAACAAACAACCATGGAATTTGAAATTTTATCAAAAAGAGTAGAAATGGTTGTCTTTGAAATTTTGAATCTTGAAATTTTTTAGAATAAATATATTTGAATCAAGCAAAAATAATTTTCAACTTTTTAGGTAAAAAAGTCTCTTCTTTGGGTCCATTATTTTTTAACTAATTAAGAAACTATCCTGGAATGATTTTGTCAAAATTGGCTTCATCAATTCGAATCCACCAATTATGTTTACATAAATAATTTTGATATAAGTAGACATTGTGAAAACTATCCACCATATCTGAATAAGTAAATTCATACTCATAATTATTATATCTTGAGACAAAATTTTGAGTTTGAGTGGATGAAGAATTCTAGTCAGAAAATGATGGTATTTTATGAATATACATTTGAGACAAGGCAATTTGATTGTTTTCAATTGTTGGAAACCAATGTTAGTGACGACTGGATCTTTGGTCTATCATTGATATCAATAATTTTGGTGAAATTTAAGAAATCAGCATAAGTATGTATGATGAGTTTTTAAAGGAAGTTGTCCTTTTAAGCTGAAGTGAGAGTTTGAAGAATTATTTAAATATTTATTAACTACTTTGGTACCAAAATTGCACCAGAATTAAACAAAAAAAAATAAATAAGAAAAACTTACTATTTATTTTCTTCAATCTTTAACAACTTGTATTAACTTCAAAACTATGAACATGAACAAAGATGGAAAGATAACTCCTTAACTCCTACCCGTAAACATATAAAGAACTAAAGAAGAAAGAAAGTTTAACTAGAGAGACAAAGTTTTAGAGAGAACTAAAAGAATTCCATTGCATAAGAAAGTCTGAATTAAAAAGAGAGAATTTTATAATGAAAGCTTGGAATTGAAAGCTGAAATTGAAACCTGTCTTACAACTCATTTTGAGCTCTATTTATAGAACTTACAACAGATGAATTTCATTTATATTTCACAAAAAACAAAAATACATAATTAAATGTCTAAAAAGTCAAAAAAAAAACATAATTTAGTGTCCTGATCACAAAGACATGATTTGATGTCTCCACTTGTAATTGTCTTATCTTGTTTTCTTGTAAATTTTCTTACTTTTAGGCATAGCCAAAATTTTATAATTCATGTCAAAATTGGCACAAATTATTTCTTTGACTTTTTCTTTCTTGCAGACCTTTTGGAATGTATTTTCTCAATTTCATATGACGAAGATTTTCTGAGTCAATCTTGGAGAAATTGCTCTGGATTTATGAGAAGTTGAATCTAACAATTTGAAGACATATTCTTTATTTTATATAAATTATGTAATAATTGTTCAAATTCATTTTTCTCCTTTTCTGACACTGTTGGATGATCATTATCAGAATCAGTTTCATCAATCTTAAATTTTCATATGTGGAGGTTTCCAAATCTTCATCCGTTGAAGTTTTAGGCATAGACATATTCTCAATTGTCTTATCTTGATTTCTTGTAAATTTTCTTACTTTTAGGCATAGCCAAAATTTTATAATTCATGTCAAAATTGGCATAAATTATTTCTTTGACTTTTTCTTTCTTGCAGACCTTTTGGAATGTATTTTCTCAATTTCATATGACGAAGATTTTCTTAGTCAATCTTGGAGAAATTGCTCTGGATTTATGAGAAGTTGAATCTAACAATTTGAAGACATATTCTTTATTTTATATAAATTATGTAATAATTGTTCAAATTCATTTTTCTCCTTTTCTGACATTGTTGAATGATCATTATCAGAATCAGTTTCATCAATCTTAAATTTTCATCTGTGGAGGTTTCCAAATCTTCATCCGTTGAAGTTTCCACATATGTAAATTTAATCAAATATTTTTCAAAAGAAAAATTTGAAATGGAGGATTTTATTTCTTTCTTTTTCCCTTTATTTTTTATTCTTTCTTTTCTCATTTTCATTTTCATTTTCATTTTCTTTTTTTCTTCTTTCTCTGATTTTTCTTTTTCTTTTTCTATTTTTTCTCTGTCAATTTTTTTCTTTCTTTTCTTTCTCAATTTTTCCTTTTTTATTTTTTCTTTTAATCCTTTCTTGGAATAGCTACCACATTTATTTCCTTTTGTAATCTATCAATTAATTCATTTTTCTCATCATTTGTCAAATCCTATTTTGAAGAAAGAAATAGAGTAGTATTAATATCTTGAGACAATTTTTCTTTAGTGAGAAGAAGATCTTCTTCCACTAAAGTCTTTTGAATTGTGTCATAATCTATCGATATTTTGGCCACCATTTGACATATTGCACTCTTTAGAGTTGTGGTATATCTTCAGCACATCCGAACCCATATTTCCAAGCATATAACTACGAGATTTGAAATTTTATTAAAAAGTGCAAAAATGGGTATTTTGAAATTTGTTGGTTTTGGAATTTAGAGAAATAGATATTTTTGAATTGGGCAAAAAGTTATTTAACTTTTTGGGTAAAAACGTTTCTTTATTAGGTCCATAATTTTTGAACTAATGTAAAAACGACCATGGAATTATTTTTTCAAAATTGGTACCATCAATTTGAATCCACCAAGTATGTTTGAATAAAGAATTTTGATATAGAGAAAATTATGGAAGTTGTCTATCATATCAAAATAAGTAAATTCAAACAAATAGAAGAAACTCATAACAAAATAATTTTCTTCATATAAATAATTTAATTATTTCTCAAAAATATTATATTTCTATAACACTTGTAATAAATTAACAATACAAATTTCAAACAATTGCAATGGTTGATTCAGGTGCAGATTTAAATTGCATTAAAAAGGGCTTAATACTTTCAAAATATTTTGAAAAAACTCAAGTTGTATGACATGCTGCACAAGGAACACAAATAAATATAAAATATAAAATATTAGATCTTCGTATATTTTCTGAAGAAAATAATTATTTTTGTTCTCCTTTTGTGTTAACTAAAGCAATTGGTCAACATGTAATATCAGGAAATCCTTTTCTAAATTTAATGCATCCACACCAATGTGATGGTAAAAAATTATCAAAAATAAATTCTAATTTGTCATTTAAATTTGTGACTCTTCCTATAATAAGAGATCTATAAATTATTTTCTTAATTTTTCTGAAAAATATCACAAGATTGATTTTTGCAGGATATAAATATGCTATCGAAAAGAGAAGAAAAGAATTGGTTTTCCTCAATAATAGACCTGACTATACCTTATATCATGTAAGTTATAATAGAATTTCAAATTCTCCTTTTCAATGGCCATCTCAAATGAGAAGCCAAATTTCATCTATTTAATCAAATATCAGAAATACTACTCCCCTTTCAATTGGTTTTAACCCTACAGTTAAAAGAAACCTTTTAGAAGAATCATCCTCAAATCAGAATTATGATTATATCCCAAATGGGGTAAAAATACATGCTTTAACTATATCAGCAAGTGATCTTAAATTATATTCTAGTGATGCAGCAAATAAATATTTTAATCACCCTTCTAATTCACAGTCTGGTTTGAAAGGACCATTACCATTGAAAACTCATCATACATATGCAGATTTTTTAAATTTTACAAAATTTGCAAATATAAAAGATAAACCCATAAGTAATCATCCTCAAGAATGGTCTCCTACCTATGAGGATAGTGAAATACCCCTTTCTGAGAAATATATCCATCAAATCCCTTCTTTTTTTAGATTGAAAAATACTATCTATTCAAACTTTAAAATTCATTTCAAACTATAACAATCTTATACCAATTTACTTATTATGATATGGTGGATAACATCTCCAATGTAATTTTGTACTAAAATTCTTTGTACAAGAATACATGATGGATACGTATTGATGACACAATCTTTGAAAAACCCATCCCAAACTAGTTCCTTGATTGGTTCAAAAATATAGGACAAAAATAAGAAAAATTTCTACTCGAAAAACTACAACCTTTCTTTACCCAATTTCAATACATTTACTCCTCAAAATTTCAAAATTCAAAAATCTTTGGAGAATTTCTTCTACTCTTGTTAATAAAATTTTAGATACCTTGGCTATTTGCATAGAAATATGAAATGGGTTATGAAATTAATGGCATTCCACAGCTCAGAAGAGTTCTATTCACAAAATGGTGGCCAAAATGTCAAGTTGATTATGATTCAATTCAAAAAATCTTGACACAGAAGGATGTTCTTCTTGTGAAAGGAAAATTGTTTGACGTATTTCCTCCTAAAAGAAATAATTTTGTTGAAAATCAAAAAAAAAAATGATCGAAAAAAATGAAAAAGGAAATAGCAATGATCTTTGTTGTCTCTACTCCACTCAAGGAGAAAGAGGAAAAATTAACAAAAGCAAAAGAATAACCAGAAAGAGAAAAAATTGAAAAAGGAAAAAGAAAGGGAAAATGAGAAAAATAAAAAGAGGAAACTAAAAATTAGATGCATCTACATCCCACATATTAACATACGATTTAATAAATCTTGATGACCATGAAGAATTTGACACTTCTGTGTATCAAAATCATGATTCTTATCCTAAAATGACAGAAAAGTAAAAATATGAATTTGAACAACTAATATATAATCTTTATAAAAATAAATAATATGTATTAAAAGTTTTAAACTTTAATTCTGATAAATCCAGAGTAGTATCTCCAATATCTACACAGAGGACGTTTTCATGTGAAGAAGTTGAAGATGCCAAAATACCAACAAGAAAATCTGCAAGGAATTAAAAGTAAAAAATATTAATTGGTGGTGGCGCTGAAACTCTAGTGGGTGTCTCTTTAACAACTTTGATTTGTTGCAAGAATGAAAGAAATCAGAATTGTTTTGCAAATATTATATCAATTAAGAATGAACACAAGCCAACACGCACTTGAATATAGTGGGACGGAAACTAAAGTTTAATATGCTTGGAATGTTTTATGCATGAGGATTTTGTATTGGTGGATGATGGTTCGGCCATGTTGTGGATGCTTGGGAATCAGGATACAAATGTTTATCTCAGTAATAAGGAGTGGTGTTGATAACTTGAGGAAGGAAAGTGCTGGTATTTGATGGTATATTAATTTTTGTCTTTAGATTTAGTCCAAGACTTTGACAAGGCATGCAAAGTCTTTTGTATCTGGCAGGTTCAGTTACATGCAGTGGTGAAATTTGTTTTATGTTGATGCTGAATTCCAAGAATTTAGTGAAGTCCCAATGGATGTTGAGGGTGATTAATCTACCTGAAACAGTGGAGCACATGCTTAAGGCTAGGTCATAATCTGGTACTTAGCTTAGGATTTTAATTTTGTGTACAAAGTCCACACTACATGGACTCTTTTGTTGAGATCAAAAGTTTTAACATAATATTGCTAGCCTGCAATATTACACCTAAAAATTTTGATACTACACTTTTGTTAAAGACTAAGCTACTTGAATAGCAAGATATGATGCAAACGTGTAGTACTCCTAATTTTTATGCTTTTACTTATGTAAGGGTGGTGTGCCTAAATCCGCCACCCCTTTAGCTTTAATTTATAAAAGTGGATGTGGCGATCCTCCCCAGCCATGAGGTTATGGAAAAAAAAAACTTTAAAAAGTGGAAAACTTCCAAGAAATTACACAAAAGTAGCAAAACTAGTGGGAGACATCACACCATTTCTTTGTAATTATGTTTTTTTTTTAGTTTTTAGACATTGAATTATGTCTTTTGTCTTTTATGAATTGTAAATAAAATTCATTTCAAATGAAATGAAATTCATATGTTGTAAGTTCTATAAATAGAGACCAATATAGGTTGTAATGCAGGTTCCATTCCAAGGTTACAATTTTAGCATTCAATTCTAAGGTTTTAATGTAAAGTTCTCTCTTTGTAATCAGGCTTTCTTATGCAATAGAATTCTCTTGGTTATCTCTAAAAGTTTCTATCTCTAGTTAAACTTTCTTTCTTATTTAGTTCTTTATATGTTTACAGGTTGGAGTTAAGGAGTTATCTTTCCAACTTTGTTCATGTTCATTGCTTTGAAGTTAATACAAGTTGTTAAAGATTGAAAAAAATAAATATTAAGTTCTTTTTATTTATTTTATTTTATGTTTAATTTAATCATAGTGTAATTTTGATGCTGACCAATTGCTTTAGTTAACACAAATGGAGAATAAATATAATTATTTTCTTCAAAAAATATACAAATATCTTGGTTCTGATACCAGGCTTAGCGTTCCATGGCTCTGATGTCAAAATACATCAGGATTAAATTAAACATAAAATAAATAAGAAAGATCTTACTATTTATTTTCTTCAATTTTTAACAACTTGTATTAACTTCAAAGCTATGAACATGAACAAAAATGGAAAGATAACTCCTTAACTCCAACTTGTAAACATATAAATAACTTAAAAAAAAAGAAAGTTTAACTAGAGATAGAAAGTTTTAGAGAGAACCAAGAAAATTTTATTGCATAAGAAAGTCTTGATTACAAAGAGTGAACTTTACAATGAAAGTTTAGAATTGAAAATCTTCTGCAATTTGGTCAGCTCCTTTACCTCGCCAATGTCATGGTTAGGGAATTGTCTTGCATAATCATTAAAACAGTCCCAAGGCTCTTTGAAGGTTTCACGATTCAATTGTTCAATGTTCACAATGTCTAACCTCATGCTCTCCAATTTGGCCGATGAGAAGTATTTGCCCAAAAATTTCTTTTTCATTTCCTCAAAAGAAGTTATAGGGTGACATGCAATAGATTTGAACCACTGCTTGGCTTTCCCTCTCAACTAAAAGGGAAACAAAACCCTATGTACCTTATCTTCAGGTATCTTTGGAATTTTAAAAGTGTTGCACACACCCCAAAACCAATCAAGATGTTCATTTGGATATTCACTGTCAAGCCCTTCAAAATATTGGCCTTGAGAAATTATGAAAACCACTTGAATAGGAATGTGATAACTTTCTATGTCAATGCCCACATAATTGTGTCTATTTTTAATGTTTAAGGCAAAATTGTCCCCAAACTTAGGTGGAGCTCTTTCTCTCTGTTGTGCCATTGTCTGTTCTTTTTTCTTAAGTCTCAAAGTTTTTGCCAATTCCAAGTCTAGCTCAAATTCAAAACTTCCCTTAGACTTTGTACACCATGGCATGCACTAAGAATGTTGCACTCCAAGCTTCAGGCGACCTGCTCTTGACAAGGCCACAACCAGTAGACTTTTCTAGAATAAGTAAGAAAAATAAAAAAGAAGATGCACTAACTAACAACAAAAGACACAATATTCACAAGTTAACAAAAAATGCAAAATCACACAACCTAACTGAAAGCAATCTCACTATTCAAAAACTCAACAATAAATCCTAAAGCACGTTGCTCCTCTCTGCCAATGGCGACAAAAATTGCTAGGTGTGTCGTATACTTGCAATCTTACCCTATTCTAATATAGATGCATGAGTAGGGATCGAATCTTCAGGGAAGGGAATTGTGAGTATCGCATTGGCTTGGATCAAGGAGAGAGTAGTCAAGTTCAATTAAAATGTAAAATTTGTAAAACAAGTAGTAAAAAACAAGTAAGAGTGAATGTATTTAGGAGAAGTGCATCTTGGAAATTAGTTACGGTTCAGTGAACTCTCATTTGTTGATAACTCGTGCCTGTGAAGATTTGAAAAATGTTATGGGCGTTTAACTTCCTAGAGGGAAACTAAAGTCCATATGTCCTAGCACCCTCGTCTCTACCGCTGTCAACCAAGCCCTCCCATGTCAAGGTCAGTGTTTTGGCTTTGATTTCTTAATCCAAAACCACAGATCTATAGTATTTTCCCATGATAAAGATAATGACTGGTTTCGATGATAAGTTGGTAAATCACTTACTTATTGGCCTTATTTCATAATGAATTTGCTTAAGTTCTCAAGTAATTATAGTTGTTAATGTTGAATTATGCGTGAATTTAGGTGGACGGAAAAAAAGGAAGCTAAGAGAAGAAGAAAGATTGAAAAGACTCAAAAAGGGAAAAAGATTCAAAAATATAACCAGTTGGCATAACTTCAGAGAAGCTGAGCCATAAAAAAGACAGCATAATTTCAGAGAAGCAGCGTAGCTAGAGCCAAAGTGTGCCAAAGAAAATCAGTGAACCAAAGGACAACGCAACTTCGGACATGTCACACTAATCAGAGCTCTGCAGGATGAAAAACAGCTCTCGCATGGTGCACCGCAGGCCACGCTGTGTAAATTGTGGCAAGAACTGCACGACACAACTTGAGCTAGCCTATGCGAGCTGATGTATCAGTGTACTTTGTGTACTTTTACAACTTTTTACATTTATGGTCCTTCTTCCACCTACTTTTTGGGGTCCAACATGTATTCTTGAGTTTGTTAGGGGTCATTTTAAGAATTATAGAACTAAAAAGTAGGTAGAAAAAGAAGGCGGACTTTGTAAAATGTACAAGAACAACAGAGGAAGACAAAATAATTGGAGAAAGAACTACTTCTTCTCAAAGCAATAACTACACTAGAGCTCTAAGGTTGAGGGCAACTTTTGATAAAACAATCTGGGATTTTCAAACTCATTTGGAAGAGAAGCTTTCATCTTTACTTAAGGGTGACATCCTTCTTGTTATTTATGGATTTTATAACAATTTTCTATATGATTGTTTTGCTTGAAGCTACCATGAGTAGCTAAACCTTGATGGGTTGCCATGTGGATGACTAGTGGATCTAGTAGAGCTTGATATCATGATGAATCTTGCCTTGGTTATGTTCAAGAAAAACCTTGTATGCTTAATTCTAATAGGCTCCCATAGTAATGCACATTTGTAGATTATGTGAAGCCATGGATGAACTCATTGGTCTAATGGGGGAATCTAACTAGTAGTATGACAAGGGGTTGCTTTAGGATCCACCATCCTAATTAGTAAGAGTAAAGAATTAGAAATGTTTTAGCATGACTTCTTTATAAGGTCATAGGGAATGGCTCTAGATCTTGGGTGATGAGGCAAAAGGGAAGGATACCTTAGTTTGATCTCTTAGTAAGGTTATAGGCTCCTTTTCCAAGCTGAAAGAACAAAAGAATGGTAGAATTTCTACTCAATCGGTGATGAATTGATTTGAGAGGGGGATAGTTCTTAGAAAGCTATCTACTCTTAAGTCATGCACGTTGTAGATTGCGAGAGGTGTTAGTAACCTATAGCCTCCAATGGAAAACCTCTAAAACTTAGCACAAAGGCAAGTAAGTAGTTTAAGTATCGGTTTGAAGCCCATAAGTTATCCCATGGTACTCTTATCTTCTCTACGTGTAATTGTCTTGAATGTTGTTTGCAATCTACTTGTTGAATTATCAATTGATTCACATTTACTGAATTATTGTTACTTACCAATTCTACTTGTTTGTAACTTTCCAACCAAAGAATCCCTCCCTGTGGGAATGATCCTTAATCTATACTAGAGTGATAGTCCAAGATTATCATCTAGAGCACTTGAGGTAAACTTGTTGATTAGACCACTAACCTCTCTTGAGGTATTGATTTGTGAACTAACTGTGTTGATTGTGTGATACTCTTAGAAGATAAATCTATGAAGCACACACTATGATTCACATGGGATAAGATTTTGGCACTATTGTCGGGGACAAATTTTTGGTGTTGTTGCCGGGTAAGGCAATTGGTGTTGAAAAGTTGCTCAAAGTAGTAGTTTGTTTAGAGTAAATTGTTTTTCTTTGTGTATCATTGGTAAATCTATTTTGTGAAGTTTAGTTACTTGTTTTCATTTGTTCTTATAGGTGTTCTCAATAGTTTGTAATTGTTTGCTTATGCAAAGGAATACAAGATCAAGAGGAGTAACTGAATACGAATTGAATCAAGAATTGGAGAGAACCTTATTGGCTGAAAGAAGGTTAAGAGCAAGAATGGCGGACAGACAAGAAGAACCACCTTTACCTCGTTTGGGTGATTACTATGAGCCACCAATGCAAAATGCCAACAATCATTTTGAGATTGAAGTCAAGAGCTTCCAAATACTATCTCAAATTGTGGCGATGATTAGTCAAGGAGCTATATTTAAAGTGAACAAACATGAAGACCCACATGATCACTTGGAATCATTTCTAGAATAGTGTAACATATTTAAGCTACCCCGAGTTCCCCAAGATGTGGAGAGACATGTTTTATTTCCATTCTCCTTGAGAGGAAGGACGAAGCAATGGTATAACTCTATTCATGGAGCAAGCATAAAATCATTTGATGACCTCTAAAAGAGATTTCTAGTCAAATACTTCCCACCTTCTAAATTGGAGCACATGAGGATGAAGATTATGAACTTTAGGCAACATGATGGGGAGACTTTCAAGGAAGTGTGAGAACGATTCAATGGTTTGATCCGTGCTTGTCCCAACCACAATTTGGGAGATTTAAGGGCTATGAACATATTTCTACAAGGGTTGAATGCCAAATCAATTATAATGGTTCAAGCAAGTGCTGGAGGAGCAATCAAGGAGAAAATGGTACCTAAAATTCAGTCATTGTTTGACAAGATAGCAGCGGACGGATGTATTTGGTCGGACATAAGATGTCAATCATCAAAGAAACTATCTATGATGCTCCAGTTAGATGAAGGTTCATCATTTAATGCAAGGCTTAATGTACTTACAAAACTTATCACAAATATTAAAGTAAAGAAAGAAATCAAGCAAGTATTGGTATGCGGTATGTGCAAGGAAGATCATCACACCAATGAGTGTTATCTCACAATGGAGTCAGTGCAGTTTGTGAACAACTTCAATAGGCCCTATAATGACAATGGTAATTAGCAAAAGAAATGAGAAAATTGGCTAGGTAACCAATAAAGACAAGGTTACTACCAACAAGTCCAAGGGCAACGCCAATTTGATCAAGGGCAGAGTTAAGAAGTGATTCTAGCAAGACCAATATATCTACTGGGGTTCCAAAATGTGCAACTGATTGAAGAGAACAACAATTGTAAGAAAATTGCGGATGATGCTTTGAGTATAATCATGAAGAGACTTGAAAAGAGTGACATGGAAGCTGAGAAAAGATTGAACCATTTAGAGGTGATGGTGAAATATCAAGATGCTAAGTGGACATAAAGTTCGGCTGAGATAAAGAACTTGGAGTTGCAAGTTGGGCATTTGGTAAAAGCACAAAATTGAAGGATGCAAGGATCACACTCCCAAGTGATACCATTCTGAACCTTAGAGGCAAGGAACAATGTCATGCCATTATGTTGAGAAGTGGCAAAGAAGTCACCATAAATGATGAAGAAGAGCATGGGTTAAAAGACCAAGAGGTGTCCGAACCGCAACATAAATGATGAAGAAAAGCATGGGTTAAACGACCAAGAGGTGTCCGAACCGCAACAAGAAGAAGAAGCTAGAACTTCAAAGCAAGAGGAAGAGATAATTGAAGAACTTCCTATCAAAAAGAAGAAGAAAGAGTTGAAGGAGACATTGAACTTCAAGGAGGGTGTACCACCCCTTCCTTTCCCTCAAAGGGTGAAACCTACAATAAAGAAAGTTCAATATGGCAAATTTGTGGAGCTTATCAAGAAGTTGTATGTAGAGGTTCCTCTTCTCGACTTGTGTTGGCCAGTACCCACATATGCCAAGTTCCTCAAAGATTTAGTGACAAACCAAGAGCAGGTCCTACAATGTGGGGAAGTGATCATGATGAATGAAGAGAGCAAGTGTGTTGTGAACAAAGATCTTCTGCCCAAATTGAAAGATCTGAGGAGTTGTACGATACCATGTATTGTGGGATCAAGATATTTTGCAAAAGCACTTTATGATCTACGGGCAGGAATCAACCTCATGCCACAATCCACTGCTGCAAGTGTTGGATTTGACAAATAAAACCGGTTTCTATCACCCTCCAATTGGTGAATTGTTCCATAGTGCAACCAGTGGGGATAATCGAGGACATATTGGTATGAGTTGATAATTTCACAATCCCAGTTGATTTCATCATCTTGGATATAGGGGAAGATGAAGATGTACGAATTATTTTTAGTCGACCATTTCCACCAATGGGAGATGCTCTCATAGGAGTGAGAGCATGAAAAATCCTCGTTCTTTTGATGAATGCTATGTGATTGATGTCATTGATGAGTGTGTTAGAAAAGGTGAAAGATGCAAAGCTTTTACATATAAGCATGACTATGATGTGGTGACCTTGCAATGTGAAAATTAACACCTTATGATGAGGAAGATGAAAGAATAATGCATGATCTTGAGAATGATGTTCAATTGCTTGTGTTGGATCATATGAGTTTAATTGAAGGTTTAGATTTTGCTAATAATGTATTTTAGCCCATTGAGGTGAGGCTGGCCAATGATCTAGAGTGCAGGCCTAAGAAATTAAAACCGTCAATTGAGGAGTCACCTACATAGGAATTGAAACCTTAAAGTATGCTTTCTTGGGTGACAATGGCACATTACCGGTTGTCATTTCAGCTTATTAGGAGCCTGGGTAAGAAGAAACGTTGATTAATGTGCTCAAGGAATTCAAGAAAGCTATAGGCTGGACTATTTCCAATATTAAAGGCATTATCCCATCCATATGCATGCACAAGATCTTACTAGAAGAAGGTAAAAGTCCAACCCGAGAGAGACAAAAGAGGTTGAATCCCATAATGATGGAAGTGGTGAAGAAAGAGATCATCAAGAATCTCGATTTCGGAATGGCATATGCTATATCCAATAGTGAGTGGGTCAGTCCGGTGCAATGTGTACCCAAGAAGGATGGAGTAACGGCTATGAAAATTGATACATATGAGCTTATTGCAACAAGACTTGCAACTGCGTGAAGGGTTTGCATGGACTATAGAAAGTTGACGAAGGCCACCCGAAAGGATTATTTCCCTTTACCATTTCTTGATCAACTCCTTGGTCGAATTGCTAGATATCCTTTCTACTATTTTTTGGATGGTTACTCTAGGTACAATCAGATTTTAATAGATCCAAAGAACCAAGAGAAAACAACATTCACTTCCCTGTTTGGGACATTTTCCTTCAAGAGGATGCCATTTGGGCTATGCAATGCACCAGCCACGTTCCAATTGTGTATGCTATCCATATTCCATTACATGGTTGAAGACATAATAAAAGTTTTCATGGACGACTTTTCAATCTTTGGCCGGTCATTTGATAGTTGCTTGGAAAATTTGGGATGTATTGACACTAACTTGGTTCTTAACTGGGAGAAGCGTCAATTTATCGTCCAAGAGGGAATTGTTTTAGGGCACAAGATCTCAAGAAGTGAAATTGAGGTGGACAAGGCAAATATCGAAGTGATTCCCAAGCTTGCTCTTCCAAGCAATGCGAAGGGAATCTGAAACTTCTTGGGTCGCACCGGTTTCTATTGGCAATTCATCAAAAACTTCTTCAAGATAGCAAAGCCATTGTGCAATTTTCACTACTACAAAATGAGGTTGTAGCAACACTTTAAAGGCAATACTTCAAAAAAATATTAAAATTGACAAAAAATTTAGAAAAATTTGCAACACTTTAAAATAAGTGTTGCATATATAATTTAATGCAACACTTATAAACAAAAATGCAACACTTTTTTACGAGTGTTGCAATTAGTGACATGAGAGAGAAACAAAAAGCCAAAATCAGAATTTTTCTTCATATTTTCACTTTCCCTCTTATCTCTTTATTAAAAGAACCTTAATCTTTACCTCAACCATTCACATAACTCACTCAAATCACCAAAATCTTCCCGCAATCATCACTCTATGAATAATGCAGGAACTAAGGGATAATTTGCATGTATTAAATTCCAGATTTGAATATTGAAATCAACCCAAATATAAATTCCCACAACCCTAAGGTATGAATTTCTAATTACTGCTTAAATTTGTGTTAAAAGGTTGTTGCTATGATATGGAAAATCATTATTGAGCATACATAAAGAGATTATATGGACTAATTTGCAATCTTTCATTCTAATATTGTAAACCCCGCGTGTAGGCTTAATGTTGATTATTCCAATCTAATTTTTATATAATATTTTGATTATTTTTATGTTTTATTTTCTCTTAAAAATTGAAGTGAGGGCCTTGAAAAATGATTTTTCTTATCTGCGGTTTTTCGTTGGTTTTTCTATCATGATATGATTATTCACTTTGAAGCTTATTGTAATTTTTGGTCGCTGCCAAAAGAAAAGTGACTAAATTTTTTTTTCTTATTATCCTTGTTCGTTATTTAGTAACTGATTTAATTTTTCAAACTTTATTCATGTTAGTTTTTTTGAATATTCTGCAGATTGCCTATGAGTCCTATAAATAGATCCACATATGAACAAGAAAGTTAGTAATACTACATGTGTAGAGTAGCTCTGTCTCCCTCTTTCTCTCTGCTTACTTCTCTGGATGTCTTGTTTATCTCTGCCATCTTTCGATCTTTCTATTTCTCTTTCTTTGAATCCTTGAATCTTTGTGCCTGCAAAAAACCTAAAAATTTCCAAAAACCAAAAATCCCAACTGAAATCCTTACAAAAATAATCCAAACGTACCCTGCAAATATTTCCAAAAGAACCCCCTTTTCACCAATTTTTCTTTTTGATAGTTTATGTTGTATAATCTTGAATCCTTTCTTGGATTCCAAGTTTAAGAAAAATGGATTTATGGGTTCTCTTTTTCTATTGTTCTTAATGCAATTTTGTTATTTTATGCATTGGCATGTGTATGGTTGTTGGTAGTTTTTGTTTTGTTGGATTAAAATAATAGAGGCAAAAAATCTTTTCTTTTTTTAACCTTATTTCATCGTTGAAATCTTTTAATTATTTGAATACAATATTTTTGTGTTTTCTTATTGTGATGAAATTAGAATAATATTGTGGGAATGAAAGAATGATTTGAAAATCAATAGACATTGGTGGAGTTCAAGCCATTTCCCTCTCGTGGAGGTTTTCGAACTCATCATTTACAAATCTAAAAAGATCTATTCATTCTATTTCTGTTCCTCTCCCAAGTTAGTGAGTCAAAACCCTACCCTGTATCTGTTAAAAGAAAATTAGGGAGTAGAGAATGTGAAGGATCATTATTATCATTACTACTTTCACCCACAACATAATCTTGCAATCGAGCTGGCAATTGTCGTTGTCATTGTGGTCGACTAAACTGTGCTGGATTTCTTTACATACTTGAAGATAAAGGATCTTAAGATAGTTGTGGTGGTTGTTCAACTTGTTCTTCCTTCCATCCATTTTCTTCTTCTTCTTCAATTAATATAGGTAATGGTGGTTGACCAACTGATGTTGTTGGTTCTCTAAAATTCCAATCCCATGCTCCTTGTTCATCAAAAGTAACATCTCTGCTCACAATTATCTTTCTTGTATCTTGATTAAATAATCTATAGCCTTTTGTCTGTAGACTATAGCCAACAAATATGCACTTCTCTACTTTATCATCAAATTTCTTCCTCAAAGCATCAGGAACATAAGAATACGCTAGACAACCAAATACCTTTAAGTGACTAATATTTTGTTTCTTGCCAGACCAAAGCTCGTATGGAGTCATCCCATGATTACACCTCATACCACATCTGTTCAAAATATAAACAGCACAAGACACAGCTTCTGCCCAAAATTCCTTTGGCATATTTATTGCCACCATCAGGGATCTCACCAAATCCATCAATGTTCTATTTTTTCTCTCTGCCACATCATTTTGTTGCGGAGTATACCTGGTTGTCATCTGATGTTTAATACCATGATTCATCAAAAATTCATCACACACAATATATTCAGTGCCTCTGTCAGTTCTCAAATCCTTTATGTAGAATCCAGTTTGTTTTTCTACATACACCTTGAATCTCTTGAAAATATCACAAGCTTCAGATTTATTTTTCAGAAAATAAACCCAACATTTTCTACTAAAATCATCAATAAAGGTGATAAAATATTTATTACCACCATGAGAAGGTACCTCCATTGAGCACAAGTTTGAATGAACAAGTTCCAATAAATGACTAGCCCTCCAAGAATTGCCTATGTGAAAAGAATGCATGTGCTTCTTTCCCTTAATACAAGATTCACACTGTCTGACAGGTATGTCGCTTACTTGCACAATTTAACCCTAAAAACTACTGTAGTAGTGGAAGTAGGGATCGTATCCACAGGGGAGGTATAGTGTTTCGAGAATTTGGAGTGTTTCTCAAGAATGTAACAAAAGTTTCACAGTATCAACTCGGTAAAGTAAAATCAGTACTCAACACTCAAAAAAGAAATTAACTTGCAAGAATGACAGATGAGATTCACAGGAATTCAAGCAGATGTCCTAAAGTTTCTGAATCAGACTACTGAGAGTTCAAACCGTTTACTATGCAATTGACCTCATGAAATACTACTTAGGAAGAGATCGTTGTTGCCTAGGAGTCTAGCTAACACTTAGCATGATGACCACAGTGTTTTTTGTACCCCTTAACACTCCACTTTTCCCATGTCGAGGCCTAAGCGAAATGAAATCAAACCGCAACATCTCAACTTCATGTTTCTAGCTATTAATCATGCAATTTCTCAAGTATCCTATGGCGAGGCCTAACTTGAGTGTCTTCAGTTAAGCTAGCTTCATGAAATCTTCCTTTACCTAATTCTAAAGATTCAACGATCTTTGATTAGCATGTCGACCACATCTCGGATTGTGTACAAGAACAAATGATGAGGTGAATTTATTCATCTTTTATATGTGGTTTTATACTTGATTCTTTGGTCGTTGTTGTTCTTTTTGATTCGTTTTAGTGTTTTATTTGTAGGTTTGTCGACCATGGTGTATGCTTGGAAGAGGAAAATCACATGAGAGTCGAATTGGATCCAAAATGAGAGGAAAAAATTGAGAAAGATCAAGAAAGACGTGATTAGACCAAAAAGGTGCATTTCATCACAAAGAAGCTGGTTCCGTGTTTCACAAGATGTTCAAGATATTAATTCCAATTGTTGATGATCAATCCTATATTGAAAAACCTTGGATAGAGTGGAAGATAAGTGCCAAGTTGATCCCATTGAGGTTCGAGACTCCAAGAAGGGTTAACATCGCGAAACACGAGGAAAGTTGATGAAAAACAAATGCTGAAGAAATCTTCCAGGTTTTGGTATTTTGATCATATCTCTCTCGATTTACATTTAAATTGGATGCTTCAAGAGCCATTGGAAAGCTAAGAGATAGAGCTACAACTTTCATGTTTTGGGGTTTTCCAAATTCGGCAGGGATCATGGAGACAAATGGCCATTTCGGGACGTCGCGACGTGGGAGAAGATCCACGTCGCGACGTGGCTCACTGTTTCGTTTTGTTTTAGAAATTCGTGGACGTTGCGACGTGCGACCGTGCACGTCGCGACGTCGGGAAACGACGGTTTTACTCTTAAAATTTGGAAATTTGCGATTTTGGCCCACTTTGAGTTTTCTTTTCTGACAAGACTTTTGTAAAGGACTTAGTTGCAAATACTTTCATAGAATTACTATATATAGGGCTAGGGTTTACAGAATTTGGATGTGACATTATTGGGAGATTTCAAGCAAGGGTTTTCCTTTGTAATAGCTAGGGTTTTCCTACCTCTTCTATTACTTGGAGAATAACATCATCTCTTATTGGATTCATGTTTTACAAGTCGATATCACATCTAAGGTGTCTTCTTTCCTTATAATCATGTTTTCAATATTGTGCTTAATTGTTAATATTAAGATGATTGATCTAGCCATGCTAGGCTAAATCTTATGTGCTCCCGAGATTATGAATAATGGTTTTTGTGCTTAATCTACATTCTAAGTTCTATTCTATGGTCTTTGTAAACGAGTTTTACTGTGTTCTTCATAATTATGCATGATTTAAGGCCTTAATTATGTATGATGAATATCTTCATAAAGTGCAGTAAATTGCTTAGAGATAACTTATTTTAATCTGTCCTACCGCTATATAAGAGGGTTAGAGTAAGTTGTTTGGAATCTATTGTGGGTTGGTTGTGAATTTGTTAGATTGATTTACTTTAATTCTCACCTACCGCTATATAGGAGGAATTTGGGGGATTAGTTTGGCATTAGCGTGACTGGTTCCGGTGTTGCCTCGGCCATAAAGGAGCGATTGAACTTGAGGGTTTGGTTGAGTTGGTAGTTGCAATAGATTCCGGGTTAATTAAGGAGGTGAACTGTACCTACCGCCATATAGTAGTGTTCAATGAGTTATTTAATATCTAAGTAGTTAAGTGCATCAATCACTCATTTCCTACCGCTATATAGGGTGTGAGTATGTGTGTTTATCCTTATTTTGCATGACCATAGATAGAATGAATGTGTATGTCTTTATGTAACCCTATCATATAATCTCGGGAGTACACTTGCTTGAATTGCGTTTTAAATCATATCACCATCTTTATTTTAGTTAATTGTTGTTCCTTTTGTTACTTTCAGTTTGTCAATTATAAGAACACAAAAATATTTTCTTTAGAACTTCAACATAGTCCTTTCCCTGAGAGAACGAACTCGCTTTACTATTACCTTCATTGGGGTTGTTTAAGCTTATTTTTGAGTAGGGGTGGATAGCAACCACGATCACATTTTACATACATATTTTCCCCCATCAAATTTTGGCTCCGTTGCCGGGGAAAGCAGTCGTGTTGGAGTTTTTGTTTTTATTTATTTTATTTTTTTATTAATTTTTTTTGGTATTCTTTTCACCCTTTCTTTTTACTCCTTGCATGCACAGGACAAGATCTTGTGGATTGCCATAATACAAATTTGATTCGGAACTTGCTAGGACGTTACGTGATAAGAAGAAGTTGGATTCTGCAGCAATGACTGGTCAAGAAAATCAGCAAAATGTGGGTGATCCTCCAAGGGACCCTCTTATTATTCTACCGGCCCAACCAGAAGCACCTTGTCCACACCTTCACGTCGTTAAAACCATATGGTAAGATTCACTCACATTTAGGTTAGGGCTTAGTAATTGTATATTTGATTTTGGTGATATTTAAAGTTTTAGTCATTGGTTTGCGATTTTGGTGATCTTTTAGTTTGTGATTTTGATAATATTTTAATTTTTTTATAGTAAACAATTAAAGGTTTGAGTTAATTATATTGTATATGTGAGATGTATGATTATTAGGGTGGAAAAAAAAATTTACATGGTACTCAATGATTGGATACTTGATAAATCGGGATACTTCTAATAAACTTTAAATCATTAATGTATACCAACTCAGACAAATTCTATTTCCTATTTTATGATAGAGTAATGATAGGGAGTACAAAATTTTGCAATTTGGGAACTCTAATGATGTGAAGTCATAATTGGCATAAAATAGGAAAGAGAATTACCGTTTAAAACTTATCATGATAATCTTGATAAAATCTTTCAGGGTTATTTTCAATTTACCCCCATGAAAGATGACTTTTTATAAAAGATTTTTATAAGCAATTTACACCGGTGACTATTAGTGAAATATGCTAATTAATAACATAATTAATTATTAATTTTAAATGACTATTTTACCCATAAATAAGAAATAAATTAAATTATATTTGTTCCTCTTATATTTAAACATTAATTTCAATTTATCTACTCCATAATTTTGTGTTAATACTTAAATATTATTAGTTTAAACCATAAAATATTTGATCAATTTCTTTAACAAATGTAAGCATTTGTTTATTTTTTTCATCTTTTTTATGTCATCTTCTTTTATGTAAATGAATTTATATAATGTTTTTTATAATTTATGATTTTTTTACTCAATTTAGTTTGTTGTGTTTTTGTAATATATTATTTATCTTATTGTATTATTGACAATTTAAAGCGTCAATTTAATATCTTAAAATTTTTTATTATATTATTTTACATCTTAATGCAATCTAATCAACATAACAAAATTATATAACATATAATGACCAAAAAATAAATAAATAAAATAATTATTTGATTGTTGGTTTTAAGTTATAGATTTATTATTAATATATATTTTTCTAATATAGATATCTTTTGTACTTAATAAATTTAATTTAATAAAAAAATAGTGAGCTCTAAATTAAAAATTCATAAATATTAGAGTGGTAATATAAAAAGTTATATTAATTTTTTATTAAAGAATTAAAAAAATAGACAAAGTACATATTTTTTTATTACCTTCATAAAAAATTAAATAATTCATATAAGGCTTTTGTTGACTAAGGACATTAAAAATAATTATAAAATATAGTAAACTATATTCAAAATATAATGTTTTTTAGTTAGATTGTATATATTTATTCTATTATTTAAAATAAGAATAGAAAATTTAATTTGTTAAAGTATATATGAAAAAAATTGTAAAGTAGAATGAAAACAAAATGGTGATAAGGAGGACAAGATTTTGAGAATTAAATTTAAGGGTGAAACAGTATAAAACATGAAAAAGTGAAAAAGAATAAATATTTGGGCGAATGACAATTTTAGTCCCCAATGTTATAGACAGTGGCAAAATTAGTCCCTAATGTTATTTTTTGACCAGGGAGGTCCCCAATGTTTCAAAATTTGTCCAATTAAATACATTTGACAAAATTTTTGGATATTTAACAAATCCAACAATATGAATCCCACGTGCTCTGTCAAGTAATCCATCTTTAACACAAAAAAAACCACAACATGATGATGACGATCAATATTTTGTTTCTATTCTTCTGCTCCTTCATACACTTCCGCCTCTTTATGATGATGACGATCAATATTTGTTGTTGCTGGTGATATAAGAATGACAAATTTCTTCTCTTCCATGGCAAATTGTTGTTGTTGGTGGTATAAGAATGACAGATTTCTTCTCTTCCATGGCAAATTGTTGTTGTTGGTGGTATAAGAATGACAGATTGCTTCTCTTCCATGGCAATTGTTATTGCTGGTGGTATAAGATTGACAGATTTTTCTTTCATGGCAACCTTAGGCTTCTTATGACTCGTACTATGCCCGCATAGAGCTTGAAATGAAGGGAAAGTTCTATTACAAGTTTTGCACTCTTAAACAAAGAATCCCACTTTCCCTCCTGTTGTAGAAGTTACCATTTCACTGAATCTTCTACTAGTGAACTTTTCCATCTTAATCTGATCAACTTGTTTTCTTGCTCCGCCACTACTTTCTTCTTGTGCCAAAAGTATTAAGCAATTGGCTATGTCTTGATCATCATCTTCTTCTTCTTCTTGATCAGTACTAGTGGTGGTTGATGTATCACTAGTACAAGTAGTTGTAGCAGTTGGAATTAAAGAATAAACATATCCCAATACATCCCCATCTTCTCCACCAACACCACCACCACCATCACCACCACCACTTGAGGAAGAGGATGTGACTGTTGCCACCACCCATGGCTTGCCAACCGGAGACAAAGGCCTTTGGCAACGCTTGGTGCGCTTGCCTTTGATAATTATGGAAGGATCATTGGTCGACCCTGAAAATTATTCTATAATTTCCATGGGTTTTTCAAAAATTGGTGATTAACAAGTGTATATAAGAAGTGAAGAAGTAAACTGAGTGAAGAAGAGAAGAGTGAGAAAAGAAAATGAGAGAGAAATGGGAGAGAGTGATAGTGGGCATTTGTTGTGGTTTTTTTTTCTTTACTAACGGAACATGTGAATCTCACATGGTTAGATCTATTAAATATTCAAAAATTCTGTTAAATGTATTTAATTGGACAAATTTTGAAACATTAGGGACCTCTCTGGTCAAAAAATAACATTGGGGACTAATTTTTCTATTACCTATAATATTGGGGACTAAAATTGTCATTCACCCTAAATTTTTTAAGGCAAAAATTTAACTTTTTTAGTTAAATATAGTAACAAATATCCTTATCGATGCAAAGTGCTAATAAAAATCTTTTGTAGGGACAAAGTGATAAAATGTCATCTTTTATGGGGGTAAATTGAAGATAACCCAATCTTTTATCATGTATCCAATCATTGAATGTCATGTAAGATTTTTGTTTTATTTTTCTACCCTAATAATCATACACCTCACCTATACAATATAATTAACTCAAAAATTTAATTGTTTACCATGAAATGAAATTAAAATATATCAAAATCACAAACTAAAATCACAAATCAAAATATTACTAAAATCACAAACCAATTACTAGAAGGATAAATATCATCAAATTAAATTTATAATTATTAAACCCTAACCCTGATGATGGAAATCAGCCCGTGTCTATTGTGCCTAGACTGACTTCACAAGATTCATTGGAGAATCTTGATGGTCCAATGACAAGATCAAGGAGTTCAAAGATGAAGGCAGCCTTGCATTCATTATTGACGACAACTTGTGAAGGACTTGAGGAAGATCTTGCAACAACATTCACATCTCATTCACATGAAGTTATTTGGCATATTTCTTTAATAACAATTCATGATCCACCTTGAACAATTTGCATAAGGCCGAGAGAAGACCAAGAGGCGTGCTTGCACTTTGTGATTTGAATCATGCCACTTTAGCTTAATTTTTAGAGTTATTTTAAGTTGTAATAATTAAGTCCATTAACATTAATTATTTGGGCTTAAGTTTTGGTTTTTAATAAGTTATTACTTGGCCCAATTATCTTGCATGATAATTAGGAAAGTAATCTCCTATCTTTTAGGAATATTTAGGAAAGTAAGCTCCTACATTTTAGGGCTTAAGCGTGTTTTATTATAGGAAAGCAAAACCGTGTTTTGCTTGCTCAAGTTTCATAAACTTTAAGGAGTTGATTTGTGTTAGGATTTAGTTAGGGTTTACACGCTTTTAGTTGCCTATTTAAGGGCTCATCTTTGTAACGTTTTTACACACATGAATTTTGATTAAGTTTAGCTTTGCTAAAAGAAATTTACAGCCTTGAAAGTTGTAAGACGTGAATTATTCTTCTAAGTTTAGTTGAGTGTTCATAAGACCTGCGAAACCTATAGTGAGGAACTTTAAGTGAGCTTACCCGTTCTAGATTTATAGAACACGTCAAACTGAAAGGTTTAACTTTTGATTTACATGAGTTGAGCTGATTCTTTTTGTGTTAACATTGGGGTTTGGTTACTTCAATTATTCCTTCTCGTTTTTATTTAATTCCGCATTGTGTTTGAGTTTGAGTCTTGTTCGTGAAATTGGTGTACAACGGTCTAAAGTGTGTGCAAAATCGTGTGATCAAGGATCTTTCCTAGGTCATCTCGCATCAATTGGTATCAAAGCAGCCAGGTTGTTCATCAAGTTTCAGGTTTTTGCGTCTTTTCTTTGTCTCGGTTTTTTTTTTGTCTTTTCTTGTTTTGGTTTTTTTTTTGCCCTTGCTAGCGTTTTTGTTGCTGCTGTTTTGTGGTCGTTTTTTCTATTGTTTTAGAGTCCTTATTGCTTCAATAAATTCGTGTCTTATTGCTCAATAATTGTGTCTAAAAATCATTAGAGTCTTGCTGCAATTTCTCATCAAAATCGTGCTAGGGTTAGTCTTGTTGATCTTGCCGAGTTGTGTTGTTTTGAGTCGTTTGTTTAGCTGCTGTTTTTGTGTTCTTTTTTTGCATCAATTCTGCAGTGTTTTGTTAATCATCATATTGCTGAATTCTTGTGTTTTCATTGTAGTGTCAACATGTCAAAAAAAATTACTCTTGTGACGTGTTTTCTTTTCAAACTTCTTTGGCTTTACTTGTGTGAATTGAATTGTTTGAACTAGTCAGTTGAGACTTGTTCTACATATTGCCGAACGGTAAGTCTCAATTAGTTTGAGAGAGACATTGTTGAGAGGTTAGGGTATACACGAGGAAAAACCTATACACTAGAGAGGAGAGTACCTACTCACCATATTGTGAGAACCCGTGAGATATATATATATCCATATATTTCTTGTGTTTTTACTAACTTGCAGGTACAAATGGAGGGCGATGGTAAAACACCCCATGAAAAATCCCAAGTGGATCAAAAGTTTACAAATGATGTAATCTTTGATATGATCCGAAAACTCCAAATACAAATTGATAACATGTATTCAACATCTCGACCACCAAAAGGCTCTTCTTCATGGAAAAATGAGTATGAATCCGACATGGAATCCAATGATGAAGAGAAGGAGGAGAACACGGATTCTCCTAAGAAAGGTGACAAGTCTAAGATTTCAATTGGTTCTGTTAAGCTAACAATCCCTACTTTCCATGGTAAAGCAGATCCGGAAGCTTATTTCAATTGGGTGAGAGAACTTGATCACTTCTTTGAAGGCCATGATTACCCCGAAAAGGAGAAATACCACCTTGCTTTCATGCACCTCAAGGATTATGCTAGTCTCTGGTGGGATGATGTTATTCGAACTAGACGTCAAGATGGAGAAAGACCAATCAAAACTTGGAGCCAAATGAAGGTGCTTATGAGGAAAAAGTATGTTCCTTCTCACTACAACCATGAGCTCAATCGCAAGTTGCACTCACTTGTGCAAGTTAGCCGACCAGTGGATGAGTACTACCATTAGATGGAAGCCCTCATGATTAAAGCCAATGTTCAAGAGGATCCCGATTCAACCATTGAGAGGTTTCTTAGAGGTATGAATTCTGAATTAGCATACCAAGTGGATCTTCAAAGTTATGTTGACATTAATGAGCTTGTTCATAAAGGAATAAAGATTGAAAAGCACATGAAGGGTAAAAATCGGTTCACACAACCTAATCCACCTTGGCAAAGAAGTTCCAAGCCGAATGTGGCTCCATTCACTCCATCGACAAAGCCACGCCAATTCACTTCAAATCCATCTTCTAGTGCGACATCAAGCTTCCCAAAATCAGTCCCAAAGGTTACTGAAGTAGCTCCCAAATTGGCGACACAACCTGCCCAAAGGTTGAGGTATGTCAAATGCTTTAAGTGTCAAGGGTATAGACATGTTCAATCCGACTATCAAACTAGGAAATTGATGTTCGTGAATGATCAAGGTGAAGTGGAAAGTGATGATGATTGTGCCGACATGCCATCTCTTGAAGAAAAATACCAAAGTGAAAAAAGTGAAGATCTTGGAACTTATGAGGTTGGTGATTTTTGTTTAGTTGCTCGTCAAGTGCTTAATGTTCAACCACAATTCAATGATGATTTAATGCACAGAGAAAATATTTTTCACACTAGATGCATGGTTCAAAATAAGATATGTAGTGTGATCATTGATAGTGGAAGTTGTACCAATGTGGGTAGCACTTTACTTGTTAATAAGTTGAATTTGAATTGCATAAAGCATCCCAAGCCGTATAGATTGCAATGGTTAAATAATTCAGCTGAAACTCGTGTTACTAAGCAAGTAAAGTTTTCATTCACCATTAGGAAATATGTTGATACTATTCTATGTGATGTGGTTCCAATGGAAGCAAGCCATATTTTACTTGGTAGACCTTGGCAATTTGATCGTGATGTACTTTATCATGCCAAGAAGAATTTCTACAGTTTCGAGTTTGAGGGTAAAAAGTATAATCTTCGTGCCTTAACTCCATACCAAGTTTTTGAAGATCAAGCTAAAATTGTTCAAGCTTGTAAAGATATAAATGCCGCCAAAGAGAAGAAAGATCAAGGGAAGAGCAATGTAATAGCTAGCTTAGGTGATAAGAATGATTCTAAATCTTGTAATAGCCGTGATTTAGTTGTTTCCAAATCCTGTTATTTTGCTTCTTCTAGTGAGATTAAGAGAGCATTAATAGATAGGCAGCCATTGTACTTAATGATTCGCAAGGACTTTGTACTTATTGTTTATAGTGATAACCTTGCTTCTTTGCCTAGTATTGTTTACTCTCTTTTGCAGGAATATAGTGATGTGTTTCCCGAGGACTTACCAATAGGTTTACCACCTATTCGAGGAATTGAGCACCAAATTGATTTCATACCAGGAGCTCAAATTCCAAACATCCAGCTTATAGAACTAACCCTGAGGAAACCAAAGAGATTCAACGTCAAGTGGATAAACTCCTTGACAAAGGTATTGTACGTGAGTCTCTTAGTCCTTGTTCGGTTCCTGTGATATTAGTTCCTAAAAAGGATGATTCTTGGAGAATGTGTGTTGATTGTCGTGCTATTAATAAGATAACCATTAAGTATAGACATCCTATTCCTATATTAGATGAAATGCATGATGAATTGCATGGTTCTACTATTTTTACCAAGATTGATTTGAAAAGTGGCTACTATCAAATTCGCATTAAAGAAGGTGATGAATGGAAAATAGCCTTTAAAACAAAGTATGGTTTGTATGAATGGTTAGTTATGCCTTTTGGTTTATCTAATGTACCCATTACTTTCATGAGGCTTATGAATCACGTTTTTTGTCACTTTATTGGTAAATTTTTTGTAGTCTATTTTGATGACATCCTTGTGTACAGTAAATCACTTGATGAACATGTTGAACATTTAAAACTAGTGTTTGCTGTTTTGCGTGATAACAAATTGTATGCTAACCTCAAAAAGTGTTCTTTTTGCATGGAATCTATTATCTTTTTGGGTTATGTTGTAAGTTCTCAAGGCATTGCTATTGATGAGTCTAAAGTCAAGGCAATCATGGATTGGCCATGACCTACATGTGCTAGTCAAGTTAGGAGTTTTCATGGATTGGCAAGTTTTTATAGGAGATTTGTTAAAGACTTTAGTTCTATAGCAGCCCCCTTAAATGAACTTGTTAAGAAAAATGTCACGTTTGATTAGAATATAGAGCATGAAAATGCCTTTAATAAATTGAAATACATGTTGACTCATGCCCCTTTACTTGCATTGCCAAATTTTAATAAAGTTTTTGAGATACACTGTGATGCCTCCGGGATAGGTATTGGTGCTGTTTTGATGCAGGAATCAAGACCGGTGGCCTATTTTAGTGAAAAGCTCAATGGGGCAGCTTTAAAGTATGCAACTTATGACAAGGAGTTATATGCTTTGGTAAGGTCATTACAGGTTTGGCAACATTACTTATGGCCAAAAGAATTCATTATTCATTATGATCATGAAAGTCTTAAATTTTTTAAAACTCAAGGTAAATTGAATAAAAGGCATGCTAATTGGTTATAGTTTATTGAGTCTTTCACATATGTTGTTAAGTATAAATCTGGTAAAGAAAATGTTGTAGCTGATGCATTGTCTAGGAAATACACGTTATTCACCTGTATGCATGCTAAGTTACTTGGTTTTGAATTGATCAAAGATTTATACAAAGATGATGTTGACTTTAAATCTGCCTATGATTCTTGTGCTTTCAAGCCGAATGGAGATTTCTATATGTTTGATGGATTCTTGTTTAAAAAGGGTAAATTATGCATACCATCATGTTCCATTCGAGAATTACTTGTTAAGGAAACCCATGGGGGAGTGTTAATGGGGCATTTTGGAATTGCTAAGACTCTTGCTCTTTTGAATGAACACTTTTATTGGCTTGAAATGACTAAAGATGTTAAAAGTATTTGTGATAAATGTATTGTATGTAAGCAAGCTAAGTCGAAAATAATGCCTCATGGTTTGTATCAACCTTTGCCTGTTCCTAGTCATCCTTGGATTGATATTTCTATGGATTTTGTGCTTGGATTGCCTAGATCACGCAATGGTCATGATAGTATTTTTGTGGTAGTTGATAGATTTAGTAAGATGGCACACTTCATTGCATGTTCTAAGTCTAATAATGCTTCAAAAGTTGCTGATTTGTTCTTTAAGGAGATTGTAAGGTTGCATGGAATTCCTAAGAGTATTGTTAGTGATAGAGATGTAAAGTTCTTATCTCATTTTTGGCGCACTCTTTGGAATAAGTTAGGTACTAAATTATTATTTTCTACTGTTGCACACCCACAAACTGATGGGCAAACAGAAGTAGTTAACCGTACATTGTCTACTTTACTTCGTGCTATTATACAGAAAAACTTAAAGAATTGGGAGGGTTGTTTGCCGCATATTGAATTTGCTTACAATCGAACTGTCCATAGTTCAACTAATTGTTCGCCTTTTGAGATTGTTTATGGTTTCAATCCTATAACTCCTTTAGATATTTTGCCTTTGCCTATTAATGAGTTTGTTAATGTTGAAGGTAAAAAGAAAGCTGATTTTGTTAAGGAGTTACATGAAAAAGTTAGAAACAACATTCAAAGGCGTAATGAACAATATGCCAAACAAGCAAATAAAGGTAGAAGACAAGTGATTTTCGAACCAGGAGATTGGGTTTGGATTCACTTGAGGAAAGAGAGGTTTCCCGACAAACGGAAATCTAAACTTCATCCAAGAGGAGGTGGTCCTTTTTGAGTCTTGAAAAGGATTGGAGATAATGCTTATAAGATCGAGCTTCCTAGTGAGTATGGCAATGTCTACATTTAATGTTACTGATTTATCTTTGTTTGATGTAGGTGATTCGAGGACGAATCCTTTCGAGGAGGGAGGGAATGATGGAAATCAGCCCGTGTCCATTATGCCTAGACCGACTTCACGAGATCCATTGAAGAATCTTGATGGTCCAATAACAAGATCAAGGAGTTCAAAGATGAAGGAAGCCTTGCATTCATTATTGACGGCAACTTGTGAAGGACTTGAAGAAGATCTTGCAACAACATTCACATCTCATTCACATGAAGTTATTTGGCATATTTCTTCAATAACAATTCATGATCCACCTTGAAGAATTTGCATAAGGCCGAGAGAAGACCAAGAGGCGTGCTTGGACTTTGTGATTTGGATCACCACTTTAGCTTAATTTTTAGAGTTATTTTAAGTTGTAATAATTAAGTCCATTAACATTAATTATTTGGGCTTAAGTTTCGGTTTTTAATAAGTTATTACTTGGCCCAATTATCTTGCATGATAATTAGGAAAGTAATCTCCTATCTTTTAGGAATATTTAGGAAAGTAAGCTCCTACATTTTAGGGCTTAAGCGTGTTTTATTATAGGGAAGCAAAACCGTGTTTTGCTTGCTCAAGTTTCCTAAACTTTAAGGAGTTGATTGGTGTTAGGATTTAGTTAGGGTTTACACGCTTTTAGTTGCCTATTTAAGGGCTCATCTTTGTAACGTTTTTACACACATGAATTTTGATAAAGTTTAGCTTTGCTAAAAGAAATTTACAGCCTTGAAAGTTGTAAGACGTGAATTATTCTTCTAAGTTTAGTTGAGTGTTCATAAGACCTGCGAAACCTATAGTGAGGAACTTTATGTGAGCTTACCCGTTCTAGATTTATAGAACACGCCAAACTAACAGGTTTAACTTTTGATTTACATTAGTTGAGTTGATTCTTTTTGTGTTAACGTTGGGGTTTGGTTATTTCAATCATTCCTTCTCGTTTTTATTTAATTCCACATTGTGTTTGAGTTCGAGTCTTGTTTGTGAAATTGGTGTACAACGGTCTAAAGTGTGTGGAAAATCGTATGATCAAGGAGCTTTCCTAGGTCATCTCACATCACCTGATGTGAGTGGATCCTATTATGTTGTTTTACTAAAATTAGAATTAAAATTATGTCGTAGGATTCACTCACTTCTGGGGGCTTAATAATTGTATATTTTGTTTTTGTGATATATATATTTTTATAGGGTTCACTCCAAAGTTTATGATAGTAGAGGAGGTGATACTCTCAATTAATATTGAAATTGCAAATATGATGTTACAGAATAACTATAATTAGTTAGAAAAATAGATTATCAGTATTAAAGAATTTAGGACGTTTATTTATCCATATATATATATATATATATATCACTTATCTATTAATAAGATAAGTTATATCATATTAGAACTCCAAATAAGTAACTCTCTCTTCTATTTTATACCAATTAGAATTACAATTCTCACTTCCCCTAAAAATTATCGTACTCTCTATCATTACTATTTATGATAATTAATAGTACTCCACATCATTAGAATTTCCAAATCGCATAAAAATTTTCGTACTCTCTCTTATTACTCTAGTAATGCTACCAACGAGTTGTTTTGGATCAATATTAAAATTAATGATTATGGAGGGAATGAATTTGAAGGCAAAACTCATGAACCAATTTATTGATAATGGATATTCACATTATTACTTTCATAATATATTTAATTTAAAGGTTTGTTAAACTGACATTATAAATGCTATATATGCATAAAATGGGTGCCTCATTACATATAAGTCGAAACACGAACCAATTTATTAATTAAAGATAATCACATTAATAACTTCAATAATATTTAAATTTTAAAGGTTTGTTAAGCTCACGTTATAAATGCTATGCATAAAATCGGTGCCTCATTACAAACAACTTACAAGTCCAAACTACTGAACTTCTCACTCAACCCACAAAGCTCCAAAAACATGTCCGCCGAGACATCTTCCAAGGGTGGATGGAAATCTGCTATTTTCATCATATGTAAAGCTCCAAAAACTTTTCATTGATTTCTTCTTCTTGTTCTTGTTGAATTATTTTTATGAGACTTCTAAACAAACTTATGATATTCTTATTGCAGTTCTTGAGGTGGCTGAGCGATTTTCTTATTATGGAGTCTCTGGAAATCTTATTAACTACCTCACCAACGTTCTAGGCCAGCCCACTGCTGTGGCTGCAAAGAATGTCAATATCTGGATTGGTGTATCTTCAATCTTCCCATTTCTAGGTGCCCTCATGGCTGATTCCTATATCGGACGATGCAAGACTATTATCATATCATCTTTCATATACCTTCTGGTATGTTCATCACTCAATTTCATCTCCTCTCTTGATTAATTATTGTTTTCAGTCAAATATGCAACAGAAGCTTCGGTAGTGCATAAAGTTTGTTGGACACTTTTGACTCCTATCATTCCTCTCCCCTGTTAATTAAATTGATATTTTAAGAGTGCACTGAATCGTTTCAAGTGTTTGGTTAAGATTTGTTTGTGAAAATCTGGAGGTTTAAAGTTGCACATACACAATGAGTTTGTGAAGAAAGTGATTTTGCGGGTTCAAAATCTGGACAAATTTTATTTTTATACCTATGAAGTTCATTTGAATCCAAAATTTGCCACCTTAAAATTTCACTCTCCTAATACAAAAATCTTGAATCTGTTACTGCAAAGAAACAATGGGTTTTATTTTACAATCAGGATTTTGATGCATACTTTTTTCCTCGTTTGTAATAATAATGATGTATAAACTCAACTTTAACGTCCAAGCAGGGTCTAGTTGCTTTAACCATCACAGTTTCAGCAGTTCCGGCACATCTTCGTGAAGCACTTTTCTTCATCTCACTTTACATAATGAGTGTTGGCGAAGGCGGGCACAAACCATGTGTGCAAACATTCGCAGCAGACCAATTCGATGATGAGTCTCCAGAACAGAAGGCAAAAAAAAGCTCATTTTTCAACTGGTGGTATTTGGGAATTGTTTGTGCTGCCACTACTGCAATCTTAGTGGTGATTTACGTAGAAGACTATGTGGGGTGGGGCATAGCATACGGAATGCTCGCAGGGGCTGTGGCATTTGCACTTGTTGTGTTCTTTATTGGAAGTAGGACATATCGCCAACAAGTTCCAATTGGGAGCCCATTTACAAGGGTGGCACAAGTGTTTGTTGCAGCTGCAAGGAAACGACGTTTATTAGAGAGGGTTGATGGTCGTGGCATTTGCACTGACAATGGGAATGGGATTGGCATGGTTGCAGCAAGAGTTCGTGCCATGGCTCGCACTCCTCAATATAGGTATGTAAGCATTATTTTTGCCTTTTGTTGCATTAGTGGGCGTCATATCACATTTTCACGTCCGCATATTTTTTTCCTGTAAGGGTGTATGTGAAAATATCCAAATTGCATTTTTAAGGGTGTACGTGAAAATATCCAAATTGCCAAATATAGTACTGCCTTCAATTATTGAAATATAATACTGAAAATATAATGCAATGAATCTCCTGAAAATATAATGCAATGGATCTCCTGTACTATTTTGTAATACTTTATAAAAAGATAACACGAATAAAATCAATTTATCTTTTAAGATCTACTCATCACTCGATTATGTAAATAAAAATGTTACAGGAAATTCAAAGGGTTAGAATAAAAAATGATGTCAATTGATAGACCGTGACATATCAACTCAATGAATAATTGATATGATCATAGTAAATTCAAATTTTGATGAAAAATGACTCATGATATTTTGAAAAAGTTCAAGAAAATATGAAAAGAGTAGTTAGCAGATTAACAAGTTTGAACCAAAAATCGAGCAAAAGCAAAAGCATCAATAACCAAAAAATACGAGTGGGGGCTTTTTAACCATATTTGTTTTTTAAGGTTTTTCTTTTTTGGTAAATTTAGAGGCCATAACCCATAAGTGACTCTCAATTTTTGGAAAGATAAACACTAGAGGAAGTGATCAACCTTACGTATCTCTTGGTGTAATAAGCAACTTATGTGTGGTTGGATTTGTTTAATTTGTTCGAGAAAGGTTTTCTTGAAGAGAAACCAATTCACAAGAACTTTCCGTAACTGTTTTGTACACTGCAGCACACACCATGTGAGGGGTTCCGTGCACATAAGAATGATGCCAATACTTTTGAAGATTTTTATAGTGATCACTTAAAAAGGGCCAAAATGAATTGAGACTAATACGAATCCGCTGAACTTGACACCCTGGAATTGTGACTTTGGTTTCCATTTCAAGAAGTGCAGATAATTGAAAAAATAGTTGGTCAGTCTCGTTTATAATTGAAAGAATAATTGACGTGTCCTTGATTCAATTTGGTAAATTCTTGAAGTCATAAACTTTAAATGATGAACCAACTGCTCTTTTTGGTTTGTTTTGCTGTAGGATGAACCAACTAAATTGGTTCAAAAAGAAATATCAGTTATATGTAGATGAGAATTGCTTTAATCGTTGTTATCTTTAATTTTAAAAAAGTTTAATGTAGATTTTTTCTTCTTTTAGATTTTGTAATGATCCACAATTTTTAAATATATATCGTTGTTATCTTTAATTTTTAAAAAAGTTTAATTTAGACTTTTTAATTTAGAATTTTTTTTGTTTCAATTTAGATTTTGTTACAAAAATACTTCTAACTCATTTTGAATTAATTTGAGAAATTAAGTATTTTGTTATGTTACATTAAACAATAGATAACATTACCTGTTACTTTGATTAAAAATAAGTTGATAGTTATTTATACCATAAAATTTAAATTAAATGACTAAAATCAAACATTTTCAAAATCAAGATTCAAATTGATTCGGACTATTAGGATTATTTTACTCAAAATATTTACAGTTGCTCATGTGGCTTAATTGACCATTATTATATCCGGAATGGCTATAGTCCAATTAAGTTATGCATATATTATGGACCAATTCTAAATTTATAGTAATCCAAAATTTAATACCTAATGGAATCATTTTTAATTAGTTAAATAATAATAAGTGGTAGATTCAAAAATAAATTGTTAAAGCTTAAGAGTTTGTACTGTTATAAAATACTACAAACTTGTAGTATTATATTATGTAACAAATTATTATACAAATACTAAAAAGTAGAGATATAATGTTATGTTACTATTTCTATAAAACTAGTAGAATACAATTATAAAATATGAAATAAGTATACTAAAAGATGGAGAGAAAAGAGAGCAAAGTAGAGCAAGATGTTGTAAGTCTTCAACCATCCATTTCATTCACATAAGCCTCTATTTATAGGCTTGAACTTCACACCTCTATCTTGTAGGTTATAATGTTCCAAATGTAAGTTACAAGAGTTACATAGGTTACATAAGTAGTGGGTGATTATGAGGAGAAATGGTGTTACATGAGTTACATGAGTTACATGAAATAATGTGAAGTAATTGGGGTAGAAAATGGGGTGGACATTCACAATTATTCATAACACTCCCCCTTGAATGTCCATCTTTAAGATAAATGCCTCGTTAAAACCTTACTAGGAAAAACCCAGTGGGATAAAAACCTAGTGAAGGAAAAAGAGTACATTTCCCATATATATAACATTGCCTCGTTAAAAACCTCACCAGGAAAAACCCTAATGGAAAAAAACCTTGGTTAAGGGAAAAGAGTACAATGTATAATAACTCCCCCTCTTGAGCACATCATTTGACATCTTTCAATCGACGCATTCCAATCTTATATACCAACTTTTCAAATGTTGATGTCGGTAGTGATTTAGTGAACAAATCTGCCAAATTGTCACTCGAACGAATTTGTTGTACACAGATTTCACCATTCTTCTGAAGATCATGCGTGAAAAAGAATTTTGGTGAGATGTGTTTTGTTCTATCACCTTTGATGTATCCATCCTTCAATTGAGCAATGCATGCAGCATTATCTTCGAACAAAACAGTATGAACTTTTTTATCCAAATGCAAACCACATGTTTCTCGAATATGATGGATCACTGATCTCAACCAAAAACACTCCCGACTTGCTTCATGAATTGCCAATATTTCAGCATGATTTGAAGAAGTAGCAACTATAGTTTGTTTCATAAAACGCCAAGAAATAGCTGTACCACCACATGTGAACACATAACCCGTTTGTGAACGACCATGATGAGGATCAGATAAATATCCAGCATCTGCATAACCTATTAGGTCAAACTTGATTGCCTTAGAATAATAAAGACCCATATCTATCGCACCTTGAAGGTAATGAAAAATATGTTTTATACCATTCCAATGCCTTCGTGTAGGTGAAGAACTATATCTTGCTAGTAGATTCACAGCAAATGAAATATCAAGACGTGTATGACTAGCAAGATACATTAATGCTCCAATAGCACTAAGATATGGTACTTCTGGACCAATAATTCTTCATCATTTTCACGAGGTCGGAAAAAATCTTTATGCACATCAAGTGATCTAACAACCATAGGCGTGCTCAAGGGATGTGCTTTATCCATATAGAATCTTTTAAGCACTTTAGATGTATAACCTGACTGATGCAAAAATATACCATTTTCCAAGTGCTCAATTTGCAACCCAAGACAAAATTTTGTCTTTCCAAGATCTTTCATTTCAAATTCTTGTTTCAAAGAGTTAACAGCTTTTTCGAGCTCTTCAAGAGTTCCAATAATATTCAAATCATCAACATAAATTGCAATGATTGCAAATTCGGATGCAGATCTTTTAATAAAAACACATGGACAAATGGGATCATTCATATAGCCTTGTTTTATCAAATATTCACTAAGGCGATTATACCACATGCGTCCAGCTTGTTTTAATCCATATAAGGATTTGCACAATTTAATTGAATAAAGTTCTCGAGAATTGGAATTATTTTCCTTAGGCAATTTGAATCCTTCAGGGATTTTCATATAAATATCATTATCAAGTGAGCCATACAAATAGGCTGTTACAACATCCATTAAACGCATTTCAAGTCGTTCATTTGCTGCCAGATTAAGCAAATAACGAAAAGTTGTTGCATCCACAACGGGAGAATATGTCTCCTCATAATCAATACCAGGTCTTTGGGAAAAACCTTGTGCAACAAGTCGAGCCTTATATCGCACAATTTCATTATTCTCATTTCGTTTTCGCACAAAAACCCATTTATAACCCACTGGCTGCACATCTTCAGGTGTGCATATTATTGATCCAAAAACTTTACGTTTTGCCAACGAGTCTAACTCTGCTTGAATTGCGTCCTTCCATTTTGGCCAATCATTTCTTCGTCTACATTCATCCACAGACTTTGGTTCATGATCCTCGTTTTCATTCATGATAGTAATTGCTGCAGCATAGGCAAATTTATCATCGACGTCGATTTTATATCGATTCCACCTTTTCCCAGTCATGACATAATTTATTGAGATCTCATGATTATCAGAATTTTCAGGTACCTGAACTTCTTCTGGAAGTTTATTATTTGTCATGTCGGGAATTTTCATTTTTGAAGATTCTTTTGGAACTTCAATTACCTCGATTTTGCCATCATTATTATTTGCTCCTTTTTTCTTTCGAGGATTTTTGTCTTTGGAACCGATTGGTCTACCACGTTTCATGTGTGCCTTTAATTGATTACTAGTGGTAGAAGGTCCTTCAGGGACATCAATTCGAATTGGAGCATTAACAGCTGGTATATGTGACTTAGTTACACGTTTTGGGTCAGTAAAAGCATCTGGCAATTGATTTGCTAAACGTTGCAAATGAATTATCTTTTGAACTTCCAGTTCACATTGATTTGTACGAGGATCAAAATGAGATAATGATAATTCATTCCAACTAATTTTCTTAACCAGCTGTTTATTTTCTCCCCCTAAAGTTGGGAAAACTGATTCGTCAAAATGACAATCAACAAAACGAGCCGTAAATAAATCTCCAGTCGTTGGTTCAAGATATTTCACTATAGATGGAGATTCATACCCAACATATATTCCCAATCTCCTTTGAGGTCCCATCTTTGTGCGTTGTGGTGGAGCAATTGGAACATAAATCGCACATCCAAAAATTCTAAGATGGGCAATATTTGGTTCCTGACCAAAAACCAATTGTTGGGGAGAGAATTCATGATAATTTGTTGGCCTTATACGAATTAGTGTTGCAGCATGCAAAATAGCATGTCCCCAAGCAGTTATTGGGAGTTTAGTTCTCAAAAGTAATGGCCTTGCAATTAATTGAAGACGCTTAATAAACGATTCTGCTAAACCGTTTTGTGTGTGAACATAAGCGACGGGATGTTCAACACTTATCCCAATAGACATACAATAATCATTAAAAGATTGGGATGTAAATTCACCAACATTATCAAGACGAATTGTCTTGATAGGATAATCTGGAAAATGTGATCGTAACCGAATTAATTCCGCAAGCAATTTCGCAAACGCCAAGTTGCGAGTTGATAATAAACATACATGTGACCATCTAGTTGATGCATCAATTAAGACCATAAAATATCTAAATGGTCCACAAGGTGGGTGAATCGGCCTACAAATATCACCATGTATGCGTTCTAAAAATGTAGGAGATTCGGTACGAATTTTCATTGGTGACGGTCTTATAATTAATTTGCCTTGAGAACAAGCAACACATGAGAATTCATTAGATTGAAGAATCTTCTGGCTCTTCAAAGAATGACCATATGAATTTTCTAAAATTCTTCGCATCATTATAGAACCGGGATGGCCCAACCGGTCATGCCAAACAATAAAATCATTATGATCAGTAAACTTTTGATTTACTGTTGCATATATTTCAACTATAGAAATATATGTATAATATAATCCGGTGGAATGAGAAGGTAATTTTTCTAATACAATTTTCTTTCCAAAATCCATACTTGTAATATACAAGTATTCATTATTACCTTCACTTTTGGTCTCAATATGATATCCATTTCGGCGAATATCTTTAAAACTTAACAAATTCCTTTGAGACTTAGAAGAATATAATGCATCTTCAATGCAAAATTTTGTTCCTCCTGGTAAAATTATTATTGCTCTTCCGGAGCCTTCAATCAATTTTGTACTACCAGATATAGTACTTACATGAGTTTTTTCATGATTATATAAGAAAAATACTTCTTATTTTTTAGTATGGAATGTGTTGTTGCACTGTCTGCGAGACATAGTTCTTTGTCATTGCTCACTGAAACGTCCATATTCTTCACAAAAGAAAAATTCTAAATGATAAATGTTTTAATTTCTTTAATTATAAAAGAAATATTAAAACTAATGCATTAATAAATTTTTTTTTATTATTTAAGTACATCTAATGAAGATATTTGTTCATTATATAAAATGAGAAATTGAAATTTTTATTCATTACATCAAAATAAGAAAATAAGATGTTTATTCATTACATCAAAATAAGTAACTAAAATACTTATTCATTACATTAAAATAAGTAACTAAAATCCTTATTCATCATATCAAAGTAAGCAAGTAAAATTCTCATTCTTGGATATTTTCATCACCAATCAAGTAACTAGTATCACCTTCGGGGTGATTGACATAGAAATCCGCAACATCTAAAGAAGTAAAATTACTAAAATCATTGGCGATCAAACTATGATCAAGAACAACATCATTACTAATAAAATTTGTCTCTATCTTTTTATCTTTATTCTTCAATGATTCTTGATAGAGTTCAACAAGATGTTTTGGAGTACGACAAGTCCGAGACCAATGACCTTTCATGCCACAACTATAACACTTGTTATCAACTTTCTTTTTGTTTTGAATTCCATCTTTTTCATCACTACTCTCCCACTTCTGGTGAGTTATACCTCTTGCATGACCACCACGATTATTGTAGAAATTTCTACCACGTCCACGGCCACGGCCATGACCACGACCACGGCCTCGATTTTGTCCATTATTGGGATGTATAACTATCGCATTTACTTCAGGAAATGGAGCAGCACCAGTTGGACGTGATTCATGATTTTTCAACAAAAGCTCATTATTTTGTTCAGCAACAAGAAGACAAGAAATCAGTCCAGAATATTTCTTAAAACCCTTTTCACGATATTGCTGCTGCAGGAGCACATTAGATGCGTGAAAGGTGGAGAAAGTTTTTTCTAATAGATCTTCATCAGTTACTTTTTCTCCACACAATTTTAATTGAGAACTAATTCTGAAAAGTGCTGAATTATATTCACTTACAGTTTTAAAATCTTGTAAACGTAAGTGCATCCAATCATAACGAGCTTTTGGAAGAATAACCGTTTTTTGATGATCATACCTCTCTTTCAAGCTTATCCATAAGACAAAAGGATCTTTTACTGTTAGGTACTCAGTTTTCAACCCTTCATCAAGGTGGTGACGAATAAAGATCATTGCTCTAGCCTTTTCTTGACTAGTGGATTGATTTCCTTCTTTGATGGTTTCACCAAGACCATTTGCATCTAGATGAATTTCAGCATCTAGCACCCATGACAAGTAGTTCTTGCCAGTAACATCAAGAGTAACAAATTCAAGTTTTGAAAGGTTAGCCATAATAATAATTATATCAATAAAATAAACAAACACTTACCACACTTACCCAAAAGAAAATTGATCAAAGTGGCTAGAGAAATCGTGCTGATAACGTGTTATAAAATACTACAAACTTGTAGTATTATATTATGCAACAAATTATTATACAAATACTAAAAAGTAGAGATATAATGTTATGTTACTATTTCTATAAAACTAGTAGAATACAATTATAAAATATGAAATAAGTATACTAAAAGATGGAGAGAAAAGAGAGCAAAGTAGAGCAAGATGTTGTAAGTCTTCAACCATCCATTTCATTCACATAAGCCTCTATTTATAGGCTTGAACTTCACACCTCTATCTTGTAGGTTATAATGTTCCAAATGTAAGTTACAAGAGTTACATAGGTTACATAAGTAGTGGGTGATTATGAGGAGAAATGGTGTTACATGAGTTACATGAGTTACATGAAATAATGTGAAGTAATTGGGGTAGAAAATGGGGTGGATATTCACAATTATTCATAACATGTACTATATTATTAATTATGATACAAACGAAAGGATAATAAAGCATCATTTAAATGGATTTCATTAGCAATCAACAAGTCAACAATTCGGCGTTTTGCAGTTGCAAATACCAGAGGCCGGGATACACGTTAATAGATTGTTATAGGTTCCTTCTATTTTAATCCAAGTTAAATACATCTACTTAAGGCTACGTTTGGATTGAGGGAAAGGGAGGGAAAGGGAGGGAAAGGAAGAGAAAGGAAAAAAAGAAAATGGACGGATTAGGATTTGTATGTTTGGATAATTTTTTTTGGAGGGAGAGGAAAGAAAATGGAGGGATTAAACATAACTCTTTGAGCCAATTTCTGTTTCCGTCCAAAAGTGGGCGGAAAGGGAAGGAACCGATTTATTGTTAATAATTATCCATTACAAAAGTATTTTTTTAGTTTAAAATTTTGTTTAGAAATTATAACGTAAACTTTTATGCTTAAATAACTCTTATAAATATTTGAAAAATTTTAATCTCTTATAATTCTATCTATGAGTTTTTATTTAAAATTTGATTTGATTTCTACAAATTTAATAATTCTTCACGTGAATGAATATGTAACTACAATATTATTCAAATTATTATGATATATTTATAAACTTGAGTTTCAATTTCTTACAAATTATACTCACCCACAAAATAATATTAGAGTTCTATTTTATTAGAATTTAATTTGATCTATAAAATTTAATAATCTCCCTACCTTTTTTTAAATTGAATCAATATTTAACTAAAAAACCTTTATGTTAAAAAATGTATCGTTATAAAATTTATAATTATACATATTAATAAAAAATAATTTTTGATTTTTTATAAAAAAAAATAATACGCTTATTTAAAATTAACATATTTTTTATTTGATTGTTGTGTTTATATTTATTTATTTTATTGGTTCTATTATTTTTAGTTTAATTTTATCTTATATAAAAATTAATATTAATAAAATGGATAGTAAATTAAGAATAAAAAGAAAAAAAGTAAGTATGAATTGATTGTTTTAATTTATTATTGGTAAATTAGTCATATATTTAAAACTTTTATCATTTTTTTTCTTTTCCTTCTAATCTCCACTAATAGTGTTAGTATATTATTTTCTTTCTTTTCCACCCTATCCAAACATACAGAAGGGAGACTTATTTCTTCTACTCTACTATATTTTTCTTTCCATTTGTTTACTTTCCATCTGTTTCCTTTCCTTTCCTTTCCTATCTCTCTTCATTTTGCACATGTGGCTTAATTGACCATTATTATATTCGAAATAGTTCTAGTCAAATTAATTTATACGTATATTATGGGCCAATTCTAAACTTAAAGTAATGCAAACTTTAGTACCTAATGGAATCATTTTTAATTAGTTTAATAATAATAAGTGGCAGATTCAAAAAGTTTCAAATTAAAATTACATGACATTATTGATAAAAGTCATATTTTAATTTTTGAAGAGATAAAATTCTAATTTTCTTTAAAATTTAATTAAACTTTCTTAGTTTTTCATAAAAAAATACAAAATTTCCAAATTTTGAGGGGACAACACCCCAACCCCTCTTAGATCGGCCATCGATAATAAACCATTTAACCTTCTTATATAAAGAGTGGCCAAAATAAATTGATAAAGCTTAGAGATTGTACTGCATATTATTAATTATGATACAAACGAATGGGGATTAAAACAGCATTTAAGTGGATTTCATTACCAATAAACAAGTCAACAATTTAGCGTTTTGCAAAGCAAGTGCACTATCTATCTATGGTAAATACAAGGGATGCACATAAACAGATTGTTATAGGCTCCTTCTATTTTAGTCCAAGTTAAATGCATCTGCTAAAAAGCGAGGTTTTCTAGTCCAGGATAATAAAGGCATTGGACAAAAAGAAAAGAGCACTAATCTAGACTCTAACAGACCCGTCCAAGAGGATTTTCCTATAAGAATAAGAGTAGAAATAGATTAATAGATATCTTTAGTAATATTAGAAATTACTATATGTAATTTTTTTTTATTACTGGCAAATCCTGTACATAAGCAAGGACGTCAAATCAAGTTTTATTAATATGTTAAAATAAGGATGGGGAGGGGACAACAATCTAACCTCCCAATATACAAATAGAGAAGAAAAACAAAATGAGAAGTTCGTTATAAGAATAAGAATAGAAATAGATTAATATATATATATATATATATATATATTGAGTAATAATAGAAATTACTATATATAGAATCTTTTTTTAATAATTATTGGCAAATCCCGTAAACAGAGGTGGGATGCGAATAGCTTTACATTGGTCACTCCATGTATTTTTTGATTTCGTATTGGCATATAATATATAACTGTATATAAGTTGAACTAATTTTAAATGATACTATACGGTGGTATTAACTTAATCATTATAAGGGAATATTTAGTTCAAGTAAGTAAAAGAAAACTATTTGGCTCAATGACTCTAATGGTCCTCAATTTTTAAATAAAATCGTTGTTGTCTTTAATTTAAAAAAAAAAGTTTCATTTAGACTTTCTAATTTAGATTTTTTTTTTCAATTTAGATTTTGTAATGACCGTCAATTTCTAAATAAATATCATTTTTATTTTTAATTTAAAATTAGTATCGAGTAAAACATTTATCAGGATCATCTTGATAAACTCTTTGTCAGGCACCAATGATTTTGTGCCATGTCAGCATTTTTTAAAGTCTCACCCTAATAAAATTGTACCATACCTACACCATATAATTAATTATTAAACTCTTTGATTTTATTCTCAGAATGTAGGGTTCACTCACATTTGGTTAAGGTTTAATAATTATAAATTTTAATTTTTATGATATTTTATTCTTGTAATTCCTAATTTTTGTGAAACAATATCGTAGGGTTCACTCATATTTGGATTAGGTTTAATAGTTGTAGATTTAATTTTAGTGATATTTTATTTTTTTAATCCCTAATTTTAATGAAACAATATCGTAGGGTTCACTCATATTTGGGGTTAGGGTTTAATAATTGTAGATTTAATTTTAGTGATATTTAATTTTTTTATTGAATTGTAGATTTAATTTTAATAATTTTTAATTTTTTAATTTTTTAGTGATTTGAATTAGATAGAATAATACATGATAATTTTAAACAAATGATATGGATGAATTATGAAAGGATTTATGTGCATTTAATATTTTTAAACAAAAGATATGAATAAGTTATGGAAGGATTTATGTGCATTTAATATTTTTCCGAAATTTAAGGATTTTAGTTAATTATGTGGTATAAGTGAGGTGCATTATTTTATGGCTAAACATTAAAAAAAGCTTAAATGGCATTCAAGGATTGGTGCCTGATAAAGCCTTAATCAGGATGATCCTGATAAATATTACACCCTTAGTAATATTAGAAATTGTTGTATGTAGATTTTTTTATTATTGGCAAATCCTGAACATAGGCTGGACGTCAATAGAAGTTTTATTAACATGTTAAACTAAGCACAGGACCTCCCATTCTGCAAAGTTTAGAAGAAACAAAATGAGGAGTTTCCTATAAGATTAAGAGTAGGAGAATATTAAAAGATATATTGAATAATAATTAAAAATACTATATGTAGAATTTTTTAAAATAATTATTAGAAAACCCGTAATCAGTGGTATTAACTTAATCCTTATGAGGTAAAATTTAGTTCAAGTAAGTAAAAGAAAAATATTTGGGTTAGTGACTTTAATGGTCTTTAATTTTTAAATAAAATAGTTGTTATTTTTAATTTTAAAAAAGTTTCATTTAGAGTTTCTAATTTAGATTTTTTTTTTCAATTTATAATTTGTAATGATCCTCAATTTGTAAATAAATATCGTTGTTATCTTTAATTTTAATTTTTTTAAAATAAATATTGCTATCTTTAATTTTAAAAAAGTTCCACTTAGATTTTCTAATATATATATATATATATATCAATTTAGATTTTGTTACAAAAAATACTTGTAACTCATTTTGAATTAATTTTAGAAATTATTTAGTTTGTTATGTTACATTAAACAACAAAAGGTGACAAATAACGTTTCTTGCTAATTTGATTAAAAATAAGTTGATGATTTTTATACTATAAAATTTAAATTGAATAACCAAAATCAAACATTTTTAAAATCAAAATTCAAATTTTACTCAAAATATTTACAGTTTGCACATGCGGCTTAATTAGCCATTATTATATCGGGAATGACTATAGTCAAATTAATTTATGCGTATATTATGGACCAATTCTAAATTTATAGTAATGCAAAATTTAATACCTAATGAAATCATTTTTAATTCGTTTAATAATAATAAGTGGCAGATTTGTTAGAGTCAAATCAATAATATGGAGTTACAAAAGAATAAATAAATGCCACTTAGTATTTTAATGGATTTTAGAGTATTATAATGTATCTATAAATAGACTAGGTGCTTGTAAGCATTGTAGTAAGAGTCTAGTGAGAGTTTTCAGTGAAAAAATTATAATCTCTATCTTCCTAATAACGATGAGTATGTATTAATTAAAACTCTTTGGACGATAATTTTTTGTTTTTGAAAATAAAAAATAAATCTCAATATGACATTTAAAGAAGAAATATTTTTATTTGACAATTAGGTATTTGGATTGATAATTTTTATTTTTGTGTATTTTTTTTAAAAGATCATTTTATTATTAAATAATTTTAAAATTATTTTTAAAGAAAGTCACTGACATTGACCGAGATGACCTGTTGGTATTGCGGCCACATCTTAGCTCCCTGGCAGTCAATGGGAATCAATCAAAAGTATGAATTGACGACGGTCGGTCAACTGTTGACTGTTATTATAAACATTTATATTTAGATTTTTTTTTTTGTAACAAGACCAAAATAACTTTACTATCATAAGTGAAAAAAGTTGAAAATTTTTTCCTTCCAAAAACATTTGCATGAACACCATGTTTTCATTTGAAAATAAAATACAAAAAAATGCTTGTCGAAAGAGATATAGTTTTAATTATGTGCTCTTAATTTTTTTTTTCCATAAATCAATGTTTGCACTTAATAACTTATATTCGCACTTCCCTATCAATTCAACCATAGATATAAATAATCTTGTTTATCAAATATTTAATTATCAATTCTAGATTCAGTTAACTGGGATTCACAATACCTTCTACTATTTTTTTTTTTTTTGGATTTAATTTGCGTACTCAACATCTATGAAAATTGAAATACTAGTGGTCATGAGAGGCATTCAATCATTATTTTTGAAATTTGTTTTTAAGGTCAAACATAATTTGTTATTAAGTTAAGAGATTTTTTAATTTTTCTGAAAGGTAATATTGTACTTACAATTAATAGAGTTATGTCAAAATAGTCACTTTTGAAAAGGAGAATTAATAAAAAGAAATATTTACTGAAAAATTCAAAAACAAATGCCCATATATAATGGAATAACTAATTGCATATCATTTTTCATACATAAGTGACCATATTGGAACTACAAAAATAGTGATAAAAATTATTTCATTCGAATAGTTTATTAACAATCAATAGTAATGCTATCTTATGAATATCAGTTGTACTCAGAGTAATTAGTTCATATAGAACAAAACCTTTAATCTCAATCTATATATTGTTTTTCTTATGTCTTTTTAATTGGACAATGTTTCTAAATTTCTCCTAATCTTTTTTAGTTACTTGGTCAAGTTCAACGTCGAAATTAAATTTAGCAAAACAACTCCTCCTAGTTGATTTTTATAGTTTCTTTAAATCTCATGCAATTTAAAAGAAAATACTAAATCCTAGAAAAAATAGTATACCTATTTTTGCTTATTGAATAATTTTTTCTATTGAAATGGTAAAAGATGTAACTATAAAAGATATAAAAGATATAATTATAGACATTCAGTCAATCACGAACCTTATCTTTTATATAAATGTTAAATTAGAGAATATTTTATCTTACAGATAAAAAATAAACCTTATTTGATAATTTTTAATACTTCTAGTTACAGTACCTCCTTCGCCTCATTCTTAACGTCTTTAATGCCAATCTTACCTTCCTTTATTTCTTCTCAATTTCTTTTTTTTTTCAACTTTCTGCCAACCAAAAATTCAAATTCAATATTTGTTAATATTCAATAATGCAAGAGTCACAAGTTAATTCATCGTAATTATTGATAGGGCTGAGAACGAAACACGAACGTTCACGAACGAGCTCGGGCTCGACTCGATAAAAGTTTGGCTCGAGCTCGTTCATTTAATAAATGAACAAACACGAACAAGATTTTAGGCTCGATTAATAAATGAACAATAAATGAACACATGTGTGAAAGCTCGTTTACGTTCATGAACAGCTCGTTAAAAAGCTCGTTCATAATTCGGTTAAAGCTCGTTAAAAGCTCGGTTAAAATATTAATTATATAATATATATTAAACTTATACACGAAATAAAATTATTAAACAATAGAAATATATAATTGGGTTTTTATATATATATTTATTGACACACAAATCACACTATACGGTGGTAAGAACGAACATAAACCTTTATGAACAAGACCGAGATCGGCTCGGTTAAAGTTCCACTGAATCTCGTCTACTTAATAAACAAGTGAACACAAACAAAACTTTACGTTAGGTTAATAAATGAATAATAAATCAACAAGCAAGTGAAAGATTCGTTTAGGTTGGTCAACAGCTTGTTAAGAATTTAGTTAAATTATAAATTATACAATATAAATAATATATACCCTAAGTAAAACTCTTAAATAATAGAAAAAATCGATTTTTTATACATATAAGCACACAAATCATTATATATGAGTTTGAATTAAATTTGGACATTTATGTAAAGAGACAAAATATATTAATTTAACTAAATTATACATTTTTATTCAAGTCGGGAAGTGTTCACCAAGCTCGGGCTCGTCTCGGTTCGCGTAAAGCTCGGCTCGAGCTCGTTCATTTAATAAATAAACGAACATGAACAGATTTTTAGGCTCGATTAATAAACGAGCCGGGCCTGAACACCCTAAAGCTCGGGCTCGAGCTCGGCTCGATATCACCCCTAATTATTGATATTCATAGCATAAGACCTATAGATTCCTTCTTAGAAAGACTGGAGGAAGTTGAGGGTTGTAGGATCTCCTTCTTGATTAAAATGTCTAATATCATGGACTCATAGTTTTTGAGGTTGATCTAATAGTTTTTGAGATCCGATTTTTCTTGGTTCTAAATTCTATTAGATTTGGAATATTTGAAAGAAATTGTCTTCAATGTTGGAGTTTTTTTTTTAACATATCCGATTTGTTTCGTACTCTTCCATGCATTTTTGGATTCAAAAAGACTTATCATCTCCTAATTTCTTAAAAAAGAATATACCTTTGAAACTTGAGGGTTAGAGATGGAGTCAAAAATAGAGATAAAAGAATGAAAGGGAAAGAAATGAGATGAAATGATTTCTTCTCCATCTTTAGCAGATTTGTGCAAGGAAAATCGTGGATTAGAAGGAAAATCGTGGATTAGTGATACCCAGCATTTTCTGTGTGATTGAACTTGAAAATATTTTAATTAGAGTATTGCAATAAACTTGGCACTAGAACAAAGATAAGTTTTTACTAGACCAATTGTGTGAACCTATTAGAGTAGCTAATGATAGCTTAGTAGTACTATTAGAATAGGTTAGAATAGGCTTGAAAAAAAAAAGATTAGTGGCATATTTTAATTAGAGTGTTGCAATAAACTTGGCACCAGAACAAAAGATCTCCGCTTGGATAAGCTATTTTTGGATTATATCATAAAATTTTTTTTTCTTGAGATTTGTTATGAGAAAAGAATATTTTGAGAGTGTTTGGAATGAATGATTTTGTTTTGTTGGGATTTGTGTTGAAGATTTTTTTATTAATAAAAGTTTGAAATTTAAATTTGAATTAGTATTTTAGTAGTTTATTTTGGTGGGAATTGTGTTAGGAAGAATTGTTTATTATTAAAATTTAAAATTCAAATTCAAATTCAATATTTTATTTATAAAAATTACTCTAGCAAAAATAATTACTGTAGCATTGTTTTTTGTTTTAAAAATTTTGATGAAAAAGTTGAACAAAACAAAAACACCATTTTGCAATTGTGAAATAAATCACAAAAATATGTATGTCCAAACATACCCTAAGTTTTTATTGGACCAACTGTGTCAGCCCATTAGAGTAGCGAATGATAGCTTAGTAGTACTGTTAGAATAGGTTAGAATAGGCTTTTAAAAAAAAAAACAATTAGTGTTGCGACTTAGAATGCGGACTTGTGGTCCAAAATGAAAGCACGGCTCCTTTAAATTTCTTTTTAATTAATGATGTGATTTAGATAAGGGAAAGGTGGAGGCTCAAATAAACCTAAAGGGTTGAAAGGAGATTCCACTTTCAAACAAAAAAGAACCACTATTGTTCTTGCTAGATTTATTTTAAGCATCACTAAATCTCGCAAAGATTTGTAATTTGAACACACATAATTGGAGGCAGAACATATTTAAAGTGCTCCTATTAGCCAATAGGGACGATCTAACGAGTGCCAGTGAGACAAATTATTTGAGTGGTAATTCAAGCTTCCGATTCTTTTCTTTTCAATTAGGTTCTTTTTGCTATTTATTAACCTCTTTGTTAGTTTTTTTTGGTCAATTTTGTGATAAAGTATAATTTTTCTTCTTCTTCAAAAGCAATATAAAACTTTTGCCCCTTTATAAGATTTTTTTTTCTACAATAGATATATTTGGCCTTAACTTTGTTAAGTTTTTTTCTTGTTATGCTTATTAGCAAGGGTTTTTTTTCCTAAACAAATCATCATACAAAAATTGCAAACTATGCAAAAAAATTTTCTTTTACATTTTTAGTATAATAACACAAAGGCATTCAACTAATATAACTTCTAGAAATTTTCATCTTTTATAAAAAAAAAAAAATTATGGTTGTTTGTATTGAAAAAATAAATAAATTTCTATTGAGTAACTCTTTGAAAACCTTATATACCTAAAATCTTTATCCATTATATTTGCCTATATATAGAACTTGTTTGTTAATTGTTTTCATCAATTAGTATTATGTAACTTCTTATGCTAATAACTTCTTATACAACTACATAGAGTACTATTTTGTTTTCCACATCATGTTTAATTTTTAAGGAGCTATTTTATTGAAATATTGCAAAGTCGAAATATGAGCTAGGTGCTTACATAATTAGATAAATGCTTAGTTATTAACTTAATTATAGAGTTGAATTTTACTCGTTTTGATAGTCAATACCATCATTTTTTTTCTTTTTGGCCAAGTGTGTCAAGAACATAAAATCATTTTTAATAGCTTACCCTTTTGAATTTTCTTATTTACAAAAGTAAATTTGCATGAATTATTCCATAATTTTGATTTTGAATAGTAATATGCATAATCATATTGTAATCATACATTATATTGATATTTTTTGTCCTTAATAATTCAAATATTACAAATCCTAACATACAAAATTTGCAGATTTTTGGACAAAGCAATGCTAATCGATGCCAAAGATGCCTCAAGTGAGAAGAGAAATCCATGGAGGTTATGCTCCATTAATCAGGTTGAGGAAGTAAAGCTTGTAATTCGACTCATTCCCGTTTGGATAAATTGCTCCATGTTTACTATGATTAATGCACAACTTAGCACATATTTCACCAAACAAGGCAGTACGATGGTGCGATCAATTGGCTCAAACTCAAAGTTTCACATACCTCCTGCTTCACTTCAAGTATTTCCAGGCATCGCAATTCTGATATTTATTACACTTTATGTACGATTTTTGGTACCAATGGCAAGAAGAATCACAGGTCAAGTCTCTGGTATAACAATGCTGCAGAGAATGGGAGTTGGGATATTCATATCTTCAATAACAATGATAGTTTCTGGATTAGTAGAGGCTAAAAGAATCAAAACTGCAAAAGAGTATGGGCTCATGGACACTCCAAAATCAATAGTTCCCATGAAAATTTGGTGGTTGCTTCCACAGTACATGCTTGTTGGAATTTCTGATGTTTTCACAATTGTTGGAATGCAAGAATTATTCTATGATCAAATGCCTGAAGAAATGAGAAGTGTAGGTGCAGCTGCTTATATTAGTGTTGTTGGGATTGGAAACTTTATGAGCAGTATTTTGATCAGTGCAGTTCAAGGGATCAGCGCAAGGTTTGGTAATAAGTGGCTTGTTGATAACCTTAATCGAGCACATCTTCACTATTTTTATTGGATATTGGCAGGTTTAGGTGCACTGAATTTTTGTGTCTATCTTTTCACGTCAAAGAGTTTTATTTACAAGAAATTTGAATGTTGTGAGTCAGCCGATGAGAAACAGATTGATATGTGAGCAAAAAGTTTGATGGAGAGTCTCAAGTAAGTTTATGTAAGGATATGAAATTCAAGGTTCAAATGGAATTTTTCATTATAAGATTACAATATTCTCTCTTTGAAATAATAATTCGACACATATATTAAAATACTTTTAAGTTAGAATGTTGTATTTATTGTGAGGTTAAATGCACTAGCTGCACTATCCTAAACTTATATGTAAGTTTTATTCTACCATTTTGGACTAATCAGATAGGTACTTTACCTTGAATTAATATTTTTTTTCTTTCTACACATACTTTTCCTTCTAGTTTTTTTGTCTATTCAATTTCTAGTATATTATTAAAACTTTAACAATAAAATGGTAATGCATTTAACTAATTAAATCCTTGCTTAATTTTCTACTTGACGTTTGATGAGTCTAGAAAATCTCATGTCGTCTGGGTAGGTTTTCTGGCCGTCCGGATGCACCGAATACCTGCACAAAGTCCCCGGGATGAACGTAGGGAATAAATTCCGAAGCTCAAGTCAGTTATGAGCCTTAAGCGTTATCGATATGTAATTGAGTGTACTAATATCAGATCCCCTTCCAAAGTAATGGAGGAGTGGTATTTATAGAATACATACCTGAATTAGAGTTGTATTGAAACTCTAATAAAGTACCTTGAAGAAGGGTTTGCTGTAATGTAAGAGTTGTAATAGGATTGTAACTCTTAACATACATGTGAAATTGAAATAATAGCTGAGAAGGAGTTGGTCTCCTATGAGCTGAGATATATTTATCATACTAGGAGTTTATTTCTGAGGTATTATACTTATCATACTAGGAGTCTATTTCATCAATAGCCCCTTAGGTCGGATTGTATTTATCCATTCCGATCTGAATAACAATAACATGGTATAATACTAATCTGCCGAGTACACGTTCTACCCTTTGAATTTCGTGCCAGAAGAACATGCTTACACGTTTTAAACCACGATTTACTTGACAGACGTTTTGGCTGCACGTTCTCCAAAATAGCTGTCACGTCCTTTCGAATTCCCACACTTCACCTATAAATAGGGTGTTTCAGAATTCATTCGCTTCATTCTTCGTCCAGAGCTCTCAATCCTTCAGTTCGGATCTCAGAAACTCTTCGAACGTTCGCTTCCAGCTCCCTCGCCTTTCAGCTCAGCCCTCTAGGTCGTCTCTACCTTCCCGTTCACAAGTAAGTAATGTCCAATTCAGAACATTCCAATTCTTCTTCTGAAATTCGTTCTAAAGATAATTTAGATCAAGAATCTCCTACACACGAACCTTCACCTTCTAGTAGTGGTTATTTCGATTCTGATTCTAGTTCATCTAGTAGTTCTCATAATCAACCCAATTTAGCCAAAGTCTTGAAAACTACCAAGAAGTATCGCTTAGTTGAATTAGGGAAGGAAGACATAGAAGGAAATCCAGTAAAATCAAATAACTCAACCTGAATAGAGGATTTAAATGACTTAGATCATTTGGTTACCCACACTATTCCCTTAGCGGTAGAATTTCCCAAAGATAATCCCTCATCTAGCCGACCAGCAGATGAAAAATCCCAACAATCAAATCCAAGCAAGAGAACCATAGTTAAATTAGAAACTTTAAACTCGACCACAACCGCTTCTTCCTTAGTTAATATCTCTAGGGACTTTCACATCAGCCCCCAAATCGAAATTAGGGTACCTGGGGATTCAGATGTAGCTAGTCGACCTCCGGAAGGCTTTGTAAGTATATTTGTAGAGCAACTTAAGGCCGGACTGAGATTTCCTTTATCTCAGTTCGTCAAAGATGTCCTTGCTGATTACATGATCAGCCTAACCCAATTAACTCCAAACGCGATGAATTCTAGTCGGGTTTGATTTATTCTTCAAATTCATAGATTATAAATGTTCTGTACCATACTTTAGGTATTTTTTCTGCCTAAAGTCTTCTGGAAAAAACCCAGGCTGGTACTATTTCACTCGGTGATCTAGGAAATAACAGCTTTTGAGTAGAAAACCCAGTTCCATTCACGAATGGAAAGACAAATATTTCTATCTTAAACTTAGCTCTTTAGACTTAGAGTGGTATTGGAAGGATGCTGGTCGCATTTCCGATCCAATCTCGATGAAGAAACTCCTTAAGGAGATTGCTGAGAAACTTGAGATCGAGAAGCGATTTCTGAATACCAACTTTTTTCCTGAGAGGGTGTTGGTTAATTCCAAAATGAGTTCAGCAATTCTTCCATCCGACCACACGGACCACGAGAGAAATGGGAAAAAGGGTATAAATTCTCTTCCTTCCACGTTGTTTTCAGAACGGCAAGCATTTTTCTAATGAATCTTATATATTCTTTTTTTTTAACAGTGATCAATATTGAAGATCTCTTTGAAGACATTCCTGTTCCCATAATTACCGAAAGTGGAGCTCGTACTGATGAGGCTCATACCAGTGAGATCCCCAATGACGAAGCCCCTGCCAATGATACCCCCACCGACGAGGCGAATTTAAAATCTCAAATTTCTAAACCTTCTTTCTCGTCGGTTAGAGGAAAAGGGAATAAGCATCCTCCCAGGTCTGGAAAATCTTGCAAGAAAGTGATGAAGCTGCAAGAGAAGAGGAAAACTGAAAATTCTGCAGACAAGGCCCATAAAAGGCCCCGAACTGTGGAGTTCGACATTCCTGAGGCCGAGGTGACCGGTCCTTCACTGCTTGGGACTTCTTCATTTTTTTTTCTTCAGAGCCAGAGGGTGAAGCTTCCTACCCTCTACACTCTTTTCGCCCCGATGTGAGGATGGGTATTAACGACAGACTAACCATAGAGACGACGCCTAATTTTATTTACCACTGCATTCCTCATCGGGACAGGAAGATGATGAGGAGGACTACTGCTTCCTCCCTTCACGAATGCCTTGCACTTGGCATTGCTCAGGTATCTAAACTTATTTTCCTTGTATTGTAGGTGTATACATTTATATACAATGTTTTCATTCATTTTTTTAACCATTCTAAAGGTCATGTGCCTAACATCTGAGGTCATCGACCGTAGTGAAGGGTTTCAGAGGGATTAGACAAGTTGTCTGCAGATAAGGACGCCCTTGTGGAAGAAGTCAAGGCTCTTTCCTTTTCTTTAGACGCTGAAAAGAAAAAATCGACTGAGCTGAAGCAAGAGAACGACCTTTTCCAAGATGACCTGACTGCCGTTAGAGCTTTCAACGAAGAGCTGACTACTCAGCTACTTTCTGTGGAAGCTTGGGTAGCTTATTTGACAGGAGAAGGCTCTTCTCAGTTGATTTCCAATTTCTTGTCATCCGAGAAGGTGGGGAGGATGTTGCTCAAGTTGTGCACTCCAGCTCGCAATCACGGCTATCATATGGCTTTGGCTTCTCTTAAAGAGAAGAACCCCGAGCTTGACATAACTTCTGAAAAGGGTTATAATGTCAAGTCTGTGGAAGCTCTAAACCAAGCCTTCGCCGACCTAAAACTGATGCGGGTTGAGGGTCATCAATATGTGCCTCCGACCCCCAAGAAGAAAGCGAATGAAGAAGAGGAGAATTGAGCCTGCGAGCTCGTATATCTTGTAATAGTGTTGTAGGTCAGTAAATACATCCTGAACAGCAATTGGACCAGTTTTTGGTCTTCTTTGGATAATATATTTGAATTTTTGATCTCAAATTTCTTTCATAGATTTCTCCAATTCGATTTAAATTGATCTATGAGCTAGATTGCATCCAATTAATATGAAGGCCGACGTGAATCGGAAAACGTATTTGATAAGTTAATTCAAACTGAATTGAACTTCAAACGTACTTGATAAGTTAATTCAAACTAAATTGAACTTCAAATGTATTTAACTTTCCTTTTTAACGGAAAGTCATTAATATGATCAAAAAATCGAATAATTCAAACTGAATCAAACTTTGATTTGTTCTTGATTTGTTCTTAGTCTGGATGTATTTCCTTTTTGGCGGAAAATCCATGCAACGTGAAATTGTACAGTCCGACGTGAATCAAACTTAAGATTTGCATTGAATTTTAATGTTTTCTTTTTTGGCAGGAAAACAATAATATGATCTAAAATCGAATCATTCGAAGTGAATCGAACTTCTGATAAGAGTAATTTCAAGGTATAATGAGCATAATTGAGCTGAACACAAAATCAATTTTTAAAAATGAACTCATAAAGAGTTATTTTATTGATGTGTAGCATTTAAGCTGCAGTACACTTATTAAAGCATCAACGTGCTTATAAAAATGAGTTGAAAAAAATAAAATAACTACAGTTATTGAGAATATCTTCTCAAGTTGGCGATGTTCCACATCCTTGGGATAGTTCGTCCATCCAGAGTTTCCAACTTGTAACTTCCTGCCCCTCCGACCTGGTTTACCTTATAAGGTCATTCCCAGTTCGGATCAAGCTTCTTGAGGCCTTCAACTCGACTTGCTTCATTCTTCCGTAAGACCAGATTTCTAGGTTGAAACTGAGTTTTTCTGACTCGTCGATCATAATAACGAGCCATATCATATTTTTACTTAGCCTCTGCCAAGTGCGCCATCTCTCGTTTTTCCTCCAATAAGTCTAAGATTAATCGCAGCTCTTCGGAGTTCACTTTCGAAACATAGTGGATTGTTCTTGGGCTTGGGAGTCCGATTTCGGCAGGTATCACCACTTCAGAACCATAAGCTAAGCTGAACGGAGTTTCTCGAGTAGCCGTTCTTAGGGTAGTTCGGTACGCCCATAGAACATTTGGCAGTTCTTCAACCCAGTCTCCCTTAGCTTTTTCCAGCCTTGTCTTCAAACCTTGAACTATGATTTTGTTAGTGACCTCAGTTCGCCCATTGGCATGAGGATGGGCCACTGAGGTAAAATGCTGTCTTATGTTTAGCTTTTAACACCAACTTCTGAAAGGATCCCTTGCAAACCGTGTCCCATTATCTAATATCTGCTTCCAGACGAACTTAACCATACTTCTTCCAAAAATCTGCACAAGTGTTTCAGACTCTACGCACTTAGTGAAGTAGTCAATAGCCATAACCAAGTGCTTAAGCCGTCAAGGAGCCTCAAGAAAAGGTCTAGCAATGTCAATTCCCCATTGAGCAAACGGCTATGGACTTTGGATCGTGATTATCTCAGTTTGCGTAACATGTCAGACAACGACATGGATCTGACACTTTGGACATTTTTGCACCAATTCATGAGAATCTGTGCTCATCGTAGGCCAGTAATACCCCAAACGCATTACCTTTTCAGCCAACATGCGTGCACCGACTTGGCTCCCACACGATCCGAAGTGAATTTCTTTCAAAATATACGTTGCTTATTCAGGTCCTATACGTCACAACCAAGACATGAGATAACCTTTCTTAAATAAAATTCCATCTCTGATGGTGTACTTGGCAGATCTCAAAACCAATTTTCGAGTTGAAGCTTTGTCTTGCGGCGGTTCTCCATTTGTCAGGAACTTGATGATTGGAGTCATCCAAGTGTCCCCCATGTCTTCAACTACCAAAACTTGCAGCTCATCTATGCTTCGAGCAGGTAGGACCTCAACCAAAACCTTCTTTGTGAGGTGAACATATGGTGATGACGCCAACTTCCTGAGTGTGTCTGCTCTCTTGTTCTGAGCTCGGGTACTCGTTCAATTAGGAACTCTTGAAATTTTTTCTTGATGTCATCAGTTTTCTCCAAATATTTCTTCATATTCAGATCTTGGGCCTCATATTCCCCAGTTACTTGGTTTATGATGAGTTGGGAATCAATGTAAACTTGTAACTTTTTCATACCCATTTGAGAAGCTAACTTCATCCCAGTTATTAGCGCTTCATACTCTGTTTCGTTATTCGTTTCTTTGAACTCAAACCGTAAAGCGTATGTGAATTCTTGTCCTCTGGGGTTTGTTAAAATTAACCCAACTCCTGAACCATCCTCACTCGAAGCTCCATCAACAAATAATACCCAAAACCCTTCTTTTTCTTTGCAAGGGTTTCTCAGTTCATCTTTTTTTAAAACATCATCTTCCGTGACTGAAACTTCTGCTATAAAATTAGCAAGTACCTGACCCTTTATTGCCGTTCGAGGTGAGAATGTGATGTCATATTCTCCCAACTCAATTGCCTACTTCATTAGCCTTCCTGAAGAATCAGGTTTTTGCAAAACTTGCCTTAGTGGTTTATCAGTTAATACATGAATTTCATGTGCTTGAAAATACGGTTTGAGTCTTCTTGAAGGGTGAATGAGTGCAAGTACCAATTTCTCCATCATAGCATATCTCTGCTCGGCCCCTTATAAGGCTCTACTCGTGTAGTATACCGGTTTCTGTGTCCCCTGATCGTCTCTGACCAGAACTGCACTTATCGCTGCATCACTTACCGCCAAGTACAGATACAAGATTTCTCCATGAACCGGGGTGGATAGCACTTGTATTTCTATCAAGTATGTCTTCAGTTCATCGAATGCTTTACTACAGCTCGCATCCCATTCAAAGTTTTTTGCTTTCCTCAATGCTTTGAAGAATGGTAAGCTGCGATCGGCTAATCTTGATAAGAACGATTTAATGCAGCTAGGCGACCAGTAAGCTTCTGAATGTCATTTAAACTTTGGGGGGGGGACTTCATATCCAAAATTGCCTTAATCTTTTCTAGATTTGCTGCAATTCCTTGATTTGAAACTATATGACCAAGAAATTGCCCAGATCCAACTCCAAATGTGCACTTCTTTGGGTTTAACTTGAGACTGGTTTCTCGTAGTTTCTCCAAAGTCTCTCTCACGTCATCTAAGAAAGTTTCTATCCTTTTGCTCTTAATAAGCATATCATCAACATAAATTTCCATGTTTCGCCCAATTTGATCAGAGAATATCTTATCTACCAATCGTTGGTATGTAGCACCAGCGTTCTATAATCCAAAAGGCATTTTGTATAACAATATATGCCCTTTTCAGTTATGAATTTCGTCTTTTCTGCATCGTCTTCATCCATCTAAATTTGATGATAGCCTTTATAGGCATCTAAAAAACATAAGACCTCAAAACTAGAGGCCGCATCCACTTTCGGATCGATTATTGGCAAAGGATAACAATCTTTTGGACAAGCCTTGTTCAGATTTGTGCAGTCTATACACATCCTCAGTGAAGCATCTGGTTTCAGGACCATGACGGGGTTTGCGAGCTAGGTCGGATAGAATACCTCATTGATTATCTTTGCCTGTAACTTGTCAACTTCTTCAAATATGACCTAATTACGATCTGGCGCATACTTTATTTTCTTTTGTCTAACCACTTGAACTGACTTGTCAATATTCAGCTTATGAACCATCAGGTCGGCCGATACTCATTTCATGTCATCTGGACTCCAAGCAAAGACATCTTTGAATTCCGACAAGAGATTTGTTAATGATCTCTTTATTCCTATTGGTAAAGATTTACCGATAAGAACGTTCTTGTCTACTTCAACTTCATCTAAAGAAATAGCTTCTACCTCTTCTGTTAACTCAATAGGTTCAATTTGGTTTTCTGTACTATGTAGTTTACATTTGCCACTTGCTTCTTTTTGTTCCCTTTCAAAGCAATCATATGGCATTCTCTCGCCAACTTCTGATCACCTCGTATTGTTGCAACCCCAGCTTCTAGAGGAAATTTCAAAACAAGATGATATGGGGACCAGATGGCCTTTAATTGCACCATGGCAAGTCGTCCAAGAATAACATTATATGCATACGTGACATTAAGGACCCTGAACTCAACATAAATGAGTATTTCCTTAGGATATTCTCCCAATGTCACTGGTAGGTTTATCGTTCCGATTGGCATCGATGTTTCTCCTAAAAAGCCAACAAGGTGTGAATGACAAGGTTTTAACTGTTTCATGTCGATACCCATTTTTTGGCAAGTTTCGTAATAGAGAATATCGGTCGAACTGCCGTTGTCTACATATATTCTGTGAAATTCCTTGTTTGCAATGACTGCTTTAATTAGCAATGCATCGGCATGTGGAAATCTGGTCGGTACTGTATCTTTTTTTGAAAAGGTGATGGCATCTATGCCTTTGAACCGTTTATGAACTGGTTCTTGTTCGGGAATTCCTCTGTTCTTCGATTTTTTGGATGTCATTGAATCCCCATCGTAGGGTCCTCTGATAATGGTGTGAGTTACACCATTGATATTTTTATCCACTTCGGGATTTCTATCATTACCATTCTCTCTCCTCATTTTTTCATCAGGATGATCTGGATCCTTCTTATCCTCAGGTCAGTTTGATGAATTACCAATTCAGACAAACTCCTTTAGATGACCGTTTTGAATCAACTCTTCAATATACTTCCTGAGTTCTTTACAATGCTCAGTATCATGACCATGTTGATTATGAAATTTGCAAAAGAACTTCTTACTTCTTTTGTTGTCTGAACCTGTCATCCGTTGTGGATATCTCACTGTACCTCGGTTCTCCAAAATAGCGAGCACTTCAGTTCGCGTTTTATTCAGTTCACTAGCAGTAGGCGTGTTATACAACACTTTATCAAATTTTTGCTTTCGGTTTCACCACCGGATGTTTTAGCTTTTTCCTTTTTCTTCTTTTTAGGTCCTCTGTCATTGTCTAGTTTTTGTTTATCCGCATCTTCAACTTTTGCGAATTTCTAAGCTCGTTTCATCATGTTTTCAACATTGACAGGAGGATCTATTACAAAATCTTTGTACAATCTTCCAGGTTGCAATCCATTTGTGAAAGCTCTAATGACTACTTCTTCTGATCTGTGCCCCACTTCTAGACTTTCATTTATGAATCTATCAACGTACTGAGTTAACGACTCGGAATCTCCTTGCTTTAGATTGAGTAGCTCCACACTTGTTTTCACAAATTTCTCACATTGCACAAATCTATTCTTAAAAGCTGCTTTGATGTCGTTGAAATTGCGAAAAGTCTTAGGTTTAAGATTGTTGTACCACAAGCGGGCAGTTCCCATCATAGTTATGCCAAAGAATTTGCATAGGATTTGATCTGGATAGTTATAAATCCTCATACTTTGCACATAATGATGCACATGTACCTATGGATCTCCTTCACCAGTGTAGAATAACAAATTTGGCATTTTGAAACGATGTGAACGAGGATAATTTTCTATATCATCCACAAATGGGAAATCCACCTCTGAAGCATTATTATGCCTTCGAAATAAAGTAAGTGGTAGTTCGGATGGACCTATATCACCGAAACACAAATTTTGATCCCTTGGCTATTCATAGGGCACATACAGGTCATCATGATGACCTTCTGCTCTCGTACATTGACGATAATGCACATGCCTTTCGTTTCTAATCAGAGATCTTGAATCCCTTTGACGAGACGAAACTGAGATGTGATCTCGATGATCTCGATTCCTTCTCTTGGCTTGTTCTTCAACTCTCACCATGAGCTTATGCTCTTCACGAAGCCTCTGACGAAGATTGCGTTCATGGATAGCTTGATTTCATTCTTCTCGCTACCAAGTTTCACGAGCTTCACGTTCAGCCAAGTTAATCGGAGCATGATTCGCTATCATTGTTTGAATTCGGTCTCCGTTTTGGATAAAAAACTTGAGTACATCAGGTGAATCCAAGTCAATGAAGGGTAATGAACTTCCATCTTTGTTCTGAGGATCAGAACCTCTTGCCTCCCGAACAGGAGTTCCGGTGGATGAACTTGCTGGATCTTTCCTTAAGGGAGGGTTGTTCTCCTCCTTTTGATAAGAAACTGGAGATTCTGAGTTTGTTGTTTGTCACGTTTTGACATTGCAAACGAATAGTAGGCATGTTGTCTTCTGCCCCACGGTGGGCGCCAATTGATAAGTCTAGAAAATCTCACGTTGTCTGGGCAGGTTTTTTGGCCGTTCGGATGCACCGAATACCTGCACAAAGTCCCTGGGATGAACCCAGGGAATAAACTCCAAAGCTCAAGTCTGTTATAAGCCTTAAGCATTATCGATATGTAATTGAGCGTACGAATATCGGATTCCCTTCCAAAGTAATGGATGTGAGGTATTTATAGAGTACATACCTGAATTAGAGTTGTATTGAAACTCTAATAACGTACCTTGAAGAAGGGTTTGCTGTAATGTAAGAGTTGTAATAGGATTGTAACTCTTAGCATACATATGAAATTGAAATAATAGCTGAGAAAGAGTTGGTCTCATATGAACTGAGATATACTTATCATACTAGGAGTCTATTTTTGAGGTATTATACTTATAGTAAAATTCAACATTCATCAACGTTCGTAGTACTCTTTTTGTTGAAGTTTATTTCTAAGTTCTTGATTGAAAAATATTAAGCAATCAACTTTATTCATATAGAATATATATAGCTAATAATTCAATCAATCACAAAGTAATTGAGTAAATTATTTAAATATATGTAATATGTAGAGTATGTTGTAGAACTGATAGAGTGATCGTGTGAATGTGTGGACACTCTACACTGCAAACACTTTGTTTTCTCTAACTAAGCCAAACTAACATAGTATGACAAGTATTTGGTTGAACTTACAGGGAGGTATAGGTATGTCAAATGTGCAAAATTTATGAAAACTATATTTTACATCTTAACTAACAAAGATGTAGTGGGATGGAAGTCTACTAACAACTATTAAAACAAGTAAAGCGATCAAGTAGTAAATGATAAGAATGCAAATAGTAAGACTGAGGCTACCCTTGAGCGTGTGCAACTTGTTTAACTGCTCTTAAATATGCCTTTAATGGGCCAGGGTTCGTGAATTATGAGACTATGCTTTTACACTCCAAATTTATTATCTAAATTTTCTCGAAATGGTTGAATTAACATATTGACCTCAATACGACTAAGTCGAGGTGAGTCAATATGATGCACTATGTCCACTATTTGTATTTTAGTTTGAGATACTAAGGCTTAACCAAGATCCACAAACCCTTAATTCCAATCACCCATAACTTAGATGGATTACTTTTTTACCATTCACTATTCTTAGTACATACACATTAAGTTACCATATCATATGTCATGTGCTGAGTTGCAAACAAATAATTAAACATAAAATTCACAACCCATAGCATCATCAATACATTTGAAAAGAAAATTTACTAATTATCAATATAATCCAAGAGCAAAAAGTAAACTACCCACTCATTTTCGAAGCAAACACATATACATCAATCTAAGAGAATATAGTGAAACCCATATACATCAATATAAAAGCATATAATGATGAAAATTTACTAAATTAAAGAAATGTCCCCTATGAAAGTGAAGATCTCCTATAGTTTAATTAAATCCCACAACAACATGTTGCTTTTGATGGTTAAGTTCCCAACTTTTGAATCAAGAATGCAAAACAATGACCCTAACTTCACAATGAAAAAACACACTATAAATCTTACAAGAATGATCTGTAAATGATCTTGGATAGCTAAATTGCCTTCTAACATCTATTTATATCTAGGGGTGGCAAATAGGTGGATTGGGTCACTCCGCGGGTTAGGTTGAGTGAGGAGTGATAGTTGGCGGGTCATGACCCAACCCAATCTATCTGTTGGCGGGTCATGCATGTGTTGTGTCAAAGGCGGGTTGAGTTATAACTAGTTTAACTTACGAGTCAATTCAATTACTCTTTCTTTGACCCGTGGGTCAATTTATCTATTATTTTTTTCTTGACCCGCGGATCAATTTAACTATTACTTTCTCAATCCATTGGTTAATTCAACTTTTTGATTTAATTTTTTCTCACTTTAAATTAAAATTTTATTATACACATTTACACACACTAATTATATTTTCATATACAACACACATTGCAAATATTACAACATTTTACACATATTTTCACACACTACACATATTTTTACACAATATATATATATACATATTTATATATATATTTTACACACAATACATATTTTCAAATAATACACAATTTACACAGATTAATGATGCGAGCTGTCGTAGGCTCACCAATTTATCCCTAACACTACTGTAGTCGAGGTAAGAGGGTTTTGTTCCTCAGGAAAGGGAGTGGTTCAAGAATTCCAAAATTGCTCTAAATGTTGTCACGAGAATAGAACTAAGAGAATAGCAAATGAAAAATGTCAAAAAATGCAAACAGAGAGTAGCAATGTAGATGTAATCAAAGAGAAGAGGATGCTCTAGAGTTCCTTCACTGGATGAATACTCGCCTAAACAACTTACGAACTGCAATTAATATACATGCAAAACCAGAGGAGAACTAAGTTGCCTAAAAACCTAACCTACAGTCAGCATGTTGATCGCACTGCAACCTAGGCTTCCTGTCATCATTCTTTCCAATGACGAGGCCTAAGAACGATGTATTCGCACCGCAACGTCTCAATTCTCTATTTCTAACTACTTTAGCAATTAGCTCCTAAAGACTTCCCATTGCGAGGCCTGAATTTAGGTTCTTATGTCTTCATTAGCACCAGTGAATCTCTTTACACTTTTATCTAAGGATTCCGTGATCTAAAATCAGCATGGCGACTGCATCTCAGAAAACGAACAAGCAAAGCAAGTGCAAAGACTCATTTCATACTCCAATTCTCATTCCACAAAATTCTCAAAAAATATTGGTGAATTAAGCCTTAATTCAGCATATCGACCGCAACTAAAGTTCAATTCCACAATACCGGAGTGAATTCATGAAATTTAACAGAATCAATAGAGTAATGTAGAGTATGATTTCATTCTTCATGGATTATGTTAATTGCACAACATTGAGTTTTCTAAATTAGGCATTCATCCATCAGAACCCTAGAACATTACAAATTTAGCCGGTAAACTCCATTCTCATTTCATAATCGTCAAAGTGCAACATTAAACAATTCATCTCTACTAAATTGGAAGAATTTATAGATTAAAATGTTGAGAATTGTTAAATGCTTCGTCAATTGAGAATCGAATCGCAGTAATCAGTCCAAAGGTCTGATCGGAATAAAAAATGGGGCTAGAATTCCAGAGAGAGAAAATTCTAGAGAGAGAAAGTTAGAGAGAGAAAATTCCCGCTCACAAATTCTAAAATCTGGCAAAAGTCAAAAAGTCCCTTAAAACAATGACAAAACCCTCTATTAATAGAGGTATAAAGCTTAATCTACATGGTAACGTAAACTAAGCACTTACTTACAGAAATGCCATTTTAATAGAACTGTCCAGAATTAACGCATGCGCGAGCCTCCACGTCAGCATCCAACATAGCACTCCACGCCCTTGAGCCAACTTATATCACGCCCTTATATCAACCAGCATGCCTCTGAGCCTCAAGAAATCACGCTTGCACGAACCTGTACCAATCGAAGACACTCTTCAGCACTTAGAAAAAATATAGGATTGAAATCTACCATTTACATGGCGATGCATTGTGGCGATGCATCGCAATACAAATTTCCTCCATGGCGATGCAATGCACCGTGCAATTTTTTCCATGGCGATGCAATGTGGCATTGCATTGCCGTGCAAATTTTCCCATGGCGATGCAACGTGGCGTTGCATCGCCTTATGAATTTAACCATGGTGATGCAACGTGGCATTGCATCGCTATGCAAATTATTTCCTGGCGAGTGTGCAACCGAGTTGGTGCAAGTGTGCATATCTTAGTACGGGTGTGCAGGTGTAGTGTACTGTTCTCGTGCCGCATGCAAGTACTGTTGTAATTATGCAAGTGTTGGTGCATACACTGGTGCACAAAGTGTGTATATGTGTTCTGGTGTGCCTTCTTGTTACATGTTGTGTGCTTGTGTTGCTCTCATGTAGTGCATGTAGTGTGTCTAAAGAAGTGTACATATGTGCATGAAAAAATGCCTACAATGCGTTAGTGCGTGAATGTGGTGCTCGTGTGGATTCAAGTATTGTGGTGCGTAATGTGGTGCAAGAGTGTGCTGAAGTGTGTGCGGTCTTGTGCCTGTGAAGTGGTGAGTGTTGTGCATGAAACGTTGCAAGTGTGTGCGTGCATATGCACAAGTGTGCGCTAAATTCGTGCAAACCTGTGCACGAATGTGTGCGGTGCTTACATGCACATGTAGCGAATGTACGCACACAAATGCGCAAGTGTGTGCAATGCTTGCATGCCCATGTAGCAAATGCGTGCGCGGTGAGTGCATGCATGATGTGTGGTGGAATGCAGCAAGGTTTGCAAGCGATACATGAGAGGCTCGTGCGACAGCGTGTGCGAGCGTGCGGCTGAGTGTGCGTAATGGGTGTATGTGAGCTATGCGTTGCAAGTGCAGCATGTGTTGTGCTGTGAGTGTGCATCATATGTAGCAAGTATGAGCATGTGTTGTGCGGGCTGTGTGATGAATGTGTGTGATGTGTGTGACAAATGCAGCAATTGCAATGAGCCGTGGGCATGTGCTGTGCCGAGTGTGTTGTGCGGCAAGTGCGATGCAAGTGCAGCACATGTGTGCAGCGATTGTGTGCAGGCATCGTGCGATCATTGTGCTATGTCTTCACGCGCACACTTACATTTCCATGCAACACCTGTGCATACTCATGCACCAACTTCGGCCCCTTTTTTACCACCTAACAATACCAACCAACCATTACACAGACTTGCACAAAACATTCAATTTCAACACAAGGTGCACTAAAACAACACAAGCCAAGTAAAACTAGCATTATCAAGTCAGTATGAAACTGACTTATCAATTAACACAACCCATATACCAAGACCTAGGACCCAAGATCCGAGACCCAGGATCCAAGACCCATGGCCCATGACCCACGACAGTGCAGACCCAAGAACTATGACCCACGACTCGTGACCCAGACCCATGACCTTGAGTCATGGGTCATGGGTCGTGGGTCGTGTTAATTTGTGCAAATTGTTTGTATTATGTGAAAATGTGTAGTGTGTGTAAAATATATATTGTGTGTATTATGTGAAAATGTGTATAGTGTGTGTAAAATATATATTGTCTGAAAATATGCGTAGTATGTGTAAAATATAGGTCATGGATTGTAGATCTGGGTCGTGTTAATCTGTGTAAATTATGCGTATTATGTGAAAATGTGTATAGTGTGTGTAAAATATATATTATGTGAAAATATGTATACTAAGTGTAAATATGGTTTGTGAAAATATGTACTATGTGTAAAATATATGTAGTGTGTGAAAATGCGTGTAGTGTGTGTAAAATACATGTAGTGTGTGAAAATATATATAGTAGGTGAAAATGTGTGTACTATGCGTAAAATATATGTAGTGTGTGAAAAATACATGTAGTATGTAAAAATGTGTGTAGTGTGTGAAAATATGTGTAGCGTGTGAAAATGTGTGTAGTGTGTGAAAATGTGTGTACTATATGTAAAATATGTGTAAGATGTGAAAATGTGCGTAATATGTGTAAACTATGTGTAGTCTGTGAAAATGTGTGTATTATGTGTCAAATATATGTAGTATGTGAATATAAATGAACCCTACGACATTGTTCAATTATGATTTTCGATAAAACAACATCGTTTTGATTATTGAATAAGATAAGACATGATAATCTTAATGAGACGATCACATCTCCGAAATTTCCAACTAAAGACATAAATTCTTTATTCTAGCTATCAGAATTGCACATTGAAAGTTTTGATATCAAAGTGGTGCAATTTTAATACCAACCAGTGTTTCAATTCCAAACCATCACACTATATCTTACACCAAAAGGAATATTCCTTAATATTTTTTAATTTTCTTTCTCATAATTTTATTGTCATCATACACATTAATTTGTTACTTTTTTAAATGGTAATTATTATATTTAAAAATTAATAATTTTATAATATTTAATAAGTTAATTTTTTATAATATATATAATTAATAAAATTTGAAAATTAGTGTTTCCACAATTAATTTTAATTATTTATTTTATTAAACACAAAAATACTTAATTATACCATAAAACCACAAATAATTAAGACAAAACATCTAAAAAATACGACTAAATAAAGTCATATTTTTAATTTTATATTATTAATAGTTTGGTTTATTGTCATTACTATTTTTAAGTTGTATGTTAGTGCTATGTGTAATATATTTTTTATTGAGTAATGATATACAGAGTGAAAAATATTACTGAAAACCAATAGTGAGTGACGTGGCAGCTATAAAAAGACAAAATTATCCATTATGTATAAAAATACAAAATTATGTACCAACTTATAAAAAACTGAAACGTGTACAATCACTTATCCCTTAGGGTTCACTTATCATTTGGTTAGGGTATTAGTTTATTTAAAAAAAAAATGAGAAAACTAACTAAAATGACACGTGTCAATTTTTTATAAAATGCTACATGAAAATTGTACAACATAACCAATTTTGTCTTTTTATACCTGCCACGTTAGTCACGTTTTCACTCTAATTTTTCACTTTCCCTATCATTACTCTTTTTTATTTATGCATTTTAAAATTTTAAATGTTTAATTGTGTTTTTTTACAAAATTATTGAGATCATGTATAAATTTAATTATTGCAAAAAAAATTAAATAATTTAAAAATAAAAATAAAATAATAAATTAATTTCTACTAATATGCATAGTTAAAAATACATTTATTATTTGTTTAATAATTATAGTATCTAATAATTATAAAATTAAAATTTTAAATATATGATAAAAATAGGTAAGACCCACAACACCAAATTTGGTGACAGTGTGTGCAGCACCAAATTTCATTGCGCACCATTCTTGGTGCAATATTTGGTGCTTCCTTGGAGCTCTTTGGTGTAAAACCATCACCTTATTTGGTGGGATGGCGTTACATTGGAGATGCTCACAAATCTACAATATGGATTAACAGTACTTAAGTTACAATTTTGTTGCCTTTGTTAAAGTAATTAACTGTGTCAAAATAGTAAAAATTCTTCATCACTTAGGTAAACTTCTGGTTGCTCATCAGATGCAACTGAAGCAACTTGGAGTTTTGGAAGAGCTGTAATGCTTAGGGCAGCTTAAAAGATCAAATAATTGTAAACAATATCAAACTTCATAAAAGACAGAAGTTAATCTAACAGGTGTGAATTGATTTAATATAGAAATTCAAGCATCTCTGATCCAACTTCTTTTTATGCTACTGAACCTTATGTAATTCCACATTTATAAAAAAAACTAAACTTGAACTAATAAATCTATTCATCCATGACACAAGAAACCCAAGAAAGAACTGGCAGTTGGAGTTTTGACCTAAAGTTTACAGGAAAGAAAGAACAAACATACCTTCATAGCAGCACCCAAGGCAAGGCATCTAAAAGATTGCCATCAGAACTAACTACAAGGCCTTCAATATAGAGATCCCAATAGATTTTTCCCCCAACAATTGAAAGAGATGATAGATTAATTCTAGCCCCTGCCAAAAAGTTTCAAGAGCATTAAAGTTATCAATACACAAAGACACTGCCAAAAATCAGTAATGTTTAGTTTAGCAATTGCAGCTCTTGATGGAGAACATACTATTGAACTTTTACCACTTAAGAGACAGCAATGGAGAGCCACAGAGAGTTTTGAGGATGACTCCTCCCCTACTCTACCCTACACGAAAGAAGATGATAAAGGGAGCAGCAAAAATTCCAAATCGAGGAAGAACAAAATAACAGTCACAGAACCTTAGTCATAATGCACTGCTGCTTGTTCAAATAAATTAGATTGGCTCTACTCATTTTCAAAAGAGAAACATCATTGGCAACTTAGGAGATCTAAATTCATATATCTATAGTATTATGGCTAATTAGGAGATCTAAATTCATATATCTATAGTATTACGTTACAATAGGGAAAAGAAATTTAAATATATTAATTGATGATTCAGAAATAAAGAGAGAGAAAGAGAGGAAGAGAATGAGATTTAGAGAGAGAATTCTGGAATACAGAATAATGTTTACAAATTCACCAAACTTTTAAAAACTCCCCTCTTGCTTTTATCCCTCTCACAACCAACCAAGCTGCATAATCTAGCTACCGTTTAACTAACTAAAGATATGGCTATGCTGACTAAGCAGGTAGCTAAACTAGTAGACAAATTATACCTATAGCTATTTAATAGCTACGATTTTAACTTGTTAGGAAAAAATTAATCTCATGTTGTATCTAATAGCCCAAAATAATAATGATGACAGTAACGAGAAAAATAAATGAGATAATAGACACAAAAATTTACATAGTTCGGTCAATGTGACCTACGTCTACGGCCGGAGGTAGTGCCAAAATTCACTAATAAGTGGGAACAATTTACAAAAGGTGAAAACACTAATTATACAAGGGATTTAATAAAAAGTATTTGGGAGAGAGAACTAAAAGGCTCTGGGATAGAAAAGATTTGAAGCTTATTGTTCATTAATTTGGGATTAATTTTAGAATGCTACAATACTTCCCTTATATAGGCAAAATTAAAGGGAAGATTTGCTGTAGTAACTCACGTTGGCCGTAATATTATTTTTGTACGCGACTGTGATGTAAGAATTTTAGATTGCTGCCATACATCCTCAACGTCAACAAAAGTGTGAGGATTGTGGGCCATTGCCATTTATTAAAAATCTCCACATTGGTGTGGAACCCAAAAAATAATGATTTAATTAAACATATCAGCATAATTGTATACTGATTTAATTAAACATATCATCACTGCTTGAACTTGTATACTGGAAGAACTTTGATAAACATATCAGCATAATTGTCCTTGGTATTGATCTTCTGAACAAGGACTTTCTTCTCAACAATGATATCTTGAATGAAATGATATTTGATATCAATATGCTTTATCCGCTCATGATACATATGATCTTTAGTCAAATGAATTGCACTTTGACTATTATAGTAAATGGTAGTAACTCATTGTTGTAGAGTTAATTCGCCGAATAAACCTCTCAACCATAAAGCTTCTTTGATAGCCTCAGTGACTGCCATATATTCTACTTTAGTAGTGGATAACGCTACTACGTGTTGTAGAGTAGCTTTCCAGCTTATCGTACAATCTCCAATGCAAAATACATAGCCTGTAATAGATTTGTGCTTATTAATGTTATCAGCATAGTCTGAATCTATAAAACCAACCAAAGTGTTGCTGGTTCTACCGAATTCCAAACAAGAGGTTGAAGTACTCTTCAAGTATCTGAGTATCCACTTCATAGCCTGTCAGTGTTCTTTGTCTAGATTTGCCATATACCTGTTAACAATACTAACTGTTTGTGAAATATCTAATTGAGTACCAACCATTGCATACATAATATTACTAACGACACTAGAATAAGGAACACGTGCCATATAACTTTCCCCTTCCTTTGGTTTTGATGATTGAGCAGCAAATAACCTAAAATGACAAGCGAGAGGAGTACTAACTGGTTTGACATCCAACATGCTAAATCTTTCCAAAGCTTTCTTAAGGTAACCTTCTTGGGTCAAATATAATTACTAACTCCTCTATCTCGTCTTATCTCTATACCAAGAATCTTCTTAGCTGCTCCCAAGTCTTTTATTTCAAATTCACCATTCAAAAGCCTTCAACTGATGAATTTCTGCAAGATTCTTAACCGCAATAAGCATGTCATCAACATATAACAAGAGATAAATAAATGAATTATCATTTAACTTCCGAAAGTAGGCACAACTATCATACATGCTCTTGGAGAAATCATGACCCTGTATAAATGAATCAAAACTTTTGTACCATTGTCTTGGAGATTGCTTTAATCTATACAAGAATTTCTTCAATAAGCAAATATGGTATTTCTTACCTTCAAATTCAAAGCCTTTAGGTTGTTTCATATAAATATATTCATCTAACTCACCATGTAAGAATGCTGTCTTGACATCAAGCTGTTCTAGCTCTAAATTAAACATAGCTACTAATTCAAGCAATACATGAATAGAGCTATGTTTTACAATATGTGAGAAAACATCATTAAAATCAACACCTTATACATGACTATAACCCTTTGCAACTAATCATAACTTATACCTTATATTTTCAACACCTGAATTATATTATTTTCTTTTGAAGACCCATTTGCAACCAACAGTTTTATTTCATTGTAGTGGCATCACAAGATCCAAAGTGCCATTCTTGTGTAGAGATTCTATTTCTTCATTCATGGCTACTACCCACTTATTTGAATCAGCACCTGAAATCGCCTTCGTATATGTGGAAGGTTCTCCGTCTCCACTTGTTTCTGTGCCACTGATAAAGCATATGCAGCCAAATTTGCATACCTTTGTGGTGGTCGAATCTCCCATCTTGGTCTATCTCGAGCTATGGAATATTTCTCATTTACTAGTTCGTTTTCAATAAAATCTGAATCTGGTTCATCACCTTGATATGTCGAGGATATTTGAGAATGACTGAAATTTATGATCTCTAGCTCCACCTATTTTTGTGTGCGCTATCTTCCTTTCTCAATTACAAGGATTACAAGACTCTTTTCTAGAATTCATCATGAATAACTCATCAAATGTAACATCTCTGCTAATTACAAATTTAGGTAATTTGGAATAAGAACAAAATAATATATATTCTTTCACCCTTGAAGTATAACCGAGGAAAATACATTTTCTAACCCTAGGGTTTAACTTTCCCTCATTAACATGCATAAATGCTAGACACCCAAATATTCTTAAATTAGAGTAATCATCAAGAGTACCTGACCAATGTTCCTCCGGAGTATTGAAATCAAGAGCAGAACAAGGAACACGGTTGACAATATAACAGGCTGTAGCGATGGCTTCCGCCCAAAAATCTGAGGTCAACCTTACATTTGAGATCGTACACCGAGCTCTTTTAAAAAGCGTCTAGCTCATACGCTCGGAGACACTGTTCCATTGAGGCATCATTCTAATGGTGCGATATCGAGGAATTTCTTCATTTTTTTAGAATTTGTTGAATTTCGTTCAACAAAACTCAAAGCCATTATTAGTCCGCAGCCACTTAATATGTTTTCTTGTCTGCTTTTCAATCAAAGCCTTCTATTGTTTAAATTTTAGGAAAACATCATTTTTATTCTTCAAAAAATGTACTCAAACCTTTCTTGAATAATCATCAATAAAGATTAACATATACCTTACACCACCCTTAAAAGGAACACGAGAAGGCCCCCAAAGATTAGAATGGATATAATCCAAAGCACATTTTGTTCTATGAATTGCAAGTGAATTGAAACAAACTCTTTTCTGTTTCCCAAAAATACAGTATTCACAAAAGTTTATCTTACCAGTAATTTATCCAAAAATTAGGCCCCTGTTACTTAACAATGCTAAGCCTTTCTCACTCAAGTATTCCAATTGCATTTGTCATAATTTGGTGATGTCGGTATTTGGTGATACGGACACTGCTGCAGCACCTAAAACTATAGATTCCTGCAATATATACAAACTACCAGACTTGCAAGCTTTCATTAATACAAGATCACCTCGTGAAAATTTCAAAACTCCACATTTAGCCGAATACCAATACCTGAGAGCATCAATGGTACTTAATAAGATGGGATTTTTCTTAAAATTTGGAATATATCTAACATTTGTGAGTGTTTTAACAATTCCATCATACATTTTTATCTGGATTGTACCCATACCAACAACATTACATGGAGTGTTATTACCCTTCAAAATAACTCCACCATTACATTTTTCATATGTTGAAAAATAATCATTTTCAGAACTCACGTGGTAAGAACAACAAAAATTTTGAATCCACTCATCTCTAGATCTAAATTTATTTGTTGTTGCTGTAAACAAAGTTCAATCATTGTTATCTACAACTACAATATCTTCGACAGTGTTGCTATTGTTCAGCTCATTTTTATATTTTTCCTTATTTATCAAATTGTAGCAGTCAGAATTAATGTGCCCCGTTTTCTTTCATTAATTACAAACTTTATTTCTATGTTTGGATTTTTGACATTCCTTTTGATCTACTGCTTTCAGAATTTTTATTTTTAGGACTGCCTCATACCACTAATCCATCTGCTTGACTTCACTAGTCTTCCTTGTGACATTCTTATCAATATGCTCTTTGGATTTTAATGCAAATTTTACATAACTATATGAGACGGAATCTTTTTCATAAATCATGGTATCACGAAAATATTTAAATGGCTCGAAAAGAGAGCATAACAACAATATAGCTTGATCCTCTTTTTCCATCTTAACATCTACATTTTCCAAATTCATGATAATGGGATCAAATTTATTGAGATGTGAGATTATAGATATACCTTCTGTCATTTTTAACATGTACAACTTTTGCTTCAAATAAAGCCGATTCTCTACTTTTTTTTTCACATCCATGGACATTAATTTGTTTCATATGCCTTTGGCTGTCTTTTTGCCGGCAACTTTTTGCAAAAGCTTGTTAGAGAGATTTAGTACAATACATGATCTAACATTTTTATCTAGATCTAGGAAACTTTGTATTGGTATTTCTGGTGGCTTTTCTCTAGCCCGTCAAGAGCTAAATCACACCCATTTTGAATTAGAATGGCTTCCATTATGAGTTACAATGTACTAAAGTTGATGCTCTAGTCAAACCTTTCAATAAAGGTCTTAGTTACTGTTATAGTAGCTAAAATATCTAAAATGAGATAAGGTCCTGAGACCAATTTGTTAGGGAAAAATGAATCTCACATTGTATTTAATAACCCAAAATAATAATGATGACAGTAACAAGAAAAATAAATGAGACAATGGACACAAAGATTTATGTGGTTTGGTCAGTGTGACCTACATCCACGGCCGGAGGCGGTGCCAAAATTCACTAATATATTTAGACAATTTACAAAATGTGAAAACACCAATGATACAAAGGCTTTAAGCAAAAGTATTTGGGAGAGAGAACTAAAAGGCTCTAGGATAGAAAAGTTTTGAAGCTTTTTCGTTTGGGATGAATTTCAAAATGTTGCAATGCTTCCCTTTTATAGGCAAACTTAAAGGGAAGATTTGCTATAACAAATCATGTTGGATACAATATCATTTTTGCATGCGTCCGTAATGGAAGAATTTTAGATTGCTACCATACATCCTCAAAGTTAATAAAAGTGCGAGGGTTGTTGGCTATTTCCATTTATTACATAACTCATGATATGAAAAAATGTTGTTTCCATAAATTTATAAGCGTGACAAAACTTCTCCCCTTCTGAAATTGGACTTGTCCTCAAGTTTAGAACATTTCAGAAGCCACGTTCTACTGCAAACCATTGCTTCCCTCATCCACCTTATCCACATCAAAGTTAGGAAACTGTGATCTTATGAATGATATATCCTTCCATGTGGATTCTTCCAGAGCCAAATTATACTATTTAACCATCACTTGCACTACAGGAGTATCATTGTGCAAAATCACTCTTTTCTGCAATGCATACTTAGGTTATATCATAATTTGATCATCTACAATAAGTTGAGATAAGGGAACCACATGTACTGCAGAATTTCTCATTTTATTTTTAAGAAGTAACACATGAAATACTGAATGTAGTTGAGATTCTTGAGGTAACTGTAACTTGTATGCACTTAGTTTTAGGTTCCTTCTTAGTACTATAGATGTCTGTCGATATGGTTGCAGCTTCTGATATACCAAATCACCCACCAGGAAGCTCTTTTTAGTCCTCTTGGAATCAGTATACATTTTCATCCTATTTTGAGCCTTCATCAAATTTTCCTTCACCATTTGTAGTATGTGCTGATTATTTTGCACAGCCTGAGAAGCTGCAGGGAATATAGTATCTAACAGAGGTCCAAATGAGAAAGGATTGGGATTGTAATCATACAAGGCTTCTGTAATAAATTTCATGGACCCTCACATATATTGTTTTTGTGGAATTTTCTTATTGTGTGAAAGAGATTTACAGTTTTGTTTGAATGCTCACAATTTCAAACATCACAACAACATGTAAATGAATATTGCAGCTGCCATGATTTGCTACAGTGATTGCTCTTCAGAATTACCTATAAATACGAGGCGATTCTGAAGTTTCTAAAGCACCCCAAAAACAAAAGCTTCAGAGCTTTTCTTCCTCTCATTTCTCATTTCTCTTTCTTTTGCATTTTAGAAAAAGCCTTTTGTGTTAAAAAGTGGCCTATAATTTGTGTTCCATTTTTGTAAATTGTCTCCACTTAATAGTGAATTTTGGCACTGCCTTCGGCCATGGACGTAGGTCACATTGACCGAACCACGTAAATCTTTGTGTCTATTGTCTCATTTATTTTTTTCGTTACTATCATCTATTATTATTTGGCTATTAGATACAACGTGAGATGCTATTTTCCCTAACAAATTGGTATCAGAGCCATATCTCATTTTAGATATTTTAGCCATGATGACAGTAACTAAGACCTCCATTGAAAGGTTTGACCAAAGTATCAACTTTGGTATATGGCAACTCAGAATGGAAGCCATTCTAATTCAGGATGGGTGTGATTTAACTCTTGAAGGGGTAGAGAAAAAGCCATCAGAAATGTCGGTACAAAGTTTCTTGGATCTAGATAAAGTGGCTAGATCAGGTATTGTATTAAATCTTTCTAAAGAGGTTTTACAGGACGTTGCCGGTGAAAAGACGGCCAAAGGCATGTGGGACAAATTAAAATCCATGAATATGAAAAAAATAGTGGAGAATCGGCTTTATTTGAAGCAAAAGTTGCACATGTTAAAAATGACTGAAGGTACATCTATTATCTCACATCTTGATAAATTCGATTCCATTATTTTGGATTTGGAGAATGTAAATGTTAAGATGGAAGATGAGGATCAAGCCATTTTGTTGTTATGCTCTATTCCTCAGTTATTTAAACATTTTCGTAATACCATAATTTATGTGAAAGATTCTGTCTCATACAGTCATGTAAAATATGCATTAAAATCCAAAGAGAAAATTGATAGGGATATCACATGGGAGACTAGTGAAAGTTAGGCAGAGGGATTAGTGATACGGGGGAGACCTGAAAATAAAATTTTTGAAAGTAGTAGATCCATAAGCAGGTCTAAATCCAGATATAAAAATAAAGTTTGTAATTATTGCAAGAAAAAGGGGCACATTAAGGCTGACTGCTACAAATTGAAAAATAAAGAAAAACTTAAAAATGAGCAAAATAACAGCAACACTGCCGAAACTAGTGTAGTTGCAGATGAGAATGATGGAACTTTGTTTGTAGCAACAACAAATAAAGTTAGGTCTAAAGATGAGTGGATTTTAGATTCTGGTAGTTCTTAACACATGAGTCGTGAAAAGGATTATTTCTCCACGTATGAAAAATATGATGGTGGGGTTGTTTTGATGGGCAATAATGCTCCATGTAAATTTGTTGGTAGGGGAGCAATCCAGATAAAGATGTATGATGAAATTGTTAGAACACTCACAAATGTTAGACATGTTCTAGATTTGAAGAAAAATTTCATCTCGTTAGGTACCCTTGATTCTCTCGGGTACAGGTATTCGGCTGAAGGTGGAGTTTTAAAAATTTCACGAGGTGCTCTCGTAATGATGAAAGCTTGCAAGTCTGGTAGTTTGTATGTCTTGCAGGAATTTATAGTTTCAGGTGTTGCAACAGTCTCCGTATCATCAGATACCGACATCACCAAATTGTGGCATATGCGATTGGGACACTTGAGTGAGAAAGGCTTAATGTTGTTAAGCAGCAGTGGCCTATTTTGTGGACAAAGTAGTGGATATTTCGGATTATATCCATTCTGATCTTTGGGGGCCTTCTCGTGTTCCTTCTAAGGGTGGTGCAAGGTATATGTTAACATTTATTGATGATTATTCAAGAAAGGTTTGGATGTATTTCTTGAAAAAATAAAAATGATGTTTTCTTGACATTTAAACAATGGAGGGCTTTGATTGAAAAGCAGACAGGAAAACATATTTAGCGGCTGCGGACAGATAATGGTTTGGAATTTTGTGAAACGGAATTCAATGAATTCTTCAAAAATGAAGGAATTGCTCGACATTGTACTGTTAGAATGATGTCTCAACAGAACGGTGTGTCCGAGCGTATGAACCGAACTCTTTTGGAAAGAGCTCGATGTATATCTCAAATGCTAGGTTGACTTCAGATTTTTGGGCAGAAGCCATTGCTACAGATTGTTATATTGTCAACCGTGTTCCGTGTGCTCCTCCTAATTTCAAGACTCTAGAGGAAGTGCGATCAGGTACTCCTGCTAATTACTCCAATTTAAGAATATTTGGGTGTCCAGCATATATGCATGTTAATGCGGGAAAGTTAGAGGTTAGGGCTAGAAAATGTATTTTCCTCGGTTATGTTTCAGGGGTGAAAGGATACAGATTATTTTGTCCTGATCCCAAATCACCTAAATTTTTAATTAGCAGAGATGTTACATTTGATGAGTCATTAATGTTAAATTTAGAAAAGAGTCTTGTAATCCTTGTAATTTAGAAAAAGAGGATAGCACACAGAAACAGGTGGAGTTAGAAGTCATAAATTTTAGTCCTTCTCAAATATCTTCTATAGACGAAGGTGATAAACCAGATCCAGACCTTGTTGAAGATGAACCAGTAGAAGAAGAATATTCCATAGCCAGAGATAGACCAAGATGAGAGATTCGACCACCATAGAGGTATGCAAATTTGGAAAATTTGGTTGCATATGCTTTATCAACGACACAGGAAACAGGTGGAGACGGAGAACCTTCCACATATACCGAGGCGATTGCAGATGCTAATTCAGATAAGTGGGTGGTGGCCATGAATGAAGAAATGGAATCTCTACACAAGAATAGTACTTGGGATCTTGTGACGCCGATGAAAGGAAAGAAAATTGTTGGTTGCAAATGGGTCTTCAAAAGAAAAGAAGGCAATTCAGGTGTTGACGATGCAATGTATAAGGCACGATTAGTTGCAAAGGGCTATAGTCAGGTACAAGGTGTTGATTTTAATGATGTTTACTCACCTGTTGTTAAACATAGCTCTATTCGTGTATTAATTGCATTATTAGCCATTTTTGATTTGGAATTAGAACAGCTTGATGTTAAGACAGCATTCCTACATGGTGAAATAGATGAACAAATCTATACGAAACAACCTGAAAGCTTCAAATTTGAAGGTAAGGAAGACCATATTTGCTTATTAAAAAAATCCTTGTATGGATTAAAGCAATCTCCAAGACAGTGGTACAAGAGGTTTGATTCATTTATGTTGTGTAATGAGTTCTCCAGGAGCATGTATGATAGTTGTGTTTACTTTCGGAAGTTAAAAGATAATTCATTCATTTATCTTTTGTTGATGACATGCTCATTGCGGTTAAAAATCTTGCAGAAATTCACCAGCTGAAAGCCTTATATAATGGTGAATTTGAAATGAAAGACTTGGGAGTAGCTAAGAAGATTCTTGGTATGGAGATAAGACGAGATAGAGGAGTTGAAAAATTATATCTAACCCAAGAAGGTTACATTAAGAAAGTTTTGGAGAGATTTGGCATGTTGGATGCCAAACAAGTCAGTACTCCTCTCGCTAGCCATTTTAGGCTATATGCTGCACAATCACCAAAATCAAGTCAGTACTCCTCTTGTTTGGAGTTTGGTAGAACCAACAACACATTGGTTGGTTTTGTAGATTCAGACTATGCCGGTGACCTTGATAAGCGCATGTCTCTTACAAGTTATGTATTTTGCATTAGAGGTTATGCAATTAGCTGGAAAGCTACTCTACAACATGTAGTGGCTTTATCCACTACTGAAGCAGAATATATGGCAGTCACTGAGGCTATCAAAGAAGCTTTATGGTTGAAAGGTTTATTTGGTGAATTAACTCTACAATAAGGAATTATTACCATTTACTATGATAGTCAAAGTGCAATTCATTTGACTAAAGGCCAGATGTATCTTGAGTGGACGAAGCATATTGATATCAAATATCATTTCATTAGAGACACCATTGCTGAAAAGAAGGTCCTTGTTTAGAAGATTAGTACTAAGGACAATCCTGCCGATATGTTTACTAAAGCTCTTCCAATATTTAAGTTCAAGCAGTGTTTGGACTTGATTGGTGTTCATAATTTGTGATTCAGCCTATTGAGGCTGAGCCGGAGGTGTGTTTTGATTAAATCACTATTTTTTGGGTTCCATACCAAGGTGGAGATTTGTAATAAATGTCCTGGACCCTCACATATTTTTTTTGTGGACTTTTCTTATTGTGTGAAAGAGATCTACAGATTTATTTGAATGCTCACAATTTCAAACATCACGGCAACATTCAAATGAATATTGCAGCTGCCGTGAATTGCTACAATGATTGCTCTTCAGAATTATCTATAAGTACGAGACAATTCTAAAGTTTCTAAAGCACCTCAAAAACAAAAGTTTTAGAGCTTTTATTCCTCTCTTTTCTCTTTTCTATTTCTTTTGCATTTTAGAAAAAGCCTTTTGTGTTAGAAAGTGGCCTATAATTAGTGTTCCATTTTTGTAAATTGTCTCTACTTAATAGTGAATTTTGGCACTGTCTCCGGCCGTGGACGTAGGTAACATTGACCGAACCACATAAATTTTTGTGTTTATTGTCTCATTTATTTTTCTCGTTACTATCATCTATTATTATTTGGCTATTAGATACAATGTGAGATCCGATTTTCCCTAACAACGTCAAATAGAGTTGTTTGGATACTGGAACGATGAGCCAAATTGTACCACCACTGAGCCATGGCCAGCCACTTCATCCAATCATTACGGTCAACACTAGTCATGCATCTCAAATAACACTCTACACACTGATTTAATCTCTCAAATTAACCATCTGTTTATGGGTGATAAGCATTACTAAGGTGTAATTTTACTCATCACAACCTAAACAACTCCTGCCAAAAGTCGCAAGTGAAAATTATATCTCTGTATAAAATGATAGAATCCGGTAAACAATGTAACTTCCCTACACATTCACTGAATTTTTGAGCTACTGAGGCTGCAGAGAAAAAGTGCCGCAATGGAATAAAGTGTGCAAACTTGGTGAAACGATCAATTATCACCATTATTGTGTCCCTTCCCTTTGAAACTGGTAGTTTTTTTAATAAAATCCATGGTAACCTGGCTCCAAGCTTGCACTGGTATAGGGATTGGTTGTAAGAATCCAGGACTTGCAACATTTTCTTGCTTATTCCTTTGGCAAACATCACAGCCTCTTACATATTCTACCATATCACGTTTTAAACCTGGCCAATAAAAGAACCCTTAATCATCTTCCAACAAGCAGTTCGTCCAAAATTCCCCCCAGTGGCTGAATCATAGAATGTGCTGATAAGCTGCTGTATAAGATTACAGACTACTCCAATATCTGCCATTTGAACTTAACTATTCCATTTTTGTACTGATATTGTGGCAAATTTGCAAGTTGCAGTATCAACTGAGAAATGAGGTTTTGGCTCACCTCATCTTGTTTATAGCTTAACTGCACCTCTTGTACCAATTCAGGTACCACAACAGATATTGGTAGCAACATGTTAGTCTTAAAAACACACCCCTCCTTGATAAGGCATATGCAACTCTATTTTTAGATCCCTTCTTATATTGAATTTCGTAGTCCACGCCTAATAATTTAGTTAACTACTTCTATTGTACTGTATTATGTATTTTCTGCTCTAAAAGGTACTTGAAGCTCTGATGATCTACCTTTATAATAAAATGGCAACCCATGAGATAATGCTTCTATTCGTTACTGTTGTTACTAGTGCCAAAAGTTTTTTCTCATATATGGATAAGACAAGCTTCTGTGGAGAGAAGGCTTTTCTCAAATATGCTATTGGTTGTCTTTGTTGCATTAGCGCAGCTCCCATCCCACTCCACAAGCATGCGTTTCAATCATAAATGGTTGAGAAAAATTAGGTAACCTGAGAACTGGTGCACTACTCATAATCTCTTTCAATTTTTGGAATGCAATTTTGGCTTCTAAACTACACTGAAATGATTCTTTCTTCAAGAGCTGTATTAAGGGTTAACATATCAACTCATACCCCTTAACAAACCTCTTGTAATAACCCATCAGCCCTCAAGAACCCACTCAAGGATTTGATGTTCTTTAGCTCAGGCCAAGGCAGAACACATTCCACCTTATCTTGGTCCATACGCACTCCTTCATGATTGATCACATGTTCCAAGTACTCTAAAGAATTTTGGGCAAATGTACACATTGTCTATTTAGCATGTGGTTTATTCTTCCTCAACACACTTAATACCATTTCTAAATGTTGCAAGTGACTTTCAAAAGTAGAACTATATATATCAGTATATCATAAAAAAAACCAATACAAATTTTCTAAGATAAGGTTGAAAGAATTCATTCATGAGGGATTGAAAAGTGTCTTGTGAATTTACTAAACCAAAAGGCATTACCAAAAACTCATAATACCCTTGATGAGTTTTAAAAGTTGTTTTATGTCTGTCTATCCCCTTAACTCTAATTTGGTGGTAACTTGACATGAGATCCAATTTAGAGAAATATTTAGCTCCAAATAGTTCATTCAGTAGCATATCGATATTTGGGATTGGATACTTATATTTGATGGTGATGTTGTTAAGCTGTATGTAATCCACACAAAACCTCCAACTCCCATCCTTTTTCTTTACTAATAACACAGGAGATACAAATGGACTGTTGTTGTGTTGAATTATGCATGAGCTGAGCATTTTTTGCACATGTTTCTCAATTTCATCTTTCTGTGAATGGGGATATCTATATGGTTTAAGTTTAAATGACTTTGATCATGCTTTGAGAGAAATGACATGGTCATATTCCCTTATAGAGGGAAGATCAGGTGGCTGTTCAAATAGATCAGCAAATACAGTATCAATTTAGCTACAACAGTTTGACTGTTTGACTCCTCTCTATTTGCTTCCACTACTGTAAAGTTAAAGAGCTGTCTAAACTTCTCTTGGTTTAGTTTCCTACACTCCTTTCCCATAACCAATTGTAACTTGGGATTTTCCACTTTGCCACAAAGGACTATCTTCTGATCCCCTTGCCTCAATTCTACAGTCATTCATGAGCCTCAAGTCATAAAAAATCTTATATTACTGTATACTCTACTTTACCTTAGGTGCCAAAAATCTACTCACCACCCTACTACCATCAGCTACGGTAGCTGTTAAGGGTTATGCTGTCTCGGACTTCAATGCAAGCTTCTTAACAAGCTTCATGTTAACATAAATATGAGGGCTCCCAGTGTCTACCCGTATGTTAATTAATTCTCCATTTATCCTTCATTGTAACACATCAGATAAAGAACTTAAAGATATGTCAACTGGTATACTAGGATTACCTGTCTTTTTCTCATGTTCTCCTGTAACATCAAGAAAATAAGCTTCCTCTTCTTTTTCTGTGACAATAAAATTAAGGTGGTTAAGCTTGCATACATGCCAAATGCATATTTATCTCCACATTTCTCCTTCTCTGAATCTCTTGAGCAGAAATCTTCATGTTCCCTGCATGGTCTACAACCTCATTGTTCTTACTGCTAACTCCAATTTTAGTCTCTTGCCCACTCCAATTCTATTTCTGCCATTGATTAAAGTTCTTAGCTATTATTAGAGATTTCTTAGGGTGTAATTCTTTTGATTTCTCTTGCAACAAAGCTATCTCATAAGTTTCTATTAACAAATCTGGTTTGAGCATTTTTACCATTGGTTGATATCATTATTTATCCTACTTACAAAGCTGGAGATGAAATAAGCTTCAAGCAGATATTTATATCTTAATAATAATAATTTGGACATGAGTTCTTCAAACTTCTCTTTGTAATCCCTTACCCCATTTTCTTGTTGCAGCTTATTAAATTCTTCCACAACATTCAAACCACTATTTTCATCAAATCTTCTGCATAATAGTTCCACAAAATCATGCCATTCCAATTTACCTTTCGATAACTTAATCCTCTGATACCAATAATCAAACTTGCCTTCTAGATACAGTTCTACTAGCTCCATGCGTTCATGATATGGGATCTGGTTGATTAGAAAGAATTTTTCACACTTTCTAATCTAGTTCCTCAGATGCGCACCTTAAACACATGTAATTCCACCATTGGATAAAAGAAGTTATTTTCCCTCATTCCTTACTTTTCCTACTTGGTTTTACTCCTCAGAGTCGACAACAGAGGAGTTCTATCCATTAGAGTCACCTCTTCTATATGCTAGATATGGAATTTATCTTTGGCTACTAGTTTCATAAGAGCTAAAATTTTGGCTTCCATGGTGGACATGAAACTACCCATCTTGGAGATGTTATCCTTTTTGTTCTCCTCCATTTTCGTTTGCATTTTTTCCATAAACTGTTGAAGTTTCAACTCTTTTTTCTTAAGCTGACCCTCCATCGATTTCATCCTTGTGTCGTTTGCCATTTATCATTTCCTCCAAGGATACAATATCTCTAATACCAAATTGTTACAACAGGGAAAAGAAATTTAACTATATCAATTGATGATTCAGAAATAAAGAGAGAGAAGAGAGTAAGAGAATGAGATTTAGAGAGAGAATTATAGAATACAGAGTAATGTTTACAAATTAGTCGCACTTTTAAAAAACTCCCCTCTTGATTTTAACCCCTTCACAAGCAACCAAGCTGCAGAATCCAACTAATATTTAATTAACTATTGACATGACTATGCTGACTAAGTAGTTAGTTAAAATAGCAGAAAAAAATAAACCTACGGCTATTTAATAGCTACAATTTTAACTCATAATAAGAAAAAAAATATAGTTTTCATAAATTTAAAATCGTGACAAATTAGCTCAAAGGTTAGTGAGTAACTCCTGTAAAATAGGGACAATGCATTTAATTAGAGGTTTGGAATGAACTTAATAATATAGATTACATATTATTTTACAATCAACATTACTTCATCGATTTATCTTAAAAGAGACCAAACACTATATGACCTAAATTTTACATAAACAAAAAATATATGAGAATTTACAAACTAGGAGATATAGTAAAATCAGACCATATCTAGAACTTTTCTTAACAATTTGTGTAGCCATAAATCCTATATAAATAGTCAGTTTGGGGGATATACTACCAACTACAAAAGGGAATAACAAAGATATGCATGTGTAAGTATGTTTAATGTAAATTAGTACCAAGGTTTGATAAGTGTATAAATACCATAACTTATTTATGAACCAATCCTGTAAGATTCCCTTTGGACTTCTAATATCACCAGTTACATATATAAAATGTGCATTTAATGCTTTGAGAATCATAAGGCTCCAACAGAAACCCAACCAACCCTCATACTCACACACCCTTGGGGATACCCTTTCCTTACTCTCTAGATACCAAAAGAATAAGATTGACATCATTCTCTTGAAGCATATTTTCAGCACATCCATCTTGAAATTCCTAAAAATCAACTCTTAATAAACAAATTCATCAGAAAACTTTAAAAGAACAAAGCCTCAAAAGTTTAGAGATAAAAGGTAGTTATAGCTTCAAAACTTGAAAGGGAAATGCAGCCTATAAAAAGAAAATTACAGTTTTTAAAAACACAATCAACCTAAAGATTAATATAGTAAAAAGAAATTTCTAAGAAATACTAAATTCATGTTGGAAGCTCAAAGTAAAAATTTTGCAATGCAGTTTAAGAAAAGAAAACTCAGATTGAAAGCAACACAACCGACAAAGAGTTTTGGAGAGAGAGAATTTTAATAATGAGAAAAGGTATTCAATAGAATGAGTCTGTGGAAAATGAAGACAAATAAAATTAGATATTTCCACCATAACTATGCATAAAGAGTTTTGATGAGAGAAATAATTTTAATATTAAGAAAAGTTATTCAATAGAATCAATCTATGGAAATAAAGACAACTAAAATATCATATTTCCACCAAAACTATGCATAAATTATGAGAATTTTATTATTAATGTATAAAATAATACAAAAAAGATAAATATAACCCTTTATGTAATAAGTTTAATAAGTTTCATCTATTAAGAGATTTTGATTTTAATAAGTTTTATCTATTAAGAGATTTTAGTTATAATAAGTTTCATCTATTAAGAGATTTTAATTTTAATAAGTTTAATCTATTAAGGATACCATAGATTCTTGAAATATGCAATTTCGGACGCTTAAACTAATTGTTGGAACCTATCGATGGGAATTGGTTGGAAAAAGGAAAAGAATAAATTCGTTTGAATATGTGTTTAGTTTTGACAATTGGGAAAACAAGATTTCAGGTTACTTTTTATAAAAATAATATTTTTGAATTGAGAATTGAGTGCATGGATTCAAAAATTTTATTTTTATTGATTTTTGTATTAAAAAATTATTTTATTAATTAAAATAAGAAATGTTTTTTTTTAAAAAAAACTTGACTGCTGCTAGTGAACAGTCATTGACCGTTAGCTATTTACCACCAACTCGTCGGATTCTAACTATTTGGCCAAAATTCAGCTTTGGTAGAAAACATAACAAAAAGAAGGGTGGAAGGTGAAGGGGGAGGTGGGAGGGGGGAGGTTTGGAATAAAAGGAAATAAGTAAAAATATTCTTTTGTATTAGCTTTAAATATATTCAATTTTGGTAGAAAAATTACTATTATTTTGTTTTCAAGGAGTTTGTAATTGGGAAAATTTCTATTAAGGGCGCACTTAGAAAAATTATTATTAAACAAGGCATAACTTTGAGCTAATTATTGTTAAAGTTGTATGGATAATTTAAGGGTTAAAAGCACTTAACCCCGAGATGAGATCTTCTGTCCAAGATTATCATGTCTTATCCTATCCAACTTTAAAACTATGTCGTAGGGTTCAAGAATATCTTGGTTAGGGTATAATAATTTTAAAGTGAATTTCATTCTTAGTCTTTACTTTTAGTGAAACTGCATCATTTTGAACACTCAACAGAATAAGTTCTCTCTCTAAAATTTTTTCTGACTTCTCTCTAAAATTTTGAAGACTTTATCGGGCCTTTCAGCTTTTTAGCTGAAAGGCCCGATCCCTTACTTTCTCAAAACTGTAATTTTAGGTAGATCAGCTGACTGGCGAATCAAAGACGCCATCTTTTTTCAGGTTCTATACGGGCAATAACTTTAGAGTTCACATCGGCTGGAAGGAACTCCTTCATTGGCAGTAAGTAATCATCTTCTAACCTATAGCCACAGATCTTCTTCATCGATTATCCACCAATCTCGACACTAGACGTTTGGATCGGGACCAGATCAAGCAACACGAGCTCAGCACTCAAATCCTGGTGGAGAGAATGGAAAAGGCAATCAGCTCCAAAAGAAACGTCGACATCATAGCTAGCTGCTCAAAATTGGAGCTGCTCTATCAGTGCTACTGAGCTGAACTACTTCAGTTCCTCTTTATAGATCTGACCTTCCAAGTAGTGGCTCAGATGAATCGGCTTGCAGTTTCTAGATAAACTTTGTTGGACATATACCGATCTAACACCCCTCTCCATTCCAACAGTCCAAACTACTACAAGAACGATGGAGAGCTGCCGATCTACTAAATCTGCCCATCTCAAATGCTTAGAGCTCAACAAGAATATCCACAACACGATTGCTACTTTTCACAGGTAGAAATCGACATACTTGCTGCCCCTTTTCGGCTATCCCTGGTTGGAAAATTCTTACATGGATTACCCAACTTAGAGGACATTCAAAAGTTTTTAACAAAGCTAGATCTTAAAAGCATGACAACAGTTGGTGTTTTAGACTACCGACATGTTCTAATCAAATTTAATAATGAGGAAGATTTTCATAGAATTTGGACAAAACCAATTTTGCGGATAGGTTTATTTCTACTGAGGGTTTTTCTCTAGACCCAAACTTTCAAACAGAAGGGGAAACCTCGTTGGTTCCGGCGTGGTATGCTCTTTTGGGACTACCTTTTCACTTGCATGAGAAAAGCTATTTGTTTGCAATTATAAATGGATTTGGTGCACCACTGGCAGCAGATAATGCAACATCTACGTTTGCGCGACCTAGCGTGGCTAGGGTCTGCGTTGAGGTGGAATTGTTGCAAACAATCCCAGAGCGAATTTGGATTGAACATGGGGATAATGGTGACGATTTTGGGCAAAGTATTGTTGCTGATAATCCGCCTCAATATTGTTCAACCTATTTCAAACAGGGACATAACCATTTCCAATGTAATTCAAAATCTATCATGGAAAGTAAGGGAAATCGAGAGAAGAAAACTGATGAGCATAAAATATTCATTTTATTGTATTTTATTTTATGTGTTTAAAGGGGTGAAATTTGTGCTTAATAGTGATAATTATGACAGATTTTGGCAGTTTACAAAACGGGAGCATGGCGAGAGGAAAAGATGAATTTGGAGAGCTTTCTAGATGATAAAGAGCTGGAGATAAAGCTGATGAAATTTGGCAGTATAAAGACTCTTTGTAGATACCAAATGGGTGGAGGAATTGACTTAGGAAACTAGCTTGTATACTAGATTGATAGCTGCATGTGGAAAATTAGAATTTGGAAACAAGAAGGATGCACATTTTTCTTAGTTGATTTAGGAAATTATTATTTTTCCTCCTATATAAGGGAACAGATTAATCTATGGTTAAGGCTTGTTCACATAGTTTTTCTCTTTCATAGTTCTACAGTTGCAATTTCCAATTTTTACAACAGGAATAGACGTACCGTCGTTTGCCCAAATGACTGTCGGATTGGTTTGAATTTCTTAATTCAGTTTTATTTTTTTAATTATTTGATTGTTTTTAATTATGTTTAGTGAGTAGTTACTTTTCTGGCGATAAGTAAGGAAGCACTAATCAATGTATTAGTTGTGTGACCTAATTGTTTTGATAAATTTTTTCATATTTAATTTCGAGAGTTTTCTAAGCCTAATGTTAATTATCTAGATTTATTAAAGATTGATAACCTTTAATCGATTTAGGTAGAGCCAATTAATCCCTTGTTAAGTCACTGGATTTAATAGGTAAGATTAATTAGTGGCAAAGCTACTATCTCGGTAGATGGAAACAATCGGTTAATAAATTGTTACATGCTGATCATGATACGATTTGTTAGAGTTGGATTTTTCTAATTCTCAATGCTTTTATAACATTAAATCTGGTGTTTGACTGATTCCGTCCAGGTTGTGTTATGAATAAGAAAATAATTGATTAAGATGATACTTGTCAATTATCGAATAATTATGGAAGAATAGGGCTATGTCAGAGTCGATTCTTGGTAGCCTTTAACTAACTAGTTAATATGACATGGTTATCTTTACGTCGATGAACAATGAACAATTGATTAAAGTGGAATTACTTATTTGCCGGATTTTACCTTTAAGTTAATTAATTTCGTAATTTCCTATTTATTAATTTTGTCATTTAATTTCTTTTGATTATTTAGTTTTATTTGTAAATTGAATTGTTGTGACTATTTGCAAATTAATGAATTTAGAAGATATTGTTGTTCTCTGTGGGAATGATCTCACTCCTCTATACTATTCAATAGTGTTAGGAGGGAATTAATTTTGGTAGAATAACAACACACCAAATTTTGGCATCGTTACCGGGGAATGAAATCGAAAAGAAAGCTCGTAGATTGAAGAAAGAGACAAAAACACTTCGCCAAAGAACCAATTCTAGTTTTGAAATCGTTAAACGATGACCTGCATAATTGCAGACCTAGCTCAACCAACTTTTTCGACTGACGAAACTCCCATGGCTGACCTCCCACATGTGATCCCGCCACCTATAGGCAATTTGCCACTATCGTAACATGTACAGCCGTCTTGAGCCCCTGTGATTAATCCAGTGGTGCCAATACCGATCCAAACTCCATTGAATGATCGTGCATTAAGGGAGTTTTCTAACCCAATTATTAATTACAGTCCTTCATGCATTGTTTTGCCTCAACTTGCAACTGATTATGAATTGAAGGCATCATATCTGAATTTATTGCCTAAGTTTAATGGAGATGTTGGGGAAGATCCTCATAATTTTTTGCATGATTTTCTTAAATTGTGTGAAATTGTGAACAATAAAGGAGTATCGCAAGAATACATTAAGCTAGCTAGTTTTTCTTGGTCTTTAATTGGAAATGCTAGTGTTTGTTTTAAAAGTCTTACTCCTAGATCTATTATAACATGGGATGATATGCAAAGAATATTTCTTATGAACTTTTTCCCTGCTTCTAAGATTGCATCTGTTTGAAAAGATATTGTAGGCCTTAAACAAGAGTATGATGAATCATTAGCTGCATATTGGAATAGATTTAAATGTTTATGTGAGAGTTGTCCTTAACATCAAATCATTGATGAGCTTTTAATCCAATATTTTTATGAAGATTTGCAATCGGAGGTGAAACAAACACTTGATGCGGCAAGCGTTGGAGCTTTCATGGACAATAACACAACTCAAGCCACAAGCTTGATTGCTAAGACTTGTGAGTCCCGCCAATAGTACCAACCTATTTGTCATTGGACCAAACAAGTGGGTGAAATTTCTAATTCTTCACTCGAAAGCAAATTGGAAGCTTTGATGGCAAGTGTGGAGAAGTAAATTACTGGAATAGGTTCAATTTAGACGAAGAATTTTGTGCGATTTGCAAAAACCCTACCCATACCGTAGATCAATGCCAGATGACTCAAGAAGAACTTGAAGTTGAAGTTAATGCTGTGGGAGGTTGGCATGACCATCCCAATCTAAGCTATAGGAATTGAGCTTCACAACAAAATTCTCCACAACAGAAAGCTCAACAGCAAACCCAAAAGAAATTTGCAGCCCCATCTACCCAAACTAATCCCAGCTTTATAGCTACAACAAGGTCTGGAGTTCCTCTTGAAGATATGATAGTTAATTTAGCTACATCTGCGACTTAAAAGCAGAATAATCAAGTCCAAAATCAAGGCAAATTTCAAAAATTTTAGCAAGAAACCTGGACTGTAATAAGTGGGTTAAGTACTCAAATGACCCAAGTGGCAAAACAATTTAATGAGATACAAGGTTCTCAAGGGAAATTACCATATCATGTGCAGATTAACCCACAAGAAAACATAAGTCAAATCACATTGAGAAGTGGGAAGTAACTTGAAGATCGTATCTCCAAGGTCGCGGCTAAAGAACAAAAAGGCTCAGCTGCATCGTTTGACCAAACGACACAGGCGCAAAAATCAGAGGTAACTTCTAAATTGAATTTGCCTACTTCCAAATTTAAAATACCTCCACCTTTTCCTAACAGGTTGAAAAGAAACGTTAAAGATGAGGATGTGGATGACATCTTGACCATCTTTAGAAAGATTGAAATTAATATACTATTTCTTGATGCTATTCAAAAGATGCCAAAGTGTGCCAAATTCTTGAAGGACTTTCTTGCAAGAAAGATTCCCTATCCAAAGAAGGAGAAAGTTGTAGTGGGAGAAAATGTCTAAGCTATAATACAACATAAGCTCCCTCCTAAATGCAAGGACCTATGTATGTTTTCTATTCTATGTGTAATTGGAGATAAGAAAATCAAAAGATACATGATGGACTTAGGTGCTTCTGTTAATGTTATGCCTCTTTCTACATATCAAGGTTTAAACATTAGCCCATTAGCCGAAACATGAGTAGTTATCAAATTAGCTGATATGTAATTAGTTTATCCATTGGGGGTGCTTGAAAATGCTTTAGTAAAGGTTAACAACTTCATATACCCAGCTAATTTTTATGTTCTAGATATGGGTAGCTCTCATGACAAAATTGCTGCAATTTTATTGTTGGGTAGACCATTCTTGAAAACCGCTAAATCAAAGATTGATGTGGATAAGGGAATACTTGCTTGTGAATTCAATGGAGAATATTTAACTTTTAACATTTTTGATGCTATGAATTATCCCATTGATGTGGAAAATATTCATTCAATTGATGTGCTAGATTCCTTAGTCCAAGAATATTTTGAGACCGAATTTGTGCAGGATAAACTTGAGGTGGCAATTACAGGAAGTTGGACTGAAGCTGAAATTAAATTTCATACTAAAGATGAAATACTCGAGGCATTCATGTCCCTCGACTCTCTTGAAAAATAGTCTGCCAGATTTGATACTGTTTGCCCAAATAGGAGTCACGGAATAAAATTCTTCATTCTATCTTAAAAGTTCCTATTTTTTAATTGAAACCTTTACTTGATAATTTGAAATATGTCTATTTAAGTGTTGAAGAGACACTTCCAGTGCTCATTAGTAAGCACCTCACACAGAGCCGAGAGGAGAAATTGTTGCGAATTCTTCGAGATCGCAAAGAAGCCATTGGATGAACTCTTGCGGATATTCAAGGTATAAGACCAACAATTTGTATGCATCAAATCTTGCTTGAATCCGAGTCCAAACCAGTACGTGACCCATAAAGGAAGCTAAATCCAAATGTGAAGAAAGTGGTTCTCAAAGAAATAATCAAGTTGTTAGAACTTGGTATTATTTTCCCCATTTCGGATCGTTAATGGGTAAGTCCGGTTCATATGGTTCCAAAGAAATCAGGATTCCAAGTGGTAAAGAATGAAAAGAATGAGCTAGTACCTATGCGTCTCCAAACTGGTTGGTGCATGTGTATTAACTTTCATAAGTTAAATACAGGCAGTAGGAAAGTTCATTTTCCATTACCTTTTATTGACCAAATGTTAGAAAGGTTAGCTAGAAATTTTTTTTTCTGTTTTCTTCGTGGATATAGTGGCTATTTCCAAATATTTGTGTCTCAAGAAAATCAAGAGAAAACCACTTTTGCATATTCGTTTGGAACATTTGCTTATAGATGCATGCCCTTTGGTTTATACAATGCTCCCAGTACATGTCAAAGATGCATGATGAGTATCTTTTTAGACATGATTGAAAATTGTATTAAGATTTTTATGAATTGTTTTACTGTTTATGGTAATTCATTTGCTAATTGTCTTAATAGCCTTGACAAAGTTTTACTCAGATGCATTGAAAAGAATTTGCCCTTAAATTATGAGAAATGGCATTTCATGGTTAGGGAAGGCATTGTATTAGGACATATTGTATCTGAAAAAGGGAATTCAAGTGGATAAAGCAAAGGTAGTTTTGATTTCATAGTTATCTTATCCTGCTAATGTGCCTGAAGTCGTAGTTTCTTAGGACACGCAGGATTTTATCGCAGATTCATCCACGACTTCACCAAAATCGCACAGCCCTTGACAAAGCTATTACAGCAGGATGTCCCGTTTGCCCTTACAGCATAATGCAGGGAAGCTTTTGATAAGCTTAAGGACAAATTGATTTCAGCTCCTATAGTTCAACCACCTCAATGGGATCTCCCCTTCGAATTGATGTGTGATACTAGTGATTACGCAGTGGGAGCGATGCTTGGTCAAAAATTTGGAAAAGAGAGCCATGTTATATACTATGCATTGAAGACATTGAACAATGCTAAATGCAATTACATGACTACTGAAAAAGAGCTTTTAGCAATTGTTTTTGCCTTTGAAAAATTTAGATCCTACTTGTTAGGCTCTAGAATTGTTGTTTACATTGACCATGCTATTTTAAAGTATCTATTTTCTAAGAAGGAGTATAAACTGGGCCTCATTCGTTGGATTCTTCTTTTGCATGAATTTGACTGGGAAATAAAAGATAAGAAAGGTGCTGAGAATCATGTGGCTAACCATTTAAGTCGATTAGTTCTGGACGATGATAGTTTGCCCACACGGAAAACCTTTTCCAATGAAGAACTTTAAAATTTAATAGGTAAATCAGGTAAGCACCCTTGGTCTGTGGACCTAGTTAATTACCTAGTCAGTAAGGCATTACCAAAAGGTCTCACATATGCTTAGAAAGTAAAAATTCAAAGTGACGCAAAATATTTCTTATGGGATGATCCCTATTTATGGAATATTGGAACTGATCAAATAATCAGGTGATGCATTCCAAAAAATGAAATAAATGATGTTTTGCAAGATTGTTATCCATTTCCATATGGGGGATCGCTCTGGTCTTAAACGCACAGCTCGGAAAATTCTTGATAGAGGATTCTTTTCGAAGTCTCTTTTTTGTGATGCATATTTATTTTGTAAGAGCTGTCCACGTTGTCAACAGTTAGGAAACATTACTCATCGTTATGAAAAGCCTCAATTGCCTATAATTATTTGCGAGATATTTGATAATTGGGGTATGGATTTCATGGGTCCCTTTCCTAGTTCTTTTTCAAATTTATATATCCTTTTAGCTGTTGATTATGTGTCAAAATAGGAGAAAGCAAAGGCCACCTACACTAATGATTCTAAAGTAGTGGCAGGTTTTTCGAAGTCAACTATTTTTAGCCGATATGGAATACCTAAGGCTATAAATAGTGATAACGAAACTCATTTTTGCAACTGCACAATCAAGGCTCTTATGAAAAAATATGGTGTGCATCATTGGCTTACCACTCCTTATCATCGACAATCTAATGGACAAGTAGAGGTTTCTAATCGTGAAATCAAGCAGATTTTGGAAAAGACAGTGAACACCTCTCGAAAGGATTTGAGTCTTTGCTTAGATGATGCCTTATGGGCATATAGAACTGCATTCAAGACTCTAATTGGAATGTCGCCATATCGCCTTGTTTTTGGAAAGCTATGTCACCTACTAGTGCAGGTTGAGCATAAGGCTTATTTGGCCATCAAATAGCTAAATATGGATGATAATAAGTGTGGGTAGGAAAGGAAACTTCAGTTGAAAGAATTAGAAGAAATTCGTTTAGAAGCATATGATAATGCTATGTGGTACAAAGATCAAACCAAGCTCCACCACGATCATCTCTTGAGGACGAAAGAATTCCATGTTGATCACAAAGTTCTTCTTTTCCAGTCTAAGCTACATCTTATGGATGAAAAATTGAAATCAAAGTGGATTGGCTCGTTTGTGGTGGTCGCGGTTTGCCCAAACAGAACTGTGAAAATAAAGGGAATAGACACTGGAAAGTTTTTTAGGTTAATGGACAGAGACTTAAAACCTTTTATGAAGCTGTACCAGTTGATGTGGTGGAAGAGTTACAGCCTTTTCCCAAAATTTCTTGAGTTGACAAGGCTTGTCTAGTCTAAATTTAAAATTGGGTTACCTCCAATAAGCATTGGTATCCTTTTCAACCAATGCCTATCCTGATGTCGGTAAGGTTATTTACCCTAACTTTAAACCGTTCTCAAAGCAATCCATGATTCGAAGACATGAGGTAGTCTTAAACCATTCTACTATTAGTTGTAAGAAATTTGATTTTCATAGCCTTGCTATTTTGGTTATTGAAAATCGTGTTCGTGCTTATTTTGAGAATATAGGTTGGTTGTGGTTGTTGGACTTTCCTGTGTTTAAGATGCCCGTGTGCTGTTTGTGTGAATTTTATGTCTCCTATTCTTATTCCTTTGCTGCTTCTTTATCCCTAACTACTCGTGGCATTAAATTTCGCTTGTTGAATGAGTCTTCTTCCTTATCTTTGCATGACTTGGCCTTACAGTTGGGAATTGTGACTTCTGAGTCTGCCAATTCGGATAGTTATTTGACTGCTAGATTAGAATTCCCAATGATGTCCCTTTTAAACTAGATGCTAAACCCTTTATTTCTTCTCGATCTAAGGGACATTTGATTGGTGACCCAGTCTTGCTTTATGTCATCGCTTTATTGGCTCTACTATTTTTGGTTGTAATGACTAGGCCACTGTGGTCTCCTCTCTTGAATTGACTGTTCTATGGGCAATAAAGAATGCAATTAAATTAAGTTTGCCTTATTAGATTGCCTACGTATGGAAAAGGGTTGTAAGGGTCGAGAAGAGAAATCTTGCTTTAGGTCATATAATTGCTATACTATTTGCCCGTGATCCTGTTTATATCAATTTGAGTGCCACTTGGCCAAATAATTTCTCGTTATCTTTTATTGATGTCCTATTTTTGCGTATGACTGGCTTACTTGGAGAAGATAGCTAGGGTGCTTTGCACTTTAGTGAGCTGAAGGATCCCCCTTCGAGCAATCTTCCTTCTGCAGGTTTAACGGCGCTTTGGCAAGATGTTCAAGACTTACATATGCTGATTTTGGCCATTGCAGCTAGCTATACCGACACCGATGAGAGGATCCACACCTTGACAGCTACGATTACGAAGATCAGAACAAATCAGGCTGCCATTCTTCAAATCATGTAGGAGCGTTTGCCCCCATAGAATCCCCAACAATAACTCAGGTTGTCCATTTCCTTTTAATTTTTCTGTGTTTTTGTTTCTTATTTTGTTATTATTTTTCCTTTTAGTTGTTCCTCCCTTCTAACATAAGGACATGTTTGTGTTTCAGTGTGGGGAGAGTGTTATGTGTTGTTTTTCATTGTGAAGTTTTACTTTATTTTCAAAAAACAAAATCTCTAAAGAATAAAAAAAAAAACAGAAAAAGTTCCACAAAAACAGTTTTGTTTTGCTTTCAGGTTGTCGATAGTCTTTTAGGTTGTCTTGAATTGTTTCACTCTTTTAAGACCATCTGGCCAAACTAATTGTGAGTAAAACTTGTTTAGTTCATTGTATTGATTGGTGTATGATTTTGAATGACTCCAAGGATGACGAATACAAAATTTTGAGTTATTATTTTGCCTACTTAGAGTGAGGTTTTGAGCCTAAGCACACAATGACCACTTTGTTGGTGCTTAAATGCATTATTTCTTTGAATGAGTGTAAATTGTACATAGTCAACTTATTGAATTTGCTTTGTTGTGCATGGATACTATGGTGTTGAAATTAAACTTGAATGTGATAAAGGCATTTAGGATTCCCCTATTTTGACTTTAATTTTGAAATTCTACCCTTAATTTGACCCTTAGTTAACCCCTTTGGCCTTAAACCTTTTATTTGTGTTTAAACTACTACAAATTTTCACATAAGACCTTTTTTTTTGCTTTTTCTTGGCCCACTAAGGTGTAAGTATCTAAGTAACTTATGTATGATTTGTTTCCCCTTGATTTAACAAGAAAGAAATGCATGATTAAGTCTCTATGCATTAAGTTATTTCAGTATGTGCTGTTGAATTGAAATGTTGCAGTCCATTGTTTGACCAAACACCACTCGACAGAAAGAAAAGAAAGAAAAATTTCTGCAGGATTTTGTTTGTGCTTTTTGCCTAAACTGTGGCAGGAAAAAGAAAGAACAACAGCGAAAAGAGAAAAAAAAATGATTGTTGTGCTGAAATTACTTTGAGTTGTTTTGGAAATCAAAAGTTGAGAATTGATGCAATATAAGTGTGGGGATGTTCTTAATTGAGTTGCTTACACATTGGTTTTATTTTTAGCCTTTTATTCATCTTATATCCTACCTTGTAAACCCAGCCCCATTACAACCCGATGAAAGACCTTTTGATTCTTGTTTACTTTTGATGTTATGATTATCTTTTGATATATTTGCAAATTTGTTGTAAGGCTTCTATGTGCAATTTGATTGAGTTGTTGAACCCAATTTCATACATCTATGAGTGCTTTGGAGTGATCTTGGGGAAATGCTCAGAATTTTGTAATTTGACTTGGGGGACTTGACTATGCATAAGCTTGTACTTGAACTAAGCATGAATGTTGGGAAGCATTTTTCAGTTTGGTTGGATTAGTGTTTATTTTGTGAAATGGTTTGTTAGTTGTTTGTTTATTTTTGTTTGAATGCTGTGGGACCAGCATGGGTGAAGTGTAGGGATCTTGATGAGCACAAAATATTCATTTTATTGTATATTCTTTTATGTGTTTAAAGGGGTGAAATTTGTGCTTAATAGTGATAATTATGATAAATTTTGAAAGTTTACAAAACGAGAGCATGGCGAGAGGAAAATATGAATTTGGAGAGCTTTCTAGAAGATGAAAAGCTGGAGATAAAGCTGACAAAATTTGGCAGTACAAGGACTCTTTGTAGATACCAAATGGGTAGAGGAATTGAATTAGGAAACTAGCTTGTATGCTAGATTGATAGCCACATGTGGCAAATTAGAATTTGAAAACAAGAAAGATTCACATTTTTGTAGTTGATTTAGGAAATTATTATTTTCCATCCTATATACAGGAATAGATTAATCTAGGGTTAAGGTGCGTTCGCATAGTTTTTCTCTTTCATAGTTCTGCAGTTGCAGATTTCCAGTTTTTACAACAGGAATAGACGCACCGTTGTTTTCCCAAACGACGGTCAGATTGGTTTGAATTTCTTAATTATGTTTTATTTCTTTTTAATTATTTGATTATTTTTAATTATGTTTAGTGAATAGTTACTTTTCTGGCGATAAGTAAGGAAGCACTAATCGATGTATAAGTTGTGAGACCTAATTGTTCTGATAAACTTTTTCATATTTAATTCTGAGAGTTTTCTAAGCCTAACGTTAATTATCTAGATTTATTAAAGCTTGATCACCTTTAATCGATTTAGGTAGAGCCAATTAATCCCTTGTTTAAGTCACTGGAATTAATAGGTAAGATTAATTATTGGCGAAGCTACTGTCTCAGTAGATGTAAATAATCGATTAATAAATTGTTGCTTGCTGATCTTGATACGATTTGTTAGAGTTGGATTTTTCTAATTCTTAATGCTTTTGTAACATTAAATCTGGTGTTCGGCTGATTCCGGCCGAGTTGTGTTATGAATAGGGAAATAATTGATTAAGCCGATACTTGTCAATTATCGAATAATTAAGGAAGAATTGGGTTATGTCAGAGCCGATTCTCGGTAGCTTTTAACTAACTGGTTAATATGACATTGTTATCTTCGCGTCCATGAGCAATGAATAATTGATTAGTGTGGAATTACTTATTTTTCGGATCTTACCTTTAAGTTAATTAATTTTGTATTTTGCTATTTTTTAATTTCGTCATTTAATTTCTTTTGATTATTTAGTTTTATTTATAAATTGAATTGTTGTGACTATTTGCAAATTAACGAATTTAGAAGATATTGTTCTTCTCTGTAGGAATAATCTTACTCCTCTATACTATTCAATAGTGTTAGGAGGGAATTAATTTTGGTAGAATAACGACACACCCGAAACTAGTCATAGATGGGTTGAAAAACTAGAATAGCCAACAAAAAATCAAGCACTAAAAATCCTATCCCATAAAACTACAGTGGAGCAGAATCAAGGATAGGAATCAGGAAAAACTAGGCATAATAAGAATCGTTGAATCCTTAAAAGCGAAAAGCAATGAGATTTTAGAACACCACATCCTGTCTCCAATCAATAACCTGGGAGAAGTACAAAATCAATTGATTACTATGGAAATTATGTCGTATGAGGTTGGGCCGGCGGCCCTAAAATATGCTACCATAATTGGGGAGGAACTGACTGAACACCTTAATACCCAACAACATGATGGAATTGTAACAGAGATCATTTTGCCTATCGAGGATGGGAATGGATAGCAGATTGATAAAAATTCCAGAAATAAGGAAAACGTGTTGCAGATTAAGAGTATTAATATAAGTACAGAGAATAATCAGTTAGATGATAGTACGAAGGAGGATCACCTATTAGACTCGTCCCTAGACCATGAGATTGGAAAGCGTCATAACAAGACTGGGGTATTAGAAACTCCGAATCTTAACTCATGTCTTCTTGAAAAAAGTAAACTGAAGAAAAAGAAATTGCTTGCTATTTCAGGAAGCATTTTCAGATCTCAAACAAACATTGTTAGTGGGAATATAACTATAGAGGTTTCCAATAAAGGTGCTCTTTTGGAATGTTAGAGGGATTGGAAACAAAAAACCATTGAGAAGATTAAAAAATCTTGAAAAAGAACATAGGTTGGAATGGATTTGTGTTGTAGAACCAGAGTTGGAGATTAATCAACTGAATGAGGTTACAAAGCGTTTGGGTTTTCCATTGGCCGTTGTAAATAATGAAAATTACATTTGGGTATTCTTCAAGGATAGTGTCCTATGTACTCTTCTACATCAAAGTGCTCAACAAATCTCATTTCAATATCAAGAAAAAATATTTTCCCATCTAGTGATTTTTAATTGTGTGCACGGGGAGGTCACTAAGGTGGGAAGAAAAGACATGTGAGAGGATTTGCAAAAGATGGATAAAATGGGACTAGCTCAGTGTGTCATGAGGGATTTCAATGTGATTCTCTCACAGAAAGAAAAACATGGAGGTCGCCCTTATCAATGTGCTGAATCTCAGGATTTTCTTGATTTTATAATAGCAACAAATATGGTGGTTGCTGGATTCACATGAAATACGTTTACATGGTGCAATAACTGGAAACATAGACATGGAATCTAGAGGCGTTTGGATAGAACCCTAGTGACTTATGGCTGGATGAGTAAGTTCAATACCTCGGTCCATTATCTTAGTAGATCAAGGTCAGATCATGAACCTCATAGTGAATATAGGTGATCAAACTAAGAATATAATAAAACATTTTTGGTTTTTAAACTACTGGACTGGGAGAGACGATTTCTATGATGTAGTTAGCAGTGCATGGAGGTCAGAGACAAAGGGAAGACCGATGGTTCGTCTTTTGTTGAAATTGAATTGGACTAAAGAAGCATTATAGGACTGGAATAAGTTAAGTGTGGGTAACGTTTTTTCAAGGGTTGAAAATATAGAGAGAGAATAGTTCAGGATCTTGAAAAGTCTTTTGATGAATCAAATCAAGTTCCTATGGAACGTAGGCAGGACTACAGTAAGGCACATGCAGCTTGATGCATGTAAGGTAGCGAGGGATATTTTGACCCCACCAACTTAAGCAATAATTGACGGACCTAGCACAGATTTTGATGCAAAAACAAACACAAATATATGGAACATGAGTTTTGAATATATACTAATCAAACCCCCCACGCTATTACAAGGAATAAATTTAATCCAAGTGCTATTGAATCAAACCTATCCACTTGGCTTGCTTTCAACAAAGAGCAGTAAACAGACTTCTAAGGTTCACTCCCTAAGAAAGTTGGGTTTTCAAATTAGGTTCACTCCCTAAATTGAAGAAAATAAGCAAAGCTTAATAAATTCCTTATTGAAAAATTCTTATTCTTCAATCATGATAAAAACGTTGAGAGTAATGCCTTTAAATAGGCTACAAGAAGTGTCAATGGTTGGTATTTTCCTGACGTGGGATAATTGCCAATCATGTTTCTTAATTTGAACTGGAATCGAATCCCACTTGTTTCCTAAAGCCTACCATTATTGAAGTTTCCTAAAATTAATCCATCACATACATTTATCATGCAAGATAACTTAGATCATGTGATTATTAACTTAAAAATGAAATTAATAATTAAACAAGCCCAATAAAATATTTTTGGACTTTAACCAAATAATCTAAAACCCTAAAGAATTACTTAAAAGCGTGATCCAAAATTAAGACAAAAAGCACGCCATCTTTAGGTCTTCACGTGTGATTGATCATCTCTTGGAATATTATTCAATCCGGAATCTCCTTAAGTTCTAAAATTCTAGGAACCATTGAAGTATAAATATTCCATAACACTCCTTGTGTAGGTGTTGGAGTGATGATCTCATCGAATCCTTCAATAGCCTAGTTAAGCAACCCATTCAAGTAAGCTTTCATTCGCTTGGTCTTGGATCTTGTGATCGGGCCGCCAATGTCATTTAAAGGATTATCTTCCTTGGCTGAATTCCTCGAAAGGATCCATCCTCCAATCACCTAGATCAAACAAAGAAAGATCAACAACATTAAAAGTAGAAGAAACTTACCAAAATCACTAGGTAACTCAATGCGATAAGCATTATCATTGATCCTTTCTAAGACCCGGAATGGTCTATCTCCACGACGATGTAACGTAGATTTCCTATTTTCTAAAAAACTTTTTTTCTTAAGTGTACCCAAACCCAATCACCTGGTTCGAACACAACTCGTCGTCGACCTCTATTGACTTGATTTGCAATTTGCTCATTGCATCTCTCAATATTGTTTCGCACCTTCTCATGCAATGCTTTCACAAAATTTGCTTTTATTTTTCCTTCTTGATGAACAAACTCATTAGTAGGAAAAGACAAAATATCTAAAGGAGTAGAAGGATTAAAACCAAAAACAATCTCAAATGGTTTAGCAATTAGTAGAACTATGAATAGTCCTATTATATGCAAACTCAATATGAGGTAAACATGACTCCCAATTCTTCAAATTCTTTTGAATGATAGCACAAAGTAAAGTAGACAAAGTCCGATTAACTACTTCAATTTTACCATCCGTTTGAGGATGTGCAATAGTAGAAAACAAAAGTTTTGTGCACAACTTATTCCATAAAGTACGCCAAAAGTGACTTAAGAATTTAACATCTCGATCACTCACAATACTATGTGAAATTCCATGCAATCTTACTTTTTTTTGAAGAATAAATCAGCAATATGTTGTGCATCATTGGTTTTAGAACATGCAATAAAATGTGACATCTTACTAAACCTATCAACAACAACAAAAATGCTATCTTTAACAGAACGTGACCTAGGCAAACCAAGAACAAAATCCGTAGAAATATCAATCCAAGGATGACTAGGCACGGGTAAAGAAGTATACAAACCATGAGGCATGATTTTCGATTTTGCTTGCTTACATGTGATGTATTTATCACAAACACTTTTAAATTTTTTTAACATGTTAGGCCAATAAAAGTGCTGCTGCAATATGTCATATGTCTTAGCAATGCCAAAATGCCCCATTAACCCTCCACCATGGGTTTCATTAACAAGTAATTCATGCATGGAATAAAGTGGAATGCATAACTTATTATTTTTAAACAAAAATTCATCATACATAAAGTAGTCACCATACGGCTTATGCAAACAATGGTCATACACAATTCTGAAATCAGCATCATCAATATACAAACCCTTAATTAAATCAAAACCAAGAAATTTAGTATGCAAGTAAGTAAGTAATGAGTACCTCATTGATAATGCATCCGCCACTATGTTATCTTTATCTATCTTGTATTTGATTACATATGGAATGGTTTACTAAACTCAACCCATTTAGCATGACGTTTGTTTAATTTCCCTTGAGATTTCAGAAACTTGAGACTCTCATGGTCCGAATGGATGATAAACTCATTCATCCACAAGTAGTGCTGCCAAACTTGTAATGACCTCACCAAAGCAAACAACTCCTTGTCATAAGTTGCATACTGTAAAGCTGCTCCATTAAGCTTTTCACTAAAATATGCCACGGGTCTATTTTCCTGCATCAATACAGCACCAATACCAATCTCGAAGGCATCACATTGAATTTCAAAAGCTTTATTACAATCAGGCAAAGCAAGCACTAGAGCATTAGTCAATTTATCCTTTAGCATGTTAAAGGCCTTTTCATGTTCATCTTTCCAAACAAAAAAATACATTTTTCTTAACAAGTTCATCCAGAGGTGCTGCAATGGAACTAAAATCCCTAACAAACCTTCTATAAAAACTTGGAAACCATTAAAACTCCTAATATCACTAACATTTTGAGGTCTAGGCCATTCACTAACTACCTTGACTTTTGACTCATCAATTTTTATGCCGTTAGATGTAACAACATACCCTAAAAAGAAAATTGATTCTAAACAAAAAGAATACTTTTTAAGGTTAGCAAACAACTAATTCTCATGCAAAACAACAAACACACTCTTAAGATGTAAAACATGCTCATATAATAATTTACTGTAAATGAGAATATCATCAAAATATACTATCACAAATTTTTCAATAAAATAACGAAAAACATTATTCATGATAAGTTGGTTTTATACCAACTTATATGTGTTAAATCATTTAGCTTTTGTCTTGTGTTTCATGCAAATGTGTGATGTTTTGTGCAATTTTGTGCATTAATGTGGTTTGCAAGTTGAAAGTGTTTAAATGGTGAAAAAGACCAAAATTGATGTTTAAATGAGGCAAATGTGTGTTTGATGTTAAATAATAAGGAAAGAAGCCAAATTCGTTGGAATGGTGTTTGTGGAATTTTAAGAAAACCCTAAATATGCCTATTTGGTTTAGTTGGAAGTTGGGCAGAAATGTAGGTCGAAATTCATTTGAGTGTAACTCTCTCAATACTAATTCAAATGAGGAGCTCTTGGATGTTATGGAAAGATCTTTGAGTGTACTTCATTTCTTATGTTTTAACGTTCTTCTAATTCTGTGTGAAAGTAGGAAAAACGGGGGCATCTTTATGATTGATGCTTTAGGGTTTTGCATTGTTGAGCCTTTTTCCACAGTTTGGTAGAATGTGCATATCGTGAGCTACAGACCTCCAATTATGCGGATTCTTGAACCCATGGAAATCCAAGAGGACGTTTTACAACTCTTATGTTGACCTTAAGCTCTGATTCGTAAGTGAAAAACGGCGAGACCTCTCAGTGAGGTCTCGCCATAGAAACTTTTACAAGGCGAGACCTCTCGGAGAGATCTCTCCGAGAGACCTCGCTATGAAATTTCCTTCTTTGCCACAGTTTGGTGTTTTGGCCATAACATTCTCAATACTAATACAAATTGGGTAATTCAAATAGCTGTCAAAAGCTAACACATAGGGCTATAACTTTGATGTTTTAAGTTTTCCCAAATGTACAATGCATCATAGCCAGAGTTTGGTTGGATGTAGCTGGACATTTGCACATTTTCGAATAAAATTTGCTGCCCACCATTTCAATACATTTCACTCGCAACACACATAAGCACTCACTCACACAAGACGGCGAGATCACCTTGCCGCAACACACACAAGCACTCACGTAGGTGGCGAGGTCACCTCGCTACCACACTCTCACAGTACGGCGAGGTCACCTCGCCGCACAAGAACTCCACTCACGCACAGCGCACACAGCTTCACCATATCTTAGTAATTTGGCCATAACGTTCTCGTCCTAGCTCCGAATTGGGTGATTCAAAAAGGTATGGACAGCTGAGACATAGGGATACAACTTTCATGTTTTAGGTTTTCCCAAATTCACAATGCATTAGGGTTCTAATTTGGTTGGACATTGCTACACAATCACACACTTGCGCTCAACACTTGCTATACCCATGCGGTGAGCTCCCACTTTGCATGCACACATATTTCTTCTTTCCTTTGTGTGAGTTTAATTTAGTCTGAATGCATGTTGATCATTCATGATTGTGAGTGAGAGTTTCATTGCCTTCTTTATAACATTTGCAATCTTATATATGCATTCACTTTGCATCCCATGTTTTTTCTCACATTCATTTTCATAAGCATTTCATTTCTGCTCTCTTCTAGATTTCAATAGCTTGCATTTCTGAGTAATCTCAAAATCTTTCATTTACTCTCTCCAAGCATTTCATTTAGTCATACATGTAGTTCACAACTCATACATTTCATTACAATTTTCTTGGAAGTGCATTACATACTTGGTGTCTCACATGTTTCAAGCACAAGTTGTTGTGCATGACCATTTCATTCTTCATTCTTTCATGTATTCTTGCACACATTCACAACACTCTTAGCCACACTTAGTTCACAACATTTTACACACACTTCACTCTTCATTGCATTTCATTATTCATCTTTGCAAACATTCACAACTCCAACTTCATTCACATTTTACATCTTCACTTCACACACTCACACGTACCCTCATTCCGCAACACTCACAACACTTCACTCATTTGCACATCACTTACTCACCTCTCACACACTTTGCACCAAAGTGGCAAGACCTCTCTAAGAGGTCTCGCCAATTTGTGGAAATACACGGCGAGACCTCTTAGAGAGGTCTCGCCGGTTTGAAGATTGTGTGGCGAGACCTCTTAGTCAATAGGCAAAGTGGCAAGACCTCTTAGAGAGGTCTCGCCGTGCATTCTTGTTTTTACGATGGAAAAATGGTAAAGTGTTGAAGTGTTGTTTTTTGGCTATGAATGCACAGGTGCAAGGAAGCGTGATCATGGAGGGCTTGGAGGCTTGTGGAGGCTGATGAAAGCGCTTGGACTTAGACTTGGAGGTACTTGGTGATTTTGGAAGCGTTCTTGGTCCAAGCTGTGAAGGCGTGGTTTGTGGGTTGGCGTGAGCTTATCTGTTGGACTTAGCTATTATGCAGTGGCATTTCTGTAATTCCTTAGTTATTTTACGTTTGCGTACTGTTTACGATTCTTGTAACCTCTATATATAGAGGATTAGTTAACTATTTTAAGGTCGAACATTCTAGAGTAGAAAACCAACTTTTGATTTTGAGAGCGGGAATTTTCTCTCTCGTTTTCTCTTTTTCTCTCTAGTTTCTCTCTCTAGATTTTCTTCTCCATTTTGAATTCCGATCGTACCTTTGCGCTGAGGATTGCATTTTGATTCTCAATTGAAGAAGCATTTGACAATTCCACGTTCTTTAATCGGTAAATTTGTCCAATTTGATGAGAATGAATTGTTCAATGTTGTTTTGTGATGAATATGAGATGAAAATGGAATTCCTCAGCTAAATCGTGTGATATCTTAGGGTAAGGATCGGATGAATGCATGATTAAATGTTGAAATGCTACGCAATTGACATAAATTCTGATAATGAAATCATACTTGTTCTTAATGCTTGGAGATGTCAGGTTTCATAATGTTCACACTTTCTTTGTTTGAATTACACCTTGATTGTGGTCGCCATGCTAGGTTGAGGCTCGGTTCATAAATTAAAGTGAGAATTGCATGAGATGAGGACTGAATGTATGATTGTGGAGTTTCTACACTTGTTAAGACTTGTTCATGATCCGAGATGTGGTCACCATGCCAATCGGAGGTCATTGAGTCACTAGAATATAGTGTAGAATGACTCTTTGATGCTAACTAAGGTTTAGAAACTCAGGTCGGGCCTCGCCATGGGAGACTTGAGGTTTTGCATGTTCATTAGCTAGTATCTTGAAGTTGAGACGTTGCGGTGTTCACTCGTCTTGCTTAGGCCTCGGCATGGGAAAGTAAGATGTTTAGGAGTGTAGAAGGCATTGCGGTCGACATGCCGGGTGTTAACTAAACTCCTAGGCAACCTTTGTCTCCTCCTGATATGATTTGCATGAGTGTCAAAAGCGGAGCATAAGTTGTTTAATTTGCAAATTAACCAACTCCTGGACCCTAGGACATCCAATTCATACTTGATTCTATAGCTTACTCTCTGTTCTTGTGATTTTCATTTCTTAACCGTATTAGCGTTTTATCTCTATTTGTTCTTTGTTTGTGAAAATTGTTAGAGTAATATTTGAACTCAAGAATCCACTCCCTTCCCTGAGAATTCGATCCCTCTCACCACGACTACATTAGTGGGTAGGGTAAAATTGTGCAAGTACGCGACATACCTGTCAATTCATTAATCTTATGAAAGGACTATGTGCATTAGTTAATCCAAAAGGCATAACCAACCATTCATACAATCAAAACTTGGTTTTAAATGCAGTTTTCCATTCATCTCGTTCTTTCATACGAATTTGGTAGCATCAACTTTTAAGATCAATCTTGATAAATATTTTAAAACCATGTAATTCATCAAGCATATCATCTAACCTAGGGATAAGATGTCTGTACTTAATTGTGATTTTGTTAATAGCTCTACAATCAACGCACATACGCCAGGACTCATCTTTCTTATAAACCAAAATTACAGAAACAGAACAAGAACTTAGAGATTCGCGTACAATACCCTTGGCAAGGAGTTCATCCACTTTCTTTTGAATCTCCTTTGTCTTATCAGGATTTGCTCTATAGACTAGCCTATTTGGAATTGAAGCTAATCGAATGAAATCAATTTGATATTCAATCTCTCAAATAGGTGGCAAACCATCGGGTATCTCATCTTGAAATACGTCACTATATTCCTGCAAAAGAGATAAGACAATATTAGGCAAATCTTTAAGGTGATCACTATCAATGATGTACATATCTTTTCGATCATTAAATACAATGATTCCTTATTGTTTAATACTTTCTTAATCTCACTTTTTGAAGCAAAAACAACAAGTGTCTTTGGAACTAATTCTAGGCCTACACTAGATTTTTGACCCGTGCTAGTTACATCTTTTTGTTTCTCAGACTCCTGTTTTGCATCGGACTCCTTCATCTCAGCCTAAGCTTTTGCAACTGTAATTTGATCTTCAAAGATCTGCCACGGATTTAATGATGATAAAGTCACATTCAAACCATTATAATCAAACTTATTACACTTCTTCTTGGCATGATAAACCACATCTCTGTCATATTGCCAAGGCCTTCTTAATAACAAGTGAGCTGCCTCCATTGGTACCACATTACATAAAACCTTATATGGGTACTTTCCAATAGAGAAAGGTATCTTTACTTGTTTGTTAACCCTAACTTCACCACTTTGAGTTAACCATTGTAACCTGTAAGGTTTCGGATGCTTGATGCATGTCAAGCCAAATTTTCAAACAAGCAATATACTAGCCACATTAGTACAACTTCCACTATCAATTATCATACTGCAAATCTTTCCTTGAACTTTTCATCGATTGTGAAAGATATTTTCACGTTGAATTTCATCTTCATCAACTTGAGGTTGTACACTAAGAATCCTCTTGTAAACTAAGTTGAGTTTGTCAGACTCTTCAGGCTCATTTTTTGATTTTTCTTCAAGTGCTTGGTCGCGTCGTTGTACCACCAAAATTAAAACCTACTCTTTTGCTAGTATAGTAATGGAGCAAGGTCGTCTCCCAAGGGAACGGGTATATCCTTTCCTTCAAAACTCGTCACAAACAACTATTAGAAACAAATAAACCAAAATAAAGTACTAAAGAATTTAATCAATAATAAAGAAAGTCCAGTTAATTCATTGAATCCACACTAATTAATTACTTGATCCTTGATGCAAATATTAAATATGTAATTTAAATAAACCAGTTATAGTTACCAGGAATGCCACTGACGTAACCTTATTTCTCCTTACTTGTCAGTAACTAAAATGAATGCCTTATTAATTACTCTCTAATTAATAAATAACCCAAGAGGATGCCTCATTAGATTTAACTTATTAACAATATTAAGATGAGAGAAACCCAATTTTGATATGCCCATATGGATGCCATATGCCCATACCTTCCCCTTATGCCCACTATCGATGAATGATAGTCTTACCACCTATTAAAACTAAATAGGCAATTACGGATCTATCGTTTTAATTGGCAATAGAATTTCCTACAATATATTAAATATTGCGCACTATTCAATAATCATAGGTAATTCATAAACCCTTTATCACAAGACATAAAAAAGGTACTTAAATTACATATTATTTAATTCCTATTAGATCTCACAAGTTATTAATTAATGCTTCATCAATTCATTAACTGGAAAGATAAATTAGAATGAAGACATGATCAAACAAAACATACAAGAATTAAAGAAAAGTAGGTTCATAATGTATTAGAAAGAAAACCTGTAATTGATAGTCACTTGGAAGTAGTTATTATTGAAGATGATCCAATCCAATCCAACATGCAAAGGAAATAGATAATACTTGTCCAAAACTTATCCAATCAATTGTCCAAACTAAAAATTCTGAAATTTAAAATGCTTGAATTAAGTAATGATGATTAAATTAAATTCAAAAGATGTCTTGAATGAAAATATTACGTGAAAGAAATTTAACTCTATACTCATAAACTAAATTGCTAACTATACTTATTGAAAACTAAACTAGGCATGTAATGCCCACTCCTAATCAAAAGAACACTATTTAAAGAATTCTCTTAACAAAACAATAGCTAAAATCATGGCTGAAGTTACTTCAATATCCCAATCTCCACAATATTAGGAGATTCTGATTATAAAGAATAATATTTCCCAACTTAACATAACCATATCTTCAACAAACTCTCTCTCTCTTAGTAAAATTCCTTCTTGGTAAAATCTTCTCCTTGTAGTAAAATCCATCCCAAAGAATCTTCTCAACTTCTTGCACACTTTAGCTTTATTTTTACCATTCTATTCATCTTCCACTTAAACCTGAAAACAAAATAAAACCATGAATTTCAAGACATAAAAGCTAATAAAAAAACTAAATTTATTATAAATAAATGCAAATTATTGACTCTATCAACTCCCCCATTGCCCCAAGTATGGTTTATGCAATAAAGCACTAATAATTCCAAACACAACACACTTAGACTAAACATCATAATGCCCTTAACTAAATAACCAATAAGATATATTTTGAAACTCAACCTTCTTACCACTTAACCAATCTTTATACCAGATAATGCAAACTTGCCCTTTCATTTAAGTAAAAAATTGCAAGAATAACTTTAAGCTCACAAATTCCACTCAATAAGGGCATACTAATTAATAAGGCAATGTTCATCACTCAAGCAAGGTATTACCAGAGACTTGCAAATCAGTCACATCTCCATCATAATTCAATAACCATATACATAAATCAAAAGGTCATTTTGGGTTGTAATGGGGCTAAGGTAAGAGGTAGGATAAAGGATAATTAGGGGCTAAAATTTATCAAAGAATAATGTTGCTCAGAAAAAATATCAATTTACTTCCACTGAATACTTCTTGCACAACCATACTTTCAACAATTTCTTTACATCAACCAATACTTATTCCTACACAACAATGCTTCACTTTCGTTTTTCTGAGCATTTTCTCTTTTCTTTTTCTTTTTTTCCTTTTTTTTCTTCTTTTTTTTTGAAATTTAATAAACTCAATAAACTGTAAATTAAAATTCTGCATAAATTAAAGCAACATTTTGGCTCTTTTATTTCCAAAATTAAAATTCATACACAAGAAGTATTTCACCCTTTAAGATTAACACATTCTTTGATAAATAGGTTGAAAAAGAAAGCTAAAAATAAGGCTTATGGCTGAATTTTTAATGGGTGTTAAACAAAGAAAAGGTCTAGGCTCAAAAATGGTTCACTAGGGATCATATTAGAATTGTAGGTAGTGTTTTAGAAAGCTGAAATTGTTTATTCCTAATTTGCCTTTATCATTTTAATGCATATAATCATTTATGGTTTCAACATGTACTTCATAGCAAGCTTCATAATACCCAATGCGTTTTAATAAAACTCTCACAATAAAATTCAAAAAATACCAAATAAGTGGATCTTGTATACTTTAGGCTCAAAACTCACTTATTGGGTAGAAGAAATAAATTCTTGCAATTTTATCATCCTAAAATACATACAGGGCATTTACATTAACCAATATAAAGATATCCCCCAAATTGCCCAAACATGCTTCAATTTATATCAAAATTGTTCATAAAGTTTAGAGGCATTATGATTTATTAAAAAAAATCAAGACTAACAAGAAAAACCACATAAACTATTCTAATCATGTAAAAACAGAAATTAAAAATGAAATAAATAAAAATTAAACCTAAACTCCCCCATACTTAAACAATACATGATCCTTCATGTATAAAAGAATATATTTAAAGCACAAAATAAAAGGATGACATAAAGTGAAAGAATAAAATGAGAGGAGTGGAAAAGAAAACTTATGGCTTTGGGTGTTGAAACCCTTGATATTGAAAAAATGCTTGAACGGTTTGCTCCAAAATCGTCATGCGCTTACGTATCCCTTTCATAGATTCTTGGAGTGTGGCAATTTGAGAAGATGAAGCTGGAGAAGATGGCAGAGAATCTGGAATATCTCGGTCAGTACCTGTGGAAGGAGAACTACTCGGTGGATAAACCCCCGGTTCAAAAAATCTGAGAACACCATTAGAATCAATAAAGACAAGATTCATTTTTATCAAAGAAGGAGGATCTAAACATTGTGGTGGTTTAAGATTAGTTAGATGGGTGGAATCGGGACGAAAAATCTTCAACTGTATGGCAATATGAGTAATCCAAGATCCTAAACACAGGAGTCTACTATAATCATTGGCAACAGTCTTTAATTGGTGTGCAAGCATTGCACCGAAATTTAAATGAATTCTATTTACCATGCACCATAAAATAAACATCTCAGTGTTTTGAACAATGTTGGTTGAGTCATTTCTTCCAAAAAAATTATAAGCTAAAATCCTATGACATAAACGCAACACAGGATCTTTAAGTTCTATAGCCTTAGATATCCCGATTTCATAATCCTTCCCAACTGATAACAATTCCCATGCTTGTTCTATATTAAAGGAATCAGGTTTTGCACATAATGAATTTACATAATCGGAAGATACTAAATCAGCCGGCAAAATAAAATCCAATAACACATTAAAATCATTAATCGAAAAACCAAGATCCCTCCCTTTAAGTTCAAAGCAAACAGCTCTAGGAGAATTCAACTTAGCACCACTAGGTTTCCTTAAATCAGGAAGATTATCAGCGTTATACGCGGCAAAAATTTCAGCACACAACTCTTTATAAGCCGATGGGGGTTTATTCAAAAACATAGACCATCCAATGTTTTCAAAATATTCACGAACTTTATTTTTAGCATTTAAATCAGTAATCAAAGGCCAATCAAAAAATTTACCAGATACGAGTTTTCGTTGGAAGCAAGTAACGTACCAACTTTGATGAACTAGTTCCTTAAAATTTCGTTCTGGTGGAGTTACCTTAACTGAGGATTTGTGGCGCTTTGAAGATCGTGTATCTTGCTTGTGTTGATGAGACGGCTCTCATTCAGATTTTGGTGGAGAAGATTGAACCCGATCTTGCTGGGGTGGATATGATCCCTTTGTGTGCTCATGTTGGGTTGTAGACTTAGCGAGGTTCTTGACTTTCTCCATCAAACATGTTTTGGCATATGGGGTTGATTAACCAGCCCATTGTTTAACGCTCCCTAGCTGAGGTTTATCGGCAGGTCGAGGCTTGATTGAAGATGGAGCTTTGGTGGTGGATGGATGCATACCAGATTTCCTTGAAGAACTTGTTTGCAAATTTTTACTCCTTGAGTCGTTGTCTTCTTCATCCGAAAGAACAATCCGTGTACCATGTGGAATCTTTTTCCGAAGTTTAGCCCTTGTTCTCACCATGATGTCAAAGGATAAAATCAGTGTTCTTGAAAACACAGGAAGTTGCCGCACGATTTTCTGTCAGAAAACAAAGAATAAAATATGAGAGAACAATCTAAAGAAATGAGACTAGATATAAATTAACCCTAGTTATTTGCCGTATGTAAAGACTCAAAATTTACTTCTGACCGACAAAAGACTCTTTTCTTTAACGTCGACGATTATCAACATCGCGACGTTCGACCGTGAACATCGCAACGTTCACCGACGTCGCGACGTGGAAGGGGTCCGACGTCGCGACGTAACTTTCTGGAACTTTTCAAAAAATTGCAAAAAATTCAACAAAAAAATCACACTTAATTCATCTTTTTAACGTCGCGAAGTTCAACCATTAACGTCACGACATTCGCCCACGTCGCGACGTTCAACCGTGAACGTCACGATGTGGAGCACGTCTTGCTTTTTTGTCACGATTTTCATCAAAAATTTTTATAAGACAACATAAAAGTCAATCTTAACTTATTTCTTACCTGCAAAAGATAAAAGAATGAAGTTAGTTATTATACTATAAACTAAAAAAGGAATATAGACTAATTGAATGCAAAATAAAATGGGTTGCCTCCTATAAGCGCCCAGATTTTAAGTCTTAGGCCAGACTGTATTCATTGGAAATTAAGAATTTGGTGGAAACACCAAATGAATTTCCTCCATTGCACCTTGATGGACATTCTCATAGAATGGTTTCAATCGGTGTCCATTTACTTTAAAAAATTTTCCTCTTGTTGGACTCACTATTTCAATCATACCAAAAGGGTATATGCATTTAATTTCAAATGGTCCAATCCACTTTGATTTCAATTTCCCTGTTATAACTTTTAAACGAGAATTGAACAACAATACCTTTTGTCCTACAAAGAAGTCTTTGCACCTTAATTGCTTGTCATGAAGATATTTTGTTCGCTCTTTGTAAGTCATAGAATTATCATATGCTTCTAGTCGTATTTCTTCCAACTCTTGAAGTTGGAGTTTCCTCTCATGTCCCGCCAAAGTGGTATCCATATTGCATGCTTTCACTGCCCAATATGCCCTGTGTTGGAGTTCTACAGGTAAATTACAAAATTTTCCAAAGACTAACCTGTATGGTGACATTCCAATGGGAGTTTTGTAGGCACCGGTAGGCCCACAATGCATTTTCCAAGTGTAAACTCCAATCCTTCCTCTTCGAATTCACCATTTTTTCCAAAGTACCTTTAATTTCTCTATTGGAAACTTTTGCTTGACCGTTGGTTTGTGGATGATATGCAGTAGCTACGTGGTGATGAACTCCATATTTCCTCATTAATGCTTGTATGGTTTTCTTGCAAAAATAGGTGTCTTGATAAAAAATGATGGCACGCGGCACTCCATACCTATAGAAAATATTGGATTTTAGAAATCCTGAAATAGTCTTTGCATCATTAGTACGAGTAGCTTTTGCTTCCACCCACTTAGAAACATAATCAACAGCAAGTAAAATGTAAAGATTGCTACAAGAACTTGGGAAAGGACCCCATAAAATCCATGCCCCATACATAAAAAATTTCACAAAAAAGTATAGGCATTTGAGGCATTTTATCTCTTCTTGACGAATTTCCAACCTGTTGACAACGACAACAATTCTTACTAAACATGTAAGAGTCTTTAAACAGAGTTGGCCAATAAAATCCACAATCCAATATTTTTCTTGTTGTTCTCTCAGGTCCAAAATTTCCACCACAAGCATAAAAATGACAATAAGATATGATTGAATGAATTTCATTATCAGGGATACATCTCCTCATAACCTGGTCAAAACAAATTTTCCATAAGTATGGTTCATCCCAAATAAAATACTTGCAATCATTTTTTATCTTATTTCTTTGGTGAGTGCTGAAACCTTTTGGAAATATTCCCATAGCTAAAAAATTGACTACATCTGCATACCATGGTTCATTTAGCATTAAAGAATATAAATTCTCATCTGGTAATGTCTCTGTGATGGGTAATTTGTCTGTTCCTTCATTGATAATTCGGCTTAAATGATCTGCAACATAGTTCTCAGCTCCTTTTTTATCTTTGATTTCCTAATCAAATTCCTGGAGCAAAAGTATCCATCTGATTAGACGTGGTTTGGATTCCTTCTTTGCCAATAAATATCGCAATGCTGCATGGTTAGAAAATACAGCTACTTTAGAACCAAGTAAATATGAATGGAATTTTTCAAAAGCAAATACTATCGAAATAAGCTCTTTTTCCGTTGTGGTGTAGTTGCATTGAGCTGCGTTGAGTGTCTTTGAGGCGTAGTAAATGACATGACTTTCTTTCCCAAATTTCTACCCATGTACCACACCTAACGCATACTGACTAGCGTCACACATTAGCTCAAAAGGTAAACTCCAATCTGGCGGTTGGATGATAGGAGCATTAATCAATTTCTGTTTGAGTAAATTAAATGCCGCCTTGCATTTATTGTCAAATTCGAATGGTACCTCATCCTGCAATAGTCTGGTGATAGGTTGAGCAATCTTTGCAAAATCCTTGATAAAACGCCTGTAAAAACCTGCATGGCCAAGAAAACCACGAATCTGTTTAATAGTTGAAGGATATTGCAATTTATCAATAATTTCTATTTTTGCCTTATCAACTTCTATGCCTCTTTCAGAAATCACATGTCCAAAAACAATTCCTTCTTTAACCATGAAATGACATTTTTCATAATTAAGCACAAGATTATGTTCAATGCAACGTTTTAAAACCATCTCTAGATGACAAATGAATTGATCGAAAGAATTTCCATAAACAGTAAATTCGTCCATGAATATCTCAATGCATTGCTCAATAAGATCTGTAAAAATGCTCATCATGCATTGCTGGAATGTTCCAGGGGCATTGCAAAGTCTAAATGGCATACGACGATACGCGAAGGTTCCAAACGGGCATGTGAAAGTTGTTTTTTGTTGGTCTTCCTGTGCAACAAAAATCTGAAAAAATCCCGAGTATCCGTCAAGAAAACAAAAGAATAATTTCCCAGCTAAACGCTCTAGCATTTGATCAATAAAGGGCAAGGGGAAATGATCTTTTCTAGTGGCCGAGTTTAATTTCCTATAATCAATGCATACTCACCAACCCGTTTGGAGTCTCATGGGTAGGAGCTCATTTTTTTCATTTTTAACAACTTGAACACCAGATTTCTTTGGCACAATATGAACGGGACTAACCCATTTACTATCAGAGATCAGGTAAGTAATTCCAAGTTCTAGTAATTTCAAAATCTCTTTTAAAACTACTTCTTTCATTGGTGGATTTAATTTTCTTTGAGGATCACGAACAAGCTTTGAATCATTTTCAAGCAAAATACGATGCATACACACTGTTAGGCTTATGCCTTTAATGTCCGCTAAAGTCCATCCAATGGGTAATTTATTTACCTTTAACAATCTTGCCAATCTTTCTTCTTGTGCCAATGTAAGATCCCTATTGATAATGACTGGAAGTATTTCCCCATCACCTAGGTAGGCATATTTCAAGTGAGTTGGAAGGGGTTTCAACTCCAACTTTGGGGCCTACAAAACAGAAGGTAGAATTTTCTCAATATTTGTTGAATCAGGAATATGAAAAGCTTTTGTATCTTTTGAAATTTCTTCAAAAGAACAAAGACTCATTATCATCTTCCTTTAATTCTCCATTGTCTTCTTCTTCAGCATCCTTATCTGTTTTTCCTTCTTTCAAAACCCAATCCAATGAGTCCTGCACAAAAGTTTTTTCAATAAACTCATTAACCATTGGTTCAAAAATGTCTAAATTACAAAAAGATTTTGGATCATATGGACATTTCATTGCATCAAAAATATTAAATGTGACAATATCTCCATCAAATTCACACGTTAAAGTTCCTTTGTCCACATCTATATTTGTTTTTGTTGTTTTCATGAAAGGCCTGCCCAATAAAACAACATAATTATGAATAGAAGTAGACACCCATATCAAGAATATAGAAATCTACAGGAAAAATAAGCTCATTAACTTTAACCAACACGTCTTCCAAAATTTCTGAAGGATAAGCAATTGATCGATCACCCAATTAAATTACTACACGAGTTTCTTTAAGAGGTCCCAAATTCAATTCTTTATAAATTGACATTGGCATAACATTAATTGACGCACCCAAATCAAGCATTGCCTTTTTTATTTTCCTGTTTCCAATCAAGCAAGGTATAGAGAACATACCAGGATCCTTGTATTTTTCAGGCAACTTTCTCTGTATTATGGCAGAAACATTTTCACCCACAATTACCTTTTCGTCTTCTTCATGTCTCACCTTTTTTGTGCAAAGTTCTTTCAAGAATTCAACATATTTTGGTACTTGACGAATGGCCTCAATGAGTGGTATGTTGATTTCTACCTTTCGAAAAACATTCAAAAGATAATTTATTTCCTTCTCATTTTTCTCCTTTGCAAACCAGCCAGGAAAAGGTGGTGTCAATACAATGGAGGTTTAATAATTTTATGCTCAATATTTACCTCAGAATTTTCCTTCGGGTCTGATGTGGGCATATGGTTGGACTCTTCGTTATCAACGTCTGACATGGGAACAACATTATTTTGTTTTTCTTGCTCTTTTATTTCCTTCCCACTACGAAATGTCATAGAACTTACATTTTTCTTGGGATTCACCTCTACTTGGGAAGGTAATTTTCCCTGGTTTGCTTCCAACCTTGCTATTGCATTGGCCATTTGAGTGATTTGTGTTCCCACATTGGTAAAACCAGCCCTTGTCTCCTGTTGAAAGGCCCTTGTTTCTTGTTGAAATTTGAGATGATCTTGGGCCATTATTCTGACAATTTCTTCCAGACTTGGGCCTGTTTTAGGTAGTGGAGGTGATGAAAAATTCACATTCAATTGTTTATAACCCGTGGGTCGAAACTGGTTAGGTTGAGCATTTTGAAATCTAGGAGGTTGTTTATACTGCCAGCCAGAATTTTGTTGATTATTATACTGTCTTTGTGGCTGGCCTATAGCATTTGCTTCTTCAAGTTCCTCTTCTTGCATGGTTGGGCACAAATCAGTGGGATCCCATTTTTGCATATTCCACAATTCTTTACTTGTTGTACTTGCACCAAACCTTAAACAAGTTTTTCAACAGACTTAATTAAATCATCAACACGAGGATCCTTAACCATTCCTACCTCAATCATGCGACGAGATTCTCCAAAACCAAATTGTTGACCATTAACAGCCATATTGGAAATTAGAGTTTCAGCTTCTGTTGCTGTTTTGTTCATCAAACTTCCTCCACTTGCTGCATCAATTGTGTCTCTGGCTGTGGGTAGAAGACCTTTATAAAAGTACTGAATTAGTAACTGTTGAGAAATCTGACGTTGTGGACATTTAGCACACAGTTTCTTAAATCTACCCTAATACTTATAGAAAGTTTTCCCAACATGCTGTTTAATCCCACATATCTCTTTCCTTAAATTTGTAGCTTTTGATGCAGGGAAAAAATTTTCTAAAAATTTTCTTTTAAGCTCATTCCAAGTAGTGATTGATCTAGCAGGCAAATTAAACAACCAATCTCTAGCATCATCATGCAATGAAAAAGGAAATGCCAACAACTTAACATATTTAGCAATAGCTCTAGTGTCTCTCACAGTTTATGGGGGTCATCTCCAGGTAAATCATGAAACTTAGGGACAATTTGAATCGAACTAGATTTTAACTCAAATTGTTCAGTTATAGTGGGGACTGTTATGCCTAAAGGTTGCACATTAATATTAGGATTAGCTAACTCCCTGAGGGTGCGTTCAGGTTCCGCCATGATTTCTTCTTCATGCGTATCAGAACCTGTTTTGCTCTTTTGGTTTCCTTCATTCTTCTCCTTGCAGATTTTTCAATTTCTGGGTCAAATAATAATGAACCTGCAGGATTAAATAAGGTCATACACCAGAAAAGCAAAAGAATTTGTATGAAAGAAAAAATAATCAAAACAACTCCCGACAGCGGGCGCCAAAATTTGGTCGCATTGTTATACCACCAAAATTAAAACCTACTCTTTTACTAGTATAGTAATGTAGCAAGGTCATCTCCCAAGGGAACGGGTATATCATTTCCTTCAAAACTCATCACAAACAACCAATAAACAAAAATAAAGTACTAAAGAATTTAATCAATAATAAAGAAAGTCCAGTTAATTCATTGAATCCACACTAATTAATTACTTGATCCTTGATACAAATATTAAACATGTAATTTAAATAAACCATTACAGTTACTGGGAATGCCAATGACATAACCTCTTTTCTCCTTACTTGTCGGTAACTAAAAAGAATGTCTTATTAATTACTCTCTAAATAATAAATAACCCAAGAGGATGCCTCATTAGATTTAACTTATTAACAGCATTAAGATGAGAGAAACCCAATTATGATATGCCCACACCATCCCCTTATGCCCACTATCGATGAATGATAGTCTTACCACTTATTAAAACTAAATAGACAATTACGGATCTATCATTTTAATTGGCAATAGAATTTCCTACAATCTGGTGTTTGGAAGAAATGTGGTTGGACGTATTTGTATGGTTTTATGTGCTTAAACTGCTGAGCTACTCTACACCTTGGTGGTGGGGGTTTTGCAGAGGAAATTGTTGCTAAAAACAGACTCAAAATTTTAGATTCTGAAATTTGATTTTTTATATAATCTGCTGCATTTGCTTAAACTTAGTGTTGTGTCTCCCAATTAAATGCGGATTTGCTGATCTTCGTTTGCTTGAATGAATTTTAATTACTGAAAAAAAGAATTTCCTACACTATATCAAATATTGCGCACTATTTAACAATCATAGGTAATTCATAAACCCTCTATCACAGGACATAAAAAGGTACTTAAATTACATATTATTTAATTCCTATTAGATCTCACAAGTTATTAATTAATGCTTCATCAATTCATTAACTGGAAAGATAAATTAGAATGAAGACAAGATTAAACAAAACATACAAGAATTAAAGAAAAGTAGGTTCATAATGCATTAGAAAGAAAACCTATAATTGACAGTCACTTGTAAGTAGTTATTGTTGAAGATGATCCAAATCCAATATAACATGCAAAGGAAATAGATAATACTTGTGCAAAACTTATCCAATCAATTGTCCAAACTAAAAATTCTGAAATTTAAAATGCTTGAATTAAGTAATGATGATTAAATTAAATTCAAAAGATGTCTTGAATGAAAATATTAAGTCAAAGAAATTTAACTCCCTACTCATAAACTAAATTGCTAACTATACTTATTGAAAACTAAACTAGGCATGGAATGCCCACTCCTAATCAAAAGAACACTATTTAAAGAATTCTCTTAACAAAATAATAGCTATTCTCCACAATATTAGGAGATTCTGATTATAAAGAATAATCTTTTCCAACTTACTTCAATATCCCAATCTCAACAATATTAGGAGATTCTGATTATAAAGAATAATCTTTCCCAACTTAACATAACCATTTCTTCAACAAACTCTCTCTCTCTCTTAGTAAAATTCCTTCTTGGTAAAATCTTCTCCTCGTAGTAAAATCCTTCCTAAAGAATCTTCTCAACTTCTTGCACACTTTAGCTTTATTTTTACCATTCTATTCATCTTCCACTTAAACTTGAAAACAAAACAAAACCATGAATTTCAAAACATAAATGCTAAAAAAAAAACTAAATTTATTATAAATAAATGCAAATTATTGACTCTATCAGTGCTGCTATTTTCTCATCACTATTTTCTCATCATTATCAAGGACATACATGAGCTTTCTTGTTAGACAATTCGACTGATAATGCCCATATCCTTTTCATTTAAAGCACTAAACTTCTCGTTGGCGTTGAACAGTCTTTAGATGTTATCACTGGCATGCTCATAGGTTGTTTGCTTATGACATTGGAAGTGGACTCATGAACTGCTAATTTTGGTTTAAATTGAGTCTTAGATGTGAAAGATTTAAATTCCTTTTTCCAAGTTGGTTTGGAAGAAGAAGAAGAAGCTTGGCCCTTGAACTTTAAGTACTTTTTGATCTTTACAGTTGTATGAAGTGTTTCTTCCATATCCAACGCATGCTGTAAATCAACCTTATGAGTCAATCTTGGATTCAAATCTCCAACAAATCAATGCACAGTAGTTTCCCCATCCTCCTCTATATTGGCCTTAATCGTTAATAACTCCATTATTTGCAGTACTTCTCAACAATCATACTTCCTTGGACAAAAGTTTGCAAACTCTTTTTTAGATCCTTTTGATATTGAGTAGGTACATATCTTTTCCTTATTATGGACCTCAGCTCAAGCCATGTTCAGACTGGTGGTTCATCATTCATTCTTCTGTTTCGAACCAATTGCTTCCACCAAACTCTTGCATAATTTTTAAGATGGATTCCAACCATACAAATTTTCTCCTCATCATCTAATCTAGTGCCCTCAAACATTGAATCCACTGTTCTGATCCATTACAAGAACAACTCTGGATCAGATTTTCCATCAAATGTGGTAAAATCAACCCAAAATGTTTGTATTTTAATTTCAAATTTCTTTGTTGTTTTGGGTTGCTGTTGTGTTTCTGTAGCTTCATCAAAGTCAAGATGTCTTTGAGTTGGATTTTGCACATTATATGGCCAATTGTGCTCCATAGTTGCCATGCGAAAAAACAACTTCTTGACCATGTCCACAAGAGATGCAATTTGAGATTGCATATCCATATGTATTTTAGAACTGTCTTCCGTCATGGTACCTGCAATGTTAGTGAAAGCGCAAGAAATAACAATAACAAGTTAATAAGATTCGTTGTGGGTTCTCACGTTTTGGGCTGTAAGTACACTCCTCTCTTTGTTGTAGTTTCTCTCTTTATCCCTAACTACTATCAAAATATATATATATATATATATATATAATCTAAAGTTCGTCTCTGCCCCAAATTGAGAAACAAGTAGTAAACAAGCCCAATTCAAAACCACTAGAACCAAATTTAAGATTAGAAGCAAATATAGAAACTATAGTAATTTAAGAACAAGTGTAGAGGATAATTTGGATTAGCAATAAGAACCAACAATAATCATAAAGTACACAAAATAAGAAGAAGAACAGAAAAAGAATCACTCAAATCGGGAGTAAAACGAAAAAATTATGGCTGATAGAAATGTTTTCGAAAACTTCAGGGACCTGTAAGGTGATGAAAACAAAAGATATAATTTGGCAATTATAAGGTCAATGTTACGAGAAGAAGCTTCATGAAAATTTGAGATGTTGTCAAAATCTTCAAAACGGTATATAATGGGCAAAAAGAGAGTTCGTATCACAAAGTTATGTCCGTTTTACCGAAAATATGTGAAAATCAAAATTTTTTCCTGAGTTTTTTTGCACAATTTTTTTACTAAAAAAAATTGATGCAAATAGGAAGCAAACCAAACAAAAGAATCATGAAAAATAAAACAGAATTAAAAAAAGAATGGAATTGTGAGAATAACCTAAAAATTGTGCAACCGAAGCTCTGATACCACTTTGATGCATGTAAGGTAGTGAGGGATGTTTTGACCCCATCAACTTAAGCAATAATTGTTTGACCTAGCACAGATTTTCAAACAAACAAGCGGAAACAAACACAAAGATATGGAATGTGCGTTTTGGATATATACCAATCCAATCCCCCATGCTATTACAAGGAATAAATTTAATCCTAGTACTCTTGAATCAAATCTATCCACTTGGCTTGCTCTCAATAAAGAGCTGTAAACAAACTTCTAAGGTTCACTCCCTAAGAAGGTTGGGTTTTCAAATTAGGTTCACTCCCTAAATTGAAGAAAATAAGCAAAGCTTAATAAATTCATTATTGGAAAATTCTTATTCTTCAATCTTGATAAAAACGTTGAGAGTAATGCTTTTAAATAGGCTACAACAAGTGTCAATGATTGGTATTTTCCCGATGTGGGATAATTACCAATCTTGTTTCCTAATTTGAATTGGAATCGAATGCCACTTGTTTCCCAAAACTTACTATTATTGAATTTTCCTAAAATTAATCCATCACATGCCTTTATCATGCAAGATAACTTGGACCATGTGATTATTAACTTAAAAACGAAATTAATAATTAAACAAGCCCAATCAAACATTTTTGAACTTTAACCACATAATCTAAAACCCTAAAGAATTACTGAAAAGAGTGATCCAAAATTACGACAAAAAGCACACAATCTTTAGGTTTTCACGTGTGATTGATCGTCTCTTGGCATATTCTTCAATCCGGAATCTCCTTAAGTTCCAAAATGCTAGGAATTATTGAATTATCTTCGATGAGCATCAATGAAGAAATATTCCATATCACTCCTTGCATAGACGTTGGAGTGATGATCTCATCGAATCTTCAATAGCCTTGCTAAGTAACCCATTCAAGTAAGCTTTCATTCGCTTGGTCTTGAATCTTGTCATTGGGCCGCCAATGTCATTTAAAGTATTATCTTCCTTGGACGGATTCGTATCACAACTCTTTTCAAGGCCCTTGCGGAGGAGGAACTTTTTTGGAAGCAAAAGGCAAATAAAAATGGCTTAAAGAGGGTGATAAAAACACCAAGTTTTTTCACACTTATTTGGCTCAAAGGCGAATGAAGTCAGTTATCCATAGAATTCAGGCTGAGAATGGATCGTGGCTTCAAGACCAGGCATCTATAGAGAAATCTGGAATCGAGTTTTATCAGAAACTTTTATCATTAGAACATGAAAGTGTACTAGATGTGCTTCATTTTATTCCATATATTCTTAATGCTGAGGATAATGTTGTATTGGAAGCTGATCCTTCTATAGAGGAAATCTGGCAGGTGGTATGTGATATGGACGCAGATACGGCAATATGTTTGGATGGCTTTACCCGCTTATTTTTTAACATTTCTTGAGAGATTATTAAAATTGATCTTTTTGAGACAGTGTTGGATTTTTTTAGTGGCGGAGAGCTTCCCAAAGGTTTTACATCTACACTCATTATTTTGATTCCAAAGTTTGTGGGTCCTCATTATTTTGGTGATTATAGACCAATAAGTGTATGCACAACTCTAAACAAGATTATCACAAAATTATTGGCAACTCACCTTGCCTTAGTACTGCCTCGTATAATCTCCAAGGAGAAAAACACATTTGTGAAAGGTAGATCAATTACTGATAATGTATTACTAGCACAAGAGCTGGTGTCCTCCTTGAATACTAACGCTCGTGAAGGGAATGTGTTAATTAAATTAAACAGATGAATGCATACGATTGTCTTGGAATTTTATTTGTCAAGTGTTGTGAAATTGTGGATTAGGGGAGCGGTGGATCGATATAATCTAGAGAGAAATATCAAGCTGTTGGTTTTTTATTCTTGTGAACGGGCAGCCGGCTGGATTCTTTAAATCAAGCAGGAGGCCAAGGCAAGGTGATCCTCTATCGCCAGCTCTTTTTATCATTGCTGCTAATTATTTCTAGAGATCGTTGAATCAGTTATCGAGGAAAAAAGAGTTTGGGTGTTATCAGGCTGGCAAACATATTCCAATTGTATCACATTTGGTGTAGGTAGATGACATATTAATATTCTTGGCAGAATATCGGATGGCAGCTAATTTTTTCTAGAATGGCTGGGAAATTAAGTGGGCAAAAATTCAATTGGTTTGCATGGGAAAAACTATGCACTCCTATTGAAGAAGGGGGTTTTGGATTCCATGATATGGAAACGGTATCACTTGCATTTGCTCCGAAAATATGGTCAAATTTCAAAACATCCCATTCCTTATGGGCCAATTTTGTGAGAGCGAAGTACTATTTTTCATCTTATCTTTCTCTAGTACAGTTTTCATGGAACTCATAACATTGTTGGAATAGAATGTTGTGGGTAAAGGAAATGGTAGAACCACAAATTTGGTGGATGGGTGGTATAAGTGAGCTGAAGTTTTTTCATAATATTTGGGGGACTACAAGATGATTTATGGTTCTTGCTGACGTTCCTGGTCGCAAATTCTGGGATAATGGACAATGGGACATACAGAATCTATCTTCTTTTTTACCAAGTAGGGTGGTTAATTATAGTTGAGGGTTGTCCAACTGCAGTTTGGATACCGTCAAATGAAGAAAGGTTTGATTTCTCCTCGGCCTTCCATTTGTTGAGACAATATTCTTTGATAGGTTGGTTCAAAACTTAGTTTTGGTGGACTGGAGTACATATACAATCTCCTTCTTCATGATGCGTCTATCAAAAGGTAGGCTGCCGGTGTAGGAATGGTTGTGTAGATTTGGTTTTAATGGACCTTTACCATGTTTGTGTTGCTCTCTGCCTTGCGAGAAATCTCTTGATCACATCTTTGGGACAGGTGTGTTAGCATCCAAGGTTGGCATAATTTTGGAAGATGTTGTGGTTTGAGAAGAGGGAATTAGGGTTGGCAATGTAGAACTCCACACTGGTGAAGAATGAAGGGATCCAAATATGCAAAGATAGCATTTTAGATTGGGGACAATTGCAAAAATAGTCACTCACATTGTACAAAAAAATTTAATTTGTTATTCACATTAAAAATTATGCATTTTAGTCACTCGAATTTAAAAAATGCACCAAATTAGTCACTAACCAAAATTTATTAACTTTTTCAACAGGAAAAACACACTTTGTTAATATAAAAATGCAAGTTCACATAATGTATCACTTAATAAATGGATAAAAGTGGAAAATCGATTTATTTTTCAAACAAAATCCTTCATAATTTATTCATAGTACACTGTTAATGCAGGAGGAGTCTACTGGTAAAAAGCAGCGGATGATCAATAAATCGATTGTAATAAAGTGTTTGTGTGAAGAATAAAACGATTTTCTATTTTTACCCTTTTATTAAGTGGTTCGTGATATAAGCGTGTGTTTTCTCTGTTAAAAAAGCTAACAGAGTTTCGTTGAGTGACTAATTTGATGCATTTTTAAAATGTCAGTGACTAAAATGCATCATTTTTAATGTGAGTGACAAAATAATTTTTTTTGAACAATATGAGTGACTATTTTGACAATTTTCCTTTTAGATTGTTCCACTCTTTATTTGCTGGCAATTATGGAAACGACATAATTCAATCTTGTTTGATGACCTTGCTGGATCGGTCCAAGATGCCCATGATGCTATTGTTAAGGACATTAGGGTTGCCTTACATACCACATTCCTGTGGGCTTGTAGTCCTTTGCGTTGGGGTTCTATAAATTTGGAAAGATTGCAGGTTCTATCTTTTTGTATTAGAAAAGTAAAATTATAAATATTAGTGATTTTTGTAAATGAGTAGTACTCTTTTGATGAGGGTTGAATTTTAATACAACTATAATACCTCAGAAGTAGACTTACAATACAACAAGTATTCTTCAGCTCATAGGAGTCCAACTCCTTCTCGACTATTATTTCTATTTCATATACATGCTAAGAGTTACAATCCTATTACGACTCTTAGATTACAGAAAACCTTTCTTCAAGGTAGGTTATTAGAGTTTCAACACAACTCTAACTCGGGTATGTATAGTATAAATACATCCTCTCCATCACTTTGGAGGGGATCCTGATTTCTATTCTCGATTACATATCATTAAAGGCTTAAAGCTCATTACTGACTTAAGCTTTGGAGTTTACTTTCTGGGTCAATCCGGGGGACTTCTTGTAGGTATTCGGCGTATCACAGACAACTAGAAAACCTGTCGACGACATGAGATTTCAATACTCATCAATTGGCGCCCACAGTGAGGCATGAAGACAAAATCATGCCTTTTACTCTGTTATAATAGTCAAAACGTGACATGCAACCAGCTCAGAACTCTGCCAATCCTAGGAATCAAGAAGAAAATAATTCTCCGTCGATGGAAAACCCTGCTGAATCTTCTACTGATACTCTTATTCAGGACGGAAAGGGTTCTGATCCTCGTAATTAAGATGGAAGTTCAGCTCGATTTATTGATCTAAATACGCCTAAAGTATTGAAGTTTTTGATCGAAAACAAAGAGCGAATTCAAACCATGATAGCAAATCGAGCTCCCATTAACTTGGCCAAACTAGAAGCTCATTCTGCTCAGCAACGAGAAGAGTAATAATCTCGAACAAGATCTTTGTCAGAGACTTCGTGAAGAGCACGAACTCAGGTTATGAGCTGAAGAATGTGCTAAGAGGAAGAGCTGAGATTATATTTCGGTTTTGTCTCATAGAAGATATTCAAGGTCTCCTTTGAGAAATGAGAGACATGCACATTATCGTCAATGCACTAGACTAGAAGATCACCCAAATGACCTATATATGCCTTATGAACCGCCAAGAGGTCAAAACCTACAATTTAAAGATATAGAGCAATCCGATCTGCCACTCACTTCACATCAACCACAGAATGATATCTTTCAGGTACATTCTCCATTTGTTAATCAGGTGGCAAATTAACCTATGCCTCATCGTTTTAATATGCCCACTTTACTGTTATATGCTCGAGATACAGATACTAAAGAAGACTTACATCGTTATGTGGAAAGCATGAAGATTTACAATTATCCTGATCAAATTCTATGCAAGTGTTTTGGCATAACAATAATGGGAACTGCACGATTATGGTATAAAAATTTAAGGCCCAAGGTTTTTCGCAACTTCGATAACATTTTCTCAGCTTTTTAGAGAAGGTTTGTACTACGTGAAAAGTTTGTGAAAACTACCGTTGAATTACTTAATGTAAAACAAGGGGATTCAGAGCCATTTACTCAATATCTTGAGAGATTCTTAAATAAAAGTTTATTAGTGGGGCATAGATCGGATGAAGTTGTGATTGGGGCTTTAACGAATGGTTTGGGACTAGGAAGATTGTACAAGGAGTTTGTGATAGATCCTCCTATCAATGTTGAAGACATGATGAAGCGAGCTCGGAAATTTGCTAAAGAAGAAGACTCAGATAAGCGAAAGCGTGATAATGAAAAAGGACATAAAAATAAGAAAGAAGGAAAAGCCAAAACATCCAATGGTTGAAATTGAAAACACAAATTCGATAAAGTGTTGTACAATACGTCTAAGACTGGTGAACATAAGGATTTCACTTTTTTAGATTAAAACACGAACTGAAGTAATTGTTATCTTAAAAAACAGGGGAATGGCAAGATATCCACAACGGATGACAGGTCCAGACAACAAAAAGAGTAAGAAATTCTTTTGCAAGTTTCATAATCAACACAATCACGATACCAAACACTGTAAAGACCTCAGAAGGTATATAAAAGAGCTGATTCAGAATTGACACATAAAAGATTTCGTCCGTGTTGAAGGCTCTGCAAACCGACTTGAAGATAAGAAAGATGCAGATCATCCTGATGAAAAAATGAGAAGAGATAATGGTAATGTTCAAAATATCGATATGGATAAGAATATCACAGGCGTAATCCATATCATTATCGGAAGGCCCTATGATGGAGAATCAATGACCTCCAAAAAGTCGAAGAGCAGAGGATTTCCTGAGCAAGAACCAGTCCATAAACGGTTTAAGCTAATGGACACTATCACTTTTTCAGAAGAATAGGCGGTACCGACCAGATTCCCACATGCAGATGCATTGCTAATTAAAGCAATCATAGCCAATAAAGAAGTCCATAGAGTTTATGTAGATGACGGCAGTTCGGCTGATATCCTCTATTAAGAAACTTGCCAAAAAAATGGGTATTGACAAAAAACAGCTAAAAGCTTGTCATTCACACCTCGTTGGCTTTTCAAGGGAAACATCAGTGCCAATTGGAACAATAAACCTGCTAGTGACATCAATGCCAATTGCTAAAAGCTTGTCATCTATCTTGAGTTCATTGTTCTTAATGTCATGTCTCCATATAATGTAATTCTAGGACGACTTGCCATGATGCAGATAAAGGCTATCTGGTCTCTATACCACTTGGTTATGAAATTTTATACAGATGATGGAATTGCTATAATTACGAGGTGATCAGAAGTTGGCAAGGGAGTGCCATATAGTCGCTTTAAAAGGAAAAAAGAACAAATAGATATCTAATGTTAATTACATAGGCACGAAAAAAGAGAAAACCAAACTAAGCCTGTGCAGCTAACAGAAGATGTGGAAAGTATTGCTCTGTATGAAATTGAAACAGATAAGACATGTTTAATTGGGTTATCTTTACCAAAAAAAGTTAAAAAAATCATTGATAAATCTTTTATCAGAATTTGAAGATGTCTTTGCTTTGAGTCTAGATGACATGAAGGGAGTCTCGGCTGACCTGATGGTTCATAAGTTGAATGTCAACAACTCTGCTCAAATTGTCAGAAAAAAGAAAAGATCATATGCGCCAGACTGTAATCGGTCCATATTTGAAGAAGTCGACAAGTTGTTAAAAGAAAAAATAACCAGAGGGGTGTTCTATTCGACTTGGATTCCCAATCCTGTCATGGTTCTGAAACCAGACAATTCCTTGAGAATGTGTATTAATTACACAAATTTGAACAAGGCATGTCCAAAAGATTGTTACCCTTTACCAATAATTGACTAAAAGATAGATGCGACCACCGGATTTGAGATCTTATGTTTTTAGGATGCTTACAAGGGTTATTATCAGATTCAAATGGATGAGGTTGATGCAGAAAAAACTGCCTTCATAACTGAGAAAGGAGTATATTGTTACACAAAAATGCCTTTTGGATTAAAAAATGCTGGTGCTACTTATCAAAGGCTAGTGGATAAAATATTCTCTTGTCAAATTGGCAGAAACATGGAAATTTATGTTGATGACATGCTCATTAAGAGTAAAAGGATAGAAACTTTCTTGGATGACGTTAGGGAAACTTTGAATAAATTATGAGAAATAGGATTGAAGTTAAATCCCAAGATGTGTACCCTAGTTCATGGAGTGATTTTGTATGACAACAGGACCTTTTGTGAGGGATTCCAGTCCCTCTTATATTAATATATGTTTTGGATGATGGATTTACCCTAAAATCATCCTTACAAATGATAGCCGAATTGATCTCAACACCATTTATAAGCAATAGCCTAATGGCAATAAGATCAAGCGGAGAGCACAAAAGAGGAGTACTACTCCTTTTACCTAAGCTATTACATTTTCTATACAAAAGATCTATTACAATTAAGTTGATAATAAAAAGAAAAGATAGACTCCTTAGGCATTTAATTAATTGGTATAGCCAAGACCCAAAGTAACTGGGATCTTTGATACTTGAAGTTGAGACAGCCTTTGAGTAGTGAGGACACAGTTGAGTCAAAACAGGATGCAAGTAGTTCAGTACCCTAGTAAAGAAGCGGCTTCCTGTTCCCATCTCAAGGGCCGACAATCTTGACCTAATTTCCAAAGTCTCCCATGCAGTTTCTTCCTTTTTGTGTTGGGAGCATGCTGGTATCAGACCACACTTGAGCCAAAAATTCAGTCTTCTGGTCTCATGTAGGCAGGATCTTCTATGGCTGGGATGTAGTTGATTCTTCTTTTGCTTGATAGCTAGATAAGCCAAGGACCAAACTGGAGAAAACAGCCCCCTAAAGTGAGAGTTGAACTCCTTTAATCTAGCAGCCCAATTTTCTGAACTCAACAACCTCTGAAAAGCAAGATCTGCATTATCTTGGAGACTGAAGGATCTTTTCTTCCTTTGTCTTTTCTCAGTCAACTCAGCCAACAACATTTTCAAGAAGAGGAAAAACATAAACCAATCCAAAACAACAGGAATAATCAATGGGATAGACAAGCCAGCTCTAACATCAGCAAGCTGGGGTCTATATATATAAAAATGGCAAACCAATCCTAACATCAGTAGATTGACACCTTCACAAAAACCTGATTTACCATACATTTTGAGTGTAGCTCCTGTTGTTTCGTGGCTGTATTGAATATGTATTTTCATTTTTCAGGACTAAAGATGGAACTTGTTCTCTGTCCAACCTAAGTAAGGAAGGCAGGGATGGTATGGCCTTTGATCTCTGCATTATGGCCAATTGACAGGCTGGGAGATTGGCTGCTTTTTGCACTGCTTATATTGTGGAGCTTTGTTTAATAAATTCTAGGATGCCTTTGTTCTGCCAATCCCCCCAGGACTTTAAGCCATGAGGGAGTGTGGAGGAGTCTAGCTCCAGGGTGATATCTAGTTGACCTAGCTCCCTGTTCCTGGAGATGAACCTGTGGGCTGCCAGAGCTTCGACCTGCAATCTAGTCAGTGAAGAAGGAAAAAGGAGAATGGGAAGAGGGAAGAGACGTTGACCATTGTGATCTCTGATCAGGCCACCTACTCTCCAATGATCTCCCACCCTAGCTGCTGCCATATTAATCTTGGAGTAGGATAAGTCCGGGGAGTTCCATTTGATGCATTACACAATTGTTTTCCTTCTGATATTTTGGCAAACCTCCCAAAAAGAACCCCACTCTAGGTCCATTAATTGCAGTCCTTTAAACCTTAAGGTCATGAGCTCTTTAATTGATGTGAAGATTCTTTGAACTAGGGCCCCGATCTCAGTAGTGCCTTTATCAAAAGTTATTTTGTTCCTCAGCTTCCATAGACACCAGCAGATGAGGGAGGGACAAATCTTTATGAGGAATCTCCTGCACTCGGAAGCTGTGTTGTTATTTTGCCACCAAAAATTCAAAGTCCCTACAAAATAGTGGGAGTGTTCCAGGATCCCTAATTCTGCAGCAAAAATCTTCCAAACTTTTTGTGCAAAAAGACAGGACACAAAAAGGAGGCTAACTGTTTCCCTATTATCATAGCATCAAGGGCAAATAAAAGGGCCAAGAATGCCAACCTTATGCAGATTTCGGCCAATGGGGATTTTATTTTGGATACATCTCAACATTAAGAAAGACATATTTATGGGGATGAGAGGATCTCAAATGGACCTTGTGTGAGGAAAAAGGGGCTCAGAGATCCCTCTAATCAATTGATAAGCTGATTTCATGCTAAAACTTCCATCTGAGGAGAGATTCCAAATCATTCTATCAGTTTCTCCTATCATGATAGGCATCTCAAAAAATATCTCTCTAGCTCTTTGGGGAAGAATGTTCTGAATTTTATACCAGTTACAGCCCTGTGATCCCATAACTTCTGAAACCTTAAAGTTACCCTGGCACTCAAAAAGGTTAGATAATTATCCTCTCGGGCTCCATTTGTCAAATAACAAGTTACACTCTCCATTTCCAACTCGAAACTGAATGTGTTCCTCAGTTAAGGTAGCTACCTTATGTATCCTATTCCAAGTATAAGAATCCCTTCTCCGACTCCCCACTTCTGAAGGATGTTTTGAGCCACAGTATTTCGCCCACAAAAAATTAGCCCATAGAGACTTATTTGATCTGAATCTCCACCATAGCTTAACAGACTGGGCAGTGATAATATGATTAAGGTCTCTAAACCCTACCCCCCCTTCCTCCTGAGTAAGAAACAAATCTCTCCAACTAATCTAGTGCCTTTTTGGTCCTTTATCCACAGCTAACCACAAAAAATTTTAGAACAAAGACTCTACTTGATTAATGACTCTTTTAGGTGGATTTAGGCTCATAGTCCAGTAAAAAGGAATAAAATAAAGCACACTTTTTATTAGTGTAATCCTACCACCTAAAGTGAGAAATTTAGAGCTCCAGCTTCCTATTATTTGACTGATTTTATCAACTAGAGGATCATAATGAGAAGCTGGGATTCTCTTAAAGTGGAGAGGGGCTCCTAGATAGGTGGATGGCAGAGAACCTCTACTAAATCGAGTAATCCTTCCAATAGAATGTTTTCTAGAGAAAGGTAGTCTTTCGTGAACAAGGTAAGAACTCTTTGCATCATTAATTTTCTGACCTGAAACCGTCTCATAATGTCTAAGTTTCTCCATTATTATCTTTACAGCTTTTGGATTGGAAGATGAAAAAATGATGACATCATCAGCAAAGGCTAAATGGGATACTCTAGGACAGCCTCTAGGGATACAAAAATATAGTCTTTTATCGTAGTTATTATTCAGAATACTAGAGAGATACTCTGAGCTGATCACAAACAGTAATAGAGATATAGGATCTCCTTGTCTCAATCCTCTAGACCCTTTAAACCATCCTTTGTTAACCCCATTCACAATGACAGAAAACCATACATTAGAGATCAATCTCCACACAATGTCAATCCATATCTCCCCAAAGCCTAGTACTCTTAGGATCTGCAGCAAAAAGGGCCAATGAACCCTATCATAGGCCTTCTCCATATCAAGCTTAATTGCTACATTGCCTTCCTTGCTTTTTCTATTAAGAGTGGATATCATTTCACTTGCAAGAAGGTAGTTATCTGTGATCAGCCTTCCAGCTACGAAACCACTTTGGATTTCGAAAATTATCTTGGAAAGTACTAGGGCAAGTCTTTGGGCTAGCATTTTGGACACTATCTTATTCAAGAAGGTACAGAGGCATATAGGCCTAAAATGCTTAAAAGATAAGGGGTTTGTGGTTTTCGGAATGAGGACTATGGAAGTTGCAGTCGTGGCTTTGTTTAATTCAGCTCCATTAACAAAGGACTGGACTGCTTTGAGTAAGTCCATTTTAATGATTTCCCATGCTGTTACATAGAACAGCCCTGGAAAACCATCAGGGCCAGGAGCACTCTCCTGGTTTATACTGAAAGTAGTGCTCTTTAGCTCTTCTATGTCCGGAATTCTAGTGAGTTCCTTCCTATCTAGCTCAGTGAGGGGTTTAGGGAAAAGCTAAGCATCAATCTGAGAGTTTGTCTATTCCGAAGAGTACAAATTAGAGAAAAATTGGACAGCTAGTTCAGCAACCTTCTCCTCCCCTTCAACCCAGTTCCCTTCTTGGTTAAGGAATCTATGGATATTGGTTTTGGCATGTCTATTCCTAACGAAAGAATGGAAGAAACTTGAATTCCTATCCCCCTCCTTGGCCCATTTAATGTTGGCCTTTTGGGACAAAAACCTTTCCTCCAAACCCAGCTGATATTTGGCCCTAGCTACAGCTCTATTCAGAGATTCCCTAGGGACAGGTTGCACTTCATCCTCTTGTTCTAGTCTAAGAAGCTCCTTCTCAGCCTATTCTGCCTTTGTGAAAATATTTCCAAAAACTTCTTTATTCCAGACTCTAAGAGCTTGCTTGACTAATTTAAGTTTTTCGGTAAAGATCCTAATGGGGCTTCTTGTAACTTCATTATTCCAAGCTCTATTTATTATAGATAAGCAATCTCTGTGACTGGTCCAGAAAGCTTGGAATCTAAAAGACCTAACAGGCTCCTTAGCTTTCTGAATTTGAAGAATGAGTGGAGAGTGGTCGGAAGGTGATCTCGCTAGATGAGCGATAGAGGCTTGTAGTTGCTGCTCTGAAAGTTCGAGTTCACTAAGGCTCTATCAAGCTTTTTCCAAATCCTAGCCTTCCCCTCCCTATTATTGCACCATGTGAATTTGGCTCCACTAGATTGAACTTCAGTCAAGTCCAAAGAGGACATGAAACCAGTCAATTCCCTAGATTCCTTAATGTGGAAAACCTTACCCCCCCTTTTCTCCTCCCTAGCTTTTATGCAGTTCCAATCACCCCATAAGATCCAAAGCTGGTTGGAGGGCTGCAGATTTGCTAGATCCTGCCATAAGGCTTCTCTCTTGTCTTCAGTGTATTTAGCATACACATTAGACAGCAGGAAAGGACAATGTAAATCAGGATGGTCAACTTCCATTGTAATGTGTTTGTCAGAAACATCAATGATGGAACATGAGAAAGGTTTCCTAGACATAACCCAAATTGAACTACTAGCATTTGAATAGGCTTCCTTAAACTTAAGTCTTCTTTTTAGAACTTCTAATTTAGACAAGTCCGCAAAAGGTTCTGCTATGACAAAAAAGATTCCTCCTATATTTACTAAGTATTTTCTTGAGTTTTTTAAAATTCGGTTTTTTGCTAATACTCCTAATGTTCCAGTATATGCAACTAATCATTGGAAACTAAGCTATTTGGGTCAGTATTTGAATTCCTATCTCTAAGCTCTCTATCTGAATCAAATTAAGCCCATGACCTAGGTTTTCGACTCCCCTTTTGTGACTGATATAGATCCATTTCCTGATTTACCACATTCAACTGGTCCATCTCCATTTGTTTGATTTGTAACATTTCCTACTGAAGCTCCTGTCTCTCCTCTTCCTCAAGAGGGCTTAGGACCTGCACAATGTCAAAAGAGAAAGCATTAGTAAGACCTTTCAGAATCTCTTCACAAAAGACCTGTTCTTGGATTTCTTGACAGATTTTGGCATTCTTTTGGCGAAACATCAGCTGACAGTTCTAAACAGGTTTAACAATCTGATCAGACGCATTTTTTCCTCCTGCAGGGAGGATATCTGCTGATAAACTTCCACCTATGTCTTTGTCCATGTTCTCCTCACTATCCAAAGAAAGTAATACAGCGAACTTGTTCCTATCCGAGTTATTTTGAACAGGATTGACAGGGGTTCCTTTTGGCATCTTTCTTGGTTGGGGTATTTCTTCCACCACCTTGTCAGCCACCTTTGGGGGGCTCTACATTACTCCTTGACCTTCTTCCAAAGCTCCCCTACCTATCTCCGTATCTAGGGTTCTCCGGTTTTGTTGGGACAAGTTTGTATTGATTCTTGAGGATTCTGGGAGTTCTTGGAGAGGGCAAGAAATTGGTAAACTGCTAAAATCCACTTCCTTTCCCTTTGATAGTCTCATATCTTCCTGAGTATCTGCTTTGCTACCAGATGGTTTTTTTTGTGACTAAAATCCATTCTTTGGTCACATGCTTTACTGATAAAGGGGTTTTTTTCTACGCTTTAATAACTTCCATTGCAAGGAGCTTTGTTTGTCGATGTTGTGGACTATAATCCTTGCTATCGTGTCCCAGTTTCCTGCACTTTGAACAGTAGTTTGGACGCTCTTCAAATTATATATTTTGCCATTTTCCTTTTTCTTTGCTCCCAATCCAAATACGGGTTGGGATAGATTTTGGGATAGATTTTGTGAGGTCCATTTCCACACAAACTCTTGCCTCGCTTGGTCTGATCATGTCCGATGCATCAGCAGTGGCTGAATCGAGCTTCAAAGGTGTGCCCGCTACAGAGGCTAGAGAATACAATTTTTCTTTGTCGTACAGATGGAGGGGAAGATGGGGGAACCGGATCCATACTGGGGAGATAGAGGGTTCCACCGTCGGGTCGAATTCTTTCGACCACTTGAAGATCCTCACCTGAAATCCTTGGAAATTCCACACCTTTCGGGTCCAAATTCGTTGAAAATCCTCTTCCTTGTCGAATTTGAAGTGGATATGCTGTTGGTCATATAGGCCTACCTTACATTCACCGAGAAATCCGGCGGCCAAGACTTCTTTTCTAATCTGCACCATAGATGGTCTTCCGTAGGAAAACTTCCCGCTTAATGTCCATCTGAATTGCTGAGCTAGAACGTCTTCTTCTTCTTCAGTTAAGAACAGCGTCGGCTCCCCTTTAAAACTGGAAAGGGGGAGCTTGTTTTTGAAAGAGGCAAAAGAGATGTTACTGTCCTTCTTAGAGGTAGCTTTTGTAGCTCCGGCGAAAGAAACCGGTGGGGGAGTGGTACTCCCCTCCGCCATAGGCGGCGGTGACAGGTTTTTCCCAAAGTAACCGTTAGACAGTGCAATGGTAATGTATGTTGGGTAACGTTGGTAATGACCTAGTTCTGAGAGATGTTAGAGTGGTGTTTTTTCTTTTTAGAGAGAAGTTAGAGCGTTCTTTTTAGAGAGAAGTTTTTGTACTTAAACTTGGTAGCAAATGATGCAACGATCAGTGCAGTTTTGGTCAGAGATGCTCAGGGAATACAAAAGCCATTATACTACACAAGTCGTGCATTGCAAGGAGCTGAGCAGAGATATCCTACAATGGAAAAATTGGCACTAGCACTCATTCATGCTTAAAGAAGATTGAAACCATATTTTCAAGAGCATGAGATTCATGTTTTAATGGATAAACCATTGAGGCAAATTTTGCAAAAGCCTGACTCCTCAGGAAGACTTTTGAAGTGGGTTATTGAATTGGGAGAATATGATATCACATTCTTACCTTGGACAGCGATAAAAGTTCAAGTGCTTGATGATTTCATTGTAGAAACTTCTGTTACTGAGGAGGATCTTTTGAAAGAGGATGATGTGAAAAACTCTTACAAGGAAATAAAATGTTTTTGGGTTTTATTCATTAATAGAGCATCAAGTGAGGATGGTTCAGGATCTGGATAATATTAACAAACCCAAAAGGACAAAAATTCACGTATTCTTTGCGGTTCGAATTCAAGGCAACAGATAACGAAGCAGAATAGAAGGCATTAATAACTGGGATGAAGTTAGCCTCTCAAATGGGAGTAAAAAGTTACAAGTTTACAGTGATTTTCAACTAATCGTAAACCAAGTAACTGGGGGGTATAAGGCCCGAGATTTGAATATGAAGAATTATTTGGAGAAAACTGAGGACCTCAAGAAAAAGTTTCAAGAATTTCTAATCGAAAGAATACCTCGAGCTTAGAACAAATGAGCAGATGCACTCAGCAAATTGGCATCATCATCACATATTCACCTCACAACGAAAGTGTTGGTTGAAGTCTTGCCCACTTGAAGCATGGAAGAGCTGCAAGTGTTAGTAGTTGAAGACATGGGCGATACTTAGATGACTCAAATTATTAAGTTCTTCACAAGTGGAGAATCGCCACAGGACAAAGTCTCAGCTCAAAAATTGGTCCTATGATTAGCTAGGTATGCCATCAACGATGGAGTCTTGTTTAAAAAAGGTTATCTCACGCCTTGATTGCGTTGTATAGGTCTCAATAAAGCGATATATGTGTTGAAAGAAATCCACCTCGGATCATGCGGAAGCCATATTGGAGCACGTATATTGGCAAAAAAGGCAGTACGATTAGGCTATTACTAGCCTACGATGAACACGGATTCATATGAATTGGTGCAAAAATGTCCCAAGTGTCAGATTAATGCTATTGTTAGACATACACCACAATCCGAGATGGTCACTATCCAAAGTCCATGGCCGTTTGCTCAATGGGGGATTGACATCGCTGGACATTTCCTTGTTGCTCCTGGATGGCTCAAGCACTTGGTAGTGACTATTGACTACTTCACGAAGTGGGTAGAAACTGAACCACTTATGGAGATTTCCAAAAGAAGTATGATTAAGTTCGTCTGGAGACAGATAGTGTGAAGGTTCGAAATATCAAAAACACTAATATCGGACAATGGAACACAATTTGCAAGTGATCTGTTCAGAAGTTGGCGTGAGGAGCTGAACATAATACATCATTTAACCTCGGTAGCACATCCACAAGCAAATGGAAAAATCGTGGTCACCAACAGAATAATAGTTCAAGGCTTGAAAACAAGGTTAGCGAGAGCTAAAGGAGATTGGGTTGAAGAGTTGCCAAATGTTCTATGGGTGTATCAAACTACCCAAAAAATGGCAACCCAAGAAACTCCATTCAGCATAGTTTATAGTGCAGAAGCAGTGGTGCCCGCAGAAATTAGACTCCTAAGTCCAAGGGTAATCAACTATGTTTCAGAGACAAACTCTGAAGAACTGCAATTAAACATGGATTTGCTAGAAGAGAAACGTGAGACGGTACATCTCATGGAAGCAAAGTACAAGGATGAGGTAGCTCGTTACTATGACAGACGAGTCAGAAAAACTCAATTTCGACCTGGAGATTTGGTTCTACGAAAAAATTAAGCAAGTCGAGTAGAATGTCTCAAGAAGTTTGATCCAAACTGGGAAGGACCTTATAAGGTAATGCAGGTCGGGGGAGTGGGAAGCTATAAGTTGGAAATTCTGGATGGACGAACTATTCTGAGGATGTGGAACGTCACCAACTTACAAAAATTCTATCAGTAACTTTAGTTACTTTTCAATTCAATTTTAAAATAAGCACTTTGATGCTTTAATAAGTGTAATTCAGCTTAAATGCTACACATTAATAAAATAACTCATTATGAGTTCATTCTTATGAATTGAAAAATGTTTTTTTAATGTTCAGCTCGATTATGTTCATTACATGACATACAAATCAAAGTTCGATTCAGTCCGGATTAATTGATTTCGTATCATATCATTGATTTTTTGCCAAAAAGGAAAACATGCAAATCAAAGTTCGATTCAGCTCGAATTAATTGATTTCGTATCATATCATTGATTTTCCCCCAAAAAGGAAAATATGCAAATCAAAGCTCGATTCAGCTCAGATTAATTGATTTTGTATCATGTCATTGATTTTTTGCCAAAAAGGAAAACATGCAAATCAAAGTTCAATTCAGTTCGGATTAATTAATTTCACATTATAACATTAATTTTTCAGGCAAAAAAGAAAACAAAGTTCGATTTAGTTCGGATTATTCAATTTCAGCTCGTATCACTAATTTTTCAAAAATACAAAATAGAGTTCAAATTAATTTGGACTACTTAAAGTAAGTTTGAGTCAGTTTGAATTACTTATCGATTGGATACAGCTCAAGTTGTTTGTTCATGAATCAATTCAAGTTAAATTTAATTGTTGGAATAATTGACTAATGTGATTCAAACGACATCAAAATAAGTTAGAAATGAAGAAAATCTCAATATATATTAATCAAAATATCAAAAATTGGTCAACCGCTGTTCAGGACATTTATAAATAACCTACGGCATTATCACAAAAATTTTCAAGTTTCTTCTACATCGGCTTCATCATTAGCTTCTTGGGAGGATGAAGGAACATACCGACGACCACAACTTTCACGAGTTTCAGGTCGTCGAATGCTTGATTCAAAGCTTCTTGAGATTTGGCGTTGTAACCTTTCTAGGAAGCTATGTCGATTCCAGGACATTTCGAGTTGAGCGCAACCAAGGCCTTATGATAGCCATGGTTGCGATAAGGAGTGCATAGCTTGGCCAGCATCTTTTTCCCATCATCAGATGCTAAGAAGCTTGAAATGATCTGAGAGGAGCCCTCTCCCTCCAAGAAGGCCACTCGAGCAGCCAACTCTTCATTGGAAGCTCGGACAGCATTCATGTCGTCTTGAAAAACGTCATTTTCCTGCTTCAGCTAGGAGGCTTTCTTCTTTTCAGCTTCAAGAGAAGAAGAAAGTGCTCTGATCTCATCTTGATCGGCAGCCTTGTCAGCGGACAGCTTCTCCAGCTCGTCAGAAGTCCAGTCGCGACGATTGATGACCTCCGCAGCTAAGCACATCACCTGAAATGCTATTGTTAATAAATAATAATAGCATTACATAACAATAACACAAAGGAAGTGTGCAAGTTACCTGTGCAACGCCAAGTGCAAGGCATTGATGAATAGAAGAGGTTTCAGTTCTTCTTATCATCTTCCTGTCCCGATGAGGAACAGAGTGATATATGAGGTCAGACGCCATTTCTACGTTAAGCCTATCATTAACATCCATCCTCAGTCGGGACGGAAGGAGGATCGAGGGTAGGAGGCTTCACCCTCTAAAACCTTCGAGAGAGGAATGAAGATGTCCCCGAGTAGCGGGCCGGTCACCTCGACCTCATCCACCTCGATCATTTTTTTTGGGGCTTCTTCATCGCGTCGCAGTTTTGGTGCTGACCGATTTCCTTTTTTTGGTAACCTTCATAATCTTAAAACCTTTCCCCATCTCGGGAGGAAATTTCTTTGCCTTTTCTCTATCCGATGAGGAGGTCGGATTGACAATTTTATTTTTCGACTTCACCTCGTCAGTGGGGGATTTATCGTTAGGGGCCTTATCTCTAGCAGCAGAAAGATCGGGCAGATTGTCCATGAGATCCTCAACGTTGATCACTGATAAAAATTTTTTGTAGTAAACAAAAATAAGAAATCTAATCAAAACAATACATTAAACTTTAGAAGAAGAATACGTGAGTAAAGGATGGGAGTTATACCCTTCTTCCCATTTACTATGTGATCTGTGTGGTCAGATAGATGAATTAACGGACTCATCACTGCCGACACTAACACCCTCTTAGGAAAAATGTTGGTGTTAAGTACTCATTTTTCTTTTCCTGTCTTCTCAGTGAGTTCTTTAGGAAGTTTTTTATATAGAAACTAGGTCAGAAATGTGACTGGTGTCTTTCCAGTACCACTCGCACTCCAATAACCTCAAACTAAAAAAGAAGAACTTGTCCTTCCACTGATAGATTGAGCTCGGATATCGCTCAAGACTTGGTTTCCTAGAACAGCGAGTGAACTAATACCAACCGGGGTCTTTTCCAGATGATTTTAGGCAAAAGAAGTGCCTAAAATAAGGAATCAAACTTTTATAGTCTAAGCGTTTAAAAAATAACTCAAACCCGATCAGGATTCTGATCGCATTTGGAGTTAGATGAGTTAAGCTGATCATATAATCAGCCAAAATATCCTTGATGAACTAAGATAAAGGAAATCTCAGTCCGGCCCTAAGTTGTTCTACAAATATACTTACAAAGCCCTCTGGAGGATGGCTAGCTACCTCTCGCTCTGCAGGAATCCTGGTTTCGATCTAGGGGCTAATATGAAAGTTTCTAAGAATATAAATTAAGGCGGAGGATGTCATTGTTGAGCTTAATGTTTCTAACTTAATGACCACAGTCGTTTTGGTCAGATTTTGCTCTCGAGGGTTTTTATTTGCTGGTCGGATAGTTGAGGATTATCCTCAGGAAATTGTACCGCTAATGGATAACATGGGTGACTAAGTGGTCTAAATCAACCTCTAAGTCTTCTTCTACTCGGGCTAAATTATTTAACCATAAAAGAGCTGGAGTTTCCTCCATGTCTTCCTCACTTATCCAAACTAAGTTATACTTCTTTGTAGTCTTTAAGGTTTTAGCCATATTAGCTTGGCTATGTGAACTATAAGACGAACTTAAAGATGAGTCGGAATCACTACTGGTAGAAGTGGCATGAGCAGATTCGTGTGAAGGTAAAGCAGAAGCATTTAAATTAGATTCCGGACAAATTTCAGAAGAGGAGTTAGAATGTTCTGAATTGGACATACTTACTTGTGAGAGATGTCTTAATGGTGGCAAATTATGTGTATAATATCTGATCGTTCTTGCTATTTATCCTTACTCAAGAATAATGCTAAACAACCCCCGTAAAGGTGATAGTAAAGCGAGTTTGATCCTACAGGGAAAGGACTGTGTTGAAATTCTAAAGAAAATATTTTGGTTTTTCTTTTTCTTAATGTTACTGTTAAACTAAAACAAGAGAATTGAATATCAAAGAACTAAAACAGAGATGGTGATTTAATGTTACTTTTGATTAAGCAAGTGTACTCCCGAGATTATATTTAGAGTCACATAAAAAGCACATACACACATTCTATCTATGGTTATGCAAAATAAGGGTAAATAACATGACTCAAGCCCTCCAATGCGGTAAGAGGCAAGGAATGATTTAGGTATTTACCTATTTAGATATTAACTAAATCATTAAATCCTCCTATGTGGTAAGAGGCAAGGTTTACTTTCTTAATTAACCCGGAATCTAGTGCAACTAACCAACTCAACTAAACCCCCAAGTTCAACCGCTCCTGTGTGGTAAGAGGCAACTCCCGAACCAGTAACGCTAATGCTAAACTAATCTCCATAACTCCTCCTATGTGGTAAGAGGCAAGAGCTAAGGTAAAATCAATCTAACAAATTCACAACCAACCCACAAAGGATTCGTAACCGCCCACTCTAATCCTCCTATGTGGTAAGAGGCAAGATTAAAGCAAGTTATCTATAAATAATTTACTACATTTTAAGAAAATATTCATCATACATAATCTAGCGCTAAATCATGCATAATTATGAAGAACACAACAAAACTTATTCCACGAAGACCATAAAATAGAACATAACATGTAAATAAGCACAAAAACCCTTATTCATAATCCCAGGAGGACAATATTGATAATTAAGCACAATATTGAAAAAATATGTTAAAAGGAAAGATAACACCTCGAATTGTGAATCCGTAGATGAAATCTTTGTCTCTAAATAAATGAATTGAATAATTAATGATGTTCCCAATCCGTACAGCTACAATTCTCCTTAGATAGCAAAAATAATGAAACCCTAGCTATTACAAAGAAGAAAAACTCTTGCTTGAAATCTCTCAAAGTTGTCACACCTTAAAAAGCTGTAACCAGCCCTATTTACAATAATTTTATAAAAATATTAGCAAATAAGTCCTTCACAAAAACTAAGTCAGATAAGAAGTCTCAAAGTGGGCCAAAATCAAACATTTCCAAAATTAAATCAGAAAATAACGCGATTCCTAACGTCGCGACGTGCAGGATCACACGTCAAAACGTTTACACACGTCGCGACGTGGAAGGGTCCCGATGTTGCGACGTGACTTACTGGAAATTGCTCAAAAATCGCCGAAAAAATCATCCAAAAATCAATTTTAATTCTGATTTTTGACGTCGTGACATGGAGGGTCTTACGTCCCGACCTCCACCCACGTCGTGACGTGGAGATACCGACATCGCGACGTGGAGAAGGTCTTCAATAAATTCACAAACTTTCTTCAATTTTTCCTCCACTTTGCATTCGATTTGGCTCTCATATGATTTTCCTCTTTCAAGCATACACTATTGTCGACAATCCTACAAATAAAACACTAAAACGAATAAAAAAAACAAGAACAACCAAAGAATTAAGTATAAACAATACATAAAAGGTGAATAAATTCACCTTATCAATTTCCCACACACTTAACCTTTGTTCGTCCCCAAACAAACTAAACTAAAAATAACAAACCTAAACCAAAAACCTAACATAGCAAAAAAATGCATCCAACCTTTTCAATTCGATCTAACGAAAAATGCTATGTAAATACCTCATAATCTCAAGTATTGAAATGTCAAGTACACATAATATCCGTAACCAAAAGTTATCAAAGTACATTGATGTACTTATTTAGACACGTTGAGCCAATCATGTGTGTGTGTACGATAGGTTCCACCTTAGTTCATAAGTCATCTACAACCATGCCATCAATCAGGGTTCCAACAACTAAGTTTTCGTCTCAAATTTTCCTCACTAACATAATTTCAGTTCATTATTAAACTCATATTAATGAGGATTCACTAGGCAAACCTTTAGGTTTATATATAACACTCATTCCCCTAGACTGTCACACTTAATTAGGCTATTTCATTAGAAATCTCGTGACATCCACCTGGAGTACTGTCTAACCTTCCGGTTTTAGACCCATTCCCACTCACGCAAGTTCTCTATTAACTTTTCGTTTATGACTAGTCTCGCAGAGGAGTGGCAATATGAAGCCAGAGTCTTACGGCTTCTAATCTCCGTTACCATCCATATGAGTTCTCTTAGGGTTATTATTAAAAGCAGTCGCATAAAGGGATGATAGTATGAGCATAACAAGCTTAAAAATGTAAAAGCATTTAGTGCAAACAATTATGCAAGCATATTTATTAAAGAACACAATTTTAAGCGAGTTACATAAGTTTCAACTAAACAAAGCGTTAAAAACACACCAAACTACTTAATGATTATAAACTCGTCAATCCCCTCAGTAATTCCCCTAAGTACATAAAACTGATTGACTCAATATGCCAAACTTTCCATCAAAGACCCGACTCCCTCTAGATAGTATATTATTTTCCTATCCCACATCGAATCTTTCGATAAAATCCAATCATTGGCAACATAACACTTATCACAACAAGATCAAACTTCAAAAATTGGATACAACACCAAAATACCTAAAACCATGATGTAACTATGCAAAGAGTTATCATTACCAAATTACGTATTTACGAGCTAAGGTTAACTCAAGGGAATAACTACGAATGGGAAGTAATTAAAATCTAAAATAAATCCTAATTCCATTAACTTAATTGTCTTAATATTGCACAAATTGACAATAAAAATAACAAAATTACAAGAAAAGAAAAATAACATCCAAATAACATCAAAACAAAGGAAACAGAAAAATAGAAAAACATAAAAACATAAAAACAGAAAAAATAGGACTACTCTCATAACTCCCTCCCACACTTAAAATCCATATTGTCCGCAATATGGGAAAAGAATGACACCACCTTATTGCGCTGCATGTTATCAAGTGGAGGAGGCTGTGAACTGGATCCCTCTCCTCTCAAAATCTGCCACTACCGACTCTTGTGCTGAACCATGTCAAAAATCTGAGTCATCTGATATGACAGGTTGGCATACGCCATCTTCATCTGATCAAACCGCTCGTCGAAATGAGTAGTTTGTTGGGCCATCATCGTCTCCATCTCATCTATGCGAGCATGCACATCCACAAATGTAAGTAGGCGTTGGGGTGGTGGGGGTGGTAGAGGATTTGGCTCCTTGTCCTATTCCTGATGTTACTCTTGTTGTTGCTATGGCGGTGGCACTAGAGAGTGTCCTAATCTCTTATAGGAACTAATCTTATATGCATTAAACATTGAAGTGGTGATGGCATCACGCACTCTACAAACCTCATCGGTGCCTAATGCGGGCACCCCTACTACATAACACTTGGCTGTAGTCGCGAATGGATAATTCAATCCTGTCCCGATAAAGCGACGTGCCTTCTTGATCTGAATGTCGATAATCTACCCAACATTGATTGTGAGGCCCGTCTGAATTACATAATTGAGCACGGTCTTGTCACTGTCACAAGAGGACTGATGGATGCTTGGGATGAGCTTCCCAATGATGAAGTAATGCCACATCTTTGTGATCTTTGTCATTTGATCCAACTTAAGCTCAACTATCGTGAATATCGACGAGGCTAGGGCAAGGGGTTGAGCTATGATGGTGGAGTAGACTTGTGGAATTTGTATTACACCTCCCACCATGACTCAGTAACCGCAATTTTCAGTGTCGTGCAATCCATAGTACTCATTAAATTGAGTTCGGCTGACCGACACATTAACTACACGGATATGCAAGACACCTTGCTGTGGAAAAGGGTAGTTAGCATAGAATTCCCGTACCAAGGTATCATTACCGCCGATTGGTTGTTGGTAAAATTGTTGCCAATGACGATTCCTTATCTGATTCGCTATCGGCGTAGCTGTGACTTCTATTCCTCGCTCCTCTACTATTGCTTTAAGTGCAAGCTTCTCATTATAGCACTTCTCTACTTCTAGGCACATGAAGCGGAAGTCATAGAACCCTTCGGGATTGGGCTATGCCGGTGGTGGTGGGTTACCGCGTGATCTCATTGGTGCCACATCTGTTAATATTAGAATATTAACAATAAAACCAATTGACAAGTTAATGTGAGATTAAGATATTACATATCTAATCACAACTTCTCACAATTAAACAACGCCAGTATAATAATATGTTCCCCCACACTTAATTCATAACATATCCTCAGCACAAACCATGAAATGCAAATACTATTACTACACATATGCAAGAACAGTAGCAAACTAATCACAAAACACCAAGAATCTAAATGATGACAGAATACAAATGAAACATTAACTCTCCACAAGATGTATAAGTTAAATATCACAATCTTTACAACCTTAACGACAATCTATAGTTGGTGTTAAGTTAATAGGATACCATATAAGCATTGTAACAAACACTTACAAAGCATGTTAGATTTCAAGCATACTTAGGTGCTTCTAATTCACATATGAATCATTGAGGCATTATATCAAACACCTAGAATGCACTAATATTTTGATATGGTTAAAAATCAACAATCCAAAACAATTGCCCAACAAAACCACAACAACACTTACATTATAACAGCATGATCAAGATTAACCAATCTAATATTATTACTCTTCAAGTATGAATTCTCATGAATCACAGAAAGCCAAAAAATGTCCAAACCCGTGTCTATAATATTCTAATATTTAACAAATCAATTATTGAATCCATTCATTATCACAATTCACCATATAGTGTAAATAGAACATATATATCACAATTAAACACAAGATTACAACAAAATTGAGAGCAAAATTTAAAATTTACCTCTTTATGAACAAAAATCAAATTGCAAAAATCTTGTGTTTTGTGATGATATAGCTCTCCCTACACCTTTCCAACGTCAACTAGAATGAATTCGAACCACCTAACTCTAACGAATTTCACTAGAAATTTCAAAATTTGAGAAATTTTGGAGTTTAACCGCTTAATTTGTGTTGTTTGGATGTTAATATGATCACTGCTTAGCTTATAACACTATTGTGGAGTGAATTTGTCAAAAAACTTAGAGAATAAAAGATTAAGATGAGAGGATTTCGCGTATTGTTATGTTAGTTTCAAAAAAATGAAGTCTGTTCTTCGATTTTAAAATCAAAACTTACCCAACGTCGCGACGTGTAGTCTTGGACGTTGCGACGTGAGTGAACCCTAAAGTTTTTTAATTAAACAAACCTGGACATCACGACGTGCGACTGAATTTCCACATCTTTGTTAAATAGAATGGACGTCGCGAGGTGCAACTATACACGTTGCGACGTTGGATAATTTGCCACGTTTTTGCACTTTTTATCCTCCAAATCTCCCTTATTCCTTTCTTCAATCTACAAAACAAAACATTTGCATAAAATAGACAATTAGTTAATGGAATTTTTAGCCTAAATTCTAAATAGCAACTTAAATAAACTAAATGAAACTTAAAAATATAATATATAAACTTGGGTTGCCTCCCAAGAAGCGCTTTATTTATCGTCGAAAGCTCGACGCCTGTTGCTTATTCTTTCCTCGGTGACTCTTCAAGAGTCAGCTTTTCAACATTGTGGAAAATCTTTTCGCCTTGAGAAAAATAAATCTTCAATCTATGCCCATTGACGATGAAAGCATTTCCCGTTCTTTTATTTAGAAGCTGTATTGTGCCATAAGGAAACACTGTCTTCACCCTATATGGACCATACCATCTCGACTTAAGCTTTCCCGGAAAAAGTCTCAATTTAGAATTATAAAGCAAAACCAGCTGCCCGGGCTTAAACTTTTTATGTAGGATGCGTTTATCATGCCATTTCTTAGTTATCTCTTTATAGAGAGATGCACTTTGGTATGCATCAAATCGAAACTCATCCAAATCATTAAATTCTAAAAACCGTTGCTCAGCTGCCTTCCAATAATCCATTTTAATTCCTTTAGGTTCAGAAAGTTTTGTACTCAAGCTCAATAGGTAAATTACAAGCCTTAACAAAAACCATGGGATATGGAGATGTACCAATTGGGGTTTTGAAAGTTGTGCGGTAAGCCCATAGAGAATCATCCAATTTTGTTGCCCAATCCTTCTGGGAAGGTTTCACAACCTTTTCTAAAATTCTCTTCATCTCCCTATTTGATATCTCCACTTGACCACTAATGGGGGCAAATATGTGTATTAAATATGCAATCGTGGTTGCTATTTACCCCTTCTCAAAAATAATACTAAACAACCCCGTGAAGGTGATAGTATATCAAGTTCGTTCCCACGAGGAAAGGACTGTGTTGAAATTTTAAGAAAATCTTTTTGGTTTTTCTGTTTATCAAACTAAATAATAAGTAAGCAAAGAACAAATAACTAAAACAATGTCGGTGATTTGATTAAAATTCAAGTTAAGCAAGTGTACTCCCGAGATTATATTTTAGGGTTACATAAAAAGAACATACACATATCCTATCTATGGTCATGCAAAATAAGGATAAATAACATAACTCACACCCCCTATTAGGCTAAAGGCAAGGAATGACTAAGCACTTACCTACTTAGATATTAACTTAATTCAATAAACTCTCCTATATGGTGAAAGGCAAAGTTTACTTCCTTAATTAATCTGGAATCTAATGCAACTAACCAACTCAACCAAACCCTCAAGTTCAACCGCTCCTTTGTGGCAGAGGCAACGCCCGAACCAGTCATGATAATGTTAAACTAATCCCCTTAATTCCTCATATTAGGCTAAAGGTAACAATTAAGGTAAATCAATCTAACAAATTCACAAACAACCCACAATAGATCCCAAACAACCCACTCTCATCCTCCTATCAGGCTAAAGGTAAGATTAAAGCAACTAGTCTCTAAGTAATTTACTGCACTTTAAGAAAATATTCTTCATACATAATCCGGCCAAATCATGCATAATTATAAAGAACACAACAAAACTTACTCAATAAAAACCATAAGATAGAACTTAGCATGTAAATTAAGCACAAAAACCCTTATTCATAATCCCGAGAGCAAAATAAGTTTAGCCAAGCATGTCTAAATCAAACATCATCATAATATTATTAATTCAGCACAATATTGAAAACATAAATTAAAAGGAAAGATAACACCTTGAATTGTGAATCCTTGGAAGAAATCTTTGTCTCTAAATAAACGAATTCAATAGTGAATGATGTATGTTCCCAATCCGTACAGCTGCAATTCTCCGTAAATAGCTAAAAGAATAAAACTCTAGCTATTACAAAGAAAAAAAACCTTGCTTAAGCTCTCTCAAAATTGACACACACTTAGAAGCTGTAACCGTAGCCCTATTTATAATTATTCTATGCAATTATTAGCAAATAAGTTTTCACAAAAACCATGTCGGATAAGAAGTCTCAAAGTGGGCCAAAATCGCAAATTTCAAAAATTAAGTCGCAAATCTGCACTTTTTCCCGACATCGCTACGTCCCTGATCGCGCGTCAAAACCTCCACACACGTCGCGACGTCCAGGGTCTGACATCGCGACGTCGAGGCATGTTGCGATGTGGAAGGGATCCCGACGCGTGACGTAACTCTTTGGAAGTTTCTCAGAATTCCTCCAAAAATTCAACCAAAAATCGACATTAATTCACATTTTTGACGTCGCGACGTGTAGGGTCTACATCGCGACATGCACTCACATCGCGACGTGAAAAATACAGACGTCGCGACGTGGAGGTTGCTCTTCAATGATTTTGTGATCTTTCTTCCATTTTTCCTCAACTTTGCATCCGATTTGACTCCCGTGTGATTTCTCTCTTCCAAGAATACACCATGGTCAACAAGCCTACAATTAAAACACTGAAACGAATAAAAACGAACAAGAACGTCCAAAGAATTAAGTATAAACAATATATAAAAGGTGAATAAATTCACCTCATCAATTTCCCCCACACTTAAACTTTGTTTGTCCCGGAACAAACTAAACCAAAAAATAACAAACCTAAACAGAAGTCTAACACAAAAACCCTAACAAAATACTAACACATAACAACAAAACGCATCCAACTTCATCAATTCGATCCAAGGACAAATGTCATGTAAATGCCTCATAATCTCAAGTATTCAAATGTCAAGTACACATAATATACATCCCCAAAAGTTATCAAAGAACATTAATGTACTCATTTAGACACGTTAAGCCAACCATGTATGTGTGTGTCTGGGATAGGTTCCACCTCAGTTCATAACTCATCTGCAATCACGCCATAAATCAGGGTTCCAACAACTAAGTCTTCGTCTCAACTTTTCCTTACTAACATATTAACAATTCATTATTAAACTCATATTAATGAGGATTCGCTCGGCAAACCTTTAGGTTGTTAAATAAAACACTCGTTCCCCCAGACTGTCACACACAATTAGGATATTTCATTAGAAATCCCCGTGACATCCACCTGGAGTACTGTCTCACCTTCGGTTTTTAGACCCATTCCCACTCATGTAAGTTCTCCATTAACTTTTAGTTTAAGAGCAGTCTCGCAGAGGAGTGGCAATATGAAGACAGAGTCTTACGGCTTCTAATCTCCGTTACCATCCATATGAGTTCTCTTAGGGTTATTATTAAAAGCAATCTCATAGAGGGATGATAGTATGAGCACAACAAGCTTAAAAATGCAAAAGCATTAAGTGCAAACAATTATGCAAGCACATTTATTAAAGAACACAATTTAAGCGAGTTATATAAATTTCAACTAAACAGAGTGTTAAAAACACACCAACCTACTTAATGATTACAAACTCGTCAATTCCTTCAGTAGTTCCCCTATGTGCATAAAAATGATTGACTCAAAATGCCAAACTTTCTATCAAAGACCCGACTCCCTCTAGATAGTATATTATTTTCCTATCCCATATCCATTCTTTCCATAAAATCCAATCATTGGCAACATAACACTTATCACAACAAGATCATCATTTCAAAAATTGGATACTACACGAAAAATTCCTAAAACCATGGTGTAATTATTCAAAGACTTATCATTACCGAATTACTTATTTATGAGCTAAGGTTAACTCAAGGAATAACTAATACGAATGGGACATAATTAAAAAACAAAATAAATCCTAATTCCATTAACTTAATTGTCTTAATTTGGTGCAAAGTAACAAGAAAAACAACAAAATGACAAGAAAAGAAAAGAAAAATAACATCCAAATAGAGAAAACAGAAAAAATAGAACATAAAAACAGGACCACATCATAACTCCTCCCCACACTTAAAATCCACATTGTCCTCAATGTGGACAAGGAGAAACACCACCTAATCTTGCTTCCTGTCGTCACGTGGATGAGGCTGTGAACTAGATCTCTCACTTCATAAAATCTTCCACTGTCTGCTCATCTGGCGAACCATATCAGAGATCTAAGACATTTGATGTGACAAGTTGGCATACGCCATCTCCATCTGGTCAAACCGCTCATCAAAATGTGTCGCCTGCTGCGCCATTATTGCCTCTATGTCATCCATGTGTGTATGGATGCCCGCAATATTCATTGAACTTTGTTCGACTAACTGGCACATTCACTCCTCGCATGCGCAAAATACCCTGCTGTGCATAGGGGTAGTTTGCGTAAAACTCCTGCACCAATGTAGCGTTGCCGCCTATCGGTTGTCGGCATAATTGTTGCCAACGATGATATCTGACCTGATTTGCGATCGGTGTGGCTGTGACTTGGATACCGCGCTCCTCTACCATGGCCTTGAGTGCTAGATGCTCATCATGGTATTTCTCCGCTTCTAAGCATATAAAGCGGAAATTATCAAACCCCGTCGGGTTGGGCTGTGGCGGTGGTGGAGGAGGTGGTGGTGGTGGTGCATCACCAGCTGTAGTGCTGCGTGTCCTCTTGTGTGCCATATCTGTCAATACAAGAATATTAAATACAAACCAATTGAAAAATTAAGGTGATAATAAAATATCACATATCTAAGCACACCTCACAATTAATAACACCACTGCCAACTAATATGTTCCCCCACACTTAATGCAAAGCATGTCTTCAATACTAGCCATACTTATACTATTACCACACGTAAGCAAGAACAAAAACCGACTAATAGTGAAACACATAAAATCTAAAACATAACACAACAAAAACAAACAATTTCATATCCACAATTGATATTAAGTTTAAGATCAGTATGTTCACAACCTTAAGGCAAACAAGAGTTGGTGCTAAGCCAAACACATAATATGCATGTTATATTCAAACATACATAGGTGTGTAAAATTCAACAATGGGTCAGTGAGGCATTTTGACAAACACCTAGTATGCAGTTATAATTTGGATCCTGTTAACACTCACAATCCAAGACAATTGTCCAACAAAACCACATCTATATAATCATGATAACAAAACGATCAAAATTACCCATTCTAACATGATTAAATAACAATTATGAGCACAATCTACTCATAGAAATAAAAATCGTCCAAAACCGTGGGTAAACTAATCCAAAAAGTCCAAAAATCAATTCTAGAATCCAGACATCATTTCAAATCACCAAGTAATATAAATAGAACATAATGAACACGAATAAACACAAGATTAAAACAAAAATACGAGAAAATTTTGAAATTTACCTTTTGAAGAACAAAAATCAAAATGCAATAATCCCGTGTTTTGTGATAATGTTGAACCCTCTACACCTTCCCAATGTATCCTAGAACACGTTGGAAGCCTCTAATTCTAACGAATTTCACTAGAAATTCGTATTTTTGAATTTGTGGGTTTTGGAATTTTTTTTTCAAAATCTGACAAATTTTGGAATTTTAATCGGTGAATATGTGTGTTTTGGATGTTAATTTGATCCTTGATCAGCCTATAACACTAATGTGGAGTAAAATTTTAGAAAAAACGGGAGAAAGAAAAATGGAGTAGAGAGGATTTTTGGTTTTTTCAAGTGTTCGTTAAAAAAAATTAAATCTGTTCTTCATTTTAACCCAAAACTTACCCAACGTCGTGACGTATATCTATGGACGTCGCGACGTGGGTAAACCCTAATGTTTTTATTGAATTCCAAATCATTGAATTCCAACAACCGTTGCTCAGCTGCCTTTCCATAATCCATTTTCAACTCCTTTAATGCCCAAAAAGTCTTGTACTCAAGCTCAATTGGTAAATGACAAGCCTTACCAAAAACCATGCGATATGGAGATGTACCAATAGTAGTTTTAAAAGCTGTGCGATATGCCCATAGAGAATCATCCAATTTTGTTGCCCAATCCTTTCGAGAAGGTTTCACAATCTTTTCTAAAATTCTCTTGAACTCCCGATTTGATATCTCCACTTGTCCACTTGTTTGAGGATGGTAAGGGGTTGTCACTTTATGCCGGACTCCATATTTGGTTAATAAGGCTTGAAAAGCTTTGTTACAAAAATGTATGCCTCGATCACTGATAATAGCCTTTGGGGTTCCATAACGAGTAAAAATGTACTTCTTGATGAACTCCACCACACTTTTTGCATCACAAGTCGGCAAAGCAATTGCTTCTATCCATTTAGAAACATAATCCACAGCCACAAGAATGTAAGATTGACCATTAGATTTTGGGAATGGTCCCATGAAGTATATGCCCCAAACGTCGAAAATTTCTACCTCCATAATAATGTTTAAAGGCATCTCATTCCTCCATGAAATATTTCCTATCCTTTGGCATTCATCACAATGTTTGATCCACTCTTGAGTGTCATGGAATAGTTTGGGCCAATAATACCCCTACTGCAACACTTTGTAAGCTGTTCTTCGCCCCCCAAAATGTCCTTCATAATCAGATTCATGGCATGACCAAAGAATTTCTTTTTGATACTCCTCAGGAATACATCTTCGAATAGCTTGGTCACTGCATACCTTGAAAAGATAAGGCTCATCCCAATAGTAGTAGCTTGCATCGTGAATGAGTTTTTTCCGTTGTTGGACAGACAAATTGGGTGGAATTTGTTGTGAAACCACATAATTTGCAATGTCGGCCTACCATAGAACATTTTCAGCTTCTTCCACTTGAAACAATTACTCATCCAGGAGTATCTCCTTAATTTGAACATTACTGTCTTTTTCCAAATGCTCATGCTTTTCCAAATGAGAAAGGTGGTCGGCAACATGATTTTCAGCTCCATTCTTATCACGGATTTCCAAGTCAAACTCTTGTGGAAGTAAAACTCATCGAATCAACCTCAGTTTTGTATCATTCTTGGCCATTAAGTAACGAGTTGCTGCATAATCGGTGTAAATAATCACTTTGGCTCCCAGCAAATAAAAACGGAATCTATCGACAGCAAATACAACTGCCAACTTCTCCTTTTCGGTTGTAGTGTAATTACACTGAGCTGGATCGAGTAGACGGCTGGCATAATGAATAGTATGGAAAATTCTGCCTATCCTTTGACCAAGAACTGCCCCCACAGCAAAATCACTCGCATCGCACATAATCTCAAAGGGGGCTCCCCAATTGGGAGGTTTAATGACCGGAGTTGCTACAAGTTGGCCTTTAAGAAAATCAAATGCTGATTTACAGTCATCATTAAAGTTGAACACCGCATCTTTCTCCAAGAGATGACACAAGGGCTTGGTGATTTTAGAGAAATCCCGAATGAATTTGCGGTAGAACCCGGAACGTCCCAAAAAGCTTCTTACTCCCTTGACATTTATAGGATATGGTAGCTTCGCAATGAGATCCAATTTTGCTTTATCCACTTCCATGCCTTTAGCTGAGATCTTGTGGCCAAGAACAATTCCTTCTTGCACAATAAATTGGCATTTGTCCCAATTCAAAACTAGATTAGTATCTACACATCTTTCAAGAACTTTAGCTAGATTATCCAAGCACTTATCAAAAGAATGGCCAAAAACTGTGAAATCATCCATGAATACCGCAATAATATCTTCTACCATGTCATGGAAGATAGCCATCATACACCTTTGAAATGTTGCGGGTGCATTGCATAACCCAAAAGGCATCCTCATAAATGCCAAAGTACCAAACGAGCAAGTGAATGTTGTCTTATCCTGATCTTTTGGGTCAATAGTGATCTGATTATACCCGGAGTAACCATCCAAGAAGTAATAAAATAGATAACTAGCAATTATTTCCAAAACTTGATCAAGAAATGGTAGAGGAAAATGATCTTTGTGGGTTGCCTTGTTGAGCTTGCGACAATCCATACAAACTCGCCAAGCATTAATGATACGGGTTGCCAACAACTCGTCATTGTCAGTCTTGATCACTGTCACCCCACTCTTCTTTGGCACACATTGGACTGGACTTACCCCATTCACTATCAGATATAGCATAAATCATCCAAAAGTTTAAAAGTTTGATCACCTCCTTTTTGACCACATCCATCATTGCTGGATTTAAGCGACGTTGCCTATCACGTACTGGAGTTGCATCATCTTCCAAAAGAATTTTATTTAATGCAAATTGATGAACTAATTTCCTTAAATGTCAGCAATAGTCCACCCAATTGCTCCTTGATACATTTTCAGCACCATAATAAGCTTCTCTTCTTGCCATGGTTCCAATGTAGCTGAAATCACTACTGGCAAAGTTTTATTTTCCCCCAAGAAGGCGTATTTGAGATGTGAAGGGAGTTGCTTGAGCTTCAATTTTGGAGGTTCTTCAACTGAAGGTTTCAACGTATATTCACTGCAATCAATGAATTCAATTGGCCTCACCTCAATGGGCTCCTCACAAACAGTATTAGTTAGCTCATAAATGGAAGCATCAAGATAAATATTTTCAACCATACTTTGTAACTCTAATGCTATATTTTCATCAATCAAAAGTAACTCAGAATTAGACATATGCATTAAAGATTCACTATCATTAACACTACATGTTTTAATGAGATTGCATGCAATAACTGAAGTTTCAACCACATCCATGAAAAAACAAGTATTAATATCCCTAGGATGCATCATAGCGTAATTCACATTAAATGTTACCTCTTCGCCATTGGCACGAAAAGTGATTGTCTTGCGGCGTACGCCAATTAAAGCATCTCTAGTTGCCAAGAATGGTCTTTCAAATATGAGAGAAACCTCCTCATTCTCCTCCATATCCAAGATAATAAAGTCCATCGGAATTGTGAACTTATCAACTACTACCAAAACATCTTCAATGATACTCATAGGAGTGATGATAGATTTATCAGCTAATTGAAGAGTAATAGCCACTAGTTTGATTTGCTTACCCATTCCCACACTAACAGCAATGGAATAAGCATCAAGTTAATACCAGCCCCCAAATCACACAATGCCTTAGCAAAATATCTTGCGCCAATTCTACATGGGATTGTGTAGCTTCCTGGATCTTTAAGCTTAGGGCGAAGATTTTTCTTCATTAAGCATTGCCCAACCTTATTCAATTGGATTACATCCTCACATTGCTAAATCTGCTCCTTATTTGAAATTAGATCTTTCAAGAATTTCGTATAAGTAGGCACTATCTTTACCAAATCCAACAAAGGTATTTCCATATGGAACTGCTTAATCATCTCAGCCAATTTACTGAACAAGATCTTCTTCTTTGATGGTTGTATCCTTTGAGGAAAAGGTAATGGTGGAGCACATTCTGGAAAATTGAAGGCACTTAGAAGATTTTTCTTTCTCTCTTTACTTGCACTAACTTCCTTATGTTCAGCTTGCTTAGGTAAATCTTCCATCTCAATTTGAACCTTGACAGCTTCTTGATCATCTTTTGGAGAATCTTCTTCATTAAGAATTGGAGATGACAATTCCTTACCACTTCGAAGTGTAACCGCATGGCATTTATCTTTTCCCTTTGGATTGGGGAAAATATCACTTAGTAAAGTTCCTGGTGGTCTATTATGCACTTCATTGGAGAGTTGGCCTATTTGAGTCTTCATATTCTTAAGGAGAGCTTTATGCTCCCTGAACATTCCATCATATACCTCCGTTGTTTTCTCGACATTGGCTTGTTGCTGTTGACATTCTCCAAAAAGCTTTTCCATCTTGGCCCCCAACCAGTTATAACATCTTCAATTATTTCTTGTGAATTACCACCTTTTGTGTGTTGTTGATTTCCATAGCCAGGCGGATAAGTTAGTCTTGATGAATTATACTGTGGGCGATTTTGTCCTCCTTGAGACCACTAATTTCCACCGGAAAGTTTCCATTGATTTGAATTAGTATTCCGATTGTAATTGACATCCTGGACTGGTTCATTAGTGATTTGAGGTCATTCATCCATATGATGCGCTCCTTGGCACAATCCATAAGATGGCGTCACTTTGTTTGTCAAGAATGCATGAATACTTGCAAGTTGGCTCTGCATGGCTGTCATTTGTGCTTCCAAGTTGGCTGTTTTATCCAACTCTAACATTCCAATTTGCCGTCTTCCATGGTTACTTCTTGCAGTGGGCAACATCAGCTCATTACTTACTATACGCTCAAAAATCTCTTCGACTTCTTCTGGTGATTTATCACGCAAATTTCCTTCAGCTGAAAGATTTACCAAATGCATAGTATCAAAATTGAGTCCATTGAAAAAGAAATTTAGCTCTCTTCCAGGCTCCAACCCACTGTTTGGGCATTTATTAAAAATCTCCCGAAATCTATCCCATGCATCAGTGAATGACTCATTTTCTCCTTGACGAAACTGCATGAAGTCCATTCAGATCTTGTCCATTCGGGTTGGAGGGAAATATTTAGTCATGAACCTCTTCGCAACTTCATCAAAAGATTCAATTTTCACCCTATTAATAGAGTCATACCATCTCTCAGCTGCTCCTTGAAGAGAAAAAGGAAACAACATTCTCTTTAAAACATCATGTGGGATATGTGGAAGATTGCTCGTATTACACACTTTAAGGAATGCCCTTAAATGTGCATGTGTATCCTCAGTACTCAATCCATGGAAAACTTGTCCATTTTGAATCAAGTTTATGAAAGCCGGCGGAATTTAAAAGTGCTCTCCAATGTCAATAAAAGGCGAATCCAAGTTATCCATTCGAGGCTCATAATGATCACCATACCGACGCCGCGGTACCACTGGTTGTGCTTGTGGAATAACCGAAGGATCCCCCGCTGGAGGATCTACACCCGCTGGAGGTATAACCACATTGGGCTGATTACCATGTGCAGCCATTGCTTCAAATTCTAACTTATTCTTAACACGCAAGGTCCGTGCAAGTTTCGGGTCGTATGGATATTCCGCTAGACCAAGAGATCTTGTCCTGGGCATGCAAAGAAGAATTGCAACAGTACTAAAAATATGTCAGAAAATTAAAACTTAAACTAAAAAATAAATTAAAATTTCAACACGACTGCTTTCCTTGGCAACGGCGCCAAAATTTGATGGGGGCAAATATGTGTATTAAATATGCGATCGTGGTTGCTAATTACCCCTACTCAAAAATAATGCTAACCAACCCCGTGAAGGTGATAGTATAGAAAGTTCGTTCCCACGAGGAAAGGACTGTGTTGAAATTTTAAGAAAATCGTTTTGGTTTTTCTGTTTATCAAACTAAATAATAAGTAAGCAAAGAACAAATAACTAAAACAATGTCGGTGATTTGATTAAAATTCAAGTTAAGCAAGTGTACTCCCGAGATTATATTTTAGGGTTTCATAAAAAGCACATACACACATCATATCTATGGTCATGCAAAATAAGGATAAATAACATAACTCACACCCCCTTATTAGGCTAAAGGCAAGGAATGACTAAGCACTTACCTACTTAGATATTAACTTAATTCAATAAACTCTCCTATATGGCGAAGTTTACTTCCTTAATTAATCCAGAATCTAATGCAACTAACCAACTCAACCAAACCCTCAAGTTCAACCGCTCCTTTGTGGCAGAGGCAATGCCCGAGCCAGTCACGCTAATGCTAAACTAGTCCCCTTAATTCCTCTTATTAGGCTAAAGGTAACATTAAGGTAAATCATTCTAATAAATTCACAACCAACCCACAATAGATCCCAAACAACCGACTCTCATCCTCCTATCAGGCTAAAGGTAAGATTAAAGAAAGTAATCTCTAAATAATTTACTGCACTTTAAGAAAATATTCTTCATACATAATCCGGCCAAATCATGCATAATTATGAAGAACACAGCAAAACTTATTCAACAAAAACCATAAGATACAACTTAGCATGTAAATTAAGCACAATAACCCTTATTCAGAATCCCAGGAGCACAATATGTTTAGCCAAGCATGGATAAATCATACATTATCATAATATTATTAATTAAGCACAATATTGAAAACATAAATTAAAAGGAAAGATAACACCTTGAATTTTGAATCCTTGGAAGAAATCTTTGTCTCTAAATAAACGAATTCAATAATGAATTATGTATGTTCCCAATTCGTACAGTTGCAATTCTCCTTAAATTGCTAAAAGAATGAAACCCTAGCTATTACAAAGAAAAAAAACCTTGCTTAAGCTCTCTCAAAGTTGACACACACTTAAAAGCTGTAACCCTAGCCCTATTTATAGTTATTCTATGCAATTATTAGCAAATAAGTCCTTCACGAAAACCATGTCGGATAAGAAGTCTCAAAGTGGGTCAAAATCGCAAATTTCCAAAATTAAATCGTAAATCTGCACTTTTTCCCGACGTCGCGAATTCCCTGATCGCGCGTCAAAACGTCCACACACATCGCGACGTCTAGGGTCTGACAACGTGACGTTGAGGCTCATCGCGACGTGGAAGGGATCCCGAGTCGCGACATAACTCTTTGGAAGTTTCTCAAAATTCGTCCAAAAATTCAGCCAAAAATCGACATTAATTCACATTTTTTACGTCGCGGTACGTGTATGGTCTACATCGCGTTGTGCACCCACATCGAGACGTTGAAAATACAGATGTCGTGATGTGAAGGTTGCTCTTCAATGATTTCGTGACCTTTCTTCCATTTTTTCTCAACTTTGCATCCGATTTAACTCCCGTATAATTTCCCTCTTCCAAGAATACACCATGGTCAACAAACCTACAATTAAAACACTTAAACGAATAAAAATAAACAAGAACGCCCAAAGAATTAAGTATAAACACAACATAAATGGTGAATAAATTCACCTCATCAACCACTTGTATGAGGATGGTAAGGGTTGCCACATTATGTCGGACTCCATATTTGGTCAATAAGGCTTGAAAAGCCTTGTTACAAAAATGTGTGCCTCCATCACTGATAATAGCCTTTGGGGTACCATAACGAGTGAAAATGTATTTCTTGACGAACCCTACCACAATTTTCGCATCACAAGTCGGTAATTCAATTGCTTCATTCCATTTAGAAATATAACCCACAGCCACAATAATGTAAGAATTACCATTAGATTTTGGAAATGGTCCCATGAAGTCTATGCCCCAAACGTCAAAAATTTCCACCTCCATAATATTGTTTAAAGGCATCTCATTCCTCCATAAAATATTTCTTGTCCTTTGGCATTCATCACAGTGTTTGATCCACTCTTGAGTGTTATGGAATAGTTTTGGCCAATAGTACCCCGACTGCAACACTTTGTATGCTATTCTTCGCCCCCAAAATGTCCTCCATAATCAGATTCATGGCATGACTGAAGAATATCTTTTTGGTACTCCTCAGGAACACATCTTCTAATAGCTTGGTCACTGCATACCTTGAAAAGATAAGGCTCATCCCAATAGTAGTAGCTTGCATCATGGATGAATCTTTTCCGTTGTTGGATAGACAAATTGGGCAAAATTTGTTTCGAAACCACGTAATTTGCAATGTCGGCATACCAAGGAGCTTTTTCCGTTTTTTTTCAGTTGAAACAATTGCTCATCCGGCAAGATCTCTTTAATTTGGATATTAATGTCCTTTTCCAAATGCTCATGCTTTTCTAATCGAGAAAGGTGGTTGGCAACATGATTTTCAGCTCCCTTCTTATCACGGATTTCCAAGTCGAATTCTTGTAGAAGTAGAACCCATCGAATCAACCTCAGTTTTGCATCTTTCTTTTCTATTAATTAACGGATTGATGCATGATCTGTGTAAATAATCACTTTAGCGCACAGCAAATAAGAACGGAATCTATCCACAACAAAAACAAATTCCAACATCTCTTTTTTGGTTGTAGTGTAATTACATTGAGCTGGATCGAGTAAACGGCTAGCATAATGAATAGTATGGAAAATCCTGTCTGTCCTTTGACCAAGAATTGCCCCCACAGCAAAATCACTCGCATCAAACATAATCTTGAAGGGGGCTTCCCTATTTGGAGGTTGAATGACTGGAGGTGCTACAAATTGGCCCTTAAGAAAATCAAATGTTGCCTCACAGTCATCATCAAAGTTAAAATACGGCATCCTTCTCTAAAAAATGGCATAAAGGTTTGGTGATATTAGAGAAATCTCGAATGAATCTGCGGTAGAAACCGGTATGGCCCAAAAAGCTTCTTACTCCCTTGACATTTATTGGATATGGTATCTTTGCAATGAGATCCAATTTTGCTTTATCCACCTCCATACCTTTAGTTGAGATCTTGTGGCCTAGGACAATTCCTTCTTGCACCCTAAATTGGCATTCCTCCTAACTCAGAACCAAATTAGTCTCTATGTATCTTTCAAGCACCTTAGCCAGATTATCCAAGCACATATCAAAAGAATGACAAAAAATCTGAGAAATCATCCATAAATACCTCAATAATATCTTCTAACATGTCATGAAAGATGGCCATCATACATTGTTTAATATTGTGGGTGCTTTGCATAATCCAAATGGCATTCTCTTAAATGCAAAAGTACTAAAAGGGCAAGTGAATATTATTTTGTCCTGATCCTTTGGGTCAATTGTGATCTAATTGTATCCTGAGTAACCATTCAAGAAGCAATAAAATAGATAACTAGCAATTCTGTCCAGTACCTGATCAAGGAATGGTAGAGGAAAATGATCTTTGCGGGTTGCCTTGTTGAGCTTGTAATAATCCATATAAACTCGCCATGCATTAATGATACGGGTTGCTAACAACTCGTTATTATCAGTCTTGACCACTGTCACCCCACTTTTCTTTGGCACACATTGGACTAGACTTACCCATTCGCTATCAGATATAGCATAAATCATCCCAAAATACAAAAGTTTGATCACCTTTTTTTTGACCACATCCATCATTGATGGATTTAATCGAACTTTCTCGTACTGGAGTTGCATCACCTTCCAAAAGATTTTATGCATGCAAATTGATGAACTAATTCCCTTAATGTCAGCAATAGTCCACCCAATTGCTCCTTGATACATTTTCAGCAACATAATAAGCTTCCCTTCTTGCCATGGTTCCAATGTAGTTGAAATTATTACGGGCAAAGTGTTATTATCCCCCAAAAAAGCATATTTGAGATGTTATGGGAGTGGCTTGAGCTCTAATTTTGGAGGTTCTTCAACTGAATGTTTCAGCCTATTTTCACTGCAGTCAAGGATTTCAATCGGCCTCACCTCAATGGGCTCCTTACAAACATTATCAGTTAGCTTATAAATGGAAGTATCAAGAAAAACACCTTCGACTATGTTTTGCAACTCTAATGCTACATTCTCATCAATTTTAAGAAAATCAGAATTAGATATATGCATTAGAGAGTCATTATCATTAATACTACATGTTTTTATAGGATTGCATGCAATAACTGAAGTTTCAACAACATCCATGAAAAAGCAAGTATTAATATCCCTAGGATGCTTCATATCATAATTAACATTAAATGTTACCTCTTCGCCATTGACACAAAAAGTGATTGTCTTGTTGTGTATCCCAATTAAAGCATCTCTAGTTGCCAAGAATGGTCTTCCAAATATGAGAGGAACCTCTTCATCTTCCTCCATGTCCAAGATAATAAAGTCCACCGGAATTGTGAACTTATCAACTGCTACCAAAACATCCTCAATAATACCCATAGGAGTGATGATGGATCTATCAGCAAACTGAAGAGTTATAGCCACTGGTTTGATTTGCTCACCCATTCCCACACTGACAGCTATAGAATAAGGCATCAAATTAATACCAGCCCCAAAATCACATAATGCCTTAGCAAAATATCTTGAGACAATTCTACATGGGATTGTGCAGCTTCCTGGATCTTTAAGCTTAGGGGGGAGAATTTCTTCATTAAGCATTGTCCAACCTCATTTAATTGAATAATCTCCTCACATTGCAAAATCTGCTCTTTATTTGAAATAAGATCTTTTAAGAATTTAGTGTAAGTACGTACCGTCTTCACCAAATCCAACCAAAGAATTTCTACATGGATCTGCTTAATCATCTCAGTAAATTTGCTGAACAAAATCTTCTTCTTTGATGGCTGTATCCTCTGAGGAAAAGGTAATGGTGGAGCACATTCTGAAAAATTAAAAGCACTTTAAGGATTTTTCTCTCTTTACTGACACTTTCTTCCTTATGTTCAGCTTGCTTTGGAACATCTTCCGTCTCAATTGGAACCTTGACAATATATTGATCATTCTTTGGATAATCTTCTTCATTAATAGTTGGAGATTTCAATTCCTTACCACTTTGAAGTATAACCGTATGGCATTGCTCCTTTCCCTTTGGATTTGGGAAAGTATCACTCTGTAAATTTCCTGCTGGTCTATTATGCATTTCATTTGCGAGTTGGCCTATTTGAATCATAATTCTTAAGAAGAGATTTATACTCCCTGAACATACCTACATAAATCTCCGTTGTTTTCTCCATATTGTCCTGTCACTGTTGGCATTCTCCAAATAGCTTTTCCATCTTGGCCCCCAACGCTGTTATAACATCATCAATTGTTGCTTGTGAAGTACCACTATGTGTGTTTTGTTGGGTTCCATAGCCAGGTGGATAAGTTGGTCTTGATGCATTATACTGTGGGTGATTTTGTTCTCCTTGATACCACTGATTCCCATCGGATAACTTTCATTGATTTGAATTAGTATTCCAGTTGAAATTGATATATTGCACTGGCTCATTAGTAACTTGAGGACATTCATCCATATGATGTGCCACTTGGCATAATCCACATGATGGCATGATTTTGTTTGTTAGGGCTGCCTGAATACTGAATAGTTGGCCCTACATAGCTGTCATTAGTGTTTCTAAGTTGGCTGTTCTATCAAACTCTAACATTCAAATTTGCCGTGTTCCATGGTTACTTCTTGTAGTGGGCAACATTAGCTCATTACTTACTATACGCTCAAAAATCTCTTCAACTTCTTCTGGTGATTTATCACGTAAATTTCCTCAAGCTGAAAGATTTACCAAATGCATAGTATCAAAATCGAGTCCATTGCAAAAGAAATTTAGCTCTCTTCCCAGCTCCAACCCATTGTTTGGGCATTTATTGAAAAGTTCACGAAATCTATCACAAGCTTCTGTGAATGACTCATTGTCACCTTGACGAAACTGCATGAAATCCATCGGGATCTTATACATTCGGATGGAGGAAAATATTTAGTTATGAACTTCTTTGCAACCTCATCAAAAGTTTCAATTCTTGCCCCATTAATATAGTCATACCATCTCTTAGCTGCTCCTTGAAGAGAGAAAGGGAACAACATTCTCTTTAAAACATCATGCGGGGTATGTAGGAGATTGCTCGTATTACACACTTTAAGGAATGTCCTTAAATGTGCATGTGGGTCCTCAGTACTCATCCCATGGAAAATCTGGCCATTTTGAATCAAATTAATGAAAGCTAGCAGAATTTGAAATTGCTCCCCAGTGTCAATAAAAGGTGAATCCGAGTTGTCCATTCGAGACTCATGATGATTACCATACGGATGCCGTGGTACCACTGGTTGTGTTTGTGGAATAACTGAAGGGTCCCTCGCTAGAGGAACAACAACATTGGGCTGATTTCCATGTGCAGCCATTGCTGCAAATTCCAACTTCTTCTTAACACGCAAAGTCCGTATAAGTTTCGGGTCGTACTGATATTCGGCTAGTCCAAGTGATCTTGTCCTGGGCATGCAAAGAAGAATAATAAACAGTACTAAAAATACGCAAGTAAATTAAAGTTAAAATAAAATAAAATATAATTTTAACAAAACTGCTTTCCCCACCAACAGCGCCAAAATTTAATGGGGGCAAATTATGTGTATAAAATCTGATTGTGGTTAATATTTACCCCTACTAAAGAATAATGCTAAACAACCCCCGTAAAGGTGATAGTAAAGCGAGTTCGATCCCACGGGGAAAGGACTGTGTTGAAATTCTAAAGAAAATATTTTTGGTTTTTCGTTTTCTTAATGTTACTGTTAAACTACAACAAGAAAATTGAATAGCAAAGAACTAAAATAGAGATGGTGATTTAATGTGACTTTTGATTAAGCATGTGTACTCCCGAGATTATATTTAGGGTCACATAAAAAGTATATACATACATTCTATCTATGGTCATGAAAAATAAGGGTAAATAACATGACTCGCGCCCTCCTATGTGGTAAGAGGCAAGGACTGATTTAGGTATTTAGCTATTTAGATATTAACTAATTCATTAAACCCTCCTATGTGGTAAGAGGCAAATTTTACTTCCTTAATTAACATGGAATCTAGTGCAACTAACTAACTCAACCAAATACTCAAGTTCAACCGCTCCTATGTGGTAAGAGGCAACGCCCGAACCAGTCACGCTAATGCTAAACTAATCCCTATAACTCCTCCTATGCGGTAAGAGGCAAGAGCAAAGGTAAAATCAATCTAACAAATTCACAACCAACCCACAAAAATTCGAAATAGCCTACTCTAATCCTCCTATGTGGTAAGAGGCAAGATTAAAGCAAGTTATCTCTAAATAATTTACTACAGTTTAAGAAAATATTTATCATACATAATCTAGAGCTAAATCATGCATAATTATGAAGAACACAGAAAAAATTATTCCACAAAGACCATAAAATAGAACATAGCAAGTAAATTAAGCACAAAAACCCTTATTCATAATCCCGGAAGCGCAATAAGTTTAGTCGAGCATGGCTAAATCAAACATCATAATATTAATAATTAAGCACAATATTGAAAACATATGTTAAAAGGAAAGATAGCACCTCGAATTGTGAATCCGTAGATGAAATCTTTGTCTCAAAATAAATGAATTCAATAATTAATGATGTTCCCAATCCGTACAACTACAAATCTCCTTCGATAGCCAAAATAATGAAACCCTAGCTATTACAAAGAAGAAAAGTGCTTGCTTGAAATCTCTCAAAGTTGTAACACCTTAAAAGCTGCCCTAGCCCTATTTATAGTAATTTTATAAAATTATTAGCAAATAAGTCCTTCACGAAAATCAAGTCGGATAAGAAGTCTCAAAGTAGGCCAAACTTGCAAATTTCCAAAATTAAATCAGAAAATAACGCGATTCCCAAAGTTGTGACATGCAGGATCGCACCTCAAAACGTCCACACATGTCGCGACGTGCATGATCACACGTCGCGACAATCACTCACCTCGCAACGTGGAGATACTGACGTCATGACGTGGAGCAGGTCTTCAATAAATTCACGAACTTTCTTCAATTTTTCCTCCAGTTTGCATCCGATTTGGCTCTCATATGATTTTCCTCTTCCAAGCATACACCATAGTCGACAATCCTACAAATAAAACACTAAAATGAATAAAAAAGAACAAGAACGACCAAAGAATTAAGTATAAACAATACATAAAAGGTGAAAAAATTCATCTTATCATGTCTTAAGGTTGCTTGAGCTCGGGATGACACAGAAGTTGGAAGTGGATGAATACTCAAGAAAAATTGTTGGAATCCGAACTGAAAATCGAGAGCTTTGGAAGAATGAAAGTAGCAAATGGATTCTTAAACGGCCTATTTATAGGTAAAGGGCATGGGAATTTGAACGGAAGTGATAGCTGTGGTAGGAGAACGTGCCGCCAAACTTACGTCAGACAAGTCGTGGTTAAAAACGTGTAAACGTGTTTCTTGGGCAGGAAACTCAAAGAGGAGAATGTGTACGCGGCAGATCGGCATTATACAAAAGATTATTAATCAGCAAGAAACAATGGTCATTTGGGGACCAATTTGGTGTCATGGTTCAGCAAGAAACAAAACTCTATTTCTCTGTCTACTGCCGAGGCAGAATATATTGCAGCTGGTTTTTCTTCAAAGTATTTAAACTCATAATTTAAATCGTACCTTTGTTTCTCAATGAAACATGCAGAATGAAGACAGTGTGGGGAACACAGGAGTGCCTATACTGGGAACACCTTATGCTGACGGCTTACCAACGGATTTACTAGCTGCTCAACTGCTTACCAAACCTCACTAATCTTAATTCTAGTATGTTAAACTAAGAAATAAAAATACTAATTAAATTGTGCATTAATTACTTTAAAAAATTTACTCGTTAATAGTAATAATACCAATTCAGTAGATGATAAGAATTAATAAATCAAAGTCATGAAATATTATTTGATAGTGAATCAAAAGTATTCAAATCTGTATATCATACTGGTTTACTTAATTTTAATAATTCTTATTCAGTCAAGATTCATGAACAACATGTAAATTTTATAGAAACATCTAATACAATTAGATTATTGTCAAATATATCTATTAATAAATATAGAGAATTAGGTTAAAAATACATTCATTATGGATTAGTTAAGGTAAAGATTCAACCTATGCATAGATTAGGAATAGACAATCCTATTTTTATAGAATTAAGATATAAAAGATTGGCAGAATATCAAGATTCAATATTGTCATTATTACAAACAAATATATGCGATGGAGCTATTACATTTAATTGTGTTCCCAATTTTGTTGCGAGTTCAATGGATGAATTAATAATGGATTCATTAGTTATGGATATACAAGTAGATCAAAATAAAATAGATAAAAGAAGTAGAAGTTTTGCTATATTATCTCAGATATGTTTTAAATTACTCAAAACTTTAATCGACCCTAAATTAAGACTAGAACAAACAAATAAAGATGAGACTGTAATATTTGAAGAAGATTCCTCAAAATCAGCGGTTTATACTCCTAACCTTTTAAAATGGGATGAAATAACTATTCCTAAAACATTTACAATAATTCCACAACATCAACCAATAAATGTACAACAAACTAGTGCATCTAGAATGATTAAACAAGAATATGGTAGTATTTTAATACAATTTAATAATATTAAATTCAATAAATATGGAGCTAATAAATCTATAAGAAATGATTACTTAATAGAATCAAGACATTCAATATCAGAAACTCCTAGTTTAAGAAGAACTTTTAGTCAAAATACAAATATTAATAATAATCCAGAAATATATTCGATCCCAATAACTGGAAGTCAAAGAATTCATTATAAATCTCCATTACCTAAAATAATATGTAACAATTCATTAAGAAATTCACCAACATATTCTAAAATGAAACCCGAGTCTATTAATGTTATTAATAAAGAATTCAAACCTAATTTTTATTATTTAGATGAAATATTTAATGATGAAGAAAATAATGAAAAAAGAAATTGGTATAGTTCTTTGAATATAACATTCCAAAATAATCTCCAGAATCAATGGAAAAAAGAATTATATAAAAGGCAATTTAATTTTCCATTTTTCTCTTGGTTAGAATATATTACTCAAAAAGAAAAAATAACAGATATATATTCTACATCATCGATAAATGTACAAATATCATTATATAAAAAATGGAATAGAGTAGGAGGAGAAGTACTTAGTTCGGTACATCCACATTTATTAAATCTAAAAATTAAAACAAATTCAGGAGAAGTATTAGCAACCCCATTCAGAGAAGCTAGAACAGATAAAGGTCTAGCAGGAGTTGATGATATTAAAAAGATTAATCAACAATTAAACTATTCAAATCAAATATTATCAACAGTAGCACACCAGCTAGACATAGTTTCAACAAAAATAGATACAATACCTAAAGAAAAAAATAATGTTATAAAAAATTCTTTTAAAAATGATAATTTAATTTTTCTAAATGAAATATCTAAACCTCATTTTCAAGTTAAAGATGCATTAGTAAATATTCAACTTCCACACAAAGATCATGATATATTAAGTAAACTAGAAGAAACAAAACCTAGTACTAGTCAGAATTGTACAAGTAATATACAAAATATTCAACAAGTTAACCCAATACAAGAAGTTAACCCAATACAAGATTCTGAAGATAGTGATAGCAATTATAGTCAAAATGATGAAATAAATGAAGTAATAGAAAAAATTGAAAATGAATTGCAAGATGATAATATTAATACCAATTAAATATTGTTCAAAAACCAATCATAGATTACAAACGGCAAATGGAAGTCCGTTAACAATTAAATATAAATTAGCAAATGGATTTATATGTAATAATAATTATTGTTTTAAACATTTATTTATTATAGTAGAATATTTGAATATATTTCTGGATTACTATTAATATTTGTATTTTGACTAAAAGTTCTTCTTAAACTAGGAGTTTCTGATATTGAATGTCTTGATTCTATTAAGTAATCATTTCTTATAGATTTATTTGCTCCATATTTATTGAATTTAATATTATTAAATTGTATTAAAATACTACCATTTTCTTGTTTAATCATTCTAGATGCACTAGTTTGTTGTACATTTCTTGGTTGATGTTGTGGAATTATTGCAAATGTTTCAGGAATAGTTATTTCATCCCATTTTAAAAGTTTTGGAGTATAAACCGCTGATTTTGAAGAATCTTCTTCAAATATTACAGTCTCATCTTTATTTGTTTGTTCTAGTCTTAATTTAGGGTCGATTAACGTTTTGAGTAATTTAAAACATATCTTATATAATATAGCAAAACTTCTACTTCTTTTATCTATTTTATTTTGATCTACTTGTATATCCATAACTAATTAATCCATTATTAATTCATCCATTAAATTTGCAACAAAATTGGGAACACAATTAAATGTAATAGCTCCATCGCATATATTTGTTTGTAATAATGACAATATTGAATCTTGATATTCTGTCCATCTTTTATCTCTTAATGCTATAAAAATAGGATTGTCTATTCCTAATCTATGCATAGGTTGAATCTTTACCTTAACTAAACCATAATGAATGTATTTGTATCCTAATTCTCTATATTTATTAATAGCTATATTTGATAATAATCTAATTGTATTAGATGTTTCTGTAAAATTTACATCTTGTTCATGAATCTTGACTGAATAAGAATTATTAAAATTAAGTAAACCAGTATGATATACAGATTATTTTAGTTTTTAATTGGGAGAAATGCCAATTTATGGTGAAAGAAAGAATTGTTCAAGGCCACAAGATCTCAGACAAAGGCATAGAGGTGGATAAAGAAAAATTGGATCTTATTGCAAAGCTAACATGCCCAATAAATGTCAATGGAGTAAGAAGCTTTTTGTGCCATGCCGGGTTCTACCGCAGATTCATTTGGGATTTCTCCAAAATAACCAAGCCCTTGTGTCATCTCTTGGAAAAAGATGTGGTATTCAACTTTGATGATGACTGTAAAGCAGCATTTGATTTTCTTAAAGGCCAACTTGTAGCAACTCCAGTCATTAAACCTTCCAATTGGGGAGCCCCCTTCGAGATTATGTGTGATGCTAGTGATTTTGCTGTGGGGGTAGTTCTTGGCCAGATGACAGATGAAATTTTCCATACTATTCATTATGCCGGCCGTTTACTCGATCCAGCTCAGTGTAATTACACTACAACCGAAAGTGAGATGTTGGCAGTTGTTTTTCTTGTGGATAGATTCCGTTCATATTTGTTGGGAGCCAAAGTGATTATTTACACTGATCATGTAGCAATCCGTTATTTAATTGCCAAGAAAGATGCAAAACCGAGGCTGATTCGATGGGTTCTACTTTTACAAGAATTTGACTTGGAAATCCGTGATAAGAAAGGAGGTGAAAATAATGTTGCCGACCATTTTTCTCGATTGGAAAAACATGAGCATTTGGAAGAGGACATTAATGTCCAAATTAAAGAGATATTCCCAGAGGAGCAATTGTTTAAAGTGGAAGAAGCAGAAAAAGCTCCATGGTATACCGACATTGCAAATTATGTGGTTTCGCAACAAATTCCACCCAATTTGTCTTTCGAACAACGGAAAAGACTCATCCATGATGCAAGCTACTACTATTGGGATGAGCCTTTTCTTTTCAAAGTCTGCAGTGACCAAACTATTAGATGATGTGTTCCTGAGAAGTGTCAAAAAGAAATTCTTCTATCATGCCATGAATCTTATTGTAGAGGACAATTTGGGGGGGGGGCGAAGAACAGCTTACAAAGTGTTGCAGTCTGAGTATTATTGGCCAAAACTATTCCATGACAGTCAAGAGTGAATCAAACACTGTGATGAATGCCAAAGGACAGGAAATATTTCAAGGAGGAATGAGATGCCTTTAAACAACATTATGGAGGTGGAAATTTTCGACGTTTGTGGCATAGACTTCATGGGTCAATTCCCAAAATCTAATGGTAACTCTTACATTCTTAAGGCCGTGGATTATGTTTCTAAATGGATTGAAGCAATTTCAATACCGACTTGTGATGCGAAAAGTGTGGTGGGGTTCATCAAGAAGTACATTTTCACTCGTTATGGAACCCCAAAGGCTATTATCAGTGATGGAGGTAAACATTTTTGTAAAATGGCTTTTCAAGCATTATTGACAAAAAATGGAGTCCAATATAAAGTGGCAACCCCTTACCATCCTCAAACAAGTGGTCAAGTAGAGATATCAAATCGGGAGATCAAGAGAATTTTAGAAAAGGTTATAAAATCTTCTCACAAGGATTGGGCAACAAAATTGGATGATTCTCTATGGGCTTACCGCACAACTTTCAAAACCCCAATTGGTACATCTCCTTATCGTATGGTTTTTGGTAAGGCTTGTCATGTAACTGTTGAGCTTGAGTACAAAACTTTCTAGGCCTTAAAGGAGTTGCAAATGGATTATGGGAAGGCAGCTGAGCAATAGTTGTTAGAATTTAATGATTTGGATGAATTTCGATTTGATGCATACCAAAGTGCATCTCTCTATAAAGAGAGAACAAATAAATGGCATGATAAATGCATCCTACATAAAAAGTTCGAGCCTGGGGCAGCTTGTTTTAGTTTATAATTCTAAGTTGAGACTGTTTCTAGGAAAGCTTAAGTCAAGATGGTATGGTCCATAAAGGGTCAAGACAGTGTTTCCTTATGGCACAGTGGAGTTTCTAAATGAAAGAACGGGAAATACTTTTATCGTCAATCAGCATAGATTGAAGATTTATTTTTCTCAAGGCGAAAAGGTTTTCCGTAATGTTGAAAAGGTGACTCTCGACGAGTCACCGAGGGAAGAACAAGCAACAGGCGTCGAGCTTTCGACGATAAATAAAGCGCTTCTTGGGAGGCAACCCAAGTTTATATATTATATTTTTAAATTTTTTTTAGTCTATTTATGTTGCTATTTAGAATTTAGGCTAAAAATTCCATTAACTAATAGTCTATGTTGTGTAATTGCAGAAAGGAATAAGGGAGATTTGGAGGATGAAAAGTGCAAAATGTGGCAAATTTTTCCAATGTCGCGACGTGAACAGACGCACATCGCGACATCCATGTTGTTCAAGAAAAACTTTGAAATTCGCCGCACATCGTGACGTGTAAAGTCGTACGTCTCGACGTCCAGCTTCGTTTAATGAAAAAAATTAGGGTTCCCCACGTCGCGACGTCCATAGCCTCCACGCCGTGACGTCAGGCAGTGATTGTTCTTAAATCAGAACAGACTTCATTTTTTAAACACAAACACACAAAAAAACTCAAAATCCTCTCTAACCTATCTTTTCTTCTCTAGTTTTTTCTGCAATTTCAATCCACATTAGTGTTATAGGTTCAGTAAGCATCATATTAACATCAAAACCACACAAATTAACCTGTTAAAACTCCAAAATTCCTCAAATTCTGAAATTTTTCCCAAAGCAACCAACTCAAAAATCTGAACTTCTAGTGAAATTCGTTAGCTTTATCTGGCTCCAATCCGTTCTTGGAGACATTGGGAAGGTGTAGAGAGCTATACATCATCACAAATCACAAGATTTTTATAATTTGATTTTGTTCATCAAGAGGTAAATTTTGAATTTTTCCTCTTAATTTTGTTACAATCTTTTGTTTAATTTTGTTCTTTAGGTTCTATTTATACTACTGGTGAATTGTGATGATGAATGGATTCCATCATTGATTTTGTTGAATTTTTGGAACATTATATATACTGTTATAGCTACGGGTTTGGACATTTTTTTATTTCTGTGATTCAATTGTGTTCATACGTATTATGTAATCGTGTTAGATTGATTAATCTTGATCAGGTTGTTATAATATAAGTGTTGCTGTGGTTTTGTTGGACAATTTGTTTTGGATTGTTGTTTTAATATGATCAAAATATTAATGCACACTAGGTGTTTGTTAAAATGCCTTAATGATTCTATTTTTGAATTTGACGCACCTTAATAATGTTTGAACATCACATGCATGTCATGTTCGATATTATGATTATATGGTATCTTGTTGACTTAACATCAACTATAGATTGTTTGTGATACTCAATTTATACATTACGTGGAGAGTAATTGTTCATTTTTAATGTGTTGCCATTTATATTTTCATTTTTTTTACGATTTGTTTGCTCTTGTTCTTGCAAGTGTGCTAAGGGAATATGCATTACATGGCTAGTGTTGAGGATAGCTTTTGCATTAAGTGTGGGGGAACTTATTATTATAGTGGTGTTGTTTAATTGTGAGAAGTTGTGTTTAGATATGTAATATCCTAATCTCACATTAATTTGTCAATTGGTTCTATGGTTTGTATTTAATATTCTAATATTGACAGATATGGAACCAAAAAGAGAACACGCAGCACTACTGGTAATGCACCACCCCCACCACCACCTCCACCACCACCACAGCCCAATCCCGCGAGGTTTGATGATTTCTGTTTCATCTGCCTAGAAGCGGAAAAGTTCCATAATGACCGGGCTTGAACATAAAGCAATGGTAGAGGATCGTGGAATAGAAGTCAACGCAGCGCCGATTGCCAACCATATAAGGAATCGTCGTTGGCAACAATTTTGCCAGCAACCGATCGGTGGAAATGCTACACTGGTGCGGTAGTTTTATGCTAACTACCCATATGCACAGCAAGGTGTCTTGCACCTCTATGGAGTAAAAGTGCCGATTGGCCGTACAACATACAACGAGTACTATGGATTGTGCAACATCAAAGATAACGGTTATCGAGTCATAGTGGGCCGCGCGATTCCAACTCCTCAAGTCTACTCCACTATAACAGGTCAACCCCTTGCCTATTCCGCATCGATATTCATGATATCTGAGCTTAAGCTGGCCAAAATGACCAAGATAACAAAAGTTTGGCAGTATTTCATCTTTGGGAAGCTTATCCCCAGCATCCATCAGGCTTCTTGTGACAATGACAAGGTCGTGGTAAATTATGCAATTTAGACGGGCCTCTCAATCGATGTCAGAGAGATCATGGACATTGAGATCAAAAAGGCACGTCGCTTTATCCAGACAGGATGATATTATCCCTCCATGATCATGGCCATTTGTTATGCAGTTGGTGACAGCATTAGGAACTGATGAGCTTTGTGGAGTGCATGATGTCATCACCACTTCAATGTTTAATGCTTATAAGATCTGTTCCTACGAGAGGTTAGGACAGCCACCAGTGCCGCCGTCACAGCAATAGCAAGAGCAAGACCAATGGCTACTGCAAGAATAGGACAAAGAGCCAGGTCCACCACCACCACCACCCCACCCCGCTGCCTACTTACATTTGCGGGCGTGCATGCTCGTATGGACGAGATGGAAGCGATGATGACACAACAGACGGCTCACTTTGAATAGCGATTTGATTAGATGGAGATGGCTTATGCCAACATATCACATCAGATGATTCAGATTTCGGACATGGTTCGTGAGATGAGTCGTCAGTGGTAGATTTCGAGAGGCGAGGGATCCAGTTCGCAGCCTCCTCTATGCGATGACAAGCAACACGATTAGGTGGTATTTCTCCTTGCCCACATTGAGGACAATATGGAGTTTAAGAGTGGGGGAGTTATGAGAGTAGTCCTGTTTTTATGTTTTTCTATTTTTTTCTATTTTTTCTTTTTTTAATTTTGATGTTATTTGGATGTTATTTTTCTTTTCTTGTCATTTTTTTTTCTTGTCAATTTGCGCAATATTAAGACAATTAAGTTAATGGAATTAGGATTTATTTTAGATTTTAATTATGTCCCATTCGTATTAGTTATTCCCTTGAGTTAACCTTAGCTCATAAATAAGTAATTCGGTAATGATAACTCTTTGCATAGTTCAACCATGGTTTTAGGTATTTTTGTGTTGTATCCAATTTTTGAAATTTTGATCTTGTTGTGATAAATTTTATGTTGACAATGATTGGATTTTATCGAAAGATTCGATGTGGGATAGGAAAATAATATGCTATCTAGAGGGAGTCGAGTCTTTGATGGAAAGTTTAGCATTTTGAGTCAATCATTTGTAAGCACTTAGGGGAACTACTGAGGGGATTGACGAGTTTGTAATCATTAAATAGGTTGGTGTGCTTTAACACTTTGTTTAGTTGAAACTTATATAACTCGTTTAATTGTGTTATTTAATAAATGTGCTTGCAGAATTGTTTGCACTTAATGCTTTTGCATTTTTAAGCTTGTTTTACTCATACTGTCATCCCTCAATGAGATTGCTTTTAATAATAACCCTAAGAGAACTCATATGGATGGTAATGGAGATTAGAAGCCATAAGACTCTAGCTTCATAATGTCACACCTCTGCTAGAATGCTCTCAAACGAATAGTTAATGGAGAACTTGCATGAGTGAGAATAGGTCTAAAACCCGAAGGTGAGACAGTACTCCAGGTAGATGTCACAGGATTTCCAATGAAATACCCTAATTAAGTGTGATAGTCTGGGGGAACGAGTGTTTTATTTATAAACATAAAGGTTTGCCGAGCGAATCCTCATTAATATGAGTTGAATAATGAATTGTTAATATAATAGTGAGGAAAAGTTGAGATGAAAACTTAGTTGTTGAAACCCTAATTGATGGCGTGGTTGTAGATGAGTAATGAACTGAGGTGGAACGTATCGCACACACACATATGGTTGGCACAATGTGTCTAAATGAGTACATTAATGTACTTTGATAACTTTTGGGGACGTATATTATGTGTACTTGATATTTGAATACTTGAGATTATGAGGTATTTACATGACATTTGTCCTTAGATTGAATTGATAAATTGGATGCGTTTTTGTTGTTATGTGTTAGTATTTTGTTAGGACCTTGCTGTTAGGTTTTTGTTTTAGGCTTATTATTTTTAGTTTAGTTTGTTCGGGGACGAACAAAGGTTAAGTATGGGGGAAATTGATAAGGTGAATTTATTCACCTTTTATGTAGTGTTTATACTTAATTCTTTGGTCGTTCTTGTTCGTTTTTATTCATTTTAGTGTTTTATTTGTAAAGTTGTCGATCATGGTACATGCTTGGAAGAGGAAAATCATACGTGAGTCAAATCAGATACAAAGTGGAGGAAAAATAGAAGAAAGTTTGTGAATTCATGGAAAACTCCTCCACATCGCGACGTCCGTACTTTCATGTTGTGACATGGGTGGACGTCGCCATGTGAGACCCTCCACGTTGCGACATCAAAAATGCAAATTTAAATTGATTTTTTGGACAACTTTTGGACGATTTTTTGAGAAATTTCCAAAGAGCCACGTCGCGATGTCGGGACCCCCCACACGTCGCAACGTGGGCACACACCGAGACGTGCGACCTTGCACGTCCCGACGTTGGGAAAAAGCGCAGTTTTACGACTTAATTTTTAAAATTTGCCCACTTTGAGACTTCTTATCCGACTTGGTTTTCGTGAAGGACTTATGTGCTAATATTTTGATAGAATTACTATAAATAGGGCTAGGATTGTAGCTTTTTGAGTGTGGACAACTTTGAGAGAGCTTAAGCAAGGGTTTTTCTTCTTTGTAATAGCTAGGGTTTCATTCTTTTGGCTATCTACGGAGAATTGCAGCTGTACGGATTTGGGAATATCATCTCTTATTGAATTCATTCTTTTACGATTGAAGATTACATTCAAGGATTTACAATTAAAGATGTTTTCTTTCCTTTTAATTTATGTTTTCAATATTGTGCTTAATTATTAATATTATTATGATGTTCAATTTAGCCATGCTTGGCTAAACTTATTGTGCGCCCGGGATTATGAATAAGGGTTTGTGAGCTTAATTTACATGCTATATTCTATCTTATGGTCTTTGTGGAATAAGTTTTGTTGTGTTCTTCGTAATTATGCATGATTTGGCCAGATTATGTATGATGAATATTTTCTTATCATGTAGTAAATTATTTAGAGATAACTTGCTTTAATCTTGCCTCTTACCATATAGGAGGATTAGAGTGGTTGTTTGGAATTTTTTGTGGGTTGGTTGTGAATTTGTTAGATTGATTTTACCTTAGCTCTTGCCTCTTACCACATTGGAGGAGTTAGTGTGACTGGTTCGGGCGTTTCCTTCGCCATAAAGGAGCGGTTGAACTTGAGTATTTGGTTGAGTTGGTAGTTGAACTAGATTTTGGGTTAATTAAGGAGTTAAATCTTGCCTCTTACTACATAGGAGGGTTTAATGAATTAATTAATATCTAAATAGGTAAATTTCTAGGTCATTCCTTGCCTTTTACCACATACGAGGGCTTGAGTTATGTTATTTATCCTTGTTTTGCATGACTATAGATAGGATATATGTGTGTGCTTTTTATGTAACCCTAAATATAAATCTCGGGAGTACACTTGCTTAATTCGACTTTTAATTAAATCACCGTCTTTGGTTTAGTTATTTTTTATTTGCATTCTTATTTTTAGTTTAATAAACAGAAAAAACCAAAAAGATTTTCTTTAGAATTTCAACACAGTCCTTTCTCTGTGGGAACGAACTTGCTATACTTACAATATTAAGGTGTTGTTTAGCATTATTTTTTAGTAGGGGTAAATAGCAAAGACGATCGCATTTTTATTACACATATTTGCCCCCATTACTTAGGTTCTCATGCAACAATTATGCATACCAATTGGCCAATTTTACCCTTTTTTAACAACATAACACTTTATACAAACCATCACACGACTTACAAATCTACTACAATTTCTGCACGATAATGCATTGGAACACAACAAAAGCCAAGTAAAATAGGCATTTTCAAGTCAGTATAAAACTGACTTATCAATTTCCCCCAAACTTAGACTCTTGCTTGTCCCAAGCAGAGCTCACACTCCTCATTTCTTTTAATGATCTATCACCTGCTTTCAACATATTGTCCCTTGTCCATAGTGCCGTTCACAAAGTTCATCAAAATAAATTTTTCACTCATGAAGCTCCCGTAAAATTTCCCTGGTCCCAAACTCTCAAAATTAACACAAATTATCAAACAAGGCATAACGAATAAAGACCAAAATGTCATGCGTGCAAGTGTGTGCTGAGGAATAATGACTTCATTTGCCCTCTCTACATACATATCCCCTTGCATTTTGTTTAACCTCTCTTTGCACAACAATCCTCCTGTCCACAAATATGAACAAGTGGCACACAAGATCAATGGTAACCTAGTGCACATTGGTACTTCTATGGGATGTTACCCTTTCTCTTTCAACTTGCACTTTAGTGCATCATTTGCCAAACACATTGGTGCTCGGCTGCCTGGGTTTTCTAGCTCATTTTCCCACTCTTTGCCTAGGTTTTATGGCTATTGTTTCCCATATTTACTTGCCAGGGTCTTATGGATTTTCATTCCCAGTTGCCAAAGGCATTTTCTCCATATCCCTTCTTATGTAACCACGTGTTCATATGCGTTTTCAAGGGACTATGCATGCAAGAATCCAAAAATATAAAGAGGGCACATAGGAAAGCAAACTACATTCAGGTTTCCTCCTATGTCAATTGAGATTTTTGCATGGCAGATCTATCTTACCTTAAAATCATGCCTTGGCCAACAAAATGTACTAAATTCCATTAACCTTGGTGCCAAAAGGGAAAAAATAGCATGCATATTATAAAAGATCAGGGTGATAAACTTGAATCATGACATAATGGAAAAGAAGACAAGCGCTCAACACAAGATAATATAACACGTTTTTTTTCTTCAACTCACACAACTCATTTACTCCTTTTACTTCCACACACATTACATTACATTTCATTGCAACACCACTATCATAAGGCACACCTAATTCATAACAGCATACAATAACCTGTCACTCGTACTCTCTTACTTAGCAATCTCTTTCTCCTAGCCTACACACAACATCATCAAAAGCATAAGCACTCACACACTCTATACTTCAAAAAAATTTCAAAACAACATAGCAACCAACATAGCAAAGCAGCATAACACCATACCAAAGTAACTTCAGCAGACTAACAAATCAAGCATGGCATCACACTCCCTACTCAATAACAGTCCCCATTACAAATGAACCACATGATAACAACTCATAAACAAGCACCACCAACAACATGCAATATGGCCAAAACAGACCTCCCCACACTTTAAAGAAGCATTTCCCTCAATGAAAAATCTAGGAAAGAGGGGCTCCCCGATAAGATGGTGGTGCAGATGATGAAGGTGCCGAGAATGATGCATTCATGGACAAAGATGGCCCTTAAAATAGAGGCGCATGCCAAGTAAAATTTCCATTTATGGGTCCCTTGAATGGCCTTACAGCATCATGAAACTGTGCTAAGCGCGTAGCAGGCAGGAACTCAGGATCATAGAGAAATGTTGGAGTAGGAGATAACTGCAGCACATGACCAAAAGTAGGCAATGGTGGAAGTGAATGCGTGTCAGTCACTCCGGGTGGAAGTTCATACACGACCCGAGTATGCTCATCTATTGTCAGATTAGGCATGGGATACATCCCTAACTAGGTAGAAGTTGGCTAGGGTTTAAGTGGTCTAGAAGGAGTATGATAATAAACCGCCAACTTGTTACACTGATCAAGCTCACAGTGCATTCTGAATTGCCAATAATAAAGAACTTCAAATTGCTGTTGTGTTATAGAGGCAATATCATCCATCTTAGTGCCAATTGTTGACGCATGCTATGAACAATCCTGTTGCATGTCATCTATTTTTTCGTGCATGGTTTCAAGGCGCTCATCCAGGCACTGGAAAAGAGTATCCACAGAATTTTGGAAATCATGAAGGGCGTCATGGAAAGAAGTAAAATCAAATTGTTGAGGTTGGTTTTCATGGTGACCGAAAAGTGGAAGGGGATCAGACACAGACATAGTAGTCAAAGGTGGTGAGCGAACTGTTTCATTTTCCATCCCCACATACTTTGCATAAAGTGGAGTGGCGATAGGACCCTGGACCTTGCACCAGTCAGCGCCCATGTCGTCCTCCACCCAGTGGGCACGATGATAAGTAGGTTTTATACCTACTTGTATAGACTGATTCACTTAGCTTTTGGCTTGAATTGCATACATTTATGTGGTGAAATGTGCTATTTTGTGCATTTATGTGGTTCGCAACTTGATGTGCTAAAATGGTGAAAAAGACCACAAAGGTTGTTAAAATGAGGTAAATGTGTGTTTGATGCTAAATGATAAGAGAAGAGTTAGAAAGAGCTAGAATGGTGAGTGAGAGTTTTGAAGAAAACCCTAAAATGTGCTTAAATTCTTGGACTTTGACTTGTGTTAAAGCAAATGTGTGGTGTTTTAGGTGTTTTTATGCATATATGTGTTGTGTTAATTGGTAATGTTGAAATGGTGAAAAGATAGTAAAAATGGTGGAAAATGGAGTTAAAAGTGTTAAGGAAAAGTGGAGGAACTGAAAATGCACAATTGGCCTAATTAGGGTTTTGGCAGCTTTGAGTGTGAAATTCATTTGAGTGTATCTCTTTCAATACTAATCCCAAATTGGTGAGTTCTTTTGGTGTTCTGAAAAGCTCTTTGAATGCACTACATTCCTTATGTTTTAGCTATTTTCTAATTGTGTGCGCAAGGCTATGAAAAATGAGGTTCTTTTCGGAATACCATTCATTAGGGTTTTAGGGTTTTTTAGGGTTTTATCTGCCTGCCACGGTTTGGTGTTTTGATGATAACTTGCGTTTTCGGCATCCAATGGTGTTGTTTCTTGCACCATTGTAAAGCTAAGAGGAAGATCTGGAACTTTTAAGTTCACCACCAAGTTAGAATCAGAGACTAAGACACACTTATTTGGCATGAAAGTAGGGTGTTGTGTTGAAATGGATACTTTGCCAACATTGTTTGCCAATTCGGCCAACCATTGTGCCAAGAGCTTGCCAAGACTTTGCCGAGTTTTGCCAAACCAATGTGCCAAAACCATTATGTCATGACCTTGCCAATCAATCTTGCCAAGCCATCCCAACACAACATTGACAAACATTGCCAAACCATACCAACACAACTTTGCTGACCTTGCCAAGTAACCCTTCCCAAGCACCACCTTGCACACTTTGGCACAACACTCAAACATTCTTGGCACGCCATTCATACACTTTGGACCACCATCTCTTCACAGCTTAATACACTAGCATACCCTCATTGGAACACCACGTGGCATGGAACTTGGAATTGAGTTTAGCAAGAACAACACACTTGGCACCTCACTATGCACTTACCTTGGCACAACATTTGCACAATCTAAACATGCTTGTACTCACATTGGCATAGGAGAGAACTAGGTAGCTAAGCACATTTTTGCCCACGACAGGACATGAAATTTGGCCTACGACATGTCGTAGGCCAAACTCAAGAAGACATGAAAAATGGCCTACGACATGTCGTAGGCCATTTCTTGGAGAAGATTTTTTGTCGTGGGCAAAAATGTTGAGATAAAGTTTTGGCCTACGACATGTCGTAGGCCAATTCTGGAATATGAACTTTTAGCCTACGACATGTCGTTGGCTAATTGTTAGGAAGGATGTTGTGGAAAAATGGTAAAGTGTTGAAGTGTGTTTCATAGGATTTTAAGCTTTGTCACACTTTAGTAGTTTGGTCATAACTTTCTCGTTTTAGCTCCAGATTGGGTGATGTTGAAGGCTACGGATAGCTAAGACAAAGTGTTACAACTTTCATGTTTTAAGTTTTCCTCAATTCACAGTGTATCATGATCAAATATTGGTGGGAAGTTGTTGCCACGAAATGTTTGTGTTTGAGTTTTCAGAAAATTGGCTAAGTGTTGAATTTTTTGATTTCTGAAATTCCAGGCAGCTGAAGGCGTGGTTGTCTGTGGCAAGAAGGCGTGAATCTTTAAAGGCTGATCTGCTTGGAAGCTCGCGGAGTCGCTGAAGGCGTGAAGAGTCCAGGCTTGAAGGCGTGGTTCGACTCTGATTTCTTCACTTGGGAGTCTGGGCAATGAAAGCGCTACATCCAAAGCCTGAAGGCGTGCGGCTCGTGGCTTAGGTTAATGAAGGCGCTGGAAATTAACACCAAAGGCGCTGGAGTGTTGAATACTTTTTCGAACTTGGAATTTTTGACATTTTTGACTGATTTTTAGTTCCTTCCCTTAAGGACACTTTGGTAATATTTGATACATTCTACGTTGCGTATTAGTTACGTTTTCTCAACTCTATATATAGGGAAGTTAGCTAACATGTAAGGGGATTCACGACTCACATTTTTACATATTGTAACCGACTTTTGATTTTAAAAAGAGCGAGAATTCTCATTTTCTCTCTCTAGATCTACTTTCTCTCACTAAACATTTCTTCTCCAATCTTAATTCCGATTGTGAATTTTGGACTGGATTCTTCTTTCTTATTCTCAATTGACAAAGGAATCGACAATTCTCTCGATTTAATCGGTAAATTCTTCCAATTAAGTGAGAATGAGCTTATCAATGTTGGAATTCGTTGATTTTGAAATGAGAAAGATGTTTTCTGGCTAAATCACCGATATCTTAGGATTCTTAATGGATGAATACGTGTTTTAGTAGATTGTATGCTATGCAATTGATCTAATTGTTGAGTATTGAAATCACATTTAAATTGAGCATAAACATCTGTTGAATTTCATAATTCCTAGCTACTTTTGAATGGATCAAGCTTCAATTGTGGTCGACATGCTAAATTGAGGAGTGATTCATCAAAGTTAGCGAAGTTGCATGAATTGAGAACTAAATTGTGATTGCTTAAGTCTTTGCACGCGTTTTCTGTAATCAAATCAATTCTGAGACTCAGGCCTCGCCATAGGAAGTGTTAATGAATTGAACATTAGGAAAATTGTTAAAGAAGCTTTCTGTGTAACAACGATGATATGTAAACCCTAGGATGGACCTCGCCATGGGAGTTCTTAGGACTTTGCATGTTAGTGTAGTTAGTTTGGAAAGTTGAGACTTTGCGGAGCTTATACCACCATTCTCAGGCCTCGCCGTGGGAGAGGATGGTGATTTGGAGGTACAAGCAGTGGTGTGGTCGCCATGCTGGCCACAGCTTGGACTTCTAGGCAATTTAGGTCTCTATTGCATTTAATTGTTTACTGATTGCATAGCATAGATTTACTAAGCCTGTGTTCATCCAATACAAGAATCCTGAGATATCTGTTTCATCCTTGCTTGTTGCTATATTTTGCATTTTTGTTTTCGTTCTTTTGTGTTGATTTTTTTTTTCTAGTACTTAAATTCCGAGACTAAGGCTTTTAGAACAATTTTGTTCAAATTTTCTTGACCTACGCCTTCCCTGTGGATTACGATCCCTGCTTCCACTTCTACAGTAGTTGTTAGGGTAAAATTGAGCTGATACGACTTTAAGCTATCACACGAAAAAGCTCAGCAATAAGCATAAGGAAGTATACCCCGACAGCATCCTCATCAATGGTTGCTCGTATGTGATCAACAATAATATGCTCAACATCCACCGATTTGCAATTTCGAATCGCGTAAATCAAGTATTATTGCCTCATGTGGTAGGTATATGCAGCAAGGAATGCACCCAGTTTAGATCAGTACGGAATCACTTGAATGCTCATACATGACAACTTTATCAAACTAGCATACAATCAATTTTATGATAAAAGATTGAAAGTTGAACCCAACATCTTGTCACGCCACACGGAGTTTTATACATAGAAACCCATGAAACAAGTCGTCGAGCTTTGCAATTAAGCTACTCTCCAATATCCAGAATACTAGCTTAAGAGCTAGAATTGTGGAGTTATACCAAATTATTACCTAAGGCAAAGTAGGTGCAAAGTTCACAATAAGCATAATGAAGTTCCAGCACAAACACGAACTTTATACCTAACTTGGAGCTCCGCACAAGTAAAATTAAGCAAAATGTGAAACATAAAAATTATCGCTCTGTGTGTAATCTAAATTTTGCAACTTAAAACACCCAATTTGGATTTAAATCGACCAAGTTATACCAAATTTACCAATATGTGGCAACAACTGGGCAGAATGCTTAGGCAAAATTTTAGTTCTAACCACCAAATAGACATGCAAAATAACATGTTATGCAAACAAAATCAGCCAGAAATTATAAAATAGAGGCTATAAAGGTCACGTGTAACTAAATATAGAAACTAAAATCACCCGGTTTGGAGCTCAAATGTGCAAGTTATGGTCAAAATACCAGAATGTGCCAAACTGGGCAAAATCAGCCTATCACCATTTACCGATTTCAGCGTACACCAAATGTTAACCTCTAAAATAGATTGTGATTCATGCAAAATAAGCAAAAGAGTAAAACATGAACCTTAAAGTTTAAAGTCTCAGCTAATGATTCCAATTGGAATCACTAAATACGGAGGTCAAATGTTCAAGTTATGCTCCAATTACTGAATAATGGCAAAGCTGGTGTAACATATAATCGACAAAAATTCCCCCAAACTTAGTATGTTATTAGCACCTTGTAAGCATGGTCTAAAACAAAAAACAAGAATCATACATTGAGTTGGAAAGAAAAGAGAAACACTATGAGAATGGAAATGAGAAAGAGAATTTCCTTTAAAACACCACTTCAATATTCACCCGTTAGCATTCTTGATTTCAAGTGCTGCTCTTGTAGTGAATTTATAGACCCAAAGACGACACACTACCATGCATACTAAATGTAGCCAACCAACAAGAGGACAAGTACAACTACTTGGTGGGACCTGTTTCTACATTTATTAGTGTGTTGCCTTATCTTGTCCAGCTGCACTTTGGTAGACAAAGAACACTATTGAACACTTTAGTACTCACATGTCACTAGCTGCCAACATGTTTCAGCTTTTGCACACTTTTCTCTAATGACATTTCCATCAAGAATTGTCACTATGTTTTCAGCTTTTCCATTTATTAATTGGTGATCATAAAAACTAGTTCCATGATCTTAAATGCTCCATGTGTATGTATCTTACCAACACCTTACCATCGCATTTACTAAAGTCCGTCCTTCTAGACTGTGCACACGTGCATCTGCAGATTTTAGCAACATCTATGTAAGATTGCAATTTGAAATGAAAACAAAACAAATTACTAAAATTAAAGAGCTAACAATGTAAAACCAAGGCTATCAAAGACGAACAAGAAAAAATGACTAAATGAAGAAAAATAAGTGAAGTCATGCTGGGTAGGAGTGCTTGTTCTAACGTCGACAGCCCAACATGTTGTATGGCACTGCTAACTCATAGGGTCATCCAGGAACAATTCATGCGGAGCTTGTGGCAACTTTTTCACACCTGTCTACTTATGAATTGCATCAAGCTTAAGTCTATGGCCATTGACTTGCCAAACATTCCCACTCTTCTCATTCCAAATCTCCACAACCCCATAAGGTAGTACATTCATGACACGACAAAGGCTAGTCCATCGCGACTTCAATTTCCTTGGAAAGAGCCTGAGCCTAGAATGATATAGTAAGACCATTTGACTAGGGGAAAAACTTTTTGCCTTAATCATAGCATCATGCAGTTTCTTGGTTCATTCTTTGTACATCTTTGCACTAACATTAGATTTAAACCAAAATTCATCAAGTTCGTTGAGCTCCATCATCCTCATTGATTGTACGCCATGCAAATCGATGTTTAGCCTTTGAATAGCCCAGTAGGCCTTGTGCTCTAACTCCACTAGAAAATGGCACTCCTTGCCATGTATGAGCCGAAATGGTGAGGGCTCAATACGAGTTTTGTATGCCGTGCTGTACACCCACAATGCATCGTCCAACTTAAGAGCCCATTCCTTCCTATTTGGTCCTACAATCTTTTCCAAATTCATATTTATCTCTTTTTTAGAGACTTTGTCGTGCCCACTTATTTGGGGTGGTAGGCAGTAGACACTTTATGCTTTACACCATATGATAGCAATCCAGCCATGTCCATGGAGCCAAAGCCGACTTTACATGATCCATTGGAGAATCTTGATGGACTAATGACAAGATCAAGGAGCAAAAGGATGAAAGCCACCTTACAAACTTTATTCTCAACACATTGTGAAGCCTTTGACAACTTGGAAGAACACTTGGCATCACCATCACTAACTCAATCACATGAAGTTGTTTACAACATTTCTTGCATTACAATTCATGAAGAAGTTCCTAGGAGTTCTACATTGGAGCTTAAGGAAATTCCACCTTAAAGAAGTGTTCATGAAGTACATTGAAGACCAAGATGGTGTGCTTGGATTTTCACATCATGGTTTCATGCCATTTCTTAAGTAATTAGGGTTTATGTTTAAGTTGTAATAATCAAGTCCATTAACAATTAATTATGGGCTTGGATTTTCGATTAAGTGTTAATTACTTAGCCCATTTATCTTGCATGATAATTAGGAAAGTAATCTCCTATTTTGTAGGGAAATTTAGGAAAGTAAACTCCTAAATTTTAGGGAGCTTGGCTGAAACCCTACTTTGTAGGAGATAGGTGATTTTTTCCTTTTTGGATTCAGGAAACTAGTTTGTTAGTTAGTTTTTACAACTTAAGTTGTAATTGGCTTTCCTTAGGGTTTCCTTTTTGTACTTGGCCGAATTTATTCCTATAAAAGGAAAAGGCCAATGACGTTTTTTTAGTAGAGAATAATAAAGATTTTTGCCTTGAAAAAGCTGAAAACTGTTTGTGTTTTTAAAACCTCTCGAAGCCTTTAGTGAGGAGCTATAGGATTAGCTTATCTTTCTTGATTTCAAGAACAAGCCAAACTTGGAAGTTAATCTCTTGATTTACATTATATTAATCATTCTTGTTTCTAATAACATAAAGGGTTTGGTTGGCTAATACCAAGTCTTTTTCGTTTCCTTTGAATTCACTTCCGCCATTGTTTGTTTTCGTGTTTTTCTTGTTTCGTTTTGGTTGAATTGTGCAACAAGGTCCTAAAGATTGTGGAGATTCAGTGGTCCAGGAGTTCGAGCCTCGCCCAACCTTATCAATTAGTATTAGAGCCAAAGTTGTTGCTTCAAATTCAGGTTACAAATTTCTATTCTCGCGTCTTCTTTTCGTCGAGTCTTCTTGCTGTTTTCACGTCAATTGTGTTGCTGTTTTGTGCGTCATTCAGCTACTGTTTATGGAGTCTTTCTTGCTTTTTAAATTCGTGTCCAATTCTGCACTTTTGTTACTCATATTGGTGCTGAATTTCGTCTACCTTTTTTTTAATCAATAAGAAAGAAAATCCAGTTAAATCATTGAATCCACACTAATTAATAACTTGATCTTTTTTTCGATACAAAAGAGAAGCAGTAAATGAGGAGTACTACTCCTTTACAAGATATGTAATTCGAAATAGAGACGGGGAAATAAGAAAGTGTTTACTCTAGCTAATCTAGAGTAAGGCTTTCTATTTTCCACAACAAAATTTGTTATACCATATACGAAAGGAAAATATGACAGTTCATTTTATTCAGCTGATGGTAATATTTTCAATCAGGAGCCCCTGCCTTTGATATTTCAGAATGAAAGCACCATCACATTCTAGCTTTAATCCACTAGGTCCACTCTTAATCCAGAGCCATTTCACGACATCAAAGCATCATCGTGCACTAAATATTTGTCAAAAAATTTCGTCTACCTTATTGCTGAAAATTTCGTCAAAAAAATTTGTCCCAAGTTAGTGTGTTGTTCTTGACGTTTTCGTGTCTTTTTGTTGCTGTTTTTGTCCCGTTTTTGTTGTGTCATTATTCTGTTCTAAATCTGGGTATATTTTTTCTTCTTTTTGAGATAAAACTGCATAGGAAATTGCATGTTTAGTTGCTGAATTTGTTTAGGGTTTTCCTTGCTAATTTTCGTCCAAGCCCTAGTGTTTAGGGTTAGGTGTTCTTGTTTCCAAATTCATAATTCTTGGTTCTTAATTGACTTGATCATTGTTGCTTCATTATTCTGAAGTTTTTGCTACTGATTTTGTGACAATCCAAGTGCTGGAACATTGATATAAGACAACAAAACAATCAAAACACAAAGCTGTCTCAAAACCCTAGTTAGGGTTTGTTCGAGAAAAAAAAATTTGTGATATAAAAAAAAGACCAAGTAGAAGAAAGCCCAAAGGCAATTGGTCTAATTCAAAAAAAAAATTGGACAAAAAAAAAAGAAAAAAGAAAACAAAACTGTTTCCAAGAACTAAGTGTTCTTCTTTGTTTCCTAAAAGCACACTAAAGTTAAAACTGTCATATCTTTTTCGTTCTAAATCGGAATAAGGTGATGCAAGTCCTCATCTTCTTGTCTTTCTTTCTACTTTCTAATTTTGGTAGTTTACAAAGCTATACCAAGTTATACCCTTACATGATCTTCTCAAACCTTTGCAGTTTTGCTTTATTATTCTATTTGATTTGTCTTATGTTTTCTTGATTGATTGGATTTCTTGATCATCAATTTGAATGCAATAATTATCCCGAGGATAAGAAGTACTGCCTAGACTTCATGCATCTATAGGATTATGCTAGTTTGTGGTGGGATGAGGTAATTAAATCTAGACGCCAAGATGGCGAAAGACCAGTCAAGACTTGGAGCCAAATGAAAGTTCTCATGAGAAAGAAATATGTGTCTTCACATTACCATCGTGAACTCAATCGAAAGTTGCACTGTCTTGTGTAAGGATGTCGAACTATTGAAGTTTACTACCATGAGATAGAAGCACTTATGATTAAGGCCAATATTCGAGAGGATCCCGACTGCACCATTGAGAGGTTCCTTAGAGGTATGAATTCCAAATTGGCATATCATGTTGATCTTCAAAGTTATGTTGACATTAATGAGCTTGTTCATAAGGCTATTAACATTGAGAAGCACATGAAATCAAACTCTCGGTTCACACAACCACAACCACCTTGGAGAAGGGATGCAAAACCGAATTCTACTCTATTTTCTCCACCTCCAAAACCACGGAGTTTCACGCCAAATCCACCTCAAAACACTTCGTCCAATGCACCAAAGTTCACTCCGAAGGTTGCTGAATCTTCCCCACAATCGGCGTCAAAACCTCCAACAAGATTGAGAGAAATCCGATGATTTAATTGACAAGGCTATGGTAATATGCAATCTGATTGTCCTACCCAATAATTGAAGTATATTAATGAAAATGGAGATGTGATTAGTGAAGATGAATGTGATGACATGCCAACACTTGAGGAGAAGTACCAAGATGAGGAGAGTGAAGAACTTGATAGTACTACATATGAGGTTGGCAATTATTCTTTAGTTTCTCATCGAATTCTTAACACACAACCACTAGTTGATAATGATTTGATTCATATAGAGAACATCTTTCACACACGATGCATGGTACAAGATAAATTTTATAGTAAAATTTTTGATAGTGGAAGTTGTACTAATGTGGCGAGTCCTTTACTTCTTAAGAGATTGAATTTGACTTGTGTGAAGCAGTCTAAGCCATATAAACTCCAATGGCTTAATAATTCGGCTGAGACTAAAGTAACCAAGCAAGTAACGATTCCATTCACCATTGGGAATTATGTTGATAAAGTTGTGTGTGATGTGGTTCCAATGGAAACTGGCCATATACTTCTTGGAAGGCCTTGGCAATTTGATCGAAATGTTGTGTATTATGCCAAGCCAAATTACTATTACTTTGAGCATCAAGGTAAAAACTTCAACTTAAGAGCCTTGAGTCTGACCCAAGTTTTTGAAGACCAAGCAAAGATGGTAAAAGCTTTCTGTGATATGTATGAAAAAGAAGCAAAGGAGAAAAGTGAGCTTGAAAAGAAAAAGAATGTAAACAATAGTATAGGTCGAGAAATTGTACCTAGTACTAATATTAGTTCTAAGTCTTATCATTTTGCTTCTATGAGTGAGATAAAGAGAGCAATACTAGTTAGGCAACCATTGTACTTGTTGTATTGCAAAGATGTACTTATCATTGATAGTGATCACCTTAATTCTTTGCCTAGTGTTGTTTTGTCTCTTTTACAGGAATATGGAGATGTGTTTCCCGAGGACTTGCCAATAGGATTACCACCTATTCGTGGCATTGAACATCAAATCGACTTTGTCCCTGGAGCGCAAATTCCAAACCGCCTAGCTTATAGAGCAAACCCTAAGGCAACAAAAGAGATTCAACGTCAAGTGGATGAACTCCTTGACAAATGTATTGTTCGAGAATATCTTAGTCCATGTTCAGTTCCTGTTATCTTGGTCACTAAAAAGGACGAATCTTGGAGAATGTGTGTTGATTGCCCTGCTATTAACAAAATCACTATTAAGTATAGACATCCAATTCCTAGATTAGATGATATGCTTGATGAATTGCATAGTTCTTGTATTTTTACCAAGATTGATTTGAAAAGTGGCTACTATCAAATTAGAATGAAGGAATGTGATGAATGGAAAACAGCCTTTAAAACAAAGTATGGTTTGTATGAATTGTTAGTTATGCCTTTTGGTTTATCTAATGCACCTAGTACTTTTATGAGGCTCATGAATCACATTTTTTCACTTTATTGGTAAATTTTTTATAGTTTATTTTGATCACATCCTTATCTATATCAAATCACTTGATAAACATATTTTACATTTAAAACTCGTGTTTGCTATATTGCGAGAGAACAAATTGTATGCTAACCTTAAAAAGTGTTCTTTTTGCATGGAATCAATTATCTTTTTAGGTTATGTTGTTAGTTCTCAAGGTATTTCTATCGATGAGTCAAAAGTTAAGGCAATCACGGATTGGCCAAGAACTACTTGTGCTAGTGATGTTAGATGTTTCATGGTTTAGCAAGTTTTTATAGGAGGTTTGTTAAGGACTTTAGTTCTATATCTGCACCTTTAAATGAACTTGTTAAAAAGAATGTCACTTTTGTGTGGAAAGAAGAACATGAAAACGCCTTTAACACATTAAAGAACAAATTGACTCACGCCACTTTGTTGGCATTGCCAAATTTTCCTAAAGCTTTTGATATACACTGTGATGCCTCCGGAATAGGTATTGGTGTTGTTTTGATACAGGAATCAAAGGCGGTGGCTTACTTCAGTGAAAAGCTTAATGGGACAGCCATAAAGTATGCAACTTATGACAAGGAGTTGTATGCTTTGGTAAGATCATTACAGGTTTGGCAACACTATCTATGGCCTAAAGAATTCATTATTCATTCTGATTATGAAAGCCTTAAATTTTTTAAAACTCAAGGTAAATTGAATAAAATGCATGCTAAATGGTTAGAGTTTATTGAATATTTTCCATATATGATCAAATACAAATCTGGTAAAGAAAATATTGTAGCTAATGCACAATCTAGGAGATACACTTTATTCACTTATTAGCATGCTAAGTTACTTGGTTTTGATTTGATTAAAGATTTGTATAAAGATGATCCTACTTTTAATGCTGCCTATGATCTATGTTCTTCAAAGCCGAATGGTGAATTTTATGTGCATGATGGATTTTTGTTTAAGAAAGATATATTATGCATACCCCTTTGTTTCATTCGTGATTTACTTGTTAAAGAGACCCATCGGGAAGGGTTAATGGGGCACTTTGAAATTGCTAAAACACTTGTCATTTTAAATTAACACTTTTATTTGTGTAACATGATTAAAAATGTTAAAAGTGTTTGTGATAAATGCATTGTGTGTAAACAATCAAAATCGAAAGTGATGCCTCATGGATTGTACACGCCTTTGCCTGTTTCTAGTCATCCTCGGATTGATATTTCTATGGATTTTGTACTTGGTTTGCCTAGGTGACACACTGGTCATGATAGCATATTTGTTGTAGTTGATAGATTTAGTAAAATGTTGCACACTTCATTGCATGTTCTAAGTCTAATGATGCTACACATATTGCTGATTTATTCTTTAAGGAAGTTGTAAGATTGCATGGCATTCCACAAAGTATTGTTAGTGATACGAATGTTAAATTGTTGTCTCGTTTTTGGCGTACTTTATGGAATAAGTTAGGCACTAAATTGTTGTTTTCTGCTATTGCACATCCACAAACTGATGGACAAATTGAAGTAGTTAATCGCACTTTATCTTCCCTGCTCCGTGCCATTATCCAAAAGAACTTCAAGAATTGGGAAAGTTGTTTACCTCATATTGACTTTGCATATAATAGGACTTTGCATAGTTCTACTAATTGCTCACCTTTTGAAGTTATTTAAAGATTCAATCCATTAACTCCACTTGATATTTTGCCTCTTTCTATTAATGAGTTTGTTAATGTCGAAGGTAAAAGGAAAGCTGATTTTGTGAAGGAGTTACATGAGAAGGTTTGAAATAATATTCAAAGGCGTAATGAACAAATTGCTAAGCCAGCCAATACGTGTAGAAAGTAAGTGATATTTCAATCGGGTGATTGGGTTTGGATCCACTTAAGAAAAGAAAGGTTTCCCGAAAAAATGAAATCTAAGTTTCATCCAAGAAGAGATGGACCTTTTCGAGTCTTGGAAAGGATTGGAGACAATGCTTCCAAGATAGAACTACCAAGTGGGTATGGCAACATGCCATCTACATTTAATGTTTCTGATTTATCTTTGTAAGATGTAGGTGATTCGAGGACAAATCCTTTCGAAGAGGGAGGGAATGATAGCAATCTAGCCATGTCCATGGAGCCAAAGCCGACTTCAGATGATCCATTGGAGAATCTTGATGGACCAATGACAAGATCAACGAGGAAAAGGATGAAAGCCACCTGGCAAACTTTATTGTCAACATATTGTGAAGCCTTGGACAATCACATGAAGTTGTTTGGAACATTTCTTGCATTACAATTCATGAAGAAGTTCCTAGGAGTTCTGCATTGGAGCTTAAGGAAATTTCACCTTGAAGACTTCGTTCATGAAGTACATTGAAGACCAAAATGGTGTGCTTGGATTTTCGCATCTTGGTTTCACGCCATTTCTTAAGTAATTAGGGTTTATTTTTGAGTTGTAATAATTAAGTCTATTAACAATTAATTATGGGCTTGGATTTTTGATTAAGTGTTAATTACTTGGCCCTATTATCTTGCATGATAATTAGGAAAGTAATTTCCTATTTTGTAGGGAAATTTAGGAAAGTAAACTCCTAAATTTTAGGGAGCTTGGCCAAATCACTACTTTGTAGGAGATAGGCATTTTTTCCTTTTTGGATTTAGGAAATTAGTTTGTTAGTTAGTTAGAAAGTCAAGTGTAATTGGCTTTCATTAGGGTTTCCTTTTTGTACTTGGCCGAATTTATTCCTATAAAAGGGAAAGGCCTTTGACGTTTTTTAGTAGAGAATAATAAATATTTTTGCCTTTCAGAATATGAAAACACTTTGTGTTTTTAAAACCCCAAGAAGCCTTTAGTGAGGAGCTATAGGATTAGCTTATCATTCTTGATATCAGGAACAAGCCGAACTGGGAAGTTATTCTCTTGATTTACATTAGATTATTCATTCTTGTTTGTAATAACGTAAAGGGTTTGGTTGGCTAATACCAAGTCTTTTTCGTTTCCTTTAAATTCACTTCCGCCAATATTTGTTTTCGTGTTTTTTTCTTGTTTCGTTTTGGTTGAATTGTGCAACACGGTCCTAAAGATTGTGGAGATTCGGTGGTCTAGGAGTTCGAGTCTCACCCAACCGTATCACTTTATTTGGCCAAAAGTGATGCAAAAACCTTTTTGCAAAAGTGCGAGTCCCCATCACTTATTATCGCCCGTGGAGTGCCAAACCTGTTGAATATGTGCTTATTCAGAAATACAGCTACACTTCGGGCATCATTATGTGGGAGTGCAATGGCCACAACCCACTTTGACACATAATCTACAGCCACCAGTTTATATTCCATGCCGCATGATTTTGGGAAAGGTTCGATGAAGTCAATGCCCCATACATCAAAGAGCTCCACTTCTAGAATGTTGTTCAGGGGCATTTCATTACGTGAGGAGATGTTGCAACTTCTTCGACACTTATCACACTGGCCAACCCAAATGCGTGCATCTATGAAGATATGTAGCCAATAGAATCCACTTTGTAGCAGCTTGTAGCCCATCTAGGTTGCACAAAAATGTCCCTCGCATGGGCCTTCATGACAAGCCTTCAAAATATCATATTTCTCACCTTGGTTTACGCATTTTCTTATCACTTGGTCACTACACACTTTATAAAGAGCATTATCCTCCCAGAAGAAGTACCTTGCATCATGCCTCAATTTCTTTCTCTGCTCATGCAAGTAGTACCAAGGCACTTGCCAAGCCACGATAATGTTTGCTATCTAAGCATACCATGGCAAGTCCTACTTGTCCACTTTAAAAACTTGCTCCTAAGGAAAGTGTTCTCGGATCAAAACTTCTGGATTATCTTGCGCATTCAACTCCAGCCTTGACAAATGGTCGGCTAAAACATTCTCGTATCCTTTTGGATCTTTAATTTCAATATCAAATTCCTGAAGTAATAAAACCCATCTTATAAGCATCGGCTTGGCTTTCTTCTTAGCAAGAAAATATTTCAAAGCTGCATAGTCAGTAAGCACAATCACCTTTGAGCCCAGCAAATAAGCCCTAAATTTATTAAATACAAACACTACAACAAGCATCTCTTTTTTAGTTGTGGTGTAATTCATTTGAGCCTCGTTTAACAATTTGCTTGCATAATAGATTGTGTGAAAAACTTTGTTTTGTCTTTGCCCAAGCACAGCACCAAGTGCATAATCACTCGCATCACACATGATTTCAAAATGCTTACCCCATTGTAGAGTGACTATGACCGGTGCTTCCTCAAGCCATGCCTTTAACAACTAGAAAACCTCAGAACATTCTTCACCAAAATTTAACTTGACATCCTTTTATAACAAACTGCACAAAGGCCTTGCAATCTTAGAAAAATCCTTGACGAATCTTCGATAAAAGCCAGCATGCCCTAAGAAACTTCTGATGCCTTTAATGTTGGTTGGAGGTGGTATCTTGGCAATGATATCCACTTTAGCCCTGTCCACTTCAATTCCTTTATGAGACATTTTATGTTCCAAAACTATGCCCTCCTGCACCATAAATTGGCATTTTTTTCCCAGTTAAACACCAAATGGGTTTCCACACACCTTTACAACACTATTGCAAAATTGTCCAAGCATCCAACAAAGGTCATGCCAAAAACCAAAAGATTGTACATGAAGATCTCGATGATGGATTCCACCATGTCATGAAATATGGCCATCATGCATCTTTGAAAGGTTTCAGGGGCATTGCACAGGCCAAAGGGCAAGCATTTGTAAGCAAATGTACCGAGTGGGCAAGTGAAGATAGTATTCTCTTGATCCTTGTGGTTAATGGCAATTTGGTTATAACCTGAGTACCCATCCAAGAAACAATAGAAAAGATAGCTAGCAATTATGTCTAAAAGTTTCTCCACTAAGGGAAGTGGAAAATGATCTTTCCTTGTTGCCGCGCTGAGCTTGCTGTAGTCCATGCATACAGCACATGCACTGATGATTCTAGCCACCAAGAGCATCATTCTTCGCCACAGTAACTCCACCTTTCTTTGGCACACATTGTACATGGCTTACCCACTCATTGTCTGAAATTTGGAAAATCATGCCGAATTCCAAAAGCTTGATTACCTCTTTCTTCACCACCTCCATCATTTGAGGATTTAGCCTTCTTTATCTATCAGGCACACGAATGGGATTTTCCTCAAATAAGATTTTTTGCATGCATATGTTTGGACTAATTCCTTTGATGTCTGCAATTGTCCAGCCAATGGCTTGCTTTAACTTCCTCAACACACCAAGTAACTTTACTCTTGCCAACCTTCCAGCTTTGAAGAGATTACTATAGTCAAGGTTTCATTTTCACCCAGAAAAGCATATTTCAAGTAAGGAGGCAAAGGTTTTAGCTCCAACTTGGATTGCACCATGATGGAAGGCATGAGTTTTTCATTCCTGCATAACATTTCTTCATACCTCACCTCTGTGGGTGCACAAACATTGTTAGTCAAAAAATCACAAACATCATCATCATCCAAATTCTTAGCACATGTTCACTGTAATGGATCTTCTACAAAATTTCATTTTGCATTTCATTATCTTCATCTTGCAATTCAAAAATTGTTTCATCTAAAACACAAAATTCAACCAAGTTTCAATCTCAGACAAAATCACGCAATCTTCATCATCAAACTCTATATTCTCAATTTCTTCATCACAAACATTCAATTCATCAATACAAATATAATCACGTTTAATGTTTTCATCAACCCTATGCATGGAACAAGCTACAGCTCTAATTGCAAAGCAAGACTCTACATGCTTAGGATTCTTTATAGAATAGTTGACATCAAACACAACTTGTTCATTTTTAATTCTAAATGTTACCGTTGTGCTTCTTACACCTATCAAGGCATCTCCAGTGGCAAGAAATAGTCTACCAAAGATAAGAAGTACTTCGGGATCCTCTTTCATGTCCAGCACAATAAAGTCCACTAGGAGTGTTAACTTCTCTATCATTACCAACACATCTTCTACAATGACTGTGGGCTTCACCAAAGATCTATCCGCAAGTTGTAATGTTACAGCTATATGACATATTCTTCTACTCAGACCCACATTGATAGCAATGGAGAGAGGCAACAAGCTGATTCCAGCACGAAGGTCATAGAGTACTTTTTCGAAATATCTTGTGCCTATCTTGTATGGAATGGTACAACTACCAGGATCCTTCAATTTGGGAGGTAGATTGTGCATAACCCAAGCTTGACTGCATTATGTGAGCATCATTGGAGCTTCACAATGAAGAATTTGCTCCTTGTTGGATATGAGATCCTTGAGGAATTTTGCATACTTAGGCACAACACTCACCAAATCCAACAACGGGAGACTCACATTAACTTGTTTCACAACATTCAAAAATCAATCAAATTGTGGCCCTCTCTTTGGTGGTGGTTTCACTCTCTCTTGAAATGGAGGAGAAGGAGCGTACTCTGGGAAATTGTAAGGACGTGGTGGGCCTCTAACCTTTTTGGTCACCTCCTTTTCTTCATTGTCCTGCACCTTCTTCTTCTCTAGTGTCATGGACTTATGTGCACAATCTTTCTCAAGCTCAACTACATCCTCATCTTCAACTCTATTTATGTTACATCCTATAGTGGTAGTTCCTTGCAATTGCTTTCCACTCCTGAAGGTAAAAACATTACAAACCTCATTGCCCTCGGGATTCAAAACTGTATCACTCGGAAGAGATCCGCTGGGCCTATGATGCATTGCATTGGCTAGTTGCCCATACTGTATTTCAATATTTTTGATTGTTGCATCATGATGTTTGACACTAGTTTCCAGCCCAGCAAATCGATGTTCACTGTTGTCCAGCTTGTCCATGATACGATGGAACATGTCTTCCATAGAAGGCTTCCTTGGCTCTTGTATATTCGGCTGATGTTCAAACCCAGGAGGTGGATTCGAGGACCTTCTTTGATCATTACCTTGGAAGTATTGTCCTCCTTGATTTCGATTCCGCTGTCCCTAATTGCTTAGGCCACTACCATATTGTCTATTACCTCTAGAATAATTTTTAGAATACTGTGGGTTGTTATAGTTGTTGACATATTGCAATCACTCCGTGGTGATAGCACATTCGTCGGGTATAATGCCCTCCCTTGCACAAGCCACAAGAGAGCACTAGAGCTTTGGCTTGTGTGGCCTTCAATGTTTGCACCTACTTTTCAAGAGCTTCAATTTTAGCTCATAGAGAAGTTTTATCATCATGATCCAGAATGCCTCATTACCTCATTCCATGTGGCTTTCTAGTCTCAGGGAAAAGATATTCATCTTCAGCAATCTTATCAAAAAGCTCCCTCACTTCTAGAACACTTTTGTCTTTTAAGTCTCAATTTGCACAAGCCTTGACCATCACTAAAAACTCTGCCGTAAGTCCCTTGAAGAAAGTATTCAATTCCTTTATGTCACGAAGGTCATGATTCAGACATTGTCTGATCAAATCATTAAAGCGCTCCCAAGCTTCATAAAATGTCTCTCCTTCTTATTGTTGGAAGTTCATGATGTCCATCCTCCTTTTCTCGAGCTTAGTTGGTGGAAAGTATTTAGCCAAGAATTTCTTCTGTAGCTCATCAAAGGATGTCGCAACATTTGTGGCTCCAATAGATTTGAACTAGTGCTTTGCCTTGCCTCTAACAGATAGAGGAAAAAGAATTCAATGCACTTCACTCTGAGGTACATGTTGAAGTTTGAAGGTACTGCATAATCCCAAGAACCAGACAAGATGTTCATTCGGATCCTCATTATTGAGTCCTTAAAAAAATTGTCCTTGAGTGATCATAGACACGATTTGTGTAGGAATATGATAGCTCTCCACATCAATGTCTTGTTGATCAAACCCATTCTCAAAGTTAATGGCATAATGATCACTAAATCGCAGTGGTCTTGCTTCCTGATTAGCCATTCTCCTTTCTCGTTATTGATTTCTCAAATTTCTCGCCAACTCGAGATCAAGATGATACTTTGGTTCTCCTGTAGACCTAAGAGATCTGGGCGTACAAAACACACACCAAGATTAATGTCTGATAGAAGGGAACACAAACAATTGTAATTAGAAGAATAGCAAATGTAAACAAAAGAAAACAGAACAAAAATAGAACAAAACATTAAAATTCAAGAAACCATCCCTTCCCTGACAGCGGCGCCAAAAATTGACGCGTTAAAGTCGTATGCTCACCAATTTATCCTCACACAACTGTAGAAGAGGTGAGAGGGTTTCGTTCCACAAAGAAGGGGGTGATTTCCATAATTCAAGTTATTGCTCCAACAATTGTGACAAAAACAATATTAGAAGAACAAGAAGTAAAAATAGCAAGAACAGTAGGTCAAATGTGAAAATGAGTAGGAAGTGGATGTCCTAGGGTTCTTTTACAGGATAAATGCTCTTCAAACAACTCGCACAATGCAATTGACAAGCATGCAAAACCGGAGAAGACCTAAGTTGCCTAGAAGCCTAGCCTGCAGTTGGCATGTCAACCGCACTACAGTATACACTCCCTAACATCACTCTTTCCCATACAGTATACACTCCCTAACATCACTCCCTAGCATTCATTTTCTAAAATCTTCCCGTGGCGAGGCCTGACTTTGCTCCTTTAGTCTTCGTTAGCAATAGAGAGCCTCTTTTCACTTTATCCTAATGTTTTAAGTGATCTCCAACCGGCATGGCGACAGCATTTAAGAACACGAACAAGCAAAGCAAGTGAAAGAACTCAATATTTCATATTTCCAGTTCTCATTTCTTGCATTCTAACAAAAATTAGTGAATCTAACCTCAACTCAGCATATCAATTGCAATTAAAGTTCAATTCAGATAATACCGGAGCTAATTCATGAAACTTAACCATGCTCACAAACAGAACAGAGTATGATTTTAGTTCTTTACAGATTATGTCAATTGCACAACATAGAGTCATCTAAATTAGGCATTCATCCATCTGAACCCTAGGACATTGCAAGTTTAGCCGGAAGAACTCATTCTCATAACTTGATCATCAAAATGCAGCATTGAACAATTCATTCTCATTAAATTGGAAATTTTATCGATTAAACACAAGAGAATTGCTCAAGCTTCCTTAATTGAGAAGAGAATTCTTGTGGTCGATCCAAGAGTTTGATCGGAATCGAAATCGAAGCCAAAATTCTAGAGAAAGAAAGTTAGAGAGAGAAAATTTACCACTCACAAGCTTCTAGAAAAATTTCTAAATCCCAAAGTCAAAAGTCCCTCAAAAAGTATGACAAAATCCTTCTATTTATAGAGTTCTAAAGCTTAATCTACACAAACCGTAAACTAAGCACTAAATTACAAAAATGCCACTGGGAGGAATAGACTGTCTACAATTAGCAAGTGCACAGAGCTCCATGTCAGCAACCTTTCCACCTTTCCAGCTTTCCATGCCTTTGAGCTGGCATCATCCACATTCTAACTTCACCTTTCAAGCTCCTGAGCCAATCAATAGCACGCCTCCAAGATCTGCACACGAAAAGGTGAGTTACTTAGAAAAATTTTGAAGAAGAAATCACACACAAATACATAATGCGGCCGCACCTCAAATAATTTTTACACGGTGCGGTCGCACCATGAAAAGTTTTCCACGGTGTGCATGGTGTCTGTGTTATGCTGTGCTTGTGTGCACTTGCAAGCATGTTGGTGTGCTCATGAGTGTGTGCTTGAGTTGGGTGCATCAACACAAGTGTGCATTGTGAAGTGTGTTGTGATGCAAGTAAAGCATGTAATGCTTGTGACGTGCATGTAGTGTGCTTGTGTTGGTGCATGAGTGTGCTTAAAGAAGTGCACATGTGTGCATGAGAAGTGCCTATAATGTGCTTGTGCGTGCATGTGATGCTTTGAATGCTTGTGTTGTGTTGTGCTTTTATGGTGCTTATGATGCTTGGAGTAGTGAATATAGCATAGCAACAGTGTAGTGCATGTGCAAGATGTAGCTTAGCAAGAGTGTAGTGCATCTGCAAGATGTGTGCAAATATGTGCAGCAACTGTGTGCATGCACGTGCATACATGTGCACAAGTGTGTGCTGAATGTGTGCATAAATGTGTGAGCAGTGTATGCGGGGCTTGTGCGAGATTAGTGCTGAATATGTGCACACCTGTGCACAAATGTGTGCAAAGTGTTGTGCATAAAATGTGGGCGGTGCACAAGCGTCGTGCGGTGAGTGTGTGCGGTGTGTGCAATGAGTGCGGCGCATATGTGGCAACTCGTGCTTGTGCGCTATGTGGCGCATGTGCGGCAAGTGCATGCGTGTTGTGCGGTGCAAGCATGCATAGTGCAGAAAGTGTATGCGGGCCTCGCACGCTGCATGCGAGACTTGTGCGATGTGCGCGCAAAGTATGTGCGACGAGTGCATGCCGGCATACAGCAAATGTGTGCATGGTGGGCTACCTTTGTGCGGCAATGTGCTATGTCCTCAAGCGCACACTTAGGTGCTCATGCAAAACTTATGCATACTAAAGCGCCAAATTCACCCTTTTTTAACCACATAACACTACATGCAAACCATCACACAACTTACAAATCTGTGTGCAATTTCTGCACAAAAATGCACTGGAACACAACAAAAGCCAAGTAAAACTCGCATTTTCAAATCAATATAAAACTGGCTTATTAGACTTCCTTCATTTAAATTTGTCTATTCTATACTTGAGGGATATTGACATTAAAGTGAGATATAGTAATGAAATAGAACTGTACAAGTAATATACAAAATATTCAACAAGATAACCCAATACAAGAAGTTAACCCAATACAAAATTCTGAAGATAGTGATAGCAATGATATTCAAAATGATGAAATAAATGAAGTAATAGAAAAGGAATATCTAATTGAATTTACTTTAATCTGATTTGGTTTAATAGTTCCTTTATATTTTAAACAAAACACTAAAGGACGAAAAATGTAGGAGTTAACTAATGTAACTTGCCAATTACCTTTCGTGTTTGTAGCTTTTCAAGTTGGACCAAAGTAATGAACAAGTTAACTCACATTTCTTAAGGCATGGATTAAAGTCTACAAGCACGACATTAACAAAATAGCAAAACAAACTAATGACAAACTCTCTAATACTAGATTCAGTGAACAAGGTAAAAGCACGTGTTTGATTTTTGGCCATTATTTGGTGATTGTTTGATCCTTCCTAATGTTTCCGACCTCCTTCTAAGCCTTTTAGAAACATTTTAGATACACTTTCAAAAAGGTAACTCATTATAAAGTCGATGAAACTTTGTGATTTTTCCCAAAGTTAGTGTAAGAAACATTCTTAATGAACTCAATTCCCATTGTTTGTGGTGGTGAAGGCCAAATGTAAAAGCAGGTCAAAATGCCATTGACCGACTAGACCTTGAAAGGTTCTCTTCCTCTTCTTGTCCAATTCCAGATCGCCTCTGTAATACCCCGTTTTGAAGCTCTCGACGGATCTACAAGTCTCATTGGGCATAGCCCCATGATATACCCTTGTTTTTGGCCAAATTCACTTGTTTTGACTACTTTCGAAGCTATCGAAAGGGACGTCTTCAAGTCAATTTTAGTCTTTGACTCCTTGTAACTAACGACTAATTAACTAACTTATTAACTAACTAAGTCAACAAGAACTAGTACTAACTAACTAACTGCATGTAACTTTCAAACTATTCGGGAAATTTCTTAACCGAAACACTAAAGGACGAACAATGTGGGAGTTAACAAATGTAACTTGCCAATTACCTTTCGTGTTGATAGCTTTTCAAGTTTGACCAAAGTAATGAACAAGTTAACTAACTATTCTTAAGGCATGGATTAAAGTCTACCAACACAACATTAACAAAATAGCAAAGCAAACTAATGACAAACTCTCTAATACTAGATTTATTGAACAAGGTAAAAAAGCGAGTTTGATTTTTTGCCATCATTTGGTGATTGTTTGATCCTTCCAAATGTTTTCGACCTTCTTCTAAGCCTTTTAAAAACCTTTTAGATAAATCTTCAAGAAGGCTACTCGTTGAGCTCCAAAGTCGATGAAACTTTGTGATTTTTCCCAAAGTTAGTGTAAGAAACATTCTTAATGAACTCCATTCCCTTTGTTTGTGCTAGTGAGGGCCAAATGTAAAAGCAGGTCAAAATGCCATTGACCGACTAACCCTAGAAAGGATCTCGTCCTCTTGTCATCCGATTTCAGATCGCCTCCGTAATACCCCGTTTTGAAGCTCTCGACGAGATCTACAAGTCTCATTGGGTATAGCCCCATGACATACGCTTGTTTTTGGCCAAATTCACTTGTTTTGACCACTTTTGGGGCTATCGAAAAGGACCTCTTCAAGTTAATGTTTGTCTTTAACTCCTTGTAACTAACAACTAACCAACTAACTAACTTATTAATTAACTAAGTCAACAAGAACTAGGGCTAACTAACTAACTTCAAATAACTTTCAAACTATTCGGCCACTTTCTTAACCGAAATACTGTTTTTAATATAAATTTCATTTTGCAGGTTTTCACTACAAAAAGGTAGGATATGGATCTTAAGGCAATAAAATATACAAACATCAAGACAACCTCTACCAATATTATTAAATTACTAGAAGAAAGGGAAATTGGTACTTCAAATCCTCAGCATATTCATCCAGAAAGACAATATGAAGACTGTATACAATCAGGACAATGAAGAAAAGATAAGGAGATTCAATCATGGTGGAATTACTATGTCACCAAAACCAAGAAGAATTATTTCTCATATCGGACAGAGATAATTAAGCAACATACCAAGGAAGCAAAAAAGCTGAAAAAGCTAAAAGATACATAAAGCAAGTTGAAGAAGACATAAAGCAAAATGAAGACAAATGCATCTGACAAAGCAAAATGGACTAAGAAACATACTCAAATAGTTAAATTAGCACAAGAAAAAATTAAGTCATTACCTTGTTTAGGAATACGAAATCCCAACACATACATGACAGTAGAAACAGAGGCATCTGACATAGGTTATGATGGAGTATTAAAAAAAAATTAAATGAGAAAATTGAATTAGTTAGATACACTTCAAAAGTATAGATAGGTTCACAAAAGAATTATTCAACAGTTAAAAAAGAAATTTTATCAATTGTTAGGTGTATTTCAAAATTTCAAGATGATTTATATAACAAGAAATTTTTATTAAGATTAGATTGTAAAGCAGCAAAAGACATTTTACAAAAAGATATTCAAAATTTAGTTTCAAAACAAATCTTTTCTAGATGGCAAGGGATTTTATCTGTATTTGATTTCGATATTGAATATATTAATGGTGAAAATAATTCTTTACCCTATTTTCTTACTCGAGAATTTCTTACAAGCAAACATCAAGATGTCAAAGAAACCGGAGCAATCATTCAACAATCAAAAGATGCAAAGTCCTAAGGATTACACCTCAAAGGTAATCGATTCAAAATCAATTATTCAATCACCAAATATTCAAACCAGTAATAGATTTCTTCAAATTGAGGATTTTCCTCCATTACCATATGTTCAAGTAGCATCCACACCATTCGCAAAAATTCAACCAATAGCAAAAACACAATTAATTCTATCATCTTCAACAACTCCCATTGCTATGACACCTTACCCAGCTCAAAATATTCAAGCATCCTCATCTGATTCAATCCAAAAATTCCCTTATGTTGAAAAATATGGATATGAATATTTAATTTTAACAAAGTTTACTCAAAAACCAGAGATTGCTATTTTAAAATCTTATTATGCAAAATTCTTTACTCAATCTTTATCATGGTTTTCGGATGATTCAAGTAAAACTCAAAATTTTTATGAATATATATTAGTAGAATCTGGTTCAGTAGACATCATTCACAATAAAAATGAATCAGGATATGTTACTCATTCAAAATGTAGTATTAAAAATTCAACTAATTTTGGAAATATTTATAATATTCAATCATTTTCCATGCCATATGATCCACAATGATATAATTATCAGGATTACAAACAAGCTTGGAAAAAAGCATTTTATTTTCGAGCTTTTGATAATTCATGGTTTTTTACTTTTCATAAAACTTGTAAAAACAATTTTCCACTTTGGTTCTATGATTGGTGGGCTACCCATGGTTCCCATGAGAAAATAATGCCTCTTCAAGCAAAGGAAGGTTTCAAAAAATGGAAATCTGAATCAAGTATGCAATTATATATGAGAGAAGTTCAATTCCATACTGAGCTTAAAGTTCCGTGGATATAGTGTTAGCAATTCCAAGTCATTCAAGCTCAACCAAAACCCAAGCCCATGTCATTGGTCAGACAATTCAAAATTAAATGCTGGGAGAAATGTGATCCAGCAACTTGTTGCCCACAAGCAGTAGCAAAATATTTTGAAACAGGAACAAGAACGTGGGTAAACAATAAACAAAATTCCAGCCCAATACAATAAAGCCCAAGATCTCAACCCACTCAACCTAGTCCATCCATTCCAAGAACAGAAGAACAAAATAATGCTGCATGGGAAGAATTTCAACAATATTTGGCATTCAAGAATATGAAACAACAATCTCAAGTACAACCTCAATTTTCTTCAGAATCAACACAAAGCCCTATTCAAGAAGATTATTTTGGAGGCCCTATGGCACAAGATACCTTCGATTATTAAGAAAACTAGGGGAAAAAGAATAATAAAAATTTCATTTTGCATGTTTTCGCTACAAAAAGGCAGGATATGGATCTTAAGGCAATAAAATATACAAATTTCAAGACAGCCTCAACCAATATTATTAAATTTTTGGAACAAAGGGAAATTGGTACTTCAAATCCTCAGCATATTCATCCAGAAAGATAATATGAAGACTGTATACAATGAGGACAATCAGGAAAAGATAAGGAGATTCAATCATGGTGGAATTACTATGTCACCAAAACCAAGAAGAATTATTTCTCATATCGGACAGAGATGATTAAGCAACATACCAAGGAAGCAGAAAAGCAGAAAAAGCTGAAAGAGACATAAAGCAAGATGAAGAAGACATAAAGCAAAATGAAGACATAAAGTAAAGATGATGAAGACCTAAAGCAAAAGATTTCAGACAAGTTGGCTACTCAAAGGTCACTTCAAAAATAAAGCAAAAGATATGTAGTCTGTTCAATAATAAAGCAGATTCCGGATTTCAAAATTATATTCAAAAAAATGTAATAAGAATAGGAATATTTCTCCTATAAAAGGAAAAGCACTCAATGTATTAAGCATCGCATGTTTTCATAAATAAAATATCCTCTTGAATTCACTCCATGTGTTTCTTACTTTTCCTACTTTATCTTTATTAAAAGGTATTATTAATTTACTTTAATTTATTTTTATTCGGTCCTGCTTATTTTACTACTATTAAAAGATTTAATACTTCAAGAAGATAAAAAACTAGAATTCTTAGAACCATTCAGTATAAATAAATTATACACTAAATATTCATCAAATACAAATATTCAAGGCATAATTCCCCAATCAATAACGAATTCAAGTTCAAATCTAATTCAAGACCAAATTAAAGAACTAAAATTAGAGAAATTCGAAACGACATTAGAGCTTTGCAATTAAATGAATTAGAAATACAAGCAAAAATGACAATAAATGAACAAAATTAGGATGACATTCCAGAAAATAGTTATAAAGGAAAAGGTATTCAAATATCTGATAAAACAAATGAAGAAGAATATCTAAACATAATTGAAAAAATCAATATAGAAAAATGGTATGTTTATGTTACTATAGGAATTCAAGATTATCATACACCTTGTATTGCTATGATAGATAGTGGAGCAGATCAGAGTTGTATAAAATCAGGAATAATACCAATTAAATATTGTTCAAAAACCAATCATAGATTACAAACTGCAAATGGAAGTCCGTTAACAATTAAATATAAATTAGCAAATGGATTTATATGTAATAATAATTATTGTTTTAAACATTTATTTATTATAGTAGAAGATTTGAATATATTTCTGGATTATTATTAATATTTGTATTTTGACTAAAAGTTCTTCTTAAACTAGGAGTTTCTGATATTGAATGTCTTGATTCTATTAAGTAATCATTTCTTATAGATTTATTAGCTCCATATTTATTGAATTTAATATTATTAAATTGTATTAAAATACTACCATCTTCTTGTTTAATCATTCCAGATGCACTAGTTTGTTGTACATTTCTTGGTTGATGTTGTGGAATTATTGTAAATGTTTCAGGAATAGTTATCTCATCCCATTTTAAAAGTTTTGGAGTATAAACCGCTGATTTTGAGGAATCTTCTTCAAATATTACAGTCTCATCTTTATTTGTTTGTTCTAGTCTTAATTTAGGGTCGATTAAAGTTTTGAGTAATTTAAAACATATCTTATATAATATAGCAAAACTTCTACTTCTTTTATCTATTTTATTTTGATCTACTTGTATATCCATAACTAATGAATCCATTATTAAATAATCCATTAAACTTGCAACAAAATTGGGAACACAATTAAATGTAATAGCTCCATCGCATATATTTGTTTGTAATAATGACAATATTGAATCTTGATATTCTGTCAATCTTTTTATTCAATATCAGAAACTCCTAGTTTAAGAAGAACTTTTAGTCAAAATACAAATATTAATAGTAATCCAGAAATATATTCAATCCCAATAACTGGAAGTCAAAAAATTCATTATAAATCTCCATTACCTGAAATAATAGGTAACAATCATTAAGAAATTCACCAACATATTCTGAAATGAACGAGGAGTCCCAAGATTAGTAATAAATTATAAACCTTTAAATAAAGTATTAAAATGGATTAGGTATCCAATACCTAACAAAAAAGATTTAATGGTGATATAGTAAAAGATGCTCAGGGAAATACTGAATTATTTCTCATATCGGACAGAGATAATTAAGCAACATACAAAGGAAGCAGAAAAGCAGAAAAACCTGAAAGAGACATAAAGCAAGATGAAGAAGACATAAAGCAAATTGAATAGATAAAGTAAAGATGATGAAGACCTAAAGCAAAAGATTCCAGACAAGTTGGCTACTCAAAGGTCATTCAAAGGTCACTTCAAAAATAAAGCAAAAGATATGTAGTCTATTCAATAATAAAGCAGATTCCGGATTTCAAAATTATATTCAAAACAATGTAATAAGAATATGAATATTTCTCCTATAAAAGGAAAAGCACTCAATGTATTAAGCATCGCATGTTTTCAGAAATAAAATCTCCTATTGAATTCACACCCTGTTTTTCTTACTTTTCCTACTTTATCTTTATTAAAAGGTATTATTAATTTACTTTAATTTATTTTTATACGGTCCTGCTTATTTTGGTATCACATATCCATATAAACCATATAAAAGAAGAAGTAAAACATATCAACAGAATCAAAATCAAAATGAACAAAGACAAACTAGAGATTTTAAGAAAAAGAAATATAGAAAGAAGAAATTAATTTGTTACAAATGTGGTAAACCAGGTCATATTGCAACTAATTGTAGAACTCAAAAAAGAATTAATGAAATTTTTGATAAAGATGAAGATAAAGATTTAAGAGATAAAATAATTAAAATAATGATTAATGAAGAAACAGAAGAAAGTGATTCGAATATTAATGAAATATATTCAGATAGTGAAGAAGACTATTCAGATAGATCTTCACCATGTCGATGTATTAATGTAATATCTAATGAAAAAAGTAATAAGGATATTTTATTTGAAATCAGAAGTAAAATTGAAAATCCAGAAGAACAAAGACAATATTACTAAGATTAAAAGATTTAATACTTCAAGAAGATAAAAAACTCTTCTCTTTTTAATACATATGTTATAAACATAACTTTATACCATCTAAAATCTGTGAAAGTTGGACATCTTAAATTAGTAAGAAATACTTGAGTGCATTTGTTATCTGTAGTTGGATTTCCTAGAAAATGAACTGTCAAAGCATATAGTAAAAAATCAGCACTAGGCTCCGCTTGGATATGGTGTTTTTTGGTTTTATTTATGAAATGATTTTTTTGGAATTTGTATTAGAAAGGAATATTTATAAAATGATTAGATGTGTTTGGAAAGATAAATTTGGTTAATTTATTGGAAATTGTGTATAAAAAAATTATTATTATATATATAATAATTATTTTATATATTATTATATAATAAAATTTTAAAACATATGGGACCCACTAATTTAAAGATGCAGCAACAATGCATGTCCAAATTCCAAATTTCCCTTCATTTGTGTTTGACCGGTATTTTATCTAAATTTCCCATCATTTCTGTTTGACTGAAAGTCCAAATTTCCCATGATTTGTGTTTGACCGGTATTTTATCCATTATTTTATCCAAATTTCCCATCATTTGTGTTTGACCGGTATTTTCCCAACTTTTGCAATCTAAATATGAAACGGTAGAAGATTGAGAAGCCAAACGTAATTTTATTCAGTTTTACAAATAGATCTAAATTTTGTAAATCCAAACGGAGCCAATTTTTTTAGTATTTCCCTGAGCATCTTTTACTATATCACCATTAACATCTTTTTCATCTTCTTCAGTAGTATGATTTAATATTTCATTTTTGTTTTCTTGAGTTATTAAATTGTCCCACCAATTTTTTATTTGTCCTGAAAATCCTGATGTAAAAGCTACAGCAGTTGTTTTTTGATCGTATCTTTCTTGTCCATAAGCAACTTTTTCCATTCCCATTTCTTGAAATAATCTTAATATTTCATATTTTGATTTTCCATTAATATTCCATTCACTCAATATCCCACCTAATCCACCAAGTTTAAATTCCATCCTAACCTTTTGGTGGTCACATCCGGGTAAAAACAAAATGCATAGACTCATCACTCAAATTCTCCCTCCTCTTATCTGTTGGGAAATATGGAAAGGGAGAAATAAATGGCTTTTTGAGGAGGAAAAATATAAATTTGAAAAAATCAGAAATTCTTGCTTTCATAATTTAAAATCCACTATAACAAACCATTTAAATGATTTCAAATGGGTCTCTTTAACTTGGACAGAATTCTGGAATTCAATTGCATCTTACACAAGGGAAGTTTTCACATCCTATATAAAATGGCATCCTCCCATTGAAAACCATTACAAATTGAACATCCATGGTTTTATTAACGGTAATAACATCGGACTAGGTGGAGGTATTCTAAGGGACAATCAGAGCAGAATGATTTTAGCATTTTCATTTATTTCAGATTCTACTAATCTTCATATCCAAGAGCAGGTTTTGATTGAGGCAGCTTTGCGGGGTCATGAAGCTTGTAAACAATTGGGAATTCATCACCACATATGGATGGAAACAAACTCAAAGAATTTGGTCTCATGGCTGGAAAACAAGGAGAAATGGCCTTGGAAGATGAAAGAGCAAATGAAGCACATCTTAAGGGCTCTACCTCAGTCTCAATGGTCCCTCTGTCCGAAAGCAGCAAACTCAATAGCAGATACTACTTGCAAAATCAGCGGAAAGAAGCCTTTACTTATCAATCTTTTCAGAAGATCAACTGCATCAAAAAAGCAGGAACACAATAAGATTGGAAAGGCTTGGGCTCCCATACATCATCACATCAAGGAATAAACTTTCATAAATATCTTTCTTTCTCTCGTTGCATTTGAATCAAGAGGTCACAGGCTGCCGCTGTTAGGCCTGTTTTACCTAACAAAAATTTCACCTCAAATTTTGGTCAATGGCTGCTGATGTTAGGCCATTTAACCTTTATATTAGGCCTGTTTCCTTTTCATCAAATCAGCACACATATCATTCAATCATATGGCATGACTAAGAAGCAAGACAAGTTCAGGATATGGCATGCGCACATATTTGCAGTCGATTTGATCATGTAATGATGTAAAAACTGAAACTTTCTATCACATGTAAATAGGATTCCTCCATGTTTTATGGAGGTCCTTTTATTAGCTTAAGATCATGTATTTTAGCTTTAATGTAAGGGATGAGTCCTCCTAGTTTACAGCTTTTCGTCATGTACTCATGGTGTGGATATTTCCGCCATTTCAATTAATTTATCAATAAAATTCGGAGTGCCCCCCCCCCCGCACCGAGGATGATTAGCCTAAAAAAAACAATATTCCATTCATAAACTGCTCTTCCATCATATTCACTAGCTTGAAATTTTGATCTTTCTTTTATTTGTAAATCTTGAAGTGTTAAGTTTAGGTAATAATTTTTTCTCTGATAAGGTGCATACGTGGGTTTGTTATAATATTTTTTTGATCTATAAGGTTTTTTAATTCTATTAATATTATCATCTTGCAATTCATTTTCAATGTTTTCTATTACTTAATTTATCTCATCATTTTGACTATCATTGCTATCACTATCTTCAGAATCTTGTATTGAGTTAACTTGTTGAATATTTTGTATATTACTTGTACAGTTCTGACTAGTACTAGGTTTTGTTTCTTCTAGTTTACTTAATATTTTTTTTTAATATATCATGATCTTTGTGTAGAAGTTGAATATTTGCAAATGCATCTTTAACTTGAAAATGAGGTTTAGATATTTCATTTGGAAAACTTAAATTATCATTTTTAAAAGGATTTTTTATAACATTATTATTTTCTTTAGATATTGTATCTATTTTTGTTGAAACTATGTCTAGCTGGTGTGCTACTGTTGATAATATTTGATTTGAATAGTTTAATTGTTGATTAATCTTTTTAATATCATCAACTTCTGCTGGACCTTTTTCTGTTCTAGCTTCTCTGAATGGGGTTGCTAATACTTCTCCTGAATTTGTTTTAATTTTTAGATTTAATAAAGGTGGATGTACCGAACTAAGTACTTCTCCTCCTACTATATTCCATTTTTTTATATAATGATGTTTGTACATTTATCGATGATGTAGAATATATATCTGTTATTTTTTCTTTTTGATTAATATATTCAAACCAAGAGAAAAAAGGAAAATTAAATTGCCTTTTATATAATTCTTTTTTCCATTGATTCTGGAGATTATTTTGGAATGTTATATTCAAAGAATTATACCAATTTCTTTTTTCATTAAATTTTGATTCTAAATCTGTAATTCTTTTAATTGTTTCTTCCCGGTTTAATTGTAATTCTATTTGTTGATATGTAATTTCTTCTTTTATGTAATTTATTTGATTTTCTTTTTGTTTAATTTGGTAAAATATACTACTAGTTTGTAATAAATTCAATTCCTTTTGCCTTACTGGGGTAATAAATTGAAATAATATTTTATTTCCCATTATATTTAGACTTAATCCTTCTGTTGTCTTCTTAAATGGAGCAATTTTAAATAAAAAAGGATTTTCTAGTATAACATATTGAGTTAAATCTTCTACTATAATAAATGAATGTTTAAAACAATAATTATTATTACATATAAATCCATTTACTAATTTATATTTAATTGTTAACGGACTTCCATTGGCCGTTTGTAATCTATGATTGGTTTTTGAACAATATTTAATTGGTATTATTCCTGATTTTATACAACTCTGATATGCTCCACTATCTATCAAAGCAATACAAGTTGTATGATAATCTTGAATTCCTATAGTAACATAAACATACCATTTTTTATATTCATTTTTTCAATTATGTTTAGATATTCTTCTTCATTTTTTTTATCAGATATTTGAATACCTTTCCTTTATTACTATTTTCTGGAATGTCATCCTGATTTTGTTCATTTATTTTCATTTTTGCTTGTATTAATAATTCATTTAATTGCAATGCTCTAATGTCGTTTCGAATTTCGCGTATCTCTAATTTTATTTCTTTAATTTGGTCTTGAATTAGATTTCAACTTGAATTCGTTATTGATTGGGGAATTATGCCTTGAATATTTGTATTTGATGAATATTTAGTGTATAATTTATTTGTACTGAATGGTTCTAAGGAATACCAAATCCCAACACATACATTATAGTAGAAACAGATGCATCTGACATAGGTTATGGTGGAGTATTAAAACAAAAATTAAATAAGAAAATTGAATTAGTTAGATACACTTCAAAAGTATGGATAGGTTCACAAAAGAATTGTTCAACAGTTAAAAAAAGAAATTTTATCAATTGTTATGTGTATTTCAAAATTTCAAGATGATTTATATAACAAGAAATTTTTATTAAGAGTAGATTGTAAAGCAGGAAAAGACATTTTACAAAAAGATATTCAAAATTTAGTTTCAAAACAAATCTTTGCTAGATGGCAAGGGATTTTATCTCTATTTGATTTCGATATTGAATATATTAAAGGTGAAAATAATTCTTTACCCGATTTTCTTACTCGAGAATTTCTTACGGGAAAACATCAAGATGTTAAAGAAACCGGAGCAATTATTCAACAATCAAAAGATGCAAAGTCCTGAGGATTACACCTCAAAGGTAATCGATTCAAAATCAATTATTCAATCACCAAATATTCAAACCAGTAATAGATTTGTTCAAATTTAGGATTTTCCTCCATTACCATATGTTCAAGTAGCATCCACATCATTCGTAAAAATTCAACCAATAGCAAAAACTCAATTAATTCCATCATCTTCAACAACTCCCATTGCGATGACACCTTACCCAGCTCAAAATATTCAAGCATCCTCATCTGATTCAATCCAAAAATCCCGTTGTGTTGAAAAAGATGGATATGAATATTTAATTTTAACAAAGTTTACTCAAAAACCTGAGATTCCTATTTTAAAATCTTATTATGCAAAATTCTTTACTCAATCTTTATCATGGTTTTCGGATGATTCAAGAAAAACTAAAAATTTTTATGAATATATATTAGTAGATTCTGGTTCAGTAGACATCATTCACAATAAAAATGAATCAGGATATGTTACTCATTCAAAATGTAGTATTTAAAATGTTTTGAATTCAACTGATTTTGGAAATATTTATAATATTCAATCATTTTCCATGCAATATGATCCACAAGGATATAATTATCAGGATTACAAATAAGCTTGGAAACAAGCATTTTATTTTCGAGCTTTTGATAATTCATGGTTTTTTACTTTTCATAAAACTTGTAAAAACAATTTTCCACTTTGGTTCAATGATTGGTGGGATACCCATGGTTCCCATGAGAAAATAAAGCCTCTTCAAGAAAAGGAAGGTTTCAAAAAATGGAAATCTGAATCAAGTATGCAATTATATATGAGAGAAGTTCAATTCCATGCTGAGCTTAAAGTTCCGTGGATATGGTGTTGTCAATTCCAGGTCATTCAAGCTCAACCAAAACCCAAGCCCATGTCATTGGTCAGACAATTCAAAATTAAATGGTGGGAGAAATTTGATCTAGCAATTTGTTGCCCACAAGCAGTAGCAAAATATTTTGAAACAGGAACAAGAACGTAGGTAAATAATAAACAAAATTCCAGTCCAATACAACAAAGCCCAAGATCTCAGCCCACTCAACCTAGTTCATCCATTCCAAGAACAGAAGAACAAAATAATGTTACATGGGAAGAATTTCAACAATATTTGGCATTCAAGAATATCAAACAGCTATCTCAAGTACAACCTCAATTTTCTTCAGAATCAACAGAAAGCCCTATTCAAGAAGATTATTTCGGAGGCCTTATGGCACAGAATCCCTTCGATTATTAAAAAAAAGGGGGAAAAATAATAATATAAATTTCATTTTGCAGGTTTTCACTATAAAAAGGCAGGATATGGATCTTAAGGCAATAAAATATACAAATTTCAAGACAGCCTTTACCAATATTATTAAATTACTGGAACAAAGGGAAATTGGTACTTCAAATCCTCAGCATATTCATCCAGAAAGATAATATGAAGACTGTATACAATCAGGACAATCAGGAAAAGATAAGGAGATTCAATCATGGTGGAATTACTATGTCACCAAAACTGAGAAGAATTATTTCTCATATCGGACAGAGATAATTAAGCAACATACCAAGGAAGCAGAAAAGTAGAAAAAGATGAAAGAGACATAAAGCAAGATAAAGAAGACATAAAGAAAAATGAAGACATAAAGTAAGATGATGAAGACCTAAAGCAAAAGATTTCAGACAAGTTGCTACTCAAAAATAAAGCAAACGATATGTAGTCTATTAAATAATAAAGCAGATTCCGGATTTCAAAATTATATTCAAAACAATGTAATAAGAATAGGAATATTTCTCCTATAAAAGGAAAAGCACTCAATGTATTAAGCATCGCATGTTTTCATAAATAAAATCTCCTGTTGAATTCACTCCCTGTTTTTCTTACTTTTCATACTTTATCTTTATTAAAAGGTATTATTAATTTACTTTAATTTATTTTTATACGGTCCTGCTTATTTTTTTAAATTTTACAGAAATATCTAATACAATTAGATTATTATCAAATATAGCTATTAATAAATTTAGGGAATTAGGTTACAAATACATTCTGTTTTAAAATCTTGATTGTAATACTTTAGTAGATATTTAATCCCTTTGTTACTACTAATTCTCATATTTGGTTGGGTTAGCAAGATATTTTAAGAAAATAATAAATTCTAGATCTAATTGAAAATTATCAAATTAATCTATAAACTATATTGTTTTTGTAAGAGACAATCAAACTTGTAGTAAGTGTATAAAAATAATTAATTTTATTTCTAAAATACTAAAATATCAACATGATTTCAATTAATCTTGTATAATATTATATTCTAATTCTGATTAGATTTGTATATTTTATATAGCAAAAATTAATTGATTAATTAATAAGAGTTTTAATAGGATTTAAAGACCAAAAACTAAAACAATAAAATAATAAAACATCAACACAATTCTAATTAATCGTCTATAATATTAATTATATTCTAATTTTGATTCGATTTTATAGTTTATATACCAAGAATTAATTAATTAACAAAATTTTAATAGGATTTAAAGACTAAAATAGTAAAACACTAAAACATCAACATACTTTTAATTAAATAATCATGTATAATATTATTTAATTAATTGTGTATAATATTATATTCTAATTGGATTTGTATATTTTATATACATATAATTAATTAATTAAGAAAAGTTTTAATAGGATTTAAAGACTAACCCTAAAACATCAACATGTTTTTAATTAAATTATAATTAGAATTAAATAATAGTGTATAATATTATTTAATTAATCGTTTATAACAGTATATTCTAATTCTGATTTCTTTTGTATATTTTATATACTAATAATTAATTAAGAAGAGTTTTAATTGGAGTTAAAGACTAAAACACTAAAACACTACAACATAACATGCTTTTATACATTGTTTCTTATATAATATTCTGATTATGACTGGATTTGTATATTTTATATACGAAAAATTAATTATTATTTTCTTAAATACCTTGTTAAGCCATTCAAATACCGAAATTAGTCGTAATGAATGGATTAAACATCTACTAAAGTAATAGGATCAAAATTTTAATTTTAATAATAAATGTATAGTTTTATCCGGCCTTTTGATGATCATAGATTTATTTCTTCTCCTTAGTTTTATGTATTTTCAATTTGTTCTATAAAATTTTATGGTAAAACTGTTTTGACTTTTTGAATGATTGAGATAATTGAAAGTTATTTGATAGATGTTAAAAGATAAGACTAAAGGGCAGTTAAGTATTTTGTTAAATGTATTTAATAGTTAAATTATCTACACGCCCTTAACAATAATTAGGTCAAAGTTATACCTTGTTTAATAATAATGATTCTAAACGTGCCCTTAATAGAAATTTTTTCGGGATCTTCTGTCCAAGATTATCATGTTTTATCCTATCCAAGATTAAAACTACGTTTGTATGTTTCACTCATATTTTGGATAGGGTCTAATGATTGAAAAGTAATTTTACATTTTAGCTCCTACTTTTAGTAAAATTACGTCGTCTTGAACATTAGACGGAATAAGACTGCATAATCTTGGACAGAAGATTCAATTTCAATTTTCCCCTTGTACTTTGGGTGTCTAATGTAGAATTAGTCAACTATTAGCAAGATTTAAACTAGTTCAATTTTAATTAAACTAAAATTTACTCATCATATGCAGTAAAAGTGTCAAACTTCCTTAATTATATGTAAGATTAACTTGGTCTCTTGTATCTATTCAAACAAGTTAAAATATTTTTTAGTTTGTTGGTGACTGGATGCTCAGTTTGTTTTTTGGATGCTTAGAGAACTCCAAAACGAATTTTAATCAATTTTTTCATTGTATACACTAAGCCTATTTGCTATCATGTAATTTTTATTCTTGTCATTTTTTGACAAAAAGAAACGATAAATATCAAAATGGATATTATATACAAATTGAATAAACTTTCTAGATTGTTTTAAATGCCAACAATGCCTATCCTAGTTTCATTTTTTTTTCAGTTTTTTTAAAGGCTATTATAGATTTAGGCCAAAGGTTAAGAGTAGGATTAAGATCAATGGCAGATCCAAGGGAGGAGCGGGTTGCGGCCGCCCTCCCAAGATTTGAAAATTTTAAACCCCCGGGAAAAAAATAGAATTTTTCTTTCCCATTCACTTTCCAAAGTCAAAGATATAAAGTTTAAGAAGTCTTGGGATTATGTTCTCATGTTGAAAAAGTTATTGAGATTAGCTATAACATAGTTGCACTAAGCCATTTTACTCATTCATTATGTAGCCAAAATAAGAATGAAATTTGGAGATGAATGTGAAGCTAAAATGCTTATATAAACACTCAGCAAGACAGTAAAGATGATAGATCATAAGCCCTTATTGCACTGAAAAAAAAAGGTTTCAAATTAATTATTGGGATTAATAAAAAGATGTACAAGAAATAAATCGAATGAACAAAAGTTTCAATGGAGATCAAACTTAAGGGCTTCAATGGAGATCAAATTTCTTAGAACAGGGAAAAGAACACACACACACACACACATAGAAAATGGGTTCAAATTAGTTATTGACTTGAGACTTCTGCTAATGCCTCATCCATTGAGATCTATACAACCAGAACAAATTAATGTGATCAACTTAATTGTGATTCTTAAGAGTTTCCTCCATAAACCCTAATATTCATTTCAATTTCTGCCTTGCAATAGGGGCAATACTTTCCTACAGATGCACTACTACCATAACACATAACTAGATGGGCACAAGGAATGAAAAAAACACAAACTCCCCTTTGCAAGCAAAATATGCAATGCCTGTGATCCGGAATCGTTTCTTGTTCATAAGCAGTATTGTTTTATGAGCTCTCACCCTTTTCTAAAACATGTACGTGACTAGAAGAATAAGAGAAAATATATTGTTATTTGATAAAAGGTAAGGCACCTTTAGACTAGAAAGTTTCTCCATAAGCCTCCACTTATGATCCATTGCAAGTTTTTGTTCCATTTCTAATTCTTGATTAAAAGACTCCAACCTTTTATTTGCATTTTCTTTTGCAATCCTTGTTAATCTCCATTCTTCTAATCGGAGGTTGTTTGCCTACTTTCTTTCCTCCTGCTCATGCTTCCGTCTCAACCACGTGAATATGGAAAAGACAAGAAACATTTATGCTTAATCAAACCCAAAAGTATCACAAGAAAAAGAAAAGTTTTAGCTCTATATAAATGTCTATTAGAGGAGATCATTGCACTGTATGAAATTAAGAAATGATGAACTAAGAGACAGTACTATTGTATGAATTTTAAGCAAACCTAAATCATTGTATTCAAAAATCGTATATAACTAAAGAAACACACACGTACCTGAGCTTCCTTTTGGGCTTCATCAACAATATGCAAATACTGATCTAGTTGAAGGATCTTTTCTTTTTCTTCATGGATTTAACTTTGAAACTTCCAAATATGTTTTTCATATTTTTTTTTTATCTTTTTCAGATCTTCTTTCTCTTTTTTGACACCAAGTTTCAAATTTGTCTTTATTTCTTCTTCAACTATTTTTACAGCACTAACTTAAGCTCGAATCTCTGAATTTTCAGCCTCAAAATTTGTCCTGGCCCATTCTTGGTACTCAATGATTTGCTCCTCAAGACTTATAACTAAGTTCTCCAATTTCAAAATCATTTCATCTTTTTGATCACCAGAATAATTCCTTAGCCACTCTTCAAATTTGTTTCTTCATCTAAGCTTTTAGGAGAAGATTCAAAAGTGGTCAAATGGATTTGATTAAACTCTAAATCATTCCTTATAGTGTTACTGATACTTGCATCATCCATTTTCCTTCCCACATCAGATTTAGGGTTTGATTTTTCTCTTTTCTTTTGTTGTTGCTTCTTGCTCTTACCTTTCTTATTACCAGTCATTCATTAAGATTAAACTGCAAAAGGAAAAAAAGCAACAAACAGTGCTACAAAATGAGCCTATAGCAACACCCATAAAGTGTTGTTTTAGGCCCTAAAAATGTTGTTATAAGTGTAAAGCAACACTTTACAAAATGTGTTATCAGAAGGTATCGCCTTAGATCTATAGCAACACTTTTTCCATTTTAAGCAGCACTTTTTAGATGTGTTGCAGCTGTCAAAATATGCAAAGCTTTTATTTGTGTAACACTTTTTTCTCTAAAAATGCAACACTTTTTTATGTATTACCTTTAAGCAATTGCAACGTTTTATGAGACGAAAAGCAACACTTTATGCTACAAAAATAGAACACTTCTTGCACTCTTTTAACCCAATAATGCAACACTTTTTCCTATCAAATGTATCACTTTTACATATACTGAACTGCTTTAAAGCATCATTTTTTATGAATACGTAACACTTTTATTGTGTTTCATTTTGAAAAAGATAATACTTGTACACGTTAATAGCAACATTTATTTTTCCTACTATATTGTTACTAATTCAATATCATTTGCTCAAATGCAATAATATAAAATATATAATCCAAAATAATATTCGTATTACAAAAGTACTTCTAGTGTCAAATACAAAAGTAATATTTGAAGTTATGCCAAATAATATTCCAACAAGGAATTTACAAAATTTAGCACAACTAATGGCACCTTCCAAAAAATAATATCGATGTTTGTACTATAGATGTGACGTTGTCGTTCAATATCCACAAAAGTATCTTTACAAAGCAATAAACGTCCTTCACCAAAAGTCTTATGATTTCCTGTGTAAGAAAGAAAAAAAATAACAATAACTTATTTAAACAAGTTGAATGTATAAGCGTGAGCACAATAAAAAAATAGAACAAAACAAATTCTCATTTTAATGCATATTAATGAAATAAAGGTGTGAGGTGAGTTTGATGGTGACAATAAAACATGTTTTCATCTTAGAGAAACTGTCACTACCTAATAGGCAGTATTCTATCAAATAAATATTGTATAAATCTAAGTCCTACCGCTATATTACTACTTATGCGCATTATCAAACATGAACATGAATCATGACATGATAAAGCATTCACTCTATAAGGCTAAACAATAAAAATGTGGGCTGTGGGATTGATAAGAGCTTTAAAAGACTGACAAAAATGTTTATATACAAACACAGTTAAAATCTATGCCCATTATGGAGAGGACTTGAACTGGCTAAAGTACCATATAACTCATCCTAAAATTAATAGTAACATATCTAGATACTGGTTGAGTCAAAAGGAATTCACCCACCCAGTGATAGGATTGTTGTCACAGACAACAGCATCTCAACGTTTCCAGCCACATTGTGTTCCTTAACTCTATTAACAACATACGAACTCAAATATTGGTAAAATAGCCTAAATTCAGCAGTTATTAACCATTCATTTTAAGAATTTATAAGTGCTATTGCAAAAGAATCTCTAATGACTTAATTCAATTTGTGCATCATTCAACTAGAGCTTCTCTAAATTTGAAAAACTGTGATGGGATGCAAGAAGAGAAAAATCATATGTGCATGGCTAAATGGCCTAACATCAGCAACCATTGGCCTTTTTTAATATTTACTTACTATAATGTAGTTGAAATGCCACAACAGGGCTGTCACAAATTTATAGACAAAAAATTACGGCAAATAGACCTAACACCAACAACCTATGAACTCAAATATTGGTAAAATGGACTAACATCAGCAGCCATTGACCAATCATTGTGGGCATTTGTAAGTGTAAAGTAATGGCATGCACCCTAAGATCTTTATCATTATTCAGAACTAAAATCAAAATCACAAACATGTATATTGCCAACTACTTCTACAACACAAGGCATTAGTAGAAAACATACCTTGTCATAGATATTCTTTAGCAATTTCAGGAGGTAGTCTTGCAAGAACCATCTTCACAGCATCATCAACAATTTTATCCCGTTGATTTTCAATGTTCTTTCGCATTTCTTCCAACTCCACCCTTTGCCGTTCATGATTGGCTTCAAATTCTTTTTGCAACTGCTCCAGCTATTTCTTACCTCTTTGATAACTTTTTTCAACTTCAGCCGCATTAGTTAATGACTCAAAAACCTCCTTAGACACTATATATGACGTCTCAGTACCATTCGCTTTCTTCAACATCTTGGTAGTAACTCCCCTATCATAGAGTCTACGATGTCCATTGGACTTCTTGCCCATAACAGCAAAAAAAGAATCAGCATCACTACTTCCCTCAGATGGAGGCTCATAGCTTTTCATAGCTGCCTGTGATATTAATGAAAAAAAAATGTCAATATTATAAAGCAAGTAAAGATGCAGAAATATATATATATATATATAAGAAAAGGGTTGAGTATTTGTGTTACAAGCTTTTTTGTGGTGTCATGAAATGAATCAGCATATTGCCTTCCCGCTTTTCTTTGTTGTGTGTTCTCAAACACTTCAGCTAAAGAAGGTGGTTCTTTATTTGCATTTTTATCTTTCTGATTTCATGAAAAGAAAGTGGAACATATATTATTAAAAGAAAGTACAACAAATCAAATTAGGCGAAAATGTAGAAATAAAGCTTTAAAAAAGAAAATAGTTTACCATATTTGGTTTGGTAATTAAGGTATATAATTTTGGTTTAGTTTGATTAGGGATCACTATATATTTGGTTTGGTGATTAAAGTTTTGAGTAAGAGTCAAGGCAGCTTGGAGTAGCTGATTCCAAAAATGGTTGCCAGCTCTTTTGTACATAGTCGACTTAATTATGGAGACATGATACCTTTAATTTTTTACTATTGTATGAGCAGATTTGCCCTTTAAACATGAACAAGTACAGAAATCTCTGTCCCATATTGTGTTTTGTGGTTGTCTTTATGTAACATTACACAAACTAGGGCCCTCTAAAGGTTAACACAATCATTCGCAGTTTTATACCTTAATATCCTATCTCATGTACCTATCCAAATAATGCCCAAACAAAAATATAGTAAAAATAACTTCAGAGCCCTAAAACCCACCAAGAAGTATACCAGAGGTAAATTCTAATGCTTCAACTTTCATAAACGTAATTAAACAAGAGTCTTGATGATGGCCATACCAATAGGATTATTCACCACTTATGCACTAATGAAAAAGAAAACATATTTAGCGTTCTGAAAGGATTTTTGAGATACAGACAAGTAGATAGTATTGATACATGCATTTGCCAATCAGTGAGTTATTTAGGTTGCAGAAAAGGTAGTCAAACCTCTGCTTGGAAAATCTGTTGTCTGAAACTTCTCTAGTATTTGCACCACTGAAGTTATGCTATTTGCTTTCGGTCTTAACTGCTGTGTATTGGCTTTGAGGAAGATTCAGAACCCTACATATAAAAACAGCCGTCTGTAATCACAATATCTATCCAAGGACCAAACAATTAGTACTTGGAACTATATCTCACGACAAAGACTAAGGGCAAGCAACCGATGGTTCCATTTTCATTCCAATGGGCTATTTGACAAATGGTTCAAAGCTTCTCTAAATTTAAGCATGAATGACCTTGAGCACATTAAAAGCTTCCATAGGCCGTTTTGATATGGTTTTGTTTCGACAGAGACCTGATGTTGTCTGCTATCTAATTCTCAACCAGCTTATCAAAGGCAAAATCAAATGAATCAGAAGATTCAGAGCTGAAAGCCATCAACAACAAATACCTCTTCTTGCAAAACTAATCAAAAGTTCTAACCTTCACTAGCACAAGCACAGACAGATTTCTGTTTTGACACAAAGGAAATCAAGTGATCTATAACAATGCTCTAACTTTCCTTCATTCTGACAAAAGTATAGTTATTTTATTAAATCACAGCTCCTAAATTAGTCAACTTAAGAAGATCCAATCCAAGCCTTAAATTTGTTAACTCTATTTTTTAACTACATTTTACTTGAACCTTCTCAAATAGGTCATATTATACTGCAAATGTCTTTCTATCAACAAACAAAAAATGGTTTCTTCTAAGGCATGGCTAACAGTAATAAAATAAAAAAGTATCCCTCTGACTAGATCTCAAAGGGAGTGTTAAATAAAAGTAGAAAACAAAAGCAGGAATCAAGATGATTTATATGGGCTTCTCCCAATTGAATCTCTTTCTGCCCACATTATTATAAACAAATTCAAGAAACAATGTAAACATAGATACGTATAAGTTGAAAAATGGAATCCTCAGGACCTCAAACATGTAACAAGTACTTTGCACTACTCAAAATTTACGAATCAATTGCCAATTATGTTTAGTAAAGCTTCAAGATCAGTGCTTAAAACTTTCTAAATTAAAAGATCAGTTTTTTAACATTTCTAAGATGGGTAAGCATCCCTTCATCATAACGACAAACCCAATTCAAAAACCGATGGAATTGAGTTAATTAAAAGGAATAAAATCTCACCTTTCACTAACATTAAAAGAACGAATAGAAGAGCAGAGGTTAAAAATCCACAAGAACCCTTCACTTCACATAAATCTCTTCCGCAGCCTACATATGATTTTGACGTTTGATTGCTTCCTTTTTCACTTTGTCTTTCCACCAATTTTTCACTTCCTTCTTACTGAAAAATCGAACTAGTAATCTGAAAGTTTGAAACTTTAGAAGTTTTGGGGGCTTAGGGTGTAGAAGATTGGAGAATGAATGGGAGATTTAGTGTATTTTTGTTGTAAGGGTGTAGAAGGTTGAAACTTTCTCAGCTGAAGAAGTGTGAAGTGTTAAGGGCGAAATCATGTAAAGGGCAAAATCGCATAAGGGCTTAGGGCGTAGGAACTGAAGAAGTGTGAAGTGTGAAGCGGAGCTGAAAATTTCTTAAGTTAAAACAGGGTCTAAAGGCGTACGACGTCGTTTAGCAACATTTGTGGGTATTTGTTATATTTTAATAAATTGATAATTATTTATTTTACACAATATTTATTTAACAATTATTTTTTTATATAAAGATAAGTAATCAATTTGTTATAATTATACACAAAAATATTAACTAATTATATATATATATATATATACATATATATATGTAACATTTTATAAAGTGTTACATATTATATAAAGTATTGCATATATTATATAAGTATTGCTTTATATACCCAATAAATGTAACACTTTTTAAATAATTGTAACACTTGTACACAAGTATTGCATTTAACTTATATATGCAACACTTATTTGAAAGTGTAGCAACTTTTTAAAAAATTCTGTTCAAATGCAATATTTTTAAAGTGTTACTTTGAAAGTGATGCCATAGCCTCATTTTGTAGTACTGAAATTCATTAGTCTCACCAATATGCACATAGAATTAATGCAAAAAAAGAAATAAACTCGCAATAATGGTAAATTTAAAATTAAGTTTATTGATTTATCTGCATATTTGGCAATCATTTCAAAAGTACCTAATTTTCTAACATACAATAAACAAACGAATAAATAAATAAAATTTGTGACAATTTTTGTATATTTAATTTTTTATTTTGAAAATTATATATGTATAGACTTAACTAGTGCATAAAATTTATAGTAACATAAAAGTGGGAAGGGACTTAATTTTCATCTAATTAATTATTTCTAATTTTAAGATTTATTTTTCTATAAAATTAAAAATATTTAATTAAAAGTTAAAAATAATGTAGCTTAAAAAATATACAATTGGATCATTAATGAGATAAATAATGATAATAATAAGAAAATATACATCAAAATAATAACATTTGATAAAAAACAGTACCAAAAAAAGTGGCACAAAAGATTTTATGGCCCAACACATGAAAATTTCATCTTGAGATTAATAGTCTAAGAAAAAAAAAAACTTCACCAATTAAAATTTATTACATTTATTTTCTACCTCTTTTGTATAAATAAATCTATCATTTTTTAATTTTTTTAAATTATTCCAAATGAAGTAACTACCCTGAAAGTTCATCTTAACATGTCTTATCACAACTCACAAAATTTAGCCATAAAATTACCTATAAGTAGTAAAATTAATATACATTAATTTAGAGATAAACAGAAATTTAAAAATAAATGCCAAACAATGAATGATTTTAAAATTTCATGCACCAATTAATCAATTTTTTTATAATTATATAAATTTAGCAAGAAGTGACAAATTAATTAATGTGTAATATTAAAATTAAATCAAGCAACAATTTGTCAAACTAGATAGTGAAGTAAAATGCATATATGCTAAAATTTATTTTTAAATAATTAATAGTATTTTTTCTGAGATTTAAAAAAAAACGATTTTATATACATAGTAGGCAAAAGACGATGCCGAACGTATCCAACAACATCGTTACATAAGAGAAAGCATTAAATGTGGAATACTACTCCATTACATAGTATGTGATTCAAAGTAAATCGGGAAATAAGAAATGGTTTACTCTAAAGACAACTAGAGTAAGTCTTTCTATTTATCACAATATAATACCTATCCCATTAGAAAAGATATGTATTTGAAAGTGTACGTAAACAAAATGCAATAAGCATAATCTTATACATATAATCCACTCTTCGTCTATCACCTGATCTAACCACAAACTGATCTCCATCTAATTTCATGACTGACTTGGCACAACATATGTCTATTCATGCATCAATTAAGCCACATTAACCCCACTATAGTGCATACCTCAGTCTAGTTGAACAGCAGAGCCAAGACCAACACTGACAAAGCTATATTTTATAGGTAAATTCATCACAACTATCATGTCAACCAGCCTTTCCACAAAATTCAAATGAAAACTAACCAAAGCCCCTATTGCCACCGGGATGCCGACAATCCAATAAGCCAAAAGAATTACTTCAATCCAGTTCAACAGCAGAGCCAAGACCAACACTGACCAAGCTATATTTTAAAGGCAAATTCAGCACAACTATCATGTCTAACAGCCTTTCCACAAAATCCAAATGTAGACTGACCAAAGTCCCTATTGCCACCGAGATGTCCACAATACAAACAAGCCAAAAGAATAATGACTAATCTATCCAGAGCAACTACGCTATTAATTTAATACTTTTGTGACCTTCCAATTGAAATCTTCCAGTCAAAAACCGACGCTGCTACCATATCACAGCAGCATATTCATAATAATGCAATCCAGTCACACTCAGTAGCATTTCTGTCCCATACAGTCACACTCGGTAGCATTTCTGTCCCATATAGTACAACAACAAACTCTAAATATCCTCATCAAAAAACTCCATATATAGATAATGAAAATCAAGAATTGTTACATAAATAGTGAAAATCAAGAATCAATATATATATATATATATATATATGTAACTGCATGAGGCTAATAATCTGAATTTTGCGCACAAAATTTTAAACAATTTGACATTGAAATGTAGAATTTCAATTAAATGCATAGATTGGAAGATTAACTAAAATAACAAAAGAAATTAAGCAAATTAAAACATTACCTATATATAAGTTGAACTTGAATTAAACAAAGAGAGAGAGAGAGAGATTCAACAATTGTGACAATTTTCTTATGTATCTTTGTTTATGATGAAAATAAAAAAATGAAGAGAAAAATGAATGAGAAGATAGAAGAGAGAGGGACGGGATGATACTATTTTTGATATAGAAATAAAACACACACAAACAGGAGAAAATAAATTTAAGCTTTCTTTGGGGGGTGAGAGATTCAAGTAAAAGGCAAAAAAACACCAAAGAGAAGTTACTTTTTAGTTGAAGAAGAAAGGAAAAATTGCAATAAACGTCCATCACATTTTCTTGAAAAACTTTTTTTGTCCCTAACATTTTAAATGATGCAAATTTGTCCCTCACATTTGATTGAAAGATTTTTTTTAGTCCCTAAATTTCAAATAACGCAAATTCATCCCTACCATTAAAATCTTGTACAAAATTGGCCCTTTCATCCATTCAAACATATTTTTTTTTAACACAAAGAGGTCACTTGTTTGTCTTTTGACAATTTTTTAGAGTCAAAAAATGTAGCTACTAACTGAAAATTTGGGGTAATGAATTGTAATTCTAAATTTTCTGATTAAAAATTATCACAAGACAAATACGTAACATCTTTTTGTTATAAATGGATACGTGAATAAATAGAAGGACTAGTTTCATACATTATTTTAATATGAGGGACAAATTTGCTTCATTTGAAATATTAAGGATTAAAAAAGTTTTTCAAGCAAATGTGATGGATGAATTTGTATTATTTGAAATGTCAGGAATAGAAAAAAATTTCAAGCAAAGGTGAATGATGTTTTTGCAATTTTTCCTAGAAGAAATGATACAATCAGTAACCTGATTCACAAAACTTAATTACAACTCTGTAAATTAATAATTAATAACCTACTTTTATTTTTTTCAGTAAAAAAAAATTCTTTGATGTGCAAGCTTTGGAAATTCATGTTTTTGAATAAGGAAAAATGCTAAATAGTACTTCTCCATAATTCTTTTAGAAAACGACAATAGTTGCCTACTATTTATGAAATGAGACAATACAATCTCTTACATTTCAAAAGTATCAATATTTAGTCCCTTTTTACAGATCTGTTAAAAAGTCGTTAAATGTAGTCACGTGATTATCACATAACCCTCTTTTAAGTAACAAAAAAAGGAAGCTATGGGTTTTGATACGAAACCGTCCAAGGAAGACAATTCTAGAGAGAATGGGATTAAATTAAGTGATCCTTTGAATGACATTAGTTGCCCGATGACTAAATCAAAGATCAAAATGAAAGGTGCCTTGAATTGGTTGTTTAGCAAGGCTATTGAAGGATTCTAGGAGATAATCATTCCAATGTCTTCAAAAAAAAGAGTCTTGTGAAATATTTCTTCACAGATGGTCATAGAAGATAATCTAATGATTCCTAGGAATTTGGACCTTAATGAAATTCCGGATTGAAGAATACTTCATATGGAGATCAATCATACTTGAAGACCTAAAGATGGCTTACTTTTGCCTTACTTTTGAATAACGCTTTTAATGTGTTCTTTAGGGATTTAATTTTATTTTGTTTAGTTAAGTTCAAAACATTTTAATAGGCTTATTTTAATTAAATAATTTATTTATGAATTAATAATCACATGGGTCAAGTTATCTTGCATGATAATGACATGTATTCAGGCTTTAATAATAAGTTGGACAAATAAGAAAGATTATCCAACTTCATTAAGGGTAAATGAGGTAATAAAAAAATGTTTCCTACAAGGAGAAAATTATTTACACGTTTTTATCAGGTTAGAGTTTAAATCCAATTTGAAGTTGTCTAAATTAGACTGATTAGTAAAAATTCAATGGTGAAAGCTGTCGCTGCTTCCCAATTTTACCAAACAACGCTATTAATGCAGTAGTGATGAGTTGGATCACATCCACAGGGAGAGGTTTATGTCACAGATTTGATCTAATGATAGGATAGAACAAAGAACATGCAAAATGCAATAGCTGAAATAAACGCTCGAAATTTGAACAACAAAAGAGAATGGTATTGCCTTGAGGGGGAACAAACTAGCACAGATCTTTCCCTATTATCAATGACTTGTGTGAGTGTGCATGAGGGGACTATTCTGCTAGTGTCGTGAAATCGATTAACCTGGTGGTTCTCACAATCCCACTTCACTGACTCCTCAAACTTCCCTTGGTAGGGCAAGTTCTTGGCACTAATTAAGAACCCAGATCCCTACTCTATACAACAATTCTAGTTCAATCCTAAGTCATCTCCCTTGGTAGGGCAGCTAACTAATTCAAGTGTTCAAATCATTTTATCATAATAATCTTAAGTCTTTTCTATGAAATAGATCTCAATTGTCAATGGGTACCGCATAAATAAAATCACAAGCAACCAGATCTTAAGACTCATACACGAATGTTTCTAGATTTACGTCACGTCGAATTCAATTTCCTTTAGTAAGTCTAAATTGATCTCAGTGGGTGCATGAGGGGACTATTTTGCTAGTGTCGTGAAATCGATTAACCTAGTGGTACTCACAATCCCACTTCAATGACTCCTCAAACTTCCCTTGGTAGGGCAAGTTCTTGGCACTAATTAAGAACCAAGATCCCTACTCGATACAACAATTCTAGTTCAATCCTAAGTCATCTCCCTTGGTAAGGCAGCTAACTAATTCAAGTTTTCAAATCATTCTATCAGAATAATCTTAAGTCTTCTCTATGAAATAGATCTCAATTGTCAGTGGGTACCGTACCATTAAAATCACAAGCAACCAGATGTTAAGACTCATACACGAATGTTTCTAGATTCACGTCACGTCGAAATAAATTTCCTTTAGTAAGTTTAAATCGATGTTAGTGGGTATCGCAGATCAGATAAAGATCCATTCGAAATCAAGCAAACCCATTAAATTTATACATTTAATGAACAGGAAACAATAATGAACACAGATCAATTCAATACAATTGTCTCAAATAAGTCAAGATCCATACATATGAACCCCTCAAGGCAATACTCAATTTTAGCCGATCATATTGATCGGCTCAGATACAACAATTACAAAGAGTAGAATATGTGTGTGAGCTATAGTGTTCTATTCTTTCTTGGCAATGTTGTTCCGATTGTTTTTCTCTGATTGAATTTTTCTCCGTCTCAATCTCTCCAGAACCCTCTTCTTCAACTTCTTCTTTGCCATTTTATACCTTCGCTTGAATGATGTGTCGCTATCCTAGTAGCTGAAAGTTCTCGCTGGAGATAAGATTTTTCCACGTGTCTACAAGAGTTAGCCAGCATATAAAGTGAGGTCATCCGATTTAAGTGTTCACTTAAGACTTAAGATTTTAGTTCATTAAACATGTGGTACGCCACAGATCAGCTGTGTTTGTGCTCATGCATTTTTTTGGTGTCCATATTGTGCCTGATAATGTTGCTGTGTATGCTAAGTTCCAAATAGGTGGAGAGTGATATGCATAAATGTAGTGTACGTGTGCAAGTGTATGCATGAAAATGTGCATGAATGTGCGAATAAAAGTGCATAAGTGTGCGAGTGGCTGCATATGTGTGTACTGGTGAATCCATAAGTGCTCGCATACGCCCGCCGTTTGCGTACATGGTAGGCGTGCTAGGTGTCGGCCATGCGTGGTGTGTGTGCATGGTAACGCCCGTACCTTGTGTGTTGCAAGCCTGGTGGGCGATCCGGTGCACTTGCCATGTGTGGTGTGTGCGAGGTGCGGAAGCCTCGGTGCGCCTGCACTGTGTGTGTTGTGCATGTGTGGCGCCCGCTGTGTGTGTGCGTACTTTGTGTAGGTAGGCGCGCTAGTGCGCCTGCCATGTAGTGTGCGTGCGTCTAGTGCGCCTGTCGTGTAGTGTGCGGTGTGTGTGTGTTGAGTTTGTTGTGTGTTAAGTGTGTGTGTGTGTGTATGTGTGTGTGTGTGTGTGTATGTGTGTGTGTGTGAATTGTTTGTGCTTGTGGGTGCTTTGGGACTTTATGTAGTGCTTGAGACTTTGTGAGGTAATTTTAACTAAGTGAGTGCTTGTTTCCAATTCACACAACAAACATACAATTTGTATATATTTTCACACTACTTAGTCACTTTCAGCAATCACCATATTATGAATATTCTCGCACATAAGTCATTCATGAAGCATCATTTTCACATGGATTCAATGCAGAAAACTCAAGTAAGTATTGCAAATAAGTCTGTACAAACCCGACTTATCAAACCCCCCACAGTTAAATCTTTGCTAGTCCCGAGCAAAGTAAGGCAATTACAATGTCTTTCATCCACTTTCACATTCAACACTTGCAACACCATCATCTATCCTTATCAAAGCAACACATTTGCATGCAAAAGTCATTCACAGAATTAGTTCACAGTTCATTTAATTCATGCCAATTATCAACCAAAGTGTGAATAAAGACCAAATTGCTAACATGATATGTGTGCTGAGAGTTTCCTATGTCCCTTACCCCTGTCTATGCAAAGTACTCAAGCAAACACTTAGACATTAATTCTTGCACTGAAATCCTTTTGTCCACACACATAAACACTTCATACCAAAGTTTCTAGATAGATTTTTTCTTACATACTCCCTTTGGGGTTGTCCTCTTTTTCAAATGCACATTGGTGCAAGATGTTTTACTCTTGTGCTGCACTTTGGTGCTTAGCCGCTAGGGTTTTATGGCTATTTTTTCCCCTTAATTTGCCACTGGCTCTTTCTCTTTTGTTCCTATCTCCTCTTAGCATTCCATCTTTATGTGTGTCTTCAATAGACTATATACTCCAAATACAAGAACAAGTGTTTACACGTAGAGTGCACGTACAAGTTAAGAGTTGCACAAGTTCTCTCATATGTCAACTAGGGTGCTGACGTTTCTATCTTACCTTAACATCTCAGTTTAGTCAGCAACTTGTATGAATCGAATGAGAATGCTGTAAACTCGAAAACAAATTTCGCATGCATGAACAATTGAGTACAACGATAGATTTGATGATGATATTGGAAGTGCTAGTGTTCTAATAGATTGAGACAGTATTCACACAACACAGCAAACACTTCACATTTATCGCGGCTGAAAATAGAGAACACATAACAAGGCTAGTGCTAATCACTACCCATTTTTCTTCCCAACAACAACACACAAAGCTACACCTCCTACATGATACTAATAAACTACACACCTCCACCATATTCCCTTAGCACATATAACAGCAGAATAGAATGAAATTCAAAGTAACTAAGCCTAGCAAACTAGAACATAGCTTAACTTGCACCAAACACAGCAACAATATAGCACATCATTATCCCCAAGCATACCACAACATCACTCTTCTCACTTCTCCCCCTCCCCACACTTGAAAAATGCAATGGTCCCCATTGTGAGGAAAGGGGAAAGAAACTGCCATGTTTTTAACCTTGACGGTGGAGCCTTTCCTCCCGCTTGGTTTGGATGTAGCTCTGCCACTGGGGTTTTCCCCTGACTCCCAAGGACTGTCGACAATACTCTGTTGGTGCAATTTTTATGCGCTGCTTTCATGCCATCTCTGACAGTAGAAGGGGGAAAAACATTGGTGTGGCTTCGGATTTCTGTGCACAATTAGTGTACCACATGATCAAGTGCCCCATGTCGATAGTCATCCTATGCTAAATAGCATATGTAAGGAGGACTCGTTCTTTTGTTGCCTTGGTAGTATGTAGAGTAGGCATGAACCTTGAATTTATGAAGAGCACCCACATTCGCGCTTCAGCAGTTCAATTACTTGATAGTTCATAAGTTACTTTAGATTGTTCGTTTCGTACCCAAGCGGCTCTAGGTAGTCCGACTTACTCAATCAAGTAGTCCATATTTCCCGCTTCCACAAATTGGCTAAATTCATCGTTTGGGTAGTCAGGCAGTAGATAGTGCCTATTGATGCTGTGACCTGTCACTTCCAGGTATGTTCCTCTCAAAAACACTGTTGTTTAGTCTCTAGATGCACTTGTGTTAGCATTGGCGTAAAACTCCCGAGCTATTTCTACATTAGATATGTCTGGGGTGAACGTCAGGGGTTCCCAGTTGTAGAAGCGAATGACTTCTTCAAAAGCGTGAGCAGTGGCTTCAAAGTTTTGTTCCACCATGACATGTCTATAGATACATCTGTCAATTTGTCTCTCCGCCTTGTCGTTTACAAAACGTGGGGGAGTTTCCGAAGTATAGTCAATGTCTGGTTCCGAAGAGTCCGAACTATCCGAGGATTCTTGGAAGAACATGGCGTTATCGTCGTGGCCATATGCCATGTGCCTGCACGGTTCAAATTCACATATTAGTGTTTGGCTTCATTCAGTGGCTCGTCCAAATGAACACATTTTCAAAGCATATACAATTTCCCTCTACACTTAGTTCTTATTACAAGTATGTACATGATTTGCACAGAACTAACACTTAGGTGGAAAAAATTGCACCTTACTTCATAAATACAACTCATTTAATGAAATGGAAATGACAACACTCTAAGCTATGTCAGTAAAAATGTCCACCAACATATCTCAAGCATTTAGAGTAGACTACAAGCAATGATACAAGGATTTCAATTCAAGTTCATGGACAATTCATGTACACAACACCAGCACAACTTGTTTCATGGATTGGAATCATCTAATTTTGACACTCATACTTTAGCATTAAGCTTTCTCAACCTTTCATTTATTTGAGTCCACAGTAGGTTGTATGACATCAACACATCAATTCCTTTCAGCAAAACTGAAATCACATGAAATTAAGGGAGGGATGCAAGTTGCAAGAAATTGGTTACTATATTTGCATAACAACCCGAGACCATAATTCAAGTGCACATAGAATAGAAAGGGTTCAAAACCATTGAGCTCAAATAGGCAAGATCACGTTTACGGAATCAAAAAGAATGAGTTAACCATTAAGCTTATGAACTTGGACATGGAAATTGCATAAGAATTCGAATCATCAAATCTCCATTTCATACTTAAGAAGTTAGGAAATTAACATGGCATTCCCGAGAGCCTCTCCAATCCATGCATTTCACATTGCTTCATTTTGGCAAAATAACATTAAGCACAATGGAGGACACAAACTGAAATCTCATTGTACTGAGAAGCATTCGAAGGCCAAATATTGCAATGTTAACTCAATGGATATGCAAGAGAAGAGTGCTTACTTGGTTGGAGATTACACAAATGAAATGAAAAGTTAAGAAGATCTTTTGGGTAGCCCTTAATCCAAGAATTGGATTTCTCCTTCTTGATTCTCTCTCAGCTAGACACCACAATGCATGCAAGGAATGGCTTGGTTTATGCATCTTTCATGATATTTATAGGAGAATTTTCATGCATGATTCGGCTATGCAATGATTAGCAAACAAATGCCATGTGATTGGATTAGAAGACAAAATGCTATATGACAAATATGAATGCAAACAAACTAATGTCTAGTCTAGTCATCTGCAAGCTTGCACAATCGGCCATCACTATTGTTCCTAGCTTTCAAACAAAATTTGTGGGCCCTCATTCTTACACACTTATCTTTTCACCAATTCACATTGCTGATTTCTTCTTTCCCAAATTAGAGCAAGGCATTCATACAGTGAATGAGATGCAGTGTTTTAGTTATGAATGTATGCATGTCATTCACTCTCATATGTGCTTTTGGTTTGCCAGCCTTTCTTTTGCTGCACTGTGAATCATCCTTTCAGGATTTGATCCTTCACTGCAGAGCTCAGAGAAATTGTTCAGTTCACGTTTCCTTCTACTCAAGTAATAGGAAAATTAGAAGAATCAAATATTCTATGACTGCTTTTGATGTTAAATCTCATATTTTATTCGTGTCCTTTACACGTTCACATGTTCTGGCTCGTGACCTTCGAATAAAATTTGTCCACCTTTTTTGGATGATTTGTACTCAGTTTGTATGCATTCCACTCCAGTTGCACCAGCTTCCATTTGTTGTTCTCTTCATCTTTCCTACATATGATCACGCAAGAGAAGGGTGAGGTTCAATCATTTATTACTATAACATAACTACTTAAAGAAACAAACACAAGAGATAAGATGGTTAGGTTGCCTCCTAAAACAGCTCTTGGTTTATTGTCCTCAGCAAGACATAAAAGCATGTGATCAAGAGAACTGAGCTTGTCCCTTGTCTCCCACAGCAGACTTGAAAATTTTCACTCTATGCCCGTTGACATTCCAGCATACCCCTGAGGACTCACTTTGCACTTTAATGACTCCATAAGGAAATATCTTGGTGATAGTGAAGGGTCCAACCCATATGGATTTCAATTTGCTAGGGAAAAGTCTCAACCTAAAGTCATACACTAGCACCGGTTGTCCCACTTCAAATTCCTTCACTTTGATTTTGGCATCATGCCATCTTTTGGTATGTTCCTTATAAAGGCTTGCACTGATATAGGAATTCCTTGTAAATTCATCCAATTCTTTGAGCATCATCATTCTTGCTTCCTGAGCCAAATCTAAGTCCATATTCAACTTTTGTATTGCCCAATAAGCTTTGTGCTCTAACTCAACAGGAAGATGACATTCTTTTCTAAATACCAGTCTGAATGGTGAGGCTCCAATTGGAGTTTTATTGGCTATCTTGTAAACCCAGAGTGCATCATCCAATTTCAGTGACCAGTTCTTTCTTCTACGGTTTACCACTTTTGCAAAATTCTCTTTATCTTCCAGTTGGAAACCTCAGCCTGTCCATTTGTTTGGGGGTGGTATGCTGTGGAGACTTTATGCTGTACCCCATATTTGGCCAAGAGAGTATTGAAGATCTTATTCCAAAAGTGACTTCCTACATCACTGATGATAGCTCTTGGAGTTCCAAATCTGTTAAAGATGTTCTTCTTGACAAATCTCAGCACACTCCTATTATCATTATGAGGCATAACTTCGGCTTCTACCCACTTAGACACATGGTATATAGCAACCAGTATGTACTCATTCCCACAAGAATGTGGAAATGGCCCCAGAAAGTCCAGTCCCCATACATCAAACAAATCTACCTCCAGTACATTATTGAGAGGCATCTCATCTCTGCAAGAGATGTTTCTAACTCGCTGGCATCTCTCATATTGGCTTACCCACAGTTTCGAGTCTCTGAAGATACATGGCCGATAAAAACCAGTCTGTAGAACTTTATACCCAGTCCTTGTCCCTCCAAAATAGCCCCAATGGGTGATTCATGACAAGCTCTCAAAATTTCCTCCTTCTCTTCTTCTGGTATACACCTCCTAATGACTTGATCATTACATCTTTTGTACAAATTTCCACTCTCACAAAAAAAGTATCTAGCATCATGTCTTAATCTCTTCCTTTGCTCACTGGAGAAGTGTTGTGGTACTTGCCCGGCAACCACAAAATTGGCTATCTCAGAAAACCATGACAGAGCTTGAGTGTGAATTCTGAAAAGCTGTTCATCCGAAAATTTTCCTTAATCCACATCTGTAGCTGGTTCTCACTCAATGTTCCCAATTTGAGCCTAGATAAGTGGTATGCTACCACATTTTCACAGTCTTTGCTATCCTTGATTTCTACATCAAATTCTTGTAGCAAAAGAACCCAACGTATGAGTCTTGATTTCGCCTCTTTCTTTGACATGAGATACTCAGGTCAAGTGACATGAGATACTTGAGGACTTTGAAATGCTGTGTTGGGCGGGATTTCTTCTTTGGCTTTTTGGGGGGCATTGTTATGACACTGGTTTGGAATGAGGCTACCTACAGGGCAAATGCTGCCCATTTTCTGGCAGTTTATCTTGCATAATCTTGGGATCAAATGAAACTATTTTGTGGCTGCTCGGTCTTGGCTGCGGGCTGCTGTAGCTCTGCGGTTGGGTGGCAGACCGGTTGCATTTGTTGTAATTACTTTTGGGCTTCTTTATTTGGTATATAGGTGGCGATGCCGTTCTTTAATGGGAAGTAAATATTTTGTGCACACTGGTTACGAAGCATTTATAATAGGTCGAGAGTGTTCAGAATTTGATTTACCTTTGTTGTACTCAAATTTTGTGGACTCTTAACCTCCACACATACTACTAGTTTTAGTTCAATATTCATGCATATAAGCTTTTGGTCTTAAAATGTAAGGGAGTAGTACTCCTTATTTATGGCTTTCCTTTTGTAAAGAGGTTAGGGTATATCCGGCCTCTTCCTCTTTTGTTATGTTTAATAAAGTTGGTCTTTTTTTAAAAAAAAAAAATATTCTTGAGTGTCGCATGGTCCGTATGAACTATCACCTTTGATCCCAACAGATAGGCTCTGAATTTATCAAAAGCGAGCACCACAGCCAACATCTTTTTTTCTGTAATGGTATAGTACAGTTGGGCTCCATTCAATAGCTTGCTTGCATAGTAGATGGCATGAAAAACCTTTTCTCTCTTCTGACCTAGTACAACTCCCATAGCATAGTCACTTGCATCGCACATTATCTCTAAGGGTTCCCCTCACTCTGGTGTGACTATAATTGGTGCCTCCACAAGCTTTGTCTTCAACAGCTCAAAAGAATCCTTGCATTTCTCATCAAAAATGAATTGTGCATCTTTCTCCAGTAATGCACATAAAGGCTTTGCAATTTTTGAAAAGTCCTTGATGAACCGTCTATAGAAGCCTGCATGTCCTATGAAACTCCTCACTCCTCTCACATTAGTTGGTGCTGGAAGCTTGGCAATCACTTCCACTTTAGCCTTATCAACTTCTAAACCAGTCTTTGAAATTTTGTGTCCCAGTACAACACTTTCATTCACCATAAACTGGCATTTCTCCCAGTTTAAGACCAAGTTAGTGTCTACACATCTCTTTAGTACCAATTAAAGATTTTCCAAACATTCTTCAAAAGTCATTCCAAAAACCAATAAGTCATTCATGAAGATTTCTATGATATGGAGCGTTGTAAAAGGGCATGTAAAAGTAGTATTCCCCTGTTCTCTTGTATCAATGGCAATTTGATTGTATCTGGAATATCCATCAAGAAAGCAATAAAAGAGAAACCCTGCTATTCTGTCTAAAAGTTGCTCAAGGAAAGGAATAGGGAAGTGATTTTTCCTAGTAGCCTTGTTCAGCTTCCTGTAATCCATACAGACCCTCCAAGCATTAATGATCCTGGTAGCAAGCAACTCATTTTCTTCATTAGTAACCACAGTCACTCCTCATTTTTTGGGTACACATTGTATCGGACTGACCCACTCGCTGTCAGATATAAGAAATATGATTCCAAAATTTCCTTTTTTACTACCTCCATCATTTGGGGGTTCAGCCTTCTTTGTCTGTTTCTTGTAGGAATAGACCCTTTCTCCAGTAGGATTTTGTGCATACAAATGCTGGGACAAATTCCTTTTATGTATGCTATTGTCCATCCTATTGCCTCTTTGTGCATTTTCAGAACTTCCAATAATTTTTCCTCTTGCCATGCCTTCAGCTTGGATAAGATAACCACTGGAAGTGTCTCATTCTCTCCTAGAAACGCATACTTCAGATGGGGACGAAGAGGCTTCAGTTCCAGCTTTAGTGGCTTCACAATTGAAGACAATAACTTTTCATTCGTGTTTTCAAAAATCTCAGGCCTTACCTCAATGGGCATAACATCAACATTCTCATTAGTCTCAATAACAGTTTTTGACAAAATTTCACATGATTCATCATTTTCATAATTTTCATCAAATTGTTTCTCAGAATTCATTTCTAAGATAGACCCATCTATCACATAACATTTAACCAAATTCTCCAGTTCATGCATTATCACATTTTCTTCATTAGTCAAAACATTTTCACCTTCATCATGTTTTTCATGCTCACATGACTCAAGTAATGCAAGAGAGAATTTACATTTATGCTCAAGTTCAAGTAGGTGAGGATTACCTTCCACAGGGCTTGCAAAGAAGCATTGCTCCACTGAGTTGGGGTATTTCATTGCATAATCCACATTGAAGACCACTTGCTCCCTATTGACTCTAAATGTAATGGTCTCGCTTTTTACTCCAATTAGAGCATCCCCAGTAGCTAAGAAGTGTCTACCAAATATTAGAGGAACCTCTGGATCTTTTTCCATGTCCAAGCTAATGAAATCAACTGGAAGCACAAATTTATCAACTGACACTAGCACATCCTCAACCATCCCTGTAGGTTGCACAAGGGATCTATCAGCTAGTTGAAGTAGTACTGCAACTGGTTTGATTTTATCACCAAGGCCAACATTCTCAACAATGGAGATGGGCATCAAGTTTATCCCTGCTCCAAGATCACATAAGGCTTTGTTGAAAAACCTAGCACCAATTGTGCATGGTATAGTGAAGCTTCCAGGGTCTTTTAGCTTTAGAGGCAACTCATTGTTCACCCACGCTTGACTTTCTTCAGTGAATGGAATTGGTATTTCACACTGAAGGATTTGTTCCTTGTTAGGAATCAGGTCTTTCAAGAACTTTGCATGTCTGGGCACAGCAGTAACCAAGTCCAGTAGTTGCCCATTCAGATTCACATTCTTGACCATGTCGAAAAACCTTGTAAATTGAGCTCTCTTTTTGGCTGGAGGTGGAACTCTTTGAGGGAATGGAGGCAGTGGTGCATACTCTAGAACACTTCCAATGCAAAAATATTAATAGAACAAAATCAAGCAGAAGAAATGAGATGAATGACTTCAACAACGTAATCTTCAAAATTAACCAAATCAAACCAAATCAAAACAGTAAATACTAACAACAACTAACAAAAAATCACAAAACACAAAACTATCACAATTCAATTCCTAATAGCTTCTCTCTACCCAGCAGCGACGCCAAAAATTGGTGAAAGTTGTCGTTGCTTCCCAATTTTACCAAACAACACTATTAATGCATTAGTGATGAGTGGGATCCTATTCACAGGGAGAGGGTCATGTCACGGATTTGATCTAATGACAGGATAAAACATATAACATGTAAAATGCAATAGCTGAAATAAACACTCGAAATTTGAACAACAAAAGAGAATGGTATTGCCTTGAGGGGGAGCAAACTAGCACAGATCTTTCCCTATTATTATTGACTTGTGTTCGTGTGCATGAGGGGACTATTCTACTAGTGTCGTGAAATCGATTAACCTGCTGGTTCTCACAATCCCACTTCACTGACTCCTCAAACTTTTCTTGGTAGGGCAAGTTCTTGACACTAATTAAAAACCCAGATCCCTACTCGATACAACAATTCTAGTTCAATCTTTAGTCATCTCCCTTGGTAAGGCGCTATCTAATTCAAGTGTTCAAATCATTTTATCAGAATAATCTTAAGTCTTTTCTATGAAATAGATCTCAATTGTCAGTGGGTACAGAACAATTAAAATCACGAGCAACCAGATCTTAAGACTCATACACAAATGTTTACAGATTCACATCACGTTGAATTCAATTTCCTTTAGTAACTCTAAATTGATCTATTTGGGTACCACAGATCAGATAAAGATCCATTCAAAATCAAGCAAACCCATTGAATTTAAACATGTAATGAACAGGAAATATAAATGAACACAGATCAATTCAATAAAATTGTCTCAAATAAGTCAAGATCCATACATATGAACCCCTCAAGGCAATACTCAATTTTAGCCGATCATGTTGATCGGCTCAGATCCAGCAATTTCAAATAGTAGAATATGTGTGTGAGCTATGGTGTTCTGTTCTCTCTTTGCAATGTTGTTCTGATTATTTTTCTCTGATTGAATTTTTCTCCATCTTTATCTCTCTAAACCCTCTTCTTCAGCTTATTCTTTTCCTTTTTGTACCTTTTCTTGAATGATGTGTTGCTATCCTGATAGCTACAAGTTCCCGTTGGAGAAGAGATTTTTCCACGTGTCTGCAAGAGTTAGCCAGCATATAAAGTGAGATCATCTGATTTAAGTGTTCACTTAAGCCTTAAGATTTCAATTCATCAAACATGTGGTCCGCTACTGATCAGGTGTGTTTGTGCTCAAGCATTTTTTTGGTGCCCACATTGTGTCTAATAATGTTGTTGTGTATGCTAAGTGCCAATTAGGTGGACAGTGATATGCATAAATGTAGTGTACGTGTGCAAGTGTATGCATTAAAATGTGCATGAATGCGCGAATGAATGTGCATAAGTGGGCAAGTGGGTGCATGTGTGTGTGCTAGTGAATGCATGAGTGTGTGCGGGCATGGGCGAGTGTGCGCGCATCGTGTGCATGCATGGTGGGGGTGCTAGGCACCCACCATGCGTGGTGTGTGTGTGTTGCAAGCATGGCGGGCGCGCCCGCCATGTGTGTCTGTGCGAGGTACGGGCGCACCCACCGTCTGTGTTGTGCATATAGGTGCCCGCCATGTAGTGTGCGTACGTTGTGCGTACGGTGTGTGTGTTGAGTTTGTTGTGTGTGTGTGTGTGTATGTGTGAGTGAATTGTTTGTGCTTGTGTGTGCTTTGGGACTTTATGTAGTGCTTGAGACTTTATGATGTAATTTTGACTAAGTGTGTGCTTGTTTCCAATTCACACAACAAACATACAATTTGTATATATTTTCATAACACTTACTCACTTTCAGCAATCTCCAGATTATGAACATTCTCGCACATAAGTCATTCATGAAGCATCATTTTCATATGGATTCAATGCAGAAAACTCAAGTATAAGTATTGCAAATAAGTCGCTACAAACCCGACTTATCGTTCATGATAGCAGTTTTGGAGTTAGGGTCAAAAGCTAAGGTTTAATAGGAATCAAATAAATTTATAACCCTAATCCTCATGAAATTTAAGGTGCATCAAGACACTGACATTTGTGTAGCTAGAGGAAGTAGGGGTCGAACCCACAGGGAGGGGATAAATTTATGGAATTAGTTTAAATGTGTGTGTAGTAGTAAAAGTATAAACAAGGAAGGATAATAACCTAAACTATGCTAATACTACAAAATAAACATGAAATTGTGTGGAAGAGAAATCAAGTAATTAAAGTATACCCTTGGATTTTGTTATCTCAAATGTTAGTGTTATGTGTGGTTTATCCTATGGAATTACTACAACTAAGAGTAAGCCAATTCAACTAAGTCCACCCTTTATGGCGGAGGCAAGGGCCTAAATGCATTGTCTCCTACCAGAAATTGACCAATTAACCAATCCCCCCTTTATGGCGGAGGCAAGGACTAGCTAACTAATGTCAACGAAAATCCCAATGTCTCTCCAATCTTCCAACTCTCAATCCAACCCCTTCTTTATGGCCGAGGCAAGGTTCGAACCTAGTCACTCCCTTGGAAATCCCTCCCTAATTCACTCCCCTCTTTATGGCGGAGGCAAGAACTAAACTAGTTCATGTCTTTCAAGTTCATCAATCCTACATTGGATTCTCAACATCTCAATCAATTCCCCCTTTATGGCGGAGGCAAGAATGGACTAAGATATCTCCACTAAGTCATCACCTACATATTAGTCTACCATAAGAATTACTAATATGTGATAACAACTAGTTTGTAGTTCTTAATTCCTAGCTATCCATAGCCTAAAACCACAAATTAACACAATAAATTAACAACACATAACCACAAGCCAAGGGTAATAGCAATTTAGCCTCTCATGGCACACAAAAACATCACAAATATATATGAAAAAGCAAGGAAATATGCAAAGAAGTGCAAGGAAGAGAAACTACCCATTTGATTAAACCAAATATGAAGCCTTCCAAATGTTAATTCAAAGCAAATATCCAAGCTTTACATTGATCCCATGTTCTTGAAGCACATGAATATTACATGAATTACTTCCACAAATGGGGGTATTTACACCAAGAACACACACTAATTGTGTGTTCTTGTGGAGAAGTTAGAGAGAAAAACCATAAAATCTAACTAATCTAACCTAACTAGAAAATGGTTTTCTTTTCTTGGCTCCCTTCCTTCTCCCCCTCTTGGCTGCAGCCTTCATAATATATTGAAGAGATTAGGGTTGGAAAATGTGTGTTTCAGACGTTCCCAAAATGCCCTTGAAGTCTTCTAGAAATGGAGGGCAAAACTGACTTGGAAAATCTGCTGCGCTGCTTAACGTCACGACGTTCCTCCTTTTGTGCCTGAACGTCGCGACGTTCAGCCTGCGACGAACCGGAGCACTCTTGAAAGTGGAATTTTTGGCACATTTAATTGTGCATTTTTTGGGGTGTCGGAGAAGTGTTGTGCGGCGCGCTGGAGAGCGTTTTCCATCCTCTGAAAATGCTTTTCATTGTTATTTTCCTCCGTTGCTCCTCCCACGCCATAATGTCTTACAAATACGTTAAAAACATATAAAAATGACATAAAAACACGTTACAAGGACGCTCAAGAGGTAAGTAAAACGAATACAATAAGGTGAAAAATATCACCTTATCAAACCCTCCACACTTAGACCTTGCTCGTCCTCGAGCAACAAAACAAAATCATGCAAAAACACATATATATACAACAAAGAATGACGGATTTGCAATTTTACATTACTCAACAATGTGTCTAATCAATTAAGCACTTGATAAGTGTTTGTGTACATGCCTCAACAATGTATCCACAAGAGTCCTCAAAGTGCCTTTTTGTACACATTCAACACGTTGAGTGTATTGTGTGTGTGTGTGAAATGGGTACCACTTGGGTTTTGACTTATTCATATCGATGCCATAGGTACGAGATCCGACGACTAAGTTTTGTTCTACTCTTTTTCTTACAATCACCTCTTTGGCCATTATCTAGATACTAAAAGGTTTACAAGATCATTGGGACTTTTATTCGAATTATGAATGCCAAGGGTTTTATGGCTTTTTATACCCGTATTCCACCTCATATGAGTTCTCCTCCAACCTTTTGGTTACTAAAGGAGCGGTCTCGCATTGGAGGGAAACTTATTCATAACAAAATACATTAAACACATAACTTAAATAATGCCAAGGGTTTTGTGGCTATTTTTTCCCATTCCATCTCATATGAATTCTCCTTCAACCTTTTGGTTAGTAAAGGAGCGGTCTCACATTGGAGAGGAATTTATTCATTGCAAACAACGAAATATTAAAAACAACACATAATGCCCAATTCATTTCTTCAACTTTAGAGTATCTACGCTTGTCTCTTAGGGAAAGCTAGTCCAAGAGCTAAACTAACCAAGTGCCAAGTCGCTCCGACCTATCTTATTAACAAAACTTGTCAATCTCCATGTGTTCCCCACTTGTGCGTATTAACCATAAACTCAAAATGTCAAACTTTCCACCAAGGACTCGACTTCTCTTATGTAACATGTAATTTTTGTTATCGCAAGTCGAGTTTCTAAGATAAAACACTTCACATTATTGGCTACACAACACTAATCTCATATAATTTACACTAGACACATTTTCTCATTTTGGTTGCCAACACCAACAATCAAACACTAAACACAAACATATAATATATATATATATATATAATCACTAAAATGAACAAAAGTTCACAAAGACACAAAACTGAAAAATTCACAAAAATCACAACAACATGAAAACTAACACTTAACACAACAATTACGGACATTATGGGATCCCAAAATAGCAACAACGGATGTTCTATTCAAGAGCTTCAAGCCTCAACAACAAGGGACTTCCAAAATGTCAAAACACACAAGGATTTCTCAATGTGCAATCAAGCGGATAGAAGAATCAACCAAAAATCAAACCTAAACGAGAAAAACAGCTAAAAGTTCAAGTTTAAACATCCACAAGTCACAAAATGTTCACTTAAGCACAATGTCAAGCATCTTCAACAAATATCTGCCCCTCCACACTTAAAATATGCAATATTTTCATAAGACAAGAGAGGGATAAGAAAACACCCGAGGTGTATGTATCATGGCCATCTCTTCATGGAAATTGGCCATTGAGAAGATGCCTCTTATTTTTGTTTCCTCATGGATGGAAAACCTAGAAAAAATAAAAAAAAGAAAAAAAGTAAACTAATTTCATGTATGAGTTCAAGAAGAAAGCATTTAAACAAATAAGCTCCTACAAATGACACTAAAACGTAATCACTCAAAACAAAAATGTTCACAATCACTCTATGGCATGCATGAGAAGATTTTCACAATGTGCTCATGTGAGTGCTCTTGTGCCAAGTGTGCATCACAATCATGTTCAACTCCTAATCTCATTCATTAAGCTCATGTGAACTTGAGTCCTAATGAATTCATGCTAGGTAAATCATGAATGTGCCATTAACCACATACATGAAATTGCACACATTAAGCTTTTTAAACCTCACCACATATGCTATCTCATGCAATTTAACATTGAAAATCATGAAGTGATTTAGAGTGAAACGTGTGTTTGTGTGCCATTGACATGAGAGTGAAAAAGAAGAAAGAATTAAGCAAGTGTTGGGAGGGAATGAATCACCCTCCATACTTAGCTCTTTTTATCACTTATGCACAATTTTCATTCTCTCATATTCATTCTTTCAAATTTATTGTTTTCTTTGAACTCATACAAGAAAAACAAACCTAATTACCCTAAACACATAAAACAAAACATAACAATTAACATTTAAATAAAAAAAATGACAAGAAATTGTAGTTCTAGGATTATTTAGTCCCTAACTAGACTTTATTCTTGTGTCTATTCCCTCAAGATTCAGAATAACTATCTCGGTACCAAAAGAATGCCCTTTCAAAGGCACTCCCGTGCCTTCTATAACGCACCCTTTTGAAGCCGTTAAGGAGGTACTTGAGCTCAAGTACATGAGAAGCAACGTCAACAAATGCTATCTTGTACCATTGTTGCTCCTCTATTATAGGTACTGCTTTCTTCTCTTCCACCTTGTCTATTGGGATCACCAATGACTTAACCTTCCCTAAGACTACCTCACTTACCATGCTAATTGATGACTCTCTACATGGCTTGTGTAGAGGCTCTACATCAAAGGTCTCTTCATCATCACATGACATTTCAAATATGGATGCATCAACAAAGCTATTTTCAACCAAGTTAGCAATTTCACAAAAAATATTCATATCTTCCTCATCAAAGCTAACATGGAGTTCATTTTGAGACTCACCCTCTTTCACATCACATTGAGCATCATAATCATTTAAGGGTTTCTCATTGTATATAGACCTAATGACATCTACCATTTCATGCAAATTATTAAATTCTATGTAAGATGTCAACATCACACATGAATGCACTATTTTAGCTAGCTCTTGACAAATTTATAAATTATTTTCATCCAAGCCATCATATACATCAATATGTGATGTCTCCTCATTCCTAAGGTGATCAAGCTTAAGAGGGAGGGTGTACTCAAAGATTTGTCTATGGCTAAACCATTGTTCATCATAGCCCGATTGACCTACAAGATTCGAGTGAGGGAAAGGTAAAAAATTTTGGTCCCATTGGCTATCACTCCCCTTCATGTTATGTGAATAACATTGAAAGGTATGAATGCCTCCTTGGCACCAATTATAAGAATGTGCATCCCTACTCAATTGAACTTCTATATCATTCAAAGTTTTGGTTATTTCGGCCAATTGAGCCTCAAGCCTAGAATGCCTAACCTCAAGGTCATCATTCACAAAGCTTGGAAAGGGGGAATATCCTAGAGGTTCATTTTTTCCCCATTCATTGGTGTCCCAATACTTCAATGGAGAGAAGTTTCCAAACATCCTAGGTTGTGGCCTTGTATCATCCACCACAAATGGTAGGTCATCATGATTTAGTTCAAGACAGTCCCCAAACAACCTAGGCATATTTGGACAAACCTCAACACAACTAAAACAAAAGACTAAAGATGAAAGAAAACACAAAAAACAATTATACACAACATCACAAGCTAAATATATACAACTACTCAACACACATAAACACCAATCCTAAAACTAATTGCCCTCTCTGGCAGCAGCACCAATTTGATAGCGGGAGCTAGGGTCAAAATCTAAGGTTTAACCGGAATCAAATAAATTTATAACCCTAATCCTCACGACATTTAAGGTGCATCAAAACACCGACGTTTCTGTAGCTAGAGGAAGTAGGGGTAGAACCCACAGGGAGGGGATAAGTTTATTGAATTAGTTTAAATGTGTGTGTAGTAGTAAAAGTATAAACAAGGAAGGACAATAACCTAAACTATGCTAATACTACCAAATAAACATGAAATTGTGTGGAAGAGAAATCAAGCAATTAAAGTATACCCTTGGATTTGGTTATCTCAAATGTTAGTGTTATTTGTCGTTTATCATATGGAATTACTACGACTAAGAGTAAGCCAATTCAACTAAGTCCCCCCTTTATGGTGGAGGCAATGACTAGCTAACTAATGTCAACCAAAATCCCAATGTCTCTCTAATCTTCCAACTCTCAATTCAACCCCTCCTTTATGGCGGAGGCAAGGGTCGAACCTAGTCACTCCCTTAGAAATCCCTCCCTGATTTACTCCCCCCTTTATGGCAGAGGCAAGGACTAAACTAGTTCATGTCTTCCAAATTCATCAACCCTACATTGGATTCTTAACATCTCAATCAATTCCTCCTTTATGGCGGAGGCAAAAATGGACTAAGATATCTCCACTAAGTCATCACCTACATATTAGTCTACCATAAGAATTACTAATATGTGATAACAACTAGTTTGTAGTTCTTAATTCCTAGGTATCCATAACCTAAAACCACACATTAACAAAATAAATTAACAACAGATAACCACAATCCAAGGGTAATAGCAATTTTAGCCTCTCACGACACACAAGAACAGCACAAATATATATGAAAAGGCAAGGAAATATGCAAAGAAGTGCAAGGAAGAGAAACTACCCATTTGATTAAACCAACGATGAAGCCTTCCAAATGTTGATTCAAAGCAAATATCCAAGCTTTACATTGATCCCAAGCTCTTGAATCACATTAATATTACATGAATTCCTTCATAAATGGGGGTATTTACACCAAGAACACACACTAATTGTGTGCTCTTGTGGAGAAGCTAGAGAGAAAAACCCTAAAATCTAACTAATCTAACCTAACTAGAAAATGGTTTTCTTCTCTTGGCTCCCTTCCTTCTCCCCCTCTTGGCTGCAGCCTTCACAATATATTGAAGAGATTAGGGTTGGAAAATGTGTGTTTCAGACGTTCCCAAAATGCCCTTGAAGTCTTCTCAAAATGGAGGGCAAAACTGACTTGGAGAATCTGCTGCGCTGCTTAACGTCGTGACATTCCTCATTTTGTGCCTGAACGTCACTAAGTTAGTTGTGAACGTCGTGACGTTCAGCCTGGGGTGCGCCGGAGTGGTTTTTCTCCGGCACGCCGGAGCACTCTGGAAAGTGGAATTTTTGATGCATTTAATGTGCATTTTTCGGCGCGCGCCAGAGAAGTGTTGTTCGGCTCTCCGGAGAGCTTTTTCCTAACTCCAAAAATGCTTTTCATCGTTATCTTGCTCCGTTGCTCCTCCCACGCCATAATGTCCTACAAATACGTTGAAAACATGTTAAAACGACATAAAAACACGTTACAAGGATGCTCAATAGGTAAGTATAATGAATACAATAAGGTGAAAAATATCACCTTATCAGTTCAACACCAATTCAGATTTGGTATCTTTTAGGATTTCTAGTCGCCTATATAAGGCATAAAATTTTTAATCATTGCTTAAATTTATCTTTATCTTTGGGAGTGAATCTCAATTGAAATGCCAAACTTCTTAGGCGGAACATTAGGAGCTTGTTTTATTGCTCTTTGTTAGGAGTAAGCAAAGTGAATAGATTTAATTCAAGAGTACTTGGATTAAATTGATTTTCTTATAAAAGCGTGGGAGATTGGATTGGTATATATATATATATATATCCAAAACTCAAGTTCTTCTTTGTGTTTTTTTCGTACATGTTCTTGTTTTTTTAAATTTTCATGCTAGGTATGAAATATAATTTTCAAACTAGTGGGATCAAAACATCCCTCACTACCTTCACATATCAAATTTAAAAATTTTCTATATTTTTGTTGTCTTTTAACTTATTTTTCTATTTAAACTCAGTAACAACCACCAAAATAGCCGCTTCCACCTTCACACCCTCTTCCATCTATATATCTTGTCGAAGATTAAGAAAGTGTGGTGAGTAGACAATTAGAAGAGGTAGAGATGGAGAATGGGGAGAAAGTGGGGGCGGCTATAGAGGTGGTTGTGATTTGGGTTAAATAGAGAAAGGTATTAAAAGAGAAGAAAAATGAGAAATTGGTTATACTTGTTAATATTCATTTTTTGTGCATAAAAAGAGGATGATGTGATGGTCACATGATTGCATTTCATAGTTTTTTTAACAGATCCATAATGAGAGACTAAATATTGACACTTTTGAAATGTGATGGGTTATTTTGTCTTGTTTAAATGTCAGAAACTAAACAAATTATTTCATAAAATGTAAAGTGCATACTACTGTGGTTATTTTCCTAATTTTTTAAGAACTTTTTTTCATCATGCATTTAAAATAATACAATTTTGCCACTCGTATCAACAATTCCATCTAAATTGGTTTTTTCATCTAATTCTTTCCACTTATTCAGTAAAAAATATAAATGTATTATGATGGTTTGATCATTGATGACATGCAACAACATACTTTCTATTAAAAAATTAGATAAAATTTAATAGAGATGCATTTGGTACAATTTTTTAATGTGAAGTAATCAAATTATATCATTTTAAATTTTATGATGAAAAAGATTTTTTGTAACAAATGTAAAAAATAATTTTTTGCAATTTTTCTATTTTAATAACAATTGACTAAAATTTGACTATGCCACATTATGTATTATTTTGTACAAGACATGGATGAAATTATCGATAGAAATAGCAAAAATTGATGAGTTAAAATTTCTAAATTAACAGAAGGTATAATCTTAAAAGATGTGGTTAAATCCTATATATTTTGTTTCTTTTAGTTTTCTTATGTTAGTAATATTATCATTAATTATTTATGCAGATGCTAACATTCATATATGTGGGTTATATATATATATATATATATATATATATATTCACTTAATATATGAGTAGTAGTTGTTTTCTACTTATTCTAAGTCATAAAATTTAGAGTTAATTGTGAAAAAAATCCTTAAAGTATGACTCAATTGTAAAATATTTCTAAAAATTTTAATTTTAACACTTTACCACTCTCCACTTTTAACTTTTTCAATGTACTACATTGGATTGAAATTATATTGCGAAGAGATAGAATCAAACCTTATAAATATTAGTTGTTCAAAGTACTCATGTTTGGTTATTTTAATTTTTCAATAACTTTTTTGTTAAAACTCTTTTTTCACAAAAATATACAGAAGTTTTGAGAGAGACATAAAGAATTTTGGAAAGAGAAAAAATTTTAACATTGGAAAAAAATTATTCAACAGAATCAACTTATGGAAAATAAAAACAACCAAATAAAAGATCGTAAATATTGAGAATTTTATTATTAATGTCTAACATAATAAAAAAAATAAATATAAATGACAAGAGTGTCGTTAACCTTGTAATTTTACCCCTAAACTAATGTAGAAGAAGTGAGTAGGGTATCGAATCCACAGGGAAGGGGATTGGTTTCGAAAATTCTAAATTGTTCTGTCGAATGTCACAAGAATGATGAATTAAGAAATGACAATACTAATCTAAACAGAGAAATAAGGAATAAAACAAAGACACAAACAAGAAGTGTTGTAAGATAGCAAGTAAGAAATCGATGTCTTAATACTAACCGAAGGATTGTAGCTAAAAGTCAACATGGCGACCACACCTCTTTCTACTCTCCTTAATGCCGCACTTTCCCATGGTGTGGCCTAACTGTGACGAATGAAATCCGCAACGTCTCAACTTAACAATACCACTAACTCTAGCATGCAAAACCTTAGATCTCCCATGGCGAGGCCTGACCTAAGTTTCTAAGCCTTCGGTTAGTATTAAAAAGCCACTCCTGATTCTATCTTATGATTCAATGACCTCCGATCGGCTTGGCGACCGCATCTCGGATCACGAACAACCAAATCAAGTAAAGAGACTCAATTATCATACTTTTAGACCTCATCTCATGCATTTCTCACTCAAATTGGTGAACCGAGCCTTAACCTAGCATGGCGACCACAATCAAGGTTCAATTCAATCAATGAAAGTGCAAAAATTATGAAACTTGACATTTTTCATTCGTTAAGGACAAGTATGAATTCATTCTTTAGTTACTTAGTCAATTGCATAGCATTTCATTCGTTTAATTACTCAAGCATCCGATCCAAACCCTAAGATATCATCAATTTAGCCACAAAACTCCATTCTCAACTCCAGATCATCAAATCACAAAGAAGAACAGTTCATTTTCATTAAATTGAAAAGATTTTATCAAATGAATTTCCTTGATTGCTTCCAATCCACCAAAGTCTTGTGAATTTACTCCTTAATTGAGTAGAAGCTTACAATGATCGGTTCAAATTCTCGATCGAAATTGAAAACTGAGAGAAAATTCTAGAGAGAGAAAATTCCCACTCTCAAAATCAAAAGTTTGTTTTCTACTCTCCAACGATACCCAAAAATCTAACTAAATCCTCTATTTATAGAGGTTACAAAAAACGTAAATAGTACGCAAACGTGAAATGAATGCAAAACAACAAGAATGCCACAACATATATGGACAAAATTCAATAACCAATTGAGCACAAGACTGAACCACGCCTCTGGACCTTGAAGCGTCACGCTTCCAGCAGCTTTTCGCGCCTTTAAGCTTCCAATAACCACGCTTCCATACACAGCATTGATCAACAAAGCAACCAATAAATTCAACAACATCACGCTTCTGAGCCCTCACTTTCCACGCTTTCCTCAGCCCCAACACGTCTTCACTCCATTAGCCCGCGCACACCCTCAGCAACAATCACATGCCTTTGAGCCAACAGCTACAAAGCCTTCACTGTGTCCTGCGACCACAACAAAAAAAAGTCTCACACTTAGCCAAATTTTTAGTTGCCAAGAAGAAAGCTCCCAAGGCGAGGTCTCGCGGCGAGACCTCGCCGTGCAAAGTGGTGTGGGCAAGACCTCGGGGCGAGGTCTCGCCGTGTGTGGGAGTGTGTGTGAGGTCTCGTGACGAGACCTCGCCGTTTGCTGTGTGTGTGGGCGAGACGCCACTTATGTTCAAGTGGGCAAGAATTTAGGTGAAGTACAAATGTGAAGTGAAGTGTAGAGTGAGCTGTTGTGAAGGAATGAAGAATGCAATGGATTCACACAAGAACACCCAAGAGAACTCTCATGCCAAAGTGTGCAATATCTCATCTTGAAATGTTATGAAATGGAAAAATCCTTAAGGTGTATGCAACTGATGATCAAAGAAGAATTGTTAAACAACTTGAGGTGTATGCAATTGAGGTTCAAAGAAGAGTGATATTTTCTTCCAAGAATATTTCATCATTCTTCAAGACATAAACCCCAATACACTCTCATTCATGAAATGGAAAATATAATGCATGTAAAGCACTCTCAAAACACGAAGTACAAAATGAATGCTTACACAAAGTTGCAAATGTTATAAATAAAACACTAAAACCTGAACTCACAACTTGAAAGATCAAATGCATCAAGACTAGGTAAAGTTTATGCAAAGAATGAGTGAAATGTTTGTGATTGGTGAGACCTCGCCGCATATCTATGCGGCGAGGTGAGTGATCTCGTCGCACATTCATGCGACGAGGTGGGTGTGTGCAAGAGCTCGCCGCACAGAGGTGTGATCAGTGTGTGAGCTCCCCGCACAGGAGGTGTGTGACTTCGTGCAGCAAGGTGAGTGCACGTATGCAAGAATTCTAGGCTAGTGTGTGATGCATCCATTTCAGCACAAAACTCTACTTCTATGCAAAATAGTTGTGTCTTAGCCTCTGAATTGGACTTTGTCGTGAACATAAAAGTTTTAAATCTTTCTCTAACTTTCCATGGGTTCAAGGATCAGCAACATTGGAGGTCGGTAGCTCAAGATATGCACATTCTACCAAACTGTGGCACAATAAGAACTCAGAGATGAAAACCTCGAAGAACAATTTGCAAAGATTCCCCCGTTTCTCCTACTTGCACACATATTTAGAAGAAAGGTAAAACATAAGAAATGAAGTAAACTAAAAGTGATTTCCATAACATCCAAGATCTCTTCATTTGGATTAGTATTGAGAGAGTTACACGCAAAAACAAGTTGCACAACCAATTCTGCCCAAACCCTAGATGAGCATATTATAGCCTTCTACCTCTAACACACATTTGCCTCATTTCATAAACATTTGTGATCTTTTCCTTCATTTTAGCACATCGACTTGCAAACCACATTAATGCACAAAATAGCACATAAGACCACATAAATGCACGAGAAACAAGTCAAACGCTCAGTGATTTAACACATATAAGCTAGTATAAAACCAACTTATCAATTTTCCCCACACTTGAACTTTTGCCTGTGCTCAAGCAAAACTTTCATTTCATGTATGTTAATCACTTCAGCACTAAACCTTGCTCCCCTGTCCAACTTGCTCTCCTTTGAGTTCATCAAAATAAGTTTTTCACGCACAAAACTCACAAAAGGTCCTCGACTCCAAACCATCAAATTTCAGCACAAATTATCAACCAAGGCACGATGAATAAAGACAAAAATGTCATGCGTGCAAGTGTGCTGAGGAATTCCTGTCCATCTATTCTTATGCATGCATTCCCTCTTTGTTCCATAATATCTCAATACATAAACAATCACCATATCCACACACAAGAACTTCATAATCTCACAGGATCAATGGTCGCACATTGGTGCTTCTATCAATTGATTCATTGTTTTCTCTGTTTTTTTTCCCTTTTTGCACTTTGGTGCATTTCGCTTATCCCACACATTGGTGTGTTTGCCTGGGTCTTATGGCTTCTTTTTCCCTTTAACTGTTTGGGTTTTATGGCTTTTTCTTCCCTTTAACTGCCAAGGGTATTTCGGCTTTTCACTCCCAATTGCCAAAGGCTTTTACTCCATATCCCTTCCTGTGTGACTAAAAGCTCTTGGATGTCTTTAAGGGACTATGTATGCACGAGCACCCAAAACACCGAGGTCATGCATATCAATAAGAACAAAGTGAATCAGCTTCCTCCTATGTCAAAGAATGATTTTGCATGGCATATCTATCTTAGTTTAACATGATGCCTTGATTAACAAAATATAACTATTTTATCAAGTTTGGAATCAAAGAAAAAAAAACATTTTCGCATGCAATAAAAATGTAGAACCTGATGAACTACAAATTCAAACATAGCTTAACAAGAGAACATCGGCATAGTACACAGTGTTTCATACTTTTACTTCCACTTATTACATGACCACCATTCACTCACATTCTAAATATTTATTCAACCCCCACATACAAGACTCAACACTACAAGATGAAAAACACACTAAAACAGAATATACCCTAAAACCCAAATTCCATGCTTCTCAACCCTACTTCGCAAAGCATACTTCACAGAACTTCAATAATTCACCCCATACTTCATAGAGACTCACCACAGACTTCAAAGTCCAAACTCAAAACAACTCTTCAGCACAACACTTCTTCAAACTCAGAAAATGCAGAACAATTTCAACACTTCAAGACAACGTCAATAACCATAACCCCCATAATCAACATAAGGCATTGGTAAAAAAAATTTAACCCAAATTCAACCCCCCCCCCCCCCCCACATCATTCTAAAGAACAACCATTGTAGCAACTTCCCCAATCATCAAACCAACCATTAAGCATAAAACAAACCAACAACAGCATCACATTCCAGTCCCTCCCCCCCCCCCCACACTTGATGCATACATTGCCCCCAGTGTAAATGTTTAAGAAGGAGGAGCTCCCTTGGAAGATAAAGACGTTGCAGAAGCAGCGGGAGAAGATAATGATGCTATTGTGGAAAACGAAGGCCCAGTAAACGGTTGCGCCACCCAATAAAATGGGCCAACTGTAGGTCCATGCATAGGCTGCCCCGAACTAATCATGGGAATCCTCGTCTCCGGCATGAACTCAGGAGTCGGCATAAAACTGGGAGTAGGAGGCATAGAGGGAATACGACCAAATATTGGCAAAGGGTTAAGTGAAGACACTGCCGGGACCTCAAGTGGCAACTCATGAATTGCACCACTGATAATGTCTCTTGTCAAATTTGGAATACGATAACCCGCCAATTGAGCAGAAGTATGGGTTGGCTTGGGAGGTCCAGCATCCGAGTGGTAGTAAACTGCTATTTTGTTACATCTATCCAGCTCTATTTGCATGACTAGCTATCTGTGATACAACACCTTGAATTGTTGCTGGGCTAAAGAAGAGATATCATCTAACCGAGTGTGAAGTCCAATCCTGGTGCATGTCATTCATCTGTTCATGCATGCCTTCAAGCCTTTCGTCCAACCGTTGAAAACGAGTATCCACATGCTGAAAACGATTATCCACCGATTGTTGGAATTCTTGTAGTGCCCCTTGCAAAGACTGAAAATCATATGGATGATGTTCTTTACTCGATTCACAAGGTAAAGGACCAGCTTTATCCCGAAGTGATTTACCCCTTTCTCCCTTTGCTTTTTTCATCTCATTCTCCATACCTAGATACTTGATATACAATGGTGTACCAATCGGGCCCGGATTCCTTCGCCATTCCCCAGCTTCAGTATCAACACCTTGAGCCATACAGATTTCCTCAATTAAGACCAGAAAGTAAAGAGCTGCATTATCAGTGTCAATACCAGATTTTAAGCTGGAAAGAATTATTCGACCAACATCAATAGATCTACGCCCACGAATGGCTGATATCAGGTACAACCGATCACGTTTCACTTTACTCAATTGAGAACTCGGCATAAGGTGCGACAAGACAAACATAAGCCATATCTTAACATCACTTCGTAACCATTCTCCACGAAGAAGCTTACGTTCTCCCCGTGTGTTTAGTTTCCATTTAGCTCCTGTAGAGCTAGCTCCTCTGTTAAAGCTTGGTCACACTCATCATTTTCCGAAAATGGCAAAGGATACTGAGGAAAACTAGGAGTACCAAGATGAGTGTTAATAATTTCACTTGTAAATTGCACCCATTTCCCTCTTACATAGTATGCTCCATCTGGATTTGGGAACTTGGCATTGGCATAGAACTCCCTTGTAAGACTAGCATTACAAAAACCCGGTGCACTCGTGAGCTTCTGATCAAAATAGTGGAACTCCATAAATTCCTGAAACGGGTCACCTTCCACAGCGAATGCTCTCTCTTGATGTAACTTTTTCATACTCATCCCTTGTTCCCAACGTTGTTGGGCTTCCTTATTTTTAAACACCGATCGTTCCGAAGGTTGTTCTGCTGATCCCTTTCTTCTCTTGAGTTGGCGCTTGCATCATATATGTCGGAGGATCCTCAAAAAGTGGTAAGTCCTCCCCGGGATAATAGTCGGAATCAGAGTCCTGGAGAGATTTCTGGGCATTTTCTTTCCCCTTCTTTGAAGTGGTCACTTTCTGCCAACAACAAACAAAACAAATGGCTAAGCTTCTCCGTACTTTTTTTACACAATCATAGCAAAAATAATCCAAGAATTAAAACATCAAGGCCAAATTTCAAAAAATAAAACAACTCGTCGAACACTAGTCACTCCAAACATTAAAATTGATCAAATTATCACAACACCCATTGTTCACCAGTAAAGCACCTACAATATAACTCTTCATCCATTAATCATTAAAGCAAAACATAGCAATTTGAATCTCCTCACTAATACATATATGGACACTTCCATTCCTAAAAAAAACTGACTTCGGGCTAAACGGAATCCAATTGCTCCAAGCAAACTTTCAGTTTCACAAATTCCACTTAACCGAAACAATATTTAACCAATCAAATAGATTTAGTAGACCTTCAACACATTTAAGTTGTAGAGCTAAACCTTGTCTAATTTTAGGAACTGAAATCACTCACATTTGACAAGAAATAACCAATTGATAGTCGCAATACTGCACTGAAGCAAAACTAGCAAAACAAATTTGTCTAATTTCAGCTTGAAACCTCATGAAGATATGCAACATAACATGTTAAACAAATCGAATTAACCAAAACTTAAAACTTAAAAGTTATAGAGCATGCTCTTATCTAAATGTGGGGAAATGAATCACTCAATTTGGGAAAAAAATGAGCAAGTTATGGCCAAAATACCGAGACATACCAAGCAGGTTAAATCCAGAATTTCTCAACTGACACAACAATTTGATCACTGCCTTGTCTTCGAAAATAGACCACATTCCAGTCATAATTGGCAAAAGTGCCCAACATGAAAATTGTAGGCCATCCTCTTAACGAAATGTTACAACTGGAATCAATTCATTTAGACAACCCATTCTCAAGTTATAGCCAAATTACATAAACAGGGTAAAGCTGAAACTAATTGAAATCATTTAAATCCTTCCCCCACACTTAGCATGCATTTATTCATAAGCAAACATTAATTCATCATCTCATGAAAACACCCATCTTCTCACCACTTAAATCACCTACCAATAGCATAAAACTACTCACCAAGACAAGATTATTCTTAGAAATCAAAGAGGAAGTGATAGTACATACATTCTTGTCGAGCAAATACAAGAATGAGTGAGGCAAGAACTTTGTTGCTCACAACAGCTTGTCCGCAAAGAAGAGAAAAATGTTTTGAGCAAGTGCTAAATTCTTATAAAATACACCAGCTGTGATCTTGTAAAATAAACAAGAGTGGGCATTTATAGAACCCTTATGCACAAATACATGCTTCGGTCAACTCAGGAATGTTCCCAACAACATCAAAGACATTAACAACAAGACATAAGTGGGACCATTTCCATTCAATTCATATGAACTTATGCTACCCACCATCTGACAATTGAAGAAAATGTATTCACATAACACAAGGAAACAACATTGAATTCAGCACTATGTATTTCATTCATTTCACGCCAACAACAAACAAACAAGCCAATTTTTTTTAATTCAATTTAACAATGCTCCAGACAAATCATGCCAAGCTTTCAATTATATTCCAAGCCCACAAAATCATTTAAGTACCCTTACCAAACCTTTCCATTTCCATAAATGATGCCCACTCTAGCTCTCATGCATTCGTGCCTATGATTTTTTTTATTTATTTTTTATTTATTTAAAATTTTTTTTTTTTTTTTTCGAAAACAAACACACCCGAATGACATTATTAACTACTAAACTCGAACAACAAGAAACAAACTCCACATTTCTCAACGTAGCTAGGAGACTAAAAAAACTCATCTTATAAAAGCTATTTATGAAAGCTATCATACAAAACTTATACTCAAGCACTACTACTATACTGAGTGCATAGCAATTTCTCATGGCACAATCTTCAATTCACCCATCTAGCCCCCCACACTTGCATAAAGTCACGGCCCCCACACTTACCCGTTCCTCCTCCAAAAAACTAGGCCATTGAGGAGTCCCCATAAGACCAAGAGAATGTTGAGGATTGTCATTGGAGGAAATGTCAACTCCCTTGTCTCGAACCATTTCTGTTATCCGAGCAGGTAAGAACATCGGGACTAATTCATTTCGTTGTGCGCGCCTAATGTACCCAAGCATTAATTTGCCAATGTCGATGGAGAAGTCTTGCTGAATAGCATAAATCAAGAGAATACGTTCCCGTGAAGCTATAATGGTGCAGCGAGTAGGCAAAAGTTTAGAATTGATAAATAACAACCACATCTTTACCTCCGCTGTTAGTTCACTCGTGGGTACATATAATGCTTCGTTCCTGGCATTTCGCACCCAGGTAGCACCAGGTAATGCCACAGCAGCCAATAAATGATCGGTGTTTTCCGCCCTCACCAAACGACTATATGTATCACCAGGGTAATCGGGAAGAAGATAATGCAAGTTAATGCTATGGCGATTGACTTTCAAATACTTTCCTCGCACAAACACTGAATAGACGCTGTCGGCACGTGAATTGGCATAGAAATCTCGAACAATCTCCTTGTTCACAACAACAGATGCTCTCACGAAATGAGCCCAAGAATGCCCCATAATCAACTCCTCAAATCTACGGGAAGGGTCCTCAAAAGGTCGTTCAATGATGAATTCTCTGTTGACTGATCGATTGTATAAGCTCTCTGCGTTAGCATTGACAAATTGTGGTGCTTCAGCCGGATCATAATCAATCACCATATCAGCATCGGCTGAAAAAGAAGAAGAAGATGAAGAAGTAGTGCCCATATCCTCACTGAAGATATCATACTCAAAAGGATTTTGATGAGGAAAATAGGCCATTACCTTAGTATGAAAAGTCACTAACAAATGATGCAAATCAGTAAACAAAATGCCAGATATTTATAGGAGAAATGAGCAGCATGTAATATTTCAAGCTAGCTACCAACCAAACCCATGTGAACGAATCTCAAAGACAACACACATAGTGACAATATGTGTAAGAAAGATCTATACCCCTCTTGTCATACTAGTTGCACACTTTTCCCAATTACTAGATTCGAAACAAGCCAAAAAACAAACAAGTTCACGGGTATCTGACATCAATATTTACCTTAGAAGCATTTACCTTTGTTGTGGAAAATATGAAATCCATCTTACCCTTTGTTCAAGTGAATAGCTGAGATTCACCATCTCGCTTTTCCATTCATCACCATAATCCCAATGATCAGCTGCAAAGGCCAGCAACAAGTGTGAGACTGTGCCATGAATTGTCAATACACACTACACGAACTAAAAGCAAAAATAAAAGCAAACAAATCAAACAACAAAAACGAAGAATGAACAATTTGGGTTGCTTTCCATGAGCGCTTGGTTTACGGTCAACAGCCCGACCATGTTTCTTGTCTCACTGTGAATTTAAAGGATCGTCCAAAAACAATTCATGTGGAGCTCGTTCTAACTCTACAATGTTCGTCTTCTGAGTAGTCAAGTACGGTTTGAGCCTATGACCATTCACTTGCCATTTGCTACCATTTTTGTCATTCTGGATTTCGACAACACCATATGGTTTAACTTTGACAACCCGAAAAGGACCACTCCATCGTGACCTTAATTTTCCAGGGAAAAGCCTTAAGCGAGAATTGTATAATAGCACCAACTGTCCTGGAGCAAAACGTTTTGATTGGATTTTTGCATCATGAAGTCTTTTTGTCCTCTCCTTATAAAGCTTGGAACTCATGTAAGCGTTGAATCAAAACTCGTCCAAATCATTCAACTCTAGCATCCTTTTTGACTGAGCCCCTTGTAAATCCATGTTCAACTTCTGAATTGCCTATTAGGCCTTATGCTCCAGCTCTATCGGGAGGTGACACTCTTTTCCAAACACAAGCTGAAATGGAGAAGCACCGATAGGAGTTTTATATGCAGTTCTGTACGCCCACAATGCATCATCCAACTTCATGGCCCAATCTTTTTGTCCTGGGTTAACAACTTTTTCCAACACTCTCTTAATTTCCCGATTTGAAACTTCAGCTTGGCCACTAGTTTGAGGATGGTATGCCGTGGATACATTATGTTTCACTCCATATTTAGCCAAAAGAGATTCAAAAATCTTGTTGCAGAAGTGAGTGCCTCCATCACTTATGATTGCTCTGGGGGCTCCAAACCGATTGAAAATATGTTTCTTCAAGAAGGCAGCCACACTTTTAACATTATTGTGGGCTAGAGCTACAGCCTCGACCCATTTGGAAACGTAGTCAACTGCCACCAAGATATATTCCATGTCTCGTGATTTCGGGAATGGACCCATGAAGTCAATTCCCTAAACATCAAATATTTCCACTTCAAGAATGTTGTTCAGAGGCATTTCATTCCTCGAAGAGATGTTCCCCGTCCTTTGGCATCGATCACATTTACCAACCCAAATTCTTGCATCCAAGAAAATATGAGGTCAATAGAAACCACATTGTAATACTTTGAATCCTGTTCTTGCAGAGCCAAAATGTCCACCACAAGGTCCTTTATGGCATGCTCTCAGAATATCTTCCTTCTCTTCCTCTTTGATGCACTTTCTTAAGATCTGATCGCTACAAATTTTGTACAAAGCATTGTCCTCCCAAAAGTAGTACTTTGCATCACTTCTCAGTTTCTTCTTTTGGTCACTGGAGAAGTAAGAGTGTACTTGCCCAGCCACAACAAAATTGGCTATCTCTGCATACCAAGGCAAGGACTTCCCATCTACTCTAAACACTTGCTCATCTGGGAAATGTTCTTTCACCAAAATAGTTTATCCCTCTTGAGCTTCTGACTCCAATCTTGAGAGATGGTCAGCAACCACATTTCTTGACCACTTTCTATCTTTGATTTCAACATCAAACTCTTGGAGTAACAGTACCCATCGAATCAATCTTGGCTTGGCTTCTTTCTTTGCTAGCAAATACTTTAAAGCTACATTATCTTTATGTACGATAACCTTCGATCCCAACAAGTATGCTCTGAACTTGTCAAATGCAAAAACAACAGCTAACATTTCTTTCTCCGTGGTTGTGTAATTCATTTGAGCTTCATTTAGTAATTTGCTTGCGTAATGGATTGTGTGAAAAATTTTATCCCTTCTTTGAAGAAGAACAGCTCCTAATGCGTAATCACTTGCATCGTACATATTTCAAATGGCTCACCCCAATGAGGGGTGATGATGATGGGAGCTTCCACCAATTTTGCCTTTAAAGTCTCAAAAGCATGAATACATTTCTCCCCAAACTCGAATTTCACATCCTTCTCCAATAGGCTACACAATGGTCTAGCAATTTTCGAAAAATCCCTTATGAATCGCCTATAAAAGCCCACATGTCCAAGGAAACTCCTTATGTCTTTTACGTTTGTTGGAAGAGGAAGTTTAGAAATAACATCAATTTTAGCTTTGTCAACCTCAATTCCTTTGTGAGAAATCTTGTGTCCCAACACTATCCATTCTTAGACCATAAACTGGCATTTCTCCCAGTTCAACACTTTGGCTAGATTCTCCAAGCAGCCATCGAAGGTCATCCTAAAGATTGAGAAATCATCCATGAATATTTCAATTATTGACTCCACCATGTCATGAAAGATCGCCATCATACATCGCTGAAATGTGGAAGGGGCATTACACAAGCCAAATGGCATTCTTTTGTAAGCAAATATGCCAAAAGGGCAAGTAAATGTAGTCTTCTCCTGGTCCTTAGGGTCGATAGCTATCTGATTGTAACCAAAATATCCATCAAAGAAGCAGTAGAATAAGTAACCAGCAATTCGGTCCAACAACTGCTCCAAAAAAGGAAGTGGAAAATGATCCTTTCTTGTTGCCTTGTTGAGCTTCTTGTAGTCCATACAAACTCCCCATGCACTAACAATTCTCACTGCGAGAAGCTCGTTGGCATCATTCTTCACAACTGTGACTCCACCCTTCTTTGGAACACATTATACTGGACTTACCCACTCACTATCTGAGATGGGAAAAATCATTCCAAAATTCAGCAATTTGATGACTTCCTTATTGACAACCTCCATCATCTGTGGGTTAAGCCTTCTCTGTCTATCCCTTACGGGCACAGAATTATCTTCCAAAAGAATCTTATGCATGCATAAGCTAGGACTTATGCCCTTGATATCTGCAATGGTCCATCCTATGGCTTTCTTGTATAATCTAAAAACCTCCAACAACTTCACTTCTTGCCAAGCTTCCAGTTTAGATGAAATCACTACTGTAAGTGTTTTATTTTCGCCTAAAAATGCATACTTTAAATAAGGAGGCAAAGGCTTCAACTCAAGCTTTGGTGGCACCAAGATAGAAGGCATAAGCTTCTCATTCCTGCACAAAATTTCTTCCTTCCTTACCTCAGTGGGAGAACCAGTTTCATTAGTTGAAATATGACATTGTTCATTCTCTTTCAAAGTCCCAACACACAATTCTTTTGTCATGTCTTCAACAATACATTCATGCATTTTAACTTCAACTATTTCATTTTGCAATTCAAATATAAACTCATCTAACACACAGCATTCAACAAGATTTTCAATTTCAAACACAATTCTTCTATCCTCTTTATTCAATTCAACATTCTCAAACTTTTCCACAGAATCATTCAAATTATCGACCAACACAAAATCATGTTTAACATTTTCATCATTTTCACTCATAGAACAGGCAACCGCTTGAATAGCGAAGCAAGACTCCACATTCATAGGATGTTTCATGGAATAATTCACATCAAAGACTACTTGTTCATTGTTAATTCGGAATGTAACAGTTTTATTTCTTACTCCAATTAAGGCATCTCCTGTTACAAGAAACGGGTGACCAAAGATTAAATCTCTGGATCCTCCTCCATGTCGAGCACAATAAAATCAACTGGAAGTGTAAACTTATCAATCCCCACTAGGACATCCTCAACCATTCTAGTAGGTTTGGCCAAAGATCTATCCGCCAGTTGAAGAGTCACAGCTACTGGATGAATTCTCCCTTCTAGTCCCACATCAGTGGCAATAGAAAGAGGCATGAGATTAATGCCAGCACCTAAATCATACAAAGCTTTCTCAAAGATCCTTGTTCCAATTTTACAAGCTATAGTACAGCTACCATGATCTTTCCATTTAGGTGGCAACTTGTGCCCAAACCATGCTCCACTATACTCTGTGAGTGTCAACGGCACTTCACATCTCAAAATTTGTTCCTTGTTAGATATCAAATCTTTGAAAACTTTTGCATATTTTGGTACTACAGCCACCAAATCTAATAAAGGTATGTTAACATTAACCTATCTCACCATTTCCAAAAATCTATCAAACTGAGGTCCTTTCTTTGGCTTTGGCTTCACTCTCTCAAGAAATGGTCCAAAAATCTATCAAACTGAGGTCATTTCTTTGGCTTTGGCTTTGGCTTCACTCTCTCAGGAAATGGAGGTTTAGGTGCGTATTCAGGAAAATTTTAGGGGCTAGGAGGTCCTCTAACCTTTTCGGTTACTGTTGTGTCTCCATTATCTTGCACCTCCTCCTTCTCTGGTGCCATGTCCTCATTGGCACGATCTTGCTCATGATCAGGACTGTCTTTCTCCTTGTCTTCACAAATTTTATCTCCAGGTTTGATAGATTTGTGCACTTGTTTTCCACTCCGTAATGTGATTGCATTACAAGTCTCCTTTCCTTTTGGATTTGGAATAGTATCACTAAGAAGTGATCCACTCAGTCTATGATGAACAGCATTTGTAAGCTGACCCAACTGTGTTTCAATATTCTTCAATGTAGCTTCATGGTGCCGAACAGTGCTTTCCAAGCCTCCAAACCTTTGCTCTTTCTTATCCATCTTCTCCATCAACTTATGGAACATATCCTCAACTAATGGCTTCCTTTGCTCTTAAGTATTAGCTTGATGATCAAAGCCAGGAGGTGCATTTGTTGTTCTTCTTTGGTCATTTCCTTGATAATATTGCCCCCCTTGGTTTTGCAGTTGTTGTCCCCAACTGTTGTCCCCCATTGTAAGGTCTATTTCCACCATAATAATTCCTTCCAGAATAATTCCCACCATACTGAGGTTTGTTGTTGTAATTGCTCACATACTGAAGAGACTTAGTGTGGTGTTCTCCTTTACATAATCCACAAGACAACACAGGAGGTTTAGCATGTGTAGCCTTCAGAGTTTGCACTTGTTTAGCCAATGCCTCAAACTTGGCACTCAAAGAAGTTTCTTCATCAAGATCTAGCACTCCTTTCTACCTTCTACTATGAGGTTTCCGTGTCTCAGGAAAAAGGTACTCATCTTCAGCAATTTGGTTGAACAATTCTCGAACCTCCGGAACACTCTTATCATTTAATGCATCACTAGCACAAGCTTTCACCATCATAGAAGATTCAGCTGTGAGGCCTTTGAAAAATGTGTTCAACTCTCTAATTTCACCAAGGTCATAGTTAGGACATTGACGGATCAGATCATTAAAACGCTCCCATGCTTCTCTGAATGACTGGCCATCTTGCTGTTGGAAGTTCATTATGTCCATTCTCCTTTTCTCCAATTTTGCAGGAGGAAAGTACTTGGCTAAAAATCTCTTTTGCAATTCGTCAAAGGATATTGCTGCATTTGCTCCCTCAATACTCTTGAACCAATGTTTAGCCTTACCTCTTAAAGATAGAGGAAACAAAATTCTATGCACTTCACCGCGATCCACTCTTGGAAGCTTAAAAGTACTACAAAGACCTAAGAACCAATCAAGGTGATCATTGGGGTCTTCATTATCAAGGCCTTGAAAAAACTGTCCTTGAGTGATCATTGAGACAATTTGTGTTGGTATATGATAACTCTCGACGTCTATATCCTGCTGATCGAAGCCATTCTCAAAATTGACCGCATAATGGTCACCAAAACGTGGTGCCCTCACTCCAGGATTAGCCATTTCTCTTTGTCTGGCTTGAATTCTCAAAGTCTTTTGCAATTCTATATCTAATTCAAACTCCGGTTCAGCGGAAGATCGTAACCTGGGCATACAACAACACCAAAAGTGAAGTATAGCAGAAGTAAAACAGGACACAAAAGCAAGAACCTTAGATGTAAACAGCTAACAACAGAACAAAAACCACAAGTGACAACCAAAGCAAAGAAACAGAATAGAACAACACGAAATAAAACGATGAATTTCAAAAAACAATTAATCAAATTCCAAAAACCGTGCCTTCCCCGGCAACGGCGCCAAAAATTGACAAGCATGTCGTTAATCTTGCAATTTTACCCCTAAACTAATGTAGAAGAAGTGAGTAGGGTATCGAATCCACAGGGAAGGGCATTGGTTTCGAAAATTCTAAATTGTTCTGTTGAATGTCACAAGAATGATGAATTAAGTAATGACAATACTAATCTAAACAGAGAAATTAGGAATAAAGCAAAGACACAAACAAGAAGTGTTGTAAGATAGCAAGTAAGAAATCGATGTCGTAGGATTTAGGTGCCGGATAATTGTTCATTAAACTACTCATGCTATGCATTTCACGCACATTCAAACTCAGAAGAGACCAAAGCTGCCTAGGATTGTAGCTAAAAGTCAGCATGGCGACCGCACCTCTTTCTACTCTCCTTAACGCCGCACTTTCCCATGGCTAGGCCTAAGTGTGACGAATGAAATCCACAACGTCTCAACTTAACAATACCACCAACTCTAGTATGCAAAACCTTAGATCTCCCATGGCGAGGCCTGACCTAAGTTTCTAAGCCTTTGGTTAGTATTGAAAAGCCACTCCTGACTCTATGTTAAGATTCAATGACCTCCGATCGGCTTGGCGACCGCATCTCGGATCACGAACAACCAAATCAAGTAAAGAGACTCAATTATTATACTTTTAGACCTCATCTCATGCATTTCTCACTCGAATTGGTAAACCGAGCTTCAACCTAGCATCGCGACCACAATCAAGGTTCAATTCAATCAATGAAAGTGTAAAAATTATGAAACTTGACATTTTTCATTCGTTAAGAACAAGTATGAATTCATTCTTTAGTTACTTAATCAATTGCATAGCATTTCCTTCATTTAATTGTTCAAGCATCTGATCCAAACCCTAAGACATCATCAATTTAGCCACAAAACTCCATTCTCAACTCCAAATCATCAAATCGCAATGAAGAACAGTTCATTTTCATTCAATTGAAAATATTTTACCAAATGAATTTCCTCGATTGCTTCCAATCCACCAAAGTCTTGTGAATTTACTCCTTAATTGAGTAGAAGCTTACAATTATCGGTCCAAAGTCTCGATCGGAATTGAAAACGGAGAGAAAATTTTAGAAAGAGAAAGCTAGAGAGAGAAAATTCCCGCTCTCAAAATCAAAAGTCTGTTTTCTACTCTCCAATGATACCCAAAAATCTAACTAAATCCTCTATTTATAGAGGTTACAAAACGTAAATGGTACGCAAACGTGAAATGAATGCAAAACAACAAGAATGCCACAACATATATGGACAAAATTCAATAACCAATTGAGCACAAGACCGAACCACGCCTCTGGACCTTGAAGCGTCTCACTTCCAGCAGCTTTTCTCGCCTTCAAGCTTCCAATAACCACGCTTCCTTACACAGCGTTAATCAACAAAGAAACCAATAAATTCAACAACATCACGCTTTTGAGCCCTCACCTTCTATGCTTTCCTCAGCCCCAACACGTCTTCACTCTATTAGCCCGCACGCCCTCAACAACAACCACACGCTCTTGAGCCAACAGCTACAACGCCTTCACTGTGTCCTGCGACCACAACAAAAAAAAACGTCTCACACTTAGCCAAAATTTCAGTTGCCAAGAAGAAAGCTCCCAAGGTGAGGTCTCGCGGCGAGACCTCACCGTGCAAAGTGGTGTGGGCGAGACCTCCCGGCGAGGTCTCTCCGTGTGTGGGTGTGTGGGCGAGGTCTCGCGGCGAGACCTCGCCGTGTGTTGTGTGTGTGGGCGAGACCTCATGGCGAGGTCTCGCCACTTATGTGCAAGTGTGCAAGAATTTAGGTGAAGTGCAAATGTGAAGTGAAGTGTAGAGTGAGCTGTTGTGAAGGAATGAAGAATGCAATGGATTCACACAAGAACACCCAAGAGAACTCTCATGCCAAAGTGTGCAATATCTCATCTTGAAATGTTATGAAATGGAAAAATCCTTAAGGTGTATGCAACTGATGATCAAAGAATAATTGTTAAACAACTTGAGGTGTATGCAATTGAGGTTCAAAGAAGAGTGATATTTTCTTCCAAGAATATTTCATCATTCTTCAAGACATAAATCCCAATACACTCTCATTCATGAAATGGAAAATATAATGCATGTAAAGCACTCTCAAAACACGAAGTACAAAATGAGTGCTTACACAAAGTTGCAAATGTTATAAAGAAAACACTAAAACCTGAACTCACAACTTGAAAGAACAAATGCATCAAGACTAGGTAAAGTTTATGCAAAGAATGAGTGAAATGTGTGTGATTGGTGAGACCTCGCTGCACATCTATGCGGTGAGGTGAGTGATCTCGTCGCACACATTCATGCGACGAGGTGGGTGTGTGCAAGATCTCGCTACACAAGCTGTGCGGCGAGGTGTAATCAGTGTGTGAGCTCGCCGCACAAGCTGTGCAGCAAGGTGTGCGATTTCGTGCAGCATGGTGAGTGCACGTATGCAAGAATGCTAAGCTAGTGTGTGATGCATCCATTTCAACACAACACTCTATTTCTATGCAAAATAGGTGTGTCTTAGCCTCTAAATTGGACTTTGTGGTGAACATGAAAGTTTTAGGTCTTTCTCTAGACTTTCCATGGGTTCAAGAATCAGCAATATTGGAGGTCGGTAGCTCAAGATATGCACATTCTACCAAACGTTGGCAATAAGAAGTCAGAGATGAAAACCTGGAAGAACAATTTGCAAATATTCCCCCGTTTCTCCTACTTGCACACATATTTAGAAGAAAGATAAAACATAAGAAATGAAGTACACTAAAAGAGATTTCCATCACATCTAAGTTCTCTTCATTTGGATTAGTATTAAGAGAGTTACACGCAAAACAAGTTGCACAACTAATTCTGCTCAATCCCCAGATGAGCATATTATAGCCTTCTCAAATTCCACAAACACATTTGCCTCATTTCATAAACATTTGTGATCTTTTCCTTCATTTTAACACATCAACTTGCAAACCACATTAATGCAAAAAATAGCACATAAGACCACATAAATGCACAAGAAACAAGTCAAACACTTAGTGATTTAACACATATAAGCTAGTATAAAACCAACTTATCCTAAAAAATTTTAGTCTGTCATGTGCATATGAACAAATCAAGGGTAGAAATAGGCCCCTTCCCTACACAAGCTTCATATGGGAGCCTATGGTTCCGATCAAGGTCTCCTTCTTAATGATGAGGCAAATTAGAGATAAAATCCCCATTGGGCACAATCTGCACAGGTTAGGCATCTTGGGACCCTTCTGCTGCCCATGGTGCTGTGCAAGTGAGGGAACACTGAACAACATTTTTGTATCTTGCAACTTTTCCCAAAAGGTATGGAAGATACTGGAAGCCGAAGTCAGTATCCTCTGCAACTCTCTAAGCCTTGCAGGTGCCTTACAAACCTGGTGGAAAAGTCCTTCAAACATCCCTGAAGGTAGGAGATTCCTCATCAGAATATGCCTATCCATCATCTGCTGGTGGCTTTGGAAATTACGGAATCAGATTACCTTTGATAAAGCCAAACCTAATGCGGAGGCTCTTCTGGCAAATAGCTTCAAATCGATAAAAGAGATATGTCACCTGAAGTTCCAAGGGGTCCAACTTCTGGGACTAGATTGGAACTCCTTTTGGGATGCTTGCATGAATATCAGAAGGAAGTCTGTCCCTCACTATATCAAATGGAATCCCCAGGATCCTTCTTCCACTAAGATCAATTTGGCAGTAGCTAGGGTGGGGGAATCTTGGAGAGCTGCAGGAATCGCTAGAAACTACAGGGGTATCCTTCTTTTCCCTCTCCCTATTTTTCTGTTTCCTCTTAACTCTTTTAAGACTGCAGGTTAAAGCTTTGGCAGGGCTGAGCTATATATCCAAGTGCAGGGAGTTGAGCATCCAGGATACCATACTAGAATCTGAGTCTAATGTGCTGATCCAGGGCCTTGTATCGTGGAGAGATTTGTAAATAATACATACCTTCGAAGAAATCAAACAGATGGCCTGCATATCCATGACATCGAAAGAAGCTAACCTCCCTGCTAGAAAGCTAGCCTCACAACAGGGCTCACAAAACTCTCCCCTCTTATCTCTGCTCAAGTCAGATAGGGAACAAACACCAACTTTGGTGCTTAAAAAAGGCAACGGATTCTTGCTGTAGAAGAATGACTCCCAAAGTTATGTACATCATTTCGCACATTCCAGGTAAATCTCTTTGCTCCAGCCTGCTGAAGTTAGAGCTGGCTTGCTCTCTTGCTTGGAGGCCCCAGTTTGCTGAGGTTAGAACTGGCTTGCCATCTGTTTTGGTCGATTTGAACTTGCCCTCTGTTAGGCTGGTATGGTCAATTGGCTTTCCTCCTAAAGCCCGTGACCCCAGTAATGGTAGCACGATACATGAAACAAGCTCTTGGGAAGCTGAAGTTAGACAGTTGGAAGAACAAGGGCACCAGTATATCTCAAGGTTGCTGGTAATTCATTCATCACTTTGTCCCCACGCATATTTGCAAGGACAGATAGGTATGACATTAGCTTGGGTCATTGGATGCGTTGGTCCTGAAGTTGAGGAAATGTATGCTGCCTTGTCCCTTTGTTTTCACTATTGCGCCATCTCCATATTATATCCTGAGAAGAAAGGGATGATATCCCATCAGAAGGAAGAAGAATGCCGAAGCCTTTCTCTTAGCAAAGATCAATACAAGTGCTTGCTGATTAATGTTGACCTTGTATATTTTTGTCCCAACAAAAAGGGACCTTTTGTCACTCTTGGTGATTGGAGGAGTCTTTTGCTTAATAGATATTACTTACATAGGCTTGTAAATGGAGGAAGTACTCCAAGTTTCTCTTTTGTTAATCCTCTTGATCACGGCTCTATTAGGCCTTGGGCATGTACATGGATCCGTCCTCAAGAGTCAACCTTTTGTATGGATGATTTTAGGGTAAGTCCATCATCCACCAAATTAATTAATATATAGGGAGTGGCGACCCACCTCAAAAAGAGGTTAGCCAAACAAAAAAAGGAATATGAAAATAATGTTTTTCTTTGGCTACCGTCAAGATTTGATTAAATTTAAGAGATATTAATTGTAATAAGTTTCATCTATTACGAAAACTAGATATTCTTGAATTATGCAATTTTGATTGTTGAGAACTAATTGTTGGGACTAATGGGTGGGAATGGGTTGGAAATGGAAAAAGAATTCAATTAGATATGTGTTTTGTTTTGAAAATTGAGAAAAATAAGTTTTCAAGTTGCATTTTACAAAAGTAATATTTTTTAATTGAAAATTGAATGCTTGGGTTGAAAGTTTTGTATCGAAGAATTGTTTATTAATTAAAGATTAAAATAAGAAATAATTTTTCAAAAAAAACTTTGGGGTTGATCGGTGGCAGTCAAAGATTAACTACCACTAGCCAACGGTCATTGATTGTCGGCTATCCATTGCCAACCTGCTGGATTCTAGCAACTTGGTTGAATTTAGCCAGCGGTCAATCGTTTACTGTTACTAATCAACACAAAAAAATATTTTAATATAAAATTTTAAAAGAATTAAAAAAGATTAAAATGCCCTTATTTCCTTTATTGAAAAAGTTGACAATTTTTGTTTTGAAATTTAGTGATACATAAACATCCTATTTTGAGATGAGATGAGATAGAATTTTGCTAAAAAAATAGTAATCCAAACATAACTCTTCAATTTTGGGGAAAAGGAAACATGAATGTGATCTAATGATAGAAATGAGTTTTTGCTCAAAATTATTACAGTGTTAGTGGTTCTGTTAGTATTGCAAAAAATTCCAAAACATATGAGGTAAATTTTAGGTTTTCAAACTGCACAAAAGCAATAACCAAATTTGATAAACTACATGGAGATATTTAGTAATTAACCGTAAAATTTATCACGATATTTGTTCCATTTTCTTGTTAATACAATACTATATGAAAACCATGCCCATTGATGAAATGATCAATAACTTTTCATGTTTCTCTTTCATAATAGAAGATTATTTTTCCCAAGTCAAAGCATTTTTCTCATGGCCTTCAATACTCGAACAATAGCCAAAAGAAGAAAATTCAAAAAGAAAGCCATACATCCCCATCATGAATAGTCATCAGTTTTCAACTTGGTTTCACCCATCTCACTATAAAGTATAGGTTACAGCCTATGTTATGAAATGCTAAGTTGTGAATTGAGTTTAAATTTAGTGGGACTTGCGAGACCAAAATGTTTTCAAATCTCTGGATATCTATTGCTTTTGTAACAACAATATATTATTTACAGATAGTTAAGTTACGCATTATTGATTTCTCCTCATCACAGTATATACTCTATCCAAATTTTGAGTTGTTACATTTATATACAAATTTTTAGAGAAAGTCTCCTATCTTCCTACGTGTAAGATATCCCAAGTTGGAGTTTTGAAAATTTTTCAAAATCAAATCCCTAATATTCAAATTTTAGACAATAACATTTCCATCTTAATCCGTAGATATGTGGATTTTAGTTTCTCATGGCGAGAGCTTTTAAAAATTTTTTAGATCTTTTCATGTTGGGTGTGTAAAAAGATCTTCACTAAGATATAAGTAAGAGTTTAACACACAAGTCTAACTTGTAATATCTATTTTGACATAGTGATGTCAAGCCAAATTAAAGTTAGACTTAGGTGCTACACAAACTCTAGAAGCATTGGTTTATTGGGGTTGTGAGTTATAGAGTGATAGAGTGGTATCATAAATATGGGTCAAACCTCATTGAAAGAGTGTTAAAACCCGTGCTTGGATCATGGTGTCAGCCTTGCGAAGAGGCTAAGGCCCCAGTCCCATATCGAATGTGTAAGAGAATTTTAACTAAGATATAAGTAGGAGCCTAACATATTAGTCCAATTTCGGATATTTATTTTGGCATAACGGACCAAATTTAGTAGAATTTGGATACGATAGTGGGCCTACTGATGTATTGGACTTGTGGTGCAAGTAGAAATGCAAGCAAAGTCAACAACTCTTGCATGAAGCTAGTGGCAGAACAAGGAAAATATTTTAGGGGGGTTTGGCTTAATAATAATTGTTTTTGTGGGTTTGACTTAAGAATAAAATTTTTTGTGCAATTAAATAATTCTAAATCTACCATTACAAAAATATATAAATATATACAACTACTTATTAGTATTCCTTTATTACTCTGAGTAGTATTTTCTTGTAGATTAATATTGATATATCTATGGTAGAGTCATTTTGCTACCAAATAAATTACTTACTTCAAATGATAGAAAATAGTAAAGTGAAAGTATGGTCGAATCCCATGAGGAACGGAATACTATCTCTTTTAGTTAATTCGAAGAAACTTGTCACGAATAAGATTTATTAATAGTTAAGAGAAATAAATAAAACTAATTAACAAGAATTACTATGGAAAAATACACAAGCAATAAAAGTCTGGCAAGCAAATAAATTCACATTAACTAATTATCAACCAATCATAGACTCAAAGATTAATTAATATCATGAATCAACCAGTTATACGCTGCTGAGAATTAGCTCCGACGTAACCTAATTCCTTCTTAGTTAATCGATAATTAACAAGAATCAGTTTAATTAATTACTTTCCTAATTCTAACACAGCCCGGTTGGAATCTGCCAACACCAGATTTAATATTAAAACAATATGAAGAAATAGAGAAACCCAATTATAATAAATTGTAATTAGTATCAGCATGTCACAATTTATTAGCCTAACATTCTCGTCTACCGAAACAGTAGCTTTTCTACTAATTAATCCTATATACTAGATCAAGTAAAATAATAGAAAATTAAACATGACCAGTATTTAAATAATCTAAACAATTTAACACAATGAACAGAGAACTTTCAAAACTCATAAAATATTAATTATATGAGTTCTCACAAGTAAATAACAATTAACGCTTCATTACTTTTATGCCGGATAAACGAACTGCTCACAAAATATAATAAAAAAAACAAATCACATAAAGGAAAGACATAATTAAATTAAGAAATACTATACAGTCTAGAATTAATCACCGTTCGACCAAATGATGAATAAGTTTGGAGCCACCACAACGAACGAACGAAAACTGTTTAAAAGCTAAGAATCTACTACTAGTCTACTAACTACTGCTATGAATTACTGACTACTAACTAACTCTACGAACTATTTCTAACTTACTTGCTCTCCTTATATAGGAAAATAAAGTATCATTCTAGAGGAATAACTCTATTGATTCAAGACTTTCAAAAACAATACAAAGAAATAAATCTTTTGTTTCCAAATAAGATAATGCCAGAAGCGGCCAAGAATTAAGGCATGCAAACTTTTCCTAATTGTTTCATAATTCCTCTTGTTCTCTACTTCCTTATTTGATTCTTTCAAGGAGTCTTCCTTCAATGCATCATCTTAATTATTTCCAAAGTAGATTAAGAAAATCTTTTCTTCCATGTTTTGTTCTTCCATGCTCCAAAAGATCCCAAAACCTTCCAAATTACTTTTTTTCCTTTTCTACTGCTCCACATCATCAGCTAATCCAAACCTGCGAAATATTCTCAATTAAGTGCGATCTTCTTTCAAGTTCAATCTCAAAAGACCGTAAAATAAATTGTATAATTTGTTTCTATAAAATATTCTCACACTTAAACAATGCTTGTCCCTAAGCATTTAAAACAAAACACAATACAACACTCCAATTTTAACCACATAATAGTTTATACAAGAAATTTAGATTGAACTAGACGTAAGAATTGAAAACATGCAATGATAGACCACTGATTTACGTAAATAAACACCTAGTCACAAATACAGAAACATCCCCACACTTATATCTTATTTGTCCCTAAGCAAGGTAAAAAACACAACAAAGACAGAAAACTAGTAAAAGAAAACACAATTATCCAAACTTTTACAAATTAAGCATTACTCAAACAAACTGAATCCACGTATAATCAATTTCTTCCAAGTCAAAATATAAAGAATATGAGAAACTCTCTAGGATCACTCCAAAGCACTCAAAGATTTTATAATTGGGGTTCATCCACTCAAAAGGAATTGTACAAAGAAGCATTACCATTAATTTTCAAAGATGTCAAAAGCTCACCACAAAATCAAAATCAAACATGAATCAAAAGGTCTTTTATTCCAATTGTAATTGGGCTAGCTTAAACAAGGTGGGATAAGAAAGATAGATAAAATAGGTTAAGAACAAACAAAATCAAAGTGCAATGTAACTTAACCAAGCATTTCTCCACACTTATCTTGCATTAATTCTCAAAATTTAACTATCCAAATTAATTTCAGTACAACAAACACATTTTTTTCTTGTGCTTTGATCAAATATTTTTCTTTTAGATCTCTTTTTTTTTCTTCTTTTCTTTTTGTTGCTATTCTTTCTTTTTTCCTACCTCAGTGTGGGTAAACAGCACAAAAAATATAGAATACTACATTCTTTTCCTTTTTTTTCTTTGTCCCAGTGTTGTGTGGGCAGACAGTAGATGTCAACACATTTAATTCAAAAGTTGAAACAACATCATTTATAGACTTAAGCAAGCAATTTTCTCTCTTCAAACAAAGGGAGAATAAATTACATATAAGTTACTTAGCTACATGCACCTTGGTGGGTTAAAAGCAAGTTAAAAAGGTCTTGGGTGAATTTTTATAGTGGTTTAAATACAAAAAAAAAGGTTAAGGTTCAAAAGGGCTAACTAAGGGTAAATGAGAGGGTAGGAGAAAATAAAATCAAACATAGATAAATCCTAAATGTCTTTATCATATTCATATTCAATTCTAACATTGTGGCTTATCATACACAACAAAGAAAATTCATTAATATCAACCAAGTACAATTAACACTCACAAAGAAATTTTCCAATTAAGCACTAAACAAGCGGTTTTTTTGTGTTTAGACTCAAAACCTCACTTTAAGTAGGCATAAATAAGTTCAATTTCATGTATTCATCATACTAAAAAATGAAAAGTTCTGCATAAATCCAACACATTGGATCAACAACTTTCCATGTCAAATTCAATTTGCTTAAGTAATACTCAATAAGTAAGAAAGTTTGAATACACAAAAAAGCACAAAAGCACAAACTATTTTTTGACACGAAACTGAAAAATAAAATATTTTTTAAATTTTCTTTTGATTTTTTTAAATTTTTTTCTCATTTATGTTTAAAACAAACATTGAGCTATAAAAAATAGAAATTATACATAAAAACTGAAAAATAAAAGACTCACTAAATACAAACACACATAATACTCCCTACACTTAAACCTTCCTTGTCCTCAAGCAAGAGAAATGAGAAAACAAAATAACAGGAAAGAAACAAAATAACAACAGAAATAAAAATAGAAAACAAAATAACAACAAAGCTAAGGTAGACAAGAATGTAGAACATTCTCCCATTAGGCTTAGGTATGTAAATAGGAAAATGGTCTCAAGGTCCCTTTTATGTGAGAGTGATATTAGGGTAAATCCATCACTAAAAAAGCATCTAATATATTGGGAATGGTGCCCAAAATGGAGGTTCTGCCAAAAAAAAAGACAAGAAAGTATTCTGATTAGAAAGTCTGGGTCCATATAGGCAAACAGTTCTTCAGAATTGGAGGAGGGCAGTATTTGAAACCTGGACTTTTACAAGTTTAGAAGAGAATTTATAGGACATGGTAGACACCAAGAAATACAAATCAATCACCTCTTCGCAAAGATGAACAACACCTACAGAAGAGGAATGGCTCAAAGGAGGATCCATCGGTTCACAAAACTTAAATGCCCAATGTATAATAGTGAAAATCAATCCAAAAGTGTGAAAGAACTACAAGTTAATTGGCTAGATTTACAAGCATGAGACCAAACAAATCTCAAAGAAACATTAGAGTGTCTAACAAATATCATGTGACATGGAGAATAGAGTACCACTAAGTGACTATGGTAAAAAGAAAGAATTGCTAAACAATCCACTTGGTCAAATAATTTGGTATAAATAGGCCCAATACCAAAAACAATTGTTAGAACCATTGCAAGGACAATTGAAATAGAACCTCATTCAGCCGCAAATGCACAATTAACCTGGAACAAAAACAAACAAATATTAAACTTATTGCAAGAAAATTAAAAGTAAATCTGTAAAGACAAAAATTAAAAAAAAAACTGAAAATATTGGGTTGCCTCCCAACAAGCACCTTTGTTTAAAGTCCTTGGCTAGACCAATTGATACGGATGGCCAAGATTCAGCACCTTAAACCACACGAAAACCACCTCCTTTGGATCGTTGTTCAACCAATTCACGAACAAGCACGACTCAACAAGACACAATGCGGAAATTAACAAAACAAAAAACAAAGGATATTGACACGAAAAGGAATGATATGAAGTAATCAAACCCCAACGTATGAAACAAAAAAAATTCGGCCTTAACTTATGAAAATTAATAAGTTAAACAAATCAGTTTGGCTTGTTCTTTAAATCAAGAACTGGTAAGTTCACCTAAAGGTCTTAGCTTCTAGGTTCAAGGGTCTTATGAAAATTCAACTAAACTTAATTGAATTATTCACGTTATTCACAACTTTTCACGACTACAAAATTCTTTAGCAAAGCTAAAATTATCAAAATTCATCTATCATAAAAACGTATGAATGGCCTCCTTAAATAGGGGTGAAAGTCGGCCAACAAAGTTTAGGAAACAAGAAACCCTAATGGAAACCAAGTACAACTTGACTTCTTAGCTAACTAACTAACTAACAAACTTAGTTTCCTAAATTGAAAACAAAGCAAAATACGGTTTTGCTTCCTTCAAGAAAACACGTTTTAACCTCCTAAAAAGTAGGAGATTACTTTCCTAAAAGTTGAAGCACATGGTTTTATCCTTCAAGAGGCAAAAACCAAATTGACTTCTTAAGTTTCCTAATTACTTACTTGCCATTATCATGCAAGATAATTGGGTCAAGTAATCAACTTATTAACGAATTAATTAAAGCCCACTTAAGTGTTTTGGACTTAATTAATTAACAATAATAAATCCTAACAACTGCAATGGCGTGAACCAAAAATTGTAAGCCCAATCACACCTTCTTCTTGGTCTTCAATGTGATTGATCCATGGAACTCTTCAAGGTGGAATTTCTTCATGAATTGAGATGGACGAAATATTCCACATAGCTCCATTGGTTGAAGATGATTGGACCGAAACAAGTTTGTCTTCAAAACTGTCCAATTCTTCACAATGAGTTGTCAATAATGCTTGCAATGCCTCTTTCATCCTTTTGCTCCTTGATCTCGTCATTGGACCATCAAGATTCGTCAATGGTTGAACAAATGGAGTCGGCTTTGGCATGGGCTCGGGCGGATTGCTATCATTCCCTCCCTCCTCGAAAGGATTCATCCTCGAATCACCTACATCATACAAAGATAAATCAGAAACATTGAAAGTAGATGAAACATTGCCATACTTACTAGGAAGTTCAATCTTGTAAGCATTATCTCTAATCCTTTCCAAAACATGAAAAGGGCCATCTCCTCATAGATGAAGCTTTGATTTCCTCCTTTCAGGAAACCTTTCCTTTCTTAAGTGAATCCAAACCCAATCACCAGGTTCGAAAATCACGTGTCTGCGACCTTTATTAGCTTGTTTGGTATATTGTTCATTACGCCTTTGAATGTTATTTCTAACTCTTTCATGTAACTCCTTAATAAAATCAGCTTTCTTTTGACCTTCAACATTAACAAACTCATTAATAGGAAAAGGCAAAATATCAAGTGGAGTCAAAGGATTGAAATCATAAACAGTTTCAAATGGCAAACAATTAGTTGGACTATGGACAGTTCGATTATAAGCAAATTCAATATGCTGCAAACAACCTTCCCAATTCTTTAAGTTTTTCTGGATAATAGCACGAAGTAAAGTAGACAAAGTATGGTTAACCACTTCAGTTTGCCCATCAGTTTGAGGGTGTGCAACAGTAGAAAACAATAACTTAGTACCTAACTTATTCCAAAGAGTGCGCCAAAAGTGAGATAAGAACTTTACATCCCGATCACTAACAATACTCTTAGGAGTTCCATGCAACCTTACAATTTCCTTAAAGAACAAATCAGCGGTTTTTGTAGCATCATTAGACTTAGAACATGCAATGAAATGTGCCATTTTACTAAATCTATCAACTACCACAAAAATGTTATCATGACCATTGCGTGATCTAGGCAATCCAAGCACAAAATTCATAGAAATATCAATCCAATGATGACTAGGAACAGGCAAAGGTGTATATAAACCATGAGGCATAATTTTCAATTTAGCTTGCTTACATATAATGCATTTATCACAAACACTTTTCACATCTTCAATCATGCTAGGCCAATAAAAGTGTTCATTCAAAATAGCAAGAGTCTTAGCAATACCAAAATGCCCCATTAACCCTCCCCCATAGGTTTCTTTAACAAGTAATTCTCGAATGGAACATGAGGGTATGCATAATTTATCCTTTTTAAACAAGAATCCATCATACACATAATAATCTCCATTCGGTCGTGAAGCACAAGTATCAATTACGTCTTAAAAGTCAATATCATCTTTGTATAAATCTTTGATCAATTCAAAATCAAGTAACTTAGCATGCAAATAGGTGAATAACGTGTATCACCTAGACAAAGCATCAGCTACTATGTTATCTTTACCAGATTTATACTTAAAAACATATGGAAAGGACTCAATAAACTCTAACCACTTAGCATGCCTCTTATTCAATTTACTTTGAATGAATTAAAGCTTTTGTGATCAGAAATTTAAGGCTTTTGTGATCAGAATGAATTATGAATTCCTTAGGCCATAAATAATGTTGCCAAACCTGTAATGACCTTACCAAAGCATACAACTCCTTGTCAGAAGTTGCATACTTAAAAGCTGCCCCATTAAGCTTTTCACTAAAATAAGCCACGGGTCTTGGTTCCTGCATCAAAACAGCACCAATACCAATCCCGGAGGCATCACAGTGTATCTCAAAAGCTTTATTAAATTCCGCAAAGCAAGAAGAGGGGTGTGAGTCAACATTTATTTCAATTTGTTAAAGGCGTTTTCATGCTCATCTTTCCTTTCAAACTTGATATTTTTCTTAACAAGTTCATTTAAAGGTGCAGCTATAGAACTAAAGTCTTTAGCAAACCTTCTATAAAAACTTGCCAATCCATGAAAACTCCTAACATTACTAGCACATGTAGGTCTCGGCCAATCCATGATTGCCTTGACTTTAGACTCATCAACAGATATACCATGAGAACTAACAATATAACCCAAAAAGATAATTGATTCCATACAAAAAGAACACTTTTTGAGGTTAGCATATAACTTGTTCTCACGCAAAACAGCAAACACTAGTTTTAAATGTGCAACATGTTCATCAAGTGATTTGCTATAAATAAGGATGTCATCAAAATAGACCACAACAAATTTTCCAATGAAAGTTCGAAAAACATGATTCATTAGCCTCATAAAAGTTCTAGGTGCATTAGTTAGACCAAAAGGCATGACTAACCATTGATACAAATCATGCTTTGTTTTAAAGGCTGTTTTCCATTCATCACCTTCTTTCATTCGAATTTGATAGTAGCCACTTTTAAGATCTATCAGAGGCAGTGATCAATGGGGCACTTCTAGAATGAAATGGCTTTCAGAAGAGGAGCAGTAAAGATTCAGCTAATTAAGTGGTCACCTCCCATAAGTAACAATGTGAAACTCAATATGGCCATCCACTCAAATCTACAACAAATACAGGGAGGTGGCATAGTGTGAAATCAGAAGTTTGAGGTATTGTTATGGTACATTCATAAAGACGTCTCTAATACTCTTCTATCCAAATTACAGGTTTTAATAAGTACAGCATACAAAGGGCTTCAGCTATGCAAAGAAAGAGGATTCTCAAATGTGGAACTGGAATCTGAATCTGAAGACCTTAGAATGCTGAATGAGAACCTTAAAAATCAGAACTGGAGATACAATATAATGGAGAGAGAGGTTCAGCTAATTCAGGAAGTCAGGAAAATTAGCACAACTACAAAGAGAGGGAACCAACCTGCAAGATCGCTAGTTGCACAAGATATTCAAGACACAAATAGCATACCTAAACAGCAGAGAAGAATTGCCAAAACTGATGGGCTGGGGTATTTCCAACAAACCAAAAAAGGTATTGGGTAAGTTTTGGCACTTCTCTGCCGAGATAGAACAAGCTAGCCTCGTAAGTGATTGTCATTTGATGGAAACGGTATGATCCCTGCCTGTTGATGTTAGGGCAGGTTACCAAAATGAGAATCTTAGGCTAAGATCATGCTCCTATCCAAGCTGAAGATATGAATACAGATTTTTCAAGGACGGCTCAAAACATATGTCACCACAGTAACTGCCATAGGAAAGTAAGGGCAGATTGTTCCTTACTATTTTGTATAAATATTCCACCCCGTGGAATCTTTTGTCACTCCTGGTGAGCAAAGGAGTTTTTTGGCTCATATTGTGTATCTATAAATTACTAGTAGCTTGAAATTAGTGAAGGATGATGTAAATGGAGGTGCCTCCATGTTTTTTTTTATATTTCCACTTAAATGTAGATGGAGGAGTCCTTCACATTTTACTTGTTGAAATGCTCCTTGAACCTTTTCTCATTAGGCTTGTAAATGGGATTAGGTTCATGGAGTTCCCTATTTTGTAAGGTTGGTATTAGGGTAAATCCACTATCCAAAATTTATCTAATAAACTGGGAGTGGCGCCCCACCTCGACATAGAGGTTCTGCCAAAAAAAAAAAGATCTATCTTGGTGAAAATGCACGAACCATATAACTCATCAAGCATATCATCTAATCTAGGAATTGGATGTCTATACTTAATAGTGATTTTATTTATGGCACGACAGTCAACACACATTCTCCAAGACTCATTCTTTTTAGGAACTAAAATGACAGGAACGGAACATGGACTTAGAGATTCACGCACAATACCTTTGTCAAGGAGTTCATCCACTTGACGTTGAATCTCTTTTGTTTCCTCTGGATTTGCTCTATATGCTGGACGATCTGGAATTTGAGCTCCTGGTATGAAATCAATTTGATGTTCAATACCTTGAATAGGTGGTAAACCTATTGGTAAGTCCTCGGGAAACACGTCTTTGTATTCCTGCAAAAGAGATAAAACTACACTAGGCAAAGAAGCAAGGTTATCACTATCAACAATAAGTACAAAATCCTTGTGAATCATCAAGTACAAAGGCTTCCTATCTAGTATTGCTCTCTTAATCTCACTAGAAGAAGCGAAATAACAAGATTTTGAAACAGCTAACTCTCGGCTATTACAAGACGAAAATTCATTCTTTTGATCTAAGCTAGCTATTACATTGGATTTCTCATTTTCGGTCTTCTCCTTGGCTTCACGCATGTCTTTACAAGCTTGAGCAAGTTTTGCTTGATCTTGGAAGACTTGAGTTGGAGTTAACACCCGAAGGGTAAACTTTTTCTCTTCATGAGCAAAACTGTAAAAAAAATTCTTGGCATGATAAATTACATCATGGTCCAACTGTCAAGGCCTTCCAAGCAAAATATGACTTGCTTCCATTGGAACCACATCACAAACAACATTATCCACATATTTTCCAATGGTAAACGAAAACTTAACTTGCTTAGTGACTCGAGTTTCAACTGAATTATTTAGCCATTGAAGTTTGAAAAAATTTTCTGTATTTTTTGCTTCAGATATAGACTTGCCTAATGGAGTTAGAGGTGCAACTAGCGTAGACATATTTGGTCTACCCTCTTTTACAAAAATATATAATGTATAGGATGTAATGTCTGTATAATTTTTGTCTATATTGTACTAGAAATCAGGCAAATCAAGTCGTCTGTCCAATCTTCCATGTCTTATTTTGTTTAAAACCTCAACACCACATAATTTTAGTGAAAAATACCTCACATAGTTTAACTAAAAAAATTTTATACTGCTAATATTATTTTTTGTTTTACATTTAGTGAAACTATATAGTATTAGGGTAGTGAAACTACATAATATTGAAATCTTTAAAAAAATAAGATCGGGGTTACAAGAGGAAGAATTTAGTACTAACAAGTAGGATATTGGAAACTAAAAGAAAAGGTAATATACCATTCACTTTTCAAGAGGTAAAATAGAGATATTGATATGAATTTCAACCAAACCTACCTCTAGGTTTTAGAGTTTGATTCTTGAGAGATGTACGTGAGCGTAAGTATATGTAAAAAAAACAAGAAAGATATGAATTTCAAACAAAACCTAAATCACACTAACCAAATATCATAAGTAAAAACTAATTACATACCTTAGCTTCTTTTTGTGCTTCATCAATAAGATGCAATTGCTGATCTAACTGAAAGATCTTTTCCTTTTCACCATGAATGTGACTTTGGAACTCGCAAATCTGTTTTTCAAACTTCTCTATCTTGTTAAACTCTTCTTTCGCCTTTTTTACAACTCGTTCCAAATTTCTCTTTATTTCTTCATTATCCATTTTAACACCATTCACATCAGCACGAATTTCTGAATTTGCAACCTCAAGATTTTTCATTTTCGCATCTAAATGAGGAAGTTGATCGCTTTCTTTGCCTCTATCTAATTCATTCTTTAATATCTCTGCAATCCTATTAGTTACAAATTCCATTCTTGCCTTTTTAAATTCTTCACTTCCTAATTTCTCCTCCCTTAACATATTCAACTCAAGAATTTCTTGTTTCTCCTTTTCTAATTCTTCTCTCTCTTTTTTCTCAGCCCATTCTTTGCAGTCCATGATTTGCTTCTCAAGACTTATGACTAAATTCTCCAATTTTGAAATCATCTCAGCTTTTTTATCATCAGAACTATTCCTTAGTAACTCTTCAAAGCTTGTTTCTTCATCTAAACCTTTGGGAAGAGATTCAAAAGGGTTCAAATTAATCTGATCAAAATACTCTAAATCTTTCAATGATTGATTGCTTTCTACACAAGTACTCTCAACATCATTCTTTTTCTCAAGATTTTCCAATATTGAAGGGCTGTAAGTTAGCCAAATCCTTTCAAATTCATGAATATTTTCCTTCAATAGTACATCAAAGTCCCTTTCATCACTAGAAACTGAGCCATCAATATTGGAACTAGAACCTTCACCACTGGCCAGATTATAATCCCTACAAACACTTTCAACATCAAGTAATTTGCATGACAAAATATGTAGCATTCCTTCACACTTGGAATCATCGGGATACATTGTACTGCAAAATTAACCAATTCTTCAACCCAAAACGTAATCAAATCAATCATATTGTTGAAAATGGGAACTTAATCATCAAAAACATATTCACCATTAACCATAGGACAACTATTAATGTAAGTAACTGAATTTTTCAAAAGGTTACTTGCAATATTTGCATCACCAATTATATAACCACCACACAACATTGCTATTTGAACTACTTTGTAATTGTAGCTTAAAGCAAGTAGCATACTACAAACCTTTTTATATGCATTTTCAATCATTTTGTATATTAATCTCTGTATTTCCTTCTCATCATCAACATTATTTCCGGATACATGATCAATTGTGTCACCTTCTTTCCATCCCATATCAACTTTGGAATTGGATTTTTGAGGATTAGATTTCTCTCTTTTCTTTTGTTGTTGCTTCTTGCTCTTCTTACCTTTTTTATTGCCAGCCATTGATTGACACTAAACTGCAAAACGGGAAAAAAAAATAAAGCAACACATTCATTAATTTCACTAATATATATATAATGCACATGAGATTAATACAGAAAAAGACACAGAGTCAAAATAAAGATAAATTTAAAATTAAGTTTATTGATTTATCTGCATATTTGGGAATCATTTAAAAAGTACCTAATTCTCTAACATACAATAAACAAACAAGTAAATAAATAAATAAATGTTGGGACAAATTTTTTATACTTAATTTCTTATTTTGGGAATTATATATATATATATATATATATAATTATAAAGATGGATAGACTTAATTAGTGAAATAAAGTAATAGTAACTTAAAAACAGTAAGGGTTTTTACTATGTCCCACATTTCAATATTTGAACATTTTTGTTCTTGTTTATATTCTTATTTCTGATAAATTCAAAGAGAAAATAGAGTTTGTTTTATTAATGAAAGCTAAAAAATAAATGTACAAAATAAAAGGTATTTATAGAGATAATTAAACTACTCTATAAAGAAAAAAAATAGGAAACTATCAAAATAATAGGAAACTACAAAAATTATAATACAATATAACAGTTTGTACCATTATATATCCATTTTCATCTTCATTATTTATAATTTTAAGATTTTTTTTTTTTTTTTTTTTTGCTAAAAAAATAGAAATATTACATTCAAACTTCCAAATATTTTAACATTAAAGGTATACAAGTGGATAAATAATGATATTAATAAGAAAAAATTATACATATAAGAATATTAGCATGCCAATAAAAAAAGTACAATAAATTAAGGTGGCATAAAGATTCTATTGCCCTACATAAATGTATAAGAATTTCCTCATGAGAGGCCAAGAGAGCAGATACTTTCCTAAAATTTATGACATTTATTTTATGCCCCTTTTTGTATAAATAGATCTATTATTTTTTATAAATATTCAAAATAAAATAATGGCCAATGAAGATTATGTTTACAAGTATTACCACTAAACTCACAAGATTTAAATACAAAATTACTTATTAATAGTCAAATTAATATTAATTTCAGAGATAAAACATATATTTACAAAATATATGTCAAACAATGAATAATTCATAAATTGCACAAATTAATCAATGATTTGCTAATAATTATATAAATTCATAAAGGAATTAAAAATGTGATATATGATAAATTAAAAAACAATTTGGCAGACAAGATTATTGTAGAGTAAAATATATACTCAAATTCACATTAATTGCTTGAATAAGAGTATTTTCGTGACATTAAAACTTAAGAAGCTCTATAGATAGTATAACTTGCAGATCTAGGGGCAGGGGTTGCGGCGGCACATAAAATTTTAAAAATTGTACTATTTTCCTATAAAAGATTAAAATTTTCAATTTAGTATGTAAAAAATTAGAATTTTTTCACACCAAAAATTAAAATACAACTTTTATCAATGATACTATATAATTTCACCCCGCAAATAACAGTTTCTCGATCCACCACTCTATAGTATGCATGCAATAATTAATATGAGTTTTGCTCAAAAAATAGAAAATCTAACACTAAAATGTAAAGATTAGTTGGATGATCAGTTAAAATAACAAAAGAAAGTAAAAACATCTCACCACATAATTAAAAACTTGAATTAAAAAGAGAGATTGAGGGGTGTGAGTGTTTGAGTATGTGTGTTGTGTCTGGTGAAAAGTTCGATGAATAGGATTTGTGTGCGATGAAAAGATCGATGAAGAGGAAAACTAGAGAGAATATCAAATGACTAAGTCAATATACTTATTCATAAAGAGGGTTAAAGGGCTACTTGTTAAACGCACATGTTAAGATAGAAGGGCAAATGTGTCTTCTTATGGGTAATGAATGAGAGAAATTCAGTAGTATAATTAAGTTGTCTTTTGGGTTGAAAAAGAAATAAAAGAAATTTAATATTGGGACTAACCTACTTTTTCTCTATTTATTTTTTTAAAACAAAGGAAAAATGTAAAACGTACTCTATATTTGTTTTGAAAATCATGCTTCATCACTTAAATTTGAAATGATGCAATTTTATTGCTTCATTAAAAAAAATACACTAAATTGTTTGATTTATCTAACTTCGTCTACTTTTTAATTAAATATATATATATATGTGTGTGTTATAGTCAAATGATGGAATACATGTGTATGTTTTTCATTAAAACGTTAAATGAAATTGGATGAAAAAATAAATTTGATGCAATGTTTTTAATGTGGTTGGTGAAATAACATCATTTTAAATGTAAATGATGAAAAAAAGTTTTTTCTCAACATATGTGAAAGATAATTTTTTAAATTTTCTCTAAAATATAATATTATAGAGTGAAAGATATGGCTTACATGAAAAGACAAAATTACCAATCATACCCATTAAATTGAGTAATAAAATGAAGAATAATTTTATCTTTTTATACATGCCCTGTCATTTACTATCTTATATCACTCTATAATTTTACTCTTCGTATCATTACTTTATTAATATACGCGTAACCTTTGGGAATTTATATTTTGAATAATATTTAAACTAAAATTCATTATGTTACTCTATGAACTAATATATATAGACATGGATAAAATTTTCCATAGAAATAACAAAATTGATCTGTTAAAAATTCTAAATTAACAAAAGGTATAATCTTACAATAGGTGAAATTCTTTTTTTTTCTTTCATTTTTCCTTTTATTTATTTTTTTCTTTCTTTTTCATTTTATTTTAAGATTCATGTCTTTCAGTGTTGGAATGAAAATATGCATGTGCAAACAAAAATCAATGATTGTGTGAACACTTGGATCATGAATTGACTTCAGAATAAATATCCTTAATTAAATGCAATCCCCTTTGCTTCTCTTTCCATTTTGCATTCCATAATTTATTATGGCATTCATTTCATTTTGCTACTTTGATTAATGACTTTCTTTTTATACAGTGTTGTATTAAATCAATTCCATTGATGAAGTATAACACCAAACATATATTCTGCTACTAATTAGCATAAAAAAAATTAAAAAAACTTCTTAATGTTCTTCTATAACTCTCTGGTAAGCTACAATGATTATTTTGGTTTAGTAATTTTGTATAGGCCTGAGTAAAAACTAGATCCTCTTGTGTCTATGTCGATGGTAAGTAGCTAGAATATTGAATTGTGAAAGATACAAAAGTTGTAGTATTTATGTATTTTAATTGATGAATTTAATGAAGGAAAAATTGCAAAAATCATCCTTCATAATTGTTGAAAAACTTATTACATCACTCACATTTAAAATAATAAAATTTTGTTAATCACATTAAAATATTGAACTAAATTTATCATTCTATCTAATTATGTTTGATTTTTGAACGAAAAGTATATATGTGCATATCTTTTGATGATGACATGTGCATACTTTTTATTAAAAAAGTAGATAAAATTAGATAGAATGATCAATATTATCTTGCGTATTTTTAGTGTAAGTGAAGAAATTGCATAATTTAAAATGTGAATAATGGAAAAAGATTTTTTAAAATTTTGAAGCATTTTTTTACAATTTTCCCATTAATGAATGTTCACTATTTGTGCTCCTTTTTTAATATAAAGTTGGATTAGTTTTGTTGTGGCTGGCTAATTTCGTTCTGTTTAATTAGTAGTCCTCTTCTAATTGGGGCTTCTTCTCATGTATTTGGCCATGATATTATGCTTTGAACATGGCTATATTTCTCTCAGCTATACACTTTGTGTTGGAATAGAAAGGAATTAATTGATGGATTAATTTTCAATGGACTGTGATTCTAGCTATTTAATACTTATTGGTTTGATTAAAACAAAAAAAAAAACAACAATTAAGCTTCTGATAGTTATTTACAGCAATAATTCTATATTTTGGTTGGGCTTCTATTAGTGTTCGTACTTATATAATTTTTTTTATCCACACACACTTATATCACATACACACTCCAAATATCGAACTCTAAATTTGGGGGTTGGGAAGAGTGTACCTTACTATTATAAACATGATATATACCTTATTGTGTAAATTATTAAAAAAAACAAATTATTATAGTTTCAAAAATTTTTAAAATACTTTTTTATAATTTGAAAACATATGAGTTACTTCCTTATTTTACTTTTTGAAAATGCATAAAAATATATGAACATAATATGCTTATTTTATGTCTATTTATATGCTTTAATTTATAATTTGTTATAAAAATACTACAAAAAATTTATAGTATTATATTATATAACAATTTATTATACCACAACTAGAAAGTAGAGATATAATGTTATGTTAATGTTAAAACTAGTAAACTACAACTATATAATATTAAAAAAATTATAAAGTAATGGGAGAAATTAGGGTGAATAATAGAGTAAAATGTAATAAGAATTCCACAATCATCTTTTCATTCACATAACCACTATTTATATGTGTAAGGTTTAATATTATGCATTGTAAGTTACAATGCCCTTAATGTATACAAGAGTTACATAGAATTAAAAGGGTTATGTAAGCTACAAAATAATGATACATCATGGGGTGAAAATTGGGTATATGAATAGATATTCAAAAAAATTTATAACACTCCTCCTTGGACATCTTTAAGAAAAATTACTAGTTAAAACCTTATTAGGAAATATCCAGTGGGAAAAAATACTACCAAAGGAAAAAGAGTATATTTTTCATATATAACACTGCCTTATTAAAAACCTTATTAGAAAAAACCTTAATGGGAAAAATAACCTTGGTTAAATAAAAAAGAGTACAATGTGTAATGACTCCCCCCACTTTAGCACATTATTTGACATCTTTCGGTCGACACTTTTCGATCTTTTAAACCAAAATTTTAAATGTTGACATCGGTAGTGATTTAGTGAACAAATCTACCCAATTGTCACTCGAGCGAGTTTGTTGTTGTTCACAAATCTACCCAATTGATTGATTTAAAACAATAATAATATTTTATTCTTTACTTATACTTCATTAGTCATACTTTCACATAAAACATATAAGATCATACTTTCATATCAAACATATACATGGGATATTTCTTAATGAAGAGGATTCCATGACATAACGTGCATTCACAGCTTACTGAATACTCAACCTAACTATATTTTTGCTAGTTCGGCTATTTAACCTGTCGGCCACATATATGACATACATAGATCCTCTTTAGGTAGTGAGTCATCATGACATAATTAAATCTCCCATAGGTTGAGAATCAACTATGACATGAGATACATGTTCAAAACATGTGTTCCTACCATTAGGACATGAAAATCTTAGAATCATTCATTAAGTTTCTTCGCATAAACATGTTCATCATTGTATAGTACAATATCGTCACAAAACATAATTTTAAGCATAAATCAAGTTTTAGTTTGATGTAAAAATAACATATATGGAGTTAAACATTTAAAATTCTCACCGACTTTATAAACTAAACAAATGGACATGGGACATACAAGTCATCTAAATGTATGTAATATGCTTTTATTTGATTCCCAAAACATTACAGACTTAAAAATAGAGGGTTTGTGAAAATTTTAACTTTCACTTTTTTTATAATATTCAAAGGAATGGATGTTCACAATCGAGGTGAGTGCAAAAAGTAGTAAAAAACGTGAAAATCAAAACACGTGGGTTATTTCCCATGAAAAATGGAGGCTTTGTGAAAATTTTAACTTTAACTTTTTTTCATCAATATTCAATGGAATTCATATTCACAATCGAGTTGGGTGCAGAAAATAGTACAAAAAAATTAAAATTAACGCATTTTTTTGACTTTCTCATTTGTTGAAAAAATACGTCTTATAACCCATGAAAAATGGAGGTTTGGTGAAAATTTTAACTTTCATTTTTTTCGACAATATTCAATTGAATGTATATTCACAATAGAGGTGGGTGCAAAAAACAGTATAAAAAAGTCAAAATCAACATGTTTCATTTATTTGTTATTTTTTGAAAAATACGTGTGTTATAACCTATGAAATATCTAGGTTTTGTGAAAATTTTAACTTTCACTTTTTTCGAGAGAGGTTTTATGACTATGGATTGGTGTAAGGATGTTGATGGAGCAGTTATTGGGGAAATTCTATTGATTTTTTGTGGTAAGGCAGGTTGAACCAAAACTTCTTTGCCTTTGTTGACAGTAGGTTCTGAAGGTTTCTTTGGTAGGCTTGTAGAAACAAAATTTTCAGACTGACTTAAAGGCTCTTGATCCTTCTTCTTTTGTATCTAGGTTTTCTTTTGCTCTTTCTGCAGGTCTGATTTGCTATTGTTTTGTTCATTGCCGTGCTGTTCTCTGCAATCCGTAGGTTGATGTCCCAATTTGTTACATTTGGTGCAATAGTGTGGCATTTCCTCAACCTAATCTACCTCCATTTTCTTGATTGATCCAAACACGATTCGAGAATTCTTGTGGGATGTTTACCTCAATTCAAACTCTTGCAACGCTAGGCCTAACCACATTTATAGCTGCTGTTGTAGCCATGTCTATTTTTAGTAGCCTTCCTACCGTGCTTGCAAGATTGAATAACGTCTTCTTGTTGAACATGTGGATTGGCAGCATTGTTAATCCATATTGGTACAATTGTTGATTCTATTTTTGGATAAAAATCCATAGACCATTTGAAAATTCTTTCTTGTAATTAGAAAAACCATGTTTGTTTGAGCCATATTTTTTGATAATCTTCCTCAAGTTCGAAACGAAAGATGGCATGACAAGGATCAAGGAGTCCGACATAGCACGGACCTTTGAATCCGACAGATAGAACTTCTTTTCAAAGAACCAGCATTGTCGGCCTTCCCCATAAGAACTTCCCAATGAGAGTGAATCGGAAAGGAGCCGCCAATTCTTCTTCCTCTTCTACCAAGTTAAAGATGGCAGGCTCACCTTTGTGTTACCCTATCAATTGTGCTGATTGTTTGGTAGTTGTTCTGGAAATAAGGTAGAGAAGGATGCATTACTATCTGGGTTAATGTTTGGAATAAAGACGGCTAAGGCGTTTTTGAAGCTTATCACTTTTTTGATGGGATTGGTAGGGTTTTTAGAGAGAAGTAAGAGCATTTGAATTTAGAGAGAGAGAGCATGTGATGCTAGTGAATATTATTGAACATGTTGAAAAAAGTGAAAGTTAAACTTCTCATGTTGATTCACAATGAGGACAATCTATTACTCGAAAAAATTCCAAAAATGGACGAAAAAAAGGAATGCATTTTCTCTGTGAAATACAAATAGTGCCCTAGCTCCGGATGGATTTAATGCAAATTTTTTCATAACCACTTGGGACATTGTAAAAGATGATATCCTGGCTGCTGTTCAACATTTTTTCATTGATGGAACACTTCACCAAGCCATCACTGCCACTTTCGTCATCCTCATTCCAAAACCTCTAAGCCCAAAACAGTTTTCATAGTTTAGACCAATTAGTTTATGTAACTTTGTCAATAAAGTGATCTCCAAGATCATAGCCACAAGACTCTCCCATTTTCTCCCAAAACTAATTAGTGAAAATCAATGTGGATATGTCAAAAGGAGACAATTAGTAGACAACCTTCTAGTTGCCAGTGAATTAGTTCAAAGTCTTCCAAAAAAAATAGCAATGCTATCATTAAGCTATATATGAAAAAAGCATATGATAGAGTTAATTTGATCTTTCTCCTTCAAATGCTCAGAAAATTCGAATTTAGTGAGATTTTTATAGACATGATTTGGAGATTAATTTCAAATGTTTATTTTTCAATCCTAATAAATGGGTCTCCAATAAGTTTTTTCAAATCCACAACGGGTATCCGGTAAGAAGATCCTCTATCACCGTACCTACTCATTCTAGGAGCAGAACATATCACTAGGACACTAACATCTTACCATCTAATAGCCCTTCTTTCAATTTTCCCAAAATATAGTCCTAAAATTTCTCATATTGCATGACTTGATTATTTTTACATCTGCACATAAAAAATCATTAAAAAGCATCATGGCAACTCTAAATCACTATGAGGAAATTTTGGGCCAAAAGATAAATACACAAAAAAGTTCCTTCCTCATTCATCATTTATGCAATATAATGGACAAGCACATTATTTCCAAAATCACAAAATTTCACCAAAATAAATTTCTTGTTAAATATCTTGGACTTCCTCTTTATTATGGAAAAAATAAAGTTGCCCATTATGAACCTGTCATCCAAAAAAGCCTACTGAAAATTAGTTCATGGTATGCTAAACTTCTGTCTTGTGGGGGTAGGATTACACTAATTAAATTAGTTCTAACACCAATGGCTGCTCACACGCAAGGAAAACTCTTGCAAATTTGGAATCCATCTTTGCAAACTTCCTTGGGGATCAAATGAGCAAAAGCTAAAATACCATTGGATATCCTGGAAAAAAATTTGTCTCCCCTTTCATGTTGGAGGTTTAGATTTCAGGTCTCTTTCTAACATTCACAAAGCCTCGACTTTCAAACTATGGTGGAGATTCAAGAAACAACAATCTTTATTGGCTAAATTCATATGTGCCAAATATCTACAGCAGCCCATCAGAAAACTCTCATATTCTTGGAAAAAAGTGTTAGAAATAGCAGATGAAATACAACCGTATATCCTCATAAAAAATCAGGAAGCAAACTCACAGGATAGCATTATCTGGACTCTTTCTAATTCAAGCAAATTTTCCTTCAAATCTGCCTATGAGTCAATTACACAACATCATCAAGGTGAGTGGTCTTTTGGAAAATTCATATGGGACTCTTCTCTTCCTTTAAAAGAATCTTTTTTTCATGTTAAGACTTCTTAAATATCAACTCCCCATTGGTGAAATCCTTCACAGATTCAATGTGCATGGTCCTCACAAATGCTTATGTTTCCTACATGAACCGGATTCAATAACTCACATTTTCCTAAAATGCAAAACTACCTCCAATCTTTGGAAATCCTTTGGTAGTGAAATGGGAAATTCATTTTTCCTCTTATTATCATTCCTTAAATTCTTTTCTACTATATTGGTGGAATCACACTAGGAAAAACTTAAAAACTATTTTTTTTAATCAAAATTATCCTAAGTATTATTTGTTGACACCTATGGAAAGCCAGAAACAGGTGGTTCTTTGAAGAAGAAAAATAGAATTTTGAAAAGATTAAAATAGTGCTTTTGATGAAATCAAATCCATCTCAGCTAATTGATGGCCTCATGTTAACTTGATAAATTCCACTTGGAATCAGTTTAGGAATCTTACACTCAAATCTCCAACTTTTTGTAACATCTCTTACATTAAATGACATCCTCCAATTGAACATCAATTCAAACTTAATATTCATGGTTTTTTGTTAAATAATGCAGGTCTGTGAGGAAAAATCATAAGGAATATTCAAAGCTTAATGCTTACTGCTTTTACGCTTAATTCAACTTCTACTAGCCTTTTTTCAAATGAGCAGATAATTTTAGAGGCAGCCTTTTATAGAGTCAATATATGCCAACTAAGAGTTATACTTCTATATATTGTTATAGAATCCAGTTCTAATATTTTATTTTCATATATAAAGGATGCAAAAAACTGTCCATGGAGAATAAAAAACCAAATTCAAGAATTGCTAAAAACTATTCCAAGTACTATATGGTTAAAATGCTTAAGGGAAGAAAACTCTTCAGCAAAGCTTCTTGCATATCTGGCGGCCCATCAACCCAATGCAATATTCAACTCGAAAGCTTATTTGCATCCAAAAATACAGAAAGTAATCAGATTAGAGCGGCTTGGAATTCCATACATCAAAAGGTCACAAAATTATTCTAGGAATTGATGTATCCTATCCTTAGAAGTCAACATCTGTTTTTAAGAATAAGGGAAGCATCACAGTATTTAATTCATACTCTCATATTCTTTAGTTACATACAGCCCTGTTGTGGCAAAGTTTTATAAGCCAATGGTTGCTGAAGTTAGACTATTTTGCCATTTTTTCTCATCCATCATGTGCATTCATATTAAATTATGTCCATGTTTTCTTTAAGTCAGAATGCACTAGCTCATTCGTACTGCTTTCATTTCATATAGTGCCATGTCAAAGGAAATATTTTTTAATTTATCTGGCACCTTTTGTCCATATCACTCCTGGTGAATCAGTCTGTATTTGTAGGGAGTTTTTTGTTTAATAGGTGAGATGTTTAGAAATAATTTTGTTATTATTAGCAATTGCGGCATCCATTTATTCTAACCATCTAACCTCAGAAAACATAAAGTTAGAAGAAAAAGTTCAGACCTAATATGGATACTATTAGCCTTAGGGCGGTTCACATATTAGTCTTTGAACTTTTATTTCATACAACACTTTTGCTCAGAGTTTAGGAAAATGTAAAGGAGGAGTTCTCCTTATTTGTATTTTTTTTCTAATCATATGTACTGATAGTATTAGGGTATATCCTCCATCTCCAAAAATCTATCAATAAAATCTAGAAGTGGTGCCCTCCCTTGGCTGCGAGGTTATGCCAAGAAAAAAAAAAGACAATATTCAATGGAATGCATGTTCAAAATTGAGGTAGGTGCAGAAAATAATACAAAAAAAGTAAAAATCAAGGCGTTCTTTTTATTTTTCATTTTTTTTGAAAAATACGTGTATTATAACTCATAAAAAATTTAAGTTTGATGAAAAGTTTTAATTTCAATTTTTTCAACAATATTCATTTGAATGTATGCTCACGATCAAGGTGGGTGCTGAAAACAATACAAAAAAGTCAAAATCAACACATTTGTATTATTTTTTTCATTTTTGAAAAAATACCTGTGTATAACCCCAGAAAAATGGAGGCTTGGTAAAAAATTTAACTTTCACTTTTTTCACCAATATTTAATGGAATGCATGTTCACAGTCATGATGGGTGTAAAAAACAATACATAAAAAGTCAAATCACCATGTTTCTTTGAATTTTTCATTTTTTGGAAAAATACATGTGTTGTAATCAATGAAAAATAGAGCATTTATGAAAATTTTAACTTTCACTTTTTTCAACAATATTAAATGGAATGCATGTTCACAATCGAGGTGTGTGCAAGAAGCAGAAGTCAAAATCAATAATTTTTTTACTTTGTCATTTGTTTTAGCAAAATACGTGTGTAATAATCCATGAAAATATAGGCTTGGTGAAAATTTTAACTTTCACTTATTTCAACAATATTCAGTCAGAATGCTCACTTTTTTTAACAATATTTACTAGAATGGAGATCCTCTCTCTAAAAGAATATGCAGTATATGCTTTTCCTTCTCTCTAAAAAAAATTACAATGCTGCCAGCCAAACACTAAACACTAAATTTGATATAATCTTTTGTTTGGTCAAAATCGGTTTGTAAGGTGAAGGCCCTTCAGCCTTCTGCTGGAAGGGCCTTTCCAAATTTACTCATCAATGATCAATTTCACTTATTGAACTCAAACAATAACTGCCTCCATGAAATCAGATAACCACACACTCATAACTCTGAATCAAAACTCAGAAATTCCCCCATTGATGAGCAAATCAGATAACCCCATACAGGAGGGGCACTTTTCAAGAAAAGCCGGCCGTTTTCATCTCTGTAGAATAAGAGACCAAGCTAGCAGCCAGGTTTGTCCATCACCCAAAACGGCATTAAATATAGTAGGAGTGGCGACCCACCTCGTAATAGAGGTTAACCCAAAAAAAAAAAAAAAAAAAAAACTAGCAGCCTCGTTCAGACTAACACTCATCAGAAAGTTCAATGGTGGAAGACCAAAGTTGGAAGTAATTTGAGAACACTTCGCTTGCAATCATTTCAGAGGGGAAATTCAATTAGGTCTTTTGAATAATAAACAAATCCTCAGCAGGCTGTCAGAAGAAGAAGACCTTATCTATTGCTGGGCAAGGTTTGTGGTTCATTCAAGGATATCGAACCAGGGTTTCTAAGTGGTCTCCAGATTTTGAAGAAGAGAATCAATCCTTAGCAGTCCCAGTATAGATGGTAATGCCTAAACTTTCGTTTCACTTTTTTGATAAAGACCTGCTTTTCACCATTGCCAAAACAATCGGGATCGCTATAAAACTATATGCTGCTACCTCTGCACTCACAAGACCTAGTGTAGCTCATTTGTGCATCGAACTAGATTTAACAAAACTGGTGCCTCGGGAGAGTTGGATTGGGAAAAGAGATTCAGGATTTTGGCAAAAAGTGGAGTTTGAGAATCTCCCTGTTTTTTGCTCATGCTGTCAAAATTTGGGTCATACGGAAAAGAGCTTTAGAAAGGAGTCTAAAAAACTGAAGAGATTGGAACAAATGGGTAGAAATCAATGGAAAGAAAGTAAGAACAATTTTCATGAAACCTCTGAAGCTTGTGATATGAAGGAATTTCTGGTCCAAGATAAGCCACTCAAGCATAATGACTCTGCAAATCCCCTGACTATTGAGGAAACAAACACAGACAAAGGAAATCAGGATGTGGAGGAATGGAGAATCACAACATCTGTTGAAACAACGGTTCTGGAGGAGTTCTCTGCCTGCCAATCGCAAAGGCAGATGAACGTTCCTTGGAAAGCTATCAATCCCAGTTCATCTACTTCAGATTCCATGAATGATCCAATGGAAACAGGAGCAATGAATCCTCCCACTAAGGAATTCCCCCAAAACAAGGAATGGCGGAATTCTCTGAGGACCGAGAAGAAGGAATTGACGCCAATCCCTATTGGGAATGAAATTAAATCACAAATTGTGAAGGTCTAAAAGAAGCATCACATAGCCATCTATGTTGATACTGTTTGTGATAAAACAGATTAAAAAATTATGGAAGATGAAACAGAATTTGATGATAGCTCTTCTGAAACTGCTATTGAGGATCAAGCCATTGAACATCAAGAAACAAACTCCAAAGCGGTAACAAAGGATCGATATTCAAAGGTAAAAATGAGAAGAATGGAAAAATGAATGAACAGGTTCAGCAAAAAGGGAAAGAAACAAAAGTTTAAAGGCTGTTGGAGTCCTGGCACCTTATCCATGGCTGCAAAGGATGTATTGCGTAAAGCGTTTTTTGTGATGTCAAAAAACAAACCTGAACTTGTTAGGAAGGTCACGGGAGCTATCCTAGGCGCTTCAAGTAACTAATATTTATTCCGGTTGTTGATGCGGTAGTGAATCATGTTATTGGTAGCAGAATTGATGATTAGTTTGGGACTGAGTTGGCTGTTGATGTTTCTGTTTTTTGTTTAGTGAAAGTAAGTTCATATTTAAGTAGTTTGAATGTGGGATAAGAGGTTTATTCTGCTGCTTATGGTTAATGTCAAGCAAGGAAGTCTTCGGTTATGTTTTTTGATTGTGGTAGTCGTGATTTGTTCTGTCCAGATTATTGTGGAAGGCATTTGCAGTACGTCACTTTGGCTCCAGTTTTTTGCTGCTATTTTGTTTATGTCAAACTATTCTAAGGACTGTCTGATGATCACTTTGTGAAGCTATGGTCCACCGCATGCAATGGTGTGCATTGCAGAAGTTTTACTTTAGGACTTAAATGGTTTTGTGCATTATTGAGGAGTTTTGATATGTTGTCTTGTGAGTTTTGATAGTGTGGTATGAATAATGGTGATCATGTTGCTTAACCCTATGGATGAGTTAGAAGGCTTGGTTCCTAATTGAATAGATGCACTGTGATCCCTTAATTATGTGAAGGGTAAAAAACTAAGCCTTGTGGTTTGGTTTTGTCTTGAGTATTTGATGGTTTCAGTTATTCTTGGTGCTCTGTGGGACTTTGAATTACTTAATTATTTATATAACGAGTGTTGAGGCTAGAACTATAGCTTAATATAGCTTATGTGCTCATAGCGGTTCGGGTGTTTGGCGTTGTATGGTAACTCGATGTTGTCACAGTACTCTCAAACACAAGGAAATCCTACTTTTGTAAGGGATGTAGTCCTTCTCATTTACTTTTTAGTCATTTACTTTTGTATGAGTAATGTTGGGTATATCCCCCATTTATTTTTCTCTCAATCTATAAAATCAAACTATTTAAATTAAAAAAAACAATATTCAGTGAATTGCATGTTCACAATCGAGGTAGGTGCAAAACATAGTACATAAAATGTCAAAATGAACACGTTGTTTTAACTTTTTTGTTTTGTGGAGAAATACGTGAGTTATTACCCATGAAAAACGGAGGTTTCGTGAAAATTTTAATATTCACTATTTTCGATAATATTCAGTATAAGGCATTTTCACAATTGAAGTGGGTGAAGAAAATAGTACAAAAAAATTCAAAATTACAACGTTTTTTTACTTTATCATTTTTTTTGAAAAATATGTGTGTTATAACCCATGAAAAATGGAAACTTGGTAAAAATTTTAACTTTCACTTTTTTGACAATATTCAATTGAATGCATGTTCCTAATCGAGGTGGGTGCAGAAAATACTAAAAAAGTTTAATCAACAAGTTTCTTTGACTTTGTCATTTTTTTAAAAAAAAATACATGTGTTGTAATCTATGAAAAATAAAAGATTGGTAAAAATTTTAACTTTCACTTTTTTCGACAACGTTCAATGAAATGGATGCTCACAATTGATGTGGGTGATGGAAACAAGTAAAAAAAAGTCAAAATCAACACTTAATTTTTTGTCTTTTTTCGGTAAAATACGTGTGTAATAACTCTTTAAAATGGAGGTTAAGGGAAAATTTTAACTTTCACATTTTTTGATAATATTCAATGGAATGTATGTTCACAATCGAAGTGGGTGTAGAAAATAGTAACAAAAAAGTAAAAATCAACACGTTTTGTTTTTATTTCGTCATTTTTTTATCAAAATACGTGTGTTATAACCTAGGAAAAATGGAGGTTTGGTAAAAATTTAACTTTTACTATTTTCAACAATAGTCAAAGTAATGCATGTTGACAATTGAGGTGGGTACAGAAAATAGTAAAAAAAATGTCAAAATCAACACGACTTTTTAAATTTTTTAAATTTTTTGCAAAATACTTGTGTTACAACCCATGAAAAATAGATGATGGCAATCCGTCCAAGTCAAAGGCAACTCAATCAAGTGATCCGTTGGTTAATCTTGATGGACCAATGACGAGGTCACGAACAAAGAAGATGAAGACAGCTTTGCAATCTTTATTGAACATGTATTGTACCGCAATTAAGGATGAGGATGAAGGCTTGGAGGTGGAATCAAGCAATGTTGGCGTCGGAGTACTTTGGAAAGTTTCTTGAATCTCTATTGAAGGTTTAGAACACATGGAATAAAGTTTGGAGGTGAAGAAAATCGTGAAAGTCCAAAACTCTCCACGTTGTGAGCACCGACATCGCAACGTTCGACGTTCCCCACATCATGATGTCACTCACTGGATGAATGTGGAAAAAATATTACTTTTCTCCATGTCGCGACATCCAATACTCCCCATGTCGCAACGTTCCAAGTCGCGATGCGTGATCGCCGACGTCGTGACGTTGGCTTGCGTTCAGCTTTAAATTTTTAGGTTTTATTTCTTTTTAGAAAATTTATTCCAAACAATTACTTTCCTTATTGGTTAATGTTTCTTTTACAAATTTTAAGTAGGGTTTTCATTATTGTAGCTTATTTAAAGGCATTTTCTTCATGGAATAAGAGGATTTTGATGAATTTTGAAATAAACCTTCTTTTAGCTTTAGCTTTGACAAAAACCTTCATTATTGGGTGTGAACCAATACTGAATTAAAGTAAACTTCTAAGCGTGACCTTAGATAGTTTATCTTTTTGCTCTTAATTGAGAGCAAGTCAAGCTAATTTGCCTAACGCTTAGATTACTTGGGTTAGGTAGATTTTCTTGAATAACATAAGGGTTTGGATCAATATCCAAGTATTTGCATTCAATATCTTTTGTTTATTTTCGCAGTTTTGTTTGTTGTTGGCTAAATTTTGTGCTAAATAAAAAATTACATACCATGTTGAGGATCACCTTACCACATGCTATCACAATAGTAATGCTACATGTAGATTTGTGTGCAACTAGATATGTGTTCAATAGTTTACTGAATTTGTCTAGCTTATGAGCATGTTGTAGGGGTTTGGAATGCCTAGGTTAGACTCTCCCTCTCACCACAAAGAGGTGGATATTTTAGGTATTGTATTTTGGGTAAGAATCACTAGAATTGATTAGTGCATTTAGCTCAAGATACTCCCCTCACCACAAGAGACTTGTTGGGGTATAACATTAGTTCTCAACTGGCGTTAACTTAAATTAGTTACTCTCCTTACAATAAGGGATGATTAGTCTCGGGTTAGAGAGTGGTGGTAGGGTGGGTAATTAAACCTACAAATTATTGGTTAATTTGTCTTTAAAATTAATCATCCTATAAGGTAAAACACACAAGACACATACACTTAGGAAAACCAACCATCCAAGGGTACACTTGATTACTTGTTTTCTAATTCTGATGATTAGTGTTATACTAACTCAAAAGTGTGAGTTTTACTGGGTTTTGGCTTGTTTTTTCTGAGATTTTATAGTAGTTTGTGTGTTTTATGTGCTATGTTGATAAGAGAGAGATTTGTGCAAAAAGGGTGAAATAATGCATATTTGTAAGCAAATATGATGTGCTTTCGAAGATTAACGAGTTTTGTTGTAAGAAGTGGAAAGAGCTTGTGGTTGTGTCATTATGTATTGTATATCATTGTTTATCCTTATACAATAACACTAATATAAGGGCATATATGTGCACACTCTTGCGAGAAATGTGAAATTAGGCCGCACACTTGCATAACTTCTTACACACACACACAAGTTAGCGGTAGGCATGCAGGGCTAAGCATTTGCACACTAGCCCAAGGCTACTGCACACACATGCCCAAATTGTTGCCCAACCTTGCACACTTTACTGCACATAGGCTCACATGTGCGCACATGCCTTGCACATCACTCACGGCCGCACGCAGCAATGATGTTGCACACATGCACTTTAGCACTATTTGCCATGCACTATATACCGCTCACATTGTTACACACTTGAGCACATGCAGGCACCTAGCGCTGCATACCCTTGCACATTTGAGCACACAATTCGGCCTCGCACTAGCATGCACACATGTATCAATACTTGCACATCATTGCACAATTACTCGCATACTTGCTACAAAGGGCATACTACTCAAGCATATTACCACAACACTTATGCACTACACACTAGCTCATGTATGCTAACTGATATGAATGATCAAGATGCAGCACCTTGGACCACTCGAAACCACCTCCTTTGGACCATTGCTTACCAAATTATCACGAACAAGAACAAGAACCAACAAGGTGCGGAATTAACAAACAAAGAAAGTATAAGATATTGACACGAAAAGATTTGATATGAAGCAATCAAACCCCCACGTATGAATAAAAAAGATTCGGATCACCTATGAAAATTCATAAGTTAAACAAATCAGTTTGGCTTGTTCTTTGAATCAAGAACTTGTAAGTTCACCTAAAGGTCTTAGCCTCTAGGTTCACGGTTCTTATGAAAACTCAACTAAACTTAGAAGAATTATTCACGTCTTTACAACTTTTCAAGGCTGCAAAATTCTTTAGCAAAGCTAAACTTTTATCAAATTTCCACTTATAAAAATCGTTACAATGGTGGCCTTTTTATAGAGGCAAAATCGGCCATCCCTTGTAAAACCCTAGCTTAATTCAATTCCAACTTGAATTCTAAGCTATCTAACTTTCCATATTGGAATTGGAAACTAACAACTAACCAACTAATCCTTTTCCAAAAAGGATTGTGACACACGAACTTAAAAGGTGGCCAAATACAATTTGGCTTCCTTTGTTTCCTAAACTATGAAGAAGCAAAACTCAAATTGACTTCTTAACTTTCCTAAACTTTTACTTGCCATTATCATGCAAGATAATTGGGCCAAGTAAACTTATTAATTTCGAAATTCCAATCCCATTTATTAATAAATAAAAACGTCAATGTGGGCTTAAAATAACATAAAATAAAAACCCTAATTAATTAACAAAAAGGGCGTGATCCTCCAAGTGTGGCTTGATCCATTAAAGCAAAGCCCAAGCACGCCTTCTTTGGACTTCATTGTGATTGATCCATCTCTTCATGGATTGTGATTGAAGAGATATTCCATAAACTATCATTAGAGGAATATGCTTGGACCGGATCATGATTCTCTTCAAAGATGTCCAATTCTTCACAATGAGTTATCAATAATGCTTGCAACGCCTCCTTCATCTTCTTGCTCCTTGATCTTGTCATTGGACCATCAAGATTTGTCAATGGGTGAACACTTGAAGTCGGCTTTGGCATGGACATGGATGGAATGCTATCATTCCCCCCCTCCTCGAAAGGATTCGTCCTCGAATCACCTACATCAAACAAAGATAAGTCAGTAACATTAAATGTAGATGAGACATTGCCATAGGCACTAGGAAGCTCTATCTTGTAAGCATTATCTCCAATCCTTTCCAAAACACGAAAAGGACCATCTCCTCGTGGATGAAGCTTAGATTTCCTTTTGTCGGGAAACCTCTCATTCCTTAAGTGAATCCAAACCCAATCACCCGGTTCAAATATCACTCTTTTCCGACCTTTATTAGCTTGTTTGGCATATTGCTCATTACGCCTTTGAATATTATGCCTTACTTTTTCATGTAAATCCTTAATAAAATCTGCTTTCTTTTGACCTTCAACATTAATAAACTCATTAATAGGCAAAGGCAAAATATCAAGAGGAGTTAAAGGATTGAATCCATAAACTATTTCAAAAGGCGAACAGTTAGTGGAACTATGAACAGTTCTATTATAAGCAAATTCAATATGCGGCAAACAACCTTCCCAATTCTTTAAGTTTTTCTGAATAATAGCACGAAGTAAAGTAGACAAAGTACGATTTACTACCTCAGTTTGCCCATCAGTTTGGGGATGTGCAACAGTAGAAAATAATAACTTAGTGCCTAACTTATTCCAAAGAGTTCTCCAAAAGTGAGATAAAAACTTGACATCTCTATCACTAACAATACTCTTAGGAATTCCATGCAACCTTACAATTTCCTTAAAGAACAAATCAGCAACCTTTGTAGCATCATTAGACTTAGAACATGCAATGAAATGTGCCATCTTACTAAATCTATCAACTACCACAAAAACGCTATCATTACCAGTGCGTGATCTAGGCAATCCAAGTACAAAATCCATAGATATATCAACCCAATGATGACTAGGAACAGACAATGGTGTATACAAACCATGAGGCATAATTTTCGACTTTGCTTGTTTACATACAATGCATCTTTCACAAACACTTTTAACATTTTTAATCATGTTAGGCTAGTAAAAGTGTTCATTCAAAACAGCAAGAGTCTTGGCAACCCCAAAATGCCCCATTAACCCTCCCCCATGGGTTTCCTTAACAAGTAATTCACGAATGGAACATGAGGGTATGCACAATTTATCCTTTTTAAACAAGAAACCATCATACATATAAAATTCTCCATTCGGCTTTACAACACAAGAATCAATTACATTTTTGAAATCAACATCATCTTTGTATAAATCCTTGATCAAATCAAAACCAAGTAACTTAGCATGCATATAGGTGAATAACGAATGTCTCTTAGATAATGCATCAGCTACAACATTTCATTACCAGATTTATACTTAATCACATAAGGAAAAGTTTCAATAAACTCTAACCACTTAGCATGCCTCTTATTCAATTTTCCTTGAGATTTCAGAAATTTAAGGCTTTCATGATCAGAATGAATTATAAACTCTTTAGGCCATAGATAATGTTGCCAAACCTGTAATGACCTTACCAACACATACAACTCCTTGTCATAAGTTGCATACTTCAATTGCGCCCCATTGAGCTTTTCACTAAAATAGGCCACCGGTCTTGATTCCTGCATCAAAACAGCACCAATACCTATCCCGGAGGCATCACAGTGTATCTCAAACTAAAATTGGGCAATACAAGTAAAGGCGCATGAGTCAACAAATACTTCAACTTGTTAAAAGCATTTTCATGTTCTTCATTCCATTCAAAAATAACATTTTTCTTAACAAGTTCATTTAGAGGAGCTGCTATAGTACTAAAGTCTTTAATAAACCTCCTATAAAAACTTGCCAATCCATGAAAGCTTCTAACATCACTAGCACATATAGGTCGAGACCAACATTGAATTGTTTTAACCTTTGACTCATCAACAGATATACCTTGAGAACTAACAACATAACCTAAAAAGATAATTGATTCCATACAAAAAGAACACTTTTTAAGGTTAGCATATAATTTGTTCTCACGTAAAACAGCAAACACTTGTCTTAAATGATCAACATGCTCATCAAGTGATTTACTATATATAAGGATATCATCAAAATAGACCACAACAAATTTTCCAATGAAGTGACGAAAAACTTGATTCATTAATCTCATAAAAGTACTGGGTGCATTAGTTAAACCAAAAGGCATGACTAACCATTCATACAAACCAAACTTTGTTTTGAAAGTAGTTTTCCATTCATCACCTTCTTTCATTCGAATTTGATAATAACAACTCTTTAGGTCTATCTTAGAAAATATGCATGAACCATATAATTCATCAAGCATGTCATCTAGTCTAGGAATAGGATGTCTATACTTAATAGTTATTTTATTTATGGCACGACAATCAACACACATTCTCCATGAATCGTCCTTCTTAGGAACTAAAATAACAGGAACAACACATGGACTATAAGATTCTTGAACCATACCTCGGTCAATAAGTTCGTCCACTTGACGTTGAATCTCTTCGGTCTCCTCAGGGTTTGCTCTATAAGCTGGATGGTTTGGAATTTGAGATCCAGGTATGAAATCGATTTGATGTTCAATACCTCGAATAGGTGGTAAACCCTTTGGTAAATCCTTAGGAAACACATCTTCATATTCCTGCAAAAGAGCTGAAACAATACTAGGCAAAGAATCAAGGTGAGCACTATCAATGATAAGTACATCCTTGCGAAAAAGTAAATACACTACTTGCCTATCTAATATAGCTCTCTTAACCTCACTTTTAGAAGCATAATTACAAGATTTTGAAATAACTAACTCTCGGCTATCACTATCACTATTTCTAGTTACAATGTTTCGCCCTATGCTAGTTACATTGTTCTTCTCTTGTAACTTCTTCTCCTTTGCTTCACGCATTGCACCATAAGCCTTAGCTATTTTAGCTTGATCTTCAAAGACTTCGGTAGTACTTAAGGCTCTCAAATTAAACTTTTTACCTTGGTGCGAAAAATGGTAAAAGTTCTTCTTGGCATGATACACAACATCTCTATCAAATTGCCAAGGTCTTCCAAGCAATATATGACTAGCTTCCATTGGAACAACATCACATGTAACTTTATCAACATAACTACCAATGGTGAATGTAAATTTAACTTGCTTGTTAACTCGTGACTCAGCTGAATTATTTAACCATTGAAGTCTATATGGTTTAGGATGTTTCATGCAAGTCAAATTCAACTAATTTACAAGTAAAGTACTTGCCACATTTGCACAACTACCACTATCAATAATAACAGTGCAAATTTTTTTTTGAACCATGCAACGTGTATGAAATATGTTCTCACGATAGATCAAATCTTCATCAACAAGTGGATGTGCATTAAGTACTCTACGAGAGACTAAACAGTAATCACCAACCTTATAAGAAGAACCATCACACTCTTCATTTTCATCACTTACATATTTCTCCTCAAGTGCAGGCATGTCAGCACATTCATCATCATTATCATCTTCACTTACCACTTCACCATTAGGAAGAAGCATCATTATTTTCCGAGTTGGACAATCTGATTGCATGTGACCGAAACATTGACACTTATAACAACGAATACCTCTTAACCTTTGACCAGAAGTTGGCGCCGATTTAGGTGTTGGATCAGCAGCTTTGGGAACTGATTTTGAGACATTAGATGGTGCACTTGATGGTTGATTGGAAGTGAATTGACGCGGTTTTGGGGATGGAGTGAAAGGAGACACATTCGGCTTCTTATCTCTTTGCCATGGTGGTGGCGGTTGTGTACAGGCAAGTCGTATACCCTCAATTTTACCCTAACAACTACTGTAGAAGTGGAAGCAGGGATCGTAATCCACAGGGAAGCCGTAGGTCAAGAAAACTGATCAAATTATTCTAAAGACTTGTCACAGAATCTAGTACTAGAGAGAATGTAATTTCAGCACAAAAGAACAAGAACGGAGGTACAAAAGGTAGGAACAAACAAGGATGAAACAGATATCTCAGGATTCTTGTACCGGACGAACACAGGCTTAGTAAATCTATGCTATGCAATCAATAAGCAATTAAACACATTGGAGACCTAAATTGCCTAGAAGTTCAAGTCGTGGTTAGCATGGCGACCACACCACCTCCTATTCTTCCTATCACCATCTCCTCCCATGGCGAGGCCCGAGAATGGTGGAATAAGCTCCGCAAAGTCTCAACTCTCCAAGCTAACTACTCTAACATGCAAAGTCCTAAGAATTCCCATGGCGAGGCCCATACTAGGGTTCACATATCATTGTTGTTAACACAGAAAGCTCCTTTAACACTTTTCCTAATGTTTCAATTCATTAACACTTCCTATGGCGAGGCCTGAGTCTCAGAAATGATTTGATTACAAAAAACAAGTGCAAAGATTTAAACAATCACAATTTAGTTCTCAATTCATGCAACTTCACTAACTTTGATTAATCACTCCTCAATTTAGCATGTCGACCACAATTGAAGCTTGATCCATTCAAAAATAGCTAGGAATTATGAAATTCAACATATGTCTATGCATAATTCAAATGTGATTTCAATTCTCAACAATTAGATCAATTGTATAGCATACAATCTACATAATCACGTATTCATCCATTAAGAATCCTGAGATATCATAGATTTAGCCGATTATCATCTTTCTCATCTCAAAATCAACAAATTGCAATATTGATAAGCTTATTCTCATTCAATTGGAAGAATTTACCGATTTAATCGAGAGAATTGTCGATTCTTTTGTCAATTGAGAATAAGAAAGATAAATCAATCCAAATTCACAATCGGAGTTGAGATCGGAGAAGAAATGTTTAGTGAGAGAAAATGGATCTAGAGAGAGAAAATGAGAGGGAGAAAAGCTCCCGCTAAAATTCAAAAGATAGATCTCAAGTCTAGAATATTCTCCTCTAGAATCTTCCCCCAAAAAAAATCTCCCTTTACCCATTGGCTACATTTCCTATATATAGAGTTATGAAAATGTAACTAATACGCAACCGTAAAATATCTAAAGTATTACAAAAGAATGCCCTTGATTGGAGGAACCAAAAATCAGCCTAAGATATGAAAAATTCAAAGTTGAAGAATCTATTCAGCATTCCAACGCCTTTAGTCTTCTGCTGAACACGCCTTCTGTGTGTCTTCGTCCTCCAGCACGCCTTCAGGCTTCTGAGTGTCACGCCTTCACTGCTCAGCACTCCAGGTAGAAGGATCAGAGTCGAACCACGCCTTCAAGTTTGGCCTCTTCACTTCTTCAGCGTCCTTAAGAGTTTTCCTGTATTTCAGCCTTCAAGACTTCACGCCTTTCCGCCAAGAAACTCCACGCCTTCATCTGCATAGTGAAACCTGAAAATCAGATGTTCCAACACTTAGCCAATTTCCTGGAAACTCAAGAACAAAAAGCTTTATGGCAGCAACTTCCAGCCAAGATTTGACCATGGTGCACTATGAATTAGGGAAATCTTAAAACATGAATGTTATAGCCCTTTGTCTTAGCTTTCCACAGCCGTTTGAAACACCCATTTCGGAGCTAAGATGAGAGAGTTATGACCCAAGCACTGAAGTGTGATAAAGCTGAAAACTCATGAAGCAACCCCAAAACAAATATAGTGGCGAGACCTCTCGGCGAGGTCTCGCCGTGAAGTGTGTGTGTGTGGCGAGATCTCGCGGCGAGATCTCGCCGTGTGTGCTTTTGCCGGCGAAGTCTCGCGGCGAGACCTCGCCGCCTTGTGCGTGTGTGTGAGTGATTTAGAGAATAAGAGTGTAGAGTGCTGTGAGGTTGAGTGAATGAAAATGCAAATCGTGAATTGGAATGTTTGTGAGTTGTGAGTAAATGTGAAAACGGTGAAGCAGTGAGGTGAGGATGAGAGTTTCAAACGTGAGTGAATGTTGGTGTTGTAGATGAATTGTGAGACTTGGGTGAAATTGATGTTGTGAGTGTTGTTGATTTAGAAATACAAAATACAAGCAGCAAAAATGTATCATGAATGAATGAATGCAAGAATAGATGAACTAGTGAAATGCAAGTCGAAAAACAAAACCAAAACATAAAGGATGTAAATGATAACTGGAACAAATAAGTGAAGTGCATGAGTGAAATGATTTGTGAATTGAATTGATGCTATAAGTGTGTGAATGCGGCGAGGTGATCTCGCCGCATGATACGTGTGAGTGTGCATGTGCGGCGAGGTGACCTCGCCGCACAATGTGTTTGCTTGTGTAGTGTGCTAGATGTGCGAGAATGAAGTGCCCGTGTGCGCATGAGTGTAGTGAGGTGTGTGCGAGAGTCTTGTGCGAAGTTCATGCGGCGAGGTGATCTCGCCGCATGGATGTGGTTCGGTGATGGTGCGAGTGTAGTGAGGTATTGTGCAGTGAGTGTAGTGTGAAGTGAGTGCTCGTGAGGTGTTTGTAAAAATGCCCGAGAAAATATTGTGCATGTGAGCTTCATTGCGGCTGAGTGCATGTTTCAGCTTTAAGAACCAACTTCTACACCAAATTCATGTGTCTTAGCTCCTAAATTGGACTCGATGATAAACATAAACGTTCTAGGCCTATCTCTCGGCTCTCCAATGGATCAAGAATCACTGGCATTAGAGATCTACAGCTCAAGATATTAACAATCTACCAAACTGTGGCAATATGAATTCAATAACTAAATTCTGAAGTATCAATCATAAAGATGCCCCCGTTTCTTATAGTTACACACAGATTTAGAAGAAAGTTGAAACATAAGAATTAAAGTACACTCACAGAGATTTCGAGAACATCCATGATCTCTTTATTTGGATAAGAATTGAAAGAGTTATACACAAATGAAGTTGCATATCAAAACTGTCCAAACCCTAAAATGGTCAATTATGCACTTTAAGTTCCTTCATTTTCTCCCTTTACACATTTCACTCCATTTACCATCATTTTTTTGCACTTTTTGCACCATTTACGCATTATCAACTATCATACACACTTACACATTAAACCACATGAAACACCACACAATAGCATCATTTACAAGCTAAAAGCCAAGAGATTTTACACAATGTAGTTGGTATAAAACCAACTCATCAAATTCCCCCACACTTGAACTTTTGCTTGTCCTCAAGCAAACTCACACTTCACAAACACTTAATACTAGAATTCACTCTTCTGTCAAACTTGTTCTCATTTGAGTTCATCAAAATAAATTTTTCATGCAATATCAAAAACTCTTAACATATCCTAAATTCCAACCTATCAACTTTCAGCACAAATTATCAACCAAGGCACGATGAATAAAGACCTAAATGTCATGCGTGCAAGTGTGTGCTGAGGAACATGAACTTCATCTATTCCCTTGCTATACACCATCTAGCTCGTCTCATACCCATTCAAAACATGCCAATCTCTTTATCCGCTCTTATGAACATGCAATCACAAGATCAATGGTACCTATGCGTACATTGGTACTCTATGGGACATTGCCCTTATTCTGCACATTGATGCACATTTGTTTCACATCTTGATGACTGAAATAATGCCTGGGTTTTATGGCTTTTTTCTCCAAATTTGTATGCCAGGTTCTTATGGCTTTTTCCTTCCCAGTTGCCAATATGACTTTTTCTCCCATATCATTTCTTGTGCAAGCACATGTTCATAAGAATCCAAAATTGACTAAACATACACGAATTCTTGAGACACCAGATAAATGCATAACAAAAAGTAACGAATCCATACACATTACCTCCTGTGTCAATTGAGTTTTGCATGGCATATCTATCTTACATTACATCGGGCCTTAGTTAGCAAAATGTACCAATTTCATCAAGATTGGAATCAAAGAAACAAAAGCATTTTCGCATGCACTACGAAAAATAAAGATGGATGAACTTCAAATTTTAAACATAGCTTAACAAAAGAGTAAAAATATAGTACAAAGTATTTCTCCATTCTATCCATTTCACCACTTTACTCACACTCATTTTTCTCATTTCAGCTCAACTCACATTTAAAGAAATGAAACCACCAACACACAACCTACGTTTAACACCATCACTTTATTCTCAAAAAGTTCAAAATTTCACCAAAAATTTCACAACACAATTTCAACATGTCAAGTGTCACAAAGATGTTAAACATTGCACAAAACATGAAAAATTGCACAACAATAAAAACACCACATATAACTAGACATAATATGCTAACACTCAAAATTCACCACAAAACTTAGAAAATAGCATATCTTCATCACATAAAAAAAAGGGTAAAAATTTCATTAAAATTTCATCACTCATGCAAGACAAATAAGCATCCAAAGTCCAAGAGATACAAACCATAGCAAACATATACTCCCCCACACTTAAAACATACATTGTCCTCAATGTAAAGAAAAGATAGGTTTAGGAGCTCCCTAGTATTGATATTGTCATGAATTCCAATGTTTGCTCGGTGCAGATGTCTTGGTCCATCTTCCTCACTCCCCCACACTTAGCCTTTTGAGTGCATGGCTAATCTCTTGCAATGTCCTTCCTGGGCAACACATCTATCATGAGTGATTTTGATGAATGAATTCCAAAATGGAAGAAACGCAAAGACAAAACTAAAAGAAGAAAACAAACTACTTATTAAAGCTAAAGGAGAAGAAGTAGTTCTGGATTTAGATAGTCTCCAGCTAGACTTTATTCATCCACAACGTATGTCTAGGTCATGAAAAGAACTCAGTAAATCCATCTCTGCACCACACAAAAGATGAACTCTCATTAGCATGCTCCTGCTTCCCAGAAGACACTGAAGTGTTGAGGAGATGTGTAAGCACAGGATCATGAGAAGAACTTTCTCCACATATCACATTCATTTGAAGCACATCATCGCCCCCTTTTATCACACTATCCATAGTGATCCTGCAAGGCTCAAACAAGAAATGCACATCCATGGATTCAACAAACTCATCAGAAATTTCAAAAGTAAATGTCTCAAACTCACAGTCGTTAACCATGTTATCATTATCATTCAAAATGTTAACATCTTTATCCTCAAAACAAACATTTTTGACTCCACAAATTTTCTCAACATTATCATCACGAAAAACATTGTCATTTTGTAACAAAAATTTCTCATTATACACTGGATGTGAAGTACCAATTACACACTCAGATTCCTTCTCAGTTTCAAAAGTTGATGTTTTACAAAGATTCCCAGCAATCTCCACTTTATCATTATTCATGGTATCATAATGCTCTTCCAAATGTGAATCTATGCAATTTATAAAAGTATCAAGAAAAGAACAACCATTATTATCACTAAGTAAAACATGACTCTCACTATCAATTGAACAATTCTTGACACATGTTTCTTGTGATGCTCTACCAAAGATTGACTTGGCATTTCAAAGTTTGAAACATCTATGAAACCACATTCTTCTATACATACACTTTCTAATGAAATCATGCAATCTTTTACATCAAGATCATCACAATCAATTTCTTCATCATCAACAACGTTATCCACAGAAATGTAGTCATGCTCAACACCCTTATCAACAAAAGTTGGAGAACATTCAACAACCTGAATGGAACAACAAGATTCTAAATGCATAGGTTGTTTAATTGCATAGTTCACGTCAAAAACTACTTCCTCATTATTAATCCTAAAGGTGACAGTTTTATTTCGAACTCCAATTAAAGCATCACCAGTAGCTAAGAATGGCCTACCAAAAATTAAAGGTACCTCAGGGTCTTCCTCCATATCAAGTAGAATGAAATCAACAGGCAAAGTAAATTTATCAACTCTTACCAGAACATCTTCAACCAAACCTGTAGGAGTCACCAAAGACCTATCTGCCAATTGGAGTGTTACTGCCACTGGGCGAATCCGGCTTTCCAATCCAACACTGATAGCTATAGATAATGGCATTAAGTTGATCCCAGCACCCAAATCACACAAGGCCTTTGCAAAATGCCTTGTGCCTATTTTGCATGGTATTGTGCAACTCCTAGGATCCTTAAGCTTTGGAGGAAGATCATGAACCATCCAAGCTTGAGTGCACTCAGAAACCATCATGGGAACCTCACATCTCAAGATTTGCTCTTTGTTGGAGATGAGATCCTTGAGATACTTAGCATATTTTGGCATTGAAGTCACTAAATCCATCAGGGGAAGATTCACGTTCACTTGCTTGAGTACATCTAGGAACCTCTTGAACTGAGGGCCCTTTGTTGTTGGTGGTTTCTTTCTCTCTGGAAAAGGAGGTTTGGGGGCATACTCAGGGTAGTTGTAAGGATTGGAGTTCTTGGTGATCTCGTTTCCTACCCTAGCTGGTATTTCCTTCTTCACAGTTTTACTAGCCTCTTGCTCATTATCCTTCCTAAGTTCCAAAATTTCCTCAGCTTCATCATTCTGGTCTTCTTCTGCACAATCACTCTTAACTTCTGAAGGTTTGTTCCCAGGCAAAAGTTTTCAACTCCTTAAGGTTATGGCCTTACATCCAATATTGTTCTTGGGATTTGGCACCGTATCACTAGGAAGAGAACCAATAGGTCTATAATGTATAGCATTCGCGAGTTGACCCAATTGCATATCAATGTTTTTAAATATGCCATCGTGATGTCTTACAGATGTGTCCAAAGCAACAAATCTTTCCTCATTTTTATCCACCTTTTCTATAAGACTTCGGAGCATTTCTTCCACTGATGAGTTCCTTGGCTCTGAGGTACTAGCTTGTTGATCAAACCCCGGTGGAGGATTGGAAGTTCTCCCTTGATCATTCTCTTGAGTATATTGACCTCTCTGGTTTTGGTTCTGTTGTCCCCAAGTTCCTTGATTACCACCATAGCCTCTATTCTTGCCTCCTGAGTAATTTCCAGAGTACTGTGGCCTATTACCATAGTTATTCACAAATTGAATGGACTCAGTAGTGACAGAGCACTCATCAGTATAATGTTCACCCTTGCATATACCACATGAAAGAAGTGGAGCTTTTGTTTGTGTTGCCTTAAGAGTCTGCACCTACTTGGCCAATGCTTCAAACTTCGCACTAAGAGAAGTCTCCTCATCTACATCAAGAACCCCTATTTGTTTTCTAACATGAGTTTTGCGGGTCTCTGGGAAGAGATACTCGTCCTCAGCTATTCGATCAAATAACTCCCTTACCTCTTGGACACTTTTATCTTTGAGAGCACCATTAGCACAGGTTATAACCATCATTGAGGCTTCAGCAGTAAGGCCTTTGAAGAAAGTATTTAGTTCTCTGATCTCTCCAAAATCATGATTGGGGCATTGCCTAATCAAGTCGTTGAATCTCTCCCAAGCTTCTCTAAATGTCTCACTATCTTGTTGTTGGAAATTCGTAATTTCCAGCCTTCTCTTTTCAAGCTTAGCTGGAGGGAAGTATTTGGACAAAAACCTTTTCTGTAGATCATCAAATGACATTCCAGCATTTGTTCCCCCAATACTTTTGAACCAATGTTTAGCCTTTTCACGCAGAGATAAAGGAAACAAAATTCTGTGATCCTCACCCCTATCAACCTTTGGCAATTTGAAAGTGCTACATAGGCCCAGAAACCAATCGAGGTGGTCGTTAGGATCCTCGTTATCAAGACCTTGGAAGAATTGGCTCTGGGTGATCATGGAAACAATTTGTGGAGGAATGTGGTAAATTTCTACGTCGATATCCTGATGACCAAATCGATTGTCAAAATTTACTGCATAGTGGTCTCCAAATCGAGGTGCTTGTGCTCCTTGGGCTGCCATTTCTTTTTGTTGCTTCAAGTGTGCTCTCAAAGTTTTCTCCAACTCAAGATTCAATAAGAACTGTGGTTCTCCTGTAAACCTGCTAGACCTTGGCATACACAACACACTGTTGTGGAGTATAATAACAAAGAAACCAGAACTTCAACTGTGCAACAAATAGACAAATCACAATTCTCAACACGTACTAAAGAAATTGCAAAGAACAGAACACAACACAAAATGAAAGTTAAGGTAAATGTCACAAACAAAAAACACAAAGTAGAACAAGTAAAAATCAAGAACAATTCAACAAATTCTAGAACCGATTGCCTTCCCCGACAACGGCGCCAAAAATTTGTACAAGCAAGTCGTATACCCTCAATTTTACCCTAACAACTACTGTAGAAGTGGAAGCAGGGATCGTAATCCACAGGGAAGGCGTAGGTCAAGAAAATTGATCAAATTATTCTAAAGACTTGTCACAGAATCTAGTACTAGAGAGAATGTAATTTCAGCACAAAAGAACAAGAACGGAGGTACAAAAGGTAGGAACAAACAAGGATGAAACAGATATCTCAGGATTCTTGTACCGGACGAACACAGGCTTAGTAAATCTATGCTATGCAATCAATAAGCAATTAAACACATTGGAGACCTAAATTGCCTAGAAGTTCAAGTCGTGGTTAGCATGACGACCACACCACCTCCTATTCTTCCTATCACCATCTCCTCCCATGGCGAGGCCCGAGAATGGTGGAATAAGCTCCGCAAAGTCTCAACTCTCCAGGCTAACTAATCTAACATGCAAAGTCCTAAGAACTCCCATGGCGAGGCCCATCCTAGGGTTCACATATCATTGTTGTTAACACAGAAAGCTCCTTTAACACTTTTCCTAATGTTTCAATTCATTAACACTTCCTATGGCGAGGCCTGAGTCTCAGAAATGATTTGATTACAGAAAACAAGTGCAAAGATTTAAACAATCACAATTTAGTTCTCAATTCATGCAACTTCGCTAACTTTGATTAATCACTCCTCAATTTAGCATGTCGACCACAATTGAAGCTTGATCCATTCAAAAATAGCTAGGAATTATGAAATTCAACATATGTCTATGTATAATTCAAATGTGATTTCAATTCTCAACAATTAGATCAATTGTATAGCATACAATCTACTAAATCACGTATTCATCCATTAAGAATCCTGAGATATCATAGATTTAGCCGATTATCATCTTTCTCATCTCAAAATCAACAAATTGCAACATTGATAAGCTTATTCTCATTCAATTGGAAGAATTTACCGATTTAATAGAGAGAATTGTCGATTCCTTTGTCAATTGAGAATAAGAAAGATAAATCCAGTCCAAATTCACAATCGGAGTTGAGATCGGAGAAGAAATGTTTAGTGAGAGAAAATGGATCTAGAGAGAGAAAATGAGAGGGAGAAAAGCTCCCACTAAAATTCAAAAGATAGATCTCAAGTCTAGAATATTCTCCTCTAGAATCTTCCCCCAAAAAAAATCTCCCTTTACCCATTGGCTATATCTCCTATATATAGAGTTATGAAAATGTAACTAATACGCAACCGTAAAATATCTAAAGTATTACAAAAGAATGCCCTTGAATGGAGGAACCAAAAATCAGCCTAAGATATGAAAAATTCGAAGTTGAAGAATCTATTCAGCATTCCAACGCCTTCAGTCTTCTGCTGAACATGCCTTCTGTGTGTCTTCGTCCTCCAGCACGCCTTCAGGCTTCTGAGTGTCACGCCTTCACTGCTCAGCACTACAGGTAGAAGGATCAGAGTCGAACCACGCCTTCAAGCTTGGCCTCTTCACGTCTTCAGCGTCCTTGAGAGTTTTCCTGTATTTCAGCCTTCAAGAATTCACGCCTTTCCTCCAAGAAACTCCACGCCTTCATCTGCATAGTGAAACCTGAAAATCAGAAGTTCCAACACTAAGCCAATTTTCTGGAAACTGAAGAACAAAAAGCTTTATGGCAGCAACTTCCAGCCAAGATTTGACCATGATGCACTGTGAATTAGGGAAATCTTAAAATATGAATGTTATAGCCCTTTGTCTTAGCTTTCCACAGCCATTTGAAACACCCATTTCGGAGCTAAGACGAGAGAGTTATGACCCAATCAATGAAGTGTGATAAAGCTGAAAACTCATGAAGCAATCCTTCCAACACTTTGCCATTTTTTCCACTTTGTCAAAACATACCACCCCAAAACAAATATAGTGGCGAGACCTCGCGGCGAGATCTCGCAGTGTGTGCTTTTGCCGGCGAAGTCTCGCGGCGAGAACTCGCCGTGCAATGTGTTGGCTGGCGAGACCTCGCGGCGAGGTCTCGCCGCCTTGTGCGTGTGTGTGAGTGATTTAGTGAATAAGAGTGTAGAGTGCTGTGAGGTTGAGTGAATGAAAATGCAAATCGTGAATTGGAATGTTTGTGAGTTGTGAGTAAATGTGAAAACGGTGAAGCTGTGAGGTGAGGATGAGAGTTTCAAACGTGAGTGAATGTTGGTGTTGTAGATGAATTGTGAGACTTGGGTGAAATTGATGTTGTGAGTGTTGCTGATTTAGAAATACAAAATAAAAGCAGCAAAAATGTATCATGAATGAATGAATGCAAGAATAGATGAACTAGTGAAATGCAAGGCGAAAAACAAAACCAAAACATAAAGGATGTAAATGCTAACTGGAACAAATAAGTGAAGTGCATGAGTGAAATGATTTGTGAATTGAATTGATGCTATAAGTGTGTGCATGCGGCGAGGTGATCTCGCCGCATGATGCGTGTGAGTGTGCATGTGCGGCGAGGTCAATGTGTGTGCGTGTGTAGTGCGCTAGATGTGCGAGAATGAAGTGCCCGTGTGCGCATGAGTGTAGTGAGGTGTGTGCGAGAGTCTTGTGCGAAGTTCATGTGGCGAGGTGATCTCACCGCATGGATGTGGTGCGGTGATGGTGCGAGTGTAGTGAGGTATTGTGCAGTGAGTGTAGTGTGAAGTGAGTGCTCGTGAGGTGTTTGTGAAAATGCCCGAGAAAATATTGTGCATGTGAGCCTTCATTGCGGCTGAGTGCTTGTTTCAGCTTTAAGAACCAACTTCTACACCAAATTCATGTGCCTTAGCTTCTAAACTGGACTCGATGATAAACATAAAAGTTCTAGGTCTATCTCTCGGATCTCCAATGGATCAAGAATCACTGGCATTAAAGATCTACAGCTCAAGATATTAACAATCTACCAAACTGTGGCAATATGAATTCAATAACTAAATCCTGAAGTAGCAATCATAAAGATGCCCCCGTTTCTCATAGTTACACACAGATTTAGAAGAACGTTGAAACATAAGAATTAAAGTACAGTCACAGAGCTTTCCCGAACATCCAAGATCTCTTTATTTGGATAAGAATTGAAAGAGTTATACACAAATGAAGTTGCATATCAAAATTGTCCAAACCCTAAAATGGCCAATTATGCACTTTAAGTTCCTTCATTTTCTCTCTTTACACATTTCACTCCATTTACCATCATTTTTTTGCACTTTTTGCACCATTTACGCATTATCAACTATCATACCACACTTACACATTAGACCACATGAAACACCACACAATAGCATCATTTATAAGCTAAAAGTCAAGAGATTTTACACAATGTAGTTGGTATAAAACCAACTCATCAGGTTGTGAAAACTTATTTTTCCCTTTCATATGCCTTTCAATCTTAATAGCCTTATGCACAAGCTCATTAATGTCAACATAACTTTGTAAGTCCACTTGATATGCTAAATCAGAATGCATACCTCTCAAAAATCGTTCTATAGTGGAATCAGGATCTTCATGCACATTAGCCTTGATCATCAAAGCTTCCATCTCATGGTAATACTCCTCAACCGATTTATTACCTTGCACAAGTGAATGCAATTTTCTGTTCAACTCACGGTTGTAATGGGATGGGACATACTTTTTCCTCATAAGAATCTTCATTTGGCTCCAAGTCTTGATTGGCCTTTCACCATCTTGACGTCTAGACCTCATAACTTCATCCCACCATAAACTAGCATAATCCTTAAGGTGCACAAAAGCAATTTGATACTTTTCCTTTTCGGGGTAATCATGGCCTTCAAAGAAGTGCTCAAGCTCATGAACCCAATCAAAATAAGCCTCGGGATCTGCTTTACCATGGAAAGTAGGGATAGTTAGCTTTAAAGAATCAATTGAAATCTTAGACTTGTCACCTTTCTTAGAAGAACTCGTATCCTCCACTTCATCCTCCTCATCATGACTAGAGTCATTGTCGGATTCAAATTCAACTCTTCGGGATTTAGAACCCTTATGTGGTGGCGAAGACAAACTATCAATTTTGAGTGTGAGTTTTCGGATCATGTCAAAGAGGACATCATTAGTGAACTTTTGGTCCACTACCTTTGGTGATTTAGATTCTTCACCCTCCATTTGTACCTGCAAGTTAGTAAAAACACAAGAAATATATAGAAATATACCTCACGGGTTCTCACAATATGGGGTAGTAGGTACTCTCCTCTCTTAATATGAAAGCTTTTCTCGTGTATACCCTATACTAATACTCTCAAACTATGGAACTTACTGGTTCAATGATTGTAATAACAAGACTCAACCAATTAATTCCACCAACAAATTTTCACAAGTAAAACCAAAGAAGTTTCAACAAAAAATCACGTCAAGAGTATTTAAGATCCCGTGTGGGTATAACTTGATTTAACTTCCGAAACTAAGAGAAACAGAAAGTAGACTTCAAGACGAAGAAAACGCAATTTGAATCACTTAATTCCGAGTTGTATTGAGAAAGTTATGGCACTTTTAATCCAAGGTGGTTTTCAAGAAACAACTTAAGAACAATGTGTTCTTTAAATAAAATAAATTAAATAAAACCAATAAACTGAAAATAATAAATAAATAAAGTCCGAATATATATATATATATATATATATATATATTTTGTATTGGGCCTTTTTTTTATTTATAGTTCGGCCTGTTTTTTTTTTTTTAGTTGGGCCCTTTTTTTTTTTTTAAAATTCGGCCTCTTTTTTTTTTGTTCGGACAACCTAGGACAAAACAAAATTTTTAAGGTTTGGACACAAACCTTGGACAAACAAAAACAATTAAGGTTGGACAAGAACCTAGGACAATACTAGGTTTAAGGTTTTAAGACAGCAACCTAGGACAAGTACTTAGGTTTAAGGTTTGAGGACAACAACCTAGGATTAGGGTTTAAGGATGTTGTGTCTTTTGTCTTAACCTTAAAAAAACCTTTAAATTTTCAAACTTTAATATCTCACCAAGAATTATGAATTTGCATGTGCCACTTTCACAAAATATTCAAGATTTATCAAGAAGATCAAGAATATGGCTTTAGATTCAAATTTTGACACTTTTGAATTTTCAAGAAAATCAAGAAGTTCAAGAAAGTATTCAAGAACTTATCTTTTTCAAGTGTGATAAAAGTTTGATCAAAACACACTATGACTAGATTGAAACAAAGAAACTAACACAAAAGAAAGATCAAGAATTGGATAAGAAACAAGAAAGTTATGCAAACTAGACTAAAACTAGGGTTTGTAAGAAACCTTAATTCTTGACTTCAAAAACCCTAACAAGTTGACGTGTGGATAGCCAATGAAAACACAAGAATTCAACACTATGAGGACAAGAAAAAGTGCAGAATATAGACACCAAGAAACAGCAACAAAAACGTCAATAAAACAGCAAGAAATCAACACAAAAATTCGCAAAAACCAAAAGCAAGATCAATAGCGATTTTGGGCAGATTTCAACAACCTTTTGCATGCGATTTTTGGACAGAATTATGACGACTTTAGGACTGAATTTAGAGCAGATTTAAGACACAATTTACTGCAGAAAATTGACTCAATAAACAGCAGTAAAAAGATGCCAAAAATAGCAACACGAAACGATGCAAAACAGCAAGACAAAACCGAGAAACAATGAAGACTCAAAACCGAAATTTAAACCTGAATTTGGAAGACAACCTTTAGCTTTGATACCAATTGATATGAATGATCAAGATGCAGCACCTTGGACCACTCGAAACCACCTCCTTTGGACCGTTGCTTACCAAATTATCACGAACAAGAACAAAAACCAACAAGGTGCGGAATTAACAAACAAAGAAAGTATAAGATATTGACACGAAAAGATTTGATATGAAGCAATCAAATCCCCACGTATGAATCAAAAAGATTCGGATCACCTATGAAAATTCATAAGTTAAACAAATCAGTTTGGCTTGTTCTTTGAATCAAGAACTTGTAAGTTCACCTAAAGGTCTTAGCTTCTAGGTTCACGGTTTTTATGAAAACTCAACTAAACTTAGAAGAATTATTCACGTCTTTACAACTTTTCAAGGCTGCAAAATTCTTTAGCAAAGCTAAACTTTTATCAAATTTCCACTTATAAAAATCGTTACAATGGTGGCCTTTTTATAGAGGCAAAATCGGCCATCCCTTGTAAAACCCTAGCTTAATTCAATTCCAACTTGAATTCTAAGCTATCTAACTTTCCATATTAGAATTGGAAACTAACAACTAACCAACTAATCCTTTTCCAAAAAGGATTGTGACACACGGACTTAAAAGGTGGCCAAATACAATTTGGCTTCCTTTGTTTCCTAAACTATGAAGAAGCAAAACTCAAATTGACTTCTTAACTTTCCTAAACTTTTACTTGCCATTATCATGCAAGATAATTGGGCCAAGTAAACTTATTAATTTTGAAATTCCAAGCCCATTTATTAATAAATAAAAACGTCAATGTGGGCTTAAAATAACATAAAATAAAAACCCTAATTAATTAACAAAAAGGCCGTGATCCTCCAAGTGTGGCGTGATCCATTAAAGCAAAGCCCAAGCACGCCTTCTTTGGACTTCATTGTGATTGATCCATCTCTTCATGGATTGTGATTGAAGAGATATTCCATAAAATATCATTGGAGAAAGATGCTTGGACCGGATCATGATTCTCTTCAAAGATGTCCAATTCTTCACAATGAGTTATCAATAATGCTTGCAATGCTTCCTTCATCTTCTTACTCTTTGATCTTGTCATTGGACCATCAAGATTTGTCAATGGGTGAACACTTGAAGTCGGCTTTGGCATGGACATGGATGGAATGCTATCACTAACATTACTCCCATTTTCTCACAACTTGAGCATTGATGCATGCAAAGTCAAGGCACACTTCATTACATTCATTCTCATTCCCATGCATGCATTAACATCATTGTTTGCACACTTGTAACCACATATGCACACTTGTGCACTACATTGCAAGCATTATATATGCACTCTGCCTTATCTCACACCGCACTAGTATAGTAGCACTTGCCTTGCACAACTACACACTTGCTACACCATCTCATAAGCATTAGCACAAAACTTTTATTTAGGCCTTGCACTTTTCACACACCCACTACACTAATTGCACACAACACTAGCACTACCACCTCACATGCACACAAGCTACCACTTTAGCATACTACTTTAGCAAGAACACATACCATTACTCACCCCCATACCAGTCTAGCAAACCTTCATTACACATATGCATCGTCAGATTTCACACATGGCTGCCAAATGAAATTGAGTTGTACATGGTGGCTACCATGTGACTTTAGTATATTCGTGGCGGCTGCTTGTGGCTGCTGCCATGTGCAGTTTTCGTACTTAGTCAATATTTTCCAAAGTTTGATAAGATTTGTGATTGTGTTTATAGAAAACATATAGTTTCTGTGGGGGAGACATGATCCAGCATGGAGAAAAGTCTTGAAAGCACTGTGTAAAAGCAAGGAATGTGTGGTCTATAAAGGAAAATGCAAGAGCAAAGTGGAAAACTTATGATTTCAGTCTTTTATGCACGTGCTTGTTTCAAGTGTACTTCTTTAGTGGCAATTTTGTAAATAATGAAATTTTATATAGTTTTCTTAGCGATTATATTTTTGGATCTTCTATATATATAAGTGGATTCAGGAGTAGTTAAGAGAAGGTCATTTTTTCATTTTAGTTATGGAGTTAGTTAGTTGGTACTTTCTCTCTCTAGGTTCTCTTCATCTCCAACTGGAATTCTCTGTAATTCCCAGTGATTCATCGGGAAAATTTGGATTGATGAACTGGAGTTCCAATTGCTTGTAAAACATTTGCACAAAAATTCTTATTATTGGTAAATTCTTCCTATTACTAGGAATGAGCTGTTAGGCTAGATTTGTAACGCCTTTGGGTTCCGGTGAACAAAATGCTCTAATTAGGAAACTATATGTGATTCAATCAACGTGATTTATGATAAATGATTCATTCTCTATTATATTTGACTTTGCCTTCGATTGCACAATCTAAGGAATGCTATCTGTTGAAATGTGTGAATTTGACCTAGAAGCATCAAGTTTATTCTTAATTGTGGTTGACATGCTGAGTTGAGTTTGAATTTTCTAATTCTATTTCAATCTTCATGCATTTGGAACTGGAGTGTGGAAAATAAGTCTTCATACTTGTTTTGAATGCTTATTCTCTTGAATGCGGTCGACATACTGTTTCAAGTCTATGAAGTCTTAAGACTATGGTGTTGAGAAGTTTACTATGACAAGTGAGGATTCATTGAATATACTTATTTAAGAGCTATAGGGCTAAATTTGTTTAACCAGTAGCATGTTAAGGTTAGGAACCACAAAATTCAGCTAGTTGTTTAGATCTATACAATTATCTCACCACAAAGGATGTATTGAGTTGAAGACTAGTTCCTTATCGTTACAACTTAGGTTTAGGATTAAGACTTGGTAGTAGGTCTTTAAATTGACTACTTCTTCACTTATCACCTATAATTGTATCCATCCCATAAGGCGACACACAAGACACACAGACTTAGCAAAACCAACCATCCAAGAGTACAAATGATTACTTGTTTTCTCATTCCAAGATGCATTGTTTTTCATTTATTTTTATTTGTAGTTATTTTTTAGATTAGATAGCATAGTTTCTTATTTCTATTTGCATTCCATTCTTTGTCCTTATTTTCACTACAAAACACACACCTTCACTTAATCACTAGGATACCCTTTCCATGTGGGATCGACTCCTATATTTCCACTTGCTCTGAACCGATGATGGGTTGATACACCTGAGATGATTGAGGAGATAGGGTAATATAAATATTGTTTGATGACTATTCTGACCCAATAAAATTATCCTAAAAAAAAACCTATCATTAAAGTAGCATTGTTGCTGAGAAGGGCAATTGATGTTGGAGATTTGTTTTTGAGTTTGTTTTATTTCTATTTTGAGTCATTATTTTTAATATCTATTTCAGTTTCAAATTGTTTAGTTGGTGTAGTATAGTTTAATTATTGTGTGATTTGTGTTTGTAGGTTCTTTTGGAGATATCTTGGGCTTTTCTTGTGTATGCCAAGAACCACAAGATAAAAAAGAGTTGTTGAATTTGAATTGAACCTTGAGCTAGAGAGAACTCTTCTAGTTGAAAGAACACTAAAAGGAAATATGAGAAATCAACAAGGACAACCACTATTGCCTCGTCTTGGAGATTATCATGAGCAACCAATGCAAAATCGGAACACTTTTTTGAGATTGAGGTGGAAAGCTACCAATTCCATCTCAAATTGTGGCTATGATCAGTCAATGAGCAATCTTTCAGGGCATGGACAGTGAAGACCATTATGAACACTTGGATCTTTCTTGGTGTTATATGTAATACATTCAAACTTCCTAGAATCCCTTAAGATGTAGTGAGACGTGTTATTTCCCTTTTCTCTTTGAGGACATGCCAAAAAGTGGTACAATTCCATATGTAAAGGCTCTATTGAGTCATTTGATAAGCTTTAAAGGAAATTCCTTACAAAATACTTTCCACCGTCTAAGCTTGAATGTCTAAGGACAAATACTTTGAATTTTAGGCAACACAATGGAGAGTCTTTCAAGGAAACATAAGAACAGTTCAATGAGTTGATTCGTGCTTATCTTAATCACTACTTGGGAGATCTTAGAGTGATGAACATGTTTTTACAAGGATTGAATGTTGAATCTTTTATTATGTTGAAAGCTAGTTCCAGTGACACAATTAAAGACAAAACCCTTCTTGAAACACAAGAGCTTTTTTATAAGATTGCTGAAGACAGTTGTATTTAGTCTAACACAATGCATTTACTTTTAGAAAAAGCAAGTTGGGTTGTTATAGCTAGATGAAGGGACTTCTCTCAATGCAAGGTTGGATGCACTCACCAAGGAGTGTGTTAGGGTTGCGAGTAGGTTAGGTGATCAATATAGAGACCTATGTCTATAAGCTAGAGTTTACCCTTGATTCAAATCATCCAGCAATATTTTGATCCACATCAAACCTATCAAGGTGGTTACTAATCAAAATTATCCTAAAAATCGCATCTGAATTGAATAACCAACCCATGCTACAACCGTCATATTAATGCACAACATGTACTCCTACACTAAAAGAGCTATTGAAGAGCAGATGTGATGCGGATATGATCGAGGCTTGATGTCCTAGATCACACAAACTCACACCTTTGGATCGTTGTTGGCATAAACTCGAAAAGATATAGAAACGAAAATATTTGATATTAGCCAATCAAACCACCACATTTATTACAAATGAATTAACTTAACTCATGTAAATCAAGAGCTAAACTAATCAGTTTGGCGCGTTCCTGAAATCAAGAACTTGTAGGCTCACTTAAAGGTCTTAGCTAAAGGCTTGTGGATTTATGAAGAACAACTTAAATCAATTGAACTTCAAAGGAAACAACACAAAGTGCTGCAAATTTAGCAAAGCTAAAATTTCTTATTTCTTCTTAATGAAAAACGTTAACAACATATGCCTTAAATAGGCTACAAAAAGGAAACAAAGGAAAACCCTAACAGGAAGTCAATTCCGAATTTAATTAAACTTCACTAACCAATTCCAAGTTTAGGAAACTTCCCTAATTGGAATGAAACTCTAACAACTAACTAACTTTCCTAAAAAGAAAGACACCGTTTTTAGCCCTAAAAATTAGGACACGGGTTTTCCCTAAAAAATAGGAAATTACTTTCCTAAATCCATTACTTGCCTTTTATCATGCAAGATAATTGGGCCAAGTAATTAACTTATTAAAAATCGAAATAATAAAGGCCATTAATAATGGTTCTGACTTAATTATTTAAAACATAATTAATCTAAACTAATTACTCAAAAGGCGTGATCCATAAATGGCAAAAGCCCAAGCACACCATCTTGGTCTTCATTGTGATTACTCCATGAATATTCTTCAAGGGTGGAATTTTCTTAAGCTCCAATATAGAACTCTTAGAAACATCATCATGAATTGTAATTGAAGAAATATTCCATAAAACGCCTTCTTGAGACGTTGACGCCATATGAACTTCATCATTGCCCAAGTCTCTATAATGTGTCGACAATAATGAATGCAAAGCAGCCTCTCATCCTCTTGCTCCTTGATCTTGTCATTGGTTCATCAAGATTCTCCAAGGGATCAACAAGTGAAGTTGGCTTTGGCACCATGGACATGGACGGATTGCTATCATTCCCTCCCTCCTCGAAAGGATTCATCCTCGAATCACCTACATCATACAAAGATAAATCAGAAACATTAAATATAGATGACACATTGCCATACTCACTTGGAAGCTCAATTTTGTAAGCATTGTCGCCAATCCTTTCCAAAACTTGAAAAGGACCATCTCCTCTAGGACAAAGCTAGATGTTTTCTTTCCTCAGGAAACCTCTCTTTCCTTAAGTGAATCCAAACCCAATCACCAGGTTCAAATATCACTTGCTTTCTACCCTTGTTGTCTTGTTTAGCATATTATTCATTACACCTCTTAATATTGTTTCGAACCTTCTCATGTAACTCCTTCACAAAATCTGCTTTTTGTTTACCTTCTAAATAAACAAACTCATTAGTAGGAAGAGACAAAATATCAAGTGGAATTAATGGATTAAATCTGTAAACAACATCAAAAGGAGGGCAATTTGTAGAACTATATATGCAAAGTCCTATTATATGCAAACTCAATATGAGATAGACAATTTTCACAATTCTTTAAGTTCTTTTGAATTATGGCACGAAGCAAGGTGGATAAAGTGTGATTAACTACTTTAGTTTGTCCATCAGTTTATGGATGTGCAACAGTAGAAAACAACAACTTTGTGCCTAACTTATTCCATGAAGTACGCCAAAAGTGAGACAAGAATTTAACATTCTTAACACTAACAATACTTTGTGGAATGCCATGCAATCTAACAACTTTCTTAAAGAATAAATCAGCAATATGTGTAGCATCATTAGATTTAGAACATGCAATGAAGTGCGCCATTTTACTAAATCTATCAACAACTACAAATATGCTATCATTACCATTGCGTGACCTAGGTAATCCAAGTACAAAATCCATAGAAATATCAATCTAAGGATGACTAGGAACAGGCAAATGCTTGTACAAACCTTGAGGCATCAGTTTTGATTTTGATTGTTTACACACAATGTATTTATCACAAACACTTTTTATATCTTTAATCATATTCAGCCAATAAAAGTGTTCATTTAAAACAGCAAGTGTTTTAGCAATTCCAAAGTGCCCTATTAACCCTCCCCTATGGGTTTCTTTAACAAGAAAATATCGAATGGAACAAGAGGGTATGCATAATTTATCTTTCTTAAACAAAAATCCATCATGCATATAAAAGTCACCATTCGGCTTTAAAGAACATTGATCAATAACGGTTTAAAGAACAGCATCACTTTTGTACAAATCTTTTATTAAATCGAAACCAAGTAGTTTAGCATGCAAGTAAGTAAACAAAGTATACCTTTGAGACACTGTATCAGCAACAACGTTTTCTTTACCCGATTTGTACTTAATTACATGTGGAAAAGATTCAATAAAAACTAATCATTTAGCATGCCTTTTATTCAATTTACCTTGAGTCTTCTAGAATTTAAGGCTTTCATGATCAGAATGAATAATGAACTCTTTAGGCCATAGATAGTGTTGCCAAACCTGTAATGATCTTACCAAAGCATACAACTCCTTGTCACAAGTCGCATACTTCATGGCTGCCCCATTAAGCTTTTCATTAAAGTAAGCATCCGGCCTTTATTCCTGCATTAAACCAACACCAATACCTATCTCGAATGCGTTACAGTGTATCTCAAGAGCTTTATGAAAATTCGGCAATGCAATAAGAGGGGCGTGAGTCAATTTGTCTTTTAATGTGTTAAAAGCGTTTTCATGCTCTTCTTTCCATTCAAAAGTGACATTCTTTTTAACAAGTTCATTTAAAGGTGCAGCTATAGAACTAAAGTCTTTAACAAACCTTCTATAAAAACTTGCTAAACCATGAAAACTCCTAACATCACTAGCACAAGTAGGTCTCGGCCAATCCATGATTGCCTTGACTTTTGACTCATCAACAAAATACCTTGAGAACTAACAACATAACCCAAAAAGATTATAGATTCTATGCAAAAGGAACACTTTTTAAGTTTTGCTTACAATTTGTTCTCATGCAATATAACAAACACGAGTTTTAAATGCTCAACATGTTCATCAAGTGATTTGCTATAAATAACGATGTCATCAAAATAAACTATAACAATTTTTCCAATGAAAGATCGAAAAACTTGATTCATAAGCCTCATAAAAGTACTAGGTGTATTAGTTAGACCAAAAGGCATGACTAACCATTCATACAATCCATACTTTGTTTTAAAGGCTGTTTTCCATTCATCACCTTCTTTCATTCTAATTTGATAGTAGCAACTTTTTAAATCAATCTTGATAAAAATACAAGAACTATGCAATTCATCAAGCATATAATCTAATCTATGAATTGCATATGTATACTTAATAGTGATTTTATTAATATCACGTCAATCAACACACATTCTCCAAGATTCATCCTTTTTAGGGACCAAGATCACAGGAACTGAACAAGGACTAAGAGACTCTCGAACTATACTTTTGTCAAGGAGTTCATCTGACGTTGAATCTCTTTTGTTTTCTCTGGATTTGCTCTATAAGCTAGACGATTAGGAATTTGAACTCCTGGCACAAAATCGATTTGGTGTTCAATACCTCGAATAGGTGGTAAACCTATTGGTAAGTCCTCGGAAAATACGTCTCCATATTCCTGCAAAAGAGACAAAACAACATTAGGCAAAGAAGCAAGGTGATCACTATCAACAATAAGTACATCTTTGCGGAATAGTAAATACAATGGTTGCTTCTCTAGTATTGCTCTCTTAATCTCATTCATAGAAGCAAAACAACAAGATTTTGAACTAACTACATCTCGTCTCTTACTAACCTTCTCACTAAGTACAAGTTCTCAGCCTACACTAGTAGTTATATTCTTTTGTTTCTCTTGCTCACTCTTTTCTTTTGCTTCTTTATCTCTCATATCACTACAAGCTTTAGCAATCTTTGCTTGGTCTTCAAAGACTTGAGACGGATTTAAGGCTTTAAGGTTGAACTTTTTGCCTTTATGTTCAAAGTTATAGTAGTTCTTCTTGGCATGATAAACCACATCTCAATCAAATTTCCAAGGTCTTCCAAGAAGTATATTACCGGCCTCTATTGGAATCACATCACACAAAATTTCATCAACATAATTACTAATTGTGAATGGAACTTTTACTTGCTTGGTCACTTTGTTTCGGCGGAAGTGTTAAGCCATTGAAGTCGATATGACTTTGGATGTTTCAAACAAGTCGAATTCATCCGCTTGACAAGTAAAGTACTTGCCACATTAGTGCAACTCCCACTATCAAAGATCATACTTAAAACTTTATCTTTAACCATATAACGTGTATGAAAGATATTTTTACGCTGCATCAAATCATCAACTTGTGGATGTGCGTTAAGGATTCGGCGAGTAACCAAACAAAAATCGCCAACATCATATGTTTCAAGCTCTTCACTCCCTTCACTTGCATACTTCTCTTCAAGTGTGGACATATCATCACATTCATCATCACCTACCACATCTCCATTGTCAAGAACATACATCAACTTACGAGTAGGACAATCGGATTGGATGTGACCATAGCCTTGGCATTTAAAGCATCCAATATCCCTCATCCTAGGTCCGTATTTTGACACCGTTTGGGAGGTGGATTCAGCCACTTTGTTGACTGGTTTTGAAGTGTTTGACGGTATAGATTGGGACTGATTTGATGTGAATGGTCGTGATTTTGGTGGCAGAGCAGATTGTGTAGGATTCGGCTTGTTATCTCTCCTCCAAGGCGGATTGGGTTGTGTGAAAGATTGACTAAAATTTCGACCCTTTCCTTTCATGTGCCTCTCAATCTTGATAGCTTTGTGAACTAACTCCTGAATATCAACATAACTTTAAAGATCAACATGATATGCTAATTCTGAATTCATACCTCAAAGAAACCTTTCAATTGTTGAATCGGGATCTTCTTGAACATTAGCCTTAATCATGAGCACCTCCATCTCATTTTAATATTTCTCAATAGTTTGGTTATCTTGCACAAGAGAGTACAACTTTCGGTTAAATTCACGGTTGTAATGAGAAGGGACATACTTTTTTCTCATGAGGACTTTCATCTCTCTCCAAGTCTAGATTGGTCTTTTCTCATCTTGACGTCTACTTTTGATTACTTCATCCCACCATAAGCTAGCATAATACTTTAGATGCATTAAGGCAAGTCGATACCTCTTATCTTCTGGATAGCTATTGCCCTAAAAAAGATGATCAAGATCTCGCACCCAATTGAAATAAGTTTCGGGATCTGCTTTACCATGAAAAGTAGGCAATATTAACTCGAAAGAACCAATTGAAAATTCAGAATTTTTACCACTTTTTGATGACTCATTAACGTCCTCATCATCTTCATCATCAAAGTTGGCCTCATCAAAATCAATTCTTCTTGAAGTAGAACTTTTGGTGGCAGCTTGTTTAGAAGTCGATTCTAAATTATCGATTTCATTTGCATCTTTTGAAGCATGTTGAAGATCACATCATTAGTGAACTTTTGTTCACCTTGAGATGGTTTTTGTTCACCACCCTCTATTGTACCTGCAATGTTAGTGAAAAACAACAAGAAAACAATAAAATTTCCTCACGGGTTCTCACTTTGGTGAGTAGGTACACTAATCTCTTTATATAGTAATCTCTTTATATATTATTTTAAAAGTATATGTTCAAATTAGTATATTAGTAAATTTATTCATTAGTTTTATGTACACGAAGAACCTTGTGATTTTAAGGCTTTAGAAACTTAATCTTGAAATCATGGCGTGTTACGGACCTCGAAAATTGGGGCGTGACAGTTAGCAACTAGAGAGATCTAGGCTAAACTTGTCATAATTCCACTCCTTGAAAGCTATCAAATTCATGTTGTGTATGAGGTTTTAGAGAACAACAAGAGATATCTAATTGAACCTTAATCTCTACATAATATATTGAAGAATCAAGTCTTGAATAAACAACAATGGAGACCTGAGTTCATTTGAGACTACTTGTGAGTTAAGTAAAGGAGTGGATGGGAAATTGAAACTAGAGTAACCCTATGTGTTGATAAACTCATGTCATGAAAGAAGGTGAACCACGGTGCAACATGAATGTGTGTATACTCAAGAGAGATTGATATCCTAAACTAAAGCCAAGGAAACATTTGTTTAATCTTGGATTTCATCATACTTGTGACATTTGTTCTTTGTTTTTAGTGTATTGTTTGTCTTACCTATTTGTTACATGATCACATAACCTAAGGTCACTATTCCATCCCTGTGGGATTCGACTCTTACTTCCATAGTCTACGCATTAGGAGGTTAGGAACTAATTTGCCAAGAAGATAAAAACGACGTATCTTTCAAGTAAATCAAGAAAGCTTTCAAAAAATTTAATCTTAAATTTATTAATGCTATTTACTTTCTTTACATAAATTTTATAAAATGTTTGAGATTGAAAGTGATTCCTCGGGTTTAGGTATTGTACTCGTACTCATGCAATAAGGGAAACTGCTTGCTTACTTTAGAGAGAAATTGAAGGGAGATGCTCTTAACTACCTGGCCTATGATAAAAAAAACTTTATGCATTGGTGAGGGCTTTAAGGACTTGGAAACACTACCTTTGGGCCAATGAGTTTGTGATTCACACTGAACATGAGTCCCTAAAGTTTATAAAAAGGCAAGCTAAGTTGATCAAATGGCATGCAAGGTGAATGGAGTTTATTGAGATGTTTCCTTACATCATGACGTACAAGAATGGTAAGGAAAATCTATTTACGGATGCCCTCTCTAGGAGGTACTCTCTTATCTCCACTCTTAATACCAAATTACTTGGTTTTGAACATATTAAGAAATTGTATTCTCATAATGTTGATTTTTGTGATGATTTTGAAACATGTGAAAACAATACAAGTGGAAAATTATTTTGACCTGATATTATTCTATTTAAAGAAAAAAAAGTTGTGTATTCCTAATTGTTTTGTGCATGATTTGTTGATTAGAGAGGCTCATGGGGTGGATTGATGGGACATTTTGGAATAGTTAAGACTTTTTTTCTATTTTACAAATACCTTTCTTTTGGCCACATATAAAAAGTGATGTTGAAACGATTTATGGTAGATTTGTTACCTATTTACAAGCAAAGTCTAGGGCTCAACCACATGAGCTATACACACCACTACCCATCTCTAATGCACCTCAGGTAGATCTTTCCATAGGTTTTCTATTAGGATTGCCTTGGACCAATAGGAAGATAAAGAATTACGATTAAAAATAATGAAAATTATGATTAATAGTGACACAGAAGAAAGTGAAGAAAACTTTAATGAAATTTATACAGATAGCGAAGAAGAATATTCAGATAAATCTTCACCATGTCGTTGTATTAATATGATATCAGATGAAAAAACTAATAAAGACTTATTATTTGAACTTATTAGTAAAATAGAAAACCCGGAAGAGCAAAGACAATATTTAATAAGATTAAAAGATTTAATATTAAAAGAAGATAAAAAACCTGAATTTTTAGAACCATTTAATATTACAAAATTATATAACAAATACTCAGAACAAAAACCTCAAGGAATAGTTTCCAATTCTAATACAAATTTCATACAGCAACAAATTCAAGAATTAAAATTAGAAATTAGAGAAATTAAAATGATATTAAAACTCTGCAGTTAAGTGAATTAGAATTCCAAGCTAAAATAAGTCTAAATGAACAAAATCAGAAAGAAGATATCCCAGAAAGTAGTAAAAGCAGTAAAGGAATTCAAATTTCAGAAGAAACAAACAATGAAGAATATTTAAATGTAATTGAAAAAATTAATATAGAAAAATGGCATGTATTTGTTACTATAGGAATTCAAGATTATCATACAACTAGTATAGCCATGATAGATAGTGGAGCAGATCAAAGTTGTATTAAAAATGGAATTATACCAATAAAATATTGTTCAAAAACAAATCATAAATTACAAACCGCAAATGGAAATCCATTAAAAGTTAAATATAAATTAAAAAATGGATTTATATGTAATAATAATTATTGTTTTAAGCATACATTTATTATAGTAGAAGATTTAACTCAAGATGTTATTTTAGGAAACCCCTTTTTATATCAAATTACCCCATTTAAAAAGACAACAGAAGGTTTACAAGTAAACATAATGGGCAATAAAATATTATTTCAATTCATTACTCCAGTAAGACAAAGAGAGGTAAATTTATTACAAACTAATAGTATATTTTGTCAAGTTAAACAAAAAGAAAATCAAATAAACTATATAAAAGAAGAGATTACATATAAACAAATAGACTATCAATTAAATAAAGAGGAGATCAAAAACAAAATTATACAATTAGAGGAAAAGTTCAAAGAAACAATATGTGGAGATCATCCATCTGCATTTTGGTCAAGAAAAACCCATATAATTCAATTACCATATGAAGAAGACTTTAATGAAAGAAATATTCCAACCAAGGCTAGGCCAATACAAATGAATTCTGAATTATTAGCACATTGTAAAATAGAAATAAAATCATTATTAGATAAAAAATTAATTAGACCTTCTAAATCTCCATGGAGTTGTTCAGCATTTTATGTCAATAATCAAGCAGAAAAAGAAAGAGGAGTTCCAAGATTAGTAATAAATTATAAACCGTTAAATAAAGTATTAAAATGGATAAGATATCCTATTCCTAATAAAAAAGATTTATTAAATAGACTATTTAATGCAAAAATATATTCAAAAATTTGATTTAAAATCAGGATATTGGCAAATTCAAATAGATGAAAAAGATAAGTACAAAACAGCATTTACAGTACCATTCGGACATTATGAATGGAATGTAATGCCATTTGGATTAAAAAATGCACCATCAGAATTTCAAAATATAATGAATGACATATTTTCTACATATACATTCATGATAGTTTATATAGATGATATATTAATATATTCTAGAACATTAGATGAACATTTTAAACATCTAAATATATTTTTTAAACTAGTAGTACAAAATGGATTAGTAATATCAGCACCAAAAATGAAACTATTTCAAACTCAAATCAGATTCTTAGGACATGATATTAATAAAGGAAACTATTAGACCTATTAATAGAGCACTTGAATTTGGTAGTAAATTTCCAGATGAAATTAAAGACAAAAATCAATTACAAAGATTTTTAGGATGTCTTAATTATGTTGCAGATTTTTTCCCTAATTTAAGAACGTTGTGTGCACCATATATGAAAGATTAAAAAAGAATCTCCTCCGTGGTCAAACTTACATACTCAAATAGTTAAAGAAGCAAAAGAAAAAATTAAAGTCATTACCATGTTTAGGTATTCCACATCCAGAAGCATTCATGATAGTAGAAACCGATGCATCAGAAATAGGATATGGAGGAATTTTAAAGCAAAGGATAAATAATAAAATTCAATTAATAAGATATATGTCTAAAGTATGGACAGGATCTCAAAAGAATTATTCAACAGTTAAAAAAGAGATGTTAGCAATAGTTTTAAGTATATCTAAATTTCAAGATGATTTATATAATAAAAAGTTTTTATTAAGAGTAGATTGTAAATCTGCTAAAGACATAATTCAAAGAGATATAGAAAACTTAGTATCTAAACAAATATTTGCTAGATGGCAAGGTATTTTATCAGTTTTTGATTTTGATATAGAATATATAAAAGGAGAAGATAATTCATTACTGATTTTTTAACTCGCGAATTTCTTACAGGTCAACAGAAGAATGACACATATTTCGAGAAATGAAGATTGGTTATGGATAAAAGATTATATTAATCACCCCCAAACTAAAAAGAAAATATTAAAAATTTATTCACTAAAAGAACATGTTATTCAAGATTCAGAATTTCCAAACATTTATCATATATATAATAGTAATCCACTGTCAGTAAAACATCAAGTGTTTTTGCATAAAATACATTATTACAGTATGTTAGTATCATATTATACTTATAAGTCTACAAGAATCCCAGAAGTAAATAAAGCAATATGGAAAAGAATAGAAAACTTTAGGAAAGAAATAGCCTTTATATAATTTTTATTTTTTACAGGAAAAATCAATGGCAAACAAAGGAGAGTCATCATCTTCATTCAAAAATTACAAAAAACAGACAGCAGCAGATTATATGTCAAAGGTGAATACTCCAAGACCTTTATCCCCGGTTATTCAAACTTCCAATAAGTTTACAAGTCTAGAAGAATTTCCATTACTTCCACTCACATATACTCAAGTAACTCAAACACCTTTTGCACAATTAAGGAATAAAGTGTCTAGTTCATCTCAAACACCAGTAGCAATAACCCCACTTCCAATTACACCTACTCCAAATATTGATGCAGGAAAATCATCGTATCAATTAAAAAAAACCTTTTGAATATTTATGTTTAACAGAGTTTACTACTAATATTCCAGTTACTGATTTAAATAATTACACTCAACAATTATTTCGAAATGATATGCTATGGTTTTCAGATGATTTATTAAAAACTCAAATGTTTTATGAATTCATTTTAGTAGATTCAGAATCTGTTGAAATCACTCATATTCATGAAGAAGGAACGCAAAAAATAGCTTATTCAAAATGTGTGATAAAACAAGTATTAGATGTAGAAGATTGGCCAAATATTTTTACTAAAATCCATTTTCTATACCATTTCAACCTCAAGGATATTCTTATGAAGATTATAAACAGGCATGGAAGAAAGCTTTTTATTTAAGGTCTTTTGACCATTCTTGGTTTTTTTCAATTTCACAAAGATAGCAAAGTTAAATTCCCATTATGGTTCTACGACTGGTGGGATACTCATGGATGCCAACCAGATATTATGCCAATGGAAGCACAACAAGGTTTACAATATTGGAACAATAATAGCAAAATGAAAGAATATAGTAAAGAAATTCAATGGCATGTGTCTCTTAGAGTGCCATGGATATGGTGTTGGAATTTTCAAATTGTGCAAATCAGACCAACGCCAAGGCCTATGTCACTGATTAGACAATTCAAATGTAAATGGTGGGATACATACAAAAAAGAGTTATGTTGTCAAAAGGCAGTGGCCACTCTTATGACTACTGGCAAAAGGACATGGATTAATCCCACTACTAATCCAACCACTCCAACTGGACCACCACAAAAGGTTACTCAACAGAAGACTCCAACAAATTCAGCAGCAACAATTCAAAAAGGAAAATTCTCAGAAGAAGATATGGAACAATTTTTTCAATTTATGGAATATAAAAAAAGACGCAATCAACAACAGCCACAAATGTCTATAGATTCCACTCCAAGCCCATCTCCTCAAGATATGTTCGGAGGACATTGTGCTCAAGATCCGTTTGAAGATTAATTCATATAATTTAACTTGCAGGTTTTCTTTGATCAAAAATTCAGCATGGATGATAAGATTAAATATAATTAAAAAAACATTACAACTCTTCTTCACCAAAGAGAGTTAGGAGGATCTAATCCAAAGGTCATTCATCATAGTATTCATCAAGATTTGCTAGAAGATGGAACTAAAAAAGCAGGACAGCATATTCCATCTTGGTGGACATATTACACTCAAAAAACTAAGCAGGCTTATTGGTTCTACCGCACTCAAGCATTCAAGAAAAATAGTCAAAAAGAAGTTGGGGGACCCAAACCCATGTGAAGACATCCACTCAAAAACATTGCCATGTGAAGATATGTGAAGATTAAGACATCCACTCAAATAAAGTGAAGATTAAGACATCCATTCAAATAAAGAAGACGGATTTCAAATTTTATTCAAATTTTATGTAATAGAATAGTTTTACTTAAAGACTATAAATATAAAGAACTCAAGGGATTGAGCATCGCATGTTTTAGAAGCTATCAAAAGCAATAAAAATTTTAGTTTTATTCACTTCTTGTTCTTCTTTCTTTTTAAAAGGTATTATTTTTATATTAATTTTATCGTATTATTATAGATCCTGTACAATTTTGGTATCAGAGCCATTATTCATTCAATCTCTTTTAAATATTTAAACTCTAAGCTTTTAACAATACTTAAGTTATTTAATCAACATTTAGAATAAAGAATTGTAAGGTTTGGTAAGCGGTTGAGCAGCCTTGTGAATCCGTTGGTAAGCCACAACAGCGTCAGCCTAAGGTGTTCCCGGTTAGGCACTCCTGTGTTCCCCATACATTCTGCATTCTTCGTGTTTCATTAAGCAACTAAGGTACGTTTTAAAAGTTATGAATTTAAATACTTTTAAGAAATTGTTTAATTTTGGCAATAATACTATTTAGCAGATGTAGATAATATTAATCAAGTCATGAAATACAGTTTGAATAAACTCAAAAACTTTAAGTTCTGGTTATCATATAGGTAATTTAAGTTTTATAATTCTTACTCAGTTAAAAATACATGAACAAGATTTAACATTTAAAGAAATTTCAAAAACTATAAAATTACTGTCTAATATTGCAATTAATAAATATAAAGGTCAAGGATTTAAATATATTCATTATGAATAATAAAAGTATTAATCAAACCTATGCATAGAATAGGGTATTAATAATCCTATATTTATAGCATTAAGAGATAGAAGATTAATAGAATATCAAGATTCAATACTTGCTTAATTCAAACTAATATATGTGATGGTTCAATATCATTCAATTGTGTACCTAATTTTTAATTAGTTTGGATGATGAATTAATTCTTGATTCATTAGTTATGGATATACAGATAGATCAACATAAAATTGATACTAGAAGTCGTAGTTTTGTAATTCAATATAAAGTATGTTTCAAATTGTTAAAAACTTTAATAGATCCAAGATTAAAATTAGAACAAACAAATAATGAAGAAACCGTAATATTTGAAGAAGATTCTACTAAATCATCAGTATATATTCCAAAAACTTTAAAGTGGGATGAAATCACGATTCCACAAACTTTTACAATAATTCCTTAAATTCAATCAAGAAATATACAACAAAGTAATACCTCAAAGATAATTAAACAAGATGATGGAAGTATTATAATACATTTTGATGAATTAAGATCTAATAATTATGGAGCTAATAAACGATTAATTCAACCTGAAAGACATTCATTCAGTATACCTACATTAAGAAGAACCTTTAGTCAACATACTAATTTAGATACAAACCCTGAAATATATTCAATACCGATTACAGGTAGTCAAAGAATTCATTATAAATCACCATTACCAGAAATAATTAATACTAATTCATTAAGAAATTCGCGAGTTAATACGATAAAAATAATACAGGATCTATAATAATAATACAGGATCTATTATTATAGATCCTGGCTTTGATACCAAAATTGTACAGGATCTATAATAATACGATAAAATTAATATAAAAATAATACCTTTTAAAAAGAAAGAAGAACAAGAAGTGAATAAAACTCAAATTTTTATTGCTTTTGATAGCTTCTAAAACATGCGATGCTCAATCCCTTGAGTTCTTCATATTTATAGTCTTTAAGTAAAAACTATTCTATTACATAAAAATTTGAATAAAATTTGAAATCCGTCTTCTTTATTTGAATGGATGTCTTAATCTTCACTTTATTTGAGTGGATGTCTTAATCTTCACATATCTTCACATGGCAATGTTTTTGAGTGGATGTCTTCACATGGGTTTGGGTTCCCCATCTTCTTTTTGACTATTTTTCTTGAATGCTTGAGTGCGGTAGAACCATAAGCCTGCTTAGTTTTTGAGTGTAATATGTCCACCAAGATGGAATATGCTGTCCTGCTTTTTAGTTTTAGTTCTTCTTCTAGCAAATCTTGATGAATACTATGATGAATGACCTTTGGATTAGATCCTCCTAACTCTCTTTGGTGAAGAAGAGTTGTAATGTTTTTGAATTATATTTAATCTTATCATCCATGCTGAATTTTTGATCAAAGAAAACCTGCAAGTTAAATTATATGAATTAATCTTCAAACGGATCTTGAGCACAATGTCCTCCGAACATATCTTGAGGAGATGGGCTTGGAGTGGAATCTATAGACATTGTGGCTGTTGTTGATTGCGTCTTTTTGATATTCCATAAATTGAAAAAATTGTTCCATATCTTCTTCTGAGAATTTTCCTTTTTGAATTGTTGCTGCTGAATTTGTTGGAGTCTTCTGTTGAGTAACCTTTTGTGGTGGTCCAGTTGGAGTGGTTGGATTAGTAGTGGGATTAATCCATATCCTTTGCCAGTAGTCATAAGAGTGGCCACTGCCTTTTGACAACATAACTCTTTTTTGTATGTATCCACCATTTACATTTGAATTGTCTAATCAGTGACATAGGCCTTGGCGTTGGTCTGATTTGCACAATTTGAAAATTCCAACACCATATCCATGGCACTCTAAGAGACACATGCCATTGAATTTCTTTACTATATTCTTCATTTTGCTATTATTGTTCCAATATTGGAAACCTTGTTGTGCTTCCATTGGCATAATATCTGGTTGGCATCCATGAGTATCCCACCAGTCGTAGAACCATAATGGGAATTTAACTTTGCTATCTTTGTGAAATTGAAAAAACCAAGAATGGTCAAAAGACCTTAAATAAAAAGCTTTCTTCCATGCCTATTTATATCTTCATAAGAATATCCTTGAGGGTTGAAATGGTATAGAAATGGAATTTTAGTAAAAATATTTGGCCAATCTTCTACATCTAATACTTGTTTTATCACACATTTTGAATAAGCTATTTTTGCGTTCCTTCTTCATGAATATGAGTGATTTCAACAGATTCTGAATCTACTAAAATGAATTCATAAAACATTTGAGTTTTTAATAAATCATCTGAAAACCATAGCATATCATTTCGAAATAATGTTGAGTGTAATTATTTAAATCAGTAACTGGAATATTATTAGTAAACTCTGTTAAACATAAATATTCAAAAGGTTTTTTTTAATTGATACGATGATTTTCCTGCATCAATATTTGGAGTAGGTGTAATTGGAAGGGGTTATTGCTACTGGTGTTTGAGATGAACTAGACACTTTATTCCTTAATTGTGCAAAAGGTGTTGAGTTACTTGAGTATATGTGAGTGGAAGTAATGGAAATTCTTCTAGACTTGTAAACTTATTGGAAGTTTGAATAACGGGGATAAGGATAAAGGTCTTGGAGTATTCACCTTTGACATATAATCTGCTGCTGTCTGTTTTTTGTAATTTTTGAATGAAGATGATGACTCTCCTTTGTTGCCATTGATTTTTCCTGTAAAAATAAAAATTTATATAAAGGCTATTTCTTTCCTAAAGTTTTCTATTCTTTTCCATATTGCTTTATTTACTTCTGGGATTCTTGTAGACTTATAAGTATAATATGATACTAACATATGTAATAATGTATTTTATGCAAAAACACTTGATGTTTTACTGACAGTGGATTACTATTATATATATGATAAATGTTTGGAAATTCTGAATCTTGAATAACATGTTCTTTTAGTGAATAAATTTTTAATATTTTCTTTTTAGTTTGGGGGTGATTAATATAATCTTTTATCCATAACCAATCTTCATTTCTCGAAATATGTGTCATTCTTCTGTTTACCTGTAAGAAATTCGCGAGTTAAAAAATCAGGTAATGAATTATCTTCTCCTTTTATATATTCTATATCAAAATCAAAAACTGATAAAATACCTTGCCATCTAGCAAATATTTGTTTAGATACTAAGTTTCTATATCTCTTGAAATATGTCTTTAGCAGATTTACAATCTACTCTTAATAAAAACTTTTTATTATATAAATCATCTTGAAATTTAGATATACTTAAAACTATTGCTAACATCTCTTTTTTAACTGTTGAATAATTCTTTTGAGATCCTGTCCATACTTTAGACATATATCTTATTAATTGAATTTTATTATTTATCCTTTGCTTTAAAATTCCTCCATATCCTATTTCTGATGCATCGGTTTCTACTATCATGAATGCTTCTGGATGTGGAATACCTAAACATGGTAATGACTTAATTTTTTCTTTTGCTTCTTTAACTATTTGAGTATGTAAGTTTGACCACGGAGGAGGATTCTTTTTTAATCTTTCATATAATGGTGCACACAACGTTCTTAAATTAGGGAAAAAATCTGCAAAATAATTAAGACATCCTAAAAATCTTTGTAATTGATTTTTGTCTTTAATTTCATCTGGAAATTTACTACCAAATTCAAGTGCTCTATTAATAGGTCTAATAGTTCCTTTATTAATATCATGTCCTAAGAATCTGATTTGAGTTTGAAATAGTTTCATTTTTGGTGCTGATATTACTAATCCATTTTGTACTACTAGTTTAAAAAATATATTTAGATGTTTAAAATGTTCATCTAATGTTCTAGAATATATTAATATATCATCTATATAAACTATCATGAATGTATATGTAGAAAATATGTCATTCATTATATTTTGAAATTCTGAGGGTGCATTTTTTAATCCAAATGGCATTACATTCCATTCATAATGTCCGAATGGTACTGTAAATGCTGTTTTGTACTTATCTTTTTCATCTATTTGAATTTGCCAATATCCTGATTTTAAATCAAATTTTGAATATATTTTTGCATTAAATAGTCTATTTAATAAATCTTTTTTATTAGGAATAGGATATCTTATCCATTTTAATACTTTATTTAACGGTTTATAATTTATTACTAATCTTGGAACTCCTCTTTCTTTTTCTGCTTGATTATTGACATAAAATGCTGAACAACTCCATGGAGATTTAGAAGGTCTAATTAATTTTTTATCTAATAATGATTTTATTTCTATTTTACAATGTGCTAATAATTCAGAATTCATTTGTATTGGCCTAGCCTTGGTTGGAATATTTCTTTCATTAAAGTCTTCTTCATATGGTAATTGAATTATATGGGTTTTTCTTGACCAAAATGCAGATGGATGATCTCCACATATTGTTTCTTTGAACTTTTCCTCTAATTGTATATTTTGTTTTTGATCTCCTCTTTATTTAATTGATAGTCTATTTGTTTATATGTAATCTCTTCTTTTATATAGTTTATTTGATTTTCTTTTTGTTTAACTTGACAAAATATACTATTAGTTTGTAATAAATTTAACTCTCTTTGTCTTACTGGAGTAATGAATTGAAATAATATTTATTGCCCATTATGTTTACTTGTAAACCTTCTGTTGTCTTTTTAAATGGGGTAATTTGATATAAAAAGGGTTTCCTAAAATAACATCTTGAGTTAAATCTTCTACTATAATAAATGTATGCTTAAAACAATAATTATTATTACATATAAATCCATTTTTTAATTTATATTTAACTTTTAATGGATTCCATTTGCGGTTTGTAATTTATGATTTGTTTTGAACAATATTTTATTGGTATAATTCCATTTTTAATACAACTTTGATCTGCTCCACTATCTATCATGGCTATACTAGTTGTATGATAATCTTGAATTCCTATAGTAACAAATACATGCCATTTTTCTATATTAATTTTTTCAATTACATTTAAATATTCTTCATTGTTTGTTTCTTCTGGAATTTGAATTCCTTTACTGCTTTTACTACTTTCTGGGATATCTTCTTCTGATTTTGTTCATTTAGACTTATTTTTAGCTTGGAATTCTAATTCACTTAACTGCAGAGTTTTAATATCATTTTTAATTTCTCTAATTTCTATTTTAATTCTTGAATTTGTTGATGTATGAAATTTGTATTAGAATTGGAAACTATTCCTTGAGGTTTTTGTTCTGAGTATTTGTTATATAATTTTGTAATATTAAATGGTTCTAAAAATTCAGGTTTTTTATGTTCTTTTAATATTAAATCTTTTAATCTTATTAAATATTGTCTTTGCTCTTCCGGGTTTTCTATTTTACTAATAAGTTCAAATAATAAGTCTTTATTAGTTTTTTCATCTGATATCATATTAATACAACGACATGGTGAAGATTTATCTGAATATTCTTCTTCGCTATCTGTATAAATTTCATTAATGTTTTCTTCACTTTCTTCTGTGTCACTATTAATCATAATTTTCATTATTTTTAATCGTAATTCTTTATCTTCCTCTTTATCAAAAATTTCATTTATTCTTTTTTGAGTTTTACAATTTGTTGCTATATGACCTGGTTTTCCACATTTATAACAAATTAATTTTTTCTTTCTATACTTCTTTTTTCTTAAAATCTCTTGTCTGATTGAAATTATTAGAATATTGTTGATATTTTTTACTTCTTCTTTTATATGGTTTATATGGATATGTAATTCTTTTATTATTTCTAGAAGGGGCTTTTATTCCTGTTATTCCAAATGCATCACAGAATGAACCTATTTCATTTCTCTCTGATCCATATTTTGATTGTAATTTTAATTCTTGACAAAGTTTTAATCCTTCTGATTTAATAAATGATATTAATTGACCATAACTCCAGTCATAAAAATTAATATCTTCTTTTCCTGTTGTGTTTTTATAGCATTAAATATTCTATATGAAAATAAAGTAGGTAATCCTGAAATGAATTTTTCTTTCCAAAATGGTTGATTACAATCATCTCTTTTAAATACATAAGTTAAAAACATATCCTCATACCATCTAAAATCTGTTAATGTTGGACATCTTAAATTAGTCAGAAATATTTGAGAACTTTTTGATTCATAAGATGGATTTCCTATGAAATGATGAGCTAAAGCATATATTAAATATTCTGGTGCATCCGATATTTTAATTTTCTTTGGATTTCCTTGAGCATCTCTTACTATATTTCCATTAACATCTAGTTCGTCTTCTTCAATTGTATGTTCTATTACTTCATTTCGTTGATCTTTTGTTATCATATTATCCCACCAATTTTTTAATTGTCCTGAAAATCCTGCAGTAAAGGCTACAGCTATATCTTTTGGTTTATACCCTTCTTGTCTATAAGCTACTCTAGCCATTCCCATTTCTTGTAGTAATCTTAATATTTCATATTCTGATCTACCATCTATATTCCATTCATAAACTGCTCTACCATCATATTGACTAGATGTAAACTTTGCTCTTTCTTCAATTTGTATATCTGGAGGTGTTAGTTTTGGATAATAATTTTTTCGTTGATATGGTGCATAAGAATTTGTTTTTCTGTAATTATAATTTTTTTCTATATTGTTTTCTAATTCTATTTATATTATCATCTTGTAGTTCATCTTCAATTTCTTCTATTATATCTTTAATTTCATTTGAATCACTACTGCTACTATCATCTGTTTGTATTAAATTATTTTGTTCAATATTTTGTATATTATCTGTAGATTCTGTACTAGTACTAGGATTTGTTTCTTGTAACTTTTTTAATATTTTATTTAATGTATCATTATCTCTTTGTGGGAGTTGAATATCATTTATTTGAAAATGAGGTTTAGATATTTCATTTGGAAAATTTATATTTTTAAATGGATTATTTATAATATTTGTTGAAATATTTAATTTTTCTTTTTTAATAGAGTCTTGAATATTTTTATTTTCTTTAGGTATATTATCTATTTTTGTTGAGACTATTTCTAATTGATGTGCTACTGTTGATAATATTTGATTTGAATAATTTAACTGCTGATTAACTTTTTTAATATCTTCTATTTCTACTGGGCCTTTATCTGTTCGAGCTTCTCTAAATGGGGTTGCTACTATTTCTCCTTTAGGTGTATTAATTACTATATTTAGTAGAGGTGGATGTACCGAAGTAACTATCTCTCCTCCTATTAAATTCCATTTTTTATATAAGGACGTTTGAACATTTATTGACGGGGTTATATATACATTTATAATATTTTCTTTTTGTGTGATAAATTCTAGCCAAGAAAAGAATGGATAATTAAATTTTCTTCTATATAATTCCTGTTTCCATTGGTATCAGAGCCATTATTCATTCAATCTCTTTTAAATATTTAAACTCTAAGCTTTTAACAATACTTAAGTTATTTAATCAACATTTAGAATAAAGAATTGTAAGGTTTGGTAAGCGGTTGAGCAGCCTTGTGAATCCGTTGGTAAGCCACAACAGCATCAGCCTAAGGTGTTCCCGGTTAGGCACTCCTGTGTTCCCCATACATTCTGCATTCTTCGTGTTGCATTAAGCAACTAAGGTACGTTTTAAAAGTTATGAATTTAAATACTTTTAAGAAATTGTTTAATTTTGGCAATAATACTAATTTAGCAGATGTAGATAATATTAATCAAAGTCATGAAATACAGTTTGATATAAACTCAAAAACTTTAAGTTCTGTTTATCATATAGGTAATTTAAGTTTTAATAATTCTTACTCAGTTAAAATACATGAACAAGATTTAACATTTAAAGAAATTTCAAAAACTATAAAATTACTGTCTAATATTGCAATTAATAAATATAAAGGTCAAGGATTTAAATATATTCATTATGGAATAATAAAAGTATTAATCAAACCTATGCATAGAATAGGTATTAATAATCCTATATTTATAGCATTAAGAGATAGAAGATTAATAGAATATCAAGATTCAATACTTGCTTTAATTCAAACTAATATATGTGATGGTTCAATATCATTCAATTGTGTACCTAATTTTTTAGTTAGTTTGGATGATGAATTAATTCTTGATTCATTAGTTATGGATATACAGATAGATCAACATAAAATTGATACTAGAAGTCGTAGTTTTGTAATTCAATATAAAGTATGTTTCAAATTGTTAAAAACTTTAATAGATCCAAGATTAAAATTAGAACAAACAAATAATGAAGAAACCGTAATATTTGAAGAAGATTCTACTAAATCATCAGTATATATTCCAAAAACTTTAAAGTGGGATGAAATCACAATTCCACAAACTTTTACAATAATTCCTCAAATTCAATCAAGAAATATACAACAAAGTAATACCTCAAAGATAATTAAACAAGATGATGGAAGTATTATAATACATTTTGATGAATTAAGATCTAATAATTATGGAGCTAATAAACGATTAATTCAACCTGAAAGACATTCAATATCAGATATACCTACATTAAGAAGAACCTTTAGTCAACATACTAATTTAGATACAAACCCTGAAATATATTCAATACCGATTACAGGTAGTCAAAGAATTCATTATAAATCACCATTACCAGAAATAATTAATACTAATTCATTGAGAAATTCACCATCTTATTCAGAAATGAAACCCGAATCTATTAATGTTATAATTGATGAATTTAAACCTAAATTTAGTTATTTAGAAGAATTATTTAATGATGAAATTAATAATGAAAAAAGAAATTGGTATAACTCTTTAGAGGATTATTAATTCCTATTCTATGCATAGGTTTGATTAATACTTTTATTATTCCATAATGAATATATTTAAATCCTTGACCTTTATATTTATTAATTGCAATATTCGACAGTAATTTTATAGTTTTTGAAATTTTATTAATACGACTAGATGTTTTAATGATTTGTAGACTTAAAATCAATTACTCCAAATATTCTATATATTTTAATAATATATTAAAAGAGACTAAGAATATTCTCCAAATAGTATATTTAATGATTATACAATTATAAAATTACTGTTTATAATCAAAATTAACAGTAATTGAACATCACTTTAACTTGGTTGGATGATGTAATTATAAATTTTTATACTAAATTAGTATTATATGCCTTAAATAGGCTACAAAAAGGAAACAAAGGAAAACCCTAACAGGAAGTCAATTCCGAATTTAATTAAACTTCACTAACCAATTCCAAGTTTAGGAAACTTCCCTAATTGGAATGAAACTCTAACAACTAACTAACTTTCCTAAAAAGAAAGACACCGTTTTTAGCCCTAAAAATTAGGACACGGGTTTTCCCTAAAAAATAGGAAATTACTTTCCTAAATCCACTACTTGCCTTTTATCATGCAAGATAATTGGGCCAAGTAATTAACTTATTAAAAATCGAAATAATAAAGGCCATTAATAATGGTTCTGACTTAATTATTTAAAACATAATTAATCTAAACTAATTACTCAAAAGGCGTGATCCATAAATGGCAAAAGCCCAAGCACACCATCTTGGTCTTCATTGTGATTACTCCATGAATATTCTTCAAGGGTGGAATTTCCTTAAGCTCCAATATAGAACTCTTAGAAACATCATCATGAATTGTAATTGAAGAAATATTCCATAAAACGCCTTCTTGAGACGTTGACGCCATATGAACTTCATCATTGCCCAAGTCTCTATAATGTGTCGACAATAATGAATGCAAAGCAGCCTCTCATCCTCTTGCTCCTTGATCTTGTCATTGGTTCATCAAGATTCTCCAAGGGATCAACATGTGAAGTTGGCTTTGGCACCATGGACATGGACGGATTGCTATCATTCCCTCCCTCCTCGAAAGGATTCATCCTCGAATCACCTACATCATACAAAGATAAATCAGAAACATTAAATATAGATGACACATTGCCATACTCACTTGGAAGCTCAATTTTGTAAGCATTGTCGCCAATCCTTTCCAAAACTTGAAAAAGACCATCTCCTCTAGGACAAAGCTTAGATTTTCTGTTCTCAGGAAACCTCTCTTTCCTTAAGTGAATCCAAACCCAATCACCAGGTTCAAATATCACTTGCTTTCTACCCTTGTTGTCTTGTTTAGCATATTGTTCATTACACCTCTTAATATTGTTTCGAACCTTCTCATGTAACTCCTTCACAAAATCTGCTTTTTGTTTACCTTCTAAATAAACAAACTCATTAGTAGGAAGAGACAAAATATCAAGTGGAATTAATGGATTAAATCTGTAAACAACATCAAAAGGAGGGCAATTTGTAGAACTATATATGCAAAGTCCTATTATATGCAAACTCAATATGAGATAGACAATTTTCACAATTCTTTAAGTTCTTTTGAATTATGGCACGAAGCAAGGTGGATAAAGTGTGATTAACTACTTTAGTTTGTCCATCAGTTTATGGATGTGCAACAGTAGAAAACAACAACTTTGTGCCTAACTTATTCCATAAAGTACGCCAAAAGTGAGACAAGAATTTAACATTCTTAACACTAACAATACTTTGTGGAATGCCATGCAATCTAACAACTTTCTTAAAGAATAAATCAGCAATATGTGTAGCATCATTAGATTTAGAACATGCAATGAAGTGCGCCATTTTACTAAATCTATCAACAACTACAAATATGCTATCATTACCATTGCGTGACCTAGGTAATCCAAGTACAAAATCCATAGAAATATCAATCCAAGGATGACTAGGAACAGGCAAATGCTTGTACAAACCTTGAGGCATCAGTTTTGATTTTGATTGTTTACACACAATGTATTTATCACAAACACTTTTTATATCTTTAATCATATTCAGCCAATAAAAGTGTTCATTTAAAACAGCAAGTGTTTTAGCAATTCCAAAGTGCCCTATTAACCCTCCCCTATGGGTTTCTTTAACAAGAAAATATCGAATGGAACAAGAGGGTATGCATAATTTATCTTTCTTAAACAAAAATCCATCATGCATATAAAAGTCACCATTCGGCTTTAAAGAACATTGATCAATAACGGTTTAAAGAACAGCATCACTTTTGTACAAATCTTTTATTAAATCGAAACCAAGTAGTTTAGCATGCAAGTAAGTAAACAAAGTATACCTTTGAGACACTGTATCAGCAACAACGTTTTCTTTACCCGATTTGTACTTAATTACATGTGGAAAAGATTCAATAAAAACTAATCATTTAGCATGCCTTTTATTCAATTTACCTTGAGTCTTCTAGAATTTAAGGCTTTCATGATCAGAATGAATAATGAACTCTTTAGGCCATAGATAGTGTTGCCAAACCTGTAATGATCTTACCAAAGCATACAACTCCTTGTCACAAGTTGCATACTTCATGGCTGCCCCATTAAGCTTTTCATTAAAGTAAGCATCCGGCCTTTATTCCTGCATTAAACCAACACCAATACCTATCTCGAATGTATTACAGTGTATCTCAAGAGCTTTATGAAAATTCGGCAATGCAATAAGAGGGGCGTGAGTCAATTTGTCTTTTAATGTGTTAAAAGCGTTTTCATGCTCTTCTTTCCATTCAAAAGTGACATTCTTTTTAACAAGTTCATTTAAAGGTGCAGCTATAGAACTAAAGTCTTTAACAAACCTTATATAAAAACTTGCTAAACCATGAAAACTCCTAACATCACTAGCACAAGTAGGTCTCGGCCAATCCATGATTGCCTTGACTTTTGACTCATCAACGAAATACCTTGAGAACTAACAACATAACCCAAAAAGATTATAGATTCCATGCAAAAGGAACACTTTTTAAGTTTTGCTTACAATTTGATCTCATGCAATATAACAAACACGAGTTTTAAATGCTCAACATGTTCATCAAGTGATTTGCTATAAATAACGATGTCATCAAAATAAACTATAACAATTTTTCCAATGAAAGATCGAAAAACTTGATTCATAAGCCTCATAAAAGTACTAGGTGTATTAGTTAGACCAAAAGGCATGACTAACCATTCATACAATCCATACTTTGTTTTAAAGGCTGTTTTCCATTCATCACCTTCTTTCATTCTAATTTGATAGTAGCAACTTTTTAAATCAATCTTGATAAAAATACAAGAACTATGCAATTCATCAAGCATATAATCTAATCTATGAATTGCATATGTATACTTAATAGTGATTTTATTAATATCACGTCAATCAACACACATTCTCCAAGATTCATCCTTTTTGGGGACCAAGATCACAGGAACTGAACAAGGACTAAGAGACTCTCGAACTATACTTTTGTCAAGGAGTTCATCAACTTGACGTTGAATCTCTTTTGTTTTCTCTGGATTTGCTCTATAAGCTAGACGATTAGGAATTTGAACTCCTGGCACAAAATCGATTTGGTGTTCAATACCTCGAATAGGTGGTAAACCTATTGGTAAGTCCTCGGAAAACACGTCTCCATATTCCTGCAAAAGAGACAAAACAACATTAGGCAAAGAAGCAAGGTGATCACTATCAACAATAAGTACATCTTTGCGGAATAGTAAATACAATGGTTGCTTCTCTAGTATTGCTCTCTTAATCTCATTCATAGAAGCAAAACAACAAGATTTTGAACTAACTACATCTCGTCTCTTACTACCCTTATCACTAAGTACAAGTTCTCAGCCTACACTAGTAGTTATATTCTTTTGTTTCTCTTGCTCACTCTTTTCTTTTGCTTCTTTATCTCTCATATCACTACAAGCTTTAGCAATCTTTGCTTGGTCTTCAAAGACTTGAGACGGATTTAAGGCTTTAAGGTTTAACTTTTTGCCTTTATGTTCAAAGTTATAGTAGTTCTTCTTGGCATGATAAACCACATCTCAATCAAATTTCCAAGGTCTTCCAAGAAGTATATTACCGGCCTCTATTGGAATCACATCACACAAAATTTCATCAACATAATTACCAATTGTGAATGGAACTTTTACTTGCTTGGTCACTTTGTTTCGGCGGAAGTGTTAAGCCATTGAAGTCGATATGACTTTGGATGTTTCAAACAAGTCGAATTCATCCGCTTGACAAGTAAAGTACTTGCCACATTAGTGCAACTCCCACTATCAAAGATCATACTAAAAACTTTATCTTTTACCATATAACGTGTATGAAAGATATTTTTACGCTGCATCAAATCATCAACTTGTGGATGTGCGTTAAGGATTCGGCGAGTCACCAAAAAAAAATCGCCAACATCATATGTTTCAAGCTCTTCACTCCCTTCACTTGCATACTTCTCTTCAAGTGTGGACATATCATCACATTCATCATCACCTACCACATCTCCATTGTCAAGAACATACATCAACTTACGAGTAGGACAATCGGATTGGATGTGACCATAGCCTTGGCATTTAAAGCATCCAATATCCCTCATCCTTGGTTCGTATTTTGACACCGTTTGGGAGGTGGATTCAGCCACTTTGTTGACTGGTTTTGAAGTGTTTGACGGTATAGATTGGGACTGATTTGATGTGAATGGTCGTGATTTTGGTGGCGGAGCAGATTGTGTAGGATTCGGCTTGTTATCTCTCCTCCAAGGCGGATTAGGTTGTGTGAAAGATTGACTAAAATTTCGACCCTTTCCTTTCATGTGCCTCTCAATCTTGATAGCTTTGTGAACTAACTCCTGAATATCAACATAACTTTAAAGATCAACATGATATGCTAATTCTAAATTCATACCTCAAAGAAACCTTTCAATTGTTGAATCGGGATCTTCTTGAACATTAGCCTTAATCATGAGCACCTCCATCTCATTTTAATATTTCTCAATAGTTTGGTTATCTTGCACAAGAGAGTACAACTTTCGGTTAAATTCACGGTTGTAATGAGAAGGGACATACTTTTTTCTTATGAGGACTTTCATCTCTCTCCAAGTCTAGATTGGTCTTTTCTCATCTTGACGTCTACTTTTGATTACTTTATCGCACCATAAGCTAGCATAATACTTTAGATGCATTAAGGCAAGTCGATACCTCTTATCTTCTGGATAGCTATTGCCCTAAAAAAGATGATCAAGATCTCGCACCCAATTGAAATAAGTTTCGGGATCTGCTTTACCATGAAAAGTAGGCAATATTAACTCGAAAGAACCAATTGAAAATTCAGAATTTTTACCACTTTTTGATGACTCATTAACGTCCTCATCATCTTCATCATCAAAGTTGGCCTCATCAAAATCAATTCTTCTTGAAGTAGAACTTTTGGTGGCAGCTTGTTTAGAAGTCGATTCTAAATTATCGATTTCATTTGCATCTTTTAAAGATGTTGTAGATCACATCATTAGTGAACTTTTGTTCACCTTGAGATGGTTTTTGTTCACCACCCTCTATTGTACCTGCAATGTTAGTGAAAAACAACAAGAAAACAATAAAATTTCCTCACGGGTTCTCACTTTGGTGAGTAGGTACACTAATCTCTTTATATAGTAATCTCTTTATATATTATTTTAAAAGTATATGTTCAAATTAGTATATTAGTAAATTTATTCATTAGTTTTATGTACACGAAGAACCTTGTGATTTTAAGGTTTTAGAAACTTAATCTTGAAATCATGGCGTGTTACGGACCTCGAAAATTGGGGCGTGACAGTTAGCAACTAGAGAGATCTAGGCTAAACTTGTCATAATTCCACTCCTTGAAAGCTATCAAATTCATGTTGTGTATGAGGTTTTAGAGAACAACAAGAGATATCTAATTGAACCTTAATCTCTACATAATATATTGAAGAATCAAGTCTTGAATAAACAACAATGGAGACCTGAGTTCATTTGAGACTACTTGTGAGTTAAGTAAAGGAGTGGATGGGAAATTGAAACTAGAGTAACCCTATGTGTTGATAAACTCATGTCATGAAAGAAGGTGAACCACGGTGCAACATGAATGTGTGTATACTCAAGAGAGATTGATATCCTAAACTAAAGCCAAGGAAACATTTGTTTAATCTTGGATTTCATCATACTTGTGACATTTGTTCTTTGTTTTAGTGTATTGTTTGTCTTACCTATTTGTTACATGATCACATAACCTAAGGTCACTATTCCATCCCTGTGGGATTCGACTCTTACTTCCATAGTCTACGCATTAGGAGGTTAGGAACTAATTTGCCAAGAAGATAAAAACGACGTATCTTTCAAGTAAATCAAGAAAGCTTTCAAAAAATTTAATCTTAAATTTATTAATGCTATTTACTTTTCTTTACATAAATTTTATAAAATGTTTGAGATTGAACGTGATTCCTCGGGTTTAGGTATTGTACTCGTACTCATGCAATAAGGGAAACTGCTTGCTTACTTTAGAGAGAAATTGAAGGGAGATGCTCTTAACTACCTGGCCTATGATAAAAAAAACTTTATGCATTGGTGAGGGCTTTAAGGACTTGGAAACACTACCTTTGGGCCAATGAGTTTGTGATTCACACTGAACATGAGTCCCTAAAGTTTATAAAAAGGCAAGCTAAGTTGATCAAATGGCATGCAAGGTGAATGGAGTTTATTGAGATGTTTCCTTACATCATGACGTACAAGAATGGTAAGGAAAATGTATTTACGGATGCCCTCTCTAGGAGGTACTCTCTTATCTCCACTCTTAATACCAAATTACTTGGTTTTGAACATATTAAGAAATTGTATTCTCATAATGTTGATTTTTGTGATGATTTTGAAACATGTGAAAACAATACAAGTGGAAAATTATTTTGACCTGATATTATTCTATTTAAAGAAAAAAAAGTTGTGTATTCCTAATTGTTTTGTGCATGATTTGTTGATTAGAGAGGCTCATGGGGTGGATTGATGGGACATTTTGGAATAGTTAAGACTTTTTTTCTATTTTACAAATACCTTTCTTTTGGCCACATATAAAATGTGATGTTGAAACGATTTATGGTAGATTTGTTACCTATTTACAAGCAAAGTCTAGGGCTCAACCACATGAGCTATACACACCACTACCCATCTCTAATGCACCTCAGGTAGATCTTTCCATAGGTTTTCTATTAGGATTGCCTTGGACCAAGTGTGAGAGATATTCATTTTTGTTGTTATGGATAGATTTTCTAAAATGGCACATTTTATTACATGTAACAAAATGAATGATGCATCTCATATTGTTGAATTGTTCTTCAAATAAGTTGTTTTGTTGCATAGCATGCATAGAACCATTGTGTCTCATAGGGATGCACTATTCTTCAGCTATTTTTGGAAAACTTTGTGGGAAAAATTGGGGATTAAATTATTATTTTTCACTACTTGTCACCCACAAACCGATGACCAAAATGAAATTCTGAATAGGACCTTATCAAATATGCTAAGGGTTGTAATTGGAAAGAACATTAAAGCATGGAAAGATTATTTGTTTCATGTTGAATTTGCTTAAAATCGCACTGTTACTCAGCCGCTAATTTTCACTATTTGAGATTGTTTATGATTTCAATTCATTGACTTTTTTGAATTTGACTCCTTTACCTTTGAGTGAATGTATCAACTTAGATAGAAAGAGAAGGCCGAATTTATTATGAACCTTCATGAGAAGACAAGACTCTAAATCGAGAAAAAGTCAAAGCAATATAAGCAACAAGTAAACAAAGGAAGGCCCGATATGATTTTTGAACCTGGTGATCGGGTTTAGTTGCACGTAAGGAAAGAAAGTTTTCCAATCTAATAATGATCCAATTTATTACTAAAAGGAGACAATCCATTTCATGTTTTGGAATGCAGCAATGATAGTGCTTACAAACTTGATTTACCTAGTGAGTATAGTATTCGCAATTCTTTCAATGTTATTGATTGGTAGCCTTTTGTTACAGATGCCGATTTGAGGATAAATACTTTTCAAGATGAGGGGAATAATGGAACCCAAGTTGATGCTGAGCAGATCCACTTCATCTTCTCAAAGGCCGCTCACTGGGGCAAGAATTAGACAATTCAAGAAAGCATTATAATGGGTAATCTTCAATACCTTGGAATGTCTAGACCACCATAATGAATCCACTCAAGTTGGTGAAGGTGTAACCGTACTTGAAATCTGATGAAGTGTGAAAATTGTCCTTACTGAGAGTATTGTACAAAGGCCTTTGACCTCACCTCAAGAAGGGCCTAACTCCCACATTCACGATGAATAAATAACGGGTCGACTTTATGATCTTGCATAAAAGGTCTACCTCTGATCAAGTCAATCTCCAAATAAGCTCATCTCCATATGAGTCAATCTCCGAATGAGCCCATCTCCAAATGAGTCAATCTGCAACAGACAACTCGTTAGTGAAACGCCCCAGGATGTCCTGGGGAGATTCACTTCGATGCCTAACTCAGTGGCAGGTCTTGATAATAAGAATGAATTTAAATTAATAGTTCAGGAAGAGGTCCCTTCATTAATTGCACACAAGCTATATTTATAGAAAAAGTCATACCTTGATGATGTCACCAGCCAACTTTCTAGGCAAGTTACCAAATTAACCCCAAGTTTTGAAAATCCCCACATCAATAGCCCCCCAGATCGGTTTGAATTCTTATTCGACCCAATCTGAGAAATGGCCCAATTTAAAAGGGCGATTGTTGTTATCATATACCCATTTATTGAGTATTACGCATTTATGGTAAGGTCTTTTCTATAGCAGTTTTGCTTTTGCCCCATTTGGGTCTTTTTTTGTAGCAATTCTACTTTTGCCCTAGTTGGGTCTTATTAGGTCGTCCATCCTCCTCTCGGATCGCCCAACTTCTAGAATCACATCGGCTAGTTTCCTTGATATCTTACCAAGTAAGTATGTCTTCTCCAATTCATTCATCCTCTTCAATCGAGCTATATCATGTTTATAAGAATAGTGATGTTTCTGACTCTTCTGAGAATGCCCTAACTGAGGCTAGAGATAAGTTAAGGCCTTATAGGCAAATAATGAAATCTGTAGTGCCATCAAGGTCTTTTATCGGTTCAATAATTGCAACTCATATCTTAGCTCAAACTGAACCCTCTGTAGAGCCCTCCGTAGAAAGCTCACAAGGATCTCCCCTCCCGAAAATTGGCCTTACTGAGGTTACTTCTCAAGGTAATCATACTGTGGGAGACATAATACATGATAACAACCCTTCTGAAGAGGGAAATTTTGACAATAGCCCTTCTGAAGAGGGAAATTCTGGTAATAGCCCTTCTGAAGAGGGAAATTTTGGTAATAGACCTTCTGAGGAAGAAGGGCCAGATGATAACCTGGTTCCCTCATTGGGAAATACTTCGACTGTTTCCATATCTATGTCTTTAAATTCTTCCATTACTGCGAAAATGCTGAAAAAGATTGTTCGTCAATTTCACATCCCTTCTAGATATATAGTCAAGGTTCATTCTGAGGGTCAATTCGCATCTCAGCTTCCTGTAGGCTTTTCTGCTGCATATAAATGTCAGCTTCAGTATTTTCTTAGATTTTTGTTGTCTCTATTTTTCAGAAATATTTTAAATTACTATAATTTAAGTTTGGCCCAGCTGCCTCCCAATGCTGTTAAGACCTTGGTCGGATTTGAAGCCTTCTATAGGTATTGCAAGGTGAAAAGTAAAGTTCCTCTGTTTAGGCTTTTTTATAGCCTAAAGTCATCAGGTAGAGACATAGGTTGGTTTTATTTCACCCGCAAATTGGGTACTGGGACTTTTTTGGCTCCCTAATCAGGCTCTCACAAAAGGTGGAAGAGTAAATTTTTCTTTATCAACTTAGAGCCTATGAGTATAGTATGGAGACCTCCTGGGAACATCACAAATAAATTTCCCACTGGTGAGATGGATCAAAAAGATGTATCTGCCTTAATCAATAGTACTATAAACTTCAAACCCTAAAAAATGTCCCTTATGACTAAAGAATGCCTTGTGGGACAAGGTTTGAGCCCATGCAATGTGGGTTTATATCCAGAAGAGCTCAAAGAACGTGGTATTCTTCTTCTCAGTACTTTCCATACTTTTCTTGCATTTCTCTCTCCTCTTATATATATATATATATATATTTTGCCTTGGTGTCGCAGTGATGAGTTTCGCAGCCCTGATGAAAATATCGCAAGACTGGATAGGATGCTACTAAGGAATCCGTTAAGGGATCCACCTCTAAACGTTTAGCCGCTTTTGGAGAAGGCAAAGCCTTAGCTGGGTCCAATTCTCCAGATCAACCATTTGGTACCATGAGCAACCCCACTATGCCTCCGAGCCGGCCAAACCTTCATCAGAGAAACGAGAAAAAGGCTTGTCTCAAGGCTCTCGGAAGAGGAGACATACGGGAAGAAATGTCAAAATTGCCTCAAAGAAGCTGAAAATAGGAAGGGTTCCTTGTATTTCAGCAGGTTTCTCATTGCTGTCAGATCGGGCCGTTTCTCCATGGGCTGTTTCCAAATCTTTCCAGACCTTCCCATGTCTCAATTTAATCCCAGCTGGAATTTTCAAGTGAATGACTGCCTGAACATAGACACTTGTCATGAATTCACTTCGGCCATCATTCCTCCCATGGAAAAGAAAGCCATGGCTACCCTGGATAACTCTGAGGTAGACGCCCGAATACGATTGGGGCTTTCTTAGTTATGGCAAACTTAACACTTATCTTCTTTCACCTGTACTCTTTGTTTTTCTGAAATGCTTATCATTCTTATTTTCTGTAAGGCTTGTTCCTAGCTGCGGACTTGTCCTCTTGTGTTAAGAAGGTTTCCAAGAACAAAGAACAACTAACTGTTGATTTAGCCCAAGCTCAAGAGGATCAAGCCAAAGCCGAGAGACTTCAAGAGAAAAGCAAAAAGGTCTCATCTGAGGGGCAAGAAGAGCTTCGTAAGTTGAAGAAGAAATATGACTCCTCCCGTGAGAAAGTTTCTACTCGTGAAACTCGCATCTCTAAGCTAACTAAGGAGAAGGAACTCTTGGAATCCAAGCTCAAGTTCTAAACTGGAGAAGGTGCCTCTCAGCTAGTCAAGAACCTTTTAGGATTAGATTAATTCAAAGGTTTCATGGCCGACCTGTGTAACTGGATTTTGGACCAAGGTGCCACCTTGGCATACCAGTTGGGATTCATTCTGATTTAGAGGTGAGCAGTCTAGAGGGCTAGAATGAGAACTCTACCAACAAACTGGACAAGCTAATAGAGGATCTCGCCGTTGGACGTGTGTACCTCCTAGTTGGGCATTTCATCCCATTCTATACGGCAGGAACTACTGCCACTTCCTTAAGGAGTGAAGAGGCTGGGCATACCCCAATTGAAAATAGAGAGGTTTCCGTAGGGCGAGAGAATTCTCTTGAAGAGGAAGATCCAGCTGCTAATAATGAAGACGCCCTTGCGGAATAATTTGTGTAATAGTTTAAGTGGTCTTTAACTTACTTATCTTTGTAAGAAATGACATTTCTCAGATTGATCTCTCAAGATTTCCCTTTCTCGAATATATATATATATATATTATATATTAATATGTTAAATCTTCTTCAGATTTTACACAAGTGTCATTATTATCCCCTCTGCATTTATTCTAATGGTAGTAATTACTCCTTATTGAGGGTTTTCTCTAGCAAGAGTAATAGGCACAGAAAGAGGCCTAACTTGATTTATAGAAAAAAACCACTATCTCGTTAACAATATTAGGAATTAAATCTTGAGAAATAAATGCCTGATTAGATTCTCTCAGGTCTTACAATTTAGGAAATAATAGCTTTGAGCCTGCTTGAATTTCTCAGGTCTTACCATTTATGAGATAATAGGTTTGAGCCTTCCTAAATTTCTCAGGTTTTACCTTTTGACGAAATAGTATCTTTGAGCATGCCCGAATTTCTCAAGTCTTACTATTTATGAGATAATATCCTTTGGGCGTGCCTGAATTTCCCAGGTCTTCCTCGTTTTTTAGGTAATAACCTTGAGCGTGCTTGAATTTCTCAGGTCTTCCTCATTTTTGAGATGATAACCTTGAGCATGCCTGAATTTCTCAGGTCTTCCTCGTTTTTGAGATGATACCCTTGAGCATGCCTGAATTTCTCAGGTTTTTCTCCTTTTTGAGATGATAACCTTGAGCATGCCTGAATTTCTCAGGTCTTTCTCATTTTTTAGATAATAGCTTTGAGCGGGCATGAATTTCTCAGGTCTTCCTCATTTTTGAGATGATAACCTTGAGCATGCCTGAATTTCTCAGGTTTTCCTCGTTTATGAGATGATAACCTTGAGCATGCCTGAATTTCTCAGGTCTTCCTCGTTTATGAGATGATAACATTGAGCATGCCTGAATTTCTCAGGTCTTCCTCGTTTATGAGATGATAACATTGAGCATGCCTGAATTTCTCAGGTCTTCCTCATTTTTGAGATGATAACCTTGAGCATGACTGAATTTCTCAGGTCTTCCTCAGTTTTGAGATAATAGCCTTGAGCGTGCCTGAATTTCTCAGGTCTTCCTCAATTTTGAGATAATAGCTTTGAGCGTGCCTGAATTTCTCAGGTCTTACCATCTATGAGATAACACCCTTGAGCGTGCCTGATTCTCAGGTCTTCCTCGTTTTAACCTAGTTATTTTTCTAAGTCTTTAATAGCATCTCCGAGTACATATCTAAGAGGTCATCAATTTGCTTAAATACTTTTCAGGTCTTCCCATATGCTGTTTAGCACGTACCTGAGAAAACTTCACCTCAGATAGTTAATTGCCTGATAATTCATCAGGTCTTCCTGTAAGCCTTTCATTACATTTCTGAAAGGAATTAAAAAAAATAACTGATTGCCTGGTAATTTTTCCAGGTCTTGACTTGCACTTTTTGGGTTATATCCGAGAAGAGTTAATAAAAAATGATTGATTGCTTTCTTATACTTGTAGCATGAACTGGAGTTCAGTAAACTTCAGGTATAGAATTATGAAACCCATATATTTTTGAATAAGTACTTGAGTTCTATAAACTCCATAGATGGATTTTTGTGTATTCTATATATTCTTAATAGAACTTGGAGTCTACTAACTCCAGTTGAGGAGTTTTGAGCCTTTCATATAAAAATTAGAGTTTTACTAACTCTAGGTGTGGAGTTTTAAGTAGTCTTCATATTTATAGAGTATGAGGTAGAACTCTACAACCTCCAGATGGGGAGTTTGAGCCCTTTACATTTTTTTAATATAAGGTGGAGCTCTATGAATTCAGGTAGGGAGTTCGAGCTCCTAACATGTTTTAGATATAAGGTGGAGTTTTACAAACTCCATGTAGAGAGTTTAAACTCTTTCCATATTTTTAATAAGAGGTGGACCTCTGTGAATCCCAATTAGGGAGTTTCAGCTCCTCAAATATTTCAAATATAAGGTGGAATTCTATAAACTATGGTAGGGAGTTACGGACTCCAGTAAGGAGTTACGAACTCCAGTAGGGAGTTATTAACACTCCATGTATTTTTGATAAATTGTGGAGTTTTATAAACTCCATGTGGGTGTTTGAACTCCAGTAAAGAGTTACGGACTCCGGTAAGGAGTTACGAACTCCAGTAAGCAGTGATGGACTCCAGTAGGGAGTGATGAACTCCAGTAAGCAGTGATGGACTCCAGTAGGGAGTTATTGACACTCCGTATAATTTTAATAAATTGCAGAGTTCTATAAACTCCATGTGAGAGTTTGAACTCCAGTAAAGAGTTACGGACTCCAGTAAGGAGTTACGAACTCCAGTACGGAGCGATGACTCCAGTAGGGAGTGATTAATTCCAGTAGGGAGTTATTGACACTCCATATACTTTTAATTAATTACGGAGTTCTATAAACTCTAGTAGGGAGTTCTGAACTCGAGTAGATGTAATTATTTATGTTAAATGCCCCAAGTCATGAATTTATGTACATGCATGGATATTTGCATGAGATAATCGTAAAAAATATCTTATATTGTAAGACAACAAAGAGGAATAGCCTTCCTGGGTTCAGTTTTTGCTTGAACCCATAACAAGTAGCATTCAACAATTGCAATTTAGAGATTTAAATTTGCTCAAGCACAATTTATGCCTCAAACGTAATCAATAATTGACTTCAATGATTCAATGCAATTTTTAAGCCTTACTTGGCTGCAATTTATAATTGGTAGTGGTCATTGATTTTTCGTATCAGTTCCCACAGACGGCGCCAATGATGAAGTGTGAAAATTGTCCTTACTGAGAGTACTGTACAGAGGCCTTTGACCTCACCTCAAGAAGGGCCTAACTCCCACATTCACCTTGAATAAATAACGGGTCAACTATATAAATATTGCTTGTGTGCAATTAATGAAGGGACCTCTGCCTGAACTTTTAATTTAAGTTCATTCTTATTATCAAGACCTACTACTGACTTAGGCATCGGAGTGAATCTCCCCAGGACATCGTGGGGCGTTTCACTAACGAGTTGTCTGTTGCAGATTGACTCATTTGGAGATGGGCTCATTCAGAGATTGACTCATATGGAGATGGGCTCATTTGGAGATTGGCTTGATCAGAGGTGGACCATTTATGCAAGATCATAAAGTCGACCAGTTATTTATTCACGGTGAATGTGGGAGTTAGGCCCTTCTTGAGGTGAGGTCAAAGACCTCTGTACTGTACTCTCAATAAGGATAATTTTCACACTTCATCAAAATCCAAGATGATGGTCCAGTAAAGTGGGCAGAACCTGAAAAACAAGTTGTCGCAAGCATAGAAAATAAAAGGCCTCATATGGAGAGTTTAGAGACAGCACGTCACTGAGGGAGGAAGAAGCAGTGGTGCAATAAAGAAAGAACCGAGAGCAATGTCGCTATGTCAATTCGAGTGTCGCAACGATGAGGAAAATGTAATCATGAAATAGAGAACACAATCTCAACACTTAGCAAAATTTTTGGATTAAAAAACTTGGGCTGTACACAACTTTGAGACACTGCGATTCCAGTCGCAAGGCCAAAAGAATGAGCCATTACTGAACTACACAATATCCCGATACCAGTGCAAGGCTAACTACTAAAATCTTAGTTACTTATATAAATTATGTATTTTCCCTTCCAAACTTACTGCCTCTAAATAGTGGTTTTCTTTCTAAATTATATAGTTTTGCAACATAACTTTTGTAAGCGTTATTTCTCTCTAGGTTTCTATAGAGATTACTTGAACTTATCAAACACAAATCCTTGTGGACGTGGCATTCTTTTGACTTATCAATCAATTGTATCTACCAATTGATTGTGACGTCTTCCCAAAATTCAATCTTCTTTAAAATTTGGATCAAGGGTTCCATCCAATTCTACCAAACCAAGTTAGAAAGATCTTAAAGCGTATCACTGAGCCATCAAATGAATAGACTAATTGGATGACAAATATGCCAATACAAATGTTTAATCAGTGGAAAACTCGTCATAATGGATGAAGTGTGTTGACTAATAAAGTTTTATTTTAGTATCGTATTTCTTGTAGTTTGATTCTGATATTTTGTTGATTAATAAGTTTTGTTGCTATTCTGCTATTCTTTTTGTTTAGCAATTATGTTTTGGCAAGTAAATATTTATTAACTAAATTACAATTTTGATAAATTTTAATTATCACACTTTATTTGATTGAATTTTAACTTCATTTTGGAATGAAATAAATGGACCCACAATTTGGAGAGCAAAGTAACGGAAGGTGTGTGAATAAATGTCAATGGAGAGTAAGAAAAAATATTAAACTAGTTAACGCTCTAGTTGTTTTAATAGGTAATAATCAATGGAAATGTGAAAATGACACTTTTAAGGATATATATCTTTTTTAACTAGAGAAAATGATGGAAGATAAAATATTTTACTATGGTCTAAAAGCCAAACCTCATATAGTCATGAATAAAGTTACTAAAACAATAACCTACTGCAATGACATAAATATTGGATTCTAATGAAAATGGCTTTGATTACAATGATGAAGATAAGTGTGTCACTTTTGAAAAGAGTTTATTTGATGATTAGGTTAAGGTAATGGTTTATTATCTACTTTTATATTCTTATATTTTTTTATAAAATTTATCAATAATATTTTTAAAAATTAGATTGATATTTTTTTTCTTGTTGAGAAGTATATACAAATTGGAAAAAGTGTGTTGACGCTCTATTGGTCAATGATATTATCTGAATTTTAGTTTTCAATATAGAAAATTTGATGACATTTTAATTACAATTTGAGAAGAGACTACCTTATTAAACTTAGTCAAAAATCTCTTTTTAAATTTTGATCTGTCAATTCTTTTAAAAGAGGAAGGTACCTTCTGGTACATAATAATTCTCATATAATAGGATGCACTCGTCAAATTTAGCCTATAACAAATTCACGCATCTTTTTTTTAATACCATATATGCATGTTAAAGATGTAATTTTTTTACTATTTATCATTATTTTTTCTGTAAGAATCATCCAAATATGAAAGGATTGAAAAATAAGTCATTTTCCCATTATGAAGAATTATTACTTATTTTTTGAAAAGATTACACTAATGGAGAAGGGGGCCAAGTTACTGTTTGTACTACTGATGAATTGAAAAAATTATAAAATATGTATAATATAGACAACATCATTTGTGGTAACGGATTTGAATAGATTAATCTATCGACTATAGGAACTCAAACTCCTACTGGTAATAATTCATGTAATCCTAGAAAAAAAGCTCAATGAAATGATACTTGGTTGGTTGGATTAACTAATATTGCCAAGAAGTTAGAGATTTATATAAAGGTGCCAATAAAAAATATTGCAAAATATGCTAGTGTTTTCGATTTGAGGGTGATTGTGCTGAAAGAAGAAAGAATATTTCTGAAGAGATACAAAAAATACTAGATATGTATATCTAGATCAGCTGAAAGTTGGAGAAATCATAATTTCTTATCAAAATAAAATTAATTTTTCCTTTGCACTTCCTGACTCCTTTAAAACGACGTTAGTTATGAAGTTTCTTAATAATTGAAAATGAGTTATTTAGATGTAATGCTTTGATATTTATTTTACTTCTCAACATCAACTTTTACATTTCAGATGGTTAAATTTATTTTAGAGATTTTATATATTTTATTTTATAATATTCAGTAATGGTCCTCAGCCATGGCGCATTCTAATATCTTCAAATGCTTTCATGGATCTTGACGTTTTGTTTTTCGACACTCGAAACTCATAGAATACACACTAGTCTTAAAGAAATAATTCCACTATCTAACTGTGCTAAATTGATTCTTGAGTACCACAAGACAACATCTTGCACAACCAACCACAAAGTACTAAAACAACTAAAAAAAAGAGAGAGAGTTTCTAAGAGGTAGGCTAATATGTATACTAATTTTGCATGGATATTGGAGTGTACTTATTGGAGCAACATGTATGTTAATATTCACTATTGTAAAGATTTTCATGGTGATCTTTTAAGTTACTTCTTTGAAAAGTTTTTCTATTGGGTGTATTCACACTATGATCCATGGTTCCTTCTTTGATTGGTGATGTTGATCCTTTGAGTTGTGTTGTTGGATAAACTTATTAATGTAAATTTTAGTTAATTAGACAATTTATAGTAATCATCATTATTTAATAAGACAATTAATAATAATCCTTTAAAAGAGGAAAAAAATATTAAAACTCTAATCTCTTTGCATATTTCAATTAATCCCTTTTTACCTATGTAATAAAAATCTCTTGTCTAATTTCTAGCTAAGTTATCAAAGTTTTATTTTTTAGATTCAAGTTAAATGACAAAAATAGATTATATTTCTTATCCACATAAATTGTCTAAATAAGCATGAGAATGAGAAAATAGTTCATATTCCCATTGGTACTCATATGATATACCAAATAGGGTAAAGGGAATTTGAAATTCCTTTTACTTCCTAGATATGTCATACTCGGAAATTATATGCTCAATAATGTATTATCTTTCTTGACTAATAAATATACCTAATGTGTATTTCTTTTCTAATTAGTCATGATATGAAAGTGCAAAAATATGTTTTGATTGTTTATACCTTATAATATTGCACATTTCATACTCATGCATGATTATGAATTACAATCCAAATTAAAATCTTGTGCAATAGCTTCGTGTATATGTCATTGAAAATATATTCTTATACATGTATAGGTTCTAGTTTGTATGAGAAAAGTAAACAAAGCAATGTACATATTTCTTTAGAAAATTAGTTTCAAATCTTATTTGTTATTTTAAACTTATATATAACTAATTTAATTTCGTTGTAATGGAAGATTTTAAAATTTTAAAGTTATAATAGTTTAAAACAAGATATTGTTTGCATTATTAATGTTTCATAGAGGTCCTTTTAACATTTATATGTTGGTTTCATAATAAAAAAAATAGCTAGACTACTGTGAAACAGTTGCATAAATGCGATCTACATATCAATTTAAAAATTAACGTATAAAATATCAATTTAACTTAAAATTAGCCTATAAACTATCAATCTAAAAATTAGCATATCAAGGATAAAATATTAGCATAACAAATTTTCACTTTAGCGTAATGAATTCAATATTCGTGTATCAAGAATAAAACATTAACGTAAAAAATTCGTTATTAGCATAATAAATTCAATATTTGCATAACAAATTTTTACACATTAGCTAACAAATTCAGCATTAGCGTAACAAATTCAGTATTCGCACAACAAATTTTCACTTTACCATAATAAATTTTCACACGTTAGCATAACAAATTCAGTATTTGCGTAACAAATCTCAATTTAGCATAAAAAATTTTCACTTTAACTTAACAAATTCAGTATTTGCATATCAAGTATAAAAGATTAGTGTAACAAATTTTTCCTTTAGCATATTAGTGTATAAGTATAGAAAAAGTAGCATATCAAATTCAACAAAATTCGCGTATCACATTATATATATAAAATCGTCGTATATGAGTTTTTGCGTAGAAAGAATACAAGTTTTTAAGAAAAAACTTGCAAAGCTTGTGAAACCCTAGTTATAAGGTGTTGACATTGTGCAACTAGATATGGAGTAATTAAGTTCTACATTTTTTATTTATACTTTTATTTTTAAATATAACTAGTCGAATTATGACATGTTCTTGCATTAGAATTTTGTGATATTAGTTCAATGTAGGGTTTAATTTTTTAGTATGATTGTAATAAACTTCATTGGATTAAATAGCAAGATTTATGTTTGTCTATCAAAGAATATGGAATTGGTTTTTGGTTTTTTTGGAAGTTTTTCAACCTTTTTCATTGAAACATTGATGCTTGGTTCGTCCTCGTCTCTTTTTATGGGTTAAGTTTTTTGCAACAAAATATTGTTATTCTAAGCATTTTTATAGGTGCAAGTTGCTCCATCCAACTCAATTGTTTGGAAAAGATTGATATTCATTCAGTACCTAACAAAAATTGTGTTATACTTTCCTACCATGTGTCCATCATGACCCACTATATGTGGGGTTAATTCTTTATTCAATGCATAGGTCTCCATAATACTGGGACATAACAGCATTATAGTAGGTTATTATGCACACATGGTAAAAAAGTAATAAGAATTAACCGCCAACTCATAAGTTAAGTTGGTAGTTATTAACCACTCAATACTTTTTCGATGTTGGGTGTCTTTCAATGCAAATTCTTGCTATGGACAAACATTTAATTAAGGATTTTATCTACATGGGTCAATGGAATAAAAAAGTTGTTATCTATTTTTGTCTTCTAGCAAATTTAGGTTTGCAGGTGTGGGTGTGTGTGGGTGTGTGTGTGTGCTGGTGATGTTCCTTTAAGTGATGAAACTAATTTTTTAGTGAGAACTGCTTCTTATTTAGGAAGGTTTTCAGTGGCTTCTACTTTTCAAATGGTGCACCAAAATGTTAATAATGTCTCATTTCTATTTGCTAAAATTTGGCATAATCCTATACCTATTAAAATTTCATTCTTTATGTTACGACTTTGGAAAAACAAGCAGTCGATTGGAAACGTGTTTCATTTTTTAGTTTTCAATGGTCCATTTAAATGCTTTTGATGTCAATTCCTTGAAATTGAATCTCTTGATCATGTTTGACTATGGGTGATTTTGTTGCAAATGTATAAAACTATTTTGGAACTAAATGTGGTATGTTACATGCAATATAATTTTATCAACATCATTTTAACAAATTGGTGGATGATTTTAAGTAATAATGTTTTCAAAAATGTTTGGTTCTTGTACTTCCATAAATTATTTTTTGGCATATTTGAAAAACTAGACATAGACATTTTTTAAGGAAAGAAGTTGATGTAATTTTTAAATGTTGTCAAACTTTTCATGATCTTGTGTTCATCTTTTATGTGAAATGTCCATTTACTACTCAACTGTCTAATGACTATAGTATATTCATGTCCTTTATTATATCTTAGGAGCATTCTTATATTGTGAAACTTGTGAAATGCTGACACTTGTTTGAAAGGAAATTTGGGTAATAAAGATGGAGGTAGTTTGCTAAGAGATAGTCAAGATTTATGTCATTTTTTTAGGTATTCTACTGTAAAATATGTTCATATGTGCGACATACAAAAATGCGTATTTTTTTTTTGTGTATCACTGTTTATTTCGAATATTGATACTTAATACACGAAAAATTGATACTTTATACACCAATTAGAATGATACACTTTTGGCGGTAATATTGATAAGCAAAAATTGATACTTGATATACAAAAAATTAATATTTTATACACAAATTAGAATGATATGCTTTTTGAATTAATATATATATATATATATTTTTGGTTGGCTAACCTCCATTTGAGGTGGGTCGCCACTCCCTATTTATTAGATATCTTTGTGAGCGATGGATATACCCTAATATCGCTCTTACAAAATGTAAAGCATCCTTAAGAACAAAGCTCCATTTACATGCCAACGGCCTAATGGAGAAATGTTCTTGGGGATATCACAAAAGGAAAGAAAATTGGAGTACTACTCCATTTACAGCATTATTGCGTAAAGGCATAAATGTGGAGTACTACTCCATTTACATTTGTAACCTAACTACAAGTCTAATCTAATAAGTGGCCGAGAGAATGCACGTATTTAATTAGGACAGTGTATATTTATACATGATATCACAAAATCACTAGAGGTGAAGGCCACAGAAACAAAATAGCAGGGAGAGGATATAAAAGACAGCTTTCAGCACTTCTTCCTCATTATCCAATCAGTAATCTGCAGTCAATAACTAGCTTTAGGTCAAGCTGGTTCCAGCTTCAGCATACTGGTGGATTAGGTATCCGAAATTGTATCTTCCCATGGGGTACTTTAGCATTAAGAACCTTTAACCAGCAGAACAGCAGGCATTGTCTTCCAAACCAGCTCAACATTCAGGAAAACATATGGGGTAAAGAAGGGACAGCTATTACAAAATGCCCTAACATTAGCAGGCGAAAATTTTCTATCATTTGGTCCCCTATCCTAACATTAGTAGACAAGGGCTCTAACCTGTGACATAATGCTTGGTTCTTTTCCTTAGTATGTAGGGGATGCTCATCATATCTGATTTTAGGAGTTTCTCCAAGGGAGCAGGTTCTTTTCCTTCATTAGCAACCAGCCACCTTGCTGGTCTGTTTGCTTCTTTTGGAACTTTAGAGATGGTAGTTTGGGTCTGAAGCTGATGAATAAGGGGGGTCCAAGTTGCCATATTGCTTCCAGGCTTTGTACGGGACCTCTGAATCTGATTCAACTTCTACCATCATGAAGCCCCTACCCTTACAAAAATTAAGCCACCTTTTGCAGGACATTAACTCAACCTGTACCTTAGTATAAGATATAGCATAAGATAGCACAGGGATGTTGAGAATATGTATGCCATTGTGGTCACGGGCAACCCCACCAACTTTCCATTCCTGGTCAACTTTAAGGGCTGAGAAGTTTACCTTAATCCCCGGGGGTGGAGGAGGCATCCATTTATAGATACTTGCCTTGATTCTCCTTTTGATCTTCTAGATAGCATTCCAGAATTGAGCCCATTCTAGGAACACTAAGTTTCTGATTTTGAACTTGTTGGCAGTCACCTCCTTAACAAGTTGGAAAGTAGTGTTGACAATCAGGACTAACTCAGGCTTTACACAGCTAAAGGTGGTTTTGCTCCTCATTTTCCAAATATTCCAGCATATCAAAGAAGGGATTATTTTCATCATGAATTTTTTTACTTCAGATTTTTCAGGACTGCTCCACCGCTGGTTTAGAGAACCTGTCAAGGAAGGAGTATTAGGCCACATTCCTATTTCTGATCCAAATATTTTCCATGCCTTGGCTGTCATTTAACAGGCAGAAAATAGGTGACTGGTTGATTCTTCCGAAGAGCAGCAAAATGGACATACCATAGGGCCTATATAACCAATTTTCTGTAGGTTCTGAGCAATTGGTATTCTCTTTCTGCACAATCTTAGCATAAAAAATGAGATCTTTATTGGCAAACAATTATCCCAAATATGAGTTGTGAAAGGAAATAAAGGAGGTTTTACCTCTCTGATTACCTGGAAAGTTGAATGAAGTGAAAATTGGCCATTACCTGTAATCATCCACTTCATTTGATCTGCCCTATTTCTGTCTCCAATGTGAATTTCAGTGAAGAAGGAAGTTGGGATCTGAGGGAGTTGTGCACAAAGTTTCTCCATATTCCAGCCCTGATCTCCTAAGAAGTCATACACCTTATGTTGTTCCTGAATCTGGAAAATATCAGCAGCTCTCCCCTTATCATTCCATTTGTCCCAACATAAGTTACACTCTCATTTTCCAATATGAAAGATAATATGATCCTCCACTTTGGCAGCAATTTTGAGCATCTTTTTCCAGCTGTTTGAGTCAACCCTATGGATCTGAAGGTGTAGAGGATGGCCAACTCTACAATATTTTGCTAATAGGAATCTAGCACATAAAGTGTTTTGCTGCCTAAATCTCCACCATAACTTATATAATTAGGCTTTGGCAATAACTTTAAGGTCTCTAAATCCAAGGCCCCCTCCTCATATGGCAGGCATAAATCTGCCCATTTAATCCACTGATACTTGTCTTTTTTCTCTGAGGAGGACCATAGGAAGTTGGCCATCATTTTTTCCAGCTGATTGATTACCTTTTTTGGGGTGGCAGTGCTCATTAATGTATAGCATGGGATAGAGGATAGCACACTTTTGATGAGGGTTATTCTTCCTCCAATTGACAAAAATTTTGTGCTCCATCCACCAATCAATTGGCTAAATTTCTGCATTATATGCTTAAAGTGGGCAGAAGGGGTTCTTTTAAAATGGAGGGGCAGTCCTAGGTATTGGGTAGGGAAAGAACCTCTACAAAATTTGGTGAGTCTTCCTAGCATGTGTTTCGTTTCAGTGGGGGCTTTGTCTCGAATTAAGTAACAGCTCTTAGCTGTATTTATTCTTTGACCAGAAATAGCCTCATAATGACTTAGTTTCCCCATAATTTCCTTAATGATGGTGGGATTCGATGAGGAGAAAATAATAATGTCATCAGCATAGGCTAGGTGAGTGATTTGGGGGCACTCTCTAGGTATATAGAAAACTAGTCCTTTCCTAGGGTTAAGGTTAAGGTCCCTTGACAAGTATTCAGCACCTAAAGCAAAAAAGAGGGGGGAAATTGGGTCACCTTGCCTTAGTCCCCTTGTGGTCTTAAACCAACCTTGTGGGGACCCATTAAGGATTATGGTCATCCAAGTATTAGAGATTAATCTCTAGATGATATCTATCCAGACTTCCCCAAAGCCTAAGGACCTAAGCAATCTCAAAAGGAAAATCCAATGGACCCTATCATATGCCTTCTCTATATCCAGTTTTAAAGCTACATTGTCTACCTTCCTCTTTCTATTGATTGTTGAGACTAACTCATTAGCTAGCAGATAGTTATCCAGGATAGATCTACCCTTTATAAATCCACTTTGGTTTTCTGAGATCACCTTGGGTAACACTCTTGCAAGCCTCGTAGCCAACAACTTGGAAATAATTTTGTTAAGGAATGTGCAGTGGCTAATGGGTATAAAGTCTTTAAAGGAAGAGGGATTTAGGGATTTGGGAATCAGGACTAAGGATGTGGCAGTAATAGCATTTGGCAGCTCTCCACCATTCATAAAGAATTGGAGAGCTTCTACAAGATCCCTTTTAATGATTTCCCAAGATTTGACATAGAAAATTCCAGGAAAGCCATCTATACCAGGGGAACTGTCTTTATTCATAGATAGGACAGTCTCATACACTTCTACCATATCAGGGATTCTAGTCAGGTTCTCTCTATCCTTCTCATCTAGGCAGCAGGTAAGTAGGGTACTCGTAATATCTGGCTCAATAGGTTCAGCAGTGAACATTTGTGTGAAGTGATGGGTAGCAATGTGTGCTATTTCCTCCTCATCCTCTACCCAATCTCCCTGAGGGTTTTTAATCTTGTGTATGTATGATCTAGCATGTCTTTATTTCACATATGCATGAAAAAACTGGGTATTTCTATCCCCCTCTCTATTCCATCTTAAGTTAGCCTTTTGGGCCCAAAATTGCTCTTCTAGCCCTAATTAGATCTTTACCTTAGCTGCTGCCTGATTTAGAACCTCTCTAGGAATGGGATCTACCTCATCTAATTGCTCTAACCTCAACAGTTCAGCTTCTGCTTCTGCAGTTTTGGAGAATAGATTGCCAAATGTGCCTAAGTTCCACTGTTTGAGTGCAGATTTAGCTAACTTCAGTTTCTCACAGAAGACTCTTAAGGGGTTACCTGAGACTGTGATGGACCAAGACTCTCTAATCAACTTAAGGCAGTCTTTATGGTCTAACCAAAATTTCTGAAAGCGAAAAGCTTTTTTTGACCCTGGTTTGCCTTACTGATAGAGAGTAACAGTGGAGCATGGTCAGAGGGTGCCCTAGCTAGGTGGGAGATATGTGCTTGGAGGTCCTTTTTCAGGAATTCCAAGTTCATCAAGCCTCTATCTAGTTTCTTCCAGATCCTATGCTTTCCTTCCCTATTATTGCACCAAGTGAATTTGGCTCCCCTAGATTGGATTTCAGTTAGGCATTCTGATGAGGCAAATTCATTTAATTCTTTTGCCTCTTTTCCATAGAATGCCTTTCCTCCCTTTTTCTCTTCTCTATATCTAATGCAGTTCCAGTCCCCCCCAAGTAATCCATGGTATATTATAGGAGTTGCATTTAGCTAATGAATCCCATAGGTCCACTCTCTCTCTTGTCTTACACTTGGCACAGACACTAGAAATCAGGATTGGGTAAGGGAGTTTAGGGTGGTTAATCTGTAGTGTAATTTGTTGGTTGTGGTTGTCAACTAAGGAGCAGGTTACTGGCTTCTTAAACATGACCCAAATAGAATTAGACGGATTATATAGTGCAGAATCGAATTTTACTTTCCTCTTCAGGGTTTCTAATCTGGATTCACTTACGAATAGTTCTGATATAGCTAGGAATTCACAGTTATTCTCAAGGATCATTTTCTTTAGTCTCCGAAAGTTTGGTTTTTTATTGACACTCCTAATATTCCAGAGTATGCAATTAATCATTTTAACTTTTTTAGATAGGGGAGTACCTGCTTTCTTTTCTCGGAGCCATCTTGTTGAGGGTTGTTCTGCCTTGGTTCTTTTTTCATTCTCCCAAACCTTCTTGTCTTCCCCCTTTTGCTTGCCCTGTTTGTGCACAACCCCTTGAATTTGAAGTCCTTTACTTTTTCCATCTCCTCTAGGTGTTAGGACTACTATAGTAGGGTTCGATAGGTCTTCCTCTTTTCTGATTTGAGGAGCTGTTATGTTCTCCTCCTGGTCCTCCTCAGATGAAGTTTCTACCTGCAAGTCCACAACAGAAGCAGTCTTAGGTAATTTTCCGGAGGGAATTTCAATTGTGCCAACCTGAGGAATCTCAGTGCTGAAGTTGCATGGTTCAGTCAGCGGTTGAGGGCTAGGGGCCACATCAATTTGGATCCCTGCATCCCCTAAATCTCTGCTTTCAATGCATTCTTTGGGTAAGATAGCTTCCTTTCTGCCTTCATCCAAGGGATGACTAGGAGGGGAGCATTGTGACATATCTTTTGGATGCTGCTCAGAGCTAGTCTTCTTCCTCATTGAAAGGTCTAGCAGTTCCTCACAAACTGTGATTTGATCCATAGTACTCTTCGGTGTTAGTTGAGCAGTTGGGGCTTCTATGGAGGCATTTTTCCTACACAAGGGGCTCTGAACTTGGACCCCGACGGGATCTTTACTTGAAGGTTCTGGGAGATTTCGTTTATTTGAGTCAGTCAGGGCTAATACTCCTTCAGTAGCCCCAGGGGTTTCACTTTCCTTATCAGAATTACCAATACTGATGAAAGACGGTTTGTTCTCTGATGATTTTTCTTGGGGCTTTCCCATTATAGGCGTCTCAGAGGCATTTCCTTGAACATCATCATCTGGATTTGTGGGCTGGATCGTTGTAGAGGGAGCACCTCCTTCCCTCCTGGAGGATTCTGGGATGTCTTCCTTTAGGCAGGACGTCGCACCACTTTGAATCACTAGATCTTTACCCTTTTGAGCTTGGCTCAGGCTTGGATTTATCTGAGTATTCCCACTGGGGAATTTTCCTTTATTTCTCTTCACTAAGGTCCATTCTTGACCTTTTTGAGTTCGTATATGATCCTCTACTCTTGCTGGTTTTTTCCCCTCAGCTTTAATCACCTTCGAGATATGTTTTTGGGGATTACAGTTCTTGACTTCATGACCTAACTTCTTACATTTGGTGCAGTAGACCGGCTTATCTTCCACTTCCAAGTTTTGCCATCTTCCATCTTCTTTGGATCCAATCCAGACTCTAGTAGGAACCTCTTTAGTAACGTCCAATTCAATACATACCCTAGCTTCGCTAGGTCATGTAATGTTCAAGGTAGATGCTGTAGCCGCATCAAGTTTCAGAGGTCTTCCAGCTACTGAGGCCATCCCAAAAAGAATCTCTTTTTTGAAGAGATGAATGGGTAGCCATGGAAATCGGATCCAGACTGGAGCTGTTGAAGGTTCAACCATCGGGTCGAAGTGTCTGGCTCTTCCAACCAAAGTCCAACGGTATGGCTCTTCCAGTTTATCTTCTTCCTCTGCAGATAGAATTAGGGCCGGTTCCCCTTTGTGAAGCGTAATTAGAATTTTCCGTTCTATGGAGGCAAAGGATGTAGAATAGTCATGGCCATCTTTTGGAGCAGTACCTATAGCCTCTTTGTAAGAAGCAGGAGGAGGGTTTCCCCCTCCCTCCGCCATAGGCGGCTGTGAATGGGTGGGAACAAATATCAAGAACTAACCGTTAGGGTAAAGGAGTGGTTAAACGGTCATGTAATGACCAAGGTTCAACAATTAAACTGGAAGGTTTCAATAATCGTTTAGGAGAGTAGAGAGCATCGTTATCGAATAGAAAGGACACCTGACAAGTTGTTTATGACACATTGATACTTGATACGTGAACAATTGATAATTGATACGCAAAAAAAATGATACTTTATATGCAAATCAAAATGATACACTTTTGGAGTTAATATTGATACGCAAAAATTGATACTTAATACGCGAATAATGCAAAAAACAGATACTTTATACATGATTCAGAATGATACATTTTGGAATTAATATTAATACACAAAAATTAATACTTGAAACGCGAACAATTTATATATAATACGCGAAAAATTGATATTTTATACGTGAATTAGAATGATACACTTTTGCAGTTGATATTTATATGCAAAAATTGACACTTGATACACGAATAAATTATACATGATATGAAAAAAATTAATACTTTATACGCGAAAAATTGATACTTTACACTAGAAAAATTAATATTTTATACGAGAAACAGAATGATACTTTGTATGATATTTTATATGCTAACATTGGCACTTCATTCATAAAAAATTAATACTTTATAAGCAAAATATAATAGACATGCACATAGGCGCATATCATTAAACCTGTTGCATATATAAGCCGTTGTCTAGTAGTTATGTGTTTTTTCATGTTCTTTTGATGTTGTTACTAGCATTCAAGTTGAAATTAAAAGTTTATTGTTTGGGGGTCAAAATATGTTTGGAGATGGAATATAATTTATTTGCTATTGAGCTAGATTATAAAAGTTATTGGTTAGCACATTTTGAATAATCTCGTTTCTTTTTTTTGTCAAAACGGTAATTCCATTACTTGCAAAAAAAAATTTGTTACATTCAGTCAATTGACTGACAATTCCATCTGGGTATAACTTAATAACCAAAGTGAGTATTGATCATCCTAGGTAGTAGTTTTCAGACTATTTTTAGCCTCTTTGGCCCGTAAATGGCTTAAAGAGTTGTCTCTCCTATAGATATAAGAAAAATTACATTCGTCTAGTTAAGGAAGGAAATCTCCTCTACTACATTATTGTCTTTGTAGCCACATGTTTCTTCCTTTGTAGATAGTACACTATTTCTTTCCTATCTGTTTGCAGTTCAACTCTATGCCATCCTTTGCTCATTGCTTGCATTAGAATCTCTCTAATGGCTTCACAGTTTGCCGCCACTAGAAAGATTGAGCCCTCCCTAGTAGCTGATTGCGCAAAGACAATCTAACCATTTTAGTTCCTAACTACCACACTAAATCCAAACATCTCTATTTATAATCTTTCTCAAAGCACACATTGATCTTAACCTATCCACATATAGGGGGCTTCCACTGTTCATTACTCTACTGCACCCATTTTAGTAGTGGATTAATTTGTTTGCTTCTTCTTCAGCATTTTCTTGAACTGCTACCATTCTTTTTGGGCTCATTGAATGACTTCAATTTCTATTTGTGATTTTGCATTAAAAAGTCACTCATTTTTATCCTTCCACATCAGATATGTTTTTATCTTGATTCTGTTATCAAATTCCCTTATCCCTTTCAGTTTGCATATACTTGACCACCATTTATCAAAGGAATCTTCATTGTTTGCTAGTCTGTCCCACTTGATAGGTGACAGCTTCCAAATTGTTCTAATCTTTGCACATTGAAAAAACATGTGTTCCATGGTTTCTTCAGCACTTCCATATCTGAGACACACACTTTGGATCACATTCGCTTTCTTGTTCAAGTTATGGTTCACTAGTAATGCCTTGTGAAAGCACTTCTAGATAAATAGCTGATCTTTTCCTTTATTTTTAGCTTCCATAATCTGCTCCACATAATTGTAGTAGACTCCATTCTATCACTGGATATTGCCCTATTGTTGTCATGTTCTATAATGTGTATATTAGCTGCATATCCTGAGCTGACCTCATTGACTCGTTTTGTTGTGTTTCCATATTAAACTATCTATTATGCTTAATCTACTTATTGGTTATTGGATGATGAGACTAGCATCTTAGTTCACAAAGGTATTTCTAATCATGCTATTGTTCCAGCCTATTATGTCGTCATTTAGTAATTCACTAACAAATTCCATATTACACTCCTCTGACTTACTGGTTACAGACCTCAAAGTTGGAGAGTTTGACAACTATTTGTCCTCCCAAATTTTGATATTTCTCCCCATCCGTATCTAGTATCTACAACCCTTTTCCAAGACATCTCGAGCTCCTAACCAACTTTTCCAAAGCTAAGAAGCTTGAGGTTTGATTACTGCTTGGAAGATAGATACATTAGGGAATTATTTGCTTTTCAAAACTCTGCTCATCAATAGGTTAGGATTAGTAATCACCCTTCATACCCGTTTAGCTAGTAGAGTTTGATTAAATACTTGAAAATCTTTGAAACCTAATCCTCCTCTCATCTTGGGCTTTATCAATTTACTCCATGCAATCCAATGAATCTTTTTATCTTGAGAACCATTGTCCTATCAAAATTTGGCCATAGTAATAGTAATATCTTTAAAGAGCCTTATTGGAATTTTAAAACATGTCATTTAGTATACAGGTAAAGCAGCAATAACTAACTTCAGTAAAACTTTTTTTCCTGCAGTAGACACCAATTTATTTTTCCAGTTAATGATCTCTTTTGAGGTCTTCTCAATGATTGATCTAAAGACTTGTGTTTTAGATCTCCCAATAACTATAGGCAACCCTAGATATATGCTATTCTTCTTCTCACTAACCCACTCTAACTCTTCACAAATATGTTCATTTATTGCTGGTTGAGTATTCTTGCTGAGGAAAATATAGAACTTGTCCATGTTTATCTTTTGACCTGAGCAAGCTTCATAGTTTTGAAGAATCTTCTTTACTTTCCTAATCTGGGCCAAATTAGCTTTACAAAAAAGTAAATAATTATCAACATACAATAGATGAGTTATAGCTAGCCCTTTTCTATTGATTTTCATTCCTGACAATAAGCTATTTTGTACAACCCTTTTAATGAGAGATGAGAAACCTTCTAAGCAAACCAGGAGTAGATAAGGTGACAATGGGTCACCTTGTCTTAATCCACTAGATGGAATGATATACTCTTTTGGAATCCCATTAATATTAAAAGAATATGAAACAAACCTCACACAGTTCATGATACATATTACAAATCTGGCATTAAATCCCATTTTTAACATTACTTCTTTTAGGAAATTCCACTCTACTCTATCATAGGTTTTAGACATATATAATTTGAGTGCCAAAAAACCATTGTGTTCTTTCCTCATAATGTTTAAATGGTGGATGAACTCATGTGCCACAACTATATTGTCCAGGATATGTCTACTAGGGATAAAAATTGATTGGTTAATGCTTATGCATTTATGAGAAAAAAACATTTTTCATTCTCTCAGCAAGAACTTTGGAAATAATCTTATATACAATATTACAAAAGCTTATAGGTCTATAGTGTGTAATATATGTAGAGTGGTTAACTTTTGCAATCAGGAAGATGGGGGTATGATTAAAAGCTCTTAGCATATTACTTGATGAAAAAAAAAAGCCTTTGACAGCTTAACTACAAATGTCATCTTTAATTATGTGCTAATACTTTTGAAAGAAAATAAGAGTCATACCATCCATATCTGGCGCCTTGTTTGGATGCATAGACTTTAATGCTTCTAGGATCTCATTTTCTTCCACTAGTTTAGCTGAAGAAGGGTTTATTGCACTAGTGATAGAATTTGGGATCTGACGCGGATGTGTCAAGGCTTGAAGTCCTGGACCACACAAACTCACACCTTTGGACCGTTGTTGGCATAAAACAGCTCGAACAAGACAATTAAGACAAAAAAGCAGAAAATAACAAACACAAAAGAAAGGATATTGAAATGAAAAGATTTTATATTAGCCAATCAAACCCCCACGTTTATAACAAACACATTAACCTAGATTGAGTAAATCTCAAGACTAAACTAACAAGTTTGGCTTGTTCCTGAAATCAAAAATGGGTTGGCTAACCTAAAGATCCTCTCTAAAGGCTCGCGGGATAACAAAACACAAAGTGTTTTTAAATTTAGCAAAGCTAAAATTCTTATTTCTTTCATTCATCTTGAAATTAACTTGAAAACATGCCTATAAATAGGCTTACAAAAAGGAAACCCTAATGGTAGTCAATTACAACTTGACTTCCCAACTTACCAATCCAATTTTAGGAAACTTCCAAATTGGAGTTGATAACTAACCAACTTACTTTCTAAAAACCAAACACACGGTTTTCTAGCTACAAAATAGGACACTGATTGTCCCCTAAAAACTAGCATACACTTATGCTCCTAAAAATAAGGACATGGCCAAACCCTAGAAAATAGGAAATTACTTTCCTAAACTTTTCTAAAAAGTAGGAAGTTACTTTCTAAAACAATTACTTTCCATTATCATGCAAGATAATTGGGCCAAGTAATTAACTAACACATAAACGAAATTATAAGCCCAAATTAATGTTTAATGGAATTAATTTATTACAAAGCAAATAATTCCTATCAACTTAACAATGGTGTGATCCATAAATGGCAAGGCCCAAGCACGCCATCTTGGTCTTCAATTTCGTCCATAAACATTCTTCAAGGCTCTTAATCCATGATAAGGATTCTCTCTTTGTCATGATATGGATTAAGTGAATCCTAATCCCATTAGGATTGTAAATCCTAGTGTCATTCAGATTTAGTTTAGAAATCCTATTCCCATTAGGATTTGGAGTAGATTGCTTGGATGGATTCTAATCATTCCCTCTCTCCTCGAAAGGATTCGTCCTCGAATCTAGAAGTTGAGCTCTTGGATCAAACACCAATATCACGAACTCGATGCAAACTTGAGCCAAGTAAAATTGGAAAGATTCACATCTTAGGCAACAAACATTTATATCCTGCAAAAACAAAATAAGTGTATAAGGTAAACATCCTCGTGCACTTTCCTTTGTCAAATGAATTAGGCGGGCAGAATATTTATGCATGCGTAAAACATATAAACACAATATTGTTAAAGAAAATTCATAACAATTATGAAAATAAACATCATGTATTAAATGCAAATCAGAAATCCTATTACTAAATGTATCATAAAACAATTTGAAGAAAAACACTTCATATAAATGCAAACTTAGTAGTTTCGACAATATGAAAATATTCAAGACAAACTTATTAACAACATGCATGGACACACTATCACTAACATAGAAATTAACGACTTTATTATGTAAAGTAAGAAAAGGACTCAAACATTTATTAAGGTAATTACAAATATTATCCATGGATTCATAAGAATACTCATAGCAATTAAATATATATATATCCCGGATTAAATGTAAATCATAATAACGTTTGAAACACTTTACGAACATACTTCAGTTATCAAATATGAAAATACAATTCCAAAGAATAGAAACAGAATGTAAACAATCTATTAAATAGATATAAACACAATTCCTTACCTTTTGGAATGCAAAAGAAATTAGGAACTTAGATAACTTACCAAACAAGTGTTTAACCACTAGATTACCTCTTCAGATTTGAAGGATTTGGAGGTGTAATTTATTGACATAAGAATGTGTAAAATCACGAACCAAATAATCAAAACAAAGATTAGTCCAGTAAGTATATCCATTATAATTAACACTTTGAAACACTTGAAAAGTATAGGGAAGCTTTTGAAATTGATTAAAAATAGATTGAAAACTTTGAAACTCAACTGAATTGATAACTTCAAAGTTATTAATAGTTTTAAGATCAAAATCAATTGAAAACTTACCTAACTTACCTGGCTTACCTTGAGAAAAACATGTCATGGCAGATTGAACTCCTTCCATTGCGTATTGAGTTGTTTTCAACTCCATTAGATGTCTAGGAACTCCATAAATCTGCAAAACAAAATTTCTAGGCAGCAAACAATGTAAATCGTGATCACTAGAATTCATAAGTACAAGATGTTGTTGTTTAGCTCTCAATAAACTCTCATTCTCACCCTTTCTATTACTCTTGTTTTGCTCACAGCCTATGCTACCTATAGCACTCTTTTGACTTTATTTTTCAGCTTCTTCTCACTTTTGTTTTTCCATCTCACTCTTTTCTTTCTCTTGTTTTCTCTCATTTCAGCACAAGATTTAGCAACTCTTGCTTGATCTTCAGAAATTTGACAAGGCGTTAAAGCTCCAAGTTTAAACATTTTACCATCCTTGATGATTGAATAGCAATATTTGAGATCATTATAGATTCCTTTGCAAGCAAGTTGCCACGGTTTTCCCAACAAAAGATGGGCTGCTTGCATAGGAAATACGTCACATAGTATTTTGGTGTTGTAGTTTCCTATTGTGAGTGCAACCTTTACTTGCTTTGTCACCCATATTTCACCACAATTATTACTTCATTGTAGCAAGTAAGGATTTGGATGTGGAGTGGGTTGCATATTCAATTTTTCTACCATGAGCTCACTAGCAAAGTTAGAGCTTTCACAATCAATCACCACAGCACACACTTTATCTTTGACATTGCACCTTGTATAAAACTCTTTCACACATGATGTAGATGTGGTGTTAGACTACTTAATTTCATCAAGAGGATATATCAACTTTCGGAGTGTTTGCATTAATTTTTCAATCTCCAAATTAAGAGTATTTGTACTTTCTTTCACCATTGATTACTAAACCTGCAATGTTAGTGAAAAACAGCAAGAAAAGTAATATATCTCCTCACGGGTTCTCACTTTGGTGAGTAGGTACTCTCCACTCTTTATAAGTAGCTTTTCTCCTGTAATGTATACCCTAACTATGCACTCAATAATGGATCACCTAAACTATATGAGTCCAACCAGCATGTTGATTTGTAGAACAAATGAAACCATGAAGTTCAATCAATCAAGACGCGCACAAGTTAAATCAAATAGAATATTTTAGGCAAGAGACCAAAAAAGAGTATTTAGGTAACATGCGGGGTATAATTCGATTTAGCTAAAAAAACTAATGAAAACAGAAACTAGACAGAAAGAAAAGAAAATGGCAACTTGAATCACTCAATTCCGATTTAAATTGAGCAAGTTATGGCAATTTGAATATTGGTGGTTTTAAGGAAATAATATAGAACACTTAGTTCTTTTTAGGCTGAAAACGATTTTTTTTGTAATGTAATGTCTGATTTTTTTTTTCGTATTGGGCCTTTTTTTTACGTTGGGTTTTTTTTAATGTCGGCCTCTATTTTTTTTATTCGGACAAACCCACTTAGGGTTTCAAGATTGTTAAGACACAAACCTAGGGTTTTTAAGGTGGTTTGTCTTTTGTTGTCTTAACTTGAAATTTTAGCAACCAATTGTGTTCAAGAATTCACCAATCAATTCGAATATCAATATGCCACAAATACAAGATCTTCAAGATTTATGCCAAGGAACAAGAATATAAGTTCAAGATTTTGATTGTAGCAAATTTTGAAATTCAAGAAAATCAAGAACTTCAAGAAAGTAATCAAGAATTTATCTTTATGACAAGAAACAAAACTTGGCGAAAGGATAACAAATTTTAGAAACAAAATAGAGATAATAGCAAAAAGAATGAAGTCAAAAGGACAAGAAACAAGGAAGTTCAAAATTTTGAAGCAAAAATCCAAAACCCTAATTTTTTTTACGTGAATTTTTTACGTTTTGAGCATGAAATTCCTATAAGGTTTCAGCATAAAAATTCAACACAAAAACGGGCAGAATTGACATGAACAAGACAGCAGCAAGAACGACTCAAAAACAGCAAGAATTATGCAACAAAACAGCAAGACCGAAAAGAAAACAATTGACACAAAACCGAAAAATAGAACCTAATTTTTATGCAACAACCCGGATTCTCTTATACCAATTTATACGAATGACCGAGTCTTGATGTCCTAGACCACCGAGTACACCCAATTTCTTTAGACCATGCTGCAATAAACTTGAACAAAGAAGACAAAAAGAACAAACAATGTGGAAAAGGAATTTAATGGAAACGTGAAGATGGGATGATAACCAATTGAACCCCCACGTCTATAGCAAAATAATTAACTTAGCCTATGTAAATCAAGAGACTAAACTAAAAGGTTTGATGGGTTCTTGAAATCAAGAACAGGTTGGCTTGCCTAGAGGTCCTAGCTAAAGGCTTGCGAGTCAATGAAGAACAACTAAACTTAATTGTGCTACAAGGTTTTCAAACACAAAGTGTTCAACAATTTAGCAAAGCTAAAATCTGATTTTCTCATTCACGTTGAAATTAACATGAAAACATGCCTATAAATAGGCTTACAAAAAGGAAACCCTAATGGTAGTCAATTACAACTTGACTTCCCAACTTACCAATCCAATTTTAGGAAACTTCCAAATTGGAGTTGATAACTAACTAACTAACTTACTTTCTAAAAACCAAACACACGGTTTTCTAGCTACAAAATAGGACACGATTTGTCCCCTAAAAAGTAGCACATGCTTATGCTCCTAAAAACAAGGACACGGCCAAACCCTAGAAAGTAGGAAATTACTTTTCTAAACTTTCCTAAAAAGTAGGAAGTTACTTTCTAAAACAATTACTTTCCATTATCATGCAAGATAGTTGGGCCAAGTAATTAACTAACACGTAAACGAAATTATAAGCCCAAATTAATGTTTAATGGACATAATTTATTACAAAGCAAATAAATCCTATCAACTTAACAATGGCATGATCCATAAATGGCAAAGCCTAAGCACGCTATCTTGGTCTTCAATTTCGTCCATGAACATTCTTCAAGGCTCTTAATCCATGATAAAGATTCTCTCTTTGTTATGATGTGGATTAAGTGAATTCTAATCCCATTAGGATTGTAAAACCTAGTCTCATTAGGATTTAGTTGAGAAATCCTATTCCCATTAGGATTTGGAGTAGATTGCTTGAATAGATTCTCATCAGGATCCTTGCCAATATTTCCTCAGTTATTTTTGGTTGAGAAGTGGTAAATAAATTGCTATAATTAATATTTTATGATTTCCTCAATCACTTCTTCCTCGGTTGTATCGATTAAGCCATCATCTCTTAAAGTCGTTTATCCTATTCTACTTTCTTTTTTGTGCCACACTTGCATGGAAAAATTTCGTATTTTTATCACCTTCTTTTAGCCATTTTGCCCTTGCATTTTTGACTCTAGCATTTTTCCTCCTCCTTGTATGCATCAGTCAATTGGTTTTTAAGGCTATTCCAAACCATTCAATCATTTGTTATCCCTTTTTTTTGACACTTTTCCATTTCTCTTTTGATCAGATTTATCTTTATGGATGAGTTGATTTTTCCTCTACTATTCCATTTTAGAAGTTCTATCCTACACTTTTTTATCTTTTGCTAGACCCTAAATTGTTTTGAACCCTCGCATTGTGAATTCCAAGCCTTTCTTATAAGCTGTTCCACCTTCTGATTTTCAGTCCATCTACTGTCAAAGTGGAATGTGCATCTCACTTTTGCAGTATTTGGTTTTGATTCCAATATGAGTATCATGTGATCAGAGGCCACTTTTTCTTCATGTTGCACTACAGCTTGATTAAAAAGTATATGCCACTCAAAAGATGGAAACACCCTATCTAACATTTTCTCCACATACCCTTCATTTTCCTATTATTTGCCTATGTCCATATTTTTCCTTTGAAAGTAATTTCCTCCATTTCTATTTCTCTAATAAATGTCCTAAATTTCCTAAAACTCCAATTAGGACTTTCCTTCCCCTTTTATTCTCCTCCTTATAGTATATCATTAAAATCCTCCCCTAAGAGCTATTTGTCCCCCCACTAGTCCTTCCTCATTTTTAGGTACTCCCATTATTTTTTACTAATTTTCTTTTTTGTATTGAGATAAATAAATGCCTCCAAATTCTACACTCCCTCGCCTTAACTTGAAATTCTATCTCAATACAAAAATCTGACAACACTATCTGGTGTATTTGTACATGAGCTTTTCATAGTAGAAGTAATCCACCACTTAATCTAATAGGATTCACTGCTATCCATCTGTCCTCAAATTTTAGTTTTCTACAAACTGACTTCATAAAACCTAGTTTTCTCTTAGTCTCACAAAGAAAGACTAAGTTTGAGAGTGAGTTTTAGTGACTCCTTGAGTTTTGGAATTGTAGATGGACCTCCAAAACCTTTATAATTTTAAAACTAGATTTTCATCTAGGTATTTAGGGCCATTTTTAGTTGGCTTCCTCCACTAATAATTGTAGGCTCATTAATTCATGTTCCTCTGCCTTTTGCTTTTTGATATTTAGATCATCACAGCTCCCTTCTTCCCACGCATTCTCCTCATTCCAGCTTTTTTTCATACCTCCTTCAATGTTCTTTTCATTTGTAATTGTGAGTTGTTTGACTGCTTCCTTCTTTTTTTGAGTCCTTTTTCTTGTCCACCTCTTTGTTGGGCCTGAGATATTGATAGGATAGGGATTTTGCTCTTTTATTTTCCCCTCCATCATAATATCCTTGAGTGGTGATCTGTTCAACTGTACTTTAACTGGTACCTCCACTAGTTTGTCCATCTCACTGGCCTTTCTTCGTTGATGAATCGTGTCAACTTTCATAAGCTCTAACTTGTATAGTTCATTATTACCTTGAATTGTAGTCTTATGAGTAAGATCAATGACTGCACTCATTGGATTTTGACTTAATAACTCTCTTTCATTTTATGCCCTTATCTCCTCAACCACCCTCCCCTTGCTTTCTATTTTATTTGCGTTTGGCTTCAATTCGTTTGAAGTTCTATCTTCTCTCTGCTCCTTAAGTGGATTCTTGCTGGTTGTTTCAGTTGTTCCATTGGTCCCCAATATGGCCTCAGAAGTGTTGATTATCTTGTTTGGATTTGTTGGTTCCTGTTTAAAGTTGTTCTTTTCCATCTCACCAAACTCTTTTCCCTTAAACTTACTGTTCTTTGCCTTCCAAAAGTTTTCTAATCTCCCATGTCCCACCCTTATCCAGTTCCCAAATTGTCCTTCTAAGAAAACTCCTATTTTGAATCCTCCTTCCATCTAATACATTCTTTCTCATTATGTCCTATTCTTCCATAGTAGAAGCAAAATAAGGGAAGAATTCCATATTTGAAATCTACCTAATGGAAACTATTATGATACTTCACCTTAGTTCCTCTCAGCATTGGTTTAGTGAGATCTAAGGTTACCATTATTTTCACACAATTCCTATCAGATGAATCACTCAGTGGAATCACCCACATCCAGTACCTCTGCAAACACTTGATCAATCTTCATCCCTGTATCTTTTATCAGCTAATGAGAGGGCAAGTTCCTCACCTAGACCTAATATGGTGCTTTGTTAAATTCCTCCAATTTTGATTCAAATCCTTCATTCCATTGCTGAATCACTAGGGCTTGATTGTCAAAAAACCCATGGTCTCCCCTGTAATGCTCTATTCTTGTCTTCCATTTTGGTAAAGAAAAATTGGAATAAGTTATGCTTTAGCTCTCTCATTGTTAACTTACCTTGTCTACACCATATTCCAGTCATGGTATTTTTAAGTCCCATAAAGTTCATTTTTCTTTCCCCAAAAACTTTTTCCACTAGACTATTTTCACTCTTCCTTCAACTCTAAGACTACTACTTCTTCTTCCACCGCAGAAAGAGTGAATTTTTGCATTCTATTTACCACTTCTTCCTCCATTGGAAATATATGGCTTGATCCCCTTTATCGTCTATTGCTTTGGACTTGCTTTAGCTAACCCTGCAAAAGAACACAAGGTAGCACCACTAGACTACCATTCAATTTGCAAGCACTAATATAAAATGTCTCTCATTTGTGATTTTGTAATTTAAGCCTAAGTCCAAAAGAGCTGATTTTTTAGTTTTTCTCCTCCCTCCTAAATCTGATTTGAAAAAAACTCTCTATATCTTTTTTTTAAATGATAACCCAAAATCTTAAGTAAACACTAACTAATCAAGATCTTCATATTGGATACCGATTTAGTGTTATTCGAAGATTTGTGGAAATCTATGTCGCTTAGAGAGAGAGAGGTTTTAAAAATCTTGTTTCTTGTGCATGGTCTATATTGAAAGAAATTGAGATCTTTTGAAAAGTATTACTTGTGGGTTTGGACATTATTCATACCTTCAAATAAGGGAATTCTCTATCTTACTAGTTAGATACTATTGGATAAAGTGAAGCTTGGTGATAAAAATTTATTTTACTAAGGTAGTAAGGTTTATGTCCCCTATAACTTTTATTCATTTTAAATAAAATTAGGGTTCATAATTTAACCCTTTTTGTACGAGGCCTTTACAAAAAAAAAAGTGTGTTAATAGTTTTGTAAATAATTTAACATATTAATTTTGACCAATTGAAATGAATTTCTAACTATGCTATTGTGAAGGCAGATTTTTATCTATGTAAAAAATCAAATATTTTTTTAAATAGATTTTACATTATAATTTCTTGAAATTTGCTACTTTTACTACGTTTTTTGGCATAACCTCGCCTATAAGATGGGACGCCACACCAAATTTTATTTATTAAACACAGAAAATGAGTGGCGGATATACCCTAACCACTATTACAAGAGCAAAGGTGTTTAAATTAGGAGTAGTACTCCTTTACAAATTACATGAAGCCATAAGAAAAGGTAAATGAGGATACATATGCATGGATTTCAAAAATTTGAAGCTAACTTGATTGCCCCTCATGTTATAGATGAACTCTAAAGATATATGAACCTTTCCAAGAGGCAATATGCATAAAATCAAAATTAACCTTGTACGAAGCATGCACTTATTTGATTTAAGCATTGCACTCTGCATTTTCACTTCTGAAACATGTGCATTTATCTTCCAAACATAATCTGTACGTGCACCTTTCTCACCATCTTTGAGCTAGCGTCAAAAGAAAAGGCATAAAAAAGCTTATGCAACCCCAATACATAGCAAAACCACTACAGGGGCAATATGTCTTCAGTAAGGAAAAATTTTTTATGACAGCAAATTCTAAAGCATTAGCCCATACAACTAAGCATACATAGGTACGAAGATCAGAGCAAGTCAAAGCCACAAATTTAGCATGTGCGCATTAGTCATTCATCCGCCAATACATTCTTCATTTACAAATAAGGGCCTGGTAATGACTGGCCAAGAAGTGCATTCCAAACCCACTATTCAACACTTCACTTTCAGCAGTTAGTAACAATCATTCACCCAAAAATATCCAAACCAAAACTCAGTAGAGCCACTAGTTCAAACACTTCTCCCTAAACTGGCTCCCCAACAATATTATGTCCAAACCAAACTTATATCTCAAACATCTTGGACCTTGAACAAAGGTCCCAAGTAACAACATGACCACAAATACGAAAACATGATCATGGGCAAATAAGCAAAAACATGGAAGCAATGTAGCAAACCACAACATTCATTCAATATCCTGTCAATCTGAAACCTAAAGTTCCACAACAATTTTAGCAACCTAATACATGAGATTCCATCACACTAGCACCTTAATCCAAGGGCCTAAGGAAAAGCCACAATCACCACAAAAATTAGAGCAAGCCACAACACTTGATACATCACCACATCAGAGAAACCACACCTAAAATGTCATCGCTTATCCTCTTCCCGAACAGGGCCCTAAAAGATCAATTTGAATTACATCTTGTCTCCTAAGAAAAAAAATTAGCCCCAAATTATACAAACACCTAATCAGCATTAGACACAAAATTGAGCCTTAATCACTCCAGCACCTTAAATCACACATCACATAGAAAAAGGATAATTTGTTGCAACATGAGTATTCATCTCATATGCCAAATACATTAGAACAATTTGAGGTATCCTCCACAAAACCAACCCAACCTTTGATTCCATGAAGGCCATTCTAGTGGCATATGTCTAAAAGAACATCAGCATGGCAAATTACAAAATAAATTATTAGACATAGAAGCCTTGTAAAAAATCAAATATATAATACCATTCTCAGGATCATATTAGCAATCGCAGTACCTCGCATTATGCCTTTAACAATTAATGATAAGGTCTTAAGCTTCCATTCAATTTGGCCTTAGATTTTCCTTTTCTTTTTAGCTTATTTGATTTTTTTCCTTATTTCTTTTGAAATTTCTTTTCTAGTTAAGATTGATTGAACTATTTTTATCGTAAATTCATGTTTTCACTTTTTTGGCATACCTCAGAATGGTATGAGTCGGAGTCAAAATCAATGGTAATAGGAAGTGGAATCAAATCCTTCGTCTCAAGCCTTTTTGTATGCATCAGTTTTTGCTTTGAGTTCAGTTCCTTGATCTAAGGAAGCTCATTATCCGCAATGTCTTTTTGTTTGACATCTTGATTCTTTTTCCTTTTTGAATCATGAGGAGGATTTTGTCATGTTTCTACTTCTTCAAATTTGATTATAACAGGAATTGATTTAGCTTCTTCCTTCTTCGGACTGCTTATCGAACAAGATTCTAAAGGTTAAATGTCATACTCATGTGCTTGAGAAAATTTGAATTCAATTTTCTCATCATCTGTTGCTGCAGGGAAAGAGCATTGATCTTGGCATTTGGGGAATTCATCTACTGCCTGATCTTCAATAATTAAGATTTCTTCTTATTTCTTTTTTATGGGACAATTTCCAAACCTCATTACTGAACTTTCATATTCTTGTGATTGGTGTTGTTTCTCCCTCAATTTGTCTTTTTGATCATCCACCTCTTGGATTTCTTTGTATGTTTCATACAAATGCAGTAAAATTAATTAAACAAAAAGCAAAATTTTTACCATGTTTAAGTTTAGTAAATCCTGATTGGTTTAAAATTGTTGAAACTGATGCTTCTGATATTGGTTATGGAGGAATTTTAAAACAAAAGAATCCACAAACTAATAAAGAAGAATTAGTTAGATACTATTCTGGAACATAGAAAAATGCTCAAATAAATTATTCTACAATTAAAAAAGAAATTCTTAGTATAGTTCTTGTTGTAAATTAACATCCAACCTTTTAGCAATTTTCATTTCTGAAACAGATCTCAAATTAGATTTGTATGCGATTATTCATAAATATTTCAATAATCCTTCTAATTCTCATTCAGTTTAAGAGGACCACTTCCTCTAAAAACTCGGCATACTTATGCAGATTTTTTAAATTTTACCAAAATTGCTACAATTAAAAAAGAAATTCTTAGTATAGTTCTTTGTATTTCTAAATTCCAAGATGATTTATTAAATCAAGAATTTTTACTTAGAGTTGACTGTAGTGCTGCAAAAGAAGTTTTACAAAAAGATGTAAAAAATATTGCATCTAAACAAATATTTGCTAGATGGCAAGCTATTTTATCTGTATTTAACTTTAAAATTGTCTATATTAAAGGTGAATTAAATTCTTTACCTGAATTTCTTACTAGAGAATTCTTACAAGGATAAAACTTTTTTCAGGTTATGAAACAACAAACTGAAGAAGAAATTGAAATTTTAAAAGAAAATTATTTAAAATATTATCTTCAAAAATTTTCTAAAAAAGAAATTAGAATAAGAAATTATAATACAAAATCCTTAAATGATCAAATTTTTATTCATCAAGTACAATATTACAGAATGGTAAGAGTAAAGAAATTCATACAAAAATCAGATTCACCAAATAAAGAAGCTTATTATAGATTTATAAAATCTTTTGGAAAGAAAATATATTTTGTTTAAAAAATCAAAGAATGGAAGAAAATTTTAAATTACAATGGTTAAAAGATTATATTGAAAATCCAGCTACAATTAAGAAAATTAGAAAAATTTATTCATTAAAAGAAAGGGTTCGACAAGATTCTGAATTTCCTCATGTTTATCATGTAGAAAATGTAAATGCTTTATCAATAAAACAACAAGTATTTTTACATCAAATGCAATACTACCAAATGTTGATTTCATATCACATGAATAAATCTAGAAGACATCCAATAATAAATCAATTTTTATGGAATTGTCTTGAAAATTTTAGAAAAGAAATTGCTATTATTATTTAAAATCTTTTTATTTTAAAATTTTTTGCAGGAAATGCAAGGTAGAGGTGGAAGAGGTCATAGACCTCAAATGGATTTTGGTTATGTTAGCCATTACAATTCCCAATATCCTCCACTATACTGGTCATCTCAAATGAGATGTCAGTCTTCTTTAAATCAATCAAATTCCAAAAATAATTCTCTTGTTCCATTGGGTCATATACCCACAGCCAAAAATGTCCTTCTTGATGAATCCTCAAATCAGGACCATGATTCAAGTACCAATTCTGATGGTGAACAATTGCAAATGACAGAAAAAGAGAAAAATGAATTCGAACAATTAATACATAATTTTGATGACGACTGGTTCTGGGTCTGTCATTTATATCAGCAATTTTGGTAAAATGTTAGAAGAGAATTTATGGTAGTATACACATAATTTGTTGAATTATCTAGGATCATGGTCCTGAATTATGAATTACCATTGTTTTGAGGATTCATCAAGAAGGACATTTTGGGCTTTATTTATTATAATTTCTTATCAGAAATGAATTGTTTTGATGGATCTGAAAAAGTTAGAGGAAATCTAAGAAATTGTTTTGATGGAATAAATATCCCATTTTCTCAAATTACTTATGGAGAATTAATCAGTGTATGTACTGAAGAAGGCTTAAAATTATGCAATGATATAAAATTAAAAGCACAAATAAAAAAAGAAACTCAAAAAGCAGAATGAGGAGATTTTTGTCATCAATTTGCTTATAATCCACATGAATTAAAATCACCTCTTAGAAAAGTAGAAAAAAAATTAAAGAAAAAACATAAAAAATATGAAAGATCATTTGAAAGATCTGAAAATTCTGAAGAAAGAATTAAAAGAAAGAAAAAATCTAGAAAGAAATGGATAGAAGAAAATATAACATGTAGAAAATGTGGTAAAAAAGGACATTATGCTAATAAATGTACTTCTAGGACAAATATTAATGAAATTCTTTTGGAAAAATTAGAAGATATAAATTTAGATAAAGAATTAAAAGAATATTTAATACAAACAATAGAAAATAAAATTTACAAAACCGATTCATCAGATAGTGAAGAATCTGTATAAATAAATAATATAAGTTCAGATGATACTGATGAAAATTGTGAAAATTGTAATTCGAAATCAGATTATTACAAAGCAATAATTGAAGCTAATGGATTAAATGAAATAGGAATATTCACATTATCTGAAAAACATAAAATGATGCTTAATTTAGTTGAGGAAATTCAAGATCCAATAAGAAAAAGACAATATTTAGAAAAATATTTACAATTAGAAGAAGACAATAAAAATTCTTTAAATCATTCTCCATCTACTTCTTATGAAAATTCTCAAATAAAAAGAAAATTAGATAGAATAAATACTTCATTTACAATGCAAGATGTAATAGATCATTTACAAAATCAAAATCCTAAACAAATTACTTTACCAATTTTAAAAGAAGAAGTTAATGAATTAAAAATAGAAATTCAAAAATTAAAAGAAATAATTTTAATTTTAAAAGAATTAAATTTAAAAAATATATTAAATACACAGAATGAAGAACAAATAGAAGAAATTTCTGAACAAAATAATTTTCTTCAAATAAATACCTTAGTCACTTCTCATAAATATTATATTTCTATTACATTAATAATAAATAGAGAATATAAAATTCAAACAATTGAAATGGTTGATTCAGGTGCAGATTTAAATTGTATAAAAGAATGATTAATTCCTTCAAAATATTTTGAAAATACTCATCTAGAATTACATGCAGCACAAGGTACACAAATAAATATAAAATATAAAATATCAGATGTTTGCATATTTTCTGAAGAAAATAATTACATTTGTTCTCCATTTGTAATAACTAATGCAATTGGTCAACATGTAATATTAGGAAATCCTTTTTTAAATTTAATGCATCCTTATCAATGTGATGGTAAAAAATTATCAAAAATAAATTCTAATTTATCATTTCAATTTGTAACTCTTCCTAAAATTAGAGATCTTTAAAATACTTACCTTAATTTATCTTAAAATCTCACAATATTGTTTTTTGCAGGTTTTAGTTATGATAAAGGAGGTAAAGATTTGGTTCTCTACAATAATATTTTCTTTTTTGCAGGAAATGAGAGGCAGAGGCCGTCAATCCCAAAATAAATTTGGTTATAATATAAATCAAATAAGTCAAAATAGACTTCCTAATTCCTCTTCTCAATGGTCATCTCAAATGAGAGGACAAAATTTCCTTAGTCAGAAAATTACTACACCTTCTATAGGTTTTAATCCCAATGTTAAAAGAAATATTTTAGAAGGAACATCCTCAAATCAGGATTATGATTACATTCCAAATGGAGTACAAGTACATGCTTTAACTATATCTACAAGTGATCTTAAATTAGATCCTTATGATGTAGTAAATAAATATTTTAATCATCCTTCTAGTTCTCAATTTGGTTTAAAAGGACCTTTACCCTTAAAAACCCGTCATACATATGCAGATTTTTTAAATTTCACAAAATTTGCAGATGTTAAAGACAAACCAAAAGCAAATCATCCTCAAGAATGGTCTCCTACTTATGAGGATAGTGAAATAGCCCTTTCTCAAATATATATCCACCAAATTCCTTCATTTTCAGATTGGAAAATACCATCTACCCAAGCCTTAAAATTCATTTCAAATTACAATAAAATTGAATATCAATTTACCTATTATGATATGGTGGATAGTTTCTCCAAAGTATTCTTATATCAAAATTCAAATTCCTTGTGTAGACACACTTGGTGGATACGCATTGATGATTCCATTTTTGAAAAACCCATACCAAATTGGTTTATTGAATGGTTCAAAAATATGGGACCAAAACAAGAAAATTTTTTACCTGAAAAATTACAACCATTTTTTAGCCAATTCCAATATATTTATTCCTCAAAATTCCAAAATCCTGAAATCTTTGGAGAATCCTTTCTATTATTCTTAATAAAATTCCAAATACCATGGTTATTTGCATGGAAATATGAAGTAGGATATGCAATTGATGGTATTCCATAGCTCAGAAGAATATTATACACAAAATGGTGGCCAAAGTGTCTAGTTGATTATGATTCAATTCAAAAAATATTGGCACAAGAAGAGATTTCTTGTGGTTGATTATTTTCTGGTTTTGGAAATATGGGTGTGGTTGTAGTTATTTGTTTAGTAGCTTTTATAATTTCACCTCTTTGATTTTCATTTAGATAATGATCCCACCAACCACGTAATTGTCCAGTAAAACCTTGAGTACAAGCTCTTACAGCTTGTTCTTCAGTAATATTTTCCATTTTTAAAATATTAATATACATTGATATTTTATGACACATATTAGCAATTTGATAAGGTGTAAACCCATCAAGATTCCATTCATATATAGCATTATTTTGATAACAATTTTTCCAATCACCATGCTCTTCAATTAAAAGATCTTGAGGAGTTGGTCTAGGATAATAAAATTGAGTTTGTGGATATTTTGGTCTAAATTTTGAGTTAGGTTTCTTTATTTTATTTATTTCCAATTGATTTGAATCTTCATCTATGTATAAATTATTAAACATTTCTTCTAATTGATCTATTTGTAAATTATTATTAATTATTTCTTCTTTTTCATAACTTAATACATTGAGTCTTAATTTATTAAATTCTGAATTTAATTTTTCTAATTTTTCTTTAGTAAAACCTGAAGGTAAAGACTTTAACATATTTAAAGGTAAATCAGGCATAGGTTTAAATGAAAATGGTTGAGTTTTACTAGACCCTAATTTTATATTTTCTAAAGAAAAAATATTTTTTGGGTTTTGAAGATTAATTTTATCTTCAATACGACATAATTGTTTAGAAATGGTATTTAAATTAAGATTTGTAAAATTATTTTGTTTGGCTATTTTTGCTAATTCAACATTACTAACATCAATATAAGGACAAGCCTCAGTTGAAGTATTTACAGCTTCTATTTTTATTAACTGTGAAGGAGGATAAATTGCTTTTAATAATTTATCATCAGATAATTTCCAAGTCTGATGAGCTTCTTCAAGAACATTTAGACTATATTGATCATCAATGTATTTTGCTTTTTGTTCAGTAAACCTTTATATGATAGATTAAAGAAAAATCCTCTTGAATGGTCTGAAATTCATACAAATGCAGTAAAATTAATTAAACAAAAAGTAAAATTTTTACTATATTTAAGTTTAGTAAATCCTGATTGGTTTAAAATTGTTGAAACTGATGCTTCTGATATTGGTTATGGAGGAATTTATTATGATCTTGTGGGTCGACACCCAAGTAGCGTTCGTCTTTTCATGAGGCGGTTGATGATGTTGTAAGTCCTCTTTTTACAACAGGAGGGAAGAACTTGAAAGAACTTCTTAACTCCTTAGCATAAACCTGTAAAATATAAAAACTTAAAGAAGAAAGAAGAAGAGAAGCTTGTTTGAAGAAAAGAAGAGAAAGTTTTGAAACGAAGAAATTTCTATTGCATAAGAACTCTTGATTACAAAAGAGAATTACAAAGAGAGCTAGAGAGCTTTCTTCAAAGATTGAAAGATGTAGTAATGAAAAGGTGTCTATTACAACCCATTTTGATTCTATTTATAGACCAGCTAAGGACTTTTAAATAAAATACAAAAAAGTAAGGACTAATAACAAAATAAAAAAGTAAAAGACAATAATACAAAAGACAACCATTCAAAAGTGATGTGATATTTTTCTAACTTCACTTTTCTTTGTCTCCATGATGTCTCCTACTTGATTGATGTCCCCACTTGTTTGGAATTTTCCTTCCCACTTGATATCATTTCTTTGAAATTTTCTTTTTTGCAACCTTTTGTGAACTGATTTTAGTTGTTTCTGCTAAAAAATTAGGCAACAAACATTTCTGAAACAGATCTCAAATTAAGTGTATAAAATCTAAATGCTGGTGTAAATGTTTCATGAGGCGGTTGATGATGTTGTAAGTCCTCTTTTTAGCCGGTAATATGTCGTTGACAGTCGAGCAAGATCATCCATAATAAAAATGAGACATGTTCTATCTTTTAAATGGTCAAAAGATTGATATATAAACCAAAGTTTTGCTAAGTTTCATTAGCACAATAAGTTATCAAGTGTGGAGAAATCTAAAATATTCAATAAGTGATATCAAGTTTGGAGAAAATCTAAGATATTCAATACGTGATTCCATATAAAAAAAACTAAGTTATGTGTACACTACCATAAATTCTGTTGGTAATCCTACCCGAAGCTCATTTTAATTTTCTTAAATTGCTCTTTTGAATTGTTTTTATTTTATTATCTGATAGTATTATTTTTTATTTTTCTATGGAAAATAAACAAATAATTAAATTAGATTTAAAAGAAATAAGTAAAATATGCGTTGAAGATTTTAATCTTCCTTATTATACATTATTTAGAACTTGGTTCTTTAGAACTCATGATTCTAATCAACAAAAATATATTCAAAATGAATATTATGATTTTATTAAAAATAATGAAATTATTATTTCTTTTATTGCATGGTTTTATAAAGAAAAATAATAATCTCTTTTATGTTGAAAATAAGAAAATTGAAGTAATTGAACATAATAATGATTCTTTTGTTAATAAAAATGAAATAATAAGACAAGAAGAATTACATAAAATTGAAGTAAATTTGCATAAAAGTGACATAGAAGAAAATAGTTCTAAAAATATTAATAAATTATATAATATAGAAGATAATAATTCAAAAGTTAAAATTATTAAATCTAAAAATATTGATGAAAATTGTAATTTTGAAATAGAAATAGTTAATAATAATTTAGATGAAAATATTGAAAATAATAAAAATATTGATAAGGTAAGTGAAACTGATAAAACTAAAATTGTTAAAAATAGAAAATTAAATCAGTTAGAAATTTTTACATTATCTGAAAATCATAAAATGATGTTAAATTTAATTAATGAAATTAAAAATCCTATAAAAAGAAATCAATATTTTGAAATATATTTTCAAAATAATTCTTTACAAAATTATTCTTTTCCATCTAATGAAAATTCTTTTCAAAATAATAATTCTTTAAATATAAAACAAATAGATAAAGTAGACACTTCCTTAAAAGAAGATAAAATTACTTCACCTATATTAAAACAAGAAATTAATGAAAGGCTAATTTTGAAATGGATATGAATTGAATATTTTTGAGAAGTAATTAAAGTATTTAATTGAGAAGTTTGATCAAAAAAAATTTCTATTTTATTAAGTTCTTTTTCTTCTAAAATAATAAATTACTAAAATCAATTTATATTTTGCAAAAACATAAAGAAGAAATTATGAATTACTCTTATGTTCAAAATAAAGAAATTGATATAATTCAAAATAATAATCTTTTTTATGTTGAAAATAAGAAAATTGAAGTAATTGAACATAATAATGATTCTTTTGTTAATAAAAATGAAATAATAGAACAAGAAGAATTACATAAAATTGAAGTAAATTTGCATAAAAGTGACATAGAAGAAAATAGTTCTAAAAATATTAATAAATTATATAATATAGAAGATAATAATTTGTAAATTTGAAGTAGTAAGTCCCTTACTATTTAATTTTTGTTTATTTAATTTTAATGTTTAATTCCTGGTGTAAATTTGGTATCAGAGCCATAGAAGCCTAAGCCTCCTTTCGGGGGGGGGGGATTACTAGCAGTTATGGTAACGTAACTTTGGATCTGAACATATGGTTTCACAACAAGAAGATTATCTTTGGATGAAGCTGGAAAAATTAGTTCACAAAAAGTTGCAAAAAAGAAAAATTCAAAGAAATGATATCAAGTGGGAAGGAAAATTCCAAGCAAGTGGGGACATCAATCAAGTAGGAGGCATCATGGAGACAAAGAAAAGTGAAGTTAGAAAAATGTCACATCATTTTTGAATGGTTGTCTTTTGTATTATTGTCTTTTACTTTTTTATTTTGTTATTAGTCCTTACTTTTTTGTATTTTATTTAAAAGTCCTTAGGTGGTCTATAAATAGAATCCAAATGGGTTGTAATAGACACCTTTTGATTACTACATCTTTCAATCTTGGAAGAAAGCTCTCTAGCTCTCTTTGTAATTCTCTTTTGTAATCAAGAGTTCTTATGCAATAGAAATTTCTTGGTTTCAAAACTTTCTCTTCTTTTCTTCAAGCAAGCTTCTCTTCTTCTTCCTTCTTTAAGTTTTTATATTTTACAAGTTTATGCTAAGGAGTTAAGAAGTTCTTTCAAGTTCTTCCCTCCTGTTGTAAATTACGTTCAAGTTTTGCACATAAAGCTTGAAGATAAATGCTTCAAGATTAGAGAAAATAATTAGTAAGTCCCTTACTATTTAATTTTTAATACGTAGTCTTTATTTTTATACAGATTATGTATTAATTGTTCGAATTCATTTTCTCTTTTTCTGTTATTTGCAATTGTTCACCATCAGAATTGGTACTTGAATTTTAATTAAATAAACAAAAATTAAATAGTAAGGGATTTACTACTTATTTTCTCTAATCTTGAAGCATTTATCTTCAAGCTTTATGTGCAAAACTTGAAAGTAATTTACAACAGGAGGGAAGAACTTGAAAGAACTTCTTAACTCCTTAGCATAAACCTGTAAAATATAAAAACTTAAAGAAGAAAGAAGAAGAGAAGCTTGCTTGAAGAAAAGAAGAGAAAGTTTTGAAACCAAGAAATTTCTATTGCATAAGAACTCTTGATTACAAAAGAGAATTACAAAGAGAGCTAGAGAGCTTTCTTCAAAGATTGAAAGATGTAGTAATGAAAAGGTGTCTATTACAACCCATTTGGATTCTATTTATAGACCACCTAAGGACTTTTAAATAAAATACAAAAAAGTAAGGACTAATAACAAAATAAAAAAGTAAAAGACAATAATACAAAAGACAACCATTCAGGCATTTCTTTATTCATTTGAGATGGACTTGCTTTTGTTGGTATTTTTTGTTCATCAAAATGATTTTTTCTTCTTTTTCTTTTTCAGGAGAAGAAACAGCTTTCACTTTTTTCAATTCATTTTGCAATTTTGCAATCAAGTCATTTTTCTCATTTAATTCTTTCTGAGAAAAATTATCAATTTCTTGTGTCACTTTTTCTTTTTCAAGAGAATTTTTTGCATTAACAAGTGACTTCTCAATTTCAATGTAATCTACTTTACATTTTGGAACCATATCAGCAACAATGGTAAGAACTTGAAATTATTTTTATACATTTTGTGTATACATTTTGTGTATAAAATTAAATAGTAAGGGACTTACTACTTATTTTCTCTAATCTTGAAGCATTTATCTTCAAGCTTTATGTGCAAAACTTGAAAGTAATTTACACCAGGAGGTAAGAACTTGAATGAACTTCTTAACTCCTTAGCATAAACCTGTAAAATATAAAAACTTAAAGAAGAAAGAAGAAGAGAAGCTTGCTTGAAGAAAAGAAGAGAAAGTTTTGAAACCAAGAAATTTCTATTGCATAAGAACTCTTGATTACAAACGAGAATTACAAAGAGAGCTAGAGAGCTTTCTTCAAAGATTGAAAGATGTAGTAATGAAAAGGTGTCTATTACAACCCATTTTGATTCTATTTATAGACCAACTAAGGACTTTTAAATAAAATACAAAAAAGTAAGGACTAATAACAAAATAAAAAAGTAAAAGACAATAATACAAAAGACAACCATTCAAAAGTGATGTGACATTTTTCTAACTTCACTTTTCTTTGTCTCCATGATGTCTCTTACTTGATTGATGTCCCCACTTGTTTGGAATTTTCCTTCCCACTTGATATCATTTCTTTGAATTTTTCTTTTTTGCAACCTTTTGTGAACTGATTTTAGTTGTTTCTGCTAAAAAATTAGGCAACAAACATTTCTGAAACAGATCTCAAATTAAGTGTATAAAATCTAAATGCTGGTGTAAATGTTTATATCCTGCAAAAACAAAATAAATGTATAAGGTAAACATCCTCGTGCACTTTCCTTTGCCAAATGAATTAGGCGGGCAGAATATTTATGCATGCGTAAAACATATAAACACAATATTGTTAAAGAAAATTCATAACAATTATGAAAATAAACATCATGTATTAAATGCAAATCAGAAATCCTATTACTAAATGTATCATAAAACAATTTGAAGAAAAACACTTCATATAAATGCAAACTTAGTAGTTTCGACAATATGAAAATATTCAAGACAAATTTATTAACAACATGCATGGACACACTATCACTAACATAGAAATTAACGACTTTATTATGTAAAGTAAGAAAAGGACTCAAACATTTATTAATATAATTACAAATATTATCCATGGATTCATAAGAATACTCATAGCAATTAAATATATATATATCCCGGATTAAATGTAAATCATAATAACGTTTGAAACACTTTACAAACATACTTCAGTTATCAAATATGAAAATACAATTCCAAAGAATAGAAACAGAATGTAAACAATCTATTAAATAGATATAAACACAATTCCTTACCTTTTGGAATGCAAAAGAAATTAGGAACTTAGATAACTTACCAAACAAGTGTTTAACCACTAGATTACCTCTTCGGATTTGAAGGATTTGGAGGTGTAATTTATTGACATAAGAATGTGTAAAATCACGAACCAAATAATCAAAACAAAGATTAGTCTAGCAAGTATATCCATTATAATTAACACTTTAAAACACTTGAAAAGTATAGGGAAGCTTTTGAAATTGATTAAAAATAGATTGAAAACTTTGAAACTCAACTGAATTGATAACTACAAAGTTATTAATAGTTTTAAGATCAAAATCAATTGAAAACTTACCTAACTTACCTGGCTTACCTTGAGAGAAACATGTCATGGCAGATTGAACTCCTTCCATTGCGTATTGAGTTGTTTTCAACTCCATTAGATGTCTAGGAACTCCATAAATCTGCAAAAAAAAATTTCTAGGCAACAAACAATGTAAATCGTGATCACTAGAATTCATAAGTACAAGATGTTGTTGTTTAGCTCTCAATAAACTCTCATTCTCACCCTTTCTATTACTCTTGTTTTGCTCACAGCCTATGCTACCTATAGCACTCTTTTGACTTTATTTTTCAGCTTCTTCTCTCTTTTGTTTTTCCATCTCACTCTTTTCTTTCTCTTGTTTTCTCTCATTTCAGCACAATATTTAGCAACTCTTGCTTGATCTTCAGAAATTTGACAAGGCGTTAAAGCTCCAAGTTTAAACATTTTACCATCCTTGATGATTGAATAGCAATATTTGAGATCATTATAGATTCCTTTGCAAGCAAGTTGCCACGGTTTTCCCAACAAAAGATGGGCTGCTTGCATAGGAAATACGTCACATAGTATTTTGGTGTTGTAGTTTCCTATTGTGAATGCAACCTTTACTTGCTTTGTCACCCATATTTCACCACAATTATTACTCCATTGTAGCAAGTAAGGATTTGGATGTGGAGTGGGTTGCATATTCAATTTTTCTACCATGAGCTCACTAGCAAAGTTAGAGCTTTCACAATCAATCACCACAGCACACACTTTATCTTTGACATTGCACCTTGTATAAAACTCTTTCACACATGATGTAGATGTGGTGTTAGACTACTTAATTTCATCAAGAGGATATATCAACTTTCGGAGTGTTTGCATTAATTTTTCAATCTCCAAATTAAGAGTATTTGTACTTTCGTTCACCATTGATTACTAAACCTGCAATGTTAGTGGAAAACAGCAAGAAAAGTAATATATCTCCTCACGGGTTCTCACTTTGGTGAGTAGGTACTCTCCACTCTTTATAAGTAGCTTTTCTCCTGTAATGTATACCCTAACTATGCACTCAATAATGGATCACCTAAACTATATGAGTCCAACCAGCATGTTGATTTGTAGAACAAATGAAACCATGAAGTTCAATCAATCAAGACCCGCACAAGTTAAATCAAATAGAATATTTTAGGCAAGAGACCAAAAAAGAGTATTTAGGTAACATGCGGGGTATAATTCGATTTAGCTAAAAAAACTAATGAAAACAGAAACTAGACAGAAAGACAAGAAAATGGCAACTTGAATCACTCAATTCCGATTTAAATTGAGCAAGTTATGGCAATTTGAATATTGGTGGTTTTAAGTAAATAATATAGAACACTTACTTCTTTTTAGGCTGAAAACGATTTTTTTTTGCAATGTAATGTCTGATTTTTTTTTCGTATTGGGCCTTTTTTTTACGTTGGGTTTTTTTTTAATGTCGGCCTCTATTTTTTTTATTCGGACAAACCCACTTAGGGTTTCAAGATTGTTAAGACACAAACCTAGGGTTTTTAAGGTGGTTTGTCTTTTGTTGTCTTAACTTGAAATTTCAGCAACCAATTGTGTTCAAGAATTCACCAATCAATTCGAATATCAATATGCCACAAATACAAGATCTTCAAGATTTATGCCAAGGAACAAGAATATAAGTTCAAGATTTTGATTGTAGCAAATTTTGAAATTCAAGAAAATCAAGAACTTCAAGTAAGTAATCAAGAATTTATCTTTATGACAAGAAACAAAACTTGACGAAAGGATAACAAATTTTAGAAACAAAATAGAGATAATAGCAAAAAGAATGAAGTCAAAAGGACAAGAAACAAGGAAGTTCAAAATTTTGAAGCAAAAATCTAAAACCCTAATTTTTTTTACGTGAATTTTTTACGTTTTGAGCATGAAATTCCTATAGGTTTCAGCATAAAAATTCAACACAAAAACGGGCAGAATTGACATGAACAAGACAGCAGCAAGAACGACTCAAAAACAGCAAGAATGATGGAACAAAACAGCAAGACCGACAAGAAAACAATTGACGCAAAACCGAAAAATAGAACCTAATTTTTATGCAACAACCCGGATTCTCTGATACCAATTTATACGAATGACCGAGTCTTGATGTCCTAGACCACCGAGTACACCCAATTTCTTTAGACCATGCTGCAATAAACTTGAACAAAGAAGACAAAAAGAACAAACAATGCGGAAAAGGAATTTAATGGAAACGTGAAGATGGGATGATAACCAATTCCACGTCTATAGCAAAATAATTAACTTAGCCTATGTAAATCAAGAGACTAAACTAAAAGGTTTGATGGGTTCTTGAAAAAAAGAACAGGTTGGCTTGCCTAGAGGTCCTAGCTAAAGGCTTGCGAGTCAATGAAGAACAACTAAACTTAATTGTGCTACAAGGTTTTCAAACACAAAGTGTTCAACAATTTAGCAAAGCTAAAATCTGATTTTCTCATTCACGTTGAAATTAACATGAAAACATGCCTATAAATAGGCTTACAAAAAGGAAACCCTAATGGTAGTCAATTACAACTTGACTTCCCAACTTACCAATCCAATTTTAGGAAACTTCCAAATTGGAGTTGATAACTAACTAACTAACTTACATTCTAAAAACCAAACACACGGTTTTCTAGCTACAAAATAGGACACGATTTGTCCCCTAAAAAGTAGCACATGCTTATGCTCCTAAAAATAAGGACACGGCCAAACCCTAGAAAGTAGGAAATTACTTTTCTAAACTTTCCTAAAAAGTAGGAAGTTACTTTCTAAAACAATTACTTTCCATTATCATGCAAGATAGTTGGGCCAAGTAATTAACTAACACATAAACGAAATTATAAGCCCAAATTAATGTTTAATGGACTTAATTTATTACAAAGCAAATAAATCCTATCCACTTAACAATGGCATGATCCATAAATGGCAAAGCCTAAGCACGCTATCTTGGTCTTCAATTTCGTCCATGAACATTCTTCAAGGCTCTTAATCCATGATAAAGATTCTCTCTTTGTCATGATGTGGATTAAGTGAATCCTAATCCCATTAGGATTGTAAATCCTAGTCTCATTAGGATTTAGTTGAGAAATCCTATTCCCATTAGGATTTGGAGTAGATTGCTTGAATAGATTCTCATCAGGATCCCTGCCAATATTTCCTCAGTTATTTTTGGTTGAGAAGTGGTAAATAAATTGCTATAATTAATATTTTATGATTTCCTCAATCATTTCTTCCTCGGTTGTATCGATTAAGCCATCATCTCTTAAAGGCGTTTATCCTATTCTACTTTCTTTTTTGTGCCACACTTGCATGGAAAAATTTCGTATTTTTATCACCTTCTTTTAGCCATTTTGCCCTTGCATTTTGACTCTAGCATTTTTCCTCCTCCTTCTATGCATCAGTCAATTGGTTTTTAAGACTATTCCAAACCATTCAATCATTTGTTATCCCTTTTTTTTGACACTTTTCCATTTCTCTTTTGATCAGATTTATCTTTATGGCTGAGTTGATTTTTCCTCTACTATTCCATTTTAGAAGTTCTATCCTACACTTTTTTATCTTTTGCTAGACCCTAAATTGTTTTGAACCCTCGCATTGTGAATTCCAAGCCTTTCTTATAAGCTGTTCCACCTTCTGATTTTCAGTCCATCTACTGTCAAAGTGGAATTTGCATCTCACTTTTGCTGTATTTGGTTTTGATTCCAATATGAGTATCATGTGATCAGAGGCCACTTTTTCTTCATGTTGCACTACAGCTTGATTAAAAAGTATATGCCACTCAAAAGATGGAAACACCCTATCTAACCTTTTCTCCACATACCCTTCATTTTCCTATTATTTGCCTATGTCCATATTTTTCCTTTGAAAGTAATTTCCTCCATTTCTATTTCTCTAATAAATGTCCTAAATTTCCTAAAACTCCAATTAGGACTTTCCTTCCCCACTTATTCTCCTCCTTATAGAATATCATTAAAATCCTCCCCTAAGAGCTATTTGTCCCCCACTAGTCCTTCCTCATTTTTAGGTACTCCCATTATTTTTTACTAATTTTCTTTTTTGTATTGAGATAAATAAATGCCTCCAAATTCTACACTCCCTCGCCTTAACTTGAAATTCTATCTCAATACAAAAATCTGACAACACTATCTGGTGTATTTGTACATGAGCTTTTCATAGTAGAAGTAATCCTCCACTTAATCTAATAGGATTCACTGCTATCCATCTGTCCTCAAATTTTAGTTTTCTACAAACTGACTTCATAAAACCTAGTTTTCTCTTAGTCTCACAAAGAAAGACTAAGTCTGAGAGTGAAATTTAGTGACTCCTTGAGTTTTGGAATTGTAGATGGACCTCCAAAACCTTTATAATTTTAAAACTAGATTTTCATCTAGGTATTTGGGGCCATTTTTAGTTGGCTTCCTCCACTAATAATTGTAGGCTCATTAATTCATGTTCCTCTGCCTTTTGCTTTTTGATATTTAGATCATCACAGCTCCCTTCTTCCCACGCATTCTCCCCATTCCAGCTTTTTTTCTTACCTCCTTCAATGTTCTTTTCAATTGTAATTGTGAGTTGTTTGACTGCTTCCTTCTTTTTTTGAGTCCTTTTTCTTTGTCCACCTCTTTGTTGGGCCTGAGATATTGATAGGATAGGGATTTTGCTCTTTTATTTTCCCCTCCATCATAATATCCTTGAGTGGTGATCTGTTCAACTGTACTTTAACTGGTACCTCCACTAGTTTGTCCATCTCACTGGCCTTTCTTCGTTGATGAATCGTGTCAACATTAATAAGCTCTAACTTGTATAGTTCATTATTACCTTGAATTGTAGTCTTATGAGTAAGATCAATGACTGCACTCATTGGATTTTGACTTAATAACTCTCTTTCATTTTATGCCCTTATCTCCTAAACCACCCTCCCCTTGCTTTCTATTTTATTTGCGTTTGACTTCAATTCGTTTGAAGTTCTATCTTCTCTCTGCTCCTTAAGTGGATTCTTGCTGGTTGTTTCAGTTGTTCCATTGGTCCCCAATATGGCCTCAGAAGTGTTGATTGTCTTGTTTGGATTTGTTGGTTCCTGTTTAAAGTTGTTCTTTTCCATCTCACCAGACTCTTTTCCCTTAAACTTACTGTTCTTTGCCTTCCAAAAGTTTTCTAATCTCCCATGTCCCACCCTTATCCAGTTCCCAAATTGTCCTTCTAAGAAAACTCCTATTTTGAATCCTCCTTCCATCTAATACATTCTTTCTCATTATGTTCTATTCTTCCACAGTAGAAGCAAAATAAGGGAAGAATTCCATATTTGAAATCTACCTAATGGAAACTATTATGATACTTCACCTTAGTTCCTCTCAGCATTGGTTTAGTGAGATCTAAGGTTAACATTATTTTCACACAATTCCTATCAGATGAATCACTCAGTGGAATCACCCACATCCAGTACCTCTGCAAACACTTGATCAATCTTCATCCCTGTATCTTTTATCAGCTAATGAGAGGGCAAGTTCCTCACCTAGACCTAATATGGTGCTTTGTTAAATTCCTCCAATTTTGATTAAAATCCTTCATTCCATTGCTGAATCACTAGGGCTTGATTGTCAAAAAACCCATGGTCTCCCCTGTAATGCTCTATTCTTGTCTTCCATTTTGGTAAAGAAAAATTGAAATAAGTTATGCTTTAGCTCTCTCATTGTTAACTTACCTTGTCTACACCATATTCCAGTCATGGTATTTTTAAGTCCCATAAAGTTCATTTTTCTTTCCCCAAAAACTTTTTCCACTAGACTATTTTCACTCTTCCTTTGATCTTTGGAAGTCCTTCAACTCTAAGACTACTACTTCTTCTTCCACCGCAGAAAGAGTGAATTTTTGCATTCTATTTACCACTTCTTCCTCCATTGGAAATATATGGCTTGATCCCCTTTATCGTCTATTACTTTGGACTTGCTTTAGCTAACCCTGCAAAAGAACACAAGGTAGCACCACTAGACTACCATTCAATTTGCAAGCACTAATATAAAATGTCTCTCATTTGTGATTTTGTAATTTAAGCCTAAGTCCAAAAGAGCTGATTTTTTAGTTTTTCTCCTCCCTCCTAAATCTGATTTGAAAAAACTCTCTATATCTTTTTTTTAAATGATAACCCAAAATCTTAAGTAAACACTAACTAATCAAGATCTTCATATTGGATACCGATTTAGTGTTTTTCGAAGATTTGTGGAAATGTATGTCGCTTAGATAGAGAGGTTTTAAAAATCTTGTTTCTTGTGCATGGTCTATATTGAAAGAAATTGAGATCTTTTGAAAAGTATTACTTGTGGGTTTGGACATTATTCATACCTTCAAATAAGGGAATTCTCTATCTTACTAGTTAGATACTATTGGATAAAGTGAAGCTTGGTGATAAAAATTTATTTTACTAAGGTAGTAAGGTTTATGTCCCCTATAACTTTTATTCATTTTAAATAAAATTAGGGTTCATAATTTAACCCTTTTTGTACGAGGCCTTTACAAAAAAAAAGTGTGTTAATAGTTTTGTAAATAATTTAACATATTAATTTTGACCAATTGAAATGAATTTCTAACTATGCTATTGTGAAGGCGGATTTTTATCTATGTAAAAAATCAAATATTTTTTTAAATAGATTTTACATTATAATTTCTTGAAATTTGCTACTTTTACTGCGTTTTTTGGCATAACCTCGCCTATAAGATGGGACGCCACTCCAAATTTTATTTATTAAACACAGAAAATGAGTGGCGGATATACCCTAACCACTATTACAAGAGCAAAGGTGTTTAAATTAGGAGTAGTACTCCTTTACAAATTACATGAAGCCATAAGAAAAGGTAAATGAGGATACATATGCATGGATTTCAAAAATTTGAAGCTAACTTGATTGCCCCTCATGTTATAGATGAACTCTAAAGATATATGAACCTTTCCAAGAGGCAATATGCATAAAATCAAAATTAACCTTGCATGAAGCATGCATTTATTTGATTTAAGCATTGCACTCTGCATTTCACTTCTGAAACATGTGCATTTATCTTCCAAACATAATCTGTACGTGCACCTTTCTCACCATCTTTGAGCTAGAGTCAAAAGAAAAGGCATAAAAAAGCTTCTGCAACCCCAATACATTGCAAAACCACTACAGGGGCAATATGTCTTCAGTAGGGAAAAATTCATTATGACAGCAAATTCTAAAGCATTAGCCCATACAACTAAGCATACTTAGGTACGAAGATCAGAGCAAGTCAAAGCCACAAATTTAGCATGTGCGCATTAGTCATTCATCCGCCAATACATTCTTCATTTACAAATAAGGGCCAGGTAATGACTGGCCAAGAAGTGCATTCCAAACCCACCATTCAACACTTCACTTTCAGCAGTTAGTAACAATCATTCACCCAAAAATATCCAAACCAAAACTCAGTAGAGCCACTAGTTCAAACACTTCTCCCTAAACTGGCTCCCCAACAATATTATGTCCAAACCAAACTTACATCTCAAATATCTTGGACCTTGAACAAAGGTCCCAAGTAACAACATGACCACAAATACGAAAACATGATCATGGGCAAATAAGCAAAAACATGGAAGCAATGTAGCAAACCACAACATTCATTCAATATCCTGTCAATCTGAAACCTAAAGTTCCACAACAATTTTAGCAACCTAATACATGAGATTCCATCACACTAGCACCTTAATCCAAGGGCCTAAGGAAAAGCCACAATCACCACAAAAATTAGAGCAAGTTACAACACTTGATACATCACCACATCAGAGAAACCACACCTAAAATGTCATCGCTTATCCTCTTCCCGAACAGGGCCCTAAAAGATCAATTTGAATTACATCTTGTCTCCTAAGAAAAAAAATTAGCCCTAAATTATACAAACACCTAATTAGCATTAGACACAAAATTGAGCCTTAATCACTCCAGCACCTTAAATCACACATCACATAGAAAAAGGATAATTCGTTGCAACATGAGTATTCATCTCATATGCCAAATACATTAGAACAATTTGAGGTATCCTCACAAAACCAACCCAACCTTTGATTCCATGAAGGCCATTCTAGTGGCATATGTCTCAAAGAACATCAGCATGGCAAATTACAAAATAAATTATTAGTCATAGAAGCCTTGTAAAAAATCAAATATATAATACCATTCTCAGGATCATATTAGCAATCGCAGTACCTCGCATTATGCCTTTAACAATTAATGATAAGGTCTTAAGCTTCCATTCAATTTGGCCTTAGATTTTCCTTTTCTTTTTAGCTTATTTGATTTTTTTTCCTTAACTCTTTTGAAATTTCTTTTCTAGTTAAGATTGATTGAACTATTTTTATCGTAAATTCATGTTTTCACTTTTTTGGCATATCTCAGAATGGTATGAGTCGGAGTCAAAATCAATGGTAATAGGAAGTGGATTCAAATCCTTCGTCTCAAGCCTTTTTGTATGCATCAGTTTTTGCTTTGAGTTCAGTTCCTTGATCTAAGGAAGCTCATTATCCGCAATGTCTTTTTGTTTCACATCTTGATTCTTTTTCCTTTTTGAATCATGAGGAGGATTTTGTCATGTTTCTACTTCTTTAAATTTGATTATGACAGGAATTGATTTAGCTTCTTCCTTCTTCGGACTGTTTATCGAACAAGATTCTAAAGGTTAAATGTCATACTCATGTGCTTGAGAAAATTTGAATTCAATTTTCTCATCATCTGTTGCTGCAGGGAAAGAGCATTGATCTTGGCATTTGGGGAATTCATCTACTGCCTGATCTTCAATAATTAAGATTTCTTCTTATTTCTTATTTATGGGACAATTTCCAAACCTCATTACTAAACTTTCATATTCTTGTGATTGGTGTTGTTTCTCCCTCAATTTGTCTTTTTGATCATCCACCTCTTGGATTTCTTTGTATGTTTCCCTCTTCTCCAGAGTTTGTCACCACAACATTAGTTTTTGTTTGAATTGTTAGAGTTTGCAATTTCATCATATTGTCATTTTGATTCAGATTGCATCTCTTGTTTTTTCTTCCTTCTTTAGCATCTTCAATTTTTTCAATCCTTGTGTTCACCAGAGTTAGTTCAAGGTTTCTGACGTTCTTTCCCACATGTTTTGTATCTTCAGTTGTAGACAAGGGATTCATCAAATTTGCACTCTTAGCATCTGCTTCGTCTCTTCCTCTGTAGTTTTCATCTGTAGCATCACATTCCCAGGCACATCAACATCCATTGCATTACTCTTTCAATGAGCTTCCTGCATCATAGATGTTTGGTACTGAGTTCTCATGCTATCCTTAAAGGCATCAACTTCTAATTTTCCTGGGCAGCCTTGAAGTATGTTTTTAATTTATTTCCAGGCCTGCTTTCCTATCACATTCTCAACCTTCTTCAATTTTTCCAACTTGTTCCTTTTACATTTATTCTCCGAATGTCCAAAATTGTGGTAACATGAGCATATCACTGGGATATTTTCAAACTCCTATTTCTGCCAGAATCCCAACTTCTTCTCCCTTATCCAAATTTGGTGCGGCAGCGATTTTCTAAGGTCCACCTCGATAGCCACTCAGTCTAGATTTGGTCTTGTGAGATTAGATGTAGGATCGTCCAATTTAATTGGGACCCCTATTGTACTGGCAATGGTGAATAGAAAATCTTTATCGAATAAATGGCAAGGTAAGTTAGGCAATATCATCCAAACTGCTGCAGTCATCGCTTGGTCCTCCGGCCTGAACTTAGGTGTCCATTTTGATACCCTGATTTGGATTCCATAGATGTACCAAAAACCTTTTGCCCAACACCTTTTAAGATCTTCTTCTGATGTAAATATGATGAGGATATGTCTATTGTTTAGTATCCCCAATTGGATGTCCCCTACGAATCGATTGACGATGAAATATCACGAATTTTTTCCATATTTGGTCGTCCATTGAAGAATTTCCTGATTAGTGCCAATTTCAACAGTTAAGCGAGTTTGGCCTCTTGTTGTTTGCTGATGAAAATTGCTAGATAGTCTTGGAATTTTTCGATTTTGTATAGGTATGTGTTATCAAGCATATTTTGGTTCGATTTTATGGTATCCTCCACCAGACTATTGTTTTGGATATCATCATAGAATGAGGCTATCAAATCCAACCTCCGGAGGAGGACCCTTCAACTGAAGGCTAAAGGGCCTCCGCCCAGTGTGAAGAAGATCTCTCAAGCATAGAAAAATCTTCGAGATTATTGACAAGTTAGTTTGATACTGACTTAATAGTGTTGATTTCGCTTGACTTTTGTATGTTTTAGTGCACTTTATGCAGAAATGGTATAGTAATTAGTGAGCTTGTGTAAAGAATGGTGTGAACTCTTATTTGACGAAAAAGGGCTGAAAGTGGTAAATATGTGATGTGTGTGCTTTATCTAGCTTTTGTGGTGTTAGTGGCAATGTGTGTGATTTATGAGTTTATGTGAAGAAGTGTGTGAGGTGTTATTCAGTAGAAGAAGAGCTCGAATTTGTGCAAGTGTGTATGAAGTGATTGCATGAAGGCACTAGTAGCACGCACACATCGTCGCATACACCAAGCACACATCGCCGCACACCAAGCACACATCGCCGCACACAGCCACACCATGTTGCTGCACATTGCCACATGATCACACACACATCACCGCATGAGCACACACGCATCACCACATGATCATGCACATCACACTCACATTGTTGCATAGCACTCACGCACACCTCGCACATCACCGCATACACACAGCGCACTCACTCTAAGTTTTATTTATTTCTTTCTTTCTCCTTTTCAAAGGTATTCTCTAATTTTAATTCATATATTTTGTTAATGCGCAAAAATTGGTATTGATTAGTTGGCATTGGTTTTTTGGCAAATTGGTGGATAAGGAAAGTTTGTGATAAACTTGGAGAAATCAATCTATGCAAGGAAGATTGATTTTGGTAATTAATGCTATCCTTATTTATTTGGGCTTATCTTGGTATTCTTGGAAGTTATCCTATCTTTGGAAAAGATAAGCATTGAAGGCACAAGTCTTTCCATCTTCCGTTTGAATTATTTGGAAATAATCTTTGAGATAAACATGGGAAGATTTGGAGTGCATATATGATGGAAGAAGCCGCACGGTTTTCTGTGTGAGTTGATAATTATTCTTTCGGTCTTCATTAGACTGTGAACACACTTCTTTGTTAGAGATCTTTTGATCAAATTGTGTTGGCTTGAGCATCTTAATGTCATATTATTGAAGATGCCATCCATGTATTCTTTATTATAATCCAGCCTCGGGAGGAGGTTGTTGAGGAGCTTGGGAGAGTTCAAACGTGGGCAATGAGATCTTGTATCAACCACGGATTTCGGGAGGAGTCACCATTGACAAGGGGATCTTGTCTTCATTGTGGGCAAGGGGACTTGCATTAACCACAGATTCCGGGAGGAATCAACACAAGTCGAGGGGAGCTCGCACAATCCGTTCACTGTAGAAGTTAGGAAGAGGCAATAACAAAGATAAGATGGTGTCTTACCTTGTGTCATACTGAATGTCTTGTAACTTGTGAACTTAGTGGATTGTTTTATCTGGGCGTGGCCCCGCAGACGTAGGCAATTGCCGAACTGCGTTACCAACCTCCTATCTTTTTAATTTCCGCATTTTTATTATTGTCCATTACTGTTTTATTATCGGTGTCATACCTAGTGTCACTCACCCACTGGGACACCGCATATCTAACCTAGATCTTTCAATTGGTATCAGAGCGGGTCGTCTTTGTTTCTTAGGTGGGATCCGCAGGACTTGATCTTGGTTTTTATGTGATGGACTCTATGAAGGAAGGAGGTTCAACAATGCGTCCACCATTATTGGACGGGAGCAATTATGCTTATTGGAAGGCTAGAATGAGAGCATTCATCAAAGTTGTTGATGAGAAGGCTTGGAAATCAATCCTAACTGGTTGGGATCCTCCAATGACGACTGATGCAGACGGTGTCAAATCTCTCAAGCCAGAAGAAAGTTGGTCTACCACAGAAGATGCCTTGTCAAATAGCAACTCAAAGGCTCTTAATGCAATCTTCAACGGTGTAGATCCTGCTCAGTTTAGACTTATCTCAACATGTGTGACAGCCAAGAAAGCATGGGAAATTCTTCAAACTACATATGAAGGAACTTCTGTTGTAAAGTTATCAAAGATGTAGATATTAACTATAAGATTTGAGGGCTTAAAGATGCATGAATATGAGAGTATTGGTGAATTTAATGCAAAGCTCTGTGATATTGCTAATGAGGCGTTTGCACTTGGTGAGAGTTTTTCTGAAGAAAAGCTTGTGAGAAAAACTCTACGATCTTTGCCTCAACGGTTTGCTTATAAAGTCACTGCCATTGAAAAGGCAAAAGATGTCTCCAAGATGAAGTTAGAAGAACTGATGGGATCTCTCAGAATATTTGAGATGAATCTTGGAGTAGATCTAGAAGCAAAAAAGGTTAAAGGGATGGCTTTAAAAGCAGAGATGCAGAAGCCGGATGACCATAGTGAAGATGACCTTGAAGAATCTCTAGCACTGCTGTCTAAGAATATTGGCAGAATCGTGAAGAGATTTGGCAGAAATAATCCAGGTGTCAAGACCAGTGTCAGTAACACCAAGAATAAATTGTCAAGCAATAAGAAGTACAGAGAAGAAAATCATGCATCTGATCAGCCTTTCAACAACAGGGGAATTCAATGTAAAGAATGTGATGGCTTTGGGCATGTTCAAGCGAAATGTGCTAATACATTACAGAAAAAGAAGAATTTTCTCAACACATTCTGGAGTGAAGATGATTCAGACAGAGAAGATGAATTTTATAATAATCATGTGGCTCTTGCTTCTAAAACTGACCAATCAGACAATGGTGTTGTCAAGAATGTTACACGTAGTGTCACCGAAAATATGTCGACTTATAGTGACGAAGACGAAGATGAAATCACAGAAGAAGATATTCTTGTTGAATACAAGATTCTTTCTGAGAAATGTATTGAATTTGTTAAAGTAATTCAGCATCTTCGTACTCAAATTGGGGGTTTGAGAGATGAGAAGCTAAATCTTCAAAACTCTGCTGAAGGGTTGGAAGCCAATCTGAGAGCAAGCCAGGAGAAAGAGAAGAATCTGACTAATGAGCTAAATCACATAAAGAAAAATGTCAAGATGATAAATTCAGGCTTTTCCAAGCTGGATGAAATTCTTAAGACTGGTCAATCCAGTGGTGATCACTCAGGACTGGGGTATAAAGGAGAAAGCTCAGTGTCACACTCAGTGTCACAACCAGTGTCACAATCAGTGTCACTACCAGTGGATAATTCCAAAGTGAAGCAAGTTGCTGTGAATACTGCAAAGAACGTAAAAAAAGGAAAATCCTCATTATTCTTATCATGCTCCTAAAGGAAGAGGTAACAGATTTATTCCTATTTGCCATTATTGCAATCGACGTGGTCATATTCGTCCTAGATGTTTTGCTTATCTTGCTGATTTGAGAAAAGGTACTGTTAGAAAGTCTTCTCCTCGCAAGATTTTACAAGAGAGTTGGGTGAGGAAACTAACTTTGAGGTGTAACTTCACATATACTTCACTACAAGCTGCCACAACTGATGGGTGGTACTTTGATAGTGCATGTTCTAGACATATGACTGGTGATGAGAAGTTTTTGAAGAACACTGTATTCGAAAATATGGGAAAAGTAACATTTGGAAATGGTGTCACAGCTTGTGTCATTGGAAAAAGTATTCTAGATGTGTCATGGTTACCAAAACTAGAGAATGTTCTTCTGGTAAATGGTCTGCAAGAAGATCTGATCAGCATTAGTCATTTGTGTGATCAAGATCTGAATGTGAACTTCACTAAGGGAAAGTGTAAGGTAGTTGATCATAACAACATGTGGATCATGGAAGGAGTAAGATCTTCGGACAATTGTTATCTCATCTCTGCCTCATCTACGTGTCTTCGATCAAGCATAGAAGAATCTATCCTATGGCATCAAAAATTGGGTCATGTGAATATAAGGATGCTGCAGAAAAGTGTCTCTAAGGGAGTGGTTCGTGGGATTCCAATGCTGAAGTTTGATGAAGAAAGAGTGTGTAAACCTTATCAGATTGGGAACCAAACATGGGTGTCACACCCTGAGTCTCAGACACTAGGGACAAATCGTGTGCTCGAGCTGCTTCATATGGATTTGATGGGTCCTATGTCGGTAGAAAGTATTGGAGGAAATCGAGTATATCTTCGTGGAGGAACTGAAAAGACGTCCTATGAAAAATGGAAAGAAAGAACTCGAACTGTAATGGAATCTGTAAATATTCAAGTCGATGACTCACGGGAAGTAACTGCTGTTTCTCATAAAGATGTTACAGAATTTTTACATGAAGTAAGTTCCAGTGTTCCAGGCAGTGTTCCACTCAGTGTCACAAGTGGTGTCACAGATCAGAATATTGAGAATGATACTGTGGAAGATGTCCTCTCACCTCGCAGGCAGCCATCCACTCGTGTTCAGAAGAATCAACCTATTGAGAAAGTTATTGGAAATTTAGATGATGGTGTTCGGACGAGAGAAAAACCGAAAGTGAACTATCGAGATATGATTCAAATGACATGTTTTACTTCATCCATTGAGTCCAAAAATGTGAAAGAAGCCTTACTCGATGAATATTGGGTTGGTGCTATGCAAGAAGAACTTTGTCAATTCACTCGTAATCAAGTTTGGGATCAAGTTCCGTGCCCCCCTAATGTGAATGTCATTTGCACGAAATGGATATACAAGAATAAGAGTGATGAGCATGAAAATATCACTTGTAACAAGGCTCGATTAGTTGCACAGGGGTATACACAAATTGAAGGAGTTGACTTTGATGAGACATTTGCTCCGGTTGCTCGCCTTGAGTCTATTCGGTTATTGCTAGCCATTGCATGTGTGTTGCAATTCAAATTGTATCAAATGGATGTGCAAAGTGCTTTCCTCAATGGTCTTCTTAATGAGGAGGTATATGTTACTCAACCAAAGGGTTTTGAAGACCCTCATAATCCCGAACATGTCTACAAGTTGAAGAAGGCGTTATACGGCCTCAAACAAGCTCATCGGGCCTGGTATGAAAGACTTACGGAGTATTTATTGTCCAAGGGATATGAGCGAGGGGGAGTAGATAAAACCCTTTTCATTCGCCGTGTTAAATGTCAGTTTTTAATTGCACAAATATATGTTGATGACAAAATGTTTGGCTCAGTGTCACAGGCGATGGTAGATGAATTTGTCGCTCAAATGACTGAGGAATTCGAGATGAGTATGGTTGGTGAGCTTAATTACTTTCTTGGACTGCAAATTCAGCACCGTAATTATCGGATTTTCATTTGTCAAAGCAAGTATGCCAAGAATTTGCTAAAGAAGTTTGAATTGGAGAATGCTCGTTCAAGACGCACACCTATGGGAACTCATGAGAAGATCTCTAAATATGAGAAGGGAACTCCTATTGATGCAAGTCTATACAGGATTATGATTGGTAGTCTTTTGTACCTAACAGCTAGTCGTCCAGATATCTGCTACAGTGTTGGTTTATGTGCTCGATTTTAGGCAATTCCACGCGAGTCACACCTGGTGTCAGTGAAGCAAATTCTCAAATATGGTAGTGGGACATCTGACTATGGGATCTGGTATTCTTTTGATACAAACACCAACTTAGTTGGTTATTGTGACGCTGACTGGGGTGGAAGTTCAGATGATCGAAAGAGCACTTCTGGTGGATGTTTCTATTTGAGAAATAATTTGGTGCCATGGTTCAGCAAGAAGAAAAAACTATATTTCTCTGTCTATTGCTAAGGCAGAATATATTGCAGCAGGCAGTTGTTGTACTCAATTTCTCTGGATGAAGCAAATGCTGAAGGATTATGGTGTCACACAGGATGTCATGACACTCTACTGTGATAATATGAGCGATATCAATATCTCTAAGAATCCTGTTCAGGATTCTCGAACAAAGCACATAGATATTCGACATTACTTTATTCGATCTCTTGTGGAGGATAAAATTGTTGCTTTGGAATATATGATGACTGAAAAACAAATTGCTGATATTTTCACCAAAGCTTTGGATGGAATAAGGTTTGAAGAACTAAGGTCTGCCTTAGGCCTTTGTGTCATGTGAAAAGGTTCTTCAATATTGTAAGTTTTTTTTTGTATTTTATTTTTATGTACATCAATATATATAAAATATATACAAAAATAACAGAAAAAGCAAAAATAGTAGAATAGCTAGTGTTTTTGTCTCTTCGGGTTTCCCGCCTCCAGGTATTGGGCGAAATTGTAGCTGCGGATATGTTTTTATGAAATTCTGATCTTTAGCACTCCGTATGACACGTGGATTTTCGGGGATTTCTCGACTGAATATATGGAATTGAAGAGTTGGTCTCGGTCACGTAAGTTCTGACTGCAATAATTTTGGCTCTTATTTCTCCTTTTGATATTCTAAGGGTTTCTGGTTTTCTGGACTTCTACTACTTAAGGTGTTGAAGTCATCTTAGCCGTCTTCATTGCTGTGAGCATAATTGAAATTTCTGAGAGCTCCACTGAGTTAGGTGATCCAAAAATCTCAAGATATCTCAGTCAAGGTCTTCATCTCGGGCTAGAAAAGTAATTGAAACAGTTGATGATGGTGAATTTCATGTGGTGGTCACCCCTGCCTTTCCAAGTTTGTCAAATGGAGATAGAAGTTCCTCTAACTCATAGGAGAAGCCCACAAGTGTGGAGATTGATTTGTCTTCAGAAGCGGAGATGGTCACTCCCATTCAAACAGTAGATCCGTCTGGTGTGAGAACTAGGTTTGGGCAAACAAGTGGTAGCAAATTCAAGACAAGTGTTGTACCTCCAAGAGAAACTGATGTCTCTAAGGTTACCATAGAGCCTCAGAGAAAGAGATTTCGAGTTGTGGATGAAGATTCCTCGGATGATACTTGGGCTGAAAAAGAAGATGATGTCAGAGGAGATGTTCCTTCTGATGATGATGTTCAGGATCTCTCTGATTCAGATCCGGTTAAGTCTCCTAAGGCAAAGCGACAGAGAGAAACTCCAGCCTCTGAATCTCAACGAATCACTCGCTCCAAAGCAATGTCAAAGGGCAAGTCTCCTGCTGCTGCAAGTAAGTCATAAGACTTTTCTGTACATTTGGATAATTTCAAGTCTGAATACAATGCTGGTTTATGGAGTAGAGTCTCTAGGAGAAATATCTGGAATGAAAGGAATATTCATGATGGTGATTTCAAAAATTGCCAAAAACTTGTTGATCAGTTTATTAGCCAAGGTCTAGGTAGGACAATTAAGGGGATTAAGCCCTATGTCAGGAGAATTCTTCAAGAGTTCTATTGTAATTTGGACTCTTCTGTGAAGGATTTTGAACACCTCGATGGTGGTTATGTGTATGTGAGGCGTAAGTTGTTTGAATTTTCCCCAAATATGATTAATACTTACTTAGGTAGCCACTGGGCAAATGTGGAAGAGTTCACTCCTGATTATAGTAAGATCATTACTGATGTCACAGGAGGTGTCAGAAGAGTATAGCCTAGAGGGAAGGATTTTCCTACATCTCAACTATCTGTTAAGTATGCAGTATTGCATAAGATTGCCATGAGGAATTGGCTCCCAACCTCACATGGAACTGGTGTGAATAAGTCCAGGGCTACTTTGTTGTTCAAGATTGGAAATTTTATTAAATTTGATGTAAGGTAATTTCTGTTTGATCAAATTGTTAAGCATGCAAACTGCAAGAATGAAAAGATAGCTTATCCTTTTCCGTGTTTGATATATGGGATTCTCTCATCACAACATTCTGTAATTCAAGCAAGGGAAACTCTTGAGATGGACAAAGAAGAAATAAGAATCAGTTACAAACTGTTCAAAAGTGATCATGTCAATGAAATAGAGGATGTCTCTGATTCTAATAGTCAAGAGCTTGGTAATTCAGTCTTACTATCATGCACTATTAAGTTGCTGGAAGATGAATTGAAAACTCTGATTGCCCAGCAGTCTGAAATTGAGAAGAAAAGGAAGGAGGTATGTTCATTGCTTGATGATTTTGTTGCTGTAAAGTCTGCTAAGAATGTTGCTGATGAAGCAGCTAAAAGGAAGAAGCATTTTGCTGCAAAGGCTAAAACTGTTGCAGATGATGTTGCTGGTTCTTCAGATGTTCCACCTGATGTCACTCAGGATGTTACAGCAGGTATTCCTCAAAACCTGTCTTCTGTTTTTGTAGAATCTGAAATGGAGCCTGAAAATCCTATCATTGAAGAACATGTTGATTCTGATTCTGTTGAGAAAGTTATTGCAAAGGAAAGTCCTGTTCCTTTTGCTGTTTCTGGTGAAGGCACTACTGGTGTCACTCCTGGTGTCACGACTGGTGTCACTGACAGTCATGCCCCTTCCAGCGCCCAATGTGGTGGGTATGTTGTTGGTTCAGATGAAAGAATTCCAGAAGTTGCTACTGGTGTTCAATTGCTAGCAGATTCAGTTGGCCTTGTGCCTGATGCTGCAGAGGATTCTGATTGATATGGCTCTAATGTTTTTTTATGATCCTTTGGTTAAGACAATTTTTCTGCTTTATTGTTGTTTTTGTGCCCTTTTGTCTTTTTGTGGCAAAAATGGGGAGTAATTTGGGATATTTGGGTATTTGTTTTGTAATCCCTTAAACAATTGTATGCTGGGATCTTTGTGTCTCTTGATGTGTCATGCACAGTGTCTTGTGCAGTGATGATTTGTTGGTAAGATCCGATGCAGGGGGAGTTCGAATCTTGATGTCTTTTGATGGGTCATGCGCAATGTTCTGTGCAATGATTTTTTTGTGGAAGTTCTTATTCAGGGGGAACTTCATCGGACTTCTGTTCAGCATACATGGGGAGTTTGGATTTTGCCAAAAAATGCCAAAGGGGGAGATTATTAATGCGCACAAATTGGCATTGATTAGTTGGCATTGGTTTTTTGGCAAATTGGTGGATAAGGAAAGCTTGTGATAAAGTTGGAGATATCAATCTATGCAAGGAAAATTGATTTTGGTAATTAATGCTATCCTTATTTATTTGGGCTTATCTTGGTATTCTTGTAAGTTATCCTATCTTTGGAAAAGATAAGCATTGAAGGCACAAGTCTTTCCATCTTTCGTTTGAATTATATGGAAATAATCTTTGAGATAAACATGGGAAGATTTGGAGTGCATATATGATGGAAGAAGCCGCACGATTTTCTGTGTGAGTTGATAATTATTCTTTCGGTCTTCATTAGACTGTGAACACACTTCTTTGTTAGAGATTTTTTGATCAAAGTGTGTTGGCTTGAGCATCTTAATGTCATATTATTGAAGATGCCATCCTTGTATTCTTTATTATAATCCAGCCTCGGGAGGAGGTTGTTGAGGAGCTTGGGAGAGTTCAAACGTGGGCAAGGGGATCTTGTATCAACCACAGATTCCGGGAGGAGTCACCATTGACAAGGGGATCTTGTCTTCATTGTGGGCAAGGGGACTTGCATTAACCACAGATTCCAGGAGGAATCAACACAAGTCGAGGGGAGCTCGCACAATCCGTTCACTGCAGAAGTTAGGAAGAGGCAGTAACAAAGATAAGATGGTGTCTTACCTTGTGTCATACTGAATGTCTTGTAACTTGTGAACTTAGTGGATTGTTTTATCCCGCAGACGTAGGCAATTGCCGAACTGCGTTACCAACCTCCTGTCTTTTTAATTTCCGTATTTTTATTATTGTCCATTACTGTTTTATTATCGGTGTCATACCTAGTGTCACTCACCCACTGGGACACCGCATATCTAACCTAGATCTTTCATATTTTATATATCTGCTTACTCTGCTCACCCCATCCTGTCTATTTTGTATCAGAGCCATACTATTCTATATTCTTACAGATTTCTAAATTCAAAAATTTAAAAGGTAAATTAGTTTTTAATCAACATTAAGATAGAAGGTTGTTTGAGGTTTGGCAAGCGGTTGAGAAGCCTTGTGAATCCGTTGGTAAGCCATAGCAAAGTTAGCTTAAGGTGTTCCCGGTTAAGCACTCCTATGTTCCCCACTTACACTCTTCATTCTACATGTTGCATTAAGAAACTAAGGTACGTTTTAAATTATGAATTTAAATATTTTTAAGAAGATATTTGGTATTGGTAATAATACTAATATAGCAGATAGTGAGCATATAAATCAAAGTCATAAAATCCAATTCGATATTAATTCAAAAATATTAAGTTCTATATATCATTTAGGAAATTTAAGTTTTAATAATTCATATTCAGTCAAGATACATGAACAAGATCTAACATTCAAAGAAACTTCAAAAACAATAAGATTAATGTCTAGTATAGCTATTGAAAGATATAAAAGTCAAGGTTTTAAATATATTCATTATGGGTTAATAAAAGTTATAGTAAAACCTATGCATAGAATAGGTATTAATAATCCAATATTCATAGCACTAAGAGATAAAAGATTAATAGAATATGAAGATTCAATACTTGCTTTAATTCAAACTAATATATGTGATAGTTCCATATCATTCAATTGTATACCTAATTTCTTAGCTAGTTTACATGATGACTTAATTCTTGATTCATTGATTATGGATATTCAAATAGATCAAAATAAAATTGATTCTAAAAGTCGCAGTTTTGTAGTTTTATATAAAGTATGTTTTAAATTACTCAAAACAGTTATAGATCCAAGATTGAAATTAGAACAATCAAATACAGAAGAAACAATAATTTTTGAAGAAGATTCTACAAAAGCATCTGTTTATATTCCAAAAACTCTAAAGTGGGATGAAATCACAATTCCACAAACATTTAAGGTAATTCCACATATTCAATCTAGAAATATTCAACAAAGTAATCCTTAAAAAATAGTTAAGCAAAATGATGGCAGTATATTAATACAATTTGATGAAATCAGCTCTAATAAATATGGAGCTAATAAAAATTTAATACAACCAGCTAGATATTCAACATCAGATATTCCAAGTTTGAGAAGAACTTATAGTCAACATACAAACATAGATAATAATCCAGAAATTTATTCAATACCAATTTCAGGAAGTCAAAGAATTCATTATAAATCACCCTTACCTGAAATTATTAATACTGATACATTTATTCAATCACCAACAAAATTAGAAATGAAACCTGATTCTTTAAATGTTATTAATAAAGAATTTACACCAAATTATGAATATTTAGATGAAGAATTCACTGATGATAAAAATGTAGAAAAAAGATAATGGTTTAACAAGTTAAATAAAGAATTTCAAGAGACATTAATTAATAAATGGAAAGAAGAATTATTAGTAAGAAAATTCAATTTTTCTTTCTTTTCTTAGTTAGAATATGAAACCAGAAGTACAGAAAATAAAAACATTTACTCTATACAAAGTATAAATGTTCAAACATCATTATATAAAAAATAGAATATAGTAGGAGGCAAAGTATTATGTTCGATACATCCACCTTTACTTAACATAAAAATTCAAACAAATTCAGGAGAAATAATAGCAACACCATTTAAAGAAATTAAAACAGAAAAAGGTCCAGTAGAAATCAAAGATATTAAAAAAATTAATCAACAGTTAAATTATTCAAATCAAATATTATCAACAATAGTACATCAAGTTGATATAGTATCAACAAAAATAGATTCAATACCTAGAGAAAAAGAACCAAAAGTAGAATATCAATTTAAAACAGATAAATTAAAATTTCCATACGAAATCTCTAAACCACATTTTCAAGTGCAAAATTTTCAACTTCCAAATAATGAATATGAAACACTTCAAAAAATATTAAATAAACTTGATACAAATAAACCTAGTCCTAGTCAAATACAAAATATTCAACAAACAACATCAGAAATAAAAGAAACTTCAAGCGAAAGTGATACTCAACAGGAAAATGAAGATATATTGTATACAATTAATGATATAAAAGATGAATTTATAGATACTAATGAAATTAGTAGAATAAAAAGGGCATATAGAACTCGAAAATATTATAATAAACCAAATTATACTCAAAATACATCATATAGAAGAAAAAATTATTATCCAAGATTTACACCTCCAGATATTCAAATAGAAGGAAGGTCAAAATTCATAGCTAGTCAATATGATGGTAGAAGAGTATATGAATGGAACATAGATGGAAAATCAGAATATGAAATATTAAGAGTATTACAAGAAATGGGAATGGCAAAAACTGCATATAGACAACATAGATTTGATCAAAAACAAATAGCAGCAGGATTCATATCAGGTTTTTCAGGACAATTAAAAAATTGGTATGATAATTTATTAACAGAATCAATCAAAAAGGAAATAATGGATCATACTCATGAGGAAGATGAAAGAGATGTATTAGGTAATATTGTTAAAGATGGACAAGGAAATCCAATAAAAAAGCAAGTTTCAGATAGTGCAGATTATTTAATATATTGTATAACATTTCATTTTATAGGAAATCCTAGTCAAGATGCTAGAATTTCTCAAGTATTTTTAACAAATTTAAGATGTCCAATATTAACAGATTTTAGATGGTATAAAGATATGTTGATGACCTACTTACTCAAAAGAGAGGATTGTGGACAACCATTTTGGAAAGAAAAATTAATCACTGGATTACCCAATTTATTTTCTCATAGAGTTATGACAAACTTGAAAAAGGAAATAGGATTAGAAGCTATAAATTTTAATGATTTATCATATAGTCAAATATTTTCATTTATTAAAGAAGAAGGATTAAAATTATGTCAAGAACTAAAAATACAAGCGAAATATGGTTCAGAAAAAGAGAATTATGATCATTTTGTGAAGCATTTGGAATTACAGGAATTTGTGCACCTTCATACAATAATAATAAAACTTCAAAAAGACTTACTTATCATAAACAATATAAACCATATAGAAGAAAAAATCAATATAAAGAAGAACAAATTCCAAATCAAAATAGAGATTTTAAAAAGAAAAAATATAGGAAAAAGAGAATTACTTGTTATAAATTCGGAAAACCAGGACACATAGCAACAAATTGTAGAACTCAAAGAAGAATAAATGAAATATTTAATGCTGATATAGAATTATGTGATAAATTAATGAAGATAATGATAAATGATGAATCAGAAGAAATTGATCAAGTTATTAATGAAATCGAGATAGATAGTGAAGAATATTCAGACAATTCATCACCTTGCAAATGTATAAATATGATAACTAGTGAGAAGACTAATAAAGAACTCCTGTTTGACATAATAAGTAAAATTGAAGATCCAATTGAACAAAGAAATTATTTAATTAGACTCAAAGATTTAATATTAACAGAGGAGAAAAAGACAGAACATATTGAACCTTTTAGTCTATCAAAACTTTTTGACAAATATTCAGTAAATACTAATATTTTAGGGCTTACAAATCAAAAAATTTCAAATTCAAATACCATCCAAGAAGAAATTAAAAATTTAAAAGTAGACATTAGAGAAATAAAAGCATAAATTAAAGAATTAAAAACAAAGGATTTAGAAATAGAGACAAAACTAATGTTAACTAATCAATTAGATATACCAGAAAGCTCTAATTCTAGAAATTTAGAAAAAGGAATTCAAATCGCTAACAAAGAAAGTGAAGAATATTTAAACATAATAGAAAAAGTCAATATAGAAAAATGGTATGTATTTGTTACATTAGGAGTTCAAGATTATAACACTACTTGTATAGCTATGATTGATAGTGGAGCTGATCTAAGTTGTGTAAAAGCAGGAATAATACCAACAAAATATCTTTCAAAAACAAATGAAAGATTATTAACCGGAAATGGAAACCTATTAAAAATAAGAAATAAACTAACAAATGGATTCATATGTAATAATAATTATTGTTTTAAACATTCATTTATAATTATAGAAGATTTAACTCAAGATGTTATTTTAGGAAACCCTTTCTTATATCAAATAACATCATTCAAGAAAATAACTGAAAGATTAAGCCTTAATATAATGGGATCTAAAATAATATTTAAATTCATTACACCAGTTAGGCAAAAAGAATTAAGTTTATTACAAACTAACATTATATTTCATACAATTAAACAAAAAGAAAATCAGATAAATTTTATAAAAAATGAAATTACATACAATCAAATAGAATTACAATTACAACAAAATGAAGTTATAACAAGAATATCAGAATTAGAAACAAAATTCAAAGAAAGTATATGTGCAGATCATCCGTTTTAAATAGACAGGATCGGGTGAGCAGAGTAGATAAGCAGAGTAAGCAGATATATAAAATATATGAATTAAAATTAGAGAATACCTTTGAAAAGGAGAAAGAAATAAATAAATAAAACTTGTGAGAAAGATAGAATAAAACGGATGATTTCTTATAGCTGAAGATAGTTTCACAAAACAACTTCTTATTGTAAAAATCATCCTGAAATTTTGAAATGCGAAGAACTATAGCTAAAATTTCTTTTTTAACTGTTGAGTAATTCTTTTGAGAACCTGTTCATACTTTCGATGTGAATCTTACTAACTGTATTTTACCATCTAATTTTTGCTTTAGAATACCTCCATATCCTACTTCAGAAGCGTCAGTCTCAACTATCATGAATGCTTTAGGGTTTGGAATACCTAAACAGGGTAATGACCTAATTTTTTCTTTTGCTTCTCTAACTATTGTTGTATGTTTACTTGTCCATGCTGGAGGATCTTTTTGCAATCTTTGATATAATGGTGAACATATAATTCTTAATTTAGGAAAGAAATCTGCTACATAATTTAGACATCCTAGAAATCTCTGTAATTGATTTTTATATTTAATTTCATCTGGAAATTTTGTTCCAAATTCCAAAGATCTATTAATGGGTTTAATAGTTCCTTTATGAATATCATGTCCTAAAAATCTTATCTGAGTTTGAAATAGCTTCATCTTAGGTGCTGAAATAACTAAACCAGTTTGAATAACTATCTTTGAAAATATATGCAAATGTCTAAAATGTTTATCTATTGAATTTGAATATACTAATATATCATCAATATATACTATCATGAATGTATAAGCTGAAAATATATCATTCATAATATTTCGAAATTCAGATGGTACATTTTTCAAACCAAATGGCATTACATTCCATTCGTAATGGCCAAACGGTACTGTAAATGCTGTATTGTATTTATCTTTTTCTGCTATTTGAATTTGCCAATATCCTGATTTTTGATAAGTCGGGTTAGTACTGACTTATTTGCTTCACTTGTTCGATCTTTTGTTGTAAACTTTGCATGAAAATGATGATAGATGAACAAGTGTGTGTTGAATTGGTACAATACGGTGAAATGGTAAGAAATGGCTAAGTGTAGTGAAAGTTGTATTATTTTGATCAAATATGCACAACTCACACATACACTACACTGTGCGGGCGCACATACACTACACTGTGTGGGCGCCTATGCGCCCGCACAACTCACACACACACTACACTGTGCGGGCGCCTATGCGCCCGCACAACTCATACACACACCGGCCTGTGCGGGCGCCTATGCGCCAGCACAGGCCACGCACGCACACACCTGTGCGGGCGCTAGCACACACGTACGCACGCCTAGGCGCCCGCACAGCACACACGCCCACACAGCACACTCACGCACGCACACACGCGGGTGCCTGTGCGCCCGCACCCTCACTCGCACACATGCACATTTCATTTACACTTTCTCACCCACGCACTTGTACATATTTCCGTGCATCTACACACCTAGTACCACGCTCATGCTCCCACCACACTCGCACAGGCATATTTAAACCAAGCATGCACAAACTGTTTGAGTGCACCAAATGTTTGATTAATTGCGCACTAAAACATTTATCAGTTGACCTCACTTCTTTGGTTGACTGTCATTTGGCAGAATACGTGGCACTCAACTCGCCCAAGGAGGAAACTTCGAGGAAGCTTAACCAGACACGTGGCATTCTTCCCGTGAAGAAAGGAAATTTCTAGGAAGCATCATCGGCACCTCTACGGGGAGAAAAGTATAAAAGGCAGAGGAATATCAGAAAAGGGAGAGACTTTTGGGACAAGGAAGCAGGAAGCAAAAAAGGAATTCAGAGAAAGAGAGGAAATTTAGGGTTTCAAGAGGAGATCAAAGTGACAATCGTTCACACTAATCTTTCTGTACTAGCCATGTCTGATCAGGCTTTGTTAAACTCATTTGCAAAGCCGATCAACATGATCGGCTAAACATTCTGGATGTTGCCTTGAGGGATTAAGTGTAATGACTTTGAGAAACCGATTGGAGACATTTGAATTGCTTATTAGGTGTTTGATTTGTGTCCAATGTCTTTTGATGGTTCATTTCAATGTTTACACACACACGCTTATGCACTTAATTTGATTTGCGGTATCCACTGAAATCAGTTTAGGGCTGTTAATGGAAATTGGAATAACATCATTGGAACATTGAACAAACATGTGTGAGTCCTAGGATCTAGGCATAATTGAGACATAGATTGTGCGGTGCCCACTGACAATCGAAGTCAACTAGAATAGGAAGAGACTTAGGATTGCTTGAGTATGAGACTTTAACCTCCAATTCGTTTCACTGTCCTACCAAGGAAGGGAATTAGAGGGGAAGTTAGGGAGTAAGTACCAAGTAGGGATTCGGGAATTGGGAAGCCGAGCCTAGGTCCTACCCTACCAAGGGAGGATAGAGGAGAATTGTGAATTAGAACAGTGAGAACTGCCAAGTTGATCAGTTCTAAGCCACTAGGAGGTGAATCCCCTCATACATGCATTTGCACTAGTCAATGATAATCGGGAAAAGTCATTGACACTAGCCCCCCTCAAGGCAACACCAGTCCCCTCTCTGATTGTTTTAACCATTTGCATCTGTTTAGAGTCTACACCTATTTCTGTTACTGTCACTCATTCATACCTTGATAACAACCCTCTCCCTGTTGGATATGATCCCACTTACCACTCCTACATTCTTAAAGTGATTTTGGGTAAAATTGCAGGGTAGCGACAACTCCTGTCAATTTTTGGCGCCGTTGCCGGGGAGAGGCAGAGTGTCAAGTTTAATTTTTGTGATAGTTTCACTTTGTTGTTACTTTACGAATTCTTATTTGAAATCATTGATCTGTTTGTTTTATTGAAATCTTAGTTCATTACTGTCTCTGTTGATTTTGTTCTACTGATATTTTGTCTAGTGCTTTTTTTTTTCTTATGGGAATTCCCAGTTTATGCTACCTAGAGCAACGCTACGAGGGGAATCTCCAGAATTTGCTCTTGACTTAGAATTGCAAAGGACTTTAAGGCAGAGGAGAAGGGTTATTGAAATGGCTGAACAGAATTTGGAAAGGCCTCAGCCCCAACCACCTCGGTTTAGGGACCATTTTGCGGTTAATTTCGAGCGAAGGAACAATCATCAGGGAATTGACGTCGAAAGTTATCAAATCCCGACACAAATCGTGTCTATGATCACCCAAGGGCAGATCTTTCAAGGCTTGAGCAACGAGGACCCTAACGAGCATTTGGATTGGTTCTTGGGACTTTGCAACACCTTTAAGCTGCAGAGAGTGACTCCAGATAATGTGAGAAGGGTGCTATTCCCACTGTCTTTAAAAGGAAAAGCAAAGCATTGGTTTAACTCAATTGGGGGCCCAGCCATATCTACGTTTGCGGAACTTGAGCGGAAGTTTTTAGCTAAATATTTTCCTCCAGCCAAGTTGGAGCGAATGAGGTTGGAGATCCGCAGTTTCCAGCAGCAGGATGGCGAAACCTTCAAGGAAGCCTGGGATCGGTTCAACGACTTGCTCCGCCAATGCCCGAACAATGACCTTGGAGAGGTCAGGGAGCTCAACACATTCTTTAAAGGTCTATCACCAGAGTCCTCGCTGATGGTCAAGGCCAGCGCCAATGGGGCACTGAAGGATAAAAGTGTTCCTGAGGTCAGAGAACTTTTCGACTCCATTGCGGACGACGAATACCTGTTTCCGGAAACTAGAAAGATGCCTGTGCGGAAGCACCGAGGAGTGCTAGAGCTGGATGAGGAGACATCCTTGGAAGCAAAAATTGAGGCCCTCACAAGACAAATTCAAAACCTTAAGGCTGCTAAGGTCGCTCCAGTATTGATGTGCGAACTGTGTAAGGGAGAGCACCACACGGACGAGTGCGAGCTCACACAAGAGTCAGTACAGTATGTCACCAACTACAACCGCCGCCAGCAGTACGGAGGGGGTTATCGAAATCAATCAGGCCAAGGCAACTGGGGACAGAGTAATCAGGGAGCTCAGCAAAGACAGTACTACCAGAGTGGGGAATCAAGCAACCGGGAACATAGAAAGACAACTGATGAATTGCTCCATGAAATTCTGGGAAAAATAGACATGTATGAGAAGAGGACCTCCACATTGGAAACCCAAGTGAAAAACGTGGAAGCCTCTATCAAGAATATCGATATGCAGATGGGATAGTTGGCTAAGGCAAGCCATCAGAGACCCCAAGGTACCCTCCCAAGTGATACAGAGCCGAACCCAAAAGGAAAAGGACCAGAGACCTGCAATGCTATAACGCTGAGATGTGGAAAGGAGCTCAGTGGTCACAAGAGAAAAGGGGGAGAAGAAGACCTTGAGGAAGAGGTCCTAGAGGAAACCCCATTAGAGGGGGAGGAATCTCAAGACAAGAAAGGGAACGTGGAGACTCAGGAGAGTAAAAAAAAGAGGGGAGCTCCAAGCCCCTGTGAGAACTCGCCATACGCACCACCCCCGCCTTTCTCCCAAAGGCTTCGACTTCCACCAAAGAAGGGGGCTCAATTCACAAGATTCCTGGATATGGTGAAAAATATCAACATGAATGTCCCTCTGCTGGATTTAGTTACAGCGGTACCGAGGTATGCAAAATTTTCGAAGGACTTGATTGCGAACAAGGAGCAGATTCTCCAATGTGAGGTACCCATCCCACTCAACAAGGAGAGCCAAGCCTGGATCAACAACGAACTGCCCCCCAAGCTCAAGGACCCTGGTAGCTGTATGGTACCATGCTCGATCGGTGGGAGATTTTTTAGCAAGGCCTTATGTGATTTTGGAGCAGGCATAAACCTCATGCCTGTATCCATTTCCGATAGTATAGGATTGGGAAAAAGGATCAAACCGGTGGCAGTTATGCTCCAGTTGGCAGATAGATCATTGGTTCAACCAACGGGGATGATAGAGGATGTTCTGGTCTCTGTGGATAAATTTGTGCTACCGGTGGATTTTATAGTGTTGGATATGGAAGAGGATCCAGAAGTGCCACTCATTTTCGGTAGGCCGTTCCTAGCTACAGGAGATGCTCTCATTGGGGTTAAAGGAAAAACCATAACATTCAGAGTTAATGGAGAGGAGGTAGTATTCAATGTGGACTACGCGATGAAGCACCCTCATTCCATAGAGCAGTGCTGCTTGGCAAGCTTGGTGGAAGGTAATCTCCAACCTCTGAACGTTGAACATGAACGTAAGCCTTCTCGCGCACTTTATGATTACTGTGATGATGACATGTTTGAAAATTTTGAGACTGTGTTGACCATTGAAGAGAATGATATTTTGCATGAGTTGAATCCTTGGGATACTGAAATCGATTCACCTGTGAACAAAATGAATTTTGCATGTGAAATTGATGAAAGCTGTGGGAGTAATGAGAATTTGAGCAAATTGAAAAATGAGCCAGGAGATCACAAAATGCATGATCACAATGAAAATTTGGAATTGAACTTGACAACCTACGAAATTGATGAAAATGTTGCATTGTGTGAAAAATTGTCAAATTCTATAGTTGATACTAACGAAATGGTGAAAGATGTGCCCACTGAGGTGAGGCTCGAAAACAATGAATAAAAAAATGAAAAGCTTGTGCCCTCCATCTTGAGGCTACCCAAGTTGGAGCTGAAGCCTTTGCCATCTCATCTGAAATATGCATATTTGGGAGAAGGTGAAACCCTGCCTGTAGTCATATCATCAAGATTGGAAGGGTGGCAATAAGAAATATTGTTGAAGGTCTTAATGAGGTATAAAGAGGCGATAGGGTGGACGATAGCTGACATAAAGAGGATCAGCCCCAGTGTATACATGCACAAAATATTACTAGAAGAAGGGGCCGTTCCCACGCGAGAAAGACAGAGGAGGCTAAACCCCCAGATGTGGGAAGTGGTAAAGAAAGAGGTGATCAAATTGCTAGATTTTGGGATGATATTCCCCATCTCTGACAGCGAGTGGGTTAGCCCGGTACAGTGCGTGCCGAAAAGAGGAGGAGTGACAGTGGTAACTAATGAAGCAAACGAATTGTTAGCCACTCGAATCGTCAATGCTTGGAGAGTGTGTATGGACTATAGAAAGCTGAACAAAGCCACTCGCGATGATCATTTCCCTTTGCCCTTCTTGGAGCAACTTTTGGACAGAATCGCGGGCTTCCTGTTTTACTGCTTCTTAGATGGTTACTCTAGCTACAATCAGATAGCCATTGACCCTAAAGACCAAGAGAAAACCACGTTCACTTGCCCTTTTGGCACTTATGCGTACAAAAGGATGCCCTTTGGGCTGTGTAACACCCCAGCCACCTTCCAATGCTGTATAATGGCCATCTTTCAAGACATGGTGGAGCACGTCATAGAAATCTTCATGGACGATTTTTCAGTATTTGGGATGACCTTCGAGAGTTGTTTGGAAAATTTGTCACTTGTGCTAAAAAGGTGTGTGGAGACCAACTTAGTCTTGAACTGGGAAAAATGCCAGTTCATGGTCAATGAAGGTATAGTGCTCGGTCACAGAATCTCAAAGGAAGGATTGGAGGTGGATAAGGCCAAGGTAGAAGTGATAGCCAAGCTCCCTATCCCCACCAATGTGAAAGGAGTGAGGAGCTTCATGGGCCACGCGGGTTTTTACAGAAGGTTCATCAAGGATTTCTCAAATATAGCAAAGCCACTGTGCTCACTTTTGGAAAAGGATACCCCTTTTATCTTTAACGAGAAATGCGTAGAGGCATTTGAGATTTTGAGTACACGGCTTGTCGAAGCGCCCATCATTGTCGCCCCAGTGTGGGGGCAACCCTTTGAGATCATGTGCGACGCAAGCGACTTCGCTGTGGGAGCTGTATTGGGACAAAAAAGAGATAATATTTTCCGCGCAATCTACTACGCCAGTAAGTTGCTAAACGGAGCACAGCTAAATTATACCACTACGGAGAAGGAGATGTTGGCTGTGGTCTTCGCTTTCGACAAGTTCAGAGCATATGTCTTGGGGTCCAAGGTGATAATCCATACCGATCACGCAGCCCTCAAGTACCTCATGGCAAAAAAGGAGGCAAAGCCAAGGCTTATCCGATGGGTACTTTTACTACAGGAATTTGACGTTGAAATCAAGGATAGAAAAGGATGTGAGAACGTGGTGGCAGATCACCTATCAAGGTTAGAATTGGGGGCGTTGAGTGAAGAGCAGATACAAGCATGGATAAAGGAGAGCTTCCCTGACGAACAGATTTTCAAGGTCCATCCTCATGAGTTGCCCTGGTACTCAGATATCGCCAACTATGTGGTTACTGGTCAATTGCCGCAACACCTCTCGGGTGACCAAAGAAAAAGGCTTAAACATGATGCCCAGTATTATTTTTGGGAGAATGGATGTCTGTATAAGAGATGCAGCGACCAAGTCATCAGGAGGTGCATACCAGATGAAGAAAAGGAGGACATTCTCAGAGCTTGCCATGAATCACCATTTGGGGGGCATTTTGGGGTAGCACGAACTGGATACAAGATCCTACACACTGGATTCTACTGGACACATGTATTCAAGGATTCCAAGCTGTGGGTGAACCAGTGCGACAGATGTCAACGTGTAGGAAATATCTCCAGCAGGGATGAAATTCCTCGCAACAACATATTGGAAGTAGATTTGTTTGATGTCTGGGACTTGGATTTCATGGGACCCTTCCCGAGATCTTGTGGAAATGAATACATACTGGTGGGAGTCGACTATGTATCAAAGTGGGTAGAAGCGGTGGCCTTACCCCATAATGACAGCAAGAGCGTGATGGGGTTCGTGAAAAGGAATATTTTCAATCGGTTCGGAACTCCAAGAGCAATTATCAGTGATGGGGGAAGCCATTTTTGTAACAAAGTCTTCAACACGCTATTGTCTAAATATGGGGTCCAACACAAAGTCTCTACCCCCTACCACCCCCAAGCGAATGGTCAGGCTGAGGTATCCAACCGAGAGATCAAGAGTATTCTGGAGAAAGTGGTGAATCCGAGGAGAAAAGATTGGGCACTCAAGTTAGATGATGCACTGTGGGCATACAGAACAGCCTACAAAACCCCAATCGGAGCCTCACCATTTAGGCTAGTATTTGGCAAGGAGTGTCATCTCCCAGTCGAGTTGGAACACAAAGCTTACTGGGCAGTTCAAAAGTTGAATATGGACCTAAACCTGGCTCATGAGGCAAGAATGACGATGTTGAATGAACTGGACGAATTCAGATGGAACTCATACGTCAGTGCAAGACTCTACAAGGAAAGAACGAAGAGATGGCATGATGCTAAGATTAAAGTAAAAGAGTTTGAGGTGGGACAAAATGTGCTCGTGTATGATGCTAGATTAAGACTCTTCCCAGGCAAGTTGAAGTCAAGATGGATTGGACCCTTTGTTGTCACAAACATTTTCCCATATGGAACTCTTGAGGTCCACAATGAGACCTCAGGAAAAAGTTGGAAGGTCAATGGGCACAGGGTGAAGGTCTTCAACTCCCATACAGACGACAAGGGTCAAGCTCAGCACCTTGACAACCCACCTCTTCAATAAAACGTTTCCATGTCTGGCTGAGGACAATAAACCAAGCGCTAGTGGGAGGCAACCCGACAGTTTAATTTCCCGTATTTAGTTATTTCGTCTTTTGATAGGAGTTAAGGTTACAATAACTAGTAAATCTAAACTCTCCCATCTCTCTCACACGTAGAAAGTCAAAGCAGTAACCTGGAAGCCTCAACCGAGGGCAGTGGAGTGTGCATTTCGGAAGCATACAGATCACGAGAATTTGGTAAGCAAGCTTGAGGTCACGGGTAAGGAAAGGTAAACACACCAAGACTCACCTATGCACTGACATAGGCAAGGAATAAAAATCCAAATGCTCACAAGTAAAGGTAAGGGATATTTGATTCTTTTGAGTATCTACATGTATCCAAGAGGACCAATGGGAAAGCGACACTGCGCACAAGTAAGCCATGCATATGCATTAGTTGATTAAGGGTGACAAGCCAAGTGCATGAAAAACAAGACACACAAAGAGATGTCGTTTAGTCAAATTCATATCCCATAGCTATGTCATGTCAAGATAGACTACACATATTTTGTCTGCATGCACATTGTAACTTTGCACATTGTCCTCTAGCTAAGTCACGGGGCGTGTCTTCTAACTCTACATCACCAAACCATGCGTGGAGGAGTTCTATAAATACCACAATTTGTTGCATGGCCAGTTGCATACAAAGCCCGACTCCACCGTTGCACTCCAAACTAATCACTCTCAGTACAGGTACATGGCACACACCGATAGCGATTACCAGATGTATCTTCGGGGGGTCCTAGGCATCCCAGAGCCGCCTGACTGGAATTCTGAAGGTGAAGAGGAGTATACCCCCGACTCAACCCCACGGTTTGTTGACGATAAAGCAGCGAGACGGTTCGATAGATCCATCCACAGGCACATTTTGGTGGAACGGAACTTTGACGCGCCAGCGCCCGTGTTTGACGAGACTATCCGTTTTTACAAATGGGAAACCCTCGCCTTCGCCCCAGCAGAGTCCAACGTGGAATTGGCCAGGGAATTTTACGCCAACTCCTACGCACATTACACGGCGGAGAACAACCATAACAGGGTTTACCTCAGGGGAACTTACCTCAGAATGACAAGCCAATCCATCAATGCTCATTATCAACTGCCAGATTGCCCAGAAAACGAATTTGAACAGTTGGTGGAGGCCGCAAATGTCGATTTCTTGATCAAATCTGTTGGGCTACCGGGAACCATTTGGGTGCGTAACAATCAGTCTGAAGCTGTATACGTGCAAACAAAAGATTTGACAGCGGAAGCCCGCATGTGGTTGATGTTCATAAACTCTAAGCTCATACCCACAAACTGCCATTCCAAAGCAACCAGAGACAAAGTGCTTCTGATTTATGCCATCCAACACAGGATGACGATCGACGTAGGAAGGCTGATCATGAAATCCATTGTACGAGCACAAAATTGCACTGGCGTGCCAATATTCTTCCCTTACTTACTGCAGCGAATGGCCAGAAACCAAGGAATCGAAGTATCTCCCATGGAGACATCCCAACAATCCCTGGGAACCATAGGAAACCCACAATGGGAGATCTATCTGAACGTGGAGCAGGATGAACGGGCCCGACGTGACGCCTAAACTGGGTAGACTCTTTCTTTTTTACACAATGGGGACCATTGCTCATTTTAAGTGTGGGGAGAGGCCCGGCCATGATGAAGTTGATGCTTGTGTGAATGTGCTTTGGTTGTTGCCCTAAATTATGTGTGTTAATTTTCTTATGCCTTGTGTGATGTGTTGCGGGATTTTGAGGTGGTGTTTATTATATTAGTAATAGGTGGTGTATTTTTCTTTGTCTAGTGTTGATGTGTGGGAATGAAAAACGAGGCAGTGACTAGCACTGACCTTGTAGCATGCTTTCTATTCCAAGTGTGATGTAGTGTGCGTTAATTTTAAGTTTCAACGTGAAAGTTGTTGTTGTGTTGTGCCAAATTGCCATTAGACCATTCAGCACACCTGCACGCCCAAACTGCACTGGCACTCAAAACCTCATCAGCGAATCCATAAATGCTAAATTTTTTTTTCTTTTCTTTTTTCTCTCACGGGTTTACAGTATTCGTGTAATGCGTGTAATTTGCTGTATAAGGTGCGGTGTTAAAGTAAGATAGAAATGTCAGCACAATTTTGACATAGGAGAGAGCTCATGGTTTCTTTACGTGTATGTGCCTTCTACTTGTAAACACTTGTTCTTGCATTTTGAATATATAATCTATTGAAGACACACACGAACACGAATTTTGTTGAAATTGAACAAACGTGAAGAAAAAGCCGAATAGGCGAATAAAGGGATAAAATAGCCACAAAACCCTGGGCAGCCAAGCACCAATGTGCGGCATGAAGTTCAAGAGAACTGTAATAAGCACCAAGGTGCAAGTTAATTTCTGTTAAGCTTTATAATGTTGAAGTGTTCGTGTGTGTGGACAAAAGGATTGTAGTGCAAGAATTTTGATTAAGTGTTTGCTTGAGTACTCTGCATAAACACTGTGAGGAAACATGAGGAACTCTCACACACACTTGCACGCTGACGGTTTGGTCTTTATTCGCTTCACCTTATTTGACAAGTTGTATAAATTAAATGAACTGTGAACTCGCCCGTAAATATATTCTTTGTTGCATGCGAAAAGTTGATAATGGATAACTGATGATGTTGCGAGTGTTGGATGCGGAATGGAACCTTATTTTACTTTGCTCGGGACTAGCAAAGACTTAAGTGTGGGTGGGTGATAAGTCGGGTTAGTACCGACTTATTTGCTTCACTTGTTCGATCTTTTGTTGTAAACTTTGCATGAAAATGATGATAGATGAACAAGTGTGTGTTGAATTGGTACAATACGGTGAAATGGTAAGAAATGGCTAAGTGTAGTGAAAGTTGTATTATTTTGATCAAATATGCACAACTCACACATACACTACACTGTGTGGGCGCGTATGTGCCCGCACAACTCACTCACACTCTACACTGTGCGGGCGCATCACACACACACCGGCCTGAGCGGGCGCCTATGCGCCAGCACAGGCCACGCACGCACACACCTGTGCGGGCGCCTAGCGCCCGCACAGCACACACGCACGCACGCCTGTGCGGGAGCCTATGCGCCCGCACAGCACACACGCACACACGCCTATGCGGGTGCCTGGTGCCCGCATAGGCCACACACACGCACGCTATGCGGGCGCCTTGCTCCCACACAGCACACTCACGCACGAACACACGCGGGCGCCTGTGCGCCCGCACCCTCACTCGCACTCATGCCCATTTCATTTACACTTTCTCACCCGCGCACTTGTACATATTTCCTTGCATCTACACACCTAGTACCACGCTCATGCTCCCACCACACTCGCACAGGCATATTTAAACCAAGCATGCACAAACTGTTTGAGTGCACCAAATGTTTGATTAATTGCACACTAAAACATTTATCAGTTGACCTCACTGCTTTGGTTGACCGTCATTTAGCAGAATACGTGGCACTCAACTCGCCCAAGGAGGAAACTTCCCGTGAAGAAAGGAAATTTCTAGGAAGCATCATCGGCACCTCTACGGGGAGAAAAGTATAAAAGGCAGAGGAATATCAGAAAAGGGAGAGACTTTTGGGACAAGGAAGCAGGAAGCAAAAAAGGAATTCAGAGAAAGAGAGGAAATTTAGGGTTTCAAGAGGAGATCAAAGTGACAATCGTTCACACTAATCTTTCTGTACTAGCCATGTCTGATCAGGCTTTGTTAAACTCATTTGCAAAGCCGATCAACATGATCGGCTAAACATTCTGGATGTTGCCTTGAGGGATTAAGTGTAATGACTTTGAGAAACCGATTGGAGACATTTGAATTGCTTATTATGTGTTTGATTTTTGTCCAATGTCTTTTGATGGTTCATTTCAATGTTTACACACACACGCTTATGCACTTAATTTGATTTGCGGTATCCACTGAAATCAGTTTAGGGCTGTTAATGGAAATTGGAATAACATCATTGGAACATTGAACAAACATGTGTGAGTCCTAAGATCTAGGCATAATTGAGACATAGATTGTGCGGTGCCCACTGACAATCGAAGTTAACTAGAACAGGAAGAGACTTAGGATTGCTTGAGTATGAGACTTTAACCTCCAATTCGTTTCACTGTCCTACCAAGGAAGGGAATTAGAGGGGGAGTTAGGGAGTAAGTACCAAGTAGGGATTCGAGAATTGGGAAGCCGAGCCTAGGTCCTACCCTGCCAAGGGAGGATAGAGGAGAATTGTGAATTAGAACAGTGAGAACTGCCAAGTTGATCAGTTCTGAGCCACTAGGAGGTGAATCCCCTCATACATGCATTTGCACTAGTCAAGGATAATCGGGAAAAGTCATTGACACTAGCCCCCCTCAAGGCAACACCAGTCCCCTCTCTGATTGTTTTAACCATTTGCATTTGTTTAGAGTCTACACCTGTTTCTGTTACTATCACTCATTCATACCTTGATAACAACCCTCTCCCTATTGGATACGATCCCACTTACCACTCCTACATTCTTAAAGTGATTTTGGGTAAAATTGCAGGGTAGCGACAACTCCTGTCAATTTTAAATCAAATTTCAAATAAACTTTAGCATTGAATAATCTATCAAGTAAATCTTTTTTATTAGGTATTGGATACCTAAACTATTTTAATACTTTGTTTAATGGTTTATAGTTTATGACTAAACGAGGAACTCCTCTTTCCTTTTCAACTTGATTATTAACATAAAATGCTGGACAACTCCAGGGTGATTTTGATTTTCTAATTAATTTTTTATCGAGTAATAATTGAATTTCTTTTTTTCAAGTTCTAACAATTCGGAATTCATTTGAATTGGTCTAGCCTTTGTTGGAATATTTTTCTCTATAAATTCTTTCTCATATGGTAATTCTATTATATGTGTTTTTCTTTCCCAAAATGCAGATGGATGATCCGCACATCCAAACTGCTGCAGTCATCGCTTGGTCCTTCGGCCTGAACTCAGGTGTCCATTTTGATACCTTGATTCGGATTCCATAGATGTACCAAAAACCTTTTGCCCAACACATTTTAAGATCTTCTTCTGATGTAAATATGATGAGGATATGTCTATTGTTTAGTATCCCCAATTGGATGTCCCCTGTGAATCGATTGACGATGAAATATCACGAATTTCTTCCATCTTTGGTAGTCCATTGAAGAATTTTCTGATTAGTGCCAATTTCAACAGTTAAGCAAGTTTGGCCTCTTGTTGTTTGCTGATGAAAATTTCTGGATAGTCTTGGAATTTTTCAATTTCGTATAGGTATGTGTTATCAAACAGATTTTGGTTCTATTTTGTGGTATCCTCTACCAGACTATTGTTTTGGATATCATCATAGAATGAGGCTATCAAATCCAACCTCTGGAGGAGGACCCTTCAACTGAAGGCTAAAGGGCCTCCGCCCAATGTGAAGAAGATCTCTCAAGCACAGAAAAATATTCGAGATTACTGACAAGTCAGTTTTATACTGACTTAATAGTTCTGATTTCGTTTAACTTTTGTATGTTTTAGTGCACTTTATGCAGAAATGGTATAGTAATTAGTGAGCTTGTGTAAAGAAGGTTTGAACTCTTATTTGATGAAAAAGGGCTAAAAGTGGTAAATATGTGATGTGTGTGCTTTATCTAGCTTTTGTGGTGTTAGTGGCAATCTGTGTGGCAATGTGTGTGATTTATGAGTTTATGTGAAGAAATGTGTGAGGTGTTATTCAGTAGAAGAAGAGCTCGAATTTGTGCAAGTGTGTATGAAGTGATTGCATGAAGGCACTAGTAGCACGCACACATCGTCGCATACACAAAGCACACATCGCCGCACACATCGCCGCACACACCGCCGCACACACCGCCGTACATAGCCGCACCATGTTGCCGCACATTGTCGCATGATCACACACACATCACCGCATAAGCACACACGCATCACCGCATGATCACGCACATCACACTCACATTGCAGCATAGCACTCACGCACACCTCGCACATCGCCACATACACACAGCGCACTCACTACACGCATCGCCGCATGCACATCGGCTGCATTCATGTTGCATTCATCGCACAGCACTCGCACACACCGGACACACCTGCACGCATCGCCGCACAGCGTTGCTGCATATGCCGCATGAGCACTCCACATCGCTTACGCTTCGCCACATGAGCACTCCACATCGCCACACGCATCGTCGCACGTCCTCGCATCACTGCACTTCACCAAATTCATTCATGATTCAAACACTTACTCTATTACTCCATGCACACAACTCTCCAGCGCACACACTTGCATACAACATAGCACACGGCACGTATATACCGCAAAGCACACAAGTGCACTCCACAACATTGCTTTGCACGGCACATGGACCATTTGCACGGCGCGTAACCATGAAGAATTTTTGCACTACGATGCATCGCTGTGTTACTCATGAATGCAGCTTGTTTTCTTTGTCTAAGTATTGGAAGTGTTCTTCTTGTGCATAGGTTCGTGGTGGCATGGTTGCTGGTGGCACGGAGGCATGATGGCGATGATAAAGGCGTGGAATTCTATGGCTCAAAGGCGTGGGTTGCTGCATTGAACGAGCTGGTTTTGGATAATTGATATATCACAGTGGCATTTCTGTAATTTAGTGCTTATTTTACATTAGTGTATAGAATGAGCTTTAGACCTCTATATACAGAGGGATTTGTCATCATTTACGGGACTTTTTTGCAAGATTCGGACTTTCTAGAATTTTACCAGATTTTTTATCTTGAGTGGGAATTTTCTCTCTCTAGACTCTTTCTCTCTCTAGATTTTCTCTCTCTAGAAATTGAGCTCCGTTCTCAATTTCGATCAAGGATTTGGACTGATCATTGTAATTCTCTTCTCAATTAAGGAGACATTTTGCGATTCTCTTGTGAATTTGAAGCTTTGAAAGCAATTCAATTGGTAAATTCTTTCCATTTAATGAAAATGAACTGTTCCTCATTGCAAATTGATGATCGCGAATTGAGTATGGAGATCTGTGGCTAGATTCATGATGTTCTAGGGTTTGAACCGGATGAATGTGTAATTAGACTACGCAATGCTCTGCAATTGACACAATCCATAAAGAATGAAATCATACTTAGAATTAATGCATAAATCCTATTAAGTTTCATTAATTCGCACTCTTATTGACTGAATTGAACTTTAATTGTGGTCGCCATGCTGAGTTAAGGTGAGATTCACTGATATATTTGAGAATTGCATGAAATGAGGACTAAATGTATGAATGTTGAGTCTTTCACTTGCTTTGCCTGATCATGTTCTGAGATGCGGTCGCTATGCCGATCGAAGTTCATTTGAGTAGTTAGGAATAAGTGAGAAGAAACTCTCTGGTGTTAGCGAAGGCATTAGGACCTAGGTCAGGCCTCGCCATGGGAAGACCTTAGTAATTGCATGCTAGATTCGTCAACCTTGGGGAGTTGGGACAATGCGGTTCACATTCGTCACTCTTAGGCCTCGCCACGGGAAAGAGTGATGTCAGGGAGAATAGAGTGCAGCGAGGTCGCCATGCTAGCTGCAAGCTAGCCTCCTAGGCATTTAGGTCTCCTCATTGCTTTACTTGTGTGTCATGTGCATTGCGTTGAGTCATCTAGAGTGCATTCATCCAGTGCAGAAACCCTAGGGCATCTACTCTAAACTTGATTGCACCTCTTGTTTGTTGTTCTTGTTAGTTCCTTATTTCTTATTTCTCTGTTTTTGTCGTAGTTAACATTCGTTCCTGTAATTTTATTTTTGTGAACAAAATCTTGAATTCTTGAAATCACCCTTCCCTGATGAACGAAACCCTCTCACCACATCTACACTAGTGTTAGGGATAAATTTGGTGAACAACGCGCGACTACACGCATCAATTACGGGTTTGAACGGATTAGAAAAGTAGCCATAGAGGAAGCTTTTAGATTTTAGAGAGAATGAAGAGCTTTTCTTTTTAGAGAGAAGGAAGAAGATTCTAGTTAATATTATTAGCGACTTTTACTGCTTTTGAACTTATTTAACAAACAAAATTTGTTTGTCGCAATTTAAAATTTAATTTTAATATTTTATTGACATATTCATGTTGATGAGTTGAACAAAAAACTTTTACACTATAAAAATTAAGAGCAATGATACACAAGGTGAAATCCCATAGTGACTGACGTTACATGTATAAAAAGACAAAATCATCCATTATGTATAAAAAGACAAAATCATCTATTATGTAGAAAAAGACAAAATCATCTATGAGCTTATAAAAAATTGACATGTGTAAAATCACTTATCTCATAGGGTTCACTTATCATTTGGCTAAGGTATTAGTTTAATTTTTAAAAATGAGATAACTAACTAAAATGACATGTGTCAATTTTTTATTAAGTGGTACATGAAAGTGGTACAAATTTTATACATATCACATCAGTCACTATGGGATTTCACTCTAGAATTTTACTCTGTCTATCATTACTCAAAAATTAAATTCAAAAGTTATATTTAAAGGGTCTAGATTTTTATTTTTTATTTTTTTTAACACACACGGCTTCATATGTATCCCAAATCTTGAACTCTAGGCTTAGAGTCGGAACACTAATTTTCTAACCACTAGATATGAGTGTTTAGCAAAATTGAAAAATCGTCCACACCAACCAAACCACACCACATCACACCGTATAGAGTATAAACCACAATTTTATTTTTTTAATAGTTAGTTTTGGTTACAATATTTTAAAATCGCATGGTGCGGTATAGTTTTATTTTGTCAAATTAAAACCCCAAAAAACTGCACCACAAGAATATAGTAATAGTAATATAATTATATATATAGTATTACATAATAAGTATTAAATTTTTGACTTAATTGCTTGCATTTTGCCACTTATCTGACCTTTTTTATTATTTCAAAACTTAAATAAGTCAATATCTTTTATTTTTGTTATTACCAATAGTCTTCTTGTTCGTGTTTTTATATTATATTAGCTATACATATAAATAATTTTCGTTTCACATACAATAATGGTTATTAGACCAATTTCTATATAATAAATTGAATCACGATTTTTTAATTTTTAATTATTATAATGTGATATTTCTTTTATGATGTATGAATATTAGTTTTTTTATACACTTGCATAATTGTATTACTAGATTATTAATTTATTGAAAATATTATCACACTAGATTAATCATATATTAAAAATATTTGTATTTAGTTATACGTATAGCTTTGGAAGCATGATCATAATTTCAAATGTCCATTAATTCTAGCATTTTTTTTATATAATCTAATATTTGTTTGAATAATTTTTTTCTTATATTCAAATTTATTAACCGCATACTGCACCGTACCGAAAAATTGTACACCGCAATTCATGATTTTTAAATTTAAATAGTTGATTATGATTTTCAATTTTTGCAAATTGCAAATAATTGTTTAATTAAAAAAATTATGTAAAACTGCCCAAATCACACCATGTACACCTGTACCACTAGACTCGTCTTAGTGACCATTTTCTATATTTTTATGAATGTAAATTTAGTTTCTTTATTGGAATCGTACATGATTATAGTGTTAAAGTGTTTTTTTAATGATTGATTGTATTGTTTAAAGGTTTAATTAGAGAAATCAAATGTTTTTAAAAAATCGTAGGGCTAACGATCATTGCTGCCAATAAATGGAGAAAACAAGCCATTTTATGCATAAAACTAGTTAGCTATAATCATAATTGCTACAATAAAGTATAAGAATGGCAATGGCTATTAACTGTCATCCTTACGACATATGCATATGTGCTTAAGTGTTCAAGCAAATATATGTGTATGTGCATATATGTTAGTGCACTAAATAGAGAATAAAGGAAAGATAGAGATGGAATCTTCAGTTCAAAATTATCTTATTTTTGTATGATTCATTCATGTTTTGGTTATGAATTAATAATTGTAAAATAATTTTAGTAATATTTATACTTTTAGTCCCTAATTTTAGTAAAACTACGTCATTTTGAACATTAGACAAAATAAGACAGAATAATATTGGATAAAGAATCATGTCTCGAAAAAAAATAGGCAAAAGGAAAGAAAGAGATAACGAAAGAAAGAAAGAAAAAAAAAAGGAAAGTTGAAAGACAGCATTTATGTGAAGTTTTGGTGCTGTGTGTGTTTTTTCTAAAGGCATTTTTGAAAAGTTTGTTGAATTTGGAAAATTGAGTCATTTTTGGAAAATATGTTATCTTAGTAAGTTTTGTTTTAACATTTATAGTAAATTACAAAAACACCTATTGAACTATGATGTTTTTACAACTTGTTGTATGAACTTTTAATTGTAACATTTTGCGTCCCCTAAATTTTTTTATTAAAAAAAATATCATCCTCTTCTTGGAAGTTTATTACATTTTAATTAAACTTATAATAATGCAAAATACTGAAGTGATATTTCTGCGAAAGGGTCATAGTTTAGAATATTTTTATTAATTAACTCTAATATTTAAGAACAAGTTGAGTTTTGTTTGAATAAGTTATGAAGAGATATTTTAAAGGAATAAAGTCATTGTACATGGAATAAATTTAGAGTAAAAATTATTACATTTTAACATGAAAGAAAAAATAAAAAAAATTAAGAAAAGTTAAGAGACTATTTTTAGTCTTCTTAAGGGAAAGATGGATGAAGAGGTTTATATTTGTTTGATAGTTTAATAGCGAATAAGATACCTATAATAATTGTATAGGTGGCAACAAAATCAAACACGTTCAAAGCAGTACTATTAAACTCGGATCGGATCGATCGGTTCGATCGGTTGGATCGAGAAACGGCGAGGTGTCCGGTCCGAGTCAATACAAAAAATCGACGATCAAAAAAATGGTCAAACTCGTTAAAAAATCGAGTTCGACCGGGAAAATCGAAAACCGGTTAGAGTCCGGTTTTCGTTTTTTTTGCATTTAAACATAATCAATAGTAATTAATGCTTTTTAATCAATACACCCCAATTGTCACTAATGATTTCAATTTACATATTTTAATATTTTGAAATTTGAATACATTTAATTATCATAAATACTTCCATCACCATATTTCAAGATTTTTAATTATCTTTTAATTATCATAAATGTTTCTAATTTACAATATTTTAAGATTTGAATACATCATAATTTTCATAAATGCTTTCAATTTACCATATTACAAAATTTTGAATTATTATGAAAATTATGTTTTTCATCAATATTTTCAATCAATCACATTCATACAATTTAAATAAATATGGATTTTAAATTTTATCATATAATATTATTATTTTTTATTTAATTATTATTTTATTGCACACCAAATTAAATTCAAAGCATGAATTCCCAAAAAAATTTTAATTCACAAGTTTTAAGTTCTGAAATAAATAAATTATGTATTGAGAACTACATTTTTCAACTTATTTTAGTGATATTAAATTAATTAATATTTTATTATATCTCACGTATTTTAATAAAATTTTATTAAGGTATAAACAAATTAATTATTAGCATTATTAAACAATACAATCCATGATTTTATATGGATGAAAAACTAAGAATTAAATTGAATATTATATATTTTTTTATAATTTAGTCATTTTGTTTTGACATAAAATGTGAGATATATTAATATTTAATTAATATATTTATATTAAATATATTTATGATGTCATTCGATTTTTGATACCAGTCCGACCAATTGACCCCTAATTCAATAACTCTACCAATTCGAACTCCAATCCGAGTTTTAAAACACTAGTTCAAAGAGTTTGAATGTATGTGAAAATAGTTATTTCAATGTATGTGATGTGCACATTATATGTATTATTTGTTTATTAATCTAATGAATGATTTTGTTTTAATGAAATTCGCTCATCGTATGATTATAAGAATTAATGATTTTGAAAAGATTAAAGACAATGATGAACTTAAAGTGATTCAAATATGAACAAATGAAATAAAATTTATCGTGAACCTATTTAGAGTATTACATCTAAAGTATATACAAAAACTTTCGACAAGATCATACACGAACATAACATGACATGACCTGTTTTTCTTTTCAATCATGATATCAAAGTGCAAAAATATATTTTGATTGTTTATGCCTTACAATGTTACACGTAGACATGGCCACGGTTATGGTTAAAACCGTAATAGGCCCGACAGGTCGGTCTAGAACCGAAATCAACCTTCATCGAGCCTAAACCGTGAATCGGAACCAGCTATGGCGGGTTGGTTTTGGTTCAACATTTTTAGGAACCGTGAATCGGCGGTTCCAAAAAAAATAAAAAATATTTTTTTTTTATTTTGCTTTTACAAATATATTATATTTCATTATTTCACAAAAATTTTGAATTTTCTCAAATGTTGTCTCATAATCTCCTATTACTTCTAAAAATTATTTCATTTTATTTAATTATTTACTTCAATATATTTTATTTCATTCACTTTATTATCTAATTCTTATTGTTAGTAGTTTATTTTGTTAACTGTTATTGTTAGTTTAAAAGTAATATCCTTGAATTTAATCACTTATGATGTGTTTTACATTGAATCATGTATATTGATTTTCTTATGAATGAAAAAGGTGATTAACTAATAAATTGAATTATTAAATTTTCTCATTATCTAATAGTATTAATGGTTGATTATTAAACTATAAGTATAGCAAAATAAAAGATTACTTAAAATTCACCATATTAACTTGAATTATCACGTGTTCTTGTATAATGAATGAATAAATTCATATAAATACATGATTAAACTCGTAGTTCAATATTCAGAGAGTATCAATTATTATCCATATTCATTATGGTACAATCATTAGTAATATGTTACTAGTAATGAATATTTAATTACTAACAGACATAGAGTATTTTTCATTTTTATTATATTTTGTATAAACATCACTACATCTACATGGTAATTCAAGTTACTTTTCAATTATATCAAATTTGTATATATTGTATTTATTTTTCAAATTTAATGTTAAAAAATTTGAACAGTGAACAAACCAAAAACGAAATCGGGACAGAATTGAAACCGTGAAGGAACTTTGAACCGACAGTTCTGAACTGTAAACATAACCGGCAAGCCCAAGGGCCGATTCTGATTCCATCATTTCTGAAACTGTGAACCGGCGGTTCACGAACTGTAACCGACGATTCGTGAATTGTGACTATGTCTAGTTACAAGTTACACACTCGTGCATGGTTATGAAATTACGATCCAAGTTAAGAACTTGTACATTAACTCTGTATATATATATATATATATATATATATTTAGATAGTAGTTTCAAATCTTATTTAATTATTATTTTAAAATTTTATAAAGCTAATTTATTTAGTTGTAATGAAGATTTCTAAGTTTTAATGTTATGATATTTTAGAACGAGACATTGTTTGCATTATTAATGTTTTATAGAGGCCCTTTTAACAAGTATATGTTGCTTTCATAATAAAAAGAATAAATTTTTTTATTTGCAAAGTGTGTGAGACCCAGTTATCTGGGTTGATCTGTGCAAAAAGGATATGGGACATGGGATCTTCTATCCAAGATTTTTCCTGTCATATTCTGTGTTAATTAAAACTATGTTGTAGGGTTCACTCATCTCTTAGTTAGGGTCTAATAATTGTAAAGTAATTTTAGTGATATTTATGCATGTAGTCCCTAGATTTAGTGGAACTACGTCGTTTTGAATGTTAGACAGAATAAAACATGATAAATATTGGACAGAGGATCTGTTCTCCGCAACAAGATATGGAGTAATTAATTTCTATATTTTTCGTCTATGCTTTTATATTTTCAAATATAACTACACATGTTCATGCATTAAAATTTTGTGTTATTATTTGAATATAGAGTTGAATTTTTTGAGCAAGAATAGTCAATTTTTAATTTTTTTTTAAATTTAGTTTTGTGGCTTAGTTCCCAAAAACATGTTTGAGATAAGAAAATGAGAAATATATTTAAAATGGTTTGGATATATATATATATATATATATATATAAGATCTCTAGATGCACCAATGCAAGGTGTAGAAAATAGAGAAAAATAATTAACTCAAAATAAAAGGGGAAGGGGGAGACCTAAAAAGAATTGAAAAGAAATGATTAAAAAATCACAAAAAATCGTATACAACCGTTTTATATATGTGACGGGATTAATGATGCGCCACCACACGCACATTTATTGCACTTTGCGTAAAAAGTATCACTGGTGTTTCGTATTCTGTATCAATTTTATCAATTGTCATCATTTGAATAAAAATTATTTTATTTGCGTATAACGTATCAATAGTTCGCGTATCAAGTACTAATGTTAGGATTTCAATAGCTTTCTTATTGACACATATAAAGTACTATTCTGATTCGCCTATCAAATATCAATATTTCACATATTCGCATATCAAGTACCAATGTTTGCATTTCAATAGTTTTCTGGTTGACGTATAAAGTACCAATTTGAATTGTGTATAATGTGTCACTTTTGTGCATATTCGCATATTAAGTACCAATGTTTGCATTTCAATAGTTTTCTGGTTGACGTATAAAGTACCAATTTGAATTGTGTATAACGTGTCACTTTTGTGCATATTCGCGTATCAAGTACCAATATTAGTATTTCAATAGTTTTTTGATTGTCGTAAAAGGTTATTATTCGCGTATAACATACTATTTTTTTGCTTATAACATATTTGAACCGGATTAATGTTAAACAAGTATTTTCTCATTCGCGTATAAAGTATTACTTATTCCTGCATAACGTAGCAAGATTTTATTTTGATTCGCATAGAAAGTATCAGAAATTCATGTATGAAGTATCAATTTTTATGTGTGATTATTACTTGGGTATAACGTACTATTTTTTTTGCGTTGAGCGTACCATTTTGAATTGGATCCATGTCAAACAAGTATTTTCTCATCTGCATATAATGTTTTGCTTATTCCCGCATAACGTATCAATTTCAACGTTTAAAGTACAATTATAAATCGTGTATAAAGCAATATTTTAAAAATCAGACCGAACTACGAATCGACTAAGCTAAGGGGTCAAGGAGTCAATCTAGACAAAAAACTAGATGACATCATCATGACATAATAAACACATTTAAATATTAAATATATTAATAATCTAAAAAAAATACTTTTATATACTATAAATGTTTACTGAATCATAATATCTCAAAATTTGTAAATTTTTCTTTTATTTGAACATTTTACTCTATTAACAGATGACTCAAAATAATAATAAACCACATATGTATTAATTAGTTATTGATTTATCTTAGTGAATTAATAAAGAAATTAAAGAATATAATTTTATTCATAAAAAATAGTAATAGGCCCATATATATATATATATATATATTTATATTGAACCCAAAATTAAAAGGTAAAAGACAAAATTTTAAAACCCAAAATTAATAATAGCCCATAAGTGTTATTGGGTTGAAATCAAAACTAATAACCAGCCCAAAATAGTAAAAAGAAAACAAAAAATAACTAATCAAATCAATAAAACCGATTTTTTTGCCAATCCAGTTTTTTAAGAGTAATCGAACCGAACCAATAACCGGTCCAACCAGCCAGTCCAGTCCGATTTTCAAAACACAAGTATAAACTATGAATGAAAAGTATCTTTTTTATTCACATATAAAGAAAATTAATTCGTGTATCAGTGTTTATTACGCACGTGCGTCTGTCGCATATATGAGATGGTTTTACCGAAGACTTGCCCTTAAAAAATATATGATATACTTATAAATGAAAGTATGTTTAATGATAGAATACAATGACCAAATATGATCTATATAGCGGGCCTCATATAGTGGGATAAAAACTTAGTTGTTGTAATTTGTGTGACTAAGTGTCGATTCCACATAATGTGATAAAAATTGGGTTCGTTTGAATATGTATTTTGTTTTGAAAATGGAAAAAAACGAGATTTTGGTTTGCGTTTTAGAAAAGAAATATTTTTGAATTGAGAATTGAGTGTTTGAATTGATAAATTTTATTTTTATTGGTTTTTATGTTGAAAATTATTTTATTAATTAAAGTTTAAATAAAAATATTACCACAAAAACAATTTTAGGGTTGACCAGTTGATAGCCGCCAATCAACCAACCACTATTGATTGCTATCGGTCAACCCATTAAATTAAATATAAATATAAAATTTTTAAAGAATTTAAAATGACTGAAATGCTTTATGCATATTTTGAGAAAATTACAAATTTTTGTTTTTAAAAATTGGTGATAAATAAACAATACATTTTGAGATGAGACGAGAAATGAACAAAAATTGCATATTGAGGCCTTTAGTTGTTGTTGCAGTTTTTGTGGTTAGGTGCTATTTGGAGTTTAGGATGGAAAATAAAGAATAGGTTTAGAAGGAAGATGATCAGAGATAACAAAAAAATGTGAAAAAGGAACTGATGATTTAGATAATGAAATGTTAAGAAAGTATTCTAGAATTATAGAAGGGTTTTCTTCGAAAAATACAAAATTTTATGGAAAAGATTAAAAAAAAGGATTTTTTTTTTTTTTTGTTTTTTTGCTAACTTGATAAGGCTAAATATATCATCTTAGTTAAATTTATATTGATTTTAATTTGACTAAAATCATGTCTCATGAATTGAAAGAACAAGAGACCAAAGTTCTATAATCAATAGTTTAGGGACCCTGCCGCATACAAGTAATACCATAAGGGTGCATTTTGCAATTCTCCCTAACTTTAACTAAGTCAGGGACATTTTCGTCAAATCAGAAAACCCACTAAGCACTTCTCACGTTTTCAAGTTCGTTATTCCTCTAATGGATCAAAATCTCCTTCACGGCTTCAAAACTCAAAAAAAAAAAAAAAACTTCCGACATCATTTCGATAATTCAACAATGGACAGCCTTAACGACGGCGACGATCCCGTCGCTATTCCTGTTGCCGGCCATAAGCTCTGCGGTTTTCTTCGTACAGTTCTCACAGTTGCTCCTCCGCACAATCTCGAATCCCTCCCACTCAACACCCGATGCCACGTCGCCGTTAACAAGAATTCCGACGTGCAGTTCGTATCTGAAAACGACGTCGTGCTATTGCCTATTGATTCGACACGCGAGAGCTCAAATAATACGACGTCGAGGAAAAGATGGAGCAAAATTGGGATGGTTCACGGGAGCTTGTCGGTGGCGCGTCAGATACATGCTCTGTTAATGCACAAGTGCTTGAGCATTGTCGCCCGTGTAATTGGGGTTTCAGCCCGTGAGGATGAAGTGAGGGTTGTGGTTTTGGTGGACGTGTATTTGCCCATTGCGTTGTGGTCTGGCTGGCAGTTCCCCAAGTCCGGGCCAACTGCTGCAGCTCTTATGAAGCACTTAAGGTTTGTAAGTTGATTAATTTTGAAAGAATCTGTTTAAAGAGTGCGATTGTTTTAGTGGAGAATTATGAATTAGTAAAAAGAACAATATATTATATGGGGCTCGTTTAATTATGGTGAAGAAATTTTGTCTACACTTTTTATGTTTGATTCTTTTGTGATAACAAAATGTGGGCATAAACATTGTCGATACTTAAGAATTTATTATTACTATTATATATAAAAATTAGGGTAAATACCTTAAAAAGTTGTGCCCCCTTTATGAATTAGTTCATTTGGTACAATCTTTTTTTTTTTGAATTATTAATTTTAGTTCCTATTTTGGCTGTTTTGTGTTTGCAGTACATTAATCTCGATTTTCTTTAGAAACAGAGTAAAAGGCTTTCTAGTTATATTCATGTTTCCTGTTGGCGGTTCCTATGTTGGATTGGTTGTTTCTTTCAACTAGAGAAAATGCGACGTAATAATGGACTCCCTATGAGCCGTTGTGTTTTTTTGTTGTGCTTCCGTCAATCCGTTGACCCAACCAATCCAGCTTTGCCCTGGGCGCATAGCTGTGTTGGATTGATTATTTCTTTCAACCAGAGAAAGTGACGTAATAATGGACTACGTATGAGCCATGAGTTATGTTTTATTGTCATGCTTCCCTCAATACGTTGACCCAGCCAATCCAGCTTTTTCCTGAGCACATATCTGTACGTGAACTTTTCTACCTTAAAATCTTATCTCCACTCGCTAGAGTACTTCCCAACCCTGGTCACACCCCATTTCCCGGCTCCCGCTCTCACTTTGCCTCCACCTCCTCCCACCACTCAAACCATTCCAATTCAACATTTAGGCTTGGATAGGGCCTTCTCCTGGTTCTAACCCAAGCTGACCAGCCCATTCCCCCTTTTTCCGTCTCCTAATCATTCCCCACTTCCTCCGCTGGTTCTGCTCTTTCCTATTACTGAATGCATTATATCGTTGAGTAGAGGGAGAGAAAGTGATTACCAACATTCATAAAGAAATATGATTGACCAGAAATGCATTATATCATTGGAAAGATAGAGTGCTGACAAGCATAACAAAAAACACACAATTGACAAGAAATGCACTATATCATTTCTTTCCTCTTTTTTTTTTTTTTTTAAGTTCAACATTTTGAAGACAAGCCATAAAACAAAATTTGCAAGTCTGAGTCTTATTTCCTTCCATTATGAGAAAATTCATCTCATTAACTGTTAAAGAAGGCAGGGTGCCAGGAAAATCATATTGGCTACACTTGATTGAGTTTGACTCGCTGAAATTTAAGTCGATGCAAAAGTATCATACTTGATTGGCTAATGCAGTCTACTCATAGAACTCTTCTCTGTAACCAATTTTGCTCCTTGGAACGTGAACCCAAAAAAGGCCTTTGTATTTTGGCATGTAGATGATTCTAACATATTGATTTACTTCTTCTGCAGTTGTGACTGGAAAACTCGACATCTGATGCTTGCTTGTTCAAATCCCGGTTTTGATGATGAGTGTGGAATTTGGAATGTTCCTGATTGTCATGCTATGGGATGCAAACACAAATGCAGTGCTCCAGAAGCTTCTAACAGAAAGTTGTTTGAACTCCATGAAATTTTTAGGAGCTTGCCATGTGCGATGAAGAAGAGAAATCCAGACATTTCAAAAGTAAATCCAGCTGAAACTTCTGGTGAAACTGGTATTTGGTTGGTCCCAGATGATATTATGATCAAAATTCTAACTACACTTCGGCCTGTTGACCTTGTTAGAATTGCAGCAACATGTCATCATATAAGATCCTTGGCAGCACCAATAATGCCATGTATGAAACTGAAACTTTTCCCTCATCAGGAGGCTGCTGTTGAGTGGATGTTGCAGCGTGAGCGGGGTCCTGAAATCTTGCAACATCCTTTGTACATGAACTTTACATCTGAAGATGGGTTTGTGTTTTATGTCAATACTGTTTCTGGTAAAATAGTGATTGATACGGCTCCCACTGTCATGGATTTTCGTGGGGGAATGTTTTGTGATGAACCTGGCTTGGGTAAGACTATTACTGCTCTCTCTCTCATACTGAAAACTCAAGGAACATTGTCAGATCCCCCAGACGGTGTACAAGTTTTTTGGTGTAATCATAATTCTGTTCAGAAATGTGGTTACTATGAGCTTAGGAGTGAAAAAACAGGTATTGATGGGGTGTTAGCCAATAGTGGAGTTGTTTGTCTTAATCCTCGAAGGGGACAGTTTTGTGAAGATGACCTTACTCCACGCAAGAACTCAGAAATCTCCAGTGCAGGTAATAACGCTTTTCCACTTGCAGATGAAGAATATATCGGATCTAGAGGTTCATATCCTGAGAATGGAATGACGTCAAAAAGTGTGTCATGTGCTACCCCGAGAACAAGAACATATTCGACCAGGAACTGCAGTCACATTAGGAGAAATCTTCTTAATGAATATGAGGAAGCTTCTGTTGTCCCTGCAGATGCAAAGACTAGGAAAGTATCATCTAAAAGGAAGCTTGCTTCAGGTGGACTTAATCTAAACTCTCTGGATAAATGCAGTGCTGGCTCTGATGGATCATCTTATAATGGAAAGAGATCTAAAAAGATGTACGCAGATCACTTTCAGGACAATGAAACATGGATACAGTGTGATGGTTGTGGAAAGTGGCGGAAGCTTGTGGATGCTAGTGCAGCAGATACTTCCAGAGCTTGGTTCTGTAGTATAAACATTGATCCCTTGCACCAAAATTGTAGTGTTCCTGAAGAAACCTGGAAATATGAGTCCATCACATATTTACCTGGATTCTGTACAAAAGGAACTCCTGGAGGCATGAAAGAAAATGTTTCATTTTTTATCAGTGTGCTGAAGGAGCATCATAACCTACTAAATTATAGAACAAAAAAAGTCTTAGCTTGGTTGGCTAAACTTTCACCCGAGAAACTCTCAGAAATGGAAACAATTGGGTTGGCACATCCTGTTTCACAAATTTCTATTACTGATGGTGCCCATGAGTATCATGATTTATTTCAAGCATTTGGTCTCATTAAGAGGGTAGAAAAACACGTCACTAGGTGGTATTACCCAAGAACTCTTGCAAATCTTGTCTTGGACTTGGTTGCCCTCAGAATTGCTCTTTGTGAGCCATTAGATTCATTGAGGTTCTATTTGTCACGGGCAACATTAATTGTTGTCCCTTCTAATTTAGTTGATCACTGGAAAGCTCAGATTGAAAAGCATGTTAGACCAGGTCAGTTGAGGGTATATGCATGGGTTGATCACAGAAAGCCTAACAAAAAGCCTTCCCCTCATCACCTCGCATGGGATTATGATATTGTTATAACTACTTTCAGTCGTTTAAGTGCTGAGTGGATTCACAGAAAAAGAAGTGCATTGATGCAAGTGCATTGGCTGCGGGTGATGTTGGATGAGGGGCACACTCTTGGTGCCAGTCTAAATATGACAAACAAATTGCAAATGGCTGTTTTCTTGAGAGCGTCTAGCCGCTGGGTGTTAACAGGAACACCCACTCCCAATATTCCTAATAGTCAGCTTTCTCATCTTCAACCCATACTTAAGTTTCTTCATGAAGAAGCTTATGGGCTAAACAAGAAATCTTGGGAAGATGGTATTCTCAGGCCATTCGAAGCTGAGATGGAAGAAGGTAGGTTGCGTTTTTTGCAACTACTTCACAGATGTATGATTAGTGCAAGAAAAATTGATTTGAAAACTATTCCTCCTTGCATCAAGAAAGTTACATTTTTAAATTTCACTGGAGAACATGCAAGAAGTTATAATGAATTAGTAGAAACTGTACGGCGTAATATATTATTGGCAGACTGGAATGATCCTTCCCATGTGGAGAGTCTACTAAATCCAAAACAATGGAAATTCAGAAGTGCTACTATCAGAAATGTAAGGTTGTCATGTTGTGTGGCTGGGCACATCAGAGTAACAGATGCTGGCCAAGACATCCAGGAAACAATGGATATTTTGCAAGAGAGTGGTCTGGATCCTCTTTCAGAGGAGTATGGTGTAATAAAGTATAACATCCTATATGGTGGCAGTTGCGTGCGGTATGATTTGGCTTTTTAAGGTTATTTTTGGCTTTGACTTGATTTGAACACATATTTTCTCATTGATGTTGTCACTGATTTTTAGGTGCAAAGAATGGTGTCGATTGCCTGTTATTACCCCTTGTAGGCATCTTTTATGCCTTGATTGTGTTGCTTTGGACAGTGAAATGTGTACATTTGATGGCTGTGGCAACTTTTATGAGATGCAGAGCCCCGAAATACTAACCCGTCCTGAAAATCCCAACCCAAAGTGGCCCGTACCAAAGGATCTTATAGAGCTACAACCATCATACAAACAGGCAATGCTGCTTGTTGTGCTTCAAGTTGTCTTTGTTGTTCATGCCACCTTCTCCATATGTTACAGCTAATATTTTCAAAATTTTAATGCAGGATGACTGGCATCCTGATTGGCAGTCAACATCCAGCAGTAAGGTCGCTTATCTTGTGCAGAGGTTAAAAATTTTGCAGGAAGCTAATAGAAGGATAGGCAATTGCAATGATGAGAAAGGAGTCAATAAAACTGAAGAATTTTATTTCCCCTCTCAGAGGGATCATTTCTACACAGCTTTGCAGCAGGGGGTTTATATGGAATTCGGAAACCAGTCAACCAGGACACTTCCAGAGAAAGTTATTGTGTTTTCTCAGTTTCTGGAGCATATACATGTCATTGAACAGCAGGTAGCCTTTGGTTTGTACTGTTTTCTTTTGATAATTGACATTATATAAATCTTCAAATTCCTCTCTTGCCAGTTAACAATTGCTGGAATCCAGTTTAGTGGAATGTATAATCCAATGCCTTCTGCCATTAAGGTGTTCATCTTGGCACGCCTTGCCTTTTCCTCTTTTATGATTTGTTCTGGTTTGGCAATGTTGTAGTCACAAACTTAACGAGTCTTTCTTTCGTCTTTGGTTAAGATGAAATCTCTAGCAACCTTCCAGAATGATGCGGACTGTATGGTTCTTCTGATGGATGGAAGTGCAGCATTAGGTCTTGATTTGAGCTTTGTGACACATGTCTATCTTATGGAACCAATTTGGGACAAAAGGTAAAGAGCAGCTCAGATGTTTTTCTACACAAATGTGGTATTACATAAATCATAACAGAGTGGTGTGAGTTACTTTTTGTTTTTGGTTGGAGAAATCCTAATTCTATAACTCTTATGTTTAGTACTCTATATTTGGAACATTTGCTAGGACGGGTACTATATTCTCTGTTCACGATTATTTTGTAAATGTTTGCTATGATCAGAATGACAAGAAAGCTTGAGGATCATGTACCTCTTAAACTTAATAACTTCTTATGTCTTTGGAAAATTAATCAGCATGGAAGAGCAGGTTATCAGTCGTGCTCACCGGATGGGTGCAACGCGTCCTATTTATGTTGAAACATTGGCAATGAATGGTACAATTGAGGAGCAGATGTTGAAATTCTTACAGGTAATGAGCTTTTTAGTTCATGTAAATTTCCTTTCCTTATCTGTCTTAATTTTCTGTTTCCAATTTTTATTTGGTGAGAAGTGGTTGGCATGGTAATCTTTATCACAAAAGGAACTCCAAATCATTATTTTTTTTTTCACACATGGGAATGCACCCCATTAAGTCTCATATTCTTAATTGGGATTTGGCAAGATGGTTGAGGGTCATCATTTTCAAATTTTCTTCCAAAGCATGGTCTTCTTTGCATGTCTAATACTGTATTCTATGACTTGCCTTTTGAGGCAAAAAGTGGGTTTTAGAGAAAGATTGAACCATTTGACAAAACTAAGAGGTAATCCAGTTTTATAATATAATATTATTTGTTTCATGCCTTGTACAAATATTGATTCCTGTAGAGGATACAAAAACAACAACAACAACAACAAAGCTTTTATCCCACTATGTGGGATCGGCTATATGGATTTAGTTGGAGTAAAATGCTTGTTTGTCATGATAGTTGTGTTAAGAAACTGAAGAATTGCTTTTATGTTGAAATATGATGAAGTCCAACAGAGCATACCAAAGTTGTAGACTGCTCAATCTGTTTGTTGGCCATGTAATTGGTTCAAAGCAAGGATTCCGGCAATCAACAAACTGAAATATTCAGGGAATTAACCAAGGTTCCTGACTTACCTTGAGACCTGAAGTCCTGAAAGTATTAGCTAGAGCAGATTGCAGTTAGATAAATGCCACTTTTGGGCTCAAACTCTTTATGGATTTCCCTTAGCAGTATATGTGTTTTATATGATTGCATTGCATTTCTCTTACACAGCCATTTTACATGGAAGTGCTGCTTCTGATTTATCATAGATAGTTTCCTGTGCCCTGTGCTCTTCCAATATGCGGTACTTTATATCGCTAGATTGCTTTCTATGCATACTGGATGACAACTTAAATTTCTTCCAATGTGAAAAATGCCGAAGTGAAAAACTATCTTTTGTCATTTCCAAATGCCCCAATGCATTCGTATTGAATGCCTGACCAATTGGTAGCATATATTCTAGCATTTTTGGACCCAAGCATTTTTGGATTATATAATTTTACGTAGAATACGATGGTGAGGTATGATCCATACAGCCGACCTCGCATAGTGGGATAAAGGCTTAGTTTGTTGTTGTTGTTGTTGATTTTTCGTGTTATGGACTGTTAAGTTCTTGGCTTTTAGCAGGATGCTGATGAATGCAGAAGATTGTTGAAAGATGACTTTGGTAAACATGATGGGGATGGGCCTCGAGTCCATCGCGCGTTACATGATTTTGCAGAAAGCAATTATTTAGCTCAACTTAGTTTTGTCCGGACAAATACAAACACATGAAGGTTTGTGTCACTTGTTCTTTGTCTTCATGTTTATATGGGAAAAATGTATACCTGCATTGGTAGATCAAGGACATTATTCCTCATAGGCTACTATTTGCATTTATATGTTCACACATGCGCATATAGATTGTTTGTGTTATTGGCTTTGCTTATGTTATTGACTCCAGCTCTTTGATTATCAGTTTGATGTGTTATGGACTCTGGGTGTTTCATTATCAGTTTTATATGTTATGGACTCTAGCTGTTTCATTATCAGTTTGATGTGGTTTTCCTGTGGTTGTTTTAAATGTGATGAGTATTATGTTTTGTTTGGGTTGTAGTGTCCGAGGCTATGTAATTTGGAAAATGCTGAATTATACTACTTTTATATTATCTTAGGTCAACAAAGTTTCTGGAACTAGGGTGGTTTTTTTTTTTATTTAAATTTTCTTATTTAATGGAGGGATGCGGCTAAGACTGGTTGGGTTGGAGAAACTTGTGTTTAACGCCCTTGTCCTTTTAGCTAGCTTAGTTTAGCATGTTTTTCTTTTTATATTTGTTTCTAAGAGGATAAGTTTCCTAATCCCAAAGGATTTTTAGCCTCCAATGGTGTGAATAGTTACACAACGAAGATTGAATGGAGGAATTTATAGAGTCGATCGCTTCAGGAATTCTTTCTTCCTTGGCCAATTTTTTCTTCCAAAATTTTAACTGCTTCCCTCTTCTATCCTGTGTAAGTTTTTACTAGAATTCTACTTTAAGTATTTATCTGCATTTGTTTCTGGGTTTGTCATCGGTTACACTGGTTAATGTTGTGGGAAAATTAATTTGATGCTCCTTGGCTGTTGCTAAGCCTGGAAAAGCTTTATTGGTGCCTAATAGTCCTAATCAGGGCACATGTTTTTCAAAGCAACAGCTTGAAACTAAAGTTGCCCTCTCATTTGCAAAACCAATATTCACGTGTTGCATAACACGTGTTGCATAACCTGGGAAACAATTTTCATGAATAGCATAAATGAATACAAATAATTTGGGTTTCTTCGTGTTCTTTGAATTCTTACTTAGAAAGGATTCTCTAATGTCCCTTTGGGCATGACCAATGTGTAAAGAACTGGCGTTGCAATTATTGCATCTTTAGATATTTGCAGAAAACGAAGAGTTAGGTCTTTCGATAGTTACTCATTTTTTGGGTTAATAGTACTTTGCCTTCAATGTGGGCTCCTTTGGACTTCCTCTCTGTCTGTCTCTATACTATTCTCCAACTTCTTAACCTTGTTCTGTATATACAACCAACGTTTTCACCATATGTCACTTGATGCTTGATTGCCTTTTTCCAGGCTCCTTGTCATTTATAAGTCCTTTGTGTATATGGTTGACTGAAGTAATGTAATTTGTACTTTATAGCATATGATATTATGGATTTTTCCCTTCTTGTGGTGTATGGCACTCCAGGTCATTTATAAGTCATTTGTGTATATGGTTGACTGAAGTAATATTTTTTTTTTCCACACACTATACAAATTTACACATGGTACACATATTTTCACATACTACACATGTTTTACACATGCTACATACATTTTCACACCACATATTTTCTACATACTACACTCTGTTTTTACACACTACAAACATTTACACATACTACACATATGAGAATATTTGTGAGATTATATGATATAGTAAGAGATGTTGGGGTAAAATTGGAATTTTAAGTGATTATTATTATTAAAATTGAGTTAAACCAATCATCATCAATCACAACAATATATATTCCAAAATTTGAACGAAGGAATAACAATTGAATTATGATTCCAATTGTGATTGATATTGCCATTGAAAAATTTGATCTAAGCTACTATTAATTTGTAATTTGTAGGATATGATTGAATGGATTTTTCCCTGTATCCTATAGGGATCTACACCATTTGACTTCCAATCTTATTTACTCTTCTTATGCATCAGGTCTGGAATCAACCTTCATACTGTAATCTGTTGACATTATTATGGATTTCTTGGAACAACAATACTAGTAAAGCAGCATGTGTCTTAACTGGACTTGTTGATTTCTTGGTAGAGAAACACAAGAAATTGCTTTTACTGCTTGTATTTGGTATCAACTTTTGTAAATTATTCTTTGGTAGGGAAACACAAGAAATTGCCTTTTCTGTTTGTATTTTGTACCAACTTTTGTAAATTATTCTTTCTATAGATTTGTGCATATCATGAACAAAGGGCAAAATATGGTGGAGTTAGGCTGAGGGTAAAGAAAATGAATGCACTGGCTTGATAAGTTAATTTTTGGATAAAATCCAAAAATTTCCCTTGTATTTTAGTGAAATTTTATGCTCTCTGTCAGTTGAACATATACATATTACCTCAATATGCTCTAGAATACGACTAAAACTAGAGATAGTATATTGACTAAAACTAGAGATAGTATCTTGTGAAACAGGTTCATATATAAAATTTATACGTACGTTTTTTTTTTGTTCGTGTATCACTTTTTTGTTACATGAACACTTTTAAACAAGAGTTCTTTTTGCATTACACTTTTTCTATTAGTGTATCACTTTTTTGTTACATGAAAATTTTCAAACATGTAACAAATTTTTTTCGCGTAATACTTTTTTGTTACATGAAAACTTTCAAAAAAGTAACGTTCTTTTCGCTACATTTTTTTTGTTCATTTATCACTTTTTTGCTACATAAAAAACTTTCAAACAAGTAATAGTTCTTTTTGCCTAACACTTTTTTTGTTACTCTTTTGTATGCATATCAATTTTATGTTTAATAAAATTCGCGGATCAATTTTATGTTGAAGAGTATTAATCTAATACAAAATTTGCATATCAATTTAATATTGAATAAAAGTTGCTTATCAATTTTATGTTGTATCACTTCTTTGTTACATGAAAACTTTCAAACAAGTAACATTTTTTCTGCTTAACATTTTTTTTGTTCATTCATCACTATTTTGTTACATAAAAAATTTCAAACAAGTAACAAATTTTTTTACGCAACACTTTTTTTGTTTGCATATCGATTTTATGTTTAATAAAATTTGCAGATCAATTTTATGTTGAAGAGTGTTAATACAATAAAAAATTTGCGTATCAATTTTATATTGAATAAAAGCCGCGTATTAAATTTATGTTGAAGAACATCTAATACAAAATTTGCATATCAAATTTATGTTGAATAAAATTCGCGTAGTAATTTTATGATGAATAAAATCCGCATATGAAATTTACATTGAAAAGTATCATTATAATACAAAATTCGCGCATCAATTTTAAATTGAATAAAAATTGCATATCAAATTTATGTTCAAAACTATTAATTTAATACAAAATTCGTGTATCAATTTTATGTTGAATAAAATTCGCGGATCAAATTTTTGTTGAAAAGTATCAATCCAATACGAAATTCGCATATTAATTTTATGTTGAATAAAATTCGAGCATTATATTTATGTTGAACGGTATCAATCCAATACAAAATTGGAGTATTAATTTCATGTTGAATAAAATTAGGAGAATTTGTATTAAGGGTGCGTTTCAAGCTCTTATTACAAAATGGGATGCAACTTTAACATATTCACAAAAAAACATGAGCTATAAACTTTCTCTGCCTTCTCTCTAATTCCAACTTTACACCAAAAGGCCAGAGCCGGTCAACCATTTTATTCACTATAGCTCCCTTATTCTTCAGATTTTCAAAACTCTCCTAACCAACACATACTCACTTCCACCGATCTCTGCTCTCCACCCACTTCCACCAGCCCAAGCCGACCCACAAATCCGATCAGGCGGACCAGGTAGATCCGTTAGCTGGAAAGAGAAGCAACCAAAAACTTTGATAACCCGCATCATATCGGGTCCCCACCCACTAGAGCTCCAAACGCAAAGACAAATCTGCTCACTTTTACGATGAGAGCTCCAGATATAAGCTTCAAAGATCTAGACAATCCCGATCTGGCTAGCTCCAAATCTACTCCGAAGATCTTGACAAAGCCACTCCAAATCGCCTGAACCCGTATCACATCGAGTCCACCCAAGAGAGAATCGAAGACAAAGCTGGTCCAGTTCTCCAGCTCCGATGCTCCTCAAAGATCTATCTAAAAGAGTTAATCGGAGCTCACGGCAAGCTGATCCTGAGCTACCTCTGAGTTAATGAACAATTTACAGTCGAGTTAATGAACAAAAGAGGATGCCTCCTACTTATGCACAAAATTAAATAAACTAAGCATGACAACAAAAGCATGGAGGCTTTGGTTAGTTCCCTGTACAAAATCAGTTGATGCAACCCAATGTTAATAAGGCCTATCAACTGCTGTCCTATCCCTTTAACTCTGCAGCATATTATAGCAGTTTGGTCTTTAACTTGGGAGATGGCAATTGAGTGTCGGGAGGAATTTCTCAAGGACCACTTGAATGATTGAAGCAATTTAGCAGATTTGATCCAAGGCAGCCTGTGATGGAGCCGTAGCACCAGCTGAAGGGAGCTGTGGTTCTGCAACGGGGGGAGCTTGCAAGGAATTAGTTTAATCTGCACAGGGCTTTTGGTAGAGGTTTGCGGACTCTGGGGATCTGAGTATGTGGCCTGTAGCAAATGAAGTGTTGGGGACCTCGGGCAGCTATTTGCTGTAGCTGAAATCCTGTCAGAGCGAGTGAGACAATTACACTTCATCTCAGAAAGGAGGGCAATCAGGGGAGGAAAGGTCGAGCTGATCTGATTAGGCCAGAAAGTAGAGCTTGCTGCGTTTTCTGGAGACAATTGGGAGTGCTGATCTGTCATCTTTGAGAAGGCTTTCAAGCATGTTTTGATCTGGAGAATTGTGCAGCACCAGGTATGATGCTACTCTGTTAGCAGCCTTGGGGATCCATGTGAAGTTAGCTTGGGTTCTGATTTACTGGATTAGAGCCTCCCACTTCCTAGTCCTCCAATTGTTTTGTGTATTGAGGGCCTGATGTAGGGCTGTAGAATTAGCCTCAATGGTGATGTCATGAAGACCTAGCTGTTTGCTCATCCTAATTCCCTCCAGGCAGCAGTTCATCTCCATCTGCAGAATAGAGTTCTGGTGAGAACATCTAGATGAAGGAATTAGAAAGAGAAGCCTACCTGCAGCATTTCTCGCGAGCCCTGTAGCCTGATATTGATCACCTGCAATAGAAGAAGCAATACTTATCTTGATACCAGGGGGGTCAGGGGGTTTCCATTTGATGAAATAAATTTTCACTGATCTTCTGATTTTGGGGACCGACAGCCAGAAACAGCTCCAGTCCATCTGTTGTAGATTTTTGATGTTGTATTTTAGATGGATGATACTCTTGGTCATGTTAAAGATGTTCTGAATAACTACATTAAGATCAGGTCTATCATCTTCAAATACAATTTTATTCCTCATTTTCCAGATAAACTAGCAAATCAAAGAAGGAATAATTTGTTTCAGAAAATGGAATACTACAGACTTATTCTCACAGTTCCACCAAGCATAGAGGTTGCTATATAGTGAAAGAGAGTGGAAAGTAATGCCAACTTCAGCTCCCATAATGTACCAAATACGAGCAGCAAACTTACAAGAATTAAAGATATGATTTATTGTCTCCCCTTGTGAGTAACAGAATGGGCAACAATTAGGTCCAATGATGCCTACTCTGTGGAGCAAATGACCAATAGGGATTCTATATTGAGTTAATCTCAGCATGAAAAAAGATACTTTGATTGGGATAAGGGGGTCCCACAGGAATTTAGAGAAGGGGAAAACATAAGCTGGGGGGCCTTTGACTATCTGGTATGCAGTTTTCATACTAAAAGAGCCATTATCAGTTAGAGTCCACACTATGGAGTTTGGTCTATCAGACAAGCTCAGGGGCAGATCAGTGAAGAGAGAATAGGGGACCTGAGGACAGAAGTCTGATAATATTTGGAAGTTCCAACCCATTGGCCCAAGAACATCCTTAATTTTCTGATCACCTGATAGGTTTAGGGTATTGTAAAGGCTGCCTTCTTCTCTCCATCTATCAAAAAACAAACTACATTCTCCAGAACCCACTTGGAAGATGATGTGTTCATCAGCCTTTTTACCATGGGCTATTAATCTCTTCCAAATGCTGGAGTGACCCCTTTTAATCTGACAGTGAAGAGGGTGGGTGCAGTATTTCGCCCATAAAAACAAGGACCAGAGTGAATTTTTTTGTCTAAATTTCCACCACATTCGGTAGGTTTGAGCCTCAAGAATAGAGTTGAGGTCTCTAAAGCCCACTCCTCCCTCGTCTTGATCTAGACACAAGGTCTTCCAACTAATCCAATGATAATTTGATTTCCTATCTGAAGCAGACCATAGGAAATTGGCCATGAGGGACTCAATTTGATGGATGATCTTCTTGGGGGGGTAGAGACTCATCATTGTATATAAGGGAAGGGAGGATAAGACGCTTTTAATCAAGGTAATTCGGCCTCCCATAGAGAGAAACTTAGAGCTCCAACCCTGAATTTTTCGGGCAATTTTCTAAACTAGGCAGCCATAAGAGGAAGCTGGGACTCTTTTGTAGTGAATGGGAATACCTAGGTAGAGGAAAGGGAATGAACCTCTGGAGAATTTTGTAATCCTGCCAATCAAGTGTTTCCTAGCAGAAGGGAGGTTATTGTGAACCAGGTAGCAACTCTTGGAGTGATTCACCCTTTGGCCTGAAACCTCTTCGTAGTGTTTCAGCTTGTTCAAAACCGATCTAATTGTTTGGGGACTAGAAGAAGAGAAGATGATCATGTCGTTAGTGTACGAGAGGTGAGTCACCTTAGGGCATCCTTTGGGAACTCTAAAGTCTAGTCCATTAGGACCATTGTCATTAAGGTCCCTCGACAAGTATTCAGCTCCTAGGATAAATAACAGGGGGGAAATGAGATCTCCTTGTCTAAGGCCTCTAGAGGATTTAAACCAGCCCCTAGGGGAGCCATTCACTAGAATAGACATCCAAACGTTGGAAAGAAGTCTCCACATTATGTCTATCCAAATTTCCCCAAATTCCATAACTCTCATGATTTGGAGCAAGAAATTCCATTCTATCCTATCGTAAGCCTTTTCCATGTCTAACTTGAGAACCACGCTCCCTTCCTTTCTTTTTCTAGGAATTGTTGAAACTAATTCACTAGCTAGTAAATAGCTGTCAGAAATGTTTCTACCCGTAACGAAACCGCTCTGATTTTCGGATATAAGACGAGGTAGAACAGTGGCTAACCTATTGGCTAACAATTTGGATATTATCTTGTTTATGAAATTACATAAACTGATAGGTCTAAATTGCCGGAGTGCAGCCGGTTGGTGTGTCTTTGGGATCAGCACTATAGATGTGGCCGTGACGGCCTTTGGTAATTCTCCCCCATTCATAAAGTGTTGGATAAGCTGTAGAAGATCTTCTTTAATAATGTCCCAGGCTTTGAAGAAAAATAAGCCATTAAAACCATCAGGGCCAGGGGCACTTTCCTTATCCATACTCAAGATAGTTTGATGGATTTCTGGCATTTCAGGGATGCTAGTAAGGAATCCTCTATCTTCATCTGTCAGAATATTGGGGATCAGGTCTGCTTTCAAGATCAGGTTATTAGGTTCAGAGGAATAGAGGTTAGAAAAATAGTCAATGGCTAGCTTACTAATTTGATCCTCACCTTCTATCCAGTTTCCAGTCTGGTCCTGAATCTTATGGATATAAGATCGAGCCTGTCTCTGCCTAACTACAGAATGGAAGTACTTAGAGTTACGATCCCCCCCAGCCATCCACTTGGTGTTGGCTTTCTGTTTCCAGAAAAGTTCCTGTCTACCTAGCTGGAGATTCAGGTTGTCTTTTGCTAAGTTTAGAGATTCCCTAGGGACCCCATATGTCTCATCCTCCTTCTCAAGTTTCAGGAGCTCCTTTTCAGCAATCTCAGCATTAGAAAATATGTCACCAAAAATCTCTCTATTCCAGGATTTTAGGGCTGTTTTTACAGCTTTGAGTTTTGAACAAAATTTTCTCATGGGGTTTCCAGGGAAGTGGCCCTCCCAGACTAATTTAATCAATGGAAGACATGACTCATGGGTCAACCAAAAATTCTAGAATTTAAAAGACTTCGCAGGGCATGATGGTTTTTTATTTATTTTCAGTAATAAGGGGGCATGATCCGATGGGGCTCTAGCTAGGTGTTCTATACAGCAGGAAAATGGACTGTTCAGCATGACAGAATTAGTAAAGACTCTATCTAATTTCTTCCAAATCCTAGCCTTCCCCTTCCTGTTATTGCACCACGTGAACTTAGCCCCATAGGAGGTAATTTCAGTAAGGTCCTGGGAATTTACAAATTCAGAGAAATCCAATGCTTTTTTCTGAGAAAAAGGTCCACCCCCTTTTTTTCCTCACGGAATCTTATACAATTCCAATCCCCCCAAAGTAACCAGGCCATGTTTGATGATCTAAGTGCAGCAAGGGAGTTCCATAGTTCTTTCCTATTCAATTCTGAGCAGCAGGCATAAATATTGGAGAATAATAGGGGAAAGGGTAAAGTAGGATGTGTGATAGATACAGAGATGTGCTGCAGAGTGTTTTCCAAGATAGTGCAAATGAAAGGAAATCTGAACATCATCCACATAGAGTTGGAGGAGTTACTTACAGCCTGATCAAAGTTTAGTTTTTTCCTGTCTATATCCATTTTCTTAGAGCTTGGAAAAGGTTCAGCTACAACTAGGAAATCACATTTATGTTGGCACACAGTTTTTTTCAATTTTCTGAAGTTTGGAGCTTTATTTATGCTCCTTATATTCCAGTATAGCAGATTAATCATTGGAGGGGGTTTTCAAGGAGGCAGTACCTGAACCCTGACTTCTCGTCATTATCTGAGGTGGGAATTTCGCCCATGACTTGGGGTATACTTCATTGGGGGCCTCCAGTATGATCTCCTTAGGGGGCAGGGCTAAAATAGGCCCTTGGACCTCCATGTCTTCGTCTGAGGAAGTGTCAACTTCCTGCACATTTACACTAGAAGCCACCTTTGGAAGATTAAAAGAGGGGAATTGAGAGCAGGTTACCTGATTAATGGGGGGATGAGGGGTGTCCTGAGTACAATCTCCTGTTTGGTGGACAGCTTGTGAGATTTCCTCGTTCAGTGGGTGACATCCATTCCCTTGCTCAGAATTATTTGGCTGAACTACCTCTTGGGGAGTGACGGGGGGGATTGTATCCAGATCAGTTTTGGAAGTAGTGGCCTCTTGATTAGGAGCTATAATTTGGGCTTCTACATCCTCAGATACTAGTACTTCTACTCAATTGGGATCTAATAAGGCTTCTTGAGGCACTTTTCGATCAAGTTCAGGGGGGCTTTTTTCATTCTGGAGGCTTGGTGCCTGTAACGAATTAGCTTTGCCGGAGTCCTCCTGAGCATCGATCAACTCCGAGGTATTGTGAGGAGCATGAATGGCGTCTTGATGATCTGTGGAGACCACTGTAAAGGCCCTATTGTCCCTTAGAAGGCTTTCTTGTGGCAGTGCAATCGTGGTCGATTTAGAGGATTCAGGGATGTCAAAGTGGGAGTCGGCTAGTGGAGCAACGGCAATTAGTGGTACTTTCCCTTTGGACTGAGTTTTTGGGAGAATCTCCATTCTTACTGATTGGGTAGCTTTACCGGTCGGGGCTAGAGATCCTTTTTTCTTCATCAAAATCCATTCTTCAGCGTTCTGCTTCGAGGGCCGAGCAGCTAGCTTTTGTGGAAACTTACCAGTTGGGATTTTTGTCTGAATTTGAGGATTGCAGTTCTTTAAATCGTGCCCCAATTTTTTGCACTTGGAGCAATACTCAAGTTTCTCTTCCACCTCGAGAGGCTGCCATTTGCCATTAGCCCTGTTACCTATCCAGATTCTGGTAGGAATTGGCTTCATCACATCCATTTCGACGCAAATTCTAGCTTCGCTTGGGCGCACAAGGTTTGTAGGAGAGGCTGTGGCGGCGTCAAGTTTGAGGGGTTTCCCTGCTGCAGATGCCAGAGAGTACAAGGTTTCCTTATGGAAACGATGCAGAGGGAGCAAAGGGAACCGAATCCATACAGGAGCAATCGAGGGTTCGATCGAAGGGTCAAAATCCCTTGTCCATTTGAAGATGCGTGCTGCAAATCCATTGAAGTGCCAAGTTTTCCTGAGCCAAAGTCTCTGAAAATCTTGCTCTTTGTCAAAATTGAGGAGAACGTGACGATTATCCAAGAGTTCGGCGTGGCATTCTCCAAGGAAGGCGGCAGCTAGGATTTCCTTCCTGAGGTTGGCCATGGACGGACGACCCCAAGAAAATTTTGCGACCAGTGTCCGTTGAAATGGGGCTGCAAGCGTCTCCTCCTCCTCTTGTGATAGAAATAGGGCAGGCTCTCCTTTGTGCAAGGAGAGGGGCTTCTTGTGTTGTATGGAAGAGAAGGAAATGTTTAGGTCTTGAGGAGATTGTCGGCCTAAAGCGGATTTGAACAGTGGTGGTGGAGAAGGGGCCTCCACCTCCGCCATGGGCGGCTAACCTAGTAGGGATCAGATATCGAAGTATTACCGTTAGAGACAATTAATCTAAACGGTAAAGTATTAACCGCTGGATTAAACACTTTAAGTTAGCTAAGTAAATTTTAGAGAGCATTTTAGAGGGCATATTTATCAAGTTACCTTAAATAGTAAAATATACTTATCATCAATCAACTGGTGGTGATCCTAGTGGAGAATCCTAGAAAGGCATGACATGCTCTAGCTCCAGAGTTATAGAGATATAATTTTGTGCCTTTGTTGCTTTCTTATGGTCGTTGTTTCATATCCTAAAAATTGGTGCTTATTTCAACCTGCTATTTTTAAGTTTCTCTCTACTTCCATTACATTTAATATTGAAAATTATTCATCTTTTTAAATATGACTTCTTGAATTATTATTCTCTATTTCTTTTGCAGTGCACTCAAATGCCAAAAAAAAGGTTAAGTACATGAATTTCGTGAGGCATCCTTCAAGACCAAGGAAACATTTAGATTCCATGAACTAGTAGTTAAATTTTTTTCTTTACACTTTACACTTTACATGTAAATAATATTATTGTTTTCTTAATTTAAGTTGTTTTATATGATTGAAGAATGTAAATTTTGTAACCGTGTTAATTATTGAATCAAGTGCATTAGCTATTTTTTTGTTTGTTACTTCATTTTGGCTATTAATTTTCTCGCTAACATTGTTATGGCGACCTCACGACTTCCAACAATTATTGAGAAATATCGTCACTAAAACGGGGCATTTAGCAAGGGCAATTCTCCTACTATTGTATGTTTTAGAGGAAAATTGATCATCACTACTATTACAATCAACAAGATAAAATCAAATCAATAGAAATGATTTTTTTCTATAATGCTTCAACTCAACTAACATTATGTACTTCCTTGGGTATAATCTCCTATAGTATTTAATGATCATAAGTGAGCTTTATACCGTTAAAATAGATAAGCTATTCTTTGACAAAATATCGCATATACAGTAGATGATTACTTACGAACAATGTGGTATCCCCATTTGTAAAGTGAAACAAAGGAACAAAATGGCGTTGCAATTGCTTTGCCTCATTTAGAAGTTCAATTTCATGTAAGATTGGATGCTTGGTAAATCCGCAAATAATTGTAAACTATGAACCTAACTATTTGACTGAATCTATGAAGTTTGATAGTAACACTATGGCCATATTGTCTTATGTTAGACTACCCAACAAGAGCACTAATTTTTTAATAATTTCTTACAGATGTTAGTGAATCTAACCATTGGAAAATCTAAGGTGGGTGTAGTGTCAAAGAGTACGACATTTGATGTTACAATAATTTTAGATAAGTTGGGTAAGTATTATTATGGGTATTGTTATGAGTATACTGGATTTGACTTTAAACTTTTCTCTTATCTTTTCTATTTTCAAAATTTTGTGAAGTGGTGATTATTGCTTGTCGTGGTTGGAAAAATGCATCTAGGAATTGATCGATAATACAATTATTCTTTTGCATGTTTCAATAACTAATGTCAAAAGAATATTTTATATGTGCTTCATATTAGTTTAAATTGCTTACTTCAAAGAGTATGATTGGTGCCATATTGCACTATTTTTAAACTTTTTTTTTGTTTTTTCATAGAATTCATCAAGTTATCTTTTTTCCTTTTCCCAATGTTGGAGCTTTTGATCATGATGGTTCTTCTTTACATCTGAGTACTTCGGAACTTGTGTTGTGCTACCTATTTTAAAGTGTTCTATTTTTTAATCTAAGTGTAATTTAGCCTCATCTAGATTGTTGTTTTACCTTATGAATTTATATGGATTGGCAAGTAGAATGGAAAGGTTTAGCTTTAAATATATGTGAACAACAATGTTTGTCATAAATTATGTGTTAGTGTTTATTTTGTGTTAGAGATAAGAGAGTTAGATTGAAAATCTTGGTATTTTCTTTCATTTCCCTTTTCCTTCTTTTGAGTTCTCCCTTGCTATTTGGATTTGTCAGTGGACTTTTAGGTAATGTAACCTTGACTTATTTGACACAATTGAATTGAATTGATCTGTGTTCATTACTGTTTTCTATTCATTACATGTCTAAATTCAATGAGCTTGCTTGATTTTGTGTAAATTCATGTATGGTCTGCGGTACCCACTGAGATCATTGTGGATCTGCTAAATGAAATTGAATTCAACGTGAATTGAATCTGAAAACATTAGTGTATGAGTCTTAGGATCTGGTTGCTTGGTGATCTCACTTGTGTGGTGCCCACTAACAATTGAGATCAAATTCATAGAAAAGACTTGAGATTATTCGTGTATGACTATTTGAACGCTTGATTTAGTTAGCTGCCCTACCAAGGAAGGTGACTGAGGATAGAACTAGAATTGTGGTACCGGGTAGGGATCTAGATTCTTAATTTGTGCCGAGAACTTGCCCTACCAAGGGAAGTTTGAGGAGTCTGTGAAATGAAATTGTGAAAATCGCCAGGTTAATCGATTTCATGACACTAGCATAATAGTCCCCTCATAAACATTTACACGAGTCAATGATAATAGGAAGAGATCTGTGCTAGTTGTTTCCCCCTCAAGGCAATCCAATTCTCTTCTGTTGTTCAAATTTTGAGTGTTTGTTTTAGCTATTGCATTTTGCATGTTCTATGTTCTATTCTATCAGTAGATAAATTCCGTGACATAACCCTTTTCCCTGTGGATACGATCCCACTCATCACTACTGCATTATTAGTGTTGTTTGGTAAAATTAGGAAGTAGCGACAGCTTCCACCAATGATCAATTACTACCAGGTACACTTATATTAGTCACAACTAAATAAAAGATTTTTTGTTCTAAAACCAGCTAGTTCAGATGATGCTTCGTTTCGGGATGTCATTTACCGCGCTTCGCGCCTGCGGCATTTTTTCTAGACGGTCTTTAAATGAGCGAGGCATAGATGGAAGAGATCAAACACGGGAATAAGAAGCAAGCTCGCCTTCCTTTTTGATCATTTTTATAGAGGAGAAAGTGGACAAAATAGACTCGCATTTCTCATCATTCTCAACCAACATATGCGATCCATTCCCGTAAAAATTATAACACATAGAATCCCCCAATAGTAAAGCGGAAGAGGATTGATGCCGAGAGAAACGAGTTCAAAGATCTACTCTATTGGTGAAGGAAGATAGAAAGGTAACCTATGACACCGGGGAGTTACGCTTTTTCTCCCGACTCAGCTTTGCAGATGGGAGAAGGGCGATAGGGCTAAAGTAGTAATCTCAGCGGAGATTAGGATGAGCTTTGATGAATAAAAGAAGAATTGGTAGAAATTCTCATAGGTGAAGCAAATCAAACCTATTTTCAGAAAAAGAAGATAAAAAACAAACTCAAAAGCAACATATCAATCCAATCCAGCTAACATTTTCTCAAAAATGAATTTAACCGGGTAAAGGACTTTTAAAATAGAGTTGTTTGAGTTTCCTTTTTTGGTGCCAAAGTAACTCTCATCAACTAGCATTAGTTTTTTGTGAACCTTTAGTAGTAATTCATTAAATTGGTTAGATCTAAAATAATAACATACCCATTAATATGATATATATGATTGGGGCTTTCGATTCGTAAAATGTGGTGCGTGTTCATCTCTCTCGACTAGTTCCTGCTATTAGCAAGAAAGGGACTTTATCAAAGGAACAAAGATAAGAAGGAAGAGCCAGGACGCCTACACCAGGCCACTGAGATTGAAGCGAGAAAAGCCAGCCAAAGCTCATTTGACATGATCTTTAATTAAATTATGGAATTCTCTTCTATTAAGTTAGAGCCTTTTTTTCAAGAGGTGATTTCGATAATCAACCAACCGAAACCCAACTCACGTATCACTTGAATCGGAGAACAACAGAACCCTTAGGTGCGCTTTCTCTTTTCTTTGCTGATTTCTCTCAATTCAATTTGCAATTTTGGTTGTTTTTTCCAGAACGAAACGTTTCTGGGAACAAAGAAGAAGGATGGGAGCTAGTTAAGTTCTTGCTTGATAAGGGGGGGCTTCCATTCACCAATGCAGACTAAAAGTGCTCTCCGAACCGTGCCTGCTGGGGTGGGGCTCGGCCTCCAAACCTTACGGGTTTAGTAAGCACCATGCCGAATCTTCCTACCATTTTTTTATCTTCCACTTTGGCGAATATGAGTTCACCTTAATTCCAAAAACCAGCGAGAGGTTCCCCAGATTCATCTTGATCACAAGGATTTTAAACCTTCTGATTTAATAAAAGCAAATAATTGACCAAATGATATATTTACATTGCTTAGGGATTCTAACCCATTTCTTTTTGAAGATTATTAGCTATTCTTTGTGAAAACAAACTAGGAAATCTTGTAATAGATTTCTCTTTCCAAAATGGTGCATGACAATCTGATCTTTTTAATAAATATGTTAAAAACATATCTTTGTACCAACGAAAATCAGTTAATGTTGGAAATCTTAAATTAGTCAAAAATATTTTTGATGAACTCAATTCTTCTTTTGGATTGCCTACAAAATGTATTGAAATAACTGAAATTAAGAATTCTGCTACATCATCTATTTTCTTCATTTTTTTTATTTCCTTGTTCATCTCTTTTAACATTTCCTTGGTTATTTAATTCTTCTTCTTCATAAGAATGTTCTAATATTTCTTGCCTATCTTCATAACTTAACATATTGTCCCACCATCCTTTCGGTTGACCGGTAAATACTGTTACCAAATTAGCTGATGCGGCCTTACTATCATATCCTTTAGTACCATATGCAAATCTAGCTATACCAATTTCTTGTAACATTCTTAATATTTCTGATTTAGATTTTCCATCTAAATTCCATTCATATATTGCTACTCTATCATATTGAGCTGTTACAAATTGTGATCTTTCTTCATATTGAATATTTGGTGGTGTTGGTCTAGGATAATAATTTTTTACTAGTTGGGCTATTAACCACTTATTCTTATGAGGATAAGAATTTCTTATTAAAGTTTTTCTTCTTATTCTGTTTATTTCATTATCATTAAATTCATTTTCAATTAATTTAACTTGGTTTATTAATTCGTTATCTGATTATATATCTGAGTTCTTATGAGGTTTAGATTGATTATCTGAAATTGAATTAATTTGATCAATTGTATTAATCTTATGAATATTTCCTAAATGTAATTGTTGTGAAGAAATAGGTTGGTTTTTTTAATCTAATTGATTTATTTTTAATAATATTTTATCTAACGTATTACTTTCTAATTCTGGAGATTTTTAAAATTTTTTATTCCCTCTAACATTTTTGTTTCGAAATGAGGTCTTGCTATTTCTTCTGGAAATTTAACTATATCATTCTTTGCAATAGGTTTTTGAATTGTATCTATCTTTGTTGAAACTAAATCTACATGTTTAGCTATTATAGATAAAATCTGATTTGAATAATTTAATTGTTGATTAACCTTTAATAAATCCTCTTTGTCTACAGGGGTTTTATCTAATTTAACTTCTCTAAACGGAGTTGCTATTATTTCTCCTGCCGTAGTTGTTAGTTGTAAATTGATTAAGGGTGGATGTATTAAAGAAATTACTTCTCCGCCTTTGCCATTTTTTATATAATTGAGTTTGTACACTAATTTGAGGAACTGAATAAACATTTTGAATTTCTTCTTTTTGTGTAATGTATTCTAGTCAATTAAAGAAATGAAAATTAAATTGTTTATTATGTAAATCTTTTTCTATTTTTCTTCTAAATGTTGCCGAAATGTCTTAGTTAATGAATCATACCAATTTCTTTTTTCTATGATCTTTGAATCATTAAAATCTTCTTCTAAATATTCATAATTAGGTTCAAAAGATTTACTAATAACATTAATAGAATCTGGTTTCATTTCAGAATATGTTGGTGATCTAACCGACGAAGAATTTGTAATAATTTCTGGAAGCGGTAATTTATAATGAATCTTTGAATTTGTAATTGGTATTTCTGAATATAATTCTGGATTATTACTAATATTAGTATGTTGACTGAAGCTTCAAGTAATATTTGGAAATACCTTGAACTTTGAATTTGTGGATACGAATCTAATAAATCTACTTTATTAGACCCATACTTATTGGACCTTACATTATTAAAATGTATTATGATACTTCCTTCATCTTGTGTATTGATTTGAGTTAGATTGGTTTGATGTATATTTCTTGATTGTTGAGGAGGTGGTAATGTAAATGTTTCTGGTATTGTTATATCCTTACATTTAAGTGTTTTAGGAATATATATATATATATATATATATATTGATGATTTTGTAGCATTTTCTTCAAGCAGTATTGTTTCCATTTGATCAGATTGCTCTAATTTTAATTGAGGATCAATGAATGTTTTGAGTAATTTAAAACATATTTTATATAATACGGCAAAACTTCTACTTTTTTTATTAATCTTATTCTGATATATTTGAATATCCATTATTAATGAATCTAAAATCAATTCCTCATATAAACTTATTGCAAAATTAGGAACACAATTGAATGATATTGAACCATCACAAATATTAGTTTGAATTAGTGCTAATAATGAATAATGGTAATCAATAAATCTATTATCTCATAAAGCAATAAATATAGGATTATCAATACCTATCCGATGCATAGGTTTAACTACGACTTTAATAATCCGTAATGAATGTACCTATACCCTTGCTCCTTATACTTATTGTTTATTAAACTAGATAACAATTTAATAGTTTTAGATCTTTCTCTAAAATTAATATCTTGTTCATGTAATTTTACTGCATATGAATTATTAAAATTTAATCTACCTATTTGATAAATAGAACTAAGTGAATTATTTGTAACATCAAATTGAATTTCGTGACTTTGTCCTATTTCTTTATGTTCTTGAGTAGATTTCATATTCGAGCCAGAATTATTAAATAATTTCCTAAAAACATCCATAACTGAAAACGTACCTTGTCTGCTTAATACAACATGTAGTATGATTATGCAGGGAGAAAACAGAAGCACCTAACCGGGAACACCTTCTTATCAACAAGCTTACCAACGGATTTCCAAGGGTTTCTACTGCTTACCAAACCTTTCACTTATCACACTATGTGTTTTCTTAAGCAAATGATCGGTTTTCAATTATGAAAATCTTTTTGAAATCTAGTAATTAAAATGGCTCTGATACCAATTCTTACCAGGATATAAAGAAATTAAAGAAATTAATGAAACTATAAGAAAGTATGAATAATATAAGAAGGTATGAATAATACCTTTGAATATAGACTTCAAATAAAAAGATAGCTTGAGAAAAATTAAAGAGAATGGAGATGAATGGCAAATTTCAAGATATTATTTCAAAACTAAAAAATTCGATGCTTCATTACAGTTTTTCATCTTCCTTTATAGAAGAGGAACCTCACTGTGCTATTACATTATTTTGAATGATATTTGAAATCCGAATCTGCTTTTTCCTTGAATGACCACCCTGATTGTTATTTTGATTCTTTTCTTGAGAGGATAGATGTCTTCCTCATCTTTTTCTTGAATGGATGTCTTTATCACCTTTTCCTTTTGTTTTTGAATAATTTTTGCACATGGATCCACCTGTCAAGTTGTTGAGAGAATTCTAAAAATTGCTTCATGCTTTTGAATTTGTAGTGGGACCACCATTGTCGAATTATACAAGCTTTGTCTGCTTGTCTTGTTGTAGAAAGTGAGATAATTGAGTCTTTCCCTTCTTCAAGCTTGATTATTGGATTGGGACCCCCTATTTCTCGATTTCGTAGTAGCTTGCAAATGTTGAATGGTTTATCTTCCCATGAGTTTAATGTTCATTTCTTTTCCGAAACCTGAAAATACTTTTGAATTAATTACAGATTCTATACTCTTTTTTTTAATAATCGAAGGGATCTTGAGCCATAGGCCCTCCAAAAAAGTCATCATGAGTAGGACTCTGTGTAGAGCCCATTGAAAATTGTGGTTCTTGATGTGGTTGCTGTTGGTGTGGCTCCGATTGTAAGTTATTGCTTTTTTTGAATGCTAAAAACTGTAAAACTTCTTTCATTGTTTCTTGATCTTGAATGGGTGATTTTTGAGTAATTGGAATTGTTGTTGTATTCAAATCTGGAACTGGTTGAGTGGTTGTTGGGGTTTGTTAGGTTATTGGGCTTTGTTGAGTTATTAGGCTTTGTTGAGTTCCCTGTTAATTGACCCATGTCCTTTTGCCTGTTGTTAAATAGGTTGTCACAGCTTGTGAACAATACACAGTTGCTTTACATGAATCCCACCACTTAACTTGATATTGCCTAACCAAAGACATTAGCTTAGGCTTCTACTTAACTTGAATAACTTGAAAACGCCAACACCAAATCCACAGAACTTTGAGTGCGGCATGCCACTGTACTTCTTTGATGAAATCTTTCATATTTGTGTCTTTTTTGAATTTTTGCAAACCTTCTCTAGCTAAAAATGGTAGAATGTTTTCTTGTGAACCATGAGTCTCCCACCAATCCTAAAACCAGAGAGGAAAATCGTTTTGTCCTTTCTTAATGAATGTAAACAACCATGAATGATCAAATGACCTAATGTAGAATGCTTTTAACCAGGCTTGCTTATAATCTTCATACAAATAGCCTTGTGGAATAAAAGGAATAGAAAATGATTTTTGTGAATGGGATGTTCGCCACTCTTTTAGATAGAAAACTTTTTTAATAATATATTTTGACTGAGTAACACGACCTGATTCATTCATGTTATGCACAATATCTACTGAACTTGAATCTACTAAAATAAATTCATAAAAATTTTGATTTTTAGTTGAGTCATCCGAAAACCAGAAAAAATCTGGGTAAAAAACTTTTGAGTGTATGCTTTTAATGTTGGAATATCAGGAATCTCTTTGAATACAGTTAGAATAAGATACTCAAATTGTTCTTTAAGAATGTAGGGAGATCTTGAATTAGAAGAGGTTGGAGTATTATGAATAGCTAAAGGAGTTATAGCTCTTGGAGTAGTTAATGGACTTGATTGGGTGGTCGCGTCGTTATGCCACCAAAATTAAAACCTACTCTTCACTAGTGTAGCAATGGAGTAAGGTCATCTCCCTAGGGAACGGACGTATCTTTTCCTTCAAAGCTTGTCACAAACAAATATTAGAAAAAATAAACAAAATAAGGTAATAAAGAATCTAATCAATAAGAAAGAAAATCCAGTTAAATCATTGAATCCACACTAATTAGTAACTTGATCCTTGATGCAAATATTAAAACTAAATAGACAATTACGGATTTACCATTTTAATTGGCATTAGAATTTCCTACAATTAATTAAATATTGCGCATTATTCAATAATCATAGAAAATTCATAAACCCTCTATCACATGACATAAAAAGGTACTTAAATTACACATTATTTAAATCTTATTAGATCTCACAAGTTGTTAATTAGTGCTTTATCAATAAATTAACTGGAAAACTACTTTAGAATGAAGACCTAATTAAACAAGACATAAAAGAATTAAAGAAAAATATATTCATAATATACTAAGAAAAACTTGTAGTTGACAATCTCTTTGAAGTAGTAATGGTTGAAGATAATCCAATCCAATCCAAATTGCAAAGGAAATAGATAATGCTTGTCCAAACACTTATCCAATCAATTGTCTAAACTAGATTGCTGAAATTTGAATTCTTAAATTAAATAATGAAAATCCTATTACATTCAAAACAAATGACTTGAATAAAAATTAAGTAAAAGCTACTAAGCTCTCTGCTTATTAAGAAAACTAGAATACTAACTACTAATCAAAACAAAGCTAGACTAAAATATGATGGAATGCCCACTCCTAATCAAAAGAACACTATTTAAAGAATTATATCAACAAAACAATAGCTAAAATCTTGGCTGAAGTTACTTCAAGATCCCAATCTCCACAATATTAGGAGATTTTGATTACAAAGAATAATTTTTCCCAACTAACATAACCACATCTTCAAAAAACTCTCTCTCTTAGTAAAATCCTTCTTGGTAAAATCTTCTCCTTGTAGTGAAATCTTTCCCAAAGAATCTTCTCAAATTCTTCTCAACTTCTTGCATCATTTTAGCTCCTTTTTTACCATTCCATTCATTTTTCACATATCCTGAAAATATAACAAAGCAATGAATTTTAAGACATAAATGCTAATAAAAAGATATGAATTGATTACAAATAAATATAAAATATTGACTCTATCAACTCCCCCATACTTGGACCATGCTTGCCCCAAGTATGATTTATTCCAATAGGACACTAAATAAAACAAAAACATTTAGACTCAATATTATAATGCCCTTAACTAAATAACCAACAAGATATAAATTGAAACTCAACCTTCTTACCACTTAACCAATCTTTGTATCGGATAATGCAAACATGCCCTTTCATTTAAGTTAAAAATTGCAAGAATAGAATTAAGCTCACAATTTCCACTCAATAAGGATACACTAATTAATAAGGCAATGTACATCACTCAAGCTAGGTATTATCATAAGCTTGCAAATCAGTCACATCTCCACCATAATCCAATAACCATATACAAAAATCAAAAAGGTCTTTTTGGGTTGTAATGGGGCTAGGGTGAAAGGTAAGATAAAAGGACGAATATAGGCTAAAATTTATCAAAGAATAATGTTAAAGTACAACTTCTTTCAATCAATAATACTTATTCTTACACAATAATGCTTCGCTTTCTTTTCCTGAGCATTTTTTTCTTCTTTTTTCCCTTTTTTTGTTTTCTTTTTTTTTATTTGAAGAATATTAAATTCAAAAGGATGAAATGTAAAAATTAAATTTGCAATCAAAAATTCTGCACATAACAACAGTGTGGCTATATTTATTCTCAAGAAGTATTTAACTATCTTAAAAATTAACATTTTCTTTGATAAATAGGTTGAACAAGAAAGCAAAAGACAAATTTTAATGGGTAATTTTTCTTGGGTGTTTAACAAAGAAAAGGTCAAGGCTCAAAAATGGTTCTCTAGGGGTCATATAAAATGGTAGGAAGTGTTTTAGAAAGCTGAAATTGTTTATTCCTAATTTGCCTTTAATCATTTTTATGCATATAATCATTTATGGTTTCAACATGTACTTCAAACCAAACTTTATAATACCCAATATATTTTAATCAAACCCCCACAATAAAATTCAAAAGCACCAAGAAAGTGGTTCTTGTATACTTTAGGCTCAAAACTCACTTATTGGGTAAAAGGAATAAATTCTTGCAATTTTATCATCCTAAAATACTTATAGGGCATTTACATTAACCAATGCAAAGATATCCCCCAACCTGCCCAAACATGCTTAAATTTATATCAAAATTGTTTATAAAGTTTAGGGGCATTATGATTTATTTAAAAAAAAATTTAAGACCAACATGAAAGACCACGTGAACTATTCTAATCATGCAAAAATAGAAATTAAAATGAAATAAAAAAAAAAAAATTGAACCTGAACTAAACTCCCTTATACTTATATAATACATGATCCTTCATGTATAAGAGAAGAAATTAAAGCACATCATAAAAGGATGACATAAAATGAAAGAATAAGAGGAGTGTAAAAGAAAACTCATGGCTTTTGGGTTTTTAAACCCTTGAGATTGGAAGTATGATTGAATGGTTTGCTCCAAAATCGTCATTCGCTTATGCATCCCTTTCATAGATTCTTGGAGCGTGGCAATTTGAGAAGATGAAGCTGGAAAAGATGGTGAGAAATCTAGAACATCCCAGTCAGTACCTGTGGAATCTTGTTTCGAATTTTAGCTCTTGTTCTCACCATGATGTCAAAGGGTAAAAGCAGTGTTCTTGAAAACACAAGAAGTTGTTACACGATTTCCTATCAGAAAACAAAGAATAAAATATGAGAGAACAATCTAAAGATATGAAACTAGATATAAAACTAACCCTAGTTATTTGATGTATGTAACGATACAAAAATTTATTTTGGAATGAAAAAAACACTCTTTTTTTTAACGTCGACAATTACCAACATCGAGACGTTCGACCGACGTGAGAGGGGTCCCGACGTCACGACATTACTCTCGGGAACTTTTCAAAAAATCGCCAAAAAATTCGATGAAAAATCACAATTAAGTCATCTTTTCAACGTCGCGACGTTCGACCTAGAACATCGCGCGACGTTGAGCACACTTTGCTCCATTGTCAGATTCTCTTCAAAAAATTTTATAAGATAACATAAAAAATCAATCTTCACTTCTTTCTTACCTGCAAAAGATAAAAGAATGAAATTAGTTATTATACTAAAAACTAAAAAGGAATATAGACTAACTAAATGCAAAATAAAATGGGTTGCCTCCCATAAGCGCCTTTAGTTTAGTGTCTTTGGCTAAACATGAACTTTTGTTGATCAAGTAATCGGCGTGGTATATTTCAAATGGACAGGAAGAGATGTTAACTCTAACTTGAGTTTCAAAGTCCATTTAAAAGCATCTTGTGTAAAAGTATGCTGCACAAATTCTTCAACCAGAGATTCAATAACATTAAAAACATATTCCTGGTTGTTTAGGCATTTCATAACCTTGATGAATGGGACATTGGTCTCCACTTTTTGGAATATATTCAAGAGATTTTGTTTCTCTTCTTCTTTCTGCTCTTGAGCAAACCTGTCAGAAAAAGGTGATGTCAAAACAATTTGATGCTTAACAACTGAAGATTTGCTACTTACCTTGGGTTTATGTATCGAGTCTGATATTGGCATGTCACATGACTCTGAAATGAACATATGGTTAACTTCTCCCTCGTCAAGTTCATTTTCAAGCATTATAGCACTTACATTCTCACATGCATTCACCTCCACTTGTACTGGCAATTTACCTTGATTATCTACCAACTTTGCTATTGTTGTGGCCATATGAGTAAGTTGTGTGCCAATATTGGAAAAATTGGCCATTGTCTCTTGTTGAAATTTAAGATTCTCATATGCCAAAGTTTTAATCATATCTTCTAAACTTGAATCTGGTATGGACGCGGGTGGTTCTAGTAGCTGTTGTTGTGGTAAAAAGGTGAATGGTTGTTGTGGAGGTGAAAAGTGAAATTGATAGAAATTGACATTTCGATATTCAGATGACGTATGGGTCAAGTTGGAATTATCATACCAATCAAGATTGTATTGAGTAGGAACTTGTTCATAATGCCATTGTGGTTCCCATGTGGACATTTCATCTTGTGGAGTTGAGCCTATATTTGTTAGATAATCATTCATCCAACTCCCACAAGTTTGGTCCTCATGCATTGGTCAAAATGTATCTACTCCAAACAATTGCCCATTATTGGCCATGTCATATATCAAAGTTTGCAACTCCATTGTCTAGTTTTTTTCTCACCTTGCAAACCTTTCAATTTATTGATTGTCATTCAATAGTCCTGCAAGATTAGAAAATATCATAAACCCAAGAAAGATAAAATAAAATACTTATGAAGAAAAAATTATTGATGTCGTTCCCCGGCAGCGGAGCCAAAATTTGTTCGCGTCGTTATGCCACAAAAATTAAAACCTACTCTTCTCTAGTATAGCAATGGAGTAGGTCGTCTCCCAAGGGAACGGACGTATATTTTCCTTCAAAGCTTGTCACAAACAAATATTAGAAAAAATAAACAAAATAAGGTAATAAAGAATCTAATCAATAAGAAAGAAAATCCAGTTAAATCATTGAATCCACACTAATTTGTAACTTGATCCTTGATGCAAATATTAAATATGTAATTCAAATAAACCAGTTATAGTTACCGGGAACGCCACTGTCATAACCTCATTTCTTCTTACTTGTTGGTAATTAAAAGGACGCCTTATTAATTACTCTCTAATTAATAAATAACCTAAGAGGATGCCTCATTAGATTTAATTTATTAACAGCATTAAGATGAGAGAAACCTAATTATGATATGCCCATATGGACGCCATATGCCCGTACCATCCCCATATGCCAACTGTCGATGAATGACAGTCTTATCACCTATTAAAACTAAATAGACAATTACGGATCTACCGTTTTAATTGGCATTAGAATTTCCTACAATTAATTAAATATTGCGCATTATTCAACAATCATAGAAAATTCATCAACCCTCTATCACTGGACATAAAAAGGTACTTAAATTACATATTATTTAAATCCTATTAGATCTCACAAGTTGTTAATTAGTGCTTCATCAATAAATTAACTGGAAAACTACTTTAGAATGAAGACATAATTAAACAAGACATAAAAGAATTAAAGAAAAAAAGATTCATAATATACTAAGAAAAACCTGTAGTTGACAATCTCTTGGAAGTAGTAATGGTTGAAGATAATCCAATCCAATCCAAATTGCAAAGGAAATAGATAATGCTTGTCCAAACACTTATCCAATCAATTGTCTAAACTAGATTGCTGAAATTTGAATTCTTAAATTAAATAATGAAAATCCCATTACATTCAAAACAAATGACTTGAATAAAAATTAAGTGAAAGCTACTAAGCTCTCTGCTTATTAAGAAAACTAGAATACTAACTACTAATCAAAACAAAGCTAGACTAAAAAAGGATGGAATGCCCACTCCTAATCAAAAGAACACTATTTAAAGAATTATATCAACAAAACAATAGCTAAAATCATGGCTGAAGTTACTTCAAGATCCCAATCTCCACAATATTAGGAGATTCTGATTACAAAGAATAATCTTTCCCAACTAACATAACCACATCTTCAAAAAACTCTCTCTCTCTCTTAGTAAAAATCCTTCTTTGTAAAATCTTCTCCTTGTAGTAAAATCCTTCCCAAAGAATCTCCTCAAATTCTTCTCAACTTCTTGCATCATTTTAGCTCCTGTTTTACCATTCCATTCATTTTTTACATATCCTGAAAATATAACAAAACCATGAATTTTAAGATATAAATGTTAATAAAAAGATATGAATTTATTACAAATAAATATAAAATATTGACTCTATCATTGGCCTTTTGATTGATGTTGGATTTTTGCTGATGGAGTAGATGCTACTTGTACATAAGGTAATGCTAGAAAATCGTCTAAAGTAATGAATTTGTTGCTTGTTTGAATACTAGTAGATAAAGGCTTTGGAATCATCACCTTCGAAGAATAGTCACTTGGACTCTGCATCTTTTGATTGTTGAATTATTGCACTGGCTTTTTTGACATCGTTAAATTTTCCTGTAAGAAATTCACGAGTTAGAAAATTTGGTAATGAGTTACTCTCACCTTTAATACATTCAATATCAAAATCAAATACAGAAAGAATTCCTTGCCATCTAGCAAATATTTGCTTATAAACTAGATTTTGAATATCTTTTTGCAAACTTTCTTTAGCTGATTTACAATCTACTCTTAATAAAAAAATTTGTTACATAAATCATCTTGAAATTTTGAAATACACAAACCTATTGAAAGAATTTTTTTTAACTGTTGAATAATTCTTTTGCGATCCTATCCAAACTTTTGAAGTAAACCTAACTAATTGTTCTTTATTTCCTAATTTTTGTGTGAGTATACCACCATATCCTACATCATGCATCGGTCTCTACAATCATGAATGCATTAGGTTGTGGAATTCCTAAATAAGCTAAAAACTTAATTTTTTCTTTTGCTTCTTTAACTATTTGAGTGTGTTTTTCTGTCCATGGTAATGGATTTTTTGCAGTCTTTGATATTAAGGCGCACAAAATGTTCTTAGCTTTGGAAAGAAATCTGCTACATATTTAAGGCATACTAAAAACCTTTGTAATTGATTCTTATCTTTAATTTCATTTGGAAATTTTGCCCCAAATTCTAAAGCTCTATTGATTGGTTTAATTGTTCCTTTATATATATCATGTCCAAGAAATCTAATCTTACTTTGAAATAATTTCATCTTAGGTGCTGATATTACTAATCCATTTCGTTGTACTGTTTTTAAAAATATATTTAAATGCCTAAAATGCTCTTCTATAGATTTTGAGAATACTAAAACATCATCTATATAGACAATCATGAATGTATACATAGAAAATATATTATTCATAATATTTTAAAATTTTGAAGGTGCATTTTTCAATCCAAATGACATTACATTCCATTCATAATGTCCAAACGGAACTGTAAATGCAGTTTTGTATTTATCTTCTTCGGTTATTTGTATTTGCCAATATCCTGACTTAAAATCAAATTTTGAATATATTTTAGTATCATATAATCTATTAGGCAAGTCTTTTTTATTTGGAATAGGATATCTTATCCATTGTAATACTTTATTCAGAGGTTTGTAATTGATTACTAATCTAGGAACTCCTCTTTCTTTTTCAGCTTGATTGTTAACATAGAATGCTGAACAACACCGTAGTGATTTAGAATTTCTAATGCGTTGTTTTTATAATGATTCTTGAATTTCTTTCTTACAATGTTATAGTAATTCTGAATTCATTTGAATTGGTATAGCTTTAGTTGGAATATTTTTTTCTAATTTTTTTTTTCTTTTTTTTAAAAGGAAATATATTTTCATAGATTGGGCAAAAGACAGTGCCGGCTATACCCGTCCACACTGTTACAAAAGCGAAAGTAGTAAATATGAAGTACTACTCCATTACACAAATGATCCATGTGAATGTATGAAGACAAATAGAGAAAATCTACTTTGAAAAGAAAGTAGATAGACTTTGTTCGCCACAAAATAAACAGCCCTAAACTTAGTAATTGTACAATAGTGAGCTTGTGAAAGTCAAAAGTCTATGCTCTATGCTAATACAATATGGCATATCAGCCCGGAGCAGATCATATACACCTGAACAGGAAAGTCAAAGTGTATCGATATACAATTTTAAACTATAACAAAAATGCGATAGCATGAGACCACCTCTATCAGGGATCATTTTCTCTATTTGTCAAATGTTAGACCCTCTAACGTTAGACCTCAAGATATGAAACTATCCAAGGCACGCCAGAACCATTCCAAAGTATTCCAGGGATACAGCAACAAAATTTCCTTAAAACCATGATCATTGCTATCCAATCAAAACTAGAAGTATCACTACCTAATTCCACCTCATGAAGAAAATGAACACTCAAGATGTCAATTATCTTCTGCCCACCAAATTGAGCAAGGCAAACAAAACAAAAGGGCACTCAACATATGAAGGATTCGCAAATGACAACTAGTCAAGCAATATAAAAATAGATGGTAATATATCATTAGGCCAAGCTGATCTAACTCTAGTAATCAGGGGCCATCAGAAGTTATAATCCGATCTTACCTATGGTTCCTCCTTCTACCTTCGGAATAGCAGATGAAAGGATTCCATTCTCTAAGCTTTCTCCTAGAGAAGGTAACAACTTTAGGACTGAGAAGAGCTTCTGCATACTTCGTTTTCTTGGGCGGCTTCTGGGATTTTTCCATCTTTTCAAGGAACTTGCCTAGCTCGTCTTCAGGTTCCTCCTCATAACTATTCTCCGTCCAATGGTCCATCCCATCCTCCTCAGATTCTTATTCAGTTGGAATGGATTGTAGAATGGCTAAGTCTGATGAAGAGCTGACTTTATGCATTGATGAGGGTTTGCCTTCCTCTCAATTTATCCTCACCGAAATGTCCTGAGCATCCAGCCTCTTGTTATGTTGAAGGCTATTTGCTATGGCTTGGATTTCTATATCTTCTGAATGGGACGATGGGGCTGTTAGAGGATGGTCATTTAAGTTCCTTTCTTGTACCGCAACATGTCCTAGAAATTGAGCAAGGTCACTGTCCTCATTGGCTAGAGTAGATCCTGTCATTACTGTCAAGGACTGTTCTTCGAAACTAGCTGCTGAGCGGAGATCGGTCGCTTGACCTCGTCAAATACCCAAACTTACTCAACTAATGTAGAAGTGGCAAGTGGGATTGTATCCACAGGGAAGGTTTGGATGTCAAGAGATCACTTGTTCAAGAAACCGAAGCAAATGGGACGAATGCAAAACAATATGAATGCAAAAATGAGAATGAATTCAAGGTTAGTATGCAAGCACTGCCTTGAGGATGAACCAATTAATATGTTCCTCAGCCTATTATCATCGACTTGTGTAACAGCATGAATGAGGGGATTGACCTTCTAGTGAGCTTAGGGTCGATCTCCTTGGTAGGTCTCACAATCCTAATTCACCATACTCCTCCGTCTTCCCTTGGTAGGGCAAGACCTAGGCTCGGCTTCCTAATTCCCGATCCCTATCTGACACTAGATCCCTAACTCCCCCAGACAAGACAGTCATCCAAAGTTCAAGTTCTAATGTTCAAATAATCCTAAGTCTTTTCCATTATATTGACTTCAATTGTCAGTGGGCACCGCACAATTGAAGTCGCAACCATACACAGATCATAGGACTCATCCAAGCTGTTCCCTATTCTAGTGATGTTATTTCAATTTCCATTAATAGCACTAGATTGACTTCAATGGGCACCGCAAATCACATGAAGGGCCTAAGCGTGAGTGAGTAAGGCATTGAAATAAACATCAAATAGATATATGAAACAATATCAAACACGTAATGAGCAATCCGAATGTCTCAAATAAGCTAAAGATCAATTCAATTGATCCTCAAGACAGTAAAATATATGAAAGGAAAAAGAGAGAAAAGAACCTAATCTAAACTATGAACCCTAATCTAAGAATGCTATGTTGTGTTGTGTGCGGCCGCCTCCCTGCTCGCTCTCCTGCTCCCGAATCCATCTCTGCCTTTTATAGTTTTCCTCCGGATGACTTGGCTCGTAACTTCCTGGAAGCTTCCTTCTTTCTATTGGATGTTGACACGTGTTTCTGTAGATATTATTCAAAGTTCAAGTGAGGACACGTGTCTGGTGCAAGACTTAACAAATAAGTATTATCACTGCAAATCATCAAACAGTTGGTGCTCGTGAGAAAGACCTATTAAGTGTCTTCTTGTGTGAACCAAAGTTTGTGTGTGCTACATGAGATGTGGGAACAAGATGTAGTGCGTAGTGTTGGTGCCAGTGTGCGAGTGAAGAATGAGAAAAATGTACAAGAAAAATGCATAGAAGAAAAATGCATCAAAGTGCTCCTATGCGGGTGAAGGTGTGGGCGCATAGGCGCCCGCGTGCGTGCGTGTGTGCGTGAGCTGTGCGGGCGCCAGGTGCCCGCACAGGCGTGCGCGTGTGAGTGCTGTGCGGGTGCTAGGCGCCCGCACAGTGTGTGTGCGTGAGTGGCTTGTGCGGGCGCTAGGCGCCCGCACAGTGTGCGTGTGTGTGGCCTGTGCTGGCGCCTATGCGCCAGCACAATTGTGTGTGTGTGTGGCCTGTGCTGGCGCATAGGCGCGAGCACAGGTGTGTGTGTGTATGGGTGTGCGGGACTTAATGTGGTGCATGACCAAGAGTGTTAATAACTCAAAAATCATTACTTTCTTCACAAAAACACAACTCTTAGCCAATTCCCACATTTCACCGGATGTAAACATTTCAACCACATACTTGTTCATCTGTCATCATTTTCATGAAAAGTTTATACAAAAGATCAAACAAGTGATGCAAATAAGTCGGTACAAACCCGACTTATCATCCCCCCACACTTAAATCTTTGCTAGTCCCGAGCAAAGTAATGCATTATAGACCTTTCTACTATTTTCAACACACAGCACTGGTAATATCACTATCCTGTCCAATCTTAAAAGTTTTCGCATGCACCAACCTTTTTTTTCATTTTTCCAGTTCCAGACTTCCACCCAAGTTCATACTAATTGTCAATCAAGGGACAATGAATAAAGACCAAGTTGCCACCGTGATGTGCTTGTGCTGAGAGATTTCGATGCGTCATCATTCTCTAATTTACGCAAAGTACTCAAGCAAACACTTTATTAGAAATTCCTGCACTACAGTCTGTTGTCCACACACACTAACACTCAGCACATAGAGATCAATGGTATTTATTCACCTAACTCTTTGAGGTTTTCCCTCTTTTCTTTAGTGCACATTGGTGCATTTTATTATTTCAAACTTGCCACACTTTGGTGCTTGGCTGCCAGGGTTTTATGGCTCTTTTTTCCCTTTATTTGCCACAGGCTTTTTCTTTTTCCCACATCTTTTCTCCAACACCTTGTGTCCTTGTGTGTCTTCAATAGACTATATACTTAAATGCAAGAACAAATGTTTACGAGTAGAGTGCACAAACAAGATCAAATAACACATAAATTCTCTCCTATGTCAAAAGATTTGTTGGCATCTCTATCTTACCTTGACACTATGCCTTGACCAACAACCAGTATTTATCGAATGAGTTCTGAAACCAGCTAGCACAACATTTCGCATGCAAAATGGATGAAAATTGCGGATAGATTGGACGATGGCATTGTAATTGCTGTTGTTGAAAATGGACTAGCTCGGCTTTTGCTCAACACAAAAATAAAACAACACACTTCCACATTTATTGCATGCAACTAAAACATAAAGCACATAACAAGACTAGTGCTAGTCACTGTCTTTTATTCCATACTAGACACAAAACACATAAAAAATGCTACCTACATGAATAATACTTTAAACTCCACACCACCAGTCCTTTTAACACACAAAACAGCACACATAATGAAATTCAGATGAAAGGCACTAGGCCTCTCAAACACAGTATGCATCATGTAAAACATCAAAAAAAAAAAAATCATGAAGGAGACTAAGCATGTGAATCCTCAAAGGCACAAACCATAGCAAACATTCCCTCCCCCACACTTAATGTTTACATTGTCCCCAATATAAAGAAAATGAGTAGGTTCAGGAACTCCCTTTTTGTTTGTAGCCTGTAGGTTCCAATGTTGCTGGGTTGAGTGCCTTTGTCCTCAAATTTTCCATTCATGACTGTAGACCTTTGAGCACCATTTGCACCATGCTCATCAGCTTTTGCTCTTCTTGAATCAGTCTTTGCACTTGCAGCTCCCCCACACTTAGACTCATGTATCCTTGCATCAAAAGCACACAACTCACAATATGGATAAATCATACATTCATATAACACACTAACCATGTTTTTCATCCTAGAGTAGAACTCCATGAAATAAAGGCATCCCAATAATGCACCATGTTCATGGCAAATTAAAATTTCACACATGGTCACCACTTCAAATTTTCTATGATATGCATGAAGCCCAACCAACTAGACAACATTCACCTCAAATAAATCATGAAAGTTCAAGAAGGTGTTTCCCACAGAGAATGGAATTCAATAAATCACAAGGGAATGAGCTCATACCTTATACTGTGCAATTATGGGTGAATAGTGGCTTTTTGGAAACTTTGTGTTAAAGTGGTGGTGCTACATAACCTACTGTGCGAGAGTGTGAGATTATGACTTGTGATGTGCAAGAGATTGGAGAAAAAATGTGGTGTGCAAGTGAGTGCCACACCATGACCTTGGGTCATGGTGGTGTATGATGGGTCAAGTTAATAGCACTTTGAAGACACCCCCACACTTGGTATTTGAGAGGCTTTAGCTTTAAGCTCCTGCACACAAGAGACAACTATCTACATAAACAAAACAAAAGCAAAAGCAAGTTAAGAATTCAACCAACAATTTATTCAAGAAAGTGGATTAAGTAGTTCTGGGTTTCTTCAGTCTCCAGCTAGACTTTATTCATGAACTTTCTTCTTCAAGATTCAGAGTGTCCATCTCTGTACCAGAAGAATGCTCTTTCATGAGCACTCTTTTTTTCTCCAGTATGGAACTGGACAAATGTTTTTCAAAAAGAGGTGTTGGAGCTCATGCACATGGGGAACAATCTCAATAAACTCGATTTTAAACCATGTATGTTCTCCCATAGGAAACACCTCCTTCACTTCTTCCACCACCTTTGGCTCTAAAACCCTGCAAGGCTCAACCACAGATTGTGCATCCATAGTCTCAAAAGATTCATCAGTAATTTCAAAAACGGATGCATCAACAAAGCAATTCTCCACTATGCTAGCAATTCCTTTACACAGCATTAAATCTTCATCACACAATCTAACATATGGATCAATTGGAGTCATTCCTTTGTTAACGAAATTCGATTCACTATGCACACTTAACAAAGGCATCTCAATGTCCTATATTTGTTGATCACCATTCACAACTACAGATTCATGTATAATTTCAAGATTTGGTGGCTCAACAAAGTGCTCAATGATCATGTTGTCATTTTCATTAACCAGTGCAAAATTAATTTCATTCATGCTCACACATGGTTTAATGAGAGTTGTCTCTGTACCTATCTCTGTACATGCTATAGGGCATTCAAGTGAAGGAAATGTGTCTAAAGGAAGTCTAACATCATCAATGTTCTCATGGAACTCCATGGATTCAACATAAGATCTTCTATTAGACAAACCCCCAATTTGATAGTAAGAAACCAAAAAGGCCCTAAATTCATCACATGTAAGCTCATAACTGGAGACATCATTCGCATCAGAAGGACTCGAATGTTCATGCACAATAGATTCATCCATAGAGCACTCACGTATGACATCTCTAATATTTGTAGACTCCAACTCATTTGGACAGTTTAAACCGCAATCAATGTTGGCATTTATATTAAAAAAAATTTCCCCGAGAGTTGGTATTTTAGAAATGAGATATATACCTTCCGATTGGCCTTCATATCCCTGTTGTGGCTCTTGAGCTTTCTCTGCCAATTTAGCCATTCTTGTTCCCTCTCTATCCAGTCTGTCCAAAATCTGGAACAACATGTTTCTCACTTTTTCATCTTCTCCAAAATAGGACTCGTTGCTTTGTTGTTGGTCATGCCATGATTCATAATATCTGGGTGGAGAGAAGTTGCCAAATACTCCAGGTGTTGGTCGGGTGTCATCCATCCAATCTGGTGGGTAATCATAATGAGTCTCAACAGAGTCCCCAAACCACCTAGACATATTTGGTCTATTGTGGTGTGCACAATTCAATCTCAATGAAATCTAAAATTTCCCTGCACTTACCACAGCTGAACACAACAAATTTGAACCGAGAATGAAAGAAAAGAACCAACACAAAAGAATAACACACAAAAAGGAGAAAATCACACAAAAACAAAATGACAAAAACACAAAGACTCAACAAGTCAAGAGAACAGATAATTCTCCAAGAACCGTGCCTTCCCCGGCAACGGCGCCATTTTTGAGTGGAGATCGGTCGCTCGACCTCGTCAAATACCCAAACATACTCAACTAATGTAGAAGTGGCAAGTGGGATCGTATCCAAAGGGAAGGTTTGGATGTCAAGAGATCACTTGTTCAAGAAACCGAAGCAAATGGGACGAATGCAAAACAATATGAATGCAAAAATAAGAATGAATGCAAGGTTAGTATGCAAGCACTGCCTTGAGGATGAACCAATTGATATGGACCTCAGCCTATTATCATCGACTTGTGTAACAACATGAATGAGGGGATCGACCTTCTAGTGAGCTTAGGGTCGATCTCCTTGGTAGGTCTCACAATCCTAATTCACCATACTCTTCCGTCTTCCCTTGGTAGGGCAAGACCTATGCTCGGCTTCCTAATTCCCGATCCCTATCTGACACTAGAACCCTAACTCCCCCAGACAAGACAGTCATCCAAAGTTCAAGTTCTAATGTTAAAATAATCCTAAGTCTATTCCATTATATTGACTTCAATTGTCAGTGGGCAACGCACAATTGAAGTCGCAACCATACACAGATCGTAGGACTCATCCAAGTTGTTCCCTATTCTAGTGATGTTATTTCAATTTCCATTAATATCACTAGATTGACTTCAGTGGGCACCGCAAATCACATGAAGGGCCTTAGCGTGAGTGAGTAAGCATTGAAATAAACATCAAATAGATATATGAAACAATATCAAACACGTAATGAGCAATCCGAATGTCTCAATTAAGCTAAAGATCCATTCAATTGATCCTCAAGACAGTAAAATGTATGAAAGGGAAAAGAGAGAAAAGAACCTAATCTAAACTATGAACCCTAATCTAAGAATGCTATGTTGCGTTGTGTGCGGCCGCCTCCCTGCTTGCTCTCCTGCTCCCGAATCCATCTCTGCCTTTTATAGTTTTCCTCCGGATGACTTGGCTCGTAACTTCCTTGAAGCTTCCTTCTTTCTAGGGGATGTTGACACGTGTTTCTGTAGATATTAATCAAAGTTCAAGTGAGGACACGTGTCTGGTGCAAGACTTAACAAATAAGTATTATCACTGCAAATCATCAAACAGTTGGTGCTCGTGAGAAAGACCTATTAAGTGTCTTCTTGTGTGAACCAAAGTTTGTGTGTGCTACATGAGATGTGGGAACAAGATGTAGTGTGTAGTGTTGGTGCCAGTGTGCGAGTGAAGAATGAGAAAAATGTACAAGAAAAATACATAGAAAAAAAATGCATCAAAGTGCTCCTGTGCGGGTGAAGGTGCGGGCGCATAGGCGCCCGCGTGCGTGCTTGTGTGCGTGAGCTGTGCAGGCGCCTCGGCGTGCGCGTGTGAGTGCTGGCGCCCGCACAGTGTGTGTGCGTGAGTGGCTTGTGCGGGCGCTAGATGGTGGCGAGCTGTCGCGGCTCTCCAATTTAACCCAAATTTACCAAACTAATGTAGTAGTGGCAAGCGGGAGCGTATCCAACAGGGAGAGGATTGAATTAATAACTGTACAAGTGATAGGATAACAAGTGTTCAAATAAGAAAGCAGCAAGAGTAAACAAATACGTAAATCAATCAAGAGGTGAAATGGTGTTGCCTTGAGGGAGGTCAGTGGTTATGGCTCTATTTGATTATCCTTGACCGGTGTAAGAACATGAATAAGGGGTAGTTATCCTAGTGAGGTTAGGGTTGATCTCCTTATAAGACTCACAATCCTAACTCACCATGCTCCTCTCATCTTCCCTTGGTAGGGCAAGACCTAGGCTCAGCTTCCTAATTCCCGATCCCTACCTGACTCTAGAACCCCGACTCACTTGGACAAGACAGTCAACCAAAGCCCGGGTTCTAATGTTCAGATAATCCTACGTCTTTCCATTATATTAACTTCAATTGCCATTGGTAATGCACAATTGACGTTGCTTCCTTAGACAGATCGTAGGACTCATTCAAGTTGTTCCCTATTCTAGTGATGTTATTTCAATTTCCATTAATAGCTCTAGATTGACCTCAGTGGTATTGCAAGTCACATGAAGGGCCTAAGCGTGAGTGAGTAAGCATTGAAATAAAGCATCAACAGGATATAAGAAACAATATCAAACACGTAATATGCAACATAAATGTCTCAAATCAATTTAAAGTCATCTCACTTAATCCCTCAAAGCAACAACCTAATGTTTAGCCTATCATGTTGACCGGCTTTGAAAACAAGTTTGACAAAGCCAGATCGAACATAGCTATTACAGAAAGATAAAATGGAATGCTCTCCACTCTGATCTCTTTTTCCTTGAAGCCCTAGCTCTCTTGAATCGATCTCCGTCTCTCCCCCTCGCCGTTCTCTTGCTTCTGCTCTTTCACCCTTTTATAGATTTTCCTCAGTGCGTAGCTTCCAGGAACCTTCCTTTGTTTGCGGAGATTTCGCCACGTGTATCTACAAATGTAAACCGAAGTTGAAGTGAAGACACTTGTTTAATGAAAGACTTAATGATTAAGAATATTCAGTGCATTTACTCAAATAGTTAGAGCCCGTGAGAAAGACATGTTAAATCCCTTGCTTGTGTGAGCATGGGGTTGTGTGCTAAATGTTACTGTGGGAACAAGATTGCTTGAGTGGTGTTTGTGCAAGTGTGTTAGTGTGTAATGAGAAAACTGTACAAAAACATTAATGATTGAAAATGCATAAAAATAAACAACAAAATGTGTAAGTGTGTGTGCGTGAGTGGTGCGGCCGCACGTGTATATTGTGCGTGGTGAGGGAGGCTTAATCAAATATTCCAAATCAAATCATCACCCATATGCCTAAAATCGATATTCACAGATATGATTAAAATGCATTTTGTATTACCCACTAAGTACAACCCTATCATGAAAGCATCAAGAAAATGGGAACTCACATACATCATGCATGTCATGCATCAAAGCAAAGGCATTAAGCCGAGCAACCAAGTCACACGTTCCAGTATGCTATCAAAATATATCCACAGGGAGTCAAAACAATTTACAATTAAACCATACGCATGGAGGTGAGGGTGGCTTACTTGGTAGGAATAATCGACACAGCAAAATACAAAGCAAAGAATAAAAGGTTGTGCAGTTCTTCCAATCCTCGAGTTTGCACTCCCACTTGGCCGAACTCTATACTGGATGCATGAAAATTGAGTGATGAATGGAATGCATGGTTCATGGTATTTATAGGAAGAAAAATCATATGCTTGGTGCGGTCATCCCAAGCTAGAAAACAAAGCCCATGTGAAATGTACTAAGAGACAAAATGCTAAATGACAAAATGGATGCTTCCATGTTCAATGTGTAGTCTAGTCTATATTTCTGCACACAATCGGCCATGTTGAACAAATGATAGCAATCAAACAGAATCTTGGGTCCCACATTATCACATGACGTGATTTCGCCCAAGCTTGTCAAGTTTGGATGATTTACTCCACAATTTCTGTCAAAGCTCTCCACAGTGCAATGGTTAAATGTCTCATGCATGTTTATGTTATTTATGAAGGGACATTGAGCACAATTCGGTCATGCATGTGGGTGGATGATGTAAGCATGCGAATAGGTACAAGACAAACACAAGATGATGAAATGCAAGTGAATCAAATGTGTTTAATCTAATTAGCACTTTCCTTACGCTATTCGGCCATCTGCACAATTTCACCACGAAACAAATCAGCGGACCCACATGTCATACAATTGTCACCATTTATCTTATCTTGATCGATTCATCACCATGGCATGCATATTTCTTTCACTCATGCATAAATCATATCAAGCTCCATTCGGTCATATCATGCATACTCTTTCATAAAAACAAACACATACTTCAGGGACCCAAGTGTCATGCATCTTTTTCTTTCGTATTTATATCTGTTCATGCATCCAAATAATGTTTAGCGAGCACACGAGTTCGGTCTTCTCCTTGGAAGATATTTCTCAGATTTTATTCTCGTCGCAGCGAATATTCTTCACTATTTACTTGTCATCTCATGAAATCTGGATATGCGTGTCCCCGTTGCCTGTGTTGAATCTCGAGACGGTCTGGGTTTCAAGAGATGAGTGTCAATCATGTCCATCATTTATTGAGACTAACTTACTATTACTAAATGAAACAAAATAAAGACAAAAACTGTGACGGTTGGGTTGCCTCCCAACAAGCGCTTGGTTTATTGTCTTCAGCCAGACATAGCAGTGTTACTATCCAAGTGGTGGAAGGTCGAGGTATTGGGTGTGTCCGGTGTCTTTCCAAAATGATTGGGCGACTTTCGCTTCATGCCCCTTTTTTCCTCCTTTCGCCTTCGAGCCCTCGACTCCCACCTTTCTGGGTGGTGGGTCCTTTGAGGTCTTCTCTTTTTTCCGCCAAACCATACGTGTGAGATATTTAAGTAGTGGAAGCTGCTTTTTCTTGGTTTGCTTTTCGTCTGGAGGCTTCAACGTATTGTCCCTGTCAGTGACCTTCTCGAGCCTCACCTCAGTGGGCACAATCTCCACAGTCTTGTTAGTGTCTACAGTATCAACAACATAATTTGTCGGATTTTCACCACACACAAATTTTTCATCATCCGTTTCAACTTTCATTTTCAACGTCATTTTTCCATCTTGATCATGCACTTCATGACTTTCACGCATAATTTCCATTTTCCTCAATTCCTCATTATTTTCACAATTTTCATCAATTTCACATGCAACATTCATTACTTTCACAGTCTAATCAATTTCCAGTTTTTCATCCCAAGAGCTCAATTCATGCAGTGTATTAGTTTCTTCAACAATCAACACAGTGTCAAAATCATCACACATGCCATCATCAAAAGAATCATATAAATCAAGAGAAGACGATTTACGTTTGTGTTCAAAGCTCAAAGATTGGGGACTACCTTCCACTAAGCTCGTGAAACAGCATTATTCTATGGAGTGAGGGTGTTTCATGGCGTAGTCCACATTGAATACGACCTCCTCACCATTGACTCTGAATGTTATGGTCTTTCCTTTGACACCAATGAGAGCATCCCCCGTAGCTAAGAATGGCCTTCCAAAGATGAGTGGGACATCGGGGTCCTCCTCCATGTCTAACACTATGAAGTCTAATGGCAATGCAAATTTATCCACAGACACTAGGACATCTTCTACCATCCCCGTGGGCTGTACCAATGATCTATCTGCTAACTGAAGCATCACTGCTACGGGCTTAATCCGCTTTCCCAATCCTATACTCTCGGCAATGGATAAGGGCATAAGGTTGATTCCATCCCCAAGATCACATAAGGCTTTACTAAAGAATCTTCCGCCGATTGAGCATGGCACGGTACAGCTACCAGGATCCTTGAGCTTGGGAGGCAGTTTATTGTTGATCCATGCTTGGCTCTCATTGGTGAGCTGAATTGGCACTTCACATTGCAGGATCTGTTCTTTGTTGGCAATCAAGTCCTTTAAAAATTTTGCATATCTCGGTACCATTGTAACCAAATCCAACCGAGGAACATTTACGTTTACATTCTTCACCATATCTAGGAACCTTGTGAATTGGACCCCTTTCTTAGGTGGAAGTTGAAGTCTTTGGGGAAATGGAGGGGGTGGTGCATATGGAGAGTCATCACATGGGCTCGAAGCTCCCTTCTTCCTTTTACTTTCCTGAGCCTTCACACCCCTGTCCTTGTCCTGGGCTTCATCCCCTACCAAAATGGTTTTCTCACTGACCTCCTCATTTGAGGCTTCCTCTTCTTCTTTTCTCTTGGTACCACCAAGCTCCTTTCCACATCTCAACGTGATAGCATTGCAGACTTCGGGCCATTTTCCTTTCGGGTTCGGTTCTGTATCACTTGGGAGTGCACCTTGAGGTCTTTGATGGTTAGTCTTAGCCAACTGTCCCATTTGCATCTCAAGGTTCTTGATAGAAGCCTCCACGTTTTTCTCTTGAGTTTCCAGTGTGGAGGTCCTCTTCTCATACATGTCCATTTTTCCCAGAATTTCATGGAGTAAATCGTCGGTTGACTTTTTCTGTTCACGGTTACTTGACTCCCCGCTCTGGTAGTATTGCCTTTGCTGATTTCCCTGATTACTCTGCCCCCAAGTGCCTTGGCCTGACTGGTTTCGATAGCCTCCATATTGCTGGCGGTTGTTGTAATTGGTTACATATTGCACTGACTCCTGCGTGAGCTCACACTCATCCGTGTGGTGCTCTCCCTTACGCAATCCACACATCAACACGGGAGCCACCTTTGCAGCCTTTAGGTTCTGAATTTGTCTTGTGAGGGCCTCAATTTTCGCTTCCAAGGACGTCTCCTCATCCAGCTCTAGCACTCCTCGCTGCTTCCGCACAGGCATCTTCCTAGTTTCTGGAAAGAGGTATTCGTCGTCTGCTATCGAGTCAAAGAGTTCTCTGACCTCAGGGATACTTTTATCCTTCAAGGCCCCATTTGCGCTGGCCTTGACCATCAGTGAGGATTCAGGTGATAGAACTTTGAAGAATATGTTGAGCTCCCTGACCTCCCCAAGCTCATTGTTTGGGCATTGGCGGAGCAAGTCGTTGAATCGATCCCAGGCTTCCTTGAAGGTCTCACCATCTTGCTGCTGAAAGTTTCGGATTTCCAACCTCATTCGCTCCAACTTGGCTGGAGGAAAATACTTAGCTAAAAACTTCCGCTCAAATTCCTCAAATGTAGATATAGCTGGACCTCCAATTGAGTTAAACCAATGCTTAGCCTTCCCTTTCAAGGACAGTGGGAATAGCACTCTTCTCACATCATCCAGAGTCACTCTCTGCAGCTTGAATGTGTTGCATAGCCCCAGAAACCAGTCGAGATGCTCGTTAGGGTCCTCGTTGCTTAACCCTTGAAAGATCTGCCCTTGGGTGATCATGGACACAATTTGTGTCGGAATTTGATAGCTGTTAACGTCAATCACCTGGTGAGTGTGTCTCCTCTCAAAATTTACCGCAAAATGGTCCCCAAACCTTGGTGGTTAGGGCTGAGGTCTCTCCTCATTCTGTTCCGCCATTTCAATAGCCCTTCTCCTCTGCCTTAAATTCCTTTGCAATTCTAAGTCAAGAGCAAATTCCGGAGCTTCCCCTCGTAGCCTCGCTCTAGGTAGCATAAACTGTGGATTCTCACAAGAAAAGAAACAGTACTAGAACAAAATATCAGTAGAACAAAATCAACAGAGACAAGTAATGGATTAAGATTTCAACAAAGCAAACAAACAAACAGTTTCAAATAAGAACTCGTAAAGTAACAACAAAGTAAAACTATCACAAACAACTCTCAAAGCTATGCCTCTCCCCGGCAACGGCGCCAAAAATTGGTGGCTATGCCTCTCCCCTGCAACGGCGCCAAAAATTGGTGGCTATGCCTCTCCCTGGCAACGGCGCCAAAAATTTGTGGCTATGCCTCTCCTCGGCAACGGCGCCAATAATTGGTGGCGAGCTGTCGCGGCTCTCCAATTTAACCCAAATTTACCAAACTAATGTAGTAGTGGCAAGCGGGATCGTATCCAACAGGGAGAGGATTGAATTAAGAATTGTACAAGTGATAGGATAACAAGTGTCCAAATAAGGAAGCAGCAAGAGTAAACAAATACGTAAATCAATCAAGAGGTGAAATGGTGTTGCCTTGAGGGAGGTCAGTGGTGATGACTCTATTTGATTATCCTTGACCGGTGTAAGAACATGAATGAGGGGGTCATTATCCTAGTGAGGTTAGGGTTGATCTCCTTATAAGACTCACAATCCTAACTCACCATGCTCCTCTCATCTTCCCTTGGTAGGGCAAGACATAGGCTCAACTTCCTAATTCCCGATCCCTACCTGACTCTAGAACCCCGACTCACTTGGGCAAGACAGTCAACAAAAGCCCGGGTTCTAATGTTCAGATAATCCTACGTCTTTCCATTATATTAACTTCAATTGCCATTGGTAATGCACAATTGACGTTGCTTCCTTAGACAGATAGTAGGACTCATTCAAGTTGTTCCCTATTCTAGTGATATTATTTCAATTTCCATTAATAGCTCTAGATTGACCTCAGTAGTACTGGAAGTCACATGAAGGGCCTAAGCGTGAGTGAGTAAGCATTGAAATAAAGCATCAACAGGATATAAGAAACAATATCAAACACGTAATATGCAACATAAATGTCTCAAATCAATTTAAAGTCATCTCACTTAATCCCTCAAAGCAACAACCTAATGTTTAGCCGATCATGTTGATCGGCTTTGAAAACATGTTTGACAAAGCCAGATCGAACATAGCTATTACAGAAAGATAAAATGGAATGCTCTCCACTCTGATCTCTTTTTCCTTGAAGCCCTAGCTCTCTTGAATCGATCTCCGTCTCTCCCCCTCGCCGTTCTCTTGCTTCTGCTCTTTCACCCTTTTATAGATTTGCCTCAGTGCGTAGCTTCCAGGAACCTTCCTTTGTTTGCGGAGATTTCGCCACGTGTATCTACAAATATAAACCGAAGCTGAAGTGAAGACACGTGCTTAATGAAATACTTAATAATTAAGAATATTCATTGCATTTACTCAAATAGTTAGAGCCCGTGAGAAAGACATGTTAAATCCCTTGCTTGTGTGAGCTTGGGGTTGTGTGCTAAATGTTACTGTGGGAACAAGATTGCTTGAGTGGTGTTTGTGCAAGTGTGTTAGTGTGTAATGAGAAAACTGTACAAAAACATTAATGAATGAAAATGCATAAAAATAAACAACAAAATGTGTAAGTGTGTGTGCGTGAGTTGTGCGGCCGCACCGTGTATATTGTGCGCGGTGCGGCCGCACCGTTTTAGTGCGTGAATGGTGCGGCCGCACGTTTTGTGTGTGTGTGGTGCGGCCGCACACCGTGAAATGTGTGTGTGTGTTTGTGAGGTGTTCGTGAGGTGTGTGTTTGTGAGGTAGTGTGCTTGTGAGGTCGTGTGCTTGTGAGGTCATGTGCTTGTGAGGTGTTAGTGTGTTTGTGAGGTCGTGTGCTTGTGAGGCGTTAGTTTGTTTGTGAGGTCGTGTGCTTGTGAGGTCGTGTGCTTGTGCTCGTGACTTGTGTGCCGTGACTTTCATGAATTGTGACTTGTGAGTGGTGAGTTGTGACTTGAGTGAATAAATGCAACACTTTGTAACTAAATTCGCAGCACTCAAGTCAATCTTCATAACACTCAATCGTAATCAATATAACACACAAGTCACGTAATCAAGCATCTATTCACAAGTTATTCCAGGCAAGAGACTAACAAAATAGAGCAAATAAGTCGGCACAATACCGACTTATCACTAGGCGACCGCACAGTGTGTGTGTGTGTGGCATGTGAGCACAGGTGTGTGTGTGTGTGGGTGTGCGGGACTTAATGTGGTGCATGACCAAGAGTGTTCCATAACTCAAAAATCATTACTTTCTTCACAAAAACACAACTCTTAGCCAATTCCCACATTTCACCGGATGTAAACATTTCAACCACATACTTGTTCATCTGTCATCATTTTCATGAAAAGTTTATACAAAAGATCAAACAAGTGAAGCAAATAAGTCGGTACAAACTCGACTTATCAGCTGCCACTGGGATCTCCAATCTGTTCTCAATTATCCTCTCCTCATGTGGTACCTCCAGGGGTAGGGACTCTGGTAGGGTACCTCCAGGGGGAGCCACCATGGTCTCTGCAATCTGACCAACTTCCTTTTCGCTTTTTCCATTCTCTATTGGCATCAATTGTGCAGGCCTTGGAGGATTACTGATCTCCACACTTGCCCTCTTGTTCGGTTGAACAGACTATCTATTGGAGTTTTTGGGTACCCAAACCTTAGGTACTGACTGCTTCAATTTGCATTTGGAGGTAGAGTAACCAAGTTGATTACAATGTGTGCAGAATTCGGGTAAGTCTTCCACCTCTATCAGTTGCCAACGGACGTGGTCCTTGTTACGGATCCAGACTCGTCTTGGAAAAGGCTTAAGAACATCCAGTTCGACACATACCCTATCCTCGCTAGGACACAAGATACGGTTTGCTGCAGCTGTGGCAAGATCCAGTTTTAAGGCCTACGGCTGAACCAAGCGCAAAGATTTTTTCCTTACAGCATAAATGCATAGGCAACAAAGGGAACTTAATCCAGGTTGGGACAACAGATGATTCTTTATTCGGATGAAAGTCAATCGACCATTTAGAGAGTTTGGCTTGAAATCCATTAAAGTTCCAAACTTTTTTCATCCACATTCTGTGGAAATCAAATTCATTCTCAAATTTAAGGAATATATGTCGGTAATCTAGCAATCCAACATCACAAGTACCTTGGAACTTTGTAGCCTTAATAACTTGACGAATGACAGTCATAGGTGGCCGTCCCCTTGAGAATTTTCCAACTAGCATAAGCTTAAATGGTAGAGCTAGCTGCTGCTTCTTCTCTTAGGAAATAAATAGAGCCGGTTCACCATTAAGGGAGGAGAGGCTAGCGGCCGGAGTTGCTGAAAATGATACATTGATGTGCTTAGCCCACGTAGCCAATACCACATCCCTGAATGTCCTAATTTTATGCGAAATGGTGGCTATAGTTGGCTCTACGTCCCCTGTTGATGTTTGTGTAGGAACCCTTGGAGGAAGGTGAGTGATGGCTGCCGTTGATTCCTCCATTGGCTTTGTTTGTTAGGATGGTTTAACGGGTCCAGTCATAGGAGGCAATTCTGGAGCTGGACAAGTAATATTAGTCGGATTGGGAGCAGTTGCAGTCAAAGCCATTGTGGTATTTCCAGCTGCCGAAGCAGCTCCTGATGAAGGTGGGGCTGCTACCATTTGAGCTGCAGCCAGTGGTAGGCCAGCTACACTTTGAGCTCCTGAAAGAGGAGACATAATAGCTGTATCTGTAGCTGCACAAGGAGGCGAGATGGCTACTGTAGCTAGCGATGAAGCTATTTCCACCGGGGCAGTTGCTGATGGTCGAACATCAGGCCTCTGACCTGCTGTAATTAGAGCTGCTAATGTAACTATTAGATTAGTTACCACCGGACTACATTGAGCTGCTAAAGACGGCTCATCTGAATGAGAGACTGGCACTGTCGACTGGCTTCCTACCAGAGTCTAAACAGGTTGCGAGCTTGAAGAAATCGGGCCTCTTGTGGAGATAGATGGCTGAGCTACAGTCAGAGGCATTGTAGTTGGGCTGGTAACGATCAGCTCAGCTGCAAAAGTTTGAGCTTTTGTAGACGAAGAACCAACTTGTGGAGCAGCTTCTGTAGCTATTAGATCAGCTACCACTGGACTGCATTGAGCTGCTAAAGATCGCTGATCTGGAGGAGCGACTATAGCTGGCGTAGTCGGGGAGGCTACTGTAGACGGATCTGCTGCAGTTACTGTAGGTGGAGCATCTAGGGTCCGATCTACAGTAGATGGAACTGAAAACTTTAATCCTTCATCGATCTGCATACCTGCTGCCATTAGGACGATCTAAGGAGAGCTGAAGACGATAGCCACTTGGTGGCTCCGGCCTCTTGAGGAAGATGACGAAATTCGATCCTAGATCTACCGATTGATCTGTCCGTGAATGTAGGAAATGAGGCTAGGAGATGTCTTTGGTGAGTATAAGGAAGGCCGATCAGATTAGGGAGTGTGAGTAGCTGCTATGAGAATCACGGTCAAGGGGGAGAAAGGTTAGTGTAGAGCGGTAGCAAAACCATTCAATATTATCAAATTGCTACATAATCGAGAAAAAGGAGGACCTGCTCCTGTTATTCAACGAGAAAGAGGAATGGATTCAATAATTTCAATTGGTACTACAAAGTAAAAGGATAAAGCTCAGATAATTCAAAATTGGTGGTCTCATTATCAATTCAACAAAAGGAAGCAATTATTAAAGTTTTCTCAGCAATTGGATTTATGGAAAAGCAAAAGAAGAAAAAGACTTTTTTTTTTGTTCAAACCAAACACTTGAAAAGTAAAAATAAATTTAACACGTATATTATCCATAATCTCAGGAACCAACAAAAGCTCAAAGTACATTGGCCAATTTAACAATGAAAACAAAAAGGACAGTACATAATGGTTAATCAACCTAAACTCTATTACCTCAATAGGATAGCACCATTTCCAACAACTGTAAAGAGTTCCTTTAGAAATGAAAAGTTGAGTCGATAAGATTTCCAAGCTTACAGTCTTCATCCTCGTCTGCCACCCTTTCTCCGAGTGCTATCAGTAGGAATTGGAGTCACATCCTCTATTCGACCAATTTTCATTCCTGAACGTGCAAGGGCACGAAGAGCAGACTGAGCTCCAGGTCCTGGAATCTTTGTCTTGTTGCCACCAGTGGCTCGGAACTTAATATGAAGCGCAGTGATGCCAAGTTCCTTGCATCTTTGAGCAATATCTTGTGCTGCAAGCATAGCTGCGTATGGGGATGATTCATCTCTATCAGCCTTAACTTTAATACCACCAGTAATGCGGACCATAGTTTCTCTTCCAGACAGATCAGTTACATGAATGAACGTGTCATTAAACGATGCGAAAATGTGGGCAACCCCAAAAACTTGCTCTCCATCTCTTGTGGCGGGACCGAGAGTCACATTCTCTTCCTTTTGCTCCCTGTTCCTCCTCATTGACATTTTCCGACGGCCGGTGGAGAGCTCGTTAGAAAATCTGTAAGAGGTTGCAGATTCCAAAAGACATTGACAAAGAAAAAGGTTGCAGATTCCAAAAATGTCTATTCAACAAAGAAGGATCAAGAAGTACCACCCACGTGAAGATCATATGAAGACCATGTGAAGCCATAATGACAAGTAGGGCTGAGAACGAACACGAACGTTCACGAACAAGCTCGGGATCGGCTCGATTAAAACTCGGCTCTAGCTCGTTTATTTAATAAATAAACGAACACGAACAAGATTTTAGGCTCGATTAATAAATGAACAATAAATGAACACATCGGTGAAAGCTCGTTTATGTTCATGAACAGCTCGTTAAAAAGCTCGTTATAGCTCGATAAAGCTCGTTAAAAGCTCGATTAAAAATTATATTATATAATATATATTGTACTTATATACTAAATATTAGAATAATTATATTTTTTATATATATTTATTAAGTCACAAATCACAATATACGAGTGTTTGAATTGTTATAATAAGCTAATATTTTATAGGCGTTTGAATTGATGTATTTATTTGAGTGAAAATTTATGTTCAAAAATTATACAATTGTAAAAAAGTTATTGTTTTTGTGAGAATTTTGAATTATTTAGTTGGTGTAGTTTCTTTGAACAATGTATGTTGTAATTTATTTTATTTACATTTGAATTTAACTAATATATTATGTTAACTATTATCAAAATATTTGATAAATTATTGTATCGTGATTGAATAAGCTTATTTGTGCAAAAAAAATGATAAAAAAACAGAAAAATAATTAAAAAAATTTAAAAAAAAAAAAAAAAGTAATCGAGCTCGAGCTCGAGCTCGGGCTCGAGATCGAGCTCGAATAAAGGCCAAACGAGCCGATCACAAGCCGAGCTCGAGCTCGAAATTTTGTACTCGAGCTCGAGCTCGAGCTCAAGTTCTAGGCTCGACTCGAGCTCGAGCCTAAAGAAAATTAAACGAGCCGAGCTCGAGCCCGGCAAAGCTCGGGCTCGGCTCGGCTCGATATCAGCCCTAATGACAAGTGATCTATTCAAAAGGCACTACTCAAAAGTAGATTTCGGATTTCTATTGTATTCAATTAAATGTAATAGTTAGATTTCCTTTGTTTATATAAGAGCAAGCATTCCATGTATTAATCATCGAAAGTTTTTAGAAGAAATAAAAATTCTCTTTTATTCACTCTTTGATTTCTATTATTCTATTTACTAGCGCTTACTCTCATTTCATATATTTTCAAGGTATTATTTATAATTATTTTATATTAATAAATATTTTATATTCGGTCCTGCTTATTTTATTTCTTCTAAAAACTTTCGATGATTAATACATGGAATGCTTGCTCTTATATAAACAAAGTAAATCTAACTATTACATTTAATTGAATACAATTTGAAATCCGAAATCTACTTTTGAGTAGTGCCTTTTGAATAGACCACTTGTCATTATGGCTTCACATGGTCTTCATATGATCTTCACGTGGGTGGTCCTTCTTGATCCTTCTTTGTTGAATAGATATTTTTGGAATTTGCAACCTTTTTCTTTGTCAATGTCTTTTTCTTCTTTTGCTTTTCCATAAATCCAATTGCTGAGAAAACTTTAATAATTGCTTCCTTTTGTTGAATTGATAATGAGACCACCAATTTTGAATTATCTGAGCTTTATCCTTTTGGTTTGTAGTGCCAATTGAAATTATTGAATCGATTCCTCCTTCTCGTTGAATAACAGGAGTAGGTCCTCCTTTTTCTCGATTATGTAGTAATTTGATAACATTGAATGGTTTTGCTGTCCACATACTAATCTAAAAATAATAGAACAAACAATAAAATTTTATTTTATTCCTTTTTTTTATTATTATTCAAATGGGTCTTGAGCCATTTTCCCTCCAAACATATCTTCTGGGGATGGGCTTGGTGTTGAATCTGTGGTTGTTGTTGTAGCTGAATGTTTCTCTTTCTTTGGAATTCCATGAATTGAAAAAATGCTTCCATATCTTCTGGCTTGAATTGACTAGTTGTTGGAGTTTGTGGAATCTGATTAGGAACTGGATTAGGACATGAATTAACAGAAACTTTTGAATTACTAGGGTCTGCTTGTTCACTAGGTTGTATTGTTGTTGGTGGAGTCCATTTTCTATGACTAGTTGTCAAAACAGTATTGACTGCTTTTGGACAACATAATGATTTGTTGTATTTCTCCCACCACTTGCATTTGAATTGTCTTATGAGTGACATTGGCATTGGTTCAGCTTTGATTTGTTGAATTGAAAGTTCCAACACCAAATCCATGGAACCTTCATTGCTACATACCATTGAACTTTTCTAACATATTGTGGCATAGTTGAATGAGTTTTCCAATAATTGAATCCTTCTAATGCTTTTGAGGGCAACAGTTCTGTTTGAGATCCATGAGTTTCCCACCAATCATAGAACCAAAGCGGGAATTCTTTTTTGTAGTCTTTATGGAATGTAAAGAACCATGAATGTTCAAAAGATCTTAAGTAAAATGCCTTTTTCCAGGCTTGTTTATAATCTTCATATGAATATCCTTGAGGATTATAAGAAATTGAAAAAGGATTTTTGGAATGAATAGATTGCCAATCTTGAAAATTTAAAACATTTTTAATGACACATTTTGAATAAGTGATTTTATTTGAATTATCTTTGTTATGGAAAATTTTGGCTGAGAATGAGTCTACAAGAATGAATTCATAAAACCTTTGATTTTTTATTGGATCATCTGAAAACCACAAAACAGTATCAGTAAATAAAGTCCGAGTATAATAATTCTGATTAGGAACATCAGGTTTAACCTTAAATTTTGTCAAAATTAAATATTCATATACTTTTTTGAGTTGATATGAATTTGTTTTATTATTATTAATGGGAGTTGTGATGGGTAAATGAGTCATTGTTCTTGGAGTAGAGGTTTGACTATTTGGCTAATTTCCTAATCTTGCGAATGGGGTATTAGCAACTTGAGTGTAGGTGAGTGCCGGAAATGATGGAAATTCATCTAAAGGAGTGAAATTGTTTGATACTTGAATAGTCGGTGATAATGGCTTTGGAATGAGTACCTTATTAGTAGCATAATCACTTGGGCTTTGCTTCTTTTGATTTTTGAATGAGGAAGATTCACCTTTATCAGTCATCTTGAATTTTTACCTGTGAGAAATTCTTGAGTTAGAAAATCAGATAATGAAATGTCTTCTCCTTTTATATATTCAATATCAAAATCAAAAAACAGATAAAATTCCTTGCCATCTAGCAAAGATTTGCTTAGAAACTAAATTTTGAATATCATTTCGTAATATATCTTTTGCTGACTTGTAATCTACTCTTAACAGAAATTTTTTATTGTATAAATCATCTTGAAATTTAGAAATACATAGAACTATAGATAAAATTTCTTTTTTAACTGTTGAATATTTTTTCTGAGATCCTGTCAATACTTTTGAAGTATATCTTACTAACTCAATTTTACCATTTAATTTTTGTTTCAGAATACCTCCATATCCTACCTTTGAAGCATCTGTTTCTACTATCATGAATGCGTTTGGATTTGGAATACTTAAAAAGGTAATGATCTGATTTTTGCTTTTGCTTCTTTAACTATTTTTGTGTGTTTTTCTGTCCATGCCGGAGGATCTTTTTGTAACCTTTGATATAATGGTGCACAAATTGTTCTTAGTTTGGGAAAGAAATCAGCTACATAATTTAAACATCCTAAAAAATTTTGTAATTGATTTTTATCCTTAATTTCATCCGAGAATTTTTCTCCAAATTCTAATGCTCTATTATTAGGTTTAATTGTTCCTTTATATATATCATGACCTAAAAACCTAATTTGAGTTTGAAAAAGTTTCATTTTTGGTGCTGATATAACTAGTCCATTTTGAATCACTATTTTCGAAAATCTATGTAAATGCCTAAAATGTTCATCTATGGTTTGAGAGTAAACTAATATGTCATCAATGTATACAATCATGAATGTGTAGGCTGAAAAAATATCATTCATTATATTTTGAAATTCAGAAGGAGCATTTTTTAATCCAAATGGTATTACATTCCATTCGTAATGACCAAATGGTACGGTGAATGCTGTTTTATACTTATCTTTTTCTGCTATTTGAATTTGCCAATACCCTAATTTTAAATCAAATTTTGAATAAATTTTTGCATTAAATAACCTATTTAGTAAATCTTTTTTATTAGGAATGGGATATCTAATCCATTTTAATACTTTATTTAATGGCTTATAGTTGATAACTAATCTAGGAACTCCTCTTTCTTTTTCACCTTGATTATTGACATAAAATGCTGGACAACTCCATTGAGATTTTGATTTTCTAATTAATTTATTTTCTAATAATGTTTGTATTTCTTTCTTACAATGTTCTAGTAATTCTGAGTTCATTTGAATTGGTCTAGCTTTTGTTGGAATATTTCTCTCATTAAAGTTTATTTCATAAGGTAATTCAATAATATGAGTTTTTCTTGTCCAAAATGCAGATGGATGATCTTCACATATAGTTTCTTTAAACTTTAATTCTAATTCATTAATTTTTTTAATTATTTCTTTTCGATGTAATTGTAATTCTATTTGATTATATGTAATTTCTTCTTTTATAGAATTAATTTGATCTTCTTTTTGCTTAATTTGTTGGAATATACTATTATTCTATAATAAATGTAACTCTTTTTGTCTTACTGGTGTAATGAATTGAAATATTATTTTGTTTCCCATAATTTTGAGACTTAAACCTTTAGTTGTTTTCTTGAATGGTGTTATTTGATATAAAAAAGGATTTCCTAATATGACATCTTGAGTTAAATAATCTATAATAATAAAAGTATGTTTAAAACAATAATTATTATTACATATGAATCCATTTGATAACTTATATTTTATTGTTAAAGGACTACCATTTGCTGTTAATAATCTATGATTTGTTTTTGAACAATATTTGATTGGTATTATTCCAGATTTTATACAACTTTGATCTACTCCACTATCTATCATAGCTACACAAGTTCTATTAAAAGTTTGTACTCCTTGAATGCCTATTGTGACAAATACATACCATTTTTCGATATTAACTTTTTGAATAATATTTAAATATTCTTCTTCATCCTTATTTTCACAAATTTGAATTCCTTTTCCTTTATTACTACTTTTTGGTATATCTTTATTATTTTGTTTATTCAATATTATTTTTGCTTCTATTTCTAAATCTTTTAACTTCAAATTTTTAATTTCATTTTTTATTTCTCTTATTTCCATTTTGAATTCTTTAATATTTTCTTCAGTATTTATTAATTTAGAATTTACTCCTGGAATTCGGCTATTAGATGAATATTTAGCAATAATTAGCATAAAGTTTATCTAAACTAAACACTTCTGTGATTTCTAGTTTTTTATCTTCCTGCAATATTAAATCTTTTAATTTTAATAAATATTCTCTTTGTTCTATTGGGTCGTTAATTTTACTTATGATTTCAAACAGAATTTCTTTATTATTTTTTTCTTCAGTAATTACATTTACACACTGACATGGAGATGAATAATCTGAATATTCTTCACTATCTGAATAGATTTCATTAATATCCTGATCACTTTCTTCTGTTTCTTCATTAATAATGATTTTCATCAATTTTTATCTTAATTCTTTATCTTTTTCTCCATCAAAAATTTCATTAATTTTTCGTTGAGTTCTACAGTTTGTTGCAATATGGCCTAGTTTGCCACATTTATAACAAACTAACTTCTTTTTTCTATACTTCTTCTTTCTAAAATTTCTATTTTGTCTATCTTCATTTTGACTATATTGAAATTTTTTGGGTCTTCTTTTGTAAGATCTATATTGTTTCGGATATGTAATTCTTTTAAAATTGCTTGATGGTGCTCTTATTCCTTAAATTCCAAATGCTTCACAAAATGATCCTAATTCTCTTTTTTTCGAACCATATTTAGCTTGTAATTTTAATTCTTGGCACAATTTTAAAACTTCTTCTTTTATTAATCCTATTAAATGGCCATAAGTCCATTCATAAAAATTAATTTCTTCTTTTCCTGTTGATACTTTTATTGCATTGAATATTCTTAGAGAAAATAAACTAGGTAAACCCGTAATGAATTTTTATTTCCAAAATGTCTGTAAACAATCTTGTCTTCTATATACATATGTTAAAAACATGTCTTTATACCATCTGAAATCTGTTAATGTTGGACATCTTAAATTAGTTAAAAATATTTGAGAATTCTTAGAGTCTGTTTGGATAGCTCCAAATTTGTGATTTATTTCACAATTACAAAATGAGGTGTTTGTTTTGTTCAACTTTTTCACCAAAATTTTTAAAACACAAAAATAATGCTACAGTAATTATTTTTGCTACAGTAATTTTTATAAATAAAATATTGAATTTGAATTTGAATTTTAACTTTTAATAATAAACAATTATTCCTAACACACTTCCCACCAAAATAAACTAATAAAATACTAATTCAAATTTAAATTTCAAACTTTTATTAATAAAAAAATCTTCAATACAAATCCCAACAAAATAAAATCATTCATTCCAAACACTCTCAAAATATTCTTTTCTCATAACAAATCCCAAGAAAAAAAATTTCATGATATAATACAAAAATAGCTCATCCAAACGGAGCCTTAGTTTCTTGAGAATGATTTCCTACAAAATGCATTGTCATTACATATATTAAAAAATCTGCACAATCTAATATTTTCTTTTTGATAACATTTCATTGCGCATCTTTAACAACTTGTCCAGTTACATCTAATTCATCTTCTTCAGTGCTATGATTTAGTACTTCTTTTTTATCGTCTTCTATAATTAAATTATCCCACTAATTTTTTAATTACCCTGAAAAAACTGCTATGAATGCTATGGCTATAGAGGGATCATATCTTTGTTGCTTATAGGCTGCTTTTGCCATTCCCATTTCTTGGAGTTGTCTTAATATGTTATATTCTGACTTCCCATCTATATTCCATTCATACATTGCTCTACCATCATATTGACTGGCTGCAAATTTGGATCTTCTTTTATTTGTAAATCTGGAGGTGTTAATTGTGGATGATAATTTTTTCTTTGATATGGTGCAAATGTTAATTTATTATAATGATATTTATTGTTATAATATTTTCTTGACCTAAATGGTTTTTTAATTCTATTTATTTCATCAAATTCATCAAACTCTCTTTCAACTTGTTCTATTTTATCATATGTTTCATTATTTTGACTATCATCACTATTTTCATTATTATCGTCTGTATCTTCGAGTGGATTTACTTGTTGAATAATTTGAATATGACTAGTACTAAGTTTATTCTCTTCTAATTTATTTAATATTTTTTGCAAAGTATCTTGCTCATGATTTGGAAGTTGAATATTTTGAAATATATCTTTTATTTGAAAATGAGGTTTAGAGATTTCATTTGGAAATTTTAAATTATTACTTCTAAAAGGATTATTAGAAATTTCATTTGGAAATTTTAAATTATTATTTTTAGAAGGATTATTATTTTCTCTAGGAATCTATTTTTGTTGCAACTAAATATACTTGATGTGCTATTGTTGATAAGATTTGATTAGAATAATTCAATTGTTGATTAACTTTTTTAATATCTTCAATTTCTGCTGGACCTTTTTCAGTTCTAGATTCTCTAAATGGTGTTGCCACTATTTCTCCTGAGGTTGTTTGAATTTTTATATTTAATAAAGGTGGATGTACTGAACTCAATACTTCTCCTCCTATTATATTCCCATTTTTGTACAAGGATGTTTGAACATTTATACTTCCAGTACTATAAATTTTTGAATTGTTTATATCCTAAACTTCGTATTCTAACCATGAAAAGAACGGAAATTTGAATTTTCTAATTATTAATTCTTCTTTCCATTTATTAATTAATATATCTTGAAATTCTTTATTTAATTGATTATACCATTGTCTTTTCTTTATATTTTTATCATCATTAAACTCTTCATCTAAATATTCATAATTTGGCGTATACTCATTATTAATTACATTTAAGGAATATGGTCTCATATCTGATTTTGTTGGTGACTGTCTTAATGACTCTGTATCTATTATTTCTGGTAATGGCGCTTTATAATGAATTCTTTGACTTCCCGAAATAGGAATTGAATATATTTCTGGATTACTATCTATGTTAGTATGTTGACTAAAAGTTCGTCTCAAACTAGGAATGTCTGAGGTTGAATATCTAGGTGGATGAATAGTATTTGTATTAACTCCATACTTATTTGATCTTATTTCATCAAAATGTATTATTATACTTCAATCTTCTTGTTTAATTATCTTAGAGGTATTGGTTTGTTGAATATTTCTTGATTGTATTTGAGGAATTACTGTAAATGTTTGTGGAATAGTGATTTCTTCCCACTTTAAAGTTTTAGGAATGTATATTGATGCTTTTGTTGAATCTTCTTCAAAAATTATTGTTTCATCATTAGTACTTTGTTCTAATTTTAATCTTGGATCTATTTCTGTTTTTAATAATTTAAAACATACTTTAAATAAAACTACAAAACTACAGCTTCTTGAATCTATTTTATTTTTATCAAATCTGAATGTCCATAACTAAGGAATCAAGAATCACTTCATCATGTAAACTAGCTAAAAACTTATGTACACAATTGAATGATATTGAACCATTACAAATATTAGTCTGAATTAAAGCAAGTATTGAATCTTGATATTCTATAAATCTTTTATCTCTTAATGCTATAAAGATAGGATTATTTATCCCTATCCTATGTAAAGGTTTTACTATTACTTTTATTAGTCCATAATGAATATATCTAAATCCTTGACTTTTATATCTTTCTATCGCTATATTTGACATTAATCTTATAGTTTTTGAAACTTCTCTAAATGTTAAATCTTGTTCATGAATTTTAACAGCATATGAATTATTGAAATTCAAATTACCTATATGATAAACTGAACTTAATGTTTTTGAATTTATATCAAATTGTATTTCGTGACTTTGATTAATGTTATCTACGTCCTCTAATTTAGTAATATTGCCAGAATTAAACAACTTCTTGAAATAATTTGAATTCATAACTTTAAAACGTACCTAAATTGCTTAATGCAATTTATAGAATGCAGAGTGTATGGGGAACACATGAGTGCCTAACCGGGAACACCTTAAGCTGACAACGCAATGGCTTACCAACGGATTCACAAGGCTACTTCCGCTTACCAAACCTTACAGTTCTTTATTCTAATAATTGATTAAGTAATTTAAGTAAATTAGAAAGTTTAGAGTTCAAAGAATTTAAAGAACTTTGAGAAACATGGCTCTGATACCAAAATAAGCAGGACCGATTATAAATTATTTAAAATTATTTTATATTAATAAATATTTTATAATCGGTCCTGCTTATTTTGAAAAATAAATAAGCAGGACCGAATATAAAATATTTATTAATATAAAATAATTATAAATACTACCTTGAAAATATATGAAATGAGAGTAAGCGCTAGTAAACAGAATAATAGAAAACAGAGAGTGAATAAAAGAGAATTTTTATTTCTTCTCTGTTTTCTATTATTCTGTTTACTAGCGCTTACTCTCATTTTATATATTTTCAAGGTATTATTTATAATTATTTTATATTAATAAATATTTTATATTCGGTCCTGCTTATTTTGGTACCAGAGCCATGTTTCTCAAAGTTCTTTAAATTCTTTAAACTCTAAACTTTCTAATTTACTTAAATTACTTAATCAATTATTAGAATAAAGAACTGTAAGGTATGGTAAGCGGAAGTAGCCTTGTGAATACGTTGATAAGCCATTGCGTTGTTAGCTTAAGGTGTTCCCGGTTAGGCACTCCTGTGTTCCCCATACACTCTGCATTCTATAAATTGCATTAAGCAATTCAGGTACGTTTTAAAGTTATGAATTTAAATTATTTCAAGAAGTTGTTTAATTTTGGCAATATTACTAAATTAGAGGACGTAGATAACATTAATCAAAGTCACGAAATACAATTTGATATAAATTCAAAAACATTAAGTTCAGTTTATCATATAAGTAATTTGAATTTCAATAATTCATATGCTGTTAAAATTCATGAACAAGATTTAACATTTAGAGAAGTTTCAAAAACTATAAGATTAATGTCAAATATAGCGATAGAAAGATATAAAAGTCAAGGATTTAGATATATTCATTATGGACTAATAAAAGTAATAGTAAAACCTTTACATAGGATAGGGATAAATAATCCTATCTTTATAGCATTAAGAGATAAAAGATTTATAGAATATCAAGATTCAATACTTGCTTTAATTCAGACTAATATTTGTAATGGTTCAATATCATTCAATTGTGTACCTAATTTTTTAGCCAGTTTACATGATGAATTGATTCTTGATTCCTTAGTTATGGACATTCAGATTGATAAAAATAAAATAGATTCAAGAAGCCGTAGTTTTGTAGTTTTATTTAAAGTATGTTTTAAATTATTAAAAACAGAAATAGATCCAAGATTAAAATTAGAACAAAGTACTAATGATGAAACAATAATTTTTGAAGAAGATTCAACAAAAGCATCAATATACATTCCTAAAACTTTAAAGTGGGAAGAAATCACTATTTCACAAACATTTACAGTAATTCCTCAAATACAATCAAGAAATATTCAACAAACCAATACCTCTAAGATAATTAAACAAGAAGATGGAAGTATAATAATACATTTTGATGAAATAAGATCAAATAAGTATGGAGTTAATACAAATACTATTCATCCACCTAGATATTCAACCTCAGACATTCCTAGTTTGAGACGAACTTTTAGTCAACATACTAACTTAGATAGTAATCCAGAAATATATTCAATTCCTATTTCGGAAAGTCAAAGAATTCATTATAAAGCGCCATTACCAAAAATAATAGATACAGAGTCATTAAGACAGTCACCAACAAAATCAGATATGAGACCAGATTCCTTAAATGTAATTGATAATGAGTATACGCCAAATTATGAATATTTAGATGAAGAGTTTAATGATGATAAAAATATAAAGAAAAGACAATGGTATAATCAATTAAATAAAGAATTTCAAGATATATTAATTAATAAATGGAAAGAAGAATTAATAATTAGAAAAATCAAATTTTCGTTCTTTTCATGGTTAGAATACGAAGTTCAGGATATAAACAATTCAAAAATTTATAGTACTGGAAGTATAAATGTTCAAACATCATTGTACAAAAAATGGAATACAATAAGAGGAGAAGTATTGAGTTCAGTACATCAACCTTTATTAAATATAAAAATTCAAACAACCTCAGGAGAAATAGTGGCAACACCATTTAGAGAATCCAGAACTGAAAAAGGTCTAGGAGAAATTGAAGATATCAAAAAAGTTAATCAACAATTGAATTATTCTAATCAAATCTTATCAACAATAGCACACCAAGTAGATTTAGTTGCAACAAAAATAGATACAATTCCTAGAAAAAATAATAATCCTTCTAAAAATAATAATTTAAAATTTCCAAATGAAATTTCTAATAATCCTTTTAAAAGTAATAATTTAAAATTTCCAAACGAAATCTCTAAACCTCATTTTCAAATAAAAGATGTATTTCAAAATATTCAACTTCAAAATCATGAGCAAGATACTTTGCAAAAAATATTAAATAAATTAGAAGAGAATAAACCTAGTACTCGTCATATTCAAAATATTCAACAAGTAAATCCACTCGAAGATACAGATGATAATAATGAAAATATTGATGATAGTCAAAATAATGAAACATATGAGAAAATAGAACAAGTTGAAAGAGAGTTTGATGAATTTGATGAAATAAATAGAATTAAAAAACCATTTAGGTCAAGAAAATATTATAACAATAAATATCATAATAATAAATTAACATATGCACCATATCAAAGAAAAAATTATTATCCATAATTACCACCTCCAGATTTACAAATAGAAGAAAGATCCAAATTTGCAGCCAGTCAATATGATGGTAGAGCAATTTATGAATGGAATATAGATGGGAAGTCAGAATATGAAATATTAAGACTACTCCAAGAAATGGGAATGGCAAAAGCAGCCTATAAGCAACAAAGATATGATCAACCCTCTATAGCGATGGCATTCATAGCAGGTTTTTCAGGGCAATTAAAAAATTGGTGGGATAATTTAATTACAGAAGACGATAAAAAAGAAGTACTAAATCATAGCACTGAAGAAGATGAATTAGATGTAACTGGACAAGTTGTTAAAGATGCGCAAGGAAATGTTATCAAAAAGAAAATATCAGATTGTGCAGATTTTTTAATATATGTAATTACAATGCATTTTGTAGGAAATCCTTCTCAAGAAACTAAGAGTTCTCAAATATTTTTAACTAATTTAAGATGTCCAACATTAACAGATTTCAGATGGTATAAAGACATGTTTTTAACATATGTATATAAAAGACAAGATTGTTTACTAGTGCTTACTCTCATTTCATATATTTTCAAAGTATTATTTATAATTATTTTATATTAATAAATATTTTATATTCGGTCCTGCTTATTTTGGTTCTAAAAATTCTTTTTCATAAGGTAAATTTACTATATTCTATTTTCTATCCCAAAATGATGAAGGATGATTGACACATATTTGTTCCTTGAATTGTTTTTCTAATTTGTTTATTTTTTGTTTTACTTCTTCTTTTTCCAATTGTATTTCTATTTGCTTATATAAAATTTAATCTTTCATAAAATTAACCTGATTCTATTTCCTTGCAATACAATTTATTGTATTTTCTTTATAAATAGTATTTTTTTGAATTAAATCTAATTCTTTTTGTTTTACTGGATTAATAAATTTAAATACTATCTCTTTACCCATAATTTTAAACTAATACCCTCAATTTTCTTCTTAAAAGGAGTAATTTGATACAAAAAGGGATTTTCTAAAATAACATCTTAATTTAAATCTTCAACAATAATAAATGAATGTTTAAAACAGTAATCATTATTATAGATGAATGCATTTGTCAGTTTGTAATGAACTTGTAAAGAACTTCCATTTGCAGTTATGAGTTTTTCATTAGTTTTTGAACAATGATGATTACTGTTTAATAAGAATTGGTATCAGAACCATTTTAATTACTAGATTTCAAAACGATTTTCATAATTGAAAACTGATCATTTGCTTAAGAAAACACATATTGTAATTAGTGAAAGGTTTGGTAAGCAGTAGAGACCCCTGAACATCCATTGGTAAGCCTGTTGATAGGAAAGTGTTCCCGATTAGGTGCTCCTGTGTTTCCCCTGCATAGTCATACTACATGTTGTATTAAGCAGTCAAGGTACATTTTCAGTTATGGATGTTTTTAGGAAATTATTTAGTAATTCTGGCTCGAATATGAAATCTACTCAAGAACATAAAGAAATAGGACAAAGTCACGAAATTCAATTTGATGTTACAAATAATTCACTTAGTTCTGTTTATCAAATAGGTAGATTAAATTTTAATAATTCATATGCAGTAAAATTACATGAAAAAGATATTAATTTTAGAGAAACATCTTGAACTATTAAATTTTTATCTAGTATAGCAATCAATAAGTATACGGAGCAAGGGTATAGATACATTCATTATGGATTAATTAAAGTAGTAGTTAAACCTATGCATTGGATAATTATTGATAATCCTATATTTATTGCTTTACGAGATAATAGATTTATTGATTACTATGATTCCTTATTAGCACTAATTCAAACTAATACTTGTGATGGTTCAATATCATTCAATTGTGTTCCTAATTTTGCAATAAGTTTATATGATGAATTGATTTTAGATTCATTAATAATGGATATTCAAATAGATCAGAATAAGATTAGTCAAAAAAAGAGAAGTTTTACCGTATTATATAAAGTATGTTTTAAATCACTCAAAACATTCATTGATCCTCAATTAAAATTAGAGCAATCTGATCAAACGGAAACAATACTGTTTGAAGAAGATGCTACAAAATCATCAATATATATATTCCTAAAACACTGAAATGGAAGGATATAACAATACCAGAAACATTTACAATACCACCTCCTCAACAATCAAGAAATATACATCAAACCAATCCAACTCAAATCAATAAACAAGATAATGGAAGTATCATAATACATTTTAATAATGTAAGGTCCAATAAGTATGGGTCTAATAAACTAGATTTATTAGATTTGTATCCACAAATTCAAAGTTCAAGGTATTCAACTTCTGATATTCCAAATATTACCAGAAGCTTCAGTCACCATACTAATATTAGTAATGATCCAGAATTATATTTAGAAATACCAATTTCAAATTCAAAGATTCATTATAAATCACCACTTCCAGAAATTATTACAAATTCTTCGTCGGTTAGATCACCAACATATTCTGAAATGAAACCAAAATCTATTAATGTTATTAGTAAATCTTTTGAACCTAATTATGAATATTTAGAAGAAGAGTATAATGATTCAAAGAACATAGAAAAAAGAAATTGGTATGATTCATTAACTAAGACATTTCAGCAACATTTACAAGAAGAATGGAAAAAAGATTTACATAATAAACAATTTAATTTTCCTTTATTTAATTGGCTAGAATACACTACACAAAAAGAAGAAATTCAAAATTTTTATTCAGTTCCTCAAATTAATGTACAAACTCAATTATATAAAAAATGGCAAATCATAGGCGGAGAAGTAATTTCTTCAATACATCCACCCTTATTCAATTTACAACTAACAACTACGGCAGGAGAAATAACAACAACTCCATTTAGAGAAGTTAAATTAGATCAAACCCCTCTAGACAAAGAAGAATTGGTAATAATCTTCAAAAAAGAAATGGGTTTAGAATCACTAAGCAATGTAAATATATCATTTGGTCAATTATGTTCTTTTATTAATCAGAAGGTTTTTCGAGCAAGAATTACTAAATAATTTCCTAAAAACATCCATAACTGAAAACGTACCTTGTCTGCTTAATACAACAATTAGTATGATTATGCAGAGGGAACACAAGAGCACCTTTAGCATTTAAACTTCTTATCCTACCCAAGATCCCACAATTTACCATCCCCACAAAACTCTACTACATAGGTTTTATAAATATTAGACAGGGTATCTTTCAATTCACATGCATTTTTTTGAGTATCATAAGCCTCTCTAAACTTCAAGGCTAATATTTAAGGCTATAACATCTCGGTCTCTAGGCAATTCATCAGAGAATGAAACATAACAATGTAATGAACTTGCAACACAGAGACTTGAAAGAAGATTTGTAACACAGATAGTAATGGAGAAGGGGATTTATAGGAGAGAAAGTTAAAGCTATTAACAGAAAAAAGGAAAAAAAAAGATTGGATCAGAGCTTTCTAAAAATATAAATAGAGACAACTAATACTACCTCTGCCATCTCTGTCTGAACCAATAATGCACCCTCTGCTCTTGCATTCACAAATTGCCATTGCAACTGCCTGTTATACAATAACTTCAATTCATGAAAACAACACATAGAAACATCAAAAATTCATATAAAAATTAGATGAAAAAGATCAACATTATGCGTACACACGAGCTGCACAATTTTAGTATGAAAGATTCCAAATTAGTCCATGCAATCACTTCATGTATGCTCAATAATATTTTTTCATATCATAGCAACCACATTCAAATAAACTTTAAGCAAAAATTAGAAATTCATACCTTCGGGTTCTTGTGAAGGGAATTCAAATTTGGGTTGATTTTGAGTGCAGAAATCTTGAATTTAATCCACGAAATGCTTCATTAGTGTTTGAATGAGTGGTGGTGTAATGATTGTAGTGAGATTTTAGTGATTTAAGTGAGTTGTCTGAAGTGGGTGAAGTGAAGATGTGGGTTTCATTCGTTGAAGAGAAGAGAAGAGAAGAAGTGAAAAGAGGAAATTTATTTTTCCATTTATGTTTCTCTCTCCTGTAATATTATTATAATCATTTAAATATTGGTCCATTTTTATTCTGATTGTATATATGATGTAGTGTAATAATAATTCTCTAAAATAATTTAGCAAATTATATTTTAATATTTTTTATTACTATTCCTAAAATTATTAAACTTAAAATTTAACATAATTTGCATGTTTTTGGTTGGTTAAAACTTATATGTTAAAGTTGCTGATTTTATAAGGCAAGAACTTTAAAGTCAAATTACAAGTAATACTTACTTAGCCATGGCCAAACCCACGGTTCCGGTTCCGGAACCGTGGGACCCCCCAAACCGGAACCGTAACCGAACTGCCTATGGGCGGTTCGGTTACGGTTCCAAACCGTGATTTTTTTTTTTATAAATATTTTTATACCACTTCATTTTCATCACATAATTTCTTAGTTTTCTAATCTTTATATTGTAAGTTTTAACGTTTATAGTTTAGGCCCTTTAGGGTATCAATTTTTTTAATTAATTATTCTAATTATATTATTATATTGTTCAATCATTCTTTCAATACTCTTATCATTTATATATTTTTCTTTCTCACTTATCTAATCCTTCATAATCATAATTCTATTTTTCTAAAACCTCCATATATTAATTCAATTTCAACTATTAATCCAATTATATTATGTATCAACTTAATTTTCTAATTTATATTATCCTAATCCTATTATTATATTATGCTAATATACTATTTAAATTCCAATTAATAGTTCGATCATTCTCTCAATACTCTAATTCTTTCTATATATCTTTCTTTCTCACTTATCTAATATTCATAATTCTATTATTCTAAAAAGTTCATATATTAATTTAATTTTAACTACTATTCTAATTATGTTATTATATTATACTAGTTGAATTGTAATTAATAATTAAAATATTAAAATATTCTTATTATTTTTATTTCCTTGAATCTCATTTATCTAATTCTTCCTAGTTCTATTATCTAAAAACTATATATTAATTAAGTTCAATTGTAACTATTATTATTCTAATTATGTTATTATGTTGTATTATTTGAGTTTTAATTAATAGTTTAATCATTATTTCAATAGAAATAAAATTTAAAAGTTGGATTACAATCGAAATTCGAAACTAAAAATCGGAAAAAAAATCGAAATTGGAACAAAACCGGAACCGGAACCGGACGGAACCGGATATAAATTTATTTATATAAAAGAAGATGAAATAAAAGGAAAAGAAAAAAAAGATATTAAAAAAATAAACGAGTACCTACATTTGTTAAAAAATTAACCAAAGGTTTTATAGCTCAAAATAGTAATATTAAGTATTAACAAGAAAATCATTGAGTAGATAAATTGAAATTAATGTTTAAATATAAGAGAGATCAAATGAAATTTAGTTTATTTCTCATTAGTAGGCAAAATGAAATTAATACTTTTTTTAACCAAAACGCAAATATATATATACCTTGGACAAAATACGGTGCCGGATATACCCCGACCACACCGTTACAAAAGTGAAGGAGTACTACTCCATTACATGAGATTTCTGATGATGTAAGAAGGGAATTAGAGAAAAACTACTTAAGAATCCAATTCCAAAATAGTAATGCTCTCTGTTCCAATCAATAGTATTTGCCTAAACAAATTAAGTGTTCCTGCCAATTCAGCTTGGCAACCAGTAATAGACAGATTGGCCAGCCTCCCCAGTGTAATTTTCTTTCCCCTCCAAGACTTGGCCAAAATTTTCAAATCAGTCTTGTCTACTCAATAGGCAAGATCTTCTTTGTCCCACTCAATAGTATGTGACTAAAAAAATTAAATGTTCATTTCCAATTTGCAGAACAACCACCAAGAGCCGACCATAGCCAAGATCAGCTTTCAACCAATGCATTCTATCATCCAATGAATAAGCCATCACATCCCCAGCTGCCCTCCATATAGATATCAACAGAATACCAAGGCTAGGGGAGTGAAAATATGCGATTTCATCCAATGAATAAGCCTCCAAGTATTAGAACTAATCCAGCAAATGTGGCAAACATAGATATATGCATTCAGCAAATTCAGTCTATAGGCAACGAAATTACCAAAGAACGGCCAGTGATCTACAATCGTGAACTCAAGGTTTCCGGGTAAGCCGTTGTGTCCCTTTCAAGATGGTTCCAAACATAGCAAGGCTCCAGTAATTCCAAAACAAAGCAAAACAGTAGCAACTAGCTCAACATAGCCAATCTCCATTAAGCAATTGAAGGTCCAAAGCATAGCAAATGATGTCAAAAATTCGAATCTGGCCAGAGCATTAAATCCCCACTAAATCAAAAAATCTCCACTTACCACCAAGGAAGCAAACCAGAGTCTAGACGCATGGAGGCTAACTAAAATCAAGAAAATGAAACTTCACCCCAAGTATGACCTTCCAAATTTTAAGCACATGTCCAGTAACAAGCTCAGCAAATTGTCCAAAAATAGGACCATTCCAAGAGTATTTGACAACAACATAAAACATTCGTTCATGTCCAGCAATAAGCTCAGCAAACATTTCGAACATATGACCATTCCAAGAGTATTTGACTACAACACAATTAAGCTCATTGAGGCACTATCAAGAATCCAAGCATTTGAAAACCATAAGCACTGATGTTCTAATTTCATCAGAAGCAATATGTTGAAAGAACATGAACAAACGACTAATCTCACAAAAAGTAAATGTCTACAGAATTTTATCCCTGTCCCACCAAGGAAATCAGGAAAACTTAATCTCCATCTCATCTATATTCTTCCATCTGCCTAAGCTCAAGAAATTGGTCCAAAAACGAATCATAGGGAGTGCTGAATTGAAAATCCATACAAGTATATGCAAGAGCGACGATGAATAACAAAACCAAATTGCAAAATCAGGATATTAGTCTATTTTTCACATCTAAGTAAACGGATTCGACTAAATTTACACCAAGATTCCAGCAAATTTCCACCACCACAATCACATCAGAACGGTACCTTCCAGGTTTGGCCACTCCCCAGTTAGAAATGTTCCGGATCCAAAGAGCCTTATCCGGTTTCCAGCTCCTATCTTCAGCCGCCGAGATGCACCTCCGGTCCCCTTGAAATTTTCCCGTTCGGAATTGTAGATCTTACGTTGAGCGCCAAGTATATAAGGAGGGGTAGAGTAGGAAGATCGGGAGATGTCCATCTACTTGCAGCCTCTGGAGGTTGAAAAGGACAAGCTTGGCGGTTCGAATTTTGTCCAGCAGGCCGGGAACTGCAAGATGAAGGTGAGCCCCTTCCCGATTTGTGTTTCCTAAGAGATTTGGTCCGCTGGGCTCGGTTATAACGGAGGAGGGTTATGCTGTTAGTACTCGATGGTGATGGTGAGAATTGTGGTGTGGATCGGTGAAGTTACGTCGATAATGATGAGATGGTCCTGGTAGGTGAGGTGGTGGTGGCTACAGTCACCACTCTTCTGCAGATTTCCTCCACTTGTAGGCTAAATGTGATGAAGATGTAGATAAGTTGCTATAAAGTTGAAAATTGGATCGGGCCTTTTATCTTTTTAGTTGAAAGGCCCGAAGGAAATTTCAGATGTTTAGAGAGAAGGAGGAGAGAAAAATTTTAGAGAGAGAATATCAAGATTAGAGAAATGATAGGGGGAGTGAAATTTTGGAGTGAAATTCTAGAGTGACTGACGTGGCAGTGATAAAAAGAAAAACGTATCCCTTACTGAGCAGAGGCCGGTCGCTCGACCTCATCAAATACCCAAACTTACTCAACTAATGTAGAAGTGGCAAGTGGGATCGTATCCACAGGGAAGGTTTGGATGTCAAGAGATCACTTGTTCAAGAAACCAAAGCAAATGGGACGAATGCAAAACAATATGAATGCAAAAATGAGAATTAATGCAAGGTTAGTATGCAAGCACTGCCTTGAGAATGAACCAATTGGTATGGACCTCAGCCTATTATCATCGACTTGTGTAACAGCATGAATGAGGGGATCGACCTTCTAGTGCGCTTACGGTCGATCTCCTTGGTAGGTCTCACAACCATAATTCACCATACTCCTCCGTCTTCCCTTGGTAGGGCAAGACCTAGGCTCGGCTTCCTAATTCCCAATCCCTATCTGACACTAGAACCCTAACTCACCCAGACAAGACAGTCATCCAAAGTTCAAGTTCTAATGTTCAAATAATCCTAAGTCTTTTCCATTATATTGACTTCAAATGTCAGTGGGTACCGGACAATTGAAGTCGCAACCATACACAGATCATAGGACTCATCCAAGTTGTTCCTTATTCTAGTGATGTTATTTCAATTTCCATTAATAGCACTAGATTGACTTCAGTGGGCACCGCAAATCACATGAAGGGCCTAAGCGTGAGTGAGTAAGCATTGAAATAAAACATCAAATAGATATATGAAACAATATCAAACACGTAATGAGCAATCCGAATGTCTCAAATAAGCTAAAGATCCATTCAATTGATCCTCAAGACAGTAAAATGTATGAAAGGGAAAAGAGAGAAAAAAACCTAATCTGAACTACGAACCCTAATCTAAGAATGCTATGTTGTGTTGTGTGCGGCCGCCTCCGAAAAAGCCCTCCCGAAAAGTCCCCCACTTTTCTGATATTCCTCTGCCTTTTATACTTTTCTCCCCGTGGAGGTGCCATGATGCTTCCTAGAAATTTCCTTTCTTCACGGGGAGAATGCCACGTGTCTGCTTAAGTTTCCTGGAAGTTTCCTCCTTAGGCGAGGTGAGTGCTACGTATTCTGCGAAATGACGGTCAACCAAAGCAGTGAGGTCAACTGATAAATGTTTTAGTACAATTAATCAAACAGTTGGTGCACTCAAACAGTTTGTGCATGTTTGGTTTAAATATGCCTGTGTGAGTGTGGTGGGAGCATGAGCGTGGTACTAGGTGCGTAGATGCAAGGATAAGAAATATGTACAAGTGCGTGGGTGAGAAAGTGTAAATGAAATGTGCATGTGTGCGAGTGAGGGTGAGGGCGCACAGGCGCACGTGTGTGTGTGTGCGTGAGTGTGCTGTGCGGGCGCAAGGCGCCCGTACAGTGTGCGTGTGTGTGGCATGTGCTGGCGCATAGGCGCCAGCACAGGTGTGTGTGTGTGTGGCCTGTGCTGGCGCATATGCGCCAGCACAGGTGTGCGGGACCTAATGTGGTGCATGACCAAGAGTGTTACATAACTCAAAAATCATTACTTTCTTCACAAAAACACAACTCTTAGCCAATTCCCACATTTCCCCGGATGTAAACATTTCAACCACATGCTTGTTCATCTGTCATCATTTTCATGAAAAGTTTATACAAAAGATCAAACAAGTGAAGCAAATAAGTCGGTACAAACCCGAATTATCATCCCCCCACACTTAAATCTTTGCTAGTCCCGAGCAAAGTAAAGCATTATAGACCTTTCTACCATATTCAACACACAGCACAGGTAATATCACTATCCTGTCCAAACATTGGCATCCAAGTTCCAGACATTAATGTAAGATAAAAGAATAGGGTTCAGGAGCTCCCCTATGTTTGTAGACTATGGTTGGGTTTCCATGCATATCATAGAAACTGAGAAGTGGTATCCATGTATGAAATTTTAACATGGCATGAACACATGCACTATTGGGACGCCTTTATTGTATTCTGTTCTACTTTAGGATGAAAAACATGGTGAGTGTGCTACATGAATATATGAGTTATCTATAGAGTGAATTGTGTTCTTTTGGTGCAAGGATTCATAAGTCCAAGTGTGGAGGTCTACAAGTGCAAGGGTTCCACCAAAGAAGAGCCAAAAGCTGTTGAGCATGGTACATATGGAGCTTAAAGGACCAAAGTCATGAAGGAAAGGTTGAGGATAAAAGGCACTCAAACCAGCAAACATTGGATGCCATAGTCTACAAACATAGGGGAGCTCCTGAACCCTATTCTTTTATCTTACATTAAGTGTGGGGAGGGAATGTTTTCTATGGTTTGTGCCTTTGAGGATTCACATGCTTAGTCTCCTTCATGAAATTTTTTTTTGATGTTTTTACATGATGCATACTGTGTTTGAGAGGCCTAGTGCCTTTGATCTGAATTTCATTATGTGTGTTGTTTTGTGTGTTAAGAGGACTGGTGGTGGTGGAGTTTAGAGTATTATTCATGTTGGTAGCATTTTTTATGTGTTTTGTGTCTAGTATGGAATAAAAGACAGTGACTAGCACTAGTCTTGTTATGTGCTTTATGTTTTAGTTGCATACAATAAATGTGGAAGTGTGTTGTTTTGTTTTTGTGTTGAGCAAAAACCGAGCTAGTCCATTTTCAACAACAGCAATTACAATGCCATCGTCCAATCTATCCGCAATTTTCATCCATTTTGCATGCGAAATGTTGTGTTAGCTGGTTTCAGAACTCATTCGATAAATACTGGTTGTTGGTCAAGGCATAGTGTCAAGGTAAGATAGAGATGCCAACAAATCTTTTGACATAGGAGAGAATTTATGTGTTATTTGATCTTGTTTGTGCACTCTACTCGTAAACATTTGTTCTTGCATTTAAGTATATAGTCTATTGAAGACACACATGGACACAAGGTGTTGGAGAAAAGATGTGGGAAAAAAGAAAAAGCCTGTGGCAAATAAAGGGAAAAAAGAGCCATAAAACCCTGGCAGCCAAGCACCAAAGTGCGGCAAGTTTGAAATAATAAAATGCACCAATGTGCGCTAAAGAAAAGAGGGAAAACCTCAAAGAGTTATGTGAATAAATACCATTGATCTCTATGTGCTGAGTGTTAGTGTGTGTGGACAACAGACTGTAGTGCAGGAATTTCTAATAAAGTGTTTGCTTGAGTACTTTGCGTAAATAGAGAAGATGACCATGAAATCTCTCAGCACACACGTCACGTTGGCAACTTGGTCTTTATTCATTGTCCCTTGATTGACAATTAGTATGAACTTGGGTGGAAGTCTGGAACTGGAAGTCCCTTGATTGACAATTAATGTAAGATAAAAGAATAGGGTTCAGGAGCTCCCCTATGTTTGTAGACTATGGCATCCAATGTTTGCTGGTTTGAGTGCCTTTTATCCTCAACCTTTCCTTCATGACTTTGGTCCTTTAAGCTCCATATGTACCATGCTCAACAGCTTTTGGCTCTTCTTTGGTGGAACCCTTGCACTTGTAGACCTCCACACTTGGACTTATGAATCCTTGCACCAAAAGAACACAATTCACTCTATAGATAACTCATATATTCATGTAGCACACTCACCATGTTTTTCATCCTAAAGTAGAACAGAATACAATAAAGGCGTCCCAATAGTGCATTGTGTTCATGCCATGTTAAAATTTCATACATGGATACCACTTCTCAGTTTCTATGATATGCATGGAAACCCAACCAACTAGACAACATTCACCTCAAATAATATCATGAACGTTCAAGAAGGTATTTTTCCCAACTAATAGAATTCAAGAAAGCACAAGGGAATGAGCTCATAACTTATATTGTACAAATATGAGTAAATGATGACATGTTAGAAACCTTGTGTTAGAGTGGTGGTGCTACATAACTTAATGTGCATGTGTGTGAGATTGTGACTTGTGATGTGCAAGAGAAATTAAAAAAATGTCTGTGGGTGTGCAAGTGAGTGCCACACCATGACCTTGGGTCATGGTGGTGTATAATATGCCCTGTTATCAGCACTTCGAGGACACTCCTCCACACTTAGCATTTGAGAGCCATTGCTTGAGGCTCCTGCACGCAAGAGACAACTAGCTACATAAAAAAAACAAAAGCAAAAACAAGTTAAGAATTCAACCAACAATTTATTCAAGAAAGTGGATTAAGCAGTTCTGGGTTTCTTCAGTCTCCAGCTAGACTTTATTCATGAACCTTCTTCTTCAAGATTCAGAGTATCCATCTCTGTACCAGAAGAATGCTCTTTCATGAGCACTCTTTTTTCTCCAGTATGGAACTGGGCAATTGTTTTTCAGAAAGAGGTGTTGGAGCTCATGCACATGGGGAACAATCTCAATAAACTCTATTTTAAACCATGTATGTTCCCCCATAGGAAACACCTCTTTCACTTCTCCCACCAAGCTTGGCTCTGAAACCCTGCAAGGCTCAACCACAGATTGTGCATCCATAGTCTCAAAAGATTCATCAGTAATTTCAAAAACGGATGCATCAACAAAGCAATTCTCCACTATGCTAGCAATTCCTTTACACAGCATTAAATCTTCATCACACAAGCCAACTGATAGCTTAAAGTCGTATCAGCTCAATTTTACCCCTAAACACTAATGCAGTAACGATGAGTGGGGATCGTATCCACAGGGAAGGGTAGGTATTCTTTGAATTCAATATTCGCTCACAGAATGTCACGAAAGAACTAAAACTAGACACTAACTAGTAAAGGATTAAATGCAACAAATAAAATGTAGAAAACAGGAAGAGAGTGGATGCTCTAGAGTATTTCCACCAGTCGAATGCACATTAGACCATGATTGCAATGCTCTTGACACACAAGTAAAACAATGAGGAGATCTCTATTGCCCAGGAGGATAGCTAACACTTAGCATGACGACCACAGTATTTTCTATACTCCTTAACATTCCACTTTTCCCATGGCGAGGCCTAAGTAGAATGGATTCAACCCGCAATGCCTCAACTCTCCAAGGTTAGCAAGTCTAACATGCAATTCCTAGGAACTCCCATGGCGAGGCCCGACCTAGGTATGAATGCCTTCGTTGCTATCTCAGAGAGTTTCTTTAACACTTTTTCCTAAAGTTTCATTCCATCGAAGTTTTCCATGGCGAGGCCTAAATCTCAGTAATGAATTTATCGGCTAAGAGAAGTGTAAAGACTCAGGAAATCACTTTCAAGTTCTCATCTCACACAATTCTCACAGATATTGGTAAAATCTCACTTCAACTCAGCATGACGACCACAATCAAAGTTCAATTCATTCAATAAAAGTGTGAATTCATGAAACTCAACAAGATTCAATCATTAAAATCACATATGATTTCATCCTTCAGGAATTATGTCAATTGCATATCATTGTATAGTCTAATTATACATTTAACCGGTTGAAACTCTAGAACATGAGAGATCTAACAATAGAAATCCATTACCAATTCACGATCAACAATTTGGAACTTGAAACGATTCATTTTCAATAAATAGAAAGAGTTTACCAATTGAATTCTTCCAAGAGCTTCCTTAATTGATATGAGAATTACAATGATCGGAGCTAATCTTTGATCGGAATAGAAAATGGAGCTCAAAAGCTAGAGAGAGAAAGTAGATCTTCAAATGAATTCACCCTCTCCAGCTCTCAAAAGTTTGTTACAAAATAAAATCCTAACTAATGGAATGAATAATAGTCTCCGGGATCTCTTTTACATTTTAGCTACATCTCCTATATATAGAATTAGGAAAATGTAACTAATACGTAAACATAAAATGTACAAAGTATTACATAAGTGGCCTTAAGTGAAAGAACTAAAAATCAGCCTAAAATGTGAAAAATCCGAAATTGTAGAACTCCTCCAGCATTCCAGCGCCTTCGGGCTTTCAAAATTGCGCCTTCAGATACTCCTTCGCGCCTTTCGTCAAAAGGTCGCGCGCTTTCAGTTCGAAGACCACGCCTTTGGGCGAGTGAGAATCACGCCTTCAGTTCTGAACTTCCAGGCGCGCGAATCATAGTCGAATCACGCCTTCTTGCTATTTCGAATCGCGCCTTCAGCCTCCTCGCGAGCTTCAAAGTAGAACAGCATTGACGAAATCACGCCTTCTGGCCATTGGACTTCACGTCTTCTTCTGCCCTGGAAATCAGAAACTTAGTACTTCAACACTTAGTCAAATTTCCAGAAAACTCAATATACGAAACCTCAAAGCTGCAACTTCAAACCAGAATTTGACCATGAAACGCTATGAATCAAGGAAAGCTTAAAACATAAAAATTATCACTCTTTCTCTTAGCTTTCCATAGCCATTGGAATCACTTAATTTGGAGCTAAGATGGAAGAGTTATGATCAACTCAAAACAGTGCAACAAAACTGAAACTCATGAAACAAAATTCCCAACACTTTGCCATTCCTTCAAGATTGCCAAACAAAATCCACTCCAAGAGCATCATACTGGCGAGGTCTCGTGGTGAGACCTTGCCGTGTAGTGTGTGTGTGTGGCGAGACCTCGCGTGGGTGTTTTGCTGGCGAGGTCTAGCGGCGAGACCTCGCCGGCAGATGTGTTGGCTGGCGAGACCTCGCGGCGAGGTCTCGCCAGCAATGTGCGAGTGTGTGAATTGTTTAGTGAACAAGAGTGCTGTGAAGTTTGAGTGATCAAAATTGTAAAGTGTTGTGAGTATTTGAGAGTTTTGAGTGAATGAAAATGTTATGAGTAGTGTGAACTGAAAGTGTAAGATGAGAGTGAATTGTGAAGTCTTGTGTTTATGAATGAGTGATTGAAAAGTGTGAGTGAAGAGTTATGCAAATGAAAATGCAAATCTTGAATTGGAGAGTTTGTGGGTTGTGTGCTGAATGTGTGTAAAAAAAATGAAAAGAATTGTGAGTGGAGTGCAAATCCATGTGTTGTTCATATGTTGTGTAGTGAACAATCTATGCTCAAGTATTGAAATAAAATGCAAAGGGAAAGTTGTGTGCAAATGTATGAGAATTGAGAGGAATGATGTGAGTTGTGTGTGCATGCGGCGAGGTGACCTCGCCGCATGATATGTGTGCATGTATAGTGCTAGTGTGTGCATGAGTGTAGTGAGGTGTGTGCAAGAGTGCATGCGGCGAGGTGAGCTCGCCGCATGGTTGTGGTGCAGTGCTCGTGCGAGTGTGCTAGAGTGTAGCGTGTGTGCTTGTGCGGCGAGGTGACCTCGCCGCACATCGTGTGTGCAGTGAGTAATGTGGGTGTGCTATGAGTGTAGTGCGAGGATAGTGTGATTGTGTGCGAGAGTGGCTGTGAGGCTGTGCAAGAGTGTAGTTTGAAGTGAGTGCTCGTGAAGTGTTTGCGAGAATGCTTGTGAAGGTGTTGTGAGTGTGAGCTTTCAGAATAGCTAAGTGTTCATTTCAGCTTAGAACCCAACTTCTACACCAAATTCGTGTGACTTAACTCCTGAATTGAACTTGATGGTAAACATAAGAGTTCTAGGTCTATCTCATGGCTTTCCAAAGGATCAAGAATCACCTTAATTGGAGGTCTGTAACTCAAATTATTAACAATCTACCAAACTGTGGCAATATGAATTCAATAACTAAATCATGAAGTAGCACTCATCAAGATGCTTTCTTTTCTCATATTTACACACAGAAGTAGAAGAAAGTTAAAACATAAGAATTTAAGAAAACTCAAAGAGCTTTCCAGAACATCCAATAACGCATCATTTGGATTAATAGTGAAGAAGTTATGCGCAAATGAATTTGCACAACCAAGCTGCCCAAAACCCTAAACTGGCCAAATATGCATTCTTGGTTCCTTTCATTTGCCTTTTACATTTTTCACTTCATTTACTATCATTTTTGCCCGTTTTAAACCATTTGATCATTTTCATATTGTAAACATATAAATGCATAAAACCTCTCAAATCATCACATACGTACATAAAACACACAACAAAAGCCAAGTGATTTAACACATATTAGTTGGTATAAAACCAACTTATCAAATTCCCCCACACTTGAACCTTTGCTTGTCCTCAAGCAAACTCACACTTCACAAACACTTGATACTAGACTTCACTCCTCTGTCAAACTTGTTCGCATTTGAGTTCATCAAAGCAAATTTTTTCATGCAATATCAAAAATCTCTTAACAAATCCTCACTTCCAACCTATCAACTTTCAGCACAAATTATCAACCAAGGCACAATGAATAAAGACCAAAATGTCATGCGTGCAAGTGTGTGCTGAGGAACATGAACTTAATCTATTCCCTTGCTATACACCATCTAGCTGGTCTCACATACCATTCAATGCATGCCAATCTCCTTGTACACCCTTATGAACATGCAATCACAAGATCAATAGTACCTATGCGTACATTGGTACTCTATGGGACATTGCCCTTATTCTGCACATTGGTGCATATTTGTTTCACACATTGATGACTGAAATAATGCCTGGGTTTTATGGCTTTTTTCTCCAAATTTGATTGCCAGGTTCTTATGGCTTTTTCCTTCCCAGTTGCCAATATGGCTTTTTCTCCCATATCATTTCTTGTGCAAGCACATGTTCATAAGAATCCCAAATTGACTAACATGCACGAATTCTGGAGACACAAGATAAATGCAGAACAAAAAGAAACGAATCCATACACATTACCTCCTATGTCAATTGAGTTTTGCATGGCATATCTATCTTACATTAACATCGGGTCTTAGTCAGCAAAATATACCAATTTCATCAAGATTGGAATTAAAGACATCAAAACAATTTTCGCATGCAATACAAAAGTAAAGATGGATGAACATCAAATTGTGAACTTAGCTTGCAAAAGAGTAAAAGCATAGTATAAAGTGTTACTTCATTCCATTGCTTCACTATCACTACACCTCTTTTCTTTTCATTCCATTACTTGTACTTTTGCACTCTTATTTGGACACCAACACTACTTTACACCCAAAACATACCGTGTATAGGCAAGATCAACATTTATTCACAAAAATTTCAAAATTTCACCAAAAAGTTGATTTTTTCACAAAACATGAAAAACACCACAAAACATGAAAAACACCACACATACGGGTAATAAACTCATAATGACACAACAGAACTAAAATAACAGGCAAAAGTCTCAAAACAACACCTATTTACACTAAAAATCCATAAAAGAAAGTAAGCAGAATAAGTCAAACCACAAAACACAAAACAACATGTATATAAAGCAAAAAATTCCAAAAATTCAAAAAAATTCCAACACATCAAATTTCCAAAACACAAACAATGCACAAAAAGGAAAAACACAAACCACAGCAAGCAACATTCCCTCCCCCACACTTAAAACTTACATTGTCCTCAACGTAAAGTAAAAAGATAGGTTTAGGAGCTCCCTGGTATATCATGAAATCCAAAGTTTGCTTGGTGGAGTCTATTTGTCCACAGTTCCTTAGTTCCTTCTTTGAATGAGAAAACATCCTACACATGGAGAATCAAAGCTTATTAGGAATTACTCACTCAAGCACACAACATGTTGGTGCAAGGTAGACATGTCATAGAACTATTATGCAAACAACGTGTCACACCAAGACAAGGAGTCATGGTGGTGTAAAATTAAACAACTATTAACACTAAAGGAATAAGCACAATCACGCTTGAAATGTAGATAAAATGCATAAGTGTATTGTGGGATTGGTTCATGACTCCACTCCCCCATACTTAGCATCATGTGTGCATGGCTTATTTCCCTTGCAATTCCTTCCTTTGCATACACCTACATCATGAGTGGCCTTGGTGAGTATAAGCAAAAATGCAAAATAACATAACAACTAGTTATACCAAAAACAACTGAAGTGAAAGTAAAGTGAAAAAGAAGTAGTTCTGGATTTTTGTAGTCTCCAGCTAGACTTTATTCATGAAACATTATTCCTCAAGAATCGGAATAACCATCTCTATACCAGAAAAATGATATTTCAACAATACTCATTATCCTCCTGTATGGCACTTGTAAAATAGTGGCAAAGTGGTGCGTGAGCTCATGCATATGGGAAACCACCTTTACAAATTCCACCTTGAACCACTGAGGCTCCTCCCTTAAAGGTATCTCCTTAAACTCTTTCACCTTTGGAGGCAAATCATTTAACTCTTCCACCTTACTAGGCCTATCGATTACTTCTTCCACCACATTAAGCTCTCCAACCTTACAAGTCTCAACCAAGGCTTGTACATCCATGGTCTCAACAAACAAATCAGCAAACTCAAAACCACCAGTCATTTCAAAAACAAATGACTCAAACTCACATTCATTCAAAATGTTAACATCTTTAGCAGCTAGCCTAATATCGACATGTTCATTAGCACTTCCAACATTATCTGGATTCATGATATCACAATGTTCATCAAGATATGACTCTATGCAATTTATCAAGTCATCAAGAAAAGTTACATTCAGAGAATAACAATCAGCATCATCATTGTCATTGTCATTCAAAATGTTAACATCTTTATCATCAAAACTAACATTGGGAAATTCCTGAGGCTTTTCTTTCTCAACAACACAACAAGCATTTTCATCAACTAACAAGAGTATCTCACTTTGCACTTCTTGTGAGTCACCATTTAGACACTTAGATTCCTTAACTATTTCAAAATATGGTTCTTCAACCAGAGTTTCAAACAATGTGCTAACACTTTTATTAACAAATGCAACATTATCCTCCTTTATGAAATCACATTGATCTTCAAGAAATGACTCTATACAATTCACAAAGCTATCAAGAGGAAAAACATCTAAAGCTAGGCAATCAACATCATTTGACTCATTGAATTCCATGAAATACATGCAAGATTCCACTTTAGACACATTTTCCAGCTTAGTAACTTGGCAACTTAGAACACGAGAGTCATCAGTATCAAGATCACTAAAGAAGCCATTATCTTCAACATCAAAGTGCACATATTCATGCTCAAAAGAATCAGCAACAAAGCACTCATGTACACTATCCCCAAAACATGTAGACTCCTCCTCCTTTAGACACTTTAAGCCACAGTCAACATTAGCATGCATATCAAAATAATTGTTCTCAGGAGGTGGTACGCTAGAAATAAGATGTGTACCTTGTGAGTGGTATTGTGCATCTAGAGTTGGTGTCTCAATTTGTTCCCATAGGTTGCTTATTAAAGCGTTGATTCGATCAAACCTTTCTTGTCGCCCTTGAAGCTCTTCTTCCAGTTGAGCGAACCTTGTTTCATTTCTATCAATTCTCTCCAAAACTTGAGAGAATATGTTTACCATTTTGTCCTCTTCTCTGAGATAACATTCATTGCTTTGTTGTTGGTTATGCCATTTCCCTTCCTTTTGTAAGCCTCTGTCAAGTTTTTCCATAAGTTGAGAAAATATGTCCTCCACAGGAAGCTCTTGTGGCCCAATGCGATGCGAGTTGTTGCTTTGTTCTTGGTTTTGCCATTGCCTTTCAAATGGTGGTGGAGAGAAGTCCTCGTACCATCTAGACATGCTTGGGTACTTGTGCAATACTCAATTACAGTGAACTGCAATGTCCTGCACTTGACACAAATACACCAAAGCAGACAACAAAACACGAAAACTACAAAATGCAACAAAAGTTACCAAAATGAAAAATACCAAGACTACTAAACTTCACATGAAAAGAAAACAGAGCAAATCAAAATTCAAGAAACCGTGCCTTCCCCGGAAACGGCGCCAAAAATTGATAGCTTAAAGTCATATCAGCTCAATTTTACCCCTAAACACTAATGCAGTAGCGATGAGTGGGGATCGTATCCACAGGGAAGGGTAGGTATTCTTTGAATTCAATATTCGCTCACAGAATGTCACGAAAAAACTAAAACTAGACAATAACTAGTAAAGGATTAAATGCAACAAATAAAATGTAGAAAACAGGAAGAGAGTGGATGCTCTAGAGTATTTCCACCAGTCGAATGCACATTAGACCATGATTGCAATGCTCTTGACACACAAGTAAAACAATGAGGAGATCTCTATTGTCCAGGAGGATAGCTAACACTTAGCATGACGACCACAGTATTTTTTATACTCCTTAACATTCCACTTTTCCCATGGCGAGGCCTAAGTAGAATGGATTCAACCCGCAATGCCTCAACTCTCCAAGGTTAGCAAGTCTAACATGCAATTCCTAGGCCATGGCGAGGCCCGACCTAGGTATGAATGCCTTCGTTGCTATCTCAGAGAGTTTCTTTAACACTTTTTCCTAAAGTTTCATTCCATCGAAGTTTCCCATGGCGAGGCCTAAATCTCAGTAATGAATTTATCGGCTAAGAGAAGTGTAAAGACTCAGGAAATCACTTTCTAGTTCTCATCTCACACATTTCTCACAGATATTGGTAAAATCTCACTTCAATTCAGCATGGCGACCACAATCAAAGTTCAATTCATTCAATAAAAGTGTGAATTCATGAAACTCAACAAGATTCAATCATTAAAATCACATATGATTTCATCCTTAAGGAATTATGTCAATTGCATAGCATTGTATAGTCTAATTATACATTTAACTTCTTGAAACTCTAGAACATGAGAGATCTAACAATAGAACTCCATTACCAATTCACGATCAACAATTTGGAACTTTAAACGATTCATTTTCAATAAATGGAAAGAGTTTACCAATTGAATTCTTCCAAGAGCTTCCTTAATTGATATGAGAATTACAATGATCGGAGTAGAAAATGGAGCTCAAAAGCTAGAGAGAGAAACTAGAGAGAGAAAGTAGATCTTCAAATGAATTCACCCTCTCCAGCTCTCAAAAGTTTGTTACAAAATAAAATCCTAACTAATGGAATGAATAATAGTCTCCGGGATCTCTTTTACATATTAGCTACATCTCCTATTTATAGAATTAGGAAAATGTAACAAATACGTAAACATAACATGTACAAAGTATTACATAAGTGGCCTTAAGTGAAAGAACTAAAAATCAGCCTAAAATGTGAAAAATCCGAAATTGTAGAACTCCTCCAGCATTCCAGCGCCTTCGGGCTTTCAAAATTGCGCCCTCAGATGCTCCTTCGCGCCTTTCGTCAAAAGGTCGCGCGCCTTCAGTTCGAAGACCACGCCTTTGGGCGAGTGAGAATCACGCCTTCAGTTCTGAACTTCCAGGCGCGCGAATCAGAGTCGAATCATGCCTTCTTGCTATTTCGAATCGCGCCTTAAGCCTCCTCGCGAGCTTCAAAGCAGAACAGCATTTACGAAATCACGCCTTCTGGCCATTAGACTTCACGTCTTCTTTTGCCCTGGAAATCAGAAACTTAGTACTTCAACACTTGTCAAATTTCTAGAAAACTCAATATACGAAACCTCAAAGCGGAAACTTCAAACAAGAATTTGACCGTGAAACGCTGTGAATCAAGGAAAGCTTAAAACATAAAAATTATCACTCTTTGTCTTAGCTTTCCATAGCCATTAGAATCACTTAATTTGGAGCTAAGATGAAAGAGTTATGATCAACTCAAAACAGTGCAACAAAACTGAAACTCATGAAACAAAACTCCCAACACTTTGCCATTCCTTCAAGATTGCCAAACAAAATCCACTCCAAGAGCATCATACTGGCGAGTTCTCGTGGTGAGACCTCGCCGTGTAGTGTGTGTGTGTGGCGAGACCTCGCGTGTGTGTTTTGCTGGCGAGGTCTAGCGGCGAGACCTCGCCGGCAGATGTGTTGGCTGGCGAGACCTCGCGGCGAGGTCTTGCCAGCAATGTGCGAGTGTGTGATTGGTTTAGTGAACAAGAGTGCTGTGAAGTTTGAGTGATCAAAATTGTAAAGTGTTGTGAGTATTTGTGAGTTTTGAGTGATTGAAAATGTTGTGAGTAGTGTGAAATGAAAGTGTAAGATGAGAAGGAATTGTGAAGTCTTGTGTTTATGAATGAGTGATTGAAAAGTGTGAGTGAAGAGTTATGCAAATGAAAATGCAAATCTTGAATTGGAGAGTTTGTGGGTTATGTGTTGAATGTGTGTAAAAAAAGTGAAAAGAATCGTGAGTGGAGTGCAAATGCATGTGTTGTTCATATGTTGTGTAGTGAACAATCTATGCTCAAGTATTGAAATAAAATGCAAAGGGAAAGTTATGTGCAAATGTATGAGAATTGAGAGGAATGATGTGAGTTGTGTGTGCATGCGGCGAGGTGACCTCGCCGCATGATATGTGTGCATGTATGGTGCCAGTGTGTGCATGAGTGTAGTGAGGTGTGTGCAAGAGTGCATGCGGCGAGGTGAGCTCGCCGCATGGTTGTGGTGTAGTGCTCGTGCGAGTGTGCTAGAGTGTAGCGTGTGTGCTTGTGCGGCGAGGTCACCTCTCCGCACATCGTGTGTGCAGTGAGTAATGTGGGTGTGCTATGAGTGTAGTGCGAGGATAGTGTGCTTGTGTGCGAGAGTGGCTGTGAGGCTGTGCAAGAGTGTAGTTTGAAGTGAGTGCTCGTGAAGTGTTTGCGAGAATGCTTGTGAAGGTGTTGTGAGTGTGAGCTTTCAGAATAGCTAAGTGTTCATTTCAGCTTAGAACCCAACTTCTACACCAAATTCGTGTGACTTAACTCCTGAATTGAACTTGATGGTAAACATAAGCATTCTAGGTCTATCTCATGGCTTTCCAAGGGATCTAGAATCACCTTGATTGGAGGTCTGTAGCTCAAATTATTAACAATCTACCAAACTGTGGCGATATGAATTCAATAACTAAATCATGAAGTAGCAATCATCAAGCTGCTTTCGTTTCTCATATTTACACACAGAATTAGAAGAAAGTTAAAGCATAAGAATTGAAGATAACTCAAAGAGCTTTCCAGAATATCCCAGAACGCATCATTTGGATTAATATGGAAGACGTTATGCTCAAATGAATTTGCACAACCAAGCTGCCCAAAACCCTAAAATGGCCAAATATGCATTCTTGGTTCCTTCATTTGCCTTTTACATTTTTCACTTCATTTACCATCATTTTTGCTCGTTTTACACCATTTGATCATTTTCATATTGTAAACATATAAATGCATAAAACCTCTCAAATCATCACATACGTACATAAAACACACAACAAAAGCCAAGTGATTTAACACATATTAGTTGGTATAAAACCAACTTATCACCAACATATGGATCAATTGGAGTCATTCCTTTGTTAACAAAATTCGATTCACTATGCACACTTAACAAAGGCATCTCAATGTCCTCTATTTGTTGATCACCATTCACAACTATAGATTCATGTATAATTTCAAGATTTGGTGGCTCAACAAAGTGCTCAATGATCATGTTGTCATTTTCATTAACCAGTGCAAAATTAATTTCATTCATGCTCACACATGGTTTAATGAGAGTTGTCTCTGTACCTGTCTCTGTACATGCTATAGGGCATTCAAGTGAAGGAAATGTGTCTAAAGAAAGTCTAACATCATCAATGTTCTCATGGGACTTCATGGATTCAACATAAGACCTTCCATTAGACAAACCCCCAATTTGATAGTAAGAAACCAAAAAGGCCCTAAATTCATCATATGTAAGCTCATAACTGGAGACATCATTCGCATCAGAAGGACTCGAATGTTCATGCACAATAGATTCATCCATAGAGAACTCACGTATGACATCTCTAATATTTGTAGACTCCAACTCATTTGGATAGTTTAAACCGCAATCAATGTTGGCATTCATATTAAAAAAAATTTTCCCCGAGAGTTGGTGTTTTAGAAATGAGATATATACCTTCTGATTGGCCTTCACATCCCTGTTGTGGCTCTTGAGCTTTCTCTGCCAATTTAGCCATCCTTGTTCCCTCTCTATCCAGTCTGTCCAAAATCTGGAACAACATGTTTCTCAATTTTTCATCTTCTCCAAAATAGGACTCGTTGCTTTGTTGTTGGTCATGCCATGATTCATAATATCTGGGTGGAGAGAAGTTGCCAAATACTCCAGGTGTTGGTCGGGTGTCATCCATCCAATCAGGTGGGTAATCATAATGAGTCTTAACAGAGTCCCCAAACCACCTAGACATATTTGGTCTATTGTGGTGTGCACAATTCAATCTCAATGAAATCTAAAATTTCCCTGCACTTACCACAGCTGAACACAACAAATTTGAACCGAGAATGAAAGAAAAGAACCAACACAAAAGAATAACACAGAAAAAGGAGAAAATCACAGAAAAACAAAATGACAAAAACACAAAGACTCAACAAGTCGAGAGAACAGATAATTCTCCAACAACCGTGCCTTCCCCGGCAACGGCGCCATTTTGAGCAGAGGCCGGTCGCTCGACCTCGTCAAATACCCAAACTTACTCAACTAATGTAGAAGTGGCAGGTGGGATCGTATCCACAGGGAAGGTTTGGATATCAAGAGATCACTTGTTCAAGAAACCAAAGCAAATGGGACGAATGCAAAACAATATGAATGCAAAAATGAGAATGAATGCAAGGTTTGTATGCAAGCACTGCCTTGAGGATGAACCAATTGGTATGGACCTCAGCCTATTATCATCGACTTGCATAACAGCATGAATGAGGGGATCGACCTTCTAGTGAGCTTAGGGTCGATCTCCTTGGTAGGTCTCACAACCATAACTCACCATACTCCTCCGTCTTCCCTTGGTAGGGCAAGACCTAGGCTCGGCTTCCTAATTCCCGATCCCTATCTGACACTAGAACCCTAACTCCCCCAGACAAGACAGTCATCCAAAGTTCAAGTTCTAATGTTCAAATAATCCTAAGTCTTTTCCATTATATTGTCTTCAAATGTCAGTGGGTACCGCACAATTGAAGTTTCAACCATACACAGATCATAGGACTCATCCAAGTTTTTCCCTATTCTAGTGATGTTATTTCAATTTCCATTTATAGAACTAGACTGACTTCAGTGGGCACCGCAAATCACATGAAGGGCCTAAGAGTTAGTGAGTAAGCATTGAAATAAAACATCAAATAGATATATGAAACAATATCAAACACGTAATGAGCAATCCGAATGTCTCAAATAAGCTAAAGATCCATTCAATTGATCCTCAAGACAGTAAAATGTATGAAAGGGAAAAGAGAGAAAAGAACCTAATCTAAACTACGAACCCTAATCTAAGAATGCTATGTTGTGTCGTGTGCGGCCGCCTCCAAAAAAGCCCTCCCGAAAAGTCCCCCTCTTTTCTGATATTCCTCTGCCTTTTATACTTTTCTCCCCGTGGAGGTGCCATGATGCTTCCTAGAAATTTCCTTTCTTCACGGGGAGAATGCCACGTGTCTGCTTAAGCTTCCTGGAAGTTTCCTCCTTTGGCAAGGTGAGTGCCACGTATTCTGCCAAATGACGGTCAACCAAAGCAGTGAGGTCAACTGATAAATGTTTTAGTGCGCAATTAATGAAACAGTTGGTGCACTCAAACAGTTTGTGCATGCTTGGTTTAAATATGCCTGTGCGAGTGTGGTGGGAGCATGAGCGTGGTACTAGGTGCGTAGATGCAAGGATAAGAAATATGTACAAGTGCGCGGGTGAGAAAGTGTAAATGAAATGTGCATGTGTGCGAGTGAGGGTGCGGGCGCATAGGCGCCCGCGTGTGTGCGTGCGTGAGTGTGCCTTGCGCCCGCACAGTGTGCGTGTGTGTGGCCTGTGCTGGCGCATATGCGCCAGCACAGGTGTGTGTGTGTATGCGCCAGCACAGGTGTGCGGGACTTAATGTGGTGCATGACCAAGAGTGTTACATAACTCAAAAATCATTACTTTCTTCACAAAAACACAAATCTTAGCCAATTCCCACATTTCACTGGATGTAAACATTTCAACCACATACTTGTTCATCTGTCATCATTTTCGTGAAAAGTTTATACAAAAGATCAAATAAGTGAAGCAAATAAGTCGGTACAAACCCGACTTATCACTTACCCATTAGGGTTCACTCATCATTTGGTTAGGGTATTAGTTTGTCTTTTTATCACTACCACATCAGTCACTCCACAATTTCACTCCAGAATTTCACTCCCCCTATCATTTCTCATCAAGATTAATACTTTAGATATTTAATAAAGGCAACACTTCTTAAAAGTGTTGTATGTTCTTACAATAATTGCAACACCTGTAAACAGGAAATGCAACACATGTAAATATGTATTACATTTAGCTTATATATGCAACACTTATATCAAAATATTGCAACGTTTCTAAAAAATTCCATCACTTGAAACACTTTTAGAAGTGTCACCATCAAAGTGATGCTATAGGCTCATTTTGTAGTACTGAATGAACTTGTTTGAACTGTTGTAGCTATTGTACTTAGCCTCACAATCATTGTCTAAGAACCTAGTGGTAGAGGCTGTGAAGGGGCAGAAGGCGAGGGAGGAGGAGAGGAGGAAGGATAGACCATGACAGAGAGTGCATTCAATAGTGACCTTTATCCTTTCATCACGTTGTTGAGGGGAACGCATTTTTATCCACACGAGTAGGACTTAAAATTCTCCAAAACAAGAATGAAAAAACCTATCCTTGATGTATCACATAATTCATTAAATTGAGGAAACTAACCCACTAGTTTGTAAAAATCAAAGATAAAGAGGCAATATCAACTTGACAAATTAACCAAAACATGCTTGAATTCACAAATTGGCAAGAATTGAAAGAACTAGTGTTTGGAAGGATTTGACATATTTGGGAAAGAATACCAGATATAAAATGGTTAACAGCTTTTTAGAGTGATGAGGACCATGTTTTGATAGTTAATTTAAGGATTAAACGGTATAGAAGTGGCGAATTGAAAGAGGTGAAAGAGGTGCTCTTGGTGGGTTATTCACCTTTTTTTGTGTTGTGAAGAAGAGTGCAAATAGTTTCCCTTTTTAGTCTGAACATAATGATTTCGAACATCCAAAACTCAATGGGTCATCTGAAACTGTCATCCAAACTCGCTAAAAGCATTTGTGTAGTTTCAATGGAAAGTACATTTGAATGATCGGGTCATCCGAAACTATCGTTCGAACTACAGATTTTTTGTTAAAATGGCTACTTTTGGTGATCACTTCATTTTTAGACCTAGGGAACAACTAGAACATCAATTTTTTATCTCAAAGACATAATTTTCTCTTCTAGCAATGGTTTTGTGAATATATTTGCCAATTGTTCTTTGGTATAGGACATACTCATATTGAACTTCTTTATTAAGCACAAGGTCATGAAGAAAGTGATGTTTGATGTCTATTTGTTTAGTTCTAGAATATTGAATTGGATTTTTGGTAAGATTAATCAAACTTTTGTTATTAGGCTTGATAGACACACATCTAAATTGTAGACTAAAGTCGAAAAGAGTGTGCTTCATCCAAAGGATTTGAGCACAATAACTTTCGGCAGCTATATTGATAAGGCAAAACATGTTCACCTTATATATGATATTTTAAGTTATAATTTGCACCATCTTTGTGCTATTTAAGTTTTTTTAGTGTGGTTTGTAAGTTATTGAGCATGGAGGCCAAAATGAGAGGAAAATATTGAGAAAGATCAAGAAAGATGTTATTTAGGCTAAAACAATGCCTTTCGTCACAAAGAATCTGGTTCCGTGTTTTAGAAGATGTTCAAGGTGTTAATTCTAACTTTTTAAGATCAATCCTATATATTAAGACCTTGGATAGAGTGGCAAAACTGTCCCAAGTTGATCCCATGGAGGCTCGAGACTCCAAGAAGGGTTGACATAGCGAAACACGTCAAAAAGGCGATAAAGAACAAATTCTGAGAAAATCTGCCAGGCTTTAGTATTTGGATTATATCTCTCTCTATTTATATCTAAATTAAGTGATTCAAGTACCATTACAAAGCTAAGAGATAGAGCTACAACTTTCATGTTTTGGGTGTGTCCAACATCGATCGGGATCATTGAGCAAAATGGCCATTTTCGGACTTCGTATCATAGGAGAAGATCCACATCACGACGTGGGTCACTATTTTCTTTTTTTCCCCAATAATTCATGGATGTCGTGGCATGGGGAGCTAGAAGTCATGATGTCCAGAACCAAAATATTGCGAAAAATTTCTTTTTTTTTGTTTTTTACGTTTTTAAGATATCTTTTTGTTATGGGTTATTTCCTAGCTTGTTCCTTACATGTTAGGGCCCAAAAACGTGCCATTTTAACAATGTTTGATAAGGTTCCAAGTTGTTTCCTATATAAGGCCATCTATTATGCAATTTGCAGAGGGGGAGATCATAGAAGAATACAGTTCACAGTTTAGAATAGATTAGGGTTTCTTCTTTGTTTCTTTTTTAGGGTTTCATATAGCTTTAGGGTGGTGAGAATTTTGAGAATTAAGCAAGGGTTTTTTTCTTTGTAATAGCTAGGTTTTCATCTTTTGTTATTGCACGGAGAATTGCAGCTATACGGATTTGGAAACATCAATTATTATTGAATTCATTCTTTTACGAGTTAAAGATTTCATCTAAGGATTCACAATTCAAGGTGTTGTCTTTCTTTTTCAAGTTATGTTTTCAATAATGCTCTTTATTATTAATATTATGATGTGCAATTTAGCCATGGTTGGCTAAATTTATTATGCTCCCGGGATTATGAATAAGGATTTCTGTGCTTAATTTACATGCTATGTTCTATCTTATAGTCTTAGTTGAATGAGTTTTGATGTGTTCTTCATAATTATGCATGATTAGGGCCCGAATTATGTGTGATAAATATTTTCTTATCATGCAGTAAATTACTTAGAGAAAACTTACTTTAATCTTGCCTTTTACCACATAAGAGGATTAGAGTGGGTTTTTTGGGATCTTTTGGGGTTGGTTGTGAATTTGTTAGATTAATTTTACCTTAGCTATTGCCTCTTACCACATAGGAGAAGTTAGGGGGATTAGTTTAGCATTAGCGTGACTGGTTCAAGCGTTGTCTCTTACCACATAGGAGCGGTTAAACTTGAGGGTTAGGTTGAGTTGGTAGTTGCACTAGATTCCTATTTAATTAAGGAAGTAAACATTGCCTCTTACCACATATGAGGGTTTAACGAATTAGTTAATATCTAAATAGGTAAATGCCTAAATCATTCCTTGCCTCTTACCACATAGGATGGCGTGAGCTTAGTTAATTACCCTTGTTTTGAATGACCATAGATGGGATGTTCTTGAACCTTTTATAACCCTAAAATATAATCTCGGGAGTACACTTGCTTAATCAGTGTTTTACACCAAAGTCATCATTTTATTTATTGTGTTTTGTCTTCTAATTTAGTATCCTAAGGTTAATAAATATAAAAACCCAAAAATATTTTCTTAAAATTTCAACATTGTCCTTTCTCTGTGGGAACGAACTTGCTATTTTTACACTATTAAGTGGTTGTTTAGCATTATTTTTTATTAGGGGTAGACAACCACGAGCACATATTTATACACATATTTGCCACCTATCATATATATTCGGCATCGACGGTGGACAATAACATGAAATCTTATTTTCTACTAAACCATGGCACCAAACATTTTACTAAAAAGTGAGAAGTTCCACTTGTACTTTTTCAATCAATTCAACACCAGGCAAAGTCAGAATTGGTATATCCGACGAGGTCAAAGTAAAGGACTTGGGATACAATATCCCATAATTCAATGTTCCCTTAATAAATCTAAAAATTATCGTAACTACCAATAAGTTAGATTATTTATCATATGATTTAAATTTAGCACATAAGCACATGACATAAATTATATACGTCCTACTTGCCATTAGGCAAAGTAAACTACCTATTATTCCTCTATATAGTTTTTCATTAACTTTTGTACCATTTTCATCTTTATATAATTTGGTTGAGGTACTTATTGGAGTTCCCATTGGTTTAGAATCTTCCATACCGTATTTCTTTAGCAACTACTTAGTATATTTTGCTGGTTAATGAAACTTCCTGCACACATTTGTTTGATTTGTAAACCAAGGAATAATGTTAATTCTCCCATCATACTCATTTCAAATTCTTCTTGCATTAATTGTGAAAACTCCTCACATAGAGTTACACTTGTGGCACAAAAAATGATGTCATCAATATATATTTGTACAATTAACAATTTGTTTTTTGACCTCTTAGTAAACAAGGTGGTATCAATTATACCCTTTTTAAACCCTTCATCCTCTAGCTATACACTAAGTCTTTCATACCTTGCTCTAGGAGATTTTTTCAAACCATATAAAGCTTTTAACAATTTATACGCATGGTTTGGAAATTCATTACTTTCAAAGCTAGGAGAGGGGGGAAGGGTTGCTCTACATATACTTCTTCTTGGATATAGCCATTTAGAAAGGCACTTTTAACATCCATTTGAAAAAGTTTGAATCCTTTAAAGAATGCATATTCAAAAAATATCCTTATAGACTCGAGCCTTGCTACGAGAGCTAAGGTTTCATTATAGCCTATCCCTTCTTCTTTCATATACCCTTGCACCACTAAGCTAGTTTTGTTTCTCATTACTACTCCCATTACACTTAGTTTATGTCTAAAAACCCATTTTGTTCCTATAATAGAGTGATTTTTAGGTCTTTCAACTAAATTTCAAACCTTAATTCTTTCAAATTGATCTAGTCCTTCTTGCATGGACACTATTCCATTATCATTTTTTAAAGCTTCATTCATATTTTGAGGTTTAATTTTGGATACTAAGGCTGGATTTTTATCCATATTCACTTGTATGTATGACCTATTGTTTATTTTCTAGATGGATTTCCTATTATTAGGTCTTTGGGATGTCTTTGGATGAATTTCCATGCTCTAGGTAGATCACTAGTTGATGTATTTGGATCATGTTCTAGAGGGTCATCATTTTGAGGACTTTCACTAACTTGTGATGAGTTTTGATCAATATTTTCATTAAATTGCTCATTGTTTTGAATTTTTTCCTAGTTGTGTTTGTTCATCACTCTTCTCTAGTCTTAGGTTCAAGTTATTTTCATCAAATGTTACGTGAACTACTTCTTCCACTACTAGAGTTCTTTTATTGTAAACTCTATATGTTTTTCTAACACTTGAGTATCCTAGGAAAACACCTTCATTTGATTTGCTATCAAATTTTCCAAGAGTGTCTTTTATATTTAAAATAATGTATTTACATCAAAAGACTCTAAATTATTCTATGTTAGGAGTTTTTTTTGTACATGAGTTCATGCTGTGTTTTCTTTAGTATTGGTCTAATTAAGACTCTATTCATTACATAACAAGCGGTATTTACCGCTTTGATCCAAAAGTATTTAGGCAAGTTATTTTCACATTACATAGTTCTAGCCATTTCTTGAATTGTCCGAATTTTCTTTCAACTACCTCATTTTGTTGTGGTAATTTAAATGCCGAAAAGTTATGTGTAAAGGCATTTTCATAACAATTATTTATAAAATTTTTGTTTATGAATTCGATTCCATTATCACTTCTAATTTTTATCACATTAAGACATAGTTCATTTTGTACCTTTTTGAATAGTTTCTCATATTCCTTAAGGGTGTCACTTTTATGATTTAGGAATATTACCCAAGTGAACCTTAAGTAGTAATTCACTATCACAAATGCATATCTCTTCCCTCCTAGACTTGTAGTTTATGATTGACCAAAAAGGTCCATATGAATTAGCTCTAGTGAGACTACATTTTTGGCTTTAAATAAACTTTAAATTTTTTTCAAATTTGGCTTGCATCACACACTTTGTCCTTTTTATATTTTTGTTTAGGTAGTCCTCTAACAAGTTCCTTTTTAGATAGATCATTTATGTGATCTATGCCTACATGCGCTAGTCTTCTATGCCACAATCAAGTTGTATCATGTATTACACTAAGACATTTCACATCTAGTTCAATTATCTCACTTAAGTGAAGTGCATATACATTGTTAAACCAAGATTCGGTAAGAATGATCTTACCTTCCTCAGCATGAAGAATTATACATTTATCACATCTAAACAATAAATAAAGTTTTTTCTCACAAATTTGGCTAATCAAGTTGAACTTCAAATCATCAATCAAAAGCACACTTTTAATTACACTACTTTCATTAATTGCTACATTTCTAATACCGATAATTTTCCATTTTTATCATTTCCATAGGTGACATGCCTCTTAGTTTTTACTTTTAGATTTTTGAGCAATAAAGAATTACCAGTCATGTGTCTTGAGCATCCATTATCAAGAAACCAATTAATGTCTTCACTTGAATTTTTAGATACACTTACATAGAAAAGTCAAGGTATGCCTTTTGGAATCAATATTTCTGTCAGTGCGCAAAAACACACACAAAATGAATGTGCAAACGAGGGAAATATTTAAGAATAAGAATGGCTTGCTACTTTATCCCCGTCACAGTGCCAACTCATCAAATGCGTACTTTGGTTGCTGTGTTTTGAGACTACAAGTAAAATATATATTCTTACCCCACCTTGTAGAATGGTGAGTAAGGTGTGAAACCCATAAGGAGGTACACTAGCTGAAGGATATGAGATGTTCAAAGGACTTGAAATATGAAGTTAAGTACATAGTTAAACAAACAAAGCAAGTAACCGTGCAATAGACAAAGAGCAAGTAATCTATTCAAATGAAGAGAGAATGGTGTTCTTGAACTTGTGTTGTTAGAAATTCCATCTAGTGAACTAATACCTAATTGATTTACAGGGGGTAAAATATTGTACTCATGGAATGGTCCTAAGTCACCTTGGTAAGCTCACCTAGGTCGAAACTCATCAATTCTCCCTTTCCCTTGATAAAGAAAAGTTTGAATTATTAATTAAAGTTGAAACTCGTGACAATGGCCAACTACCAAACTAGTTTTATCTATGATTAAGTGTTGAGAGAACTCATGATCCTTCTCTTGGCAGAGACAAGATCCCTTTGATCACAACCAAAACCAAGTATCCTTCTAGTTTTTACATGCAAATTCCTAAGCATCATAAATACCCAGGTGACCTTCGTCTATATATGTGTAAAGTGATAAGTTCATTTAAAGCATGCCAAATTAATCCATTTATGGCGGTCTATGCTTCAATAAAGTAATTCACTATGATATAGTTAACTTGACAATTAATCAAACACATAACAAACATGAATACCTTGAATTCAACCCCTTAACAAAAGTCACAAATTATAAATAAATTAATCTGGTTTTCACAATTCCATCTTTCTCAAGAACACATAAATGGATCAAATCATCATTATTCTCAACACAAGACTACTATTTCACTTAGATTTCATAACTCACAGCACTTTAAGCCAAGAACACCACAGTGGTCTAGCCTTGCACGACTATATGTAGTTATTCAAGAGTCAAATAAACACAAGAGAAAGAAATAATAAAGAAATTCAAGAGATTACCCATCCAAATGTAAGGAAAAACTCTTAGATTTCAATAAATCAATAAAAGGTCCAAGATTTTCTTGTATTAAGATGATTATTGAGTAAAGGTGTTACAATCGAAGCTTATCTCTCTCCAATTTGATCATTACTATGATGTTTTAGAAGAAACTCTAACCAAGCTCTCTAAAAAATAGGAATGAGAAGAGAGAGAAACTAAAAAAGAATAACCCTTTGTTTTTGTTGGGAGCTTATATTTATACTTAACTCCAAACTTGGAGAGAAAGAAACACTACTTCTATAATTTACAAAAAAAAGTTACCTATGCTTGTACAATTCATTTACAATGTCATCCTCTTTCGGGAGCAAGTGTTCATTTTATCCCCTTCCATTGGATATCATCCATGACTTTTCTTTCCTCTTTGAGGTCACTATTTAAGTTTTATTTCTTTGGATGCCATCCCTTATGTATGCACCTTGGCTTGAGCTTTTCCTTATGATTAACTTTGGCTTAAGTATCATTTGCACTCTCATAGGAGAAACAAGGTTAAGACCATAATGAACAAGTAAACAAAATGCATGAATATTGGCCCACATGCAAGACTATAAGGGTTTATAAGGGTTCTAAAGGGTTTTAGTTTGCAAAAGGACCAGATCAACCTTAACCAAACAAAATTAAAACCTTATCTAGTGGTTAAGTGGACCTACTTATGCCAAACTAATGGAACTTAGGTCATTCTAGTCACTCTAGAATAAACTAAGACACTAACTCAAACTTGCCCTCAATTAACTTTAATTACACTAACTAGAGATTCATTTAGAGTTAGTTGGTCAAACTCGGTCAAACTAGTCACACTAGGGTTCAACTAACCGAACTAGGGTTAAGTTGGGTTTTCTAGGGTCAAGTATAGTTAACTAGTTTTAACTAGGTTAACTAGTGTTAAATTTGACTAAACTAGGGCTAATTAAGTTAAACTAGTCCTATTTTGGCCAAACTAGTGTTAACTTGTGAGACTAGCCCAAACTAAGGGTTCTAGTCTAACTAGGGTCTACAATATGGTTCATGTGGGTTTATGTTTGTTATGGACTAAGCCTTGTTGCCTATGTTGGGAAGGTAAAGAGGTTGTTCTAAGACTCTGTGTCTTACTTTGAGATAAAAGACAAAGCAAGCTAAAATAATGCCAAAAGATGAAAACAAGTAGAGTTATATGTATTATTATCGAGGCATAATTGCCATGACAATAATGGCCTAGTGTAACATGCTTTGAGAGGGATGTGATATTTTAGTGTATTTCTGCCCTGGCATTTATGCCACGGCAGAAATGTGAGTGAAGTGAGGGTTTTGTGTGTATCATTTTCATGGCATCCATGCAACCATAATGATGGCCTATGGGGCTCTAATGTGTTATACTTCTAGTCTAGAGCTGTGTTCTAAGTTCTAAGGTCTGGTTCTAAAGGTTTTATAAAGGAGTGGAGGGTTAAAGCTTGAGATAGTTTCCTTAAAGAGATTCTAAGTACCTAGAGGTAAAGAGATGGGTTCTACATGTGCTAACACCTAACACACACAACATTCACAAAAAACAAAGCGTATAAATGCAAGAATGAATTGTATTTCTACCGTGGCATAAATGCCACGACAGAAGTATGCATGAAACTTCACCCTAAGTGCTTTGTGTAGGTTTTAGTGTCTTTCTATTGTGGCATGACATGATAGAGATGTTCTTGAGTACATGTATTTTGTGAGTTGAGTGAAGTGTGTGTGAGTGTTATGTGTATTACTACAATGTGCATAAATCCTAGTGTTTTAATGAAATCCTAGAGCAAAGTGTTTGCAAAGTGTGATTCTAGTGTATTATTGTCGAGGCATGAATGCCACAATAAAACTAACCTAAGAATGTAAATAACAGAAGTTTGAAAAGAAAATGAAAGAATCCTAGTGTATCTTTTCCATGGAATTTACACCACGGCCAATATGCACATGAAATGGAGAAAAATAGCGAGAATGAAGAAAAAGTGCGAAACATGTAATTCTATGCACATTTCTATCGTGGCATAAAATGGCCTATGTATGTGTGTGTTTTTGTTTTTTGTGTTGTGTGTGCTTGGTGTATCCTAGTTTGGATTCTAAGTGTTAGTGGTTTCCTAAGATGTTCTAATGTTGGAAAAAGAGCCTATGCGCTAGGGTTTTGGGGTTGGTCCTAGGGTTTGTGCGTAAAGTGTGCTAAGGTTGTGCATGTGTGGTGTGCTAGGGCTAGGTTCTAATGCATGTGTGCTGAAGGTTGGTCCTAAGTGCTTACAACTTAGACCTTGGCAATGTTCCTTGGCCTAGAGGGATACGGTGCTAAGGTGGTCATCCTAAGGCAAACACAAGCAAAATCATGCTAAGTCTTTACTCAAATATTTACCTTTACCTTCAAATGAATGCATTAACTTGTCCAAAGCTCATCTCCACCATGAATTGTGGACAAACCAAGCTCAAACCTTAAGGGAAAACCCTAAGGTTTAGGGTTTCTCTTCTTTGCCTTGTGGATTCTTCTTTGACTTGTTGACTTTTATGTCAAAATAACCTCCAAAAAAGCCTTTTTAGAACTATAAACTCTCCACCTTGTAAATTCTACAATTAAGTCCAAAACTCACTTAAGTACCATAAAAATACTAGAAAATAAGGTAAAATCTTTAAGAAATGAGAGATAAGAAGTAGTCTGAGACGGGCTCTACAGTTTCAAATGGTTCTTTGTGCATTAATATCTTTTCTAATCTAAGTTTTTGTCTCGTTTACTACTTCAATTTTAGCAAAGCATTTTTTTGAAGTGTGTCCCTTTTTGCAACAACATTCACAAGTCATGTGATATTTAAAGGAATGTGATGTTCAATATTAGTAGTTTACCTTGCCATAGTCAAATCTAGGCTTAACATTTCGAATTCCATTTCTATAGAGATGGTGTGACATGTTATGCATTCAATGTATAAAGTTACCATCAGGCACATTATGTCTTTTATCCCAAAATCTATGATAACCAAATGAATTAATAGTTATATGATCTTTTTGATAATGATGTTTACCATTGAAATTTTGAACTACTTTTCCAAGTTTAGTAGTTGACGTTTGACCAAATTCATAGCCTAGTCCTTGTTTTTCATTCCCTATTCTTTCCCTACCCAAAAGTTTTTCCAAGTTTTTTTTACCTTAAGTAAATTTGGCTAAGAAGTCACTAAGGTCTTCAATTCTTTTCCTCATATCATCACGTTCCTTCTTAAATTCAATATATTTCTTTACATCATTTTTAACCTTGATGTTTTCTAGAGTTAGACTCTCATTTTCAACCTTTAATTCATTGTTTTCTTTCACAACATATTCATACTTAGTGATCATTTCTTGATTTTTCTTTGATGCTTCAACTAACTTTTCTTTAAGCTTCTTATTTTGATTTTGAGAGTTTTTCAATTCATCAACAAGTTTAGCAAGAAAAATTTCAAGTTCATCATGCTTATCAATTTCATTTCAGCTTTGATTATGACTATACTCGGAGCTTACCTCTTGGCTTCCAAAGTCCATAAAGCAAATGTTTGCAACTCCTTCATCTTCACTTTCCGTTTCCTCTGTGGATTTGTGATCATCCTAAGTGACTTTGGAACTCCTTCATTTTCCCTTCTTGTCTTGTTTGAACTCCTTCTTCCTTCTTGGACAATCTATAATAAAATATCTTAGTTGATTACATTCAAAATATTTCTTAATCTTGGAGGATTCTCTAGTTTCTTTCTTTTTTAGATTTCCTCCCTTTTTGAACTTATTCCCTCTATTTTTATTTATTCTAGACAATTTTATAGGGATGAATACTAAATCATCCTCATCATGTTTATTTTCATCTTCATTATCCTCTTTATCTTCTTTTTCTCATTTGAGACTTTAAGAGCTATGTTTTTCTTATCTTTAATTTCCTCTTCCTTTTCATGTTTAGATTTGATTTTCAATTCATAGGACATAAGGCAGCTAATAAGTTTATCTATATCAAATTCCCTAATTTTTTTTACTCCTCTATAGCTACTGCCTTACATTCCCATTCCTTGCATAGTGAGTTTAAGATTTTGCTATTTAGCTCACCTAATGAATATGTTTTTCCTAGGTTTTCTAGCTCTTTGATTATGTTATTAAACCTACAAAATATTTTATCAAAGGTTTCATTTCTTTCCATTTGGAACCCTTTATATTGAGCTACTAAGAGTGACTTATTTTCTTCTTTAACATTTTCGGTTCCCTCCTGTATCTCTCTTAATTTTTTAAAAATCTCATGTTCATCCTTATAACCCTTAACTCTACGAGCCTCATTCACATAGAGTTATATAGGGCAGTTGTGGCTTTGGCATTTAAGGTAAAATTTCTTCTATCAAATTCGTCAAACTCACTCATTTTCTTTTCTATAGTTTACCCACCTATTGTAATAATGGCTTTGTAAGGTCCTTCTTCAACAATGAACCATATTTCAATGTTAGTAGATTTTATATTGATTTCCATTCTTTCCCTACAACTAATATAGTTGGTTCCACTAAACATTAAGGGCTTCAAAATGGATTTTCCCTCTAGAAACATTGCATTATTTGTTGCCATGATCTTCTCACTAAGGATATTAAACCTAGATGTGTAGAGATTAGGCTCTGATACTAATTATAGGTCCTAAGGCAACATAAGAGGAGGTGAATTAGGTTTATCAAGTTCTACAACCCTCTTGCATGTTAAATTTTAAATTACACAAATATAAAGGTTAAGATAGTGTGTTTTATATGAATCAATAATATTTATGATCAATGACTATCAAGCACGCTTATGTGAGCCACAATTAATTAACAGCATGATACTAATTAATTTGCTCAATAAGAACCAGGTACACTCACAAGATGCTCACTTTCAAAAATCACAAGAATAGGAATTAATTTTTGTCAAAAATAATAGATTGCCACACAAAGCAATGATTAAAAACTTTAAAAAAATATAAGAGAATATGAAAATTGGCAAAGAGACAATATCAATTTATAGTGGTTCAAATCTCCCATTGGATTGCTCTATATCGGCTGCCTATGCCTTTTGAATTTAGGATTTCACAACTTCACTAAATTGATCTCTTCACTATGGGTGCGATCTAAACCCCCAGTTTTCCAATTACAATCAAGGTGAAATCACCTCAATAGCTACACAAAGTCAAGAGAATGATTTATTTTACCCTCCACCTAGGAGAAACCTTATTAATCTTACCAAACCTTTGATGTGAGAAATAAATAGCCTCTTAATAAGTTGGTAAATCACCAACTTCCTGGCCTTATTTTATCACGAATTTGCTTAAGTTCTCAAGTAATTACAGTTGTTAATGTTGGATTATGAATTGATTTAGGTGGAAGATCACAAAGGAGCCTAAGAGAAGAAGAAAGAGTGAAACAATTAAAAAAGAGACACAAATTTAGAAATCAGAGCAGTTGGCATGACTTTGGTGAAGCTACGCCATGAAATGTTCAAAGGCTGAAACACAGTGTAACTTCAGACTGGTCATTCCAATTAAGCATTGCTGGATGAATGGCAGAACTCACGTGGTGCACCGCAAGTCACGCCGTGTAGAGTAAATAGGCCAAGCATAACTACGCATAGCCCACATCGGCAAGAGAGGAGCGAGGAATGATCATTCCAATACTTGAATCAAGAAGAAATATTGCTTGCGTGGTTGGGAGTAAGTTACGCAATGAAGAGAAATTGCAAGAAGAGTACAGTAAAGACTCGCATAGCATAAACAAACCTACGCAACATGTATGCAAAGGTTTGGCACAACATAACCTTACCTACACAAACAAGAATCAGAGTAGAAATGAGGAATGAAGAGTTCACGTAGTTAAGGCTTACTCACGCGAAGCACAAGCTCAGAAAAAAGAGGCAACAGTGACCTCAGCAAGTCTACGCTGCATTCAAAAATTGAGAGAATAATGATATGGTCAAAGCTCGCCCACGCAAAACTTCAGAGCAACTGAAGAACAAAGTCGCATGACATACTACGTGCTACGCCATATACACTAGAGCAGAATTTGCACAGCGCAGCCTAAGCTAGCCTACGTGAGCTGACATATTTCTGTACTTGGTTACTTTTTGTACTTTTTATAGCTTTTTACATTTGTGGTCCTCCTCCCACCTAATATTTGTGGTGAAACATATATTTCTAAGTTTACTAGAGGTTATTTTACGATTTGTAGAACTAAAAAGTAGCTAGAAAAGGGGACTTAATTTGTAAATAGTATAAGAAATAATAGATTGAGAAACAAGAATTGGAGAGAGAACTTATTCTTCTCCAAGCAAGAACTACAATAGAACTCCAAGCTTAGAAAGCAACTATTGAGAGAAAAAACAGGATTTTTAGGTCGAATTTGCGAGAGAACCTATCATCTTTTACAAAGGGTGACACCCTTCTTATTATTTATGGCTTTTATATCAATTTTCTACATGTTTAATTTGCTTGAAGCTACCATGAGTGGCTATTGAAGGGTTACCATAGGTATGACTAGTGGGTCTAGTAAAGCTTGATATTGTGATGAATTTTGCTTTGGGTATGTTAATGAAAGACCTTGCATTCTTAATTTCAAGGGGCATTCATAGTAATGCATATTTGTACTATTGAAATCATGGGCAAACTTATTGGTGTAATGGGAAAATCTAGCTATTAGTGTGACAAGGAGTCTATTCACCTAACTATCAAGTAGAGAACTAGAATGTCTTTGCATGGCTTCTTATTACGGTCATGGGACATGGCTCTAGGTCTTGGGTGATGAGGCAAAAGGGAAGGATACCTTTTTTTGGTCACTTTGTAAGGTCATAGGCTTTTTCTCTAACTAAAAGCACATAAGGCGAGTAAAATTCCTGCTCAATTGGTGACGTATTGACTTAAAGGATCAGGGGTTAGTTCTTAGTAAGCTATCCACTATTGAGTCTTGAACATTAAGGGGTTGTTATAGGTCTTAGTAACTTATAGACACTAATTGAAAACCTCTAGAACTTATCACCCAAGTCAAGGAAGTAGTTTGAGCATCGGTTTGAAGCCCACAAATCACCCCATGGTTGCCCTTGTTTTCTCTACGTGGGTTCATTTATTGTTTTGTTTTGCATTCTAATTACTAAAACACCAACTCATTCACTACACTTTAATTATTTTACTTTTCCAAAGTTTCCTTACTTGCAATTTGACAATCAAAGAATCTCTCCTTGTGGGAATGATCCTTAAACTATGCTAGGATGATAGTCTATAGATTATCAACTAGAGCACTTGAGGTTTAACTTGTTGATTAGACCACCAACCTCTCTTGAGGTATTGATTTGTGATTATTTGTGGTGATTGTGTGACTCTATCGGATGACTAATCTATAGCTACACAATTTGTGGTGGCTCATAGTCGGGACAAGTTTTTGGCTCCATTACTAGGAAGGGCAATTTGTGTTGAAAAGTTGCTTGAGAGCAGTAGTTTTGTTTAAAGTAGATTGTTTGTGTTTGTGTATTGTTGGTAATTCTATTTTGGAAGTTTAGTTACTTGTTTTTGTTTGTTTTTGTAGGTATTCTCAATAGCTTGTATTTCTTTGTGTATGCAAAGGAATACAAGATTAAGAGGAGTGATTGAATATGAATTGAATCAAGAGTTGGAGAGAGCCTTGTTGGCTGAAAGAAGGCTAAAAGCAAGAATGGCGGTAAGACAAGAAGAACCACCTTTACCTCATTTAGGTGATTACTATGAGCCACCTACGCAATATGTCAATAATAACTTTGAGATTGAAGTTGAGAGCTTCCAAATACCATCTCTAATTGAGGTTATTATTTTTTTAATTCAAATTTATATACATAATAGGCAAGAAACGTTGCTGGATATACCCAAATGCATCGGACAAAAGGGAAAGCAGTAAATGTGGAGTACTACTCTATTACATTAGTTGATAAGTCAATGTATACCGGAACAAAGACAGGTTTTACTCTAGAACAACTAGAGTAAGGATTTCTAATTTCCACACCAAAACTCTTCTACCATTTAGAAGAGGTATGAGAGTGAAATTAAATGAAAGCAAACTGAAATCAGCTTTGAAATAAAACGTTCACTAAACTAATCATCATAGTCTCTGTAGATTACTTCTCATTTCCACCATTCTTCATCAGTCCATATGTATGAAACATCAAACCTCCATGTGGATTCCTACCGAACTCCATGACTGACTTGCCAATGCAGGTTCGTCAGGTCCACCTTTCTACAAAACTAATTCCAACCCCAACAATGACCAATTAATTACAAGAAGCAGTATGTAAATCAACATTATATCGGAGAAGATCAAGCTTCCCCATTCATACGCTTGGTTAGGGGCTGCAAACAATTCCTACTTCCCTAAGTCCAATCCTTAAGTTCCAGGCCAGAACAAGATGTTCAGCACAATATTTTACTGCTAACGACATGTACAATGAATCTGCCATAGGTTTAGCTAAGTTCCAGGACCAACAGAATGTCCAATTCCATCATTAACCAAAGCGCTTTTCTGTCCTCAAGGTCAGCCAGATATGGCATAACATCATCATGGCATGAATGCAAAAATTCCATCACAGAATAGGCTACTTCAAGCAACATCAACACATTAAAGGTATCTCGAAATTCCACTATCCAGCAAATCAAACACATAGGCAATTCATCATATTTTCAAACAGCCAAACTGATCGAAATCCAGTAATCAGGGGCTATCACAGAATGTAAACAGTTACCCTGGTTTCCATCTCTTACCCTCGGAGAAGCAAATGAAGGGATTTCTCTCCATTAGTTTTGTACCAGTTAGGTCATTAGCTTTAGGGCTGACCAGAGCCTCTACGAACTTTGTTTGGTTTGGCAGTTTTCGGGATTTTTCCATTTTTACGAGGAATTTGCATAATTCATCCTCTGATTCCTTGTCGTAGCTATTTTCTGTCCATTGGTCCTCTCCGTTCACATCCGGCTTTAACTCTATGGGATATTTTGAAGCTGAACCAGGTTGGATGTTGAACTAACCTTGTGCAGCTTGGATGTTTCACCTTCCTCCCAACACACTATCACATTTAAGTTAGAGTGTTGGTTACTATCCTCCACAGGTGTGGGAGTGAGAGCTCGGTCCAGTTCTACCATTGGAGGCGCTTTATCCTCCTGCTCTCGTACAATTTCAGCCTGGCCTAGTGTTTCTTGTCCCTGGTTCCTTTGTTCTGTGTTAGCCTTATTTGTTGCCTCTTCAACTAGATTGGGTCCTTGGTGGTTCATGGCATCCAAAACCATGGACTCTACTTCAGCTTGCACATTAGAATTCGGGTAGTCTTAGTTTCGAACCTCCTATGCAGTAGTTCCTTTGCCGTTTATATCATTCAAACCAGGTTCTCCCTTCAGCCATCACATTAGGGTTAGGATTATTTTGCTGTAATTGTACAGGATTGACATTACTGTCTTGGCGAGTTGTCGATGCTTCGCCCATCTTAACAGCAGCTAGATCATACAGATCGACAACTGTACCTAACTCATCCTTTGAGGTAGACATCGTTTTTGGATCACCCAAGTCATTAATTCTGAGCTCACCCGACGTTGGTTTATGATATCTATTGTTATTACGTACCTCGGGGGTTCAAATTTTCTTCTTTCCTTTCTTGATAATCTCTGAGGAAGCATCCTTTTCTAACTGAGGCGGATTGCACTGAATGTTCAAGTGCCCTATTATTCGACAGTTTGTGCAATATTCAGGTGTGTCTTCGACTTCGATATGTTGCCATTTTCCTCTCTCCCGACTGCCAATCCACACACGAAGAGTTCCCATCTCCAAAATGTCGAGCTCCACTAAAACCCTAGCTTCACTCAGTCTCAAAAGCTTATCAGCCAAGGCGGTGGCACGATCCACTTTGAGGGGTGCACCAATAGCAGAGGCTATTGAAAATAGAGAGTCTTTGTTGAATAAATGCAATGGAAGATGTGGCAGTTTAATCCACACTGGAGCTACCGACGATTCAATGTTTGTGCTAAAATCTGTCGACCATCAGAAGATTCTCGCTGGAAATCTAGAGAAATTACAAATTCAGTGCGTCCACATCCTATGGAAGTCTTCCTCCAATTCGAATTTAAAGAAAATGTGTCTATAATTTAAGAGGCCAAGAAATACCTCTCCGGCAAAGGAAGCTGCCAAGATATCTTTCTGGAGAGTCACCATCGATGGTTTCCCATTGCTGAATTTACCAACTAGAGTGAAAAGGAAGGGTTGAGCTAGCTCATCTTCTTCTTATTTAGTCAACAACAAGGCTAGTTCTCCCTTGTGAGAGGCCAGAATTCGTTGTTTTGCTGAGGAAAAAGTAACTTCAACCTGAGCCTCCTGTTGTTGAGTTGAAAAGAAGCATGAAGACCCTCATGATTATTTGGAGTCATTTCTTGAATTGTGCAACACATTTAAACTGAATCAAGTTCCCCAAGATGTGGTTAGATGTGTGTTATTTTCATTCTCCTTAAGAGGAAGGTCAAAGCAATGGTACAACTCCATTTGTGGAGCGAGCATAGAGTCGTTTGATGATCTTCAAAATAGATTTCTAGTCAAATACTTCCCACCTTCTAAACTGGAGTGTATGAGGATAGAGATCATGAAGTTTTGGCAACGTGATGGGGATACTTTCAAGGAAGTGTGGGAACGATTCAACGATTTGATCCCTTATTGTCCCAACCATGATTTGGGAGATTTAAGAGCCATGAACATGTTTTTTCCAGGGCTAAATGCTGAATCAATCATCATTGTACAAACAAGTGTTATAGTAGCTATCAAGGAAAAACGGTACCTAAAATTCAGCCATTGTTTGACAAGATAGCCATGGACAGATGTATTTTGTCAAACACAAGGCGACAATCATCAAAGAAGCCAGTCGGGATACTTCAATTGGATAAAGGTTCATTATTACACTTACAAAGTTGATAAAGGATATGCAAATAAATAAAGAAAGCAAGCAAACAAGCATTGATACATAGTTTATGCAAGGAAGATAATCATATTGATGAATGTTGTCTCATAATAGAGTCGGTACAGTTTGTTAACAACTTCAATAGGCCCCAATAAAGACACTGGAAATTGGCAAAAGAAATAAGGAAATTGGCAAGATAACAAACAAAAGCAAGGTTACTATCAACGAGCTCAAAGGTAGCACCAATTTGAACAAGTGAAGAGACAAGATATTATTCTCGCAAGATTAATGTATCTACTGGGATTCCAAAATGTGCAACTGGTTGAAGAGGACAACAATCTCCAGGCAATTGCGGATGATGGCTTGAGCATAATAATAAAGAGGCTTGACAAGAGTGACGTGGAAGCTAAAAAAAGGCTTAATCGTTTAGAAGCATTGGTGAAAGATCAAGATGCCAAGTGGTCACAAAGTTCTGTAGTAATAAAAAATTTAGAGATGCAAGTTGGGTAACTGGCCAAAGCTCAAAAGTCAAGGATACAAAGATCATTCCCAAGTGATTCCGTATGAAACCTAGAGGCAAGGAACAATGCCATACCATTACATGGAGAAGTGGTAAAAAAGTTGCCAAGAAGAATAAAGAAGTGCAAGATTTGAAGGACCGAGAAGTGTCCCAACCATAACAAGATGAAAATTTTGGGACTTCAAGGCAAGAGAAAGAGATTAGTGAAGAAACTCCAGCCAAAAAAAAGAAGAAAGAGTTGAATGAAGCATTGAACTTCAAGGAGTGTGCTCCACCACTTTCTTTCTCTCAAAGGGTGAAACCGACGACAAAAAAGGTTCAATATGATAAATTTGTGCAGCTCATCAAGAAATTCTATGTGGAGATTTCTCTCCTCAACTTGTGTAGATCAGCTCTCACATATGCCAAGCTTCTCAAGGATTTGGTGACAAACCATGAGCAAATCTTACAATGTGCAGAGATAATCATGATGAATTAGGAGAGCAAGTGTGTTGTGAAGAAATATCTTCAGCCCAAGTTGAAAGATCTAGAGAGCTATACAATACCATGTATTGTGGGATCAAGATACTTTGCCAAAGATCTTTGCGATCTTGGAGCAGGAATCAACCTCATGCCACAATCCACCACTGCAAGTGTTGGGTTTGACAAATTGATCAAGCCAGTTTCCATCACCCCCCAATTGGCGGATCGATCCATAGTGCAACTGGTAGAGATAATTGAGGACGTCTTGGGGCTAGTTGATAAGTTCACAATTCCAGTCGACTTCATCATATTGGATATATAGGAAGACAAAGATGTGCCGATTATCTTTGGTTGACCATTTCTACAATGGGATACGCTCTCATAAGAGTGGGAAGCAAGACTATCATATTGCGAATCAATAGAGAGGAGGTAACCTTTGACGTTAACTATGCCATGAAAATTTTTCATTTTTTTGATGTATGCTATGTGATTGATGTGATTGATGAGTGTGTTAGAAAAAGTGATAGTGGCAAGGTTTTGTCTTATGAGCAAAGCTATGATGCATGTGACTTTGCAAAGTGTGAGTTGCTATCTTTTGATGAGAAAGATAAAAGAATAATGCATGATCTTGAGAATGATGTTCAATTGCTTGTGTTAGATCATGTGAGTTTAGTTGAAGGTTTTGATTTTGCTAATGATGTGTTTGAGCCCATTAAGGTGAGGCTAGCCAATGGTTTAGAGTGTAGGCCCAAAGAGTTTAAACCATCAATTGAGAAGCCATATACATTGGAATTGAAACCCTTACCGACTTATTTGAAGTATGCTTTTTTGGGTGACAACAGCATATTTTTTGTTGTTATTTCAGCCTATTTGGAGGCTAGGCAAGAAGAGAAGTTGATCGATGTGCTCAAAGAATTCAAGAAAGATGTAGTTTGGACTATTGCCGACATAAAAGGCATTAGCTCGTCCATATGCATGAACAAGATCTTACTAGAAGAAGGTACAAGTCCAACTCGGGAAAGACAAAGAAGGTTGAACCACATCATGATAGAAGTAGTGAAGAAGGAGATTATCAAGCTTCTCAATTTTGGAATGGCGTACGCTATATTTAATAGCGAGTGGATCAGCCCGGTGAAATGTGTGCCCAAGAAAGGTGGAGTGAATATTGTGAAAACCGATGCAGTTGAGCTAATTGCAATAAGACATGCAATTGCATGGAGGGTTTGCATTGACTATAGGAAGCTGAACAAGGCCACCCGTAATGATCATTTCCCGCTACCATTTCTTGATCAATGCCTTGATCGAATTGCTTGGTATATTTTCTACCATTTTTTGGATGGTTACTTTGGGTACAACAAGATTTTGATAGATCCAAAGGACCAAGAGAAAACAACATTCACTTTCCCTTTCAGAACATTCACCTTCAAGAGAATGCCATTCGGGATATGTAACACACCAGCTACGTTCCACAAGTGCATGTTATCCATTTTTCATGATATGATTGAAGATGTAATAGAAGTTTTCTTGGATAATTTTTCATTCTTTGTCCGGTCATTTAATGGTTGCTTGGAAAATTTAGCCCAGGTGCTCAATCGATAAGCTGATACCAACTTGGTGTTTAATTGGGAGAAGTGCCAATTTATGGTCTAAGAAGGAATTGTTGTAGGGCACAAGTTCTCAAGAATTAGAATCGAGGTAGACAAAGGAAAGATTGAAGTGATCGTTAAGCTATCGCCTTCAAGCAATGTGAAGGGAATCCACAGCTTCTTAGGTCATGCTGAGATAGCAAGGCCATTGAGCAACTTATTGGAAAACAATTGGGAATTTGTGTTTGATGAAGATTGTGAAGAGGCATTCAGAATTTTGAAACAAAAATTGGTAAAAGCCCCCATCATTACTACACTTGATTGGACACTCCCATTTGAAATCATGTGTGATGCGAGCGTCGTGACTGTGAGAGCAGTCATTAGGAAAAAAAAGGACAAAGTTTTAATGGCTATCTACTATTCTAGCTGAATGCCAGATGAAGCTCAAACTAACTACACAACGATAGAAAAGGAAATGTTAATTGTTGTGTTTTCTTTTGATAAATTTATAGCTTACATCTTGGGAGCAAGAGTCATAGTGCACACCGACCATTCAACACTCAAGTATCTCATGACAAAGAAGAAATCAAAATTGAAACTCATTCGATGGGTACTCCTCCTCAAATAGTTCGATCTGGAATTTATTGATAGAAAAGGGACAGAGAACCAAGTAGCGGATCACTTGTCAACATTAGAGAAAGGAGAGTTGAATGAACAGAAGTTGGGGTACTTGATAAAAGAAGGCTTCCCGAATGAGCAGTTGTTTGTTATTAATGTGATGAACAAGGCACTATGGTATGCTAACATTGCTAACTTTGTGGTTACCGGGCCAGTACCTACGGAGATCCCATACCAAAATAGGAAGAAACTCATGCATGATGCCAGATACTACTCGTGGGAAGAACCATATCTTTTCAAGATTTGCAATGATCAAATTATCTAGCATTGTATCCCTAAAGTTGAGCAAGGAAAAATTTTGAAGGGATGCCATGTATCTCCTTATGGAGGCCATTTTGGGGGAAGAAGGGCAACATTCAAGGTGCTACAGTCGGGATTCTATTGGCCAACATTGTTTAAAGATGCTCAAGAGTGTGTGGCCATCTGTCCATAATACAAAAGAACCAAAAACATCTCATAGAGACAAGAAATGCCACTCAATAACATCCTTGAAGTGGATATTTTTTATGTGTGGGGGATTGATTTTATGAGACATTTGTCTCAATCTTATGGCAACAACTATATCTTGGTTGCGGTGGACTACGTGTCAAAATGGGTAGGATCCTTTGTACTCCTAACAAATGATAGCAAGAATGTGGTAAACTTCTTGAAGGGATATTTTCACACGATTTTGCACACCAAAGGCAATCATAAGTGATGGGGGATCCCATTTTTTAAACAAAAGTCTTGAGGCTTTGCTAGAAAGATATGGTGTTCGCCACAAGGTTGCCACCCCCTATCACTCCCAAAATAGTGGGCAAGTGAAAATATCAAATAGAGAGATCAAGAGGATTTTGGAGAAAGTAGTTGGACCAACTCTGAAAGTTTGGGCAAGAAAGCTTTAAGATGCATTGTGGGCATATAGGACAGCCTACAAAACTCCTATCGGTGCATCACCATACCGTCTTGTGTATGGAAGGTTGTGTTATTTGCCATTGGAGCTGGAATACAAAGCGTTTTGGGCCATCAAGAATTTGAACATGGACTGGAATCGGACAGCTACTAGAAATTTGGGAGTTCTCATTAAAATGAACGAATTTATGTTTTATTCATACCATAGCCGCGCTATACAAGGAGATGACAATGGCAAAACATGATAAGGGTATTCTTGATAGACACTTTGAGTTGGGGCAAAGAGTGCTGGTTTACAATTCAAGATTGAGATTGTTTCAAGAAAAGTTGAGATCAAAATGGATGGAACCCTTATTATTACAAAGGTATTCCTATATGGCACTCTTGAGGTCACAAATGAAGAAAAATGTATAGATTAATGTCAATGGTCAAATAGTGAAGCATTACCTAGGAGATTTGTATAACCTAGGCAAGTGGAAGGCAGCAGCAAGCCACTGTAAAGAATAAGAAAGTGTTTGAGCATGAATGAAGCAATAAGTCGGGCTAATGACATTAAACTTAGCGCTACTTATGAGGCAACCCAAGATTCCTATTCTCAACCATGTTCTTTCTTTCGTTCATTGTCTTTAGTTAGTAGAACTAGAATTCTAAATAATTAGGTTCAGTGTTTTTGTAGGCATTAAGAAGGCAAAGGGACAACTGATGTTTGGCATGGGATGTTTTGACTTCAAGAAAGTAAAGAATGAAGATTGATTAGAGAGGTAATAGAGCATGTGCATTCAATCATTCATGCATGAAATCATTGACATATTGCACAAGCACCTCTAGAAAGTAGTGACCAAGATTCATAATCATAGTGAAAGTGCAAGTTAGCTACATAACTTGAGAAGATTTCACTCAAAACCTTTGAGGATTTCAGTCAAGTGATATTAGATGTAGTTAGTTATACTTGTATATTTCAGAGTCGAAATCAAGATGAAATGGTAATTTTGAGTGACTAACCGTCAGTCACACCATGAAATTAATCTTAAATCAACTGGTTCAAAATTTCCAAGAAACATGGCGTAGCTACACTCAACCCACGCCAGTTCTAATTTGTTAAGGAAAGTATTGCAGCATAGCTTATGCTACACCACGTGAGAAATCAGATTCAGAGGGGAAAAGGGGATGCTCTTTAAAACATTGGAAAATTCACCTTTCTGAGTCTCACGTAGGCTTCCTGAAGCTACACCGTTCAAACTTTTTCAAACTTCTGGAAGTCAATTTTTTTGATTTTCACAGCGCAAGCAACCAACGTGCCATGCTTTTGTAAAACTTCCTACAGTATTCAGACAAGCACTTAAAAATTTGTTGCATAGCGTGATTAATTCATAATCACACTATGTTTAAAAGATAAGTGTGGGGGTGTGTTAGATATACAACATAACTAGACATAGACCACACGAATTGTATATCTGTAACCCTAAAGGCACTACAAGAATCTCGTGCGGGCTCACTCAAGCCACTCCAGAGCAAAAATTCAGAAGAAGGAAAATTTAAGCTGAAAAATTGCTACCTTCTGAATGGGCACAAATGTCACGTAGGATATGCCTGGCCACACCAATTCGAATTTGTAAAGGTTCTGATATTTGAGAAAATCGCTAACACAGCGTAACCAAGCGAAATTCTATGCAATGGAATTTTTGCTTAAGGGAAGAGCGAAGCATGTTGGTAGCGTAGCTTGCGCAAGGCTACGCCTAGTGCAAATATGAAGCTACCCTAAGGGAAAATTTTACATGGCGTGAGGTGACCTTTATCACGCCAAAAATTATACATCAGTAGTTCACATGTTTTCCTTGATTGTTACTTAAAAATGTAACTACTGATGAAAACTCAAAAAATGTTTTTCTCTCATAACCTAACCTACGCCATATCCTGCCGGTGATTGCAAAGTAACCGAGAGTCTGCAAAACCTTCAGCACGATGCAACCTGAAGAAAGTCTATGCCATGTAAAAAATTGTGCAGCATAACTTGCCGTAGGTTACGCGAAAACTGGGCAAAGAAAGAAAAGCTTTTTACATTAATTATTGTAGCTTCACTACACCCACGCCATTAATATGTTTATTTTTGCAATAAAAGCAAAATTTTTCCTAAGTGTTGAGTTAATCTTACACAGGAGTCACTTCACATGACCTGTGGCATCCTACGCCATAGAGCTAATGATTTTTCACGAAAATTTCCTAAGTGGTATGAAGAAGGAGGAATCAGAATTGTTACTCTGACACAGATGAACTCGCATAGCCTGTACAAACTCATGCCGCTATGATATTTACACTATATCTAAAAGTGTAAATTTTTGTTTACACAACATAACCAACCTAAATCCCACGCCATGTGAACTGCGTTAAACATCAATTCGCAAAAAGTTTTTGAACCACATTTTGCGTGGGATGACTCAACCTACACCATGATGCATTAAGGCCATTTTTACACTGCGTAGGTAGCATTAGGTCACACCAAGGCACTTTTATAAATACCAACACTTAGAAAAATTAAAAAATTTTCTCTTTCTCATTTCAACTCAACCCAATGTAGCCCTAAAAGAGTCGCAGTACGTTCAATCCACTTCTTCATCTACACCAATCAAGGAATTTTTTCACAAATCCATCCATAGGAGTTTGCATACTCATCACACACGATTTGACTGAATCATCACCCCAAAAAAATCAAGAAATCACTACATTAATCAAAAACCTAATTTCTACACAAAGAGCTAATTTTTGATTCCCTCTTCTCTGGTTGTTGAAGGCTAGATTGAGCTTCTTAGAATGTTTCTTTATGTTGTATAATACTTGATTGGAACTAATTTGGCATGATTTAACACCTAGAGAACATGAAATAAAGTTGGTGCATACCTGATTTTTGGTGCTTGATAAAGTGCAAATCTATGATTCCTTATTTATAAATTGGTATTGTAGTTCCTTTCTACATGTTTAAGAGATGTTATTTTGAGTGTTAGAGCGTGAAAACATAACAATGGGCAGAATTGAAGATTTTATGCACTCTGAATTTTCAATGCCTCGATTAGTTTAGTGCAAGTTTTTCTGAATTCTAGTTTTCTTCATGAATAGCTCTATATAGTTGCTTTGCTTACTTGTGATGAGAGGAGTATTTCAATGTGTACAATAGATTGTTGAACATGAAAACTCAAGGGACTTGAATTTCTGAGCATGCATCTTAGTTTCACTTGATTGAATACATGTCGTTGCCTTTCTTGAATTGTGCAAGGAATTTAGTTTGAATGCTTGTGGTACCTTATATGGAAACGAAATGAACGTCATTTAGACATAAGAGCACAATGCATTCATTTTCACGATGAAATTGTGGTTTACATTTATCATGAGCACACAATTCTAGTTTGTAAGATACATGAGAGGCATGATGTTGAGATTGTAAAATGCAATGCTTATACTGGGCTAGGACCTATAAGTGAAGTGATAATTGGTTGAAAGGTTGATGCCATGTTTTGAGTTGTCATTCTGTCTAAATGAATAAGAAAGAGTGAAACATGCTTGCTTAACTATACCTTGATTTGACAAGTTTTATTGAATGTTACAATTGCAATATTTTGTGAGTTTCTTGTCCAAGATATTGGTGTTGGCTACATGATTTGGTGTGCTTTGTAGGTATACATTATACATCCATGGCACCTAAGAATAAGGGCAAAATGTTGATGAAGAAGCAATAGGATCTTGCTCTCTCAAAAGGCCAAACTTCACATGAAGAATCCCAACAAGAGAAGCCACACCTCCATCTCAAGTAGGAACTTCACCCTACTTGGAAGCGGTCAAAGAGAGCACCATAAAGCTGGTGAGATTGAAGAACCTTATCCAAGAAAGGGGATTGGTGGTGCAAATCAAGGACTTTAATGACATCATCAAATTCCACAAGTGAAAGAATTTGGTTGCCCATTCAACTCAAGAGATTAACATCTCAATGGTGAAGGAATTGTACTGCAACTTGACATTGGCCAAAGAAGGGTAAGTAATGGTGAGGGGAAAGACAGTCCCAATCTCGAGAGATATTATCAGCAAGCACTACGGATTGTCCACCATCAAGTTTGATTAGTATCAAAATACTGACTTTCCTGATAAAGCAATAGTGATAACTAATATGACAGTGAGGTCGGGAAAAGATTGGAAGCGTAATCAGCAATGAGAGGTGATATATGTGAAGCAACAATTCCTCAACCTCCTAACCAAGGTGTGGCATAAGTTCATATAAGCAAGTTGTATCTAGGGCAGTATGAGAGCACTCTAAGCCTAGCAAGAGCTCTCTGGATTTAATACATCCACCAAAAGCTGACTATAGATGTGGGCAAGCTAATCTTGATACATATTCAATTGGTCTCTAAATATGAAGAGATAGGATTATTTTTTCCCTGTTTGATCACATCCTTGTGCTTGGTAGCTAGTTGCACACAAGAGAAAGATGATGTGATTGTGAAGCTTACTGGAGCAATAACAGATTCCACAGTGAAGAAGCTTCAAGCCACAATCACAACTATAATGGCCAAGGAAAAGGTAATTGAGTAAGGAATCTTGACAACTCTCTTGGCTCCATCAATTGGAGAAGAAAGATTGGCAGCAATGGAGAAGAAAATGGAGTCTATGAATGTGGGTGTAAAAGAGATCAAGGTATAAGTCAAAGAAATCAAGAAGGAGGTAAAAGAGATGAAGAAAGCATTGGCCACTTTCATGACTCTGATAGGCAACATGTAGGAGGGAAACTTGGGAAGAAAATGAAGGCAGCAGTTCCTGCCAAGCCACAGAAAGATACCCCCTCCACATCTCAAGAGCAAGGCTATGAAGTTTGGCAAAAGTGATCACAGTGGAATTGGCAATTCTTGATCAACTAGCAAGTGAAGTCCACCCTATTTATGATAAAGAGAAATCTGAGGAGGAGGCTCCACCTCACAAAGAGCAAGCACAAGATGATGCCCAACATGATCCCACAAAAATGCAGCTAATGGTGATCCAATCTCCAGTTGACCCCACAAGTGTGTCGCAAGAGGTGTTGATGAGCATAGTTGAAGCAAGGATGGAGTTATTAGAGGTGCAAGAGCTAGCAATTGATGACGATCAATAGCTGGAAGAAAAGATAGAACTAGAAATACAAGAGACTTCGGATGTTATGTCCAAGGTAGCAAAGGAAGGAAATTCAGAAGTACCAAAGTCCAAGAAGAGAAACAAAGAACACAACTTCTTTACTGACGAAACATAATTAAAAATCGATTAGTGCTTCCTTACTTATAGTCAAAAAGGAAACTACTCATGAAACATAATTAAAAACAATCAAATAATTAAGAGGAGTAAAATTGAATTAAAAATATCAAACCAACCTGACTGTCGTCTGGGCAAACGACGGTGCATATGTTTTGTATTGAAAAACTAAAAGTTGCAAAATTGTAGAAAAACTCCTAAAACTGAAGTCGAGCTATGAGAATAAGTTGTGTATCCCTTAACACTAACTAATCCTTCCCTTATATAAGAGGGAAAATATCAATTTTCTAAATCAACTAAAAGAATGAATCCTTCTTGTTTCCAAATTCTAACTTTTCCATATGCGTCTTTCATACTAGCAAACAAGCTAGTTTCCTAATTATATTCCTCCATCAATATGGTATCTGCCAAGAATCCTTGTACAGCCACATTACTTCATCTTTATCTCCAACCCTTCATCATTTAGAAAGCTCCCCAAATTCATCTTTATCCCTTTGCCATGCTCCTCAATGGAATCTCCCAAATTCTGCAAAGATTAATTAAAACCATTAAGAACACATTTCCCCCATTTTAGCACTAAAAAGAATATACAACAAAACACATATTCCGTGCTTATCAAGATCCCCACACTTATCTTATGCTGGTCCCTCAGCATACAAACAAAAAATACGCGTACAACTAATAAACCACTTCACAAAACAAACACTAATCTAAACAAAAACGAAAAACTCTTCCAAACATTCATGCCTAGTTCAAGTAACAAGCTTATGCATAATTAAGTTCCACAAGTCAAATTACAAAATTCTGAGCAACTCACCAAGATCACTCCAATCACTCATAGACGTATAAAATTGGGTTCAACCACTCAATTAAAATTGCACATAGAAGCCTTACGACAAATTTGCAGATGTGTCAAAAGATAACCATAATACCAAACGTAAACAAGAATCAAAAGGTCTTCCATTCGGTTTTAATGGGGCTAGAGTTTACAAGGTAGGATATAAGATGAATAAAAGGCTAAAAATGAAACGAAGGTGTATGCAACACAAATTAAAACATCCCCACACTTATCGTGTACCAAGTCTCAACTTTTGTTCAAAACAACTCAAAAGTAATTATAGCACAGCATTCATCATTTGTTTCTTTTTCTTCTTGTGCTTTTTTCACATATTTTTTTTGTTTTTCTTCTTTCCATCACTTCTTTTTACTATTGTTCTTTCTTTTCTTGCAATAGTTTAGGAAAAAGCACAGACAAAATAATGTAGATTTGTTTCTTTCTTTTCTTTTTGTCCAGTGTTGTTTGGGCAAACAGTGGACTGTAACACTTCAATTCAACAGAACATACTGAAATAACTTCATTCCTAGAGACTCAAACATGCAATTATCTCTTGTTTAATCAAGGGGACATAAACCATATCGAACTTAGTCACTTACACCTTAGTGAGCTAAAAGAAAGCTAAAAAGGTCTTAGGTGAAAATTTGTAGTAGTTCAAACACAAAGAAAAGGTTTAAGGCTCAAAGGGGTTAACTAAGGATAAAGTTAAGGGTATGAATGAAAATTAAAGTAAAAAATTGTTATTCCTAATGCCTTTATCATATTCAAGTTTAATTTCAACACCATAGTTCCCATGTACAACAAAGAAAATTCAAGAAGTCAACTACGTATAATACACACTAATTCAAAGAAATAATTCTTTTTTATTTGGTTGGCTGAACCTCTATGTTGAGGTGGGGTGCCACTCCCAGTTTATTAGATAAATTTTGGGTAGTGGATTTACCCTAATACCACCCTAACAAAACAAGCAGCTCTATGAACCTAATCCCATTTACAACCTAATGGGAAAAGGTTCAAGGAACATTTCAACAAGCAAAATATGAAGGACTCCTCCAATTACATTGAAATGAAAAAACCCAAACAAAACTTGGAGCACTCCTCCATTTATATCATCTTTCACTAACTTCAACCTACTAGGAATATATGGATACTCAAAATGAGCCAAAAAACTCCTTTGCTCACCAGGAGTGACAAAAGATCCCACGGGGTGGAATAAAGCACACACTTGAATATTTATACAAAATAGTAGGAGGCATTTTGCCCTTACTTTTCCATGATAGTTAATTTGGTAATATATGTATTAAGTTGTCTGTAAGGAATCTGTATTCTTATCTACAGCTTGGACAGGAGCATGATCTTAGTCTAAGACTCTCATTTTGGTAACCTGCCCTAAAATCAGAAGGCAGGGACCATACCATTTCCATCAATTGACAATCACTTACGAGGCTAGCTTGTCCTAAGATCGGCGGACAAGGACCAAACCTACCCAATACCTTTCTTATTTGGTGAAAGTTTCCCGGCCCATAAGTTCTGATGAGTCTTCTCAGCTGTTGAGTTATCCTATTTGTGTCCTGAATCTCTTGTGCAGCTAGCCATCTTGCAGGTTGGTTCCCTCTCTTTGTAGTTATGCTAATGATCCTGACTTCCTGAATTAGCTGAACTTCTCTCACCAATGTATTGTATCTCCAATTCTGATTCTTCTCATTCAGCATTCTAAGATCTTCAGATTCAGATTCCAGTTCCACATTTGAGAATCCTCTTTCTTTGCCTAGCTGAAGCCCTTTATATGTTGTACTAATTAAAACATGCAATTTGGATAGAAGAGTATTAGAGAAATCTTTATTAATATACCATAGCAATATCTCACCCTTCTAATTTCGCACTAGTCCACCTCCCTGTATTTGTTGTAGCTTTGAGTGGATGGCCACATTGAGTTTCACATTGTTACTCATGGGAGGTAACGACTTAATTAGCCGAGTCTTCAGAACTCCTCTTCTAAAAGCCATTTCGCTCCAGAAGTGCCCCCATTAATCACTGCCTCTAATTCCTGTCTTAATCTCAACAAGCATGATTAAATCTTTAAATTCATTAGATATAGAAACAGATAATTCTGGTGTAATATCCTCAAAAAGAGCTCTCTTCCTAGTTTTCCAAACCTCCCAACAAATCAATGAAGGTAAAATTTTTCCAAGAAAATTCATAATCTGATTACTGAATCCACTATATAGCTGGCGAAAAAGGGTTAGAGAGAATACCCATTTCAGCAGCAAATGTTCACCAATAGATCTAGTATACTTACAATTAGAGAAAATATGAGATCGAGATTCTCCATCTGACCTGCATAAAGAGCATAAGAATGGTCCATAGATTTGGAATTTATGTAAATTAGTGTCAAGTGGGTGTTTGAAAAGCTTGTTTTTCAGCATGAAAAATGAGACTTTTGTGAGCAAACATGAGTCCCAAATGAATCCATATTCAGTGTCTTTATATAGTTTAGATCTGAACTACTGGAACACTGAGGACGCTGAGAATTCACCTTTTCCAGTAAAGTTCCAATGAATTCTGTCTTTGCTTTGAGTGCAGTGTATTTTAGTATTTAAAACAATCTGTACCCAGTTAGCCATCTTGTAGGGAGTACCTATTCCAATGCATTTTTATTGTATTTTCCAGTACAGTAGAAATCTTGAACTTTGTTTTTTCCATCTCTGTGCATAATTGTATTTAAAGAGCCCAGTCCCAGCCAATTATCCTACAAAAAGTGGCATAAACCTTCATTTAATGAGAAGGAAATGAATACTTCTGCAGCTATTGCTATTTCCAGCATTCTAATCCATGTTGGAGAATCTCCTCTGAAGGCTGTAGTGTCACAAAGATGAGATTTATGACAATATTTGGCATAAAGGAACTTTGTCTACAGTGTATCATTTTGTCTAAACCTCCACCACAATTTTATTGTTTGAGATTTTAGTACATCCTCTAGTTGTCTAAACCCCAGGCTCCCTTCATTTTTAGGATAACATAGCTACTTCTATTTAATCCAATGATATTTATGGTTCCTATCAACATTACTCCACAAGAAGTTAGCTAATGTACGCTCAATTTGGTTCAGCACCTTCTTTGGGGGATTTAAGGCCATTGTAGTGTATATGGGTATAGATGACAGCACTCTCTATATGAGGATTATCTTCTCACCCATTGTTAACATGTTAGCCTTCAATGAGCATATTTTAGACGTGATTTTTTCCACCAATCCTACAAAGTCTTTTGCCTGAACTCTCTTATAGTGTAGAGGTAGACCTATATATTGTATGGGCAGCTCCTCTTGACGAAAATTCAAAATTTTCTGATTTTGTATTTCATTCCCTTATTTGTACTTTTATGAACTAAGAAACAGCTTTTTTGTTAACTCACTTTTTGTCTCGATACCTTTTCATAGTGACCTAGGGCCTCCATAGTTGCTCTTAAGGCAATAGGGTGAGCTGCAATAAACAGAATAAGGTCATCCGCATATACGAGATGATTTATTTGGGGGCACCTTTTAGGGAGGCAAAAACTTGGCATTTTGGGCTGATCAAGACTGCTATTTAGTACTCGGGAAAGGTATTCTGCCCCTATAATGAATAGGAGGGGGGAAATGGGGTCGACTTGTCGCACACCTCTAGTCGATTTAAAGAAATCTTTTGGGAAGCCATTCACTAAAATTGAAAACCACACATCTGAAATAAGCCTCCAAATTGTGTCTATCTAGATTTTTCCAAAGCCCATACACCTCATTACATGAAGTAAAAAAGGCCAATGAACTCTATCATACGCTTTTTCCATATCTAGCTTAATCACCATGTTTCTGATTTTATTTTTATTTGGAAGAGTGGTGACTAGTTCTTGGGCTAGCAAGTAATTATCTGTTATTTGTCTCCCCTTAATGAAACCATTTTGATTGGGGCAAATAATTCTGTTTAGGAGAAGGGAAATTCTATTTGCTAATAAAAGAATGGAGGTAGAAGTAATGGACTTAGGTAACTCTCCTCCATTCATGAAAATTTTGACTGTATTTAATAAGTCCTCTTTAATGATCTCCCAAGTTTGGTGATAGAAGACTCCATTGAACCCATCCGGACCCGGAGCACTATCTCTCCCAAGAGAGAAAACTGTCTCTCTTTTAGTTCCTCCATAAAGGGGATGGCTGTGAGAGACTCTCTATCCGATTCATTGAGGAGTATATGAATGAGATTAGTTTGGATATTGCTCTGTGGGACAGGTAGTAAAAAGTTTCTTTTAAAACTCGACTGCTTCCTGGCTTATGTCATCCTCAGTGTCTAGCCACATCCTATCCCCATTTTTAATTTTATGTATATGATTTATAGAGTGTTTTTTTTTTGACACATGCATGAAAATATCATGCGTTCCTATCACCCTCTTTTAGCCATCTTGGCTGAGTTTTTTGCCCCCAAAACTGCTCTTCAATGTTGAGGGCATATTTTAGGTTTGCTTCAGCTTTATGTAGTTCTGCCCTGCTGATGTCATTGTCTATGTCTACCTGTTCTAGTCATTGGACTGCACTTTTTGCTTCTTGGACTCTGTTAAAATATTGCCAAACTGATTCTAATTCCAAGTTCTTAGTCCATTTTTGGTTCTTTTCAATTTTTCTGTCAAGATTCTTAAAGGGTTTCCTTGGACTTGCCCTTCCCAAGCTGCGTTAACTACAGTAAAAAATTTCTCATGTCCCACCCAAAAGTTTTGGAACCTAAAGGATTTACCATGTTTTTTCTTTGGAGCTATATTCAACACCATGGGGGAGTGGTCTGAAGGGCACCTGCTGAGCAGCATAACATGTGATTCTATGTCCAGATTTAGCCAATTATTGTTGATCAAACCCCTATCAAATTTTTTCCATATTCTCACTTTCCCTAGCCTATTATAACACCAGGTAAACTGGCCACCTAGAGTGCTAATCTCCATGAGGTTCTCCCTATACATTAACTCAATCAATTCTTTACAGTCCCTCAGCTGAAAAGGCTTCCCCCCTTTCTTTTCATCTCTCTATGAAGGCTACAATTCCAGTCTCCCCAAGCCAACCATGGGAGATTTAGGGAATTTATCTTAGCTAAGTCTACCCACAAATCCTTCCTTTCTAATGCAGTGCATCTAGCATATACATTGGAAATTATAACAGGGTCTTTAAATTGTGAGTGTGTAATCTTGATGGTGATGTGTTGTGCTGAATATGTCAAAATTTCCCCTTCAAATAGAGCTCTAAGAAACACCCAAATTGAACTCTCCTCATTTACGCAACATTTATCAAAATTTAGTTTATGCACAACCTTAAGGATCCGGTTTTTGTTAGCTAGAGGTTCAGCTAGTGCTACTAGACTAATTTGTTTAATTCTTATTGTCCTTTTGAGTTTTCTAAAGTTTGGTTTTTTGTTAACGCTTCTAATGTTCCAGTATAATAGTCTGATCATTACTACAAATTTTCCAAAGGATTACCTGCATCCATACTTCTAAGCTGTCTGTCAGAAGTTACCTGAGGTCTCGTTCGGTCACTTTTCTCCTTGTTCTTGCTAGGTGTACGAGCTTTTGCAGTCTTCTATGTTGTCAGTTGCCTTTCCTCCATACATGGTAGTACCTCACCCTTCTCACTTTCTTGCGTCTCTACTTGGGTAGCCACCTGAATTCTTTCTCCAAAATCTTCCAACTCTGCTTCTAATTCATTATTCTATGGATCATATAGGGGATTAATTGTATGTAATACAGTATCTGAGTTGCAATTACTTATGGACGAATTCACCTGGTTTGTGGTCTATGGTTCTACAGCTAAGGAGACAATTGTCTCTTGGGCAACTTCCACTGCATTTTCTGCATCCTTTGGATTTTCCTGAATACATTGTCCATGTGATTCCATCTCCTTGATAATTGTCTGTTGAACAATTTCCCCTGCATTTCCTGCATCCTTTGGGGTTTTATGTGAACATTGTACATGCAATTCCATCTCTTTAGACTGGGGTGGTTGTGTATGAGAGCTTCCAGGAATATCCCCCATTATACCTATATCCACTTCCACTACACTCGCAGCCACTTTTCCTTTATCATTTGTCAAGATTTGCCCCATTTGGCCAACGGACTCCTTGTCAGTACTGTCATTGTTTCTTTTTCTAGAGTTCGTGAAAGGTATCTACCCATGTTGCTTTTTCTGTGGTGGCAATACAATGCTTGGAGGAGTTGGGATGGATTTCAATTTTACCGGCACACATTAGTCAGAGTTATGTCCCATTTTGAAGTAGGATTTGCAATACTGTGGTCTGTCCTCTGCTTTAATCTCTTGCCAGAATCCAAGCTCCTTGCTGCCAATCCATACTCTCTTTGGAGGCTCTTTCACAACATCCATCTCCACGCACAATCAGGCTTCACTTGGTCTGAGTAATTTCTTGGCAGAGGCAGTGGCCAGGTCCATCTTGAGGGGACGACCAATGCAAGAAACTAGGGAAAAGAGTTTGTCTTTGTCAAACAAATGAATCGGTAGCATTGGAAATCTTATCCATACCAGAGCTATGGTCGGCTCCTTTCTCAGATTGAAGTCCTTGGACCATCGAAAAATTCGTGCCTAAAATCCTGCGAATGACCATATCTTTCGAAGCCACAATCTCTGAAAGTCATCTTCATTCTTAAATTTGAAAATCACATGGCAGTGTTCCAGCAATATGTCGTACACATTGGCTTTGAAAGTAGCGCTGAGTAGCTCTTTTCTGATGACTGTAATTTCAGGGCGCCCCCATGAGAATTTTGCTACCAATGTGAGCTTATATGTGTCAGCTAGGGCTTCATCTTCTTCCTGAGTTAGAAGTAACGCCGGCTTCCCCTTGTAAGTGGACAGTGGTGTCGTTGAATCTGCAGCTGAAGTGAATGAAATGCTGATTGAGGGCTGAATATTTGATAAGTTCATGGCTTCCTTAAAGGTCTTATTAAGGGGATCTGGTGGCTAGTTGCTGGGATAACACCTATCCTGCTCTAGGTCTAAACCAGCCGTTGTTAGTGATATCCTTGTTACCATTGCTCAGAGATTAGATCTACGTTAGCGGTTCAGATTGATCTTGTGACTATCTAACAGTTCTGATTAGAGTGTTAGGTTAGTGATTGGTGTCAGATAGGTTAGAGATTGGAGAGAGCGAATTTTTAGAGAGAGAAAGTATATGTACAAAAAAATAATTCATTTAACCCCCAAGAAAGTGGTTATTGCGTGCTTAGCATCAAATCCTCACTTTTAAGTGGGAAAAATAAATTCAGAATCTGTATTCGTCATCCTTGGGGTCATTCACAATTATATACAAACCAATACCATCAACCAAACAAGTTTCAAGCACATTCAGTTTGGCCAGACAATGTTACAAGAGTGAAACAGTTCACAACATCCTAAAAAAAACTACCACCAAACTGAAAACAAAATAGACTATTTTTGTGAAACTTTTCTTTTCTAATGTTTTGATTTTTTTGGTGTTTTCATTTTTTTTTTAAATAAAGTAAAACTTCACAATGAAAAACAACACATATCATACATAACACTCTCCCCACACTTAAACACGAATATGTCCTTATGTGAGACGGGAGAAACAACTAAAACAACTAAACAAAATAAGAAACAAAAAAAAGAGAAAAATTAAGAGCAAAGGAATAGCCTGAGTTATTGTGGAGGGTTCTGCAGAGGCAAATGATCCTGCAGGATTTGAAGAATGGTAACTTGGTTCGTTCTGAGCTCCGTAATCGCAGCTATCAAGGTGTGGATTCGCTCATTAGTGTCGGCATTTCAAGCTGCAAAGGCTGAAATCAGCATACGTAAGTTTTCAACATCTTGTCGAAGCGCCGTTAAACCTGCAAAAGGTACATTTGTTTTAGGGGGGTCCCTCGGCTCACTAAAGTGCAAAGTACCCTAGCTATCCCCTACAAGTAAGCGGTACAGAAAAATGGGACATCAATAAAATAGGAAGAGCAATCATTTGGCCAAGTGGTACTCAAACTGACATACACATGATCACAGGCTGAGAGTATATCAACTATATGACCTAAATCAAGATTTCTTTTCTCGACCCTTACGACTCTCTTCAATGCAAAGGCAATCTAATAAGGCAAACTTAATTTAATAGCATTTTTCATTGCCCATAGAACAGTAAATTCAAGAGAGAAGACAATAGTAGCTTGGTCATTACATCTAAAAATAGTTGAAGTAATAAATTGATGACATAACAGCAAACCAGGGTCACCAATCAAATGTCCCTTAGAGCGGGAATATAGAGTTTAGGATCCGAAGGGGCAATCTCCTTCTAGAAAGCATTAACAGGGATATCATTGGGAATCCCTAATCTAGCACTCAAATAACAATCAGAATTGGCAGTCTTAGAATTCACAAAACCCAACTAGAGGGCCAAGTCATGAAAAGATAAAGAGTAAGACTCTTTCAACAAACCAAATTTAATGCTACGAGTAGTCAAGGATGAAGACGCAGTCAAGGAACAAGAATAGGATGCAGAAAATTCACGCAAAGGCACTTTAAACACAGGAAAGTCCAACAACCAAGACTAGACAATATCATCAAAATAAACTCGAATCTAATTCTCAATATTCAAGATAGGCAAGCTATGAAAATCAAATGTTTTGTAATTAATAAATGAATGAGTTTGGACTACCTCATGCCTCCAAATCATGGATTGTTTCGAGAATGGCGCGAAGTCTGGGTAAATTGCCCCACCTGCGTCAGGGTCGGCTGTAGAGGAAGAGGATATCGGGGCTTTTACTTTTTCTAAGGTAGTGGCACGTCGGGAAGAAGAAGGTTGGGGTTGTTGTGGGACCAAACCATCAGGCCTCTAGGCAACTAAGCGACGTGATTAAGGCTTGCCGGTGTTATCAACGTGAAAGGAACTCAGATTGGCGACCGTTTAGTGAAATTAAAATATGGGCCGGCATATCCTCAATTTTTATCTCATAATCGCCGGACTCACTGTCATGGTTGGAAGAGCTCTAGGAGGATGTATTTTGGACGAATGACATCATGTGTTTAATTGCCGCTTGCTTTTGGCATTTAATAGGCAGTTGCGTTAGTGGCGTTTCATCAGCCGGCGTCGATTGGGTTGTTAGAGAAGATTCCTTCTGTGAAGTGGAGAATTTCGAAGGAGAGGGCAACGTGAACTTCATATTAACAATGGTTGGCGGCTTTTGTTGGCGAATATGGATAACGGATAGTGGCGAGTGAGATGGTGACAGCGACATGGAGTTGGTAGGGAAGAAGATAGTGATGGTGGCTAGGGTTAGGAGAAGAACACAAGAATAAGGAATTTTGTGGATTGGGACCACTTTGACTTTTCTAAATAGAAAAATATAGTGGGCTACTTATGATACTAATGTGTGTATGTGTCTTGGGCCCAAACTTATTTTTTTAAAAGGTTGTGTCTTTGCTTATCCATTTCTTGAAATCGACTCACTCCATGTATGCAAATAAATTAGCCTAACATCCTTGCCCACGATTGGAAATAATTCTTGAACAAGAAGACACTTTATTAACTGACAAGAAAATGAAGAAATAACAAAAAATAGAAAAATTTAAAATTGGTTGCCTCCCAATAAGTGCCATTATTTAACGTTTTAGACTATACAAGCCCCTATGAACTCAATGAAAGTTGGGAAAAAGCTGCAACTCTTCCACAATCTCCACTGGTACCGCTTCATAAAAAGGTTTAAGTCTCTATCCATTAACCTTAAAAACTTTCCTAGTGTCAACTCCCTTTATTTCAACAATGCTGTTTGGGCAAACAGTGTCTACCTCAAATGGGCCAATCCACTTGGATTTCAATTTTCCACCCATAAGACGTAGCTTAGACTTACAAAGAATAACTTTGTAACCAACATTAAAATCTTTCTTCCTCGAGAGACGATCGTGGTAGGGCTTGGTTTGATCTTTGTACCACATAGCATTATCATAGCCATCTAAGCGAATTTCTTCTAATTCTTTCAACTGAAACTTCCTTTCCTCACTACACTTATTATCATCCATATTTATCTATTTGATGGCCCAATACTCCTTGTGCTCAACTTGCACTGGAAGGCGACGAAGCTTCCCAAATACAAGGTGATATGGTGACATTCCAATTGGAGTCTTAAATTCAGTTCTATATGCCCATAAGGCATCATCGAGACAAAGACTTCAATCCTTGCAAGAGGTGTTCACTGTCTTTTCCAGAATCCTTTTGATTTTACGATTGGAAACCTCCGCCTGTCCATTAGATTAAAGATGATAAGGAGTGGTAAGCTGATGCGTTTAGTCGCGTATATGTTCACCAATTTTTCCCTAACACTAATGTAGTCGAGATGAGAGGGATTAGTTCCACAAGAAAGGGAGTGATTTCAAGAATTCAGTACTTGTTCTAACAGATGTCACAAAAACAAAAGTAGAGGAACAGTAATTGAAATAACAAAGAATAGTAAGTAAATGTGAGACCAAGGTAGAGAGTGGATGTCCTAGGGTTCGTTCTTGGATGGATGCTCATTCAGATAACTTATGCAGTGCAATTGACAACAAGCAAAATCGGAGGAGATTTATGTTGCCTAGAAGCCTACCCTGTAGCCGGCATGTCGACCGTACTGCCCACTAGGCTCCCTAACATCGTTCTTTCCCATGGTAAGACCTAAGAACGATGAATTTGCACCACAACATCTCAACTCTCTAAGTCTAACTACTCTAGCTGTCAATTCCTAAAGTCTTCCCATGGCGAGGCCTGACCTAGGTCCTTAAGCTTTCGTTAGGATCAGAGAGCCTCTTCTCACTTTATCCTAATATTTCAAGTGATCTCAAGCCGGCATGGCGACCTCACTTGAGAAAACGAACTATCCAAACAAGTGCAAAGACTCAGTCCATACTTCAATTCTCATTCCATGCAATTCTCAATAAGTATTGATGTATTAAGCCTCAATTCAACATGTCGACCACAATTAAAATTCAATTCAACAACACCGGCGCAAATTCATGAAACTTAACAAAACTCTCAAGCAATACAGCATATGATTTCATTTGTTATAGATTAAGTCAATTGTATAACATCGAGTTATCTAAACTAAGAATTCATCTATCGGAACCCGAGAACATCACGAGTTTAGAGGGAATAACTCATTCTCACATCGTCATCATCAAAACACAGCATTAAACAATTCATCTTCGTTAAATTGAAAAATTTTACCGATTAAAGTCAAGATAATTGTTCAAGCTCCTCAATTGAGAAAAGAATTCTAGTGATCGCCAAAGGTTCGATCAAAATCGAAATCGGAGCTAAAATTTTAGAGAGAGAAAATTTAGAGAGAGAAAGTTAGAGAGAGAAAATTCCCGATCACAAGTTTCTGATCAAAGTCAAAATTCTCATCTGTCAAGACTCAAAAGTCCCTAACATAATAACAAAACCCCCTATTTATAGAAATCTAAAGCTTCATCTATACACTAACGTAATCTAACTATTTAATTATAGAAATGCCACTATACTAGAAACTATCCCAAAAATGTGCATGTGCATGAAACTCCATGTCAGCACCAAACCCACAACTCCACGCCCTTGAGCATAGGTCTTCCATGCCATCTTTACCTGATCCACGCCCTTGAGCCTCCATCGCCCACGCTTCCAAACTTGCACACCTGAAAGAGAAAATTTCAAAACTTAGAAAATTTCAGCAACAAAACTCAGCATTTACACGGTGCGGTCGCACGATGCGACCGCGACACACACATTCTTAACACGGCGCGGTCGTCCCACGCGACAGCACCACACAAAAACAACACATAGTGCGGTCGTCCGACGCGACCACGCCACACAAAAATAATACTTGCTTTGTGCACGAATTGCGGCAAAAGTGTGTACAACGTATTGCAATTATAGTATAGTGACTGAGATGCATGTGGTGCACATTGCATGCTTCAAGTGTATGCATTCAGGTGCCGCAATTGTGTTAGTGTTGTCGCGCAAACTCGCGCAGCTAAAAAAAGGCCACTGCGCACATGTTCAAGGTTGCCCATGCTCATGCATGAGGGTGTGGGTGAGGGCTGCACGCGCGTGAGCATGTATTGTTGTGCGCGGTATGCACGTGAGCGGTGGGTGTATGTGGGGCTGCTATGCACATCATGTACATAGTGTGTGCGGCGCTCATAGGCGGAGCATCCGAGCCTGTGCGGTGAATATGCGCAGCCTGCAAGTGATGCTTGCGAGCTTCGTTCAGTGCATGTGCAGGACGCATGCGAGAGAGATGTGAGGACTTTGCGCGAGACTTGCAGCATAGCGGTGCATGGCATGCAAGGTGAGTGCGATGATTACATGTACCGTGCAACAAGTGTGCGCTAGGGTAATGCATGTCTATGCAAGATGTGCGCTACAAATGTGAACAAGTACATGCTTAGTGCTGTGTCTTTAGACACAAACCTGTGCTTTCCTTCACAATTTTATATGCACAAGTCTACCAATTAGGATCTTTTTCACCAAGAGATACTCTACATAGCTCATCACCAAGATTAGCAATTTAACACACAAATTGGGTACACGATGCACTTAAAACACACAAAAGTCAAGAAAATCTTAGCATTTTGGAGTCAGTATAAATCTGACTCATCAATTTCCCCCACACTTAGATTTTGCTTGCCCTCAAGCAATGCCACAACAATACACTAACACATAACACACCTCACGGTACAATGAACTCTTGTAGAGAAACCTATCTATCCACTTCAAGAACATTTCACGCTAGTATTGGATGTGCGTGTTTCTTTTAACCAATTGTACTCTAGTGGTAAGGATATGCTTAGTTCTTCATGGAAATCATCAAAACCAAGCTGTAGTTATTTGAAGCTCTAACATAGATGTGTGAGTGGTGTGCAAAGGCTTACATACCGCTCATGTCTCACTTATGATCAAAGCAATAGTAGAGAATGCAAAGATTTTATTATTAGTTCTTTTCATGTCCTCAACCTGCAAATACTGTATAGACACAAATGTACTATCTTAAGGATCATTGGTTGCCCACGTTTCTTACCACTCTTTCCCCCAGTTTGTCATCCTTTAGTGTTTTACCTTCATTTCGCACATGATATTATTACACTGGGGTACTCCTTGGCCTTTCCAATTGTTGCCTTGGGTTCTATGGCTTTTGAATTCCATCCCCACTCATGCGGATTATTCTCTTAAAATGCACACTTAGTGTGGTAGAGCAGTCCCGCAGAGGAGTGGTTCATCATTGTGTGCTTTTGGGACATTGTCCATGCACTTAGCATCCAGCACATTTCACATTGGCTTAACCTGCTTTTTTTTCCAAATTATCTCCTCTGGTGCCTAAATGTCACTACAGGTTTCCAAGGATTACTCATCTTAATTCATGAAATTTTCCAAAAAATCTCTATTTTCACCTTTTCACATATGTTCAACACTCCATGTATGTATTCCATTTTAGTGCTTGAAAGCAACTATGTTAAAGTTCAAACTTTCCCACTAAGTTTTTTAACTCCTACCACTTAGCATTGAACAATCCTCACCACTAAACATTTTTATTCAAGTTTTAAACACACATCCAACTCCAATGCTAGTGCCCTTTCCATGGATAGACAAGTTCTTCCACAAAAATTCCAACTACACATAACTTGTGTTAAAAAAAACATCACGCATTAACGAAAATTTCACATTTCACAATTTCAGAAAAAAAAATAAAATTTTGCACAAAACATGAAAAACACACATATACGGGGTATACATGCAAAAATCACAAATCAGCACTAAAAAATAGCATACTTTGCATCACTTAGCACAAAAAACTTCATTCACAAATCAACATGAAAAACTCAAAACATGCAAAACCATACAACAAGCATATAATGTCCAAGAGACACAACCATAGCAAACATTCCCTCCCCCACACTTAAAACTTACATTGTCCTTAATGAAAAGTCAAGATAAGATTAGGAGCTCCCTGGTATTGATATGTCAGGAATTCCAATGTTTGCTTGGTGAAGTGTCTTTGTCCGTAGTTCCCTTTTGCATGAAAATTTCCTACACATGGTGAAACAAAGCTTATTAGAAATCACTTACTCAAGTACACTACATGTTGGTGCAAGGTAAACACGATATAGAGGTAGCATGCAAGCAAAGTGTCGCGGTGTACAAATATGCAACTAGTAACACTAAGTGGCATATGCACAATTCATGCTTGAAATGTAAAATAAAGTGATTGTGTGCAGCATGGGTGTGGTTCATAGCACCACTCCCCCACCCTTAGCCTCATGTATGCCTTGCCGATTTTCCTTGCAACTTCCTTCATGTGCGTGCCCCTACAACATGAGTGGCCTTAGTGAGCGTAAGCAACAAGCAAGAAACATAAAGTTCAACTTAACCAAGATAATTTATGAAAGCTAAAGGGAAAATAAAAGTAGTTCTGGGTTTTGTAAGTCTCCAGCTAGACTATATCCATCAAGCCTTCTTCTTCAAAATTCAGAATATCCATCTAAAAATCTGGAATATCCATCTCTGTACCATAAAGATGATCTTTTATAAGCACTCACTTTCCTCTTATAGGGCACTCAAGGAATATTTTCAAGGAAGTGCTTAGACTCGTGCACATGGGAAGCAACCTATACCAAGTGCACTTTAACCCACCGAGGCTCCCCCATTGAAAGCTCCTCATTTACTTCCTCCACCATATCAGGCTCTAGAAGCCTGCAAGGCTCAACCAATGGTTGTACATCCATGGTCTCAACACACTCATTAGTAAGTTAAAAAATGGATGTATCAACAAAACAGTTTTCCACCATGTTAGCAATGTCATTAAAAATTCTTACATCTTCATCATCTAAAAGCATTCTCATTAATTAACAAGGGTATCTCATTCTGCACTTCTTTTGAGTCACCATTTAGACACTTAGATTCATTCACAGTTTCAAGAATTGGTGCCTCCACAAAAGTTCCAATCAATATGTTAACATTCTTATTAGCAATTGCAACATTATTTCTGTTCATGTTGTCACATTGAACTTCAAGATGGGACTCTGTGAAGGTCACAAGGCAATCAAGATGAGAAACTTCTACTGCATGGCTATTCACATCATTAGATATATCATAGAAATCACTATCATTTTGAGAATTCGTAGCACACGTTTTCTGTAAGGAATGTTCTGCTATCACTTCATCTTGCATTTCAATAATTGACTCATCTAAAATACAACATTCTACTAGGTTTGCAATCTCATAAATAATCATGCAATCTTCATCATCTAACTTGACATTCTCAATTTTCTCATCACAAACATTCAATTCATCAATACAAATATACTCATGTTTAGCATTCTCATCAACTACATGTATAGAACATGCTACAGATCTAATCGAAAAAACAAGACTCTACATGCATGGGAGGCTTCATTGCATAGTTGACATCAAAAATAACTTGTTCATTATTAATTATAAACATTACCATTTTGCTTATTACTCCTATCAAAGCATCACCAGTGGCTAGGAAAGGTCTACCAAAAATAATAGGCACCTTGGGATCCTCTTCCATGTCCAACACAATGAAGTCCACTGGTAGCGTGAATTTACCTACCATCACCAGCACGTCCTCTATCATGCCTATTGGCTTTACCAAAGATCTATCTGCAAGTTGTAACGTAACAGCCACAGGACGTATCCTTCCACCAAGACCCACATTTATAACAATGGAAAGGGACATCAAGTTGATTCCAGCACCAAGGTCACAGAGTAATTTTTCAAAGTATCTTGTGCCTATCTTGCATGGAATGGTGCAACTACTGGGATCTTTCAATTTGAGAGATAAATTATGCACCACCCTTGCTTGACTCCATTCAGTGAGCATCATTGGAGCTTCACACTGAAGAATTTGCTCTTTATTAGAGTTGAGATCTTTAAGAAATTTGGCATATTTTGGCACAACAGTCACTAAGTCTAGCAAAGATAAACTCAAATTGACTTGTTTCACCATATTCAAAAAACGATCGAACTGTGGTCCTTTCTTTGGTGGTGGTTTCACCCTTTTTGGAAATGGAGGACAAGGAGCATACTCAGAATAGTTATAAGGACTTGGTGGTCCTCGAACCTTTTTGGTCTTCTCCTTCCCTTCATTCTCTTTCAGCTCTTCCTTTTCAGGTGTCATAGCCTCCTATGCACAATTATCTTCAACATTAACTCCAGCTTCATTTTGGTCTATTTCATCTTCTGTGATAGTCTCTTGCAATTGTTTACCACTTCTTAAAGTAATGGGATTGCACACCTCTGTACTCTTAGGATTGGGGAAAATATCACTTGGGAGAGATCCGCTGGGTCGATGATGTACTATATTTGCCAGCTACCCCAACTGCATTTTAATATTTTTGAGTGCTATATTATGATGTTTTACAGTCGTCTCCAAACCAGCTAATCTTTGTTCGCTTTTATCCAACTTATCCATGATACAATGAAACATATCTTCCATAGAAGGCTTTCTTGGCTCTTGTACATTTGGTTGATGTTCAAACCCAGGAGGTGGATTTGAAGACCTTCTTTAATCATTGCCTTGGAAGTATTGTCCTCCTTGATTCTGATTCTGCTGTCCCTAAGTGCTTGGACCACTACCATGTTGTCTATTACCTCCAAAATAATTGTTAGAGTACTGAGGCTTGTTGTAGTTGCTAACGTATTGCAATGACTCGGTGGTGATAGCATATTCGTCGTATAATGTGCTCCCTTGCACAAGCCACAAGAAAGCACTGGGGTTTTGGCTTGTGTGGCATTCAATGTCTGTACTTGATTTACAAGAGCTTCAAACTTAGCTCCTTAATACGTTTCATCATCAAGGTCCAAGATGCCTCGTTGCCTCATTCCATGTGGCTTTCTAGTCTCAGGAAAAAGATATTCATCTTCAACAATTTTATCAAAGAGCTCCCTTACTTCAGGAACGTTTTTGTCTTTCAAAGCTCCATTTGCACAAGCTTTGACCATCATTGAAGATTCTGCCATGAGTCCCTTAAAGAAAGTATTCAGTTCCCTTATCTCACCAAGGTCATGGTTTGGACATTGTTTGATTAAGTCATTAAAGCACTCCCAAGCTTCACGAAATGTCTCTCCTTCATGTTGTTGGAAGTTCATTATGTCCATCCTCATATTCTCTAATTTGGCAGGTGGAAAGTACTTTGCCAAGAATTTCTTCTCGAGTTCATCAAAAGATGTCACAGCCATAGTGCCTCCGATAGACTTGAACCAGTGCTTTGCCTTGCCTCACAAAGATAGAGGAAAAAGAATTCTATGAACTTCACTCCTAGGTACTCATTGAAGTTTGAAAGTGCTGCATAGGCCTAAAAACCAGTCCAAGTGCTCGTTCGGGTCCTCATTATCCAGTCCTTGAGTGATCATAAACACGATCTATGTAGGAATATGATAGCTCTCCACATCAAAGTCTTGTTGATCGAACCCATTCTCAAAGTTAATAGCATAATGATCACCAAATCTCGGTGGTCTTGCTTCCTGATTAGCCATTCTCCTCTCTCTCTATTGAATTCTCAAAAATCTTATCAACTCAAGATCAAGTGAATACTCTGGTTCTTCTACAGACCTAAGAGATCTGGGCATACAAGACACACACCAACAGTAATGTTTGATAGTAAAGAAACGAAACAAATAGAGTAACGAGAATTGTAAATGTAAACAAAAGAAAACAACATAAAAACAAAACAAACACACGAAAATTTCAGAAACCATGCCTTCCCTGGCAGCAGCGCCAAACACTAATGTAGTCGAGATGAGAGGGATTAGTTCCAAAAGGAAGAGAGTGATTTCAAGAATTTAGTACTTGTTCTAACAGATGTCACAAAAACAAAAGTACAAGAACAGGAATTGAAATAACAAAGAACAGTAAGTAAATGTGAGATCAAGGTAGAGAGTGGATGTCCTAGGGTTCCTTCTTGGATGAATGCTCATTCAGATAACTTCTGCAGTGCAATTGACAACAAGTAAAATTGGAGGAGGTTTATGTTGCCTAGAAGCCTAGCATGCAGCCGGCATGTCGACCACACTGCCCACTATGCTCCCTAACATCGTTCTTTCCCATGTCGAGGCCTAAGAATGATGAATTTTCACCGCAACGTCTCAACTCTCTAAATCTAGCTACTCTAGCTGTCAATTCCTCAAGTCTTCCTATGGCGAGGCCTGACTTAGGTCCTTAAGCTTTCGTTAACATCAGAGAGCGTCTTCGCACTTTATCCTAATATTTCAAGTGATCTCAAGCCGGCATGGTGAACGCACTTGAGAAAACGAACTATCCAAACGAGTGCAATGACTCAGTCCATACTCCAGTTCTAATTCCACGCAATTCTCAACAAGTATTTGATACATTAAGCCTCAATTCAGCATGTCGACCACAATTAAATTTCAATTCAACAACATTGAAGCAAATTCATGAAACTTAACAAAATTCTCAAGCAATATAGATTATGATTTCATTCGTTATAGATTAAGTCAATTGCATAGCATCGAGTTATCTAAACTAAACATTCATCCATCGGAAACCTAGAACATCACGGGTTTAGTTGGAAGAACCCATTCTCATATCGTGATCGTCAAAACACATCATTAAACAAATCATCTTCGTTAAATTTGAAACTTTTACTGATTAAAGTCAAGAGAATTGTTCAAGCTTCCTCAATTGAGAAGGGAATTCCAGTGATCGGTCCAAAGGTTCGATCGGAATCGAAATTGGAGCTAAAATTCTAGAGAGAGAAAATCTAGAGATAGAAAGTTAGAGAGAGAAATTCCCGCTAACAAGTTTCTGATCAAAGTCAAAAGTCTCATCTGTCAAGAGTCAAAAATCCCTAACACAATGACAAAACTCCCTATTTATAGAAATCTAAAACTTGATCTATACGTTAACAAAATCTTACTACTTAATTATAGAAATGCCACTATACTAGAAAATATCCCAAAAATGTTCATGTGCATGAAAATCCATGTCAGCACCAAACCCACAGCTCCACGCCCTTGAGCATATGTCTTCCACGCCATCTTCACCCGATCCACGCCCTTGAGCCTCTATCGTCCACGCTTCCAAACTTGCACATCTGAAAGAGAAAATTCCAACACTTAGAAAATTTCAGCAACAAAACTCAATATTTACGCGGCACGGTTACACGGTGCGATCGCACAATGCAACTGCGCCACAAATACTCTTTATACGGCGGGGTCGTCCAACGCGACCGCGCCATATATTTTTCCCTCACGGCACAGTCGTCCGACGCGACCGCACCATGCACTTCTCATGACACTTGTGCAATTGGTGCAAATGTGTTGATGTATGTAGGAGTGCAAGTGTTGTGCCTATCGTGTGCATGTACTGTGCTTGTATTGTTCACGAATTGTGGCAAAAGTGTGTACAACATATAGCAATTATAGTATAGTGAGTGAGATGTATGTGATGTGCGGTGCATGCTGCAAGTGTGTACATTCAGGTGCCGCAATTATGTTAGTGCTGCGGCGCCAAACTCGCGCAGCTAGAAAAAGGCCACTGCGCACATGTTCAAGGTTGTCCATACGCATGCATGCAGGTGTGGGCGAAGGATGAGCGGGCGAGGACAGCGTGTACTGTTGTGCGTGGTATGCACGCGATAGTTGTGTGTATGCAGAGCTGCTGCGAGCATCGTACCCGCAGCATGTGTGGCACTCGCAGGCGGAGCATGCAAGCCTGTGCGATGAATGTGCGCAGCCCGCAAGTGATGCTTGCGAGCTTTGTTCGGTGCATGTGCAGGACGCATGTGAGAGAGATGCGAGGACTTTGCGCGAGACTTGCAGCATAGCGGTGCATGGCATGCAAGTGAGTGCGACGATTACATGCATTGAGCAACAAGTGTGCGCTAGGGTAATGCATGTCTGTGCGAGATGTACGCTACAAATGTGAACAAGTACATGCTTAGTGCTGTGTCTTTAGACACAAACTTGTGCTTTCCTTCACAATTTTATATGCACAAGTGTACCAATTAGGATCTTTTTCACCAAGAGATACTCCACATAGTTCATCACTAAGATTAGCAATTTAACACACAAATTGGGCAAACGATGCACTTAAAACACACAAAAGTTAAGAAAATCTTAGCAGTTTGGAGTCAGTATAAAACTGACTCATCATAAACTGATGATGCACATCGTATTTCTTTATAAGAGCTTTGATTCTGCAGTTGCAAAAATGAGTTCCGTTATCAATGATTATAGCACGAGGGATTCCATAGCGGCTAAAAATAGTTGACTTCAAGAAACCTACAACTAATTTAGAATCATTAGTGCAAGTGGCCTTTGCTTCAACCCATTTCGACACATAATCAACAGCTAAAAGGATGCATAAATTCGAAAAAGAACTTGGAAAGGGACCCATGAAATCCATACCCCAAACATCAAATATTTCACAAATATTTTTAGGTAATTGAGGTATTTCATCATGATGAGTAATGTTTCCTAACTGTTGACAACGAGGACAACTCTTACAAAATAAATATGCATCACAAAAAAGAAACTTTCAAAATAATCCACTGTAAAGAATTTTCTAACTATTCATTTGGGACCAAAGTGACCCCACAAGCAAATGAATGACAATGTTACAAAATGTCATTTATTTCATTTTTTGGAATTAATCTTCCAATTATTTGATCAGTGACAATTTTCCGCAAATACGGATCATCCCATAAGTAATATTTTTCATCTCTTTAAATTTTTAATTTCTAAGCATGTGTGAGACCTTTAGGTAATGCCTTACTGACTAGATAATTAACTAGGTCCACAAACCAAGGGTCCTTACCTGACTTACCTATTGCATTGTAAAGTTCTTCATCGAAAAAAGTTTCTCATATGGGCAAACGATCATTGTCCAGAACTAATCGACTTAATTGGTCAGCTAGGTGATTCTCAACACCTTTCTTATCCTTTATCTCCAAGTCAAATTCCAGCAAAAGAAGGATCCAACGAATGAGATGTGGTTTAGACTTCTTCTTGGAAAATAGATATTTTAAAGCCGCGTGGTTAGTGTAAACAACAATTCTTGAGCCTAACAGGTAAGATCTAAATTTTTTAGAGGCCAAAAAATTGCTAAAAGTTTTTTTTTAGTAGTCGTGTAATTGCACTAAGCATTGTTCAATGTCTTTGAACCATAGTATACAACATGACTCTCTTTTTCAAATTTTTTACCAAGCACCGCTCCCACTGCGTAATCACTTGCGTCACATATTAATTCGAATGGGAGATCCCATTGAGGTGGTTGAACTATAGGAGCTGAACTCAATTTGTCCTTAAGCTTATCAAAAGCTTCTCCGCATTCTGTTGTAAGGGCAAATGTGACATCCTGCTGTAACAGCTTTGTCAAGGGCTGTGCGATTTTGGTGAATTTGTGGATGAATCTGCGATAAAATCTTGAATGTCCTAAGAAACCACAAATTTCACGCATATTAGTAGGATAAGGTAACTGTGAAATCAAATCTACCTTTGCTTTATCCACTTGAAATCCCTTTTCAGATACAATATGTACTAAAACAATGCCTTCCCTAACCATGAAATGACATTTGTCATAATTTAAAACCAAATTCTTTTCAATGCTTCTAAGTAAAACTTTGTCTAGGTTATTAAGATAATCATCAAATGAATTACCATAGATAGTAAAATCATCCATAAATATCTCAATACAAGTTTCAATCATGTCCAAAAAGATACTCATTATGCATCTTTGAAAAGTACCTGGAGTATTGCATAAACCAAAGGGCATGTGTCTATAAGAAAATGTTCCAAAAGGACATATAAAAGTGGTTCTCTCTTGATCTTCTTTAGAAACAAATATTTGGAAATAATCACTATACCAATCAAGAAAATAGAAAATATTTTTCCAGCTAACCTTTCTAACATTTGATCAATAAAAGGTAATAGAAAATGATCTTTCCTAATGGGTGCATTTAATTTATGAAAATCAATACACATACGCCAAACTATTTGAAGACGCATAGGTACGAGCTCATTCTTTTCATTCTTCACCACTTGGAATCTTGAGTTCTTTGGAACAACATGAACCGGACTTACCCATTGACTATTCGAGATGGGGAAAATAATATCAAATTCTAACAACTTGAGTATTTCCTTAAGTACAACTTCCTTTATGTTCAGATTAAGCTTCTTTTGTGGGTCTTGTACTGGTTTAGAGTCGGATTCAAGCAATATTTGATGCATACAAATTATTGAGCTGATACATTTAATATCCATAAGAGTCCATCCAATGGCTTTTTTGCTTTCTCGAAGAATTTGCAACAATTTCTACTCTTGGCTTTGTGTAAGGTGCTTATTAATAATCACAAGAAGTGTCTCTCCAGCACCTAAATAGACATATTTCAGATTATCAGTTAAAAATTTCAATTCAAGAACATGAGTTTTTAAAATAGAAGGAAGAATTTTATCCTACGACTCCTGTTTGGGCAAACAGTGAGTACAAAATCTAGCTGATTGTTCTTCAAGACAGTGGAGGGATATGACTACATCTGTAATGTCATTATTAATGTGATGTTCAGCCTCAGAGTCAGTCCAGCTTCGTGTAATTGCGAACTCAAGATTATCGTGCACAAATTTTGTCTCAAGTTGTTCTTGGACTAAAAAATCTATCACATCAATTGAATAAACATTTTCCACATCAATGGGATATTCCATAGCATTAAAAATATTAAAAGTAAAATATTCTCCATTGAATTCAAAAGTTAGTGTTCCCTTATCCACATCAACCTTTGATTTAGCGGTTTTTAAGAATGGTCTACCCAACAACAAAATTGCAGCACTTTTGTCATGAGAGTTGCCCGCATCTAGAACATAAAAATCAGCTGGGTATATGAAGTTATTAACCTTTACTAATATATTTTCAAGCACTCCCAATGAATAAACTAATGACTTATCAGTTAATTGGATAACTACTCATGTTTCAGCTAAAGAGCCAATGTTTAAACCTTGATATGTAGAAAGAGTCATGACATTAATAGAAGCACCTAAATCCAGCATGCATCTTTCGATTTTCTTATCTCTAATAACACATGGAATAGAAAACATACCTTAGTCCTTGCATTTAGGAGTGGGCTTCTGTTATATTACAGCTGAGACGTTCTCTCCCACAACAACTTTCTCCTTCTCTGGATAGGGAATCTTCCTTGCAAGAAATCCTTCAAGAATTTGGCACACTTTGGCATCTTTTGTATGGCATCAAGAAAAGGTATGTTGATTTTGATCTTGCTAAAGATGGTCAAAATGTCATCCAAATCCTCATCTTTGGCATTCTTTTTCAACCTGCCAGGAAAAAGTAGAGGTATTTTAATCTCAGAAGTAAAAAAATTCAATTTGGAAGTTACCTCTGATTTTTGCGCTTGCGTTATTTGGTTGAGCGATGTGGATAAGTTTTTTTGTTCTTCAGCTGTGACCTTGGCAATTGGCTCTTCAAGTTGTTTCCCAAGTCTCAATGTGATTTGACTTACTTTTTTGCATGGGTTAATCTGCAATTCAGACGGTAATTTTCCTTAAAAACCTTGTAGCTCATTAAAGTTTTGTGGGTCATTTGAGTACTTAACCCAGTTATAGTTGCCCTTGTTTGCCCGTGTTTGTTGCTGAAATTTCTGAAATACTCCTTGATTTTAGACATGATTGTTCTGCAGTAAAGTCGCAGATGTAGCTAAATTAAATATCATATGCTCAAGAGGAACTCCAGACCTTGTGGTGGCTATGAAGCTAGGATTTGTCTGGGCAGACAGAGTTGTTGGTTTCAATTGGGTTTGCTGTTGAGCTTTCTGTTGTGGAGGATTTTGTTGTGGGGCTTGATTCTTATTGCCAACCTGGGTTGAAAGTATTTGAATAAGGATTATAGCGTCTTGTGTAACCTTCACTGCATTAACTTCAGCTTTAAGTTCTTGTTGAGTCATCTGGCATTGATCCGTGGTATGGGTAGGGCTTTTGCGAATTGCACAAACTTTTTCCATTTGACGTGCACCTATTGCAGTGATTAACTTCTCCACACTTGCCGTAAAAGCTTCCAATTTGCTTTCGAGAGAAGTACTAGAAATTTTGCCCACTTGTTTGGTCAAATGACGAACAGGTTGGTACTGTTGGCGAAATTCACAAGTCTTAGCAATCAAGCTTGTGGCTTCAGTTGTGTTATTGTTCATGAAAGCTCCACCAATTGCTATATCAAGTGTTTGTTTCTCCGCCGGTTGCAAACCTTCGTAAAAATATTGGATTAAAAGCTCATCAGTGATTTGATGTTGAGGACAACTCTCACATAAATGTCTAAATCTATTCCGATATGCAGTTAATGATTCCTCATACTCTTGTTTAATGCTTACTATTTCCTTTCGACTAGATGCAATCTTAGAAGCAGGGAAAAAATTCATTAGAAAAATTCTTTTTATGTCATCCCATGTTGTAATACATCTAGGAGTAAAACTTTTACACCAAACACTAACGTTTCTAGTTAAAGACCAAGAAAATCTAGCTAGCTTAATGTATTCTTCCGAGACTCCTCTATTGTTCATAGTTTCACACACTTTAAGAGAATCATGCAAAAAATTATGAGTGTCTTCCCCCAGATCTCCATTAAACCTAGAAAATAAATTAAGATATGATGCCTTCAATTCATAATCAGTTGCAAGTTGAGGTAAAACATTGCAAGAGGGCATGTAATTAATAATTGGGTTAGTAGACTCCCTTAATGGTCGATCATTCAACGGAGTTTAGAGTGGCACCAATGGATTAATCACAAGGGCTCGTGGTTGTTGCACACATTCTGGTGGTGGCAAATCGCCAATAGTTGGTGGGATCACAAGTGGGAGGTCATCCATGGAAGTTTTATCAATCGAAAAAGTTTGTTCATATGGGTCTGTGATTCTGCGGGCCGTTGTGGGGGCAAACAACGCGTCAACTTCTGAACTAGAATTGGTTCTTTGGCGATATTTTTTCGTCTTTTTCTTCAATCTATGAGCTGTCTTTCTGATTTCTAGATCAAAAAGCAATTTAGGGTTAGACGATCTGGACATAAACCAAAGAACAACACAAATTAATTAAATAGAAAATAATTGTCGTTCCCCGGCAGTGGCGCCAAAATTTGGTATGTCGTTTTCGTACCAAATAAATACTCTCTAAGAGATTAACAATAGTGTAGCGAGAGTAAGGTCGATCCACGAGGAACAAAACTTTCTTTTAAAAATTAATTAATTCGTAAATGGTCAGAACAATTTAATTAACAATTAAAATTATTATTATCAAGAAATTAAATGCCGAATTCTAAGAATAGCGAAATTCATAAATAAATTAATTCAAAGGAAAATATCTGGCAAATAAATAATTCCACACTAATCAATTGTCATTGTTCATTGACTCAAATATAACAATTGCAGATTAACCAATTAATTATAGGCTACCGAGAATCGGCTCCGACGTAACCCAATTCTTCCTTAATTGTTCGATAATTGACAAGTATCGGATTAATCAATTATTTCCCTATTCATAAGACAACCTGGCCGGAATCAACCAAACACCAGATATAATGTTACAAAAGCTTTAAGTATTAGAAAAACCTAAATCTAACAAATCATATCATGATCAGCAAGCAACAATTTATTAACCGATAATTTTCGTCTACCGAGAGAGTAGCTTCACCACTAATTAATCTTACCTATTAAATCCAGTGACTTAATAAGGGATTAATTGGCTCTACCAAAATTGATCAAAGGTGATCAAGATTTAATAAATCTAGATAATTAATATTGTGTTTAGAAAACTCTCAGATTTAACTAGAAATAGTTAATAAGAACAATTAGGTCTCACAATTAATTAATCGATTAGTGCTTCCTTACTTATTGACAGAAAGGAATCTACTTAAGAAACATAATTAAAAACAATCAAATAATTAAGAGGACTAATTATTTGTACCCTTAACCCTCATTAATCCTTCTCTTATATAAGAGGGAAAATAGCAGTTTCCTAAATCAACTAAAAGAATGAATCCTTTTTGTTTCCAAATTCTAACTTTGCCACATGCGGCTTTCATACTAGCATACAAGCTAGTTTCCTAATTATATTCCTCCATCAATATGGTATCTTCCAAGAATCTTTGTACTGCCAAATTTCTTCATCTTTATCTTCAGTCCTTCATAGTTTAGAAAGCTCCCCAGATTTGTCTTTATCCCTTCGCCATGCTCCTGAATGGAATCTCCCATTAAGCACATATTTCCCCCATTTTAGCACTAAAAAGAATATACAGCAAAACACATATTTTGTGCTTATCAAGAATTTTCTTAAGTTCTCAAGTAATTATAGTTGTTAATGTTAGATTGTGCATTGATTTAGGTGGAAGATCACAAAGAAGTCTAAGAGAAGAATAAATAGTGAAAAGATTCCAAAAGAGACACAAATTTAGAAATCAGAGCAATTGGTGTGACTTAGGTGAAGCTACGCCATAAAATGTTCAAAGGCTGAAACAAAGTATAACTTCGGGTAGGTAACACCAATCAGAGCATTGTTGGATGAATGGCAGATCTTGCGTGGTTCACCGTAAGCCATGCCGTGAGGAGCAAACAGGCCAAGCGTAACTACGCATAGCCTATGCTGGCAAGAGACGAGCGAGGAATGAGCATTCCAACACTTGAATCAAGAATACTGGCTTGGTTGGGAGTAAGTGATGCCATTGAAACTAGCCTACACAAGATGTTTGCAGAGGTTTGGCGTAACATAACCTTACCTATCCAAATAAGAATCGGAGTATGCAATGATTTTAGAAGGCTTAAAATTATGTACTGATATAAAATTAAAAGCACAATTAAAAAGAAAAGAATAAAAGGCAAATTTAGGAGATTTTTGTCAAAAATTTGCATATAACCTACATCAACCAAAAATATCTATTAATAGTTCACAAAGAATACATAAGAAAAAGAACCATAGACATGGAAGATCAGAAAGATATGAAAATTCTGATGAAAGAATTAGAAAACGTAAAAAATCTAGAATAAGAGGGATAGAAGAAAATATAATTTGTAGAAAATATGGTAAAAGAGGTCATTATGCTAATCAATGTACCTATAGGACAAATATAAATAAAATTCTTTTAGAAAAATTAGAAAAAATAAATTTATAAAAAGAATTAAAAGAATATTTGATACAAACAATAGAAAATAAAATGTATAAATCTGTGTCATCTAATTTTGAAGATTATATAGAAATTAACAACATAAGTTCAAATGATGAAAATACTAATGAAAATTGCGAAAATTGCAATCCACAATTAGCTTATTATAAAGCGATAATTGAACCACATGGACTGAATAAAATAGGAATATTTAAATTATATTAAAAACATAAAATTATGTTAGATTTAGCTGATGAAATTTAGATCCAATAAAAAGAAGAAATATTTAGAAAGATATTTACAATTAGAAGAAAATAAAAAATATTTTCTAAATATTTTTCCCATCTACTTCTAATAATTATGAAAATTCTCAACTAAAGAAACAAATGGATAGGATAAATACCTCATTTACAATGCAAGAAGTCAAAACTCATTTACGAAATCAAAATTCAAAACAAACTACTTTACTGATGTTAAGAAAAGAAGTTAATGAGTTAAAAATAGAAATTCAAACATTAAAAGAAAGAATTCTAATTTTAGAAGAATTAAATTTAACAAATATTTTAAATAAACAAGAAAATGGACAAATAGAAGAAATCTCATAACAAAATAATTTTCTTCATATAAATACTTTAATTACTTCTCAAAAATATCATATTTCTCTAACTCTTGAAATAAATAAGGAATATAAATTTCAAACAATAACAATGGTTGATTCGGGAGCATATTTAAATTTCATTAAAGAAGGATTACTACTTTCAAAATATTTTGAAAATACACAAATTGTATTGCATGTTGCATAAGGAGCAAAAATACATATAAAATACAAAATATTAAATATTCGCATATTTTTTGAAGAAAAAAATCATGTTTGTTGTCCATTTGTATTAACTAATGCCATTGGTCAACATGTAATATTAGGAAATCCCTTTCTAGATTTAATGCATCCATATCAATGTGATGGTAAAAGTATAAAAAATAATTATGATTTGTCATTTAAATTTGTAACCCTTCCCAAATAAAAGATCTTTAAATTATTTTCTTTGAAAATCTCACAAGCTTAATTTCTTGCAGGATATAGATATGACATCAAAAAGAGAGGAAAAGAAATGGGGTTTTTAATTAAATATATATATATATATATATATTCATTTTTTTGCAGAAAATGTGAGGAAGAGGTCATAGATCTATAGATAGACCTGGCTATAACACAAATTAGGTAGGTTAGAATAGGAATTCCAATCATCCTTTTCACTGGTAATCTCAAATAAGAGATCAGACTTACTCTATTCAATTACTTAGCAAAAATACTACCTATATTCCACTAGGATTTAAACCTACAAGAAACATTTTAGATGGATCTTCCTCAAATCAAGACTCTGAGTATATCTCAAATGGGGTTAAAATACATATTTTAACTATATCATCAAGTGATCTTAAATTAGATCCTTCTGAAGTAGCAAACAAATATTCCAATCACCCATCCAATTCACTGTTTGGTTTCAAAGGTCCATTACCTCTTAAAACCCATCATACATGTTCTGATTTGTTAAATTTCACAAAATTTGCAAATATAAAGGACAAACCAGAACCAATCATTCTCAACAATGGTCTCTTATCTATGGGGATAGTTAAATATCCCTCTCACAAATATATATTTATATAATCACTTCTTTTTTAGATTGAAAAATTCCATCTACACAAACTTTAAAATTCATTTCAAGTTATAACAATCTTGAATACCAATTTACTTATTATGATATGGTGGACATTTTCTTCAACTTATTTTTGTACCCAAACTCTTTGTACAAACATACATGGTGGATACGTATAGATGACTCTGTATTTCGGAAAACTTATCCCAAATTGGTTTCTTGATTGGTTCAAAAATATGGGTCCAAAAGAAGAACATTTTCTACCTGAAAAACTACAACCTTTGCTTAGTCAATTCCAATACATACTCCGCAAAGTTACAAAAAACCCAAATATTTTTGGATAATCCCTTTTACTCTTTTTAATAAAATTTCAAATACCTTGATTATTTGCATGAAAATGTAAAACATGTTAGGCTATTGATGACATTTCTCAACTCAGGCAAATTCTATACATAAAATGGTGGTCAAAATGTCAAGTTATTTATGATTCAATCCAAAAAATCTTGACATAGGAGGATATTCTTCTTGCAAAAGAAAAAATGTTTGACACTACGTTTAGTGTAACTCCTCTCAAGAAGAACAATTTTATTGAAATAAAAAAAAAATGATTGAACAAATGAAAAAACAAATAGAAAAAAATGTTGTTGTCTTTATTCCACTCAAAGAAAAAGAGGAAAAATTAGCAAAAGAAAAAGAAAAAGAAAAACTTGAGAAAGAGAAAATTGAAAAAGAAAAAGAAAGAGAAAAAAGGAAAAAGATTAATAAAGGAAAAGAAAAATTAAATGCATCTAGATCTCACATATTTGCCGAAGACTTAATAAATTTGAATGATAATGAAGAATTTGACAGTTCTACATATCAAAATTATGATTCATATCCTGAAATGTTAGAAAAGGAAAAATATAAATTTGAACAATTAATATATAATCTTCATAAAAATGAAGAATATGTGTTAAAAGTTTTATACTCCAATTCTAATAAATTCAGTGCAGTATCACTAGCCTCTACATTGAGGACATTTTCATAAGAAGAAAGTGAAGCTGAGACAATACTTACAAGAAAATCTGTAGAGAACAAAAAGTCAAAAAATCTGAAGACAACACGGAGTAGTGGTATCAAATCATGTTTTTTGATCATGACATAAAATTATGTCTTTTGACTTTTAGTATAAAGAAAATGTAAATGAAATGAGATTTAAATGTTATAGTTTCTATAAATAGAGCCCAAATTGGGTTATAAGGTAGGTTCTATTTTACAAGTTCTTTTCTTTGGATTCAAGCATTCCTAGCAATAAAATTCTCTCTTGAATTTCTCTTCATATCTCTCTCTCTCTCTCTCTTTCTCTCTCCTCTCTCTCTCTCTCTCTCTCTCTCTCTCTCTCTCTCTTGTAAACTTTCTTTCTTTCTTTCTTCTTTAGTTTCTATATTTATTTTTAGAGAATGTGAGAGTAGTAATCTTAAATTAAAAATGGTTAAAGAGTTAAATAAAAATAAGTTAGAAATATTCACAATATCTGAAAACCATAAAATGATATTAGATTTGCGTAATTAAAATTAAAGATTCAATATAAAGAAGACAATACTTAGAAAAATATTTTCAAGAAAATTCGTTTTCAAATGATTCGGATCATTCTTCTTCATCTATTAATAAGTCTTTAATTGAACAACAAAAAGATAAATTAAATATGATTACTTGCAGAAATGGTTACGTAACTTCATATCTACATATATGGTTTCACAATAAGAAGTCTTAGATGTATACATCTTGATAACAATAAGACTATAGTGCTAAATTGAAACTTATTTTATATGTCAATAAAATGAGCCTTAAAAGAGAAGAACAGTTTCATTCTTATTATGGTTTGATCTTGTGGGTTAACCCTGAACTCGCGTTCACCATTTAAGGGTGGTCTTTGTTGGGTGAAAGCCCTTTCTAGCCGGTAATTAGTCATTGACAGTCAAGCAAAATCAGCACCATATTAAAAATGAGACATATTTTATCTTTTAAATGATCAGAAAATTGAAATTTAAACTAATGTTTTGATGGTATCATTTGTTCAATACGTTATCGTTTATAGAGAACATTTGAGATTTTCAATACGTTGATTCCATATAAAAAGAACTAAGTTATGTAATTCATAAATCTATTACTAATCCCACCCGAAACTCTCATAAATTGCTTTTCAGTATGTTTTCCCGTATTAAATTTATTGCTCTTTCTTCTTCTTCTTCAATAAAAAATTAAAATACTAAAAATTTTCCATTACTTGAATTCTCTGAAATAGAACAAACCATCCAAAATTGGCATCTTCCTAAAAATGCTCATACAGAGATCTATAAATATGGAACTTTTGATTTTAAAATTAAAAATGTAATAAAAAATGTAGAAAACATAATTTATGTGCAAAATCAGTTTGAAGAAATTTATTTATTAGATTTAGATTATTTATCTCAAACTAGACAAGAAGGATTTAATTATTTTCATATTGGTCTAATACAAATTGCAATACAATCTTTAAATAGACAAGGTTTAGCAACTACAATTCTAATTTCCTTAAAAGATTGTAGACATAACAAATTTTATGATTTATTGTTTTACTTAATTGATTCTAGTCTGTGTAACGGTCCAATATACTTTAATACTTATCCTAATTTTTCAGTATCATTAACTCAAAGAATTTTACAAGATTTATTAACTGTTAATTTGCAATCTAAAGGTTATGATATGAAACCTGGATAAAAAAAATATAAATTTTAACAGATAGACTTTATTATAAACTAATGAATACTATAAGTATAGGAGAAAGATTAATAGATAATGAAAGAACTACAATGTTAATTGAAGCAAATTTAAAAAGATTAAAATTACAAATACCTAACCTAATAAATTGGGATGAAATAACTTTGCCTTCAAATTGGATTTTAGAAAAAACAAATAAACCAACAATTCCTTTAAATTCTAAAGCTGCTCAAATTCTTGAATATAATGAAGGGGATGTAGAAATAATATTTTATCACCAAAATCCTAGAAGACATCCAGTTTCTTCAATACCATCAATTTTTTGCCTCTAGATCTGGTTGATTTAATTTTAATTTTGAAGGAATTAGGGAAACAAATAGTCAAATACCCAAACCTATATATATACAAAAATAACAAGATGATACAAGTCTTGGTTTGGAAATAAGTTTTCAAATAAATACAATTTCACAAGGAAATAAAATTGATTTGAACTAAATAAGTAAAATGTGTGTTAAAGATTTTAATCTTCCACAATATGCACCATTTAGAAATTGGTTTTGTAAAACCTATAATTCTAAACAACAAAACAAATTTCAAAATAAATATTATAACTTTATTAAAATTCCTAGAGTTATAGTTTCTTTCATTTCTTGGTTTCACACTGAACAAAAAAAAATTATATTAATGATCAATTTAGTCTAAATGTTTTCGAAGAATCTCATCAAACTTGAAAATTATCTGATAATAAATTATTAAAAGAAATTCGTCTTCCATTACAAGCAATTAAAATGGAAACTCCAAATATATCGATTGAGGCTTGTCCTTATGTTGATGCTAATAAAGTTGAATAATCAAAATTGGCTAAACATATAATTTTAGAAATCTTAATTTAAGTACAATTTCTAAACAATTATGTCACATTGAAGATAAAATTAATCTTCGAACTTCTCAAATTGTTTAAATAATTTAGGTTTAAATAAACTTCAATCATCTTCATTAAACCTATAGCATATTTACCTTTAAATTTTTTTAAATTTCAAAAGTTTTACAAAATAAAAAATTGAAAATTTAGATTTAGAATTTAATAAATTAAGAATAAATGTGTTAAGTTCTAAATGGGAAGAATTAAAAGGTAATTTACAAATAGATAATTTAGAAGATAAGTTTAATAATTTATATATAAATTAAGATTCAAAGAAAATTGATCCAAATAAATTTGAATTAAATAAAATTAAGAATCACGTTTAAAATTCAAACCAAATTATCTTCAAACTTAATTTTATTATCATAAACCAATTCCTCACCATCTTCTAATCAAAGAACATACTGGAGGACTTCAAAATAGTTATCAAAATAACTCAATATATGAATGGAATCTTGATGGGTTTATACCTCATTAAATTTAAAATATGAGTAAAAACAATGTCAATGTATATTACTATTATAAAAATAAAATCAATTACTGAAGAACAAAATGTGGTACTTTGTACACATAGTTTTACTAGTCAATTACGTGGTTGGTGGGATTATTATTTAAATAATAGTAAAAAATTTGAAACTTTAAAAGCCACTAAACAAATACAAAGTTTCTCAAAAACAAGAAGAAAATTCTTCTTATCATTACAACAAATATTATTGATATTGCCTCTCATTTAATATGTGCAATAATTAAATATTTTATTGGTAATAATTATTTAACGTATTCAAATAAAGAATTATTAATAAATTTAAAATGTCCAACACTATCTCATTTTAAATAGTATAAGGATGTCATTTAAATTGGTAACTCTTCTCAAAATAAGAGATCTTTAAATTATTTTATTACTTTGAAAATCTCACATAGTTAATTTTTGTAGCATATAGATATGAAATAAAAAAAAGAATAAAAGAAATGGTTTTTCTAAAATAAAGAATATATAGTTTCTATTTTGTATGAAATGTGAGGATGATGGCATGGATCACTAAATAGACCTGACTATACCTCAAATCATGTAGGTCAGAATAAGAATTTCAATCATCCTTTTCACTTGTCATCCTCAATAAGAGATCAGACTTTCTCTATTTAATTACCTAGCAGAAATACCACCTCCATTCCTATAGGATTTAAACCTAAAAGAAAACTTTTAAAAGGATCTTCCTCAAACCGGACGTATGATTATATCCCATATAGAATAAAAATACATGATTTAACTATATCAGTAAATGATCTTAAATTAAATCCTTCTGAGGTAACAAACAAATATTTTAATTACCCTTTCAATTCACAGTTTGGTTTGAAAGCGCTATTACCTTTAAAAACACGTCATACATATGTTGATTTTTTAAATTTCACAAAATTTGCACACGTAAAAGATAAACCTAGGACCAATCATCCTCAAGAATGATCTCCTACATATAAGAATGGTAAAATAGCCCTCTCGCAAATATATATCCATATAATCTCTTCTTTTTCGTATTGGAAAATACCATCTACGCAAACTTTAAAATTTATTTCAAATTATAACAATCTTGAATTCCAATTTACTTGTTATGATATGGTGGATAGTTTCTGATATGAATCTAGAAAGCCTATTATTTGGGTGGTTAATAAGCAAGTGGTTCTTGATATTTATTCCATTAATTTGTGATGAATCATATAGTTGGAGGCCTGGAATTATGTCGAAATCACAGTTCCTAAAGGTTCCACGGAGGTTTGTTGCTTCACGATATTTAAGGTGTTGTCACCATGGAAATTACAATGTTGAGGACTTATGCTACAGTTTGGTATTATTGGCATCTCTCTCTCATATAATCTCCGATTATACTGATTCAAGTGCCTGTAGAAACGTAAGAGAAATATCTACAACTTTTATGTTTTACACTTTCCCAGATTCGAAATGCATCATGGTGCAATTGGCACGTGAAGATGACCCTGCTTGCTGGACTCGCAGGAATTCCGTTTTTAGTTTTGTTTCCATATTTATTATGTCTTCGGATTTATTTGTTTTGTAATAAATTAATTCCATTAAATATTAATTTGGGCTTATGTAGTTAATTACTTGGCCCAATTATCTTGCATGATAATGGCAAGTAAAAGTTTAGGAAACTTAAGAAGTCAAATTGGTTTTTGCTTCTTGAGAGTTTATGAAAGTTTCCTTTTAGACATGTTTTAGAATCCTTTTTCATAAGGGATTTAGTTAGGGTTTCATGTTTTTGTAGCCTATTTATAGGTGAGTTTTTCACATGAAATAATAAGATGAATTTTGATAAAAATTAAGCTTTGCTTAAAAACCTCTTGCAGTCGTGAAACTTGACGACACAAAAAACAATTGCAAAGAAAACTCAAAGAACCTTTGTGTTTTTTTCACTAATATTTTCTGGGCTGGAATGGACCAAACAAATTTCGTCCCTAATAGTATTTAAAACAAGGAACACACTGCAAAAAGCAGAATCAAATTCCGAGTTAAAACGAAAAAGTTATAGTCAATCTGATATTTGCCCGGGACAAAATAAAGACTAAAATAAGAGGGTTTCGTGTGGTTGAGGATTTCCATCCAAGGCCATCCATATCAATTGGTATCAGAGAAAACCAGGTTGTTGCATAAAATTCAGGTTTTACTCATAGGTAAATTTTCGTTTTTTTCGGTCAGGGCAATATTATTTTGCTCATATCTTATTCGATTGGAGTCGAAATCGAGTTTAGTTTTTTGCGTTGTGATCCTTGTTTCTTCTAGTTACTGAAGAGGGTTTCGTGTGGTTGAGGATTTCCATCTAAGGCCATCCGTATCAGTTTCATTAATGTATTTCTGTACCAAAATTCTTTATACAGACGTACATGGTTGATATGTATAAATTAAATTGCCTTTGAAAAACCTATCCCAAATTGATTTCTTCATTGGTTAAAAAATATGGGTCCACAAGAAGAAAATTTTCTACCTGAAAACTACAACCTTTCTTTATCCAATTCCAATACATTTATTCTTCAAAGTTCCAAAACCCATAAATTTTTGGAGAATATCTTTTACTCTTTTTAATTAAATTTCAAATACATTAGTTATTTGCATAGAAATATGAGACAGGTTTTGCTATTGATGGCATTCCTCAACTTGGTAGTCCAAATGTCAAGTTGATTATGAATTAATTTAGAAAATTTTGGCACGGGAGGATATTCTTCTTGCAAAAGGAAAATGCTTGACACTACCTTTAGTTTATCTTCTTCAAAAAGAAATAATTATATTAAAAATCAGAATAAATAAATGATTGAATAAATAAAAAAAGAAATAGAAAAAATATTTGTTGTCTCTACTCCACTCAAGCAGAAAGAGGAAAAATTAGCAAAAGAAAAGGAAAAATTAGAAAATGAAAGAGAGAAAAATGAAAAGAATAAAAAAGGAAAAGAAAAATTAAATGCATCTACATCTCACATATCATTAGAGGATTTAATAATTTTTTATGACGATGAAGAATTTGACACATATATATATCAAAATTATAATCCTTATCCGAAAATGTCAGAAAAATATAAATATAAACTTGAACAATTAATATATAATCTTTATAAAAATAAAGAATATGTATTAAAAGATTTAGACTCCAATTCTGATAAAGCAAGGGCAGCATCACTAGTATCTATGGATAGGACATTTTCATAAGAAGAAAGTGAAAATGACAAAATACCAGCAAGAAAATCTGCAAAGAAGAAAAAGTCAAAAAATTAACATTTGACTACAAAAGAGAAAATTTCCAAAGAATCAAGAGAAGACAACATGTAGTTGTGGCATCAAATCCTGCCTTGACTTTTAGTAAAGAGAAAATGTAAAAAAATAAAATTCATTTCAAATGAAATGAATTTTTTTTTCAAATGAAATGATTCAAATGTTGTAATTTCTATAAATAGAGTCCAATTAGGTTGTAAGGAAGGTTTTAGTTTTCAAGTTCTTTCTTTGTATTCAAGCATTCCTAGCAATAAAATTCTCCGTTGAATTTCTCAATCTCTCTCTCTAAACTTTCTTTCTTTCTTCTTTAGTTCCCATCTTTATTATTTATGTTTACTGGTTGAAGCAAAGGAGTTCTCTCTCTCTCTCTCTATGTATGTGTGTGTGTACTTATATTCATAGCATTGAATTTTTAAAGATTGAAGAAAATGAATAGTGAGTCCTTATTTATTTTATTTTATTTTATGTTATTTAATTAAATCCTTGTGTAATTTGTGAAAGGTGAAGCTGACAAAATACTTACAAGAAAGTCTATAAGGAAGCAAATGTTCAAAAATTAATATTTGACTACAAAAAGAGAATTTTCCAAAGAATGAATAGAAGACAGCTTGTAGTGGTAGCATCAAATCTTGTCTTTTTATCATGAAATAAAATTATATCTTTTGACTTTTATTATAAAGAAAATGTAAATGAAATGAAATTCATTTCAAATGTTGTAATTTCTATAAATAGAGCCCAAATTGCGTTGTAAGATAGGTTCCATATTACAAGTTCTTTCTTTGTATTCAGTCATTGCTAGCAATAAAATTCTCTCTTATATTTCTCTTCATCTCTCTCTCTCTTAAATGGTTATATAACTTTGGATCTAAACATATGGTTTCAAAATAAGAAAAATAAATGGCAAGTCCTTATTTATTTTATTTTATGTTCTTTAAATTAATCCAGGTGTAATTTTGGTATCATAGCCATGGAAGGCTAAGCCTTCTTTTGGGGGGGTGGGGGGAGGGGGTGATTACTGGCAGAAATGGTTACATAACTTTGTATATAAACACATGGTTTCACAATAAGAAGTTTTAGATCTATTCATCTTGATAACAATAAGACTATGTGGCTAAGTTGAAAGTTATTTTGTATACCAATAAAATGGCCCATGAGTGGCAAAACCAGAACAAACTTTTTAGCGGGGCTTAATAGTACGAAACAAATCTCGTAAAATAAATATATACAACTACTAAAATATCAAATTGATAATATTAAAACAAATATATGTAACTATTAATCTATCAAATTGATAATATTAAAAAAAATATATGTAACTACTATAGTTTCCAATTGATAATATTAGAAAATACTAGAAAAAAATTTAACATTAGGAATATTAGAAAAAAATATAAAAATAAAAAGAATTCATAATAAGAAATAGCGTTAATGATGACAAAATAAGATTTACTAAACTAATTAAACCAAAGAGCAACGAACAAAAAAGTCGAGGGAATGTGAGGTGCAATGGAAGAGTAATTTGCAAAGGTTTAGTGGGAGCAAGAGAAATTCACATTTATAATTTAATAAGTAGGGTATGAGTGAGATTTTAGTAAATAGGCTTTAAAAATTCATATTTAGATTTTTTTTACTCTTAAGGAAAATAGACGTCGTTTTACTTATGAGGTTTTTTTTTACTCTTTAGTAAAACGACATCGTTTTACTAAAGAGTAAAAAAAACTTTGTCGTCTTCATCATTTTCTCCTATGTTTTTTTCCGGCAAGTGCAGGGCGGAAATGGCGCCTCTCGCAAAAGGTCCGTTGCCATATAGAAAAAAAGTGCATGGCGGAAATGGTGGTGCAGGAGTACTAAACTCCTCCCCTCCATGGCGAAGGGTGGATGGTCGCACTTGCTTGCCCCACTTTGGTTTTGCCACTGGTAGACATCCAAGTCGCGTTCGTGTTTGATGGTGGGTCTTTGATCTTGAAAGCCCTTTTCAGCCTATAATTAATGTTGACAGTCGAGCAAGATCAACACCATATTAAAAATGATACATATTTTTATATTTTAAATTGTAACATCCACAAAATTTACTTAAGTTAAAATTTTGTGTATGAATGTATTTTTTCATGGATTTATTATTATGGTATGAATTTTTAAGGATAAATTGTTAGGTTTGATTTTTCTAAATAATTAATTAGAAAATAAATTGGTTAATAAACAAATACTAATAGTAAACTTAAGAAATAAGCTACGTAAAAGAATAAGGATATGAATTAGACTTCAGTCATAGATATTCACGTCAATTTATTACATTGACTTCAAGGTAAAGTCACTTATCTAGGGGCCATGCCAGGTTGAAACACAAATTCTAAACTTAAAGGGATTTTGTCCAACTATGCATCTATAAATAGGAGGTTAAATATTGATTCAACCATTATATGTTCTATTTCAGAGAAAAATAGACTAAAGGCACACGTTGATCGAGAAGAGAGAAAATCCATCATTCATTCTAAGAACTAGGTAATTTGTCTCTTTAGAAATCCTTTTAATTCATGAAAAATAGCTTCGAGTCTCACAAAATTATGAAAATATTCATGAACTGGCTATTAGAGTGCAAAAACAATTTGAAAAAAGAATTTTGTTATTTCATTAAGTATTTTAATTTTTATATATATTCATAGTTTCCAAGACTATATTTTTCTGCCAAATTTTCAAATTTTAAAAAATTTGTAAATTGCTTTACAAATGTCCAAAAGTTATGAGACTTTGAGAGTTTGTTCCTTCTCTTGTATAGAACATCTTGTATAAATTCAGAGTTAGTCGAGTATTTTAATTATTATGAATTTTTAAAAAATTCTAGAAATTTTCTTGTGCGACCTGAGATCTTCTCAAATTCATAAGTCGGTGTATAAGTGTCAGAAAACTATACAATTTTGTGTATTTGTTCCTGATATTATGGGGTACAACATGTAAAATATTTAGAATTTTAATTGTGTAATCTGTGAGAAACAAATTTTGGAAGCCTTTAGGGTTTTTGGTTTCAAAATCTTAAATCTTTTCAAATACATGATGAAAGTTTTGTGTTACATATTTCAATGTGTTCTTTGAATGATATATTTCAACTATTGATGAAACCCACGAAGTTTAACTACCAGATTTGATGATTTTGTAAATGGGTTTCATGTTTTACTCATGCCGATAGTCCTATTTTCATGAATTGTTTTCTTATTGTATTGTAAACCAAATTTGATGATTCTTATGTTGTTTTGTTCTTTCAGATACCCAGAACAACATGTTTAAATTTCACATTTTTATGCAATATGGTTTAAGACAATCAGAGGGATATAGTTGAGTCTTTTACATGAGTTTGAAAATCCAATTTTAAAACTCATGAATTTTGAATGTGTTAAGCTAATGGAATTACTTTTACACGTGGTCTTAGGGTGTTCATACAAAAGAAGAAAACAATTAAAAGATATAACTACTAAAGATATATGTATACTTGTATTGTTTTGTTAACTATTTAAATGAAAATAATTATTTGGGCAATGATTGTGTTTATGATTTTATGAAAACCGGATAATGGGTTTTGAATTGATTGAAAAGTATATGATTTCAATGAAAGACCAATTATATGATATGATGAAAAAGTTTTATGAAGTTATAGGATATGCATGAAAGACTAATCATGTGACACAATTGGAAAGAGACATGATATGGATGAAGGGTCTAAGAAATTGATTATCTAGTTAAGTGGGAATTTCCAAATTATTACTATGAACCAAAGCTATGGGTTTTATGACCTTAGTGGCAGCAGGATTAAGCTGTTGGCTATGCAAAGGGACTGGAAACTTTCTATAGGACTGATACCCAATAGTGATTCAAGGTATCCTATATAGAAATTTCCAAATGTGATCACTATGAACAACACCTACGAGTTTTATGACCTTACCGGCGACAGGATTAAGCCATTGGCTTGTACATAGGACCAAAAATTTCACTAGGTATGATAGTCAATTACGAATATGACTTGCCTAATGAACAAATGAATACGTACGAATGATGATTTTACAAGAAGATTATGATGATTTTTGTGAAACAATTTATAAAGTTGTGTGATATGATTTTGTGATTGTATGACTTGGTTTACCGAAAATATGATCCGTGTATGGCACATGTTATATGTATATATATTGTGTAACATCCGCAAATATTGTTTTTCAAATCGAAAAGTGAATAGTGAGTTCAATATTGATGATTATTACAAATTTTAATAACCTTCCAGGAATGGAAGAGGAATATTGTGCTCGTAGTTGCTATCTACACCTAATAAAAAATAATGCTAAACAACCCCCATAACGGTGATAGTATAGCGAGTTTGTTCCCGCAGAGAAAGGACAATGTTGAAATTTTAAGAAAATACTTTTTGGTTTTTATATTTATTAAACTAAAGACACTAAATTAAAAGACAAAACACAATAAATAAAACTATGACTTTATTGTAAAACACTGATTCAGCAAGTGTACTCTCGAGGTTATATTTTAGGGTTACATAAGAGCATACATACATCCCAACTATGGTCATGCAAGATAAGGGTAAATAACATAACTTATTCCCTCCTATGTGGTAAGAGGAAAGGAATTATTTAAGCACTTACCTATTTAGATATTAACTAATTCGTTAAACCCACCTATGTGGTAAGAGGCAAGGTTTACTTTCTTAATTAATCCAGAATATAATGCAACTACCAACTCAACCAAACCCTCAGGTTCAATCGTTCCTATTTGGTAAGAGGCAGTGCCCTAACCAGTCACGCTAATGCTAAACTAATCCCCCTAACTCCTCCTATGTGGTAAGAGGCAAGAGTTAAGGTAAAATTAATCTAACAAATTCACAACCAACCCACAAAAGATTCCAAACAACCCACTCTAATCCTCCCATGTGGTAAGAGGCAAGATTAAAGAAAGTTATCTCTAAATAATTTAATGCACTTTAAGAAGATATTCATCATACATAATTCGGGCCCTAATCATGCATAATTCTGAAGAACACAGAAAAACTCATTCAACAAAGAACATAAGATAGAACTTAGCATGTAAATTAAGCACAAAAACCCGTATTCATAATCCCGTGAGCTCAATAAATTTACCCGAGCAAGGCTAAATCAAACATCATAATATTAATAATTAAGCACAATATTGAAAACATAAATGAAAATGAAATATAACACCTTGAATTGTGAATCCTTAGAAGAAATCCTTATCTCTAAATGAATGAATTCAATAATTAATAATGTTTCCAATCCGTACAGCTGCAATTCTCTATCGATAGCAAAAATAATAAAACCCTAGCTATTACAAAGAAAACCCCCTGCTTAATGCTCTCAAAATTGTCACCCATTAAAAATCTATAAACCTAGCCCTATTTATAGAGATTTTATAAAAAGTTTTGCAAATAAGTCCTTCACAAAAACCTTATCGGAAAAGAAATCTCAAAGTAGGCCAAAATCGCAAATTTCTAAAATTAGCTCGAAAATCAACGCGATTCCCGACGTCGCGACGTGCAGGGTCGCGACATGGGAGCCCGATGTCGTGATGTGACTCACTGCCATTTTCTCCAAAAATCGCAAGAAAAATCATCAAAAATCAATTTTAATTCACATTTTTTACGTCACGACGTGGAGATGCGCACTTCACGACGTCCATGCACGTCGCGACGTGGAAGTTCTGACGTCACGACGTGGAGCAGATCTTCAACTCTTTTGCAAACTCTCTTCAATATTTCCTCCACTTTTTATCCGATTTGGCTATCATATGATTTTCCTCTTCCAAACATACACCATGGTTGACAAACCTACAAATAAAACACTAAAACGAATAAAAATGGACAAGAACGACCAAAGAATTAAGTATAAAACACTAAATAAAAGGTGAATAAATTCACCTTATCAATTTCCCCCAAACTTAACTTTTGTTCGTACGCGAACAAACTAAATTAAACACAACAAAACCCTAAAACACAAAATCCTAACATAAAGGTCCTAACAAAATACTAACACATAACATCCGCGAACAAACTAAATTAAACACAACAAAACCCTAAAACACAAAATCCTAACATAAAGGTCCTAACAACATACTAACACATAACAGCAAAACGCATCCAACTTCATCAATTTAATCTAAGGACAAATTCCATGTAAATACCTCATAATCTCAAATATTCAAATGTCAAGTACACATAATATACGTCCCGAAAAGTTATCAAAGTACATTAACGTACTCATTTAGACACGTTGAGCCAACCATGTGTGTGTGCACGATAGGTTCCACCTCAATTCGTAACTCATCTACAATCATGCCATAAGTCAGGGCTCCAACAACTAAGTATTCGTCTCAACTTTTCCTTACTAACATATTAAAAATTCATTATTCAACTCATATTAATGAGGATTCGCTTGGCAAACCTTTAGGTTCATAAATAACACTCGTATCCCCAAACTGTCACACTTAAATAGGGTATTTCATTGGAAATCCCGTGACATCCACCTGGAGTACTATCTCACTTTGGGTTTTAGACCCATTCCCACTCATGCAAGTTCTCCATTAACTTTTTCGTTTAAGAGCAGTCTCACAGAGGAGTGGCAATATGAAGCTAGAGTCTTATGGATTCTAATCTCCGTTACCATCCATATGAGTTCTTGTAGGGTTATTATTAAAAGCAATCTCATAGAGGGATGATAGTATGAGCAAAACAAGCTTAAAAATGCAAAAGTATTAAGTGCAAAAAATTATGCAAGCACATTTATTAAAGAACACACTTTAAGCGAGTTATATAAGTTTAAACTAAACAAAGCGTTAAAAACACACCAACCTACTTAATGATTACAAACTCGTCAATCCCTTCAATAGTTTCCCTAAGTGCACAAAAATGATTGACTCAAAATGCTAAACTTTCCATCAAAGACCCGACTCCCTCTAGATAGTTCATTATTTTTCTATCCCACATCGAATTTTTCGATAAAAATACAATCATCGGCAACATGACACTTATCACAACAAGATCAAATTTTCGAAAAAAAAATTGGATACAACACAGAAATACCTAAAACCATGGTGTAACTATGCAAAAAATTATCATTGTCGAATTACTTATTTACGAGCTAAGGTTAACTCAAGGGAATAACTAATATGAATGGGACACAATAACATTCAAAATAAAATCCTAATTCCATTAACTTAATTGTCTTAATAATGCGCAAATTGACAATAAAAATAACAAAACTACTAAGAAAAGCTAATTAACCATTAATCAAAGCATAACATCCACACTTCAACCCTAAGAAAATTAAGCATAAAGACATACAAAACAACTTGAAATGAATAACATGAATTTCATCCCCCCCCCCACATAAAATACACCTTGTCCTCAATGTGTGAGAAAATGAAAGAATACACCTATTATCCATGTAATCTCCAGCTTGTTGTGCGTTGAGGCCTTGGCAATGTCTCAAGTAGCCTTCTTCTTTATTCAAACTAACAATTAAAACAAAAATATAATAAAAACTAGTATTTTTAAAGAAAGGTAAGAAGGTAGTTCTAGGTTTATTTGGTCCCTAGCTAGACCTTATTATTGTGGCCTTCTCTTTCAAGATTCAGAATACCCATCCCTATATCAAAAGAATGCTCTTTCACAAGCACTTCGTCTTCTAGCATAGGGCTTCTTTTGCAACCCTTTGAGGAGGAACTTTAGCTCATACACGTGAGGATCAAGTTCAATAAATTCAATTTTGTACCACTTTTGCTCTTCCAAGGTAGGCTCCTCCTTGACTTCTTCCACCATTAACTTTGGGATTTCCCATGGTTCGTCATCCTTCTATGTCACCTTTTCTTCCACCCTATTTGAACTACAAAAATCCACCAACGGCTTTGCATCCATGGTCTCAATAAAATGATCATTAATTTCAAAGATGGATGTATCAATAAAACAAGTCTCTAACATATTATCTATTTCACGAAAAATATGCAAGTCTTCCTCATCTAAACTAAAATAGTATTCAGTTTTAGACACCTCCACATCATCAACACATTGAACAATATTATCATCTAATAAGGGTATCTCAGTATGCATCATTTTAATAACATCTACCATATCATTTAAATATGAAATTTCATGTAAGATGTCAAAATAATACAAGAATTCACTATGTTGGCTACTTTATTTAAAATAGACATGTCTTCATCACATAAACCAACATACGGGTCAAGGCGGGAGGTCTCTTCATTATCAAAACAAACAATATTTGACTCATTTAATATTGGTTCATCATCAATGCATTCCTCCAAATTATCTAGAACATGCAAAGATTCCCACTCCCAAGGACACTTTGAAATACATTCATCATGAGAATCATTAAATTAAAAATCACCATCCATAGAAGTTGGGACACTATGATGTAATGAATCATGTTGTGAGATAGAAGATTAGATAAAATGTGATTGGACAAGTTGTATATCACTATTGCTCAATGTTGCATTAGATGAATACTTTTGGGATTCATGGTGTAGAGTTTCCTTGAAATGTTCTATAAGTACCTCCAAGTTTTTTATTGCGCCACCATGCTCTCTCAATCTGTCATCTTGACTCTTTATGAATGCCTCCAATTGAACAAGTCTTTGATCTAGAACTTCCCAATATTTATCTAGTCTCCCCATGAGTTTACCGAGCATATCCTCTAATGGCGCTTCCATTTCCTCCTTAAGATGCATTTTATTGTTTTGTTCTTGAATCGACCACTCCCTATTATAGCCCAGATAATATCCAAACTCTCCTTGAGAATAAGATAAAGAGTGTTGGCCAAAATGATTGCTATTTCCCCACGTGCAAGATCCTTGCTCCCTCAAATATGGTTCATAATCACCTTGATAATTACATGCATTCCTATATTGAGAAGGGCATTGATTAGTGGGATGATCCCCTTGGCACAACCTACAGGAAACAATATTCATTCTCAAAGTAGATTGTTCATTATCATAAAAGTTCAAATTTTTTAATGGATCTTCAAAACAAGGTAAAGATAAATAACATGAAGGTTCACTATATCCCCATTCATTGGTCTTCCCATATCCTAAATAGTGAAAATCTCCAAATATTCTAGAGTTTGTTTCTTTATCATCCACTCTATGTGGTGGGTCAAAATTAATTTCAAAGGATTCCCCAAACCTCCTAGACATACTTAGGTAGAAATTAAATCAAAAAATAAATAAAAAAACACAAAATAAAAAACAAAAAAATGAAAATATTTACAACTAATATTTACAAAAAAGATAAAATTTCAACACGGTTGCTTTCCCTGCCAACGGCGCCAAAATTTGACAGGGGTAAACATGTGTATAAATATGTTCTCGTGGTTGCTATCTACACCTAATAAAAAATAATGCTAAACAACCACTGTGAATGTGATAGTTTAACGACAATGAATTTTAAGAAAATACTTTTGGGATTTTATATTTATTAAACTAAAGACACTGAATTAAAATACAAAACACAATAAATAAAATGATGACTTTGGTGTAAAACACTGATTAAGCAAGTGTACTCTCGAGGTTATATTTTAGGGTTACATAAGAGCATACATACATCCCATCTATGGTTATGCAAAATAAGGGTAAATAACATAACTCACGCCCTCCTATATAGTAAGAGGCAAGGAATGATTTAAGCACTTACCTATTTAGATATTAACTAATTCGTTAAACCCTCCTATGTGGTAAGAAGCAAAGTTTACTTCCTTAATTAATTCGAAATGTAATGCAACTACCAACTCGACCAAACCCTTAAGTTCAACCGCTCCTATGTTGTAAGAGACAATGCCCGAAGCTAATGCTAATCTAATCCCCCTAACTCCTCCTATGTGGTAAGAGGCAAGAGGTAAGCTAAAATTAATCTAACAAATTCACAACCAACCCACAAAATATTCTAAACAACCCACTCTAATCCTCCCATGTGGTAAGAGGCAAAATTAAAGCAAGTTATCTCCAAATAATTTTCTGCACTTTAAGCAGATATTCATCATACATAATTTGGGCCCTAATCATGCATAATTCTGAAGAACACAGCAAAACTCATTCAACAAAGACCATAAGATAGATTTTAGCATGTAAATTAAGCACAAAAACCCTTATTCATAATCCCGTGAGCAAAACAAATTTAGTTGAGCATGGCTAAATCAAACATCATAATATTAATAATTATCACAATATTGAAAACATAAATTAAAAGAAAAGATAACACCTTGAATTGTGAATCCTTGGAAGAAATCCTTATCTCTAAATGAATCAATTCAATAATTAATGATGTTGCCAATCAGTACAGCTGCAATTCTCCATAGATAGCCAAAATAATAAAACCCTAGCTATTACAACGAAAAACCCCTGCTTAATGCTCTCAAAATTGTCACCCGTTAAAAATTTGTAAACCTAGCCTTATTTATAGAGATTCTATAAAAATATTTGCCAATAAGTCCTTCACGAAAACCTTATCGGATAAGAAATCTCGAAGTGGGCAAAAATCACAAATTTTCAAAATTAACTCAGAAATTCATGCGATTCCCGACACCGGGACGTGCAGTGTCGCACGTCGCGACATGCACCCACGTCACGATGTGGGAGGGGTCCCGACGTCGCGACGTGGCTCACTGCCATTTTCTCCAAAATCGCCAAAAAATCCATCAAAAATCAAGTTTAATTCATTTTTGACGTCACAACATGCAGATGTGCACGTCACGACGTCCACCCATATCGCGACATGGAAGTCCCGACGTGGAGTAGATCTTCAACTCTTTTGCGAACTCTCTTCAATTTTTCCTCCACTTTGCATCCGATTTGGCTCTCATATGATTTTCCTCTTCCAAGCATTCATCATGGTCGACAAACCTACAAATAAAACACTAAAACGAATAAAAAAGAACAAGAACGACCAAAGAATTAAGTATAAAAACATTAAATAAACGGTGAATAAATTCACCTAATCAATACATTATCATATATGGAGAAAATATTAGATTTTCAGTACATTGATTCCATATAAAAGGAACTAACTTATGTAATTCATAAATCTGTTAGTAATCCTACCCAAAGTCCTATTAATTTACTCTTTTCATTATGTTTCCTCATAATATATCTATTGTTCGTTCTTCTTCTTTAAAAGAGTAAAAAAACATTAAAATTGTATAAATTAAACAAAAATCTCAAGATAATTTTGAGATAAAAATTTCTCAAGAAAATAAAATTGATTTAAGAGAAATAACCAAAATATGTGTTCAACATTTTAATCTTCCACAATATCGATCATTTAAAACATTGCTTTTCAAAACTTTTAATTCTTCTCAACAAAAGTAATTTCAAAATAAATATTGTGAATTCATACAATATACTAATGTTATAATTTCCTTTATTTTTTGGTTTTATATAGAAAATAAAGAACATTACATAAAATATCCAATTAGTTTAAATATAATTGAAAAAGCTTTTCAAACTTTGAATTATCTAATAAATTATTAAAATTATTTAATGTTTTACAACAAATAAATAAAGCAAAAATTCCAAATGAAAATTATTCTACTAATGAAAAAGATGAATTGCTTGATTCTAACTTAGTAGAAATTAGTTGAAATGATGAAAATACTAAAGAAATATGTGAGTAGTAATCTTAAATTAAAAATTGTTCAAGAATCAAATAAAAATAAGTTAGAAATATTCACAATATCTGAAAACCATAAAATCCTATCAGATTTGCTTAATGAAATTAAAGATCCGATAAAAAGAAGACAATATTTAGAAAACTATTTTCAAGAAATTTTTTTTTCAAATAGTTCAAATAATTCTTCTTCATCTATTAATAAGTCTTTAACTAAAAAACAAATAGATAAATTAAATATGCAAGAGGTTCATAATCATTTCCAAAATACAGAATTAAAACAAATTATTTTACCTATTTTAAAACAAGAAATTAATGAGTTAAGAAACATAAATTGAGATATTACAAGATAAAGCTTTAGTTGTAAAAGAACCTTATTTGGTTAAAGATAAAAAAAAAAGAAAATTTCAAAAAAATTCTCAAATAAATACTTTAATTACATCTCAAAAATATTATATTTTTGCAACTATAGTAATACTAAACTACCCTAAAATATTATTATTCATATTGATAATTGTTAGCCGTATATGCAACCTCAGAAAGGTGGAGGGTTGAATTAGGTTGAGCAATTAAATATTCTGTGCAAAATTACAATCACATAATATATCAAATTTGAAACAAAATGTATGATCACAAGAACTTAATTCACCAAATAAAATTCACAATAATCAAAATCAAATATCCACCAAGTTATTATCACAATATCAATGACAAGTAATGAAGCATATAAATCAAGAAAATAATTCAAAGCATAAAAATGGACATACGAGATTTAGAGTGGTTCAAGTCTCCCTTTGGAGCCCTCTACATTCACTACCTAATCTCTCAATGTTAGAATTTTACCAATCCAGTCAATGGGATATCTTTATCAAATGTGATATCCAAACCTTTACAAACCTTGTAAAGAAGTTTAAACTAACTCAATAGTTATCCAAACTAATGATTTGAGTTTTTACTCTCCCTCTTAGAGAAAACTTTAATTTGAAGATTACAATTGATGATTACCCTCTTAATAGGGTAGATACAATCTCTTGAAGCTCACATACAAATTCCTCTCAAAGAATTGTTCACAAGGAGAAAGTTTAGCTCAATAAGAATGAAGGACAAATTCAAAGGCTCATTCGTTTTCCCTTTGGATAATGATAAAATCCTTTTTCTTTTGATGTTTTAGAGAGTGTTTTATACTTGTGTTTCTTACTCAAACATCAACCATTATGGTTATGTACGTTATCAGTATATATAGAAATAATTTAGAAAGAAAAATTGAACAAAATTTGCATTTTTCAATAAACTAGCCATTACAATTGAATTCTGTCAGATACATTAGGACATCTGAATTGGCTAAGAGGTCTTCCGAATTGACTAGTCGATGTGAGTTCGGATATTTGAATTGGCCAGAGGTAATCCAAATGTACTTTTCAGAAAGGTTTTCAAATATTTTAAAAATAGGGCCGTCCGAATTATGACTTTTTGTCAAATTAATGATTTTTCAATCTTTCAATCATTTTATAAATATATAAAACAACTTTTATGAAATCTTTGTTTTCAAAACGACACATTTTCAATATTTCATTTTTTTATTCATTTTACTTGACCTTTTGAATGGTTCAAACATTTTATGAGTTAATTTACAACTAGGATTTGGGTTTGGAGAATCTACCCTAATTTACCTAGTTTCTATTTATTCAACTTCTTCAAGCTTCCGTTTGCATTTTGCACATCTACAACTTCAAGGAAGCTAATTGAAACATTATTATACACAATGTTTTGTTAATCATCAAAACAACAAGTAAATTTAAAACACTAGGTCTCTCAATCTCCTCTTTTTTTTATGATGATAAACCAATTATGTGATGAGATAAATAAAATCATAGAAAGCAATTCATATGTTACATAACATGACAAATACTCCCCCTAAACATATGATATTTTTCTCCCCCTCTTTTCATTAACACTTTCTTCCCTTTTGTCATTTTTACATTCTTAATTTTATTTTTCTTCTTTCCATTGTCATTTCTGATTTCTTATATGACAATTCATATAATCACATAACTCCAAATTTCTCCCCCTTTGTCATCAACAAAAACATATAATTACTATTATACATATGAAAGAAATTTACACATATAAGTTCATCAAAACAAATAGAAGCTTGTCTATCAATGTGGCTCCAAATTGTCAATCAAACATGATACATTTGTTGAAGTGATGCAACTTGTTAAAATGCCAAATATTGGAATAATGATCTTATTCCAGTTAGTCATTTAGCATACAATTTTGACATCAATTAAGTCATTCTCTAAACTAAGTTATACTAAATAATTTTCTTTTTCTTTCAAGGGCTTACCTTCAACACCTTGCAACCTTATGAGTGTCTAGGTTTCAAAACATTATACAAATTTCAAAAATTTTATAAATGTATAATTTTAGAAATATTTTTGCATTGTTTTCTTTATTTTTGGACCTTTTCTCATATGCCAACAACCCAATGGTTTTACACAAAACACAATTTCCAAATTTCAACATCTAGTTTTTTTTTAAAGGAAGAAATATATATAACTGGAACAAAACAAAATGCAATGCCGGCTATACCCGTCCACACTGTTACAAATTAAATGCAAAATATCTGGAGTACTACTCCATTACATGAAAGATCTATCTCAATATGTGTAAGGAAAATAGAAAAAATCTACTTGAAAGGATTTCCAGTAGATAGGCTCTATTTTTCTCTAAGCTTAAGGCCCTAATCTGTATAAATAATCAGCAAATGAAGGTCGGAAGCTATCAGTCGGAGGACAAAAGCCCGAACTCGTCAATCACAAGGATCAACCGAGATTACATGGTTAACAATTTCACCAAGCTACAAAAGCTTATCCAATCCAAGAATAAATGTCAACAGCCCGTAGACTGGGGATTCTCCTCAAATTTGATATCACAGTTCACCAAGGAATCCAAATTCAGTAAATGAAGGTCGGAGGCCAACCGAGGGCAGAAAGAGCCAATGTTCACCAAGCACATCCATGATTATTGCAATTTCTCACCCAACGGCAGGAGCATATGATTTACCAAAGCAAGATTACAGCCAGTAAGAGTCTTCTCAGCTATGGATTCCCCAAGAAATCCAATTTCAAATTCAATGCTTAGTCATTAAGTACACGAACAATTCTCTTTTGTTCATATAGTCCAAAGATTCCGCACAGCAGAGAAATCAGACTAGTTCAGCAAGCAAAAGCAAGCAATGGCGTGTAATCTGAAAACATAGCCATTGCCCAAAAAGCAATTGTCCAAATGTCCAAAATTATCCAAAAAAACACAAAGAAATTTTAATTCCAGCAACAATATGATGACACTATGACCACGACATTGCAAATTCGATCATCAAATTTGATCCAATGCATATCAGCAGTACGTTGAAATGCAATCAAATGACAATGCAATTAGGAACTTTAACACAAATTTTCCACTCATTTCATCTGAAGTTCCTCTTTCATTCAAGCAAAAACCTCTAAAAAGCATATAATCCATAGAATGGAGAAAAAATTCTGAATCCAGTCCATATCCTTGCAGAATTCATTGAAGTTAAGAGTTCTAATCTTCACCAAATTTCTCGCCAAAAACCATAAATTACCAATTACAAACAGCAATTCGAGCAACTCCAAGGTTCGCCAATTTCCAGTTCCCAGTGGCTCAGTGGATGGGGGTGACGATCTGGCTAGTGATGAGCTTGGAGGATCTGTAAGAGCTGAAGGCATACAAATGTTGGCTGTGAGATGAGAGAGTTTAAGTCAAAAGTAAGCTGAAGGAGAAAGTCTTGGTGGGCCGATCTAGATTTGTGAAGACCGATTGACCGGCTCTGGTCAAAAGGCCAGAGCCGGTGGTGCTAGGCAGCTTGAGTTAGAGAGAAGGTGGAGAAATTTTTAGAGAGAAGGTTTCTAGGCTGAAAATTTCAACATATAGTGATCTAAGATATAAGCACATTTCAATGATTGATCAATTTAATCATTTTTTAAAACAATAAATTCAAGGAAATCATTCACGATCTTTCAAATTATTGCTTACATAAGCTAAGACAAGGTAAAGTACTCTAAAGTAAAAGAACTTTAACCTAGTTGTTACACCATTGTCAAACTTAGTTAATTAAGCAATTAACTAAGCTTATGCACTTTATATTTGATTTTTCTCACATTTTATCTTATGTGTTTTATTAATTTTCTTTTTTGCCCATTTCTTTGTTCCATTTTTTACTTCTCTTCTAGCAAAGTAATTTTAGATATATGACCATTTTACCACAATAATCACATACCATATTGTATGCTCTATGGTATAAATTTATCATTCTATCACCACAACTAGTTTTTGAGTTTTGTCTTCTTCCAAGGTGGTGATGGTATGATTTATACATTTGAAATCCATAATTATAATAGTGTGAATAATGTTTCGAGTTTTGCACTCCACTATTACAATGGTGATGATTTGAGCTATGGTTAGATCTAACAAACCTAGGGGTTGAGTTTCGTGCACCTTTATCATGTGCATACCCTAATCCATATCTATTGTTCCTTAACCTTTGACTTTTTAAGAGCTTCTCTCAATTTTCTTTTCCTTTAGTGAACTTAGCTAAGCAAATGCTAAGATCATCAATCCTTTTCTTCATATCTATATACATTTTTCTAACCAAATTATAGACTTTGATTTCTTTATTGACTTTTTTATTTTCCAAGGATTTCTTTTAATTTTTACATCTCAATTGATCATTTTCATTCATTAAAGTATCACATTGTATGATCAAATCTTGATTTCAATTATTGGCTTCTTCTAGTTTTTCCTTAAGACTCTTATTTTGGTTTTGACTCTTTATAAGTTCATCAATTAACTTAACCACATACAATTCAAGACCATCATCATAATCATCATCATCAATATTATCATTGGAAGAGGAATTTATCTCATGGCCTTCAAATTCCATGAAGCACATATATGAAGCTTCATCCTCTTCATCACTTTCAAGATATTGTGTTTTGAGGGCTATGCTCTTTTTGGCCTTTGCCTTCTCCTCCTTGTGTTTGGACCTAATTTTCAACTCAAAAGGCATATGTGAGTCAATCAGTTTATCAATAGGTAATTCTCTTAAATTCTTGACTTCTTCAATTTCTATGACTTTGATTCCTATTATTTAGTCAAAATATTTAAGATTTGTCTATTTTGTTCACCTAAAGGGTAGAAATTTTCCAAACTTTTCAAGTTCTTAATTAAGCTATTGAACCTACAATACATTGAATCGATGGACTCACGGATTTCCATTAAAAATTTTTCATATTGGGTCACCAGTATTGACTTCTTTTCTTCTTGAGAAAACTGCCTAGATAGTCACGAAACTTTTCCTAAATCCGCCTTTTGGTCATCAAACTATTAAAGTAGCCAAAAAAGTCATTGAACTTCTTAAACCTACGTATTCAGGTCATTCCATCAAATTCAACTATTAGTGCATATGGAAATCAACTTTCTCAAGGGTAAATTTGTCTAGACAACATCCCTTCTCATCTTCTCTCTTCGTCCCTTTCAGATTTTAACTTTCTCTCTCAAACTCCACCAAAAAATTACCATGGAAGCAATCTCATTTGAAGACACAATGAAAAAATTAATTCTTTCCAACCAAATTAAATGGTAAAAAATAATAATGGACAAAAAGGATTCCAACCAAACCAAATGGTGAAAAAGAATAATGGACAAAAAATAGTTTATCAAAATCTAGAAGATTTGTGGCAGTTGTCATGGCTGTGACTACAGAGGAGGAGGGCGGTGGACTGGATATCTGCTCCCTTGGACTCCTGATACTATCTTCAATCGCAGATGACTTACTTCTTACAAGCACACGTCATTCTATCATAGAATATCACAAACCCACAAAATCTTATATCCTAAAATCACATATTTACACCAAAATTAAAATTTTCCCTCTGCATTAGCTCATCTTTTTCCATTATCTCATCACACTTGTCAACTCAACCAATCCATCACCAATCTTTGTCAATAGTTTATAAATTTATTTAAAACTCGTACATCACTAATCTTTGTCAAATATTCATGAATTTGTTCAAACCCAATTGAAGCCTAGGAAACAGCTTTCAGATTTGGCATAAAAATTATTTTAGGAGTGCTAAATTTCTTCCAACTAAAATTGGGGATTGAAAATTGATTTGCTTGTGGTTGTACTCACTGTTATTTGTATGGATTTCCACTCCCCTCAATCTCTCACTACTCTTTTCTCTCGTTTATAGAGTTTTGCATTGTCCACATGCAAAATCGATGAAGAAGTTCCAATCGCTCTACCTTTTGCTTTTATTTTTGCATAATTGTCCTTCAAACATAATAACAGTGTTCTTCTCTCCAAAACCCTTACTAAATACTCCTTAGCTACCAAAAAGGTGCAACTTCATAATGGTGTTTTGGTGCAATTTACTTTGGTTCTCTAAAAAATTCACCATCTCAACTTTAAATATTGTCAAAAATAGCTTGATTTGGTTGAGAATTTTTTCCTTTCACCAAAGACAAAGAGTAAATCGAAGAAGGAATTAACAAGTAAGAAGAAGACTATAGTTGGTAATTTGACAATTTTGTCCCTCAATTTTATAGTGTTTAGATAAATTTACCCTTGAAAAAGTATGTTATATAGAAGAATTGGACATAATAACCTAAATAATGGGTTTAAGGAGTTCAGTGACTTTTTTTAGCTTCTTTAATAGTTTGATGACCAAATGACAGATTTAGAAAATGGTTGTTGACCATCTGGGTAATTTGCTCTTTATTCTTTAACATTTTCAGATCCTTCATGAATTTCTCTATCCTTTTTCCAAATTCCAAAGGCATCCTTACACCCTTTGATTCTACTAAATTCACTTTCATCAAGTGAATTATATAAGATATTTATTGTCTTTACATTAAGGGTAAGATTTTTTCTATCCTCATGACTTAATTCACTCCTAGTTTTATACCTAGTTTCTACATCTATTATGATTAAGGCCCAATAAGGTCATTCTTCTATAATATACCATAATTCTACACTAATGAATTTGAGATAGATTTCCATTCTATCTCCCTAACATATGTAGTTGGTTTCATAAAAAATGAGAGCTCTAAAGTTTGATTGCCCTTCTAAAAGCATGACACTATTAGTTGCCATAATAATTTTTCTAAGGATGTTAATCCTAAATGTATAGAGATTAGACTCTGATACCACTTGTTAGCCCTATATACAATCTAAGAAGGAGGGTTTGAATTAGATTAAAAATTAAAAATTCTATTCAAAATTACAATCACACAATATATCGAATTTCGCACAAAATGTATGATCACAAGAACTTAATTCACCATATCAAATTCATAAATTTAATTCACAATAATTGAAATCAAATATTCACCAAGTTATTATCACATTATCAATGAGAAGTAATGAAGCATATAAATCAATAAAATAATTCAAAGCATAAAAATGGATACAAGAGATTTAGAGTGGTTCAAGTATCCCCTTGGAACACTTTACATCCACTACCTAAACTCTCAAGATTAGGATTTCACAAATCCACTAAATCGGATCTCTTCACCAAATGTGAGATCCAAACCTTTACAAACCTTACAAAGAACTAACTCAATAACTATCCAAATCTATGAGTTGAGTTTTTACTCTCTCTCTTGGAGAAACCTTTCAACCTTACCAATTTGAAGATTACAATTGATGATTGCCCTTTTAAAAGGTGGATAAAATATCTTTAAGCTAACATACAATTTCCTCTCAAAGAATTGTTTACAAGCAGAAAGTTTAGCTCAAGAAGAATGAAGAAAAAATTCAAAAGCTCACTTTTATGGATAAACTATAAGAAAGTTCAAACTAAAATGACATAAAGAATTAATAAATTTGAATAATCTTGACACGCTTTTCATGGAATCACTTATTGCATCTTCCATATAAATTTATCTTCACATTCATTGTTTTTCACATCTGCATAATGTCATCCTCAAACAAACAAGTGAGATATGTCAATGTAATAATTAATTAGAAAAATATTAGGTATAATTAACGAATGTAATCCAATTCAAAAATAATCTATTAAATAATATTTTTTGAAATAAAAATTATTATATGATAATTAAGGTAAAAAGTAAAAAATTAAAGATAAACTTAAAACCCAAGGTAATAGAATATATTAATTTAGGGGCTATAATTTTATTCATTTACTGCATTAACTTACGGGATATATCGTCATCAAGAATTTATTCATTTTGAATATAATCATTTTAAGTAGTAATATATAGAGCTAAGCATTTTGCTAGTAAATGAATACATTAACTTAAATAAGTTGATCCCAAATGTAGTTTCCGACAATGGTGTTGGGAATTTCTGAATATAGAGAATTTTATGCTGAAATATCATTGATGGTTTTTTGCTACTATAATGTATAATTAGTGTAGACCTTCAACTTTTCACGTCCAATTAATTGTTTTGGGCGAATTTGTTGTGCTTAAATAGTTTTGTTGATCATGTGCTTAAATGGTTCGTTTCCTTGCTGGAATGGTGCTGTATGATGGTGGGTGGATTTTGAGAAAGGGAAACAATGGAATTGCCAATGGGTTGAAGATCCAGAATTTGTCTTTGGTTGAATGGTTTTTGTCATGCTTGGGTCTACCACTTCAGAGATACGGCCGGAAACACTCCAACAGTTTCAGCCCCTTTACCTCAATAGTTTCAGCCACAGCTCTAGGCACTTCAGATACAAAAGTTTCTTCAGAGCTGCAGGTAAGCTTGGCCCTGACTGCTGACGTTTGGTTAGTTGGCCTTGTCTTTAATCATTTACTCATGTGGCTTTTACAGGATACTGTTGTGGCAATTGATTGGTTTGATCTGGGGGTGCTTTATGGCTGTAATGTTTGAACAAATTACCTGTGTAGATAGAGACTAGGATGCTGCTGATTTTGTAATTTGGATTTTTGACCTGTCTAAACCATTGTGAACTTGAATGTGAATCGATCTAGACTGCATTGGCATACTTGCTGCTGTTAAAGAGATAATTTGCAGCTCGGGTGTGGAACACTCATTTGGTGAATTTGATTGAAGTTCTCAACTTGAACTTGAATGAGTTTGCAGTAAAATCTGGAGATTAAACTGTTTAAACATGCTGTTTCAATTGCTAAATAAACTAGCTCAATATCCTGTGCTTGGTGGGCTATGTCTTGCCATATCTTGGATGATTGTCAAATCTTGGGTGAATTGAATTCGTTGGCAAACGGTGTGATCTGCTTGAGGAGAGCTCCAATTCAATTTGCTGGTGGAAATATACACGTACTTGGTAAATTGATCTTGTGCTGGGTGAGATAGTTTGGTCTTGCCGTCTCTTTGTTGAACATTTTTCAAATGCTGAGTAGTTCACATGCTTGGTGAGGTCGGGCCTATCCGTGGTGTCCGACTTCCGAACGATGATATCTATTAGATTTTGGCATTAATTTGGAGCAATGCTTACTTCAGATATATTAGAGCTCCTCAAACAGTTTGTTGCTTAACTGCACAGATTAGGGCTTCAAATTTATAGGCAAATTGAGCTTATCTACTAGAATTCTCTCAAGTAGATTATCTTTATTTCCTTACTTATATTTAGATAAATCTTTCATGTAATGGAGTAGTACTACATATTTATTGCATTTGCTTTGTAACAGTGTGGACGGGTATAGTCGGCACTATATTTTGCTTTGTTCTAGCTATCTATATATTTTCTTTTGATTAAAAAAAAGTTGATCCCAAATGTAGTTGAAAAAAATATTAAAAAACAAAAAAGTGAATATAGAATTGGGCCATGTTTGATTAACCTAGACATAAACCATAATTTTTGAACTCATATAATATTTGTTTATTCGATTTAAAGTTGAAAAATAAAAAACCAAACACCAAATCAAACACAAAATTGAATTCGATTTTTTTCGATTAACTGAAAACAAAATCATAAAATAGTAATCAAATCGAAAATCAAACAATTGAATTCAGTTCAACCAAAAACGAACAAAAACTGTATAACAAAATTTGAAAAAACATAATTGAATTCGCTTCGTTTGGTTTAATCGGTTTTCGATTCTTTTGGTCACCCCTAGTTGCCATTGTACTGAATAGGGGTGACCTTCTACATTATTCATTATTCATTAACAGGCTATCGTAAATAGGGTTGACCTGCTGACGTTGTCCTTGGAGAAAATCTATCAAAGTTTGCTCATTCAATTGCCTTGTCATTGTGTCAATGAGGAATTCAGGTATATATTATGATACCTTAATCTCACATTGAATATGTTAGAGGATCTTGACTAAGATATAAATGTAAATCTAGCATACAAGTTGATAAGTCAGTTTTATACTGACGTATTTGTGTCATTTTTCACTTGACTTTTATTAGTTTGGGTTGCATTTTGGGTAGTATTGTGGTTGGAATGAGTAAAAGAAGTTAAGAATATATGAAGTATGATGTGAGAAAATTTATATTGTGGGAAGATGTTTTGTGTGATTTATGTGTATACGTGATGTTGAACTTGTTATTATAACTTCTGTGGAGTGTGTGGGTATGGTTGATGTTTGTGAAGGAAGAGTGAAAGATGAGTTTGAGTTGTGTACATTAACTGTCATGTTAAGAGTTTCGGAATGAGATGTCAAGGAATGGTAGTTGCAAACTTGAGTTACATTGTGGAATTGGTGTCTCATTGTACATCTTTGCATCAACACACGCACATCCGCACACCCACACACTGACCTTACCGCACACACACACATCTCACTGCACACACTCGCACGCCTCGCCCCATGATGCATGCGGCGAGCTCTCGCACTCACCTCATGCAAGAACGACACTTGCACCGCACACACACACATCTCATTTTCAGAGCTCTGAAAATCAAAATGTTATACTCATTTTACGGTTGCGTATTATTTAAGTTTTGTAACCTCTATATATAGAGGATTTAGTAAGCATTTTAGACAGGATGTTATTGGAGATTCAAAACCGAACTTTTGATTTTCAGAGCGGGAAATTTTCTCTTTCTAGCTTTCTCTCTCTAGAATTTTCTCTCTCTACAAGTTTCTCTCCATTTTCAATTCCGATCGAGAATTGGACCGATCATTGTAAGCTTCTACTCAATTAAGGAGTAAATTCAAAAGACTTTGGTGGATTCGAAGTAATTAAGGCAATACATTTGGTAAAATCTTCCGATTTAATGATAATGAATTGCTTCGCTTTGCAAATTGTGGATCGTGAATTGGTAATGGAGTCTCGTGGCTAAATCGATGATGTCCTAGGGTTTTGACCGGACAATTGTGTAATTGAACCGTGAAATGCTATGCAATTGACCTAATTTCTACGAGAGAGTTCATACATGTTTTTAATTGCTAGAATATGAGAAGTTTCATAATAATTGCACTTGCGTTGGTCGAATTGAACATAGAATGTAGTCGCCATGCCAGTTCGAGGTTTGATTCACTATTAACAATGGAATTTGCATGAAATGTGGACTGGATGTATGAATATGGAGTTTCTTTGTCCTGTCTGGAATTGTTCATGATCCGAGATGTGGTCGCCATGCCAATCGGAGGTCATTGATTCTTAAGAATTGAGTGAAGAATGATTAATTGATGCTAGTTTAAGATAAGGCACTCAAGTCGGGCCTCGCCATGGGAGACTTGAGGTTTTGCATGTTTAATAGCTAGTAACTTGAAGCTGAGACGTTGCGGTATGCACTCATTTTGCTTAGGCCTCGGCATGGGAAAAGTGAAATGTTAAGGAGTATAGAGAACACTGCGGTCGACATGTTGAGTGTTTGCTAGCCTCCTAGGCAACGTTCATCTCCTCCTAACTTGATTTGCATGAGGTCAAATGTATAGCGATCGTGTTTTATTCACAGTTGTCTGGTTCATAAACTCTAGGACGTCTGCCTTAGATCTTGTCATATTCCCTCTGTTCTTCTTGCAATTGCTTTACTACTTTTAATTTGCGAGTACTTTTATTACTTTACTGAATCTTGATATTGTGCATTTTGCAACACAGTTTGAGCAACATTAGCGAATTCTCGCAAATTAAAAGTAGTGAAGCAATTGCAAGAAGAACAGAAAGAGTATAACAAGATCTAAGGCAGACGTCCTAGAGTTTATGAACCAGACAACTGTGAATAAAACACGATCGCTATACATTTGACCTCATGCAAATCATGTTAGGAGGAGACGAATGTTGTCTAGGAGGCTAGCAAACACTAAGCATGTCGACCACAGTGTTCTCTATACTCCCTAACATTTCACTTTTCCCATGTCGAGGCCTAAGCAAAATGAGTGCTTACCACAACGTCTTAGCTTCAAGTTACTAGCGATTAGACATGCAAAACCTCAAGTCTCCCATGGCGAGGCCCAACTTGAGTGCCTTATCTTAAACTAGCATCAATTAGTCATTCTTCACTCAATTCTTAAGACTCAATGACCTCCGATTGGCATGGTGCCTAAAAAAGACTCTACTTCACAGAAAGCAGACTCTATTTCATGAAATTAGTTTGTTAGTTTACTGGTGATGTTGTGAGGTGTTGAGGTTGTTTCTTTGTGTTTGAGTTTATTAGTTAAAGATGTAATGTGTATGTTTGTGTGTAATGAGCATGATTTGAATTCTACTTTCTCTGTGCATGATTTTGCAAATGTAGAAAAGAAAGCAACAACTTATGGACTCATAGTAAGAACAACAACGTATATCAATCTTGAGCAACATATTTTCAAAGCATAAATGAAAATTTGATAAGTTGAGAATGAGCATGCATGAACACAATGGAACAATATGGAAATGACAAAATGATGCAAATGGAGTTGGACCATTGTAACAAAATGTCTATGTATTATCACTCTGAACCTGGTCCTCCTAAACTAACACCAACTTCTACTCAGTTGGCTGGATATCTGATCCCAAATTTGTCAAGAGATGTCATCAGTGGTGCCATTCATGAGCTGCCACCAAGAGTGCCCTCAATGTCTTCAATTAACCCACTGCCTACATTTGGACATATTTCACCAATGCCTCCCACCCCTACTTTTAGGGTGAATCCTGATTTTATGCAGCATACAAGGATTTCGATGATCAGTTTGGGACAGCCTCTTCAAGGACCTACTGTTGGCCCTTTCCATTGGGTGGCACAGCTCTTTAGCGGTCCTTCTTTTTCCACAACGGCTTCATTCTCGTCCCCTTCTTCCTCAGCACCGTCCTCTTCCCAGGGAGCTCCTCCTTCTTAATCTTTTACATTGGGGGCAATGTATGCTTCAAGTGTGGGGGGTGGAAGATGATGCTATTTGGTGAAGAATGATGCAAATGAGCTTCTTGCAACAAGATTTGTTAGTGCATGGAGGGTTTGTATGGACTATAGGAAGCTCAACAAGGCAACTAGGAAGGATCATTTTCCTCTTCCCTTTCTGGAGCAATTGTTGGATCAGATTGCGGGTTTTCTCTTCTACTCTTTCTTGGATGGATATTCTGGTTATAATCAAATCGCAATTGATCCTAAGGACCAAGAGAAGACGACTTTCACCAGTCCCTTTGGCACATTTGCTTACAAAAGGATGCCATTTGGCTTCTGCAATGCCCCCGCGACTTTCCAAATGTGTATGATGGCGATATTCCATGACATGGTGGAATCAATAATTGAAATATTCATGGATGACTTCTCAGTCTTTGGGATGACTTTTGATGGCTGCTTGAAGAACCGAGCCAAACTGGTGAAAAGATGCGAGGAAACTAATCTTGTGCTGAATTGGAAGAAATGTCAATTTTTGGCGCCGCTGCCAGGAAAGGCACGATTTCTGGAATTTGATTAATTGTTTCTTAAATTTCATTATTTTATTTCGTGTTGTTCTGTTCTATTTCATTGTTATTGTTGTTGCTTTTGGTTGTTGTTCTGTTGTTTGCTATTTACATCTGAGGTTCTTGCTTTTTTGTTCTGTTTTACTTCTGCTATACTTCACTTTTGGTGTTGTTGTATGCCCAGGCTACGATCTTCTGGAGAACCTGAGTTTGCGTTAGATCTAGAATTGCAAAAGACTTTGAGAATTCAAGCCAGACAAAGAGAAATGGCTAATCCCGGAGTGAGGGCACCACGTTTTGGTGACCATTACGCGGTCAATTTTGAGAATGGCTTCGACCAGCAAGATATAGACGTCGAGAGTTACCATATACCGACACAAATTGTCTCAATGATCACTCAAGGGCAGTTTTTTCAAGGCCTTGATAATGAAGACCCCAATGATCACCTTGATTGGTTCTTAGGTCTCTGTAGTACTTTTAAGCTTCCAAGAGTGGATCGAGGTGAATTATATAGAATTTTGTTTCCTCTATCATTACGACGTAAAGCTAAGCATTGGTTCAAGAGTATTGGGGGAGCAAATGTAGCAATATCCTTTGATGAATTGCAAAAGAGATTTTTAGCCAAGTACTTCACTCCTGCAAAATTGGAAAAAAGGAGAATGGAAATAATGAACTTCCAGCAGAAGGATGGCGAGTCATTCAGAGAAGCATGGGAGCGTTTCAATGATCTAATCCGTCAATGTCCTAACCATGAACTTGGTGAAATCAGAGAGTTGAACACATTTTTCAAAGGCCTCACAACTGAATCTTCTATGATGATGAAAGCTTGTGATAATGGTGCATTGAAAGATAAGAGTGTGCCAGAGGTTCGAGAATTGTTTAACCAAATTGCTGAAGATGAGTACCTTTTTCCTGAGACACAGAAACCTCATAGTAGAAGGCAGAGAGGAGTGCTGGATCTTGATGAAGAAACTTCTTTGAGTGCCAAGTTTGAGACCTTAGCTAAACAAGTGCAGACTCTGAAAGCTACACATGCTAAAGCTCCTGTGTTGTCATGTGGATTGTGTAAGGGCGACCACCATACTGACGAATGTGCCATTACAACTGAATCTATACAGTATGTAAATAATTATGGCAAACCTCAGTATTCAAGCAATTACAATGGAGGTAACAGACCATATGGTTGAAGTCAAGGAAATTGGGGGGGGCAACAGAACCAAAATCAAGGAGGGCAATACTATCAAGGAAATGACCAACGAAGATCAACAAATGCACCTCCTGGCTTTGATCTTCCAGCTACTACTTCAGAGCAAAGGAAGCTATCTGTTGAAGACATGTTCCAAAAACTCATGGAAAAGATGGACACGAATGAACAGCGATTTGGAGGTCTGGAATCAACCGTCAAACACCATAAGGCTACATTAAAGAACATTGAAATGCAGCTTGGACAACTTGCAAATGTTGTGCATCAAAGGCCACGTGGAGCACTCCCTAGTGACACAGAACCGAATCCAAAAGGAAAAGAAGTGTGTAATGCGATCACACTTAGGAGTGGAAGGGAAGTGCATAAATCCACTACACCTGGTGAGATAGTTTGTGGAAATAAGGAGGAAATTGTTGTTGCACCTGACCAAGAATGTGCCAATGATGACATGGCACTAAAGAAGGAGGGGTGCAGGATAATGGAGAGAGTGGAGAGAAAGAAAGGACCAAGAAAGTTAGAGGACCTCCTAGTCCCTACAATTTTCCTGAATACGCACCTACACCTCCATTTTCTGAGAGAGTGAAGCCAAAGCCAAAGAAAGGACATCAGTTTGATAGATTTTTGGACATGGTGAGACAGGTTAATGTGAGCTTACCCTTATTAGACTTGGTGACTGCAGTACCCAAATATGTGAAATTCTTCAAAGATTTGATATCTAACAAGGAACAGATTTTGAGATGTGAAGTGCCGTTGACACTCACAGAGTATAGTGGAGCATGGTTTGGGCACAAGTTACCACCTAAATGGAAAGATCCTAGCAGCTGCACTATACCCTGCAAAATTGGAACGAGAATCTTTGAGAAACCTCTGTGTGATTTAGATGCGTGAATTAACCTAATGCCTCTTTTTATTGCCACTGATGTGGGACTAAAAAGGAGAATTCGTCTAGTAGCTGTGACTCTTCAACTAGCTGATAGATCCTTGGTCAAGCCTACTGGAATGGTTAAGGATGTCTTGGTAGGGATTGATAAGTTTACACTCCCGGTTGATTTTATTGTGCTCGACATGGAAGAGGATCCGGAGGTACCTCTCATCTTTGGTCGCCCGTTTCTTGCAACAGGAGATGCCATAATTGGAGTAAGAAATAAAACTGGTACATTTCGAATTAACAATGAGCAAGTAGTCTTTGATGTGAATTATTCCATGAAACATTCTATGAATGTGAAGTCTTGCTTTGCTATTCAAGCTGTTGCATATTCTGTGAGTACAAATGATGAAAATGTTAAACATGACTTTGTCTTGGTTGATGATTTAAATGATTCTATGGAAAAGTTTGAGAATGTTGAAATGAATGAAGAGGATTGAAGAATTGTGTCTAAAATTGAAAATCTTGTTGAGTACTGTGTGTTAGATGAGTCTATATTTGAGTTGCAAAATGAAATAGTTGAAGTTAAAATGCATAAATGTGCTGTTAAAGACATGGTAGGAGAATCGTGTGTTGGGATTTAAAAGATAATAAAGAGTGTCATATTCTAATTGATTAAACTTGTTCTCCCACTGAGGTGAGGAAGGAAGAAATTTTGTGCAAGAATGAGAAGCTTATGCCTTCTGTCTTGGTGCCACCAAAGCTCGAGTTGAAGCCTTTGCCTCCTTATTTAAAGTATGCATTTTTAGGCGAAAATGAAACACTTCTAGTAGTGATTTCATCTAAATTGGAAGCTTGGCAAGAAGTGAAGTTGTTGGAGGTTTTGAGGTTATACAAGAGAGCCATAGGATAGACCATTGAAGATATCAAGGGCATAAGTCCTAGCTTGTGCATGCATAAGATTCTTTTGGAAAACAATTTTGTGCCAGTAAGAGATAGACAGTGGAGATTAAACCCACAAATGATAGAGGTGGTCAAGCAGGAAGTCATCAAATTGCTGGATTTTGGAATGATTTTTCCCATTTCAGATAGTGAGTGGGTTTGCCCAGTGCAATGTGTTCCAAAGAAGGGAGGAGTGACAGTCGTGAAGAATGATGCAAATGAGCTTCTTGCAACAAGAGTTGTTAGTGCATGGAGGGTTTGTATGGACTATAGGAAGCTCAACAAGGCAACTAGGAATGATCATTTTCCTCTTCCCTTTCTGGAGCAATTGTTGGATCGGATTGCGGGTTTTCTCTTCTACTCTTTCTTGGATGGATATTCTGGTTATAATCAAATCGCAATTGATCCCAAGGACCAAGAGAAGACGACTTTCACCTGTCCCTTTGGCACATTTGCTTACAAAAGGATGCCATTTGGCTTGTGCAATGCCATCGCGACTTTCCAAAGGTGTATGATGGCGATATTCTAGTCTTTGGGATGACTTTTGATGGCTGCTTGGAGAACCTAGCCAAAGTGCTGAAAAGATGCGAGGAAACTAATCTTGTGCTGAATTGGGAGAAATGTCAATTTATGGTTCAAGAAGGCATAGTGCTTGGACACAAGATTTCTCACGTTGGAATCGAAGTGGACTGAGCCAAGATTGATATTATTGCCAAACTTTCTCCACCTACAAATGTCAAAGGGATCAGAAGCTTCCTTGGCCATGCTGGATTTTACAGGAGATTTATCAGAGACTTCTCTAAGATTGCCAGACCATTGTGTAGCTTGTTGGAAAAAGATGTCCAGTTTGAGTTTGGGGTGGAATGTAGTGAAGCTTTTGAGACAGTGTTTCATTTTCGCCTCGCTGGGGTGAACCTTTCGAAATCATGTGTGATGCGAGTGATTATGCACTTGGCACAGTCCTTGGCCAAAGAAGGGACAAAGTTTTTCACACGATCTATTACGCCAGCAAATTACTAAATGAAGCTCAAATGAATTACACAACCACGGAGAAAGAAATATTGGCTGTTGTTTTTGCATTTGACAAGTTCCGAGCATACTTGTTGGGATCGAAGGTTATTGTACATACAGATCATACAGCTTTAAAGTATTTTCTAGCAAAGAAAGAAGCCAAGCCAAGATTGATTCGATGGGTATTGTTACTCCAAGAGTTTGATGTTGAAATTCGAGACAGGAAAGAGTCAGAAAATGTGGTAGCTGATCATCTCTCAAGGTTGGAGTCAAAGCTCAAGAGGGATCAACTATTTTGGTTAAAGAGCATTTCCTAGATGAACAAGTGTTTAGAGTAGATGGGAAGTCCTTGCCTTGGTATGCAGAGATAGCTAACTACGTTGTGGCTGGGCAAGTGCCCTCTTATTTCTCTAGTGACCAAAAGAAGAAACTGAGAAGTGATGCAAAGTACTATTTTTGGGAGGACAATGCCTTGTACAAAATTTGTAGTGATCAAATCATAAGAAAGTGCATCAAAGAGGAAGAGAAGGAAGACATTCTGAGAGCATGCCATGAAGGACCTTGTGGTGGACATTTTGGCTCTACAAGAACAGGATTCAAAGTGTTACAATGTGGTTTCTATTGGCCTCATATTTTCTTGGATGCAAAGATTTGGGTGGGAAACTGTGATAGATGTCAGCGAACAGGAAACATTTCTTCAAGAAATGAAATGTCTTTATACAACATTCTTGAAGTGGAAATATTTGATGTTTGGGGTATTGACTTTATGGGTCTATTCCCGAAATCCCGAGGCATGGAATATATCTTGGTGGCAGTTGACTACGTTTCCAAATGGGTTGAGGCCGTAGCTCTCGCTCACAATGATGCTAAGAGTGTGGCTGCCTTTTGAAGAAACACATTTTCAATCGGTTTGGATCCCCTAGAGCAATCATAAGTGATGGAGGCACTCACTTCTGCAATGAGATTTTTGAAGCTCTTTTGGCTAAGTATGGAGTGAAACATAAGGTATCCACGGCATATCATCCTCAAACTAATGGCCAGGCTGAAGTTTCAAACCGGAAGATTAAGAGAGTGTTGGAAAAAGTTGTTAACCAAGGACGAAAGGATTGGGCCATGAAGTTGGATGATGCATTGTGGGCGTATAGAACATCATACAAAACTCCTATCGGTGCTTCTCCATTTTGGCTTGTGTTTGGGACAGAGTGTCATCTCCCGATAGAGTTGGAGCATAAGGCCTACTGGGCAATTCAGAAGTTGAACATGGATTTATATGGGACTCAGTCAAAGAGGATGCTGGAGTTGAATGATTTAGACGAGTTTCAATTCAATGCTTATATGAGTTCTAAGCTTTATAACGAGAAAACAAAGAGACATCATGATGCAAAAATCCAATCAAAAAGTTTTGGTCCGGGACAGTTGGTGCTATTGTACAATTCTCGCTGAAGGCTTTTCCTTGGAAAATTAAGGTCACGTTGGAGTGGTCCATTTCGAGTTGTCAGTGTCAAGCCGTATGGTGTTGTGGAGATCCAGAATGACAAAAATGGTAACAAATGGCAGGTGAATGGTCACAGGCTCAAACCATATTTGACTACTCAGGAGACGGGCATCGCAGAGTTAACACGAGCTCCACATGAATTATTCTTGGATGATCCTTTAAATTCACAATAAGACAAGAAGCATGGTCGGGCTGATGACTGTAAACCAAGCGCTCATGAGAGGCAACCCAGATTTTCTTTCTAAGTTTTTGTTTGTTTGTTTTGTTTACTCTTACTTTTGCTCTTAGTTCGTGTAGTGTGTATTGACAGTTCATGGCACAATCTCATAATTTGTTGATGGATTTTGCAACTTATCATTGGGATTATGGTGATGAATGAAAAAGACAGATGGTGAATCTCAGCTATTCACTCAAAAAAAGGGCCGATTAAGATATGATGGTTGACTATGATCCGGCTGACGCACCACAGTTTGTCAATGCTAATGTGGAGAGCTTATTCAATAGATCAGTCAACAGAGAATTCATTATTGAAAGACCTTTTGAGGACCCTTCCCGCAGATTTGAGGAGTTGATTATGGGGCATTCTTGGGCTCATTTCGCAAGAGCATCTGTTGTTGTGAACAAGGAGATGTTTGAGAGTTCTATGCAAATTCACGTGCTGACAGCGTACACTCAGTATTTGTGCGAGGAAAGTATTTGAAAGTCAATCGCCACAGCATTAACTTGCATTATCTTCTTCCCGATCACCCTGGTGATACATATAGCCGTTTGGTGAGGGCGAAAAACACAGATCATTTATTGGATGCTGTGGCATTGCCTGGTGCTACTTGGGTGCGAAATGCTAGGAATGAAGCATTATATGTTCCCACAAGTGAACTAACAGCGGGGGCAAAGATGTGGTTGCTATTTATCAACTCTAAGCTCCTGCCTACTCGCCGCACCAATATGGCATCGCGGGAACGTGTTCTCTTGATTTATGCTATTCAGCATGACTTCTCTATTGACATTGGAAATTTACTGATTGGGTACATTAGGCGGGCGCAACGAAATGAATTTGTCCCAATGTTCTTTCCCGCTCTGTTTACAGCAATGGCTCGAGATAAGGGGGTTGACATTTCTTCGAACGACAATCCTCAACATTCACTCGGTCTTCTGGGGACACCTCAATGGCCTGCATTTCTGGAGGAAGAATGGGTAGCAAGACTCTCCCGAGGATTATCATAGGCCAGGTTCCTTTACTGATATTTTTTTTCTATCCCGGGGACCGTGACTTTATGCAAGTGTGGGGGATGTTTGATTTGAATTTGAAGATTGTGCTAATTGCCAGAATTTGAAGATTGTGCTAATTGCCATTGCCATAATGAACTTAGAGTAGTAGTAGTGTTTGAGTAATGTGTTGTTATGATAGATTTCATCAAATTAGTTTGTTAGTTTACTAAGATCATGAAATTAGTTTGTTAGTTTACTAGTGATGTTGTGAGGTGTTGAGGTTGTTTCTTTGTGTTTGAGTTTATTAGTTAAAGATGTAATGTGTATGTTTGTGTGTAATGAGCATGATTTGAATTCTACTTTCTCTGTTCATGATTTAATGTTCTAAAAGCTGCAACAAATTGAATGATGTAAAGTTGAGGTTGTTGTCCAACTTTTATTACATGAGCTTATTTTATTTCGGGGCTTTACATGATGATTATGGTATTGAGCTAGACATGTTGTCGGGATGTTTTGAGTTAGTAAAAAATGTGAAATTAGGGTCTTAATGATTATTGAGAAACGTTGCCTAACTTTGTTGTTTTCTTTTGTTATTCATGGGCACGAGTACATTTGAGCTAGAGTGGGCATCATTCATGGAAATGGTAAGGTTTGGTAAGGGTCCTAAACATGACTTGATGATCTTGAAATATATTTGAAAGCTTGGTATGATGTGTTTGGAGAATTGTTAAACCGAATTAGAAATTGGCTTGCTCTTTGGCGTGAAATGAGTGTCATAAAGCTGAAACTCAAGTTTGGTTTGTAGTGGCATGTGAATGCATTATTCTCTCTTGGCAGAAGGTAGATAAGTTGGTTCACATGCCTTGAATGAGCATGGACCCACTTTTGTCATGACATGAATGTAATCTTGTTGTGTGGATGGAAACACAAATGCTTAGATTTGGCCGATTGTGTGTTAATGCATAACTTGGTTCTATAAATGCCAACAGCCATTGCCAATATTTGAGAACCAAGGCAAAAAAAATTTAGCAAGCTCGAAATACGTATAGTGGCAAGAGCTCTTTCCATTTTCTACTCTCTCTAAGTTCTTGAGTTGTGCTTCCCATAAAAGGTATGTTTCGGTGTTCCCTTGGCTTGTACTTGGTTGGAATTCATACATTGTGTAATTTGGTGTTGGTAAGAACATAAACATGATGTTGTTGTTGATAAGATGAAGGATATGATGAGTGCATGAATTATGATGATGCTTATTCAAGAGTAGAATGCATGCTAAATGTGAGGGGAATAATGGGATGAGTGATTTCAACTAATCCTAGTTTTGACATGTTTCTGTAATTTGATCATAACTTGATAATGGGTTGTCTAAATGAGTTGATTCCAGTTGAAAACTTTCGTAAAAGAGGTTGGCCTACAATGTTCATGTTGGGCCCTTTTGCCAAATGTGACTGGAATGTGGTCTATTTTCGAAGACAAGGCAGTGTCCATATTATTGTTGTCGTTTGAGAAATTCTGGATTTGCCCTGATTGGAATACCTCGGTTTTTTGGCCATAACTTGCTTATTTTTGGTCCACATTGAGTGATTCTTGTCCCCACATTTAGATAAGAGAGTGCTCTATAATTTTTAAGTTTTAAGTTTTGGTTGATTTGATTTGTTTCATATGTTATTTTGCATATCTTCATGAGGATTCAAGCTGAAATTAGACTACCTTTTCTGCCAGCTTTACCTTAGTGTAGTAATGCGACTATAACTTGGTCATTTCTTGTCTAATCTGAGTGATTCCAGTTCCTAGATTTAGCCAATATTTAATTCTACAACTTTGATGCTTTGAATGTTTACTAAATCTACCTGTTTGGTATATTATTGTCTCGATTGTGTGGAAATTGTGCAACTGAAATTTTGTTTTGGGCAATGGGTTCCGTTTTGCCATGAGTCTATTTGTGGGAGCTGAAGTTGTCCATCTATGCATAAGATGAGGAGGTTCAAGTTGCTATGATTTGTTGCTATGCTTTGTGGATGAAAAGCTATATTGTATTTGCTTTACTTGTGAATAATGGGTGTTGTGATATCATAATCGATTTTAATATTTGAAGCTAATTTGGTCTTGATGTTTTAATTCTTGGATTATACTTGCTATGTTGTGTAAAAGAAGTACGGAGAAGCTCAGTTATTTTTGGTTGTTGATGGCAGAAATGGCGCCCAAAAAAGACTCTACTTCACAGAAAGCAACTACTTCAGAGAAAGGGAAAGGCAAAACCCAGAAAGCTCTTGAAGACTCCGACTCTGACTATTACCCCGATGAGGACTTACCACTCTTTGAGGATCCCCCGCAATATATGATGCAAGCGACAACTCCGAAAAAAAAGAAGGGTTCCTCATATCAACCTTCGGAACCATCAGTGTTTGTAAGTAAGGGAGCCCAACAACGTTGGGAACAAGGGATGGGTATGAAGAAGTTACATCTGGAAAGAGCATTCGCTGTGGAAGGCGGTCCATTTCAGGAATTGATGGAGTTCCACCATTTTGATCAGAAGCTCATGAGTGATTTTGATCAGAAGCTCATGAGTGCACCAGGTTATTGTAATGCCAGTCTTGCAAGGGAATTTTATGCCAATGCCAAGTTTCCAAATTCGGCTGGAGATTTTTATGTGCGGGGAAAATGGGTGCAATTTACAAGTGTAATCATTAATACTCATCTTGGTACTCCTAGTTTTCCTCAGGATCCTTTGCCATTTCTGGAAGATGATGAGTGTGACCAAGCTTTAACGGTGGAGCTAGCTTTGCTAAGAGCTAAATGGGAACTAAACACACGGGGTGAACGTAAGCATCTTCGTGGTGAATGGTTACGAAGTGATGTCAAGATATGGCTTATGTTTGTCTTGTCGCGTATTGTGCCGAGTTCTCAATCGACTGAAGTGATACGCAATCTATTATACCTGATATCAGCAATTCGCAGGCGGAGATCGATTGATGTTGGTCGTATAATTCTGTCTATCTTACAATCTGGTATTGCCACTGATAATGCAGCTCTTTACTTTCCTGTCTTGATTGAGGAAATCTGTATGGCTCAAGGTGTTGATACTGAAGCTGGGGAGTGGCGTAGGAATCCGGGCCCGATTGGTACACGATTGTATATCAAATATCTGCTTGTGGAAAAGGAGATGAAGAAAGCAAAGGGAGCAAGGGTTAAAGAACTTCGGGATAAGTTTGGACCTTTACCTTATGAATCATGTGAAGAACCACAGCCATATGATTTTCATTCCTTTCAAGGGGCACTACAAGAATTCTAACAATCTGAGGATACTCGTTTTCAGCAGTTGGACGAAAGGCTTGAGGGCATGCATGAACAGATTAATGATATGTATCAGGATTGGACTTCGCATTCGTCTAATATGCTGGGAAAGTTGGATGATATGTCTTCTATTGCGCAACAACAATTTGAGGTATTGTACCACAGGCAATTGAAAATGCAAATGGAGTTGGACCATTGTAACAAAATGTCTGTGTATTATCACTCTGAACCTGGTCCTCCTAAACCAACACCAACTTCTGCTCAGTTGGCTGGATATCAGATCCCGAATTTGTCAAGAGATGTCATCAGTGGTGCCATTCATGAGCTGCCACCAGGGGTGCCCTCAATGTCTTCACTTAACCCACTGCCTACATTTGGACATATTCCACCAATGCCTCCCACCTCTACTTTTAGGGTGGATCCTGAGTTTATGCCCCATACAAGGATTCCGATGATCAGTTCGGGACAGCCTTTTCAAGGACCTACTGTTGGCCCTTTCCATTGGGTGGCACAGCCCTTTAGTGGTCCTTATTTTTCCACAACGGCTTCATTCTCGTCCCCTTCTTCCTCAGCACCTTCGTCTTCCCAGGGAGCTCCTCATTCTTAATCTTTTACATTGGGGGCAATGTATGCTTCAAGTGTGGAAGGGTGGAAGATGATGCTATTTAGTGAAAAAAAATTTTAACAAGCTGGTGCCTTGTGTTGATTATGGGGGGTTCTGGTTATTGGAGTTGTCCTAATGTGTAGAAATTTTTCTGAGCCTAGAAAACGAAGTTCATGATGTGAAGTTGTTCTGAGTTTGAATTTTGAAATCTGTGGCAAGTTTCTTTGAAGTATGATATGAATTGATGCAGTTCTGTGAAGTGTGCTTTGTGAAGAAGTGTTGAGATGTATAGAAGTTGGGTTTTAGGGTGTATTCTCTTTTAGTGTGTTTTTAATATTGTGAGTATTGAGTCTTGTATGTGAGGGTTGAATAAATATTTAGAGTGTGAGTGAATGCGTTGTGAGTAGTAAGTGGAAGTATGGATAATGGAAAAACACTCTGTACTATGCCTCTGCTTTCTTGTTAAGTTATGTTCAAATTTGTAGTTCATAAACTTTTATCTTTGTATTGCATGCGAAATTGTTTTTCCATTGATTCCAATCTTGATGAAATCAGTATATTTTATTAATCAAGGCATCATGTTAAAGTAAGATAAATATGCTATGCAAAATCATTCTTGGACATAGGAGGAATCTGATTCACTTTGTTCTTGTTGATATGCATAACCTCGGTGTTTTGGGATGCTCTTGCATACATAGTCCCTTAAAGACATCCAGGAAATTTTAGTCACACAAGAAAGGATATGGAGGAAAAGCCTTTGGCAATTGGGAATGAAAAGCTGAAATACCCTTAGCAAGCTTAACGGGAAAAAATAGCCATAAAACCCAAGCAGTTAAAGGGAAAAAGAAGCCATAAGACCCAGGCGAACACACCAATGTGTGTGATAAGCGAAATACACCAAAGTGCAAAACGGAAATGAAATCAATTAATAGAAGTACCAATGTGCGACCATTGATCTTGTGTGACTATGAGTTCTTGTGTGTGGATATGGTGATTGTTTATGTTTTGAGATGTTCTCGGAACAAAAGGGGAATGCATGCATGAAGAATAGATGGACAGGTATTCCTCAGCACACACTTTCACGCATGACATTTTGGTCTTTATTCATCGTGCCTTGGTTGATAATTTGTGCTGAAATTTGATGGTTTGGAGTCGAGGACCTGTTGTGAGTTTTGTGCCTGAAAAATTATTTTGATGAACTCAGAGGAGAGCAAGTTGGACAGAGGAGCAAGGTCTAGTGCTGAAGTGGTTAACATAAGAGGAAGTTTTGCTTGAGGGCAAGCAAAAGTTCAAGTGTGGGGAAAATTGATAAGTCAGTTTTATACTGACGTATTTGTGTCATTTTTCACTTGACTTTTGTTAGTTTGGGTTGCATTTTGGGTAGTATTGTGGTTGGAATGAGTAAAAGAAGTTAAGAATGTATGAAGTATGATGTGAGAAAATTTATATTGTTGGAAGATGTTTTGTGTGATTTACGTGTATACGTGATGTTGAACTTGTTATTATAACTTCTGTGGAGTGTGTGGGTATGGTTGATGTTTGTGAAGGAAGAGTGAAAGGTGAGTTTGAGTTGTACTGTCATGTTAAGAGTTTGGGAATGAGATGTCAAGGAATGGTAGTTGCAAACTGGAGTTACATTGTGGAATTGGTGTGTCATTGTACATCTTTGCATCAACACACGCATATCCGCACACTCACACACACGCACATCTCACTGCACACACTCGTACATTTCGCCGCATGCTCATGCGTCTAGTTCCCTCACACTCGCACACCTCGCCGCATGATGCATGCGGCGAGCTCTCGCACTCACTTCGCACATATTTGCACTCACCCCGCACACATGCACACATCTCGCCGCACATCCATGCGGCGAGCTCGTACGACACTTGCACCTCGCCGCACACCCGTGCGGCGAGCTCTCGCACCTCACCGCACAACCGTGCGGCGAGCTCTCATTTCATACACGCATTTCACTAACACTCACATTGGGTTGTTTTTACACTACATTTTCTACCTTTACATACTGTTCATGCATTACGTATTCATTTGAGCATTCATCATTTTGTCATTTCCATATTGTTCCATTGTGTTCATGCATGCTCATTCTCGACTTATCATATTTTCATTTATGCTTTGAAAATATGTTGCTCAAGATTGATGTACGTTGTTGTTCTTACTATGAGTCCATAAGTTGTTACTTTCTTTTCTACATTTGCAAAATCATGCACTCCTTTTCCATTCCATGTTTGAGAATGTTGTTTAAACATTATATCTTCCATTTCATAAGAGGAAGATATGGTCCTAAGGCAATTGTCATTTCTTTCATGATGTTTTCACTTTCTTTTTCATTCTTCAGCACTTCACACAAATCATCATCAAACTCACGCACACATACGGCGCACAAGCACGGCGAGGTCTCGCTGAGAGACCTCGCCACTCGTAGGCACAAACGGCGAGGTCTCGCCGAGAGACCTCGCCCTGGAAAATTCCGTTTGGTTGATAGAATTTTGGCTAAGTGTTGATTTTGTGTTCATTGTGCAGGGAATATGAAGTCGTGATCACCAAAGGCTCGAAGGCGCGAAAAGGGAACACAAGGCATGACTAGACACGGCTCAAAGTCGTTGGACTCTAGCTTGGCGTTCCACTTGGAATTCGTGATAGTGCTGAGTTGGACATTTTACGTAGTGGCATTCTTGTAGTTTTATACTCATTTTACTGTTGCGTATTAATTACGTTTTGTAAACTCTATATATAGAGGATTTAGTGAGCATTTTAGACAGGATGTTATTGGAGATTCAAAACCGAACTTTTGATTTTCAGAGCGGGGAATTTTCTCTCTCTAGCTTTCTCTCTCTAGAAGTTTCTCTCCATTTTCAATTCCAATCGAGAATTTGGACCGATCATTGTAAGCTTCTACTCAATTAAGGAGTAAATTCACAAGACTTTGGTGGATTCGAAGCAAGCAAGGCAATACATTTGGTAAAATCTTCCGATTTAATGATAATGAATTGTTTCGCTTTGCAAATTGTGGATCGTGAATTGGTAATGGAGTCTCGTGGCTAATTCGATGATGTCCTAGGGTTTTGACCGGACAATTGTGTAATTGAACCGTGAAATGCTATGCAATTGACCTAATTTCTACGAGAGAGTTCATACATGTTTTTAATTGCTAGAATATGAGAAGTTTCATAATAATTGCACTTGCGTTGGTCGAATTGAACTTAGAATGTGGTCTCCATGCCAGTTCGAGGTTTGATTCACTATTAACAATGGAATTTGCATGAAATGTGGACTGGATGTATGAATATGGAGTTTCTTTGTCCTGTCTTGAATTGTTCATGATCCGAGATGTGGTCGCCATGCCAATCGGAGGTCATTGAGTCTTAAGAATTGAGTGAAGAATGACTAATTGATGCTAGTTTAAGATAAGGCACTCAAGTCGGGCCTCGCAATGAGAGACTTGAGGTTTTGCATGTTTAATAGCTAGTAACTTGAAGTTGAGACGTTGCGGTATGCACTCATTTTGCTTAGGCCTCGACATGGAAAAAGTGAAATGTTAGGGAGTATAGAGAACACTGCGGTCGACATGCTGAGTGTTTGCTAGCCTCCTAGGCAACATTCATCTCCTCCTAACTTGATTTGCATGAGGTCAAATGCATAGCGATCGTGTTTTATTCACAGTTGTCTGGTTCATAAACTCTAGGACGTCTGCCTTAGATCTTGTCATACTCTCTCTGTTCTTCTTGCAATTGCTTTACTACTTTTAATTTGCGAGTACTTTTATTACTTTACTGAATCTTGATATTGTGCATTTTGCAACACAGTTTGAGCAATATTAGCGAATTCTTGAAACAAATCTCCCTTCCCTGTGGATACGATCCCTACTCATCATTCCTACGTTATAGTATAGGGTAAAATTGCAAGTACGTGACACGCTTGTCACAAGTCCGACTTGAAATATTAATTTTGGCATAACGATAACGAGCCAAATTAATTTAGGTTTGAGTGTGAGAGACTCTAGTCACATCATGAGCTTGCGGGCCTATGGGTTTAGTAGCCTGCTAGTTCAGGGCGTGTCATATATACATGCAAAAAAAAATGCCAAGGGCATAAATGATGCATCTGCTTAATTTAGTGCTTTGTCTTGAAAAAAAATATTATGTATATCATAAAGAACTTCATTTCTTTTGCCACGCATTTACTTAATGTATATCATCAAGAACTTCATTCCTTTTGGCATACATTTACTTGTTTTTTAGTTTCGAATTATAGCTGCAACTATTTAGTACAAAGCATTGACATCATGCATAATTAATCCTATATAATTCTGAGTGATTTAATTTTGCTCCATAATTCATGTGAAACCTCTGAATAATTGAACTGTTTTACGATAGCTTGTTAATGAATAATGTAGAAGGTCAAATTAAAGATTGTTCTTTCCATTTTCTCAAATTTATATATTTTGTCAATCATCTATGATTACTTCAGATACACACGCGAAGATGACTACGGAAACCTTAAAGCAAGGTATTACTAATATTTTATGCATTTGAGTTTGTATTATATGAAGTAGCCAAAAAGAATTTCTTGATTATCTCACTTGAATATATGTTCAGAAAACATTGAATTCTAAATGTAAATACTGAACTTCTACAAATTAATGAACCCTCGTGTAAGCAAAAAAATATAAAATATAAAATCTTGAAGTAACAAAAAAGAGGAAATAAACATGAGATTAGTTATGCACTATCACAACTGTTCCTCTTACATGTGAGTTACTAGTGTATATGAATAAACAATATATTAGTGTATATGAATTCTTATACTTCTTTAAATACGTAACTGATAAAAATTTCACTCAATATCTAGATACTTGAATGATATAATGTGCTCTATGCATATCAATAGTAAGGTATATTATGATTGAGCATGCATATAAGGTATGTTAATTAATTAGTTTGCATTTTGTTTCCTTTTGTATCATTTCTTTTTTTCAGAGAGTGTGATTAAACTAAAATGGAGGAAACAAAACAACACTACAAATTTTCAAAATTTACTAGCTAGTGATAATTACCAATGGCACTATATGATTGCACATGCATGTATGACAATTCTGATTTTTTATTTTGTTTACAATTTTAGTTACTTTCATATTAAGATGAAAGTTTATAATATAAATCATGCCATTTTGAAGTTAATATTTTCTTATATTTGTTTCGTGATTAATTTCACTTGTATTGAAGAAGAGGAGCAAAAAATTTCTATTTGGCAAGGAAAAATATGTATTCATTCTAATTAATTTGATAACCATCTATATGACATTGATTTGATTTTCTCTCGTGCATTAATATATAGGGCGAATTCCACTTTACCCCTATGTGGTTCTGATGAAGTTGTGTTACACGTGACAAAATTCGCGAGTAAGGCTTCAAACTTTTTATTTTTATTTCAAAATTAACCTTCATCTTTCACGTTTTCCCTTTTTCTTTTATTTTCCCTTATTTCATGTTTTCTTTTACTTTTCCTTATTCTTATTTTCTTTTTCTTTCCCTTCATCTTCAAAGCTGCCTTTCCCTCTTCTAGCCAATCTCTGATCTCTAATTCATCCTCATTCAAAGTAGGAAGATGAAGCCAACATTCGCTCTCCAACCACTCACGTTATACAAAAACATTTCTTTGAAGTTCCATTGCCTTCTCCCTCTGAGAACGACGACTTGTATTCTGACAATAATCTTTAGGAGAGTTATGTTTCTTGGATTGGGATTTTCTCGATATGGTGGAGCGTTGATGGAGATGGGTTTTCTAAAAGTGATGATGTCGTCACCTAAATCTTAGCTTAAAAAACTAGATTTGTAATCCATCGCAATTTTCAGATCTACAACCCAGACCTGCAACCCATCATGATTATGAAATATGCAACCCATGATGACAAGACCCATTGTGCGTTCAAATTTGTTCTTCCCTGTTGCTTGGTCCAAACTCATGGCTTCAAAGATGGATGCGACAAGAAGCTGCGCTGACAACACGTTTGGGACCAATAATCTTTACACAATCGGAGTTTTTTTTTTTTTTTTGTCCAAAATCGATAATTTTATTATATACAAGAATTTGTACAACCAGCTAAATAGCTGAAGAAAATTACACTGTTAGAAGTAAATTACTCCTAATATTTCAGTGCAATATACAACACTTAAGCAAAGACACAAAGTCATACATGCTTAAATTAAGCAAAAACCCACCACACAAAAAAGACAAAATCTACTTAGTTTACAGCTAAAACTGGATCAAATTTCTTCTCCATTGATACAAAGCTAAAACTGAAGTTAAAGAAGATCGTCTTTGCCTCCCTAGAAGCAAAGTTGGAGCAGAAACTTCTTCCCTGTTAGCCAAAACTAAGAGTGTACCTAAAACAAAATTTTTCTTCCACCATATTCAGTGTCCCCTGCAACAGATCTGAAGAACAAAGACTATGATGGAGAAGATGGAGATTTCTCTCATACCCATTTATATTTTATATATATATATATATATAACTATGTATTTACAAGAACTCCATAATGAAGACTAAATCTCTCAAAAGAGAGAAAAATACTCCCAATAAAGAAGACAAAACACTTCCATAAAGGAAGACAGAACACAGATTTGGATTTTAAGGGAGATTTATGGGTGGGGAAGTGGCGGCAAAAGGCTGCCGCCTCCCCTTAGTTGGCTCTGGTTTTGTGGGTTGTTACAGGAGTAAGAGAAGGTGTACACAATCGGAGTGAAGACATTAGAGTTTTTGATTTCTAAGCAAAATCTTCCGCTACTTCTTGGAGTTATTATTTTATGAATCGATAGTTGCAATCATTTTGGCATAAACTTTTCGGTACTTGAATTTTAGTGGGAGTTTGCTTATTCTCGTGGGTAATTTGCTATCAATAATTTATCTTATTTTGTGAAAATAAAAGAGAGACGAATAGAAAATTTTCATATTTTGATTGTTTGAAAAAATATGATTGGATAGATAATTGTAAATACATAATTGTAGAGAATTATTTGAGAAATAATTGAATTGTTTAAAATTAGAAATAATTTGTTTGTTTGAAAATTAAAATTTTGATAATCGTAGTAGAAGAAAAGAGTTTTTAGAAATTTCAATTCGACATCATTTATAATATTTAATTATTTCCCTATTTGACTAATTAATTAACTAAGGATACTATAGTAATTTCACTCACTTTCATCAGTTTAGATGGATTCTGTCGATTTTCCACAGTAGTTTAAAACACGAGGGGATTATGCCGACATTTTGAAATCACTGGGTGGTGAAAGGGAAATTGCTAAAACCACATGAGAGTAAAGCTGAATTCGCCCTAACATATATAGTCATAGGGAACGATAGCTAACTTTTATGAGACATGAAAAACCTATTTAATTAGTGGTCTCTGGACATTGTTAGGACCAGACACGAGTGTTTTCTAGAAGTAGGATCCTTTTTTTAAAATTTTCTAACAATAGGATTGTTTTAAAATCCTTTTCTAATTATAGCAAATTCGCATTTGTGGAATGCAAACTCTCTGAAATCGCATTCAGCAAATGTGAACATATGGGAAAAAAATAAAACAAAAGTAAAATAAAAAATTATTACAAGAATGAATTAAATATAATAAAATAAAATAATAACATAATAAAATGTAACTATATAATCAATTTATATATTTTTTAAAAGTATCCGGACGTCCAAATATAAGTTCGGATGCCAATTGTTTTATCCGAACTTACATCCGAATGATAAGATAGTCATCCAGATGTAAGTCCGGATAAAACAATTGGAATCCGGACATACATCTGGACATCCGGATTCAAATTGTTTTAATTTAAAAAATATATAAATTAATTATATGATTACATTTTATTATGTTGTTATTTTATTTTATTATAAAAAATTCATTGGAAAAAATTATAACAACGCAACTCACACTTGTAAATTTAAAGTAATTAATTTAGAAAAAAAAATTGAACTCACACTTGTAAAAAATATTTAAAGTAATTATATAATTACATATAAAATAATTTAGAAAAAATCTGAACTCGCATTTGGTGAAGCGAGTTCTTTAAAATAAATCCGGACAACTCATCCGGATGCTAAGGTTCCGTCCGGATAGAAAAGTGTGAATCCTGACTTCACATCCGGATGAGACAACACTAGTCCGGATATTTATTAAAGAGTTCAAATGTTTTTCTAAATAATTTTATATGTAATTATATAATTATTTCCAATAAAGTTTTTTTATAAAATCCATGTAAAAAATTTACAATGTCCGGACGACCTATCCAGATGCTAAGGCACTCATCCGGATGTAAGTCCGGATAAAAAAGTGGGAATTCGGAAGAGATAACACTAGTCTGGATTTATTTTAGAGAACAGGCATTCACCAAATGCGAGTTCAAATTTTTTTTAAATAATTTTATATGTAATTATATAATTACATTAAATATTTTTATTGCGTTATTATAATTTTTCTAATGCATTTTTTTTAAAAAAATCCATATCAATTTCATAAAACGTCCGGACGATGAGTCACTCTTCCGTATGGAAGTCCGGATAAAACAGGGGGAATCCGAACTTGGTATCCAGAAGTGACAACTATCGTCCGGAATTATTTTCAAATTTTTTCTAAATTATTTTATATGTAATTATATAATTATTTTAAATATTTTTAAATATTTTTTACAAGTATGAAGTGCGTTTATTATAATTTTTTCCAATGATTTTTTTTATAAAATCCATAAATTATTGGATAAAATATTTGATATGTAATTATATAATTAATTTAAATATTTTTTAAAAGTATGAGCTGCGTTATTATAATTTTTTCCAATGAATTTTTTATAAAATGATAAGTCCGGATGTAAGTCCGGATAAAACAATTGGCATCCGGACTTACATCCTGACGTCGGGATTCCAATTTTTTTATTTGAAAAAATATATAAATTAATTATATGATTACATTTTATTATAATAACGCAACTCGCACTTGTAAAAAATATTTAAAGTAATTAATTTTGAAAAAATTTCAACTCACACTTGTAAAAACATATTTAAATGGAGTCCCAATTGTGAGTTCAAATTTTTTTCTAATTTAATTACTTTAAATATTTTTTACAAGTGTGGGTTGCGTTATTATAATTTTTTTAATGAATTTTTTTATAATAAAATAAAATAACAACATAATAAAATGCAATCATATAATTAATTTATATATTTTTTAAAATAAAACAATTGGAATCCGAACGTTCGGATGTAAGTCCGGATTCCAATTGTTTTATCCGGACTTACATATGGATGACTGCCTTATCATCCGGATATAAGTCCGGATAAAACAATTGGCATCCAGACGTCCGGAAACTTTTAAAAAATATATAAATTAATTATATAATTACATTTTATTACGCTATTATTTTATTTTATTATATTTAATTCATTATTTTAATAATTTTTTATTTTACTTTTGTTTTATTTTTTTCCCATATGTTCGCATTTGCTGAATGCGATTTCAGAGAGTTCGCATTCAGCAAATGCGAATTTGCAATATTTAGAATAGGGTTTTAAAACAATCCTATTGTTAGAAAACTTTTAAAAAGGGATCCTACTTCTAGAAAACACTCGACCAAGCACACACGCATGCAATTATGATTGTAATCGAGTTGAGTCGATTTTAAGTACACTCTTAATCGAGTTCACTATGGGTGGTATTGAAAATTGAATTCGAACTTAGATCGAATATTTTTTTTTGTAATTCGAGATCGAATTTGATTGGAGGTCGATCGAAGCGAGGTTGAGCAGGCTAGTAATTGGACCGTTTATCTTCCTTACATACAACATGCTTATTAAACGTAAGAATAAAAGTCTAATACAATAAAATTAGCTGTGTCTTTAACTACGAGTAACGAAAGAAATTGCAAGCATTTTTTATGACTTTACTAACTCAGGAACATTAGTCAATATATATAGATAGATAGAACATTAATTGTAGAGTGTTACACATTTATATATAGACTAGTCGGCAATCACCGCGCCAGCTCGGTGTAATTAAATGTTATTTCCGGTTATAATTTTAATTCAGTGTAATAGGTATAAATAATATAATATTTATTACACAATACATGTACTAACATTTACTGTTAATATTTCTACAAACCTACTCATAACTTCGGTCGCTATACATGTTTATACATATTTAAACATTTCCATAAGATACATAGTTGTCAATACTTGTACACACACTTATACATATACATATACATATATATGTATACACTATATGCACTTTCGTATATTTGTATATATTACACTTATGTTTACATTATAAATTTGTACACATTTTGCACATAATGTGCACACTACATATTTACATATACTATATACATTCTCATACATTATAAATATTTGCAAATTCGCTTTACATCTGAACACATTACAATGTACATGTGTTATATACTACACATATTATACATACTTATACACACACTTATACATACTAAGCATACATTGACACACATTTAATTATTTATCACACTATAATTTTTTACTTATTTTTCATATATTTTCGACGCTACATATATTGCACATAATTTTTACATTTGCACACACTTTAAATATTTGCACATTTTTCTTACATTTTAACACATTTCATATGTGCACATATTTACACTTACATTTTAACACATTTTATGTTTTTTTAAATGTTATTTGACTATTTTTTTATTTCATTGGAAAATTCCAAAAATAATTGTCTTTCACAATATTATGAAGAATGTTTTCATTACTTACATTTAGAATGACACAATTCCGTCACTCACACTAAAATATGCATTGAATTGGTTATTTTATTTTATTAAATTACTTATTTAATAAAAATTATACATGTGTCATCGTCAAACAATTTACATCATAAGACCATTTAAGTTTTTCACTTAGTATTTATTAGTGGAAGATATTTAATATTTAAACGGTTTAATAGAATAGTATTTATAAAATTTGAATTCCCTTATTAATGTATTTAAAAAATTCTATCGATCATTCAACCATCACAATAATTAAGCATGCAACAAATATTTAACTACAAAAATTTAAAATTATAATTAGAATAGTACCAAATATTTTTGTTCATAACATTATTTCAATTCGTAAAAAAAATGCATTAATAAATGTTATACATGTTTAAATAATATGAATATTTTATAAAAAAAAAATATCATAGCCATTATAAAGAGCTAAAACTGAAATGGATAGGTAACCACACATTTTGATATTAAATGATATCACTTTTTGATATATGTTTCTGGACTTATTCCACCAATGATTCCTTGTGAAGTGAATATCTATATACATTGGTGTTTTTTTAAAGTCTTCACTTTCAAGAGAATATTTTCTAGTTTGTTGTCCACTATTATGAAAAGGATCAGGTCATCTTCTTCAAGCATGTTTTTAATGACACATTTTCATTTTACCCTCGAAAGTGTGTCATAATCCAACCCTTGCGAGCCATTTGGAGGCTGATGTTTTGTGATTCACAAGTATATATTCCTTACACAATAGGTTGATATCATGCAACAAAACAATTATGAATAAATATAACATATTTTATTTTATGTCAATTAGTACAGTTTTAACTTATATTTTGCAATAAGAAAAAATGAATTTAAAGTAATATTATGAAGTAAATGATCATAAATATGTAATTTAGTTTAGAAGTAAATTTAAAAAATTTACCAATAAAAATTGCTACATTGTTTCTTTGAGTAAAAATAGAGCCTCTTATATGGAACAATTAGTGACCCCAAACCAAATTATGCACATGACAAGAGAATATGTAAAACACAAGCAAATAACCTATTATATCTTCTATATACAAGAAAATTATCATCCAAAAATAAGGGTTTCCATTTTTTGCATTACCAATATATAGCAATAATTTTTTGAAGCAAGGTATAGCAAAGGTATTATAGCTATTTATAATTAACATATAGAAACACCAATGACAAACAATTCATTCTAGTTCCAATTTCAATTTCAATTTCAAATTCAACAGTTTCAAACAAAACTTAACTAAAAATGTATAAAATAAAATTTAAACATCCGAATTAATCAATTAGTGAATAAACTTATTTAGGAAAATTAATAATATAATTAACAAACCAAAAACAATACTACTAAATCACAAGAAATGAGTGTGTAAATTGGTTGCAAAAAACTCATAAACAATAAGAGGAACTATTAACATCCCAAAAATTTGGAGCAGATTTCAAGCATAAAATGGCTAAATTATAATCCACACCATATTAGATAACATAGAATTAGTAAATAACAAAGCAAAACATTAACAACAGTGTGTATGCAGCAAAAGGAAAAGATAAGGATTAATGTTATGAACTTTTATAACATTTACATAGACATCAAATAAATTCTCTCTTTTCGAGTAAAATTGTTGAACACTTCCTTTACAGTCCTGGATATTGGATGCGGAACCCCTCCACAACCGTAACTCTTGGGCTCGAATTTCACTCACCCTGTGAATAAACTGTGAATTGATTCCAGAAATCGAGTTCAATCGAAGCAGAAATTCAGAAATTAATATTTTGCAATAGGAGCTAAGGTTTTTTCCTCATTAATCCCAAAATTCAAAACTAATTAGATATGTAAAAACATAAATAAATACAATAAATAATTACATACACGTGTATAGAGCGAGAAAACACTCGCATTTGATAAGTGATAGACAGAGACCTGTTTGTAAAAGTATCGTGGGGAAGTAGAGAAAGTAGCAAAAGCGCCCCTTTCATGCCTTTTGAGAAAATCATATACTAATGACGACAAGAAGACTCAAATGGCAGCACCCTTTAGTTATTATAGCAAGAAGACCCAAAAAAGAATGGAAATAAACGTTAAAAAGAACTTACCATGCAAAACACATTAGAAGAAAATCTCATACCACTACAGAATACATCGGAATACTCAGAATATAGGGAAAGAGGTGTTTGAGTCCAGGAAAGGAGGAAGAAAAAATAGGCCAAGATTAAGGTATCCCATTTGACTGCAAATCTGGATGAATCTCAATTTTTTGTGATTCCCTTGATTATTTTTAAAATAAATAAATTGGGCAGTAAAACGAATCTTAACTCAAACTCAATATCATTTTAGTACCACCATCCCATTTATGAATTTAAAAAAAAACCATAAACAGATGCATTGAAATCGAAGTTTACCTTTGTAATAATAATTAACAGAAAGAATGACAATACTTATCATATTTTGCTGCGAGTTTGAAACTAGTGGGACAGAGGACAATGGGCTATGTTGCAGGCTGGTCAAGCTATTCGGCTGCATTGCTGTTATTGAACTCTGCAAATTCATTGGTTGCATCTGTGAGTTCATTTGATTTTCTTGGGGTGGCATTTGAGAAATTTGAGATTGAGGTTGCGACTTGCGAGTGCTGCATGGCAAGCATTTGAGATTGAGGAAGTTGCCCTTGTTGCAAAGTAACTGGCCTACGGGGTCTATTTGAGTAAAGAATATTTATAATATGCTTTTCAACCGTTCTTCCTTCCAATCAACAAGCAAGAAACTGAGTCGGATATGGTGCAAAATGCCACAAGATGAGAAGAAGGTACGTACGATCTCATTTTTTCACTCGGATACAGACTTCAATAAATAAATAAATATATATATATATATATATATATATATATATACCTGCACGTACGTGTGTACATATATCTTTAATTAATGATGTAAATGGCCAGACGTGTTCGAAGACATGGCTTCCAAGGATACTGAAAGATATAAGCAACTTATGCTTTTGAAAAATCATGTCGAAGGTGCAAGTAAATGAGACTTCGGAAGCACCCAATTTATAGTTTTCTAATCTGTATTAGATTCTGTAATTTCTTGGCCTTATAAGGCTGAAAAACTTTCAACTCTGTATGTTTTCAAGAAAAAAGGCAGCAGTTTTGTACTTTCCGAACAACTCATTTATACAAAGTTAATTCTTTTGCACCATGAATCAAGATATATACAAACCTTATACCCTCTTGTGGTGCTAGACACTTTTTTTTCTTCTCTGATATATAAATAGAAAACAGAATCTAAATTAACGAGCTTACTTAGAATGAGTTCTATAAATTTTCTGTATAAGAGTTTCTTATGGATGGAGTATCGAGGGGAAAATGAAAGTACCAAATAAGTGTTACACATATTCAACCATTAAATCTAAGCTTAAACATTGCATGCAATAAAAATTGCCAATCACCACCATTTGCATTCCCTGTCTGAGCCGTGGAATCCAAAGAAGCTATGCATTATTTCAAATACAGAGTCAATTATGTGAATCAAATTGCAAAATAAGTAACATGACAAATAAGAGAATAGCATCACCAGCAAAGAAGAGGAGCAATTCCCAATGACATGCCAAAAATCACATACATTATTATTTGCAAGGGGTGAGTTGATTTTGGCCCAAAGCCATTACCTAGATTTCTCTATATCAAGAAGTATCATGGATTCCCACAACTTCTAAAAGGTAACCTATAAAAAACACATTGTAGCCAACATTTATCAAGTTACTGGAAACTAAACCATACTGACAGGTCCAATAGATGGCTAAGAATCAATTACATGAATTAGTTATTTATAGACTCTAACCACCTAGGGAGTGAAATCAGAATGAAAATAAATGAACAGAAGAGTATGCTTAAATAAAAATATCTGCTAGAAAAAGTATCTAAAATTGAAATAGACGAAATAACAGTACACAAGAACACATCGAGAACACTGACAGAAGCATAATTAAAAGCACTTCAGTAAAAGTTAAAAAGCAAAGACCACAGACTTGATGATGCCTCTGGATTGGCTCTTTGTGACTGAAATAACTCTTCTGCTGTTCAACAACATTCTGCTGTTGAAGCAAAGAATCAGATGTTTGAAACCTTTGTTGCACCTCCGTTTGTATCAGGTTTGATTGCTGCTGCAAATGTTGCAGTGGCACCGATTGTGATTGAATATGTGAGACCATTTGTTGCTGTGACGGCTGTGGTTGTGACTGTTGATTTTTACTTGGCAGCAAAGTCGGTGCATTCTGCTGCATTTGTCGCTGCACTGGAACCTTAGATTGCTGAAGCATGTGCATGGAGTGCTGATTTGTTGGCATGACAGAGTTACCAGATTGAGTGCCAAGCATAGACTGCTGCTGAAGGCCATTGACTGCTGCATACAATAACCTGGTTGAAATGTTGCTGCAGCTTTTCATTTCTAAAATTGGTACGGAACTGTTCAAAGCTATTTTTATTCACAAAATGGAAAATCAGAACTCAAGTAATATAAAGAAGTGCAATTGCATGGTTTAGTTTCAAAAGTTGGAAACTAAGTACACAAAGAAGTGCAATTGCACAAGTCACATGGATTAAAGCAATACCAAGAACTCAATATAGGAGCACAATGATAACAAGAATAGTAGCCTGGGATTAATTGCCATACCTGAACAGCAATGAAAGAGTACATTGTATGGTTTAGTTTCCAATGCCCCAATTCATGTGCAATAACAGCAACTACTTCCTCATCATTCTTGCACTGCATTGGCCAATTCGATAAATAAAATAAATGAGAGAGAGAGAGAGAGAGATTAAAGGCATTTATTCCAACTCAGTAATGAGGAAATAAAAGTCAAGGTCATCCGAAAGTCTATATATCATTAATAATTTACAAACCAACACTAATACACTATGAGACACATAAATCTGGCATTTTCAATCTGCAAAACACAAATTGTAGTATATAGTTGGAAAATATTTTTAAAAAATGTAATCTCCATACCTGCTGAAGTAATGTGTCGTAAAGAACAATGCATTTATTGTTAAAGAACCCATACATGTATGCCTGCAGGAAATACCCACATGTCAAATATCCACAGAAGACAAAATGAGATAATTTTAACAGAAAATAGAAACTAAAAGTCATGTTTATTGGGACAGGCTCATACAAAATATCCTTGTGATTTTTGTTTTCCAATCAATACACCACCAAGGTTTTGGAGAAAAAGCATCTAATTTCCTGCCAAGAAGCCGATTGGCCTTAGCATTGACTGCTACATTTTCCAATCTTGATTAACATCAGGGACAAATGAGTACTTACAACACAAAACTCGAATGAAGTTAAAAAAAATTCATATATAGTCAAAACTTGAGAACCAAATTTATTTCATCACCAAATGGTATATGTGCCCTTCCCTTGAATCATAGCTGAAATGACATCCTAAAAGATAGTAGAGGCTCTGTAGTAAGTTAGCTTCCGCACATCTCAAATACGTAGAACACCTCATTACATGTAAATTACCAACACAAGATACTATATTTACTCTAATGCAGACACTCCACAATCCAATACATAAGGCCAAATGCAAGAAAAACAAATTAACAAATAAAAATCCTCACATTGCTATGGCTAGACCTTGTGGATCCATCAACAACAAACAGCTTCTTCAAAGGAAACTTCAGAGAGGAAGCAATGCTCTCAATTTTTGTTCTAAGCTCTCCATCTGGAAGCTATTTTCAACAAAATCCAAAAGAAAATTATTCTTAAAACATACAGCAGAAGCAATATCTTGTCGCGAAGAATTTCCACCAATATTTTTTTTCCAATGTATAAAGAACTGCCACTGTTTTTTATCATATGTATAAAGATTTAGCATTACTTACTGGTGTAAACTTGTTGAAAATTGGGGCTATTAAAACAGGGTACAGAGTCATCATCACAAGGGAAAGAACAAACATAAATCCCCACAGGTATATTGCCAGTTAAGGACCTCCTTTCTGCCAAAAAAAAATTAATATTGTCACTTAACTATCATGGAGTTTGTATATGTGAACTTGAATAAAAGATCACCATCTCTTCTAGAGAGCAGTAACCAAATCATGTAAAATACTGAGTCAAAATTATACCTGTACAATTACAATAATGGCAGCAATGATGGGTGGACCAATCACTATAGCCAGAGCAATTCCTTTTATAATGTCTCTAAAAAACAACACTATTTGCTACACCAGAGAAGAGATATTTCATAGAGGTTAACCACCAGCGAAGAACAGAAGTCAAGAAATTATACAGTCATGATACATAGAGGAGCATAGTTTAACAGTAACTACGAAACAAACTAAAACCCATAAAAAATGAAAACAGGTCTGAGTACATACTTTATTGAAACCATGGCGCGCCTCAATTACAAATTTTGAGTACAAAGAGAATGGCAAATCTGTAATCTGCATTAGAGGGGAATGTAAATAGATTGTACAGGAATTTGAAAATCAGCAACAAGTAAACAATCAAAAAGAAGAATTCTCAACGATATATCCCCTTGATATTGCAAGTCTTTCTAATGATTACGAGTCTTTGCTTTAGGCTCTAATAATGCTGTTTTCAATTCAGAATTTGCAAAGGATAGAGGTTAGGTATGAGTCCAGTGGTAAGATTGAGCCATTCTCAGCACCTTCTGAAAATTTCATATCAGACCAACTAAGTGAAGTTGATCCTGAAGGGATTGGTTTGTCATTCTATTACAAATCCTTAAAAAAGACATTTACCAATTGATTGAAAGAAGAAATCTCCCTACATATACCCTTTAAAAGATAAACTTTTAGATATATATAAAGGGCACCAAACCATAAAATATCTACATTTCTTTCTTTTTCTGTATGCTAAAAGTGCGTCTAGAAGTTTCTTTCATTCTCTTGATTCACAATTTCTGGATAAGAAATTCTCATTCAAATAACTATAAGCAAAATCACAACCAAATTTCAGCTTCAGGTAAAAAAATGCCAATAATAGATAGAATGAAATTGCCTACCCTTTAACTGAGTTACTACTTCGATACTCCAAAAAATGGGAATAAAATGCATGTCAGTCAAAAAGGATTTTGCCACTTCCATAGCATAAAAAAGGAATCTCCTTCTAATCAACTTTGAGGTTGATTCACTATCAAAGGCATCCTCATCATGATAAGCTCATGAATATTATGCAACACCCAAGGAACTGAAAGCAAAGTTCCTTATTATGTTCACTTTACTCTTCTTATCTCACCCCAAATTGGCAAAATGAAAATTTAATGAACAACCTCCATTAATGTAGTAAATAAATAAACTAAGCAAGTGGATAGTACAACTTATGAATGAGCAACAGAGATACTATCTGTAATCAAAGTTCAAATAAAGAAAACAAACCACAAAGAATCAAGAAATTAAAAATTCCAACCAAGTTTCTACATTAGCTAACCATGAACATCAAACCCACAAATTAAAATCTAAATTTTCAATTCAATCCCGAAACCCAATAAAAAAATCTTCATACAAAGAAACTCTTTTCCATTTCTTTAAATTAAAAGAATCAAAATCAAAAGCACTAACATTTCCATAAATTAGCAAATACCTTCAGAGAGATTCCCTCTTGAACTTCTTGACCCATAAATTAGCAATTAGCCTGTAATTTCTACACTTTGGTTTAATAAATGGGGAAAAAATAGAATACTTGTGTATTACTAACTAATCAAGAGCCTGGATACGAAAATAGGATATTGAAAATTTTCCTTCCATAACAAGAAAAACAAGTACATGAATAAAATGCGTTCACAAGTAGCTTGCTTGCCAAAAAAAAAAACAAAAATGGATGAATGAAAAATGGGATCCTAGAAAGACTGAAGTTTGATGTTGTAATTTATTCTTAATTATTCATTTTTGAAAAGTACAACTAATTAGGTTGACAAAAAGTTGGATGTACGTATGCCAAAACAGCTTAAAAACTGCCTATATGAATCTCCATGTCCAAAAAAGCTGGAATGATATCTTAAACCACAACAGCAATAAAAATCCAGTAGTAATTTATTGCAACTATTCGCAAGATTAGTAGCAAGACCATTAAAGTGGGAAAAACAATATGGTAATGCATGTGACTAAATGATACAAACATCATTCTCATTTTTATCCCTATCTCTTCATCATTAGATTTTTGAAAATTTTGCTCAAAACAAACCGTGGCAAGATGATCCAATCACTTGGAGTACTGTCACGGACCAAGAAATGCAACTATTCGTGGTTAGAAACACATCCAAGAAGAGTAACTCGAAGGCATAAAAGCACAAAACAACTAAATGACTAATAGGTTGGAAACTGCGAAGAAAATAAAAAAGAACCCACAATGAAAAATACAAAAAAATGTAGAAAGATCTATTCTTTCCAACGAAGTAGAGAAATGAAGGGTGTTATTACTTATTGGAATTTTCTGGGCTGGCTGATGAACATGAAGAATGTTAATTTTCCTTCCTCCACAATTATGCAATCCCCAAGATAACGTCAACTCAGCCTCTTTAGATTCTTTCCCCACAACAATAAACACTGCTTGCAACTGCTTCCAACAAACACTGCTTCCAACGAACAATTTTAAAAAAAATTACAGAATCAGCCAATTTATTTTTCAGAAAAATACAAAATGGTACAAAAATCTAGGCCAAAGATCAGGTAGAGAAAAAAACTTGAATCTCAGACCAACAAAGAAAATTACAGAATCAGCCAAGTTTTTTTTCAGAAAAATACAAAATGGTACAAAAATCTAGGCCAAAGATCAGGTAGAGAAAAAAACTTGAATCTCAGATCATCAAAGAGGTTTATACAAGAAGCTGCCTAGACCAAAACATCTCTCAATTGACTCTTGGAAAGCAAGTGAGTGAGTGAAATCAATATGGATAGTAAATAACGGGTTGTGTCCATTCCAACAAACATTCTACTTTCCAAGTGAGTGAGTGAAATCAGGATCTAAGATGAAGAAGGAGGAAGAAGAAGGAGAAGAAGGAGAAGAAGGAGAAGAAGGATGAGAAGAAGGAGGAGTAGAAGAAGGGTTTAGAGAGAGAGAGAGAGAGCATATTTTTCTTGCTTCATCGGCAGATAGCTGTAAAATAGAATATTATCACAACATCAGAATCCTGATTTCACATACCAAATTGAAACCAATCATTCAAATTTCAAGCTCACAAACAAGGAACTCGATAGAATATAAATAGAACATACCCAAATTCGATTACGAACATCTTTCTCAGGCCAACAATCTAATTCCTCTGTGACCCGGAAAGCCATCATATGGCCTTCATGACATGTATCTTGGCTCTTGCTCTTAAATGTCCAAACACCCAATTTATCCTGCAATAACATGTAAAGGATAAAATTAGAGACTATCTCTACGATTGCATATTCAGATTGCAATTCCAAGAATGAATAAATCTTTTGCAAATACTCACCCTGACCACCCCAAGAACCCCGGCTTCTTCCATGGTCTCTCGTATAGCTGCCTCTTCAATAGTTTCAACAAGTTCCCAACCACCCTATATAATTCAATAACACAATAAAGAATGTCAGTCAATTAAGGAATACTGTGAAGATTCAATAGTTGCATTTTCCACCATCAACCATCAAAAAGTATGAGCGCATATCACTTAAAAATTACCTTGGGAAACATCATTTTTGGACTCTTCTGTGAGCTGATCAACAGGAATTTTAATTCATTGGTCAAGATTCCATGGACGGAAGCAGACTTGTGATTTTTTCTGAATCTATAGGGAATGAATCTGCACGTTTATTAAAATTACGTTAATAAAAAACAAGTCAAACTTGAATTCTATTGCAAATGGCATTCACAATGTGAAAGTAAACGAGTGCCAATCATCAAGACTTAATAAAATACTATCATTTCTTCCCTCTCTCCTTTCTCTCTAAATTCAAGCCACTAAAAGAATAAAGTTCAAACAGAGAAAATTTCAAGAAAAAAAAAAGAGAGAAAGAGACATAGAAGATTCCAAAGTTTCCAACTTTCCTAGAAAATCATTGCAAAAAATTGAAATCCTACAAAAATTTCACTAAATTACAAGAGCCATTTTGAAAAGTTTCCTCATTTCCACATTCCCAACAAGATTTCGCTCGAAATTCCCCAAAAAGCAATAAAAGGAAACAAAAATCAATTCAACGTAGACACTCACCCAACTACTTGACGACAACCCTCAAAATTATATCTTTGGAGGTCTTTTTCGGTGCGAGACCAAAACATCTCTCAATTGACTCGTGGAAAGCAAGTGAGTGAGTGAAATCGATATGAATAGTAAATAACGGGTTGTGTCCATTCCGACAAACATTCTACTTTCCAAGTGAGTGAGTGAAATCAGGATCTAAGATGAAGAAGGAGGAAGAAGAATAAGAAGGAAGAAGAAGGGTTTAGAGAGAGAAGTAGCCACGTTGAGAAAAAAATGAGGGACGAGCGGTAAAGGCGAAAGAAAGATTTTTGATGAAACCCTAAGCCATAACCACGTCGTTTGAAAGAAGGAGGTTTTTTGCTTTGACGACAGCACGTGACCACAGCCTGGGTCATGTGCCGTGGTCATACTTCCCTCCATTGTTATTCTCTTATCTTAATAACGGGTTGTGTCCATTCCGACAAACATTCTACTTTCCAAGTGAGTGAGTGAAATTAGGATCTAAGATGAAGAAGGAGGAAGAAGAATAAGAAGGGCTTAGAGAGAGAGAGAAGTAGCCACGTTGAGAAAAAAATGAGGGGCGAGCGGTAAAGGCGAAAGAAAGAAAGATTTTTGATGAAACCCTAAGCCATAACGACGTCGTTTGAAAGAAGGAGGTTTTTTGCTTTGACGACAGCACGTGACCACAGCCTGGGTCATGTGCCGTGGTCATACTTCCCTCCATGGTTATTCTCTTATCTTAATAATAATAATGACTTGTTTTTATCTCATTGACTGGTAAAGGAAAAGACAGGTAACTTTTACTAAACTCGAGAAGCCCAAATTGATTCCCCATCTTGTTCGCACCAAACCCAGTTAGACCAATTTGATAAATATTAAATTTGAAATAATTAAGTTTTTAAATTTTCAATAATTAAATAATTAATTTATATTTTGAATCTTAATACTGAAAAAATTAAAGTTATTTCATAAACATATTGATATGACAAATAAATTATTCAAATAGTACAATTTTATCCTTCATTATTTATTTTATCAATAAATGCACAGTATATTGAAAGTGTACAATCTAGTGAAAGGTATTAAAAAAAAATTTAAATCTTTGAAAAATTCCTATTCTTCGATAGCTATAACACACATTCTTTAGACAAAAACGATAAAATTGAAAACCTAACCGACGTGATCTCTTTTCGTGCCTTTTTTGCACCATCTTTATTAGGAAAATACAATCTAGTGAATGGTGTGAAAAATAAAAATTTAGACTCTTTAAAAATTCCTCATTTTTTTTGAATTATAACAAAACTTTTTTTTGGCAAAAAATAACAAAATTCAAAAACTAGTCAACAAGGACTCTTTTTGTGTTTTATCTTGCAATCATTTAACTCTTTTTTGTGATGTTTAAATGGAATCCACCGACCAAAAGTGAATATAAATGAAATTTTCATGGTTGCATAGATGGAAATACAAGGGCAAGGGGAGATGGAGGCATATTTAGGGATTCAGATGACCTTTTCGGCAGAAACATGCTCCCAAAATGTTGTCCAGTTGTTCCAAAAAAAAAGGTGATACAGTAGAAGATAAAAAAAAAAGTTGACACAATTCGGCTAATCATGTGAAATATAACATACAAGCAAAGTCTAAAGAGATAAATCTACCCGCAAAACTTCTTGCTAACTATGTACTATGCACATCGTCATGTGCATTTTTTGCATTAGGGAATGAGCTACCAAACAGAGTTAAGGTTGCTTTAAAGGTGGACAGGCTTAGTCTACGTCATTCATAAGATTTAATTTACCCTTAAACTGCATTTTTTAAACATTGTATAGTTATGCAAACTGAAGTGATATATATTTTGGTGATATTATATTCTAACTTTTATGCAGGTATGTTTGAAGAAACAATTCATATTTAGATTGGGTGTGATTTTTGCGTTGATTTAAATTATTTATAAAATTGGGCTGGCATCCCTCCACCGTGATGAGGTTTGCAGACTAAAAAAAAAGGTAGAGAGAAAAATATAGAATTCTTGCTACATTTTTCTATATTTTCTCTCTACCTTTCTTGAATAATTTTGTATTACTTATCTATATTTTCTCCACTACTATAACCATATTCTATAGTTCTAGTTATAGTTTTATAGTAGTAGTAGTAGTAACATAACATTATATCTCTACTTTCTAGTAGTGGTATAACAACTTATTACATAATATAATACTACATGTTGTTGTAGGATTTTTATAAAAAATTAATTTTTAAAATCATAACCATTTTCTGTAAGGTGTACACAATTTTTTTTTTTGGAAAAAGAAGTAAGATTTAAAAATTAGTCGAAAGGGGTTCTTTTCAAGTCTTTTTTTTACACCACCCCAATTGAATAGTGCAAAAAAAGAAAATTTAACTTTTTTTAAAAAAATGAACATTTCCTTGAGCTATAACACGTAATTTTTTACAAAACATAGCAAGATACAAAAACTAGCAAACACGGACAATGTGCAATTTAGTAAGTGGTGTGAAAAAAAAGAAAATTTTGAAAATTAAAAAAAAACACTATTTCTATTGAGTTATAACACACGTCTTTAATTTAACCAAAAATGGTAATACTAACAAATTAGCTAGCGTTGACTCTTTTTGTAGAAATTGTTTTGCACCCATCTCGATTAGGAACATGCAATTATTGAATGGCATGAAAAAAAAGGAAAATTTGGAATTTTTAAAAACTCACTATTTTTCGTGATTTACAACACTAGTATTTTGGCCAAAAATGGTTGGACTAAAAAATTAGGCTACAAAGGATCTTTTGGTGGTTTTTTGCAGCAATCTATGCTGGAAATGAACAATCGAATGAATGGTAGGAAAAGTAGATAACGTGTTATTATATACTTTAGCCTAATTTAGCTTGGAAGATCTACAATGTAAGCTATACATTTAATTAGAAGATTACGTGAATATGATAATGAGAGAAAACAAGACTTAAATATGACATTTATTGATCTTAAAAAGGCATATGATAGAGTAATTAGGGATATAATGTAAGGGGTATTAGAAAAAAGAGGGGCAAGAGTACTGTATATGGAAGTTATAAAAGACATGTATAAAGATATAACAACTCATGTAAGGATGCCAATAGGGACATCCGAAGATTTTCGAATACGATAGGTTTGCATCGGGGATACGCTTTAAATGCAAACCTTTTTGCTTTAGTAATTGACAAAATTACGAAACATTTGCAAAAAGCAATTCCTGAATGTATGTTGTTTGCCGATGATATAGTATTAATTGATGAAACAAAGAGAGCGAGTAAATGCTAAGTTAGAAACATGAAGGGAAGTACTAAAATCGAAAGGTTTAACCATAAGTCAAGGTAAAATCAAATATATAGAATGCCACTTTAGCAATAATAGAAGTAACAATAGGAAAAATGTGAAAATTAGCGGGCATGAATTAAATAAATCTAAGAGTTTTAAATATTTAGGATCTATCATTGAAGAAAATAGGGGAATCGACAAAGATGTTATGCATAAATTCAAGTAGGGTGGAACAAAAGGAGAAGTGCGTCTTCGATACTTTGTGATCATAAAGTAACACGAAGGGAAAATTTTATAAAACAACTATAAGACCAGCAATACTTTATGGATTAGAATGCTGGGCGACTAAGTATGATTATGAACAAAACTCAGGGTAGCAGAAATGAAAATGTTATGATGGATGTGTGGACATACTCGATTGGATAGAATAAGTAATGATTGTATTATAAAGAAAGTGGGAGTAACTCCAATAGATGAGAAAATGAAAAAAATATGTTTAACATGGTTTGAACATGTGCATATAAGACCTCTAAATGTACTAGTACGTCATGTAAAAAATAGAGAGAAATCAACTCAAATTAAAAAGGGAAGTGAGCTACCTAAAAAGAATTTGAAAGAATCGATAAAAAACATTATATACTTAAATATAAATGAAAATATGTATAATGAATTGTGTGGAAAAAATAAAAGATTATACATTTTGAAAAATTGTCATTTTGCGTAACACACACTTTTTGGTTAAAAATGACAAGTTTCAAAATCTGGTCGACGACAATTTTTTTATCTTTCTTGCATCCATCTCGATTTAAAATTTTCAATCTAGTCAATATGGTGTGAAAAATAAAATTAAAAGTTAGACTACTTGAAAATTTTTCATTTTTTATGAGTTATCTATCACACTATATATATATTTTTTAAAAACAACAAGATTCAAAAAATAACGGATATGGGGTTCTTTTTGTGCCTTTTTGTCACCAATCTCAATTAAGAATTTGCATTATAATGAATTGAGTGAAAAAAAATTAAAGTTTTTAAATTTTTGAAAACACCATTTATCATGAATTACAACGCGTTTTTTTTTTTGTGAAAACAGAAAGAATTAAAATCTAGCATACAGAGCCTTTTTTTTGTACCATTTTTTTATACCCGTCTCAAATGAAAATTTGCAATCTAGTGAATGATATAACAAAAAGAAAAATTTATACCTTTTAAAATTTGTACCCATCTCACTTAAGAACGTGCAATCTAATAAAAGGTGTGAAAAAGGAAAATATATTTTTAAAACAATCATCATTTTTCATGAGGTATAGCACAAATTTTTTGGCCACTAACTGCAAGATTAAAATCTAGGTGAATGGGACACTTTCGTATTATTTTTTGCACCCATCTCAATTAGAAGCAGTAATCTAATGAATAGTATGAAACAAAGGAAAAGTTAACTTTTTAAAAACTCACAATTTTTCATTAGTCATAGCACACGTATTTTGGACAAAAATAAAAAGCCATAAAAACTAGTTGATGGAGGTTCTTTTCATACAATTTTTGCATCCATCACAATTGAGAGCATGCAATTTAGTGAATGATGTTAAAAAAAGAAACTTAAAGTTTCTAAAAAAATTATAATTTTTTGTGAGGTATAACAAAACTTTTTTGACCAAAAGCAGCAAAACTTAAAAACTTGCAGACATTGGAACTTTACATGCTATTTTTTTTATCCATCTCAATTCAAAACGTACAAACTAGTGAATGGTGTAAAAAGAAAAGTTTTAATTTTTTGAAACATCACAATTTTTCGTAAGGTATACATTTTTTTTGGAAAAAAAGGTAAGATTCAAAAAATAGTTTAAAGGTGTTCTTTTCATGTCGTTTTTTACACCGTTCCAATTGAATAGTGTGAAAAAAAATAAAATTTAACTTTTTTTAAAAAATTTAAAAAAAATGACCATTTCCTTGAGTTATAATAAACAATTTTTGACAAAAAATAGCAAGATACGAAAACTAACATACATGGGCATTTTTCATGCGTTTCCTGAAACATCTAAATTGAAAATATGCAATCTAGTAAATTGTGTAAAAAAATGGTAATACTAAAAAATTAGTTGGCGTTGACTCTTTTCGTACTATTTTTTCACACCCATCTCGATTAGGAACATGCAATATATAATGACGTGAGAAAAGTAAAATTTTAAAATTTTAAAAAATCATCATATTTCGCGAGTTACAATACAAGTGTTTTGGCAAAAAATGGTAGGTCTAAAAAATTAGGCGACAGAGGATCTTTTGGTGCCTCTTTTGCACCAATCAATGTTGGGAACGAACAATCTAGTTAATCGTGGGAAAAGCAGAGAAAGTTATACTTTTTTAAAATTTTTAATTTTTTTCATGAGTTATAACAAAAGATTTTTTTGCCAAGAGCGGCAAGACTCAAAACTAGCAGACAATGCTATTTTCGTTGTATTATTTGTTTTGCCCATCTCAATTGGAAATGTGCACTGGTGTGTTGGAACAAAATTGGAAACCTTCGTTGTCCAATCGAAGCCGAGGTTCATTCAAATCATTACAAGTTTTGTCATGCAAAATCCACAGGATATCACAAGAAGATAACAGTTACATATTTGTTTAATCTTTTATGAATTCCTCATTCACATAATTACGATACAAGAATTTATTCTCCATGCAAGGCTAACTTTTCAAAACGTAACTACGAAAGACAAAAAAAAAGAGGTTTTATGTCATGAGACGCACATGAACCTTGTATATATATAATTGATATAATTGACAAAATAGTTACTGAGATTGTATAAAAAAAATTATTTTGTCATCTACATTAAAATGATGCGTTTTAATCAATGATATTTAAAAAATATACCAAATTAGTCACCAATCAAAATCTATTAATTTTTTTAACAGAAAAATGCACATTCATATACTACTTAATAAAGGGGTAAAAATGAAAACTCGATTTATTTTTTAAACAAAATCCTTCGTAATTTATTCATATTCCACCAGGAATAGAGAAATATTTCACCAATAAAAGGTGACGGTTGATGAGTAAATCGATTGTAATGAAATGTTTTATCTCAAAAATAGATCGATTTTTCACTTTTACCCTTTCGTTAAGTGGCCGATGATGTGAACGCATTTCTATGTTAAAAAAAGTAACAGAGTTTGATTGAATAACTAAAAAATTTTGGGAGAATTTGTATTAAGGGCACGCCTCATACCTTTATTATTAAATGGGGCACAACTTTAATATATTTATTATTAAGGACGTTAAAATATCTATATTAGTTTGAATAATTAATCAATGACTTTATTATCCTTTTCATCAATTAAACAATTCATCACGATCAAAACACTTATTTTATATATCTTTTTATTACTAAAATATATTGACCTAATCATTAACTATATCTTAAAACTCTTTATCATTTACTGTTGTATAATTGTTATCAAAAAATTTTCATATTAAGTTATTTCTTTTATTCTTTTATTACTAAAACACATTAATCTAATCATAAACTATTTTATGAAGTGAAACTATTCGAACTTACACACTCGGACGTGCAATAGTTGTTCTTGCATGTAAAGTAAAACTTTTCATTGTTCCATATTATTATATAAGCACCTTTTGCATGCTTGTAGGATCGAATCAATCCAATTAACCAAGAATATCCAATAAGATGCCAAAGAAAAAATAAGCCGCAGAGCTTTTAATCACGACCAAAAACAAGGAATTAAATGATTATCAAAGAAAGTAATATAGTCTTGCACGAAACAAGAGAATAGCAATTTTAGAGGCATCAATAAAACTTTTCTTATGTATCAAAGCCGTGTGGCTTTCAACAAATTTTCCGGAGCAACAGCTCTGTTGGGAATTAAACAGGCATAAGCAGCAGAAATTTAAAAATTTAATTCCCTAAGCCAAGATCAGTTTAAAACAACAATCTACTATATGTTTAGAACATACCGTTTTGGTGCGCCAGTTTAAAACAACAATCTACTATATGTTTAGAACATACCGTTTTGGTGCGCCTTTCGTACTGTTGAAGCATCAACAAAACACGAACAATTAGATCGTGTCTCTACGGTATCCACACGAACAGCGTAATCTTCGAACTCGTCTCACGAACCCGAATAGAACTCACAAGAACTTGGGTGCTAGCCCTTTATTCTTGTTAATTAGTTGATTAATTCAACACTTGAATTGATCTTTGAGCAATATAGTAGGGTTTTGATTCTCCAAAACTAAACTGTCACACAGAACTCTCATCACCCATATGGAGGCAGACAGTTAAGTTAATATTTATAGGCTTAGGGTTTCATGAAAACCCTAACCATAACAGAATCCTATTCTTAATAGCATTCTGATATACATTTATTATTATTTAATTTATTTCCTTAATTAATTAAATAATTAAATAGGAAACAAATTAATAGCCAAATCCCAGGAAATTAATTAAAATATATACCATACATATATTTATTAATTAATTATGACAAAACCAAAACTTAATCCTAGTCTAACTAGGATAGTTTATTAATTGCTCAAATAAAATTCATCTAATGAATTTAAACGTTCTGAATTACTTACTATTCTAAGTGTGCGACCCTGTAGGTGCCCGTAATGTTGGCAATAATTATAAAATCATATTTCATAATTATAAACAATGAGCGGTATCTAGCAACACATCATTGCTACCCAAATTACAAAGAATTATATGCTTCAAAGCAACCTAAACTGTGACTGATGTTACCATGTTGTAAATTCCTTTTGTTCTCGATATCTAGATTAAACACGAGACATGGACATGTCATTCTCGTATAGTTTAATCTTTATTTCTTGATTCCTGAATTAGCTAATCAAAACAAATGACAAATCATTTGGGCATGACCATGCACTTATTAGCTTAATTCAATCAAGAGGCCATAGATATCATTCCCATGTTATAGGAAGAACAAATCCCATCTTGATCACTCACAACCCACTACATAAATTATTATATATCCAATCACCATCTTTATAATCCCCTTGTTAAGGGCAACGTTTGATAGAGTCAAAATATACAATTCTTTATGTTGGGTACTATGGTGACCTCAGGTCTAAGGAACAGTCAACACCATCATCACTACGAAATCATTTATGACTATCATAACATGATCCATGCAATGATTTCATAGCGGGTCGGTCCAGTACATGAATTCTCTAATTTATGCACTTATGTATTGTCCTTAATATCACATATTAATCAATCACGCATTAGTCTTACCGTATTATTAATGTCCCTATTAATAATACTCGACTAAGGACATTTAAGAATATACATTATATTCTAGGGACATTATTATTACAATAATTCATATAACAATTATAAATAATTGTGACAATAATAAAATGCCTTTAATTAATAGAATATTCATGATAATAAAATGTTAAACAATCATCAAATGATTGACTTTAGGACATTCATTCCAACAAGCTCAACAAGGCAACGACCTTTTATTTCTTATTTTTGGTGCTCTATTTTTTCTATTGTTTTTGTTCTACAAAATCCCTTAACCTAATCATGTATTTATAGGTTAAGAAACTAGCTAAAACTAATAAGGATTTGACCAATAATCCTTTTACAATTATGTTTCCTAAAATAAAACAACAACTAATTAAAACACCAATCTAAATAGGATTTAGTTTAATCCTACATTTGCCTCCCTTAAACTAAATCTGCATGATTAATCATGCCCAAAAGGTTATTCAACTTCACGAATGTCTCCATCTTCAATGCCTTCGTGAAAATGTCCGCCACTTGATCTTCAGACTTGCAATAGTTAATTGCAATCTCCTTGTCTCGAACCAATTTACATATAAAGTGAAACTTGATATCGATATGCTTGCTCCGTCCATGAAACACTGGATTCTTTGTCAATTCAATAGTTGATTTGCTATCACAAAATACTGTAGTCGGACCATCTTGTTTATGTTGAAGAAAACCAAGCATCCTTCTTAACCATAATGCTTCAGTAGCACTGTTTGTTGCTGCAATATATTCTGCCTCCGCTGTTGATAATGCAACCACTTGTTGTTTCTTTGAACTCCAAGAAAACACACCTGATCCAGTAAAAAATGCATACCCAGAAGTACTTTTTTGTTGAACTGTGTCACCAGCCCAATCACTGTCTGTGAACCCAAAAAGTTCAACTGGATCACCAGACGAATAAAGAATTCCATCTCCTTGAGTACCTTTAATGTACCTTAAAATTCTCTTTGCTGCTTGCAAATGTGACTGTCGTGGATTTTCCATAAACTTGCTAATCAAACTAACACTAAAAGTAATGTCTGGTCTTGTAGAAGTCAAATATCTCAAACATCCAACTATACTCTTAAAGTATGTCGGATTTACAGGCCCTCATGTTCCTTCTTTTGTTAACTTCAAAATTTCCTCGCCAGGAGTCAATATTGGTTTATCTCCATCCATGTTGAACTTTTTCAAGATATCTCCTGCATATTTTTTCTGAGAAATAAATATGCCTTGATCAGACTGTAAAACCTCAATCCCAAGGAAATATGACATAAGACCAAATCAGTCACCTCAAACTGTTTAATCATGGCCTCCCTAAATTCAGCAATCATCTCCTGATTGTTGCCTGTAAAAATCAAATCATCTACATACAAGCATATCAAAAGAATATCACCTTGACTAGATGATTTCACATATAAAGTATGCTCATATGGACACCTTTGAAAACCATGATCCACAAAGAAAGTATCAATACGTGTATACTACACCTTTGGAGATTGTTTTAAGCCATATAAAGCTTTTTTCAACCTGTAAACCTTATCTTCTTGACCTTTTCTTACAAAACCTGCAGGTTGCTCAACATATACTTCTTCTTCAAGAACACCATTTAAAAATGTAGACTTAACATCCATTTGATAAATCCTCCAATTATTTTGTGCAGATAAAGAAATTATCAAACGAACAGCATCAAGTCTGGCAACAGGAGCAAATACCTCAAAATAATCAATGCCAGGTTTCTGTTTGTAACCTTTAGCAACAAGTCTCACCTTGTATCTATCCACTTCTCCATCAGGTTTATATTTTGTCTTATAAACCCACTTCACTCCAATTGCTTTCTTCTCACTTGGAAGATTTGTAAGCTCCCAAGTATCATTCTTTCCAATGGCATGAATTTCTTCACCCATTGATTTTATCCAATAATTATTATGAGCAGCATCTTTAAAATCAACTGGTTCACAATCTGCAAATAATGCAAAATTCACAAAATCTTCATCAGATAAATTATTATTATTATTACTATTTTCACCCACAACATAATCTTGCAATCGAGCTGGCAATTGTCGTTGCCGTTGTGGTCGACTAAACTGTGCAGGAGATCTTTGTACACTTGAAGATGAAGGATCTTGATATGGTTGTTCAATTTGTTCTTCATGTTGTCCATTTTCTTTTTCTTTTTCTTCAATTAACAAAGGTAATAGTGGTTGACCAACTGATGTTGTTGGTTCTTTAGAAGACCAATCCCATGTTCCTTGTTCATCAAAAGTGACATCTCTACTCACAATCATTTTCCCTGTATCAGGATTAAATAACTTATTGCCTTTTGTTTGTAGACTATAACCAACAAAGATACACTTTTCTGCCTTATCATCCAATTTCTTTCTCAAGGCATCTGGAACATGAGAATATGCAAAACAACCAAATACTCTTAAGTGACTGATATTTGGTTTCTTACCAGTCCAAATCTCGTATGGAGTGATTCCACGATTACACCTTGTACCACACCTGTTTAAAATATATATAGCACTAGAAACTGCTTCAGCCCAAAATTCCTTGGGCATAGTTTTTGCCAACATAATGGATCTCACCAAATCCATCACTGTTCTGTTTTTCCTTTCAGCCACCCCATTTTGTTGAGGAGTGTACCTAGCCGTCATCTGATGTTTAATACCATGTTTCATCAAGAAACCATCACATACAGTGTATTCTGTACCTCTATCAGTTCTCAAGGTTTTAATATAGTACCCACTCTGTTTTTCTACATATACATTGAATTTCTTGAAAACATCACAAGCGTCAGATTTATTCTTCAGAAAATAAACCCATGCTTTCCTGCCAAAATCATCAATAAAGGTGATAAAATACTTACTACCACCATAAGAAGGTACCTCAATAGAGCACAAGTCTAAGTGAACCAGCTCCAACAGATGATTAGCTCTCCAAGCCTTGCCTTTTTGAAAAGAATGTCTGTGTTTCTTTCCCTTAATACAAGACTCACACTGTCTAGGAGAAAAATCAACAGAAGGCGGTCCCAAAACCATATTTTTCTTGGAAAGAAAATCCAAACCACCAAAATTAAAATGGCCAAATATCATGTGCCACAACCATGCATCACTAGAAACAGTGGAACTAAAGCAAGATGAATCACCATAATTAAGGGATATAGGGAACAGTCTACTCTGGTTCATATTCAATTTTGCAATTAATCCCAACCTTGCATAACTGATCATACAAGTTCCATGTTTAAAATTCAAATCATACCCCTTTTCAAATAACTGTCCAAGACTTAACAAATTATGATAAAGTTTTGGCACATAAAAGACATCTCCAATAAAACTTGTAGATCCATTTTTCAAAATAATGGGTATTCTCCCCTTTCCAAGAACAGGAACAACTGAATTATTCCCAAATTTAACTGTGCTTTTAAACGATTCATCCAAATTAGAAAATAACTCCTTTTTCCCACACACATGATTACTACAACCAGAATCCAAATACCAATTATCATTCTTTGTTTGTTCACATTCTGCAGTGGAAAATAAAACAGCCTCTTGTTTATTCTCATTCCCATTAGTCTCAGCAATTTGGACATGCACATCAGATTTTGCACCCCAACAATCTTTTTTATAATGACCAAATTTTTCACAATTATAGCATTGAATTTTACTCTTTTAAGAATTATTAGATTGTTGAAAATTAAAGCCATTATTTTCTCTTTGCTGAAAGAATTGGTTACCTCTATCGCGACCTCGGTAATTATTTCTACCGCATCCTCTTCCTCTGGAATTCTGGCCATGAGCATTTGACGCAGCAACATTGGAGTTATTCTTTAATTTATCTGTCTGAGCCTGCAATGCCTTCTCCGTAGTCTCCTTCTCCACAGAATCATCCAACTTTCCATTAATTCGTTGTTCATGTAGAATTAATGTACCTTGAAATTCTTCAATTGTCAATGTAGACAAATCCTTGGTCTCTTGCGTGACAACCACAATATTATTTGGACACAAAACCGAATGGCTTTTTTCAACTACAGAGCACGCAAATCAACTTTGCAAAGGCGTCGGCCTTTTTCTAATATTTCTTATGGTTTTTGTTCTACAAAATCCCTTAACCTATTCATGTATTTATAGGTTAAGAAACTAACTAAAACTAATAAGCATTTGACCAATAATCCTTTTACAATTATGTTTCCTAAAATAAAACAACAACTAATTAAAACACCAATCTAAATAGGATTTAGTTTAATCCTACAATGCTTTCATTCTAAACCATTTATCGATCCTAATCTTTAAAGTTTCTAACAAAATTCCCATTCAAACAAAAATTTATTCAAGAAACCCCTGTTGTCCTCCAAGAAACACATTCATTTACTAAAACGTATCTCAAGAAACCATTCTTCTCGTCCAAGAAGCCATTCTTCTCTTCCATTTCCTAAAAAATTAACACATCTTTCTTCCATTATTACAAGATATGGCATGGATTCATATGACAGGCGATCTATGGTTCTTAATTTTGTCCCGGCTTGATCTCGAAAGTGCTATTAAGTTTTCAATGTAATGTCAAAGAGCAACAACAATTCTTTTTAACATGTGGAGGCCCCAGCTAGAGTCCACTTCCGGTCTCTATGACGTCTATTCCCATGGAATTTTCTCACCATGGAATTATTTATGTGTATATTAATTGTGAATTATAGACAAAAGTAAAGCTAAGAGTAATAGTCTAATAGCATCAGGTCAACTATATATTACGCCAGATCAAAAGTGATTTTCGTTAATCATTCGAACTTACACACTCGGACGTGCAATAATTGTTCTTGCATGTAAAGTAAAACTTTTCATTGTTCCATATTATTATATAAGCACCTTGCATGCATTCATTCTAAACTATTTATCGATCTTAATCTTTAAAGTTTCTAACTAAATTCCCATTCAAAACAAAAATTTATTCAAGAAACCCCTGTTGTCCTCCAAGAAACACATTCATTTACTAAAACTTATCTCAAGAAACCATTCTTCTCGTCCAAGAAGCAGTGGCGTAGCTAAAAACTATGGCGAGTGGGGGCATATATAACTAATTATCCTACAATCAAATAATATATTTTTTTCATTCTTACATTTTTTTTTTCAATTTTCAGTTAAATGGTGATGTTTTAAACTCTAAAATATATTTAATATTTGTGTATAAATTGTAAAGTTCCAAAAATTTTTAACAACTCTCAAATAAAATATTTCTAATGTAGTTTGCCATATAATTTTTGTCATTTATATATCTTTCTTTATAAGCATTCTCTAAAAGTTGTACTTACAAATTATACATTAATAATTTTCTAAAAGTTTATAAACATGTTCGAATCAAGATGAATACATATATCAAACATTACTCTTTTTTTTTTTATCTTATTCTATTATTTTACTAATATTTTATTTTATTAATGTCAACTTAGTTAGTAAAATATAGGACTTTTATTTAAATCCTTTTAATTTTCATTACTTATCAATCAATAAAAACTATCATATTATATTTGAATAGTAAAAATAATGCATACTTTAAATCAAAGCTATATGTTTTCTTTATTTAAACTTTTTCAATTGGAGTAAAAATAGGAAAATTGCTATTTTAAAAAATTTCATAAATATTTTCCTTATGTGTATGTCAATCAACCCCTCCATGATATGCTACTAATTAGTACACACATATAAATATGAAAATTATATATAACTAAGAATTAGCAATTTTATATTCTTTATTTAAACTTGTTAATGGATATTTCTTAAAATTTTCATGAATATTTTCCTAATATGTATAAAGAGCATGGGAGATCACTGGGGGCAATTGCCCCCACTGCCCCCAGTGTATCTCCGCCACTGCCCGTGACGTCCTGAGCGGACAATTTACTGAAGAGATGCAGTGTGGTATTCCATGGTGAGAAAATTCCATGGGAATAGACGTCATAGAGACCTGAAGTGGACTCTAGCTGGGGCTTCCACATGTTAAAAAGAATTGTTGTTGCTCTTTGACATGACATTGAAAACTTTATAACACTGTCGGGATCCAGCCGGGACAAAATTAAGAACTATAGATCGCCTATCATATGAATCCATGCCATATCTTGTAATAATGGAAGAAAGATGTGTTAATTTTTTAGGAAATGGAAGAGAAGAATGGCTTTTTGGCAGTGGCGAAGATACACTGGGGGCAGTGGGGGCAATTGCCCCCAGTGATCTCCCATGCTCTTTATACATATTAGGAAAATATTCATGAAAATTTTAAGAAATATCCATTGACAAGTTTAAATAAAAAATATAAAATTGCTAATTCTTAGTTATATATAATTTTCATATTTATATGTGTGTACTAATTAGTAGCACATCATGGAGAGGTTGATTGACATACACATAACGAAAATATTTATGAAATGTTTTTAAAATAGCAATTTTCCTATTTTTACTCCCATTGAAAAAGTTTAAATAAAGAAAACATATAGCTTTGATTTAAAGTATGCATTATTTTTACTATTCAAAAATAATATGATAGTTTTTATTGATTGATAAGTAATGAAAATTAAAAGGATTTAAATAAAAGTCCTATATTTTACTAACTAAGTTGACATTAATAAAACAAAATATTAGTAAAATAATAGAATAAGATAAAAAAAAGAGTAATGTTTGATATATGTATTCATCTTGATTCGAACATGTTTATAAACTTTTAGAAAATTATTAATGTATAATTTGTAACTACAACTTTTAGATAATACTTATAAAGAAAGATATATAAATGACAAAAATTATATGGCAAACTACATTAGAAATATTTTATTTGAGAGTTGTTATAATTTTTTGGAACTTTACAAGTTATACACAAATATTAAATATATTTTAGAGTTTAAAATATCACCGTTTAACTGAAAATTGAAAAAATAAATGTAAGAATGAAAAAAATATATTATTTGATTGTAGGATAATCAGTTATATATGCCCCCGCTCACCATAGTTTTTAGCTCCGCCACTGCATAAAATGCTAATTAATATAGGTGCATGATTAATTGTTAGGGAATTAACATATCATGGTTTAGTTAAAGTTAGTCTCTTTGTTTGTTTTTGAAAACAACAACTTCAATTTATCAGGTTACTTACTGTATTATGAGTGATGTTTTCAGGTGTTAAAACGGCATGAATTGATATTGTTATAAATATTTAAGGACAATGTTAGAATATCATTTACATTACTTAGAAGGGTATTTCAATGATGTGCAGTTACAACAATAACTACTTGGGAGGAAACAACTTGGCTAAAGTATATAGGAAAATTGCTAAAATAGTAACTCACATTATACAAAAAAATTATTTTGTCATTCATATTAAAAATAATATATTTTAGTCATTTATATTTAAAAAACACAATAAAATTAGGGAGAATTTATATTAAGGGCGCGTATCATACTCTTATTATTAGATGGGTATAACTTTAATGTATTTATTATTAAGAGCGTCAAAATAACTTTATTATATTATATAATTAATAAAAGTCTTTAGTACCTTTCTTATCAATTATAAGAAATATTACGTTAAATACCTAACTTTATATCTTTTACTATCTAATTTTTTATTATTTGTTTTTAAAAATTTCTTGTGGATAAAATTTGATAGTAACTTAGATCATTATCAAACTATCTTAAATAATAAAATAAACCTATCATCAAACTCTTATAATTTTTAAGATTTTTTGTAATGTCTTAAATAACAAAATATAATCATTGTCAAAATCTTTCAAGACGTAAATTTTTCTTGTCATAAATATATTTATTAATAGATTATCTTAAATCATAAATATTTTTTCATGAATCTATTTAAAATTAAAAAAATGATTAAATAGCACAACATCAAAAATTTAAAATTTAAAATTTAAAATTAATAATAAATAACTGTACGTGCTTACATGTTTATCAAATAATTAAGTTCATTGAAAATATACCAAAAACTTTAAATTCATTAAAATTAATTATGATTTGTGTATTAGTTTGGAAAATTCTTGTGTATTTTTTAAAACTTAATTTTACAGTATAACATAGTTTAATAATGATTAAAATTTACATGAAATTTATGGATAACAATTAAGTAAAATTAATATTAAAAGTTATTGATAACACTTATGAAACAGTAAATGATAAAATAGTTTATGAATAGATTAATGTGTTTTAGTAATAAAAGAATAAAAGAAGTAACTTAATATGAAATTTTTTTGATAACAATTATAAAACAGTAAATGATAAAGAGTTTTAAGATATAGTTAATGATTAGGTCAATATATTTTAGTAATAAAAAGATATATAAAATAAGTGTTTTGATCGTGATGAATTGTTTAATTGTTGAAAAGGATAATAAAGTCATTGATTAATTATTCAAACTAATATAGGTATTTTAATGTCCTTAATAATAAATATATTAAAGTTGTGCCCCATTTAATAATAAAGGTATGAGGCGTGTCCTTAATACAAATTCTCCCAAAATTTTTTAGTTATTCAATCAAACTCTGTTACTTTTTTTAACATAGAAATGCACGTTCACATCATCGGCCACTTAACGAAAGGGTAAAAGTGAAAAATCGATCTAGTTTTGAGATAAAACATTTCATTACAATCGATTTACTCATCATCCGTCACCTTTTATTGGTGAAATATTTCTCTATTGCTGGTGGAATATGAATAAATTACGAAAGATTTTGTTTAAAAAATAAATCGAGTTTTCATTTTTACCCCTTTATTAAGTAGTATATGAATGTGCATTTTTTTGTTAAAAACATTAATAGATTTTGATTAGTGACTAATTTGGTATATTTTTTAAATATCATTGATTAAAACGCATTATTTTAATGTAGATGACAAAATAATTTTTTTTATACAATGTCAGTAACTATTTTGACAATTATTTCAATTATATATATACAAGGTTCATGTGAGTCTCATGACATAAAACATCTTTTTTTTTGTCTTTGGTAGTTACGTTTAGAAAAGTTAGCCTTGCATGGAGAATAAATTCTTGTATCGTAATTATGTGAATGAGGAATTCATAAAAGATTAAACAAATATGTAACTGGTATCTTCTTGTGATATACTGTGGATTTTGCATGACAAAACTTGTAATGATTTGAATGAACCTCGGCTCCGATTGGACAACGAAGGTTTCCAATTTTTTTTCCAACACACCAGTGCACATTTCCAATTGAGATGAGCAAAACAAATAATACAACGAAAATAGCATTGTCTGCTAGTTTTGAGTCTTGCCGCTCTTGGCAAAACAATCTTGTGTTATAACTCATGAAAAAAATTAAAAATTTTAAAAAAGTATAACTTTCTCTGCTTTTCCCACGATTCACTAGATTGTTTGTTCCCAACATTGATTGGTGCAAAAGAGGCACCAAAAGATCCTCTGTCGCCTAATTTTTTAGACCTACCATTTTTTGCCAAAACACTTGTATTGTAACTCGCGAAAAATGATGATGTTTTAAAATTTTAAAATTTTACTTTTCTCACGTCATTATATATTGCATGTTCCTAATCGAGATGGATGTGAAAAAATAGTACGAAAAGAGTCAACGCCAACTAATTTTTTAGTAGTACCATTTTTTTACACAATTTACTAGATTGCATATTTTCAATTTAGATGTTTCAAGAAACGCATGAAAAATGCCCATGTATGTTAGTTTTCGTATCTTGCTATTTTTTGTCAAAAATTGTTTATTATAACTCAAGGAAATGGTCATTTTTTTAAATTTTAAAAAAAAGTTAAATTTTATTTTTTTTCACACTATTCAATTGGAACGGTGTAAAACACGACATGAAAACAACACCTTTCAACTATTTTGAATCTTACCTTTTTTTTCCAAAAAAAATGTATACCTTACGAAAAATTGTGATGTTTCAAAAAATTAAAACTTTTCTTTTTACACCATTCACTAGTTTGTACATTTTGAATTGAGATGGATACAAAAAAATAGCATGTAAAGTTCCAATGTCTGCAAGTTTTTAAGTTTTGCTGCTTTTGGTCAGAAAAGTTTTGTTATACCTCACAAAAAATTATAATTTTTTTAGAAACTTTAAGTTTCTTTTTTTACATCATTCACTAAATTGCATGCTCTCAATTGTGATGGATGCAAAAATTGTATGAAAAGAACCTCCATCAACTAGTTTTTATGGCTTTTTATTTTTGTCCAAAATACGTGTGCTATGACTAATGAAAATTGTGAGTTTTTAAAAAGTTAACTTTTCCTTTGTTTCATACTATTCTTTAGATTATTGTTTCTAATTGAGATGGGCGCAAAAAATAATACGAAAGGGTCCCATTCACCAAGATTTTAATCTTGCAGTTAGTGGCCAAAATATTTGTGCTATACCTCATGAAAAATGATGATTTTTTTAAAAGTCTATATTTTCCTTTTTCACACATTTTATTAGATTGCACGTTCTTAAGTGAGATGGGAACAAATTTTAAAAGGTATAAATTTTTCTTTTTGTTATATCATTCACTAGATTGCAAATTTTCATTTGAGACGGGTATAAAAAATGGTACAAAAAAAGGCTCTGTATGCTAGATTTTAAGTCCTTCTGTTTTCACAAAAAAAAAAAACGCGTTGTAATTCATGATAAATGGTCAAAAATTTAAAAACTTTAATTTTTTTCACTCAATTCGTTATAATGCAAATTCTTAATTGAGATTGGTGCCAAAAAGGCACAAAAAGAACCCCCTATTCGTTATTTTTTGAATCTTGTTGTTTTAAAATATATATATATATATAGTGTGATAGATAACTCATAAAAAATAAAAATTTTCAAGGAGTCTAACTTTTAATTTTATTTTTCACACCATATTGACTAGATTGAAAATTTTAAATCGAGATGGATGCAAGAAAGATAAAAAAATTGTCGTCGACTAGATTTTGAATCTTGTCATTTTTTTACCAAAAAGCGTGTGTTACGCAAAATGACAGTTTTTCAAAACGTCTAATCTTTTATTTTTTCCACACAATTCATTATACATATTTTCATTTTTATTTAAGTATATAATATTTTTTATCTATTCTTTCAAATTCTTTTTAGGTAGCTCACTTCCCTTTTCAATTTGAGTTGATTTCTCTCTATTTTTTACATGACGTACTAGTAAATTTAGAGGTCTTATATGCACATGTTCAGACCATGTTAAACATATTTTTTTTATTTTCTTATCTATTGGAGTTACTCCCACTTTCTTTATAATACAATCATTACTTATTCTATCCAATCGAGTTTGTCCACACATCCATCATAATATTTTCATTTATGCTACCCTGAGTTTTGTTCATAATCATACTTAGTCGCCCGACATTTTAATCCATAAAGTATTGCTGGTCTTATAGTTGTTTTATAAAATTTTCCCTTCAATTTCAGTGTTACTTTATGATCACAAAGTATCGAAGACACACTTCTCCATTTGTTCCACCCTACTTGAATTTTATGCATAACATTTTTGTCGATTCCCCTATTTTCTTCAATGATGGATCCTAAATATTTAAAACTCTTAGATTTATTTAATTCATGCCCACTAATTTTCACATTTTTCCTATTGTTACTTCTATTATTGCTAAAGTGGCATTCTATATATTTGATTTTACCTTGACTTATGATTAAACCTTTCGATTTTTGTACTTCCCTTCACGTTTCTAACATAGCATTTACTCCCTCTCTTTGTTTTATCAATTAATACTATATCATCGGCAACCAACATATATTCAGGAATTGCTTTTTGCAAATGTTTCGTAATTTTGTCAATTACTAAAGCAAAAAGGTTTGCATTTAAAGCGGATCCCTGATGCAAACCTATCGTATTCGAAATTCTTCGGATGTCCCTATTGGCGTCCTTACATGAGTTGTTATATCTTTATACATGTCTTTTATAACTTCCATATACACTACTCTTGCCCCTCTTTTTTCTAATACCCCTTACATTATATCCCTAATTACTCTATCATATGCCTTTTCAAGATCAATAAATGTCATATGTAAGTCTTGTTTTCTCTCATTATCATATTCACATAATCTTCTAATTAAATGTATAGCTTACATTGTAGATCTTCCAAGCTAAATTAGGCTAAAGTATATAATAACACGTTATCTACTTTTCCTACCATTCATTCGATTGTTCATTTCCAGCATAGATTGGTGCAAAAAGCCACCAAAAGATCATTTGTAGCCTAATTTTTTAGTCCAACCATTTTTTGCCAAAATACTAGTGTTGTAAATCACGAAAAATAGTGAGTTTTTAAAAATTCCAAATTTTTCTTTTTTTTCATGCCATTCAACAGATTGCATGTTCCTAATCGAGATGGGTGCAAAAAAATTGCTACAAAAAGAGTCAACGCTAGCTAATTTTTTAGTATTACCATTTTTGGTTAAATTAAAGACGTGTGTTATAACTCAATAGAAATAGTGTTTTTTTTTTAATTTTCAAAAGTTTCTTTTTTTCACACCACTTACTAAATTGCACATTGTCCGTGTTTGCTAGTTTTTGTATCTTACTATGTTTTGTAAAAAATTACGTGTTATAGCTCAAGGAAATGTTCATTTTTTTTTAAAAAGTTAAATTTTCTTTTTTCGCACTATTCAATTGGGATGGTGTAAAAAAAAGACTTGAAAAGAACCCCTTTCGACTAATTTTTAAATCTTACTTCTTTTTCCAAAAAAAAAAAATTGTGTACACCTTACAGAAAATGGTGATGATTTTAAAAATTAATTTTTTTATAAAAATCCTACAATGACATGTAGTATTATATTATGTAACAAATTGTTATACCACTACTAAAAAGTAGAGATATAATATTATGTTACTACTACTACTATAAAACTATAACTAGAACTATAGAATATGGTTATAGTAATGGAGAAAATATAGATAAGTAATACAAAATTATTCAAGAAAGGTAGAGAGAAAATGTAGAATAATGTAGCAAGAATTCTATATCTATTTTCATTCATATAACCCCTATTTATAGGTGTAAGGTTTACTCTTATGCACTGTACATTACAATTCCCTTAATGTAAACAAGAGCTACATAGAATTTAGGGGGTTATTGAAGTTACAAAATAATGACACATCATGGGGTGAAAATGAGGTTACAAAATAATTGGCATTCATATTTATTCATAACACTCCCCCTTTGATGTCAATCTTTAAGAAAAATGTCTCCTTAAAAACTTACTATGAAAAACACAATGGGGTATAAACCTAGTGATGTAAAAAGAGTAAATTTTCTTTATATAACACTACCTCATTAAAAATTTTACCAAGAAAAACCCTAACGGGAAAAAAACTATGGTTATCTCTTTAGCTAGATAGAATGCTGTAAAAGGTGTAATACCCCTTTTTAGTGGCTAAGTTCCTTTTGTAAATGGAGTAGTACTCCACGTTTCATTTTGCTACCCTTGTAGAACAATCTCCCATTAGGCTTTGGCATGTAAATGGGGGTTTGTTCTCAAGGTTCCCTTTTATGTAAGAGTGATTTTAGAGTATATCCATCACTCAAAAAAGCATCTAATAAACTGGGAGTGGCGCCCCACCTCAAATAGAGGTTTTGCCAACTAAAAAAAAAGGAAAAAGAGTAGAGTATATAACAACTTGATGCATCCATTCTTCAATTGAGCAATACATGCAATATCATCTTTGAACAACACAGTGGGAACTTTCTTGTCCAAATGCAAACCACATGTTTCTCGAATATGATGGATTAGTAATCTCAACCGAAAACACTCATTACTTGCATCATAATTTGCCAATATTTCAGCATAATTTGAAGAAGTGACAGTTATAGTTTGTTTCATAGAATGCCAAGAAATAGCTATACCACAACATGTGAAAACATAACCCGTTTGTGAATGAGAATCATGAGGATTGGATAAATACCTAGCATTTTGCATAACCTATCGGATCAAACTTGATTGATTTGGAATAATGAAGACCTATATTTATCGTACCTTAAAGGTAACCAAATATATGTTTTACGCCATTTAATTGCCTTCGTGTAGGTGAAAAACTATATCTTGCTAGTAGATTTACAACAAATGATATATCCGGATGTGTATGACTATCTAGATACCATTTTTTTAAAGATATATACATAACTAGATCAAAGCAAAATACAGTGCCAGCTATACTCGTTCACATTGTTACATAGCAAATACGATAAATCTGGAGTACTACTTCACTACATGAAAATCTATCTCAATAAGTGTAAGGAAAATAGAGATAAGCTACTTGAAGGATCCAGTAGATATGCTCTATTTCCCTCTCATTGAAGTCCTAATTCATTTTGTTAGTCAGCAAGTGAAGAGCCAATATTACTTTACAATATTAGCACAGCTCCAAAATGACAACCAAGTTCAATATTATACAACTGAGTGCTACTATCCAGATTGCTATGAAGTGTAAGTAGCCAGGTTCTACTTAGCAAATGAAATCCACCAAAAGACGGCAAGACCAAATTATCTTACCAAGTATATGAATGATTTGCAAAATACATGAATGAATTACACACTGGGTGCTAATGGACCTCGTTTTCAAATTATCTCATGTCCACCATTGAATCCATTTGTACCCACACAAGCCACACTCATGCTCTCGGACCCAGGAGCCTCTCAAGTCAAATACTACCAGGACAAAACTAGTTTCTCTTTCGTCATTGTCCGCCTTTCCAAAAGATAAGAAGAAGAAAGTAGTTGCCTCTCGCTTCTGCCCTAAGAAGCCTAGGATCGATGACCACCACATCCAGTAACTATGCAAAAAAGTGGGCCAGCTCATCAATCATTCTTCCCCTTCACACTTTTCCGCCTTTGCAAATAATAGGGGCAAACGACAAATAAAGCTATAGCTCTAGCGCATAGACTTCACTACATCCAAAATCGCCAATCTCTAGATTCAGCCGCTAGCTTCAATCAGTACACATTCCACTATCCAGGATCCTAAGTTCTATCCTAAGACAAGCCTTCCTCGATACCATAACAGAGAGTAATTCTTTATAGCCCCTCTCTAATAGATGTCTCTGTAAGTAACAGACAAAAAACTGCCCGAGTTCTTCCCTCATTTCCCCAGACTCTCCTAATAGTGCAGCCATTCCAATCTCTCTAGCCCTGCAAATCCTTTACCTCAAAATATTAGAGGACCAGCAACAACTAACACATGAGAGAAATGGTTCTGAATATTCGTCCCTAACAGTGCATATAGAGATATCATTACAGAAATAGTGAATCTATCATGGTTCCGTATGGCCTGAGCACTATAGATCATCAGCTTCCATTGTCAAATCAGGATCCAAAGGTCCCTATCCAAGTCCAAAATCCAGTGTGCTCTATTCTAGTCAGGCTAATATACACAACAAATTCTGAAATTATCCAAATCCAACCAAGAGTTTCCAGTTCCAAATTCCATTCAACGCAGATGGATTACAAAATTCAGTACTTAACATTTAAAGCAAAATGACTTCCAATATCTTAATCACAATCTTGACATTAACAATTTCTGGATCCCATCATTCTTCAAGCATTCCCCCAGAAATAGTATTCAAACATTCAAGATTTTGCACAAAAAGGCCAAGCAGTATAGATACATTAATGCTCTAATAGTACTAAGATACAGTACTTCTAGACCAATTAATTCTTCATTATTTTCATGAAGTCGGAAAGGATATTTATGCAGATCAAGTGATCTTACAACCATAGGCGTGTAAAGGGATGTGCTTTATCCATACAGAATCTTTTAAGAACTTTAGCTGTATAACCTGACCGATGCAAAAATATGTCATTTCCCAAGTGCCCAATTTGCAATCCAAGACAAAAGTTTGTATTTCTAACATCTTTTATTTCAAATTCTTGTTTCAAAGAGTTAATAGATTTTTCAAGCTCTTTAGGAGTTTCAATAATATTTAAATCATCAACAAAAATTACAATAGTTGCAAACTCGGATGTAGATCTCTTAATAAAAACACATGGACAAATGTGATCATTAATATAGCCTTGTTTTATGAAATATTCACTAAGGCGATTATACCACATATGTCCAGCTTGTCTTAATCTATATAAGGATTTGTACAATTTAATTGAATAAAGTTTTCAATAACTGGAATCATCTTCCTTAGGTAATTTAAATCCTTCAGGGATTTTCTCATAAACATCATTATCAAGAGAGCCATACAAATAGGTTGTTACAACATCCATTAAACGCATTTCAAGTCATTCATTTGATACTACATTAATCAAATAACGAAAAGTTGTTGCATCCACTACGAGAGAATATGTCTTCTCATAATCAATACCTTGTTATTGAATCTACCATGGAAGAATATGTCTCCTTATAATCAATATCTAGTCTTTGGAAAAAATTTTGTGCGACAAGTCGGGCCTTATATCGAATGATTTCATTTTTCTCATTTTTTTAGCAAAAGACCCATTTATAACCCATTGGCTGCACATCTCTAGGTGTGCATATTATTTGTCCAAAAACTTTATGTTTTGTTAGCAAGTCCAACTCTGCTTGAATTGGATTCTTCCATTTTTTCCAACCATTTCTACTTCTGCATTCATGCACAGACATTGATTCACAATCCTTGTTTTCATTCATAATAGTAATTGCTAAAGCATAGGTAAATTTATCATCGACGTACATTGTATGTCGGATCCACCTTTCCCCAGTCATGAGATAATTTATTGAGATCTAATGATTATCAAAATTTTTGGGTACCCAAAATTCTTCTGGAAGTTTATTATCTGTCCTGCTGGGAAACTTTTCAAAAGTTTTCATTTTTGAAGATTCTTATGGAATCTCAATCACCTCCATTTTGCTATCATTATTATTTGCTCATTTTCTCTTTCGATGATTTTTGTCCTTTGAACTGATTGGTCTACCACATTTCATGGGTGCCTTTAATTGATTACTGATGGTAGAAGGTCCTTCATAGACATAAATTTGAATTGGAGCATTAACGACAGGTATATGTTACTTAATCACAGGTTTTGGGTCAGTAAAAACATCTGGCAATTGATTTGCTAAACATTGTAAATGAATTATCTTTTGAACTTCCAATTCGCATTGATTGTACGAGGATCAAAATGAGATGATTATAATTCATTCCAACTAATTTTCTTAACCAACTGTTTATTTTTTCCGCCTAATGTTGGGAAAATTGATTCGTTAAAATTACAATTAGCAAAACGAGCCATAAATAAATCTCCAAATGTTGGCTAAAGATATTTTACTATAGATTCAGATTTATACCCAACATATATTCCCAAACTCTTTTGAGGTCCTATCTTTGTGTGTTGTGGTGGAGCAGTTAGAACATAAATCGCACGTCTAAAGATTCTAAGATGGGAAATATTTGGTTCCTGACCAAAAATTGTTGAGTAGAGAATTCATGATAATTTGCTGGCCTTATGCGAATTAGTGTTGCAATATGAAAAATAGCATGTCTCTAAACAGTTGGGAGTTTAGTTCTCAAAATCAATGACCTTGTAATTAATTGAAGATGCTTAATAAATTATTTTGATAAACCTTTTTATGTATGAACATGAGCGACAGGATATTCAACACTTATTGCAGTAGACATACAATAATTATTAAAATATTGGAATGTAAATTTACCATCATTATGAAGACGAATTGTCTTGCTAAAAATGCTCTCATAACCGAATTTATTCCGCAAGTAATTTCAAAAACGACAGGTTGCGAGTTGATAATAAACACACATGTGACCATCTAGTTGATGCATTAATTAAAACCATAAAATGGTCCACAACGTGGGTGAATATGCCCACAAATATGACCATGTATGCGTTCTAAAAATGCACGAGATTCGGTATGGATTTTCATTGATGATGATCTTATAATTAATTTTCCTCGAGAATAAGCTACACATGAGAATTCATTAGATTGAATATCTTCTGGCTTTTCAAAGAATGGCCACATGAATTCTATAAAATTCTTCGCATCGTTATAGAATTGGGATAGCCCAACTGATCATGCCAAACAACAAAATTATTATGATTAGTAAACTTCTTGTTTATAGTTGCATATATTTCAACTATAGAAATATATGTATAATATAATCCGGAAGAATAAGAAAGTAATTTTTTTAATACAATTTTCTTTCCAAAATTCATACTTGTAATATATAATTATTCATTATTACATTCATTTTTAGTCTTAATATGATATCCGTTTCGGCAAATATCTTTAAAACTTAACAAATTTCTTTGACACTTAGAAGAAAATAATGCATCTTCAATGCAAAATTTTTCTCCTCCTGACAAAATTATTATTGCTCTTCCGGAGCCTTCAATCAATTTTGTACTACAAAATATAATACTAATATGAGTTTATTTCATGATTATATAAGAAAAATATTTCTTATTTTTTAGTATGGAATATAGTGTTGCACTGTCTGCAAGACATAAATATTTGTCATTGATCATCGAAACGTCCGTTTTCTTCACAAAATAAAAATTCCAGGTGAGAATTATTTTAATTTCTTTAATTATAAAAGAAATATTGAAGACAAATGCATTAATAATAAATATTTTTACTTGAGAACATCTAATAAAAATATTTATTCATTAAATAAAAGTAAGCAATTAAAATATTTATTCATTATATCAGAATAAGTAACTAAAACATTTTTTTGGGACATTTTCATCACTAATCAAGTTACTAGTATCACCTTCAGGCTGATTGACAAAGATATCAACATTATTTGATTCCAAATATTTGGTAATCAATTTTCTTCAAGGAAACATACATTCATTTCTTATTCAGGATGAATTTGAAACATTATAAATAAACATAAATAAATTGCATAGTTGAAAATTTATATAAAAGATATAAAACAATAAAGTTATGTAATCATACTACACCTTTAGGTGTTAAATGAAATATGATTAAATTGCATCTTCGGGGTGTTCAAAAAAGTAATTTCCTATGTCGAGATTTATCATATTAGCATCATCATTATTTTTTATTAATAAAAATTATCTCAACATCCTTGCATTTATTTTTTAATGATGTTTGATAAAGTTTAACTATATGTTCCGCAGTACGACAAGTACGAGTCTAATGATCTTCTATACCACTTTAGTAGCATTTGTTCTTGCCATTTTTCTTTCTTCCCATTTTATCAACCCACTTTTGGGGGTGATTTTGTTTCTTGCCACGGTAATTATCATTTTGATTCTATGACATGTTTTTATCAAACATACCGTTCTTTTGAAATGACAACCAACTTGTGGTAAAAGTTTTCATCCAAATTAATTCATATATAATATCCATGATATTATATCAAATAGTACAAATTCATAGTAGAAAATAAATTAATTGAAAAGAAAAATATTGCCATATGAACTTATCAAAAGTACAAACCTATACTTATTAATTTTTTAAATATACAACTTGAATTTGATTTGCTCCAACTTTCTTAGTCGGTAGAGTTTCTTGTTGATAACATATTATAAAAATATTGCAACGACATGTGGTATTATATTATATAACAAGTTGTTATAACAGTACTAGAAAGTAGAGATATAATGTTATGTCACTACTACTATAAATTAAACTACAACTCTAGGTATAGAATATAGCTATAATTGTGGAGACAATGTAGATAAGCAATACAAAATCATGCAAGAAAGGTAGAGATAAGATATAGCGAAATGTAGCAAGAATTCTATATCTCTTTTCATTCATATAATCCCTATTTATAGATGTAAGGTTTACTCTTATACATTGTAGGTTACAATGCCCTTAATGTATATAAGAGTTACATAGAATTTAGGGGGTTATGGAAGTTACAAAATAATGATACATCATAGGGTAAAAATAGAGTTACAAAATAATGGACATTCATATTTATTCATAACACTTTTTTTATAATATTCATTAGATTGCATTTTATAATTGAAATGGATACAAAAAAATAGCACGTAAAGTGCCAATCTTTGCAAGTATTTTAGTTTTGCCACTGTTGGTAAAAAAATGTCTATTATACCTCAAAAAATGGTAAATTTTTAGAAAGTTTAAGTTTTATTTTTTCTCACACCATTCACTAAATTGCATAGTTTCAATTGCTATGGGTGAAAAATAAGAATGAAAAGAGCTTCAGGCAACTAGTTTTTGTGGCTTTTCATTTTTATCTAAAATACGTGTGTTCTAACTCATTAAAAAATTGTGAGTTTTTAAAAAGTTTAACTTTCCCTTTGTTTCATACTATTCACTAGATTACTCATTTCTAATTGAGATGGGTGCAAAAAATGACACGAAAGAGCTATATTTGCCTAGATTTTAATCTTGCAGTTATTGACCAAAATATTTGTGCTATACCTCATAAAAATGATGATTTTTCAAGCAGTCTAGATTTTCCTTTTTTACAACATTTAATAGATTGTACGTTCTTAATTGAGATGTGTACAATTTTTAAAAGGTCTAAAATTTTCTTTTTGTTACACCATTCACTAGATTGCAAATTTTCAATTGAGATGGATACAAAAAATGGTACGAAAAGAGGCTTTGTCTACTAGTTTTTAAGTCTGACCATTTTTCACCAAAAAAAACGTGTTGTAACTCATGATAAATGGTGTTTTCAAAAATTCAAAATTTCTTTTACTCAAATCATTAGATTACAAATTCTTAATTAAAATTGGTGCAAAAAGGCACAAAAAGAACCCCATTTATTAGTTTTCAAATCTTGTTTTTTCAACAAAAACCGAAGTGATATATAACTCATAAAAAATGAAATTTTTTTAAACAGTTTAAATTTTTTTTCACACCATTTGCTATATTGAAAATTTTAAATCAATATGGGGGCAAAAAAGACCAAAACAATTCATCATCGACTAGATTTTGAATGTTGTACTTTTTTACCAAAAAAATGTGTATTAGAACTCATGCAAATGGTGGTATTTGAAAAAGTATAATCTTTACTTTTTCACACAATTCTTTTTTTTTATAGACAAAGCACGAGAAGGGAATATCAACCCGATTTTTATAAATATTAAATTTTAAATAGACATTAAATCCAAATATGAATTGTTCAAACTATCTTATCACCATGGGTAACAAGTTATTACATAAATTACATTTTCTAAACAAGAACATCGAAATATATCTAATCTAATTGCACCCCATACATTAGCATGTAACTCTACTTATGCAGTAAAATATATGTTTGTAGTAATTTGAGTTATAGTTTGCTAGAATATTTACTTCTCTCAAAACACTGTTCAATTTTAATATTTGGCATAAAAAATGCATCATTTTATCTCTCTTGTTATCTTTCCGAGGGTGTTTTATTTTTTTCTGCCGTGTCTATATCAAAATAATGAAATGTACTTCTATAGAAACGAATAATATATCTTTTGAGAAACAAAGTTGAATTCCTGTAAAACTGCTCTAATTTCTGGTTGCAAACTTGAAGAAAAACCAACATCACTTGCAAATGCAAAAATTAGATTTCCTTTTTCATCGTGAAGAAGACCACATCCTCCACTTTTATGTGGATTACTTTAATGACATAGAGTAGTATTTAATTTAATATAATCATTATGTGGGATGCCATTTAACCATTTTGAAAACTACTTTGCATGGTTTATTTGAAATTAGTGTCCAAAAGTTTGACCCACTTACACTACAAATGATCAGTGAAAGATATTTATTTTTGACAATAATCTTTAATTCGTAAAAAATGCTATCATGGAAAATATTAAATTCATGTTTTTTTATTGAACAAATTATCATTTAAAAATTTTCAAATAAACTAACAAATAAAATGGAAAGTAACTCCATGATAAACGTTAAAACCTTGTTTTTGTTCTTGAAGTTCCAGCAATTATTAAGTAAACATAAAATGGGGAAGTTAGTGCATCTAAAACCAAATTCCGCGATTGGTTTTCATACGTCTTACACATTCAGCCCACACAATTCACTAGAATTGAAATTGGTGGAAAAATGGCAAGAAAAGAACTCACACCAACTAGTTTTTTAATTTTTCTATTTTAGGCCAAAATGTGAACTATAATTCACGAAAATGGAGATTTTTCAAGAAGAATAAGTTTTCTTTTTATTTTCACACCATTGATTTTTTTTAGTCTGCAAACCTCATCACAATTTTTCCAAATGTCGGATCTAATAGATGATTAATTGTTTGCATATGTTTCAATTTTTAAGAAACTCTGAAATTAATGGATATTCGAGTTAATCTATAGCATCCAATTGGAGTACATTCAACGATTAAGAGCCAAAAGAAAATGAAAAAATATACTACTTCACAAATTGCTTCTTTACTTGACAAATTAACTTATGCTTATAATCATGTGTCCTTATCCAAAAAAATTTGCTACCAGAAAGTAGAAATGAATGCATTACGTCACTATTGTACATATAATTTTCTTGTTCCTGTTAAAGAATATATGTGCATCAAACTCAAAACCAATTGGCAAGGAGTGGAGTGGCCCATATACCTTATATATTAGTTCAAGGGTTCTTATTTAACCGATGTGGGATATTATCATTTCTAAATTAAACCGAATGCTAGCCCAACAATGGGCCTAGCCCAAATACTGACAATTCTAAACTAAACTGAATGCTAGCCCAACCCTGGGCCTAGCCCAAACTAAATCGAATGCTAGCCCAACAATGGGCCTAGCCCAAATTGAATACTAATACTGAAAGAAGAGAGGTGAGAGAAACCCTAGTCATGTTTGAAAGACCCACAAATTCAAACCTGGCGCTTTGATACCATGTTAAATAATATATGTGCATCCAACTCAAAACCAATTGGCAAGGAGTGGAGTGGCTCATACACCTTATATATTAGTTCAAGGGTTCTTATTTAACCGATGTGGGATATTATCATTTAACAGTTCCTAGTACGTAACATTACATGGAATTTTTGGGGTTAAGTAAATGCTCCATTCTAATACTATTACTTCCTCGGATAATAAAAGAAAATTCTTTGTCACCTACGATATTTGCTTGCAATTATATATTCTCAAATTATTGCTTATTTTCTTATTATGTTGTAAACATTATAGGAATAGATTGATTGAATACTGAAATTTTCACAAAAACAAAATCATAAATTTCGATTAATTAACTTGAAAAAGTTTATTAAATAATAATAATGTCAAATTAATTAAAAATAATACGTGTATATGAAAATGAAAATAAAAAAAAATTGACTATAAAGAGAAAATGGGTGTCAAAGTGTTTAAAACAAAGGAATGTCGGTCTAAAATGTTGAAGGTCATAGGCTATGCATCGTCACAATGTTTCCAAAGGTCCGATCCAAGGAGTATTAATTGTTTGCATATGTTTCAATTTTTTAAGAAATATCCGAAATTAATGGAAATTCGAGTTTATAGCATCCAATTGGAGTACATTCAAAGATCAAGGGAAAAAATACTACTTCACTAATTGATTCTTTACTTGACAAATTAACTTATGCTTATACTCATTTGCCCTTATCTCAATTACCAAAAAAATAATTGATATTGTGAAATTACTTCAGTGTAGGCTCAGAGTGAAATTAATCTTTATCTACAAAGCATTAATCATTTTTACGCGGTTTTTTTAATAAATAAAGTGAAATAAAAATATGTTTTTAATTTGCATGTAAGGTTCAATTCGGTATTCATAAATGAAATTGAATTCTTCAAATTTTTAGAATTCCAAACAAGGTCTGAAATTAAGATGACCATTCATTTTACAGATCTAATTGCTCTGGAAAAAAAAAACAATAACTGGGCTTTTGAATTGACATTTAATGGATAGAAAAAAGAAAAAAAGAAGATGCATTAAGGGAATTAATATGGTTTGGCTGGCCGCCACATGAACAGAAAATTGAAGTACAAAGGTTTAAGGAAGGAATTACTCCATCCTACAAAAGTTTCAACTAAACCTTAAAGTGGCATATGCATTAATGCATTATACATAGCAAGAGATTTAAACCAGCCATATAACACTCAGTACTTTAAACACAAGAAATTTCCCCACATGATAGTTTACCCCAGCTGAATGATGACAGAAATGTTAAACACCCTAAAATGTCCAAATGAATGTCCCTAAAAATAAAAGTAAAACAAATGATGAACCTTCTGTTGGATATTTAATATAATCCAATAATATGTTCTAATATAAGCCCAAAAAATAATGAACCTTTGTAATGGGCCTGAATGGGCAAGAGTCCATTAACTGGTTTTAACCCTATTGTATTCCTATAAATATGCTAGCTGGAGGTGGCATGCTAGGTATTCCAAACTAGATACCTAGGGTGTAATGCTTCAAGCAATTGCATATTGAATTGCTTGACCTAAAACTCTAACAATCTTGAAGCATTACAAAAGTTAGGGTACTGTAACATGGCACTGTAGCGACGGCGTCACTGTAGAGTGGCACTGTAGCGGCGGCGTCACTGTAGCGGCGGCACACTGTAGCGACACAGTGCTGTAGCGACTCGTAACTGTAGCTACACCGTACTATAGCGACTCGGTACTGTTCCGACACTGTAGCAGTACTGTAGCACACTGTTCACCGGCACTGTAGCAGTCACTGTTCATTAGGTGCACTCTTTCCAATTTTTATTTAGAAAAAATGAAAAAATATGTGCCAATTGATATGGTTAAACTTTATGTGCCAATTGATATGGTTAAACTATATGTGCCAATTGATATTGTTAAACTATATGTACCAATTGATATGGTTAAACTTTATGTGCCAATTGATATTGTTAAAGTCCAGTCTTTCAGTGGGTCTGATTTTAATTCCTGGAAACGAAAGACTCAGTTTGGTTTAAAATTATGAAAATAATTTCTATACTGTTATAAGTACTTTTGTTGATACCAATGATAATGTTGATGAATCTGACTACTATAGAAATTTGGGACAACTTAGATACTCTGTTTAAGAATGAGGAGGAATTGTCAAAAACAAATCTTGTTGACAAATTCATGGATTTCAAATTCAAGGAAGATATGGAAATCACTCCTCAAGTCATTGATCTAGAAAACTTGAGATCTAAATTGACTAATGAATACATCAATGTTTGTGATCCTTTTCTTGTTTGTGCCATTATCTTTAAATTACCATCTGCATGACTTTCTTTCAAAATTGAGATGTACAGGAAGAAAGTTCAGGTGAGACTGGATTATCTTAAGCGATTCATTAGAATCGAGGATGAGAATCGGGTTAGGAATACATTGGAGATGGTTAGACAGCAACAGTCAGCTGCTATCGCGGTAATATATCCCAATAAATTTCCTAAGAAATCTAAGTCTCCTAAAAGTGAGTCTCAACAATTAGAGGCCAAAAAGCCTATCTTTAAGAAAAAGAAGGGCAAGTGCAATAATTGTGGGAAATTGGGCCACTTTATAGCAGATTGTAGGCTACCAAAGAAGGACAAATCTAACACACCATTGGAAGCACATATGCTGCTGCAAAAGACTGAGCCTCAAAACTTTGTTGCTTTGGTAGGCAATCATGGAAAGGCAAGTACTTTTTCAGAATGATGGTTAGATTCTGGGGCAACATTCCATGTTTGCCAAACAAAAAAGTTACTTCATGATGTTTCTGAGGCCAATGAAACTATTGCTGTAGCTAGTGGGGCGACGAAGGTCATGACTCACACTGGTACAGCAAATATCAACCTCTCTTCAAGTAAACTTTTAACTTTAAACGATGTTAAAGTATAAATTGAGTACTGGAACTGAAACAGTCAGCCAATTTAGTTCAACTCTAATTGATCCTATAATATTGCATAATCGGTTAGGACATGTGAACTACAAGAAAATGGTTAGACTAGTTAAAAGTCATAAAATACCTATCGATACTTCGATTAGATTTAACATATGTGAAGTTTGTGTTCAAACTAAAATGACTAGAAGACCTTTTCGTCCAGTCTCTAGGAGTACACAACTTCTTGACTTAATACATTCTGACCTCTGTGACTTTAAAAGGTCTCCCACTAGAGGTGGTCGGAAGTATTTGCTCATTTTTATAGACGATTTTTCTCGATATTTTCATATCTATCTGTTAAAATCAAAAGATGAAGTTTTTGATAAATTTAAAATTTTCAAGAATCGTGTTGAAAACCAATTTATTTTGAAAATCAAAAAGTTGAGGAGTGACAGAGGAGGAGAATATACATTGACAGGGTTCAAGGAATTTTGTGCTTCAGAGGGCGTAATCCTTGAAACTACTGCTCCTTACTCACCTCAATCAAATGGCATAGCTGAACGTAAGAACAGGACGTTAACAGAAATGTTAAACTCTATGTTATTGACAGCTGGCATGCCTTCCTGTTATTGAGGAGAGGCAGCTTTGACTGCTAATCATATCATCAATAAGTTGCCGCACTCTAAGTTGTCTTCAACTCCTTATGAGATATGGCATAAACCTCCTTGTAAATATGATACTCTTAAGACTTGGGGATATATTGCTTATGTAAGGATACCAGACCCTAGATGACCTAAGGTGGGGCCTAGGACTAACACTTGTGTATACCTAGGTAGTGCAGAGGATAGCGCTGATGATCAGTTCTTGGATCTATCAACCAATGTGGTTATAGAATCTAGAGATGCTGTTTTCTTTGAAGATAAATTTCTTCGAGATGAAGGGTTGACAGTATCAGGCACTGTCGAAATCATTTCAGAGTCACTTATTGAACCTGAATTGACTTCCTCTGACACTCGGATTCCTACTGAATCTGTACCTTTAAGAGTATCTACAAGACAACGAGTTCCCAATACGTTTGGTGAGGATTTTGTCACTTACCATTTAGAAGATGATCCATCCACCTATAATGAGGCGATGAGATCTAGGGACTCCCTATTATGGACAGAAGCCATTGATGAAGAAATGAGCTCTGTGTTACAAAATCAAACTTGGGACTTAGTCGATTTGCCGAAAGGGGCTAAGACTATAGGTTGCAAGTGGATTTTGAAGAATAAACTTAATTTTGACGGATCTATAGCTCGGTATAAAGAACGTTTAGTAGCTAAGGGATATACCCAAGTATATGGGATAGATTATTTTGAAGTCTACTCCCCGGTCTGTCATTTGACTACGATAAGAATTTTTCTTGTTTTGGCATCTATTGAGCACTATGTTGTGCATCAAATGGATGTAAAGACAGCTTTCCTAAATGGAGATCTGACTGAGGAGATCTACATGAACCAACCTAAAGGGTTTGTCATGAAAGGTTTCGAGAACAAAGTTTGTAAAACAAATCTTTGTATGGTATGAAAGTAAATTTTACAGTGCAAGGTATTACTCTTAGCTCATTACTTTGACAAATGGCTTTCTACATGGGGATACAGTGAATATACCGTGGTTGAGACACCGTATGATTCTAATAGACGGCTGAGCCCCAATGAGGGAGCTAGCATGAATCAATTGGCTTATTCTAAATTGATTGGTAGTCTCATGTATGCAATGACATGCACTAGACTAGACATAGCATTTTCTGTAGGCATGCTGAGTCATTTCACTAGTATCCCGAACATGAACATTGGCATACCCTCATGTGACTTATGCGATATTTGAAGGGTACTTCTAACCATGCACTATGTTATAGTGGTCGTCCTCCTATATTGGAATCATTTTCTGATGCTTCGTGGTGCTCATCCTTTGGGGATAGTAAGTTAACCAGTGGTTATATTTTCACACTGGGTGGTGCAGCTATTGTGTGGAAATCCAAAAGGTAGACTTGCATTGCTTTGTCATCTATGGAATCGAAACTTTATGCTCTAGCTTCCGCAGAAGGAGAACCGGAGTGGATAAGAGAACTGATCCTGGATATTCTACTAACTCGCTTAAAGATTACGTCTTTAAGTATGTTCTATGATAATCAGTCTGTAGTTTCAGTGGTACAAAACTCACTCTTTAATGGTAAGAGGAGACATGTTAAACTGAGACATGCCATGCTGACGTATCTCATAGAACATGGTATTATTACTTTGGTCGATGTGAGATCGAAGGATAATCTGGCTGATGCTCTAACAAAGGGACTGAACAAAGCTCGAATCTTCAAAATTGTGGGGGATATGGGGTTAAAGACTATATAGATATGTCTTAATCTACATTCCTGGGGTTATGGGGTTAAAGACTATATAGATATGTCTTAACCTACATTCATGTTAATTTTGAATTTTCGTATCTCCCTTTGATAGCTAAGATAAGCACTTGATCATATTTCGACGATGATTATAGTTGTCAATATATCATTCCATATCTGATGATATATCCTTTTTGGGTGCGTTGTCTCATTCCACATATGATGAGGTGATTTTACTCATTGTGGATGTTCTGTTTAGAGCGGTAGTATCATTCCATATTTGATGATGCTGCTTAACAAAATTTGGACTTGACAGCTGTAACATTCCACATAGAAATATTGGAAATGGTTCTTTTGGAAAAGAAACTGTTAGGTCTTGTTCTTATAAAGAAACTGGACATTGATGCTTATTGGAATATGGTATTGATGCATTTTGACATTGATATATATTTATTTTCAATCATTGAGATATTGTGCTAAGTTCTTCTACTTGAACTAGACACTTTATTTTGTTACACAAATGATTAAGTTCATAATTGGTAACTTATAGAAAATGATGGAAATGGAAGAGCTTATTCCAACTTGAATCCTGAAGAGGATGATCTACTTGATGGATAATTCCTCTAGAGCTATGGACTGTGGGGGACTATTATTTGAATAATTGGTCCACTTACATATGCTTTGCCCATTTAGTTTGAGTTTAGAATATTTCTAAAACTCTTATGTTCGAAGTTTAGAGATTTCTAAAACTTTGATCTTGGTAACACTTTTGTTTGTGTTTGGTTGAGTTTAGATTGTTTTCTAAAACTCTTGTGTGCAAAGTTTAGAGATTTCTAAAACTTTGATCTTGGTGACACTTTTGCTTGTGTTTGGTTGAATTTAGATTGTTTTCTAAAACTCATAACTGTGGTTAAAGAATTCATAATTTTGAGTAATGAATCTTTTGTGCTATGAATGATTCAATCATCTGTTTTGAACATTACATTATCTATCTATTGGATTGTGCTATATGTAGAACATAGGAGGAGATTGTTGGATATTTAATATAATCCAATAATATGTTCTAATATAAGCCCAATTAATAATGAACCTTTGTAATGGGCCTGAATGGGCAAGAGTCCATTAACTGGTTTTAACCCTACTGTATTCCTATAAATATGCTAGCTGGAGGCAGCATGCTAGGTATTTCAAACTAGATACCTAGGGTGTAATACTTCAAGCAATTGAATATTGAATTGCTTGACCTAAAACTCTAACACCTTCAACACAACAAATCATGTCCCTAAATTCTTATTCTTTGATTTCTTGTTCTTTAAACACCAAAAAATGTCCAATTGTCCATAAAAATAAGAGTGAAAAGAAATGATAGATGAACCTTGAACCCCACAAATGTCCATAATATTCTTTTTCTTGGATTTCTTATCATACCTAGACCTTCACTCCAGAGTAATTGTCTGCAGAGAATTTCCTTCTGCATCTAAAATTTGAAAGGTAGACATGTGCCTCACGGGCATTAAGTTCAAGGCAAGGGTCACAATTCAAGTTCCAATTTGGGAGATTCAATGGAATAACATGTCTACCTTTCAAATTTTAGATGCAGAAGGAAATTCTCTGTAGACAATTACTCTGGAGTGAAGGTCTAGGTATGATCAAGAAATCCAAGAAAAATAATATTATGGACATTTGTGGGGTTCAAGGTTCATCTATCATTTCTTTTCACTCTTATTTTTATGGACAATTGGGCATTTTTTGGTGTTTAAAGAACAAGAAATCAAAGAATAAGAATTTAGGGACATGATTTGTTGTGTTGAACGTTCATCATTTGTTTCACTTTTATTTTTAGGGACATTCATTTGGACATTTTAGGGTGTTTAACATTTCTGTCATCATTCAGCTGGGGTAAACTATCCTGTGGGGAAATTTCTTGTGTTTAAAGTACTTAGTGTTATATGGCTGGTTTAAATCTCTTGCTATGTATAATGCATTAATGCATATGCCACTTTAAGGTTTAGTTGAAACTTTGTAGGATGGTGTAATTCCTTCCTTAAACCTTTGTAATTCAATTTTCTGTTCATGTGGCGGCCAGCCAAACCATATTAATTCCCTTAATGCATCTTCTTTTTTTCTTTTTTCTATCCATTAAATGTCAATTCAAATCCCAGTTATTGTTTTTTTTTCCAGAGCAATTAGATCTGTAAAATGAATGGTCATCTTAATTTCAGACCTTGTTTGGAATTCTAAAAATTTGAAGGAATTCAATTTCATTTATGAATACCGAATTGAACCTTACATGCAAATTAAAAACATATTTTTATTTCACTTTATTTATTAAAAAAACAACTTAAAAATGATTAATGCTATGTAGATAAAGATGAATTTCACTCTGAGCCTACACTGAAGTAATTTCGCCATATCAATTATTTTTTTGGTAATTGAGATAAGGGCAAATGAGTATAAGCATAAGTTAATTTGTCAAGTAAAGAATCAATTAGTGAAGTAGTATTTTTTTCCCTTGATCTTTGAATGTATTCCAATTGGATGCTATAAACTTGAATTTCCATTAATTTCGGATATTTCTTAAAAAATTGAAACATATGCAAACAATTAATACTCTTCTTGGATCGGACCTTTGGAAACATTGTGACGATGCATAGCCTATGACCTTCAACATTTTAGACCCACATTCCTTTGTTTTAAACACTTTGAAACCCATTTTCTCTTTATAGTCAATTTTTTTTTATTTTCATTTTTATATACACGTATTATTTTTTATTATTTTGACATTATTATTATTTAATAAACTTTTTCAAGTTAATTAATCGAAATTTATGATTTTGTTTTTGTGAAAATTTCAGTATTCAATCAATCTATTCCTCTAATGTTTACAACAGAATAAGAAAATAAGCAATAATTTGAGAATATATAAGGTGACAATTGACAAAAACTCATAAACCCTAAAACCCTCACTAGTTTGATTTGCCGGCTACTTTTGCCGGCTTCACCGCCATGGCGGTTGTCCCCCCGGACCCAGGTGGTCATTCACTAGCCCCTACATTCGCCTCCAAGCTGCAGCAACAATCAAACGCTCCACAACACCATGAATTAAAAGAGGGTTCTTTATTCAAAGGGGAGCCGACTCTTTTCTTCACCAAGACGGAGATTTCTGAAATGTCACTTCCCCTCCAACGAGCTTTGATCGGAAAATTCTCGAGGGGTAGACCTACTATGGTAGCCCTTCGTAAAAATTTCCAAACAATAGGATTCAAGGGTGAGTTCCATCTGGGCCAGATAGATCAACGTTATGTTCTGATTCGTTTTGATCTTGATGAAGATTACCATCGGTGTTGGATAAAGGCAGTTTGGAATTTTGTGGGACCGTATAACATGAGGGTTTTAAAATGGATCTTTTTCACCATTGGCGGAGCCATCAATAGTTCCAGTATGGATTTCTCTCCCACTGCTTCCTCTATACTTGTTTAGCAAGACAAACCTACTCTCAATTGGAAACCTTATTGGCCGATCATTGAAAATCGATGCTGCAACTATTTCATTGACCAGACCCTCTGTCGCCCGTATTTGTGTGGAAGTTGATCTATTGGCGGAATTCCCTAATCGTATTTGGATAGGCCTGGAAACTGATGGTTTTTGGCAGGAAGTTATTTATGAAAATCCTCCACGGTATTGTGTTTCATGCAGGAAGCTGGGACATGGGGAAGAAGAGTGTAAACCGCAACAAAAGTCGATGCCGTCTCGCAAAGTGTGGCAACTGAAGGAAAAGAACCCAATTAATTATGAAGTAGATCCTGATAAGGCCTCCACTTCAGTGGGCGATCATGAATTTAGAACAGGAACAATCACAATAGCCCGTTGCCCAGACTAACACACTAACCACATCTCCTGGTGAAGTGGAATGCAGTAGGCAAGGAAAGGTGGCTACAGACCTCCCTCTCCGTGAGGCCCAGGGAAGGTTGGCAATTGAGGAAATGGATTTAATAGTGGATTTCTCAGAATACCCAAACATTGAATTGCAGTCTTTAGCTTTCCATGATTCAGCTAAGGCTGCAAGAGATCATGGTCATAAAGAGAACTCTAAGGCCACATTTTCTGACTCTGAGATTGCAGATCGTCAGCCTGAAGGGGTAATACTTAATAAACAGGACATGTAGGTTTTCAGTTCATCCTTGGTTAATCTCATTACCCCTACTGTTGTTACAGATGAGCAACTTTTAGAGGCGGCGTTTCAGCCTGTTTTGCCTAGACGTCGAAGAAGAAAGAATTATTTTGATCAACCCCGAACTATGATTACCCGGTCACTGCATGCGCGTTCTTTGCAAACTCCTTTTAATGTTTAGAGGCCTCATTTGGAATATCAGGGGTGTAGGGAATAAATCATCAATACGGCGCGTTCGTAAGTTGGTGAGACTTCATACTTTATCTTTTATAGTTCTATTAGAACCTATGATTGATTGTTCTAGACTGGATGGTATTAAAACCCAGTTAGGATTTAATGCGGGATATAGCTCTCTTACAAATAAAATATGGCTGTTCACTCGAGCTCCATGGGTGGTAACTGACATTCATGCTTCGGAACAGTTTTTTCATTGCATGTTTAATAGCCCTGCGCTGTCCTCTCCTTGCGCAGTAACTTTTGTTTATGCTAAGGCAACCCAAAGGGATCGTAATCTTCTTTGGCATGACTTCGAGTGTTTGGCGAATACTAACATGGATACCCCTTGGATTGTTGGTGGTGATTTTAATGTTATCTCCTCATTGAAAGAGTATCGTGGACCTTCAACACCAGACATAGGGGCAATATCAGAATTCAATAATAGTATGATGCTGTGTGGTCTGCAGGATCAACCTACTGTTGGGGGCCTTTTCACATGGACTAGGGTGAGGCAGAATGGACGGGTCTGGAAGCGATTGGATAGGGTTTTCTTCAATCATGTCTGGCACACATTTTTCTCGGCTACAACAGTTCAATTACTTAATCGTACGGGTTCTGATCACAATCCTCTTCTGTTGGAATATCAGTCACCTAGTCCTACTGTTCCTCGTAGTTTTTGATTTCAGAATATGTGGCTTAAGCGGCCTGAATACATGACTGTGGTTACAGATAGTTGGCAGCAAGATACTGGAGTTTTTGGCCTTCTCCGCTTCTCAGCAAGATACTGGATTTTGCGGTACAACAGATGAAGGTCATTATTCATGATGGTCGATCCTCATTCTGGGAGGATAACTGGTGTGATCTTGGCCCTCTTGTGGATCGTACAATAAGCTGCACTGGTGTAGATATGGGGTCTACTATCAGGGATTTTTTGTTGTATCATAGTAGTTTTTTACTGCAGCTGGTTGGTGTGCTGGATGTAGATGATTTGGAATTTTTGGCTGCAGTAGATTATGCTCTTGATGATGGTCCTGATGAACAGGTGTGGCAGCCCTCAACTGATGGGACTTTTACTCTGGCGTCTGCCTATGCAAAAGTAAGGAAGTCCTTGCCACCCCTCACTCAAAATGATTTAGCGAAAGAAGGTTCCTCGGAAAATTTCTTTTTTCATGTGGAGGGCAACCAATGCATTTGCGGATGTCCTCCAACGAATTGGAATTTCTGGTCCCTCGAAGTGTGTTTTTTGCTCTGAGGAGGAAACTCTGCTGCACACCTTGGGAGATTGTTCCTTCTCCTTTGAGGTCTGGAGGAATGTTGGCTCTAAATTTGGGATTTTGGATTTATCTAGAATGCACTTCTGGGATTTGTCAGATTTTTGGTGGAAACAGCCAGACCTGCTTGCTATCCTTCCGCTTTATGTCTATTGGGAAATTTGGAAAGAGAGGAACAGATGGTTGTATGATGGGACTCGTCCTCCTTCAGTGGATGCAGTGGTGCAGCAGATCCTCCAGCACGTTCTCTTGCATACTTGGTTACATCCTTTGCGGGGAACAACTATGAATAAATCTTTGTTTCATAAAGTTCTGGTCTCCTTTGTCAAGCAGGAGTCTCTCAGGTTAGTAGAAATAGTATCGTGGCGTTTGATACCACATGTTGCCTACAGGTTGAATGTGGATGGTTCATCTTTAGCAAATGGAGACGGGGTGGAGGAATTGTTCTTCGAACTGGTTTGGGGTAACTAATACACTCGCAGTCGTTTTTCTTTGGCAGTATAAGTAGTTTTGAAGCGGAAGTTAGAGAACTGATGGAGGGGATTGGACTTTGTACTAGGATGGGTCTTCAGGGAGTTGTTGTTGAGTCTGATAATAAAACCTTGGTGGATATGCTAAATGGCCGTCTATAGTGGCCCTGGCGATACAAGAATTTACTGCATCAAATTGAGGAAAGAATACATTCATGTTCGCTTATTCACATCTTCCGTGAAGCTAACTCTGTTGCTGATGCATTAGCAAAACTGGGTAGTTCAAGGGTTTTGGGTACCTATGGAATGCAACATCTGAATAGTCATATAAGAGGTCTTATCATCCAGGATCAACGAGAAACGCCATATTTACGTGTTCGAAGATTAAATTAGTATAAGTATTTACGAGGTCAGGTCATTATACCCCCCTCTCTTTGTATTCTGCTTTGTGTTTATGAAAGGGAGCCAAGCCCAACAGCCGGAATAAATGGCTGCTTATAAAAAAAAATAAAAATTTGAGAATATATAATTGCAAGAAAATATCGTAGGTGACAAAGAATTTTCTTTTATTATCTGAGGAAGTAATAATTTTAGAATGGAGCATTTACTTAACCCCAAAAATTCCATGTAATGTTACATACTAGGAGCAAGAAAATTATTTGTATAATAGTGACGTAATGCATTCATTTCTACTTTCTGGTAGCAATTCTTTTTTGGATAAGGACACATGATTATAAGCATTAGTTAATTTGTCAAGTAAAGAAGCAATTTGTGAAGTAGTATATTTTTTCATTTTCTTTTGGCTCTTAATCGTTGAATGTACTCCAATTGGATGATATAAATTAACTCGAATATCCATTAATTTTAGAGTTTCTTAAAAATTGAAACATATGCAAACAATTAATCATCTATTAGATCCGGCATTTGGAAAAATTGTGACGATGCATAGCCTTTGACTTTCAACGTTTTAGACAAAAACTCCTTTGTTTTAAGCACTTTCAAACCCATTTTATTTTTATAGTCAAATATTTTTATTTTTTTAATTTTAATTTTGAATTGATTAAAATTATATAAAAATTTATTTTTTATTTTTTTGACATTATTATTATTTAATAAACTCTTTCAATTTAATAAATCGAAATTTATGAGTTTTTTTTTTTGAAAATGGTCGTCTTCCATCAATCTATTCCACATTATGTTTACAACATAATAAGAACATAAGCAATAATTTGATAATATAAAATTGCAAGTAAATAACGTAGGTGACAAGAGTTTTCTTTTATTCTCTAGGAAGTAATAATAGTATTAGTACAAAGCATTTACTTAACCACTAAAAATGCATGTAATGGTACATACTAGAAATAAGTAAATTATCTTTAGAAGAGAGACATAATGCATTCATTTCTATTTTCTCGCATCAAAATGAATTGTTTAAATATCGATCCAGTGCTGAGTATTGTATATAGCTTTATGTATTTATAATTTGGATTTGAACTTATTTTATTTAAATGTTCAAGAGGTTGTTCCCAAAATCCAATCCAAGAAGCCAACACAATCTCTCGATTTCTGAAACCTGGAATAGAAATGTTTGCTGAAAAATGATTTGTAAAGTTTGCACTAATTTCATAAAAGTTGAAAATTAAGAAATGATGTTATGATACAAGAACATGTACTTTTGAATATTTCCAAATTAAAGTTGTTGTACATTTCAATCTTCCTAACCTCAATTCTTGGGGATCTTGAAGAGATCATGATCCTCTTTGGCTAGCTCGGCAATTTCTTGGAAGATCTCAAAAGTTCTAACTTGACGTGGTCAATGTTCATGAATCGCAGGTTACGGTTCGTGAACTGCTAAGCCATAATTTAAGAATGGGTGGAACTTGAATCGGCCCTTCGGTATCCGGTTCTGATTACAGTTTCAAAATCGACGGTTTTGGTTCCATCCGATTACGATTTTTGTTTTAGTACAATATTTTTAGAGCTCAATTTTTATAAAAAAATAAAAGAAAAATATGTACAAGTGTTATATTATTGAAAAATACCTCATTTTAATATTAAAATAGAATTCCAAACTGGCTATTTACATATACGAATCATGATACGACATATGCTACAATGAAATAATTGTCACTTATAAAATTAATTTTAGTACAAATTTATAAAATATTAATTGACCTAAATTTTAATCATCTAAATCTTCAATGTCGATATTGGGATGGACCAAATCTGTGAAATAGGAAATTTCGATTGAAGATCCGGTCGTACTAACAGTGCTCGTTTCAGACATGTCGATGTCTATTGCGGGCGTAGTCGTATAGCCTCACAAACAAATAAATTTCGCTATTTCTAAAAATGCATAGCAAATTCAGAGAAAGGAGTTGAACCCACAGAGAGGGGGTTTGTGGTAATAGGATTAGTGGTTCAAGCAAGGAGTAGATGTAACAAATGATAAAAACTAAAAAGTAGCAACAATGAAAATTAAAATAAGTAGTAACAAAGAGTAAGTAATGAGCGAATGGAGTTGGGAGAATGCATCTTGAAATTTCTATTATGATGCAATGAACTCTCAATCTAAAGATGACTCATACCTACGAAGAAGCAATGAATGATCTTTACTGATCTTGGGGAAATTAGTTGCCTGAGAACCTAAATTCAGGTCAGCATGATGACCGCACCCTCGTTTAAACTCCATAACATAATTACTTTCCCATAATGAGGCCTAATAATGATGAATAAAACATCGCAACTCCCAATCCTCTGTGGACAACTAAATATCGACGACTCGGCCTAAGAGCTTCCTATGATGAAGCCTGAAATTAGACTTACTCATCTCCACTAGTTACAAATAATTTCTCTATACACCAGCCTTAGAATTTCGAAGACTAAAATCAGCATGATGACCGTATTTCAGAAATCAAGTAAACAAAACAAGTATAGAGACTTTGTTTCACTTTCATGATTTAATCTCCGTAGAATTATGTTCAAAGATTCAATCAAATTCCATGTTGACATGATGAACACATACAACCTTTGATTCGTGATTTCCACACATAATTCATACGCAAAATAAGATTCTTGTTCACATCGGCCACACGAAAACACAATTCAAGCATTTCAATATACATGAAAGCGAAAATTGTTCATAGTCATGAGCATCATCATATTATTGAGATTTCACTTCCATAATGTCATTTCTAGGATACACAATAGATCTTGCCACTCATGGCTTCAAACAACTTGAATTTAGCAATGAAGAGTGGAGAACTAATCATTTTCGTGAAAGACGAGAAACTACCAGTAAGAGAAGCTTTTTCAATTGAATTCCAAAATGATTTGTTCAATTCTTCAGTTGAATGAGTGCTCAAATATCTATGAATTTCCAAATCTAAAATACACATAGTAGAGGTGTGTTTTCACTGTGAAAATTGGATTTGGAAATTCCTCCTAAGAGTGAATATTGAACCTCAAAACGAAATCGCAATCGGAGTACGAAATTCTATAGAGAGAAAATTTTCCTGCTCACTAGTCTCAAAAATTAATCTCTCAATAATGTTGATGTCCTCTAAAATAATAACAAATTCCTCTATTTATAGAGGTTAGAAGCTTAATCAACACACAAACGTAAACTAAACACTTATTTATAACAATGCCATTGTGAGAAAGAATTATCCTAAATGCGCACGTGCACGCCCCTCCACGTCACCAATCCATTCCAGCACTTCATGCCTTTGATCCAACATTGGTCACGCCTCCATACTGCATTCCACGTCTTTGAGCCATGATTTATATGGTTTCACAACCTGGACAACAAAACCAAGATTTCAACAATTCAAAAAAATTCAACACCGAAAGATCACAAATGCACTGTGCAAATCTTCAGACGATGTGGCCTGGGACGTGGCCGCCCCATACAACATTTTTCATGGTGCAGCTGCGTTCATGTAATGGTTTTCATGGTGCAGCCCCAGGACGCGGCCGTACCATGTAAACTTTATGCATGGTGTGCATGTGTCAATGTGCAAGTGTTAGTGTACTTATGATTGTGCTTTATGTGCAAGTGTTATGCAAGTGTTGGTGTTGGTGTGCCCATACTTGTGCTTGTGTGCATGAAGTGAGTTGTGTGCATCAAGATAGAAAAAGTTATGCAACAATTGTGTGCTAATGTGTGCATGTAATGTGCCTTTAATGCGGGCATGTAATGTGCCTTAGTGTAGTGCATTTAGTGTGCTTGAGTGTAGTGCATGTAGTGTGCCTTAGTGTAGTGCATGTATTGTGCAAGAAGTATAGCAAATGGTGTGCAGCAAATGCTTGTGCATTAGCGCTACCGCACCCATACGCAAGCGGCTAGTGCAAGTGCCCGCACGCAGCGTGCGAGTATGCTGTGCGAGGGCCGCGCGCATGGTGGGCGCAGCCCGTCTGCGTGAGTGGGCCATTCTGCGCGCGGTGTGCGCGCAGTATTCACATATACTGCGGTAAACATAAGAATTTTAGATCATTCTCTTGGTTTTCCATAGGTTCAAGAATCATCAACTTTAAGGGTCTGTAGTTCAAGATATTAACATTCTACCAAACTGCTGCAGTGAGCTCAACACTCAAAACTGAAGGAGTTATCATAAAGATGCCCCTGTTTTTCATATTTGCACACTGAATTGGAAGAAAGTCAAAACATAGGAATTGAAATATACTCAAACATCTTTCTAGAACATCCAAGATCTTCTTGTTTAGATTAGTATTGAGAATGTTACACTCAATTGAATTTAAATATCCGTTATTCCAAGATAAGTAATAAGCATGTTAAGGGATTCTTCAAGCTCCACAAGCATCATCTCAAACCTTTACAAACTCTTTCCTTGTTCTTTGACCTAAAACACATATTTGTCTCATTTAATCAACATTTTTTTATCTTTTTTTTTTCATTTTAGCACTTCAAGTTGTAATCCACATAACACTAGAAAATTGCATGAAAAACAAGTCAAAGGCTAAGCAAAATAGCACATATAAATCAGTATAAAACCGACTTTTCAATTTTCCCCACACCTGAACTCTTTCTTGCTCTCAAGCAAAGACATAAAAATACACTAACACATAACACACATTGCTACATAGGTGAACTCTTGTGGAGGAACCTACCAATCTACTTTAAAAACATTTCACAAAATTATTGGATGTGCATGTTTCTTATTTAACCAATTGTACTCTAGTGGTAAGGATATGCTCAATTCTTCATGGCAATCATCAAAACTATGTTGTACTCATTTGAAGCTCTAGCATAGATGTGTGAGTGGTGTGCAATGGTTTACATATAGCTCAAGTCTCACTTTTGATCAAAGAAATAGTAGAGAAAGCAAATATTTTAGCATTATTAGTTCTTTTTGAGTCCTCAACCTGTAAACACTGTATAGACACAAATGCACCATCTTAAGGATCATTGGTTGCCCTTGTTTCTTACCTCTATTTCCCTCAAGTTGTCATCCTTTGGTGCTTTACCTTCATTTCGGACATGACTTTATTACACCGTGGTACTCCTTGGCCTTTTCAATTATTGCCTCGGGTTTTATGACTTTTGAATTCCATACCCATTCATGTAGATTATTCTCTTAAAATGCACACTTAGTGTGGTAGATCAATCCCGCAGAGGAATGGTTCATAATGTGTGCTTTTGGAACATTGTCCATGCACTTAGCATCTAGCACATTTCACATTGGCATATCCTGTTTTTGTTTTCCAAATCATCTCCCTTGGTGCCAAAATGTCAGCACATGTTTCCAAGGATTACTCAGCTTAATTCATGAAAATTTTCAAAAATTCTCTATTTTCACCTTTTTCACATAAGTTCAACAATCCATATATGTATTCCATTTTAGATCTTGAAAAAAACTATGTTAAAGTTCAAACTTTCCCACTAAGTTTTTAAATCCTACCACTTAGCATTGAGCTATCTTCACCACTAAGCATTTTCTATTCAAGTTTTTAAGCACACATCCAACTTCAGTGCTAGTACACTTTCCATGGATAGACAAGTTCTTCCACAAAAATTCCAACTACACATAACTTGTGTTCAAAAACATCACTTATTCACAAAAATTTACAAATTTCATAAAAAATTTAAAATTTGCACAAATAATGAAAAACAAAACATATACGGGTATAACATGCACAATAAAACTAAAACGTAGCATGCCTTGCATCACATAGCAGAAAAGATTTCATTCATAAAACAGAACAAGCATATAAAGTCTAAAAGACACAAATCATAGCAAACATTCCCTCCCCCACACTTAAAACTTATATTGTTCTCAATGTAAAGTAAAGATAGGTTTGGGAGCTCTCTGGTGTTGATATGTACTGAATTCCAATGTTTGTTTGGTGGAGTGTCTTTGTCCTTAATTTCCCTTTTGCATAAAAAATTTACTACACATGGTGAAACAAAGCTTATTAGAAATCAGTCACTCAAGTACACTACATGTTGGTGCAAGGTAGACATGACATAGAAGTACCATGCAAGTGAAGTGTTGCACCATGGTTAGGAATCATGGTGGTGTAAAAATATAAAACTAGTAACACATGCAAAATTCATGCTTGAAATGTAAAATAAAGTGATCATGTGTAGCACGGGAGTAGTCCACTGCACCACTCTCCGACACTTTGCCTTATGTGTGCATTGCTTATTTCCCTTGCAACTTCTTTCATGTGCATGTCTTGACAAACATGAGTGGCTTAGTGTTAAGTCGGTTTTATACTGACTTATATGTGCTATTTCACTTAAATTTTGACTTGTTTTTCATACAATTGTGTAGTGTTATGTGTCTTGTTCTACCAAGCATATCCTTCTTTTTTGTTTCTGTCATTGAAGAATTTGTCCATTCCGGGGGGGGAGGGGGAGGGGGCGCATGCAAGAAGGAAGTTTGAGCTCATAACTTGGAGTGCTAAAATAAATAAAAAGACCAAAAATGTTGATTAAATAAGACAAATGTGTGTTTGAAGTTAAAGAACAAGGAAAGAATTCAAAAAGGCTTGAAATGATGCCTTAACATGCTTGTTTGGTATTTGGGCAGAACAGATAGTCTAATTCAGTTGAGTGTATCTTTCTCAATACTAATCCAAATGAGCGATCTTGAATGGTCTAGAAAGATCTTTGCGTACACTTCAATCTTATGTTTTGACCTTCCTCCAATTCAGTGTGCCGGTCTGAGCAACGGGGGCTTCTTTGTAATCAGTCCTTCAGTTTTGGAGTGTTGAGTACACTACCACAGTTTGGTAGGATGACAATAGCATGAGCTAAAGACTTGCAAAATTGGTGATTCTTAAACCTATGGAAAGCTAAGAGAAAGATCTACAACTCTTATTTTTACCTCAAGCTCCAATTCGGAAGTGAAGACACACAAATATTACATAGAAGTGGAACGTCTCGCTGAAAAGGGAAAATTGCACGACTCGGCCGCGCCATGAAAACCATTGCAAGGCGCGGCCGCATCTTCCTGGCGTAGTTCAGTGTTTTTGCCATAACTTTATCGTCTAAGCTTCGAATTGAGTGATTAAAAAGGATATGGATAGCTAAGACATAGAGCTACAATGTTCATGTTTTATGTTGTGCCAAAATCACAATGCATCTGGGCCATAGTTCTATTTCAAGGTGACGGTTTGTTATTTTGTGAAGTTTGAGAGGTAAAAAGTTCCAATTTTGTATCTTTGTAATCCAAGCTTGTGTTTTCCTTGCATCTTTGAGCTGAGTTTGATGCACACATTTTTTATTTATATTACACAAGTTGATGCCCACAAGTTTTACACGACACTTTGCACATTTGTGGCATACGTTCACGTAGGTCCGCGCAGCTCGCACAACATTCACACATGCTGCACGCACACCGCGCGAAGCAGCCCCTGCAAGATGTGCGCACGGCGCACGCATTCTCTCTTTAGCTGCACGCACAGTGCGCTTTCGCCCCTCTAGCCGCGCGCACGGTGCCCACATTTTCCCCCGCAAGCTGCGTTCACACCGCGCGCAACAGCCCCTGTACGCTGCGCGCAGCACCCTTGCATACAGCCCGCGCACATGCACACCGCGCGCAGCACTCACACCACTTGTGCACATGTATACACACACTTGCAGCACTTAATGCTCACATTTGCGACACTCGCCGCACATCACTGGCAGTACCTCCAAGCATGGTATGGCACACAATACTAGGTCACGTACACTACACTCCTGCTACACTTCATGCACTACACTCATGCACCACATGCACTACACATGCTCATAACTTTTGCACACTCTTGATACGTATAAGCACACTACATGCACAACACAAGCTCACTACACATGCACATCAAGGGCACAACTTATGCACACATGAGCATCCCTTTGTGCACAACTCTTGCTATGTTGGTACACACACATGCATCACTTGCACTATAATGCACATCATAATGCACACATGCACTTAACCATTTACCATACTAGTGTTGTGTGGAAAATCTGTCCAAAAATATGCATGTGCACAAATCTCCATATCTGTACCCAATCTGAAGCTTCACAACTTTGAGCCAGCTTGCACCATACCTCTACTGCCTCCTGCACGCCTCCGAGCCACAAGAGAGCACGCCTCTATGAACCTGCACAAGTAGAACACCATTCTCAACACTTGGAAAAAAGAACAACTTCGAATTGCAATTGCTTTTCATAGTGCGGCCGCACGACGCGGCCTTGTCGTTTATGTGCTTTTCATTGCACGACCACACGATGCAGCCGCGCTGTGTATTTGCTTTTAATGGCGAGGCCGCACGACGTGGCCACACCGTGTATTATGTGCATGGTGTATGTGATATGTGTGCTGGGGTGCTCATGAATGTGTTCATGCTTGCATAAATGGTTAAGTGCATGTGTGCATTGTGATGTGCATTGTAGTGCAAGTGATGCATGTGATGCTTGTAATGCTTCTGCAAGTATGCTGTAGTGTGTACCAACATATCAAGAGTTGTACACAAAGGGGTGCTCATCTGTCATAAGTTGTGCCCTTGATGTGCATTTGTAGTGAGCTTGTGTTGTGCATTTAGTGTGCTTATACGTATCAAGAGTGTGCAAAAGTTATGGGCATGTGTAGTGCATGCGGTGCATGAGTGTAGTGCATGAAGTGTAGCAGGAGTGTAGCGTACGTGCCCTAGTATTGTGTGCCATGCCATGCGTGGAGGTACTGACAGTGATTTGCGGTGAGTGTCGCAAATGTGTGCATTGAGTTCTGCAAATGTGTGTATACATGTGCACAAGTGATATGGGTGCTACGTGCGGGCAGTTGCACTCGGTGTGCATGTGCGCGGACTGTATGCGAGGGTGCTACGCGCAGCGTGCGGGGGCTGTTGCGCGCGGTCTGCACGCAGCTTGCTGGGGCAAATGTGCACGCTGTGCGCCCAGCTAGCAGGCGAATGCGCTCGCCGTGTACACATCTTGCAGGGGCTGCTTCGCACGGTGTGCGTTCAACATGTGTGAATGTTGTGCAGGTAGCGCGCACCTACGTGCACGTATGCCACAAATGTGCAAAGTGTTGTGTAAAACTTGTGGGCATCAACTTGTGTAATATAAACAACCAATGTGTGCATCAAACTCAGCTCAAGGATGCAACGAAAACACAAGCATGAATTACAAAGATACAAGATTGGAACTTTTTACCTCTCTAACTTCACAAAATAACAAACCGTCACCTTGCAACAGAACTATGGCCCTGATGCGTTGTGAATTCGGCACAACATAAAACATAAACATTGTAGCCCTATATCTTAGCTATCCATATCTTTTTTAATCACTCAATTCGAAGCTCGGACAACAAAGTTATGGCAAAAATACTAAACTGCGCCAAGAAGATGCGGCCGCGCCTTGCAATGGTTTTCATGGCACGGCCGCATTGTGTAATTTTCCCTTTTCAGTGCGACGTTCCACTTCTATGTAATATTTGTGTGTCTTCTCTTCCAAATTAGAGCTTGAGGAAAACATAAGAGTTGTAGATCTTTCTCTTGGCTTTCCATTGGTTTAAGAATCACCAATTTTGAAAGTCTTTAGCGCACGCTATTGTCATCCTACCAAACTGTGGCAGTGTACTCAACACTCCAAAACTGAAGGACTGATTACAAAGAAGCCCCCGTTGCTCAGACCAGCACACTGAATTGGAGGAAGGTCAAAACTTAAGAATTGAAGTGTACGCAAAGTTCTTTCTAGAACATCCAAGATCGCCTCATTTCGATTAGTATTGAGAAAGATACACTCAACTGAATTAGACTATATATTCTGCCCAAATAGCAAACAAGCATGTTAAGGCATCATTTCAATCTTTTTTGCATTCTTTCCTTGTTCTTTAACTTCAAACACACATTTGTCATATTTAATCAATATTTTTGGTCTTTTTATTCATTTTAGCACTCCAAGTTGTGAGCTCAAACTTCCTTCTTGCATGCGCGCCCCCCGGAATGGACAAATTCTTCAATGACATAAACAAAAAAAGAAGGATATGCTTGGTAGAACAAGACACATAACACTACACAATTGCATGAAAACAAGTCAAAAGCTAAGTGAAATAGCACATATAAGTCAGTATAAAATCGACTTATCACTAAGCCACTCATGTTTGTTAAGACATGCACATGAAAGAAGTTGCAAGAGAAATGGCAATGCACACATAAGGCTAAGTATAGGGGAGTGGTGCCGTGGACCACTCCCGTGCTACACATGATCACTTTATTTTACATTTCAAGCATGAATTTTGCATGTGTTACTAGTTTCATATTTTTACACCACCATGATTCCTAATCATGGTGCAACACTTCATTTGCATGGTACTTCTATGTCATGTCTACCTTGCACCAACATGTAGTGTACTTAAGTGAATGATTTCTAAGCCTTGTTTCACCATGTGTAGGAAATTTTTTATGCGATAGGAAATTAAAGACAAAGACACTCCACCAAGCAAACATTGGAATTCAGTACATATTAACACCAGAGAGCTCCCAAACCTATCTTTACTTTACATTGAGAACAATATAAGTTTTTTTTTATCAAAGGTAAAAATTTATTGATCGATTTTCTCATATACACTGTACACCGAGCATTCCCGGGCGAAAATACATCATGAAAGGTTAAAAAACCCAAAAATCCACGAAAACTGGCCGACGTCACAACCTGCACGAACGGACATTTTGACGTCCATGCACGTCGCGACGTGCTTTGTCGTCTCTACGTCGCGACGTCAGAGGGGGTCCGATGTCGCCGACGTAACTCTCTGCCAGTTTTCAAAAATTCCCAAAAAATGACACAAAAAATCGACCATTTAATCAACACCTTCCGCGTCGCGACATTGGGGTTTGACGTCATGATGTGCGGACACGTCGCGACGTGCGATCCTCTACATCGCGACGTGGACGCATACATGGCCGCTGTAGCAATAAGATACACAAAATGCTAAACCATAAAGCTACTAAAGGATAAAGACACTAGGGTACATCGATACACTTACCTTGTACACGTGTGTCTTTATCCTATGAACAATATCACTAGAAATAGGCACTAGTTTGTCAAAATAGAACCTGTTCCTTGTGAGCCATATATAGTAGACCGTGCATGCAAAAGCTAGCCTACTCTTGCGACTTCTCCAGGAGGTTCCTTGGTTATCTTTCTTGAGCCATTTCAAGGCAGCCGCCAAAGTCGTCATGTTCCTTGTCAAGCCACACCAAACCCGCACTTCATCCCATATCCTCTTAGAGAAAGGACAAGAGAAATATAGGTGCTTGATTGTCTCCTGAGATTCTCCACAGAAACCACATACCGAGTCAATGTCGAGGTAGGCCGCCAATCTGTTTCGCTTAAGAAACTTGCCTCTGATTCCTAGCCAGAGAGTGAAGGAATACTTTGGCGGAATATAAGAATTCCATATTGTAAAAACCCAAGGTACCTTGGTGATGAGCTCCTGAAATAGTGATATGAAGTCCCAACTAGTCTCGGTTGCTTCCACATCTCCATAAGAGCCGCTGCCTGTTCCACCGATCCCTCTCGCTGTGAAAACTGATCTCTGATAGAAATGATCTTCCTCATGAGCGTGGATTTCTCTCTGTATGGTTCGATTGTCCAAATAGAAATAGCATTGCGGTTCAGGTAATAGTGCTGGATCCATCGCAACTACAAGAAATCCTTCTCATGGTGTATATTCCATAGAAGCTTGGATAAAATTGCTAGGTTCCATGTCGTCGGTTCCATAACTCCTAGTCCTCCCTCCTCCTTTGGCATAGCCAGATCCTTCCAAGCAACCTTCGCCTGGCTCCCATTCTAGAGGAACTTTTGGCTTAGCTAAATGATCCTGGTGATTACCTCGGCTGGGACCTGCAGTGCGGAAAGCCAGAAGCATTGAATGCCCTGCACTACCAATCGAATAACCTCTAGGCGGCCTGCATAAGATAAGGATGAAGCGTGCCAGAGGCCAATTTGTGTCGTAATCTTCTCCAGAAGTGGAGCAAAATGCGCAACCTGCAATCCCTGTGCCGCCAATGGAATTCCCAAGTATCTAATAGGAAAGGATCCACGTTGTATCCCAGTGAGGTTGATAATGTCCGTCTGAACCCTCGCTGGAACTGAGCCGAAGAAAACCTAGGATTTAAGGATGTTTTCCCTTAATCCCGAGAACTCTCCAAACTGTTGTAGGCAATCCCAGAGTATTCCTATAGAAGGCCTGTCCCCTTTGCTGAAGAGCATGAGTTCATCCGCATAGATCAGGTGCGATATCTTATGCTCATGACACGAAGGATGATAAGTAAAAGGAAATCTTCTCGTCCTCTTGGAAAGCAAATGGGAGAGATATTCCATACATATGACGAAGAGATAAGGGGAAATGGGGTCCCCCTATCGCAATCCTCTTCGTCCCTGGAAATGCCAATGTATCTCACAGTTGATGCGTATGGAGTATGAAACTGTGTTAACGCACTCCATTTTCCAGTGCACATAGAGATCGGGAAAACCCATTGCCTCTATAGCTCGTTTTAGGAAATCCCAATCAAGCATATCATAGGCCTTCCGAAGATCCACATTGATAAGGCACCTAGGCGAGTTCTGCTTACGACTGTATCCTCTAATCAATTCCTGGGCTAAATGAATTTTCTCTAACATACTCCTCCCCTCCACAAAGGCTGACTGCGCTTCGCTGATGAGTCTCGGAAGAAGATCAACAAGTCTATTAGCCAAGATCTTAGAGATGGCTTTACATAGAACATTACAACAAGATATGGGCCTATAGTCCCCAACAGAGTTTCAATGAGAAGATTTAGGGACTGGGGCAATGATTGTGTTGTTGAGTTGTCTGAGGATCCTCCCTTCCCGAAAGAATTCCTTAACCGCATTACATACATCATTTCACACGATGCTCCAAGAGGCCTTAAAGAAACCCGATGAAAACCCATCCGGGCCAGGCGCCTTGTCATTGCCAATATCAAAGATGGCCCTCTTCACTTTATCATTCCCCACTGGGAGTATGAGGCGGTCCGCTTCCTCCCTAGAAACTAGGGCACTCCGCCTGTACACTCTAGGATCAAGTGTTGGCCTAGATTGTGAGGATCCCAATAGATCATGGTAGTAGGTGATGAATTCCCTAACCATTTCTCCTTTGGAAGTTGTAGTGATACCATCTGCTGTGATAACCGCCGGTATGAAATTCTTCCTACAATTCCTCTTCACTGCATCATAAAAGAGCCTAGTGTTCCGGTCACTGTTAATTAGGTATCGACACTTAGCTTTTAGGGCCAAAAAACTTCTCTCTGCCTCTCCCATTCGTCATGCCTCCTTCTTCATCTCCTTTACCTTCTACTGTAAGTCCTCATCCATAGGTGAGTCCTGGAGGACCGAGAGTGAAGTTCCAGTTCTTCTCTGACCCTAATCACCCTAGAGGAGATATGATGGAAATGTAGCCTGTTGAGCTCCCTTAGGGGTTCCTTCAAGCCCTTCAACCTTTTGGATACCATGTATTGCTCACTACCATAACATGGTTGAGACCAAGCCCTATGGACGATATCAAGGAATGAGTCATCTTTCCCCCACATATCAAAATAATGAAACATTCCCTTGGCTCTGTCTACCTGATCTCCCACAGAAGCCACACATAAAGAGTGATCTGATAGGTGTGTCAGAGTGTCAAAGGTGACATGTACATATATATCCAAGCGGTACCATTGCATGTTGACCATTACCCTATCGAGCTTGGAACAAATAGTGCCATTGGACCAAGTGAGGTGACTCCCCATAGATTGGACGTTGGAAATCACTAGAGATAGGGTGAGCTCCAAGAAATCCTGTATCTCATGTGCTGTGACCGGATTGCCATTAATCCTTTCGTTTGCAAAGAGGACGTTGTTGAAATCCCCAAGAAGCATCCACGGAGTATCCACGGGTGCCAAAGACTCCAATGCTCTCCATAAAATCCGTCTTTCCACAATGGTATTAAGCCCATAAATAAAAGAGACATGGAAGGTTAATTGAGTTACCTTGCATGTGACCTCCAAGTGAATGAGCTGTGGTTGTACCGCTAACGTAGAGATATCCACCTTGAGAGGGTTCCATAGTACAATAATCCGACCCGATTGATGTAGACCGAAATTGTTACATTGGTGCCAACCCGAGAACCTCACTCGCATCAACGAATCCACCTTACTCTCATTCATCTTGCACTCAAGAACCCCAAACATATCTAGGCATTGCCTGCCTAGGACAGTAGCAACCTCTTTTTGCTTTAGGACATGGTTGAAACCCTTAATGTTCTAAGAAGCTATCTTCATGAAAATCGGTTGCGGCCTTTGCCGATCCCTTTACCTTGTCCTTTTCCCTTCTTACCCTTCCCCTTTTTCTTTGTGTGGGCTCTTATCCATTGTTGAACCTCAGTGAGAGGTGTATCTGCAGGAAAAGAGGTAGCGCTAGCCTCCTCATCAGTGGCCAGTATCTTCTCCATAGGTAGACCAATCACAACCGTTGTGGGAGAAAACGATGTCCCAGTGGATGTTAAATCTATTCTGTCCTCTTTCACCATTGGGGCCTTGCCCTTATCAATGGGGTCTTTGCCCTCATCAGTGGCCCTTTTTGTGGGCAGTACCTCGTGAATCTCCAATTCCCCCTCCATGTCCATAGGGGCTTTACCTTTATCAATAATGGGCAAAGCAGTGGGATGATCATCTTCAGAGTGAGATACCTCCATTCGTCCGGAGTTAAACAGCTCATTATCATTTGCCTAATCTTGGCTCTTGTCCATTTTCTTATGATCATGCACGACAATCGGGGTCTTGGGGGCTTTAGATATACCCTTGGGTTTGGCAGCTCCCGAAGATCCGTCTACATCCTTGGATGGGACTTGAGTTACCTGAGTTGTGGGCGCTTTAGGTCGGCCTCTAGACTTACTCCTTGTCGCCGCGGCTTTATCGCCTTTGCCATCATGAATACCCTTCACTATCTTTGGGCGAGATTTTGAACGGCCCATTGACTTTGCCATTTGACCCCTACAATGATCAACATCATGGCCCAAAATACGGCAAGTAGTGCAAAACTGAGGCTCCCTTTCGTATACAACCCTTTGGGTGTGTTGAACTCCATTCAAGAGTGCAAAGGTGATTTCCTTTGGGAGTGGCTTGGTGGCATCCACTTCCACCAAAACTCGCGCATAGGTGGTAAGCTCCATTGTCGCCGTACATTCATCCGCAGCAATTGGAACCCCAATGCGTGAAGTTATCTTTCCCAGAGCTACTTCACTCCAATGGTCCAGTGGAAGTCCAGGAAGTCGGATCCAGGAGGGGATAGAGCTAAAACATGTGTCATTGAATACAAAACATGGTGGCAGGACCTTGAGGAGCCAAGGAATGCCAAATGTGTCATATGGGCCATTTTGGAGCACCGAATCCCGATCACTCTCATTTTAAAACCAAAAGACCATCCATCCATCGTCATGTATTGTGAACCGGTGTTGCACTCCCTATTTGGTTCGAACCTCATGGATAGCTTTGAGCCCAAGGAATTTCCCAAGAACGTATCCCACTAGGCCATGACCAAAATCTCTTCCATCCCCTTTCTTCAAGTCACATTCAACATCGTCCCATTTCTTCAACTTAAAATTCTTGTTAACCTTCTTCCTATCCATGAATAAAGAGGACCAAGAGGAGGTGGTGGCTGCCCCTCTATGACCAATGTTGTTGGCCTCATTTGCGGCTGGAGCAGCTCCGATAGACACGCCAGCCAATTTCACGGCCTGAAGCATGGCCTTGGCCAGTTCACCGGCAGTGAAGACCTCCTTTTCAGGCGGTGGAGCTTTATCATTATTGCCATCATTATTCCCGGCGTTTTTGTCACCAGAAATAAGGGTAGCAGCAGCTGCACTTCCCAAGTTGATGGCGGCATAAAATCCGGCCAAAGCTCCACATCTTGCGGGAGGAGGGGTGCAGTTGGCCTTCTTCACATTCTTGGCTGGTCCAGGCCTCAAGGACAATTGAGTACCATCTTGAGACTGCACTTTCTGAGCTAAAGGAGGTTTTTGCGCTTTTCCGGCAAGATCTCGGCTAGTAGTAGCGCTGCCCACTTTTCCGTCAGCATGGAGTGGCTGATTGGCCATGTTGGAGGTTGTGGCCATGGCTGCCAATGGCAGTCCTCCACGTGGCAATAAATTCGAGTGGCCCAATAAAAACCAGCGAAATGGCAGTGGGACCCAGAAGAAGATAATGTAGATGGGATTTTGGCAGATTGGCGGAAAACTCAAAAAAATTCAAACCCGATCAAATATTTCACTGTTCATCATCTTATCCAACCAACATCCACATAATAATCACATAATAGCTCAATATTATCACAATAAAGGTAGAAGACCAACCTTATAGCCAAGAATCCACAAGAAAAGAGTAAGGTAGAAACTTAGAGCTTGAGAATTTTCAGCCAAAAACCCACTTATATTGTTGAAAAACCACACCCTAGCTGGAAGAAATCCATCCCAAAATGTTCATAAGAGGTAGGCTGCAAGGTATAGAGTATTTCCCGTAAGGATGCAGCTTCAATCAAAGCAAGAAGACCCAATTCCAATTGAATTTTCTCTACGGGTGAACAGTGAATTTAAAGCTTCCAAAAGTGAAATTTCAATAGAAATCCAACCAAATGACAATGGAGAATCAATGACCGAAGATGTTAGCACAATTTGGTGCAAGAATACCAAGGAATCCAAGCAAGATAAGCACTAAAGTGAAGCAAACCCACGGTGGGTTGAGAGCATTTCCTTCTCCCTAACTTACAATATAAGTTTTAAGTATGGGGGAGGGAATGTTTGCGCTACGATTTGTGTCTCTTAGACTTTATATGCTTGTTTTGTTTTATGAATGAAATCTTTTCTGCTATGTGATGCAAGGCATGCTACGTTTTAGTTTTATTGTGTTATTTTGAGCTTTTGCATGTTATACCTGTATATGTTTTGTTTTTCATTATTTGTGAAAACTTTAAATTTTTTTATGAAATTTGGAAATTTTTGTGAATAAGTGATGTTTTTAAACACAAGTTATGTGTAGTTGGAATTTTTGTGGAAGAACTTGTCTATCCATGGAAAGTGCACTAGTATTGAAGTTGGATGTGTGCTTAAATACTTGAATAGAAAATGCTTAGTGGTGAGGATAGCTCAATGCTAAGTGGTAGGAGTTAAAAACTTAGTGGGAAAGTTTGAACTTTAACATAGTTTTTTTCAAGATCTAAAATGGAATACATATATGGATTGTTGAACTTATGTGAAAAGGTGAAAATAGAGAATTTTTGAAAATTTTCATGAATTAAGCTGAGCAATCCTTGGAAACATGTGCTGACATTTTGGCACCGAGGGAGATGATTTGGAAAAAAAAAACAGGTTATGCCAATGTGAAATGTGCTAGATGCTAAGTGCGTGGATAATGTTCCAAAAGCACACATTATGAACCATTCCTCTGCGGGATTGATCTACCACACTAAGTGTGCATTTTAAGAGAATAATCTACATGAATGGGGATGGAATTCAAAAGCCATAAAACCCGAGGCAATAATTGGAAAGGCCAAGGAGTACCACGGTGTAATAATGTCATGTCCGAAATGAAGGTAAAGCACCAAAGGATGACAACTTGAGGGAAATAGAGGTAAGAAACAAGGGCAATCAATGATCCTTAAGATGGTGCATTTGTGTCTATACAGTGTTTACAGGTTGAGGACTCAAAAAGAACTAATAATGCTAAAATATTTGCTTTCTCTACTATTTCTTTGATCAAAAGTGAGACTTGAGCTATATGTAAACCATTGCACACCACTCACACATCTATGTTAGAGCTTCAAATGAGTACAACATAGTTTTGATGATTGCAATGAAGAATTGATCATATCCTTACCACTAGAGTACAATTGGTTAAATAAGAAACATGCACATCCAATAATTTTGTGAAATGTTTTTAAAGTAGATAGGTAGGTTCCTCCACAAGAGTTCACCTATGTAGCAATGTGTGTTATGTGTTAGTGTATTTTTATGTCTTTGCTTGAGGGCAAGAAAGAGTTTAAGTGTGGGGAAAATTGAAAAGTCGGTTTTATACTGATTTATATGTGCTATTTTGCTTAGCCTTTGACTTGTTTTTCATGCAATTTTCTAGTGTTATGTGTTATTTTGTGCATTTTATGTAGATTACAACTTGGAGTGCTAAAATGAAAAAAAAAAGATAAAAAAATGTTGATTAAATGAGACAAATATGTGTTTTAGGTCAAAGAACAAGGAAAGAGTTTGTAAAGGTTTGAGATGATGCTTGTGGAGTTTGAAGAATCCCTTAACATGCTTATTTCTTATCTGGGCAGAACGGATATTTAAATTCAATTGAGTGTAATGTTCTCAATACTAATCTAAACAAGAAGATCTTGGATGTTCTAGAAAGATGTTCGAGTATACTTCAATTCCTATGTTTTGACTTTCTTCCAGTTCAGTGTGCAAATATGAAATACAGGGGCATTTTTATGATAACTCCTTCAGTTTTGAGTGTTGAGCTCACTGCCGCAGTTTGGTAGAATGTTAATATCTTGAGCTACAGACCTTTAAAGTTGATGATTCATGAACCTATGGAAAACCAAGAGAATGATCTAAAATTCTTATGTTTACCGCAGTATATGTGAATACTGTGTGCACACCGAGCGAAAAATGGCCCACTCACGCAAACGGGCTGCACGCACCATGCATGCGGCCCTCGCATACCACACTCACACGCTGCGTGCGGGCACTTGCACTAGCCGCGCGCATATGGGTGCGGTAGCGCTAACGCACAAGCATTTGCTGCACACCATTTGCTATACTTCTTGCACAATACATGCACTACACTAAGGCACAATACATGCGCTACACTCAAGCACACTACATGCATTACACTAAGACACATTACATGCGCATTAAAAGCACATTACATGCACATATTAGCACACAATTGTTGCATAACTTTTGCTATCTTGATGCACACAACTCACTTCATGCACACAAGCACAAGCATGAGCACACCAACACCAACACTTGCATAACACTTGCACAACAAGCACAAGCATAAGTACACTAACACTTGCACACCGACATATGCACACCATGCATAAAGTTTACATGGTACGGCCGTCTCCTGCGGCTACACTATGAAAACCATTACATGAACACATCTGCACCATGAAAAATGTTGTATGGTGCGGCCACGTCCCAGGCCGCATCGTATGAAGTTTTGCACAGTGCATTTGTGATCTTTCGGTGTTGAAATTTTTCTAAGTGTTGAAATCTTGGTTTTGTTGTCCAGGTTGTGAAAGAATATAAATCGTGGCTCAAAGACGTGGAATGCAGTATGGAGGCGTGACCAGTGTTGGATCAAAGGCATGAAGTGCTGGAATGGATTGGTGACGTGGAGGGGCGTGCACCTGCGCATTTAGGATAATTCTTTCTCACAGTGGCATTTTTATAAATAAGTGTTTAGTTTACGTTTGTGTGTTGATCATCATCAACACAATAGGACTTTATTTTCATAAATTACATTGCCATTATCATGCAAGATAATTAGGCCAAGTAATTAACTTTTTAAAAACCGAATTAAATAAGCCCATTATTAATGGTCCGGACTTAATTAATTAAAAATACAAATAAATCCTAAAACTTAAAAGTGGCGTGATCCAAGATGATAATTAAAGTCCAAGCATGCCATCTTGGTCTTCAATTTAGTTCACAAAAACTTTTTCAATGTGGAATTTCCTTAAGCTCCAATGTACAAGTCTTACAAACTTCTTCATGAATTGTGATTAAAGAAATGTTCCAAATAGCTCCATGTGATTGAGATGGTGATGGTGATGCCAAGTGTTCTTCAAGATCACCTATGTCTCCACATTGTGATGACAATAATGTTTGCAAGGCGGCTTTCATCCTCTTGCTCCTTGATCTCGTCATTAGTCCATAAAGATTCTCCAAATGATCATGTGAAGTCGGCCTTGGCACCGTGGACATGGATGGATTGCTATCAGTCTTGCAGGGTTACAGATCCAAGTATGGTGGAAAAAGTAAACGAGGTGCCTCTAATAGGGGAGCTTTAGTGGTTCAACATGAAATTTATAGAGGTTGCTCCCCATGTGCTTGAGCTTAAGCACTTCCTTGAAAATATTCCTCAAGTGCCCTACAGGAGGAAAAATAGTGCTTATGAAATATTATTTTTCTGGTACATAGATATTCCAAATCTTGAAGAAGAAGGCCTCAAAAATAAAGTCTAGCTGGAGACTTAAGAAACCCATAACTATCTCTTTTTTTTAACATTACATTTAATAAAGTATTTTGGTTAAGTTGATCTTTATGTTTTTTGCATTTTGTTATGCTCACTAAGTGAACTCTTGCTTGTCCTCAAGCAAGGACACAATAGTACACTTACACAACTCTTGCTTGCCCTTAAGCAAACTCAACACATTCTTCTATCTAATTTATGTTCCACCATCTGTTACCAACACACTGCCCTCCGCCCACTATGCCAATCACCAAGTCAATCAAAACATTTTTCACACATCAAAAACTACCAGAAGTTTTTGCTGGCCACAAACATTCAGAATTCAAGACACATGATCAACCAAGGCATAATGAATAAAGACCAAAATGTCAAGCGTACAAGTGTGTGCTGAGAAACGCTATCTTTATTCGCTCTCTCTCTCTATGCATACCCCTTAGCATTTTGTCTAATCATTCATTGCACAACAATCTTCTTGTCCACACACATGTACATGCACAACACACAAGATCAATGGCAACCTAGCACACACTGGTGCTTCTATAAGATATTTCATTTTTCTCTTTCATCTTACACTTTGGTGTATAAATTGCCATACTCATTAGTGCTTGATTGGCTGGGTTTTGTGGCTCTTTTTTCCCACTTTTTGCCCGGGTCTTATGGCAGTTTCTTTCCATAATTACTTGCCAGGGTCTTACAGCTTTTCATTCCCAGTTGCCAGAGGCTTTTTCTCCATATCCCTTCTTATGTAACTGCATGTTCATATATGTCTTCGAGGGACTATACATGCAAGAATACCAAAATACAAGGAATATATATAGCAAAAGGCAAACTCAATACAGATTACCTCCTATGTCGACTATGATTTTTGCATGGCATATCTATCTTACTTTGACATCATGCCTTGGCCAACAAAATGTATCAAACTCATCAAGCTCGATGCCAAAAAAAAATTTGTTATTCGCATGCATAACATAGAAGATCAAAGTGATGAACTTGAGTCGTGATATATTGAATCAGGAGACATGTGCTTGGAGTACAAAATGATATTACACTTCCTGCCTAAACTCACACAACCCATTTGACTCCTTTTATTACAACACAAACACTACATTTCTCTTAAGCACAACATAACCATATTATTTCATAACACACGTACAAATACTTACATCTCCCAGCAACTCATCACTCACCACTTACAAGTCATCATTCTATCATTCTCATAACCTCCGCACACTACATCATAGCACCAACAAACATTCCCAATGCTCAATACTCAAACTTTCCATGGATAGATAAGTTCTTCCACAAAAATTCCAACTATACATAACTTGTGTTCACAACATTACTTATTCATAAAATTTCAAACTTTCGCAAAAAATTTAAAATTTGCACAAAAAATTGAAAAACTCAACATACACACTCAAAATAACACAACAAAACTAAAAGTAGCATGCTTTGAATCACATAGCCCAAAAAGTTTCATTCATGAAAGAAAGTAAGCATATAAAGTCTAAGAGACACAAACCATAGCAAACATTCCCTCCCTCACACTTAAAACTTACATTATCCTCAATGTCAAGTAAAGATAGGTTTAGGAGCTCCCTGCTATTGATATGTCATGAATTCTAATGTTTGCTTGGTGGAGTGCCTTTGTCCATAGTTCCCTCTTGCATGAGAAATTTCCTGCATATGGTGAAACTAAGCTTATTAGAAATCACTCACTCAAGTACACAATATGTTGATGCAAGGTAGACATGACATGGAGGAAGCATGCAAGCAAGTGTCACACCCTGACTAGGACTCATGGTGGTGTAAAAATATGCAACTAGTAACACTAAGTGGCACATTCACAATTCATGCGTGAGATGTAAAATAAAGTGATTGTGTGCAATATGGAAGTGGTCCATGGCACTACTTCTCCACACTTAGCCTAAATATGTGTATGGCCTATTTCCCTTGCAACTTTCTTTCATGTGCATGTCTTGACAAACATGAGTGGCTTAGTGAGCATAACAAAATGCAAGAGACATAAAGATCAACTTAACCTAAAATACTTTATTGAAGCTAATACGAAAAAGAAGTAGTTCTAGGTTTTGTAAGTCTCCAGCTAGACTATATTCCTCAAGCATTCTTCTTCAAAATTCGGAATATCCATCTCTGTACCATAAAGATGATATTTCATAAGCACTCTTTTTCCTCCTATAAGGCACTTGAGGAATATTTTCAAGGAGGTTCTTAAGCCCATGCACGTGGGGGGCAACCTCTACGAATTTTACTTTGAACCACTGAGACTCCCCAATTGGAGGTGCCTCATTTACTTCTTCCACTATACTAGGCTCTATAACCCTGCAAGACTCAACCAAGAGTTGTACATCCATGGTCTCAACAAACTCATCAATAAGCTCAAAAATGGATATATCAACAAAGCAATTTCCCATCATGTTAGCAATGTCATTAAAAATTCTCACATCTTCGTGATTTAAACTAACATCAGTAAGATAAAAAATGGATGTATCAACAAAGCAATTTTCCACCACGTTAGCAATGTCATTAAAAATTCGCACATCTTCATCATCTAAACTAACATGGGGACTTGCTTGAGTTTTTTGTTTGTTAACAACACAAAAAGCATTCTCATTAATTAAAAAGGGGATCTCGTTCTGCACTTCTTGTGAGTCACCATGCAGACTCTTAGATTCATTCGCCGTTCCATGAGTTCATACCTCAACAAGAGTTTCAATCAATATGTTGACATTCTCATTAGAAATTGCAACATTAGTGTTGTTCATACTAACAAAATGATCATCTTCTTTTTCAAGAATTGTAGTACATGCTTCTTGAAACGTATCTTCTATTTCAACTTCATCTTGCATTTCAAAAATTGATTCATCTAAAACACAACATTCCACTAGGTTTGTAATTTCAGAAATAATCGAGCAATCTTTCTCATCTAACTCTACATTATCAACTGTCTTATCACAAGCATTCAATTCATTAACACAAATGTAATCACATTTTGCATATTCATCAACCACATGCATGTTCCATGATACCGCTCTAATTGCAAAACAAGGTTCTATATGCATCGGATGCTTCGTAGCATAATTAACATAAAAAACAACTTGTTCATCATTGATTCAAAATGTTCCAGTTTTGCTTCTTACTTCTATCAAGGCATCACCAGTGGCAAGGAAAGGTCTACCAAAGATAAGAGGTACCTCAGGGTCCTTATCCATGTCCAGCACGATGAAATCTACTCGTAGTGTGAACTTGTCTGTCATCACGAGCACATCCTCCACCATGCATGTGGGCTTCACCAAAGATCTATCTGCAAGTTGCAAAGTTACAGCAACAGGATGTATTCTTCCACTCATACCCACATTGATAGCAATGGAGAGAGGTATCAAGTTGATTCCAGCACCAAGGTAACAGAGTGCCTTTTGAAAATATCTTGTGCCTATCTTGCATGGAATTATACAACTGCCAGGATCCTTCAATTTAGGGGGTAGATTGTGCACCACCCAAGCTCACTACACTCTGTGAGCATCATTAGAGCTTCACATTGAAGAATCTGTTCCTTGTTGGCAATGAGATCCTTGAGGAATTTTGCATACTTGGGCACGACGCTCACCAAATCTAACAACGGTAAGCTCACGTTGACTTGTTTCACCACGTTCAAAAATCAGTCAAATTGCGGCCCTCTCTACGGTGGTGGTTTCACTCTTTCTGGAAATGGAGGATGAGGAGCGTACTCTGGAAAATTGTAGGGACTTGGTGGTCCTCTAACCTTTTTTATCACCTCCTTGCCTTCATTTTCCTTCACCCCCTCCTTTTCAGGTGCCATGGCCTCATGTGCACAATTATTTTCAACTTCGTCTCCAGCTTCATTTTGGTCAATTTCACCTTCTGTGTTAGTCTCTTGAAGTTGTTTGCCACTCCTTAGGGTGATAGTATTACAAACTTCCTTACCCTTAAGATTCGGAACTGTGTCACTTGGGAGTGATCCGCTGGGCCTATGATTCATTGGCTAGTTGTCCCAACTGCATTTCAATATTTTTGATTATTGCATCATGATGTTTGACACTAGTTTCTAACCCAGCATATCTTTGCTCAGTCTTGTCTAGCTTGTCTATGATACGATAGAACATGTCTTCCATAGAAAGCTTCCTTGGCTCTTGTACATTTGGCAGATGTTCAAATCCAGGAGGTGGAAGTGAAGACCTTCGTTGATTATTGCCTTGGAAGTATTGCCCTCCTTTATTTTGATTTTGCTGTCCCCAATTGCTTGGACCACCACCATATTATCTATTACCACCAGAATAATTACTAGAGTACTATGGCTTGTTGTAATTGTTGACATATTGCAATGACTCCATAGTAATAGTACATTCGTCTGTGTAATGCTCTCCCTTGTACAAGCCACAAGAGAGCACTGGAGCTTTGGCTTGTCTGGCCTTCAATGTTTGCACTTGTTTGCAAGAGCTTCAAATTTAGCTCCTAGGGAAGTTTCATTATCAAGGTCCAAGACGCCTCGTTGCTTCCTTCCTTGTGGTTTTCTAGTCTCAGGGAAAAGGTATATTCATCTTCAGCAATCTTATCAAAAAGCTCCCTTACTTCTGGAACGCTTTTGTCTTTTAAAGCTCCATTGGCACAAGCCTTGACCATCATTGAAGATTCTGTCGTGAGTCCCTTAAAGAAAGTATTCAATTCCCTTATCTCACCAAGGTCATGATTTTGACATTGTCTGATCAAGTCATTAAAGCGCTCCCAAGCCTCGTGAAATGTCTCTCCTTCATGTTGTTGGAAGTTTATTATGTCCATCCTCATTTTCTCTAGTTTCGCTGGTGGAAAGTATTTAGCCAAGAACTTCTTCGGTAGCTCTTAAAAGGATGTCACAGCATTTGTGCCCCCAATAGATTTAAACCAATGTTTGGCCTTACCTCTGAGAGACAAAGGAAATAGAATTCGATACACTTCACTCCGAGGTACACATTGAAGCTTGAAGGTACTGCATAATCCCAAAAACCAGTTCAAGTGTTCATTTGGATCCTCATTATCCAATCCTTGAAAGAATTGTCCTTGAGTAATCATAGACACAATCTGTGTAGGAATGTGATAGCTCTCCACATCAATGTCTTGTTGATCAAAACCATTCTCAAAGTTAATGGCATAATTATCACCAAATCTCGGTGGTCTTGCTTCTTGATTAGCCATTCTCCTCTCTCTCTTTGTTGAATCCTCAAAGTTTCGCCAACTCGAGATCAAGTTGATACTCTGGTTCTCCTACAGGCCTAAGAGATCTGGGCATACAAAATACACACCAAGAGTAATGTCTGATAGAAGAGAAACACAAACAATTAAAGTAATAATAATTGCAAATGTAAACAAAAGAAAACAAAACAAAAACATAACAAAACAAGAAAATTCAAGAAACCGTGCCTTCCCCGGCAGCGGCGCCAAAAATGATGCGCTAATCGTGTGCGTGCCAATTTATCCCTAACACTACTGCAGTAGAGCTGAGAGGGTTTCGTTCTCAGGGAACGGAGTAATTTCAAGAATTCAAGATTTTGTTACAAACACGAGATTATATGAACAAGTGATAACTACAACAAGAATAGAGGAACAAAAAATAAACACAACAAGAACGGTAAGAGAAATGTGAAATCAAGTATAGAGCGGATGTCCTAGGGTTCTTTCATCGGATGAATGTTCTTCAGACAACTAGACTTCTAAGTTTCCTAGAAGTCTAGCCTGCAGCCGGCATGTCGACTGCACTGTACTCTACACTCCTTAACATCATTATTTCCTATGGCGAGGCCTAAGAACGATGAATGTGTACTGCAATGTCTCAACTCTCCATGTCTAACTACTCTAGCAATCAACTACTAAAGTCTTCCCATGGCGAGTCCTGAATTTAGGTTCTTAGGCTTTCGTAAGTAACAGAGAACTTCTTCATACTTTAGTCTACAAAATTCGTGATCTCAAATTAGCATCGCGACCGCATTTCAGAAAACGAACACACAAAACAAGTGCAAAGACTCAATTCATACTCCAGTTCTCATTCCATAAAAGTTCGCAACAAATTTTGGTGAATTAAGCTTCAATTCAGCATGTCGACCGCAATCAAAGTGCAATTCAACAACACCGACGCAAAATCATGAAATTTAACAGAATTCATATATTAAATCCGAGTATGATTTCATCCTTTATAGATTATGTCAATTACATAGCATCGAGTGATCTAAATTACGCATTCATCCGTTTAAAAATCCTAGAACTTCATGAATCTAGCCGGACATCACCATTTCCAACTCACGATCATCAAAATGTAGCGAATGAAGCAAAGGCCAATTCATCTCGTTTAATTGGAAGAATTTACCGATTGAATTGCTCAGAATTGTATAATGTCTCATTAATTGAGGATTGAATTGCTTTAATCACTCGAAAGATCCAATCAGAATCAGAAACCGTGATCGAATTCTAGTGAGAGAATTTTTTACAGAGGGAAAGTCTAGAGAGAGAAATTTCCACTCGCATGTTCTAGATAAAAATTTTGTAAAAGTCCAAAAGTCTCCAAAAATCTCCTAAAATAATGATAAAACCCTCTATTTATAGAGGTCTAAAGCTTAATCTACACGCTAACGTAAACTAAGCACTTAATTATAGAAATGCCACTGTGTGGAAAATCTGTCCAAAAATATGCATGTGCACAAATCTCCATATCTGTACCCAATCTAAAGCTTCACGTCTTTGAGCCACCTTGCACCACATCTCTACTGCCTCCCGTACGCCTCCGAACCACAAGAGAGCACGCCTCTATGAACCTGCACAAGTAGAACACCATTCTCAACACTTGGAAAAAAGAACAGCTTCGAATTGCAATTTATTTCATGGTGCGGCAACACAACGCGGCCTTGCCGTTTATGTGCTTTTCATTGCGCGACCACACGATGCAGTCGAGTCGTGTATTTGCTTTTAATGGCGAGGCCGCATGATGCAGCCACACCGTTTATTATGTGCATGGTGTGTGCGATATATGTGCTGGGATGCTCATGAGTGTGTTCATGCTTTAAGTGCTTAGTTTACGTTAGCGTGTAGATTAAGCTTTAGACCTCTATAAATAGAAGGTTTTATCATTATTTTAGGAGATTTTTGGAGACTTTTGGACTTTTACAAGATTTTTTATCTAGAACATGAGAGCGGGAATTTCTCTCTCTAGACTTTCTCTCTCTAAAAATTTCTCTCATTAGAATTCGATCACGGTTTCTGATTCTGATCGGATCTTTGGAGCGATTAAAGCAATTCAATTCTCAATTAATGAGACATTATACAATTCTGAGCAATTCAATTGGTAAATTCTTCCAATTAAACGAGATGAATTGGCCTTTGCTTCATTCACTACATTTTGATGATCGTGAGTTGGAAATGGTGACGTCCGACTAGATTCATGATGTTCTAGGATTTTTAAACGAATGAATGCGTAATTTAGATGACTCGATGCTATGCAATTGACATAACCTATAAAGAATGAAATCATACTCGGATTTAATATATGAATTCTATTAAATTTCATGAGTTTGCGTCGGTGATGTTGAATTAAACTTTGATTGCGGTCGACATGCTGAATTGAAGCTAAATTCACCAAAAATTGCTGCGAACTGTTATAGAATGAGAACTGGAGTATGAATTGAGTCTTTGCACTTGTTTTGTGTGTTCGATTTCTGAATGCGGTCGCGATGCTGATTTGAGATCACGGAATTTGTAGACTAAAGTGTGAAGAAGTTCTCTGTTACTAACAAAAGCCTAAGAACCTAAATTCAGGTCTCGCCATGGGAAGACTTTAGGATTTGATTGCTAGAGTAGTTAGACATGAAGAGTTGAGACGTTGCAGTGCACATTCATCTTTCTTAGGCCTCGCCATAGAAAATAATGATGTTAAGGAGCGTAGAGTGCAGTGTGGTCGACATGCCGGCTGCAGGCTAGACTTCTAGGCAACTTAGAAGTCTAGTTGTCTGAAGAACATTCATCCGGTGAAAGAACCCTAGGACATCCGCTCTATACTTGATTTCAAATTTCTCTTACCGTTCTTGTTGTGTTTATTTCTTGTTCCTCTATTCTTGTTGTAGTTCTCACTTGTTCATATAATCTCGTGTTTGTGACAAAATCTTGAATTCTTGAAATTACTCCCTTCCCTGAGGAACGAAACCCTCTCACCTCTACTGCAGTAGTGTTGGGAATAAATTGGCACGAACACAAACGCATCAATTTTTGGTGCCACTGCCGGGGAAGGAACGATTTCTTGAATTTTCTTGTTTGTTATGTTTTTGTTTTGTTTTCTTTTGTTTACATTTGCAATTATTATTACTTTAATTGTTTGTGTTTCTCTTCTATTAGACATTACTGTTGGTGTGTATTTTGTATGCCCAGATCTCTTAGGTCTGTAGGAGAACCAGAGTATCAACTTGATCTCGAGTTGGCGAGAACTTTGAGGATTCAACAGAGAGAGAGGAGAATGGCTAATCAAGAAGCAAGACCACCAAGATTTGGTGATAATTATGCCGTTAACTTTGAGAATAGTTTTGATCAACAAGACATTGATATGGAGAGCTATCACATTCCTACACAGATTGTGTCTATGATTACTCAAGGACAATTCTTCCAAGGATTGGATAATGAGGATCCAAATGAACACTTGGATTGGTTTTTGGGACTATGCAGTACCTTTAAGCTTCAACGTGAACCTCAGAGTGAAGTGTATCAAATTTTATTTCTTTTGTCTCTCAAAGGTAAGGCCAAACATTGGTTCAAATCTATTGGGGGCACAAATGCTGTGACATCCTTTGAAGAGCTACAGAAGAAGTTCTTGGCTAAATACTTTCCACCAGCGACACTAGAGAAAATGAGGATGGACATAATAAACTTCCAACAACATGAAGGAGAGACATTTCGTGAGGCTTGGGAGCGCTTTAATGACTTGATCAGACAATATCAAAATTATGACCTTGGAGAGATAAGGGAATTGAATACTTTCTTTAAGGGACTCACGACAGAATCTTCAATGATGGTTAAGGCTTGTGCCAATGGAGCTTTGAAAGACAAAAGCGTTCCAGAAGTAAAGGAGCTTTTTGATAAGATTGCTGAAGATGAATATATCTTTTCCCTGATACCAGAAAATCACAAGGAAGGAAGCAACGAGGTATCTTGGACCTTGATAATGAAACTTCCCTAGTAGCTAAATTTGAAGCTCTTGCAAAACAAGTGCAAACATTGAAGGCCAGACAAGCCAAAGCTCCAGTGCTCTCTTGTGGCTTGTACAAGGGAGAGCATTACAAAGACGAATGTGCTTTACTAAGGAGTCATTGCAATATGTCAACAACTACAACAAGCCGTAGTACTCTAGTAATTATTCTGGTGGTAATAGACAATATGGTGGCGGTCCAAGCAATTGGGGACAACAAAATCAAAATCAAGGAGGGGAATACTTCCAAGGTAATGATCAACGAAGGTCTTCACATCCACATCCTGGGTTTGAACATCAGCCGAATGTACAAGAGCCAAGGAAGCCTTCTATGGAAGACATGTTCTATCGTATCATAGACAAGCTAGACAAGACTAAGCAAAGATATGCTAGGTTAGAAACTAGTGTCAAACATCATGATGCAACAATCACAAATATTGAAATGCAGTTGGGACAACTAGCCAATGAAGTGCATCATAGGGCCAACGGATCACTCCGAATCCTAAGGGTAAGGAAGTTTGTAATGCTATCACCCTAAGGAGTGGCAAACAACTTCAAGAGACTAACACAGAAGGCGAAATTGACCAAAATGAAGCTGGAGATGAAGTTAAAAATAATTGTGCACATGAGGCCATGGCACCTGGAAAGGAGGGGGTGAAGGAAAATGAAGGCAAGGAGGTGATCAAAAAGGTTAGAGGACCACCAAGTCCCTACAATTTTCTAGAGTACGCTCCTCATACTCCATTTCCAGAAAGAGTGAAACCACCACCGCAGAGAGGGCCGCAATTTGACTGATTTTTGAACGTGGTGAAACAAGTCAACGTGAGCTTACCGTTGTTAGATTTGGTGAGCGTCGTGCCCAAGTATGCAAAATTCCTTAAGGATCTTACTGCCAACAAGGAACAAATTCTTCAATGTGAAGCTATAATGATGCCCACAGAGTGTAGTGAGCTTGGGTGGTGCACAATCTACCACCTAAATTGAAGGATCCTGCCAGTTGTATAATTTCATGCAAGATAGGCACAAGATATTTTTGAAAAGGCACTCTGTTATCTTGGTGCTAGAATCAGATTGATGCCTCTCTCTATTGCTATCAATGTGGGTATGAGTGGAAGAATACATCCTGTGGCTGTAACTTTGCAACTTGCAGATAGATCTTTGGTGAAGCCCACAGGTATGGTGGAGGATGTGCTCGTGATGATAGACAAGTTCACACTACGAGTAGATTTTATCGTGCTGGACATGGACAAGGACCCTGAGGTACCTCTTATCTTTGGTAGACCTTTCCTTGCCACTAGTGATGCCTTGATAGGAGTAAGAAGCAAAACTGGAACATTTTGAATTAATGATGAACAAGTTGTTTTTTATGTTAATTATGCTACGAAGCATCCGATGCATATAGAACCTTGTTTTGCAATTAGAGCACATGACCATGCATGTGGTTGATGAAGTTGCAAAATGTGATTACATTTGTGTTAATGAATTGAATGCTTGTGATAAGACAGTTGATAATGTAGAGTTAGATGAGAAAGATTGCTCGATTATTTCTGAAATTACAAACCTAGTGGAATGTTGTGTTTTAGATGAATCAATTTTTGAAATGCAAGATGAAGTTGAAATAGAAGATACGTTTCAAGAAGCATGTACTACAATTCTTGAAAAAGAAGATGATCATTTTGTTAGCATGAACAACACTAATGTTGCAATTTCTAATGAGAATGTCAACATAATGATTGAAACTCTTGTTGAGGTAAGAACTCTTGGAACAATGAATGAATCTAAGAGTCTGCATGGTGACTCACAAGAAGTGCAGAACGAGATACCCTTTTTAGTTAATAAGAATGCTTTTTGTGTTGTTAACAAACAAAAAACTCAAGCAAGTCTCCATGTTAGTTTAGATGTTGAAGATGTACGAATTTTTAATGACAATGCTAACGTGGTGGAAAATTGCTTTGTTGATACATCCATTTTTTAGCTTACTGATGTTAGTTTAAATGACGAAGATGTGAGAATTTTTAATGACATTGCTAACATGATGGAAAATTGCTTTGTTGATACATCCATTTTTGAGCTTATTGATGAGTTTGTTGAGACCATGGATGTACAACCCTTGGTTGAGTCTTGCAGGGTTATAGAGCCTAGTATAGTGGAAGAAGCAAATGAGGCGCCTCCAATTGGGGAGTCTCAGTGGTTCAAAGTGAAATTCGTAGAGATTGCCCCCCACGTGCAAGGGCTTAAGAACCTCCTTAAAAATATTCCTCAAGTGCCTTATAGGAGGAAAAAGAGTGCTTATGAAATATCATCTTTATGGTACAGAGATGGATATTCCGAATTTTGAAGAAGAATGCTTAAGGAATATAGTCTAGCTGGAAACTTACAAAACCCAGAACTACTTCTTTTTCCTATTAGTTTCAATAAAGTATTTTGGGTTAAGTTGATATTTATGTCTCTTGCATTTTGTTATGCTCACTAAGCCATTTATGTTTGTCAAGACATGCACATGAAAGTAAGTTGCAAGGGAAATAGGCCATGCACACATTTAGGCTAAGTGTGGAGAAGTAGTGCCATGGACCACTCCCATGCTGCACACAATCACTTTATTTTACATCTCACGCATGAATTGTGAATGTGCCACTTAGTGTTACTAGTTGCATATTTTTACACCACCATGAGTCCTAGTCAGGGTGCGACACTTGCTTGCATGCTTCCTCCATGTCATGTCTACCTTGCATCAACATGTTGTGTACTTGAGTGAGTGATTTCTAATAAGCTTAGTTTCACCATGTGTAGGAAATTTCTCATGCAAGAGGGAACTATGGACAAAGACACTCCACCAAGCAAACATTGGAATTCATGACATATCAATAGCAAGGAGCTCCTAAACCTATCTTTACTTGACATTGAGGACAATGTAAGTTTTAGTGTGAGGGAGGGAATGTTTGCTATGGTTTGTGTCTCTTAGACTTTATATGCTTACTTTCTTTCGTGAATGAAACTTTTTGTGCTATGTGATTCAAAGCATGCTACTTTTAGTTTTGTTGTGTTATTTTGAGTGTATATGTTGAGTTTTTCAATTTTTTGTGCAAATTTTAAATTTTTTGCGAAAGTTTGAAATTTTATGAATAAGTAATGTTGTGAACACAAGTTATGTGTAGTTTAAATTTTTGTGGAAGAACTTATCTATCCATGGAAAGTTTGAGTGTTCAGCATTAGGAATGTTTGTTGGTGCTATGATGTAGTGTGCGGGGGTTATGAGAATGATAGAATGATGACTTGTAAGTAGTGAGTGATGAGTTGCTGGGAGATGTAAGTATTTGTACGTGTGTTATGAAATAATATGGTTGTGTTGTGCTTAAGAGAAATGTAGTGTTTGTGTTGTAATAAAAGGAGTCAAATTTGTTGTGTGAGTTTAGGCAGGAAGTGTAATATCATTTTGCACTCCATGCACATGTCTCCTGATTCACAATATCACAACTCAAGTTCATCACTTTGATCTTCTATGTTATGCATGCGAATAACAAAAATTTTTTTTGGCATCGAGCTTGATGAGTTCGATAAATTTTGTTGGCCAAGGCATGATGTCAAAGTAAGATAGATATGCCATGCAAAAATCATATTCGACATAGGAGGTAATCTGTATTGAGTTTGCATTTTGCTATGTGTATTCCTTGTATTTTGGTATTCTTGCATGTATAGTCCCTCGAAGACACATATGAATATGTAGTTACATGAGAAGGTATATGGAGAAAAGGCCTCTGGCAACTGGGAGTGAAAGCTGTAAGACCCTGGCAAGTAATTATGGGAAGAAACTGCCATAAGACCTGGGCAAAAAGCAGGAAAAAAGAGCCACAAAACCCAGGAAGTCAAGCACCAATGAGTGTGGCAATTTATGCACCAAAGTGTAAGATAAAAGAGAAAAATGAAATATCTTATAGAAGCACCAGTGTGTGCTAGGTTGCCATTGATCTTGTGTGTTGTGCATGTACATTGTGTGGACAAGAAGATTGTTGTGCAATGAATGATTAGACAAAATGCTAAGGGGTGTGTATAGAGAGAGAGAGAGCGAATGAAGACAACGTTTCTCAGCACACACTTGTACGCATGACATTTTGGTCTTTATTTGTTATGCCTTGGTTGATCATGTGTGTTGAATTCTGAATGTTTGTGGCCAGCAAAAACTTCTGGTAGTTTTTTATGTGTGAAAAATGTTTTGATTGACTTGGTGATTAGCATAGTGGGCGGAGGGCAGTGTGTTGGTAACAGATGGTGGAACACAGTTAGACTAGAGAATGTGTTGAGTTTGCTTGAGGGCAAGCAAGAGTTGTGTAAGTGTACGGTTGTGTCCTTGCTTGAGGACAACCAAGAGTTCACTTAGTGAGCAAAACAAAATGCAAAAAACATAAAGATCAACTCAACCAAAATACTTTGTTAAAGGTAATGTGAAAAAAAGAGGTAGTTATGGGTTTCTTAAGTCTCCAGCTAGACTTTATTTTTGAGGCCTTCTTCTTCAAGATTTGGAATATCTATGTACCAGAAAAATGATATTTCATAAGCACTATTTTTCCTCCTGTAGGGCACTTGAGGAATATTTTCAAGGAAGTGCTTAAGCTCAAGCACATGGGGGTAGCAACCTCTATAAATTTCATGTTGAACCACTGACACTCACCCATTAGAGGCACCTCGTTTACTTTTTCCACCATACTTGGATCTGTAACCCTGCAAGACTGATAGCAATCCATCCATGTCCACGGTGCCAAGGCCGACTTCACATGATCCTTTGGAGAATCTTTATGGACCAATGACGAGATCAATGAGCAAGAGGATGAAAGCCGCATTGCAAACACTATTGTCATCACAATGTGGAGACATAGGTGATCTTGAAGAACACTTGGCATCATCATCACCATCTCAATCACATGGAGCTATTTGGAACATTTCTTTAATCACAAATCATGAAGAAGTTTGTAAGAGTTGTACATTGGAGCTTAAGGAAATTCCACCTTGAAAAAGTTTTTGTGGACTACATTGAAGACCAAGATGGCGTGCTTGGACTTTATCATCTTGGATCACGCCACTTTTAAGTTTTGGTATTTATTTGTATTTTTAATTAATTAAGTCCGGACCATTAATAATGGGCTTATTTAATTCGATTTTTAATAAGTTAATTACTTGGCCTAATTATCTTGCATGATAATGGCAATGTAATTTAGGAAAGTAAAGTCCTATTTTGTAGGATTCAGACCGTGTCCTATTTTATAGGTTTTAGAAGCGTGTGGTTTAATTAGGAAAGCAAAAATATGTTTTGTTTCTTAAGTTAAAATCGTGTGCTACTTTACGTTTTAGGAAAGTAGTTAGTTATCAACTCCAATTTGGAAGTTTCCGAAATTGGATTGGTTAGTTAAGAAGTCAAGTTGTAATTGGCTTTTACTAGGGTTTGTACTTGATGGACGAATTGTTTCCTTATTTAAGGGAAGGTCATTAACGTTTTTAATTAAGTTGATTAATGAGAATTTTGGCTTTGCTAATTTCGTGAAAACACACTGTGGTTTTGATATCCCGCGAAGCCTTTAGTGAGGAGCTATAGGATTAGCCAGCCCGTTCTTGATTTCAGGAACAAGCCAAACTTGTTTATTTAGTCTATTGATTTACATAGGCTAAATCGATTTCTTTGTAATAATGGTGGGGTTTGATTGGCTTAACATCTTACCTTTTCGTTTCGTTTGAATTCCTTCCGCCATTGTTTTTTTGTTTGTTTTCTTGTTCTTGTTTTGGTTGAATTGTGCAACACGATCCAAAGGAGTGGAGATTCGAGTGGTCCAGGATTCCAAGCCTCGCCCATTAATATCAATTGGTATCAGAGATAGGTTTGTTGCATCAAAATTCAGGTTATCTTTCATTTTTGCGTTTTAAATAGTTTCCGCATTCTTGCTAATTTTAGCGTCATTTCGTCCTGCTGTCCTAGCGTCTTTTTGCTGCTGTTTAGAGTCATTCTTGCTGCTGTAGTTCGTGCCTAATTCTGTACTTTTTGTTCATAATATTGGTGCTGAATTTCGTTTAGTTTTCTTGTTGAAATTTCGTCAAAATCGTCACAAGATAGCTTGTTATTTTTGCATCGTTTCTTTGCTGTTTTCAAGTCGTTCTTGTTGCATCTTGTTTCTTAAAAATTCTGCTCGTTTTCTTGTGCCAATTCTGAGTTGAAACCGAATAGGATTGCATGCTTTAGGATTAAGCTTCAAAACATCAAAATTCTAGGGTAAGGGTAAGGGTTTTTGACCTAAAATTCCAACTTTCTTGTTTCTTGTCCGTTTTGCTTCATTCTTTTTGCAATTGTCCCTATTTTGTTTCTATAATCATATATCCTTCGCTCAAGTTTTTGTTTCGTACCAAAAAGCTATGTTCTTGATCACCTTCTTGAAGTTCTTGATTTTCTTGAATTTCAAAGTTGCTTAAACATCGAAATCTTGAACTATATTCTTATTCTTTGGCATAAGTCGTGAAAGATTGTCTTTTGTGGCATATTGGAGTTCCAATTGATTGTTGAGATCTTGTTTAATCTTTGTGGTTGAAAATTTAAGGTTAAGACAACATAAGACAAAACAAAAACCCTTGGTTTTGTCTTAACAATCTCAAAACCCTAGGTTGTCTTAAACCCTAGCTTGTCCGAAATAAAAAAAATAGTGGGCCGACGTTAAAAAATGGCAACGTCAAAAAAAAGCCCAATACAAAAAAAAGAGATTCGGACCAATAAAAAAAATTCGTAGCCCAAAAAGAACTAAGTGTTCTTGTTTGTTTCTTTAAAACCACCAAAATTGAAATTGCACTAACTTGCCCATTTTAAATCGAAATTGAGTGATTCAAGTTACCAAATTCTTGTCTTTCTGTCTCGTTTCTGTTTCTCTTAGTTTCAGTAGCTAAATCAAATTATACCTATGCGTGTTCTAAATAATTTTTACGGTTTCTTGCCTAAATACTCTAATTGATTTATCTTGTGTTTGTCTTGATTGATTGAACTTGTTAGTTGAGACTTGTTCCTTTTATCAACGAATTGATAGGTCTTTTATAGATTAGGTGATTCATTAATAAGAGTGTAGTTAGGGTATACAAAAGAAAAGCTACTTATAAAGAGTGGTGTGTACCTACTCACCAAATTGAGAACCCGTGAGGAAATATATTATTTTCTTGTTGTTTTTCACTAACATTGCAGGTACAATAGAGGGTGGTGATAAGAAAATATCACAAGCCAAACAAAAGTTCGCAAATGAAGTGCTTTTTAACATGCTCGAAAAGATGCAAATCCAAATTGATAATTTGGCTTCGGCATCCAAACAACCTACCACTAAGAGCTCCACCTCAAGGAAAATCGACTTCGATGAGGTTGCATTCGATGATGATGAGGAGGAAATCAATGAGTCTTCTAAAAGTGGTAAAAAGTCTGATTTGTCTATTGGTTCTTTCAAACTAATATTACATACTTTTCATGAAAGCATATCCCGAAGCATACTTTGATTGGGTTCGAGACCTAGATCATCTTTTTGAAGGCAATAGTTTTCCCGAAGATAAAAGGTACCACCTAGCCTTCATGCATCTCAAGGATTATGCTAGCTTATGGTGGGATGAGGTAATAATAAGTAGACGCCAAGATGGCGAAAGACCAATCCGGACTTGGAGTCAAATGAAAGTTCTCATGAGAAAGAAATATGTGCCTTCACATCACAATCGTGAACTCAATCGTAAATTGCACTCTCTTATGCAAAGAAGTCGAACCGTGGAGAAATACTACAATGAGATGGAAGCACTTATGATTAAGGCTAATGTTCAAGAAGATCTGGATTCTACAATTGAAAGGTTTCTTCGAGGTATGAATTCCGAATTAGCATACCATGTTGATCTTCAAAGTTATGTTGATATTAATGAGCTAGTCATAAAGCTATTAAGATCGAAAGGCATATGAAAGGAAAGGGGCGAACTAGTCATCCTTTCACAAAACCACAACCACTTTGGAGGAGAGATTCAAAACCAAATTTCACACAATCTTCTCTGCCACCAAAGCCACAGACATTCACGCCGAATCAGCCTTCAAGCACACCACCCAACGCCCCTAAATCAATCCCTAAGACCACTACTTCCACCTCCCAATCAGTGTCACATTCCACCCAAAGGTTGAGGGAAATTCGATGCTTTAAATGTCAAGGCTATGGTGACATTCAATCCCATTGTCCTACTCACAAATTGATGTATGTTCTTGATGGAGAAGTGGTAAGTGATATTGATAATGAAGATGATAAGTGTGATGACATGCCCAAACTTGAGGAGAAGTATGAAAGTGAAGCGAGTGAATCACATGATACATATAATGTTGGTAATTTTTGTTTGGTGACTCATCTTATCATTAATGTACAACCACAAATTGATGATGATTTATTGCAGTGTGAAAATATTTTTCATATACGTTGTATGGTTCAAGATAAAGTTTGTAATGTAATCATTGATAGTGGAAGTTGTACTAATATGGCAAGTACTCTACTTGTCAAGAGGATGAATTTGACTTGCATGAAACATCCAAAGCCATATCGACTTCAATGGATTAACCAGTCCGCCGAAACAAGAGTGACCAAGCAAGTAAAGGTACCATTTAAAATTGATAATTATGTTGATGAAGTATTATGTGATGTTGTTCCAATGGAGGCCGGTCACATCCTTCTTGGAAGACCTAGGCAATTTGATAGAGATATGATTTATTATGCCAAGAAAAATTACTACAGTTTAGAACATAAAGGTAAAAGGTTCAATCTTAGAGCCTTAAATCCGTCCCAAGTCTTTGAAGACCAAGCAAGACTTGCTAAGGCATGTAGTGATTTACGTGATGAAGAAGCAAAAGAGAAGAGTGATCTAGAAAAGCAAAAGCATGTAAACAATAATATAGGTCATGAACTTGTACTTACGGATAAATGTGCTAAGAGCCGAGATGTATCTTGTTCTTAAAGTTGTTGTATTGCTTCTTCGAGTTAGATTAAAAGAGCAATACTAGATAGGCAACTATTGTATTTACTTTTTCGCAAGGATGTACTTATTGTTGATAGTGATCACCTTGCTTCTTTGCCTAGTGTTGTTTTGTCTCTTCTGCAGGAATATGGAGATGTGTTTCCCGAGGATTTACCATTATGTTTACCACCTATTCGAGGCATTGAACATCAAATAGATTTTGTGCCAGGCGCACAAATACCTAATCGTCCAGCCTATAGAGCAAATCCGGAGGAAACCAAAGAGATTCAATGTCAAGTGGATGAACTCCTTGACAAAAGGTATTGTTCGAGAATCTCTAAGTCCATGTTCGGTTCCTGTTATCTCGGTCCCTAAAAAGGATGTATCTTGGAGAATGTGTCTTGATTGCCATGCTATTAATAAAATCACCACTAAGTATAGATATCCAATTCCTAGATTAGATGATATGCTTGATGAATTGCATGGTTCTTGTATTTTTACCAAGATTGATTTAAAAAGTGGCTACTATCAAATTAGAATGAAGGAAGGTGATGAGTAGAAAAACTGCCTTTAAAACAAAGTTTGGTTTGTATGAATGGTTAGTCATGCCTTTTGGTCTAACTAATGCATCTAGTACTTTTATGAGGCTCATGAATCACGTTTTTCATCACTTCATTGGAAAATTTGTTGTAGTTTATTTTGATGACATCCTTATATATAGCAAATCACTTGATGAACATGTTGAGCATCTTAAAAACGTTTTTGCTATATTGTGTGTGAACAAATTATATGCTAAACCTTAAAATGTGTTTTTTTTGCATGGAATCAATTATCTTTTTGGGTTATGTTGTTAGTTCTCAAGGTATTTCTGTTGATGAGTCAAAAGTCAAGGCAATCATGGATTGGCCAAGACCTAAAAATTCTACTGATGTTAGAAGTTTTCATGGCTTAGCAAGTTTTTATAGGAGGTTTGTTAAAGACATGAAGCAAATGATATTTGAACCAGGTGATTGGGTTTGGATTCATTTCAGGAAAGAGAGGTTTCCCGAGAAGAGGAAATCTAAGCGTTATCCAATAGGAGATGGTCTTTTTTGAGTTTTGGAAAGGATTGGAGACAATGCCTACAAAATCGAACTTCTAAGTGAGTATGGCAATGTGTCATCTACATTTAATGTCTCTGATTTATCTTTGTATGATGTAGGTGATTCGAGGACGAATCCTTTTGAGGAGGGAGGGAATGATAGCAATCCATCCATGTCCATGGTGCCAAGGCCAACTTCACATGATCCTTTGGAGAATCTTGATGGACCAATGACGAGATCAAGGAGCAAGAGGATGAAAGCCGCCTTGCAAACATTATTGTCATCACAATGTGGAGACATAGGCGATCTTGAAGAACACTTGGCGTCACCATCACCATCTCAATCACATGGAGCTATTTGGAACATTTCTTTAATCATAATTCATGAAGAAGTTTCTAAGAGTTCTACATTGGAGCTTAAGGAAATTCCACCTTGAAGAAGTGTTCGTGGACTACATTGAAGACCAAGATGGCGGGCTTGGACTTTATCATCTTGGATCAAGCCACTTTTAAGTTTTAGGATTTATTTGTATTTTTAATTAATTATGTCCGGACTATTAATAATGTGCTTATTTAATTCGGTTTTTAATAAGTTAATTACTTGGCCCAATTATCTTGCATGATAATGACAATGTAATTTAGGAAAGTAAAGTCCTATTTTGTAGGATTAAGACCATGTCCTATTTTATAGGGTTTAGAAGCATGTGGTTTAATTAGGAAAGAAAACACGTGTTTTGTTTCTTAAGTTAAAACCGTGTGCTACTTTATATTTTAGGAAAGTAGTTAGTTATCAACTCCAATTTGGAAGTTTCATAAATTGGATTGTTTAGTTAAGAATTCAAGTTGTAATTGGCTTTTACTAGGGTTTGTACTTGATGGCCGAATTGTTTCCTTATTTAAGGAAAGGTCATTAACGTTTTTGATTAAGTTGATTAATGAGAATTTTAGCTTTGCTAATTTCGTGAAAACACTTTTGTGTTTTTGATATCCCGCGAAGCCTTTAGTGAGGAGCTATAGAATTAGCCAACCTGTTCTTAATTTTAGGAACAAGCCAAACTTGTTTGTTTAGTCTCTTGATTTACATAGGTTAAATTGATTTGTTTGTAATAACGTTGGGGTTTGATTGGCTTAACATCTTACCTTTTCGTTTCCTTTGTTTTTTTATTTGTTTTCTTTTTCTTGTTTTGGTTGAATTGTGCAACACGATTCAAAGGAGTGGAGATTCGAGTGGTCTATGATTCCAAGCCATTCCCATTCATATCAAAGGCTCAACCAAGGGTTGTACATCCATGGTCTCAACAAACTCATCAGTTAGCTCAAAAATGGATGCATCAATAAAGCAAATTTCTACCATGTTAGCTATGTCATTAAAAAATCTCACATCTTCATCATCTAAACTAACATGGGGAACTTCTTGAGTCTTTTCTTTGTTAACAACACAAAAATCATTATCACTAGTTAACAAGGGTATCTCATTTTTCACTTCTTGTGAGTCACCATTTAGACTCTTAGATTCATTCACCATTTCAAGAGTTCGTGCCTCAAAGAGAGTTCCAATCAATGTGTTAACATTCTCATTAGCAATTTCAACATTATTTTTGTTCATTCTATCACAATGATCATCAAGATGTGTCTCTATACAATTCACAAGGCAATAAAGAGGAGAAGAATCCAATGAATGGCTATCAACATCATTTGACTAATGGAAATCCGTAGAATTAATGCAAGACTCAGCATTAGACACACTTCCCATCTTGATAGTAAGAAACCACAAGGCCTTAAATTCATCACTATCAAGCTCATCACAAGAGACATCATTCTCAATAGAACAACTCAAATTGGACTTATGCAACAGAGGTTCATCAACAATGCATTTTTGTGAGACAACCTCAACAGTTGTAGACCTCCCTAGGATCATTCAACAGTAGCTTGTATTTCAAAATGATATTCCTTAGGATTTGGTATACTAGCAATGAGAGGTGTACCTTGTGGATAGCTTTGTGCGTCTTGAATTGGTAGCTCACTTTGTTCTCTCACATTGCTCAATAATGCATCTAGTTGTGCACACATTTGTTGACTCTCTTGAAACTCTTCTTTTTCAGAAAATTTAATTTCCTCCTTTTTGGGGCCTCTATCGAGTCTTTTTAATTTGGAAAAATATGTCTTCCATAGAGAGTCTTTGGTTTCCAATGAGATATGAATTGTTGATTTGTTCTTGATTGTGCCAGTGCTCCTCATATGGTGGTGGAGAGAAGTCCCCAAATATTCTAGGTGTTGCGCGTGTGTCAACCACCCTAATTGGTGGGCAAAAATGATAAGACTCAAAATAGTCACCATACCACCTAGACATATTGGGGAACTTGTGGTGTGCAATCTTTCAATTTAGTTCCAATATCCCGCACTTGCCACAAATAAACCACATTATGCACAACAAAACACAAAAAAAAATTCACAAAATAAAAAACAATAGAACTACTAAACTACACAAAATACAAAAAATAAAAACACAAAAGATACTCAAGTACTTAAACAAAAAACCCTAGTGCACGTTGCCCCTCCCAGACAGCAGTGGCATTTTGTTGCGGGCTTAGTCGTATAGCCTCACAAATAAATAAATTTCTCTATTTCTAAAAATACATATCAAGTTCAGAAAAAGGGGTCGAACCCACAGAGAGGGGGTTTGTGGTACTAGGATTGGTGGTTCAAGCAAGGAGTAGATGTAACAAATGATAAAAACTAAAAACTATCAACAATAAAAAATAAAACAAGTAGTAACAAAAAGTAAGAAATGAGCAATTGGAGTTAGGAGAATGTATCCTGGTAATTCCATTATGGTGCAATAAACTCTCAATCTGAAGATGACTCATACCTATGAAGATGCAACCAACGTTCTTTAATGATATTGGGGAAATTAGTTGCCTGAGAACCTAAATTCAGGTTAGCATAATGACTACACCCTCATTTAAACTCCCTAACATCATTACTTTCCCATGACGAGGCCTAATAATGATGAATAAAACAACGCAACTCCCAATCCTCTGTGAATAACTAAATTTTGACGATTTGGTCTAAGAACTTCCCATGATGAGGCTTGAAATTAGACTTACTCATCTCCACCAGTTACAGAGAATTTATCTATACACTGGCCTTAGAATTTTGAAGACTAAAATCAGCATGAAGACCGCATTTCAAAAATCGAGCAAACAAAACAAGTATAGAGACTTTGTTTCACTTTCATGATTTAAGCTCTGTAGAATTATGTTCAAAGATTCAATCAAATTTCATATTGACATGATGATCACATACAACCTTTGATTCATGATTTCCACACAGAATTCATAAGCAAAATAAGATTCATGTTCACGTCGGCCACACGAAAACACAATTCAAGCATTTCAGTACTCATGAAAGTGAAAATTTAACATTCATAGTCATGCGCATCATCGTATTATTGATATTTCACTTCCATAACATCATTTCCAAGACATACAATAGATCTAGCCACTCGTGGCTTCAAACAACTTGAATTTAGCAATTAAGAGTTGAGAACTAATTATTTTCGTGAAAGATGAGAAACTACCGGCAAGTAAAGCTTCTTCAATTGAATTACAAAATAATTCGTTCAATTCTTCAGTTTAATGAGTCCACAAATGTCTATAAATTTCCATATCTAAAACACACTAGAGGTGTGTTTTCACCATGAAAATCAAATCTGGAAATTCCTCCCAAGAGTGAAAATCAAAACTCAAAACGAAATTGCGATCGGAGTACAAAATTCTAGAGAGAAAATTTTTCGCTAACAAATTTTAAAAATTAATCTCTCAATAGTGTTGATGTCCCCTAAAATAATGACAAATCCCTCTATTTATAGAGGTACGAAGCTTAATCAACATGCAAACATAAACTAAACACTTATTTATAAAAATGCCACTACGAGAAAAAACTATCCCAAATGCGCACGTGCACGCCCCTCCATGTCACCAATCCATTCTTGCACTTCACGCCTTTGAGCCAACACTGGTCAAGCCTCTATACTGCACTCCACGTCTTTGAGCAACGATTTACACAATTTCACAACCTGCACAACAAAACCAAGATTTTAGCACTTAAAAAAAATTCAACACCAAAAGATCACAATTGCTCGGTCCCGCGGCCGCAACATGTAATGGTTTTCATGGCGTCTCTCCGTGTAAATGTTTTGCATGGTGTGCATCTATCGGTGTGCAAGTCTTAGTATACTCATGCTTGTGCTTATTCTGCAAGTGTTGGTGTTGGTGTGCTCATGCTTGTGCTTGTGTGCATGAAGTGAGTAGTGTGCATCAACATAGCAAAAGTTGTGCAAAAATTATGTGCTAATGTGTGCATGTAATGTGCCTTTAATGATCATGTAGTGTGCCTTAGTGTAGTGCATTTAGTGTGCCTTAGTGTAGTGCATGTAGTGTGCCTTAGTGTAGTGCATGTATTGTGCAAAAAGTATAGCAAACGGTGTGTAGCAAAAGCTTGTGCGTTGGTGCTGCCATACGTATGTGCGTGCAGCATGTGCAAACGGTGTGTCCATTGCACGCGCGGTGCACGCAGCATGTGTGAATCGCGCGGGCTATGTTCGAGGGTGCTGCGCACTCTGTGCGCGCAACGTGAGAGTGTGATGTGTGAGAGTCATGCACATGGTGCTCGCCGCCCGTGTGCATGAGTGTGCCATGCTGCGCGTAGTGTGCGCACAATGTGCATGGGTGCTGCGCGTACTGTGCGCGCAACATGTGTGAATGTTACGCTGGCCGCGCGTATCTACATGCAAGTATGCCACAAATGTGCAAAGTGTTGTGTATAACATGTGGATGTCAACTTGTGTAAGATAACTAACAAATGTGTGCATAAAATTTAGTTTAAAGTTGAAAGGAAAACACAAGCATGCATGACAAAGTATGAAATTGGAACATTTCACCTCTTCGAGCTTCCAAAATAACAAAGCATGCTATTGCAACACAACTATGTCCCTGATGCTTTGTGAATTCGGCAAATCCCCAAACACAAATTTTGTAGCCCTATGCCTTAGCTATCCATAGCCTTTTGAATCACTCTCTTCGAAGTTTGGAGGACAAAGTTATGGCCGAAATTTGGAACTGCGCCAAGGAAGAAATTTCACCTCGGCCGCACCGTGCAATTTTTCCTTTCCAGCGCATTGTTATATTCTATGCAATATATGTATCTCTTCGGCTCCAAATTGGACTTCTTGGTACACATAAGCATTTTTGAACTTTTGCTTGGCTTTCTATAGGTTCAATAATCATCATCGTTGGAGGTTGTTAGCTCATGATATTAACATTATACCAAACTGTGGCAGTGAACTCAACAATCAAAACTGTTGGAGTGATCACAAAGATACCCCTGTTCTCATACTTGCACACTGAATTGGAAGAAAGTCAAAACATACAAGTTAAAGCATACTCAAAGAGATTTCCAGAACATCTAAGATCTTCTTGTTTAGATTAATATTGAGAAAGTTACAATTAATTTAAGTCAAGTATCTGTTCTTCCCAGATAAGAAATAAGCATGTTAAGGGATTCTTTAAAATCCACAAGCATCATCTCAAGCCTTTACGAACTCTTTCCTTGTTCTTTGACCTAAAACACATATTTATCACGTTTAATCAATATTTTTTTGTCTTTTTATTCATTTTAGCACTCCAAGTAGTAATCCACATAAAATGCACAAAGTGACACATAACACTACAAAATTGCATGAAAAACAAGTCAAATGCTAAGCAAAATAGCACATATAAATCTTTATAAAATCGACTTATCAATGTCATAATCTAAATCAATGTCATCCATCTAGTCCATTTCCTGTGCTCTCAAAAGTGCCTTGTGCCAATCGTTTACTAATGCTTTCATTTTGAATGATTTTGGTAATAATCAAGACCTATGCTTGTCTAAAATGCTCCATCCCTCACTAAAAGGTTGCTCTACCGCTATGCTTGATGCTGAGATTGTGAGATTATGTCTTGTGATAATAGAGAGGATTGGGTAATCCTTCTCCTTCCCCTTTCACCAATCTAACATGGACCACCCATGAAAACTGATAGCTTCATCATAAATCTCAAAAGTAGTTGTTAAATACATATCAATATCAAGTTCCGTCTCAATATCGGATCTTGGTTTTTTGTGTGAAAAATATATAGATTTACTATGTTTGGTGCTATAGAAAATATTGATGTAGTACTAGTAGTATTTTGGTGTGATGCGCTACTACTAGTAGAAGCACCAATATTAGATTTGGTACTAAGAGAAACATGACTACCAATAGAATAAAATTTATTAAATAAATCATGAAGAATAAATTTTACATCTCCTATAAAATCCTTAGTTTCTTCCCCTTGATAGCTTTCATCGTGAGTAAAAAATAAATCTACACAATAATTATATACATTAATATATTGCTCTAAAATACTAGTTTTTTTTACGTGGATAAAAAACAAAAGAAATTAAATATATAGGTGAAATTTTTCGATAATAGTTCAACCATTTTAGTATCATATCATGTATAAGAAGTGATAAAACAAGGTCATCTTTTAATTTTTCTAAAATACCAACAATATCACTTGCAATGTGAATAAATAAATGAGAAGTAAGATAATAAACACATGATAAAATTTCAGTAGCATCTTTACATATCTTTAAAATTTGTAATAATTTACAACAAATTTTCCACCTATTAGGATGCAAAGCAACATTTTGACTAGCGTGTCGTGTATCTTGCAATTTTAACCCTAAACTAATATAGCAGAAGTGAGCAGGGTATCGTATCCACAGGGAAGGGGATGGTTCAAGAATTCAAGTATGTTGTTCCGAAAGTTGTCACACGAAAGAGATAACAAGAAATTGAGTACTAACTAACCAAAACAGAGTACTAGGAAATAATGCAAGAAACAAGGACAATAAGTGTTGTGTAAAATCAAGTAACAAAACCGATGTCCGAGGGTCTAGGTGCCAGATGATTGCACTAACAGACTACTTGAATGCAATGCAATTGCCTCACAAGACAAACAGAGAGGAGATAAAATTGCCTAGGAATGTAGAATACCATCAGCATGGCGACCGCATGTCATCCTACACTCCTTGTCACCACTCCTTCCCATGGCGCGAGGCCTAAGAATGATGGTTGAAACCCGCAACATCTCAACTGCCCAAGACTAGCTACTCTAGCATGAGAATCCTGAGGTTTTCCCATGGCGAGGCCTAACCTAGGTTCGTTTGTCTTCACTAGCCTTTAGGAAGTCTCCCCTCACTCTATTATAATGATTCAATGAACTTCCACCGGTATAGCGACCGCATCTCAGTTCATAAACAGGTAAAACAAGTGAGAAGACTCAGTTTTCATACTTTAAGACCTCATTTCTTGCAATTCTCACTCGTATTGGTTAATGGAACCTCAACCTAGCATGGCGACCACAATCAAGGTTCAATTCAATCAACGAAAGTTCGAAAGTTATGAAACTTGAGATATTTCATGCATCAAGAACAAGTATGAATTTATTCTTTAGTAATTGCGTCAATTGCATAGCATTTCCATCGTCTAATTACTCAATCATTCAGTCTAAACCCTAGAACATCATCAATTTAGCCACGAAACTTCATTCTCGTATCACGATCTTCCCATTCAAGTTCAAGACAATTCATTTTCATATAAATTGGAAGAATTTACCAGTAAATGTGTAAAATTGTCAAAAGCTCCGTTAATTGAGAATGAGAATTCCGTGCTCAGTTCACAAGTTCAATCGGAATCACGATCGGAGAAGAAATGGAAGAGAGAGAAAATCTAGAGAGAGAAAGTTTTAGAGAGAGAAAATAATCCCCGCTCTAAAATCAAAACTCGGTTACCATTCTAGAATCGTCGATCCTCTATGACTAAATCCTCTATTTATAGAAGTTACAAAACGTAACCTATACGCAAACGTAAACTGAAGACTAAATAACAAGAATGCCACTGTATATAGTAAAAGTCCAAAAACAGCTTGTGCACAATCATCTTTTCACGCTTCTAAGCCTTGGACCCTTACGCCCTCATCAAGCTTTCCGAGTCTTCGAGCTCTCCGCGATCACGTCTTCATCTACACCAGCATAAGAGGCAAATTCCATACTTAGCCAAATTCTCCAGCCGAATTCTTAGATTACACCTGCGACGCGTCCCAGGTCAAATTCTTGCAAAGGTGCGACGCGTCCCAGGCCAAATTCATGCAAGGGTGCGAGCGTCCCATGCCAAATTCTTGCAAATGTGCGATGCGTCCCAGGCCAAATTCATGCAAAGGTTCGACGCGTCCCAGGCCAAATTCATGTTAACTTTTTGTGCATGATTTGTTGTGATGTGCAACAAGTAGTGCATGAAATGTGCAGCAACTATGTCCAAACAAGTGCACAAGTGTGCTGTAAGTGAGTGCAAGTGATGTGCTGAAGTTGTGTGCTGTGTTGTGCATGTGTGTGCACAAGTGTGTGTGGGGATGGCAGTAGGAGTGCAGCAGCCTGTGCGGTGATGTTGTGAGTGTGTGCACAAGTAATGCTACGATGTAATTTTATGCTGCGACGTGAGTTCAATTTGACTTGCGATGTGAGTTGCAAGTTTTGAAAATAGCAAACCGTCTCCTTGTGACCAAATTCTGGCCATGATGCATTGTGCATTTGGAAAAATGTAAAACATAAAAGTTGTAGCCCCAAGGCTTATTCCACAGCGTTTTGAATCACCCAATTCGGAGCTTGGACGAGAAAGTGAAAGCCAAAATACTGAAGTATGGAGATAAGGAATTTCATGGAGAAGCATCGTAGCGTAATTTCCCTTTTCAGCACAACGTTCCACTTCTATGCCATATTTGTGTGTCTCCGGCTCCGAATTGGACTTTGTGGTAAACTTAAGAGTTGTAGAAATTTCTCGTGGCTTTCCATTGGTTTATAAATCAGCATCATTGCAACTCTATAGCTCATGATATTAACAATCTACCAAACTGTGGTAGTGAGCTCAACATTCAAAACCTTAAGTAGCAATCATAAAGATGCCCACATTTCTCATACCTACACACAAAAGTAAAAGAACGTTAAAACATAAGAATTGAAGTACACTCAAAGGGATTTCCAGAACATCCAAGATCTTATTATTTGGATTAGTATTCAGAATGTTACACTCAAATGAAATAGCATATGTATTCTGCCCAAACACAAAATAGGCATATTATGGCATTTTCCAAGTTACACAAACACCATGTCAACGATTTTGACTTCTTTCCTTGGTCTTTAACCTAAGCTCACATTTATCACATTCCATTAACTTTTGTGATCTCTTTCTTCATTTTAGCACACCAAGTAGTAAACCACATAGATGCACAAAATGACACATAACACTAGGCAATTGCATGAAAAACAAGACAAAAGTTAAGTGAAATAGCACATATAAGTTGGTATAAAACTACCTTATCACATTTTCTACATGATTTTGAATCAAAAAGAACATAACAAAGTACTATATTGTGCAGATGAATTCAATAATTTATAAGTTGAATTCTACCTATTAGGAACATCTTTATTAAATCTTTTGGGTTTTCATCCATTTTCCATACAAAATTTTATCCATAGTTTCAGTAAATTTGGATGTGCCCATAAAAGACTTATTGCCTCTTTAATAAGAAAAATATACGTATTTTGTAATTTTAAACCATCTTGTACTGCTAAATTTAATACGTGGCATGCACACTGATAAGGTTAAAAATTTTTTATTTATTTGTACTAATTTTTGCATTATCTTGACTATAATTTTGGGAAAAGATGTTTGGATTTAGATTTATTTGAAGGAACTAAATTGAAGGAGATTAAGATGAAGTCAAATTGAAAAGGTGATTGAAATTTGATAAGTGGAGATTATCGGGAAACATATGCAACATTAAGGAAATTTCAAAGAAGTATAGGATTGAGAAAGATAATTATGATTTGTAAGCAAAAGTATTATTGGGAAGATTATCCATTCACACAGGAAGATTTGATTTATACAAGTTGGTGGAGATTATTTGGAAGAGGGAAAATTATCGTGTTAAAGGATAGTTTTGTCTCTTAAGTAGTTATACTCAAAATAAATCTCTACTTGCTTGAAGAGGATTATTGTAAACTGTGTAAATAGTGGAGTCAGAGTTTAGTTTATTGATTTAGAGAGTTTTGTAGGTATTCTTTTATTTTACTCTTCTTTTAGTTTAGCTTTAGAATACGTTATTCTTTTTTGTTCAATCCCTATACTTCTTAGTTGATTTTATTTCTTATTTTTCTTTATTACTTAAATAATTATATTTTTATTTATTTATGATTTATATTTTTTGTTTAATTCTTTTGTCGCAAGTTTATTTATGTTTTCTTTCTAAATTAGTTTTCCAATTAAAGTATTGATGAAACATTACTTTAATGACTGTGAGATCTAATTAGATTTAAATAAATATGTAAAACAAGTACCTTGTTATGCTATGTGATAAATGATTTATATATTTTCTATGATTGTTAAATAATGTTCAATGTTTAATTAATTACAAAATGATTTAATGTCAATTAAAATGATGGATCCGTAATTGTCCATTTATCGGTAGTGGGCAAAAGGGCTGATATAGGCATATGGCGTCCATATGGGCATATCAGAATTAAGTTTCTCTCATCTTAATGCTATTGATAAATTAAATTTAATGAGATGTCCTCTTAGGATGTTTATTAATTAGAGGGTAATTAATAATGTGTCCTTTTAATTACCAACAAGTAAGGAGAAATGAAATTATGTCAGTGGCATTCTTGGTAACGGTAACTAGTTTATTTATTTTAAAGATTTAATCGTTTCATCAAGGATCAAGTTTTTAATTAGTGTGAATTTAATGTTTTAATTGAATTTTATTTCCTATTATTTAAATTCTCCAGTAATATACTATTTTTATTTTTTTTTAATCTCTTTTTGTGACAAGTTTGAAGGAAAATTACAACCGTTCCCTTAGGAGACGACCCGGTGCAAAATTGGGAGCAAATGGCGTGGATTACCCACGTCGCGGCGTCCCTCCACGTAGCAACGTCGAACCCTCTCCACGTCGTGACGTGGTTCTGGGGAAGTTTTTTATTTTTGTCAAATAAACCCGACATCACGACGTCCACAAATTTACGTTTTTTGTTCTTTAGGGTTTTGTTCTCCACGTCGCGACATCGAGAATCCCCACATCGCGATATCCGAGAGCATCAACATTTTTTTTAAATGTCTTAATTAATTACGTATGTTGTCTTAATTAATAAGGCTATTTGTGGGGACCTATAAATAGGTTTCTCTTTCGGTTGTAATAGACAGATAGATATTAATTATTGAAAAGATGAAATACACATCGTGTTTTCATATTGTGAGTTGTAATCCCAATGAGGTTTTCAATTTGCTTCTGAGGGTTTTTCCTAAGTAGGGAATAATCTTTACATTGAATTTATTTGTTGATTGTCTTTGAGGAGCATACAAATAACTGCACGTAACGATATCTATGAGAACCCAAAATATTAATGTGTGAACAATTTCATTAATATTAAATTCGAGCAAGTTATCATAATTTTAAAGTTGAAATACGACATCATTAATAAGCATTGTTTTGAGAAGTAAGAACCCTAGTTAATTAATAAAATTAGATAATAAATTATGAACTTTATAGGATTGAAAGGGCTTAATTGCATTAATTAATTAGAAATTCAGGGCTTAGCTATAATTTATCTAAATTCAATGACCAAAGGGAAAATTAAAAAAAATAATAAAAAAAAGGAAAAAAAATTTGGCTACCAAACGTGTAACCATTAAAGGCAACATGCTTGGAAGCCTCAAATTTGGTATATCATTAGTCATAACAAGGCCTTTGTGAAGCCTTCAAAAAAAACAAAGGAAAGGAAAGACGGGAACAGAACGGGAGAAGAAGGAAGGAAGAAAAGGAAAGAAGAAGAAGAAAAAGTGGAAGAAGAAGAAGAAGAGGAAAAAAAGAGGCACCGTATTTTCCTGATTCAAGGAAGATCGAAGAATTCATGAAACTATTAACAGGTGGGTAAAAAAAAGGATTTTCAATTTTAAAAATAATCTTGTGATATATATGTATGTGACTTCTGTGCTCTGGATTCATTCATTTTCTGGATGAGATTTCTTGTTATTATTACCCAAATTGTAGTTATACCAATTTCTCTTATTGTAGGAAACTATGCTAAAATTTGCTGAATAATCAATGGAAAATAAAGCTAGCTTAGTTGTTATCAATCAGAATACTTCCAGTTGACTTCTATTTCTTTGTACTGATGAAACTAATCATAACTTCATGTTCAAAATAGTTTGAAGGAAAAAGTGATTACTAAGTCTGTTGATGCATAAATACAAATAGCAATGGAAAGAGCAGTGTTATATACAATCGTTAAGTTTACTCATAGAACATGAGATGAGATTACTATACCGAATGTAAATTCCTTTAAGAAAAATCTCTCAAGGTAAAGTAAGGAGACGAGGAAGAGGATGTTTTAATCCATTGCTTGGCAGTCGTGTTAATGGAAATATTTCCTGGTAGTTGTACTTCATTAGGGAGATTTTTTTGAGGATAAAGTTTGGTGCTCAATAAGTTAAAAGAGTGCCTGTGGAAATCTTGATGTTTTCAATTGTAGTGATTTCTTTGCCTAATTGATTTTCCAGCATGACTTGACTTTTTTTGGTATTTTAGAGTTCAAGTACATTGTGTGTACATAGAAGTATTGTGGTGTTTGATGTTAAATCTAACAATCCGGTTCGCCTGTCTTCTTTTAGGTGTAAATCAAAAAGAGTTTTCTTTACTTTGTGTCAAAAAAATAAAGTAAGCCACTTAAAATGGGTAGCGCGAGTATTAAATATAAACTAGTTCAACAATGATGGAAACTAGGATGTAATAAATTGGATAACGTGAAAGATGTGACAAATATAGTACATACAAGTAGGCTTAAGTAGCTTAATATTTTCTTTTCATCATCTGATGCATGTATCAATTTATCTCTGTACAACATAGTTACAATTTAACTGTCCATTTTATCTTTGGGTAACAGTGCTTTAATTGTACTTTTTCGTATTTCTTAAAACTTGGCCGTCTTACTTGGCTTTCTATTTCTGCATCATTCTAGAATAATGTCCACATTTCTGAGCTAGAATGTTATAGTGTATAAAGGATATAATTGAACAATTTAGGTGTCTTCTTCGTACGTTTTTTTTAACCTTTAGAAATGGATAGTAACTGTATTCTCTACATGTTCTCCATTCTATCGTTGCCTTGTGGAGCCTAAATTTGCAACTTTCAGCACCGAACTAGTGCCAAATCTGGATATATATTACCATCTATGTGATTATTATAATTAGCTAAGACATTATTATGCCCTATAACAATTTAAGACCTTTAAGGCACAAGTAATAGTTACTGATTTACCAGGGAGCTTAAGGCTACATTGAGAAGTTATTGTGATGTTTTGAACAACTATTATCCAAACTTCAATAGCCTTACTTCAAATGGTGATTAAATTTGGAGGTACATAGCCTTTCACACCACATAAAGGAGTGCTAAGTCAAATTAAGGAAAATGATGAACTTAAACCATCTAATTAGGATTTGAACAAACGGATAAACTCAGGCATGCACATTTTGAAACTATACAATATATTTGCTCTGATGTTACTGTGAGTCAATAATTGGATTACATGATTTTGTGTTCACATGTCCTTATATTGATTGAAGGTGATAGGACTCATGTTTGAATTGTGGGAAAAGAATCTTATTTTGTATTGGAAAGATACTTTATGATAATTGAAATTTCTTGATATTTCACGAACTTATTTCCACTATGTTTAAAGTGATTGAGATGTCGGTTTCGTGCTGTGTAGAACTAAGTTCTTTGCTGATATGATTGTGTGAGGCACCTCTAGAATCCACACAAGCCGCTATTGATTGTAGCACACCGACACGATGTGAGATATTTGTGAATGGCATGTATTTGCATATACTGTGGCTGTCTGACTGACTGGGGCCCAGTCATAGTGGCTTATTCGTGGCCGGGAAGGCAAGGGCCAACAAGTCCATTATAAGTCCACCGTGACGTTTCACCCTTGTCAAGTGGAACTAAGGAGGTTTTAGTTTCATGAGAAAGGGTATTGATTATCCGAATACATCATACTGTGCCTGCGGGGCAATTACTGACTGTGGAGGATAAGGTAGCTTTAAGTTGCGCGCACAAAATTTACCGGGAGTCATATGGCTGGTACTGGGTCAGCTGTGCTGACCACAGGTAGCAAATCTAAACTATTATGTGTTCCTTTATGGGACATTGTGCTATCTGTGACTGTCTATTGCCAGTTTTTTTATGACTGGCCACTGTCAATTTTCTATGACTGTTTATTGTTAGTTTCTCTATGATTTTTATTGCGGTTTTCTCTTAGTATGTATAAATTATTTTGACACTCGATCTTTTGAAAATATATTTATAAATTATTGACCGTTTTGGAAAACTATACCCAATCCTCCACCCACTTAATGATAAAGGCTCACCCCCATTTTTCTTAAATATTTTCAGTAAAGCAACAGAAAAGACCGAGGAGGATGGACGAGTGGGACCACTATCAGATTGTGAGACATTTGGCGCTGAACCTTGGAGTACAAATTAAGTTGAAATACAATATTGTAAATGTGAGATTACATTGTACTTGTATGGTTATTGGTGTTGAGAAGAAATAGAAAAGAAAAAAAATTCCTCGAGGTTTTTCTGTATGTTCAAGATTGTTTGACTGACTGAATGACCCGATTCACTTTCCAACCAGGGGGTGGTTCGGGGCGTCACAATATCCTACAAAGATAGGTTGTTTCTACCATTAGCAGTTGAGCTTCGAAGAGGTTATGAGCATTTATTTCCTCATCTTTGCATCTATTTATGTGAGGAGCGTTTATAGATCCGCATCAAGTGGCGCCGTTGGGGACCTTTGAAAACAAATATGGCAACTGCCGCTGCCTTGCAAACCATCCGCCCAACTGTAGCTAGAGTTTGCGTAGAAGCTAACATTACCAAAGTTCTTTCGGAACGAGTTTGGATTGGCAAAGGAAACAAAGGTTTTTGGCAAGCAATTCAGGTCGAGGATAAACCAAACTACTGTACTAGTTGCCATAAAATTGGACACTTACCAGTGGATTGCGAGAACAACTCTGATCACTTAGAAGGACAGTCTATACAGAAACAAGTTTTGATTCAGAATGAAAGAAGGCCAAACGCACAAGTTCCTCAAAAGCCTCCCAATACAAACCCTAGTGTGGAATGCCTTGATAAAGGTAAATCAGTAATGATCCTGGAGAATGTAGCTCGCTCATCATCTTTGCGACAGCCAAGCATGGAACTAGATCAAGAGAATGCAGGTCCGTCAACATCTTTGCAAAAGGAAATGCCACCTTTGAATGAGTAAGCCACCAGTAATCAAGGAGAAACATCAGCTCTCATTGAATCATATCCAGAGAACTCATCTAAAATCCACAAAAGAGCCGAGCCTCAAGCTAATCAGTTAAATGAATTGGAGCTGCCTCTGGTAGAAAATGGGAACAATCCAAATGGGGGGAGGGAGCTAAGGGGCTCTGAACCAAGCACTGATAAGTCGGGTTTATCCCGACTTATTTGCTTTGCTTACTTGAACTTTTGTATAAAATTCTAGTAAAAATAGTGCTTCATGAATGACTTATGTGTAGGAATTTTCACAATCTTACAACTGTGGAAAATGTCTAATTGTTGTGTAAATGCTATGTAAATTGGTACGATTGTTGCATGAATTAGAAGCAAGCACACACTTAGCCATTTTTGCCTCACAAAGTCTCATGCACTACATGAGAGTTCCAGCACACAAGCACAAACGAAACAATTCACACGCACTCATATAACTCAAATTTAGCACCCAAGCTTAACACACTCACACAGCACAAATGCACGTACAGGTGCCTAGGCGCCCACACACACACACACACACACATACCGGTGGGCGCCTAGGCGCCCACACATACTCATGTGCACATACATACGCTGGTGCTTAGGAGCCCGCGCGCACACACACACACACAAGCCTGGGCGCTTGCCTAGGCGCGTGCTTAGGCGCCCGCACACAGCACGCACATACAGCATTGCCACAGTTAAAAAAATGATCATAACTTTCTCATTTTAGCTCCAAATGGAGTGATTCAATATGCTATGTTTAGTTAAGAGTCTTGTCTACAATGTTGATGCTTTATATTTTCTCAGACTCAACGTGAATCAGGGGCTAAATGGGGAGCAAGATTAAGCATGTGCAATCGCTCACGCCTAGCTCGCACACAATCTCACTCATTCAAGCACACACTCACTACACATGCACACATGCACTCACTCACTCATTGCATATGCACACATGCACTATATTCATGCATTTCACATCTCACGACGTCGGTACCTTTCACGTCGCGACGTGGGTGAACGTCGCGATGTAGACCCTCCACGTCGCAACATTCAAAATGTGATTTTTGGTTGAATTTTTGGACGAATTTTATGAAATTTCCAGAGAGTTACGTCACGTCGGAACCCCTCCCACGTCGCCCGACGTGCCGCGACATCGCGATGTCAGACCCTGGACGTCGCGACGTGCGTGGATGTTTTGAAGCGCGATTAGGGACGTCGCGACGTCGGGAAATAGCGTAGTTTTACGACTTAATTTTAGAAATTTGCGATTTTGGCCCACATTGAGACTTCTTATCCAACATGGTTTTTGTTAAGGACTTATATGCGAATATTTTCATAGGATAACTATAAATAGGGCTAGGGTTACAGCTTTTAGAGGTGTGACAACTTTGAGAGAGCTTAAGCAAGGGATTTTCTTCTTTGTAATAGCTAGGGTTTCATTCTTTTGGCTATTCTTGGAGAATTGAAACCTGTACGGATTGGGAACATCATTGTTTATTGATTTCATTATTTTAGGAGTAAAGATTTCTTCCAAGAATTTGCAGTTCAAGGTGTTATCTTTCTTTTAATTTATGATTTCAATATCGTGCTTTAACATTAATATTATGATGTTTGATTTAGCCATGCTTGGCTAAATCTATTGTGCTCCCGAAATTATGAATAAGGGTTTTTGTGCTTAATTTACATGCTAACTTCTATCTTATGGTCTTTGTGGAATAAGTATTGCTATGTTCTTCATAATTATGCTTGATATATCGCGCGAGTATTATGTATGATGAATATTTGTTTAAAGTGCAGTAAATTACTTAGAGATTACTTGCTTTAATCTTACCTTTTGCCTGATAGGAGGATTAGAGTAGGTTGTTTTGGATCTATTGTGGGTTGGTTGTGAATTTGTTAGATTAATTCTTCCTTAATTCTTACCTTTAGCCTAATAGGAGGAGTTATTGGGATTAGTTTAGCATTAGCGTGACTGGTTCGGGCGTTGCCTTAGCCTAATAGAGCGGTTGAACTTGAGGGTTTGGTTGAGTTGGTGGTTGCATTAGATTCCGAGTTAATTAAGGAAGTAAACCTTACCTTTCGCCATATATGAGGGTTTAATGAATTAGTTAATATCTAAGTAGGTAAGTGCGTAAATCATTTCTTTCCTTTAGCCTAATAGGAGGGCGTGAGTTATGTTATTTACCCTTATTTTGCATGACCATAGATAGGATGTATGTATGTGCTTTTTATGTAACCCTAAAATATAATCTCGGGATTACATTTGCTTAATTTGAAGTTTTGATCAAATCACCATTTCAGTTGTAGTTTTGTTATTTATTTTCTTACTTTTAGTTTGATAATTACAAAAACACAAAAATATTTTCTTTAGAATTTCAACACAGTCCTTTCCTCGTGGGAACGAACTTGCTATACTATCACCTTCACGGGGTTGTTTAGCATTATTTTTGAGTAGGGGTAAATAGCAACCACGATCTCATATTTATTACACATATTTTCCTACATCAAATTTTTGCGCCGTTACCGGTGAAAGCAGTCGTGTTGAAATTTTATTTTATTTTGTTAGTTTTAGTTTTAATTTTCTTACATCCTTTTAGTACTGTTTCTATTCTTTTCTTTGCATGCCCATGACAAGATCTCTTGGTCTAGCGGAATATCCAAACGACCCGGAACTTGCACGGACCTTGCGTGTTAAGAAAAAGTTAGAATTCGAAGCAATGGCTGCACATGGTAATCAGCCCAATATTGTTATTCCTCTAGCGGGAGACCCTCCCGAAATTCCACAAGCACAACCAGTGGTACCGCGACGTCGGTATGGTGATCATTATGAGCCTCGAATGGATAACATGGATTCGCCTTTTATTGACACTGGGGAGCACTTTCAAATCCCGCCGGCTTTCATAAATTTGATTCAAAATGGCCAGGTTTTCAATGGATTGAGTACTGAGGATCCACATGCACATTTAAGGACATTCCTTAAAGTGTGTAACACAAGCAATCTCCTATATATCCCGCATGATGTTTTAAAGAGAATGCTGTTCCCTTTTTCTCTTCAAGGAGCAGCTGAGAGATGGTATGACTCTATTAATGGGGTGAGAATTGAAACTTTTGATGAGGTTACGAAGAAGTTCATGACTAAATACTTTCCTCCATTCCGTATGGACAAGATTCGAATGGATTTCATGCAGTTTCGTCAAGGTGACAATGAGTCATTCACAGAAGCTTAGGATAGATTCCGTGAACTTTTCTATAAATGCCCAAACAGTGGGTTGGAGCTGGGAAGAGAGCTAAATTTCTTTTGCAATGGACTCAATTTCGATACTATGCATTTGGTAATTCTTTCAGCTGGAGGAAATTTGCGTGATAAATCACCAGAAGAAGTTGAAGAGATTTTTGAGCGTATAGTAAGTAATGAGCTAATGTTGCCCACTGCAAGAAATACCCATGGGAGACGGTAAATTGGTATGTTAGAGTTGGATAAAACAGCCAACTTGGAAGCACAAATGATAGCCATGCTGAGCCAACTTGCTAGTATTCATGCATCCTTGACAAACAAAATCACGCCATCTTGTGGATTATGCCAAGGAGCGCATCATATGGATAAATGTCCTCAAGTCATTAATGAACCAGTGCAATACGTCAACTCCAATCGGAATACTAATTCAAATCAATAGAAGCCATCCGGTGGGAACTAGTGGTATCAAGGAGAACAAATTCGCCCACAGTATAATGCATCAAGATCAACCTATCCACCTGGTTTTGGAAACCAACAAAACACCCAGAGTGGTACTTCACAAGCAAACAATAGATGATGTTATAACTGTGTTGGGAGCCAAGATGGAAAAGCTTTTTGGAGAATGCCAACGGCAACAAGACAGTACTGACAAAACAATGGAGATTTTTGGAGGAATGTTCAGGGAACATAAAGCAATCATTAAGAATATTGAGACTCAAATTGGCCAACTCACAAATGAAGTGCATAATAGACCAGTGGGAACTTTGCCGAGTGACACTTTTCCTAATCCAAAGGGAAAAGAGCAATGCAATGCCGTTATACTTCGAAGTGGTAAGGAATTGCAGTCTCCAACTATTAATGAAGCAGGCTCTCCAAAGGATGATCAAGATGCTGTCAAGGTTCATATTGAGATGGAAGATGCACCAAAGCAAGCAGAACATAAGGAAGGTAGTGCAAGTAACGGGAGAAAGAAAATTCCTCCAAGTGCTTTTAATTTTCCAGAATGTGCTCCACCACCACCTTTCCTCAAAGGATACAACCATCAAAGAAGAAGATCTTGTTCAGTAAATTTGCTGAGATGATTAAGTAGCTCCATGTGGAAATTCCTTTGTTGGATTTGGTGAAGACGGTACCTACTTATACAAAATTCTTGAAAGATCTTATTTCAAACAAGGAGCAAATTTTGTAGTGTGAGGAGGTTATCCAATTGAATGAGGTTGGGCAGTGCTTAATGAAGAAAAATCTTCCCCCTAAGCTAAAAGATCCAGGAAGTTGCACAATCTCATGTAGAATTGGCTCAAGATATTTTGCTAAGGCATTATGTGATTTAGGGTTGGTATTTACTTGATGCCTTATTCTATAGCTGTCAGTGTGGGCATAGGTGAGCAAATCAAACCAGTGGCTATAACACTTCAATTGGCTGATAGATCCATCATCACTTCTATGTGTATTATCGAGGATGTTTTGGTACCAGTTGATAAGTTCACAATTCCGGTGGACTTTATTATCTTAGACATGGAGGAGGATGAGGGGGTTCCTATCATATTTGGAAGACCATTTTTGGCAACTGGAGATGCTTTAATTGGCGTACGTAGCAAGATAATCACTTTTCGTGTCAATGGCGAAGAGGTAATATTTAATGTGAATTACGCTATGAAGCATCCTAGGGACATTAATACTTGCTTTTTCATGGATGTTGTTGAAACTTCAAGTATTGCATGCAATCCCATGAAAACATTTAGTGTTAATGATAATGCATCTTTAATGTCTATAACTGATTTTGAGTTGATTAAGATTGATGAAAATATAGCATTAGAGTTGCAAAATATGGTTGAATGTGTTTTCATTGATACTTCCATTTTTGAGATAACTGATGATGTGGAGGTGCATAAAACTGAATACCATGTTAGTTTAGATGAGGAAGATTTGCATTTTTTCGTGAAATAGTTAATATGGTAGAGATTTGTTTTATTGATACTTCTATATTTGAAATTACTGATGAATTCATTGAGATCATGGAAGCAAAGCCTTTGGTGGATTTTTGTAGTTCAAACAGTGGGATAGAAAATATGCCAAAGTTAATAGTGAAGAAAGAAAAGGATGAGCCTATCTTGGAGGTGCAAGAGTGGTACAAAGTTGAGTTCATTGAACTTGCTCCTCACATGCATGAGCTCAAGTTCCTCCTCCAAGGGTTGCAAAAGAAGCCTTATGCTAGAAGACAAAGTGTTTGTGAAAGCGCATTCTTTTGGTATAAGAATGGGTATTCCGAGTCTTGAAGGAGAAGGCAACAGTAATACGGTCTAGCTAGGGACCAAATAAATCTAGAACTACCTTTTTATCTTTCTTTTAAATTAATAGTTTTTATATTTTTGTTTTTAGTTGATAGTTTGAATAAAGAAGAAGGCTACTTGAGACATTGCCAAGGCTACAATCACACAACAAGCTTTTCGGGAATGACATGGATTATAGGTGAATACTTTCCTTTTCTCACACATTGAGGACATTGTGTATTTTAAGTGTGGGGGGGATGAAATTCATGTTATTTATTTCATGTTGTTTTGTATGTCTTTATGCTTAATTTTTTTGGAGTTGAAGTGTGGATGTTATGCTTGGATTAATGGCTAATTAGTTTTTCTTAGTAGTTTTTATTAGTTAATGGAATTAGGATTTAATTTAAATTTTATTGTGTCCCATTCGTATTAGTTATTCCCTTGAGTTAACCTTAGATCGTAAATAAGTCATTTGGTAAGATAGTTCTTTATGTAGTTACACCATGGTTCTAGGAATTTTTCGTGTAGTATCCAATTTTTGAAATTTTGATCTTGTTGTGATAAATGTTATGTTGCCAATGATTGGATTTCATCGAAAGATTCGATGTGGAATAGGAAAATCATATGCTATCTAGAGGGAGTCGGGTCTTTGATGGAAAATTTAGCATTTTGAGTCAATCATTTTTATGCACTTAGGGGAACTACTGAGGGGATTGACGAGTTTGTAATCATTAAGTAGGTTGGTGTGTTTTTAACGCTTTGTTTAGTTGAAACTTATATAACTCACTTAAAATGTGTTCTTTAATAAAGGTGCTTGCATAATTGTTTGCACTTAATGCTTTTGCAATTTTAAGCTTGTTATGCTCATACTATCATCCCTCTATGAGATTGCGTTTAATAAAAACCCTAAGAGAACTCATATGGATGGTAACAGAGATTAGAAGCCTTAAGACTCTGGCTTCATATTGCCACTTCTCTGCGAGACTGCTCTTAAACGAATAGTTAATGGAGAACTTGCATGAGTGGGAATGGGTTTAAAACCCGAAGGTGAGACAGTACTCCAGGTGGATCTCACGGGATTTCCTATGAAATACCCTAATTAAGTGTGACAGTCAGGGGGAACGAGTGATATATTTATAAACCTAAAGGTTTACTGAGCGAATCCTCATTAATATGAGTTGAATAATGAATTTTTAATATGTTAGTGAGAAAAAGTTGAGACGAAGACTTAGTTGTTGGAACCCTGATTTATGGCGCGTGATTGTAGATGAGTTATGAACTGAGGTGGAACCTATCGCTCACACACACATGGTTGGCTCAACGTGTCTAAATGAGTACATTAATGTACTTTGATAACTTTTGGAGACGTATATTATGTGTACTTGACATTTGAATACTTGAGAGTATGAGGCATTTATATGACATTTGTTCTTAGATCGAATTGATGAAGTTGGATGCATTTTGTGTTATGTGTTAGAATTTTGTTTTAGACATTTGTTTAGGTTTGTTATTTTGTGATTTAGTTTGTTCGGGGACGAACAAAGGTTAAGTGTGGGGGAAATTGATGAGGTGAATTTATTCACCTTTTATGTAGTGTTTATACTTAATTCTTTGGACGTTCTTGTTCGTTTTTATTCATTTCAATGTTTTAATTGTAGGTTTGTTGACCATGGTGTATTCTTGGAAGAGGGAAATCATACGGGAGTCAAATCGGGATGCAAGGTGGAGGAAAAATGGAAGAAAGATCGCGAAATTAATTAAGAGCAACCTCCACGTCGCGACGTCGGTACCTTTCACATCGCGACGTGGGTGCATGCCGCGATGTAGACCCTCCACGTCGCGACGTTAAAAATGTGATTTTTGGTTGAATTTTTGGACAAATTTTATGAAATTTCCAGAGAGTTATGTCGCGACGTCGGGACCCCTCCCACGTCGTGATGTGCCGTGACGTGCATGGTCGTTTTGACGCGCAATCAGGGACTTCGTGACGTCGGGAAATAGCGCAGTTTTACGACTTAATTTTGAAAATTTGCGATTTTGGCCCACATTGAGACTTCTTATCCAACATGGTTTTTGTTAAGGACTTATATGCGAATATTTTCATAGGATAACTATAAATAGGGCTAGGGTTACAGCTTTTAGAGGTGTGACAACTTTGAGAGAGCTTAAGCAAGGGCTTTTCTTCTTTGTAACAGCTAGGTTTTCATTCTTTTGGCTATTCTTGGAGAATTGAAGCTGTACGGATTGGGAACATCATTGATTGTTGATTTCATTATTTTAGGAGTAAAGATTTCTTCCAAGAATTTGCAGTTCAAGGTATTATCTTTCTTTTAATTTATGATTTCAATATCGTGCTTTAACATTAATATTATGATGTTTGATTTAGCCATGCTTGGCTAAATCTATTGTGCTCCCGGGATTATGAATAAGGGTTTTTGTGCTTAATTTACATGTTAAGTTCTATCTTATGGTCTTTGTGGAATAAGTTTTGCTGTGTTCTTTATAATTATGCATGATATATCGCGCGAGTATTATGTTTGATGAATATTTGTTTAAAGTGCAGTAAATTACTTAGAGATTACTTGCTTTAATCTTACCTTTTGCCTGATAGGAGGATTAGAGTAGGTTGTTTGGGATCTATTGTGGGTTGGTTGTGAATTTGTTAGATTAATTCTTCCTTAATTCTTACCTTTAGCCTAATAGGAGGAGTTATTGGGATTAGTTTAGCATTAGCGTGACTGGTTTAGGCGTTGCCTTAGCCTAATGGAGCGGTTGAACTTGAGGGTTTGGTTGAGTTGGTGGTTGCATTAGATTTCGGGTTAATTAAGGAAGTAAACCTTACCGTTCGCCATATATGAGGGTTTAATGAATTAGTTAATATCTAAGTAGGTAAGTGCGTAAATCATTCCTTTCCTTTAGCCTAATAGGAGGGCGTGAGTTATGTTATTTACCCTTATTTTGCATGACCATAGATAGGATGTATGTATGTGCTTTTTATGTAACCATAGAATATAATCTTGGGAGTACAATTGCTTAATTTGAAGTTTTGATCAAATTACCATTTCAGTTGTAGTCTTGTTATTTATTTTCTTACTTTTAGTTTGATAATTACAAAAACACAAAAATATTTTCTTTAGAATTTCAACGCAGTCCTTTCCTCGTGGGAATGAACTTGCTATACTATCACCTTCACGGGGTTGTTTAGCATTATTTTTGAGTAGGGGTAAATAGCAACCACGATCGCATATTTATTACACATATTTGCTCCACATCATGGTGACACATCAAAAAGTGGAAGGCTATAAATACCACGAGCAAAACACACAACAAGGGGAGAGGATCCATTGGGGGAAGAGTCAATAGATTAGGGTTCTTAGTTTAGATTAGGATTTTCTCTCTCCTTTCCTTTTCTCATACTTTTACTGTCTTGAGGGCTTAACTCGTACAGATCTCAACTTGTTGAGACAATTGCATGATATTTTAGCTGTGTTTGATTATGTTCCATGTTTATTGATTGTGAATTTCAATGGGCTGATTTATAATTCCTAGATCTAGAATCAATTTGCGGTACCCACTGAAATTGCTCTGGATCCACTTACGATGAATTGCAATTAACATGATTTGAATATGGAAACACACCGTGCATGAGTTCTAAGGTCTGGTTTTATTGACGTTTTCATATGTTCGGTACCCACTAACATAGAGAGACATATTTGTAGAAGAGACTTATAATTATTCATGTAGAACACTTTGAACACATGAGTTGATTAACTGCCCTACCAAGGGAGATATTCAATTCATGGGCTAGAATGGTCTTACAGAGTAGGGATCTGGGTTGTTGATTTGAGCCAAGAACTTGCCCTATCAAGGGAAGTTTGAGGAGTAAGTGAAGTGTAATTGTGAGAACTACTAGGTTGATCGGTTGTATGACACTAGCAGAATAGTCACCTCATGCATCTACACAAGTCGATGATACTAGGAAGAGATCCGTACATGTTGAAATCCCTCAAGGTAGAGCTTGCACACTAACCCTTTGCATTAATTCATTTCATTCATTCTTGCATTTCATGCATTTTGCATTCACTCTGTTTTGCATTTGTACTATTTGTTTTGTCACACAGTGAGTAGCCGAGTGAACAAATGGTCTCTGAACAACCAACCCTTCTCTGTGGGAACGATCCCTCTCACCGTTACTATAGTAGTGTTAGGGTAAAATTGTAGAGGTACGTGATAAGCTACCAAGTACGGAAGTCCAGATACTTTCGACTACCAATGATAATAATCTTGCTCAATTTCTAGTGCTCCTTGAGGGAAATAAAGTGATCCAAGCCGATCCGGATGTGGAAAGAGGGTTGCAGACTATGGATCCAAGCAACATTCTAGGGTATGATTCCTGCTATGAGTATGATTTCAGCCATGACGAGGACTCTTTCGCTGACATAGAATACCTTAAAGATCATCCAAAAATGGACAAACGGAAGAAGTCAATCACTCATGGAAGTTCGGATGCAAACAACAAGTCCGATAGAAAGCTCTGGAAAAAAATTCCTCCATTGTTATGACGAAAACAAGATGTGGAAATCTGAATATTTTACACCTTAACTCATGGTGAGGTACATTTAATTTATTTCAGTTTGGTCGTTTTAACTTTTTACGTATGTGGTGGCCCCTGATTACTGAAGTTCATATCAGTTTGGCCAATTTGTGAATGTTTGGATCGATGACTGCATTTTGTAAGGAGTTAGGGTAGTACAGGACTGGGAATTTTGTTGGCTTCTTGAATGGAGGTTAAGAAAAAATCCTGGAATTGGAGGAAGTTATTGCCTTTAATAAACTGTTTTCGCGTTGTTAGTTCAGAATGTACCCTACTTGAACACTTGATTGTTATGGTTCCAACAGTGTTGTGTGGTAGTCGCTGTTGGTCAGATTGGTCTGTGGTCTTAGGTGCTAGAGGACTGGGGGGCTCAAGTGTACAGCTTCACATGTGAATGTAAAACTGATTGGTAATGGAATTCTGTGAAGTGCTCTAACTGTTGATTATGGACATCCTGTTTTTTGGTTATGCTTATTTGGCAAAGTAGTTCTCCTGGATTGCTTGTTTGATCTTGGCAGTGTCATGTTGTTGTATTTGAGCTGCCTTTGGCAAAACTTTGAACATATTTGGTAACTCATGTTGATGGATGGCACTTGGTGAGCATCATTTGCGTGGTGGAATATCATTCTTGTTTTGCTTGGTTAAAGCTTCCTTGCACAATTGCTGGAATTGGTCAATAGTTTTAGCAGATATCTGGTATAAATACTTGTAGTTGTTGGGATGTCCACACCGCTCAAATTGGACAATATTACATCAAATTCACCTAGATGGTTGAATTGGAGAAGCACAAAATTCAGAATAGTATTAATGATTCTTGCTCTTCTTATGATTAATGAAATACATATTTTGTAAAGGGTTCGGTATGTAGATATCTAACTCTAGGTAAATGCTAGTCTACTCGCCTTTTGCCCCTTTTGCTTAGGTTTGTCACGAATGGGATAAAAAGTGTTGCTACTTGGTTCGGTCCCAAGTAATGATCCTCGAAATCTCTTTTAATTTTGAAATCGATTGTAATGGAATAGTACTCCAATTTTAACTTACTTGTTTTATTTTGTATCAGTGCGACAGGTATATCCGGCACCTTTTTGTTCATGATGATATATATGCCCGATTTTTCAAAAAAAAAATTATATCTTAGTTTGAATTTTGTTGCTTGGTATATTCTAATTCGTGAACTCTTGAATTACTCGAATCAAGTGATATTTATTGATTCGGAGGTTATTTTTATTGTTCCGAATTTTGGATCATTTGAGTGCTATTGTCGAGGATATATATACATGTGTTGAAATCTGTTAAAGAACAATGAATAAACAATGAGAAGGCAGTGTTAATTAGAACTTTGAAACCATGATTTTTGTTTTAGGAGACCAAATGCAATAGTTATCTGCTGACACCCCAAAACTGCAACAAGAAAATCAGCAGTTCAAGTGTCAGTTTGAGCAGATTGACTCAGGGTCTAGAGCAGGATCACCATCTAAGTTCCACCTAAGAATCCTTAGTTTAAAAGAATGGACGAAGAAGAGTCAGAATTTGAAACATCTACCCGACAAAGGGCTAGGAGGACAGATTCGACTATCAAAGAAGGAAAGATGAAAGTAGCTTCCTTTTTCTGTTAGGGAAAATCCTGACGTATTCTTGGATCGGGTAAGGAAGACCAACAAGTTATTTAATTTCTATAATTATTCTGAACAAAAATGAACAGTTTAGTAGTTATGGAACTCACTGGATATGCTAGCACATGGTGGGAAGATCTTCTAATTCAATGAGACCAAATAGGAGAACGATCGATTAGGACTTGGGATGAGGTGAAAGCTATAACGTGTAAGAGGTTTGTTCCGACACATTACTTCAAAAACATGTGGTTAAAGATACCAAATTTGAGACAAGAATATAGGAGTGTTGAAGCTTATTATTAGGAGATGCAGGTTATCATGAGCCGAGCAAGGGTGCACAAGAAGAATGAGGCAAATATTGCAAGGTTTCTTAGTGGGCTGAACTGAGAAATGGCTAAGGTCGTTGTTCTTTACCAATATGATAGTTTGGAAGATCTGTTGCACAAGGCTAATAAGGCAGAAAGGCATCTCGAGCTTTAGAAGAAAGCGGGTCTTAACAATCTTTTGTCTTGGAAGTCCATGCTGAAGAGTCTAGTGCAATATGTCTAAGTTCCAAGAGAGTAAAGTGGAAGTGAAGGGCAAGGTTAAAGGTTGTATATCGGCCAAGTCACGTCATATCCAATGTTTCAAGTGTCATTGGTATGGACACATGGCTTCACAGTGTGGTAGTGCTCGAGCTATCATTATCTGTCCTAATGGGGATATAATAGATGACACTTCTAGTGTTGAGGGGATGACATCTTTAGAAGGTTCTGATGAAGAGGTAATTTATCCTGAAGATGTAATCGGTAAAGCATTGGTGTTAAGGCAAGCTATAATGGTACAACCTATGGAGGAGAACGATTACAAACGCAGTCAATTATTCCATACACAATGTCATATCAGTGGAAAAATGTGCAATGTAATAATTGTCAGTGGGAGCTGCATGAATATTTCTAGTTTGTTGCTTGTTGAAAAGTTGGAGTTGTCTCCAGTGTCTCATCCGAATTTATATAAACTACATTGGATGAATGTTGATGCTGTGGAGGAGGTTCCTCGACAAGTCACTTTGAACCTCTTTTTTAGTTCTTATCAGGATAGTGTCTTATGTGATGTAGTGCCTATGTCAGCAGGTCATATGCTTCTAGGGAGGCCATGGATGTTTGATATAGCAGTTGTGCACCTTGGTCATCAGAACACTTATGCCTTCGATTGGAATGGACACAAATTTTTATTGACACCGCTCTATCCTTCAGAGGTTTATAAGGATCAGCGCAAGATTTTGAGTGAGATGCAATTAGCAGAAATTGATCATAGGAATATGAAGGTGATGTGTACATTTGTGGTACCGCCACGAGATGCTTGTGGAGGTTTTCTTTATACTGACCTGGATTTGAGGTCAAATCATTTCCAAGAGGAAAGGACTGGTGTGAAATTGAGAGCAAATGGCGTGGATTGCCCATGTCGCAACATCAGACTTCTGGACGTCGCGAAGTCCCTCATCGTCGCGACGTGGAACCCTCTCCAAGTCGCGACGTGGCTGTTTGGAAGTTTTTAAGTTTTGTCGAATAAACCCAACGTCATGACGTCCGAGGTCGCAAATCGCGACCTCCAGAGATTTACGTTTTTAGTTTTCAGGGTTTTGTTCTCCACGTCGCGACGTCTAGGAGCATCAACATTTTTTAAGTGTTTTAATTAATTATGTACGTTGTCTTAATTAATTAATTAGGGTATTTTTGGGGACATATAAATAGGTTACTCTTTTGGTAGTAACAGATAGATAAATTTTTATTATTGAAAAGCTAAAATACACATCGTGTTTTTATATTGTGAGTTGTAATCCCGAGGAGGGTTTTCAATTTTCTTGTGAGGGTTTTTCTTGAGGAGGGAATTACCTTTACATCGACTTTATTTTTTGTTTGTCTGTGAGGATCATATAAATAAATGTAATAATGATATGCTACAGAGGTAGATTGTTTCTACCATCGGAGCTGATCTTTGAAGAGGTTATGAGCATTTATTTCCGTATCGTTGCATTTATTTTACGTGAGGAGCATTTGTAGATCCGCATCAAGTGGTATCTCTCTTGGGTTTATAATATTTTTGATCTTACGGGACTATTGAATTACGATCCATAAATTAAAATATTCGTAAGGTGAGGAAAGAAATAGACAATGGATGACATGACTAATATTGGGAAACTATTTGGAGTAGATGCATCCCACCAAATGCATGAGGTACAAATTTTTGGGATTTGCATGAATTGACATTCATCATATATGTGTCCAACTCTACAATATGAAATACCCACATGGCAACCACATGGGCATTATGAAGCAATTCTTAATCGATACAATCTTGGTTGACATGATTACCCCAAATTGACTCTACGTCAATTGGATAGCAAAATACCAATTTCAACCAAATTCACTTAAATCATCCACAATTGCCATTTGTATTTCCACTAGAACAAAAATTATTAGAATAACCAGTGCCCATGGTAGATCCAAATTTGAAAAATATGATTAAAACTATGGCGTATGAGAACTTCAAATTTCAACAAGAGACATTGTTTAGTTTTGTCAATATGGGTACACAAATCACTCAAATAGCTACAACAATAGTGAGGTTAGCAGCAACGTTGTTTTGAACATTCTCTAGAAATTGTTCTCCACCTTGTCTCTAGAAACTTTCACTCTTTCAGGCCTTTCAGCTATTCAACTGAAAGGCCCAATCCAACACAACCTTAACACTAAAATTGAGCTTTTGGTGATAGATTTTCATTGGTGTTTATCAGATCTTAATCAAGAGCTTTACAATCACACTCTCAACAGAACTTCAAACAATCACGTTTCCACTAAGCTGAAGATTTCAGCTGAAGTGCTTCAAAAACCTCAAGCGGGAGCTTCAAAATCAGCTGAAACCACAAACGGGAGCTTCAAAGAACTCACTATCTCAAACGGGATCTTCACTCAACTGAAACCTCCCTCCCTCTCAGCTGAAGATCTCAGCTGAATAGCTTCGAAAGCACGAACCTAAATCACAAAGCCTCTCTGCCATCCGATCGAGAGAAGAGGACTCAACTGAAGTGGTGGCTGAAGGATCACCGCCGGAAATCCACCCAGCCTTCTCTCTATTTCGGCGTGCATTTCAGGATCCCATTTAGGTGAGTAAGGCAGCGGATCGAGAGAAGAGGGCTGTTGGCCGACGGAAATTGGTACATCCCACCTAGATCTACATAGAAAATCTCTTCTTTAAGAAAGGAATTGTGGATGACAAAGGCTGAAGGGTCCTAAAATTAACGCTACACTCATCTGCTCGCCATCGTGACCCCTTTTTAAGAGTGTAGCTGCTCATCTCTCTTCATGGACAAAGCTCAAATCAGGCGCGCCATAGATCATCTCCAGTTCTCAAAATTGCGACCGGGCTTCCAGGTCTGGACTGAGAGATATATTCAAGCACTTCTTCAAAATGACCAATTGATTTTCCGTCGGCTGAGGCACTGGTAGAACTGCCGATGAACAGTCCCAGCTGCTGATTAAAGAAAGGCAGCTTCCTCTACTTAAGGTCAAGATTCAGCCGAAAATACTCCAAGAATTCAGCACTCCATTGCCTCAATAGATCCTTTCAGCCACAGCTCTTGGTACTTCAGAGATACAAATCTTCTTCAGAGCAGCAGGTAAGCTCGACCTCGACTGCCGACGTTTGGTCAGTTGGCTTTGTCTTTAATTCGGCATTTACTCAGATGTGGCTTTTAGTGGCTACTATTGTGGCAAATGATATGGCCGAGGGTGGTGTTTTCTTGCTGTGATTACATGATTGAGCGGGCGGTGGCTGCCTTGCCTCCTTGGATTGATACTTTGATGCGGTAATTAATTCATTGATGCGATAACTAGATGATACATATTTTCCAATTGTTATGTATGGACTTGTTGTCACTCATGTGCTTTCCGAACTCGACTCAGTGTGGAATTTTTTTTTTTTGCTGCAAATAAATTCTTCAAGCTGATTCCTATTGTGAACTTTAACTTTAATGAACGTGGATTTTGTGCTGAATTGAGTGATACACACTATTGATCAGTCACTCATGTACTTAGTAATTTAATCCTGTGCTTGATGAGATATGTGGTCTTGCCATCAATTATGTAGAAACTGGTTCAATTCGTTTTCTCCATGTGCTTGGTGGGTAGTCTCTTGGATGAACTTGGTGAATTGAATGAATACAAAAATGTTGGTAATCTTCTTGGGGAGAGTCCCATTCAATTTGTTGTTAGTATCATGTATTGGGTAAATAAGTCTTTTGCTTGGTGGGAAGTGGCTCTTGGTGAGAAGAGCTCCCATTCAGTCAAATTTTTGTATTTTTGGTGTGTGGAACATCGATTTGGCGATTGGGAGCTATTATGCACTTGAAATGGAATGAATTTGTGATACAAATTTGAGGATAGCTCCTGGTCGTTGTTGCTTATGGAATGTGGAGACAGAACGCCCTGGATTCAATATTGTCATTTACTTGCTAAATCATTCATGTGCTTGAGGGACAGTGAACCTCCATTTTGATCATTTTTGGAATCGAAAGTTAAAGGACTTGATGGAATGATCCATATGCTGTTTGCATACGCTGATATATACCATTTGCTGGAAAGCGACATGTATGCTAGACATTGTAAAGTAATACTGGCTCTTCATTTGCTGATTAACAAAATATATGGAGTAGTACTCCAGATTTATCGCATTTGCTCTGTAACAGTGTGAACGGGTATAGCTGGCACTATATTCCTAGAGCCGGCACTATATTCCTGTGAATTATATACAAGAATGTTATATATTAATTAATGAAGAAAAATGAAATAAGTTTAAAAGAAAAAAATTTATATTTTGTTACCTTGAACTCTCCCAATGAATCTGGCTGTCTAGAACCAGAGCATACCCCTTCCTCGCTTGTAGTCTCCGTACTAGGAAAAAGATTACTCGCTCCGGCATGTCCCTTAGGAAAAACTGGAACTGGTTTGCCCAAATGTGTGTATAGGTCCTTCAGTGCTTCAGACAAGAACCTAATTTCCTCTTTGCATTGAGCGTGAGTATCTACACTCCTAGTGCGACCGGACGATGAGGCTCCAAAAACTTGAGACATCCGCATCCGACCCCCAACACCCCTTATGTGACCGGGGTGATCATTCTTCCCCGTAGCAATGACAAGAATGTCATTTTTTCCATCTCCAACGGACTCTCCTTGACTCTCGCGATTGGTCAAGTCATCCTGATCAATTGTATCCAACATTATTCGTAATATAATGCACATTATTAAATAATATTAATAGTCATTTTACTTAATTGAATAAATTATACTTACAATTTTCATACTAACATCTCTAGCCGCGTCGGTTGAAAAGTCACCATTCTTGTTTTTGTGACCTTCCTTGAAGAGAAGATGACGGGGAATTGGTCAAGGGGGAGAAGTTGTTCTACGGGCCTTCTCGTCTGTCATACCGGATTCAACATTCTTTTGTATTTTTGCCTCAAATTTGTCATTCATCATCCTTTTTTGTAACTTTGAATATCCACCACGAGACATTGTGTGATGGAGTTTGTTCTTGTTCGAACTCTCTTGGCTAGAAACACGCTTTGCCTATTTGTCCAAAAAAAAGAATTAGATATCATTCAAATTGTTAACTTTAAATTAAATGAATAAAAAATATAAAAAAATTAATATATTACCTGCCATTCTTCGGTTAATCGCCTGTTGTGGAACGTCTCCCATGTATCCCTACTAAGATACGGATATATAGCACATGGGTCCTCATCTTTTTTATTTCCAAATATATAACGGTTCAAGGATGTCTTCCAACCCTGCCAACGTTCCCCAGCCGTCACTAACCACTTCTTCTTCAGTTCTGGTGTGGACTTAAATTCAAAGGTATTCTGATAAAAAAATAATATCTAACATTAGTGAACTTAAATTTAATATAAATTGAAAGAAAATATGTGAAAAAACATTAAAAGGGCCATTAATATCTTGCACATACCATTACATCATCCCAAATCATGTCCTTTATGTTTGCATCGACTTCAGGCCATGAGTTAAATTGCACAACATTAACTTTACTGCGCGCCATCAACGCAATGAAATTAATCCATTCTTTATGTGCTTTTTCAGTAGTAGGCTCACCATTATCATCGAATAAAATAGGTATCGTTACTCCCCTTGCCCTCCTGTCCATAGTCTCGCGACATCTTGTTCCTTGTCTTCCATGAGGTTCATGGGTTTGATCATTGCCCTCCCCGGTGAGTGATCGTCGTTTAGTACCCATCAAAACTAAAACTAGAAAATATCTATAAATGTCTATATATGAGTTAAAACAGCACAAAATATGAAACGTAGAGATTTACATGCTCCTTTTCTATCAAAATGTTTTTAGTCTTCAAATGAACTTCAAAAGAAGTAGTAAAAGTGAGGCACACACTTGCACAAAGTCATACATAGTTGTCTTAAACAATAAAAAAGAAAAGTATTCATTCTCTAAATAGTTTTGAATTATATAAACCAAATTAATTTTCTCTTGCCTAGTAGGCAAAATTAAAAGTGTAATACTATTATTCTTTTTGTAGGTGAGTTATATCAATGTTGATCCTTTTATTGCTTTAAACCCCTGTTCAAAGTCAAAGGTAAAGATGAACAAACCAAGTTAAGCAAGTCAAGTTGATTCTTCTTTTGTTCTCTCTCTCAAACAAACCTTTAATTAAACAAATGCTACATATCAACATATTGGTCACATCCTTTAAAAAAATAATCAGAAGAAAGAAACAAAGTTGAAAAAACTTTTCCTTCTACTGTTCACATTTCATTATTTGTTAGCAAGTTGGGTCCATTCCATCTGCCTAATTCTTTTTCCATTTCCAAATAGTTCTTTATATTATTGCCACATCTGCCTAATTCAAGGCTTTGCTGCATGGATTGAGCTTTTGAAATATTTCACAAAACGATTTTGTTAAATATCAATTCACCCCATAAGATGTTGTCCTCACAAAATATGTTCAGCAAAATCCATGGCACCGTTTGAACTAATCCATATTCATTTTCTCTTCTAATCACAAATTTTATCAAAACTAATGTTAACTTATGATTAAATCAGAGCAATAAAATAGATCAAACAATCATTAAGCTCCAAAAACAGATCCAGAATTCATAAAATGCGAAAAATATTAACTCAAAATAATACCACCAATTAAATCCAAAGATTTCGAACTGAAATCATAGCGAAAACGAAGATTATCCATATGCTGAAAAAAAAATTACCTTAAAAATGGTGAGACAACTGAGGGAGCTGGGAGGGGAGTGGCGACGGCGCGACGAAGACGGCGATGGCGACGGTGCGATGGAGACGGCGACGGCGATGGCGGGATAGAGACGGCGACGGCGACGATGGAGATGGTAATGACGATGGAGACGGCGACGATGGAGGTGGCGGCAATGAACCCGGGAGTCGAAGATGTTTTTAACAATATGCGCGGAAGAGAGAGTTTTGGTAGCTAGCTAGTTTAATCGATAATAGCAAGGGCTTTTTCTTTAAAAATAATTGGGATTTTACATGTAAAATCTTTTTCTTACACCGGTTAATCTTTTAACCGGTGTAAGAAGTTGTCTTCTTTTACACCGGTTAATTTAATAACCGGTGTAAAAAAGCTTATTACACCGATTATTATATTAACCGGTGTAAAAGAAGACAACTTCTTACACCGGTTAAAAGATTAACCGGTGTAAGAAAAAGATTTTACACCGGTTTCTTGTAAAAACCGGTGTAAAAGATTTATTATTCCAATTTTAAAATTGAAAGCGCGGTTTTAAATTACAGGGGAATTTTGAACGTTAATGTTTTAACTTGTCTTTAAACTGAAACGCATTCCTGGCAGCAACTTGATTAATATTACTTCACACTTGATTAATCATTTTCACCTCATCGCCACTAATTAATATTAATCCAACTATCATTACATTGAATAAACTTAGTAAAACAAAAAAAATGCCCTAATAGCCATAGGTACCTAAAGCCTATGTTGCATGAAGCTCATATCATCCAAGACATTCACATGTACCAAAATTAACAAAAAAAATAAACAAATTAAGCCACAACAGTTAGTGAAGCATAAAACTATCCAAATTTGGTAATAAACAAAATAATAATTAAGTACAATGAAAAGTCTAAATACACAAACGTGAATAATAACTTGCAGACTATATCTCACGACATGGTCTTTCTTTTATTTGACAAAGGATCATCAACCCATATGCCTTCCACGTGATCAGTGCGGAGAATGAATGCATCCATATTGCGGTCCTCTTCAATTGTGCCAAGTGGGGGAAGACCTGATGAGAATGGCGGCACATCGTGATTATTCTCAATATCAATTTAATCACCGACATGCAATTTTTTCCCTTGTAGGACAATGGACCATTTTTTGTCAATAGGATCAGAGACATAAAATACTTGTTTTGCCTAGGAAGCAAGTATGAATGGTTCCCCTTTGAAACTTTCCTTATTCAAATCCACTAGAGTAAATCCCAATTCATCAATTCGAACGCCATTGTTGTTGTTAACCCATTTCCATTTGAAAATTGGGACTTTGTGATGAGTTGGTTTTATACGAACTATTTTGTACTAAGAAATCTTGGCTTTTGTCTTGTTTTTAATGAAATGAGTGGTGTTTTATGTGTTTTAGGTGTTTTATGCATGTTTGTGATTTGCAAGCTGATAATGTTTAAATGATGCAAAAAGAGTGAAAAATGATGGAAATGAAGTGAAATGTGTTAAGGAAAAAATTGGAGAAACTTAATATGATCTCTTGGAGAAATTAGGGTTTCTGGGCAGAGTTGAGTATGCGAATGGTTTTGAGTGTAACTTGTTCAACTCTAATCAAATTGGTGAGATCTTGGACGATATGAAAAGCTCTTAGCATGGACTTCATTTGCTATGTTTTAACTTTGTCCAATTTCTGTGTGCAAGGCCATGAAACGAGGACTTCTTTGGAGACACTACATTAGGGATTCAATGTTGCCTTTATTGTCATATTTTGGGAGATTGCTGACATCTTGAGCTCTAATTGTCCGTTGGTGTTGTTTCTTGTACTCAGGGAAAGGCAAGAGGAAACTCTACAATTCTTGTGTTGAGCTCAATTTCTAACTTGGAAGTTAAAAGGGTGAATTTTAGCCATGAATTGCTAAGATGAGATTTGCACTACGATGCATCGTAGTGCAAATATCCAGTTTTGCCATGTCTTGGTATTTCGGCCATAACTTTCTTATCCGGAGTCCACATTGGGTGATTCAAAAGCCAATGGAAAGCCAAGAGAGATATCTATAACTTTGGTGTTCAATTGGAAGGCCAGTACGGAAAGGAAAGTTGGAAATTCAACGTGGGAAGTGGCAAAACCAAATTAGGGTTTTAAGCGTACGATGCATCGTAGGCTTAAAATGCACATTTTGCCTTGAAATGGTATTTTGGGCATAACTCTCTCACATGAGCTCCGATTTGGATGATTCAAAAAGATATGGAAAGCTGAGATCAAGAGCTACAACATTGGTACTTTAAGTTTCTCCAAATTCCCAACGCATCACAGTTGAATCTCGGGTGAAAGATTGGTGAATGGTGTGCACAATATGGAAATTTCACTACGATTCATCGTAGTGCAATTCTGCTCAAGCACAAAATTGTACTACGATGCATCGTAATGGAAATTTACTCACACACACTTTAACACAACAATTCATCGTAGTGTTAATTTTCACCTCATACATTCATGATTTCTATACTTAAAATTTCAAACCACACTTCATGCATTTCAGTTTTAAGTTTCCAACTTCTTTCATTTGCATCTCTACTTTACCTATTTCAATTTCACAACATTTGTTCATTACATCTCTCACTCACTTCACAATGAACTGGATACACTTATGTATTTGATTTGTTTTCATTGTTTTGTATGTTTCATCACTTGGTAAGCATTCATGGAAGTGAGATTAAGTTCATAAGTTCTCATTTCATTCATTCAATCTCCTTTTTCATCCTTCATTGATTTCACTCCATTTTACTTCATTTCTTTCACCTCACATTTCACGCATTACATCACACGCATTTCACCACACTCATTTCATCACACATTTCACTACAACTCACGCAAAACATTGCACACACCTCACTACACGGCGATGCATCGCCACGATGCATCTCCATTTAGTTAGGATTGGCCGACGATGCATCGTGGCGATGCATCGTCGTGAAAAGGGTTAACACTACGATGCATTGCCACGATGCATCGTAGTGCATTTCAATTTGTGCTACGATGCATCGCAGCGATGCATCGTAGCGTTAGCTTGTTGTTTGTAATTTTGAATGTTGATTTTGTTGCTGAAATGGCTAAGTGTTTGAAGGTTGTTCCATGAAGTTTTTCAGCTTTGTTGCACTGTAATTGATTTGGTCGTAACTCTCTCGTTTCAGCTCCAAAATAGGTGATACAAATAGCTATGGAGAGCTAAGACAAAGTGTTACGACTTTCATGTTTTAAGTTTTCCCAAATTCATAGTGCATCATGATCAAATCTTTGTGGGAAGTTGCTGCCATGAAGTATTTTGTGATGAGTTTCTAGAAAAATGGCTAAGTGTTTAACTTCTGATTTTCTGAAATTCCAGGCAGCTGAAGGTGTGGTGTTCGGTGGCAAGAAGGAGTGAATCTTTAAAGGCTGGTCTGCTTGGAAGCTCGCGGAGAAGCTGAAGGCGTGATAGGCGCAAGCAAGAAGGCGTGAACTTGGTCTGATCTGCAACCTGAATTCTTCAGAAGCGAAAGCGTGAAGAGAAGAAGCTGGAAGGCGCTAACACTGTACTGAAGGCACGCGGCCGTTGAACTGAAGGCGCTGGGTTGCTGAAGAAGTTTTTCAACTTGGGATTTTCACAATTTAGGCTGATTCTTAGTCATTTCTTTGAAGGCCATTTTGTGTAATACTTTATACATTTTATGTTGCGTATTAGTTACGTTTTCCCAACTCTATATATAGGGAAGGTAGCTAACATGTAAAGGGAGGATTCATTATTCACTGCTCACATTTTTCCATATTGTAACCGACTTTTGATTTTGAAGAGCGGGAAGTGTTCTTGAGATCTACTTTCTCTCTCTACTTCATCTCTCTAAGTTTGTTGCTTCATTTTGGATTCTGATGAATGATTTGCTTTCATCATTGTACATCTCCTGGAAATTGAGAAGAAAAGTGACAATCCTCTCGGCATTTGGAAGCTTTTAAGATTCTTAATTGGTAAACTCTTCCAATTAATGATTATGAACTGTTTAATATTCCAATTCATTGATCGTGAAGCTAAAATGGAGATTTGTTGCTAATTGTGTGATAATCTAGGATACTGAGGGTGAATGCTAGGTTGCAATTGTAATTGTGCAGTAGAACTAACAATCTAATATAAGAAATGAAAATTCTCAGCACTGAATTTTTAAAACTTGTTAAGTACATGCTTTTGATCTGAATTTAATGAAATAAGATTTGATTGCGGTCGTCATGCTGAATTGAGTCTTCTTTTGTAAGATTTGGATGAAAATCATGAATAAGAACCTGAGAATGCATGAGTTCTTAAACCTGTTTGAATTTGCACAGATCTTAAGGCTAGACCTTACCATAGGAAGCTTTGAGTCTGTAAAATCCTGAGAACAAGGTGACAAGAGATTCTCCTACTTAAATGATGAATTTACATGCTAGGATCGGGCCTCACCATGGGAGATTCTAGGTGTTCATGCCTGAGTAATTTGAGTGGGGAATTGAGATGACACGATTTTACTTCACCATTCTTAGGCCCGATCATAGGATAGGATGGTATCGGGAGACTAAAATTGTAGTGTAGTGACCATGCTAACTATAATTTCGGTCTCTATTTGTGATTCTCCTCATCTGCTTTGATTGTATGTTAGTAATACTGCCTGTATGAGAAGTTGCATTCACCCGGAAGTAGCCTAGATTATCAGCTTAATTTTCTTGAGAACTTTGCTTTTACTTCTCTGAATCTTACTTGTGTGTTCATTTAAATTCGTATTCGTGTGGAGTTAAACCAGTTTACTTCCTGTTAAATTTTGTAATCAGTGTTCTTTCAATCTTGTTATATTTTGGTGACATAATTGAGCATATCAAACTTCATGAATCGACTATTTCCCTGAGGAACGAAACCTAGCTCACTGCTACTATATTCAGTGAAATTAGGATAAATTGACGAGCCACGACACTCGACATCAATTTTTGGCGCTGTTGCCGGGGAATTAGGCACGGTTCTTGGAATTTGTTGTTGTTTTGTTCTTAGTCTGTGTGTTTTATTGCTTTGATTTAGTTACTTCGTTTGCTTAGTACCAAGTTTCTTGAATTGCACATTTTTACTCTTTACTGTGTGTTGATTCTGTTACTTTTACCATCTTGTATTGGTTTGATTTACAGTTGGATCCATTTATTCGGTTTCATTTGGTGTACTTGAATGTTGAATTTTACTTCTCTTGATTTGAGTTCATATTGCTGTTACCTTTATGGTTAAAATTTGGAATCCTTGTTACTGTGATTGTTGTTGTTTCTTTTCTCGATATCATTTGCTTTTTTTTGTCTGTGTATGCCCATGTCTGTAAGATCTAGAGGAGATCCCGAATTTGAATTGGACCTTGAATTGGAAAGAACTCTAAGGATTAAAGCAAAGCAGAGAAACATGGCAGCTCAAGGAGTACAAGCACCGAGGTTTGGAGACCACTATGCAGTAAATTTTGACAATCGATTTGGTCATCAGGACATCGATGTGGAAAGTTACCACATTCCTCCACAAATCGTTTCAATGATTACCCAGGGCCAATTCTTCCAAGGTCTTGACAACGAGGATCCTAATGATCACCTTGATTGGTTTCTTGGGTTATGTAGCACTTTCAAGTTGCCAAGGGTCGACAGGGGTGAGGTTCACAGAATTTTGTTCCCCTTATCTCTGCGTGGAAAGGCTAAACATTGGTTCAAAAGTATTGGGGGAGCAAATACTGGAATGTCATTTGATGATCTACAGAAGAGGTTCTTGTCCAAATACTTCCCTCCAGCTAAGCTTGAAAAGAGAAGGTTGGAAATTATGAACTTCCAACAATAAGACAGTGACTCATTTAGAGAAGCTTGGGAGAGATTCAACGATTTGATTAGACAATGCCCCAATCATGACTTGGGCGAGATTAGGGAATTAAATACCTTCTTCAAGGGCCTAACTCCTGAATCCTCTTTGATGGTTAAAGCTTGTGCTAATGGGGCACTTAAAGACAAATCTGTGCCTGAGGTGCGTGAATTGTTCAATCAGATAGCTGAGGATGAATACCTTTTTCCAGAGACTAGAAAGCCACATGTCAGGAGACAAATAGGAGTTCTTGATGTAGATGAGGAGACTTCACTTTGCGCTAAGTTTGAAGCATTGGCCAAGCAGGTGCAGACTTTAAAGGCTACTCAAACCAAAGCCCCGGTACTTTCATGTGGACTATGCAAAGGGGAACATCACACGGATGAATGTGCAATCACTACTGAATCCATTCAGTATGTGAATAACTACAACAATAAGCCTCAATATGGTGGAAACTATTCTGGGAACAATTACAATGGAGGCAACAGACAATATGGTGGAAACCAAGGCAACTGGAATCAACAGCAGAACCAAGGAGGAAATTACTATCAAGGTAATGACTCAAGGAGAGCAATGAATCAACCACCTCCTGGTTTTGATAATCAGGCTAGCACATCAGAACAAAAGAAGCCAACGGTAGAAGATATGTTCCAAAAGCTGATGGAAAGGATAGATAAGAACGAACAGAGATTTGGAGGTTTGGAGTCCACTGTGAAGCATCACGAAGCTACTCTGAAGAATATCGAGATGCAACTTGGTCAGCTGGCCAATGCTGTTCACCAGAGGCCAAAAGGAGCTCTTCCGAGTGATACAGTACCAAATCCCAAGGGAAAAGAAGCATGCAATGCTATTACTTTGAGGAGTGGAAAATTGTTGCCTGGAAGAAAACATGCAGAAGACAAAGTGATGGCTTGGAGGAGGACCAAAAAGATGAAGCTGGGGAAGTTTTGGAACCTGAGAAGAATGGTGAGCAAGAGGAAAATAAGTCTAATAGGAAGGAAATATCAGCAAGGGTGGGGAATGAGATTACCAGAAATTCCAATCCTTATAACTTCTCAGATTATACTCCAAAAGCTCCATTTCCAGAAAGAAAGAAACTTCCACCTAAAAAGGGACCTCAATTCAATCGTTTCCTGGATGTACTCAAGCAAGTGAACGTGAATCTTCCTTTGATGGATTTAGTGACATCAATACCAAAATATGCCAAATATCTCAAGGATCTCATTTCCAACAAATAACAAATCTTGAGATGTGATGTTCCCATGATGGTTTCTGAGTGCACTCAAGCCTGGATGGTTCATGATCTTCCTCCGAAGCTTAAGGATCCTGGGAGTTGCACTATCCCATGCAAAATAGGCACAAGGCATTTTGCAAAGGCGTTATGTGACTTGGGTGCTGGAATCAACTTAATGCCATTATCCATTGCTATCAATGTTGGATTGGAAAGCCGGATTCGCCCAGTTGCAGTAACTTTCCAATTGGCAGATAGATCATTGGTAACTGCCACTGGTTTGGTAGAAGATGTTTTGGTAAGAATAGATAAATTTACATTACCAGTTGATTTTATTGTGCTTGACATGGAAGAGGACCCTGAGGTTCCTCTCATTTTTTGTCGTCCCTTCTTAGCCACTGGTGATGCTTTAATTGGTGTGAGAAACAAGACAGTCACGTTTAGGATTAACAATGAGAAAGTGGTTTTTGATGTAAACTATGCTATGAAGCAACCTCTAAATATGGAGTATTGTTTTGCTATCAAAGCCATAACATGTTCTTCTTTGAATAATTTGAACAATATGCATGATTTCTCTGTTGTTGATGAGTTAAGTGTTTGTGAGGATGAGTTAAGTGTTTGTGAGGATGATTTTGATGAAATTGACTTAGATGATGAGGACAAGAAAATTATTTCTGAAATTGAGGATATTATTGAATGTTGCTATTTGGAAGAATCGATTTGTGAAATGCAAAGTGATATTGTGGAAGTTAAAATGCATTAGTCTGTGAAGGACAATGAACATGATTCGTTTATGTTGTCACATATTTTAACTAATGAGATTTGTAATCCCACTGAGGTGAGGAAGGAAGAATTTCTTTGCAGGAATGAAAAGCTTTTACCTTCCATTGTGGTGGCACCAAAGCTGGAATTGAAACCACTTCCACCTTATCTCAAATATGCTTTCTTGGGAGAAAATGAGACATTGTCAGTTGTTATATCTTCAAAACTTGAAGGTTGGCAAGAGGAAAAGCTTTTGGAAGTGTTGAGGAAACATAAGTTGGCTATTGGATGGACAATTGCTGATATAAAAGGCATAAGTTCAGGTTTATGTATGCACAAGATTTTGCTTGAGGAAAATGCTTTGCCAGTACGGGATAGACAGAGAAGACTAAATCCCCAGATGATGGAAGTTGTGAAGAAAGAGGTTATCAAATTGCTTGACTTTGGAATGATTTTTCCAATTTCAGACAGTGAGTGGGTTAGTCCTGTTCAATGTGTTCTGAAAAAAGGAGGGGTCACGGTTATAAAGAATGAGGCTAATGAACTTTTAGCAACAAGAGTGGTTAGTGCCTGGAGAGTTTGTATGGATTACAGGAAGCTAAATAAGGCAACTAGAAAAGACCATTTCCCTCTTCCATTCTTGGAACAATTGTTGGATAGAATTGCTGGCTACCTTTTCTATTGTTTTCTGGATGGATATTCTGGTTACAACCAGATTGCAATTGATCCCAAGGACCAGGATAAGACAACTTTCACTTGTCCTTTTGACACATTTGCTTATAAAAGAATGCCATTTGGTCTGTGCAATGCCCCAGCTACCTTTCAGAGGTGCATGATGGCCATTTTTCACGATATGGTTGAATCAATTATTGAGATCTTTATGGATGATTTCTCTGTGTTTGGGATGACCTTTGATGGATGTTTGGAAAATTTGGCTAAGGTGTTGAGAAGATGTGAAGAAACGAACCTTGTGTTGAATTGGGAAAAGTGTCAGTTCATGGTTCAAGAAGGGATTGTGCTAGGCCATAAAATTTCTCATGATGGAATGGAGGTAGATCGAGCTAAGATAGATGTTATTGCCAAACTTCCTCCACCTACCAATGTTAAGGGTATCAGAAGCTTTCTTGGACATGCTGGATTTTATAGAAGGTTTATTAAGGATTTTTCAAAGATAGCTAGACCCATGTGCAGCCTCTTGGAAAAAGATGTCAAGTTTGAGTTTGGAGATGAATGTGTTGAGGCATTTGAAACTTTGAAAACGAAATTGGTGGAAGCTCCTGTGATAGTCACTCCTCATTGGGGTGAACCATTTGAAATCATGTGCGACGCCAGTGATTATGCTTTAGGAGCAGTCCTTGGCCAGAGAAGAGACAAGATTTTTCATGCTATCTATTATGCTAGCAGATTGCTCAATGAGGCTCAAATGAATTATACAACTACAGAAAAGGAAATGTTAGCAGTGGTCTTCGTATTTGATAAATTCCGAGCCTATCTTTTGGGTCAAAGGTCATTGTTCATACGAACCATGCTGCATTGAAGTATTTTCTTGCAAAGAAGGATGCAAAACCACGTTTGATTATATGGGTGTTGTTGCTCCAGGAATTCGATGTGGAAATTAAAGATAGGAAGGGCTCTGAAAATGTGGTTGCTGACCATCTCTTAAGACTGGAATCAGAGGCTCAAGATGATTCAAATATTTTGGTTAAGGAGCATTTTCCTGATGAACAGGTGTTCAAAGTGGTTGAAAGGACATTGCCTTGGTACGCTGAGATTGCAAATTTTGTTGTTGCTGGCAAAATTCCATCTTATTACTCCAGTGATCAGAAGAAAAGACTGAGAAGTGATGCTAAATATTTCTTCTGGGAAGACAATTCTTTATATAAAATATGCAGTGATCAAGTGATAGGAAAATGTGTCAAGGAAGAAGAAAAGGATGACATCTTGAAGGCGTGCCATGAAGGATCCTGTGGTGGTCATTTTGGATCAACTAGGACAGGGTTCAAAATCTTGCAATGTGGGTTTTATTGGCCACATATCTTCATGGATGCCAGAATCTGGTTTGGAAAATGTGATCGTTGTCAACGAACTGGTAATATCTCTTCAAGAAATGAGATGCCGTTGAACAATATCTTGGAGGTAGAGATTTTTGATGTGTGGGGGATTGACTTCATGGGGCCATTCCCTAAGTCGAGAGGAATGGAGTACATCCTGGTGGCAGTGGATTATGTTTCTAAATGGGTGGAAGCTGTGGCTTTGGCTCATAACGATGCAAAAAGTGTAACTGCCTTCTTGAAGAAATACATCTTTAATAGGTTTGGCGCTCCCAGGGCTATAATAAGTGATGGAGGAACTCATTTCTGTAACAAGCTCTTCGAATCTTTGTTGGCAAAATATGGTGTTACTCACAAAGTTTCCACAGCTTACCATCCTCAGACCTCTGGCCAAGCTGAAATTTCCAATCGGGAGATCAAGAGAGTTCTTGAAAAAGTGGTAAATCCAGGCAGGAAAGATTGGTATTTGAAGTTAGATGATGCATTGTGGGCATACAGAACAGCTTACAAAACCCCAATTGGAGCTTCTCCTTTTCGATTGGTTTTTGGTAAAGAGTGTCACTTGCCAGTAGAACTTGAACATAAGGCGTATTGGGCTATTCAAACATTGAACATGAATTTGTCTGAGGCTCAATCAAAAAGAATGTTGGAATTGAATGAACTGGATGAATTTCGATTCAATGCTTACATGAGTGCCAAGATGTAGAAAGAGAGGACTAAAAGAATTCATGATGCCAAGATTCAATCCAAGATTTTTGTTCCAGGGTAATTGGTATTGCTTTATAACTCTAAACTTAGATTGTTTCCTGGAAAATTGAAATCAAGGTGGAGTGGTCCTTTTAGAGTAGTTGATGTCAAACCTTACGGGGTGGTGGAAATCAAGAATGAAAAGAATGGCAATGTGTAGAAAGTGAATGGCCATCGTCTCAAGCCTTACTTAACTTCTCAGGATAAGGATAGCACTAATGTGGAACGAGATCCACATGAGCTATACCTTGATGATCCTATCATCTCCAATTGAGCTATGAAGCACAGTCGGGCTGTGGACTGTAAACCAAGCGCTCCTGGGAGGCAACCCTGTGTTTCTTTCCATTGTTTCTTTTCTTTTGTTTGGTTGGAACTATTTTTCTTTATTAATTTTTAGTTTGTGTCGATTTTGATTTCAAATTGAGGCAAAATCTTCGAACATAACTCAGGGTTATCCTTTGGCAGATTTGCATGAGGATGATGATGGGCATTATTGCTAAAAGCAGGAAATGAATCTTTGGTTTTTTCTATTCATTTGGGTAAATGAGTGTATTTTTCTACAACTCAGATATGGCCCCAAAGGACTTGAGATCACAAAAGGTCACAGCCTCTAAGAAGGCAGCATCAACTTCAAAAGGCGAAAGTTCTAAGAAAGGAAAAGCAAAGGCGAAAGGAAAAGCACCAGTGCATGAAGACACGGACTCAGAATATTTTGCCGAAGATCTCCCAATTTTTGAAGACCCTCCCCGAGTTACAATCCAAGCTCCGACCCCCAAGAAAAGAAAGGGTGTTGATACACCATCAATGTGGGTTGATGATGAAGCACAGCGACGCTGGGAAATGGGATTGCCCATAAAGAAACTTCATCTGGAGAGAGCTTTTACTGTGGATACGGGACCTTTCAAGAAGCTCATGGAATTCCATAAATTTGACCAGAAGTTGACGATAGCCCCTCCTTTTTGCAATGTCAGTATTGCTCGGGAACTTTATGCGAATGGTAAATCTTCAAATAAGGAAGGTGCTATCTATGTGAGGGGAGTATGGGTGAAAATCACCAGTGAGATAATCAATGACTATTTGGGTACTCCAAGTTTTTCAACAGATCCTTTTGCATGTCTAATGGAGAAAGATGGAGATCAAGAGTTACTCAATGAGCTTGCACATCCTGGGGCCGAATGGGTAGTAAATCAGCGAGGGGAGCACAAGCATGTTCGCCACCAATTCCTTAAGGCTGATGTTAAGTTGTGGTTGTCGTTTGTGCTCTCACGATTGATGCCAAGTTCGCAAGTGACTGAAGTGACACGGAAACGGTTGTATCTAATCTCAGCAATTAGGGGGTGCAGATCTATTGATGTGGGCCGAGTTATTCTGAATGACATAAAAGAGGGGATTGAGGATGAGTCTGATGCTATCTATTATCCATTGCTTCTCGAGGAAATATGCAAAGCTCAGGGAGTGAATGATGAGCTTGGTGGCGATTGGAGACCAACTACGATGCCTATTGCGCCTTATTTATACAAGAAGTACCTCAATATTGATCGTGAGATAGTGAAAGCACAGGCAGCTGGAAGGGGAGTTCGTCGAGCTAATGTTGAGTCTTCAGGGCATAGTAACCAATCTGAGCACCAGCAGAATGTATATGATTTCAGTGCTTTCCAGAATAGTCTTAATGACTTTCAGCATTCAATTGGAAGTCGTTTTGATAACATTGGAAGTCGTTTTGATGATATGGATGGGAGGCTACAATCTATTGAACATCGCTTCATGAACATAGATGAAAGGATGGAAAGGATGCACGAGGGCATAGAGACTATGCATCAGGAATGGACAACTCATGCTTCGAGCATGGATCACAGATTGGATGACATGACCACAGTAGCCCAGCAGCAATTTGAAGTGCTTTATCATAGGCAATGGTGCATGCAACAGGAGATTGATAGAAGCAACAAGATGACAGTCTATTATCATTCGGATGCAGGACCTCCGAAACCAACTCCGACTTCGGTACAATTAGCTGCGATGCCGTCCCTTTCGTCATTACCTACATATGGTAGAATTCCGTCTATGCCTTATACTCCCACATTCTTACCAAATTCGGGGTTTACACCTGCTACAAGATTTCCATTGTTAGCAACTGATCAAGTTATTGAAGGTCCAACTCATGGCCCTTTTCAGTATGTGCATCAGCCCTTTGTTGCTCCCACAATGGCTACAGCATCATTGTCATCTACAGCGGCATTTGAATTCCCTTCTTCCTTTGCTCCATCATCGTTTGGTACTTCCTTATTTGTTATAGCACCATTGGATGGACAGTCTTTGCCATGTACAGCTGCGTTCGGATCTCCTTCTTCATCAGCTTCATCATCGTTCTCTCAGGGAGTTCCTCCTCCCTTTTAGCTTATTACATTGAGGACAATGTTTAATTTAAGTGTGGGGGGGAGACAGTTGTGTCATGAGTGATGTGGTTGCTATGTTGGTTGATACTCGGTGTGTTGATTGATTGATTGATTGAAATTTTTTTATTGCATGTGGGTGCTTAATATTGTTGAGAAAGGGGGATTCGGTGAAGATTTCATGTGTAATAGTCTGAGTTGAAAATTTGTGTGAAGTTCTTGAAGTTGAAGATTGGAAGTTGTTTTGTGTTGATGACTTGTGTAGTGATGATGAGTTGAAGAAGTTTTCTTTTGAAGAATGATATGCCTTGTGAAGTTGGGAGAAGTTGAAGCCTTGTGAAGAAGTGCTAAGAAGATTGCCTATTCTGTCTACTTTGTTTAATTTGTGATTAGCGTGGTATGTGTTGAATAAAATTTTAGATCATGGAGTGGGTGTGGCTTGTGATAAGTAGAAGTGTAAGACAACTTTGTACTAGTACTCGAATCCGTGCTCTTTTAACGAAATAAGAGTGTGTTGTGTTGTGTGAAAAGTATGAATTGCAATGTGAATTTGTGAGAAAAAAGAATAATTTGGTGATGTTTTGAACTTATCATCTTGCATGCAACTTGTGGAATTGAAAGTGTTGTGCGAAGGAAAAAAAATGTGTGCTGAAAGTGCATTGAATAAATGCAAAAAGAGGAATGAAATAAACCTAATCAAATTTCAGGAGAATGAGTAGTCACTTTGTATGTGAAACTTTGTTCTTAGTCCACTTTGGCTTATTCCAAGTTCATCTTTATTATATCTTTTTGTTATTGCATGTGAAAATTTTTTGTTTTTGGTACTAAATTTGAAGAAATTGGCACATTTTGTTAGCTAAAGCCCGATGTTAATGTAAGATAGATGTGCCATGCAAAACTTAATTGACATATGAGGTAATGTGTATGGATTCGTTTCTTTTTGTTATGCATTTATCTGGTGTTTCCAGAATTCGTGCATGTTTAGTCAATTTGGGATTCTTATGAACACGTGCTTGCACAAGAAATGATATGGGAGAAAAAGCCATATTGGCAACCGGGAAGGAAAAAGCCATAAGAACCTGGCAATCAAATATGGAGAAAAAAGCCATAAAACCCAGGCATTATTTTAGTCATCAATATGTGCACCAATGTGCAGCACTAATGTGCAGAATAAGGGCAATGTCCCATAGAGTACTAATGTACGCATAGGTACCATTGATCTTGTGATTGCATGTTCATAAGAGTGTACAAAGAGATTGGCATGTATTGAATGGATTGTGAGATAGGCTAGATGGTGTATAACAAGAGAATAGATGAAGTTCATGTTCCTCAGCACCCACTCACACGCATGACATGTTGGTCTTTATTCATTGTGCTTTAGTAGATAACTTGTGTTGAGATATGAGAGTTAGTACCAGAAACCTTGGAACATATATATTCTTGTGTGGAAAAGTTTTTTTTTGATGAACTCGAATGAGATCATTGTGGGTGAGTGAACAAGGTGTCAAATACAAGTGATGAAAATGCTTTGTTTGGTGACTTTGCTTGAGGGCAAGCAAAAGCTCAAGTGTGGGGGAATTTGATGAGTTGGTTTTATACCAACTATTTTGTACTAAGAAATCTTGGCTTTTGTCTTGTTTTTAATGAAATGAGTGGTGTTTTATGTGTTTTAGGTGTTTTATGCATGTTTGTGATTTGCAAGCTGATAATGTTTAAATGTTGCAAAAAGAGTGAAAAATGATGGAAATGAAGTGAAATGTGTTAAGGAAAAAATTGGAGAAACTTAATATGATCTCTTGGAGAAATTAGGGTTTCTGGGCAGAGTTGAGTATGCGAATGGTTTTGAGTGTAACTTGTTCAACTCTAATCAAATTGGTGAGATCTTGGACGATATGAAAAGCTCTTAGCATGGACTTCATTTGCTATGTTTTAACTTTGTCCAATTTCTGTGTGCAAGGCCATGAAACGAGGACTTCTTTGGAGACACTACATTAGGGATTCAATGTTGCCTTTATTGTCATAGTTTGGGAGATTGCTGACATCTTGAGCTCTAATTGTCCGTTGGTGTTGTTTCTCGTACTCAGGGAAAGGCAAGAGGAAACTCTACAATTCTTGTGTTGAGCTCAATTTCTAACTTGGAAGTTAAAAGGGTGAAGTTTAGTCATGAATTGCTAAGATGAGATTTGCACTACGATGCATCGTAGTGCAAATATCCAGTTTTGCCATGTCTTGGTATTTCGGCCATAACTTTCTCATCCGGAGTCCAAATTGGGTGATTCAAAAGCCAATGGAAAGCCAAGAGAGATATCTATAACTTTGGTGTTCAACGGGAAGGCCAGTGTGCAGAAAGGAAAGTTGGACATTCAACGTGGGAAGTGGCAAAACCAAATTAGGGTTTTAAGCCTACGATGCATCGTAGGCTTAAAATGCACATTTTGCCTTGCAATGGTATTTTGGGTATAACTCTCTCACCGGAGCTCCGATTTGGATGATTCAAAAAGATATGGAAATCTGAGATCAAGAGCTACAACATTGGTTCTTTACGTTTCTCCAAATTCCCAACGCATCACAGCTGAATCTCGGGTGAAAGATTGGAGAATGGTGTGCATAATATGGAAATTTCACTACGATGAAATTCTGCTCAAGCACAAAATTGTACTACGATGCATCGTAATGGAAATTTACTCACACACACTTTAACACAACAATTCATCGTAGTGTTAATTTTCACCTCATACATTCATGATTTCTATACTTAAAATTTCAAACCACACTTCATGCATTTCAGCTTTAAGTTTCCAACTTCTTTCATTTGCATATCTACTTTACCTATTTCAATTTCACAACATTTGTTCATTACATCTCTCACTCACTTCACAATGAACTGGATACACTTATGTATTTGATTTGTTTTCATTGTTTTGTATGTTTCATCACTTTGTAAGCATTCATGGCAGTGAGCTTATGTTCATAAGTTCTCATTTCATTCATTCAATCTCCTTTTGCATCCTTCATTGATTTCACTCCATTTTACTTCATTTCTTTCACCTCACATTTCACGCATTACATCACACGCATTTCACCACACTCATTTCATCACACATTTCATTACAACTCACGGAAAACATCGCACACATCCACTACACGGCGATGCATCGCCATTTTGTTAGGATTGGCCGACGATGCATCGTGGCGATGCATCGTCGCGAAAAGGGTTAACACTACGATGCATCGCCACGATGCATCGTAGTGCATTTCAATTTGTGCTACGATGCATCGCAGCGATGCATCGTAGCGTTAGCTTGTTGTTTGTAATTTTGAATGTTGATTTTGTTGCTGAAATGGCTAAGTGTTTGAAGGTTGTTCCATGAAGTTTTTCAGCTTTGTTGCACTGCATTGATTTGGTCGTAACTCTCTCGTTTCAGCTCCAAAATAGGTGATACAAATGGCTATGGAGAGCTAAGACAAAGTGTTACGACTTTTATGTTTTAAGTTTTCCCAAATTTATAGTGCATCATGATCAAATATTTGTGGGAAGTTGCTGCCATGAAGTATTTTGTGTTGAGTTTCTAGAAAAATGGCTAAGTGTTTAACTTCTGATTTTCTGAAATTCCAGGCAGCTGAAGGCGTGGTGTTCGGTGGCAAGAAGGCATGAATCTTTAAAGGATGGTCCACTTGGAAGCTCGCCGAGAAGCTGAAGGCGTGATAGGCGCAAGCAAGAAGGCGTGAACTTGGTCTGATCTGCAACCTGAATTCTTCAGAAGCGAAAGCGTGAAGAGAAGAAGCTGGAAGGCGCTAACACTGTACTGAAGGCACGCGGCCGTTGAACTGAAGGCGCTGGGTTACTGAAGGCGCTGGGTTTCTGAAGAAGTTTTTCAACTTGGGATTTTCACAATTTAGGCTGATTCTTAGTCATTTCTTTGAAGGCCATTTTGTGTAATACTTTATACATTTTATGTTGCGTATTAATTACGTTTTCCCAACTCTATATATAGGGAAGGTAGCTAACATGTAAAAGGAGGATTCGTTATTCACTGCTCACATTTTCCCATATTGTAACCGACTTTTGATTTTGAAGAGCGGGAAGTGTTTTTGAGATCTACTTTCTCTCTCTACTTTATCTCTCTAAGTTTGTTGCTTCATTTTGGATTCCGATCAAAGATTTGCTTTCATCATTGTACATCTCCTGGAAATTGAGAAGAAAAGTGACAATCCTCTCGGCATTTGGAAGCTTTTAAGATTCTTAATTGATAACCTCTTCCAATTAATGATTATGAACTGTTTAATCTTCCAATTCATTGATCGTGAAGCTGAAATGGAGATTTGTGGCTAATTGTGTGATAATCTAGGATACTGAGGGTGAATGCTAGGTTGAAATTGTAATTGTGCAGTAGAACTAACAATCTAATATAAGAAATGAAAATTCTCAGCACTGAATTTGTAAAACTTGTTAAGTACATGCTTTTGATCTGAATTTGATAAAATGAGATTTGATTGCGGTCGTCATGCTGAATTGAGTCTTCTTTTGTAAGATTTGGATAAAAATCATGAATAAGAACCTGAGAATGCATGAGTTCTTAAACCTGTTTGAATTTGCACAGATCTTAAGGCTAGACCTTACCATAGGAAGTTTTGAGTCTGTAAAATCCTGAAAACAAGGTGACAAGAGATTCTCCTACTTAAATGATGAATTTACATGCTAGGATCGGGCCTCACCATGGGAGATTCTAGGTGTTCATGCCTGAGTAATTTGAGTGGAGAATTGAGATGACACGGTTTTACTTCACCATTCTTAGGCCCGATCATAGGATAGGATGGTGTCGGGATACTAAAATTGTAGTGTAGTGACCATGCTAACTATAATCTCGGTCTCTATTTGTGATTCTCCTCATCTGCTTTGATTGTATGTTAGTAATACTGCCTATATGAGAAGTTACATTCACCCGGAAGTAGCTTAGATTATCAGCTTAATTTTCTTGAGAACTTTGCTTTTACTTCTCTGACTCTTACTTGTGTGTTCATTTAAATTCGTATTCGTGTGGAGTTAAACCAGTTTACTTCCTGTTAAATTTTGTAATCAGTGTTCTTTCAATCTTGTTATATTTTGGTGACATAATTGAGCATATCAAACTTCATGAATCGACTATTTCCCTGAGGAACGAAACCTAGCTCACTGCTGCTATATTCAGTGAAATTAGGATAAATTGACGAGCCACGACACTCGACATCACTTTGAATTTAACATAGTCAAGCTCCCATATCTCCTCAATCACCCCATAATAAGACATATTGGCATACACTGGATTTCTATCTCTTGAACTAGACACATGTAAAGCCTCAGACACTAATGTAACCCCACTATTTTGAGTTGTGCTCCTGTCATCTTGAGTCTTAGTAGCAAATGAAAATCCATTTATGTAATAGCCCGAATATGATAGCGCAATGTGACTGGGCTTATAAGCTAACAACCTTAATGTCTCTGTAATAGTTTGGTCCCAAACAGCAGCACTGAACCAATTCACAAATGTTCGATTGTGTTCATTGAGTACGTATCTGTCGGTCCAACCACAATTACTTTCCTTTATTTCACAAATATGAGCATTCACATAAGGCTGTACTTCTTCAGAAATGCGCAAGATATATAGATGCGCATTTTGTAATTCATCATTAAAAGGGGTAAACAACTTACCTGCCGATGTCCCTTTTCCGTCGATCCGTCTGTCATGGCCAGGCTTAGGTAGTCCAATAGCATTGGTATCAGACAAGTACCTATTGCAAAACTCAATAACCTCCTCAGCTATGTACCTTTCAACAATGCTTGCATCAGGACGATAGCAATTTTTCACATAACCCTTGAAGACTTTGATATATCGCTCAAATGGATACATCCAGTGCAAATATACAGGACCACAAATCTTTCTCTCCCTAACCAAATGAACCACCAAGTGCACCATAATGTCAAAAAAGGCAGGTGGAAAATACATCTCAAGTTGGCACAAAACTATGACAATTTCATCTTGTAGCTCATCAAGTCTATCACAATCAACTTCCTTGCTACATATCGCATTAAAAAAGAAACAAAGTCTAGTTATGCTGTATCTGACATGTTTTGGCAAGATAGATCGAATAGCAATAGGTAAGAACTGCTGCATCAACACATGACAGTCATGGGATTTCAATCCAACCAATTTTAAATCTCCCATCGAAACAAGTCGACTTACATTTAAAGAATATCTTGATGGGACTTTGATGCTATGGAGACTCTCACACAAACTTTTTTTCTCTTTCTGTGACAATGTATAACAAGTGGGGGGCAAGTACGTGCGCTGTCCTCGAAGCACAGGTGCTAAATTCGCCCTAATACCCATATCAACCAAATCAAGTCTCGCTTTATAACCGTCTTTTATTTTTTCAGGTATATTCAAAATAGTACCCAACAAACTGTCACATATATTTTTTTCAATCTGCATCACATCGAGACAGTGTCTAACATCTAGTGTCTCCCAATATGGAAGATCAAAAAAGATTGATTTTTTCTTCCAACAGCTTTTATCATTCTTGCGAGACTTTGTATGTTTTCCAAATTCCACATTGATATCCTTCACACGATCATGAACTTCCACCCCAGTCAAGGCAATTGGAACACTTCTGAACTCCTGTTTCCCATTGAAAGATCTTTTCATTCGACGATATGAATGGGAATTAGGAAGAAATCTACGATGTCCAAGATAAACCGTCTTGCTCCCATGTACAAGCTGACAAGAATCTGTATTCTTCTCACATATAGGACATGCTTGGTGTCCTTTAACAGAAAATCCAGATAAATTACCATATGCAGGAAAGTCATTTATGGTGCAAAATATCATGGCACGCAATGTGAATGACTCCTGACGATGTGCATCAAACATCAACTCCCCTTCATCCCACAACTTCTTCAAGTCTTCAATTAGGGGGGCTAAATAAACATCTATGTCATTTCCAGGTTGGCGTGGACCTGAAATCATTAATGACATCAAAAATATACTTGCGCTTCATACACAAGTAAGGAGGTAGATTGTAAATAACCAACATTACTGGCCAAGAGCTATGTGTACTACTTAGACAACTATAAGGATTCATCCCATACATACACAATCTTAATCTCAGATTTCTTGCATCTCTACCAAATAAGGGGTAAACCGAATCAATCTTTTTCCACTGATCAGAATCTGCAGGATGCCTTATCATCTTGTCATCCGGGGAAATATTTCGATTTGCATACCATGTCAAGTTTTTAGCATCTCCAGAATTGGCAAACAATCGTTTGAATCTCGATATTATAGGGAGATACCATAACACTTTCACCGGTGATGATTTCTTCTTCGCATCTATATAATTTTCAACGCCATCACCAATTTGCTTCTTTTTGAAACGAGAAACCTGACATTTAGGACAATACAACGAATCTTCGTATTCATTCCTATATAGTATGCAATCGTTTGGGAAAGCATCTATTTTCTTATACTCCATACCCATAGGACACAAGATTTTTTTAGCCTCGTAAATGCTATTCGGAAGTTTATTACCTTCCGGCAGTACATCCTTCAGTAAATTCAACAGTGTTGTAAAACTAGTATCAGTCCACCCATATGTCGCTTTCAAATTGTAAAGTTTTAAAGTACCCGATAATCGTGTGTACTTAATACACCAAGGATATAGAGGCTTTTCGCTATCATTCAACAACGACGCAAGAATATCAGGCTTATTGGCAAAACTACCAACCACATCCTCAACCATATCATCCAATTGATCATTTTTAATCGCAACATCATCTTCTACCTCATATTCTTCTTGTTTTGATGAATTTTCACTCTCACCGTGCCATTTCCATATTTTATAAGTAGGATCAAATCCCCTCCGATACAAATGGTCTCTTATAGTGTCAGGGTCGTCGAACACCGCAAAATTCTTACAATCCTTACATGGACAATAGATGTACTTGGCATTTTTATAAGCAAATTTAATAAATTTCTCAACCTCTTTTTTCATACGCAGCTGTTGTTTGATCACCAAATATAATATCATGAAGATCCATGACTATCGCACCCTTTAAATTATTAAAAAAATTATTATAATAATTTAACAAACAAAATAAATGCATTGCTTTCAAAATATTACATCATATAAATTAATCAACAAAATCAGTTTCTAATTTTAATTAAAATACACATTGCTAATTAAACTTATTTACTTCCCCAAATTAAATTAATGAAGGACAAAATCATTAATAATTAATAAATTTGTATTATGCAATTAATGTATCAATAAATCTTTAAAAATATACACATGAACGCCTAAATAAAATAACAAAACATCATTTTAATTACATTTATTACACATATAAAGCATATATATATTGAAATCTACAATTTTACAACTGGTTTACAAAAAATAAAATGAGTCAATGCTTTGACAAATGAGAAGCAAAATCATATAAAGTTATCAGTTTATATATAACGTTGCTAACCTCAGATGGTTGAATTGCATGAACATCGTAGGTCGATCTTCGCGACAGGGATACAAAAGTGACTTACAGCTGGAGCAGGAGGAAAAATTTTATTACTGATCTTTTTACACCGGTTTTACAAAAATCGGTGTAATAAATAACCTATTTACACCGGTTTTTGTATAACCGGTGTAATAAATAACCTATTTACACCGGTTTTCTTATAACCGGTGTAAAAAGTTTATTTATTACACCGGTTATTTTTTAAACCGGTGTAAAATGGTCTCCTGTCACTAAATTCTTGTTTAATATTACGATAATGCCACAGCATTTTTATAAATTACTCCGGATTATGTTAAACCGGTCTAAAAAGGGAGGTTTAAATTCGCCATTTTGCAGTAGTGAATTCATAAAGAAGTTTCTAAGAGTTCTACATTGGAACATAAGGAAATTCCACCTTGAAGATTTATTCTTGAAGCAATCACATTGAAGACCAAGATGGTGTGCTTGAGTTTTCTTAAAGTGGATCACGCCATTTTTAGTGTCTTAGGAGTTATTTTGTTTTGTAATAAATTAAGTCCATTAAACATTGATTTGGGCTTAATATTTTCGAGATTAAGTAGTTGATTACTTGGCCCCAATTATCTTGCATGATAATGGCAAGTAATGGATTAAGAAAAATAGCCTCCTACTTTTTAGGAGCATTCCTACTTTTTAGAAGGAAGGCTATTTTTTAGGAATTGGTCCGTTTCCTAATTCTTAGGAGCCAAGAACGTTTTAGCTTGCTAGAGACAAAACCATATTGGTTTTGGAAATTAGTTAGTTAGTTGTTAGTTAGTTAATTAAGAAGTCAAGTTGTAATTGGCTTAAGTTAGGGTTTATTATCTTGAAGGCCGAATTACTCCCTATAAAAGGAAGGGCCTTAAAACATTTTTTAAATGAAGATTTATGGAAGAAATTTAAGCACTTTGTGTTTATAAACCTTGAATTTTCAATCAAGTTTAGTTGACGTTCATTGACCCGCAAGCCTTTAGCTAGGACCTTTAGGCGAGCCAACTCGTTATTAATTTTAAGAACACCTCAAACCATTTAATTTATTGTCGTGATTTACATGAGCTAAATTAATTGTTTTACTATAGACGTGGGGGTTCGATTGGTTAATATCCAATCTTCTCACCTTCCCTTGATTTCACTTCCGCCAAATCGTGTTTGTGTTTGTGTTTTCCATAGATTTTCATTGTGTTGTTTCTTGAATTTGAGCTAACAGGGTCCAAAGGTTAGGGTTGAATTGATCCAGGACTCAAAGCCTCGGTCCATTCACATCAAATTTGTATTAGAGCAAGGGTTGTTACTTCAAAAATTCAGGTTACAAAATTCCGTTTGTGTCTTCCTTTTGTTGCCGCGTTTTCTTAATTTTTGTTGCGTCAAAATTCTGCTATGTGTTGGGTCATTCAGCTGCTGTTTGTGTGTTATTCTTGCTGCAGTAATTTGTGTCTCTTTCTGTCTATATTCTGTCATCATTGTTCCACAAAATCGCCTAGAGTCATAGTTGAAATCGTGTCAAATCGATTGCTTGTTTGCTGAAATTTTGGTGCGTCATTGTTTTCCCGTTTCTTGCTGTTTTTCCTTCGTTTCTGTTGCTGTTTCGTCCTGTCCATTTCTGCATCTTATATTGCTTCAATTCTGCAGTTTTCTTGTTATAAAAACCGCATAGGATTTGCATGTTTTAGTGCTAAACTTGTTTAGGTTATCTTGCTAAAAATTTTGTCCAAAACCCTAGTTTCTATAGTTAGGTTTTCTTGTTTCCAAATTCATAATTCTTGTTGCTTTTTGACTTGATCATTATTACTTCATTATTCTGAAGTTTTTGCTACTATTTTTGTGACAATACAAGTGCTGGAACATTGAGATAAGACAACACAACAATCAAAACCTAAAGTTGTCTCAAAAACCAAAGTTAGGGTTTGTCCGAAGAAAAATAAATCTGTGATAAAAAAAAAGAGAGACCAAATAGAAAATATCCCAAAGGCAATTGGTCTAAATAAAAAAAATCATACAAGAAAGAAACAAAAAAAAATTGTTTCCAAGAAATAAGTGTTCTTTGTTTCCTAAAAGCACACTAAAATTCAAATTGTCATATCGTTTTCGTTATAAATCGGAATTAGGTGATTCAAGTCCTCAATTCTTTGTTTCTTCCTCTAGTTTTTTATTCTGGTAGATTCCATAACCAAATCGAATTATACTCTCACGTGACATAAATACTCTATTGCGGTTTTATACCTAAAACTTCTATTTGATGTAGCTTATGTGCGTTGTGATTCATTGAACTTTTTGGTTTCTTGTGTTCTATAAATCAACGTGCTAGTTGGAATCTTGTAGTTTAGGGTAATCAATATTGAGTATATAGATAGGGTATACAATCAAAGAGAGAAACTACTTAAAGAGTGGCGTGCACCTACTCACCAAAGTGAGAAAACCCGTGAGGTATATACATATATTTCTTTGTGTTTTCTTTTCACTAACGTGTAGGTACAATGGAGGGTGATAAATCCGTATCACAAGCCTCACAAAAAATTGACGTTGATGAACTTTTTCTCATGCTTCAAAAGATGCAAGTCCAACTTGATAAATTAGCTTCAAAACCTAAGCATCAAACCACTAAGAGTTCCACCTTGAGACTCATTAACTTTGGTGAGGTTGCATCCGATAATGAAGAGGAGGACATCATTGGTTCTTCTAATCGTGGTAAAACATCCGAGCTTACTGTTGGTTCTTTCAAATTAATATTACCTACTTTTCATAGAAAAGCAGATCTCGAAGCATATCTTGATTGGGCACGAGACCTTGATCATCAATTTGAAGGCAATAACTATCCCGAGGATAAGAGGTATCGCCTAGCCTTCATGCATCTCAAGGATTATGCTAGTTTGTTATGGGATGAGGTAATTAAATCTAGACGCCAAGATGGCGAAAGACCAGTCAAGACTTGGAGCCAAATGAAAGTTCTCATGAGAAAGAAATATGTGCCTTCACATTACCATCGTGAACTCAATCGAAAGTTGCACTCTCTTGTGCAAGGAAGTCGATCCATTAAAGATTACTACCATGAGATGGAAACACTTATGATTAAGGCCAATGTTCAAGAGGATCCCGATTCAACCATTGAGAGGTTCCTTCGAGGTATGAATTTTGAATTGGCTTACCATGTTGATCTTCAAAGTTATGTTGACATTAATGAGCTTGTAGCCATAAAGATTGAGAAACACATGAGAGGAAAGGGCCGAAATTTCACTCAACTGAATACACCTTGGAGAAGGGATGTGAAGCCGAACTCCACTCTATTCACTCCGCCACCAAAGCCAAAACAATTCACGCCGTCCACAGCTCCAAAACCGACCACCAAGGTTCCTGAATCTTCTTCACAATCGGCGTCCAAACCTACTCAAAGGTTAAGGGAAATCCGATGTTTCAAGTGTCAAGGCTATGGTCACTTTCAATCCGATTGTCCTACTCGCAAATTGATGATTGTTAATGACAAGGGAGAAGTGGAAAGTGATGATGAATGTGCAGACATGCCTGCACTTGAGGAGAAATACCAAAGTGAAGGTAGTGAAGATCTTGAAACATATGAAGTTGCTCATTATAGTTTAGTTACTCGTCAAATTCTTAATGCACAACCACATATTGATGAAGATTTGATCCATTGTGAGAACATATTTCACACACGTTGCATGGTTCAAGGTAAAATATTTAGTGTAATCATTGATAGTAGAAGTTGCACTAATGTTGCGAGTACATTACTTGTTAAGAAGTTGAAGTTAACTTGCATGAAACATCTAAAGCCATATAAACTTCAATGGCTTAATAATTCAGCTAAGACTGGAGTAACCAAGCAAGTTAAATTTTCATTCACCATTAGAAAATATGTTGATGATGTTTTATGTCATGTGGTTCCAATAGAAGCTAGTCATATACTTCTTGTAAGACCTTGGCAATTTGATAGAGATGTTGTGTATCATGCCAAGAGGAATTACTATCATTTTGACTATCATGGTAAGAAGTTCAACTTGAGAGCCTTAAGTCCGTCCCAAGTGTTTGAAGACCAAGCACAACTTACTAAGGCCTTTATTGATCTCCGTGCGCAAGAAGCTAAAGAGAAGACTGAGCAAGAGAAGAAAAATAATGTAATAGCTAGTGTAGGCCGAGAACTTGTAATTAGTCATGAAAATCGTGTAGGCCAACATGTAACTAGTTCTAAGTCTTGTTATTTTGCTTCTATGAGTGAGATTAAGAGAGCAATACTAGATAGACAACCATTGTATTTATGTTTTTGCAAGGATGTACTTATTGTTGATAGTGATCACCTTGCTTCCTTGGCTAGTGTTGTTTTGTCTCTTTTACAGGAATATGGAGATGTGTTTCCCAAGGACTTACCAATAGGTTTACCACCTATTCGTGGTATTGAACATCAAATTGATTTTGTGCCTGGGGCTCAAATTCCAAATCGTCCAGCTTTTAGAGCTAACCCTGAGGAAACAAAAGAGATTCAACATCAATTGGATGAACTCCTTGACAAAGGTATTGTTCGAGAATCTCTTAGTCCATGTTCAATTCCTGTTATTTTAGTACCTAAAAAGGATGAATCTTGGAGAATGTGTGTTAATTGTCGTGCTATTAATAAAATCACCATTAAGTATAGACATCCAATTCCTAGATTAGATGATATACTTGATTAATTGCATGGTTCTTGTATTTTTACCAAGATTGATTTGAAAAGTGGCTACTATCAAATTCGAATGAAAGAAGGTGATAAATGAAAAACAGCCTTTAAAATAAAGTATGGTTTGTATGAATGGTTAGTCATGCCTTTTGGTCTAACTAATGCTCCTAGTACTTTTATGAGGCTAATGAATCATGTTTTTCGATCTTTCATTGGAAAATTTGTTGTAGTTTATTTTGATGACATCCTTATTTATAGAAAATCACTTGATGAACATGTTGAACATTTAAAACTTGTGTTTGCTATATTGCGTGAGAACAAATTGTATGCTAACCTTAAAAAGTGTTCTTTTTGCATGGAATCCATTATCTTTTTGGGTTATGTTGTTAGTTCTCAAGGTATTTCTGTTGATGGCTCAAAAGTCAAGGCAATCATGGATTGGCCTAGACCGAAAAATGCTAGTGATGTTAGAAGTTTTCATGGTTTAGCAAGTTTTTATAGAAGGTTTGTTAAAGACTTTAGTTCTATAGCTGCAACTTTAAATGAACTTTTTAAAAAAATGTCACTTTTGAGTGGAAAGAGGAACATGAAAAAGCTTTTAACACATTAAAGCACAAATTGACTCACGCCCCTCTTCTTGCTTTGCCAAATTTTCATAAAGCTTTTGAGATACACTGTGATGCCTCCGGAATAGGTATTGGTGCTGTTTTGATGCAGGAATCAAAGCCGGTGGCCTACTTCAGTGAAAAGCTTAATGGGGTAGCCATGAAGTATGCAACTTATGACGAGTTGTGTGCTTTGGTAAGATCATTACAGGTTTGGCAACACTATCTATGGCCTAAAGAATTCATTATTCATTCTGATCATGAAAGCTTTAAATTCTTGAAAACTCAAGGTAGATTGAATAAGAGGCATGCTAAATTGTTAGAGTTTATTGAATCTTTTCCATATGTGATCAAATACAAATCTGGTAAAGAAAATGTTGTAGCTGATGCATTATCTAGGATATACACATTATTCACCTAATTGCATGCTAAGTTACTTGGATTTGATTTGATTAAAAATTTGTACAAAGATGATCATGACTTTCACGCCACCTTTGATCAATGTGTGAAGAAGCCGAATGGTGATTACTATATGCATGATGGATTTTTGTTTAAGAAAGATAAATTGTGCATACCCCTTTGTTCCATTCGTGACTTACTTGTTAAAGAAACCCATGGGGGAGTTAATAGGGCACTTTGGAATTTCTAAAACACTTGATGTTTTAAATGAACACTTTTATTAGCCTAACATGATTAAATGGACGAAAGAAACTATGGCAAGAGACCTCATCAGAGACCTCATCCTCACTAGAAAAGCTAAAATTTGACTCATGCCACAAAGGTTTTTCAACAATGCATTTTTGTGAGACAACCAAAAAATTTGTAGATTCCACCTCCCAAGGATAATTTCCGCCACGTTCCACATTAGCTTGCATTTCCACATAATATTCCTTAGGAGTTGGTGTTATAGCAATTAGAGGTGTACCTTGTAGATAGCATGGTTCATATTGACTTGGTAGCTCACTTTGTTCTCCAACATTGCTCCATAAGGCATCTAGTTGAGTACTCCTTTGTTGGCCTTTTGACAACTCTTCTTGAGAAAATCTCAATTCTTCCTTTTGTGAGTTTCTATCAAGTCTTTCCAAAAATTGAGAAAGCATGTCATACAACTTATTGCTTTGTGCTTGATTATGTCATTGCTCCTCATATGGTGGTGGAGAGAAGTCCCCAAATGTTTTAGGTGTTGGTCGTGTGTCAGCCATCCAATCTGGTGGGTAATCATACCGAGGCTCTTCAAAGTCCCCATACCACCTAGACATCTTTGGTTCTTGTGGTGTGCAATATTCTTTTTCAATTGAGTTCTAGTATCCTACCCTGGCCACAAATACACCATAGTAGACAGAACAAAACACAGAAACAAAAACAACAAACTTTCTCAAAATGAAACATAACAAAACTACTAAACTACACAAAGGAAAAGAAAACAAAACAGAGCAAATCCAAATTCAAGAAACCGTGCCTTCCCCGGCAACGGCGCCAAAAATTGACAAGCGTGTCGCGTACTTGCTATTTTAACCCTAAACTAATGTAGAAACAGTGAGTAGGGTATCGTATCCACAGGGAAGGGGGTGGATTCTTGAATTCAGTGTTTGCTCACGGAATGTCATAAAGAGAACTAAAACACAGCAATAACTAGTAAAGTAACAAGTGTAGCAAATAAAGTGTAGAAACAGAAAGAGAGTAGATGTTCTAGAGTTTTTCCACTAGTTGAATGCACATTAGACCACAATTGCAATGCTCTTGACACACAGTAACAGAATGAGGAGATCACAATTGCCTAGGAGACTAGCCTGCAATCAGCATAGCGACCGCATTGCCTTCTACCCTCCCTAACGTCACTCTTTCCCATGGCGAGGCCTAAGAGTGGCGGATGCATACCGCAATGTCTCAACTCTCCAAGGTTAGCAAATCTAGCATGCAATTCCTAAGGTATCCCATGGCGAGGCCTAACCTAGGTCCTAGAGTGTTCGCTTACTCCAGAGAGTTTCTTCCCACTTATTCCTAACAACTCAAATGATCCTCCACTGGCATGGCGACCGCATTTCAGGTCATGATCAGGCAAAGAAAGTGGAAGACTCAACAATCATACATTTAATCCTCATTTCATGCAATTCTCACATATATTGGTGAATCTCGCCTCAACTCAGTATGGCGACCGCAATCAAAGTTCAATTCATTCAATAAAAGTGCGAATTCATGAAACTTAACAAGATTCAAGCATTAAAACCGCATATGATTTCATTCTTAAGAAATTGTGTCAATTGCATAGAATTGCATAATCTAATTATACATTTATCCGGTTAGAACCCTAGAACATCACCAATCTAGCTACAGAATTCCATTCTCAATTCGCGATCATCAATTTGCAACTTGAAACAGTTCATTTTCATTAAATGGAAAGAGTTTACCAATTGAATTGCTTCAAGAACTTCCAATCCACAAAAGAAGCAAGAATTTCCTCCTTAATTGATATGAGAATTATAATGATCGGAGAAAATCCTCGATCGGAATCGAAAACGGAGTTTTATTTCTAGAGAGAGAAAATTTAGTGAGAGAAAGTTTCTAGAGAGAGAAAATTCCCGCTCATTAATCAAAAGTCTGTTTTGAATCTAGAATCATCCCCCCCAAAAGTCTAACTAAATCCTCTATTTATAGAGGTTACAAACCGTAAATAATATGCTAACGTAAAATGAGTGCAAAATTACAAAATATGCCATCACACAATATTACATGTCCACCAAGCAATTTGTCCTTAGCATCCACATCTTTGAGCTCTGGCCTTCCACGCCTTCACAATCATCAGCACGTCTCCAAGCCATTAACCATCACGCCTTCAGCACCTCCTGCACATGAAGCAAATGTCTCAACACTTTGCCAAAATCTTGACACCAACAACACCATGCAAGCCCGCGCGATGCATCGCTACGATGCATCGCAGAGAAAATGCCCACAACCATGATGCATCGTAGCGATGCATCGTGGAGTATTCGGCCATAAGCACTATGCATCGCTACGATGCATCGTGGTGTTAACAATTTTGCTTGCGATGCATCGCTACGATGTATCGCAAGGCAATCGTGCATGTGTGCAAATGAAGTGTTGTGTAAGTGCTGTGAGATGTGTTGTAAGTTGGTGATGAAATGGACAAAAGAAACTATGGCAAGATAAATGAATGAGTTATGTTGTGATATGTGAGAGTGAATGACATGAGTGATAAGATGTGGTAGATGAAATAAGCATGAAGAGTATTGATAATGAAGATGCATTTGTAATGAAAGCGTGCACATGTAGTGAGCTACGATGCATCGCGCATGAAGTGCAAGAACCACACCTATGGTGCATAAGTTGTGCATGCAACGTGCTATGATGTGCGCCAATTAGTGCATCAAGTGTGCAACACTATGCTATGAGTGTACGTGCATAAGTGAGTAGCAATATGCATAAGGTCGTGCACAAGTAGTGTGGCCAAAAATCTGAGTGATGCAAGAGTAAGCTGTGATTTGTAACCATCTTCTGGCCCTGATTCTTCATGAATTTGGAAAAACTTAAAACATGAAGGTTATAGCCCCAAGTGTTAGGTTTCCATAGCTATTTGAATCACTCAAAGCGGATCTCGGATAAAAACGTTAGGACCAAACTACCGAAGCCTGGCAATGTATGTGCGATGCATCGTGGGCTTTTCAGCCATAAGCGCGATGCATCTCTACGATGCATCGTGGAACAAGGCATTATAAGCACGATGCATCTCTAAGATGCATCATGGTGTACTTCATTTTGCCTACGATGCATCTCTAAGATGCATCGTATGGTAAATCGTTTTGCCTGCGATGCATCGCTAAGATGCATCGTAGGGAAATTGTGCTTGTGTGCAAGTGTTGCAATGTCCAACCAACATCTGGTCCTATTGTGTTGTGAATTTGAAACCCTGTAAAACATGAGAGTTGTCGCCCTAAGTGTTTTCTTTCCATAGGTTGAAGAATCATCAACATTGAAGGTCTTTAGCTCAAGATATGATCAATATACCAAACTGTGGCAGTGAGCTCAACAATGAAAACCCTAAAATAGTGATTGCAAAGATCCCCTCGTTTCTCATATCTGCACACAGAATTAGAAGACAGTTAAAACATAAGAATTGCAGTACACGCAAAGAGCTTTCCATAACATACAAGAACGCATCATTTGGATTCGTATTAAGAAAGTTACTCGCAAATGAAGTAGCATATGCATTCTGCCCAAATACCAAATGAACACATTACGGCATTCTTCAAACTCCACCAACTTCATATCAAACCTTTTTAGTTCTTTCCTTGTCCTTTAACATCAAACACACAATTGCCTCATTTAATCATCATTTTTGGTCTTTTTCACCATTTAAGCACTTCCAAGTTCAAAACCATATAACTGCACACAATGACACAAAACACCACATCTTTGCATGAAAAACAATGCAAAAGACAAGGGAAACAAAACATATAAGTTGGTATAAAACCAACTTATCAATAGATTTAGCAAAATGTCTCACTTTATTGCATGTTCTAAATCTAATGATGCTACACATATTGCTGATTTATTCTTTAAGGAAGTTGTTAGATTACATGGCATTCCACAAAGTATTGTTAGTAATAAGGATGTTAAATTCTTGTCTTATTTTTGGCGTACTTTATGGAATAAGTTAGGCACTAAATTGTTGTTTTCTACTGTTGCACATCCACAAACTGATGGACAAACTAAAGTAGTTAATCGCACTTTATCTACCTTACTTCGTGCCATTATCCAAAAGAACTTAAAGAATTGGAAAAGTTGTTTACCTCATATTGAGTTTGCATATAATAGGACTTTGCATAGTTCTACTAATTGCTCACCTTTTGAAGTTATTTATGGATTTAATCCTTTAAATCCACTTGATATTTTGCCTCTTCCTATTAATGAGTTTGTTAATGTCGAAGGTAAAAGGAAAGCTGATTTTGTGAAGGAGTTACATGAGAAGGTTCGAAATAATATTCAAAGGCGTAATGAACAAGTTGCTAAGCAAGCCAATAAGGGTAGAAAGCAAGTGATATTCGAACCAGGTGATTGGGTTTGGATTTACTTAAAGAAAGAGAGGTTTCTTGAGAAAAGGAAATCTAAGCTTCATCCAAGAGGAGATGGTCCTTTTCGAGTCTTGGAAAGGATTGGAGATAATGCTTACAAGATTGAGCTTCCAAGTGAGTATGGCAATGTCTCATCTACATTTAATGTTTCTGATTTATCTTTGTATGATGTAGGTGATTTGAGGACGAATCCTTTCGAGGAGGGAGGGAATGATAGCAATCCGTCCATGTCCATAGAGCTAAGGCCGAATCTGAATGTACATCCATTAGAGAACCTTGATGGACCATTGACAAGATCAAGGAGTAGGAGGATGAAGGCCACATTGCAAGCTTTGCTCACAACTCATTGTGAGATCTTGGACAATCTTGAGGAAGGGCATCTCACGAATCAAACATCTCAAGAAGGAGCCGTATGGAATATTTCTTCTATTACAATTCATGAAGAAGTTTCTAAGAGTTCTACATTGGAACTTAAGGAAATTCCACCTTGAAGATTTATTCTTGAAGCAATCACATTGAAGGCCAAGATGGTGTGCTTGAGTTTTCTTAAAGTGGATCACGCCATTTTTAGTGTCTTAGGAGTTATTTTGTTTTGTAATAAATTAAGTCTATTAAACATTGATTTGGGCTTAATATTTTTGAGATTAAGTAGTTGATTACTTGGCCCAATTATCTTGCATGATAATGGCAAGTAATGGATTAAGGAAAATAGCCTCCTACTTTTTAGTAGCATTCCTACTTTTTAGGAGGAAGGCTATTTTTTAGGAATTGGTACGTTTCCTAATTCTTAGGAGCCAAGAACGTTTTAACTTGCTAGAGACAAAACCATATTGGTTTTGTAAACTAGTTAGTTAGTTGTTAGTTAGTTACTTAAGAAGTCAAGTTGTAATTGGCTTAAGTTAGGGTTTATTGTCTTGAAGGCCGAATTACTTCCTATAAAAGGAAGGGCCTTGAAACGTTTTTTAAAGGAAGATTTATGAAAGAAATTTTAGCTTTGCTAAATTGATAAGCACTTTGTGTTTACAAACCTTGAATTTTCAATCAAGTTTAGTTGAAGTTCATTGACCCGCAAGCCTTTAGCTAGGACTTTTAGGCGAGCCAACTCGTTCTTAATTTTAAGAACACCTCAAACCATTTAGTTTAGTGTCGTGATTTATATGAGCTAAATTAATTGTTTTGCTATGGACGTGGGGTTCGATTGATTAATATCCAATCTTCTCGTCTTCCATTGATTTCACTTCCGCCAAATCGTGTTTGTGTTTGTGTTTTCCGTAGATTTTCATTGTGTTGTTTCTTGAATTTGAGCTAACAAGGTCCAAAGGTTGGGGTTGAATTGATCCAGGACTCAAAGCCTCGGTCCATTCACATCAGGTGATTATACATCGAGTGGTGGACGAACCAGGAGACGTCACATGGATAAAGACTGACACGAGAATATGGCGACATGAGTAAACGGGGCAGGAATGATCATGGAGATATCACCTAATCGATGTGACTGGACAAGGGTCACTTGAAGATCACGTAACTGACGAAGTGACAGGAAGTGTAGTAAGTCGGCAAAGCCCATACCTTATCACTGCTCCTCAATAGTGATCAAATAGGTTCGGAATTTTTTCCCTATAAATAGTAGCCTTACTTCATTAAAGAAGGCAAGAGGAAAAATTATAAATTATATATCATCGTGCCATCGGAGCTTCCTTGGGAAAATATCCCTGGGAATGTTAACGATAGTAGTGTTATTTGTGCATGTGTGAAAAAGTCGGTAGAACTTAATTATCAACTCGGTCAAAGGAGTTGAAATTGGTCTCACAATCAGACTCATCAACTACTTTTGTGATTATGGTGAATTTCAAATTTGGAAAGGTGCATTATTTGGATAATATAATTCATGAGAATGAGGGGATCTATGTTTTTAAACCTCCTACAAGTATCAGTTTTAGGCTTAAAAAGTAACATTTAAAATATAGTATGAATTGTATCAGTGTCAAATTTAAAAGTAACACTATAGAGTTAATATTTATTAGTGTAAAATTTAAAAGTAACACTATAGAATTCTAATGTCTAAGTTTTAACTTTAAAAGCAACAGTCCACTATTGACAAGTAAAACTGATTTTAAAAAGTAACAATTATTGCATGAAATGTACCAGTGATCAATTTAAAAGTAACATGATTAGTTTGAATCGTATCAGTATTTTGATATCTTTAAAAATCAATATTGTTATTTTTTAACATTGTATTACTTTTTGTTTTTTAGCAAAGTCTACTCTCATTATTTTTGAATCAAATTGGATATCCACAAACTGATCTGATGCCATCTTTTGAAATGGATAATATGAAGTATACTTGGAAGAAAAAAAGAGAGGAGATGGATTTAATTGTAGGGTTTACTTGATTCATCATCTCAAAAACTTCATTGAACAGTTGTATAATTCTTCAGATTTATTCAAGGTATATATTCTATTGTTTTATCTTTTATTATTTCAAAGAATAATATGGTCTATGATTGCATTTATCTTTTGATGCAGATAAACGTACGAAAATACATAAGAGCAGAATTTTGTATGAGAATTGTTTTAGACAATGTGAATACTTTGAAACAAGAGGGGTTGCAAAAGGTGAGGAAATTTGTTATAGACAGGGCGATTTGAAGAAAATAATTGATAAAGATATCAAACAACAAGAGCTGGTGCAAAAAAGCTAGAAACATGAGCAGTGTCAGCAGGCCGTGGCACAGAGAAAGAGAACAAGAACGCTCAAAAAATTAGACATTGAGCATAAATTATTTTAATGACATACATTACTATGTTTATGTTAATGAGATTGAGTATTCACATGAATATTTATAAATATGATATTTTATGCATAGTTTTACAAGTCATTGCAGTGTGAGTTTTAACACCGTTGTAAATGCTTTTTGTAGCGATCGGGGATATAGCTACTTTTTAATGTTAATGTGATTTTTTTTATTGGACAATTATAATTGTTCATATAATCATGGTAGTTTTAATCCCAATCAGGATACTTTCAAACACTAACAGTGATACTTTCTTTTAATCATCCATTCTATTACTTTTTATGATAGAGAGCGATACTTTTTGTAATCCTATATGTCCGGTAGTGTTACTTTTTAGGGTGATAGTGATACTTTAAGTTTCTGTGTGAATACTTTTAAAAGTCGTAATATTCTTACTATTAAAAACATTGTGAATACGTTTTTAATCATCCATTTAGTTACTTTTTTACATCATTGTGATACGTTTAACTCTGTTGCTCATACTCTTTGACACCAATTATATATTATTTTTTGGTCATACAATGTGATACTTTTTAAATTTGAAAGTTATACTTGTTAATATAATCGAGGTAATTTATAATGTTATAGTGATACCATAATGTGATACTGATACTTTTAATATTATCAGTAATAAAAATATTATAATGATACTTTAATGTTACAAGTGATATTTTTTAATGTTATAGTAATACTTGTAATACTTTGTAACGATGTAGTTATAATTGTGATTTTTTTTATGGCATATTGATATTGTGATACTTTTTAATAATGTTTTTTGTTATACTAATACCTTTTAAGGTATAGGGATACTTTAAATATTATAAGTGATACTTTTTACTTTTATAGTAATATTTGTAATATTTTTTAGTCAACCTTTGTATTATTTTAATAATGATTATAGTACTTTTTAAACTTACAGTAATAGAAATGGTCACCCATTTTTAAGTCACCTTTTTTCATTGTGTTGCTAATGAAACTAGTAGTGATACTCTTTGAGATGTTTCAATGCATTAGTGAGAAGTTTTAAATTTACAGTAGTGGTAGTTTTCCAAAAAAAAAAGTTGATAATTTTATTTTGTATTAGTGATAGTTTTATAAATAATGATACATTTTACTGTCTGGTAACATTGATAATTTTTTTTTTAAAAATGTAACAATGATAATTTTTATTGTCAAATTATTACTTGTTACATTGTGTATCCTAGGGTGATAATTTGTACAACGTCACACTAATACTTTTTGATATCATAGTAATACTTTTTCTAAAATAATATTTTAAAATGATTTTCTTTAAACAAAATTATTTGAAATATTATAAAAAAGTTGATATCGACTGCTACCATTCAACGATTGTTGGCTGGCAAGCATTGACCAGATTGACAGAATTCCAATAAGATTCTGGCCATTTGATCGAAATTCCACTGATGGCCGCCGATTAATGTCGATAAATATTGATCAGTGATAGACAATGCTAACTGTCGTCGGTCAATGATTGACCATGATACTTTTTAATACTATAGTAATACTTTTAAATATCATAATGTTAGTTGTTACTTTGTATTGAAAAATAATATTATTTAGGGTAAATTATAAAATATTCCCTTGTGATTTAAGTAAATATCAAGTTACCTCCTCATGCTTTAGAAATATACACTCTACCTCCCTATATTTTGTTTTGTTTTTTTTTTTTTAAAATTGGATGGAAACGACCAAGCATGACAGACTTGGCAAAAAAAGATATGGATATGCCTAAATAAATTATATTTTTTTCTCTTGTCTAAACCTTCTCTACCGTCCTATTCCCTCACTTCTTCTACTTCCACGCAGACTCAGAAATCTCCTTGATATTCAAAGTACGAACCAAATTCCTAAAATCTTTAATCTTAAACAACCCAGTAGCCCCAAAGCACCCAAAGATTTCATAGAAACCAGGTTCTTACAGGAGAGACAAGAAATGATTTTTGTTCTTATCAAAAATAAAATCTATTTGTAGTGACATGTTTTTTTTTTTTTGGTGTGTGAAAACAAGATAAAGAGAAACCAAAGCATAGGGATGTCACACTCTGTAACGTTATATTTTTTCCATTCACTTTTTAAGAGAAACCAAAGCATAGGGATGTCCATCTATTACCAAAAATAAGTTATTTATGGATATTATTAGGAAGTCCGTACAAATCGAGTCCAGTTTCCCTTTCGCTTCACAAAGATCAAGATCAAATGAACGTATATTTTCAAACCACAATGAGGTAACTTGATATTTACTTAAACCACTGTCAGGTTTTTTTTTGTAATTTGCCCTATTATTTAAAATGTAGTACTAATACTTTGTAATGTCGTTGTGATACTTGTTACTGATTTTTAATCTCCTAGTGGCACTCTTTAAAATGTAACATTGATGTTTTTTAAAATCATTCAATTACTTGTTACTTTGTACCTAAGAGTGATACTTTTTAACATGTATAATGGAAATTTTTAAAGTCATAATGCTAGTTGTTACTTTTAATATGTAATCCTGATACTTTTTATTATCAAAATGATACTTCTCAATTTGTATGTGACGGAATACCATATATCAAAGTCATGTAGCAACGGGTATTCTTCAAACTTTACACTTACCTCACAATCACAATCTTGAAAGATAAGAACAGGATCCTTGGGCTAAATTACAGCTCTGCAGTCCTGAGTGCAATCACGAATTTGGAAACACTCATTGATCACAACCCAAATCCCTTGTAATGATTTTGTGATTGAGAGAATGTTTTTGGAGAGAAAAGAGGCTCCCTTACTCTCTGTTTCTGCGTTCTGAGCTCCTAAATAGCTATCGAAGTGTCCAAGCGGTGAACCTGATTCCTGCTTGGAATTTATCCTTAATTTTTTTTATTAAGGTTTCAAACCGGGTCGGGTCAACCCATCATGGGCGACCCACCCATTTTTTCAACATTCTCCCACTTGCACATGATGGGATAGAACGGTTGCTATCCTTACACAAAATCACAATCTTCAAACAGGAAAGTGGGTCGTGCGACCGCGAGCACACCTGCACTTGGCAGCTCAAACTATGCACCTGTTAGGGATAACATAGCGGCTACAACCCTAAAGAAAATAGTGTTAATGGCGTCTCGTTGTACCCGACTCATTTTGTTAGACCAATCAAAGTATACCTAATCCCTCGAAAAGATTAAACTTGATATTCATAAAACCACCATGTATTCACAATTATAATCCAACCCAAACAGGAAACATAATTTTCGGCCAGTAAATACATGTGGAGAGTATAAACAAAATAGTCTTCCTTTCACACTAATGACATTTGATAATAAACAAATTGCTTTCCCAGTAATGTCTAGAAGGTCGAATCATTCATGACCATAAGGAACACACTAAGTAGCAAACATTTATTCATCACCTTGTGTCATCATTGAAAGTCACATAGGGCACAAACATAGGACTCATACAAGTGAGGAAGAAGGGATTAAAAACAAATATTCCCTCACTTTCCTATTATAGTCGTTTATATCACATGTGGTATGAAACACATGCTATAGTGGAATACTCTTTTCAAAAGAGCATATGCCTTTTGTACCACCATACGGATTCTAATTTAGTTGCAAATCTACATCTTGTGTCAAGCAACTAATTTGATATTTATGATAACTAGCTTTTCAAAGCGCCTTATTAAGATCTCAAATCCGAATTTTCCTCAAGCTAGTGTGATTGTGGGATATCACGTTCGGTCTCTCAGGTAAACCTCACCTTGACTTTTGTCAAGGCGACACCTTTACATACATTATTTAGTATGTTTAGTCTCATCTCAGCTCACTATAATAGCGCCTGAGGTGGTTACTCGTATGAGAGAGTCAACCAAAGCTTGGCGACATACTTTATTCAAAATGTGTATCAATGTTATAATTAAGTAAGATGTATAAAACAAACACCATATATGTATTGATATACAAAATACAACATTTGTATTTACATGGTGTATATACATCATTACTTCAAAAGAAACATCTGTGTCATTTACATTCTACGCAAACCTAGAGTCTTAACATGGAATAGAAATACATCTCTAGGAATTGGTTTAGTAAGAGGATCTGCTGCCATCTTATGCGTAGAAATATGTTGTAACTATATTTCCTTTTGTGCTACAACATCTCTGACAAAGTTGTATTTGGTGTCTATATGCTTCGTTCGACCGTGATATTTTGGATCTTTGGTGTAGTCAATGGCTGCCTGACTATCACAATGGATTGTCGTAGTCATTGACATGTCATTTGCTATTTGCAGATTTCGCAGAAATCTTTTAAGCCAAACTCAGCCTCCATGGTTGATAATGCTACGCATGTTTGTTTCTTGCTATTCCAAGTTATGGCGCGCCATTATTTACTAAGAATACATATCCTCACGTGGATTTTTGTTCATCCAGATCACCACTCCAATCTGCATCAGTGTAACCTTCTAATTGTAGGTCACCACCTTGATAGCATAAGGAATAATTGGAGGTGCCTTTTAGATGTTTCAATATCCTTTTCACTGCTTGCCAGTGAACGGGGCCAGAATTTGATTGGTAACGACTAACCGTACCAACTGCATAACATATATCAAGGCGAGTACACATCATGGCGTACATTAAACTTCCCACAGCACTGGCATATGGAACTCTTTTCATATTTTGCTGTTCTTCTGGAGTCTTAGGACACATTTCTTTACTAAGGGAATCACCTTTTGCAATAGGAGTGTCAATAAGTTTGCAATCTTGCATGTGAAAACGTTCTAAAATTTTCATAATATATGGCTCCTCTGACGGAGCAAGAAATTTCTTGGAACGATCTCTACTGATTTTCACACCAAGAATATATGCAGCTTCACCTATATCCTTCATTTCGAAATTGAAGATAACCATTGTTTAGTGGCAATAATAGCATTTATGTTATTTCCAGCCAATAAAATATCGTCAACATAAAGTGACAATATTGCAATGTTACCTTCAAACTACTTAATATATACGCAATGGTCCTCGTTAATCATCGTAAACCCATAAGATATCATGGCTCGATGAAATTTTAAATACCATTGTAAGGATGTTTGTTTAAGACCATATATCAATTTTTGAAACTTGCAACCTTTGCACTCCTGTCCTTTAATAATGAAACCTACAGGCTGTTGCATGTAGATTTCTTCATCCAATTCTCCATTGAGAAAAGCAATTTTAACATCCATTTTGGTGCAACTCAAAGTCCATAATCTATTTATAGAGGATAAGGCGAATAGAAGCAAACCTTAGAACAGGTGAAAAAGTTTCTTCATAATCTATACCTTCTTGCTGGGTATAGCCCTTAGCCACCAGACGTGCCTTGTATTTTTCAATAGATCCATCTACCTTTCTTTTAATTTTGAGAACCTATTTGTTCCCAATAGCTTTATGCTCAGATAGAAGATCAACCAATTACCAGACATGATTGGTTTTCATAGACTCTAGTTCTTCATCCATTACCTTTTTCCATTCTTCTTTATCAATTGATGAAAGCGCTTCTTCAATTGCTTTTGGTTCACTTTTATCTTAAGGAGCTATTATAAAAGCTTCTTCCTCAATCTCAAAGCGACGACGAGGAATACCTTTGCAACTACTTCTACGCAACTGAATTTCCAGTGAAATTGAAATCTTCGATAGCAAATCACTCCCACTGGGTTCAAGAGAACGAGGAATATTCTCTTTTCTTACAAATGAACTACTAGGGATGTCGCCATCATATAGATTTTGCATCTCATATAGAGCAAGATCTTTATCAATTTCACCTCGAACTGGAAATTCACTTTCCAAGAATGTGGCATCTCTTGACTCTAATTCAGTAACGCTTCCATCTGTATGTTCACCAATGAACACATATCCCTTTGAATGTTCAGAGTATCTAATAAAGATACATTTCTTTCCTCGAGGATCCAATTTTCCATATTTATGGTTTGGGTCATGAACATACGCTGCCGACCCCCAGAGCTGCAAATTACTTAGATCAGTTTTTTACCTGTCCAAAGTTCATAAGAAGTGGAAGTAAATGATTTGGAGGGCAAACGATTAAGTACATAGGTCGCAGTCAACAAAGCATCTCCCCAATAGGAGATTGGTAAATTTGCCTGCGCCATCATTGACCTAACCATGTCTAATAGGGTTCCATTCCTCCTATCTGCAACACCATTTTGTTGCGGAGTATTTGGAATAGTTAATTGCCTATTAATTCCTTTTTCATCACATAGATCTTTAAATTGATCTGACAGATTCTCACGTCCATGACCTGTTCTTAATGATTTAATTGTTTTGTCCAACTGATTTCAACCAAATTCAAATAAATTCTAAAGTATATATGGCAAAATTACCCGCTACCCATTACCCGCCAAAGCCCGCCCTTAAAAAATTACCCGCCCAAGCCCGCAACATTTTGGCCACGTGTATTATTGGGTAGGGTAATAATGGGAGCGGGTAATATGCGGGCGGGTATAAGGGTACCCACGGGTACCCTCATACCCACTATAAATGGGTATTAACGGGTACCCTAGTGGGTATCAACGGGTACCCTAGTGGGTATCAACGGGTATCCTAGCGGGTATCGATGGATATCCTAAACTGCCCTCATTAATTACCTTAAATTACCCTCGTTAATTTTCAAGTGGAAAAAGAAAAAAAAGGAATGAGTTACACATATTTTCACACACTACACATAGTTTACACATAGTACACTTTTTTACACACATTGCACATATTTTCACACATTACACATAATTTACACATTTTCATACACTACACAAATTTTCACAAGCTACACATTTTTTCACACACTCCACATATTTTACACATACTACTCACATTCACACACTACACATTTTTTTCATACATTACACATTTTTTCACACACTACATACATTTTCACACACTACACATATTTTACACACATTACACACATTTTCACACACTACAAATTTTTCCACACTACACATTTTTTCACACACTACACACATTTTCACACACTACACATTTTACACATCGTACACACATTTTCACACTACACACATTTTCACAGACTACACATATTTTCATACACTACACATATTTTACACATAGTAAACACATTTTCACACACTATATATTTTTTCACACACTACACACATTTTCACACACTACACATATTTTACACACACTACACATATTTTCACACATTACACATTTTTTCACACACTACACATATTTTACACACAGTACACACATTGTCATACACTACACATTTTTTCACACACCACATATTTTTTCACACACTACACATAATTTCACACACTACACATATTTTACACACACTACACATTTTTTTCACTTACTACACATATTTTAAATATAGTACATACATTTTCACACAAAACACATATTTTTACACATTAAACATATTTTACACATAATACACACATTTTTACAGACTACACATTTTTTCACACACTACACATTTTTTTCACACACTACATACATTTTCACACACTACATATATTTTACACATACTACACACATTTTCACACACTACATATTTTTTCACCTTATACACATATTTTACACATAGTACACACATTTTCATACACTACACATTTTTTCACACACTACACATATTTTACACACATTACACACATTTTCACACATTACAAATTTTTTCACACACTACATATTTTACACATAGTACACACATTTTCACACACTACACAATTTTTCACACACCACACATTTTTTCACACACTACACACATTTTCACACACTACACATTTTTTCACCAAGTACACATATTTTACACATAGTACACACATTTTCATACACTACACATTTTTTCACACACTACACATATTTTACACACATTACACACATTTTCACACATTACAAATTTTTTCACACACTACATATTTTACACATAGTACACACATTTTCACACACTACACAATTTTTCACACACCACACATTTTTTCACACACTACACATATTTTCACACACTACACATATTTTACACATCATACACACATTTTCACACACTGCACACATTTTCACAGACTACACATATTTTCACACACTACACATATTTTACACATAGTACACACATTTTCACACACTACACATTTTTTCACACACTACACATTTTTCACACACTACACACATTTTCGCACACTACGCAATTTTTCACACACCACACACATTTCTTCACACACTACACACATTTTCACACACTACACACTTTTTCACATACTACACATTTTTTCACACACTACACACATTTTCACACACTACATATTTTTTCACACACTACACACATTTTCACACACTACACATTTTTTCACACACTACACCTATTTTCACACACTACACATATTTTACACATCGTACACACATTTTCACACACTACACACATTTTTACAGACTACACATATTTTCACACGCTACACATATTTTCACACACTACACATATTTTACACATAGTACACACATTTTCACACATTACATATTTTTTCACACACTACACATATTTTACACATAGTACACACATTTTCACACATTACACATTTTTTCACACACTACACATTTTTCACACACTACACACATTTTTACACACTACACACATTTTCACACACTACACATATTTTACATACACTACACATATTTTTACACATTACACATTTTTTCACACTCTACACATATTTTACACACAGTACACACATTTTCATACACAACACATTTTTTCACACATCACACATTTTTTCACACATTACATATATTTTCACACACTAAACATATTTTACACACACTACACGCATTTTCACACACTACACTTTTTTTCACACACTACACACATTTTCACACACTACACATATTTTAAACATAGTACACACATTTTCACACGCTACACATATTTTTACACACTACACATATTTTACACATAGTACACACATTTTCACACACTACACATTTTTTCACACACTACACATTTTTTTCTCACACTACACACATTTTCATACACTACACATATTTTACACATAGTACACACATTTTCACACACTACACATTTTTTCACATAGTACACATATTTTACAAAATACACACATATTTTCACACACTACACATTTTTTCACACTACATACATTTTCACACACTACATATGTTTTCATATACTACATATTTATTCACACACTATACACATTTTCACACGCTACACATATTTTACACATATGTAGTGTATGAAAAAATATGTAGTGTGTGAAAATGTATGTAGTGTGAAAAAATGTGTAGTGTGTGAAAATGTGTGTACATTTTGTAAAATATGTGTACTATGTGAAAAAATGTGTAGTGTGTGAAAATGTGTGTAGTATGTGTATAATATGTGTAGTGTGAAAATGTGTGTAGTGTGTGAAAATATGTATAATGTGTGAAAAAATATGTAGTGTGTGAAAATGTGTGTACTATGTGTAAAATATGTGTAGTGTGTGATAAAATGTGTAGTGTGTGAAAATATTTGTAGTGTGTGTAAAATATTTGTAGTGTGTGAAAATGTGTGTAGTGTGTGAATGTGTGTAGTATGTGTAAAATATATGTAGTATGTGTAAAATATGTGTAGTATGTAAAAATATGTATAGTGTGTGAAAATGTGTGTATTGTGTGAAAATGTGTGTAGTGTGTGAAAAATATGTAGTGTGTGAAAAAATGTGTAGTGTGTGAATGTGTGTAGTATGTGTAAAATATGTGTAGTATCTGAAAATATGTGTAGTATGTGTACAAATTGTGTAGTGTTTTGTTGGGTTGGACCCGCGGGTCAAGGGTTATGATTGCCACCCCTAATAACTAATACTCATATCACTCTATGAGAGTACATCACTACGGGTACCTGCAACTACCAGCAAACTACCCGTAAATTACCCTGTAACTACCAATAATTTACTAAATTAGGGTACCCGTGGGTATCCGCGGGTACTCACAAATCTATTATTATCCGTCCAAACCCGCCCATCAACAAAATAGGGTATGAGCGGTTAGTTGCCTCTTTTTCCAATACCCATTAACTACCCGCCCAAACCCGCCCATTTGCCAGCTCTAGTCTAAAGCAATCCAATGCTTCTAACTTATGGGAAATCAGATAAACATGGCCGAAACGAGTAAAATCATCTATGAAAGTGATGAAATACGAAACTTCACGCCTTGCCCTCACATTCATTGGGCCACATATGTTAGAATGGATTAATTGCAATGGGAATTCTAATCTGGTTCCTTTGCCAAATGGTTTTCTTGTTGTTTTTCCAGCTAGACAATGCTCACATATTGGTAGATCGACTTTTGAGACACTGCCCAAAAGATTTTATTTGGCTTAGCCTGTTCATACGATCTTGCCCAATATGGCCCAACCTAGCATGCCACACATTGACATTTATATCATCACTAGTAGATGAAATAAAAGAAAAGCACATATCATCATTATATACATCATTTTGTACTACATCGAGTATAATAAAACCATCCAAAAGATGTGTAGAACCAACAAGGTTCGTGCCATAGTATAAATGTACATCGTTTGAACTACCACAAAAAAACATGTCATAACCTAAACCAAAAAGGACAATGACAGAAACCAAGTTTCGTCGAATATCTGGAGCATACAAAACATCATGTAGGAAAAAAGTGTGGCCACCAATCAAAAGTAATTTACAAGTGCCAATGCCTTTGACTTCAATCTTAGCATTATTTCCTATATATATCCATTTCGATCCTGAAGGGATACGACGACATTCGACAAAAACTCCTCTGTCTCTAGCTGCATAGTCCATGGCTCCTGAGTCAACTGTCCACAAAGGATGCGATTCAGTAAGCATTACGGTGCTAGAAACATAGCTATCACAAATATGAGATTTGAACAATACCTTCTTGGGCTCAGTGCATTCACGAGCATATTGGCCCAGTTTGCCATAATTATAACAGGATTGATTGCTCTTGTCCTTTTTCAAGCCACCACGCTTACCTCTATTGCGGTGAAAAGTTTGGGCCTTTTTGAACTCTTGGGTCGCCTTTTTGAAGAATTTCTTGTTCTTTCTGGGTTTGGAGATTGAAGCTCTGTTCGCACTGGACTCGGCAACAAATGTCTGGCAAGATTTGGCAGCCTCTAGGCGCTCCTCTTCCAGTAAAACATGATGCCTCGCTTTATCAAAGTTGGTTATATCACTATTGTGAATCATATTTACTTTCATATGCTCCCAACTCTGAGGTAGCGATCTGATGACTGCTTGCACTTGTTGCTCATCAGTAAGTATATGTCCAGCTGATTTCAACTCTGTAATCATAGTCACCGTATGACCCAAATGTTGCCCCATCGTATGATATTGCTTTTTCACATAAGTGTCAAATTTGACTGTAAGTTGTCTAAGCTTAGTGGTTGAAATCACTCCAAACTTTTTCTTCAGAGCAATCCAAAGTTCCTGAGCAGTCTTGAATTCTTCAAACTCAACCATCAAATCATCCTGCATGCTGCTCAGCATCGTTATGTGAGCTGTGCTATTTTTTCTTTTCCATGCTAGAAAAGCTTCAAGATCTCTTTGATGTTGAGGGGTATTGCCCTGCTCTGGTTCTTTCATGGTATGATAGAGAGTCTCTAGACATTCTTATTCTTCAAGAATGTACTGAATTCTTCGATGCCACATATCAAAGTTATCACCATTCAGTTTCTCTCCTTTGTTCAAATCAGCCACGATGTTCTTACTAGCAACAGCCATTGAAAAAACTGCATATAGATCACAAAATAAGATAATTATGCATTGATAAACAAATATATATAATCTTTACTTTGCATCAAAATATCATTTAAACAATAATTTTTAGACAATAGGTACACAATAGAAAGTTTGCAAGCTCCTAATCATCTCATGTACACGAAAAGTCTAAATAATATTGTTCAAACATATTTATGAGCTAAGTTTCTATAGTTGGAAGTCACAGCTCAACCAGCCAATATGTATGCTCCCACTGGAATAAAAATATACAAATATTGCATAAAATACGCATGTCGTATTTATGTTGATGTCATGGCATGTTATAAAATTAAACATTCAACAATAGATGCCATATTTTCATTAGGATAAATAATTTTCGGAAAAACGTAATTTTCATGAATTTTATCATTTTTATACTAAATAATATGCAATCATTAAATCCAAAATATATTTTATGTCACTAAAAATATTTCAGATTATTGCATATTCATCTAAAACACAAAATTAGAAAAATTTTGGTGCAAGAATCATATTTTTTCTGATTTATTATTAATTTTATATGAATTTTCAAAAACAATTAATTATCTCTTTTAATTTTAAAAAAATAAAAAATAAATAAATCAGAGAAACAGCTGAGCCAGGCGCGCGTGAAGAACAGGCGCTCCTTCTTCTTCGTTTGCCTCCAAAACAGAAGCTTTGAACTAAAAGTTGTTCAAGTTTTCTTTCAAACTTTAAATAAGGATTTCTCATAATCCAGGCGTCTGTTTTTAAAGTTCTATATACCGATAGAAAGTTCTTGACAAGAAGAACGTGATCATATAGAGAAGAGCCTCTGAAACTATTTCTACAATTCGCAGAAAATCAAGAAAGTTTCGGTTCCAAAATTTGTCAACTCCCACTCCACTGAGAAACAAATTACCAAAACTTGAACACACGTTCTTCTTCACATCAGGTACATGTTTCCAGAGTTTCAGAGGTTATAATCAAGTATATCCAAAGATGTCATATGAGCCCTTCCGAAGATTTCCAAGAAATCTGATCGAATATGAACTTTCAGCTCAACCACAACAATAAAGAGCAGCCATAGAAAGCTCTGATACCACTGATGGAATACCATATATCAAATTCATGTAGCAACGGGTATTCTTCAAACTTTACACTTACCTCACAATCACAATCTTGAAAGATAAGAACAGGATCTTTGGGCTGAATTACAGCTCTGCAGTCCCGAGTGTAATCACGAATTTAGAAAACACTCAATGATCACAACCCAAATCTCTTGTAATGATTTTGTGATTGAGAGAATGTTTTTGGAGAGAAAAGGGGCTCCCTCACTCTCTGTTTCTGCGTTCTGATCTTTTAAATAGCTATCGAAGTATCCAAGCGGTGAACCCGGTTCCCGATTGGATTTTATCCTTAATTTATTTATTTACTTTTGTTATTAAGGTTTCAAATCGGGTCGGGTCAACCCATCATGGGCGACCCATCCATTTTTTCAACAGTATGCTATAGCGATACTTTTGATAAATATACTGATACTTTTCAATATAACACTGATAATTTTTTTAATATCAAAGTAATACTTCTTAATTTGTATGTGATAGTTATACTTTTGATAAATGTATAGATACTTTTTAATGAGTCACTGATACTTGTAACTTTATATGCAATAGTTATATCTTTTATAAATGTAACACTGATATTTTTTAATATGTTTGGTGATACTTTTTAAGATGATGTTAATAATAACTTAATTTGTTCTATTATGTCTCTAATATTATCTGCTTTTATTATGATTAAATCACAATTAACTTTCTGTAGCATATATGAACTCGTTTTATAGGATTATCTCTTTGTAAATATATTTTTTGAGAAGGTTAACAAAAGAATCGAAAAATGGTTCAATGCATCCAAGTCGAGTTGCTAGTAGATCCCACATATATAGCACATGGGCCTAATTATTTTGCACATGTTATTCAACTATATAAACCAATAACAAGTTGAAATAATTCCTAAATATAATCTTTGATAGGTTAACACAAGGATTAAAAAATGGTTCAATGCATCGAAGTGGGGTTGATAAGGTTCCCGTTGAGAATGTTCCACCTTTGGGCGGATTGGTAAACTTATTTGATCCACATGACAGGTCTAGTTTGGAAAATTCAACCAACAAGATCACAAACGAATCAACACAAAAAGAATAATAGTTAGAACAAACAAAGAAAGAAAAAAGAAACAAAGAAATAATATTGAACGCGATTGAATGGAAACTTGTCCAAAGCCCCAACGTTATTACAAAACCAACTTGATTCGGGCGGCATCTAAATCAAATCAGATTTGGCTGTTCTCAAACTTAGAACAAAAGCAAGACTAATAGGCTTAATCTCACTTTAGGGTTTAGAAAAACAAAAGCTCAAACTTAGCTTAAGGTTTCTAAGGATTTGGGATCAAATTTTGCTCTGCAAAATAATGACTTCTTAATTCAAAAATCAACAACCAAAATTCATAGGTTTACAAGCCTTTAAATAGGCACAAAGGCTTGCCAACAAATAACCCTAATAATAACTATTAAGTAGTTTCCTAATTGGAATTAACTTCCCTAAAATAGAATTAACACATGCTTCAATCATGCATGATGTTTAGCCATGTGAAAACACCATATTGAACATATCACAGTTCATGCAAGAACATTTGATCACGTTCTTTATTAAAAAGAAACAACAAAAAAAAACGAACTATAAATCAAAACTATAAAACTGCCAAAATTCCCAGTGTCGCGACGTTGGGGTATGCATGTCGCGACGTTAGTGGACGTCGCGATGCGAAAGGTCACACGTCACGACGTGCGGAAATACACGCTGGTGATTTAAATTGGATTTTAATTCCAATTTTTCAAACTTCAAAATTCCAGAGAGTTACGTCGCGACGTGGAGCTGGATGGACGTCACGACGTCGGTGCACGTCGCGACGTGGAGCTATAGACGTCGCGACGTGGAAGCGCGATCAACCAACACTTGTCCAATCTTGCTCTCCAATGAAGTTTCTCTATGTAATGTCAAAACCGCAAGGTTCCAAGGCTTAGAATCCGTCCTCACTTCATCGAAACCTTGTTCCAGCAACTTGTATGCATCGTCCAACACTTCCATGATCAAACCATTAAGAGCCAACTTGAACTGTTTGGTTTTAGCGCGAGTCATTGGTCCACCAATTCCACGTAACGGGTCAATGGAATGTTGTTCACCATCAAGCGCGTCTGGATTCCTATCATTCTTCCCCTCCTCAAAAGGATTCGTCCTCGAATCTCCTGCATCAAACAAAGAGAGATCAGAAACATTCGTCCTCGAATCTCCATACTCATTGGGCAAATCAATGCGATATGCATTGTCATTAATGCGCTCGAGAACTTGGAATGGTACATCACCTCGTGGGTGAAGCTTTGATTTCCGTTTCTCAGGAAATCTTTCTTTACGTAAGTGTATCCAAACCCAATCACCCGGGTGGAACACTATACGGCGTCTTCCTTTATTGGCTTGCTTAGCATACTGCTCATTTCTCCTTTCAATATTGTCACGAACCCTAGCATAAAGGTCCTTAACAAAAGTAGCTTTGCTTGCACCATCAACATTAACAAACTCGTTAATAGGAATAGGCAAAATATCCAAAGGTGTCAAGGGATTAAAGCCATACACAATTTCAAAGGGAGAAAAAGAAGTAGAACTGTGAATAGTACAATTATAAGCAAACTCAATATGTGGCAAACAATCTTCCTATTTCTTGAGGTTCTTTTGTATGATAGCACGTAATAAAGTAGATAGAGTCCTATTAACTACCTCAGTTTGCCCAACCGTTTGCGGGTGTGCAACAGTAAAAAACAACAATTTAGTTCCCAATTTGCTCCAAAAAGTTCTCCAAAAATGACTAAGGAACTTAACGTCTCTATCGCTAACAATAGAAGTAGGAATACCATGCAATCGTACAATTTCTTTGAAGAAAAGGTCTGCGATATGTGTGGCGTCATTAGTTCGTGAACATGTAATAAAATGGGCCATTTTACTGAACCTATCAACCACCACAAAAATACAATCCTTACCACTAGGTGACCTAGGCAATCCCAAAACAAAATCCTTTGAAATATGTAACCAAGGATGCAAAGGTACAGGCAGTGGCATGTACATACCATGAGGCATTGTTTTTGACTTTGCCTGTTTACAAACAATACACCTTTGACAAACAGATTGAACACTTTTGCGCATATGAGGCCAATAAAAATGTTCTTGCAAAATATGTAATGTTTTGTTAACACCAAAGTGACCCATTAATCCACCTCCATGTGTCTCAACAACTAATAAATCACGAATAGAGCAATTAGTGACACACAATTTATCCTTTTTAAACAAGAAACCATCATGCAAATAATACTCTCCTTCGGATTTATGCAAACATATCTCATACACAAGTTTAAAATCAGCATCTTCAGCATACAATCCTTTCATGACATCAAATCCAAGCAGTTTAGTATGCAAGAAAGTAAGCAAATTGTACCTTCTCGACAGTGCATCAGCGACCACATTTTCCTTTCCTGCCCTGTACTTAACAACGTAAGGAAAAGTCTCAATAAACTCTAACCACTTAGCATGTCTTTTATTTAACTTACCTTGGGTCTTAAGAAACTTAAGACTCTCATAATCTGAATGAATGATGAATTCTTTTGGCCAAAGGTAGTGCTGCCAAACTTGCAGAGATCTCACCAGTGCATACAACTCCTTGTCGTATGTTGGGTAATTCAGTGTTGCTCCATTAAGCTTCTCACTAAAGTATGCCACGAGCTTGCCTTCCTGCATCAAAACAGAACCAACACCTTTCCCGGAGACATCATATTGTATTTCAAAAGCTTTCTCAAAATTAGGTAACATAAGAACAGGAGCATTAGTTAATTTCTGCTTCAAAGTATTAAAAGCTCTTTCTTGAGCATCAGTCCAAACAAAAGTCAAATTCTTCTTAACTAGATCATTTAAGGGTTGCAATTGTACTAAAGTCTTTTACAAACCTCCTATAAAATCCAGCTAAGCCATGAAAACTCCTAACATCATTAGCTGACTTAGGTGTGGGCCAATCTCTAATTGCTTTCACTTTATTTTCATCAACAGAAATTCCTTCAGCACTTACAACAAATCCTAAAAAAGTAACGGATGAAGAACAGAATTCACACTTTTTAAAATTTGCATAAAGCTGATTTTTACGAAGTACAACAAACACTCTCCTTAAATGTAACACATGTTCTTCAAGTGTTTTGTTGTAAACAAGTATATCATCAAAGTAAACTACCACAAATTTCCCTATGAAAGATCTAAGTACATGGTTCATTAAACGCATAAAAGTGCTTGGTGCATTAGTCAATCCAAAAGGCATAACTAACCACTCATAAAGACCATACTTAGTTTTGAAGGCAGTTTTCCATTCATCACCCTCTTTCATACGAATTTGATAATAGCCACTTTTCAAATCAATCTTTGTAAAGATTTTAGAGAGCCATATAACTCATCTAACATGTCATCTAACCTAGGGATAGGGTGATGATATTTTATGGTTATTTTATTAATGGCTCTACAGTCAACATACATTCTCCATGTTTCATCTTTCTTAGGAACAAGGATAACAGGCACAGGACATGGACTAAGACTTTCGCGAACAATACCTTTTTCTAGAAAACCATCCACTTGCGCTTGGATTTCCTTTGTCTCCTCAAGACTTGCTCTATATGCTGGTCTGTTGGGATTTGAAGCACCAGGGATGAAATCAATCTGATGTTCTATACCTCGAATTGGAGGTAACCCATTTGGCAACTCCTCGGGGAATAAATCTTCAAATTCCTGTATAAGAGAAATCACAGTACTAGGCAAAGTAGAAAGGTGACATCAAGTACAAATCTTTGTAAATAAGTACAAATATCTCATGCCTATCTAGTATTGCCTTTTTAACTTCACTTTTTTGTGCAAAGATTGTTAACCTCTTTTCTTTCTCCTCTTGCTTCATCTGTCGGCCTTTCATCTTTGCATTATTGCTAGAAGGGGTAGATGTGTTTCCCACTTCTTGTTTCATTTTCTCGGCTTGCACCAATTGCCTATATTCCTTGGAGATCTTGGCTTGATCTTCATATACTTCCCATAGTTTCAAAGAAGCTAAAATGTACCTCTTACCATCCTTCTCCACAGTGTAGTGATTCTTTCTTCCATCATGCATGACATATCTATCAAATTGCCATGGACGTCCAAGTAGCACATGCGCTGCCTCCATTGGAACAACATCACATAGAATATCATCAGTATATCTTCCAATTGACAAAGATAAGCGCACCTGTTTGTTTACCTTAACCTCCCCACTGTGATTCAACCATTGAAGCCTGTATGGTTTGGGGTGTTTTGAACAAGTAAGCTTCAACTTGGATACCAATAATGTACTCGCCACATTAGTGCAACTCCCACCATCAATAATCAAACTGCACTGTTTGTTCTGAATAATGCACTTGGTGTGGAAGATGTTCTCACGTTGCACTGTCTCGCCTTCCAGCTGTGGCTGTGTACTCAAGGTTCTCATGGTGACAAGAGACTCAACAAATTCCAACTTTCTGGAGCATCATCTTCATAGGCTTCACCATAACTCCTTTCTTCAAGCTCGGGCATCTCGTTATCACTTGAATGAACACTAGCGACATCCCCATTGTCAAGGTAGTAAATAGCCTTCTTGCTGGGACAATTTGCCTGTACATGACCATATCCTTGACATTTATAACATTTAACCTCACTAGTTCTTTGGGGTGTGTTGAAAGCTGGTTTCTGGACAGTTGGTGGTGTTCTTTCCACCGGCTTGGGCGTAGTATTACCTCCAAAAGTTTTGTTCTTCATGGCTGTAATAGGTGGAGTCTGTCAGTTGTTACGTTGCCAAGGAGGTTGACGAGGTGTAAGTCATCCTTTTTGCTTCATGTGATGCTCTATTTGAATAGCATTATGCAACATCTTTGTCAAGTCATAGGATTTTTGAAAACCCATCTTGTATGCCAATGCGGGAGTCATTCTTGCCAAGAACCTAGCCATTGTTGTTTCGGGTTTCTCCACAATATTTGCCTTTATCATGAGCAACTGCATTTCCTTAAAATAATCATCAACGGGTCGGGTTCCTTGGGTGAGGGTTTGAACTTGCATCCGCAATTCATTAGCGAAATATGATGGCACAAATCGCCTCCTCAAAATTGATCGCATCTCTCTCCAAGTTCGGATTGGGCGCTCCCTATTTAGCTGCCTATCCTTTACCAATTGAGTCCACCAATGAGCTGCATAATCTTTAAAATGTATGGTCACCATGCACATTTTCTTATCTTCAGAGTAAGAATTTCCAGTAAAAATTTGCTCCACTGTATAGATCCAATCAAGAAATGCATCGGGATCTGATGTGCCATGAAATTTTGGGAATTCCAATATAACTGAACCCACATAAACTCGGACTTACCCCGGCTCTTTGACTGTTCAGATTCTATGAACTCCTCTCCATCAAAATCATCCTCTTCAAATTCGGCTTCAAGTTTCTTGGAGGGTGTTTTCTTAGAAGCGGATTGTTGAGCTTCTGTCAGATTCTGCACTTGAATTGAGAACTTTTGCACCATGTTAAAAAGTGTATCAATTTGAAATTTTTGTTCAGATTGAATCTTTGAAGTTTCCTCCGCCACGTTAGTGGACGTCGCGACGCGAAAGGTCGCACGTCGCGACTTGCGGAAATACACGCTGGTGATTTAAATTGGATTTTAATTCCAATTTTTCAAACTTCAAAATTCCAGAGAGTTACGTCGCGACGTGGAGCTGGATGGACGTCGCGACGTCGATGCACGTCGCGACGTGGAGCTATAGACGTCGCGACGTGGAAGCGCGATCAACCAACACTTGTCCAATCTTGCTCTCCAACGAAGTTTCTCCATGTAATGTAAAAACCTCAAGGTTCCAAGGCTTAGAATCCGTCCTCACTTCATCGAAACCTTGTTCCAGCAACTTGTATGCATCGTCCAACACTTCCATGATCAAACCATTAAGAGCCAACTTGAACTGTTTGGTTTTAGCGCGAGTCATTGGTCCACCAATTCCACGTAACGGGTCAATGGAATGTTGTTCACCATCAAGCGCGTCTGGATTCCTATCAGGGGTTGACCGCTTCGTTGGCTTTGAGTAAAATTTTATTATTTCTAGCAAACTAACTCATGGCTTCGTAATATTATATTAAATATTCATTCTATGGGTGTAGTTTTCAATTTTTTATTTTGTGGAACTCTCACATGAAACGGTGACATATATGCGACACGTAATGCATGTTTTTTTAGCGTATTAATTTTTATTTCATAATGATACGTTATATGTTTTGTGCCAATTATATAATGCCTTCATACTCCATACTTCATATGTTATATATCAATTATAATATCTTCATACTTATTCGTACTTCATTATACACCAATCATAATATTTTCGTACTTCTTCATACTTCTTCATTCGTTACGCCAATCAAAATGCCTTCATACTTTTTCATACTTTATACTTCTTACGTCAATCATAATGTCTTCACACTTAATACTTCATATATTATACGCCAATTATAATACTTTATACGTAAACTGTATTATATATGCGCGTGGGAACGCATTCGCACAAGAGTTTTTGTGTTTTATTTTTGTCTTCATCGATAGATGCCTTATTCATACTCAACTTATCTCTAATAGGCTTTGCTTTTCTATGGATAATCACGATGCATTAAAGAAAAAATATTGAAATAGACAAAAAAAAAACCATGTATGATAAACATTAAAAATCGTCTCTTTCTTATAATGAATTTACAACTCATAAATGCTATCATGGTGTAAGATTTTTTAAATCTCCCTAATCAGCCTCTATAGTACGCCTAACAAATTTTTCTATAAGACAAAAGGGAAATTTTGGTTCAATATTTTTTTTAGTGGGTAAGTTGGGAGTCAAAGGCTAAAATATTATCTAATTTTCGACAATTCTCATTGAACTCTAGCCCTTGTTGGCTCAGGTGAAAGGCATTCTTCTATGTTTTTTCTCTTAATTGGGGAAGACTGCTGCTGCTGCTCTTCTTGTGATTCTTTGACTTGTCCTCTCAACAAATGGGGTCTGAGTTTATTCACATCTGATTGTTTGACTGGTTTAAGAAAGAATTCATTGGCGCCTTCTTCCAAGCATCTGTTAATCCTTGAGGGTTCATTCTCAGAAGACATTATTACAACTGGGATGTCCTTCAGTGATGAAGATTCCTGCAAAAAATAATCAAGATGCATTTTAGTGATTAATCTTCAATATCCACAATCTTTAATTTATTGATTAAGTAAAGAGTTTTTTTCTCTTAGTTTTTAGACACAAAATGGATGAATTTTCATTAGTTTTATTCGGTACATGAACCAAACTCGATACCCTTACGTTTGCTTAAAAGTACGATTTTACATCATGGGGCCAGAATCCAACAAAGTTTGACTTATTCATGATTATTTTAGGGCAAGATACATTGCACCCTTAATTGTTATGGTTGACACGATCAAGGCAAAAGGGCCTTTGAGATTTGATCTTGTATGATTTGATACGATAGGTGCTAAACTTGCCAATTTGGATTATTGGGTCATGATAATAAACATTTAAATAGAAAACCATTTGTAGGAAAAATATAACTTAATTATGATTGTGTACTATCCTTGAGATTTTGGTGCTAAAACTTAGTCTTTTTTATGTATAACTAAATTAAATTGTCCTTTTCAGGTTATGAATGACATTGGAATTTTTAATGCCTTGATGCTAGAAATATGTTTTTGTTTTTAGATTTATTTTATAAACACACTCTTTTAAACATATTTGAGAGATTCGATACGTAAAATATCGTTTAGGCGTGTAAACGTAAATGTGAAAAAATTCTTAGCACGTAAAGGATAAATTGTTAAGAGACTAATAATTTGAAATTTCTAACATCTTTTCAGTCAGAATTTTTGACATTGCAAACCGACAATTATTACTAGTCTTTTCTTAAAAAGTACTCCAGGGAGAAAAAAAAGGGTAATTTCTACAGAAAGAAATGCTCACCTTAATCTTTCGCAATAAATCATAACCCGTCATTCCCGGCATGCAATAATCCGTGATGATCAAATTCACTTCCACTTCCTGTTATGGTAAAAATTTTATTGAGAGAAATCAGCCAAAAGAGACCAAAAATTAAACAGAGACAAACACAAACATCAGCAGTTTGCCTTTATTTTATGCACACCTATAACTTTGTCCGATTTATGATTAGCAATTCAAGAGACAAAGTAGATTCGAAAACAATAGAAATCAAGCGAAAAAGACGAAATGTTTGAAAGGCAGGGGAAAATTAAACTCTTACATGGTGATGATTGCTGCAGGCGTTTTCTTTTTCATCATTTTGTAATCCCAGAAACTCAAGAGCCTTAGTTCCAGAATCAACAGCAGTAACTGCATACCAAAACCACTTAAAAAATCAACCGTTATACAAACACAAAAGAACAAAAATTTTATTGGTATGACAACATTTAATAGTTTGATCATTAATAATAACAAAAGATACCTTGATAAGAAGAAGTCTTGAGGAGCCTTTCAATCAACTTTCTATCAATGATGCTATCATCAACTGCTAAAACATGAAATTGATAATCTGTGACCACTGCTCCCATTTTTCAAACTATGTCAAAAAACCCGAAAGTTTAATGCAAGAAAAAAGCAGAAACACGAGAGATTAGAGATGCCCAGGAGAATAATTAATCTGAAGAATGAAGAATGAAGGATTCTTCGCCACAATGATGAGTTTATATTAGGCCCCAATGGAGGTTAGATGGGGGAAGATACACGAAATATTTGACAGTTTGGAAATAGAGATCCGACCAGATATTATTCAGAATCTCTGGGATTTTCTGAGTTGATTTTTGAATTCGTGAAGAAGCAACGAAGTTTCATATTTTAATAATATCATTGAATCAGATTTGTAAGGTGTAGACTTTGATACGAAGATTTGGTTGGCTTTTTGTTCAAGGGAAGGTTGTAGCTGTATTAGATGCCCCTTGATCTTTTGTTTAAACATTAAGGTTACTAAAAAATATCCCCATGCACGTGCTTACAAACTTACAAGTTAAAAAAATTTAGTTGACACTTACTACAATTACCAAAATCATTTTTCTTTACTTTTCTTTCTTCTTTTGGTGATATTACCATCATATGTTTTTTTATCTTGAGAAAAATACAATTTTGCTTTTAAAGTTTAAGTAGTAGCATGTTTAGTCACTAATAATTTATCTCAATATGATTCTTAAAATTTAATTTGTAACCAATATAAGACAATTAATAGACTTTGTTTGTTGATTTATAAAAGTAGTCATGTGTTTAGCATATGTTCCTTAGTACAAATCTCCTATCTTTTCTTTGATAAAAAACTGAAGTCTAATTTTTTATATAATAAAAAAATAAAACCGTCATTATGAGACTAATTTCAACAACGTGGGTTCATCCATCATTGCATGATTTTGTTTTTCTGTGTAAAAAAGAAGACTTACTTTTTTTTAAAGAGAAACGTTAAAAGGTTGATCATTAACGGACATGTACTAAACACGTTATAACTTCTATCAATTAACAAAGAAAATCCGTCAATTGTCTTGTATTGACGCTAATTGAAATCTTGGGGATCAGATTTCATCTTCGGAAATCATTATAAGGGATCACCAAAAGTGTCCCTATTTAAATTTTGAGAAATAAAATTGTTCTTTTTTTTCTTTTTTCTTTTACAAAAAGTAGTAAATGAGAAAATCGGTTTATACAAGTGGTTACACATGTAAATGTTAGAATATACAAATTAGAGAAATGATAAGAAGTACATGTTTTTCATAATTGCCATGAAGTCCTATTATTATTCAATAAGTGAGTATTCATTATGAATAGATGATCTTAAATGAGTAGAATTAGGCATAAAAAAATTTCACACTTCCTATCATTACACTACCACATAATAGTAATAAAAATAGTACATTAGATACCTATATCGCATTATGTAAAGATATCATGAACAATGTTGTAAAATTGGGGCAAGAATCTTGTGTGTTTGTACTATACAAGTACTGGTAATTACTTAAAGCATATATTATTGCCCACTGACAAAATGCCTTTGTAATTATTTACTTGAAGCATAGGTAAATTACCTAGCTCAAATAAAGCACAAAAGGAGAATTAATTATCTCTTTCTTGTCAAGTAAGGTTTGATTTTAACTTAGCTCTTTCTTTATTTAACGGTGATGAAAATTAAGTTTCTTTAAATTACTTGTATATATTCTATGTTATTGAGACCAAAAAGGAGAATAATTAATAGCCATTTTTTGCTTGTTTCCATATTTTCTTATGAGGAATTGTGTTTAATTAATTGATTGACTAGTTATTCATTGACATTTGAGTGGTCGGTAGTTGTACCAAATGTTTCTTAAGGGGCAAATTTAGGTTCCAAATTGCGTCAATTCACGAAGACATGACTTCCCCACAAAATCAAATCCTTTTTGAACAAGTAAATGCAAAAAAGGATAAAATCATAAAATATGAATAATTAATTTAATTTCTGAAATGACTTATTAGTCAACCAATATAATAAATCATTCTTAGGAATTTTTTTTCCACATTTCCCCCTTTTCTTTTAATTGCAAAATATTGATAGTCAATATTAATCATTCGGTCTAATCTTACTCGATACAACATATCCACATTTTAAGTGCGACGAAATTGGTTTTGTTTTCAAATAATTCAATTGAATTTCTAATAAGAAATAGTGATATGTGAAAATAATATTCTGGGATATATACTATGGTGAAATGCAAGCAATAACGGAAAAATGTCCTCAAGAATGCACATGCTGCAAAAGAATGGCGCTCGAATCAAACTAATATTATTTGATAAAATGAAAAATTGTAAAGTTTTTTTTTTTTTTGGTAAGTAAAATAATGTAAAGATTAATAAAATGCCTAAGAATTTTTAATAGAAGTTTTAATTATAACTAAATCAAAACCTATTCAACTAGTGAAATAAAATTTGTAAACAAAATTATCCCTTTTACATTAATAAATAGTTCAGTCGTGACATAATATGTATATGAAAAACAAAGAACGCATATGTGTAATTGTGTCTTTACGTACGTTCGGCATGACATGAAATTTCGAAATACTTATGTAATCTACATTTTTAGTTTATGTTCACAAATATAACGAACAAAAATTAGATTTATTTTTTCTTTTTTAAAAAGCTGAAGGAAGGTTGAGAAATGTGCTAGAAAAGGAAAAATTACAAAAGAGACACTTGAGATTTGAAAAGTTTTCAATTACCTCTATATAATTTAAAAACCTGCAAGCTACTTCCTTATGTTTCGATTTTTGTTTTTAAAAAACTGTAAAAAAATTGAAAATTTTGAAAAAACACATTGCAATTTACTTAAAATCAACAATAAAAAGCTATATTCGCGTATTGGATCAGATACATCTATAAAACTAAATATTACAAATCCATATAATTTGTGTGTTTTTCAAAAAAAAAATCTAAATCAGGAAAAAGTAAAATGTATGTTTTTAAACAATTAAAGTGTAACAAAATTTCTGAAATTATAGAGAAATTTTTTATAATTTTCCCAGTTTAAAATCGTTATAATTTAAACTAGACTACGTTGAAAAATGGAAAAGAATTTGAAAGAGATCTAGAAAAGAAAACTACAAAAACTCCTCTGCGTCCGTTTTACATATGTGAATGGACTAATTACGCGTCCCCCACTCGCACATGTCTCAGATCGCGTATTCGTCTATAAATTCTCAATGTTAGAGTTTTAGCATCATTTTGATTCAAGTTATACGTGTGTTGTAGTTCGCGTATTCACATATAAATTATCAATGTTAAAGTTCTAACACTATTGTGATTTATGTATAACGTAAAAATAGTTCGCGTATTCGCTTCGCATGTAAATTATTAATGTTAGAGTTCTAACACCATTCTAATTCATGTATAACATGAAAATAGTTCGCGTATTCACGTATAAATCATCAATGTTAGTGTTCTAAACTATTCTGATTCACGTATAACGTAAAAATAGTTCACATATTCGTGTATAAATTATCAATGTTGGAGTTTTAACACCATTCTGATTCATGTATAACATAAAAATATATAATTCGCGTATAAATTATCAATGTTAGATTTCTAATACCATTATGGTTCACGTATAAAGTGTAAATAATTTGTGTATTCGCATATTCGCGTATAAACTATCAATGTTAAAGTTTTAATACCATTCTGATTTATGTATAATGTGTAAATAGTTTAAATATCCGCGTATAAAGTATAAATGTTATAGTTCTTATACCATTCTAATTAACATATAACGTATCAATGTTTATTATATGAGTGTGTCCGTCACATATATAAGACCGTTTAGGTGAGACTTATCCAAAGAAAAAATATTAATAAAAAGACTCGATTTTTTACCCTCGATCCCTAAAGAGCCACATACAATTCAACCATAAATGACGCCTTTGCACTTAGTGCAAACTCTATATTTCTATTTCTTAATGCTACTACAATCACTCATTTTGTTTCTCCTATTATCTGGTAATATATTCTTTGCCAAACAAATTAATAACTTTTAGGGTAAAATACACTAAACTCTCTTATACTATTAGTCTAATCCACTTTTATCTCCTATAGTTTTAATTACAACAATTAACTCTCTTAACTTGGACCATCGGAAACCGCCGCCCATGACGGAGGGGGGCACCCATCCCCCTCCGATGTCTTACATCGGAGCAGTAAATACTTCATCCTCAATGGAAGCTACTATCTCCTTTGCCTCTATTGAATCCAAACAACCTCTCTCCAGCTTCAAGGGGGAACCAGCTTTTTTTCTAACCCCGGAGGAGGAAGATCAGTTAGTTCAGAGCTTCCAATGGACCTTAATTGGAAAATTCTCTTGGGGGAGGCCAGCCATGACTCAGATACGTAAGGAAATTGTGGCAGCAGGATTTAAAGGGGAATGCAAATGTGGTTTGTATGATCAACGACATGTTTTCTTCAAGTTTGACAAGGAAGAAGACTTCCAACGTTTCTGGACCAGAAAGGTGTGGAATTTTCATGGATTCCAGGCAAGAATCTTCAAATGGACGAAGGATTTTGATCCGGCTGTAGAACCCTCAATTTCTCCAGTGTGGATTCGTTTTCCCCATCTCCCTTTGCATTTATTCAAAAAAGAAAAGCTGTACTCGCTTGCATCCGTAGCGGGTCAACCTCTGAAAATGGACTCGGCCACTGCAGCAGCTTCAGACTTAATCAAACCAAGTGAAGCCAGAGTCTGTGTTGAGATGGACCTTACGAAGGCTGTTCCTAATCGCATCTGGATAGGTACCAAAGAACAAGGCAAATGGCAGCTACTGGAAGTGGAAGACAGGCCAAGCTACTGTTTGAAATGCTGCAAACTGGGGCATGAGAGCAAGGCCTGTGATCCTCAAAAACGCCCAACAAAAGCTACTGTAATGGTAGGACTACAGGATAAAAGAAAGAGCATACCCAACGGAAAGAACGGTCCAAAGGAATGGATCCTAGTCTCTAAGAAAGCATCCAACCCTCAAGGGGAAACAGTAATACCCTCTCGTTTTCAAAAGGGTAAGGAAGTGGACCCAAAAAGTCTTCCTATCTCTTGCCCTCTTCCTGATATGCCAGAGTCATCAGGGCAGAATCTACTGGTTGGTATGCAGAAAGGCTCAAATTTGAGTGCAAGGGTTGAGGATCAAGAAGGAGAGGTGCAGGTTCAACTGATTGCAGATAAGGTGGTGGAGGAAAGGCCCCAATCACAGGCCCAAGGCGAAATTCAGGATAATTCTGCACGTGAAAAAGGGGTGGCATCAAGACTAGGGAACAATCAATTTGCAGCACTAGAATCATTGGATAGTGAAGAGAGTCCAGGAGAAGAAATGGATTCAGGTAAAACGGCTGCAAAGGATACTACTCTTCCTATAAAAGAATGTGAGATCGCCCATATTTGCACACTGTCACTTGCCCAAAAGGATGTAGCCACTTGCCAAGAAATTCAGGAAAAAGTATATTGTGATGAAATCCTAAAGTTTATTACTAAAGTAGCTCATTCTTTTGATGAACAGGACTGTTCGATTGCAGAGGCAGAAGGAGAGGATCAAGGCCCGGAGGAAGCACAGCTTACTAATCTGGAGCTTTTTCAGTTGGCAGTAGGAAACCAGGGAGCACACTTGAACCCAACCAAAGAGAGGACTAGAAAACCCAAGTCCTGGCCTCAGTACTATTCCAACAGAGAACTCAGAGAGAAGGACTCAAATACTAGTTCTAAAAACACTAGGTTTTAATGTTTAGCTGTTTATACTGGAACATCAGGAGCATAGGTAAAAAGTCTAACTTTAGAAAGCTTAGAAGAATACTGAGTAACCACAAATGCAACCTGCTAGTGATAGCTGAACCTTTTTTGGAATCAACTAGGTTAGAAAACTTCAAAAGGAGGCTTAAGTTTGAAGAAGCTTTTTCAAATGGAGGGAACTCCCTTTGGGTTATGCTGCGTAGACCTTTCTCGGCCTCTGTTATAGTAAACTCAGAACAGCACCTTACACTAATAGTTAGCCATCCTGCTATTCACTCTTCTTTTATGCTATCCAATGTTTATGCTAAGTGTACCGAATATCAGAGGGAGGAACTTTGGCAATCACTAGCTAGTTTGCAGTCTTCCAATCTCCCTTGGTTACTTTGAAGGGATTGGAATTGCATTCAGTCGCGGGAGGAGAAAAAAGGGGGCAAGGCTTTTCACATTATGGAATCGAGAGAGCTGGTAGGATTCATGTCGTCCTTAGGTCTCACAGAGGTTCAGTCAAGTGGCGCCAAATATACTTGGTGCAACAATAGGGAGGGTAGAGCTAGGATCTGGAAAAAACTTGATAGAGCACTAGTTGATTCTCATTTTCTGGATACAAAGCTTCAGGCCTCTATCAGGCACCTAGCTAGAGCACCTTCATATCATGCCCCTCTAGTCCTTCAAATTCACAGGAAATAGGAAAAGCCAAGCCTTTTAGGTTTCAGGCCTTTTGGATAGGTCATTCTGAATGTATTCCTCTCATTAAAAGGACTTGGGAGACAGAAATGGGAGGAAGTCCAATTAGAATATTCACTGAAAAATTAAAATTAGTTAAACATGCTCTTAGGGCCTGGAACAAAGTAGCATTTGGGAACATTTTTTTAAAAGCAGAACAGGCAGAAGAGGAGCTCCTAAGACTGGAAAAAGAAGACGAGGTGAATCCTTTGCCTCGAGAAGTCCTGAACAGAGCTGCTGCACAGGCTAAGTATCAATTGGGGCTCCATGAAAGATTTTGGGCACAAAAGGCCAATATAAAATGGGCCAAAGAAGGAGATAGAAATTCTAGTTTTTTCCATTCATATGTTAGAAATAGGCACTCTAAGACACACATTCATAGGTTCCAAAACTAGGAAGGAGAGTGGGTTGAAGGGGATGAGAGGGTTGCTGACCTAGCTGTCCAATTCTTCTCTAATTTATACTCCTTTGAACAGGTAAGCTCAGAGATCGATACTGCCCTCCTCCCTGTAGCTCTCACTGATACTGACAGGAGTGAACTTTCTAAGATTCCAAATATGGAGGAGCTGAAATCTACGGTGTTTAGCATGAACCAAGACAGTGCGCCTGGTCCCGATGGTTTCTCAGGAATTTTCTATGTGGCAGCATGGGATATTATTTGTGAGGATTTATTGAGAGTAGTCCAAACTTTCATGAATGGAGCTGAACTCAACAAGGCCACAACTGCCACCTCCATAGTTCTCATTCCAAAGATTCCCAATCCTTGTTCCTTCAAGCACTATAGACCTATCAGTCTTTGCAACTTCCTCAACAAGATAGTTTCCAAACTTTTAGCCCAAAGGTTAGCTTTAGTCCTGCCTAAAATTATTTCAGAAAACCAAAGTGGTTTTGTAGCTGGGAGGCAAATTACTGATAACTTTCTTTTGGCGAGTGAGATGATGTCCACACTCAATAGGAAAAGCAAGGAGGGAAATGTAGTTATAAAGCTTGATATGGAAAATGCGTATGATTGAGTTCACTGGCCTTATTTGCTGCAGATCTTTAGGCTTCTAGGATTTGGTGAAATCTGGATTGATATTATATGGAGGATGGTATCAAATACTTGGTTCTCAGTCCTTATCAATGGGGTTAGCAAAGGTTGGTTCAAAGCGACTAGAGGATTGAGACAAGGAGATCCAATTTCACCTCTCCTTTTTGTGATTAGTTCAGAATATTTATCTCGAAGCCTAAATAAGGACAGAGATAAAAGACTAGCATTTCGAGTTCCTGCTGGATGTCCCCAAATATCTCATCTAGCCTTTGCAGATGATTTGATCATTTTTTCCTCGGCTAACCCCAAAGCTGTAAAGCTGGTGATGGACAGACTAAGGCATTATGAGAAAGCCTCTGGACAAAAGATTAACTCGGGAAAGAGCTCCTATTTAGTGCATGATAGGCTCCCTGATCCGAGAAAGCATGCAATCGATAGAATCACTAGATTTTCTAGAGGATCTTTGCCTGCCATATATCTAGGAGTCCCTATCCATTATAAGAGAGTTCCAGCCCCTCTTTTTGACCCTTTAGTAAACAAAATCAGCCAAATTATAGGGAGTTGGAGAACTAAATTCCTCACTTTAGGAGGCAGAATTACCTTAATCAAAAGTGTCCTTTCCTCAATTCCTTTCTACACTACCATGAGCCTAAGTCCTCCCAAAAGAGTCATCAACCAATTGGAATCTATGCTCGCAAACTTTTTGTGGTCAGCTGTGGACAAAGGTACGAAAAGGCACTGGATGAGCTGGAAAGATTTATGCTGTACTAAGGAGGAAGGAGGCGTAGGATTCAGGGACCTGAACCATATAGTGGAAGCTCAAACTGCCAAATTGTGGTGGAGATTCAGACTCCAGGACTCACTATGGGCTAAGTTCATGTGGGCGAAGTACTGTAGTTCTAAACATCCAGCAACAATCACAGCTAGAAGAGGCGATTCGTAAGTCTGGAAAAGGCTGTGTTCGATAGCTCCTATGATGGAAGATCATATATACTTCCAGATTGGGAAAGGGGAATGTAGCTTACTGTATGATCAGTGGTGTCCAAGTGGTAAACTAATTGATATTTTGGACTGTCAAGGTGACTTTAAGGTCTCAGCAGTCCTTAGTCCACAAGGGTGGGATTGGGGCAAAATCAGAGACATCCTCCCCCACTGCCCTAGAAATCTCTTCCTGGAATCACCCCTCAGACTAGGAGAGAAGGATAAGATGATATGGAAGGTCAACCAAAATGGAATATTCAACCTGAAATCAGCTTACCAACTACTTCGAGGGCCGAGTGTTTCCCTTTGCCCTCACACTAAACATATTTGGGATCCCATCGTGCCTATAAAGATTTCTTTTTTGATGCTACAACTTTTGAGAAACAAAATCCCCATTGGTCCCAATCTGTACAAGGTTGGAGTTCTGGGCCCATTCTTATGTCCTTGGTGCAAGGAAAGTGGAGAAGCACTTAACCATACCTTTGTTTCCTGCCCGTTTGCTCAGAGTATTTGGAGAATCTTTGCTGCAGAAGTTGGGATTCTAGATCAATCTCAATGTTTGACAGGGACTTTAAACAGTTGGAGGCTGAACAGCAGCCCTATCTCAGAATACAGGAAATTTCTCATCAAGATCTGCCCTTCCTTAATTTGCTGGTGGTTGTGGAAATTCAGAAACAAGATTAATTTTGACAAAGGATCACCAAATGCCAGTAAGCTGGTGGAACATATTTTTGTCTCTATTAAAGAACTTCTGACTCTGAGTTTCCACAGGCTGCAATGTATGGCACTAGAATGGCCTGCTTTTTGGGAGACTTGCAAGAACATCAAAAGACGAACAGTTCTGAAAAGCATAAAGGGGAATCCACCTGATCCAGCTGTTATCAAGATCAATGTAGCTGCTGCAAAGATTGGAAATGCCTGGAGAGTTGGGGGCCTTGCTAGAGATCATCAGGGGCATGTGGAATTCTCTCTACCTATCCTATTGTTTCCCCCTTCACTTACGAGATTACAGACTGAGGCCCTGGCAGCTCACGCATATATCTCTAGGAGCAGGGAGCTTGGACATCATAGAAATATCCTAGAAACTGATTCCCATATTCTCATTCGTGGAATGCAGTCCTGGCGAGATTGGAAGCTCTGCAACATTTTGGAGTACATCCATAATCACTCTACTATTCTGATAGTTCCTAAAGAGGCAAATCTTCCTGCCAGACATCTGGCCTTCCTGCAGAGGGCGCAAGCTATTTCGACACTTCCTGCGCTGATTGGAATGGATAGGGACCAGACTCCATCCATTGTCACTCAAACACTAAATGCATACTCAGTTCAGCAAGATATGTTTTCTCCCCCAGGTTGGTGATTCAACAATTGTGTGGGCTCCAGTCTGTTGATGTTAGGACTGGATTGCCATTGATGATTTGAATCGGTCCAGCTTGCTGATGTTAGAGCTGGATTACCTAGAATATATATCTCTGTTTCTGCTGTGTTGCTGGCCCTTTTGGGGTACTTGTATGTTGCTATACAGGGAATCACTAAATCAATATAAGGAAACTGGGCAACACCGGCTTTGGAATTAAGGATCCAGCAGGAATGAGGATGCAAGGTTGCTGGCAAAATATCAAAAGAAAACTCACTATGTCAGCAGCAGATTTTTTTTGTTTGTATACCTCAAGAAATGGGGATTTTTTGTCACTCCTTGTGATAAAAGGAGCTTTTTGCTTAAATCATTGAGTGTAGGCAACATTGTAAATGGAGGAAGTCCTCCACATTTAAGATTATTACACCTTTGAATTTGCTATCATTAGGATTGTTAATGAAATTGGATTCAAAAGGTTTTTGTAAGGGTGGCTTTTGAGTATATCCTCCACCCACCAAGTTATGAAATACATAGGGAGTGGCGCCCCACCTCAAAAAGAGGTTCTGCCAAATAAAAAAAAATTGACTCTCTTAACTTTTCAAGTTAAAGAAAATCAATAACAACATTAAATATAGTCAATGAAAAAATAATTTTAATCCGACTAAAACTCTTTAATACATACGACAACCAATTAATTTATGAAAACAAATGAATAGAGCCAATGTAAATATAATTTTAACCTTATTAGAATTGTTCAATACCTACAACACTAATTGTATTCCTATCAAAATTATTCAATATTTAAAACACCCAATTAAACTTTAAAAAATATAAAATATAATAAATTGACATGAAACTAACTAACAATGAAAGACATTTTTCAAGATATATCCTACAATGTTTGTCATGATTTATTCCTTAGAAAAGCATAAAAAGATTCTTTATTAATCTTTTGTTAGAATTTTAAATTTTCAGTTATTGATTACTTTTATTAAATAATTTTTTATTTTAAAGTTAATCTTATCATTTTATCATCTTATAATAAAGTCATGTGTTCAATTTCATTTAATTATTTGCGTGCAATTAATATATTAGACTAATTATTCTAAATTAAAAAATTAAGGAGGTAAATATTTTAATTAAAACTATAAGGGGTGATTGTGGAACGAAGCAATAGTATAAAGGAATTTAGTGTATTTTACCCTAACTTTTATCAAATCTCTTTATTTAATTCTGTCTTTATTTCTTTCTTATAGATAATAATCTCACATCTTTCAGCAAGTTCAAATCTTTTTATTTTCAAATATAATTGTTATCCAAAGTTAAATATCCAATCTGAATAACTTCCAAAATCTTCAACTATTTTTTGAATTTTTTAAAATGTGCAACTTCTTGTTTACGTGTTTTCCAATATTAAAATGTTGATTATCCAATATTTGCAGACTTAAAATGTGCATCAATTTATGTAGTTTACAAGAGTTAAATAACAAAATAAATGCTTGGTCAATTAAGAGTAAACCCTTACCCTATTTGTCTTCATATTTCTCGTGCTACATTCTTACTTTTCTCTATAGTTCGTTAAAAATTTAAATGCAACCTCTCTTTGCCATATTAATCTCTGAATGATTGTGATTTTTTTTTCCACAAAAACTCCTACGCGGCAAATGTGAATTGTTATATTTGATAATTGATACGCAAATTTTTTACATTTGATACACGAATATTTTTTTGATACTCTAATGTGATATGTTTGATATCGTAATTTTTTATATGTTATATGCTAATTTTTTATACATTATGTGCTAATTTTTTACGCATTAGATGCTAATTTTTAATATGTTATACGCTAATATTTGATACATTATACACTAAAATGCTAATTTTTTATACTTTGTATGCTAAAGTTAAAATTGATATACTAATACGCTAATTTTTTATATTTTACACTAATTTTCGATACTTTCTACGTTATTTTTATATTTTATACCCCAAAGTGAAATTTGATACGTTGAATTTTTTTGATACACTAATTCTTGAATTTAACAAGCCAGTCCAATAAATGCGATGGTCGTATAGGAGTCTATTTTTTTTTTAAGTCAGAGAGAGTCACTTCTAATTTACTGATAATTTATTTTATTTTGGTGGAGGCACTAATAAGAGACTAATAATGACCTGATTTATACTTCAAACTTTGAACTTCGAATTCTGAATTCATAATTTATAGTCAAAGCGGAAGACTAGTCTCATCATTGCTGGCCAATCCATATATCTAAAAATCATTAGGCTCTGTTTGGTTGTTTAGAAATAGAATTGAATTAGAATTAGAATATTATAGAAATGTAATTCAATGAATTGAAAGTTTAAAATGTTTGAATTCCTTTGTTTGGCAAAACAACAAAATTCATATAGAATTGAATTATAACTCCAAATCCTTTGTTTGAAAGTTTAAAAAATATATGAAATTAGATTTCACTGATAATTAGAATTGACAAAATAATTTATTTTCAATCCTTTGTAGACATTTTTTCACACACTACACATATTTTACACACACTACACACATTTTCACACACTACACGTATTTTTCACACACTACACATATTTTACACATAGAACACACATTTTCACACACTACACATTTTTTCATACACTACACGTATTTTACACATAGTACACACATTTTCACACGCTACACATATTTTCACACACTACACGTATTTTACACATAGTACACACATTTTCACATACTACACATTTTTTCACACACTACACACATTTTCACACACTACATATTTTTTCACACGCTACACATATTTTATACATGTAGTGCGTGAAAATGTGTGTACTATGTGTAAAATATATGTAGTGTGTGAAAAAATGTGTAGTGTGTGAAAATGTGTGTAGTGTAAAATATGTGTAGTGTGTGAAAATGTGTGCAGTGTGTGTAAAATATGTGTAGTATGTGAAAATGTGTGTAGTGTGTGAAAATGTGTGTTGTGTGAAAAAATGTGTAGTGTGTGAAAATGTGTGTAATGTGTGTAAAATATGTGTAGTGTGTGAAAATGTGTGTAAAATGTGTGTAAAATGTGTGTAGTGTGTGAAAATGTGTGTAGTGTGTGAAAAAATGTGTAGTGTGTGAAAATGTGTGTACTATGTGTAAAATGTGTGTAGTGTGTGAAAATGTGTGTAGTGTGTGAAAATGTGTGTACTATGTGTAAAATATGTGTAGTGTGTGAAAAAATGTGTAGCGTGTGAAAATGTGTATATTGTGTGTAAAATATGTGTAGTGTGTGAAAATGTGTGTAGTATGTGAAAAAATGTGTAGTGTATGAAAAAAAAGAAAGAAGTGAAGGCGATAAAAAGAATCTTAAAATCCGAATTTTAATTTTTGCTCGATAAGAACCCCCACGTATTGACCCATTCTATCTTGAATTAGAATTGGAAATATCTACCACGAGGAAAGAATTGAAACTGCAGAATTGAGCCATTATAGAATTGTAAATGAATTCAAAATCCAAATTTTATTTTGTAAACAAACACAAGAATTAGAATTGGACCCCTCAATTCTAATTCTAAGGTCCAATTATATGCAACCAAACACAGCCTAAAGTTCAAAAAGATATATATATATATATATATATATATATAAATAAATAGTAAAGGATTACGGTATAATATATATAATCTCTAACCAATGAGAGAAGCACAAAAGATATGCATCAAAATTATGCTCTTGTTTTGGAGAAATCATGATCATAAAGAGAAAGAGATATTGAGAGGAAAACAATAAAAACCTTGTCTTAATTACTTCTTTCACTCTAAAAATAGCGTGCCAAAAAGCTTTGAAAAATCTTTCTTGATATTGTGATAAAAGACTTATAAAATAACATCCACTTGCAAGGTGGGATCTAGTTTTGATTGTCTCGTATTCCATTGTACATTTTAGACCAAATCGCATCTGTGTATCAAGTAGGAGATCAAAGGTATCAAAAGAAAAGTAAAGGTACATTTTCGTATCCACGGCAAGTGATGGTGATATCAAATTCTGAATCTGTGGATTCTCTGCAAGTTGTTTTGCACAAATAACTAAACTGATATGGGATTTTGTGGATGGAGATGTAGTATATATATAGCCCATGAAGATCATAAGAAGATATATGAGTTTAATTTTGAGCACGTTATATTATATGGTGTGATTTGTTCTTTTCTTTTGAGCAAGGCATTGTTTTAGATGACCGGTTATTTGTTTTACAATATGAAAGCAATGTTTCTAAACCCAACTTGGTCAGCTTTACAATCTGAATGATTTGATCTGTTGGATCAAACGGTCTTTGTTTTTTGAAAATAATAAAAAATTAATACTATACATTTGAAATAGTATACAAAACGTAGCATAAAATGATTTCATTCTTGGATGACTATAAATCTATAAGAATATGTTTTTTTTTTTAAATTTAAAAGAAAAAAATGTAAAAAAAAATGCCACTCATAGTTTATAGAGTAACTTTTTTTTTTCGCCAATCACATTACAAATGTTATAATACCAAATTAGTTCGTCAAACAAAATTTGTTTACTTTTTTTAACGAAAATAAAATACACGCCCATATCTAACAAAAAAAAAATGCACATGCACGTCATATGACACTTAATAAATATGTAAAGCAAAAAAAATCGTTCCCTTAGAAGAATCGAAACACTAATGCAAATGAAGTTTTAAATGTAAAAGGTAATTGTGGTTCAATAGGTAGAGCAAAGCAACTCCAGGAGATATGGCATCATATATTATTGGATGTGAAGTAGTAATCCATTACTTGATCACTTCTTGGAAGGGAGGCAATTATAGCTCATAACCCATAATTCAAACCCAAACCGTCCACTATTTTAACCAGTTAGATTGGGTTAAATATGTTACAGGTCAAATAGATAATGTGTATTTATTGAGTTTGTTGGGTTGGATCCGGTTAGGGGTTACTAGCATGTCAATTTAGATAGAATTAGTTTTATTTCTTTTCATAAATTAAACGTTACATATATTTTCAAATATTATATATATGTTTATATACTATACGTATTTTGTATATACTATACACATTTTGACACACTATACATATTTTTACAAATTACATATATTTTTACATACTACACATTTTCATAAACTATACACATTTTCATATACTACACACTATATATTTAAACATGCCACCAAGGGCGGGTATAAATGGGGTTTGGAGTGGGCTCCAGGCCCGACCAACTTGCCCAAAATTTATTATTATTATATTAAATTTCTTCTCTACAAAATACAAAAGTTCACTCTTATGTCTCACTAAATTTGCCTAAATTTCTACACACAACAAATTTATTTAATAAATGATTAAAAAAATTCTCCTAAAATTCTGTGACTCAATTACATAATCATTATAAATTATCCTCTTATTGCAAAGAGAATTTATAATTTTAATACTAGGTTGAACATTACAAATAGGGTAGATGAAAAGAAATTTTTGTTAAGATAAAATGACAAATTGATAAAGTTTTATCATAAAATTGGTCTAATTTGATGTTAATTTAAAGTTTAATAAAAAACATGTGTTGTCTTTATATAAAATAAAATAAAATAAGGAGTGAAATATATAATATTATAAAATAAAATAAGAAGTGATACACATAATATCACATAAGATCCATTATGAATACAATTGAATGATAAATTCACAAAAATTACATATATATATATATATATATATAGACCATGTACTTCAAAAATTCTCTCCCTACAAATTTTGCTCTATACTATTGCCAAACTCAGATCACACAACGGTAATATAACGGTAACAACTCCACCGTCAAGGGTTACACAACCACCCTACATTGCCTGAAATTTGAAACCCAACCACCACTGATCCACCGTAAACTACATAACTTGCCCTATCCCTTGTTTCACGGTCAATTGTTCCCTAAATCTGTTCTTCAAATTTACTTTTACAACCATAGAACCACTGATACCAAAAAATAAAACCTAGCATTTGCTGCCTATACGGATGTGATTGAATGGCAAACACACTGAAAAAACCACAAGATCCTTTATCATATAAGGACATTATAGGATCAAAGCCTTCAAAATCAGAATTGGTGCAAGTTTTATTTCCTGAAATTCAAAAAATGGCAAAGCCTCTGGAAACCTTCAAAGGAGAGCCAGCTCTGATCTTAACCGAAGAGGAAGAAAATGAATTAGCTCAAAAATTTTAATATACTCTAGTAGCTAAGTTCTCTTGGGGAAGACCACAGATGTCTGTACTAAGGAAAGAAGTATTGGCAACAGCCTTCAATGGACAATGCTATATTGGTCTTCTAGATCAAAGGCATGTGTTGTTCAAGTTTGATAAGGAGGATGATTTCCAGCGTGTGTAGCTCAGAAAGACCTGCATTTTTGCCGAATTTCAAGCAAGAATATTTAGTTAGACCAAAGAATTTGACCCTGGAAAACAGCCCTCAATGGCACTTGTTTGGATCCGATTCCTTCTTCTGCCAATACACATGTTTGACCCTCGTAAATTATTCTCCTTGGCCTCAGCTTTTGGTAAACCACTCAAAATGGACTTGGCTTCAGCTTCTGCAAATGTATTACTTAGACCAAGTGAAGAAAGAATTTGTGTGGAAATGAATGTGCTATAAGAATTTCCTTCAAGAATTTGGAATAGAAACAAGAATGCGGAGAGATGGCAGGATGTGGAGATAGAAAATTTGCCATACTATTGCTCAAAATGTTGTAAGATGGGGCATAATTTAGAGTCCTGCAATCCAAGTCCAAAAAAAGGGGATTCAACAAAAATCAAGGCTCTTAATGTTAAGCCTCCTCAATGGGAATGGATTCCTAAAGTGGCCAACACTACACAAATGGAAGGGATAAAAAGAAAGAAAAGCCACAAAGAAAAAGAAATTATAGTTGAAGACCTTGAAATGCTACCAAAAGGAATGCAAGATATTCCTGAGAGCTCAAATCAACAAGCATAGAAATGCAATTTAGAGATCCTGAACCTGGAAAACACAGAACAAGTGAATATAGGGAAAAATAATGCAATAGATATGGAACCGAAAGAAAGTGATGCAAATGAGAAATCAATGAAGATGAATGAAGATAACAACCAGGACTTCTAAAAGGAGTGCCAAGAGCCCCCACAGATCAAGGATATGAAATTAGAAAGTCTAACTTGGATATTCCTCTGCAGGTGGCTACAAAATCTGATTCTGAGGGATCAATGGATGTGGTTCTGGAGACTGATGAATCTCCATTCATTAAGGTAAATTCAAAAAGTATAAAAATGGAGGAAGCTAAGCAACGAAATATGGAGAAGATGAGCACAAAGTCCCAGCTAAAATCAGATAGAAAGATGAGGGGTAAGACTCTATGTATAGGTACCTATGTTGAAAGCTCTAATGATTAATATATTATTTTGGAATATTAGAAGTGTTAGTAAAAAACATAACTTCTTAAGGTTGAAATGGATCATTAAGAAAAATAATATTGATTTGGAAGCTTTGGCAGAACCTTTCTGTGATAAAAATAAAATAGAGAATGTTAGGCAGAGATTAAAATTTGACAAAGCAATTTCTAATGCTGAAAGCATAATCTGGATATTAATTAGACATCCATTTAGTTACTCAACTTTGGAAAGCTCTACCCAACACATTACAATGTGCATTGAACATCCTGATATACCTAAGGTCTGTCTAATCTCTATGGTATATATGAAATGCTCACCTAAGGAGAGAGGCCCTCTTTGGGAATCTTTAACTAAGTACAGGGATAAAGACTGCCTATGGATATTTCTAGGTGATTGGAATTGCATTTTAGATAAGCAGGAAAAAAATGGGGTAAACCATTCCATACAAAGGAAGGTTATGAACTAATAGAGATTATGAATAAGATTAATCTCACTGAAATCAGCTTTATAGGGCCTAAATATACTTGGTGTAATAATAGGCAAGAAATGAGTAGTATATGGAAAAGGCTAGACAGAGGTTTGGTGACTAGTTGCTTTTTAACATCCAATAGCATTTACTAAGGTGCCCATCTGACCACTCACCAATATTGCTTGAACTGAAATTAGAAGTAGAAGGAAAACTGAGAAATTTCAGGTTTCAGGATTTCTAGACTAAAAAAGAAAACTTCTTTGATATTGTGAAAAATGCTTGGCAAATAAAATCTGAAGGAAATCCATTGAGAGTATTCATTGAAAAGCTTAAAAACACTAAAAGAGTGCTAAGAGAGTGGAATAAAAATGATGTAGGAAACATCTTCTCCAAAGTACTAGAGGCTGAGGAGGAATTAAAGAAGCTAGAAGTTATGGATATTAAAAATCCTGTAGATAGATCTATCCTTAATGTAGCAGCAACTAACTAATATTGCTTGAACTGAAATTAGAAGTAGAAGGAAAACTGAGAAATTTTAGGTTTCAGGATTTCTAGACTAAAAAAGAAAACTTCCTTGATATTGTGAAAAATGCTTGGCAAATAAAATCTGTAGGAAATCCATTGAGAGTATTCATTGAAAAGTGTAAAAACACTAAAAGAGTGCTAAGAGAGTGGAATAAAAATGAAGTAGGAAACATCTTCTCCAAAGTACTAGAGGCTGAGGAGGAATTAAAGAAGCTAGAAGTTGTGGATATTGAAAATCCTGTAGATAGATCTATCCTTAGTGTAGTAGCAACTAACTATAATTTTGCCCTCAGTAATGATGAGGCCTTTTGGGCATAAAAACCTAGCCTAAAATGGGTAATCGAAGGGGATAAAAACACTCACTTCTTTCATGCTTCAGTTAAGCAAAAACATGCAAAAAATCATATTCATAGAATTAAAGATCATAATGGGGATTGAGTGGAAACACAAAAAGATATAGGCACAATGGTAGTAGCTCACTTTAGGGACCTTTTCACTGCATCAAACACAAGTTCTAGTATTAAATCTGAATTAATTCCTACTGTCATAAATGACAGTGAGAGACAAATGCTGACTGTCTTCCCTGATATGGAAGAGCTAAAACAGGTTGTTTTTTCCATGAGTAACACCAGTGCTTCTGGCCCTGATGGTTTTAATGGAATGTTTTTTCATTCAGCATGGGAGATAATTAAGGATGATCTCCTTAGTGTTGTCATTCATTTTATGATTGGAGGTGAATTACCCCAAGCTATCACAGCTATAGCAATTATTCTCATCCCTAAAATCAAAGGGCCTTCTAATTTCTCCCAATTTAGACCTATTAGCTTGTGTAACTTTGACAATAAAGTTGTTTCTAAATTGTTAGCAATTAGATTAGAGGAGATACTTGACAAATTAATAGGGGAGAGCCAAAGTGGATTTGTCAAAGGTAGAAATATAGTGGATAATTATCTTCTAGCAGCTGAATTGATGACCACATTACCAAACAAACTCAAACATTGTAATATTGCTTTAAATTTAGATATGGAGAAAGCCTATGATAGAGTTCATTTGCCTTTTATTCTTTAAATAATGAGGTTAATAGGATTTGGGGAAGTTTGGATAGACATTATCTGGAGATTAATCTCAAATGTGTGGTTTTTGATTTTAATAAATGGTTCTCCTTATTGTTGGTTTAAATCAACTAGAGGATTAAGACAAGGAGATCTAATATCATACCCTTTGTTGTTTGTTATAAGGGCTGAATATTTGAGTAAAAATCTTAATTGTTTGTGTTCACAGAAATCTGTCCCTCAGTTTTGTGTCCCTAGACAATGTAATATAATTAGCCACTTAGCCTATACTGATAATGTCATTGTGTTTGCTGTTGCCCATTCAAAATCTATGAAACTTGTTATGAACATTTTCCAGCATTATGAAAATATCTCTGGCCAGAAAGTCAACCCCAATAAGAGCTGTTTTCTGGCCCACGAATGCTTGAGTAATGAAAAAGTTTACTTGATTAGAAAAGTTACAAACTTCCCAAGAGGACAACTGCCTATCACATATCTAGGATTTCCTCTCCACTATAAGAGAATTCAGACTACACGCTATGGTGACTTAATCCAGAAAATAACAGCCAAAATCTCTTCATGAAATTGTCATAAAATTACTAAAGAAGGTAAAATTGTACTCATCCAAAGTGTTTTATCATCCATATCATTATACACACTACTATGACATTAAAACCTCCAAAAAAGTGCTTAATCAAATAGAAGTCATCCTTGCAAACTTTTTGTAGGGGAGGACAGAGGATCATAAAGCCTATTATTAGATAAAATGGAATAAACTATGTTATTCAAAGGAAGAGGGAGGTTTAGGTTTTAAAGCTCTATGGGACATAGTGAAAATTCAATTCACCAAGTTATGTGATAAGTCAGTTTTATACTGACTTTTGATTAGTTTTGCTTGGCTTTTGTGAGTTCCTGTGCCTTTTATATGGAGAATGTGTAGGACTGAATGGGTTGTGCAAATGTTGGTATGTGATATTATCTGGCAAAGAATGAGTTGAAAATGGTAGGATTATAGTATGAAGTTGACATAGTGGTTGTGTGGTTAAGTTTTGTGTGTTGAGGTATTGTGCATGAAGAGGAAGTTTATCTGTTTGTGAATGAAATGTGTGAAAAATTCTTGTAGAAATTTTGGGTGAAGTTTGTTAAGTAAAAGAGGCATCATATTGTGTGTATAAATTTTGCATGGCATACGTACTTATTTGGTATTGAGTTGTTGCTAGCACTGCACACATTGCTGCACACATGCACGTACCATGCACAAGGCTGCCGCACACATGCGTATATCATCGCACCATAGTGCACATTGCCGCACATGCTGCGCGCGCAGTCCTCATCCACACACAGCGCACGCGTGCGCAGCTCTCTCACACTCGTGCGGGCATCCTCACAAACGCCGCGCGCACTCTCGCGCGGCTGCAGCATATCGCCGTGCGGCAACAGCACTTCGTACACACACCATATGCACTACACAGAACATTCATGCATATCACGGCATGCACTTCAGCACATTTCATGCACCATTCTTGCACCAATTCTTGCACTCTTCATGCACACCTCTTGCATGTCAAAGTACACGCATTTCATGCACCAATCTTGCGCCATACATGAACCACAATGCACTCAACATACACCTCTTGCACACTTTCACCGCAAGACAAGCATGATGTTACACAAGCACAAGCCAATCGCACCTTAAGCGTATACTCCTGTGCACTACGTACGCACGTCACAACATCGCACATTCTTGCATGATCATTTACATTTTGCACTACTATGCTTCGTGCCTATAGCTCATTTTGCACTACGATGCATCGTGCCTATAGCTTAATTTGCACTACGATGCATCGTGCTTATAGTTTTTGTTGTACTACGATGCGTCGTGGTGTTAGGAGATGTTTGAACTGCGATACATCGTAGCAATATGTCACAGTTGAGTTGTGAAATTCGACTGGAAATTTTGGATAAGTGTTGGGATTTTGCTTCTTGTGCAAAGATTCTTGAATGCGTGTTCACAGTAGGCTCGAAGGCATGTTGTTGAAGGCAAAGGCGCGGAGATCCAGGGCTAGAAGGCGTGAATGGATGCTGTGCTTGGATTGCTTAGTGAACGCTTGACATTTTATAATCGCATTTTTTGTAATAATCTTGTCATTTCATGATAGCGTACAGAATAAGCTCTAATCCTCTATAATTAGAGGATTTAGTCAAAGATTAGGGGGGATCGATCATTCTAGACTCTTAACAGACTTTTGATTTTCGGAGCGGGAATTTTTCTCTCTCTAAAACTTTCTCTCTCTAGATTTTCTCTCTACAAACTGAACTCCGATCTTGATTTCGATCACGGTTTTGGATTGAAAATTACTTCCTTATTCTTAATTGACAAAGGAATTGACAAATCTCTCTACTTTAATTGGTAAAATCCTCCAATTGAATGGAAACGAGTTTGTTAATGTTATAATTTAATGAAATTGAGATGAAGAAAGAGTTTTCTGGCTAATCGTGTGATGATCTAGGGTTCCAGTGGATGAATGTACAATTTAGATGCTTGATTCGGTGCAATAAACATAATCTTTGAAGAAATGATTCATTACCTGCTTTGATTGTGGATATTAGTTAAGTTTCACGTATTTGCTCTGAAATAGTTGAATTGAACTTGTACTGCGGCCGTCATACTGAGTCTGAGTTTAATGCATCTTCCTTGTTGTGAATTCCGTGGAATAAGAACATGAATCGAGTCTTTTCACTCATTTTGCATGCTTGTTTTCTAGGATGCGGTCGCCATGCCGGTCATAGATTCTGAGATCATAAGGTTGGAGTGAAAAAGAAATCCTATGTTATTAACAAGCGCATTAGACCTTAGTTTCAGGCCTCGCCATGGGAAGTTTCTGAGAGTCGAGTGCTAAACTTGTTAGGCGTAGTGGATTGGGATGTTGCAGGATGAAATCAACGACCTCAGGCCTCGTCATGAGATAGGAAGGTGTCAAGAGTATTAAGACATAGTGTGGTCAACATGCCAGTTGTGGCTTAAGACTCTGGGCAACGACGGTCCCCTCTTGTTTAGCATGTATGTTTAGCTGCACCGCGAGAGTGATCTAAATGTGTATTCATCCAGCTATGGAACTCTAGGGCATCACATCTTCTATTACTGCATTTAGACTTTAGTTCTTGTGTTTTCCTTGTGTTTCGAGTTCTGGTAACTTAGCTTTTATTATTGCAATCTCATTTTCGTGACATTTTGCAGATCAAACATTTGAATTCTAGAACCATCCCCTTCCCTGTGGATACGATACCCTGCTCACTTCTGCTACATTAGTGTAGGGTTAAAATTGAGGTACACGACTTAAGCCTGTCAATTTTTGGTGCCGTTCCCAGGGAAGGCACTGTTTTTTGATTTTATTGTGTTGTTCTGTTTTCGTTTAATTGTTGTTGTTTTGGTTGGTTAGTCTTGTTCTGTTTTGTTTAGTGCTGCCTTTATAATACATTCTTACGATTCTGTTGTTGCATTTCTCTACTACAAGATGCAATCTATACTTGAAGTTCTTGTGTTAAGTGTACTGTTCTGTTTCTTTGGTTTACATTTACAACTTTAGTCACTATTGTGTTGTTTGTGTTTTCTTGTCACTTGTGGTGTGTTGTATGCCCAGGCTTCGATCTGGAGGAGAACCAGAATATCCACTAGATCTTGAACTACCTAAAACCTTGAGAAGCCGACAGAAATAAAAGAGAATGGCCAACCAAGGAGCACGAGCACCACGGTATGCTGACCACTATGCAATCAATTTTGAGAGTGGATTTGATCAATAGGATATCGACGTTGAGAGCTACCATATCCCCACTCAGATAGTTTCAATGATAACTCAAGGCCAGTTCTTTCAAGGATTAGACAATGAAGATCCTAACGAACATTTGGATTGGTTCTTAGGCCTTTGCAGCACTTTCAAACTCCTGAGAGTGGATCAGAGTGAAGTTCATAGAATTCTTTTTCCATTATCTCTGAGGGGCAAAGCAAAGCATTGGTTCAAATTTATTGGGGGTACAAATGCTATGACAACTTTTGAGGAACTCCAAAAGAAATTCTTGGCTAAATACTTTCCTCCTGCTAAATTGGAGAAGATGATAATGGATATAATGAATTTTCAGCAACATGATAGAGAGTCATTACGAGAAGCATGTGAACGCTTTAATGATTTGATCCGATAATGTCCTAACCACGATTTGGGAGAAATCAGAGAATTGAACACTTTTTTCAAAGGCCTCACAGCTGAGTCTTGTATGATGGTGAAGGCATGTGTAAATGGTGCATTGAAATACAAGAGTGTGCCTGAAGTAAGGGAACTTTTTGACAAAATTGCAGAAGATGAGTATTTGTTCCCTGAGACTCGAAAACCTCATAGTAGAAGGCAAAGAGGAGTGCTAGACCTTGATGAGGAAACTTCTTTGAGTGCCAAGTTTGAGGCCTTAGCTAAACAAGTGCAAACTCTGAAAGCTACACACGCCAAGGCTTCTGTGTTATCATGTGGGTTGTGTAAGGGCGAACACCATACAGACGAATGTGCTATCACTACTGAGTCCCTATAGTATATGAATAACTATAATAAGCCCAAGTACTCAGGCAATTACAATGGAGGAAATCGACCATATAATGGTGGCCAGGGTAGTTGGGGAAATCAAAATCAACTCAAGATGGCCAGTACTACCAAGGGAATGAACAAAGACGGACTGCAAATCCACCCCCAAGCTTTGATTACCAACCGAATGCGAGTGAGCAAAGGAAGCCATCAGTAGAAGATATGTTCCATAAACTTATGGAAAAGATGGACAAGAATGAACAAAGGTTTGGTGGATTGGAAACTACTGTGAGACATCATGAGGCTACTTTGAAGAATATTGAGATGCAATTGGGTCAATTGGCCAATGCTGTGCATCACAGGCCTAGTGGTTCACTTCCGAGTGACACAATTCTAAATCCGAAAGGGAAGGAAGCATGTAATGCGATCACATTGAGAAGTGGCAAGCAAGTCCATAAAACCACTAAGCCTGGAGAAGAAGCTTGTAAGAATGAGGAGGTAGTAACTGTTGAACATGAACAAGATTGTGCCAATAAGGACATGGCACTAGAGAAGGAGGAGGTGCAAGATAATGGAGCAAAGGAAGTGATGAAGAAGATTAGAGGTCTTCCAAGTCCTTACAATTTTCCAAAATATGCTCTTAAACCTCCATTCCCTGAAAGAGTAAAGCCAAAGCCAAAGAGAGGACCACAATTTGATAGATTCTTGAACGTAGTTAAACAAGTGAATGTGAGTTTACCATTGTTGGACTTGGTGGGTGCAGTGCATAAATATAAGTCCCTCAAAGATCTGATATCAAACAAAGAACAGATTCTAAGTTGTGAAGTGCCTTTGACACTCACAGAGTACAGTGGAGCTTGGGTTGGGCACAATTTGCCACCCAAGTTGAAAGATCCTGGTAGCTGCACAATACCTTGCAAAATCGGTACGAGGTATTTTGAAAAAGCTTTGTGTGATTTGGGTATTGGTATCAATCTCATGCCTCTCTCTATTGCCATTAATGTAGGACTTAAGGGGAGAATTCGTCCAGTAGCTGTGACCTTACAGTTGGCAGATAGGTCCCTTGTGAAACCTACAGGACTTGTGGAGGATGTCTTGGTAATGGTAGATAAGTTTACCTTACCTGTTGATTTTATTGTTCTTGATATGGAGGAGGACCCTGAGGTGCCTCTTATCTTTGGAAGACAATAATGAGCAAGTTGTGTTTGATGTAGATTATGCTACGAAACATCCTATGCATGTTGAATCCTGTTTTGCCATTAAAGCTATAGCATGTTCTACTTTGCATGGAATGATTGAGAATGTTAAGCATGATTTTTCTTTTGTTGATGAGATGAATGTGTGTGAAGAGGAAGTAGAGGAGTTTGAGTTAGATGTTGAAGATAGAAAAATCTTGTCTGAAGTTGAGAATATTGTTGAATGTTGTGTGTTGGATGAGTCTATTTTTGAAATTCAAGCTGAAGTTGTTGAAGTAGGAAATGAATGTATGATGAATGAATTGTTAGAAGAAATATGTGTTAACGAGTTGAAAGATGAAGAATGTCATGTTGTATCTAATGATGTTTTGAAACCCACTGTGGTGAGGAATGAACAATTGTTGTGTAGGAATTACAAGCTCATGCCTTCTATTATGATGCCTCCAAAGCTTGAATTGAAGCCTTTACCATCATGTTTGAAGTATGCATTTTTGGGAGACAATGAGATACTCCCAGTAGTGATTTCGTCCAAACGTGAATGATGGCAAAAGGAGAAACTGTTGGATGGACTATCGCAGACATAAAAGGAATAAGTCCTGGCATTTGCATGCACAAGATCTTGCTAGAAGAAAATTCTGTGCCAGTTCGTGACAGACAAAAAAGATTAAACCCGCAAATGATGGAGGTTGTGAAGAAGGAAGTCATCAAATTGTTGGATTTTGGTATGATATTTCCCATTTCAGACAGTGAATGGGTAAGTACTGTGCAATGCGTACCAAAGAAGGGAGGAGTTACGGCTATGAAAAATGATGCAAATGAGCTTTTGGCAGCAAGGATAATTAGTGCTTGGAGACCGTGCATGGATTACAGGAAGCTCAACAAAGCAACTAGGAAGGATCACTTCCCACTTCCTTTTTTGGAGCAATTATTGGATAGGATTGCAGGCTACCTTTTCTACTATTTTCTGGATGGATACTCAGGCTACAATCAGATAACAATCGATCCAAAGGACCAAGAGAAAACTACCTTTACTTGTCCCTTTGGTACTTTCGCTTACAAGCGTATGCCCTTTGGCTTGTGCAATGCTCCTGCAACTTTTCAACGTTGTATGATGGCTATACTTCATGACATAGTTGAGTTGATCATAGAAATCTTTATGGACGATTTTTTGGTGTTTGGAATGACATTTGATGGTTGTTTGGACAACTTAGCCAAGGTGTTGCAAAGGTGCTAGGAGACAAATTTAGTGCTTAACTGGGAGAAGTGCCAATTCATGGTACAAGAAGGTATCGTGCTTGGTCATAAGATTTCTAGCAAGAGAATTGAAGTTGACAGGGCCAAGATCGATGTGATTGCCAAGCTTCCTTCACCTACAAATGTGAAGGGAATCAGAAGCTTTCTTGGACATGCTGGATTCTATAAAAGATTTATCAAGGACTTTTCTATGATAGCCAGGCCATTATGCAGCTTTTTTTTTTTTCAAAGGCCATTATGCAGTTTATTAGAAAAAGATGTCAAGTTTGAGTTTGGGTCAGAATGTGTTGAAGCCTTTGAGCTTTTGAAATCAAAGCTTATGCAAGCACCAGTCATAGTTACTCTACAATGCGGTGAACCATTTGAAATAATGTGTGATGCCAATGACTTTACACTAGGTGCGGTTTTGGGGCAAAGAAGAGACAAGGTGTTTCACACAATTTACTATGCAAGTAAGTTGTTAAATGAGGCATAAATGAACTATACAACCACCGAAAAGGAAATGTTGACTGTGGTTTTTTCCTTTGACAAGTTCCGTGCTTACTTGTTGGGATCCAAAGTCATAGTGCATACAGATCATGCGGCACTGAAGTATCTTTTAGCCAAAAAGGAAGCAAAACCACGACTCATCCGCTGGATGCTTTTACTTCAGGAGTTTGATGTTCAGATAAAAGATCGTAAAGGCTCAGAAAATGTGGTTGCTGACCATTTGTCAAGATTGGAGTCTCAAGAGCAAGAAAATTCCAAGTTGTTGATAAGAGACTATTTCCATGATGAGCAAGTGTTCAAAATGGAGAAAGAGGACTTGCCGTGGTACGCAGAGATGGCAAATTTTGTGGTCGCAGGGCAAGTACCTTCTTATTATTTACATGAGCAGAAAGAAGAAGTTGAAGAGTGATGCAAAGCACTACTTCTGGAATGACAATGCATTGTACAAGGTGTGTAGTGATCAAATTATAAGGAAATGTGTCAAAGAGGACGAGAAAGATGCTATTCTAGAAGCCTGTCATGAAGGGCCTTGTGGAGGGCATTTTGGCTCTACAAGAATAGGATTTAAAGTGTTACAATGTGGTTTTTATTGGCCTCACATATTCATGGATGCAAGGATTTGGGTAGGAAAATGTGATAGGTGCTAAATAACTAGGAATATTTCTTCACGAAACGAGATGCCTCTGAATAATATTCTTGAAGTGGAGTTATTCGACGTTTGGGGTATCGATTTTATAGGTCCTTTCCCTAAGTCACGAGGTATGGAATATATTTTGGTTGCCGTAGACTACGTTTCAAAGTGGGTGGAAGCCATTGCCTTGCCACACAATGATGTAAAGAGTGTCACTGCGTTCCTCAAGAAGTACATTTTTAATAAATTTGGAGCTCCGCGGGCAATTATCAGTGATGGAGGTACTCATTTTATTTCTTCTTTAGTCGAGTATGAAAGATTACCTTTTGATTTACCAGAAGTAGAAGAAGAATTAGTAGCAGGTCATCAAACCAAAATTCAGGTATCAAATTTGGTTTATTTTACATTGCTTCGTATCTAAATCTACTAGTTTCTTCATTATTTGTAACAGTTCTATACTTGGGAGGTTGAAATCTTTGTATTCCATACAAATTCTTTCCTGAAATTTTTAACATAAAACAAGCGGGTAAAGTCTTTGGAACTATAATCTATATCTTTATTACATTATCTAAAACTTATTTGTTCTTGTTCATTCCTATTGCAACAAGATGAACTTTACCAAATCTGAGAATGGACCAACTATTAAGTCTTGGATGGAAATTTCTTTTACCTATTTCTTTAGGTAATCTATTATTAACACAGACCACTCGAGCAACCAAGGAGAGAGTTCTCTTGATATACACCATTCAGCGTCGGTTTACCATTGACATAGGACGATTGATTCTTGGGTACATAAGGAGCGCATAACGATCTGAGTTTACCCCAATGTTCTTCCATATTCTTTTATCCGAGATGGCCAGCAGAAAGGGAATTGACATTGCTTCCACTGAACCTCCCTTACCATCTTTGGGCCTTATGGGGATACTTTAATGGCATAGCTATCTAGAGGACGAGAGGGAAGCCAGACTCCGCCGAGGACTGTAAACTGGGTAGTTTCCTTTACTTTTTCATGCACGGGAGGCTATGCTGGTGTGCAAGTGTGGGGGGTTTGTTGGTGCTTGATGATTATGGTGTTTGATGGTCATTGTTGTTGATACTTTGTTTGGGTGAGATTGTTGGTAGAGGGGTGATTTGAACACGTCTAGAGTAGAGTTGGGTGTGCTATGTGAAATTGCCATGATGTTTGATTTTTGTTTTTTTTAGTGGCTAGTAGCTAATGTTCGACCCAGTGATGTTTCATAATTTTTGTTTGGAGGTTTTCAGTTGTTATTAGTCTCAATGATGAAGTTAGTCCTTGTTCTTTATGTCTAATCTCATGACAATTTTACGTTATATGTTTTTCATATACATAATTGCAATCAAGAGGAAGGAGAAGTTATTTCGTGCAAGGGTAAGACGTTGGTGAGAGTTACAAAAATGAATTGATGATATTGAAATCTACCCCCTCTGAGAATGATTGAATTTGTCTGAAAAGTTGAAAAGGCATTAAAAGCTGGAAGGAAGTAATGTAGTGGATAGGATTTTGAATTGAGATGAAAAGACATAAGGCTGAAATGTTGGTTTAGATTCTTTGTGTCATTATTAGTGCACTATTTTGATTTGCAGAAGAAAGTTAGGATAAGGCATATGACTTGAATGGACATGGTCCCACTTTTGTCTTGGTGTTAATGTATTCTTGTGTTTGGCTGGGAACAATAGTATTGGGTGTTGACCAATTAAATGTGAATTCATGTCTTGGTTCTATAAATGCCAACAACCCTTGTTTATACTTCAAGTCCAGCACAAGTAACTTTCCAAGCCCGGCATTTGCTTAAGACAACATTGCTAATATTTGTCTTCTTCATTTTCTACTCCCTTCAAGTTTTCGGTCTGTGATCTTCACCACGGGTATGACTCGGTTTCCTTTTCTCGTTATCTCTTTTGTGGATTTCATGATTTGTACGAAGAGGTGTGGCAAGTGAATGAACATGACCGAAATTGTGTTAAGACGTTAAGGAAATAATGTGTGAATGACATGATGCATTGTTTGATGGACACAAGGGTTAGGCGTATGCTAAGTGTCGGGGTAAGTTTGTTGGAATTTTCAGATTGTTTCAGCATTGCCTTGATTCTGTAATTTGCACATAACGTGGGCATATGATCTTCAAAATGCTTGATTCTAGTTAGGTAATTTTGATAAGAGGACAGGCTATAATGTTCATGTTGTACACTAATGTTAATTCTGAATGGAACATAACCATTTTGCTTTCGTAATAATGTTTTTCGGTTGGAAATTTGTAATGCGAGATTGTTGAATTTATCCAGTTTGGCACATTTCGGTGTATTGTCCATAACATGTTCAATTTAGCTCCAAGTTGGGTGATTTTGCCCCAGCATTTAGCCAGGATTTTTTTGGACAACTTTGATTTTATAAGTTTTGTCTAATTTTTCATTTTTCAGCATGTTATTCTATCAGTCTTGTTGATATAGTGAAGCTGAAATTCCTTGTGTTAAGCATACTCACGTGGTATTGGGTTACTGTTTTGTGGGGATAGTTTGTGGGAAGCATGGTGTGTTCGTTATCTTGTCTTTGATAGATGTGTTGTATCAATAGTTAGCATTACACTTTATGAGGATGTGATTTTGCATTGAATATACACATTATTATGTCATGGGTGTTTGATGAGATGTTTGATGTTATTGGTGTTACGTGCAGTCATGGCACCTAAGAAAGGCAAAAGTTCAAAGAAAGGAAAAGCCAAGGGAAAAACCCCAGTGAACATAGACTCTGATTCAGAATACTTCCCCGAGGATTTGCCAATCTTTGAAGACCCCCAGCAATCACTATACAAGTACCGACCCCAAAAAGACGAAAGGGCACAACAACCCCATCCTTATTCATCAACGATAAGGCACAGAAATGTTGGGAAGACGGTTTGACTGTCAAAAAATTGCATTTGGAACGTGTTTTTACAGTTGACAAAGGGCCCTTCAAAAAGTTGATGCACTTTCACAAATTTGATGGAAAGTTGGTGAGCGCACCCGAGTTCTGCAATGTGAGTCTTGCCCGGGAGTATTATGCCAATGGCATTGCTCCAATTGACAATGGGGCTGTATATGTTTGTGGAGTCTGAGTTGACATTAACAGTGAAATCATCAATGAGCACTTGGGCACTCCTAGTTTTCCGATAGATCCATTTCAATGTCCAAAAGATGAGGATGCCGACCAAGAATTGTTGAATGAGCTTGCACACCCTGGGGCTGAGTGGGTTGTGAACCCACGAGGTGTACATAAGCATGTTCGTCATCAGTTTATGCGATGCGATGTCAAATTGTGGTTAATGTTTGTGCTATCACGACTTATGCCCAGCTCCCAGTTGACCGAGGTACTACGTAAACGTCTTTATCTGATTTCGGCAATTAAGGAACGAAGGTCTATCGATGTTGGCCGCATTATAGTTCAGGACATAAAAGTGGGTATTGAGGAGGAGTTTGCATCAATCTATTTTCCTGTTCTTATTGAGGAGTTATGCAAGGCCCAAGGGGTGAGTGATGAGCTAGGTGGTGACTGGAGAAAAACGAGGGGGCCGATTTCTACACCATTGTATCAAAAGTATGTGACACTTGACTGTGAAACGGTGCGAGCCCAGTCAACTGAACCTAGTGTTTCTCGAGAAGATGTTGAGCCATCTGTTCACGCTACACAACCCTACCCATATGACTTTAGTTCCTGTCAGAGTTCCCTTAATGATTTTCAGCAGTCGGTAAATACTCGATTTCAAGTCATAGATGATCGCTTAGGCAGTATGCACGAGATGATGAATGATATGCAACAGGGTTGGAATTCGCATACTTCAACGATGATCACCAAGTTGGATGACATCTCTTCTATTGCGCAGCAACAATTTGAGGTCTTGTATCATAGACAGGTTATGATGCAATTGGAGTTAGACCAGTGCAATAAGATGGTTGTTTATTATCATACTCCTCCGGGGCCACCCAGACCATGGCCAACTTCTGCGCAGTTAGCCGGTTATGTTATTCCCAATTTGTCGATGGATGATATCAATGGTGAAATACATAAGCTGCTCCCAGGAGTTCCTAGTCGATCTTCACTCAAGCCGTTGCCAACTTTTGGCCGGATTCCACACGCTCCTCCTACTCTTACTTTTCATGTGGATCCGGACTTCATGCCAGCAACGAGGATCCCATTGTTTGGTACAGGGCAGCCACTTTAAGGACCTATGCATGGACTATTCCACTGGGTTGCTTCTCCTTTCAGTGGGGCTTTGTTTTCTACTACGGCATCTTTCTCATCGGCTTCATCGTCTGCCCCTTCGACATCACAGGGAGCTCCTCCTTCTTAGTCTTTACATTGCGGACAATGTTTACTTCAAGTGTGGCGGGGTTCAAATTCTGTGGTCATGTATGATGTTGTGGTTGTGTCTATTTTGTGAAGTTTACGGTTTGAAGTTTATGGTGGGGGTTGTTGCTATGATCAGATGCTGGGAAGTTGGTATGCTTGTTATTCTGCCATGGTGCCTTTGTGTGAATTGAGGAATGTTATGAGTTTCTTGTTTTGAGCATGAAGTTCTGAAGTTGTGGTGTTTAGTAGTTACTTGAAGCATGAAGTTTGAAGTGATGTTACAGTATGTTAGTATGATGATGTTGCTAGAGTTTTTAGGAGTTTGACATGTTGTACTGAAGATTAAGTAGCTTATATGTGGTGTTTGTTTGTTAGTTCTTTAATTGTTGTGTTGGTTTTGAAGTGAAATAAAAAATGTAGTATAAGTGTGAGTGTGTGAGTGTGTGAGTGCAGTATTGTAATGGAATGTCCACTTTGCATTTGGAAATTGCTCCTTTTGTTGGCTATGTTTGAATCTGAGTTCGTAAAGTTCATCTTTCATGATTTTGCATGAAATTTTTTTTCTGTCCTGATTCCAAATGTGAAGGAGTTTTAGCACATTTTGTTGGTCAAGGCACGATGTCAAAGTAAGATAGATATTCCATACAAACTATCTATTTGATATAGGGGGATAAGCTGGTTGGATTGTTTCTTTTTGTTATGCATGTCCTTGTTATTCTAGAGTGTTCTTGCATACTTAGTCCCTTGAAAACACTTAGGAACGAGTGGTTACACAAGAAATGATTTGGTGAAAAAGCCTTTGGCAACTGAGAAATGAAAAGCCGTAAGACCCTGGCAAATTTTTTGGGAAAAAATAGTCATAAAACCTAGGTGAATCGTGGGAAAAAGAAGCCATAAGACCTAGGCAGCTATACACCAATGTGTGTAGAAAGAAGAAAGAAAGCACCAAAGTGCAATTGTGAATGAAGTAATTGAAGCACCAATGTGCACCAATGATCTTGTGTGCTAATTGTTCCTATGTGTGGTTAAGGAGATTGATATGCAGTGAATCGTGAGATAGAATTGAAAAGGGTTATGCGTACATGAAGAGCAATGAGCCAGTATTCCTCAGCACACTTGCACATATGACATTTTGGTCTTTATTCATTGTGCTTTGATTGATAATGTGTGTTGAAATCTCGAAATTTGGAATTGGAAATTGTTTTTGAAAGTTCTGGATTGTGTGAAAATGTTTTTGATGAACTTAGAGAAGAATATAGTGGACAAGGGAGCAAATTCTTGAATGTAGGTGGTGAACTTGTGAGGAGAAGTTTTGCTTGGGGGCAAGCAAAAGTTCAAGTGTGGGGGAAATTGATAAGTCAGTTTTATACTGACTTATTTTGATTAGTTTTGCTTGGCTTTTGTGAGTTCTTGTGCCTTTTATATGGAGAATGTGTAGGAATGAGTAGGTTGTGCAATTGTTGGTATGTGATGTTATCTGGCAAAGAATGAGTTGAAAATGGTAGGATTATAGTATGAAGTTGACATGGTGGTTGTGTGGTTAAGTTTTGTCTGTTGAGGTGTTGTGCATGAAGAGGAAGTTTATGTGTTTGTGAATGAAATGTGTGATAAATTCTTGTAGAAATTTTGGGTGAAGTTTGTTAAGTAAAAGAGGCATCAAATTGTGTGTATAAAGTTTGCATGGCATACGTACTTATTTGGTATTGAGTTGTTGCTAGCACCACACGCATCGCACGCACCATGCACAAGGCTGCCGCACACATGCGCATATCATCGCACCATAATGCACATAGCCACACATGCTGCGCACTCGAGCGGCCACAGTTCTTATCCACACATAGCGCACGCGTGCGCGCTCTCGCGTAGCTCTCGCACACGCGTGCGAGCATCCTCGCACACGTAGCGCGCACTCACGCGCGACTGCAGCATATCGCCGCGCACACATACGCGTGGCAACAGCACTTCGTGCACACACCATATGCATTACACAGCACGTTCATGCACATCACAGCATGCACTTCAGCACATTTCATGCACCATTCTTGCACCAATTCTTGCACTCTTTATGCACACCTCTTGCATGTCAAAGTACACGCATTTCATGCACCAATCTTGCGCCATACATGAACCAAAATGCACTCAACATACACCTCTTGCACACTTTCACCGCAAGACAAGCATGATGTTACACAAGCACAAGCCAATTGCACCTTAAGAGTATATTCCTGTGCATTACGTACGCAAGTCACAACATCGCACATTCTTGCATGATCATTTACATTTTGCACTACAATGCATCATGCCTATAGCTTAATTTGCACTACGATGCATCGTGCTTATGGTTTATTTTGCACTACGATACATCGTGCTTATAATTTTTGTTGCACTATGATGCGTTGCAGTGTTAGGAGATGTTTGAACTGCGATATATCGTAGCAATATGTCGCAGTTGAGTTGCGATATACTCCTGTGCACTACGTACTCAAGTCACAACATCGCACATTCTTGCATGATCATTTACATTTTGCACTACGATGCATCGTGCCTATAGCTTAATTTGTATTACGATGCATCGTGCTTATGGTTTATTTTTCACTACGATACATCGTGCTTATAATTTTTGTTGCACTACGGTGCGTCGTGGTGTTAGGAGATGTTTGAAATGCGATATATCGTAGCAATATGTCGCAGTTGAGTTGTGAAATTCAACTGGAAATTTTGGCTAAGTGTTGGGATTTTGCTTCTTGTGCAGAGATTCTTGAAGGCATGTTCATAGTAGGCTCGAAGGTGTGCTGTTGATGGCAAAGGCGTAGAGATCCAGGGCTTGAAGGCGTCAATGGATGTTGTGCTTGGATTCCTTTGTGAACGCTTGACATTTTATAATGGCATTTTTTGTAATAATTTAGTCATTTCATGATAGCGTACAGAATAAGCTCCAATACTCTATAAATAGAGGATTTAGTCAAAGATTATGGGGGATCGATCATTCTAGACTCTTAACAAACTTTTGATTTTCAAAGCGGGAATTTTTCTCTCTCTAAAATTTTCTCTCTCTAGATTTTCTCTCTCTACAAACTGAACCCCGATCTTGATTTCGATCGCGGTTTTGGATTTAAAATTGCTTCCTTATTCTCAATTGACAAAGAAATTGACAAATCTCTGTACTTTAATCGGTAAAATCCTCCAATTGAATGGAAACAAATTTGTTAATGTTACAATTTGATGAAATTGAGAAGAAGAAAGAGTTTTCTGGCTAATCGCGTAATGACCTAGGGTTCCAGTGGATGAATGTACAATTTAGATGCTTGATTCGGTGCAATAAACTTAATCTTTGAAGAAATGATTCATTACCTGCTTTGATTGTGGAATTAGTTAAGTTTCACGTATTTGCTCTGGAATAGTTGAATTGAACTTGTACTGCGGCCGTCATACTGATTCTGAGTTTAACGCATCTTCCTTGTTGTGAATTCCGTGGAATGAGAACATGAATCGAGTCTTTTCACTCGTTTTGTATGCTTGTTTTCTAGGATGCGGTCGCCATGCCTGTCATAGATTATGAGATCATAAGGTTGGAGTGAAAAAGAAATCCTCTGTTGTTAACAAGCGCATTAGACTTTAGTTTCAGGCCTCGCCATGGGAAGTTTCTGAGAGTCGAGTGCTAAACTTGTTAGGCGTATTGGATTGGGATGTTGCGAGATGAAATCACCGACTTCAGGCCTCGTCATGGGATAGGAAGGTGTCAAAAGTATTAAGACATAGTGTGGTCCACATGCCAGTTGTGGCTTAAGACTCTGGGCAACGACGGTCCCCTCTTGTTTTGCATGCATGTTTAGCTGCACCGCGAGAATGATCTAAATGTGTATTCATCCAGCTATGGAACTTTAGGTCATCACCTCTTCTATTACTGCATTTAGACATTGTGTTTTCCTTGTGTTTCGAGTTCTGGTAATCTTAGCTTTTATTATTGCAATCTCATTTTCGTGACATTTAGAAGATCAAACATTTGAATTCTTGAACCATCCCCTTCCCTGTGGATACGATACCTTGCTCACTTCTGCTACATTAGTGTAGGGTTAAAATTGAGGTACACGACTTAAGCCTGTCATTATTATGGAAATTCAGGAAAAATGACACTCTATAGGCCAATTTTCTACATGATAAATATTGTCAAAGAGCCTACCCTACAGTTGTTAATAGGCTTAGAGGTGCCTCTGATATATGGAAAAGAATGCTGAAAATAGCTGAGTTTACTGAGCAATTTGTTTTATTTCAAGCCAATGTAGGAAAATGTAGCTTATGGGATAACAATTGGCCTGGAAAAGGGGCTTTAGCTCATGTATCCACTCCTGTTGGGGACTATAGATTAGACTAATTTATCACTCCTCAGGGTTGGGACTTTTTTTTAAAAAAAAGATACTTTATACCATCATGAACAAAATACGGTGTCGGATATACCTGACTACACCGTTACAAAAATATGAGTCATAAATTTGGAGTACTACTCCATTATATGCAAGTTCCTATGATCTAGGGCCGGAAATTATAGTAAAGAAACTCTAGTTATTACCAAAGTCTCGATGCTCTAATTCCCTCTCAGAAGTATATGACTAATACTGCTAGTTCCAAATAAGGCCATAATTCCATAAATCGGTGGCCATGGAGTCCATGCAAACCATGAGGTCTTGAAACCATTATCCAATTCTGGAGCAAGCGAAGAATATAGCCTTCTGAGACACTGATCCCACCACATCAAAACAATAGTGAAGGCATTGTCAAGCAAATGAATTTGAGAATTACTGAGAGAAGTATTTCCAATTATCCAATTCTAGCAAATCTCTAGTGCACTCCTCAAGCAATCAAATCTGATGATATTTCCTCCAGATATTATCATAGTCAGAACATTTAATACCAATCAGTTTGCGGAAGTCCATGGCCACAGTCCAAGGTACAAACGCAGTGAATTCAAGGTAATCGAAGTAATTGACAATAATTATTGAAGCATGAATACAAGAGTGAATTCATCCAATCTACTGAATCTTCTACCCAAGCATATGGAAATTTCATTAAAGAACAAGAGCAAAGCAGATGGGAAATTTCAATTGCAAAATCCACACATGCAACCATCTGATGTCTTTTCCAGTAGCACTTGTGCAACAATTTTTTCTCCCACAATCTTAATAGATTTGCAAGCATACCCATAATCAGAAGCACATTCTACTATGTAAGTGAGGATCAACCAAACTATCACAGAGCACATGAATGATAAACCAAAAAAAGACTCTTTCCTTCAATTCGTCAACAACATTTTGAACATATTCAATTGAGCATATGCAATAATGGATGGAGAATATGATTCAACAGCAATAATGCAGAATCGTCCTCAAGCCACATTCATTCAATTTAATTCAGACGGGACTTACCCACAAACAAGCCATATTCATTCAATTCAGACGTGACAATTCCAGTTCTACAACTCTAAGTCCAGATGCACAACTAACCAGTCACCAAATCAATTGGCCATTTTGAAGAAGTACTTGAACATAACTATCTCTTCAGCAAATGGGATACCTCAGCTGTACCGTGTGTCAAGCTGAAACTTTCCTCCAGCTCGATTGTGTCCTGTCAGCTGAACCTTCAAGTTGAAGTTGAGCAAACCTTCACTGCCTCAGGGTCAATTTTGGCCTGACCACTAAGTTGTGAATAGTACTATCCGAGTTGGTGGAGGCTCGATCTATGTGAGAGAGGACCGATCTAGGTCTGTTCCTGTCTCTAGATGTTAAGTAGCTTAGATGGACCTCCATAAGCGGTCTGATTGACCAGTCGGGGTTGCCGGTCGTGCGCAGCTCCAGAATGGTTTTCGCTTGTGCACAACTATCACTATTCCTCGGTCGTCTGCAGCTGGGCAATCGAGCTACAGTAGACAAAAGGGAGGAACTGAAAGTCACTCCGGTCTCGATTTGACCCATTTGAAGAACTGCTTGAAGACAGATCCGCAGCTCCTTCGTACGGATCTGACAGTTAGCTCAGCAGCTGGCTTCTTGAAGCGTATGTTGGAGCCCGAGGCTGGATTCTCTTCAGCTGAAATGGGTTCTCTTCAGCTGATGGAGAGCAGAGATCCAAAGGTGATGACTATCTGTAGGTTGGAGGCTGTGAAGTGAACTGAAAGAGCTAAAAGAAAATCAACTATATGATGAAATCAGCTGAAGGGAGAAGTATTTGGTAAGTTAATTAAAAATGGAGAAGACCAGTTGACCGGCTCTGGCCTTTTAGCAGCCGAAGTTTGAGAGAAGGAGGAGAAAATTTTCTAGAGAGAGAGAGTGAATTTTCTTAGCTATGACTTAGGGTTAGGACTTAACAGCCTTAAAAGGCTTCTTGCCACATGACTAGTTAGAAGCTATTAAACATAGCCATACTCCCTATTGCTTAGAAAAAGATAGACTGATTTGGACACCAGAGGAGAATGGATTGTTTTCCTTCTCCTCAACTTTCCAAAAAGTCAAGCAAAGAAATAATCCCAATAACTCAAATGATGAGTTTATTTGGAATAAACATGTACCTACAAAAATTTCTTTCTTTAACTTAAGAATGAGTAAAAACAAGCTACCCATTGGACATAATCTAATGGTATTTGGCATACATGGGCCTTTTCTATGCCCTTTATGCAAAAATAGTTTGTAGACGATTAATCATTTATTTGCTGAATGTCCAGTTACAAGTAGGTTGTGGAGAATTTTTGGGGTAGAAATTGGGATTCTTAGTCACTCACTATCACTGCACACTAATCTCCAAATATGGTAGCAGTATAAAAAGATAAATAGCTCACTAAACACATTTGCTAAAATTACTCCTTTGATCTTGTGCTGGGAAATCTAGAAGATCGTAAATAAAGTAATTTTTGAAAATCAAAAGTTCGAGTTCCAAGACTTGTTCAAAGCTACTTTTGATGCTATTTTGTTGCATATGGACTCACAAAAGAGCTCTTGGTAGGAATTCTGGTCAACCACTAACTATCCTGTCATAAGATATCACATTCACATGTTCAAATGGACCCTCTAGCAGGTGAACAAGTTAAAATTAACATAGCCAGCCTGGTCAGAAATAATTCAGGACAAGGGGTGTTATAATCAGGAACTGTGATGGTAAGATTCTTTTCTTGCAGTCTATTTGTGAGTTTAATTGTCAAATAACATCCAAAGTGCAGGTAGAGATCATTATAGCTGCCACAGGAATACAAATGTGCAGAAACCTAGGATACACAAATATTCTATTAGAATCAAGCTCAGCTAGTTTGCAATGTGTTCTGAACCCTCAAACAGAGCAATCATGGGGATACTATCACCTGAGGGAGCAGATTTTTATGATTAGAGACACTACAATATTTACTAAAGCCTTCAAAGGTTCCAATCAAGCTGCAATATGGCTAGCCTCTATAGATTTGAAGACTGAGAACAGTGCCCTGCTTACAGCGCTTTCAAGACTTATCCTTTCTGACAAATTAGGCCTTCCAAATTTCAGAAGAATTAAAGTAAAAGTGTCTTAGGAAAGCATGCCTCTGGTTTTGATGTATCATGTGAAAATTGCCCATAACTGCTAAAGTTAGGTTGTGTTTCCGAATGCTTGTTTGGAGATATAGGCTAAGTAGTACTGTCCTATAAATGGCCCTGTCTGCTGATGTTTGGACAGCTTGCCTCACAGAAATGTACATTAGAATTAGGCCTGGTTAGATAGATAACTTGATACTTTGCTTAATGTGGGATTGATAAAGGATGTGAAAGAAAATAAAGATAGTGGAATGCTAACTTGCTGAACACTAACCAATACACTTGAACTGATGTCGCTACATGTTATCCCAATTAGAGGATCTTTTGTCACTCCTGGTGATCAAATGAGTTTATTGGGGATTTGGTTAAAGGCTGAATCCAAGCTTTTGTATTTAATCATATTATGTAAATGGAGGAGCCTCCTCTTTAGATTAATAGAACTATATGTATATGGAGGAGCACTCCAGCCTTTATTTGATGTGTAAATGGAGGAATTACTACACATTTATTGTTTTGAATACCTCTTGAACATGTTCCCATTAGGCGTGTTAATGGGATTGTGGTCAAGAAGGACATTTTGTAAGAGTGATATTATGGTATATCCATCACCCAAAAAGCATCTAGTATATTGGGAGTGGCGACTCACCTCGAAATAGAGGTTCTACCTATATATATATTATGAAGACATTATATATATATATTTTTAATGATTGATTTGAAAATTTAGTTGATAAATATATTTATTTAATTGCAAGAAAAAATTAAGTTAGCCGCCATTGAATTTTTCTCGTGGTTCCGCCCTTGCATACTACACATATTTTATATATACTACTTGTATTTTTAATATATTGTCTAATATCCCAAACTCGGGGGGAGGGGGGGAAGGGGACTCCCAATTTTATTGATAAATGTTTTTTTATGGCGGATATACACAAACACTATCAGTAAATTTAAAGACTAATACGATAATCTCACTAAGGCTAATAATTATAATATTAGAATTAAACTAATTTTCTTCAATCTACCTACTTAACACACTTCCTAACTAGAGTAAGCGCATACATCTGAAATATTGAATCAACTTAAGGTTAATGACTAATATGAAAACCGCCTCAACACTAAAAATTCTCATATTAGTTTTAACCTTAATTGCTTCGATTAAAAAAAACTCCCTTAGTATATTCAACTGATTACAAGGAGTGACAAAAGAGCCTGGACCTATTTACAATAATTTCAAGTGATAATGTATATCCAACAATGTTTGATGTATCGAAAACCTAGTCTTTCCATTCTAATAGCATCTCTCACACTATGCGGCAGTTCAGACTCTCTTTGGAAAATGTATGTGTCTTTAGTGTAGCTTTAGATGGGTCTCGTACTCTGTGTCTCTCTACTAGCCTTGAATAGCAGAGAAGTAGCTTTGTTTGCTTCTTTGGGACAGTAGATGTACGGTGTGTGTGTTACTTGAGTTTTGACATATGCAAAGGCTTCCCTTGTTGTTCACGACACTTTAGTTTTCCTTAGTAAACCTAGGCAAATGGAAATATTTTGTGATTCAATTGAGAAGCTATAGTGAATACCTCTTTCATATGCAATCTGAATGCTTCTCGTTATAGCCTCCAATTCCACATGTATGTTACAAGTAAACTTATCATTGATTATCACAGATGAGAATACAAAGACCAAGTGCCACCAATTAGTGCTTCGTTAAGGTGGAGGAGCCTACAGACTCTTCACAAGACAGTAGCCTCTTCCGTGCCTCCACAGAGAAGCCAAAAATAAGAGCAGAGTCAGAATCAAAAACATTGGTAGCTTTCCAGCACCCCAACAGCTCCCTGGGTTCCCCCTGCACGAAGAAGAACTGGGATTTCCAAGAAAAGAAAGAGTGGTTGCCATTTTAGAAGCTGAAGTTCTGTTGGCGACATTGAAGATAAAAAAAATTTTCATGTACAGACTTCCTTGTCAGGTGGAAGAAACTCTGGAAGAAAGTGACACTGGACTAAATGTTGAGATGCTAGCACAACACCTCGAAAGAAATAATGTAACGAATGGCGTTAGGTACTAACTGCCCCACGGCCACCCCATAGTGACGTGACACCCCCAAGATTAGAGGACTAAAAGGCAGCTGCATATCAACCGCGTGTTAGCCCCGGAAGATGGCAATATACCAATCTGAAGGTGACAAGAAAGATCGTTGTAGTCCAGCAACCCATCCTTGGTAGCAACCAATAGTAATAAAGATGTCACTATCCGACGAATCCTCTGTCGGATCATTTCAACCTTGAAGTGGTGGAGCTCTCTCGGTCGTAAAAGGTCTGAATGGGAGAGAGAGGAGTCCAGAACTCTTTGAGTCCGAAAAGTCAACCTGCTGAGTGCAATGGCATTTCACCATGGTGGAATCAAAAGTTTGGAATGCCAAGTGTAGGCAAAAGCTAGGAACGCGAAGCAAAGTTAGATAGAGGAGAAGAAGATTATGACCGAAGCAGTGTTGAGAGGGAGAAGTTGAAGAGGAGTGAAGATGGAGGATTCCCCTTTTTAAATTTTGAATGGGCAATTTAAAGTGACGAGAGCTTTAACTCCCCACCCCACGATCGAGAGCCATCATGTCCCTCGATCATGGGAATGGAGAATAAAATGCCACGTGTGGCTCGAGGGACAAATAGCAGGGAGTGGAAGTAATTGGGCTTGGCGGGCTTGTAAACATTTGCAGCTGGAAGTGGAATTCAAAACCTCACCTCTAGTCGGGGGGCCAATTGATGAAGTTAAGAAAAAATCTTAAGGGCCCAAGGCTCTTAGGCCCAGTCCACTCTTAGAAGGGGTTAGAAGAAATGATTAAATAGCCCACGATAAAACCTATTCAAGAGTTTAAGAGTCTTTTACTTACCAAAGATCCTCACTATAAATGTGTCTTAAGTGACGTTTTTCAAGGTAAGGAATTTTGGGTAGATCCTCACTAACATTCAGAAGAGCTGGAGAAAGAAAACCCAAGGAAGATCTGCCTAAAACCAAAACTCTATTCCTCAAACATTCATCTTCTTTTTTAGGAACTCATTCCACGTTTTGGAGGAGTACCATGGGGACGGCTCTAAGAGTGCTTTATTCTTGCAGGTGTAACCGGTTAACTTGCCAAAAAAGAGGGGAATTCAACAGTGGGTATTTAAACATAGGCCTTATAGGCAGATTTGTAGTACTAGGAGTTTTGGAATTGTTAGCTGGATTTGAGCATTTGTTAGCTGAGTTTCATTTTTAGGAAAATAACTGTGATAATAACTGACATACATGTCCATTACAGCTTATTACTTAAATTGATTTCCTTGTATAATTTTTCATTATGAATTGAAGAATATTTCTAATTTTCAACACAACAAATTTTAATTGTTTTTTTTAGGGTAAACAACCTTAGAGGACATTAAACTATTCCATTCGTATACTTTTGGTCACTAAACTTTTTTTTTTTGTTCACTTTTATCATTAATCTATTAAAAGTGATATAATTTTTGTCATTCTGTCTATTTGACTGTTAAATACATCTTGATATTTTGTTAAAATAAAAAAACACGCTTTGTTGCTTTTAATGATCAAATTATAAAGAATGACAAAAAATATATCACTTTTAATAGATTAGTAACTAAAGTGAAACAAAAAAGTTCAGTGACCAAAAGTATTACTATTGAAATAATTTAATGGTTTCTAAGATAGTTTATCCTTTCTTTTACCATATATATTTTCTGAATTAACTTCCAAGAAGATCTCTCCACCAAAATTATCTTCTTTCTCGGTTAATTCAATTGGGGTTTCACTACTTTGTGCATCAAATTTATACTTATGGTCAATTTTTATGTATCCAACTTGGTTCCATAAACTCGAGCCAACTTGTACCAAAGGTAGCTCAAACTCGAAGCTTCCTAACAAGTATTGAAAAGCAATGTCTATTAGAAAAAGGTTAAACTGGAGTTTGTAAATGGACGAAAGCCCGGAATTTAAAATCAATTTCTCAACGAAACCATGAAAAATCAAACCAAACAATAGTACAAAGAAATGGAAACGTCAGCCGACACCATTAGCATCCTCAGGCGTTCGGTTGACAAGAAAATTTGATCACTTTTTACAGTAGACCTTAGCATCAAAACTTAGACCAAAACCTCTATGCCTACTTATGCATCTCTAGAAGGTTATCATTGACTGAGTGTCATAAGAGCCTAATTTGTTTTTTATTTTAGAAAAATATATTTTCTCTTTAAGTTTATTATAAAAAAGAAATATATTGTGAATGTTTAGATTAATAAATTTATTTTGACGCAAAATTATGTTGGAGAATTTTCAAATTATCTTTCTATGATTCTCGGTTTGGTTGTATTAGTTTTAATATTTTAAATTAAAATTGACTTATTTATTTTGTCCATTTTTTTTCCAATTTTTGTTTTGAAAAAAAAATACTACAGTAATTACTACAGTATTTTTTTAATAGTTTTTATAGATAAAATATTAAATTTAAATTTAAAAATTTTAATAATAAATAATTCTTTCTAACACAATTTTCCACATAAACAAAATCATTAAATATTAATTCAAATTTATATTTTTAAAATTTATTAATAAAAATTATCTCAGATAAATCCCAATAAAACAAAGTCATCAAATCCAACCATTTCAAAATATTTCATTCTTATAATAAATTTTAATAAAAAAGATTCCATCTTAAAATAAAAAAGTACCACCATTCGAATGGAGCTTTATAAATTACTCTCCCAAGTTTTGATTTTTTTTTCTATGAAAAATATACAAACATATAAATTTAACCTACACACACATATATAGATTTTTATTGATTTGTATATATTGTCTTAAAGATTTTTAAATATTTAAATCTAACCCACAAGGGCATTTATCCACAAATTGTAAGATCAAAATCTTGAGAATATATTATTATAAACAGCAATGATAGGGGAGTGAAAATCCAAAGTGACTGACGTGGCAGTTATAAAAAGACAAACTAATACTCTAACCAAATGATGAGTGAAACCTAAGGGGTAATGGATTAGTTTGTCTTTTTATACATGTCACGTCAGTCACTTTGCATTTTCACTCTAATTTTTCACTCCCCCAATCATTACTCTATTATAAGTAAGGCAAAACTAACGAAATTAACATTCTCTTCTATTAAATTTTGATCATTACAATTTGCAAATATTCGAATCTTTTCTTGTGGAAAAAAAAAAAAGACTATTTGCCACAAATTGTTTGGCTTCTAGCAACATGTCCTTCCCATGTGCAGAAAAAGATTCGGATTCGTTTCATGTAGAAGTTTTCAAGAAGTCGCATACTTGTGGATTCATTGTCTGAAAACAAAATGGTCCTAAAATATACGTTCACAAAATGGTCCTAAACAAAATGGTCCTATAAATTAAAATTTCAAGAAAAGACATCTGGGGTGGGACCGTGGGATACCTTCAATTAAATGGCTATGGGACAAATATCTATATATCCAAATTGCTTTAAATAATATGGAATTTACTTTTCAAAAAAACGTTTTAATCACTCAAAACAGAATGTTTGTGTTGGTGATGTGAGAGTACAACTTTCTTTCTTTCAGTTCTTTTTTTTTATTTTTTTTTTTGGGTGAAGTTGTGATAATCATGCTCATGCTTACTTAATTACAATGATTACGTCAGTCAAACAAAATTTTATGACTTATTGAGAAATCTATAATATATTTCAAATTATTTGGAGTTAATTACAATAAATCTCCTTGTGATTTTGAAAAACTTTTATGTTAACACTCTATAGTTTAAAAATACAAAAGTTAGCCTCTTGTAATTTGGTGTTTTGTAAAAAAAATATACTAAAAATTGATTGTTTTGACTAAAATACACTTTAAATCAATAACAAAAAGCATAATTTAGCATGACTTGTGTATTGGAACAAATAGATCTATACAAAATTAGTGTTTAAAGTAATAAATTTTTGTATATTCTTTTTTAAAAAATAAATCATGATTCGTGAGGAAGTAATTCATAAGTTAACAGACTAGAGAGGTTAAGAAAATTTAACCAACTATTTGCCACAAGTAGAGATGCCTCAGTTCCAAAACTGAAATCAAAGGCGGGTTTCAAATCGGATTCCAACATTCCTTTGGCGGTTCGATTACTGTTATTAAAAATTAAAATTAGAATCGAAACTAGTGATTCCGATTCAATTTTAAACCGTATATAAAAAAAAATCGACTAAAAATATATTTAATAAGAAACGGTTGGTCTCAAATAAATTAATAGAGGAACGGTCACTAATTTTTCAATTTCTTTTCATTTTCTAATTCTACAAATAACTACCCCCACCCCCAGTTCAATTTTTCACAATCTTTACCCCTCTTTCTCATCATTCTAATTCTAATTCTCTCATTATGAATTCTCAAACATTAAAATTCTACATAATTCAAGTGCAACTATTGTTTCAAATATAATTGTTACTTAAAATATTATTCTTTCAATTCTTTATTTTTTTAATCTTTATAAATAAAAATTATATTATGGATAGCTTTAATTCTTCATCCCAACCAATTAATATTGGTGATAAAAGTGCAAATTCTTCACCATCTACACCATCAAGTCGTTATTCATCAACAAATTTAAAATCCGACATGTTTGTGAATTATTTCACAAAAAACTTTTATATTGATAGAGTTCTTGTAGAGCAAAATGCAACTTTGGTAAAAAAATTAGAAGGATATGGTACACTAAACAAGCATTTGGACAAAACACATTCCCAAGAGATCGACATTCACAAGTAAAAAATGCAACTAACGAGTTTCGCTCAATAAAGTTCTTCTTCTTTTAGTTTAAATTTAGTGATTTAAATTTGAGAGATGGTTTAGCTATGTTTACTTGTACACAACACTTATCATTTTCATTTGGTGAAAACCAAGATTGTGTAATATTAGTAAAAGAAAATACAAATCCTCGAGTTAAACGTGTCCCTAGAACAACTTTAACCCGTGATATTAGACAAAATTATAAAAAAAAACAATTTATCTAAATATTTTTCAAAATTAGATTCTCGTGTCAATATGTTCGAATATTTGGAGTTATTATGGGCAAATGAATAGTTAGATGAGCATAACTTGTCATTGGGTATATTCAAATTGGTTTATACAAAAAGAGTTATTGCATTTAGAGTTTTTAATGATTTTTACGCGATCTAAAATATATCTAGATTAATTAGTATTATTTAAAAGAATATAATTTGACAAATAAAATTTTTTCCATTGATTTTGATAATGCATAAGGCAATTTTTATGAATTCTCAAACATTAAAATTCTATATAATTCAAGTGCAACTATTGTTTCTAATATAATTGTTACTTAAAATTTTATTCTTTCAATTCTTTATTTTTTTAATCTTTATAAATAAAAATTATATTATGGATAGCTTGAATTCTTCATCCCAACCAATTAATATTGGTGATAAAAGTGCAAATTCATCACCATCTACACTATCAAGTCGTTATTCATCAACAAATTTAAAATCCGACATGTTTGTGGATTATTTCACAAAAAACTTTATATTGATAGAGTTCTTGTAGAGCAAAATGCAACTTTTGTAAAAAATTAGAAGGATATGGTACACTAAACAAGCATTTGGACAAAACACATTTCCAAGAGATCGACATCCACAAGTAAAAGATACAACTAACGAGTTTCGCTCAATAAAGTTCTTCTTCTTTTAGTTTAAATTTATTTAAATTTAGTGATTTAAATTAGAGAGATGGTTTAGCTATGTTTACTTGTACACAACACTTATCATTTTCATGTAGTGAAAACCAAGATTTTGTAATATTAGTACAAGAAAATACAAATCCTCGAGTTAAACGTGTCCCTAGAACAACTTTAACCCGTGATATTAGACAAAATTATAAAAAAAACAATTTATCTGAATATTTTTCAAAATTAGATTCTCGTGTCAATATATTCGAATATTTGGAGTTATTATGGGCAAATGAATAGTTAGATGAGCATAACTTGTCATTGGGTATATTCAAATTGGTTTATACAAAAAAGAGTTATTACATTTAGAGTTTTTAATAATTTTTACGCGATCTAAAATATATCTAGATTAATTAGTATTATTTTAAAAGAATATAATTTGACAAATAAAATTTTTTCCATTGATTTTGATAATGCATAAGGTAATTTTTATGAATTCTCAAACATTAAAATTCTATATAATTCAAGTGCAACTATTGTTTCTAATATAATTGTTACTTAAAATATTATTCTTTCAATTCTTTATTTTATTAATCTTTATAAATAAAAATTATATTATGGATAGCTTGAATTCTTCATCCCAACCAATTAATATTGGTGATAAAAGTGCAAATTCATCACCATCTACACTATCAAGTCGTTATTCATCAACAAATTTAAAATCCGACATGTTTGTGGATTATTTCACAAAAAACTTTTATATTGATAGAGTTCTTGTAGAGCAAAATGCAACTTTTGTAAAATATTAGAAGGATATGGTACACTAAACAAGCATTTGGATAAAACACATTCCCAAGAGATCGACATTCACAAGTGAAAAATGCAACTAAAGAGTTTCGCTCAATAAAGTTCTTCTTCTTTTAGTTTAAATTTAGTGATTTAAATTAGAGAGATGGTTTAGCTATGTTTACTTGTACACAACACTTATCATTTTCATTTAGTGAAAACCAAGATTTTGTAATATTAGTACAAGAAAATACAAATCCTCGAGTTAAACGTGTCCCTAGAACAACTTTAACCCGTGATATTAGACAAAATTATTAAAAAAAACAATTTATCTAAATATTTTTCAAAATTAGATTCTCGTGTCAATATATTCGAATATTTGGAGTTATTATAGGCAAATGAATAGTTAGATGAGCATAACTTGTCATTGGGTATATTCAAATTGGTTTATACAAAAAAGAGTTATTGCATTTAGAGTTTTTAATGATTTTTACGCGATCTAAAATATATCTAGATTAATTAGTATTATTTAAAAGAATATAATTTGACAAATAAAATTTTTTCCATTGATTTTGATAATGCATAAGGCAATTTTTATGAATTCTCAAACATTAAAATTCTATATAATTCAAGTGCAACTATTGTTTCTAATATAATTGTTACTTAAAATTTTATTCTTTCAATTCTTTATTTTTTTAATCTTTATAAATAAAAATTATATTATGGATAGCTTGAATTCTTCATCCCAACCAATTAATATTGGTGATAAAAGTGCAAATTCATCACCATCTACACTATCAAGTCGTTATTCATCAACAAATTTAAAATCCGACATGTTTGTGGATTATTTCACAAAAAACTTTTATATTGATAGAGTTCTTGTAGAGCAAAATGCAACTTTTGTAAAATATTAGAAGGATATGGTACACTAAACAAGCATTTGGATAAAACACATTCCCAAGAGATCGACATTCACAAGTGAAAAATGCAACTAAAGAGTTTCGCTCAATAAAGTTCTTCTTCTTTTAGTTTAAATTTAGTGATTTAAATTAGAGAGATGGTTTAGCTATGTTTACTTGTACACAACACTTATCATTTTCATTTAGTGAAAACCAAGATTTTGTAATATTAGTACAAGAAAATACAAATCCTCGAGTTAAACGTGTCCCTAGAACAACTTTAACCCGTGATATTAGACAAAATTATTAAAAAAAACAATTTATCTAAATATTTTTCAAAATTAGATTCTCGTGTCAATATATTCGAATATTTGGAGTTATTATAGGCAAATGAATAGTTAGATGAGCATAACTTGTCATTGGGTATATTCAAATTGGTTTATACAAAAAAGAGTTATTGCATTTAGAGTTTTTAATGATTTTTACGCGATCTAAAATATATCTAGATTAATTAGTATTATTTAAAAGAATATAATTTGACAAATAAAATTTTTTCCATTGATTTTGATAATGCATAAGGCAATTTTTATGAATTCTCAAACATTAAAATTCTATATAATTCAAGTGCAACTATTGTTTCTAATATAATTGTTACTTAAAATTTTATTCTTTCAATTCTTTATTTTTTTAATCTTTATAAATAAAAATTATATTATGGATAGCTTGAATTCTTCATCCCAACCAATTAATATTGGTGATAAAAGTGCAAATTCATCACCATCTACACTATCAAGTCGTTATTCATCAACAAATTTAAAATCCGACATGTTTGTGGATTATTTCACAAAAAACTTTTATATTGATAGAGTTCTTGTAGAGCAAAATGCAACTTTTGTAAAAAATTAGAAGGATATGGTACACTAAACAAGCATTTGAACAAAACACATTCCCAAGAGACCGACATTCACAAGTAAAAGATACAACTAACGAGTTTCGCTCAATAAAGTTCTTCTTCTTTTAGTTTAAATTGGGTGATTTAAATTTGAGAGATGGTTTAGCTATGTTTACTTGTTCACAACACTTATCATTTTCATTTGGTGAAAACCAAGATTGTGTAATATTAGTACAAGAAAATACAAATCCTCGAGTTAAACTTGTCCCTAGAACAACTTTAACCCGTGATATTAGACAAAATTATAAAAAAAAAAACAATTTATCTGAATATTTTTCAAAAATTAGATTCTCGTGTCAATATGTTCGAATATTTGGAGTTATTATGGGCAAATGAATAGTTAGATGAGCATAACTTGTCATTGGGTATATTCAAATTGGTTTATACAAAAAAGAGTTATTGCATTTAGAGTTTTTAATGATTTTTACACGATCTAAACTATATCTAGATTAATTAGTATTATTTTAAAAGAATATAATTTGACAAATAAAATTTTTTCTATTGATTTTGATAATGCATAAGGTAATAAATGCATCTATTGTAGAATTAAAAAAATATTTGTGCACCAATTATAGGTGAAATTTTTTTTCATGTTAGATGTGTATGTCATATTTTAAATTTATGCATTCAAAATAATTTAAGTGCATTAGAACTTGAGAAATATTTGACCACTTCTTTTTATTTTAGTGATAACAAATTAGAGGGTGATAGTATTGAGAATTTCAAAATATTAAAACAGTGGAAACAATAATGTGCCCCCATCATCTTTTTTATTGCCAAAGAAATTTGGCATCCCCGACATCCATTGTTATCGTGGAACAAGTTTAGTGAAGATGACAACTTTTTGGACGAGACCTGATTACATTTGAGACACAAATCCTTAGAAATTCAAGTTTTAGTAGATAATTGGAATAAGGGTGCTCATAAAGAACAAGGACAAGACATAGAAAAAGATTTTGATTTAGACACCACCATCGATGGTAGCTCTACTTGTACCATTAATTCACCTATCACCGATGCCAAGAGAGCCCATATTGACAACGACGACTATTAGTTTATTATAAAATGAAAAACAAATATATTGTATATTCTTAGATTGTTGAAAATTTGAAATAATTTATTGTGTTTTTCAAATATTATTAATTTTGATATTTATAGATTTTTTTATATAAATGTCATAGTTTTATTTGTATAATTGTATTATTGTATATTATAATACACTTAAATTTTTAAGTGTATTAATGCACCATTCAAGTTTCAATCATCAACCATAACTAAAATTTAGTATTTCTTAATTTATTAATTTCTAACTTGTAAAATTTTATGATTTCAAATTTTTATTTTGTAAATTTTTCTATCTCAATGAATAAATCATTTAGTATTTTCTAACAATCAAATTATCTAACATTCTAACTTGTAAAATTGAATATTTTTAACTTGTAAATTTTTTTGATATTGAAATTATGAAACCATAAACCCTAAAAGTTTTAACATTCTAAATATATAAGTTTCTAACTAGTAAAATTTAGTATTTATAACTTACAAAATTTTTCGATATTAAAAGTTATAACATTCTAAAGCCTAAACCCTAAATCCTAAACACTAATAGCTAAAGTTTAAAATATGGAATAAAAAAATCAAGATTAAATTCGGAAGTAGAATTTGATATCGAAATAAAACCATTACCGAAACTGAAATTGAAAAATAAGAACCAAAGCGGAACAGGTGATTTCGGAACTGAAATCAAAACTTTATCTTGTGGTTCGATTCTAATTCTTATGACCACGAAATTGAGAATCGATGGTTGTGAAGCCAAGTTCATGCCTATCTGCAAGTGGAGGATGACTTGACATGAAATACAAATTGACCACAAAGTTAATTTGAGCCATTCAACTCCCTAACTTTCATTGAAGTTTCTTTCGTCTCAACTTTTTCAATAATTTCTTTTGTAATTTTGGTGGTACCCCACTTTTGGGTCTTGAATTGCCCTTACTACTTCACTCCAATTTTATAATAAATCTTCTACAAATTTCATATTTTTAGAGTCCCATCACTCTTCACTCACTCATCTTCCGAAATTAATATTAGTACTCGACTTAACTCAAAATGTCAAATTGTCAAAAAAAAAAAATGTTATTCTCTATTATTACCTTTTTCTCTCTTTTTTTTTTAATTAGTACAGAATTCAATGGAACTTGGAAGTGCAAGTGGAGTAAAACAACATGCTAAAGAATTTGGTAAAAAAGACAAATCAAGAATCGTTGAAAATCAATTAAAATTGTGGTCAAAGCTAAGAAAAATTCAAACCAAAACAACACTAAAAAATTATATGCTCGTACATGCATTATGGTCAGTTACATCACAATTTAAACTTATTTGCTTCGTATTTGCCCAAAAATAGACATCAATATTAAAATAAAAATGATTGGGATGGCATTAATTTTATGGCCTTTCTCATGCTGAAGGGGGAGTTAAATCTTTTACTCCTAATTTTTTTTCTTTTTTTTTTGTCCAGCCTCTTTGGACTTCTTGAAAGCACATCATCATTATTGGGAGGCATACATTTTTCCTGAAATAAAATTACTCCGATTCCAAAAGGGAAAAAAAAATCTATAGCCTGTCCCTAATAAAAGCAATAGCCTTGACGGTTTTGGCAATTCATCAATTTGATTTTGTCATGAAAGTTTCAAATTGCGTATGCAAAGTTTACTTGAAAGTTCTACGCAAATTCATTCTGAGCGAAACAGCAACGAAAAATTAAGTCAAACGAGACCTAACTAGCTAGTCCCTTTTCCTCGCAATTTCTCACATGCATGTAGCTATCAAAGTTAAATTTCCAAACTATTCTGTAAACAACAATTGATTTTACTCTAAGCGGTGGCGGTTGATTGGGAATGGTCGTGGGGTGACCGCCCCCCAAAAAGAAAAAACTTTAAAGATGGGGAAGGTTTAAGAAATTTCATGAACCAATAGAGTTGCCTAGATGTGAATCTGAAGAGCTTTAAAACGCCTTTGTTTGCATGTCCTATCGGCTATTTCTAGTATATAAAGCTTACGTAGTTGTAGCCAATAAAATTAATATAATAGATTAGAATTAATGTAATAGTTACTTTAAATTAAACCTATAAAAAAAAATTCATGTGTGTGTCTATATATGTATATATAATTATCTTTTTTATTATTAATTTAATTTTTAAATCTTTTTTTCCCTTAAAATACAATTTATCTTCTTTGGAGGGTGGTTAATATCCATTTGATTTTGAAGTCAGAATAAACTTCAACAAATTAAGTATATCATCAGTTTCGAATCTTTAAATATTAAGATAATAATAAACTTAACAAATTAAACAAGTCATGAACCTACTAACACATTATTTACCCAACTATGAAGTGTTAAAAGAAAAAATAAATACAAATTAAGCAATGATCTATCTTAATGTTGAAGTCTGGTGAGCAACTTATCAAAGCAAAGTTTAATTTTTAAACCCATTACTACATTTAGTTTTATCAATGCTGTTTATCTATTGGAACTGTGGTATTACTAATTTACAATTTTCAATTCTTTAAAACCTTTAACCTAATATTCCTGTATTCTTAGGTTTTTCTTTTGCATTATAAGGGCACTTTTACTCATTTTCTTTAAATTAAATTAATGAATTTTTTCTTCCATTCCTTTCATTCAAAAAGTGTTTTTTTTTTCTGGTACATGACTAAGGCTAAACAAATAGTTGAGTTCAAATCCCCAATTCTATCTGGAAATCTTTTTTGAGTTCAATGTCAATCATTCTACCAAGTTCCAAATATTTTGATTTTATTCCATCTTACATTTCGTAATTTTGTTAACGAAATTACAAGGCTATAATTCACCCAAAATAGATACTATTTTGAATAATAGAAGGTTCTTTAGCCACAAAAAACAAAAAAAAAAGAAAACTCAAAGAAATTATCATTTCGAATAATCAAAAAAAAATTTCTATAGAAAAAAAGAGAAAAACATTCATTTCTAAAAATCATAAAATTATCTTAACTTAACAGAATTTGCTATTTTTCAAGATTTTTACTTTTCTATTCTTGTTCGCATTTATCAATTTACTAAGTGAATAAAAAATAACTATTTAAATACACTCGTGCATATCTTTTTAAAACAATTGTAAAAATATATGGAGAACGCAACACTGTAACTTTAGAAAAATTATTTCTATGTATGTTTTCATTATGTACCTTCACAAATAAGGGCCTCAAGAATTCAAAAATTATATTTTTTCTATGAAAATTCAAAAATTTCAACATTATAAATTTCTTTAAAAAAATATTAGAATTTTGTGCCTTTCAAAAATTAAACTATAACTTCTATCATACAATTTCACTCCCAAATTTCTACTTTTTAAATCCACCACTGCCTCTTAGCCTTTCCAACAAAAGGTTTAATAATAGTAACAAAAACAATTATAATAACAATAGCAATAACAATATATAACAATCATAATAATAATAAAAATAATACTAATAATAATAATAATAGAAATCTAAAGTAAAAAATAAAAGAAAGTTTCATAAATTTTCTCATGGTTTGTTCAATAGATAATAATTGAAAAAAAAACAAAAAAAGGTATAGCATTCCATTTTTTTAGAATCGCAATTTTATGTTTTAACATTTTGTATGCTATAGACAAGTCTAAGTACAAAAAGCTTTACATAGGCCTCCAATTGACTTCCTCAACTTCCTTCTTTAAGCTAGATGTTAGACCCTTAGCATTCAAGTTTGCTCACCGACATGTCGAGGGATAAGTTGGCATGTGGACAAGAACCATGTGTAGTCGATTAAATGAGTGAGACGTCGGTTAGCCGAGTAAAAAGGCTGGTGTGCCAAACGGGACGTCACATTAGCATGTCGAAAGGAACGGTCGGCATGCCAAGTGGCGCGGTCTGGGACTGATAGCTAGTTTTGGCTTCAGGTTTGTGGGAACAAATAGTAGTGTTGCCTATGAAACGAAACAGAGCCGTTTAAACCAGTTTTGAGGGAGGCAAAGTAGGTTGTTGCGAAAATAGTTGCTTTGGAGTTTAAGTCGGTTAGAGACAAAGTATTGGGTATTGTTATAAGCTGATTTTATGGAGTGTGGGTTGTAAGTGCAATGGTTTATGCCAAGGGAAGCTGGTTCGGTTGGGGCTAGATTTTGGATGAGGCTAGGTTCCAATTAGCTCAACCCTTGGGTTTACTGGACTAAAGGAAGATGTGGCTAAGCTGGCAGCCATGATCTTTGGGCAATTACACGTTTCTTGCTCCTGATTGGTCCATTTTGGTAACTGGTGTTAGTGGTTTGACATATCAGCCACAAGTTGGCTTTTTGTGCCTTTGGCTAGGCAGATTTACTAGAGAGTTACGCTTTTGTGCCTTAGAGAATTCTGCAACCAAACTATAAAAAGTTCCTTGTATTTTGCATTAAGAGTTAATGGAATCAAGGTTGGGTTTTAGCCTGTAAATTGCTTTGTGCTTGCTTGTTTACTTTCGATTTGTTTCTTAGTTTCCTTTAACTCTTAGTTTACGGATTGAGTACATCCAAACAAGAGTGCATTGTGAGTGTAACCTCAAGTGGGGAGATTTTGAGGTTAAGAACGTTGCGAATTTGGCTAAGAACAAAAAGGGGCGTGACATTGTGGTATCAGAGCCAGGTTTGCGTGAAGGCATTCTGGTGAAGTATCCTCTGATGGCGGAAAGAAGCGGCAGTACGTTGAAAGAACGTGTTAGTAGGTTGTAGGAAACGATTGACAGTGTCATCATGATATTGGGAACTCAAGAGGAGTCTCACAATCTATACGAGATGGTGGGTGAAACTAGAAAATCATTGGGCGAGATGAAAGCCAGACTTGACGAAATTGAGAAGGTGATGGCTTTTACAGCTGGCTCATCTTCTGGATTAGGAGATCCGGGATCTCGAAGGCAATTACTAGAAACTCTTATGGAAGATGTGACTATTTTTAAGATGGCATTACGTGATTGCACAACCAGAAACGATGAATGGTCTCCAACAAAAGTGAAAGTCCCTAAGCTAAAACCTTATGCTGAGATAAGGAGTTCCAAAGAGTTGGAAAACTTTCTGTGAGAGTTGGAGTCATACTTTTTGACTGCAAAGGTGTCGTTGTTATCCATTTCTTTGATGTATCTTCTGGGTGATGCCAAACTTTGGTGGCGTACCAGATCTATTGACGAGAATGATCAAAAGATAGTGACTTGGACAGAGATGAATAATGAATTGAAGGTTCAGTTTCTACCTTCAAATTCTCATGGCTCATAAGAGGAGCCTTAAGGAAAATAAAACAGACTGGATCTATGAGGAAGTATGTGATGGAATTCAGTTCTTTTATGTTGGATGTACGTGACATTGCCGAACAGGACAAACTATAGGATTGCAAAATTGGGCACAGGCTGAACTGAGTAGGCAGGGAGTACAAACACTATCTCAAGTCGTTGTTGCCGTTGAAAAGCTGGTGGACTTTAAGGCAAGTTGTGATGCTATTGAAATTGGGAAGAATAGAAAAGAGAATGGAAAGGAGAAATTTTTCAAGAAGACTGAAAAGGTCAGTATAGAAAGTGCTAGTAATGCCTTGATTTCTCATGATGGAATTAAGAAAAAGGGTGGTTGATCTCTTGTGGAGGACCACACTTTGCACGAGATTGTCCAAAGAAGGAGAAAGTAAATGTAGTGGTGGCTAATGAAGATGATTCAGATTCTAACTCTTCTATTCGGGCAAATCATTTACAATTGATTAGTGCTATTTCTTCAGTGAAACCTAATGCTCAAAACATGTTAATGTTTGTGTTGTTGAGAATGAATGGTGGTACTGTAAATGTATTAATAGACTTTGGTGCCAGTCACAATTTTATTACAGAGCACATAGCTCTTAAGTTGAACTTGATAGTTCAGAATCACAGTAGTAAGATTTGGGCTATAAGCTTACTGATAGGAATGAGCCCGAGTCCACATTGCCAAATCCAGCTTCCCATGATCCATTAACAAATCTTGGTGGTCCAATGACAAGATCAAGGAGCAAGAGGATGAAGGAAGCCTTACAAGCATTGTTATCAACACATTGTGAGGCAATGGACATTGTCCCAAGTTGTTCGATGCATCCATCTCAAGATGAAGTACTTTGGAATATTTCTTCAATCACAATTCATGATCCACCTTGAAGAAATATCAAGAAGGCCGAGAAGACCAAGCTTTGGCGTGTTGGGCTTCATTATGTGTTCACGCCAATTTTTAATGTTTTAGGATTTTATTATGCAATTAATTTGGTCCATTAACATTAAGTTTGGGCTTCATTAATTCGGTTTTTAATAAAGATTACTTGGCCCAATTATCTTGCATGATAATGGCAAGTAAAAGTTTAGGAAACTTAAGAAGTCAAATTGAGTTTTGATTCTTCATAGTTTAGGAAACAAAGGAAGCCAAATTGTGTTTGGCCACTTTTAGGAAGAAAACGTGAGACACAAATCCTTTTTGGAAAAGGATTAGCTTATGTGTGTCACAAATCCTTTTTGGAAAAGGATTAGTATGTTAGTTAGTATAGGAGTCAAGTTAGGGTTTTATTTCCTTTTTCTCTTAGGAAAGCCGAATTACTCCGAATTACTCCCTATAAAAGGGAAAGCTATGTAACGTTTTTAAGTATGTTGAATTGAAAGAATTTTGGCTTTGCTAAATTAAATTTGACATCATCAACGTGAGTTATTCTTGAGTAATTCATAAGACCCGCCAAACCTTAAGTGAGGAACTTTAGGTGAAGCTTACAAGTTCTAGATTTATAGAACCGGCCAAACTTGATAGGTTTAAACTTTTGATTTACATTATTTGAACTGATTCAATTTGTGTTAACGTTGGGGTTAGGTTAATTTTAATCTTGCCTTTTCGTTCCATATCTCTTTTTCCGCAAATTGAGTTCTTGTTTCTTGAATTGAGTTTTTGGTGCACAACGATCCGAACTTGTGGAAAATTCGTGTGGATTGGACTTCATCCTACTCCATTCGTATCACTTAGAAGAGGAAGTGCTCGGTCTTACTAGTACAACTGTGGGAATAGATTTGTGGGAAGGTAGTTGTAACTTCATGGTCGTCCTTAAAATGGGAGAATTTGATGTTATTTTGGGTAAAGAGTTTATGTGCAGGAACAAAGTGTATCCAATTCCACACTTGAATAGTGTGATAATTGTGGATGAAAGGAGGCCTGTGTTCATACCTTGTATTGAGCTGTGTCCAGCAACAGTTATGGGTAAACGAAAGGCTTGATTGTCGGTCATAAAGGTTGAAGACCAAGGTGAGCGAGGACAGATGGCTTGTTTGGCTATATTTGTCTTAAACGAACACCAAGAAGTTCAAGATGTGGGTAAACTCTTGAACATGACTAAAGCTAGGCAAGGTTCATTGAACTCTTTGAGTTGCCTATAAATGTGGCAAGGAATACTTGTTGTAATCCCATGAATAGGTTATTGTATAATTTCTAGATAGGGTTGTTGTTCCTTGTATAGGCAATTCTGTGATTCATGTTGAATCCTTAGTGGATAGATGTTTTTATTTTAGAGTTGTATTTAAGATATATGTACCCTTTGAAAATGGGAAATGTAAGTCTTGCAGGTGGGAAGCTATATTTTAGGTTTGTGCAGGGAAGGCTGCATGAACGAAGACAAGGCAAACGAGAATCGTCTTGTTCCTAAAGACTCAATTGTTTGTTGTCCTTGAAGGTCGGCGAAGGCCTAAATGTTAGGTTAGCTTCTGGGAAGTTAGCTTAACAAAAGGGGAATTGTGATCATTTTGGGGAAATTGACACAATTTTGTAATTAGTGCAACGTGTTATAAGTTGTTGGGTAAAATTTCATTTTAGTTTAGTAAGGAATTAAAATCAGATGCTACAAAACTTTAACGAGAAAGTTAAAAACTTGAAGTGGGAGAGGTTTGTTAGACCATTAGCATTCAAGTTTGCTCACACACCGGCATGCCGAGGTAAAAGGCTAGAATGCCGAGGGATAAGTTGGCATGTCGAGCAGAACAATGTGTAGTTTGTTAAACGAGTGAGACATTGGTTAGCCGAGTAAAAAGGCTGGCGTGCCGAATGGGATGGCACGTAAGCATACCGAAAGGAACGGTCGGCGTGCCGAGTGGCACGATCAGGGACTGATGGCTAGTTTTGGCTTCAGGTTTGTGGGAACAAACGGTAGTGTTGCCTATGAAATGAAACGGAGCCGTTTAAACCAACTTCGAGGGAGGCAAAAAGGTTGTTGTGAAAGTAGTTGCTTTGGAGTTTAAGTTGGTTAGAGGCAAATTACTGGGTATTGTTACAAGATTTTAAGGAGTGTGGGTTGTAAGTGTGATGGTTTAAGCCAAGGGAAAGCTGGTTCGATTGAGGCTAAATTTAGGATGAGGCTAGGTTCCAATTAGCTCAACCCTTGGGTTTGCTAGATTGAAGGAAGACGTGGCTGAGCTGGCAGTCATGATCTTTTGGTAGTTACACGTTCTTTGCTCCTGATTGGTCCATTTTAGTAACTAGTGTTAATGGCTGGACATGTCAGCTACAAATTGGCTTTTTATGCTTTTGGCTAGGCAGATTTATTAGAGAGTTATGTTTTTGTGCCTTAGAGAATTCTGTAGCCAAGTTGTAAAAAGTTCCTTGTATTGTGCATTAAGAGTTAATGGAATCAAGGTTGGGCTTTGGCCTGTAAATTGCTTTGTGCTTGTTTGCTTACTTTCGGTTTGTTTCTTACTTTGCTTTAACTCTTAATTTACGGGTTGAGTGCATCCAAACAAGAGTGTAACCTCAAGTGGGGGGATTTTGGGGTTGAGAACGTTGCGAATTTGGCTAAGAACAAAATGGGGCGTGACAATAGACATGGCTAACGGTCCTATTTGCACTGGCTTCGAATCGGTGGTTTCGGTTTTGAAATCGAAATTGGGGGCCTAACAATTCCAAACCGAAATTCAACCGTCTCTTGAAGGTTTGATTACGGATCTTCAAAATTAGAACCAAAACCGAGGCCAACAGTTTCGGTTTCGATTCTAAATCGGAATAAAAAAATTAAATGCAAGGTTGTCAACGAATACTAGCCCATTAAACCGTGCGTATAACACACGCCTTTATTTAAAAAAACAATTAGGCTCGTGTTATACACATGCCTTTATTTAAAAATTGAAAAAAGGCACGTGTTTCCACACGCACCTGTAACAATTACGAAAAAAAATATATACAAGCAACAGTCATTTGACCATTGCATTGTATGAGCTGATCATTGCCAAGTTGGCAACAGTCAGATTAATATTATTTGACCGTTCCTTTAATTTTTTTTAATTTCCTTTCATTTTGTAATTCTATAAATAAATACTCCCCCTAATTTTTCATTTTTTTCACATAATTTATACTTCTCTATCTAATTATTCTAATTCTCTCATTCTCAGTTCCCTAGCATCAAAATTCTATTTAATTCAATTCTAATTACTATTTCTATTATGATTTTTAGTTAAATTATTATTATTTATGTATTATTCTTTCAATTTCTTATTATTTTTTAATATTTATAAATAAAAATTATATTAATTATTGATAGTTTTCGTTCTTCATCCCCCAACCAATTAATATTGGTGATGAAAGTGCAATTTCATCACGATTTACAACATCGAGTCGTCGTTCAACAAGCAATCTAAAGTTTGATATGTTCGTGAAATATTTCACAAAAATATTTGATGCCAATGGAGTTCTTGGTAGAGCAAAATGGAATTTTTGCAAAAAATTATACACACTCAAAATTGGGAGCAGATATAGTACACTAAACAAGCATTTGGAGAAAACGAATCCTTAACAGATCGCCATTCACAAGTTACAAACACAATTAACTGGTTTTGCTAAAAAATGTTCTTCTCCTTCTAGTTTAAATTTATATAAATTTAGTGATATAAATTGGAGAGGCGGTTTAGTTAGATTTGTTTGTACAAGAATATATTTTGTTGCTATTTTTCTTGATCCTCGTATAAAATTTAAAGGTTTAGAATAATATTTAAATTTATATTATGATATGTTAAAAGATTGCTTTCCATATGATTTGAAAAATTATTCAATTAAATGCAAGTAAGCATAAATGAGACTAAAAATATAATAAATGCATTATATGAAGAATATTTTATTAATTTTTGTCATCAAGTTCCTACTAGTACTACCACTAGCACTAGTCACAATGTTTTTTTAACTATCGATTTTGGATTTTCCTTTATCCCTCCCAATTTAAAAATATTTCAATCGTTAAAAAAATAAAAGGGTACTTTTAGTGCGGAACTTGAGAAATATTTAATCACTTCTTTTGATTTTATTGATTACAAGTTAAAGTGTAAGTGATACCTAGTCCCACATCGGACATGTAAGAGAATCTTGACTAAGATATAAGTGTGACTCTATCATATAAGTTTAACTTGAGATATCCATTTTGGCATAGTGAGGACGAGCCAAATTAAGTTGACTTTGGGTGCAACAAGTTTTAGTTGCGTCACAGGCTTATGTGCACATATGGGCCTACGGGTTCAGTGGGATTGCAAGTTTGGGGCATGACAGAATGATATCAGAGCATGGGCCAGACCTCACTCACGGAGTGTCGGAACTAAGTGCTACGTTGACCTAAAGACGGGAGCCACCTCTAGAATCCTTCACACGGAGTGTTGGAACTAAGTGCAACATCAACTTAAAGGTGTGAGCTATCTCTAGAATCCTTCTCAACTGAGGTAGGTCTGGTTAGAAGCTTGGTTTAGATATTGCGAGGACCCTAAGTCTTAAAGGAGGTGAATATGATACCTAGTCCCACATTGGATATATAAGAGGATCTTAAATAAGATACAAGTGTGAGTTTAGCATACAAGTCCACCATGAGATATCCATTTTGGCATAGCGAGAACGACCCAAATTAAGTTGGGTTTTTGGGCGACAGGCTTTAGTTGTGTCAAAAGTTTGCGTGCACATATGAGCCTATAGGTTCATTGGACTTGCGAGTTCAGTGCATGACAGTGTGATAGTATTCAGAACCTAAAAGTATTAGAATGGTAGAAGAAAAAGACAACAATGTTTCCCGTCATCTCTTTGATTGCCAAAGAAATTTTGGCATCCTCAATATCAATCATTGCCCTAGAACAAGCTTTTAGTCAAGGTGGCTATATTTTAAATGAGACCTGATTGCGTTTGATCCACTTGTCCTTGGAGATTCAAGCTTTAGTAGATGATTGGAGTAAAGCCGCTCGTAGAGAACAAGAACAAGATATAGAAAAAGATTTTGATTTAGACGCTATCATTGATAGTAGCTCTACTTGTGCTACTAATTCACCTATCAACGATGTTGAAAGAGCCAATAATGACGACAACTATTAGTTTATTAAAATTGAAGAAAAATTTGATATTGTATATTTTTAGATTATTGAAAATTTGAAATAATTTATTATGTTTTTCAAATATTATAATTTTAATATTTATAGATTTTTTATATAAATGTCATAGTTTATTTGTATAGTTGTATTATTGTATATCATAATACACTTAAATTTGCAAGTGTATTAATGAACCATTCAAGTTTAAACCATCAACTATGAATAAAATTTAGTATTTCTTCATTTACTAATTTCTAACTTGTAAAACTTTTATCATTTCAAATTCTTAACTTGTAAATTTTTGGGTTAATTACAAAAAACCTCCCTGTGGTTTACCAAAATTTTAAATTACCTCCCTGACTTATAAAAACCTACAATTTACTTCCTTATGGTTTAGACTAAAGTGAAAAATGACGGAAACGTGATAAAGTAACGACATAGAATGAAATTCCTAAAATACCCTAATCATCATCTTCTTCAATCATCAATTTACAACTTTTGTATTTTACAGCTTTTGTTTCGCAGCAGCAGTAGCAGCGAGCTTCAAACACACCAAAACCCTAATCCTCCAGTTTTTGACTATCAATTGCGCAAAGATGTTGGTCGGCGAACTTGGTTGCACGTACGCTGCTTTGATCCTTCACGATGATGGCATTCCAATCACTGCAGAGAAGACTGCTATCCTGCTCAAGGCCGCTGGTTTGACTGTGAAATCATACTGGCCTAGCTTTTTTCAAGTTTTGTGAGAAGAGGAATGTCGAAGATCTTATCTTGAATGTTGGCTCTGGAGGTGGTGGCACTGCTGTCGCCGTTGCTGCTCCTGGTGGTGCTGCTCCTGCCGCTGCTGCTCCTGCTGCTCCCGCTCCCGTTGTTACTCTATTTTATCCTTCCACAAAAAGATTTAGTCAGAAATCAAAAGACTCCAAATTTCAACCGAATTCTTATTAAAAAAGGTAAAAACTCTGATTTTTCTGAACTTTTGACTCAAAAATTAGATGGACTGTGTTGATTTCTGATAAATAAACAAATGCAAAGTAAACCGCTTGGAACCTTCAATGAACCCGCTCTTGGTACTGATTACCTGCCATTTGTTTTTCAACTTTTCATCAACGACGAGGGATTTGTGATTTTGAGGCCTGGATGACGACGAGGAATTTGCGATTTAAAATCAATTTTGTGGCCTTGATGACGACGAGGGATTTGCAATTTTTGTGGTTATGAGTTGCAAATTGGAGGAAGAAAGAATGGAGGAAGAAAGTGTTATCATTTTTATTAAGGATGGTTGATGTTCGGATAGCTATGATATGAAGAAGAAGAAGATGAGTTTGAGTTTTGAGTTTTGGACAGAAATTTGGGTAATTTTGTAGGAAGAAGAAGAAGGTGTATTTAGGTAATTTTGTTATTTGTATCATAAATTGAGGTTATTTTTGTCTTTTTGCTCATTTTATTAAGTTAAAAGCGTTCCTTTTCAATTTCCAATCGCGCTTGTGATTCACGCTCCGTCAACGTTTCTATTTCCATCCATTTTTCAAAAAAACCCAAAGTACAAGGAGGTAAATAATAGGTTTTTAAATGTTGAGGAGGTAACTTATAATATCGTCAAAGCATAGAGAGGTTTTTTGTAATTAACCCTAAATTTTTCTATCCTAATGAATAAAATTTAGTAGTTTCTTCATTTATTATTTTCTAGCAATATAATTATCTAACATTGTATCTTGTAAAATTGAATATATTTACCTTGTAAAATTCTTTGACATTCAAATTATAAAACCCTAAATGTTTTATTAATTTCTAACAATCTAAATATCTAATATTCTAACTTGTAAAAGTTAGTATTTCTATAATTTATAAAACTTTAAACCCTAAACTCCTAAAGCCTAACCCTAAAATTTAAATTATGGAATTAAAAAATCAAAATCAAATTTGGAGGTGAAATTGGGATTTGATATCAAAATTGAATTCGAAACCGGAATTAAATAGTAACCGTAATCAACATCGAAACCGTAACTATAACTGAAATTAAAATCGGAACCAAATCGAAATTGAAACTGAAATTGGCGGTTCCGAAACTGGAGATAAAACTTGAACCACCCATCGGTAATTCGAATTCGATTCCTATGACCACAGAATAGGGAACCATCGGTTCCAAAATCTTGGTCATGTCTACTTTAAACGATAAGAAATACAATTGTATATCATCATAACTTCACTTTCCTACCTGGCCCAGGTATTCAATAAATAATCATGGATTATCATCTATCATTATTCAATAAATCACCAATCCACCATTTATTATGAATAGATTAGTGAATAAGTGATAATATTACTCCCAAAACTAATAGAGAAAGATATTTATTTTTTTAGGGAGAATTGTCAAAATAGTCACTCATATTGTACAAAAAAATTTATTTTGTCACCCACATTAAAAATGATGCATTTTAGTCACTGACATTTAAAAAATGCACCAAATTAGTCACTATCCAAAATTTATTAACTTTTTTAACAGGATTAACACACTTTGTTAACATAAAAAATGCAAGTTCACATCATGTATCACTTAATAAATAGATAAAAGTGAAAAATTGATTTATTTTTGAAACAAAACCCTTTATAATTTATTCATAGTCCACTGTTAATAGAGGAAGAGTCTACTGGTAAAAAACAGCGGATGATCAATAAATCCATTGTAATAAAGTGTTTTATGTGAAGAATAAAACAATTTTCTATTTGTACCCTTTTATTAAGTGGTCCGTGATATAAACGTATGTTTTCTCTATTAAAAAAGCTAACAAAGTTTCGTTGAGTGGCTAATTTAGTGCATTTTTTAAAAGTCAGTAACTAAAATGCATCATTTTTAATTTAAGTGACAAAATAAGTTATTTTGTATAATGTGAGTGACTTGTGACAATTTTCCTTATTTTTTAACACGACATTTTAATTTTACTCAGGTAAAATTTTATTGTTGCTCTCATTATATATTGTAGATAAATGCCATAATAATACCTTTTATCAACATAATATTGTAACGCTACTTACATAAAATACTACATCCCTTTATTTTTAAATTAAGGGAAGTTTTGATCAAGAGTACAATAATTAAGAAAATGAATAAATTATTTTATTTACGGCTAATTCTTAATTGGAAAATGAATAAGGACAACTAATGTCAATCTGATTTTAGATAAATTGAGTGAAGTATAAAATTAAAATTTTATAAATTTTTGGTATTGACATGCCCAGCACTTATTTTTGAACAAAAAAGTTAGACTAAAATGACACTTAAAAAGGATTGAAAAGGATTAGAGGGAGTATTATCCGTATGGGCAGCTCAGCTAGTCGCAGAGGTGAAATTTGAAACAAAAGGATTAGAGGGCGTTTTATGCTGCCATATGAAATTTATTGTAGATAGATGACATAAAATGCTATTATTACGCCATATGAGCCGAACTCCGTAGTAAAAAATTTCTTTAATTACTTTTTTTCAAATATATTTAGTTATCAGTTTTCTCATTCCTTATATTTCTATAAAGTTCTCGGTGTAGAAAATTTGAAAGTGGCGTTTTTTATTTTTCTGTTCATCAAATGTTTGATAAAAACCAATTTTGCACATAATTTACTGTTTGGTTAATAATCATCAATTTATCAGCTTAACATATTGGTCATATAACTCTTTACTAGCTCAATATTATTTTTTTATAATATTTATTCAAAAAAGTAGTATTTATTAGAAATATAACATTTTTTTTGACGTAATAGGTACTCATTTTTGCAAGGTTTGAAGTGGTAAATCAAAACGTTTTACGCGGATAGCTATTCACACGTAATAACACCACTAATACTTTTCTTTCAAATATTACGCCATATGAGCGGAATTGGTAAGATCTGGCACTTCCTGTTATTATTTTTCTTTCAAATATATTTAATTACCAGTTCTCTCATTTCTTTTATTTCTAGAAAACTCTCAAAGTAGAAAATAGAAAAGTGGTATTTTTTATTTTTCTCTTCATATGTTTAATGAAAACCAATTTTACATATAATTTATTGGTGGGTTAACAACTAGTAATTTATGAGCTCAACATATTGGTCATATAACTCTTTACTCAATATTGTTTTTTTTTATAGAGATAGACTCTTGTCGTACAGTTGTATATATGTAACTCGCATGTTAAAATTTAAATATCAGCTATCAAATGAAGTCTCCATATCAAAATTCACTTTGGCGAAAAGTATAAAAAATTAACATATAAAGTATCGAAAATTAGCGTATAAAGTATAAAAAATTTTTAGATTATTATCGTATCAATTTTAACTTTAGTGTCTAAAGTATAAAAAATTAACGTATAAAATATCAAAGATTAGCATATAAAGTATAAAAAAATAGCGTACAACATATAAAAAAATTAGCGTATAACTTATAAAAAAAATAGTATTGAACGTATAAAATTAGCGTATTCGCTCATAAAGTATAAAAAATTAGCGTCTAAGGTATAAAAAATTGTCATATAATATATATCACATTAGCGTATAAAAAAATATATTCGCGTATCAATTGTAAAAAAATCCGCGTATCATATGTAACAATTCGGGTATGACGGTCGCATATATCGCATAGGAGTTTTTGCATTTTTTATATTATTTATTAAAAGAAAACAGTATTTATTAGAAAAAATAACATTTTTTTTACTTAATATTTATTCATTTTTGCAAGTGTGACCTAGTACATCAAACAGTTTACGCGGATAACTATCCACACGTAATAACACCAATTTTTCCCCCTATAAATATGCTGGCCATTTCCGCAAGTTTGTTAAACTGAAGGCCAAAACACAAATTGTATTGTATAATAACTTCAACGAAATTTTTCTTCTTACAGTACTTACATTATCTTAATCAGAAGTCCTGCCTTCTTCATTTCTTATTTTCTATTGTCGCCTTCATATAACTAAATAAACCTGGCAAGGACAGGAACAATGGCTGATGGTGCTGTATCTTTCCTACTTGAAAAGCTCACAACTCTTTTGCAAGAAGAAGCAAATGCCTTGATGGGAGTCGAGGATGACATTAAGAACATCAGAGATGAATTTGATCGAATTACAGCTTTCCTCGAAGTTGTTGCGGATGCCAAAGATGCAAGTGATCCAGAACTCAAACTCTGGGCGAAGCAAGTCCAAGATCTTGCTTATGATATTGAAATTGTTCTTGACAAGTTCATGCTCCGTGCGGCACAAAATCAGTATCATGGCATCAATAAGTTTAAGGCTGTGTTCTGTAAATTATTGTTTTGTATCGGAAACTTGAGATTCAAACATGGAATTGCCTCAGAAATTCTGGGAATTAATGCCAGAATTCAGAGGATTGCAGAGGGACATCAGAGATATCGATACAAGTTTAATATGACTCATCAAGGAGTAACTTCAATACTTGTTGATAACAGCAAGGCATATGATCCAAGAGGAGATGCACAATTACTAGAAGAAGTTGAACTTGTTGGCATCAAAGATAGGAAAAAAGAGCTAAATGAATGCATTTTGGAGGGGGGTTCTGGACTGAAAGTAGTTTCAGTAGTTGGCATGGGAGGTTTGGGAAAAACCACCCTGGTTAGAAAAGTTTTTGATGATGCAGAATTTAAGAAGCAATTCCAAATTCATGTTTGGATAGATGTTTCCGAGTCATTCAAGTTCCAGGAGGTCCTAAAAGACATAATTCAACAGCTGTTTGATGAAATCAAACTACCAGTTCCTCAGGGAGTGAATATCATGGATGTCAATAAGCTGAAGGAAGTAATCAAGAAGTTCTTGCAGCACAGAAAATATGTTCTTGTTTTTGATGATATCTGGAGAATTCAGGTATGGGAAGCTGTCAAACATGCACTGCCTAACAGCAACTATGGCAGCCGTGCCATCGTAACAACACGCAACATCGATGTAGCTTCCTATGCTAGCATGGAACCAAATGGGTATGTCTACAACTTGAAGCAATTGTCTCCTGAAGAGTCTTTAACTTTGTTTTGCAGAGAAGCAATTCAAGGAAGCTCCTGCCCTCCACATTTGGAAAGAATTTGTCAGAGTATAATGAAAAGGTGTGGAGGGTTGCCACTTGCAATTGTAGCTATAGCTGGACTCTTGGCTACTAAGGACCAGAGCTACTGGAAGATGCTTGATCAGAGCCTTGGAGCTGAATTAGAAGGCAATAACCAACTTGAGAGTCTGACAACTATTTTGTCACTTAGCTTCATTGATTTGCCTTACTACCTAAAATCTTGCTTCCTCTATTTGAGCATTTTCCCAGAGGATTCGATAATTGGGCGAAACAGACTCCTTCGAATGTGGATAATGGAAGGATTTGTTAAGCCAATTGGAGGTAGAACACTAGAGGATGTTGCAGAAGGCTACCTCAATGAACTTGTCAACAGAAACCTGATCATTGTGGTGAAGTCTAATGATGATGGAAGTGTCAAGCTGGTCCGCATCCATGATTTCTTCCGGGAGATGATTCTATCAATATCAAGAGAGCAGACTTTTGCTATAACAGCAAATGATCAGACTGCTTCGTGGCCAAGTAAAGTTCGCCGCTTGGCCATTCATGGCAAATTGGAAAAACTTCTGCCAGAAAGGTGCAGCTCTCACCTACGTTCTTTCCATGCATTTGGTGAGCTAGATCCTACATCAATGACTTCTGTCAATGCAATGCTTGGCAGCGCTAAAATGATCACAGTTCTAAACCTAACAGGTGCGCCCCTTGAAACATTTCCTAAGGCGATTTTTCGAATGTTACATCTAAGATATCTCAGCCTTAGAGGAACTCAGGTAAAAATGATTCCAAAATCGATTCAGAAACTTCGGAAGCTAGAGACACTAGACCTCAAGAACACTTATGTGTATGAATTGCCTACTGAAATCCTAAAGCTTCAGTATTTAAGACATCTTTTAGTATATCGTCACGCAGAAAATCCATTTCTACCATATGATTGCTTACTTGGTTTTAAGGCCCTAAAGGGAATTGGAAAGTTGACATCCTTACATAAGCTTAGTTTCATCGAGGCAAGCCCTGAGAGTGGCATATTTGACCAAATAGCAATGCTGAAAGAATTGAGGAGAGTTTCCATTCTGAAACTGAAAAGAGAAGATGGAAAAGCCTTGTGTTTATCCATTGAAAAACTCCAAAAGCTTCGTTCACTGTCTCTACAATCAGCATCTGAGGATGAAGTCCTTGATATGCAGCACCTTACTTCTCCTCCAGCATTTCTTCAGAGACTGTATTTGTCAGGTCCTTTAGCATCCTTTCCATATTGGATCCAATCCCTTCACAGCTTGGTAAAAATATATTTCAGATGGAGTAAATTAGAGGATGATCCACTACCATATCTCCAAGATTTGCCTAATCTAATCCATCTTGAATTCGTAGAGGGGTACATTGGAGCAGAGCTAAGGTTTAAACCTGAAAAGTTTCAGAGGTTAAAACTTTTAGGTCTAGACAAATTGGAAACACTGAGATGGGTGATAATGGAGAAGCGATCAATGCCTCAGCTTGAAAAGCTTGTAATTCAGAGGTGTAGCTTTCTGGAAGGTGTGCCAACAGGAATTGAAGGCCTTACTAACCTGAAAGCTCTTGAATTTTTTGGTATGCCTGATGATTTTGTCATGAAACTACAGCCAGGAAAAGGTGAAGATCACTACAAAGTTGTACACATTCCTGAAGTGAATTACCATTATTGGAGGGATGGTGTCTGGGAAACCTATCCTTTAGACAGCGAGTTGAATGATGATTCTTCTGCCACTCCAAAAACACCTACAATTAGGACCTCTGGGAGACCTAATTGGCTGTAATTCATCTTAGTTTGCGCCCTGTTTCTCCCTTTCTTGTATTGTTTGTTCATATTTGAGGACTTTGTTTATTGTTCTCTGAATCTGGATGTTCGTTTATGTATCCTTTTCCACTAAAAAAGAAAAGGGAAAAGCAAGATTGTGAAATGAATTGTGTAAATTTGTTGTGCCTTTGCCTATTAACAAAAATTTTTCCCTCCGTTTTCCTTTGATTAGGCGTCTAGGCTGATTGATTTGCCTTCTGCTTTATCATCAAATGTCAATGGATCTTTATTTTACATTCTCTAATTTAATCTATAAATAAATGTCACATGTATTTAATGCTTATTCCTTCAAATTCACAAATTACTTAATAGAGTTTTATTAAAATATAGATCATTTAATGGTTTTGAATCTTTTGTACAATTTATTGTATTACTCTCTATAAATGTAACACATATACATTTGATTAGTGAAGATAAGTGATTGTATATGTCAAAATCTTATAATACAAAAAGTGACACCCAAAAGTGACGCTTTGGGTTTGGTGTACAACTGTATGTGCTACTTTAGAAAAAAAAAAATGACATGTGTCCTTTTTAATTACACTATATGCTACTTTAGAAAAAAATAACAAGTGTCATTTTTTGTTAAATGTCTAATTTTTAAAATTAATCTAAAATCCTAACAAAGTGACGAGTGAAAGTAAATGATAAGTGATTGTACACTTGTTTTCTTTTAATAAAATAACACATGGAATGACACATCAATTCATTGTGCAAAAATGATCCAAAAAATCCATATTTAACACTTATCCCTTAAATTCACTGAATCAATTAATAAAGTTTTAATTAAAACAAGATTGAAATAGAGAATAAAATGAAAGATAAATACTTATCCCTTAACCATCAATTAATATGATTTTAATTGAAACATAGAATCAAATAATTTATAATTGATATATCAAATGTCATAGTAAAATTAATATATCAAAATCAATTATAATATAATTTATACATGGTTGGCATATCAAAATCAGAATGGTATTCAAAGTCGATATATTTCTTCCATTTTCTCATTCTAATTCTTATCAATTAAATAGCTGCTTTCATTGCAATCTGATGCCCTAATTCTCATTCCCATTCCCCCAAACATACACCTTTTAGGAATCATATAATATCCCTATATTATCTCCATAATATACCTAGAAAAAGTGTCACCATAGCTCACCATGTGTATTTTGAAATCTCAAGTAGCACACAAGTGATCTTAAACCTCAGTCGAGATTCAATAATAAGGCAATAAATCTTCTGTATCACTTTTGTGTATCAATCTATTAAATTTTGACAAGTATATTTAAAACTTATCTATAGAATTCACTAACCACTTAATAGAATTTTAATATTATTTAAAAAATTGTATCAACTTCAATTCGTTTAGCAAAATAAGCAACATATGCAACTAAGGACCATTAGTCATGTTGGCACTATAAGAGCCCCACTCTTACTTAGCCAACTCCAAAACTATCACAGCCAATCTATTTTCTTTACCACTCCATCGAAGTAGGAATAAAAATCCTCAAAGGATTGGAGTAGGAAGAATATATGCACAACATAGATTGTTTCCGGAGAGCCTATTTGTGAGCATCTTATTGATGACGTTGAAAATTGTAAACATAAGCATCAAGCCAAGTACAATAGTTCCAGTGTAATTTACCATCTGAAAATAAATTATCACATATTATAGTAATTCTAATTAATGAATCCCCCAGATTGACCGAGTACATTACATGAAACCTAAATTACAGTTGCTAACTTTTGAAATGAACGAAAACGAGGTTGGTAACTCAACATCAAATCATTTTGGAGTAAAAATTCGAAAAAAATTAATCATACAATAGGTTCTGAGAGAAAGAGATCCGTTTCCTCTGGTCCAACACTCTGTTCATTCTAAACTAATATATAACAATTGCCTATTGATGTGTTTGATTATGTGGTGGGGGACCAGGTGGCAGTGGTGGTGGCATCCCAGACATGAGACCAAAATTTGACGGCAAGCTTCCCATGGGCGGAGCGTTTGGATTCCCAGGCTGCAGCATGAAAGAAAAATAGTTATTTTTTACGAACTAATCATCAAGATAAAGCTCAAAACATACCCAACTAAAAAAAATTAGAGGTTTAGCTTTCATACAAGAAATTACTGTAAAACCAAAAAAAAAAAAGGTATGTTCAGGACCCGAAAATTTCTATTGCTAAAAGATCATGCAAAAGTTTTGTAACATCTATTCATATCCAACCTAAAGAAATCCAGGCTTAAGAATGCTTCATGGAGTGAAGAGAGAACAGTAACAACACGCCACTTAAATAGCTCAAATGAGGCGCATGACAGGAATCAGTCCTCGCTGTTCAAGCTCTACAGCAACTATAAGAGTTCATTGATTGATTAGAGCCACACGTGCAGAGCCGATATGCTTTAAGCATACTAAAATGTGCGACTAGAGAAGTGGAAGAAGCTGATTTTGTCGAAGAACTTAATCCCTTCTATGGTAGGTAATGCAAGAGGGACCCGAAGGTGGTGGAAGTTGTTAAGTAACACTTTCTTCCAAAGTACAAATTACAAGGGTGTTTAGTTCAATCACTTGAATGGAGTGAACTGGAATAAATTTGATTGTTTCTTTGGAAGTTACAGGCTGAAGATTACTTAGATAAGAAACAACTTGGAGACCTTGTGACCAAAGATTAGTAGGTTCTGAATATTAAGCTAAAATGGGAAGGGGCTACAATTAATGTTTGAAAAGAGTTGAAGAGTAGTGTATAACAACAACAACAACAACAACAACAACAACAACAACAACAAAGCTTTTATCGCACTAAATGAGATCGGCTATATGGATCACACTTCGCCATCGTACTCGATTTAAACTCATTTTCTCATTTATAGTTAAATATAACATAAATTTCTTATGGTTTCTTACAAATTTTATTTTGGTCCTTCCTCTTCCCCCTCTTAATTTGAGTTACTAATTTTTTAGTTTCACCATGCCTCACTAGGTCATCTAAAGGTCTCATATGTATATGTCCAAACTATCTTAAGTGTGTCTCTCTCATTTACTCATCTATTAGAGCTACCCCAACTTTCTCTCTAATGCATTATTACTTATTCTATCTAGTCTAGTGTATCCAAGTTGAAGAGTAATTTTTTAAAAGAAGGAAAAAAAAATCAAAACCTACAAAGACATGAGCTAAACCGAGAAAACAAGTTTTTCCTGTAGATCAATCAATGAAAGCATACGAGGGATTTCTTATTTTAAACCAAGATAAATGTTAGTGGAATAGTGTATAGCTGGGCATTTAATAACCTGTCAATTTGAAACTGTTTACACTAAAGGAACAAATGGCATCTCGAATCCCACTACCTCATTCATTTCAAGAAGTTCATTGAAGATTAAAAGTGGAGCGGACGTCTTTACAACCAAGAAGATGGTTGAAAATTTCAACACAATAGCAGTAAAGGGAGGTTTTGCTAAATGATGAAACAAGGCATCTTACTGGGCACACAACTACAGCAGACTGTTGGCAATACTAATCTGTAGAAAGGCCAAACATTTGAGCGCAGAATGCCCGGACAAGCCAATCAGGTGGGAGGAATACTAGAATCAATTGAGAAAAGGCCCAAGATATCATGAGGTCTAGTGATAATGCAGACACTGGTTCTAGACAGCCAGCAAAGAACATAATCAAAAGGTTTAACTTGAACAGGCAAAACATCAAAAAGTTGTTTGCGTCCATTGTACTCATCATATATAGATTCTTGAAATTCCTGTCCCTCATCTTCAGAATTTAGATCCAGCCAGGTTATCTCTTCGACAAGGTTACATGTATGGCCAATGCCCACTTCCCCACAGACAGAATCTACCTGGTATTTTTTGGGTAGGCATTAAATTTTGTAACATACTTTTTCAGCACCAAACCTCATGATCTCTTTTGCCCTTTTCAAATCTGTTAAAGTTAGTTCTGCTCTCACTTGTTTGCCTCATTAAAGTAGTTCAATAGTCTAATCTTTGACTTCTTATTATTTTGGAAGCCTTGAACAGCACTAGTCTTTCCTCAATTTGCCCAGTGTAAACCAATAGGAGGCCTCCTTACACTAAACTGCAAAACTCTCTTTCCTGATGGTAGCATTTTTTCTAGATAAAAACATCAACATACTCCAAATCCATCTCTAATGAAGTGGTTCCAACCTGAAAATAGTGGGATGTCATTCATTATTTACTCAGGTCAAACAAAACTGAAAAGAGAGATCATGGAGTTCCAACTGTATACTCTCACACCATCTTCTTCTTTGTTGAAGTGTGAAATTGCTTAGAATATTCCATGGCATAATTTGCTGGTAATTGTTTTTTAAACTTTAACTTTCAAGTGTTTCTACATATTGACGTTATGTTGACACATCTAATTACCAGGTGCTCAACTCTCTTCCACCAGGAAAATGGATATCTTTCCAACTACATGTTTGCAGAAAGATATCCCTTTCTTCAGCATATTCTTCCACTCAAAATAAGTCTCCAAATACTATTCGCAGACTAAAATTCGTTCAGCAGTTTCCTCTCCTCCAAGGCCACTCTCCAGTATGGCAACACTTAAAATAAAACCGGGAACAAGCTGGTAATCATTAAAAATAGACGACTGAGTTTGCAATTATGTTCCTGGGAGACATGACTTTAACAATTAGACCAAAAAGAAGTAAATGAGGCAAGATATTCTCAGAATAAAGTAAATTCAACAGCTTTATATGTGAAAATTGCAAAATCCGAGATTCATGGCAAGTAAAGATTGGGTAGAGTATATATTATAAAATAAATGTCTCTTACCTGGAAGAGATTAAGCCCTGACATCATTGGCATTTGCCCAGCTTGGGGCCTGTTTAAGCCACCCACTGGTGGAAACATTTGGTTGCCACTTGCATTTGAAGGGCCTTGCATGTTCAATAATCCATTTGGAATACCGACATGCGGTACATTGCCTGGTGGCCCAGACCCAGAAGGCACGGGGTTCATGCCCATAAAGTGGCCTTGAGGCATTGGAGGCACCATCTGATTCATATTGCTTTGCATCCCCTGAATAAAGAAAATAAGCTTTTGACTTGTTATAGAAAGAATAGACAAGAAGAATAGCAATTAGCTTAAAAAGACAAAATGGAAGATAGGGAGAAAACAATTAAGAAACATTATTACAAATTTCCAATGTAAAAGATTGGGAAAGTACCCACCATTGGACCAGCCATGGGCATAGGCATAGGAATAGTTGAAGGTGTATTAAGGGGTTGTATCTGGGGAGGAGGACGAGGTAAATGAGGATGGGGCAACAAAGGTTGATGCGCTGAAGGCTGTAGTTGTGGCATATTTTGTGGTGGCATAGGCAAGGATATTTGCTGAGGCATTGGTTGATGCTGCTGCACTTGCTGAGTGTGTTGTTGATAAGCTTGCTGCTGATTTGTAGAAAGGATAGATGGATGTGGCCCAGGTGGAAGACGAGGAGCACCTAAAGGCATTGAGACTGAGATAGGTGGTTTCTGATCTCCCTGAGCAGAGGAATCAAGAGATGGGATAGAAAGCGGCATAGCAACTCCAATTCCTGGTATAGTTCCCTCATTTCGCGTTAATCCAGCAGCAAATGGTCCAGGAGTTGTTGGGCCCTCAAGTCCAGGAAAAGTACTAGGCATACGGCTGCCAAAACCGGTGTTTGGCTCACCAAAACCTGTTAAAGAATCAAAATGCTACATATATGAGCTTCATATAGATACCATCTGAAGTACAATTCCAAAAAAACTGCCTCTTAAATGTAGAACATAAAGCAAGTAGATGAAGTGTCTTTGGAGTTGAAGGGACTATATCTTAACAAAAAGGATGTGCATCTACAGCAATCTCTAATTTTAAGACAAAAGCAATGCGAGTTTTAAACAGGCTGAATTGTACCAATAACACAAGTGGTACCAATAACTTAAGCAGGTTATTATCAATTACAACCAACCTGCATTAAATTTCTCACGAGCAGGATCACCAGGCCTGTTTCTGCACCAGAACTTTGTTGTGTGATCATTACCACTGCATCAACAATAAAACTAATTGAATTGGAGATCAAGTTAACTAAGCTACTAAATCAAGCAGCAAAAAGAAAGTTGGTTACACTAGCTAAATTTTTCAGGTTCAATGCACAGTGATCCAAGAAACCATTCATCAGCCCCTAGCAAGGGGTTCAAAGGTTTAAACAAGTAAGCTAGCAAACTCATAAAAAGTAAGAAAAGAATAACCACAGCTAGAACTAGGACTAATAATCGGGCTACTCGAATTCAAACTCGAGCTCAAAATGTTCAGGCTCGCAAGCTGCTCGAGTAGCTTGAATATATACAAGAACAACAACAACAACATCGACTATATGCATCATATTTTGCCATTGTGTCCTATCTAAATACATATTTTCATTTATATTTAAGCATATACGTCTTTTTCACTTGTTACTTTCAAGTCTTTTAGGCCTTCCCCCTCTCCTTAACCCTGAGAGTCAGTAACTTGAAAATAATTTTATAAACAGAACCCACCAAAATAATGGAGGAATAGTCCTTCAAGTCTTCAAATCATTTATTGGAACTAACCCCCACTTTCTATACAATACATTCATTATTTATTCTATTTAGTCAAATGTATTACATATCCATCTCAACATTCTCATTTCTAATACCCTCATTTTTTTATTCTTGCTCATATTTAGTCACCCAAAATCTGATCCGTAAGACATCATTAGACTTCTGAGTATTTTATAAAATTTTCCATTCAATTTTAGCGATATTTTACGATATCAAAGTATAAAGAACGCACTTATCCATTTGTTCCAACTTGCTTGAATCTTATGTGTAACATCTTTATTTTAATTCCCCCAATTTCCTTCAATGATAAATCCTAAATATTTAAAACTTTTAAATGCATTTAATTCATTCCAGCTACTTTTCACAATTATCCTTTTGTTACTTCTATGATTACTAAAATTACACTCCATATATTCAGTTTTAACCTCTATGGTCAAACCTTTCAATTCTAATGTCTCCCCTTTAAGTTTCTAACTTGGTATTTAGTCCTCGTCTCATTGATTAAAACTATAATGTTTGCAAATAACATATATTCAGTAATTGCTTTCTACGTAAGCTTATTGACTTCAATTACTAAAACAAAAAGCGTACAGCCTTAAAGTTGATCCCTGACGTAGTAGAACTATAGTATTTGAAAATTCACCCTATGTCCCTACTAGCATCCTAAAGCATGTTATAAGCCATACCTTCGACATTATATCCTGATTAACTCTATTATAAGACTTTTTGAGGTCAATAAATGTTATATGTAAATCTTGTTATCTCTCATTATACTGCTAATATAATTTTTTTATATAATGTATATCTTCCATTATAGACCTCCTTGGCATGAAACCAAATTGATTATATCGTATAAGAGTCCCTTTTCTCGAACTTGCTTCTATTACTCTTTCTCAAAATTTCATAGTATGACTCATTAATTGCATATTCTTATAATTTGTACAATTTTGTATGTCTCCTTTATTCTTAATAAAGGTATCAATATATTTTTTCTTCATTGTATAGATAGAATACGATGGTGAAATATGATCCATGTAACCGACCTTACATTAGGGATAAGGCTTAGTAGTTGTTTGTTGGTTGTTGTCTGTCGTTCGTTTGTTTGATTAGGCATTTTCTTTGTGTTCAAAATTATATTAAATAGATTTGTCAACCATGTAATCCCAACTTTTCCAAGACACTTCCATGCCTTAATTGAAATATCATCAAAACTAACCGCTTTACCAATTTTTCATTTTGTTTAATGCTTTTTCTACCTCAAAAAATTGAATTTTACGTTAGTATGTAAAATATCTATTATTCTCAAATTGGCTAAAGTCATCTAATGTGACTTATTTAAATAGAATATAAAAATATCTCTTCCATCCATCTTTTATTCCTTCGTCATCAACCAAAACAATTTTATGTTCATCTTTTACACACCTAATTTTGTTAAATCTCTTATTTTCCTTTTTATCATTTCTGCTATTTTACATATATCCTTCTCTCCTTAGCATCTAATCTTTTATAAAGTTCTTCAGAAACCTTTATCTTTTCCTTATTTATTACTTTTTCCACCCCTTTGTGGCACTTCTATTTTTAATATTTTCATTATTTCTAAGAAGATATTTTTCTGGGTTCTAAGCTTGGTAAAAGGAGGAAGGTCGCGGCTGGTATGTGGCATAAAAATTTTGCCAAACCCTACGATATTGATTACATTAGATATCATGTAATCCAGCACGGTGGGAATGTATAACTGACCCCACTTAGTGGGATAAATGCTTAGTTGTTGTAGTATTTCTAAAAAGATATAATGTTTTGTAACTTGCCATTTTTGTTTTCACTTTTTTTTTTGGATTTCTTAATTCCACTACCATGATTCTTTACTCCATTTATTGCCCTTTGACTCTACCAATACACAAATTTTAAAACGCATCATTAGATTACATCCTCCAAGCTTCCATGACACAATCCACCAAGAGAGCAAGTTAGGTGAAACATTTAGTCCCCCACAATTCAAACATAAAGGAGGAAAACATGCCAACAAAGACACAAAAACTAGAAAAAAAAAGTACACACGAGGATGATATCCAATATAGTTATCATCAACTATAATTGATGAAAACTCTAAACACACTTCACAGACACACAAAAATAAACAAAAATAAGATTTCTTAAATATGAAGGAAAGTGTTGAGCACTCTTACCTGCACAGAATATATCCAATAGGATGCCAAGCAAGGTCCCAAACACCGCTATCATGTGCATTAGGGATTTCAACTTGTGGAGTTTCCTGCCTGACAAATACAATATTATACATGTAAGGAAGAGAGAAAGGCCTAGGACAACAGGAGATGAATGTGAAAACAGCCATAACAACCATAAACGATATAAATTATTTGATTAGAAAAACATAACAAAACAAACTAGAAACTACAACAACTACACCTGTATCCCACTATGTGGGGTCAACTACATGAGTCATATTTCGCCGTCGTATTCTATTATTAGACATGTTTTCATTTATATTTAAGTATATCACATCTTTTTTTATCATTTCTTTCCAATTCGTTTTAGGTCTCTCCCTTTCCCTTTTAATTTAAGTTAATTTTTCCCTATTTTCTACACGTCGCACTGGTACATCTAGAAGGCTCCTATGTACATGTTCAAACCAACTTAAACGTCTCTCATTTTCTCATCTATAGGAGCTACACCCACTTTCTTTCTAATACGTTCATTACTTATTTTATCCAATCTAGTATAGTATGTCCACATATCTATCTTAACATTCTCATTTCTGCTACCCACATTTTTTTTCATGATCATACTTAGTTGCCCAACATTCTGATCCATAAAGCATTGCTGGTCTTATAGCTATTTTATAAAATTTTTCCTTCAATTTCAGCGGTACTCTACGATCACAAAGTATAGAGGACGCACTTCTTCATTTGTTCCAATCTGCTTGAATCCTATGTGTAACATCGTTATCAATTCTTCCATTTTCTTCAATGATAGATCCTAAATATTTAAAACTCTTAGATGCAATTCAATTTAATTTCAAACCTCTTTTCCTCTGCTATTACACTTTTCTTTTAAGAGGCGTATTCTAAGTGTGTGTACATAAAGATTATTCAGAAAAAAAGGTATTATAGTTAAATGCAAAATGACAAGCAGTGAATTTGCAATTGGAATTCATTATGGTTAAATCCCACTTATATGAATTGCCTATCAATTAAGTACAAGGTGTTCCCCTGGGTAGCATAATCTAGAATAGCAGCAGATGGAGTTTCATCAATATTCCTATGCAAACAGATAACATATTCCTATGCAAACAGATAAAAACATTTATCTCTAAAACTTTCTGCTGACCACTGATAAGCTTTAACTTAGTCAAAGAAGTACAATCAGCAACCCCAATATGGTCCAAAAGCCATGCAAAATTCCTCTTAGTATTATTATGAAACCACATAAAAGTACTTCCAGAAGTAATTACTGCAGCCTAATCATAATAATCAACTCTATCCCAACCACGGCTAGCTACAAGTGAAAACCCTTCTTTGGATTAGCATTGCAAGGAGCCCACCCCTTCACCAACTGTTGTTGCGAGTACATGATGCCATTCCAAAATTGTCAGAAACCACCCACCGACCATTTCCAAACCCCACTTAACTTGACAAACACCAAAAAACCTTTCTCACCCATCAATTCATTCCAAATTGAACTCCTTCATCAATCACAATCTCACATACTGCCCAATGCAACCACAAGATGTGCATCTGATCAAGAAGTAGTGAGTCATAAAGTGAAATTAAAGCATGAAAGACATCCCAAATTTGAAATAGAACCCACTTAATTAGTGCATCATCAATCCTAAATTTGAAATATATGATGCAATCCTAAATTTCAAATAGAACCCAGTTTAATTAAAGCATCATCCTAAGTACTCCTAAAGGATAGTAGAAAAGCACTACACACCAGACAAAAAAGTGTTTATGTTTACATATATGTATACTTGAGATGCAAGGGTCTATTTTCTTGCTCAAAGAAGACATTATGGTCTGTCTATATTTCCTATCATTACATTTACAGTCCAACATAACATGATATCAAATCTGCAAAAGGCAAGTGCTGGACTTTATTTCCTCTCCATTCGCACTAGCTAGATAATTGTTGAACTATCGTTTGTCATAAAAGACACAAGAAAGAGAAACAACCAGATACTAGTTGGTCTTAGGTACTGTGCTAATCAATAAAAACATTCCACAACTCAATTCTTCAGAGGTAATTCAAAACTAGAAGGGGAAAAAACAACACTCAAAGCTCAATTTTTCATGTCAGAGTATTTCTTTCGTGATGCAAGTATACATTGCATTTCCAGTCAAATTTTCAGGTTTCAACTTAATTGGTTGAATGACAATTGTTCTCAGTTGGGAACTTTTAACTATTCCCTTGGGGGAGAATTTCTGATGATTTACATCTAGTTGAACGAACCACCTTAATTTGCTCCATTTCTCCTCTCAATTAGCACACATTTGCAAAGATAATAAAACTTCAAGCAAATCCATGCAAACATCATGTATACCTATTTTCTATCACTTACAACCTTGGACAGCACATTTCATGATAAATAAACAAAGGCATTCATATATTGGTTGTTGGTTAACAATGTGACCAGTGTTCTAGAACATTGTTTGTGGTCACTGCCAACATTCACTGAATACAAAGCTTAAGGTTCATAATGAGGTCAAGTGAAAATAGTTTATTAGTAGAGGGGTTTGGTTCTAGTCAACTCACAAGGACCAGCTTCAAAGAGATGAAAAAGCAACTGCTGGTTATGACTACTTGTGCAGCAACCAAACCACACTGGCACAGAGTTGAGTGCAAGACAATTCAATTTCATTTCAAATGGAAGTTTTGGAGTAGGCAAAAAAAAGAGAGAATAAACCATCCGGAAAACCATTTTCACTTTCAAATGCAGAAATGACAAACCAAGGTTTAACATGATCTAATGAACTCTTTAAAGCTAAATTCCAAAAGAGAAGTAAAGAGGACAGAATACAAGGTAAAACAGTAAGAGACTTCAAGTTTAAGGAATCCACCCCCCTCCCCTCTTCAGGAAACAACTATAATTTGCAGAATAGGGGATGTTATGATTAATGTCTCAAGTTTGATGACATTTATTCAACTATTTAATTTTCTGCACAGACAGACTGCAATTAACACGTGGCAGAATTGTATAAGAAAACCTTAGAACCCAATTAAAGTTAGATACTTAATGCATCAAAAGAAAGATAAAAACTCTATGAAGTAAATGGCATATTAATGTTAGTCGCAGTAATCATAGCAAATAACTCAAGAGTATTGACAAGTTTGTATCAATTCATAATCAGCCAAAAAGAGCAGCGTACTTACCCAACAAGCCAATGGAAAATTGATCCATCAAAACTCCCACTAACGAAATACTCTTCGTGAAAAGGATGCCAAGCCAGTGCTATCACCCAAGGAAAAAGAACAATAAGTCCGAGGAACATGGCACAAGCAAATTTGGTCTAACCGAAGAGAAGCAAAGAACTTATAAAATCCAAAAAGCTAATTTACGATGAGTAAAAAGAAACACCTAGAAAATCTAGATGATCTGAAGATAATCAATAACCCAACAAATGAACCAGCCATAAGGGAACTCTTTAGAGAGGAACACTGAGACTATGCTTTCACATAACTACAGCTGGAACTGTCGACATCATTTAACCTATTCACGCAGAATGGACCCCAAAGTTAGTTCAGTTTGTCAGAAAACAAAACTTGCAATGATCCCAATTTCATCCCATGTAAAACTCCTAAACTGGGGACAAATCTCTACATTCTCTTCTTTCCTCACCAAAACTCTCCAGCCACAGTTCATAAAACTCATTATCAGCAGCCAGCTTGACTGTACAGCATACCTCATAAAAGACTGGAAAGTCAATCTCAAAATTTTCAGTTATCAGGCTCTGAAGGAGCCAATAGTGTACACTTTTTATACAGACATACTTTCAATAGTGTATAAGTTCAATAAATTACCTACTTGTTCACTGGCTATTATTACATGGTTAATAAAGAATGTAAGAAACAGCCCAAACGGCGTCAGCAGATGGGCAACGAATACTACAGTCAACTGGCCACCCAGTTCATCCACAGTTGCAAAATTCTGAGCCATACAAACCCTTTAATCCTTACTTTACCTTCAATTTTTCTCCCTTTTGTTTCTGCTTTAACTCAAAAATAGCATTAGCACAAACATGACTACACAAAAAATTGGTGTCGGAATCACTATGCAGATAGTAGTCATATCAATTAGAGACCCTTCATTATGTTGGAGATGCATTTGGACTGGATAAAGTACGAACATACCAGTAACATCCTTCTGATGCCCGCGGAATGACTCAAGCTCCTTCATAGCCCTTATGTCATAAAGCTGTAGAAATTAAACAACACAAACAATAAGGCACAACCAGCCCAAGGCAACAGGACTGCAAGAACTTACAACAGTATTACGAGTTGATCTACAAGGTAAGAGCTCTCCGACCTTGATAATTTGATCCTTTGAAGCAGTAAGGAGCCAGTTTCCATTTTGATTCCACTTGACACAAAGAACAGTATTCTTATGTCCATGACTGCGAACCCAGAGAGGTATCATCTATTAAACTGAAGTCACACATATAAGGCAAGTAGGCAATAATGAAAATATAACCATTTACTGACAATGAACAAAGCTCCTTTTCAGACTTTGGATCCCATAGTTTAACAAGGTAGTCTTTTCCACCTAAGAGAAGCACAACACAAACAATTACAGGCTAATTCTCTCTAACAATTTAAACAGATGTGGAAATTTAAAAAATAAAATAAAATACACACCTGAAACTAACAAAGACTTTGTAGGATGCCAGTCAACACTTTTCACATCCCAACCATGGCCTGCCTGAGTTTAACCGATATAAAGAAGATTCTTAGGTTACCACGTCCAAAAATGTGCATTAAAACAATGAATGTAATTCAATTAGGTGAATTTCCTTGTAAATGAAATCAACAGCAATGATATCAAATCACAAGTTCGGGTTCAAGTATATTATATCCTGATTAAATACATTGAAAATGTCGGTCACAGATCCATATAAAATTTAGTGACTTCATGAAAATTCCATACTCATTTGCTTTCATTATAAACCAAGCTTTGCAACAGACCATTAACTATACTCATTTTCATACAAATGCTAGTGCATCAGCTGTCAACTAGGAGTTAAAAAAAGGATGGTAATATAACAACATGTTGTTACGGTTATCATTGAATCAGAGAATTTCATTTAGCTTTAGGAAATAAAACTGACGCATAAAAAGAAATGCAAAATGTAAGGAGAAAAGAAAGGGATAACAATATAGAAATCACAAGTCCACAGAGAGTTTGGACGGTAAACTCATTCCCAGACCTGCTAACAATTTGAGGGACATTACCGGTTAAAGAGCGTTCTTCTTGACACCGGGCAAAGTCCCACACCTTAACAGTAGTGTCATCAGAACAAGAGCAGAACTTCAAATCAGTCCTGCAGAAGCTGTTCAAGAAAGTTGAACGTCAAAGAATGAGAGATTTGAAGAATAGATCATGCATATTTGGGAATAAAAAAAAGTCCACAAAAAGCACAACATGCTGCATACCTTAGATCACGAACTGATTCTTTATGTGCAGATTTATTGGCTTTGACATTATTCATGTTGTTTTGCCAATACCTGCCATTAAATGCAGTGTATCTTAGAAAAAGTTGAATCAAAAGTAAGCTAGGTGCATAATACAAAATGGCCCAGATATCTGTACTTAATTGCGCCTGCATCATCACCAGTGACCATCCAGTTATCATTGTAACTCCATACCATAGACCTGACTGCTTGGTCATGAGCCTATAAGAAAGAATCCAACTTAGTAACAAATGAGCTTCTTTTCTAATTGGAATTTTGATGTTGGAGAATTAAAAACAGATACCTGCAATATCATTTCAAAATTAAATGACTGGCCATTCCAGAGGGTGAATTCACCACTTTGAGATCCAGTGATAAGACGCCTTCCACTAGGTGTCCACTTTAAAAAAAGACGAGATGAAACAATTTCGATTAAGCTTGCCAAAGAGGGAAGTAATTAGTAAAGGAGAGGAAGAACAAAAAATGCCATGAGGACAAAAAACAATGCACAGAGAGTGCGCCAACTAAAGGCGAAGACTTAAAGTTATCCATCATCCAAACACAAAACAATAAATGCTCTCTACACAATAAATTATCAATACATTTAAACTTTACATATGTGTCACATGCAAAAAACTCTTGTGGCACTAAAAAATATCTGTCTCCATAAAGGATTTTCCCTATTTTAAAACTTTCCCATTGTTTCTACACATCAGTGCAAGAGGAACTATTAAATGCTTTTTGGTCATTCTGGGATCCCCTAGTGCTACTCAAGCACTTCCAAAAACTCTTCAAATCCATCAGCACAACCAATATTGAACAATTAAGCTAAAATTAGATAAATAGAAGCTCCTAATTTAGTCCCTTGAGTTCACACAATCCATCCCTTATGCTTTTTTCTAAGTGTCAATGCAGTCTCTCATATTCTTAACTTTGATAAATTTGATCCGTTGTGCTTTTGAGATTATGCTATTTGATGACAGTTAACATTAAGGACCAACTTGAGGCTCATACTGCCATAGGGACTAAATCTGGAGTTTTCTCATTTCAAGGTCTCCTTCACAGGAATAAAAAATTTATAGGAAAAATTCTTGCCCTTTGCAAAGCTGTACGGTGTTCCGGCAAAAGATCAGCACGAGCTTCTGTAACCATACTCACAAGATCAAGCCTTAGTGAAATATCTCAAGAGGAGCCAGCATTTAAAGTGGGAGCTTAAATAAGTATGTGGCACATATAATATATTTAAAAAAAGACTCGAGACACACAACCCAAATAACATAGCCCATTCAGTAAATACTTATTTAGAAGTAATAAACCTACACAATTTAGTTACTGTTTGGTCTCTATATTTAGACTGACCTAAACGTGGGCAAGAATAAGAGTTGATGTTGAAGCCAGCCTACCTGTACTATATATCCTCTATTGCACTGCTCATGTTCTAGCCACATAAATCAGAGGGCAGGTGAAACTCACCCATCGTAAAATTGTATGATCAATCAAGTATTATCCCATCTGAACTGTGAACTGTTTTCCAAGAAAAAGAATATAGCACTCCCAGTAAGACAGTTTTTTTTATATACAATTATTTTTTAACACACGCACCCTCACATGCATTCCCCAGGAATCGAACTCTAAAACTGAAGGTCGGGATGCTAACTCCCTAACCACTGGGCTAGTCCCAAGACAGCAAGACAATTGTATGCTCCAAAAAGAGCATGAAATGATAATTGCATGAACTTCTAAGAAAACCATAGAATTACTCATGAAAAGGTCTTTTGGGGCCTCCCCAGTTATTCACCTCTAGTACAGTCTCAAAATATCTAATCGCAGAAACCATGCACTGGCTTAGCAAATAACTTAACTATATGCAAGCAACAATATGATAAGGTGGCCGAGTCACCCTTATATTGGAGTTCGAATAACCTATCCAGTTAATCATATACCATGCAGGGATTCTTCAATTCTGGAAAAAGAATTTCCTAAATGCACGATATATATTGTCAAGAAAATTGATATGATTTGATTTGATTTGATTGTGATTATGATTATGATATGATTTGAACTTAATAACTTAGGAAAGTGATATCTAGGATCAAAGGAAAGAATCAATCACTCCTTGATTGAGAAATATTCTAGGACTTTCCTTAGCTATTGGTTTCTAGTTTACCTACTCAAATTGTATAACTTTTTGTGCATTATAATAATAAGAAAAGGAAGATTGAGAGTGTTTCTTTCTTCATATTTGTTTCACATGGTATCAGAGCACTATCACTTGAATTTTCCCACTCTTCTTCTTCAAACAAATCCAAATCCTGCCAACAGCCAGCATCTCATTATAATAAGTTGTTACTTCACGTCCTGGCTGCATCTTCCACATTCGGGCATTCAATTCGAACAACTGTGAATGGTTGTCCAAATCTAAATAAGTTTCTTTAACTGCTTCCACACATCATGAGCAGCTGGCAAAAATATAAATGGCTTTCCAATTCCTGGATCCATAGAGTTGATCAACCAAGCAATGACCATCGAATTTTCAGAATGCCGTTGCCTGTATTTTGGATCATTTGTCGCTGGAGCCTTCACTTCGCCATTTAGATACCCAAGTTTCCCTTTTCCGTTGATCACCAATCGCACGCACTGATACCACTCAAGGTAGTTTTTTCCATTCAATTTATGAATGGTAATTTGGAGAGAGTTTTCAGAAAGGGAACCAACCACTGGCTGAAAAGCCACTGGAACATCTTCTGAAGGCATCACACCACTACTAGCATTCGAAGATGCTGAATTGGAACCTACCATGGTTGCTTTAAAATTGATAAGCCCTAAGTTCCTATGTATCTTTGGGGAGAAGCAGTTTTAACAGCTACTTATTTGATTAATAGGCTGCCTACACGAGTTTTGAATTTTGAAACACCTATCCAGTTTTTCACTAATTGGTCCCCATATAAAGTCGATTATAAAACCATCAATGAACAACCTTTGGTAATGCCCTCTGAAAATGAAAAATCTGAAATAACAGAAATGGATGAGAAACGGTATAAAGGTCTTGTATATTCAAAGAAAATGAGAAGTCCTATTTTGCCGCATCAACAAGAATCTAATTAGAGGTTGGATCATGAAATTCATAATAGTGATTCAAAAGTTTTTGAAATTCTTCCAGGTAAATCTGAGTCAAATCCCTTTAATCAACTTGATCTTCCTATTGCTCTTAGAAAAGGTGTTAGATCTTGTACAAAACATTCTTTGTCAAATTTTGTGTCTAACAACATCTCACCTTCATTATGTGCCTTTATTTCAAAATTGTCTAGTGCTTTCATTCCTAACAGTATCCAAGAAGCTCTAAATGTTCTTGTGTGGAGAGAAGCTGTTAGAGGAGATGAGAGCTTTGGAAAAGAATGCTACTTGGGAGAAAGAGGATTTACCAAATGGGAAAGCAGTTGTAGGTTGTAAATGGGTATTTACTGTGAAGTACAACTCATATGGATCTTTGGACAGATACAAAGCCCGTTTAGTAGCTAAGGGCTTCACACAAATATATGGAGTGGACTATTCAAAGACGTTTTCTCCAGTGGCAAAGCTAAATACAGTTAGGGTACTACTATCTGTTGCAGCTAATCTTGATTGGCCACTAAACCAGTTAGATGTGAAGAACGTATTTTTGAATGGAGACTTAGAAGAAAAAGTATATATGGAGCCTCCACCTGGTTTCACTGAGAAGTTTGGAACTAAGGTATGCAAATTGAAAAAGTATTTGTATGGGCTTAAACAGTCTCCCAGAGCCTGGTTTGAAAGGTTCACAAGGTTTGTCAAGAGTCAAGGCCATTCTGATCACACACTATTCACAAAAAAAATCCACCAGCGACAAGATCTCAGTTTTAATTGTCTATGTGGATGACATAATTTTGACTGAAAATTATATGGAAGAAATGAGTATACTGAAGCAGAACTTGTCCAAGGAATTTGAAATTAAAAACTTAGCCCAGCTGAGATACTTTCTTGGAATGGAAGTGGCAAGGTCAAGGAAGGGTATTGTGGTTTCGCAACAAAAGTACATTCTAGATCTCTTAAAAGAAACTAGAATGAGTGGCTGTAAACCTTCTGATACCCCAATAGAAGTCAATGTTAAACTCGAAGAAGTCAAAGATGGGATTACGGTAGATAAGGGCGGGTACCAAAGACTGGTTGGAAGATTAATTTACTTGTCACACACACGCCCTGATATTGCCTTTGTTGCAAGTATGGTGAATCAATTTATGCACTCTCCATATGAAGAACATCTTGAAGCTGTGTACAGAATTCTTCGATACAGCAAAGGAACACCAGGAAAATGACTGTTTTTCAGGTAAAATGAATAAAGAAGTATTGAGGTATATACTGATGCAGATTGGGCAGGATCAAAGGCTGATAGGAGGTCAACATCAGGGTACTGCACATTTCTTTGGGATGATCTGGTTACTTGGAGAAGCAAGAAATAAAGTGTAGTTGCTAGAAGTAGTGCTAAAGCTGAATTCAGATCAATGGCTCAAGGAGTGTGTGAGATTCTTTGGCTCAAGAGAGTTCTAGAAGATCTTAGAATACCCATTAATCTTCCTAGAAAACTGTAATGTGATAACAAGGAAGCTATCGATACTGCTCAAAATCCAGTTCAACATGATAGGACAAAACATGTTGAGATTGACAGACACTTTATAAAAGAGGAGATTGAAGCTGGAATTATTTGTACTCCATTTGTGCCATCACAATAAGTGGCAGATATGCTTACTAAGGGCTTGTTAAGACAACCATTTGAATTTCAAGTTAGCAAGTTGGGCATGATAGATAGCTTTGCACCAATTTGAAGGGGAGAGTCAAGAAAATTGATATGATTTGATTTGAACTTAATAAATTAGGAAAGTGGTATCCTAGGATCAAAGGAAAGAATCAATCACTCCTTGATTGAGAAACATTCTAGGACTTTCCTTAGCTATTAGTTTCTAGTTCACCTACTTGAATTGTATGACTTTTTGTGCATTATGATAATAAGAAAAGGAAGACTGAGAGTGTTTCTTTCTTCATATTTGTTCACATATATCATGGGATCAATCTTTGAGGTGAAAGGTACCACCACAAGGGGGGGGAAATGATAGTGTTAAACTTTAGAATTAGGACATAAAATTGAAAGAAAGGCCTAATCTATGGCATGGGCAAAAAAGCTAAATAAATTCAATCACTACAACATCTACATCAAGTTGAAAAGAGAAAAATTCGTGCATCACTTACAAAAGTTTGCAAGATACCTACAGATATTCTCAAGGAACAAAAAGCTTAAACTACAGATCTGCCCGCAATATTGACAATAACATTCTCAATCAAAGCGTCAAAACGTTCTTGATGCACAACCAAATGTCAATCCCTGAGCTCATGAGCCCGTTGAACCCGTAGGTTCACAAACACCCGCGAGCACATACGCAACAAGAGCCACCCACACCCAAGCCAACTTTATTTGGCCTGTCCTCAAAATGCCCAAATGAATATCCTGAAATGGACTTGCATACTAAGCTCTAACTTAAATCTATATCTCATTCCTCTTACACTTCCAATGTAGGATTGAGGTACCACTTTCACCCCGTTAGGGTCTTAGCATCATCGGAAGGCCCAAACCAAGCCAACCTTAGTTGTATAGAATTCTAAAGGTGGATTCCACCTTTCCTTCACCATAAAACTTAGTCTTGCACAACATTTAGTTCCGACTCTTCCTCGATGGCCAGGCCTGTTGCCTCTAACACCATTGTGTCACACTCCGAGCCTGCAAGTCCATCATACCTTAGGCCCACATACACTTGCAAAGCCCATGAGGCAACTAAAGCCTCATGCACCCAAGCCAACTTTATTTGACCCGTCCTCGCTATGCCAAAATGGATATATCAAGTTTGAGCTGTCCGTTAAAATCTAACTTATATCCAAGTCCTATTTCTCTTGCACTTCCAATGTTGGATTGGGGTGTCATGCCAAAGCTATCCTCATGATGAAAATTTTGAACTTCAAAGATTTTGCCAGAAAATATCCAAAAAGAAACTATCCTAGGTCTGTCAATAAACCCAAATCCATTTTGAAAGAGAAAAAAATAACAAAATAGAAAGCCACGCACATAAAGATACATACCCAAAGATCATAAAAAGGGATAGGCTGTCCACAAGTTTTAGCTCTTGTATTCAAATTAGAAGGTTTACACCTGAATTCCTACAAATTAGTATTACCCTCATTCAGAAGAACCTAATTCAAGGATATACAAGTTCAAGGGCTTAGAAGTATCACAGCAGACAGACAAATGCAGACAAAACAACTTACTATATTCAATTAACCAGATTTTGGGAATTCACAACTCAAAAGATTTAAAGAAACATGAAAATAAGAACTTACGATAGTCATGTTTCAACTTACCAAAACACGATTAATTGAGCAGCGGTTTTTATTTAGAGAAGTATGTACAAACTTTGCAGCAAAACTTGTCGATGGATTATCTAAATAACCAGCAGTTGGCAACATCTGCAGTGATAGTAAATGCATCATCTAAATAAGAGTCTGCATACATCGTGGAAAATAGTATTCCTTTTTACACAAACTTAGAACGAAGTCTGAAATCCAAATGGATGGAAGAAGTATTTAAACCAGTCAAGACACTCAGTATTCCTATCCATGATAATTACACTCAAAACAGTGGTTGAGAAAGAGGTGAACAACAACAACAACAAAGCCTTTATACCACTAAGTGGGGTCGGTTATATGGACTTAGCCATCATGTTCGGTCTAAACTCATTTTCTCATTTATATTTAAGTGTAACCTATCTTTTCTTATGGTTCCTTTCCAATTCTTTTTTGGTCTTCTGGAGAAAGACCGTGAACATAAAATCAAAATCCACTGACACCATTACAAGTTCCTTTGAAATAATTGAATGACAACAAATGCAAATGGTACAAGTCAAAGAGTAACTAACATCAACTGCCGCAGCTGGGGTAGGCTGTAAGACAGTCCTGTCCCGTGAATCCCGCTGCCACATGCGAATCTACATAAAAATAGTAACAACTCATGTTGATTATGAATTTAACTCAAGAAGTTCAAGGTCATACGTGATGAATTTTTATTGAGAAGCATATGAATATGACTAATTTAATCCAAAGAGACAAGTCACTACTTAAGTAACACACACAAGACGTGCGTATACAAAAAAATCTTTCTACTCCTAGAATAATCTGAAAGTCTTCCTTCGTTAGAGGTCGAAAATGAGCAGCCTCAACTGTCAATGATCCTGATTCAGTCTTGGGAAAAAATGTGGGATCTATTTATTGTAGAAATATGACCCAGGTAACAGCATAAATTTAAACTGAACTGCAGGGCACAGCCAGATGATATTCCCAAAAGACATGAAGCAAGAATCTATTATTGGGATAAGGACTGAAAATGATTACTAACCCGAAGTCTAGCAGAGACACGAGCAAGGTCTGCTTCATCCTCATTTGGCTTCTCATCCTCGTCATCATCATTATCTCTACTCATTAACTTGTAAAGTTGCCAATCTTCATCTTTCATACCAAAAGTGTCCTCACCCTTCCCACGATCAAATGCCGCTGTTGTCAAGAGGCGCGTCCTTTCCCTCTGGGTAGCATTCAACCTATCTCCATGACCCACACCTCCAGAACCATTGTGGTTGCCATTTGTGCTATTGCCATTTGTCTTCAAGCGTTTTTGCTGCTCCACTTTCTCAAAAAGCTCTTGGTACTTAGCACGTAGCTGATCTAAATATAACTCTGGGTTCTCTCTACAATTGAAAAAGAGAAGAATATATAAGGAGAAATGAACTATGAATTATCATCATGCAAGAGAACCAAAATTTAAATGAAACAGTAACAGAGGTGTGTTTAGTTCGCAGGGCCTCAGCATTGGATTTGAGAAACAACTGATTCCTTTTTTCTTTAAGCTGTGATGAAATTTAGACTCTGCAGGTGTCTAGAATTAGATACATATCAAAACATTAAGAACTGAAAACATACAAGCGTTTTGCCTCCTCCATCTTTATTTGCCTTTCTCTTTCTAATTCCTCCTCAACTTTCCTCTGTTTAGCTCGTAGCCTGGCCTCAGTAGTGGATTTGAGAAACAACTGCTTCCTTTTTTCTTTAACCTGTCATGAGATCAGAACACAAATACAAAACTAACTTAAAATGAAGAAAGTTACTAAATAACTCATTTATGGTGATGAGTTGGTTTTATACCGACTACATTGTGTAAAATCTCTTGGGTTTTAGCTTGTAAATGATGCTATTGTGTGGTGTTTCATGTGGTTTAATGCGTAAATGTGGTTTGATAGTTGATAATGTGTAAATGGTGCAAAAAGTGAAAAATGATGGTAAATGGAGTGAAATGTGTTAAAGGAAAAAATGAAGGAACTTAAAGTGCACAATATGCCTATTTTAGGGTTTGGTCAGCTTTGTTGTGCAAATTCATTTGAGTATAACTTCTTCAATACTAATCCAATTGATGAGATCTTGGATGTTCTGGAAAGCTCTTTGAGTTGGTGAATTGTTAATTAACCCACCGCATTTGTGGACTCTATGCAATCGAATATTTCTTTCACGCATGAGTTCTATACAAGGTATGAAACCTATAATTTTATTTTCTTTACATCTTGCTTCGAACATAGGAGTTGCTAAGAATAAAATGGTGTTTATTAGTGGTGGTATACAATCGGGTTACGCACTAATGACGACCTTTATACTGGAGCCCTTTTTACATCTTTCTTAGTAGCGGGGTCGGGGGAAAGAAATATTTGACGATACATTCCGTACCTTGCAAAAAAACCGTCTTGGATTCTTATGTTTTAACTTTCTTCTAATTCTGTGTGTAAATATGAGAAACGAAGGCATCTTTATGATTGCTACTTCAGGATTTAGTTATTGAATTCATATTGTCACAGCTTGGGAGATTGTTGACATCTTAAGCTCTAGTTGTCCAATGGTGCTGTTTCTTGTACTCATGGAAAGACAAGAAGAAGCTCTACAATCTGTGTGTTGAGCTCAAGTTCTAATTTGAAGGAGAAAAGGGAGAATTATCGCAATGAAGTGCTAAGATAAAGTTTGCACTACGATGCATCGTAGTGCAAATGTCCAGTTTTGCCAGGCCTTACTATTTTGGTTATAACATCTTCATCCGGGGTCCAAATTGGGTGATTCAAAAGCCTATGGAAAGCCAAGAGAGAGATCTATAACTTTGGTGTTCAAGGTGAAGGCCAGTTCTGAAAGGAAAGGTGGAAATTCAACGTGGGAAATGGCAAAACCAAATCAGGGTTTTAAGCCTACGATGCATCGTAGGCTTAAATTTCATATTCTGCCAGGCATCAGTATTTTGGGAATAACTCTCTCACCTGACCTCCAATTTGGATGATTAAAAAGGCTATGGAAATCTGCGATCAAGAGCTACAATATTGGTTCTTTAAGTTTCTCCAAATTCCCAACGCATCACAGTTGCATTTTGGTTGGAAGATTGCTGAATTGTGTGCACAAAGATGGGAATTTCACTACGATTCATCGTAGTGTAATTCTGCCCAAGCACAAATTTGCACTACGATACATCGTAGTGAAAATTTACACACACGCTCTTTAACACAACAATTCATCGTAGTGTTAGTTTTCACTTCACAACATTTATGCTTGCTACACTTGAATTCACAACACATTTCATGCATTCGGTTTTATTTTTCCAACTTTACTCATTTGCATCTTTGTTTTGTTCATTTCAGTTTCTCAACATTTGCTCACACCACTTCTCACTCACTTCACAATAGCTTGGATGTACATATTAATTTGCTTTGCTTTCATTGTTTTTGCAGGATTCATCACTTGGTAAACATTACATTCATGGCATTTAGATAAAGTTCCTAAGTTTTCAATTCATTCATTCAAACTTCTTTACATTCTTCATTGTTTTCATTTCATTTCACTTCACCTCTTCACCTCTTCACCTCTTCACTCCATTCATTCATCACCTCAAGCACTCTACTACACACCACACGAACACTTCACTCACACATTTGCACAACAACACCACGATGCATCGTAGCGATGCATCGTGGTGAAGTTCACACTACACGGCAATGCATCGCCACTTTGATGTGTTAAGCCTACGATGCATCGCAACGATGCATCGTAGTGCATTTCAGTTTGTGCTACGATGCATCGCCACGATGCATCGTAGCTTTAGTTGTCCTACTACCTTTGAGTGTAGTTTTCTTTCAGCAACTTAAAATGGCTAAGTGTTGGAAGGTTTGCTCTATGAAATTTTCAGCTTTGTTGCACTTCAGTAATTGGGTCATAACTCTTTCGTCTTAGCTCCGAATTGGGAGATTCAAAAGGCTGTAGAAAGCTAAGATAAAGGGTTACAACGTTCGTGTTTTAAGTTTTCCCAAATTCACAATGTATCAAGGCCATATTTTGATTGGAAAATGTTGCACAATTAGAATCTCGCTATTGGAAATTTGGCTAAGTGTTGAAGTTCTGATTTTCAGGTTTCACCAGGTGGACGAAGGCGTGAAGCTACGGAGCAGGAAGGCGTGATCTCATGAAGGCTAGACTGAGTGAATGTTCGCGGAGTTGCTGGAGGCGTGATTTTGAATGGCTTGAAGGCGTGGAGTGACTCTGATTTCTTCACCTGGAGCTCTGAGCAGTGAAGGCGCAGACACTAAGGCTTGAAGGCGCGATGAAGAACGGCAAGGATGATAAAGGCGCTGGAACTTGATGCTGAAGGCGCTGGATTGCTGGGAAAACTTTTCCAACTTCGAATTTTCACAACTTAGGCTAATTTTTGGTCTTTCTATTCAAGGACACTCTTGTAATACTTTAGATATTTTACGGTTGCGTATTAGTTACATTTTCATAACTCTATATATAGGAGATGTAGCTAATGTGTAAGAGGGGATTGGAGACTTTAGAACTATCTTTTGAATTTTAGCGGGAGTTTTTCTCCCTCTCATTTTCTCTCTCTAGATCTATTTTCTCTCACTAAACATTTCTTCTCCGATCTCATTTCTAATCACGATTGTGTACCAGAGATTTCATATCGAGCTCAACGAAGCAACAATTGACATTCCTCTAGACTTTGATCGGTGAAATTTCTTAATTCGATGGAAGTTAATTGTTTGATGATTGAATTCAATGTTAATGAGTTAGATATGGAATTTTCTGGCTAACTGTGTGATATCTTAGGATTCTAAACGGATGAATACGTGACTTAGTGGATTGTATGCTATGCATTTGATCTAATTGTTGAGTATTGAAATCACATTTGAATTGTTTATAGAAATCTGTTGAATTGCATAATTCCTAGCTATTCTTGAATAGATCAAGCTTCAATTGTGGTCGACATGTTAAATTGAGGAGTGATTAATCAAAGTTAGCGAAGTTGCATGAATTGAGAACTAAATTGTGATCGTTTAAGTCTTTGCACTTGTTTTCTGCAATCAAATCAATTCTGAGACTCAGGCCTCGCCATAGGAAGTGTTAATGAATTGAAACATTAGGAAAAGTGTTAAAGGAGCTTTCTGTGTTAACAACAATGATATGTGAACCCTAAGATGGGCCTCGCCATGGGAGTTCTTAGGACTTTGCATGTTAGAGTAGTTAGCTTGGAGAGTTGAGACTTTGCGGAGCTTATTCCACCATTCTCGGGCCTCGCCATGGGAGGAGATAGTGATAGGAAGTACACGAAGTGGTGTGGTCACCATGCTAACCATGACTTGAACTTCTAGGCAACTTAGGTCTCCATAATTTTGCTTGTTGATTGATTGCAAAGCAGAAATTTGCTAGGTCTGTGTTCATCCGGTACAAGAATCCTGAGATATCTGTTCACCCCTGCTTGTTGCTATATTTTGCATCTTTGCTTTCGTTCTTTTGTGTTGAATTTTTTTTTTCTCGTGACTAGATTCGGTGACAAGGAATTTTAGAATAATTTGCTCAATTTTCTTGACCTACGCCTTCCCTGTGGATTACGATCCCTGCTTCCACTTCTATAGTAGTTGTTAGGGTAAAATTGAGGGTACACGACTAGCCTGTTCAATTTTTGGCGCCGTTGCCGGGGAAGGCAATCGGTTCTCGAATTTGTTGAATTGTTCTTGATTTTTACTTGTTCCATTTTGTGTTGTTGTTTGTGTCATTTACTTTAGTTTTCACTTTGTGTTGTGTTCTGTTCTTTGCATTTTCAGATACGTGTTGAAAGTTGTGGTTTGTTTCTTTGCTGCACATTTGAAGTTTTTGATTCTTGTTATTATACTCCACAATAGTGTGTTGTGTATGCCAAGGTCTAGCAGGTCTGCAGGAGAACCACAATTTCCATTGGATCTCGAATTGGCAAAGACTTTGAGGGCACAGTTAAGGCAACAAAGGGAAATGGCAGATCAAGGAGCACAAGCACCTAGGTTTGGAGACCACTATGCAGTAAATTTCGACAATCGATTTGGTCATCAGGACATCGACGTAGAAAGTTACCACATTCCTCCACAAATTGTTTCCATGATCACCCAGGGCCAATTCTTCCAAGGTCTTGACAACGAGGATCCTAACGACCACCTCAATTGGTTTCTCAGCTTATGTAGCACTTTCAAGTTGCCAAGGGTTGATAGGGGTGAGGTTCATAGAATTTTATTCCCTTTATCTTTGCGTGGAAAGGCTAAACACTGGTTCAAAAGTATTGAGGGAACAAATGCTGGAATGCCATTCGATGATCTACAGAAGAGGTTTTTGTCCAAATACTTCCCTCCAGCTAAGCTTGAAAAGAGAAGGTTGGAAATTACGAATTTCCAACAACAAGATAGTGAGACATTTAGAGAAGCTTGGGAGAGATTCAACGACTTGATTAAGCAATGCCCCAACAATGATTTGGGAGAGATCAGAGAATTAAATACTTTCTTCAAAGGCCTTACTGCTGAAGCCTCAATGATGGTTAAGGCCTGTGCTAATGGTGCTCTCAAAGATAAAAGTGTCCAGGAGGTAAGGGAGTTATTTGATCGAATAGCTGAGGATGAGTATCTCTTCCCAGAGACCCGTAAAACTCATGTTAGAAAACAAAGGGGGGGTTCTTGATGTAGATGAGGAGACTTCTCTTAGTGCGAAGTTTGAAGCATTGGCCAAGCAGGTGCAGACTCTTAAGGCAACACAAACAAAAGCTCCACTTCTTTCATGTGGTATATGCAAGGGTGAACATTATACTGATGAGTGCTCTGTCACCACTGAGTCCATTCAATACATGAATAACTATGGCAACAGGCCACAGTACTCTGGAGATTACTCAGGAGGCAACAATAGAGGCTATGGTGGTAATCAAGGAACTTGGGGACAACAGAACCAAAGCCAGAGAGGTCAATATACTCCAGGGAATGATCAAAGGAGAACTTCCAATCCTCCACTAGGGTTTGATCAGCAAGCTAGTACCTCAGCGCCGAGGAACTCATCAGTGGAAGAAATGCTCCGGAGTCTTATAGAAAAGGTGGATAAAAATGAGGAAAGATTTGTTGCTTTGGAGACATATGTAAGACATCATGATAGCACATTCAAAAACATTGAGATGCAATTGGGTCAACTCGCGAATGCTATACATCATAGACCTAGTGGATCTCTTCCTAGTGATACGGTGCCAAATCCTAAGAACAATATTGGATGTAAGGCCATAACCTTAAGGAGTGGAAAACGTTTGCCTGGGAACAAACCTTCAGAAGTTAAGAGTGATTGTAAAGAAGAAGACCAGAAAGATGAAGCTGAGGAAGATTTGGAACTTAAAAAGGATAATGAGCACGAGGCTAGTAAGACCGAGAAGAAGGAAATACCAGCTAGGGTAGGAAATGAGATCACCAAGAACTCCAATCCTTACAACTACCCTGAGTATGCCCCCAAACCTCCTTTTCCAGAGAGAAAGAAACCACCACCAACAAAGGGCCCTTAGTTCAATAGGTTTCTGGAAGTACTCAAGCAAGTAAATGTGAATCTTCCCCTGATGGATTTAGTGACTTCAATGCCAAAGTATGCTAAGTATCTCAAGGATCTCATTTCCAACAAAGAGCAAATCTTGAGATGTGAGGTTCCCATGATGGTTTCTAAGTGCACTCAAGCATGGATGGTTCATGATCTTCCTCCGAAGCTTAAGGATCATGGGAGCTGTACAATCCCATGCAAAATAGGCACAAGGCATTTTGCAAAGGCTTTGTGTGATTTGGGAGCTGGAATAAACTTAATGCCATTGTCCATTGCTATCAGTGTTGGATTGGAAAGCTGGATTCGCCCAGTTGCAGTAACTCTCCAATTGATAGATAGGTCTTTGGTAACTCCTACAGGTTTGGTTGAAGATGTTCTTGTAAGAGTTGATAAATTTACTTTGCCTGTTGATTTCATTGTACTTGATATGGAGGAAGACCCTGATGTACCTTTAATTTTTGGTAGGACTTTCTTAGCTACTGGTGATGCTTTGATTAGAGTTCGAAATAAAACTGTCACCTTTAGAATTAATAATGATGAAGTAGTTTTTGATGTGAACTATGCAATGAAACAACCTATGCATTTAGAATCTTGTTGTTCCATTCAGGTTGTTGAATGTTCTCCAACTTTCGTTGATGAGGGTGTTAAGCATGACTACATTTTTGTTGATAAAATTGTTGATGATGAAGAAATTGATTGTGATGAGCTTGATGTAGAAGATTGCATGATTTCATTAGAGAGTGCACGTATAGAAGAATGTGGTTTCATAGATGTATCAAATTTTGAAATGCCAAGTCAATCTTTGGTAGAGCATACCTCACAGGAAACATGTGTTAAGAATTGTTCAAATGATAGTGAGAGTCGTGTTTTACTTAGTGATGATGAAGGTTGTTCTTTTCTTGATGTCTTGATAAATTGCATAGAATCTCATTTGGAAGAACACTGTGATACCATGAATCAAGATAATGTGGAAATTGCTGGGACTCTTTGTGAAGCATCAATTTTTGAAACTGTGAATGTCATGGGAAACACACAACAAGTGCTAAATGAGAAACCCCATGATGTTAGTTTTGATGATAAAGACATTTTGAATGATAATGATAACATGTTGAACAATTGTGAGTTTGAGACGTTCACTTTTGAACTTTCTGATGAGTTTGTTGAAACCATGGATATACATTCCTTGGTTGAGCCTTGCATGGTTAATATGGAAGTGTGCCTATGAGAGTTCATCTTTTGTTTGGTGCAGAGATGAATTTACCGAAGTCCAAGCATGACCAAGACCTAATATGTTGTGGATGAATAAAGTCTAGCTGGAGACTATCTAAATCCAGAACTACTTCTTTTCCTTTAGCTTTAATAAGTAGTTTGTTTTCTTCTTTTCTTTTTGTCTTTACGTTCTTTCATTTTGGATGTCATTCACTGAAGCCACTCATGATGTAGGTGTATGCAAAGGAAGATATTTGCAAAGGAAAATATGCAATGCACCTGTGAGGCTAAGTGTGGCGGAGGAGTTTTTCATTCAAAGAGGGAACTATGGATAAAGACAATTCACCGTGCAACATTGGACTTTATGACATACCAATACCAGGGAGCTTCTAAACCTATCTTTTTACTTTACATTGAGGACAATGTAAGTTTTAAGTGTGGGGGAGGGAATGTTGCTTGCTGTGGTTTGTGTTTTCTTTTTGTGCTTTGTTTGTGTTTTGGAAATTTGATGTGTTAGAAATTTTTTGAATTTTTGGAATTTTTTCTTTATATTCATGCTGTTTTTGTGGTTTGTGGATTGACTTATTTTGCTTACTTTCTCTCATGGATTTTTAGTGTAAATATGTGTTGTTTTGAGACCTTTGCCTGCTATTTTAGTTTTGTTGTATCATTGTGAGTTTATTACCCGTATGTGTGGTGTTTTCATGTTTTGTGCAAGTTTTTCATGTTTTGTGAAAAATTCAACTTTTAGGTGAAATTTTGAAATTTTTGTGAATAAATGTTGATCTTGTCTATACACGGCATGTTTTGGGTGTAAAGCAGTGTTGGTGTCCAAATAAGAGTGCAAAAGTGCAAGTAATGGAATGAAAAGAAAAGAGGTGTAGTGACAGTGAGGGCTATGAAATGTGGAACACTTTATACTATGTTTTTACTCTTTTGTTAAGCTATGTTCAAAATTTGAAGTTCATCCATCTTTATTTTTTGTAGTGCATGCGAAAATGCTTTTGTTTCTTTGATTCCAATCTTGATAAAATTAGTGCATTTTGTTGGCCAAGGCATCATTAAGATAGATATACCATGCAAACTGATTCTTGGACATAGGAGGAAAATGATTCAAGATGTTCTTATTGTTATGCATTATTTCGGTTGTTTTGGATGCTCTTGCATGCATAATCTTTTAGAGACATTTAAGAACTTTTAGTCACACAAGAAATGATATGGAGAAAAAGCCTTTGGCAATTGGGAATGAAAAGCCGAAATACCCTTGGCGAGCATAATTGAGAAAAAAACAACCATAAAACTCAGGCAGCTAAAGGGAAAAAGAAGCCAAAAGACCCAAGGCAGGCACACCAATGTGTGCAATGAAGAGAAAGAAAGGAAGATAGAAAAGAAAAGCACTAAAGTGCATAATCAAAATGAAATGTGAATTCAATAGAAAAGCACCATTGATCTTGTGTGATTTTTAGTTCTTTTGTGTGATTGTGATTGTTATGCAAAGAGATGTTTTGGAACAAAAGATATAATGCATGCATAAAGAATGGATGAATCAGAGTACCTCAGCACACACTTGCACGCATGAAATTGGTCTTTATTCATCTTGCCTTGGTTGATAACTTGTGTTGAAATTTGATAGATTGGAGTTAAGGGAGAGTAATGATTTTGTTGCATGAAAAATTTGTTTTGATGAACTCAAATGAGAATAAGTTAACAGAGGAGTTGAGTTTAGTGTAAAGTATTTGCGAAGTATGAGTTTGCTTGAGGACAAGCAAAAGTTTGATGAGTTGGTTTTATACCGACTACATTGTGTAAAATCTCTTGGCTTTTAGCTTGTAAATGATGCTATTGTGTGGTGTTTCATGTGGTTTAATGCGTAAATGTGGTTTGATAGTTGATAATGTGTAAATGGTGCAAAAAGTGCAAAATGATGGTAAATGGAGTGAAATGTGTTAAAGGAAAAAATGAAGGAACTTAAAGTGCACAATATGCCTATTTTAGGGTTTGGTCAGCTTTGTTGTGCAAATTCATTTGAGTATAACGTCTTCAATACTAATCCAATTGATGAGATCTTGGATGTTCTGGAAAGCTCTTTGAGTTGTCTTCGATTCTTATGTTTTAACTTTCTTCTAATTCTGTGTGTAAATATGAGAAACGAAGGCAGTTTTATGATTGCTACTTCAGGATTTAGTTATTGAATTCATATTGTCACAGCTTGGGAGATTGTTGACATCTTGAGCTCTAGTTGTCCAATGGTTCTGTTTCTTGTACTCATGGAAAGACAAGAAGAAACTCTACAATCTGTGTGTTGAGCTCAAGTTCTAATTTGAAGGAGAAAAGGGAGAATTATCGCAATGAAGTGCTAAGATAAAGTTTGCACTACGATGCATCATAGTGCAAATGTCCAGTTTTGCCAGGCCTTACTATTTTGGTTATAACGTCTTCATCCGGGGTCCAAATTGGGTGATTAAAAATCCTATGGAAAGCCAAGAGAGAGATATATAACTTTGGAGTTCAAGGTGAAGGCCAGTTCTGAAAGGAAAGGTGGAAATTCAACATGGGAAATGGCAAAACCAAATCAGGGTTTTAAGCCTACGATGCATCGTAGGCTTAAATTTCATATTCTGCCAGGCGTCAGTATGTTGGGCATAACTCTCTCATATGAACTCGGATTTGGATGATTCAAAAGGCTATGGAAAGCTGAGATTAAGACCTACAATATTGGTTCTTTAAGATTCTCCAAATTACCAACGCATCACAGTTGAATTTTGGTTGGAAGATTGCTGAATTGTGTGCACAAAAATGTTTCTGATTTATCTTTGTATGATGTAGGTGATTCGAAGAAAAATCCTTTCAAGGAGGGGGGGAATGATAGCAATCCAACCACGTCTATTGAAGTAGCTTACACTTGTTCTTGGAAAACATTTTATATGATTAAAGTGTAAGGCTTGAGTTGAGTTTTGATGAACACCTCAAGAACTTCTTAAACTGGGGCCAAAGGTAAGATTTGATTGTTAAGTTTTGATCTTCTCAAACTTAGTTGGAATTGTTAAATTTAGTTTTTGACCAGGCTAATGGAAAATCGGGTTTAACATATTACGATTTTTTTTTATGATTATTTGTTTGTTTAATTGATATTACTTGAAACTCAACCGGGCCAAGGGGGAATCAAGTAAAACATTTGATTAAGCAAGTTGAGTAGTCCACTAAGGGTGAATTAGAGTAGAGAGCCAATCATTTTGATTCTTTCTTAAAGGTAATCTATGTTCCCTCTTCATTAGAAATAGTAAATTCAAACATAAGTTAATGTATAAGTGAGAGATCACGAGTCTTAAACCAAGGATCCAAGAACGCTTTTCTCTTATTGAACTTGTTTTTAGTTATTTGCTAGCTTTCTATCTTTCCTATTTCTTTGATTACATTTAAATCACAATTGCACTTTGAGCATATAGGTGTAAACTCAATCCCTGTAAGATCTGCCACCACCTCTACACTAGTGGTTAGGGAAATTTATTTTGTTGGGCCGTTAAGACCACATTTCAAATGGCAAATTTCTTGATCTTTTGTATCAAATATCTGAGCCAACACCTGTCAAATCTCGTAAAACTTTGACGACAAATATTATCAAATAGGGTAATAATCGGCGTAGATAATATGTGGGCAGGTATAAGGGTACCCACATATCTACTCTAGTGGGTATTAATGAGACCCTAAAGGGTCTAAAATGGGGTGCCTAATTCTTTTGTGAAAAAATGGACAAAAAAAGGAAAAAGGAAAAAAATGGGGGAAAAAGAAAATAAACAAGTGCTTGGTGCATATCAATATTATGATAGAACACTAATTTACCACTGGACCCTAGTATTACATGAAATAAGGAAAAAAATATAAAAAATAGACAAATATTAATAGGATTTTAATGAACCAACAGTATTTGAACCGAGGATCCAAGAACGCTTTTCTCTTATTGAACTTGTTTTTAGTTATTTGCTAGCTTTCTATCTTTTCTATTTCTATGATTACACTTAAATCACAATCGCACTTAAGCATATCGGTGTAAACTCAATCCTTGTAAGATCGACCCTTGTCACCACCTCTACACTAGTGGTTAGGAAAATTTATTTTGTTGGGCCGTTAAGACCACATTTCAAATGCCGAATTTCTTGATCTTTTGTATCAAATATCTAAGCCAACACCTGTCAAATCCCGTAAAACTTTGCCACAAATATTATCAAATAGGGTAATAATCGGCACATATAATATGTGGGCGGGTATGAGGGTACCCACATATCTACCTTAAATAGGTATTAACCGGTACTCTAGTGGGTATTAATGAGACCCTAAAGGGTCTAAACTGAGGTGTCTAATTCTTTTGTGAAAAAATGGACAAAAAAAGGAAAAAGGAAAAAAAATGGGGGAAAAGGAAAATAAACAAGTGCTTGGTGTATATCTATATTATGATAGAACACTAATTTACCACTGGACCCTATTATTACATGAAATAAGGAAAAACATATAAAAAATAGACAAATATTAATAGGATATTAATGAATCAATAGTATTTGAACTCAAGCAAAAATGACAATAGAACACTATCCTACAACTAGACCACCACTAGTTTTGTGTAAATTATAGCTTTTAAAAATTTTGAAACTAAAGAGTAGCCAAATATGGGTATCCATGTTATTCAATGAGGGTCCACTACGGGAACCTACTCTTATTACCTTCAAATCACTCAATAAGAGTACTCCCAAGTAATCACTTACCCACCTATTTTTACCCATTAATAAAATGGGCATGGGTGGGTATTTTCTCATTAGCCCATTTAATACCCACCACTACCTGCCCAAACCTGCTTGTTTGCCACCTCTACAGAAAACTGGGCTTCAAAGTTTTCTCTTAGAAAAATAGAAATTCTCATTCCTCTCAAAATCACAATCAAGAGGAACTTGGGTTGTAGAGATGAGTTCTTTTCCATTTTGTGATTACACTCTGAATGCTTGAGCTGGGATTCAATTTCAAAGATCATATGTCTTACATCTCACAATGAGGAAAGTTTTGAAAGCTTCAATGAATACACACATCAACATATGATTCGGTTTGTGGTATTCCTTTCAGTGGTATTAGAGTCTTTTATAGCTTAATTCATGCTCATATGTGTTATTGTTGAGCCTGAAGTTGATATACGATGAGTTTCATGGAAAACCTTAGAAGGTCTCTCATGGAATCTTGGTGGATACTTGATTATAAGGCCTAAAACTTTGAGAACATATTCCTTGTGCGAAATAGAACATGTGTACAAGTTTTGGTGATTTGTCCCTCGTTGGGATGGGAGTTTGCAAATTTGAACCCAAAACTTGGCTGATTTTCTATGAGGTGTAGAAACAGTTTCAAGGACTTCTTTATATATAATCATGTTGTACTTGTCAAGAGCTTTCCAGCGGTATATAGAACTCCCAAAATAGACACCTGGATTGTAAGAAATCCGTGTTTAAAGTTTTGAAGAAAACTTTAACAATATTATGTTCAAAGGGTTTGTTTTTGAACTTGCATTAATTTTATATTTTTTTCCTAAAATAGAAGAATTTACTATTTTTCATTTGAAAAATCACATAAAATTAAATACAAATCCAAAAAATATGATTTATGCATCAAAGGTTTTCTAATTTTATGCTTTATTTGAATATGTAATAATCTAAAATATATTTCGTGACATAAAATATATTTTGGATTTAATGATTATATGTCCCTTTATGATAAATACAATAAATTTATGAAAAATGAGTTTTTTTTTTAAATTATTTATCCTATTGAGAATATGACATATATTCTTGCATATTTACTTTTATGACATGCTATGAAATGAATATGAATACAATACGTGTATTCTATGCCATATTTATATGATTTTGTTTAAGTGGGAGCATACATATTAATTGGTTGAGTTATTACTCCCAACAAGACACTTAATGCATAAATATATTTTAACAATATTATTTAGACATTTAAGTGTATACGAGACGATGGGAGCTTGCGAATTTTTGATCTTGCTATTATTGAAAATTTATTGTTTAAATGATATTTGATGCGAAGTAAATATAAAAAAAAGTCTTTAGTGTTTATATTTGTTTTGTGTTATGGTATATATGCAATTTTTTCAAAATGACCGTTGCTACTAAGAGCATTGTGGTTAAATTGAACAAATGAGAGAAACTAAAAAGTTATGATATCAAAAAATTCAATACATTATTGAATAATGAGAACATGTGAAAACTCTATGTCGGACCATGAATGAAATTGAGCAATGTAATATTCCTTAACATCAAAGAGATCATCTTGAAGCCTATCAAGCATAAAAATGAAAGATAGTACAGCTCGCAAAACGATGTTGAGCAGTATGCAAGATGATTTGATGGTTGAATATGAGGGATTCAAAACTTTTTAGGAGCTTTGAACCGCTTGAAAAAGGTTTGGAGTGATTTCAACTACTAAGCTTAGGTAGCTTAGAGTCAAATGGGGATTATAATTACAGAATTGAAATTAACTAGACATGTATTAACTAATGAGCAGTAAGTGCAAATAGTCATCAGATAGCTTCCTCAAAATTAGAAGCATATGAATTCAGGGTATCATATTTTTACTAGAAGAATAGTGCCTAGCTGATAGCCTTGCCAGATTTATGTTGTCAAATTCAATTTGAACAAGAATTCAATCTCTAAACCTAATAAGAACAAGAGGTTAATAGGAATGATAAGATGTTGACCTGGTGCACCAACCATTCTCCAAAAATCCATTAGCTCACATGGATGGTCTAATAATAAGGTTAAAGTCCAAGAAGATGAAGAAAGCTTTACAATTGTTATTCACTATATATTGTGGCGTATTTGATGAAATTTTCTAGCAGCCTCAAGAGTATGAAGTGTTATGGAATGTTTCTTCTATATTCATTCTTCAAGATGTTCCAGAAGTCTCAAATGTGGAGATTGAGGAGCTACCATCTTGAAGACTGTTATTGGAGAAGGTAGTAGCCTTCACCATGATGTAGCACTATGTCACGATATACATACTTCACGCATCGTGATGTTGATCACTGTGAAACTTTGTGGAAAACCATATATTTCACCTACAATGCGATGCTGGAAATTTCAAATTCTACGTCGCAACACTGGCATTTTTTAGAGTTTTTTTTATAAATTTTGATTTCTATCAATGTTTTATTTTTAGTTTCAATAAAAACATGACTAAATGTTATTGAATCGGCATTAGTGTGTTGTTTAGCATTTGTCCACTTGGTTAAAGATCTTGTATAATCAAAGCATGGGTTGGTTATTATAAGTATTAAGTGGAAGTTGTGTTCTATTAAGAAACTTCTTTTAGGTAAGATTAGGGTTATCATTGTGTAAGCTCTTGTGCCTATTTAAAGGCCTTTAAGCCACGAATTTATAGAGAGAGAAATAATATGAGAAAAAAGTCACAGCAAAGTTTTGCTCAAAACTCAAAGTTTCAATTGAACAAATTGCATACTTGATTTCATGAGTACACATATCAATGATAAGGTGAATTTATTCACCTTCAGATTTCATTATTGCACTTAGCTTTTATGTTGTTTTGTTCCTTTTAATTCGTTTTGTTGTGTTTTGTATAAGGTTTCGAGCATGGGATTCAGCTAGGAGAGAAAAGACCAAAAGAAGGCAAATCGGGCACAAATTGAAGTAAAAAGAAGAAGAATTTCATGGAATAGTATGACAGTCATCTACGTCACGACGTAGAAGTGCGTATATCGTAACATGGGCCTATGTTGTGATGAAAAAACATGTACATCACGATACAGAGCAATACAGAATTTTGGAGTAAAATAGTAGCCTCCATTGTAACGCAAGGCATACGTACGTCGCAAAGTATGTGTGCGTCGCGACGCATGGCCTTGTAAGTCGTGACACTATGGATTTTGTGTCTGATCTAATTTAGTTTCCAAATTTGTGTTTTTGGCTCTTTTCTAAGACTCTGTGTTTCATGAGAACTTCAAGAAGGACTTATTATGAAATATTAATGAGGATTTTCTATAAATAGGCCCAGAGTTCCATATTGTTTACAGATAAGAAAAGCCTTTGCAAGATAGAGCATTCATATCTTCTCTTCTCTTTTGTACTAGCTAGGGTTTTATATTCTAGTTGTTCTTTAGGAGATTTTCACATTTTGTGCAATTCAACTTTAGATTTTATTTATCTTTTGAAGATTTTGGTTTTGCATGGAGGAATTTTCTAAGGTTTTCCTAATTCAAGGTATTTTCTTCCTTTACAAGTCTATATTTTCAATTGTATGCTTTATTTTCAATATCATGTTTTTTTTTTGGCAAAATCAATTAGGGGTGCCACTCCCATATATTATTAAAGGATCATCAAGTAATTCAAACAGGAAATTACAGGAAAACAATAACCAATGACAGAGAGACTAATCTAAACGGTTTTTCAGCGGACCCGAAATGTTGGTACTCCCAGCCTATCCATATTGATACATCCTCGAACCTATGAAGGCAGCCCATCAAATCTAGAAAAAACCATGTCCTGTCGTTGGACACATCCTTCCTTCACAAGCGCATCCGCCGGTTAATTCGCTTCCCGGAACACATGTCGAATTGACCCGACACAAGAAAACTGTTTCAACCTGGTTACTATATCCCGGAGTTTCCACGGAATAGGTCCATCACCAATCATGAGCGAAACTAATACCTTAGAATCCGATTCCACATGCACAGCCGAGACATCAAACAATTCACACAGTTCCAAGCTCGCTAAAAGCGCTAAAGTTTCAGCTTCCAAACTTGTGACAAATTCATAACCCATTATCCTTGCAACAACCAAGCTCCCATGACCATTTCGAATCAAAGCCCCTCCTCCTCCCTTTCCAGGATTGCCTAACAAACATCCATCAACATTAAGTTTATACGCCCCCAACAAAAGGTGACTCAATGAAGCCCGTAAAATAGACTAAGGAATTGGCAAAACACCCACCTTATCAACAATAAGGTTCCAGTCTCGAGGTATCTGAATGCTAGGAAAACGCAAGTTCCATAGCTCAGAAAGGTCCTTTAAGATTAGTGTACAAACAAACTCCCAAGGCGCACCCTTCCCATAAAAAAACTCCACATTCCTACGCTGCCATAAATGCCAAGTTATTAGACCAGGCATCCAACGAAAAATTACACGGCTATACGGCGTGCCCCCAGCCTCCACCACATAAGGCAGTTCTCCCTCTAGGACTTCACAACATGCCAAAGTCCCACGGCCTTGCCAAAGAATCTCCAAACCCGGCCAGCAAAACCTCCCTCTCCAAAGACATGATCTAAGGATTCCTCTATAGTTTGTTCACAACACATACACGGGAAAGGCCCATGTACTCCCATTCGTTGAAGCCAATACGACAAAGGCACCTTTCCATAATATAAACGTAGAAGAAGGAAGGACATCTTAAAAGGGAGACCCAGCTGCCAGATCTTATGAAAGAAAAAGGACTGCAGACACTTGTCCCGGGCAAGCTCATATGCCGACGCCACAGAGAATACTCCAGATGAACTACACATCCACAGAGGGCAAGCAGATGTTAATGTTAGAGATATATTAGACACCGCCTCTTTAATCACATCCGAAACAAGCACATTAGAAAGATCCCAAACACCGTTAATCCAAAAATCCCGTAACCAGGTATACCTAGGCCCCTGTCTAAATCAAGACAATGCCCCAAACTTTTTCCAATTAACATGAAAAATATCCAAAGATCCATCTCCAACTGACCAACCTATAAATGGTTCACAAATACTCTGAATATCTAGCATTCTCATCCATACATGTGAAGCCTTACGAGCATGAACCACTACCAGATGTTCCAACTGGCAACATCTAGCACTCATGAATTTAGCCCAGGGAGACTTCTGAGCCCGAAATCCACACCAGAGCTTGAACAAAAAGGCGTCCGAAATATCAAATGAAGTCTGAAAACCAACACCTCCCTCCTCTTGAGGATGACAGAGAGTGTCCCACGATATCTAATGTCGGTGGCGTGTCAGAGAAGGTCCTGCCTAGAAAAATCTAGCACAAAGTTTCATAACTTGCTGAAGGACAAAACTCGGGGGCAAAGAAACAGCCAAGATATGAGAATGCATTGACCAGAGAACATGTTTCACCAGCATAATTCGACCTCCAAAAGATAAAAACTTGTGCTGCCATCCCAATAATCTCCTCTGGATAGCCGAGACCATATCTTGAAAAAAAACACGCCCTCTTTCGACCAATCTAAATCGGGCAGCCCAAATACTTCAATGGAAACTCCTGCTGTACGAACCCAGTAATCCTCGTAACCCTTCATCTAACCACCAAAGAGGCTTTCGGATCCACAAGGAAATTGCTCTTCCGAGGATTAACTTTCTGTCCCAAAATGTGTTCATAAGCCCCAACTATCTTACACATCTTATTCAGTGACTTATGATCCCCAGAAGAAAATATTAAAATATCATCAAAATAGGCTAAATGTGTAATAGGAAACACTTTTTTGGAACCCCGGAATGGAGAGAAAGACGCCGAATGAAGAAGAGAATTCAGCCCACATGACAGAAACTCTGCCGTCAAGATAAACAAAGATGGGGACAATGGGTTACCTTGTCGTAAACCCCATATAGATAGGAAGAACCCAGAAGGACATCCATTAACCATGACGGAGAACCAGCAATTAGAAACACAGCGCCACACCACATCAATCCATCTCTCCCCAAAGCCAAACCGCCGAAGGACACTACACAGAAACACCCACGAGACCCGATCATATGCCTTCATCATATCAAGCTTGAAATGACCTTACCTCGGGTTGATTTCGTAGGTAAATCTCTCACTAATTCTTGAGCCAACAAGATATTATCCGAAATCACTCTATCCTTCACAAACGCACTTTGTTGTGGAGATATCAATCTGGGAAAATATGTCCGCAACTGATTTGCAAAGATTTTGGTATTGATCTTATTAATAACATTACACAAACTGATCGGCCTAAACTCTGAAAAACTCTGGGGATTATCACACTTGGGAATCAAAACAAGAAGGATCGCCGTTAATCCCCGAGGAAGCTCACCGCCACAAAAGAACTCCATTACTGCATCATATAAATCCCCTTTAATAATGTCCCACACCGTCTTAAAGAAACAGCTCGAAAACCCATCTGCCCCTGAAGCGCTTGAATCATCAATATCATCCAAAGCCAGTCGAATTTCCTCCAAGGAAGGGTCAGCCTCTTGATTGCCACGGTCGTGATCATCTAAAACTTGGGTTATCAAGTTCAGCTTAGAGTAATCCACCTCCGGAGAGTTCTCCGTCAGAAGTTCCTGAAAAAACTCTACCGCCGCTGTCCGGATACTAATATCATCTCGCAACCATTCACCATTTGAGCTCCAATCCCGGCCCTAGCCCTTCTAGTCTTCACAGAAGCATAGAAAAACTTGGAATTCTTATCCCCATGCTCCAGCCACTTCACATGAGATTTTTTACGCCAGTAGTATTCCTCATCCTGCAGCGTAGATTGTAGCACCGCCTGGGCACAACTCACAGCACCCCAAGATTCAGCATTATCAAAGTTTTCCAGCTCCCCTTCTGCTTTCTGTGCATCTTCTTCAGCCACCTTTACACGGTCAAAAACATTTCCAACCTTATCAAGGTTCCACACAATCAAAGCCTTCTTCAAATCTTGCAGTTTCTTACACACCCAAACCAAAGGCCTAGCGTGAATGGGATTCTGCCACACATCCTGCACCACTTGTAAAAAATCACTTCGCAAAGACCAAAAATTCTGAAATTTGAAACTCTTATGAATACCGGAGTTCCAAGGAAGCAAAGAAAAGAGCAACGGAGCATGATCCAACCCTGTACGACTCAAGTGCTAAACCGATGATTAAAACTGATCAATCCATCCATCAGACAACAAAGCCCGATCCAGTCTCTTCCATATTCGCGGAGGGCGACTCCAATTATTACACCAAGTAAAGCGAGACCCCACAAATCCAGTATCCAAAAGTTGATTATCTTCGATAAATTGGAGGAATTCTTGTGCCTCTTGATGATGGAAACCAGGACCCCCCTTCTTCTCATCCAGAGATGTAATAACATTAAAATCCCCCCATACAAGCTAGTCCATCGCTCAGGTATTAATATTAGTCAGCTCCTATCACAACAACCTCCATCCAGCAATCGTCGATAGATCATGAACGCACGAAACAAAAACCGGGTCCAGCCTGCCAGGACAAGATATAGACATAGAGATATGCTTTACCCCTTGCGAAATAATAGAACACTGGATACTATCAGAGTAAACATCCAGAGGCGATTCTCATCACTAGCAACTGCCTGATCAAACCTTAATTTATTACGAATTTTATCTACATCTGCTAAAGGTAGTTTGGTTTCCTCAATACATAAAAAAATAACATTATGTTCCCTTTTAATTTTCCTTAACCTACACACCGTAATCTTATTCCCTACTCCTCTCGCATTCCAATATAAGAAATTCATAAGGAAATAAGGTGTAGAGGATCAGTTTTTGATGCTCGAATCATAGAGCGAAGAACACAGTCGGACATATCTTTTTTCAATCTCCTGTGAACTACCGATGAATCCAAATTTCGGTCCACTCCTATTTCACGATCCACGAGCGCTCTGAATCGATCACTGTCACGCAAACCACCATCATTTATAGATTCCTCGTTGCTCTCAGTAATTCCCTCAGTTCTAGTATTCAGAATATGTCCCAAACCCGCAACCATCTTTGGCCGTTGGATACTAGGATCCACCACATGTTCATCTCCAACACTACTGATACCAGCATTCTCAAAGTCAGGTTTTTTAGCCTCCAGTTCAGCAGCGACAGTAGTCGTGGCCCCATCCTGGTGAATTATCTCAGCCCGTGTTTCATTACTCCTCTGTATTTTCTCCCTTCCATCCACTGCCACTACTCTATTATTCTCTAGTTTATTTATCTCATCCGATAATTCATTCCTCCTCAGTATGATTATTCCTCCAACATCTGCACCCACTCCATTCTTCTCCAAATTATCCACTACCAGATTCGTATTAGGCAAGGAAGACTCACGGACCGCTTCACCTCTAAGCCTCGAATTTGAAGAACCCAAAGCCCGGACGCCTCATTATTTTTCTCCCCCTGCACAAGGACCCCTTTCTCCTTATCTTCCACCACATGAGCACTTTTAAGTATCAACACCTCCATGGGAGGATCTGTAATGGATTTGGCCTTAATAGGAACCTGATCCTTTACTTTCTCATTTCCCGTTGTAGATACAAAAGTGGTAGGAGCCTGCAATTTTTCTTTCCATTGTTACGGCGGCTTTTGATCAATATTGCAACCCTCTTTTGAATGCCCTTGCCGAAAACATCCCGTACAATATACCGGCAAATTTTCTGGGATAATCCTCTGCCAAAAACCTTCCCCGTCATCTCCATGCTCAATCCAAAATTTGGATGGTATCTCACGTAACAGATTAATTTCCACACTGACACGGGCAACACTTGGCCTCGACAAATTCAGAGTAGCAGCGTCAATAGATAAAGGAACGCCAACTGCCTTCATGATAAAAAAGAGAACACTTTGGTCGAACAAATGGATAGGAAGTTTCGGCAAAGCAAACCAAACTGGAACGATAGATGTTTCCCTTGAGGTCTGGAATACAGGAGACCATTTAAAAACCCGCATAGGAAATTTTCCTAGTTGCCAAATCCCACAAGTCCATACACGATGAAAATCAGCTTCAGTATTAAATCGTAAAAGCACATGGCGGTAGTCAATCAAGCCGACGTCAAGTTCGCCTTTAAAGTCCAGTTTGGACAAAGCCTTTCTTATTTCTTCCAATAATGGCCTACCATGAGAAAATTTTCCAACCAATGCAAGTCTGAGCGGCACGGCCAAACGGTCAATCCCCTTGGTCGATAATCTGATCGCAACTTCACCTTTGTGCATGGTAAAAGGAATGTTGGACAGCGGTTAGGGTGATTTAGAGAAAATCTGAGCAAAGGATTTTTGGGAAAAATCCAGCGGCTTTCGTGACGGCAGCCCTCCAGCGCACGGCTGAAGGGCCTCTATGGAACCCTAGCTTGCAAAAGAATCTAAAAAAGGAAATAAAATGGTAGAGAGAAAAAGCGCACGGTTTCCTTCCCGAACGTTTTTATCATGTTGTTGTTTAGTTTAGCCATACTTGGCTGATTTATTTGTGCTCCTGGGGTATTAATATGGGTTTTTGTACTTAATTGAACAGGTTAGGGTTTGTGTTTTATAGGTTGTGTTCATTGAGTTTACTTGCCATTATCTTAATTAATTATGCATGATGATTTATGGTTGTTTTGCATGATTAATATGTATGAGTGTGCAGTAATTTTATTGGGGATAATTTACCTTTAATCTTGCCTCTTACTATATAGAAGAGTTAGGGTAGATTGTTTGAAATCTTATTGTGGGTTGGTTGTGAATTTGTTAGGCTTGATTTCCTTAACTCTTGCCTCTCACCACATAGGGAGAGATTGGATTGATTAGCTTAGTATTAGTGTGACTTGGTTTATCGTTGCCTCTCACCACATAAGAGTGGTAGAATTAGAGAGCTGTTAGTTGGTAGTTAATATTAGATTCCAAGTTGATTAGAGAATTAAGTCTTGCCTCTCACTACATAGAGGGAGGGGATTTAATTTTCCCATTAATTTTTAGTAGGTGAATGCCTAAACCATTCCTTGTCTCTCACAACATAGAGGGGGGTGTGCTATATTTTTATGAATAAGTTGGGTAGTTAGTATAGAGACCTAGGCAATAAATAATTCTTTACCCATAATTTACACGTTCCATAGATAGAAATTGCCTGTGATCCTAATTAAACCTTGTTAATAATCTTGGGGGTGTACTTACTTAATCAACTTAGTTTTCATTAGTAATCTTGCAATTGAACTTTTCTTATTGCCTTTACACTCTTGTCTTTTAAATTAAGATTAAAACAAAATATTTTACCGAATTTCAACAACTTTCCTTTCTCTGTGGGTATGATCCTTACTATACTATCATGGTTTAACTGGTTGTAGGGCATTGTTCTAATAGGGTAGTGAATAGACAACTATGACTATGCTTTATCTATATTCACATCTGTCAAATTTTGGCGTCGTTGTTGGGGAAAGAAATTGTAGTTGAAATTTGTTTATTTTTGTTTCTCTTTTACTTCTAATTTAATATTTCTGTTTCGCATTTTTTGTTATGTGTTCTTCACTATTCTATTTGTTTCTTTTCAGGAAGAGTTTGTTTTGGATATTCCAAGTGTATATCTAAGACAAGATCATGTGGAAAATTGGAGTTCGATTTGGTTCCTGGTCTTGAATGGTCTTCAAAAACTAAGAAGAATCTTGTCTTTGATAACATGGATAATAGAGACCCACCAAAGGATGAGGTTGCGGCTCCACAACTACAAGCACCAAAGAGGCGGTATGGTGACCATTACGAGTCTAGGATGGATAACTTTGATAATAATTGTACAATTACTATGAATAATTTTTAGGTGCCGCCTGCACTTATCACGCTAATTCAGAATGGGTCAGTTTTTCAGAGGTTGGGCATTGAAGATCCACATGCATATTTAAGGGCTTTCCTTAAGCTATGTAACACCTGAAAACTCAATCATGTTCCTTAGGATATCATGAAGAACTTATTCCCTTTCTCACTCAGGGAGGCAGCAGAGAATTGCTATGATTCTATTAATGGGGGCATGATTAAGACCTTTGATGAGTTAGAAAGAATGTTTGTAATCAAATACTTCCCTCCATCTTGAATAGACAAGATTCGGATGGAATTTATGCAGTTTTGTCAGGGGGAGGAGAATCATTCACGAAGGCTTGGCATAGGTTTCATGAGTTGTTCTGAAAGTGCCCAAACAGTAGGCTTAAACCTGGACGAGAATTGAACTTCTTTTGCAATGGGTTTAATTAGGATACCATGCACTTGGTGAACTTACATGTAGATGTAATTTGTGATAAGACATCAGAAGAGGTTGAAGAAATATTTGAACGCATAGTCAACAGTGAGATTATGCTCCTAAGTGTAAAGAACAACCATGGAATGAGGTAGGTGGACATGTTGGAATTGTACAAAATAGCTAACGTAAAGGCACAAATGGCGATCATGCAAAATACTTTAGCTAATATCTAGGTAGCAATCGAGGCAAAGATGACTCCTTCTTGTGGGCTGTGCAATAAGGCTTATAATACAAATAAATGCTCTTAAGTCACCAACGAGCCAGTGTAGTTTGTTAATTAAAACCGGAATTCCAATTCTAATTTGTGGAAAAGACAAGGAAGTAATTAGTGGTATCAGGAATATCAGAGCAGACAAAAGTATAATACGTCGATGAGGCCAACCTATCCATTAGATTTTGGTAACTAGCAGAGCAAACTAGATGAGGTTCAAAAGCCTACTATGGAGGATTTGGTGAATATGTTGGGAGCCAAGATGGACAAACTATGTGCAGCAATTAAGTAAGGATATGCTCAAATGGAAACACTGGTTCAAAAGTAGGAAATAGTGTTGGAAACATATAGAGACATCTTGAGGGAGTATGGTGCTACTCCTAAGAACTTTGAGACTCAAATGGGCCAATTGTCCGGCCTAGTACATAATAGACCCTTAGGGTATTTACCGAGCGACACCTTTCCCAAACTAAAATGGAAAGAATAATGTCATGCAGTGATACTCCACAATAGTAAGAAATTGCAAGCAGTGAATTCTTATCATAAGCAACTAGTAGAGAATAATCATAGGTCCTTGGAGACTCAAAATAACACAGATGAAAGTTCCAAGAAAATATAACAAAATGAAAAAGGTAAAAGTAAATGGAAGAAGAAAGATCCTCCTAGTTTCTTCAATTATGAAGGTATGTTCCACCCCTACCTTTTCCTCAAAGGGTGTAGCCAGTAAGGAAGAAGTTTCAGTTTAAAAATTTGCAGACATAGTGAAAAACCTTAATGTGGAGACACCTTTTTTTGGATTTAGTATGAGTAGTGCCATCTTACACTAAGTTCTTAAGGGATTTTGTTTCAAACAAAGAGCAAATTTTGCAGTGTAGGAGGTTCTACAATTGAATGAAGCTGGAAATTGTGCTTAGTAAAGACAGATCTCTCTCTTAACCTCAAGGATCTAGGAAGTTGTACCATTCCATGCATGATCGGGTCGAGATATTTTGCTAAAACATTATGTGATTTGGGTATGGGAATTAATTTAACATCCTATTCTATTATTCTGAGTGTGGGATTGGATGATAAGATCAAGCCAGTGGTAGTTACACTTTAGTTGACTGACCAATTCATTGTCAACCAAACATGAATCATAGAAGATATTTTGGTGATAGTGGACAAGCTCATAATTCCAATGGATTTTAGTATCTTAGACATAAAGAAATATGAGAAGGTTCATATCATCTTTGGTAGATCTTTCCTGGCTATAGGAGATGCTCTCATAGGCGTGCACAGCAAAACGATTATTTTTCACGTCAATGTTGAGGAGGTGACTTTTAATGTTAATAATTCCATAAAGTATCCCCATGGTATTAATATTTATTTTTTCATAGATATAGTTGAATCATAAGTTAATGCATGTAACCTTATGAAAACATTAAGTATTAATAATAATGTTTTAATGCATGTGTCTAGTTCTAAATATGATAATATTGACGAGACCATTACATTAAATATACAAAATATGGTTGAGCATATTTTATTAGATGAGTCAATTTTTTAGGTGACTAATATTATGGATGAGCCCACTACGATAAGGCCAGTGGAAGTGCTTAATTACAGGGAAGATAGGTTAAAACTCTCAGCAGAACAAACACCACAATTAGAGCTCAATCCACTTCCAACTCATGTTAAGTATGCCTTCTTAGGCTGCAACAACACACTCCCGATGGTTATTTCATCCATCTTGGAAACATGGCAAAAATAGTTGCTCATTGAGGTACTAAAGAAATATCAATGAGCAATTTGGTGGACTATTGCCCACATCAAGGATATTAGTCCTTCTATTTATATGCACAAGATCCTTTTAGAGGAGGATGTAGTACCAGTGAGGGATCGCCAACGTAAGGCCAGTGGAAGTGCATAATTACAGGGAAGATAGGTTAAAACTCTCAGCAAAACAAACACCACAATTGGAGCTCAATCCACTACCAACTCATGTTAAGTATGCCTTCTTAGGCCGCAACAACACACTCCCGATGGTTATTTCATCCATCTTGGAAACATGGCAAAAATAGCTGCTCATTGAGGTACTAAAAAAATATCAATGAGCAATTTGGTGGACTATTGCCCACATCAAGGATATTAGTCCTTCTATTTATATGCACAAGATCCTTTTAGAGGAGGATGTAGTACCAGTGAGGGATCGCCAACGTCAGTTAAATTCGATGATGATGGAGGTTGTCAAAAAGGAGATGATAAAGTTGTTAAACTTTGGTATATTTTATGCCATCTCAGATAGTGAATGGGTAAGTCCAGTGCATTGTGTACCAAAGAATAGTGGGTAACAGTGGTCAAGGTAGAAAATAAAGAGATGTTGACAACTCGAGTTGTTAATGCATAGAGAGTTTGCATGGATTATGGAAAACTCAACAAGGCGATCCACAAGGATCATTTTTCACTATCGTTCTTGGATCAAGTTTTGGATAGGATTGCCATCTATCTTTACTATTGCTTTTTGGATGATTATTTAGGTTATAATTAGATCACCATTGACCCGTAGGATCAGGACAAGACTACCTTTACTTGTCCTTTTGACACCTTTACTTTCAAGAGAATATCATTCGGGTTGTGTAATGCACCTGCTACTTTTCAAAGGTCCATGATTACGATCTTTCACGATATAGTTGAAGATATTATTGAGGTATTCATAGATGACTTCTCGATTTTCAGTCATTCTTTTGATCGATGTTTGGATAACCTTGCTAAAGTGTTTGATCGATGCGTAGAAACCAATCTGGTTTTGAATTGGGAGAAGTGTCAATTCACGGTACATGAGGGCATTGTCTTAGGCCATATAATATTATCTAATGGCATGGAGGTCAACAAGGCAAAATAAGAGCTTATTGCAAAACTCCCTTATCCAACTAATGTTAGGGGAGTAGGGAGTTTTATGGGTCATGTTAGATTTTATCGTAGGTTTATCTAGGATTTCTCTAAGATAACCAAAACCATTGTGCCATCTTTTGGAAAAGGACTCATCTTTTGATTTTAATGAAGAATGCAAGACGACCTTTGATTTTCTTAAAGGATGACTAGTGGAGGCACTAGTGATTAAGACACCCATTTGGAGAGCTCTCTTCAAAATTATAATCGATGCAAGCGATTTTGCTGCGGGGGCAGTTCTTGGTCAAATAACGGATAGGATCTTTCACACCATTCATTATGCAAGTTGTCTATTTGATCCAACCTAATGTAATTACACTACTCTGAAAAGAAGATGTTGATCGTGGTGTTTGTTGTAGATAAATTCATATCAAATTTATCGGGGGTTAAAGTGATGATTTACATAGATTATGCAACGATCCATTATTTGATAGCCAAGAAGGATGCAAAGGCAAGATTAATCTGATGTGGTTCTTTTATTGTAGGAGTTTGACTTGAAGATCCGAGATAAAAGTGGGGATGAAAATCATGTTACAAACAATCTTTCAAGACTTGAAAAGCATGAATAAATGGAGGTAAATGAAGAGTTGAAAATTTAGGAAATTTTTCATGATTAGCAGCTATTCCAAGTGTGAGGGGTAAATGTTTCTACATGATATGCAGATATAGCCAATTATATAGTTTTGAGGCGTATTCCACCTAACTTGTCTATTCAACAACAGAAAAAACTCATACATGATTCAAGTTACTATGTTTGGGATAAGACTTTTTTTGTTTAAGATTTGCAATGACCAAGTAATCAAACGAAGCGTGCCTAAAACTAAACAGCAAGACATTCTTGATTCATGTCATGAGTCTCTTTATGGAGGACATTTTGGAGAACAGAAAACCGTTTATAAGGTATTGTAGTCAGGATATTATTGGCCACATTATTTGTAGATGCCCAGGAATGGGTAAAAAGATGCAGTAACTACTAGTGGGTTGGTAATATTTCATGGAGGAACAAGAGTCAATGACTAACATTTTGGAAGTTAAGATTTTTTATGTATAGGGCAATAATTTCATTGGACCATTCCCTAAATATTATGGGAATTCTTATATCCTGGTGGCAGTTGATTATGTATCTAAGTGGATCAAGGTTGTGGAATTGCGGACAAATGATGCCAAAAGTGTGGTAGGTTTTCTTAAGATAAATATTTTCATATGTTTTGGAATTTCGAAGGCAATTATAAGTGATGGAGGTACACACTTTTGTAATAATTTCAAGCCTTATTTGCTAAGTACAGAGTTCGACATAAGGTAGCGATACCTTATCACCCACAAACAAGTGGGCAAGTAGAGGTATCCAACATGGAGATAAAGCATAACCTTGAAAAAGTTGTGAAGCCAACGTGCAAGGATTGGACAACAAAATTTGATGATGCTTTATAAGTATATTATATAGCCTATAAAACTTCAATAGGTGTTTCACCTTATAGACTAGTTTTTTTGTAAAGCTTGCCATTTACTAGTAGAACTAGAATACTAGACCTTTTGGGCACTCAATGAGCTAAACATTGATTATGGAAAAGCTATTAAACAAAGAATGATGAGCCTTAATGACTTGACGAGTTTTGATTTGATGCCTATCAAAGTGCAGCACTCTACAAGGAGAAAATAAAGTAGTGGCACGACAAGGGTATCTTTCATAAACAATTTGAGCCAGAACAGTTGGTTTTACTTTTCAATTCCAAGCTAAGGCTCCGTTTGGATAAGCTATTTTTGGATTATATCATCAATTTTTTTTTCTTGTGATTTGTTATGAGAAAAGAATATTTTGAGAGTGTTTGGAATGAATGATTTTATTTTTTTGGAATTTGTATTGAAGATTTTTTTATTAATAAAAGTTTAAAATTTAAATTTGAATTAGTATTTTATTAGTTTATTTTGGTGGGAAGTGTGTTAGGAAGAATTGTTTATTATTAAAATTTAAAATTCAAATTCAATATTTTATTTATAAAAATTACTGTAGCATTGTTTTGTGTTTTAAAAATTTTGATGAAAAAGTTAAACAAAACAAACACTTCATTTTGCAATTGTGAAATAAATTATAAATTTTTGTGCTTCCAAACAGACCCTAAGGCTCTTTCTAGGAAAGCATAAGTTAAGATGGTTTGGGTCCTTATCAAGTAAAGATGGCTTTCTCATACAATGCTATTGAATTGCTAAATGAGATGACCGAAAACATTTTCACGGTGAATGGCCAAAGACTTAAGGTTTATCTCGGCCAAAATGAGGCCATCAATAATGACGTTGGTATTGTACTCTCGATGAGGCACCAATAACTAAATGAGTTTAAAAGCATCTGGCTTTCGATGTTAAATAAAGCACTTTCTGGAAGGCAACTCAAGTTTTTATTATTAGTTGTTTCCATATTTTAGTTTAGTTCTTGTGTTTGTGATGTTTTAGATTAATTTTCCATTAACTATACTATAATGATATGCAAATTTTGTTGTGTAGGTCAAAGGATTAAAGGAGGAAAAAGCGAAAAACATTCAAAAATTACATGACTAGAAGCCTCTGTCGTGACATTACGTACAAGAAAGAGGAACAAAAGTTGAATATCAGTAGCCTCTACCACGACACACGCAGGTAAGTCACTTTAAAGCAAAAATTCACCAGCGTCGCGATGCACAAAGTTGTATGTCGCGACATAGAGAGTTTTTAGAAAAAATAAAATAAATTTGTTGGTCCACGTCATGACGTAAAGATGAATATGCTGAAAAAAATATTCATGAGGCCCACTTCGCGATGCACAATGTTTTGCGTTGCGACATTGGGCATAAATCATGTTTTAAAATAGGGCAAAAAGCCCTAGTTCTTCATATTCAAACACATTCCTCATTTAAAATTCTCTAAATGCTTTTCCAATTTTAATAGTTTCTTCACAAATTCTTTATGTACATTTATTGATAATCAACTTAGGATCATTTTAAAATCAAAAACACCCACTTTTATCGACTAAAACTCACCAAAAGTCCAAAATTTTCAAAATTATTCCCAAACCTCAAAATTCTTCAATTCAAATTTATGTTAGGTTTTGTTGGAATTAGCCGATTTGAATTCAATTTAAGGGTTGTAGGAAGGTTTTAGTGGAGTTTAACATAATCACATCACACTTAATTCTCATTCTTATATTTTGGACTCGAAAAGGTAATTTCAGTTTTCTATTTCAATTTAATGCAAATTTGGAGTTTATTATTAATTATTTAAACATGTTTAAGCCTATAGATTGATTATTATGGATAAATTTTGTTAAGAAATAAATTGCTATCCAATTTTAATTCTTAGTCCTTAAATTTCATTCTTCACAAATATTGTGGCATTTGATGATTTTTTGGGACTTGTGAGTATAAATAGATGATTGTGAACGTGCTTATGGTTGAATATTTGATTTTGGTTGGATTGTCAACAAATTTTACAAGTTGAAAATCCTCATAATAATAATGCATGTAATGTGTTTGTTAAAATGCCTAATGTGATTGTTTACACTAGTTTGGTTTGAATGCATGTGATAGGTACTAAGGATTTCGATTGTTACAACTTATAATTGTGTTGATGTTTGGTGATTGATTATGCTTGGGAAGTATTATGATTTTTTGGGTTGTAAGTTGATTTTTCATTTAGTTTAAGTTATTCGTGGATTATTTTTGGTTAATTTGTTGAATGTTGTTGTGTTAATGTGTTGGATTAGGATCAATTTTGATCACTTAATATCGTAGTTGAGATTTTGGATAAGATTGAATTGTAGGAAAGGTTCATGTGCAAATGTGTTCATTTTTTGGTGAATTTTAACTATTATCAATGTGGAATGAGGTGTTAGCTTTGTTTTGTTGTTAGGATTTCATTTTCGTTTTGATAACTAGGATTAAGAGGTTTTTGTTTTATTATTGATTGTTATGTGTTGGTAGATTGTTAGGTTTGTTGTTGATTTAGAGTGGTGTTAATGTTTAAGTGTAGGGGTGAGGTATTTAGTGGTTATATTAGTTTCCATAATTTTGTTTTCGTACATTGTTAATTCTGAATTGATTTTGGTGCATTTTTTTCACAAATGGCTAGTAGACCAAAGCGTATATGCACTACTACAGCTTCAACTTTAGGGGCACTACCTCCACCACTACCACCACCGCTCCTAGAGCCGTGTTACGATACATTCCGGTTCATGTGCATGGAGACGGGGGAGTTTTACAACTCCCAAATCCTCCTCAAGACATTTGTAGAGAAACGGGGATTGGAGGTCACCGAGGAGGTCGTAGCCACCCAAGTCACTGTTCGTAAGTGGCAGCAGTTCATCCGGTAGTCAAATCGAGAGTTGACTAAGATAGTTTGTGAATATTATGAAAACTAAAGGCATGCTAGAGAGGGCAAGACCACTATTATGGGCGTACAGGTGCCAGTGGAGCCGGCGACGTTCAATGCCTATTATGGCTTCTTGGCTATTCCTAATTACATGTTGAAGGATTTTATGGTGCTACCTGACAGACAGCTGGTTTTAAGGACAATTACCACGGACCCACCCAAGATTATCAATATTTTTGAGGATGACTAGACTTACAAAACCTTGACATTACTTTATTATTGGGAAACTAATTCCTAGCAGTCATCAGAGCTCGTGTGACAACGACAAGGCACTGGTAAACTATGCTATCCAAGAAAGGTTTATCATAGATGTGGGCAAGGTGATCAAGAAAGAAATCGCCAAGGTGCTAGAGCAGTGGAAGTTGAATCTCTACTACCATTTCATGATTACTGTTATGCGTCTAACCACGGGAGTGGAAACGTTAGACATTAATGAGACAGTTTCGGTCTGAGCTCTTGTTACACAAGCTATGTATGGTGATTATAAGGAGACTCGATGTTAGCATAACGTCACAATGGAGCATATAGAAGTGTTTAGGGCTCAGCAGCAGGGAGAGCAAGAGGAGCCTGAGACCGATGGTTCAACATACACTCCAGCCTCGATGACTTGGAGGCTCAGATTCACATATTGACAACTCACATTGATGGGCGTATAAATTAATTTTTCACTTTTACCCTTTATTAAGTGGTTCGTGATGTTAAAGAGAGTTTTCTTTGCTAAAAAGGTGAACAGAATTTGATTGGGTGACTAATTTAATGTATTTTTTTTAAATGTTAGCGATAAAATGCATCATTTTTAATGTGGATGACAAAATATATTTTTTTAAATATCAATAATTATTTTGGAAGTTTTTCCTTTTCAAAATATCCCCTTTCATGTATTGAAAAGTCTAACAAAAAATAAAAATATTTATTTTGATTTAGATTTAAAATACAACAACAACAATAATAACTAAGCCTTTATCCCACTATGTGGGGTTGACTGCATGGATCATATTTTACCATCGTATTCTATCATTACACATGTTTTCATTTATAATTAAGTATATCATATTTTTTTAATCGTTTCTTTCCAATTCTTTTTAGATCTCCCCTACCTCTTTTAATTTGGGTTGATTTTTCTCTACTTTCTACACGTCGCACTGGTGTATCAATGGGTCTCTTATACACATGTCCAAACCATCTTAAATGTGTTTCTCTTCTTTTTTTTTATCTATTGGAGCTATCCCCACTTTCTTTCTAATACATTTATTACTTATTCTATCTAATCTAGTATTTCCACACATCTATCTTAACATTCTCATTTCTACTATCCTCATTTTTTGTTCATGATCATACTTAGTCGCCCAACATTCTGATCCATAAAGTATAGCTGGTCTTATAGATGTTTTAGAAAAATTTTCCTTCAATTTCAACTGTACTTTACCATCACAAAGTATATAGAAGACACACTTCTGCATTTATTCCAACCTACTCGAATCCTATGTGTAACATCTTTATCAATTCCCTCATTTTCTTCAATGATAGGTCCTCAATATTTAAAAATCTTAAATTCATTTAATTCATGCTCACCAATTTTTACATTTATCTTATTGTTACTTATGTTGTTACTATACTGAAATTCTATATATTTGGTTTTACCTCTACTTATGGTAAAACATTTTGATTCTAAGGTTTCCCTCTAAACTTATTGTCAGCAAACAATATACATTCATGAATGACTTTTTTATGAATACTTCATAATTTCATCAATTACTAAAGAAAAAAGGTACGGGGTTAAAGAGGATCCCTGATGCAAATTTATAGTATTTAGAATATTCATATTGGCGTCCATACACAAGTTGTTATGTATTTATACATGTCTTTTATAATTGCTATATACATTACTCTTACACCTCTTTTTTTAATACCCTCCATATTACATCCCGATTAACTCTATCATATGCCTTTTCGAGATCAATAAATATTATATGTAAGTTTTGTTTTTTTTCTCATTATAGTGCTCAAATAATTTTCTAATTAAATGTATAACTTCCATTGTAGATCTCTCTGGCATAAAACCAAATTGATTATCTAATATTTTAGTCTCATTTCTCAACCTTATTTTTGTTGTCCTCTCCCATAATTTCATAGTATGACTTATTAATTTAATACCTCTATAATTTGCACAGTTTTGTATGTCTAATTTATTCTTATATAAAGGTAATAGAGTATTCTTTCTCTATTGGTTAGGTATATTTTTAGTTTTCATGATTATGTTAAATAAATTTGTAAGCCATGTAATTCCAACTTTTTCAAGACACTGTCATGCCTCAATAGGAAAATAATCAGAACCAACAACTTTACCATTTTTCATTTTGTTTAGTGCTTTTTCTACTCGTAAAAGTTAAATTTTGCGGTAGCATGAAAAGATTTTAGGGTAAATTACATTTATCCCCTCGAGGGTAAATTACATTTATCCCCTCGAGATTTGTCCAAACTACCAAATGAACCCTAAAGTTTGATAAAATTACCAAACGAACCTTTAACCTTGCGAAATGAAAATAAAACCAACCACAAATTGAGATGAAAAAACTTCGAAAAATAGGAAAAAATAAAATTTTTAAATAACATATAATGAATAAAAAACCAAACCTTTTGTGTTTCAAAATGAAAAAGTTAGTGATCTTTTCATCTAATATTATTTGAAAGGTAAATATACTCAAATAAAAATATTTTCAATTTAAATTAAATGAGTTTAATATTCTTCAATAGTATTTTAATCTAATAAAATTTATGCCTTAGTAGTAAGGGCATAATTATCAACACAATGAGATTATAAGTTGGTCAAAGGGAAAATTGTTATACTATTGATTGGTCAAGGGTTTGTTTGGTAATTTTATCAAACTACAAGGTTTGTTTAGTAATTTGAACAAACTTCGAGAGGGGTAAATGTAATTTACCCAAGTTTTTATTTTGCTTCGATTAACCTAATTCACCTAATGTGATTTCATTGTCATTACTCTCATTAAATAGGTTATATAATTATCTCTTCCAACAACCCTTTATCACATTGTCATCAATTAAAACTTTTTCATTTTCATCTTTTATACACCTAATTTGTGTTAAATCTCTTATTTTCTTTTATCTCATCTTTGCTATTTTATACATATCATTTTTTCGTTCCTTAGTATCTAATATTTTATAAAATTCTTCGAAAGCCTTTATTTTTGCCTAATTTATTACTTTTTTCACATCTTTCTTAGCATTTTTGTATCTTTCAATATTTTCATCATTGTTACAAGTGTGTAATGTTTTGTAACTTTTCCTTTTTATTTTCACTTTTTCTCAAATTTTTTTTATTTCACCACCATAATTCTTTATTCCATTTATTGCATGTTGACTCTCTTTATACATTTTTTTGCAATTATTTTTATTTTATTAGTTAAAATTACCATGTGTTATTTGATTCTTCTTCTTCTTCTACTTTCCATTTCTAATATCGTTTTTGTAAAAATTTCTCGTTTAGTTTTATTTTTTAAATCCTACCACTTAATCTTAGGCATGTTGTATGACTTTTTCTTAGATTGTTTATTATTAAGTATTATATCAAAAACTAATAACCTATGCTGTTTTGAGACTTTCTCGTATTACTTTACAATTCTTACATAATTTTCTAGACTCTTCGAACTAAAATGTAATCGATTTGTGATTTATTAGTACCGCTTTTAAATATAATTAAGTGTTCTTGTTTTTAATGCAAAGTATTACATATAACCAAATTATAAGCAACTGCAAAATTTAAAATGATTTTACTTTCATTATTTCTCAACCCTAAACCATTAACAATATTCAAATAAGAGGCATTGTCTTGTGCAACAGTAGCATATATGTGACTTACGAATGAAATTCCAAAAATCAGCATATTAAAAAAATTAGCGTATCAATTTTCACTTTAACATATAAAGTATCAAAAATTAGAGTATAAAGTATAAAAAATTAACGCATAAAGTATAAAAATTAGCGTATTAGCGCATCAATTTTCACTTTAACGTATAAAATATAAAAACTTAGCGTATAAGGTATCAAATATTAGCGCATAAAGTTTAAAAAATTAGCATATTAGCGCATAAAGTATCAAATATTAACGTATAAAAAATTAGCGTATTGCCATATAAAGTATAAAAAATTAGCGTATTGCCATATAAAGTATAAAAAATTAGTATATAATATATAAAAAATTAGCATATTACCATATCAAGTATAATAACATTAGCGTATCAAAAAATAAAATTAGCTTATCCAGTATAACAAATTTGGGTATTAAATTAGCGTATCATGTATAACAAATTCGGGTATCATGTCAGGTTGCATTCCTACTGTAGTTTTTGCGTCCAAATAAAATAAAAACCCACTTAAAGAAAACTCCAGGTAGAGATGGCCATTTGGCCGGTTCTGGAACCGGAACCGGAACCATGGTCCTACAAAACCGAAACCGGAACCGCCGAAACCGGCCAAAAAATATATATATATATATATATTTTTATACCACTTCATTTTCATCACATAATTTCATAGTTTTCTAATCTTTATATTGTAAGTTTTAACGTTTATAATTTACGGTTTAGAGAATCAATTTTTTTAATTAATTATTCTAATTATATTATTATATTGTTCAATCATTCTTTCAATACTCTTATCATTTATATATTTTTCTTTCTCACTTATCTAATCCTTCATAATTCTATTTTTCTAAAACCTCCATATATTAGTTCAATTTCAACTATTAATCCAATTATATTATATATCAACTTAATTTTCTAATTTATATTATCCTAATTCTATTATTATATTATGCTAATATACTATTTGAATTCCAATTAATAGTTCGATCATTCTCTTAATACTCTTATTCTTTCTATATCTTTTTTTCTCACTTATCTATTATTCATAATTCTATTATTCTAAAAAATTCATATATTAGTTTAATTTTAACTACTATTCTAATTATGTTATTATATTATACTAGTTGAATTCTAATTAATAATTCAAATATTCTTATGATTTTTATATTCTTGAATCTCACTTTTTAAATTCTTCCTAGTTCTATTATCTAAAAACTATATATTAATTAAGTTCAATTGTAACTATTATTATTCTAATTATATTATTATATTATATTATTTGAGTTTTAATTAATTGTTTAATCATTATTTCAATAGAAATCAAATTTAAAAGTAGGATTACAATCGAAATTCGAAACAAAAAATCGAAATTGGAACCAAAACCGGAACCGGAACCGAAACCTCCTAGGGACGGTTCGGTTCCGGTTCCGGAACCGTGGCCATCCCTAACTCCAGGTACTTGCACGAGATCACCGAGAACCGCCGGTTCCGGGACCGACGTGGCCATCCCTAACTTCAGTACGGTCCCGGAACCGTGGCCATCCCTAACTTGAGTACTTGCACGAGATCATAAAAGAAGGGATTATTTTTGCAATTCGTTCTCCTAAACGATGCCGTATTGAAAATTTAAAACTTCATGAGAGACTGAATCGGTAGTGTTGCTGTTACCAATTCCATTCAAAGGATATCAACATGCTCACCAGCGTCACCTCAGTCGCACTTTCCACTCTCCCAAACTTCCCCAAATCTTAAAGCCCTAAACCCTAAAAATTACCCCAATATTCAATTTTCCCGCTAAATTATTCTTTCCAAAAAAAACAATATTCACCGCCTCGTGCCTCAATCAGTTTTTGTTCAATCCCATATAACCCTACTCCTACCCCTCCTTTTTCCTTGCATTTATCCCTGCAATTTTACGGCGATGATGTACGGTGGAGATCCGCATCATCAACAGCAGCAGCACCACCACCCGCCGGGCCCGCCACTACCACAGGGTCCGCAACAGCCGCAGCATCAACTCCAGCACCCGTACGCTCACAAACACCATCAGCTGCCACAAGGTGGAGACTTCCCAAGGGGTCCGCCGCAGCTGCCTGGCCCGCCCCCAATGATGCGGCAGCCCTCCGCATCTTCCACCACTCTCAATGCTCCGCCGTCTGAGTATCATCATGCTCAGCCTCCTAAGATGCATCCTCATCCCCCTTATGAATGTAAGTTCTCCTTGAAAATTAATGTGAGGATTGTGTATTTGTTGGTGGATTTTTAAAATAAGTTACAAGTTATATGTGCGCGTTTTTTGTGTGATATTTTTAAATTGAGGCATTGTCCTGTAAGTAATAAAATCAGCGTATCAAAGAAATTACCGAATCAATTTCCACTTTACACTTTAGCATATAAAGTATCAAATATTAAGGTATAAAGTATCAAATATTAGGGTATAAAGTATCAAAGATTAGGGTATAGAGTATAAAAAATTGGTGTATAAAATATAAAAAAATATCGGATTAGAAATTATAAAAAATTAGCATATTAATATTAGCGTATCAAAAAAAAAATCGTATTAGCATATAAAGTATAAAAAATTAGCTTTGCGTATTATCTTATAACATATAAAAAATTACCATAGCGGATCGAAAAAATATTCGCGTATCAAGTATAAAAAAATTTGGGTATCAAATATAATAAATTGGTTTTCCTTTTTATTTTTATTTTTATTTTGGAGGAGTAAGATCTTGTTTAAGCCATGATCTATCTTGTTGTGCACTTGAAGTAATGGAGTTAAAGGCAAACTATTTTAGCTCTAAGGTTGACTATAAATGGCCCAGTTCGGGCAAGAAGTGAGTTTGACTGAATTTTATTTCTGAGCTTACTCAACTGATTAGGCTTGAATTTTCATGCATCTCATGAGCTCACATACATGCGTGCATGTATGATGAATTTTTTGAAAATCTATATTATGTTTACAAGCTATGAAGGGATAGTGTTTACTTAAATAAAACTATATGCTCCTGCTGTTGATGGCCTTATTTTATCTTCTTGCTACTCTCGTTCTTAGTTATCCATGTGAAAGACGTTGTGTAGGAGTAGAAGACATACATTTGACCCCTTGACTTGCAGCACTTGTATGAGATTGCTAGATATATGATTTAGTCTTATATTGTTTTCCAGCTATGATCTTTGAGATTGCTAGATATATGATTGAGAGCACACCAACTTAACCTGAGATTGAAATCAGAAAATAGTGGAAAAAGTGAAAGACTTGTCACATATATCCTTAGTTTGAAACGATTCTGCAGTAAATTCATCCTGTAGAGAGAGGAGATTGGGGAATTGTCTTTTACTATATGAGTTTTATGATTTTTTCTACTGCAGTCGAGGTAGTTGAGATTTATATCTAGATGCCTGTGAATCTATTGCATATTTATCTTCTCATGTACTTGTGAATATTTCTGCATAATGGTCCTTCTACTTTGGAAGGCCTTGAACAACTGTAACTTGAGTGTTCTTTAGAAGTTTACCAACGCATTTTTTATGTCTAATGCTATGGGTAAGGGTAAAATGGTCTAGGTCATTGAATGTTGAGAATAAAGAAGACATACTATGAAACTGTGCAAATTCTAGGAGTATTAAATTAATAAGTCACGATATGAAAATGTGAGAAAGAGTAATAGAATAAGGTTGAGAAAAGAGACTAATATACTAGATAATCTATTTGGTTTCATGCCAAAGAGGTATACAATGGAAGTTATATATTTAATAATAAAAGACTGTGAGCATTATAATGAGAGAAATCAAGATTAATATATGGTATTTATTGATCGAGAAAAGGCATATAATAGAGTTAATTGGGATATAATGTGACTAGTATTAGAAAAGAGGGGTAAGATTAGCTTATATAGGAGTTATAAAGGTTATGTATAAAGACATAACATGTAAGGATGGAGTAGAGATATTGGGTGAATTCCCAAAATACTACTGGTCTGCACCAGGTATCCGTTTTAAATCCTTACCTTTTTGTTTTAGTAATTGATGAGATTACTAAGCATATGCAGAAAATCATTCCTAATTACATATTATTTACACAAGATATAGTTTGAATCAATGAGATGAGAGAAATAGTAAATGCCAAGTTAGAAGCTTGGAGGGAGACATTAGAAATCAAAAGGTTTTACCATAAGTAGAATTAAAACTGAATATATGGAGTGCCACTTTGGTAATCATAGAAGTTGTAATAGGATAACTGTGAAAATTGGTGGGCATGAATTAAATGCTTTTTAAACTTTTAAATATTTATGATCTATCATTGAAAAAAATGTGAGAAATTGATGAAGATGTTACACATAGGATTCATGTAGGTTAGAACAATTGGATAAGAGCATCGTCTATGCTTTGCGTTGTAAAGTACCGCTAATATGAAAGGAAAACATTCTATAAAATAGCCATAAAACGATGATGGTTTATGGATTATAGTGTTGGACGACTAAATGTGAATATGAACAAAAAATAAAGGTAGCGAAAACGAGAATGGTGAGATGGGTATGGAGACACACTAGACTAGATAGATAAATAATGAATGTATTGGAAAGAAAGTGGGGGTTGCTCTAATAGATGAGAAAATGAGAACATGCTCAAATGTTTGGGCATGTGCATAGGAGACCTTTATAATACGGCATGTAGACAATAGAGAATCGTTAACTCAAATTAAAAGTAGGAGATCTAAAAAGAATTGGAGAGAAACTATTAGAAAATATATGTTATACTTAAATATAAATGAGAATATGTGTGTAGATAGAACACGATGGCGAAATATGATCCATATAGCTGACCTCACATAGTATGATAATGGTTTAGTTGTTGTTGGTATAGGTCATTGAATACCACCATTTATTCTATGATCATGTAATAGAGCTGAACTTCACCGAGTAGTAGTGTTAGGAATAGTGGAAGGACTAATCAAATGCCTCTTAATGGGACATGGAGTCATGATGTTTTTGACTAGGAAAAATATTTAGTTAAATTGGGCTGGCAATTGGACTAATTGACTTTGATGTCGTGATTTACCTCATTACATGTCTGTTAAAAAGCACGATTTCCCTGAGTATTAGCTCAAAGGATTTGTTTCCATTTATTTGTATGGTGTTTCTGTGGTTTTATTTAATTATTGAATTCTGCTTATGCATATATATTGCTGAAGTTAGTGACACCTGAATGAGGAGTTTTATAGACTTGCTGTTTTAAATTCTTTTATTCTGTGTCCCTTCATTTTATGCAGCGCATGGTGACAGTTTTGCTGCGAAGAGAATGAGAAAAATTGGCCAAAGGAGAGCTGTAGATTATACCAGCACTGTTGTGCGATATATGCAGGTATTTACCATTTAAGTGTTGCATATTACGTGGACATATTCAAATGGTGGTTTGCTTTCAAATGTTCTTCTAGCAGCAAAATAAGCAGGCAAATATTATGCCCCATTGAGTTCCACGATCTTGTGTTTGTTTCCTATCTTGTCTGCAGGAATTTACAATTCACCTTTATTGTTCTCAGCTTGTTATATTTCTGTCTACAAAATCAAAATATTAGTTCTATGGTTAGGCCTGTTTTTAGTGATACAAAGGCAGAAAACTGTACCTCAGGGTTTAAATTACGTTCACAACTGAGCTTCATTGCATCAAAATAAGCACATGTATGCTGGTTTTAGGATACAACATTTTGTAGATTTTGCTATCAGTGATTTTCTTTGTGATGAAGTAGGAGTATGTTTCAGATACCCTGAAGTTCTTTTTCACCCCAACTTAATTGGGATAGACCAGTCAGGGTTGGATGAGATGGCTGGGATCTCGATTAGGAGGTTGCCATCAAAGGACCAAGGGTTAGCAGAGAGAATCACAAAATCAATCCTTATGACTGGGGGGAGCTGTCAATACCCAGGAATGGGTGAGCGCTTGGAGGCAGGGATTCGAATGCTGAGGCCATGTGGAACACCTATAACAATTATGAGAGCATCAGATCCAATTCCTGATGCATGGCGTGGAGCTTCTGCTTATGCTGTTCACATGCAGTTTCCCCATCAAACATTTAGTAGGATGGATTACTATGAAAAAGGCGAAGATTGGTTGCGGGGATATCGGGTAAAGTACACATTATAATTGTCAAGCCTCTACAGTAATGAAAATCCTTGACATGTAAGATCAATGATAAACTTAGTGTGGAGGCACTTTGACACCATTGTTAGATACTAATACAGGTATTTTATTTCGAGCGGCATAAACTTTTTCTTATATATATGATGAATATAGGCTGATGCATCCTGTCTAGGTGTCCTGATTGATCATATTATGTGGACCTTTTCTATTACCCAAGATAATCCTTTTCTGTCTTTCCTTGTTTTGATTCAATATTTTGTTGGTTGTTTTAAAGTATAACATCCAATTGATCCTGGTTTCTGATTGCAGCTGAGGGTTTTGATGCTCCCTTTATGCCTTTTGGTTTTTTTTTTTAAACATGCATTCTTATCCTACCATTTTGACTGTTACAGCGTTGTGGTTGTTGGCAAACTCCTTTTCATCTGGGATCAAGGTAAGGCACACTTATTCTCTGATTTTGATATGCTATGAGCTATTAATGCTCGATTAGAAAAGAAGAAAAATTTGTGTATTCTTGGCTTGATAGATTAAGGCAAGCTGATTGCAAAGTTGGCTGCTACTGTGCCCACATATTAATTATCAGTTGGCAATCTACTAATTTTATGTTATACAGAAAAGATTGACATGTGCATATACAAAATAATTAAATTGCAAGTTGAAATTTAGGCTATGATCCTGCTGCATATACAAAATAATGTAAATGAAAATTAAAGTGTCAAAAAAAAACTTCATAACAAAAAATGTGTAAGACTCTAGTGAATCATGGGATTTTTCCATAATACTACATCATATATAATGTTGAAATGAGTATTGAGATGGTGTTTCACTTAGATTAATGTTTGTCTTCTTCTGTTATTTTTTTTGGGGTGTCTTTCAGACCATTGTCGTTGTGGCTGTTGTTTTTCATGGGGTTGTACAGATTGACTCTTTGATAAAGTAAGATACTGAAAGTTCTTTCATTTAATCCTATTTTGTTATCATTTATGCTATTTCCTCTAATTCCTATTTTGTTACCATTAAATTTTAATCTTTCAACCAAATTAGTGTTCGACATGTGTGCTTGTGGGATAGAACTGTCTGTTGATTTAGATGAACTGGGTTGTGGGGTTTCAAATTTAATCATAGAATTGGTTCATTACAGAAAAAGTAGGATCAACTTGCCAAATTGTGGCAACGTATACAAAATGAACTTCATTATTAAAAATTAAGTATTTGTATCAGTATTTTCAGGCTGACCCATTTTACTTTCTGGCTGCATCATGGTGTTTGACACTAGGGTTCTTGTTGATAGACTGGTGTTCAATTTGCTCATCTGCAAAGGTGATTGGTATCTGTCTTATAGTGACACTAGGGTCATGTTGATAATTTCAGATATGATTGTTGTTTCACCTTTGCAGATGCACTACTTGATGAAATTTTTGACATTTACAAGCTGAATGCAGATTACACTCAAGGATTACGACAGGCAATTTGGGACACCGTGAGTTTGCAGATTTTCTAGAATTTAAATACGTGAACATCAACGTAGTGGTTAGGATTTGTATTTCGTAATTTCAGCTGATAACAAATTGAAGAAGGCGTGCAGCAAATCCTAGATGCTTGTTCTTTGCCAAATAAGCTGATATCTGTGTTTGTGTATATATGTGATTGTAGATTAATGCTTATGCATCTCTTTGCTAACAAAACTTATTGAAGCTCTTAAAAAATAATGCATCCACATAGTTGAGTTTAATAATAAATATTTTTACCAGAAGTTGCTTCAAAGACCATTACAAGTAATTTTCAGAATTTTCTCTTCATTTGACAGCAACAGAGCAAAGATGACAGGTATCAACCTGTGCTTTGCACAGGCTCTCTACCTAGTATAACAATACTCTAAAGTGAAGGTTATTCTCTTTTTTTGATTTCTTTATATTTATCTGTTCAAAAAAAAAATAAAAAAAATGTATATATATATATATATATATATAATATAACTGTACTTTAGCAAAGTTTTAATCCAAAATAAAAACCAAAATATTTAACATGCACGATATCCAAATAAATAATGGCAGCTATATTTACTTTAAAATTAAATTTACAAAAACTAGCTCTGGACCACTGTGTAGTTTTTCTTAACTAGTATAAAAGAAAATTTTGAGTTTATGTTTACTAGAATTTTAAAAAATAAAAATTGATAATTTCAGAGCCTTAAAAATTTATTTTAAAATTAGGTGTTTTACCAAAATATTGAGATTTAGAAAATTTATAAATTTTTTGTTATTTTTATTTTTCTTCTAAAAATGACTAAATAGCAGTTGGCAATTTTAACTTTAAAGTCGAGATTGCCAACTGCAACTTTAAAGTCGAGATTGGCAATCTAAATTTTAAAGTTGTAATTGGCAATCTCGACTTTAAAGTTAATATTACCAATTGCGATTTTAAAAGTCATTTTTCCTTTTTGTTATTTCTTATTTTTTACAAAAAAAACCATTAAATCTAATTTTAATCTCTTTTGTCATCAACAAATTATTTCTAAATTATATTGCATTAAAGAAAGGATTTATAACAAATTATGTCATCGTAGTATTCACTTTATAACTAAATGTGATAAGCTCGTAATCATTAAAACAAGTGAAAGTTGAATTCACAATGTGACTTTTTAATTTCCGCATATGATTATGAAAGGTCTTATATTAAATTATTCAAATTTCACCGTGCATAAAAATTTGATAGTAAATAAACCAAACAATATTAAATAACATTGTTTTTAATAATAAGGATTTAGTTTATGCTATCTTGCAACTTTATGGGTGGTTAATTGATATAGGACTATAAAACTTACAAACTTGGTTAAGTATAGAATTTTGAAAAAAAAAATTGATAGAGACTTTTTCTCTATTTTTGAACTATTTTTCACCCGTCAACAACTCAAAGTTTGCACAAAAAAATCCAGTTTATATTTGAATTCTACATCACAAGTATATACACAGTTAATATAGACACAATATAAGAAAACACTAAGTCCTTTAGCAATGAATATATAACATAACAATATATATATATATATATATATATATATATATAACATAATACTTGCACAAAAAGGACAAATTAACATAACATAATATAAAATATATACATAAGAGTATTTAAAATGATATTATTTTAATAAAGTTTAAGTTTAGCTTTTAAGATTTAAAGTTTAAGTTAGAAGGGTAGGAATGAACATAGCCACATAGGTTTATTGTGGTGAATAAAAGAGCTAAAAAAAATTATTTGTTTTTACACCATGGCAAATAATGATTCAAATAGCAAAAACGATGTTAGTTATGAAATTCAAATCTAAAGTCTATTTGTTACTTTGGGAATATTTTTAGAAAATACTATATTTTGGGAGAAAAAACTCGCTTTTAAATCCATAAAAAAAATTTGACGAGATTTTGTGTCCGAAAATTTTATTTTAAAAATTAATACTTTAAAAGCTTTGAAATACTTTAAGAGCTCTCCAATTATTTTTGAAAAGATATTCGGATTTAAATCTTGTTAAATGATTGAGAGTGTTAGTGAATCTTTTCTTTCGTGATTCTTGAAAATTCTTCATGATATTGATTCCTCTAATTCTTCATATCCACCTTCAAAATATTCTTTTTTCATAATAATTTTTTTAAAAATATTTTATTATAAAATAAAAAATCTCTGTTCAAATGAAATTGATATTTTGAAATAGTTGAAACCAGTAACAAGCATTACCAAACTCCAAAAGGCCAAATGACTCATTGGATTTTCTGATTTTGTAAATTTTTTTAAAAAATTTATTATAAAAAATGAATATTTTGTGTGCATGTAAATCGATAAATTTGTTTTGACAAAATTTTGTGTTGAAAATTTTTATTAAAAAATAAAAGTTAATACTTTAAAAGCTTTGGGATACTTTAAAAACCCGCCATTCTTGAGAAGATATCTGGATTTAAATTTTGTTAAGTTAGATTTAAAACCTTATATGAAACGAGTTCATACATAAAACGTGATTCATGTACAAAACAGAAAGTTAATGATGCGCGTTCATGCACACATTTATATACTTTTGACTTTTTGTTAAAAAAAAAACTTTTACAATGAAAAATGTTACTTTCTATTGTAATACTATACTTTTGTGATTAAAAGTATTACTATTATGATGAATTTTGTTACCATTATGATGAAAAGTGTTACTATTCTCATGAAAAATATTACTTTTATGATGAAAATTGATACTTTTGAATTGAAAAATAATAAGCGAAAATTGATATTAGTTGAAATTTTTCATTGTACAAGTATTAGATTAATACTTTTGGATTCAAAAGTGATACGCAAAATTAATACTTGTTGAGGAGTATTACTTTTTGGGGTTAATTATATTTATTACCCCTAAAGTTTAGTGAAAGTACCAAACGAATTCTATAATTTTTAAAAATTACAGTCACCTCTTAACGTTAAAGTTGATTAACAGAATTGGTGAAATGACCAAAATGTCATCACTTATTTTTTAAAGAAAAATAATAAAAATATATGAGCAAATATGAAATGACAATAAATACTTGTTTGCACTTTTAATTCTTTGTTATGAATTATCAATTTCATATTCTTTATTATAAATAGGTTTATCAAATTAATCAAACTTTAATAAAGAAATATTTTTCTATATAAACTTTAAATTTTGGAAGGAAAAGAATTATTTTTGGAGAAAAAAGTAATTAATTTGATTAATTAGAAAGAAGATTTTCTTTTTGAGTTCTTTTGTTTGTGTAAAAAAGAAAAATTTCTTTGCTTTTATTTTAATGTTTAACATATGTATCAGTTAACTAAAATAATATAATGACTATAGACAAATTTCTAAGGGCATATTAGGCATTGCACACGTATGTTTTCGTGAAATCAACATATTATTCGATACTGTTTCTATAAGGAAATCAACATAATAACAACGTAGCGGAAAATATAACAATTATATTATAATTGATTTCCATAGGACCTTTAATGATAATCTATATAAAATATACCTCGAGAGATGCTAGCGAAATTCTTGAGCGAGAATTAATCGACCAACAAGCCGCACAAGTGTCCGACCTCTAACGGTAATCCACACGAACTACTTTCGGGATCCTCAAAGGATTGATTTTAACGTTAGGTTAATAAGCTAGTTCCCTCCAACCAACACCTTAGAAATCTAATAAGAAAAAACCCTTTTCCTTATTTACATGATTTCTTATTGAGAGAGTTGTGTTGTGTTTGACCTAACATTAAGCATCTATAGATAATAATACAGCCTTCCAAAAAGGTTGTCTTGTCAAACAAGAAACGAATTATTACCAAACTTAATTCACTTTCCAAAAGTGAATATAAGAGTATAATAGATGTCATAATTATCATATAATTATATAAACTATTTTAACTCAATAAGTAATTCTATTGTGTGTGACCCTTTAGGTTCCTAATCACTTGGCAATAAATATAAATAATAATATTAGAATTAAATTGGCTTTTGTACAAAACCAACAAACTCCCACTTGGACTAAAGACAATTTAGTCATGGAGCTTCTAAGATAGAATAAATTAAACAACTTTAATTTATCGTTAATTCAATAATTAATTCATTTATATTTATAGATCAAGAGCGGCCTCTGGCCAAGACATCATGACCACCCAAGAGTTAGGAAAAATCAATTGATCGACTTCACCTATCCATGAACCAGGTACCATGTAATTATCATCCTTTCACCATCCTATATTCCAATTAGCACAAGAGTAAAGTCTAAGTACCAACTCTTTATTGTACTAATTATATTTCTTTCTTGTACCGAAATTCAACTCCTTGTAAATAAATTTAGAACTTTTTCAAATTTACTTACTAATTATGTGCATTTTGAGTTGAGTTTCAACAAGTGGCGCTAGAAAGGAATATACTCTCCCACTATTAAGAGTGGTGAATCCTATATCGATCATAAACTATCAATCTGTGCTTCTTGTTATATCCAACGTCTACGGCTGGCATATCCAGTTACGGTTATGGACAAATAGAGTCAAAACATAACATCCACACTAAAGATACTCTTATGATCTCAAGTCAAAGGATCGGTTACACTACTGTCACGTAGAGATTATACGCATGGCATTCAAATAGTTAACGATATAGAAATCTTCTAAGCGGATCATTCCAGTGAATAGCATTCTCCAATGATTCACCCATATAATCACTATATATACTAGTTATCCCGCATTAACAATGTCCCTTATTATTGTTAATACTATGACTAGGGAAGATTTTAAGAAATAATAATATTATTCTAAGGACTTTATCATAGTGTTATATATATCGATATTATATGTTACAAAAATGATAAATATGCCATATTTTATTGCTAAAATTACATAATCATTCTTCCATTATGATTCAACCAATCATTAGTACTTCAAACCAAATGAATAAACATAACCATCCATGTTCTTTTTGGGATAATGGTTTAGTCAATGAATAATTATATATCCTTTGCGGGAATATTCTTGTATCTTTACTTAAATTCCTATCAAGTGATTACTTCTAATCAAATGATAAAATTTTAGTAGCATAATTTGGATCTTTGATGAGACCTTAGTTCACTCAACTATTGAATGAAACTAATTTCTATCCAAACAATCTTGTAGGTACTTCTCAAGCAACTATATACTTAACTCTCTATTGTAGATATGTATTATTATAATCTATTTGAAATATTTTCAAATAACAACATTTATATTTGGATAAATACGTATCCCACTACTTGATAACTTGCAATCCATCTTTATAAATCGAAAACTAGTATCTATGAACTCATATATATTAAGCCTCAACTTTTAAGAATAGATCTTAATTCTTCTCAAGTATTTAAGAAAATCTTGACCACTTCTAGAGACTCTCACTGGAATTGGATTGAAAATATGCTCATAAACTTATAGCCGCAGGAGACATTTGGTCTTATATAATATACATAAATGATCCTTACTTCTTAAGAATATTTTGCATATTATATTCTTAATATATATTAGTCTTTGGACCACTGTCCTAAGGTAAATCCCCATCAAATTAGGAATGTAAACATTGTAAATTGATCCATGCATGTTAAACGTCTTTAACATTTTTATCAATATATATATATACATATATATATATATTGACCTGTATATGACTAATACACTATCAAATCTATCTCTATAGACTTTCCCAATGCATAAGTTGTTTCCTCCCAAAAATCTTTAATTGAGAAAGGTTTTTGAACAACTACATCTTAACTAATTTAAGAGTAGTTATGTAAATTCTCATTATTAATATGTCATCTACATATAATATGAGAAATACAATAATATTACCAATAATCTTTTCATTACTAAATTATGGTTTAAGAACTACATCAAGTTCTATATGCTCCCACTTGCCTTTTCTAGAATAAACTATTCTTCTAGAAATATGATATATTTTGAGACAAACATTTTGTGCTCATTGGGATCATAGAAATATATCCCAAACTTTCTTTTGGACATCCACAAAAATAGTATATATGAACAATTTTGTATCAACTTATCAGATTTTACCTTTAATAAAATATAAAACACTCCCAAATATTTTGGTTATTTCCCATACCATATCTCATATGAGATAAAACCGATAGGTTTAAATGGAACATACCTTAAAAGATCAAATGCAATATATATGGTATATTCTCAAAACAATTTTGAGAGAATTGTATGGCTCATCATTAATCGAATAATATCTAATAAAAGTCGATTATTACTTTAGTAAAGAAACAAGTTCATTAAGATAATTTATAAATTCTCGACTCAAGTATTCTCTATTTCGATTTAATGCGAAATATTTTAATACTTTTATCAGTTATTTTTTTAACTTCAATTTTGTATTCTTTGAACTTTCAAAAAGAATTTAGTTATATACTTCATAAGTACATATATGATATATATAATATATATCATTTGAAGTATGAAAACATTCTCTCATTAGATTAACATAGGTCTACATACATCAAATAGTATTAGACTTAGTAATTTCAGTTAAATCTTTCACCTTTTTTAAGTAAAAGGTAAATTGGTTATTTTCTAATAATAAAGATTCACATTTATGCAATTGATTCATAATCAAGTGATTCCAAATAACATCTTTTATCGCATTTGGCTATGTTTTCTCATTTATATAACCATATCTACAGTGTTAGAGATATAATTATCAAATTGTTTTTGTTCTTTGTGTTTATGTTTGAAAAGAAGATTATCCAAATCAATTATATAAAGTTTGTTACCAATTAACCAACAACCTAAAATATTGTCACAATAAAACAACAACATTTATTCTTTTGAATTATTGTAAATCTATTCATGTCAAAGCATGAAATAGAAATAATATTTTAGTAAGTATTGATAATAACAATCCTTTATATTAATGATTAATTTTCCTGAAATAAAGAAAACTCTATATTCTTAAGGTTAAAGTACAACTTTTGTCTCATTCATACCACATATAAGAATACATTTTCTTTCCCAACTTCTACTTATGTCTTAAATCTAGCATATCTGTGTAATATGAGATCCAAATCTGGTATCTAATACCTCAAGATTTTATTTATAAGCAGAAGCATTTCTTTCATTCATAAACATATTTGAAGTAGAATTTCACCAAGTTTCTTCTGCTTCAAAATTTCGATGAAGCTTTAATTCTAATTCTCCATAATCGTCAAGCCCCCAAAATGTACTATTTGTAAGTCTGTAATATACATCATCGTAAGCCCACTATGTTAGGATTAAACGCTGCCTATATCAACCTATTGAAAACGATAATGATACGAAAATAAAAGAACACAAAGATTTATAGTAGTTCACTCTTCAATCAAAATAAATACTTGACAAAATCTTAAAAGTAGCCCTTATTCAGTCGGAATTTCCAGTCGAACAAAGCCTAGTTTTCTTCTTTTTTTGTTTCCTAATTTATCTCTTTTATTTAACACCTCCATCTTAGATCGAAGATAAACTTTAAAGGCGTAGTTCTGTGTTTGTTTCACATTTGTGTCTACCTTTATCCTTTTCTTCACCCTTTTCAATCCATTTTTTACATCTACTTCTCACTATAACTGCAGTTTGTGCTTGCTTGTGGGTGCTTTCTTTTTGCAGTTAAGGGCTTAACAGAACCTTAACATTTAATTTCTGAGTCTGCTTCTTCAAAATCAATTTCTACGGGGATTGACTCTATTTCCTTCTCCCCTTGGACATTCATATTGTGAGATTTAGTAGATTTGCATTCTTGTTTTTGGTTCATAGACCTTCTTGGGAGGAGCATTTCCCCAATTGAGGTGTTGTCATGCTCTAGTGATGCCCTACCTTTTTATCTGTAGATACCTTAGAGGTTTGAGGGTTCGTTTGAAGGTATGAGTTCTTAGTTTGGGATCTCCTCATGGTGGGGATCAGCCTAGAAATCATGGTGCTTGGCATTTGGGCTCTCCTTGGACTGCAAACAATATTTTTTTTTTTGAAATTTCCTGAGTCAAAGATAGGAACATCCTGTGTGACCAAGCAATATTAGTTTGATTTTGAAAATTTCCAACTTTTATAGCTCTCGTGACTTCTGGGCATTGCGGAACCAAGGGGGGGCAAACCGATGCGACCACCCTCTGTTCTTGGGCGGAGGGGAGTAGTATTCCTCGTTCACCCAACTTCATCACCCTCCTTCTTTGAGATTCGCGACTGGTGGCACTACCCAGGGATGAAGACGAGGCGATTCATTGCATTATTATTATTTTTTTACTCGGAGAACGTTGTTTTACTCTGAGTAAACAAAAACTCTTAAGTAAAATGACATCGTTTACTTAAGAGTTAAACAAAAATTCTAACCGTGAATTTTAAAATTCTAATTACTAAAATTTCCATCCCCACTCTAATATCTAAACTCTAAATGTAAATTTCTCCCCCACTCTAATTCCCTAAATTGTAAACGTGAATTTTCTCTTGTTCCCACCTTAATGTTTGTGGCCTACTCTTCCCGTGACCTCACCTCCGTCAACTTCTTTTTCCATTGCTATTTAGATGAATTATTCTAGTATGCTAGAGGCTATTTCGTGTTGCCAATGTTGTTCTTATCGTGAGTTATTTTTGTTTTGTTCTAATATTAGTAATCTTTAACTTTTTTTGTATTCTTCGTATATTTTTTAATATATATCAATTTGATGCATTTTTTATTGTGTATTTTCCTAATATTATCATTTTGATTCTTTAGTAATTAATATATTTGTTTTATGAAAAAAAAAAATTGTACAATTGAGTCCCTCAAAAAATTGTTAAGGGTTCCACCACTGCTCTGAGCTAATTGTTTGCCGAGCTCCATTCGATTCCAGATTGTCATTCTTGTCATAGTAGACTCTTCTCAATTGGTCTCGCAATTTTGTCTCCCCTTGCTTGGACTGATTGAACCCCGTTAAGGTTTTTTATTCTGGCAATGTTCTATTGAATTACCTAGTTTTGGCAGCAATACAAAAATAGCCCAGAAGTTTCTCGAATTTGATTTGCTGTCCAGAAACTGAGACTTCTTTTCCAAATCCAAATCTTGCGTCAACGGTTTCCCTTATTGTCCAGCTCAATGCAAATTCTAGCAATTGGTTTTGAAATTGTTTGCAGTAACAAAATCAATTTTGATTGGCTCGCCGATAGATATTGGCATTGTGAAAAGCAGTCTTTTTCAAAAAAATGACAGGGAAGATTCAGGCAGAAGCATTCAAACTGGTGCTATTGCCGATTCTGCCCCAAATCAAGATTCGGTGAACCATTTTGAGATTCTTAGCATGTGTTCTTGGGATGAACCAAGTCCTGTTATCAACATCTATTGTAATCTTCTAGAGATTGAAAGTGTGCAAAGACAGATATATGTGAAATATCTAGAGATTCAAAGTCTGCTAAAATACTCTTCTTGTAATTATTAATCCCCAAATATTGGCGTACCATCTATTTTTCGCACAACAGTGTGTTGAAAATGTTACACTCTAAAAAATAATTAATTTTTCGCATAAACTTTTTTTTCAAGTATCAACACTTTTTTTTGTTTTGAGTATTAAAACTTTTTTGTTAAACTTTCAAGTAAGACTTGTTTTGTTAGCGTATCAATTTTTTGTTACATGAAAGCTTTCAAACAAGTAACAATTCTTTTCACGTTAACATCCTATCAAAGATGATGCCCTACAATCACTTAACCATGATAGTCTAACAAAGTTCGAAAGTTCCTAATTTGCCTCCTCAAAAGGCGGCCTACCATATGATTCTGCGAGGTGACAGCCAAAAAAATCTTTAACCCAACAAGTGCTCTCCAAGCTGGATTGAACTACGGAACGGAATTCAAGGGCTGGAGCCAAGCTTGTTGCATAAGCCTCTGGAGTTTTTATTGATTTTCTTAAAATCAGGGTCCAAATTCAGTTTCTTGAAAACTCAAGTATTAACACAATTTTCTTTTTCTTCTTGATTGAATCCTTTGTTGTATTATTGAGCAATTCAAGCAAATATTTAGATCTCAACTTTGTTCATAACAAAATTAAAAAAATCTAATTTTTCAATGAGACTAATCACCTTTAGCACATTAGATGATACTAAAGATTATTTGCCATTTTGCTCTAAATGAGTTTGTAAGAGAGATATCATATATCTTCAATTTTAACTCTTATATCATAAAATCATTTCATCTAATGAAATATTGTAAAAGCATACATATTCACATACAACTATTGTAATTAAGATTCATGAATGCTTTTTAGCATAAGATAATATACATTATCAAAATCATCTTTATGTTTTTGACATTTATCTTTGATTACTTGATCAATATCATTATCAAGAAAAAGATTTTGGGGACATAAAATAACTTCTCATACCTAAAAACAATTTTTAGGTTGTAAAATTCAATCCATAAAATTTGAGCAATTAATATATTGTAAATAATTTTTTATAACAGAAATAAAGATAAAAAATATTTCATATTTATGCAATAAGCAAAACAAAAATAAACAAATATGGACTTATGAAAATTTTTGATTTTGCTCCCACAATTTTATTCAAATCAATACCCTTAAATTGATTCGAGAATTTTCACAAAATTCTTAGTGGCTAGAATCTAATTTTAATTATTTTAATCTTGAGGCAGCTCAACAAATCAAAATAATCTCAACAAGTAGGTAACAATTACCAGTTACAATTATTTGTAACTTCTAGATAGTTAGGCTATCAACTCTTGATACACATATCTCATATGTCCCCTAACTCTTTGCCTCAAAAATATTTTGACCTTGAGGCAGCTCAACAAGCCAAAACACTACAACAAAAATGTTCATTAGCCATGAAATGCTAGTGAGAAAATTTTGCTTTTCTCGCAAAAAATATCAATTAGCGAGAAATCAAAATTCTTTTACTATTTATCCCGAAGTGTTGCATAATTGGCGAGGGGAAATTTTTTTTCCCTCACCAAGTTTGGTCGCATTGGGTTTGGGCGGGAAACTCTCGCCATTTTAACTCTATATTAGCAACAATTTTTTCCTTTCATTCGCGAGGAAAAAAAATATAATCCTCACTAAATAGAATAAAACAAAGCTCTACATTCCTCACTTAAATAAAAGTTTCTTTTAGTGAGAACATAAGTTTATTGCAAAACCTTAAAATCATAAAATAGCAATGAATAAATGGTGATGAAACTAAATATTGTCGCTAAAGTAGCAAATAGTGCAATAAAATATTCCTTTTTATTTCTCGTTTTCTTTTCTTTTTCTCCTCGTTTCTTTTATTTTGTAATTTTATTCTTTTAAAATCTATTTATAAATACTATTCAAATTGTTTTCCTAAACACTATAAATATTTTATTGCATACATGCCAATCAAATTGTTTTAAAATAATATTATACTTACTATGAATTTCTTTTTAATAAGACTTGGAAAGTAATTTTTTTTCAAAACTATGAACATTTTGATGCAATAGAGATTTTCAAAACTTTTTTATCACTTTTTCTTTCTCTCTTCTTCCTTTTATAAGTAAAGTGACATGTTGATAAATGAAAACTTTTACTTTTTTAGCAATTAAAGTGATTAATGTAAATAGTTTATGTTATCTAAGGCACTGAAAAATGTAATTAAATACTTATAATTTGAAACATTAGTTAAGTATTATATAAATAAAACTGGAAAATATAACATGAAAGTTATGATGTACCAGCGGTTAAGACTATGATGGGTATGAATGAGGTCTTGAGTTCAATTCCGTTTATCTTCATTTTATCATGGTATTTTGTTGAATTATTAAGGAATAAACAATTGTCTAAATAAGTTTAACCTTTCCTATTTATTACATTAATTATTCTAATCGATATATATAATTGCCTAAAAAAGTTAATTATTCGTAATTAAATAATTATCTAATAATTGCCTAAATAAGTTTAATTATTCCTAATCAAACAATTGTCTAAATAAATTTAATTATTCCTAATCAAACAATTGTCTAAATAAATTTAATTATTCCTAATCAATGTGATTAAATTAATTATTCTAATTGAAATAAATAATTTCCTAAAATAGTTTAATTATCCTTAATTGAAATAAACAATTACCTAAATAAGTATAATAATTCATAATCAAGATTATAATAATTATTCTATCTACTATTTAATGTGATTACATTATAAATTTCTTAAATTATTACTAACACTTCCCCTATAAATGATAGAAGTTGTCTAAAATAATCTTTATTGTTTTATCAATTTAATAATAATAGAATTGCCTAAATGACCTTAATAATTCTATCAATTGGATCCCTAATCGAAATAATAAAATTGCATAAATAACCTTCATTATTCTATCAATTGGATCCCTACTTGAAATAATAGAATTGCCTAAATAACCTTAATTATTATATCAATTTGATCCCTACTCGAAATAATAGAATTATATAAATAAGGTTAATTATTTATTGTGGAGTTCTAATCAATATCATTTACATTATAGGTTTCGTAATTATTACTAACTTTTGTGATATAAAAAATTACTTGTTAGTTACGAAATTGTAATTGACCATTATATTTAAGCTAAGTTAATAACTTTATAAATTTAAGAAAATGAATTGACACTTCAGATTGTCAATAATACAAAATAAGATAGATGATCATATTACAAAGAGATAACAAACTAGACCGAATAAAAAAATATCACAAATTACAAGAAAAATGATATGAATTTATTAAAAATTATCAATATTTAATCTTTATATGTTTGTTTGTGAATTGGATTTAGAAAAAAGTGTTATTAATCAACGAAGAAACCAAAAAGAGAAAGTGTAGTATAATTAAACAAACTTATTATTGGAGGGAGAATATACCATATCTACTTATATATGCATCAACAAATTGATTATATATATATATATATGTGTGTTTGTGTGTATATATTAACTATATGAAACTAGTATAACCAACTTTATAGTTATTATCGAAATAGATATTGACGTGGGAAAGAAGATCAGACTTTACCTATGACGGAAACGTTTTTAGACTCAAATTTCTTTTGAACCTATTTTATTTTTCTAGACAATTTACATTTGTTTTCTAATATATATAGAGTTTTCTATAGTTATTTTATGCTTTTATTTTTAGTAAAATATTCAAATTACGACTTTGAAATTATCAATATAGTTTAAAATTCTCTAAATTTGTTTTCTTTGTCCAAAATGTATTTCTTCCATTCATCTTTGCTGTGTTAATATTTGTAATAAATTATAAAATAACATAGTTGTACTTGACATGCATGTCTTACTTCATATATAATGCATATATAAACATGACTCTTTCAATGCCTAACAATTGGCAAAATTATATTTATCTCTTACATTACTTTATTGTTGAACTTATTTGTAAGCCACAATCTATAAGGAAAAAAAAAGATAAAAAGAAAGACTAACATTAGTAAGTACAAAGATTGAATGATAATTTTGAAAAAATTCTTTAAAAAAGACAAGAAAAAGATGATAAATAATTGACATAATTTTAAGAAATTTAATTCCAACTTCAAATTAGTGAATTTTCAATTGAAAATTTAGTCTTATTAAGGTGGAAAAGAAAAATTAATTAATTGTGAAAAAATTAATGCAAAGTGATAATTGATAAACTATAATGTTGAGTACTTTTTTAATTGGAGGGAAATGAAAATTAAAACTTACAAATAAAATGTTTCCCACGTTATTTTTCCCCTTCTCTCTTAGTATTGTCCCTAATATCTCCCCTCCAACACTTAACCAATTTTCATCCTTCCCCTCCCCAAATGAAAGTACAAACCCACAGTCTTCCCCTCTCCTAATTGAAGATCCAGTATTCCTCTTCCAAAATTAAACCCACAAATCCAACACCTTTCTATCTGCAAATCCAAGACAAGCCCGCCCCAACATTTCTTCACCTTAAAACTAAATCACATCTGAACCATAAACACAAATTTTCTATTGGCAATTACCTCCTTGAATTTGCTGGCACTTCACCGATTTCCAATCCCAATCCTTTCAACAACTACCACTTCACCGATTTCCTATTGTCAATTTCTTCTTTTAATTTATCGCGTGTGCCTATATTCCAGATATGGTAAGGTGATAGGAGGTAGATTTTAGAATGTCTTTCTTCTATGGATGAAAGGGTTGTATCCGCTAATTGCTGCCATATCTAAATCTGTACATTTTTCCAAAATTGAGGTATGGTAAAATATCTTTCATTTTACTAAAAGATTTAAAATTTTGATGTTTGGATTGTAAAGCTCAATAAGAAAGATAGGTTTTTTGGTTGAGAACTTTAATATTTGTGGTTAAGATTAGCATTTTTTTTGTTGAATTTAATATTTTTATGGATTTTGTCGGTTTGTGTGTTGATGAGAAGCAGAACTATGAGAAAGTTAGAGAAGCAAAGTTTGAAGAATGAATGTTTCTTTCCATATGGTTCTGTTCTATTTTATTTTCCATCCATGAATAATGATGCTTTGATATTGTAAGAACAAAGTTTCCCTTCAATTTGCCTCAAATAGGGAAATACATGTTAGTATGCTTTGCCAAAGTTTTTTCCCTGCTACTATTCAAGGCATTATTCTCACATCTTGTGAATTCTTTATTTCTTATGAAGAGTCTAAGTTTTCTAATTTTGCAATTGATAAAGAGTAATGATGGTGTTCTAACTAGATAATTTCTTCATATGTTCAATTAATGGTTTTAGTCAATTATTTGGCTTTGTCTTGACATTATGGCCTCTAAAAGAACCCTAACTGTGCAGAATTTTTGGACTTCTAAATCAGAGGCTTTAAATGTGCTTCTGATTTAGAGGCTTTAAAGTGGCTTTGTCTTGACATTAATGCTTAATGCTTAATACATTCATTCTTAAGAATGAATGTATGCTTAATGCTTAACAGGTGTACAGCATACAATCTTTGTCCTACAACAGAATAGAAATCATATTATAAGTCTTCTAGTGCTACCTTCACATAGTTCCACTTCCCGTCTTTCTATTTGTTTAAGCCTTGGTGTATTGTTTTCTTTAAAAATTTTCATTTTCCAGCTGTCCTTCCCTACTTTACTAAAGCTTAAAGAGGAAGTGTATCTTTCTCTTTTGTTAAAATCTAGTTTTTGTTTGTGGGATAAAGAAAACCACTACAACAAGAATGAGCTAGGATTCCAAAAGTTGCAAGCAAAAGGAATTTTGTTAGCTCTACAAAACCCTTTTAGAACCTGAAATTGTGAACATTTCTTTGGCAAAAATTGATTTGGGTAGGACCAAAAGGAAAAGAGTAGCTAATTTTGATCCCCCTATATGTGTTCTTCTTAGTGCTAATTTTGATGATGATTTCATCTATTTGTTTTATCCATTTCGATGGTGATTGCATCCATTTGTTTTAAATCCTCCATTCATTTTACTAGAGAACAACTTCAACACTTGTTAGTTTAATGTTTGAAAGTTGTACTTTTTAGAATATGATAGCTCGTGATATACCCTCTCTATATAGCTCTCTGCACTACTCTCTTCACATCCTTTCCCTCAATGCATACACAGTGATTCTTATTATTATTTAACTTAAATAGAATCAACAATGGAAACCATCTATGAAGTTTGGGCTGTTAAGTCTCTCAACATAGTTCCTAGCCCCAAATAGCCTTTTATATAAATGTCATCTATATATTTGTTGTTCAAAACTTTACTTATCATATTGGTGTGTTAATTAGTACTTACAATCTTTTATTGCTACATATAGATTGAGATGAATTATGAATGGTACTCCATCCATTCCACAACCCCCAACATTTTCATTTAGTAACTTATTGAAATAACCTCTGTAAACATAAATATGGGATTATGTATGTAGTAATGTGCTTTGCATTTTGTACGGTATCTATATTTTGAGTTTTGCTAACTAAATTATATGATTTAGTTCATTTCCATCATTGAATGAAGTTAAAACAGGTTCTAGTCTCTGAAATTGTGCAACTTGGTCAATGGGCTATTAGATTCTTGAAATTTTACCTTGGCTTTGGTGGATTTGCAGAGGTTATTCTTTAAGGCATAAACAGAGCCACAACAGCACAACAACAAGCATCTCAACCAGCATCAGCAATGACAATGAAAATGGTGCAACTAATATTGTTGTTTGATCTTTCTTTAATATTGTGCTCTTGTTTTGGTTTGTATACTCTTTTAGCTTTATTTTTCTTGTTTTTTTAAGTTTGAACTGATTTGGTAATATTGTAGTAATATTTTTCATGGAACACAACACAATATGTTTTATTTTTGGGTCTCCATGAGACAAAAGTAATAGTGTGCTTTCATCCCTTTTGTCCATTTATGCATTGTTTGCATATCGATTTTGTACTTTTACTTCATATAAAGGTAGTTGTGGTAGTACTCTTATCCACAAGAGACAAAGAAAAGAAAAGCATGGTACTTTTGTTGAGCTACCTATTTTAGAATAAGCTATTTTTTTAATCTTAATTAGTGCAATTTTACCCCATCTAGATTATTATTTTACCTTATCAATTTATATGACTTGGCAAGTAGAATATATGGAAAAGTTTAGCTTTATCTATATGAGCAAAAAAATGTTTGTCATGAATTCTGTGTGCTAGTGTTTATTTTACGTTAGAGATAAGAGAGTTTGATCGTAAATCTTGGTGTCTTCTTTTGTTTTCCTTTTCCTTCTTTTGAGTTCTCTCTTGTTATTTGAATTTGTATGTGGACTTTTAGGAAATGTAACATTTTCCAAATTTGAGCATAGTTTACTAGTTAAGGAACTCTTTGATGAGTGATAAGTTATGATGATTTTCTTAATTATTGGATTGAGTATGTGCTATGTTGTTTTTAGCTTTGTTTTGAAGCTAATACGAGTTTGTATCATTGAGGATGTCATGTTGTGATTTTCATTTGAATATGGATAGTTATGGAGAAAGAAAAGAGACAAGCATTCTGAAAACTTATGCACTTAAAAAAAAAAATCTAAATAAGCTTTTAGTTACTTAGCACATTTATGTGTTGCTGAACTAAATGGAGGAAGAAAAGAGACAAGCATTATTGTTTTGTTAATGAGGGCGTGTGTTGTTTGTTTGATTGTGTTGTAGACAACATCCATGTGCAATGTTTCTTGTTTTATTAATATCTGGTTATGTCTTTTGGTTGTTGATACACTCTTGAAAGAAGAAGGAAAAGTTTGAATTCTTATTAGCTTGTATAAGAATTTGAATCTTTCATCCATGCTAACTAAATGAAGCTCAACTAGTGGTGATCTTAGTGGAGAATTATGGAAAGGCATTACCTGCTCTTGCTCTAGAGTTAAAGAGATAATTTTCAGCCCTTGTTGCGTTCTTATGGTCATTGTTTCATATGGTCAAAATAGGTGCATATTTCAGCCTCCCATTTTTTAGTTTCTATCTACTTCCATTACATTTAATATATGAAAATTATGTCTTTTCAAATATGACTTTTTGAATCATTATTCTCTATTTCCTTGCAGTGCAGTAAAATGCCAAAAAAGGGTTGAGTGGATGAATTTATGGAGGCATCTTTCAAGACCAAGGAAACATTTAGATTTCCATGAACTAGTACTTTGATTTTTTTTTTTCATGTTAACAGTGTTTTTCTTAATTTAAGTTTTTTTATGTGATTGAAGAATGTAAATTTTGTAACTGTGTTAATCATTAAATCAAATACATTAGCCAATTTTTTTTGTTTATTACTTCATTTTGGCTATTTAATTTTTGCACTAACATTGTTATAGGAACCTCACGACTTCAAACAATTAGCGAGAAATATCGTCACTAAAACACGACATTTAGCAAGCAAATTTTCTCGCTAGTTTGGCAATTCTTTTACTATTTTATGTTTTAGAGGGAAATTATTCCTCACTACTATTACCATTAGCATGATAAAATTAAATCAATAGCAACGATTTTTTTCTCAATAATGTTATTTTTTAGCAAAGGAATAATATATGTTTAACGAGGATATTTTATGACCATTTCAATTTTCAACGAGGAAAGCTATGCTCACTAAATTCAACTTTTAGCGAGCAACTAGTCACTTTTTGCTAGGAAGGGCATAATTGTCTTTTCATATTTTCCGCAAGGAAACCTTTTTTCCTAACTAACACTATGGACTATCTGCGAGGTTTTTCAACTTTTAGCAATGAAATTATGATGAGGTGAATTTATTCACCGTTTATGTGGGGTTTATACTTAATTCTTTGGACGTTCTTGTTCGATTTTATTCGTTTTAGTGTTTTAATTGGAGGTTTGTTGACCATGGTGTGTTCTTGGAAGAGGTAAATCATACGGGAGTCAAATCGGATGCAAAGTGGAGGAAAAATGGAAGAAAGATCGCGAAATTATTGAAGAGCAATCTCCACGTCGCGACGTCAGACCCTTCACATTGCGACGTGGGTGCACGTCGTGGTGTAGACCCTCCACGTCGCGATGTTAAAAATGCAATTTTTGGTTGGATTTCTTGGACAAATTTTGAGAAATTTCCAGAGAACCACGTCGTGACGTTGGGAACGCTCCCACGTCGACGTGCTGCGACGTCGCGATGTCAGACCCTCAACGTCGCGACGTGCGTGGACGTTTTGACGGGCGATCATGGGCGTCGAGACATCGGGAAATACGCAGGTTTACGACCTAATTTTTGGAAATTTACGATTTTGGCCCACTTTGAGTTTCCTTTTCCGACAAGACTTTCGTGAAGTACTTATTAGCAAATATCTTCATAGAATTACTATAAATAATGCTAGGGTTTACAGATTTTAGGGTGTGACAACTTTGAGAGAGATTAAGCAAGGGTTTTACCTCTTTGTAAAAGCGAGGGTTTCATTATTTTGGTTATTGAAAGGAGAATTTGCATCTGTACGGATTGAGAACATCGACAATTATTGATTTCATTCTTTTGCAAGTAAAGTTTTCTTCCAAGAATTCTTAATTCAAGGTGTTATCTTTCCTTTTAAGTTATGTTTTCAATATTGTGCTTTAATTTAAATGTTATGATGATGTTTGATTTAGCCATGCTTGGCTAAACATATTGTGCTCCCGGGGATTATAAATAAGGTTTCTTGTACTTAATTTACATGCTATATTCTACCTTATGGTCTTGGTTGAATAAGTTTTGCTGTGTTTTTCATAATTATGCATGATTTGGCCAGATTATGTATGATGAATATTTGCTTAAAGTGCAGTAAATTATTTAGAGGTAACTTGCTTTAATCTTGCCTCTTACCACATAGGAGGATTAGAGTGGGTTATTTGGAATCTTTTGTGGGTTGGTTGTGAATTTGTTAGATTGATTTTACCTTGGCTCTTGCCTCTTACCACATAGGAGGAGTTAGGGAGGGTTAGTTTAGCATTAGCGTGACTGGTTCGGGCGTTGCCTCTTACCACATAGGAGCGGTTGAACTTGAGTGTTTGGTTGAGTTGGTTAGTTGCATTAGATTCTGGGTTAATTAAGGAAGTAAACCTTGTCTCTTACCACATAGGAGGGTTTAACGAATTAGTTAATATCTGAATAGGTAAGTGCCTAAATCATTCTTTGACTCTTACCACATAGGAGGGCGTGAGTTATGTTATTTACCCTTGTTTTGCATGACCATAGATATGATGTATGTGTATGTTTTTTTATGTAACCCTACAATATAATCTCGGAAGTACACTTGCTTAATTCGACTTTCAATCAAATCACCATTTTAGTTATTTGTTATTTACTTTCTTATTTTTAGTTCAATAAATAGAAAAACCAAAAATATTTTCTTTAGAATTTCAACACAGTCATTTCCCTGAGAGAACGAACTCGCTTTACTATCACCTTCATAGGGGTTGTTTAGCATTATTTTTGAGTAGGGGTGGATAGCAACCACATCACATTTATACATATATTTGCTCCACATCAAATTTTGGTGCCGTTGCCGGGGAGAGCAGTCGTGTTGAAATTTTATTTTATTTTATTGTGTTAGTTTCAGTTTTAATTTTCTTACATCCTTTTAGTACTATTGCTATTCTTTTCTTTGCATGCCGAGGACAAGATCTCTTTGTCTAGCGGAATTTCCATACGACCCGGAACTTGCACGGACTTTGCGTGTTAAGAAGAAATTGGAATTTGAAGCAATGGCTGCATGTGGTAATCAGCACAATGTGGGTTTACTTCCAGCGGGGGACCCTCCCAGAATTTCACAAGCACAACCAGTGGTACTGCGGCGTCGGTATGGTGATCATTATTAGCCTCGAATGGATAACTTGGATTCACCTTTTATTGACACTGGAGAGCACTTTCAAATCACGCCGACTTTCATAAATTTGATTCAAAATGGTCAGGTTTTCAATGGATTGAGTACTGAAGATCCACATGCACATTTAAGGACATTCCTTAAAGTGTGTAATACGAGCAATCTTCCACATATTCCACATGATGTTTTAAAGAGAATGTTGTTTCCTTTTTCTCTTCAAGGAGCAGCTGAGAGATGGTATGACTCTATTAATGGGGCGAGAATTGAAACTTTTGATGAGGTTGCGAAGAGGTTCATGACTAACTACTTTCCTCCATCCCGAATGGACAAAATCCGGATGGATTTCATGCAGTTTTGTCAAGGAGAAAATGAGTCATTCACTGAAGCATGGGATAGATTTCGGGAGCTTTTTAATAAATGCCCAAACAGTGGGTTGGAGCCGCGAAGAGAGCTAAATTTCTTTTGCAATGGACTCAATTTTGATACTATGCATTTGGTAAATCTTTCAACTGGAGGAAACTAGCGTGATAAATCACCAGAAGAAGTTGAAGAGATTTTCGAGTGTATAGTAAGTAATGAGCTGATGTTGCCCACTGCAAGAAGTAGCCATAGGAGACGGCAAATTGGAATGTTAGAGTTGGATAAAACAGCAAAGTTGGCATCACTTGTTTGTCATTTGTGCTTCCAAGTTGGCTGTTTTATCCAACTCTAACATTCCAAATGAAGTGCATAATAGACCAGCAGGAACTTTCCAAGTGATACTTTCCCCAATCCAAAGGGAAAAGAGCAATGCCATGCGGTTACACTTCGAAGTGGTAAGGAATTGTCATCTCCAATTCTTAATGAAGAAAAATCTCCAAAAACTGATCAAGAAGCTGTCAAGGTTCAAATTGAGGAAGAAGATTTATCCAAGCAAGCTGAGCATAAGGAAGTTAGTGCAAGTAAAGGGAGAAAGAAAAATCATCCCATTGCCTTCAATTTTCCAGAATGTGCTCCACCACCACCCTTCCATCAAAGGATTCAACCATCAAAGAAGAAGATCTTGTTCAGTAAATTTGCTGAGATGATTAAGTAGCTCCATGTAGAAATACCTTTGTCGGATTTGGTGAAGACAGTGCCTACTTATACGAAATTCTTGAAAGATCTAATTTCAAATAAGGAGCAGATTTTGCAATGTGAGAAGGTAATCCAATTGAATGAGGTTGGGCAATGCTTAATGAAGACAAATCTTCCTCCTAAGCTTAAAGATCCAGGAAGATGCACAATCCCATGTAGAATTGGCGCAAGATATTTTGCTAAGGCATTGTGTGATTTGGGGGCTGGTATTAACTTGATGCATTATTCCATTGCTGTCAGTGTGGGAATGGGTGAGCAAATCAAACCAGTGGCCATAACTCTTCAGCTAGCTGATAGATCCATCATCACTCCTATGTGTATCATTGAAGACGTTTTGGTAGTAGTTGATAAGTTCACAATCCCGGTGGACTTTATTATCTTGGACATGGAGGAGGATGAAGAGGTTCCTCTCATATTTGGAAGACCATTCTTGGCAACTGGAGATGCTTTAATAGGCGTACGCAGCAAGACAATCACTTTTCGTGTCAATGGCGAAGAGGTAACATTTAATGCGAATTACGCTATGAAGCATCTTAGAGATATTAATACTTGTTTTTTCATAGATGTGGTTGAAACTTCAATTATTGCATGCAATCCCATGAAAACATGTAGTATTAATGATAATGACTCTTTAATGCATATGTCTAATTCTGAGTTGCTTTTGTTTGATTAAAATATAGCATTAGAGTTACAAAGTATGGTTAATAATGTTTATCTTGATGCTTCCATTTATGAGCTAACTGATACTGTTTGTGAGAAGCCCATTAAGGTGAGGCCAATTGAAGTCATTGATTGCAGTGAAAATAGGTTAAAACCTTCAATTGAAGAACCTCCAAAATTGGAGCTCAAGCCACTCCCTTCACATCTCAAATATGCCTTCTTGGAGGAAAATAATGCTTTGCCAATAGTGATTTCAGCTACTTTGGAACCATGGCAAGAAGAGAAGCTTATTATGGTGCTGAAAATGTATCAAGGAGCAATTGGGTGGACTATTACTGACATTAAGGGAATTAGTCCATCAATTTGCATGCATAAAATTCTTTTGGAAAATGATGCAATTCCAGTACGTGATAGGCAACGTCACTTAAATCCAGCAATGATGGATGTGGTCAAAAAGGAGGTGATCAAACTCTTGGACTTTGGGATGATTTATGCTATATCTGATAGTGAATGGGTAAGTCCAGTCCAATGTGTGCCAAAGAAGAGTGGGGTGACAGTGGTCAAGACTGATAATGATGAGTTGTTGGCAACCTGTATCATTAATGCATGGCGAGTTTGTATGGATTATCGCAAGCTCAACAAGGCAACCCGCGAAGATCATTTTCCTCTACCATTCCTTGATCAAGTTTTGGACAGAATTGCTGGGTATCTATTTTATTGCTTCTTGGATAGTTACTCAGGGTATAATCAGATCACTATTGACCCAAAGGATCAGGACAAGACAACATTCACTTGTCCTTTTAGTACCTTCGCATTTAAGAGGATGCCTTTTGGCTTATGCAATGTACCCGCAACATTTCAAAGGTGTATGATGGCTATCTTTCATGACATGGTAGAAGATATTATTGAGGTATTCATGGATGATTTCTCAGTTTTTGGCCATTTTTTTGATCGGTGCTTGGATAATTTGGCTAAGGTTCTTGAAATATGCGTAGAGACTAATCTAGTTTTGAATTGGGAGAAATGCCAATTTATGGTGCAAGAAGGAATTGTCCTTGGCCACAAGATTTCAGCTAAAGGCATGGAAGTTGATAAAGCAAAATTGGATCTCATTGCGAAGCTACCATATCCTATAAATGTTAAGGGAGTAAGAAGTTTTTTGGGCCATTCCGGGTTCTACCGCAGATTCATTCGGGATTTCTCTAAAATTACCAAGCCCTTGTGTCATCTCTTGGAGAAAGATGCGATATTCAACTTTAATGATGACTGTAAAGCAGCATTTGATTTTCTTAAAGGCCAACTTATAGCAGCTCTGGTCATTAAACCTCCCAAAGCCCCCTTCGAGATTATGTGCGATGCGAGTGATTTTGCTGTGGGGGCAGTTCTTGGTCAAAGGACAGACATAATTTTCCATACTATTCATTATGCCAGCCGTCTACTCGATTCAGCTCAGTGTTATTAAACTACAACCGAAAAGGAGATGTTGGCAGTTGTATTTGCAATGGATAGATTCCGTTCTTATTTGCTGGGAGCCAAAGTGATTATTTACACTGATCATGCAGCAATTCGTTACTTAATGGCCAAGAAGAATGCAAAACCGAGGTTGATTCGATGGGTTCTACTTCTACAGGAGTTTGACTTGGAAATCCGTGATAAGAAGGGAGCTGAAAATCATGTTGCCGACCACCTTTCTCGTTTGGAAAAGCATGAGCATTTGGAAGAAGACAGTAATGTTCAAATAAAGGAGATATTCCCGGATGAGCAATTGTTTCAAGTGGAAGAAGCTGAAAAGGTTCCATGGTACGCTGACATTGCAAATTATGTGGTTTCACAACAAATTCCACCCAATTTGTCTATCCAACAAAGGAAAAAACTCATCCACGATGCAAGCTACTACTATTGGGATGAGCCTTATCTTTTCAAGGTATGCAGTGACCAAGCTATTCGAAGATGTGTTCCTGAGGAGTACCAAAAAGAAATTCTTCGGTCATGCTATGAATCTGATTATGGAGGACATTTTGGGGGGCGAAGAACAGCTTATAAAGTGTTGCAGTCGGGGTATTATTGGCCCAAACTATTCCATGACACTCAAGAGTGGATCAAACATTGTTATGAATGCCAAAGGACAGGAAATATTTCATGGAGGAATGAGATGCCTTTAAACAATATTATGGAGGTGGAAATTTTTGACGTTTGGGGCATAGACTTCATGGGACCATTCCCAAAATCCAATGGTCAATCTTACATTCTTGTGGCTGTGGATTATGTTTCAAAATGGATAGAAGCAATTGCTTTACCGATGTGTGATGCAAAAAGTGTGGTGGGGTTCATCAAGAAGTACATATTCACTCGTTATGGAACCCCAAAGGCTATTATCAGTGATGGAGGCACACATTTTTGCAACAAGGCTTTCCAAGCCTTATTGACCAAATATGGAGTCCGGCATAAAGTGGCAACCCTTACCATCCTCAAACAAGTGGATAAGTGGAGATATCAAACCGGGAGATCAAGAGAATTTTAGAAAAGGTTGTGAAACCTTCTCGGAAGGATTGGGCAACAAAACTGGATGATTCTCTGTGGGCTTACCGCACAGCTTTCAAAACCCCAATTGGTACATCTCCATATTGCATGGTTTTTGGTAAAGCTTGTCATTTACCAATTGAGCTTGAGTACAAGACTTTTTGGGCATTAAAGGAGTTGAAAATGGATTATGGGAAGGCAGCTGAGCAACGGTTGTTGGAATTCAATGATTTGTATGAGTTTAGGTTTGATGCATACCAAAGTGCATCTCTCTACAAAGAGAGAACCAAAAAGTGGCATGATAAACGCATCCTTCATAAAAAGTTCGAACCCGGGCAGCTCGTTTTACTTTATAATTCTAAGTTAAAACTCTTTCCAGGAAAGCTTAAGTCAAGATGGTATGGTCCTTATAGGGTGAAGACAGTTTTTCCTTATGGCACAGTTGAGCTTCTAAATAAAAGGGCGGGAAATTCATTTATCGTCAATGGGCATAGGTTGAAGATTTATCTTTCTCAAGACGAAAAGGTTATCCGCAATGTTGAAGAGGTGACTCTTCAAGGGAAGAATAAGCAATAGGCGTCGAGCTTTCGACGATAAATAAAGCGCTTCTTGGGAGGCAACCCAAGTTTATATTTTATATATTTAAGTTTCATTTAAGTTTCTTTAGAATTTTAGGCTAAACATTCCATTAACTAATAGTCTTTTTGTGCAAATATTTCGTTTCGTAGGTCGGAGAATGGATTAAGAGAGATTTGGAGGATCAAATGTGCAAAAACGTGAAAAAATTCTCCAACGTAGCGACGTGCACGATCGCACGTCGCGACGTCCAGGTATGTTTAATAAAACCCTAGGTTTCACCCACGTCACGACGTCCAAGTGCTCTATGTCGCGACGTCGGGCAAAAATTTGGTTTTAAACTGAAGAACAGAAGCTGTTCTTCACCGAAATATCCAAACACCCAAAAATTCTCTCTAACCACTCTTCTCTTCTCTCGTTTTTCTGCAATTTCACTCCACATTCGTCATCTAGGTTGAGTAAGGATCCAATTAACATCAACACCACACAGATTTACCGATTCAAACTCCATAAATCATCAAATTTTGAAATTTTTCCCAAAACCCACAACCTTCAAAATCCGAATTTCAAGTGAAATTCGTTAGTGTTAGAGAGTTCTAATTCATTCTTGAAGTCATTGGGAAGGTGTAGAAGGTTCAACATCATCACAAAACACACAAATTTTGCATTTTGATTTTTGGTCTCCAAGAGGTAAATTTCGAATTTTTCTCTTAATTTTGATGCAACCTCGTGTTTAATCGTGCTTTGCATGTTCTATTCATAGTATTGAGTGAATTGTGATGATGAATGGGTTCGGGGATTAAATTGTTGAATTTTTGGAATTTTGTTTAGACACTGTTGTTGGAAAAATTGTGATTTCTGTTATTCGGTTTATGAAATCATAATCTATTCATGATAGAAATCATGTTACTTTAGTCTGTGCTTGTGTATTGTGGTAATTTCGGTGATGAATTGAAACTACAATTGGTTTGTTGATGTTTTGGGCCAATTTTTTAGACACGGTTTTGCACACATTATGCTCACTGTGATTTGTTTGCTGGGTAATCAAGTTTGAATGATACATTTTAACCGTGTCGTTATACTCTCTAAATTGTTGTGATTTTTGTTAGAAAATTGTGCTGGATTGATGGTGTTAACAGGATAAAAAGATTACTGTATGTTAGGTGTTTGTCAGAATGTTTCAATGACTTAGTTTTGAATTTGACACACCTATATATATGCTTGAACACAACATGCATGTTATGTGTTTGATAGAATGCATATATGGTATCCTTTTACCTTAACAACTATACATTGTCTTTAAAGATGAAAGATTGTACTCTTGAACTTATACACATTGTGGAGATGAATTGTTTTTGTTTAATGTGTTGCTATTTCTGTATTTGGTGTTTTGTGATTAGTTGCCATCGTTCTTGCATGTGTGTAGTCATCATATTTGCATTTCATGTATATGTGTTGAGGGTATGTTTTGCTTTAAGTGTGGGGGACATGTTATTTGGTAATGGTGTTATTTCATTGTGCGAATTGTGTTACACATTATCCTGTCAATTAGTTTATGGTTTGTATTTAATATACTTGTATTGACAGATATGGCACCCAATAGGACACGCCGCACTATAGCTGAGGATGCACCGCCACCTCCTCCACCACCGCCACAGCCCAATCCGGCGGGGTTCGATAACTTCAGGTTTATGTGCTTGGAGGCGGAGCAATTCCATGATCAGCATTTGGCACTGAAGGCCATGGTAGAGGAGCGCGGTATCCAAGTCACAACCGCACCAATATCGACTCAAATCAGGAATCGTCGATGGCAACAATTTTGCCTTCAATCGGTAGCGGCAATGCTACTTTGGTGCGGGAGTTCTACGCAAACTACCCTTATGCACAGCAGGGTATTTTTCGCATGCATGGAGTAAATGTACCCGTCAGTCGCACAAGATTCCACGAGTACTACGGATTGAGCGACATAGAGGCCAGTGCATACCGCACCTTGTATGACCACGAAAATCCTTGGCAACAGGTATTGTCCACTATCACAGCTCAACCACTTGCTCAAGTCGCACGGACGCACCGGATATCTGAGCTCAAGTTAGCTCAAATGACCAAGCTCACCAAAGCTTGGCATTATTTCATCATCGGCAAGCTCATCCCCAGCTTCCATCAAGCCTCCAACGATGACGACAAGGCTATTTTGAATTACGCTATTCAGGCAGGGCTCTCCATAGATGTTGGGGAGATTATGGACATTGAGATCAGGAAGGCGCGTCAGTTTGTACGGACAGGATTATACTACCCGTCTGCGATCACAGCCATTTGCTATGCTGCCAGGGAGCCAGCATTGGGCACGGATGAAATGTGTGGAGTGCGTCATATCATCACCACTGCCCAGTATAATGCATATAGGATTAGCTCCTATGAGAGGCCAGGACAACCTCCAGTGCCACCGCCGCAGCAACAGCCACAACAAGAACAAGAGCAGGAGCAGAGCCAAGAGCAGCAGCAACAGGGCGAGGAGCCCATTCCTCCACCCCCACCTCACCGTGTAATAAACATTGCGGGTCTCCATACACGCATGGATGACATGGAGGCTATGATGGCGCAGCAGGCGATGCACTTTGATGAGCGGTTTGACCAGATGGAGATGGCGTACGCCAACTTATCTCATCAGATGTCGCAGATTTCTGATATGGTCCGTCAGATGAGCAAGCAGTGGCAGATTTCCAGAGGCGAGGGAACTAGTTCGCAGCCTCCTCCACGCGACGACATGCAGCAGGATTAGGTGGTGTTTCTCCTTGTCCACATTGAGGACAATATGGATTTTAAGTGTGGGGGGAGTTATGCTCTTATGTTATGCTCTTATGTTTTTCTATTTGTCTAGCTTCTTTTATTTTGATGTTATTTAGTTGTTATTTGGATGTTATTTTTCTTTTCTTTTGTTGTTTTCATTTTGATGTTTTCTTGTTATTTTGCATCAAATTAAGACAATTACGTTAATGGAATTAGGATTTAATTTAAATTTTTAATTATGTCCCATTCGTATTAGTTATTCCTTGAGTTAACCTTAGCTCATAAATAAGTAATTCGGTAATCATAATTTTTTTCATAATTACACCATGGTTTTAGGAATTTTTCGTGTAGTATCCAAATTTTTGAAATTTTGATCTTGTTGTGATAAATGTTATGTTGCCAATGATTGGATTTTATCAAAAATATTCGATGTGGGATAGGAAAATAATATGCTATCTAGAGGGAGTCGGGTCTTTGATGGAAAGTTTAGCATTTTGAGTCGACCATTTTTATGCACCTAGAGGAACTACTGAGGGAATTGACGAGTTTGTAATCATTAAGTAGGTTGGAGTGTTTTTAACGCTTTGTTTAGTTGAAACTTATATAACTCGTTTAAAATGTGTTCTTTAATAAATGTGCTTGCATAATTGTTTGCACTTAATGCTTTTGCATTTTTAAGCTTGTTTTGCTCATACTATCATCCCTCTATGAGATTGCTTTTAATAATAACCCTAAGAGAACTCATATGTATGGTAACGAAGATTAGAAGCCGTAAGACTCTATTGCCACTCCTCTACGAGACTGCTCTTAAACGAAAAGTTAAAGGAGAACTTGCATGAGTGGGAATGGGTCTAAAACCCGAAGGTGAGACAGTACTCCAGGTGGATGTCACGGGATTTCTAATGAAATACCCTAATTATGTGTGACTGTCTGGGGGAACGAGTGTTTTATTTATGAACCTAAATGTTTACCGAGTGAATCCTCATTTATATGAGCTTAATAATTAAATGTTAATATGTTAGTGAGGAAAAGTTGAGACGAAGACTTAGTTGTTGGAACCCTGATTTATCGCGTGATTGTAGATGAGTTATGAACTGAGGTGGAACCTATCGCACACACACACATGGTTGGCTCAACGTGTCTAAATGAGTACATTAATGTGCTTTGATAACTTTTGGAGACGTATATTATGTGTACTTGACATTTGAATACTTTAGAGTATGAGGCATTTATATGACATTTATCCTTAGATTGAATTGATGAAGTTGGATGCGTTTTGTTGTTATGTGTTAGAATTTTGTTAGGGTTTTTGTGTTAGATTTTTGTTTAGGTTTGTTATTTTGTGATTTAGTTTGTTCGGGGACGAACAAAGGTTAAGTGTGAGGGAAATTGATGAGGTGAATTTATTCACCGTTTATTTGGGGTTTGTACTTAATTCTTTGGACATTCTTGTTCGTTTTTATTCGTTTTAGTGTTTTAATTGTAGGTTTGTTGACCATGGAGTGTTCTTGGAAGAGGGAAATCATACGGGAGTCAAATCGGATGCAAAGTGGAGGTAAAATGGAAGAAAGATCGCGAAATTATTGAAGAGTAATCTCCACGTCGCGACGTCAGACCCTTCACGTCGCGACGTGGGTGCACGTCGTGGTGTAGACCCTCCACGTAACGACGTTAAAATTGCGAGTTTTGGTTGGATTTTTTGGACGAATTTTGAGAAATTTTCAGAGAGCCACGTAGCGACGTCGGGACCCCTCCCACGTCGCGATGTCGCGATGTCAGACCCTCCACATCGCGACGTGCGTGGACGTTTTGACGCGCAATCATAGACGTCGAGACGTCGGGAAATACGCAGGTTTACGACCTAATTTTTGGAAATTTACGATTTTGGCCCACTTTGAGTTTCTTTTTCCGACAAGACATTCGTGAAGTACTTATTAGCAAATATCTTCATAGAATTACTATAAATAATTCTAGGGTTTACAGATTTTAGGGTGTGACAACTTTGAGAGAGATTAAGCAAGGGTTTTACCTCTTTGTAAAAGCGAGGGTTTCATTATTTTTGTTATTGCAAGGAGAATTTGCATCTGTACGGATTGGGAACATCGTCCATTATTGATTTGATTCTTTTGCAAGTAAAGATTTCTTCCAAGAATTCTTAATTCAAGGTGTTATCTTTCCTTTTAAGTTATGTTTTCAATATTGTGCTTTAATTTAAATGTTATGATGATGTTTGATTTAGCCATGCTTGGCTAAACATCTTGTGCTCCCGGGATTATGAATAAGGTTTCTTGTACTTAATTTACATGCTATATTCTATCTTATGGTATTTGTTGAATAAGTTTTGCTGTGTTTTTCATAATTATACATGATTTGGCCAGATTATGTATGATGAATATTTGCTTAAAGTGCAGTAAATTATTTAGAGATAACTTGCTTTAATCTTGCCTCTTACCACATAGGAGGATTAGAGTGGGTTGTTTGGAATCTTTTGTGGGTTGGTTGTGAATTTGTTAGATTGATTTTACCTTAGCTCTTGCCTCTTACCACATAGAAGGAGTTAGGGAGGGTTAGTTTAGCATTAGCGTGACTGGTTCGGGCGTTGCCTCTTACCACATAGGAGCGGTTGAACTTGAGTGTTTGGTTGAGTTGGTTAGTTGCATTAGATTCCGAGTTAATTAAGAAAGTAAACCTTGCCTCTTACCACATAGGAGGGTTTAACGAATTAGTTAATATCTGAATAGGTAAGTGCCTAAATCATTCCTTGCCTCTTACCACATAGGAGGGCGTGAGTTATGTTATTTACCCTTGTTTTGCATGACCATAGATAGGATGTATGTGTGTGTTTTTTATGTAACCCTACAATATAATCTCGGGAGTACACTTGCTTAATTCGACTTTCAATCAAATCACCATTTTAGTGATTTGTTATTTACTTTCTTATTTTTAGTTCAATAAACAGAAAAACCAAAAATATTTTCTTTAGAATTTCAACACAGTCCTTTCCCTGAGAGAACGAACTCGCTTTACTATCACCTTCACAGGGGTTGTTTAGCATTATTTTTGAGTAGGAGTGAATAGCAACCACGATCACATTTATACACATATTTGCTCCACATCAAATTACATATGTAATAGTGAGGAAAATTTACTCGCTAAAGCCTTAAAAAATTTGTGAGAAACTTGTTTTCTCACTAAATGTTGACATTTTTAGTGAGGATTGCTTTTTGGTTCCTCGCCATAATTTTTTGCGACGCTAAACTAGCTAGAAAACTAGTTAGCGAGGAAATTTCGTCACTGCATTCTTTTAGCGAGTATTTTTCATGTTCTAGCTACCATTTTCTTCCCTAGCTAATAACCTTTTTTCTTGTAGTGAAAGTTTTTGTTAAATCAAACCGATTATTCAGAGATCTGATCTCATAGTATAAACATATTTAAAGTAAAACAACATTGAGGCAGTTCAACAAGTTGCTCTAATAAAAATTTGTTTAAACTATAATAATGGAAGGCAACTAATTGTGATTTAATATTTAATTAAGGGATTAAATTTATGGTCTCATCATACATACATGTCATATGTGAAAATTATTTGATCAATTGAACATACAATATAGAAAATTAAATAAATATATTATTTTATCAAATATAAATCACATATGACATATTATTCAAATAATCACACTAAATGAATATTTAATATATTTATATCAAATATAAATCACATATGGCACATGTTACTCAAATAATCATATTAAATGAATATACAATAAATTTATATCAAATATAAATTGTATATAACAAATGTTATTCAAATAATTATATTAAATAAATATACAATAAATTTATATCAAATATAAATTGTATATGACACATGTTATTCAAATAATCATATTAAATGAATATGTAATAAATTTATATCAAATATAAATTGTATATGACATGTTATCAAATAATCATATTAAATGATAAATTCATATCAAATATAAATTATATGTCGTCTTATTCAAATACTCACATTAAATGAATATAAAATAGATTTATATCAAATATAAATTACATATGTCATATTATTCAAATAATCACATTAAATGAATATATAATAAATTCATATCAAATATAAATTACACATGTCATATTATTCAAGTAATCACATTAAATGAATATATAATAAATTAATATCAAATATAAATTACATATGTCATATTATTCAAGTAATCACATTAAATGAATATATAATAAATTTATATCAAATATATATTACTTATGTCATATTATTCAAATAATCATATTAAATGAATATATAATTTTTCTGTCATATATCTATATATATATTATTTCTAATTATATTAGAAATCATTTAATTGAATTTTTGAAACTTTTATGGGTCAAAATATAGTTTCCAAAATTATAGGGTCAACTGATCAGAAAAAGTAACAAACTAAAGGGTCAATTCATAATAAAGAAAACAATTTTCCTTCATACCCCTATAAGACTTGGTCCATTATCACGCCTTCACTGTCCTTTTTTTTCCTTTTTACGTAAATAATTTTTTTTTTCAAAAATGGATGATGACGTCAAATGACGTCATCACCATCTTCTCTAAGATGTAATCGGGAAAAAAACGTTGCTTACCTTTTCTGATTTTTTTTGGTTTTTGAAAAAATTCAAACCAGTTTTGAATAAAAAATCAAAATCACAATTTTGACCCATTATTTAAAAATTGAATTTTTAAACAATTTCTCAAATAATCTAATTAAATCAAATATACATACATAAAAATTTATCATTCATGACATGGTATATTATGTATAGATAAATCAAATTAGGCTCTGATAGTAATAACGCAGCGGAAAATATAACAATTATATTATAATTGATTTCCATAGGACCTTTAATGATAATCTATACAAAATATACCTCGAGAGATGCTAGCAAAATTCTTGAGCGAGGTTTAATCGATCAACAAGCTGCACAAGTGTCCGGCCTCTAACGGTAATCCACACGAACTACTTTCGGGATCCTCAAAGGATTGATTTTAACGTTAGGTTAATAAGCTAGATCCCTTGATACGAACCTAGACCCTTATGGATTCTAAGAACGCATAACCAAGATCGATTGAGGAATTTAAACGAATGAATTAATAAGATGAATAGAATGCAAGGAGGCAGCCCCAAATTTAATGAATAAATTGAAACGTACCTATCAATTGTCACGTAACAAACACCCTAAGAAGACATGCCCTTAGAACCTTTGTTATCAAGAATCCCACACAATCAAGCTCTTAATTGAATGGAATAGATTGTTCTTCACAAAGAACACAAGAAAGTTTACAACTCTCAAAACTTCAATATTCAAAATAGTCTAATCTGAAAACGTTCACAAAAGGTTTCCTTTTATAGGTATGAAACCCTAAAGAAATAATGGCTAACAAATTTAAAGCAAAACAGTCCGTGTTCCCACACGTCGCGACGTCGATGGTCGCACGTCGCGACGTGGGGATCATTCTTGATTTAATGTCGAATTTTGGTGAATTTTCTTCCAACTTGAAAACTTCCCGAGAAACGTCGCGACGTGGAAGGGCCTGGACGTCGCGACGTCGGGGCACGTCGCGACGTAGGTGAATCCCTCTAAGCTCCTTGATGCGTTTCTCCACGTCGCGACGTGGAACTCCAATGACGTCACGACGTGGGGCTCTTTATGCTCTTTGTCCATGTTCTTCGACTCTTCTTCCTTCCAATGCCTCATTTCGATCCACCATAACATTGAACTCCATTCTAGACACTTCCAAACAAGCAATGATTGTTGCATCCTCCTCACGAACCTCACGAACAAGTTCACGCTCAAATATGTCGTTGATCAACGCGTATAGTGCACTCCTCATACGCTTAGTCCTCGAACGCATCAAAAGTCCTCCAACTCCTTGTAATGGATCATCCACAAAGCTTCTTGGGTTAGCTTCCTCATCATTCCCCCTTCCTCAAGAGGATTCGTCCTCGAATCACCTAGGTTATACAAAGAAAGATCACCAACATTAAAAGTGCTAGAAACATTACCAAATTCACTAGGCAAATCAATAATATATGCATTATCATTAATTTTGGCTAAAACTTGAAATGGACCATCTCCTCTTTGTTGAAGCTTTGATTTCTGTTGATGTGGAAATCGTTCTTTGCGCATATGAACCCATACCCAATCTCCGGGTTCAAAAGAAACCTTGATTCTCCCCTGACTTGCTCTCTTAGCAACTTGTTCATTTCGACGCTCAATGTTTACTCGAACCTTAGCATGCATTTCCTTGATGTGATCCGCCTTCTGCTTACCATCTAAATCCAAAATGTGACTAGTAGAAATAGGCAATACATCTAAAGGCGTTAGTGGATTAAACCATAAACCACTTCAAACGGAGAATAAGATGTAGTGGAATGCATGGCCCTATTATATGCAAATTCTACATATGGCAAACATTTTTCCCAACTTTTCAAATTTTTCTGAATTAAAGCTCGAAGCAAGGTTGTTAGTGTTCGATTAACAACTTCATTTTGCCCATCCGTTTGTGGATGTGCAGCCGTGAAAAAAAAAAGCTTCGTGCCTAACCTAGACCACAATGTGCGCCAAAAATGACTCAAAAACTTGACATCCCGATCACTAACTATAGTTTTTGGAATACCATGCAATCTGACTATTTCACGGAAGAACAATTCAGCAATATGCGATGCATCATTAGTCTTATTGCATGCTATGAAGTGCGCCATTTTGCTAAAGATGCTATCATGACCCGACTGTGTCCTAGACAACCCTAACACAAAATCCATCGATATGTCGACCCATGGATGACTAGGAACGGGTAATGGGGTATAAAAACCGTGAGGCATGACCTTAGACTTTGCTTGACGACATGAGATACATTTTCCACAAAAATTTTGAACATCATTTCGCATTTTAGGCCAATAAAAATGTTCATGCAATATGTCTAGTGTCTTTGTGATACCAAAATGCCCCATAAGACCCCACAATGTGCCTCCCTAACAAGCAATTCACAATAAGAACTCTTAGGCACGCACAATTTTCCTTTCTTAAAAAGAAATCCATCATGCTGAAAATAATCATTCCATGCAGTTTGTCATTCAACAAAGATTTCACCAAAATCACTATCACCTGCATACAACCCCTTAAGTAAATCAAATCCCAACAACTTCGACTGCAAGAAAGTAAGAAGCACATACCTTCGTGACAAGGCATCTGCCACTATATTTTCCTTACCCTTCTTGTGCTTGATGACGTAAGGAAAAGATTCAATGAATTCCATCCACCTAGCATGTCTTCGGTGCAGCTTCCCTTGAGACTTCAAATGCTTGAGTGGTTCATGATCGGAGTGGATAACGAACTCCTTTGGCCACAAATAATGTTGCCAAGTTTGCAACGCCCTTACGAGAGCATAAAGCTCTTTGTCATACGTTGGATAGTTTAGGACAGCCCCATGCATTTTCTCGCTGAAATACGCTATCGGCTTCGAGTCCTGTATCAAAACAGCTCCAATCCCAAGCCCAGAGGCATCACATTGAACTTCAAAAACTTTATTGAAATCAGGCAATATTAAAACAGGTGCTTGTGTGAGTTTGTCCTTCAACATGTTAAAAGCCTTTTCATGCACTTTTTCCCATTTAAATACAGCATGCTTTTTAACAAGATCATTCAATGGTGCGGCAATAGTGCTAAAATTTTTAACAAACCTTCGATAAAATCCAGCCAAACCATGAAAGCTCCGGACCTCACTGGCATTCTTTGGTGTAGGCCACTCCTTGATTGCCCTAACCTTCTCTTCATCTACCTTAATGTCGTTAGCACTCACAACAAAACCAAGAAAAACAATTGAATCCATGCAAAAAGAACATTTCTTCAAATTAGCATATAATTGATGTTCTCTTAACACGATAAAAACTTCTCTTAATTGCAACACATGTTCATCCAATGACTTACTATAAATTAATATGTCATCAAAATAAACAACAACAAACTTCCCTATGAAAGACCTCAAAACATGGTTCATTAATCTCATGAATGTACCAGGCGCATTTGTCAAACCAAAAGGCATGACAAGCCACTCATATAAACCAAATTTTGTTTTAAAAGCGGTTTTCCACTCATCTCCCTCTTTCATGCGAATTTGGAAATATCCACTTTTCAAATCGACCTTAGAAAATATGCATGCACCATGCAACTCATCCAACATGTCATCAAGTCGAGGAATAGGGTGTCGATACTTTACCGTGATTTTGTTGACGGCTCGGCAGTCCATACACATCCTCCAACTCGCGTCCTTCTTGGGTACCAAAAATGACAGGCACTGCATACGGACTAAGACTTTCTCTCACAGCCCCCTTTTGCAACAGCTCCTCCACTTGAGTTTGAATATCCTTGGACTCCTCCGGATTAGCTCGATAGGCTGGATGGTTTGGTATAGAAGCACCAGGAATGAAGTCGATTTGGTGCTCTATCCCCCGCAATGGTGGAAGTTCTGCAGGTAACTCCTCGGAAAAAACATCCTCGTACTCCTGCAATAAAAACACCACTTCTCGAGACAAAAGATCAAGCATCTTAGCATCAAGCAAAAACACATCTTTATACAAAAAAATAAACACTCTCTCTCCCTCACTCAATGTTTCTTTCACCTCTCTTTTTGTTGCAAAAACACTCAATTTATTTTTCTCATTTTCTGATTTTTCTTCCTCTCTTTTGATGATTTCCTCTCGGCTTTTACTCTCACTAGATTCGCCTTTTCCTTTCCTTTCAAAATCTTTTACAATTCGAATTTGATCTTCTTGTGCCTCCCAAGGCTTCAAAGGCACCAATGTATGCTTGCGGCTGTTCATCTCCAATGTGTACCTATTGGTGTACCCATCATACACTACCCTTCTATCAAACTGCCACGGACGCCCCAAAAGTATATGGGCTGCTTGCATAGGCACCACATCACACAACACCTCATCCTTATATCTACCTATCACAAACTCAATCTTGACTTGCTTATTCACCTTGGCCTCCCCACTAGTATTCAACCATTGTAGTTTATAGGGTTTAGGATGTTTAAGTGTTTTCAACCCCAACTTCTCTACCAACAATGTACTAGCTATATTAGTACAACTCCCACTATCAATGATTAAGCTACACACATTTCCTTGTACATGACACTTAGTATGAAAAATGTTATCCCTTTGCACCAATTCTCCCTCTATCTTAAGTTGTGTATTCAAAACCCGTAAATTGACAAGAGCCTCTCCCCCCATTGGTAGCTCTTTCTCTCCATCACTCTCCTCTTCTAAAGGTATGTTACCCTCATCATCGGACTGCTCACTCTCATACTCTCCATTAGGTAACAAGAACATTGTTCTTTTGTTTGGACATTGGGTTTGTATGTGCCCTACCCCTTGGCATTTATAACACCTAATGTCCCGACTCATCCCAATTGCCTTCTCCTCTACCTTTTCCTTTCCAGTTCCCCATTTTGGTTCTATCTTAGGTTTGGAGTCAACCTTAGCATTCCCAAATTTAGTGTTTGACACTGGCTTGTTATCCTTCCAAGAACTCTTCTAAGTAGTCTTCCCCTTAGCCTTAAGAATCCTCTCAACTTTCAAGGCCTTATGCATCAATTCTTCCCTGTCAACATATTGTTGCAACTCTACCACATCAGCTATCTCCATATTCAAACCCGCTACAAATCTACCTATAGTAAACTCAGGATCCTCCTCTATATTAGCCCGAATTAACGCAACCTCCATCTCCTGAAAATACTCTTCTACACTCTTATTACCCTGGGTCAAGGTTTGAAGTTTCCTCACAACATCTCATTGGTAATTGTTAGGAACAAATCTCTTCCTCATTATCCTCTTAACCTCCTCCCAAGTCCTAACTGGTCTCTCCCCATATCTCCTCCTATTGTGTACTAATTGGCCCTACCAAATTGAGGCATAATGGGTAAACTCTACAACCGCTAACTTCATCTTTTTCTCTTCCGAATAATTGTGACAATCGAATACATGATCTACCTTCCTTTCCCACTCTAGGTAAACCTCGGGATCATTCTTCCCTTAAAATTCTGGAATCTTCATCTTAATGGACCCCATGTGATTGTCCTTTCTCCTATCATTCCTATCATTCCTACCATTCCTATCTCTACCCCAAGTTCCCTCTTCTTCCTCCTCCGACTCTTCCTCATGATTTCCCCTCTCAAACAATAGATTTCTACCCGCTCTCTCCCTAGTTGGTTGTTCAGTGGATTCCAAGAAATTAAGTCGAAGATTGATTTTATCAAATTGGGCTTGAATGGCTTTAAAGACAGTTTCAATGTTAACAGAAAGATTACTTGTTCCCTCTCCACTCATGATGAATTTAGGAACAATAAATTTATCCTTTCCACTCCCTAAGTGTTTACACTCACACTCGTGTATCACTCAAAAGACTGAAACTCTCTCTCAACTTCCTTTACAAGTTCTTTGGGTTGAACAAACACTCACACATCAACCAAGAATTCAATTAAATGGGAATATGTAAAGAAGACAGAAAACTCTAAGGAACAAGGATGATTACAAGACTCTTGAATAATGGAATGAAGTTAGGCAACAAGAACAAGGAGGTTACCCAATACTGATACGAATGGAGTAGGATGAAGTCCCAATCCACACAAATTTTCCACAATACTTGAGATCGTTGTGCACCAAATTCAATCACGACAAGAACAAATTGGCGGAAAAGAAAGTATGAAACGCAAAGGCAAGATTAAAGTTAATCTAACCCCAACGTTAACACAAATTGATTCAGTCTAACAATTGTAAATCAATTAGTTAAACCTATAAGTTTGGCAGGTTCTATAAATCTAGAACTTGTAAGCTTTACCTAAAGTTCCTCACTTAAGGTTTGGCAGGTCTTATGAATTACTCAAGAATAATTCACGTTGGTGATGTCAAATTTAATTTAGCAAAGCCAAAATTCTTTCAATTCAACATGTCTAAAAAACGTTTACAATGATCTCTTTATATAGAGATGAGTTTCGGCTCTACAAATTGGAAAAGGAAATAAAACCCTAGAAGTTGTAAATTACAACTTGACTTCTAAACTAACCAACTTTCCAAATTGGAATTGGAAACTAACAACTAACAAACTAATAAGCTAATCCTTTTCCAAAAAGGATTAGGGCAAACGATTATTCCAAAGGTGGCCAAACACGATTTTACTTGCCATTATCATGCAAGATAATTGGGCCAAGTAATACCTTATTAACACTTAATAAAAACGCCAATTAAGCCCATAAAATTGTTAAGTGGACTTAATTAAAAACAACATAATAAACCCTAAAATATATTAAAAAGGGCGTGATCCATTTCAAAGCCCAAAACATGCCTACTTCTTGGACTTTAATATTTCGGCCTTCACATTATTTCTTCAAGGTGGATCATAAATTGTTATTGAAGAAATATGCCAAAGTACTTCATCTTGAGATGGTGGTGTCGAACTCCTTTGAACATTGGCCATCAACTCACAATGTGTTGATAACAATGCTTGTAGTGCTTCCTTCATCCTCTTGCTCCTTGATCTTGTCATTGGACCACCAAGATTTTCTAATGGATCATGGGAAGCTGGATTCGGCAATGTGGACTCGGGTTCATTCCTATCATTCCCTCCCTCCTCGAAAGGATTCGTCCTCGAATCACCTACATCATATAAGCTCAAATCAGAAACATTGAAAGTAGATGAAACATTACCATACTCACTAGGTAGTTCGATTCTATATGCATTTTCTCCAATCCTTTCCAAGACTTGAAAAGGACCATCTCCTCTTGGATGAAGTTTAGATTTCCTCTTTTCAGGAAACCTTTCCTTCCGCAAGTGAATCCAAACCCAATCTCCAGGTTCGAAAATCACTTGTCTTCTGCCCTTGTTGGCTTGTTTTGCATATTGCTCATTACGCCTTTGAATATTTTTGTAAACCTTTTCATGCAATTCCCTTACAAAATCAGCTTTAGCTTTACCTTCCACATTAACAAACTCATTAATAGGAAGAGGCAAAATATCAAGGGGAGTTAAAGGATTAAATCCATACACGACTTCAAAAGGCGAATAACCAGTAGAACTATGAACAGTTCGGTTATATGCAAATTCAATGTGTGGCAAACAATTCTCCCAATTCTTTAAGTTTTTTTGAATGATAGCACGAAGCAAATTAGACAATGTACGATTTACTACTTCTGTTTGACCATCAGTCTGTGGATGTGCAACAGTAGAAAACAATAATTTTGTGCCTAATTTATTCCAAAGTGTACGCCAAAAATGTGACAAAAACTTGACACCTCTATCACTGACAATACTCTTAGGAATTCCATGCAAACGTACAATATCCTTAAAGAAAAGGTCAGCAATTTTGGTAGCATCATTAGATTTAGAACATGCAAGGAAGTGAGCCATTTTACTAAATCTATCAACCACAACAAAAATGCTATCATTACCAGTGCGTGATCTAGGTAACCCTAACACAAAATCCATAGATATGTCAATCCAAGGGTTGCTAGGAACAGGCAGAGGTTGATACAAACCATGAGGCATTACTTTGGACTTAGCATGCTTACACACAATACATTTTTCACAAACACTTTTAACATCTTTAATCATGTTAGGCCAATAAAAGTGCTCATTCAAAACAGAAAGTGTTTTAACAATACCAAAATGCCCCATTAACCCTCCCCCATGGGTTTCTTTAACAAGTAAATCACGAATGGAACATGAGGGAATGCACAATTTATCCTTGCGAAACAAGAAACCATCATGCACAAAATAATCACCATTCGGCCGTATTGAACAAAGATCATAAGATTCGGCAAAGTCAACATCTTCCTTATACAAGTCTTTAATCAATTCAAATCCAAGTAGCTTTGCATGTAAATAGGTAAATAAAGCATATCTCCTAGATAAAGCATCAGCTACCACATTCTCTTGACCAGATTTATATTTAATCACATAAGGAAAAGTTTCAATGAATTCTAACCATTTTGCATGTCTCTTATTCAACTTACCTTGAGTCTTTAAGAATTTGAGACTTTCATGATCAGAATGGATTATGAATTCTTTTGGCCATAAGTAGTGTTGCCAAACCTGCAATGACCTTACCAATGCATACAACTCCTTGTCATAAGTTGCATACTTTAAGGATGCCCCATTAAGCTTTTCACTGAAATAAGCCACGGGCCTTGATTCCTGCATAAGAACAGCACCAATACCAATCCCGGAGGCATCACAGTGTATCTCAAAAGCTTTATTAAAATTCGGCAAAGCAAGTAAAGGGGCATGAGTCAATTTATACTTCAAAGTGTTAAAGGCTTTTTCATGTTCTTTATTCCATGCAAAAGTGACATTCTTTTTAACAAGTTCATTCAAAGGTGCAGCAATGGAACTAAAGTCTTTAACAAATCTTCTATAAAAACTTGCTAATCCATGAAAACTTCTTACCTCACTAGCATTTTGTGGTCTCGGCCAATCTAAGATTGCCTTGACTTTTGACTCATCAACAGCAATGCCTTGAGAACTTACAACATAACCCAAAAAGATAATAGATTCCAAACAGAAAGAACACTTTTTAAGGTTAGCATATAATTGGTTCTCACGCAATATAGCAAACACGAGTTTTAAATGTTCAACATGCTCATCAAGTGATTTGCTATATATCAAGATATCATCAAAGTAGACTACCACAAACTTTCCAATGAAATGACGAAAAACATGGTTCATAAGCCTCATGAAAGTACTAGGTGCATTAGATAAACCAAAAGGCATAACTAACCATTCATACAACCCATACTTTGTTTTAAAAGCAGTTTTCCATTCATCTCCTTCTTTCATTCGTATTTGGTAGTACCCACTTTTCAAATCAACTTTGGAAAATATGGAAGATCCATGCAATTCATCAAGCATATCATCTAATCTAGGAATTGGATGTCTATACTTAATGGTAATCTTATTAACAGCACGGCAATCTACACACATTCGCCAAGTATCATCCTTTTTAGGGACTAAGATAACAGGAACTGAACATGGACTAAGAGATTCACGCACAATACCTTTGTCAAGGAGTTCATCCACTTGACGTTGAATCTCTTTTGTTTCCTCCGGATTTGCTCTATAAGCTTGTCGGTTTGGAATTTGAGCTCCTGGGATGAAATCAATTTGGTGCTCAATGCCACGAATAGGTGGTAAACCTATTGGTAACTCCTCGGGAAACACATCACTATATTCCTGCAAAAGAGAGTACACGGCACTAGGCAAAGAAGCAAGGTTATCACTGTCAACAACAAGTATAAGTTCCTTACTAAACATGAAGTATAAGGACTGCCTATTAATCAATGCTCTCTTAATCTCATTAGAAGAAGCAAAACAACAAGATTTCTTATTAACTACATCTCGGCCTAAATTAGATTTTTCGTTTTGTTGTTTTTCTAGTTCCTTCTTCTTCTTAGCTTCATTTATGTCTTTACAAGCTTGTGCAATTCGAGTTTGATCTTCAAAAACTTGAGCAGGAGTTAAAGCATGAAGACTATACTTTTTACCATTATGCACGAAGCTGTAAAAATTTTTCTTGGCATGATAAAGCACATCACAATCAAATTGCCAAGGTCTACCAAGTAAAATATGACTAGCCTCCATTGGAACAACATCACATAAAACAGTATCAACATATTTACCAATGGTGAAAGAAAACTTTACTTGTTTAGTGACACGAGTTTCAACTGAATTATTTAACCATTGAAGCCTATATGGTTTTGGATGTTTCATGCAATTCAAATTCAGTTTGTTAACAAGTAAGGTGCTCGCCACATTTGTGCAACTACCACTATCAATAATCACACTACAAACCATGTTTTGCACTAAACAGCGTGTGTGAAATATGTTATCACGTTGCATCAAATCATTATCTTCCAAAGGTTGAACATTAAGAACACGGCGAGAAACTAAAGAAAAGTTACCAACTGAGTAGGTCGGTTCATCAAGCTTTTCACCCTCATCACTTTGATCATCTTGGTACTTTTCTTCAAGAGGTGGCATGTCGGCACAATCATCATCACTTACCCACTTCGCCAGTATCTTAAAGTAATCATTGATCCGTGCAGTAGGACAATTGGCTTGCAAGTGACCATAGCCTTGACATTTAAACATCTAATATCCCTCAATCTTGGAGCAGAAGTTGTCGCCGGTTTAGGGGCATTTTCAGCAGCTTTGGGGACTGATTTTGGGACATAAGGAGGCGCACTAGATGGCTGGTTTGAGGTAAATTGCCTTGGTTTTGTTGGTGGAGTGAAAGGGGCTGATTTAGATTTCAAATCCCTTTGCCATGGTGGATTCTGTTGTGTGAACCTGTTCTTACCTTTCATGTGCCTTTCAATCTTAATAGCTTTATGAACAAGCTCATTAATATCAACATAAGATTGTAAATCAACATGATAAGACAACTCAGAATTCGTACCTCTAAGAAATCTTTCAATTGTTGAATCGGGATCTTCACGAACATTGGCCTTGATCATGAGAGCTTCCATCTCATGGTAGTATTCCTCCACGGTTTTGTTTCCTTGCACAAGGGAGTGCAATTTTCTGTTGAGCTCTCGGCTATAATGTGATGGAACATACTTCTTCCTCATAAGCGCTTTCATTTACTTCCAAGTTTGAATAGGTGGTTCGTCATCTTCACGTCTAGATCTCATTACCTTATCCCACCACAAACTTGCATAATCCTTGAGGTGCATGAAGGCTAGGCGATACCTCTTATGTTCGGGATAGCTATTACCTTCAAAGAAGTGTTCAAGCTCTCGAACCCAATCAAAATAAGCTTCCGGATCTGCTTTACCATGGAAAGTAGGCAATGTTAGTTTAACTCCACTAATTGACAAATCAGATTTCTTACCATCTTTAGGAGAATCCATGAACTCCTCATTCTCCTCATCACTAGGCTCGGCTTCTTCATGTTTATTCTGTCGAGAAGTAGAACCTTTTTTTGGTGAAGGAAAAATTGTTAAATTATCAATCTTTAGATTGAGCTTTCGGATCATGTCAAATAGAACATCATTAACATATTTTTGATCCGTTTGGGGTTGTCCTTGAGGTGTTTTATCATCTCCCTCCATTGTTCCTGCAAGTTAGTAAAAACAACAAAAGATAGCAAAAATAAAAACCTCTCGGGTTCTCACTTTTGGTGAGTAATACTCTCCTCTCTAGTGTAATGGCTTTTCTCGTGTATACCCTATCTAAATACTCTCAATCAATCTCTCAAACTAATTGAAGCTTACTGTTTGTCGATTTTAAGAACAAGTCTCAACCAATTAGTTCAAACAAATCAATTCACAAAAGCAAAACCAAAGAAGTTTGAAAAGAAAAATTCACGTCACAAGAAGAATTTAAGATCACGTATGGGGTATAAATAGATTAACTTCAGAAAGCTACGAATTCAGAAACTAGAGAAGATAACAAGAAGATGTGTTTTTGAATCACTCAATTCCGATTAAAAATGAGAAAGTTATGAAGGTTTGAAGTTATAGTTTATAGAAACTCTCTGCCGAGTTTCGGACGGCCGAAAGTGGCGTCCGAAACTTTGTTAAAAAATTTCAAATCTCTGTCGAGGATCGGACGGTAGTTTCGGACGGGTCAGGGGTCCGAAAGTGGCGTCTGAAATTCTGTGAAAATTTGTGACTTTTCTGTCGAGGTTCGGACGGTAGTTTCGGACGGGTAAGGGGTCCGAAAGTTGCGTCCGAAACTATAAAATTAAATACGAAAAAAATAAAAATTTTTTTTTGTTTTTTTGTTTTTTTTTTTTTTTTTTTTTCACTTTAGACCAAATGCCTTTGGGCTGATTTTTACTTGGTCTCTTTTTTTTTTTTTTGTAATGGCCTTTTTTTTTTTTTTTTTTTTTGTAATGGCCTTTTTTTTTTTTGACAAAAAGCTTAACTAGGGTTTTTGAGGTTGTTGATAAACCCTAAATTTTCAACCACTTCAATGTATCAAGAAGTCAACAAAATTTCGGATTTTGAAGATACCACTTTTACCAAAGATTCAAGAAATATCACAAAGAGCAAGAATATGTCTTCAAGATTCAAATTTGAGCACTTTCGGATTTTCAAGAAAATCAAGATTTTCAAGAAAGTGGTCAAGAACTCGTCTTTTTGAGATGGTGAAAAAGTTTGTTCAAAATACACTTTAATGGCAATAGAATGATAACACAAAAGAAAGATCAAGAAAAGGATGAGAAACAAGGAAGTTATGAAATTTTGAATAAGAAACCCTAATTTCACAAACCCTAGTTTGACAAACCCCAATTCTTTGGACGTGATTTCAGCAAGAATGACTAAAGAATTCCACACTATGATGATGAACAAGAACAATGCAGAATTATGAAGAAAAACTGCAGCAAAACACGACACAAAACAGCAAAATCAACACAACAAAAATCGCAAAAATCCGAGCAAGAGATGAACACGAATTGGACAGATTTATAGCAAACAAATTGCATGCGATTTTGACGTAATTTAAAAGCTGAACTATGACGACCTTGGACAGCAATAAAGACACGAAAACAGCAAAAAAAAGACACCACAAAAGTTGCAGAATTTGACGCAACAAAACAGCAAGAAGGACGCCAAAAGAAGGACAAGATCCGAGAAGAGAAAAAAACAAGAACAAGACTCAAATAAAAAGATTAATTACCGAATTTGATGAACAACCTGGATTGCTCTGATACCAATTGATACGAATGGAGTAGGATGAAGTCCCAATCCACACGAATTTTCCACAATACTTGAGATCGTTGTGCACCAAATTCAATCACGACAAGAACAAATTGGCGGAAAAGAAAGTATGAAACGCAAAGGCAAGATTAAAGTTAATCTAACCCCAACGTTAACACAAATTGATTCAGTCTAACAATTGTAAATCAATTAGTTAAACCTATAAGTTTGGCCGGTTCTATAAATCTAGAACTTGTAAGCTTTACCTAAAGTTCCTCACTTAAGGTTTGGCAGGTCTTATGAATTACTCAAGAATAATTCACGTTGGTGATGTCAAATTTAATTTAGCAAAGCCAAAATTCTTTCAATTCAACATGTCTAAAAAACGTTTACAATGATCTCTTTATATAGAGATGAGTTTCGGCTCTACAAATTGGAAAAGGAAATAAAACCCTAGAAGTTGTAAATTACAACTTGACTTCTAAACTAACCAACTTTCCAAATTGGAATTGGAAACTAACAACTAACAAACTAATAAGCTAATCCTTTTCCAAAAAGGATTAGGGCAAACGATTATTCCAAAGGTGGCCAAACACGATTTTACTTGCCATTATCATGCAAGATAATTGGGCCAAGTAATACCTTATTAACACTTAATAAAAACGCCAATTAAGCCCATAAAATTGTTAAGTGGACTTAATTAAAAACAACATAATAAACCCTAAAATATATTAAAAAGGGCGTGATCCATTTCAAAGCCCAAAACACGCCTACTTCTTGGACTTTAATATTTCGGCCTTCACATTATTTCTTCAAGGTGGATCATAAATTGTTATTGAAGAAATATGCCAAAGTACTTCATCTTGAGATGGTGGTGTCGAACTCCTTTGAACATTGGCCATCAACTCACAATGTGTTGATAACAATGCTTGTAGTGCTTCCTTCATCCTCTTGCTCCTTGATCTTGTCATTGGACCACCAAGATTTGCTAATGGATCATGGGAAGCTGGATTCGGCAATGTGGACTCGGGCTCATTCCTATCAAATACTAACAATGAAGACTCACAAAAATTTAAGAAAAAGTAATGGAACAATGGTTCACAATGATAGGACACAAGAGTTGACTTAAACCAAAACAAATTTCAGCAATGTCCAAATTTCACGTTTCCACAAATGCAACACAATGACTTAAAATGGCAAGACACAATTAATCTTCCCAACACCAACAAAAACTTTGCACTAACCTAAATTGACTTAGTGCAGCAACTTATAAACAGATAATTGATAAGAAAATTCTGCACACTTTTTGCAATTCAACACATGCCACAATTTGCTACGGAAACAGGGTGAGAATGTTACCTTGATAAACTCAAACTAAATCTCAAGAATCAAAACTCAAATTGGCCTTCTTTCTTTTTTTAATGTGTCTACACTTTTTTTTTCTGCAATTTTTTTTTTGTTAATCGAATTTTCTGTACTTTTTTTTTCTCTTGGCCACAATCTGCTAACAATGAGAAGAACACAATACCAACAATAACACAAAATGGAAAATTCAAAAGAAACAATCAAAGATGCAATTCTTTGATGGAAAATTCCCCAATTTGGCTATGATACCAAACAGATACAAACCTAGACCCTTATGGATTCTAAGAAGGCAAACCCAAGATCAATTGAGGAATTTAAACGAATGAATTAATAAGATGAATAGAATGCAAGGAGGCAGCCCCAAATTTAATGAATAAATTGAAACGTACCTATCAATTGTCACGTAACAAACACCCTAAGAAGACCTGCCCTTAGAACCTTTGTTATCAAGAATCCCACACAATCAAGCTCTTAATTGAATGGAATAGATTGTTCTTCACAAAGAACACAAGAAAGTTTACAACTCTCTAAACTTCAATATTCAAAATAGTCTAATCTAAAAACGTTCACAAAAGGTTTCTTTTTATAGGTATGAAACCCTAAAAAAATAACGGCTAACAAATTTAAAGCAAAATAGTCAGCGTTCCCGCACGTCGCGGCGTCGGTGGTCACACGTCGCGACGTGGGGATCATTCTTGATTTAATGTCGAATTTTGGTGAATTTTCTTCCAACTTGAAAACTTCCAGAGAGATACGTCGCGACGTGGAAGGGCCTGGACGTCGCGACGTCGGGGCATATCGCGCCGTCGGTGGTCGCACGTCGCGACGTGGGTGAATCCCTCTAAGCTCCTTGATGCATTTCTCCACGTCGCGACGTGGAACTCCATGGACGTCGCGACGTGGGGCTCTTTATGCTCTTTGTCCATGTTCTTCGACTCTTCTTCCTTCCAATGCCTCATTTCGATCCACCATAACATTGAACTCCATTCTAGACACTTCCAAAAAAGCAATGATTGTTGCATCCTCCTCACGAACCTCACGAACAAGTTCACGCTCAAATATGTCGTTGATCAACGCGTATAGTGCACTCCTCATACGCTTAGTCCTCGAACGCGTCAAAGGTCCTCCAACTCCTTGTAATGGATCATCCACAAAGCTTCTTGGGTTAGCTTCCTCATCATCCCTCTAACCAACACCTTAGAAATCTAATAAGAAAAAACCCTTTTCCTTATTTATGTGATTTCTTATTGAGAGAGTTGTGTTGTGTTTGACCTAACATTAAGCATCTATATATAATAATACAGCATTTCAAAAAGGTTGTCTTGTCAAATAAGAAACGAATTATTACCAAACTCAATTCACTTTCCAAAAGTGAATATAAGAGTATAATAGATGTCATAATTATCATATAATTATATAAACCATTTTAACCGAAGAAGTAATTCTATTGTGTGTGATTCTTTAGGTTCCTAATCACTTGGAAATAGATATAAATAATAATCTTAGAATTAAATTGGCTTTTGTACAAAACCAACAGTTTCATGGGAGGAGTTAATTTGTTAAACGTTTGCTCGGTCGAGAGAGGTGACTGTAATTTTCTGAAAACACATGATTCGTTTGGTACTTTCACCAAATCTCAAGAGTGGTAAATGTAATTAACCCTACTTTTTAACATAAAAATGATGCAAAAATTGATACTTGTTGAAAGTCTTCATTGTACAAATATTAGATTGATACTTTTGGAATGAAAAATGATACATGAAAATTGATATTTGTTAAGGAGTTTTACTTTTCAACATAAAATTAGTATGTAAAAATTGATACTTGTTGAAAGTTTTCATCGTATAAATATTATATTGATATTTTTGAACTAAAAACTGATGCGCGGAATTTGATACTTGTTAAAAAATTTCATTGTACTAGTATTATATTGATACTTTTAGATTGAAAAGAGATATGTGAAAATTAATACTTGTTGAAAGTATTCATTGTACAAGTATTAAATTAATACTTTTAAATTGAAAAGTGATACAACAAAATTGATACTTTTTAACTTAAAATAGATATGAGAAAAAAAAACGATACATGTACGCATGTAGGTCACATATGAATCCGTTTAACAGAAACTACCTCAAAATTGAGATTATTCGTGAATCTTTTCTTTTGGGATCCTTAAAAATTCTCTTTTGCTTACAAGAGAGGTGATGTTGATTCCTCTAATTCTTCACATCCCACCTCAATGTATTCCCATAAATATAGTAACCTAAAATCCGTCCTCATTTTAGCACACCAATGATAGTGCTCACTAAAAAAATAAGAGAATTGAAGGACCATTATAGTTATAGTTTGCTATATTTTCACTGTTTTTCGAAGGGACATATCTGATATAGATAATAAAACCGAAACTGGACGAATTTTTTAGGTTGTTTCTTACCAAATTATGATGGAGAATTAAAAATATTTGGTTCCAAACAAGCTTTTTTAGTTCTCATGTTCAAAGTTCCTTATCATTTCTTAAGCTCAATTTTAATGATTAAGTCCTCCAATTGGTTAAGATGCTTATAGAAAACTAAGATATAGGTCCATAGGATGATTTAAAATTTTTGTTAATTGTTTACATTTATTTTCTACATGCTGCTTATGTAACTAAGAGCTTTTTATCTAAAAATAACTAGTTTTTGAAAACCAAGATTCATGCCAAATTTCTTTCCCTAGCAATTTGTTGAAAAATTCTTTCTAATGCATATTTTCATATGTTTTACTTAATGATTTTGGAAAAGAAAAATATTGCTGCTTTGGGTTTGGAAACGAAATATTGTTTTTTTCTATTAGAATCCTTCAAGAAATTGGAAACTAAGGAGAGAATGCAATAATGGTTTTCTTCCATAGTGTTTAAAAAATTTACTTAAAGAATATAATTTGAAAATGTATTATTTTGGTAATTTTTCTTATTTTCTCTTTTGTTCTTACAAATCACAAGATAACTCCAAATTAAAAAGAAGTTCATTGTCCCAATCCATACATATAACTCCTTATATTTGATGGTTTACAAATACAAATTCAAGACAATTCACAAGATGTAGGACACATTAAGGAATTTTTTTTATTAGAGTTCTTGCAATGAAAAATGATGCGAAGTTTACCTTGATCCTTAACTATGACATGTATTGACTTAAAAAAAAAACTTATCATCATTATAATAACATTTAAACATATTATAATTTATAATCCATTTAAAATTTAATGCAAAATAGAAAGTTTAACTATTTTAATTTCTAAAAATTTATAATAAATCAAACACCATCAATGGTAATCGTAATCATTCCCCCTCCCCAACTAAGCACTATTAATATGATCATTATTCATATTTTCATTCCTCATTTCTATCATTATCATTTCCCTTGACATTCCTCTTTCTTAACCAAGCACCCCCTAATTAAGTTAATTCGAGAAAAAAAGCCCATGTAAATAATATTGGAGGTTAATCCTAATTTCCGGCTCCATTAACTTATTGTATTATTAATATTATAGAATTTAAGTTTTTAAAGAAACGTACACATTAATATACATAATTAACAATTTTAACTCCTATCATTGTTTTTTTCATCAATAGTAATGACGAAGTCAATACTGATTTCATTTTAATGAAAGTATAATTGTCCTTTTGCAATAACATGTTCATCTCATTCTACAAAAGCATATTTGATTTTGAACTTTTGGAATTATTTGCACTGCATTGAGAAAAAACAAAAGAAATTGAAAGTTTAAGATATAGATTGATCAAATTAGCCATTTTGTATAACGATCAGGTTACGTTGTGCACGATTATTTCCTCAGCAGAAAGAAAGAATGCGTAGAGTAACCGCTTCATGTAGAATCTGACATTATAAAAAGGTCCTGACTTAAGTTCCAGTTTATTATTCAAAAAAAAGTGAATATTGTCAAACTTTTCTGTTGTGTATTTCTACACAACAATTCTAGAACTCAAGCAAAGAATAGAAAGGAGAGATCATGTGTTGTGGAGGTAGGATTTGCATGTTATGCGCCTGCCTGATAATGGTGGTGATAATGATAGGATTCTTGTTCGGATTTGGAGTTTTTAGTAATGGGTTTCACAAATTGAAGGACACAATGCATGATGCCTGTCAGCCCTCCACCAGGAGGCCATTCTTGGGTTTTAATGCCCCTCCACCTTTCTAGAGTCCTATTCTTATTTTTCTCTTTTGATTCTATATTTGTGTATCAATCAATCACTGAAAATGGTTGGTATCTATTCAGTATTTATGTCTATAATTTGTGTATCAATCAGGTTGGTATCTATTCAGTATTTATGTCTATAATTATGTGTATCAATCAATCACTGAAAATGTTTGGTGTCTATTCAGTATTTATGTCTACGGTTACGACCTCTGTTGCATTTACTGCGTGTTGATATTATCTCAGACTCTCAGTTCAGTTGAAATGTGTTCATATATTGATTTATATTGTCCAAAGAAAACATTCGAAAACTTTAAATTCTGTTCGAATCAATACTGCAGGAGCTGTGTAAGATCCAAAAATATGGAATCAGGAATGCAACTAATAAATAGAACTGCCACGATTTTGCAGGGTTGCTAATCGTTACGTCTGATACTATACAATTCACATTTGCAAATGGATTAACTGAATGATTCTAGTTTGTACATACACAATGTATACACCTTCCCTCATGTGTGTGTCTGTGTGTATTCATGCACATTTCGTTACTCCTCCAAAGAGCGATTAGTACCATAGCGAACCTGCACGAAGAAGAATAAAGTATAATACCCATGACCCAATTTAAGGACTATTTAGTAAATGAGAGAAACTATAGAGACTATTTTGTAAATAAGAAAAATTTGGTCTTAAAAACCCATTATTGCTCAAACTAGAGCTTTATTTCTCTTTCTCATTTTCCTTCTTTCTCTCTTTAAACTAGGGCAAGAAAGGAGTGTGGATTAAAAGAGAAAAAGGAAGCAATTCACTCTCCAATTCCAATCTTATTAAGGTAAGGAAACTTCTTAGCCTCTTTATCCATAGTGATGTCTTTGTTTAGTGCTCTATATTAGTATAAGGTTGAATTATGGTTGTAATAGGGTATGGGTTTATGGAAATCTTTGTTGTGATAGGAAAGTGAGTACATAGGTGGTGGAAATCAAGTGCGATAGTGGGAAGTGACTTCAAGTAATATGTTTTTGATGAAACATATTTTGAGAACTTGGTATGTTGTGATATTAAAAAATGGATTGAGCATGTGCTAACTTGTGATTTTGATGTATGTGAAATGTATGCAGTGGCTTTTGTGAAAGCAAAGTATTTGATGAAAGATTTAAATGAATTTGAAGTGTTATGAGCTCTTGAATGTTTTTTGGAATGATTGGTAGGAACGTGTTCCAATTTATTTGTTATTTGGCCTATCTAACAGGATAAATAGCTAGAAACTCATTTGTTATTTGGCCTACCTAACGGGATAAACAGTCAGGAACTGGATCCAGTGTACCAAGAGTAACTTGAACCATTCATGAGCTAAATGACAAATACTCAATGTATTTGTGAATGTGATTTGATAAATGATGAAGCCACTTGCTATTTGTATATATGTGTGTGTGGATTGGAAATGTTTCCAAATGTGATTTTCATGTGTTGAAATGCTTTGAGAAAGTATATTATGTATATAACATGCTCAAACCGATAAAGGAATGTCAATATCACTTACTGGGCATTGTTTTGCTCATACCACAAAGTTGCCATTTTTGCAGATTTGTAAAGTTTTGGGTGCATATTGTTTGATAATTGGAAGAGGAGAATTGGAGTTTTGAAGATGTTGGTGATTCTATAGTGATAAAAATGTGAATAATGTAATTATGTAGAGGTATGATGGAATTGTTGATATTAGAACATTTTGTTCAATCTTTTGGTTATAGTGAAAGAATACTAGCGTATTGATGTTTGTAGCTGTGTAAATAAGTAGAGTGAAGTGTAATGAATGTTTTGTGTTATTGGAAACATGTTTCATTTGATTTTGGTGCGTAGATTTCATAAGGATTTGAGGAGGGAAATGTGTTGTTGAAGAAGGGAGTTCCGGACGGTAGTTTCGGACTCCCAGGACCATCCGAACCTATTTGACTGCAGGCATATTAATTTGGTCGCGACAGTTTCGGACGGCCGAAACTCCCCTGTGCCGTCCGAACCTAAATTACAGAGAGCGTGCATTTTGCTCAAAGTTTCGGACTGTATGTCGGACGCTGAGGGGTCGTCCGAACCTAAGTTTCGGACGTCCGAAAGTTTCCTGAGACCTTCCGATCCTATCTTTTCAACTAGTTTTCAGTTTTCGTTTTTCCAAATCATTTGTACAACTATGTTATGAATCGTTGGCAAAGATAAGTCATATTTCAAATATGTCGGCTTGACTTTGATGGTTTTCTTGAAATTGAGAATGAAAGATTTTCCTTTTATTTAGTATATACGATCCTTTGGCATAGTACACTACTATAATAAGAGGCTTCGCACTCTGGGAGCTAGTTCCCTAGAGTGTGGCCTTGCCACGTAGGTTTTTGGGGCGTGACATTGAGTGGTATCAGAGATTAAGTTGATAACAATAAGTTGATGACTATGTGTATACATAAGAGATGAAATGTAGTACATTATTTGTTAGGAATGTCATAGTGATGTCTTTGTTTAGTGCTCTATATTAGTATAAGGTTGAATTATGGTTGTAATAGGATATGGGTTTATGGAAATCTTTGTTGTGATAGGAAAGTGAGTACATAGGTGGTGGAAATCAAGTGCGATAGTGGGAAGTGACTTCAAGTAAGTGGTTTGATATTCCTTTATATTTTAATATGTTTTTGATGAAACATATTTTGAGAACTTGGTATGTTGTGATATTAAAAAATGGATTGAGCATGTGCTAACTTGTGATTTTGATGTATGTGAAATGTATGCAGTGGCTTTTGTGAAAGCAAAGTATTTGATAAAAAATTTAAATGAATTTGAAATGTTATGAGCTCTTGAATGTTTCTTGGAATGATTGGTAGGAACATGTTCCAATTCATTTGTTATTTGGCCTATCTAGCGGGATAAATAGCTAGAAACTCATTTGTTATTTGGCCTACCTGACGGGATAAACAGTCAGGAACTGGATCCAGTGTACCAAGAGTAACTTGAACCATTCATGAGCTAAATGACAAATACTCAATATATTTGTGAATGTGATTTGATAAATGATGAAGCCACTTGCTATTTGTATATATTTGTGTGTGGATTGGAAATGTTTCCAAATGTGATTTTCATGTGTTGAAATGCTTTGAGAAATTATATTATGTATATAACATGCTCAAACCGATAAAGAAATGTCAATATCACTTACTGGGCATTGTTTTGCTCATACCACAAAGTTGCCATTTTTGCAGATTTGTAAAGTTTTGGGTGCATATTGTTTGATAATTGGAAGAGGAGAATTGGAGTTTTGAAGATGTTGGTGATTCTATAGTGATAAAAATGTGAATAATGTAATTATGTAGAGGTATGATGGAATTGTTGATATTAGAACATTTTGTTCAATCTTTTGGTTATAGTGAAAGAATACTAGCGTATTGATGTTTGTAGCTGTGTAAATAAGTAGAGTGAAGTGTAATGAATGTTTTGTGTTATTGGAAACATGTTTCATTTGATTTTGGTGCGTAGATTTCATAAGGATTTGAGGAGGGAAATGTGTTGTTGAAGAAGGGAGTTCCGGACGGTAGTTTCGGACTCCCAGGACCATCCGAACCTATTTGACTGCAGGCATATTAATTTGGTCGCGACAGTTTCGGACGGCCGAAACTCCCCTGTGCCGTCCGAACCTAAATTACAGAGAGCGTGCATTTTGCTCAAAGTTTCGGACTGTATGTCGGACGCTGAGGGGTCGTCCGAACCTAAGTTTCGGACGTCCGAAAGTTTCCTGAGACCTTCCGATCCTATCTTTTCAACTAGTTTTCAGTTTTCGTTTTTCCAAATCATTTGTACAACTATGTTATGAATCGTTGGCAAAGATAAGTCATATTTCAAATATGTCGGCTTGACTTTGATGGTTTTCTTGAAATTGAGAATGAAAGATTTTCCTTTTATTTAGTATATACGATCCTTTGGCATAGTACACTACTATAATAAGAGGCTTCGCACTCTGGGAGCTAGTTCCCTAGAGTGTGGCCTTGCCACGTAGGTTTTTGGGGCGTGACATTGAGTGGTATCAGAGATTAAGTTGATAACAATAAGTTGATGACTATGTGTATACATAAGAGATGAAATGTAGTACATTATTTGTTAGGAATGTCATAGTGATGTCTTTGTTTAGTGCTCTATATTAGTATAAGGTTGAATTATGGTTGTAATAGGATATGGGTTTATGGAAATCTTTGTTGTGATAGGAAAGTGAGTACATAGGTGGTGGAAATCAAGTGCGATAGTGGGAAGTGACTTCAAGTAAGTGGTTTGATATTCCTTTATATTTTAATATGTTTTTGATGAAACATATTTTGAGAACTTGGTATGTTGTGATATTAAAAATGGATTGAGCATGTGCTAACTTGTGATTTTGATGTATGTGAAATGTATGCAGTGGCTTTTGTGAAAGCAAAGTATTTGATAAAAAATTTAAATGAATTTGAAATGTTATGAGCTCTTGAATGTTTCTTGGAATGATTGGTAGGAACATGTTCCAATTCATTTGTTATTTGGCCTATCTAGCGGGATAAATAGCTAGAAACTCATTTGTTATTTGGCCTACCTGACGGGATAAACAGTCAGGAACTGGATCCAGTGTACCAAGAGTAACTTGAACCATTCATGAGCTAAATGACAAATACTCAATATATTTGTGAATGTGATTTGATAAATGATGAAGCCACTTGCTATTTGTATATATTTGTGTGTGGATTGGAAATGTTTCCAAATGTGATTTTCATGTGTTGAAATGCTTTGAGAAATTATATTATGTATATAACATGCTCAAACCGATAAAGAAATGTCAATATCACTTACTGGGCATTGTTTTGCTCATACCACAAAGTTGCCATTTTTGCAGATTTGTAAAGTTTTGGGTGCATATTGTTTGATAATTGGAAGAGGAGAATTGGAGTTTTGAAGATGTTGGTGATTCTATAGTGATAAAAATGTGAATAATGTAATTATGTAGAGGTATGATGGAATTGTTGATATTAGAGCATTTTGTTCAATCTTTTGGTTATAGTGAAAAAATACTAGCGTATTGATGTTTGTAGCTGTGTAAATAAGTAGAGTGAAGTGTAATGAATGTTTTGTGTTATTGGAAACATGTTTCATTTGATTTTGGTGCTTAGATTTCATAAGGATTTGAGGAGGGAAATGTGTTGTTGAAGAAGGGAGTTTTGGACGGTAGTTTCGGACTCCCAGGACCGTCCGAACCTATTTGACTGCAAGCATATTAATTTTGTTGCGACAGTTTCGGACGGCCGAAACTCCCCTGTGCCGTCCGAACCTAAATTACAGAGAGGGTGCATTTTGCTCAAAGTTTAGGACGGTATGTCAGACGCTGAGGGGTCGTCCGAACCTAAGTTTCGGACGTTCGAAAGTTTCCTGAGACCGTCCGATCCTATCTTTTCAACTAGTTTTCATTTTTCGTTTTTTCAAATCATTTGTACAACAATGTTATGAATCGTTGGTAAAGATAAGTCATATTTCAAAGATGTCGGCTTGACTTTGATGGTTTTCTTGAAATTGAGAATGGAAGATTTTCCTTTTATTTAGTATATACGATCCTTTGGCATAGTACACTACTATAATAAGAGGTGTCGCACTCTGGGAGCTAGTTCCCTAGAGTGTGGCCATGACACGTCGGTTTTTGGGGCGTGACATAAAGTTTGGAACATTAGAATTTTGAGAACAAACAACGACCTTAGCTCCTGAAAACTTCTGCATTTGAGATGGTCACTTCAGTAAATCATATGAAGGTTGAAGGTTCCATTATTCTTGAGAATTTTTGGTGGCACATAGTTGCTAATTTGCCTTCAGAAGCCTAATGCCAAAATCTATTCTCATTATGCTTTCCATAATTATGTGATGAGGAAGCAAACCCGAGAAGCTTTGTGGATGATCCATTGCAAGGAGTTGGATGACCTTTGACTCGTGCAAGGACTAAGCGAATGAAGACGGCTTTGTATTCATTGATCAAAGGCATTTTTGAGCGTGAAGTAGTTCGTGAAGTTCGTGACAAGGATTCTGAGTTCATTTCATGTTTGGGAGTATCACAAATGGAGTACAATGTTATGTTAGATCTATCACAATGGAGTTTTGAAGGCAAGAATTGATGGAAAAGATGGACATGGAGCATGAAAGAGCTCCACGTCGCGACGTCCATGGAGTCCATATCGCGACGTGAAGAAACGTAGAAGAGGAGTTGGAGCAAATTGCCAACGTCGCGACGTGCGACCAATGACGTCGCGACGTGCACCGACGTCGTGACGTCCAGGCCCTTCCACGTCGCGACGTAACTCTCTGGAAGTTTTCAGAGTCGGAAGAAAATTCACCAAAAATTCGACATTAAATCAAGAATGATCCCCACGTCGCGACGTGCGACCACCGACGTCGCGACGTGCGGGAACGACATGCTGTTTTGTTCAAATTTGTTAGCCGTTATTTTTCTTAGGGTTTTTCCACTATAAAAGGAAACTTTGTGTACATTTTTGGACAGACTTTCAGACTTGGATAATTTGAATTTTGTGAGTTTTATATAAAACTTTCTTTGGTTCTTTGTGAAGAACATCAATTCCATTCCATCAAGTGTTTGATTGTGTGGGGTTTTGGATAACGGGGGTTCCAAGAAACAAGTAGTTTTGGGGTGTTCGTTGCTTAATTTGATAGGTAAGTTTCTCATTCAATCATTGAATTTGGGGCTGCCTCCTTTGTTCTATTGCATTCTAATCATCTAATTGAATTCTTTCAGTTATTTTTCCTTAATTGATCTTGGGTTTACGTTCTTAGAATTCATACGGGTCTAGGATCGTATCAGTTTGGTATCAGAGCCTAATTGGGGATTTTTCCATCAAAGAATTGCATCTTTGATTGTCTTCTTGTGAAATTGATATTATTGTTGCATTTTTGATTCCATTGTTTGGCATTGTGTTCTTCTTATCATTATTTGATAGATTGTGGCCAAGAAGAAAATTTTAAAAAAAAATTGCAGAAAAAAATAGTGCAGAAAACGTGAAAAAAAAAATAGTGCAGAAAACGTGGAAAAAAAAAGTGCAGAAATTGATAAAAAAAAAGAGAAAAGAAGGCCAATGTGAGTTTTGATTTTTAAGTTTCAGTTCATGAGTTCTCAAGATAACATCTCTTATTGTTTCCTTGATTGAAGTTATTGCATTTGGAAATTACTTGTCTTTCAATCATATCTCATTGTTAGTATTGGGTAACATTGTCTCATTGCTTTTCTTAAATTTTCTTTTGTGAGTCCTTATTGTTAGTATTGGGTAACATTTTGATTCTTGTTGCCTACTTTCATTCCATTGTTCAAGAGTTCTTGTACTCATTCTTGTTTCCTTAAAGTCTTTTATATTTGTTTACATATTCTTAATCAATTGAATTCTTGGTTGGATTGTGAGTGTTTGTTCAACTCAAAGAACTTGTAAAGGAAGTTAGAGGGTTTCAATCTATTGAGTGAAACACGAGAGTGAGAGTAAACACTTAGGGAGTGGAAAGGATATCTATATTATTCCAAAAAAAAAATTCATCATGAGTGGGGAAGGAACTAGTGAATCTGCATTCAAAGGTACTAGTGAACCAACATTCAATATAGAAACTGTTTTTAAAGCTATTCAAGCACAGTTTGATAAAATCAATGTTAGGCTTGATTTTCTAGAGTCTAGTGAACCAACAACTAGGGAGAGAGCGGGTAGAAATCCATTGTTTGAGAGGGAAGAACATGAGGAAGTGTCGGAGGAGGAAGAAGAAATGACATGGGGTCGAGGTAGGAATAATAGGAATAATAGGAATGATAGGGATGATAGGAGAAAGGATAATCACATGGGGGCTATTAAAATGAAAATTCCAGAATTTCAAGGAAAGAATGATCCTGAGGTTTACTTAGAGTGGGAAAGGAGGGTAGATCATGTTTTTGACTGTCATGACTATTCGGAGGAGAAAAGGTGAAGTTAGCCGTAGTGGAGTTTACCCATTATGCCTCAATTTGGTGGGACCAATTAATATACAATAGAAGGAGGTATGGAATGATGCCAGTTAGGACTTGGGCGGAGGTTAAGAGGATAATGAGAAAGAGGTACGTTCCTACTCATTACCAAAGGGATGTAGTGAGGAAATTGCAAACCTTGAACCAGGGTAATAAGAGTGTGGAGGAGTATTTTCAGGAGATGGAGGTATCTTTAATTCGGGTCAACATAGATGAGGACCATGAGTTAACAATGGGTAGATTTGTGGCGGGATTGAACAGGGAGATAGCTGATGTGGTAGACTTGCAAGAATACAATAGCATGGAGGAATTGTTGCATAAGGCCTTGAAGGTTGAGAGAATTATTAAGGCTAAAGGGAAGAGTACTTGGAAGAGTACTTGGAAGGATAATAAGCCAGTGTCCAACAATAAATTCGGAAATGAAAAGGTTAACTCCAAACCTAAGGTAGAACGGAAATAGGAAGCCGAAAAGGAGAAGGTTGAGATGAAAACAAATGTGAAGAGTAGAGACATAAGGTGCTATAAGTGCCAGGGTGTAGGGCATATACAATCCGAATGTCCTAACAAAAGGACTATGTTCTTGTTACCTAATGGGGAGTATGAGAGTGAGCATTCCGATGACGAGGGAGATATACCATTGGGTGAGGAGAGTGATGGAGAGGAAGAGTTGCCAATGGGGGGAGAGGCTCTTGTCAATTTACGGGTTTTGAATAAACAATCTAAGATAGAGGGAGAGTTAGTGCAACGGGATAACATTTTTCACACTAGGTGTCATGTACAAGGAAAGGTGTGTAGCTTAATCATTGATAGTGGGAGTTGCACTAATATAGCTAGTATATTGTTGGTAGAGAAGTTGGGGTTGAGAACACTTAAACATCCTAAATCCTATAAACTACAATGGTTGAGTACTAGTGGGGAGGCCAAGGTGAATAAGCAAATCAAGATTGAGTTTGTGATAGGTAGATATAAGGATAAGGGGTTGTGTGATGTGGTGCCTATGCAAGCTGCCCATATACTTTTGGCGCGTCAGTGGCAGTTTGATAGAAGGGTAGTGTATGATGGGTACACCAATAGGTACACATTGGAGATGAACAGCCGCAAGCATACATTGGTGCCTTTGAAGCCTTGGGAGGCACAAGAAGATCAAATTCGAATTGTAAAGATTTTGATAAGAAAGAAAAAGGCGAATCTAGTGAGAGTAAAAGCTGAGAGGAAAACATCAAAAGAGAAGAAGAAAAATCAGAAAAAGAGAAAAATAAATTGAGTGTTTTTGCAACAAAAAGAGAGGTGAAAGAAAAATTGAGTAAGGGAGAGAGTGTGTTTATTTTGTTGTATAAAGATGTGTTTTTGCTTGATGCTAAGATGCTTGTTCTTTTACCTCGAGAAGTGGTGTTTTTATTGCAGGAGTACGAGGATGCTTTTTCCGAGGAGTTGCCTGCATGACTTCCACCATTGCGGGGGATAGAGTACCAAATCGACTTCATTTCCGGTGCTTCTATACCAAACCGTCCAGCCTATCGAGCTAATGCGGAGGAGTCCAAGAAGATTCAAGCTCAAGTGGAGGAGTTGTTGCAAAAGGAGGCTGTGAGAGAGAGCCTTAGTCCATGTGCAGTGCCGGTCATTTTGGTGCCCAAGAAGGACACGAGTTGGAAGATATGTATGGACTGCCGAGCCGTCAACAAAATTACGGTAAAGTATCGTCACCCTATTCCTCGACTTGATGACATGTTGGATGAGTTGCATGGTGCATGCATGTTTTCTAAGGTCGATTTGAAAAGTGGATATTTCCAAATTCGCATAAAAGAGGGAGATGAGTGGAAAACCGCTTTTCAAAACAAAATTTGGTTTATATGAGTGGCTTATCATGCCTTTTGGATTGACAAATGCGCCTAGTACATTCATGAGATTAATGAATCATGTTTTGAGACCTTTTATAGGGAAGTTTGTCGTTGTTTACTTTGATGATATACTAATTTATAGTAAGTCATTGGATGAACATGTGTTGCATTTGAAGGAAGTTTTTATCGTGTTAATGGAAAATTTGAAGAAATGCTCTTTTTGTATGGATTCTATTGTTTTTATTGGTTTTGTTGTGAGTGCTAACAGCATTAAGGTAGATGAAGAAAAGGTTAGGGCAATCAAGGAGTGGCCTACACCAAAGAATGCCAGTGAGGTCCGGAGCTTTCATGGTTTGGCAGGATTTTATCGAAGGTTTGTTAAAAATTTTAGCACTATTGCCTCACCATTGAATGATCTTGTTAAAAAGTATGCCGTATTTAAACGGGAAAAACTGCATGAAAAGGCTTTTAACATGTTGAAGGACAAACTCACACAAGCACCTGTTTTAATGTTGCCTGATTTCAATAAAGTTTTTGAAGTTCAATGTGATGCCTCTGGGCTTGGGATTGGAGCTGTTTTGATGCAGGACTCGAAGCCGATTGGGTATTTCAGCGAGAAAATGCATGGGGCTGTCCTGAACTATCCAACGTATGACAAAGAGCTTTATGCTCTCGTGAGGGCGTTGCAAACTTGGCAACATTATTTGTGGCCAAAGGAGTTCTTTATCCACTCCGATCATGAACCACTCAAGCATTTGAAGTCTCAAGGGAAGCTGCACCGAAGACATGCTAGGTGGATGGAATTCATTGAATCTTTTCCTTACGTCATCAAGCACAAGAAAGGTAAGGAAAATGTAGTGGCAGTGCTTTGTCACGAAGGTATGTGCTTCTTACTTTCTTGCAGTCGAAGTTGTTGGGATTTGATTTACTTAAAGGGTTGTATGCGGGTGATAATGATTTTGGTGAAATCTTTGCTGAATGTTCACAAACTGTATGGAATGATTATTTTCAGCATGATGGATTTCTTTTTAAGAAAGGAAAATTGTGCGTGCCTAAGAGTTCTTACCATGAATTGCTTATTAGGGAGGCACATTGTGGGGGTCTTATGGGGCATTTTGGTATCACAAAGACACTAGACATATTGCATGAACATTTTTATTGGCCTAAAATGCGAAATGATGTTCAAAGTTTTTGTGGAAAATGTGTTTCATGTCGTCAAGCAAAGTCTAAGGTCATGCCTCATGGTTTTTATACCCCATTACCCGTTCCTAGTCATCCATGGGTCGACATATCGATGGATTTTGTGTTAGGGTTGCCTAGGACACAGTCGGGTCATGATAGCATCTTTGTGGTAGTCGATCGCTTTAGCAAAATGGCGCATTTTATAGCATGCAATAAGACTAATGATGCATCGCATATTGCTGAATTGTTCTTTCGTGAAATAGTTAGATTGCATGGTATTCCAAAGACTATAGTTAGTGATCGGGATGTCAAGTTTTTGAGTCATTTTTGGCGCACATTATGGTTTAGGTTAGGCACGAAGTTGTTGTTTTCCACAGCTGCACATCGACAAACGGATGGGCAAACTGAAGTTGTTAATCGAAAACTAACAACCTTGCTTCGAGCCTTAATTCAGAAAAATTTGAAAAGTTGGGAAAAATGTTTGCCACATGTTGAATTTGCATATAATAGGGCCATGCATTCCCCTACATCTTATTCACCGTTTGAAGTAGTTTATGGGTTTAATCCACTAACACCTTTAATGTATTGCCTATTGCTACTAGTCATATTTTGGATTTTTGGATTTAGATGGTAAGCAGAAGGCGGATCACATCAAGGAAATGTATTCCAAGGTTCGAGCAAACATTGAATGTCGAAATGAACAAGTTGCTAAGAGAGCAAGTCAGGGGAGAATCAAGGTTTCTTTTGAACCCAGAGATTGGGTGTGGGTTCATATGCGCAAAGAACGATTTCCACATCAACGGAAATCAAAGCTTCAACAAAAGGGAGATGGTCCATTTCAAGTTTTAGCAAAAGTTAATGATAATGCATATATTATCGATTTGCCTAGTGAATTTGGTAATGTTTCTAGCACATTAGTTGTTGGTGATCTTTCTTTGTATGACCTAGGTGATTCGAGGACGAATCCTCTTGGGGAAGGGGGGAATGATGAGGAAGCTAACCCGAGAAGCTTTGTGGATGATCCATTGCAAGGAGTTGGAGGACCTTTGACTCGTGCAAGGACTAAGCGAATGAAGACGGCTTTGTATTCATTGATCAAAGACATTTTTGAGCGTGAAGTAGTTCGTGATGTTCGTGACAAGGATTCTGAGTTCATTTCATGTTTGGGAGTATCACAAATGGAGTACAATGTTGTGTTAGATCATAATGGAGTTTTGAAGGCAAGAATGGATGGAAAAGATGGACAAGGAGCATGAAAGAGCTCCACGTCGCGACGTCCATGGAGTCCACATTGCGACGTGGAGAAACATAGAGGAGGAGTTGGAGCAAATTGCCAACGTCACGACGTGCGACCAATGACGTCGCGACGTGCACTGACGTCGCGACGTCTAGGCCCTTCCATGTCGCGACGTAACTCTCTGGAAGTTTTCAGAGTTGGAAGAAAATTCATCAAAAACTCGACATTAAATCAAGAATGATGCGACCAATGACGTCGCGACGTGCACTGACGTTGCGACGTCTAGGCCCTTCCACGTCGCGCGACGTAACTCTCTGGAAGTTTTCAGAGTTGGAAGAAAATTCACCAAAAATTCGACATTAAATCAAGAATGATTCCCATGTCGCGACGTGCCACCACCGACGTCGTGACGTGCGGGAACGACGGGCTGTTTTGTTTAAATTTGTTAGCCGTTATTTTTCTTAGGGTTTTTCCACTATAAAAGGAAACTTTGTGTACGTTTTTGGGCAGACTTTCAGACTTGGATAATTTGAATTTTGTGAGTTTTATATAAAACTTTCTTTGGTTCTTTGTGAAGAACATCAATTCCATTCCATCAAGTGTTTGATTGTGTGGGGTTTTGGATAACGGGGGTTCCCAGAAACAAGTATTTTTGGGGTGTTCGTTGCTTAATTTGATAGGTAAGTTTCTCATTCAATCATTGAATTTGGGGTTGCCTCCTTTGTTCTATTGCATTCTAATCATCTAATTGAATTCTTTCAGTTATTTTTCCTCAATTGATCTTGGGTTTACGTTTTTATAATTCATACGGGTCTAGGATCGTATCATTATGGCTGTACCAAGAAACACGGATGGCAAAATCTCTCAATTTACTTGCCGTTTATGATCCGCAGGATGGAATAAGTAGCAAATGCAGTGCTAACATACGCTAGCTGAACCAGAACCAAAATTGAGGGCTGTTTATATATAACTAGTATAAAATAAATTTTTTTCATTAAATATAAATATATATATAACTAATAAAGTATTAATTAATTGACAATCATAAGAATGAAAATATAAATATATACACATACCATACTAATAAAACACTTATTTATTAACATTTGAACATAAAAGAAAACAAATGTGTCATATAAGTCTACATATGTTATATATCTTGAAAAATTTATTTATTTTATTCTTATTCTCCATGTATATTAAAATTGTCATAAAAAAATTTCATAGAATACCTTTAATTAAGTGTTTCAATATATTCAAAATTTTCGATTTTGACAAGATAAACAGAAACAATTCAAATTTAAATCATGGGCATATGGATTTCTTAGCTTGAACACTTTGTTTGATTGTCTACATTTCTAAATTTGGTGGACAATTTTAATTTTTTTTTCATGATAAGCCAATCTATCATAATCAAATTAAATTTTAACTTCTTTATTTTATGATAAGCCAAGTGATCAAAGTCAAATTTGACTTGGACTTTTAGTTACTACTTATTAAAAGATAAAAAAAAGGGGACCACATTCTCTTTACTAAATCCCAACCATCAATCAATTATAAGTCAATCTCTAAAACCCACTCCCCCCTTCTATCTCTACCACCTCTAGTCACGTACTATCATCAAACACTATGGTTCAAATGCAGAGATGTTTTGTTTTTATCGCATTCTTTACCATATTGATTTGCAGAGCGGACAAGATTACCGGTGCTAAACCAGTAGGGATAAGGGTACTAACCCTTACTTTTGAGAACAAGGGGGACGGCCGCACCTGCTCACCTCTTAGATCCGCCAATGCTAACTTACTAGCAAAATGCACATAAACAGAGAAATTGTTTACTTTAAGTTAGAACTGATTGACAATCCTGTAAACTAAAGGAACCTGAAATATATATATATATATATATAGTTCCTCTCCTACTATTAACCAGGAAGTCACACAGTTTGTAGTACTGTAATAAGGTATCTCAACAATTCAAGAAATTTGGGATAATTTATAGACATTCCAATATCCGCCATGTGCCGACATCTTTATTTAAGAAAGCCAAAAATGAATTCTGCAAAATTGTAAAATGTATAGTGGTGTACAATCTTAACAAAGTTGGAAGTATCCCAAGACTGAAGAACTGAAGCCATTGGGTTTCTCTGTACTCCTTATCGATCTCTTCTGCACATCTGCATAATAATTTGCAAAAGTTGCATTGAGTGCCTGCATCAAAAGACTGGTCCATGAATTGTGGTTCTAATTAAATAAAAGAGTAAACAAGTTTCAAGATAGTTGCCACATTAGCTGTGGCTCTAATTAAGCAAAAAATTAGACAAGTTTTAGGACAGTTGCCACTTGCACTTTTTTTTTTATTTTTTAATCTAATTTGCTAATCTTCTGTTAATACCAGTGTTTCTGTTGGAAAAACGAGTGGGTCGCCCATGATGGGTTAACCTTACTCAGTTTAAATTAATAAAAAATTAAAATATCCAAGGATGAACTACGTTCACTGCTTGGAGAATTTTGTTGCTTTAAAGCAACAAAACGAAATAGAAAACTAGAGATGGCAAAAATACCCATGCATATTACCCACCTGCAATATAATCTGCTGTTGAGTGAAAAATGCATTGACTAAATATTGATATATTTTTTAAACAATTGTCTTGTTTTTCATGCCTTTTATGCTATTTATATAGTGTTTTGTGCATTTTGAAGGATTTCCCATATTAAGGTGCTCAAATGACAAAAAGGACTCTTTGAGGATAAATGGTACAAAAATGGTGAAAAGACAATCAAGGCCAACCAAAGTTAAAGAGAGAATTCAAAGAGGAGTACTTGGCTCCAAGAATAAGGATGAAGCACAAGACAAGGTTAGTGGAGAATGGCTAAGTGTTGGAAAAGCTCAAGTAGCTAGGAACTAAGAGCATAGAAAAAGGATGGAATCTCACATCTCTTAGAAAACCCTAGGACCTTGGTGTAACTTGGAACCTTAGAATCTTAGGATTAAACTTAGGAATCATGCCTTACATGACCATGACTTGGCTTAGTACTTCACTTTAAACTTAAACCTTCACCCAATCTCAATAATAAAACCCAAGGACATGTTTTAAACACACCTTGGCTGTGGCATTTGCCATGGCCAACATGCACACACATTCGCCACTTTGTTTTCTTTCTTAGTCTCATACATCTCTAAACCTAGGAAGCACTTAGGATTTAGGACTAACTCATGCATTTCATATAAAAACCACACAAACACCTTAACACACACACACACACACACAAACACACACCCCTTGGCTATGGCAAATGCCACGGTCAAAATAACTTAAACATTTGCCATAGCCAACTTACCCTAGAATCCCCCAAACCCCTCACACACATCACACTTTGACCGTGACAAATGCCATGGCCAAAACTCTAAACTCTTCATCTTCCTCACATTTTGGCCGTGGCATATCACTCATACATCACTCATTCCACACTCACACTTTGTACTAGAAGTTTTTACACACCTTGTCCATGGCAAATGCCACAATCAACTAACCCTAAAAGCATAAAAAACCCTAACCCTAGTACACTTTGGCCATGGTATTTCTTTTACACACTCATTTTTATCTATCTTTCATTTCACTCACACTTTGGTTGTGGAAAATGCCACAGTCAAAACACTTTTCCTCAATCGCATTTCATGCATTTTGTATTTACCTTACACTTTGGCTGTGGCAAAACACACACAAATGACTTAAATTGTATTTCTAGGTTAGTTCATGAATGTTTGGCCGTGGCATTTGCCATGGCCAAAACACTCTGATACGAATGGAGTAGCTTTTGAGTTCTATTCCACACGTTTTCCACAACCTTTGGATCGTTGTTTCCCAATTAATCCGAACAAGCACGAATCACAGAAGAACAATGCGAAAACAAGACAACAAAACAATAAAGGATATTGAACGAGAAGGATTGGAAGAAATCAACCAAACTCCAACGTTAACACAAACAGATTCAGTCCAACTAATGTAAATCAAAAGTTAAACTTCCTCAGTTCGGCGTGTTCTATAAATCTAGAACGGGTAAGCTCAACCTAAAGCTCCTTACTTAAGGTTTTCGCGGGTCTTATGATTGTTCAACTAAACTTAGAAGAACTCTCACGTTTTCTCTCAACTTTTCACAGCTGGAAGAAGGTTTTAGCAAAGCTAAACTTTTATCAAATTTCATCTATGTGAAAAACGTTACAATGGCAACCCTTAAATAGGGAAGAATTCGGCCATGCCCAAACAGGAAAAGGGAACAAGAAGCAAATTACGATTTGACTTCTTGACTAACAAGAAAGTTTCCTAAAAGACTACTTTCCAAATTACCATGCAAGGCAATTGGACAAGGACTGGACTTATTAATCAACGAAAGTAAAGCCCAATTAATTAATGTTAATGGACTTATTATTACAACCCAAAAGTAAATCCTAAAATTAACAACGGCGTGATCCATAATAAATCCAAGAATACGCCTCTTCATGGACTTCTTAAAAATCGGCCTTTGTGATGTTTCTTCAAGGTGGATCATGAATTGTTAATGAAGAAACATGAAACAAAACTCCTCCTTGAGATGATTGAGATAATTCGGCCTCCATAGCTTCAAAATGTGAAGACAATAAATTGTGCAAGGCTGCCTTCATCTTTGAACTCCTTGATCTCATCATTGGTCCATCAAGATTCACCAAAGGGTCTTGAGAACTCGGCCTTGGCACCATGGACATGGGTTGATTTCCATCACACTCACATCACAACATTTTCCACAAAACATGCATTTTATGAATAACTTGGTCGTGGTAAATGCCATGACCAAAACTCTCTCACTTCACTCTCACACACTCACTTTGCATTGCATGCATTCATTGGCCGTGGAAAATCATACACAAATTCACACACTCGCACTTTAATACATTTCATGCATAATTTTCCATGGCCAATTCATTCTAGTTTTAGGCTTCTCATGCATCTTTAGGCGTTAGTTCTACCTAGGCATTCCCCAACCAAGTGTTATGCCATGTCATGGTCTCCAACCACTCAAAACAAACCAAGTCATCCGACTAACTATAGAACCTCTAACCTTAGTCCAAGTTCAAGTTAGGTCTAGTAGGCAATGTTACCTCTAGTTAATACTAATCAACTTTTGTTTGACCTAATTGACCGTGATTTGACTTGATAGAATAGAGTTGACTTGTTTGACCTGACTTTGACCAACTTTGACCTAACTAACCAAAAACCCTAAGTTGGAATCCCCAAAATCTTAGTTTTGCTAGTTTGACCTAGTTTAACAACGTTGGACTAGTTTGACATAGTCAACCATAGTTTGACCAAGTTTGATCGAGATTGACTTAGTTGAACTTTGTTAAACTAATAAAGATTAGTTGACTAGATAACTAAGTTTTGACTAGTTTGACAAAGTTTGACCAAGTCAACTTTAGTTTGACCAATTTTTACGAATATTGACCATAGGATTACGATAGTTAAACCATAAAACCCTAGTTAACCCAAGAAACCTTAAGACCAAACCAACCCTTTAGGTGAACCAAGAACCTTTAGAAACCAAAACCAAAACCCAACGTTGATTTATGTAATTAGTTCCATATGCTCAAGTATTTGGATGAAGCACTTTCAACACTTATCCACAATATTGAGAAGCCTACACAAAGGTGCCATATCTGAACCCACACTTGGAGCCAAGTACAAATCTTGGAGGCAAACTTCTCAAGGGACCATTATATTAAGATCCAAGGAGCAGGGATGCAAAAAGGATATTTTATGGCTTACTTGAAGCTAAAGCACATTGCCTGAAGGACATTACTTGGAGCCAAAGCATATTCCTTGGGGCTAAAACATATTCTTTGAAGCCAAAGAATATTCCTTGGAGCTCAACCTCTAGAAGTTCACTTCAAGCCTACGTATCTTGTTCCTTGGAGCCAAAGAATTGTAATACTATAAATAGATGGTCCTCAGAGAATAGAAGGAGCTTTTCCCGATCCTTGTTTCTATTTTACTCTTTTTAGAAGCTCTATTTTCTCTTTGTAGATGATGTCACTCACTATGAGTGGCTAAACCTTTAGTTCTTGGATTTTGGGAATGGATTCTTGAAATCTCATTTATGCATTAACAAATATGTTTGGATTTACTTGAATCTTTACTTGAAGTAGTTTACACTTGTTCTTGGAAAATGTTTTAAATGATTAAAGTGTAAGAATTGAGTTGAGTTTTGATGAACACTTCAAGAACTTCTTAGATTTGGCCGAGGTAACATATTTGACTATTGAGTTTTGATATTCTCAATAGTGTCAACTTAATCCTTGTGGGATCGATCCCTGCCACCACCTCTACACTTATGGTTAGGGAAATTTATCTTGTTGGGCCGTTAGGACCACATTTTGATCAGCAAATTTCTCAATCTTTTGTATTGAATATCAAAGCTAAAAAGTTGGCGCCGTTGTCGGGATTGGTAATATGCACCTTTGATTGATTGTTTGATTGTTGATTTGATTATTTCATTTGTCAGTTGAATTTCTTTCTTTTGACTCATTGCTATATTTTGTTCATACATTTGTTGTTAGATCACTTGTCTTGTTTCTTGGAGAAATCTTGTTTCATAGGTGTATGACAAGGACAAGGTTGCAAGGAACACCTGAATACTCTTTAGACTTGAATTTGGGAACCATCAAGAGAAGAACAAAAGCTATGGCTGATGAAACCCCACCAAGAAGGCTATTTGGGGGAACTTTCTATGAGCCAAACTTTAATGGAGGGCAAAATCCTTGTGCTATCAATGCTGAAAATTACATGGTGCCTTCACAACTAATTAACCTTATACAAAATAGAGAAATATTTCAAGGGTTGGTAGCCGAGGATACTCATATACACTTGAGCGTATTTCTCAAAATATGCAATACATTCAAGTTAAACGACGTTCCTCATGATGCCATTAAGCACATATTATTTCTATTTTCTCTAAGAGGAAGTGCATCGAGTTGGTATGATGCTATTGGTAGAGTATTATGTGAGACATTTGAGGAATTGAGTAGGAAGTTCATTACCATGTACTTCCAACTGGCAAGAATGGATTATTTAAAGATGAAAATCCTCCAATTTAAGCAAGGGGAAGGTGAACCATTTTTGGAAGCTTGGGACAAGTTTAGAGAGATGCTTAGGAGATATCCAAACCATGGCCTTGATAATGGAAGAGAGTTGCATGTTTTTTGCAATGGACTCAATGGAGAAACAATGAACTTGGTAAATGCAAGTGCGGGAGAAAAGTTGAGATCTATGACTTGTGAAGAAGTCAAGGAGCTATTTAATAATATAGCCGAGAATGAGTTCATTTGGTCAAATGGAAGGAGTTATCATGCAAAGAAGCCAAATGGAACTATTGAGCTAGACAAGACTGCTTACCTTGAAGCTCAAATAGCCTCAATACAAACCACCTTGGTGATTATACAAGCAAATATGGGAGAAAAAGGTGATAGTATGTGGGCTTTGCAAAGGTAATCATCATAATGATGAATGCCAATTGGTTATGGAGGAAGTGTGCTATGTGAATAATTCCAACAATTCACAATGGAAAAGCCAAGGCAATCACGAAAATTAATGGAATGAAGGGAATAGTGGTAACTTTGGAAATAGATTTTAATCTCAAAATTGCCCCATGTACCCTCCGAGATATAGAAATCATCAACCAAGCCAAGAAGACAAAAAACCTTCATTAGAAGACACTCTAGCCTCAATGGCTAAGAGCATGGAATCTTTGATGAGTCTACCCAAGCAAATGGAAGAATTAGGAAAAAGCAATGAAGAAAGGTGTGCTCTTTTGGACACCATGGTAAGAAAACAAGACACCCCACTTGAGACTCACGGTGGAATGTTAAGAGAACAAAGGGGCAATCATTAAGAATCTTGAAGTCCAAGTATGGCAACTTAGGCAAGCGATGCAACATAGGATGCAAGGTTCTCTTCCAAGTGAAACTTTCCCTAACCCCAAGGGAAAAGAAAAATGCAATGCTATTTACATGACATTGGATAAGATAATAGTTGTGGAAAGTTCAAACGAAGAGAGTGATGATGACGACGTGATTGAAATAATTAACATTGAAGATGATAGTGAGAATGAAAAAGGGCACTCAATAAGGGTAGAATAACTTGCAAGTAATGAGATTAGACAAGATCTCATGCAAGAAGAAGATAGCATGAAACCAATGGAAGAAGAGGGCTTTCACTCATGTGAAAAAGGAGAAGCAAGAAGAATCATTTGAAACTAATCCAAACATAGTGGAATATGAGGAACACATTTCCACTCGAACAACAAAAGAAGCTAGAAGAAGAGAATGAGCCATATGTGAAGTGGAGTCGGTCTCAAGGATCAAGGATTTCAATGCAAGTAACATGGATATGCCACTTGAGAAATACTTAGTGTCACCAAGTTATTCCAACTTCTTCCAAAATTCATTGCCTAACTATGGATAGATAAAAAAAGATAAGATTTGCTATTGGTAAAAGGAAATCTCCTCCAAGAAGGGTTGGCACCCAAAATAGTGATCTGGGAAGTATCACTATCTCTTGCAAGATTGGCTTAAGAGTGTTCAATAAGGATTTTTGCAACCTTGGATCAAGTATCAACGTGATGCCTTTTCCCACTGCTTTGGATGTTAGCTTAGGAGAACTCATTCAACCCACAAAGGTTGATCTTCAACTTGCAAATTTTACACATGTGAAATTGGTTTGAAGGGTGCAAAATTTCATGGTAACCGTACATCACTTTGTGTTCCCAACCGATTTCTTCATCCTTGATATGGAGGAAGACGAGGAATCTTTCATTATCTTAGGAAGACTATTTTTGGCCACCGAGAATGCTCTCATTGGAGTAAAAGAAAGAATTATCACTTTTAAGGTGGATGATCAAAACTCAAAATCAAGAGCTAACCCTTCAAAATGGCAAAAAAGGTCAAGATATGAGAAAATAGGCCAACCTTCAAAGTTGCAGAAAAGAGCTCATGACAAGAAATAATTGAAGCAACTTCCGAGTTGAGTAGATGGAATTGGTGATCCCAAGATATGCGTTCTTAACATGGAATGAAAGATGAGTAAGGGAAAGAAGAAAAGGAGGCTTGAGAATGGAAAATAAAGAAGAAATCATCAATAAGTAGCGCCGTCGATGTTAAAACAAGCGCTACTTAGGTAACCCAAGAGTTTCTTTAAATTAATGTAGGTAAATTTTCTTGTTTAGTTGATTGATTATGTGTTTCTATGTGCACGTGACATGTCGCCACAATTAGTGCTTCCTTTCGGATTGCCGAGCTCAGGCTTTTGCACATGACTAGGATTACAAAAGCCTGACATTATTTTCTTATTGGGAAGATCATTCCTAGTGTTCATTAGGGGATGTGCGACAATGATAAAGCCATGATCAATTATGCAATCCAGACATGGCTATCTATTGATATTAGTGAGGTGATGGATATAGATATCAAGAAAGCTCAATAATTTATCCGAACTGGGCTTTATTTTCTATCAGTTATTACAGCGATATGTTATGTGGCCGGCATGCAGACTATTGATATAGACGAGTTGTGTGGTGTTCATGATGTTATTAACTAGTCTATGTATGATTTGTACAAGTCTAGAATTTTTGAGCAGCCTAGCCAAGGTGAACTTCCAGAGCCAGAACAGGGGTAGCAGTAGGAGCACTAGCAAGGTTAAGAGATTCCACTGCCGCCACCACTACCACTATCGTTGTTTTTGTTTTTTTAATTTTTTTTGTTATTTGTGATTTTTGTATTTTGTGTTTAGGGTTATTGTATTAAGTTTTTATTTTTGTGTTCAATTTCTGCATTTTTAATACAATTTATGTTAATAAAATTTAAGATATTATTTATTTTTCATAATTGGTATTAGTTGTAATCCTTGTGTAAAGCTTAGTTACTAATTATGAAACTCGGTAATGACAATTGCTTTTTATGAAGCCATGGTTTACATGTATAGTTAAGGTTAGGTATTTTTGCTATGTGCCCAATTTTTGAATTTTTCATCTTTATGTGCTAAATGTTATATTGTCGATGATTGTATTTTATCAAAATATTCGATATGGGATAGGAAAATAATATACTATCTAGAGGAAATCGGGTCGTTGATGAAAAATTTATCATTTTGAGTCGACCATTTTTATGCACTTAGAGGAACTACTAAGGTGATTGACATGTTTATAATCATTGAGTAATTTGGTATATTTTTAACACTTTGTTTAGTTGAAACTTATATAACTTGCTTAAATTTTGTTCTTTAATAAATGTGCTTGCATAATTGTTTGCATTTAATGGTTTTGCATTGTTAAGCTTCTTGTGCTCATACTATCATCCCTCTATAAGATTGCTTTTAATAATAACCCTAAGATAACTCATATGGATAGTAACGGAGATTAGAAGCCGTAAGACTCTGGCTTCATATTGTCACTCCTTTGCGAGGCAGCTCTTAAATGAAAAGTCAATGGAGAACTTGCATGAGTGGGAATGAGTCTAAAACCCGAAGGTGAGACAGTACCCTAGTGAGGCGTCTAGTCGCGTGAGTACCAATTTATCCCTAACACTAATGTAGTTGTGGTGAGAGGGTTTCATTCCTCAGGGAAAGGAGTGAACTCAAGAATTCACGGTTTGTTCACAAAAATTGAAATTACAAAAACAAATGATATCAACAACAAGAATAGAAGAAATAAGAAGTAATGAAAATAACAAGAACAATAATGCGATGTGAAATCACGTATTAAGCAGATGTCCTAGGGTTCTTGTCCCGGATGAATGCCCATCAAACAGCTTGTGCACTGCAAATGACACATATATGGGAAGCAAGAGGAGACCGCATTTGCCTAGGAGCCTAGCTTACAACCAGCATGATGATCGCAGTGCAATCTACTCTCCTTAACATAACTCTTTCCCGTGGCGAGGCCTAAGAGTGACGAATGTAACCTGCAACATCTCAACTCTCCGGAACTAACTACTCTAACATGCAAATCTTAAAGTCTTCCCATGGCGAGGCCTGACCTAAGTCCTTAAGCTTTCGTTAGCAGTAGAGAGCCTCTTTTCACTCTAATCTAATGATTCAATGAACTCAAACCGGCATGGCGACCGCATCTCAGAACATGAACAGGAAAAACAAGTGAAAAGACTCAATAAATCATACTTTAAGTTCTTGTTTCATGCATTTTCACATATATTGGTGAATCTGACCTCAATTTAGCTTGGCGACCGCAATTAATGTTCAATTCATTCAATACCAGTACAAATTCATGAAACTTAACAAAATACTTGCATTCGTTCTATGTATGATCTCATTCTTTATGGATTATGTCAATCGCATGGCGTCAAGTCAACGAATTATACATTCATCCAGTCCAAACACTAGGACATCACGAAATTAGCCACAAAACTCTATTCTCGACTCACGATTGATAAATTGTAACCTGTAATAGTTTATTCTCATTATATGGAAAGATTTTACCGATTGAATTTGCTCCAAAAACTACAAATTCACAAGAGAAACGTGAATTTCCTCATTAATGGAGTAGAGAATGACAATGATCGGTCCAAATCTTCAATCGGGATTGATAACGGAGCTAAAATGTTAGAGAGAGAAAATCTAGAAAGAGAAAATCTAGAGAGAGAAATTTTTGCTCAAGTTATAAATCTGGTAAAATCTAGAAGTCTCCAATCCCCGAAAATAATGACAAATTCCTTTATATATAGAAGTCTACAACTTATCCTATACGCTAACGTAAAATAAGCACAAAATTACAGAAATGCCACTATAGTGTAAAAACTGTCCAAAGTCAGCACGTGCACAAGCCTCCATGTCATCATCCAATCCAACACTTCCACGGCTTTGAGCCACGGCCATTCACATCTTCAATTCACTCTCTACGCTCCCAAGCCAAACCACCACACGCCTTTGAAACCTGCACACGAAGAAGGAAGAGTTCCAACACTTAGCCAAAATTTGGCAACGAAGTTCACTATTTACATAGCGATGCAACATCACACATTACATCGCCATGCAAAGCCTCTCCATGGCGATGCAACATGACGTTGCGTCGCCGTGTGCCTAGTTTCATGGCCATGCAACGTGACATTGCATTGCCGTGCAAATGTGCAAGGCAAGCTTGCGGGTGTTGTGCAAATGTGTGTGTTGTGATGTGCATGTGCATGCTGTGACTTAGGTTGTGCTTGATGAATTTGTGTTATGCATGAAGTACTTGTGTAGTTTATGCTGTGTCAGCTTGGTGCTTGTGGTACTTGTGCTGTGTGCAAATGTGTGTATGCATGCGAGTGTGGTGCACAAGTATAGCTAAGAGTGTGCATGCTTATGCACAAGGTGCACGCAAGTGAGTGTTGTGAGGTGTATGCAGTGTGTGCTGTGTCATGCATGAAGTACCGCAAGCATGTGCAAGAAGGTGCTGTGAGCTGCCACAAGCGTACACAAGCTAGGCGCTACGTGTGTGCGGTGGTGTGCAGCGTGTGTGCGGCGACGTGCGGCAATGTGGTGCGGCATGTGTGCGATGTGGTGCAGCATGTGTGCGCAGTGGTACAACATGTATGCGTGCTTGTGCGGTGCATGTGAAGCGATGCATGTGCATGCGAGTGATGTGCACTTTGTGCCGTGCATGTGTACACCTATGTGTTTGCACACTACTGCACAAATTCTAGCCCCTCATCACCAAATAACACTACAACCCACTCATCACATAGACATACACATCAGCATGCAATTTTTCACAAGCTACATCAAAGCACAACAAGAGCCAAGAACAAATCATATTTACAAGTCAGTACAAAATTGACTTATCAATGCACACACTTGAGATTACATGTAACACTTGTGCCCACATTAATACCGAATTCAGCTATTTTTCACCAGATATCACTCCATACAATCCCTCACATAAGCTTCCAAATAACCACATAAATTTTCATATAATTCACTAGAACACACAAAAACCAAGTGAAAACAACACTATTAAGTCAGTATAAAACTGACTTATCACCTAGGTAGATGTCACAGGATTTCTAGTGAAATACCCATTGATTTGTGACAGTCTAGGGGAATGAGTGTTATTTTTGAAACCTAAGGGTTTGTCGAGCGTATCCTTATTAATATAAGTTAAATGAATGAATATGAATAGTGAGGAAAAGATATAGATGAAGACTTAGTTGTTAGAACCCTGCCTTATGGCATAGTTGTAAATGAGTTATAAATTGAGATGGAACCTATTACGCACACACATGATTGACTCAACATGTCTAAATATGTACGTTAATGTACTTTGATTACTTTTGGGGATGTATATTATGTGTACTTGACATTTGAATACATTAGTATGAGGCATGTACATGACATTTGTTCTGGGATCAATTTGATGAGGGTTAGATACATTTTTATTTATTTATATGTGTAGGTTTTAGGTCTTTATGTGTTTTGTCTTTTAGGTATTTGTTATTTTTCGTTTCATTTGTTTGAGGACAAACAAAGGTTAAGTTTGGGGTAATTTGATAAGGTGAATTTATTCATCTTTTAGTTGGTATTTACACTTAATTCTTTAGTCATTCTTATTCCATAAGATTCTTGTTAGTGTGTTTATTAGAGGTTTGTTGACCATGGGACATGGACAAAGGAGAAAAGTCATAAGAAGATTAATATTCCACTTGGGTGGAAGAAGAAGACTTGTCAAAATTTGCTAGCATTCTGGCCAAGCTGGAAGCCACTTGGAGAACAACTGAATATTGGCTACCGTGTAAAATGGAGAAGAAGGAGTTACTTTAGGAAACTAAAGTATGGCAAAGGATGGTTCTTGCAAAATTCATGCCAATTTACCATTATAGCACCATCAATATGGACAAGTTTCTATTGATTTTGACTTTGATGACTAAGAGAACCATCAAATTTGGGAAAATCATTCAAGATCAAATGGAAGAGCCACTTGAAAACAACAACCTTAGTTTGTTGTTCCCCACAATGATCAAACTTATGTGCAAAGAGAAATGTGTGAAAGGAGAAAGGGAAGATGATACCTTGAGGCCAACCGTCCCTTTGACTAATGTTTTGGTGACAAGAATTCAAAAAAGGCCGAATAAGGCAATGGCCAAGAAAGACACCCAATCTAGCACATCTCAGGGAATGGAGGAAAGAATACAAGGAGAGTTCAAAAAGATGAATGAATTCTTGGAAGGCATAGGAGCCAACATAATGAAGACTATGGAGCACATGGGACCACAAGTAAAAAATGGTGTCTTAAACAATACTCTTCCAAGGAAAGTGGCCATGAGCAATTTCACCATATTCTTTAAGGATAACCAACCCCCACTCAACAGTGCATCACCAACTGATCCTATGGCACTAAAAGGGTTATTACCTTCATTTACTTTAAGATGGTGATTGCATAAAAAGAAAGTGTGGAGGGGGAGGAGGGGGGGGAGGGAGGAAGTGTTCATTTATGTAATAGTGTCATTAGTTGTTGCTTTGATTTATGTGTTTAAATTTTGTAGTTTTTGCTTTACGTTTTTATGTTTACCAATGTTTATGTTTATGTCTTTCAAGCTTAAAGGTAAAACGTTATGATGAATAAGATAGTTATTATATGTGTATAAATATATATATATATATATATATATTAAAATTATGCTTTGGGTAGCTTAAGGAATCTTCTTAGAAGCACATCTATAAGGGAATGTGGACTAAGATGCTCATTTAAACTCAAGGTTTCAATAAAAGACTTAGAGTTATTAGGAGGATTTTAGATTTAGTGGAAGTGGTGGAATCAAGCGTGCAAAATTTTTTGTTTTAACCCTCATGTTTTTAAAAACACTCAAGTAACTTATAAGGAAAGTCAAGCTCTTGGATAGGATGCACTTAGCAATTACTAAATAATATATAAAAGTGACACTTTCACCTTTTGATTTACTTGGAGATCATCCATAGACCCTCAAAAAAGATCTCTAGAGATGAAATGAGCATCATGTTTTATTTGCACTACTTTATTTCATTTTTGTTTCTATCAAGCTTGAACTTTCTAGCTTGAACAAAAATGCCCATCCGCTATGAGATTGCTCCTAGATAGGTAATGTGAAAAGGAGAACTAGTATGATAAAGCATGAAAAAAAACCATAAAACCAAGGCAAGTTTAAACAATAAATTAAGTACTCATAGAAAATTGTGACACTTGGTGATGTAATATTCCATTAAGATGTGACACTTTGAGGAAAGAATTAATAAAAGTCCAATGGATCTAGATTGATATAAAGAAAGGAGTAAGGATGGAGGACAAGGGATTATTGGTGAAAAGATAAACTTACTTTTCTTAAATTGTTTCTTTTTTAAGTTGCATTTTAAAATTGAACATGGACTTGAATTACAAGTGACTTATATTGCACACACACACACATGGGTGATAAGACTTAAAAATGAGTACTACTTGTTGAAAACAACTACCAACAAAATCTTTAGCAAATTCCTTTAACACTAAACGAAGTTTTCTCAAATAAGAGCTACATGGTTGCTCCTGGATAGGTAATGTAAAAAGGAGAACTAGTATGATGAAGCATGAAAAAAAAAGCCATAAAATAGGGCAAGTTTAAACAATAAATTGAGTACTCATAGAAAATTGTGACACTTGGTTATGTAATATTCCATTAACATGTGACACTTTGAGGAAAGAATTAATAAAAGTTCCATGGATCTAGATTGATATAAAGAAAGGATTAAGGATGGAGGACAAGGGATCATTGTTGAAAAGATAAACTTACTTTTCTTAATTTGTTTCTTTTCTAAGTTGCATTTGAAAATTGAGCATGAACTTGAAATACAAGTGACTTATATTGCACACACACACACACACATGGGTGTTAAGACTTAAAAATGAGTACTACTTGTTGAAAACAACTACCACCAAAATCTTTAGCAAATTCCTTTAACACTAAATGAAATTTTCTCAAATAAGAGCTATATGGTTGCTCCTAGACAGGTAATGTGAAAAGGAGAATTGGTATGACGAAGTATGAAAAAAAAGCCATAAAACCAAGGCAAGTTTAAACAATAAATTGAGTACTCATAGAAAATTGTGACACTTGGTGATGTAATATTTCATTAACATGTGACACTTTGAGGAAAGAATTAATAAAAGTCCCATGGATCTAGATTGATATAAAGAAAGGAGTAAGGATGGAGGACAAGGGATCATTGGTGGAAAGATAAACTTACTTTTCTTAAATTGTTTCTTTTCCAAGTTGCATTTGAAAATTGAGCATGGACTTGAATTACAATGGACTTATATTGCACACACGCGCACACACATGGGTGTTAAGACTTAAAAATGAGTACTACTTGTTGAAAACAACTACCACCAAAATCTTTATCAAATTCCTTTAACACTAAATGAAGTTTTCACAAATAAGAGCTATATGGTCCTGATATGGGCAAATATATGTATGAATTAAACTCTTGACTGCTATCTACCTCTTATTAAAAATAATGTTAAACAACCAATTAACCATGATAACATAGCAAAGTTTGTTCCCACAGAGAAAGGACAATGTTGAAATTTTAAGAAAATGTTTTTTGTTTTTTGTTTATTAAACTGAAAACAATAACGTAAAGGACAAAACAAATTAAATTTGACAATGACTTTTAAAGAAAATTCCGATTAATTAAGTGTACTCTCGAGATTATATTTAGGGTTCATAAAGCATAGGAAAATTCTATCTATGTGCAAAATAAGGATAAATAATTATTCGCAATCTAGGTCTCTATACCAAGCACCTATCTTACTCATAAATATCCCGTAAACCCCCTTCTATGTGGCGAGAGGCAAAGGATGCTAAAGGCACTTACCTTACGAACATTAATAAGTTAATTAAACCTCTTTATGTGGCAAGAGGCAATCCTCACTTCTCATATTAACCTAGATTCTCTTGTAACTACCAACATACAACACTCTAACTCAACTGCTCCTATGTGGCAAGAGAAAATGGCGAACCAAGTCACGCTAATATTCAACTAATCCACCTAAATTCCCCCAATGTGGTGAGAAGTAAGAACTAAGTAAGAATAATTTAAACAAATTCACGACCAACCCATAAGATATTCTCAATAACCTACTCTAATCCCCCTATGTGGAGAGATGCAAGATTAAAGTAAGTTGTCTCTAAATAATTTACTGCACTAAATAAACATGTTCATTATACATAATTCACGTGTTAATCATGCATAACTATGAAGTTCATGGCAGTAAAACTCATTAAAAAAATACCATAGAATAGAATATAAAACCTGTAAATTAAGCACTAAAACCCATATTCATAATCTTGAGAGCACAACAAATTTAGCCGCGCATGGCTAAACCAAACATCAAAATATTAACAATTATAAGTACAATTGAAGATATGACTTGAAAAGAATGATAAAACCTTGAATTATAAAATCCTTGGAAGAAAACCTTCAAATTCAATACCAATCAATCCAAAACAATGATGTTCCAATCCGTAAAAGTTGCCATTCTCCAGACAATAGATAAAATATAAACCCTAGCTATTATAAAGAGAAATCCCTTGCTTAAAAGCTCTATGAATTGTCACATAAAAAATCACGCATGAAACTTGAGGCCTATTTATAGTAAATCTTCAATAATATTTGTAAATAGGTCCTCCATGAAATCCTCGTCGAATGCAAATTCTTGAAATAGGATAAAAATGTAATTTGGGAAAGTTATTATGAAATCCTCCGTCAAGCACGACGTCGCGACGTGCAGGGTCGCACATCGCGATGTCTACCTATGTCACGATGTTGAAGACCCCTAGAATTGCGATGTGGCTCACTGGACGGAAATCTTTATTTTATTAATTTCAATATTCTCCATATAGCGATGTCCACCCACATCATGATGTGGGACCATTTCGATGTCACGACATGGAGACTTGGTCCTCTTCATCACGAATTTTCTTCTTCTTTTTCTCTACTTTGCACTCGATTGTGGTCATGATTGGAATCGGATGATACCGCTGGTCACAAATTAAACGTAGCTGGTCCAACTCTAACTTCTTTACCTCAAATTCGAAGGATGCCTTCCCGAGCATAAGGATAGTTACTGTAGAACTCGCGAACTATCGTGGGATTGCCTTCCAAGGACTGACAGCAGAACTGCTACCAACGGCGAGCTCGAACCAGATTGGCGATGGGCATAGTCGTAACCTCGATCCCCTGATCCTCAACCGTACTTTTATTGGCCAACTTCTCATTATGAAAGGTCTCTGCCTCCCAACACATAAATAAAAAGTTATCGAACCTTGCCAGATTGGGCTGGGGAGAGGTGGAGGTGGGTGGTGGGGGTGCTCTAGAAGTAGCAGTGCATGAACGCTTTGGTTTGCTTGCCATATCTGTCAAAAGAAAATTCAAATATTAAAAGCAAAATATGACAAGTTATACAAAATATGTGAACATATAAATGTTACCACAACACCTATATATGATATTTCCCAAAACAAATGAACATAACTCCTCAACTTCACATTTATTAAAACAAAGAACCATACTAACACACCAACTCCCCCACACATCATACTACAATGAGTAACCACCTTCATGATTATTCAATTTCAAAAACAAACACTAAAATGTGACACAACAAAAACTAAACAAAAATCACAACGACATAAAACTACTAACGAATATGTGTTAAAACAAAGTAACATCAACAATACTCCTACGACAACATTCTAAACCTAATTGAATATTAAGAAAAAAAAAGACCAAAACGCAAAATAATAACACCATATTACAAACTGGCATTAAAATCTCTTACATTTGACATATTGGACATAAATCACTCAAATGGACTTCATTAATGCATTTTCAAATGCATTATCAAAATCAACAATTCCCACATAATGTCCAAAGAGGCATTTTATCGAACATTTTGCATGCACATTCTGCCGATATTCAAAACTCATCAAAACTGTTTTCGAAATCACACCAAGCTCACCACATTTATATCACACTATTCTCTTAATAATCTCAATACAAATATGACAAAAAATATGTCAGTAATTCATACTAATGAGAACAATGAGATAAAATATCAAAAATAGTCAACAATTATTCAAAAACAAAAATTAATACCTTTACGAATCAAAAAAAGACCATACAATCTTCACAAATTCATAATCAAACAGTAATGACTAACAAAAGCAGGAAATCACATCAAAATTAAAGTCACAATTCGGAATGTATACCTCTTGAAGACAACAATCAAAATCGTGATTTCGTGTGTGTGTTAGTGTTTTTTGATGCCTTTAACACTATCCCCAATATCCAGTGAATATATCCCAATAGAAGATTTGCAACAAATTTCACTAGAAATTTCAAAATTTTGGGAAAAAATTGGAAATTTTGGTGATTATAGGGTGTTTAATCAGTGAAATCATGTGAATTTAGTGTTTCAACTACCCTAACACTAGCTAAAACAATCCTATGAATCAAATTTGTAGAATAATTAAAGTTTGGAAGAAGGGATTTAAGAGGGTTTTGATTTTTTTCAAACTTTGTTTTAGAAAAATTAGTGAGTTCTGCCCTTTTTAAAATTAAAGAACTGCTCGATGTCGCGATGTCCACCCATTGGACATCGCGATGTGGGCGAAATATGATTTTGTTTCGATTTTTTTCAATGTTGTGAGGTTGATCGTGCGCGTCATGATGTGGGTGAAATATGGTCCAAACCTTCTTACCTCTGGACGTCACGATGTGGGAGACCCCTGACGTCGCCGATGTGGCTCATTGTTTCTGAATTTAAATTGGCATTTTCTGGACGTCGTGATGTTGGTGCTTCCTGATGTTGCGCTATGGACAATTGTTTCACAAAATATTGCCCTTTGCTCATCAAAATGTCCAACTAATCAATCCTTCAACCGCATATCAAATTTTGCATACAATTAACACTTAGTTAATGGAAAATTAGCCTAATAATACTAAAAACATAAAAAAATAAACCATAACATAAAAACATAAAAATAAACTTGGGTTGCCTCCCAAGAAGCACTTTATTTAACGTTGAAAGGTTGACGCCTTTTTGCTCATTCTTCCCTCGATTTCTCTTCAAGAGCCATCTCTCTTATCTCCTGTTTGATTGCTTCCTTTTTATTAAGGTATATCTTTAATCTATGACCATTAACCTTGAAGACGTGCCTATCCTTTCATTTATCATTTCAATAGTACCATAAGGCAAAACAGTCTTTACTTTGTACAGACCAAGCCACCTCGATTTAAGCTTTCCTGGAAAAAGCCTCAAATTTGAATTATATAATAAGACAAGCTACCCTGGCTCGAACTATTTATGGTTGATGCCCTTGTCAAGCCAATGTTTTATTCTCTTGTTATAGAGTGAAACACTTTGATAAGCATCAAACCGAAACTCATCCAAGTCATTGAACTCTAACAACCATTGCTCAGCTGCCTTTCTATAATCCATTTTCAGATCTTTAACTACCCAAAAAGTCTTGTACTCAAGCTCAATTGGTAAATGACAAGCTGTTGCTTAGAATTAACAATATGTTTATTTACACGAATAAATGCCTCTAAGATGGCTCTTAGTCTATCACAACAATTTTAACCTCAATTACTCTAGATAATAATTCACAACTATCACTCTAGTATAGCTTAAGGATTATTCCAACATGAAGGGATTATTCGGTTAAAGAATTGTCAACAATGTTGTTGTGTAAAGTAACAAACAAGGAAAATAGTAAATATGAATGAATAGATGTTTCCAACAGTAAGCAAAATATTACACAAATAAAATACACGTAAGGAGAATAGGGGTATCATGGGGTGGTCACATGGGCATTTTGAACCAACACTTTGATTGCTTGCTTGCCATGGATTGCTAAAATTAGAGATGTTCCATTGAAGGGTTACAGATTGCAAAGACCTACCACAGCCCCTCCAATGTTGATAATCCAAGAGGTGATAGATTACAAAGAACTACCACGGCCTCCTAACATCAATTGTTCACTGGTTAGACTAGGATTCTACCCACTGTTGAGTGATCATGAAATTAGAAGGATAGCCCATGGTATTACTAAGAAACCATGCTAAGATTTTCTCTCCATTTCCTCATTACCTAGTGGACTAGAACCTTGTCCCATAACCTTACAAAGAAGCCATGTTAAGACACTTCTAGTATTCTTCTCTACCATTCAAGGTTGGTAGCTCTAGGTTCAACCCCTTTTCATACAACAAATTAGACTCATTCATTAGACTAATGATTTCATCCATGGCAACACATAGTATAGAAAAGTGCATTACTAATGTGAAACCCATTGAGAAATAGCATGCAAGATCTTTCTTTATAATACCCACGGCAAGTTTCATCATCATATCAAGTTTTACTACAGCCACCAACCATCTCCATGATAACCCATCAAAGTTTAGCCACTCATGGTAGTATCAAACATGTTAAGCACATAGAAATTCAATATTAAAGCCATAAAAATAAAGAAAGATGTCACCTTTCAACAAAGATGTAAACTTCTTTTCTACTTCAGCTCAAAAACCCTAGCTTTAATGTCAAAATATCATGCTACTTCACCTTGAAACTCAAGTCTAGTTCTTTTTCCTTGGAGAAGAAAAAAGTGTTATCTTTGTTACAAGATGATCCCCTTTTCTACCTACTTTTTTAGTTTCCAAATTCATAAAAATTACCTATACAAACTTAAGAATACAAGTTAGAACCTAAAAGGTAAGTGGGAGAGGACCAAAACTGTAATAAAGTTGCAAAAAGTACAAAAAGGTACACTGTTGCGTCAGCTCGCGTAGGATGGCCCTAGTTGTGTTGTGGCTACTTCAGCTAGCAGATTAATGGCGTAAGCTGACTGGAGTTATGTGAATCCTTTTGTGTCTAAACTAACAGTTTTGCGTGGGCTATCCCTGGTTACACCGCATTCTGCTAAAGTTTTTCGAGCTGGTTCACTTCACAGTGTGACTTAATCTTCCTTACGCCAATCATACTATTTGTTGTGTCTTGCATTTGGTTGAACATTTCTTGTTATGTTCTTGCCAGGCTATGTGTTGTTACGCTTCATGGCTTGTCATGTCCTATTCACAGCGTAGTTGATGAGCACAGAATAATTCATATTTTTATGTACACTTTAAATGTGCTTGATGGGTAAAATTTGTACTTATTGGGTTTATTTGTTGCAGATTTGGAAGTTTCCTACAAGGAGCATGGTGTGAGGATAAAATATTGAAAAGGACAGATTGGAGCAAATCTTAGAAGAGCTAAAGATAATTTGGAAAGATTTGGTAGCATAAATATTCTTAGGGCAGTTACCAAATGGGAGAAGAATTTTGATTTGGAAGTTGATTGTTATAACCATGTGTGGACGTTAGGATTTTTTGGAAACAAGTAGATTCTTATCTTTTAGTAAAATTAGGAAAAAGATGTTGTGTCTCTTCTATATAAGAGAAGAATAATTAGGCAGAGATATCTTTTTATCTTTTATTATTTTTAGAACTTGTCTGGCGTAGCTTTGCTACAGTTTTTGCAGAGTTCCAGATTGACGAACAAGAACAGACGCCCGTCGTTTGGGCAAACGACGGGCGTCTCGGTTTTGCTTTTTCTTATATCAGCTTTATTCATTTTTAGTTCTTGTTTTGCTTTTATTATGATTAGCAGTAGTTTCTTATCTGGCATGTAAGTAAGAAGCTCTAATCAATAACAGGTTGTGAGACCGGATTGTTTATATCATAATATTCATGAGTTTGATTCAAGAGTTTTCTGTGAATAGCGTTCATTACTTAATTGGGATTAAGCCTGATCAACTTTAATAAAATTGGGTAGAGTCAATTAATCTCTAATTAAATCACTGGATTGAATTAGTAGGATTAATTAGTGACAAAGCTGCTGTCTCGGTAGATGGAGACAATTGGTTAACAAATTAATGTATGCTGATCATAACTTAGTTTGTTAGAGTTAGGCCCTTCTAAGAATTAATGCTTTTCTAACGTTGAATTGGGTGATCGGCTGATTCCGGCCTGGTTATGTTAGAAATAGGGAAATAGTGGATTAAGCTGATACTTGTCCATTATCGAATAAGTAAGGAAGGATTGGGCCACGTCGGAGCTGATTCTCGGTGTCTTATAACTGACTGATTGAAGATGGAATTATTATTTCTGAGTCAATGATCAACTGATAAAGATTAGTGTGGATTGCTTATTTGCCAGAATTTTATCTTAAATAATTTGGTATTTTGGATTATTGGTTATATTTGATTATTAATTTATTTGGTTTCATAATTGCTATATATAATTTTCATTGTTGTGACGATTGCAAATTAACAAATTTAGAGAATTTGTTGTTCCTCGTGGGATGGATCTTATTCCCATTACACTATTTTTAATCTTTAGAGTAAGAATGAATTTGGTACAAAACGACACACCAAATTTTGGCGCGTTGCCGGGGAACGGCAATTATTTTCTATTTAGTTAATTTGTGTTGTTCTTTGGTTTTTGTTGTTCTTTGATTTTAATTTTAATTTAATTTTTATTTTTTTTATTTATTTAATTTTCTTGTGAGTTAATAAAGTTTCTTCTTGTTTCAGATTTTGTGCCTAGTCGTGATCTATATGTGGAGATAATTTTGTTACAGTAATGGAGGGTGGACAAAAATGGTGAAGTGGAGATATAGCCTCTTAAAATAGGGACTTGGGCCATTAGACATGCATTATTTTTTTAGAGGCCCAGTAATATTTTACACAAAAGAGTCCAAGTGGTCCCAATTAGAATATTACATCATTTGTCCTCTTCTCTAACCCCATCAGTCGTCACCTTCATCTCCTTCCCAAATTCAATTGGCCATCACCATCCTTCCAACAATGTTAAATATGAAATTTCTGTCATCCCCTCGTCCGGATTCCTCCACTTCACCGGAGGCATCATCTCCGACTACACAATCGACGCCCGGAAGAAGAAACACCACCGCCACAGCCGCTCCCAATATCCCTCTTTTCTTTTTAATTTTCTTCTTTTCAGTTTTGCTTTTAATTTTCTTGTAATATTTTTAATAAATTTGTTTTTTGTTCCAGGTTAATTATGCACTTGTGGCTGAATAAGGTTCCATTACAAGCTCTCCCGTAGTGATTCTAACGATTGTTTTCAGTACTGGGCTGATTTTAGATGAATTGACCAAGTGGATTGTTTAAAAATTCTTTCCTTTTATCATAATCACTTGGTGGTATCCTATTTTCTATGTCACTTGATCTTTGTTTGACACTTTAATATTTCTTTGAGATCTATTTGGCATAATATTTGTAAAGTTAGCCCAATTGTCTTGTTGTGCTTGCAAACTTGTGATTTAAATTTTACTGATGTACTTGGAGTTCTTAAGTTTTGTGAGCCGAGGGATTCTCTTTCTAGCTAAATCTCTTATACAGATGTTGCTTATCTTCAAGAGGAGGTGATTAATCGCGTCTCTTGGTGTTTGCCATTGTCTCTAAAATTCCTCTAAAGTCGCAGCAATCAAGATTTCAACTTCTAATACCTTCCAATTCTGCATCATTCATTTGCCTCCACAGCATCTCCCACAATGATCAGGCTGTCCCTTTTCTCTTTATTTTTTGTATTTTTGTTTTAAATTCTGTTTTAGTTTATTTGCTTCATCACATGAGGACATGTTATTGTTTAAGTGTGGGGAGGTGTTATATGTTATGTGTAGTTTTGTTTTCAAATACCAAAAATCCAAAAAATTAGAAAATTAAAAATTTTTCACAAAAATAGTTAGTTTTGCTTTCATGTTTGTTAGTTTTTGTTTGAACTGTTTCACTCTTATGAGCATTGTCAGGCCAAGCTGAATATAATTAAAATTTGCTTAGTTTAATGTGATTGTTTTTTCATAATCTTGAATGACTCCAAGGATGACGAATACATATTCTGAGTTTTTGCCTACTTTAAAGTGAGGATTTGAGCTAAGCACTGAATGACCACTTTGTTGGTGCTTAATTGAATTAATTCTTTGAAAGAGTGTGAATTGTGCATGGGAACTTATTGGATTTGCTTCGTTGTACATGGATGCTATAGTGTTAAAATTGAACTTGAATGTGATAAAGGCATTTAGGACTCAACCCTTTTTGACTTTATTTTTTATTCCTACCTTAATTGACCCTTAGTTAACCACGTTGAGCCCTTCACTTTTCTTTGTGTTCAAACCCACTAAAAATTTCACCTAAGACTTTTTAGCTTTCTTTGGCCTACTAAGGTGTAAGGAGATTTATATTGTTTCCCCTTGCTTGAGTAACAGAGAAAAATGCATCTTTTAAGTCTTTGTGCATTAAAAAGTTCCATTTTGTGCTGCTGAAATATGTCGTTCGACCAAACAGCACTGGGCAGAAGAGAAAAAGAAAAATCTGCAGAATTTTGTCTGTGCTGTCTGCCCAAACTGCAGCAGTAAAAAGAGAAATGAAAGAAAAGAAAGAAAAATATGTGAGAAAGCACAAAAAAAATACATGTTGTGCTAAAGTTACTTTGAATTGTTTTGGAAATCAAAAGTTGAGACTTGGTGCAAGTTAAGTGTGGGGATGATCTTTAATTGTGTTGCTTACACCTTTGTTTTAATTTTAGCCTTTTAACCATCTTCAATCCTACCTTGTAAACCCTAACCCCATTACAACCATTGAAAGACCTTTTGATTCTTATTTAGTTTGATATTATGGTTATCTTATGACATATTTGCAAGTTTATTGTAAGTTTTCCATGTACGATTTTATTGAGTGGTTGAACCCAATTCTATATATCATTCGAGTGCTTGGAGTGATCTTGGAGAGTTACTCAGAACTTTGTATTTTGACTTGGATAACTTGATTATGCATGAGATTTTTACTTGGACAAAGCATGAATTTTTGAAAGAGTTTTTTTTTCAGTTTGGTTGGATTAATGCTTTTATGTAGTGAAATGTCTAGTTTTGTTTTATTTAGTTGTTAGTTGTTTTATGTGCAAATGCTGAGGGACCAGCATCATTCAAGTGTGGGGATATTTGATGAGCACAGAATAATTCATATTTTTATGTACACTTTAAATGTGCTTGATGGGTAAGATTTGTACTTAATGGGTTTATTTGTTGCAGATTTGGAAGTTTCCTACAAGGAGCATGGTGTGAGGATAAAATATTGAAAAGGGCAGATTTGGAGCAAATCTTAGAAGAGCTGAAGATAATTGGAAAGATTTGGTAGCATAAATATTCTTAGGCAGTTACCAAATGGGAGAAGAATTTGATTTGGAAGTTGATTGTTATAACCATGTGTGGATGTTAGGATTTTTTGGAAACAAGTAGATTCTTATCTTTTAGTAAAATTAGGAAAAGATGTTTGTTCTCTTCTATATAAGAGAACACAATAATTAGGCAGAGATATCTTTTTATCTTTTATTATTTTTTGACCTTGTCTGGCGTAGCTTTTCTACAGTTTTGCAGAGTTCCAGATTAGAGAACAAGAACAGACGCCCGTCGTTTGGGCAAACGACGGGCGTCTCGATTTGCTTCTTCCTAATTCAGCATTATTATTTTTAGTTCTTGTTTTGCTTTTAATTATGATTAGTCAGTAGTTTCTTATCTGGCATGTAAGTAAGAAGCTCTAATCAATAACAGGTTGTGAGACCGAATTGTTTATATCAATAATTTCATGATTTGATTCCAAGAGTTTTCTGTGAATAGCGTTCATTACTTAATTGGATTAAAGCCTGATCAACTTTATTAAAATTGGGTAGAGTCAATTAATCTCTAATTAAATCACTGAATTGAATTAGTAGGTTTAATTGGTGACAAAGCTGCTGTCTCGGTAGACGGAGACAATTGGTTAACAAATTAATGTATGCTGATCATAACTTAGTTTGTTAGAGTTAGGTCCTTCTAAGAATTAATGCTTTTCTAACGTTGAATTGGGTGATCGGCTGATTCCGGCCTGGTTATGTTAGAAATAGGGAAATAGTGGATTAAGCTGATACTTGTCCATTATCGAATAAGTAAGGAAGGATTGGGACACGTCGGAGCTGATTCTCGTTGTCTTATAACTGACTGATTGAAGATGGAATTATTATTTCTGAGTCAATGATCAACTGATAAAGATTAGTGTGGATTGCTTATTTGCCAGAACTTTATCTTAAATAATTTGGTATTTTGGATTATTGGTTATATTTGATTATTAATTTATTTGGTTTCATAATTGCTATTTATAATTTTCATTGTTGTGACGATTGCAAATTAGCTAATTTAGAGAATTTGTTGTTCCTCGTGGGATCGATCTTACTCCCATTACACTATTTTTAATCTTTAGAGTAAGAATTAATTTGGTACAAAACGACACACCAAATTTTGGCGCCGTTGCCGGGGAACGGCAATTATTTTCTATTTAGTTAATTTGTGTTGTTCTTTGGTTTTTGTTGTTCTTTGATTTTAATTTTAATTTAATTTAATTTAATTTAATTTTTATTTTTTTTATTTATTTAATTTTCTTGTGAGTTAATAAAGTTTCTTCTTGTTTCAGATTTTGTGCCCAGTCGTGATCTATATGTGGAGATAATTTTGTTACAGTAATGGAGGGTGGACAAAAATGGTGAAGTGGAGATATAGCCTCTTAAAATAGGGACTTGGGCCATTAGACATGCATTATTTTTTTAGAGGCCCAGTAATATTTTACACAAAAGAGTCCAAGTGGTCCCAATTAGAATATTACATCATTTGTCCTCTTCTCTAACCCCATCAGCCGTCTCCTTCATCTCCTTCCCAAATTCAATTGGCCATCACCATCCTTCCAACAATGTTAAATATGAAATTTCTGCCATCCCCTCCTCCGGATTCCTCCACTTCACCGGAGGCATCATCTCCGACTACACAATCGACGCCGGAAGAAGAAACACCACCCCCACAGCCGCTCTCAATATCCCTCATTTCTTTTTAATTTTCTTCTTTTCAGTTTTGCTTTTAATTTTCTTGTAATATTTTTAATAAATTTGTTTTTGTTCCAGGTTAATTATGCACTTGTGGCTGAATAAGGTTCCATTACAAGCTCTCCCGTAGTGATTCTAACGATTGTTTTCAGTACTGGGCTGATTTTAGATGAATTGACCAAGTGGATTGTTTAAAAATTCTTTCCTTCTATCATAATCACTTGGTGGTATCCTATTTTCTATGTCACTTGATCTTTGTTTGACACTTTAATATTTCTTTGAGATCTATTTGGCATAATATTTGCAAAGTTAGCCCAATTGTCTTGTTGTGCTTGCAAACTTCTGATTTAAATTTTACTGATGTACTTGGAGTTCTTAAGTTTTGTGAGCCGAGGGATTCTTTTTCTAACTAAATCTCTTATACAGATGTTGCTTATCTTCAAAAGGAGGTGATTAATCGCGTCACTTGGTGTTTGCCATTGTCTCTAAAATTCCTATAAAGTCGCAGCAATCAAGATTTCAACTTCTAATACCTTCCAATTCTGCAGCATTCGTTTGCCTCCACAACATCTCCCACAATGATCAGGCTGTCCCTTTTCTCTTTATTTTCTGTATTTTTGTTTTAAATTCTGTTTTAGTTTGTTTGCTTCTTCACATGAGGATATGTTATTGTTTAAGTGTGGGGAGGTGTTATATGTTATGTGTAGTTTTGTTTTCAAATACCAAAAATCCAAAAAATTAGAAAATTAAAAATTTTTCACAAAAATAGTTAGTTTTGCTTTCATGTTTGTTAGTTTTTGTTTGAACTGTTTCACTCTTATGAGCATTGTCAGGCCAAGCTGAATATAATTAAAACTTGCTTAGTTTAATGTGATTGTTTTTTCATAATCTTGAATGACTCCAAGGATGACGAATACATATTCTGTGTTTTTGCCTACTTTAAAGTGAGGATTTGAGCTAAGCACTGAATGACCACTTTGTTGGTGCTTAATTGAAATAATTCTTTGAAAGAGTGTGAATTGTGCATGGGAACTTATTGGATTTGCTTTGTTGTACATGGATGCTATAGTGTTAAAATTGAACTTGAATGTGATAAAGGCATTTAGGACTCAACCCTTTTTGACTTTATTTTTCATTCCTACCTTAACTGACCCTTAGTTAAACACTTTGAGCCCTTGACTTTTCTTTGTGTTTAAACCCACTAAAAATTTCACCTAAGACTTTTAGCTTTCTTTGGCCTACTGACCGGAGCGATGTCGTTACTCGCCTCAATTTATCCTATTTCACTATATGTAGAAGCAGTGAGTTAGGTTTCGTTCCTCAGGGAAATAGTGAAGTTCAAGAGAATTAAGGTTTGTTCTTACAATAACACAAAAACAAATCACAAGACAAGAAACAACACACTAGCAACAAACACAAGTGAAATACCGAAGAAATTAACACAAATTTCACAAAAGTTCACAAGAGATAACCTAGACTCCTTCTGGGTGAATGCATTCAAGTGTTACATGACTAGTGTGGTGCAATTAAACTACAATTTAAGCAAAAGGAGGAGAAGAATCACCAGGAGACCTAAGTCACAGTTAGCATGGTCACCACACTGTAACCCTAGCCTCCCATCACCAACCTATCCTATGGTCGGGCCTAAGGGTGGTGAATAGAACCTATCATCTTCTCAATTCCCTACCCAGATTACTCAAGCTTTAATCCCTAGAATCTCCCATGGTGAGGCCTGATTCTAGCTTATAAATCATCACCCAGGCAAGAAACCTCTCCATACAACCTTCATCTAAGAGTTCACAAATTAAGCTTCCTATGGTCGGGCCTAGCTGTAATTTATGTTCATTCATGTACAGGTTGGAGAACTCAGTCAACTTCCAGTTCTAATTTATGAAATTAACAAATTAGTAGATCTGAAGCAAAGGAGTTGAATTACTTCTTTCATCATTTCAATTGCACCACACAATATCACATAACTAGCATTCACCCATTACAAGCCCAGATTATCACACACTAGCCAGATATTTCCATATTCAACCCAATTTTACACAATTCCATGTTCATACAAATTTCTCCCATCAATTGAAAAGTTTTACCGATTAGATGCTAGAGGACTGTATGAATTCCCTTCGATTGAGTTGGATATGTAATCTCTAGCACAAGACACTGGAAAATGGAATCGAAAAAGTAAAACCCTAGAGAGAGAAAACTAGTGAGAGAAAGTGGATCTCCAGAACAAGAACAACTTTTTCTTCAATAAAAGTTTTCTATCTCAATAGTCATTTTTTTAGTCCCTCCTCTCTCTCCTTTCCCAAATTTTTTTTTTTTCTAAGTAGGAGAGTGGAAAACTTAACTCTTACGCTTACTAGAAATATCTAGGAATATTACAAAGTAGTCCTCAAGAGAAAATGTTTACAAAAATCGACCCAAAAGGTAGTAGAAATGAAAAGTCAAAAGTTGAAGAAATTCTGAAAATTGTTGGGAAATCAGAGCCAAATCACGCCTTCAGTGTATTCTGGATCACGCCTTCAGCGTTTTCGCGAGCTTCCAAGAGTTCCAGCAGCTTCAGAATCACGCCTTCAGGCCATTCTCGATCACGCCTTCGGTTTCCTCGAAATTCAGAACTTGAGTTTCAACACTTAGCCAAATTTCTGGGCTTTTCAACTTTTGAAGCTGGTCAAGACTCCATCGTCATGTGCCTATAAAATCCAATGCAGAGATTGGAAGAGGATGAAACCAAAAATAAGCTCTTCTCCATGAATATAGGAATCTACTGGATATCTTGGTGTGCACAAAGAACATCTGGATAGCCACGAATAAGCTCTTGAAGTTGGCATCCGAACCAGCTTTTCAAAATTTCTGGAAACTTTCAACTCGAAGCTGGTTGAGCTACGATCTTCACATGCTCCCCAAATCCAATCCAAGCCTCCAATAAGCGTGAAATCTGGCCAAAACTATGCTAGAGGAACGTGTGATGATAAATCAAGTCTTGAATGGCATATGCAACGTAAGGATGAAGAGAAATCATCACACGAAGAAGGGCACCAAACCAGCTTCTAGCTTTCCAAAGTATTTGCCAAAACTTCATCCATTCTTCAGCTGGCTTGTCGAAGCTTCGTCAATTCTCACGAGGTCTCGCCAGCTCTCCACTGCAGCTTCACGAGGTCTCGTCAGCTTCACGAAGTCTCGCCATTTTGGCGAGATCTCATCAGCTTTTTGAAGACTTCTTGCTCCAGCTCTTCTTCAACTTTGTTCTTGCTCCAACTCCATGAAGTCCCTCAGAATCCTCAAAGCTTCATCCATGCATTGTGAAGATATTCCAGATTTCTTTCACTAAATTTAGTGTCTTGAAGTCTTGCAAGAATGAATCATGATTTGCCTTTGTGAGAATCCTGTGAAGTGAGAAGAAGGAATGAATGAAATCTTGAAAAATCAAGTGCAAAGTGTGTGTGTGTGTGATGTGCAACGAATTGCACTTCGTGGGCAGCAAGTGTGCGAGGATGGTGCAGCGTGTGTGCGGCGAGGCTGCCTTCGTGTGCAGCAAATGTGCAGCAATCGTGCAGCGTGTGTGCGGCGAGGCTGATTTCGTGGGCAGCAAGTGTGTGCTTCGCGGGCAGCAACGTTGAGCCAGTGTTCGAGTGTGATGTGATGGGAATTTCGGGCCACTTAATTCACAAACGTTATAGCCATGTAGCTCAGTTTTCCACAGAAGTTTGAATCACCCAAATCGGAGGTCAGATGGCAAAGTTATGACCAAAACAATAAGGCATGTTGAACAGCATATTGTGAAATCCAAGTTTTCATTCCTCATTTGTTCAATCCAAGTTCTTGGCTCTTCTTTAGCACAATTCATCCATTTCCAGTGTGAATCTGGTTTCGGGGATAACACAACAAATGTAGGTCTACCTCTGAGCTTTCCAATGGTTCAAGAATCAACACAATTGGACAACTAGAGCTCAAGATATGAACAATCTACCAAACTGTGGCAATCAAGAACACATGAAACTCTAATTGCACAACACACAAAGATGGCCCCGTTTCTTGACCTTCCACTCAAACGCTGAAATTTGTTAAAACATAAGAATTAAAGAGGACTCAAAGACCTTTCTAAAACACTAAAGAACACCCCAATTGGATCAGAATGGAGAGAGTTATGACCAAATGAAGTTCAGCTACTATGCTGCCCAAAACCCTAATTTCACCCTTTAAAGCACTTCTTAGGTTTTTTTTCCAAATTCTCTCACATCAACTTCATTGTTTGAACCTTAAACCTTGTTCATTGACCCTAAGCATATATTTAACATATTTTACCAATATTTTGGGCCTTTTTCATCAATTAATCACATTAACTTGTATTGCAAGTTAAAGCACAATTTAGCACATAATCACATATAAATGCACAAAATGTAAGTCAAAAGCCAAGTGATTTAACAAATATAAGTTGGTATAAAACCAACTTATCAAACTCCCCCCACACATGAACTCTTGCTTGTCCTCAAGCAGAACACAATTTTTCAGTTAAAACATACACAAGACCATACCACACTTCTTAGGGGTATTTTTACATTCAAGCTCATTTCCTCCCCAGTATATGAAACACTTTGTTCAGTCATTCACCATGACTATATCCAAGTTCACCAAAACATTTTTCACACAAAAATCTATTCCAAAATTTCTGGCACCCAGCTTTCAGATTTTAACACACATTGTCAACTAAAGCACGATGAATAAAGACCAACTGCCATTTGTGCAAGTGTGCTAAGGAATTCCTAGACCAAATGTTCTTTTTGCTTTGCTCAACTCTATGTACCTACACCAAAGGAAAATCTGTAGCTCACAAGATCATTGGTATCCTAAGTGCACATTGGTGCTTCTACTTTGTAAAGTAAACACTCCCTCTTCCATATGCTCATTGGCAATTTCTCTCTTGCATTTGCACATTGGTGCATCTTTTTGCCTGGGTTTTATGGCTTTTATCTCCATTTCATGCCTTGGGTATTTTGGCTTTTTAGTTCCCAATTGCCGATGGCTTTTTCACCAAATCCCTTCTCATTCACCACTTCTTTTCAAAAGGTATGCCAGGGAAAAGAAACTTTCCAAGCACAGAGGGGTGAGCAAACAACCAGAACATCCAAATCCAGTTTTTCCTCCTGTGTCAAGAGTGATTTTTCATGGCACATCTATCTTATTTTAACATGATGCTTTAGCCAACAAAACATGCCAATTTCTTCAAACTTAATGCCAAAGAAAAAAAAAAAAAATTTTTTTTCACATGCAAGATCAAAGAAGTAATAAAGATGAACTAGGAATAGGTCACACTGAACTCAGAACAAAAATATTTCATTCAAGGTGGTTCTTCATTTATTCCAATTTGGATTCACTTGATGTCATGTTATGGTCTACCCATTGCCTTCACACAATGCTCTTAACTCACACTTTCATTTCTTCATTCAATAGGATAAAGTCAAAGCATTTCCACATTGTTCAAATTTTTCCCATAACACCATACAAACCACTTTTACTAATTCAAATTGAACAAAACAAGCACACAAGTACCCAAAGAGAGTTGCAAACTTCACCAGGATATAGTACATGCCATTTTTTTTTTTTTCATTCACCCTTTCTTAACTCACAACTAAGCATCACAAGCTTACTGATTTTCCAACAACAAGAAAAAGAAAACTACAATCTAGACTCTGAACTTTCAAACAAACATAACAACACAACAACACAAAGCAACTCGTGGCATCTTCATAAATTTCATTTTTCTTCAATGTTAACAGACTTCAAGCACAACTTCAATCACAACCACATAGCAAAAATGATATAGCTAACTCCCCCACACTTAAAATCAACATTGTCCCCAATGTGAGAGACTAGGATGGAGGAACTCCCTGAAATGAGATAGGAGGGAATCCCTGGGAAAACATGGTAGGATCGCCTGAAGATGCAGGGGGCGGTGATAAAACCGGGGGTGCAAAAGAAGATGATGTGACAAATGATGGGACTCCAACAGATTGCGGCACATATTGAGCTCCTTGTGATGGGTGACCCGCGGAGAGCATTGGAATACGTTTCGCCGGATCAAACCCGGGGCGTGGAACAAAAGTAGGGGTGCGGGGCAAGTGAGGGATATGCCCAAATGATGGCAATGGCAGTCCATATGGTGTGGTTTGAACTCCTGGTGGCACCTCATAGAAAGTTCCACTCCCAGCATCTCTTGTCAAATTCGGGGGATGGCACCCAGTTAATTGTGTAACTGTCGGAGCAGGCTTTGGAGGGCCTGAGTCGGAATGGTAGTAAACAGCCATCTTATTACCCTTATCCACCTCTAGCTGCGTCACCATTTGTCTATGAAATAGGACCTCAAATTGTTGTTGGGACACATTTGCCATATCATCCAACCGTGCCATCATAGTGGAAGAAAATGAATCCCAACCCTGATGGAAAGTGTCCAATCCCTCATGCATCCTCTCCAATCGCTCATCCATGCCTGAAACGCGATGTTCCACTCTCACTAAGCGGTCATCCATGGTGGTAAGGCGATGTTCCATTGATTGTTGCAAAGTCTGTAAAATGCCTTGGAAGGATTGAAAATCATAAGGTGCACCAGCTTCATGTTCCTGTCCATTCTCGTCCTGAGGTGCATTACCATTCGCCATCTGAGCTGCCAGGAATTTCTGCTCGAAATGCACATATTTCAAATATAATGGTGTGGTGATTGGCCCTGGATTTCGTCTCCAATCACCTGCCCCAACGTCCACTCCTTGAGCGGCACAGATTTCTTCAAGCAAGACTGGAAAGTACAAGGCAACACTTTTCGCACTCATAGCAGACTTAATGCTGGACATGATAATCCTCCCAACGTCAATGGACCGTCTTCCTAGGATTGCTGAGAGCAAGTACAACCTCTTCCTTGTCACTTCAGTAGTCTGTGTGCTAGGCATCAATCGAGATACAACAAACTTTTGCCATATCTTCACATAACTCTTCAATGATTCACTTCGAATATGCACATGATCTCCCCTCTTGTTGAGTACCCATTCCGTACCAGGCAGAGCCAATTCCTTTATCAAATCTTCATCTAGATCTCCATTATTGGGATATTGCAAAGGATCCTTTGGGTAGCTAGGAGTGCCAAGATGAGTATTGATGATTTCACTGGTGATTTCAACCTGTTTCCCTCTCACATAGTAAAAATCTCCATCCTCCTTTTTCTTTGACTCGGCATTTGCATAAAATTCCCTTGCTAGGCTTGCATTGCAAAAAGCTGGTGCTCTAGTAAGGCTTGGATGGAAATGATGGAATTCCATTATTGGCTGGAATGGTCCTTGGTCCACCGCGAATCCTCTCTCAATATGCAACAACTTAAAAGCCATGCTTGTCTCCCATCGTAGTTGTGCATTATCATCAACAAATATGGATGGTTCCAAAGATCCCTTCTTTCTCTTTGGGGCAGGTTCTTGCATAGTATACTCAAAAGGCCCCTCAAAGAGTGGTAAATCATCCTCAAAATTATAATCAGGATCAGAGTCATCCGAGTGTACTTGTGCCTTTCCTTTGGCTTTCCCCTTGCTCTTGGAACCATCACCCTTTGAAGTTGTTGCTACCTGCTTGGAAGTGGAATCTTTCTTTGGTGCCATTTCTATCAAACAAAGCAAAGATTTAGTCCAAAACCATGAAGCATAAGTAGCATTATCAAAATGACAACTCAATTCCCTCATTTCAAGCACAAGAGAATCGGTTTCAAGTATAAAGAAAAATTTCAGCTTTTCAACATATCAAAACCAAAAATATAGCATGTAATTCATGGAGAACCGAGTGAAACTCAAATTAGCAATGTTGAAGAGGAGAATCCTAGCTAAATTATAGAATTGGAATCATATGATTTGGTCAATCAAACAAGCCAGTTACAGCCACAACACCGAGACATGACCAAGCTGGAAAAAATCACAACTGTTTAGACTACAACTTTCATCATATTCCCAATTCATGGCACAAGCATTCTTCAAGCAAATCTTAGCACATTTTCCATCAACATTTCTATCATAAGCATGATAATCAAGGCATTTATGGTTCACACAAGTGATTCACTCACCTTAGGTTACTAGGACTTTACAACAAAACAATAAGATTGTGTTCACTTATGCAAATTCCAGAATTTTCTATCAACTTCCCCTCACATTAAGTCCATATTCTGGTCAAAATTAGGAAGAGGGGCAAACATAAACTTTGTAGCTCATACTCTTAGCTAAAATCTCCCACTGGAATCATGCAATTTCGACAATTAGAACTGGAAGTTGACTGAGTTCTCCAACCTGTACATGAATGAACATAAATTACAGCTAGGCCCGACCATAGGAAGCTTAATTTGTGAACTCTTAGATGAAGGTTGTATGGAGAGGTTTCTTGCCTGGGTGATGATTTATAAGCTAGAATCAGGCCTCACCATGGGAGATTCTAGGGATTAAAGCTTGAGTAATCTGGGTAGGGAATTGAGAAGATGATAGGTTCTATTCACCACCCTTAGGCCCGACCATAGGATAGGTTGGTGATGGGAGGCTAGGGTTACAGTGTGGTGACCATGCTAACTGTGACTTAGGTCTCCTGGTGATTCTTCTCCTCCTTTTGCTTAAATTGTAGTTTAATTGCACCACACTAGTCATGTAACACTTGAATGCATTCACCCAGAAGGAGTCTAGGTTATCTCTTGTGAACTTTTGTGAAATTTGTGTTAATTTCTTCGGTATTTCACTTGTGTTTGTTGCTAGTGTGTTGTTTCTTGTCTTGTGATTTGTTTTTGTGTTATTGTAAGAACAACCTTAATTCTCTTGAACTTCACTATTTCCCTGAGGAACGAAACCTAACTCACTGCTTCTACATATAGTGAAATAGGATAAATTGAGGCGAGTAACGACATCACTCCGGTCAATTTTTGGCGCCGTTGCCGGGGAATTAGGCACGGTTCTTGGAATTGGAGTTTGTTTTGTTCTTAATTTTTGTGATTACTTGTGTTAAGTTAGTTTAGTGTTTAGGAAGTGTGTGTTTAATTTGAATGCTTTTACTCTTAAATTGTTGGCTCTTTTATCTTTATCATCTTGATTTGATTTGATTTCCAGATTGTTCACTTGATCCTTATTGTGTTGAATCTATATTGTTGTTACTTGGAAGTTTAACTTTGGAATTTCTTCCATTATTGCTTGTTCTTTTTTCTCTCTTGATATCATTTTGTTGGTCTATGCCTAGGACTTTGAGATCCACAGGAGAACCTGAGTTCCAACTAGACCTTGAATTGGAAAGAAATCTCAGACGTCAAGCAAAACAAACAATGGCAGAAGAGGAAGCTAAAGTACCTAGGTTTGGAGATCATTATGCAGTAGACTTTGGAAATGGACTTGAACAACGGGACCTTGATGTGGAAAGTTACCATATTCCAATGCAAATTGTTTCAATGATAACACAGGGACAATTCTTCCAAGGGTTGGAAAACGAAGATCCAAATGAGCACCTAGACTGGTTCATTGGTTTATGTAACACTTTTAAGCTCCAGAGGGTAAATAGAACTGAGGTTCATCGCATATTGTTCCCGCTATCATTGCGTGGAAAGGCTAGACATTGGTTCAAATCAAGTGGGGGAGCTACCATGACCTTTGATGAGTTAAAGAAGAAGTTCCTTGCCAAATATTTTCCACCTGCAAAGCTTGAGAAGAGAAGAATGGATATTATGAACTTCCAACAGCATGATGGTGAATCCTTTAGAGAAGCATGGGAAAGGTTCAATGATCTAATAAGGCAATGTCCCAATCATGATTTGGGAGAAATAAGAGAGCTCAATACTTTTTTCAAGGGTTTAACTGCTGAATCTTCATTGATGGTGAAGGCATGTGCAAATGGTGCCTTGAAGGATAAGAGTGCACCTGAAGTGAGAGCACTTTTTGATCAAATTGCTGAAGATGAATACCTTTTTCCTGAGACACGAAAAGCATGTGGTAGAAGACAGAGAGGGGTATTGGAAGTGAATGATGAAACGTCTTTGAATGCTAAGTTGGATGCCTTGACCAAACAAGTTCAAACTTTGCAGGCTACACAAGATAAGGCTCCTGTACTTTCATGTGGACTATGCAAAGGGGATCACTATACTGATGAGTGTGCCATCACAACTGAGTCTCTTCAGTATGTGAGCAATTACAACAACAAACCCCAATATGGTGGCAACTACTCTGGAGGCAATTACTCTGGAAATAGACCATACAATGGTGGGCAAGGAAATTGGGGAAATCAAGGGAACCAAGGTGGACAATATTATCAAGGGAATGAACAAAGGAGAACAACCAATGCACCACCTGGATTTGAACAACAAGCTGGGACTTCAGAGCAAAGGAAGCCAAATGTTGAGGACATGTTCCAAAAGTTGTTAGACAAGATGGACAAGAATGATCAACGCTTTGGGGGCCTTGAATCAAGTGTTAAACATCATGAGGCTACATTGAAGAACATTGAAACACAACTTGGACAGTTAGCAAATGCTGTGCATCAAAGGCAGAAAGGATCATTGCCAAGTGACACAATTCCTAACCCAAAAGGAAAAGAAAGGGAGGCATGTAATGCAATTACTTTGAGGAGTGGAAGAGAGGTATTGGGGAAACCACAGGAAGAGATTAGTGTTGAAAAAGAAGAAGATCTTGAGAGTGGAGATGAGGAAAATGTTACAAAGCTTAAGAAAGATGTTCAACAAGATGTTCCCACCACTGAAAAGAAGGAGAATCCAAGGAGAGTGGGATTTGAGATTACTAAAAATTCTAATCCCTTCAACTTCCCTGAATATGCACCAAAGCCTCCATTCCCAGAGAGGAAGAAGCCACCACCAAAGAGAGGACCTCAATTCAATAGATTCTTGGATGTTATCAAGCAAGTGAATGTGAATCTCCCACTAGTGGATTTGGTGACAGCAGTGCCTAAAAATGCAAAATATTTGAAAGACCTCATTTCCAACAAGGAGCAAATCTTGAGGTGTGAAGTTCACATGATGCTTTCTGAACAAAGTCAAGCTTGGATGGTGCACAACTTACCTCCAAAGCTCAAAGATCCAGGAAGTTGCACCATCCCTTGCATGATTGGAAATAGGCAATTCAAAAAGGCCCTTTGTGATCTTGGAGCAGGGATCAATCTAATGCCACTCTCCATTGCACTTAATGTTGGACTCGGTGGAAGAATCCGCCCAGTAGTTGTCACACTCCAACTTGCAGATAGGTCTTTGGTGACTCCCACAGGTTTGGTGGAAGATGTCTTGGTAAGAATTGATAGATTTACATTGCCTGTTGATTTCATAATACTTGACATGGAGGAGGACCCCGAAGTTCCTTTGATTTTTGGTAGGCCTTTTCTAGCTACTGGTGATGCTTTGATAGGTGTTAGAAACAAAACCATTACTTTTCGCATTAATGATGAACAAGTAGTCTTTGATGTCAACTATGCTATGAAACATCCTTCAGATGTAGAGACTTGCTTTTTGATAAGAACTGTTGCATGTTCAATGCATATGCTTGATGATGAAAGTGCTCATGAATATTTTTGTAACGATGAATTGAGTACCTTTGATGAGGCTTGCCAAATTGTGGAATTTGATAAAGAAGATTGCATAATTCTTGATGAACTTGAAGATCTTGTGGAATGTTGTGTTCTTGATGAGTCTATATGTGAAATGCAATTTGAAGTGCATGACGTTCAAATGCAAACATGTGTGGTAGGAGATAAGTTACAGGATTCTTGTGAAATGAAATTGGAAGATGAAAAATGCTTTACTTCTACTAATACAATGTGTACTCCCATTGAGGTGAGGAGTAATGAGCCTTTATGCAGGAATGAGAAACTCTTTCCATCCATTGAAGTGCCTCCCAAACTTGAACTCAAACCACTTCCTCCTTATTTGAAATATGCCTATCTTGGAGAAAATGAAACTTTGCCTGTGGTAATATCTTCTTCATTGGAAGCTTGGCAAGAAGATAAACTCATGGTTGTTTTAAGGCAATACAAAAAGGCTTTGGGTTGGACAATTGCAGACATCAAGGGGATTAGTCCTACTATATGCATGCACAAGATTCTCTTGGAGGAAAATTCAACGCCTGTGAGGGATAGGCAAAGAAGGTTGAATCCCCAGATGATGGAGGTAGTCAAAAATGTGGTGATAAAATTGTTGGACTTTGGCATGATCTTCCCGATTTCTGATAGTGAATGGGTTAGTCCAGTTCAATGCGTGCCAAAGAAAGGAGGTGTGACAGTGGTCAAGAATGAGGCTAATGAACTTGTTGCAACCAGGGTGGTAAATGCTTGGAGGGTTTGCATGGATTATAGAAAACTCAACAAGGCAACTCGAAAAGACCACTTCCCTTTGCCCTTCTTGGAACAACTCTTAGACCGAATTGCAGGGTATTTGTTCTGTTGCTTCTTGGACGGGTATTCTGGCTACAACCAAATAGCCATTGATCCTAAGGACCAGGACAAGACGACCTTCACATGCCCTTTTGGGACTTTTGCCTACAAGCGTATGCCATTTGGATTGTGTAACGCACCAGCAACATTTCAAAGGTGCATGATGGCCATTTTTCAGGATATGGTGGAAGATGTGATTGAAATATTCATGGATGATTTCTCAGTCTTTGGCATGACGTTTGAGAAATGCTTGGAGAATTTGGCCAAAGTCTTACAAAGATGTGAAGAGACTAACCTTGTGCTTAATTGGGAGAAGTGTCAATTCATGGTACAAGAAGGAATTGTTCTTGGCCATAAGATTTCAAGCAAGGGACTTGAGGTGGACAAAGCTAAGATTGAGGTGATTGCCAAACTTCCTCCCCCAACTAATGTCAAGGGCATAAGGAGCTTTCTTGGACATGCTGGGTTTTATAGAAGATTCATAAAAGACTTCTCCAAGATAGCTAGACCATTATGTAGCTTGTTAGAAAAGGATGCCAAGTTCAATTTTGACACAAAATGTTTGGAGGCCTATGAAGCATTGAAGGAAAAGTTGATAAAGGCTCCTGTAATAGTCACTCCAATTTGGGGAGAACCATTTGAAGTCATGTGCGACTCTAGTGACTATGCTCTTGGGGCAGTTCTTGGCCAAAGAAGAAACAAGATCTTTCACACAATTCATTATGCAAGCAAACTTTTGAATGGAGCACAACTCAACTACACTACCACGGAGAAAGAAATGTTGGCAGTGGTTTTCTCATTTGACAAATTTCGATCTTACCTTTTGGGTTCTAAGGTCATAGTGCATACGGATCATGCTGCCTTGAAGTACCTATTGGCCAAGAAAGAAGCAAAACCTAGATTGATAAGGTGGGTACTACTTCTTCAAGAATTTGATATGGAGATCAAGGATAGGAAGGGATGTGAGAATGTTGTGGCGGATCACCTTTCTAGATTGGAATCAGAGGCTCAAGATGACTCAAGGATTTTGATCAAAGAGAATTTCCCTGATGAACAAATTTTCACAGTTGAAGGAAAGGTCTTGCCTTGGTATTCTGAGATTGCAAACTTTGTGGTGGCAGGCCAAGTTCCTAAGTATTTCTCCCATGAACAAAAGAAGAGATTGAGAAATGATGCAAAACACTTTTGGGAGGGCAATGCCCTGTACAAGTCTTGTAGTGATCAAATTATTCGAAAATGTGTCAAGGAAGATGAAAAGGAGGACATTTTGAAGGCATGCCATGAAGGACCTTGTGGAGGCCATTTTGGTTCAGCTAGGACAGGTTTTAAAATTCTTCAATCAGGTTTCTATTGGCCTCATATTTTCACTGATGCAAAGCTATGGGTTGGGCAGTGTGACAAATGCCAAAGATCTGGGAATATATCCTCAAGGAATGAAATGCCACTAAACAATATTTTGGAGGTGGAGTTGTTTGATGTTTGGGGAGTAGATTTTATGGGCCCCTTTCCTAAATCAGGAGGCAAGGAGTACATTCTAGTAGCTGTGGATTATGTGTCAAAGTGGATTGAAGCTCAAGCTCTTGCCAATAATGATGCAAGGAGTGTTACAGCTTTCTTGAAGTCACACATTTTCACAAAGTTTGGGACTCCAAGAGCAATCATATCAGATGGTGGTTCACATTTTTGCAACAAGCTTTTTGAAGCTCTTCTAGCTAAATATGGGGTGACACACAAGGTTTCTACTCCTTACCATCCACAAACCAGTGGACAAGCAGAAATCTCAAACAGAGAAATCAAGAGGGTTTTGGAGAAAGTGGTAAACCCTAGTAGAAAGGATTGGTCAACAAAGCTAGATGATGCATTGTGGGCTTATAGAACAGCTTATAAAACTCCCATTGGAGCTTCCCCATTTCGCCTTGTTTTTGGAAAAGAATGTCATTTGCCTGTGGAGCTTGAGCATAGAGCATTTTGGGCGATTAAGAGGCTCAATTTGGATTTGAATGGAGCTCAGTCACAAAGAATGATGGATTTGAATGAGTTAGATGAGTTTAGATTCAATTCATATATCAGTGCCAAAATGTACAAGGAAAAGACCAAGAGGCTCCATGATGCAAATATACTAGCTAAGAGTTTCGCTCCTGGACAACAAGTTTTGCTATACAATTCAAGGTTGAGGTTATTTCCTGGCAAGCTTAAATCTAGATGGACTGGACCATTTACAGTTGTTAATGTTAAGCCATATGGAGTGGTGGAAATTCAAGATGAAAAGAAGGGTAATTCTTGGAAGGTGAATGGCCATAGGTTGAAACCATATTTGCTTCCAGAAGATAAAGACTCACTTCATTGTATGATTGCCCCGGGAGAGCTATATCTCGATGATCCTATCATTCCCAACTGAAACAACAATTGGTCGGGCTGATGACATTAAACCAAGCGCTCCTAGGAGGCAACCTAGGCTTTACTTCTTTCCTTTTCCTTTTTATTTTGTTAGATTTCGTTTTAGTCATTTCTTAGTTCTTTCATTTTCTTTGGTGTGTTTTGTCTTACATTTTTCATGCAACACATGGTGATTCTGGGCATATTCACGTGAACACAACACTTGCACATTTCAATTCTTGGAGAGAAGTTGGATCATTATATCATATGTTGAGAAATTTGAATCATGTATTGATTGCTAAGTTGGAAATTTTTGTTTTTCAACACTTAAGGATGCATGATTAATTGATTATGTGTTTGGTACATGTTGTAGACAATGAAGAGAAACCGTGGACAAGCTTGGATATGATGTGGAAAATGCATACCTTGTGGTTAAAGGTTTGTCTTCAAGAAGGTAAGTCATGATTCACTCACACACTAAGGCATTGAGAAATTGAATTCATGTTGTTACAAACACTAGGAGAAGTGCAATGTCTTGAAGACACTAAAAGAAAAGCAAGATGAAATTCACCTCTTGGAGCACACATTTCGGTTGGTGAACCTTTTAAGTAGAGGAGATGAAGTCAATGTCATGCCATGTACGCATTTTGAGCCTTTAAGGAGAGTAAGAAGGTGAAAATAAAGAGAGGAATGCTTGCATTCATGCTAAAAGCTGAAAATTGCTAAAAATGGAAAGAAGTAGTTGGAAGCTTGTACTAGAGTAGTTGGAAGCTTTTGAATGAAAGAATTAAGGGTGTAACTTTATGTCCTTAAATTCACCAACTCTATACCATTGCTTCCAAGCTTCATTTTCTTTAAACCAAGCAAGAACAAACTACTTAGCTTCACTTTCTTTAGTGAATCGGCAGCCCCCTCCCTTGGTGTTTCATCACAACTTAGCTTTGCTTTTGGTATCTTTGGCACTCAAGCTCTTAAGGTATGTGAAGTTTCTCTCCTCTTATTTACTCTTATGCTATGCATTGTGCAAGGTTTTGTTGAGTTCTAAATGTGATACAATGTGAATAATTGCTGAATCTTTGAAGTTCAAATCCTACACGTGAAAATAAGGAAATTGTTGAGAGAAAAGAAAATCGATTCCAAGAAGAAGCTAAAAACCGAAACCCTCAATTCCAGCTTGGACACATTTAGGGAAAATGGTTGTAACTTGGTCAATCCTTCACCAAATAAGGTCATTCCAGTGCCATTTTGTAGCTAAAAGGATAGTGCATCTTTTTGGATGGGAGATCTTGTCAGTTTTTGAGTAACATGTAGTTGTATCTCAAAGTTTGAGCAGTTTGAGCATTCATGTTGTAGTCTGAAAATTCTGGAATGAACTTGCTTGGGCAGTCTCGGTTTGTTCGATGTATCTTGCTCATCCGATGTCCAAATGGAGTGATTTTGGTCCTCAAATGTAGATAAGAGTATGCTTAACAAAGTTGTAATAGGAATTCGTAGCTAATTCAATCTGATTTGGTTTGATATTTGTCCATCTTCACGCGGCTGAATGTTGAGGCTGAATGCGCAATCTGCCAGTTTTACCTTGGGTCAGTGTTTTGCCTATAACTTGGTCAATGTTTGTCGAAATTGCATGATTCCAGTGGGAGAGTTTAGCTAAGAGTATGAGCTACAAAGTTTATGTTTGCCCCTCTTCCTAATGTTGACCAGAATATGGACTTAATGTGAGGGGAAGTTGATAGAAAATTCTGGAATTTGCATAAGTGAACACAATCTTATTGTTTTGTTGTAAAGTCCTAGTAACCTAAGGTGAGTGAATCACTTGTGTGAACCATAAATGCCTTGATTATCATGCTTATGATAGAAATGTTGATGGAAAATGTGCTAAGATTTGCTTGAAGAATGCTTGTGCCATGAATTGGGAATATGATGAAAGTTGTAGTCTAAACAGTTGTGATTTTTTCCAGCTTGGTCATGTCTCGGTGTTGTGGCTGTAACTGGCTTGTTTGATTGACCAAATCATATGATTCCAATTCTATAATTTAGCTAGGATTCTCCTCTTCAACATTGCTAATTTGAGTTTCACTCGGTTCTCCATGAATTACATGCTATATTTTTGGTTTTGATATGTTGAAAAGCTGAAATTTTTCTTTATACTTGAAACCGATTCTCTTGTGCTTGAAATGAGGGAATTGAGTTGTCATTTTGATAATGCTACTTATGCTTCATGGTTTTGGACTAAAGCTTTGCTTTGTTTGATAGAAATGGCACCAAAGAAAGATTCCACTTCCAAGAAGGTAGCAACAACTTCAAAGGGTGATGGTTCCAAGAGCAAGGGGAAAGCCAAAGGAAAGGCACAAGTACACTCGGATGACTCTGATCCTGATTATAATTTTGAGGATGATTTACCACTCTTTGAGGGGCCTTTTGAGTATACTATGCAAGAACCTGCCCCAAAGAGAAAGAAGGGATCTTTGGAACCATCCATATTTGTTGATGATAATGCACAACTACGATGGGAGACAAGCATGGCTTTTAAGTTGTTGCATATTGAGAGAGGATTCGCGGTGGACCAAGGACCATTCCAGCCAATAATGGAATTCCATCATTTCCATCCAAGCCTTACTAGAGCACCAGCTTTTTGCAATGCAAGCCTAGCAAGGGAATTTTATGCAAATGCCGAGTCAAAGAAAAAGGAGAATGGAGATTTTTACTATGTGAGAGGGAAACAGGTTGAAATCACCAGTGAAATCATCAATACTCATCTTGGCACTCCTAGCTACCCAAAGGATCCTTTGCAATATCCCAATAATGGAGATCTAGATGAAGATTTGATAAAGGAATTGGCTCTGCCTGGTACGGAATGGGTACTCAACAAGAGGGGAGATCATGTGCATATTCGAAGTGAATCATTGAAGAGTTATGTGAAGATATGGCAAAAGTTTGTTGTATCTCGATTGATGCCTAGCACACAGACTACTGAAGTGACAAGGAAGAGGTTGTACTTGCTCTCAGCAATCCTAGGAAGACGGTCCATTGACGTTGGGAGGATTATCCTGTCCAGCATTAAGTCTGCTATGAGTGTAGAAAGTTCCACTCCCAGCATCTCTTGTCAAATTCGGGGGATGGCACCCAGTTAATTGTGTAACTGTCGGAGCAGGCTTTGGAGGGCCTGAGTCGGAATGGTAGTAAACAGCCATCTTATTACCCTTATCCACCTCTAGCTGCGTCACCATTTGTCTATGAAATAGGACCTCAAATTGTTGTTGGGACACATTTGCCATATCATCCAACCGTGCCATCATAGTGGAAGAAAATGAATCCCAACCCTGATGGAAAGTGTCCAATCCCTCATGCATCCTCTCCAATCGCTCATCCATGCCTGAAACGCGATGTTCCACTCTCACTAAGCGGTCATCCATGGTGGTAAGGCGATGTTCCATTGATTGTTGCAAAGTCTGTAAAATGCCTTGGAAGGATTGAAAATCATAAGGTGCACCAGCTTCATGTTCCTGTCCATTCTCGTCCTGAGGTGCATTACCATTCGCCATCTGAGCTGCCAGGAATTTCTGCTCGAAATGCACATATTTCAAATATAATGGTGTGGTGATTGGCCCTGGATTTCGTCTCCAATCACCTGCCCCAACATCCACTCCTTGAGCGGCACAGATTTCTTCAAGCAAGACTGGAAAGTACAAGGCAACACTTTTCGCACTCATAGCAGACTTAATGCTGGACAGGATAATCCTCCCAATGTCAATGGACCGTCTTCCTAGGATTGCTGAGAGCAAGTACAACCTCTTCCTTGTCACTTCAGTAGTCTGTGTGCTAGGCATCAATCGAGATACAACAAACTTTTGCCATATCTTCACATAACTCTTCAGTGATTCACTTCGAATATGCACATGATCTCCCCTCTTGTTGAGTACCCATTCCGTACCAGGCAGAGCCAATTCCTTTATAATATCTTCATCTAGATCTCCATTATTGGGATATTGCAAAGGATCCTTTGGGTAGCTAGGAGTGCCAAGATGAGTATTGATGATTTCACTGGTGATTTCAACCTGTTTCCCTCTCACATAGTAAAAATCTCCATCCTCCTTTTTCTTTGACTCGGCATTTGCATAAAATTCCCTTGCTAGGCTTGCATTGCAAAAAGCTGGTGCTCTAGTAAGGCTTGGATGGAAATGATGGAATTCCATTATTGGCTGGAATGGTCCTTGGTCCACCCCGAATCCTCTCTCAATATGCAACAACTTAAAAGCCATGCTTGTCTCCCATCGTAGTTGTGCATTATCATCAACAAATATGGATGGTTCCAAAGATCCCTTCTTTCTCTTTGGGGCAGGTTCTTGCATAGTATACTCAAAAGGCCCCTCAAAGAGTGGTAAATCATCCTCAAAATTATAATCAGGATCAGAGTCATCCGAGTGTACTTGTGCCTTTCCTTTGGCTTTCCCCTTGCTCTTGGAACCATCACCCTTTGAAGTTGTTGCTACCTTCTTGGAAGTGGAATCTCAATAGTCATTTTTTTAGTCCCTCCTCTCTCTCCTTTCCCCAATTTTTTTTTTCTAAGTAGGAGAGTGGAAAACTTAACTCTTACGCTTACTAGAAATATCTAGGAATATTACAAAGTAGTCCTCAAGAGAAAATGTTTACAAAAATCGACCCAAAAGGTAGTAGAAATGAAAAGTCAAAAGTTGAAGAAATTCTGAAAATTGTTGGGAAATCAGAGCAAAATCACGCCTTCCGTGTATTCTGGATCACGTCTTCAGCGTTTTCGCGAGCTTCCAAGAATTCCAGCAGCTTAAGAATCACGTCTTCAGGCCATTCTGGATCACGCCTTCAGTTTCCTCGAAATTCAGAACTTGAGTTTCAACACTTCGCTAAATTTCTGGACTTTTCAACTTTTGAAGCTGGTCAAGACTCCATCTTCATGTGCCTATAAAATCCAATTCAGAGATTGGAAGAGGATGAAACCAAAAATAAGTTCTTTTCCACGAACATAGGAAGCTACTGGATGTCTTGATTTGCACAAAGAACATTTGATAGCCACGAATAAGCTCTTGAAGTTGGCATCCGAACCAGCTTTTCAAAATTTCTGGAAACTTTCAACTCGAAGCTGGTTGAGCTACGATCTTCACATGCTCCCCAAACCCAATCCAAGCCTCCAATAAGCGTGAACGCTGGCCAAAACTATGCTAGAGGAACATGTGATGATAAAGCAAGTCTTGAATGGCATATGCAACGTAAGGATGAAGAGAAATCATCACACGAAGAAGGGCACCAAACCAGCTTCTAGCTTTCCAAAGTATTTGCCAAAACTTCATCCATTCTTCAGCTGGCTTGTCGAAGCTTCGTCAATTCTCACGAGGTCTCGCCAGCTCTCCACTGCAGCTTCACGAGGTCTCGTCGGCTTCACGAAGTCTCGCCATTTTGGCGAGATCTCATCAGCTTTTTGAAGACTTCTTGCTCCAGCTCTTCTTCAACTTTGTTCTTGCTCCAACTCCATGAAGTCCCTCAGAATCCTCAAAGCTTCATCCATGCATTGTGAAGATATTCCAGATTTCTTTCACTAAATTTAGTGTCTTGAAGTCTTGCAAGAATGAATCATGATTTGCCTTTGTGAGAATCCTGTGAAGTGAGAAGAAGGAATGAATGAAATCTTGAAAAATCAAGTGCAAAGTGTGTGTGTGTGTGATGTGCAACGAATTGCACTTCGTGGGCAGCAAGTGTGCGAGGATGGTGCAGCGTGTGTGCGGCGAGGCTGCCTTCGTGTGCAGCAAATGTGCAGCAATCGTGCAGCGTGTGTGCGGCGAGGCTGATTTCGTGGGCAGCAAGTGTGTGCTTCGCGGGCAGCAACTTTGAGCCAGTGTGCGAGTGTGCTGTGATGGGAATTTCGGGAAACGTAATTCACAACTGTTATAGCCATGTAGCTCAGCTTTCCACAGCCGTTTGAATCACCCAAAGCGGAGTTCAGATGGCAAAGTTATGACCAAAACAATAAGGCATGTTGAACAGCATATTGTGAAATCCAAGTTTTCATTCCTCATTTGTTCAATCCAAGTTCTTGGCTCTTCTTTAGCACAATTCATCCATTTCCAGTGTGAATCTGGTTTCGGGGATAACACAACAAATGTAGGTCTACCTCTTAGCTTTCAAATGGTTCAAGAATCAACACAATTGGACAACTAGAGCTCAAGATATGAACAATCTACCAAACTGTGGCAATCAAGAACACATGAAACTCTAATTGCACAACACACAAAGATGGCCCCGTTTCTTGACCTTCCACTCCAAATCTGAAATTTGTTAAAACATAAGCATTAAAGAGGACTCAATGACCTTTCTAAAACACTAAAGAACACCCCAATTGGACCAGAATTGAGAGAGTTATGACCAAATGAAGTTCAGCTACTATGCTGCCCAAAACCCTAATTTCACCCTTTAAAGCACTTCTTAGGTTTTTTTCCAAATTCTCTCACATCAACTTCATTGTTTGAACCTTAAACCTTGTTCATTGACCCTAAGCATATATTTAACATATTTTACCAATATTTTGGGCCTTTTTCATCAATTAATCACATTAACTTGTATTGCAAGTTAAAGCACAATTTAGCACATAATCACATATAAATGCACAAAATGTAAGTCAAAAGCCAAGTGATTTAACAAATATAAGTTGGTATAAAACCAACTTATCAAACTCCCCCACACTTGAACTCTTGCTTGTCCTCAAGCAGAACACAATTTTTCAGTTAAAACATGCACAAGACCATACCACACTTCTTAGGGGTATTTTTACATTCAAGCTCATTTCCTCCCCAGTATATGAAACACTTTGTTCAGTCATTCACCATGACTATATCCAAGTTCACCAAAACATTTTTCACACAAAAATCTATTCCAAAATTTCTGGCACCCAGCTTTCAGATTTTAACACACATTGTCAACTAAAGCACGATGAATAAAGACCAACTGCCATTTGTGCAAGTGTGCTAAGGAATTCCTAGACCAAATGTTCTTTTTGCTTTGCTCAACTCTATGTACCTACACCAAAGGAAAATCTGTAGCTCACAAGATCATTGGTATCCTAAGTGCACATTGGTGCTTCTACTTTGTAAAGTAAACACTCCCTCTTCCATATGCTCATTGGCAATTTCTCTCTTGCATTTGCACATTGGTGCATCTTTTTGCCTGGGTTTTATGGCTTTTATCTCCATTTCATGCCTTGGGTATTTTGGCTTTTTAGTTCCCAATTGCCGATGGCTTTTTCACCAAATCCCTTCTCATTCACCACTTCTTTTCAAAAGGTATGCCAGGGAAAAGAAACTTTCCAAGCACAGAGGGGTGAGCAAACAACCAGAACATCCAAATCCAGTTTTTCCTCCTGTGTCAAGAGTGATTTTTCATGGCACATCTATCTTATTTTAACATGATGCTTTAGCCAACAAAACATGCCAATTTCTTCAAACTTAATGCCAAAGAAAAAAAAAAAAAAAATTTTCACATGCAAGATCAAAGAAGTAATAAAGATGAACTAGGAATAGGTCACACTGAACTCAGAACAAAAATATTTCATTCAAGGTGGTTCTTCATTTATTCCAATTTGGATTCACTTGATGTCATGTTATGGTCTACCCATTGCCTTCACACAATGCTCTTAACTCATTCAGGTTGCTTTGTAGCTCATTCAGCCGCATGAAGATGGACAAATATCAAACCAAATCAGATTGAATTAGCTACGAATTCCTATTACAACTTTGTTAAGCATACTCTTATCTACATTTGAGGACCAAAATCACTCCATTTGGACATCGGATGAGCAAGATACATCGAAAAAACCGAGACTGCCCAAGCAAGTTCATTCCAGAATTTTCAGACTACAACATGAATGCTCAAACTGCTCAAACTTTGAGATACAACTACATGTTACTCAAAAACTGACAAGATCTCCCATCCAAAAAGATGCACTATCCTTTTAGCTACAAAATGGCACTGGAATGACCTTATTTGGTGAAGGATTGACCAAGTTACAACCATTTTCCCTAAATGTGTCCAAGCTGGAATTGAGGGTTTCGGTTTTTAGCTTCTTCTTGGAATCGATTTTCTTTTCTCTCAACAATTTCCTTATTTTCACGTGTAGGATTTGAACTTCAAAGATTCAGCAATTATTCACATTGTATCACATTTAGAACTCAACAAAACCTTGCACAATGCATAGCATAAGAGTAAATAAGAGGAGAGAAACTTCACATACCTTAAGAGCTTGAGTGCCAAAGATACCAAAAGCAAAGCTAAGTTGTGATGAAACACCAAGGGAGGGGGCTGCCGATTCACTAAAGAAAGTGAAGCTAAGTAGTTTGTTCTTGCTTGGTTTAAAGAAAATGAAGCTTGGAAGCAATGGTATAGAGTTGGTGAATTTAAGGAGATAAAGTTACACCCTTAATTCTTTCATTCAAAAGCTTCCAACTACTCTAGTACAAGCTTCCAACTACTTCTTTCCATTTTTAGCAATTTTCAGCTTTTAGCATGAATGCAAGCATTCCTCTCTTTATTTTCACCTTCTTACTCTCCTTAAAGGCTCAAAATGCATACATGGCATGACATTGACTTCATCTCCTCTACTTAAAAGGTTCACCAACCGAAATGTGTGCTCCAAGAGGTGAATTTCATCTTGCTTTTCTTTTAGTGTCTTCAAGACATTGCACTTCTCCTAGTGTTTGTAACAACATGAATTCAATTTCTCAATGCCTTAGTGTGTGAGTGAATCATGACTTACCTTCTTGAAGACAAACCTTTAACCACAAGGTATGCATTTTCCACATCATTTCCAAGCTTGTCCACGGTTTCTCTTTATTGTCTACAACATGTACCAAACACATAATCAATTAATCATGCATCCTTAAGTGTTGAAAAACAAAAATTTCCAACTTAGCAATCAATACATGATTCAAATTTCTCAACATATGATATAATGATCCAACTTCTCTCCAAGAATTGAAATGTGCAAGTGTTGTGTTCACGTGAATATGCCCAGAATCACCATGTGTTGCATGAAAAATGTAAGACAAAACACACCAAAGAAAATGAAAGAACTAAGAAATGACTAAAACGAAATCTAACAAAATAAAAAGGAAAAGGAAAGAAGTAAAGCCTAGGTTGCCTCCTAGGAGCGCTTGGTTTAATGTCATCAGCCCGACCAATTGTTGTTTCAGTTGGGAATGATAGGATCATCGAGATATAGCTCTCCCGGGGCAATCATACAATGAAGTGAGTCTTTATCTTCTGGAAGCAAATATGGTTTCAACCTATGGCCATTCACCTTCCAAGAATTACCCTTCTTTTCATCTTGAATTTCCACCACTCCATATGGCTTAACATTAACAACTGTAAATGGTCCAGTCCATCTAGATTTAAGCTTGCCAGGAAATAACCTCAACCTTGAATTGTATAGCAAAACTTGTTGTCCAGGAGCGAAACTCTTAGCTAGTATATTTGCATCATGGAGCCTCTTGGTCTTTTCCTTGTACATTTTGGCACTGATATATGAATTGAATCTAAACTCATCTAACTCATTCAAATCCATCATTCTTTGTGACTGAGCTCCATTCAAATCCAAATTGAGCCTCTTAATCGCCCAAAATGCTCTATGCTCAGCTCCACAGGGCAAATGACATTCTTTTCCAAAAACAAGGCGAAATGGGGAAGCTCCAATGGGAGTTTTATAAGCTGTTCTATAAGCCGACAATGCATCATCTAGCTTTGTTGACCAATCCTTTCTACTAGGGTTTACCACTTTCTCCAAAACCCTCTTGATTTCTCTGTTTGAGATTCTGCTTGTCCACTGGTTTGTGGATGGTAAGGAGTAGAAACCTTGTGTGTCACCCCATATTTAGCTAGAAGAGCTTCAAAAAAGCTTGTTGCAAAAATGTGAACCACCATCTGATATATTGCTCTTGGGTCCCAAACTTTGTGAAAAGTGGTGACTTCAAGAAAGCTGTAACACTCCTTGCATCATTATTGGCAAGAGCTTGAGCTTCAATCCACTTTGACACATAATCCACAGCTACTAGAATGTACTCCTTGCCTCCTGATTTAGGAAAGGGGCCCATAAAATCTACTCCCCAAACATCAAACAACTCCACCTCCAAAATATTGTTTAGTGGCATTTCATTCCTTGAGGATATATTCCCAGATCTTTGGCATTTGTCACACTGCCCAACCCATAGCTTTGCATCAGTGAAAATATGAGGCCAATAGAAACCTGATTGAAGAATTTTAAAACCTGTCCTAGCTGAACCAAAATGGCCTCCACAAGGTCCTTCATGGCATGCCTTCAAAATGTCCTCCTTTTCATCTTCCTTGACACATTTTCGCATAATTTGATCACTACAAGACTTGTACAGGGCATTGCCCTCCCAAAAGTAGTGTTTTGCATCATTTCTCAATCTCTTCTTTTGTTCATGGGAGAAATACTTAGGAACTTGGCCTGCCACCACAAAGTTTGCAATCTCAGAATACCAAGTCAAGACCTTTCCTTCAACTGTGAAAATTTGTTCATCAGGGAAATTCTCTTTGATCAAAATCCTTGAGTCATCTTGAGCCTCTGATTCCAATCTAGAAAGGTGATCCGCCACAACATTCTCACATCCCTTCCTATCCTTGATCTCCATATCAAATTCTTGAAGAAGTAGTACCCACCTTATCAATCTAGGTTTTGCTTCTTTCTTGGCCAATAGGTACTTCAAGGCAGCATGATCCGTATGCACTATGACCTTAGAACCCAAAAGGTAAGATCGAAATTTGTCAAATGAGAAAACCACTGGCAACATTTCTTTCTCCGTGGTAGTGTAGTTGAGTTGTGCTCCATTCAAAAGTTTGCTTGCATAATGAATTGTGTGAAAGATCTTGTTTCTTCTTTGGCCAAGAACTGCCCCAAGAGCATAGTCACTAGAGTCGCACATGACTTCAAATGTTTCTCCCCAAATTGGAGTGACTATTATAGGAGCCTTTATCAACTTTTCCTTCAATGCTTCATAGGCCTCCAAACATTTTGTGTCAAAATTGAACTTGGCATCCTTTTCTAACAAGCTACATAATGGTCTAGCTATCTTGGAGAAGTCTTTTATGAATCTTCTATAAAACCCAGCATGTCCAAGAAAGCTCCTTATGCCCTTGACATTAGTTGGGGGAGGAAGTTTGGCAATCACCTCAATCTTAGCTTTGTCCACCTCAAGTCCCTTGCTTGAAATCTTATGGCCAAGAACAATTCCTTCTTGTACCATGAATTGACACTTCTCCCAATTAAGCACAAGGTTAGTCTCTTCACATCTTTGTAAGACTTTGGCCAAATTCTCCAAGCATTTCTCAAACGTCATGCCAAAGACTGAGAAATCATCCATGAATATTTCAATCACATCTTCCACCATATCCTGAAAAATGGCCATCATGCACCTTTGAAATGTTGCTGGTGCGTTACACAATCCAAATGGCATACGCTTGTAGGCAAAAGTCCCAAAAGGGCATGTGAAGGTCGTCTTGTCCTGGTCCTTAGGATCAATGGCTATTTGGTTGTAGCCAGAATACCCGTCCAAGAAGCAATAGAACAAATACCCTGCAATTCGGTCTAAGAGTTGTTCCAAGAAGGGCAAAGGGAAGTGGTCTTTTCGAGTTGCCTTGTTGAGTTTTCTATAATCCATGCAAACCCTCCAAGCATTTACCACCCTGGTTGCAACAAGTTCATTAGCCTCATTCTTGACCACTGTCACACCTCCTTTCTTTGGCACGCATTGAACTGGACTAACCCATTCACTATCAGAAATCGGGAAGATCATGCCAAAGTCCAACAATTTTATCACCTCATTTTTGACTACCTCCATCATCTGGGATTCAACCTTTTTTTGCCTATCCCTCACAGGCGTTGAATTTTCCTCCAAGAGAATCTTGTGCATGCATATAGTAGGACTAATCCCCTTGATGTCTGCAATTGTCCAACCCAAAGCCTTTTTTGTATTGCTTAAAACAACCATGAGTTTATCTTCTTGCCAAGCTTCCAATGAAGAAGATATTACCACAGGCAAAGTTTCATTTTCTCCAAGATAGGCATATTTCAAATAAGGAGGAGTGGTTTGAGTTCAAGTTTGGGAGGCACTTCAATGGATGGAAAGAGTTTCTCATTCCTGCATAAAGGCTCATTACTCCTCACCTCAATGGGAGTACACATTGTTATTAGTAGAAGTAAAGCATTTTCATCTTCCAATTTCATTTCACAAGAATCCTGTAACTTATCTCCTAACCACACATGTTTTGCATTTGAACGTCATGCACTTCAAATTGCATTTCACATATAGACTCATCAAGAAACAAACATTCCACAAGATCTTCAAGTTCATCAAGAATTATGCAATCTTCTTTATCAAATTCCACAATTTGGCAAGCCTCATCAAAGGTACTCAATTCATCGTTACAAAATATTCATAGCACTTTCATCATCAAGCATATGCATTGAACATGCAACAGTTCTTATCAAAAAGCAAGTCTCTACATCTGAAGGATGTTTCATAGCATAGTTGACATCAAAGACTATTGTTCATCATTAATGCGAAAGTAATGGTTTTGTTTCTAACACCTATCAAAGCATCACCAGTAGCTAGAAAAGGCCTACCAAAAATCAAAGGAACATCGGGGTCCTCCTCCATGTCAAGTATTATGAAATCAACAGGCAATGTAAATCTATCAATTCTTACCAAGACATCTTCACCAAACCTGTGGGAGTCACCCAAAGACCTATCTGCAAGTTGGAGTGTGACAGCTACTGGGCGGATCTTCCACGAGTCAACATTTAAGTGCAATGTAGAGTGGCATTAGATTGATCCTGCTCCAAGATCACAAAGGGCCTTTTTGAATTGCCTATTCAATCATGCAAGGGATGGTGCAACTCCTGGATCTTTGAGCTTTGGAGGTAAGTTGTGCACCATCCAAGCTTGACTTTGTTCAGAAAGCATCATGGGAACTTCACACCTCAAGATTTGCTCCTTGTTGGAAATGAGGTCTTTCAAATATTTTGCATATTTAGGCACTGCTGTCACCAAATCCACTAGTGGGAGATTCACATTCACTTGCTTGATAACATCAAGAATCTATTGATTGAGGTCCTCTCTTTGGTGGTGGTTCTTCCTCTCTGGGAATGGAGGCTTTGGTGCAATATTCAGGGAAGTTGAAGGGATTAGAATTTTTAGTAATCTCAAATCCCACTCTCCTTGGATTCTCCTTCTTTTCAGTGGTGGGAACATCTTGTTGAACATCTTTCTTAAGCTTTGTAACATTTTCCTCATCTCCACTCTCAAGATCTTCTTCTTTTTCACACTAATCTCTTCCTGTGGTTTCCCCCAATACCTCTCTTCCACTCCTCAAAGTAATTGCGATTACATGCCTCCCTTTCTTTTCCTTTTGGGTTAGGAATTGTGTCACTTGGCAATGATCCTTTCTGCCTTGATTGCACAGCATTTGCTAACTGTCCAAGTTGTGTTTCAATGTTCTTCAATGTAGCCTCATGATGTTTAACAGTTGATTCAAGGCCTCCAAAGCGTTGATCATTCTTGTCCATCTTGTCTAACAACTTTTGGAACATGTTCTCAACATTTGGCTTCCTTTGCTCTGAAGTCCCAGCTTGTTGTTCAAATCCAGGTGGTGCATTGGTTGTTCTCCTTTGTTCATTCCCTTGATAATATTGTCCACCTTGGTTCCCTTGATTTCCCCAATTTCCTTGCCCACCATTGTATGGTCTATTTCCAGAGTAATTGCCTCCAGAGTAGTTGCCACCATATTGGGGTTTGTTGTTGTAATTGCTCACATACTGAAGAGACTCAGTTGTGATGGCACACTCATCAGTATAGTGATCCCCTTTGCATAGTCCACATGAAAGTACAGGAGCCTTATCTTGTGTAGCCTGCAAAGTTTGAACTTGTTTGGTCAAGGCATCCAACTTAGCATTCAAAGACGTTTCATCATTCACTTCCAATACCCCTCTCTGTCTTCTACCACATGCTTTTCGTGTCTCAGGAAAAAGGTATTCATCTTCAGCAATTTGATCAAAAAGTGCTCTCACTTCAGGTGCACTCTTATCCTTCAAGGCACCATTTGCACATGCCTTCACCATCAATGAAGATTCAGCAGTTAAACCCTTGAAAAAAGTATTGAGCTCTCTTATTTCTCCCAAATCATGATTGGGACATTGCCTTATTAGATCATTGAACCTTTCCCATGCTTCTCTAAAGGATTCACCATCATGCTGTTGGAAGTTCATAATATCCATTCTTCTCTTCTCAAGCTTTGCAGGTGGAAAATATTTGGCAAGGAACTTCTTCTTTAACTCATCAAAGGTCATGGTAGCTCCCCCACTTGATTTGAACCAATGTCTAGCCTTTCCACGCAATGATAGCGGGAACAATATGCGATGAACCTCAGTTCTATTTACCCTCTGGAGCTTAAAAGTGTTACATAAACCAATGAACCAGTCTAGGTGCTCATTTGGATCTTCGTTTTCCAACCCTTGGAAGAATTGTCCCTGTGTTATCATTGAAACAATTTGCATTGGAATTTGGTAACTTTCCACATCAAGGTCCCGTTGTTCAAGTCCATTTCCAAAGTCTACTGCATAATGATCTCCAAACCTAGGTACTCTAGCTTCCTCTTCTGCCATTGTTTGTTTTGCTTGACGTCTGAGATTTCTTTCCAATTCAAGGTCTAGTTGGAACTCAGGTTCTCTTGTGGATCTCAAAGTCCTAGGCATAGACCAACAAAATGATATCAAGAGAGAAAAAAGAACAAGCAATAATGGAAGAAATTCCAAAGTTAAACTTCCAAGTAACAACAATATAGATTCAACACAATAAGGATCAAGTGAACAATCTGGAAATCAAATCAAATCAAGATGATAAAGATAAAAGAGCCAACAATTTAAGAGTAAAAGCTTTCAAATTAAACACACACTTCCTAAACACTAAACTAACTTAACACAAGTAATCACAAAAATTAAGAACAAAACAAACTCCAATTCCAAGAACCGTGCCTAATTCCCCGGCAACGGCGCCAAAAATTGACCGGAGCGATGTCGTTACTCGCCTCAATTTATCCTATTTCACTATATGTAGAAGCAGTGAGTTAGGTTTCGTTCCTCAGGGAAATAGTGAAGTTCAAGAGAATTAAGATTTGTTCTTACAATAACACAAAAACAAATCACAAGACAAGAAACAACACACTAGCAACAAACACAAGTGAAATACCGAAGAAATTAACACAAATTTCACAAAAGTTCACAAGAGATAACCTAGACTCCTTCTGGGTGAATGCATTCAAGTGTTACATGACTAGTGTGGTGCAATTAAACTACAATTTAAGCAAAAGGAGGAGAAGAATCACCAGGAGACCTAAGTCACAGTTAGCATGGTCACCACACTGTAACCCTAGCCTCCCATCACCAACCTATCCTATGGTCGGGCCTAAGGGTGGTGAATAGAACCTATCATCTTCTCAATTCCCTACCCAGATTACTCAAGCTTTAATCCCTAGAATCTCCCATGGTGAGGCCTGATTCTAGCTTATAAATCATCACCCAGGCAAGAAACCTCTCCATACAACCTTCATCTAAGAGTTCACAAATTAAGCTTCCTATGGTCGGGCCTAGCTGTAATTTATGTTCATTCATGTACAGGTTGGAGAACTCAGTCAACTTCCAGTTCTAATTTATGAAATTAACAAATTAGTAGATCTGAAGCAAAGGAGTTGAATTACTTCTTTCATCATTTCAATTGCACCACACAATATCACATAACTAGCATTCACCCATTACAAGCCCAGATTATCACACACTAGCCAGATATTTCCATATTCAACCCAATTTTACACAATTCCATGTTCATACAAATTTCTCCCATCAATTGAAAAGTTTTACCGATTAGATGCTAGAGGAGTGTATGAATTCCCTTCGATTGAGTTGGATATGTAATCTATAGCACAAGACACTGGAAAATGGAATCGAAAAAGTAAAACCCTAGAGAGAGAAAACTAGTGAGAGAAAGTGGATCTCCAGAACAAGAACAACTTTTTCTTCAATAAAAGTTTTCTATCTCAATAGTCATTTTTTTAGTCCCTCCTCTCTCTCCTTTCCCAATTTTTTTTTTTCTAAGTAGGAGAGTGGAAAACTTAACTCTTACGCTTACTAGAAATATCTAGGAATATTACAAAGTAGTCCTCAAGAGAAAATGTTTACAAAAATCGACCCAAAAGGTAGTAGAAATGAAAAGTCAAAAGTTGAAGAAATTCTGAAAATTGTTGGGAAATCAGAGCAAAATCACGCCTTCAGTGTATTCTGGATCACGCCTTCAGCGTTTTCGCGAGCTTCCAAGAGTTCCAGCAGCTTAAGAATCACGGCTTCAGGCCATTCTGGATCACGCCTTCGGTTTCCTCGAAATTCAGAACTTGAGTTTCAACACTTAGCCAAATTTCTGGGCTTTTCAACTTTTGAAGCTGGTCAAGACTCCATCGTCATGTGCCTATAAAATCCAATGCAGAGATTGGAAGAGGATGAAACCAAAAATAAGTTCTTCTCCATGAACATAGGAAGCTACTGGATATCTTGGTTTGCACAAAGAACATCTGGATAGCCACGAATAAGCTCTTGAAGTTGGCATCCGAACCAGCTTTTCAAAATTTCTGGAAACTTTCAACTCGAAGCTGGTTGAGCTACGATCTTCACATGCTCCCCAAATCCAATACAAGCCTTCAATAAGCGTGAAATCTGGCCAAAACTATGCTAGAGGAACATGTGATGATAAAGCAAGTCTTGAATGGCATATGCAACGTAAGGATGAAGAGAAATCATCACACGAAGAAGGGCACCAAACCAGCTTCTAGCTTTCCAAAGTATTTGCCAAAACTTCATCCATTCTTCAGCTGGCTTGTCGAAGCTTCGTCAATTCTCACGAGGTCTCGCCAGCTCTCCACTGCAGCTTCACGAGGTCTCGTCAGCTTCACGAAGTCTCGCCATTTTGGCGAGATCTCATCAGCTTTTTGAAGACTTCTTGCTCCAGCTCTTCTTCAACTTTGTTCTTGCTCCAACTCCATGAAGTCCCTCAGAATCCTCAAAGCTTCATCCATGCATTGTGAAGATATTCCAGATTTCTTTCACTAAATTTAGTGTCTTGAAGTCTTGCAAGAATGAATCATGATTTGCCTTTGTGAGAATCCTGTGAAGTGAGAAGAAGGAATGAATGAAATCTTGAAAAATCAAGTGCAAAGTGTGTGTGTGTGTGATGTGCAACGAATTGCACTTCGTGGGCAGCAAGTGTGCGAGGATGGTGCAGCGTGTGTGCGGCGAGGCTGCCTTCGTGTGCAGCAAATGTGCAGCAATCGTGCAGCGTGTGTGCGGCGAGGCTGATTTCGTGGGCAGCAAGTGTGTGCTTCGCGGGCAGCAACTTTGAGCCAGTGTTCGAGTGTGCTGTGATGGGAATTTCGGGACACTTAATTCACAAACGTTATAGCCATGTAGCTCAGCTTTCCACAGCCGTTTGAATCACCCAAATCCGAGTTCATATGGAAAAGTTATGACCAAAACAATAAGGCATGTTGAACAGCTTATTGTGAAATCCAAGTTTTCATTCCTCATTTGTTCAATCCAAGTTCTTGGCTCTTCTTTAGCACAATTCATCCATTTCCAGTGTGAATCTGGTTTCGGGGATAACACAACAAATGTAGGTCTACCTCTTAGCTTTCAAATGGTTCAAGAATCAACACAATTGGACAACTAGAGCTCAAGATATGAACAATCTACCAAACTGTGGCAATCAAGAACACATGAAACTCTAATTGCACAACACACAAAGATGGCCCCGTTTCTTGACCTTCCACTCAAAAGATGAAATTTGTTAAAACATAAGAATTAAAGAGGACTCCAAGACCTTTCTAAAACACTAAAGAACACCCTAATTGGATCAGAATTGAGAGAGTTATGACCAAATGACGTTCAGCTACTATGCTGCCCAAAACCCTAATTTCACCCTTTAAAGCACTTCTTAGGTTTTTTTTCCAAATTCTCTCACATCAACTTCATTGTTTGAACCTTAAACCTTGTTCATTGACCCTAAGCATATATTTAACATATTTTACCAATATTTTGGGCCTTTTTCATCAATTAATCACATTAACTTGTATTGCAAGTTAAAACACAATTTAGCACATAATCACATATAAATGCACAAAATGTAAGTCAAAAGCCAAGTGATTTAACAAATATAAGTTGGTATAAAACCAACTTATCACCTACTTAGGTGTAAGGAGCTTTATATTGTTTCCTCTTGCTTGAGTAACAGAGAAAAATGCATCTTTTAAGTCTTTGTGCATTAAAAAGTTCCAGTTTGTGCTGCTGAAATATGTCGTTCGACCAAACAGCACTGGGCAGAAGAGAAAAAAAAAATCTGCAAAATTTTGTCTGTGCTGTCTGCCAAAACTGCAGCAGTAAAAAGAGAAATGAAAGAAAAGAAAGAAAAATATGTGAGAAAGCACAAAAAAAATACATGTTGTGCTAAAGTTACTTTGAATTGTTTTGGAAATCAAAAGTTGAGACTTGGTGCAAGTTAAGTGTGGGGATGATGTTTAACTGTGTTGCTTACAATTTGGTTTTAATTTTAGCCTTTTAACCATCTTCAATCCTACCTTGTAAACCCTAACCCCATTACAACCATTGAAAGACCTTTTGATTCTTATTTAGTTTGATATTATGGTTATCTTGTGACATATTTGCAAGTTTATTGTAAGTTTTCCATGTATGATTTTATTGAGTGGTTGAACACAATTCTATATATCTTTCGAGTGCTTGGAGTGATCTTGGAGAGTTACTCAGAACTTTGTATTTTGACTTGGATAACTTGATTATGCATGAGATTTTTACTTGGACTAAGCATGAATTTTTGAAAGAGTTTATTTTTCAGTTTGGTTGGATTAATGCTTTTATGTAGTGAAATGTCTAGTTTTGTTTTATTTAGTTGTTAGTAGTTTTATGTGCAAATGCTGAGGGACCAGCATCATTCAAGTGTGGGGATATTTGATGAGCACAGAATAATTCATATTTTTATGTACACTTTAAATGTGCTTGATGGGTAAATTTTGTACTTAATGGGTTTATTTGTTGCAGATTTGGAAGTTTCCTACAAGGAGCATGGTGTGAGGATAAAATATTGAAAAGGAAAGATTTGGAGCAAATCTTAGAAGAGCTGAAGATAATTGGAAAGATTTGGTAGCATAAATATTCTTAGGCAGTTACCAAATGGGAGAAGAATTTGATTTGGAAGTTGATTGTTATAACCATGTGTGGATGTTAGGATTTTTTGGAAACAAGTAGATTCTTATCTTTTAGTAAAATTAGGAAAAGATGTTTGTTCTCTTCTATATAAGAGAACACAATAATTAGGCAGAGATATCTTTTTATCTTTTATTATTTTTAGAACTTGTCTGGCGTAGCTTTTCTACAGTTTTGCAGAGTTCCAGATTAGAGAACAAGAACAGACGCCCGTCGTTTGGGCAAACGACGGGCGTCTCGGTTTGCTTTTTCTTAATTCAGCTTTATTATTTTTAGTTCTTGTTTTGCTTTTAATTATGATTAGTCAGTAGTTTCTTATCTGGCATGTAAGTAAGAAGCTCTAATCAATAACAGGTTGTGAGACCGAATTGTTTATATCAATAATTTCATGATTTGATTCCAAGAGTTTTCTGTGAATAGCGTTCATTACTTAATTGGATTAAAGCCTGATCAACTTTAATAAAATTGGGTAGAGTCAATTAATCTCTAATTAAATCACTGGATTGAATTAGTAGGATTAATTAGTGACAAAGCTGCTGTCTCGGTAGACAGAGACAATTGGTTAACAAATTAATTTATGCTGATCATAACTTAGTTTGTTAGAGTTAGGTCATTCTAAGAATTAATACTTTTCTAACGTTGAATTGGATGATCGGCTGATTCTAGCCTGGTTATGTTAGAAATAGGGAAATAGTGGATTAAGTTGATACTTGTCCATTATCGAATAAGTAAGGAAGGATTGTGACACGTCGGAGCAGATTCTCGGTGTCTTATAACTGACTGATTAAAGATGGAATTATTATTTCTGAGTCAATGATCAACTGATAAAGATTAGTGTGGATTGCTTATTTGCCAGAATTTTATCTTAAATAATTTGGTATTTTGGATTATTGGTTATATTTGATTATTAATTTATTTGGTTTCATAATTGCTATTTATAATTTTCATTGTTGTGACGATTGCAAATTAACTAATTTAGAGAATTTGTTGTTCCTCGTGGGATCGATCTTTCTCCCATTACACTATTTTTAATCTTTATAGTAAGAATTAATTTGGTACAAAACGACACACCAGTAGCTTATGCTAAGTCAAGCTGGATCTTTATTTCGTCATTTTTCCAACACATGTGCATCTACATCTTTTGGAACACTTGTTGGCGTGACATACTTGAAGTTGCGTTACGCTTTTATCTCCACATTATGGCGTAACTAGACCCTAGTTGCGCTACGACTGACTTCATTATGGCACGGCATATCATTGGTTGCACCAACAACCCATTTCTATTACTTTTTGTTTCTTTTTGAGTTATTTTGCCTATTTCTCCCTTTTGAGCTCGACTTGGGTCTCCTTCACCTAAAACAACGCATAAACTGACATAAAAAACACAAATTCCTTACGAAATAAGGCCAATAAGGTGGTTTAACAACTTATCAAACCCCCCACACTTAAGACATTACTTTTCTTCAAGAAAAATCAAAGGAAATTAATCAAAAGAAGTTGAAAACTATCATGAGCATAAGATAAGAGTTTATCACGCATTGCATAATCATGTTTCATGCTAATCCCAAACTTCACATGTTCATGTGAACATGAGTTCATGGCTAGTGTGTCAATCTCATAAAGCAAGGTTATCATGATGAGAGTGCATCAATGTCAATTGTCGCATGGTTATACCCCTTTTGTGCAAGTGTGTGTTCATGGATACCATATATTAAAAAATTATCACTACTAATCAAACAAGATGGGAATAAGCATCAATTAAGCTTATAAAACTACCTTTTTCCTTTAACGAATGTCTCACAAGTCACATAGCATCCTTACACTCGTGCATTTTATCAAAAATCAATGAACCTCATTCCTTACACATATAATCAAGAAAGTGCGCCTCGGGTTTTTGGCATCTTTTTACCTCTACCCAATCATATGATTTCTTCGTAGGAATGTAATTTTCATTCAAAAAACAATCTCATAGAGGATGGATAAGAATAATTAACAATTAAAGAACATGCCAAGAGTTTTATGGCTTTTTATACCGTATTCCCAATCATACGAGTTCCTCATATAGTTCAAACATTCTTTAAAGTTCTAAAGGCAATCTCATTCTTGGATTGGAAATTTATAATCCTTTAAGCATCATTAAGCACATAAATTAAACCTTGGTTCACATCATCTCTTCAAGGCACATGTGTTCACACCATATTTCTCAAAGGCATTTAGCTACATGCGAGCTTTATTAAGGTTTTCAAAACTACTTAACTCCACATCTCATTCTCTTTCATAGCTTCAAGTTCCAACATATGATCTCCATATTATGTCTTTTAGAACAAGCGTGTGTAACCACATACACTTCTATTTATCACCCCCTCATCATTTCAACAACAAACACTTCATCATTGATTGCACACACCAAACAACTTTTATTTGCATCAAACAAAACACAAAATAAACACAACATAGGATAGCTTGGGATCCAACATAACATATCTAACCTAACACATCAAATTTTAATTAATACTAAATCAATACCAAGCATTGTCATCCAAATTTCACTAATCAGCAGCAATAATCAAAATTTTCACAACTTCATCAAACACAAAGACAAATCTATTTTTCTACCCATTATACAACCATATTCAGCACTTCAGCAGCAGTATAAATCTTCCAGTATCAACACAAGTAGCAATAACTATATTCATTCACAAAAAGGCATGCCCCCCACATTTAATGGAGTGCTTGCCCTCAAACACTAATGAAAGAAAGAAGAATCCCCACTTTTTGTGGTATGCCTTGATAAGTCGATTTTATACTGACTTATAAGTGCTATGTCACCTGACTTTTGATGTGTTTTTAGTGCAAATTTGTGATATTATGTGTTGACCTGTACGTTTATGTGGTGCATAATTTGTAGTGCTAAAATGGAGAAAAAGGGGTCCTAAATGGTGAATTAGTGCATACATTTGCATTTGCACCAATGACCAACGTACACACTCTTCACAAATTGCATACACCATGCGCACAACCCGCACAACACTCGCATACATGCTGCGCGTAGCCCACTCACAACACTCACAGATGCTGCGCGTAGCACTCACACACATTGTGCGCCGCGCATCACTCACACTTTCTACATGCACGCACAACATAGGCACACACATAAGAGCTGCGCGCAGCTCTTGCACCCACACACACACCTGTGTGCATGCGAGCGGGTACTCATGCTACTGCGTGAGCATATACGTACGGGCACTTGCACCAAGCCGCGTTCGGAAGCACCAACACGCAAGGGTTTGCATATATACTTTTGCTACCCTTAGTGCATACTCTTTTTCTTTATATGTTGCACACTCTTTGCTACCTTTGTTGCACATTCTTGATGTACTTGCTGCACTAAAGTACAATACATGCACCACATTAGCACACAACTTTTGCACACTACCACCATGATACACGCACACCACTTAGCTCATCCTTGCACACTCTTGAATGCACCTGAATTATGCACACACATACAACACTCACTCACTCTCACACATAGCATTCATTAGCATACCACACTTGCACATTACTAGCATAACACTTGCACACACTATGCGCACAAAATACATGGTGAGACCGTGGCCCGTGATCGCATCATGAAAACCTTTGCAGTCGCGGCCACACCGTAAGAGAATTTACATGGTATGGCAGAAGCCTGCAGCCGCACAGTATTAAAATGTGTGCGGTATGGCCACGACTATGGAAATTGTGTGTCGTAGCCGCACCATGTAAATGTGATATTTTCTGCTGAATTGTTTTCTAAGTGTTGGTTCTCTTGATTTTGATTTATAGGTTGTGAAAGCGTAAAATTTGTGGCTCAAAGATGTGGAGTGCAAAATGGGAGCATGACCAGACATGGCTCAAGAGCGTGAAAAACTGGTACTGATTGGTGACATAGAATAGTGTGCACATGCGCATTTGGTATATTTTTTCTCACAGTGACATTTTTGTAAATAAGAGTTTAGTTTACATTTTTGTGTTGATTAAGCTTCTGACCCTATATATATGGGGATTTCCAGTTATTTTAGGGGGGGAACATTATTTAGAGATTAATTTTAGACTAGTGAGCGGGAAATTTTCTCTCTCTAGAATGTTAGACTCCGATCGCAGCGATTTTGTTTAAAATTTTAGACCGATCTTTGGAATTCATTTCTCAAATGAGAAAGTATAGAACAATTTTCTTCGTGACTTTGAGCTTTTTCAAGCAATTAATCGATAAATTCTTCCAATCTCTGAAGTTGAGTTGTTTAATACAGTTCATTTGCGATTGTGAATTGGAAATGACTTTCTCAAGCTAGATCTGTGATGTTCTAGGGTTCCAATAAATGAGTACTACACTTAGGCAATTTTATGTAGTGTAATTAATGTACTATATTTTTCTTGATCAAATATGTTAAATTCTATGAATTTGAACCGGTATTGTTAAATTGAACTTTAGTTGTGGTCATCATGCTGAATTGAAGCTAGATTCATTAATATTAGTTGAAACTTTGTGAAATGAGAACTGGAGTATGAAATGAAGTCTTTATATTTGCTTTGTCTTGTTCGTTCTCTAAAATGCGGTCACCATGCTGATTTTGAATTTTGAAATCTTAAGATCTAAGTGTAAAGAAATTCTTTGGTGCTAATAAAGACAGAAGAACCTAAATTTAGGCCTCACCATTGGAAGAATTTAGGAATTGACTGCTAAAGTAATTAGAAACAGAGAATTGAGAAGTTACAGGGTAAAAGCATAACTCTTAGGCCTCATCAAGGGAAAAGATTGATAACAGGGAATCTAGGCTACAGTGCAGTCATCATACTAATTGGACTTTAGATTTTCAGGCAACTAAATCTCTTATGATTTTACACATATATTAATTGTATTGCTTAAGTTGCTAAAATGAGTATTCACTTAGTAGAGGAACCCTAGGACATCCTATCTTTTTCTGCATTCACACTTTAATTGTTAGTTATGTCTTTGTTAACATCATTTAGAGTAATTCATAGTATTCTAGAACCAACTCTTTCCTGAGAAACAATACCCTACCATCACTACTACATTAAGTTAGGATTAATTGATAGGTATGCGATAATCTGCATCAATTTTTGGCGCCGCAGCCAGAGAAGTCACAGTTTCTTGAATTTTTATTTGCTTTGTTTTGTTTTCTTTAGCTTACTCCAATTTTCAATTCTTATTTCTCTATTTGTGCTTTTCTATTATTAGTACATTACTCTCAATACGTGAGTGGTGTTTTGCAGGATTACAAGTCTTGTATGTTTAGATCTCCCAGGTTTGCAAGAGAACCAGAGTATCAGCTTAATCTTGAGTTAGAAAGGATTTTGAGGAATCAGCGAAAAGACAGAAGAATGGCCAATCAGGAAGCTATACCACCAAAATTTGGGGACCACTACGCTATTAATTTTGAGAATAGATTTGACCAACAGAACATTGATATGGACAGTTATCATATTCCCACTCAAATTGTGTCAATGATTAGCCAAGGTTAATTTTTTCAGGGAATGGATAATAAGAACCCAAATGAATATTGGGGATTGGTTCCTAGGACTGTGCAGACATTTAAGCTTTAACGAGTACCTCAGAGTGAAGTGCATCGAATTCTCTTTCCTCTTTGTCTAAGAGGTAAAGCCAAGCATTGGTTTAAGTCCATAGGAGGAACAGCAACTGTAACATCCTTTGAGGAACTTCAGAAAAAGTTTTTCGCCAAATACTTCGCATCTTCCAAGTTGGAGAAGATGATGATGGATATTATGAACTTCTAGCAACAAGAGGGAGAAACATTTCAGGAAGCTTGGGATTGTTTTAATGATTTGATCAGACAATAACCAAACCATGATCTGGGAGAGATTAGAGAGCTTAATACTTTCTTTAAAGAACTTTCTGCAGAGTCTTCATTAATGGTGAAAGCATGTGCCAATGGAGCCTTGAAGGATAAGAGTGTTCTAGAGGTGAGAGAGCTCTTTGACAAAATTTCTGAGAATGAGTACCTATTTCATGAGACAAGGAAGCTACCTATAAGGAAGCAACGAGGGATTTTGGACCTTGATGATGAAACTTACTTTGGAGCTAAATTTGAAGCTTTGACCAAGCAAGTCCAAACACTAAAAGCCACTCAAGCTGAACTCCAGTGCTATCTTATGGACTTTGCAAGGGAGAGCACTACACTGATGAATGTGCCATCACCACTGAATCCCTCCACTATGTCAACAATTTCAACAAGCCTTAATACTCTAGAAATAGGCCGTATGGAAGTGGTTCAAGTAATTAGACTCAACAAAATCAAGGAGGCCAATATTACCAAGTTAATGATCAGAGAAGATCTTCAAACCCACCTCCTGGATTTGACCATCAACAAAATGCCCAAGAGCCAAGAAAACCTTCTTTGGAGGATATGTTCCACCGAATTATGGATAAGCTAGATAAAGGTGAACAAAGATTTGCTGGGTTTGAAACAAGTGTGAAACATCATGTTTCAACCATAAAAAATATTGAGATGCAATTGGGGCAATTGGCCAATGCAGTGTATCATAGGCCTAATAGATCTCTTCTAAGTAACATAGTGTCTAATCCAAAAGGTAAGAAAGTATGCATTGATATTACCTTGAGGTATGGGAAGAAATTGCAAGGATCTACTAAAAAAGAAGTCACAGATCATCAACAGACCATAGTTGAGGAAGATGAGAAGGAAGGTGCAAATGAGGCCATTGCACCAGAGAATGAGGAGGTGCATGATGATGGAAAAGATGTGGTAAAAAAGATTAGAGAACCAACAAGCCTTTACAACTACCCTGAGTATGCTCCTCTTCCTCCATTCCCAGAGAGAGTAAAACCTCCACCCAAAAGAGGAACTCAATTTGATAGATTTTTTGATGTGGTGAGGCAATTGAATGTTAACCTTCATCTACTTGATTTGCTGACTGATTTGCCAAAATATACAAAATTTCTCAAAGACCTCATTTCCAACAAAGAACAAATTTTGCAATGTGAGGCATCCATGATTCTTACTGAGTGTAGTCAAGCATGGTTGGTGCATAATCTGCCACCAAAGTTGAAAGATCTAGGGAGCTACACCATTCCTTATAAAATAGGTGCCCGGTACTTTGCAAAGGCCTTGTGTGACCTTGGTGCTGGGATCAATTTGATGCCTCTCTCCATTGCTATAAATGTTGGTTTAGGAGAAAGAATTAGACTAGTGACTGTGACGCTCCGATTGGCGGACCATTCCTTGGTAAAGCCAATAGGAATGATGGAGGATGTGCTAGTCATGGTGGACAAATTTACACTTCCTATGGACTTTATTGTCTTGACATGGAAGAAGACCCTGATATACCCATTATTTTTGGTAGACCATTTCTTGCTACAGAGGATGCCTGAATAGGTGTTAAGAGTAAAACTGTCACTTTTAGAATTAATAATTAGCAAGTAGTTTTTGATGTGAATTATGCCATGAAACACCCATTCGTGTGGAACCTTGTTTTTCAATTAGAGATGTGGCATGGAATATGTATGTACTGGAGAAAAATGTGAAACATGATTTTATATGTATGGATGAATTAAATGCATGTGATGAAGAGTGTGATGATGTAGAACTTGATAATGAGGATTGTATGATTTTGTCTGAAATTGTGAATCATGGTGCTACCAAAGTTGGAGCTTAAGCCCTTGCCACCTTACCTAAAATATGCATTTTTAGGCGAAAATGAAACTTTGTCCATAGTGATTTCTTCCAAATTAGAAGTGTGGCAAGAAGAGAAGTTTCTTGGTGTGCTGAAAGACTTCAAGCAGGCTATTGGTTGGACCATAGCGGACATTAAAGGAATTAGCCCTAGTATTTGCATGCACAAAATTTTGTTGGAGAAGAATGCTATACATGTGAGAGATAGGCAATGGAGGCTCAATCCTCAGATGATGGAAGTGGTGAAAAAAAAAGTCATAAAGATTTTGGATTTTGGTATGATTTTCCCAATCTCTGATAGTGAATGGGTGAGCCTTGTGCAATGTGTGCCTAAGAAGGGTGGTGTCACAGTAGTGAAAAATAAAGCTAATGAACTCTTGGCAGCTAGGATTATTAGTGTGTGACATGTTTGTATGGACTACCGCAAGCTAAACAAGGCCACAGGGAAAGACCACTTCTCACAACCATTTTTGGAGCAACTACTTGATAGGATTGCTGGGTTTCTATTTTATTGTTTGTTGGATGGGTATTCAGGTTACAATCAAATTGCAATAGATCCCAAAAACCAAGAGAAAACCACATTCATATGCCCATTTGGAACCTTTGCATACAAGAGGATGCCTTTTGGCCTATGCAATGCTCCTACAACCTTCCAAAGCTGCATGATGGCTATTTTTCATGATATGGTGGAATCCATCATTGACATTTTCATGGATGATTTTTTAGTATTTGGCATGACTTTTGATGGGTGTCTTGAAAATTTGGCAAAAGTGTTATAGAGGTGTGAAAAAACCAACTTGGTCCTCAACTGGGAGAAATGCCAATTTATGGTATAAGAAGGCATTGTCCTAGGGCATAAGATCTCACACAAGGGCATTGAAGATTTCAAATGGCTCACCATTGTGGTATGACTATCACTGGAGCTTCCACAAGTCTAACCTTGAGTAGCTCAAATATTTTTGAACATTTCTACTAGTGACTATGCTCTAGGTACAATGTTTGGCCAATGGATGAACAAATTATTCCACACTATATACTATGCCAGTAGATTGTTCAATGAAGCTCAGATGAACTACACAACAACAGAGAAAGAAATTCTTGTAGTTGTCTTTGTCTTTGATAAATTTTGTGCATACTTTTTTTTTAGTTGGCATAACCTCCTTTTGAGGTGGGTCGCCACTCCCTAATTTTATTAATTCATTGTTGGGTGGTGGACATACCCTAATACCACCCTTACACAAAATATCCCATTGATCTAGTCTCCATTTACAAGCCTCAGCCTAATGGGATCAAGATCCATAGGGTGTTAAACAGTGAATAAACTTGGAGTACTTCCTCAATTTACAGTCATCCAATTTAAATCTGGCCATACATGTATTATACAAAAAACTCCATTGTGCACCAGGAGTCACAAAAGGTCCCCTAATCATGGGAAAATTATGTACATTATCAGAACCAACATTTTTTCATCAGTTGCAGAAGTCTCTATATGTCATCAGTTTTCTGGCTTTTTAGACTTCCTGTGTTACTGTAGCAGCACTTCTAAGTTGTAACTTCACAAAAACTGGAGTTTGCCTCCACCATACTCATCCTCTTTCACAGCAAAGTAGATGGAAATCCAACCCTAACGTCAGCAGGTTGGGGCCATATCCAGTATTAGTTCGGCAAGCCAGCCCTAGCATTAGCAGGCTGGGGCCAAATTTCCTCACCTTTTCCAGAATTTTCAACTTTCTCACCCCTACCATGTTGTTATTGCATTACTTACAGCCCTTTTGCGTTTAATGGTTGGGATGCCTAATTTGTCTTGTCGAGTAATTTTGTCCAGCTGCACCTTAGAGCGGGTTTGACCTTCAGGATTTCCATTTTGTGCAATCCATATGGCGGCTTGGTTTTCTTCAACAAGTATTTTTCTGATCCTACACCTATTCTTTAAAATTTTGACTTTCCTCCATGCATGTGCCATGAACCAGCTGTTGTCCGTTGTACCCTGAATAGCCTTGCAAAAACCTTGATTACTGGATTCCAGCGTGATATTTGTCTGCTCCCCTTCCAAGCATTGTAGGATTCCTTGATGCGCTATGTCTAGCAAAGCGTTATGGGCTGCTATGCCTGTAGGGTTAGTCCAATCATAATATTGATAAAGAATTTTCAGAATCTTACCTTCACTGTCCCTAATGATCCCTGCAGCAGCTAGTTGATTAGCATTCCCTTTGTGTGCAACATTGATCTTTAGACCTCCTATTTCCGGGGGTTTCCATTTACAAATCACAATATTAACTCTATTTCTATAGTTAAAGATAGCATTCCAGAAGAAATCCCAATTCCTGAATTCCCACCCTTCCTGTGGCCATTTGAGGTTAAGTAAAGATGTCTCCACAAATATGATATTCTAATAGCTAATAGAAGCTGCTATTTATCTAGGCGCGCAGAGAAGGAAAGGCCAAAGACTTTGGCCTAACGGGTGCTACCGCAGTTCTCATTATGTGCATCATGAGCAGTTGTGGGTTCACTTTTTTCTCCCTCAAATACAGCCTTGTTTCTGACTTTCCAGATTTCCCAACATGTAAGAGATGGTAGGATCTGTAGCATAAAAATATGGGCAGCATTCTTGCCTGGAGTCTCCCACCAATCTTTGCACATCTGCCTTATGGAATTAGAGGTTTCGCGGACTCTCATTTCCGCTGCAATAGTTACCCATACCTGTTTCACAACTTTACAACTCGCGAAAGAATGATGAATTGCTTCTCCATGTTCTAGGTAGAGTTGACAGATAGTAGGGCCAATAAAATTTAGTCTGTGTAAAGTTTCCCCCCAAAGGAATTCTACCAGATAGCATTCGAAACATGAAAAAAAAAATCTTACGAGGAAGCTGGGAACTCCAAATTTTCTGATAAAATGTATTGGTCTCCCTTCTCTGCCTGATTTGGTTAAAAGCAGACTTGAAAGAGAAATCTCCATTCTCGCAGAGTAGCCACCTCAACTAATCCTTAGATTCAAGTTTAGGTACTGGGGAGCTTATAAGTTTGTTTTTCCATTCCTCCCCTAACTCCTCCTGTCGGTTATTATCCCAATTTCCATGATTTATATAATCATTTAGCATTCGGTGATTTGGAGCAGACTGATCTTGGCATAATTTTCCACTGCCCAGCCAATTATCGAGCCACGTGTGGCATTTACCTTCACCTGCCTGAACTGAAATAAACCTTTCTGCCGTATTGGCAGCTTTGAGCATCCTCTTCCATGTGTGGGAGTCTCCCTTGTGTGGCGTGATCAATGAGGGATGTAGATTTCCACAGTATTTATGTTGCAGATATTCTGCCCACAGTGTGTCTCCCTTTCTAAACCTCCACCACAGTTTTATCCCTTGGGCAGTGATGATGTCCTCCAATGTCCTGAAGCCTATTCCTCCTTCCTCTATGGGGTAACATAAGCTTTTCCATTTAATCCAGTGATATTTGTTCTGATCCCTGGACTGCTGCCACAAGAAGTTTGCACATATAGCTTCTATCTGATTTAGAACAAATTTTGGTGGACAGATGGCTGTGATCGTATATAATGGGATTGCTGACAATACACTTTTAATGATTTCTGCCTCCTTGAGACAGGAAATTGGTGTTCCATGATCCTAGCTTGTCTCTCACCTTTTGTATAAGCATGTCAAAGTGGTTGGCCTTAATTTTTCCCATAATGTAAAGGTATCCCAAAATACCTTATTGGCCATTCTCCTTTCTGATAATTCGTTGTCCTCCCAATCATGTATTTTTTATAGTTTAGAAGTTTGTGATGGTAGAGATAGCAACTTTTCTCCGCGTTGATTTTCTGCCCTGACACTGCTTGATAATGGTTTAGGTCCTCATTCAGTCTATTTAGGGAAGCAGGATAAGCAACTGAAAAAATCAAGATATCATCCGCATAAGCGAGATGAGATATCCTTGGGCATTTTCTGGGACCACGAAATGCTGGGACCTGAGTCATAGAAAGGTTCAGCAATCAAGATAAGTAATCTGATCCAATAATGAACAGCAACGGGGACAATGGATCTCCTTGTCTTAACCCCCTTGTCGTATTGAACCACCCTTGCGGCGTGCCATTAATGAGAATGGACATCCAAACATTAGACACGAGCCTCCATATAGTGTCAATTAGTCTTTCTCCAAACCCAAAATGTCTCATCATTTGTAGAAGGAATGGCCAGTGGACTCTGTCATACGCTTTTTCCATGTCCAATTTGATTGCTATATTTCCATATTTGTTCTTGCTGGTCATGGAAGTCATTAATTCCTTCTCTAGCAGGTAGTTGTCTAGGATCTGCCTCCCTTGAATAAACCTACTTTGGTTCCCACAAATAAGCAAAGGCAAAATTTTACCTATTCTCTTCGCTAGGAGCTTTGAGAGAACTTTGTTGATGAAGTTGCATAAACTGATTTGCCTAAAGTTAGAGAAGGTGGCTGGATTTGGAATCTTAGGAATCAACACGATGGAAGTGGCTGATACTGCCTTAGGTAATTGCTCTCCATTTAGAAATCCAATCACAGCAAGCAAGAGGTCTTCTTTTATAATGCTCTAGGCAGTCCTATAAAAATGACCATTGAATCCATCAGGCCCCGAGGCACTATCTTCCCCCAAATCAAACACAATTTCCTTTAGCTCCTCCATGGAAGGATCCCTCATCAATTCATCGTTCCATTCCTGTGATACCATTAGTGGTATTAATCTAGGTCTTATAGTTTCAGCTATCTGACTAGCTGAATACAGTTTAGAGAAATATCGTACTGCCTCCTTCCCTATCTCCTTATCCCCTTCAATCCAGGTCCCCAACTCCCCTTTGATCCTACATAGTTGAATTCTGGACCGTCTTTGTTTTACTGCAGCATGAAAAAAGGAAGTGTTTTTGTCCCCTTCTTCTAGCCACCTCATGTTTGCTTTTTGTGCCCAGTACTTCTCCTCCCTTATTGTAGCAAGTCTCAGTTGTGCTGCAGCCTTATTTATGACTTCTCTAGGCAATGGATTTATCGCATCTTCCGCCTCCACTTTGGCCATCTCCTGTTCAGCTGCTTGCAAGGCTGTAAAGACATTACCAAATGTATCCCTGTTCCACTGTCTTAAGGCCAGCTTAGTGTTTTTCAGTTTCTCAGCAAATGCCCTCAAGGGACTCACAGTAATAGTCATCTTCCAAGCACTGCCCACCACTTTCAGATATGTAGGATGTGTAGTCCAAAAATTCTGAAATCTGAATGCTTTTCCTCCACTTACCCTCTTCATCCCAACCTGAACTATCATAGGAGCATGATCTGCAGGTGATCGAAGTCCATGTTGTACACATATCTGAATATTGTTCTGCAAGAACTTTGGGTTGATAAAGCATCTATCCAGTCGTTTTCACACTCTAGTTGCACCCCTTCTGTTATTGCACCACGTGTATAAAGATCCTACGAACTGGTGTTCCAATAATCCCATGGTCTCTATGAAGTCTGTAAGTTCTGAAATCTCCTTAACTAAACATGATTTCCCCCCTTTCTTTTCTAGAGGCTGGACAATGCAATTCCTGTCTCCCCATAGCAACCATGGTTCATTAGACTGAGAATATTTAGCTAGTGAGGTCCATAACTCCTCTCTTTTCCTAGAGGTAGACTTGGCATATACAGTTGATACTATAACCGACTCTAGCAACTCCGGATGAGATATTGTGCATGTGATATGTTGTTCAGATGATTCCAGTAACTGGCAGCTAAAAGGATGTTTAGCGAACAACCAAATCTTACTTATACTGTTAGTAATGCAGACATCAAAGTTTAACTTTTTCCTTATCCTTTCCGCGCTATTAATACCAGCAAATGGTTCAGCAATAGCTAGAAGATTTACCTGATTTCGCCTGATAATTTTCTTAACGCGATGTAGTTTACCTTTAACCAGAATCCCTCTTATATTCCAGTAGACTGACTTAATCATTTCGGGTTACTTCCTGGGAACTAGTCTTTGTCTCCTTCGGTCGGAGTGTCATGGTGGATGGTGTTTTAGTCTTTGCCTTACTGCTGGAAATAGCAATCTTTCTCCCTTCCTTTTGTTTTAGCACGGGCCATTATTTATCTGCAGTTTTATCTGAGATTTTGAGCTTCTCAATTACCCTCTCTTCAGACCCCTTTTCTTCCCCCTCTGAATCGGTTTGTTGATCCTGTAAATTCGACGCTGATTCAGCTTTCTTCAATTGGTGCGGTAGGTGGGTGATCTGCATGTTTTTATCTGTCGTGTCTGATGGTTCCTGTTCGTGGAGCTCACACTTAGAATAATCTTCTTCATCTATCATTTTTTGCTCTTTTTCCTTCTGATCTTCGCTGACCTTGGTACCTTTCAACTGAACAGCAGGTTGTTCCATAACTATTGGTTGAGCTATATCCTTAGGGGGCTGGGCTATATCAGAGCATAATTCCTCAGTGTCCATAATGTCACCCTGTAATGAGAAGTCATTCCCCTTGTTTTCTAATTTCGATCCTAGCACCTCTTCATCCCTGCTGCAACATTCATCTCTCTGAACCGTTTCTATCGCCTTGTCCTTCTATGCACTCCCACTTTCTTTGTCCCTCATAGCCACCTCATCCTCAGTAGGCTGATCCTTTTTTGTTCCCTTTAGGAGGGGGTAATTTCCGCAATTTCCACATTCTTGTGCTTCACTAACTCTAGGGATGCATTGGCTAATGTCTTATGATGTTCATTCTGTCCCTGAGCCGAAGATTCTGGGCACTCCCATGTTCCTATGTTACCCACTACTTCAATATACTCTGAATCTACCTCCTTTCCTTTCCAACTTCTTTCCTTCTCATTCTCCTTGGCTGCTTCCCCATTCCCTAAATTTGCTCTAGTATTCTTATGCCTGTTTACCACGGTCCATTTTTCTGATACTTTTCCCACTTTTTTCCTTTGGACGTTTTTTGGCTCCATTGTGAGAGGTCTAGGTCTTGGCTTCTGAATTTGTGGTTGACACTCTTCGGCTTTGTGCCCTAGTTTCCTGCACTTAGAACAATAGGTGGGTCATTCTTCTATCTCCAATTTTTGCCATTTCCCTTTTTCCTTGCTGCCTATCCACACTCTCTCAGGCAATCTCCTTTGCACATCCATCTTCACGTACACTCTGGCTTCACTCGAACGTGCCATTTGTTTCGCCGAAGCCGTCACCGCATCCAATTTCAGTGGAGTTCCGGCCACTGAGGCTAGGGTATACAGCCTTTCTGGGTGGAAAAAATGAAGTGGCAGTAGAGGAAATTTTATCCAGACGGGAGCAATTGAGGACTCTACCTCCGGATTGAAATCCTTAGTCCACTTGAACAAACGGGCTTGAAATCCATCAAAGTGCCAAATCATCCACATTCTCTGAAAATCTACTTCATTCTCGAATCTAAAGAGGATGTGTCTACTGTCCAATAATCCAATGTGAACCTCTCCCAGAAAAGCCGCATTCAGCTCTTCCTTCCTGATGACAGTCATCGGTGGGCGACCCTAGGAGAACTTGGCGACCAGGGTGTACTGAAACTCCTCAGCCAGCTGATCTTTTTCTTCTTCAGATATTAGCATTGCGGGTTCGCCCCTAAAGGATGAAATTGGTGTCTTTCGGACCTCTGCGAAGGATAGGCTGACTCCTTTAGACTGATGGGGTCCTGAACTTATAGCGTCCAGCAATGATTTGGCCGAATCCGGCGCTGCCTCCGGCCTCTGTTCCATCTTTGAGAGAAGACAAAAAGAGAAGTTATGTTACCGTTATCTTGATCTGGTCTAAAGTATGAAATTAAATTTTGTGCATACTTGCTGGGATCAATGGTGATTGTGCACACGGATCATGCAGTCCTAAAGTATTTGTTGGCCAAGAAGGAGGCCAAGCCAAGGTTCATTAGGTAGGTGTTTCTCCTTCAAGAATTTGATGTGGAGATCAAAGATCGCAAAGGATCCGGAAATATGGTGGCTGATTATTTGTCCAGATTGGACACAGATAGGCAAGACAAGCCTAATTTGTTGATTCGTGAGATTTTCCAGATTAGCAAATTTTCAAGGTAGAAAGTAAGAAGTTGCCTTGGTATGCTGAAATTGCCAACTTTGTAGTTGTTGGGCAAGCTCCCTCATACTACTCACATAAGCAAAGGAAGAGGTTCAGGCATGATGCTAAGTATTTCTTTTGGGATGAGCACACCTTATACAAGATATGCAGTGATCAAGTAATCAGGAAGTGTGTGAATGATTGTCAACATTAACACAAGCGCTACTGGGAGGCAACCTAGCATATTTTCGTTTACTAAATTTTGTTATGTTAATTTTGGTTTTAAATTCTTAATTTTTAGTTGATATCATGTTCGTGTTTTTGGTGTTTTTTTTTGTCTGTAGTTGATTATTTCTAATAGATGCTACTGATATTTTTGTAGAGAACCTCGGATGCATAGTTGGAGAACACTCAATTTGTTGGCACTACAATGAATGACTTGATTAAAAAATTTTGGTCAGTACACTATGATGGTAAGTAGTACACATGTAATCTTTATGAGCTATAATCCATGTCTGAAAAGCTAAAAATGTGAGCAAATCCGAAGGGATCATTGCATGTAGAAATATGAAAAGCAAAAAGCTGAAAAAAAATTGAGTCATTTTATTTATCATGTAACTATTTGAGGAATAGTTTTGTCTCTTTGTCCTAATACATGAGTGGCTGAAGTTGAGCATGGTTCAGAGGGTTGCATAATAATGTATCATGCTATGAATGGATAAACATTTGGCCCACATGTCAGGTGTTGCTTTTGTCCTCAAGTAATTGGCCACATTTGAGACATTTGCCCAAACGTAGCTGCCTTCTATTGAGTTGTGTCTATAAATTCATGAGATGGTCTTGTTAGAATCACCCACAAGCTTGGTGCAAGCAATTCCTCTTAATCTTATCTTTCTCAAGCTCAAGGTACTTATCTCTTTTTATGCTCCATTGATTAAGAAAGAGAGGTAGTTAACTTGTTGAAACATCTTAATGATGTGTAGTATAAGAGGATTATTTGTCTCTAAGTTTCATAATGCTGTCAATTACGTGTTGAAAAGCTTGTTCTTGCCATGTTCTTTTTTGCTTATCCTTTGATGGTGGAGCTTAAGTGAGTCTTAAGGAGAGTGTTGCATTTGACCTTGCTTAATGGTGTGCTAAGTGTGGGGGAGATGTTCAAACCGCGGACATACTGCCCAATTTTGACATAGTTTGGTATTTTAAGCATAAAATTGTCATTTTCACTCTAAATTTGGTGATTCTAATTGCTTTGTTTAGCTAAGATTCGGGGATACAACTTTTGTCTTTTGCATTTTGTCAGATTCTACATGCACTGAATTCCATTTTATATGTTAAAATGCTAATTAAGGCTGAAATCTCAATTTCGACATTGTGCACATTCTGCCCAATTTGGCCACAGTTCGGTATTTCAGGCATAACATAATCATTTGAGCTCTAAATTTGGTAATTCAAATTGCTATGTTTAGCTAAGATTCAGGGCCACAACGTTTGTTTTATGAGTTTTGTCAGAATCGGCATGTACTGAGCTCCATTTTAGGTGTGAATTGCTAGTTAAAGCTAAAATTTCAACATAGCTATTTTGCACATTCTGCCTAGCTTTGTCACGATGTAGTATTTTAGCCATAACTTGGTCATTTGAACTCTAAGTTTAGTGATTCAAATTGCTGTATTTAGCCAAGACTTAGGGCTACAACTTTTATTTTTATGGTAATTGCCAGATTCTGCCTGTACTGAAATCCATTTTAGGGGTAATGTTTGCATAGAGGCTAAAATTTTAATTTGTCTTCATATTCTTGCAATTTCATGTCATTTTGCCTATGGCCTTCCTAATGTTGTTGCTTGTTTACTGCGTGTGTTGCATATATTGCATAAGAGTGTTACTTGTGGTGCTCACATTGGTGTATTTTAAAGCTCGGGGAGATCAAATGGGTCCTAAGAATGGTACAACCTCTCGTAAGGGCAAGGCCACTCGTGTACCGATTGATTCAGATGATGATTATTTTCCCGAGGATATGCCAATATTTGAGAACCCCCATAAGGTAACGATGAATCAACCTCCTCCAAAGAAGCGCAAGGGAGCTGAACCTCTTTCTGTGTTCGTGAACGACGAAGCTAAAGAAAGTTGGGAGAATAGAGTGCGGGTGATGAAATTACACTTGGAACGGGCATTCACTGTGGACAAAGGTCCATTCAGAAAGTTGATGAAATTCCATAAGTTCAATCATAGGTTGACTCTTGCACCTGAATTTTGCAACATCAACATGCCTCAGGAGTACTACGCCAATGGAAAATTTTCAAATAAAGGTGGGGCTGTCTATGTGCGTGGAAAATGGGAGAACATTGATAGTGACGTGATCAATGAATATTTGGGCACGCCCAATTATGCTGAGAATGATTTTGAGTCTTCATAAGTTGTTGAGAATCAAGCCTTGCTTGAGGAGCTTGCTCATCCTCGTTCCTTCTGGGTCGTGAATTAGACTGGCGAACAAAAACATATCACTCAAAGGAATTTACGATGCGATCGATGCTAAGATTTGGCTCATGTTCAATCTATCCCGACTCATGCCAAGTTCACATGTTACAACGGTCATGCATGGTTGCCTATACCTCATTTTGACAATTCGAAACCGCAAAGCTATTGATGTGAGATAGATCATTGTGGACCATATTAGGGCGGGTATTAATGAGGATGGTGCAGCTGTGTATTTCCCAGTGCTTATAGAGGAACATTGTCGCACTCAGGGAATGGATGATGACCTTGGTGCAGATTGGTGCAAGATCAAGATTCCAATCTCCACTCTACTGTATTTGAAGTACTTGAATATTGATCATGCATTCGCTTCAGCACCACCACCCATGAGTAATGTGCATTAGGAGAATTTTGATCTCCCACTTCACTATGGCCAACAAGAGCACCCTCTTTTTGAATTATCTTCTATGCAGGGAGCCTTGCCTGACCTCCAACACTCCATGGAAACTAGATTGCAGTACTTTGATAAGAGATTGGATGGTTTGCACCAATGTCAAGCTACTCAAGCTTCCACTATGTGCACCAAGTTGAATGACATTGCTTTAGTGTCACACAAGCAATTTGAGATCCTTTACCATCGGCAGTTTAGGATGCAGTACGAGATTGACTATTGTAACAAGTTGACTGTTTTGTGCCATTCCAAGCCTAGCCTTCCCAAGTCGTTGCCAACAGTACAAGATTTGATGACTGTTGAGAGGCCTAATTTGGTTTTACATGAGGAGACAAGGGTTGTGCACGAGATTCCGCCTGGATCCACAGCTGGAGAATCATCGCTTCTGCAACTGTCAATGTTTGGTCATTTACCAACGTTTCATACCACTCCAACTTTTTTGGTTTGACCCAAATTTTTTACCAGTTGTGCGCTTGCCAAATTTAAAGCCAATGCTCGCCTATTTCCCGAACCTTCGTCCTCTACTCTGGGAGTATTCCAAGGCACCTTGTCATCCACTCTAGGAGCATTCCCTAGACCCTCATCCTTTACTTAGGGAGCCCCTCATTCTTAAGTACTATTTCATTGTAGACAATGTTTGCTTTAAGTGTGGGGGAGTGTTGCTTGGTTGCTAGCATTTGCTATACTAGTTTGATAATGACGGGAGGTGGTGGCTGATGTGGTTGTGTTGTGCTTTTCTTGAGTGTGCTTTTTTGTTTTGAGAGTATGATGTAGCTATGCTTTGTTTGTGGTTTGGGTAGGATGGTAGTATAATGCTAGTTATGCTTGGCTTGTCGCATGGGTAGTATGCTAGTAAGCTAGTGTTGTCTTGTGGGTGTATGTGTGGTGTTACAATGGAATAAAATAGGTTTTGTAATGTGTGGGTAGGAAGTGTGTTATCATCTCTTGTTCAAAGTAATGGTCTCGTGCTTGCTATGCCATGAATCAATTTAGTCTCCTTCTTCTTTTCAATGCTATGCATACAAAAAAAAATTCTGGCCACAAACTTAATGGATTTAGTGCAAGTTGTTGGCCAAGGTAGTACGTTAAGGTAAGATAGATATGCCATGCAAATACTCAAAGACATAAGAGGGAATCCATATGGAGTTTGTTCTTGGTTGTGCACATTTCTCGTGTTTTAAGTGTTATTGCATATATAGTCCTTTAAAGACACATATGAACATGTGGTTCTATGAGAAAGGATATGGAATGAGAAAAATCCTTTGGCAACTAGAAATGAAAAGCTGTAAGACCCTAGCAAATATTAAAGGGAAAAATAGTCATAAAACCCAGGAAGCTAAGCACCAATGCGCAGCAAAAATATGTACCAAAGTGCAAAAAGAGAAAAAAGGGGGAAAATCCCCATAGAAGCACCAATGTGCGCATAGGTTAACCATTGATCTTGTGTTTCTACTTGTTCATGAGTGTGGACAGAGAGATTGTTGTGTGAAGAATGGTATGAAAGAAGTGCTAAATGATGTGCACGTGCAGAGAACAAGTGAAGTTGGTAACCCTCAGCACACACTTTAATGTGTGGCACTTTGGTGTTTATTCGTTATGCCTTGGCTGATAACTTGTGTTGAATTACTGAAAGTTCAAAGCTAACTAAGCACTTTGGTAGCATTTGTGTGTGACAATGTTTTGATTAACTTGGTAATTGGCATTGTGAGTAGGGAACAGTGTGTTGAATGAAGATGATAAAACATGGTTAGAAGGGGAAATGTGTTGTGAAGTTGCTTAAGACATGCAAAAGTTTAAGTGTAGGGGAAATTGATAAGTCGATTTTATACTGAGTTATATGTGCTATGTCACTTGACTTTTGATGTGTTTTTAGTACAAATTTTGTGATATTATGTGTTGATTTGTACGTTTATGTGGTGCATAATTTGTAGTGCTAAAATGGAGAAAAGGGGTCCTAAATGGTGAATTGGTGCATACAATTTCATTTGCAGTCATGACACATGCACATACTCCGCACGAGCTGCACGAACCATGCTCACAGCCCACGCAACACTTGCACGCATGTTGCTTGCAGCACTTACACACGTGATAAGTCGGGTTAGTACCGACTTATTTGCTTCACTTGTTCGATCTTTTGTTGTAAACTTTGCATGAAAATGATGATAGATGAACAAGTGTGTGTTGAATTGGTACAATACGGTGAAATGGTAAGAAATGGCTAAGTGTAGTGAAAGTTGTATTATTTTGATCAAATATGCACAACTCACACATACACTACACTGTGCGGGCGCCTATGCGCCCGCACAACTCACACACATACCGGCCTGTGCGGGCGCCTATGCGCCAGCACAGGCCACGCACGCACACACCTGTGCGGGCGCCTAGCGCCCGTATAGCACACACGCACACACTCCTGTGCTGGCGCCTATGCGCCCGCACAGCCCACAGGCACACACGCCTGGCGCCCGCACAGGCCACAAACACGCACGCTGTGCGGGGGCCTTGCGCCCGCACAGCACACACAAGCACGCACACACGCGGGCGACTGTGCGCCCGCACCCTCACTCGCACACATGCACATTTCATTACACTTTCTCACCCGCGCACTTGTACATATTTCCTTGCATCTACACACCTAGTACCTCGCTCATGCTTCCATAACACTCGCACAGGCAGATTTAAACCAAGCATGCACAAACTGTTTGAGTGCACCAAATGTTTGATTAATTGCGCACTAAAACATTTATCAGTTGATCTCACTGCTTTGGTTGACCGTCATTTGGCAGAATACGTGGCACTCAACTCGCCCAAGGAGGAAACTTCCAGGAAGCTTAACCAGACACGTGGCATTCTTTCCGTGAAGAAAGGAAATCTCAAGAAAGCATCATCGGCACCTCCACGGGGAGAAAAGTATAAAAGGCAGAGGAATATCAGAAAAGAAGGGAACTTTTGGAACAAGGAAGCAGGAAGCAAAAAAAAAAGGAATTCAGAGAGAGAGAGGAAATTTAGGGTTTCAAGAGGAGATCAAAGTGACAATTGTTCACACTGATCTTTCTGTACTAGCCATGTCTGATCAGGCTTTGTTAAACTCATTTGCAAAGCCGATCAACATGATTGGCTAAACATTCTGGATGTTGCCTTGAGGGATTAAGTGTAATGACTTTGAGAAACTAATTGGAGACATTTGAATTGCTTATTATGTGTTTGATTTTTGTCCAATGTCTTTTGATGGTTCATTTCAATGTTTACACACAAACGCTTATGCACTTAATTTGATTTGCAGTATCCACTGAAATCAGTTTAGGGCTGTTAATGGAAATTGGAATAACATCATTGGAACATTGAACAAACATGTGTGAGTCCTAGGATCTAGGCATAATTGAGACATAGATTGTGCGGTGCCCACTGACAATCGAAGTCAACTAGAACAGGAAGAGACTTAGGATTGCTTGAGTATGAGACTTTAACCTCCAATTCGTTTCACTGTCCTACCAAAGAAGGGAATTAGAGGGGGAGTTAGAGAGTAAGTACCAAGTAGGGATTCGAGAATTGGTAAGCCGAGCCTAGGTCCTGCCCTGCCAAGGGAGGATAGAGGAGAATTGTGAATTAGAACAGTGAGAACTGCCAAGTTGATCAGTTCTAAGCCACTAGGAGGTGAATCCCCTCATACATGCATTTGCACTAGTCAAGGATAATCGGGAAAAGTCATTGACACTAGCCCCCCTCAAGGCAACACCAGTCCCCTCTCTAATTGTTTTAACCATTTGCATCTGTTTATAGTCTACACCTGTTTCTGTTACTATCACTCATTCATACCTTGATAACAACCCTCTCCCTGTTGGATACGATCCCACTTACCACTCTTACATTCTTAAAGTGATTTTGGGTAAAATTGCAGGGTAGCGACAACTCCTATCAACACGCTGCACACAGAACTCACACACGCTGCGTACACTGCTGGAGCAGCACAGGCACACACGCACGAGAGTTATGCCAGATCTCACACCAACATACACGTCTGCGTGCATGCACGCTGACACTCATGCACACACGTTGTTGTGCTCATGGCACAACAGTGTGCGGCAGCACCAACAAGCAAGGCTTTGCATACATACTTTTGCTACCCTTCGTGCATACTCTTGCTTTGTGTGTTGCACACTCTTTGCTACATTTGTTGCACATTCTTGATGTACTTGCTACACTAAAGCACAATACATGCACCACATTAGCACACAACGTTTGCACACTACCACCATGATGCATGCACTCCACTTACCTCATGCACTCATGCACAAGTTATTGCACACAACTATTGCTATATCCTTGCACACTCTTGAATGCACCTGAATTATACACACACACAACACTCACTCACTCTTACTCATAGCATTCAGTAGCACACCACACTTGCACATCACTAGCACAACACTTGCACACACCATGCACCTCGGCCACACCATGAATATTGTGTGTGTAGTGCAGCCGCACTGTGTAAATGTAATGTTTTTGGGCTGAATTTTTTCTAAGTGTTGGTTCTCTTGGTTTTGATGTGTAGGTTGTGAAAGCGTAAAATTTGTAGCTCAAAATCATGGAGTGCAAAATGGGAGCGAGACCAGACTTGGCTCAAGAGCGTGAAATGCTGGTACTGATTGGCGACATGGAGTGGCATGCATGTGCGCATTTGGGATGTTTTTTCTCATTGTGATATTTTTGTAAATAAGAGTTTAGTTTACGATTTCGTGTTGATTAAGCTTCCGACCCATATAAATAGGGGGATTTCCAGTTATTTTAGGTGGGGAACTTTATTCGGAGATTAATTTTAGACTAGTGAGCAGGAAATTTTCTCTCTCTAGAATTTTGTAATCTGATCACGATTTCGTTTGGAATTTTGGACCAATATTTGGAATTCATTTCTCAACTGGGGAAGTATAGAACAATTCTCTTCATGACTTTGAGTTTTTTGAAGCAATTAATCAGTAAATTCTTCCAATTTATGAAGATGAGTTGTTTAATACAGTTCATTTGTGATTGTGAGTTGGAAATGACTTTTTTCAGGCTAGATCTGTGATGTTCTAGGGTTTCTATGAATGAGTACTACACTTAGGCAATTTTATGCAGTGTAATTAATGTGATCTATGAAGAATGAAACTGTACTCTATTTTGCTTAATCAAATCTGTTAAATTCTATGAATTTGAACTAGTATTATTGAATTGGACTTTAGTTGCGGTCATCATGCTGAATTGAAGTTAGATTTCATTAATATTAGTTAAAAATTTGTGAAATGAGAACTAGAGTATGAAATAAAGTCTTTACATTTGCTTTGTCTTGTTTGTTCTTTGAAATGCGGTCCACCATGCTGATTTTGGATCTCGGAATCTTAAGATCTAAGTGTAAAGAAATTCTCTAGTGCTAATAAAGACAGAAGAACCTAAATTGAGGCCTCGCCATTGAAAGACTTTAGGAATTGACTGTTAAAGTAATTAGAAATAGATAATTGAGAAGTTATAGGGTAAAAGCTTCACTCTTAGGCCTCATCAAGGGAAAAGAGTGATGACCGGGAATCTAGGGAACAGTGCGGTTATCATGCTAACTGGACTTTAGGTTTTCAGGCAACTAAATCTTCTATGATTTCACACATATATTAATTGTACTGCTTGAGTTGCTAAAGTGAGTATTCACTTAGTGGAGGAACCCTGGGACATTCTCTCTCTTTCTGCATTCGCACTTTAATTATTAATTCTATCTTTGTTAATATCATTTAGAGTAATTCATAGTATTCTAGAACCAATTCTTCCCTGAGGAACGATACCATTCCATCACTACTACAGTAAGTTAGGGATATATTGATAGGTACGTGACAATCTGCATCATACCTCATTTATATGGCTTCTAGAGTTGTGTCTCCTGCTACTGCTTCAACTATTTTTTCAGGCTGATGGATTATGGTAGCTTTTTCTTCTGAATCTTTAGGTTGTTGGATTGGTACTGTTACTATCATATTGTCCTCCCTTGTTATTCCTATAGAGAGATTGGTTGTGTTCTCGCTCTCGTTAGGAATCTCTATTGGTGGCTTCATCTTCTTCTTTTTTCTCTTTGTTTCTCCATTTGAGAATCCTCGGCTTGATTGTCTTCCCTCCTTCTTTTCTTGGTCTTGATTTCTTCCTGTTTCCCTTGCTTATGAGTTGCATCCAAAGTCTGCTGTTGTCCTAACTCAAGCTTGTTCTCCAATTGTTTTGCTTTAGCTTGCATTGGTTTTTTAGTTTCCATGGTTTCTGTTGTATCCTTGCCAATGTGTTACACCACTTCTTGGATAATAATTGAAGAGTCTACTAGGGGTTCTATCACCATTAATGCCTAGTTTGTGGAATCCTCTTGTGTTTTTTGTGTTATGTCAAGGTTTTGCTCTGCTGTTGTGGTGTTCTGAGTTTCACTAACAGACTACTCAGGCATAACCACTTCCACCGTAATCTCATTATGGCTTTTCTTCTTCGCCTTTTTCTTTGGTGTTCTGAGTATGGAACGTGGTTTCCATTTTCTTCCCTATCTCTCCACCAATGTGCTGCCCTATTAATGTCATGAAAGTAACCATGCCTTCCTTCATTTCATTTGCCTATGTTTTAATCTCTTTCACTTCATCCTTGATCTCCTTCACCTCTTTGTCTATTAATGCTACTTGTCTCTCTATAGTCATGAACCTTGCCTCACTAACCGAATAAGCCAATGGGGTTGTTAGGGCTTCTTGCTCTTCCACTCTTTCCCTAGCTTCCAAATATCTTAAAGTGGATTGGAGTTTCTTCACCGTGGCATCTGTGATAGTACCAGTGATCTTCATGAGTTCATCTCCCTTCTCGGACACATAACCAGCTGCCAAGCATAAAAAAGTTATTAAGTAAGGGAAAAATAGCCCAGTCTCTTCTAATTTTTGCACCAGTTGAATTTGCATGAAGATCAGCTTCCCAATATCAATTGTCAATTTCTGATGAATACAGTATATCAAGAGTGCCCAGGCAAGACTCAATGTGCTCTTATGCTGTCCAGGGTATAAGTTTGCCAAGACAAACTTCTGCCACACCTTGGTTCTAAGATTGAGGTATTGTTGCCATACATTGATGATTTCACCTTGTTGATTCATCTTCCACTCCTTGCATTGTCTTACTACTATGTCTGTGATTTTTGAGGCCTGAGATATGAAATCAGTGTTGTGATATTGATCAAACTTGACATCGGAAAGGCCATAATGCTTGTTGATGATGGATCGAGAGATTGAAACTTATTTTTTTTCCAAACTATCACTGGTTCTTCTTTTTCCACTATCAAGTTGCAGTAAAACTCCCTCACCGTGGAGACATTAACCTCTTGAGTTGGTTGTGTGACAAATTTCTTCCATTTGTGGAACTTGATGATATCATTTAATTCTGCAATCCGTACTACCAAGTCTCGCTCTTGTATTGGATTCTTGAGTCTTACTAGCTTAATGGTGCTCTCCTTGACATTTTCCAAGAAGAGTGATGTTCTTGTTACACTGGAGGTGCTTCTTCCTAAGTGGGTGATAGGTTGGGTGATGTTTAGCCCTGTGAGGTAGCCAGATCCTTTTGCTTCTTATTCAATGTGTAGACAACAAGTTACGTTTTACCAACATCAATGGGCTTAACTTAAATCTTTTCAAGTTATGTAGCTAACTCTCATTTACACCATGGTTAGAGGACTCAGTTACTTTTTCCTAGAAGTTACTATACAAAGTGTGTGATTGATTTCATGAACTAATGCATGTACATGTTGTTGTTTACCTCCCGTGTCATTTTCCTCCCTCAATTCCTTGAGATTTCCCAATGCTTGGCTCAAGTTAAAGTTCTTTCCCATCTTCATCCCTACAATAACACTAATAGAAATAAGACTTAACTAATATATCTACTAACTTAAATTAAAGGAAAGAACATGTGTAAGTTAAAGAGATCTTTGTTGTATCCCAAGTAGTGCTAAATTTATTGTTGTTAGCCTAACTTATTGCTTTCTCCATGCTCAAGTGCTCTCTTGATCATTAAGACATCTCATTGTCGTCTTTCATTTGCCATGATCATCCAAATCCCTAAGGTAATGCTTCACTCGTTGCCCATTGACCTTGAATATATGTCGTTTCTCTTCATTCATGACTTCAAGAGTGCCATATGAAAATACCTTAGTCGCAACATAAGGTCCAATCCACCTTGATCGCAACTTGCTAGGAAACAGCCTCAGCCTTGAGTTAAACACCAACACCCTTAGCCACAGCTCGAAATGAATATCAAGTATACCTTTATCGTGCCTTGCCTTAGTCATTTACTTGTATAATGCAGCACTATGATATGAGTGAAACCTGAATTTGTCCAGCTCATTGAGAACTCTCATTCTTCCATTTGCTACCTCATTCCAATCCATGTTCAATTTTTGGATTACCCAATAAGCCTTGTGTTCTAACTCCAATGGTAAGTGGCATGATCTTTCAAACACAAGTCGGTATAGTGATGGTCCAATAGGAGTCTAATAGGCTGTCCTATATGCCCACAACGCGTCTTTAACTTTCCTTGACCAATCTTTTTTAGATGGTCCCACTATTTTCTCTAAAACTCTTTTGATCTCTCGATTTGAAATTTCAACTTCCCCACTGGTTTAGGGGTGATAAGGGGTAGCAACTTTGTGACACACACCATATCTTCCTAGCAAAGGTTCAAAACTCCTATTGCAAAAATGAGATCCCCCGTCACTTATAATAGCCTTGAGTGTGCCAAAACGTGTGAAGATGTTTTTCTTCAAGACATTCACCACGTTCTTGTTGTCATTGGTTAGAAGTGCCACTGCCTCAACCCGTTTTGAAACATAGTCCACCGCCACTAAAATGTAATTGTTGCCCTAGGATTATGGGAAGGGTCTCATGAAATCAATTTCCCATACATCAAAGATGTCCACTTCAAGGATATTATTGAGTGGCATTTCTTGTCTCCATAAGATATTCCTGATTCTTTGGCATTGTGGACACTCTTGAGAGTCCTTGAATAATATATATTGGCTAATAGAAACCTGATTGTAGCACCTTGAAAGTTGTTCTTCTTCCCCCAAAGTGTTATCCGTTAGGTGACTTATAACAGCCCTTCAATATCTCTCATTGCTCAATCTTAGGAATGCATCGTCAGATAATTTGATCATTACAAATCTTAAAAAAGTATGGTTTTTCCCAAAATAGTATCCAACATCATACATAAGTTTCTTTCTTCTTTGGTAAGGGATCTCTCTTGGTACCCGTTCGGTGACTACAAAGTTAGCAATGTCGGTATACCATGATGTCTCGTTCATCACACTAACTCCAAATAGTTGTTTATTGGGAAAACATTCCTTGATTAACAGCCCTAGATCCTCTTCTCTTAGGTCTCCTATTTCCAATCTTGATAAGTGGTCCTCCACTTGGTTCTTCATCCCCTTTCAATCTATAAACTCCATATCAAACTCTTGAAAGAGGAGCACCCATTAGATGAGCCTAGGTTTAGCTTCCTTCTTGGTCATGAGATACTTGAGTTCTGAATGATCGGTATACACAATAACCTTTACTCCCAATATGTAGGCCCTAAACTTGTTAAATACAAACACAATGGCTAACAATTCCTTCTATGTTGTTGTGTAATTGGCTTGTGTCTAATCAAGCATCCAGATAGCATAGTAGATTACTCTGAAAACCTTTTTCTTTTTTTGCCCGAGGACTGCCCTTACTGCCACATCACTTGTGTTACACATGATCTCAAAAGGTAGTGTCCAGCCGAGTGTAGTAATGACTAGTGCTTTCACTAGCTTATGCTTCAAGATTAGAAATGTTTCCTCACATTGTTCATCAAACACAAATGACCTATCCTTCTATAACAAATTGCACAACAGTTTTGCTTTCTTAGAGAAATCTTTGATGAAATGTCTATAGAAATCGGTATGCCCCAAGAAACTTCGCATTTCCTTCACATTACTTGGAGGAGTAAGCTTAGCAATCACCATGATTTTTGTCTTGTCAATCTCAATACCCTTTCTGGAGATCTTATGCCCAAGAACAATTCCTTCTTGAACCATGAATTGGCACTTCTTCCAATCTAGAACCAAGTTGTTGTCAACACATCTTTGAAGCACCCAAGCCAAATTTTCTAAGCATCTATAGAATGAACGGCTAAAAATTGAAAAGTCATCCATAAAAACTTCAATTATGTCCTCGATTATATTGTGGAATATCGACAACATACACCTTTGAAAAGTCAGCAGTGTATTGCATAGCCCAAATGACATCCTCTTGAAGGCGAATGTCTCGAAAGGACATGTGAATGTTATATTCTCTTGGTTATTCGGATCTATCAAAAACTAATTATACCTTGAATAACCATCCAAAAAGTAGTAGAAAAGATATCCAGCTATTCGATCAAAGAGTTGGTCAAGAAATGGAAGAGGGAAGTGATCCTTGCGGGTGACCTTGTTCAGCTTCTTATAATCCATGCACACCCTCCATGCGGTAGTAAGTCTTGCTGTAATAAGTTCATCCTTGTTTGTTTTTATAGCAATCAATCCGCCCTTTTTTGGTACACATTGCATAGGTCAGACCCATTCGCTATTGGATATATGATACGTCATCCCAAATTTAAGAAGCTTAACAATTTTCTTCTTCACCACCTTCATCATTTTATGATTCAATCTCCTTTGCCTCTCTCGGGTTGGAGTCACACCTTCTTTGAGTAAGATCTTGTGCATGCATATAGAGGGACTTATGCCTTTGATATCGGAAATAGTCCAACCTATAGCTTGCTTAAACTCCTTGAGCATATTGATAAATTTTTTTCCCTTTCGGGCTCTAAATGAGCAGAAATAACAAACAACAATGTGTCGTTATCTTCAAAGATTGCATATTTCAAATAGAACGGCAATAGCTTCAGCTTTAATATAGGTGGCTCCTCAATCGATGGTTTCAACTTCATAGGCCTGCAATCTAAATCATTTGCTAGCCTGACCTCAATGGGCTCAAACAAATCATTAGCAAAGTTGTATCCTTTAGTTAAGCTCATATGAACCAACACAAGCAATTGAATAAGATTAGTAAGATCATGCATAATCTTTTCATCCTCTTCATCATAGATTGTCAAATTGCACATTGCAATGTCACTTGCATCAAAATCATGCTCATAAGTTAAGGCTTTGCAATTCTCACCTTGACTAACACACTCATGAATGATATCAATCATATAGCAGAATCAAAAGAATAAGGGTTTTTCATAACATAGTTGACATCATAGGTTACCTCCTCTCATTTGACTCACAACGTGATGGTTTTTCTTCTTACCTCTATGATGGCATCTCCCATTGTTAGAAATGGTCGACCAAATATAATTGGCACATCTTCATCTTCCTCCATGTCTAAAATGATGAAGTCAACTGAGATTGTGAATTTGTTAACTCTCACTAAGACATCTTCAATAATGCCCACTGGCTGCACTATAGAACAATCCTCCAATTGGATAGTAATGGCAGCCGATTTAATTAGCTTGTCAAATCCAAAACTTTTAGTTGTTGATTATGGCATGAGGTTGATCCCCACCCCTAAATCACAAAGAGCCATTATAAAGTACCTTGCACCCACAATACATGGTATTATGTGACTCTTCGGATCTTTTAACTTTAGAGGGAGGTCCTTCTCCACAACACGCTTTCTTCATTTATCACGATTACCTTCCAACATTGCAAAATTTGTTCCCGATTTGTCACCAAGTTCTTGAGGAACTTAGCATATGTAGTTGCCAACCTACATAGGTCAAGGAGAGGGATCTTTACATACAATTTTTTAATGAGCTCCACAAATATGTCATATTGCACCTTCTTTGTTGTGGGTCTCACCCTTTGAGGAAAGGGAAAGGGTGGTACACACTCCTTAAAGTTTAATGTCTCCTTGAGCTCTTTCTTCCTCGTTTTCATAGGTAGTTCTTCAATTGACTCTTTCTCTTGCTTTGAACTCCCAATATCTTCACTTTGTTACGATTGGGATATCTCTTGGTCATTGAGATCTTTCTGTTCTTCACCTTTTTTGGTGACCTCTTGCCACTCCTCAATGTAATGACATCACATTACTCTTTTCCCCTCGCCTTTAGAATAGTGTCACTTGGGAGTAACCCTCGAATCCTTGCAAAAAGGAAGCAAAGTTCAGTTGCTCTTCCGCTTAGCGCCGTCAGTTGTTGGCTACTCACAGCTCCAGATCTTGAGGTCCGCTATGTCGTCTCAGAGCAACAATGCAGAAGAATTGCTGTTTTGAAGATGAGAAAAGGAAGAAAAGTAAGAAAAGGAAGTAAAGGAAGCAAAGCACCAAAGTTGCCGACACTCATCATTTGGATGCACTGTTCATCGATTTCTGCATTTCACTATTCATTATTATAATAATAGGCTTTGATTCATTCACTGTATAGTCTGCCTTTTCCAACTACCCAATTTGCATTTCCAAATTCGTGATCCTGTCTGAACTTTGCGTCTACTTATTATCTTGGTCTTTCACCATTACTTCCAAATGGTTCATTCTTTTCTCGACTTCCTTTTCATGATTAAACTCAAAGTATCATCTACATCCGCCTTGCGATTGTTGCCCTCTTCAACAATTTGTGAATTATGAAACCCCGGTGAATATATTGGTTTCGTTGGAACCACTTCTTGACGATGTTCTTGCTCCAATTGACATTGCCCTTGAGCTTGTTTATAATAGCCTTGTCTCGGTTGGTTCCCTAAGCAATTTCCTCCTCTCTTTTGCTAATTACTGTTATCATTATAGAGCCTATTGAAGTTGTGGATAAATTGAACCGATTCCATTGTAAGACAAGACTCGTTGGTGTGGCAATCTTTCTTGCACAGTCCACATACCAACATTTATTTGGTTTCTTTCTTGACTTGCATGTCCGTAACCAGCTTAGTGAGTTCATCAAGCCTTACATTCACTGATGACCCCTCATCCAATTGAAGTATCCCAACTAGTTTCTTTGATGATTGACGTTAAGTGTATAACCAAATACATCAATCTGCAATAATCTTATCAAACAACTATTGAATTTCAAGAATCGTTTTCTCCTTAATGGCTCCTCTAGTACTTGCTTGCACCATCACAATTGATTCATCATTCAGTCCCTGTAGAAATATGTTCATGGCCCTCAAATCTCCCAAATCATGATTGGGATAAGCACGAATCAACTCATTGAACCTTTCCCACACTTTCTTGAAATTTTCCCCATCATGCTGCCTGAAGTTCATAATCTTCATCCTTATGTGATCTAATTTGGATGGTGAGAAGTATTTGACAAGGAATTTCTTTTAGAGTTCATCAAACGACTTGATGCCTGATCCCCGAATGGAGTTATACGATTGCTTCGCCCTACCTCTCAAGGAACATGTGAACAAAACACGCCTAACCCCATCTTGAGGGACTCGAGGTAGCTTAAACGTATTACACAACTCAATGAATAATTCCAAATGGTCATAGGGATCCTTATGTTCCTTTCCTTCAAAGATAGCTCCTTGACTGATCATGGAAACAATTTGATATGGGATTTGGAAACTCTCCACATTAATCTCAAAATGGTTGTTGAGATTTCGCATTGGTGGCTCGTAGTAATCCCCTAAGCGAGGTAAGTGTGGGTTCTCTTATCTCTCTATCACAAAAAGTTTAACCTTAATTACTCTAGATGATAATTCACAACTATTACTCTAGTATAGCCTAAGGATCATTTCCACAGGGAGTGATTCTTCGATTAAAGAATTGTCAACAATGTTGTTGTGTAAAGTAACAAACAAGGAAAACAGTAAATATGAATGAATAGATGTTTCCAACAGTAAGCAAAATAGAACACAAATCAAATACACGTAAAGAGAATTCAAACCGACATTTTGATTGCTTGCTTACAATAGATTGCTAAAATTAGAGATGTTTCATTGAAAGGTTATAGATTGCAAATACCTACGACAGCCCCTCCAATGTTGATAAGCCAAAAGATGGTAGATTACAAAGAACTACCATGGCCTCTTAATATCAATTGTTCACCAGTTATACTAGGATTCTACCCACCCTTTACCCATAAAATTAGTAGGATAGCCCATGGTCTTACCAAAAAACCATGCTAAGACTTTCTCTTCATTGCCTCATTACCAAGTGGACTAGAACCTTGTCCCATGACATTACAAAGAAGCCATGTTACGACACTTCTAGTATTCTTCTCTAACATTCAAGGTTTGTAGCTCTAGGTTTAACTCCTTTTCGTACTACAAATTAGTCTAATCAATTAGACTAATGATTTCATCCATGGTAACACAGTCTAGAAAAATGCATTACTAATGTGAAACCTACAGAGAACTAGTATGTAAGATCTTCTTTTATAGTACCCATGGCAAGTTTCATCATTATATCAAGTTTTACTACACCCACCAACCATCCCCATGATAACCCATCAAGGTTTAGCCACTCATAGTGGTATCAAGCATGTTAAGCACATATAAATTCAATATTAAAGCAATAAAGATAAAGAAAGATGTCACCCTTCAACAAAGATGTAAACTTCTTTTCTATTCCAGCTCAAAAAACCCTACTTTAATGTCAAACTATCATGCTACTTCACCTTGGAACTCAAGTCTAGTTCTTTCTCCTTGGAGAAGAAAAAAGTGTTGTCCTTGTTATAAGATGATCCCCTTTTCTACCTACTTTTTGAGTTTTCAAATTCGTAAAAATTATCTATACAAACTTGAGAATATAAGTTAGACCCTAAAAGGTAGGTGGGAGAGGACCACAAGTGTAATAAAGCTGTAAAAAGTACAAAAAGTACACTACTGCATCAGCTCGCGTAGGTTAACTTTAGGTTACACCATACTTTTGATTCAACAAATCCCAATATGTAGCTTACTTCAGGTTATGCTACACTCAGCTTTGGAAGTCATGAAGTTTGGCGTAGAATAGCCCTAGTTGTGTTGTGGCTACTTCAGCTAGCAGATCAAGTGCACAAGCTGGCTGGAGTTACGCAAATCCTTTTGTGTCTAAAATGACAGTTTTGCGGGGGCTATCCATGATTATGCCGCATTCTGTTGAAGTTTCTCGAGCTGGTTCATTTAGCGTGACTTAGTCTTTATTATGCCAGCAATATGTTTTGTTATGTGTTGCATTTGGATGCCCATATGTTGTTATGTTCTTGCTGGCGTATGTTATGATGTTACGCTTCATAGCTTGGCATGCCCTCTTCACAGCGTAGCTTATGCTAAGTCACGCTAGATCTTCATTTCGTCATTTTTCCAACACTTGTGCATCTACATCTTTTGGAACACTTGTTGGCGTGACATCCCTGAAGTTGCACTGGTCTTTTGTCTCCACATCGTTCATGGCATAACCAGACCCTAGTTGCTGATAAGTCGGTTTTATACCGACTTATATGTGCTATATCACTTAGCCTTTGACTTGTTTTTCATTCAATTGTGTAGTGTTATGCGTCATTTTGTGCATTTTAAATGGGTTACAACTTGGTGTGCTAAAATGAAGAAAAAGACCAAAAATGTTGATTAAATGAGACAAATGTGTGTTTTAGGTTAAAGAACAAGGAAAGAAATCAAAAGGGCTTGAAATGATGCTTGTGGAGTTTGAAGAATCCCTTAACATGCTTATTTCATATTTGGGCAGAACAGGTAGCCTACTTCAATTGAGTGTATCGTTCTCAATACTAATCCAAATGAGGAGATCTTGGATGTTATGGAAAGCTCTTTGCGTGAATTCAATTCTTATGTTTTGACCTTCTTCTAATTCAGTGTGCGGGTCTGAGAAACGGGGGCATCTTTGTGATTACTCTTTCAGGTTTTGAGTGTTGAGTTCACTGCCATAGTTTGGTATAATGTTTATATCTTGAGCTACAGACCTCCAAAATTAATGATTCCTAAACTTATAGAAAGCCAAGAGAAAGATCTACAACTCTTATGTTTGCCACAAACTCCAATTCGGAAGCAAAGACACACACAAATTGCATAAAAATGAAACCTCATGCAGATACAGGAAATTTGCACGGGGCGGCCGCCCCGATGAAATGAATTGCACAGGGCGGCCGCCCCATGAGAGAAATTACACTCGGGCGGCCGCCCCATGAAATGTCTTCCTAGCGCAATTTAGTGTTTTGGCCATAACTTTGTCGTCCGAACTTAGAATTTAGTGATTCAAAAGGCTATGAATAGCTAAGACATATGGCTACAAATATTATGTTTTAGGATTTGCGGAATGCACAATGCATAGGGACCATAGTTTGGTTGCAAGATGACAGTTTGTTATTTTTCCAAGCTTGAGAGGTAAAAAGTTCCAATCTTGTATCCTTATGTTTTCCTTGCATTTTTGAGCTGGTTTTTTTTTAACTGAAAATATATACCAAACTGAGCAAAATATGGTGCCGGATATACCTGTCGCACTGTTACATCAACAAAGCTAAGAAATCGTAAACTTGGAGTACTACTCCATTACATGCCAATAACTAATTAAAGAAAGAGAATTTGATGCACACATTTGTTGTTTATTTTACCCAAGTTGATGCCCACATGTTATGCACAACACTTTACACATTTGTGCACATTTGTGCACACATTCAGCACACACATCGCACAAGTACCACACGCACTCGCCGCACACACCGCACATGCACCACGCACACACTTATGCACATGCATGCAACACTTGCGCACATGCATGCACACACTTGCTGCACATCACTGCACATGATGCACACAGATGCATACATATGCGCGCACATGCATGCACACATTCAGCACACACCTCACAGCACTCACTGCACATCACTTGTGCACATGCATGCACACAACTGAAGCAACTCCAGCACACACATGCACCACATGCATCACATGCACACAACTCCAGCAGACTCATGCACCACAATACACACTACATGCACTACTCTAGTTGATAACGATCTCACCACGCTCCTCACGTAGATTGATAGTTGTTGCGGAATAGCGTCCACGATCTTTTCGTAAATCAATTTGGACTGGTAGAATCACCCTATCTCTGTAGGATGACAATATGCACAATTATTTGATGGCTCCTCACCACCAAACAACGAAACAGTCCAGTAAGATTTAATCCCCTCCTCAGGAACTAAAACCCACAATGTAAATTGGAATTCCCTCTTCAGGAAAACAACTCACATAAAAAAAACAACTCTGTGTTTTATTTCTCAAAATTCTACTCTATCTATTACAACTGAATAATATGCCTATTTATAGGCTTACAAAATAAAACCCTAACTTTCTAAATAAGTAAACTAAACTATCTCTAACAAACTGGACTTAGATTACATTAAATATGGACCTTAATAATTAAATAACACATTAATTATAAAGCCCAATACAATTAAACCCAAAACAACTAAAAAAACGAAAATACTAAAATTCCCGAAATTGTCCTCGTCATTACATGACGTGCAACTTCACGGCGTGTTTTCACCTTGATCCCGTCAGAATCTGGAAAACTGCAAAACATTAAAGTTTTAGCTCTGGATCTTAGCTTTCTAATGCCGCTGGAATCAATCTATTCCGAGTTAAATTGAGAGAGATATAGGCAGATTACTAAATTGTGGCAGAATCTCTCAACAAACAATATTTGACGCCTCTTGTCATGAGTTCCTTTGTTTTCCCATTTTTGAGTCTCGGACCTCCTTGGGACTAACATGAGGCTTATTCTCCATCTTATTCCAGGCCTCCATACATGAGATTCATCTTTAACAATTGGAACATGTACCTTGGATTTTCTTGAATTTGTGATCACACATTATTTCGAATCATTCCCTTCCACTTGAAAAAGATTTCTCCTCAAATCTTGTGGATTGGTAATAAGAGAATCCAGCACAAAACCTGAAAAATTGTCAAGACAAAAAGACAAAATATATGAAAATTCACACTCATTATTTTTCTCCTCTTTGCCTTTTTCTACAAACCCCAATAAAGCTCCCTCCAATATAGGTGAGTGAATTTCTTGCAAAAAATCTTCATCTTCCTTGGATTCATTCTCCTCAATGGTAGGCTCAATATCCTCCAAAATAACCTTTGGCCAAGGCATATCCGAAAGAAATTCGTCGTCACCTTCGGGCTCAATAATGATCTCTTCAATTGTGTTTGCCACAATTGGTTGTGGAATGGCATCATCCCATGCCCATGTAGAAGTGATGATAATGAGCCCGTGTCCATGTCCATGGTTTTAAAGTCAATTTTAATCTTGAAAGTTTCTGTCACATTTTGGTATTCTAGACGTATCTCACTCGATATAACTCCGCATTACGTGATTCAAGAAGCCCTAGAACGATAACCTATAGGGCTACAACTTTTATGTTTTACATTTTACGAGATTCAGAAGTTAGCATCGTCAAACGTGCCTACCAAGATGAGTGACATGATTCTGGCAGATTACCGTCGCGAATCCATGGACTACATTGAAGACCAAGTAATGGCGTATTGGGCTTCATTAATTGTTCACGCCACTTTTAATGTTTTAATTGGGTTTATTTTAAGTTGTAATAATTAAAGTCCATTAACATTAATTAATTGGGCTTTAGTTTCGATTTTTAGGAAACTTACTTGTCCAATTATCTTACATGATAATTAGGAAAGTAATTTAGGAAAGTTATTCTTTTAAGTTTTAGTTTCCTAAATCAACATTAGGGTTTTGTTTTGCAGCCTATTTAAAGGCCTTCTTTTACACGTTAATGATATGATGAAATTTGATAAAGTTAGCTTTGCTAAAACCTTCTTCCAGCTGTGATAAGTTGAGAGAAAACATGAGAGTTATTCTAAGTTTAGTTGAACAATCATAAGACCCGCGAAAACCTTAAGTGAGGAGCTTTAGGTTGAGCTTACCCGTTCTAGATTTATAGAACACGCCGAACTGAGGAAGTTTAACTTTTGATTTACATTAGTTGGACTGAATCTTTTTATGATAACGTTGGAGTTTGGTTGATTTCTTCCATTCCTTCTCGTTCAATATCTTGTTTCGTTTCATTGTTTCGTTCCGCTTTGTGTTGTTTGTTGCTTGTTCGGATTAATTGGGAAACAACGATCCAAAAATTGTGGAAAACGTGTGGAATAGAACTCAAAAGCTACTCCATTCGTATCAAGTGGTATCAGAGCAAAAGGGGTTGTTCCCAAATTCAAGGTAATCTGTTTTCGTTCTTGCTGTTTTGTGCTTTTTGTTGCTGCAGTTTTGCGTCAAATTCCGCTGCTGCTCTTGCGTTTTGTTGTTGCTCTTTTGAGTCCTTATTGCTATCTTAAGTCATCTTAGTTCAGCCTTTAAATTTCGTCAAATTCGCATGCAACATCTTTGTTGAATTCTGCCCGAAAACATCTTTTTCTTGTTGTTGCGTTTTTGTGTTTTTGAGAAATCTTCTTGTGTTGTTTTCTTGTTGTTCTTTTGTGTTCTTTTGGTGTCTACATTCTACACTTTTGAATTGTCTTCATATTGTTGAATTCCTTGTGTTTTCGTTCATTGAGTCGCACGTCAAAACAAATCGCTAGGGTTTCATCAAAAGTTTCCAAAAAAATTCATCAGAAAAATCAGATTTTTTTCACCCAGTCGCGACAGTTTCGGCCGTCCGAAACTAAGACAGGCGTCCGAAACTAGCGTCCGAAACTCAACAGAAAAGTCGTCGTCCCAGGAATTTAAGTTTCGGCCGTCTGAAACTAAGGTAGTCGTCCGAAACTAGCGTCCGAAACTCGGCAGAGAGAAAAAAAATAAAAAAAAAAAATATATATATATATCTTCGGACTTGTCTTTATTTGCTGCTTTAATTCCCATTTGAAAGAACTAAGTGTTCTTAAGTTGAGTTTGAAAATCATCACTATTGATCGTGACAAATCTTGCTTGGGTGAAATCAAAATATCATTCATCTTGCTTTCTTGCCTAGTTGCTAATTCGTAGTTTTCTGAAATAAACCAAGTTATACCCCATACGTGATCTTTAAAATACTCTTGTGACGTGTTTCTTTTCAAACTTCTTTGGTTTAACTTGTGTGAATTGACTTGTTGAACTAAATTGGTTGAGATTTGTTATATAAATTGTTGAACGGTAAGTTTCAATTAGTCTGAGAGAAACATTGTTGAGAGATTAGATAGGGTATACACGAGAAAAGCCTTTACACTAGAGAGGAGAGCATCTACTACCCATATTTTGAGAACCCGCGAGATATATTTCTATATATTTCTTGTGTTTTTACTAACTTGCAGGTACAAATGGAGGAGTCTAAAACCACATCTACATCATGTGTACATGAGTTTCATACAAGGTGCAAAGTCCAAGATAAAGTATGTGCTGTGGTGATTGATTGTGAAAGAAGCTCTAACTTTGTTAGTGAGCTTATGGTATAAAGGTTAAATATGCAAACCACTCCACATCCAAATCCTTACTTGCTGCAGTGGAGCGATAATTGTGGTGAAGTATGGGTGTCCATGCAAGTTAAGGTTGCATTCTTCGTGGGGAATTACAAAGATGAGGTACTATGTGACATATTTCCTATGCAAACAACCCATCTTTTATTGGGAAAACCATGGCAACTTGCTTGCAAGGGTGTTTATAAAGAGCCCAAAACTTGCTATTCATTCATGAAGGGTGGTAAAAAGTTTAATCTTCGTGCTTTAACGCCCTGTGAAGTTTCTAAAGATCAAGCTAGAATTGCTAAAGCTTGTAATGATTTGAGAGAAGAAAAAGAGAAAGAAAAGTGTGAATTGGAAAAGCAAATGAGGGAAAAAGAATTGAGAGAAAAAGAAAATCAAAAGAGTGATTTAGTTAGCAAAGGCTGCAAGCAAAATAAGTGTAATTGAAAGAGTGAGCATGAGAGTTCATTGAGAGCTAAACAACAACATCTTGCACTTATGAATTCTAGTGATCACGATTTGTATTGTTTGCTGCCTAGTTCTTTTGTTTTGCAGTTTTATAGAGTTCCTAGACATCTAATGGAGTTGCAAACAACTCATTATCAATTGGAAGGAGTCCAATCTGCCTTAGCTTATTTTCCACAAGGTAAGCAAGGTAAGTTAGGTAAGTATGAAAGCTTTTTGATTGATTTCAATGGTTTATATGACAAGAACTTTGATAACGTCATTCATATTGATTTTCAAAGTTTAAATCCTGTTTTGAATCAATTTCAATGTCTTTCACCCACCTTTGAAACATTAGTTCGAAAGTTTTTACCATGTGAATTAAAGTCTGATGGTTTGTGTTTTAGTAAGCAAATTCTTTCACATAATTCTTCAATTATGAAATCTAACTATTTTGTATTGAATGAGTTTATGTACAGTTTCTTAACATGCTATGTTGCTTATCTAATACGTGAATTATATTTTGATCTTAATGTTTATCATTTAGAGCTTCATCAATTCCTTGTGTATAAAGGTGTTAAATATATTGATTATACTTATTGGAATGATTTTTCCTTTGAATTTTTGGTTCGTGAGTTTGTACTAGTCATTGTCAATCCATTCCTTAGCCAAACTCATCAAATTCCAATAGGTAATCAAGTAGTTCAACACTTGTCTGGTAAGTTATCTACATTCTTAAGTTCTTTTCAATTCCAAAAGGTAAAGTATGGTGTTAACATCTATTTATTATATTGTTTACATTCTGTTTTTAATCTAAGGAATTGTATTTTTATAATTGATAACTTTCACATGTTAGAAAATTATGTCCAACGATTTTGTGATTTACATTCTAACCGAGATGCATATATGTTTAGTTGCTATGAATATTCTTATGTATCTTTGGATAATCCTTTTAGTTATATTCATATATGTTTAAGTTCTTTTCTTACATTACATGTTAATAATACAATTGTTTTCTATGCTAGTACTGGTGTATCTATGCATGATATTACTAAGTTTATCTTAAATACTTCCATATTGACAAAATTACTTAATTCGTTTTTACATGAAGTATTAATATTGTTTCATGATGCAAATCAGAATAACTTGTTGCATTTAATACATGATATTTATTTGCATAATTGTTATGAATTTTCTTTAACAATATCGTGTTTATATGCTTCATGCATACATAAATATTCTGCCCAAGAAAGTTTATCTTATACACTTGTTTTGATCTTGCAGAATATAGTGCATTGTTGGCCGAGATGTGAGTCATTCCAACTCGACTTGATTCTTGTGGGGTTCGTAATATTGGTGTTTGATCCAGGAGCTCAATTTCAAGATTCGAGGACGAATCCTTTCGAGGAGGGAGGGAATGATGAGAATGAGCCCGTGTCCATGCCCATGGTGTTAAAATCAATTATTCATCCTGGAAGTTACTGTCATATTTTGGTATTCTGGATGTATCGCACTCGATATAACTCCGAATTACATGATTCAAGAAGCCCTAGAACGGTAACAGATAGGGCTACAACTTTTATGTTTGACATTTTACGAGATCCGGAAGTTAGCATCGTCAAAAGTGCCTACCAAGATGAGTGACGTGATTCTGGCAGATTACCGTCGCGAATCCATGGACTACATTGAAGACCAAGTAATGGCGTATTGGGCTTCATTAATTGTTCGCGCCACTTTTAATGTTTTAATTGGGTTTATTTTAAGTTGTAATAATTAAAGTCCATTAACATTAATTAATTGGGCTTTAGTTTCGATTTTTAGGAAACTTACTTGTCCAATTATCTTACATGATAATTAGGAAAGTAATTTAAGAAAGTTATTCTTTTAAGTTTTAGTTTCCTAAATCAACATTAGGGTTTTGTTTTGTAGCCTATTTAAAGGCCTTCTTTTACACGTTAATGATATGATGAAATTTGATAAAGTTAGCTTTGCTAAAACCTTCTTCCAGCTGTGATAAATTGAGAGAAAACGTGAGAGTTCTTCTAAGTTTTGTTGAACAATCATAAGACCCGCGAAAACATTAAGTGAGGAGCTTTAGGTTGAGCTTACCAGTTCTAGATTTATAGAACACGCCGAATTGAGGAAGTCTAACTTTTGATTTACATTAGTTTGACTGAATCTTTTTGTGATAACATTGGGGTTTGGTTGATTTCTTCCAATCCTTCTCGTTCAATATCCTTTATTGTTTTGTTGTCTTGTTTTCGCATTGTTCTTCTGTGATTCGTGCTTGTTCGGATTAATTGGGAAACAACGATCCAAAGGTTGTGGAAAAACGTGGGGAATAGAACTCAAAAGCTACTCCATTCGTATCAAGTGACCACCACTTGATACGAATGGAGTAGCTTTTGAGTTCTATTCCACACGTTTTTCCACAACCTTTGGATCGTTGTTTCCCAATTAATCCGAACAAACAACAAACAACACAAAGCGGAACGAAACAATAAAACGAAACAAGATATTGAACGAGAAGGAATCGAAGAAATCAACCAAACCCCAACGTTATCACAAAAAGATTCAGTCCAACTAATGTAAATCAAAAGTTAAACTTCCTCAGTTCGGCGTGTTCTATAAATCTAGAATGGGTAAGCTCAACCTAAAGCTCCTCACTTAAGGTTTTCGCGGGTCTTATGATTGTTTCACTAAACTTAGAAGAACTCTTACGTTTTCTCTCATCTTATCACAGCTGGAAGAAGGTTTTAGCAAAGCTAACTTTATCAAATTTCATCATATCATTAACGTGTAAAAGAAGGCCTTTAAATAGGCTACAAAACAAAACCCTAATGTTGATTTAGGAAACTAAAACTTAAAAGAATAACTTTCCTAAATTACTTTCCTAATTATCATGTAAGATAATTGGACAAGTAAGTTTCCTAAAAATCGAAACTAAAGCCCAATTAATTAATGTTAACGGACTTTAATTATTACAACTTAAAATAAACCCAATTAAAAAATTAAAAGTGGCGTGAACAATTAATGAAGCCCAATACGCCATTACTTGGTCTTCAATGTAGTCCATGGATTCGCGACGGTAATCTGCCAGAATCACGTCACTCAGCTTGGTAGGCACTTTTGACGATGCTAACTTCCGAATCTCGTAAAACGTAAAACATAAGTATTGTAGCCCTATCTGGTATCGTTCTAGGGCTTCTTGAATCACGTAATTCGGAGTTATATCGAGTGAGATACGTCCAGAATACCAAAACGTGACAGAAACTTTCACGATGAATAATTGACTTTAACACCATGGACATGGACACGGGCTCATTCTCATCAAGAAGGATCACCAATAACATAAGATTTTGGATCTTTAAATTTAGCAACCCCATCAACAATAACAACTTTCAATTGACTTGCGCATTTAATCTCTGTATGACCATATCCAAGACATGTACCACATCTAGGGATCTTTGGTTTGGGATTTTTCAAGGCATGTAAAGCATCCCTACATTCTTTCTGAAGTTCAGCATCAGTTTTAAGAGGTAAGGAAGATATATACCTCTGCACTTCTTCATATTGTTTTTTCCAACTCAAATCACTCCAAGCTAAAGCAACACCCATGTCATAATATCCAGATATATTCAATCCAATTTCCAACCAGAGCAATTTTTACAATTTCAATGAAACAAAAACAAAAGATATAATTGTTGTAACCTTAGCACAATAATCAAATCATGCAAGGCTACGAATAACAACAATTTAGGGTTTCAATTTTAAGGTAAAACTGAAAAATCTGATTTCGAAAATCCCTTGATCTCTGCTACCACTTGATAACGATCTCACCACGCTCCTCACGTAGATTGATAGTTGTTGTGGAATAGCGTCCACGATCTTTTCGTAAATCAATTTGGACTGGTAGAATCACCCTATCTCTGTAGGATGACAGTATGCACAATTATCTGATGGCTCCTCACCAACAAACAACGAGACAGTCGTGTAAGATTTAATCCCCTCCTCAGGAACTAAAACCCACAATGTAAATTGGAATTCCCTCCTCAGGAAAACAACTCACATAAAAAAAACAACTATGTGTTTTATTTCTCAAAATTCTACTCTATCTATTACAACTGAATAATATGCCTATTTATAGGCTTACAAAATAAAACCCTAACTTTCTAAACAAGTAAACTAAACTATCTCTAACAAACTGGACTTAGATTACATTAAATATGGACCTTAATAATTAAATAACACATTAATTATAAAGCCCAATACAATTAAACCCAAAACAACTAAAAAAATGAAAATACTAAAATTCCCGAAATTGTCCGCGTCATTACATGACCTGCAACTTCACGGCGTATTTTCACCTTGATCCCGTCAGAATCTGGAAAAATGAAAAACGTCAACGTTTTAGCTCTGGAGCATAAATTTCTAATGCCATTGGAATCAATCCATTCCGAGTTAAATTGAGAGAGATATAGGCAGATTACTAAAACGTGGCAGAATCTCTCAGCAAACAATATTTGACGCTCTTGTCATGAGTTCCTTTGTTTTCCCATTTTTGAGTCTCGGACCTCCTTGGGACTAACATGAGGCTTATTCTCCATCTTATTCCAGGCCTCCATACATGAGATTCATCTTTAACAATTGGAACAACTACCTTGGATTTTCTGGAATATGTGATCACACATGATTTCGTATCACTAGTGCACATACATGCACACACTTGCATGCAACACATGCATCACAAGCACCACACGAGCACAACACTATACACACTTCATGCACAACACAAGCTCACTATAGGCACCTTATAGGCACATCTTATACACACATGCACACTACTTTTGCACACTCATGCACCACGTGCACTACACAACACTACGCTTGCTGCACACTCTTGTTACACTAAGACACACCACATGCATCACATGCGTAACACTACGCACACTTCTTGCACATCAATTGCACACACTCATGCATTATAAACAAGTATTTCTCATGCACAAGCACAATGCAAGCACAGCACACTTGCACGAGCCCACTCACACACAACACTCGCACGCATACATGCTGCACCCGTCCACCAAAATACACGGGGCGGTCGCTCCATGAAAACCAATTGTGAGGGGGCGGATGCCTCCCTTGAAAAATGTTACAGGGACAGCCGCCCCACGAAAATTGATTGTAAAGGGGCGGCCGCCCCATGTATTTGTGCATATTTTTCTCTTCACAGATTTTCTAAGTGTTGATTCTTGTTTTTCCCTTGTGCAGAGTGTAAAGGCGTGTTACGGGGTGGCTCGAGAGCGTGAAATGTTAACTGAATACATGAAGTGCCATGGCCCAAAGGCGTGAAGTTCCAGGACGGTTGCAGATGTAGGCAAAGTGCATGTGCGCATATTTTGGACAGTTTATTCCACCCAATGGCATTTCTGTAGATAAGTGCTTAGTTTACGATTGCGTGTAGATTAAGCTTTAGACCTCTATAAATAGAAGGACTTTGTCATTATTTGGATGGGAAACTTTTGACTTTTGGATCTAGAGATGATTCTAGAAACTTGTGAGCGGGAAATTTTCTCTCTCTAACTTTCTCTCTCTAGATGTTCTCTCTCTAGAATTTTAGCTCCGATTTCGATTCCGATCAAATCTTTGTACCGATCACTAGAATTCTCTTCTCAATTAAGGAAGCTTGAACAATTCTCTTATGTTTAATCTCTAAAATTTTCCAATTTTATGAAGATGAATTGTTTAATGTTGCATATTGATGATCACGGCATGAGAATGAGTTCTTCCGGCTAAACTTGTGATATCTTAGGGTTCCGATAGATGAATGTTCTGTTTAGACAACGAGATAAAGTGCAATTGACATAATTTATAAAGAACAAAATCATGCTCTGATTTAACCTATGAATTCTGTTAAATTTCATGAATTTGCACCGGTGTTGTTGAATTGAACTTTAGCTGCGGTCGACCTGCTGAATTGAAAATTAATTTACCAATATTTGCTGCGAATTGTTATGGAATGAGAACTGGAGTATGAATTGAGTTTTTACACTTGCTTTGACTATTCGTTTTCTGAGATGCGGTCGCCAAGCTGATTTTAGATTACGGAATCCTTAGATCAAAGTGCAAAGAAGTTCTCCGTTGCTAATGAAGACTAAAGAACCTAAATTCAGTCCTGGCCGTGGGAAGTCTTTAGGAGCTAATCACTATAGTACTTAGAAACTGGGAATTGAGACGTTGCGGCTTGAATTCATCATTTTTAGGCCTTGCTATGGGAAATAGTGATGTTAGGGAGCTTAGAGTGTGGTGTGGTCGACATGCCGATTGTAGTCTAGGCTTCTAGGAAACTTAGGTCTCATCCGGTTGTGCATGCTTGACAGTTGCTTTGCGCTAGTTGTCTGAAGACCATTCATCTGGTGAAAGAACCCTAGGATATCCACTCTCTACTTGTTCTCACATTTCTCTTACTGTTCTTGTTATTATTATTTCTTGTTACTGTAATCTCGTTTTTGTGACAACTATTGGAGCAATAGCTTGAATTCTTGAAATCACTCCCTCCCTTGTGGAACAAAACCCTCTCACCTCTCCTACAGTAGTGTTAGGGATAAATTGGTGCGCATACGACTATAACACATCAATTTTTGGCGCCGCTGTTGGGGAAGGCACGGTTTCTTGAATTTTCTTATTTTGTTCTATTTTCTTTCGTTTACATTTGCAATTCGTGTTACTTTAATTGTTTCTGTTTCTTTTCTATCAGACATTACTCTTAGTGTGTGTTTTGTATGCCCAGATCTCTTAGGTTTGCAGGAGAACTAGAGTATCATCTTGACCTTAGTTGGCGAGAACTTTGAGAAATCAACAAGGAGAAAGGAGAATGGCTAATCAAAAAGCAAGACCTCCGAGATTTGGTTAACGTTATGCCATTAACTTTGAGAATTGGTTTGATCAACAAGACATTGATGTAGAGAGCTATCATAGTCCTACACAGATAGTGTCTATGATCACTCAATGACAATTCTTTCAAGGATTGGATAATGAGGATCCAAATGAACACCTGGACTGGTTCTTAGGACTATGCAGCACCTTTAAGCTTCAACGTGTACCCCGGAGTGAAGTGCATAGAATTCTATTTCCTTTGTCTCTTAGAGGTAATGCCAAGCATTGGTTCAAATCTATTGGAGGCACAAATGATGTGACATCCTTTGAAGAGCTATAGAAGAAATTCTTGGCTAAATACTTTCAACCAGCTAAGCTTGAGAAAAGGAGGATGGACATCATAAACTTCCAACAACATGAAAGAGAGACATTTCATGAGGCTTGGGAGCGCTTCAATGACTTGATCAGAAAATGTCCAAATTATGACCTTGGTGAGATAAGGGAACTGAATACTTTATTTAAGGGACTTATGGCAGAGTCTTCAATAATGGTCAAGGCTTGTGCCAATGGAGCCTTGAAAGTCAAAAGTGTTTCGGAAGTAAGGGAGCTTTTTAATAAAATTATTAAAGATGAATATCTCTTTCTTGAGACTAGAAAGCCGCATGGAAGGAAGCAAAGAGGCATTCTAAACCTTGATGATGACACTTCTCTATGAGCTAAACTTGAAGCTCTAGCAAAGCAGGTGCAAACATTGAAGGCCATACAAGCCAAAGCTCCAGTGATTTCTTGTGGCTTGTACAAGGGAGAACATTATACCGACGAATGTGCTATCACCACGGAGTCATTGCAATACGTCAATAACTATAAAAAGCTGCAGTATTCTGGCAATTATTCTAGAGGTAATAGACAGTATGGTAGTGGTCCAATCATTTGGGGACAGCAGAATCAAAATCAAGGAGGACAATACTTCCAAGGCAATGAACAAAGAAAGTCTTCAAACCCACCTCCTGGGTTTGAACATCAGCCGAATGAACAAGAGCCAAAGAAGCCTTCTATGGAAGATATGATTCATTGTATCATGGACAAGATGGATAAAAGTGAACAATGATTAGCTAGTCTGGAGACAACTGTAAAACATCATGATGTGGCACTAAAAAATATTGAAAGGCAGTTGGGGCAGTTGGCAAATACAGTACATCATCAACCCAGCAGATCTCTCCCAAGTGATACTAAGGGCAAGGAGGTGTGCAATGCCATTACTTTAAGAAGTGGTAAACAATTGCAAGGAACTGTTACAAAAGATGAAATAGACCAAAATGAAGCTGGAGTTGGAGTTGAAGATAATTGTGCATAGGATGCCATAACACTTGAAAAGAAAGAGGTGAAGGAGAATGAAGGGAAGCAGAGGACCAAAAAGGATCGAGGACCACCAAGTCCTTATAACTATCCCGAGTATGCTCCTTACCCTCCATTTCTAGAAAGGGTGAAACCACCATCGAAGAGAGGACCACAGTTTGATCATCTTTTGAATGTGGCGAAACAAGTCAATATGAGCTTACATTTGCTAGACTCAGTGACTGCTGTGCAAAAATATGCCAATTTCTTAAAGATCTTATCTCAAATAAAGAGCAAATTCTTCAGTGTGAAGCTCCAATAACGCTCATCGAATGCAGTCAAGCTAGGGTGGTACATAATCTACCTCCTAAATTGAAAGATCCAGGTAGTTACACCATTCCTTGTATGATAGGCACAAGATACTTCGAAAAGGCACTGTGTGACATTGGTGCTGGAATTAATTTGATGCCCCTGTCCATTGCTATAAATGTGGGCCTTGGTGGAAGGATACGTCCTATGGCTATTATATTACAACTTGCATATAGATCTTTGGTGAAGCCCACAAGTATGGTAGAAGACGTGTTGGTGAGGGTTGACAAATTCACACTACCAGTGGACTTCATTGTGCTAGACATGGAGGAGGACCCTGAGGTACCTATTATTTTCGGTAGACCTTTCTTTGCCACTAGAGATGCATTAATCGGAGTGAGAAGCAAAACGGTAACATTTAGAATCAATAATGAGCAAGTTGTTTTTTATGTCAATTATGCTATGAAGCATCCTAGGCATGTAGAACCTTGTTTTGAAATTAGAGCCATAGCATGGAACATGCATGTGATTGATGAAGATGTGAAAACGCGGTTGCATTTTTGTTGAATAATTGATTGCATGCAATGAGAAAGTTGCTAATGTAGAGTTAGATGATGCAGATTGCATGATTATTTGTGAGATTACAAACCTAGTAAAATGTTGTGTTTTAGATGAGTCAATCTTTGAAATGCAAGATGAAGTGATTGAAATACAAGATGAAGTGTTAGTAGAACATACCTTACAGGAAGCATATCATTGTTATATCATGAACGATGATAATATTGCAATTGCTAATGAGAATGTCAACATTGATTGAAACTCTTGTTGAGGCACCAATTCTAGAAATGGTGAATGAACCTAAGAGCCTACATTGTGACTCACAAGAAAAATGAGATATATACCCTTGTTAACTGATAATAATGATTTTTGTGTTGTTAACAAAGAAAAGACTCAAGAAGTTCCCCATGTTAGTCTAGATGACGAAGATGTGAAATTTTTAAATGACATTGCTAACATAGTGAAAAATTGCTTCGTTGATGTATCCATTTTTGAGCTTACTGATGAGTTTGTTGAGACCATGGATGTACAACCCTTGGTTGAGCCTTGCAGGGTTATAGAGCTTAGTATGGTGGAAGAAGTAAAGGTGGTGCCTCTAATGGGGGAGCCTCAGTAGTTCAAAGTGAAATTTGTAGAGGTTGCTCCCCATGTGCATGAGCTTAAGCACCTCCTTGAAAATATTATTCAAGTGCCCTACAAGAGGAAAATGAGTGCTTATGAAATATCATTTTTCTGGTACAGAGATGGATATTACAAATCTTGATGAAGAAGGCTTAATGAATATAGTCTAGCTGGATACTAAATAAACCCAGAACTACTTCTTTTTCACATTACCTTAAATAATGCACTTTGGTTAAGTTGATCTTTATGTTTCTTGCAGTTTGTTATGCTCACTAAGCCACTCATATTTGTCAAGACATGAACATGAAAGAAGTTGCAAGGGAAATAAGCCATGCACACATGAGGCTAAGTGTGGAGGAGTGGTGCCATGGACCACTCCCATGCTGCACACAATCACTTTATTTTACATTTCAAGCATGAATGGTGCATGTGACACTTAGTGTCACTAGTTGTATATTTTTACACCACCATGATTCCTAGTCATGGTGCGACACTTTGCTTGCGTGCTACCTCCATGTCATATTTACCTTGTATCAACATGTTGTCTACTGTAGTGAGTGGTTTCTAATAAGCTTGGTTTCACCATGTGCAAGAAATTTTTCATGCAAGAGGGAACTATGGACAACGACATTCCACCAAGCAAACATTAGAATTCATGACATATCAACACCAGGGAGCACCTAAACTTATCTTTACTTTACATTGATGACAATGTAAGTTTTAAGTGTGGGGGAGGAAATGTTTGCTATGGTTTGTGTCTCTTGGACTTTATATGCTTATTTCTTTCATGCATGAATTTTGTTTTTGCGATGTGATGCAGAGCATGCTACTTTTTAGTTTTGTTGTGTTATTTTGAGCTTTTGTAAGTTATACCCCATAGATGTTGATTTTTTCATTTTTTGTGCAAAATTTGGAAATTTTTTATGAATAAGTGATGTTTTTGAACACAAGTTTTGTGTAGTTGACATTTTTGTGGAATAATCTATCCATGGCAAGTGCACTAGCACTAGAGTTGGATGTGTGTTTAAAACTTGAATAAAAAATGCTTAGTGGTGAGGAGGGTTCAATGCTAAGTGGTAGGAGTTAAAACTTAGTGGGAAAGTTTGAACTTTACATAGTTGTTTTCAAGCACTAAAATGGAATACATACATGGATTGTTGAACTTATGTGAAAAGGTGAGAAATAGAGAATTTTTGAAAATTTTCATAAATTAAGCTGAGTAATCTTTGGAAACCTGTAGTGACATTTAGGCACCAGTGGAGATGATTTGGAAAAAAGGCACGTTATGTCAATGTGAAATGTGCTGGATGGTAAGTGCATGGACAATGCTCCAAAAGCACATATTATGAACCACTCCTCTACGGGATTGCTCTACCATACTAAGTGTGCATTTTAAGCGAATAAACCGCATGAGTGGGGATGGAATTCAAAAGCCATAAAACCCGAGGCAATAATTGGAAAGGCCAAGGAGTACCCATGTGTAATAATGTCATGTGCGACACGAAGGTAAAGCACTAAAGGATGACAACCTAGGGGAAAGAGTGGTAAGAAACTAGGGCAACCAATGATCCTTAAGATGGTGCATTTGTGTCTATAGTGTGTTTACAAGTCGAGGACTTAAAAAATAACTAATAATAAAATCTTTGCATTCTCTACTTTTGCTTTGATCATAAGTGAGACTTGACCTGTATATAAGCCGTTTGCACACCACTCACACATCTATGTTAGAGCTTTAAATGAGTACAGCTTAGTTTTGATGATTGCCATGAAGAATTGCGTTATAGTCATATGTTCCACTCTCTACTTGTTATCACATTTCTCTCACTGTTCTCATTATTTTTATTTCCTGTTCTTGTAATCTCGTTTTTGTGACAAATATTGAAGCAATAGCTTTAATTCTTGAAATCACTCTCTTCCTTGTGGAACAAAACCCTCTCACATCTGCTACAGTAGTGTTAGGGATAAATTTGTGATCATACGACTATAAAGCATCATTTGTGCTATGAGTGACTTCATCACAGCGCAGCTTATCATTTGTTGCGCCAACTGCCCATTTCTATTACTTTTTGTCCCTTTTGAGTTATTTTGCCTATTTCTCCCTTTTGAGTTCTACTTGGGTCTCCTTCACCTAAAACAATGCATAAACTAACATAAGGAATAGAAATTACTTGATAAGTAAAGCAAATTCCTTATGAGATAAGGCCAATAAGTTGTTAGTTTTGCAGCTTATCAAAAGTTTTCCTAAATACCATCCTATATGAAGATGTACCAATTAGAGATTTAAAAGTTGTGCAGTAAGCCCATAAAGATTCATTCAACTTTGTAGCTCAATCCTTATGAGATGGCTTTACAACCTTTTTCAGAATCCATTTGATCTCCCCATTAGATACCTGTACTTGACCACTTGTTTGTGGATGATAAGGTGTCCCCACCTTGTGCCGAAATCCATACTTGGTCAATAAAGCTTGAAAAGTTTTATTGCAAAAATGTGTGCCTTTATCATTGATTATTGCCTTCGGGGTTCTATATGAAAATATGCTTCTTGATAAATCCCACAACACATTTGTAATCATTGGTTGGCAATGCAAGAGCTTCAATCTATTTTGAGACATAATCAATGGCCACCAAAATATAAGAATTACCAGTAGATTTTGGGAAATGTCCCAAGAAGTCAATGCCCCATACATCAAAGATTTCGACCTCCAAAATATTTTTCAATTGCATCTCATTCCTCCATGAAATATTTCCAACTCGTTGGCACTCGTTGCATTACTTAATCCATTCTTAAGTATCATGGAATAATTTTGGCCAATAGTAACCTGACCGCAATACTTTGTAAACTGTTCTCTGTCTTCCAAAATGTCCTCCATATCCTAAATCATAACATGAATGGAGAATTGGTCTTTAATTTTCCTTAGGTACACATCTTCTTATGGCTTGGACACTGCACACCTTAAAGAGATAAGGCTCATCCTAATAGTAGTAGCTTGCATCATGAATGAGCCTTTTCTGCTGTTGAGTAGATAAATTAGGGGGAACCCGTCGTGAAACCATATAATTGACAATGTTAGGATACCACAGATACTTATTCACCTCTTCCACTTGGAATAACTGCTCGTTAGAAAAGATTTTTTGAATTTTTACATTAATGTCCTCTTCCAAATGCTCATGCTTTTCTAGTCAAGAAAGATGGTTTGCAACATGGTTTTCAGCATTTTATCCTGGATCTCCAAGTCGAGCTCCTGAAGAAAAAGTACCCAGTGGATTAGCCTAGGTTTTACATCCTTCTTGGCCATTAAATAACGGATTGCTACATGATCTGTGTAAATAATTACATTATCTCCCAACAAATAAAAATGGAACCTATTAACAGCAAATACAATCGTCAATATATCTTTTACTGTCGTAGTGTAGTTACAATAACTTGCATCAAGTAGGCAGCTGCCATAATGAATAGTGTGAAAAATCATGTTCGTCTTTTGACCAAGAACTGCCCCCACAACAAAATCACTTGTATCACACATAATTTCGAAGAGGGCTCCCCAAATGGGGGCTTTTAACACAGGAGTTTCAACTAGTCAACACTTAAGAAAGTCTAATTCCACGTTACTATCTTCATTAAATTCAAACACAACATCCTTCTCCAAAAGATGGAACAAGGGTTTGGTGATCTTGGAAAAATCCCGAATAAATCTGCGATAAAATTCAGCATGGCCTAAAAAGCTCAGCACTCCCTTAACATTAATAGGATAAGGCAGTTTTGTAATAAATTCCAATTTAACTTTTCTGGCCTCCATGACCTTAGCTGATATCTTGTGGCCTAACACAATGCCTTCTTATACCATGAATTAGCACTTCTCCCAATTCAAGACCAGATTCATTTCCACGCATCTTTTAAGCACTTTCGCAAGATTATCCAAACATCGATCAAAGGAATGACCAAAAATCAAGAATTCATCCATAAAAACCTCAATAATGTCTTCCACCATGTTATGGAAGATGGCCATAATGCACCTTTAAAAAGTAGCGGGTGAATTGCACAATTGGAAATGCATTCTCGTGGAAGCAAATGTGCCAAAAAGACAAGTACATATAGTCTTGTCCTGATCCTTTAGGCTAATGGTTATTTGATTATAACTGGAATACCCATCCAAGAAGTAAAAATAAAGATAGCCGACGATCCTATCCAAAACTTGATCCAAAAGTATTACTTGAAAATGGTCTTTGTGGGTTGCCTTATTGTGCTTGCGATAATCTATGCAAACTCTCCATGCATTAATAACTCGAGTTGCCAACAACTCGTCATTTTCTGTTTTAACTACTGTCACCCCACTCTTCTTTGACACACAATGTACTGGACTTACCTATTCACTGTCAGAAATTGCATATATCATCTCAAAGTCCAATAACTTGATCGCCTCCTTTTTTACTACCTCCATCATGGTCGGGTTCAACCGACGGTATCTATCCCTTATCAAAAATGCTCCCTCTTCCAAGAGAATTTTATGCATATGAAGGGATGGACTAATCCCCTTAACATAAGCAATAGTCCACCTGATTGCTCCTTGATACATATGCAGCACCTTAATAAGCTGATCCTCTTTCCACTATTCTAATGTGGCTCGAATAACCACTAGACGTGTGTTGTTGCTCCCCAAGAAAGAATAATTAAGATGTGACAGAAGTAGTTAAAGTTCCAATTGTGGTGGGTCTTCGGCTGATGGTTTCAACCTATTTTATCTACAATTAAGAACTTCAATAGGCCTCACCATTGTGGGAGGACCTCAACAAAATTTGTCATCTCATAAATAGATGCATCTAACATAACACATTCAACCATACTTTCCAACTCTAATGCAATAGTCTCATCAATTTTAAACAGTTCACCACTAGACTTATGCATTAAAGAATTATTATCGTTAATACTTACTGTTTTAATGGGGTTACATGCATTAACTAAAGATTCAAAAATATATATGTAAAAACAAGTATTAATGTCATGGGGCGGCTTCAAAGCGTAATTAACATTAAAAGTTACCTATTCACCATTGATGTAAAATGTGACGGTTTTGCTGCGAACACCAATTAAAAACATCTCTGTAGCTAGAAAAGGTCTCTCAAAGATAATAGGAACCTCCTCATCCTCCTCCATGTCCAAGGTAATAAAGTCAACCGAGATAGTGAATTTATCCACTACTACCAAAATATCTTCAATAATACCCATCAAGGTAACCATAGATCGATCCACCAATTGAAGTGTAATTGTAACCGATTTAATTTGTTCACCCAATTTCACACTGATGGCAATAGAATAAGGCATCAAATTAATGCCAGCACCCAAATTGCATAATACCTTGGCAAAATGTCTCGACCCAATCCTGTATAGAATTGTACAACTTCCTAGATCCTTAAGCTTAGGAAGAAGATCCGTCTTCATTAAGCTCTTCCCAACTTCATTTAACAAAGTACCTCCTCACACTGCAAAATATGCTCCTTATTGGAAATAAGGTCCTTCAAAAACTTAGTGTAAGTTGACACTGTCCTTACTAAATCCAGCAAAGGAATCTTCACAGTGATCTTCCTAATCATCTCAACAAACTTGCTGAACTGAATTTTCTTCTTTGCTGGCTGCACCATTTGAGAAAATGTAAAGGTGGCACAAATCTTTTAAAATTAAAAGCAATTGGGGTGTTCTTTCTTCCTCCCTTTTTCTTGTGTTCTACTTGCATTGGAACTCCATTTGTGTTTGCCAGACCCTCGTTTACTACTGAATTATCCATTAAAAGCTCTTCCTTAGTAATTACCACTAGCTGCAACTCTTTGCCACACCAGAGTGTAACTGTGTGGCATTGCTCATTCTCCTTTGGGTTGGGAAAAGTATCACTCGGTAAACACCCAGCGGCCATTTGGCCCATTTGAGTCTCCAGATTTTTAAGAGTAGCATCATGCTTCCTTTAAAATACCACAATGTATTTTCAGCACATTACCTTGTTTCTGCACCAGGGTTTCCAATGCAGCACATCATTGATCACCCATTGCAACAAACTTGTCTATTTTTTATACCAGTCTTGCCATTATATCTTCCATAGTGAGCTTTTACCCTCATTTTATGTGCCTTTCTGGTTATCAAAACTCAGTGGATAAGTAGGTCTCGGTGTATTATACTATTGTCTATTCCGACCTTCCTAATACCACTGGTTACTAACCGGCCCCCTCCACTGATTGGAATTAGAATGCAGTTATAGTTGACATATTGCATAGGCTTGTTAGTGACTTAAGGACACTTATCCATATGATGCACTCATTGAGATAATTCACAAGATAGAGTTGTTTTAGTCCCCAACACTGTCCAAATATTGACCAATGTATTCTGCATAGTTGAAATTTGTGCCTCCATGTTAAATGTCTTATCCAATTCCTACACACCTACTTGCCTTTTTTCTTTAGTAATCCTTGCACTAGAAAGCATAATTTCATTGCTAACTATGCGTTTGAAAATCTCATCAACCTCTTTTGGTGAGTTTTCAGGCAAACTAATTGAGCTGAGAGATTAACTAAATGCATAGTCTCCCAATTAAACCCATTGCAAAAGAAGTTCAGTTCTTCTTCTGGCTCCAACTAACTATTCGGGAACTTGTGAAATAACTCATGAAACCTATCCTAAGCCTCCGTGAATGACTCATTGTCATCTTGACAAAACTGAATAAATTCCATCTATATCTTGTCCATTCGGGATGGAGGAAAGTATTTAGTCACAAACCTCTTTGCAACTTAATTAAAAGTCTCAATCCTTCCCCTATTGATTGAATCATACCAACTCTTGGTTGCCCCTTGAAGCGAGAAAGGGAACAACAACCTCTTTATAACACTATGAGGGATATGGCTGAGCTTGCAGGTATTGCATAATTTAAGGAATGTCCTTAAATAAGCATGTGGATCTTCAGAACTCAAACCTTCGAATATTGGCCATATTGAACCAAAGTGATTAAAGCAGGCAGCATTTGATAGTTTTCCACAACCACAGTACAAGTGTTATTCAAATCATCCATCTTGGGTTCATAATGATTACCATAATGACGCCTTGGTGCCTCCGATTATGCTGGTAGAGGAACAACAATTAACGGTTGATCTCTTTGTTCAATCATTTTCTAAAATTCTAACTTCTTAGCTCGCAAAGTCCTTGCAAGTTTGGGGTTCAATTCGTACTCCACTTTTTCAAACGATCTCGTCCTGGGCATACAATCAGTTTACCCAAAGCGAATCTTCCTAAAAAGAATCACAAAGGAAAAGCGAATCTTCCAAGCACCTATCTTACTCATAAAAATCCCACACACCCCCTCCTATCTGGCGAGAGGCAAGATGACAACGATCTCACCAGGATCCTCACGTAGATTGATAGTTGTTGCGGAATAACGTGTTGATCTTTTCGTAAATCAAATTGAACAAGTCGAATAAACCTATCTCTGTAGGCTGACAGTATGCACAATTAATTGGATGCTCCTCACATACAATTAACACGACAGTCGAGTAAGATTTAATCCCCTCCTCAGGAACTAAAACCCACAAAGTAAATCGAAATCCCTCATCGGGAAAACAACTCACGTAAAAACAACTCTGTGTTTTCAATTCTCAAAATTCACCTCTCCCATTACAACTGATAAAAATGCCTATTTATAGGCCTAACAATAACCCTAGACGACCTAAACTATAAAAGGAAACATTAAATAACTTAAAACCCTAGTTTCTAAAAACAGAAAAATAATTAACGCCTAAAATTCCGGCACATCGCGACGTGAGGGAGCCCGACGTCGCGACGTCGGGAAACAGACACGAAAATAAAAAAAACTCAAACTGGTTGGATGACGCGACGCGCGACGATGGAAGTCGCGATGTGGGTGGACGTCGCGACGTCGGAGCCTCTCCACGTCGCGACGTAGATTTCTGTCCACGTCGTTTTCTTCAATCCCAGGTTTCTAAATGAAAGACTCGTCTTCTACAACTGGAATGAGCACTTTGAATTCATCGAACTTGACGTATGACCTTGATCTCGTATCATTCCCTCTCACTTGAAAAAGATTTGTCCTCAAATCTTGTTGATTGGTAATAAGGAAATTCGGCACAAAATCTGTAAAATCATCAAGACAAAAAGACAAAATATATGGAAATTTACACTCATTATTTTTCCTCTCTTTGCCTTTTTCTACAAACCTCACCTCAAGGCTTTTTCCATTCAAATCATGAATCAATTCACTTTCTTGCTTATCATGATAAACATCATTAATAACAAATAAATTACAATCATTTAAAGCAATAAAAGGAATTAAATCTTCACAAGATTGTTCTTCAAGCACATCATGTGAAACCTCCACTATAAGTGATTGAACTTCCTGTAAAGAAGCTTCATATTCCTTGGATTCATTCTCCTCAACGGTAGGCTCAATATCCTCCAAAATAGCCTTTGGCCAAGGCATATCCGAAAGAAATTCTCCTTCACATTCGGGTTCAATAATGATCTCTTCAATTGTGTTTGCCACAATTGGTTGTGGAATGGCATGATCCCATGCCCATGTAGAAGGATCACCAATAACATAAGATTTTGGATCTTTAAATTTAGCAACCCCATCAACAATAACAACTTTCAATTGACTTGCGCATTTAATCTCATATGACCATATCCAAGACATGTACAACATCTAGGTATTTTTGGTTTACGCGGCTGATGCTTCTCGAAAAACCTTCGATTGTCACTTATAATTTGCTATTAGGTAGCAGATATTTGGCGTATCTGATCTCCCATGGTTGCAATCAATCTTGCGAGCCTTTGATTCATACCTGATTCTCCTTGATTACTCTTTTTTATCAATAAAAAACACTAATAATACCACTTGATGTCTACCAAGAAGATCCAATTCTTTTGCACTTTTGCGTTCGTTAATGTTCTCAACACAAAATTTAAAAGATATAATTGTTGTAACCTTATCACAATAACCAAATCATGCAAGGCTGCGAATAACAACAATTTAGGGCTTCAATTTTAAGGAAAACTGAAAAACCTGATTTCGAAAATTCCCTTGAGCTCTGATACCACTTGATAACGATCTCACCACGCTCCTCACGTAGATTGATAGTTGTTGCGGAATAACATGTTGATCTATTCGTAAATCAAATTGAACAATTCGAATCAACCTATCTCTGTAGGCTGACAGAATGCACAATTAATTGGATGCTCCTCACATACAATTAACACGACAGTCGCGTAAGATTTAATCCCCTCCTCAGGAACTAAAACCCACAAAGTACATAGAAATCCCTCCTCGGGAAAACAACTCACGTAAAAACAACTCTGTGTTTTCAATTCTCAAAATTCACCTCTCCCATTACAACTGATAAAAATGCCTATTTATAGGCCTAACATTAACCCTAGACAACTTAAACCATAAAAGGAAACATTAAATAACTTAAAACACTAGTTCTAAAAACAGAAAAATTATTAACGCCTAACATTCCCGCACGTCGCGACGTGAGGGAGCCGGACGTCGCGACGTCGGGAAACGGACACGAAAATAAAAAAAACTCAAACTGGTTGGACGTCGCGACGCGCGACGATGGACGTCGCGATGTGGGTGGACGTCGCGACGTCGGAGCCTCTCCACGTCGCGACGTAGATTTCTGTCCACGTCGTTTTCTTCAATCCCAGGTTTCCAAATAAAAGACTCGTCTTCTACAACTGGAATGAGCACTTTGAATTCATCGAACTTGACGTATGCCTTGATCTCGTATCACCACGCTCCTCATGTAGATTGATAGTTGTTGCGGAATAACGTGTTGATCTTTTCGTAAATCAAATTGAACAAGTAGAATCAACCTATCTCTGTAGGCTGACAGTATGCACAATTAATTGGAGGCTCCTCACAAACAATTAACACGACAGTCGCGTAAGATTTAATTCCCTCCTCAGGAACTAAAACGCACAAAGTAAATCGAAATCCCTCATCGGGAAAACAACTCACGTAAAAACAACTATGTGTTTTCAATTCTCAAAATTCACCTCTCCCATTACAACTGATAAAAAATACCTATTATAGGCCTAACATTAACCCTAGACGACCTAAACAATAAAAGGAAACATTAAATAGCTTAAAACCCTAGTTTCTAAAAACAGAAAAATAATTAACGCCTAAAATTCCAGCACGTGGCGACGTGAGGGAGCTCGACATCGCGACGTCGGGAAACAGACACGAAAATAAAAAAAACTCAAACTGGTTGGACGTCGCGACGCGAGACGATTGACGTCGCGACGTGGGTGGAGTTCGCGACGTCGGAGCCTCTCCACGTCGCGACGTAGATTTCTGTCCACGTAGTTTTCTTCAATCCCAGGTTTCCAAATGAAAGACTCGTCTTCTACAACTGGAATGAGCACTTTGAATTCATCGAACTTGACGTATGACCTTGATCTCGTATCACAAGTGATGCTTATTGTGCTTACCTACCAAACATTAATAGGTTAATTAAACCCCCCCCCCCTCCTTTTATGTGGCAGGAGACAGGGCTCAATTCTCCTATTAATGTTTTGATTAATGTTTTCAGATTGAATTTCATGACTTTGATTAATGTTTTCAGATTCTGCTAAATTAGTATTATTGCCAAATTGAATTAACTTCTTAAAATTATTTAAATTCATAACTTAAAACGTACCTGAATTGCTTAAATTTATACATTTAAGAATACATTTCAGAATACCAAATTTTTAATATCTTTTTGAAGTATATCTTTAGCGGATTTACAATCTATTCTTAATAGGAATTTTTTATTATATAAATCATCTTGAAATTTTGAAATGCACATTACTATTGCTAAAAATTTTTTTTAACCGTTGAATAATTCTATTGCGATCCTATCCATACTTTTGAAGTGTATCTTACTAATTCTATTTTATTATTTAATTTTTTTTTAAATTCCACCATACCCTATTTATGAGGCATCAGTTTCTACAATCATAAATGCATTAGGATGAGGAATGCCTAAACTAGGTAAAGACTTGATTTTCTCTTTAGCTTCTTTAACTATTTAGTGTACTTAATTGTCCATGCAGGTGGGTTCTTCTGTAATCTTTGATATAATGGTGCACATAATGTTCTCAAATTTGGGAAAAAGTCAGCTACATAGTTTAAACATCCTAAAAATCTTTGTAATTGATTTTTATTCTTAATTTCATCTAGGAATTTTTCTCCAAATTCTAATCCTCTATTAATAGGCTTAATTGTTCCTTTAAAAATTTTCATGTCCTAAGAATCTATTTGAGTTTGAAATAATTTCTATTTTTGGGGCTGAATTACTAATCATTCTTAATTACTATTTTTGAAAAGATCTGTGTAAATGTCTAAAAATGTTCATCTATGTTTTTAGAATAAATTAATATATCATCTTGTATACTATCATAAATGTATATCGCAGAAAATATGTCATTCATAATATTTGAAATTCAGAAGGGGCATTTTTTAAGTCCGAATGGCATTCACATTCCACTCGTAGTGACCAAAGGGAACTGTAAAGCTGTTTTATACTTTATTTTTCTGCTATTTGAATTTTCCAATAATCCTGATTTTAAATCAATTTTGAATATACCCTTAGCGTTAAAAATCTATTTAATAAATCTTTTTATTAGGTATTTGGTACCTACCATTATTTTAAACTTTATTTAAAGGTTGTGTAATTTTATTACTGATCTTGGAATTCCTCTTTCTTTTTCCAGCTTGATTATTGACATAAAAACGCTCGGTAACTCCATGAAGATTTTGATTTTCTACATTAATTTTTTATCTAATAATGATTGAATTTCTGTGCCGACAATGTTGTAGTAATTCAGAATTCATTTGAATTGGTCTAGCCCTTTGTTGGTATAATTGTTCTCATTAAAATCTTCTCATAAGGTAATTCAACTATACTGAGTTTTCCTTGACCAAATGCAGATGGGTGATCCGCACATATTGATTCTTTAAATTTCTTTTCTATTTCAGTAATTCTTGTTATAGTTTCTTCTCGTTTTAATTGTAATTCTATTTCCTTATACGTAATTTCTTCTCTTATATAATTTATTTGATTTTCTTTTTGTTTGACTTGATGGAAGATACTATTAGCCTGTAATAGATTTAATTCTTTTTTCCTTACTGGGGTAATAAATTGAAATAATATTTTATTTCCCATTATATTTAAACTTAATCCTTCTGTTGTCTTTTTAATGAGTAATTTGATATAAAAAGGATTTCTAATATAACATCTTGTGGTTAATCTTCTAATATAATAAAGAATTGGCTGTTAAATAGTAATTATTATTACAATATGAAACCATTTTTATTATAATATTAAACTTTTAGTGGATTTCCATTTGCTATTTGTAATCTCCATATTGTTTTTGAATAATATTTAACTGGTATTATTCCTTCTTTTATACAACTTTGATCCGCTCCACTATCTATCATAGCAATGCAATTTGTATTATAATTTTGAATTCCTATAGTAATGAAAACATGCCATTTTTCTATGTTAATTTTTTCAATTATATTTAAATATTCTTCTTCATTTGTTTTATCATTCTATATGCACTAGTTTGTTGTACATTTCTTGGTTGATTTTGTGGAATTATTGTAAATGTTTCAAGAATTATTGTAAGGATACCTTGGCAAAATGTCTCAACCCAATCCTGTATAGAATTGTACAACTTCCTAGATCCTTAAGCTTAGGAAGAAGATCCATCTTCATTAAGCTCTTCCCAACTTCATTTAACAAAGTACCTCTTCACACTGCAAAATATGCTCCTTATTGGAAATAAGGTCCTTCAAAAACTTAGTGTAAGTTGACACTGTCCTTACTAAATCCAGCAAAAGAATCTTCACAGTGATCTTCCTAATCATCTCAACACACTTACTGAACTGAATCTTCTTCTTTGCCGGCTGCACCATTTGAGAAAAATGTAAAGGTGGCACAAATCCTTTAAAATTAAAAGCACTTGGGGGTTCTTTCTTCCTCCCTTTATCTTTATCTTCCTTCTTGTGTTCTACTTGCATTGGAACTCAATTTGTGTTTGCCAGACCCTCGTTTCCTACTGAATTATCCATTAAAAGCTCTTCCTTAGTAATTACCACTGCTGCAATTCTTTGCCACTCCAGAGTGTAACTGTGTTGTATTGCTCATTCTCCTTTGGGTTGGGAAAAGTATCACTCGGTAAACACCCAGCGGCCATTTGGCTCATTTGAGTCTCCAGATTTTTAAGAGTAGCATCATGCTTCCTTTAAAATACCACAAAGTATTTTCAGCACATTACCTTGTTTCTGCACCGCGGTTTCCAATGCAGCACATCATTGATCACCCATTGCAACAAACTTGTCCATTTTGGATACCAGTCTTGCCATTATATCTTCCATAGTGAGCTTATTACCCTTATTTTGTGTGCCTCGCTGGTTATCAAAACTCAGTGGATAAGTAGGTCTCGGTGTATTATACTATTGTCTATTCTGATCTTCCTAATACCACTGGTTACTAACCGGCCCCTGCCACTGATTGGAATTAGAATGCAGTTGTAGTTGACATATTGCATAGGCTCGGTAGTGACTTGAGGACACTCATCCATATGATGCACTCCTTGAGATAATTCACAAGATAGAGTTGTTTTAGTCCCCAACACTGTCCAAATATTGGCCAATGTATTCTGCATAGTTGCCATTTGTGCCTCCATGTTAGATGTCTTGTCCAATTCCTACACACCTACTTGCCTTTTTTCTTTAGTAATCCTTGCACTAGGAAGCATAATTGGGAGTGGCGACCCACCTCAAAAAGAGGTTCTGCCAAAAAAAAATCCTTGCACTAGGAAGCATAATTTCTTTTTTTTTAATGAAAAACGAACTTATATACATGATGGGCAAAATACGATAATGGATATACCCTAAAGCATCGTTACAAGATAGAAAGCAACAAATATGGAGTACTACTCCATTACATGATTTTGTGATTAAATGTAAAAAGATGGAAAGAAGAAAATGTCTACTCTAGAACATATAGAGTATAACTTTCTATTTCCGATTCAAAAGCCTATGCATTATGACATCAAGTGATTGTAATTTGTGGAGCTATAGGACAGTCAGCCCCTGATCTTGACGGTCAACACTATGTGTAAATCAAGCAATTGGCTTTGCCTCGTGAGCATACCTCAGTGTAATCCAATGGCAGAGCAAGTTCAAGGGTTACCATCGTTGGAGAAGATTGAAAGCATCCCCTTCCGAAATAGAGTCCGTAGTCATTTCCAATTTCAGCAAATGTTTGAATGTTAAGCATATGCAACATTTTTCCATCCAAGGAAATGAATCAACTAAATGCCATCATAGGCAAAAGTTGCATTCAGAACCATTCCACGAAGATCGTAGCCAAAAATGACAATAATGAATGCACATTAAGCATATGAATTATGCATTCAAATTGCATAATTATCAGTACAAATCAAACCAAAACCAGAAAGAATTTCCCTTCAAAATCTGAATCTTCATCCAATCCATTTTCCACTGCACAGATCAATTAGGGGGCATTCGACTGAATTTCAAGCTAAAAAGTTCACCCATCAAAATCCAAACAGCCATAATCCAATCAGCCAGACAAAATTCCAGTTTCTACCGTACATATCCAACAGAAGAGCACTCGATCAAGTTTCAAATCTCAGCAAATCCGCTCATCAAATAAGAGAGCAAACATGAACTCCACATTCGGCATTAATCACAATTACAGATATTTTGAGTCCATTTCTTCTATGTCTCGAAAAGTAGGTGTCTACATACCTCCAATATGATGGGTCTTGTAAAGAGGTGAGCTCTGGCCTCAAAATCTGAGGAAGGTAAGCTTCCATTAGGATCGGACAATTCTAGCTCCAGGATGTAGTTGAGATCTGCGCGCCAGCACCCGAGAGATTTCCGGCAAGGTAAGCATCTGTGAGTTGCTGACAGCAAATGGGTTTTACCAGCTGAGCTTCTTCCATCTGAGCTTCTTCCATTTGACATCTTCCAGCTGAGCTTCTTCCAGCTGACAGTGGGAGGCCCAATCTATTTTGCTCACCAGATCGGAGTTCGTGGATCCAGATCTGTGGTTCTGATACTGCTGGCTCTTTTGAAGCTCCAAGTGTACAGCCTTCGGACGGCCTACTTATAATAGCAGCTTCTGAAGACCGGCAGATCGAGCTCAGTCTCCACCTGATCCTGCCGCCGCCTAAGCAGCTGATGGTAGTGGTCGATGTGCCGCCGACCTGAAGTCCCAGCTCAGTTCCGCCTGATCCTGCTGTCCGCCTATGGTTGAGGTTGATGTGTGTCGAAGGTTTCAAGCTGTGTTGGTCCTAAACAGCAGAAGGTAGTCAAAGTTCCCATTGCAAATTACTGAAGTAAAATAAAGCAGGGTTGGGCCTTTCAGTTTTACAGCTGAAAGGCCCTCAAGGGTTTTCTGATTTCTTGAGAGAAGGAGGTATAATTTCATTGCTAACTATGCGTTTGAAAATCTCATCAACCTCTTTTGGTGATTTTTCACGCAAACTTACTTCAGCTGAGAGATTAACTAAATGCATAGTCTCCCAAATAAACCCATTGCGAAAGAAGTTCAGTTCTTGTTCTGGCTCCAACTAACTATTCGGGCACTTGTGAAATAACTCATGAAACCTATCCTAAGCCTCCGTGAATGACTCATTGTCATCTTGACAAAACTGAATATATTCCATCTATATCTTGTCAATTCGGGATGGAGGAAAGTATTTAGTCACATACCTCTTTGCAACTTAATTAAAAGTCTCAATCCTTCCCCTATTAATTGAATCATACCAACTCTCGGTTGCCCCTTGAAACGAGAAAGGGAACAACAACCTCTTTATAACACTATGAGGGATATGGCTGAGCTTGCAGGTATTGCATAATTTAAGGAATGTCCTTAAATAAGCATGTGGATCTTCAGAACTCAAACCTTCGAATATTGGCCATATTGAACCAAAGTGATCAAAGGAGGCAGCATTTGATAGTTTTCCACAACCACAGTACAAGTGTTATTCAAATCATCCATCTTGGGTTCATAATGATTACCATAATGACGCCTTGGTGCCTCTGATTATGCTGGTAGAGGAACAACAATTAACGGTTGATCTCTTTGTTCAATCATCTTCTCAAATTCTAACTTCTTCTTAGCTCGCAAAGTCCTTGCAAGTTTGGGGTTCAATTCGTACTCCGGTTTTTCAAACGATCTTATCCTAGGCATACAATAAGTTTACCCAAAGCGAATCTTCCTAAAAAGAATCACAAAGGAAAAGCGAATCTTCCAAGCACCTATCTTACTCATAAAAATCCCACACACCCCCTCCTATCTGGCGAGAGGCAAGAGATGCTTAATGTGCTTACCTACCAAACATTAATAGGTTAATTAAACCCCCCCTCCATTTATGTGGCAGGATACAGGGCTCAATTCTCCTATTAACCTAGATTCTCTTGTAACTACCAACATACAACACTCTAACTCAACCGCTCCTATGTGACAAGAGGCAATGCTCATTTCTCCTATTAAATTGACCAGTTTATCGCGTACCTTTAATTTTACCTTAATTACTACTGTAGTAGCCGTAAGAGGGATCATATCCATAGGGAAGTGATGGTTACTAGACTTTCGTTTGTTCACAATTGTCTACTAATATACAGAATGTGAAGTAAGAAAAATTGCGCAACAAAAATGTTCAAATAAGAGTTGAAGTATATTACCTTGAGGTATCCTAATGTTCGACAGCTCTTTAACGATTTCATTGACATGTGCAAAACTGATGAGGAGATTCTCTATTCCGTGACTTGAATGTAGCCTAGCCTGATGGCTCAACGTAGTTCAATTAACAGACACTAAGACTTTCTCGGTCAGGATAAGTACTTAGCACAAGTATAAAATCCTAGATCTCTACCTTAGCGTGATCTATCTAACTCACTTGTTGATCTCTCCTCTGGCAAGGCAAACAATCAATCTGTGGCTTTAATTTATCCTACAAGGCTTTTCTGAGCCTTTTTCGTCAGATCTCGCTAGCACTCGCCAGTTATCACTAAACTCATGTAACAACTAGAAAGCAAGGCTAGAAACACATCAGTGCACAATTCTGGCTAAATCTATGATATCTTAGGATTCTAGATGGATGAATACGTGAATTAGTAGATTATATGCTATGCAATTGATCTAATTGTTAAATGTTGAAATCACATTGGAATTAATCATAGAAATCTGTGGAATTTCATATTTTCTAGCTATTCTTGAATGGATCAAGCTTCAATTGTGGTCAACATGCTAAATTGAGGAGTGATTAATCAAAGTTAGCGAAGTTGCATGAATTGAGAACTAAATTGTGATTGTTTAAGTCTTTGCACTTGTTTTCTGTAATCAAATCAATTCTGAAACTCAGGCCTCGCCATAGGAAGTGTTAATAAATTGAAACATTAGGAAAAGTGTTAAAGGAGCTTTTTGTGTTAACAACAATGATATGTGAACCCTAGGATGGGCCTCGCCGTGGGACTTCTTAGGACTTTGCATGTTAGAGTAGTTAGCTTGGAGAGTTGAGACTTTGCGGAGCTTATTCCACCATTCTCGGGCCTCGCCATGGGAGAGGATGGTGACAGGGGGTACAGGAGGTGGTCTGGTCGCGCCATGCTAACCACAGCTTGAACTTCTAGGCAAATTAGGTCTCCAAGGCGTTTAATTGCTTATTGATTGCATAGCATAGATTTACTAAGCCTGTGTTCATCCAATACAAGAATCCTAAGATATCTGTTTCATCCTTTTTTGTTGCTACCTTTTGTACCGCTGTTCTCATTTTTTTGTGTTGAAATTACATTCTTTCTAGTACTTAGATTCTGTGACAAGACTTTTAGAACAATTTGCTCAATTTTCTTGACCTATGGCTTCCCTGTGGATTACGATCCCTGCTTCCACTTCTACAGTAGTTGTTAGGGTAAAATTGAGGGTACACGACTAGCCTGTTCAATTTTTGGCGCCGTTGCCGGGGAAGGCAATTGGTTATAGAATTTGTTGAATTGTTCTTGATTTTTACTTGTTCTACTTTGTGTTTCTATTTGTGTCATTTACCTTAGCTTTCATTTTGTGTTGTGTTCTGTTCTTTGCATTCTCTTTAGTACGTGTTGAGAATTGTGATCTGTTTCTTTGTTACACATTTGATGTTCTTGGTTCTTTGTTATTATACTCCACAATAGTGTGTTGTGTATGCCAAGGTCTAGCAGGTCTACAGGAGAACCACAATTCTTATTGGATCTTGAGTTGGAGAAAACTTTGAGAGCACACTTGAAGCATCAAAGAGATATGGCTACCCAAGGAGCACAAGCACCTCGGTTTGGAGACCACTATGCAGTAAATTTCGACAATCGATTTGGTCATCAGGACATCGATGTAGAAAGTTACCACATTCCTCCACAAATTGTTTCCATGATCACCCAAAGCCAATTCTTCCAAGGTCTTGACAACGAGAATCCTAACGACCACCTAGATAGGTTTCTCGGCTTATGTAGCACTTTCAAGTTGCCAAGGGTTGATAGGGGTGAGGTTCACAGAATTTTATTCCCTTTATCTTTGCGTGGAAAGGCTAAACACTGGTTCAAAAGTATTGGGGCAACAAATGCTGGAATGTCATTAGATGATCTACAGAAGAGGTTTTTGTCCAAATACTTTCCTCCAGCTAAGCTTGAAAAGAGAAGGTTGGAAATTACGAATTTCCAACAACAAGATAGTGAGACATTTAGAGAAGCTTGGAAGAGATTCAACGACTTGATTAGGCAATGCCCCAACCATGATTTGGGAGAGATCAGAGAACTAAATACTTTCTTCAAAGGCCTTACTGCTGAAGCCTCAATGATGGTTAAGGCCTGTGCTGATGGTGCTCTCAAAGATAAAAGTGTCCAAGAGGTAAGGGAGTTATTTGATCGAATAGCTGAGGACGAGTATCTCTTTCCAGAGACCCGCAAAACTCATGTTAGAAAACAAAGGGGGGTTCTTGATGTAGATGAGGGGACTTCTCTTAGTGCGAAGTTTGAAGCATTGGCCAAGCAGGTGCAGATTCTTAAGGCAACACAAACAAAAGCTCCATTTCTTTCATGTGGTATATGCAAGGGTGAACATTATACTGATGAATGCTCTGTCACCACTGAATCCATTCAATACGTGAATAATTATGGCAACAGGCCACAATACTCTGGAAATTATTCAGGAGGCAACAATAAAGGCTATGGTGGTAATCAAGGAACTTGGGGACAACAGAACCAAAGCCAAAGAGGTCAATATATTCAAGGGAATGATCAAGGGAGAACTTCCAATCCTCCACCAGGGTTTGATCAGGAAGCTAGTACCTCAGAGCCGAGGAACTCATCGGTGGAAGAAATGCTCCAGAGTCTTATAGAAAAGGTGGATAAAAATGAGGAAAGATTTGTTGCTTTGGAGACATCTGTAAGACATCATGATGGCACATTTAAAAACATTGAGATGCAATTGGGTCAACTCGCAAATGCTATACATCATAGACCTAGTGGTTCTCTTCCTAGTGATACGGTGCCAAATCCTAAGAACAATATTGGATGTAAGGCCATAACCTTGAGGAATGGAAAACTTTTGCCTGGGAATAAACCTTCAGAAGTTAAGAGTGATTGTGCAGAAGAAGACCAGAATGATGAAGCTGAGGAAGTTTTGGAACTTAGAAAGGATGGTGGGCAAACAGCTCCTAAAACTGTGAAGAAGGAAATACCAACTAGAGTGGGTAATGAGATCACCAAGAATTCCAATCCTTTCAACTTTCCTGATTATGCTCCCAAACCTCCTTTTCCAGAGAGAAAGAAACCACCTTTTCAAAAAGGCCCTCAGTTCAAGAGGTTCCTAGATGTACTCAAACAAGTGAACGTGAATCTTCCCCTGATGGATCTAGTGACATCAATGCCAAAGTATGCTAAGTATCTCAAAGATCTGATCTCAAACAAAGAACAAATCTTAAGATGTGATGTTCCTATGATGGTCTCTGAGTGCACTCAAGCATGGATGGTTCATGATTTTCCCCCAAAGCTTAAGGATCCAGGGAGTTGCACTATCCCATGCAAAATAGGCACAAGGAATTTTGCAAAGGCTTTATGTGATTTGGGAGCTGGCATAAACTTAATGCCATTATCCATTGCCATGAATGTTGGATTGGGAAGTAGGATTCGACCGGTAGCAGTCACACTTCAATTAGCAGACAGGTCTTTAGTGACTCCTACAGGTTTGGTGGAAGACGTTCTGGTAAGTATTGATAAATTTACGTTGCCTATTGATTTCATTATTCTTGATATGGAGGAAGACCCAGAGGTTCCATTGATTTTTGGTAGACCATTTTTAGCTACTGGTGATGCATTAATTGGAGTTCTAAACAAAATAGTCACCTTTAGAGTTAATAATGAGGAAGTAGTTTTTGATGTGGATTATGCAATGAAACAACCCATGAACACAGAGTCTTTGTGTTCCATTCAAGTTGTTGAGTGTTCTACAACGTTAGTTGATGAGGGTGTTAAGCATGACTACATTTCTGTTGATAAATTTGTTGATGATGAAGAAATTGATTTGGAAGAGCATGATTTAGAAGATTGCATGATTTTACCTGACAATGCATCTGTGGTAGAATGTTATTCAATTTGTCCAATAAAAGAGTCAAGCTTTGAATTGTCAACCCAAACTTTGGTAGATCATAAGTTACAGGAAGCATTTGTTAAGAATTGTGCAAACGATAATAAGAGCCATGCTATGCTTGTTGATGATAATGGTTGTTCTTTTCTTGATACCTTGATAAATTGCATAGAGTCTCATCTAGAAGAACATTGTGATACCATGACTCAAGATAATGTGAAAATTGCTGGGGTTGCCGTTGGAGCACCAACTTGTGAAATTGTGAATGAATCTAGGTGTGAATTTGGTACCTCTCCACAAGTGCACGAAGAGCAAATTTTTGTTAAAAGAAAACAATGCTGTTTTTGTATGTGGTGAGAACAATGGGAAAATTCGGGGTGATGACCATTTTATTGTGGATGATGAGGATGAGAAACTTTTTATTGACAGAACTAACATGGTATCAACGTGCTTATTTGATGCATCTCTTTTTGAACGTACTGATGGCTTTGTTGAGACCAAGGATGCACAACCTTTGGTTGAACCTTGTAGGATTCAAATGGTTGATGTGTAGAAGAGTTGGATGATGTATATCTATCAAGAGAAGATTTACCGCAGGTGTCAAGTGTGGGGGAGTCCCAATGGTTTAAGGTGCATTTCGTGGGGAATGTTCCTAATGTCCATGAGCTTGGAAGTGTACTTGATGTTACTCCTCCAGTGTCCTACAAAAGGAATACGAGTGCTTATGAGTTCTCATCTTTCGTTTGGTGGGGAGATGGATTCACTGAGTTCACTTCATGAAGAAAGTTTCATAAATAAAGTCTTGCTGGAGACTATCTAAATCCAAAACTACTTCTTTTCCTTTAGCTTTAATACGTAGTTTGTTTTCTTCTTTTCGTTTTGTCTTTAAATTTCTTTCATTTTTAAAATTCATTCATCAAAACCACTCATGTTAAAGGTGTTTGCCCAGGGAGGACATTGCAAGAGATTAGCCATGCACTCAAAAGGCTAAGTGTGGGGGAGTGATGCCATGGAATTTTTCATATGAGGAAGATGGACCAAGACATCTCCACAAAGCAAACATTGGAATTCATGACAATATCAATACCAGGGAGCTCCTAAACCTACCTTTTCTTTACATTGAGGACAATGTAAGTTTTAAGTGTGGGGGAGGGAATGCTTGCTATGATTTGTGTCTTTTGGACATGATATGCTTACTTTTTGTTATGAGAATTTCTTTTGTGCTAGGTTACTTTTAAGTTTTGCTGTGTTATTTTGAGTTTTTGCATATTATACTTGGTATATGTTGTGTTTTTCATTTTTTGTGCAAATTTTGTGCTAATTTTTATTTTGAATGTTTTTGGTGAAATTTTTGAACTTTGTGAATAAGTGATGGCTTTGGTGAGCACGAGTTGTGTTGTGTGTCAATGGAATATAGTGTTAGTGTTGCTGTGTGTTGAGGGAGGTGACAAAAGTTTGAGTGTGTGGACTATAAAGTTAATATCACACATGTATTTGAAACTTTGTTCTTAGTTCACTATGGCTTAATTCAAGTTCATCACTTAAATCTTTTTGAGTTTGCATGTGAAAATTTTTTGTTTCTGGTCCTAAGTTTGAGGAAATTGGTACATTTTGCTGGCTAAAGCCCGATGTTAAGGTAAGATAGATATGCCATGCAAAACTAAATGACACAGGAGGTATGTGTATGGAAGCTTACTCTTCTTGCTATGCATTTGTCTGGATGTTCCTAGAGTTCGTGCATGTTAATCAACTTGAAACTCTTATGAACATGTGCATGCACAAGAGAAGACATCGAAGAAAAAGCCTTTTGGCATCTGGGAAGGAAAAAGCCACAAGAACCTGGCAAATGATTAAAGGGAAAAAACAGCCAAAATACCCTTGCAAATGGTACCAATGAGTATCACAAATGCACTAATGTGCTTAATAAGGGCAATGTCCCATAGAGCTGTGTGCGCATAGGATACCATGGATCTTGTGACTGCATGTTCATGAGTGTGGCTAAGGAGATAGGCTTGTATTGAATGAGTGAGACAACTAGATGGTGTATAGCAAGGGAATAGATGAAGTGCATGTTCCTCAGCACACACTTGCACGCGTGGCATGTTGGTCTTTATTCATTGTGCCTTAGTTGATAATTTGTGTTGAAATCTGAATGTTTGGTGCCAAAAACCTTGGAATGAATTCTTGTGTGGAAAAATGTTTTGATGAACTAGGATGTGGCCATTGTGGATGGATGAACAATGTGTTAGATACGGGTGATGAAAATGAGTTTTGAGTGTAAAATTGCTTAGAAGCAAGTTAGTGTGAATTAAGTTGAAATGGAAAGGAAAGTTGTTTCTATCAAGAGTTCAAAGCATGGTGTGTGTTTGGCATGTTGTTGTGATTGAGTTTAAATGATATTTTGTGTCTTTGCTTGAGGACAAGCAAAAGTTCAAGTGTGGGGGAATTTGATGAGTTGGTTTTATACCAACTATATTGTGTAAAATCTCTTGGCTTTTAGCTTGTAAATGGTGCTATTGTGTGGTGTTTCATGTGGTTTAGTGTGTAAATGTGGTTTGATAGTTGATAATGTGTAAATGGTGAAAAAAAGTGTAAAATGATGGTAAAAGGGGTGAAATGTGCTAAGGGTAAGAATGGAGGAACCAAAAACGCATAATTGGCCATTTTAGGGTTTGGACAGCTTGGTTGTGCAAATTCTTTTGAGTGTAATTCTTTCAATTCTAATCCAAATGAGAAGTTCTAGGATGTTCTGGAAAACTATTTGAGTGTACTGCATTTCGTATGTTTTAACTTGCTTCAAATTCTGTGTGCAAATATGAGAAACGAAAGCCTTTTTATGATTGCTACTTCAGGATTTAGTTATTGAATTCATATTGCCACAGTTTGGTAGATTGTTAATAACTTGAGATACAGACCTCCAATTAAGGTGATTCTTGAACCATCGGAAAGCCAAGAGGATTAGAAAGAACGTTTATGTTTACCACTAGGTCTAATTCAGAGGTTAAGACACAGTTATTTGGCATGAACGTAGAGCCTGGCACTGGAATGAACACTTATGCATGAGCACACCATTTGCACAGCTTTGGCACACCATTTCAGCCACTACCTTGCCAAACACCTTGCCAACATCTTGCCAACACACACACTTGTCTTGCCAACCTTGCCAACACCTTGCCAACACACTTGTCTTGCAACGCCTTGGCACACCATTGACACACCATTGGCACACTTTGGCACGATACTTGCACATTCTTGGCACACCACTTGTGCACAACATAACATGTCACTCTTGCCACAACATTTGCACCTTGGCACGCCACACATGCACACACCTTGCCATTCAACATGCACCTATCTAGCCAAGCATTCACGACACATAAACAATATTGGTACTTGGCACCTTATCTTGCCACACCATTCGTGCACAGCACGACCTTGGAATAGCATTTGCACCACAAGAACACAACTTATGCATCACTTGATTCACACCAAAATACACACCTTCTTTGTACAACAACTTCACACTTAGGCACACAACTTGGCATAGGAGAAAACAGGCAGCCATGAGGAAATTTCCTCCACGAGACTTCGTGGGAGGAAAAGTGCAAGAATTTTACTCCACGAAATTTCGTGGAAAAGAAAAAAATGGAAAATTTTGCCCACGAAATTTCGTGGGCAATATGGTGAAAAATTGCACTACGAGATCTCGTAGTGCATTTTGTGTGTTGATTTTCATTTTGGCCTTGAAAAATCGGTTAAGTATTGAGAAGTGTTGGAAGGTTTGCTCCATGAAAATTTCAGCTTTGTCACACTTTATTAGTTGGGTCATAACTTTTTCATCTTAGGTCCGAATTGGGTGTTTCAAATGGCTGTAGAATGCTAAGACAAAGGGTTACAACTTTGGTGTTTTAAGTTTTTCCAAATTCACAGTGTATCAGGGCCAAAATCTGGTTGGAAAATGCTGCCATGAAGTGTTTTGTGATTGAGTTTCCAAAAAATTGGCTAAGTGTTGAAGTTCTGAATTTACAAGATGTGGCTGGCAGTTGAAGGCGTGAAGTGTCGGGGCAGAAAGGCGTGATCTCCTGAAGGCTACTCTGCGAGAAGATGCGCAGGGACGTTGAAGGCGCGATTTATGTAAGCTTGAAGGCGCTGGAAGTTCTGATTTTCCAGCTTGGAGTTCTTGGAAGCAAAGGCGTGAAGAGCAGAGGCCTGAAGGCACACGAGGTTGATGAAGGCGCACGATTGAAAGCCCAAAGGCGCTGGAGTGCTGAATATTTCTTCAAACTTGGAATTTTTATTTCTTTGGGCTGATTTTTGGTTTTTTTCCTTTTTAAGGACACTTATGTAATACTTTAGACATTTTATGTTGCGTATTAGTTACGTTTTCCCAACTCTATATATAGGGAAGGTAGCTAACATGTAAAAGGGGGGATTGGATATTTTAGAACTATCTTTTGAATTTTAGCGGGAATTCTCATTTTCTCTCCCTAGATCTATTTTCTCTCACTAAACATTTCTTCTCCGATCTCAATTCCGAGTGTGAATTTGGACTGGATTCATCTTGCTTATTCTCAATTGACAAAGGAATCGACAATTCTCTCAACTAAATCGGTAAATTCTTCCAATTAAGTGAGAATGAGCTTATCAATGTTGCAATTCGTTGATGTTGAGATGAGAAAGATGATTTCTGGCTAAATCTATGATATCTTAGGATTCTAGATGGATGAATACGTGAATTAGTAGATTATATGCTATGCAATTGATCTAATTGTTGAATGTTGAAATCACATTGGAATTAATCATAGAAATCTGTGGAATTTCATATTTCTTTGCTATTCTTGAATGGATCAAGCTTCAATTGTGGTCGACATGCTAAATTGAGGAGTGATTAATCAAAGTTAGCGAAGTTGCATGAATTGAGAACTAAATTGTGATTGTTTAAGTCTTTGCACTTGTTTTCTGTAATCAAATCAATTCTGAAACTCAGGCCTCGCCATAGGAAGTGTCAATGAATTGAAACATTAGGAAAAGTGCTAAAGGAGCTTTCTGTGTTAACAACAATGATATGTGAACCCTAGGATGGGCCTCGCCATAGGAGTTCTTAGGACTTTGCATGTTAGAGTAGTTAGCTTGGAGAGTTGAGACTTTGCGGAGCTTATTCCACCATTCTCGGGCCTCGCCATGGGAGAGGATGGTGACAGGGGGTACAGGAGGTGGTGTGGTCGCCATGCTAACCACAGCTTGAACTTCTAGGCAAATTAGGTCTCCAAGACGTTTAATTGCTTATTGATTGCATAGCATAGATTTACTAAGCCTGTGTTCATCCAATAAAAGAATCCTAAGATATCTGTTTCATCCTTTTTTGCTGCTACCTTTTGTACCGCTGTTCTCATTTTTTTGTGTTGAAATTACATTCTTTCTAGTACTTAGATTCTGTGACAAGACTTTTAGAACAACTTGCTCAATTTTCTTGACCTACGCCTTCCCTGTGGATTACGATCCCTGCTTCCACTTCTACAGTAGTTGTTGGTAAAATTGAGGGTACACGACTGTCCTGTTCAGCGTTACACAACGCATTTCCTGAAAGTGTTTTTGTTTCCTGAGGCTGGTAGCATAATCCATTCTTGAGTTGCTGATGCTTATTATCACATGTTAGATGAACCTGAGAAAAATTTGAGACCACTATGAAGGCTGTCCTCCATTCCTGTGGATTTCATGTAACACCTCCATTGGAGTTATTCTAAATCCATTATTTTTTAATGTTAAAATCGGGCAGAACTTTGAAATGAATTTTAAATTTGCATTGGTTTATCCATTAAAACAGTGTCTGTCAATTTTTGTGATGGATTTGAAGTCAAAATCTGAAATCATCCTATTGGAACCCTGTATGGTCAAGATTTTGATCGATTCATGTTTGATTTTGTTGGAAGAAATAATGAGTTTCGCACTGTAAAGTATCTTTTTGTTGCCCTTTTTAGGGGTCCTTAGTTGTTCATCCTCCAATTGTTGCAATTTCACAAGAATGTTTATCTTTATTGTTGTGTACTTTAACTTCATTTGAAGATTATTTTTTCCATCGAGGTCATTTTGAAATGATTGAAAAATTTGTATAACCAACGGGACTAGCTGTAAATTTCAGATTTATGTGTATTTAATGTCCCTGTTTTGCTTTCTTTTAATTTTGTAGAGAATTTCCTGATTCTAATGGGAAGAGAATATAAATAAAATAAACTACCCTAAAAAAATGACATTTTAGGACAGATATGTTTAAACTAACATGGAAGTTGCAGATTTATTGTCGAAGTAAATTACCTTACATCTCCTTTGTGGTATAGCGAATCGGCTCATAATATCCTTGTGCTATAAGAATTTATATTAGGGAATAATTTGTATTAAGGGCATGTCTTTATTATTAAATGGGCAACTTGAATATATTTATTATTAAGGGCGTTAAAACATCTATATTAGTTTAAATAATTAACTAATGACTTTATTATCCTTTTAATCAATTAAATAATTCATGACGATCAAAATACTTATTTTATTTATTTTTTTTATTACTAAAATATATCGATCTAATCATTAATTATATTTTAAAACTCTTTATCATTTACTGTTTTATAATTGTTATCAATAAATTTTCATATTAAGTTACTTCTTTTATTCTTTTATTTCTGAAATACATTAATCTAATCATAAACTATTTTATTATTTTATTTTTCATAAGTGCTATCAATAAATTTTAATATTAATTTGACTTAATTGTTATCCATAAACTTTAATGTAAATTTTAATCATTATTAAACTATGCTATACTGTAAAATTAAGTTTTAAAAAATACATAAGAATTTGTCAAACTAATATCACAAATAATAATTAATTTTAATGAATTTTAAGTTTTTTGGTATATTTTCAATGAACTTAATTATTTGATAAACACGTAAGCACCTACAGTTATTTATTATTAATTTTTTATTTTAAAGTTGTTGCATTTTTCCATGTTATGTAATGTAATCATTTTTTAATTTTAAATATATTCATGAAAAAATATTTATGATTTAAGATAATTTAATAATAGATATACTTATGACAAAAAAAATTTATGTTTTGAAAGAGTTTGACAATGATTGTATTTTGTTATTTAAGACATTACAAAAAAATCTTAAAAATTAAAAGAGTTTTGATGATATGTATATTTTATTATTTAAGATAGTTTGATAATGATCTAAGTTACTATCAAATTTTATCTATAAGAAATTATTAAAAATAACTGATAAAAGATTGAATAGTAAGAGGTAGAAAGTTAGGTATTTAACATAATTTTTCTTATAATTAATAAGAAGGATAACAAAAACATTTATTCATTATAAAATATAATAAAATTATTTTAACGGGATTAATAATAGATACATTAAATACAAATTCCCCTCTATATTAAGCCCCTAACAGTGCGGTTTCCCTTTCTCCTCTTTCTTTCTTCAGCACCACTCTTTTTCTCTATCCAATCTCAAATGTTTCTCATTGCTTATTAAGATAAAGTAATAAGCCTCCTAAATGGTCGTCCAATTTCACGTGACCCAGGCATTTATCACATGAGCGTCTCCCCCTACGACGTTGTTATGGCCCTCGCTTTAGGGTTTCATCTCTATCCTTCTTTCTTCGTGTTTACACCGCTCGCTTTCATTTTTTCTCTAGCGGCTACTGCGCGCTCTCTCTAAACCCTCATTCTTCTCCTGCTTCTCCTGCTCCTCCTCCTCCTCCTCCTTCTTCTTCAATCTGCTCCATTCTCTCATCTCACAGTTTCTATTCCGCAATGCTTGTAATCCTGGATAGCATATGATTATGCAACCGGATTTTGGAGCCACGGGGTGCCTAATTTTTAAATATTTTTAAAAAATGGGTTTTGTTTTTTCTTTGATGTTGATCGAACTTTTCATGTGTTGGTTTTTTTTTCCTCTTCTTTTCAATTCATGTGAAGCTACAATATTCCATCCAAGCAGCAACGGGATGGCTTCATCAGAGCTCCCTGAATGGATTTAAGGTATACCATTAAATTATCTATTTATAAGTTTAGAAATTCTTGCTTGGCTATGTGTCAATTGAAATTTTCCTCCACTCTAGAGTTGTGCTGGCAAAACTCAAAGTGATATCTGGCATATCTGGGTGGTCGTTCAGGAGTTGAAGGACGGACAGTTGAACAACAAGTTCTAGAAGTAAGATTTTGCTTGTTTTATTCTTTTGAAAAAATCATAATCTGTTGGTAACATAGAGGGCTGCATAAAGTTGTCATTTTCGAGTTTTCACTTGGATGGACATTGCTGCTGAATTTGTGTATTATATTTTACAGTCCAATCCCGTTCTTGAAGCATTTGGAAATGCTAACACTGTGAGGAACAATAACTCAAGGTGAGGAATTGTCTAGCGTTTCTCAAAAATTACTTTTGTGCTGTCTTTATAAAGTCTATTATTCAATTTATCCATCTCTGTATCTCTTTCAATTGATACACAATCATAAAGCTCATAAATTTGATGCATGCTGGTATAATCAATATGGGGTATTTGTTGAAGGAGGCTTTGAAGACTCTCTGTGGAGTCAATCAATGGTCTTATGCTGTTTTCTGGAAGATCGGGTACCAAAATCCTAACTGAGTTAAATTATTCTCTTTTATTTTGACTTTTACAGTTTTCTGTTTAGAGAAAGTAATAGCGTTCTTCTGGTTTGTTCTTTTGGGTAGTTGCTTTGATTGATTTGGTAGTGCTCTGTTCTTTTGAGAAGAAATATACTAATAGTATTTTTTAACATCCTAGCATTTTGTGCTAATTACTGTTGGATTGCACAAATCGAGGACAAATGAAAGGGAAATAATCATGTTTTATGGTCCTTTTCTGTTTTGCAGCTTTGTATAGGTGAACTACTGAGTGTTGATTGCAACTGTATTATTGTGTGTATAGTTATTTTGTGCTTATATGCCTTCGAGTTACTCTTCTTGGATGTGTGTCTAACCATGAATAGTTGCATTTCTTGGTTCGTGATAGTACTACGACAACTCTGTCTGCAGCTCTTCCGCCAGAATTTGCTGCTGCTATACCCTTGATTGATAAATTCCAAGTGAGAATTTCTCTCATGCTCCCCCTTTTTCCCATTATGATTGACGTTATTGCAATGTAAACCACTCTGTATATCAAAGAAGTGACTAATTGACTAAAAATTGTATTTGACAGCTGAGTTATTTTCTGAGACAAAATTTACATCTTTGGTTGTTTTTCTTCGTTTAGGTGGAGGGTGTTTTGAGGGCTACGTAGAAGCATATTCAATCTGCAGGGAAACGTGGTTTCTTTTCTAAAAGTTCAGTTGGGTCTTAAGTTCGAGAAAAGCTCACATTTTAGAACATGCTGTGTTTCCCAAAGGTAATGATATGTTGTTTTCATGGCTTTTTTTAGGCAGTTTGGAGATTTATTAACAAGAAGTTGCCAACTTTGACAGGACCCTATCCCGACCTCACTGTTGAGAAAAAATGGCGCTATGGTCAGTTGTTCTAGATAATCTTGAAGTACATGAGAGTTGATTCTTCAGATAGACTGATTTCAGCAAGTTTAGAGAACGTATCGAGCTTGTTGGTAAATTGTTCTACCATAATTTTTTTTGGGCCATGGGTCAAGTTTAATTTGTTTAAGTATTTGCTGGAAAGTTGAAATTACTTTGTGTTTTGCTTGCCTATGTTGGAAGGGCTTGATTATCATTCATTTGTGTGTGTGTCTGTGTGTTTGCTTTCAGTTTGCGTACTCGATCGTATGTAGTACTTTTAGTCCTCGTGGTTTGGTAAATTGAGTAGAAGTTCACTCTTTTCTTTTGTTACTTGGAAAAGAAAGGAAAATAGTGCTAAAAGCACGGTTTTCTTTCCCCTTGTTACCGACAAAGAAATGAATTGGTTGAATGTGGGCTGATTCTGATCAAAGTTCGTTGTTTCACCAGTTGTGATAATACAGTTTCAATGAAATATAAAAAACATTAAAAGAAAAGTGAAGAAGAAGGGAAATTCTGATGATATATATCCTCTATGTTTGCACAATCTGCTCTCTCTTTGTTGTTAACTGGATTTATTACTTGTTTAAAGCAGAATGCTTTATGTTCATGATGAAGAATATAAAGCATGTTTGATAGCAGATAGAAATGTGCTCCCATTGTTCTTCATATGTTAACTTTTAATTTTACATTTAAATGCCACTTCTTTTGGTAATTATCTTTCTGCGCCTGTTTAATTGTTTGGTAACAGTGTTAGCATTTCGTGAAAATGCCTATGCATTTGAAATGATTATATATTTTAGTGTTACTTGCATTTGTTGTGTCCTCTGATGTTCTAGCTGCCTCTTGTCCTGGATCTACTTCTTGCTTCAACTCATCTTCTTGGTGGGTCTCTTGGTTTACTTCATGTTCAAGAGAACCACATTTAGAATCCTCTGTGCTGCTGCTGTTGTCTCCAACATGCTATTTCCTCTTTTTAGTTGGCCTTTAAATAAATGTAGAGGGTACAAGAAAGAAAATGCACGTAACGCAAAATAACATGTGAGAAAAAAAATTTAATCTTGTTTTCTAACCTTCTCAATTAAATTATTACTTCCAATGGCTTCCTGTGTTTGATTGGAGTTCTTGATCAGAATATTATCATTTCTTTCTTCAGTTGTATCTCTTTCGGGCTTCTCTTTCTTCATTTCTGTTTCTTTACTGAACTCTTTGGAACTTGGAATATCCAGCTGGACATATTCCATAGGCTCTGATTCTGATGTTTCTACACCATTATGTTCTTCCTTAATTGCTTTGATTGGGCTGTCACTGACATCTGATTCCTGATCCGCCATTAGTCATTGGATGAACACCGAGTTAGAGCACATCATGAAGCCTAGAGGGAAGATATGCAAAAGGTTCTTGACAAGTACATATTGTTTTGCAAGAAAGTAGGGGTAGTTTTTCTTTATTTTCGTTCTCCAGTTAGTGTTAGTTTTTAACTTGATTGAGTCAGGATTTGATATCACTACACAACTTCTGTTTCTCTTTTCCATTTATCTTATTTGATAGTAAAATTATTTACTGGTTATTTTATCTTGACAGACAAATATGTCGCTCATATTTCTTTTAAGGTGCAAGCAGAGAAACTATACATTGAGATAAATACCATTGAAAAGGGCATCGTGGAACTAATATCTCTTCACGGTATCAAGAAGTTTGTAATAGGAGGTACAGCTAGAGGACGTTATTCAAGGTAATAATTGTAATTTCCTTAAATCTCTTGATTTGATATTTTCAGACATCACCTCATGTCAATTTTAGTTCAGCTCAAGTTTGCAAGTTCATGAGGTATAAATTACTTCTTGTGGAAGAAAAGTTTTCATGTTCATTTTAGACTGCGTGGCGTATACTTCCTTGTCATAGATGGTAGTAATTTTGCTCTTTTAACTCCTATTTCTGATTTCCTGTCTTTCTACATTAGCTTGCAGAGGCACTATATCAGTATGGGAAAGGTGAAAATAAAAAGGCTATGGAATTGCTTGGACTTCAATTTGATGTATTTGGCTTTAAGGTATTGTAGAGGAGGAACCATGTCGACTTAGCTTTATTTATTTTTTTATGTACTTATGAAACTTCCTTATGCCAGACAATCGGATCATCAGGTGAACAACTTGATGTTTTCAATGAAATTTGTATGTTATTTCTCATTATATTGACTTGCTATTTCTCTATATCAGAAAAAGAAGTTGCTACAAGGTTCTTTACGATGACAATGCAAAAGCTCTTGAAGGTGACCCAAGAGGCTGGTGAAGTAGAAAAGTCTAGAAGCTCCAATTCAGTGCAGCTTGACAGCTCGGCGGGTGAAAGTTCACTGTCATCAGCTAGGTTGCTCTCTGCATTATATCTTGTGCAGTGGTTACAAAGTCGAATGTAGTAAACTGACTGCTGCAACTGTATACATCATTTCTAATCTTTGATTATTTGATTTGTTGAATTTACAAGGCACAGTTACTTGACCTGTCAGTTTCACTTTTGCCTGGCTTAGATGCCAACGAGATTGATCTTCTATTTGTTGCTATAAAGCCTGGATTAAAATTTAACCTGTCCACTATATTGTATTCTTCTGTTCCTGCTTAAATGTTTTTATGTATTGAGGAAAAATTTCGTATTTTGACTTTTGAAGTAAGAACTAAATGCTGATTGCAGGACATTGAGGGCTTAATCCAGAAGAAGGCATACAAAGTTCTTTCATTGACTCTCAAGGTAATATTCCCTTTTGCATTCATATACCTCTATACCAGCAATTACCATAAATTTTTCTTAGAAGTTTCTTGATGTGATTACACTGAACTTTTCCATTTTCTTTTTACTATGAACAACCCCTAATTGTGGTGTTTGCAAATGTCAAGGTAATATCAAGTTTTACCTTTCCATTTTCTTGATGTGAATGCCCTTTTGAACAGATATGATACATTTGAATAGAAGTCTCTGTAATCTCAAAACCTATTTGGTGGTGTTTGCAAATGTCAAAACCGATGGTCGTCCATCTTTGCGCTCTTATTACTTTATCTTATCTTATCTTATCTTAATAAAGTAATAAGAGCGAAGGGATGGTCGTCCACGGCACATGCCAAAGCTACGATCACGTGCTTGGTTAAGAGGAAAAGACCCCACTTGATCAAGACGACGTCGTTATGGCTTTAGGGTTGCTTTAGGGTTTCATCTCTATCTTTCTTTCTTCACAATTGCGCCACTTGCACTCATATCTATCTTTCTTTCTTCTCCTCCCCTCCTCCTTCTTCTTCTCCTTCTTCTTCTTCTCTTCCCCTTCTTCTTCTTCTTAACCCATGGATCAACTTTCAGATGAAGATTTTGTCATAGTTACTCTGATAGGGGGTGATCAACTTCCAGATGAAGATTTTGTCATAGTTACTTTGATAGGGGGTGTTGAGCTGTTGCATTTTGATAGAGATTGAAACTGATTTTACTTTTTATCTTTAAAATACTCATCTCAATTGGTCGCAAGGTTATGCACACATCATTGTTTAGGGTAGAGTAGTTTAAATTTTGGTGTTTCCATGCAGGGTAAAGTGGAAAAAACAAATAGAGGTGGGGACTTTCCCCAAATGATTTCATTTTTTGGTTCCTATTTTTTCAAATTCTGAATAAATTTTCATAATTTACATATTGTGGATGGGTGCCTGTATCAAACTTGAAAAGCATTTTGTTTTTCTTTCTGAGTAATTTGGTTGACTGTGGAAACTGATGTATTACGTACAAGGATCATCCTGAGGTCAAGATATTTAAGCATGATTACTTCCTTCAATACTTTGTTCTGTGAACCCGTATTTAGGCATGCATCCTGGATGGTATATAAATATGCAACCAGATTTTGTAGCCATATGGGTGTTCATGGAGGATAGCTTGGGGGATTTGCATATTTTGAACTCGGTGTTCTGTGAACCCGTATTTATGCATGCATCCTGGATTACTGCAATTTCTTGCTTGAAGGTCTATTGTATTCCTTTGAATTATCTTTTCAAAAATTTTGTTCAATTCATCACTTAAGTTTCCTTGGCTGGTAAATTCCTTGTCGAACAGGTTAAAGCTGTCTATGTGAAGAATCTACCCAAAAACATTACTCAGGATCAGCTAAGAAACTCGTTTGATCATCATGGTAAGATCACAAAGGTGAGTCTTTCCCCAGCAAAGCCAGGCCACAAAAACAGTAGATTTGGCTTTATTCACTTTGCAAAAAGGTTCAGTGCAATGAAGGCTCTGAAGAATACGAAGAAATATGAGATAGATGGAACTTTTTGCTTGGAACACGATGCATGTAATCTCTTTCCCTTTTGAGGACCACATGGTCTGGTGAACTATTGAACCCCTCCTCATAATACTCTACTGCCCATCAATGCCAGCAGTCTCTGCTACTGGACAGAGACTCTGAAGCACCCAAACTGGCTATTTTGAAGACTATATATAATGTATGCATCATTGTCTTCTAATTCTTTTGCTTAATTCTTTGTACTGATTTGGCTGTATTTTTCTCCTTTGTAATAGTGTTTGTGCAAAGTTCTTGATGATCTTCATATCAGTTAATTGCTGCATAACAGTGGTGGTTTATTGATGGTGAAGTGACTTTTTGGTAGTTGATAAATCTTTCATAAGAATGAAAAAAAAGAGGGTTAAGTAGTTTTGGAGAGGACATGAATTTGCCTTGAAAGTTTGGAAAAAAACAGGACTACATTGGTGGATAGAAGCAATCGAGATTTGAATGGATATGAGTTTCATGGTAGACACTTTTTGTTACTATTCTGTTCTCTTGAGCTATAATCTTTTGAAGTTAAGTCTTTTAATTGGTAGAAGTTTTTTTTTTTTTAAATTGGTAGAAGTTTATGGGCAAAGATTGCAACTTTATTTTCAATTATAAAACTTAAATGCTGCTTCAACATTGGGATTCCATCCAATCCGTTTTTTTTTTCTATGAATCTATATACTGAATTTTAGCAGCAAGTAGTGGAGCTTGTGTGATGTTCTAAACTACTTGAGTTGGAAGACATCATACTTGATTGTTAGCAGCACGTAATAGAGGTTGTCTACTATTTTGTGTTGTCACACATACTGTTACATCCTCTTTCATGGATGTAGTGTGTCTTTTGGTATAGCATGTAGTTTTGTAGAATTACTTGTTTACTTTGATACTCCTCAAATGTACAAAAAGGAGACAAATTTACACTTGAGATTATGAAAGTCTCTATTCCTTTCATATTTGCTTGCCATGGGCAGGTGACTCAAGAACCAAGAACTCTCTGTTCTCTGGCTTATGACCAGCGCGCTGTACTCCTATTTGTAGCTTCTTGGTTCTTCTATGTTACTCTAGGTTATTTCGATTCTACCACCCATCATGAACTTGGCGGGAGGTTCTCCAGTAGTAAGAACTAGAACACAACAATACGAAACCATATGGGTTTACCAATAAGATTAGTCCATTATTTTCTGTCAAATGAAGAACTTGAAGAAAAATTATTCCCTACTGTTATAGAGTGGTGGTCAGCTTAGTGCTGCAATGGACAAACTGTTATAAGTGGTCTCATTTAGACGCCTCAAACTGGAACGTTCTTTTATGAATCTAATTGTTTTCTCTCTATCTTAATTGTGTTTTTTGTTGTTTCGTTGAGAAGTAATCGACTTATTATTAACTAAGCTGTTTGGAAATTAATTCGTGTTGCAGTTATGTCGGAGGATATGGTGAAGGATATTTATGAAGATATAATGAACGTTGACATATCATCAGTGGCTATTGACATGATGTGAAGGAAATGTGAGCAGTTTCCACAGATGAAATGTATACTTGCCAAAGAACAGTATCATATATCCTTCTTTGATGTTCTAATATCTGTTATAGCTACAAAAAAGCACAAATATTTTTGGTTAATTTTCCTTATGTACTCTATAGACATGCAAATGGATGTTAGAGACATGAGCTTTTTTCCTGATGAATCATTCCATAGTGTGATTGATAAAGGCAAGATTGCGTCATTTTTCTATTTTTTTTTCCTTTTAAGTTTATGTTGTCTAATTCTCTTATTTATCACTCAATGTGCGATTTCTGATGTTGCTGATCTCGTATAGGAACTCTTGATTCATTAATGGTGAGTCATAAAATACTACTTTTCCCTTTGTGTCTCAAGGGTCCTGGTTATTCTCTGAATATTCTAACTTAAATATCTTTTAATTGCATATGATTTCAAGTGTGGGACCAATGCTGCAATTAGTGCTGGCCAGATACTGGGGGAGGTGAGCATGTTGTTAGATATGTAGACTTTTTGAACTTGTATTTTGAGGATATTTCTAATATCCTTATGGTATTTGTAACATGTTTTTTCTTTTTAATTGTATTCTTCTGATAAATTGCATGGTTTTTCTCTCTTTTAGGCTTCTAAAACCTGGATGAGTCTATATGTTGGTATGATGAGCCTACATATGTTGGGAAGGATTCTCGCTATATGAGTGCACTGTCGAGTTTAGATTTTTCTGGTTAAACAGCAAGCTTGTTAAGGTCGGGGCTTGTGATGTTCCGTCCACTTACCATAAATTTAGATTCAGCGCAGTTCCTGTCTTCGACTGTGATCAGAAAGGTCTGCAAACGGCTTACACTGGAAAAGTGCCTTATGTCAAGGATGCCTTACTTTTTCTCAATAAGTGAGGTTTTTCTTTCTCACTTATTTCCTTTTTTGTGCGTGCATATTTCTTATTTCTTTTGGTTGATTTTAATTTGAAAATTCGTTTGGCCTTAAACTTGTGAGAGGTCACGAACCTGACACATGTATTTTGGTTAATATTCTGAACTTTCAGTTCACCTTTCATTTATTTTCATAACTCCTTACGCAGCTTGCTTTATTTTTCTTGTAGGCATGCCCATTATCAGACAGGAAATACACCATTATCTTTAGTCTGGAAAGATTAAGACTGTAGTCAGTACGTTATTGATACAGATAGTAAGGGACAAGTTGCAAACCAGCAACAGGTGCATCTTCATTTTCTTCTCTTTGACCAGCATTTTAATTTCACTTGCTTTTGTATGCGAAGAATAGTAATCATTGTGTTTTTTTTGTTCACTTTTTAATCTTTTTTTCTGGTTTTCTGATAGGCATTGCTTGTTCCACGAGCCACCTACAAATGATTCACTTTCTTTCTGTAGAAAATGTTGCTCATTTGGGCATTTTGAACATGAAAATTTAGTTATTAATCACTACTAGAAAAAGATGCTTTTGAGACACAAAAAAATGTGTCTTAAATATTAGATTTGCTGTCTCAAAATATTTTTGAGACGGTGTTGAGACGGGAAAATAGGTGTCTCCAATACAGCCGTCTCAAAAAAAAATTAAGACGATAATGCTATCTCAAATACTTTTTAAGATGGGGCTGAGACAGTGTTTCAATTGTCTTAATACTATTTGAGACAACTTTGTTTTTGTCTCAAATATGGTGTCCTCTTTGTTAATTTTGGAGACACTAAATTGAGATGGCAACATACCGTCTCAAATAGAAATAAAGACAATATTTTTTTGTCTCAAATGTTATGGGTCATTAGATACCTCATCTGACTGCAATGTACTATGTGAAAGCATATTTTACCATATAAGTTTACATCAAATTTATGCAATTTTCATCTTAAAAACTAAGAAACATCTCCACTTTATAAATTAAAAGTAATATCAATAAGGTAAAATGATAATAATTTGTACCTTACAAGTATTCAATATAGTTTCACACAATTGATCTAATCATCGAAATATCTGAATATTCAATATTAATCAATGAGCAAAACATACTATTGTTTTTATGAAAATTACATAATAGAAAATCTAAAGAACAATCATTGCCGCAAGTTCAGCGATGACTTCTATTTGTATATTCATCTTCAGAGTCCTGAAAAAAGAATATTATAAACTCTTAAATATAATTGAAATGGATAGCACACAAAGATATTTTATTTAAAAAAATAATTCTAGGACTAAACATATATAATGCAAAAAATCATTAAACACCTTTCACACAAAATTAATTATTAAATTCATAAATCCCCATTCTTGTAATTATGCCTAATTAAATGATTTAAGTAGTTCCTAATTATAATCTAAAAAAAATGGCAGTAGTAGATGGGGAAGCATTGTTCATTACATGATAACCCCAGGAAAACTACTCCATGATCATAACTTTTAATTCCATAATCATTTAGTTATAAAGAAGAACCAAAACATTAAGTACAACTACAAGAAACATAAAAATTATCAATACATATATAAATTACAACCTATTGGGTACATCACATGTAAGTGCTGAAAAGATTAAAAAGAATTTCAGAATTCACTATATATATATATATATATTTACATGAAGCTAAGCACCTGTTTTCAGTTGTCACGATTATAATTAAAGTTCACTCTCTAGCAATAGATCTACTTGTATAACTTCAAAATAAGAACTTTATTTATGTGAGTGACAATTAAAAGCTTTCTATCATATGGTTCATTTAACAATAGAAAAAAAAGAACAAAATTATACTTGATCCCATTTAATGTCTATAGGTAATTTTTGAGGACAGTGGGTAAATATCTATAGGAAAAATATTTATTCGTCTAGCCATTTTCCTTCGATTGAATAAATTTATCAAGCGATTTATACACCAAAAAAGTCGTTCCATATAGAAATTGGCGCATACAAAGATGCATAAGATTTGAGATAAAGCTAGAACAGGACTCCAAATTAATTGACAGGAAGGATTATAACATTCAGCTACTAACTGAAATTGACAAGTATAAAAGGCAAAAAGAAGCTTACTTCTTTATTTTCACTTTTAAAGCTCCAATTGCTTCCAGTGGTGTCTTGAAATCAATGGAGAATTCAAATGAATCACCCATGTTAGGGATTCTGTAGAAGTTGCTAATTGGCTTGGTAGCCAAAACTGATTTTGGATAGTATATCTTTTCATTGTCATATCGCAGAAACACTGTTGTTAAGATATTCATCTCTTCAACTATCAACTGTAAAAGCAAAAGATGCCACAAAACATTCATAAAGGACACTTGATTCAAGTAAACCAAAAAACAGATCATGAAAGTTACTTGAACACCATCGACAACACAACGATCACCAACATCAAAAGGATGCATCACAAACACAAATATAATTGCTTCAAATATAGTCTTGCAAGTGTTCCCAAACATAAAAGCTGCCACCACAAGCTGTGATAACATAAAGAGAGGAACTTTGGTCGTCGCTATTTCCATTAAAAGAATCCACACAACAACTATGATAATAACTAAGATAGCTATAACAATCTTGTCCAATTGCTTAACAGCTGTTTTTGTATCATTCAGAGCGTGTGACAAGGTTTTACAACCATTGTAAACTTTCACTTGTATAAAATGCATATGGAAGAGAACATGAGTGAGAGGGGTAGGATTTTCTACACCATTAATACCTAATCACAATAAAAAGTTTGAGTCACTGGATTCATCAATTTATATAATCGATCATCTTTTTTTCAGCCTTTTTCTGTTTAAAAATCTAGTAAGACATATCATCAGCATGTTCGTTAGCTTAACGCTCAGTTCATTTTGTTGTAAATATGACTATGTTTCTAATATGTATGGTACAAATAACTTAATGAACATCATCAGAGTGCCATATTTTAACTTCTTTAATAGCACTCTACATAGTTCAATAATTTTAGAGGTGATGATTTTTAACCAATGCTATCCAAAGAGATAATTTAAAAAGTGAACCAGTGTCTATTCCTACAATGGTGGAAGACAGGTCCTCCTTACCACCCAGCCAGTCAAGGCTTTCCTGTCAATACGCCTAGTCTCAGTCACATCTATCATCGGGAAGACAAGTTCCACCTCTTCTCTAAGCATGAATCTCCACAGGTCCATCTCATCAATGTAGCTTCATGGATTAGCATTCTTACTTAGTACAAGCCAATGTGGAAAAGATTCAAATTCAAAAGAAATATTGAAAAAGAAATTGTTATAGAATAACTATTCTTACCTGCAACCAGGCTGAGCAATATTTCTGAAAATGTGATAGGCAGCTGCAATTGCTTCCTCTTCATTAGTAATTTCCTTGTCCGACTGCTCATTTCCTCCATCATAGACATTTTCACCAAGGGCACCCGAGATAGTTGTCAGACCTGAATTAGATATCATCTCCACTAACATTTTCATGGTCCAAGCAGAAACCTTTTCTCGCTTCATCTGATGAAGCTTATTCATATCAATTACCTCGTTCATCTTCTTTTTCTTTCCACATGATTAAAATAACAGTTTGACATAATCTAATTTATAAAATAAAAATGATAAGAGATGCACATTAAGTTCAATGAAAACACACAACATGAAATTGGCTCAAATAATTTGTGTAAAACATGACTTGGATTTCAATAAAAGAAATGAAAATAAAAATTGAATCTTTAAAAAATAGAAAACAAAACTAACACTTTTACTTAAGCTTTGGAGAAGACACACACCAAATAGAATGTATTGGTATTTGCACATAAATGTAGTACTACTTCTCTGTGTCAGTGAGTCCAGGCAGATCTACATCACCTTTTGTCACTATAACCAAGTTCAGAACAGAGAGGTCGAGGTTAACAATACAACCACAAACAGCCTTCCTTCTGCGCTCCCTATTCATTTGCAATTAGTAAGAGATCCAATCAATAATTTCTAAACATTATCAGTAGAATAAACTCGATTTCAATTCTATTCACCAAACTGTCTTGGAACTGGCAGTGAATTGAGTTATCTGGTATAAAAACTTCAACCATCTATGATTCTTGCCAAACACAGCCCAGAAGAACAGACAAACAAACACAAAAGCTTAAACACACGCCTGCCTTGGGAAATAGAATCTGTACCAGAATTTAATTGTTGCATCCATAGTCATAATTAAAGATAAAATGAAGCCCAAGAAAAATAAAAACAGAAGCAATACAGCTCTTCCAGGTGAATGCAAAAAGTTTTACGCAACTAAATCCTATTATTGAAGGCTGAAGCAATAAAATAACTACTGTAAGGTAAATACTAAACATCACAGTAAGGAGAGAAAGAAGGAACCAAAAAGTTTATACCTTGAATGGGTTGACTCTCAAATTCAGCAAGTCCAGAAGACCAACTGCCTTGTGATCCATAGCCTAGGAAGCATATACATGGAGTACTCTCAAACATATACAATAGCTTAGGAAGCATTGAGTACCTCAATGAAGTAGGAGACTAACTCTCTCAGGAGTCAAAACACCCTGCTTCATGGGGAACCTTGCTTATCACAGCCTCCCATGATCTTGAAGACATAGCCTTTGAATTCATCACCCAATTCATCCCCATTCACTTCCTGAGAGATCCTCTTATCCCAGAAAACACAGAGTTTTTGGTCGTCGTTGATTTCCAGCTTCTTCTGGCAACCAGTGGTCGGATTCACGATATTGAATTTCATGATCCAAGAGAACAAATGGAGGCCGCAACGCTTCTTCCTCTGCTGCAAGAAAATAAATGCCTCACTTGCTGATTAGGGTGTTTCGATCCCAGCAATTGCTCATCATCATGGCAAAATCATTTTTTGTTGGCTCAATCTGGGGTGTATTTTAATTTTCCATCATTAATACAGAAGAAAGTGTAAACTATTGGAGGAGAAAGCCATTCAAATATGTATCTCAACAGTATATGAGTTTAAAGAGAATATGTTCACAAACCTCTTCGTTTTGGTGAATTTCAAATCTGAAATAAAAAAAGCCATGATTTTCTAAGCTATTCAAAAATATTAAATTTAAAAAAATCAATAAAAAATGAAATTTATATGTAGCCAATATTCTTTAAATCTTAAAGAAACACCATTGTCATGCTTGCGTTTAGAATAAAGTGCAAAATTTGAAACAATATTCCTTACACAGAAAAATAGCTTGTCACGGATTATTAATCAAACTATACTAACTCATATTAAATAAATAAAAAATTACAACTCACCTGTTAAAATCTTTTGCGCATCTTTTTCGTCAGATTTGTCTCTTGTTTGATCCTCTCTAAAATCCAATTGTAAGTATTATAGTTTACTTCTCTCATTATTCTTTTCTCGGCTTCTCCTCTCTTTTTGTATTCACGGCAACTCTTAGGGCTAATATTTTGTTTTGAGAAAAAGATGGGATTTAAGTGTATATTTTATATTTTTTACTGTCTTAATTAAGTGTCTTATTTAGTTGTATTTGAGACAACATTTCAAATACCGTCTCAAATTTAATGTCTCAATATAATTATTGAAACAGCGATAACTATTGTCACAAATGCTTAGTATTTGAGACAAATTTTTACACTGTCTTAAAATTTTTGTCTCAAAAGGCCTGAGCACATAATAGAGAAAAAACTAATTGAGGATTATACACATTATACAATATGACTAATATAGTAATACTTATTATTAACAAATTAATAAATTAAAATAATTTGAAATAGAAGGACTACCATTGTCATTTGATCTCTTTCTTTTCGTCGCATGGGCATCTATATTGTCTTGGTTCTGCACTGTATTTACCTCGAATGTGCAATCTTTCGGAGTATCAGGATGATGAAGATGAAGAGGTTGTGCATCTTTATTAGTTTGTGAGTTTATAGGGTTGCTCCTGAATTGACTGAAAGAAGGGCCCTTTTTTTTGTGTACACACCTGTGCTAGTCCGAGAATCAATAAAATAACTTGACTCTTTCTTACATGATGTTTCACCCCTGAATACTACTGCATGGATAGCCTGATGTCTTGTGTATTTTAAAGTAATTAAATCCCCTTCTTGAAGCTGATGGTCTTTGACAAAACCCTCACATTCTCCAGCAAAGTACAAGACATTTGAAGACTCGACGACATCAAATTTCCACGATAGCATTCCGGGGTGGGTCACAGTTATAGTAGATGGCAAAGCTTCTTTTGCAACAAGGGAAAAATATTCGGGAATAGGCTGCATTTGAAATCTTCAATTCCAATTTTGTTTATAAAATATAATCGGATAAGCAGAATATAAATTGCTTAATGTATAAATGGATATTCAAAATATGCAATCAGAGTTTATCTGACTATGGTTTTAATAATTATTATACAGAAAATGGCATAGAAAATGTAATATTCAATTAATAAGTATGGTTAATAAATGTAAATAACATTTGCAAACTACTCACGTTACTGAAAAATTTGACGAACACCTAATTATTCTAGAACAATAACGAAGGACCAAAATAAGTTGATCATTACACTCTATAACCGATTTTAAACATTGTTTTTATAAAATAATCTGATTGGTAAATGTTTGGCTATCACAAATACGAAATTATTATTGCCAATAGGAAAGCATTAGAAATATAACTTACAAGGCGCTTGTGGAATTCTTTTTTGAATTTTTGGTAGAACCGAATCTTCGGGAATTTATTCCAATACACATCAACAAAGCCGTCATTGCAAGTGTTATCCATTTCTGCGGGAAACACCAGTTTAACCGATGATTGGAAAAAGGTCAGTAAATGGCCATACTGTTATTCTTTTCGTTTTCACAACGAAGAAATAATTTGAGTAGAAAATTGAATTCATAAGAGGAGATTGTAGTAAAAAGGTATATTGTAGAAAGATGTTCATGCAACTCAATAGCTTTAGATTTGATTTTAAAAGTGATATAATGTTGCTAGTTAAAATAAAACGATTGAAAGAAACCTTTGCAAGCAATTCTCTTCGGTTTAAATCATCTAAGAAATTTCAACTGCGATGCAGATAAAAACCCGAAAAAGCCTAAATAAATACGATTGAATCTTTTTTAAATCGATTTGATACAGAAGAGCTAAATAATGTAGAGTGGACACTAAAGAATAGAATGATACCTATTTTTCTTGAATCTAGCCTCCAATATGACGGAATGCTTGAGAAATCTTCGAATTGTTATGAACTATTGAAATTAGAAAAGGAAACAGAGAGAATCGGGATACAAGGAGAAGACGATGACAATTAGGTTTTAGCGTAATAATTTCTGGGCTTTGTAAATGAGGTGGTTAATTTTTTAAATTCATATAGACCTAATACAAAAGCCTTTTTGCCATTTGCGGGTCTATGTTGTTTTCTTTAATTCATATGGACCTAATACAAAAGGGCTTTTCTAGTTTGCTGGTCTTTGTTGTGCAATATAGAGTAGATGGCTTTCTTCAATTCTCAATAGTTACATGGTAAAAGACATAACAAATTGAAAAGTGGAACTTAAAAAGGCCTACAAAGAAAAGCGTTGAAAAGGTACTACACAGGTCCGGTATTATCATGAATTTCTGGAAGGGATTAGGTGGGGAGAAATCCTGCATTTTATATTTTTTTGCGGTTTTTATTAGTTGTTTTCCCAAAATTTAATAGACATGAACCAATGTTTTTTTCATAAATTACCAATGTTTTTGTATTTCTATCTTTACCAATGTTTTCATAATTTATGAAAAAAGACATCATATTTATATGAGTTATCTTGAATTTACCCCCATGAAAGATGATATTTAATCGTTTTGTTCCCATAAAAAAATTGTATTTGTTCTTTGCACCAATAAGTTAATTTTCTTCCTATATGAAAATGAAAAGTTTATTTATTTTTGTTTTTTTTTGGTAATATTTTAGGATATTTTGCTATCTAGTTTAATGCTGAAAATACGATGCTACTTAATGGTCATTTTCTTTTTGATTTGCTTCACATTGACTTTAATAATTTATTTTTTAATTGTTTTTTGAAATTATATAATAATATATATAATGTTACTAAAAAATAAGATTACGGAAATGCTTTGCTATTTTTTAAAAGTTGTTAATTATTTTTTATGTTTTTGGTGAGTAAAAAGTTCATATGAATGATTTAAAAGTGTCATTTAAAATTGTCGTTTAAAATTAATAATTAGCGATGTTTTCAATTAACATATTTAATTGATAGTAAACGGTGCAAAGTATTAATAGGATTTTTTTTATAGGAGCAAAGTGATTTAAGACCATCTTTCATGGAGGTAAATTGAAGATAACCCTATTTATATTCGTCATATTTATATTCATTCATAAAATTGGTAAAGATAGGAATATCAATCTATCACTAAAGCTTGCATGCATGAAATACATTGATGCATCTATTTTCAGTTATTAAGATGGATGCAAAAATTTAAACATCATAATATTTATATAGGAAATAGATACAAATTTTTTAGACTGAAGCAATTGTTTTGGAGTGGCAAATCAGCATTATATAATTCATCATCGAAATACTGTGTCCGAAAGTCTTCATCAGTCATATTTAATCTAGAGTCACTGGAAAATATAAATACAATGTACTATAAAATTCTTCATGTTTCACGTAGTAGGCAGCATACTATTTGTCAGCAACGGAAATGTAGAGCAAAAATGACGTAATTCTTCATATCTGAACCAGTTTTCCTGCATCTATAATAATGATAAAATGTAAAAACAAATGAATCAATAGTTTGAAAATAAATAAATAATTAAAAATATATATATTATATTATATCACACTTAGTATGTTCAACAAAGAGCGGACGAAATAAATAATCAGTCTACTCATAGTAAAAGCTTGATTAGAATTACTTACAAAGTATGGATAGCCATTAGAGAGTGACATCTTGTGTGGAGCGTTCTCTAAAAAGAGCTTGCCGTAGAATAGAATAAACCTTCCACAATCTTCAGCATTATTTTGTTGGGGAACCTAAAATGATAATTTATTATATGTACTTAAATGAAAGGCTCCAATGTAAAAAATGAAAGGAAAGCATTTCTACCTTCGGAATACGTAGAGGAATTTTTTGAGCTCTTCTATTGTCTATAGGACAATTCATTATTCTACATATGTCGAAAACAAATCTATTGACAGAAGATAAAGTAAGTGATGAGGTGAATTTATTCACCGGTTATGTAGGGTTTATACTTAATTCTTTGAACGTTCTTGTACGTTTTTACTCGTTTTTAGTGTTGTAATTGTAGGTTTGTTGACCGTGGTGTGCTTTTGGAAGCGGGAGATCAGAAAGAGTCAAATCGGACGCAAAGTGGAAGAAAAATGGAAGAAATATCGCGCGAAATTATTGAAGAAACTCTCCACGTCGCGACGTCAGACCCTTAACGTCGTGCAACGTGGGTGCACGTCGCGACGTAGACACTCCACGTCGCGACGTTAAAAATGCGATTTTTGTTGGAATTTTTGGACAAATTTTGAGAAACTTCCATAGAGCCACTTCGCGACGTCGGGACCCCTCCCACGTCGCGACGTGCGCGGACGTTTTGACGCGCGATCATGGATGTCGAGACGTCGGGGAATATGCAGTTTTTCGACCTAATTTGTGGAAATTTACGATTTTGGCCCACTTTAAGTTTTCTTTTCCGACAAGGAATTCCTTAAGGACTTATGTTCGAATATTTTCATAGAATAACTATAAATAGGGCTAGTGTTACAACTTTTGAGGGGGTGACAACTTTAAGAGAGATTAAGCAAGGGTTTTATTTCTTTGTAATAGCTAGGATTTCATTCTTTTAGCTATTTTACAGAGAATTGAAGCTGTACGGATTGGGAACATCGTTGATTATTGATTTCATTAATTTAGACAAAGATTTCATCTACGGATTCACAATTCAAGGTGTTTTCTTCCCTTTTTAATTTATGATTTCAATATTGTGCTTAAACATTAATATCATGATGATGTTTGATTTAGCCATGCTTGGTTAAATCTATTGTGCTCCCGGGATTATGAATAAGGGTTTGTGTGTTTAATTTACATGCTAAGTTCTATCTTATGGTCTTTGTTGAATATGTTTTGATGTGTTCTTTATAATTATGCATGATTTGGCCAGATTATGTATGATGAATATTTGCTTAAAGTGCAGTAAATTATTTAGAGATAACTTGCTTTAATCTTACCTCTCACGACAAACGAGGATTTGAGTGGGTTGTTTGGAATCTTTTGTGGGTTGGTTGTGAATTTGTTAGATTGATTCTACCTTAGCTCTTGCCTCTCGTCACAAAGGATGAGTTAGGGGGATTAGTTTAGCATTAGCGTGACTGGTTCGGGCGTTGCCTTCGCCACAAAGGAGCGGTTGAACTTGAGGGTTTGGTTGAGTTGGTAGTTGCATTAGATTCTGGATTAATTAAGGAAGTAAACCTTGCCTCTCGCCACAAAGGAGGGTTTAATGAATTAGTTAATATCTAAATATGTAAAGTGCCTAAATCATTCCTTGCCTCTCGCCACAAAGGAGGGCGTGAGTTATGTTATTTACCCTTGATTTGCATGACAATAGATAGGATGTATGCATGTGCTTTTTAAAATAACCCTAAACTTTAATCTCGGGAGTAAACTTGTTTAATTTGAGTTTTTAAATCAAATCACCTTCTTTATTTTAGTTATTTGTTCTTTGCTTACTTATTATTTACTTTGATAAATAGAAATACCAAAAATATTTTATTAAAATTTCAACACAGTCCTTTCCTCGTGGGAACGAACTTGCTATACTAACACCTTTTAGGGGTTGTTTAGCTTGATTTTTGATTAGGGGTAAATAGCAACCACGATCACAATTTTTATACATATATTTTCCTTACATCAGTAAGTCAGCCATTAATACCTGCGTTGCAATTACACAATAATTTATACGTTAATGCATTACCTCCTGATTGCTGGTTCAAGTCTTCCACAATTCAGATCTCGAAGGGAATTCAATATCAATATGCAAGGAGACATGGAATCTGATTGCGATAATTCATCGAAATTACACAGTATCAAGAGGCTCCAATGAGACCTGACCAGTAGATGTTCAATGACTAAAACATTATTACAAGTTATGTCATGAAAAGTATAAAAGCTTAATTAAATATACTCACCACATGACGATGGGAATAAAAACATATCTTTTGGACAGTATATCCTTCGATTTTGTCCAGTGCAACACTTTTTCCCTATTACAATCCTCCACGTACAAATTAAACCATATGCTATCGAAATATGTACACAACCGTATGTTTGCTTCGGAAATGCCTTCCCATATACGTCTGCAACATTACGTTTCAAACAATTATATAAGTAATCAATAGATGATATAAAAGAAATTTCAACCAACATCCATTCTTAGTACTCTCTCAAAGCATTCTTGGAATATTCCAGAGCTTAGTTGTCCTCCAAGGGCAGTTGATTTGTAGGAACTATTACACCCATTGCGATTTTGATGGGTTTGTACACGTCGCTCATGAACCATAAAATTTGTTGCATCACCTACATTGCTTATTTTCTTGTTCTTTTTCATTAGCCCATATTGTTTCATTTCAGGTTCTCCCTGATTGTTATCTTGTATATCATCGTTATGATATGCATGAGAGGTTGGATATTCATTATTGACGCAAGGTAGGTTTCATGAATATCCAAATCCAGCAATTTCATCATCAATCCTACCATCAATGTAGTAGGGTTCCTCTTTTCCACAACCAGTTGCAGAACTGAAGAGCTCAACATCTAAAAAGTTGTTTTTATTGTAAGTAAATACGATCATATCCCCTTTCTCTTATATTAAGGTCCTGTACAAACATCTCCCACTGTCCCTCAAAGTAAGAGATATCAGAATGTACGACTATATCAAACTCCCAAGATACCTTTCGAAGATATTGCACAAATATTCTACGTGGTAGCATCTCCTTTAATTTGCGAGTGAATTGTTGAGGGATAGGCTACAAAATTAATAAATAATTAAATTGTTTGGTTAAGCCAATAACAGCTTCCAAGGTGAAAAAAAATTAACAACTGTAATTACATTTGAAAAGGCATATTGTTCAACTCAATAGATGCAAATCACAATGGAAGTTTCAAAGATATAATATATTTAATGGATTGGATTATAAACATACTTTAAAATTACATAAACCACGAGTCAGATAGATGTAACTTACAAGCCGTTGTTGGTACGTTTTCTTGTACTCCTGAAAGAATTATATTTCTTGAAAAAGATCCCAATAAACATTAAGTTGTTGATTCTGTAGAGCTTCCATGGTTTGTAGCAATACTTCAAGCCTTTATCCTGTATACTAATAAATCATAGAGTTAATCAAAGTCACTAATTTTGTATGCAAATAGACATAAAAATAAACAACGAAGTATGAGCTTATTACTATGCCAATAATTTACTGTCAGTAACGTAGGGTGAATATTTCTAGATGTTAAATTAAATGAAGCACGAGATTCAACTGGAAGATACTAAATTCCAATGATTTAAGCAAGACATGTCTGGAGATCGAACAAGAGTTATATACGAACATAACATCTTAAAAGCTGCATTTCTGCTGTAATTGTTCGACAAGACATGGGTAGATAAGATCAAAAGAATTTCTTCCAATTGTCAAAAGGACACCAGTGAAGGTGCACAAAGCCAACCTTTCTGGGTTTGTTGCCAGAAAAAAGATAGCAGCAGAACAACTCCCTCTGATCGACATCAAACAGTGATGGAGATTGCAAAAGCACACCAATATTATAAGTAGCTATTTGATAGAATAGAGAACGCTATTCTCATATAAGAACAATGTAAATCCACATCAAATACATTCATATATTCACTAACAATACAAGGTGAGAATAGTTTATATATATTAATAATCATAAAAATGCAAATGTATCCATGAATCACCTTAAAAGTGCACGATGGAGGCGATATCTAGAATAATGCTGTAGATTGATGGATTTGATAAGTTAATTTAGGTATATTTTATTCACTGCCGCAAAATATGGCGTTCGATGCAAACCAGGTTAGAGAGAATTGGGATTTATGTGGAAGATGCCTTTTTTCATCCAATATCATGTGTGAATCCGGGTCTATTTCAGGTATAAAATCAGTTTTTTTTATGTGATGAATGTCAATAATTGAGTGAGAAGGCCCGTATTTTTAATAAGGCTGGAATAATTATCAACCTAAATAAACAAGATAGTTTAGAAGGGCCCTATACCAATCTGGTTGTTTTGCGATTGGCCCAAGCGTGTTTTCTAAAATTTTCCAATGGAAACAAGAATGTGTTGCATAAACAATTTTATACCTACGTAGTACCCCATATTCGATCATATTAAACCAATTTATTTTACACAAGACATAATCTGACATTTTTTTTTGATGCATGGATTACTATATTATATTGAAAATACGATCTAAAAGCATTAGTTGAATGGCTGTTTTAGTCGTTATCTTCATAGATTGCACATGGAATGTGTAATTTATAAAAGCGTACAATACTAAATGAAAAATTATTTTATATCGCATAGAATAGTTGCATATTTTTTATTATAATGATAATAGGCAATAGTACATATATCATACTGTTGCAAATATAAATTTGAATAAGCACACCATAACAAATATATTAAGATTTGTCAATTTATATAAAGAAATTTAAAATGCCAAGGGTACAATTTTTCAACGTCGTACTCGTTAAACATCACTATAGCATATGTAAGAATACCACTATCAACATATTGTAAGTGCATGTTCGACTGCAAAACAATTCCAATTATCCGTTAAAGTATTATTTTGTAATTTGACGTCATAATTTTTCTCCCCAATGACCAAGCTGATTCGCGAATATTCTCTACTTGTGATGATAGACTTCATGATTGGTGGCAATTTCTATAAAAAAGTAAACATTAGGAATAAAAAAAGGCGATCAAATATAAATATTAATACCTACCATTGTAGATTGATTTGATGATTTAAATTTCACATAGAAACAACACTTTATATAGATATCATGACAAAACATCGGATGTATTGAGGAGGAGATGATTTCATGGCAATCATCACTACTGTGCTCGCCTGAAAGAAGAAATATGAAATAAGAAAAGACAAACTAAAAGTAAAACATCTTGTAATATATATGTGTATACGTATATATCTTACCAATTATCGCAATATAATTTGTAAGCATAGTAAGTGGCGAAGTCCACAATATAAAACTCTGATTTTTATCACGGTATCGAAGAAAAATACGATCTTTTGGCTTTATGATATTAGCGACACAGTATTCACGCCATCCGAGATGAAAATGTCGATCATGTATAACCAACATCCATTTTTTCAAGCCATCAAATATCTCAATTTCTTCATATTTTTTTGTTAATCCAAGCGCACGATGTAATTGATATGGGATTTCCTGTTTTAAAAGAAAGATATTAATACACAAGCACCTTTAAAAATAAAAATGTAATAATATATATTACCTGTTTTTGTGTATCAGTGCACAGAAGTAAAAAGCACCATGGTTTTCCAATTTGTTTAGATGTCTTCGAATCAGTGTGCATTGACTTCTCCAGTTCATTTGCAAATGCAATTGGATCTGCTCGAATAACAATTTCCAACCAATCTTCTACAGATTTCAATGAATAAAAGTTTGGCTCACCTAAATATTGATTCAAGAATGGATAGCAGTCCCAAAAAATCCCTGAAAGACTAAAATTGATGATTTCATTTTCTGCAAATTTGATATCCAACACATGTAACCGTTCACCAGAAAATGATTTAAGATAATACTTAATTTCATTATACTTTTGCACCCTTTTCCATTTCACAAATGGATTACATAATTTCTCCATTTTATGAAAGAACTTCTACAAGAAAACCATAGAAATATTGGAAGAGTTAATGTAAACTTCAAGACATGTATTTAACATTTTTCTACTATGACACATTAGAAACATGTAAATAATGTGTAGGTGAATATATTAGAAAATACGTACCTAATCAATACACAATAGCACAATACGTTTGTTTTGTTGACGAGGAAAAAACTAAACGATCTCCTTCAATGTATGTCCTCTGGCAATTCAAGTTTCTATATTGCTGTTGCGGAACTTTTAAAACACCAATTCGTTTAAATAAATAGAGCAAATAAATATATAGAGAAAGAATAAATTTCATATAATAATAGTAACAATTTATTTATATGTAAAAAAGCTGTATAAAACACCATATGATAGCAAAAGCGCAGGCTAGGAAAGTTGTAAAGTAGGGCTATGAATGAACATACTAAAGTTGGAGAAGGAATTAAAAATTGTAAAGTATTATGTACTGATTGATGAATGGAGTTTCATTTTAAGCGATTAAAAAGCAAAACAATTAAAAGATAGTTTGCTCCATGTAGTTGCACATAAGGGGAAATGACAATAAATTTGTACAGTCTTTCACTAATCATACATTAGTGTATTTAGTATTAATAGAGAAATATACAGTACAAGCATTCATTTGAACAGAAATAGAATGCATTTTCTTCCAAGTAAGCAGTAGTTACAAGATGAAATGAGTTGGTTTGCATCTATTAATTATCACGTACAGCATTTTCTATTGGCATCGCATTCGTAAAATAAAATTTTATCGAAAGTAGATAAAGTTGCACTTCATAAACGTCAAATCTACTGAAAACTGAATAGCAAGACAAAAGCATGGGATGTTGTCCTTGAATGGGACATGGGTTGTCTTTCAACGCATGCTTCAATAAGGTTGCTGTCCGTTAGTGACCCATGGGATCCATCCTTGGATTGCATGATTTCATAGATGAGGGCCTTGTAGACAAGTGTAGAGCTGCGCTTTGGCGTTTGTCTTTCAACGTATGCTTCCATAAGGGTTACTGGCCTTTAGTGAGCGATGGGATCAATCCTTGATTGCATGGTTCCATATATAATGACCTTGTAGACAATTGTAGAGCTGCACTTTGGCTTTTACACAATGATAGAATATAATGTAATAATATAATAATAATATAACGTCACAATTCAGCTAATATTTTTCAAACAAGGGCTGTGTGGACAAAGGATCAAATATAAAAGCTGTTTACAATTTGTGCGTAGGCTATACATCATGTAAACAACTCTTATAATTTTCTAATATATACCTCATGATAGTAAGGAATAATTTATCAAGGCAACAGAATAGCACGACCTTTAAAAGAGAAAGAAGGACATTGACATTAGCAATTCCAAATAGCACAATACATCAATTTAGAGAGGTGTACAATACCAGTACACATTTGACAGTTTTGCCACAAACGAATTGTGGCAAGCAAAATGACTGCACTATAAACAGAATTACCTAGACAATTTTCATAACCTACCAGTAGTTCAAGCAAGGCCGCTGCTTAATTAGCATAATAATAATGACATAGATACCACATAAAAATTTAACAAATCAAGTCTATATATTATACAAGAAGTTCTTCCGATAAGATACTTTCAGCAAAAGCTAACAACTGCTCCCCATGGAAAACACATTTTATATCATTCCATTCATGGAATCGATTTGTTTTTCTGTCTCTTGCTAGTTCCCTCTCCAATAGGCTTCAACACATCTTCCGCATTGGTGGAAGCTGATTCCATCGTTTCAGCAAGAGAACGAAGAGTTCTAGTTTTGGTGAGATGCTTAGCTGAAATTCAATGCAAAAACAAACCATATATTGCCTCAGCTGTCATAAAATTAATTAATATATAAATATTATTACATATAAGTGTCTCTGAATACCTAGAGTGTCTACATTGAGCATTGTTTTAGAAATAGTTTCATTTGTATCAACTTCAGGATGTGAACATTCTGATGCATCTTTAGCACGGTCACTTGAAGTCAAGTTGGAAGTAGTGTTAGTTTGAACATCTTCAGAAATGTTGGCTATTGTGTATCGCTTGACAGAACCCTTATTTTTTGCCTTTGGCTGCTTTACATGAACATGGAACATTTTTGAATCAAGGTCTTTGTGCACAGAGTCCAGAGAAGGAGTGGTACCCTAAGGGAAAAACAGGAAAAGAAAAAACCAATCATGAGACATAACCAGACATTAATAAACATCAATAAAGAAACCACAAACTGAATTTCATCTAGTACTCTCTCACATTGTCTGTATGCATCATTGCATCAAATGCTGAGAATCCAAGGATTTTTTCTGCCTGTTCACCAAAAAGTGAGGCAGTGATTGTCCCACTCTGATCAGTCAAATCTAATTCCAGACGACACCTACAATTGCAGGCGTCTCAGTCAGGCAATCACATAAGGTAGCACATACTTCTGTTAATATGGAAAACCAATTTGAATGAAAAACCTGGGTTGCGGCAGTTGTTTTTCACCGCACGAATTGCACTGATATTCATAACCAGGGGATGCTGATATAGAAGCATAACAATTCTTGCAGCTCATGTACCAATACGTTTGCACAATATTCTTGAATGATATATTGGCTTTCACCAATGCAACCTAATGCAAGTGACGAACAGTTATCAGAGATGTTGCGAGATAAAAGACGTTAAAAAATCAGACAGTAATAATATATAAATTGAAATTACTGCACCAACATTCTGAGTAGGCAAAATGTTTGCAATCAAAGTGAGTTTTTTTTCACCGCGTAATTTAATATCAGGCCCATAATTTAGATAGGATTTTGCTCGGACAAATTCAGTCAATTCCTTTTCATTGCTCGCCGCCCTATTTACATGACACAATCAAAAGCTTCAGCTTGCAAACAAGACAACACATAAAAAGATTGTATTAGCAAGCGATTGTGCAGATGTACCAATTTTTTAATCGCATCGCTTCTTCATCTGGTGGATTAACAAGTATCATAGAATCCAGACCTGTCACAAGCTCAACACCTACCAAATATTACAATGATCACTAAATTAAATTTGTGTAGAAAATTTCGACAAGCAACTAAAAAATAAGCACTATAGGATTCACCATTATAGTAGGAAGCTCTGACTCGGCGACAGATCACAACGGGAAAATTTCGAAGGTCATTGATTATTGCTTGTCCTACAACAGTAACAAACTGATTCCACATAGAAACCATGATGGATTGCATCCTAAAGCACCATTATTGAGCTAAAAGAAGTGGAACAAGAAGCCATTATCGCCATAACAGCTGAAGTTTATTCTAATAGTACATATATAAGAGCATAATTATTATAAGTATATACAAACTTACTATTCATTAAGCAAGACAAACTTTTGCACAGTGTTGTCACCCCATGGTTTTGTAACAGTCTTCACAGGCAAGACGTCAATAGCAACAGCAATTACATCTTTTCATTTAGAAAAAGTAAATATGTATGAATAAAAACTAATTTCTATAAAGGACAAATGTACTAACATACTACTTACAAACTCTCTTTGTCTTGTCATCATCATCAATATAGTCGGCAAGGTTATCAAACTTCGTATAGTTATAGTCCAAACGTATTATGGTTGGCTTGTCAACAATTTCTTCAATGACTGTCCTCGAACTTATCACCCATTGCATTGTAATACCTTCACGAGCATATTTTGGATTTGCTGGTCTGACATCAGGATTACCAATTCGGTACTTTTTTAGAGCTTGAAGTTTAGGTCCCATGCGTTTAATGTCGGCATAAAAAATGATGGCTTCAACTTTAGCTCCCTATGAGAGAAGAAACAATATGTAATTCAGAGATGAGGTTAAGAAAAGAATAAATTTAGCCAATATTTTTTTTTCATAGCGACAGAAAGCAACATACCTTTGAATCAGAAAATATGAATTTCTGAAGCCTAGTTGGGCTGCTAACTGCCTGGAATGGCTGGAGTTTTTCGTCCACATTGATAACAGCATACCAGGGCCTCATTCCATTAGTCAGCTGATCTATTGGAATTTCAGTTGTCATCCTGATGCACAGATACATAAATAACATATGCTAAATCAGATGGCAATGAGTAAAATAATGCAGATTATTAATGCAGTAGAACATCTACAAGTTGAGAAGAAGTCACTTTTTTTCAGGAACCAAGCAAGATGAATCAGAATTTTCTTTTGCTGCCAAATCAAGAACTTCGGCAAAAACTACGTTTCTTGTCCTGCAGTCAACCTTTTTTTCATCTACCATAGGTGGCAAAACAAGGACCTTAACAGCTATTGCAGTTTTTGCTCTTGAAAGAGCGACATATAACTGGCCGTGTGAAAACACAAGCTCGCGAAGATAAATACCAACATATTCTAACGTTTGGCCTTGTGATTTGTTTATGGTCATTGAAAAGCACAACTTTACTGGAAACTGAATGCGTTTAAAAGCAACCCCATGTTTTTCAGCATCGCTATTCAGCAATGGAATCTTTGGTAGGAAAACCTTCTTACCAATATACTGGCCTATAGCAATTTCTGCACAGATAGTATGGCCACTCAAACAACGACAAATCAATCGCGTGCCATTGCACAGGCCTTCTACAGGATTTAAATTTCTTAACAGTATTATAGGGCAGTTTTTTTTAGGGCTAATTTATGAGGAGGAAAGCCCAAAGGTTTTAACGAATTGAGAAAATCTTCAAAATCACATTGATGCTTTTCATCAATAGTTTTATCGGTGCTAGTATAAACATGAGGCTGCCCAGGGAACATATTAATCAACACATCATTGATATCATCAACGGAACTATTTGTTGGGCAAAAAATACACCTGTTTACCAGCTCATAAGGATTCGCGGAAAACAATTGCAAGTCTGAGAAAACGAAGTCCAAAAACCTATTAATAAGAAAACAATAAAACGGTCATTATATAGGAGTGGGAAAAAAAGAATATCAAAGTTACCAAAGCACATGAACAGTATGTAATAATAAATATGGTCATATGTTACTAACCTATTCAACGACGCTTCTCCTTCGTCATAGGGTATAACTATTTCTGACGGAAGTGTAATATTCCCATCTTCATCCATAGGGAGCAAACCTTCTCCCACCTTTAATAAATATTCTGAAAATTGGGGGTCTAAAGTAGCCCTCATATTCTGCAGCAATGATAGCTTATGCAGCGATGACCACGAAAAGAAATTCACAATGCTAGCATTAACTTGCATTTATCTTGTTGCCTTAGCTATGACTGGTAAAGTCTGCCAGAAATCCCCACCAAACACAACACATTTCCCACCAAAAGGTTCATCAATTCCAGTAAAATCTTTAAGTAAACAATCAAGAGCTTCAATAACCACTTTCTTAGCCATTGTAGCTTCATCCCATAATATTAATTTAGCCTTAACAATCATTTTAGCTACGCTGCTTTGTTTACTCAATTGGCAGACTTTACCACCATCAGGATCTAAAGGCAGTTTAAATCTAGAGTGTGCAGTCCTACCACCCGGTAAGATTGATACAGCAACTCCCGAAGTTGCAACAGCAATCGTAATAAATCATTTACTTCTTATTGTTGCTAGAATAGAACGATATAGAAACGTTTGCCCATTCCTCCAGGACCATCAACAAGAAGCACTTACTTTGGCCTAACAACGCAGCATCTACCACTAAATTATACGTAACTGTTTGGTCAGCATTAAGTTAAGAACAAAGTGTCACATATCTTCAGGTGTAACCTGAATGTTAATTTCACTATCAAGTTCTCTTGTCAGTAGGTCCACATCATCGCTGATAAGAAATGATGTCGGCACTAAACAATAATCACTCAAATTCTTCCCCATTTGTTCTAAAATTCTGTTTAGATCTTTTAATACAAGTTTCGCAATTCCTGTATCACTAAGACAACCATATATACTAACATTACTTTAATCTGACGACAGTTCTGATTGGAATCTATGCCACAGTTTGCTAGGTTCATTTGGAGAACAGTATACTAAAAGAACAGTGAATAAAAACCTAAAGGCAGATGGCATATGAAAAGTAGAGCACTCATCAAGTGTCTCCTCAATGTAAGAATCAGAATTTAAGAAGCCCATTTTCAGAGCAGCATCTCTAAATGAAGGCAACAAATAACCATCAACAGTTAGCAAATCAGAATATGACGTTGGACCCCTTACATGTGAGAGTAATAATCTTAGATAATAATGGTCACCTTCAGAAGGACTAAAACTAACCATTCTACCAATGACAAAACCACGTTTTCGTTCAGTCCACTGCTTACTCTTGGCATTCCAAACAAAATATCTAGGAAATTCCCTATACAAACATTTTAATTGTATGGCCCTTGCATTTGTGCGATTCATAAAAAAAAATTCAGTTAACATAGTTCTTAAAAATGTACTGGACTGAACTACTGCTACAAGATCTGAATTCTTATGAAAATAGACTACCTGCAAGCCCTCAAGATGAACCTGAAGTGTATAAACAGCAGGATGTATTTCACTTAACTTGAAGGAGAAAATCCTCCACATTGCTTCGGGAGGTCCAATCCACCTTCTATCTTGGAAGTTCTTAATCTCATCAATGGGTTGCTCATCACTCTGGCCGACAATATTATAAGTAATAAGATCATGTCCTTTATAAACATATTTATAAATATACTTTACCATTTTGACAGTTGCACAAATTTCCAAGTTCATATGACAGTAGAAAAGAGCCAACAAATAAGGATTATAAGGAACCACCCATCTATTATCTAATTCATGACGTCGTACAATAGCCTTCCTACCATTATCCCGCCTACGATATTGCGAGTAGCCATCATCAACATGCGATATATAAGGCACAAACTCTTTAGGATATTTGCTTCTACATTTTCCATTTCTCATGCATGGGTTTTGCTTATTCAAATGTCCACAATGACCATGCATCATATGTTTAACCACAACAGAATACAAATGCGATTCCGTATTACAATCAGGTATCTCAGCAGAAACTATACGATCATAAGCTTCAGAATTCAAAGGCCTAAATTCAGATTTTAAAATTAAGAGCATATGAGCATGAGGCATGCCCCTCTTTTGGAATTCTATACTATAAAAAAAGGCAGCAACTTCCCCAAATAGTTTCTTCCTAACAATTTCAACTTTGAGAAGTTCAAATTTAGCTCTAAATACCCTAGACAGCAAATCTGGACGATCATAAGCATTCTGATTACATTGCAAGTTATTTTGAATTTCCTTCCAATTTGGATTACAAGTCATAGTTAGGAAAAGATCTGGTTTACCATATTGCTGAACCAAGGACATTGCATCCAAATATCTTCTGCGCATATCCCTAGGACCACCTATAAAAGATGAAGGCAAATAGACTCTACGGCCAATTTGTTTTCCAATACATTCGCCAACAACAACACTGTCCACTATACCGTTAAACATTTCAGACCTTATCTCATTTTGGTTTTTCCTAATAAAATCTAACCTTGTCGTTTCTATTTTTACATACATATCAACAACAAATTGCTGCAAAAGCCTACCAGAATTCAGAAGCATTGATTGATCATTTTGCCTTATCTGAAGTTTGTAACAATAATATTCCCTTGCAGATACACAATGCTTAACATTACTCTCCTGGACAGCAACTACAAGAAGGAAAATATAGTAATCAGTAATCCCCTTGATGAGCTGGAGAACACAATAAAAGCAAAAATTAATTGCGTTTATTTATATAAAAAATAATCACCTTGATGTTCTGAATACAGCAACTCAGTAGGATCTTGTACCAAGGATGGATCAATGGCCACATTTGACTCACAAGTACATAAATCCTGATGTCGACTCTTTTTGGGTAATTTTTTAATGCCAAAATACCAGTCTGACTCTCCTCGAGGGAACAGCAACGGGTATTGAAGACTGTCGTAACATGCATAATAATGCTGAATTTTATGAGACACATTTGTATGGCTATAAACTCGTATATAGGCAGTTCTAGCATTACTATCGAGTTGTTCCTCTCGAAAAATAGCCGCAACTTGTGAAACAGAAGGCAGGTTGTAGACACGTTGATCTAAACCTGGATACCTATTCAAGATTATAGTATGTTGTTCTACATCTGAAACATGCCTAAGATCCTTGAAAAATTTTGAGTAAGGATTATCACGAAGGACATTAACAAGCTTACGTAATGTATCCTCACACAATCTATCCGAAGAATTGAGCCTCCTATTGATTTCTTCTTCAGTATCATAGAAATAAAGCTGCACACCACTTAAACTGTCATTATCTGAGATTAAACTACCTAAGAAGTGGTATACATGGCCTTGCACACGGAACGTGTATATACCCGATTTATTTTTGGTTAGCTCCCTATCATATTTCACACCTAGAGACGTAAAAGTAAAGTTATTATTATAGGAACTAATATGTTTTCTAAACTGGACAGACTGCTCATTGTCCCCCTCAAATAAAGCACGTAGTAGATAAGGCAAAGGTGTAATAACTAAAGACACAGCCCCTTCAGAACAACAAAAACCAGGGGGTTCCAAATAAAACCTTTTGGCGCGCCACAGTGTTCACAGTCAATGGCAGGGGGGAGAACCAAACTTTCCGTAGGTATTTTTTTCCTATTCAGAGTTGGCGGAGGTCGGTCGCTCGACCTCGTCAAATACCCAAACTTACTCAACTAATGTAGAAGTGGCAAGTGGGATCGAATTCACAAGGAAGGTTTGGATGTCAAGAGATCACTTGTTCAAGAAACCAAAGCAAATGGGACGAATGCAAAACAATATGAATGCAAAAATGAGAATGAATGCAAGGTTAGTATGCAAGCACTGCCTTGAGGATGAACCAATTGGTATGGACCTCAGCCTATTATCATCGACTTGTGTAACAGCATGAATGAGGGGATCAACCTTCTAGTGAGCTTAGGGTCGATCTCCTTGGTAGGTCTCACAACCCTAATTCACCATACTCCTCCGTCTTCCCTTGGTAGCGCAAGACCTAGGCTCGGCTTCCTAATTCCCGATCCCTATCTGACACTAGAACCCTAACTCCCCCAGACAAGACAGTCATCCAAAGTTCAAGTTCTAATGTTCAAATAATCCTAAGTCTTTTCCATTATATTGACTTCAATTGTCAGTGGGTACCGCACAATTGAAGTCGCAACTATACACAGATCATAGGACTCATCCAAGTTGTTCCCTATTCTAGTGATGTTATTTCAATTTCCATTAATAGCACTAGATTGACTTCAGTGGGTACCGCAAATCACCTGAAGGGCCTAAGCGTGAGTGAGTAAGCATTGAAATAAAACATCAAATAGATATATGAAACAATATCAAACACGTAATGAGCAATCCGAATGTCTCAAATAAGCTAAAGATCCATTCAATTGATCCTCAAGACAGTAAAATGTATGAAAGGGAAAAGAGAGAAAAGAACCTAATCTAAACTATGAACCCTAATCTAAGAATGCTATGTTGTGTTGTGTGCGGCCGCCTCCGAAAAGTCCTCCGAAAAGTCCTCCCGAATCTGATATTCCTCTGCCTTTTATACTTTTCTCCCCGTGGAGGTGCCGATGATGCTTCCTAGAAATTTTCTTTTTTCACAGGGAGAATGCCACGTGTCGGCTTAAGCTTCCTGGAAGTTTCCTCCTTAGGCGAGGTGAGTGCCACGTATTCTGCCAAATGACGGTCAACCAAAGCAGTGAAGTCAACTAATAAATGTTTTAGTGCGCAATTAATCAAACAGTTGTTGCACTCAAACAGTTTGTGCATGCTTGATTTAAATATGTCTGTGCAAGCGTGGTGGGAGCATGAGCGTGGTACTAGGTGCGTAGATGCAAGGATAAGAAATATGTACAAGTGCGCGAGTGAGAAAGTGTCAATGAAATGTGCATGTGTGCAAGTGAGGGTGCGGGCGCACAGGCGCCCGCGTGTGTGCGTGCGTGAGTGTGCTTGCGCCCGCACAGTGTGCGGGTGTGTGGCCTGTGCGGGCGCATAGGCGCCCGCACAGGTGTGTGTGTGTGTGGCCTGTGCTAGCGCATAGGCGCCCGCACAGGCCAGTGTGTGTGTGAGTGTGCGGGCGCCCAATGTAATGTGTGTGTGCGTCGAGTGCGAGCAAGTGTTGTGTAGTGGACTTGTGTAGTGGAGTGCTTGGGACTTAATGTGGTGCATGACCAAGAGTGTTACATAACTCAAAAATCATTACTTTCTTCACAAAAACACAACTCTTAGCCAATTCCCACATTTCACCGGATGTAAACATTTCAACCACATACTTGTTCATCTGTCATCATTTTCATGAAAAGTTTATACAAAAGATCAAACAAGTGAAGCAAATAAGTCGGTACAAACCCGACTTATCATCCCTCCACACTTAAACCTTTGCTAGTCCCGAGCAAAGGAAAAACGAAAACTATGCCCTCATCCTTTCCATATTCAAACACTCGCAACAACATCATCAGCAATCCATTTTCAAATTTTTCGCATGCACAAATATCTAGTTGCCGAGTTCACAGTTCATCCAACTTATACAATTTGCCAAGCAAGGTGAAATGAATAAAAACCAAACCGTCAGCGTGCAGTGTGTGCTGAGAGTTTCTCGTGATTCCCACCTTGTCTATGTAGAGTACTCAAGTAGACATTTAAAGAAAATTCTTGCACCACAATCCTTTTGTCCACACACACGAACCCTTATTATTGCAGAACTTAACAGAAATTAACTTGCACATTGGTGCTTATTCATGCCGCACTTTGGTGCTTGGCTGCCCAGGGTTTTGTGGCTATTTTTTCTCTTTATTCGCCCACTGGCTTTTTCTTCATATTTGCACAATTTCAAACAGTTTGTGTTCGTGCGTATTTCCAATAGACTATGTACTCAAAATACAAGAATAAGTGTTTACGAGTAGAAAGCACATACACGTAAAGAATCATAAGCTCTCTCCTATGTCAAATTTGTTGCTGGCGTTTCTATCTTACTTTGACATCGCACTTTACTTATCAAATTGTACTCATCGAATAGACACTGTGAAACTCAAGATAAAAAAATTTTGCATACATAACAATTAAGTAACATTCATGGATTTGCAATGATACTGGGAGTGCGAGTGTGGTTTGGCGTGCAAGTGTGCGGAATGGACTGGATAATGAATATTTGCACAACACAACAGAAACACTCACATTCATCGCAACCATAAGGAAATTCAAGCACACTACAAGGTCAGTGCTAGTCACTGACTTGTTTTTCTCTTTCTCACAACAACACAGGAAAAATAAAACAAGAAGAAAACACACCACCTACATACTAAACAATCCACACTATCACTCGTTTCCCGCACATATGATAAACACACATAAGCAATTTTTTAAACAAAGGCCCTCGGCCTCACAAACACAAGCATCACTTTAAAGAAGTTCCAAGCATAGCCAATCACACAAACAACAGCAATTTCCAAGGACAGCCCCAAATCATGAATGTCTCCCCCCCACACTTGAAATGAGCAATGGTCCCCATTGTAAATGAGAGAGACTACCGCGTTTGAGTTGCTGGAGGTGGAGGCTGGTTGGAAAGTCGTGAGAATCCAGGAAGGGTAGGATTGAATCCTCTAAAGTTTGGTGCATTGTTTCCCCATATGTGCATTCCTCCACTCTTGCATCACCACTCTCCTACTCGAAGTATCCACAATCATGTGTTGTGCTTGAGTGTTCTTGCACTTGCACACCCCCACACTTGCACTCATGACTCCTTGCATCAAAAGCACACAACTCACTACATGTATAAATCATACGTTCATGTCAGCACATAAACCATGTCGACAGTAGAACTCCATGCACTAAAGGCGTCCCAACAATACACTATGTTCATGGCAAGTTCAAACTTCATACATGGTTACCACTTCACATGTTCTATCATTCGAATGAAAACAAACCAACTAGACAGTATTCATCTCACATTAGAACATGTAAGTTCAAGAAGGTATTTCCCATCTAAACATAGAGCTCAATAAAGCACAAGGGAATGAGCTCATACCTTCTGTTATATAAATATGAGAGAACAGTGACTTGTTGGACACTTGGTGTTAAAGTGGTGGTGCTACATAAATACGCAGTGTGTGTGAGTTATGACTAGTGATGTACAAAAGATTAGATAAAAAATGTGGTGTGCAAGTGAGTGCCACACCATGACCTTGGGTCATGGTGGTGTGTAATGGGTCGTTTCACTAGCACTTTGAAGACACCCCCACACTTGGTATTTGAGACGCTTTTGCTTCAGGGCTCCTGCACACAATAGGAAACACTAACTACATAAACATAAGCAAAAGCAACTAAAGACTCAAACATCAATTTATTCAAGAAAAGTAAAGTAAATGGTTCTGGATTTATTCAGTCTCCAGCTAGACTTTATTCATGAAGCCTCCTCATTCAAGATTCGGAGTACCCATCTCTGTACCAGAAAAATGCTCTTTCACAAGCACTCTTTTTCCTCCAGTAGGGTACTGGACAAATATTCTCAGGAAAGAGGTGTTGGAGCTCATACACATGGGGAACAATCTCAATAACCTCCATTTTAAACCATGTCTGTTCCTCCATAGGAATCACCTCTTTCACTTCTCCCTCCAAATTTGTCTTTGAAACCCTGCAAGGCTCAACCACGGATTGTGCATCCATAGTCTCAACAAATTCATCAGTAATTTCATGAATGGATGCATCAACAAAGCAATTCTCCACCATGTTAGCTATTTCCATACAAAGAATTAAATCATCATCACATAGACTAACATGGGCATTCTGTTGGGTCTCTCCTTTGCTAAAAAAATTTGGTTCACTTTGCACATCTAACAAAGGTATTACGTCCTTCTCTATTTATTGGTCACCAGTTACAGTTTCAAATTCATTCACAATTTCATGATTTGGTGTCTCAACAAAATGCTCAATGGTCATGTTGTCATTTTCTTTATCAAGTGCAATTTTGGTTTCATTCATGCTCACACAAGGATTGATAAAATGTGTCTCTCTACAATTCACTGGGCATTCCAAGACAGGGGAAGTATCTAAGGGAAATCTAACAATGTCATCATTCTCATGGTAATTCATAAAGTTGGTCTAAGACTCAACATTAGATACACCCTCCATTTTGGCAGTAAGAAACCAAATAGCCCTAAGTTCTTCATCACTAAACTCATCACAAGAGACATCATTTTCACAAGAAAGACTCAAACGTTCGTGCACAAAGAACTCATCAACAAAGCACTCTTGTACAACATCTCCAACATTTGTAGATCCCAACTCCATTGGACACTTTAGACCACAATCAACATTTGCATTCATATTAAAAAAAATTTCCTCAAGAGTTGGTGTTTCAGTAATGAGAGATATACCTTCTGAGTGGCCTTGAGCTTCTTGAACTGGTGTCTCAAGTCCCCACAAGTTTCTCATTAAGGCACTCATGTGATCAAGTCTCTGTAGTGGTTCTGGAGCCTTCTCTTTCTTTTGAGCCAACCTTGTTTTCACTCTATCAGCCTTGTCCAAAATTTGAGACAACATGTCTTCCCGTTTTTCCTTTTCTTGATAAGACCCATTACCTCGCTGTTGGTCATGCCATGGCTCATAATATCTCGGTGTGGAGAAGTTTCCAAATATTCCAGGCGTTGGTCGTGTATCATCCATCCAATCTGATGGGTAATCATAGTGAGGCTCAACAAATTTCCCAAACCACCTGGACATATTTGGTCTATTGTGGTGTGCACACTTCAATGTCCATGAAATTCCAAAGCCCCTGCAGTTGCCACAACTGAACACAAGAGACTTGAATACAAAACAAGAAGTATAAAACTAACTAACACACAAAAACAACAAACAGAAAAAAGAAAATCACCACAAAAAAATAGAACCATATAAATCAAGAACACAAGTCTATCACAAAATCAACTCCTGACACTCTGCCTCTCCCCGACAACGGCGCCATTTTGGCGGAGGGAGGTCGGTCGCCCGACCTCGTCAAATACCCAAACTTACTCAACTAATGTAGAAGTGGCAAGTGGGATCGTATCCACAGGGAAGGTTTGGATGTCAAGAGATCACTTGTTCAATAAATCAAAGCAAATGGGACGAATGCAAAACAATATGAATGCAAAAATGAGAATGAATGCAAGGTTAGTATGCAAGCACTGCCTTGAGGATGAACCAATTGGTATGGACCTCAGCCTATTATCATCGACTTGTGTAACAGCATGAATGAGGGGATCGACCTTCTAGTGAGCTTAGGGTCGATCTCCTTGGTAGGTCTCACAACCCTAATTCACCATACTCCTCCGTCTTCCCTTGGTAGGGCAAGACCTAGGCTCGACTTCCTAATTCCCGATCCCTATCTGACACTAGAACCCTAACTCCCCCAGACAAGACAGTCATCCAAAGTTCAAGTTCTAATGTTCAAATAATCCTAAGTCTTTTCCATTATATTGACTTCAATTGTCAGTGGGTACCGCACAATTGAAGTCGCAACCATACACAGATCATAGGACTCATCCAAGTTGTTCCCTATTCTAGTGATGTTATTTCAATTTCCATTAATAGCACTAGATTGACTTCAGTGGGTACCGCAAATCACATGAAGGGCCTAAGTGTGAGTGAGTAAGCATTGAAATAAAACATCAAATAGATATATGAAACAATATCAAACACGTAATGAGCAATCCGAATGTCTCAAATAAGCTAAAGATCCATTCAATTGATCCTCAAGACAGTAAAATGTATGAAAGGGAAAAGAGAGAAAAGAACCTAATCTAAACTATGAACCCTAATCTAAGAATGCTATGTTGTGTTGTGTGCGGCCGCCTCCGAAAAGTCCTCCATTTTCTGATATTCCTATGCCTTTTATACTTTTCTCCCCGTGGAGGTGCCGATGATGCTTCCTAGAAATTTCCTTTTTTCACGGGGAGAATGCCACGTGTCTGCTTAAGCTTCCTGGAAGTTTCCTCCTTAGGCGAGGTAAGTGCCACGTATTCTGCCAAATGACGGTCAACCAAAGCAGTGAGGTCAACTGATAAATGTTTTAGTGCGCAATTAATCAAACAGTTGGTGCACTCAAATAGTTTGTGCATGCTTGCTTTAAATAGGCCTGTGTGAGTGTGGTGGGAGCATGAGCGTGGTACTAGGTGCGTAGATGCAAGGATAAGAAATATGTACAAGTGCGCGGGTGAGAAAGTGTCAATGAAATGTGCATGTGTGCAAGTGAGGGTGCGGGCGCACAGGCGCCCGCGTGTGTGCGTGCGTGAGTGTGCTTGCGCCCGCACAGTGTACGGGTGTGTGGCCTGTGCGGGCGCATAGGCGCCCACACAGGTGTGTGTGTGTGTGGCCTGTGCTAGCGCATAGGCGCCCGCACAGGCCGGTGTGTGTGAGTGTGCGGGCGCCTATTGTAATGTGTGTGTGCGTCGTGTGCGAGCAAGTGTTGTGTAGTGGACTTGTGTAGTGGAGTGCTTGGGACTTAATGTGGTGCATGACCAAGAGTGTTACATAACTCAAAAATCATTACTTTCTTCACAAAAACACAACTCTTAGCCAATTCCCACATTTCACCGGATGTAAACATTTCAACCACATACTTGTTCATCTGTCATCATTTTCATGAAAAGTTTATACAAAAGATCAAACAAGTGAAGCAAATAAGTCGATACAAACCCGACTTATCAAGAGCACGTTTTTCTGCAGCAAAAAGGCCACAATTAAAACGACACCAAGTTCAATCCAGTAAAAGGTGAAATGCACATTATTTTGGATGTCACTTAAAAAAAGTCTAACAAGTAAAATAATGGTGCATCACTTGCTTTATCATGTTCATATAAATACATACAATTGAAACTGAAATCTGGTTTGCCTTTGCAACAGTTTGTTGGTAATACGTATGCAAAAACAGGATCAGTAAGATTGAATTTCATTAGGAACAACCAGAAAGGACTGTACATTCTTTTGAAGGCCACTAAAAAACAATATAACAAGTAAAATAACAGTGGACCACTTGTTAGGAACAGTTAGGAAGAAAAACATTTTGAAAAATGTAGTAGGAGAGGTTTTCAATTTTTTAGTGAAACCTGCCAGACAGTAATTACGATGAATGAGTTAGTACACACGGCAAGGAAACCAAGTATTTGGAGCAAGCATAAAAAAAAGCAATGTTGTTTTTAATGTGCACTCACAAGAATGGTTTAACTACTGCAATAGATCTAAACATGAAAAATGGATGTTTGTGCATGGTAAAGACCACCAAACACTTTGGGGAAATTTCAAAATTTAGAGCAGCACATAAACTACAGTTGCGGGGAAATGCTGGTCAGACAAGTGTAAAAAGAATCACGCACAAAAGTCCCCAGGTGCAGAGAGAACAATATACCAAGCAAGAGGAAGGGAAAAAGCTTCATATATGTAAAAAAAACAGAAGAGATAAGGGCAAGACACTATGCAAAGCAAGGCATACAGTAAAGCGTTATATATTTTTTCAAATAGGCATGACACATTTCATGAAGATGTAGGAAAGTAATACGCAAGTAAAAATAGGCTTCGGAGGATAGGGAAAAAAACTTGCAGTAAAAGGGATTCACTGAGAAAAGGCATTTTTGCTGCAGAACCTCGCTCTGTAAGTTTGGATGGCAAATCTTATATACTAATTATAACAGAAGATGGCGAAATTTCTCTAAGTGAATCCTAAGCTGAGTTACCTTGGAAATTCTGCAGAGGTGCTCTAATTCTCCCACTCATTCCTAGAGCACCCATATTAAAACCATCATTGGAGCTAATAGACAATGCATCAGCTGCACCACCAAAGAGAAGTTTTTTGCCGACTCAGCGAAAGATTAACTTAGTACTTTGGAAAAGCGACCAGTTAACACGAAAACCAGTGAGAAAAGGTTAGATATACAAAATGGTACGCTACACGAAAAATGAACAATCGCATTTCTCACCCTGCATAGCAGAACCATGAGCATCGGAAGCAGTATTCTCAGTGGTCCTGTTCACAGAGCAGGACACATTACTTGTTTCACTAATAGACCTCTGTTTTTTTAATGCTCTTAGACTCCTACATCGTTTAAGCAATCTTTTTTTTCTCCCTGTGGTATATGTGCATATCGCTGTTGCCGCAGTTCATTTTTATCCATATAACAGGAACAGCAGAGCCCACACGATTAACCAGTACGAATGAACAAAAGAAAAGACAGCATGTAAAGAAGACACATAGAGGCCGCTGGGCATAGTAGTAGAAAACAGGTGGGACAGACCATATACGAAACGGCGGACAGCAAGAACATGTATATAAACAGCACAAAAGAACCAGAAACCGAATCATGAGAAGCAAGGCAAACAAGCGTGTAAAAGTAACAACACACATCAGCAGAGTCCCCTACATCGTTACAGCAAGTGTTTTTATTGTGAATGTGACAGCTGTGCATATTGTTGATGTCACAATCATTTTCTATCCATATAACATCAGCACCGGATAAACATTACACATGCACAATGCTGGGGTATAAGCAAGGGGGCAAACAGTTGAGACAACCAAACATGGAATCACATGCACAGACAACATCTATATAAGCAGCAGGAGACCAGAAAGAGCATCACAGCAAGCAAGGCCAACATGTGAGCAAAACTAAAACGACACAGCAGCAACAAACAGAGAGAAAGGAGAACTACTGCATAAGGAAGTGGAGGTACCCACATAACATGCACAGAGTGCGACGTAAAGAGGGGGTGTAAAGCAAGGGCAACAGAGACATATCACAATTAGATAAAATAGAACTACCAAAGCATTGAAAGGGATATTATGTAGGCTTAGCTTACCACGGAATGTATATATACCATAAACAACAAGATTCTGATGAATATGCAGCAGGCCAGCAAACGTAACGAAACATAAGCATGTAAAGACCACGGCAAACAGGGTGGTGTTACAGCAGCGAATGCATAAAGACATAATTATTACAAGTAGGTTGAATGACAGCAGCCCTCATAGATAAGCAACAATGTATGCCCATCTCACCTATATGGCAGACAGCAATGCAGATCCCTGTAAAGAAGCAAAGGACAGCTAGATGCAGAGAGGAGGGTCGACCTGCTGACAAGGGGGAAAAACTGGTCATATAGGCTCAAAGAGGACAGAACAACGAGAAAGAGGAAAGCCTAAACATAGAGAGCAAGAAGGAATCCCCCAGCCGATAAAAAATAGCAGCAAATGAACAGTTAAAAAAAACAAGCAGCAGCTTTAAATGCAGAAGGAAGGACACATGAACCAATTCCAACACCAATAACCGTTAAAAAAAACAGAGCATATACAAAAAGAGGAAGTCGATCGGATGGATGGCACAAGATAACAGCGCAGGTATTCAACATATTGAAAGAGCAAGTGTAGATATACGGAGATGCACAACACGTAGGACATCATGGAAAGAACAAAGCACAAACACTAATACTGAGAGTATAAAAATAAACATGCAGAAGAGAAGGGTCAGCAACAAAACATACACGAAGGCATGAGGAAATAAAAAAGCAGTAGCATTAGATGCGGCAGCAACAATACACGGAGCAAGACTAAATCAGTTTGATCAAGCATCAAACATAGACAGGATACGAAGACAAACCTACCACGACAATAAACAGACTCAAGAAAGAAACGACCAAGAAGCCACGAAGGGAATCAATACGCGAAAAAGAAGCAAAAGCCTCTAAACGAATCCTCACTACACTCGTATGTATTTTATTATATTTCAGATTTAAGTGATGGAATAAATAAGTAACTGAAATAACAGAACGTCGAGAAGATAATATAACAAAGTAGCAGGGAAGAAAGCATTCGACCAAGCGTAGAAAGACAACATACAAAAATAGAAGGTAGGAGATTAATGTGCCGAAGTTAGGAGCGGGGACTTTGAATTTGTTTCTGAGCAGTTTTTTTTCAAAATTCGAAGGAGCACAACCGTAGCAGAACACAGTTAAGGATGGTGACAACACGAACGAAAAACGTAGTGAAGGAAACCAAAGGTAGCAGGTTTAAAAGTAAAAGAGAATGCAAAACAGAACAGAAGAGAATGAGAAGAGTAATAAAAGTTTGCTTAGAAAGTTAAATACAAAGAAAAGAACTTCCCATTGGCTGATTTGACAGAGAACACTGCCGCCGGGTCTCGAACCACCCGATGGTGTGTGAGCAGAAGATAGTAACCAAATGTGAAAGACCATTATAACACGAAGGAGCAAGAGAAGTCTAGAATTCCAGGAAAGCTGCAAGAAAGGAGTAAAGAGTATTTTTGCCATTTTTTCCTCGAGTACCACAGGGGGAAAAAAATCCCATCCCCAAGCAGCTGGTACAAATGCAGAGTTGACACGACCAATGTTAATGCGACGGAGAGAAACGTATTTATCTAATTATTAATTCAGAAGAAGAGGGGAGGAGAGAAGAGCTGAGAGCTGAAAAGAGGCGAGCATGTGGGGTTGGAGCAAAGGTGAGGGATGTGAGATGAACTGAACAATGAACGGTAAGTGGAGAAGAGTAGGAATAATGATGAGAAGAACAGGGGGAGTGGAGAAAAGGTGAGAGAGGGTAGAGGTTAGAGAGGAGCATTAATTAGGTAGCTGTCCTAAGAGAGGAGCATTAATTAGATGTTGACAATTTTTCGACGGAGCAGCGGAGCATTTATTAGCCCTTCAGAGGATGAGAGGAGAAAGGAGGGACACTTGAGAGGGACAACGTCGTTTTGAAGTAGGATTTTTTTTGCTTTGACGCCCGCACGTGACCACAGGCTGGGGGAGCATGCGATGGTCGCAATTCTCTTGGTGGTTATAAGGTATACCAGATAATAAAGTTTTTTTACTCATTATAAAAAATAATAAAGTTATTTTAATGCCTTTCATAATAAATATGCTAAAGTTATTTCTTATTTATAATAATGACGCAATTTTTTAAAATTTTTCTTTTTTTAGTCGCTGCCTATGCTAAAAACAGAGTTAGACCTAATAGAAGGAAGATAGGAGGGATTCACATAAGAGTTGAGGATTAAAGTTGGAGGTGCTTATATAGTTAATTTTTTATTGTTTAAAATAATTTTAAAATAGATTTTAAAAGCAAAACCCCAAAACTCATACCATCCTTAAAGTTGGAGGTGATTTGAAGTTGATTATTTAAAATATTGTTAAAATTAAGTTTAAAAGAAAAACCTCAAAACAAATACTTTCCTTTTTTTCCCGTCTCGCAATAATAAAACATTCATTAATAGAAAACTACTTTAATAAAAAAAACATACATAAATTAACTTTGATAATATCATACATGCACGATTAAAATGGGTGGAATATCGGGATGAAAAAATAAAAATGTTTCTAATCTTAGTTGGTTTAGGTTATATTTTCTAATTGTTTTATTGTTTAAAATATTTTACTAGAATAATATTTTAGTGTATTCATTGTTTTAAAATTAAGTACATACATTATATTTTCTAATTGTTATATTATTTAAAACATTTTATTAAAAGGAAAATTTTCAAAAAAAAAAAGTTTTTTCACATTTTATTGAAGAACTTTTTTCACCACTCACATTTAAAATAATACAATTTCGTTATTCTAACTAAAATTTCGTATTAGATTGGTCCTTTTATTTAATTTTATGTTTTTTTAACAAAAGTATACACACGTCATTAGTCGACGATGTACACGTACTTTCTGTTAAAAAAAATTTAAAAATTGGATGAAATGATAAATTTAATATGATTTTTAATGTGAGTAACGAAATTGTAAAATTTTAAATGCTAGTGAGGAATTTTTTTTCCCAACAAATATGAAGGATAACTTTTGTAACGCAAAAACTTATATGAAACAAGTTTATAGATGAAATGTCATTCGCTATTTTTTTATACTTGATATGCTTTTTTTTTATACTTGATAAACTAATTTTTATATTTGATATTTGATATGTTAATTATTGGATACTAAAGTGAAAATTTGATTAATTAATTTGAAAATTTAATATGATAAAGTGAGAATTTGATACAACAAAGCGAAAAATTGATATTCTAATTTGAAAATTGATACTCTAAAGTAAAATTTTGTTCTAATAAATTGAAATTTTGATACTTATTGATACTTTTAATGCACTAATTTTTTAAATTAATATTTTCTTGATACTTATTGATACTTTTGATTAGCTAACTTTTTATAAGGGCTAAATACCAGGAACCCCCTTGTGGTTTGCCGAAAATCCCTATAACCCCTATGTTTTATAAAAACATACCGAGTACCCCCATGTGTTTTGGGGTGAAGTAGAAAGTGGATGGAAAACGGGTCTTCTAACGACGCTTGAATGACACGTGCTTAAAAGTGCAAGTGTGATTTACTAAGGGTGAATTAATGCCAGAATTTGCCCAAACTACCCCTTATTTTACCGTCTTCATCAGCATAAATCATCTCCTTCAAAACAGATCGATGTCCTTTTTTTTTTCTTCTTCTTCTTTTTTTCTGTAAACAATCTATGTTCTTCTTCTTCCTTTCAAAGCTTTGCCCTACCACTTCTAAAATCCTCAACACACACTTCTATTGATCTGTGTTCAAACTTGAACAACCCAAATACTATACCTATCAAGATCAAGTTGCTGCAATATCTAAGTGGTGGAGGAACTCGTGGATTAGAATACAGCCAACATCAAGGTGCTGTAACAATTACCAGAAAATGTCAAGTTCGAGCTATAGTGGTGGAGGAACTCGTGGATTGAGGTATCAATATAAATATTATGAATGTGGAAAAAAAGGCATGGTAAAGATTGTGAATTCAGAAAAACCTTCAAAAGGAATGTTGTATTTTGTGTGTGAGACAAAAAAATGTGATTTTTGGGCATGGTGTAATCCGACATCGATTGAGGTAGGAGGAGAAAATAACAAAGGAATCATCAACAACAACAATGCAGCTCACAGGAATTGTGCAATTGGAAGTGTTGAAGATTGCCGAATATCTCCAATAAAACAACAAATGGAGGATAGCTTGAAAATGATGAAATTGCTAATGATTGTATGTGTTTTTGTTGCTTTTCTGCCTTTGGCAATTAGTATTTTCAAGTGAAGTATTATTAGCTAGGATTTTCAAGTGAATCTGTATTCAATTTTCATTATGAATTGAAATAAAATGTTTGCTATCATTTGAGAAATCAGTATTAAAATACTATAACATGTGGTTTTGCTTCTCTGTAAAGTTGTAAAGTTGTAGGGCAGTATCTCAAAGAATAAAGAAGTAGGCTTTTCATAATTGGAAGATGTATTGTATTGCTTCTCTGTTCGCATGATTAGAAGAGAGGGTGGCTTCATGCAAAACCTCTTATGCTGGAGCTTCGACTTGGAGGCCATTTTTTACTTTTCTTGCTCTTTTCCCTGAGCTGAAAATCCAAAGAAATGAGATTGATTGAATGAGGCAATTTTCATTATGAATTGAAATAAAATGTTCGCTATCATTTGAGAAATCAGTATTAAAATACTATAACATGTATAATTTTAGTAGTTTAGAATGCCATAATAGCTAGGAATTGGTAAATACCAAATCAGAAACCTATGACAAATATCAGTTCCAATCTCCAGTAATGAAAACAATGCTGAATACCACAATACTCAAAATATCCATACCACATCTACTTTATATATTGTGCAAAATAAAACATGAACATAGAAGATTCATGTCAATTACAACCAAACATTTTTGAGTACATCCACTTCATATATTGTGCAACAGATAACCTGAGCATATCAGTTTTGACAACCAAACATTTACCAACACATCCAAACATTGTGCAAAAGACAACATGAACATAGCAGTTTCATGTCAATTACAACCACTATCAAACATTTAAACTGAACTCAATATCAAACATTTCTAGACACTCTAGATCGTATGGCTTGCAACACTGATGCAATTGTGGGTATTTTCCTTGTTGATGCATCCCTAGCATTTGGTTGCACACTTGTATGAGATGGAATAGCAGCATCAAGACTTCGATTTGAATGTTGCACCCGCTGTGATGTAGAAGAATTGGGAAGAGGTTGTGAGATGGATGTGATTGGAGGCTGTATGAATTATAAAATAATTGTAAGATGCAACATAAAAATGTAAAAGGATATTAGTACTAATACATGTGTTCTTATTTCTTGTAATAGGTTCAAGTTAAAAGGTTAGAAAAATATGAAATAATGTTAGTGTATTTACCTGTGTCATTGCTTGTGAAGTTTGCGGTAGAGGTTGTGAACTAGAATGAATTTGAGTCTATATGAAAGATACAATGCTTATGTTAATATGTTAAAACAATACAGTTTGAAAAATGTGTAGTAATGCAAATATATGTACCTGTGGCATTGATTGTGAAGTTTGAGGTACAGGATGTGAACCAGCTTGATTTTCAGCCTATATGAAGAATACAACTATTAAGTTAATATACTACAACAATAGAGTTTGAAAAATGTGTATTAATGTGAATATATGTACCTGTGGCATTGACTGTGATAATGGACATTTTTTGGATTTTTTGGATTGTGGATATCCTGATCTTGAACTACCAGCAGCTGATCTTTTTCTTCCAATACCACTACCACTAACAACAGGAATTTTTCCTCTTTTTTGTTGTACATTACTTTCTTGCTGACTTTCTTGCTGACTTGCTTGCTGACTTTCTTGCTGTACATTATCATGATCTGTCCTTTGTCCACTTACTTGTTGTGTCTCAGCATTCCTATCAGTTGCATTGGATTTCTCAGGTGCCTAGATAATGAAATTATATCAGTTGCTCAAGAGGCTGATCTTGAGGCTACTCAGGAGGCTGAACTTCAGGTTGCTCAAGAGGCTGATATTCAGGTTGCTCAGGTTGCTGATGTGGCAGTTTTGAAGGCTGATTTTGAGGCTGCTCAGATTGCTCTTGTGGCAGTTTTGAAGGCTGATCATGAGGCTGCTCACGTTGCTCCTGTGGTAGTTTTGAAGACTGCCCTTGGGACTGCTCATGTGAGAGTTTTGAGGGCTGTTCTTGGGGCTGCTTATGTTCCTTAGATTAATCTTTTTGCTTTGCTGATAGGCGTGGAAGCTGCTTTGATGGATTCCCTATTGACGCCTTAAGCTGTACAGATTTTCTAGCTGTTTTTTTAACCACAATCCCTGCCCTTTCCCTACCTGAGCAATTAACCACAGACCCATTAGCTATTTCATTCAGCCCTATATTCCCTGGATAGTCAGTACTTTTCTCAACCTCACTTCTTGTTTGTCTTCTCTCAACCTTAGTACTTCTCAATTGTCTTTTTTGTGGTCTTTTCTTGCTCCTTCTTTCAGTTTTCTATCCTTCAGTTTTCTAGATGATTTAGTTTTACTTCTATTCTTACCATCCTCAATATTATCATTTTCACCCTGTGGCCCACCACTACCCTCACCTTCTTCATTGTTTTTATCTTTATCCTCTCCATGATAAGTCAATGCTAGAAAACCTTCACTAACAGTCCTTTCATACAAAATTTTTCCTTTAGGGGATACAATCATTAGTGGCATTTCACCCTTTTCAACATATAAGTGCATTTCTTTCAATCCCTCATAGCCACTAATTAGCAACTCTATATCCACATCATTTTCTATTCGAACAACTCCAACATCTAATGCACAACATGGTACTTGATAATATATCTTAATGTTAAGTGCACTAGAATCAATCATATTATACATTTCATTTAACTTTTGCACTGACAAATAATCCATATTATACTTTTTAAATATCCCAACTTTATCACCAGTGTATATTTATCACCAGTGTATATTAAAGTTGGTTTCTCAATAAAACGACCACCAAAATGTATGTGAATATCAATGTCTGATAAAGCAGGTATGTGTCTTGGACCTGACATTAAACAATATAAATACATCATTTATCAATTATTATGCACCAAAGCTTAAAATCTTAATTTAAGTATACCAAAGTTCATAAAATTCAACCTACCCCGTCCTCTTCAAACTAATCTACAACAGTCAGTCAACATTATTGTTTCAACCTACACCAAACACCTCATAATAGTGCACAGATCACAATATTATAACTAGATGTGTTAGTTTAGTAACTTACCATTAGATTCTTTCGCCATTGAAGCTAGGGCTAATAACTTCTTGCAAAATCTCCTTCGTTTGTCTAATCTCCTTCGATGCTACTTTGACTGCTTCAAATCTCCTTCAAATCTCCTTCTTACTGCTTGAAAATCTTCTTACTGCTTCGATGCTATAAAGTTTGTCAAATCTCCTTCGTTTCTCAAATCTACTTCGATGCTTTTTTTACTGCCTCAATTCTCCTTCTTACTGCTTCAAAATATTCTTACTGCTTCAATGCTATTTCCATTTTGGAGATCTTCTTCTTCGATTTGCTTTTCATAATGGAAGAGAGATTCGATTTGCTTTTCAGAATGGAAGAAATATTTTCACGACCAAATCGATTTTGACTGGCTGTAAAATTAGCTTATTACAGAGAAAAAGTTATTAATATCGGGGTATAATGGGAAACATAAACGATTCCGTTAGAAGACCCGTTTTCCATCCACTTTCTACTTCACCCCAAAACACATTGGGGTACTCGGTATGTTTTTATAAAACATGGGGTTATAGGAATTTTCAGCAAACCACAAGGGGGTTCCTATTATTTTGCCCTTTTTAAAATTGTTAAACTAATTTCTTAATACACTAATTTTTTGAATTAATAGAAAGGAGGCATATATCAAGCCGTTTAGAAAGGAGAACACTCCTTTTTGTAATATTCCCTTACTACTTACTAGAATAATAATTTTAGTTTATTCATTGATTTAAAATTACTATAGGGAAAAGAATGCAATAAAATCACTTCAACTTTCCTATCCTTCCTGAGGGGGGGAAAAAATCACAGGGCGGCTCCGTTTTGTTCTTTTGTACCAACGGAAGAGAAGATGAGTTTAATCGCAGGTTCTTATGAGCGTTTCATTTGGGGTTTCAAACTAAAATCCGCTGAATCAATCTCTCTATTCCCACTCTTCTCTTTCCCTTCCCACATCTCTCCAATTAAGTGCGCCGCCGTTTCAGGTTCCGCCGCCGTTACTGGCGGCTCCGACGATACCATCAAAATCTACGACCTCTCAACTTCCTCTGAAATTGGCTCACTTCATTACACCTCCTCCATAACTTCTCTCTCTTTCTTCACCCCGCCTAACTCACCCGTTTCCCTTCCCCGGAACCTCATCGCGGCTGCGGATGATGGCGCCGTCATAATTTATGATGCCGACCCTTTTGTTCATTTGAAAACTGTAAAGAATGTGCATAAGAAGGGAGTGAATGATATTTCCGTGCATCCTTCTGGAAGGCTGGCGTTGACGGTTGGGCGCGATGAATGCTTGGCTATGGTGAATTTAGTTAGGGGGAGGAGGAGTTTTTGTTGTAGATTGGGAAAGGAAGCTTCCATTGTGAGGTTTAGTGAAAGTGGTGACAGGATTTTTATGGTTGTGGATGATAAAATTAATGTTCATGAATCAGAGGATGCGAAAATAGTTTGTGAATTGGATAATAAGAAAAGGGTCCTTTGTGCTACTCCTGGTTCGGTGAGGATTTCTTCCTTTTTTTTAATTATTTTTTCTTTTTATGCTATTTTTATGTTTAGAATTGGTTTTTTCGTTATTGAATCAATGATATGATAGGTGAGATTTGATTTTTATTTGGATTTCTAGTTATGAATAGCGTTGGATTTTGAAAAGTCATGATTTTGTTATAAAAAGTTGTAGGTGGTAGTATAAATGGTTATTTGTTTCTCTTGGTGGATGTGAGATATTACGTTGAATGTTATGCTGTGCTAAATTTGTACTTATGTTTAGTCTATGTTAAACTTGAAGATGAGGAACAAGTTAGCTATCCATTCGATTGTGACTTACCAGTGTGTCATTCATGAAGTAAATTCAAAATGTTTAAGTCAGTCGGACCGTAAGGAAAAGGAAATTATTTGAATTGCAATTTTCAGTTGATCATACTCATTGATCTTCGGCTCTGTTAGTTGTGAAACTTCTACATGTTTTGTGTTTAGATGAAGTTATTTGTTGGAGTATTTCCATACTTTTCAGAAATTGGATTTTGATGTCTAATTGAAATGATTGGTAGGATGGAATTCTGTTTACTGGCGGGGAGGATCGAAATATTACAGCATGGGATACAAATTCAGGAAAAGTTGCATATAGTATTGAAGATGCACATTCAGCCCGTGTAAAAGGTATTGCTGTACTGTCTAAAAGTGGTGATGAAACTTCTGAAGATGGTCCATATATACTAGCATCTGCTTCGTCTGATGGTGTCATACGCGTTTGGGATGTTCGTATGGCTAACAAGGGCCACCCAACTCCACTTGCTGAGGTTAAAACAAAATCCAGGCTGACTTGTCTTGCCGGATCATTCATCCGATGTGAGTATGGAAACTGTGTTGTGCATTTGCTATATTTCCAGATTTTGTGACAAAGTTTAGTTTGTTATTGGTTTTTTAACTGTCAAATTAAGTTCGAAAGCATCTCAATTTTTCGGTTTCTGAAGGTATTCTCTTTCATTGACCTGGTAACTTTAGTTGTTCCCATTCTGGTTAATCAAATTGGAGTTTACTAGATAACTTTTTTGCTGTAATTTGAGTGATTGAAATCTTGAGAAGGTTATAAATACTGTGCAATGAGAACAATGGATGATAGGTGACTAAAGAGATAAAGGAGAGGTACTGAAAAGGAAGATGATGTAAAAAAAAGCATACAGAATATTTTTTAGGCAATAGTTTACAAGTTTTCTTTTGCTTTCACTTCTTTCCTGGGTAAAGATTTACATATATGGGACGCCAATGAATCTAGTGCGTCAAGTGTTTTTTTGTTTTCTTTCAAAGAGCATGAATCTTGTCTCCATGCTTGCTCTATGAAACGATGGATTTGTGTATAATGCTAAAATTAATTCTATTATTCCTTCTCATTCAGCTGCGAAACAGCCACAAGTTGGAAACGCTACCCAAAGTGATAACCAGGAGGAGCTAGTTGAAGAGTCATGACATCGTCTTTTTGTCAAGTGTGTAATGAAGCCCTAGCCTATCTTCTCTGTTTCTCTGTTTCATTTTTCCCCTGTTTCATTTTTCCCCTACCTTAGTGTGTCTTAGAGAGAGATATTTAAGCTGTAGTTGAGCTATAACTACAACAGTTTTGACTGCTCAAATATATGTTTTATGATTTTATTCACATGATAATTTGAGTTAGCTGACTTTGTGAAAGTTTTATTCGTAAAGTTTTCTTTTCTCTTTTATACGTAAGTTGTTTTATTAAATTTATCCTTGGACATGGCTTTGTCTGCAAGAAATTAATTATGAACAAGCCACTATTAAGTTCTCATATTGGTTTAGAAAAATTTTATGCTTTTTAGTATCTGCTAGCATTTTCTTTCGTCTATTTGGACTATTTGGAAAGAAAGAAATAGAGTGTTTTTGCTAGAGTTCGCAGAAATATAGAGCAGTTGAAAATCTTTTTCAGAATAGTCTCTAATTCTGAAAAAAAAAAATGAACAATTCCTATTGACTACATATATTTACTGATTTATTGGATAGATGATTAATCTATTGGAAGATTTTGAAGCATCTGTAGTTTGGCTTGCACCCCTTGATGCATCTTAACATGAAACTAATACCATTAAAGATGCCCCAGTTTTTTTTTTTTTTTTTTGGTCTTTTTCTCTTCTTGAAATTTCATTTGTAAAAAGAGAAATATGGAGTTAATAGCTCTAGTTTAGACTCGTTACTGTGCTTATAGCCTTGTTCTTTCAAGGAAGCGCATGATTAGCCACAACCTTTGAGGTGCAGAATGTGAAGCCATCATTAGAACTTGCAGTTCCACTTCAAAATGTTGCTTAGCAAATCATGATTTACAGAGATGTTGCTAGATTGTCTACAAGTTTCTTAAATTACCCTGAGCTCTTAGATTCATCACAACATTAACCTTTTCAGTTTGCAATTAGCATTCCTATGCATAGTGCTAAACAACCTTTTACCTGGGTCATTCTTCTGTCTTTTGTGAGACCGTCTCATATATAAGACTTGCGCATGAATTTCACTTTAACATATAAAGTATAAAAAAATTAGCGTATAAAGTATCAAATATTAGTGTATAAAGTATAAAAAATTAACATATTAGCGTATAACGTATAAAAAATTAGCGTATTAACGTATAAAGTATAATTTACGTATCACGTTTCATATATGAGACGGTATTACAAGAGTTTTTGCGTTATCTTATCCTTTTAAGTTTATTATTGTCTTGCTCTAGAACAGGCTTTCATTCTTATCACAATTGTATTCTAATATCACTTGTTATCAGTAATCTATATATGTTTTGTTTATATCTTTCTATATTGAGACATTGTTGCAGAATATTTTCAGAGTTTATGAAATTTTGTTGATTTTAGTTCCTAGAAAATGATATCAGGTTCAATTGTTGTGAATTTCATGGTTTGTTGGTACGTTAGTCGTATGTATTTTTTTTGTTATGCTGTTGTAGCTTGGGGTTTTTCAGCTTTAGACTAGCGATACACCCACCGGCTTCTCACTATTCCTTTTGTTTTTTCTCTTTCTTAAAATACTCCATGGCTTTTGTTTATTTCCATGTAGTTCTGCTTTATTTATAGGTGGTTTGCTTTATCATTTGATCCTTCATCGTGCGTTAGTGTTCTCTAATTTTCTTGTTGCTTAAAAAACTCCTATGAGACCGTGGCATACATGCGACGTCATACATGAATTGTTGCATTTGATACGTGATTTTTTACATTTATATGCGAATATTTTTTTTTGATACGCTAATGTGGTATACTTGATATGGTAATTTTTATACCTTATATGCTAATATACAATTTTTTATACGCTGTACGCTAATCTTTAATATGCTAATTTTTTATATTTTTTGATACTTTATGCACTAATTTTTTATACTTTATACATTAAACTCAAAATTGATACGCTAATACGCATACTTTATACACTAATTTTTTATACTTCATACGTTAATTTTTTTATGCTTTAGCAAAGTGAAATTTGATACAGTGATTTTTTTTTTATACATTGATGGTGAATTTAATATGCAAGTAGTATAAATGAGACAGTCATACAAATGTCTACCCGTTTGTCATGAACTCATCTTTTGAAATAACGCTGTAGTTGGGATCATTCACGCCTTTAGTGAAGTTTTGTGTAATTGAAACTCTATTAATAGTGTATGTAATTGAAAGAACAATTTTGCTTCTCTATTCTAACTCTCTCCCTCTTTTCCCTCTTCCTTTTCCTTCTTTCTCAAAATTCTTATCTTTAATCTGAAAATTCTCTTAACATTTGAAGATCATTACAATTGGTATTAGAGCCCTAAATCCTTGGATCAATCATTGATTATGCAATTCAAAACTCATTTCCCAGCTTCTCTCAATAACATTTCTTTTCTTTTCTCTCTTCCCTGCTTTCTCTCCTAAATCTAAATTCTCTCTTGATTCAATTCTTCATCGTGCAAACAATTCAGAGCTAAAACCTAACAATTTGCTTATGGTTGTCATAGGCAGTGTTTTCTAATCATCCAAATCTCTCAAGTTCACTCTCACTCAATTCCTTCTTTCCTAAATATGAATTCTCTCTTGATTCAATTTCTTCATCGTGCAAACAATTTAGAGGTAAAGCCTAACAATTTGGTTATGGTTGTAATAGGCCATGCTTTCTAATAATCCAAATCTCTCAAGTTTTCTTTCACTCAATTTCTTCTTCTTCAACCTCTTTTCTTACTTTTGTGTTCCATGCTCAGTATATGTGCCAATACAGCTTTTCAAAATTCTTATCTTTTAATCTAATGCGAGCGCGTGTACTAGAGGGAGGACCTTCGAATAAAGGGAACAGGGAAATACTGTTCTTATCTTCTAATTTGATGCGAGCTCGTGTACTAGTGGCAGGACCTTCGAACTAAGGGAAATACTGTTCTTATCTTTTAATCTGAATACTGTTCTTATCTTCTAATCTGATGCGAGCTTGTGTACTAGAAGTAGGACCTTCGAACAAAGGGAAGGGCTGACCTCTAGTCCCAAAAACCTTAAGGTACTTCACGTGACCATTGGAGTTATTTAATACAAGTCTTCTTAATTTTCGTTTAAGTCAAAACCTCACCAAAATAACCCGAATGGAATGTATGAAGATCAAAACTAGTTTTGTTCCAACACATTTGACAATCATTAGGTCCAAAACAAGATATTATTAGTCATTTTAGTTTGGTAAACTTTTTTTTATTAGTTTTATTGAGTAATGGAATGATCAAATTAGTGTTTCCTACCTATTTATAATGCAATTTTCATCTATTTACGGAGCATGTTACAATCAAACAAAGTGTGAAATTACTCTCTTAGATCTTTTGAACTCTGTTGAATTTATCAAGCCTTAACTTGTGGCATTCTTTTTAACATGTCAACCAATGAATCACAAATTGATTGTGGCGTTTTCTACCAATTTCAAGGTTCTTGCTTCGTTAAGCAGCCTGTCAAAGATATTTCATTTAGAAACACACTAGTTCATATCACAATGGGAGAAAACTTCTAAAAAAACAAACAGAGAGAAAACTTCTGTGTCTTGTGAGGCTAATCCCTACTTTTCCTTTCTGTTCAGCGCGTTTCCACCATGACTTTATCATATTGTGCTTCAATGTATAGAGTCATCTAATTTGTTTCGCAACAAAATGAAATCTGCATGAAATAAAGTGTGCATTAGCGTCTGTTAAGCAACATCTTCCTATGTATGATTTGACAACGCAGCTCTAGTCGCAGCAATGTCATGTCCCGAACGCCGCAAGTCCCCAACAGTTTGATGCTTACCCAAACTCCACCAGGGTGTGAATTTGCGGTTTCTGGATGCCATATCACTCAAGTTTACCTGCAACAATAAGACTAAGAGCTGATCACGCATTGAAAGAAAATGGAAGATATCCGAGTAAAAGTAACAAGAACAGACCTTGGACAATTGGATTTGCTTCGTTCCAGACAAAGGAAAAGTAAGCAAACAATAGAACCAAAATGAAGACTTATCTTATCCTTGATGCCGGGACTCGAATTTTCAACCTAAACTCTACCTCTAATTCAATGGAAAGGTTTATTATGATGCCAGCTGAAATTTACATTGATACTTTGTCGTCGTTAAACGAAACAGATAGAGCTGTATAATATGGTGGCAAAGTTACTGTGGACAAATCATCGAGGCTGCATATTAGGAGCACCTAATATACAACCCAGATACAATAAAGTAAATTTGTATTATATATGACATGAAATGAAATTAAACAAACAAAGGGAATCAGAAAATTAATTCGGTTTAATACCAGATGCTGAAGTTGAAACCAAGAGGAAAAGAGTTGCATTTTCCATGTTGCATCATTTGAATTATAGCTTTGGCATCAGATTGAACTTCAGCATTAGGCCAACCCCCAACTTTTATAAGCTTGTAAGGGTGCAAACCTTAAAGCCAGTGCCACTATCCCCATCCTCTTAGCAAAGTGCCATTACTATTTCTTGCCACAGCACCAAAACCGACCGCCTATTTGATCACAACTTCTCTTAGATGAGTCCAGAATAGTTTAGGAATCTGCACTAGAGAAGTTAACTATTTAATTGATCAAGAATCTTTCAACCAGTTTTTTTAAGCTCTGTTAACAATTCCAATTTCTGAAATCCAATCATGGTTAAGGAATCATTCTTTCCAGGCTTTCCACATATGTCAGAGAAGTAAGATTTAAAAAGCAATATGATCAGTAATCTAATCTTTTTGTTCGATCTGCTCCAATTCTTTCTACCATTCCAAGAATTATCCCATTTGATAGGTGCTACTTTCCATGCAATTGATCGTCATCCATGGAGCAGGATGACGGTCCCAGTTAAATGAAGCACAATAAGAACCACTTTAGACCACTTTGCATGTCATACAGTTCAGAGAAGGGCAATGGTCTTCCTAAAGGACTCATAATAGTTGCAGCCTGGAATCTTTGATAAATTTCTCTGTTTCATCCATTTCTGAGCCTTCCTTGAACTGTTCCACAAACCTGCATTAGCATGCACCACTGAACAACCATGTCATCCTAGTAAAATGAGAGCACAATAAGAACCACTTTAGACCACTTTGCCATGTCATCCGGATGAGAGAAGTGCAATGGTCTTGCCATGAGACTCAAAATAGCTGCAGCCTGGAGTCTTTAATAAACTTCTCTGTTCCATCAATTTCCGAGCCTTCCTTGAACTATCCCATAAACCTGCATTAGCATACATCCCTGAGATAACCACATAGTTGGCCGAGTTCTCAGGTTCAATCTTCGCTAAATGCTTGGCGGCCATTTCACCAAGAGACATGTCGCCATAAATGCTACAGGCCCCAAGAATTGAAATCCAAAGAGAGGCATTTGGCTTGATGTTCATGTTGCAGACTAGATCATAAGATTGTTCTAAATGACCTCCACGTGCAAAGAGGTCTACCAGACAAGAATAGTGCTTGGCTTTAGGAGAAATATTATGGTTGCTAACCAATTTATAAAAATATTTCAATCCTTCACCAGTCAAACCATTATGACTACAGGCTGAGAGAAGAGATAACAATGTCACACCGTTAGGCTTCAATCCTTCACCTTCCATCTTCTTATAAAGTGAAACAGCATCATTTCCATAACCATTCCTGCCAAGCCCACAAATCAGTGTTGTCCAAGTAATGATATTTTTCTCCTCCATTTCATAAAAAATACGCTTAGCATCTTGTATATCCCCTGATTTAGAGTACATGTCAATCAGAGCATTGCCAATAGCCACATCCAGATGAATTTGATACTTTAATACAATAGAATGTAATTGTTTCCCCAAGCACAAAGAAGCAGTATTGGCACATATACTTAGCATGGAACACAAAATTACATTGTCAATTCTGACATGCATCCTACGTATTTCGTTGAAGAGTTCCAGGGCCTTACAACTATGCATACCTTCACGGGCATATCCAGTGACCAAGGCCGTGCATGATATGATGTCCTTATTCCGCATATTTTTATATAGATGATCCGCATTGTCCATGCTTCCACATTTTACATAGGCATCGACTAAAGATCCAATCAATTTATTATGTGATTCAAAACCCAACTGAATAATGAAATTATGTATTAAGCCAACTTCAAAAAGTCCACCACCATCAGTAGAGGCTCTCAAAAGACTTCCATAGGTGAAGTGATCAGGTAGCAAACCTAAAAATGTTTCGTGTAAGTACCATAGAAAGCATTAATTCAACATAAACAAGAGAAAAAATAGAAGAGAACCAAGAGTTGGGCCACTCTACTCTAGGAGAGAATGGAATGAGGAAAGAAAAGAAAAAAACTTCTTTCATGACCAATAAAGATAGCAAAAAGGAAAAGAAAACAACAACAATGCAGAAAAGAGAAAAGAGGGGAAAAAAAAAGACCATTATCTTTTTTCATACCATCTCTTAGCATTAGGCGAAACATGGAAAAAGCATTATCGTGGAACCCTTGGCTAGCAAATCCACCAATAATTGCATTCCAAGATACCAAATCTTTCTGTTTCGTGGATTTGAACAAACAAAAAGCATCCTCCACTTTGCCACATTTGGAATACAAATCAACTAATGCACTCAGGACAAACAAATTCTCCACAAACCTGCCCTTCTGAGCAAGCCCTTGAATCTGCTTTCCTCTGTCCAAACACAATAAGTCAGTGCATGCCCGCAAGACACTCCCATAAGTGTACTGATTGCATTTAACGCCTTGTTTATGCATTTCTGAAAACACCCTCAGGGCTTCTTCCGATTTTCCATCCTGGGAATATCCTGAAATCAGAGCAGTCCAAGAAACCACACTTCTTTGGAGCATTCTATCAGACACTTTACGAGCATTTATCATGTCACCCATTTTAGAATAAAATATAATCAATTTTGTGTTTAAATGGGCATTTAAACAAAACCCATTCACTATAAGCTGACCATGAGTTAAAACGCCATGTCTTTTGGCTTTTGCATCAATGCAGAGCTGCAGAAGTTTCAAGTAGGGAGAATAATCTGAAAGCTCTAGCCAAGATAAACTGAATGTCCTAACTTGGTTTAAGGTTCCCGAGTTGTGCTTAGGCAATGTCGCACTTGAGTACGGCGATGCACATCGGAGATTCATGGTCGCACCTCCGATTTGCAACTGTAAAATCAACCTCGTCACTTTGTAAACATTAACGCCAATCATCATACAACGCCCATCCCTCCCTCGCTCCCTTAATTTAAGGAACAGTAAAATGACAATACGTTTGCTGGGGCAGGGTTCTGGAATTGGAATTACCAATAATTAACTAAACACAAGCAGAAGAATCATCTTATCTTGAACCAAAATCAAAATTTTCTTTTCGTTTATATATTCATTTTACAAGAAAACAACTTCCGTTCATAGGATCTAAACACTGTACTATCAAAATAATCTATTCTTCCTATTTTCATTAAAATTAAAAGATGAACAATTTCTACTTTGCAAAACAAAAACAAAACAAACCAACACTAGACCAAGCTAAATAATTATGTTATGTTGCAAAATTGACAAAACTGTCCGAAAGCATCCTTTCATCATCTGTTTCTCAGGCTGCTTAAACTGTGACCTTCGTCCGATTCTGATCTCTTCCTCAGCCTTCTTTCCTAGGCTTCTCCGATTCTTGATGTATGAAAACCTGTCAAACCAATGGTCTTCCTGCATTATCTCTTCTTAAATTTCTTCGCTTTTCCATTCTTCATGCCTAAATATCTGTCCACGTCCTCCTCAGTATCTTCTCCTCCGCCCCTTCGTTTCTTTTTACCAAATCCATATCATCCATTATTTGATTGTCATCCTCCATAGTAATAACATCATCCGAAGCAAGCAAAGGATCACTTGAACCGATATGCACATACTCATCAAATAATGAATATAATGCAGCTTTGAGATTTATCAACTTATTTCCAACTGTGCTTCGATCAAGAAACTTAAACAAGACTCCAAATAATGCAATTTATACCGAGGATCTAAAATAATAGCCAAGGATAATACATGACTATTGGAATCCCAGTATTTTTGAAACTTCTCAAGCATGAAAGTTGCTATCTTACAAATTTTCTCATCCTCACTTGTCAAATGTTTCACGGTCAACCTTTGACTTTTAAACACATTGGGGAAGTATAAATTAGCAGTTGGATAATGTACCCCAGAAAAGAGAGTCGTGATTTCATAAAAGGGTTTTAAAAAATGAAGCAATTTTTTCAAGTCTAATCCATTCTTCTGGAGAAGGGAAATACTTATATTGGTTGTCTACGTATTCCAATCGATGAAATGCAGCACCATAGGCTATTGCACTGTGAGTATGTCGAGTTCCACCTAGTTGGGACATCTTGTCTCACTTTCTTTTTCACATTTAATCCCACAACACGACAACAATTAGCAAATTTTAGCTTTCTAGATTGGGAACTTCTTGCAAACTTGACACTTTCTCTTATCTTTATCACAACCTCATCTAACGCTTTCAAACCATTTTGTACAATCAAGTTCATCACATGAGCACCACAACGTACATGGAGAAAACGACCATTATCTATTAGCGAATTATTGAAATATAAGTGATCCCTTAATACTTTTGCTAATCCATCTTGATAACTTGCATTATCCAATGTAATAGTAAAAACTATCATGAAGCACTAAGTATATCCTCACCAAGAGTCAACTAGTTTTGGAATAAAAGCATAGAAATTCGTTTTTTTAAGAATCATAATACACCATTTCCTTCTTTTAACAAATGTTTACTACCATGTCCAAGCATTAGTATTAAAGGTGCATCAAATTCTAAAGAGTTTTAAAATACTCTTCCAAAATAAATATATTTGCATAAGGGATTCCAAAAATATTTAAAGTTAAAACAATCTCTCTCAACGAGGACGTTCCCTAAAACCTCTCATTCGACGTTGTTGTGTATTAGCAGGTGATGAAGCTCAAATTTGTACGTCGGGTTATTGAGAATTGACCGAACAAGAAAAACCGAGCTCCAGCAATAATCACCAACTAAATCTGTAAAACAGAAAAGCGTTAGAGCAAAATCCCGAGGTGATCCCCGGGGATTCTACTCCGATGCTTAAGTTAGTTATTCCTCTCTCCTTCCATAATAATCATAATCAACATATATCAAAAAATGCTTACCGTTACCGTTCACCTGTTTCCTCATATTTCGGTTTATCCATTATCAAGTGGTTGTAACTGCCTTTGACTTGTTCTCCTCTATTTTAGGGAATATATTAATTATGTTATATCAATACCTCCTCAGGTCAGTATTAATATTTTAATCCCGACCTGACCATAACATACAGATATTTTCGAGCTGAAAACCACTGAACTCCCAATACACTGAACGCTAATGCTTCGATATTGAAGAAAATCAGACCTTTGATTCTTTAGCATAAACGACGCTTTGTAATTGGGAAAATTATGATTGCAACTCATAACTCTTTGTACGCATTTTTACTCACAACAACCCTTAAGCTATAACGGATGCGTTACACCTTATAACTCCAGAATTATTTAAAATCTCTTTTCCCCAATTCGAATTTGCCCTAATTCGTATCTCCACATTATCTTCTCTGATCTGACATTCAATTTCAAAACAAACGGTAAAGATAACTTCTTTATCTTCTCTACCGTTCATTGAATAGATTATTGGGCTTCTCCTTCATCAATTGCAGAAAACTTCTCAAGACCACTTCCAGTAACAGGTATGTCTTTTGAAGAGCATTCTAATTCATCCGAGCATGTCCCCTCCGCTAGTTATATGGAACCTTCTACTTCTCACACTCCATCGATGAATGTGAGTTTAGAATCTATAGGTGACAAGAACCCATCATCATCTATTCACAGTGTGTCACCTCCAGTCAACAGTGAATCCCCAATTTCTTCTAAGATAATAACTCCTCTTAGAAGATCCCTCAGGCGTGCCCTTAAGGTTAACCCTCCAAATAATACTGTAATAGAGCCAGCCTCTATGGAGACTTCCAAACAACTAGTTGACGTAACAGCTTCTGAGCAGAACAGTGAAAATCTAGAAACTCACGAGCTGAATAGTGAAAACATAGAAGGGATTACCGAGGAGATTCTAGCTAATTCAATTTCTTCCACTCTAAGTAGAGAAAAAATCAACCAAATATTAACAAAATACTTTATTCCTGGAAATCTGCCTGTCAAAGCCCCATCAAAAGATGACCGAGCCACACACCCTCCCCAAGGTTTTATAACCCTTTATGAGCATCAGTTCCACGCTGGCCTTAGGATTCCCATTTCTAATTTGCTTTCAAACATCTTAGATCACTATAAAGTGAACTTAAGTCAGCTTACTCCAAATTCCATTAGGACGATTGTGTGCTTTGATTTACTCTGTGTGCACTACAAGGTGGTCCTCAATCTTTCTTTGTTTAGACGTTTCTTCTCTTTGAAAACTGTTCCTAACGAATTAGGATGGTTTTATTTCAACCGCCGTCCCAATACAACTCCCCTTTTACAAAACTTCCCCAGTTCTATCCACAACTGGAAGAGGCGATTTTTCTTCATTCACTCAGGATTTATCAAACTGAATCACCCATGGAGAATTGCCAAAAGCATAACTGATAAACAGCCTAGAAAGTCCCATAATACAAATGGGGAAAAAACACTTGAGACTTTAGGGATTACCTTTGATGTGTCTCGGTTATCTGAGAAAATTCTGATTCAGGGTGGGTTGAGTTCCGCTGTACTTGATCCTAAATATAAAGGCTCCAAGAATAGATATGGAGTTGAATGTAAGTATCCTTTATTTCATACTAAACTTTTTGAGAATTTACGCTGAGATTCTCCATTTCTGATGTCCTCTATTATTACAGTAATGGATATCGCTCAACTAATCATGTCGAGGAGGACCAAGGCTACTACTACTGCTCTTCTTCGGGTAAATCTAGCCCGGGAGTTTCTACTCCACCAGTTGCTCCTACTACAGATATGGCACCTCTATTAAGCAATCCCACGTCTCCTAACGAGCTGAAGGTTGTCAGCTCGGGTTTACCCCCGCTACCCGAGGAGAAAAATAAAAGGAAAAGGGGCTCTAAGAGAAACCCAGAAAACTCAGTTACGCAAGATGCTTCACCAAGCAAGAAGTTAACTACTTCAAATCCACCGACCTTACCTATTGAGAATGCCCCCCAAGACACTCCCCTTGAAGCTACAATTCCAACTCCCCCTTTCTCTGCTATTCCCTCTAACTTTTCTCAAGATTTTGACTTTGGATTTCTGTCCCACCTTAATCCCGTTAGGGTCCCTATCTCTTACGTCCCTGTTACTCACCCAGGGGACCAATTCTGCCCGAGCTGGGGCTTTAATCGGAATTCCAGAGTTCTCACCCCAGCATTAGCTCATCAATGGTTGGGTGAAGGAGTTTTACCTCGAGACTTAGAATCATTGAGGCAGCTAGACAATGACAGTCTGATTAACATCATGGCTTTATATACTGCACAGGTATGTGGCTAAATGCTCATTGCCTTACCTTATCCTTTGCTCTCCAACTTATACTCCTCCTATCCTTATCTCACTTTATAGGGCGCGGTTTTATCCGCTAGAGCCATTGAAGTCATTCGCTCTTCAGAGCATCTGACTAATCTTCGAGCTGAGCTGGATGACGAAAAGAGAAAATTTGCTGACCTCCAGTCCAAACTGGAGACTGACCTGGAATCAGAAAGAAAAACCGCTGCCAACCTCCGTGCTAACTGGGAAACAGAGCAGAAAAGGTCGGGAGATCTTCAATCCCATGTTCAGCAACTTACCTCTAATCTTGAAGACGAGCAGAAAAAATCAGGAGAGCTTCGTTCCTTGGTTCAAAAGTTAACTTCTGCTGTGGAAATTGAGCAAAAAAAATCTGCAGATATCCGTACTGAGAATCAGAAACTCAGTTCATCTATCTTGGTTTGGGAGAAACACTGCGAGAACTGGAAACACATATATAATTTCCACAAAGAGCACGGTTCAACCAAGGCAATGGAGAATTTCCTGAAGTCTCCTGAATTTGCTGAAATGGCTGCAAAAAATGAATGAACTCGTGGCTCAGCTCGGTTATAATGAAGCGATCAAGGTTCTCCAAGAACTACACCTCCAAAACAAGAGTTTAGAGGAACTGGGTTTTGAAGCTGATGCTGCAGATAAAGTTAACGCTGTTTTCAAGGAATTGACTGGAGGCGAGCTCGGGATTTCCATGAGACAATTCATCCTGTCTACCCCTGTTCACGAAGCAGCTGAGGTGGACATTCCCTAGCGGGATAATGAGAACGAGACAGGGTAGCCTTGAAGACTTTTGTATAAGCTGAACAATTTCTTGTTTTATAACTATTGCTCAAGATTGTGTTGGATTTTATAAGATTTTATATAATTTGCTTCCAGAGATTTATTTTCCTAGGAATTAATTTTACCCAGGGCTTCAGCTCGGGTTTTTATATAACAGCGCCTTTAGAAATGTTTCTCGGAATTACCCTCTTATTAAGAATAAATTTCTTTCCTGAGATTCAGTTTCTCTGGAATCGTGCCTAATTGAAGATATTTCACAGAGTTCATTCTCCGAAATAATCAACCGAACCATTTTTATTGCATTTTTGAACAAAAAACTCAAACATCAAAGATACTAAACTGTGAATGACTACAGGCTAAAAAATAAATCCCGAGCTAATAATACTTCCTCAAGCTCTGGAAGTTCCATGTTCTTGGAATAATTTTTCCATCTAACCGGGCTAATTTACAGTACCCAGTTGGAGACACTTCTTCGACTCGGTAAGGTCCTTCCCATGTGGGATCAAGCTTTCCAGTTTTTCTGACTCGGCTAGCTTCCACTTTCTTCAATACTAAATCCTCGATTTTATAACGTCTACCTTTCACCCTTTTGTTATAAAACGAGCTACTCCTTTCTTATACTTAGTGTCTTTTAACTGAGCAAACATTCTCCTTTCTTCCAGAAGATCAAAATTTACATGAAGTTCTTCTTGATTTTCTTCCTCCCGGAAAAGCAAGACTCGAGGACTCGGCAAACCAATTTCTAGGGGCAGAACAGCTTCGGTACCATATGTGAGATTATAGGGGGTTTCTCCAGTTGCCGTCCTCGGTGTGGTCTGGTATGACCATAATACCATTGGTAAGTGTTCAACCCAATCTCCACTGGAACGTCCCAAACGAGTCTTCAGACCTTGTAAAATTATCCGGTTGGATACCTCCGCTTGACCATTAGTTTGGGGGTGTGCGACAGAGGTAAATTTCTGTTGAATTCCAAGAGAATGGCACCAGGACTTAAATGGTTCTTCTGCAAACTGCTTGCCATTATCGGATATCACCACCCCGGGAATTCCATATCTGCAAAGGATATTCTTCCAGAAAAATCCGATAACATTCTTCCCCGAAATGTGCACTAATGGTTCTGCCTCCACCCACTTGGTGAAATAATCCACAGCTACAATTAGGTGTTTATATCGACCTCGGGCTACTGGGAAAGGCCCGAGGAGATCCACTCCCCATTGATAAAATGGCCAAACGGATACAGAGGAGTGTAATGGGACCTGAGGGTTATGTGTCCTTACGGCATACTTTTGGCACTTCTCGCATGTCCTCACTACTTGAGCTGCATCTTCAAACATCGTAGGCCAAAAATACCCGAGCAGAAGTGCTTTCTTTGCCAGCATCCTGGACCCAACATGGGACCCACATATTCCCTCATGGATCTCATAAAGCACGTACTGAGCCTGTTCAGAATCCACACATCTCAACAATGGTTTCAAGTACCCTTTCTTGTACAAAATCCCGTCCTCCAATACATACCGAGCAGCCCACATACGCACTCGCCGAGCTTCAGATTTATCTTCTGATAGATTCTCCGACCTCAAAAAATTAAGAATCGGGGTCATCCAATTTTCTGTACTTCCTATATTCATCACCTCCATTACAAAAATACTTCATTCAGGAAGTGTTTCCACCCATACCTGCTTATTTAGATGTGATGAAGTAGAAGATGCAAGCTTGCTCAAGGCATCTGCTCTTCTGTTCTGAGACCTGGATATTTTCTCAATATTGAAACTTTCAAATTTTCTTGTCAATTTCTGAACTGCGTTCAAATATTTCCTCATCATCACATCTTTAGTAGCATATCTCCCCATCAATTGCTCGACTACCAACTGAGAATCACTATGAGCTCGGACATGCTGAGCTCCTATTGATAATGCCAATTTCAGCCCGGTGATCAACGCCTCGTACTCTGACTCATTGTTAGAAGCAATGAATTCAAACTTTAAAGCATAAGCTAGCTCGTTACCTTCAGGGCTTACTAACACCAAGCCCGCACCTGATCCTTCTCCTGCTGAAGCTCCATCGACAAACAGCTGCCATTCCTCTTCTACTCCTGGTCGGATTGCTTCCACTATAGGTGCTTCTTCCTTACCTCCTTTTCGTGGCATTTCAGCAATAAAATCTGCTAAAGCTTGGCCTTTTATTGCTACTCGTGGCTTGAAGCTGATGTCATACTCTCCGAGTTCAATAGCCCATTTGGTAAGCCGCCCAGAATTTTCTGGTCGGTATAAAATTTGTCTGATAGGCTGATCCGTCAAAACGCAAATTGGATGACCTTGAAAATAAGGTCTCAACCTCCGAGCTGCAAAAACTAAAGACATTACTAGTTTCTCCACCTCTGGATACCTTTGCTCTGCTCCGTGTAATGCTTTACTCACGAAATAAACAGGCTTCTGTATCCCTTCATCTTCCCGTACAAGGATTGTGCTAATCGTGTATTCTGACACAGCCAAATACAAAAATAACAGCTCCCCGGGCGTAGGGACAGATAAAGTGGGTAACTGTCTCAAATGCTCCTTCAATGCTTCAAAGTGTTGTTGGCACTCCTCATCCCATTTAAAATTCTTGGCAGATTTCAGGAGCTTAAAGAAGGGTAGACCCCTCTCCGCTGCTCGGGATAAAAACCTATTTAGAGCTGCCATGCACCCAGTCAACTTCTGCACCTCCTTTATGCTTTTGGGAGCTTCCATTGCTATTATGGCCTCTAACTTCTTGGGATTAGCCTCGATTCCCCTTCTCGATACCATGAACCCAAGGAACTTTCCAGAATTAACTCCAAAGACACATTTCTCTGGATTGAGTTTTAAACCGACCTGCCAGAGTGTTGCAAACGTCTCCTTTAAGTCATCCAGCATGTTTTCTTCTGTTTTACTTTTGATCACCATATCGTCTATGTAAACTTCCAGGTTTCGACCTATCTGTTCGCAGAAGACCTAATTCAACCAGCGTTGATAAGTGGCCCCGGCATTTTTCAGTCCAAATGGCATTTTCTTGTAATAGAAAATACCTTGGTCACGAATGCTGTCTTTTCGGCATCTTCTGGGTTCATTAGAATCTGGTGATACCCTTTGTAAGCATCTAAAAAGCTTAACATCTCAAAATCAACTATGGTATTGATAATCTAGTCGATGGATGGCAGAGGATAACAATCCTTCGGGCAGGCTCGGTTCAAATCTGTGAAGTCGATGCACATTCGCCAACCGCCATCAACTTTCCTAACCATCACCGGATTTGCAATCCAGGTCGGGTACTTGACTTCTCCAAGAATCCCGACCTCCAACAGCTTCTTAACCTCCTGTTGAATAACGTTTTTGCTCTCAGGAGCAAAACTCCTCTTCTTCTGTTGCACTGGTTTTATCTCTTTATGAATATTCAGGGAATGAGTTATCAGTTCAGGAGAAACTCCACCCATCTCCTTTGGATCACAAACAAATATATCTCTGTATTCCTTGAGAAGCCTCAACAAGCTATGTTGAAGATGTTCAGAAATATTTTTACCGACCTGAATTGTCCTCTCAGGCCTGGTACAATCGATTGAAACCTTCAATATTTCTTCATCATTGAAATCAAAGTCTACACTCTTTACGGGATGTTTTTCCCGTACTTTCCTCGGGCCTTTGATCTCGGTATTCCCGTGCACACAGTTCACACGAACATCCCGAGAAGGCTGAATTTTCCCTCTCATGGCCACCATATAACACCTCCTGGCTGCCTCTTGATCTCCTCTTATGGTTGCTACTCCTGCTTCGGTTGGGAACTTTATTACTAAGTGGTATGACGACCATATTGCCTTTAACTTCGCCATAGTGGGTCGGCCTATTATCACGTTGTAAGGAAATGGTGAATTCAGCACGGCAAAATCTGTGTATACCGTTCTACTCCTCGGGTATTCTCCTATGGTTACTGGCAATGTTACGATTCCCATCGGTTGTACAGCTTCTCCAGAAAAGCCGACCAACGGAGTTGGGCTCCGTCGGAGGTACTTAGGATCTATCTCCAGCTGTTCAAACGCGTTGATGTACAAGATGTCGACCGAGCTACCATCATCTACATAAACCCGATACACCAATTTGTTAGCAATATTAGCTTTTATTATAAGAGCGTCTGAATGAGGAAATTTGGTCGGTACTGCATCTTCTTCAGAAAAGATGATAGTTTCTGAAGGTTTAAACCTTTTCCCTACAGGCTCCTGCTCGGGTATTCGTCGACATTTGTTTTTCCGTACAGAGTTGCTTTCTCCTCCTTCTAAACCACCGAGGATGGCGTGGACTTCGCCAGTCTCATCCCGAGCTGGGGGATAGTTATTAGGTCTCAGAAGCTTATCCTCATTTCGGGCATTTCTCCCGAACTGAGGTCGGTATGGCGAGCGTCTTTCCGCAGATCGGCCTCGTCGGGATACTTTATAAGTTGTCTTAACAAACTCCTGCAGATATCCTTCCCGAATACAATCCTCAATTTCTTTCTTTAAGTCGGTGCAATCCTCTGTATCATGCCCATGCTGCTGGTGAAAATTACAGAAAAGATCTCTATTCCTTTTATGGTTTGGGGCATTCATCTTCGCCGGGGGCTTCAGAATACCCTGTTTGCCCACAATTGCCAGGATCTCTGAACGGGCTCTGTTAAGAGGAGTGGTGATTCTATCCCTCACCGCCGGCTCCATAGTGGGTCGGCGGGGTTGAGACGATCGAACACTCTTAAATGCCTATCTATCGTCGTGTTCTTTTTCCCATCATCTCGGGCTCTTATTCCCCGCTTTTCATTATCCTTCTTTCTCTGATCTGCCTCCTCTCCTTTAGCATACTTCTCGGCTCGATCCATTAGCTCCTCCATATCGCCTGCTGGATCCGTAGCCATTTTGGTATAGAAACGCCCAGGTCGTAAGCCATTAAGGAATGCTCCCACTAAAACATCCTCAGAGCAATTTTTCACCTGCAAACTCTCATCATTAAACCTTCCCATATAACTCCGAAGGGATTCACTGTCCCTCTGACGGAGGTTCAACAGCTCTGCTGTAGACTAATCAAAATTTTTCCGTTGTAAGAAACGATTGAAGAAAAGATCACATAATTGGGAAAAAGAATCCACACTCCTTGGTCTTAAACCTTCGTACCAGAGGCGAGCCTTCCCTTTTAGAGTGGTAGGAAATGCCTGGCACTTTGTTTCCTCTGGTGCCTTCAAAAAATCCATCGTGGACTCAAATCTGTGAATATGATCATTAGGATCTGAATCTCCAGTGTAAGCTTGCAATTGCGGTAACTTGAATCGGGGCGGTAACGGAAAATCAGAAATCTCCTGGGATAAAGGGCTGTCCCTCCGGGGCCTCCTTTTCCCTGGATTATTACCCGCTTCCCGATTAACATTTCCTCCGCCTCCAGTTCGAGGAAAAGGATGAGTCTCAGACCTCCTATCATTTTCCCCACCAGACTCGCTCTGGATCACCAGGGGTGATTTTCCCTGGTCTTTCTGCTGATCCTGCTTTTTCTTCCGAGCTTCCTTGACCATGGCCTCCATCTCATCATAATGTTCCGCAAATATTTTCATCATCTCAGGGGTAATCCGGTTATCTCCTTGTGGTGTCTTCTCAGGAGCTTGCTGATTCGTGGGCGGAGACTGTCTTCCTTCTTCACGCCTACTAGTTTGGGCAGCTCCTCCCTTCGATCTCTTATTTGCCATCGCCCTGTAATCTTGTAGTGAGAACCTTTTGTACGAATTTCCCACAGACGACGACAATTGATGAAGCTCAAATTTGTACGTCGGGTTATTGAGAATTGACCGAACAAGAAAAATCGAGCTCCAGCAATAATCACCAACTAAATCTGTAAAACAGAAAAGCGTTAGAGCAAAATCCCGAGGTGATCCCCGGGGATTCTACTCCGATGCTTAAGTTAGTTATTCCTCTCTCCTTCCATAATAATCATAATCAACATATATCAAAAAATGCTTACCGTTACCGTTCACCTGTTTCCTCATATTTCGGTTTATCCATTATCAAGTGGTTGTAACTGCCTTTGACTTGTTCTCCTCTATTTTAGAGAATATATTAATTATGTTATATCAGCAGGCATTGTCAGTTGGCCCTTCATTGGGGAAATCAATGATCTCTTTTGCAAAACCAATTTAAACTCATCCTTAAATCCTATTGACAATCGCTAAAATTTGCTATCCAAAAGTCTGGGACATGGCACCACAAAGTATTGCCTTTCAGGCTGAAATGTAAGCAGCTTTAAAAGATTGGAGATATCTTCTTTGCTTTCAATTAGGATGAAGGGTGTTCAATTTCGAATTCCCCGACTTTTTCGAATCAAATTAATCGAATGAACATTTTAAAATCTCAATTAAAAATTTGATCCTAATTCAATTAAATTCGAATTCAAGTTAACTCAAATTGGATTTTCGATTTTTAAATTAAATTTGAGTCAATTCAAAAATCCAAATTTGTTAATGAATTGAAAATATTAATCTAAAAGATTGAAATGTCATGTGATTGTGAACAATTATAAACTAATAAATAATACTAAATTGCACATTATTCACTAGACATAACATGGCCACGGTTCCGGTTAAAATCGGAACCGGCCCGTAACCAGCCCGGCGGGCCGGGCCCGAAACCGGAACCGGCCCATGCCGAGCCCAACCCGTGAACTGGCGGTTCAAACCGCCGGTTTAAAAAAAAAAAAAAAAAAAAAAAAAAAACCTATTGGGCCTGATCTGGAAAGACACCTTGTCATGGGCTAACCAAAAGTCCATGCTGTAGCCCTCCCATTGCTTTAGACTTAATTGTTTGGATCACCTTGTATAATTGATAAAACCCATGTTACAATTGAATTATTAAACTTTCTCATTATCTAATATTATTAATGGATGATTATTAAACTATAAGTATATTAAAATAAAAGATTACTTATAATTAACCATATTAACTTGAATTATTGCGTGTTCTTGTGTGTAATGAATGGATAAATTCATATAAATATATAATTAAACTCATAGTTTAATATTCAAATAATATCAATTATTATTCATATTCATTATGGTACAACTATTAGTAACATGTTAATGGTAATTAATATTTAACTACTAACAAATATAGAGTATTTTTCATTTTATTATATTTTGTTTATACATCATTACATCTACATATTAATTTAAGTTACTTTTCAATTATATTAAATTTGTATATATTTTATTTATTTTTTTCAAATTTAATGTTAAAAAATTCAAACCGTAAAAAACCGTTAACAAACCGGAACCGGAACCGTGACGAAACCGTGAACCGGCGGTTCACGAACCGTAACCGTAACCGTGAGTCCAAGGGCCGGTTCAGGTTCCACCCTTCGTGGAACCGTGAACCGGCGGTGGTCATGTCTAGACATAACCCCAGTTCCTTCTCTCTCTAGAAGATTTTCTCCTCCTTCTATCAAACCTTAACCGTCTTCCATCAAAAGGCCAGAGCCTGTCAACCGGTCAACTGCTCTCACCCTTACTCAAGACTTCATCCTACAGCCCCACATCCTATCAGCTCTCTCATTTTACAGTTCTCTCATTTTCATCCTTCAGCTCTCTAAATCGACTCATATTTCAGCTTAACTAGTAATAAAGCATCTTGGAAGCCAGCTCGCCAGATCTTGTGAAAGCTGTTCACTTTTGGAAGCCGTTTCTCGTGAAGACCATAGCTAGCCATTTTCACCAGATCTCCGACCAAATCAACGGAGTGAACCTGAAATAGCTGGAGCGGAAGCTTGGATCCGCTTGGTCGTCAGATTCAGATCTTCACCGACCCGACAGATTCCAAGGAATCGTGAAGAACACAGCTGCTAGATCTCCGTCGTAAAGCTGAAATAGCTGAATCGGAAGCTTGGATCTTGCTGGTTTCTTCACACCGACTGATTCGGAAGACCTTCTCCGAGCTTCCCCTATTTCTACCTCCTCAAAGGCTTTTCTATCCGGCCGTAAATTTTGCCTGACAGCTCTAGTAGCGGCAGAACTAGAAACATTAGGCCAAGGAACTCTTCTTTTCACGGACTCCCACACTGAAGGTTTCCTTTTTGGCAGCTACTGTGATTTTGGTAGGTGGCTTATATTTGGTGACTGTAAGTTGTATGTTTATATGGATGGATTTGTGAACTTTCTGGATTTCCAAATGCTGCTCTTGAATTTTTCCATCTATTCGTACTTGAATTTTGTTCTGAGTTGATGCTCTGTATACTCTATTAATGGAGGTTCAATTGACTTGGGTGTGACCTTTGTTTCTGGATTGCATGTGGTTTTTTTGGTGCACGGTGTGTTAAAGGTCTGAACTGAGGATAGTCAATCTCCAGATTCTGGAATTTAATCTCCAGATTCTGTAATTGATTTAGCTATACTTGCACTAATTTTGGTGCTATGTGGATTTTGTAAATGCTGAATGTTGATCCTTATCTTCACTCTAATTTAATTCTGAATGTGGACTCTCAGTTCCTGATGGTTCCCATTTGTTGAATTTTGCATCTTTGTCGAGTTCTCTCTTGACTGAACCGTGCTGCGAAAATGGAATCTTGATTGGTTATATTTGGTTAACCTATTGGAACAATGTGCTTTAAGTGTGCTTAGGTGGCTGGCGGTAATTGCAAGGATTTTACCCACGTGCTTAAAGTACTTTCATGTAATTTAACTGATGAAATTGACGATTTGTGATTGTTGTCCATTCCTTCACTTACCTTAAGATACATCGGATTGTTGATTGGGAACTGTGTGTCATACTGCTCTCTAGAAAATTAGGGAGTTTTCATTGAATTGATTCTGGAGGCGAAAATTGTTATCTTGCTGAATGTAGACCCTCCTGTATTGCTATCGCTCTCTTAATTTCTGGGCGGATTTTTGAGCTTGCTGGGTTGAAGTTTTAGAATTCTTGTTAGGATTCTCCTTTATGGATTTGATTGACTGGATTTTGGTTTGCTTTTAGTGAGGAAACCTGAATCCAACATGTATAATTTTGGTGCAATGTGCTTTCAATGTGCTCAGGGGGCTGATTGTTAGATCTCTATTCATGAGCTTAAACTGATTCATTTGATTGAATAGGCTTGTTCATTTGATTTGATTGATAATATATTGACTTTGGGCTGCCTGGTGAAGTGGATCTTTGCTGTGAAAATGGACATCATTGCTTCTAATATTCTTGGATTAGTAACTTTCTTGTACAAGGCTGGCGGAGAACAAACATTTGCTGGAAATGGAGATGACTATGGAATCTATTTCGGAAGGGTGATGCGTTTAATCTTTTCCACCGATGGTAACCCTGGAACTTGCTGTGCCAATGTGGTGTTTTGATGGCTTACACTGAGATATGCTCACAAGGCAGAGCCAATTGCTTAATTAACACATATTGTTGACCGTCAAGAAGGTTCATGGGCTGACTGTTCTATAGCTTCACAAACTGCAATCACTTGATGTCATAATGCATAGGCTTTTGAATGGGAAGTAGAAAGTTATACTCTAAAGGCTCTAGAGTAGACATTTTTTTCTTTCCATCTTTTTACATTTAATCACAAAATCATATAATGGAGTAGTACTCCATATTTCTTGCTTTCTATTTTGTAACGATGCGTTTGGGTGTATCCAGCATCGTATTTTGCCCATCATGTATATAAGTTCGGTTTTCTTAAAAAAAAAATACTAAATTGCACTCTCTAATCCATCTGCCAAAGAAAAATGAATAAAATTAGAATTAATGTGTTCAAGAGATGGAAACTTGGAGTAACAGAATAATGGAGATGAAAGCGGGATTAGGGTTTATGATTAAGAATTTTATTTCTCTAATTTATATATTAATGTATTATTTATATTTGGCACAATAATATCGTAAAGATTATATAAGACGAAGACGACACTTATATGTATTATGTATAATTTAATGATTTATATTTATATAATATATATACATGTATTGATATATATTAAATAATGTAAATTATATATAGAATTCAAGTTATAATTGAAGTCGAATCAATATTCAAATTTAAATTAATATTTGAATAGAATTTACTCGAATTCTTCTTCGAATTAGGATTTTCAAATAGAATTTAAAAAACAATTCTCTAATTTGTTAATCGATTCAAATATTCATATTTGAAATTCGAATCAATTCAAAATTCAAATATCCTAATTCAAAATTGAAAAAAAAAATTCAAATTGAATCAAATTTCAATCAATCCTAAAAATGAACACCGCTAAAGATAACAAGAGAATGTTCAAAATTTGCTGCAACTTGGGAGTAGATTCCCTCTAAATCATTGTAATTGTTCGCGTATTGATTCAACCTTAACATTAAATTCTCCAATCTGATTCAGATTCAAAGACTAAGGGTCCCATCTTATCAGTAGATGAATTTGGTTCGAGGTTGAATAATGACTTCAGATGTTTGCTCGTGAAGACAAATATTCTCCTCTGCGTCTCCCTTACATATTTGAGGATACGATCGAATTGATTTGATATTCTTCACAGTTTGTCATATTATTCTGACATTATGTATTATCTGGTAAAGTCAAATACAAGCCAGTTTATTCTTCACTTTCATTTACTTTCACCCTCTAATTTAGGCTTCACTTCTACCTCAGCTTCCAGTTGAGGCTTTAGGTTTCACTTGAGGAAATGGGATTGAGTTTGTTATGGGTTCAGGAGGAAAAACATAGAAATTCATTGATTACATGAACACGCTTGAAGTTAAAACGATATTATCTTTAAAAGTGGCCAACCAATTACATGTTATGTGTCAAGTTTAGTTTTATCTTTGTTTTAATTGCTCAAGGACGAGCAAGGCTTTAAGTGTTGGGGGTTGATAAGTGACCAAAAATAGGTATTTTTATGCCCTCATTACTTTAAGTTATGCTTGTCTTTGAGTATTTAATTGTCTTTATGTATTATTTTTGTGTGTTTTGTAGGGTTTGAAAGTTAAGACACTTCAAAGGAACAAAATCCATGTTTGAGATGGAAAAGAGGCAAAAAAACCATGCAAAAACACTCAACTTGGATTACCAAAGAACAAGAAGGTACAAAGAAACAAAATAGGAAGGTAAGGCAAAACTGGGTAGCGAACAAGTTAAACTACAAAAGGGTATATTTTTGCCTCTACTTAACCAAATGAGGAGATTATAGAGGCATTGGAACGCTCTATAAGAGTACTAAAACTCTCATGTTTAGAGTTTCTACTAAATCTGATGTCAAGCAGTTCGAATTCGAGTTTCAAGTTAACATATGATGAAGAATGCTGAAAATCAGAAGCCATTACCATAGTTTGGGAGAATGATCATAACTTGAGATCTACGAGTCCAAATTCAATTATTCTTGTTGTATTAGAAATAAAAGAGGTAGAGTTATAACTCGTATGAAGAAAATATTGCCCAGTTCTGCTTGGAAGACCTTCAAAAGTGTAGAGGAAGTTGCCCTTGAATCGCTAACTGATCGCCAAATTTCTGCCCAAGGAAATAGTACCTTGGCATGGCCACGCTTGTAGCCCCGCCATAGAATTTCTCTATGCCGTGACTTCTATATGAAGCCACGTTGTGGAACTGCTAGAAACCATTGTACTACTATTGTAATTATCAATTTTTAGCCATTCCACTTAGTATTTAATCTATCTTAAAAGGCTAAGTAAGACCAAGCAGTGGTAAGTTGGTTATAGTAGGTAACATTTTTCATATATTAGAGTTCTTTCAATAACACACACTAGTGCATGTTCTTGGTGTTTTTAACTTTTGGAAGAGAAACTAGTAAAACTCTTGGCTCCAAAGAGAGATTTGAATGAAAAGCTTGGATCTTTAGTTTGGGACTTCAAAGGGGAGTACTACTCTCTACTTATCTTGCTTTAATTCTTGCTTAATATGATTATTGTGATGTCTTGTGAAGCAATGAGAGGCTAAATTATATATTACCCTTGGATGTTGGTAATTGCTTATTGATTTCTTGTGTTTTTGTGTGAATTAATGTAATGGGTAACTATTATTATGGCCTTTCATGCTTGATTGTTCATGGGTCCACACAAGTAACGCTACATATAAACTTGTGTGTGACTAGAGATGGGTACAATGGTCTATTAAATTTGTCTAGCTTATGAGTATGTTTTGGTTGGGAATACCTATAGTAGACTCTTTCTCTCACTACAAAGGGGTGTTCAACTTAGGTATTGTATCCTAGTGAGAAATCATTCTTTTCATGCCTGTTTTGAGGGTGGATCCACACAAGTAATGCTTCAGATTTGTGTGTGACTAGTGATGGATTCTATTTTCTCTTTAACGACCATTGGACCTAGATAATTGAGTCGAATAGTGGCTAGTGATGGATTTGATACTCTCTTTAAAGATAATTGGACCTAGCTAATTGGACCAAACGCATGTGAGGGATATGAATCACTAGAGTTGACTAGTGTGTTTAGTTCAAAATGCTCTCCTGGCAACCAATGACGTGTTAGCCTAGATCATTAGTTCCTAATTAGCATTAACTTAGATTGGTTACTCACTTCGCCACAAGGGATGATTAGTCTAGAGTTAGAAAATGTTGGTAGATATTTAAATCAACCATTTGTTGACTAATTTGCCTCTAAAATTAGCCATCCCATAGGATGAACCACACAAGACACACACACACACACTTAGGAAAATCAACAATCTAAGGGTACACTTGAATACTTATTTTCTCATTCCAAAATGCATTGTCTTTCATTTCTTTTCATTTGTAGCTGTTAGGTAGATTAAATAGCATAGTTTCTTATTTCTATTTACATTCTTTGTTTGTCTTTGTTATCACTACAAAACACAAACTTTCATGTAATCACTAGATGATACCCCTCCCTATGGATTGACCCCTATACTTCCTCTTGCTTTGAACTGTTGGTGGATTGATACACCTTAGACGAGTAAGAAGATAAGGTAATATAAATATTGTTTGATGTAGTTGTGATCTTCTCTTTTCCCTAATCAATGAAAGCATATGTGCATCAAAATGGTGCCATTGTCAGGAAGGGAAACATGTTCTAGGATTGGTATTTTTGTGTGTTGAGTAGTTTTCCTTTCTTGTGTATATCATTTTTGTTGTTCTAGTTGTTTTTATTTTCTATTTTTTTGTTATTTTTCATTTTTTGGTGTTGGTTGTTTCCATATGTCTAGGTTTGTTGAAAATTGGAATGATGTTGAATATTTAGTCCTACCGAAAGTGGTGGAGAACACAAGACCAAACCTTAGACTATTCCAAAGCTTATTCCAACTGAGGTATTGGGGCTCCAATGAAGAAAAAAGTGGTGAATCTTTAGGACACTCTTTTTTACCTTGTGTTAAGAACCATGTGCTTAGTGTTGAAACTTCTAGGATTTGTACTCAATTAGATGAATTGGAAAGGATGTTGTATGCTCTCTAAAGGGAAGAGAGAAATAGAAATCTAGTGAGGCAGCATCATTCATCGTGCTTTGATAATTTTGGGAATAATGATAGAACTTATAAGTTTAAGGCTCCAATTGAAAGCAAGTCTCCCACTTTGGAAGAAATATTAAATACTCATGAGCAAATGATGGAAGAGAACCAACAAAAGTTTGAGCAAGTTAATGCACATTTGAGTACCATATGTGAAAACCTAGGGTTACAAGCTTTAGGAACTTATGATTAACCTCAAGATGTTTGTTTGGATGATAGTAATTCACTTTCTAGGGACAATTATTTTGATGATAATGATAATGTTGATTGTGGTGCAAAGTGTCCTAGAGTGGAGTCTCCTATTGTGGAGGATGTCCAAGATGAGTGCATTAGCCGTGAACCTTTATTGGAAGAATCTAATGAAACTTGTGGCATTGATGAGGAGCATAACCCTTGTAGTAGTAATAATAAAGAGGATTATGAGTCTTTTTATTGATTTGTCCATAGAATGGGAGGCTTATCTAATGTCGTGTATGTCCTTGAGTCTATGAACAGAAATGCATTTAGAAAAACCAATGAACACTTGTTAGATGACCCCTATGATGATTGCCAAGTGGAAGATGAGAAAACACTTCACTTTGATCATTGTGTTAGCTTGAATGGTAATAATGTTTTGATTGTTAATGGAAATGTTAACATAATGAATGAAACTTTTGTGGAGACATCTTTGCTTGAAGGAAGTAATGAAGTTAAAGCTCTAATTGATGTCATATAAATGGTATAGAATGAGACACTTTTATTGAAAATGATATTGATCAATGTGCTGTCAATGAAGAAACCTCCCAATGTGATCCCTATGTTAGTCTAATTGAGGAAAACTTTTCTTGTTTTGATGAGATAGTTAACATAAAGGATAATTAATTTTTTTATACACCCATGTATAAACTTCCTAATGATTGTCTTGAGACCATGGATAAAAAATCATTGGTTGAGTTTTGTCCATTTTGAGCGGAGGTCGGTCGCTCGACCTCGTCAAATACCCAAACTTACTCAACTAATGTAGAAGTGGCAAGTGGGATCGTATCCACAGGGAAGGTTTGGATGTCAAGAGATCACTTGTTCAAGAAACCAAAGCAAATGGGACGAATGCAAAACAATATTAATGCAAAAATGAGAATGAATGCAAGGTTAGTATACAAGCACTGCCTTGAGGATGAACCAATTGATATGGACCTCAGCCTATTATCATCGACTTGTGTAACAGCATGAATGAGGGGATCGACCTTCTAGTGAGCTTAGGGTCGATCTCCTTGGTAGGTCTCACAACCCTAATTCACCATACTCCTCCGTCTTCCCTTGGTAGGGCAAGACCTAGGCTCGGCTTCCTAATTCCCGATCCCTATCTGACACTAGAACCCTAACTCCCCCAGACAAGACAGTCATCCAAAGTTCAAGTTCTAATGTTCAAATAATCCTAAGTCTTTTCCATTATATTGACTTCAATTGTCAGTGGGCACCGCACAATTGAAGTCGCAACTATACAGAGATCATAGGACTCATCCAAGTTGTTCCCTATTCTAGTGATGTTATTTCAATTTCCATTAATAGCACTAGATTGACTTCAGTGGGCACCGCAAATCACATGAAGGGCCTAAGCGTGAGTGAGTAAGCATTGAAATAAAACATCAAATAGATATATGAAACAATATCAAACACGTAATGAGCAATCCGAATGTCTCAAATAAGCCAAAGATCCATTCAATTGATCCTCAAGACAGTAAAATGTATGAAAGGGAAAAGAGAGAAAAGAACCTAATCTAAACTATGAACCCTAATCTAAGAATGCTATGTTGCGTTGTGCGCTGCCGCCTCCCTGCTCGCTCGCTCTTTGCATTCTTCTCTTCCTTTTATACCTTCCCCTTGATGGGAGTCTTTGTCTGGTTCCTGGAAGTTTCCTTCTTTGGTGAGAGATTGCCACGTGTCTTCCCCTTGGTGGGTGCCTTGTTCCTGGAAGTTTCCTTCCTTTGCGGTGGGAGTGCCACGTGCCCTATAATTGCCAATCGGGAGATTCAGTGTGTAACTTAAGCATTAAGCATGAATAGCACCAAACACTTGGTGATTTAAGAATAGCTATGCTTGTACATTTTGTAAGTGCCAAAACATTATGCCTTATGCTAGAGTAGATTATGTTGTCGTGTATGCTCAAATACTAGGTGAGTGGGAAGTGTTATGTATGAATGCAGTGCAAGTGTGCAAGTGTATGTATGACTAAGTGTGTGAGTATGCAAATGAAAGTGCATAAGTGTGCGAATGGGTGCAGGTGTGTGCGGGTGAGTGAATGTATGAGTGTGTGCTAGTGAGTGCATGAGTTATGAGTGAGCGATTGCACAGGCTTCGACTTTCTCCCCCATTTCGCCCCCGATTCATTTCGAGTCTGAGAAAATATAAAGCATCAATGTTGTAGCCAAGACTCTTAGCTAAACATAGCATTTTGAATCACTCAATTCGGAGCTAAAATGAGAAAGTTATGATCATTTCCGTAAACTGTGGCAATGCTGTGCGCGCGTGCTGTGCGGGCACACTGTGCGCGCGCCTAGCGGGCGCACAGGCATGTGTGTGTGTGTGCTATGCGCCCGCACAGTGTAGTGCAAGTGTGTGTATGCGCCCGCACCGTGTGTGGGTGTGTGGGCTGTGCGGGCGCCTATGGCTGAGAATTGGGTTTTGTGGTAAACATATGAATTGTAGATCTCTCTCTTAGCTTTCCATAGGTTCAAGATTCAGCATCATTGAAGGTCTGTAGCTCAAGATACGGACAATCCACCAAACTGTGGCAATATGAAATCAAATGCGAAACCTGAAGGAGCAATTGCAAAGATGCCCCCGTTTCTCCTACTTGCGCACAGAATTAGAGGAAAGTCAAAACATAAGAAATGAAGTACACTCAAAGAGCTTTCCAGAACATCCAATATTTCTTCATTTGGATTACTATTGAGAAAGTTACACTCAATTGAATCGGCACTACCAATTCTGCCCAACTTCAAACTAAGCAAATTAGACGTATTTAGGTTTCCCTCAAATTCTCACACACCATTTAAGCCCTTTTCAACTCTTTCCTTGTCATTTCACATCAAACACACATTTGCCTCATTTTACCATCATTTTTTGTCTTTTTCTCCATTTTAGCACATCAAGTTGAAAACCACATAAATGCACAACATAACACATAACACCTCATAAATGCATGAAAAACAAGTCAAAAGCTAAGTGAAATAAGACATATAAGTTGGTATAAAACCAACTTATCAAACTCCCCCACACTTAAACTTTTGATCGTCCCGAGCAAAATAGATCATTATAAGCTTTTCTACCATTCGCAACACTCAGCACTTATAACATCATTATCATGTCCAATCCTGAAAGTTTTCGCATACACAAAATCATTTTCATTTTTTTTTCAGTTCCAGAATTTCACCTAAGTTCATACTAATTATCAATCAAGGGACAATGAATAAAGACCAAGTTGTCAACGTGATGTGTGTGCTGAGAGCTTTCATGGTCACCTTCTCTATTTACGCAAAGTACTCAAGCAAACACTTTATTAAAAATTCTTGCACTACAGTCTGTTGTCCACACACACTAACACTCAGCACATAGAGATCAATGGTTTTTTATTCACATAACTCTTTGAGAGGTTTTCCCTCTTTTCTTTAGCGCACATTGGTGCATTTATTATTTCAAACTTGCCGCACTTTGGTGCTTGGCTGCCAGGGTTTTATGGCTCTTTTTTCCCTTTATTTGCCACAGGTTTTTCTTTTTTTTTTTTTTGCCCACATCTTCTCTCCAACACCTTGTGTCCATGTGTGTCTTCAATAGACTATATACTCAAATGAAAGAACAAATGTTTACGAGTAGAATGCACAAACAAGATCAAATAACACATAAATTCTCTCCTATGTCAAAGGATTTGCTGGCATCTCTATCTTACCTTGACACTATGCCTTGACCAACAATATGTATTAATCGAATGAGTTCTGAAACCAGCTAATCAAAAATTTACATGCAAAATGGATGAAAATTTGAGGATAGATTGGACGATGGCATTGTAATTGCTGGTGTTGCAAATGGACTAGCTCGGCTTTTGCTCAACACAAAAACAAAACAACACACTTCCACATTTATTGCATGCAACTAAAACATAAAGCACATAACAAGACTAGTGCTAGTCACTGTCTTTTATTCCACACTAGACACAAAAAACCTAGAAATTCTTCCTACATGAATAATAATGTCACAACACCACCAATTTTTCCTTAACAAACAGAGCAGCACACATAATGAAATTCAGATCAAAGGCACTAGGCCTCTCAAACATAGCATCATGTAAAAGCATCAGCGGTAGCATAGCTAACCAAGCAAGCACATAAGAAAAATTTTCAAAATTTTCATGAAGGAGACTAAGCATGTGAATCCTCAAAGGCACAAACCATAGCAAACATTCCCTCCCCCACACTTAAAATTTACATTGTCCCCAATATAAAGAAAATGAGTAGATTCAGGAACTCTCTTTTTTTTTTGTAGCTTGTAGGTTCCAATGTTGCTGGGTTGAGTGCCTTTGGCCTCAAATTTTCCATTCATGACTGTAGACCTTTGAGCACCATTTGCACCATGCTCATCAGCTTTTGCTCTTCTTGAATCAGTCTTTGCACTTGCAGCTCCCCCCACACTTAGACTCATGTATCCTTGCATCAAAAGCACACAACTCACAATATGGATAAATCATACATTCATATAACACACTAACCATGTTTTTCATCCTAGATTAGAACTCCATGCAATAAAGGCGTCCCAATAATGCACTATGTTCATGGCAAATCAGAATTTCACACATGGTCACCACTTCACATTTTCTATGATATGCATGAAAGCCCAACCAACTAGACAACATTCACCTCAAATAAATCATGAAAGTTCAAGAAGGTATTTCCCACAGAGAATGGAATTTAATAAATCACAAGGGAATGAGCTCATACCTTATACTGTGCAATTATGGGTGAATAGTGGCTTTTTGGAAACTTTGTGTTAAAGTGGTGGTGCTACATAACCTACTGTGCGAGAGTGTGAGATTGTGACTTGTGATGTGCAAGAGAGTAGAGAAAAAATGTGGTGTGCAAGTGAGTGCCACACCATGACCTTGGGTCATGGTGGTGTATGATGGGTCAAGTTAATAGCACTTTGAAGACACCTCCACACTTGGCATTTGAGAGGCTTTTGCTTTAAGCTCCCGCACACAAGAGACAACTATCTACTTAAGGCAAGACCAAAAAACAAAAGCAAACTAAACACTCAAACAAAAATTTATTCACAGAAGGTAGAGCAAATAGTTCTGGATTTATTCAGTCTCCAGCTAGACTTTATTCATGAGCCTTTGATAAGTTGGTTTTATACCAACTTAAATGTCTTAATTCACTTGGCTTTTGACTTGTTTTTCATAAGTTAGTACAATGATTTGTTTGTTGTGGTGCATTTATGTGGTTGGCAATTGGTTGTACTAAAATGGTTAAAAGAGACCAAAAATGATGATGAACTTAGGCAATTGTGTGCTTGATGTTAATTGGTAAGGTTGAGAGGTCAAAACAATTAGGAAATGGATGAAACCGAAAATGCACAATTGGTTATTTTAGGGTTTTGGCAGCTTTGAGTGTGAATTTGTTTTGGGCATAACTTTCTTGATACTAATCCAATTGGTGAGTTCTTTGGTGTTCTGAAAAGCTCTTTGAATGCACTACATTCCTTATGTTTTAACTATTTTCTAATTGTGTGTGCACGGCTATGAAAAATGAGGTTCTTTTCGGAATACCATTCATTAGGGTTTTAGGGTTTTTTAGGGTTTTATCTGCCTGCCACGGTTTGGTGTTTTGATGATAACTTGAGTTTTAGGCATCCAATGGTGTTGTTTCTTGCACCATTGGAAATCTAAGAGGAAGATCTAGAACTTTTAAGTTCACCACCAAGTCAGAATCAGAGGCTAATACACACTTATTTGGCATGAAAGTAGGTGTTGTGTTGAAATGGATACTTTGCCAACATTGTTTGCCAATTCGGCCAACCATTGTGCCAAGACCTTGCCAAGACTTTGCCGAGTTTTTCCAAACCAATGTGCCAAAACCATTGTGTCATAACCTTGCCAAGAATTTGCCAAGCCTTGCCAATCAAACATTGCCAAACCATGCCAACACAACTTTGCCGACCTTGCCAAGCAACCCCTTGCCAAGCACCACCTTGCACACTTTGGCACGACACTCAAACATTCTTGGCACGCCATTCATACACTTTGGACCACCATCTCTTCACAGCTTAATACACTAGCATACCCTCATTGGCACATCACTTGGCATGGAACTTAGAATTGAGTTCAGCAAGCACAACACACTTGGCACCTCACTATGCACTTACCTTGGCACAACATTTGCACACTCTAAACACGCTTGTACTCACATTGGCATAGGGAAGAACTAGGTAGCTAAGCACATTTTTGACCACGACAACTTTGAGGACATAAAATTTGGCCTACGACATGTCGTAGGCCAAACTCAAGAAGACAAAAAAATGGCCTACGACATGTCGTAGGCCATTCTTGAGGAGTTGATTTATTGCCCACGACAAAAATGTGGACATGAAGTTTTGGCCTACGACATGTCGTAGGCCAATTCTGGAACAACAAATTTTAGCCTACGACATGTCGTAGGCTAAATTGTTGGAGAAGTTGTGGAAAAAAAATGGCAAAGTGTTGGAGTGTTGTTTCATAGGTTTTAAGCTTTGTCACACTTTAGTAGTTTGGTCATAACTTTCTCGTTTTAGCTCCAAATTGGGTGATTATGATGGTTATGGATAGCTAAGACATGGTGTTACAACTTTCATGTTTGAAGTTTTACTTAATTCACAGTGCATCATGATCAAATATTGGTGGGAAGTTGCTGCCATGAAATACTTTGTGTTTGAGTTTCTAAAAAATTGACTAAGTGTTTAACTTCTGATTTCTGAAAGTCCAGGCAGCTGAAGGCGTGGTTGTCTGTTGCAAGAAGGCGTGAATCTTTAAAGGCTGATCTGCTTGGAAGCTAGCGGAGTCGCTGAATGATTGAAGAGTCCAGGCTTGAAGGAGTGGTTCGACTCTGATTTCTTCACCTGGATCTGTGAGCAACGAAGGCGCGACAACTTAAGCCTGAAGGCGTGCGGCTCGTGGCTGAGGTTTATGAAGGCGCTGGAAATTAACACCAAAGGCGCTGGAGTGTTGAATACTTTTTCAAACTTGGAATTTTTGACATTTTTGGCTGATTTTTAGTTCCTTCCCTTAAGGACACTTTTGTAATAGTTGATACATTCTACGTTGCGTTTTAGTTACGTTTTCCCAACTCTATATATAGGGAAGGTAGCTAACATGTAGGGACGATTCACTACTCACATTTTCCATATTGTAACCGACTTTTGATTAAAAAAAGAGCGGGAGTTCTCATTTTCTCTCTCTAGATCTACTTTCTCTCACTAAACATTTCTTCTCCACTCTCAACTCCGATTGTGAATTTTGTACTGGATTCCTCTTTCTTATTCTCAATTGACAAAGGAATCAACAATTCTCTCGATTTAATCGGTAAATTCTTCCAATTAAGTGAGAATGAGCTTATCAATGTTGGAATTTGTTGATTTTGAAATGAGAAAGATGTTTTCTGGCTAAATCTATGATATCTTAGGATTTTTAATGGATGAATACGTGTTTTAGTAGATTGTATGCTATGCAATCGATCTAGTTGTTGAGTATTGAAATCACATTTGAGTTGAGCATAAACATATGTTGAATTTCATAATTCCTAGCTATTTTTGAATGGATCAAGCTTCAATTGTGGTCGACATGCTAAATTGAGGAGTGATTCATCAAAGTTAGCGAAGTTGCATGAATTGAGAACTAAATTGTGAGTGTTTAAGTCTTTGCACTTATTTTCTGTAATCAAATCAATTCTGAGACTCAGGCCTCGGCATAGAAAGTGTTAATAAATTGAAGCATTAGGAAAGGTGTTAAAGAAGCTTTCTGTGTTAACAACGATGATATGTAAACCCTAGGATGGACCTCGCCATGGGAGTTCTTAGGACTTTGCATGTTAGAGTAGTTAGCTTGGAAAGTTGAGACTTTGCGGAGCTTATACCACCATTCTTAGGCCTCGCCATGGGAGAGGATGGTGATTTGGGGGTACAAGCAGTGGTGTGGTCGCCATGCTGGCCACAACTTGCACTTCTAGGCAATTTAAGTCTCCATTGCATTTAATTGTTTACTGATTGCATAGCATAGATTTACTAAGCCTGTGTTCATCCAATACAAGAATCCTGAGATATCTGTTTCGTTCTTGCTTATTGCTATATTTTGCATCTTTGTTTTCGTTCTTTTGTGTTGAATTTTCTTTTTTTTCTAGTACTTAAATTCCGAGACTAAGACTTTTAGAACAAATTTTGTTCAATTTTCTTGACCTACGCCATCCCTGTGGATTACGATCCCTGCTTCCACTTCTACAGTAGTTGTTAGGGTAAAATTGACGAGGTACGACACTCGACATCAATTTTTGGCGCCGTTGCCGAGGAAGGCAATCGGTTCTGGAATTTGTTGACTGTGTTGTTCTGTTCTTAGTTGTGTGTTTTATTGCTTTGATTTAGTTATCTTGTTTCTTTACTGTGTGTAATTCTGTTGCTTTTACCATTTTGTATTGGTTTGGTTTACAGATTGATCCGTTTGTTCTCTTGATATCATTTGCTGTTCCTATTTGTGTATGCCCAGGTCTGTAAGATCTAGAGGAGAACCTGAATTTGAATTGGACCTTGAATTGGAAAGAACTTTAAGGAATCAAGCAAAGCAAAGAGCTATGGCTGCACAAGGAGTACAAGCACCCAGGTTCGGGGATCATTATGCAGTAAATTTTGACAATCGATTTGGTCATCAGGACATCGATGTGGAAAGTTACCACATTCCTCCACAAATAGTCTCGATGATTACCCAGGGCCAATTCTTCCAAGGTCTTGACAAGGAGGATCCGAATGATCACCTTGATTGGTTTCTCGGGTTATGCAGCACTTTTAAGTTGCCAAGAGTTGACAGGGGTGAGGTTCACAGAATTTTGTTCCCTTTATCTCTGCGTGGAAAGGCTAAACATTGGTTCAAGAGTATTGGGGGAGCAAATGCTGGAATGTCATTTGATGATCTACAGAAAAGGTTCTTGTCTAAGTACTTCCCTCCAGCTAAGCTTGAAAAGAGAAGGTTGGAAATTATGAACTTCCAACAACAAGACAGTGAGTCATTTCGAGAAGCTTGGGAGAGATTCAACGATTTGATTAGGCAATGCCCCAATCATGACTTGGGCGAAATTAGGGAGCTAAATACTTTCTTCAAAGGCCTAACTCCTGAATCATCTTTAATGGTTAAAGCTTGTGCTAATGGAGCACTTAAAGACAAATCTGTGACTGAGGTGCGTGAACTTTTTAACCAGATAGCTGAGGATGAATACCTTTTTCCAGAGACTAGAAAGCCATATGTCAGGAGACAGAGAGGAGTTCTTGATGTGGATGAGGAGACTTCACTTAGTGCTAAGTTTGAAGCATTGGCCAAGCAGGTGCAGACTTTAAAGGCGACTCAAACAAAAGCCCCAGTACTTTCATGTGGACTATGCAAGGGAGAACACCACACGGATGAATGTGCAATCACTACTGAATCCATTCTGTATGTGAACAATTACAGTAACAAACCCCAATTGGTGGGAACTATTTTGGGAGCAATTATAATGGAGGTAACAGACAATATGGTGGAAACCAAGGCAACTGGAATCAACAGCAGAACCAAGGAGGAAATTACTATCAAGGTAATGACTCAAGGAGAGCAATGAATCAACCACCTCCTGGTTTTGATAATCAGGCTAGCACATCAGAACAAAAGAAGCCAAATGTGGAGGATATGTTTCAAAAGCTGATGGAAAAGATGGATAAGAACGAACAGAGATTTGGAGGTTTGGAGTCCACTGTGAAGCATCACGAAGCCACTTTGAAGAATATCGAGATGCAACTTGGTCAGCTTGCTAATGCTGTACACCAGAGGCCAAAAGGAGCTCTTCCTAGTGACACAGTACCAAATCCCAAGGGGAGAGAAGCATGCAATGCTATTACTTTGAGGAGTGGAAAATTGTTGCCTGGAAGCAAACATGTAGAAGACAAGAGTGATGATGTAGAAGAGGACCAAAAAGATGAAGTTGAAATAGAGGTGGAACTTGAGAAGAATGGTGAGCAAGAAGAAAATAAGTCTGAGAAGAAGGAAATACCAGCAAGGGTGGGAAATGAAATCACCAAAAATTCCAATCCTTATAACTTCCCAGATTATGCTCCAAAAGCTCCATTCCCAGAGAGGAAGAAACCTCCACCTAAAAAGGGACCTCAATTCAATCGTTTCTTGGATATGATCAAACAAGTGAATGTCAATGTTTCTTTGTTGGATTTGGTTACAGCTATGCCTAAATATGCTAAGTATTTAAAGGATCTCATTTCAAACAAGGAGCAAATCTTGAGATGTGAAGTTCCAATGATGCTATCAGAGTGCAGTCAAGCATGGATGGTTCACAAATTACCTCCAAAGCTTAAGGATCCAGGTAGCTGTACCATACCTTGCAAGATTAAAACCAGATATTTTGCAAAGGCCCTCTGTAACCTTGGAGCTGGAATCAACTTGATGCCATTATCCATTGCAATAAATGTGGGTTTGAGTGGAAGGATTCGACCAGTTGCCGTGACACTACAGTTGGCAGATAGATCCTTGGTGACTCCTACAGGCTTGGTGGAGGATGTGTTGGTAAGAATTGATAAATTTACTTTACCTGTGGATTTCATTATACTTGATATGGAAGAGGATCCTGAGGTTCCTCTCATTTTTGGTAGACCTTTTCTAGCCACTGGTGATGCTTTGATTGGTGTGAAAAACAAGACAGTCACGTTTAGGATTAACAATGAGGAAGTGGTTTTTGATGTAAACTATGCTATGAAGCAACCTCTAAATATGGAGTCTTGTTTTGCTATCAAAGCTATAACATGTTCTTCTCTGAATAATGTGAACAACATGCATGATTTTTCTATTGTTGATGAGTTAAGTGTTTGTGAGGATAATTTTGATGAACTTGATTTAGATTATGAGGATAAGAGAATTGTTTCTGAAATTGAAGATTTCATTGAATGTTGTTATTTGGAAGAGTCGATTTGTGAATTGCAAAATGATGTTGTGGAAGTTAAAATGCATGAAACTGTAGGGGAACATGATCATGAACCTACTGTTTTGACTAACGAAAATTTTACTCCCACTGAGGTGAGGACTGGTGAGAATTTGTGCAGGAATGAAAAGCTTTTGCCTTCCATTGTGGTGGCACCAAAGTTGGAATTGAAACCACTTCCACCTTATCTCAAATATGCTTTCTTGGGAGAAAATAAAACATTACCAATTGTTATATCTTCAAAGCTTGAAGGTTGGCAAGAGGAGAAGCTTTTGGAAGTTTTGAGGAAACATAAGTTGGCTATTGGATGGACAATTGCTGATATAAAAGGCATAAGTCCAGGTTTATGTATGCACAAGATTTTGCTTGAAGAAAATGCTGTGCCAGTACGGGATAGACAGAGAAGATTAAATCCTCAGATGATGGAAGTTGTGAAAAAAGAGGTTATCAAATTGCTTGACTTTGGGATGATTTTTCCAATTTCAGACAGCGAGTGGGTTAGTCCAGTCCAGTGTGTCCATAAGAAGGGAGGGGTGACGGTTATAAAGAATGAGGCTAATGAACTTTAGGCAACAAGAGTGGTGAATGCTTGGCGAGTTTGCATGGATTACAGGAAGCTAAATAAGGCAACTAGAAAGGACTATTTCCCTCTTCCATTCTTGGAACAATTGTTGGATAGAATTGCTGGCTATCTTTTCTACTGTTTTTTGGATGGATATTCTGGGTATAATCAGATTGCAATTGATCCCAAGGACCAGGATAAGACAACTTTCACTTGTCCTTTTGGCACATTTGCTTATAAAAGAATGCCATTTGGTCTTTGCAACGCCCTAGCTACCTTTCAGAGGTGCATGATGGCAATATTCCATGACATGGTAGAATCAATAATTGAAATATTCATGGATGATTTTTCTGTCTTTGGTATGACATTTGATGGTTGTTTGGAGAACTTGGCAAAGGTTTTGAAGAGGTGTGAAGAAACGAACCTTGTGTTGAACTGGGAAAAATGTCAATTCATGGTTCAAGAAGGAATTGTGTTAGGCCATAAAATTTCTCATGCTGGGATGGAGGTAGATCGAGTTAAGGTAGATGTCATTGCAAAATTTCCTCCACCGACCAATGTTAAGGGTATCAGAAGCTTTCTTGGACATGCTGGGTTTTATAGAAGGTTTATTAAGGATTTTTCAAAGATAGCCAGACCTTTGTGCAGTCTCTTAGAAAAAGATGATAAGTTTGAGTTTGGAACAGAATGTGTTGAGGCATTTGAAACTTTGAAAACGAAATTGGTGTAAGGCCCCGTGATAGTCACTCCCCATTGGGGTGAACCCTTTGAAATTATGTGCGATGCCAGTGATTATGCATTAGGGGCTGTCTTAGGCCAGAGAAGAGACAAAGTGTTTCACACTATCTATTATGCTAGCAGGCTAATGAATGAGGCCCAAATGAATTATACAACCACTGAAAAGGAAATACTAGCAGTGGTCTTCGCATTTGATAAATTCCGTGCTTACCTTTTGGGATCAAAGGTCATTGTTCATACAGACCATGCCGCATTGAAGTATCTGCTTGCAAAGAAGGAAGCAAAGCCATGTTTGATTAGATGGGTTTTGTTGCTCCAGGAATTCGATGTGGAGATTAAAGATAGGAAAGGCTCAGAAAATGTTGTGGCAGATCACTTGTCAAGATTGGAATCTCAAGAGCAAGATTCACCTGACATTTCGGTTAAGGAACACTTCCCTGATGAGCAGGTATTCAAAGTGGGTGAACAGGCATTGCCTTGGTACGCTGAGATTGCCAATTTTGTGGTTGCTGGCCAGATTCCATCTTATTATTCCAGTGATCAGAAGAAAAGATTGAGAAGTGATGCTAAGTATTACTTTTGGGAAGACAAGTCTTTATATAAAATCTGCAGTGATCAAGTGATAAGAAAGTGTGTCAAGGAAGAAGAAAGGAGGACATCTTAAAGGCATGCCATGAAGGACCCTGTGGTGGTCATTTTGGATCAACTAGGACAGGCTTCAAAATCTTGCAATGTGGGTTCTATTGGCCACATATCTTCATGGATGCCAGAATTTGGGTTGGAAAATGTGATCGATGTCAACGAACTGGCAACATCTCTTCCAGAAATGAGATGCCTTTGAACAACATCTTGGAAGTAGAAATTTTTGATGTCTGGGGAATTGATTTCATGGGGCCTTTCCCTAAATCAAGAGGAATGGAGTATATCCTGGTGGCAGTGGATTACGTTTCTAAATGGGTGGAAGCTGTGGCTTTAGCTCATAACGATGCCAAAAGTGTAACTGCTTTCTTGAAGAAATACATTTTTAACAGGTTTGGAGCACCCAGGGCTATAATAAGTGATGGGGGGACTCATTTCTGTAACAGGCTCTTTGAATCTTTGTTGGCCAGATATGGTGTTACTCACAAGGTTTCAACAGCTTACCATCCACAAACTTCTGGTCAAGCCGAAATTTCCAATCGGGAGATCAAGAGGGTTCTTGAAAAAGTGGTAAATCCAGGCAGGAAGGATTGGTCTTTGAAGCTAGATGATGCATTGTGGGCATACAGAACAGCTTACAAAACCCCAATTGGAGCTTCTCCTTTTCGATTGGTTTTTGGTAAAGAATGTCACTTGCTAGTGGAACTTGAACATAAGGCGTATTGGGCAATTCAAACCTTGAACATGAATCTGTCTGAGGCTCAATCGAAAAGAATGTTGGAGTTGAATGAACTGGATGAATTTAGATTCAATGCTTACATGAGTGCCAAGCTGTACAAGGAAAGGACTAAAAGAATCCATGATGCAAAGCTTCAATCCAAGATCTTTGTTCCAGGACAATTGGTATTGCTTTATAACTCTAAACTTCGATTGTTTCCTGGCAAATTGAAATCAAGGTGGAGTGGTCCTTTTAGAGTGGTTGATGTGAAACCTTATGGGACAATTGAAATCAAGAATGACAAGAATGGCAATGTGTGGAAAGAGAATGGCCATCGTCTCAAGCCGTACTTAACTCAGGACAAGGATAGCACTAATGTGGCACGAGATCCACATGAGCTATACTTAGATGATCCCATCATCTCAAATTGAGCTATGATGCACGGTCGGGCTGTGACTTTAAACCAAACGCTCCTGGGAGGCAACCCTGATTTTCTTCCTTTGTTTTATTTGTTGTGATTTCTTTTCTTTGTTAATCATAGTTTGAGTAGTATTGAGTAGCACTTTATGGCACAATCTCATAACATCACTTGGGTATATTTTTTGTAGAATCTCAGAAGGATGTTGGGCATTATTGATAGAAGTAGGGAGTACAATTTCACTTTTCCATCCACGTGAGGTACAATGAGTCTACATTATTTACAACTAAGATACCAGCTCTGATGGTAAGAATTGTTGTTCATTCATGCATGATTGGTTAATCAGTGACCGTGCCTGCATGACTGATTTGGATGGTTTCAATTATTGAGAAGAAAGGACATCAAGTTATGACCTGTCATTCACATGTGTTTGTTGGATAGTACGGGTGTCATACATATAAATTGCACATCTTCGTTTTGCATGTTCATTCCTCTTCTCTCTATAGTGTTTTCCTTGCTAGTAATTTTTCATTTTCAAAGCATGGATTTCTATTCTCCCCACCAGAATCCTTTTGAATATGCTATCTTTAGTGAAGATTCTGGAACCACATCTTCCCCTTCTTCATCTTCTTCAGCTGATGAGGAGATGGTAATTGATTTTGAGCCAGCTACTTGTCCACATTTTGTTAATGCTTCTGCTGAAAACTTTTATCATGGCTTTACTAATAGATCAGTCAGGATTGAGCGACCATGTCAGGAGCCTTCTAGGAGATTTGAGGATGTGATCTTCAGACAGTTGTGGTCTCATTTTGCTAGAGCCTCAGTTGTGGTGAATATGGACATAGTTAGGGAATTTTATGCTAATTCCCGAGCTAGTGGTGTTCATTCAGTGTTCGTGAGAGGAAAGTATTTGAGGGTCACCCGCCATAGTATTAATAGGCTTTATCTTCTTGAAGATTTTTCTCGTAACACATATTGTAGGTTGTTGAGAGCTGAGAATACCGATCATTTGTTGGCTTCAGTAACTTTACCTGGTGCTACATGGGTGAGGAATGATTGACAAGAGGCTTTATATGTGTCTACTAGTGAACTCACAGCCGAGGCCAAAATCTGGTTAATGTTTATCAATTCCAGGATTCTTCCTACTAACCGTACCAATATAGCATCTAGGGAACGAGTTCTGTTGATTTATGCTATTTTACATGATTTCTCTATTGATGTTGGAAAATTGGTCTTAGAGTTTATCATGCGGGCACAAAGAAGTGAGTTTGCACCGATGTATTTTCCAGCTCTGATAACAGCCATGGCTTGTAGCAAGGGAGTTGATATCACGTCAAATGCTAATCCTCAAAATCCTGAAGGACTTCTGGGACCTCCTCAGTGGCTTGCTCTTCAAGAGGAGGAAAGAATTGCAAGATTGTCTCGTGGTTTGTGAAACGTGGATGGCCAGATTCCTTTGTTCTTGATTGTTTCATTTTGTTTCACGGGGACCGTGTCATAGGCAAGTGTGGGGGAAGGCTTCGCCAAGATGTCTTGATTTTTAGTTACATTCTGAATATGTATGGTTACCATGATGATGGTTAAGGAGATTGTTTGTCATAATGGAATTGCGTGTAATATTAGTAGTGTTAATATTTCATTATTATGTTTAGTATGTTACATTTGGTCTGAGTGTTGTGTTGCGTTTGTGTTATATTTTTGAGTGTAGTGTTAAAGTGAAGAGATTTGTGTGCTAGTTTTGGTGTAAATATTTTTGTGTGATTGTTACAATTTTTGGTTCATGGTTTTAGATTTCAATTTCACACACCTGCATTGATGATAAGGATATCTGCATTTATGAACATTTCTGAACATGAATTGAATTTTCTGAAAAGCTGAAAAAAAATTGAAGTGGGATTGGATTGTTATTGAGTCGTGAATAGAAAATTGATATGCAATGAAAGAAAATTAGTGGAGTTCAAGAAAAATTTACGTGAAAATGAAATAGTGCTAGACTTTGTTTTGCTTCGTTTTCATGGTGGGTTGACCGAAGTGATAAGATAGCTTTGTCATTGTTGCTTTGTGTGATATGAATGTGTTTCTACCAAACAAAGAGCTGAAACTTCACATGTATTGAAAGTGAATGGGTCCCACCTTTGAATGACTTGAATGTTTGCTAGTGTTTGGTGGGAATATTCATTCTACTTGTTGGTTGACCGATGGAGTAATTGAGTGAATGGCATAGTTATTCTTATCTCTTGTTTTTCTATAAATGCATAATACATTGCTTGTTGCTTCAAGACATCACAAGTTATCCACACAAGTGCGGTGGTAGTAGGAGCATATTGTTGTTAACTCTCCACAAAGGTATGTCTCACTTTTCTTAAAGCTTTGTAAATTGTTGAGAGTTGTATAAGCATGCAAAGTAATGAAGTTGAGAGCATGAAATGATGAACATGCAAGATATTATGTTGATTAGCCAAGGGAATAAATGCATGATAAGTGTGGGGGTGATTCAACATTTGGATTTCCAATTTTTCCAGCACCGCCATGATTCGGTGTTGTAAACATAACTTGAGTTAGGAATGATGAAATGAGGAGATTCCAGTTGCATCTTGTAGCTAACATGATGGTCTTCAATGTTTATGTTGTACATTTTTGCTAATTGTGGCTGGAACTTAGACTAAAAAATCTTTGAATGTGAAGTACATGTGAAATCAAGAAAGTGAAATTTTGAATCTGCCAGGTTTGCCAAGTCTCGGTATTTTGGGTATAACTTGCAAATGGAATGTCCAAATGTGTTGATTCCAGTGGTGAAATTTAGCTAAGAGGAAGAGCTACATTTTTTCTGTTGGGCACTTTTGATAATTCTGCCTGGCGCATGATCTAATTTTGAGGACAATGTGTGCTTACGTTATGAATTATAATCTGAGAAAATGCTGAATCTGAACATTTTTTTTGGACTGTCGGTATTTTAGCCATAACTTGGCCATTTTGACTTCAAATGGGATGATTCTTGTCCTCAAATTTCTCTTAAAGAGTGCACTATAACTTTGATGTTTTATGTGTGAACTAATTCTTCTTGCTTCCTAGATGCTTTTTACGATCTTATAATGCTGGTTTTCAGTTTTTGGGAATGTGTTTATAAAAGAAAATGCAAGTGTTTAGCAGTGTTCTTGATGTAATGGTTTTGCTTTGAGTATTATGTGACAAGCTGAACTTTTCTTCACAGAAATGGCACCAAAGAAGATTCAACTTCAAGAAAAGCCTCAACTTCAAAGAAGGGAAAAGGAAAAGCTCAAGCACTCGATGAAATTGATTCTGACCCAGAGTATTTTCCGGATGATATGCAAATGTTTGAGGAACCTCCGCAATATGCGATGCCAGCTTCGACACCTAAGAAACGGAAAGGAGTCCCCGAGGTTGCTCTGTTCGTTGATGAGGATGCCATGAGACGTTGGGAACAAGGGTTCAATATGAAATATATACACATAGAACGCGGGTTCAGTGTGGAGAAAGGGCCGTTTAAGAAGTTGATTAAATTTTACAAATTCCATGAGAAGCTTACGGTTGCCCCTGAGTTTTGCAATATGAGCATTGCACGGGAATACTACGCAAATGCAGGGTCTCCGAGGGATGGAGCTGTCTATGTAAGAGGCATTTGGGTTCAAATCACGAGCGAGATTATCAATGCACATTTGGGCACACCTGATTATCCTGAGGATCCGATTAAATTTCCAACCAATGAGGCATTGGATGAAGCTTTGATAAAAGAGTTGGCACATCCTGGGGCAGTTTGGGAGCTTAATTCAAAGGGGGAACATAAGCATATTCGGAATGAATACTTGAAGAGTGACGTGAAAATATGGTTGTTATTTGTGTTGTCTCGCCTCATGCCAAGTTCACAAAGAACCGAGGTGATTCGGAACCGGTTGTTCTTAATTTCTGCAATTCGAAGGAAGCGCAAGATCGACGTAGGACGAATCATCCTTGCGAGCATCAAAGATGGAACTGCCCAGAATAGTAAAGCACTGTATTTTCCTTTACTAATTCAGGAGCTTTGTGTGTCACAAGGTGTTGATGATCAGCTTGGTGCTTGAGAGAGGATGCAGTCTCCCATTCCTGAACAACTCTATTTAAAATACTTGGTACAGGACAAGGAATTGGAGCAAGCGAGGATTTCAAGTGCAGAGGCATCTCGGGTAGAGAGTGAAAATCCAACTTATGTTACAGATCAAGGGCAACAGTCTTTTGATTTTGTATCTCTTCAAGGAGTAATTCAGGGTTTTCAGCTCTCAGTTGAAAATCGTTTTTCAGGCATAGAGGATAGGATGGATCGGCTGCAGGATGGTGTGAGAAACATAGATGAAAGGATGGAACATATGCATGAAGGTTTTGACAATATGCAACAGGAGTGGACGTCACAAGCTAAACAAATGGAGCATAGGTTTGATGATTTATCCACGGTGGCTCAGCAGCAATTTGAAGTGTTATATCATAGGCAAGTGTGCATGCAGCGAGAACTCGATAGGTGTAACAAGATGACGGTTTATTACCACTCAAATTCAGGACCCCCGAAGCCAGCTCCAACTTCGGCACAGTTAGCAGGGTACCGAATCCCAAATCTGTCATGTGATATGGTTAGTGGTACAGTGCACGAGCTTCCACCTGGAGTGACAGCAAGCCCTTCTTTACATCTGTTACCCACATTTGGTCGTATACCTCCTATGCCTCATACTCCTACATTCATACCAAATCCAGAGTTTGCACCCGCTGCAAGGTTTCCATTGATCTCATCAGGCCAACCTCTTCAAGGACCTGTGCATGGCCTTTTTCATTATGTGCCACAGTCAATTGGTGTGCCCTCATTTGCTACTGCCTCTTTGGATGGACAATCTCTTTCCACACCAGTTGCGTTTGGATCTCCTTCTTTCTCAGCTCCATCATCGTCCTCTCAGGGAGTCCTTCCTCTCTCTTAGCTTATCACATTGAGGAAAATGTTTAATTTAAGTGTGGGGGAGGAGGTGGAATTTTGTGTGATGTGTGCTGTGGTTGCTATGCTATCTGATACTTTGTGTGTTGATTGTGTTGATTGAAAATTTTTTTTATGCATGCGGGTGCTTTATATTGTGAGAAGGGGGGTTTGAAGTTGGGAGTGATTTTGAAGATTTCTGGGATTTCATGTTGATTGAGATATGCTGAGTTGAAGATTATGTGAAGTTTCTTGAAGTGAGGAATTTTGTGAATTTGAAGAATGGAATGGTTCTACTTTGATGAATCTTGTGAAGTGGTGCTTTGTAAAATTTGAAGTGTCTCTTTGAAGATTGTTGCTATGATGATTTGCTAATGTCATGGAGGAGGAAATGTTAAGAGCTTAGTGTGAAGTTTTTCTTATTGTATTATTGAGTGATTAGAAAGCAGTATGTAGTTTGCTACTTGTAATGGTTTTAATGTATTATGTCTCTCGGGTTTGTTTGTGTGCTACATTTTGAATCAATGAAATTGAAGTGCGTAGTGTTGTGTGCAAGGGTTTGAATTATGATGTGAGTGGTGAGAAGAAAACGATTTGGTAATGTTTTGAACCTTTAGTCTTGATAAGAGGAAGAAGAATACAAAAAGAGAGTGAATAAGAAAGATCAAATTGAGAAAATGAATTATCACCCTGTATGTGAAACTTTGTTCTTAGTTCACTTTGGCTTATTCCAAGTTCATCACAAATAAACTTGTTTTGAATCTTGCATGTGAAAATTTTTGTTCTTGGTACTAAGTTTGAAGAAATTGGTATATTTTGGTGACTAAGTCCCGATGTTAAAGTAAGATAGATATGCCATGCAAAACTCAATTGACATATGAGGTAATGTGTATGAATTCGTTTTCGTTTGTTATGCATTTATCTGGTGTCTCCAGAGTTCGTGCATGGTTAGTCAATTTGGGATTCTTATGAACATGTGCTTGCACAAGAAATGATATGGGAGAAAAAGCCATATTGGCAAACTGGGAAGGAAAAAGCCATAAGAACCTGGCAATCAAATATGGAGAAAAAAGCCATAAAACCCAGGCATTATTTCAGTCATCAATATGTGCACCAATGTGCAGCACTAATGTGCAGAATAAGGGCAATGTCCCATAGAGTACCAATGTATGCATAGGTACCATTGATCTTGTGATTGCATGTTCATAAGAGTGGACAAAGAGATTGGCATGTATTGAATGGTATGTGAGACTAGCTAGAAGGTGTATAACAAAGGAATAGATGAAGTGCACGTTCCTCAGCACACACTTGCACGCATGACATTTTGGTCTTTATTCATTGTGCCTTAGTTGATAATTTGTATTGAAATCTGAGAGCTAGGTACCATGAACCATCAAAGTGTTGTGTGTGTGAAAAAATGTTTCGATGAATTTGGATGTAGTCAGGGTGGATGTATGAATAATGTGTTGCATATGGGTGATAAAAAGGGGTAAATTGAGTGTATCTTGGCTTGAGGGCAAGCAAGAGTTCAAGTGTGGGGGAATTTGATAAGTTGGTTTTATACCAACTTAAATGTCTTAATTCACTTGGCTTTTGACTTATTTTTCATAAGTTAGTGCAATGATTTGTTTGTTGTGGTGCATTTATGTGGTTGGCAATTGGTTGTACTAAAATGGTTAAAAGAGACCAAAAATGATGATGAACTTAGGCAATTGTGTACTTGATGTTAATTGGTAAGGTTGAGAGGTCAAAACAATTAGGAAATGGATAAAACCGAAAATGCACAATTGGTTATTTTAGGGTTTTGGCAGCTTTGAGTGTGAATTTGTTTTGGGCATAACTTTCTTGATACTAATCCAATTGGTGAGTTCTTTAGTGTTCTGAAAAGATCTTTGCATGCACTACATTCCTTATGTTTTAACTAGTTTCTAATTGTGTGTGCAAGGATATGAAAAATGAGGTTCTTTTCGGAATACCATTCATTAGGGTTTTAGGGTTTTTTAGGGTTTTATCTGCCTGCCACGGTTTGGTGTTTTGATGATAACGTGAGTTTTAGGCATCCAATGGTGTTGTTTCTTGCACCATTGGAAAGCTAAGAGGAAGATCTAGAACCTTTAAGTTCACCACCAAGTCAGAATCAGAGGCTAATACACACTTATTTGGCATGAAAGTAGGGTGTTGTGTTGAAATGGATACTTTGCCAACATTGTTTGCCAATTCGGCCAACCATTGTGCCAAGACTTTGCCGAGTTTTGCCAAACCAATGTGCCAAAACCATTGTGTCATGACCTTGCCAAGAATTTGCCAAGCCTTGCCAATCAAACATTGCCAAACCATGCAGAACATGTATCAAGAGTTTTGATGATGAAGTCAAATCAGACCTTGTTTGTTTTCAACTCTGCCTAGACACATTAGCTAGCAATTATCACAGGAAAAAAAACCCATCAAGTACAAAAGAAGAAATGAAAAGAGGAAAAATTCCAAGATTTAAGGAGAAAGAGAGTCCTTGAAAGATAAGTGGAAACTTATGAATATGCCTGCCTTTTCTTGTTGTTTGTCTTTTTTTCAGTGTATAAAAGAGAATGGCCACTGTCAGTGTTATATTAAGAAAGTGGACTTACTACAAGTGATTCAATTTGGGATTAAGGAACTAAGTCTACATATAAATGAAGAAGTTTGAGGGAAACAGTTTTATATTATAAGTCAAATCACACCTTGATGTTCTGAATCTACTAAAGTAGTATGGGAGTAAGAGAAATTATCTTTGTGAGGCCATATGGATTCACAGCCTTCAATTCAAAATTTTCTAACAGTTGTAGATGAAGAGAACACCCCCACCAACTGCACACCAACAATTGTGGATTACTTACATAAAAAGCAATGCTTGGAACACTAAAGCAAATTAAGCAACTGTTCACAAATAGGCATGCATCCTCGATGTAAGTTTTCCAACAGGAAAAAACTGCAAAAATAGTAACAATCTTTTGCTAGCATTCCTTCAAACTCAAGATAAACTGGAGCATCTTTTTAAGTCTCTAATTTCAAAAGAATAAAGCATGAAAATTATGAATACTGCTGCCTTTTCTTTTGTCTTTTTCAGTGTGTAAGAATAATGGCCAGTGTTATAATAAGAAAGTTAACTTACTACAAGTCATTCAATTTGGGATTAAGGAACTAAGTCACTATATTATAAATCAATAAGATTGAGGGAAACAGTTTTTATATCATAAGAAAGTTAACTTATTACAAGTACATTCAATTTGCCATAATTGTTTCTTTTGCTATCTTATAAACCTAAGTCTCCTGCATAATATGCATTGGTTTCTCACTCACCATCAGGAATTAAACCATGTTTACACACCTATGAGATTACTGGAAAAGCTTCAGCTTTCATCACAGCATAATAAGACAATTTTTTTATTCGGTTAATACAGAAAATGGGCAAAGTGGAAGATAATCCTGAAGTATACTCACCTAGCTCTTAAATGGAGAATGAATCATTTGTTCAGATTCTTTTCCTGAAGCGTTTATACCTTCAGTTTCTCAGCAGCACAGCTTCCCTTTTCTGCTTTCTTTCTCTCATGCTCAAGCTGCTTGATTGAACATTCTCACAAAATTTTCAACATAGTAAATAACTGCCACAAAAACATTCAGGATACAATCAAATTGATAATAACTGTACCAGGTTTCTAAATGGGAAGAAATTATGGTTCATTCATGCTGCTTCTCTTTTAACATGTGTCTTGTTTATCATTGAAGAAGTCTGTTCTATTGCTAATTTCCCAGCCAATCATAAGTTTTCAAATACTTTGGTTCAAGTACAAGTCAACATTGTAAATAAATTTGATCCTTAAAAGTGCAAAAGCACAACAGAATATGAATTCTCAGGTTTCTTCATAGCCAACTTTGTTGACAATGCAAGACGTGCGTAATTGCATAAGACCTTAATGCAAATGATTATATGAGCAGAAGAATGTTTCTTAATATAAAGTCACTAACACTAACAGAAGAACAGGACATAATCTTAAAAAAAGTGAAAATAAGACAATTATGGCAAACGAAGATTTTAAGCAGAACTGAGAGAGGAAAGAAAGATGAACATTGTTACTGGTCTAGAGACATGAGGAGGGGGGGCACTTGCCTTCAACAGCACCATGAATGGTAACCGAATGCCAATACCTCCAAGTGCTCAAAGATTTCTTCTTCCTTTCACTGTCACATACTCGTGTTCTTCTACTTTACATCTCCAGGAAACTCCCTTAACTGCACAATACGCATAACAAGATTCATCAAAGGATTTTGAAAACTTCAAAAATCTCATGAGGAGAAATTTGTTACTCATCACAACAAAATTTAAAATGAAAATGAAAAAAATCAGAAGGAAAATTTGTCAAAACAATTCCACGAATACAAAATGATCATACAGTACTTCCTTTTTCAGTCTATTGTCAACCCAAAGATCCCAAATTTGGCTAACTGTAATGGAACAGTAAAATCCCACAAAACTCAAATCAATGAATAAACGTGTAGTGTATTTTTCTCAAAAATTTAAACAGTAACGATAAGAAACAAGATCAAATTACCGAGAAATCTTATGATGAGAAGAAGATTCAGTTTAATATCTAATAATAAAGGAAACTTCAGCATCAACAGCCCAATAAAAAATAACCAAGAAACCCCATTCAAAACAGAGAAGAACGTGATTTATTCACAACAGAATCTCATCAAGAAAAACTTGTTTACTTAGCGCAAAAAATTACAATGAAAATTATAAAAATCAGAGAATGGTCATTTCAAAGATCCCAAATTTGACTAACTTTAATGGAATAGCAAAATCCCAGAAAACTCAAATTAAATAATAGAAGTGTTGTGTATGAAACAAAATCAAATTACCGAGAAGTTTAATGATGAGGAGAAGATTCATTTTAAATTCTAATAATAAAGGAAACTTCAGCAACAAAAGTCCAATCCAAAATGACCAAGAAACCCCATTCAAAACAGAGAAGAATGTTATCTATTCACAACATAGAACAAGAACGGAAGAACATTACTCTACGCTTTAATTTTCAAATTTCCATTGGTATCAACTTTAAAAGAAACAGAATTTACAAACAAACCAGAAGTAACGATAAAGAAATTTCCATCTTTACAACTTTGCATATAAAAAGATCAAGCAAAAACGCAGTCTAAACTATCACGGACAATGAGGTACATGTTCTGCATTAATGGAATGAATGAGATTGTAGTTTTACTAATGGTGTATTACTTTACAATGGTCCCTGATTTACAGAAATGTTTTGCCAGTTATAATGTCAAATGAGCAGCCATTGCTGTGTATAGATGGAGCTAAAAAAACCATGGTGTGGTGGTAAGCTAAGAAAAACCATCTCAGAAGAAGGAAGCTATTGTTGTCAAGCATGAACCTCTGAGGGTATACAAATTTTCTTCACAACAATCTCTTAATTATTTTCACTATCATACATCTAAATATCAAGAGTTTTTATAAACAATCCATAGGGATTCCATTCCATTGAGTTTTTGCTCAAATCCCACCTTCATTTCTTGTTTGTTAAAAGAGTTAATTCTTCATAAAATTTTAAATCTCTTAATCATTTTCATTATCATACAACTGAATATCAAGAGCTTTTAACCATCCATAGGGATTCCATTGAGTTTTTGCTCTTAATCCGAGAGCACTGCCACTCAAACAGACAGAATGAAGGTGGCGGCGAAGGATGAAAGAAGTTCAAAAGTTCAAAGGGAAAAGAGAAGGTTGTGGAGGAGGAATTCAAAGACCAGTTCAATTTCGTTTTTTTTCTTTTTGTGGAAGAGTTTGGATTTGTTATTAAGTTACACATTAGGGTTTTTGCAGCTATGCAATGGATACTGTGTGTCATATAGAGTTTGCTTAGCTTATTTATTTGTTTATGTTGTAATAAAGGAAGCCTCTGCATATTTCTGATTAGGTTTATTACTATGGTGTGCTATAATTTAGTTTTGGGTTGGTGATTATAGGGTTTGGATGGGTCCGAGTCACTGACCGATACCGAATCAGAATCTCTTCAGCTCACGGACAATGAGGTACATGGTAATTGCCTAATTCTTAATGATATTTATTTGCTGAAATAACAATGGCATCCATATATCCAAATTTAATGAATGATATGAGTGATATTCACTACCTTCTCTATTAGTAATTTTTTTTCCTGTTTCTTTTGTGGCTGTAATTGTTGATGATTTGGACGGAAATCGTAGCAGGGTGTTGATTTTGATGAGGATGACAAGAATGAGGAAAATGACGCGTTTTTCTGATGATAGTTTAGACTGCGTTGATGATAAGGATATCTGCAGTTCCAGGATTTTCCATCAGTTACACCTCCTAAATCCCATCCCGCAATAGTTTCTGCTAACTGCGCTCCGCCCTTCTTCAGTCACCACCGCCTCCTCTATCTCCTCCACCTCTCGCAATTTAAGGTTGTGGATGAGAAATGATTATCTCCTTTCGACAAGAAGAATTTGTAACACATTTTATAAGCAGGCGTTTATCCCCTTTCGACAAGAAGCAGTTTGTCCCCAAAGTTGGAGCCTGAGAAGTAGGAAAGTTTAAAGAAAAGCATCGAAGCAACCACTTAAGTTTGTCCCCATTTCTCATAGCAATCTGCAGAAGGGAAAAAGAGAAAGAGATCCAGAGAGAACGAGAAAGAAGAGGAGGAAGATGAAGAAGAGCCCGGTTGCTGTAAATAGGAAGGATTTTCAGACAAGTTTAAATCTTTTTGAAGGCTTCAAGACAATTTTTTCAATAACAAAAATGAGGTGCTAAGACTGATCTTTTCCTGTTAAATGATCGTAAACGTGATGTGTTTTTCTTTCTGATTTATTGATTTTTTAGTCTACATTTTATATTTCCACTGAGTTCTTTGGATTTGATTCATGGTTATTGTTCTTATTTGAATTTCTGTTGAATTTTGTGGGTCATTTTCATCAGTCCCTTTTTAGTTATGGTTTGAAAACTCAAAAAATTTCATCTTTTCTACCCCCAATATTCTGTTTCTGATGGTAGTTTAGCAGTCATTTTTACTTGATCTTTTTAATTGATTCAAGATGAGTTGTTCAATAACAGAACAGAGGTGCTAAGACTGATCTTTTCCTGTTAAACGATCTTAAACGTGATGTGTTTTTCTGATTTATTGATTCTTTAGTCTACGTTTTATTCTCCACTGAGTTCTTTGGATATCATTCATGGTTATTATTTTTTTTTTGAATTTCTGTTGAATTTTGTGGGCCATTTTCATCAGTCACTTTTTATTTATAGTTTGAAAACTTGTAAAATTCCATCATTTCTACATCCATTTGCTGTTTCTATTTCGGGATCATTTTAATCCGTCATTTCTTAGTTATTGTTTGAAATTTTAAAAAAATTCATCTCTTCTACATCCAAATTTTTTGAGTTTTCAAACCATAACTAAAAAGGGACTGATGAAAATGGCCCACAAAATTCAACAGAAATTCAAATAAGAACAATAACCATATTGCCAAACCATGCCAACACAACTTTGCCGACCTTGCCAAGCAACCCCTTGCCAAGCACCACCTTGCACACTTTGGCACGACACTCAAACATTCTTGGCACGCCATTCATACACTTTGGACCACCATCTCTTCACAGCTTAATACACTAGCATACCCTCATTGGCACATCACTTGGCATGGAACTTGGAATTGAGTTCAGCAAGCACAACACACTTGGCACCTCACTATGCACTTACCTTGGCACAACATTTGCACACTCTAAACATGCTTGTACTCACATTGGCATAGGGAAGAACTAGGTAGCTAAGCACATTTTTGCCCACGACATGCTTTGAGGACATAAAATTTGGCCTACGACATGTCGTAGGCCAAACTCAAGAAGACAAAAAAATGGCCTACGACATGTCTTCCTTCTTCAAGATTCAGAGTATCCATCTCTGTACCAGAAGAATACTTTTTCATAAGCACTCCTTTTTCTCCAGTATGGAACTGGGCAATTGTTTTTCAAAAAGAGGTGTTGGAGCTCATGCACATGGGGAACAATCTCAATGAACTCCACTTTAGACCATGTATGTTCCCCCATAGGAAACACCTCTTTCACTTCTCCCACAAAGCTTGGCTCTGAAATCCTGCAAGGCTCAACCACAGATTGTGCATCCATAGTCTCAACAAATTCATCAGTGATTTCAAAAATGGATACATCAACAAAGCAATTTTCCACCATGTTAGCAATTTCCTTACAGAACATTAAATCATCGTAACTCAAGCTAACACATGGATCAATTGGAGTTTTTCCTTTGTTAACAAAATTCGGTTCACTATGCACACTTAACAAAGGTATTTTGTCCTTCCCTATTTGTTGGTCACCAATTACAGTTTCAAATTCATTCACAATTTCATGATTTGGTGTCTCAACAAAATGCTTAATGGTCATGTTGTCTTTTTCCTTATCAAGTGCAATTTTGGTTTCATTCATGCTCAAACAAGGATTGATGAGATGTGTCTCTGTACAATTCACCGGGCATTCAAGGACAGGAGAAGCATCTAAGGGAAGTCTAACAATGTCATCATTCTCATGGTAATTCATAAAGTTGATATAAGACTCTTCATTAGATACACCCTCCATTTTGGCAGTAAGAAACCAAATAGCCCTAAGTTCTTCATCACTAAACTCATCACAAGGGACATCATTCTCACAAGAAGGACTACTCAAACGTTCATACACAAAAAACTCATCAACAAAGCACTCATGCATAACATCTCCAACATTTGTATACTCCAACTCCCTCGGACTCTTTAAACCACAATCAACAATTGCATTCACATCAAAATGATTTTCCTCAGGAGTGGGTGTTTTAGTAAGGAGAGATATACCTTCTGAATGGCCTTGGTCATCTTGAACTGCTGTCTCACGTTCCCATAAGTTGCTCATTAAGGCACTCATGTGATCAAGTCTCTGTAGTGGTTCTGTAGCCTTCTCTTTCTTTTGAGCCAACCTTGTTTTAATTCTATCCGCCTTGTCCAAAATTTGAGACAACATGTATTCTCGGTCTTGCTCTTCTCTGAGATAGGACTCATTGCTCTATTGTTGGTCGTGCCATGTCTCATAATATCTTGGTGGGGAGAAGTTGCCAAGTATTCCAGGTGTTGGTCGTGTGTCATCCATCCAATCTGGTGGGTAATGAACAGCTTAAAGTCGTATCAGCTCAATTTTACCCTAAACACTAATGTAGTAGCGTAAGTAGGGATCGTAATCCACAGGGAAGGCGTAGGTCAAGAAAATTGAGTAAATTGTTCTAAAACTCTTGTCACAGAATCTAAGTACTAGAAAAGGGAAAATTCAACACAAAAGAACGAAAACAAAGATGCAAAATAAAGCAACAAGCAAGGAGGAAATAGATATCTCAGGATTCTTGTATTGGATGAACACAGGCCTAGTAAATCTATGCTATGCAATTAGTAAACAATTAAATGTAATGGAGACCTAAATTGCCTAGAAGTCCAAGCTGTGGTTAGCATGGCTACCACACCACTGCTTGTAACCCCAAATCACCATCATCTCCCATGGCGAGGCCCGAGAATGGTGGAAAAAGCTCCGCAAAGTCTCAACTCTCCCAGCTAACTACTCTAACATGCAAAGTCCTAAGAACTCCCATGGCGAGGTCCATCCTAGGGTTCACATATCATCGTTGTTAACACAAAAAGCTTCTTTAACACTTTTCCTAATGTTTCAATTCATTCACACTTCCTATGGCGAGGCCTGAGTCTCAGAATTGATTTGATTACAGAAAACAAGTGCAAAGACTTAAACAATCACAATTTAGTTCTCAATTCATGCAACTTCACTAACTTTGATTAATCACTCCTCAATTTAGCATGTCGACCACAATTGAAGCTTGCTCTATTCAAGATTAGCTAGGAATTATGAAATTCAACATATGTTTATGCTTAATTCAAATGTGATTTCAATACTCAACAATTAGATCAATTGCATAGCATATAATCTACTAAAACACGTATTCATCCAGTAAGAATCCTGAGATATCATAGATTTAGCCAGAAAACATCTTTCTCATTTCAAAATCAACAAATTCCAACATTGATAAGCTCATTCTAATTTAATTGGAAGAATTTACCGATTTAATCGAGAGAATTGTCGATTCCTTTGTCAATTGAGAATGAGAAGGATAAATCCAGTCCAAATTCACACTCGGAATTAAGATCGGAGAAGAAATGTTTAGTGAGAGAAAATAGATCTAGAGAGAGAAAATGAGAATTCCCGCTCTAATTCAAAGATAGTTCAATATATCGGATCCTCCCCAAAAATGTTGACTATTCCTCTATATATAGAGGTTACAAAAGAAACGTAAATGGTACGCAAACGATCAATGACTAAAATATCACTACTAAAAATGCCTAAGTAATGTAAATGACAAAAACCAAAGTAGAAGGTTTCAAAACGACGCCAGCGCCTTTGAGCCAAAGGATCTGCGCCTTCAAGAACCTCATCGCGCCTTCAGACAAATCCGGTTCGCGCCTCCCAGCTTCTCTACCACGCCTTTGTGCCATTTGGAGTCACACCGTCAAACTTCTTGGCCAAGGACCAGTCAAGACCAGCAACCTTCACGCCTTCACGCCGTTCTCCCTCGCGCCTCTACTGCACCTCCAACGCCTTCCTGCCAAATGAATCGCGCCTTCAAGCATCTGCCACAATTTCTTCTTCTTCAGCAAACACCACGCCTTTATAAGTGGAGAAGAGCACGCCTTCGGGAAACCAATGCAACTCTCCTTACTGAACTCAGCTTTTATGCGCCTTCGGGCCAGCCATTACCACGCCTTCATCCACTTGCTGCATCCTGAGAACACAAACCAACACTTAGTCAATTTTTGCTCGTTCGAATCACACAATTTTGCCCACGAGATCTCGTGGGCAAAATTTTCCTTCTGGTTTTTACTCCACGAGACCTCGTGGAGTAAATTCTGTCACTTTTCATTTTCTCCACGAGATCTCGTGGAGAAAATGTTGGTGTTTCAGTTTTCTCCACGAGACTTCGTGGAGTAATTTTCAGCACATTTTCTTTCTCCACGAGATCTCGTGGAAAAAATGTGTGAGTTTACCCGTTTGTTTTCTATGCCAATGTATGTTTGGTGAAGTTTCTAATGCAGCAAAGTGTGTATGTGATGTAAGTTAAAATGAATTCATTTGAGTGGCAAGATTGTGCAAATGTTGTGCCATGAACAAATGATGTGCCAAGAGTGATGTTCTTGGTGAACTCGTGTTCAAGTTTCATGCCAAGTGAGGTGCCCATGAGCGTATGCTAGTGTGTTAAGTTGTGAAGTGATGGTAGTGCCCAAAATGTGTATTGTGATGGTGTGCCAAGGTGTATGAATGGCGTGCCAAAAATGTGCATGAGTGTGGCAAAGTGTAGCAAATGCATGGCATGGTTGTGTTAAAGTTCGTTGGCAAGACTTGGCAAAGTATGTTAGCAATGCTTGGCAAGGTCTTGGCACGTTGACTTGGCAAGTCTTGGCATGTTGGTTTGGCAAAGCTTAGCAAAGTGTGTCAAGGTTGGCAAGGTCTTGGCACATTGGTTTGGCAAAGCTTGGCAAGGTGTTGGCAAGGTTATGTTGGCAAGGTTGGCAAGGTTGGCAAGTTGGTTTGGCAAAGCTTGGCAAGGTGTTGGCAAGGCTTGGGAAAGTTGTTGCACCCGACGAGCTCGTGCGAGGATGGCATGCCAAATGGTACAATGCAAGACCATGTGTGACTTAGTGTTCATTCCAGCACCAAGCTCCACTTCCATGCCAGATTCATGTGTCTTAGCCTCTGAATTAGACCCAGTGGTACACATAAAAGTTTTATCTAATCCTCTTAACTTTCCACCAGTTCAAGAATCAGCATCATTGGGTACCTGTAACTCAAGATATACACATTTTGTCAAACTGTGGCAATGAACTTTAACACAGAAATCCTGAACGTAGCAATCTTAAAGAAGCCCCCGTTTCTCATGCTTACACACAGAATTAGAAAATAGTTAAAACACAAGAAATGTAGCGCACCCAAAGAGCTTTCCAGAACATGCAAGAGCTCATCATTCGGGCAAGAATTGAAAGAGTTATACCCAAACTAAGTTGCACCAACATTCTGCCCAAACCCTAATTTGGCCAAATAAGCTCATTTCGGTTTTTCTTAAATTCCCACTCACCATTCTCATTGTTTCAAACTCTAAACCTTGTCATTTGACACCAAGCATATATTTTCCTCATTTTAACAACATTTTTGGTCTTTTTTCACCATTTAACACTATGAGTTGCAAACCACATAAACACACAATATAGCACATTGCACCACACATTTGCATGAAAATCAAGGCAAAAGCCAAGTGAAATAATACATTTAAGTTGGTATAAAAACAACTTATCAGGTAATCATAATAAGGCTCAAAAGAGTCCCCAAACCACCTAGACATATTTGGCCTTTTGTGGTGTGCACAATCCAATTTTAGTGAATTTTCAAATCACCTGCACTCACCACCAGCTAAACACAGTACTGGAACCAAGAACAAAAATATAAACTAACTATAAACACAATAAAAAACATAATAAAAAGAATAACACCACCAAAAACCAAATGACAGAAACACAAGAACAAACAATTCAAGAGAACAAATAATCCCCAACAACCGTGCCTTTCCCGGCAACGGCACCATTTTTAGCGGAGGTCGGTCGCTCGACCTCCTCAAATACCCAAACTTACTCAACTAATGTAGAAGTGGCAAGTGGGATCGTATCCACAGGGAAGGTTTGGATGTCAAGAGATCACTTGTTCAAGAAACCAAAGCAAATGGGACGAATGCAAAACAATATGAATGCAAAAATGAGAATGAATGCAAGGTTAGTATGCAAGCACTGCCTTGAGGATGAACCAGTTGATATTGACCTCAGCCTATTATCATCGACTTGTGTAACAGCATGAATGAGGGTATCGACCTTCTAGTGAGCTTAGGGTCGATCTCCTTGGTAGGTCTCACAACCCTAATTCACCATACTCCTCCGTCTTCCCTTGGTAGGGCAAGACCTAGGTTCGGCTTCCTAATTCCCGATCCCTATCTGACACTAGAACCCTAACTCCCCCAGACAAGACAGTCATCCAAAGTTCAAGTTCTAATGTTCAAATAATCCTAAATCTTTTCCATTATATTGACATCAATTGTCAGTGGGCACCGCACAATTGAAGTCGCAACCATACACAGATCATAGGACTCATCCAAGTTGTTCCCTATTCTAGTGATGTTATTTCAATTTCCATTAATAGCACTAGATTGACTTCAGTGGGCACCGCAAATCACATGAAGGGCCTAAGCGTGAGTGAGTAAGCATTGAAATAAAACATCAAATAGATATATGAAACAATATCAAACACGTAATGAGCAATCCGAATGTCTCAAATAAGCCAAAGATCCATTCAATTGATCCTCAAGACAGTAAAATGTATGAAAGGGAAAAGAGAGAAAAGAACCTAATCTAAACTATGAACCCTAATCTAAGAATGCTATGTTGCGTTGTGCGCGGCCGCCTCCCTAGCGGGCGCACAGGCATGTGTGTGTGTGTGTGCTTCGCCCGCACAGGCATGTGTGAGCGAATTTGAAGGCTTTCGGCTGAGAACTGGGTTTTGTGGTAAACATATGAATTGTAGATCTCTCTCTTAGATTTCCATAGGTTCAAGATTCAGCATCATTGAAGGTCTGTAGCTCAAGATACGGACAATCAACCAAACTGTGGCAATATGAAATCAAATGCGAAAACCTGAAGGAGCAATTGCAAAGATGCCCCCGTTTCTCCTACGTGCGCACAGAATTAGAGGAAAGTTAAAACATAAGAAATGAAGTAAACTCAAAGATCTTTCCAGAACATCCAAGCTTTCTTCATTTGGATTACTATTGAGAAAGTTACACTCAATTGAATCGGCACTACCAATTCTGCCCAACTTCAAACTAAGCAAATTAGACGTATTTAGGTTTCCCTCAAATTCTCACACACCATTTAAGCCCTTTTCAACTCTTTCCTTGTCATTTAACATCAAACACACATTTGCCTCATTTTACCATCATTTTTGGTCTTTTTCTCCATTTTGGCACATCAAGTTGAAAACCACATAAATGCACAACATAACACATAACACCTCATAAATGCATGAAAAACAAGTCAAAAGCTAAGTGAAATAAGACATATAAGTTGGTATAAAACCAACTTATCATAGGTCAAGTAGGATAAAATTGGAGAGTTCCCTAAAGGAAGAGAAAACATTAGTAAGCCCAATCATCAAGGTAGGAGAAGAAGAGGAGGTGCCTACCTTGGAGAAAAAATAATGGTACAAGGTAGCCCCTAAAACTTCAAATAAAGATAGTGAAGATGATGATGATGACAATAATTATGAAAAAGATGAGGATGATCTAGAATTCCTCACTAGAAAGCTATATAAGATAATTCAAAGTAGGAAAAATAGGCTTAAAAAAGGAGGAAACTTTAGAAACAAAGATAAGAAGAAGGAGTAGGGAGAAACCTCCAAAGAATGTTTTGAATGTAATCATATGGGTCATTTTATTGTAGATCACCCAAGAAGAAATAAAGAGTTCAAACATAACAATAAGGAAAAATGAAGGATTTTCAAGGTCACGTAGGATGATGACCAATTCGGTAAGGGAAAAAAATTTCCCAACATATGGTAATGGTATAATCATAATGCAATGCAAAATTCTAAACCTAGATTTGGTAGTGGTATAACAAACTTTTACCATAGAGCCTTACATTCTTATAAATACCATATAACTTGTGATTATTATTGTAAAAATTGGCACACTTCAAAAAGATACTTTGCAAGAAAAGAAGTAAAAAATGATGTCGAGCCAAGATCACCTTCACTTTTATAGAAATGGAAAAAGATAGGGATGAGAGGGAGCCTACTACTACTTATGGCTCACTTCCCCTTTTTAAAAATTCTTGACGAAAAAAATGGTTATGCTTGTCAATCGAGTAGGCTATTTCTCTCGAAATTTTGGGTCTTTGAACTTTATTCCACAACCTATCCTATATGATATGACCAGCTTCATACTCTTCTTTTTTTGTTCACTTTTTTCTTCTAGGTAAATTCCTTGGAAAACATAAGATTTTATAGGCAATATAACTGGTATTCGTTTAAGATGGGTTCTAACTCAATGCGAGAGTAGAATAGGCAAAGGCTGATGAAGGAAAGGAAACTCCTTGTACTCTCATGAACTGAGCTTTGTTGCCTTCCCGCCCCTAAAGCGAATAATTGTTATATCTTAGGCAAGTTTTGGGGCAATGAGCCATAGAGAGACCAAAAGAATGATTCATTTAGATCAACGAGATAATTTTGTCTCTAATTGTATAAAGACGTGTGAGGGTCTATGAATACGAGATGTTATACAAGTATCTATATGGCTTAAATTATCAATAGGCTCTCCAAGTACATTAAAAATTTGTCCCAGAGTTACTTCACCTATAGGAACACTTAGAAGGGCTCCTATGTCAATCACTTCCATTCCTATCATTAGACTATCTGTGACACTCATAACTACAACTCTAACTCGATTATTTCTTACAAGAGGCATCACTACCTTATTTGCAAATGGTTTTTTAACCTTTTCTACAGGTGCAATTGCTACTCTTGTATGGACGGTTGCTAAATATTGCTACCCTCAAGGGGGCTCGATCGATTAGAAAAGAAGAATGAAATGTGTTAATAATTGTTACCATGCATGCACGGGGAAGAAGCTCTAGTGGCTTTCAAGGTAAAAAGTCAGTTCTTTTAAAGTTAACTATTTTAGCCGCCATATTTAATAGAAGATATTTTTTTTACTCTTCTTGCTAGTTTTCCTATCTCATAAAAAAAGTGTTGGCCCTAAAGGCAAGCTAAGAATATGGGTTGAATTAGATTGTCCAATTAAAATTTTATCAATAACAAATTATGCTAAGCAAATACTTCTTTAGGGAATTTAAACAAACACTTAGTGTGCATGTGTGAATGTTATGAAATCAATCAAACAGTTTTTATCTAAAAATCAATTCACAACAATTCAACTTAAGTGTGCACTAACTATGATCACGGTATCAATATGAAAATCAATAAAGCATATAAATCAAACCATATAAAGAAAACAAGAAGATAGACAAGATATTTATATTTGTTCAAGTACCCCCTCGAGAACTATACATCCACTACCTAAACCCTTAAACGTGGGATTTCACCAATCTATTAAAGAGTTAGTTTCACCAAATGTGAGATATAAACCTTTTACAAACCTTGGAAGGTGGAATCAATCTTACAAGCAACCAATGCTATAAGACTTAGTTTTATTCTCTACTTTGGAAAAACCTTTCAAACTTACAAAGTTTTCAATTTTACAAGACTTGAAACCCTCTTGATAGAGTGGAAATAATCAATTTAAACTCTCACAATAAATCCTCTTAAAGAATGCTTTATAAGAGGAAAGATTATTTTACAAGAGATGAAAAACAATTAAAACCTCAAGGTTTTTTTTATCCTTTTGAATGATTTTCAAAACTCTTTTCTTTTCATGTATTTAAGAGTGTTTCTACACAAAATTTGCTCAAGTATCATCACATGATCATAGTATATGTCCTTAGTATTTATAGATAGGATTTGATAAGTAAAAACTACAAAACATTCATTTTTCAGAAAACTAGCAATTACTCACATGTCAGAGTAATTTGGACTTCCGAATTAGTTAGGGGTAGTTCAAATTGAAATTTTAGAAAGTTTTCAAAATCTTATCAAAGTAGATTTGGACGGCTGAACTGTATGAGGGATAGTTCGAATTGACCAGTTAAAGTAAATTTAGACCTCTAAATTGGCCGGGGGTAGTCCGAATCTAAATTTCAGAGAAATTTTCAAATTTTTAAAAAATAAGTTTGAACGTCCAAAGCTCTAATAAAGTCATTCGAATTAAAACTTTTTGTCAAATTTTTTATTTTTGAATCTTTTGATCATATATAAAACAACTTTTATGAAACCTTTATTTTCAAAAATACTACATTTTCTGCTTTCATGTTTTAGATTCATTTTACTTGAGGTTTTTAATGGTTCAATCATTTTATGAGCTAATTTACAACTAGAGTCTAGCCTCAGGGAATCTGTCCTAAATTACCTAATTTCTATTTCTTCAACTTCTTCAAGTTTCTATTTGCATTTTGCATACCTACAACTTCAAGGAAGCTAATTAACATATTAGTTTACATAATTATTTATTAATCATAAAAACTAAGTTGATGTAAGACATTAGGTATTTCAAAAAGAAATTAGAGTTCAAGAATCTATTAAAGCATGGGTTTTAAAAGTCATATTTTGAGTTTTATGTATAGGTGTGTCTAAAAAATTTAATTGTAGACATTAAAGAGTTTCTTAATAGTATATGCTGAAGCCACATGACCGATAATCCTTGGTTGCTTAATAATTTAAAAATAAAGGACTAGTCACTTTTGAAAATGATAAAAAGGAAAAATCATTGGTATTGAAAATATAACTAATACTAAAAGAAATGTGATTGAAAATGTATTTTTAATTGATTAGTTGAAGTTTAATTTGATAAGCATTAGTCAAATTTGTGATAAGAAACTTGATGTATTGTTTAAACGTAATAAATACATGATTCTTAACCCTACTGAAGATAAAATAATTCTTAATGGGTCTAAGTATCATAATGTATGTTCAAGACATGTAAAATCTTAATGTAGTACATCACACAACTTAGTTGTACCATAGAAGATTAGCACATGTAGGTATAGAACACATAAATAACTTGTCAAGAAATGAGTTAGTTAGAAGCCTAACTAAGAAAAAATATGAAAAACAAATTATAAGTTCATTTAATTCTAAAAATGTCATTTTCACTTCAAGTCCATTTGAACTAATACGCATGGATCTATTTGAACTATCACAAACAACAATCTTATGTGGAAAAAGATATGCATTCATAATAATTGATGATTACTCTAAATTTAATCAGATTATTTTTCTATTTTATAAAAGTTATACATTTTAAAGAATATACAAAATTGTTTAGAAAAGTATAAAATGATTTGAGTCTAAATGAAGTAAAAATTAAGAGTGATAACGGAACAAATTCATCAATAAAAGTTTTATAAATTATTGTGACAAAAATGGCATTAGATATAACTTTTCGGTAGTTAAATCACCACAACAAAATAGAATAGTAAAAAAAAATGGGACAATTAAAAAAGTGGTTTAGACTATGTTATGTGAAAATAATTTGGCAAAGTAATTTTGGGTGGAACCTATGAATACCACATTTTATGTAATGAATCGTGCCTTGATTAGACTAATACTAAAGAAAGTACTATATAAACTCATATACAAAAAAAAAACTCCTAATATAGAATATTTGAAAATCTTTTGATGTAAATACTTTATTCTAAATATGAAAGACAATATTAAAAAGTTTAATTGCAAATTGAATGAATGAGTTTTCTTATAATACTCAACAGTTAGAAAAGTCTATAGAGTATATAATAAAAGAACCCAAATTGTGGAAGAAATAATTCATGTAATCTTTGATAAAAATAATATAAATAAAAACTTAACGAAAGTGATGAAGAGACAAAAATACAAGAGAAAGAAGAAAATTTATTAAATGAACTAAATAATAATAAAGTTGATCAAAATTCACCACAACCTATTCAAATTCATCAAATAATGAAGTGCAAGAACAAACTCTAAGTAATCATCTACCTACAGCTTGCAAGTTTATTCAAAATCATCCAAAATAACTAATTATAGGAAATATATTAAGAGGAGTAAACACAAGATCATCTATACAAGAAATACTTAAAAATAATTTAGCATTTCTATCCCAAATTGAACCTAAAAGTATAATTGAAGTTTTAAAAGATAATAACTAGATTATAGCTATCAAGAGGAGTTAAATCAATTTGAAAGAAATAAAGTTATAATTCTAATAGAGGGGTCTAAAAACTACTTATAGGAACTAAATGGGTATTTAGAAATAAAAAAAAGTGAATCAGAAGTAGTAATAAGAAATAAAGCTAGATTACAAGCTCAAGAATATAGATAAGAAGAAGCGATAGACTATGATAAAACATTTGCTGTTGTTGCAAAGGCTTCAATCTATAAGTATATTACTTGTATATGCATGTTTTGAATGTTTCAATTTTTTTCAGATAGATGTTAAAAGTGTCTTTCTTAATAGTTACATTCAAGAAGAAGTTTATGTAGAGCAACCCCTCAATTTTGAAAGTAATGATTTTCAAATTATATATATAAACTAATCAAATCTTTATATTGTCTAAAACAAGATCCTAGAGCATGGTATAAAAGACTTAGTGGATATTTAGTAAAAAAAATGATTTAAAAATGGCATAATTGATACTACTCTATTTATTAAGTGTTGTAAAAATGAGCTATTACTTGTTCAAATTTATCTTGATGACATAATCTTTCGTGTTATAAATGAAACTTTGTGTAAAGAATTTTCAATTTTTATGCAAGAGGAATTTTAAATGAGTATGATGGGAGAATTAACATTTTTTCATGAGTTATAAATCAAACAAATGGATGAAAGTATCTTTATAAATCAAGGAAAATATGCAAACGAATAAGTTAAAAAATATGGTACAGAGGAATCGAAAGATTCAAAACCCACAAGCACACCAATAAGTACTTTCATTAAGTTTTACAAAGATGAAAATGGGGTAAAATTTAAAAAATAGTATATAGGGGTACGATAGGTATCCTACTCTACCTAACGGCAAGTAGAACGAATATTATGTATAATGTGTGTTTATGTGTTTTATTCTAATTATGTGCTAAGTAATCACACCTATTAGTAGTGACAAGAAGTATTAGATACCTTAAAGCTATAATTAACTAAGGGTTATGGTATCCTAAATTAACCACATGTGACTTAATAAGATTCACTGACTCCTACATTGATGGATGTAGAATTGATAGAAAAAGTACTAGTGGTACTTGTTATTTTTTAGGAAAATCACTTGCGTCATGGTCTAATAGAAAACAAGCTTCCATGTCATTGTTCACCACTGAAACCAAATATATAGCGGTGAGAAGTTGTTGTGATCAAATCCTTTGGATGAAACATACTCTCTTGGGATTTGGATTAGATTTTAGATTGTGTCTATTAAGTGGATAATACTAGGGTCATTAATCTCACCAAAAATCCCATTCAACACTTAAAAATTAAGCATATAGATATCAAACATCATTTCATACGTGATTTATGTTTAATAAATAAATTCAAATTAAATATGTTCACACAAAAGAATAATTGGTGGATATTTTTACAAAACCTTTAATGAAAGAGCAATTTGTCTTCTTAAGATCACACATTGGTGTTATAGATGTTGAATTGACATATAAAAATTGACTTTTGTACAAAAAGAACCGTTTTCGCAAAATATTTGAAGTTCATACGACTTTTTAAGATGACCTAGTCATCCAAATCAATATTTTCAAAGTCAACAAAAAACTGGACAGTTTTGGCCATTCGAATCTATTTTTCACAGATGAATAAATTTTTTTGGACATTTTGGACAACCTTTTCAAATGACCCTTTGAGGTTCGACCATTTGAAATGGTCACAATTGGGATAAAAATGAGTAATTTTTCACTATTTTTTCAAAACCATTCCAAAACCGCCAAGAAAATATGCAACCCTCCTTGTTCAATCTGAAAATTTCACCAATTAATCACTAAATTGGCTTTCAAATCTTGTTTTTATCAACAAAAAAAATACTTTAACTGATTCAAAATTCCTTTTTCATCAAAATTTCTTAACCCCAATTACAAGCACTAATTTTCGCCCCATTTTCAAATTTGAAATTGTAGGTGTTTTTATTTGGATTTTGTTGTTTAATTCAAGTGTTCTTTATCATTGCTACAAAAATTAGGTGCTAGTTCACACAATTTTATTCTCTAATTTCACACACTAAATTTTAACTTTTCATGCATTTGGGTGCATTTAGATTCTTCTCTACTTGATTACTTTAAGCTCTTCTAGAAATGCCGTAAAGTGAATAAATACCATCGGTGGCACTATATAATATGCCATAGTCCATCCTCTCATGGTAAAGATGATACTTCTCCACCACCTTCTCCTCCTCCACCACCCTCTAAATTTTATAATGATGATTATGAGTTTAATATCAAAACTATATTAGCTTAATAAGTTTTTAGTTGTCCCTAGGGTAGTGGGAGAAGAAGACTTTAGTGAGTTTCCTTTAGTGTTAGACAAGTTTAAATATCTTAGATGGATATTGGATCTGCCAGTGACACATTTGTATCGATCTTGTCTATGAGTTTTATGTCAATTTACATGTTCTTTCTCTTGGAAGTAACAATACCTTTACACTCAAGTGTCTAGTATTTCTATCTCGCTTGATTTCTCTTCCCTTAATCACTTTTTAAATTGTAACTATCACACACTTAAAAATAATGATTGAAAAAATGTGATTCAATATTGTTGTCATCATTCTTGGGCTACTAAAGCCCATGAATTTGATTTTAGAGATATTATTGATTCCTTCTTTAACAGTGAAGCATTTGTTTTGGCTAGTAAAGCTCCCATAAAAAATTTAACCCTCACCTATCGTGTCCTATTTCACATTATCACTAAGACCCTTCTCTCCTCTCAAGGTCATAAAATCAATCACACAAAAATAAATCTTTTCCTTCTTTATGACCTCTATAAGGAGATTCGTATCGACTTTGAATCCCTCATGGTCGAATACATTGTTATAGTGCATAAGGATCAATGTAAAAGCTTTCCTATCTCATGTTGATTATTAGGATTCTTAGGAATGCGGGTATCAATCTAGAAAATCAATACGCTAAGCACAATCCTAAGAATAATTTCTATTACATCACTTTCCTAAAGACTATGGAGATCTATTTTATTGATTGAGAGTGACAATTTCACAAGTGGTTCAAGAAAGTGGTGAAAGAGACTCTAGTGACAATCCATTAGAGCCCACACACAATAAGAAAGATGGTCTTTCACTTCAAGGGCAGGCTAGTGGTTTATCACTTGGAAGATAGCCTAGTGGTCCTTTTATGGATGATGGTTTTTGGGCTATGGTGGAAGGGGTACTTTGAGTTGATTTGCAATTGATTGGATAGTAGGATAGCATGTCTTTATGTCAAACTTGACAACTCAGCGCTTCAAGTAGATGGTTTAACAAATGATGTCAACTATGGGTTTGACATACTTATACCGAATAAGCAAAAGACGGCTTATGCACAAGCTCATCTCAAGGGCAATGAACTAGCATGCAACTAATCTCTTTGTTTGTAATAGATTAGGTGTTGTTCAATTTTGGATTATGTTATTTGCTTTGGATATTGGTTGAAAGTTTATATGGATACCTTTGTGTTCTTTCTTTGAACTATTATGGATAAGGTTATTTGCTATTAAGTGCTTGGAATGTCATTTTATTGATCTGTGCAATCGTGGTGCCTCTAATATATATAAATATATATATATTATATGGTGAAATACTTTGTATTTTTAGGCTTTTTGTCAGGTGGTTTTGGTTCAAAATTAAGATGAAACTCTACAGAAATTTTTTCAGCAATCCATACTTAACAATTTTTTGTTTTTACATTTTCACATTCATGCTTCCCTTTATTGTGCTAATCTCTGAGCCGTAGTGTAATTACCTTTCCTTCTTTTTGTTGATGTCAAAAGGTGGAGAACAAAAGACAACATTCTTATGTAGGAATTATGTGATTCAACTTAAATGCAAAAGGGACAAATTCTCTTTACCAAAATACATGCTAAAAGGGAGCAAAAATCTTAAAAGTTTTCCATCCTTAAACTAATGCATGTGTTGAGAGGGAACATTACTAATAATCATAAAGCATATGAATTGGCATCTAAGGTTATTTTCTATCTCCTCACATAATTTATTTGTCATCATAAAAAAAGAGGAAGATTGAGAGATCTAAAGTCCTACATCCACTTATTTTGATGATTAATAAATAAGTATGTTTACCAATGATTCAATAAGTTTTGGTTGAGATATAAATGTGCAAAGATGTAAAGACAAGATTGAAGGTGGGAAAAAGATAAAGATTAAAAAATTAGTCAAATTAGGGTAAACTCCCAACCCCAAACCCTAACCTGTAAACTAGCATGTGAATTAGTTAACTTGCTAGAAACTCTTGAAACAAAATAATTGGAAGTTTAAATGTTGCATTTTCTAAAACAATTTTTTTCAAAATTATAGATATTTGGAACTTTTAGATATTTTTCAATTCAGACTACCGAAGAAAAGTTCAGTTATCCAAAAGTTGTTTTGAAAAAAATTCTTTGTATATATCTGTAATTTACATTCGGACGACCTCTAAGGGTTTCAGTCATCTGCAATCATCGAGATTTAAAAATTATAGTTTTTTAAAATGGCATCGGATGTTCGAAACTTGAAAGAAGTCATCCTAACCAAATTATTTTTTTTGAATAACATATAATTTTTAAGCATTAAATGTTTTGCAAGTTTGGGAATATCTTTGACTCATATATATTGAATAAATTCATTGAAAAATAAAAAGACACAATTCTTTAACTATCATTTTGTGAAAAACTCATCGAAAACATTCTAAGGGTAAAAATAATTCCTCATCCAACAAATTTATTTTGAACTTCTAATTTGTTTATCATTTTCAGTTTGTTATAATCTTTATTTATTATAAACATGTATTATTAGATAGAGTTAGGTGATCATTAATAACTTTCATCTACCATTAAAAAGGGCATTCAACTTTTATATTTAAGATTGGAAAGGTTTCTCCTAAGTGGAGAGTAAAAATTCTTCTCACAGTTTTGAGTAAATATTATGTTGATTTTGCCATCAGTATGTTTTGTGAAGTTTGGAATTGAATCTCACTTAATGAATATGTGAAACCCTGAAATTTTATGTAAATACATATAGTATGTGATCGTTCGAACTGTTACATTTTCTTTTCAGTCATAAGAATTCTAGTTTAGTATTTTCTTTAGAAACAACTTTTACATAAATATTATCTATATATATTTGGTTTAGGATTAATAAGCTAAAACATGTATTAATTGTTAATTGTGGGTTTACAAGCCAATACGAGAAGATCTTGTGGTTTGATTATAAATTGCTAAAGTTTTCAAGGACTTAAGGGTATAATTAACTAAAGGTGGTGGACTCTAGTTGAGCCCTTTAAATTCTAAGGACCATATGACAATTTATGAAATTTGAAAAGAAAAAAAAATAAAACGGTCGCTACCAAAGCTTTGTAATATAGGTTATTTGTCTTCAATAAACGCACCGCACTCTATTTTCTCGTTAGAACAAAGAATCTAGTGTGATAAAAGAAACGAGCATCAAGGGCTCCGACTGCAATTTAGGTATAATTAAGCAGAGCGGAACTCAAGTTTTATAGGTGAGCGAAATCTTTTAAGGGTTGACTTTTAAAGACTAGTAGTTTTTAATTTTTCTCAAAATGTTTTATGCGCCAAAATATTCTTGTGAGAACAGTTTAGGATTTTTGTAAGTGGAAATATGTGCTTAAATTTCCATGGGATTGATCACTCCATGATCATGTTAATTACTTATAAATATGTTGATATATGTGGGTGTAATTTGGCTTGTAAAATTCTGATGAAGTATGACGATGAGCTTGGTGTCTTTTACAAAATTCGTTTTTCATAACTTAATAGGTTGTTCGAAATCTTGATTGCTTGTTTTAAGGAGTCAAATTTTATCAATTGATGAGTGTTTGCTTTGGTTTCACATCTACTTTTGATAGGATTTTATTTTCTTTTTGAACTAACTGATAGTTCTTCCAAACCTCATTGTAAAGCAATTTCGAATTGGAGCAAACCGTGGTTTAATCCTTCCAAATTTGAAAATATATTTTTTTGTTCATTCATTTACAGTTTTCATGCATAGGACTAAATTTGAAACTTGAAAGATCTATGATCCAATTGAATTTAGTGATGCTCTGTTTTCTTGATAGTTTTGGGTGGGATTAAATTATAGCTTTAGCTAATATAAAAGTGTTTGGTGAATTGCCTCAATAAATTAAATTTTATATGGACAAGGAACTTGAAGTGGGTATAATGTTTGAAATGGTTATATGAGTTTAAATATTTATTTTGTCTATTTGTTTCCATATTGAGTAGAGATTCATTCTATATGTATTAGTATTGCCTCACAAGGGTAATGGCTCTCAAAATAAACTTGGTGCACTAAATTAAGAGAAGTTTAACAATTAGTGAGACTGTTTTGGGTTCTTTTGGCATGATACATGATGTGGAATTCCCTAGATAGTGAAGACTGCTAAAATACCTTAACATTACGGAAATTAGAAACTCAATTGAGAACATTATAGTACTTGAGGAATACAGGGAATGAAAGTTAATCTTCTTTTAATTGGAATGTTGAAAGTTGCTCACCATTTTGTTTAAAAATTAAAATAGTTAATGTGCATGGTGATGCACAAACTCATTTAAACTTTATGCAAATGGGTTGCTAACTAGATTCTTTTGTTACATTAGGCAAAATAATGTAACATTTTGGCAATTCATGATATTGCTACTACGGACTTTTCTCTATTGCGGTACCTATATTTTATATTGCTATGGAAAGAAAACATGCTCCAAATTCATACCCTTTCTATTGTCCATACATTTGAAGGGAACATTTATTACTATTGGAATCTACCGACATCAATTGGACATGTGATTGGAACCTATGAAACTAAAAATGATGGCTGAAATTTGTTAAAGAAAAGAAAAGGTTGTCTTGGCTGTTAAAAGTGTTGTTTGGGCTCTTCAAAAAGGGAAATTCACAACTACAATTAAACTGAGTAACTCTTCAAAAGTTTAACTTATTTTAAATGTAATTTAGTCAGGAAATTTCTTCCAAAATCATGATTTAATACTTGAGTAAAAGTTTTGCATATATTTGTTGGGATTTGAAAAGGTGTATTTACACTAGGGCGATATATATATATATATATATATATGCTTATCTAAAATTGATTTTTTAACCTCTTGTGTGCATAATTTCGGGATTGCTAAAACATAAACGTTTTAATATTCTAAATTTAGTTTCCTATTCTTCTAGTTTCATATTATTTGAAGGTCTGATTACAAAGTTTTGACAATTTGAAATAACTATGACAGGACTGAAATTTATTATGAGATTTCAGTCATTACAGCCACTTTGGACAACTTTTACAGCCTTTTGTAAGTTGAATTTTGGATTTGATAAAACATAAAATATTTAGAATATTTGTCTTAGATTTACATGGTTTTGGTTTCACATCATTTTTGGATATTTGAATACAAAGTTATGACCTTTTGAAATCACTATGGTAGGACTGAAATTTGTTACTGAATTGCAGCCATTACAGCCACTTTGGATAATTTTTACAATCCTTTATAAATTGAATTTGGAATTTCATAAAACATTGACTTTATAGGATTTTGATTATAGGTTTACACCATTTTTGGATTCATACCATTTTGATATGTCACTTCCAACTTACATTGATTTGAACTAAGCACGACATTTCTAAATTTTGATAGAAAAATTGCTAACCTTTCTTTCTAATCAATTTGGATCACTTTTTGTATCGAATTTGGGATTTGAAGACACATGAAAGTTTCAGTGTTCCAAATATAGTTTCAAGTGGTTTTTATCTCACATCATTTGGATGTTTTCTTGTCAAGTTACATTGTTTGGAATCAAACAGAGAATCCTGAATTATGCTACAAGAAGTTCAAATTGAACTTTGGAATTATCTATCGAATGACTTTCATATTGAATTTGGAGTGCTAGTGTTGTTTTTGTCTCCACTTAATAATGGAAAGTGTTATGGGAACTGTTTGAATTGTAGATGTTATCTTGTCTTTTATTAAAAGGGCGGTTGCTGATGAATGAGTTTTCTAGTCCTTTGCCAACTGGCACATGTTGTAATTGATATATCGGTGTGTATGTGGGACTTCATGTCTATAAAATATGTATTGATTAACTAGTTATGTTGGAACTAAGTGTTGTGCAGAGCTAAGTGCTATGCCATTTTACAAGCTGGAACCACCTCTAGAGTTCGTACGAGCCACCCCTAGAGTCCAACGTTACTAGTGGCTTATGAATATTTGGGATATGCTTGGTGAAAGTTCTTATTATATGGTACTCGGATTGTGTGAACGTGTTATATGTGTATTGTATTTAATTGCATGAGCCATAGTAGATGTTGGCTTGGAAGGTAATCGAGATGGCATCGGGCCGACGATTATGCCCAGACCACACCGGTGAGCCCCGTCACCCGATTAAGGAGTTTTTAATCCTGTTGACGGGAGTCAGAGTGGTAAATCTGGATGCCACATTAGGCCTGTGGGGCCCATATTGGTCACTAACCGCAAGGAATGATAAGGTAGTTTCTCAAGTAGTGCACGCAACGACGAATTGTCAGGGGATATAAGGTTGGTAAAGGTCGGCAAGGCCGATCGTGACAGGTACTGATTATATAGCTAATATTTTTATATGGCATTCACAACAAAGTTATGTGATCCATGGATATGTGCATTGTACAATCTTTTATATGATAATTGCGGTAAGATTTATACCATATGGTTATTTGCATTGAAAAAAGGTTTCTTATATTGTTATTTGAATTGGAAAAATGTTTTATTGAAATTGTACTTTTCTTGAAATTTATTTTTTGAAAGGTATCCATTACTTCCTCACTGAGCTATTTTGAACTCACCCATTTTATGAAAATATTTTTCAGAGCAAACCAAGTTGGATTAAGGAATGAATTGGATAATGGATTTTTTTGTCGCGATGAAGGAATAGACGAGTAGAAGGTTAAGGTGTTTAATCATTCGGATTAAGATTGTATTCACATTGACACAGTGGAAGATCTAGGCGGGGGCTGGAGAAGGCTGAAGCCCCCGCCATAGTCGCCGAAAACTATGGAGATGTAGTAAATTTGTTGCCGTTGCTACTGGCCTGCCTCTTGTTCGCCGCTGCTCCAGAACCCCCGCTGTCGCTGAAGTCTGAAGGAGTAGAAGAAGACGACTTGTTTTGTTTAAAAAAAAATACTGCCTCCTATCCGCTGCTGCTCCAGAGACCCACTGTCGTTGAAGACTAAAGTCTGAAGGAGTATAGAAGAAGACAACTTGTTTTGTTAAAAAAAAATCACTTAACAAAACGATGTCGTTTTGTTAAGTGATTTGAAAAAAAAATGCAATATTGCATCGGGACAGTCTGGACAGAAGCAAGAACTCATTAACTCAAACAACAAATTCACTTCTAATATTTCCTTTCCAAATTCCAAACCCTTTCCATCTCCCCCAAATTCTCAAATCTTATTTCCAAATCTAAACCCTTTCAATTTGGCTATCTCCCAAATTTCCAAACTCAAGTTTCAAATTCACTAGTAAAGAAACTTTTTTTTTCTTCCCTCATTGTCTCTTTTTCTTTATCTCCATTTTTTGTATTCAAGATTCAAGAAAGGTTAGTTTTACTTCTTTTTTTATTTAGAGTTTTGTTATTTAAATGTTGTTAATTGTAAGTTAATTTTAATTACTAAGTTAATTTGGATAATTTTATTAAGAATTTTATGGACTAAATATTTAGTGATTTAGAATTTAGATTAGGGTTTTTGAATATGAACTAATATTAGGAATTTTGAATTTAGACAAGATATTTTAGATATAAATCATAGTTTAGAAACTCTAGTTTGTTTAATTAATTTTCTTTATAGATTAATAGTGAATTGTGATTAAATTATTAATTTATTTAATTATAAATTAATTGTGATTGAAATGAATTTATTTTCACTTGTTTATTTATGTAGATTATGGAGAGGTTTTTTAAACCTAAACGAATTCGTAGTGGTGCATCTTCTAATGAGCCTAATGTTAGTGAAAATGTGAAAAATCAATCTCGTGTAGAATTAAATTTGGATGATATTGTTAGTGATCCGGGATTGCGAAAACCAATTGAAGAGTTTGATATTGCTATTCGAGATCAAATTCGAAGAGAGTATTTGACTAGAGGGCCTTGCCAACCAATTGGTCATACGTATCCGAAAAAAAAATTTGGTATTCAAGAAAGAAATTTTCAAGACATTTGGTATAAATAGTTTGTATGGTTAGAGTATAGCATATTAAAAGATGCGGCATTTTGGTTTTGGTGTTATCTTTTTAAAAGATCAAATAAAGGAGGTCAATATGCAGAGGATGCCTTTACAAAATCGGGATTTAATAATTGGAAAAAGGTAATAGAAAGATTAAATTTGCATATTGGGGCTGTGAATAGTTGCCACAATGATGCTAGAATACAGATTGAATCATTTCAAGATCAAAGACATAGTGTGTCAAATGTGTTATGAGCAAATGGGTGCGAGATGGAGGTTGCTTATCGCACCCGTTTAACGGCGATGTTGGATGTGACACGCTTTGTTTTGAATCAAGGATTGCTTTTCGCGGACATGATGAGTCAACTAGTTCTTTAAATAGAGGAAATTTTCTTCAATTACTTGAATGGCATAGTCAACGAAATGAAGAGATTTTCAAGGTTGTCAATCAAAATGCTCCTGGGAATAATCAAATGACTGTCCCAAAAAATAAAAAAGAATTAACACATGCTTGTGCCTCGGAGATCACACTTGCCATAATCAATGATATCGGAGACAATATTTTTTCTATATTGGTTGCGACGACATATTTGTGAGTGAATTTTTTTGCCATGTCACTATGAATGTGAGAAACATACCTGCACAAAGTCACACAAAGTTGCACAAATGATTTGAAAAACGAAAATTGAAAACAAGTTTGAGAAAAATAGGTTCGGACGCTGAGGGCAGAGTTTCGGACGTCTGAAACTTAGGTTCGGAGGCCTCTTATTGGTCATCTGACCGTCCGAAACTCTGGTGAAAAATCAAGCTCTCAGTAGTTTAGGTTCGGACGCCTCAGGGAAGTTACGGCCGTCCGAAACTTAGGATCGGACGCCTCCTAGGGTCCGAAACTAGCTTCCAAAACTCAGATTTTCAAATAACGGCTAGTTTTTCAAAAGTCAAACATATACGTTTTTTTGTCATTTTTTGAGAGGTTTAAATACAAGCTAACACATGAACGTTTACAATTACACAACACTTGATTCTCTGAGCTTTACATCTGAAAAACACTCTCTACAACTCTCACATTTCAATTTGATTTCAAAAGAAACAAAAGATCAAAAGTTTCTTGAGCCTTCTTTGAGTTCTTCGTTTCATCATTGAGCTATATAGTTTGAGTTGTAATTTTCTTAATAGGAATCATACTTTGAACTTCACTTCATCTTATTCATCCTTATTGAGGGTTGTAATTTCATTATTAAACATCTATTGTGAGTGATTGTAAAAAGTTTCTCAAGTGAGAGTAAAAACCTTGAGGACATAGCTTGGGATAGCTAGTGAAAATGTTGAACCTTGGTTGAAATCCTAAGTTGAGATACTTGGGTTGTAACAGTGGTTCTTTTGATCTCACCACAAGAAGAAGATCAATTCATAGTGAAGAGGTTTGAAATCCTAAGTTGGAAAACTTAGGTAGTGGATGTAGAGTACTCCAAGGAGGAGACTTGAACCACTCTAAATTGATTGTGTCCTTGATTTCCATTGCCTTCATTTCTGCACTTATTTTGATTTGCTTATGCTTTGATTTATTGATGTTAATGTGTTGAAATTGTCGATTATATTTCTGGAATATCAATATATACCTTACACTTGTTGTGATTCACACTACTCACTCACTTGTGTTGAAGTTGAATTGATTAAGTTCACATTAAATTTTAGAAACCTAATTCACCCCCCCTCCCCCCCTCCCTTTTAAGTTGCCTTAGAGCTTACAATAGTTGAAAACCTAATCTTTGTTCTTGTGTAGTGGATGTTGAGTCTCTAATGGGAGATTTGAACTATTGCAAATGTGTGTGCAAATGTGAGTCTCTAATGGCGCCTAGCGCGCCTGCCTCACTCATACGCACACACAGGGCGGGCGCCTAGTGCGCCCGCCCCTCCCTAAATGCACACACGATACGGGCGCCTAGCGCGCCCGTACCACGCACACACACATGCACGGCGGGGGCCCAACGCGCCCGCCCACCACTTTCACTCACGCACACACACTCACTTGCACACTTGCACGTTTAGTTTTGCATACACCTCACCGCACTCGTGCTCCCGCACATATTTTGCGCACATTATCAGGCAATCACGCACGTTCACTGTTGAGCACCAAGTGTTTGAAGAAATGTATTGAAATTCCTTAATGACTAAGTCTTGAGTGAACTACGTGGCCTCACTTTACCTTTGCTGACTTATTCACAGACACGTGGCAGCCCCTCCGGAAAAGATGGAAATTTCCAGGAAGGTCACCAAGCCAACCCAGCAAGGGGAAAGTATAAAAGAAGCTGAAAAAGAAAGAGAAAGGGGATCAGGAGATTGAGGATCAAGAAAGAACATAGAAAATTACAGAGAGGGAGAAGATCTTGAGAAATTGCCCATTTTATTTCTCTCTTGTAATCATGAATTCTGAGCCGATCAACATGATCGGCTAGACATAGAGTGTTGCCTTGAGGGGTTACATGTATGGATTTAATCTTGTTTGAGACATTTGATTTAGAATTCTATCAGTGTTATTTATGTTCATTATTCTGTACTTGTTGTGTTTGATGTTTTGCATTAGATTAACTTCATATTAAATCTGTGGCGACCACTGAGATTGTTGTGAACTTGCCTAAGGAAATCAATCCCAACTTGTATTGATTATGAACATACTTGTGTGAGTCTTAGTCCTGCACATTTCATGATTTAGAAAAGGGCAAGGAGCGTTTTTGTATGGTGAGTTTAGATTACATCTGGGATGACTGCCCTGACAAGGAGTACATCCAAGTAATCGAGGCTCACTACTGCCACTATAGGAAAGGACTAAGAGTATTCTCGTATTGTGGATTGAGATTACATATGGGATGACTGCCCTGACAAGGAATATATCCGGGCTAATCGAGGCTCACAGTAGGAGAATCGGGATCTGGGGAAGTCTCACTCGTACCTGTAACTTGCCCTGACAAGGGAAGTTAGAGGAGTATTGTGAAATGGGTTTGAGAGAACTGACAAGTTGATTGAATCCCAGCTCACTAGCAGAGAAGTCCCCTCACACTTGTTTACACAAGTCAGGGATAGCAAGAGAAAAATCCATACTAGTTGTTTCACCCTCAAGGCAACACCTCCCGTTCCAACATTCCTGCATTTTAATTTATTTACATATCATTTCGTGCCTTTTTAATTGTTCATACTTGCTATCATTATTCAATACTTGATTACAACCCTCTCCCTGTGGAGACGATCCCACTCATCACTGCTGCATTTATTGTTGAGTTTGGGTAAAATTGCAGGGTAGCGACAACCCCGGCCATTTATTGATGTTAATGTGTTGAAATTGTTGATTACATTTCTGGAATATCAATATATACCTTACACTTGTTGTGATTCACACTACTCACTCACTTGTGTTGAAGTTGAATTGATTAAGTTCACATTAAATTTTAGAAACCTAATTCACCCCCCCTCTTATGTTGCCTTAGAGCTTACAATTGGTATCAGAGCTTGGTCTCTATTTGATTAGGCTTAACAACCTTAGAGTAAAGATTATGGCAACAAACAATGCTATGTTTATGGAGGGACAATCTATCTCTAGGCCTCCAATGTTTAATGGAACCAACTATAGCAGTTGGAGAGATAGAATGGAAATCTATCTTAAATCTATTGACATTGAGATGTGGTATATTGTAGAAGAAGGACCTTATAAGGCTGAGATAACTATAGGGGATGAAACTAGAGAAAAGAAAAGGAGTGAACTCACTGAAATCGATAGGAGAAACCTCACCCTAAATGCTAAAGCCACAAATGTCTTATATAACTCACTAGATGTCAATGAATCAAGTAGAGTTAAAGAATGTAAAAATGCACATGATATTTGGAAGAAACTTAGGGAAATTCATGAGGGAACCGAAGATGTAAAAGAGGAAAAGAAATCATTGCTAGTAACACAATATGAAAGCTTTAAAATGGATAGTAATGAATCCATAGATAAGATGTTTTGTAGATTCAATAGCATAATCAAAGATTTGGAAAGTCTAGGAAAAATCTATCCCTTAGGTGAGCAAAATAGAAAGATTTTAAATTCATTACCTAAGGAATGGGAGTCAAAAGCCATAGCAATTGAAGAAGCTAAAAATCTGAGATAACTACCCATAGATCAACTAATTAGTTCACTTATGTCATATGAGCTAAAGATAAAATCTAAAACTCAAAAAGAAGAAGACATTAAGGCTAGGAAGAACATAGCACTTAAAGTGTCAAAGAATGAGAATAATGATGATGAAGATGAGGAAGATATAAATGAACAAGATGATAATGATCTTGTTTTTCTAACTAGAAAGATATCTAGGATGATTCAAAGTAGGAAAAACAAGTTTAATAAAGGAAGGAACTTCAAGAGCAAAGATTGGATGAAAGAAAAAGGGGAAACATCAAAAGTCAATAAATGTTATGAATGTAATCAACCTGGACATTTTATTGCAGATTGCCCAAGAAGGAAGAATGAGTTCAAACAAGACAAAAAGGGCAAAGGAAGAAGCTTCAAGGTCACATGGGATGATGACCAATCCGAAGAGGAAACCGAAGGAGAAGAAGAAGGAGTTGCTAACATGTGCTTTATGGGATTTAAAGACCATGAGGTAAGTCTTTCTTCTAGTGATGATGATGATGATAATTGTAATGATCAAGATGAACTTGAGCTGTACATTGCTAAACTAGTAGATGAGTTAAAGAAAACCAAAACTCAAAACAAGAAACTTAAGGCCAAAGTGGAAGAAATCACTTCATGTAATCAAGAGTTAATCACTAAGTATGATTGAATAGTAATAGAAAATTGTATATTAAAAACAGAAAATGAAAATTAACAATAGATAGTAACAAGGCTAGAGAAGAGGTTAAAAAGTATGATGAAGTTAAGAAAGAACATGTAGGATTAAAGAAGAGAATTGAAGACCTTAGTGATTTTTTAGCTAAATTCACTCAAGGCAAGAACAACTTTGAAATACTTTTAGGAAATCAAAGAATGGGAAACAGTAAATATGGATTAGGATATTCACATGAGATAGGTCAAAGCTCCACATCTAAACCTATAAAAATTACTCAAACATCACATAATCATGAAAGAGAAGTAAAAAACTTTAAAAATAGACCACAGCAACATCATAGAATGCATAATACTCATTATGGACATAAGAGGTATAAATTTGAACATAGGTTTAACAATGGTGGACCTCATTATAAAACTTCACATTCTTTTAAATATCATGTAATAAGTGATTATTGTTGTAAAAATGGGCATACCTCAAGAAAATGCTTTGCAAGAATGGAAGTTGAAAATGGATCAAAAACATGGATAGAAAAGATATCAATGATGCAAGAACTTAAGTACCTTAAGTCATACATTGATTCTTGAATGTAGGTATGTTTAAAAAACACAATTTTGGACACAAAATGGTTCCTTGATAGTGGATGCTCAAGACACATGACCGGTAATCCCTCATTGCTTAATAACTTGGAAACAAGAAATAAAGGTCATGTTACTTTTGGCAATGATAAAAAGGGGAAGATTATTGGTATTGGTGATGTAGCCAATAATAATAGCAATGTGATTGAAAATGTGCTTTTGATTGATGACTTGAAATTCAATTTGATTAGTATAAGTCAAATATGTGATAAAGATCTTGATGTGTTGTTTAAACGTGAAAAATGTGTTGTTATTGATCCAATAGATGGTAAAATAGTTCTTACCGGATCTAGGCATAACAATGTGTATACACTTCATTTGTGTGATATTATGGAACAAGAAATTAAATGTCTTAGTGTGGTACATGACACAACTTGGTTGTGGCATAGGAGATTAGCTCATGTGGGAATAGATCACATAAATAATCTAGTAGCAAAAGAACTAGTTAGAGGCTTACCTAAACAAAAATATGAAAAAGATAAAGTGTGTGATTCATGTCAATTTGGAAAACAAACTAAAAGTACATTCAAACTTAAAAACATGGTAACAACTTCAAAACCCTTAGAGTTAATACATATGGATTTGTTTGGACCTTCACAAACTACAAGTTTAGGTGGCAAAAGATATGTTTTTGTAATAGTAGATGACTATTCTAAATATACTTGGGTAATATTCTTGGCACATAAAAGTGATACATTTAAAGAATATGCTAGACTATTTAAAAAGGTTCAAAATGAGTTAAATTTAAATGTGGTGAAAATTAGAAGTGATAATGGAACCGAATTTGTAAATGAAAGCTTTATAAATCATTGTGATGAAAATGGTATTACACACAATTTTTCAGTAGTAAAATCACCACAACAAAATGGAGTAGTTGAAAGAAATAATAGAACACTTCAAGAAATGGCTAGAACTATGCTTTGTGAAAATGACTTGCCTAAATTCTTTTGGGCCGAAGCGGTTAACACCGCATGTTATGTCATGAACCGTGCTTTAATTAGACCATTATTGAAGAAAACTCCATATGAATTAGTATATAAGAAAACTCCAAATGTTGGATATTTTAAAGTCTTTGGTTGTAAATACTTCATTCTTAATGTAAAAGATACCTTGGGAAAATTTGATAAGAAATCGGATGAAGGAGTATTTTTAGGATATTCCGAAATTAGAAAAGCATATAGAGTGTATAACAAAAGAACCATGATAATAGAAGAGGCAATTCATGTAAACTTTGATGAAGGTGACACAAGTAAAAATCATGAAGAAAGTGATGAAGAAATAGGAATAGAAGAAAATCCATCTAATGAGCAAGATAAAATTGAACTAGACAACAATTCATCTTCACAAATTGATCCTAAAGAAAATATTCAAAACGTAGAAAATAATCCACGAAAGAGTGATCTTCCAAGAGCTTGGAAATTCATCCAAAGTCATCCTAAAGACTTAATCATAGGAAGTCCATCTAGAGGAGTCAACACTAGGTCATCCTTGCATCTAGATAATAATTTGGTATTCCTCTCACAAATTGAGCCAAAAGACATAAATGAAGCCTTAAAAGATGACAATTGGATCATAGCTATGCAAGAAGAATTAAATCAATTTGAAAGAAGTAAAGTATGGAATCTAGTAGAAAGGCCTAAAGACACTTCAATTATAGGAACTAAATGGATTTGTAGGAATAAACTAAATGAAGTAGGAAATATAGTAAGAAACAAAGCTAGATTGGTGGCTCAAGGGTATAGGCAAGAGGAAGGTATAGACTATGATGAAACCTTTGCTCCTGTTGCAAGGCTTGAGTCTATCCGCATGTTACTTGCATATGCTTGTTTTAAAGGATTCAAACTCTTTCAAATGGATGTTAAAAGTGCATTTTTAAATGGATTCATTCAAGAGGAAGTATATGTAGAACAACCTCCCGGTTTTGAAAACAATAAGTTACCTAATCATGTATATAAATTGGTCAAAGCACTATATAGATTAAAACCAGCTCCTAGAGCTTGGTATGAAAGACTTAGTGGATTTCTAATAGAAAAGAATTTTCACAAGGGAATAATAGATACTACATTGTTTACAAAGCATTATGATGATGAATTACTTATTGTTCAAATATATGTTGATGATATTATTTTTGGTGCTTCAAATGAATCATTATGTGAAGAATTTTCAAATTTAATGAAAAATGAATTTGAAATGAGTATGATGGGAGAACTAACTTTCTTTCTTGGGTTACAAATAAAACAAATGGATGATGGAATTTTCATAAGTCAAGAAAAGTACACTAAAGAGTTACTTAAAAAATTTGGTATGGAAGAATCAAAACCAAATGGAACACCTATGAGTACTTCAACTAAGTTAGATAAAGATGAAAATGGTGTGAAAGTTGATGAAACCCAATATAGGGGAATGATAGGAAGCTTGCTATACTTGACTGCTAGTAGACCGGATATTATGTATGCTGTGTGTTTATGTGCTAGATTTCAATCATGTACTAAACAATCTCACCTCTTGGCTGTAAAAAGAATACTAAGATACCTTAAAGGAACATTAGAACATGGATTATGGTATCCTAGGACAAACACATTTGAATTAGTAGGGTTCACCGATGCAGACTTCGCCGGGTGTAGAGTTGATAGGAAAAGTACAAGTGGAGTATGTCAATTCTTAGGAAAATCTCTTGTATCATGGTCTAGTAGAAAACAATCTTCTGTATCCTTATCAACGGCGGAAGCCGAATACATAGCCGCCGGAAGTTGTTGTTCTCAAATTCTTTGGATGAAACACACTCTTCTTAATTTTGGTTTAGATTTCGGATGTGTATCCATTAAATGTGATAACACCAGTGTCATTAATCTAACCAAGAATCCCATTCAACACTCTAGATCAAAACATATTGACATTAAACACCACTTCATTCGTGATATTGTTCAAAATAAGAAAATCCATATAGAATATGTTTCCACTAAAGAACAATTGGCGGATATATTTACCAAACCACTCTCGGAGGACCAATTTTCTATCTTAAGAGATAGCATTGGTATAATACCATTAAAGTGATCCGAAAACATCAATTTTATATCTTAAAAATGAATTTTAAAAATTCATAGAAGTTTCGGACGCCAGTTTCGGACCCTTAGGACCGTCCGAACCTAAATTTTAGAGAAGAGTAAAATTGTTCAGAAGTTTCGGACGACAGTTTCCGACGCCTATAACCGTCCGAACCTAAATTTCTGAGAGGGTGCATTTTGGCTGGAGTTTCGGACGCCAGTTTCGGATGCCGTCCGAAACTATCGCGTCAAGGTTAAAAATCCTGATCTTCAAAGCAGTTTCTCACAAAATTTCAAAGTCTTCAAACCTTGTTCTCGCGCCTCCCAAACCCAAATCGAATTACCAAAATCTTTCTTCCAAATCATCGCCATAAGACCGATCCCAACGCTATGAACCTTTATCTCCTCTATGCTCTTCTTAAGCAAATTCCCGTCAATTTTGGATATTTAATGCTTAAATATCTTGATGTTCATATTAAGGATCAACGTCGTAGTTTACCGTATGGTATGCTTATCACAAAAATCCTTAGGCATCATGGCATAATCGTGGATAATGTCGCTGAGTACCCCGTGTCTTCCTGTAATTTTTATGATTCGATCTTTCTTAAGTCCATGGGAATATATGTGGTGAATGGGGCTTGGACATTTGACAAGCCAATTGAAGGACAAGAAGAGGATGAAGACATGATGGAAGGTGATGATGAGGAGGCAGAAAATCAAGGTCAAGATGCACCGGAGCCTGCCCAAGCAACTAACATAGATGAAGATTTCAAAACCCTTATTCAAGGGTATTTTGACTCTTTGACTGATCGAATTGATAGCGGGATCGCCGGCGTGCATGCAAGCTTGGATAAAAACATGGCCGAGATAAGAGGGCAACTTGATGAGTTAACACTTAGGGTAGACGACTTGGGGAGTGAGATTCATTATGGGCATGAAGTGTGAGTTAACACTTAGGGTAGACGACTTGGGGAGTGAGATTCATTATGGGCATGAAGTGCTTATGACGAATGAGCAACGTGAAGCTTTGGCTCAAGCTCGCCTCAAGGGGAAGGCACCGGCGCGTGACTAGATATTCATGTAATAGACTAGGAACTGTTTTCATGTGTTTCTTACTTTTGGTATTTCTTGATATTTTGGTTGATTTTTTATTACTCTTGACCTTTCTTGATGCTTTGATGTTTTCTTGTTAAATCATGGATCTAATACTCTCTTGTTGATGATTAGTTGTGTTTGAATAATCTTTGATGTCTTGATAATTTGAGGATTTGACATTAATGGTGCTTATTTCATGAAATGCTATATTGTATTATTTTGTGGAAATGTAAGGGTTGTTGACAGGTGGAATCAATCCATATACAAAGGAAACTCTGTCAAAATTTTTCAAAAATTATTGCACTTAACCATTTTTTTGTGCCTAGCCACCCATTAGGTTGCAAGGAGTGGAAAGGTAGTCCTAAGATATGAAGTTGTTTTTCTAACACTATATTTCTCCACAACAAATGGAAACAAGGTACATCAAAGTTAATGTTGTTTATGTTTTTGTTATATATTATTTTGATGATGTCAAAAGGGGGAGAAGAAAAGAGAAAAATAAAAGGGGAATTATATTTGTGATGTAAAAAGAGGAAAAGAAAAGAGATCAATATTGCATGTTGGTATCATGTAATGAATGTAATGAATATAATGGAAGTATACACATAGGGGGAGAAAAATAAAATAAAATGGAAGTATACACATAGGGGGAACATATATCATCTCTTTAATTAAAAAGTAAATTATTGCACTTGTTATTATTCTCTTATATAATTGGTTTGTCATCATCAAAAGGGGGAGATTGTAAAGACCTAGGGTCTTAATCTTACTTATTTTGATATTTAACAAACAATTATGTTTATGCTAATGGTTCGAATAAGTGTCTCAATGTGATAGATATTCAAGAGAAGCCAAGCACGGAACTTTAGTGCATGAAGAAAGAATTGGAAATGCAAAAGATACAAAGTTGGTAAATTAGGTCATTTCCCAACCCCTAAACCCTAATTATGTAAATAGCTCAAGAAATTGTTTTACTCCTTTAAGGCTCAAACAAAAATGATTTCAAAATGTTAGTAGTCTTCAAATACATTTCAAAATGTGAGAAACATACTTGCACAAAGTCACACAAAGTTGCACAAATGATTTGAAAAACGAAAATTGAAAACAAGTTTGAGAAAAATAGGTTCGGACGCTGAGGGCAGAGTTTCGGACGTCTGAAACTTAGGTTCGGACGCCTCTCATTGGTCATCTGACCGTCCGAAACTCTGGTGAAAAATCAAGCTCTCAGTAGTTTAGGTTCGGACGCCTCAGGGAAGTTTCGGCCGTCCGAAACTTAGGATCGGACGCCTCCCAGGGTCCGAAACTAGCTTCCGAAACTCAGATTTTCAAATAACGGCTAGTTTTTCAAAAGTCAAACATATACGTTTTTTTGTCATTTTTTGAGAGGTTTAAATACAAGCTAACACATGAACGTTTACAATTACACAACACTTGATTCTCTGAGCTTTACATCTGAAAAACACTCTCTACAACTCTCACATTTCAATTTGATTTCAAAAGAAACAAAAGATCAAAAGTTTCTTGAGCCTTCTTTGAGTTCTTCGTTTCATCATTGAGCTATATAGTTTGAGTTGTAATTTTCTTAATAGGAATCATACTTTGAACTTCACTTCATCTTATTCATCCTTATTGAGGGTTTTAATTTCATTATTAAACATCTATTGTGAGTGATTGTAAATGGTTTCTCAAGTGAGAGTAAAAACCTTGAGCACATAGCTTGGGATAGCTAGTGAAAAGGTTGAACCTTGGTTGAAATCCTAAGTTGAGATACTTGGGTTGTAAAAGTGGTTCTTTTGATCTCACCACAAGAAGAAGATCAATTCATAGTGAAGAGGTTTGAAATCCTAAGTTGGAAAACTTAGGTAGTGGATGTAGAGTACTCCAAGGAGGAGACTTGAACCACTCTAAATTGATTGTGTCCTTGATTTCCATTGCCTTCATTTCTGCACTTATTTTGATTTGCTTATGCTTTGATTTATTGATGTTAATGTGTTGAAATTGTCGATTATATTTCTGGAATATCAATATATACCTTACACTTGTTGTGATTCACACTACTCACTCACTTGTGTTGAAGTTGAATTGATTAAGTTCACATTAAATTTTAGAAACCTAATTCACCCCCCCTCCCCCCCTCCCTTTTAAGTTGCCTTAGAGCTTACAATAGTTGAAAACCTAATCTTTGTTCTTGTGTAGTGGATGTTGAGTCTCTAATGGGAGATTTGAACTATTGCAAATGTGTGTGCAATTTGTGCCCTATTTTTTGCTTTCCTTATTATTTTCATTTGTCATCATTTTATATCTTGGATTAAAGACATCATTGTGCTTATCAACCATTGATAGTTGTAAGTTTGTACTTAGTAGAAATTATTTGTATTAGTAAGCATTCTATCAAATTGATTTAAGGTTGAAGTTGATCATTATTACATCTCTTCTCACACAAAGCACTTCATTTGAATCTCTTCACTTTCATTATTTGATTGTTCAAGCTAATTTTTAATTATATAACCTAATTCACCCTTTTTAAGTTGCATTAGGCCTAACATTTCCCACTATAAAACCAACCTCTAATAGGTTAAAAAATCATTTGAAAAACCACAATTATCAAATCAACTTCTAACATGTTAAAATTGTGCTTGAATGCATAATAAGGGAAAAACAAATTTTTTATTTTCACTTTTTTGTTTAAAATTAAGCCCCCTTTATTCTAGTGAGACCAGTCAATTATTTAAACGTTTAAATTCACACAATTTTTAGTAATGACTTTCATCTGGGTAATAATTTGATGTATTAACATTTATTGTTGATATCATAATATTATTATAAAAAACTTACATATTCATCATCAAAAACTTAATTTTGATAAAAGTAATATATAAATAGTAAATTTGATAATATCATTTGTACATGATTATTAAAAGTGGAATATCAAGATGAAAAAAAAAATGTATTTTTTATTGTATAATTTGATTAAGATTATATATTTTTAATTCGCAAAAACTCCTATGTGACCATCGTATACACAAATTGTTTTACACTTGATACGCGAATAATTTTTTTATATGCTAATGTAGCATATTTGATATGGTAAGTTTTTATACGTTATTTGCTAATTTTTAGACATTAGATACTAATTTTTTATATATTATACGCTAATTTTGTATATATTATACGCCAATACGTTAATTTTTTTTATACTTTATATATTAATTTTTTATACTTTATACATTAAAGTTAAAATTAATAGAGTAATACGCTAATTTTTTATTGTTGATACGCTAATCGTCGATACTTCTTACGTTAATTTTTAATACTTTATACGTCAAAATAAATTTGACAAACTTATTTTTTTTATATGCTGATGTTTTTATATGTTGAATTTTATAAGCGAGTAGCATATATCTATCTCTTTTTAGTTTGTTTTGTTAAAAATATTTTATTAGCTTATTGTAACGATTTTAGCATTATTTTAAAATTAGTATATTATTATAAAGAATGCAATATTTACTAAAAATTCCTTCCGCTTCATAAATTTTCCCTTTCAAAGCATACCCGAAGATCATTCTAACTCTCCGTCCTACGCCTATCAAGAAGAAACCCGACCCGACCCGACCCGTTAAAAACCCTTAAAAATCAAGTCAAATACTTGCAAGAACTTCCATCCAACCCGAATCCTAAAATATTCGTTAAAACCCTGAGCGGCTTACAGCAGAGCTCAGTTTTCACACTCATTTCAACTAAAAAAAGATTTTTTTTTTTTAAATTTTAATTGTGTTCGATTTCTCTGCTTCAATCTTAAGCTCTCATTATATCCGTTCAAAAATTTTGAATAAATTCTTTATATTTTGTTCAATTCAGTTGAATTTCAATCATGCCCGACGTCCATGCCCTCGTGGATGACTTCCTAATCAAGCTCAGAAAACGGTTTCGTTTATTTTGAACATATTTTAATTTTAATTTTTTTTTGGTTTAAATTTGGATTAATTTTCCTGTATTAACAATTGAATTTCTTGTTTTTTTTTTTAAAAAAAATTAATGATTAAAACAGTAAAATTGAAGGCTCAAAGGCGACGGCGAAGGTAACGGCGGAAGTTCTACGGTCATTCATATCTCAGCAGAGGCTGCCCCATACAAACCAGGCTGGAGCTCTCATTGACGCCATTAAAGCCGTCGGAGAGCAGCTGATAGCCGCAAATCCTGTCGGTAGGTTGAAAAAAATTAAAAGAAAATGTGTTTTTAGCTGTGATATTTTTTTTCCTTCTAATATTTGGTGACTTTTCATTAATATTTTTATAGAAAAATGAAAATAATAATATACTGAAAAAATTGTTAAATGGGTGTGCTTTGATTGTGAATTAATAAAGATTGGCTCAAGTTTAGCCTGTTTGTTATAAAAGACATTTGTATGATTTATGTACAATTTTTTCCGTTTAAATTGGGTACAAAATTAGTATAAATGCATTTTATAACATATAGTAGTTTAAGTATTGCCCTCTTTTGACAGTTCCTTTTCAGAAATTCTCCCCATTTTTTTGTCATTTAATTTTATTATAATGGCAAGTTTCGGGGGACTTCATGTTTAATAATCTATTGATATTATAACAGAAAATACTACTGTAATGAAGTTGTTCAATGAGTAAAACTTGCTTGTTTTAGTTATATGTTTTGGAAAAATGTGTAGTTTCATGGAAACTATGATTTATGAGAAATTTTGCTGAATGTTCTTTAGTCGTAGGAAAGAGTTTTTGTTTTGCATTTAAATTCAGTGTGTTTTTAGACAAATGTGTTTCCCTCATTTTAGAGATATCGTGGGCCATTTTCTATATAAAAAAAAATTGGCCTATGCATGGAAGATACGCTCGGAATTTCCTTAGTAAACAAAGAAAATCTCAACGAATCAAGTTGGTGATATCTTGAGATGGTCTTAAATTTCTTTCAAAGCTTATCTAAGGATACAAAAAGCACCCAAAAATTGTAGCTTTGTGAGGTGTATAAATCTTTTATGTATGTATATGTAGAGTACAAAGTTCCACCGATGAAGTCATGGAATTTGAAATAATGAAACAGAGTTGTCTTCTTAGTGTGATTGCTTTTTCAGGACGAGTTCCAATTAAGACACCCTTGTGAGACATCTCTACAAAATTTTGCTAATGTGTTTGGAAGTTAAGGGCTGCTTAGAAACTTTGAATCTAACTTTTTGCTTGATTCACTTAGCATTATATTTTTCTTTATTTTTAAAATTGTTGCTTAAAACTTGATTGCAGAGCTTGCTGTTGGTAATGTTGTAAGGCGTGTTTTACATATCATTAGGGAGGAGGATCTTTCTCTTGCTACAGCTGCTATTGGTGGGATAAGTCTATCAGCTGGGAGTGATGATGAAGATGATGTTGAGCATGATGGACATCCAGATTTATCAGCAGCAGTTGTCGCTGCTGCTGCCCGAAGCGCTCTAAGGCCACCCTCCTTACAGACACTCCTTGAGGATATACCACATACTGCAGCTGTTCCTCATACATCTTCTTCTGGAGGTGACTCTGAAGGAAAAAGCAAATGTGAGCGTTTTAGATGTCTACATATAAAGAACTCCATCACTAGTTTCTTTACAGTTGATTTTGAATAATTGGTGATGTCAAATTCTGCCGCTAATGTTTGTATCTCCTGGGTAAACGTGGTTAATAAAGTCTGCTAGATTCCCAATATTGGTCATGTTTTGTACATGAAGTAGGATCAGCATTTACAGTCTGATATACGTAGTGTTACTTCCAAGTGCCTCTGATCTGATGTGTAATTTTCACTTTTGCTGTCAGCTGCTGATAAGAATTCAAGTACTAGAAAGCTAAAGCATAATGTCATTGAAGCAGTTAATGAACTGATTCAAGATATAGCCACTTGCCATGAACAGATTGCTGAGCAAGCTGTGGAGCATATACATCAAAAGTATCTTCTTTTTATACTTCCATAGAAGTTTCATTGTGTTTCTTGAAATAACTTAATTGCGGGTCTTATTTTACATTTGGTACACTAGCATATTAATAATTTGCGTTGCTTGGTTCTTTCAACTAAGTTTAATACATGCTTGCTCCAGGACTCTTTTCATCCATGAAATTTTGAAGGTTTAAGCTGAAATATTTTGTCTTCGAGTTATTGAACTGTATCTGTTAAGAAAATGTTTTGGCAATTTGAATATGGAGTTCATATGATGCTTTACATTTTATTCCGCTGTTATGAACATTAAACTGGGACTGTGTCTACTTCTTCCTGGAGAAACATGGAATGAATTCATTGAAATGGTACATTGATCTTTGTAATTCTCTCCAAAGAACCACTAACTTATTTCCATGTGCTAAGATATTAACATAAATGGATAGCAAAATATCTAGATCATTGGTGGACATGCCACTGCCTGCCACCTTAAGAGTTTATACGTGTAGTTTAGAAATATTTAAATTTTAAAATAGTTACCTAACAAAAATAAGGTTTGCATCCTCCATCTCCTCCTAAAACATTCAAATCCCTCATCTAACACTAATCTAGATCCATCTAACTATTTCTAGCTTAAGGAAATATGTCTTCCCACAAGTTTTTGATTACATGATAATTTTCTGCTACAAAGCAATAAACGAAAAATCAGCTTATTAATGTGTAGGCTCTACTTTTCTTTTCTGGACAAAGCTTGATACATGTCTTACCATGTCATTTCTTGTAATGATTGAACCAAAGTTTCCCTTCTTTATCCTTTGGTTTGTGGTTACTTATGTCTTTTATTTTCCCGTTGATTCATACACGATTTGTCCATTTTTGCAAAATTGTATTTAATAGTGTTTACTTTGCATTTTGGAATCAATCAAGCTTTATTTGAGTTGAAAACTCACAGGCTTGTCTGAAACTCAACTTAAAACCTTGGACTTGAGCTCAATAGTGTTGATTTTATGTATAAGTTGATTTGGTTAGATAATAGATGTACTTGAGTTAGAGTTGATTATTTAGCTGCATCGTAATGTTGCTCAATTTTGAGTTGACGCTTAGTTACTCCCTAACTGCAAAATTTAGGAGTATATGCTAACAATTAGCCAAGTGCACCGGAAGCTACCATGTGATTGGGAACATGGAGGCATGTTGCTTGGTGGATTAAGAGACAACATCAACCAATATGATGAATTTTATGATGTAGTCAAAGTTCTGATTCTACCCCTGAGAATGCATAACATCCAGGTGTATAGGTGTATACACAATCCTCAGCCAGTCTTTGTTGGTTGCGGCTTTTACACTGCATAGGTGGTTATTATGGCAGAACTGTGCAACACTGTTCTTTTTTTTTCTATTTGATTCATTGGACAGGCGGTGTTCGGCTTATGGAACCTGTCAAAAGACACTTACGGATATGAGCAACAATGATATCAGGACGGAACTGGGGACCTAAGGATATAAATCCCGAGTTTGTTCCAGTGGAGCTACCTGCTGGACTGCAACATTATCCTAATGATTACTATTCATTCCATCATAAGGATATGCCCTTTAAGTGTAAACCTATATGAATCCTCTTGATAATGTGGCTTAATTTTATTAATGCCTTGGGAATTGGGGATTTGATGTGCTTGGAAAATGTGATACATTAGCTATTGGTGAAGCTTAGTTTGATATTCTGAATCCCTAAGTTACTTGGTGAAGCTTAGTTTGATATTCTGAATCCCTAAGTTACTTTTTTTAGTCAAAGTTATTGGTTTGGAAGACTATTCATGTGACCAAAACAATCATGTAACAGATTTGTTTGTTCAAAATAGCCAAAGAAGAGGTCTATTTCTTTAGGAGAAAACTATTACCTTTTAGTGGTCATTCAAAAGTGTGTTAATTTGGTCTGAGAAGCCTACTTCCTGTGTACTACAATTTCAGTACCTAGTGACTCAGTCACATCCCTGTATTACAAGCCATAGTTCGTTTTCTAGGTAAGATAGATCCAGACCTGCCTTCACCACCTATCCAAATCTTGTTCACGCTCCTTCGTCTTGATTTCACCTTGGAGTTCCCTGTACCATTTTAGATGAATCATACGCTACCTAGTGTTCTACAGCCTCCACAAAGACACTTGTCAATAGCTATTCCATGACCAATATGTTTAGACAATCTGCTATAGCATATAAGTATGCATTTGAATACAAGAAAGTAATAGAATGTTCAAACATGTAAAATAAGACAGGAGGCATTAGCTGACTGTTTTGCAGCCTGACCTCTGCTTGAAAAATTAAACTAGTTGCTTCAGCTTGATTCCGTTTCAACAAGAATAAAATCAAGTGTGCTTCATGGGTGAAGCTCTTGTAGTTCCTAGGTTCATTCTTGTACATTTGACACGATATGTGCTTGATTAAAACTTTAAAGTTGTGGATGGAGTCCCAATTATTATCTGTTGACCTTACTTTATGCTGTTTCAGTGAGGTAATATTGACTTTGGGCAGTTCAAGAACTGTAGTGGAATTTCTCTGTGCAGCGAAGGAGAAAAAAAGATCATTCAGAGTCTTTGTTGCAGAGGGTGCTCCAAGGTTGTATGAGAAGCTAATGCTTCAAACAAATTTAGAGTGTGTAATGTCATTTGTCAGCCTCTGGCTCTTCTTTTGTAGACTCATTTTATTTATTATTCCCTTTCGAATATCAGATATCAGGGGCATGCTCTTGCGAAAGAGTTGGTTACAAGGGGGCTTCAAACAACAGTAATTACTGATTCTGCAGTCTTTGCAATGATTTCCCGTGTGAATATGGTATGCACTTATTCTGGCTTATTAATTGATATGGCTGTGCATTTCGTACTTAGACATCTCTGTTCTGAAATCCTCCTTATAGGTAATTGTTGGAGCTCATGCTGTGATGGCCAACGGTGGGGTTATAGCGCCTGTGGGATTGAATATGGTGGCACTAGCAGCTCAAAGGCATGCTGTCCCGTTTGTTGTACTTGCAGGAATTCATAAGGTATATTGCTTTACGAAATCTCTGTTCAATCAACAGAAAGGATATCAGCACTGAATAATCACAGAATGCCATAAATAGCTATAGTTACTAGTTTATTTCAGCCCAAAAGAACTGAAGGTATTGCATATTGTTTTCGAAGGATGAAATTAAGAATGATAAGCCAAACAAGTTCAAATTTAAGTTCTTGACCTACGTGCTTGAATGGTGAACAAGATCTCCTAATTCATTCTTCCAATACGATATACTTAGTAGCAGATGTTGAAGAGATACCGCAAGGTTGATGGAGTTGATAGCCTCTGGCCTCTCGTGAGGTCCATAATAAGCTTGTCTTTTGGATTCCATGCATTCTAGCGATTTGATTAAACCTTGTTGATTTCAATCTCTCAAGTGTAATAGTTTCCATATTTTACTTTTTACCTTTTTCAGCACTCAGTGAGAAATATCTGGAAGTTGATACTTGTCCCACTCAAAGACAGGAGCACTACTTTTTATAGAAAGCAATAACAAAATGAGGAGACAAATAATTTCTTGTCATTCAACAGTGCAGTGTTACACATGTCTGCATGTGTATTAATCTGTTACTGATTTATTTACAAAGCAAAATATGATGGATGCAGCTTCCCATTTGGTACTTCTGGTCCATTAGTAGTAATCTGCCACATTAGAATCAGACATCATTCCTTCCGTATTCTTAGCATTGCTTGCTTGAGAGACCACATTGCATATAGGATTCAAAAGGATGGGCTTGCTCTCAGGAGAATGCCATGGTCTTCTACTCACATTTTTTATGGAACCAATGCCAATCTATTCTTTTATGGTTATAGTGAATTTTCTAACTTTTTAAGGTGGTCTTATAGCTTTTTGATTGGATAAGAGCATCATTTGACTGAGTTGACCTTAGTCGCAGTATAGATTTTTGCCAATGTTATCTTAGTTCCTTGAACACTCTTGGAAGTTATAATCGACAGGTCAGTATATATATAAATTGAAGAATGACTTCATGGTAGTAAGTTTATCAGTTTCTTGTCACTTATTTGGTGAAATCTATTGTTTGGCCATCACTCAACTCTGTTTTGAGCTAATTCACTAGGCTCGGTCAAGTAGATTTTGATTAATCTGTTCTATCCTGGATATAGAAGTTATGGGTAGAACTTCCCACTGCCTTCTTTTTAAGTTCATAGGAAAAGGCGTTAGCAACTATCATGTTTAGGGTTGGACTACATATTTTTCTAGTTTCTTAATTATGTTTGCTTACAATCTTGATATGAAAACTATTCCTGTTGCTAGGTATTTATTTTCTAATTTTATTGGTAGAATATCTTAACCCTAATTAATGGAAAGCATGTTGTCTGACCACCCTTCTGCATACATTACAGTTGTGCCCTCTATATCCTCACAATCCAGAGGTCTTACTAAATGAATTGAGGTCCCCATCTGAGCTTTTGGACTTTGGAGAAATTTCAGATTGCTTAGATTTTGGCAGCAGCTCTGGTTCTCCTATTCTACATGTTGTCAATCCTGCATTTGATTATGTGCCACCAAATCTTGTTAATTTGTTCATTACAGACACGTGAGTTCACCTGATTTAAGTTTTTTAAAATGTGTTAAAGACTGTTCTAGATGATAATTATGTTTCTAATTTTTTTGCCGCCTTTGCTTTTGTTAGTCATTTTTGTAATTGTAGATTTCTTTATTTCTGGACTATTTGATCAAATGTTTGCTTATTTCTTCACAGTGGAGGGCATAATCCTTCTTATATGTACCGACTTATTGCTGATTATTACTCTGCTGATGATTTGGTTGTGCAACGGAGATCAGCTTCTTGACATTCTTTCTGAGTGCTTCTGTTTCAACATTTTGGTAAGCATTTTAAAGTTAATTTGTTGAGGTCAATGTTTTGCATGGATAAACATCTTTTTGGCCATTTTTCAATTTGACAATTAAAACTAGTCTTGAAACTTTACTGACTGGCATGCATGACTCCATTCAGCCAATTTCTTCACATTTTTCTACTTACAAATGAAACAAAATAGCTTTACGGTTCTAAATCTTGTTTGTTATTGGAACCACCAATTGGGAGGTAGTGTTTTCATCCATGGGTTGATCTGAGAAGAAAAACTTGATTTTGAACTTGTTGAAAAAGCTAAAGGAAGGTACAATCTTGAGCATACTTTTGCCAACTAGTGTTTTGATATCTTGGGAAGAGAAGCACGAGTAAATATTTCTTGCAAAAGATATGAATGTCATTTTAGTTTAAAAGTTGAAGTTACTTGTTAATGTAATATCAATATCAAGACTGTTTTTAACCTTACTAAGCTTGTCTCTATGATACTGAAATGTCATTGAGGTGTTAATAGTAAAGCTGGCACTAAGAAGTTTTCACAGGTAGGACCATAGGAGGGTTCAATGGTCGTCGTGTTTAAGCAAGCCTTTTGAGTCAGTCCGGAAAGTAGTCAGATGATTCTCTATCTTTTTGGTTGTGGATTATCTTGAAGTTTGTAGGGAAAAAAAGTGAAAAACAAAAGCCACAAACAACTAGCTGTCAGGTAAGTCCTAAATTCCATTTGAACCACCACCAACCAACCAACCTGCTTACAGTTTTTATCACGGCTTAATATCAGTTTTACCCTACCATCCTGTTCTTCCATTTGGTCCGGCCTTTTGTTTGCAATATATCTTTTCGGACATTCTCATGCAAAGCTTTCCCCTGGCTCCACTGAAGAAAAATTAGTTAATCCACCTTTCTTCCAATTAAGAGCCTAGAAATTTCGTGAGAGAATGGGTCACCAAGCCTTGTTTTGTGCTATAAATTTGGAATCATGTTTAAATTCATTTCAGTTTCCCATTCAGGTCTCTCTCATTGCACCATGTTGCTATGTGCTGTCCCACTCCTTTCAACTTTCAAATCGAATGGTGGCTTTTATTTTTCTCTTTGACTATCTTTTAATATGAACTATGGTGAAGTGCATCGGAAGGAAGAACCTAAACCTTCATGTTGACAATGTAAGTCAACAAAACTTGTTTGGGGCAAGAAATCACCTTTTTGGTTTTACTTCTCTTCCATTTTGATTTCTATATTTGCTTCGAGAGTTCTTCTGGATTCAGTTCTACATTTCACTTGTGACTAGTGGTTTATATAGTGTTACTGCTTTGTCTTTAGGTAGTTCAATCAGATCTTCGAAATTGACGTTCAGTGGAGGTGAATATGTATCCTAGGAATTAACAGATTTGAATGAAGGGACTAATGAACACGATATGCCAGGAGAGTGCAGGGTGGACTACTATTACCAGCTTTTGATGGGCTAGTAGCTCAAAAGACAGACAGGATGAATGGAAAAGGGTCAGATTGATTTTTTTAATGGAGTGATATTCTCTTTGTTGCAACAAAAACTGAGTGTAGATTTGACCATTTGTGGAGTTGTATGAAGTATGCTACCGTATTTTGAAGAGATAATGGCATTGCATCTTACTAACAGGTCAAGTCTTTTTAATGAAATGGTAACTGTTTCTTACATTCTATGCAAGATTTTGGGATTGCATGCACTCTATCACTAGAGCTGGAAAAGTAAACCATTACTCGTTGCGCCTGCACTTGAATTGTTTTGTCCATATTGAATTTAGACCTACTTTTGTTCTGTAAACCATGGATGATTTTGGGCTATAACGATTAGCCACAACCACAAGTGACATCATTGTTAGGCTTTTCTAACTTCCATGTTTATTTTCCATTTTTAGTTTGGTTTAGTTTTATTTTTTTTATTATCATTATTATTATCTTTTTCCCTTTCCTCTTTATTTCTTTCTCAAAGCACCTCTTCCCATATTTCTTTACCATTTTCTAGTTTTTCTTTTTCAATTACTTTCCCAATCACCCCAACTGCTGTGTTTCCCCAGAGTCCCAAAGTCCCCTGATAGGCTTTTCTTTGCGTGTTACACAAATAAAAAGAAGAAAGTCCTATTTAGCATAACTTTGGTATTGTACATAACAAAGAGAACCATTCATCCAAGGTTGGTTTGAAGAAAGCTCTGAGTTCTATTTAGCATAATTTTGTTATTTGACATTTTACATACAAAGGGAATCATTCGTCCAAGGTTAGAAGAAATTCACTCGCATCAACGTTCTGCATGGAGTACAAAGTAAGGTTCCCTGGAAGAAGCAATACTAAATTAAAGTAGGAAAACGAGAATTGTATTACAAAAAGATTGAAGTGCTTATTAATAATCAATTACAATGATACATAAATTAATTGCAAAGCATGAAAAATGAATTAAATTTACAACATAATCATCATTGCTCCAAGTGCAGCAACACCTGAGAAGACATACACAATCTGACTACTGATTATCATCAGAGCTATGGTCAAAGATCATATTTTTGGATGCTCCACATCAAACCAGAAAAGGACTGAAGTGCGAGCGTATATTACACGAACTTGTTGCAATGAAAGAGCTCCACTGGTCAAGACAGCCTTAGCACCTCCTTCAATTCGAGTTCGGGAAACAGAAACAGCATCACCACAACTCTTAAGCGCAGACGGTGATACATCACACTCGCCAGAACTAGCAGTGCTCACAATTGCATATGAGAGATGGTCCAATGGGTTCGACTCACACTGAAGAATACAACCATCAATTGTCAGCTTCCCACTCCTATGAAGCAAGCAACAACCAAGCTCTGCCCGGACTGTCAAATTGGCTAGTTTACAGGTGGATAAAAACTCCAGTGCACTGCACCAAACATAATAAAGAGAACATATACCAAAATGTTCACAGCGGCACGCACTTTAAAATTCAATTAAAAATAGGCGGTGTCCACTATAAAGTCCGAACAGCTAGATATCCAGTTTTCATTGTGAATAGCTCAGCAAAGAGCTATATACTTGATTTACAAAAGAACAATTCCATAAACTTCTACAAAAATTATACATCCTATGTCTACAATATTTATGACCAAACCACATGCTTAGACAACAAATAATTCCAAATCATCCTAAAATTGGACTTTACCCTATCCGCCTACACAAAAAGTCAATGAAGCGCACTGAGTTCATTCTTGAAATGTGTTTAAAGCACCAAGGAACCATTGAATTCCAACATTAATTCAATGTGTAAAAGTACCCATGAATTGGCCAATTACAAAACCATAACACAACTACAAGTATATGACACATCACAACAGCAAAAGAAACTGACATTGAAAATAGTAATATCCCACAACCTCTTATCACTTTTGCAAGGAAAGTTAAGGCAAAGTTTCTGTAGTTAATAAATATTACAGGATGAATTGTAATAACCATTTGCTGTTACGAGAAGATGACATGACCACATAGTCCAGTGCAGAATAGTTATAAACAAAATGAAAACGGGAAGAAAAAGGGAATCTATCTATGACTAGAAAATACCTCAACAGAAGTTTGTGTAGTTTAACTCACAAAATATGAAACAATTTAGTTCCACTCTATATACTGGCAATGCACCAATTTACTTCCACAGATGGTAAAAGATTTAGTGGTAGGGTAAGATTTCAATTAACAATTTACATGTCTAAAATTCTATTGCTTCAAAAATTACTTCATACTGACCATGTATACAAAATAAAGCCTGACAAGCTTTCTTAAAAACCTGAAGAAGCGATGTGCAAGAACAAACTTTATACATGTTGCATAATCTGCAATCATTTGCTGACAAATTAGAAGACGTTACCTGTTAAAAAAAATAAATAAAGAAAAAGAGGCTAGTCCAAACTTCTGATTTCTCTTTCTTATCGATCATGCAACTATATTGTGTCTCCAAATTCAAATTTCAGCCTCAACATTGTTTTCTCTTATAAACAGAAAAAATGTTTTCTGCTGATTTACAAGTTGGAGTTTAGCACATCATCAGCTTAGAGTTCAAACCTCATTTGTTTAAGCAACAGCGAATGCTGTTGCCACCACAGGAAAAGGGAAAAAGAACTTAAGCTTAACAAACCTGTCAGAGCCGCGCGAGCAGACAAGTGTTGTATCATCAGGAAGTTCACCGGCTCCAATCTGTATAACAAAGTTTAAGCTGACAAATAGTGATAATTTTTGTGTGAAGTACATCCTTTTCATACAGCAAAGAGCAAGAGAAACAGGGTTACTGCCCCTGAGTTCAGGAGTATAACTGTAGTTTAATGGCTACAATCGTAGATCCCCATGATTTTCTTTATCCATATAAATAATTTTTCTCTGACTGCAAAAACACTCACGTGGACTTCTATGAAGGACGTAAAGTCTGAGAAAGTTGTTCAAACCTCATTGATTCATGCATCTAGTAAATTCTATATCTTCTTCCACCCAATTCTACAACCATGGGACCCAGGTGAAGTGAAAAGTAGGGGAACAACCACGTGGTCATGATATACAATTGCAGAGTGAATCTTTTATTACTCTTTCTATATCAATAAACTCCACTCTTGAGATCACTCCACACATAGAAGTCACTCAAAACTAAGTAAACCACTAACATAGGAGCTACAAAATGTAAACATGAAGGAATAAAATCATAAACATAATCCCACAAAACTAATCGGAAGGTCAACCATTTAACTGGCGACTTTGGAAGGGAGAGGCTATTCATGCCTCCTGAATCTAATTATAGAACTACTCCATATTAAGGTCAATCAACCCCTAAAACCGAAGAGTTGACGAGACCATCTAAGATATCACTGTATCAAAACCATGCATCAAGCTTAGAAAGAACGGATGTGGAGTTTAGAGATAGAAGTGCAGTTCTGAATCTGAAAGGGAAAAAAGAGTTATCTGTATACACATGAACTTACCAGGCAAAGTGGCTTTTTAATCTGAATGTTGGACGCACTATGACTTCCACCTGATGCAATCAGAATGGTATCCCCAGGCCTGTACATCATTGAGAAAGAAGACCCAGCCAATTTTCAAAATTTAGCATGGGCTGGGGGAGAACAAATATATGCAAATGCCCTTTCTACTAACCTGGCAGCATCAACAGCTGCCTCAATGTTGGGGAACACACTAGGCTCAGTTAAACTTTTGACAGAACGATCTACTCGAAGCCATAGCCGAGGATGACAAGCAAGGAACTGCCATCTGTGGCAAACGAGGGCGGTGTTATACCGATCTGCAAGCTCAACAGCAATTTGTGACAGACACCACATAATACTGCATCATACATGCATCTAGCATCAACATTTCACACCAGTTTAACTTATTAAAAACAAGATATTCTATTCGTCCATTGGTTCTTCATTTCCTTTTCTGATAACTCTGGCTTCTTTAAGTGCTTATTTACCAATCATTACTTTCAACCAACATCTGAAGATGATTAAAGTTAAATTCTCACTTACATAAGCATCTATTAACAGAGCATGAAAATGACAAATAACAACATGAAAGAATTTCATGACATCCAGAAATTGTCTAAGCTACATAATGTATCACAAAATGCATATCGCGCACCAATTGCTTGTATACTTGAGGAAAGTTAGAACTCTAAACTAAAAGAAATTAAAAAAATGCTGAAATCTTTCCAACAGACATTATGCAGAAATCTGAAAATTCCAAGGGCCAATACCTAACGTTGAGTATTTGTTTTTAAACAAGTAAGTAATTCAACCGCATTAAACAATTCAGAAATAAAGATTGAAACTTGGCATTAAAAGAATAACCAAGATATTCAAACATGGCTCGAAACCACAAAATTTAAATCCCTGCCAACTAAGTTACATCAAAAGAAGAAAAATAAGACGTGGGTCTCAACAAATTAACTTTTTTTTTTTGTCAAAACAAATTAACTTTAGAAAGTTTGTCAAAACAAATTAACTTTAGAAAGCTACAATTACAGACAGAATTGGAGTTAGGTTATTATAACAACAACAACAACTCAGCCTTTATCAAACTATGTGGGATCGGCTATATGGATCATATTTCGCCATCGTATTATATCCATGCTCATTTTTTCATTTATAATTAAATATATCATATCTTTTTTTATTATTTCTTTCCAATTCTTTTTAGGTATCCCCCTTCCCCCTTTAATTTGAGTAGGTTTTAATACAAATCCGCTAAAAATAATTACCAAAAGGTTTCAAAATTTGGGCATAAATCACAGAATTAACTTCCTACAGCACAAAATTATAGTAAAAGAAACAAAATTAAGAGCTGGTTCTCACCAAATTATCTTCAAAAAGCTAAAAATTCCAGGTTAAGAATGGAATTAGGGCATTCATTAATACATTGCATTAAGAAATATAATTAACAAAAGATTTCAACTTTCGGTATAGATCACAAAATTAACTTCCCACAGCACACAACTATAGCAAAGGAAACAAAATTAAGAGCTTGGTCTCACTGAAATAACTTCAAAAAGCTGAAAACCAGGTTAAGAGCGGGATTGGGGCTTTCGCTAATACATTGCATTAATAAATATAATTGCCAAAAGATTTCAACTTTTGGTACAAATCAAAAAATTAACAGCACACAATTATAGCAAAACCAAAGAAAATTAAGAGCTTGGGCTCACGGAATTAACTTCAAATAGCTAAAAACTCCAGGATAAGAATGAAGTTGGGGCTTTCATTAATACATTGCATTAATAAATATAATTACCAAAAGATTTCAACTTTAGGTACAAATCATAAAATTAACTTCCTACATCCACAATTATAGCAAAATAAAAGCTGGGCCTCACCAAATTAACTTCAAAATAGCTAAAGACTCCAGGTTAAGAATGGGATTAGGGCTTTCACTAATACATTGCATTTACAAATAATCAACAAAAGATTTCAACTTTTGGTGTAAATCATAAAATTAACTCTCTACAGTACATATTTGAATTAGATTAAACAAAATTAAGATATGGTTCTCAACCAATTAACTCGAAATGCTTAAATTAAACTTAAAATGGAATTAGGGTTTTTTTTTAAGAGTAAATTTATGAATTGTATGTATATACCTGGTATAGGGGAAAGGAAACTAAAGATGTGCATGAGACAGCCATCGTCAAGATTATTGATATGTGAAAATGCCGCCGTGTGAGTTCCCAATTGCTTCCGTTTCCGCGTTTGTTCCTCCATGATCACACAACAAACGGTGTCGTCTAAAGGTGACTGATACTTTTTTTCTATGCCAACGAGTGGAGTACTCTTCCGACGCTACAATAAACCCCTTGTATAGTTTTAATTATAAAAAAATTTGGGCAAAATTCGAGGGAAAACTCCCAAAATAGTCAACTAACATTACATAAAAAAAAATTATTTTGTTATCCATTTTAGACACTAATATTTAAAAAACACACCAAATTAGTCACTCAACCAAATTTTATTAACTTTTTTAACACAAAAAACAACCGTTCACATCACGAGCGACTTAATAAAAGAGTAGAAGTGAAAAATCGATTTATTCTTCAGACAAAACCCTTAAATACAATGATTTATTCATCATTTCCACTTTTACTCTTTAATTAAGTCGTCCGTGATGTGAACATGCATTTTTTCTGTTAAAAACGTTAATAGAGTTTGGTTAAGTGGCTAATCTGGTACATTTTTTAAATGTTAGTTTCTAGAATGCGTCATTTTTATTGTAGATGACAAAATAAAATTTTTTGTGTAATGACGTTTGATTATTTTGACAGTTTTTCTTAACAAAATTATAATTTCCCAATTTTGCCCTTACATAATTGATACGTGTGCATTTTTATGTTAAAAATTTGAGAGGGTTTGGTTCGATGATGAAATTGGTGCATTTTTCAAATGTGAGTGACTAAAATGCATCATTTTTAATATGGGTGACAAAATAAATATTTTCGCCCAATGTGAGTGACGATTTTTGCAATTTTCCCTAAATTCGATGCTCTATCCAATATTATCCAATTTCTATCCAAAATCAAAATGATATTATTTCACTAAACACATAAACTAAAAGTATAAATATCACCCAAATTATTTCACTAAACACAGGAACTAAAAGTATAAATATCACTAAAATCAAATTTACAATTATTAAACTATGTGAGTGAATTCAAATTTTAATCTTGGATTGAATAAGACGGGATAATATTTGACAGATGATCACATATCACTGTCAAGAAGGTCATTAAACTTTGTCTGGATCTATCTTTAGTCACTAAACTTTTAAAATGGTAAAAAGGGTCATTGAACTCCTTAAACTCACAACTTCAAATCATTCTGTTCAATCCATCCATTAGTGAAGACCCAAATCAACTTTAATGAAGGGTAAATTCGTCCGAACAAATGCAAAAAAAATGCGAAAACATTCCACACGTTAATTATACCTGTTCCCACCATCACTTCCATCCCACCTCCACCATAACTCACCACGACTACCAACAAATCTACTTTATTCACCACCACTCTGTATTTGTATTTGTACATTATTGTCAATCGTCCAACATGTGAAAATATATATTGCAAACTATTTGTCAATAGTCGCAGCGTGAGATTGCTGCATTTTATTAGAGGTGGCACTCCATATGGAAATTTAATTCCACACGCCAATAATTACAACCATCAAAACAACAATAACAACAACATCAAACCCATAAACTAATTAGAAAATTTTTCAAGAACATAAGTAATAGAACAATCTTTATGTTCAACATTGAGTCACAAGCGACTCAATTTGACTCCTTTTTTTTATTATTTTTGCTCTGATACTCACCCTTCAAATCTTTCTGTAATTGAACTATATATGAAATTTGATACTGTCAAGCAACTTGCACAACAAAGTCTAGAATATAAATTTGAAATAGTTTAAATGGAGAAACTCACTTGCAACTCACATACTTCTAACTCCAACACTTTGAAATTTTCTTCCATTATTGCTTTCATTTGCTTAAAGGTAGAAAAATGGATTAAATGGAGTAACCCAATTGTTTCTATCCTTAATTTTTCTACCTTTCATCAATCAATCGATTCAATATAATAAAAAAAAATCTTGATTACCTTGATCAAATGGTTCACTCATATTTTGCTTAGAATCTATTAATTGTAAAGTAATTTTAGCGATATTTATACTTTTAGTCCCACCTTTAAGTGAAACTACGTCATTTTGAATATTAGACAAAATATTACAGGATAATATTTGACAGAGGATCTAGTCTCAAGAATAATAGGCTACTGAAAAATAAAGAGGAAAAGAGAGAAAGAGAGAAAATACATAAATATCCTTTAATTTAACAATTTTAAAGAAGATAACAAAGCAATTCAACGGAATGACCTGAAAACTTACATTTAAAGAGTTTAGTGACCAATTTGGCTAAAAAAAAAGTTTGATGACCAAAAGACAATTTGGAGAAAAGTTTAGTGATCTTTCAGATAGTTTGCTCTACAAAATTTAACCCATTTAACTTTTTAATTTGAAATAAGTTGGTCTATTTTGTTAATTTTCATTTTCCATCAATGGAATGAATAAACCAATAGATTCGAATTGCATTTAGAAACTAGTGCTTGTCTCATATACTAAATTAGGAAATTGCATAAGAACTAATTTTTGAATTTAAATTGGATCTATTAGTTAATTTAATTATTTGACTAGAACTAATGAAATGTACTGATTTATTTCAAATTAAAAAGTCAAGTGAATTAAGTGTTATAATTAAAAGAAAAAAATTTGAAAAATGAGCATGCATAGAAATTGAATTAATAAAGATGACATAACTTTAATGTATTTATTATAAAGGATATGAAAATTATAGACTCGTTTTATTTTCATGTGAAATGACTTAATTGCACTAATTTAAAATAATTATTTTTAAATAAAAGTATTTAATTATTATTTTTGTGGATATGTTATATGATGGATAATTATTTTATATTATAAATTAAATTTTGTGATATTTAGGATAACATGGGGACTTGAAGCCATTTTAAATCATGTAGCATATGCAACAAAGATTCACATCGATAATATTCAAATAAGGATAAGTTTTATAGTAATACTGTTAAAAAAAAACTTTCCCCTTTCTCTCTAAAAACAACCCCCCACCCCTCGAAGAAACAGAGGCTAAGGGGCAGCTGCTGTCACCTCCCCACCAACCTACATCATATCATCCTATACTATAATTTCTTGTTTGTCTCCCGAATGGGAGTATGATTTCGGAGTATTAGTCTCTTTTAGTAAGAAAAATGTCTCCATGTTAGAGTTTTTCTTAATAATGTTAAAAAAAATCAAATCTTTAAACTAGATCCAATCTATCCCTACATCTTTAGATTTAGACCAATGTCTTCTGTGGGTAAAAATAAACTTTCATCTCTTTATGAAATTTAGAAAAAGGCCTCCACAGTTGCTGATCTGACTTCATCCAGGAGAAAATTTTCAAAAAAAAAAGTGGAGAATCCATTCCAACTTTCTCGACAAAGAACCTGCTTCTAATTTTCTTGATTGGAAGTTAGTTTTATATTCTTGATGGTGAAGGCAGTTGGGTGGAAAATTTTTTCCAAAGCAGCTTTGGCTTTTTTGAGTTTTTTTTTTCTATACATGATTATAGTTTCTTTGTTTTCTAATATTTTGTGATTATAGTTTTTGTTTTCTAATATTTCAGTTTTAGAGAAAAAAAAAAAGAAAATAATGAATTTTTCGGATATGTACAAAAGTGTATTCAAGTAAATCAACTACTTGGAAAGAGAAGGAGATAGATATCTTTTTTAGTTTTAACTAGTAGCTATTAGGAGATGGACACATTCTCTATCCATTTTAACTAAAAACTTATTAGGAAAAGGACGTTTTACTTCAATTTCAGTTGATTACTTATATTTTGAAAGTAATGTTTGAAAATTCAATAGTTATAGATTGAAAATTCTCGATTGACTCTAGGCTATTTATTAATTTGCTTGTGATACATTGTCTTAATTTGACAGTATATTTAGATTTTGAGTTAGTTGATTAATTGTATGTATTCTAAGCTAGTTTGGCCATAATGTAAGATTTGATTATTATCAATTAAATATCACTTTTGAGTAAAAAAAAAACCAAATAAGGATAGGGATACATTACATAATTTTGATACAAACTCTTGCGACTCAATGTGTAAATCCAATTGAATATCTTAAGATGACTGCAATGTAACAAATTCAAAGGCCAAAATTGAGGAAACCAAGAAACAATTTGTGGAATTTGCCCAACATTAAACATAAAATTGTCCTTCAACATAGTCAAAGTTGAAGATATAAGGGTAAACTTCACTTTACCACTTTGTGATTTGGGCGAAAATCAGTTTACTGACTTTGTGATTTTGCAATATCCACTTAACCCTCATATGCTTTGAACTCATGTGAGAAATAGATGAAAACTATCTAAACTGGCAAGAGTGTGTTACATGCGCTAGGATATCTGAGTAACTTTTACAAATTTTGATTTTTATAAATTACAAAAAATAAACTTTTATTTCAAAATTATTCTTCTTTAAATAAGAGTAGAAGAAAGTACTTAAAAAGCCATTCCTAAGTAATAGTCAAATAATACATCCTCTCTCCTCTCTTCTCTCTTCTCTCTTCTCTTTCTTTTTTATCCTCTCTCCTATCTTCTCTCTTTTCTTTACCTTCTATATCTTCAAAAGCTGTCTAATCTCTTTTATTTTTTACTTTTCTATTTTCTTTTTCATGAAAACACACATTTAAAGTGGAATTTATAAATCTATGATAATTAAATCCATGAGACGCAAATGGATTTTTTTCTCTCTCCTCTCTCTTTTTTTCATCTATGATAACAAATAATTAAATTTGATCTATTAATTTGGCTAAAAATTACCCCATTGCATCATGACATAAATAAATTACTTCTAATTTTGAAATGTTGAAAAATTAGCAAAAATAACATTCCCAATTGGTTATTTTAATTAAGTATTAACATAAAAATATAACATTGTCTTTAAAATCTCAAAAATCTACCACAACAAAATAAAAAATCAACTATAAACACTCAAAACTCAGGATATAGGTTACGGACAGATTGCACGTTTAAAAATCATGAAATTGGTTTGCTAGATGTAATGTTGAATTTTAGCAACATCAGGACACTTTGATCTAGTTGATCCGTGCAAGTCATTACCGCTAGATCTCATTACTATAAACTAAAAATCAAACCATCACATTGTTACCATTGCTCCACTACCACCTCACCACTTGTAAGCTATTGTCATCTACAACAAATTGCTAACTACAAATTGCAACCAATCAGGCCGTGTTTTTGCAAAATCATACCACCTAAACTACTCGAACTCTAGTGACTAGATGCTAACCATCAATCCACCACTGACTACCATTAGAGATAGCTAAGATCTTTAATCTCAAATTTCTTTGTTAAAAGTTTCTCCAACTTCAATAATTTCTCTTTAGAGTCACCTGTTAGAATGATGTCATAGAAATAAACAATCAATATAGCTATTTTCTTTTCTAGGGAGAATTTTGCGTATAATACATAATTTGTCTGACATTGAGTATATTCATACTTAACCACTGACTTAGCAAACCTGCCAAACTAAAAACTCAAAAACATTGTTTGAATCTGTATAGTGATTTTCTAAACTTTTACGCCTTATTATTGTTAAAAATATTTTCAAATTTTGATGGTATCTTCATGTACAATTTTTTTTCTAGATCACCATTAAGGAATGTATTTTTAATATCTAGTTGGTGCTACGGTCAATCTTGATTTGCTACAAAAGACAAAAATACTCTGATTATATTAAGTTTGGTCAACAAAGTATATGTTTCTTGATAATTTATCTCATAAGATTATGTACAACCTTTAGCAACAAAAAATGCTCTTAACCTCTTAATACTTTCGTGATATTTGGAAGGTTTGAAATTACTTATGTGCAATTTTTCTTCACAACTCTATTTCTTTATTGACTGCCTTTTCCACCTTGGAAAGTTGAGAGCTTCTTGAATAGAGTTAGAAACCCGTATGTTGTCAAGAGTTGAAATAAATATGTAGTAGCATTGAGAGACTAGGGTTTTAAATCCACTTATTTTGATGATCAACAAGCAATTATGTATACGAATAGTTCAATAAACTTCTTGAAAGTGATGGTTTTATAAATAAAGATGGAAAGGGAAGTTTGAAATTCTTAAAAAGATGAAGAAAGCTATATTAGGTAAAGTAGGGTTTATCCCCAATTCCAACACCCTATATGTAAGTTAGCTCATGATGTGTTTGAACTATTTAAAAGCTCATATGAAATAAATCAAAAAAATTATAGTTGAAATTGTAGCATTTTGGAAACAAAGATTTCACAAAAGTTGTTTTACATTTTCTTCAAAATATTCCAAAAAATGAAAATTTATAAAAATGTAAAAAGGGATTGGATCAAATATCTAAGAGGCAAGATCGACCGTTTAATCCTATTTTACCTAAGTTTTAACAAAAATGTTTGAAAAAGATAGGTTCAGATGCCCTCTAGAGGAATCAGTTATTCGATAGTTTGTGAAATCTTTGGGATAAAGGTTCGAATAACCTCTAGAAATATCAGCCATCTAATATTGAAAATCTAACATTTTTTTTATTTTTTGAAAAAAATAGGATCACACAACCCTTGAGAGTTTCGTCCATCCCATGGTTTCTATAAATTATTTTTAGGATTTCTCAAATTAGGTTCAGACGTCTGATATTCTTGAAAGTCATATGTGATCCTATATTTCCTGAGAATAACATATAGTTTTTTGAACATTAAATGCTTTTCTATTTTTGACCAAAAATTGATCTATATAAATTAAAAATTCCGTTACGAATAATCTATCCACAATCCCTGTGCTTTCATCTTGCAAAAATTACTCATTTAAACTTTTGAAGTGCAATGAAATCTTTGTTGTTTCACTAAGATCAACATTGAGTTTTTAATTTGCTTTATACTTCATTTGAGCTAATATTCATTTATTGTAAGCATTTATTGAGAGCAAAGTGTTGGGTGATCATTAAGGAGTTTCCGTCTATCCTTATAAGAGGGCATTTTTTCCTTGTAAATAACTGTGATAAGATTGAAAAGGTTTCTTCAATGAGAAGAGTGAAAACCTAACTCATAATTTGGGATAACTATTGAGTTTGGTTAGCCTTTGTGCATTAATTTTCAAATTAAATTTGAATCTCACCTTGTGAAGAGACTCTAGTAATTGAATTATTGAAATCTTTCTTACCGGTGGAGTATGTTGTCATGATCTTGAAGTAGGAATTTCATCTGGTGTCTGAACCTTATTGGGATTTAGTCCCTGGAGGACATTTCACTGTAGCGTCTGCTTATGAGCTTCTCCAGGGTTTTCCAGTGGTCAATTCGTCACACCCTTTTCTTTCCCATGTTTGGTGTAAAGGTTTGCCTATTAAGGTTTCTATCTTTATGATTCGATTGTGGTCTGGGAGATTACCTTTGGAAAATTGGCTTAAGTCGGTTGGGATAAATGGTCCTTTTCGATGTTGTTTATGTGGGGAGGAGGAGGAAACTATTGATCACTTGTTTGGGAGTTGTAGGTTTACTTCCCTTGTTTGGCGTCAGTTTTCTTCTGATATGGGTATTGTTGGGGGGAATTTGGATTGGAGGGTGTGGTGTTTTAATTGGTGGGATACTCGGAGTACGAAGGTTGGGCGGTTTGTGTTGCGTGTTACACCCCTTGTCATCTGTTGGTGTATTTGGTTGGCAAGGAATTCTGTTGTGTTCAATGATGGAAGGGCTGTTCGAGAACATGTGGAACTTTCTATTTTGCGGAATGTTAAAATTATGCTTCATGGACGATTTCGATTGGGCTTGGATTGGGGTTCATGGTTTGGGGTTATGGATAATCTTGGGTCTTGGCGGCCTTCTTATCATATTAGTATCGTTCGGTGGGTTCCTCCACCATTGGGTCGGCTGAAGCTGAATGTCATGGGTTGTGGCCGTGGGGGTGATGGCCGCGGAGGTGGCGGAGTGGTGGTGCGTGATTTGCATGGCCATTTTGTTGGTGCAATTGCAATTGGATGTCCGGGGTGTACGAGTTTGGAAGCGGAAGCCAAGGCTTTGGTGGAGGGTTTTTGATTTTGCGCTCGGCAGTCCTGGGCGGACTTGGATGTGGAATTTCATAATTTGTCTTTGGTGAATATTCTGGATAGGCGTCAAGGGGCACCGTGGCGGATTCGAGGTTGTATGGAGGAGGACTGGAAGGTCAAGGTTGGGTCCATTTCTCATATCTATGCCCTTGGTAATAGGCCGGCTTGTCTTTTGGCTGAGTTTGGACGTAGTTTGAGTTCCATGGCGGAGTTTTGTCAGCTTAGGATGCTTCCGACTATGGTGCGGGGTGCTATTATTTTAGATCGGCAACTACTCCCTAGTTTTAGATTGGTATTTCAGAAATTTTGACAATTTTAAAGGGATAGTATCCCTTGTTTACTGAATTTTATTTGTAACCACTGCTTGCTTATTTTTAATAATAATTTTGGGATTAGCACTCCCAACCCGCTGAGAGGGATATTGCCATAAAAAAAAAAGAATTATTGAAATCTTAAGTTAGGTGTTTGAATAGTGGATGTAGAGTTCTTTAAGGGGAGACTCCAACCGCTCTAAATTTCTTATTTTTTATGCCCTATTTTTTATTCTTGGAAGATTTGTTTTCATTGCTATTACATCACATTTTGCATTTTAATCAATCTTGTGTTCATCTATTCACACATATTTGTAAAATTGTGAGAGATAAGTTTCAAGTGTTGAACATTACATAAATTTTACTTAGTTTCATTTAATATTATGATCAACATTATATAAATTTTACTTAGCTTTATTTAATATTGTGATTAGTATTCACAACAAAGCACCTCTTGTTAATTTATTTTACTCTGTTTTTCTAATAATTGCTTATCAAGCAAATTTTTATTTAGGAAACCTAATTCACCCTCCTCTTAGATTACCTTAGACCTTACAATTGGTATCGGAACTTACTCTCAATTCATCTAGGCTTAACAATCTTAGAGAAAAAATCATAACAATAAATAATACTATGTTCATGGAGGGACAATATATTACTAGGCTTCCAATGTTTAATGAAACCAACTATATCACCTTGGAGACATAGAATAAGAATTTATCTCAAATCTATTGATATTGAGATGTAGTATATTGTTGAAGAAGGGTCTTACAAGACAACCATAAGAGAAGAAACAAGATAAAAGAAAAGGTGTGAACTTATGAATATGATATAAGGAACTTTACCTTAAATTGTAAAGCCACTAATGTCTTGTATAACTCATTAGATATAAGCGAGTTTTGTAGAGTCAAAGGATGGAAAGATACATATGAATTTGAAAGAAATTTAGAGAAATGTATGAGGGAATCGAAGTTGTGAAAGACGAGAAGATATCTCCTTAGTTGCAAAATATGATAGGTTTAAGATGGAGAGTAATGAAACCATTGACAAAATATTTTATAAATTCAATAGTATGATTAAGGATTTAGAGAATTTATGAAAACTCCATCAGCTGGGTGAGCAAAATAATTTGTTTTTAACTTTATGTCCTAAGAAATGAGAATACAAGGCAATTGCAATAGAAGAAGGTAAAAACTTGGGAGAATTGCTGATAGATCAGCTTATTAGTTCTCTTATTTCTTTTGAATGAAAAATCAAGTCAAAACATTAAAAGGAACAAGAGAACTAAGGTCAAGAAAATCAGAACTCTTAAGGCCTCAAATGAAGAGAATCGGAATGAAAAGGATATGAACAATCAAGATGAGGATAATTTAGCTTTTCTCACTTGGAATTTATCAAGAATGATCCAAAATAGGAGAAACAACTTTAAGAGAGGAGGAAACTTTAGAGGAAAAGACAAGAAAAAAGGAAAGGGAGAATCTTCTAAAGTTAGCAAGTGATTTGAATGTAGGGATGGCAAATGGGCGGGTTGGGTCACTCCGCAGGTCGGGTTGAGTGAGTGATTTCACACACTACATATTTTACACATAGTACATGCATTTTCACACACTCACATTTTCATATAGTACACACATTTTTCACACTCTACACATATTTTACACATACTACACACATTTTCACACACTACACATATTTTACACTTAGTACACGCATTTTCACACACAACACATATTTTACACATAGTACACGCATTTTCACACACTACACATATTTTCACACACTACATATTTTACACATAGTACACATATTTTACATATACTACACATATTTTACACATAGTACACATATTTTCACACACTCACATTTTCATATAGTACACACATTTTCACACTCTACACATATTTTACACATACTACACACATTTCACACACTACACATATTTTACACTTAGTACACGCATTTTCACACACAATACATATTTTACACATAGTACATGCTTTTTCACACACTACACATATTTTACACATAGTACACATATTTTCACACACTATATATTTTATACATAGTACACATATTTTACATATACTACACATATTTTACACATAGTACACACATTTTCACACACTCACATTTTCATATAGTACACACATTTTCACACTCTATACATATTTTACACATACTACACACATTTTCACACACTACACATATTTTACACTTAGTACACGTATTTTCACACACAACATATATTTTACACATAGTACATGCATTTTCACACACAACACATATTTTACACATAGTACACGCATTTTCAAACACTACACATATTTTACACATAGTACACATATTTTACACACTACACATATTTTACACATAGTATACATACTTTCACATACTGCACATATTTTTCACACAATTAATGAGTCAGTTTTATACTGACTAAATACTGTTGTTTTTACTTGGCTTTTGTATGTTCTAGTGCATTTTACGCAGAAATGGTGTAGTAGTTGGTGTGCTTGTGTAAGAAATGGTGTGAATTCTTCTATGATAGAAAAGGCCAAGAATTGATAGATGTGTGATGTGTGAGCTTTATTTAGTTGTTGTGGTTGTTCTGACCTTGGGTGTGACTAATAAGTTTATGTGAACAAGTGTGTGTGGTGTGATGCAGTAGAAGAAGGGTTAGGAATTTGTGCAAATGTGTGGGAAGTGAGTGCATGAGAGCACAAGTTGTGTAGGAGCCACAACATTCTTGCATCTGCACCGCACCCGTTGCACATACTATGAGCACATATGTCCGCACATATCTCGTACATACCGCACACATCAATCGTGCACCATCGCACACATCGTTGTGCACACATGCACCGCAACACCGCATACTGATGCACGTCACTTGTACACTATCGCGCAATGCTTGCCGCACACTATCACACATCACCGCACAGCACCGCACGATAGTGCCGCACATATGCACCGTATCACTCGCAAGCATGCCGCACTCATCGCACAGCATGGCTGCACACCTCGCCGCATACTCTGCACATGCTCACACAGCACGACATGCATTTCTTGTATATCATTTGCACACTCTTGCATGCATACATCAAGCATCTCAAGCACCACACGAGCACAACATTCTACACACCTCATGCATAACACTAACTCATTATAGGCACTTCATAGGCACATCTCATGCACCACACTCACCACTTCGTATGCACTACACCAAGGCATACTCATGCATCACTTCATGCACGTATCATGCACAACGCACACACCACACACTTCATGCATGGACACTTGCACACTTGCACACTTGCACACACACAATGCTTACCCGTGCACCAAGTTAGATGATGCTCTCTGGGCATATCGGACAGCTTATAAGACTCCAATTGGTGCTTCTCCTTTTCAGCTCGTATTTGGGAAAGAATGCCACTTACAGTAGAATTGGAGCATTGAGCTTATTGGGCAATTCAGAAGCTCAATATGGATTTGAATGGGTCACAGTCTAAAAGAATGATGGAACTAAATAAATTGGATGAAGAGTTTAATTCTTATGTAAGTGCAAGGATGTACAAAGAGAGGACAAAGAGGCTTCATGATGCTGGAATTAAGGCGAAGAGTTTTGCACCAGGATAATTAGTTTTGTTATATGAGTCCAGGCTCAGACTTTTCCCAGGGAAGTTGAGGTCACGCTGGAGTGGTCCATTTCGGGTTATCAGAGTAATGCCATATAGTGTTGTGGAGATCCAAAACGAGAAGAATGGCAATACATGGCAAGTGAATGGCCATAGGCTTAAGCCTTATATAGCACCTCAAGAGAAGGATGTACAGGCTATGCAACAAGTTCCACACGAACTGTTTTTGGATGACCCTTTAATTGTGTATTGACTCTTATCATGTCGGGCTTTCGATGTTAAAACAAGCGCTTTGGGGAGGCAACCCTGCTTGGTTTTGTCTACTTTGCATGATTTCATTTACTTTTCCTCAGTTTTTCATTCTTTCTTCTATTTCTTTTCTTATTCAAGTTTCGTTGTTGTTAGTTTAGCATTGTTTTGTGTTTGACATCTCACTTTGTAATTTTACAGAGATGCCATTGGTTCAGTGATGCAACACGAGACCACAATTAGAAACGGAACCCAAAAATTTCGTAAATGATGAGTCCGATTTGTGGTGAGACCCGCACACTCATATGGACTTTATAAGTTTAAGACTCCCTCCCTAAACATGACTTAAATTTGTTTAACCTGGCAATGAATTAAATGTCTGAAAAGCTGAAACACAAATTTAAAGCTGAATCTTGAATGGTGCAATAGATGGGAAAGGGCGTACATATTGAAAGACATAAAGCTGAAGTTGGTTTTTGGTTCTTTATGCCATGTGAATGAAGTTATGAGCATTTAGTGTATACTGTTATCTATTGGCAGCTAGGAAGGCATGATAGCTCATTCAATTGAATGAAGTATTGGGCCCACATATGTCTTGATGTTAATGTCTTCTTGTGGTTTGGTTGGTTGGGAAATTTATTTAGCTTTGACCGAATGGGGAGAGTTTAGCTTTTTGGTTCTAAAAATACTCACCACCATTCACAACTCAAATCACTTACATGTTCAAGGTTGACGATTGCAAAAGGGAAAATTTCTTCTCCAATTTTATTCACTTCAAATTATCTTTTTGCTCTCCAGAGAAGAGGTATGTTTCGGTTTTTCATCTCAATTTCTTTACAGCTTAATCCATGTTTCAACGGAGAAGTTGGTGATTTGCTCTGTGTATGATGAAAATTTGTTAAGATTTGAAGAACATGGTGAGTTAATGGGGTAATTGAGCATTGTTGTTACAAAAAGTTAATCACATGCTAAGTGAGGGGGAAGTTGGTAATTACTTGCAATGTGTGATTCAGTTTTGACACAAGTCTGTAAATTCATCATAACTTGAGTATGTGAACTCCACAATTGGTGATTCTAGTGGGGTAATTTAGCCAACATGTTAAGCTACAAAGTTTATGTTCGGCACTTTTGCTGAATGTGCACGCAACATAGTCCATTTTGGATAGGAATGTATAGTTCATGCTGAAAATAGTAGTGTTCATCGGCTATCTCGTCCAGTTGTGACACCTTTCGGTATTTTGATCATAAGTTGAACATATGAACTCCAAATTGTGTGATTTTAGTGCCTATGTTTCGCTGAGAGGAGCTCTACAGTTCTTGTGTTGAAAGTGTTTGCAAATGATGCCTGCACAGCACGATATTTTGCACATGTCTTTGGTACTTGAAGCCAAAATGTGTGTGTGTGCGTTGTTTCTGTACTGACACTCTTATTAGGTGGTGTTGTGAACGGGTTAACATCCTTCATGACATTGGTTTGCATACTGAGTGCCAAAGGTGTCGTGTGTGTTCACTTGTGTGCATGTGTGTGCTTTATTATGCTAGCCTTGTGGCCGTGTAGCATGCATGCATGTTGACTGATTATGTTGGCCTTGCCTCGATTTTTAGTACATGGGCTTACTTTGAATGATTGATTTTCAGGCATGGGTCCTAAGAAGGGAACTAATCTTCGCAATGGCAAGGCACGAGTTCCTATGGACTCTGATGAGAATTATTTTCCAGATGACTTGCCGATTTTCGAGGATCCCCCTGAGGTCCATGTGAATCCGCCAGTCCCCAAGAAGCGTAAGGGCGTTGCCCCAGTTTCAGTTTTTATCAATGACGAAGCCCGAACACGATGGGAGGCCGGCGTGCATGCCAAAAAGTTGCATTTGGAGCGAGCATTCAGTTTCAAGAAGGGCCCGTTCAAGAAATTGCTGAAGTTTCATAAATTTGATCAAAAGTTGGTGCTGGCCCCGGAGTTCTGTAATATAAGCATTGCCCAGGAATACTACACCAACGGGAAATTTCCCAACAAAGAAGGGGCAGCGTATGTTCGTGGCATATGGGTTAGTATTGACAGCAAGGTAGTGAATTCTTTTTTGGGCACACCAAGTTATGAGGTTAATCCATTTGAACATGAAGAGGATAATGAGGCCGACCAAGCATTGTTGAAGGAACTTGCACATTCTGGCGCTACATGGTCAGTAAATCAACGGGGTGAGCGGAGGCACATCGTGCAGCGTTTCTTGCGTAGTGATACAAAAATTTGGTTGATGTTTATTTTGTCCAGGCTTATGCCGAGTTCCCATGTTACTAAGGTTTTACGGAAGCGCTTGTCCCTTATTTTTGCGATTTGAAATCGGATGCCTTTGGACGTGGGACGAATTATCGTCGATCATATACAAGCTAGAATTGAGGAAGACACTGTTGCACTATACTTTTCGGTGTTACTTGCAGAGCTCTGTCAGGCGCAAGGTGTGGGTGATGACATGGGGGATGATTGGCGGAAGGTGCAATGTCCTATCGCCACTCCTTTGTATGTTAATTATATACGAATGGACAAGGACATGGCTCAAGCATTGCCTCTACCCGATACGCTTCATAATGATCTCCGTCAATCTTCTGGACTTCTCGATTTCCAAATCAGCCTTTTGATTTCTCAACTTTTAATAGGGCACTTCATGACTTGCAACATTCTGTTGATACTCGTTTCCAGCATATGGGTGAACGAATTAGTAGCATGCATGGGCAACTTAATGATATGATCAAGATTGGACCACTCATGCCTCCACAATTGGAACTAAACTGGATGACATGTCTTCAATTGCGCAGCAACAATTTGAAGTGCTTTATCACCGTAAACTATTGATGCAAATGGAGCTCGACCAGTGAAATAAGATGACTTTTTATTACTATATCCCTCCTGGGCCACCAAAACCACCTCCCACTCCAGCACAATTGGAAGGGTATCGAATTCCCAATTTGTCTATAGATGAGCACACTGGTGGTGTGCATGAACTTCTTCCTGGGGTTTCTGATCGATCTTTGTTCCAGCCATTGCCCACTTTTGGACGTATTCCGTCAGGACCTCTTACTCCTACTTTTATTGCGGATCTTGATTTCAGGCCAGCCACACGAATCCCATTATTTGGTTCGGGACAGCAGTTACAAGGGCCTATTCATGGACCATTTCATTGGGTGGCTCCTCCATTCAGCGGCCCGTCATTTTTTACTACTGCATCCTTCTTATCATCTTCTTCATCTGCACTATCATCATCTCAAGGAGCTCCTCTTTTCTAATTTTTCATTAAGGGCAATGTTTATTTCAAGTGTGGGGGGTGTGTTGATGTTGTTGTTTGATTGTTTGAAGTATATTGCCATGAGTAATGCCATGATTGTGATGATGTGTGTGTGAGGGGGGGAGTATGATGCTATGTTGCTATGATGCTTGCTAGTTTGCTGAAGATGATTTGGTGGGGTGCTAAGCTTGTGGGGAATGATGTTGTTGCAGTGGTGTGTTGTCATGAATGTCGTGGAGTTCTTGATTTGAAGTTTTCTTGAAGCATAAAGCCGTGTGGTGCTATGCTATTTTATTGTGTTTTGTGGAAGTCTTGAATTATGAAGCTGTTGTCATATTCTGGAAGCATGCTATATGAATAGAGTCTAGAAGTGTGAAGTGATTGAGTGTTCGTTTTTTTTAGTTCTTTAAGTGCTAGGACGGTGAGTTTGCTTTGCAATTAAATGAATGTAGTATGTGTGAGGAAGTGTATCTGTGAAAATGAAAGATGTTTAATGGGTGTGTGAGTAGTGTAATGTAATGGAAAAATGCGTAGAATGGATATCACCTTGCATTTGATCCCTTGTTTCCTTGTTAGCTAAGTCATACCTCTAGTTTATCCATTTGATTTATGATGATGCAAGCGACATTGTTTTTCTGTGTGGGTTCTGAGTTTGAAGAAATTGGCATATTTTGTTGGCCAAGGCATCATGTTAAGGTAAGATAAAACCAAGCTTCTTTGACATAGGAGGTAATATGGATTGAGTTTGTTCTTTTTTGTTATGCACCTCTCTTTGTGTTTTGGTGTTCTTGCATGTATAGTCCTAGAATACACATGTGAACTAATGGTCACACAAGAAAGGATATGGAGAAAAAGCCGTTGGCAACTGGGAATGAAAAGCCATAAGACCCTAGCAAGCATATTTGGAAGAAAATAGCCATAAAATCGAGACGAAAAGTGAGAAAAAAGAGCCACAAGACCCAGACAATCATGCACCAATGTGTGTGACAAAAGAATTCACCAAAGTGCGAATTTGAAAGGAAATTGGTATGTTCTAATAGAAGCACCAATGTGCGCTTAGGTTACCATTGATCTTGTGGGCTATTTGTTCATGTGTGTGGATAAGGAGGTTGTTATGCAATGAGCTATTAGACGAAATACAAAGAGTTATGCATATATGGAGAGCAACTGAGCCAGCATTCCTCAGCACATACTTGCACGCATGGCATTTTGGTCTTTATTCATTGTGCCTCGGTTGATAATGTGTGCTGAAATTTGAGGGTTTGAAACCAGGAAACTATTGAGAATTTTTGTGTGGAAAATGTTTTGATGAACTTGGAGGTGGACATAGTGGACAGGGAGCGATGTGTTGAATGCATGTGATTAAAATGTGGAGTGTGAGTTTTGCTTGAGGGCAAGCAAAATTTTAAGTGTGGGAAAAATTGATAAGTCAGTTTTATACTGACTAAATACTGTTGTTTTCACTTGGCGTTTGTATGTTCTAGTACATTTTACGCATAAATGGTGTAGTAGTTAGTGTGCTTGTGTAAGAAATGGTGTGAATTCTTCTGTGATAGAAAAGGCCAAGAAATGATAGATGTGTGATGTGCGAGTTTTATTTAGTTGTTGTGGTTGTTCTGACCTTGGGTGTGACTTATAAGTTTATGTGAACAAGTGTGTGTGGTGTGATGCAGTAGAAGAAGGGTTAGGAATTTGTGCAAATGTGTGGGAAGTGAGTGCATGAGGGCACAAGTTGTGTAGGAGCATTCTTGCATGTGCACCGCACCCATCGCGCATACTATGTGCACACATGGCCGCACATATCTCACACATACTGCACACATCACTCGAGCACCATCGCACATATCGTTGTGCACACATGCACCGTAAAACCGCATACTGATGCACATCACTTGTACACTATTACGCAATGCTTGCCTCACACTACCGCACATCACCGCACAGCACCACACGATAGCGCCGCACACATGTACCGTATCACTCGGAAGCATGCCGTACTCATCGCACGGCATGGCTGCACATATCGCCGCATATTCTGCACATGCTCACACAGCACGACACACATTTCTTGCATATCATTTTCACACTCTTGCATGCATACATCAAGCACCTCAAGCACCACATGAGCACAACATTCTACACACCTCATGCATAACACTAACTCATTATAGGCACTTCATAGGCACATCTCATGCACCATAATAACCACTTCGCATGCACTACACCAAGGTATACTCATGCATCACTTCATGCAGGCCTCATGCACAACGCACACACTTCAGGCATGGACACTTGCACACTTGCACACACACAATGCTCACCTGTGCACCAAATTACACGGGACGGCCACCCATGAAGGTTGATGGGGCGGCTGCCCCATGAAAAGTGTTACACTGAGACAGCCGCCCCATGTATTCTTGTGTTTTCAGTGTCAAAAATTTGGCTAAGTGTTGAGCTCTTCATTTTCGTTTTGTAGGCGATGAAGGCACAGCTGGTTTGGCTCAGTAGCGTGAAGGGAGAGGTGAATGTGTGAAGGCTGCTGGCTCAAAGGCATCAAGTTCTATGGTGTTTGCTGATGTGGCATGCAGTGTACGTGCACGTGCACGTGCACTATTTGGACAGTGAATTCTACCAGTGGTATTTCTGTAATTTAGTGCTTATTTTAGCTTGTAGATTACACTTTAGACTTCTATATATAGAGGGATTTGTCATCATTTAAGTGAATTTTGACTTTTGATAGATAGAGACTTCTAGGTTTTTAACAGATTTTTGATATAGAGCGGGAACTTTCTCTCTCTAGAATCTTTCTCTCTAGATTTTCTCTTTCTATCATTTTAACTCTGATCTCGATTCCGATCGCACTTTTGATTCGATCGTTATAATTCTCTACTCAATTAAGGAGGCATTCCACAATTCGTTTGTGAATTTGAAGCTTTGAAAGCAATTCGATTGGTAAATTCTCTCCATACAATGAAAATGAACTGCTTTAAGTTTCAATTTGACGATCGAGAATCGAGAATGGAGTTCTCTGGCTAGAATCACGATGTTCTAGGGTTTGAACCGGATGAATGTGTAATTAGACTACGAGAAGCTCTGCAAATGACACAATCCATAAAGAATGAAATCATACTTAGAATTAATGCATGTATCTTGTTAAGTTTCATAAATTCGCATGCTTATTGACTGAATTGTGCTTCGATTGTGGTCACCATGCTAAGTTGATGTGAGATTTACCAATATGTATGGGAATGCATGAAACGAGAACTTAAAGTATGATTATTGAGTCTTCTCACTCGTTTTGCCTGTTCATGATCTGAGATACTGTCGCCATGCCCGTTGAAGTTCATTGAATCATCAGAATAGAGTGAAAAGAAACTTTCTATGGCTAATGAAGACGAATGAACCTAGGTCAGGCCTCACCATGGGAAGACCTTAGGATTTGCATGCTAGAGTAGTTAGTCTTGGGAAGTTGAGATGTTGCGGGTTACAACCATCACTCTTAGGCCTCGCCATGGGAAAGAGTGATGTCAGGGAGTGTAGAATGTGGTGCGGTCGCTATGCTGGCTACAGGCTAGGCTCCTAGGCAGCTTGATCTCCTCTGTTTTACATGTGTGTCAATTGCAGTGCGGTTGAGTAGTCTAAAGTGCATTCATCCTGTATAAGAACCCTAGGACATCTAACTCAAACTTGTTATCTCATTCATTTGCAATTATTGGATTTGTAGTTGTTATCATTTGTTCACCTGTCTTTGCTGTTGTTTTCATTCTATTCTTGTGAAACGTTCTGAGACAAAACTACTGAATTCTTGAAATCACCCCCTTCTCTGAGGAACAAAACCCTTTCACCACGACTACACTAGTGAATAGGGATAAATTGGTGAATACGCGATTAACGCATCAACAATATATATTTTACACACAATTTACACAAATTAACACGACCCAAACCAATGACCCACGACCCAGACCCACGACTCATGACCCACGACCCATGACCCGCGACCGAGACCCACAGCCCAGACCCGCGGCCCACGACCCAGAGCCACTTCCCACGACCCGCAACCCATGACCCAGACCCACAACATATGACCCACGACCCGTGACCCATGTGTAAATTATGAATATTATGTGAAAATGTGTTTAGTGTATGTAATATATATATTGTGTGAAAAATATGTGGTGTGTGAAAATATTTGTAGTATGTGTAAAATATGTGTATTGTGTGAAAATGCATGTACTATGTTTAAAATATATGTAGTGTATGAAAATATGTGTATTGTGTGAAAATGTGTGTACTATGTGTAAAATATGTGTAGTATGTGAAAATGCGTGTAGTATGTGTAAAATATGTGTATTGTGAGAAAATGTGTGTAAAATATGTGCAGTGTGTGAAAATGTGTGTACTATGTGAAAATACGTGTAGTGTATATACTATGTGTAAAATATGTGCAGTGTGTGAAAATATTTGTACTATGTGTAAATTATGTGTAGTGTGTGAAAATATATGTACTATGTGTAAATTATGTGTAGTGTGTGAAAAAATATGTGTACTATGTGTAAATTATATGTAGTGTGTAAAAATGCGTGTACTATGTGTAAAATATGTATAGAGTGTGAAAATATGTGTACTATGTGTAAGATATGTATAGTGTATGAAAATATATGTATTATGTGTAAAATATGTTTAGCTTATAAAATGTAGGTAAAGTGTTAATGTGAGGTGTTTAATCTATAAAACAAATTGACCCGCGGGTCACCGAAGACCCAACCCAACCCATTAAATATGAGTTAATTTTTTACCCATGGCCCATTCGACCCATGACCCATTTGACCTAATCTAACTAGTTAAAATAATATGTGGGTTGGGTTGGACCCGAGGGTCATGGGTCAAGATTGCCACCCCTATTTGAATGTAATCAATCTGACATGTTACTTCAAATTGTCCAAGGAGAAAGAAGGAGCTCAAACACGACAAAAAAGGGAAATGAAAGCTCTTCAAAGTCACATGGGATAATGATTAATGGGGTAAGGATACAAAAGAAAAGAAGAGGGAGCTGCTAATATGTGGTTCATGAGAATTGAAAACTATGAGGTAAACTCTTTATCTAGTGATAATAATATTGATGTTGATGATCATAATGAACTTGAAATATATGTAGCTAAGTTAGTTAATGAACTAAAAAAGGCTCAAAGTCAAAATAAGAGACTTATGCCAAAACTTGTAAAAGTTTTAAATACAATCAAGAAATGATCATCAAATATAAGTGAGTAGTGAAAGAGAATATTGAGTTAAAAATAAAAATAAAAATAAAACACTAGAAAATATTAAGGTGAAGGAAGAAATTAAAAATATGATGAAGTGAAGAAAGAATACATAGATATAAAGAAAAGAATTGAGAACATTTGTACTCGTCTAGCTAAATTTAATTATGGAAAATATAATTTTAAAAACTTTTGGGAAGTAAAAGAGTAGGGAAAAATAAGTTTGGCTTAGGGTATGCATACGGAGAATAAACATAAAACTCAACCTCTAAGTTAGAGCTAATCATAGCATCATTCCCATTATGAAAGCGGTGTACAAAATTCTAAAAATGACTTACACTATCATTACTTTATATATGAAATACATAATTCTAACTATTACCATGAAAATAGAATAAAAAATTCAAAACCTAATTATAGTAGTGATGCATATAAATAAGCGAGGGATGTTTCGACCCTCACCAACTTAAGCAATAATTATTGGACCTAGCACATATTTTCCAATAAAACAAACAAACAAGCGGAAACACAAAGATAAGGAATGTAAGTTTTGGATATATACCAATCCAACCCTCTACCCTTTTACAAGGTATAAATTTAATCTAAGTACTGTTGAATTAAACCTATCCACTTGGCTTGCTCTCAACAAAGAGCAATAAACAAACTTCTAAAGGTTTTGCCTAAAAAAGTTTGGGTTTTCAATTTGGTTCACTCCCAAAGTTGAAGACAAAATTAAGCAAAATTAACCAAATCCGAATCGGCTTTGACTCTTAACTAATCAAATCCAATTTTGACAACTTTCAAATTGGTTTAGAACTCTAAAAAAATGTGTAAACATGAATCCTTTTAGGAAACACATTTTTATTTTCTATTCTACCCTTAATGAAGTTGGATAATTCCCTTTATTTGTCCAACTTATTATTAAAACCCCAAAAACTCAAAACACTTGCTATTACCATGCAAGATAACTTGGGCCATGTGATTATTATCCTAAAAAGTGAAATTATTAATTAAATAAGTCCAATAAAATATTTTTGGACGTTAACCCAAATAATCTATAGACCTAAATATTACTTAAAATTATAATCTAAAAATAAAACAAAAAGCACGTCATCTTTAGGTCTTCAAGTGTGATTGATCTTCACTTGAAATATTCTTCAATCTGGAGTCTCTTTAAATTCCAAAATGCTAGGAACCATTGGATTATCTTCTATGATCGTCAATAAAGAAATATTTCACAAAACTCCTTGTGTAGATGTTAGAGTGATGATCTCCTCGAGTCCTTCTATAGCCATTCTAAGCAACACATTCAAGGTAGCTTTCATTTGCTTAGTCTTTGATCTTGTTATCGGGCCATCAATGTCATTTAAAGGATTATCTTTCTTGACCGAATTCGTATTAAGTAGTAATAGAACAAATTTATACCATAGATCCTCTCACTTATTTCAATATTATGTAGACATAACAATGTATACATCTTTTATTTGGATGAAATCATAGAGCAAGACATACAATGTCTTAATGTAGTGCATAATACAATTTAGTTGTGACATAGAAAATTAGCGTATATAAGAATAGATCACATAAATGACTTATCAAATAAGAAATTAGTTAGAAACCTACATAAGCAAAATATGAAAAAAAAATAAAAATATGTAATGCTTGTCAATTTGGAAAACAATCTTAAGAAACATTCAAACTTAAAAATGTTGTTTTCATCTAAAATTTTTTAGAGTTAATACACATGGATCTATTTAGACGATCATAAACTATACTAGTTTAGGTAGTAAGAGATATGTATTTGTGATAGTTGATGATTATTCTAAATTCGCTTGGATCATATTCTTAACTCACAAGAGTGATACATTTAAAAATATGCAAAATTATTTAAAAGTGTTCAAAATGAATTAAGCTTAAATGTAGCGAAAATTACAAGTGACAATGAGATAGAACTTGTAAATGAAAGTTTTATAAACCATTATAATGAAAATGGAATTACACGTGACTTTTTTATAGTTAAATTATTACAACAAAATGGATTAGTGAAAAGTAAAAAGTGGACAATTTAACAAATGATTAAAATTATGCTTTGTGAAAATAACTTGTCAAAGTATTTTTGGGGTGAAGCGATAAATATCTTAGAATTTTTTTTCTTCACACTATGAATTGCATGGCTGCTAGTTGGTTTCTACTAGCTGTTGGCTACTGGCTGCTTTCGTCTAACTGCTGGTTCCATTCTTTGCACCAGAATGGAGGCCTTCATCTTTTTCTTTTGAAACATATTGTACTTCAATTGAAGGTATATTTCCACTGCCATTTACTTGCTACTTCATGTTTTCTGCACCAGAATAAAGACTTTTTTCCTTTCCTTTTGAAACATATTGCCCTTCAAATTTTGGTATGCTTCAACTTTATTTTACTGGTTACTTATCTGCCCTTCTCACTGGCAGTTTCTCACTGGTATGTACATTTTTTTCCATTGCAACAAATATGTCTTCATCTTCTATTGTTTCTAACCCTTTTATCAACCAAGAACGTTCCTCATCATCATCATTATCATTTCCATCCTTATTTTCTCTAGTAGGAACCCCATCAGTATTTGCCTCACCACCTATTTACTCATTACCACCAGTATCATAATTGGTATCCTTATCATCACCTATTTTATCATCACCACCTATTTCTCCATTTGTTAGTTCTAGAAACCCTTCACTTGTCACTTTCTCATAAAGTGATTTTTCATCAGAAGAAACTATTTTAATTGGATTCTCACAATATGTTTAAGCATATAAGAGTGTCACATGATACTTTTTGCTAACTTCATTCATGATATTAATATCATCTTCCCCTCTAATTCTCAACACCTTATAAAGTAAGCGATCTGGTGCGCACAGCAGAATTTCACATTACAAGTACCATTGTCTACCTTTTTAATATTTTATACAACTCAATTAAGGACAATTCATCGGGATCCCAACCTCTAAGTATTTTCACTTTTCCACCAATTTTTTGATGGTAGGGTTTCAAACAAAGTGCCCCCTAAAATGTATGTGAATGTTCACGTTCTCAAATATTTTCAAGAACCTACATAAATATATACTATCTTGTGAATACAAGTATGGATCACAAGTTTTTCCACAAAAAAGCATTAAAATAGTTGTCCCAAGTCAAATTCCATAATTTGTGTATTATTCATAATTCAAAAAACATATTATATTATACAAGTATAAACTAAAAGTTTTTCTAGAAAAAAACAGTAAACACTTAACAAGTGGGTTCTTTCAAGTATAGAAAATATAAAAACTACTGCCTATGCCGATTTATATTATTCAAGTATGGACCACAAATTTTTCCAAAAAAAAAGTAAACAATTAACACTTCCACAATCAAATTCATTCTTTTGTATATCGTGCATACTTCAAAGTATATAAAAAAATTCCAGACGAGTCATTCTCAACCTACACATTACATAATTAAAAATTTACACACTAAAGTTGAAAAGAGAGTAAAATAATATTAAACATCATTCAAATAACATATAATAACCCTAATTCTAACTAGCGTACAGGACAAGTGATTCTCAAACTGCACAAAACAAAATGAACAAAGTGCCAATTTGGTTACCAAACTGTAATAAATTAGGAATTTTAGTCACAAAACTATTTTTTCAGCCAAAAAGGTCATTCAACTATTGTTGGCTGCTTCGATGGCTATCTCCTGTCACCACCACCGTTGTTGATTTTGTTCTCTTTTCTTCGGCGAGGCAAGTGAGAGAGAGTTTGCGAAAGGATTGAACTGAGTTGTTGGGTGAAGATGAAATTCTAAAATTTAGAAATTTCAATAAAAGTGGAGAGGATAACATAGTGTCGTTATGAGGAATTTTGTTTGACAATTATAACCCTAAAAATACGCATGTGCACTATATTTGATCGTATTTCCATTTACTCAAACAAACTAAATAGATGGAATGATTTTCTTCGCCAAAAAATAATAGTTGAATGACCTTTTTGGCTGAAAAAATAGTTTAGTGTTTAAAACTCCTAAGTTTGGTGACCAATTGGCACTTTGCTCAAACAAAATAAAAAATTAGCACAGTAAAGCTATAAAATTTGCGCACAATAAACATTAAAAAAAGGGTAAATTACAAAATACCTCCCTGTGGTTAGGTGATATTTTAAGTTACCTCCTTGACTTAGTAAAACCTATACTCCGCCTTCCTGTGCTTTGGGTTTTTTTGAAAAGTGGATGTCCGTTCACTCACTTAACGGATTCTGATAGAAAGACACATTTATCCCCAACCAAATCCACCCACCAATAAAGTATATGAAATGCCTTACAAATGTTCAGCCACCTGAGCATAATGAAATCATTTTTCACCAAATTATATGAACTAGGTTCAGTTCGCAGCACTATGGATTCAGTTCGAGCACTAAAAGCAAAACAAAATTCAAACATACATAATCTAGAAAGGTGAATTCCCACCAAGAACTGTGATTAATCAAGCAAATTAAGCCCATCAAGAGTTCAGAAGAGCATTTGACAGAGCCTTAATGCTCAGCAAATTATATCATTCAAAAGCAAGAATAATTCCCACCAAGAACGCAGAAGAGCATTCAGAGCATTCGACATTCAGCCTAATGAGAGTGCAGACTTTAGAATTCACATTCAGTTTAGGCAAAACAAAACCTAGTACTAGAATCTGGCCTTTGAATCCATCGTTTCAGACCACCCACCACAAAGGTTCTGGTGTGATGTTAACCAGAAGTTTTCCAGGCAATGGTCAGAGCTCTTCCGATGGAAGTCGTCGTCGGAGCTCTGTCAGCAAGTGGCCCAGAACAAAGTGGTCGGAGCTCTTCTGATCGCTGTCAGCAAGTGGACCAGATCAAAGTCGTCGGAGCTTTCTGTTAGCACAGCCCAGCTCGAGGTCGTCGGGACTCTTCTGATCTGTCGACGCTCTCTTCAGATCGGAACTCTTCCAATCGCTGTCAGCAAGTGGACCAGATCGAAGTTGTCAGAGCTCTCTGTCAGCACAGCCCAGCTCGAGGTCACCGGAGCTCTCTTCAGTCGGCGCTCTCCCGATCTGTTAAATCTCGTTGAAGCTCAGATGAAGGATGGGCTCTCCAAGATACCGATCAGTCGATCCCTCGAAGCTCTTGGTTAATAGCTTCAGCGAGATGTAAGAAGATTCAATATGTCCAGCTAAACACCATAGGGGTATAATTGTCTTTTTAGATATTATTTTTGTTTTAAAAAAGCAGATTACTTCATACGCATTTTTGTATGCGCGTGTTTGTCAGAACCCGTTAAGTGAGTGAACGGACATCCACTTTTCAAAAAAACCCAAAGCACAGGGAGGCGGAGTATAGGTTTTACTAAGTCAGGGAGGTAACTTAAAATATCGCCTAACCACAGTGAGGTATTTTGTAATTTACCCTAAAAAAACTTATTTCTCTACAATTCATATTGGAGTAAAATACACTTACTTTATATCAATTGATGTGGGTTTATGAGGTCCCAATTCCAAAAAGCCTAGAAGATCCACTTGCTAGCAAATGGACATAAATTGCTAAGAAAACTCCATAGAGCCACGGAGCCACAGAACCAAGAGATAATCGACTTTCACGATGATAACAATGTTACCTAATTTAGATGATATCGATGTTACCTACTGATTAGATTAGGTTTTTTTACTTTCTCTCACTTCGTTTTCAGAATGAATTGCAAATCGAAGTTAATCTCACTTTGATTTTAGTTTATCTAATCAACTGAAACCATAAGGGCAAATATGACTTTTTAAGAACAACTGTTACGCTTGGTGAAATCTGTTAATTTTGCAAAAAAACGCAAACCATAGGGGGTGAATTGAATGTTTCCAAACCATAAGTAGGTAACCAGTCAGTTTCGTAAACCACATGAGGGTAATTAGCAATTAACCTATTATTATTTTGTGTGCCATATAAAGTATTAATTTTTCATGTATAATGCATCAATCTTTTGCGTATCATGTATAAAGTATAATTTTTTTGCGTATCTCAATTTTTCGCTTATGAAATATCAATTTTTCGCATATCATGTATTAAATTTCACATATCATATATCATTTTCTGCTTATTAAGATAAAGTAATAAGTCTCACGGGATGGTCGTCCAATTCACGTGACCCAGGCTTTGATCACGTGATCGTCTCCAAGGCGCGAACGTCTTCTTGCGAAACGACGCCGTTTCCGATTTGTCCATGTCGTGTCTAAATAATGCTACTACATTTATTGCTCCTCATTGGGCAGCTTCCATTCTGACATCATCTAATTAATGCTCTTCTCTCTCGTGTTTCTCACATTTCTCACCTCGCCTGTACTCTCTCCATCTCTCTCACCTCTTTTCCACTCCCAAACATCTCTCATCTGTGGCCTATTCTCTCATGTAATTTTTGCTTTTCTCCGCCGCATTAATGTCGCTTCTGTCAAATTCTTGCTGATGGGATGTTTTCTTGCTGTGTTACTCGATACCTTTGTGTTGCTCGAGGAAGCAGCTTTCTTGGATCCCCTCGGGTTTCTCCTACCCTCTGGGCTCTAATGGTTTTTCTGCCTCGGTTAATTTGCGTATGCTACGCTCTCATGCCGACGAATGCTTACACACGTGCAACAATGTTGCCTGTCATTTCAACGGATGGGGAAGTCCTCTTCCCCAAATATTTAGCTTTTCCTTTTTCCTTTCTCGTCATTTTCCTTTTGTTACTGTTTTCATACTGATTTGATTTGTTCTCCTTTCTCTCTCAAATTTTAATCTGGTATTTCTTCTATCTCTGAAATCCTCCGGCTCCTTTTCCGTTCGCCTTATTATCGTCATCGTCGTTTGTAACTTCGTAACGCTCCGGTCGTACTTCTCCTGCTTTTCAACACGTTCCTGTCTTAAACAAATTTGATTTTCCGTGTCAGCTACCGCTTTCTTCTAGCTCGTTCCTTCCCTGTTGCGTCGTTGTAACTTCGTTCCGCTCCGGTTGTGCTCCTCCGGCATTTCAACACGTTCCTGTCTTAAACAAATTGGATTTCACGTGTCAACTACCGCTTTCTTCTGGCTCATTCCTTCCCTGTTGCTTTGGTATTTCTGCTATTTCTTTGGCCTATCTATGCTCTCTCCTCGTATACTGAATGTGTTTTGCATCACGAAAAATATTTGCAAATTGCAGTTGGATTCTTTTGGTGACAATCTCATTGTAGTTGGAAAGAAATCGAGTGGAACAACTAGAGAAATTTTATCCTAATCTTATCTTATTTGCACACAGAGTCTTGGATATGTAAGACATGTTGTTGTACTTTAAACTTTTTCTAATCTTTATTTGAACTTATGGTGGATTTAATCCACGTATTTATTAGCCCACAAAGCGCTGTTGTGCATGAATCGTATTCAATGCTAGATATATCTCAATTTCATTGAATATGCAAATTATTCCCATTACGCCAGGTAAGATTCAAATGGTTTTTTAGTGTTTATATTTGAATTGTTCTGCTATCCGATCTGGGGAATCTGTTAGTGGATTCTTTGATATGTTCAGTGTGACTCAATGTTGCTGTTTGTCCAACATCGTTCACCCTTGTGCAGTTGCAGTATTGTAGTTAATTTATAAACTCATAACTTTTTCCTTCTGGAGACATCAAGTTAATCTAAGTAATAAAAGATGGCCTGGGCATGAAAATAAATCTATTGAAAAGTCTTATGTAATATCCATGAATATAAGGAAGCTTTTGCCCCAAAATGTTAAATCTTTGTATGCTAAGCTCTTATATTCTCTATATTGTGTTCTATTAGTAACTTGTGATGGTGGTTGTATGGAAATATGATCTTTGAGATCTTTTTGCTCCTTTGCTTTTAGTTTGTTCATGCCCTTTGGACATTATTTTTAGTGATGGTTGGTTTAGTTTCTGTTGGAATTTGTTTATTGTTCATCAACTTGTTTGGTAAAGCTTCTAAAAGTTGTCTATCCATAGCTGTTTTGGTGATTAGTTTTGCTTGTGGTACCTTATAAGACATACCTTAATGTTGCAGTGTGTTTTCAATGGTGAACGAAAGATGGTTTTACCGGTCAATATGATACCGTTTGTAATGCACGCTTACCTAGAGGGCTTGACCCACATTCAGTTCCATATGACGAGCTTGCTGCTTCTTTGGGGTAATTTTTTATATTTTACTTACTCTTATTAGTTATGATCCATATAACTGACCCACGTACTAGAAAAGGGTTAGTTGTTGTTGATGGGCAACATGTTGGATTCTTTATTTGTTGATGCACTCAGCCTTTGTTCATGTGATTTTTCACCATGCAAATTCTTGTATTCTTTGTTAAGCATCTTAATCAAGAATATTAAAATATGAATAACTCATGATGCTTGGAAATATCAGTGCTTGATCACATATTTCAATTTCAGACTTTTTAATTTATCGAAATTGCTTCTATTGATTAAATAATGAAATGGAAAATGCTGGGGGTCTGTTTCTGTCTATTGCAATTTTATATTTTGCGTATGGAGTTTCTGTTTATTTAAGTAAAAGAAATTCCTTCCTGTTGTTTTATACATTTCCTCTCTGTCGTTAATCCAGTTCAAATGTTTAAATCAGATACATGGTGCAGCTTCTAAATCTTATTGTCCAAAATGTGTGCGGCCCTGCACTTCATAACTCAGGATTTGCGGTATGCTTGTTCATATCTTTATTCTACTTGATACAGAAGTTTTAATATGTATGATTTAACCATGTATACAAGTAACTTATCAGGATTATTGAGGCTAGGAATAACTATGGTGATTGGATGAATCTCTATAATATCATCTGTCTTAGAGAAATAATTAAATAAAGATGATAGGTGCAGCTTATGATGATCATACTATTTTATTTTTCACAGTTCAATTAAATAAAGGGTAAAATCTTTCTTAATAGACTTTAACAATCCTACATACAAAATCTCCTGCATTAGTAAACCTTCCTATCTGGAGAAAATGATTTGTTTAGCTATAGCTTCATTAGCTTGCAAATGTCTACAGGTGTTGTATGTTCAGTATGCATGCTATTTCGAAAGGGTGAAGGTTTTATTTTTTTTAATATAATTAAAAATTGATTTTGCATGTCATCCTTCCAAGGGTAAGTCCTTTTTGTTTTTTGGTATATTGATCACAGATATAATTTCAACTATCATGCCTGTGTAGGAAAATATGGTACTGGAAAATGATTTTTTTTGAATTATAATTTATTAAGGTCCATGTGTCTGTCAACGTTTTGGTGGTGTCGTTTTCATATTTACATAAAATTCTGTTAACTTATCGGTTGCATCAAAACTTTGGGCAAAGATGAAGGCTAATGACATCAACCATCACTTGCATAAATTGAAAACAGAAATGATGACTGTCTTGTAGGTACTTATGTCACATCTGACCTTGATAATTGCTTATGGGCACGTAGGAACCTGTAATCCTATTATTTTTGTGTCCCCTTAGTTGGAAACAAATGCATATACTAATATGTGTTTTTTGGCATTTCAGGTTAATGGTTATATTGTCCGAGACCAACTATTTATGATGGAGGAAGCAATTAATGGAAAAGTTACATAATAAAAGCTTCTGGACATTGCAAGTTTGACAAGTTTTGTTGATAAGTTGGAAATGTCTTGGCCCTGTGCAGAATCTGCAGATTGAAAATATGGCATTTTTCTTTGCTGAGCTTGTTTGCTCTGGAGAACTAATTAATGTCCATCAATGCCAGTGGTAGTCTCTGCAGTTTACATTGCACTCTCTCAACACCTGATAATGTAATGTATGCGCAAAGCTGGCTATTCTAAACACCAGATAATGTAATGTATGCACAAAACACCATTGTCTTCTAATTCTTTCCCTTAATTCTTTGTCTAATTTGGCTATGTTTTTCTCATTTGTAATAGTGAATGTGCACAAAGTTCTTGATCTTCCAGATTAGTTGATTGCATGCATAACAATAGTGTTTTTTTTCCTTTGTAATAATAGTAAATGTGCAAAGTTCTTGATCTTCATATTAGTTAATAGTGAAGTGATTGCATATTAGTTTATTTTCATGGTTTTAAATCTGCAAGAACAACACTGAATTTGATCAACAATTTCTATTGCAGTGCTGCAGGGGACTTTGGTGTGCACAGTTTGCAGATGGATGGTTAAACACTCAAAATGTATGGCAAAGGTAAAAACATTGTTGCAAAGTTTGAACACTTTTTGTCCAAATTTAAGTGTCTTCTCCTTATTAAGATAATAGAATAAGAGCCCAAGGACATAGAATATCTTCATTTTTGCGCAGAAAAGAGATATAGATTTTGATGGAAACTGCAGTCTGTCTTTCCAACAGAAGTATAGTGAAATGAAGCTGAATCTGTAGGAACAGTTCCTTGCGTTCTTTCAGCGACAATTTTAACCATCTCTATCCCAGATTCATACAGGCATTGCTTTCAATGGTTCCCTATTCCTCTTGCAGCTTAATTTTTATCCTTTTGCTTTATTCCTTACCATTCATATGATGCCCCTTTATCATCATATCGTTTAAAGTCGATGAATTTTCCAAGTACACTTGGTGGAACTGGAAGGGAAGTTCCCATCCCATCTTGATGCAGGTTGTTTTAAGGTCGTGCCTGCTGAGTTTATGAGTAACTAGAAGAGCCATAAGATTTTTACTTATGTATCTATGGCAATTCCTCCAAACTTTTTGGATCTTAGCAACTCTTGAACATTCTGTGTCCTTGTCATTTCTTAAGGAACAGAAGAAGGTATCAGGGAAACTAAAACAAAACCATGGAATTCAACTCTAATGAAGCCTACAGCCAGTCATTTAGCCAAACTAAAGAAATGGGGAGACTTACTTTCCAATCACTTGAATGGAAGGTTTGCTTGATTTTCTTTCAAAACAATACATATTAATTCTAAGGCTCATCCAATGTTTTGTTACATCGATCACTACTTGAAAAACTTCTTTTCAGTCACCTCTTGATAATGATTCAAAATTGTTAATTCTTTACAATTCTAGGATTCAGAGATCACCCATCCACATAGACGAGAGAAGATTGCGGAATTGTCTTGATAACCTAGCTACCAAAATTGATCATATATATATATATATTTATATTATATATATAATATATATAGTATTTTATATTATATAATATATAGTTTTCCGACCTCTGTGGAAATTAGGTTTTTATATTATAGAAAATCAGTTTTGCATATCTTTTGTTTTTCCTTTAGTTGTACCTTTTTATTGATGTCGCACTATAAACCAGCTGAGAAGGCCTGAGGAAGGAAGGTCAAAATGTTGTTAGCAAAAGTAGCTAATTAGCCATTTTCTGCTGCAAACAGGTTTATCAAATGAAGCAACAGGCTTTGTTACACCATGATAAATCAAAAAAGGTGAAATATTATTGGTAGAGGCAGCGTAACAAAAGCTTACTGTGTGTTGTTCTGATTCTTAACATGGAACATCATCGCTTAGTAGCTGTTCTTAAATCAATGATTTTGTGTTTTGAGCAATGTGCGTGCGGAATAAACTCCAAACTTCCTATAATTATGAAACTAAAACTGTAGTGGATTTACTTTTACAGGATAGAAATGCAACTCTTAATGCAGCACATTCCAAGTTGAAGGTAACTATTCCCAAAGAACTCGCATTGGAAACACTGCAGAGGGCAAAAAATCGAAGGTATTTTCGCTGCCTTCTCATGATGTATCTTTCATAACATGAACATGAACATCAACATCAACATCAGCATACATCGGTGGCTTCCGGGTTCAGAGCATAGTTTGTCTATTGTGTATTCTCAGGTCCAGGGCTAATTCTGAGACAAGTGAGCGTTCGGAATCGGAAACACAAATCTTTAAAGAACGATCAGTAAATAGAAAAGTTTGTTCTTGAAAATGAACACATATGATTATTTCCCTTTTTGTGGCTTAGCATAGCAACATTCTACTCAATATTTGCCTTGCATACTTGTTATCATAGATGCTCAAGCCTCCTTCAATAATCCCCTTTATAAAAAGCAAACAACAGCTAACAGAATTTCAAGTAATACTCTTCAACTTTTCCTTGTAATCATTTTCAAGCATTAATATTAATGGGTAAATATCATAATCTTTATTTAAATTGCTCTGTTAGGTTTTTAACTTGAGGACTACAGCCAGAGCTTTGCAACGTCCTGCAGACTGGAAGAGGTTAGAAAACTTCAAGTTATCAACCTTACAGCTTTGTACAATGACTTTCTTTTCATTTTTTGTACATCAAATATACTGTTTATCGTTCGCACCTACGCTTTGTTTTGCAGATCAAACTCAGATGCTGCTTTGAAGAAGGAGAAAAATGAAAGATTGGCCATTGTAAAAGCAAGACATTTTAGTAATAAGGTGGAAGAGACTTGACTAACCAAATATGGCATCTGCATTCGTGATTTCTAACTATGCAAATAACCCCACTAACCAATTAAGTTATTTTCTTTCAGATTTTTCCTACCAAAGAAGACAGTACTACTGATGGAGATGGAGTCACAAATATCAAAGAAGCCACAGTTACAATGGTGCATTGAATTGGAAGAATTCTATATGGCTGCCTTTTGATTTCCCATTTCCATTATATAGTTATACTATATTGTGAATTACATTTGCCTTTCCACAGGAATCCAAGCTTGAGAAAGATCAGAGGCTTTTACGGAGTCCACCTATTGAATTATTTAAAGAGGTAAATCATGACATAAAACAGATTACTGGTGGAATAAAAGAAAGAATGGTTTGGATTTTAACAAATTGGAATCATTTCATTCGACAGCTTTCCCTGAGATCTGAATTGGGGGATGATACAATATCCCGAACAAAATCTCGGTCATCAGCTAAGGTCGGGTTTGATAAATTAAACAATGTTATTTTCATCACAATTATTCTTACCCTTTTCCTTTTGGAGACGCAGGACCTAAAGGAGAATGCCCCAGATTCATTCCAGCCTGATTTTTGGGTATGTTTTTGGTGCAAATTTCTTTTTAATCTTCTTCCTGAATCCCACTATTGGTAGTTGTAACTAAAATCTTTTAATGGGTTGTGTATAGAGGGGAGTTGGGAAGGTGAATCAATGTGCAAGTGTGAAGGCAATTACAGGAATTGCATATCAGTCCAACGTTAGCAGCAGGTACTTACCAATCAGCTATCATTGTACACATGAACGATAATGGATGATTGATTGAATGTTGTTGATCAGTGCAGTTTTGGTTTTGGTCTGTCATAAATCTAAATTTTCAATTTTAACATTGTCCCAGGAGCTTGGGTATCCGCTGATATCACAACGACCAGGACTTTGTAATGCACTACTACTACTAATCTAATTGCAGAAATATTTTTCTTTCACTTTGTATCATAATTGTAATTATAATAGAGAGATTCTCTGTTGGGGTTATAGCTATAGATGAAGGGGGACTTTGCATTTTAGACCCATTTCAAGGTCCCAAAGCAGAGAATAAGGTAAAAAAACATCCATGTTAGAATGAGAGCAAATAATATACTTATAATGTTATTTTGAAGGAAATAAAAAATTTTAAAAAAAAATAAAGAAAGAAAGAAGATGTATTGTTATTATAACTAAAAAGCATTAACCAAAGACTAATTGCAGCTCCTCATTTCCGAGTTTGTAGAGGCAAATGATAATGTAATGTAATTTTCATTTTCAACCATTTTAAGATTTGGTTAGATTCTCCAACTTTGTTTTTGGTCCAAAAGCCAATTGGGTCTATTTCAATTTTCATCCATGCTATTCCGAAATGTTGTAAAATGTTTTGTTTGGCAGATAGTAAACATAATAATAATCAATAAAGTTGAGAGATTTACTACATTTTTTATCGCCCAATTACCAATCAAATCATTATTCCGTCACCGGATTTGTACGCTTTACTACTATTTTCACCGTCGAAACCTATACTTCCATTGACTTCAAGGTAACCTTTTTGTTGTTCAATCAGAACAAATTTAATCTGCACAATTGGCTGCTAACTCCAACCTAAACAGCAGTAAGATTAATGTGTTGAACAAAAGTACGAATCCAAGATCGATTAAATGTTTTAACCTCTGTACCAGCCTGTGAACTTCATCTTAAATGCAGCTGTGCAGTTGCTGTAACATACCCAGTACAACCCCTTCAGTTTGAAGAAAGACCAAATAATAGACAAAATTTGGGATGAAAATAATCCCTTCACATTATCCCAACTCGGTTTGGAAGGCTTTAAAACTTAGTCAAAGTGTATTCTTTGATATAACTTCACGGAATCTGACAAACCATTGGGCATCAGAGGAATTGTTGTCTGCGCAGACCTCAGGCGGAGGCATCATTTTGAGTTGTGAGTATTCTTTACCAATCACAAAGTGTGCATAGTCAATGGTCTTGTGCATAGTCAAATATTGCTTCTTCATGGGAGGGGGTGGAAGCAAGGAGAAGAGTACTCTCGCAACCTCGTGCATATTTGGTCTGTCAGAAGGGTGTGGCCTTGTGCACAGAAAAGCAAGTTGAAAAACCTTCTTGACATGGGCTCTATCCATGCATGTAACAGACACTTCGGTATCCACAACCTCCATCACCGTGTTATCATCAGCCTTCAGCAGAATCTTTAGACATAATGAAGATAAAAAGAGATTAGAGAAGTTCATCCACACTACAAGTTGTCTGAAGATTCAAGATAAATGTAAATTGAACTGGAGACTGGAGTGGAGAACTCTTGCTCAACCACTGATTAACATGGAAACGAAGAGATAAAACTGTGGAGAATGATACCATCTGATGCAGGTTTGAGTTGTTATCCACGGCCTTCTTTCCTGTTAATAGCTCTAGAAGAACAACACCAAAACTATAAACATCTAATTTTTCTGTGAGTCTCGATGTCCTCGCATACTCCGGATCAATGTAGCCAATTGTACCGAGTACATAGGTTGATTCATGATTTTTTGCGGCAGAGATGGATTTTGCAATACCAAAATCAGAGAGATAAGCCTCAAAATTTTCATCCAATAATATATTTGAAGATTTTACATCCCTGTGGATAATTCTCGGGTTGCAATCATGATGAAGATAAGCCAGCCCTTGAGTAGCTCCTATAGCAATTTTCAAACGTGTATCCCAGTCCAATTTTACTTTCTTTGATGGCCCTGCAATAAATGTAATCAGCATTCAGTTAAGAAATTGTTTTTTGTCTTAGAATTGTGATGCATTACTGTTGCAAATGCATCTTACAATAAGTAGGCATATATCGATTAACACATCATATGAATAACAATGACACTAACCATGAAGAAGATCCCATAGTCATAGAAGAGAAGGTTTCCATGGGGGGAAAGAGAATAACCGTGCAAGCTGACAAGGTTTCTGTGCCTAATGCTACCAACAGTCTCCAACTCAGTCTCAAACTCACGCAAATTCTGTGGATGATGAGTGTACAGTGGCTTAACTGCAATTGATCGAGAACCTTTCAACTCACACGTGTACACTGTGCTGGAGGCACCGCAGCCTATGATGTACTTCTCACTAAAGTTCTCAGTATTTCGCATTATATCTTCATATGTATGAAGAGCCATATCCATGTGCAGAGCCACAACTTTTGGGGCCCTGATTGCACAATACAACTGTATGAAAACCTGGAGGGGAATTAAGCTATTAAGACAACAAATAAATTATCAAGCATAGGAATACCTTGCATGCTTTTGTTAGATCCCCTCACCAACTGTCTTGGTTGGATTTATAAATAGCAACTATCGCTATGGATAACAGAGTCATGAAGCCTAGAGTTAAGCAAATAACAGCAGTCCTCGAGAAGGAACTACTGCAACTGAAATCACTCCTTAAAAGTGTATGAATGAATAATTAAGGAATCGTATGCCTTTTTTCCTCTATAGTTTTATGTATTTGTGTGTTCTTTCGATTTGAAATAAAGCATGTATATTTCTACATTTAACTAGCATCTTCTGAATTTTTATGTTTTTGGTTGCTTAAATTTGTTTTTTATATGGTCCTCTAGCAATTGATGGTTATAAATATTTAGATGCAGAAATAGCTTGTTGAATTTTGTTTTGGTATCTATAAATCTCAGCATTTTTATGTTTTGCTCAATTGGTTGTTTTTATAGGGAGTTTTGGATGAAAAATATGTTGACTTCCAAAACAGTCATTCTACATAGTTGGTGGCATCGATAACGTCATAGTCAAAGCAGAGAAGATTGCCAAGGATTTTGTACTTTTTTATCTTAAACATTTGGGATTTGCATAACTTCATTTTGTACCCTTTTGGACTATAATTGTGAAAATCAATAATTAGCATTTTTGGCTATAGGCAAAGATCAGTTTTTTAATCTTTGTGAGGAATTGAGAGGAGTTGTTGAGTGTTTTCTGTTTTGGTTATATATAAACTAAGTGACAAAGACATGGAGATGGTTATGCATTTTCTAGCCTTATGTCAATATTCTAGCATATTGGTTATGCATTTTCTAGCTTGTGTCAAGATTCTAGCATATATTCTAGCATATTGGTTATGCATTTTCTAGCTTACATCTATTAATTAAAATGTTGGTCAATCCAAGGCAGAGGTAAGAAATTATGCTCTGGTGCTCAACCTAGAATCTACACGAAGTGAGCCCCATAAAAGACAGAATTTTGGTTTTTATATCTTGGTTGAAAGATCTTAAATTGAGTTATAAATTTTTCCTTGTAGAAGTGAGGTAAAGTTGAATGCATTGGGGTTTATTAATGGAAGGAAATTCGGCAATTTTTTTTTCCTTTTGTAGTAGCATCACACAAATCAAATATTACCTTTTTTTAAAAATATATTTTTCTATGGTAATGTTTAGAACATAATTAAGGTTTTGTGGGTTTATACTTATTCAATTTTGAAAGTATCTCATGAAATGTGGGTCATATAACTACATCAATGTTCAAAGTTGGTTAACATTTGTAATGTTTCTTTAACTTTAGGGTAAAGACATCTATTTACATTATACACAGTAAAGAGGGAAAAATGAGAGGATAAGGATTTCGTATCTGAAAAATTTTTTCTCCATTCAATTAAGGCGTAGCAAAGATAATGATGAATTAACGAAGAGAAATAACTTTAGGAAACTATTGCAAGTTAATGATGAATTAGCAGAGAGAAATAAATTTACGAACCTTTTGCAAGTTTTTATATCATAAATTTGCGCATTTTGGCTAATTATTTATATTTACCTTCCATAGTTTAGACAATCTGCAAGTGAGATCTATAGTTTAATAAAATTATATTTTTACCTTTCTTTTCGATTTTCAATAATGATGTATAAACCTTATTTACATATGGAATTAAATAGAGAAAAATGCAAATATCAGTTTTCGTACGTATTTGGAAAAAAAAATTATTACTCAGTTTTCAAATCATGCAATATTTATTACATGAAAAATTATATCCAATTTATTATTGATACGAAAGGAGTAGGATGAAGTCCAATCCACACGAATTTTCCACACTTTTGGATCGTTGTGCACCAAAACTCACGAACAAGTTTCAAACAACAAATTGCGGAATAGAGATATGAAACGAAAAGACAAGATTAAAATTAACCAAACCCCTACGTTATAACAAATTGAATCAGCTTAACAATTGTAAATCAATTAATTAAACCTATCAGTTTGGCCTGTTCTATAAATCTAGAACTTGTAAGCATCACCTAAAGCTCCTCACTTAAGGTTAGGCGGATCTTATGAACAATCAACTAAAATTAGAAGATTCAATTCACGTTTTTCTTGAAGCTTTTCACGGCTGCAAAAAGGTTTTTAGCAAAGCTAAACTTAATCAAAATTTCATATATATCTTATTTCATGTGAAAAACTCACCTATAAATAGGCTACAAAAACATGAAACCCTAACTAAATCCTTTATGGAAAAGGATTCTAAACACGGTTAAAAAGGAAAGCAAAACACGTTTTTTCTTCCTTCAATAACTTTCCTAAACTTTTAAGAAGCAAAAACCAATTTGACTTCTTAAGTTTCCTAAACGTTTACTTGCCATTATCATGCAAGATAATTGTATCAAGTAATTACTTAGCCCAAAATTAAAAACACTAAGACTTAAACCCATAATTAAATGTTTAATGGACTTAATTATTACAACTCAAAAATAAACCCAATTGAAACATTAAAATGGCGTGAACAATTAATGAAGCCCAATACGCCATTACTTGGTCTTCAATGTAGTCCATGGATTCGCGACGGTAATCTGCCAGAATCACGTCACTCATCTTGGTAGGCACTTTTGATGATGCTAACTTCCGAATAGTGTATGAAAATGTGTGTAGTACTTGTAAATGCGTATATATAATGTGTAAAAATGAGTGTAGTATGTGTTAATATGTGATGTATGCAAATCTGTGAAGAATGTGTAAATATATATAGTGTGTGAAATTGTGTGAAGTATTTGTAAATATGTATAGTGTGTGAAATGTGTAAAGTATTTTGCAAATATGTATAGTGTGTGAAAATGTGAGAAGTATGCGTAAATATGTATAGTGTGTAAAAATATGTGAAAATGTATGAAGTATGTGTAAATACGTATAGTGTGTAAAAATATGTGAAAATGTGTGAAGTATGTGTAAATATAGAATGTGTAAAAATGTGTGTGTTATGTGTAAATATTTGTAATATGCAAAAATATGTGTAATACGCGTAAAAATATATGGTATATGAAAAACTGTGTAGTATCTATTAATAAATGATTTGCAATGTATGTGTAGTGAGTAAAATATGTGTACAATGTTTAAACATGTATAGTGTGTGCAAATATGTGTAGTATGTGTACATGTGTTCATATGCATAGTGTATTAAAATGTATGAATTATATATAAATATATATAGCATATGAAAATATGCGAGTATGTGTACAAATATAGTGTTTCAAAAAATGTGTATTATGTGTAAATATTTATATTGTGGAAAATGTGCATAAATGTATAGCGTCGAGTTTGTAAAATTGTGTATAGCGTGTATTAATATATGTAGCATGTAAAAATATAAAATGTGTGGAAATATGTGTAGTACACATAAATATGTATAGTGTGTAAAAATGTGTAAAGCACGTGTTAATATGTGTATAAGATATATGTGTAAAATGTGTGGAAGTATGTATAGTGTATAAATATATGTGCATTATGAATAAGTGTGTGTACAAGTATGTGTAAATATGTGCACATATGAAATGTGTTAAAATGTAAGAAGGATGTGCAAATATTTAAAGTGTGTGCAAATGTAAATATTATATGCAATATATGTAGCGTCGGAAATATGTGGAAAATAAGTAAAAAATTATAATGTGATAAATAATTAAATATGTGCCAATATATGAAAATATGTTTAGTGTATACATATATGCATAGTATGTATAATATGTGTAGTATGTAACACATGTACATTGTAATGTGTGCATATGTAAGAAGAATTTGCAAATATATATAATGTGTGAGAATGTATATAGTATATGTATATACGTAGTGTGCACATTATGTGCAAAATGTGTACAAATCTATAGTGTCAAAATAAGTGTAATATATGCAAATATACGAAAGTGCGTATAGTGCATACGTATATATATATATATATATATATGTATATGTATAAGTGTGTATACAAGTATTGGCAATCATGTATCATATGAAAATGTTTAAATATGTATAGACATGTATAGCGAGTGAAGTTATGGATAGATTTGTGGAAATATTAACCGTAAATGTTAGTATATACATGTATTGTTCAACAAATATTATATTACTTATACCTATTATACTGAATTAAAATTATAACGGGAAATAACATATAATTACACCGCGCTGGCGCGGTGATTGCCAACTAGTCATATATAAAGTATCAATTTTTCACGTATCATGTATAAACTATCGATTTTTGGCATTGTCCGCGTATCAAGTATCAATTTTTTTTTTGCTTATTAATATTAACTATAAAAGTATATCATTTTGATTAATATATAAACTATCAATTTTTCGCATATCAAGTATCACTATTTAAATTGAATGATATGCAAAAACTAAATACGCACATTTGTATGTCACATATATAAAACACTTTCATAAGATAATACCTTAATGCCAAATTTTGCAATTCAAATTCATCTAGTATGATAATATGTTTATAAAATAAAAGTAAAAAATTAAAAAATTGTAAACATAGCAGCGTACCAGACACGATGTATTGTTCATTCAATTTATTTTGGAAAAATTTGTAAATATGCCAAACCCTTCTAACGGTTTTAAACCAAAGGATCCAAAACAGTATTTAGCCGTTTCTTCCCCGCCACTGTTGGCCACTCTCTCTATCCAATTTAGGTTTTCAGTCCACGACCTTAAAACCCTTGATAAACCCTTGATAAACCCTCCCACCCCAGGGACAAAGCCCATCAACTGTGGTGCCTGAATTTGTGCAATTCCGTAGCATTCTTCACCTGGGTTCTGGTCAACTTTGTGAGATTTGAACCCACGTTTCGTATTTTTGCTCAAAATTTTTTTTTTCTGACTTTGTCATTTTGTCAGTTCTGGGTCCATTTTTCTCTGATGATGTTACTGTAATGGATACTGAACTTATGAAAACTTCAACTCTTTCTGTGACTTACAAGCATGATGATCAAGTTCAGACATTGTTCGTACAATTTCTGTTGTTTCTACAAATTTTTAAGAAGGAACTTGACATCTTGCCCCCTGCCACTGGAGAATCCAGTTCCTTTAGTTTCAGCATCTCCTCTTGACCACAAATCTCTCTGTTTTTCTCTTGTAGAGCAGCTCCTGGGCAGGGGTTTAGTTTTCTCAGCTCAGAGGGTTATTCAAAGAATTGTTTCACAATGTTGGACATCATCGGAAGCCTTGTTAGTGGTCGATTTTGCAATGGCCAAAGGTATGGAGCTTGACTCACCTAACTTCTGTTTTCTTATTAGGCAACTTGTTGGTTTTGGTGAAGCTCAGTTGGCAGAGGCTTTGTATGTACGTTGTATCTTGTCTAGAGGCATTAGACGGAGTTCCTCTTTGTTGAATTCAATGGTTGTCTGTTACTGTGAATTGGGAAAATTAGATGAAGCAAAATTATGTTTTGATGAGGTGTTTAGGATGAAATCCTCACCTTTTCATGGAACTTGCAATGCTTTGATTAAGCAATTTTGTGATCAAGATAGACATTTGGAGGGGTTTGATTATTTTGTAAAGATCAGTGATGCCAATATTTTGCTTAATTTTGGTTGTTATAATAGGTTGGTGAATAATTTGTGTTACAGAGGGTATTTAGATGAGTCTCTTTATGTATTTGATGTTATGTGTGACAGTGGGGTGCCTCCAACTGTTCAACTGTGCAAGTCATTAATTTTTGAATTTTGCAAGAGGGGACGGGTGGAGGAGGCTGAGTTGTTGAGTACAGAAATGGAGTCTTATGGTTTTTTCTTGGATAAAGTTATATACACTTCTCTCATTTACCAGTATTGCAGGAAAAGGAAAATGAATATGGCCATGAGATTGTTTTTTAGAATGATGAAAATGGGTTGTGAACCAGATAACTATACTTACAACGCATTAATTGAAGGATATGTGACTCTGGGCTTGTTTGATAAATGTTGGGTATTGCATCACATGATGGAAGAAGCGGGGTTAAAACCTGATGTAGTAACTTATCAATCTATGATTAGTAAGTACTGTAAGGACCACAAGGTTGACTGTGGACTAACGCTCTTGAATTACATGATCCAATACAATATAAACCCAGCTGTACATTCTTATACAGTCTTAATTGATGCTCTTTTTGAGGAGAAAAGATTAGGGGAAGTTGAAAAATTGTTCAATATGATGTTAGATAATGGAGTTGTGCCTGACCATGTACTCTTTTTAACCTTTCTTAAGTACCATCCTAAAGGATCTGAGATTCAGCTATCTTTAACTGTCATCCAGGCAATTGCCAAAAATTGCTGTTGTATGGATCTTTCAGCATTCTCCACCTCTACCACCCACAATCATTTGGAGAATATTATGCTTGAGATTGAGCATTTGCTTGAGAAAATTGCAGGAATCAACTCCTCTCTTGCTGAAACTGCTTTTAGTATATACATGATTGCTTTGTGTTATGGAGGAAAACTTAATGCTGCTCTACTCTGCATCGATAAAATGGTGAGTCATGGTTATATGCCTCTTCTCCCTGCCTATAACTCCATGATTAAGTGTCTTTATCGGGAAGGATTAGCTGGTGATGTCAAGTCACTTATGGAAGTTATGAGAGAGCAGGGTCTTGTTCCAGACCCTGCAACATTCTTGATAATGATAACTGAGCATTGCAAAATGGGTGACTCTTTTTCAGCCCTTAATCTTCTGGACCAAATGGAAGAAACGGGAGTAAGGCCTGATGTTGCTATATATGATTCAATCATAAATCATCTGGGCAAGGAACTGCGGGTGTTTGAGGCAGAAAACTTGTTCAATAGGATGCTTGAGGCTGATATAGAGCCTGATGAAAGAATCTATGCCACGATGATCAATGCTTACTCAAAGAGTGGAAAAGCTACTAAAGCTCAAGAGCTGTTTGAGAAGATGTTGGAACATGGTTTACGGCCGAGTTCCCATGCTTATACTGCACTTATATATGGGTTAATTAAGAAAAATATGACTGAGAAAGGTTGCCTCTACATCGATAGGATGCTGGAAGAGGGTGTCATGCCAAATGCTGTCTTTTATACCTCTCTTATTAACCAATTCTTGAGGAAGAGGGAGTTTGAATTTGCCTTTAGGCTGGTTGATTTGATGGAAAAAAGCCAGATTGAGTATGATTTGGTCACACATATTACATTGGCCAGTGGCATTTGCAAAAACATCAGATGCACTGAAGGAAGATGGTACATTTCACCTGATAAGTCTAAGAAAGCAAAAGAAATGTTGATCTCTGTACTCCAACAGCATTTCATGTTTACAAGGGGTAAGACACTCAAAATACTAATTAATTCGCAGGAAGAGATGAAAATCTTTGTGCTGAAAGTGACCAAGAAAATAAAGAACACTGTACTGATGCCAAACTTGTACCTGTACAATATCATGATTTATGGGTTCTGTTGGGCACAGAAGATGCAAGAAGCATACATTCATCTTGATCTTATGCAAAGAGAAGGGGTGCATCCCAATCAGGTGACATTCACTATTCTGATTGATGGTCACATCCGATTTGGTGAAACTGATTTTGCTGTAAGATTATTTAATCAAATGAATGCAAGCGGTTGCTCTCCAGATAGAGTCCTGTATAACACTTTGATTAGAGGATTTTGTATGGCTGGAAGGTCACTAGATGCTTTATCTGTATCACATATGATGCAAAAAAGAGGGTTTTTTCCTTCTCGGACATCTTATGAAAACCTGCTGAATGTTTTATGTGTTAATCAGTTGAGTGATCATGCATTCAAGATATTTGAAGATATGCTTGACCATGGGTATATTCCCTGCCGATATAACCTAGGTTCATTGTTTAGGTTGTTACATGGAGGAGATAAATTATCCGAAGCTCAATTTATACATGATCTGGTGCTCATAAAAGAAAGGGCTTTTAATAGAGCGAGGCCCAAATGGATCTATGCCAGAATGGAGAAAAAGTTATGCTAAATAATTGTCGGAGGGAACATCTATTTTATGATGAGCAGATTGTTACTTTTCTTAATTGGGATGAAAGATTAGGAGATTAAATACTTCCCTTTGGTGAAATCTCTGAACATGGACTTCTGTTCTTTGGGAAATGCATTCTGAGCTAAAGAATTTTCCTCTGGTAAAGTTTCCGGAATGCTATTTATTTCTTGCATTTGTATGATGTTCATCTTAGTAATCACTATCAAGTTGAAGTTTGTCATACAATTTTCATTTAGAAGTTTTCAGGAGATTGTCAATGTTTGTGTACGCTTTTTGTGATGGAACGATTGCCTTATAGTTTAATACCACCAGGTCAATTCCCACCTTTTTCTTTCTCATAGAAATTTTGCTTGATCAGACTTATCGGAGGAGTAGGAAAGAGGGGTGGGGGGGCTTGGGCTTAGGTCAATACATGATATGGCATTTCCTTTGGTTCTACTTGATCATCCTTTCTTTTCATTATTGTGTGCATGCTTTTGAACCTGGATAACTCTACATTTAGGTTCAGTTTCTTTATCAACTAGACAATTACCTCTGAACATAGAAAAAATTCTTTGCCTTTCCTTGCACTGGAGCTCTAGAATTCTGTGATTATATTGTAAATGATGTTGCACAGAGAAAGCATGGAAGAAGCCTATGCTCTAAGGAATGAGTTAAATATTTTTTCATCCAACTTTTAGCCAATGCCCTTTTCATCCTCATAACAAATAATCGGGTAGATCTATAAGCATTTATATGAAATGTTGTCGTTGCTCTATTTATTTATGCATTAATTGAGTCTACAACAAGAAACTGCATCTAAACCTTGTGCCTTTTCAATTACATCTCTGCTTTTCTGAAAATTTGCTCTGTTATTCGTGTAGATCTCTTCTCTGCATATATGTGTTTCTAGGTTCAAGGCTTGGTAGGTGAGCCCTGATGCAAAGGCAGGTTGTCAGCTTATGCTTTGGAGATGATGCATCTCATGAAGAACTAGCTTTGCAGCATACAAGAATGGGATTGCAGGGACCTATCCTTCCTAAACCTCGGTGAGGCAAAAGCCTCATGCAGCAGGTTTGTCTTTATTTAGTCTGTTTCAGATTCATATATGTCTTGCGATATATCAATCTTGGATTTCAAATGCCATTTTCATTTTTATCTGTTTACTTGCCTCCATCAGTCTCGGATGCAACAAATGCTGATACGCTGTTGGAATATAGGAAATTACTAGTGCAGACCGAAATGCATTTTTGAAAGACTTGACTCAAAGGCAAAATGAACAGCAATGGATGGCCAATGTCAAAGGTAATCAATTCACATTATTCATTATGCGGTTTTGTTCAATTAAGTCAAGAAACAGCATCTACTATGCATCAATTGTCAATGCTGATGATGAATTCTTCTTGGATGTGCAGTTCATAATAGTGAAGCAGTTCGTTAAGCAAGTAGCTGGCATCTAGTACAGAAATTTTACCTCATAAGATAGTGACTGTCCAATATTTCTGAACAAAGATGGTCTCTAGTTCTTTTTCACTTTTGGTGGATTCAGGAGAGCATGGGACATTGTAACCCGAGTTTCATGTGCTATGACATTGGATTGTAAGGACTTTGTCATAATTCTACATTGTTTGAATGGAATACTGATTTTAACTATACTGTCAAACTAGGGAAAGCTCATAATTAATTATCAGAAAAACTAAGGCATTCACTGTAAGTCATTTTGAAAAGTGTCATTTCTATCCAATATAACAGAAGGGAAGTGTTGAGCGTGAAATAACATGGAATGAGTAGAAAAATATATTTTATATATGTTTTCTGCAGAACAAAAAATATTCGTTATTGGTCTTCTTTGAGAATGTATGTTATCCATCTTCACAAGTCAATACCCTTTCATTCCATAGTTTGGGAGCAGAACCAAACCAACCCAATGGAAATCATTTTTAGAGGTGCCTAGATAGGGAAATTTCTCATGGGAAAAGAGCTAAAAGAGACTTTCATTTAGACTATGTGGGAAGACATTAAAACACATGCATGAATGCCGCCTTCTATGCTTCAAATTGTATTCTTTGATCTTTGTTACATAGATTAAATGTGTGGTGCCTATCCTGGATGTATGGATGATAGATGGTTTGTTAATGGTTATTGTTTCCATGAAACCACTCATCTTATATTGTGCTGAAATTCGGTGTGAACGTTAAGACCAGCGAGCATGATTATTAGGATGCTCAATTCTGTCCATTTCCTGATTTACATTTCAATTAAGATGGTTTTGGAAATAGGAAGGAGCAGACAGCAGAACTAAAAGGGCCAATCCCAGAAAACATAACTGGAAATTGCTCAGTTTTAGATTGGCTGCTTTCATGGAATTTTTTATTGGAGAAAGCCAACAGCAGATGCATGTCAAACAGAGACATGAGAGTTAACATGGTGCTAAATTAAGTGGTCCTGCTTTTAAAATTTAGTCTGTCCAAGAATCCTTGGACAATGGACAAGAGCTATCAAATGACTAGTAGAAAGCATCTTTGTTTATGACATTATTGCTTCTATACTGCCTCCACATTAGCAAGCATCTTCATAGTCTATCTGCAACAAAATGATTTATTATGTTTCCTAATACACACTCAAAAATTGATGTCTGTCTTATGGTCATTTTTATATATCTCATTCAGAATCCTCGAATGCTGGAAAATAATGCAATTACAAGTTACCAGGGACTTGTGAAGGGTCAGGTGGTGAAGGTCACACATACTGGTGCACTTACCGATTCACTTGTTACTTACCACTGTCTGAGGTGATACCAGATCATGCATTGAAGAATTGCTTATAGAAAATTTTACATTTGACAGGTTTAAGAACGATCGTCAGTTAGTTCCCGACATAAAGTACTGGTAACCCATTTTGCATTATAGGCAAGATTCTCAGGAGTAGCATTTCGCTTTTCCTCCAGTCTCGAAAAAGAGCATGTGCATGCAAAAAACATTTTGCTGTTATGGTAAATATAGCCACAAAGTATTGAGATATTTATTTGCTTGATTGCTGCGATTTTTGCAGCTGGTTGATTTGCCATCCAGCTGATGGCTTGAAGGATCGAATTTAAACAAAATAGAATCACAAAAATAATGAAGATGATTTAGAGGCAGCAACTCTTTTATTTCTTGAACCAATCCGTATTGGCTTTTCACAAAACTCACACCAACTTTTTTGTTTTGGCTGTTGTACAAAACCAAATAACCCTACACTTCTATTTATAAGACAAAGACTTCCTAATTCATGTCAAACAAAGAATTAAGAAACAAACCAAATAGGAATTTAACTAAACTAGTTTTAGGAAACTTAGTTTAATTCTACATGGCTTCTGCTTCCAATGCGAAGAGAGATGTTTCCATAATCCTTTAATTTCTTGTCTTTTGAGTTATTCAAATTATGAGATATTTGCTGCACAGGGATTATTCTGGGAATTCTTTTTTTCACTTGTGCTCATATTTGCACTTGTTTCATTTTTATTGTTAAACAGGCTAGCAACATCTGCAATTACTCCAGCTGCCTGCTTTGTTCTCTTTTTCCATTCCCCTCCAAGCCCCCAGTTACCTACCAAACAAACAAATAAACTTACAAAGGAGACTTCTCCCTATTTTGGTTATATGAGTTAGTGTTTTATTAAGCCTTGGTCAATTGAAAACAAAATTTAAAACATCACTGTACTCTTTGTCCTTGAAATTTGTCTAACAAAATTTTTTGATCCTATCACAACAAAGAAAAGAAGATGCTAAATAGATCAAAACAAAAGCCGAATTGAAAAAGTTTGCCAAAGGCAACATCAAAGTACTCGAACTTGGCTCCCTGGTCTCTCCAATTCCTCCTACATGTTAAAACATTTCTCGACATACCTAAGGTATCAATGTTAAGTTAAAAAAATAACACTCTTGAATTGAAATGTATTCAGGTTAGATTTAAAAATAGCACTATAAACTTTACAAAGTATTAGAATTGTATTTAAAAGTAACATTGTTATATTGAATTATATCAGTGTTGAATTTAAAAATAATATTGTTGACTTGACAATTATTAGTGTTTAATTTAAAAGTAACACGCTTAAATTGAAATGTATAAATTTTAAATTTAAAAGTAATAATTTTATATTGAAATGGGGAGAAGCATGTCAAAGTATGGGACAAAGAATCAAGCACTTTTACCTTGTCTCTCGAGATCCACCACAAGTTGGGTTTGAGGGTTGTGTGATGGATGACTATCCATTATGGTATGGAGAGCGCTTTTAGTCTGCATTGGTGAATGAAGCCCCCTTATCAAGCAAGAAGAAAGCAACTCTTCCAATGGCAGAGTCACCATTGACTCTATTATTATGATAAATTAGTGTATCAAGATGTCAATCTAGGATCTTATTTTGGTTCGATACGTTTACCTACGAGACTCATCCTTGGCTTTCGTAACTCAATTCTTCTTTGATTTATACTAGTTTTGTCAAAAGTTTTCTCTTCCTGCCTTTTAAAATCCCAAACATTTTTTCCTCCTCTATCTCTTTTGTCATTAATCCATAATGGATCCGTCCCCGCCCACTAATTAAAAAATTTCATTTTGAACTTATGAAATATAAAACTTTTTAAATTATGTCCACAAGAAAATTAAGATTTTGATCCCCAAAATTTAAATTTTTGTTTATACTACTAGTGTTATATAATATCAGGCTCAAAACTTAATTTTTGAACTAGCCACTATTACAAGGCAATGTCAGCTATAAAACAAATTGTGATGTGTGCCTAAGTGACAAATATCTTATGTGGGTCCAATTCTTTTCTCGAAGAATTAGTCGAGGACCCTATAATCAAATTCAAATCCAGATTCCACTCTTGCTTAATATGGATTGACGTTTCTTTACCTGTTCTATTGGCCTGTCTCATTGATCAAATGGTGGATGCAGATTTATTTTCTAAACTAATTGTTTTCCAAAGTCGCTTATAGGATTGAATGTGCGTATTGTGCTGGTCACAACCTACCATAATCAGCCTACGAATCAAATATATATTTTTGGTTCTTTTTCAAGTAGCCCTGCATTTTGTGATTAATTGATAGGGCTAAATATATACTTATAAAATATGCTTGTGGTTGCTATCTACCCCTAATAAAAAATAATGCTAAACAACCCCTTAATGGTGTAAGTATAGCAAGTTCGTTCCTACAGAGAAAGGACAATGTTGAAACTTTAAGAAAATATTTTTGAATTTTTATAATTATCAAACTAAAGACACTAATGTAAAAGACAAAACACAATAAATAATACGATGACTTTGATTTAAAATATCAATTAAGCAACTGTACTCCCGAGATTATATTTTAGGGTTATTAAAAAAATACAAGCACATCCTATCTCTGCTCATGCAAAACCAAGGGTAAATAACATAACTTATGCCTTCGTATGTGGTAAGAGGCAGGGAATGATTTAGGCATTTACCTACTTAGATATTAACTAATTCGATAAACCTTCCTATATAGTAAGAGGCAAGGTTTACTTCCTGAAATAACCTGGATTCTAATGCAACTACCAACAAACAAACCCTCTAATCCAACCGCTCCTATGTGGTAAGAGGCAACGACGAACCAAGTTACGCTAATGCTAAACTAATCCCCCAAACTCCCCCTATGTGATAAGAGACAAGAGCTAAGGTAAAATTAGCCTAACAAATTCACAACCAAACCACAAGAGATTCCAAACAACCTACTCTAATCCCCTTATGTGATAAGAGGCAAGATTAAAGCAAGTTATCTCTAAGTAATTTACTGAACTATAGGAGTATATCATTATACATAATTCGGCGCCAAATCATGCATAATTATGAAGAACACAGTAAATCTCATTTACACAAGACCATTAAATAGAACATAACCTGTAAGTTAAACACAAAAACCCTTATCCATAATTTCGGGAGCACAATAAATTTAGCCAAGCATGGCTAAATCGAACATCATAGATTTAACAATAAAGCACATAACGAAAAACATAAATAAAAAGGAGAGATAAAATCTTGAATAACTCAAAAGAAATCCTTTACTCAAAATTAATGAATCCGATATCCAAGATGTTCCAATTTGGTACAGCTGCAATTCTCCGCACAATAGCTAAAGAAGAAACCCTAGCTATTACAAAGAGAAACCCTTTCTTAATGCTCTCAAAATTGTCACCACTTTAAAAATATGAAAACCTAACCCTATTTATAGTGATTCTATAAAAATATTTTCAAATAAGACCACCACAATATCCTTGTCGGACATGAAACCTCAAAGTGGGCTAAAAACGCAATTTTTCAAAAATAATTCAAAAACACTCATTAACGTCAACGTCACGACGTGCAAGGTCATACATTGTGACATCCACCCACGTCGTGACGTGGGAGGACCCCGACATCCACCGACGTCGCGACGTGGCTCACTATGAACTGCCACAAAATTTCATAAATTTCAAAAATCAATTTTTTAATCCCTTTTTCTCCACGTCGCGCGATGTGTAGCTGGGCATGTCGCGACGTGCACCCACGTCGCGAAGTGGGAGATCCTCGACGTCGCGACGTGGAGTGGAACTCCATTTTGTCACGAACTTTCTTCCGCTCTTCCTTCACTTTGCACCCGTTTTGGCTTCCATATGACTTTTCTCCTCCAAGCATGCACAACGGTCGACAAACCTACAAATAAGACACTAAAACGAAATAAATAGAACAAGAACGACTAAAGAATTAAGTGCAAAATACTAAATAAAAGGTGAATAAATTCACCTTATCATTAATCCACAACATACCTAAGTTTAATTTATTTGACTTAGGTTAGAGGTGGATAAGTTTGAATGATAAATTAACACATCCCAGTATGCACTATGGATCATAAAGGAGACTGTGAAAAGTGATTAATTAAGAAAACATACGCATCCCTCATTTGATCAATTCTTTTGGAGACATAAGCAAATAGAACATATAAGGAAACGTCAATCCAAATGAAGCAAGAGTCGAATCTAGATTTGAATTTGATTATAGCCTCCACTAGTGCTTCGAAAAAAAGACCAAACTTCACAATCTATTCTATAGCTGACATTGCCTTGTAATAGTGGAAGATAAAGAAGTTAAACTTTGGGGCTGATATTGTATGACAATAGTAGTATAAACCACATTTTAAATTTTTAGGGGTGAAATCTTAATTTTCTTAAGGATCTAATTAATTTTTTTTCATAGTTTCCAAATGAAAATTTTGAATTCTTGGGGTCGGAGGCGAATCCATTGTGGAATAATGACAAAAAGAGATAGAAGAGAAAAAAAATGTTTCGAGTTTTAGAGGGCAGAAAGAGAAAACTTTTGACAAACCTTATATAAATCTAGAAGTATTGAGCTACTTAACATGGCAAAAGCATTCGAAGAATTGATATGGAGAAGGAGAGAGCACCAACCAATTTATAATCATTTGATAACTCTAGGGGTTGGGAAGAGAAAGTAGGAATTTCTCCTACATAAGTGAAGTCGTACTTATCAAGTAATTAAGGTCTACTAAACTACTTAGTTGTACAATCATATTTATTTTTGTGAATTAATTACTGCTGGTTTCTAAGTTGCCATACATAAAATGTCAAAATGTCTTCATAAACATAGCTCTTGTTATGAGCTACAATCAATTTATCATTTAATAGTTTCTTATTTGTTCTTTTTAACTTTTTGTGTTTTCAAGAAAATTTTAACTGAAATAAGAAATTTGAGAGTCAACTTCAAGTCCTCAAAATAATTTGAGTAATTTTTAAAAAAAAATTATAATACTGTTTAAAAGTCTCACTCATTATTATAATTAGTTTGTGAAACTATCATTATAATATTTAGAATATAATATTGAAGTCACTTCGTCGATAAATTTAATGAGATGCAACACGTGATGATGGAATTTTCAAGATTATATTTATTCAATCAACATATCATTATATAAATAAAAAATTGAAAAATTAACAAAAGCCTTAAATCAAAGCAATTATTGCTTCCAAGTGTTGCTCATTTATTTATTTTTATTTTGTCATTAACTATACATTTTAGCCTACTTCTAATCTATCTAGTGGGATTTTTTTTATTTAACAATAGATTCTAATCTTTTATTTATATATTTAGTAAGTTGACACAGTTATCCACATACTAGAGGGTGTCTAACACCACTTTTGGATTTTTTTAAATAAGCTATAGGAATTAATCTAAAGAGCTACCCCAACATATCCTTAAGTCTTTTGTTGGTAACCATCTTGGCAAAGTCAAGTTAGTTCTGTAAGGAAATCAACATAGTAGCAACGCAGCGGAAAATATAATAATTATATTATAATTGATTTCCATAGGACCTTTAATGATAATCTATACAAAATATACCTTGAGAGATGCCAGTAAAATCCTTGAGAATCGACCAACAAGCCGCACAGGTGTCCGGCCTCTAACGGTAATCCACACGAACTACTTTCGAGTTCCTCAAAGGATTGATTTTAACATTAGGTTAATAAGCTAGATCCCTCTAAACAACACCTTGGAAATCTAATAAGAAAAACCATTTATCTTATTTACGTGATTTCTTATTGAGAGAGTTGTGTGTTGTCTTTGACCTAACATTAAGCATCTATATATAATAATGCAACCTTCCAAAAAGGTATTCTTGTCTAACAAGAAAGGAATTATTACCAAACTCAATTCACTTTCCAAAAGTGAACAAGAGTATAATAGATGCCATAATTATCATATAATTATGTAAATCATTTTAACCCAAGAAGTAATTCTATTGTGTGTGACCCTTTAGGTTCCTAATCACTTGGCAATAAATATAAATAATAATCTTAGAATTAAATTGGCTTTTGTACAAAACCAACAAACTCCCACTTGGACTAAAGACAATTTAGTCACGGAGCTTCTAAGATAGAATAAATTAAACAACTTTAATTTATCATTAATTCAATAATTAATTCATTTATATTCATAGATCAAGAGCGGCCTCTAGCCAAGACATCATGATCACCCAAGAGTTAAGAAAAGTCAATTGATCGACTTCACCTATCCATGAACCAGGTACCATGTAATTATCATCCTTTCATCATCCTATATTCCAATTAATACAAGAGTAAAGTCTAAGTGCCAACTCTTTATTGTACTAATTATATTTCTTTCTTGTACCGAAAATTTAACTCCTTGTAAATAAATTTAGAACTTTTCCAAATTTACTTACTAAATATGTGCACTTTGAGTTGAACTTCAACAAGTGGCGCCAGAAAGGAATATACTCTCCCACTATTAGGAGTGGTGAATCCTATATCGATCATAAACTATCAATCCGTACTTCTTGTTATATCCAACGTCTACCGCTCGCATATCCTGTTACGGTTATGGACAAATAGAGTCAAAACATAACATCCACACTAAAGATACTCTTATGATCTCAAGTCAAAGGATCGTTTACACTACTGTCACGTAGAGATTATACCATTGGCACTCAAATAGTTAACGATATGGACATCTCTAAGCGGATCATTCCAGTGAACACATTCTCTAATGATTCACCCATATATCACTATATATACTAGTCTGTCCGCATTAACAACGTCCTTATTATTGTTAATACTATTACTAGGGAAATTTAAGAATAATAAATATTATTCTAAGGACTTTATCATATTGTATATATATCGACATATATATGTTACAAAATGATAAATATGCCATATCTTTATTGCATAAAATTACATAATCATTCTTCCATTATGACTCAAACCAATCATTCAGTACTTCAAACCAAATGAATGAACATGACTATCATGTTTCTTTTGGGATAACGGTTTAGTCAATAAATAATTATATTATCCTTTGCAGGAATCTCTTGTATCTTTACTTAAATTCTATCAGTGATTACTCTAATCAAATGATAAAATTTTAGTATATGTTTGGATCATTGATGAGACCTTAGTTCCTCAACTATTGAAGAAACTATTTCCATTCAAACAATCTTGTAGCTACTTCTCAAGCAACTCTATACTTAATCTCTATTGTAGAATATGTTGTTATAATCTATTTGAAACATTTTCAAATAACAACATTTATATTTAGGATAAATACGTATCCATCTTGATACTTGCAATCATCTTTATAAGATGAAAGCTAGTATCTATGAATCCATATATATTTAGCTCAGCATTCAAGAATAGATCCTTAATTCTTCTCAAGTATTTAAGAAAATTCTTGACCACTTCTAGTGACTCTCATTGGAATTGGATTGAAATATGCTCATAACACTTATAGTGAAGGAGATATTTGGTCTTATATAATATACATAAATGATCTTACTTCTTAAAAACATTTTGCATACTATATTTCTTAATATCAGTCTTTGGACACATGTCCTAAGGTAAATCCTATCAAATATAGGAATGTAAACCCTTTAAACTGATCCATGCATGTTAAACGCCTTTAACATTTTATCAATACATATACAAATATATATTTACTGTATATGACCAAACAACTTATCAAATCTATCTCTATAGACTTTTCCCAATGCATAAGTTGTTTCTCAAAAAATCTTTAATTTGAGAGGTTTTTGAACAACTACACCTTAACTAATTAAGAGTAGTTATGTAAATTCTCATTATTAATATGTTATCTACATATAATATGAGAAATACAATAATATTGCCAATAATCTTTTGTATACACAAGATTCATATTTGTTTTTATTAAATAAAACTTTTTGATTATCTTATCAAAACAAATATTTGAACTCTTAAAAGCTTGCTTTAGTCCATAAATGAACTTTTATAATTTGCATACTTTGCTAGGATTTTTGAATAAAAACCCTTAGATTGTATAATATACTAATCCCTTTGCAAATTACAACAAGTAAAATCTTAATGGATTTTAACATGGCAATTGGTGAAAAGGTTTCATCATAGTCAATACTATGATTTTGTGTAACCTTTAGTGACCAATATTCATGCTTTATGGGTAACAATATTACCATCCATGTTTGTCTTCTTTTGAAGACTCACTTGCATCTTATGGATTTTATCCCTTTAGATGCATTGACTAAGGTCTATACCTTGTTGTCATACATGGAATTCATTTTAGATTTTATGGTTCAAAACCACTTTTATATTTCTTATCAAATAAGACTTCTTTGTAGATAGTAGGTTTATCATTCTTAATGATAAACACATCATCTCATGTTGACGATACATCCTACTAATCATACAATTTACTTGTGTATTGAGAGCTTCATGTCCTACCGCATCTCCATGAGGTACAAGCTCTAATTCCATTTTCTTTTCATTACTAAATTATGGTTTAAGAACTTCATCAAGTTCTTTGTGCTCCTACTTGCCTTTTCTAGAGAATAGACTATTCTTCTAGAATTATGACATATTTTGAGACAAACATTTTGTGCTCATTAGGATCATAGAAATAATATCCAAAACTTTCTTTTCGACATTCCACAAAATAGTATATATGAAAATTTTGTATCAAACTTATCGGATTTTACCTTTTAGAAAATATAGGACACTCCCAAACATTTTGGTTATTTCCCATACCCTATCTCATATAAGGTAAAACCGATAGGTTTAAATGGAATATACTTTAAAAGATCAAATGCAATATTTATGGTATATTCTCAAAACAATTTTGAGAGAATTGTATAGCTCATCATTAATCAAATAGTATCTAATAAAATTTGATTATTACTTTAATAAAGAAATAAGTTTATTTTATTAAGATAATTATAAATTCTTGACTCAAGTATTCTCTATTTCGATCTAATCGAAATATTTTAATACTTTTATCAAGTTGTTTTTCAACTTCAATTTCGTATTCTTTGAACTCTTCAAAGAATTTAGTTATATATACTTCAATAAGTACATATATGACTACATTTAATATAATCATTTGAAGTATGAAAAATTTTCTCTAATTAGAATTAACATAGGTCTACATACATCAATATGTAATAGACTTAGTAATTTAGTAGATCTTTCACCTTTTTAAGTAAAAGGTAAATTGGTTATTTTCTAATAAATAAGATTCACATTTATCAAATGATTCATAATCAAGTGATTCCAAATAAACATCTTTATACAATTTGCCTATGCGTTTCTTATTTATATAACCATATCTACAATATTAGAGATAAAATTATCAATTTTTGTTTCTTTATGTTTATGTTTGAAAATAAGATTATCCAAATCAAATATATAAAGTTTGTTATCCAATTAACCAGCACCTTAAAATATTATCACAATAAAAAGAACAACATTTATTCTTTTGAATTATTGTAAATCTATTCATGTCAAACATGAAATAGAAATAATATTTTAGTAAGTACTGATAATAACAATCCTTTATATTAAGGATTAATCTTCTAAATAAAGAAAACTCTATATTCCTATGCTTAATGTAACAACTTTTGTCGCATTCAATTACCACATATAAGAATATATTTTCTTTACTCAACTTTCTACTTATCCTTAAATCTTGCATATTTATGTAAATATGAGATCCAAATCTGGTATCTAATACCCAAGATTTTATTTATAAGCAGAACCATTTATTTCAATCATAAACATATTTGAAGTAGAAACTTCACCAAGATTTTTCTACTTCAAAATCTCGATGAACCTTTTAATTATAATTCTAATGTCTATCTTAATAGACCATAGTAGAATTTAATACCATTTAAACTTTTATCCTTATTATTTTGTATTAAGTTTGAGCACCCTTTTATTGATTTTCTTAAAATCAGGGTCCAAGTTCACTTTCTTGGAAAACTCAAGTATTAACACAATTTTCTTTTCCTTCTTGATTGAATCCTTTGTTGTCTTATTAAGCAATTCAAGCAAATATTTAGATCTCAACTTTGTTCATAACAAAATTAATAAATCTAATTTTTTTAATGAGACTACCTTTAGTACATTAGATGATACTAAAGATTATTTGCCATTTTGCTCTAAATGAGTTCGTAAGAGAGATATCATATATCTTCAATTTTAACTCTTATATCATACAATCATTTCATCTAATGAAATAATGTAAAAGCATACATTTTCACATACAACTATTGTAATTAAGATTCATAAATGCTTTTTAGCATAAGACAATATACATTATCAAAATCATATTTATGTTTTTGACATGTATCTTTGATTACTTGATCAATATCATCATCAAGAAAAAGATTTTAAGGACATAAAATAACTTCTCATACCTAAAAACAATTTTTAGGTTGTAAAATTCAATCCATAAAATTTGAGCAATTAATATATTGTCAAACAATATATTATAGATAATTTTCTACAACAGAAAATAAAGATAGAAAAATATTTCATATTTATGCAATAAGCAAAACCAAAATAAATAAATATGGACTTATGAAAATTTTTGGTTTTGCTCCCACTATTTTATTCAAATCAATATCCCTTAAATTGATTCGAGAATTTTCACAAAATTCTTTGTGGCTAGAATCTCATTTTAATTACTTTAATCTTGAGGCAGCTTAACAAATCAAAATAATCTCAACAAGTAGGTAACAATTACCAATTACAACTATTTGTAACTTCTAGATAGTTAGGCCATCAACTCTTGATACACATATCTCATATGTCCCCTAACTCTTTGCCTCAAAAACGTTTTGACATTGAGGCAGCTCAACAAGCCAAAAGTTTTTGTTAAATCAAACCCATTATTCAGAGATCTGATCTCATAGCATAAATATATTTAAAGTAAAACAACCTTGAGGCAGCTCAACAAGTTGCTCTAATAAAAATTTGTTTAAACTATAATAATGGAAGGCAACTAATTATGATTTAATATTTAATTAAGGAATTAATTTATGATCTCATCATACATACATATCATATGTGAAAATTATTTGATCAATTGAACATACAATATGCAATTAAATAAATATATTATTTTATCAAATATAAATCACATATGACATGTTATTCAAATAATCACATTAAATGAATATTTAATATATTTATATCAAATATAATTCACATATGACACATGTTATTCAAATAATCATATTAAATGAATATACAATAAATTTATATCACATATAAATCATATATGACACATGTTACTCAAATAATCATATTAAATGAATTACAATAAATTTATATCAAATATAAATTGTATATAACACAAGTTATTCAAATAATCATATTAAATGAATATACAATAAATTTATATCAAATATAAATTGTATATGACACATGTTATTCAAATAATCATATTAAATGAATATACAAAAAATTTAAATCAAATATAAATTGTATATGACATGCTATCAAATAATCATATTAAATGATAAATTCATATCAAATATAAATTACATGTCGTCTTATTCAAATAATCACATTAAATGAATATAAAATAGATTTATATCAAATATAAATTACATATGTCATATAATTCAAATAATCACATTAAATGAATATATAATTTTTCTGTCATGAATCTATATGTATATTATTTCTAATTATATTAGAAATCATTTAATTGAATTTTTGAAAATTTTATGGGTCAAAATATAGTTTCCAAAACTACAGGGCCAACTGATCAGAATAATAATGAAGTTCTGGGGTTATTATTTAATTAAGAAAACTCTTTTCTTAAAACCCCATATTCTGGTTTCCAAAAACCACGCTTTCAGTTGTTGTTGTTGTTTTTTTTTTAATAAAAACATGTGATGACGTCATCTGACGTCATCATCATCTTCACCAAAAAAACGCAGAGCAACGTCTGCTATCTTTTTTTTTTTTTTGATCAATCCACCGGCGACTCTTCGACGGCAACAACTATGGCTAGATCAAATCCGGCCTAGAACTTTCTTCGGCGGCTTAGCACAAATGGGTTGCACAACCAAAACACAACCAAACCACTCTTTGGTCTTGCCACGATTTGGCCAGATATCTCAGTGTTACTAAGCTCCGAAGGCAGCTCCATCTCCGGCGAGATTTGGTCCAGTCAAATCCTCTTGCTGGATCGCCAGATCTGATCCGGCTGTGGCCTTTTTTTTTTTGAAAAATTCCAACCAGTTTTGAATAAAAAAAATCAAAATCACAATTTTGATCCATTATTTAAAAATCGAATTTTTAAACAATTTCTCAAATAACCCAATTAAATCAAATATACATACATAACAATTTATTATTCATGACATAGTATATTATGCATAGATAAATCAAATTAGGCTCTGATACCACTGTAAGGAAATCAACATAGTAGCAACGCAGCGGAAAATATAACAATTATATTATAATTGATTTCCATAGGACCTTTAATGATAATCTATACAAAATATACCTTGAGAGATGCCAGCAAAATCCTTGAGCGAGGTTTAATCGACCAACAAGCCGCACAGGTGTTCGGCCTCAAACGGTAATCCACACGAACTACTTTCGGGATCCTCAAAGGATTGATTTTAACATTAGGTTAATAAGCTAGATCCCTCTAAACAACACCTTGGAAATCTAATAAGAAAAACCATTTTTCTTATTTACGTGATTTCTTATTGAGAGAAAATTTTGAAAGATGTTGACGGCAATTTTGGAGATAAGATCATTTGACTAAAATTATCCTATTTCATTTTGTTCGATGCTCAAAACGACTCATTTCACTAAAATTAGGATGAAAACTACATCGTAGATTCAATCACATTTGATTTTAGTAATATTTATTCTTTTAATCTTAACTTTTAGTAAAACGGTCTCGTTTTTTAGTATTAGATAAAAAAAAGAATAATTTTTTAAAGGATCTGATCTCTTAATTTTGTTTCACGACAAACAATTATGGGTTTAAGTCAATCATATTGCATAAGTGGGGTGTATAATTATTGAGATGAAAAAAATGAAAAATACTTATATGGCACTCAATAATTAGATGCCTAATAAATACTTTATAAGGATGATCCTAATAAACTTTAAAAATGAAAATAAATATATTTAACTATTAAAGTATCGAAATTATAATCATAAGTATAAACATATAAATAAATACACATAGCAATAAAACAGTTATTTATTCATGTTAAAGTGGCAGTAACGTAGGTATAAATAAATGGACACAACAGTGTCCTACTTGTCTTCATCTGTTTGTTTGCGTATAACTGAGTCATTGACAACATCATTCAAGTTAAATTCCAACGAGTATATTTTTCTCTACTATTTTCTTTATTAGAGGTTTTAGAAGAATCAATGTTTCGTTTAAAATTTTATCCATAACTTACCACAATTCATCAAAATTACCAAATCTGTGGGAAACTAGGTCAACCCACTAAATAAATTATAAGAGTATATTAGAATGTATCATATTTTTTTTAAAAAAAAACAAGATTTATTATTCCATAGGCAAAATAAAGAGGCCGGATATACCCGACACCCCATTACAAAAGGATAGCCATAAAAGTGGAGTACTACTCTATTATATTTGAAGGTCAACGTCCCCCTTACATGATTGTAGGAACCAAAAAAAACCTAAGAGTATGTGCAGGGTTAAGAGTCCCAAAAATTTGAATCCCATGGACATATCAAATTTAAGCAAATCTCAAACCCAATTTTAGCTGCACCCTAAAGAAAAGTATACAGAGATATTACTTCCCATTGGAGTCAAACTACGCCATCTATATACCAAGATAGCCAAATCCAGATAAAAGGAAATCAGTTACATCCAGGCACTATTTTCCATTCATCCCACCTCAGAGAAATTCAGCAGCCTCGACAATGAAGATCAATTGAGCACGAAGTGTGGAAACCAGCAGCAGCATTGCCTCCCAAATCACCACTTGATCCTTCAGCAGCAAACGCTGCCTCCCATTCAGAACTGTACGAGGCATCAGCAACAGCCAAATATATAAAAGGTATTTCCATAATGGCCACTGAAGCCCTAGCAGTCCCATTACATATTTGAACAGGAAAGGGTCTGAGTCTTGACTAAAAAGTTTCCCAAAAAAATTCCAGCAGCATGTCCCCTGTCTGTACTCTCATTCCACTGTTCAGAAGTCCAAACAGGAGCAAGAAAATTCTCCACCAGCAATATTCAAAAACAAAACGCATTCTCCCAAATGGAATTCAATCATCAACAAAGCACAGCAATGCAATTCAGAAACATCCACAACAACAGAAACATAGTAAGAGCACCGCACAAGATAGGTTCCAGCAGATAATATGTTCAGTCGAACACAAGCATTAACAATAATGTAAGAACATATGAGTGTCAAGACATAGGCCAACTGATGTGAACTTTAGTAATCAGGGGCCATGGATCAGTCCTTGTACTTACATGTCTCACCTGCGGTTCCATCTTTTGCCTTCCGAATAGCATATGAATGGATTTCGTTCCCTAAGCCTCCTCCCCGAAATGAGATTAGCTTTGGGACTCACTAAAGCTTCCAAGAACTTCGTTTGTTTGACTGATTTCTGTTGTCTTTCCATTTTGTCGATGAAGTTGTAAAACTCATCTTGTGGTTCCTCCTCAAAGCTATTCTCCGTCCAACGGTCTTCTCCATCTCCCTCCAATTCTACTTCAGTTGGGATGTCTAGTATGGCTATTAAATCCGAAGAGTACCTGACCTTATGCACATTCACCAGCTCCCCTTCATCCCACCTCAGTGTTGGCATGGCTTTTAGGATTTCTAAATCTATCCTGGGGCTACCTCTATGCATGTTCGACGATTCTCCTTCTTCCCAGCTTATCATAACGTTTATAGCCTCCTTATTTATCCTTTTGCTATCCACCGGGGCTGTATGTGAAGGATTCTGTGGAGCTGCTTCATTAGTCTCAATCACATTTTCCTTTTCCATAGAAACACTTGTTAGAGATTGAAGCTTAATCGGCATCTCTTCTTTCCTGTTAATAAGTTCCAGAAACTGCCCAAGGTTCGCCAAAAATTGGCCAATGTTTTTTTCATCATAATTCAGTGGTACTCCTACCCTAGCTGTCAAGTCTTATCATTTACCTTTACTTCTTCTGACGATCCAATGTCTCTTCCCTCGGTTGAGGTAATCACTTCTTTCCTGTTCCCATCTGTCAAGATTGCTTGAGCATCATCACTTAGGACAGATCTGTTCTTGATTTCCCCACTTAATTTGTTTCCCTCTACCATTGATGTTTCCTGTACCAGATATGTCCATGCTATACTACCTTGATTGATGGCTGATTTTCCTTTATCAAGAGTGTCCACTGAAGCATTGTTGTTGGGAAGTTTGTGAGGAGCATTAATACTTGGCCCGCTGTCCTTTTGCATCCATACTTGTCTTACTCGGTTTCTTCCTTCTAGTAGCTCTGTGCTATTCTCACAGTCCTCTAGAAGGTGACCCAATTTGTAGCATTTGGTACAGTAAGTGGGCTTATCCTCTACCTGAATTGCTTGCCAGAAGCCTTTATCTCCCCTGCCAATCCAAACACGTTCTGGAATTCCTTTGGTGAGATCAGCCTCAACACATACTCTAGCTACTCTTGGCCGGATGGTTTGCAGGGCAGCAGTCACCATATCAGCAGTCGCCATATTAGAACGTATCATTATTGACAAAAAAACCCAATAGATAGATTACGAGTAAGCTAAAATGCATCGCTAAGGAAAAAATAAAAAAAAATAAAAAAAAATGAGCAACAATAGTAAATGCTTTGATTTAACACATTGTTAGTTTTTAATTTTTTTTATTTATATAATGACAAATTAATTGAATAAATATAACCACAAAAATTCATTGTCACGTGTTGTATCTCATTAAATTTAATGATTGATATTAACAAAGTTACTTCAATGCAAAATTCTAAAGATGATAATTCTGTTTTTCACAAAACAATAATAATGAAGAGTGGCCCTTTAAAAAGTACAATAATTCCTTTTTAAGAATTTGCTTAAATTATTTTGTGTACTTGAAGTTTGATTCTCAAAATTCTTAATTCAGTTAAAATTTTCTTTGAAGTATAAGAAGTAAAAAAAATGCAATAAGATACTATTAAATGACAAATTGATTACAGCTAAGAACCAGAGCTATGACTATGAATACATTTTGTCATTTTATGTATTGAAATTGAGAAACCGACAGTAAATAATTCACCAAAATAAATACGTTTGCATTAAGGACTAGTCTAGAAGATATTGATTATGAAGGATAAGTGCAACTTCCCCTATATAGGAGAAATTACTATTTTATCCTTCTAACCCTTAGAGTTACCAAACAATTATAAAGTAGAGCTCTTTCATGAGCAGAGGGGGGTGGGGGGGTAAGCACAGTTCTTTGAATCAAAAATTGGATGAAATTGATTCTTTTTTAGATATATAAATCCTTATTAGATAGGATAGATTGATGTCTCTATCTATCTATTCATATATATTATTATTTTATATGGATTTATGTGTGTTGTCAATTTTTTTTAAATCAGAACAACTCTGAAAAGATAAGGGAGGACCACCTGAGCGAAGCGATCGAAGGGAATTTACTTATCGAGGGGAATTTACTTAAAATCAGAACAACTCTGAAATGATAGTGGCTTAAAAAAAAGCCTGTCACAACCTTAATGGCCTTGATTGGAGAGGAAAAGCACCTCAAAGTATGGGGCAAAGGATGAAGCACTTTTACTTTGTCTCGTGAGTTCCACCACAAGTTGAGTTTGAGAGCCGTGTGATGGGTAACTATCAATCATGGTTCGGAGAGCACTTTTAGTCTGTGTTGGTGAATGGAAGCCCTCCTTATCAAGCAAGGAGGAAGTGGCTCTTCCTACGGCGGAGTCATAATTGAATCTATTTACTATTATGATAAATTAGTGTATCAAGATGTCGATCTAGGATCTTATTTTGATTCGATACATCCACCTACGAGACTCACACTTGGCTTTCGTAACTCAATTCTTCTTAATTTATACCTAGTTTGTCAAAACTTTCCTCTTCATGCCCTTTAAAATACCAAACATTTTATTCCGCCTCTATCTCTTTTGTCATTAATCCATAATGGATCTATCCTTGCCCATTAAGAATTAAAAAGTTTCAGTTTTAACTTATGAAATATAATGCCATTTTAATTAGGTCCCTAAAAAATTATGATTTTGCTCCCCCAAAATTTAAAATTTAGTTTATACTACAAGCGTTATACAATATCGGCCTCAAAACTTAATTTCTGGATCCGCCACTATTACAACTCAATGTCAGCTATAGAACAATTTTGATGTGTGCTCTAGTGCTAATTATCTTAAATGCTTCCAATTATTTTCTCAAAGTACTAGTCTAGGACCTTATAATCAAATTCAAATCCAAATTCCACTCTTGCTTAATATGGTTTGACATTTCCTTGTTCTGTTTGTCTGTCTCAAAAGAATTGATCAAATGATGGACACAGGTCTATTTTCTTAACAAATTGTTAATTGGCTATAGATTTGAATATGCATACTGCGTTGGTCGTAAACCTATACCATAATCAGTCTACAAATCAAATATATATTTCTATTACTTTTTCAAGTAGCCCTGCATTTTGTGATTAATCCACAACATACCTAATTTTAATTTATTTGACATAGTTGGGAGGTGGATAAGTTTGAATGATAAATTAACACATCCCAGTATGCACAGTGGATCGTAAAACGGATTGTGAAAATAATTAATAAAGAAAACATACCTGCATCCCTCATTTCATCAATACTCTTAGAGATATAAGCAAATAGAACATGTAAGGAAATGTCAATCCAAATGAAGCAAGAGTGAAATCTGGATTTGAATTTGATTACCTCTACCAGTGCTTCGAGAAAAAAAATTAGATCCACACACGATAATTATCACTTGACCAGACTTCACAATATGTTCTATAGCTGACATTGCCTTGAAATAGTGGAAGATCAAGAAATTAAACTTTGGGGGTGATATTATATAATTTTAGTAGTATAAAACACATTCAGTGTTATATTTAAACATATCATTAGAAATTTATCAAGTATCAATATTGATAGCAAATCACATTGCTATTCAAAATCCAAGGAGTTCAACGTGTTTATCCCAATTGTATTTGAGGAATCATACATATAGAGACCTGAGGTATCAAGGAAAATATGCCTCAAGTTGATTCCACAAAGGTCTGAGACTCCAAGACGGGATAACAAAGTGAAACTCGACAAGAAGCGTAAACAATCTGATGTTGAGAGATTCTACCACAGTTTAGTATTTCAATCATATCTCTCTCAGTTTAAGTTGGAATTGAGTGATTCAAGTTAGAATGGAAAGATACAGGACTACAACTTTTATGTTTTGCATTTTGCGAGATTCAGTTTGGATCAAGTTGAACAATGGTCGAGAAAAGGAGTCGCGACACACAAACACGTACATCACGATGCTGATTATTGTTTTCATGTTTTATTTATTTATGTTTTTAGATTTGTTTGGTTATGAGTTTTTGTTTACGATTTTCCTTATGTGTTAGGGATCAAAAACATGTCAAGAGTTCATATTTTAGTATGACTTTTAATTGTTTTCATTTCCTAATTTGGGTTAGTTTATTATTAGTTTTCTTTTCTAATTAGTCTATTTGTTTAGCAAGTTAGAGTTAGCAATGTAGCCTATTTAAAGGCATAGTAATTTCGTTTTTAATCATACTTTTGAGAATTTTGAAGAATTTAGAACAATTATTCTTTATTTTAAGATTTGTGCTAACGAAAACCCTAATTCTAGAGGTGTGAACCTTTGGATCAGTTTTGTATTCTTAATTGAGAACAAGCAACGTAGAGGTTTTGGATTTCATATATCTAGAGTTGCTCGTTTCATATCTCTTTCTTGCAAATTAATTGTCAGTTTGGTGGTGAATTTCTTCACTAGATCTTTCAATTCATTTACGTGTAAGGATTCCACACTCACTTCTCTAATACCACTTGATAGAGTAGTAAGTGCGGAGTCCTCACACGTATATGAATTGAAGGATCTAGCGAAGAAATTTACCACCAAGCTGACAATTAATTTACGGGGATGAGATATGAAACGGCCAACTCCGGATATAGGAAATTCAAGACCTCTACATTATCAAAAACTAACAAATTAATTCAAAATTTGTGAATTAATTAATTACCCAACTTGTTCTCAATTAAGAATACAAAACTAATCTAAACGATTACACCTTTAGAATTGGGTTTTTTTTAACACACAACTCAAAGAATAATAAGAACAATTGTTCTAAAAATTTTAAAATTCCCGAAAGTCTAAATAAAAACAAAATTACTATGCCTTTAAATAGGCTATATTGCTAACCCTAATTTGCTAAAGAAAGTAAACTAATTAGAAATGAAAACTAACAATAAACTACCAAAATTAGGAAACTTCCTATTTGAAAACAATTAAAAATCCTGCTAAAATATGAAATCTTGACATGTTTTTGATCCCTAACACATAATGAACATCCTAAACCAAAACTCATAACCAAACAAACCTAAAAACATAAAAAAAAACTAAAACATGAAAACAGAAACCAACATCACGGCGTATGTGTTCGTACATCGTGACGTACGTTTTCTTGGCTGTTGTTCACCTTGATACAGACCGAATCTCGCAAAGTGAAGAATATGAAAGTTGTAGCCCAAGATCTTAAATTTCCAATTGAAAAGTCGGTCTTGTACCGACTTAATTGCTCTACTTTCTTAGTCTTTTGCATGAAATTACAAGATGAATGATGCTTGATATAATTTTTGTATGCATATATGCTTAGAATTTGAAGATTGAGTAGATTGGTGAAGTGTTGTGAAAATAGCTTGTAAAAGTGTTATATTTGCACTTGAATGAGAGTCAAGCACAGACTCAACCATTTTGGAGTCCAAGTCTCAAGCATCACATAAAAGTCCTAACACATAATACAAACACACACAAAACATGTAACACATAACACACACACAACACGCCACTCACACACACTAGTGCGCCCGTCACTCACACACATAGGTGCCCGCCACTCACACACTTGCACACGGCGGTACCCGCTACCTACACAAACGGCGGGCGCCTATGCACACACCACACTCACTCATTTTTTTCACTTGCATTTTCATGCATTGCACTTATGTATTTTCTGTACATTGTTCATGCATACACGTTCACACACCGGCACTCAGTTCATACACCGAATTCGGATTCCAAACTTACACTAAGCACACATAGCAACGAGCACGCACAAGCTTTAACTCACGCAAGCAAACCTTTGATACATCATTCACACGAGCACCAAATGTTTGTAGAATTGCATTATAAATTCTTAGTTGTTAAGTTTTGTGCTGACCACGAGACCTCACTTTAGTCACTATCGACATCTTTGCAGACACGTGGCGACCTCCCCGCAAAGGAAGGAAACTTCCGGGAATTTTACGGAGCCAAGTCATTAAGAGAAAAGTAAAAGGCAAAGAGGAGCACAAAGAAAGGGGGATCGGATCTTGAGAAGAAAATCAGAGAGAAAAGGGGAGGAAAACCGTAAGTGGAGATTACAGAGAGGAATCAGCACAACATAGCTTACATACAGAATTTACTCTTTGTAATTATGGGATATCAGCCGATCACCATAATCGGCTAGATTTAGGGTGTTGTCTTGAGGGTCAATTGTATGGATCTCCAGCTTGTTTGAGACATTTGAAATAGAATTATCTGTGTTATTCTTGATTGATGTTCATTATATGTTTTATCTCATTGTGTTTGCACAAATTTTTTTAAATCCATATTTGGTCTGCGGTACCCACTGAGATCTGTGTGGATCTACCAAAGGCAATTGGATCTACATGAATTGAATTGAAAATTAAACTTCAATGAGTCTTACCCTTGTGATTTTACTTGTGCGGTACCCATTGACAATTAGAATCAATTCTAAGAAAATGACTTGAGTTTATCTGTATAGAATAGTCTGAATGCTTGTCTCATTTAGCTGCCCTACCAAGGGAGATAGGAATAGAACTAGGATTGTTTTGTAAGGTAGGGATATGGGATCTTAATTTGTGCCAAGGGCTTGCCCTACCAAGGGAAGTCCAAGGAGCATTGTGAAATGGAGTTGTGAGAACCACCAGGTTGATCAAGTCCAGGACACTAGCAATCTAGTCCCCTCACACGAGCACACACAAGTCAAGGATTATAAGCTGAGATCCATGTTAATCGCACCCCTCGAGACACACAATTCCTTCTCATTGATTTGATTTCTTGTTAGACCTTCGATCCTTACATTTGTTATAGTCCTATCATTTTATTGTTTCATTCTATCACTGATCAAAACTGTTACACATCCATTTCCCTGTGGATACGATCCCATCACCACTACTACATTCTTAGAGGTTTGGGTAAAATTGGCGAGGCGAGCCCGCGACAGCTCCGCTCACCAATTTTTGGCGCCGCTGCCGAGGAGAGGCAGAACGTCAGAGAGTTGTTTTGTGATAGTTCCTGTTTTATTTGTTACTTTACTTATCTTTGAAATCATTAATTTGTGAGTTTCTAATTTGTGCATTTTGTTGAAATCATTGTGATTCATTCCGTTTGTTTTGGTTTTTGGTTCTATTGATCTCTTGTGCTAGTGTTGTTTTGATCTTTGTAGAAATCTGAGTTTATGCAAACAGGGGCACAACTTCGTGGAGAAGACCCGGAGTTTGAACTTGATCTGGAATTGCAAAGAACTCTGAGAAAGAGGAGGAGAGCTTTGGAGATGGCTGAACAAAATGAGGAGAGGCCCAGACCCAACCCCACGTTTTGGGGATCACTTTGCAATAAATTTTGAAAGGAGGAATAATAGACAGGGGATAGATGTGGAAAGCTACCAGATACCAACCCAGATAGTGTCAATGATAACTCAAGGACAGATTTTCCAAGGTCTGAGCAATGATGACCCGAACGAACACTTGGACTGGTTTTTGGGATTGTGTACTACTTTCAAACTGCAAAGAGTTACACCTGATGATGTGAGGAGGGTCTTGTTTCCACTCTCTCTCAAGGAAAAAGCAAAGCATTGGTTCAATACGATAGGAGGGCCATCCATAGCTACTTTTGAGGAGTTAGAAAGGAAATTTCTAGCAAAATACTTCCTTCCTGCCAAGTTGGAGAGAATGAGATTGGAAACTAGAAGCTTCCAACAGCAAAATGGCGAAACATTCAAAGAGGCTTGGGACAGGTGTAACGATTTACTGAGGCAATGCCCCAACAATGATCTTGGGGAAGTGAGAGAGTTGAAAAATTTCTTTAAAGGTTTATCTCCAGAATCTTAATTGATGGTGAAGGCTTGTGCCAACGGAGCTCTAAAGGACAAAAGTGTGCCAGAGGTGAGAGAGCTGTTCGATTCAATTGCTGATGATGAGTACTTGTTCCTAGAAGTCAGGAAAACCCCTGTGAGGAAACAGAGAGGAGTGTTGGATTTGGATAAAGAGACCTCCTTGGAAGCTAAAATTGAAGCATTGACAAGGCAAGTCTAAACTCTTAAGGCAGCTAAGACTACCCAAGTATTGATGTGTGGGTTATGCAAATGAGAGTATCACACTGATGAGTGTGAGCTAACCCAGGAGTCAGTCCACTATGTGAATAACTACAATAACCGGAAGCAACATTGAGGGTATAGGAATCAGACTGGTCAAGGAACATGGGGTCAAGGCAATCAACAGAGACAGTACTACCAAGGTGGAGAGTCAAGTAATAGGGAACCAAGAAAAACCACAGAGGAAATGCTTCAGGTGATTTTTGGAAAAAAATGGAAATGTATGAGAAGAGAACTTCAACACTGGAAACACAGGTGAAAAATGTGGAAGCCTCCATTAAGAACATAGACATGCAGATGGGCCAATTAGCCAAGGCAAGCCACCAAAGACCTCAGGGCACCCTTTCTATTGACACTGAGCCGAACCCAAAAGGGAAGAAAGTGTGCAATGCCATAACATTGAGGTGTGGTAAAGAGCTCAGTGGGAGCAAGAAAAAAGATGAGGAAGAAGCTTCTGTGGAAGAAGTCATGGAAGAGGCTATTCTTGTAGAAGAGGAAATCCAGGAGGACAAGGAAGGAGATGTGAAGGCACAGAAGCCTAAGAAAGAGAGGGGACCTCAAAGCCCCTATAATTATCCGGAGTATGCACCACTCCCGCCTTTCCCCCAGAGAGCTCCATCTCCAGCCAAGAAGGGAGCCCAATTTACAAGATTCTTGGACATGGTTAAAAATGTTAATATGAATGTTCCTTTTCTGGATCTTGTCACGGCTGTGCCTCGGTACGCAAAGTTCTTAAAAGATTTGATCGCGAATAAGGAGCAAATTCTGCGTTGTGAGGTGCCAATCCCACTTACTAAGGAGAGTCAGGCTTGGATGAACAATGAATTACCTCCTAAGCTCAAAGACCCTGGGAGTTACACAGTACCTTGCACAATTGGAGGGAGATTCTTTAACAAAGCATTGTGTGACCTTGGGGCAGGAATAAATCTCATGCCACTGTCCATTGCTGAGAGTATAGGACTGGGAGAGAGAATCAAGCATGTGGCTATCTTGCTCCAATTGGCAGACAGATCTCTTGTGCAACCAACTGGAATGGTGGAAGATGTCTTGGTCTCAGTAGACAAATTTTTGCTTTCGGTAGATTTCATAGTCCTGGATATGGAGGAAGATCCGGAAGTCCCACTTATTTTTGGTAGACCATTCCTGGCTACTGGCGATGCACTTATTGAAGTGAAAGGGAAAATCATCACATTTAAAGTCAATGGTGAAGAAGTGGTAGTCAACTTGAACTATGCAATGAAACACCCCCAGTCCATAGAGCAATGCTGTTTGGCAAATCTTGTGAAAGGTAACCTCCAATCACTTGGATTAGAACATACATGTAAATTCCCTATTGCATTACATGAGTCTTGTAAGGATGATATGTATGAAGAATTTGAGAATGTGTTAACTGCTGAAGAGAGTGACATTGTGCATGAAATGAAAAGTGTGGTTGAACAAACTGTGATAAATGCCTCTGTCAAAAAAATGAATTGTGATTGTGAATCTGACAAAAATTCTGAAAATGATCTGAAGTTGAGTGAAATGAATAATGTGCTTGACAACTGTGAGATAAATGAGCCTCATGCAAAAATGAAGCTGGAGACTGAAATTGACAAAAATGATGAAAATGTTGAACTGTGTGAAAAGTTGTCAGATGCTCTTGTTAATACTGATGAAATTGTGGAAGTTGCGCCCACTGAGGTAAGGCCAAAAATTTTTGTTAATTACAGGGATAAGAGCCCAATGTCACCAGTCAAGAAGCCCACCAAGCGGGAACAGCAACCCTTACTCAGCCATCTAAAGCATGCATTTTGGAGAAAAAAGAAGAAACGTCAATAAGAATCACCAAACAGTGAAGTGGAAGCTAAGGCCATAGGAATAGGCTGGGAAGTCAAGAGGGGCAAAACAAAAGTCTCTAAGTCCACACTGGAGGACAAAGGATATATTCAAGTCTCGGGACAAAACTGCTTCGGAAGGCCTCCTCGACATTGACTCATTATGTCTGGCTGAGGACAATAAACCAAGCGTTGTGTTGGGAGGCAACCCAACCTTTCCAATTCCTTTCTTTGTTTTGTTTCATTTTTTGGTAGTAGGTTTGTTCTAATAAATGATTGAACCTCAACTCTCAAATCTCTTGATGTGTAGGGAAGCCGATGGACAAAAAATGGAAGCTGAAGAAAAAGGCAGTGTGCATGAGCAGACAGGTGTAACTTCACTCAAGTAGTAGGGATTTGTATGTCCGGATGTCACGGGACATAACAGGTAACATTGTGTAGAATATTCTCTGCACTGAAGAAAAGGTGAGAATAAAATCTCAAATTTGACACCGTGCACAATCCGCGAAATATTTAACCCTTCTGAACCGATGCGAGCTAAAATTTGTACTGCACTTGTGAAGCCTAAACCAGATAATCTGACCAGTTTCACTGAGTATTGCAGGGAAAAATCAAATCAACATTGAGGGCTGATGGATCGCAAAGCACGCGTGGAAGCAAAAAAATGTTATACACACATGTATCACACTGTGCACTATGTTAACCAAACTGGTTGAGAAGAATTGGTCAAGGCATGATAAGAATTGGTGAAATGATGATGACATGTGATAATGTGGGGCCAAGGATTTTGTTTGGTAGCAAAATGTTTGTTCAAGTGGCCGAATCATGCAAGGAAAAGCTTGATTTGATTGCACAAGCTCTTGTTGCCATCTTTCTTGTCATATAGCAATTTGTCATCTAGTGTAGTCACATGCTAATTGTTTTCTAGCCTGGGATGACCGAAACATGCATGGAGACTTCTCTTATAAATACCATGAATTGTATATGCATTTATTGGGAGAAGTTTGGCCGAGAGAAGGAGAACACGAAGGGACATCATTTCTCTTGAGTCGGAGCTACACAAATTCTATTCATAATTTGCAATTAGTCTTGCTAATATCCAACCAAGTACCATGCCTCCCACGAAGACTGCTCAAGCCTCAACATCTAATTTCAAGGGCCAAGGTTCCAAGGGAAAAGCCAAAATTGTAAGATGCGAAACCTCCTCCGATGACTCTGGGTCTGATAAAGAGTATTTTCCAAGGGAATGCGAAGTAGGGGAAGTACAAGGCACCAACCAAAGGAAAAGAAAGACACTGCAACAAGCTGTTCTTCAACGCTTTGTTAATGCCGAAGCCCAAGAAAAATTTTGTGACTTTGCCATCCGACACATCCATGTTGAGAGGCCATTCAGTATCACCAAGAAGCCCTACACTGAGATTATCCAGTTATACAATTGGCAGCTGCTAACAGTGGCCCAGGAAAAATGTAATGTGGCTATCGCGAAAGAATTTTATGCAAATGCCGTTGGGGCTGATCCGAAGGAAATCAAGGCAAAAGGTGTGTTTGTGAGGGGAAAATATCTCAAGCTGACAAGTCAGTTAATAAACAAACATTACGGACTCAAAGACTATCTAAGGGATGAGCTTACTAAGCTGAGCATAGAGGGGAACCCAGATACAGTGCTACAAGCATTGAGTCTCCCTGAATCAGATTGGGTACGAAATTAGTTTGGTGACCCAAGGCATACTTTTCTCAATAACTTGACTGCAGAGGCTAAAACTTGGCTGTTACTCATAAACTCCTGTATCATTCCCACAACACACAACACTTGGATCTCCAGGGACAGGCTCTTCTTGGTATATGCTATAAAGAATAGGCTTACAATAAACGTGGGCAAGTTTATGATCACTTACATCAATCGCGATTGCGGAGGACAATCAAGCAATGTACTTCCCACACTTCCTGTTGGAACAGGCCGTGAAGCAAGGGGTACGAATCTCTGCGGGCAAAGAATGTCAGACATCAGCAGGGCCTGTTAGGGATTCCTAACTGAGGGCTTACCAGCACGCGGAGAAGGTGGATAGACAACAAAGGGAGGAAGAAGCAAGAGAAAGGGAACTGGCAGTGCCAATGATGGAAGAAATCGATGAGGAACAGGCTCCAGCTGAGCTAAATCAGCCTCTACCCAACCAGCCACCGCCTCAAGTGTTTGATAATTTCCACAACATGCAGCATGCATTGGAGGGCCTTCAAACATCATTTCAAAATCAGCACAACTCCCTTATGCAGCATATTGACGAGATGGAAAGAATGTGGACTGGGATGCAGGAATGCTTGGGAATACTAGGGATGAGATTGGACTCGATGGTGCAAGAGAAAACCTCTCAGTGGACCGCAATAGACAACAAGCTCACTCAATGACAAACGGCTGTTCACAATCTCAATTTGATTATGGTGTATCACTATCAATCCCGAGGACCAAATTCATATTTCCCTCCCTTGGAGGAAATGGATACTCAAGCAAGGATGATTGTGGACACGTCTAGAATGAGGGTAGCAATGCAACAAAGGGTGAGTTCGAGTGCTGGACCAAGTGCACCAAATTTCAGAAATGCTCCGCCGCCTTTCCTTGGTTTTTCCCAGTTTGCCAACCAACCGCCTCCTCCAGGAACATAAACTGGGTAGACTCTTTCTTTTCTTCCACAATGGGGACCATTGCGCAATTTAAGTGTGGGGGGGAAGAGATTTATGCTATGGGGCTATTGGAACGTGACGATGCTTGTGTGGATTGCTCTTACCTTGCCTTGAAGTTATGCTGTGTGTTTGTAAGGCTTAGTGCCTTTGCTTTAATATTTTTATTCTATGTGTGCTATGTGTTGTCGGGAACGGATGTGGTGTTTATTATATTAGTAGCATTTAGATGGTGTAATTTTCTTATTTTCCTTGTGTTGTTGTGTGGAAAGAAAAATAAGGCAGTGACTAGCACTGACTTTGTAATGTGTTTAAATTTTCAGTTGCGATAAATGTAAGTGTTTGTTGTTGTGTTGTGCAATTATTGCCACTATCCATCGAACACACTTGCACATCCAATGCACTCGCACTCTCACTCTCAATCTCATCATTAAGAACAAAGACATGCAGATGGGCCAATTAGCCAAGGCAAGCCACCAAAGGCCTCAGGGCACCCTTTCTATTGACACTGAGCCGAACCCAAAAGGGAAGAAAGTGTGCAATGCCATAACATTGAGGTGTGGTAAAGAGCTCAGTGGGAGCAAGAAAAAAGATGAGGAAGAAGCTTTTGTGAAAGAAGTCATGGAAGAGGCTATTCTTGTAGAAGAGGAAATCCAGGAGGACAAGGAAGGAGATGTGAAGGCACAGAAGCCTAAGAAAGAGAGGGGACCTTCAAAGCCCCTATAATTATCCGGAGTATTGCACCACTTCCCGCCTTTCCCCCAGAGAGCTCCATCTCCAGCCAAGAAGGGAGCCCAATTTACAAGATTCTGGACATGGTTAAAAATGTTAATATGAATTGTCCTTTTCTGGATCTTGTCACGGCTGTGCCCTCGGTACGCAAAGTTCTTAAAAGATTGATCGCGAATAAGGAGCAAATTCTGCGTTGTAGGTGCCAATCCCACTTACTAAGGAGAGTCAGGCTTGGATGAACAATGAATTACCTCCTAAGCTCAAAGACCCTGGGAGTTACACAGTACCTTGCACAATTGGAGGGAGATTCTTTAACAAAGCATTGTGTGACCTTGGGGCAGGAATAAATCTCATGCCACTGTCCATTGCTGAGAGTATAGGACTGGGAGAGAGAATCAAGCCTGTGGCTATCTTGCTCCAATTGGCAGACAGATCTCTTGTGCACCAACTGGAATGGGTGGAAGATGTCTTGGTCTCAGTAGACAAATTTTTGCTTTCGGTAGATTTCATAGTCCTGGATATGGAAGGAAGATCCGGAAGTCCCACTTATTTTTGGTAGAACCATTCCTGGCTTACTGGCGATGCACTTATTGAAGTGAAAGGGAAAATCATACACATTTTAAAGTCAATGGTGAAGAAGTGTAGTCAAACTTGAACTATGCACATGAAACACCCCCCAGGATCCATAGAGGCAACTGCTGTTTGGCAAATCTTGTGAAAGGTAACCTCCAATCACTTTGGAGTTAGAACATACATGTAAATTCCCTATTGGCATTACATGAGTCTTGTAAGGAATGATATGGTATGGAAGAATTTGAGAATGTGTTAACTGCTGAAGAGAGTGACATTGTGCATTAAATGAAAAGATGTGGTTGAACAAACTGTGATAAATGCCTCTGTCAAAATAAATGAATTGTGAGTTGTGAATCTGACAAAAATTCTGAAAATGTGATCTGAAGTTGAGTGAAATGAATAATGTGCTTGACAACTGTGAAGATAAATGAGCCTCATGCAAAAATGAAGCTTGGAGACTGAAATTGACAAAAAATGATGAAAATGTTGACACTGTGTGAAAAGTTGTCAGATTCTCTTGTTAATACTTGATGAAATTTGTGGAAGTTGCGCCCACTGAGGTAAGGCCAAAAATTTTTGTTAATTTCTAGGGATAAGAGTCCCAATGTCAACCAAGTCAAGAAGCCCACCAAGCGTGGAACAAGCAACCTTACTGCAGCCATCTTAAAGCATGCATTTTTGAGTAAAAAAAGAAGAAACCGTCAATAAGAGTCACCAACAGTGATAGTGGAAGCTATAGCGCCAATAGGAAATAGCTGGGAAGTCACAGATGGGGGCAAAAACAATAGATCTCTAAGTCGCACACTGGAAGGACAAAGGGCTATATTGCAACGTCGGTGGGTCCAAAACTGCTTCGGAATGAAGGCCCTTCCCATCGCCAAAACTGTGATCCGGAAGGAAATCAAGGCAAAAAGGTGTGGTTTAAACCCGTGAAGGGGAAAATATCTCAAGAGCTGACAATGGCGAGGTTCAGTTAATACAACATAACATTACGGACTCAAAGACTATCTAAGGGATGATCTTACTAAGCTGAGCATAGAGGGGAACCCAGATACAGTGCTGCAAGCATTGAGTCTCCCTGAATCAGATTGGGTACGAAATTAGTTTGGTGACCCAAGGCATACTTTTCTCAATAACTTGACTGCAGAGGCTAAAACTTGGCTGTTACTCATAAACTCCTGTATCATTCCCACAACACACAACACTTGGATCTCCAGGGACAGGCGCTTCTTGGTATATGCTATAAAGAACAGGCTTACTATAAACATGGGCAAGTTTATGATCACTTACATCAATCACGCGATTGCGGAGGACAATCAAGCAATGTACTTCCCACACTTCCTGTTGGAACAGGCCGTGAAGCAAGGGGTGCGAATCTCTGCGGGCGAAGAATGTCAGATATCAGCAGGGCCTGTTAGGGATCCCTAACTGAGGGCTTACCAGCACGCGGAGAAGGTGGATAGACAACAAAGGGAGGAAGAAGCAAGAGAAAGGGAACTGGCAGTGCCAATGATGGAAGAAATCGATGAGGAACAGGCTCCAGCTGAGCTAAATCAGCCTCTACCCAACCAGCCACCGCCTCAAGTGTTTGATAATTTCCACAACATGCAGCATGCATTGGAGGGCCTTCAAACATCATTTCAAAATCAGCACAACTCCCTTATGCAGCATATTGACGAGATGGAAAGAATGTGGACTGGGATGCAGGAATGCTTGGGAATACTAGGGATGAGATTGGACTTGATGGTGCAAGAGAAAACCTCTCAGTGGACCGCAATAGACAACAAGCTCACTCAATGACAAACGGAAGTTCACATTCTCAATTTGATGTATGGTGTATCACTATCAAGTCCCTTTCGCGAGGACCAAATTCATATTTCCTCCCTTGGAGGAAATGGAATACTCTAGCAAGGATGATTGTGAACACGTTCTAGGAGGGAGGGTAGCCAATGCGACACAAAGGTGTGAGTTCGAGATGCTGGCACCAAGGTGCATCCAAAATTACAGAAATGCGCCGCCGCCTCTTTCCCTTTGGTTTTTCCCCAGTTTGCTCTTAACCACACGCCTTCCTCCAGGCACATTAAACTGGGTAGACTCTTTCTTTTCTCTCCCACCATGTGGGGACCATTGTTGCAATTTAAAGTGTGGGGGGGGGGAAAGAGATTTATGCTATGGGGCTATTGGAACGATGACAATGCTTGTGTGGATTGCTCTTACCTTGCCTTGAAGTTATGCTGTGTGTTTGTAAGGTTTAGTGCCTTTGCTTTAATATTTTTATTCTATGTGTGCTATGTGTTGTGGGGAACGGAGATGGTGTTTATTATATTAGTAGCATTTAGATGGTGTAATTTTCTTATTTTCCTTGTGTTGTTGTGTGGAAAGAAAAACAAGGCAGTGACTAGCACTGACTTTGTAATGTGTTTAAATTTTCAGTTGCGATAAATGTAAGTGTTTGTTGTTGTGTTGTGCAATTACTGCCACTATCCATCGAACACACTTGCACATCCAATGCACTCGCACTCTCAATCTCATAATCAAGTCCATAAATTGTTACCCAACTGTGATGTATGCAAAATTTTTTAGTTTTACAGTATTCACTCGATGCATACAAATTGCTGGGTAAAGTGCAATGTCAAGGTAAGATAGAAACGCCAGCACTATATCTGACATTGAAGAGGGCTTATGCTTCTTTACTTGTATGTGCTCTCTACTCGTAAACACTTATTCTTGCATTTTGAGTATATAGTCTATTGAAGACACACACAAACACAAAATGATTGAGAAATGATGCAATTGAGAAGAAAAAGCCAGTGGCAAATAAACGGAAAAAATAGCCACAAAACCCTGGCAGCCAAGCACAAAAAATGCGACATGAATTCCAAAAGAAAATATTCAGCACTAATGTGCATGTTAAGCTCAGTGAAGTTTTGTAATGTTTAAGTGTTTCGTGTGTGTGGACAAAAGGATTGTAGTGCAAGAATTTTTGATTAAGTGTTTACTTGAGTACTTTGCATAGACAGTGTGAGGAAACATGAGAAACTCTCAGCACACACTGCACGCTAGCGGTTTGGTCTTTATTCATGGTACCTTACTTGACAATTTGTATAAATTAGATGAACTGTGAACTTGCCCAACTAAATGTTATTGCATGCGAAAAGTTTTGAAAATTGATAGTTGATGATGTTGTGAGTGTTGAATGTGGAGTGGATAGAGTTTGGCTTTACTTTGCTCGGGACTAGCAAAGATTTAAGTGTGGGGGGTTGATAAGTCGGTCTTGTACCGACTTAATTGCTCTACTTTCTTAGTCTTTTGCATGAAATTACAAGATGAAGGATGCTTGATATACGTTTTGTATGCATATATGCTTAGAATTTGGAGATTGAGTAGATTGGTCAAGTGTTGTGAAAATAGCTTGTAAAAGTGTTATATTTGCACTTGAATGAGAGTCAAGCACACACTCAACCATTTTGGAGTCCAAGTCTCAAGCATCACATAAAAGTCCTAACACACAACACAAACACACACAAAACATGTAACACACAACACACACACACAACACGCCACTCACACACTTGCACACGGCGGGTGCCTACGCCTACACACACAGCTATGGCGCCCGCCATGCACACACCACACTCACTCATTTTTTTCACTTGCATTTTTCATGCATTGCACTTATGTATTTTCTGTGCATTTTTCATGCATACACGTTCAAGTCATTAAGAGAAAAGTACATTTTTCATACATTTTTCATGACCTCCCCGCAAAGAAAGGAAACTTCCGGGAATTTTACGGAGCCAAGTCATTAATAGAAAAGTATAAAAGGCAGAGAGGAGCACAAAGAAAAGGAGATCGGATCTTGAGAAGAAAATCAGAGAGAAAAAGGTAGGAAAACCCTAAGTGGAGATACAGAGAGGAATCAGCACAACATAGCTTACATACAGAATTTACTCTTTGTAATTATGGTATATCAGCTGATCACCATGATTGGCTAGATTTAGGGTGTTGTCTTGAGGGTCAATTGTATGGATCTCCAGCTTGTTTGAGACATTTGAAATAGAATTATCTGTGTTATTCTTGATTGATGTTCATTACATGTTTTATCTCATTGTGTTTGCACAAATTCCTTTAAATCTACATTTGGTCTGCGGTACCCACTGAGATCTGTGTGGATCTACCAAAGGCAATTGGATCTACATGAATTGAATTGAAAATCAAACTCCTGTGAGTCTCAAGATCAGTTACCCTTGTGATTTTACTTGTGCGGTACCCACTGACAATTAGAATCAATTTTACGAAAATGACTTGAGTTTATCTGTATAGAATAGTCTGAATGCTTGCCTCATTTAGATGCCCCAAGGGAGATAACAGGGAATAGAACTAGGATTGTTTTGTAAGGTAGGGATCTGGGGTCTTAATTTGTGCCAAGGGCTTGCCCCTACCAAGGGAAAGTCTAAGGAGCATTGTGAAATGGAGTTTGGAGAACCACCAGGGTTGATCAAGTCCAGGACACTATGCAGTTCTAGTCCCCTCACATGAGCACACACAAGTCAAGGATTATAAGCTGAGATCCATGTTAATCGCACCCCCTCGAGACAACACAATTCCTTTCTCATTGATTTGATTTCCTGTTAGACCTTCGATCCTTACATTTGGTTATAGTCCTATTCATTATTTATTGTTCTATTCCAATCTATCACTGATCAAAACTGTGACACATCCCTCTCCCTGTGGATATGATCCCATCACCACTACTACATTCTTAGAGGTTTGGGTAAAATTGGCGAGGCGAGCCCACGACAGCTCCGCTTACCACCAATGCCACTTGAATCACTCAATCCGGAACTAAATAGATAGAGATATGATCAAAATATTTAACTATGGCAGATTCTCTCAGCATTAGATTTTCGACACCTCTTGTCGAGTTTCACTTTGTTATCCCAACTTGCAGTCTTAGACTCCATAGATCAACTTGAGGCATATTTTTCTTTATATCCCAAGCCTCTATACATATAATTCATCACATATAATTGGGATAAACACCTTGAATTCCATGAATTTTGAATAGCAACCTGGTTTGCTTTCAAGTACTGTATTTAAAAGTAACAACTGTTATATTGAATTGTATAAGTTTTCAATTAAATGTAACACTCATTAAATTAAAATGTATCAGCCTTAAGTTTAAAAATAACATTTTTAAATTAAAATGTATCACTTTTATATTTAAAAGTAATACTTTAAACTTGACAATATCAGTATTATGATGTTTAATATGAGGTAACGAGCTAGTCTCATATATTAATTAGTCTATTTAGCATTGAGTTTAAAATAACATTTTGTATATACTGAAATAATAAGTGTGTAGTTTATATTAAAATACCATTGACTTGGAAAATATCAGTGTTACATTAAAAGTAACACATTTAAATTGAAAGACATCAATCTTAAATTTAAAAGTAATAGTATTATATTCAAATGTATTAGTGTTATATTTAAAAGTAACACTCTAACCTTGACTAATAGTATTATATTCAAATGTATTAGTGTTATATTTAAAAGTAACACTCTAACCTTGACAAGTATCAATAATATATTTAAAAATAACACTTTTATATTGAATTGTATTAGTCTTGAGTTTAAAAGTGGCACTATTTGTTTGACAATTATCATTGTTAAATTTAACATTAACACTTTTAAATTGAAATATATTAGTTTTAGGTTTAAAAGTATCACTATTAAATTAAAATGTATCAGTGTTAAATTTAAAAGTAACACTCTAAACTCGACAAATATAAGTATTGTATTTAATAATAACACTATTATATTGAATTATATCAGTGTTTCTTTAATAATTCAGAGTGATACTTTTTAATATTATTGTGATACTTTTAACACTTGTGGTACTAGCTCTTTGATGCCCATTGTATATAGTTTTCATACCAAGAGTATTACTTTTTAATGTTACCCAGTGTGTTATTTTTTCTAGTAGAAAGTAATACTTTTTGAAGTCATCCAATGTTGTTACACTTGTAACTGAGAGTGATACTTTTAAAGTTCATCATAAAATTTTTTAAATCAAATGTGAATGTTTTAAACACTAATAGTTTATATGCTGTACATGATTTTATATACTTTTTTTAGCTGAGAGTTATACATCTTAATTAATGTGATCATGATACTTTTAAACATCATAGGAGTGTTACTTTTAATCCAATTGTACATACTTTTTGGAATCGAGAGTGGTATTTTTTCATGTTATAGTGATATTTTTAAAACCATTGTGTATGTTTTTTAGTCACCGGTTATGTTACATTGATAATCAAGAGTGACATTTTTTAAAGTAAGAAACTTCATACTTTTAATATCCAATGTTTACATGTTTGGATGCGAGAGTGATACTTTTCAATTTCTAATAGTGATACTTTTGGAGTCAAGAGTGATGCTTTTATAGTAGAAAATGATACTTTTTAGAGCAAACTGCCCCAAAAATCAATAAATGTTTTCTAAATCCGCCTTTTGGTCACTAAAATTTAAAGTGGCCAAAAAGCACATTGAACTCTTTAAACTTGTGACTTTAGATCATCCCGTCCAATTCATCCGTGAGTACAAACAAAAATCAACTTTTTCAATGGTGAATTTGTCCGAACAAGACAAAATGAGGGATAAAATCTTAAAACTACCAACTGCAACCATCAAATCTATAAAATGTTTGTTTAAAACCATCAAAATCTCAATTTTTCTTTTGCAATTGTCAATGGCAGAGCGGTAGCCACATAAGGTGAACCAACCTATTTGGAAACCCATGAAATAGTTTAGATCTAAAAAAGGACAAGACGACGCCATATGGAAGCCATGAAGCGGTTTAGATGTGAAAAAGACCAATCTGCTTAGGAAGCCATAAAGCCACGATGTAGAGGTGGAAAGGGTCACAGTTCCGTTCTATTGTGTTTTTCAAGTTCTGCTTCAAGATAATTTATAAACTTTATAAAAGGATTCGGTTGTATCACATTTTCCTTTCTTTCAAATTTTTTCCTTCAATTTGGTGTGGTCTTACAGTAAATGATGTGGTCCTTTTTTTTTTAAACCAAAGCGATAACTTCATTTCACAAAAAAGTTTTATACAATCAACCCAATGGTTGAACATCTGTTTCGGCTGTAGTTTGCAACCATCTAGGGAAATCGCATTCCCAACACTTGATACTTACATCCTTTACAGCTTCCTTTGCTAACAATAAAGGGGTTGAGTTGAATTTACTATGGATATAAGTAAATCTACAACACTCAAATAAGTTGGCCAACAAAAAGATATCTTCAACTATAGTCAATGGTGCATCACTGATGAGTCTTCTCTGCTGCAATTTTTGTACTAAAGTTTTGATATCTAATTGTATCTCTACCTTATGCCAGTTATTTTGGAGAGCATGTAGAAGAGCTTCCAGGACTGCCTCCAAATCAGTTACCACTGGTGTGCTTAATCCCACCCTAGCAGCTGACATAGCTTGAATTAGCTGTCCTTCATGGTTTCTTGCTACCATTCCGTAAGCTGACACCCCTTCTTTTTTACTTGTTATCCCAACAACATTCAACTTGATCCATTCGGGGAGTGGTCTCGTCCATCTATCCAACTGTTCTGGAATTGCATTTTGGACTCTTGTCTTAGATGTATGCAACTTGTTTACCTCTATGAATTCTGTCCATTCCTTGTATGCTTTCTCAATGATGTCTAATGGAGAGGAGACAATATGGTTAAAAACTCTGTTGTTCCTAGCTTTCCAAGTTTGCCATAGAAGATAGGTTGTTAGCTCAACTCTGTTATCCAGTTCTCGTGCCTTCTTAATCCTGCAGATACTTAGCCACCAGCTCTTGAAATCAGTTTTTTCTATCAAGTCACCATCCCAGTTGACCGGAGCCTGCTTCCACATAATTTGAATTACTGGACAATCGAACAGCATATGCATCAAGCCTTCATTCTCTCCTATTTCAAAATGATGTGGTCCTTCAATTTCAAATTTTTTGAAGTCTTGCTCCAGGAAAATTTTGATCCTACAGTAAATGATGGGAAAAAAAATTGGAAGAGAATACAAACAAGTTTCACAAGTATTTGGAACATTCAACCTTCTGGATTTTGATAATCTCATTTTTGTCCCTTCTTCTTTTCTCCCATTTGGTTTAGTTGAAAAAAAATTAATCTTTTCATTGTTCTTTTGATAGAATAATTGCTGCTAGGGAGGTTTTCTCGTGGAGTTTGAGTGACTAAATTTTGAAATAGGAGAGAAAAAGTTGAAAATTCGTCTTTTCGCTCATTTGGGTTGGTTGGAAAGAATTAATCTTTTCATAGTACTTTTGAAAGAAATAATCTTTTCATTGTTCTTTTGAAAGCATAATTGTTGCTATGGCGATTTTACAATAGAATTTGAGTGACTTAATTTTAAGAGCAAAAGGAAAAAAATTCACTCAACTTTTTTCAAATTCGGGTTTTGGTCATTGAACTCTTAAGTTGGTTAAAAGGGTCATCTAACTATCTAGATGTACGTATTTAGGTCATTCCGTCATTGAAATCCGTTATGTTTTTTAAAGCCGTTAAATTAGAGGGCATTTAAGTCTTTTAAATATAAATTTAAAGGGTATTTATGTAAACCACATAACTTATCGTGAACAGTGTTATCTTCAACCTTTTTTTTCCAATCTAATTACCAATGATCTTTTCAGATCTAATCACTGCAAATATCATCCTGAACTAGATTAGAGATAGCAACGGAATTTGTTGTTTGGAGAAATTGGTTATAAGTAAAAGATTGTTTGGATAAAGTAGTGATAAGTAAAGGAATCCAAGTTAATCAATTAAGAAGAAGAAGATAACGTAGGCAATAGCACTCGAGAAAGAACAATAATCCAATATTTTCTATATAATTATGAAACATTAATGTTAACTATCACAAAATGGAAACTTTTCACATATTAACATCAAAAAATCAAAAACTGAATGTTTTCTCTCAAAATTAATAAGATGTAATGAAATTTTATAATTAATTATCAAGATTCTATATACTTCATCACCCTCTTATTCTTCTGCCACTTAGCCCTATTTTTCCCAATTGGGACTCCATATCAAAACCTCCCAACATTTCAACCACTAGAATTAGAGTGGCCAGAAATTGAAACACAGTAGCCACCGCATTCATCTTGGCCTTTACAATATAACCTCCTCCACTTGCTCAGCGGCATCACCAGCAAAGGAGGACCTCTTACATCCTCAAGAGAAAATCCTCCAACATCATCTGGGTTACTTGCTAGCGCTAGCGAAAACATTATTTTGAACTCTTTGACACCTATAGCTCCGCCTCAGGTGACAATATCCTTCTAGATCTCATCCACCATCTTGAAACAAACATGGATCTTTTTTTTTCAAAATACTAATTTAAAGTGGTATTTAGTATACTGATTACAAGAGCACAAGTGTCGAGATGAAATTGAAGAAAATGTTTAGTAAAAACCAGATAAGATGTAAAAATGTTAATAAGGTGATGATGTGTTAATAAGATGTAAAAATGTTAATAATAATTATGATGATGTTAAAAATGTTATAAAAATGTTAGTATACTGATTACAAGAGCACAAGTGTCGAGATGAAATTGAAGAAAATGTTTAGTAAAAACCATATAAGCTGTAAAAATGTTAAAAATGTTAATAAGATGTAAAAATGTTAATAATAATTATGATGATGTGTCGATGGAGAAAAATCCAAATATATTCTTATATTTAAAAGACAAAAATACCCTCTAGTATAACCGTTTTAAAAAATATAACAAACTTCAATGACGAAATGACTAAAAAACTACATTTAAATAGTTCAATGACTTTTTTCATTAGTTTAATACTTTAGTGATCAAAATCCGAATTTGAAAAAAGTTGAGTGGCCATTTTTGCCTTTTGCTCACATTTTAAAATAGAAGAGAAAACGTTGAAATCTGAAAGGGCGGAGAGAGCAAGGGAGAAAGAAAGCTAATCGGACAAATTTATTTTGAAAAAGTTGATTTCCGCCTGCACTTACGATTGAATTGGAATGAACTAAAGTCATGGGTTTAAGGAGTTCAGTAACATTTTTGGCCACTTTAAAATTTTAGTGACCAAAAGGCGGATTTAGAAAAAGTTTAATGACTTTTGGGGTAGTTTGCTCTACTTTTTAATGTCATCGCATACTCAATGTGTATAATTTTGTATCCATGAGTAATACTTTTTAAAATACAATAGTGATATTTTGGTATACAAGAGTGATACTTTTTAAGGTAATTTTGATAATAATATTTTCCATGGTAATGTCTTTAATCTTTGTCACGTTTATCACACATTGAAATCACGATTAATTCTCTGTTACATATGTGAAGGTGCTTCATAAGAAAGCAGCCATAATGTAAAACATTTACCACAATTTATATAGGATATTATTGATATTTAGGAAGGTATATTTAACACAATTTTGTATAGAATATTATAGATATTTAGGAAGGTAGAGAGAAAAAAAAGAGTAAGAAAGAATCGATTTTCAAGCCTTGTCACCAATTGAATAATGAATTTAAGAATAATAATAGTAGTAATGAAAAAAAAACAATATTGTGCCTCTACTATTTAAAAGAAGTGTCCAAAATAATAGAAAAGGAATTCAATTATAATAAAATAGGCATTTCCAATAAAAGAAGTGTCCAAAAGTAAAAGTTGTTTTACAATCTTCTAATTGTGAGATTCCAAATTACACATGTATGAGGAAAATTGCTTCACATAACCAAAATTAACATGATTCAATTCCTTATTTCATGTGTAAGGAGATCATATCCTATATCTAAAATTATCTCTGTCCTATTCTGTTGAATGTCTAAAACGATGTAGTTTAACTAAAACTAGAGACTAAAAGCATAAATATCACTAAAATCACTTTACAATTATTAGACCATGACCAAGGAATTAGTGAATCCTATGACGTATTTTAACCTTGAACATAATAAGACAGAGATAATCTTAGACAGAAGATCCCAACCCATGTGTAAGAAATACAAGTCCTTGGGATCTTTCATTATCCAATAGAAAATGATGGATTAAAATTATGCATAAGTTTTTTCGAAAATTGCAAGTGTTTTCAAAAATTCAAACCATAACCTACAGAAACTGAAAATTTTACTTTTCAGTTTGTTTCCTTAATCTACTAGTTTATATGATTTTTATTGAGTCAGAAATAAAAATGGAACAGTTAAAAACATTTGTAAATAGTTTGTTTAAAAAATCACAAATTTTTTCTTTAAACTTTAAATTGTAGCGCAAAAAAATTGAATTTTTTTTGAAATGATTGTTTTTCAATTATTTGACCACAATCTACGAATTTTAATATTTTCTATTGAATCGACAACAAAAAAATAGACAACTAAAAATATACATACATAGTAAAAAAATTGTAACTTTCTCTTTAAGGCTAATTTGGATAGAGGGAAAAGGAAGGAGAGGAAAGGAAATGAAAGGGACAGATTACGATTTGTGCATTTGGATAATATTTTTTGGAGGGAGAGGAAAGAAAACGAAGGGATTAGGAGGGATTACATATAACTTGTTGAATCTATTTTTGTTTCCGTCCAAAAGTAGGCGAAAATTGAAGGAAACGATTGATGGTTAATAATTAGTCATTATAAAAGTACTTTTTTAACTTAAATTTTTGTTTAAAAATTATAACGTAAACTTTTATGCGTAAACAACTCTTATAAAGATTTGAGAAAATTAATCTCTTGTAATTATATCTACCTCCAGAGTTCTAATTTTATTAAAATTTGATTTTGATTTCTATAACTTTAATAATTCTTCGCATGAATGAATATTTAACTACAAGATTATTCAAATTATTATGATATATTAATAAACAATAATTTCAATTTCTTACAAATTCTACTTACCTACAAAATAATAATAGAGTTCTATTTTATTTTTAAGTTGAGTCAACATTTAATTATAAAACTTTTATGTTAAAAAAATATCGTTATAAAATTTAGAATAATTATATATTAATAAGAAGTTATCGACATCCAAGATTAGCTTTTTATACGTCAAATATCATCGTTTTATATAAAAATACAATAGTCTCCTAAAAAATTATAAAAGTTGTAAAAAATAATATATATTTTTTATGAAAAATAACACGCTTATCTAAATTTGACATATTTTTTTATTTGATTGTTGTTTTTATATTTATTTATTTTATTGGTTCTGTTATTTTTAGTTTAATTTTATATTATATAAAAAAGATTAATAAAATGGATAGTAGATTAAGATTTAAAAAGAAAAGTAATTATGAATTGATTGTTTTAATTTATTATATTAGTTGATAAATTAGTCATACAATATAAAAATTTTATCTTTTTTTGCTTTTCCTTCCAATGTCTACAAATATTTTTAGTATATTATTTCCTTTCTCTTCTATCCTATCCAAACGGATAGAAGGGAAACTGTTTTTATCTATTCTACTTTCTTTCCTTTCCACCAATTTTATTTCCTTTTCTCTCCCTCTATTTTCCTCAATCCAAATATAGCTTAAAACTAAGTTATAATGTGCAAAAATATAGATTTTCTTGGAGTTCTTACTTTTCTATTCTTTTCTCATAATCCACTGATGGAGAAGTTTCCCATCAAGTGGGAAGAAAAAAAATCGACTATTAAAAACATGCATGTATAGTTTTTAAAAATTGTAGTTTTCTTTTGAAAATCTAATATTATTATAATCTACAAAAATTGAGAATTTTTAAAATGCTTACTTTTTTTTACCCAACATATTACATTTTCTTGGTTGAATCTGGAACCAAAAATTGGTTATCAAAGGTATAGTAATATAGTTTTTTATCATGATTTTTCTTAGAAAGTCCGATGTCTGGCAAAAATTTAAAATTTCTAAAAATGTTATTTTTATTTTTATTTTTTTGTCATAACTTACTAGTATACATGATTCTTATTATGTCAATAATAATAATAATAATAAATAGATAGTCAAAAACACATGTATATATATTTTTTAGAAAATCACCAGTTTTTTTTTCAAAAGCTTAATGTGGTACATGTGAAAACTAGATTTGTTCTTGAAATATTTTGGATATGTGTTTTATTTTGAGAACTGAGAAAAACAATGTATCAAAAAAGCTTTTTATAAAAGAAATATTTTAGTTTTGAGATTTAAGTGTTTGAAAAGATAAGTTTGTTTTTATTGGCTTTTGTGTAAAATAATTAATTTATTAAATAAATTTTAAAGTAAAAAAAAATTATAAATTGTTTGGGTTGGCCATCAGTGGCCACCGCCAGCTGGCCGGATTTCGGTCACTTAGCCAGAACTTTACCGTAATCCAACCAGCCTCAATAGCGGCTGAATGGCAGTGATCAACCTTTGATTGCTGTCAGTCAACCTAACAAATTAAAAAATCAAAAAATTTAAAAGAATAACAAAGGAGCCAAATGCCCTTGTTTTCTATTTAGAGAATTTGAAAATTTTTGTTTTGAAAATTAGAGATAAACAAACAAGACATTTTGGAAAGAGATGAGAAATCCAAATAGAGCCTTAGGTTTCCTTTGTTTTTTCCATTATTTTCTAGTTTACACTTTTTCATTGAATCACAAGCAAAAAAATAAACCCATGCACACATAAGTTTTCATAAAATCGTAATTCTCTCCCAAACACATAATGCTATAGCCCAGAACTATATATGACATTTTATTAGGTTTACTTTTTCATTATGTTGTCATAATCTACTTAGTTTACACGTTGCCATTGAGTCAATACTAGGTAGGGTACATCTCAATTCTTGAGGTATTTACCGAGGTTTGTAATTTTTTATTTTTAATATGAGTAGTGTTAAAAATAGGGATAGTAATAATGTTTTTTAACTTATAAATTTATTGGTTAATGCTTTTTATTATTTGTTTATTTTGTTATGAAGTGAAACTTTGATTAAATATACGTTCAAATGGAAAATTAGTACTACAAGATGAGTCTTTAGTGTACATTTTGAGTTTGATGTATATAATTAATATTTAATTGTAAACATATATTTGAATGGAGACCGGAAAACTTAGAAAATGAAGCTACAATTGAGCAAAAAATTGTTTTCAAATTTAATGATATGTGGATCTTTAAATAAACTCATAATATATACTAGAACTTATATTCTTCTTCAATACCTGCTACATAGTACAATAACAGAAGAGAAATCTTCCATTCCATACTAAGTACCCTTCTTAATATAACAGTCCATACTGGATTGGAGAAAAATCTCCTCATTAGCTCTTCAACTTCTTTCTCAAAAACATAATTATAGTAACATTGTTCACAATCAATACAAGTCTAATAATGAGTATTTTCCATTGAATTTGATTTAGAAGAACACTTTTGCAATTAATTGAGAGAAAATATATAGAAAATTCAAAGACAACAAGATAAAATATGAGTAAGATAGATGATGTTAGACTTGTTTGTTCCACATGGCTTGTAAAATCTGCTTAGTGTAATTGATATTAGGTGTCATAATTGGTTTTTTCCACTTCTGCACAAAAAGGTTTAGTCACAAATGGTTAATACTAACTATCAAGTGGTAATTTATTATTTTAAACCAAAAAATCTTACTCAACATGTTATTTTACAGATTTCTTCTACTTGTAATGTTCTCCAACAATTAATTATTAGTTGTTCATCTTACCTGTCAAATAATGTTTGTTTTGTTTGAAGAAAATCTATTGAAAGAGTTTTCTTGTACCATTTATTATTTGAATAGAAACTACACAATAAAACCAATTAAGTATCTCTATTTGCAATTCCTTAATATTGATAAAACTCTGCAAAGTGCATAAGTAATATAAATAGTTGCAACATTGTCAACATACTGAAGCATCAACTTCACAAAGGATGATTTCATTAATAAAGAACCACCAATGACATGTTCATGTATTACACATACAAAAAAAACAAAAATTGAATTGAAGAACATGCTCAGTAACTTTGGCAAATTTTGTAGTTGGTATATAGCAGGGAATATATCTCCAAATTATCATCCTAATAGAATACAGAATAGAAATCTTTTAAGAATAGGTTCTTTCATTACATTAGAATAAAGGAGGTAGGGATAAAAAACAACATGGAGGTAAGTTTCACCATTACAAGCAAAGAAAATAACATATTGTTATCAAAAGTACAACAAACAAATATAAAAAATATAGGATTAAAAGAAATATATTTTGGATTAAAATAATTTATGAAAACTCACACCTTTAGACAAACTAACATATATAAAATGTACAGATTAAATATATAATAAGAAAATAACCAAAAATTGCTAAAATAGAGAACTTGTTCAGAACTAGGGGTGGATTTACAGCAGATTTTACGAAAAATATTAGAGAAAACTCTAATCTCACCTATAGATCACCTGTAGGTAATCATCATAATTGTTGTCGACCATTTTCAACCCATTAATGTCTCTCATTTCTTCCTCTATATACAACATCTTAACCTACTTATTGTTCCCATAAAAACTCAAACCTCAACAAGAATATGAAGTTTTTCAGAAAAATGCAAACTTTATGGTGATAAAATAACCAAAAATGACTAAAATAAAAGCCTTAATAACCAAGGGTGTATGCACACTTGATTTCAAGAAAATCAGTAGAGAAATAAGTTCCAGCATTTGATATGTATGATAAACCCTATAAATAAAATATAAAGGGAGTTTGATTTTCAAAACAATTAGCATAAAAGTTAAACAAAGGCAGTTCAGAACACTTAAGTTTCACCATAATGTGATAGTTAATGACTATGCACCTTTTGAAAAGAACTTTGAACTACATTAATATGATATAAGTTAGTCACTAAAGCAGATATTTTAAGCAGAAAAGTAGAATGTACATCCAAAAATATTTATATGAATACATTTCACAAAATTCGATGTCTAAAAAAAATCAAACTTTTTGAAGGGCGTGAACTTTTTCAGAAAGAAACAAAATTTATAATGATAAAAAATGGTTAAAAAAATACCTCATAGATAATGAATGGTGCATTCATAGTTGATTTGAAGTAAACTATTACAGAAAACCATTAAGGAAATGGTTACTGCTAGTACCAATGACTTCATTAGTATTAGTACCCTCCATTCCTCTAAAACATGTTCTTTGTATGAGAAAACCATTAGAGAAAACCTGTTCTGTATTTGCGTGTCTATTACAAGATAAAAAAAATAAAATAAGACCATAAAAATCAAACAAAAGCCGTCCAAAACACTCAGTTTCAGGCATAATATAATAGTTAATGACTATGTAGCTTTAGGCGAGAACTTTGAACTACATTAGTGCAATATAAGTGATTTTTAAAAATATGTACAATAAAGGAGAGTAAATAAGAAATTTTTTGTTCCATTTATTATTTTGAATAGAAAACTGCTGAACAACATCGAAAGATCAAGTTGAAGCTTTAATTCAAAAAGAATAGCAATACCTATCTTATTTCATTTACATGTACATATGACTAATGAAAGCAGACATTTTAAGCACAAAAGTAGGCAACTGTACTTACATTTCTTTGATCTGGTTAAAAAGATGTTACTTAAGGATTCTTACCCGTGATGATAAATTTATATTCTTGCTCACATATAGCTCCATATATAACTAGAACAAATTACAAATATCAGGAATAATGTGATTGAAAGAAATGCATTTTAGATTTAAATAATTCATAAAAATTCATCATGTTAGACAAACTAGCGTACACAAAGTGTCCAAATTAATCATAAATATTTCTCCTCACAATCTAGTCTTTAAGTTCCTCCACGCTGTGAACCCCAGTTACACACAAAAGCATTTGTATACATACATTTCACAAAATCCCATGTCTTAAAAAAAATCAAAATTTAGCAAGAATGAGAATTTTTTCATAAAAGCAAAAACTTTATACTAATAAAGTAATAAAAATAGCTAAAATAAATACCTGCTTAACAATCAAATGTGCATTTATAGTTGTTTTGAAGAAAACTATTAGAGAAAACTTAAGCGCACCTACAATATTTTCATATTACTAGTTATTATAGACATATCACATGTGCATAATCATGACTGTTGTTGTCAACTCTTTTCAACTCACTAATATATCTCACTTTTTTATTAGTAAATAACATCTTAATCCCATAATTATCATTAGCTACAATGACTCTATTAATATTACATGTCTGTATGTGCGTGTTTATTAAGCTCAAAAAGTCAAATAAGACCATAAAAATCAAACAAAGACAATCCAGAACACTCAGTTTCAGGCATAATTCAATAGTAAATGACTATGTACCTTTCGAAGACAACTTTTAACTACATTAATGCATTACAAGTGATTTTAAAAATATGTACAATAGAGAAGAGCAAATAAGAAATTTTTTATCCCATCTATTATTTGAATAGAATGTTGCTCAACATCGGAAGATCAAGTTTGAATCCTTAATCCAAAAAGCATAGCAACACTCATCGTATTTTATTTATATCTATATAAAACTCACGAAAATAGACATTTTAAGCATAAAAGTAGGCATCTATACTTTCATTTCTTTGATATCTTTAGAGAGATGAAACTTAAAGATGCCTAACTGAGACGGTAAATCTAATATTTTTGCTCATATACAATTCCATAACCAGAACGAATTACAAATATTCTCAATGATGCGATTGGAAGAAATGTAGTTTGTATTAAAATAACTCATGAAAATTCATCATTTTAGACAAACTAACGTACACAAAGTGTCCAAATTAATAATAAATATTCATCCTCACAGTTTAGTTTCTAAATTCCTCCACTACTATGAACCCCAGTTACACACAAAAACATTTGTATGCATAGATTTAACAAAATTCCTTGTTGTTATAAAACTCAAACTTTAGCAAAAACATGAACTTTTTGAGAAAGCACAAACTTTATAATAATAATAAAGTAAAAAAATTGACTAAAATAAAGAATTTCTTAACAAACAAAGTTGCATTTATTGTGCTTTGAAGAAAAACAATAGAGAAAACCTTAAACTCACCTCTATCAATTTCATATCAATAGTTGTTACAGGGACACATCACATGTATGTAATCATGACTGCTGCTGTCAACTCTTTTCAGCTCACTAATATATCTGTTTTTTGTCAGTAAACAACATCTTAACCCCAAAATTATGATTAGCAGCAATGACTCCATTAATATTAGTACACTACATTTTTTCTAAAATCTTTTCTTCATAAGAGAGCTCTGTTTATTGAACAGAAAAATATAAAAAGAAACAAACCCCAAATGTGTTTATAATTAGCATTGAATTGAAATGGCCAAAAAAATAAAAAAAAAAACTGAAAATAAGAAATTCAGTCTTTACCATTTTTGCTATATAAACGTATGTCTACCACAAGTTCAAAAATGAAACTAAGATTAAAATTTAATAAAACTATAGAAATATGTAGAAAACCTACTAGAATTTTTTGAACCAATATACACGTTAGAGGTGAGAAAACATATCATCAAAATTTAAGTATAGGCTTCATAAAACAATTAATACAAAAAGATTGACAATGAAAGAATGCGTCAACTAATTAATAGTAAAAAATAACTAGTATTTACAATATATATATATATATATATATATATATACTACATGTGTAGCTTTTTTCTGATCATTCTCAGTAGCTGCAAGTATATTTACATGCTATTTTGTAATGAGAATTTATATTTTCTAAAATATCTAGCTTCCTACATTGTCTATGTACATAATGTCTATCAAAATTTAGCTCCAAAAGGGTCCAAAAGTATAAACAGTATGAGTACCTCAATCTTGTTCGGCATGTTTTTGACATTTATGTATTGAACCTTCTGTAGAATTGAGGTTTCTCTTACCAGCTAAGGTTTGATGAGGCTCTTTATGTATTGTTGAAGAACTTTCTTGAGTTTCAAGTATTGGAACATCTGCTATCAATTTTTTTTCCATACCTGATGATGAACATTTTTTTTTCAGAACTTTGTGGTATTAAAGACAATTCGGATGATTAGAGACACACTATGATTGTATTCCATGGAAATGTTCTCTCTCTAATTTCAATGTTAGATGTTCTAATATGGAAGAACAACTCCAAATCTTTAAATTTTTCATTGATGTCATCACAATTCAAATTCCTTTTATGTTATAGATGAAAAGAATTAATAGAAACTTAAGAAGTAGAGACAATTTTATAGTGAATAAGATTTATTACTGATCAAATATACTTGTATTTATGCTACAATGATCTCTTCACCCGACATTTCTATTAATGTTTCGATTTTCTTTTGCTTATAAAGGCATTTAAACTGTCAGTTTTATCAAACAACTCGACTTTAAAACGTAACCTATATCAACATATTTTTTGAATAGATAATAAAAGTCACTACAATATATAATAAAAGTATTACATATTATATTTGTATGGAATATGGATTTGCAAGATATGGAATAACTTACATTGCTTTTGGACTTGAAAAATCACTATTGCAATAGAAACATTTGAACTCATTCCCGTAGGTTGCTCCGCAATCTTTCGAACAATTTGGATAAACTAGAAAGTAGAAACGTTGCTTTGATTTTGTAATTTTTAGTTTAACTTTGATCTAAAAAGATTTAACTTGCTGATAAAAATGTATGCACACTAATACTTATTCATGTGAAGTTTCGAAAAAGATATATATAACTAATGTATGAATCAATATGAAATTACCATTTGACTTAAACTCAATGTTTTAACTAATTTTTCAAATATGAGAACAAAGAGGGTCGTGTATGATTTGCTTTTCTTTCTCATAAAGCTTTTGGGAAACAACAGTTTTTAAACATTCTTTGTTAGCTTTTAACCTAAATTTGATTAATAATAAGAATTTGGTTAAAATTAGTCATAAACAACTAAAGTTCCTTTTTTTTATCAGAGCTAATATATTAAACAAATAAGACAGTTACAAAAATTGTCATATCAGATTTTTCAACCATAACATTGTATAAATAAGTAAATAGAAAAGATTTGAGAAGAACAATAAAAAATTCTTAAAGATCAATAAAGCTATGTTCCTATAGTAAATACAGTAGATTGTTTAAAAAAAGTAAAAATGAATTAAGGAACCTTCAAAAATAACATTTTATATAGCAAAGTCTTTAATTACTAGACAGAACTTTGATTGATTTGGAAAGGCCAGGATTTGGAAAAAGCTAGACAGAACTTTGATTGATTCTAACCTCCAGAATAGTGGACTCCAGCTTAGTGTGAGACATCTTGCTAAACACCCATCTGACCACTCCCCGCTGGCTTTAAGCATTCAGAAAGGAAAAGGGGGTGCAAAACCCTTTAGGTTTCAGTCCTTCTGGACTACCCTCTCAGAATGCATACCTACAATTCAGAAAGCTTGGGATAAGGAGATTGTAGGAAGCCCTATCAGAATCTTTACCGAAAAGCTTAAATTAGTTAAATTAGCCCTAAGGGACTGGAGTAAAGTTACATTTGGGAACATTTTCACTAGGGCTGAATTGGCAGAGAAGGAATTACACAGATTAGAAGTAGAGGATGAAACCCTCCCTATCCCTAGAGCCAACCTGAACAAAGCAGTTGCTGAAGCCAAATACTTCCTTAGTTTGGAGGAAAACTGCTGGTCCCAAAAGGCTAATTTAAAGTGGGTCAAGGATGGTGATAGGAATTCTAGATTTTTTCACTCATATGTGAAGAATAGACATGCCCGATCCCACATACACTCAATCCAAAACCAGGCTGGAGAGTGGGTTGAGGGAGAAGATGAGATAGCAGATGCAGCTGTCCAGTTCTTCTCTGCTTTGTACACTTCAGATCAGGTGAACTCACATGTGGATCCCTCCTTACTACCTGAAGTTCTGACTGAACATGATAGACTAGAACTGACTAGAAATCCAGACTTGGAGGAACTCAAAAGGACTGTTTTCAGTATGAACCAAACCAGTGCACCAGGGCCTGATGGCTTCCCTGGCCTTTTTTATGTTCTGTCTTGGGAAATCATAAACATGGATCTTCTGAGGGCAGTTCAATCTTACATGAATGGAGCAGAGCTAAATCAGGCCATGACTGCTACATCCATTTGCTTAATCCCAAAACAGCCTAACCCCCAGTCCTTTAAGCACTTTAGACCTATAAGTCTCTGCAATTTCCTTAACAAAATAGTGTCTAAGATGCTAGCTATTAGATTAGCTCCAGTCCTCCCTAGGATAATCTCGGAAAACCAAAGTGGATTTGTAGCTGGAAGACTAATTACTAATAACTATCTTCTAGCTAGTGAAATGATCTCTCAACTTAATAGGAAGAGCAAAGAAGGTAATGTAGCCCTCAAAATAGACATGGAAAAGCGTATGATAGGGTACATTGGCCCTTTTTACTCCAGATTTTGAGATTGTTGGGGTTTGGAGAAATCTGGATTGACATGATGTGGAGATTGATCTCAAACACTTGGTTTTCGATTCTCATTAATGGAACAAGTAAGGGTTGGTTTAGAGCCACTAGAGGGCTAAGACAAGGGGATCCTATATCCCCTTTACTTTTTGTGATTAGCTCTGAATATCTGTCTAGAGTTCTAAACCAAAAGGTAGATAAAAGATGGGATTTTACCGTCCTAGAGGCTGTCCTAGAATAACTCATTTAGCCTTTGCTGATGACCTGATAATCTTTTCATCTGCACTCCCTCAAGCTGTTAAATCCATTGTCTCTAAACTCAAACACTATGAGTCTACTTCGGGGCAGAAGATTAATGTGGCCAAAAGTTCCTATATAGTCCACAATAGGATGCCTGCAGCTAGGAAGCACTATATTGGTAGGATTACAAGATATGCTAGGGGCCCCCTCCCTTCTACCTACTTAGGTATCCCTCTCCATTTCAAGAAAATCCCAGCTTCCTATTACTCCCCTCTAATAGACAAAATCAGTCACACTATAGGCAGTTGGAGCACCAAGTTTTTGTCACTAGGTGGTAGAATAACCTTAATCAAAAGTGTGCTAGCATCAATCCCCATGTATTTGACTATGAGCCTGAACCCCCCCCCCAAGAGGGTAGTCAATCAGATTGAATCCATGCTCTCCAACTTTTTGTGGTCTTCCATGGAGAAAGGAGCTAAGAGACACTGGATCAGCTGGAAGGAGCTGTGCTATTCACAAGAGGAAGGAGGAGTAGGCTTTCGAGATCTCAATAATATTATCTCAGCTCAGAATCTCAAATTGTGGTGGAGATTCAGAACAAAAAAGTCCTTATGGGCTACCTTTATGTGGTCAAAGTATTGTGGCACCAAACATCCTTCCCAAATCAGCCCTCGTAGAGGTGATTCTCAAACTTGGAAAAGACTTCTGGCTGCTGCCCCTAAAGCTGAGGAACATATACAATTCATGGTAGGGGAAGGGAATATCAGTCTATTTCATGACAAGTGGAGTTCAGAAGGTAAACTAGCAGATCTACTTGAATGCCAAGGCTCCCTAATGGTTTCTGAAGTTATGGGAATATCAGATTGGGATTGGAACTAAATCAGACAACTCATTCCTCAATGCCCTAGAAACATATTCAGCTCGGTTCCTTTCAACAGAGATAGGGAGGACATGATGATCTGGACCCCCACACTGAATGGAAACTTTCAACTTAGCTCAGCTTACCAGCTGGTTAAGGGCAGGAACCCTCCACTATGCTCTCACACTTCCTTTATATGGAACTCTGCACTTCCCACAAAGATATCTTTCTTAATGCTGAGATTCATCAGAAATAGAGTCCCATTAGGGACAAACCTTCACAAGGTAGGCATTGTGGGCCCCTTTCCATGCCCTTGGTGCCTAGCTGATGGGGAAACAGTGAATCACCTTCTAGTAGCCTGCCCCTTTGCCAAGAGAATATGGAGAATTTTTGCAGCAGAAGTGGGGATCCTAAAACACTCAAACTGCTTTATTTCTACTCTGAATTTCTGGTGGCAAAATCACAATCACATTTCTGAAGTCAAGAGGTTTATCTCCATTATATGCCCTTCTCTTATAGTCTGGTGGATGTGGAAGGCTAGAAATACCATTACTTTTGACAAAGGACCACCAAATGAAGAACTTCTGGTTGGGAAAATTTTCAGATCTATCAAGGAACTCATGAACATAAAATTTAGAGGTGTACAATTCCAGGATCTTTAATGGTCCCCTTTTTGGGACACTTGCCAAAAAACAAGGAGGAAATTGACTCTCAAATATATTAAATGGGAACCTCCGGACACTGATTCTTTGAAACTTAATTTTGCTGCTGCAAAAGTGGGTGAGCACTGGAGAGCGGGGGGCCTGATCAGAGATTATAAGGGACAGCTATTGGGGCCCTTACCTATATTACTGTTTCCCCCTTCCTTGTCAAGAGTGCAAGTGGAAACTCTAGTAGCTCATAGCTTTCTCTCTACTACTATGGAACTCTATGGACAAGGTATTATCCTGGAATCAGACTCAAAAATGATTATCCAAGGCAGTAGAGCATGGGGAGACAGGCAGCTCACAAGTTTCACTGAATTTATAACCAACAATGCTACCTTGAAAATAGTGCAAAAAGAAGCCAACCTGCCTGCTAAGACTTTGGCAGCACTACAAAGATCTGAAGCACTATCTTCCCTTCCTTCACAACTCAAAATGGATAGGCAGCAAACCCCTCACATCATAGCACATGAAGCAAAGGAATACACATCTTTATTAGGTAAGTGTCAGGACAGGTAACTATTTATGCCTCAGTCTGCTGATGTTAGGACTGATTGCCTTTGCCAATCGAGACCCCAGCCTGCTGATGTTAGGGCTGTTTTGTCTCTTGTCTCTCAAACTTGCTTTCTATTGCTTGTTTTGGCTTGCTGGTGGTATTGTAGTTAACATGAAGGATGAGGAACCAAACGAAGCCAGAATCAGTAACCACATACAGCAGGGACTAGAAGACTGTTTCCTGGCAGACAAAATTATGAATCTTGAACATGACAAACAATGCCTACTAGCTGACTTTAGGAGGACCTATTGGCCCATGACTCAAAAGGAATGGACCAGCATCGTATCTCTTGGAATGAAGCTGCTTGAAATCTTCCAAAGCCCTCTATTGTGTGAATTTAGATTGTTATTTCAGCTTAAGGGCTAAGTTAGATATGCTAGATCATCCCAATAAGAAGGGATTTTTTGTCACTCCTTGTGATAAAAGGAGATTTTTGTACAATAGAACATTACTATGTTTCTATGTAAATGGAGGAAGTACTCCATATTTACTTTTGTATATACCCTTGAATTTTCTTCCATTAGACCTATGGTTTGTAAATGGAAGCCAATTCAAGAGGTCAAGACATGTAAGGATGGCTTTTGGGTATATCCTCCGTCCACCAAGTTATGATATAAATAGGGAGTGGCGACCCACCTCAAAAAGAGGTTATGCCAAATAAAAAAAAAGTCTTTAATTACTAAGACTTCAATTGCTCGACCTATGGTATTGGATGATGAAATAATATTGTACTATTTGACAATGTCCTAGTTGATAACCTGTCATAAAATATTTCTATCAGTAAAATATTAAATAATCAATTATAATTTACTACACTATATAATCAACCATAGTAATTTAATATAGTGAATTCCACTTTTAGATAATCAAAAGAAAGAAAATTTATTTTTACCATAGAAGGTGTTCACAGATAGTTTTATCTCTAAAATTACAGGCATATTGTGAACATTCCTAGTCAAATAGGGTGCTTTACTTTGTAAAAATTCCTCCGATAAACTAAGGATGATAGGTCTATACATGTATAAATAAAAAATTATAAATGTTTCATAAAACTTTAGATTATAACAGTTCGTAGCTTGTTTTTAAAAATTAAGTTACTCTAGATTGACAACTATAAATTCTTACAAATTTCTTTAATATTTTTGGAATAACACAGTGGAAAGACATGTATCACACCACACAACAAATCAGAAAAATATGCAATTCTTAATAAAAATAAGTAATAATAGATTTATACTATAATTATTTAAAAGAAATATTTTTTTGAAAAGAACTTAATTGATTTGCTTATCCATAATATCTGTAAATTCAGGACATCGTGCAAAGAATGTTAATTGATAAATGTTCTCCATATGTAGCTTTTCTTGCTTCCTAGTAGACTTGATGTAAGTACTTTTGTTAAGGATTATTTAGTACTTTGAAACTGCCAAAATTGGTGTACTTTGAGTCATTTATTTGATTTTGCCATTTCTAACATAATAAGTCTTGTATATGCCTTTTGAATAATAACATAATCGTCCTTTTCATAAAGTAACAACGCAGCTGCCTTTTGAATCCAAGATCTTGGTGCTTAGCTGCAGAGAAAGCCCGGGTCATCTTACATATCCGGACTCAAAGATCGCACCTTTACAACAAGATCCCGCTAAACCGACGCTGTGTTTCTCTGGGCTTAATTCGACTCTGAGATTAAATCGATCGACTCCGAGACGCCTTGAAGTCGATGGCAGCCTAGACTACCCTGAGCTTTATCCTTACAATTCTGTTGAAGTCGACGGCGGCTTCGACGGATCTGAGCTTTATTCTTACACTTCTGGAATCAAAGATTCCATCTTTACAACAAAATCCCGTTTCTTCATTTCCGACGCTAAGCTTAAATCAACTATGAGATTCTCACATTTCTGGCTTCGGATCTGAGCTTAAATTGACGACGGCGTCTTTGACGTCTTGAAGACGACGGCAGCCTCGGCAGCTGAGGAAGCACTGTGCTCTTCGTCAGATCTCTCACCAGAACCGGTTGCTCTCTGCCTCCGATTTCAACATCAGTCCACTGAGACTGCTCAATTCGGGTCAAGACAAGGTCAGATTCATATGCGGAACAACGTCCATATCTACAATACCATTTGCTCTGAAGCAAATCTTGGAGGACTATGAGAATCTTCGGTCAGCAGAATTCAACAATCTGTGGCGATTGATTTGGACGAGATATGGACATCCCTGCCCCTCAGCTAAAGAGAACCTATGGTGGCCGAAAAACTTCCTGGTGACCATCACTTATTCACACGGCCACCACACTGGAGCAAATGGGAAAATTGAAACCCATGGAGCTAGATTGTGACAGTGTTGCCGCAAAATTCTTTGCTGATTGAAAATGCTGAATGTGACTGTAGAACAGCAGCTCCTCCCACCAGCTTTTGGAGCCGTGTCTCATGGAGGCTGCACAGAACATGTCGTTTGGAGGATTCCCAGAATCAGATTGTGAGGGTGTGGTTTTGGATTCCGGGGTAAGGCTGCTTTGAATTCAGTAATTTTAAGGCCCCTGATTGCTGATGTTTTGTCAGTTTGGCCTGTGTGCATAAACTTCCTTGAGCATGAATGTTGAATTGTTCTTGGACTGCTGATGCCATTGGCTTTGAGGCACCTGGCCAGAAGATTGGATAGTGTATGGTTAGCTCGAATTGTTTGACTGTTTCCATGATAAGGGGAGCGATTCACCTGTGTTGGGGCTAACTTCTCAAGAAGCTGCCCTGTCATGAAGGGCAGTTCTAAATACTGGTGATTTGCTCTCGGACTCATTGTATTGGTTAGTCCATATTTGGACGTCACATTTGTTTTGCTTGGTTCTGAAATTGCACAAAAGGCATGTGTTTAAACTCATTACATATAATTTGGTGCAATGTGCTGGTGTTTTCCTGTACTTGATATGCAAGTTCAGTCCGATGGCTTCGTTACATTGAGACTGAAGAGCTTGGACATATACTAGGATTGATTAACCGTTGATTTTTGGATGCCCTGAGAAAATGTAAGGACCCTGCTCACAAGGTAGATCCAATCATACTGGCTTAACATATGATTTAGCAATCCCCTTTATTCCATATGTATCATTTACTTACAAATTCATGTAATGGAGTAGTACTCCATATTTCTTGCATTCCATTTTGTAACGATGCAGTTGGGTATATCCAGCGTCGTCGTTTTTCACTTTATCTATATATATGCTCGTTTCTATTAAAAAAAAAGTCTTGTATAGCTGAAGGACTTTGTCTAGTTGATCAACATCTTGTTGATAACTATTGTATTACATGCTTCCATTCTGTTAAAACGATCATAAAACTAATGTAAGCTGAAACATTACTAATTTCATTGAATTAGTTGAACTTATTATACCTCTTTGTTAACAAACACAAGCATTTATTGCATAGTTTCCAATTTCATCAAACGAATAGGAGTTTTTTCTACGACAAACACTTTTACAAACTAGTCTTAAACATTTGGTTGTAAAATTCATAGTGTTGTACATTTATCTTCCATTGACCTTAAAGAAAGGAAAATAAGAAGAAAGTAATTTTATAAATTAGTAATAAACATCTAAATAATTAACCCCATTAGAAGAAATTAAAAATGAGAAATAATAGATGCACAAATTTAAAAATTGAAAGATCAAGGTTAGATGCGTAGTGTCCTAATGAGGTGGAACACTAGATGTGACACCGTTAATAAAGACATTAAAGGACAATATTAAAATGCGGAAAGTAAAGAGACCGGAGGTTGTTAACGCAGTTCGGTAATTGCCTACGTCTGCGGGGCCACGCCCAGGAAAAACAATCCACTAAGTTCACAAGTTACAAGACACTCGGTCTGACACAAAGTAAGACTCCCTTTTATCTTTGACGCCGCCTCTTCCTAACTCTACAGTGAACGTGGTTGTGTGAGCTCCCCTCGACTTGTGTGATTCCTCCCGGAATCTGTGGTTAATGCAAGATCCCCTTGCCCACAATGAAGACAAGATCTCCTTGTCAATGGCGACTCCTCCTAGAATCCGTGGTTAATGCAAGATCCCCTTGCCCAACCTTTGAACTCCTCCCGAACTCCTTAACAACCTCCTCCCGAGACTGAATTATATCAAAGAAAACAAGGATTGCACATTCAACAATGTTGTATTAAGATGCTTCAGCCAACACACTTTGATCAAACACCTCCAACAAAGAAGTGTGTTCACAGTCTTGAAAAGACCGAAAGAATAATCATAAATTCACACAGAAAATACGTGTGGTTGGAGAGATCATATAGGCATATCAAATCTTCCCATGTTTATCTCCAAGATTATTTCCAAATAATTCAAATGGAAAGATGGAAAACCATGTGCCTTCAATGCTTATCTTTTCCAAAGATAGATCTCCAACGATAGCTTCCAAGAATACCAAGATAAGCCCAAAAATACCAAGATAACATTAATCTCCAAATCAATCTTCCTTGCATAGATTGATTTAATTTGATTTATGCTTCTAATAAGATCTTTCCTTATCTTGCCAAAAAATCAAAGCCAATTAAAATAAATGCCAACTCCACGTGTGCATTAACAATCTCCCCATTTGGTATTTTTTGGCAAAATCAAAACTCCCCCTGTATGCTGAATCGGAAGTTCTCTGAAATCTCCCCCTGAATAGGAACTAGGTAAACAAACATCTCTGCACAAGACATCGTGCATGACATAGCAAAAGACACCAAGTTCCTTAAGAAACATCACTGCATAAGACATTGTGCATAACACAGCAAAAGACACTAAGATCCTAGCATACAAATGTTTGAGGGATTACAAAATAAATATCCAAAATTACTCCCCCTTTTTGCCACAAAAAGACAAAAGGGCATAAGATAAACAATAAAAATATAAGAAATTGTCTTAAGCAATCATCAGCACAAATCAATATCAGAGTAATCAATCAGAATCCTCCTCATCATAAGGCACAAGTCCAACTGAGTCTGCTAGCAATTGAACACCAGCAGCAGCTTCTGGAACTCTTTCATCTTTACCAGCATGAAGCCCACCAGATTGGGCGCTGAAAGGGGAATGACTATCAATGACATCAGGAGTAATACCAGAAATAGCATAATGAACAGGAGTTTCCTTTTCAACAACTTTCTCAGCAGAATCAGAGTTAACATTTTCTTCAATGATAGGATTGTCTGGGTCCATTTCAGACTCGGTAAAAATAGGAGATAAATTTTAAAGAATACCGGCTATAACATCCTAAGTGACAGCAGGTGGAATACCTGAAGAACCAACTCCAACATCAGCTGCAGATTCAACTTTAGCATCAAACTGCTTCTTCCTTTCAGCAGCCTCAGTAGCAACATCCTTAGCATTCTTTACAGCAACAAGATCATCAAGTAATGCAGAGACTTCCTTCATTCTTTTCTCAATATCAGTTTGCTGAGCCACCAGAGTCTTCAATTCCTCCTCTAGTACCTTGATGGTGCGAGACAATAAGATAGAGTTACCCAGCTCGTCTGTATCAGAGACATCCTCTGAGACATCTTCTATGTCATTGACATGGTCTCCCTTTAGCATCTTGTAACTGATCCTCATTTATTCCTTGTCAGTCTCCAGAATTTCTCTTGCTCTAATCAAGGCACGTTGTGAAGACAAAATGGCATAAATCAAACAAGGAAAAGGATAAGCTATCCTTTCATTTTTGCAGTCTGCATGCTTCACAATCTTGTCAAATAAAAATTGTCCAACATCGAATTCAACAAAATTACCAATCTTAAACAACAAAGTGGCCAAGGAATTATTAACTCCAGTTCCATGAGATGTGGGTAACCAATTTCTCATTTCAATCTTGTGCAGAATTGCATATTTAACTCACAACTGAGATGCAGGAAAGTCTTTTTCTCTTGGCCATACCCGTCTGACTCCTCCAGTGATATTAGTAATTATCATAATATAGTAAGGGGTAAAATCTTCCACATTTGCCCAGTGGCTGCCTAGGTATGTGTTAATCACATTAGGGGAAAATCAAACACATGACCCCTCACATAGACATGTCCACAATTCGGATGTTCAAAATCCTTCACAGTAGAGTCCAGATTACAATAGAACTCTTGAACCACTTTCCTGACATAGAGCTTTATTCCTTTAATTGTCCTACCTATACCTTGGCTAATCAACTGATCAATTAATTTTTTGCAATCTTTAAAATCCTCTTTTTGAATATTCCTCTCTCCCCTGATCTTCCTCTTAGAGACTCTACTCCATAAACCAACATTGTATTCAGACTTAAAATCATCCAGATTGACAGAGAGATCTGATGACTTACTTGCAGCAGTAGGGGACTTTCCCTTTGACATTGCCTTTGAGCGAGTGACTCGCTGAGATTCTGAGACCGGAGTTCTCTTCTGGCGCTTTGCCTTAGGAGACTCAACTGGTTCTGCATCAGATAGGTTCTGATCATCATCATCAGAAGAAACATCTCCTCTGACATCATCTTCTTTTTCAGCCCAAGCATCATCCGAAGAATCTTCATCTACAACCCGAAATCTCTTTCTCTGAGGCTCTATGGTAACCTTAAAGACATCAGGTGCTCTTGGAGGTACAACACTTGTCTTGAATTTTCTATCACTTGCTTGCCCAAACCTTGTTCTTACACCAAATGGATCTACTAATTAAATGGGAGTGGTCATCTCCGCTTCTAAAGATAAATCCATCTCAGAACTTTAGGACTTCTTCGGTGAGTGAGAGGTACTTCCATCTCCATTTGATGAACTTAGAGAGGCAGTGGTGACAATTACATGAACTTCACCATCATCTACTGTTTCTATCACTTTTCTAGCTCGAGATGAGGATCTTGATTGAGACATCTTGAGATTTTTGAATCACTTAATTTAATGGAACTCTCAGTAACCTCGATTATGTTCACAATGATGAAAGTGGCTGAGATGAGTTCAACACTTTGGGTAGTAGAAACTCAGAAAAACAGAAACCCTTAGAATATCAAAAAACAAGAAATAAGTGCCGAAATTATTGCAGTCAGAGCTTACGTAACCGAGACCAACTCTTCAATTCCATATATTCAGCCGAGGATCCCTAAAATGCCACGTGTCACTTGAAGTGCTGAAGATCACCAAATCACAAAACACGAAATCTACAACTACAAACTCGCCAAAAAGCATTAGGCTGGAAATCAGAAACGACAAAACAATTATTCGACAATGTTTTTGTGTTTTTCATATTTTTATATTGCTGTAAATACAACTATAATACTAAAATAAAAACATACAACACAGAAGAACCTCTTCACATGATACAAAGGCCTAGGGCAAACCTTAGTTCTTCAAACCTTACTCCATCCAAAGCTTTAGCAAAAATATTAGCAATTTATTTTTCTGTCACCATATGTTCCAAAGCAATAATTTTATCATCCACAAGGGATCTAATAAAATGATGTTGAATATCAATGTGCTTTGTCCGAGAATGCTGAACAGGATTCTTAGAAATATTGATAGCATCATATTGTCAAAGTAGAGTGTCATGACATCCTGCGTGACACCATAATCTTTCAGCATTTGGTTCATCCAGAGAAGCTGAGTACAGCAACTACCAGCTGCAATATATTCTGAATCGGCAGTAGACAGAGAAATAGAGTTTTGCTTCTTGCTGAACCATGACACCAAATTGTTCCCCAAATAGAAATATCCACCAGAAGTGCTTTTTCGATCATCTGAACTTCCAGCCCAGTTAGCATCACAATAACCAACTAAGTTGGTGTTTGTATCAAAAGAATATCAGATCCTATATTCAGTTATCCCACTAACATACTTGAGAATTTGTTTTACTAACACCAGGTGTGACTCGCGAGGATTTGCCTGAAACTAAGCACATAAACCAACACTGTAGCATATATCTGGGCGACTAGCAGTTAGATATAAAAGACTACCAATCAACTTCTGTATAGACTCGCATCAATAGAAATCCCGTTCTCATCTTTAGATATCTTCTCATGAGTTCCCATAGGTATTCTCCTTGGACAGGCATTCTCCAATTCAAACTTCTTCAACAAATTCTTGGCATACTTGCTTTGACAAATGAAAATACCATCATTGCGTTGCTGAATTTGAAGTCCAAGAAAGTAATTAAGCTCACCAACCATACCCATTTCAAATTTCTCAGTCATTTGAGTAACAAATTCATAAACCATCGCCTATGACACTGAGCCAAATGCTATTTCATAAACATAAATTTGAGCAAGTAAAAACTGACCTTTATCTACTCCCCCTCATTTATATCTCTTTGTCAATAAATACTACGTTAGCCTATCATACCACACCTGAGGAGCTTGTTTAAGGCCATATAATGCTTTCTTCAACTTGTAGACAAACTTGGGATAATGAGGATCTTCAAACCCCTTTGGTTGAGCAACATACACCTCCTCATTAAGAAGACCATTGAGGAAAGCACTTTTCACTTCCATTTGATACAACTTGAAACACAACACACATGCAATTGTTAACAATAACCGAATAGACTCAAGTCGGACAACTGGAGCAAATGTCTCATCAAAGTCAACTCCTTCAATTTGTGTATACCCCTATGCAACTAATCGGGCCTTGTTGCGAGTAATATTTCCATTCTCATCACTCTTGTTCTTGTATATCCACTTCATGCCAATGACATTAACATTAGGGGGGCACGGAACTAGATCCCAAACTTGATTGCGAGTGAATTGACCAAGTTCTTCTTGCATAGCACCAATCCAATACTCATCTGGTAAGGCTTCTTTCACATTTTTTGGCTCAATGGATGAAGTAAAACACGCCATTTGAATCATATCTCGATAGTTCACTATTGGCTTTTCTCTTATCCGAACACCATCATCTAGATTTCCAATAACTTCCTCGGTAGGATGATTCTTCTGAACACGAGTGGATGGCTGCCTGCGAGGTGAGATGACATCTTCCACAGTATCATCCTCGGTACTCTGATCAGTGACACCACTTGTGACACTGGGTGAAACACTTCCTGTAACACTGGTACTTACTTTATGTAAAGATTCTGTAACATCTTCATGAGAAACAGCAGTTACTTCCAGAGAGTCATCGACTTGAACATTTACAGACTCCATGACAGTTCGAGTTCTTTTGTTGTAGACTCAATAAGCTCGACTATTGACAGCATATCCAAGAAAAATAGCTTCATCACTCTTGTGATCGAGCTTTCCTTTGTATTCCCTGTCATTCAACACATAACAAGTACTACCAAAAGGATGAAAATAGTTAACAGTTGGAGTTCTACCTTTCCATATTTCATAGGATGTCTTTTCAGTTCCTCCACGAATATACACTCGATTTATAGTGTAACATACTGTGTTCATCGCTTCAACCCAGAATTTCTGTGGAATATTCTTTTCGTGTAACATTACACGTGACATCTCTGCTAAAGTCCAATTCTTTCTTTCCATGACTCTATTTTGCTGAGGAGTTTTAGGTGCAGAGAATTTATGAGCTATTCCATGCTAATTACAGAAATCCGAGAAATCAGAGTTTTCGAACTCTCTGCCATGGTCACTATGAATCCGTACAATTTTCATGATAGTACAGCCATTTTCACGCTGAAGACGTATACATAATGCCTTGAAAGCATTAAATATATCAGATTTTTCTCGAAGAAATTCCACCCATGTATATCGTGAGAAATCATCAACAGTCACATAGGCATACCGTTTTCCTCCAATACTTTCTACAGACATAGGACCCATCAAATCCCTATGAAGCAGCTCGAGCACACAATTTGTCCCTAGTGTCTGAGACTTTGGATGTGACACCTTTGTTTGTTTCCCAATCTGACAAGATCTACACACTCTTTCTTCATCGAACCTCAGCATTGGAATCCCACAGATAGCTCCTTTAGTAACAATTTTCTGCAGCATCCGTAAATTCATATGGCCCAATTTTCGATGCCATAGAATAGAATCTTCCATACTTACTCGAAGACACGTAGATGATACCGAGATGAAATAACAATTATCCCTCGATCTTACTCCTTCCATGATGCACATGTTGTTTTGATCAACCACCTTGCAATTTCTCTTAGTGAAGTTCACATCGAAATATTGATCGCACAAATGGCTAATGCTGAGTAAATTTGCCTTGAGATCATTTACCAGAAGAACATTATCCAACTTTGGTAGCCATGACACATCTAGAGTACCTTTTCTAATAACACGAGCAGTGACACCATTACCAAAGGTTACTTTTCCCATATTTCCGAACACAATATTCTTCAAGAACGTTTTGTCACCAGTCATATGCCTGGAGCACCTACTGTCAAAATGCCACTCATCAGTTGTGGCAGCCTTTAGTGAAGTATATGTGAAGTTGCACCTCAAATTAGTCTTCATTGCCCAACTCTGTTGTGTATTCCTGCGAGAAGTAGACTTTATAGCAGTACCTTGTCTTAATTCAACAAGATAAATAAAACATCTAGGACGGATATGACCACGACGATTGCAATAATGACAAATTGGAATAAATATGTTACATCTTCCTTTAGAAGCATGATAAGAATAGTGAGGATGTGACTTTTTTGCGTTCTTTGCAATATCCACAGCAACTTGCTTCCCTTTGGATTTATCCACTGGTAGTGACACTGATTGTGACACTGAACTTTCTCCTTTATATCCCAGTCCTGAGTAATCACCACTGGATTGATCAATCTTAAGAATTTCATCCAGCTTGGAAGAGCCTGAATTTAACATCTTGACACCTTTCTTTATGTGGTTTAACTAATTGGTCAGCGTCTTCACTTCCTCTTGACTTAATCTCAGTTTGGTTTCCAAATCAGTGTTAGAATGTTGAAGATTGTCCCTCTTTTTTTGTAAATCTCCAATCTGCGTATGAATTTTCTGATTTTCTTTAAAAAGTCCAGTCCATTTATCATGAAGATTCTTATATTCGACTAGAATATCTTCTTCTGTGACATAATCTTTATCTTCATCTCCATATGTTGACATATTTCCAGTGACACCCTGTATAACATCTGTTTTCTTATCATGATTAGATTGTTCAGTTTTGAAGGTAAGAGCCACATGATTGTTCTGAAAATCCTCTTCTTTATCTTAATCGTCTTCACTCCTGGTTCTGTTGAGAGAATTCCTCTTCTTTCTCAATGTATTGGCACAATCAGCCTGAACATGCCCATAACCGTCATATTCTCTGCACTTAATTCCTCTATTTTTGAATGACTAATCAGATGTGTGATTTTCTTCCCTGTATTTTTTATTTCTTGCCAACTCATTGTTTGTGTTGCTGACACTGCCCTTGACACCCTGATTGTTTCTGCCAAATCTTTTCATTACTTTGCTGAAATTCATAGATATTAATGCCAAAGAGTCCTTACGATCATCTTCATCAGGATTATCTGATTTCTGCATTTCTTCTTTTAAGGCAATCTCTTTGACTTTCTTTGCTTCCAAGTCTACTCCTAGATTCATCTCAAATGTTCTAAGAGATCCCATCAGTTCTTCCAGCTTCATCTTTGAGACATCTTTTGCTTCTTCAATGGCAGTAACTTTATAAGCAAAACGTTGAGGCAAAGATTGTAAAGTTTTCCTCACAAGTTTTTCTTCTGAAAAACTTTCACCAAGAGCGAATGCCTCGTTGGCGATATCACAGAGTTTGGCATTGAATTCAGCAATACTTTCGTCTTCAAGCATTCTTAAATTCTCAAATCTTGTAGTCAGAATCTGCATCTTTGATAACTTCACAGCTGAAGTCCCTTCATAAGTAGTTTGGAAAATTTCCCAGGCCTTCTTCGCAGTCACATATGTAGAAATAAGTCTGAACTGAGCAGGGTCAACTCCGTTGAAAATGGCATTAAGAGCCTTTGAGTTAATGTTTGCCAAGGCGTCTTCAGTAGCAGACCAACTTTCTTCTGGCTTGAGAGATTTGACACCATCTGCATCAGTAGTCATTGGGGGTCCCATCCTATTAGGATTGATTTCCACGCCTCTTCATCAATGGCTTTGATGAATGCTCTCATTCTGGCCTTCCAATAAGAATAATTGCTGCCGCCCAAAAATGGTGGACGTATTGTTGAACCTCCTTCCTTCAGAGAGTCCATCGCACAAAAACCAAGATAAAGTCCTGCAGATCCTGCTTAAGAAACAAAGACGACCCGCTCTGATACCAATTGAAATATCAAGGTTAAATGCATAGTGTCCAAGTGAGGTGGAACACTAGATGTGACACCGTTAATAAAGACAATAATGGACAATATTATAATGCGGAAAGTAACGAGACAGGAGGTTGTTAACGCAGTTCGGCAATTACCTACGTCTGCGGGGCCACGCCCAGGAAAAATAATCCACTAAGTTCACAAGTTACAATACACTCGATCTGACACAAAGTACGACTCCCTCTTATCTTTGACGCCGCCTCTTCCTAACTCCACAGTGAACGTGATTATGCGAGCTCCCATCGACTTGTGTGATTCCTCCCGAAATCTGTGGTTAATGCAAGATCCCCTTGCCCACAATGAAGACAAGATCCCCTTGTCAATGGCGGCTCCTCTCGGAATCCGTGATTAATGCAAGATCTCCTTGCCCACGTTTGAACTCCTCCCGAGCTCCTTAACAACCTCCTCCTGAGGCTGAATTATATCAAAGAAAACAAGGATTGTACCTTCAACAATGTTGCATTAAGATGCTTCAGCCAACACACTTTGATCAAAGACCTCCAAGAAAGAAGTGTGTTTACAGTCTTGAAAAGACTGAAAGAATAATCATAAACTCACACAGAAAATACGTGTGGTTGGAGAGATCATATAGGCATACCAAATCTTCCCATGTTTATCTCTAAGATTATTTCCAAATAATTCAAATGGAAAGATGGAAAACCATGTGCCTTCAATGCTTATCTTTTCCAAAGATAGATCTCTAATGATAACTTCCAAGAATACCAAGATAAGCCCAAAAATACCAAGATAGCATTAATCTCCAAATCAATCTTCCTTGCATAGATTGATTTAATTTGATTTATGCTTCCAATAAGATCTTTTCTTATCTTGCCAAAAAATCAATGCCAATTAAAATAAATGCCAACTCCACGTGTGCATTAACAAAAATTATAGTCAAAAAAATATTAAAACAATAGCAGAAAACCATTTCAAATATTATAATCACAAGTCTATAATACTTAACAAAATAAACATGAAATACTTTGCTAAATGGAACATAGCAATAAAATAAGATTTTACCTATGTTAACAGTTTAGTAAAATTTAATTGATGTTGGCAACTTTTAAAACCTCCTGGTATACAATATTCTTTGTGTAGTTTATACTGTGTACTAACGGTGATGATGGTCTAATAAGTACATTAATTGATATATAGTTTTTGCTCTTGATAATGCAACATAAAATTGACCATATGAAAATACCAGTTCTTTCAAATAAACACCAACAAAATCTAAAGTTTGACCTTGAGCTTTATTAATTGTCATTGCAAAACATAACTGTATCGGAAATTACTTTTTTTAAATGGAATATATGAGAAATTATCATCTGAACCATCTAATATTATACAGGGAATAAAAAAAGATTTTTTGCATGTATACAAACTGAAATTTCAGCATAAATTACATTTTTATCAAAACATTTACAAACAAGAGGTGTACTATTACTTAACAATATGACTGGTGAATTTATTTTCATAGTGAGTTTGCAAGGAGGAAGCCTTTGAAGAGTTTAAGAGTGAAACAATTTTTCTTGATCTAGTACAACACATGTATTTGTGTTTTCATCACAACTAAAATATACAATTTCTTCACCGAAAAATCTGATAATCAAGACATCATTTATTTCATGGACAAATTCATTTATTATAGTCAGTATAACTCGTTTGAAAAATAAAGAAAAATCCAAAATGCAATTATTAATATTTGGAAATACCATGTTTATTAGTGTATTTAATGATGTAAAATCATCTATAAAGGAAATACTTACTTTTCATAGTATTTGAATTTCATCTTTTTCATTAGTATCTTCGATTCCATCACTAATTTTCAAGAAAAACTTAGGATCAAGTAATGCTCGCATATTTTTCTTAAACTTTAAATTCTCAAATTGATTCTACAAAGGTGACATGACAATAAAGCATCCATGATATAATTTTTGGTACCTTTAAAAATAACTAGTAATGTTTGACAAAAGTCACCACCAAATATAACAATTTTGCCACAAAAAAAAATTATTTGAATTCATAATATATCTCAACATTTTGTCAAACTTTTCAATAATATATAATACTTTTTTCCATTCCAATTTTATCCCAAATAATTAATTTTGTCATCCTTATTAAATGATTTTGTTTAGTAACACTGCAAGATTTAAAATCATTTTTATCTAGAGAAATTTTAAATCTAGATTGTGAAGTACGTTCCCTAGAAGTAAAGATACTTCTACTAATAGCTGTAGTAAGTGCAATATAACCAGTAGATCTTATGGTAGCAAGAAGTGCTCTATAAAAAAAAGTTTTTCCAGAATCCCCATGACATGATATATGATTCGATTATACACAAATCTTTCTTCTTTATTAAACTGCTCAACCATTAAAAAGATTTTCACTAGGTGTAATTACGTTTTGTTCATTTTGTAATTCTTTCATTAAACTATCCGAAAACTCATTTGTTAGTCATCAGTTGCAGGAAAAAAGTCTTCCCAAAACCCCATTGAATAAAGATGGTAAGCAAGAATGTCTAAACTTTGTGTCTAATTACATTCAAACTAAGAGTTCTATTCTATCTAAAAATTTTTAATTTTTTTTTCATATTTTATTCATAACTATTTGAGAGTTTTAGAGTTACAATAAACAAGGACAATAGCAAATATTTACCATAAAATAGTAGGCATTAAATAAACAGTAGCCTTTTTAATACACATTTCAGCAGTGTTATTTTGTTCTAATAATCCTAATATTTGTGCAGCCTCTCAGTATGCACTACAAAAAAATACCTTTTTGTGGTAAAAAAAATTGTTAATAGAAGTACAAATTTTGTCACTATATACTTTTTGTGGCAAAAAAATTTTGTCACCAACATTGTCACAATAAACCCGTTGCAATAAGCTATTATGACAAACCAAATAATTTGTCAAAAAAGGTTAAAAATTTTATGTGACAAACTTATAGTCGTCATAAGAACATAATTTATAATGACAAATTATTTGTCAATATTAACTAAATGTTTCGTCACATAATGCTTGTTGTTGTCACAATAATTAATATTGTATAATAACAAATGTTAAAGTTGTTATAAGAGCGTGACATATTATGATGATTTATTTGTCAGTACTAACTAATTTTTTGTCGTTCTATATATGAATTTGTCACAAGAATAATTTCATTCAAGTGACAAATATAAGAATTGTCACAAAAGTGACACTTATAGTGGCGAATAGTATTTGAATAGTTACGACATATTTTGTTAGTAAATATATTAATTTGTCACACATGTTAGCTAGTTAAAGCAACAAGAGTTAATACAAAAATTTGTCACTAAAGTCTAAAAACTAATGTGACATACCCTATTGTTGTCATTAAAGTTGAATTTATAATGATGAATATTTTATCAATTTTCACTAAATTTTTGTTAAAACAAAATCAAGTTATTGCAATAAAAAATTGTAGTTTGCCATAGAATTAAAATTTAGTACAATGAATAGTTTGTCAAAATAACTATAATTGTTTGTCAGAGTAAAAGGAGTTAGACGTTATTTGAATAAAATAATTTGTCATAATAATTACTTGTTCATGTCAAGCATGTATATTATTTTTTTCAATTACTTTTTTAATCAAAAGCAATTTTATGCCAATGCAAAAAATAAATATTAAATAAATTGTGTTATTTAATAGTAATATTAAATAAAACTAATACATAAAGATACCAAACTAATACAAAATCACGACCAATATATATTTCAAAATAACAACTTAAATAAATAAAAGACATAAAAACTAAAAATTATTATTTGCATAATGCTTTTTTCGCATCTCCATTACAAACTCACTAATGTTTTATTTTGAACCTCTAAATTATTTAATCTCTCCAAAAAAGTCTTGTTGACTTCCAAGAGATCTTCAATTTGATATTTGACTGCAACGAGTTTACCTTTCTGTCAGTAAATTTTTCCTCAATTTGGTGCTCATTATAAATCTCCATCTATTGGTTGTGCTCCTTCATCCAATTGGTTGTTCCTCTTGCTTCTTATTTGACAATTTTTCCTTCCAAATTAAAATTATTTATTTAAAAATTCTAAATTTTGTAGAGTTGATCATATTTACAAGTATTGAATACTTACCATTATTGCGTAGTCTACATCATTGACAAATTCTCCATTCTTTTCTTGTGTGCCATTTTTTTGAGTGAGATCTTCCTACAATTAACTTATTGTAAAGAAATAAAAAAATAAAATAGGAACACTTTGAATTCAAAAGGGCAACATCTACTAGCACTTGTAAGTTATTGAACATAATTATTAAGATAAAATTTACCCAACTTACACTTTAAGCAAAAATATACCAACCACTGACGCATTAGTTTTGACAAGAAATCCCACAACTCTGAAAAAATACAATATAAAAAAAATACAATTCATTTTGACAAGAATCATATTTAAATAAAATCTTTGAAGCTATTCACTTACAAATCCAACACATAATGAAATCAAAAAAATCTATAGATAAAAATAAAACTTGAATGTAAATGATCAAAGTATCCATGAAGCATGAAAAGGGTACAATCCAGTTCCTATTTAGCTTCTATAAATATTTACATTCAGTAGATAATATTCATTGCATATGTGGTCCATATGAAGCCACATGTATAGAAATTTATAAAAATTTACATGATTTCCAATGATTAGCCTCATAGAAGGATTATGCAAACATTCATACTTATTTCCATTGAAAAATTACCTTTGTATCTTTTTTTAACATTTAATTGAGATTAATAGCTTTTTTTTTAACATGCATGATACATTAATAGAAATTGCAAGAACTCTTTTCTTTATAAAAAAGTACTTTGACTTGGATTGAGTTCAAGTAGAAAAAGAACTAACGAGTATACTCACATTAAAATGACTCCAGAGGACCTCTAGTAAAGAAATTTTTTTTTAAGCATTGAATAACCAAAAACACATATTATCATTGTATAAAAGAGTAAAGAATTAGTAGTTTGGAAAGTTTATGTACATCCTAAACATTAAATAGTGTGCATTTATTAATTTTTTTAAAAGCAAATTGGTATTTCTAAATTCTCAATTAAATGAATACTCAAATGAAAAAAAAACCCTTGTCTTTCAAACTACAGGAGATCAAATATACCAGCAAACAAAAGAACAAGATTATGAAATTCCAAACTTTTCAACTTACTGTCAATAAAAATCACAACTTTAATGATTAATCTCGTTTTTAAATAAAACTAAACTCCAAAAAGGAAAAAAAAAGTAAAAAATTTCACCTATAGCATAAGCTTTTATGGTCATTTTCCATTCCAACTGCAATAGCCCCATGAACATTAAAACAGAACATTATAATGAATATAAAAAAAGAACATATCATGAACACTAAAAGAGAACAGTTTTAATCTAGATTATGAACATTATCATGTGGTAACAAACAAATATAATAATAATAATAATAAATCGTTTGCTTTCAAAGTTTAAATAACTGTATAAGAATACCGCATGCATATTTATAAATTCAAAACATATTTTTTCGATTAGCTTTGCATAATAAGATTCATCAATTAACAATACATTGTCAAACAAGATTTCAGAGCTCACCTAATTATAAGATACAACCCAAAAGTTGAAAGGTCTACTCAAGCCAAATAAATAATATGAGAGGTGATATGAGAGTAAAATGATAAATCAATGAATCAACTTTCACAATGAAAAGAACGCTTGCATTCCTATCATTGAATCAAAATATAGTTAGTGATGCCTTACCATCATAAATTTCTGTGAATACCAACAAATTTGAACTGCAAGAACAACTAAGAGAATGAGAAATGTACAAATTAAGTTTTTATAATCTAAACAGGCTATTTGGAATTATGGCGAACTCATATTTGCTTCTCCAATTTTCTCCTAGTTTTACTTTTCTTCAACACACAAGCCCACAAAAAATTTAAAAATCTAAACTTCAATCCAAAAAAATACTAACCAGAAACCCAATTTTTCTTAATGAGGTTTACAATAAAAAACAACCAAAATTAATATCTCTGACAAAAATAAAAAGAATTAGATGTAGATCTGGCGGCATTCAACCTGAATCCGCTGATTAATATTGGCGGCGCAAGCGGTACTTTATCCATGTCTACTGCCGAAATGTAAGCCTCGATCTGAAGAGAGGGGGAGAGGGAGAGGGAGAAAAGATGAAGAGGCCAATGGATCGAACTCTGAGCACTTTATTGTCGAAAAAGGAAGCGATGTTGGAGCAATTACAAAGGGTTTCTGTGAGGTTCTCTGGGAAGGTGAAGAACCAAAGAGAAAAAGGAATTCGGGATGTGGGGGTGTTTCTGGCTTAAAAAGAATGAAATGAGAAAGGAAACTTTTCCAATGTAAAGAATTACACGAATTTTACTTGAACTTCAAATTTTACTGACTAGATTTGGAGGGAAATTAGAATTTTGGGTTTTTTAAATTTTTAAGGCTCTCTTTGAACGGAGTGTTTATGGATTTTATTATGAGAATTTTTTTTTGAATTTGTTATGAGAAATGAATATTTTGGAAGTGTTTGGATTAATGATTTTGTTTTGTTGGGATTTGTATAAGAGATTATTTTATTGATAAAAAGTTTGAAATTTAAATTCAAATTAATATTTTATTAGTTTGTTTTTGTGGGAATTGTGTTATAAAGAATTGTTTATTTTTAAAATTTAAAATTTAAAATTCAAATTTAATATTTTATTTATAAAAAAATGTTGTAGCAAAAATAGTTACTATAGCATCATGTTTAGTTTTAAAAAGTTTTGTAGAAAAATTAAAGAAAACAAACAAATTATTTTATAATTGCGAAATAAATCAAAAAAATGCAACAAACAAACAGAGCCTAATTTTTTTGAAGTGACGTTGCAATACATTTTAGATTTTGAATTTTTTTTTCTAATGTTTTGCCTTTAAAATTATAATTATATATTTTGTGAATGTTTATCTAATATTATTTTAAAAATTAGAACTTTACATATTTCTCATATAAATATTTATTTTATTAGTTTTCTAGTTCTAATTTTAGCAAAACTTATAGGCTATTAATTAACTATTCAATAGCCAAAAACCTAAAATATTAACAAAAATATTAACAACTCTATTTTTAAACAAATAAGTTGCATCTAAGAATTATTTATGCATAAGGTATACTCTTTCTATGCATATATATGCCAACTTGTGATTTAGGCATAAGGTATACTCTTTTTATGTAGCTATTGTTTATACATATATATTTTTTTGTATATGTATGTATCCTATATAGAATAAAGACATGAATAGTACATAAAATTAGTTTCTAATTAATTTTTAACTTTAGTGAGATAATTTTGTTTTCTTACAAAATTTTCATCGCTAAAAAGCATTATTTTATAGTCAGAATGGTAAATTATTATATAAGAAATCCATATCTTGTGATAACACTGTAATAACAAATATTACAACATTGTAACAATTGAAGTTGTTGTAAAAAATTAAAATGATTACTAAAAATATGCATAATTAATGTCAACCAATGTTTGACACAAATGAATTTTTCTTGACAATAGATACAATACCAATATTATGACAAAACTATTTGTCAAAAGAAAAGTTAAATTATCAGTCAATATATCTGCATCTTGTGACAAACGTTGTTTATCACAATAATTTTTGAACTAACAAAACATGATTGTCACAATCAAAGCTATTACATTGTAACAAATTTGTTTTTCATTATAATAAGGAAATTCTACTTTTTGTGATAAATATTATTTTTCACAAATTACTTTTTTATCAACAAAACAACGTTGTCACAACTTCAACAATTTGACAAATAGATTTTTCACAATAATATAGAAATTGTCACTTGAGAAGTTTATATTTCGTGACAAAAATAGTTTGTCACCAATAATCTTATTTTGGCAAAACATAGTTGTCACGATAAAGGTTACGCCATTTTAACAAAATTATTTGTCATAATAAAATATAAATTATCAATAAAATTGTATACATCTCTCGACAAATATTATTTGTCTCAAATAATTTTTTTGTGACAAAGAGTAGCTATCACAAAACACCGATAATATTCTGACAAATATATTTGCCACAAGCCAAGTTATATTGTCATTCTAACTTTCATGCTCAATTATATATCATTTTTCATGATAAAATTTTAGTTTTGTCACCATACAATTAAATTTTACTAGCAAATTTAGATGTTGTCACTACAATCTTAAGTTTATGCAACAAACTTAGAATTCGTCACAAAACAGTATTTTGTTGTAACAAAACATAAATTTATCACAACAATTTATCACAAAAAATAACATTTTTTGTAGTGATGTACTATAAGTTTTTTGATTAATTGTTCTTAAATCTATAAAAGAAGTTGGTTTTCTAATGTGCATTACCAATAACTTTAAATAGAACTTTTCACCTTTAGATACGTAACAATTGGAAATTCAGCCTGTTACTTCTTGTTTTTTATGTGGTTCCCATTCTTTTGAATTATTATGCCAAGTAAAGTATTCTAAAAATTAAACATATAAACGCTTTAGGTTTCTAACATAATCATTATATCCATTCATGTAGAAAAATTATGTTAACGTAGTTTTTTTAATCGTAGGGTTATTAGCAATGTTGTATAATGATTGATTAGTAGGAAAAGTTACTGATTATTTATTCTCTAAATAAATTGGTAAGTATGCTATATATGGATGCATATGATTATGATTAAATTTGAAAATTCGCCAAGCTGTTTTAGGAGGTGAAATCCACCTTGCACGTGATAAATTTTTAATTTTGTCAACTATAGGGTTTCTTTAATTTGCAACTAATGTGTATGAAATTTTATCATATATTTTATAGATATCTTTATATATATATTTTATAGCTTGAATAGTTGAACAGATTTCAACATTAATATGACAATTAAATTTAGCCAAAAGGTATGGATTATAAGATACAACCCATTGATTTTCAAGCTATGAACCTCTAATAGTAACAACTTGATTAGTATTTCTACGACGATATATTGGATATAAATTTGTTTCATATCTAGTACTTTCTGAAAAATCTTTAGAATAGTTAAATTTATAAGAACCTTTTTTCATAAAAGGGCATATCGGATCAAGAAACAACAAGGTCCATGTATCATATGTTTCACTATCAACGAGGATAGGTATGAATCAATGTGTGAATCAGGTAGTTCTACACAAACAATTCTATCAAATACTTCGGGCGAAAATATTTTTGATGTTTGAATCAAAATAATAAGCAAAAAATAAACATGTGGTAAACCTCTTTTTTGAATTCTATTACATAAGTGTAAGCAATAATATGACCAAAAATGTTCTTTTTAAACAATTATTTTTTAAAAAACTTCATGTTTAGCACGGACCCTGCCTATTAAATAAGGCCTCCTCAGAAGGTAAACATAATGCTTTTATTTATGACCAATTTGATTTTAAGTTATTGTTAAAAAAATATTAGGTTTTCCATATCGTTGTACTAAAGCTCTGTCATCCAATAATATTTTACGCATATCTCTAGATCCTCCAATAAATGATGCAGGTAATATTATATGTTTGCCAACATAAGCACCAATTTGACACACTTGTGCAATACCATCTACTAAACCACGATATAGTTCATTTCATAACGATTCTGCATGTCTATATTTCTGTAAAACTCTAATCTTGATATTTCAATTTTAATGTACATATCTACTATATATTGTTGCAAAAGCCTACTAACAAGTTGTAAGAATGATTTATCATTTTTCTTATTTGTAACTTATAACAATAATACTCATGATATGATACCGTTGTCCAATGGGTATTCCTTTTAGCACCTACGTAGACATCAAATTGTATGAAGTCGTTGACATTTGTGTAATTCTGAATATCACAAATAGTTTCACCATCACATGTTGGTTTCTCTTTTGTGTTTGATCTAATTTTTTAATTGCTCTATGCCAACCATATTTTTATTTGGAAATATAAGAGCATGTTGCATGAGATTATAACAACCAAAATAATATTCAATAATTTGAGTACGACTATCTTTTGGGTAAACTTGAATGTGTTCACTCGTATATTGTTCTTCTTCATTAGATTCTAACCATATTCCAACAACTTGAGACATAGAAGATTTATTAAAAATATGTTGGTCAAACATAGGGTTGGCTTGTAAAGCAATTTTATATTCATTTAGGTTATCAATACTATTAAGACTCCAAAAAAATTTGCATATGGATTTATTTCTAATAGACATACCTCGTGATTTCTATCAAAGAAGTACAATTGAAGATTTTTTGGTTTTTCATTATTTGATGGTGTTTTTTATCTAAAAAATAATAAAGTTGACCCTGTACTCGAAATGTATAAATTCCACCATTTTTTTACCCAAAAAATTTGTCATAATATACTCCTATTGGTGTGAATGCAAACATATTATTATAACTACGAATGTAATTACAAAATTTTTTAGCATCTTTAGTATTACCAAGATACAATTCCACTAACTCCAAAGGCATTTCTATTTATAATAGTTTTATTTCTCCTAATGAACAATAAAATGCATGTGGTTCTAAATAAATATGTTTCGCATTACAAAACTCACAATTTGGTACATCAGGTAGGAAATCAGGGACTATTTACTATAGGTTTTAATGAATCAATATAAACATTTTGTGCATCAACTATACTCATGGCTGCCACTTGTTTTGGTTTTCTTCGTCGAATATTTTTGGCCTGTCGGTGATCTTCTAAAGAGATAAATTTTCTTTTACAAGCTATAGTTATTTTATTTACTTTTGAAATATTCTATTTTCTTTTTCCTAACATTTTTGTTAAATTGGCTAATTAAACAAGTCAAAATTAAAGAAGTTAAATACTCCTAGTGTGATAGACAAGTGTAGAATAAAATACTGAAAATTGGAAGGGAAAACACTACTGAATATACTTATAGAACAACCACTACTAATAACAATAACATATATGAAAACTATGAGTTAAAAACATACTTTTTTGGTAGTCGGCTATGATAAGTCAGTTCTATATTGACTTATATGTTATAAATCCTTGAGCTTTTGTGTGGATATAGTGTACAAATCTTACTTGTTTGTGCGATTTATGTGCTAGATGTGCAAAAAGTGATAATTTGTAGAGATTGTGAAGAAGTGTTGAAACTGTTGCATAAATGATATGAAGCATGAATGTATTTGATTCAATGCATATTTTGACACAACTATTCTCACAACTCACAAGCACACAGGAAAAGTCCCAGACCCAACAAACACATCACAAGCACACTACAACACTAGCACACACTTGACACATGGGGTGCGCTGATTTCTCATTCGGCAGAATGGAAAACAAATTTCAAATGTGTATATCTCTCTCAATACTCACCCAAATGATGAGACCTAGGATGTTTTGGAAAGCTCTATAAGTGTACTTCATGTCTTATGTGTTGACTGACTCCTAATTCAGTAGGCATATATGAGAAACGGGGGGGTTCTTTCTAAGTACTCCTCCAGTTATGATGTCACTAACACATTTTGGGAGAACACTTGTATCATGAGCTACAGACCTCCAAAGTTGATGATTCTTCAACTTGTAGAAATCTAAGAGAGAGATATACAATTCTTATGTTTACCACAAAGTCCAATTCTCAACTGAAAGCCTTTAAAACCCCACAACACTACACACAAAACACGCATACCCCAATACACACACGCACCTCACACACACGCACAAGCTAGGCGCCCGCACCACACACACATGCATTTAGTGCGAGCGCGCCAGGCGCCCGCACCACACTCGCACTGATCTTCAGCATTGCCATAGTTTAGTAAAATGATCATAACTTTCTCATCTTAGCTTTAAATTGAGTGATTTAAAGTGCTATGTTTAGCTAAGGGCCTTATCTATAATGTTCATGTTTTATACTTTCTTATACGCGACTTGAATCAGGGGCAAAATGATGGAGAACGATGAAGAATGTTCACTTACTTACCCTTTCACACTCACACTCATTCTTGCACACACTCTCTTGTACACATCGCACCCTCATGCATACACTCACGCTTATTCTTGCACAAACTCACCAGCACACACTCACTAACATGCACATTAATTTTTGAAGGCATCCAAGTGTTTGAAAAAAAACGCATCCTTAGCACTTAAGTAATCTTCGGTGATAACTTGTAATACATGACCTCATTTTCACTTATTGATTTTGTAGGACACATGTCACCGATTTAAATGGAGAAAGAGCACGCGATGGCCAAGATACAACCACTGCAGCAAAAAAAGTGGAACTCAAAGTATAAAACCACAAAGATTCAACAGACACAGGAAAGGAGGCGGCCGCACAAGATAATTGAGATGATAGAGATAGATTAGGGTTCTTAGAGTAGAGTAGTTTTAGGACTTTCTCTCTCTTATCTCTCTAACATCGTACTGTCTTGAGGGTTCAATCTTGTACAGATCTCAACTTATTGAGATATCTGAATTGCAATTAATCTATGTTCTTTTATGTTTCCTGTTCTTTTCATGTCTAATTTCAATGGGCTTACATAATAGTGTCTAAATTCGAAATTGAGCTGCAGTGCCCACTGAGATCACTTTGAATCTACCGGAGAAATATTGGATTTAACATGAATTGAACTTGAAAACGATCCTTGCATGAGTCCTAATATCTGATTGCTTTGTGATTCCATTTGTGCGGTGCCCACTGACAAGTGAAATCAAATCTGTAGACAAGACTTAGGATCATTCACGTAAAACAATTTGAAAACTAGACTTGGTTAGCTGCCCTAGCAAGGGAGTTAGTCAAGAATTGGACTAGAGTTGTAGTACCGAGTATGGATCAGGGTTCTTAACTTGTGCCAAGAACATTGCCTCACCCGGGAAAGTTTGAGGAGTAAGTGAAGTGGGATTATGAGAACCGCAAGGTTAATCAATTTCATGACACTAGTAGCATAGTCCCCTCATGCATATGTACACAAGTTTACGATATTAAGGAGAGATCTGTACTGGTTGATACCCCTTAAGGCAATATCTCATTTTCTTGTTTGAACATTAACATTTTGCATTCATTCCTAGTTAGGATGCATTTGTTTCCTTTCTTGCATCATGTATCTTAGGCCATTAGAACAAACGATCTCTAGACAACCAATCTTTCACTGTGGATCGATTCCTCTCACCGCTACTACAGTAGTGTTAGGGTATTTGTTTGATTAGGTTATGCGACTAGCATATCAACAAATTGTCAAAAATTGGTCAGAGCTGTCGTAGGCTCACCAATTTTACCCAACAACACTAAATATGTAGTAGCGATGAATGGGATCGTTTCCATAGGGAGAGGGTTATGTCACGGTATTGATCTAATGATAGAATGAAGAACAAACAAAGTGCAATAACCAAAACAACTCAAGAAATTGAACAGCGGGAAAAGAGGGGTGCCTTGAAGGGGAACAGCTAGCACAGATCTCTCCCTATTATCACTGACTTGTGTGTGTGCATGAGGGGACTACCTTGCTAGTGTCATGACATTGATTAACTTGGTGGTTCTCACAATTGCACTCCACTGGCTCCTCAAACTTCCCCGGGTAGGAAAAGTTCTTGGCACAAATTAAGAACCCAGGTCCCTACTCTGTACAACAATTCTAGTTTAATTCTTAATCATCTCCCTTGGTAGGGCAGCTAACTAATTCAAGCGTTCAAATTGTTCTACCAGAATGATCTCAAGTCTTTTCAATGGAATTGATCTCAATTGTTAGTGGGTACCGCACAAGTAAAATCACATAGTAATCAGATCTTAAGACTCATGCAAGAATGTTTCCAAATTCAATTCACATTGAATTCAACTTTATTTAGTGGATCCAAAATGATCTCAGTGGGTACCGCAGATCAGATATAGATTTAAACGAAATCATGCAAGCCCATTGAATTTAAACATGTAAGGAATAGGAAACAATAATTAACACAGATCAATTCGATTCAATTGTCTCAAATAAGTCGAGATCCATACATATGAATCTCTCAAGGCAATAATCAAAATCTAGCCGATCATGTTGATTAGCTTAGAGAATGGATTCTAAATACCCAGTTCAAATTCAGCCATTACAAATAGTAGAATATGTGTGTTAACTATGGTGTTCTGTTCTCTCTTTGCAAAGTTCTGCTGATTGTTTTTCTCTCTGATTGAATTTCTCTCAATCTCCGTCCCTCTCCAACCGGCCTTTTTCTTTAGCTTCTTTCTTTGCCTTTTATACCTTCCCTTGAAAGACGTGTCACAATCATGGTAGCTAAAAGCTTTGGTTAGATATCAGATTTCTCCATGTGTCTGAAAGAGTCAGTCAGCATATAAAGTGAGGTCATCTGATTGAAGCGTTCGCTTAAGCGTGAAGGTTTCAATTCATCAAACATGTAGTGCGCTTCTGAATAGTGGTGCTTATGTGATTTATGTTGCTATGCTGCTAAGTGTGCAAATGTTCGTGAGTATAGTGAAATGTATGGAACTAGTATAAGTGTGCAAGTGTAGTGGTTGAATGCATGAGTTATCTGCTTGTGTGTGCGGGAGCTCGTGCATGTGTGTGCGGGCTCTTGCAATGGGCAGACGCGTGGTGCGCCAGCCCGTTATGTGTGTATGTAGGAGTGGTCGCACCATGTGTGCGTGCGTGTGTGTGGCGAGCGCGCGTGTGTGTGCGTGGGCTTGGCGGGTGCTTCGCGCACCTGCCAGTGCATGTGTGCTGGGTGTGTGTGTTGAATGTGTTTGTGTGCTAAGTGTGAGTTGTGATTGTGTATGTTCGTGCTCGTGTGTGCTGGAACTCCTATGTAGTGCTTGAAACTTTGTGAGACAAGCGTGGCCAAGTGTGTGCTTGTTTTCAAATTTATACAAAAATCATATCAAATCGCATAAGGTTTTCAAAACACTTAGACATTTTCCACAAGCATCAAATTATGAACATTCCTGCATATAAGTTATTCATGAGGCACTATTTTCACTAGAATTTCACTCAAAAGATCAAGTAAGCAAAGCAAATAAGTCGGTACAAACCCGACTTATCAGGCTAGAAAAACTTAACATTTTTTATTTATTAGCTAATGGTAAGTACACCACATATTGTACGATGTTTTAATACCCAAATAGTCCTGCAACAAAATCTATAAGAGTAATTAACAAATATGATGTAAATTCACCAAAAATAATACTATTAGAAACACTCATATTATCTTTTCAAGTTATCTACATAAATGTATTTGATGACCACTTTGTTTTAAAGAAAAAAGGACAAACAATAATTTTAAAATTAGTTCACTTTTTATAACTTCTCTAAAGCAAACAATAACTGATAACGATCTCCCCACGCTCCTCAGGTAGATTGATAGTTGTTGCGGAATAACGTGTTGATCTTTTCGTAAATCAAATTGAACAAGTCGAATAAACCTATCTCTGTAGGCTGACAGTATGCACAATTAATTGGATGCTCCTCACATACAATTAACACGATAGTCGCGTAAGATTTAATCCCCTCCTCAGGAACTAAAACCCACAATGTAAATTGGAATTCCCTCCTCAGGAAAACAACTCACATAAAAAAAACAACTCTGTGTTTTATTTCTCAAAATTCTTCTCTATTAAAAACGTATGGAGTGTGTCCTTTAAATAGGCTACAAAAAGTGTCAATGTTTGGTATTTTCCCGATGTGGGATAATTGCCAATTATGTTTCTTAAAAACTACCCTTAATGAATTAAAGATCCATTAAGCCCATTACATGCCTTTTATCATGCAAGATAATTTGGGCCATGTAATTAACTAATTAATCACGAAATTAATAAGCCCATAATTAACGTTTGGACTTAATTTTATTAAAACACAAAAAAAAAATGAAAAACTAAAAATCCTGAAATTTGACCGCGTCATGACGTAACATGTAATTTCACAGCGTGTTTTCACCTTGATCCTGTCAGAATCGTGGCAGAATCTCTCAGCAAACAATATTTGACGCCTCTTGTCATGATTTCCTTTGTTATCCCAGTTTTGAGTCTCGGACCTCCTTGGGACTAACATGAGGCTTCTTCTCCATCCTATTCCAGGCCTCCATATATGAGATTCATCTTTAACAATTGGAACAAGGACCTTGTATTTTTCAGAATATGTGATCACACATGATTTCGTATCAATAACTCAAAAAGAAAAAAAAAAATAGAAGACCAAATAATTAAACATCGTCAAGACAAATCAAAGAACACATGTCATGCTTTGAACTGCACTCAAACATTGAAATTTCAAATTGACTCTAAAGTTCAAATTAAAAATCACATACAGACAAATATCGAGAAAAAAATGAAGCAAACATGTAAAATTGCAATAGGCCTGTTATTTATTGTCATCACAAACAAAAATAAAGAATGTGAGAAAAGTGTCATTTCAATGTAGAAAAACAACCAAAATAGTTTGATGTTTCACTATTTTTATTATGTATAATATTCACCAATGCAAATAACAATCTTCAATTTGTACCCTCATTAAGACAAGAAATAAAATTCATCTAGCAACATAATTATATGAAAGACACCACAAATCTGTTGCTGCATTGTTGCATACTTCCTAATTTTTCAGTTTGGTACAATCCTACCAACTCTAGTGGAAAGTACCCGACGATTAAGAAATTCAAATTCAATTTTCACTCCAAATATCATAAAAAATAGAGTGTTAATGCAAATGTGGTGGTGGCATTTAATTTAATTGGCATTGATTTTTTGTCAAGATAAGGAAAGATCTTATTGGAGGCATAAATAAAATTAAATCAATCTATGCAAGGAAGATTGATTTGAAGATTAATGCTATGCTGATAACTATAGAACTTATCTTGGTATTCTTGGAAGTTATCTTTGAAGAGCTATCTTTGGAAAAGATAAGCATTGAAGGCACATGGTTTTCCATCTTTCCATTTGAATTATTTGGAAATAATCTTGGAGGTAAACATGGGAAGATTTGAAGATAAACATGGGAAGGTTTTGGCGTGCCTATATGATCTTTCCAACCTACACGGTTTCGAGTGGAGCTTTGATTATTCTTTCGGTCTTTGACAAGACTGTGAACACATTTCTTTGTTGGATATCTTTGATCAAAGTGTGTTGGCTTGTTCGCATCTTAATGTCATATTATTGAAGATGCAATCCTTTTGTTCTTGATTCAATCACAGCCTTGGGAGGAGGTTGTTAAGGAGCTCGGGAGGAGTTCAAACGTGGGCAAGGGGATCTTGCAATAACCACGGATTCCGGGAGAAGTCGCCATTGACAAGGGGATCTTGTCTTTATTGTGGGCAAGGGGATCTTGCATTAACCACAGATTCCGGGAGGAATCACACAAGTCGAGGGGAGCTTGCACAATCATGTTCACTGTGGAGTTAGGAAGAGGCGGCGTCAAAGATAAGAGGGAGTCTTAATTTGTGTCGGACCGAGTGTCTTTGTAACTTGTGAACTTAGTGGATTGTTCTTTCTGGGCGTGGCCCGGCAGACGTAGTCAATTGCCGAACTGCGTTACCAACCTCCTGTCTCTTTACTTTCAGCATTTTTAATATTGTCCATTACTATTTTTATTAACGGTGTCACATCTAGTGTTCCACCTCACTAGGACGCTACGCATCTAACCTTGATCTTTCAATTGGTATCAGAGAGGGTCATCTTTGTTTCTTAGGCGGGATCCACAGGACTTGATCTTGGTTTTTATGTGATGGACTCTATAAAGGAATGAGGTTCAACAATGCGTCCACCGTTATTGGACGGAAGCAATTATGCTTATTGGAAGGCCAGAATGAGAGCATTCATCAAAGCCATTGATGAGAAGGCTTTGAAATCAATGCTAACAGGATAGAACCCTCCAATGACTACTGACGCAACTGGTGTCAAATCTCCCAAGCTAGAAGAAAGTTGGTCTACTATTGAAGATGCCTTGGCAAACAGTAATTCAAAGGCTCTTAATGCCATATTCAATGGAGTTAACCCTACTCAGTTTAGACTTATTTCCACATGTGTGATAGCCAAGAAGGCATGGGAAATTCTTCAAACCACTTATGAAGGAACATCTACGGTGAAGTTATCAAAGATGCAGATCCTAACTACAAGGTTTGAGAACTTAAGGATGCATGAAGACGAGAATATTGCAGAATTCAACGCCAAACTGTGTGACATCACCAATAAGGCATTCTCTCTTGGTGAAAGTTTTTCTGAAGAAAAGCTTGTGAGGAAAACTCTACGATCTTTACCTCAACGTTTTGCTTATAAAGTTACGGCCATTGAATAAGCAAAGGATGTCTCACAGATGAAGTTAGAAGAACTGATGGGATCTCTTAGAACATTTGAGATGAATCTTGGAGTAGACTTGGAAGCAAAGAAAGTCAAAGAGATTGTCTTAAAAGCAGAAATGCAGAAATCAGATAATCGTGATGAAGATGACCTTGAGGACTCTCTGGCATTAATATCTAAAGATCTCAGCAAAGTAATAAAGAGATTTGGCAGAAACAATCAGGGTGTCAAGGGCAGTGTCAGCAACACCAAGAATGAGTTGGCAAGAAATAAAAAATACAGGGAAGAAAATCATACATCTGATCAGTCATTCAGAAATAGGGGAAGTAAATGCAGAGAATGTGACGGTTATGGACATGTTCAGGCAGATTGTGCCAATACATTGAGAAAGAAGAGGAATTCTCTCAACACAACCTGGAGTGAAGATGATTCAAATAAAAAAGAGGATTTTCAGAACCATCATGTGGCTCTTACATCTATGACTGAACAATCTGATCATGATAAGAAAAAAGATGTTACACAGGGTGTCACTGGAAATATGTCAACATATAGAGACGAACATGAAGATTATGTTACAGAAGAAGATATTCTAGTCGAATATAAGAATCTTCATGATAAGTGGACTGAACTATTTAAAGAAAATCAGCAACTTCATACGCAGATTAGAGATTTACAAAAAGAGAGGGACAGTCTTTAAAACTCTAATATGGAGTTGGAAACCAATCTGAGAGTAAGTCAAGAGGAAGTGAAAACTTTGACCAATGAGTTAAACCACTAAAGAAAGGTGTCAAGATGTTAAATTCAGGTTCTTCCAACCTGGATGAAATTCTTAAGATAGGTCAATCCAGTGGTGATCACTCAGGACTAGGGTATAAAAAAAAAGTTCAGTGTCACAACTAGTGTCACAACCAGTGTCACATTTAGTGTCACTATCAGTGGATAATTCTAAAGTGAAACAAGTTGTTGTGAATACTGCAAAGAACGCTAGAAGGACAAATCTTCATTATTCTTATCATGCTTCTAAAGGAAGAGGTAACAGATTTATTCCCATTTGCCATTATTGCAATCGTCGCGGTCATATTTGTCCTAGATGCTTCTTTTATCTTGCTGATTTGAGACAAGGTACTGCTAGAAAGTCTTCTTTTCGTAGGGATTCACAACAGAATCGGGTAGTGAAGTACAATTTAAGGTGCAACTTCACATATACCTCACTAAAGGCTGCCACAACTGATGAGTGGTACTTTGACAGTGCATGTTTCAGATATATGACTGGTGATGAGAAGTTTTTGAAGAACATTGTGTCCGAAAATATGGGAAAAGTAACATTTAGAAATGGTGTCACGACTCGTGTCATTGGAAAAGGTACTCTAGATGTGTCATGGTTACCAAAACTAGAGAATGTTCTTCTGGTAAATAGTTTGCAGGCAAATCTGATCAGCATTAGTCATTTGTGTGATCAAGATCTGAATGTGAACGTCACTAAGGAAAGTGTAAGCTAGTTGATCATAACAACATGTGCATCATGGAAGGAGTAAGATCTTCAGACAATTGTTATCTCATCTCCGCCTCATCTACTTGTCTTCGATCAAGCATAGAAAATTCTATCTTATGGTATCGAAAATTGGGTCATGTGAATATAAGGATGCTGCAGAAAATTGTCTCTAAGGGAGCTATTCGTGGGATTCCAATGCTGAAGTTTGATGAAGAAAGAGTGTATAGACCTTGTCAGATTGGGAAACAAACACGGGTGTCACACCCTAAGTCTCAGATACTAGGGACAAATCGTGTGATAGAACTTCTTCATATGGATTTGATGGGTCCTATGTCTGTAGAGAGTATTGCAGGAAAACGTTATGCATATGTGACAGTTGATGATTTCTCACGATATACATGGGTGGAATTTCTTTGAGAAAAATATGACACATTTAAGGCTTTCAAGGCATTATGTAAACGTCTTCAGCGAGAAAAAAGTTGTACTATTGAGAAGATTGTTTGGATTCGCAGTGATCATGGAAGAGAATTTAAAAACTCAGATTTCTCGGATTTTTGTAATCAACATGGAATATCTTATGAATTCTTTGCACCTAAAACTCCTCAGCAAAATAGAGTCGTTGAGAGAAAGAATCGGACTATATCAGAGATGTCACGTGTAATGTTACACGAAAGAAGTATCCCACAGAAATTCTGGGCAGAAGCTATGAACACAGCATGTTACACTATCAATCGAGTATACCTTCGTGGTGGAACTGAAAATACTCCATATGAGATTTGGAAAGGTAGAACTCCAACTGTTAACTATTTTCATCCTTTTGATAGTTCTTGTTATGTGTTGAATGACAGGGAATATAAAGGGAAGCTCGATCGCAAGAGTGATGAAGCTATTTTTCTTGGATATGCTATCAATAGTCGAGCTTATCGAGTCTATAACAAAAGAACTCGAACTATCATGGAATCTGTGAATGTTCAAGTCGATGACTCCCTGGAAGTAATTGCTGTTTCTAATGAAGATGTTATAGAATCTCTACAATGAAGTAAGTTCCAGTGTTCCAGGCAGTGTTTCATCCAGTGTCACTGATCAAAATACCGAGGATGATAATGTGAAAAATGTCATCTCACCTCGCAGTCAGCCATCCACTCGTGTTCAGAAGAATCATCCTATTGAGGAAGTTATTGGAAATCTGGATGATGGTGTTTGGACAAGAGAAAAGCCAAGAGTTAACTATCGAGATATGATTCATATGGCATGTTTTACTTCATCTATTGAGTCCAAAGATGTGAAAAGTGCTTTCCTCAATGGTCTTCTTAATGAGGAAGTATATGTTGCTCAACCAAAGGGTTTTGAAGACCCTCATAATCCCGGGTTTGTCTACAAATTGAAGAAGGCCTTATATGGTCTCAAACAAGCTCCTCGAGTTTGGTATGAAAGACTCACGGAGTATTTATTGTCCAAGGGATATGAGCGAGGGGGAGTAGATAAAACCCTTTTCATTCGCCGAGTTCAAGGTCAATTTTTACTTACTCAAATTTATGTTGATGACATAGTATTTGGTTTAGTGTCACAGGCGATGGTGGATGAATTTGTGGCTCAAATGACTGAGGAATTTGAGATGAGTATGGTTGGTGAGCTTACTTATTTTCTTGGCCTTCAAATTCAGCAACGAAATGAGGGTATCTTTATTTCTCAAAGCAAGTATGCCAAGAATTTGTTGAAGAAGTTTGAATTGGAGAATGCTCGTCCAAGGAGAACACCTATGGGAACTCATGAGAAGATATCGAAAATGAGAAAGAAACTTCTATTGCTGCAAGTTTATACAGAAGTATGATTGGTAGTCTCTTGTACCTAACTGCTAGTCGTCCAGATATCTGCTACAGTGTTGGTCTGTGTGCTCGATTTTAGGCAGAACCTCGCGAGTCACACCTGGTGTCAGTAAAACGAATTCTCAAATATATTAGTGGGACAACTGACTATGGGATCTGGTATTCTTTTGATACAAACACCAATCTAGTTGGTTATTGTGATGCTAATTGGGCTGGAAGCTCAGATGATCGAAAAAGCACTTATGATGGATATTTTTACTTAGGAAACAATTTGGTGTCATGGTTCAGCAAGAAGCAAAACTCTATTTCTCTGTATACTGCTGAGGCAGAATATATTGCAGCTGGTAGTTGCTGCACTCAGCTTCTCTGGATGAAGCAAATGTTGAAAGATTATGGTGTCACGCTGGATGTCATGACACTCTACTGTGATAATATGAGTGCTATCAATATTTCGAAGAATCCAGTTCAGCATTCTTGCACTAAGCATATTGATATTCAACATCATTTTATTCGATCTCTTGTGGAAGATAAAATTATTGCTTTGGAATATATGGTGACAGAAAAATAAATTGCTGATATTTTCACCAAAGCTTTGAATGGAGCAAGGTTTGAAGAACTAAGGTCTGCCCTAGGCCTTTGTCTCTTGTGAAGAGGTTCTTCAGTGTTGTAAGTTTTTTTGTATTTATATTTGTATTTACAATATATATATAAAAAATTGATAAAAAATGAAAGGAAAAACAAAAATAGTAGAATTGTAGGTGTTTTGTCTTTTCTGGTTTCCCACCTCAAGGTTTTAGGCGGCATTGCGGCTGTGGATTTATTTTATAAATTCTAGTCTTCAGCTCTTTATGTGACACGTGCAATTTTGGGGATTTTCGGCTGAATAGATGGAATTGAAAAGTTGGTCTCGGTTACGCAAAGTCTGACTGCAATAATTTTGGCTCTTATTTCGCTATTTGATATTCCAAGGGTTTCAGTTCTTCTGAACTTCTACTACCAAAAGTATTGAACTTATCTCAGCCGTTTTCACCATTGTGAACATTATCAAAGTTTTTGAGAATTCTATTGAGTTAAGCGATCCAAAAATTTCAAGATGTCTCAGTCAAGGTTTTCATCTCGAGCTAAAAAAGTGATAGAAACTATGGATGATGATGAAGTTCATGTGGTTGTCACTCCTACCTCTCCAAGTTCATCAAGTGAAGATGGGAGTTCTTCTCACTCACAGGAGAAGTCCTCAAGTGTTGAAATTAACTTGTCTTCAGAAGCCGAGATGGCCACTCCTATTCAATCAGTGGATTCGTCCGGAGTAAGGATAAGATTTGGGCAAGCAAGTGGTGGACAATTTAAGACAAGTGCTGTACCACCTAAAGCTCCTGATGTCTCTAAGGTTACTGTAGAGCCGCAGAGAAAGAGATTTCGGATTATGGATGAAGATTCTTCAGATGATTCTTGGGCTGAAAAAGAGGACGATGTCAGAGAGAATGTTCCTTCTGATGATGATGACCAGGACCTTTCAGAACCAGAACCGGTTCAGTCCCCAAAGGCAAAGCGCCAAAAAGGAACTCCTGCCTCAGAATCACAGCGAGTTACTCGCTCAAAGTCGATGTCAAGGGGCAAGTCAATATCTGGGGAGAAAGGATTGTCCATAAAGGAGATTTCAAAGATTGTCAAAAACTTGTGGATCAGTTGGTCAGTCAAGGCTTAGGCAGAACTATTAAGGGAATAAAACCCTATGTTAAGAAAATTGTTCAAGAGTTTTACTGCAACTTGAATCCTACTGTAAAGGACTTTGAACATCTAGATGGAGGACATGTTTATGTGAGGGGTCGTGTGTTTAATTTTTCTCCTGATGTGATTAATACATACCTTGGTAGCCACTGGGAAAATGTTGAGGATTTTACCCCTAACTATAATATGATAATCTCTGATGTCACTGGAGATGTCAGGCGGGTTTGGCCAAGAGGAAAGGATTTTCCTGCTTCTCAGTTGTCTGTTAAGTATGCTATTTTGCACAAAATTGCTATGAGAAATTGGCTCCCTACTTCACATGGTACAGGAGTGAATAAATCTATGGCCACCTTGTTATTCAAGATTGGGAACTTTGTTGAATTCGATGTTGGACAATTTCTATTTGACCAGATTGTGAAGCACGCTGATTGTAAGAATGAAAGGATTGCATTTCCTTTTCCATTTTTAATGTATGGCATTTTGAATTCACAACATCCGGTGATTAAAGCAAGAGAAACTCTGGAGATGGACAAGGAAGAAATCAGAATCAGTTACAAGCTCCTGAAAGGTGATCATGTCAATAATATGGAGGATGTCACAGAGGATGTCTCTGACACAAGCGAGCTGGGTAACACCGTATTGCTTTCACGCACCATTAAGGTGCTGGAGGATGAGTTGAAATCTTTGATGGCTCAGCAAGTTGAAATTAAAAAGAGGAGGAAAGAGATCTCGGTACTACTTGATGATCTGGTAGCTGTAAGGACAGCTAGAGATATTGCAGTTGAAGCTGCTGAAAGGAAGAAGGATAGTGTTGCAAAGACTACTACTGCTGATGATGGAGCTGCACCTTCAGACAATCCAACTGTTGTCGTCCAGAATGTTTCAGCAGGTATACCTCAAAACTTATCTCCTGAATTTGCAGAGACTGAAATGGTGCCTGACAATCCTACTGCTGAAGACACTATTGAGTCTGATCCTGATGAGGAAATGCTTGAAATGGGAACTCCTGTTCCTCCTGGTCAGTATGGACCTGAAGTTACTGCTAGTGTCACACATGATGTCCCTGACTGTCAGGTTCCTTCCAGCACCCAATCTGGTGGGTCTCATGCTGGTAAAGATGATAATGATCCAGAAGATGCTGCTGGTGTACACTTGCTAGCAGACTCAGTTGCCTTAGTGCCTTATGCCGCAGAGGATTCTGATTGATATGGCTCTAAAGTTTGTTTATTATCCTTTGTTTAAGACAATTTATTACGTTTTATTGTTTTTTTTGTGCCCTTTTGTCTTTTTGTGGCAAAAAGAGGGAGTAATTTGGATTATGGATATTTGTTTTGTAATCCCTAAAATAATGTATGCTGGGGATCTTGATGTCTTTTGTTATGTCATGCACAATGTCTTGTGCAGTGATATTTCTTTGGGAACTTAGTGTCTTTTGCTGTGTCATGCACGATGTCTTATGCAGAGATGTTTCTTTACCTAGTTCGTGTTCAGGGGGAGAATTTAGATATCTTCCGATTCAGCATACAAGGGGAGTTTGGATTTTGCCAAAAAATGCCAAAGGGGGAGATTGTTAATGCACACGTAGTGGTGGCATTTAATTTAATTGGCATTGATTTTTTGGCAAGATAAGGAAAGATCTTATTGGAGGCATAAATCAAATTAAATCAATCTATGCAAGGAAGATTGATTTGAAGATTAATGCTATGTTGATAATTATGGAGGTTATCTTGGTATTCTTGGAAGTTATCTTTGAAGAGCTATCTTTGGAAAAGATAAGCATTGAAGGCACATGGTTTTCCATCTTTCCATTTGAATTATTTGGAAATAATCTTGGAGGTAAACATGGGAAGATTTGAAGATAAACATGGGAAGGTTTTGGCGTGCCTATATGATCTTTCCAACCTACACGGTTTCGAGTGGAGCTTTGATTATTCTTTCGGTCTTTGAGAAGACTGTGAACACACTTCTTTGTTGGATATCTTTGATCAAAGTGTGTTGGCTTGTTCGCATCTTAATGTCATATTATTGAAGATGCAATCCTTGTGTTCTTGATTCAATCACAGCCTCGGGAGGAGGTTGTTAAGGAGCTCGGGAGGAGTTCAAACGTGGGCAAGGGGATCTTGCAATAACCACGGATTCCGGGAGGAGTCGCCATTGACAAGGGGATCTTGTCTTCATTGTGGGCAAGCGGATCTTACATTAACAACAGATTCCGGGAGGAATCAACACAAGTCAAGGGGAGCTCGCACAATCACGTTCACTGTAGAGTTAGGAAGAGGCGGCGTCAAAGATAAGAGGGAATCTTACTTTATGTCAGACCGAGTGTCTTGTAACTTGTGAACTTAGTGGATTGTTCTTTATGGGCGTGGCCCCGCAGACGTAGGCAATTGTCGAACTACGTTACTAACCTCCTGTCTCTTTACTTTCCGCATTTTTAATATTGTCCATGTTTTTATTAACGGTGTCACATCTAGTGTTCCACCTCAATAGGACATTACGCATCTAACCTTGATCTTTGATAGAGAAACATCATTAAAATGGTATTTTGCAAAACATGAATGAATGAGCACTTTGAACATCAGATCACGTGGATATAATATGCATGTTCAAACATCAAATGACATGGATGCAAAATGAATGAATAACATTAAGATTGAAAATCATAAACTTACAGTCATCGCAAACAATGCGCTCAGTGCACTAGATAAAATAATAGACTTTGATTGTGTTATAAAATCTAATTACGGTTAAATTTTTATATCATGTTAGCATAGGTATTCCAATTCCCATAATCACATTTCTTTAGAACATTTCAAATCCTCAGTTCCTTACTTAAACATGCTGACAACCACAATAAATTAAAAATTAAAACTTTAAACATCAATATCACTCGATAATCAAATTTTAAAGTATTCACTCATAAGTTAATAAACAATTTTCAAATTATCTTCAAAACTCATGAAAGGTTTTGCATCTTAAATTATTTCACTAATTATAATAATAAATTAAATGAATCCCATAAAAGAACAGGATCACACTTTGATAAACCAATCTCAAATTAAAAATTATGTCATCTCAGTTCCCCAAAATTGCATCTTTAAAACATCATTCATAGAAACAAACAACAAACTTCTTATTTATACAGATTCTTAACCAGTGACAAACTATATCTACCTATGAATTCATGCATGCTAGTTCATGTTGAGAGGTTTATGCATGAAAGAAATAGAAAACGAAAACAAAATTGAAAAAACTGTGAGATGATTTGAATACTAACTAAGATTTACAACAAAATTTAATCTTGTTAGAAATGAAATTCAGAGACAAAGATTGAAGTAAATCCTTGATGATCAAAGAACAAAAGAATCGTCAAATTCTCAAATTTGAAGGCTATCAATCGATTTAATCATACAGTGAGTATTTTTTTTCTTAAATTTAATACCATTTATTCATTGGAATATCTTCCTTTTAATAGCAATCATTTTTTTCTTGTCATCGTAAGTGCAAAATTCAATCAAAAAAAAAGGGAAAAAAACCAAACTATCAATACAATATTGTAAACAAATACTTGAACCCCAAAATAAAAAATAAATATCTTGAAAGTTCAAATCTTTTTAGGCCAAAATTTTATCTTGATGATACTACCAAAACATAAATACACTGTGTATGAAACAAACCCAGATGAAAAAAAAAATCACAACTTTTAAACTTTCAAAAAAATATTAAAAGAAAAAGCTAGCAAGCTCAATAGTTAAAAAATAGCATTTAGAAAGAAAGAAAATAATGAAAAGGAAAAATAGAAGAAGTACATACCTAGGAAAGGTATGAGTGAGTGATAAAAGAAAGACAGAATTGAAAGAAGAAGTCTAAAAAAGAGATTTAAAATGGAATAAGGCATGTCAATAGTTTCCAAGTATTTTGAAGAAAAAGATGAGGGAAAGATAAGAGACACAGTAAATTGAAGGCAAAAGTTTTACGAAAGATTTTAACATGGAACAAAAGGGCAGTGAAAATCAAATTGACACGCATAAATTTTGGTTATTAGTTACCTCAGTTCTTTACTTAAACATGTTGACAACCACATTAAACTAAAAATTTCAAACTTTCAACATCAATTTCTCTCAATAATCAAATTTTAAAGTCTTCACACATAAGTTAACAAGCCATTTGCAGATTAGCTTCAAAACCCATGAAGGATTTTGCATCATAAATTATTTCATTAATTATAATAATAAATGACATGAGCCCCATAAAAGAATAGAATCGCACTTTGATAAACCAATCTAGGAAAAAAATCATGTCATATGTTCTTCCAAAATTGTGTCTTTAAAATATCATTCATAGAAACAAATAACAAACTTCTTATTTATACAGATTCTTTGCTAGTGACAAACGGTATATACCTATGAATTCATACTTACAAGTTCATGTTGTGAGGTTTATGCATGAAAGAAACAAAAAACGAAAACAAAATTGAAGAAATTGTGAGATGATTTTGAATACTAACTAAAATTTGCAGCACAAATTAATCTTGTTGGAAGAGAAATCCTGAGACAAAGATTGAAGCAAATCTTGATGATCAAAGAACAAAAGAATCGTCAATTTCTCGAATCTGAAGCCTATCAATCGATTTAATACAGTGAGTCTTTTTTTTACTTAGATTTAATACCATTCATTCATAAAAAAATCTTCCTTTTAATAGCAATCATTTTTTTCTTGTCATTGTAAGTGCAAAAATTCAAACAAAAAAAGGAAAAAAAATAACAAAACCATCAATACAATCTTGCAAGCAAATACTTGAGCCCCAAAATAAAAAATATGTATCTTGAAAGTTCAAATCTTTTTAGGCTAAAATTTTATCTTGATGATACTACCAAAATATAAATACGTTGTGTATTAAACAAAAATCACAACTTTTAAACTCCAAAAAATATTAAAAGTAAAAGCTAGCAAGCCATTTCGGCAGCTAAAAAACAACATTTATAAAAAAGAAACACAATGAAAGGAAAAAATAGAAGAAGTTATGAGGGAGGGATAAAAGAAAGAGAGAATTGGAAGAGGAAGTTTGAAAAAGAAATTTAAGATGGAATAGTCAATAATTTCCAAGTATTTTGAAGAAAGAGATTAGAGAGAGAGAGAATACAGTGAAAATTGATAGCGGAAGTTTCAAGAAGAAATTTAACATGGAACAAAAGGACATTGAAAGTGGATTTGAAATGTTTAAATTTTGGTTATTAAATACTCAATTATTTACTTAAACATGTTGACAACCACATTAAACTAAAAATCCAAAGTTTAAACATCAATTTTACTTGATAATTTAAAGTATTCTTTTTTGGGTAAATTACAAAAAACTTCCTGTGGTTAGGCGATATTTTACGTTACCTCCCTGACATATTAAAACCTATACTTCGCCTCCCTGTGCTTTGGGTTTTTTTAAAAAGTGGATAGACATCCATTCACTTAACGGGAACTGACAACACGCGCATACAAAAACGCGTCTGGTGTTTTTCAAATAAAAATAATATAAAAAAGGACAATTATACCCCCTGTGATCTACTATTAATGAGAGACGGATGAGAAGATTTCATCATCTTCTCTGATAAAATAATTTCAAAGCTCTGTAGATGTTAAATTAGGGTTCTTTTTCTTCCGTACCAAACTTGTTCAATTTCTTCAATGTCAAACTCTTACAACGGTGGAAGCATGTCTTCAACACGATTTAGAGGTGGAGCATCAACAAATTTGAGATACCAATATCAGCTATGCGACTACAGAAGAAAAGCAACAGTCAAAATTGTTGAATCTGAGAAGCCAACAAAAGGAATGCTATATTTTGTTTGTGACCGAAATCAATGTTCGTTCTTTTCGTGGTGTAACCCCATTAGTAGAGATGATCCGAAGATAGAGATGAATTTTGAGAGTCCTCTGAGTCCTGTTGTGGAAATGAACTCCAATGATGATGGTGATTCGATATCCCATATGAAATTCAAATTGCTGGGGATGATTAAGTTGTTGGCAGCTTCTGCTTTGCTGTTATCATTGTTTTCTGTTATCTTTTGTTGTATAAAATGAAAGTCATGAAAGTGACAGTGTACCAAACCCCTGAAATGGGGTAGAAATGTTGTATTTTTATAATTTTATGCAACCTATGGTGTTTACATGGAATGTAACTTGTGGTGTTTAATTGAATTTTGAGAGTCCTATTGTGGAAATGAACTCCAATGATGATGGTGAACTGTTGTAGAACTGGGGTAGAACTGTTGGTGTTTAATTGTTTTGAGAGTCCTGTTGTGGAAATGAACTCCAATGTAACTTGTAGAACTTGTGGTATTTCATTTTCGAGGATACCAACCCCTGAAATGGGGTAGAAATGTTGTATTTTGATCATTTTATGCAACCTATGGTGTTTAGCTTGATTGTAACTTGTGGTGTTTAATTGAAAATGCTGGTTCATCTATGAACTTTGCTTGTGATTTTAGCCCTGTAAATCATTACAACCTTGTAAGTTCAAAATGCACATCACACTCTGCTTAATAAGCAATTTTGACAACCCTGTAAATCAATGCTACACAACATATCATATCAAAAGATCCATGGTACCCTGTAAATCAATGCAACATAACCATGGTATTGTATTGCAAAAGAAATATCATTACAACCTTGTAAATCATTACATGTGTCCAGTAGAGACAAAATAAACATAACAAATTTCCCCTCATTACATGTGTCCAGTAGAGACAAAATAAACAAATTTCCCCTCATTACATGTGTCCAGTAAAGACAAAATAAACAAATTTCCCCTCATTACATGTGTCCATTAGAGACAAAATAAACATAACAAAATGACTTCATCATCAATATATATTATCACTAACATCCCTTCAAAGCATAACGTAACTACTATTAAACAACTACCAAACCAGCTTCATCAACATTCCTTCAAAGCAAAACAGAACTACTATCAGTTGAGGCTTTGCTTCTAGTTTGCCTTGCATTTTCTACCACTGCTTGTCTAACTCTTTTTGCTCCTCGTCGCTATAATCATAAGTAAACCTAATGTTAACTACATTATTGTGAATATTTAGAGTTGTATATTTAGTATTTTACCTGTGATTGTAATACTGATTTATGCACAACTTTGGTAGTACTTGCAACTGTAGGTTGCAAATATGAATGATCTTTTGGTTCCCTACCATGAGTTCTTGAAGCCATCCCAGAAGACATCTGATTTCAGGATTGAAACATATCAAAATTCACATAGAAAATAGATCATGACAGAAACATTTCAAGTTGACAACAAGTAGCAAGTTATGATATTTCTTACTATTGTCTGTTCAGTATGTGAATCTTCAACAGAAGGTGGAATGTTGGCATTTTTATCAGAGTTGGATTGAGGAGGCTGAAACATGAATTGAGAATGCCTTTGCTTTTAGGGATAAAAATTACATAATGACAGAAACTTAAAGATTCTTATAATATATAAATTAAGGTTGACAAAAGTAAAAAGTAAAAATAATGTTACTTCAGTAGTGCTAGCAGCCACATTAGATGGAGTGGCTTCAGGAGGCTGTTCAGTAGTTGAAGCTTCAGTATTGGCATTCTTATCAGAGTTGGCTTCAGGAGGCTGAAATATATCAAGCAATAATCAGAAATATAAAGTAAGAAATCATTAACATTATATTATATGAATGTAAGCAATCATTAACATTATATTATACCTTATAAAACTTAGAAGCAGGATGTATTTCATTCTTGCAAGTTCTTGAATTATGATTAGGTTGAAAGCACCTTTTGCAATGAACAGGTACACCTTTCCTTGTAGAAACTGGATGCTTTATAGTTTCATCTAGCCCCATTCGACGCATTTTCTTTGGTCTTCCAGGTTGTTTACGTATTGTTGGAGGATTCACTGCAATTTCATTGTTACCTCCCAATACTCTTCACTTGGTAAATGATGTATCATATAGGAATACGTCTTCAGGTAAGTATTCCTGTTGTAGCACTCATGAACAAAGTCAACAACCTTTCTTTTCTCCTTCTGGATAGCAGCAACTGCATGTGGACATGGTATTCCAGTCAACTGGAATAGTCCACACGTGCAAGTTAAGTTAACTAAGTTGACAACATATCTCCTACGCCCATAATCTACCTCAAAACTTTCTCTCTCCAGCATAGAGGGCTATGCAAAATCTGCTAAGCCTTATGTTTTTTTCAAGTTTTTCTTGGATGTTAGGGCATAAATAACCTTGATACTTTTCCATCCCAAGTTTCTTCACTTGCATTCTCTCCATCAACTTTCTCCTTATCCACTCTATCATTGACAAAATTGGTTGTTCTCTAGCATCCAGGATGTAATTATTGAATGACTCATTTAAATTGTTGACAAGTATGTCACACTTACTTGAATTTCTGAAATGAGACCTGGAGTAAAGTTCTGGAGGAAATTTTGCTAACCAACTAGCTGCATTGCTATCAATTTTGGTCATTTCATCCATGGCTATCTTCCAATCCACAATATTTCCAGCACTAGCAGCAGACCAGAATATATCTTTGAGTTCCTTACCTTTAAATTTCTGTCTGAAATTCTAGTACAGGTGCCTTAAGCAAAACCTGTGTTCAGAGGTAGGAAACAATCGAGAAATTGCATGTACTAGTCCTTTCTGCCTGTCTGAAATAAAGGTCCATGGGATGTTATTTATGCCAAAGCCAACATCTGAAATCAAGAGGTCCAAAAACCAAAGCCATGAATCATAACATTCTACCTCAACAATACCAAATGCAATCAGAACCATATTATCATTGCCATCTCTACCTAATGCTGACAATAGTTGTCCTCCAAAAGAACTTTTCAAGAAACATCCATCTAAACCTATAATGGATCTACATCCTTCTAAAAACCCTTGCTTACTTGCATGTAAACAGTAATACATTCTTTGAAAAGTACCAATTGATTCTTCTGTGAACCTCTCAACTTTTAGTTTTACTGTACTCCCAGGGTTATACTTCCTCACAGTTGCTCCATATGACCACAACTTACTATATTGCTCCATATCCACCCCTCACATAGCATCCTTTGCCTTTTTCTTTGCTCTATACACCTTGGAAATTGATGCATTAACCATTATTTCTCTTCGAATTGTGTTTTACAATCCAATCAGTCCACAACTGGGGTCATCTCTAATTTTGTCTTGATACTTTTCACTCAAATAAGTATCAGTGGCATGTTTATTCTCATATTCTCTATTGCAAGTATGAGAACCTTTCAATGTTTTCACTTGAAAAGTGCTGTCTTTCCCAATAGGAGATGCATGAATCCTCCATGAGCAACCCCTAGCACAAATGGCAGTGATCCTGTATGACTCATTTCTGATCCAATTTACCTCGTACCCCTCTCTGATGTTCCATTCTTTCAGCACCTTTCTAAAAACCCTGAAGTTTGTGAATTTCTGTCCAACCTTCAGTTGGAATTGTGGCTTTCTGAACTCTACATCAGGATTGAAGTCTAAGTACTCCTCAAACAAATCATCTTCATCAGTCCCTTTTTCTAATAATTCTTCATCCTCAAGTACTGGTTCATTCCAATTCTCATTTTCTGGTTGATGATGACCTTCAACATGATCTTCTTGAGATGATTTTTATCCAGCAACATGCTCACTCTGATCTGCACTTGCCCTCCTGACTCGAGGTGTCTTTTTTCTTTACATGTTCTTGCTTTTCCCAACTACAGATTGTTGGTGCAGTGGTTCAAAGACTGCTGATTCAGTAGCCTTTGATGATGGTTCAGGGGCTGCTGATTCTGTAGCTATTGCTGATGGTTCAGGTTCAGAGGCTACTGATTCTGGAGCCTTTGATGATGTTTCAAGGGCTGCTGATTCAGTGGTAGCAAAAATATCTTCATCTTCCATTGTTGGTTCAGGTTCAGGTACTGCTGATTCTGGAGCCTTTGATGATGGTTCAGGGGCTGCTGATTCAGTGGTAGCAAATATCTTCATCTTCCATTGTTGGTTCAGGTTCAGGGGCTGCTGATTCTGGAGCCTTTGATGATGGTTTAGGGGCTGCTGATTCAGTGGTAGCAAAAATATCTTCATCTTCCATTGTTTCTAATCCTTCTTTTAACCATTCAGGCTCATCTTCATCATCACTGATTTCCTTATCAATATCATCGTCTGACCTGTCACCATCATCATCTTCTCCACCAATATCTCCATAAGTTAGTGCTGGTAAAGCTATACTAGTAACCCTTTGAAATAATACTTTACCCTTTGGAGATACTATTTTAATGTGGTCCCCTCCTGCTTCAACATATATTTCCCTGATAGAACACCCTTTACAACATTCATTCATGAAATTAATGTTATCTTCTCCTCTGATTCCAAACAACCCTTTTTCAAATTCAGAATTTGGCATATTGAAGTAAAACTTCACAAGACAACTAAGTCTGTTTATTTCATTGAACATATTATTTAGTTCAATAACATACAATTCATCTGGATCCCACTGTTTAAAGACCTTCACTTTCACACTGTCACCAATATATTTTGTGCGAGGCTTCCATACAAATTTGCCACCATAATGCATGTGTATATTAACATCTTCTGTGGCCATTCTATAAGTCAAACAAACAACCTAATAAATAAGTGTGGACCACTATTATTATCCACTAAATAATAAAATTTAAACTGCGACTGTGACTTCAAAGTTGACACTTTTCAGCCAAATATGAAAGCGACAAGAGCATATAGCATATAGGAGACAATACCAATATGAAAGCGACAAGAACATATAGCATATAGGAGACAACAATGGCCGACAATGAAACTCCAGCGGTTTAAAAAATTATATCTTTAAGTAATGGTAGACAACAAAACTCTCAATCGAATATCTTTATACAATGGCAGACAATGATACTTCATTATCTCACAACAATGGCAGACAAACTCTCAATCGACCCAACAGCGGTTTAAAAAATAGTAATAATCGAAGCCCTAATATACTCAGAACTAAGAAACAAATCTATAAAATTTACTTTACTCTAATCGGAGGTTAACATACCTATTAGATATCCACACAATCGACAGTTTCTTCGATCTATCCTCTTGTTTTCAATAAGCCAACCCAGTAAGTTTGTGTTCACCGCTGCAGCCCCGTGTTCGTTGTTGGAATCCGGTTTTGCCGTCCGGTGTTTGCAGCTGCAGTTCAGAAGTCAACGTAAAAAATTTGCCGCTGGAGTTCAAAGCACAAGGAGTGGATGAAAATTTACCCTAGAATACAAAGCACAAGGAGTGGATGTCCGCTTGGGGGTAAATGTGTCTTTCTAAGGGTTCCCGTTAAGTGAGTGGATGTCCATCCAATTTTTAAAAAAACCCAAAGCACAGGGAGGTGAAGTATAGGTTTTAATATGTCAGGGAGGTAAAGTAAAATATCGCCTAACCACAGGGAGGTTTTTTGTAATTTACCCTTCTTTTTTTAGATCAAAACATTAAAAACTCAATTCAATTGGGCCCAAAACATGAATGTGCTCTCACTTAAGGCAAAATTGCTACCTAACCAACAAAATATAATGGTTAATAACTTCTACTTCCTCATCCATAAAGAACAGAAAATTGAATTAGGTAAAGAACAGAAACAAAAGAAATGATTTTCAACATGCTTCAAGCTCCAACAACTTCAGTTCCCTCAGGAGCTGCTGCTTTCTCAGCAGGCCTATCTACCTACACACCACCATCTTCAGAGTAATCTATGTACCTCTATCAACTTGTCGAGATCAAATTTCGGACCTTTCAAAATCTTGGCTTTCCTAATAAACACATTATGAAGTGGGTAAATGCTAGAGGTAGTCTTCTCAATCTCTCTGCCAATGGATTTGGGAATGAACTTCTGGACCAAATCCTTCAAATCATAAGATTGTGCTTGGTTTACCATGATCTCACGCATCTTCTGGTGAATCTGGAAATTCTGGCTTGATTGTGCATAACATGTCCTTTTTTCCTGCTTCAAATGCTTCTTGGTGAAGCCAATGCAAAACATCCTCAAGCTATAGTTATCAGTTATCTTAACATTGGCATTGGCCTCAATCAAGAATTGCCATTTCCTCACAAGAGACCTTAACTTATCAGTAGTAAAATCCATTCCACAGAAGTTAGTCAGAACATTTTTGCCCTGAACATCCTCAGCTCTCAATCTAATCTTCTGAAGGCATCTTCCTCATCACCCTGGAGATCAGCAAGAGAGACCTCAAAAACACGATGCTTAAGTTGATAACGATCTCACCACGCTCCTCACGCAGATTGACAGTTGATGCGGAATCGCGTCCACGATCTTTTCGTAAATCACTTTGGAATGGTAGAATCAATCTATCTCTGTAGATTGACTTGAAGCACAATTAATTGGATGCTCCTCACATACAATTAACACGACAGTTAAATTTTAATCCCCTCCGTAAATTGGAATTTCCTCCTCAGGAAAACAACTTACGTAAAAGAAACAACTCTGTGTTCTTATTTTCTCAAAATTCAACTCTATTAAAAAAGAATGGAGTGTGCCCTTTGAATAGGCTACAAGAAGTGTCAATGTTTGGTATTTTCCCGATGTGGGATAATTGACAATCATGTTTCCTAAAAACTACCCTTAATGAATTAAAAATCCATTAAGCCCATTACATGCCATTATCATGCAAGATAATTTTGGCCATGTAATTAACTAATTAATCACGAAATTAATAAGCCCATAATTAACGTTTGGACTTAATCTTATTAAAACACAAATTTAACCCTAAAATTTAACAAAATATGAAACTAATTAACGCTAAAAATTCCCGCACATCTCTTTCTTCCTTTTAGGCCTCCAAACTCGTTCCATCCTTCTTAAGCGTTCCTTGATCCGCTCTAATGATCCCTGAGGCTTTGGTTTGGACTTCAATCTCTCCCTTAAGGCAAAATTGCTACCTAACCAACAAAATATAATGGGTAATAACATCTACTTCCTCATCCATAAAGAACAGAAAATTGAATTAGGTAAAGAACAGAAACAAAAGAAATGATTTTCAACATGCTTCAAGCTCCAACAACTTCAGTTCCCTTAGGAGCTGCTACTTCCTCAGCAGGCCTATCTACCTACACACCACCATCTTCAGAGTAATCTATGTACCTCCATCATCTTGTCGAGATCAAATTTCGGACCTTTCAAAATCTTGGCTTTCCTAATAAACACATTCTGAAGTGGGTAAATGCTATAGGTAGTCTTCTCAATCTCTCTGCCAATGGATTTGGGAATGAACTTCTGGACCAAATCCTTCAAATCCTAAGATTGTGCTTGGTTTACCATGATCTCACGCATCTTCTGGTGAATCTGGCAATTCTGGCTTGATTGTGCATAACATGTCCTTTTTTCCTGGTTCAAATGCTTCTTGGTGAAGCCAATGCAGAACATCCTCAAGCTATAGTTATCAGTTATCTTAACATTGGCATTGGCCTCAATCAAGAATTGCCATTTCCTCACAAGAAACCTTAACTTATCAGTAGTAAAATCCATTCCACAGAAGTTAGTCAGAACATTTTTTCCCTAAACATCCTCAGCTCTCAATCTAATCTTTCTTCAGGCATCTTCCTCATCACCCTGGAGATCAGCAAGAGAGACCTCAAAAACACGATGCTTAAGTCCTTCAGAAGCAATCTTGGCACCCTGGGTACGAGTGACAATGGTCTTGCCAACATTACGGCACCAAAGACCGATAGAGCTTTAATATCATACAAGTCATTCTTTGCAAAGGGATCCAATGCTTTTTTCTTTCCTCCCTTCTTCCTCTTGGAAATCGTCTTGTTCTTACCGATGGCAATGGTAGAGCTCTGGAACTGCTGCAGCAGAAGGCAAATTACAGTGTTACCTCAACGACGGCTCAGTGATAGGAAAACCTTACCAGATCAAATTTTAAAGTATTCACTCATAAGTTAACAAACCATTTGCAAATTATCTTCAAAACGCATGAAAGGTTTTGCATCATAAATTATTTCATTAATTATAACAATAAATTACATGAACCCCATAAAAGAACAGGAACCCCATAAAAGAACATGATCACACTTTGATAAACCAATCTCAAATTAAAAATTATGTCATCTCAGTTCCTCGAAAATTGCATCTTTAAAACATCATTCATAGAAACAAACAACAAACTTCTTATTTATACAGATTCTTTGCTAGTGACAAACTGTATCTACCTATGAATTTATGCGTGCAAGTTCACGTTATGAGGTTTATATATGAAATAAATAGAAAACGAAAACAAAATTGAAGAAACTATGAGATGATTTTGAATACTAACTAAGTTTTAAGCAAAATTTAATCTTGTTAGAAGTGAAATCTCGAGACAAAAATTGAAGCAAAATCTTGATGATCAAAGAACAAAAGAACCTTCAAATTCTAGAAGGCTATCAATCAATTTAATCATATAGTGAGTCTTTTTTTTTTCTTAAATTTAATACCATTTATTCATTGAAAAATCTTCCTTTTAATAGCAATAATTTTTTTCTTGTCATCATAAGTGCAAAAATTCAAACCAAAGAAGAAGGAAAAAAAACCCAAACCATCAATACAATATTGCAAGCAAATACTTGAGCCCCAAATATATATATATCTTGAAATTCAAATCTTTTTAGGCCAAAATCTCATTTTGATAATACTACCAAAACATAAATACGTTGTGTATTAAATAAAGCCAGATGAAAAAAAAATCACAACTTTTAATTAAACTCTCAAAGAAAATTAAAAAAAAAATAGCAAGCCATTTCAGCAGCTAAAGAACAACATTTAGAAAAAATAAACACAATGAAAGAGAAAAAAAATAGAAGAAGTACAAACTTAGGAAAGGTATGAGGGTGAAATAAAAGAAAGAGAGAATTAAAAGTGGAAGTTTGAAAAAGAGATTTTAGATGGAATAAGGCAGGTTAATAGTTTTCAAGTATTCCTAAGAAAGAAATGAGGGAGAGATAAAAGACAGAGAAAATTTAAGGCCGAAGTTTTAAGAAAAAATTTGACATAGAACAAAAGGGCAGTGAAAGTGGAATTGACACGCATAAAGTTTGGTTATTGGTTACCTAAATTACTTAAACATGTTGACAATCACATTAAAATAAAAATCCAAATACTCGATAATTAAATTTTAAAGTATTCAATCCTAAGTTAAAAAACCATTTGCAGATTATCTTCAAAACCCATGAAATGTGTTGCATTATAAATTATTTTATTAATTATAGAAATAAATTACATGAACCCCATAAAAGAATAGGATCACAGTTTGATAAACCAATCTCAAAGAAAAATTATGTATCTCAGTTCCCTCAAAATTTCTCCTTTAAAATATCATTCATAGAAACAAACAACAAACTTCTTATTTCAACATATTCTTTGCTAGTGACAAGTTGTATCTACCTATGAATTCATGCATGCAACTGTGAGATGATTTTGAAACAAAAAACAAAAATAAATTCGAAGAAACTGTGAGATGATTTTGAATACTAACCAATATTTACAGCAAAATTTAATCTTGTTAGAAGTGAAATTCTGAGACAAAAATTGAAGCAAATCCTTGATGATCAAAGAACAAAAGAACCGTCAAATTCTCGGATTTGAAGGCTATCAATCGATTTAGTCATTCAGTTAGTCTTTTGTTTCTTAAATTTAATACCATTTATTCATTGAAGAATCTTCATTTTAATAGCAATTATTTTTTTCTAGTCATCGTAAGTGTAGAAATTCAAACCAAAAGAAAATGAAAAAAAAATACCCAAACCATTAGTATAGTATTGCAAACAAATACTTGAGCCCCAAGATAAAAAATACATATATCTTTAAAGTTTAAATATTTTTAGGCCAAAATCTCATTTTTATGATACTATCAGAACATAAATAGGCTGTGTATTAAACAAACACAGATGAAAAGAAAATCACAACTTTTAAACCCTCAAAGAAAATTTTAAAAAAAAACTAGCAAGCCATTTTAGTAGCTAAAGAACAGCATCTAGAAAAAAGGAATACAATGAAAGGGAAATATAGAAGAAGTATAGATCTAGGAAAGATATGAGGAAAGGATAAAAGAAAGAGAGAATTGGGGAGCGAAAGTTTGAAAAAGAGATTTAGGATAGAATAAGTCAGGTCATAGTTTCAAAGTATTCTAAAGAAAGAGATGAGGGAGAGACAAAAGGTAGACAAAATTAAAAGCCAAAGTTTCAAGAAGAAATTTAACATGGCAGTGAAATTAGAATTGGCACGCGTAAATTTTAGTTACGGTAGTAAACTGACCAAAATTAACTTATTCTCTCTTCCATATCAATAAAGTATTGGGTGGTTAATAACCACTAACTCATCAGCGAAATTAGTGGGCAAGACGCAATACTTTCTCTCCATTTGTACATAATGGCCCACTATTATGTAGGACTGACTCTTTACCCAATGCAAGGGCCCACATAATAGTGGGTCATTATGCACACATGGGGAGAAAGTATTGAGTGTTATCTACAAAGTCAGTTGATGAGTTGGTGGTTATTAATCACAAAATATTTTCTCCTTTCATATATGTATATACTGTTAAAATAATTCATTGAAAAGAATATATTGGTAAAATAATTCATTCAATTTTTTTAAAGATTTATGAATTTCTATTGAAATCTTAAAGCTATAACCCATGAAAATTGAGATTTTCTTAAATTTATTTTTCTATTTTGTTTCTAGAGTCTACTAATTTACTTGTTCTTTTATTGAGTCAAGCATAAAAAATAGACGGTTAAAACAAGGTGTATATGGTTTAAAAAAACATGATTTTCTCCTAAAAACCCTAGGCTATAGTACACAAAAATGGAATTCTTGAATTGTTTTTATTCTTATCCATAATATATCACTTTACATGCTTCTCATTAAATCAAGAATAAAAAATAGACAATTAAAAGCATGCTTGCATTGTTTTTTAAATCAAGATTTTCTCCTAATAATTATTAAAAAATGGGCGGTTAAAGAATGCATATATAATTTTTAAAAAATTTGTAATTTTTTCCTAAAAACCCAAGGACATAACTCCATGAAAACCAAGAATTAAAAAAAAAATTGCTTCTTTATTCTTTAATCATAATATATAAGTTTACATTTTTTTCATTGAGTTGAGAAAAAAATGAATGATTAATAGCTCACATCTCAATAAAAATTAAAGTAGAAAAATCAAAACTAGCATTTGAACTAAATTTAAGTTGAAATGAAATATAATTTCACAAAGGAAAAATACATTTTAAAATAAACTTTTGGTACTACTATTGGTGAGGTGATACTACCATGAATTATATCAATAAGTCTTTATCATAACCTTTCTTCATTTCTTTATATCTTTACTCGACTTTAGTCTATTATTCATGCATGCTTGATATTCTAGTGAATTAAAAGATAGCATCGACTTTGTCTCCTACAAAATACTTATGCTAATACTAAAAACTTGTTCCATCATTACAGTAGTTGAGGTAAGAGTTATCAAAATTTGAAACTGTTCCACCATTTTAGTTAGAAGCAGATCTAGAAGTTAAGGTTTGGGCGGGGTGGGGGGTGGGGGGAATTCTAATTTTTTTAAAAATTTAATTAATTTTTTTTAATATTTTAAAGGGACATGCTCCCCCTCCTTGGATCGGCCACTAATTATAGTACTGGGGGTCAGGGTTACCAAAATTTGTTTGACAATGAGAGCAAGGATAGAGTAGTTGCTTGAGTGATCCTTTTACTATTTTGAAACTATAAAATCTTTATGTACTAAATTATTGTCACCAAACTCAAAGAAATCAGTTAAATACACATCAATTTTGTACTAGTTATTAGCCCAAAAAACAACTTGATGGATTAGTAGGTTACTAACCTAATATGCTTTATGTGCTTAGGGTTTTGACTTGTTTCATAGCATATTTAGTATATATATATATATATATTTACGTGTTTTTGTGTATTTGTAGTTTTGGAAGTTTGGAGAAGATATTGAGAAGAAAATTAAGACTGGGAAGTAAATTAGATAAATTAGGCAAAAATCAACCAACCAAAAAGCAAAAAAAAAAAAAAGAGATTTGGGAAATTTGAACTTTGAAACTTCAACAGAGTGTGTAGCTTTTTCTAATCAGCCACGAGAAGATAATGGACAATTTGAAAAGCTCTTGGAATGTACTTCAATTCTTATGTGTTTGACTTTCACCTAAAGAAGCCTTCATCTATGACAAAATCAAGGTTGAAGTGGAGAAATGATGGAACCAATAGGTTTTTTTTTTTTAAGAAATCGAACTTATATATAACTTGGGCAAAACACGGTGTTGGATATTGCAAAATACACCATTACAAAAGTAATTGTACTCGATTTGGAGTACTACTCCATTACAAGTATTTCCTAAATATCTAATTCTAGACTACAGTCCATAAATACGCATTCGAAAGTAGGTGCATTACTAAATAATCGACAATTCTCACTTAGTGATCACCTATACATAACCATGCCAATGTAGGAATTGAAGTGCCTCCCTTTTCAGTGCTACCAATGTCTCCTTAATGCTTGTGTCTTTTGAGCCCATTTCTGAAGGCACACCACCACAACATCATGTCTGTCCAAAGTTCCTTAACACTTCATCAAACACCTATTGAGATTCAAATCCCATCCTCAACTATAATACCTAATACCTCTGCTGCGACTACACGTTGTAGGATTCAGAAACCACATGTTCCCTCCAATTTCCAATACAAAGTCTAATTTTCATAGCTCCTAAGTGCCACTCTACGGTCAAGAACATTTGCTTCATATGTATCCGTTTTGTTCCCTCACAACAGTGTAGAAAAATATTTCTTGCCCAACCTAGTAAAACTTCATCACCAGATTCATTCCCGGGCTTTACCTCAGCATGTCAGTACAATGTTCCCCACATTCTGCCCCCAAAATATTTATCCTTATGCCATTGCACTACAATAGTAGCTTTACATCAGATTTGGCCTCACCACTCACAACACTCACCAGCCTGCCACAAGGGGCAGCAAGGTTGCGTGCCCTTTTATCTGTAATCACTAGTCCTTAATCTCAACCAAAACAGAGTCAGACTTCCTATTCACTCACATCATTCATCAATCTTCCACAACAGGCCTGAAAAGCACCTCAGCAATCATACAAAACTCAGCACCTAAACTCAACATTCTCATACAAATCAGTAATTAACAAGCTGACAGAGCCTTTAATCGCCCAGAGTCGTATCATAAGTTCTTCATCAAGTAAACAACCTAGCAATTCATAACACCCATGCCAACTCATATAACACAATAAAACATTCCTTTCAACACAGGTAACTTGACAGTAAATTTGGCATACAAAACATCCTCAACTGGGAAATAAAGCAAGAATTTCAAAGATCAGAAAACCTGGGCAAAATCACTACTATATCTAGAGCTGCAATTTACCAAAAGGCTACACCATATCATAGCATATCATTGCCATTAGTATACCCTATAAGGAGAGTCTGAGTACCAATCAAAATGGTTGTCTCTTTTGTCATATTTCTTTCCTTTCTTCTAGCCTCCTTTCTTTTCCTTTTCTTGCGAACTTCTCCTCTTGTTTGATATCTAATCCTACCTTATTTTGGAGTTTCTTTAACTGTCTGATTCACTTTCTCCTCAAATTGAATTTCCACACATATTGAAGGGTTAGTCATGGCTTCTTTTCCCCGGTTAGGACTGGGCGATGGAACCAATAGTTGACTGACACAATTTAGGAGATTGCAAATATTTTGAGCCACCAACTCTAATTTTGACAATTCAAACATTGGAAATTAAGAGAAATAGATACAACTTTTGTGAAGAATATAAAATATAATTCTACTAAGAAAACTTCAAAAATGGACAAAACAAGTGACAAAATAGGTGCAAAATATCCTGATGCCACGACAACACCAATGAACACAAAAACAAAACAGTGCAACAACACTGTATTAATTTTGCATGAGGGAGCTCTATTTTGATATCTAAATTCTACTTTTGACTTCACTAATGAAGATTTAATTAGGAACAAATATTTTGAAGATTATTTCTCCACCATATAAGAACCTCATTAATGTAAATTAGGGAAAGTAGTAGTGAGTTTAGAGTGAGGTTTGTGAAAACGCACCTTTAGTGTATGTTGTTCACTTTTCCCTTCTTTTTTTTGTTTTCTTTTTCTTTAAAGCTCTAACGATATTGGAGGTTTCTTATTGCTATAAAGCTTGCACTTTTACAGAGGAATTGCAATTAATGAAGGCTTCTTAATTTGGCATAGGAGGGGAGTTTCTCCTTTTTGTATTTACATTTATCTTGAGTAATACTTTATATAGTATTGATGTTGTTCTTGAAGTTAATAATGGGTTTGTATATTTTTACTTTTGAAATTGATTGTGGATAGTTAATATTTCTCATTGATGTATTGAATCTTGGTGTGTATTCTTGTATCTGTTGGAATTTTAGTTTGTAATATTAAATTCAAGTGTAGCTATATTTCAAAGAGTTGCATCTCTTCAATTGTGACATCGTTTTTGGAAAGATGCATCCCAAATCTGATGTTTTTATTGAAGAGTTACATCCCAAAATTGTGGTATCTATTTGAAGAGTTGCACCACAAATTTGAGGCACCTCTTTGAAATGTTACATCCCAAATTCAAGAGCTCTATATATATGTGTGTGCTCTTAGTCAAGTTGGGATAAGACACTCTAACTCTTGCATTCGTATTCTTGTGGAAATAATCCAAGAGCTTGCTACTTGCTTATTTCTGAATCTATTGTATTCTAGAAGAGGTTGCCTACTTAAACCCGGTTAGCAAGTTAGTGGGGGCAATAAACTCTTTAAAGAAAGTGTCTAACACGCCTTAGATTCATACTTTGTGACAAACATTCCTCAAAGTTTATTGGATCATTTGTGAACATTCTTAAGTGTTCTTGTTGATCTAATTTTTTGTAAACTCTAAACCCCAAAATCTCCAACAATCTTAAAGAGTTTATTGTGTTAAACTATGGAGTATGCATAAGAGATCGCTAACAAAGTGGTAAATCAAGGTTTGTCAAATTTGATTGGTTTGGTTGGCGGCACTACATGAATCATAAGACCAGATAAGTTACTTTTATTGTATTGATATTTGTTTCTCTTTATGGCATGATAGACTAGGATATGTTGGTTCCATTACATGTCTAAAAGTTTAGTCTCTGCTAATGCCCATGAGAATAAATAAATGTGAAACTTGCAAAGTTATCTTTTCCTAAAAGTTGAAAGGAATAGATATATGGTTGATCTTGTGAATTCAAATGAGTGAAAATTTAATGATCTTTTAACAAGATGTGAAATTAAATACTTCAATACTTTTATTAGTAATTGTTTTAGATGTGTGCATGTATATCTAATGAAAACGTGGTATGAAGTATTTTATTTGTTTAAGACTTGTAAGTATCTTGTAGAAAATCATTTGAATAAAAAATCAAATTTTGAGACGTGGTAGACATGGTGAATTCTTATTCTTCTCTTATAAGTTTTAAAAATTTTGTGAAGATAATGATGTAATATATCATATTAGTGCACTATACACTTTACAACAAATCGGTTTGGTTGGAAGGAAACTAGAACCGTACAAGATATGGTGAATTTCATGTACTTACATTCTAGTTTGCCAAATGATTTGTGGAGTAAAGTTTTGTTAGCTGCTTGTTATTTATGAGAATCGAGTTCCTTCCTTGAAAACTAAAGTGTGTCCTTATGAGTTCTGAAAAGGACGGAAACCAAACTTATCTTGTACGAAAGTTTGGGGTTGTGTGGCTTACTATAGAGTTCCTGATAACAAAAGAACAAAATTGGAACCTAGAGCACTTAAAAGTGTGCTAGTGGGCTATGCTGAAAATTCCAAAGCATATAGATTGCTTGACATTGATTCTAATGTAATAATAGAATCAAGAGATGTGGAATTATTTGAGAATCAGTTTCTTAAAGATTTTAGTGTGAGAATGGACACGTCATTAGTGCCAAGTACTTCCCAAAATTTGGATACTTCTAGTGAAGTAACAAGAACTGAAGTTGTCACTCCAAATGAACCAAGTAGAAGTCAAAGACAAAGAAAAGATAATCATCTTTCTTTAGATTTCTTGTGGTCTCAAACAAATATGTTTCTTGTTGAAGGAACTAGGAATTCTCTACTGAATAAAATTCCATTTTTATTTAGTGTAGAGGAAGATCCTAAAACATATGGTGAGGCTATAAATTTTAGAGATTTAGCTTTGTGGAAAGAGGCTATAAATGATGAAATGGACTCAGTATTGTCTAACAATACTTAGATTCTAGTTGATTTACCCCAAGGTTTCAAGCCTATTGGTTGCAAGTGGGAACAATTCTCACATATAAAGCAAGATTGGTTGCTAAGGGATTTAGACAAAGAGAAGAAATTGATTACTTTGATACTTATGCGCCTGTTACAAGAATTACTTCTATTAGAGTAATTTTATCTGTTGCTTCCATATTGAATCTTCATGTTCACCAAATGGATGTAAAAACAGCTTTTCTAAATGTTGATTTAGATGAAGAAGTTTATATGGAACAACCAAAAGGTTTTGTACTTCTTGGAAATGAAAGAAAAGTGTGTAAGTTAGTTAAATCGTTGTATGGCCTTAAACAAGCTCCTAAGCAATGGCATGAAAAGTATGAAGTTGTTATCCTCTCTAATGGATTTAGATATAATAATGCTGATAGGTGCATTTATTCTAAATTCACTAGTGAGTATGGTGTAATAATATATCTTTATGTTGATGATAGGCTCATTGTTAGTAATACAACAAAGGGCATAGTTGAAACTAAAAAGTATATATCTTCTAAGTTCAAGATGAAAGATCTTGGTGAAGTTGATACTATTTTAGGCATAAAAGTTAAAAGGCATAGTGGGGGGTTTTGCTCTTTCTCAATCACATTATGTTGATAAAATCTTAAAGAAGTATCAACACTTGAATGTGAAAGAAGCTAGCACTCCTTTTGATCCAAATCTCAAGCTTCATGTTAATAATGGTAATCCAATAGCTCAACTTGAGTATGCTAGTGTTATTGGAAGTCTTATGTATGCCATGAGTTGTACAAGACCTGATATTTCTTATGCCGTGTGTAGACTAGCTAGATATACCAAGAATCCTAGTAGTGAACATTGGAAAGCGGTAACAAGAGTTGTTGGTTATCTCAAGAAAACAAGAGATTCACAACTCTATTATAATAACTTTCCTTGTGTTCTTGAAGGATACTCGGATGCAAGTTGGATTACTAGCATTAGTGATCAAAAACCTACTAGTTGTTGGATTTTTCTATTAGGTGGTGGAGCTGTTTCTTTGGCTTCAAAGAAACAAACTCTAATTACTTACTCTACTATGGAAGCTGAGTTTGTGGCCTTGTCTTCAGCTTGTAAAGAAGCTGAATGGTTAAGAGATCTATTACTAGATATAGATTTTTTGCCTAGACCTTTGCCACCTATAACTATCTTTTGTGATAGTGAAGCCACTATGTCTAGAGCATTGAACAAAGTGTACATTGGTAAATCTAGACATATTAGTTTGAGACATGCATTTAATAGAGAAATGCTCAATAATAATGTTGTTTCCATTGTGTTCGTACGAACTCATAATAACTTAACGGATCCATTGAAAAAATCTCTAGCAAGAGATTTGGTGAGTAAGGCAACATCCAGAATGGGATTAAAACTCCTAAATTAAAATCATTCAATGAAACCCAACCTTCTTCTAGTATTTCCAAGATTGAAAGGTTTAAAGGGTAAAAACAAGTCATTATGTGGTTGTGAGCACCTAATTTGTGTACACCATTCCAAGTTAACAGTTCATATTTTGTTACTCTTCAGTGAGTAGGTTGAACTTTAAGTTCTTAATGGATTTATCTTGTTGTGTTTTATTGGTAAAATATATAAAACTTAAGATAAAAGTCTACCTATGTAATTATAAGAAGTGGTGCCGCTTCTGGCAAAAGTTGGAGTAAATCTTTTGTATATGAATATGAAAATAGGATGAGCACATGGCCTGTAATAGTGCTAAAATTGTATGTGAATACAAGAATGCATTTTGAGGGTTCATATGTGTGATATTTCTGATCTATTTTTGAGTATTGGTTTAAGCAACCTGGCCACCAATTACTTAACTTAGATTTGTGATTTATTTATACTAAAAGAAAAGTTTAAAATGAGAGTTACTTCTCTTTATGCATGACAACTTATGTGTTAGTTTGATATTTATATTACAAACTAAGTGGGGGAATGTTAGAATTTTAGTTTGTAATATTAAATTAAAGTGTAGCTATATTTCAAAGAGTTGCATCTCTTCAATTGTGACATCGTTTTTGGAAAGATGCATCCCAAATATGGTGTTTTTATTGAAAAGTTACATCCCAAAATTGTGGTATCTATTTGAAGAGTTGCACCACAAATTTGAGGCACCTCTTTGAAAGGTTACATCCCAACTTCAAGAGCTCTATATATATGTGTGTGCTCTTAGTCAAGTTGGGGTAAGACACTCTAACTCTTGCATTCGTATTCTTGTGGAAATAATCCAAAAGCTTGCTACTTGGTTATTTCTGAATCTATTTTATCCTAGAAGAGGTTGCCTACTTAAACCCGGTAAGCAAGTTAGTGGGGGCAATAAACTCTTTAATGAAAGTGTCTAACACGCCTTAAATTCATACTTTGTGACAAACATTCCTCAAAGTTTATTGGATCATTTGTGAACATTCTTAAGTGTTCTTATTGATATGATTTTGTGTAAACTCCAAACCCCAAAATCTCTAACAGTATCTTATTTTGTTCAATTATTTAAATTGTCATATATCATATGACTTAAATGGAAACACAGAGTTACATGTTTTATACTACTGTTGATGGATGAAAATCCCTCCAATAGGGACCTTAGATAATAAAACTGAGAAATCTTTACTTAAGAATAAGGGAGAGGATTTGGAGGGATACAATACTTTGAATTGAGTGATACGCAAATAATATATGATTTTATTAACTTTTATATGGATCAAATATCATTTAAAGGTTCTAGTTGTATAGGAATTAAGTCTTAGTTTATGTCTCGTTCTTTCCATTAGTGTTAGTTTTTGTTAATTTTTCTTACTCTAAAACTAGGATAAGTCTATTTTTAAGTGCTAGATAGGAAAGTTAAATCCCTCCTCATGGGATCGACCCTTACTTTCACTACTATACTAATGTAGTTTATGATAAAATTATTTGTTGCTGTGAATTATTGCCACACACTACGAACATAGTCGCAACACAATTAAGAGATGAGTGAGTTAGTTTATATACAAAATTTGTGCTTTGATAAAATCTAAATTAAATAATGTCCAAACTTGAAATATATAAAAAAATATAAATAATAAACATAACTAATTAAATCCAATCAGTCCCTCCTTAGTATTATAATCTTTTGAAATTCAACCATTTGTCTCTCCAATTTATTCCTCCCCCCTCCTCCCAAACTAAATTATTTTTAGTTATATGTATAGAGATTTTATATCTTTCTTAATTTAAAACTTGCACTAATTTTTACCTATATCGTATCATTGTTAAGTTAGAATTTGTTAGCCCTAATGCAATATAAGAGAACGGACGAATTAAGTTATAAAAATTCTATAGAGATAAGTTATGCTAGAAAAATGTTTCTTTTTGAAATTTTAGGAAAACACTTGTGTGCATGTGCATATTTTTTTAGTGTACTAATATCAATAAATCAAGTTTATTCAAAACTCAATCACCAAAATATATTAAATGTTATACAAGTATGAATATTAAACACTTCGATATAAAACTCAAAAACAAAAAAATAAATAAAACATGAGTGAAAATGCAAGAAAATAAAATGGAAATAATAATTTATAGTGGTTTAAATTTCCCCTATAAAGAACTCTACATCTACTATCCAATCTCTCAAATTTAAAATTTCAACCACTTCACTAAAATTTATGATCTCTTCTAGTGATGGAATCAAAACCACCTATGTTACAACCAACCTAACAAGAAAAATATATCTCAACAAAAACTATATTTTATGAGACTAGATTCTTACTATACATTTTAGAAAGTTTTTCAATCACAAATGTTTAATGATTACAAAATGATGAACATTCTCTTGAAGTGTCGATAGTACAAAAGATAGCTCAACATATTCACTTAATAAGGTTTACAATGAAGTATTATAGTACAAGAATGAGTGAACTTAAAAGTTCAAAGTAACTTTTGAAATATTAAAATAATTTTGCTTATGATGGTTTAATAAGGTTTTTCACAAGTTTAAAACTAAAGACTTTATCTGGCTACTACTCTTACGAACCCCAGAGAAATTTTGAGCATTTATAGAGTTGATGAAAATATATTATCCTTAATTCTTAAAAAATAACTATTAAATTTGATTTTTAGAGGTTGGATCTATCGAGAAAGTCAGGCATTTGACCTATATTTCAAAAAGTTGGAAAAACTTTGGAAATAAATATCAGATGGCCAGCATACCCTTTAGTTGTCTAATCATATTTTTTTGAGCGATGGAAAAACTTTGTAAACAAAAGTTGGACAGCCAACATACCTTTTAGTCAACCGATCTTTCGATCTTTCTTTTCTAGCTATTTTTCAAAGTTTACTCATTCAAAATCTTTTGTATAAGTGAAAAATTTTACAAGAGCATTCTTCTCAATATAATGAACTTTTAAAACTAATTTTAAGAACTATTTGATTGAATATTTAAGAAGTTAAATCTTTCTTGAACTGTTTAAACAAAATAAAACTAAGCTACATAACATTTCTTTTTCTATTACATCTAACTAATGTCTTCACTTCATAGACATCTTTAAACTTCTTTCCTTGCCTTTTGGGCAATTTTATACCTAATCATAAAAGCATTTATAAAACTGTTAGCATACACATAATTGTTTGTTATTCATCAAAATAAGTGAATTTTAAATGCTAGATCTTTCAAAACTTACATGGAAAAAAATTGACATAAGAAAGGTTCAAAGGCCATGCACTCATAAATGATGGTGGACGAATAAAAGGACTTAGATTTTACAATTTAAACAAAAACTTATATTAACTAAAATATATTTTGTTGCTTAATTCACTATCTTCACAATATAAGATTTAATGACCATATACAATTAAAAGACACCCAACTTAAACTTAAAAGGTTAAGATATGGATTGGTCTACTCACGAGACCAAATCATCTATCCAATATTATCTTGTCTTATTGTATCTAATATTCAAAATGACGTAGTTTCGCTAAAACTAGGGACTAAAAACATAAATATCACTAAAATTAATTTACAGGTATTAGAGCCTAACCAAGAGATGAGTTAACCTTACGATGTAATTTTAATCTAAGATATGATAAGGCAGGATAATATTGGACAGAAGATCTCATCTCCTACTCACACTTGAAGGTGCCCAACATGTAATTGTTCAAAACTAAATTGAACATAAAATTTTAAGATATATTAAGTAGAAAGAGGCCCTGTACATTTAAAGAAGCCAACTTATAAAACATAAAAATTAAGATATTAAATGTTGAAAAGACCAAACATATAAAAAGAAATATTATATGTTCAAGTTGAAAATCTAAACATTAGAACTTTTAAAGTCAAAACTTAAAAACATCAAAAAATTAAGATGTTAAGAAAGATAACATATACTAAAGAAACTCAATATATAGAGTAAAGGATTTAATACACTTAACAGCATTGAAGAAGCTCAAATATTAAATATTAAGAGGTCTAATAAGTAAATATTAGAATTAAGTTTAAGATATTATGTTTTAGGCAGTACCCCACTTAAATAAGTCCAATATGTAGAATGGAAGTTTAATAATTTTTTTTAATTTAGCATAACCTCATCCACGAGGGAGGGGGAGGGGGGTGCCATACCCAATTTTATTAATTTAATTTGGAGATGACGTATATACCCAACACCATCAGTATAGAAAGAAACTGCAGGCTTAATAAATACTTGAGCTTATAATCAAGCTATACATACTTAATGAAACCCATTATGTCATGATGACATGATTAGAGATCTATTTTCGAAAAAGGTCGCTAAACTATTACCAATTATGAGTTTTGGTCATTTAATAATTTTTTGGAAAAAAGTAATTAATATATTAATTTTAGTCAAAAAGATCATTATGTTCATTTTAGTCTGTCTATGCAAATAAAAATACAATTATATGCGCTTCATGCAAGTAGTTTTAGGGTTCAAATTTTCCAACAATAATGGCAGGAAACTATCCCTCTTTTAAACTTACCCATGCACACAAGAGAGAGATGGCGAGAGAGAGAGAAAGAGAAAGAGAGAAAGTTTTGGAAAAATTACCAATATATTTTGATATTTTTATGCAACCCACATCCTCCTACCTAACATTGCAGCATGGAATAAAATTTAAAAACATTATGGATATGATAAAATCCAATTATGCAATAGGCCGTGTGTGTCGAGAAATAGAGGTATATTATATACAAATTACTAATTTTGTAAATTGCATTACAAGAATTGAAAAAAGTTTCATTCACGTGACTATGATTCTAGTGTTATATGATACAAGACCGTAATTGTGCCTTTTGAAATTGATATGACCCTGAAATGTGTAAGGTCATTAGAGATCATACCTAGTTTCATTTGAAAAAATAAAGTATATTAGAAAATGTAATTGAAGAATTGAAGAATGAAGCAATAAAGTTACAACGTGAAGTGGTCAAATTGAAGGATAAGAATAGAAGGTTCAAAGAAAAAATGAATAAAAATTTCAAAATTTAGAAATTGGTACATCATTTCTTTTATTCGGGCTTTGATGGTTTTAGTACTTGGGAAGTGGACAAAATCAAATGAAATTAAATTGAAAATAAAAGTTACTAGAATGCAGTAAATTATGATGTAAAATTTAAGGGTTATTTTGGTATAAGTGTTGTAAATTTGTTTTGTTATATGTCTAATATAGGACTTTGACTTATTTGGTACTATTTACTGAGCATTTCAAATCTATTACGTTTTAAAATTACAAGATTTAGTAATAAAAATTATTGTTTTATTTATTTTGTATATCAATTACATTGTACTAGTTTAGCTTATCAAACATCAAAACTAAACTAAACAACTTTTAAATAAAGTATCAATATCCAGTTCAATGAACATTAGGTCAATTAATGACCATGCCCAAATATATACATTACATAATGGGAAGTTCAAGTACACATATGCCACATGAATTTTATGTAACTAGTGCATAAATTCTATAGAAATTAAGTAACCAAATGTTTGCTATACAATGAAGTATGAAAACAAAATAAAGTGTCAATAGTACACATTTGATACTTTAAGTTAAAAAAATAAGCTCACATAACCAAATTATGTTGGTTATTGAATAACTAAATCTACATAGCAAGTTCATGAATCCAATTCCAATATAAGTAAAGTAACCAACAAATATCATACAATTCCAAATCATCATACTATGCCATCAAATGAACAAGTTTAGTTATTCTTTTTTGATTTTTTAGCATCTTTGCTTTACCTCTATCTTTTCTTCTACCTCCAATTGTCCACTTTATAAGGTGAATTTTGCTTAATCAAGTGTATGTACAATGTATTTCTCTTCCTGAACTGTGTTCTAAGCTTGGGAGGATAAGCTTGGGAGATCAATTCCTCCTCCTAAAGCTCAAGAAGTGCAAACTTTGTTAGGATCATTTAAGGATGGGAAAGTGGGAATACATGTGTTTATGCAACAATTGAGATCAACTGTAAGGGAGGAAATGATGCGTGACGTTATTCATGGACTTTGTGGTTAAGATGGTGGTGTTTATAGTTTTGTCATGGTTTAAAGAGGAACTATCCTTAGTTAAACTTTCACATCGAATACAGAACATGATAACCAGTCAATAGTATCAAAGAGAGAAGCCTCAAATACAAAATACAACATAGGTTTTTGGTTTTGAAATTTAACCATGTAGTCCATACAAAGCCTTTATGTTTGTTGTTGCCGTGATGGTCCTAGATAACTTAGAATTTTATTGTTTTCAGTGGAACACTCTTATGTAATTTCCCAGTACTGTATCCTTTCTTTCGTATTCAGTTAGAGGAAAACTCATGTTGGGAAAAAGACATGTATACTGCCCAATATATTTGATATGTGGTGGTTTTTGGTAGTAATGAATTGTACCATCCCTTATAGCAAAATATATATACATATAGTTACCAATAATCCTGCCTTTATCTATATTTATAAGGTACTTTTTCTATTGACAATGTATTTTTATGCGTCATTATTGATGATCATGCAACTTTCAATAGGCCCTTTAGCATATTGGAAGCAAGTTTTTTATTATCCTTAATGTACTTCATCAATTTGCCTTACTATCCTTTCAATTTGGTTAACCTAAATATGATATATTCCATTGACATATGTTTATTAGAATAAAGTAATCGAAGTTAAAAATATGAATATTTACTCTACAGACTTACAGACTACTCCTGTGTTTGCTACCTATTTGAACTAATGTATTAGGAATGTTTTGACCAATAGATTGATTTTTTGCTTGCTTCTTACTTGAAGTAGTTTTAGTAATCTCTTGGTAACAAATTTAAATGTTGCAATTTCAGTTAGTGTTGCATGTGGTTGATGTAAAGAAATCAATATAGTAACAACGCAGCAGCGGAAAATATAATAATTATATTATAATTAATTTCCATAGGACCTTTAATGATAATCTATATAAAATATACCTCTAGAGATGCTAGCAAAATCTTTGAGCGAGGTTTAATCGACCAACAAGCCGCACAAGTGTCCGACCTCTAACGGTAATCCATACAAACTACTTTCGGAATCCTCAAAGAATTGATTTTAACGTCAGTTTAATAAGCTAGATCCCTTCAAACAACAGTTTAAAAATATAATAAGAAAACCTTTTTTCTTATTTATGTGATTTCTTATTCAGAAAGTTGTATTGTCTTTTACCTAACATTAAGCATCTATATAAAATAATAGAGCCTTCCAAAAAGGTTGTCTTGTCAAACAAGAAACGAATTATTACCAAACTCTATTCACTTTCCAAAAGTGAACAAGAGTATAATAGATGTCATAATTATCATATAATTATGTATATCATTTTAACCCAATAAGTAATTCTATTGTGTGTGACTCTTTAGGTTCCTAATCAGCTGACAATAAATATAAATAATAATCTTAGAATTAAATTGGCTTTTGTACAAAGCCGACAAACTCTCACTTGGACTAAAGACAATTTAATCACAGAGTTTCTAAGATAAATTAAATTAAACAACTTTAATTTATCATTAATTCAACAATTAATTCATTTATATTCATAGATCGAGAGCGGCCTCTAGCCAAGACATCATGACCACCGAAGAGTTAGGAAAAGTCAATTGGTCGACTTCACCTATCCATGAACTAGGTACCATATAATTATCATCCTTTCACCATCCTATATTCCAATTAGTACAAGAGTAAAGTATAAGTGCCAATTCTTTATTGTACTAATTATATTTTTTTCTTGTATCGAAATTCAACTCCTTTTGAATAAATTTAGAACTTTTCCAAATTTACTTACAAATTTACTTGTGAATAAATATTATTCTAAGGACTTTATCATATTGTATATATATCGACATATATATGTTACAAAATGATAAATATGCCATATCTTTATTGCATAAAATTACACAATCATTCTTCCATTATAACTCAAACCAATCATTCAGAACTTTATACCGAATGAATGAACATGACTATCATATTTCTTTTGGGATAATGGTTTAGCTAATGAATAATTATATTATCTTTTGCAGGAATCTCTTGTGTCTTTACTTAAATTCTATCAGTGATTACTCTAATCAAATGATAAAATTTTAGTACATGTTTGGATCATTGATGAGACCTTAGTTCCTCAACTATTGAAGAAACTATTTTCATCCAAACAATCTTGTAGCAACTTCTCAAGTAGCTATATACTTAATTTCTATTATAGAATATGTTGTTATAATCTATTTGGAACATTTCCAAATAACAACATTTATATATAGGATAAATACGTGTCCATCTTGATACTTGCAATCATTTTTATAAGATTGAAAACTAGTATCTATGAATTCATATATATTTAGCTCAACATTCAAGAATAGGTCTTTAATTTTTCTCAAGTATTGAAGGAAATTCTTGACTACTTCTAGTGACTTTCATTAGTATTGGGTTAAAATATGCTCATAAAACTTATAGCGAAGGAGACATTTGGTCTTATATAATGTACATAAACGATCTTACTTCTTAAGAACATTTTGCATATTATATTTCGTAATGTCAGTCTTTGGACACATGTCCTAAGGTAAATCCCATCAAATATATGAATGTAAACCTTGTAAACTGATCCTTGCATGTTAAACGTCTTTAACATCTTATCAATATATATATATATATATATATGCATACTTATCAAATCTATCTCTATAGATTTTTTCCCAATACATAAGTTGTTTCTCCAAAAATCTTTTATTGAGAAGGTTTTTTAACAACGACACCTTAACTAATTTAAGTTTAGTATGTAAATTCTCATTATTAATATATCATCTACATATAATATGAGTAATACAATAATATTGCCAATAATCTGTTGTATACACAAGGTTCATTTTTGTTTTTTTTGATAAAATCAAACTTTTGATTATCTCATCAAAACAAATAATCTAACTCTTAGAAGCTTACTTTAGTCCATAAATAGACTTTTATAATTTGCATACTTTGTTAGGATATTTAGACATAAAAAACCTTAGATTGTATCATATACTAATCCATTTTGCAAATTATAGCAAGTAAAATCTTAATGGATTTCAACACGGCAATTGGTGAAACGGTTTTATCATAGTCAATACTATGATTTTGTGTAACCTTTAGTGACCAACATTCATGCTTTATGAGTAACAATATTACCATCCATGTTTGTCTTCTTTTGAAGACTCACTTGCACCTTATAGATTTTATCCCTTTAGGTGCATTGACTAAGGTCTATACCTTATTGTCATACATGGAATCCATTTTAGATTTTATGGTTCAAAACCACTTTTACATTTGTTATCAAATAAAATTTCTTTGTAGATAGTAGGCTTATCATTCTTAATGATAAACACATCATCTCATGTGGATGATTTACCCTACTAAACATACAATTTACTTGCGTATTGAGAGCTTCATATCCTACCGCATCACTATGAGGTACAAGCTCTAATTCCATTTTTTTCATCGCTAAATTGTGGTTTTAGAACTTCATAAAGTTCTATATGCTCCCACTTGCCTTTTCTAGAATAAACTATTTTTTCTAGAAATATGACATATTTAGAGACAAACATTTTGTTCTCAATGGGATTATAAAAATAATATCCAAAACTTTCTTTTGGACATTCCACAAAATAGTATATATGAAATTTTGCATCAAACTTATCAGATTTTACCTTTTATAAATTATAGGACACTCCCAAATATTTTGGTTATTTCCTATACCATATCTTATATGAGGTAGAATCGATGGTTTAAATGGAACATACTTTAAAAGATCAAATGCAATATTTAGGGTATATCCTCAAAACAATTTTGAGAGAATTGTATGGCTCATCATTAATCGAATAATATCTAATAAAATTCGATTATTACTTTAATAAAGAAACAAGTTCATTTTGATTAAGATAATTGTAAAATTCTTGACTCAAGTATTCTATTTCAATATAATCAAAATATTTTAATACTTTTATCAAGTTGTTTTTCAACTTCAATTTTGTATTCTTTGAACTCTTCAAAGAATTTAGTTATATACTTCAATAAGTACATATATGACCATATTTAATATAATCTTTGAAGTATGAAATAGTTTTTCTAATTAGAATTAACATAGGTATACATACATCAATATGTATTAGACTTAGTAATTTAGTAGATCATTCACATTTTCAAGTAAAAAAGTGAATTGGTCATTTTTCTTATAAATAAGATTCACATATCAAATGATTCATTATAACCATATCAGTGTTAGAGATAAAATTATCAATTTTTTTTCTTTATGTTTATGTTTGAAAACTAGATTATCCAAATTAAATATATAAAGTTTGTTATTCAATTTACCAGCACCATAAAATATTGTCACAATGAAAAGAACAATATTTATTCTTTTGAATTATTGTAAATCTATTCATGCCAAACATGAAATAGAAATAATATTTTAGTAAGCACTGATAATAACAATCCTTTATATTAAGGATTAATCTTCTGAACAAAGAAAGCTATATATTCCTATGGTTAATGTAACAACTTTTGTCACATTCAATTACCACATATAAGAATATATTTTCTTTACCCAACTTTCTACTTATCCTTAAATCTTGCATATTTATGTAAAAATGAGATCCAAATCTGGTATCCAATACCCAAAATTTTATTTATAAACAGAAACATTTATTTCAATCATAAATATACTTGAAGTAGAAACTTCACCAAGTTCTTCTGCTTCAAAATCTCAATGAACCTTTTAATTCTAATTTCAGTGCCTATAATAATAGACCATAGTAGAATTTAATACCATTTAAAATTTTGTCCTTATTATTTTGTGTTAAGTTTGAGTGCCCTTTTATTGATTTTTTTCAAAATCAAGGTCCAACTTCATTTTCTTGGAAAACTTAACTATTAAAATAATTTCCTTTTTCTTCTTGATTGAATCATTTGTTGTCTTATTAAGCAATTCAAGAAATATTTAGATCTCAACTTTGTTCATAACAAAAATTAAAAAATCAAATTTTTCAATGAGACTAATCACCTTTAGCACATTAGATGATACTAAAGATTATTTGCGATTTTGCTCTAAATGAGTTCGTAAGCGAGATATCATATATCTTCAAATTTAACTTTTATATCATACAATCATTTCATCTAATGAAATATTGTAAAAGCATACATATTCACATACAACTGTTGTAATTAAGATTCATGAATGCTTTTTAGCATAAGACAATATACATTATCAAAATCATCTTTATGTTTCTGATATGTATATTTGATTATTCAATCAATATCATCATCAAGAAAAAAAAATTTAAGGACATAAATCCACTTCTCATACCTAAAAACAATTTTTAGGTTGTAAAATTCAATCCATAAAATTTGAGCAATTAATATATTGTCAAACAATATATTATAGATTATTTTATACAACAGAAAATAAAGATAGAAAAATATTTTATATTTATGCAATATGCAAAACCAAAATAAATAAATATGGACTTATGAAATTTTTTGGATTTTGCTCCCACTATTTCATTCAAATTAATATCCCTTAAATTGATTCGAGAATTTTCACAAAATTCTTAGTGGCTAGAATCTCATTTTAATTATTTTAATCTTGAGGCAGCTCAACAAATCAAAATAATCTCAACAAGTAGGTAAGAGTTACCAATTACGACTATTTGTAACTTCTAGATAGTTAGACCATCAGCTTTTAATACACATATCTCATATGTTCCATAACTTTTTGCCTCAAAAACGTTTTGACCTTGAGGCAGCTCAACAAGCTAAAAGTTTTTGTTAAATCAAACCCATTATTCAGAGATAAATATATTTAAAGTAAAACAACCTTGAAATAGCTCAACAAGTTGCTGTAATAAAAGTTTGTTTAAACTATAATAGTAGAAGGAAACTAATTATGATTTAATATTTAATTAAGAGATTAATTTATAGTCTCATTATACATACATATCATATGTGAAAATTATTTGATCAATTGAACATACAATATGCAATTAAATAAATATATTATTTTATCAAATACAAATCACATATGACATACTATTCAAATAATCACATTAAATGAATATATAATAAATTTATATCACATATAAATCATATATGACAAATGTTACTCAAATAATCATATTAAATGAATATATATTAAATTTATATTAAATATAAATTACATATGACATGTTATTCAAATAATCACATTAAATAATAGATTTATATCAAATATAAATTACATGGCATGTTATTCAAATAATCACATTAAATGAATATATAATAGATTTAAATAAAATATAAATTACATATGTCATATTATTCAAATAATCACATTAAATGAATATATAAATTTTCTATCATGAATCTATATTTATATTATTTCTAATTATATTAGAAATCATTTAACTAAATTATTTGAAACTTTTATGGGTCAAAATATAATTTTTAAAACTACAGGGCCAACTGATCAGAAAAGAAAGCATACTTATGACAAAGAGAACCCTTCTCTTTATGTTCCAGAAGGCGTGGTTTTGAAACACGCCTTCAGGCAATCCACCCTTTTTTTTAAAACATGGATGATGATGTCAGATGATGTCATCACCATCTTTTCCAAACTGTAATCAGGAAAAAAATTTTGCTTTCCTTTTCTGATAAAAAAAATCCCTTTTTTTTGTTTTTTACCACAACACTAACAGCAAGATCGTATCTTGCTGTTTTTCAGTGAAGAAGAAGCCGCCGGGGGAGTCAAAATCGGCCGACAAAAACGAAGTTGCAAACAAATTTCTTAAGAAATTTGATCTAATCGAACTCTGATCACCAAGTTCTATGCAGATCTGCCGATCACACTGGTTGTGGAAAGTAGCTTTATTGGCTCAGCCTCAATCCTGCTGGTGTGATGTCAGAGTCGAACTCCGGCGGCCAGCAGCCCTTTTTTTTTTTTGAAAATTCAAAATAGTTTTGAATAAAACAAAATTGCATATTTGACCCATATAATATTTAAAAATGATTTTTTTAAAACAAATTTCTCAAACAACTCAATTAAATCAAATATACATACATAAAAATTTATCATTCATGATGTGATGTGGCATATAATATATAGATAAATCAAATTAGGCTATGATACTACTATAAGGAAATCAGCATAGTAACAACACAGCGGAAAATATAACAATTATATTATAATTGATTTTCATGAGACCTTTAATGATAATCTATATAAAATATATACCGAGAGATGCAAGCGAAATCCTTGAACGAGGTTTAATCGACCAACAAGCTGCACAAGTGTCCGACCTTTAACAGTAATTCACACGAACCACTTTCGAAATCCTCAAAGGATTGATTTTAACATCAGGTTAATAAGCTAGATCCCTTCAAACAACACTTTAGAAATATAATAAGAAAAACCACTTTTTCTTATTTACGTGATTTCCTATTGAGAGAGTTGTGTTGTCTTTGACCTAAAATTAAACATCTATATAGAATAATACAGCATTCCAAAAAGGTTGTCTTGTTAAACAAGAAACGAATTATTACCAAACTCTATTCACTTTCTAAAAGTGAACAAGAGTATAATTGATGTCATAATTATCATATAATTATGTAAATCATTTTAACCCAATAAGTAATTTTATTGTGTGTGAATTTTTAGGTTTCTAATCAGTTGGCAATAAATATAAATAGTAATCTTAGAATTAAATTGGCTTTTATATAAAACCAACAGTTGAACCTTGCATGTTGTAGCATTATATCTTGAACATCTAGATTTTATATATTTTTTCATAACACTTCTCTTTTTATCATTATCTTTATTCTGCTCTTGCCTTTGTGAGTTGTTAACATTCACTTGTGGATAATTAGTTCCATTAATAAGCATACATATCTTACTATTCTTTAAGAGCAAGTTCCCTTTTTCAACACATGCAAAATAAGAAGATGACTCCTTTAACGAGGCCAATGAATCAGAGCAAGAATATTGTTTATACAAGGCTAAGAAGTTTGGCTATAACCTAGAGGACAATCCATAGTATTGGAGCTCAGAGAATGAGAATGAGGATAAGACCATTGATGAATATCTTAATAGGAAAGGGCTGGCATGATATCATGCAATTATGTTTGTTGCAAAACATAGCTTTCAATTTAACTTGCAAAATGTTACTTAATATATTAAGAGTTAAGGATTTGTTTTTTTTATTATCACATGTTTCTTTTACAAGAACAAGATAATGGTTGAATTTATATTAAAAAAACATCTTTAACCAAATTCGTAACATTACAAGTGTTGTTCCGAAGAGAAAACTACTTGATTGTAACATTAGAATGAAGATAAGAGTTTACCTAAATTCACATAGTATATATTATACCTTTCATAAATTACCATTTTTCAACATTTCATATTTTTGTTTTCAAAATTACATATTCCATATTTATATCACCAGGTTAGTCAACAGTGTGACCTGGTTTATGGATTGGGTTAAAGTCGTATTTCATAAAACAATTCAGTTAAATCTATTAGTCTCATTCATCTATTTTGCCTAAACATATATTCTTCAAGAAGAGTACTGCTCTTAGATTTTTGCCATTTTTCTAACTTATATCCATCATTTTCATTATGCTTACGTATTTATCTTATTTTTCGAGTATGCATGATTGGGTAATGTTACAAGGAAAAAACTTAAGAAAAGAAAAAACCCATAACATATACATGACAATGTATGTATTCATATATAGCACTTCAACTTATATAGATGACTCAAGCATCGACAATTTGTTCATAAAATGACAAAGTAAAATGAATCACAATAAGTAAAGATGCATATTTATGTGTTGTGTGAGATGGAAATAGTATTTTAAGTTTCAAACTTTTAGTTTTTATGCTAAAACCATGAATGTTGATCATCATGATAATGTTACGGAAGTGGTGGAAGAAAGAAGTGTTGATCCAATTAAGGAAGAGGGAGAGATAATTTGTTTGGTGGAACAAGATCAAGAAATTCAAGTTGATGCATATGTGGAGAAAAAAGAAATTGACAATGTTGGTGAAAAATATTTGTGTGATGATAAAATGGAACTTCACGTTTATGAAGATGTTGATGAATTTGTTGTTCTTGTAAATAAAGAAGAAAATGAGGTTGGTGATTTCACTTATGAAGAGAAAGACGAAATCATCCATTTTGAAGAGGAAAAAGAAACCATATCCATGGTTGAAGGTGAAGAAAATATCACTGTTGATAGTGACATGGTTGAAATAAAAGATATTGAAAATATCATTCAAATTGAGAAATATGATTTCTTGATTCTTGGAAATTATATTGGTCATTCTTTGATAGAAGGGAATATTGGTATATGGGAGTTTTGTGATAAAGGAAAAGAAAAAGAAAATAAGATCCGAAGCTACAAAATTCGTCTCAAGTTACTTGTGAAGACGAAGATGAAGAATAAAAAGAAGATCAAATACAAGATTCAAACTGCAAAAGAAATCTCAAAAGAAATTCAAGCACTTGAAATTGAAGGTATTGATCATATATGGAAAGTTTAGTTTAAAGGGGGATTTGTTGGAAAATAAACTAAACTTTTGGTAATTAGAAATTTCATAATATGTTTTGTTTCTTTAATTTAAAGTTGTTTCCTAATAGTATTTGTTTCTTAATTAGTTATTGGTAGGAATTAGGAAAGTGTGGAATTAAGAAACCTCTTACAATATAAATAGAGGGTGTTAGGGATATTTGTAATGAGAGGAGTTGGAAGTGAAAAACCTCAAAGAGGGTTGTGAGAAAAAGCCATACGACGGCTTAGAAAAATTCCGTGGACTAACGGATATTGTTGTTGTGTGGTGGTTGTGCCATAATTGAGATTTTGTGATTGTAATTCCTCTCCTCCCAAATATATTTTTGCTGATTGAATTTTGGTTTGGTTAATTCGATCCTTCAAATTTGTATCAGAGCTTGGTTATATTGATTAACCATGATGGAAAATATAATTTGTGTTGTTCCCAAACTGAAGGGAAAACAAAATTATAATATTTGGAGAGATCAGATGGAAATCCATCTGGAAGCTTTTGATTTGATCCAATACGTTCAAAACGAAGTATCTGAAGATGCTCCCGTGGAGAAAAAGAGGCAAGGAAAAATGGAGTTGTCTCAAATTTATCAAGCAATTGAACAATCGATTTATCTAAAAATCTCAACGGCCAAAACTACAAAGAAGGCTTGGAATATTTTAGAAAAGATATATAGAGGTGTTGACACACTTCAACACAAAAATTTCTTGGTGTTGACAAAAAAGTTTGAACTTTACACCATGAAAAATAATTTGTTAATGTTGCAAAAAAGATTCGATCTTTGCATAATGGAGAAGACAGAATCCATTGAGTCATATTTTTCTCGTCTTTTGGCAATTAAAGATGAGATGAAGTTAAATGGTCATGTATTGCAATATGAAATTTTTATTGCAAAGGTTCTCAATACACTGCCCTTGAGGTTTGAGTATTTTGTAGTCTTGATGATAGAGACCAAGAATTTGGCAACATTAACAATTGAAGAATTGAAGGGTTCATTAATTCGATTTGAACAAAGAATTAATGAAAAATTGGATGGTCAGATAGAGGATACAGAAAAGGTAATTGTGATAAGAGATTTTATCTTGGATGAACAAAGAGTTTCAAATTGGTCTTCTAAAGAGTCAAGGGTATCAATTGGGCAAACACAAGTGTCTTTTTATATTGAGGAAGAAAACAATGATCACCAAAGTGAGCAAGTTCAACAACCAACTGTTGATCCTTCATCTTCAAGTATTGAATTCACTTTAGAAATTGAAAATCTCGAGAGATGGGATTATGTTGATCATCATGATAATGTTACGGAAGTGGATGAAGAAAGAAGTGTTGATCCAATTAAGGAAGAGGGAGAGATAATTTGTTTGGTGGAACAAGATCAAGAAATTCAAGTTGATGCATATGTGGAGAAAAAAGAAATTCACAATGTTGGTGAAAAATATTTGTGTGATGATACAATGGAACTTCACGTTTATGAAGATGTTGATGAATTTGTTGTTCTTGTGAATAAAGAAGAAAATGATGTTGGTGATTTCACTTATGAAGAGAAAGACGAAATCATCCATTTTGAAGAGGAAAAAGAAACCATATCCATGGTTAAAGGTGAAGAAAATATCACTGTTGATAGTGACATGGTTGAAATAAAAGATATTGAAAATATCATTCAAATTGAGAAATATGGTTTCTTGATTCTTGGAAATTATATTGGTCATTCTTTGATAGAAGGGAATATTGGTATATGGGAGTTTTGTGATAAAGGAAAAGAAACAGATAAAGGAAAAGAAACAGAAAATAAGATCCGGAGCTACAAAATTCGTCTCAAGTTACTTGTGAAGACGAAGATGAAGAATAAAAAGAAGATCAAATAGAAGATTCAAACTGCAAAAGAAATCTCAAAAGAAATTCAAGCACTTGAAATTGAAGGTATTGATCATATATGGAAAGTTTAGTTTAAAGGGGGATTTGTTGGTAAAAAAACTAAACTTTTGGTAATTAGAAATTTCCTAATATGTTTTGTTTCTTAAGTTTAAAGTTGTTTCCTAGTAGTATTTGTTTCTTAATTAGTTATTTGTAGGAATTAGGAAAGTGTGGAATTAAGAAACCTCTTACAATATAAATAGAGGTTGTTAGGGATATTTGTAATGAGAGGAGTTGGAAGTGAAAAACCTCAAAGAGGGTTGTGAGAAAAAGCCATACGACGGCTTAGAAAAATTCCGTGGACTAACGGATATTGTTGTTGTGTGGTGGTTGTGCCATACTTGAGATTTTGTGATTGTAATTCCTCTCCTCCCAAATATATTTTTGCTTATTGAATTTTGGTTTGGTTAATTCGATCCTTCAAATTTGTGTCAGAGCTATATTTTTAGTTCTTCAAATTGGTATCAGAGCTTGGTTATATTGATTAACCATGATTGAAAATATAATTTGTGTTGTTCCCAAACTGAAGGGAAAACAAAATTATAATATTTGGAGAGATCAGATGGAAATCCATCTGGAAGCTTTTGATTTGATCCAATACGTTCAAAACGAAGTATCTGAAGATGCTCCTGTGGAGAAAAAGAGGCAAGGAAAAATGGAGTTGTCTCAAATTTATCAAGCAATTGAACAATCGATTTATCTAAAAATCTCAACGGCCAAAACTACAAAGAAGGCTTTGAATATTTTAGAAAAGATATATAGAGGTGTTGACACACTTCAACACAAAAATTTCTTGGTGTTGACAAAAAAGTTTGAACTTTACGCCATGAAAAATAATTTGTTGATGTTGCAAAAAAGATTCGATCTTTGCATAATGGAGAAGACAGAATCCATTGAGTCATATTTTTCTCGTCTTTTGGCAATTAAAGATGAGATGAAGTTAAATGGTCATGTATTGCAATATGAAATTTTTATTGCAAAGGTTCTCAATACACTGCCCTTGAGGTTTGAGTATTTTGTAGTCTTGATGATAGAGACCAAGAATTTGGCAACATTAACAATTGAAGAATTGAAGGGTTCATTAATTCGATTTGAACAAAGAATTAATGAAAAATTGGATGGTCAGATAGAGGATACAGAAAAGGTAATTGTGATAAGAGATTTTATCTTGGATGAACAAAGAGTTTCAAATTCGTCTTCTAAAGAGTCAAGGGTATCAATTGGGCAAACACAAGTGTCTTTTTATATTGAGGAAGAAAACAATGATCACCAAAGTGAGCAAGTTCAACAATCAACTGTTGATCCTTCATCTTCAAGTATTGAATTCACTTTAGAAATTGAAAATCTCGAAAGATGGGATTATGTTGATCATCATGATAATGTTACGGAAGTGGTGGAAGAAAGAAGTGTTGATCCAATTAAGGAAGAGGGAGAGATAATTTGTTTGGTGGAACAAGATCAAGAAATTCAAGTTGATGCATATGTGGAGAAAAAAGAAATTCACAATGTTGGTGAAAAATATTCGTGTGATGATACACTGGAACTTCACGTTTATGAAGATGTTGATGAATTTGTTGTTCTTGTGAATAAAGAAGAAAATAAGGTTGGTGATTTCACTTATGAAGAGAAAGACGAAATCATCCATTTTGAAGAGGAAAAATAAACCATATCCATGGTTGAAGGTGAAGAAAATATCACTGTTGATAGTGACATGGTTGAAATAAAAGATATTGAAAATATCATTCAAATTGAGAAATATGATTTCTTGATTCTTGGAAATTATATTGGTCATTCTTTGATAGAAGGGAATATTGGTATATGGGAGTTTTGTGATAGAGGAAAAGAAACAGAAAATAAGATCCGGAGCTACAAAATTCGTCTCAAGTTACTTGTGAAGACGAAGATGAAGATTAAAAAGAAGATCAAATACAAGATTCAAACTGCAAAAGAAATCTCAAAAGAAATTCAAGCACTTGAACTTGAAGGTATTGATCATATATGGAAAGTTTAGTTTAAAGGGGGATTTGTTGGAAAATAAACTAAACTTTTGGTAATTAGAAATTTCCTAATATGTTTTGTTTCTTAAGTTTAAAGTTGTTTCCTAGTAGTATTTGTTTCTTAATTAGTTATTGGTAGGAATTAGGAAAGTGTGGAATTAAGAAACCTCTTACAATATAAATAGAGGGTGTTAGGGATATTTGTAATGAGAGGAGTTGGAAGTGAAAAACCTCAAAGAGGGTTGCGAGAAAAAGCCATACGACGGCTTAGAAAAATTCCGTGGACTAACGGATATTGTTGTTGTGTGGTGGTTGTGCCATACTTGAGATTTTGTGATTGTAATTCCTCTCCTCCCAAATATATTTTTACTTATTGAATTTTGGTTTGGTTAATTCGATCCTTCAATGAATGATTGTAGGAACCTACAAAATTTTGCTTGTAAAAGTTAATATGTAGCATAATAATGGCGACTGTTATCACATGTAGGGATTGGGAAGAGGGGGGAGATAGGCTTTTACACCCTTGAATTATCTTTCATAAACACAATGTCATATTCTTATGATATCTTTTCTGATACGATGTTCTATATTACACCATCACACAATATCTTTTTATTTATTTTGTTTTATATTGTTTAATTTAATCCTGTGTAGATTTAGTATCAAAGCCATAGAAGACTTGGCCTCTTTTCAAGGAGAATTACAAATTTATAAGTAGAAATGGTTAGAGAACTTTGGATCTAAACATATGGATTAACAATAAGAAATTTTAGATCTATTCATTTTGATAACAACAAGACTATGTTACTTAGTTGAAACTTATTTTGAAATTATTTTTGTTGTTCAGTATTGTACAAGAAAAAGTTTACAATGTGAAGTGGTCAAGTTAAAGGAAGAAAATAGAAGGTTCAAACAAAAAATAAATAAAAATTTTAAATTAAGAAATTAGTGATATCATTTCTTTTATTCGAGCTTTACTGGTTTTAGTACTTGGGAAGTGGATAAAATCAAATGAAACTAAAATTGTAAACAAAAGTTACTAGAATGTAGTAAATTATGATGTAAAATTTAAGGGGTTATTTTTGTATAAGTGTTGTAAATTTATTTTGTTATATGCCTATTATAGGACTTGGACTTATTTTGTACATTTATTAAGCATTTCAAATCTATTATGTATAAAAAATTACAAGATTTTTTAATAGGAATTAGTGTTTTTTTTATCTTATATAGCAATTACATTGTACTAGTGTAGCTTATCAAACACCAAAACTAAACTAAACAACTTTAAAATAAAATATCAATATCCAGTTCAAAAAACAACATGTCAATCAATGACCATGTCCAAATATATACATTACACAATGTGAACCCAATGACAATGTCCAAATATATACATTACACAATGTGAACCCAATGACCATGTTCAAATATATACATTACAAAATGTGAACATCATGTATACATCTGCTACATGAAGTTTATATAACAAGTGCATAAATTTAATAGAAATTAAGTAACCAAACGTTTGATATACCATGAAGTATGAAACAAAATAAAGTTTCAATAGTATACATTTGATATTTTAAGTTCAAATAATCGGCTTACATAACAAAATTATGTTGGTTATTGAATAAATAAATCTACATAGCAAGTGCATGAATCCAAATCCAATACAAGTAAAGTAACCAATAAATATCATACAATTCCAAATCATCATACTATGCCATTAAGTGAACAGTTTTAATTATTCTATTTTGAATTTTTAGCATCCTTGCTTTACCTCCACCTCTTCTTCTACCCCAAATTATCCACTTTATAAGGTGAAATTTTACTTAATCAAGCGTAGTTACCAATAATCCTACCTTGATCTACATTTATAAGGTACTTTTTTGACTAACATTTTACTTTTATGCGCCATTATTAATAATCATGCAACTTTCACACTACTACAAAAATCACTTTTTAAAACGGTTATTATGAATTATTTAAAACGGGTTTTTGATTTTCCTAACCGTTTTAGATATGGGCGTTCTAGAAAGTCCTATATTTTTTAAAACGGTTAAGAAACCGTTCTTAATAGTATTTTTTCACAACGGTTTATAACCGTTCTAGATATTTTAAGTTAACCGTCTTTAAAATCATTTTTAACACGGTTGATGAACCAATCTTATACGTCTGTTTTCTACCACGGTTGATGAACCGTTCTTAAAAGTCTGATTTCTAACGCGGTTTATGAACCGTTCTTAAAAGTCTGTTTTCTAACGCGGTTTATAAACCGTTCTTAAAAGTGTGTTTTCTAACACGGTTCATGAACCATTCTTAAAAGTTTGTTTTCTAACACTGTTCATGAACCGTTCTTAAAAGTATGTTTTTTAACACTGTCCATGAATAACACATCAAATATATATTATTTGAACTTTTTCTTATAATTGACTGCTCCCTAAAGTTCGCAACACAGCATACATATGAATAACACATCCATTTCTAATTGAAAAAACAATTGCCGTACATACAAGAAATAAACTATATATATACAACAAATATACTATTATCTACAGAAAAAATACTATCATATATAGTAATGAATGAAAAACAGTACATAATTGCAAGTATGTTCTATCAAACTGAAGGGTGAAATCTATTCAATTGCGAATGCTTTGAGCTCACATTTCATTACAAACTTGCCCCATATTTCTCGAACCTCCTCCAAATCTTTGTCTAGAAATGGTTTCGCGTCCTTCTTGAAGAGCTAAAACATTAAAAAAATAATAGTTCATTGTAGTTGATTGAGATATTAAGAAAATTATAATAACACATGCAACCATTAATAATGAAATTGAAAAACAAGCCGAATACCTTTTTCAGACTCAACTGATCTATGCCTGGATAGAGTGCGATCATTCGCATATAGCACATGACATAATATCCACACTCCCAATCTCCCCTTTGCCTCTTGTGCTACAAACAAAAAAAAATCATTTTTTCAGATAATAAATTTTCTTACGAATATATAACAAGTTGACAAAATAACACAAGTTTACTTTAAACTCTATCCAATTAATTTCTGTTTCTGTGGTTGAGCTTTCTTCACACATAGAATGATATAACCTCGCAAAGCTGCAAAACGAAAAAGAAGCAAAAACGGGCATCAACTCTCCACGTGTATGAACAAGTAATAATGCGTGTCATATTATAATATTTTAAAAAGTTAATCACAAATATAACCTACGTGTTCATTAATAACTTAGCATCATCTCGGGGTTCCGAATGTACAGGATCAAACCAATAAACAGATATATCCCGTGGCATTATGGCCATTAACATCCAGTGATCACTGTTTAAGAAAATGCAACATATATATCAATTATTAAATTCATTATAACATTGACAGTAAATTAATTTGATATAAGTTGAATTACCTTAGAAAATATGGCGCAAGGTAGATGCTGTTCTTGCTATTCTTCATGGCTGATGCCATATATTGTGCCCTATCCGTGTCATTATTCCCAAGTTTGACTATATGATCTGGGGATATGAACCCTACTTCAGTCTGACCCAGTTCATTAGCCAATGTATAAAGTGCCCTATACACAATACATTAAACAAACATAACAGTCAAGTTCATTAATCTGTAGAGTGTTTAAACAAAATGGAAATTGCAAAATATATATGTAAAGTATTGCAATAAATTCTAACTTACTTAATGAACACTTGCATGCAATGACTTGTGACCTTGTCGAACCTAAAAAATTCGTTTAGGCTCTCCTTTGATATATATAGATCATATGCATGGCCCACAATTTCTGGTATCATCTGTATTGTGTAAACAATGTCATTCGCATGGTTTTGTACGAGGTCATATAACTGTCGTAAAGAGCCCTTCAATTTTGAAATTGCATCTTTTTTTTCTTCTGTGTGGGCATCTTTCGAAGTTTGGGGCTTAGGGGTTTGCTTTGCCTTTTTGGGAGTATAACCTTTCCTCCCTTTCTTCGGCACCTGCGAAAAAATTGTAGTGTAATTAGAAAGATTGACAGTTGTAAGGTATTAAATACAATTATGGATCTTATTAAAACCTGAACGTGTAGCCCTGAACTAAGCTCAACTAGTGATCTAGGCCATAGCAAAATCTGTCCGACTGCTCCCCTCACTGTCGTGGCCTCATCGTCCGGAAATGGTACCAAAGCATTGGCAACATGCGAGGTCAATATGGTGACTCTCACTTTATCAGCCGTTACCTCTTTTCCATGATGAAGTGATAAAGTATACGCTCTGCCGATGGCCACAAAACACCTCTCTTTAAGTTCATTGTTAACAAACAGTCGAACTTCAGCTCCGTCCTACGATAAAATTCGATAATAACATAAATTATACATGGATAAAATAATTCTTAAAGCCACGTGTATAAAAAAAAGGAATACATTACCTGAAAATCTCCGAGTGAATCTGGATTGCACGAACTGGAACAACTCACAACTTGCTCTATCAAGACTTCATCTCCCACTGTCACAGGCGTCGGATCCTTTTGGGCGTTCCGGTTCATGGCTGATTCAACTGTGTGGCTCGTATCGCTCGTGTCAGCCTTAGACCGTCCCTTTTTATAAACTTGAACTGGCTTACCCATTGCCTGAAATATTTCTTTGACCGCGTCTGCCCAAAATCGGAGCTCCTCCTTGCATTCCAATAGCTCCGCTAACGGGTTTTTGATCTCAGTATTGGTAGAGGACAGGGATCCAAAGACTTCTTGCACTCGCTTCCGACCACCAACACCTCTAATACGGCCGGGGTGATCCTTTTTTCCTGTCGCTACAACAAGAATGTCTTCTTTTCTTGACGCAATTGTCTCTCCTTGACTTTCGAGCAGCTCAAATCATCCTAAATATTTTCGCAATAACATTCCTCAGTTTGTAATGACATTTTATAAACTATATAAAACTATATAGTTCAATGTGGAAATTGGTGAATTATACTTACAATAACACTGCTAACATTTCTGGCCTCGTCTGTCGAGTATTCACCACTCTTCTTTTTGTGCCCTTCTTTAAATAGCACATGGCGGGGAATTGGTGAAGGTGGTGAAGTTGTCGCGCATGCCTCCTCCTCGGCCATACCTTTCTCAATATTCATCTGTATTTTCTTCTCCCATTTCTCAGCATTTAATCTATGGGCAAGCAAAGAATATCCACCACGAGACATTGTGCGGCGGAGTTTGTTCTGATTGGAGCTCTCTAAACTAGCACTGCGCCGCACCTATTTGAAAAAACAAAGCAACCAAAATTGTAAGTGTGTATATGTTAAAGATTGAATTAACAATATATGAAAATAAAATAGAATTCCATTACCTGCCATTCTTTAGTGGATCGAGTAGTACAGAATAAATTCCATGAATCCTTATTGAGAAACTTGTAATCTACACATGGGTCTTTTCCCTTTTTCGAACCAGAAATGTATCGATTTAGGCTAGATTTCCAAGACCTCCAACGTTCTCCCGCAACTAATAACCACTTTCTTTTTAGTTCCTCTGTGGGCCGAAATTCAAATGTGGCCTACACCAAATACGATATAACATTCTTACTCGAATCAACCGTTTGGTAAACAAACGAACGAAGAACATACAAAGTCTCGTTTGGTGGATAAGAGTTGTTGGAAGAAAAAATCTATCTTTTTTGATCTTCCATATTGGGAGAAACTTGATGTTAGACACTGTCTCGATGTAATGCATATTGAGAAGAACATATGTGATAGTTTGTTGGGTACTCTGTTGAACATACCTGGAAAAACAATGGATGGTTATAAAGCGAGACTTGATTTAGTCGATATGGCATACGGTAAGAATGTTAAACCGTTTTAAATTATATATGCTGTAGTTTCTAACACGGTTATAGTGTAACCGTGTTAGAAAGTTTGCGTTTTCCTATTTCTTATTGAAAAAATGCGACCGCCCCAATTATCTAAAACGGGTTATTAATAACCGTTTTAAATAGACCGTTTTAAATCAACAATCCTGTAGTTTCTAACATGGTTATAAAGTAACCATTTTAGAAAGGTTGCGTTTTCCTAATGTATCGATCAGTTAGAATTTCGGTAACTTTTTTACAATAATTAGCCACATTCGTCTTATTCTATACTACTCACCAGTCAAACATTTTAGAGAAGATGATAAGATCACAATATTAATAGACGTATAAAGGCTAATACATTGTTCAGATTAGAAACAAGGTAATTGATATGCTAGGAACTAACATAGAAACAAGGTAATTGATAAAACTTCTACATGATTAGTACATTTTCAGATTAGAAAAATTTCGGATACATAATCTTCAGTATAGTTACAATAACGTTTTGGATCTCTGGGTCGGCATCTAGCTCTCCTTCCTCAAAGTGTATCTTATTCAACTCAAGTCCATCATCAATATGGAGATTGATGTTATCTGGTTGGTCATTTGCTTCTATTGATTCTGGAGATAAAGAATCTTGTATAATATTTACTTATTCGGAAGAAGTTTTTTCGTCTTCCATCATCAATTGCTGTTGAATATTTGGGGCAAATCGACTTTGCTATGAATATTTACTACCATAAATTCAATGAAGGACAGAATCAGTAATAATTAATAAATTTGTATTATGCAATGGATCAATATAACAGGCTAACAGGCTTACCTCAGATGGCTGTTATAATTTGCTGCAGTTCTGATTTGGCCTTCAAAAAGAGTTCGTGCGTAGCTTTTTGTAAAAAATTCGTTGTTCTTCGCCGGAAGGATAAACTTACTGAAGTTTGAGCAGAAGCGAAAATGAGTGGTCCCTTTTACACTACTTATTTACAACGGTTACACGCTAACCGTACTAAATAATTTAAAATTTCAGTTTTCTAGAACGGTTAAACTCTTAACCGTGTTAGAAAATAAAAATTTTCACTTTTCTAACACAGTTCAAGTGCAACCGGTCTAGAAAGTCCGAAAAAGTGCAAATTCTTGTTTAATATTACTATAATGCCACCGCGTTTTTATAAATTAGAGCGGGTAATGTTTAACCTCTCTAAAAGGGGCGGTTTAAATTCGCCATTCTGTATTAGTGTCAATAGGACCTTTAACAAATTGGAAGCAAGTTTTTATTGTCCTTAATGTACTTCATCACTTTGCCCTACTATCTTTTCAATTTTGTTAACCTAAATATGATATATTCCATTAACATATGCTTATTAGAATAAATTTAATGAAGTTAAAAGTATGAATATTTACTTTACAGGTGTATAGACTACTCTTGTATTTGCTACCTACTTAAACCAATGTATCAAGAATGTTTTGAGCTACAGATTGATTTTGTGCTTGTTGCTTATTTGAACTAGTTTTAGGAATCTCTTTGTAACAAATTTAGATGTTGCAATTTCAGTTGGTGTTGCATGTAGTTGAACCTTGCATGTTGTAGTATTATATCTTGAACATCTACATGTTCTATATTTTTACATGATGCTTCTTTTTTTATCCTTATCTTTATTCTGCTCTTACCTTTGTGAGTTGTTATCATTCACTTGTGAATCATTAATTTCATTAATAAGTATATATATCTTACTATTCTTTAAGAGCGAGTTCCCTTTTCCAACACATGTCCTTTTGGTTACAGTATCAAATATGGGTTTCCTTATGGTATTCTACCTATAATTGTGAATTCAACTTTTGATATTTCTAAATTGTTTGATACCCTTAACAAGCTATTATGTGGTGTGACATTTTTTCTTCCCGGTTAATTTGTTCACTATGATTGCTTTAATGACAATAATTATAGTTTTATATAATCACATGTACCTAGAAAGACATATATTTATTGACATTAAATATTAAGAGAAAATTACAAATAGCCGTCATTTTGAACAGATTTCTTCTTTATGCCAAAGCTCAAACATATCTTTATCTTTTATGAATCCAAAAACACCCCTATCATAATACAATATTTGTGTTTTCATAATAGATAATTATAGAGTTTTCTATCTTTTCCTATGAATTTATCTCTATTTGTTTTAAATGTGTCTATATCTGTAACACTACAATCAAGAATATTTTTTTGATAGGTGTTAAATAAATAGTAAAATTTATTATAATCTTATTTTCAATCTTAATTAGTTAATATTCTGATAAGTCGGTTTTATACCAACTTATATGTGCTATTTCACTTAGTTTTTGACTTGTTTTTCATCCAATGGTGTAGTGTTTTGTGTAAATTTGTGCATTTTATGTGGGTTACAACTTGGAGTGCTAAAATGAAGAAAATAACCATAAAATAGTGCAAAGTTTGTGAGATTATATGCTGTGTTGAATGTTCATGAGATGCATAATGGGTAGTGTAAAAATGGTCAAAAAAGGCTTTAAATGGTGTCCTCTGTGCAGATTGGCATTAGCATTTGCACTAGCATGTATGAGTCATACACTTCTCGTGCCTACCGCACACATGCACCTAGCGCAGCACATCACCGCGCACAGCACATGCACCGCGCGCGCAGCATGCACATAGCGCGAGGGCGCATATGCGTGGCAGAACATAGACAGCCCGCATGCGCTCACACAGGCACACACACCAGCCGCGCGCATTGATGCGCGTGGCAGCACTTCTTGCTGTACACTTGTGCACACACTTGCTCCACATTTGTGCAAATGCATGCACACACTTGCTGCACACTTGTGCACATGTATGCACACACTTGTTGCACATCACCACACATACATGCACACACTTGTTGCACAAGCATGCACACATTTGTAGCAACTCATGCACAACACAACACAACTGCTGTACATTTGCTACACACTTGTGCACACACATGCACCACATGCACACTACTTTAGCACAACTCTTGCACCCTTCATGCACAAATCATGTACTCTTCAAGCACATTACATGCACAACTTAGGCACACCTAGCATATTCTCACCACACAAGTGCAAGCATGAATGCACTACACTAATGCACACAACTCCAACACATGCAACATGCATACTTTTGCTACACTTGTTCATACTCTTGTTACACTACATGCATTACACTAAGGCATATGCACTACACACTTGCATGCATACGCTAGGCACCACATACACAACTCACAACACCACACACTTACGCATGAACACTTGCACAATTTTACACACACGCACGAGCACACCATGAAAATTACATGGTGCGGCCGCCTATGGCAAAAACTTGATGGTGCATCCGCGACCGTCCAAATAATTTCATGGTGCGGCCCCCATGAAGCGGACGCATCGTGTGGAGATTTTCATGGTGCGGCCGCGTGAAGCGGCTGCACCGCGTTAAAATGCATGTTTTCCATTGAAAATTTTTCTAAGTGTTCTCATCCTACTTTCTCTTGTGCAGCACTTTAAAGGCGTTGTGTGTTGAGGCTCGTGAGCGTGTTTGCTGCAATGGAGGTGTGGTGCATCTTGCCTCAAAGGCATGGAGCGGCTGGATAGTTGCTGATGTGGCATGCGTGACACGTGCACTATTTCAGATAGAGATTATTCCAGTGGCATTTATGTAATATTGTACTTGTTTTGCGTTAGCGTGTAGAATAAGCTTTAGACCTCTATATATAGAGGGATTTGTTATCATTTAGGGGACTTTTTGACTTTTGGACTTTTGACCTGATTCGGACTTTCTAGAATTTTAACAGATTTTTGATCTAGAGCGGGAACTTTCTCTCTCTAGAATCTCTCTCTTGATTTTTTCTCTCTATCATTGTAGCTTCGATCTCGATTTTGATCGCACTTTTGATCCGATCATTGTAATTCTCTACTCAATTAAGGAGGCATTTCACAATTCATTTGTGAATTTGAAGCTTTGGAAGCAATTCAATTGGTAAATGCTTTTCATACAATGAAAATGAACTGTTTTAAGTTTCAATTTGACGATCGTGAATTGAGATTGGAGTTCTCTAGCTAGAATCATAATGTTCTAGGTTAGAACTGGATGAATGTGTAATTAGACTACGCAATGCTCTGCATTTGACACAATCCATAAAGAATGAAATCATATTGAGAATTAATGCATGAGTCTTGTTAAGTTTCATAAATTCACATGCCTATTGTCTGAATTATGCTTCAATTATGGTCCTCATACTGAGTTGAGGTTAGATTATCTGATATGTGTGAGAATGCATGAGATGAGAACTTAAAGTATGATTATTGAGTCTTTTCACTTGTTTTACCTATTCATGATCTGAGATGCGGTCGCCATGCCGGTTAAAGTTCATTAAATCATTAGAATAGAGTGAAAAAAAACTTTCTATGGCTAACAAAGACAAATGAACCTAGGTCAAGCCTTGCCATGGGGAGACCTTAGATTTGCATGCTACAGTAGTTAGTCTTGGAAAGTTGAGACGTTACGGGTTACAACCATCACTCTTAGGCCTCGCTATGGGAAAGAGTGATGTTAGGGAGTATAGTATGTGGTGTTGTCGCCATGCTGGCTACATGCAAGGCTCCTAGGCAGCTTGTTCTCCTGTTTTTAACTTGTGTGTCTATTGTATTGCAGTTGAGTAGTCTAAAGTGCATTCATACAGTATAAGAACCCTAGGACATTCGACTCAAAATTGTTATCACATTTCTTTGCATTTACTGGATTAGTAGTTGCTACTTCTTGTTCCTTCCTTTTTTTGTTGTTATCATCTGCTCTTGTGACTCATTTTTGTGACAAAACTTCTGAATTCTTGAAACCACTCCCTCCCTCGTGGATCGATCCCTCTCACAACTACTACAGTAGTGTTAGGGTAAAATTGAAAAGGTACATGACAAGCCTATCTATTTTCGGCGCCGCTGCCGGGGAAGGTACGGTTTCTTGATTTCTTTGTTTTGTGTTATTTTTGTTTTGTTTACTTCTGCCTAGATTTTACATTCCTGTTACTCTGCAATTCTCTACTACCAGGTGTTGTCTATTCTTGAAGTTCTTGTTTTGTTTGTTTGATTTTGTTTCTTTAGCTTGCATTTACAACTCTTGTTACTATTGTTTTATTTTTGTTTTTCTATCAGACATCATTTGTGGTGTGTTGTATTCCAAGGCTTAGATCTGCAGGAGAACCAGAACATTCATTATATCTTGAATTGCCAAGGACTTTGAGGAATCAACAAAGAGAAAGAAGAATGGCTAATCCAGGAGCTAGACCACCAAGATTTGATGACCATTATGCCATCAATTTCGAGAATGGTTTTGATCAATATGATATTGATGTGGAGAGCTACCATATTCCTACTCAAGATCGTATCCATGATCACTCAGGGCTAATTCTTCCAAGGTCTAGATAATGAGGATTCTAATGAATATCTTGATTGGTTCTTAGGGTTTTGCAGTACTTTTAAGCTTCAAAGAGTGCCAAGGGGTGAAGTTCACAAAATTCTTTTTCCTTTATCTTTGAGAGATAAAGCAAAACATTGGTTCAAATCGATCGAGGGCACAAATGCTATAACATCTTTTAAGGAATTACAAAAGAAATTTTTAGCAAAGTACTTCCCATCAGCCAAACTGGAGAAAATACGAATGGATATAATGAACTTTCAACAGCATGATGGAGAGTAATTCCAAGAGGCTTGGGAATGTTTCAATGACTTAATCAGACAGTGTCCAAATCATGACTTGGGGAAAATAAGGGAATTAAACACCTTCTTTAAGGGACTCATAGCTGAAACTTCCATGATGGTAACGGCCTGTGCAAATGGTGCCTTGAAAGACAAGAGTGTTCCAGAAGTTAAGGAACTCTTTGATAAAATTGCTGAGAATGAATATCTTTTCCTTGAGACAAGAAAAACACATGGTCGAAAGCAGAGAGGTGTCTTGGACCTTGATGAAGAAACGTCTTTAAGTGTTATGTTTGAAGCTCTGGCTAAACAGGTGCAGACATTGAAAGCCACTCAAGCAAAAGCTCTAGTGCTCTCTTGTGGCTTATGCAAGGAAGAGCATCACACAGATGAGTGCGCCATTACTATGGAGTCCCTGCAGTATGTTAAAAACTATAACAAGCAACAATATTCCGGCAACTATTCGGGAGGCAATAAACAGTATGGTGGTGGCCAAGGCGATTAGGGGAACAAAATCAAAATCAAGGAGGCCAGTATTTTCAAGGCACTAAACAGAGAAGATCTGTAAATCCACCTCCTAGTATTGATCACCAACCTAGTGTCCAGGAGCCAAGAAAACCTTCCATAGAAGACATTTTCTATAGGCTTAGGGAAAAATGGATAAGAATGAACAAAGATTTAGTGGCTTGGAGACAACTGTAAAGCATTATGTAGCCACACTTAATAATATAGAGATGCAGTTAGGGCAACTTGCTAATGCAGTGCATCACAGGCCTAGTGGCTCCTTGCCAAGTGACACTATTCCAAATCCCAAAAGAAAAGAGGTTTGTAATGCTATAACTTTGAGAAGTGGAAAGCAAGTGCATAAAACCACCATTCCTGGAAATGATGCTTGTGAAGTTGAGGATGAGGTAGTTGTGGAACCTGAGAAAGATTGTGCTTATGAGGTCATGGCACCAGAGAAGGATGAGGTGCAGGACAATGAAGGAAATGAGGTGACCAAAGAGGTGACCAAAAAAGTTAGAGGGCCACCAAGTCCTTACAATTTCCCTGAGTATGCTCCTCGTCCTCCATTTCCAGAAAGGGTGAAACCACTACCAAAAAGAGGATCACAGTTTGATTGTTTTTTGAATATGGTAAAACAAGTCAATGTAAGCTTACTTTTGCTGGACTTGGTGGGTGCTATGCCTAAGTATGCAAAATTCCTCAAGGATCTCATCTCCAATAAAGAGCAAATTCTTCAGTGTGAAAATCCAATGATGCTCACCGAATGCAGTCAAGCAAGGGTGGTGCCTAATCTACCTCCCAAATTGAAAGATCCAGGTAGTTGCACCATTCCTTGCAGGATAGGCACGAGATACTTTGAGAAGGCACTATGTGACCTTGGTGCTGGAATTAACCTAATGCCTCTCTCCATTGCTATAAATGTGGGCCTTGGTGAAAGGATATGTCCCGTGGCTGTCAAATTACAACTGCGGATAGATTGTTGGTGAAGCCCACAGGCATAGTAGAGGATGTGCTGGTGAAGGTAGACAAATTTACACTACCAGTGGACTTCATTATGCTGGATATGGAAGAGGACCCCGAGGTACATCTTATTTTTGGAAGACCATTTCTTGCCACTGGTGATGCGTTAATTGGAGTAAGAAGCAAAACTGTAACATTTTGCATTAACAATGAGCAAGTTTTCTTTGATGTTAATTATGCCATGAAGCAACCTATGCATGTTGAATCTTGTTTTGCAGTTTGAGCTTTAACGTGTTCTACTATACATGTGGTTGATGAAAATGTTAAGCATGATCTGACTTGTGCCGATGAATTGAATGCTAGTTGTGAAGAAGAAATTGAGAATGAAGAGTTAGATGTTAAAGATAACGTGATTTTGTCTGAGATTGAAAACATGGTTGAATGTTGTACTTTAGATGAGCCAATCTTTGAAATGTCAGATGAAGTTATTGAAATGCAAGATGGAGTGCTAGTAGAACAAACCTTACAGGAAGCATCTATGAATTTTCAAAATGAGAGTGATTCCAGAGCTATATCTAATTATGTTAATAGCTACGCATTAGATATCTCTCATGTTGATTGCCTTGTCACTTGCACATAGTTACATCTTGATGATCATTGTGACAACATGAACAGAAATAATGTTGCGATTACTAATAAGAATGTTAACATGTTGATTGGTACTCTTGTTGAGGCACCAATTCTTGAAACGATAAATGAATCTAAGTGTCTAAAAATGGTGACTCACAAGATGTGAAAAATGAGATACCGTTGTTAATTTATGGGAATGTTTTTTGTGTTGATAACAAAGAAAAGATTCAAGAAATTCTCCATGTTACTCTAGATGATGAAGATGTGAGAAATGACATGGCTAACATGGTGGAAAATTGCTTTGTTGATACATCTATTTTTGAGCTTACTGATGAGTGTGTTGAGACCATGGATGTACAACCCTTGGTTGAGCCTTAGAGGGTTAAAGAGCCTAATATGTTGGAAGAAGTAAATGACGTGCCTCCAATGGTGGAAGAATTAAATGAGGTGCCTCTAATAGGGGAGCCTCGGTGGTTCAAAGTGAAATTTGTAGAGGATGCTTCCCAAGTGCATGAGTTTAAGCACTTTCTTGCAAATATTTCCCCAATGCCTTACAGGAGGAAAAAGAGTGCTTATGAAATATCGTCTTTATGGTACAGAGATGGATATTTCAAATTTTACGGTGCTGGATATTTTGAATTTTGAAGAAGAAGGCTTGATGAATATAGTCTAGCTGGAGACTTACAAAACCAAGAACTATTTTTTCCCCTTATTTAGTTTCAATAAAGTGTTTTGGTTAGGTTGATCTTTATGTCTTGCATTTTGTTATGCTCGTTAGTCCGCCATGAACCCCTCCCGTGTTGCACGCAATCATTTTTTTTTATATTTCAAGCATGCATTGTGCATATGCCACTTAGTGTTACTAGTTGCATAGTTGTGCACCACCATGAGGCAAACCAATTTATATTTTTACTACTTGTGTTTTGTTAAATTCTTGTTTTTCCTATAGCTTCGATTTCGTAGTGCTAATTGTCAAATTTACCTTTCGATTTTCTTATCATTCAAGTTTTAGTCTAATAGAAATGTCATTGTATTCTGTAGTGTATGTGTGTATAGCCGAGGAGATGGACTTCAATAAATGCAATAGTAGGGGTTGGTAAGATACCCACACTTGGAGCATTTAAGATCAGGAACTCGTCTTCTGAGCACGATATTAATCAATGGACAAGCTGAACATGGTGTCAATTGTTTGATGTGAAATGGCATTGGGAAGGAAAAGTTGTAAAAGCTGAATTTTTTATGGCAGATGGTTGTTGTGAATCATAATGGAATGGACATCAAGGTCCCACGAACTAATTGAACTTGTTATTTGGTTAGTTGGATGCATTTAGTGTGGATGTTGGCGTGTAGTCTTGGAGTCTATAAATACACCACAAGAGCAACACTTAAGCCCAGGGTCCATAACGAGTATACATTGCGCGGTCTTGCAGCAGAGAATTTTGGCTCATCCCATTTACATTATCACAAAATTTATTTTGTTCTTCCTTGCTTAAGGCACATGGCATGCAGCGACAACCAATACGCCATGTTCTCCCGAGAGGCCTTGGATGGTTCGCATTCTTCTGATTCAGACACAGACTATACTCCTAAAGAATCTTCACGTTTTGTAAATGCCAAGGCGGAGAGACAATTTCACAGATCTACTTTTAGGTACTTCCTGGTCGGATAACAATTTGATGCTCCCTCCCACATTTTTGAAGAGACCATTCGCTTCTACAACTGGGAATTTTTAACATTAGCACCAGCTGTATCTAATGTGGAGATAGCTCGAGAATATTACGCTAATGCTAACGCAAGTCACTCTAGCAACAACAACAAAGTTTTCTTGAGAGGAACATACCTGAAAGTGACATGCCACTGCATCAACCAGCACAATCTCTTGCCTCATTATCCAAACGATGAATTTGGTCAGTTGGTGGAAACGGGGTACGTGGATTACGTACTGGAATCTGTCAGGCTACCTGGCGCTATGTGGGTGCAAAATGCGCGATTTGAAGCATTGTATGTACTATCAAGCGATTTATCTGCTGAAGCAAGAATTTGGTTGCTATTCATAAATTCAAGGCTCACGCCTACTCAACAAACCACCAAAGCAACCAGAGAACGAGTCATCTTGATCTATGCTATCCAACATAGAATGACAATTGACATAGGACAATTGATCATGTGGTAAATTAAGCGAGCACAGCAATCCGAGGCCACCCCAATGTTTTTCCCCCTTCTCTTATCTGAAATGGCCAGTAGGCGGGGAACAGAAATTGCTCCAACAGAATCTTGCCAGCAGTCCTTGGGTATCATGGAACCACCTCAATGGCAAGGCTACCTCGACACCAAGCGGGAGGAAAGGCTCCGCCGTGACATTTAAACAAGGCAGTTTCTCGTCCTTTTCCCAGCAATAGGGACCATTGCCTCGTTTAAGTGTGGGGGGTTGGTCGATGATGGTGTTTGTTGTTGTTGAGTGTGATGCATGATTATGCTGTTATGATGAAATGGGAGGAAATGGGAGGTTGCTGCGACGTTACTACTTTGTTGGTGCTATGTTGTGGTTATGATGACTTGAAGTTTTTGAAGCATGCGTTAATGAGTTGAAGTCATGAAGAATGAAGAAATTAAGTGTTTTTTCTTATTGATGTAGTATGTGTGTGAAAATAAAAGAAGTTAAGTGACTGTGAGTAGTGTAGTGCATAATGTGGTGTAGTGAGTAGAGTGGATTATCATTTTGCATTTGAGCACTTGTTTCCTTCTCGGCTATGTCTTAGCTCTAGTTCATCCATTTGATTTATGATGATGCATGCAAAATTGTTTTTCTGTTCTGGTTCTGAGTTTGAATAAATTGGCATATTTTGTTGGCCAAGGCATCATGTTAAGGTAAGATAGATATGCCATGCAAAACCAAGCTTCTTTGACATAGGAGGTAGTCTGGATTGAGTTTGTTTTTTTTTTGTTATGCACCTCTCTTTGTGTTTTGGTGTTCATGCATGTATAGTCCCTAGAAGACACATGTGAACTAATGGTCACACAAGAAAGGATATGGAGAAAAAGCCGCTGGCAACTTGGAATGAAAAGCCATAAGACCCTTGCAAGCATATTTGGTAAAAAAATAGCCATAAAACCCAGGTAAAAAGTGGAAAAAAAAGACACAAGACCCAGGCAATCATGCACCAAAGTGTGGGACAAAAGAATGCACCAAAGTGAAAATTTGAAAGGAAATTGGTACGTTCTAATAGAAGCACCAATGTGCGCTTAGGTTACCATTGATCTTGTGTGCTATTTGTTCATGTGCGTGGACATGGAGATTGTTATACAATGAGGTATTAGACAAATACAAAGGGTTATGCATACAGTATACATAAAAAGCAACTGAGCCAGCATTCCTCAGCACAAACTTACACGCATAATATTTTGGTCTTTATTCATCGTGCCTTAGTTGATAATGTGTGCTGAAATCTGAGGGTATGGAACTAGGAAACTATTGAGAATTTTTGTGTGGATAATGTTTTGATGAACTTGAAGATGGACATAGTGTACAGGGGGCGATGTGTTAAATGCATGTGATTAAAATGTGGAGTGTGAGTTTTCCTTGAGGGCAAGCAAAAGTTCAAGTGTCGGGGAAATTGATAAGTCGATTTTATATCAACTTATATGTGCAGTTTCACTTAGCTTTTGACTTGTTTTTCATCCAATAGTGTAGTGTTTTGTGTCAATTTGTGCATTTTATGTGGGTTACAACTTGGAGTGCTAAAATGAAGAAAATGACCATAAAATGGTGCGCGCAAAGTTTGTGAGATTATGTGCTGTGTTGTATGTTCATAAGATGCATAATGGGTAGTGTAAAAATGGTGGAAAAAGGCTTTAAATGGTGTCCTTTGTGCACATTGGCATTAGCATTTGCATTGGCATGTATGACTCATACACATCTCGTGCATACTGCACATATGCACCTCGCGCAGCACATGCACCGCGTGCGCAGCATCTACACAGTGCACGCTCGCAAGCACGTGGCAGCACATAGACAGCCCGCATGCGCGCGCGCGGGCACATGTACCAGCCACGCGCACCGATACGCGCGGCAGCACTTCTTGCTGTACACTTGTGCACACACTTGCTGCACATTTGTGCACATGCATGCACACACTTACTGCACACTTGGTGCACACTTGTGCACACACTTGTTGCACATCACCGCACATGCATGCACACATTTGTTGCACACGTTTGTGCACATGCATGCACACATCTGCAGCAACTCAAGCACAACACAACACAACTGCTGCACATTTGCTACACACTTGTGCACACACATACACCACATGCACACTACTTTAGCACAACTCTTGCACCCTTCATGCATTACTCATGTACTCTTCAAGCACATTACATGCACAACTTAGGCACACCTAGCATATTCTCACCACACAAGTGCAAGCATGAATGCACTACACTAATGGACACAACTCCAACACATGCAACATGCTTACTTTTGCTACACTTGTTCACACTCTTGCTACACTACATGCATTACACTAAGGCATATGCACTACACACTTGCATGCATACGCTAGGTACCACATACACAACTCACAACACCACACACTCATGCATGAACACTTGCACAATTTTACACACGCGCACGAGCAATCCATGAAAATTACATGGTGTGGCCGCCTCACGGGCCGCACTGTGGAAAAAACTAAGCGGCCGCACCGTAAAAATAATTTCACGCGGCTGCACCGTGTGGAGATTTTTATGGTCCCGCTGCACCGTGTTAAAATGCATGTTTTACAATGAAAAATTTTCTAAGTGTTCTCATCCTACTTTCTCTTGTACAGCACTTCAAAGGCGTTGTGTGTTGAGGCTCGTGAGCGTGTTTGCTGCAGTGGAGGCGTGGTGCGTCTTGGCTCAAAGGTGTGGAGCGGCTGGATAGTTGCTGATGTGGCATGCGATGCACGTGCACTGTTTCAGACAGTGATTATTCCAGTGGCATTTCTATAATATTGTACTTGTTTTGCGTTAGAGTGTAGAATAAGTTTTAGACCTCTATATATAGAGGAATTTGTCATCATTTTGGGGACTTTTGGACTTTGGACTTTTGACCATATTCGGACTTTCTAGAATTTTAACAGATTTTTGATCTAAAGCGGGGACTTTCTCTCTCTCTAGAATCTTTCTTTCTCTAGATTTTCTCTCTCTATCATGTAGCTCTGTTCTCGATTCCAATCGCACTTTTGGTCCGATAATTATAATTCTCTACTCAATTAAGGAGGCATTTCACAATTCGTTTGTGAATTTGAAGCTTTGGAAGCAATTCAACTGGTAAATTCTTTCCATATAATGAAAATGAACTGTTTTAAGTTTCAATTTGACGATTGTGAATTGAGATTGGAGTTCTCTGGCTAGAATCATGATGTTCTAGGGTTAGAATCGGATGAATGTGTAATTAGACTACGCAATGCTCTGTATTTGACGCAATCCATAAAAATTGAAATCATACTGAGAATTAATACATGAGTCTTGTTAAGTTTCATAAATTCACATGCTTATTGACTGAATTATGCTTTAATTGTGGTCGCCATGCTGAGTTGAGGTTAGATTCACTTATATGTGTGAGAATGCATGAGATGCGAACTTAAAGTATGATTATTTAGTCTTTTCACTTGTTTTTCCTGTTCATGATCTGAGATGAGGTCGGTATGCCCGTTAAAGTTCATTGAATCATTAGAATAGAGTGAAAAGAGACTTTCTATTGCTAACGAAGACAAATGAACCTAGGTCAAGCCTCTTCATGGGAAGACCTTAGGATTTGCATGCTAGACTAGTTAGTCTTGGGAAGTTGAGACGTTGCGGTTTACAACCATCACTCTTAGGCCTCGCCATGGGAAAGAGTGATGTCAGGGAGTATAGTATGTGCTGCGGAAGCTTGATCTCCTGTCTTTTACTTGTGTGTCAATTGTATTGTAGTTGAGTAGTCTAAAGTGCATTCATCCAGTATAAGAACCCTAGGACATTCGAATCAAAATTGTTATCATATTTCTTTGCATTTACTGGACTAGTAGTTGTTACTTCTTGTTCCTTCCTTCTTTTTGTTGTTATCATCTGCTCTTGTGACTCATTTTTGTGACAAAACTTCTGAATTCTTGTGGATCGATCGTGGATCGATCCCTCTCACCACTACTATAGTATTGTTAGTGTAAAATTGAAGAGGTACATGACAAGCCTATCATATTCACTACCTAAACTTTAATTCTTGTTGTTGTCTTCTTCTGCAGTTATTATCACTCACTAAAATATAATGTTTATGTTATCATAATAGATAATTACAGAGTTTTTGGTCCTTTTTTTTGAGCTGTTCTTTATTTGTGTTAAAGCCTTAAAGGCATCTATCTGAGTAGCACTACAATCAATAATGTTTACTTTACAGGTGTTGCAAAGATAATAAGATTTATTAAATTTTTTAATCTCAATTACGTAAAAGTTATTACCTATAGTTTGGTTCTTCTATTGTCTTTCACCACAACTATCATCACTATAGTTGTATAGTACATATATGAAAAAAAAGTATTGCAGAGCAAAGAGTTGCAAAAAAAATGTCAATCGATTATAAAAAAAAAAGAGAAGAGGGATCGATTATATTTTAGAATTTGTTTTCTTCAATACATCTATTTCATTCTCGTATATGTTTTCTCCAAGGGAAGTACTTTGTCATATTAGAAGACAACCATTATTAGAACTTTATCAGATTGGTAATAATTTATTACCGAGATTACTATCTTAGCATGGTGCATATAATGTTTTAGTTGGTGCATGTGATATCTGTTTTTGTGCATTAAATTTGCTATTATTCCTCCTTCATTACAGACTTAATATGTATATTTTAATATAGTGATGTGGTATGTGTTTTAATTATTTTAATATATGAATTAAATCATGTTAAATTTACAGTGATCGTATTTTCATTGTTCTTATCGTAAGTTTTACATTTACACTTAGCAAAAATTTAAATTACAAAATATCATCAAATACTATTAAAATATACTTTATACAACTTTATTACAACATAAATATTAATAAATATATGTATAAAAACAACAACATATCTTTATCCTCTTTAGACAGCATAATTTGTCAAATTGGATGTAGAAAATGCATCCAAAAAGAAAATATTATTCCTTACAAGAACGTATGCATGCAAATCTGTACCGAAAGAGACAAAAAATACATATAGAAGATAAGGATTATTCACAAATGACAGAAAGCATATCTTCCATAACAATTGATGATATTGTGGTACCTTGTGTACCATTCCAATTATCAAACTCTGCTAATGGTGCTTCCACATTGACAACATCGACGCATGTCCAGTTGTTTCATGATGCTTCCTCTATCACTAGGAATAGAAAAAAAGTATGTGAATGTTACTTTAGTAAAAGTATATTTATATTGAATTCTAATTAGTTGATAAATATAATCTTTCTCTGTCTCTCTCTCTCTTTATATACTTATTTTTTTTATAACAAGATAGTATAAAAAGAAAAAAGAAAGACACAATTAATTTTCTTCAAAATATAGCCACAAGACTAAAAATCTTATAAGAAGTGGCAAATTGTGTCTACTATGAAGAAAAACGATTGTATTTAGAACCCCCAACCTTTTGTTGTTTGTTTAGCAAAGTCATATTACAACAAACTCATATACCAACAAGGTTGATGCATCTCTATTCTAAAGAATTAGAAGATGATATTGAATTTAGAAATAGTATTTGGAGTTACAACAATATGTTTGCTTTTATATCAATTGGAGCTCATTGCAACATAACATTAGCAAAGCGAACAAAAATGATTTATACATATAGAGTTCATGGACAATTTTATCATTTCATAAATCAATTAACACCTAAAGAGGGTCATAAACTGACCAATGTACAACTATATTTCTATGATGTGGAACATGAAATCAATCATCGACTTTGTATATCAGCTAAGTTCAAGCAATATATGGCAGAAAAACTTACCGTTTTGTTGAAAATCAATCCTTATTCAATATTCTTTAGAAGTCTAAATACAATTGTTGATTTGGATGGCTACAAGATTACTTTGAAAATCAATCCTAGTTTGGATCAAAGAGTTTTCAGCAAACCAGTTGCTTCAAAAATTGCTGCAATATGGTTAGAATAAACAACAGTGAACAAAATATGAGTCAACATATACAAGTATATTTTACAAAGAGTCTCACTCAAATCATTAAATATTATTTTGAATGTTATGATCTAATGCAATATTTATTAATATTTCCAAATGGTGAGCCGGATCAGCACCTTGGAATTGAAAGATTACAGTTGAAAATAGATAAAACAAATAAAAACTTGACATGTTATGAAAAAAAGAATTTGACATACGAAGCTTTGCATATGGAAGTGATTATAGATAGTGAAAGAAGACATATTTATATATATAATCATCATTATTTTCAACAGTTTAATCATTGCATGCATGCACATACATACAAACACATATATTGATATATACATATTACATATGAACATCTTCTGAATAATTTTTGCAGGTACAAGAAAGGCAAAAACAAAAATCCACTTTTTCTTGTCGTGAGTACTACTGTTATAGATTACAAATGAGAACTACATATACATCATTTCTTCTTTATACTGGAAGACTTCTACAACAGTTTGTTGTTAATATGTATATCAAATGGAAACATCTAGACTGGAATTTCTTAAATCAGCACATATGCAGAATTGTATGAGAACTGAAATTTATAAAGGTTTAGTGGACAGCATTATGAAAAGACATGGTTATGGTACTGAGATAGAAAAATGAATTATACTTCCTACTTTTTTATTGGTGGTCTAAAGATAAGTATAAGAAATATATGGATTTTATGGCTTTGGAGCAAAAATATAGAAAACTGGATATATTTCTTACAATGACAGCTAATCTAGGTTAGACTAAAGTTCACCATTACAAATTATGTTTTGATGAAGCACAAAACATACTGGACTTGATTGCAAGGATATTTAGAGCAAAACTTGAAATTTTGGAAAAAGAATTATTCAAAAAAAAATATATTTTTGGTATGGTTGTTGCATACACATATGTCACTGAATTTCAAAAAAAGAGAATTGTCTCACGCACATTTTCTTAGTATTTTTAAACAGTGTTCAAAGCTTTATTTTCCAGAACCATATGACAGAATTGTGAGTGCAGAAATTCCAGATGCTGAAATTAACTCATACCTACATGGATTGATTGCAAAATATATGATGCATGGTCCTTGTGAAATTCTTAATCCGTACTGTTATTGCATGAAGAAATGGTATGGTTGTAAGTATCAATATCCAAAATAATTTTCCCTAATTACAATACATGGAAATAATGGTTATTCTATCTATCATCGTAAAAAAGATTAGAAAATTGTCAAAGTTTTTGGACATCATCTTGATAATCATTGGGTGGTTCTTAGTCCTTACAACCCTTATCTACTTTCAAAGTTTAATTGCCATCTCAATGTTGAGATATGTTCGAAAATCAAAGCTGTGAAATATATTTTCAAATAAATCTACAAAAGACATGATAAAATTTCGTATAAATTAACAATGCAACAAGCAGATGGAATGGTTGATGAAATAAAAAATTTTCAAGCAACAAGATGGATCTTATCACCTGAAGTAGTATGGAGAATAATTAAATTTGATATGAATAATACACAACCTACTATTATATGTCTTTCTATTCATCTAGAAAATAAAAAGAATATGTTTAAACCTGAACAATCTCATGAGAGTATTGACAACAATCTAGGCTACAAAAAGAGTATTATAACACAATTGTTTTACTTGAACAATCACGAAGTTAAATTTTGATAAAGAATGTTCTAATGGTTTCGAGTTGTTAAAGGCAAGGCTTGTGGAAGCACCAATCATAGTCACTCCGCAATGGGGTGAGCCTTTTGAAATTATGTGTGATGCGAGTGATTATGCACTTGGGGGTGTGCTTGGGCAGAGACAAAACAAAGTTTTTCACACAATCTATTATGCAAGCAAATTGTTGAACGAGGCTCAAATGAATTTCACCACAATTGAAAAGAAGATGCTTGATGTTTTGTTTGCATTTGATAAATTTTGTTCTTATTTGCTAGGCTCAAAGGTGATTATGCGCACTAACCATGAAGACTTGAAATATTTGCAGGCCAAAATGGAAGCCAAGCCAAGGCTTATAAAATGGGTTTTATTACTTCAGGAATTTGATGTTGAAATCAGAGATCGCAAGGGTTCAGAGAATGTTGTAGCTGACATTTGTCAAGGCTGGAGTCAAAGGCTCAAGATGACCTATATGTTTGGATCCGAGAACACTTTCCTGACGAGCAAAATTTTAAGGTGGACAAAGAGGACTTGCCATGGTATACTGAGATAGCAAATTTTGTTGTGGCTGGGCAAGTGCCTTAATACTACTCACTTGGAAAGAGGAAGAAATTGAGGCATGATGTGTGGTACTACTTCTGGGAGGACAATGCTCTCTATAAGGTGTGCAGTGACCAAGTGATAAGAAATTGCGCAAAAGAAGGTGAGAAAGATGATATTTTGAAGGCTTGTCATGAAGGCCCATGTGGGGGGACAACATTTGTCAAGGCTGGAGTCAAAGGCTCAAGATGACCTATATGTTTGGATCCGAGAACACTTTCCTGACGAGCAAAATTTTAAGGTGGACAAAGAGGACTTGCCATGGTATGCTGAGATAGCAAATTTTGTTGTGGCTGGGCAAGTGCCTTAATACTACTCACTTGGAAAGAGGAAGAAATTGAGGCATGATGTGTGGTACTACTTCTGGGAGGACAATGCTCTCTATAAGGTGTGCAGTGACCAAGTGATAAGAAATTGCGCAAAAGAAGGTGAGAAAGATGATATTTTGAAGGCCCATGTGGGGGGACATTTTGGTGCAACTAGGATGGGATTTAATGTGCTACAAAGTGGATTCTATTGGCCACATATCCTCGTAGATGCACACATTTGGTTGGCCAGTGTGATAAGTGTCAAAGAAGTGGTAATATCTCCTCACGCAATGAAATGCCGCTAAATAACATTCTGGAAGTTGACCTTTTGGATGTATGAGGTATTGATTTCATGGGACCTTTCCCAAAATCATGCGGCATGGAATATATACTGGAGGCGGTAGATTATGTGTCAAAGTGGGTTGAGGCCATTGCACTCCCAAACAATGATGCCCAACGTGTAGTCGTATTTATGAAGAAGCACATATTCAACAAGTTTGGCACTCTACGAGCTATAATAAGTGATGGAGGCTAGTACTTTTGCAACAAGATTTTTGCTTCACTCTTGGGTAAATATGGTGTAAAGCATAAAGTTTCTACTGCCTACCACACACAAACTAGTGGGCAAGCCGAAATATCTAACAGAGAGATAAAAAGGATTTTGGAAAAAGTTGTGGGACCAATTAGGAAGGACTGGGCTCTCAAGTTGGATCGCGCATTGTGGGCGTGCCGCACAGCATATAAAACTCCTATTGGGGCCTTACCATTTCGGCTTGTATATGGCAAGGAGTGCCATTTGCTAGTGGAGTTAGAGCACAAGGCTTACTGGGCTATTTAGAGGACATCCTTTTCTAGCTAACTACACAAAGGACTTGTAATCTTAGAAAAATCCTTGATGAATCTTCGATAAAAGCTAGCATACCCTAAGAAACTTCTGATGCCTTTAACGTTGGTTGGAAGAGGTAGCTTGGCAATGACTCCACTTTAGCCCTATCTACTTCTATTCCTTTACGAGAGATTTTATGTCCCAAAACTATGCCTTTCTGCACCATAAATTGGCATTTTTCTCAATGGAGCACTAAATGAGTTTCCTCACACCTTTGCAACACTCCTTCCAAATTGGCCAAGTATCCATCAAAGGTCATGCCCAATACTGAGAAATCGTCCATAAAGATCTCAATGATGGACTCCACCATGTCATGAAATATGGCAACCATCATGCATTTTTGAAATATGGCAGGTGCATTGCATAGGCCGAAAGGCATTCTTTTGTATGCAAAAGTGCTGAATGGGCAAGTGAATATAGTCTTCTCTTGATCCTTTGGAATAGCAATTTTGTTATATAACCTTAGTACCCATACAAGAAACAATAGAAGAGATAGACATCAATTATGTCTAGGAGTTGCTCTAATAAGGGAAGTGGAAAATGATCTTTCATTGTTGCCGCGTTGAGCTTGCGGTAGTCCATGTATATGAACCATGCATTGATAATTCTATCCTCCAGGAGCTCATTAGCATCATTCTTCACCACAGTAACTCCACCTTTATTGGGCACACATTGTACAGGACTTACCTACTCACTATCTGAAATTGGGAAAATCATGTCGAAATCCAAAAGCTTGATTACCTCTTTCTTCACCACCTCCATCATTTGAGGATTTAGCCTTCTTTGTCTGTCATGTACAGGAATAAAATTTTCCTCTAGCAAAATTTTTTGCAAATATATGCTCGGGCTTATTCCCTTTATGTCCGCAATTGTCCACCCAATGGCTTGCTTGTATCTTCTCAGAACAACCAACAACTTCTCCTCTTGCCAACCCTCTAGCTTCGAAGAGATTACTACAGGCAAAGTTATATTTTCACCCAACAAGGCATACTTCAAATAAGGTGGCAAGGGTTTAAGTTCTAGCTTGGATGGTACCATGATGGAAGGCATGAGTTTTTCATTCCTGCATAACACTACATCATACCTCACCGCAGTAGGTACACAAACATCATTAGTTAAACCTTTTCATTCATCATTTTTTTTCAAATCCCTAGCACATGCTTCCTGCAACGTGTCTTCTACTACAATTTCATTTTACATTTCAACAATCTCATCTTGCATCTCAAAAATTGATTCATCAAAAACAAAACATTCTACAAGGTTTTCAATTTCAGGCAAAATCATGCAATCTTCATCATCTAACTCTACTTTCTCAATTTTCTCATCACAAATATTCAGTTCATCAATACATATATAATCACGTTTAATGTTTTCATCAACCTCATGCATGGAACAAGCTACAGCTCTAATTGCAAAGCAAGACTCTAAATGCATGGGATGCTTTATAGCATAGTTGACATCGAACACAACTTGTTTATTGTTAATTCTAAATGTTACCATTTTGCTTCTTACACCTATCAAAGCATCTCCAGTGGCAAGAAATGGTCTACCAAAGATAAGAGGTACCTCGGGGTCTTCCTCTATGTCCAGCACAATGAAATCCACTGGTAGTGTCAACTTGTCTATCATCACCAACACGTCCTCTACCATGCCTGTGGGCTTCACCAAAGTTCTATATGCAAGTTGTAATGTTACAACCACAGGACGTATCCTTCCACTCAGCCCCACATTTATAGCGATTGGGAGAGGCATCAAGTTGATTCCAACACCAAGGTCGTAGAGTGCCTTTTCGAAATATCTTGTGCCTATCTTTCATGGAATGGTACAACTACCATGATCCTAAATTTGGGAGGTATATTATGCACCACCCAAGCTTGACTGCATTCTATGAGCATCATTGGAGCTTCACATTGAAATATTTGCTTCTTATTGGAAATGAGATCCTTGAGGAATTTTGCATACTTAGGCAGAACACTCACCAAATCCAACAACGTGAGACTCACATTGACTTGTTTCACAATATTCAAAAATCGATCAAATTGTGGCCCTCTCTTTGGTGGTGGTTTCACTATTTCTGGAAATGGAGAAGAATGAGCGTACTCTGGAAAATTGTAAGGACTTGGTGGACATCTAACCTTTTTAGTCACTTCCTGTCCTTCACTATCTTGCACCTCCTCCTTCTCTGGTGCCATGGCTTCATGTGCACAATCTTTCTCAAGTTCAACTACATCCTCATCTTAAACTTCATTAATGGCACCTCCGGTAATGGTGGTTCCTTGCAATTGCTTTTCACTCCTCAAGGTAATAGCATTACATATCTCCTTGCCGTTGGGATTCAAAACTGTATCACTCGGAAGAGATCCACTGGGCCTATGATGCACTACATTGGCTAGTTGCCCCAATTGCATTTCAATGTTTTTATTGTTGAATCATAGTGTTTAACGCTAGTTTCTAACCCAACAAATCTTTGTTCACTCTTGTCCAGCTTGTCCTTGATACGATGGAACATATCTTCTATGGACGGCTTCCTTGCCTCTTGTACATTTTGCTTAGAATCAAACCTTAGAGGTGGATTTAAAGACCTTCTTTGATCGTTGCCTTGGAAGTATTGTCCTCCTTGATTTTGATTTTGCTATCCCCAATTGCTTGGACCAGTGCCATATTGTCTATTACCTCAAGAATAATTGATTGAATACTGCAGCTTGTTGTAGTTGTTGATGTATTGCAATGACTCCGTAGTAATAGCACACTCGTCGGTATAATGCTTTCCTTTGCGCAAGCCACAAGAGAGCACTGGAGCTTTAGCTTGTGTTGCCTTCAATGTTTGCACCTGCTTTGCAAGAGCTTCAAATTTAGCTCCTAAAGAAGTTTCATAATCAAGATTCGGAATCTCTCGTTGCTTTCTTCCATGGGGCTTTCTAGTCTAAGGGAAAAGATCTTCATCTTTAGCAATCTTATAAAAAAGCTCCCTCACTTCTGGAACGTTTTTTCTTTCAAGGCTCCATTGGCACACGTCTTGACTATTATTGAAGACTCTGCCGTAAGCCCCTTACATAAAGTATTCACTTCCCTTATCTCACTAAGGTCATGGTTTGGACATTGTCTGATCAAATCATTAAAGCGCTCCCAAGCTTCACAAAATGTCTCTCATTCATGTTGTTGGAAGTTCATGATGTCAATCTCGAGCTTAGCTGGTAGAAAATATTTAGCCAAGAGATTCTTATATAGCTCATCAAAGGATGTCGCAGCATTTGTGCCTCCAATAGATTTGAACCAATGTTTTGCCTTGCCTCTAAGAGATAGAGGAAATAAAATGCAATGCACTTCACTCCGAGGTGCACATTGAAGATTAAAAGAGCTGCATAGTCCCAAGAACCAGTCCAGGTGTTCATTTGGATCCTCATTATTAAGTCCCTGAAAGAATTGTCCTTGAGTATCATAGATACAATCTGAGTAGAAATACAACAGCTCTCCACATCAATGTCTTGTTGATCAAAACCATTCTCAAATTTAATGGCTTAATGGTCACCAAATCTCAGTGGTCTTGCTTCGTGATTAGCCATTCTCCTTTCTCGTTGTTGATTTCCCAAAGTTTTTGCCAACTAGAGGTCAAGAAGATACTCAGTTCTTTTGCAGAACTAAGAGATCTCGATATTTAAAACACACACCAAGAGTAATGTCTGATAGAAGAGAACATAAATAATAGTAACAAGAATTGCAAATGTAAAACAAAAGAAAATAGAACAAAAACATAACCAAACAAGAAAATTCAAGAAACCGTGTCTTCCCCGGTAATAGCGCCAAAAATTGATGCGTTAAATTCGTATGCTCACCAATTTATCCCTAATAATACTGTAGCAGAGGTGAGAGTGTTTTGTTCCACAAGGAACGGAGTGATTTCGAGAATTCAGGATATTACTCCAACAGTTGTCACAAAAACGAGATTATAGGAACAAGAAGTAAAAATAGCAAGAATAGTAAGTAAGAATGTGAGAACAAGAAGAGAGTGGATGTCCTAGGGTTCTTTCATCGAATGAATGTTCTTCAAACAACTCGTGCAATGCAATTGACAAGCATGTAAAATTGGAGGAGATATAAGTTGCCTAGAAGCCTAGCCTGCAGCCGGCATGTCGACCGCACTGCATTTTACGCTCCCTAACATCATTCTTTCCCATAGCGAGGCCTAGGAACGATGAATTTCCAACGCAACGTCTCAACTCTCTATGTCTAACTACTCTAGCAATCTATTCCTAAAATCTTCCCATGGCGAGGCCTGACTTAGGCCCTTAAGTCTTCGTTAGCAACAGAGAGCCTCTTTTCACATTATCCTAATGTTTCAAGTGATCTCAAACCGGCATGGCGACCGCATCTCAAAACACGAACAAGCAAAGCAAGTGTAAAGACTCAATAATTCATACTCCAGTTCTCATTTCATGCATTCTCATAAATATTGGTGAATCTAACCTCAACTCAGCATGTCGACCACAATTAAAGTTCAATTCAGACAATACTGGTGTGAATTCATGAAATTTAACATAATTCGCATATTAAATCTGAGAATGATTCATTCTTTATAGATTATGTCAATTGCATAGCATCAAGCCATCTAATTTATACATTCATCCGGTTCGAACACTAGAACATCATGAATCTAGCCGGACATCACCATTTCCAGCTCAGAATCATCAAAATGCAGTGAATGTAGCAAAGAACAATTCATCTAGTTTAATTGGAAGAAGTTACCGACTAAAATGTGTCAAAGAGTTCAAAATCGAAAGAGAATTGCTCAAAGCTTCCTTAATGTTAAATTGGATTACAGTCAATGGTCCAAAGCTTTAATCGGAATAAAAAATGGAGCTAAAATTCTAGAGAGAGAAAGTTAGAGACAAAAAATTCCCACTCACAAGTTCTAGAAAAATCTCTGGTTCGGAATTCCCCCTAAAATAATGACAAAACCAGTATTTAAAGAGGTCTAAAGCTTAATCTACACGCAACCGTAAACTAAACACTTAATTATAGAAATGCCACTGTAAGGAATATCTCTCCAAAAGATGCACGTGCACTGTGTCTCCACGTTAGCATCCAATCCAACATCCTGCACTTTTGAGCCAGCATCATCCACGTTTTCACTTCACCTTTCACGCTCCTGAGCCAATCAATAGCACGCCTCCAAGATCTACTCACTAAAAAGGAGAGTTAAACACTTAGAAAAATTTGAAGAAGAAATCACACACAAATACACGGTGTGGCCACCCTCACATAATTTTTACATGGTGGGACCGCCCGAAGAGGCCGTACCATGAAGATATTTACACGGGTGGCCGTACCATGTATTCTTCATGGTGTGCATTGTGTAGGTGCATGTGTGTTGTTTTCTATGTGTGCATATCTTAGTATAGTTGTGCAGGTGTGATGCCGATATTAGTGCACAAAGTGTGTTCATGTGTGCTGATGTGCCTTCTTATTACATGTTGTGTGCTTTTGTTGCTCTAGTGTAGTGCATTTATTGTGCTTGTGTTGGTGCATGAGTGTGCTTAAAGAAGTGCACATGTGTGCATGCGAAGTGTCTAAAATGTGCTTGTGCGTGCATGTGGTGCTTGTGTGATGCATGTGTTGTGCATGAAGTGAGCTGAAGTAATGCATGTGGTGTGCTTTGGATTCATGCATTGTGGTGTGCCGAAGTGTGTTATGTTGTGCATGTGAAGTGGTGAGTGTTGTGCATGAAATGCTGCAAGTGTGTGAGTGCATGTGCACAAGTGTGTGCTGAATATGTGCACACATGTTCACAAATGTGTGTGGTGCTTGCATGTATATGTAGCGAATGTATGCACACATATGCACAAGTGTGTGCGGTGCTTGCACGCATGTGCAGCAAAGACGTGCATGGTGCATGCAAGTAGTGAGCGTGCATGTTCAGCAATTTAGTGCATGCCTGTGCACAAGTGTATGCCCGGGTGCATGCAAGTTATATGCAAGGTGTGTGCATGGTGTGCAACAGGGATGTGCATAGTGTGCAGTGAGAGCATGCATGTGCAGCGGTGTGCAGTTAGTGGATGTGTATGCGGTGTGTGCGATGAATGCATGCATAATGTGTGGCAAGTGTGTGCAAATGCTCGTGCCGTGTGGGCATCATGCATGTGATGTGTGCAACGATTGTGTGCGGGCATTGTGGGCATCTTGCATGCGATGTGTGCACATATATGTTTTCATCCAGCACTTGTGCAAACTCATGCACCAACTTCGGCCCCTTTTTCTCCACCTAACACGACCAACCAACCATCACACAGCCTTGCAACAAAACATACAATTTCAACACAAGATGCAATAAAACAAAACAAAAGCCAAGTAAAACTAGCATTATCAAGTCAGTATGAAACTGACTTATCAAGCCCCCATGAGGTTGGATTTACTATGTTCTAAGACTATTGTGGGTGTGGAATTGGGTTTAGGGTTTGGCGATCATAGGACATAGTTAATTGTTGGGTGAGCTTATTGACGCTTGATGTGGTAAGGACTCCTTGTGGTGCTTGCATTCCACAAGTCCTTTTGTGATATTTCAAACTTCCTATAATTTGCTTAAATTGTTAAATTCTCTATCTTGGGTGATAAGTGCAGCTTATTAATGCTTGAGATGGTTAGGACTCCTTGTGGTGCTAACATTCCTCAAGGTCTTTTGTGATATTTCATGCTTGCTCTAAGTTGCTTAGCTTGTGGTTCTGTTAGAACATAGCAAAAGTCCCTATTTTGGCCATCATTGATTGAAGGGTTGTGTTTATTGATGGCATTAGAACTAATTGGTGATGGCAATTTTGAAATCAATTTGGTGTGTATGTGATGGTTTCTATTTTGAAGGGTGGATGTGTTGGAAAATTTTGTTTGCCTGCCTGTGTTGTGGCTAACACAATATACACTCCCTTTGTAATCTGATTGCATGTTTGTAATTAGCCTAACCTGTTTTAGTTTTTTGTTCATTAACTATGCTTTCATTTGCTTGAGGATTTAGGATTTAGAATTTTATACTTTGGTCTTGTTTGGTCCAAAGTAGACTGCTTCTTAATCTCATCAATACTCAGGTATTACATGTAATGGAGTAGTACTCCAAGATTACTACTTTCACTTTTGTACAGGTTGCGTAGATATATCTGGCTCCTTCTTTTTATCAATACTAATATAAGTACGTTTTAATTAAAAAAAGTTTGATTTTAAGATGAAAATAGCGGTTTTGCAAAAGACGGGATTAAAATCTCACTTATATGCACATTTTTTTATTTGTCTCTTTTTTGGTCGAAAATAGTATTTTCCACTTAAAAACACTATTTTCAAGAAAACACAATGTTTTTGCAAAAATAACACCATTTTAGGCTAGCATTAACATGAAGAAGTCCCTTTTGACCAAGAAAACATCGTTTTGAGCACAAAAACGGCAGATAGTACGAAATATCAGCAAAAATGTCCTCAAATGGTGCTATTTTGCGACATGATTTTTTAGGCACAAAAGTTTGGATTTAAGCTGAAAACAGAAGTTTGCCAAAGACGAAAGTAAAATCTCGCTTTTAGGCACAATTTTTTTTTATTTTCTCCTTTTTGGCCAAAAACATATTTCCTTCTTAATAACACTGTTTTCGAGTAAACACAAGATTTTCGAAAAAATAACACCATATTAGACTAGCTTTAAGATGGAGAAGCAATTTTTGACAAAAAAAACACCGGTTTGAGCCAAAAACGGCGGATAGTAGGAAAGATACACAAAAACGGCCTAGAACGGTAGCGTTTTACGACTTTAGTTTTTTGCTCCTAAATTTCGATTTTAAGTTGAAAAAAGCAGTTTTGCAAAAAATGGGACTAAATCTCACTTATTGGTACATTTTTTTGAATATTCTCCTTTTTGGTCGAAAACTGTATTTTTTGCTTATAAAAGTTGTTTTCGAGTAAACAAAACATTTCTGACAAAATAAAGCCATATTAAGCTAACTTTAAGATGGAAAATTCACTTTAGACAAAAAAAATACTGTTTTAAATACAAAAACAGCCGACATGACGAAAGATGGATGAAAATGCAATCATACAATGCCATTTTGTGACTTAGTTTTTTGGTCCAAGAGTTTTCTTCTATGCTACTTTCTCTCTAAAAACAAATGCTCTCCCCACTGTCTACATGAATCTGATATAATCTATCTATTTGGTCAAAAATACTATTTCTAACCGTTAGACTATAACACTTAATCTTAGCCATTTGTTTGAAAAGATAAGACTACTATTCATTGCACCAAATTGGTTGTCATGGGTTCCCTTCAGCCAGAGGCTGTTGGGATCCGACCTACTACCAACACTAGCATTCGATCATTTGCCTCTATTATAGCCAGAAAAAATCCACAAGAAATTGACATAAAAAAGCCCGGCACCTACAAAGGGAAACCAACAATCTTCCGATATTCTTACAAAGAAGATCAATCGGCTTAACCATTCCGATATGTTGTAGTGGCCAAGTTCTCTAAAAGAAAACCATTCATGAAAGACATCAGAAAGGAGATTGCTACTGCAGGTTTCAAAGGCTCATGTCATGCCGGACTATTAAACTATAGACAAGTGCTCATCAACTGTGACCTTGAAGAAGATTTTCAGAGATTCTGGCTTAGGAGGATTTGGTCCTTCAAGGGTTTTCCGGCAAGAATCTTCAAATGGAGCACCAACTTCAACCTCAAAAAGGAGTCCGCTCTCGCTCCAGTCTGGATCAATCTACCATATCTACCGATCAATTTATGCAATAAAAGGTCCCTTTTCTTAATTGCTAATCTAATCGGAACTCCTCTGAAGCTGGACACTGTTACAACAAATACCAAAATATCTGCTAGCCAAATGTGTCTAGGATATGCATCAAGCTTGATGTGTCCTTAGCCCACTAAAGTGTGGATATGCAGAGGATAATGAGGATTCTAGCAGGAAATCATCGTGGAAGACCCCCCAAGATACTGTTCAATCTAGTTTCAACTGGGACACGGAAAGGAATCCTACTATAGGATGATGAGGTGAATTTATTCACCTTTTACCTGTGGTTTTATACTTGATTCCTTGCTCGTTCTTGTTCTTTTTTAGTTGTTTTAGTGTTTCAATTGTAGGTTTATCAACCATTGTGCTCTGGGAAGGAAGAAATCATGCAAAAGTTGAATTGGATGCAAAAGTGGAGGAAAAGTTGAGAAAATCGTCAAGACAGCCGCTCACGTCGCGACGTGGGGACCCTTCCACGTCGCGACGTCCAGATTCAGCAAATTTTGAGAAAGTCACAGACACGCACGTCGCGACGTGGGGACCCTTCCCACATCGCGACGTCGGTGGACGTCGCGACATGCACGTTCGCACGTCGTGACGTCCGGGAGCGACGCAATACGCTTATTTTTGACACAATTTTGGAAACTTGCGATTTTGGCCCAATTTGAGTTGCCTTTTCCGACAAGACTTTTGTAAAGGGTTTATTTGCAAATACTTTCATAGAATTACTATATATAGGGCAAAGGTTTACAGCTTTAGGTGTGGGTTGTTGGTTATTTTTTTCAAGAGGCAAGAATTCTTCTTTGTAACAGCTAGGGTATTTCTTTGGTTATTGCGCAAGGAGACTTGGTTCGGGAACATCATTAACATTGGATTTATTTATTTAAGAGAAAAGATTTCTTCCAAGGATTTATCGATTCAAGGTGTTGTCTTTCTTTTACTTGATGAATTCAATATTGTGCTTTAATATATATATCATGATGTGTGATTTAGCTATGCTTGGCTAAATCTATTGTGCTCCCGAGATTATGAATAAGGGTTTTTGTGCTTAATATACATTCTAAGTCTATTCTATGGTCTTTGTAAATGAGTTTTACTGTGTTCTTCATAATTATGCATGATTTAATGCCTTAATTATGTATGATGAATATTTGCTTAAAGTGCAGTAAATTGCTTAGAGATAATTTGTTTTAATCTGTCCTACGGCCATATAGTTGGGTTAGAATTAGTTGTTTTGGAATCTATTATGGGTTGGTTGTGAATTTGTTAGATTAACTTACCTTAATTCTCACCTACCGCTATATAGGAGGAATTTGGGGGGTTAGTTTGACATTAGCGTGACTGGTTCCGGCGTTGCCTTGGCCATAAAGGAGCGGTTGAACTTGAGGGTTTGGTTGAGTTGGTAGTTGCAATAGATTCTGGGTTAATTAAGGAAGTGAACTGTGCCTACCGCGATATAGGAGTGTTCAATGAATTAGTTAATATCTAAGTAGGTAAGTGCATTAATCACTCCTTTCCTACCGCTATATAGGAGGGTGTGAGTAAGTGTAGTTATCCTTATTTTGCATGACCATAGATAGAATGAATGTGTTGTCTTTTATGTAACCTTGTCATATAATCTCGGGAGTACACTTGCTGAACTTGATATTTACTCAAATCACCACTTTAGCTCTGTTATTGTCATTACTCTATTTTCCATTTAATCATTGTTAAAACATCAAAAGATTTTATTTAAACTTCAACATAGTCCTTTCCCTGAGAGAACGAACTCGCTTTACTATCACCTTCACAGGGGTTGTTTAGCATTATTTTTGAGAAGGGGTGAATAGCAATCACGATCGCATTTTTACATCTATACTTGCCCCCATCAAATTTTGGCGCCGTTGCCGGGGAAAGCAGTCGTGTTGAAGTTTTATTTTTATTTGCTTTTATTTGTTTCTCATATTCTCCCTAGTTTTCCTTATTTCTCTTTGTATGCGCAGGACGAGATCATCTGGACTAGCTGAGTATCAGTACGATACAGAACTTGCTAAGACTTTACGTGCTAAGAAGAAGCTGGATTGTGCAGCAATGGCTGGAATAGAAAATCAAGGAAATCAGCAAAATGTGGTTGACCCTCCAAGGGAGCAACAGGGAGTTCCACTAGCTCAACCAGAGGCACCTCGTCGTCGATATGGTGATCATTATGAGCCTCGAATGGATAACTTGGATTCACCATTCATTAACACTGGAGAGCATTTTCAAATCCCGCCAGCTTTCATTAATTTGGTTCAAAATGGCCAGATTTTTCATGGGATGAGTTCTGAAGATCCACATGCACATTTAAGGACCTTTCTTAAAGTGTGTAACACAAATAATCTCCCACATATCCCCCACGATGTTTTGAAGAGAATTTGTTCCCTTTCTCTCTTCAAGAAGCAGCCGAGAGATGGTATGAATCAATTAATGGGGCGAGAATTGAAACTTTTGATGAGGTTGCAAAGAGATTCATGACCAAATACTTCCCTCCTTCCTGAATGAACAAGATCAGAATGGATTTCATGCAGTTTCGTCAAGGTGATGGTGAGTCATTCACAGAAGCTTGGGATCGATTCAGGGAACTGTTCAATAAGTGCCCAAACAGTGGGTTGGAGCCAGGACGAGAGTTGAATTTCTTTTGCAATGGACTGAATGTGGATACTATACATTTAGTCAATCTTACAGCTGGCGGAAACCTGCGAGATAAAACCCCAGAAGAGGTTGAAGAGAGTTTTGATCATATAGTAAGCAATGAGCTGATGTTGCCTTCTGGGAGAAGCAACCATGGAAGATGGTAGATTGGTATGTTAGAGTTGGATAAAACAACCAACTGGGAAACATAGATGACAGCCGTGCAGAATCAACTGGCTAGTATTCAGGCAGCATTGACAAACAAAACCACGCCAACTTGTGGTTTATGTCAAGGGGGACATCACATGGATCAGTGTCCTCAAGTCACTAATGAGCAAGTGCAGTACATCAACTACGACCGGAATAATAACTCAAATCAGTGGAAGCCTTCCATTGGAAATCAAGGATATCAAGGAGAACAGAATCGCCCACAGTATACATCAAGACCAACTTATCCTCCTGGTTATGGAAATCAGCAGAACACACAGAATGTTAAATCACAAGCATCACTGGAGGATGTTATCACAGTGTTGGGAGGTAAGATGGACAAGCTTTTTGGAGAATGTCAACAAAGAACAGCCGATTTGGAGAAAACAGTGGAGCTTCAATGAGGTATGTTAAGGGAACACAAGACTATCCTTAAGAATGTGGAGATTCAATTGGGCCAACTAGCAAAGGAAGTTCATAATAGGCCAGATGGAGCTTTACCCAGTGATACTTTTCCCAATCCCAAGGGAAGAGAGCATTGTAATGCTGTGACATTACGAAGTGGTAAGGAACTGCAAACTCCACAAATTTCTGAAGAGGAGTCTCCAAAGGATGATCAAGAGGCTGACAAAGTACAGACAAAGGTGAATGATGAACCCAAGAAAGCAGAGAAGGAGGAAATTCATGGTAAAGGAAGCAAGAAAAATCCGCCAAGTGGTTTCAATTTTCCTGATTGTGTTCTACCATTGCCTTTTCCTTAAAGGATGCAGCCATCCAAGAAGAAGATTTTGTTCAGTAAATTTGCTGAGATGATTAAGCAGCTCCACGTGGACATACCTTTGATGGATTTGGTTAAGATATCACCTACCTGCACTAAATTCTTGAAGGACCTTATCTCTAATAAGAAGCAAATTTTGCAATGTGAGGAGGTGATCCAAGTGAATGAGGTTGGCACATGTTTAAGGAAATCAAATCTTCCACCTAAGCTCAAAGATCCAGGAAGCTGCACCATTCCATGCAAGATTGGTTCGAGATACTTTGCCAAGGCATTATGTGATTTGGGAGCTAGCATTAATTTAATGCCTTATTCTATTGCCGTTAGTGTGGGCATGGGGGAGCAGATAAAACGAGTGGGGATAACTCTTCAGTTGGCTGATAGATCCATCATTACTCCTATGGGCATAATTGAGGATGTCTTGGTAGTTGTTGATAAGTTCACAATTCCAGTGGACTTTATTATCTTAGACATGGAGGAGGATGAGGAGGTTCCTCTCATTTTCGGCAGACCTTTCTTGGCTACTGGAGATGCTTTAATTGGCGTATGCAGTAAGACCATCACATTTCGCGTCAATGGCGAAGAGGTAACATTTAATGTGAATTACACTATGAAGCATCCTAGAGACATAAATGCTTGTTTTTTTATGGACATTGTCGAATCTTCTGTTATTGCATGCAACCCTTTGAAAATATGTGGTGGTAATGATAATGAATCTGTGATGCATATTTCTAATTCTGAACCATGTAACATTGATGAAATTATTGCATTAGATTTAGAACAGCTGGTTAAAAGTGTTTGCATTGATGCTTCTAGTGATGTGATAACTGATGATGTCTGTGAGGAGTCCATTGCGATGAGGCCAATTGAAGTTCTTGAATGCAGGGATAATAAACTGAAACCTTCAGTTGAAGAGGCCCCGAAGTTGGAGCTTAAACTACTCCCCTCCAATCTCAAGTATGCTTTCTTGGGTGATAATCACACTTTGCCTGTAGTGATTTCCGCGACATTGGAACCGTGGCAAGAAGAGAAGCTTGTTATTTTACTGAAACAGTATCAAGGAGCAATTGGGTGGACTATTGCTGACATTAAGGGAATTAGTCCGTCAATCTGTATGCACTAGATTCTTTTAGAAGATGATGCAGTTCCAGTACGGGATAGGCAACGTCGGTTGAATCTGGTAATGATGGATGTGGTCAAGAAGGAGGTAATCAAACTGTTGGACTTTGGGATGATTTATGCTATATCTGATAGCGAATGGGTAAGTCCAGTCCAGTGTGTGCCAAAGAAGAGTGGAGTAACAGTGGTCAAGACTGATAAGGACGAGTTGTTAGCAACACGTATCATTAATGCCTGACGGGTTTGTATGGATTATCGCAAGCTCAACAAGGCCACCCGCAAAGATCATTTTCCTCTACCATTCCTTGATCAAGTGCTGGATAGAATAACTGGTTATCTATTTTATTGCTTCTTGGATGGTTACTCTGGATACAATCAGATCACCATTGACCCAAAGGATCAGGACAAGACAACCTTCACGTGCCTTTTTGGTACTTTTGCATTTAAGAGGATGCCTTTTGGGTTATGCAATGCACCCGCAACTTTCCAAAGGTGTATGATGGCCATCTTCCATGACATGGTGGAAGACATTATTGAGGTTTTCATGGATGATTTCTCAATTTTTGGTCATTCATTCGATCATTGCTTGAATAATCTGGCTAAGGTACTGGAAAGATGTGAAAAGACAAATTTAGTTTTGAATTGGGAGAAATGCCAATTCATGGTACAAGAAGGAATTGTCCTAGGCCACAATATCTCATCTAAAGGCATAGAGGTTTATAAGGCAAAATTGGATCTCATTGCGAAGCTACTTTATCCAATAAATGTCAAGGGAGTTAGAAGTTTTTTGGGCCATGCCGGGTTCTATCGCAGATTTATTAAGGATTTCTCGAAGATCACGAAGCCTTTATGCCATCTTCTGGAGAAGGATGCTACATTTAAATTCGACGATGCCTGTAAGGCTGCTTTTGATTTCCTTAAAGGCCAACTGGTAGCAGCTCCTGTGATCCAAGCACCAAACTGGGGTGCCCCCTACGAGATTATGTGTGATGCCAGTGACTTTGCTGTGTGGGCAGTTCTTGGTCAGAGGACAGACAGAATTTTTCACACTATTTATTATGCCAGCCGTCTACTTGATTCAGCTCAGTGTAATTACACTACAACAGAAAAGGAGATGTTGGCGGTTGTTTTTGCGGTGGACAAATTCCGTTCTTATTTGCTGGGAGCCAAAGTGATTATTTACACAGATCATGCAGCAATTCGGTACTTAATGGCCAAGAAGGATGCGAAACCTAGATTAATCCGATGGGTTCTTCTGCTCCAAGAGTTTGACTTGGAGATCCGTGATAAAAAGGGTGCTGAGAATTATGTGGCAGATCATCTTTCTCGTTTGGAAAAGCATGAACATTTGGTAGAAGACATTAATGTGCAAGTTCACGAGGTCTTTCCAGATGAGCAGTTATTTCTGGTGGGAGAAACAGCAAAAGCTCCTTGGTATGCTGACATTACCAACTATGTTGTCTCCCAGAAAGTTCCGCCTAATATGTCCACTCAACAAAAGAAAAGACTCATCCATGATGCAAGCTACTACTTTTGGGATGAGCCTTATCTTTTCAAGGTATGCAGTGATCAAGTGATAAGAAGATGTGTTCCTGAGAAACATCAAAAGGACATTCTCCGGTCATGCCATGAATCTGATTATGGAGGACATTTTAGAGGGCGACGGACAGCTCACAAAGTGTTGCAGTCGGGGTATTACTGGCCGAAACTTTTCCATGACACTAAAGAGTGGATCAAACACTGTAATGACTGCCAAAGAACTGGAAATATTTCATGAAGGAATGAGATGCCATTAAACAACATCATGGAGGTAGAGATTTTCGATGTTTGGGGCATAGACTTCATGGGACCATTCCCAAAATCTTATGGTAACTCATACATTCTTGTAGCTGTGGATTATGTTTCTAAATGGATTGAAGCTATTGCATTACCGACTAATGACGCGAAGAGTGTTGTGGGGTTCATTAAGAAGTATATTTTCACACGTTATGGAACCCCAAAGGCTATAATTAGTGATGGAGGATCTCATTTTTGCAACAAGGCCTTTCAAGCATTACTGACCAAATATGGAGTCCGGCATAAAGTGGCAACACCTTACCATCCTCAGACAAGTGGTCAAGTGGAGGTATCAAATCGGAAGATAAAGAGAATCTTGGAAAAAGTTGTGAGACCTTCTCGCAAGGATTGGGCTATCAAATTGGTTGATTCTCTATGGGCTTATCGAACATCTTTCAAAACCCCTATTGGTACATCTCTATATCGTGCATGGTATTTGGTAAGGCTTGCCATTTACCTATTAAGCTTGAGTACAAGACTTTCTGGGCCTTGAAGGAGTTGAAGATGGATTATGGAAAGGCAGCTGAGCAACGGTTATTGGAATTTAATGATCTGGATGAGTTTCGATTTGATGCATACCAGAGTGTATCTCTCTATAAGGAGAAAACAAAGAAGTGGCATGATAAACGCATCTTACATAGAGAGTTTGAGCCCGGGCAGCTGGTTTTACTTTATAATTCAAGGTTGAGTCTTTTCCCTGGAAAGCTTAAGTCAAGGTGGACTGGTCCTTTTAGGGTGAAGACAGTGTTTCCTTATGGTACAGTCGAGCTTCTAAATGAGAAGTCGGGAAATTCTTTCATCGTCAATGGTCATAGGTTGAAAATCTATCTTTCTCAAGGCGAAAAGGTTTACCGCACAGTTGACAAGGTGACTCGTAAGAATAAGCAACAGGCGTCGAGCTTTCGACGATAAATAAAGCGCTTCTTGGGAGGCAACCCAAGTTTATTTTTATGTTCTTCTTTTAATTACATTTATTTTTATGTTTCTAGTTAGATTTTAGACTAAAAATTCCATTAACTAATAGTTTCTTTCGTGCAAATTTGTGTTTTGAAGATTGGAGAAGAGAATGAGGGAAAATTTGAAGATTCAAGTGCAAAATCGTGGACCAGACACCCACGTCGCGACTTCCAGATACTCCACGTCGCGACGTCCAGGATCTTCAACAAAATAGTTCACCAGACACCCACGTCGCGACGTCCATAGGATCCACGTCGCGACATCGGGAAATTTTGCGTTTAAATAAAGAACAACTCATTGTTCTTCACATGCACACACCAAAAACCCTAAAATTCTCTACACTCCATCTTTTTCTTTCTTTTTTTTTCTGTTAATTAACTCCGTAGTGGTGTCACAGTTATGTTTAGATCACTTTAACAACACACCCACACACGTACACCGATTGAAACAAGAAAAATTGGCCTAATTTTGAAAATTTTCACCAAACCCAAAAACTTCAAAATTCGGATTTCGAGTGAAATTCGGGCAAGTTTGGTGCTTCCATTGCGTTCTAGGATACTTTTGGACGGTGTAGGGGGCTTCACATCATTACATAACACAAGTTTTGTTGAATTTCAATTTTGTCTTCAAGAGGAATGGCACCAAAGCGACCACGCCGCACTGCTGATGCTCCACCTTCATCTCCATCACCGCCGCAGCCCAACCCCGTCGGCTTTGATAATTTTCGGTTCATGTGCTTAGAGGCAGAGACCTTCCATAATGCGAGGCTGGTAAATAAAGTCATGGTTGAGGAGCGCGGTATAGCAGACACCACTACGCCAATTACCAGTCAAATTCGGCAACGTCGTTGGCAAACACTTTGCCAACAACCAGCTGGCGGGAATGCTACTTTGGTGCGCGAGTTTTATGCCAATTATCTTTTCGCCCAGCAAGGAATTCTGCGCATGCTTGTAGTTGATGTCCCAATCAGTCGCACTCGGTTCAATGAGTACTATGGCCTGCATGACATTGTGGATAGTGGCTATCGAGGATTGGCTGGAGGTGGGTTTCGGTCTTCCATTCCACAGATCTACTCTCGTATCACTGGCAAGCCACTTGCCGCTGTCCGGTCACACTTTAAGATTGCAGAATTGAAGCTCGCTAAGATGACCAAACTCACCAAGGCCTAGCACTATTTTATCATTGGGAAGCTCATTCCCAGTGTCCATCAGGCTTCGTGTGACAATGACAAGGCTGTACTCAATTACGCCATCCAGAAAGGACTCACTATTGATGTTGGCGAGCTCATGGATATTGAGATTAAGAAGGCCCGTCGTTTTATCCGCACCGGCTTGTATTATCCTTCCGTGATCACGGCTATATGTTATGCCGCAGGGGTGCCCGCTTTTGGGACTGATGAACTCTGTGGGGTGCGGGATGTCATCACCACGTCAATGTTCAGTGCCTATAAGGTCAGTTCCTATGAGAAAGAAGGATACATTCCGGACCCTCTGTTGGAGCATGAGCAGGACGACGAGCCCGACCCAGAGCCAGCGGGTGCGGACCCGGTCCATCCACTGCCTCCAGCACCACCCCGCCGCCTGTTGACTTTTGCGGGGGTGCATACTCGGTTGGATGAGATAGAGGGGCTTATGGCCCAACAGACGACGCACTTCGATGGGCGATTTGATCAGTTGGAGATGGGTTTTGCCACCTTGTCGAGTCAGATGACCAACATTTTCAAGATTCTCCAGCGTATGAATCATCAGTGGCAGATATCTCGTGGTGAAGGATCCAGTTCGCAGCCTCCTCCATGTGATGATGTGCATCAGGCCTAGATCGTGTTTCTCCTTTCTCACATTGAGGACAATGTGACATTAAAGTGTTGGGAGGGAGTTATTTGTTGTCTTGTTTTTCTTGTTTTCTTGCTTTTTCTGTTTTATTTGGTGTTTTGGATGTTATTTGTGTTGTTTTGTTATTTCTGTTGTTAATGTGCGCGTTATTAAGATACTTACGTTAATGGAAGTTAGGATTTAATTTTAGATTCTCTAGATGTCCCATTAGTTTTAAGCTATTCCCTTGCGTAAATCTTGCCTAGTACCATTTTTTAAGCTAATTCTTTTCATAGGTAATTCTTTTCATCATTGTGTATATTTTTTGTGTTGTGTCTTGTGTCCAATTTTAAAATTTTGATCTTGTTGAGTGTAAGTGTCATGTTGCCAATGATGAGATTTTTATCAAATGATTCGATGTGGGATAGGAAAATAATATGCTATCTAGAGGAAGTCGGGTCTTTGATAGAAATTTTAGCATTTTGAGTCGACCATATTCATGCACTTCGGGGAACTACTGAGGGGATTGATGAGTTCGTAATCATTAAGTGGTTGGAGTGTTTTTAACGTTTTGTTTAGTTGAAACTCATAAAACTCGCTTATAATGTGCTCTTTAATGAATGTGCTTGCATAATCGTTCGCACTGAATGCTTTTGCATTGTTAAGCTTGTTATGCTCGTACTATCGTCCCTCTATGAGATTGCTTTTAATGACAACCCTAAGAGAACTCATATGGATGGTAACGGAGATTAGAAGCCATAAGACTCTGTCTTCATATTGTCACTCCTCTGCGAGACTGCTCTTAAACGAAAAGTCAATGGAGAACTTGCATGAGTGGGAATGGGTCTAAAACCCGAAGGTGAGACAGTACTCCAGGTGGATGTCACGGGAATTCCATTGAAAACCCTAATTAAGTGTGACAGTCTGGGGGAACGAGTGATATATATAAACCTAAGGGTTTGCTGAGTGAATTCTCAATAATATGAGCTGAATAACGAATTTTTAATATAATTAGTGAGAAAGAGTTGAGACAAAGACTTAATTGTTGGAGCCCTGGCTTATGGCGTGGTTGTGGATGATTTATGAACTGAGGTGGAACCTACCGCACACATACACATGGTTGGCTCAACGTGTCTAAATGAGTATGTCAATGCACTTTGATAACTTTTGGGGACTCATATTATGTGTACTTGACATTTGAATACTTGTGATTATGAGGATAATACATGGCACTTGTTCTTAGATCGGATTGATGAATTGGATGCATTTGTTTTTTATGTGTTAGTATTGTGTTAGGAGTTTTTGGTGTTAAGATTTGTTTTAGTATTGTCGTGTTTGGTTTAGTTTGTTCGGGACGAACAAAGGTTAATTGTGGGGGAATTTGATGAGGTGAATTTATTCACCTTATACATGTGGTTTTATACTTGATTCCTTGCTCGTTCTTGTTCTTTTTGAGTTGTTTTAGTGTTTCATTTGTAGGTTTATCAACCATTGTGCTCTGGGGAGGAAGAAATCATGCAAAAGTTGAATTGGATGCAAAAGTGGAGGAAAAGTTGAGAAAATCGTCAAGACAGCCTCTCACGCCGCGACGTGGGGACCCTTCCACGTCGCGACGTCCAGATTCAGCAAATTTTGAGAAAGTCACAGCCACGCACGTCGTGACGTGGGGACCCTTCCCACATCGCGACGTCGGTGGACGTCGCGACGTGCACGTTCGCACGTCGCGACATCGGGGAGCGACGCAATACGCTGATTTTTGACACAATTTTGGAAACTTGCGATTTTGGCCCAATTTGAGTTGTCTTTTCCGACAAGACTTTTGTAAAGGGTTTATTTGCAAATACTTTCATAGAATTACTATATATAGGGCAAAGGTTTACAGCTTTAGGTGTGGGTTTTTGGTTATTTTTTTCAAGAGGCAAGAATTCTTCTTTGTAACAGCTAGGGTTTTTCTTTGGTTATTGCGCAAGGAGACTTGGTTCGGAAACATCATTAACATTGGATTTATTTATTTAAGAGAAAAGATTTCTTCCAAGGATTTATCGATTCAAGGTGTTGTCTTTCTTTTACTTGATGAATTCAATATTGTGCTTTAATATATATATCATGATGTGTGATTTAGCTATGCTTGGCTAAATCTATTGTGCTCCCGAGATTATGAATAAGGGTTTTTGTGCTTAATCTACATTCTAAGTCTATTCTATGGTCTTTGTAAATGAGTTTTACTGTGTTCTTCATAATTATGCATGATTTAAAGCCTTAATTATGTATGATGAATATTTGCTTAAAGTGCAGTAAATTGCTTAGAGATAATTTATTTTAATCTGTCCTACGGCCATATAGGTGGGTTAGAATTAGTTGTTTGGAATCTATTGTGGGTTGGTTGTGAATTTGTTAGATTAACTTACCTTAATTCTCACCTACCGCTATATAGGAGGAATTTGGGGGGTTAGTTTGACATTAGCTTGACTGGTTCCGGCGTTGCCTTGGCCATAAAGGAGCGGTTGAACTTGAGGGTTTGGTTGAGTTGGTAGTTGCAATAGATTCCGAATTAATTAAGGAAGTAAACTGTGCTTACAGCCATATAGGAGTGTTCAATGAATTAGTTAATATCTAAGTAGGTAAGTGCATTAATCACTCCTTTCCTACCGCTATATAGGAGGGTGTGAGTAAGTGTAGTTATCCTTATTTTGCATGACCATAGATAGAATGAATGTATTGTCTTTTATGTAACCCTGTCATATAATCTCGGGAGTACACTTGCTGAACTTGATATTTACTCAAATCACCACTTTAGCTCTGTTATTGTCATTACTCTATTTTTCGTTTAATCATTGCTAAAACATCAAAAGATTTTATTTAAACTTCAACATAGTCCTTTCCCTGAGAGAACGAACTCGCTTTACTATCACCTTCACAGGGGTTGTTTAGCATTATTTTTTAGAAGGGGTGAATAGCAATCACGATCGCATTTTTACATCCATATTTGCCCCCATCATAGGAGCAAAATGGAGAAAGATATTAGGACTAAAAAACATTGGGTTCCAAAGGAAAGCACTACAGAAAACGCCCAACTCAGATGTACAGATTAAGAAAACAAAAAAAGGCAAAGAGATCATAGAGACACAAATTATAGAATTGAAGGAAAGCCTACATATAACTTAGATCATAGGTGAATCGTCAAAACATAACCAATAAAAAGATCCAGAACTTTCACAGTAGCAAGAGCTGCAGGAGAACCCTAGTCCAAAAACCCTGGTTATTGAAGAGAAATAAAAGGAAAACCAAGGCTCAGCTAGCCCCTTGTTGTCTCAGAATGAAGTGCAACTTTTCGAACTGATTCGAATAAGTCCGGAGAAGCAAGCATATTGTAGCAAGGATGATCTATCCCTTCCTAAATCAAAAACTTAACAGGCCATTGTTGTTTTCATGGTCTCCACACTGAAGAATTAGAGGAGGAGGAACACCAAAGTTCTCAGGTGGCATAGACTAAAGTCATCAGATGAGGAACCAAGAAAAACAAAGTTCAACTAGTTCAGACATCACAACCCAAAAAAAGCAGACAACTCCTCCAGATCAAGAGCTAAGTATCCTTCCGATAGAAATTTGAGACCCAAAAACACTAAATATACTCCAAGTAAACCTTTTAAATGATTAGCATGATGTATTGAAATGTTAGGAGTGTAAAAAAAAACCAAATCATAGGAGATTGATAAAGTTAGTAAAAGGTAACTATATTAGCCTTCTAGTACACTCAGAGCCTACCCAGAATTAGAGATTGCCCAAAATATGAGAACTAAAATAAAATTTGATAACTTTCTGCATAACCAGGAGAATAATTTATGGCTTTTCTTTAGTACTCTATGGTCTTTAACCATAATTGAAGAAAATGAACAAACAACTTCTATATAGTTCACACACCCTAGCGTCAAACAACATGGTATTTTGTCGATTGTGCATCCTAAATGTACCTCTGCAAAAACACAAAATATATGGGAAACACTAAGTGATATAAGCTCAAAAAACTCACCCTGGATACTGTGAGGAGACTGGAATTGCATTACTTACAAGGAAGAGAAAAGATGGGGGGTACCCTTTTAGATATAGAGAAGCTAAGGAAATGACAGATTTTATAAATGATGAGGGACTTACTGACCTTCCATTTACAGGCTCCAAATACACATGGTGTAAAAATAGGAAAGGAAAGTAGAGAATTTGGAAAAAACTGGATAGGATCCTAGTTAATAATGACATGATTGGAATTGACTTTGTCCTAGAACTATCCCATCATGCTAGAGATCCATTGGATCACTCCCCTCTTCTTCTAACAATTAAGGAACACATAGACAAACCAAAAGGCTTTTGTTGTCAGGATTTTTGGATAAATCAGCCTGAATATAAGGACATAATTAACAAAGCATGGAACACTACTGTAGTTGGCCGTCCTATGAGAGTATTTATAGAAAAATTGAAAAGGGTTAAAAAGGCCTTAGTAGATTAGAACAAAAATACATTTGGGAATATTCTTACGGCAGTAGCTAAAGTAGAGACTGGATTAAAGGAAGCAGAAATAAAAGATTCAGAGAGTTCTAATGATGCATATGTAATAGATGTACATATAGCTAGAGCTAAACTCATGATGGTATTAAAAATGAGGACATTTTCTACTCTCAAAAAGCTAGAATTAAGTGGTTAGAAAAGGGAGAAAGAAACACCGAATTTTTCAAGTCATATGTGAAGCAGAGAAAAGTCATTTCACATATTCATTGAATTAAAAACCTAGAGGGAGAATGTATAGATAATGAGAATCTCATTGGGGTGGAGGCAGTAGACCACTTTCAGAAAATGTTTACAGCAGAACCCACCAGCCCCTTTCCACTCATTCATTGTATACCTAAGGTGTTAGATGAAAACCAAAATGAACAACTCATTGCCCTTCCTACAATTCAAGAAATTAAGGAGGCAGTGTAGGGTTTAAGTAAAGCTAGTGCTCCTGGCCTGGATGGGTTTAATGGATAATTTACTCCAAGTAAACCTTTTAAATGATTAGCATGATGTATTGGAATGTTAGGAGTGTAAAACTAAAACCAAATCATCGGAGATTGATAAAGTTAGTAAAAGATAACCATATCAGGTTTCTAGTACTCTCAGAGTGATATGAATGGCCGAGACTTGAAGTCCTGGAGCACCAATCCACACACTTCGGATCGTTGTTAACACACAAAATTCGAACAAACATAATAAGTAACAATGCAGAATAGAGATATGAAAACGAAAAGATAAGATGTTAAGCCAATCAACCCAACGTTATTACAAATTAATTAACCTAGCTAATGTAAATCAAGAGCTAACTTAATTAGTTTGGCTTACTTTTTACTCAAGAACGGGTAGGCTAATCCTATAGCTCCTCACTAAAGGCTTCACGGGATTTTAAAACACAAAGTGTTTTCAACTTTTGCAATGCAAAAATCTGGTTTCTATTATTCATTCTATAATAAACTTTAATGATGGCCACCTTAAATAAGGATCAATTCGGCCAAGTACAAAGGAAACCCTAATGAAAGACATGACTTCTTAACTAACTAATTAACTAACTAGTTTCCTAAATCAAATATATCAAAAACACGTTTTGCTAGCTAAAGACAAAGACACGGCTAAGCTCCTAGAAAATAGCCTTCCTCCTAAAAAGTAGAAGATTACTTTCTAAACAATTACTTTCCATTATCATGCAAGATAATTGGGCCAAGTAATTAATTAACTAAAAAATGAAAATATAAGCCCACATTAATGTTTAATGGACTTAATTTATTACAAAGAAAATAAATCCTATCATTTTAAAAGTGGCGTGATCCATGTTGTGAAAAGTCCAAGCACGCCATCTTGGTCTTCAATTGTGATTCCTCCAAGAATACTCTTCAAGGTGGAATTTCCTTAAGCTCCAATGTAGAACTCTTAGAAACTTCTTCATGAATTGTTATGCAAGAGATATTCCAAATAACTTCATGTTGAGATTGTGAGGTTGGTGACGCCAAGTGTTCTTCAAGATTGTCCAAACTTTCACAATGTGTCGCCAATAATGTATGCAAGGCGGATTTCATCCTCTTGCTCCTTGATCTTGTCATTGGTCTATCAAGATTCTCCAATAGATCATATGCGGATTGCTATCATTCCCTCCCTTCTCGAAAGGATTCGTCCTCGAATCACCTACATCATACAAATACAAATCAGAAACATTAAATATAAATGACACATTGCCATACTCACTTGGTAGTTAGATGTTGTAAGCATTGTCTCTAATCCTTTGCAAGACTCGAAAAGGACCATCTGTTCTTGGATGAAGCTTAGATTTCCTTTTCTTGGGAAACCTCTCTTTCTTTAAGTGAATCCAAACCCAATCACCCAGTTCAAATATCTGTTTCTTTTTACCCTTATTGGTTTGTTTGGCATATTGTTCATTACGCCTTTGAATATTATTTCGAACCTTCTCATGTAACTCCTTTACAAATTTTGCTTTCTTTCTACCTTTCGACATTAACAAACTCATTAATAGGAAAAGGCAAAATATGAAGTGGAGTTAATGGATTAAATCCGTAAACAACTTCAAAAGGTGAGCAATTAGTAGAACTATGCAAGGTCCTATTATTTGCAAACTCAATATAAGGTAAACAATTTTTCTAATTCTTTAAGTTCTTTTGAATAATAGCACGAAGTAAGGTAGATAAAGTGCGGTTAACTACTTTAGTTTGTCCATCAGTTTGTGGATGTGCAACAGTAGAAAACAACAATTTAGTGCTTAACTTATTCCATAAAGTACGCCAAAAATGAGACAAGAATTTAACATCCCTATCACTAACAATACTTTGTGGAATGCCATGCAATCTAACAACTTCCTTAAAGAATAAATCAGCAATATATGAAACATCATTAGACTTAGACCATGCAATAAAGTGTGACATTTTGCTAAATCTATCAAACACAACAAATATGCTATCATGACCATTGCGTGACCTAGGTAATCCAAGTACAAAATGATGAGAATGAGGCCGTGTCCGTGTCCATCGTGCCAAGACCAACTTCATGTGTTGAACCCTTGGACGATATTGAAGAAGTTCATGAAGTGGCGTCAACATCACCATCTCAATATGGAGTTATTTGGAACATTTCTTAAGGTTCCATGGAGGTTTAGAGCTTCACGACATTTAAGGTGTTGCTACCATAGAAATTACATTGTTGAGGACTTATGCCACAGTTTTGTATTATTGGCATATATCTCCCAAACGATCTCCGATTATGCTGATTCAAGTGGCTGTAGAAACATAAGAGAAATATCTACAACCTATATGTTTTACACTTTCACAGATTCAAAATGTATCATGGTGCAATCAGCATGTGAAGATAACGCTACTTGCTAGACAAGCAGGATAAAGTTAAGTTTAGGGTTTCTTAAATCTGTAATAAATTAAGCCCATTAAATATCAATTTGGGCTTAATATTTTCGTCCATAATTACTTAATTACTTGGCCCAATTATCTTGTATGATAATGGCAAGTAATGGATTTAGGAAACTAAATTCATTTAGGAAAGGAGTCTCATACTTTTTAGGAAAGTTTAGGAAAGTAATTCCCTATATTTTAGGAGTGAAAACCTTGTTGGTTTTGGGACGCAAAAAACGTATTTTTGCTTTGTTTGATTTAGAAAACTAGTTTGTTAGTTAATTAAGAGGTCAAGTTGTAATTGGCTTTCATTAGGGTTTCCTTTGTACCTTGGCCGAAATAATCCTTATTTAAGGAAAACCATCTTTAACGTTTTTCTTAAATTGAAAATAAACCAGATTTTTGCCTTGCAAAAGTTGAAAACACTTTGTGTTTTAAAATTCCCGCGATGCCTTTAGTGAGGAGCTATAGGATTAGCCTACCAGTTCTTGAGTTTAGGAACAAGCCAAACTAATTAAGTTAGCTTTTGATTTATTCAAGACTATGTTAGTTATTTTGTAATAACGTTGGGGTTCTATTGGCTTAACATCAACCTTTTTGTTCCATAAGTCTATTCCGTAATTGTTGTTTCATTTTGTGTTTTTTGTTGTTTGAATTTGTTTGCCAACAACGACCCAAAGCGTATGGATTGGTGGTCCAAGAATTTCAAGCCTCGCCCACTCATATCAATTGGTATAAAAGAAAAGGTTGTTGCTTCAAAATTCAGGTTATTTTTCCGTTTGGTGTCTTTACTTCTGCTCGGATTTTTTTCCAATTTTTGCGTCAAGATTGTCTTGTTGTCCTTGCATATTTTTGCTGCTTTTTTTGGCATCTTTTGCTGCTGTTCTAGAGTCGTCTTGCTGCTGTTCTTTCGTGTTAATTCTGCTCTAAATTCAGTCATAATTGTTGAGCAAAAATCCTTTAAAATTCGTGCTGAAATTTCGTTAAAATCGTCATTGTTTTTGTTGTCGTTTTTGCTTCAAATTCGTGTTGTTTTTCTTGCTGTTTGTCCTGTCAATTGTTGTGTCTGGTCTTGCTTCAATTCTGTAGCTTTCTTGTGTTGAAAACCGCATAGGAATTGCATGCTTTAGGGTTGAATTCAAAACGTAAAGATTGCTAGGGTTAGTTCGGATTTTCGTCCAAACATCCTATCTTTCATGTTTCGCATCCGTTTTGATTCATTCTTGTTGCTATCTTTTCTATATTGTTTCTAGAGTCTATCTTCTTCAGTCAAGTTTTTGTCTCAGTGCAAAAAGATTAGTTCTTGATTGTTTTATTGAAATTCTTGAATTTCTTGAATTTCTTGAATTTCGAAATTGCTCAAATTTGAAATCTTGAACTATAATCTTGTTTCTTGGCACTAATCTTGAAAGATTGTAACTTGTGGCACATTTAAATTCAAAATATTTGGTGAGTTATTGATTGGTCTTTGTGGCTGAATATTTTTAAGGTTAAGACAATATAAGACAAAACAAAAACCCTAGGTTTTTGTCTTCAAAACCTTAAAACCCTAATTTTTGTCTTAAACCCTAATTGTCCAAAATTAAAAAAAAAAGGGGCTGACGTTAAAAAAAAAGGCCAACGTAAAAAAAAAGGCCCAATACAACAAAAATCAGACCATTCAACAAACAAATTTGTAGCCCAAAGAACTAAGTGTTTTGAAAACCATCAAGATTGAAATTGCCATAACGTTTTCGTTACAACTTCGATTTGAGTGATTCATGTTGCCAATTTCTTATCATCGTGTCTAGTTTCTGATTATATTAGTTTCCATAGCTCAATCAAATTATACCCCTACGTGATCTAAATACTCTTTGCGGTTATTGCCTAAATATTCTATTAACTTGTCTTGTGTAAGTTTTGTTGCCTGGACTTGTTAGTTGAAACTTGTTCCTCTTGTCAACATACTGATAGGACTAATATAGATTAGGTAATTTAATAATAAGAGTGTAATTAGGGTATACAAGAGAAAAGCTACTTCTAAAGAGTGGTGTGTACCTACTCACCAAATTGAGAAACCCGTGAGAAGATATATCTGATTTTCTGTGTGTGTTTTCACTAACATTGCAGGTAGACATAGAGGGCTAGTGACAAAAAGCCGCTTCAAGGGAGTTTCTTGTTTGTTGACCCGACGTGCTTTGACTGCCACAACCACCAAATTGATAATTTAATTCAAACGTGAATACATCTTCACACACCATTGTATGGTTAAGATAAAGTTTGTAGTGTGATCATTGATAGTGGGAGTTGCACTAATGTGGCAAGTACTCTACTTGTTAAGAGGATGAATTTGACTTGTATGAAACATTCAAAGCCATATCGACATCAATGGCTTAACCAGCCCGCCGAAACAAGAGTAACCAAGCAAGTAAAGTACCATTTAAAATTGGTAAATATGTTGATGAAGCCTTGTGCGATGTTGTTCCAATGGAGGCCGATCACATCCTTCTTGGAAAACCTTGGCAATTTGATAGAGATGTGTTGTACCATGCCAAGAAGAATTACTACAGTTTCGAGTATCAAGGCAAATAGTTCAACCTTAGAGCCTTGATTCCGTCCAACAGTCCTTTGAGAGCAAGTAAAACTTGCTAAGCGCTTGTAGTAATGTTACCGTGATGAAGAAGCAAAAGGAAGGAGTGACTAAAGAAACAAAACAAAAATGTAAACACTAGCTTAGGCCATGAACATGTTGTATCCGAAAGTACTAAAGGCCGAGAGTTAGGTAGTTCTAAATTTTGTTGTTTCGCTTCTTTTAGTGAGATTGAGAGATTATTGAGAGCTAAGCAACAACATCTTGTACTTATGAATTATAGTGATCACGATTTATATTGTTTGTTGCCAAGTAATTTTGTTTTGCAGATTTATGGAGTTCCTCGCGCCATCTAATAGAGTTGCAAACAACTCAATATGTAATGGAGTGAGTTCAATCTGCCATGACTTGTTTTCCGCAAGGTAAGCAAGGTAAGTTAGGTAAGTTTTCAATTGATTTTGATCTTAAAAACTGTTAATATTTTGTTGTTATCAATTCGGTTGAGCTTCCAAGTTTTCAATATTTTTTAATCATTCTCAAAAGCTTTCCTACACTTTCCACCAATTTGTTTCAAAATTTTGTAAATTGGTGTTTTCCGAGTCTAAACTCACATGTTTTAATAAAGCAAAGTGACTTTCATATTCTTCAATGGTTTACATCAATATACTTTGAATTTGAATAAATCTATGTATAGCTTGTTTCGTGTATGTTGCTTATTTAATACATGAGTTACAATATGAATTTCAATAATTTTGAAAAAATCAACCATCTGTGTGCACTAATCAAAGGTTAATTAATGTTGGATATACTTGTTGTAGATGAGTTTCTGTTAATCTTTTTGGTTCGAACTTTCCACCTTATGATGTTACTGTCATTACACATTCAAATCCATCAAGTTCAAGAGGTACTTTGGTAGTTCAACCACTTGGTTGGTAAGTTATCTTGTCTATTAATGAATTTTCAATACAAAGGTTATTCATGATGTTAGTTTCTATTATTTGGATTATTTACATTATGAATTTTACTTTAGTGTTGTAACACCAAGATGATGATACTTTTTAAGATTAACCATATATTTCAATTGTGAGATAATTCAAGTTGGTTAATTGACGAGTTTAAGTTGGAAAACTTCACCATTTGATTTGTTTGTTCATTGTGAATTCATCATACCAATTGGTTAACTACATCTCTTGTTCTTTATTGTTTTCAAATTGATTTACATTTTGTCATAGTGCATTTAGAGATAGCTATTATGATACATGTTATGCATTATCCACACTTGTGATTATTTTGACATTGATGCTACTTTCTCTTATATTATAAGCGCATATATAGTCCATGATACATTAGTGTCTCTACTAATCAATTTGTAATAGATTTATTTTGTTCTTTAGGGAAATAAAGTGTTCTTGCTCGCGAATGGTTACAATCCAAATTTATTTGGGTCTTGATGAGTTCATCATATTGGTGTTTGATCCAGGAGCTCACATTCAAGATTCGAGGACGAATCCTTTTCGAGGAGGGACGGATTGATGAGAATGAGGTTGTCTCCGTGTCCATCGTGCCAAGACCAACTTCATGTGTTGAACCCTTGGACGATATTGAAGAAGTTCATGAAGTGGCGTGAACATCACCATCTCAATATGTAGTTATTTGGAACATTTCTTAAGGTTTCATGGAGGTTTGGAGCTTCACGACATTTAAGGTGTTGCCACCATGGAAATTACATTGTTGATGACTAATGCGATAGTTTTGTATTATTGGCATATCTCTCTCATATTATCTCCGATTGTGCTGATTCAAGTGGTTGTAGAAACATAAGAGAAATATCTACAACTTGTAAGCTTTAAACTTTTGCAGATTCAAAACGCATCATGGTAAAAGAAGCATGTGAAGATGACGCTGCTTGCTGGATTCGTGGGATAAAATTAAGTTTTAGGGTTTATTTAATTTGTAATAAATTAAGTCCATTAAAAATTAATTTGGGCATAATATTTTCGTCCATAATTACTTAATTACTTGGCCCAATTATCTTGTATGATAATGGCAAGTAATGGATTTAGGAAACTAATTGGGCCAAGTAATTAAGTAATCTCCTACTTTTTAGGAAAGTTTAGGAAAGTAATTTCTTATATTTTAGGAGTCAAAGCCTTGTTGGTTTTGGGAAGAAAAAAACATGTTTTTGCTTTGTTTGATTTAGGAAACTAGTTTGTTAGTTAATTAAGAGGTCAAGTTGTAATTGGCTTTCATTAGAGTTTCTTTGTACCTTGGCCGAAATAATCCTTATTTAAGGAAGGCCATCATTAACGTTTTTCTTAAGTTGAAAATAAACTAGATTTTTGCCTTGCAAAAGTTGAAAACACTTTGTGTTTTAAAATTCTCACGAAGAGTTTAGTGAGAAGCTATAGGATTAGCCTACCCGTTCTGAATTCAGGAACAAGCCAAACTAATTAAGTTAGCTCTTGATTTATTCAAGACAAGGTTCGTTATTTTATAATAACGTTGGGGTTTGATTGGCTTAGCATCACCCTTTCGTTCCATAAGTCTATTCCACAATTGTTGTTTCGCTTTTGTGTTTTGTGTTGTTTGAATTTGTTTGCCAACAACGATCCAAAGCGTGTGGATTGGTGGTCCAGGACTTTCAAGCCTCGCCCACTCATATCACAAAATCCATAGAAATATCAATCCAAGGATGACTAAGAACAGGCAAAGACGTATACAAACCATTCGACATCACTTTTGATTTTAATTGTTTACACACAATGCATTTATCACAAACACTTTTAACATCTTTAATCATGTTAGGCCAATAAAAGTGTTCATTTAAAGCAGCAAATGTTTTAGCAGTTCAAATGTATCCCATTAACCCTCCCCCATGGGTTTCTTTAACAAGTAAATCACGAATGGAACATGAGGGTATACATAATTTATCTTTCTGAAACAAAATCCATCATGCATATATTAATCACTATTCGGCTTTGAAGAACATTGATCATAGGCGGCTTTAAAAACAACATCATTTTTATACAAATCTTTAATCAAATCAAAACCATATAACTTTGCATGCAAATAGGTGAATAACGTGTATCTCCTAGATAATGCATTAGCTACAAAATTTTCTTTACCAGATTTGTATTTGATCACATATGGAAAAGATTCAATAAATTCTAACCATTTAGCATGCCTCTTATTCAATTTACCTTGAGTTTTCAAAAATTTAAGGCTTTCATGATTAGAATGAATAATGAACTCTTTACGCCATAAATAGTGTTGCCAAACCTGTAATGATCTTACCAAAGCATAAACCTTCTTGTCATAAGTTGCATACTTCATGGCTGTCCCATTAAGCTTTTCACTAAAATAAGCCACGGGTTTTGATTCCTGCATTAAAACAGCACCAATACCTATCCCAGAGGCATCACAGTGTATCTCAAAAGCTTTATGAACATTTGGTAATGCAAGTAGAGGGGTGTGAGTCAATTTGTTCTTTAATGTGTTAGCATTTTTATGTTCTTCTTTCCACTCAAAAGTGACATTATTTTTAACAAGTTCATTTAAACCATGAAAACTTCTATAAAAGTCTTTAACAAACCTTCTATAAAACTTGCTAAACCATGAAAATTTCTAACATCACTAGCATTTTTAGGTCACGCCCAATCCATGATTGCCTTGACTATTGACTCATCAACAGAAATACCTTCAGAACTAACAACATAACCCAAAAAGATAACGGATTCCATGCAAAAAGAACACTTTTTATATTTAGCATATAACTTGTTCTCACGCAATATAGCAAACACATTTCGAAGGTGTACAACATGTTCATCAAGTGATTTGCTATAAATAAGGATGTCATCAAATTATACTACAAAAAATTTTCCAATGAAAGAACGAAAAAAATCATTCATTAGCCTCATAAAAGTACTAGGTGCATTAGTTAGACCAAAAGGCATAACTAACCATTCATACAAACCATACTTTGTTTTAAAGGCAGTTTTCCATTCATCACCTTCTTTCATTCTAATTTGATAGTAGCCACTTTTTAAATCAATCTTGGTAAAAATACAAGAACCATGCAATTCATCAAGCATATAATCTAATCTAGGAATTGGATGCCTATACTTAATGGTGATTTTATTAATAGCACGACAATCAATACACATTCTCAAAGATTCATCCTTTTAGGAACTAATATCACGGGAACTGAACATGGACTTAGAGATTCTCGAACAATACCTTTGTCAAGGAGTCCATCCACTTGACGTTGAATTTCTTTTGTTTCCTCAAGGTTAGCTCTATAAGTTGGGTGGTTCGGGATTTGCGCCCCAGGCATAAAATCAATTTGATGTTCAATGCCACGAACAGGTGGTAAACCTATTGCTAAGTCCTCGGGAAACACACTACCATATTCTTGCAAAACAGACAAAAAAACACTAGGCAAAGAAGAAAGGTGATCACAATCAATGATAAGTACATCTTTGCGAAAAAGTAAATACAATGGTTGCCTATCTAGTATTGCTCTCTTTATCTCACTCATAGAAGCAAAACAACAAGACTTAGAACTAGTTACATTTCGGCTATTGCTAACATTAGCACTAGGTACAATTTCTCGACCTATACTATTGTTTACATTCTTTTTCTTTTCTAGAACACTCTTCTCTTTTGCTTCTTGTTCATATAAATCACCACAAGCTTTTGCAATTCGAGCTTGGTCTTCAAATACTTGAGACGGTTTCAGGGCTTAAAGGTTGAACATTTTACCTTTATGTTCCAAGCTGTAGTAATTCTTCTTGGCATAATAAATAACATCTCTATCAAATTGCCAAGGTCTTCTAAGAAGGATATGACCAGCCTCCATTAGAACAACATCACATAAAACGTCATGAACATAATTACCAATTTTAAATGGTACCTTTACTTGCTTGGTCACTCTTGTTTCGGACGATTGACTAAGCCATTGAAGTCAGTATGGCTTTGGATATTTCATGCAAGTCAAATTCATCCTCTTGACAAGTAGAGTACTTGCCACATTAGTACAACTTCCACTATCAATTATTACATTACAAATTTTATCTTGAACCATACAATAGGTATGAAAGATATTTTCAGGTTGAATTAAATCATCATCAATTTGTGGTTGTGCATTAAGGATACGGCGAGTTACCAATAAAAAATTACCAACATCATAGGTTTCATGTGATTCGGTTTCTTCACTCTCATACTTCTCCCCAAGTGTGGGCATGTCAATGCATTCATCATATCATTATCATTATCACTTACCACATCTCCATTGTCATTAACATATATCAATTTGTGAGTAGGACAATTGGATTGAATATGAGCATAGCCTTGACACTTAAAGCAACGGATATCCCTCAACCTTGGGGTAGGTTGTGATGCCGTTTTGGAGGTTGAAGTAGCTGCCTTAGGGACTATTTTTGGGACGTTGGATGCTGTACTTGAAGGCTGATTTGGAGTGAATGTCCGCGGCTTTGATGACGGAGTGAAATGAGTAGTGTTCGGCTTTGAATCTCTCCTCCAAGGTGGTGGCACTTATGTGAAAGGATGACTAGTTTGTCACTTTCCTTTCATGTGCCTTTCGATCTTAATAGCTTTATGAACTAGCTCATTAATAGCAACATAACTTTTAAGATCAACATGGTATGATAATTGAGAGTTCATACCTCGAAGAAACCTTTCAATTGTGGAATTGGAATCTTCTTGAACATTAGCCTTAATCATAAGTGCTTCCATCTCATGGTAGTATTTCTCCACAATTCGACTTCCTTGCACAAGAGAATGCAACTTTCTATTGAGTTCACGGTTGTAATGTGAAGGTACACATTTCTTTCTCATGAGCACTTTTATTTGATTCCAAGTCTTGATTGGTCTTTTGCCATCTTGGCATCTACTTTTTATTACCTCATCCCACCATAAGCAAGCATAGTCTTTGAGATGCATGAAGGCAAGTCGATATCTTTTATCCTCGGGATAGTTGTTGCCTTCAAAAAGATGATCTGGGTCTTGAACCTAATCAAAGTATGCTTTGGGATCTGCTTTCCCATGAAAGGTAGGTAATATTAGTTTTAAAGTACCAATAGAAAAGTCGGATGTTTTACCACTTTTAGAAGACCCAATGAATTCCTCCTCTTCATTATCGGATGCAATTTCATCAAAATCAGTTTGTCTTGAGGTGGAATTTTTAGCGGTAGGATGCTTGGATGCCGAAGCCAAGCTAACAATTTGAATTTGCATCTTTTGGAGCATATGAAAAATCATTTCATTATCAATCTTTTGTTCGGCTTGTTTTTTGTCACCACCCTCCATTGTACCTATAATGTTAGTGAAAGAAACAACAAAAAAATAAAATATTTCCTCATTGGTTTTCACTTTGGTGAGTAGGTACACACCACTCTTTATAAGTAGCTTTTCTCTTGTATACCCTTACTACAGTCTTATTATTGAATCACCTAGTCTCTATTAGACCTATCAGTTTGTTGACAAGAGGAACACGTCTCAACTAACAAGTCCAAGCAACAAAACTTACACTAGACAAGTCAATTAGAATATTTAGGCAATAACCGCAAAGAGTATTTAGATCACGCAGGGGTACAATTTGATTGAGCTACTAAAACTAGAATAATCCGAAACTAGACACAAAAATTGGAATTTGGCAACTTGATTCAATTAAATCAGAGTTGTAACGAAAAACATATGGCAATTTCAATTTTCGTGGTTTAAAAAAAACAACTTATAACACTTAGTTCTCTTGGGCTATGAATTTTTTTTGTTGTATTGGTCCGATTTTTTTTTAATTTGCCCTTTTTTACGTTGTCTCTTTTCTTTTTGTTTTAAACGTCGGCCCTTTTTTTAAAAATTCAGATAACAAAAACTAGGGTTTAAGATAGTAACCTAGTACAAGAACTAGGGTTTTAAGGTTTTTAAGACAAAAACCTAGGGTTTTTGTTTTGCCTTATGTTGTCTTAACCTTAAAATATTCAGCCACAAAGACAAATCAATAACTCACCAAATATTTTGAATTTGAATGTGCCACAAAAATAAGATCTTCAAGATTTATGCCAAAGAACAAGATTTTAGCTCTAGATTTCAATTTTAAGCAACTTGGAATTTCAAGAAGTTCAAGAACTTCAAGAAAGTGGTCAAGAACTAATCGTTTTGTCACGGGACAAAACACTTGACTAAAGATAATATACACTAGAAACAATATAGAAAAGATAGCAAAAAAGAATGACACAAAATGGACTAATAACAAAGAACTTGGAATTTTAGGTCTAAATCCAAAACCCTAACCCTAGAAATTTTAATGTTATGAATTCAATCCAAAAGCATGCAATTCCTATGCGGTTTCAACACAAAATTGACAGAAAATGGGTAGAATAGAAACGAGAACAAGACACAATAAGTGACGGAACAAAACAACAACAAGAACAAAGGAAAAACAGCAAGAAGAACGACTCAAAAGATGCAAAAATTTTCAACAAGGTGGCAAACGATTTTGAAGCAATTTCAGCTAGGTATTTTTATGCGATTTTTGTTCAACAATTACGACTGAATAAGGACTGAATTAGAAAAGAACTAAAGCAGCAAGAATGACTCTAGACAGCAGCAAAAGAAATGTAAAACAGCAGCATTAAGTTTGACACGAAAACAACAAGAACGCAGAACAATGATAAGACGCAAAACGGAATTTGTAACCTAAAATTTGAAGCAACAACCTTTGCTCTGATACCAATTGATATGAATAGCCGAGGCTTGAAGTCCTGGACCACCAATCCACATTCTTCGGATCGTTTTTGACACACAAAATTTGAACAAACACAATAAGTAACAATGTGGAATAGAGATATGAAAACGAAAAGGTAAGATGTTAATCCAATCAAACGCCAAAGTTATTACAAATTAATTAACCTAGCTATTGTAAATCAAGAGCTAACTTAATTAGTTTGGCTTGTTCCTGACTCAAGAACAGGTAGGCTAATCCTATAGCTCCTCACTAAAGGCTTCGCTGGATTTTAAAACACAAAGTGTTTTCAACTTTTGCAATCCAAAAATCTGGTTTCTGTTATTCATTCAATGAAAAACGTTAATGATGGCCTCCTTAAATAAGGATCAATTTGGCCAAGTACAAAGGAAACCCTAATGAAAGCCAATTACAACTTTACTTCATAACTAACTAATGAACTAACTAGTTTCCTAAATCAAACAGAGAAAAAACACGTTTTGCTAGCTAAAGAAAAAGACACGGCTAAGCTCCTATTAAATAGTCTTCCTCCTAAAAAGTAGGAGATTACTTTCTAAACAATTACTTACCATTATCATGCAAGATAATTGGGCCAAGTAATTAATTAACTAACAAACGAAAATATAAGTCAACATTAATGTTTAATGGACTTAATTTATTACAAAGCAAATAAATCCTATCATCTTAAAAGTGGCGTGATCCATGTTGTGAAAAGTCTAAGCATGCCATCTTGGTCTTCATTTGTGATTTCTCCAAGAATAATCTTCAAGGTGGAATTTCCTTAAGCTCTAATGTAAAACTCTTAGAAACTTCTTTATCAATTGTTATACAAGAGATATTCCAAATAACTTCATGTTGAGATGGGTGAGGTTGGTGACGCAAAGTGTTCTTCAACGATTGTCAAACTTTCACAAATGTGTCGCCAATAAAGTATGCAAGGCAGATTTCATCCTGCTAGCTCTTTGATCTTGTCAGATTGGCCATCAAGATTCTCCAAATGGACTCATGTGAGACGGCTTTGTTACACCATGGACATGGGCGGATTGCTATCACGAAGCCTACCCTAGATTAAAGATTGCCCAAAATCTGTGGAGAATGAAAATAAAATTTGATAACTTTTTGCATAACCGGAAGAATACTTTATGGCTTTTCTTTAGTACTCCATGGTCTTTAACCCATAATTGAAGAAAATGCACAAACAATTTTTATGGACTCTCACACACCGCCCAGCGTCAAACAACCCTAGAATTTTGTCGAGTGTGCATGCTAAATGTACCCCTACAGAAGAAAATATATGGGAAACACTAATGATATAAACTTAAAAAAACTCACTCTGGATATTGTAGGGAGACTGGAATTGCATTACTTGCAAGGAAGAGAAAAGAGGGAGAGGGGGGTACCCTTTGAGATATAGAGAAGCTAAGGGAAATGACAGATTTCATAAATGATGAGGGACTTACTAACCTTCCATTTACAGGCTCCAAATACACATAGTGTTAATAATAGGAAGGAAAGCAGAGAATTTGGAAAAGACTGTATAGGATCGTAGTTAACAATGACATGATTGGAACTGACTTTGTCCTAGAACTATCCCATCTTGCTAGAGATACATCGGATCACTCCCCTCTTCTTCTAACAATTAAGGAACACATAGACAGACCTAAAGGCTTTCGTTGTCAGAATTTCTGGATAAATCACCCTGAATATAAAGACATAATTAATAAAGCATGGAACATTACTGTAGGTGGCAATCCTATGAGAGTATTTATAGGAAAATTGAAAAGGGTTAAAAAGGCATTAGTAGACTAGAACAAAAATACATTTGGGAATATTCATAGGGCATAAGCTAAAGTAGAGACTGTATTACAAGAAGCAGAAATAAAAGATTCAGAGAGTTCTTATGATGCAGATAGAATAGAAGTACATATAGCTAGAGCTCAACTCATGATTAAAAAATGAGGAGACTTTCTGGTCTCAAAAAGCTAGAATTAAGTGGTTAGAAAAGGGAAAAAAAAGTGGTTAGAAAATGGAGAAAGAAACACCAAATTTTTCCAGTCATATGTAAAGTAGAGAAGAGTCAGTTCACATATTCATCGAATTAAAATCCTAGAGGGAGAATGGATTGATAATGAGAATCTCATTGGGGTGGAGGCAGGAACACTTTCACAAAATGTTTACAACAAAACCCACCAGCAGTCTACAAGAGGAGTGAGATAAGGAGACCCCCTCTCCCCCCTCCTCTTTGCACTAAGTGCTGATTTCCTTTCTAGATCATTGAATAAGCTAAGTCAAAATAGACAGAAATCTAGTTTTTGTCAACCTAGAGCATGCCCTAAAATTAGTCATTTAGCATATACGGATGACATTATCATATTCTCATCCACTTATAGGCAACATCTAGTAGAGCCAATAAAGGTATTAACTCAATACCAAAGGATATTGGGACAGAAAATTAACCAACTCAAGAGTCAGCTATTTGTTCATCATTCTTTATCTAGAGACCTTAAATTTTGGGTTAGAAGGATCACTAACTTCCCTCTAGGCTCTTTTCCCATCAAATATTTTGGGGTGCCTATTCACTATGGGAGAGTGAAAGCCATTGACTATCAAGATTTGTTGCTTAAAACAAAAATGAAAATACCCACCTGGCTCCCAATATCCCTTAACCAAGGAGGCATAATTACACTTATAAGAAGCACTTTTCTCTCCATCCCCAATTATCTACTCATGTCCTTCTCTCCTACTAAAACGATTATAAATATTTTGGAGAAACTTTTTTCCAATTTCCTTTGTTAAGAAAAGGAAAATAAAAACAAGTATCACTGGATTAAATGGAAAGAATTATGCATCTCCAAATTGAATGGAGGTTTAGGATTTAGATCCTTAGAAGAGTTTAAAATTGCCTTGTTGTATAAGTTATGGTGGAGATTTGGGAAACAAGGCACTCTTTGGGCTATGTTTTTGCTCCAAAGATATTGTTAAGGGAAACACCCTTTAGAGATTAACCCTCAAAGAAATGATTCCTCCTCTTGGAGGAGAATTATAACAGTAGGAAAGGAAGATGAACTCCATATTAGATTTCATGTGAGGGAAGGGGACAAACATATGTGGCTAGATAATTGGCTCAGTTTAGGCCCCCTAAATAAGGAGTTGAATAGAGGAAATCATAGAATTCTTGATATGGTGAAAGATACGGGGTGGAACATGGATAAACTACTGCCTATTTTAAGCCCAAACGAGCTTCAAGTAGTGACTTAAAGACCCGTCCCCTGCACAGATTTAGGTATATTTTCAACTAGTTTAGCTTTTTCATCATTAAAGACAATAATGAAAACTATAGTCCTATATACAACGAAATATGGATGCCACATGTCCAAATTAAAATCTCATTTCTTATCCTTAAACTATTAAAAGGTAAAGCTTCTCTACGTAGAAATATGTACAGGTTTGGTCTACATGGTCCTTTCCCCTGCCCCATATGTCTCCAAGTGGACGAAACAATCAATCATGTGTTCATAAAATGTGAAATTGCTACGTATCTCTGGAGATTTTTTGGTTTTGAATTCATTCCTATTATTATAGATTCGTTTCGGATTGCAGATTTTTTGAAGAAGTGGTGGGCAGTAAGGTAAAAGCTCCTGTTAGTAAATATTTAGTTAAGATTACTCCTTTTCCTATGATATGGATACTATGGAAAAATCGAAATGCTTGCAACTTTAAGGATAAAACCAGCACAATTGAACAACTCATAGCCCAAACAACCGAAATGCGGATAGACCTCCTTCAAATACATTTCTCTAACATTATTTTTGAATATAGAAAATGGGAAGATGTGTGGGAAAGATGCAATAGATTTAAAAGGAAAACATGTATTAAGAGCTATAAATGGCAGCCCCCAGATCCCCATGCTCTGAAGTTAAATTTTGATTGCCAAGTCGAAAGCCCAAATGGTAAAAGAAGAGAGGTTGTAAGAGATTCAAATGGTCATATGATATTTGCTTTTAATGTACAAATTTCTAATGTCAATACCAAGTTACAGCAGAACCGTATGAAAATAAATTAAAGTAAATTAATAATACCTTTTAATAAAGATAAAGTAGGAAAAGAAAGTAAACAGGGAGTATATTCAAGATGAGATTTTATTTCTGAAAACATGCGATGCTTAATACATTGAGTGCTTTTCCTTTTATAGGAGAAATATTCCTATTCTTATTACATTGTTTTGAATATAATTTTGAAATCCAGAATCTACTTTATTATTGAATAGACTACATATCTTTTGCTTTCTTTTGGAAGTGACCTTTGAATGACCTATGAGTAGCCAACTTGTCTGGAATCTTCTGCTTTAGGTCTTCATCATCTTGCTTTATATCTTCATCATCTTGCTTTATGTCTCTTTCAACTTTTTCTGCTTTTCTGCTTCCTTGGTATGTTGCTTAATTATTTCTGTCCGGTATGAGAAATAATTCTTCTTGGTTTTGGTGACATAGTAATTCCACCATGATTGAAACTCCTTATCTTTTCCTGATTGTCCTGATTGTATACAGTCTTCATATTGTCTTTCTGGATGAATATGTTGAGGATTTGAAGTACCAATTTCCCTTTTGTTCCAGTAACTTAATAATATTGGTAGAGGCTGACTTGAAATTTGTATGTTTTATTGCCTTAAGATCCATATCTTGCCTTTTTGTAGTGAAAACCTGCAAAATGAAATTTATATTATTCTTTTCCCCCCCCCCCTTTTTTTTAATAATCGAAGGGATCCTGTGCCATAGGGCTTCCGAAATAATCTTCTTGAATAGGGCTTTGTGTTGATTCTGAAGAAAATTGAGGTTGTACTTGAGATTGCTGTTTCATATTCTTGAATGCCAAATATTGTTGAATGCCCAATAGGATTACCACCTATTCGAGGCACTAAACATCAAATAGATTTCGTGCCAGGAGCTCAAATCCCAAATCGTCCAGCTTATAGAGTAAATCCGGAGAAAACCAAAGAGGTTCAACGTCAAGTTGATGAACTCCTTGACAAAGGTGATTCGAGGACGGATAGTTTTAAGGAGGGAGGGAATGATAGCAATCCGTCCATGTCTATGGTGCCAAAGCCGACTTCACATGATCCTTTGGAGAATATTGATGGTCCAATGACAAGATCAAGGAGTAAGAGGATGAAAGCCGCCTGGCACTCATTATTGTCAACATATTGTGGAGACTTGGATGATTTTCAGGAAGGAAGCAACATGGCGTCAACATCTCACACCAATGGAGTTTTTTGGAATATCTCTTCAATTACAATTCATGAAGATGTTTCTAAGAGTTCTACAGTGAAGCTTGAAGAAATGTCGCCTTGAAGAATATTCATGGAGCTTGATTAAAGATCAAGATGGCGTGCTTGGCCTTTTTCCATTTATGGATCACGTCACTCTTAATTTAAAATAGGATTTATTTGCTTTGTAATAATTGAGTCCATTAAACGTTAATATTGGGCTTATTAATTCGGTTTTCAGTAGTTAATTACTTGGCCCAATTATCTTGCATGATAATAGAAAGTAATTTCATTTTAGGAAAGTAACGTTTGGGTAGTTTTAGGAAACTAAAACCGTGTGTCCAATTTTAGGAAAGTAAGTTAGTTGTTAGTTATCAACTCCAATTTGGAAGTTTCCTAAAATTGTATTGGTTAGTTAAGCTTGAATTTCAATTCGAAATTGACTTCTTACTAGGGTTTTCCTTTGTTTCCTTTTTGCAGCCTATTTAAGGCATACTCTTTACACGTTTTTCATTAAAAAAGAAATAAGAAATTTTAGCTTTGCTAAATTGCAGCAAATGTGTTTACTACCTTTGAAGTTCAATTGATTTAAGTTGTTCTTCATACAATCCGCAAGACTTTAGCTAAGACCTTTAGGTGAGCCTAACAAGTTCTTGATTTCAAGAACGTGCCAAACTGATTAGTTTAGCTCTTGATTTACATGAGTTAAGCCAATTCGTTTATAATAAACACGGGGGTTTGATTGGCTAATATCAAATATTTCCGTTTCAATATCCTTTCTTTTGTGTTTTGTTGTTTTCCTCTGTTTTGTTTTTGTGTTCTTGTTCGAGTTTATGCCAACAACGATCCAAAGGTGTGAGTTCGTGTGATCTAGGACATCAAGCCTCAATCATCCCGCGTCACAATCACTTTGATTACCCAATTTTGATTACCCATTAAATTGTCTACTATTGATTTTGATTAACGACTTTATCATTAAGTTAAAGGTGACAACTACACATGTTTTTATACACTACATCTATGTTACACAGATTTTGCACACATTACATATATTTTACACACATTTTCACACACCACGCATATTTTTTACATACTACACATATTTTTCACACACTACACACATTTTCACATAGTATACACAGTTTCACACACTACATACAATTTTCATATACTATATATATTTTCACTCTACACATATTTTCACACACTATACATTTTACACATTATACACATTTTTACACACTACACATAATACACACATTTTCACATATTACACATATTTTTCACATACAATACACATTTTCACACACCACACATTTTCAAACACTACACATTTTCACACACTACACATATTTTTCATATAAAACACACATTTTCACACACTACACTTTTTTCACATGCTACACACATTTTCACACATCACCCATATTTTACAAACACTACATATTGTTAAAGAATACATGTGCATCCAACTCAACCAATTGGCAGGGAGGTTCCTCCCCCCGTTCGACAATCTACACGTGTTCTAAGTCTACTAAGCTTCTTGATTTTTCCTACTCTTGTTATTCCAGTCATTTTACATCATATTTAGGATCTATTCATCGTCTTTCTGAGCCCTACTCCTATAGAGAGGCAATCTGTGACCCACTTTGGCAAGCTACTACGGCGGAGCAACTTACTGCGTTACATCAAACTCATACTTGGGACTTGGTACATTTGCCAATAGGAAAATGCACAATTGGTTCTCGTTGGATATACAAAATCAAAACTAAGTCTGATGGATCCATTGAGAGATATAAAGCTCGTCTTGTTGCTAAAGGTTACTCTCAGGAGTATGGCATGTATTATAAGGAAACATTCGCTTCTATTGCCAAAATGACTACTGTCCGTGCACTTATTGCAGTTGCTTCTATTTGTAGATGGAACATTTCTCAAATGGATGTAAAGAATGCCTTCTTGAATGGTGATCTTCTTGAAGAAGTTTATCTTGATCCCCCTCCTAATCTTCGTCACAAATCAGGTGAAGTTTGCAAACTTCAAAAAAGCTCTCTATGGTCTCAAATAGGCCCCCCGAGCTTGGTTTGAAAAGTTCTTTACTGTGCTTACTTCACTTGGGTTTCATTCTAGTTATCATGATTCAGCATTGTTTGTCAAGTGTACTGGTGCAGGTTATATTCTACTCTCTTTGTATGTTGACGATATGATCATTACTGTTTATGATTTTGCTAGAATCGCAACTTTGAAGTTGGAGTTAGCTCGTTGTTTTGCCATGAAAGATTTAGGTCCACTGCGTTACTTTCTAGGTATTGAGGTGGCTTCATCTCCACAAGGTTATCTCTTACCTCAATCCAAATACATAGCTGATATATTTGAGTGTGCACGTCTTACTAATAATAAGATTGTTGATACCCCTCTTGAGACTAATGCTCGGTATTCTCCGTTTGTTGGTTCTCCTTTGCCAGATTCCAGCTTATATCGCATGATTGTTGGTAGTTTGGTTTATCTCACTATTACTCGTCCCGAGATAGCACATGTTGTTCATGTGGTTAGTCAATTTGCTATAGCACCTACTACAGTTCATTGGGCTGCTGTTCTTCGTATTTAAAGGTATCTCCGGGGCGGCGGGTATATCCGGCCTCGTTTTGCTCTGTTTATATTTATTGAAGTTGGGTTTTCCAAAAAAAAAAAAAGGTATCTCTGGGGCACTCAATTTCAAAGTCTTTTATTTTGATCCACTTCATCTTTAGAATTACGTGAGTATTCTGATGCTGATTGGGCTGGTGATTCTGCAGATCGCAAATCCACTATTGGATTAGTTATTTTAGGGTTATTTAGTTATTTGTATAAATACTCTTGATACGTACATTTATTATTTCAAGCTTTCAGTAATAAACAATAACCCTATTTTTCTTTAGTTTCAACAGATATATTTTCACACGTTACGTATTTTACACATACTACACATTTTTACACACTACACATTTTACACATTATAAACATTTTTACGCACTACACATAATACACATATTTTCACACACTAAACATATTTTCATATATTACAAATATTTTCACACACTACACATATTTTCACATACTACACATTTTTACACACTGCACATTATACACATTTTTACGCACTACACATAATACACATATTTTCACACACTAAATATATTTTCATATATTACAAAGATTTTTCACACACTACACATATTTTCATATACTACACTAATTTTCACACAGAACATATATTTTACACACATTATACATAGTTTCACACACTACCTATATTTTACAAACACTACATATATTTTCACTTTTATATATATATACACACATTTTCACAAATTACATAAATGTTACACACAACACGTATAGTACTCACACCACTTATATTTTCATACACAATACACATATTTTCACACAGATAATTAAATATGATAAAAAATGCTAAATATAACATGATTAATATGAATTTTATAAATATAATTACAATTATAAAATCAAAACATACAATTTACAAAACTAAATTTACCTAAATAAATAAAAAATTTAAAATTAATTAAATAAATCTTCTAAGTAAATTATAAGTAGAAAGCACTGTTAAACTATTAAATTATAATTAGCAAAGCAAATCATTTTAGATACTAACTAATCTTGATTTTCTTGACATAATTAAATAAGACACGTTTAATATTAAATTAAGATGAATAACTTAATAGAAATTTCCTAAATAAGTCATAATTAGAAAATTGAGATAATTTAAAACAAATATGTATAGCGTGTGAAAATGTGTTTGTAAGATATATATATATAGAATATGAAAATGTGTGTAGTATATACAAATACATACACAGTATATGTAAAATGTGTAGTGTATGAAAATATTTATAGTATTTGTAAAATATGTGTAAGGTGGGTAAAAATGTAGGTAATATGCAAAGTATGTGTAGTGTGTAATAATGTGTGTAGTATGTGTAAAATATATATAGTATGCAAAATTGTGTGTATTATGTGTACAATGTGTGTAGTATACATAAAAAACATGTAGTGTGTGTAGAATATGTTTAATGTGCATAAAATATGTTTAATGTGTGTAAAATATATATAGTACATGAAAAATATATACAATGTGTGTAAAATATGTGTAGCATGTGAAAATTTTATTACATTTTACATATTATGAATATTGATTTTTTATTTTCAATATTTTGAAAATCAAAATTTGAAATCTATTACCCTCTTCAACCAAACATAATGGTGTTAATGGTATAAACTCATAGTGATAGTGGGGTTAATTATTCCCATTAACATTCTGATTGAAGAATACGAACCAAATGTCACCTTAGTTTACCCTAGATTGACTATAATAACCTAATTCTTATTACTTTAGCTTAAGTGTGTCCGCTTAACTACTAAATAGGATATAACTTGTTTTGGTTAAGGTTGATTTGGTCATTTTTACATTAGTAACTGACATGGGAAAAATATATGTATAAAATGTATTCGTGTCTGCTATCTATCCCTTAGAAAAAAATAATGTTAAATAACCACTTAACCATGATAATATAACAAAAATTGTAGCCACAGTGAAAGGACAATGATAGAAATCGAAGAGTGTTTTTGGATTTTTATTTATAAAAAATTGAAAACAACAATGTAAAAGGAATAAAAAAAAGTAAATATGACTATGACTATTTAAGAGAATTCCAATTAAGCAAGTGTACTCTCGAAATTATATTTAGAGTTCATAAAAATCACATGCAAACTCTATCTATGGTCATGCAAACAAGGGTAAACAATCACTAACCACATATATCTCTATGTCGAGCATCCAAGCTATCCATGTCTTCAATCCTTTAACTTACACAACGGAATTTGCACTCAATTAACACTTAGTTAATGGAAAATTAGCCTAAGTACTACTAAAAACATAAAAACTAAACAAAAACATAAAAATAAACTTAGGTTGTCTCCTAAGAAGCGCTTTATTTAACGTCTAAAGCTCGACACCTTTTTGCTCATTCTTCACTAAGAGCCATCTCTCTCATGTCTGGATTGATTGTTTTCTTTTGATAAGAAAGATCTTCAATCTATAACCATTGACTGTGAAAACATTCTCGGATCTCTCATTTATTAAATCCAGAACACCATATGGGAAAACTGTCTTCACTTTATATGAACCCAACTATCTTGATTTAAGCTTCCCTAGAAAAAGCCTTAAAATTGTTGAGTAAGACCAATTTTCACGGCTCAAACTGTTTATGCTTGATGCCCTTATCATGCCACTGTTTCGTGCGTTCCTTATAGAGTGAGACACTGATAAGCATCAAATCTAAACTCGTCCAAATCATTGAACTCCGACAATCTTTGCTCAACTGCCTTTCCACAAGTCATCTTCAACTCCTTAAGAGCTCTGAAAGTCTTGTATTCAAGATCAAATGGTAAATGACAAGCCTTACCAAATACCATCCTATATGAAGATGCACCAATTGGAGTTTTGAAGGCTATACAATAAATACATTAAGAGTCATCCAGCTTTGTAGCCCAATCCTTCCTAGATGGCTTTACAACCTTTTTGAGAATTCGTTTGATCTCCCTGTTGGATACCTCCACTTGACCACTTGTTTGTTGGTGATAAGTTGTCGCCACCTTGTGCCTAACTCCATAGTTGGTCAATAAACCTTGTAAAGACTTATTATAAAAATGTCTGCCTCCATCACTTATTATTGCCTTCAGAGTTCCATAACATGTGAAAATATGCTTCTTGATAAATCCCACCACACTTTTGGAATCATTGGTCGGCAATGCAATGGGAAAGGTCCCATGAAGTCAATGACCCATACATAAAAGATATCAACCTCCATATTGTTGTTCAATGACATCTCATTTCTCCATGAAATATTTCTAGCATGCTGACACCTGTTGCATAGCTTAATCCATTCTTGAGTATCACGGAATAATTTCAGCCAATAATATCCCAGTTGCAACACCTTGTAAGCTATTCGTGGTCCTCCAAAATGTCCTTCATATTCTAATTCATGACATGAACGGAGAATTGCTTTATGATTTTCCTCGGGCACACATCTTTTTATGGCTTGGTCACTTCACACGTTAAAGAGATAAGACTTATCCCAAACAGTAGTAGCTTGCATCATGAATGAGCATTTTCCGCTGTTGAATGGATAAATTGGTTTGAACTAGTTGCAAAACCACATAATTTGCAATTTCAGAATACCACGGATACTGATTCACCCTCCACTTGGAATAATTGCTCGTCATAGAACATTTCCTGAATTTTTACACTAATGTCCTCATCCAAATACTCATGTTTTTCCAAGCAAGAAAGATAGTTTGGGACATGGTTTTCATCTCATTTTTTATCCCGGATCTCCAAGTCAAATTTATGAAGAAGTACCCAACGGATTAGTCTAGGTTTTGCATCCTTCTTGGCCATCAAATAACCGTTTGATGCATGATCCATGTAAATGATCACTTTAACTCCAAACAAATAAGATCAGAATCTATCAACAACAAATACAACTGCCAACATCTTCGTTTCCATTGTGGTTTAGTTACACTGGGCAGCATCAAGTAGACGATTGACATAATGGATAATGTGCAAAATCATATTCCTTCTTTGACCAAGAACTTCCCCCACAACAAAATCAGTTGCAACACAAATAATTTCGAAGGGGGCTCCCCAATTGGGTGCTTTTATTATTGGTGCTTGAACTAGTCGACCCTTAAGAAAATCGAATGCCGCCTTGCAGTCCTTATTAATATCAAATATGACATCATTCTTAGAAAGATGACACAAAAGTTTAGTAATTTTTGAGAAATCCTAAATAAATCTGCGATAAAACTCGGTATCGCTCAAAAAGCTCCTTACTCCATTAACATTAATAGGATAAGGAAGGCTTGCAATAAACTCCAATTTAGCTTTGTTGACCTCCATGACATTAGATGAAATTTTATGGCAAAAATGACGCATTTTTTGAATCATGAATTGGCACGTCTCCCAGTTCAATACCAGATTTGTCTCCACACATCATTCAAGTACTTTTGTGATATTATCCAAGCATCGATCAAAAGAATGACCAAAAATTGAGAAGTCATCCATGAATACCTCAATAATGTCTTCTACCATGTCATTGAAGATGACCATCATGCACCTTTGAAATGTGGCGGGCGCATTGCACAACCTGAAGGGCATTCTCTTGAATGCGAAGGTGCCAAAAGGACAAGTAAATATTGTTTTGTCCTGATCCTTAGGGTAAATGTTTATCTTATTATAACTGAAATATCCGTCAAAAAAGTGATAATAGAGATAGATGGTGATTCTGTCTAACACTTGATCCAAAAATGGAAATGGAAAATGGTCTTTGCGGGTCGCCTTATTAAGCTTGCGATAATCCATGCAAACTCTCCATGCATTAATAATTTGAGTTGCTAACAACTCCTTATTCTCTATCTTGACCACCTTCACCCTACTCTTCTTTGGCAAAAATTGGACTGGACTTAGCCATTCCCTATTAGAAAAGTCATAAATCATACCGAAGTCCAATAACTTGATCACCTCCTTTTTTACTTATCATCGGGTTCAACCGATATTGTTTATCTAATTTAATCATATGCATGCAAATAGATGGACTAATCCCCTTAATGTCAGCAATAGTCCACCAATTGCTCATTGATACATTTGCAATATCTTAATGAGCTTCTCCTCTTGCCATATTTCCAATTTGGTTGAAATAACCACTAGAAGTGTGTTGTTGCTCCCCTAGAAAGCTTAAGATGTGATGGAAGTGAATTAAGTTTCAATTATGGCGACTATTTGGCTGATGGTTTCAACTGATTTTCCCTACAATCAAAACTTTAATAGGCCTTATTGTAGTGGGCTCCTCCACAACAAAATCCATCAGCTCATGAATGGAAGAATCTAACACAACATATTCAACCATACTTTGTAATTCTAATGCAATAGTCTCATCAATTTTAAAAAAATATGTACTAGACATATGCATTAAAGAATTATGTTCATTAATACCTATTGTTTTCATGGGATTAGATGCATTAACTGAAAATTCAACAATATCCTTGAAAAAGAAAATTATTAATTTCACGGGGATGCTTCAAAGCATAACTAACATTAAATGTTACCTCTTCACCATTGATGCGGAAGGTGACAATTTTGTTGCAAACACCAATTAAAGCATCTCTCGTAGCTAGAAAAGCTTTCCTAAAGATAATAGGAACCTCCTCATCATCCTCCATATCGAAGATAATAAATTCAATTGGAATAGTGAATTTATCCCTTACTACCAAAACATATTCAATAATGCCCATAGGGGTGATAATAAATTGATGCACCAACTGAAGTGTAATTGCTACCGAATTAACTTGATCATCGAATCCCACACTGATGACAAAATAAGACATCAAATTAATGCATGCACCTAAATCGCAAAATGTCCTAGCAAAATATCTTGAGCCAATCCTTCATAGAATTATGCAACTTCCTAAATCCTTAAGCTTAGGGGGGAGATCTATCTTCATTAAGCACTTACCAACTTCATTCAATTGAAGTACCTTATCACACTACAAAATCTGCTCCTTATTCGAAATAAGGTCCTTCAAGAATTTAGTGTAAGTTAACACTGTCCTTACCAAATCTCGAAAAGGAATCTTTATCGTGATCTTCCTAACCATCTCTTCAAACTTGCTATACTGAATCTTCTTCTTTACTTGCTGCACCCTTTGAGGAAAAGGTAAAGGTGGTACAAATCTCTTAAAATTATAAGCACTTCGAGGTTCTTTCTTCTCATTTTTCTTGTAACCTTAATCTTTGTGTTCCACTTGCTTTGGAACTTCATCTTTCTTAGACTAAATCTTGTTTGCTACTGGATCATCCATTAAAGGCTCTTCCTCAGAAATCATCACTGGCTGCAACTCCTTACAACTTTAAAGTGTAATTGTATTGCATTGCTCTTCCCATTTCGATTTGGGAAAAGTATCACTCGGTAATGATCCAGCTGGTTTATTATGCAATAAATTGCCATTTGGCCCATTTGAGCCTATAAATTTTTTAAGAGTAGCACTATGCTCTATTAAAATGTCGCGCCATGCGTTTTCACTATTTTCTCCAAAGTAGCACATCGTTGTTCACCTGTTGCAAAACGTTTGTCTATTTTGACTCCCAACATTGTTATCACATCGTCCATAGTGGGTTGTTGACCTTCATTTTGTGTACCTTGTTGGTTAGACAAACCAAGTGGATAAGTCAGTCTCGGTGGTGCATTATACTACTGTCTATTTTGACCTCCTTGATAGCACTGGTTACTACCTTGCCCTTCCCACTGGTTTTAATTAGAATTCCGATTATGGTTGACATATTGCACAAGTTCGTTGGTGACTTGAGGACACTCATTCATATGATGCGCTCCTTGACATAAACCAAAATATGGTGTTATTTTCGATTCTAACACTGTTTGAATATTGGCCAAAGTGTTATGCATGATTGCGATCTATGCCTCCGGGTTAGATGTCTTGTCCATATCCAAAACACGCACTTGTCTCCTTCCTTGACTACTCCTTGCACTAGGAAGCATGATTTCATTGCTAACTATGCGTTCGAAAATGTCTTCAACTTCTTTTGCTGATTTATTATGCAAATTTACTCTAGCTGTGGGATTAACCAAATGTATAGTCTCCCAGTTAAGCTCGTTGGAAAAGAAGTTCAGCTCTAGTCCCAACTTTAATCCACTATTTGGGCACTTGCAAAATAGTTCACGAAACCTATTCCAAGCCTCCATGAATTACTCATTGTCAGCTTTACAAAACTATATGAATTCCATCTGGATCTTGTCTATTCGAGACGGAGGGAAGTATTTGGTCACGAACATCCTTACAACTTCCTCAAAAGTTTCAATTCTTCCCCAATTAATAGAGTTATACCAACTCTCGACTGCCCCTTAAAGTGAGAAAGGGAACAACCTCTTTCTAACATCGTGAGGGATATGAGTGAGGTTGCAGGTATTGCACAACTTAAGAAATGTTCTTAAATAAGCATGTGGGTCTTTAGAACTCAAACCCTAGAATATTGGCCCATGTTGAAACAGTGTGATCAAAGTAGGCGGTATCTAATAATTTTCCGTAGTCACAGGACAAGTGTTATCCAAATCATTATTCATGGGCTAACAATGATCACCATAACGACACTGCGGTGCCTCCAGTTGCATAAGTGGAATTACTAGAAGATTTCGTAGAGGAACAACATTGTTCTGTGGATCTCTTTGTGTAGACATCTTCTCAAATTCGAACTTCTTCTTAGCACACAAATTATTTTCAAGTTCAGAGTTTAGTTCGTACTCCTCTTTTCCAAATGATCTCGTCTTGGGCATACAATTAGTTCAACCAAAATGAATCTTCCTGAAAAGAACCACAACAAAAAATGTGAAGTTCACGGAAAGAGTGTAAAATAAGAGGAATAAAAATAAAAACAAAAATAAAATAAAATTTCAACACGGTTGTTTTCCCCGGAAACGACGCCAAAATTTGATATGGGTAAATAGATGTATAAAATATGTTCTTGGTTGCTATCACTTAACCAATGATAATATAGCAAAGTTCGTAGACACAAGGAAAGGAAAATGTTGAAACTCTAAGAAATTTTTTTTGGAATTTTGTTTATTAAATTGAAGACAACAATGTAAAAGGAACAAAGTAAAGGAAATATGATTATGACTTGTTGAGGAAATTCCAATTAAGGAAATGTACTCCTAAGATTATATTTTAGGGTTTATAAAAAGCACAGACAAATTCTATGTATGGTCATGCAAAATAAGGGTAAACAGTTAATCATAATCTAGGTTTCTATACCGAACACCCAAACTATCCATGAAAACCCATCACACCCCTTCCAATGTGGTGAGAGGCAAGGGATGATAAAGGCGTTTAGCTACTGGATATTAATTAATTTATGAAACTCCCCTATGTAGTAAGAGACAAGATTTACTTCATTAATCAACATGAAACCTCTTGTTAACTACTAATATTCAACACTCTAATTCAAACACTCCTATGTGGTGAGAGACAATGGTGAACCAAGTCACACTAATGCTACCCTTATCCACTTAAACTCCCCAATGTGGTGAGAGGCAAGAGTAAAGCAGATTATCCCTAGTAATTTACTGTACTAAAATAAACATATTCATCATGCAAAATACTCGTGAAATATCATGCACAACTATGAAGAACACGAAAGTAAAACTCATTAAACAAATACAATAGAATAGAACATAAAACTTGTAAATTAATCACAAAAATCCATATTCATAATCTGATACGAATGGAGTAGGGTGAGAATCCAGCTCCACACGAATTCCACACACTTAGGATCGTTGTGCACCAAAATTCAGAAACCAACACGATCACAAGTAAGATCAAACACGGAAACAACACAAGAAGAAAAGATGGATATCGAATGGGATGTATTTGATTGTAAATCAATCAAACCCAACACATTACCACAAAGTGATTTCAATCTAACCTATGTAAATCAATGGTTAAAAAGATCTCAGTTTGGCTCGCTCTTGAAATCAAGAAACAATACGTTCTCTTTAAGGTCCTAGCTTAAAGAATCCGGTCCTATGAATAATCAACTAACCCTAATTGATTAATCACGTTTTTCACAACTTGTTTAAGGCTGCAAATAATTTAGCAAAGCTAAATGGTTTCTTCAAAATTCAATCATCATAAAAAACGTTACAAAGAATGGCCATTAAATAGGACAAGTTTCGGCCATGTTGCTTGGTAAACAAGGAAATAAAACCCTAAAAGTTGTAAAGTACAACTTGACTTCTAAACTAACCAACTTACAAACTAATCCTTTATGGAAAAAGGAAGCTAAAAACGTTTTGCCCTTCTAGAAGACAAGGACAAGCTCCTAAAATTTAGGGAATTACTTTCCTAACAAATTAAAGCCCATTACATGCCATTATCATGCAAGATAACTTGGGCCATGTAATTAAAAACGAAAATATACTAATAATAAGCCCAATTAAAATGTTTTGGACTTAATTATTAAAACATTAATTAATTCTAACTACTTAAGAAAAAGGCGCGATCCAATTTGGCAAAAGCCCAAGCACGCCATCTTGGTCTTCAATAAATAATGTCCATGGATTAGTGAATCCTAATCCCACTAGGATTGTGAATCCTAGTCTCATTTGGATTTGCCTTTATGGAACTCTTATGGAACTTGGACAAGATGAGGATTGATGAATCCTAATCCTATTAGGATTGAGCTTGGAAATCCTAATCCCATTAGGATTTGTCTTGGAAATCCTATTCCTATTAGGATTTGGCTTGGTAATCCTATTTCCATTAGGATTTGGAGTAGATTGCTTGTACGGATTCTTATCATTTGGAGTAGGGTGAGAATCCAGCTCCACACGAATTCCACACACTTAGGATCGTTGTGCACCAAAATTCAGAAACCAACACGATCACAAGTAAGATCAAACACGGAAACAACACAAGAAGAAAAGATGGATATCGAATGGGATGTATTTGATTGTAAATCAATCAAACCCAACACATTACCACAAAGTGATTTCAATCTAACCTATGTAAATCAATGGTTAAAAAGATCTCAGTTTGGCTCGCTCTTGAAATCAAGAAACAATACGTTCTCTTTAAGGTCCTAGCTTAAAGAATCCGGTCCTATGAATAATCAACTAACCCTAATTGATTAATCACGTTTTTCACAACTTGTTTAAGGCTGCAAATAATTTAGCAAAGCTAAATGGTTTCTTCAAAATTCAATCATCATAAAAAACGTTACAAAGAATGGCCATTAAATAGGACAAGTTTCGGCCATGTTGCTTAGTAAACAAGGAAATAAAACCCTAAAAGTTGTAAAGTACAACTTGACTTCTAAACTAACCAACTTACAAACTAATCCTTTATGGAAAAAGGAAGCTAAAAACGTTTTGCCCTTCTAGAAGACAAGGACAAGCTCCTAAAATTTAGGGAATTACTTTCCTAACAAATTAAAGCCCATTACATGCCATTATCATGCAAGATAACTTGGGCCATGTAATTAAAAACGAAAATATACTAATAATAAGCCCAATTAAAATGTTTTGGACTTAATTATTAAAACATTAATTAATTCTAACTACTTAAGAAAAAGGCGCGATCCAATTTGGCAAAAGCCCAAGCACGCCATCTTGGTCTTCAATAAATAATGTCCATGGATTAGTGAATCCTAATCCCACTAGGATTGTGAATCCTAGTCTCATTTGGATTTGCCTTTATGGAACTCTTATGGAACTTGGACAAGATGAGGATTGATGAATCCTAATCCTATTAGGATTGAGCTTGGAAATCCTAATCCCATTAGGATTTGTCCTGGAAATCCTATTCCTATTAGGATTTGGCTTGGTAATCCTATTTCCATTAGGATTTGGAGTAGATTGCTTGTACGGATTCTTATCATTCCCTCCCTCCTCGAAAGGATTCGTCCTCGAATCTGGAAATTGAGCTCCTGGATCAAACACCAATAAGAAAAACTCATTACAAACTCGAGCCAAGTAAAACAAATCCTGCAATAAGAAAATAAATGTGTCAGTTAAAGAAAACTTAAAATAATTATGCATATAAACATCATTTAATAAATGCAAATCAGAAAACTTATGATGATATGCAATATTAAACAACTTTAAAAAGAATACTTCAAATAGAGATGAACATAATGTTTTGAGCAACAAGAAAGTATTCAAGAGAAATTTATTAACTTCATCCTTGGACACACTAATAATAAAATGAAAATCAATGATGTTAACATGTAAAGAATGAAAAGAAAGTAAACATATATTAATGTAATTACAAATATTATCCAAGGATTCATAAGAATTTGCAAAGCAAGTATATATATAGACATCCCGGATTAAATGTGAATCACAAAAACTAAGTTGTACATTCTTTACAAGCATGTTGAAGTTATCAAAGATTAAGAACTTACAATTCCAAAGAATAAGAACAGAATATTGTACCTTCGGGAATTGAAAAGAAATTCGAAATTGAGATAACTTACCAAACAAGTGTTGAACAATCAGATTACCTTGTCGAAGTGGATACTTTTGATTTTGGAATGAATTGAAAACAGTAAGAGCAAAGTTATGAATCAAATCATCAAAATAAAGTGTATTCCAGTTAGGATAATCAATAGATTTAACACTTTGTTTAGTGTTCACAAGGGTTTTGTAATGATCGAAATTATAAGCACTCAACTTACCTTGCTTACCTTGTGGAAAACAAGTTAAGGCAGATTGGATTCCTTTCATTTGATAATGAAGGGGTTTCAATGCCATTAGGCATTTAGGAATTCCAAAAACCTGTAAGAGAGAGTAAACAGCACTAGGCAAAGAAACAAGGTTATCACTGTCAACAACAAGTATAAGTTCCTTGCTAAACATGAAGTATAAGAACTGCCTATTAATCAATGCTCTCTTAATCTCATTAGAGAAGCAAAACAACATAGATTTCTTACTAACTAATCTCGGCCTAAATTAATTTTCGTTTTGTTGTTTTTCTAGTTCCTTCTTCTTCTTAGCTTCATTTATGTCTTTACAAGCTTGTGCAATTCGAGTTTGATCTTCAAAAACTTGAGCAGGAGTTAAAGCATGAAGACTATACTTTTTACCATATGCACGAAGGCTGTAAAAATTTTTCTTGGCATGATAAAGCAACATTCACAATCAAATTGCAAGGTCTACCAAGTAAAATATGACTACCTCATTGGACAACACACATAAAACAGATATCAACATATTTCCATGGTGAAAGAAAACTTTACTTGTTTAGTGACACGATGTTTCAACTGAATTATTTAACCATTGAAGCCTATATGGTTTTGGATGTTCATGCAATTCAATTCAACTTATTTACAAACAAAGTGCTCGCCACATTTTGTGCAACTTCCACTATCAAATTACAACTACAAATTCTGTTTGCACTAAGCAACGTGTGTGAAAATAATGTTTCTTGTTGCATCAAATACATCATTATCAACTAAGGTTTGACATTTAGAACACGGCGAGAGACTCTAAAGAATTTACCGTCACCATACGTGTAGGGGCCTCATTGTTTCACTTTCTTACTTGATTCATGTTTCTCTTCAAGAGGTGGCATGTCGGCACAATCATCATCACTACCACTTCACCCACTATCAAGAGTTATCATCACTTTTCGAGTTGGACATTCAGCTTTGCTTGACCATAACCTTGACATTTATAACACGAACATCCCTCAATCTTGGAGTTGAAGAAAGTTGACGCCCGTCTTTAGAAGGTTGGACAGCAACCTTGGGCGTTGTTTTTTGAGACACCTTGAGAGGGGCACTTGATCGTTGAACTTGTGGGAATTGGCGTGGCTTGGGATGGCGGATTGAAAGGGGCAAAACTCGGCTTCTGTATCTCTTTGCCAAAGGTGGAGTTTGGTTGTGAAAACTTACCCCTTCCCTTTCATGTGCCTTTCTATCTTGATGGCTTATGGACAAGTTCATCAATATTATCAAAACTTGTAAATCAACTTGATGAGCCAAATCAGATGCATACCTCTTAAAAATCTTTCAATTGTAAGAGTCGGGATCTTCTTGAACATTAGCCTTGATCATCAAAGCTTCCATCTCATGATAATACTCCTCAACCGATTTGTTACCTTGTACAAGTGTATGTAACTGTCTATTCAATTCACGGTTGTAGTATGAAGGGACATATTTCTTCCTCATGAGTGTTTTCATGCGACTCCATGTCTTGATTGGACTTTCACCATCTTCACGTCTAGATTGAGACAACTTATCCCACCACAAACTTGCATGATCCTTTAAGTGCATAAAGGCAAGTCGAAATTTTTCCTTTTCGGGATAGTCATGGCCTTCAAAGAAGTGCTCAAGCTCACGAACCCAATCAAAATAAGCTTCCGGATCTGTCTTACCATGAAAAGTGGGAATTGTTAACTTAAGTGAAGCAATTGAGACTTTAGACTTGTTACCCTTAGAAGATGATTCGGACAACTCTTCCTCCTCCTCTTCATTAGATTCACTTTCGGACTCAAAAGCAGCATTATATTTAAACTTCTTGGATGAAGATTTCTTTGATGGCTTAGAAGTTGATGACTCCAAGAAATCAAGGCGGAGGTTGATCTTTTGTAGTATCTGTGCAAGAGAATCATTAGCAAACTTTTGCTCAGCTTCGGTTTGAGGTTTAGAACCTCTTGGTGTATTAGTTTCGTCCTCCATTATCCTGCAAGGTTAGTAAGAAACAAAAGAAAACAACAATTGAATTCCTCTCGGGTTCTCACTATGTGGATAGTAGGAGCTCTCCTCTCTTTGATATATGTTTCTCTCGTGTATACCCTAGTCTAATACTCTCAAACTATAGAGAACTTACTGTTGCAATGACTTTAAGAGATTGTCTCAACCGAGATTTTCAACAACAAGATTCACACAAGTCAAATCAAAGAAGTTCAAATAATTCACGTCACAAGAGTATTTCAGAGCACGTGTGGGTATAATTTGATTGATTCAGAAACTATGATATTTAGAAAGAGGAATCAAAGACGAGAACAACACAATTTGAATCACCAAAATCCGAGTTGTATAGCAAAAGTTATGGCACTTTTAATCCAAGGTGGTTTCAAATCAAAACTCAAGAACAAAGTGTTCTTTTTAATTTACGAAAATTAATTAAAAAAAATACTAAAAATTAAATAACAGAAATATTAAAAGTCCGAGATTATTTTCTTTTATTGGGCCTTTTTTTTTTTTTTTTATATCACGGCCCTTTTTTTTTTTTTTTGATTTGGGCCTTTTATTTATTTTTTTTTTTTTAAATTACGGCCTCTTTTTTTTTTTTTTTTTTTTTTTTTTTTTATTCGGACAACAAAAAGGACAAAACAAACTTTTAAGGTTTTGGACAAAAACCTTGTACAAACAATGACCTAGGTTCGGACAAGAACCTTAAACAACTTAGGTCAAACAAAATCTTTAAGGTTTTAAGACAAGAACCTAGTACAAGTACTTAGGTTTAAGGATGTGGCCTTGTCTTATGTGGTTCAACCTTAATTTCTCCAAACTTTAATAACTCACCAAGGACAAAGAATTTGAAAGTGCCACTTTAACAAAATTTTCAAGATTTAACTCAAGGATTTCAAATATGGTTCAAGATTCAAAATTTGACAACTTTCAAAAATCAAGAACTTCAAGAAGTTCAAGAAAGTGGTCAAGAACCAATCTTTTTCACTTGTTCAAAAAGTTTGATCGAAAGTTATTATGACAAGAGTAGATTGATGGAACTAACACAAAAAGAATTTCAAGAATTGAGCAAGAACTCACAAAGTTATGATAATTTGAAACTAGGGTTTATAAGAAACCCTAATCTTGACACCTAGGGTTTGGACGTGAAATCAACAAATAAAACACAAAGAATCCAACACTATGAATGCAAGAAAATAGTGCAGAATATTGAGACAAAGATGGCAGCAAGGATCGAACAAGAAACACAAGAAGAACAACACAAAAACGCAAGAAAATCAAGTAACAAGATCAACTCGATTTGGGCAGATTTTAAGCACCAATTTGCATGCGATTTTTGGACAGAATATTAATGAATTTAAGACTCAATTAATATATATATTTACTGCAGAATTTTAACTTTAAAAACAGCAGCAATTCGAAGCAAGAACAGTAGCAAAAAGATGTCAAAAATCGTAAACATCAAGAAGGCAATTTTCGGGCAGATTTGATCAACTTTGGCTTATGCGATTTTGATGAATTTAAAGACACTAACTATGACGACTTTGGACAGCAAGAAACACGTGAAAACAGCAACTAAAAGACTCCAAAAACTGCAGAAAAAATTGACGCACAAAGGACAGCAAGAACGACTCAAAAAGTAGAGCAAAATCCGAGAAGGAAAAACAAAGCGCAAACCTGAATTTTGTGATGAACAACCTAGAAGCTCTGATACCAATTGAATTGGGCTTTTGCCAAATTGGATCGCGCCTTTTTCTTAAGTAGTTAGAATTAATTAATGTTTTAATACGAATGGAGTAGGGTGAGAATCCAGCTCCACACGAATTCCACACACTTAGGATCGTTGTGCACCAAAATTAAGAAACCAACACGATCACAAGTAAGATCAAACACGGAAACAACACAAGAAGAAAAGATGGATATCGAATGGGATGTATTTGATTGTAAATCAATCAAACCCAACACATTACCACAAAGTGATTTCAATCTAACCTATGTAAATCAATGGTTAAAAAGATCTCAGTTTGGCTCGCTCTTGAAATCAAGAAACAATACGTTCTCTTTAAGGTCCTAGCTTAAAGAATCCGGTCCTATGAATAATCAACTAACCCTAATTGATTAATCACGTTTTTCACAACTTGTTTAAGGCTGCAAATAATTTAGCAAAGCTAAATGGTTTCTTCAAAAAAGGTTTCCACAAGGTAAGCAAGAACGACTCAAAAAGTAGAGCAAAATCCGAGAAGGAAAAACAAAGCGCAAACCTGAATTTTGTGATAAACAACCTAGAAGCTTTGATACCAATTGATACGAATGGAGTAGGGTGAGAATCCAGCTCCACACGAATTCCACACACTTAGGATCGTTGTGCACCAAAATTCAGAAACCAACACGATCACAAGTAAGATCAAACACGGAAACAACACAAGAAGAAAAGATGGATATCGAATGGGATGTATTTGATTGTAAATCAATCAAACCCAACACATTACCACAAAGTGATTTCAATCTAACCTATGTAAATCAATGGTTAAAAAGATCTCAGTTTGGCTCGCTCTTGAAATCAAGAAACAATACGTTCTCTTTAAGGTCCTAGCTTAAAGAATCCGGTCCTATGAATAATCAACTAACCCTAATTGATTAATCACGTTTTTCACAACTTGTTTAAGGCTGCAAATAATTTAGCAAAGCTAAATGGTTTCTTCAAAATTCAATCATCATAAAAAACATTACAAAGAATGGCCATTAAATAGGACAAGTTTCGGCCATGTTGCTTGGTAAACAAGGAAATAAAACCCTAAAAGTTGTAAAGTACAACTTGACTTCTAAACTAACCAACTTACAAACTAATCCTTTATGGAAAAAGGAAGCTAAAAACGTTTTGCCCTTCTAGAAGACAAGGACAAGCTCCTAAAATTTAGGGAATTACTTTCCTAACAAATTAAAGCCCATTACATGCCATTATCATGCAAGATAACTTGGGCCATGTAATTAAAAACGAAAATATACTAATAATAAGCCCAATTAAAATGTTTTGGACTTAATTATTAAAACATTAATTAATTCTAACTACTTAAGAAAAAGGCGCGATCCAATTTGGCAAAAGCCCAAGCACGCCATCTTGGTCTTCAATAAATAATGTCCATGGATTAGTGAATCCTAATCCCACTAGGATTGTGAATCCTAGTCTCATTTGGATTTGCCTTTATGGAACTCTTATGGAACTTGGACAAGATGAGGATTGATGAATCCTAATCCTATTAGGATTGAGCTTGGAAATCCTAATCCCATTAGGATTTGTCTTGGAAATCCTATTCCTATTAGGATTTGGCTTGGTAATCCTATTTCCATTAGGATTTGGAGTAGATTGCTTGTACGGATTCTTATCATAATCTCGGGAGCACAATAGATTTAGTTGAAAATAGCTAAACCAAACATCATAATATTAACAATTCAAAATTCAATTGAAAACATGGCTTTAAAAAAATGATAAAACCTTGAATTGTAAAATTCTTGGAAGACATCCTCAAAACCAATGAATCAAACAACAAAGATATTTCAATCCGTTAAAGCTGCAATTCTCCAAACAATAGCAAAAAGAAAACCCTAGCTATTACAAAGAGAAAACCTTGCTTAAAGCTCTAAAAATTGTCAACCGTAAAATATATGAAACCCTAAAAAGGAAAGAAAACGTTGTCTGTCCTAAATTATGATCTCCTTTTAAAATTACATAAAAGTTGGCCTTACATAGGCAACACCTTGAAACCCTACCAAACACTGCTAAAATGACACGTTTTTAGGCCATAACATGTAAGGAACAAGTTAGGAAACATCCCATAACAAAAAGACATCTTACAAACCTTAAAAACTCCAAAAAAGAAATTTTTGTAGATGTTTATACTCCCGATGTCGCGACGTTCAGCTCTCCACCTCGTGACGTCCAAGAAATGTTTGGAAAAATTTCAAAACAGTGAGCCACATCGCGAGGTGAAGCTTTGCACATCGCGACATTCAGCATTATGGCCATGTTTCTCTATGATTCTAGATGAATTTCGAATAACCAAAAACATGAATTGTAGCTCTATCTCATTGCCTTCCAATGCCAGTTGAATCACCCAATTTGGACGTAAATTGAGAGAGCTAAGATTGAAATGCTAAAGCGCAATAGATTTTCTCAACTTTTGTTCTTTGTCATCTTTTGATGTGTTTCGCGATTTTAACCCTTCTTGGAGTCTCAAGCCTCGATGGTATCAATTTGAGACTTTTTTCCACTCTATATAATGTCTCAATATATAGGATTTGTTATCAATAATTGGAATTAACACCTTTAACATCTTGTGAAACAAGAAGCCATCTTATTTGTGACGTAAGTCACTTTTTTCGCCTAAATCTCATCTTTCTTGATCTTTCTCAATCTTTTCCTCTTATTTTTGCCTCTTTGCTAAATAACCTATAAAATACATAAAAAACATATTAAACAGCACAAAGAAGGTACAAAGTATAAACGAAATAGCATATATAAGGTGTACATATTTTCTTTATCAAAACCTTTAGGAACCCTTTAGTCTTGCCACGTAAGCCAATAGTCATTCTTTTTCTTTAATTTTGTATTATGAAATTAACCTTGTTTCTCATGTGAGAGTGCAAATGATACTTAAGACAAATTTCATCACAAGAAAGAGTTCAAGTCAAGGTGCATACATAAAGGATGTCATCCAAAAATAGGAAATGTAAGCAATGACTTTAAAGATGAGAGGACCGTCATGGATGACACCCAAGGGAAGGGCTAAAGATGAAGACTTGCTCCCCAAGGAGGATTACCTTACAAATAAATTGTACTTAAATAGGTTTATTTTTTTTTTGTAAATCAGAGAAGTAGATTTTCTTTCTCTCTAAGTTTTATGTTCAGTATAAATATAACCTCTCAAGACCATTTTTAAAGATCCCAAAGTTCCCCATTTTTAGAGTTTGGCCAGTTCTAGTTCCAGATCTCCATTTTTGGCCAAGAAGAAAAATTTTTGACCTTATACTAGAAGTAGAACAATAGTAAGAATCAAATTAGAGAGAGAGAATTTGTGCTTCTTTGTAATACCTTTGCTTAAAAGATCTCTTCATTACAAGTAAAGCTAGGACATTTTATTGACTTATCAAAATTTAAGAATTATTCCTTCTCTGTGATGGGTAATCTCTTGAATTTCTTTCCTTTTTCTTTAACTTGTTTGGTGTTTTTGGCCATGGAAGGCTAAATCACTATGGTGTTCTTGGATAAAGTGTTGTGAGTCATGAAATCCTTGTTAAATACTAGTCTTGTGTTGAGAATAATGATGATTGATCGATTTATGTGTTCTTAAGAAAGATGGAATTGTGAAAACCATATTCATTAACTTCTAATTTGTGATTTTGAATGGTTGAATTCAAGGGATTTATGTTTGTTATGTGTTTGATTAATTTCCAAGTTAACTTACATGTAATTGAAAGATGAATCTTATTAAACTACTCTAGAGAAGCATAAACCACCATAAATCGATTAAATTTGCATGTTTTATATGAACTTATCACTTTACACATGTTATGAAAAATGTCCCATAGGTAGTGATCCTTAGGAATTTGCATGCAAAGACTAGAAGGATACTTGATTTTTGTTGTGATCAAAGGGGTCTTGTCTTTGCTAAGAGAAGAACCCTGAGGTCTCTCAATACTGAATTAATGTAGATGAAGTTGGTTGAGTGGCCGGCCATTGTAATGGGTTGTGGTTTTAATTAATAATCGAACTTATCTCTATAAAGGGAAGGGGATAATTGATGAGTTTTGCCCTAGGTGCATCTACCAAGGTGGCTTAGGACCATTCCATAAGGACAATGTTTTTCTTCATGAAATCAATCATTATAGCTCAACACAAGATTATTAGTTCAATAGATGAAATTTATCACAACACATGTCCAAGAACACTATTCTTTCTCCATTTGAATACCTTACTAGTTCTATGTGATTGCTTTGCTATTTGATTAGTTGCGAATTTGCATACGTTTCTATATATTTCAAGACCTTTGAACATATCACATCTTTTAGCTAGTGTACCTCCCTGTGGGATCGATACCTTACTCACCCTTCTAAAAAGGTTGGGTAAAATTACAAATTTACTTGTAGTCTCAAAACACACAGACCATATCATACATTTGAAAAGTTGGCATTGTGATGGGGATAAAGTAACGAACCATCCCTTATTCTTAAGAAAACACCCCCCGTGTGCCATCTTTACTAGTGTGTGAAATCGAGCCGACAAGTTGGCCTCGTTACTGGGGAGACGATGGTAAAGGATGAAGAAGTAAAGGAAAAAAATTAAGAAATATGACGAGGTTAAGAAAGAGAATATAGGCATGAAGAAAAGAATTGATGATCTCAATGTATGCCTATCCAACTGCACTCTAGGAAAGGAAAATTTAGAAAACTTTTTCGGAAAGATTAGGTTTGGAAACAATAAGTATGCCTTAGAGTATGCACATGATCAAGGGAGTCAAAACTCAACTCCTAAATTTGTAAAATCTAAACAAAATGGATACCATCATCACCCTGGAAGTGAAGTGAAAAATGCTAATCATAACTCAAATAAGTATCATGGAATGGATAGCTTATATAATCACCATTTTTATATTGTAGTGTAAAACTCTAAAAATCATTTACACTATCATTGTTATGGAACTCAAATACATAAATCATACCATCAATATCTTGGAAGAAAAATGCCAAACTCAAAAACTAGATATGGTGATAGTAGGACATATACCATAGAGCCTCCTATTCATTTAAATATAATATGGTATGTAATTAATGTAGTAAATATGAGCATATTTCTAGAAAATGCTTTGCAAGAGAAGAAATAGAATTAGAACAAAGAAATTGATAAAAAAACAAAATTAAAGAAGTGCACAAGTTAAAATATGAGAAAAATAATATATGAAATGCATGTGCTTAGGGAGTGCTAAGCGTGTCATGTACTTGCAATTTAACTCTTAACTGACATAGAAGTGGTAGTCAAATATTTTATCCACAAGGAAGGGTAAATGTTCGAAACCATTTAATTCTCAACTTTCTAAGTACACACTAGCAGACAAAGACTATACTAATAAAAAACAGAAAATCGAGGATTGAAAACAAGTAAGAAAGTATGGCCTTCGGTACTAGCTCCTGAGCCATTGCCTATTAATTCCTATTATGACTCAGTCATGAATTAATAACACATTGAGGGACACATTTATGCCTATAAGTATCAAAGAAAGTTAGTATGTACACCATATTTCAATCCAAACTACAAGACTCCTGTACCTTTCCATGATGAGAACAAGCACAAACTCTAATTTAACACTACACTTCCTAATTCACTACTTCTAGCTATTATATATCAATCTATTTCATCCTCTTCTTATGATGGAGATAGGGAATTCATTCAATTAACCATCCTCACCGTAGCAAACCTCTCAGCACCACGATCTCAAGTTCCAATGTCACAAATTGGCATGATGACCGCATTTTATGAAAATGACTCTTCAAACAAGTACTGAGACTCCAATATTCACTCAACAGTGTTAAAATTCATGAATTAATCTTCATTTTCCTAAACTTACTAAACCTTGGCATGATGACCACAAACAAAGCAGTTCAAGCAATTTCATATCAATTCATGTAAATTGCACCGAAGAAATGAATTACGAGCACGTATTATTCATAAACTAAGTCACATTCAGCATCAACAAATAATGAGCCAACCAGCACCTGAGAGAACACGAATTTAGCCGATCATAATTGAGATTGGGTCAAATTCAAGTACAAAAGATAAAAATCTCAACATAACTGTGAATTCAATTAAATTGTACATATTAAAGATCAAGTATTGAGTTCCAAAACGTTTCCATAGTACAAATCCAAATGAATCTAGTTGAATTTTCTTTACTTGTGATCCGAGTTCAAGAGAGAAAATATAGAGTAAAAACGAGCGAAAATGAGTAGGAGAGAGAATGTGTTCTCTAATATTTTCCAAAAATAATCCCCTTACTTCACTGAAAAGTATTGTATTTATAGAGTAGCCACGTCAGATTTCCTCTCTCAACGAGTACGTGCTCAACTTCAAGATCACGTTCCTCCAACGAGCTCTCGCCACATGTCCCTATAGAATGTAAAATACAAGAAATCAGTCATTCTAATTCTTAAAGAAAATTCCAAAAGAAAATGAAAATAAGGAAAAAAAAGCTGAAAAATTTGTTCAAGTTCCTAAGCTCCGTGCGCCCAACGCGAGGAAACTGTTTGTGTGTGGCGGGCACACAGTGCTCCTGCCACTAAGTACGTGTGTGAGTGGCGAGCGCACCATGCGCCCACCATGTGATTTGTGTGTGTGGAGGTCGCACCATGTGTATTTGTGTGTGAGTGGCGGCCGCACAAATGTAAAGTCTCAACATGCCTTGGCATGCTGAGGTTGGTGCGGGTGTGGCTCGGCATGCTTTGGCATGCCAAGGTGCGTGAACATGCCTTTAGTTTGGCATGCCAACGACATGACTAGATGTGCAATTGTGTGCGAATGTCATTCGTTATGCTAAAAGAATGCCGGCATGTGTGCAAGTATGTGTGTGCGTGTGTTGAAGTACATGTGCATGTGTGTGTAAATGTGCGTGCTTGAGTTGTTGTGTGGTTGGCATGGGTGTGTGCTTGAGGGCAAAAGGTTGGCATGCGAAGGTTAACGGCTAGCTTGCTGACCGGCATGCCAATGCTGTCAGCTGATGTGCTAAGGTTACTGGCCTAGCATGCTCACCAGCATGCCAAGGTTAGCGGCTGGCATACCAACTTGCACATCGGTTGCCTAACTTGTTGAAACGTGCCTTTTTTTCGTCCTTTTGACCATTTTGCATGTATTTTTTCACTTCTCTGTATGCCAAGTTGTAAATGTACTGAACACATAAAATGTCACATAAACATGAAAACACATATAAAACAATAGCAGAAGCCACACAAAATACACTATATAAGTCAGTACAGAACTGACTTATCAGGGACATATTAGTAAAATGATTATGAGCATGCTTGAGTACCTAAGTTTGACAACCGAGTAACAGCTAGGTTAAAGTGTCTCTTACTTTAGAGTACTTTATCTTGGCTTAGTTTATATAAAGAAATCATTTGAAATATGATGGATGATTTCCTTGAATTTGTTATTTGAAAAGATTATTTAAATTAATAAATTATTGATATGTGATTATATGTGTTGGATTACTATGTGTTCAAAATTGGAAATTGTGTTTTGCGTCAAAATTTAGGTTGTCAACATACGGAAAATGGTCCAAAAACAAAGGAAACTATGCCAAAAATTTTTTTTCAAAAGTATACAGTTAGCAAATATTTTTGAAATGTGGATGAAGTTTTGAAACCTAGCCACCCATAAGTTTGCAAGGAGTGGAAGATAAGCTCTTTAAAAAAAATAGAATCATTTTACATTACTTGGTTTAGAGTATGACTTAATTAATGTCAAAATTGAATGCTAAATGACTATTTGGTATAAGAGTATTGTTCCAATATGTGGTATCATTATAACAAGTGGCATCACCTCAACAAAGTGGTATCATGATTGATTGAAAATTGGGAGCCATATTAATGGACAAACTCTTATTTGTTTTGATGAACTTATATGTGTAAATTTCTCTCATATGCACTTTAGTGTTTATATGTTTTTGTTGATGACAAAGGGGGATAAATTAGGAATTATGTGATTAGGTGATTTGTTATATAAGAAATGAGAAATGACAATAGAAGGAAAGAGAAGAAATTAGGAATGGAAAATAACAGAGGGGGAGAAAAAGAGCATACATTTAGGGGGAGCATTTGTTAATGAAGAGAGGGGGACAAAAGGTTAATGTATTTAGGGGAAGCATTTGTAATGTTATGTCACATATAATTTGCTTTCTATGCTTTTATTTATATGATCATATATTTGGTTTGTCATCATAAAAATAGAGGAGATTAAAAGACCTATAGTCATAAATATACTTGTTGTTCTAAAGATTATCAAACTGAGACATATTGTGTCTTAATCCATTTATTTTAATGATGAAAAATATAATTATATATACCAATAATTTTTTAATGATAAGTTGGTAAATCACCAACATATTGGCCTAATTTCATAATGAATTTGCTTAAGTTCTCAAGTAGTTAGTGTTGTTTACATTCATTTGTGTGTTGTTAAAGGTGGAAGGACAAAAGGAAAGCCAAAAGAAGAAAAATGAGCAAAAGAACTAAAAAAGGAGCAAAAAGTTTGCAGTTGGTGCAACCACTGAAAAGCTGCGCCACGATGAAGACACTAGGAGCGTGACTATGACTTTACTGCGCCATGGGAAATGTTGAGATAGATGCACTGCGCAACTTTAGAAATGTCACGAAAATCAGAGTTCCAAAAGGTGTAGTTACACAAGAGCTAGGGATGGACGAAATGAAACCTTTCCATGACTTCAAATAGGCTATGCGAAGGTTGCCATGCCAAGCCACGTAACAATACATAGCTTACGCAAGCAGAAGCACAACATAGGAAAAAAACATCCACATGCAAGAAATGGTATGGCTAGCGTAACTTAGGCTAACTCACACCATGAAGAAATCATGCTCAAGAAATATTAGCGGAGATTCGCGTGACCTCAATTAGCCCACGCGATAAGGTTGTAAGCGATGTTGTGCCTGCGATATGGACAAAACAGCAAAGGAATGCACGATGTAACTTATCACTAGCTACGCAAAGTGTAACCAAAGTGAGCAACTGAAAGAAGAACCTCGCATAACCAAGGGTAGCCCAGGCGAAGCTGCAGGATTCAACAAAACAAAGCTGTGCAATTCTAGTCCACTTACTCTATTGAACCGTTAGTGAAGTGGGCACAACGTTACTTGAGCCACCCTACGCCAAATACCAGTACTTTTGAAGTTGAGAGTAGTGCAACCTGCAGCAAGCTACGTGGTGGGAATGGTTGACTCAAACACATGGTTCAACTTGAAGACATCCCACACGAATTGACGCTGCAGTATACTTGGTGTACCTTTTGTACTTTTTGCAACTTTATTACACTTGTGGTCCTCTCCTACCTACCTTTTGAGATCTAACATGTATTCCTAATTTTTTTAGGTTACTTTTATGAATTTTAGAACTAAAAAGTAGGTCAAAAAGTGGGCTTATTTTGTAATAAGGACAACACTAGAACACTTGGAGAAAAGGGGGACTCTAGAGAAAAACAAGACAACATCTTCTTCTTCAAGAAGGAGAGACTTGAGTTCCAAGGAAGATAGTCAAATGGTGATGACTTCGATTAATCAACACTTGGAAAGCCCAAATCTTGAAAGCATGATGAAAGAACAAGGAAAAACATGCTTTGACAGTAATGGATAAAGAGAATGCGTGTTAATTCAAGAAACGTTAGCTGCCACTTTTAGTTAATTAGTTATTTTCATTTCAACAAATAAATTAGGGAAATTACCATGGTAACTTGTTGAGAGTTTCTAGAATAGGAAATTCCAAATTCGAATTTTTCAAACTTATTTGAAAAGTGATAGGTTCCAAATTTGAATTTGTTGATAGGATCCAAATTTGAATTCAGCTGATAGAATACAAATTTTTATAAGATAGATAGGATCCAAATTTGAATAAGTTATATAGGATCCAAATTTGAATTCAGTTGATAAGATCCAAATTTGAATAAGGTATATAAGATTCAAATTTGAATAAAGTAGATAAGTTGTACATTTGAATTTGGATCTCAAATTCATTGATGTAATCTATACTTGCCTCTAAATAGGCCTCTTGTGTTCAATGAAGGACATATTGGAATTGAGTTTAATTTAGAAAGTTAATTTATAAGAATTGTTTTCTTTAAGTTCTTTGCTCAAGAACAAGTCCATATCCTTTTAACTCAAACAAGTCCGGTTTTGGATTGATTTGGTTTTAACTTGGATTCTTAAGGCAAGTTCTTTAGGGTTCTTGTTCCATCGTTCATATTAATCGTTCTAATTAACAAGTTTAATTATGGTGGTTAATTTCTCCATTGAATTCTTATTTCTTATTTTCGTTCAAGGCTTTATTTTCAAAGATAGATCATAAATCTAAATTCTTTCTCGGTGAATTCTTACCTTGAATGATATCAATTAATGCCATGGCATTGATGCCACGACATTAACAGCCTAGGAGAGGGAAGATTAGTGAATTGTGTGTGTGTGTCGTGTACTATTTATAGTGCATTGAAGAAATGACATCCATGTCATGACATCAAATGCCTAATTTGGGTTCTAAGTCTTAGTGGTTTTCTAGGTCTAGGTTGGGTATGCCTAAGGGTTGCTTGAGTAAGAGAAAACTAGGTTGAGTGCAAATCCTATGACAGCACGTGGTAAGGTGATCCTCACACGTGGTATGTAATTTTTGGTCTAGCACAAAATTTAGCAAACAAACAAACAAAGAACAATGCACATTGATCCAAACCCTTACGTTATACAAGGAAATCTACCAAACCCAACTAATCTTGGTGTTAACTAAATTAACTTGGCTTTCTCTCAATTAAGAGCGAGAAGATTAACTAAATTAGCTTGGCTTGCTCTCAATTAAGAGCGAGAAGATTAACTACCTAAGGTCACGCTTAGAAGTTTACTGGAATTCAATATTGGACCATACTCAATAATGAAGGTTTTCTCAAAGTTAAAACTAAAAGAAGGTTTCCTTCAAAATTCATCAACTCTATTTATTCCCTAAAGAATATGTCTTTAAAGGAACTAATATGTAATTAGGACAGTAATTGTTTGGAATAGATTTAGTAAAACAAAAAAAAATTAAAAATTGAAACTAATATGAATGCTAATGTCGCAACGTGGACGATTGCGCGTCGTGATGTGGAGAGTACTGGACGTTGCGGCATGGAGAAAATAAATATTTTTCCACATTTATCCAGTGAGTGATGTCATTAGGCAGCCACTACCAAGTCCCCACTGCTGTGTCTATTTCTTGATTATAAATATATTCCTTAGATTCCAGTATTAATCACCCAAGAACTAACCAAATGAGTACTGAACTACATTCTAGCAACCTGCAGTTCCTTAACGTTTGTATAGTGCATTTCTAATCCCATCTTGCTAAGTTCCCATTTTCTAGTGTTACTCCTTACCCCCGAGTACAATTCTACGGAACATCCACTACTGATTTCACCCATTATCCCCATATCAAATAGTAAGGAGAAAACAAGTTACATCAATAGCTTATGCCTGAAAGGTGCCCAGGATCGTTGGCATTTCAATGATCACATCTTGCCATTCCTATGCCACACCGCAGTTCAACCACTACACATCATTCTGCCATAACTCAATTCTCTCCTTTGCATAATGAGGGCAGAGGATCAGCAATAACTTTAGCTGAGAAGCATAGAGTTTACATACTCCATTGATAAGTGGATTTTATACCAGCTTATATATCTTATTTCACTTAACTTTTGACTTGTATTTCAGACATTTATGTGGTGTTTTGTGTTGTTTTGTGCGTAAATGTGGTTTGCAAGTGGTTGCGCTAAAATGGTTAAAAAAGGCCAGAAATTATGATGAACTGATGCAATTGTGTGTTTGATACTAATTGGCAAGGTTGAGAGGTCAAAACCACTAGGAAGGTGAATGAAAACCAAAATGAGCTTGCTAGGTTTGATTTAGGGTTCGGGCAGAATGGGTTGTGCAACTTCATTTGCGTGTAACGCTTTCAATACTTATCCAAATGATGAGATCTTGCATGTTCTGTAAAGCTCTTTGAGGGTACTTCATATCTTATATTTTAACTTTCTTCTAATTTTGTGTGCAAGTATGAGAAACAGGGGCATCTTTCCAATTGCTACTTCAGGTTTTTATACTTGAGTTCATATTGCCACAGTTTGGTAGATTGTTAATATCTTGTGCTACATACCTCCAATGATGCTGATTATTGAACCAATGGAAAGCCAAGAGAGAGCTCTAAAACTTTTATGTTCACCACAAAGTCTGATTCAGAGCCGAAGGGACACGAATGTTGCATAGAAGAAGGGAGACGTGCTGAAGAAGAAAATTTGGCCTACGACATGTCGTAGGCCGATTTGTGAAGAGAAAATTAAGCCTACGACATGTCGTAGGCTATTTAAGAGGAATGGAAGTTTGCTCCACGACATGTCGCAGGCCATTTTAGAAGAATGGAAGTTGCTCCACGACATGTCGTAGGCTTAAAATCCAGTTTTGCCACGCCTCAGTGTTTCGGTCATAACTCTCTCATATTAACTCAAAATTGGATGATTCAAAAGGCTGTGGAAAGCTAACTCATAGTGCTATAACTTTGGTGTTTTAAGCTTTTCCAAATTCACAGTGCATCATGGTCGGATTTTGGCTAGAAGTTGCTGCCAGGAAGCATTATGCGTTTGTGAAGTTCAGAAATTCGAATAAGTGTTTGAAGCTCTGAATTTTCAGGTTCAGCGAGGCGGATGAAGGCGTGCACCTTCGGGACTGGAAGGCGCGATTTCGTAAGGGCTCGACTGCTTGGGTTTCGCGGAGCAGATGAAGGCGTGAGAAACTTTGGCTCAAAGGCGTGGAAAAAGTCTGATTCGTGCACCTGAGACCTGAAGCAGTGAAGGCGTGAAGCATGGAAGCTTGAAGGCTCATACGGGGTAATAAAGTTGTTGAAGGCGCTGGAATTTACTACTGAAGGCGCTGGATTGCTGAGAAAGATCTTCAACATCAGTTTTTTTCACAATTTGGGCTGATTTTTAGTCCCTCCATTCGAGGGCATTCTTGTAACTTTGTAGATATTTTTAGTTGCGTATTAGCTACGTTTTTATGATTCTCTATATATATAGGAAATGTAGCTAATATGTAAGGAGATCCCTAGACCATTATTCATTATTCACTTTCACAATTTCATAACCAACTTTTGAGAGCTAGAGAGCGGGAATTAATTTGAAGATCTACTTTCTCTCTCTAGTCTCTCTCTCTAACATTTGAGCTCCATTTTCTATTCCGATCAAAGATTTGCTCCGATCATTGTAATTCTCGTATCAATTAAGGAAGCTCTTGGAAGAATTCAATTGGTAAACTCTTTCCATTTATTGAAAATGAATTGTTTCAAGTTCCAAATTGTTGATCGTGAATTGGTAATGGAGTTCTATGGTTAGATCTCTCATGTTCTAGAGTTTCAACCGGTTAAATGTATAATTAGATTATGCAATGTTATGCAATTGACATAATTTCTTAAGGATGAAATCATATGTGATTTTAATGATTAAATCTTGTTGAGTTTCATGAATTCACACTTTTATTGAATGAATTGAACTTTGATTGTGGTCGCCATGCTGAGTTGAAGTGAGATTTACCAATATCTGTGAGAATTGCATGAAATGAAGACTGAATGTATGATGATTGAGTCTTCCACTTGCTGCTTGAATCATGATTTGAGATGCGGTCGCCATGCCTGTGGAGAATCTTTGAGTTGTTAGGAAAAAGTTAGAAGGTCAGGCCTAGGTCAGGCCTCGCCATGGGACACCGTAGGAATTGCATGCTAGATTTGCTAACTTTGGAGAGTTGAGGCATTGCTGGTTGAATCCATTCTACTTAGGCCTCGCCATGGGAAAAGTAGAATGTCAAGCAGTATAGAAAGCACTGTGGTCGTCATGCTAAGTGTTAGCTAGCCTCCTGGGCAATAGAGATCTCCTCACTGTTTTACTTGTGTGTCAAGAGCATTGCAATCATGGCCTAATGTGCATTCAACTGGTGGAAATACTCTAGAGCATCCAATCTCTTCCTTTTTTTACACTTTATTTGTTGCATTTGATTCTTTACTAGTTAGTGTCTAGTTTTATTTTTTTCGTGACATTCTGTGAGCAAAAATTTAGATTCTTGATACCTCCTTTTCCCTGTGGATACGATACCTTGCTCACTACTACTATAGTTAGTGAAATAGGATAAATTGACGAGCCACGACACTCGAAATCAATTTTTGGCGCCGTTGCCGTGAAAAAAGGCTTGGTTTTCTTGAATTTGGATTTGCTCTGTTTTGTTTTCTTTTCCTTTGTGTTGCTTAATAGTTTTCTTCTGTTTCATTTTGGTAACTTTTTTTGTATTTTGTAGTTTTCGTATTTTGTTGTCTGCTTTGGTGTATGTGTGTCAGGTGCAGGACATTGCAGTTCACTGTAATTGAGTATTGCACAAGTACCCAAGCATGTCTAGATGGTACGAGGACTTCTCTCCACCACCATATGAAGGGCAATGGCAAAATCAAGCACAAAACAACAACTCACATCACATTGGGACACAAGGACTTTCTGTGGAGTACATGTTTTCTCAACTTCTATAAAAACTTGACAGAGGCTTACAAAAGGGAGAGCAATGGCATAACCAACAACAAAGCAATGAGTGTTATCTGAGAGAAGAGGCAAAATTGGAAAACATGTTGTCTCAAGTTTTGGAGAGAATTGATAGAAATGAAACAAGGTTTGCTCAACTGGAAGAAGAGCTTCAAGGGCGACAAGAAAGGTTTGATCGAATCAACGCTTTAATAAGCAACCTATGGGAACAAATTAAGACACTAACTCTAGATGCACAATACCACTCACAAGGTACACCTCTCATTTCTAGCGTACCACCTCCTGAGGACAGTCATTTTGATATGCATGCTAATGTCGAGTGTGGCTTAAAGTGTCTAAGGGAGGAGGAGTCTACATGTTTTGGGGATATTGTACATGAGTGCTTTGTTGCTGATTCTTTTGAGCATGAATATGTGCACTTTGATGTTGAGGATGATGGCTTCTTTAGTGATCTTGATAGTGATGACTCTCGTGTTCTAAGTTACCAAGTTACTAAGCTGGAAAATGTGTCTAAAGTGGAGTCTTGCATTAATTTCATGGAATTCAATGAGTCAAATGATGTTGATAACCATTCATTAGAGTTTTCTCCTTTTGATGGCTTTGTGGATTGTATAGAGACACTTCTTGATGATCAATGTGAGATCTTGCATGAAAATAATGTTGTAATGGCTAATGAGGATGTCAACCCTTTGTTTGAAACTCTAGTTGAGGCACCAACTCTTGGAGTGATTATTGAATCTAAAGGTTTAAATGGTGACTCACAAGAATTGCAAAATGAGATGCTCTTGTTAATTGATGATAATGCTTCCTATGTTGTTAACAAAGAAGAGACTCTAGAAATTCCACATGTTAGTCTAGATGATGAAGATGTGCCAATTTTTAATGACATTGCAAACATTGTGGAAAATTGCTTTATTGATGAATCCATTTTTGAACTTACTGGTGGTTTTGAGTTTACTGATGAATTTGTTGAGACCATGGATGTACAACCCTTGGTTGAGCCTTGCAGGATTGAGGAGCCTATTATGGTGGATTAAGAAAAAGGGGTGCCTACAATGGGGGAGCTTCGGTGGTTCCAAGTTAAATTTGTAGCGGCTGCTTCCCGTATGCACGAGCTTAAGCACTTCATTAGACCTATTCTTCAAGTGCCATACAGGAGGATAATGAGTTCTTATGAAATATCTTTTTTCTGGTACAGAGAGGGTTATTCCGATTCTTGAAGAAGAAAGTTTCATAAATAAAGTCTAGCTGGAGACTCCAAAATCTAGAACTACTTCTTTTCATTTTACCTTCAGTTTTTGGTTTAACTATTTGTTATGATATTTTGCATTTTTGCTTATACTCACCAAGGCCACTCAAGTTGTAGGGCCATGAACATGAAGGAAGTTGCAAGGGAAATATGCCATGCACACATGAGGCTAAGTGTGGGGGAGTGGAGTCATGAACCATTCCCGCAATGCACATAATCCTTTTGTCTTACTTTTCAAGCATGATTGTGCATGTGCCATTTAGTGTTCTTAGTTGTAAAATTTTACACCACCATGGTTCTTAATCATGGGATTTTTCATGCAATAAAGAACTTCAAACAAGGACACTATACCGAGCAAGCATTGGATTTCATGACATATCAATACCAGGGGGTTCCTAAACCTATCTTTACTTTACATTGAGGACAATGTAAGTTTTAAGTGTGGGGGAGGGAATGCATGTTATGATTTGTGTCTTTTGGACCTGATATGCTTACTTTTTGTTATGGAAATTTCTTTTGTGCTATGTGATGCAAAGTATGTTAATTTTAAGTTTTGCTGTGTTATTTTGAGTTTGTGCATATTATACGTGGTATATGTTGTGTTTTACATTTTTTGTGCAAATTTTATAATTTTTGAGTTTGAATGTTTTTGGTGAGATTTTTTTTGAAATTTGTGAATAATTGATGGCGTTGGTGAGCACGAGTTGTGTTGTGTGTCAATGGAATATGGTGTTAGTGTTGGTGTGTGTTGAGGAGGGTGACAAAAGTTTGAGTGTGTGGACTATAAAGTTAATATCACACATGTATTTGAAACTTTGTTCTTAGTTCACTTTGGCTTATTCCAAGTTCATCACTTTAATTTTTTTTTTGAGCTTGCATGTGAAAATTTTTTGTTTCTGGTCCTAAGTTTGAGGAAATTGGTACATTTTGCTGGCTAAAGCCCGATGTTAAGGTAATATAGATATGCCATGCAAAACTAAATGACACAGGAGGTATGTGTATGGAAGCTTACTCTTCTTGCTATGCATTTGTCCGGATGTTTCCAGAGTTCGTGCATGTTAATCGACTTGAAGCTTTTATGAACATGTGCATGCATAGGAGAAGATATGGAAGAAAAAGCCTTTGGCATCTGGGAAGGAAAAAGCCACAAGAACCTGGCAAATGATTAAAGGGAAAAAAAAGCCACAAAACCCAGGCAATGGTACCAATAAGTATCACAAATGATCACAAATGAAGCACCAATGTGCTTAATAAGGGCAATGTCCCATAGAGCTGTGTGCGCATAGGATACCATGGATCTTGTGACTGCATGTTCATAAGAGTGGCGAAAGAGATAGGCTAGTATTGAATGAGTGAGACAACTAAATGGTGTATAGCAAGGGAATAGATGAAGTGCATGTTCCTCAGCACACACTTGCACGCGTGGCATGTTGGTCTTTATTCATCGTGCCTTAGTTGATAATTGGTGCTAAAATCTGAAGGCTTGGTGCCAGAAACCTTGGAATGAATTCTTGTGTGAAAGAATGTCTTGACGAACTTGGATGTGGCCATTTTGGATGAATGAACTATGTGTTAGATACGGGTGACGAAAATGAGTTTTGAGTGTAAAATTTGCTTAGAGGCAAGCTAGTGTGACTTGAGTTGAAATGGAAAGGAAAGTTGTTTCTATTAAAAGTTCAAAGCATGGTGTATGTGTGGCATGTTGTTGTGATTGAGTTTAAATGGTATTTTGTGTCTTTGCTTGAGGACAAGCAAAAGTTCAAGTGTGGGGGAATTTGATAAGTGGGTTTTATACCAACTTATATATCTTATTTCACTTAGCTTTTGACTTGTATTTCAGACATTTATGTGGTGTTTTGTGTTGTTTTGTGCGTAAATGTAGTTTGCAAGTGGTTGCGCTAAAATGGTTAAAAAGGCTAGAAATGATGATGAACTGAGGCAATTGTGTGTTTGATGCTAATTGGCAAGGTGGAGAGGTCAAAACTACTAGGAAGGTGAATGAAAACCGAAATGAGCTTGCTAGGTTTGATTTAGGGTTTGGGCAGAATGGGTTCTGCAACTTCATTTGCGTGTAACTCTTTCAATACTTATCCAAATGATGAGATCTTGCATGTTCGGGAAAGCACTTTTAGTGTAATGCATTTCTTATATTTTAACTTTCTTCTAATTTTGTGTGCAAGTATGAGAAACTGGGGCATCTTTCCAATTGCTACTTCAGGTTTTTATACTTGAGTTCATATTGCTATAGTTTGGTAGATTGTTAATATCTTGAGCTACATACCTCCAATGATGCTGATTATTGAACCAATGGAAAGCCAAGAGAGAGCTCTAAAACTTTTATGTTCACCACAAAGTCTGATTCAGAGCCGAAGGGACACGAATGTTGCATAGAAGAAGGGAGACGTGCTGAAGAAGAGAATTTGGCCTACGACATGTCGTAGGCCGATTTGTGAAGAGAAAATTAAGCCTACGACATGTCGTAGGCTATTTAAGAGGAATGGAAGTTTGCTCTACGACATGTCGTAGGCCATTTTAGAAGAATGGAAGTTGCTCCATGACATGACGTAGGCTTAAAATCAAGTTTTGCAACGCCTCAGTGTTTCGGTCATAACTCTCCTTTGCATAATGAGGGCAGAGGATCAGCAATAACTTTAGCTGAGAAGCATAGAGTTTACATACTCCATTGATAAGTGGATTTTATACCAACTTATATATCTTATTTCACTTAACTTTTGACTTGTATTTCAGACATTTATGTGGTGTTTTGTGTTGTTTTGTGCGTAAATGTGGTTTGCAAGTGGTTGCGCTAAAATGGTTAAAAAAGGCCAGAAATTATGATGAACTGATGCAATTGTGTGTTTGATACTAATTGGCAAGGTTGAGAGGTCAAAACCACTAGGAAGGTGAATGAAAACCAAAATGAGCTTGCTAGGTTTGATTTAGGGTTCGGGCAGAATGGGTTGTGCAACTTCATTTGCGTGTAACGCTTTCAATACTTATCCAAATGATGAGATCTTGCATGTTCTGTAAAGCTCTTTGAGGGTACTTCATATCTTATATTTTAACTTTCTTCTAATTTTGTGTGCAAGTATGAGAAACAGGGGCATCTTTCCAATTGCTACTTCAGGTTTTTATACTTGAGTTCATATTGCAACAGTTTGGTAGATTGTTAATATCTTGAGCTACATACCTCCAATGATGCTGATTATTGAACCAATGGAAAGCCAAGAGAGAGCTCTAAAACTTTTATGTTCACCACAAAGTCTGATTCAGAGCCGAAGGGACACGAATGTTGCATAGAAGAAGGGAGACGTGCTGAAGAAGAAAATTTGGCCTACGACATGTCGTAGGCTATTTAAGAGGAATGGAAGTTTGCTCCACGACATGTCGTAGGCCATTTTAGAAGAATGGAAGTTGCTCCACGACATGTCGTAGGCTTAAAATCCAGTTTTGCCACGCCTCAGTGTTTCGGTCATAACTCTCTCATATTAACTCAAAATTGGATGATTCAAAAGGCTGTGGAAAGCTAACTCATAGTGCTATAACTTTGGTTTTTTAAGCTTTTCCAAATTCACAGTGCATCATGGTCGGATTTTGGCTAGAAGTTGCTGCCAGGAAGCATTATGCGTTTGTGAAGTTCAGAAATTCGAATAAGTGTTTGAAGCTCTGAATTTTCAGGTTCAGCGAGGCGGATGAAGGCGTGCACCTTCGGGACTGGAAGGCGCGATTTCGTAAGGGCTCGACTGCTTGGGTTTCGCGGAGCAGATGAAGGCGTGAGAAACTTTGGCTCAAAGGCGTGGAAAAAGTCTGATTCGTGCACCTGAGACCTGAAGCAGTGAAGGCGTGAAGCATGGAAGCTTGAAGGCTCATACGGGGTAATAAAGTTGTTGAAGGCGCTGGAATTTACTACTGAAGGCGCTGGATTGCTGAGAAAGATCTTCAACATCAGTTTTTTTCACAATTTGGGCTGATTTTTAGTCCCTCCATTCGAGGGCATTCTTGTAACTTTGTAGATATTTTTAGTTGCGTATTAGCTACGTTTTTATGATTCTCTATATATATAGGAAATGTAGCTAATATGTAAGGAGATCCCTAGACCATTATTCATTATTCACTTTCACAATTTCATAACCAACTTTTGAGAGCTAGAGAGCGGGAATTAATTTGAAGATCTACTTTCTCTCTCTAGTCTCTCTCTCTAACATTTGAGCTCCATTTTCTATTCCGATCAAAGATTTGCTCCGATCATTGTAATTCTCGTATCAATTAAGGAAGCTCTTGGAAGAATTCAATTGGTAAACTCTTTCCATTTATTGAAAATGAATTGTTTCAAGTTCCAAATTGTTGATCGTGAATTGGTAATGGAGTTCTATGGTTAGATCTCTCATGTTCTAGAGTTTCAACCGGTTAAATGTATAATTAGATTATGCAATGTTATGCAATTGACATAATTTCTTAAGGATGAAATCATATGTGATTTTAATGATTAAATCTTGTTGAGTTTCATGAATTCACACTTTTATTGAATGAATTGAACTTTGATTGTGGTCGCCATGCTGAGTTGAAGTGAGATTTACCAATATCTGTGAGAATTGCATGAAATGAAGACTGAATGTATGATGATTGAGTCTTCCACTTGCTGCTTGAATCATGATTTGAGATGCGGTCGCCATGCCCGTGGAGAATCTTTGAGTTGTTAGGAAAAAGTTAGAAGGTCAGGCCTAGGTCAGGCCTCGCCATGGGACACCGTAGGAATTGCATGCTAGATTTGCTAACTTTGGAGAGTTGAGGCATTGCTGGTTGAATCCATTCTACTTAGGCCTCGCCATGGGAAAAGTAGAATGTCAAGCAGTATAGAAAGCACTGTGGTCGTCATGCTAAGTGTTAGCTAGCCTCCTGGGCAATAGAGATCTCCTCACTGTTTTACTTGTGTGTCAAGAGCATTGCAATCATGGCCTAATGTGCATTCAACTGGTGGAAATACTCTAGAGCATCCAATCTCTTCCTTTTTTTACACTTTATTTGTTGCATTTGATTCTTTACTAGTTAGTGTCTAGTTTTATTTTTTTCGTGACATTCTGTGAGCAAAAATTTAGATTCTTGATACCTCCTTTTCCCTGTGGATACGATACCTTGCTCACTACTACTATAGTTAGTGAAATAGGATAAATTGACGAGCCACGACACTCGAAATCAATTTTTGGCGCCGTTGCCGTGAAAAAAGGCTTGGTTTTCTTGAATTTGGATTTGCTCTGTTTTGTTTTCTTTTCCTTTGTGTTGCTTAATAGTTTTCTTCTGTTTCATTTTGGTAACTTTTTTTGTATTTTGTAGTTTTCGTATTTTGTTGTCTGCTTTGGTGTATGTGTGTCAGGTGCAGGACATTGCAGTTCACTGTAATTGAGTATTGCACAAGTACCCAAGCATGTCTAGATGGTACGAGGACTTCTCTCCACCACCATATGAAGGGCAATGGCAAAATCAAGCACAAAACAACAACTCACATCACATTGGGACACAAGGACTTTCTGTGGAGTACATGTTTTCTCAACTTCTATAAAAACTTGACAGAGGCTTACAAAAGGGAGAGCAATGGCATAACCAACAACAAAGCAATGAGTGTTATCTGAGAGAAGAGGCAAAATTGGAAAACATGTTGTCTCAAGTTTTGGAGAGAATTGATAGAAATGAAACAAGGTTTGCTCAACTGGAAGAAGAGCTTCAAGGGCGACAAGAAAGGTTTGATCGAATCAACGCTTTAATAAGCAACCTATGGGAACAAATTAAGACACTAACTCTAGATGCACAATACCACTCACAAGGTACACCTCTCATTTCTAGCGTACCACCTCCTGAGGACAGTCATTTTGATATGCATGCTAATGTCGAGTGTGGCTTAAAGTGTCTAAGGGAGGAGGAGTCTACATGTTTTGGGGATATTGTACATGAGTGCTTTGTTGCTGATTCTTTTGAGCATGAATATGTGCACTTTGATGTTGAGGATGATGGCTTCTTTAGTGATCTTGATAGTGATGACTCTCGTGTTCTAAGTTACCAAGTTACTAAGCTGGAAAATGTGTCTAAAGTGGAGTCTTGCATTAATTTCATGGAATTCAATGAGTCAAATGATGTTGATAACCATTCATTAGAGTCTTCTCCTTTTGATGGCTTTGTGGATTGTATAGAGACACTTCTTGATGATCAATGTGAGATCTTGCATGAAAATAATGTTGTAATGGCTAATGAGGATGTCAACCCTTTGTTTGAAACTCTAGTTGAGGCACCAACTCTTGGAGTGATTATTGAATCTAAAGGTTTAAATGGTGACTCACAAGAATTGCAAAATGAGATGCTCTTGTTAATTGATGATAATGCTTCCTATGTTGTTAACAAAGAAGAGACTCTAGAAATTCCACATGTTAGTCTAGATGATGAAGATGTGCCAATTTTTAATGACATTGCAAACATTGTGGAAAATTGCTTTATTGATGAATCCATTTTTGAACTTACTGGTGGTTTTGAGTTTACTGATGAATTTGTTGAGACCATGGATGTACAACCCTTGGTTGAGCCTTGCAGGATTGAGGAGCCTATTATGGTGGATTAAGAAAAAGGGGTGCCTACAATGGGGGAGCTTCGGTGGTTCCAAGTTAAATTTGTAGCGGCTGCTTCCCGTATGCACGAGCTTAAGCACTTCATTAGACCTATTCTTCAAGTGCCATACAGGAGGATAATGAGTTCTTATGAAATATCTTTTTTCTGGTACAGAGAGGGTTATTCCGATTCTTGAAGAAGAAAGTTTCATAAATAAAGTCTAGCTGGAGACTCCAAAATCTAGAACTACTTCTTTTCATTTTACCTTCAGTTTTTGGTTTAACTATTTGTTATGATATTTTGCATTTTTGCTTATACTCACCAAGGCCACTCAAGTTGTAGGGCCATGAACATGAAGGAAGTTGCAAGGGAAATATGCCATGCACACATGAGGCTAAGTGTGGGGGAGTGGAGTCATGAACCATTCCCGCAATGCACATAATCCTTTTGTCTTACTTTTCAAGCATGATTGTGCATGTGCCATTTAGTGTTCTTAGTTGTAAAATTTTACACCACCATGGTTCTTAATCATGGGATTTTTCATGCAATAAAGAACTTCAAACAAGGACACTATACCGAGCAAGCATTGGATTTCATGACATATCAATACCAGGGGGTTCCTAAACCTATCTTTACTTTACATTGAGGACAATGTAAGTTTTAAGTGTGGGGGAGGGAATGCATGTTATGATTTGTGTCTTTTGGACCTGATATGCTTACTTTTTGTTATGGAAATTTCTTTTGTGCTATGTGATGCAAAGTATGTTAATTTTAAGTTTTGCTGTGTTATTTTGAGTTTGTGCATATTATACGTGGTATATGTTGTGTTTTACATTTTTTGTGCAAATTTTATAATTTTTGAGTTTGAATGTTTTTGGTGAGATTTTTTTTGAAATTTGTGAATAATTGATGGCGTTGGTGAGCACGAGTTGTGTTGTGTGTCAATGGAATATGGTGTTAGTGTTGGTGTGTGTTGAGGAGGGTGACAAAAGTTTGAGTGTGTGGACTATAAAGTTAATATCACACATGTATTTGAAACTTTGTTCTTAGTTCACTTTGGCTTATTCCAAGTTCATCACTTTAATTTTTTTTTTGAGCTTGCATGTGAAAATTTTTTGTTTCTGGTCCTAAGTTTGAGGAAATTGGTACATTTTGCTGGCTAAAGCCCGATGTTAAGGTAATATAGATATGCCATGCAAAACTAAATGACACAGGAGGTATGTGTATGGAAGCTTACTCTTCTTGCTATGCATTTGTCCGGATGTTTCCAGAGTTCGTGCATGTTAATCGACTTGAAGCTTTTATGAACATGTGCATGCATAGGAGAAGATATGGAAGAAAAAGCCTTTGGCATCTGGGAAGGAAAAAGCCACAAGAACCTGGCAAATGATTAAAGGGAAAAAAAAGCCACAAAACCCAGGCAATGGTACCAATAAGTATCACAAATGATCACAAATGAAGCACCAATGTGCTTAATAAGGGCAATGTCCCATAGAGCTGTGTGCGCATAGGATACCATGGATCTTGTGACTGCATGTTCATAAGAGTGGCGAAAGAGATAGGCTAGTATTGAATGAGTGAGACAACTAAATGGTGTATAGCAAGGGAATAGATGAAGTGCATGTTCCTCAGCACACACTTGCACGCGTGGCATGTTGGTCTTTATTCATCGTGCCTTAGTTGATAATTGGTGCTAAAATCTGAAGGCTTGGTGCCAGAAACCTTGGAATGAATTCTTGTGTGAAAGAATGTCTTGACGAACTTGAATGTGGCCATTTTGGATGAATGAACTATGTGTTAGATACGGGTGACGAAAATGAGTTTTGAGTGTAAAATTTGCTTAGAGGCAAGCTAGTGTGACTTGAGTTGAAATGGAAAGGAAAGTTGTTTCTATTAAAAGTTCAAAGCATGGTGTATGTGTGGCATGTTGTTGTGATTGAGTTTAAATGGTATTTTGTGTCTTTGCTTGAGGACAAGCAAAAGTTCAAGTGTGGGGGAATTTGATAAGTGGGTTTTATACCAACTTATATATCTTATTTCACTTAGCTTTTGACTTGTATTTCAGACATTTATGTGGTGTTTTGTGTTGTTTTGTGCGTAAATGTAGTTTGCAAGTGGTTGCGCTAAAATGGTTAAAAAAGGCTAGAAATGATGATGAACTGAGGCAATTGTGTGTTTGATGCTAATTGGCAAGGTGGAGAGGTCAAAACTACTAGGAAGGTGAATGAAAACCGAAATGAGCTTGCTAGGTTTGATTTAGGGTTTGGGCAGAATGGGTTCTGCAACTTCATTTGCGTGTAACTCTTTCAATACTTATCCAAATGATGAGATCTTGCATGTTCGGGAAAGCACTTTTAGTGTAATGCATTTCTTATATTTTAACTTTCTTCTAATTTTGTGTGCAAGTATGAGAAACTGGGGCATCTTTCCAATTGCTACTTCAGGTTTTTATACTTGAGTTCATATTGCTATAGTTTGGTAGATTGTTAATATCTTGAGCTACATACCTCCAATGATGCTGATTATTGAACCAATGGAAAGCCAAGAGAGAGCTCTAAAACTTTTATGTTCACCACAAAGTCTGATTCAGAGCCGAAGGGACACGAATGTTGCATAGAAGAAGGGAGACGTGCTGAAGAAGAGAATTTGGCCTACGACATGTCGTAGGCCGATTTGTGAAGAGAAAATTAAGCCTACGACATGTCGTAGGCTATTTAAGAGGAATGGAAGTTTGCTCTACGACATGTCGTAGGCCATTTTAGAAGAATGGAAGTTGCTCCATGACATGACGTAGGCTTAAAATCAAGTTTTGCAACGCCTCAGTGTTTCGGTCATAACTCTCTCATATTAACTCAAAATTGGATGATTCAAAAGGCTGTGGAAAGCTAACTCATAGTGCTATAACTTTGGTGTTTCAAGCTTTTCCAAATTCACAGTGCATCATGGTCGGATTTTGGCTAGAAGTTGCTGCCAGGAAGCATTATGCGTTTGTGAAGTTCAGAAATTCGACTAAGTGTTGGAAGCTCTGAATTTTCAGGTTCAGCGAGGCGGATGAAGGCGTGCACCTTCGGGGCTGGAAGGCGCGATTTCGTAAGGGCTCGACTGCTTGGGTTTCGCGGAGCCGATGAAGGCGTGAGAAACTTTGGCTCAAAGGCGTGGAAAAAGTCTGATTCGTGCACCTGAGTCCTGAAGCAGTGAAGGCGTGAAGCATGGAAGCTTGAAGGCGCATACGGGGTAATAAAGTTGTTGAAGGCGCTGGAATTTACTACTGAAGGCGCTGGATTGCTGAGAAAGATCTTCAACATCGGTTTTTTTCACAATTTGGGTTGATTTTTAGTCCCTCCATTCGAGGGCATTCTTGTAACTTTGTAGATATTTTTAGTTGCGTATTAGCTACATTTTTATGATTCTCTATATATATAGGAAATGTAGCTAATATGTAAGGAGATCCCTGGACCATTATTCATTATTCACTTTCACAATTTCATAACGAACTTTTGAGAGCTAGAGAGCGGGAATTAATTTGAAGATCTACTTTCTCTCTCTAGTCTCTCTCTCTAACATTTGAGCTCCATTTTCTATTCCGATCAAAGATTTGCTCCGATCATTGTAATTCTTGTATCAGTTAAGGAAGCTCTTGGAAGAATTCAATTGGTAAACTCATTCCATTTATTGAAAATGAATTGTTTCAAGTTCCAAATTGTTGATCGTGAATTGGTAATGGAGTTCTATGGTTAGATCTCTCATGTTCTAGAGTTTCAACCGGTTAAATGTATAATTAGATTATGCAATGTTATTCAATTGACATAATTTCTTAAGGATGAAATCATATGTGATTTTAATGATTAAATCTTGTTAAGTTTCATGAATTCACACTTTTATTGAATGAATTGAACTTTGATTGTGGTTGCCATGCTGAGTTGAAGTGAGATTTACCAATATCTGTGAGAATTGCATGAAATGAAGACTGAATGTATGATGATTGAGTCATCCACTTGCTTTGCTTGAATCATGATTTGAGATGCGGTCGCCATGCCGGTGGAGAATCATTGAGTTGTTAGGAAAAAGTGAGAAGAAACTTTCTAAAGTAAGCAAACACTCTAGGTCCTAGGTCAGGCCTCGCCATGGGACACCGTAGGAATTGCATGCTAGATTTGCTAACTTTGGAGAGTTGAGGCATTACAGGTTGAATCCATTCTACTTAGGCCTCGCCATGGGAAAAGTAGAATGTCAAGGAGTATAGAAAGCACTGTGGTCGTCATGCTAAGTGTTAGCTAGCCTCCTGGGCAATAGAGATCTCCTCATTGTTTTACTTGTGTGTCAAGAGCATTGCAATCATGGCCTATTGTGCATTCAACTGGTGGAAATACTCTAGAGCATTCACTCTCTTCCTATTTTTTACACTTTATTTGTTGCATTTGATTCTTTACTAGTTAGTGTCTAGTTTTATTTTTTTCGTGACATTCTGTGAGCAAACATTGAGATTCTTGATACCTCCTTTTCCCTGTGGATACGATACTTGCTCACTACTACTATAGTTAGTGAAATAGGATAAATTGACGAGCCACGACACTCGAAATCATCCATCAATCACCACACTTCACAACACTACTACCACCATCACAGGACCTAACCACATCAGTACAGACACAGCAACCTTCCAAAAGTAGACATCACAAACTACAGCACACGCAAAACCAAACATCAAAAAAGTTTTTCAGCAATTGGAAAATCTTAATAAAAAACATGCTACTATATACCACAAAATGTTTCATCACCAAATCAACAACTCTCCCAACTTCTATTATAGGCCATCAACATCCATAGACCAAAACACTGGTCAACAAGTTTTCTTTACTAGAGCTTAGCTTTTATCATATCTGCCTTGTCAATCACAGCTGCATGAATTCTCAATCTATGAACCAATCATTAGTTTCCCCAACCACCACCTAACAACATCCATCAGAATGTAGCAAGTTCCAGCATTAACACCACTACTTTACAGCCATTTCCAGCAAACTATAGCACTTCTTAAGCTCTCCCATCTACCATTACTTCAAGAACCTCTAAGGCTTTGACCATAATCTTTCAACACCAGACATCAAAGATCATAACATAAATCAAAACCATAGTCCATCAAAACTATATTGCCACAAGTAAATATGCCATGGACTAAAATCAGATATGTATAGTTACAAAATATTATCTGGTAAGCTCTCCCACAAATAGGACACCATACCTCACAGCCCAAAACATTGAACATCATACATTGCAAACCAAGCGACATACTTTTTTCCTTGCAATCAGCCTACCACCTGCACTTCATTTATAGGGCTTAAAGCCATAGACAAACATCCTTCTCTATTACTTATGCACATTCCATAGTTTACCAAGTAATCCCAAGCCATTACAAATCACCACGCAGCTTGTTTCATTAACAAATATCCTCCATACATTTCCAAAATACGACGAATCATAAGACAACACAAAGCACTAGCCATAAAGTATGAGAAAATAAATCCAAACAACACATAACAGTAAAAACTTATGTTCATCCAAAATAGATATATGGTTCTTATGCACTTACACACTAAAATCTCCAAACATTCTAGATTCATACACAAGTTCCACGCAAGAATGCTTTTAAAAGGGAGTATCAGAGTACCAATCAAACTAATTGTTCCTCTTTTCATATTTTTTTTTATCTTTTTTCCATATCTCTTGTCTCTCTTTTTTCTTGCAAACTTCTCCTCTAGTTTGATACATGATTTTTCCTTTTCTTGTTACCTCAACAAGGGTTGGGGCACCTTGTTCAACAAATTGCAACATATTAATAGAGCTCCCTTCTTTTTGATCATAAAGTTGTACATCATCAGAGGTTATACGTTGTGGTCCTGTGATTTCCATTTGTGTAGGAGTTTGTGCTTTCCTTCCCTTACATTATTTGCCAATAATTGGACAATATATAGTATTATATAGATCCCCTACGGCCATTGGGGTGCCTAATTTTTGGATTATTTAGTACACGTCTTCACTGATCCACATCATGTCAGCTATTGAAGACTCTGTTGGAGTTAACGTAAAATTTGAGGCCTCTAGGAGGACAATTGTAATTGGTACTACTACCTCCTGCTTTTGCTGATTATGAGCCACCCCTGCCTCTGTAGTTTTGTCATCCTCCTCACTAAGACTTACCACTGCCAATGTGAGAGGATCTTTCATCTCCAATCTGAGGTCAGTACCTGCCGTAATCTTCCACTCCTTCTTAAAAACAAACTTTTGGACAAAACAAACTCAAGTTGCAAAACAACACCGTACGATAGTATTTTCGTCCATCTTTTGTACTGTTGACCATTATAGTTCTCAAAACGGTGTTTTTTGTGAAAATTGAATTCTCCATCTTAAAGCTAGCCTAAAATGGAGTTATTTTGCCAAAAATCTTTTGTTTTATCGAAAATAATGTTTGACACGCAATATACCCTTTTTGGCAAAAAAAGAGAAAATTCAAAACCGGTGTGCCTATAAGTGAGATTTTAATCTCGCCTTTTGCAAAACCGCTGTTTTCCGCTCAAAACCGAATTTTTGGACCAAAAAATTTAAGTCGTAAAACGACACCTTAAGGGGGTGTTTTCGTCTATTTTTCGTATTGTCCACAGTTTTTGTGTTATAAATGGTGTTTTTTGCTGAAACTGAGCTCTCTATCTTAAAGTAAGCCCAATATGGTGTTATTTTTTTCAAAAATCTTGTGTTTTTTTGAAAACAACATTTTAAAGAGGAAAATTCGTTTTTTTGGCCAAAAAAAGAGAAAATTAAAAAAAATGTGCCTATAGGTGAGATTTTGGTTTTGTCTTTTACAAACCGTTTTTTCAGCTTAAAACCAAACTTTTCGACCAAAACGATATTTTGGTCTATCAACCGTTTGGTCTATCAAACTTTCAGCTTAGTTCTATCAACCGTTTTTGTGATCAAAACGATATTTTTTTGGTCGAAAGTGACTTCTCAATCTTAATGCTAGCCTAAAATGGTGATTGTTTTGCCAAAAATCTTGTGTTTATACAAAAACAACGTTTTAAGCATAAAATACGTTTTTCGGCCAAAAAAGAGAAAATTGAAAAACATTTAACTGTATGTGAGATTTTAGTCTCGTCTTTTGAAAAACCAACTTTTTCATCTAAAAACATATGTTTTTAAAGCTTAAAATAGAACTTCTTTTTTAAAGAAATGAAGTTTTTTAAAATAGTAGACAAAAGGCAAGGTGCTGGACATACCCAATGCACCTTCACGAGGTTTAGTGTAGTAACTATGGAGGTCAGCTCCTTTACATGAATTCAAGAAAAAATAAAAACATATGGAGGGATATAGATTCTGGCTAATTTCTTTACCAAGTAAGCTTAAAACAGAACTTTAATTTAGTTTGCAAAACCTCCTCTTGAGGTGAGGCGTCACTCCTAATATATTTTATAACTTGGTTGGGTGAGGATATACCCTAAATAACCTATTACAAATAAGCAAAAGACCTAAGGATATGGAAATCCATTACAAGACCATTGGAATTCCTTTTTCAAAATGATCATCGAAAAAGTAACCAAAATAAGGAGTACTTCCTCTCTTTACATGATCAAAACAAAACTAGGAGTACTTTTACCTTTAAAAAAAGTTTAGAATTTTGAAATGAGAACGTAGTCTGTAAGATTCTTGAAGTTGAAACCAATATTTACATCTCAAAGATTGATTGAAAACTTATACTATAGCACACAACTGGTATATGATTTCAAACAAATCAACCACGTTAATAGAAGAACCAAACTATTACATCATTGTTGGGATTAAACATTACATATCACACAAAACCTGTAGCCTCACCTAAAAATAGTGTCCAAAGTCATTACTTGATCTTACAAGCCTTTAGAGAAGAAGAAATTATGCTAACATCTGCAACTGGTTTCTTTAAGGCATGCATAACTGACTTGGGAGTGGGAACCTATAAACCAGATAAATACATGCAGAAAAGTCTGGTGCAACATTTCATCCTCAACACTTATTTGGTTATATCTTATTTTTCACCACAAATGTACACTTATCCTAATACCAGCAGACGGGACAATATGCTTACTGGACTTTCTAGGTGATGAATTGGAAATTACATCCCAATCCATGTCTATATTTGTAACGCAAAATATGTGTTGGAACAACAAGACTATAATGAGTACCAAAAATTTTCTCCTCAAAATCACCCCATCATTAATTTGCTGGGAATTATGGAAAACTGGGAACAAAGTAATGTTTAAAGATGTAATCCAAGAGGTGGCTAGTTCCAGAGAAAATATATTCAAAGATTTATGCTTGATAGCTCAGACATATTTAGGTTCAAAATAGTGTAATTCCTGGGAGGATTTCTTTGCTGAGATTAATTTTAGTAGAAGGAAAATAGGCATTTATATCTTTAAATGGCAACCACATGAAGCGGACCTAATGAAGCTTAACGTTGCAATATTTATCCAGGGTCCTGAAATAAATGGAGGGGGGTCAAGGAATAACAAGGGTGAGGTTATTTTATCTTTTGTTATTAATGATTTTCCTATCCCAAGTGCTTTTAGAGTGTAGGTACAGATTATTATAGGCCACAAAGGCATCCAATTATGCATGGATGAGGGAATAGACAAGTTGTTGCTGGAGATAGATTCGACAGAGTTTAGAAGACCAGTGAATGAGCCTGATAAAGATAATTGGAGGATTATTCATCTAATAAATCAGATAGACAACATCAAGAGACACTAAAAATTCCTAAAAATTGCAAAGGAAGAAAACCTACCAGCTAAATAGCTAGCTAGTCATGGCAAGAAAAATACAAAGGGAACTCTAGAAGAGCTTAAAAGGCCTATTATGCTAGACAAACTAAGCATCCCACAATAAAAAGGAAAAAGCAGCTTAAAAAAGAAACTTTAGGCAAAAAAACAAAAGTCGCGAAACGAAAACATACGGGGGCATTTTCGTCCATCTTTTTTATTTTCCACCTTTTTTGCAAAAAAATGGTGTCTTTTTGTGGAAAGTGACTTCTCTACCTTAAAGCTAGATTAATATGGTGTTATTTTGCTAGAAATTTGGTGTTTACCCGGAAACATTGTTTTTAAGCATAAAATACGTTTTTCGGCCAAAAATGAGAAAAATATAAAACAAATTGGCCTATGAGTAAGATTTTAGTCCCGTCTTTTGCAAAACCATTGTTTTCAGCTTAAAACTGAACTTTTTTTAAAATTTTTGGTTGTAGAACCTTTATCTCGAGGTGGGGTGCCACTCCCAATATATTAGCTAATTTTTTGAGTGGTGGATATACCCTAAAACCACTCTTACACATAAGTCCCCCATGAACATTTTCCCATTTACATGTCTAAGCCTAATAAGTAAGTGTTCAAGAGAGTGATTTTAAAGTAAATATGGAGTACTTCCTCCATTTACAAGCTTGTGTAGCTATTATACACAACAAGATGCAACTACCTAACCTATATGCTAAAGTTTATACAAAAAAGCTCATAAAGCTATACAAAAGTCACCAGTGCTGATAGACTATTTCATTAAGGCACATATTCATTCAAGTGTAGTTTCTGATCTATGCAAAAGACTTCCATGATGTTGATGAATATTTTTTCCTTGCTTTTCTTATCAGCAGTCAAAAAGCAGCTTCAGTTGCAGCATTCCCGAGTGGAATCTTCAGTCTAAAAGTTCTTCCTCAATCTGAAAGTTCTTCCTTAATAGTCTTCATCAATTTCCACTTCTGTTTTCCACAAGTTTTTTTTTGTGCTACAATAAACTTCAAACAGGCTAGGAAGCATATATATATGACATTTAGGTCTATTTTTCATATGGTCAATCAGTCACCTCAATTTTGTTTTCCCCATAAACTTGTACATTTTTCAGCAAACCTATTCTCACATTAGTGGACATGGACCAACGCATTCCAATCTTGAGCTTTCCCCTACCTCAATTTTTTAGATGGCAACCTGCTCTAACATCAGCAAGCAAGGGCCTATATTTTATCTCATTTTCTTTAATTTTGTATAATGGCAAGCCTCTCCTAACTTCAGTAGACAGGCCAAACAGTCTTACCTTTTCTTGTTCCTTACCGTGTTTAGTTGTGGGATTTGGAGCTTATCCATGGAGATAATTCTTAGCACTTCTTTTAGTAGTGCATCCATGGCAGGATTCCCATTTAAAGCTAGCCACCCTTTTAGGAGAATTTATTCTTTTGCAGCAGTGATAATGTGTGATCACATCTGGATTTCCTCCAATTGACACTTTAGTTGAGTGATTCTCCATTTCTGTGTGTTTTGATATTGCAATGGACAAGCTAGATCTTGATATTCAGTTTCTACAAATCCCACATTTATATTTTTTAGTTTACACAGCTTCAATCCTTCATATGCAGTAGTGATAGCAACCTAGACTTATGAGACATAGGAATCAGGGAAATCACTTAAAATAAACCAGAAAATTACCTCACTTTTGTTATTTCTAATCAGCCCTGCACCCTTTGTTTGGTAAGCTGCAATAAATGCAGCCACGTTTAATTAGAGGTAGCCCTTTTCAGGAGGATGCCACTTATAGATTCTCAGTGAGGATTTCCTTCTTTTTGTTCTAATTTCTGCCCAAAATTGTTCCCATTGGTTTGAGAACCTTTCCCCTATGTTCACTTCAGCAATCAGCTTGATATCCTTGAAGATCTGCAGTATAGAACCATGGAGATTTGGGGCTAGATCCTCAAATACAGCTCTGTTCCTCACTTTCCAGATTTCCCAGCATATTATGGATGGGATAATTTTTTTAATTAAGTTAAGGAAATAACTTTGGTGTTTCTTCTTCCACAAATTCAGAAGCATTATAGTTGTAGACACAGAAAAGGTGGTGACTCCCATCTCACCTCCAAAAGTCCTCTATAGCTGTTGTGCATACCTACATTCATTGAACAAATGGTTTGTTTTTTCCCTATCTTGGCAACACAATGGGTAAATAAATGGTTCATATGCTTTAAACCTGTGAATGTTGTTTTCTATAGGTAGTTTATGTAACTGCCTTCTTAACATAAAAAATGAGATTTTCATAGGCCAACCAGGGTCCCATATGTATTTGAATATGTCTAAAGTTGGTTTATAAGACCTAATTTTTTGAAATACAGATGATGAAGTAAACCTTTCATTTTCATTCAAGGTCCAGATAGGAGTATCCTTTAATCTCTATTAATGTATAGGGATTTCTCTAATTTTTTAGACCCAAGCACTTGGAATGGCAGTTTGTAAGGCATTGAGATTCCATCCTTTCTCATCATAGAACTTTCCCACTTTCTCATTTCCTTTTAAGCTAGTTAGTGATGTTAATGTACCAATGTTTTGCCAGTTGTCCTACCAGAAGTCACAGTTTCCTTCATTAAGTGTAAAGGTGGTATGATTCTTAGCAGATTTTGATATTTCTAGCATCCTAATCCACACTGGAGACTCTCCCCTAAATGGTGGACTATCATTGGGATGGGACTTGTGGCAATATCTAGCATAGAGGTATTTTGCCCACAGTGTTTCATTTTATCTAAACCTCCACCATAATTTAATAGTTTGGGCTTGGATAATTTCATCTAACTTCCTGAATCCTAATTCTCCTTCCCTTTTAGGATAGCATAAATATTTCGATTTTATCCAATGGTATCTATGTATATTGTCAGCTCTGTTCCACAGAAATTGAGCAAGTGTGGATTCAATCTGATTTTCGACCTTTTTGGAGGATTTATGGCCACGATTGTATATAAGGGAATAGAGGACAAAACAAATTGGATGAGAACAATCTTCCTTCCCATTGACAGCATATTAGCTTTCCATGAGCTAATTTTGGAAGTGATTTTTCAGCTAAGCTAGATTGGATCCTTTCGTAATGTAAGGGAATGCCAAGATATTTTATAGGCTGCTCTTCTTGAGGGAATTTTGTTATTTTCCTTACTCTATGTTTTTCCTCATTTCTCATACTTTTATGAGCTATAAAGCAACTCTCCTGGGGGCTTATTTTCTATCCAGAAAGCTGCTCATAATGATTTAATGTATTCATCAATAATGTCAAAGCTTTTGGATGGCTAGAGCCAAAGATGATTATATCATCTGCATAGGCTAGGTGGTTAATAGAAGAGCAAAATTTGGTAGGCAGAACTGTGGGACTCCTTTTTGACCTAGCATGCTGTTTAAATCCCTAGATAGATATTCTGCCCCTATGATGAATAAGAGAGGGGAAACAGGGTCCCCTTGTCTCAAACCCCTTGAGGATTTAAAATACCCTTTTGGAGACCCATTGATTAGTGTTGAAAACCAAGTATTACAAACTAGCCTCCAAATTATATCTATCGATATTTCACTAAATCCCATAAATCTCAAAATTTGAAGCATCAATGGACTGTAAACTCTATCATATGCTTTTTCCATGTCTAGTTTTAAACAGCGGTTTTTGAGCTAGTAAATAATTATCTGTGAATAATTATCTGTGATTTGTCTACCCTTTATGTATTAAGCATCGCATGTTTTCAGAAATAAAATCTCATCTTGAATTCACTCCCTGTTTCTCTTACTTTTCCTACTTTATCTTTATTAAAAGGTATTATTAATTTACTTTAATTTATTTTATATAAAATAAATAGGAAAAGTAAGAAAAACAGGGAGTGAATTCAAGATGAGATTTTATTTCTGAAAACATGCGATGCTTAATACATTGAGTGCTTTTCCTTTTATAGGAGAAATATTCCTATTCTTATTACATTGTTTTGAATATAATTTTGAAATCCGGAATCTACTTTATTATTGAATAGACTACATATCTTTTACTTTCTTTTGGAAGTGACCTTTGAATGACCTTTGAGTAGCCAACTTGTCTGGAATCTTTTGCATTAGGTCTTCATCATCTTGCTTCATATCTTCATCATCTTGCTTTATGTCTCTTTTAGCTTTTTCTGCTTTTCTGCTTCCTTGGTATGTTGCTTAATTATTTCTGTCTGATATGAGAAATAATTCTTCTTGGTTTTGGTGACATAGTAATTCCACCATGATTGAATCTTCTTCTCTTTTCCTGATTGTCCTGATTGTATACAGTCTTCATATTGTCTTTCTGGATGAATATGTTGAGGATTTGAAGTACCTATTTCCCTTTGCTCAAGTAATTTAATAATATTGGTAGAGGATGTCTTGAAATTTGTATGTTTTATTGCCTTAAGATCCATATCCTGCCTTTTTGCAGTGAAACCCTGCAAAATGAAATTTATATTATTCTTTTTCCCATTTTTTTTAATAATCGAAGGGATCCTGTGCCATAGGGCCTCCGAAATAATCTTCTTGAACAGGACTTTGTGTTGATTCTGAAGAAAATTGAGGTTGTACTTGAGATTGCTGTTTAATATTCTTGAATGCCAAATATTGTTGAAATTCTTCCCATACAGCATTATTTTGTTCTTTTGTTCTCGGAATGGATGGACTAGTTTGAGTGGGCTGAGATCTTGGGCTCTGTTGTATTGGGCTGGAATTTTGTTTATTGTTTATTGTTTACCCACGTTCTGGTTCCTGTTTCAAAATATTTTGCTACTACTTGTGGGCAACAAATTGCTAGATCACATTTCTCTCACCATTTAATTTTGAATTGTCTGACCAATGACATGGGCTTGGGTTTTGGTTGAGCTTGAATGACTTGGAATTGCAAACACCTTATTCACGGAAATTTAAGCTCAGCATGGAATTGAACTTCTCTCATATATAATTGCATTCTTGATTCAGATTTCCATTTTTTGAAACCTTCCTTTGCTTGAAGAGGCATTATTTTCTCATGGGAACCATGGGTATCCCACCAATCATAGAACCAAAGTGGAAAATTGTTTTTACAAGTTTTATGAAAAGTAAAAAACCATGAATGATCAAAAGCTCGAAAATAAAATGCTTTTTTCCAAGCTTGTTTGTAATCCTGATAATTATATCATTGTGGATCATATGGCATGGAAAATGATTGAATATTATAAATATTTCCAAAATCAGTTGAATTCAAAACTCTTTTAATACTACATTTTGAATGAGTAACATATCCTGATTCATTTTTATTGTGAATGATGTCTACTATACCAGAATCTACTAATATATAATCATAAAAATTTTGAGTTTTTCTTGAATCATCCGAAAACCATGATAAAAATTGAGTAAAGAATTTTGCATAATAAGATTTTAAAATAGGAATCTCTGGTTTTTGAGTAAACTTTGTTAAAATTAAATATTCATATCCATCTTTTTCAACATAAGGGGATTTTTGGATTGAATCAGATGAGGATGCTTGAATATTTTGAGCTGGGTAAGGTGTCATAGCAATGGGAGTTGTTGAAGATGATGGAATTAATTGAGTTTTTTCTATTGGTTGAATTTTTGCGAATGGTGTGGACGCTACTTGAACATATGGTAATGGAGGATCTATTAATGGTTTGAATATTTGGTGATTGAATAATTGATTTTGAATCGATTACCTTTGAGGTGTAATCCTCAGGACTTTTCATCTTTTGATTGTTGAATGATTTTTTTTTTTTTAAGTAACAAAGCAAAAGGTAATTATTCTAATCCTGCTGGCCCTAAGCTGCTCTTCAGTAGATTCGACTTGATGAACTTGCAGCTCTGAGACCTGAAGAGATTGCCTCAGGTTAGAGCTCTTGATCGTTGGATGAGATTCCCATGCTCTTTGGCATGAATTCTTCTAAACCTTGCCAATACCAACATATCTGATCTAATGAGCTTTGCTAGGTCTGCTGGGATGTCATCCAGTTGTGGTTGCACTTGAGCTGATGCTAACCAAACTGCAGGACAGTTGGACAGTTTCTGAATTTTTCCAAATTCTGCATGTTGTCTAATCATGGTGATCTGATACTTCAAGTGGCTGAACCTCCACGGGATATCATGCTGCGTATTTAGTAGACTCAGAAAATTTCCAGAACTTGATTCCAGGAATATGTTCTTGAAGCCCAGCTCTATACATTGGAGGATGCCTTCAGCAGCTGTTAAGACTTCAGCCTGCACGGTAGAGTTAATGTGAGCTTGAAAATTACATAGTGACTGTAGGAAGAGAGGCTTACCTTCACTATTTCTGATTATGATGCCTCCTTGGAGTGAGCTATTCTGAATCTGACTTGCAATGTTAATTTTGACTTGACCAGCAGTTGGAGGATTCCATTTGCAGATTTGTATTTGATGCTTCAGAGGGGGAACTGATATAGTGGCCCAGAATTCTTCCCAAGTACATTTTTGATTGTTGAATGATTGCTCTGGTTTCTTTGACATTTTGATGTTTACCTGTAAGAAATTCTCGAGTAAGAAAATCGGGTAAAGAATTATTTTCACATTTAATATATTCAATGTCGAAATCAAATGCAGATAAAATCCCTTGCCATTTAGCAAAGATTTGTTTTGAAACTAGATTTTGAATATCTTTTTGTGAAATGTCTTTTGCTGCATTACAATCTACTCTTAATAAAAATTTCTTGTTATATAAATCATCTTGAAATTTTGAAATACACAGAACAATTGATAAAATTTCTTTTTTAACTCTTGAATAATTCTTTTGTGATCCTATCCATACTTTTGAAGTGTATCTAACTAATTCAATTTTCTCATTTAATATTTGTTTTAATATTCCACCATAACCTATGTCAGATGCATCTGTTTCTACTATCATGAATGCGTTGGGATTTGGTATTCCTAAACAAGGTAATGACTTAATTTTTTCTTTTACTAATTTAACTATTTGAGTATGTTTCTTAGTCCATGCAGGTGGATCTTTTTGTAATCGTTGATATAATGGTGCACAAATTGTTCGTAAATTTGGAAAGAAATCTGCTACATAATTTAGACATCCTAAAAATCTTTGTAATTGATTTTTATCTTTAATTTCATCTGGGAATTTTGCTCCAAATTCTAGTGCTCTATTTATTGGTTTAATAGTTCCTTTATAAATATCATGACCTAAAAATCTAATTTGAGTTTGAAATAATTTCATTTTTGGGGCCGATATTACTAATCCATTTTGTATTACTACTTTTGAAAATATATGCAAATGTCTAAAATGCTCATCAATAGATTTAGAATAAACTAATATATCATCTATATATACTATCATAAATGTATATGCAGAAAATATATCATTCATAATGTTTTGAAATTCAGAAGGGGCATTTTTTAATCCAAATGGCATTACATTCCATTCATAATGTCCAAATGGTAAAGTAAATGTTGTTTTATATTTATCTTTTTCCGCTATTTGATTTTGCCAATATTCTGATTTTAAATCAAACTTTGAATATATTTTAGCATTGAATAATCTATTTAATAAATCTTTTTTGTTAGGTATTGGATACCTAATCGATTTTAATACTTTATTTAAAGGCTTATAATTTATTACTAATCTTGGGACTCCTCTTTCCTTTTCAGCTTGATTATTGACACAAAATGCTGGACAACTCCATGGAGATTTTGATTTTCTAATTAATTTTTTATCTAGTAATGATTGAATTTCAGTTTTACAATGTTGTAATAATTCGAAATTCATCTAAATTGGTCTAGCTTTTGTTAGTCTATTTTTCTCATTAAAATCTTTTTCATAGGGTAATTCAATTATATGAGTCTTTCTTGACCAAAATGCAGATGGATGATCATCACATATAGATTCTTTTAATTTTAATTCTAATTCTGTAATTCTTTTAATTATTTCTTCCCGTTTTAATTGTAATTCTATTTGTTGATATGTAATTTCTTCTTTTATGTAATTTATTTGATTTTCTTTTTGTTTAATTTGGTAAAATATACTATTAGTTTGTAATAAATTCAATTCCTTTTGCCTTACTGGGGTAATAAATTGAAATAATATTTTATTTCCCATTATATTTAGACTTAATCCTTCTGTTGTCTTCTTAAATGGAGTAATTTGATATAAAAAAGGATTTCCTAGTATAACATCTTGAGTTAAATCTTCTACTATAATAAATGAATGTTTAAAACAATAATTATTATTACATATAAATCCATTTGCTAATTTATATTTAATTGTTAACGGACTTCCATTTGCCGTTTGTAATCTATGATTTGTTTTTGAACAATATTTAATTGGTATTCTTCCTGATTTTATACAACTCTGATCTGCTCCACTATCTATCATAGCAATACAAGTTGTATGATAATCTTGAATTCCTATAGTAACATAAACATACCATTTTTCTATATTGATTTTTTCAATTATGTTTAGATACTCTTGTTCATTTGTTTTATCAGATATTTGAATACCTTTTCCTTTATTACTATTTTCTGAAATGTCATCCTGATTCTGTTCATTTATTGTCATTTTTTCTTGTATTTCTAATTCATTTAATTTTAATGCTCTAGTGTTGTTTCGAATTTCGCGTATCTCTAATTTTAGTTCCTTAATTTGGTCTTGAATTAGATTTGAACTTGAATTCGTTATTGATTGGAGAATTATGCCTTGAATATTTGTATTTGACGAATATTTAGTGTATAATTTATTTATACTGTATGGTTCTAAGAATTTTGGTTTTTCATCTTCTTGAAGTATTAAATTTTTTAATCTTAGTAAATATTGTCTTTGTTCTTCTGGATTTTCAATTTTACTTATGATTTCAAATAAAATATCTTTATTGCATTTTTCATTAGATATTACATTAATACATTGACATGGTAAAGATCTATCTGAATAGTCTTCTTCACTATCTGAATATATTTCATTAATATTCATATCACTTTCTTCTATTTCTTCATTAATCATTATTTTCATTATTTTATCTCTTAAATCTTTATCTTCATCTTTATAAAAAATTTCATTAATTCTTCTTTGAGTTCTACAATTAGTTGCAATATGACATGGTTTACCACATTTGTAACAAACTAATTTCTTCTTCCAATATTTCATTTTCTTAAAATCTCTAGTTTGTCTTTGTTCATTTTGATTTTTATTCTGTTGATATCTTTTATTTCTTCTTTTATATGGTTTATATGAATATGTAATTCTTTTAGTATAACTAGAAGGTGCTTTTATTCCTGTTATTCCAAAAGCTTCACAAAATGATCCTAATTCTCTTCTTTCAGAACCATATTTCGCTTATAATTTCAATTCTTGACATAATTTTAAACCCTCAGCTTTTATAAATAAAATTAATTGACCATAAGTCCAGTCATAAAAATTTATTTCTTATTTTCCAGTTGCTATTTTTATAGCATTGAATATTCTATGTGAAAATAAAGTAGGTAATCCTATAATAAATTTTATTACAGTCTTCTCTTTTTAATACATATGTTATAAATATATCTTTATACCATCTAAAGTCTGTTAAAGTTGGACATCTTAAATTAGTAAGAAATACTTGAGTGCTTTTGTTATCTGTAGTTGGATTTCCTAGGAAATGAACTGTCAAAGCATAAAGAAAAAAATCAGCACTATCTGATACTTTAATTTTTTTAGTATTTCCCTGAGCATCTTTTACTATATCACCATTAACATCTTTTTCATCTTCTTCAGTAGTATGATTTAATATTTCATTTTTGTTTTCTTGAGTTATTAAATCATCCTACCAATTTTTAAATTGTCCTGAAAATCCTGCAGTAAAAGCTACAGCAGTTGTTTTTTGATCGTATCTTTCTTGTCTATAAGCAACTTTTGCCATTCTCATTTCTTGAAATAATCTTAATATTTCATATTCTGATTTTCCATCAATATTCCATTCATAAACTGCTCTTCCATCATATTGACTAGCTTGAAATTTTGATCTTTCTTCTATTTGTAAGTCTGGAGGTGTTAATTTTGGGTAGTAATTTTTTCTCTGATAAGGTGCATACGTGGGTTTATTATAGTATTTTTTTGATCTATAAGGATTTCTAATTCTATTAATATTATCATCTTGTAATTCATCTTCAATGTTTTCTATTATTTTATTAATTTCATCATTTTGACTATCATTGATATCACTTTCTTCAGAATCTTGTATTGGGTTAACTTCTTGAATATTTTGTATATTACTTGTAGAGTTCTGACTAGTACTAGGTTTTGTTTCTTCTAATTTATTTAATATTTTTTTTAATATATCATGCATCTTTAACTTGAAATTGAGGTTTAGATATTTCATTTGGAAAACTTAAATTATCATTTTTAAAAGGATTTTTTATAACATTATTATTTTCTTTAGGTATTGTATCTATTTCTCTTGAAACTATGTCTAGCTGGTATGCTACTGTTGATAATATTTGATTTGAATAGTTTAATTGTTGATTAATCTTTTTAATATCATCAACTTCTGCTGGACCTTTTTCTGTTCTAGCTTCTCTGAATGGGGTTGCTAATACTTCTCCTGAATTTGTTTTAATTTTTAGATTTAATAAAGGTGAATGTACCGAACTAAGTACTTCTCCTCCTACTATATTCCATTTTTTATATAATGATGTTTGTATATTTATTGATGATGTAGAATATATATCTGTTATTTTTTCTTTTTGAGTAATATATTCTAACCAGGAGAAAAACGGAAAATTAAATTGCCTTTTATATAATTCTTTTTTCCATTGATTCTGGAGATTATTTTGAAATGTTATATTCAAAGAATTATACCAATTTCTTTTTTCATTATTTTCTTCATCATTAAATATTTCGTCTAAATAATCAAAATTAGGTTTGAATTCTTTATTAATAACATTAATAGACTCGGGTTTCATTTCAGAATATGTTGGTGAATTTCTTAATGAATTGTTACCAATTATTTCAGGTAATGGAGATTTATAATGAATTCTTTGACTTCCAGTTATTGGGATTGAATATATTTCTGGATTATTATTAATATTTGTATTTTAACTAAAAGTTCTTCTTAAACAAGGAGTTTTTGATATTGAATGTCTTGATTCTATTAAGTAATCATTTCTTATAGATTTATTAGCTCCATATTTATTGAATTTAATATTATTAAATTGTATTAAAATACTACCATCTTCTTGTTTAATCATTCTAGATGCACTAGTTTGTTGTACATTTCTTGTTTGATGTTGTGGAATTGTTGTAAATGTTTCAGGAATAGTTATTTCATCCCATTTTAAAAGTTTTGGAGTATAAACCGCTGATTTTGAGGAATCTTCTTCAAATATTACAGTCTCATCTTTATTTGTTTGTTCTAGTCTCAATTTAGGGTCAACTAAAGTTTTGAGTAATTTAAAACATATCTTATATAATATAGCAAAACTTCTACTTCTTTTATCTATTTTATTTTGATCTACTTGTATATCCATAACTAATGAATACATTATTAATTCATTTATTAAACTTGCAACAAAATTAGGAACACAATTAAATGTAATAGCTCCATCGCATATATTTGTTTGTAATAATGACAATATTGAATCTTGATATTCTGTCAGTCTTTTATCTCTTAATGCTATAAAAATAGGATTGTCTATTCCTAATCTATGCATAGGTTGAATCTTTACCTTAACTAATCCATAATGAATGTATTTGTAACCTAATTCTCTATATTTATTAATAGCTATATTTGATAATAATCTAATTGTATTAGATGTTTCTGTAAATTTACATCTTGTTCATGAATCTTGACTGAATAAGAATTATTAAAATTAAGTAAACCAGTATGATATACAGATTTGAATACTTTTGATTCACTATCAAATAATATTTCATGACTTTGATTTATTAATTCATTATCATCTACTGAATTGGTATTATTACTATTAACAAATAATTTCTTCAAAGTATTTAAACTCATAATTTAAATCGTACCTTTGTTTCTTAATGAAACATGCAGAATAAAGACAGTGTGGGGAACACATGAGTGCCTATACCGGGAACACCTTATGCTGACGGATTACCAACGAATTTACTGGCTGCTCAACTGCTTACCAAGCCTCACTAATCTTAATTCTAGTATGTTAAACTAAGAAATAAAAATACTAATTAAATTGTGGATTAATTACTTTAAAAAATTTACTCGTTAATGGCTCTGATACCAAAATTACTCATTAATGTAGAATGTCATAAATTCCACTTAATTCCTAAATGTTCTCTAGAGGTGTGGAGGGTTAAGGTTTGAGATAAGTTCCTTAGAGATATTCTAAGTACCTAGAGGTAGAGAGATGGTTCCTACATGTGCTAACACCTAACACACAATAGTTTACACAAAACAAGTGTGGGAATGCAAATGGTAGTGTATTTATGTCCTGGCATAGATGTCATGGCAGAGCTACACATGAACAAACCTAAATGCCACAAATGTGCAAGTGTGCGTGTTCTAATACATTTCTACCGTGGCATAAAAAGTGTGCTGGTGTGCAAGTGGTTTGTGAGTGGGAGGGTGTGTGAGTGAGTGAGTGCTAGTGTATTTCTGTCGTGGCATAGATGCCACCACAGAACAGTCCCTTTTACTAATGTGCTCTAAGGTTGGAGAAAAGGACTTATGCGCTAGGGTTTTGGAGGGTAGTCCTAGGATTTGTGCCTAAGGTGTGCTAGGGTGTGCATGTATGGTGTGCTAAGAATAGGTTCAAGGCCAACACCTTGGATATGTGCCTTGGTGTTGGCCTGTGGGCATCCTAGGGTTGAGGTTTTGGTGCTTGTATACTAAATGTTAGCCCCATAAGTGCTTACAACTTAGGCATTGGCTATGTGCCTTGGCATTGAGGGTGTCGTGCTAAGGTAGTCTTCTGAACGTAAAACATAGACCAGAAAAACATGCTAAATTTTTATTCAAATATGAACCCTTACCTCTAAAGAGTGCATTAACTTGGCCAAATGTCATCTCCACCATGAATTTTACATAAACCGAGTTCAAACCCTAGGGTTTAGGATTTCTCCTCCTTGCCTTGTGACTTCTTCTTTGACTTGTTGACTTTTTGTTGAGAAATAAATTAGATAATAGTTACAATAGTAACTCATGGATGAATCCAGATTAGATTGAATAATTTCAAATTTGGGATATCTTTCAAATTTGATTCGAATTTGAATTTTCATATTTGAGCGCAAAGTGATAAGCGCCAAATATTTCAACTTTTGAAACTTTAATTGATGGAATTCTTGTTGCATATAAATAGGCCCCTTGTGATTCAATGAGAAGAAAGATTAGTTTTGGTGTTAATCACAAAGTATCAATTCACAGAATTTATTGTGTTTGAGAGAGAGTTGAGAGACTTTCTTTGAGTTCTTTGCATAAGAACAAGTCCATTCCAATCCAAATTAAGTGAGTCTTGTTTTGGATTGTTCTGGTGATAAACTTGCGTTCTTAAGACTAGTTCTTAAGGGTCCTTGTTCCATTCTCTTATATTAATCATTCTAATTGACAGGTTTAATTAGAGTGGTTAATCCTTATTTTCACTTTGTTTTCAAACAATTTTTAGTCAATTTGATTTCAAAGAACCGATCATATCTTTGCAAAATTTGACTAAGTCACTTTGTTCTTGCAAAATTTGATTTCAAAGAACCGATATCAATTTACAAGCCAAGAGACATGATTTGATGTCATGACAAAAGATATGAATTGATGTCACCACTTTATTTATCACTTCCACTTAATTGCTAGGGAGTTTCAAATAATTTTGACTTAGTCAAAATCTTTTTATTTTTGACTTAGTCAAAATCTTTGACCTCTTCTTCCTCGTAGATTTTCGTCTTGGTATTTTGTCATCTTATTCCTATCGAAATGTCCTCTACGTAGAAACTGATAATACTGCACAAGATTTATCAGAATTTCAATCTAAAACTTTTAATACATATGCTTTATTTTTATATAGATTATGTATTAATTGTTTAAATTCAAAATTTTCTAACATTTTCAGATAAGGACCACGATTTTGATACACATAATGATATGTGCATCAAAAATTTTTCTAAAACTTATACTGACATGTGAGATGTAGATGTATTTAATTTTTCTTTTCCTTTTTCTCTTTTTCTATTTTTTTTATTTTTTTTCTTTTTCAATTTTTTCTATTTCTAAATTTTCTTTTTCTCTTTCTTTTGCTAATTTTTTTCCTCTTTCTCCTTCAGTGGAATAGAAATAGCAAAGATTTTTTTTAGTTCTTTTTTTCATTTGTTCAATCATTTCTTTTTTCTGATTTTCAATAAAATTATTTATTTTTGGAGAAAATACACCATAAGCAGTGTTAAACAGGTTTTCTTCTGTAAGAAGAATATCCTCTTGTGCCAAGATTTTCTGAATAGATCAATAATCAACTTGGCATTTTTACCACCATTTTGTGTATAGAACTCTTTTGAACTGATGAATGTCATCAATCACATATTCTCTCTTGTACTTCCATGCAAATAGCTAGGGTATATGAAATTTTATTAAAAAGAATAGAATAGAAGGGAATGTCACAGCTAGTTCTTCTGTTATTGATTCCATTTTTATAATAACATTTTTTTTACACATATTAGAAATTTGATAAGTTGTAAAACCATGAAGATTCCAGTCATATATAGAATTACTTTGAGCCTTTGATGAGTCCAATTTGAACAAGATAGCAAAGGCAGCAATGCTGACCTAGCTTGGTAAGCTTTTTTGTTTCAACTGTGTTCAGTCTTGCTGATCTGAACTTTTTTAAATAAATTTTGAAGACTTGATAAATATTATCTGCTAATTATGGTGCTGTGTTTTCTTCCTAAAAGGGTATTGTATCTTGTAACTTTTTTGTGGCACAAGTTTTTTATGTGCTCTGATTGTATTATGGATGATCTATTTGGGTATTAAATCTGAACCGTTTCATGACAAGTAGAATTCAGAAAAACTTAATGCATTCTCCTATTGCTTTAGATTGGTGGGTTATAGCACTAGAAATGTTGCAGGAAGGGTCTGCATAAGGCTTGCTGTTCTTCCCATTTGACATAGAAAATATTTGTGCATTGTCTGAGAGACTGATTTGAGAAATGGAATCTATAGCTGTATCTTCAAATTGTTTCACAGACTGGTCAGATGATTGAAATGACTACTATGGTTTCTTGCTCATCTTTCCTTTTTCTTTTTCATAATGGTGTAGGTTGTAGCCTTACTACGCACTCAATCAAATCTATGCATACAACATATAAAACACCAAAAACCAACAGGAACTATCATTCACAAAAATATAAAGAAAGGAGAGTTCAGCAAGTATTACGTCATGTGACCAAACTCACCTGAGGTGCTGATGATAGTTCCGCATCTACCTTATCCAGTCTAGGATGAAGAAGCACAAAATATATCTTCCAAAAACAATTCTCACTCATATAACCCAGGCAAATTTCAATCCTCAGCGCGGCTAATCTTAGGGCAAGATGTTAGACAGCTAAAGCATGTTCTTGTTGAGCCTCAGACATGTTAAAATCTAGAATCACAATGAATCACAAGATCTCTGTTAACCACCCATGTTTTAATAGCATTTGCAGAAACTATAAAAATTGTTATAACCTGGATCTTGCAACAAATCATAACAAAATAACAAAAGTAATCCTTTTGTAACTGGAGTTCATATAATGCCATAAAAGGTCAGCATTTAGCATGAAGGTAAAATATATGACATGCTATGGATAGGTCAGGGTTGAAATGGTAAACCAATAGTTAGCACATTGCAGATTTGCAGGTGGAATTTACGCTATCCATTAGCTGCAAAAGCATATATAAATTGAAAAATCCCAACTTTGGCCGAGTCATTGATTCATATCAGAAGAATAAATGCAGCTAAAAAATGAACATTAACATCATTTTATGATTCGTGAAAAAGAAATGGAACCTAGGACATAGAGGCAACTATAAAAAACAAAAAGTCTTCTTTTTTTTTTATTCATGAAACAGGTGGAGAGACATGGAATACAAGAAGCAGTAAGTGAAAAGGGAAAGTCCATTGGGCAACTTTTAAGAACCTTCATTATAATGTATTTGTTATTCCTTCTTAGTTTTTCCCTCTAACTTGATCTGTACTTTCTCTCTATGAACGTATGGGCCAAAGTACACTATACTTGTACTTGTAATTAAAGCTGAACAGCCTCTAGAAGCAACTAGGGTGTCCCAACAATTTGAGCCAGATCCTTGACAAATATAAAGTCCATGAAGCCTCCCACAAATAATTGCAATACGAATGTGTATGCGTCCTAGAGTTCATGCCCTGAAAAGCTTAGGTTTTTTTTACCACTAACTCAGTTTCTTACTCACAAAAAATCAACCCAAATCAAACATGATAATGGACCATCAACAGCCGTTTCTGTCAGGAACCTCGCACATGAATACATAAGCACTGGAGAAGGTAAAAAACAAGGACTGCAATGGACATTAAAAAAGGCGCACAAATGTCCCATAAACTGCACAGCAAAATAAGCATTAATCATCCTATGCCACTAAAAACATCAACAGTCAACAAAAAGATTTTATCAAAAATCAATAACGAGATTAATCCGATAAAACCCGTTAGGATTTAAAACGAATAAATAACGAATCACTTGAAGTAGTGGAAACAGAAATTTACCATCCTCATCATCGCTTTCATGCAATGGACAATCAAGCCAAGTCACGGGATGCCCTTCCACCTCCTCTTCCTCATCATCTGATCCCAATTGCAGAAAAATTGGATGCCATTCTGGTAATCTCGGACACAGCTATGTTATTCGAAATCATGGATACACCAGTCCGAAACTTTCCGTCAATTTCCGCGAAATCGTTCCGGGTCCCCACTATTCCGACGGGGTCGAATTCCGAATCGAAACCCGAATTAAGGCCAGGCTTGCTCGAATCCGAGTGCTCTCTCGGTTTGTAGGGTTCGGACTGAGAGAGTGGGGCGGGGCGGAAGGAAGGAAGCAACGCCCCAGAATTCGCGGGTTAGGGTTATGGTGAGCTCGGAGAGGTCATCTTTGACGACTCGTTGAGATGCAGTTTGCGACGAGGATGAATCTTCGTTGATATGTTGCTGTTTTGAATGGGTGTTAGCATCGATCGTACTATCTTCATCCTCACTGTGATCTTCATTGAGATCAGAATCGTCGTCGTTGGAGTCACGATTGTCGACCTCATCGAGCTTTAGTGTGTAAAGAGTCGCTAGGATCTTGTGTGTATAAAAAATCTGATGTCCAACAGTCTATGGGACCCAAGTAAGACTTGTGGCTCCTCAAAGTTTAGGAACAAACGTTGTCGTCTCACAAAAACAGTAAGGATAAATCGGGTCCTGTACACGTTTAACACTTGTCCCACAAAAATTTATTCATAACATTATTAAGATAATAGTATAAGCACGAAGGGTGGTCGTCCAATTCACGTGACCCAGGCTTTGATCATGTGCGGTCGCCAAAGCAAAAATCCCTTTTCTTTCAAACGACGTCGTTATGCCTTAGGATTTTGTCTCTATCTTTCTTTCTCTGCCTCTGCCGCTCGCCCTCATTTTTCTCTAAGATGCTACTGCGCTCTCCCTCCTTCTTCTCTTCTTCTTCTTCCTTTCAGGTTAATTTTCGCATCTCTGGGTTTATTTAAACAGGGAACTAATCCACAATTAAGGCTTATTTGAAGTCAAAGGTTGAGTCTCTTTAGATGTGGCTGATTTGGAGGGTGCTTTGGATGAGATGAGGTATGTTATCTGGGTTAATGAACTTTTTGAGGGTCTGTTTTCGTCCAAGAACAGATCGATAGGTTCACTCAGGTTCAGAAACCTATGGTCGTCAAGATTGTTCTAAAAGAATGTTATCTGGGTTATGTTCTGGTTTTTTTTCACGTGTGTGCGTGTTTATTCTAGAGCAAGAAAGAAGGTTTCTATGCCTAATTTGGTCGGCATTAAGTAAATTTTCTATTTTTTGTGGGAAAATTTTCAAGGGGTGTGTGTGTGTGTGTTTTTTTTTCCATATAGAGGGGGCTGCGGAGAACTGAAATTGCATATTATTTATGTGAGAATATTCGGGCAAGGTTGAATTGAAATCATTTTAGTTCAAATAGTTTCTTCATGTTGTTATATGTAAAGCTTGAATCTTGACTGGATGTTTGTGTATATAGCAAGTTTGTGTGCGCCACAATTTGTTGCATATCTGTGCACCACTAAGTCAGGACATCCTCATGGAGTATGTATTGAATATTTGAATCACAGATTTTGTGTCAGCTTTTACATTTACACTTTATCTCTGGACTCTGGACTTGTTTGTTTATTACCTTTGTTATAGTGCTGCGGATCATTAGTGTCGCTTGTTCTTCTGATTGATTGCTTTGGTTAAGTTCCTAACCCTTCTGAAACGAGCAGTTATCTTTAACTAATTGTTGGGATTATCATTTTTGTCGAACATAAAAGGTTGCAGAAATGGAAGCTATATTGCAAGCACATAATACTCAAATGCCGTCTCGTGAAATGCTGGTCTCTCTTGCTGAGAAGTTCAGGTCTGTAGTTAATATTTTGTATCCAGTCATTGGGATATCTTCAACTTACTGGCATATAAAAGTGGGATTTTAATGCAATTACTCTTTTGCTTTTCAGCACTGCATCTGATAGATCTGGAAATGTAGTTGTTCAGATTAAACAGGTAAGATGCTGCTTTTATTTACTACACTTGGATGTTTCTTGGATTGCCTTCATTCATGGATTAGGGTATCCATTACATGTGTGGAATTGGTTTCAAAACAGATGATATGCTCTGAGGGCCAAAGCTTCCAAGACTCCAGTGAAGTTGAGCGTATCACCTCTCACTCAAAATGATTTGGCTGCAGTAAGAAATGTTCCTCAAGCTCCACAACACGTATCTGTTCCCCCAGGTCTAGGTACAGCTGACTGTTCTGGTAGAAATGGTTGAAAACTAGATTTTTAAGGGTTGTTCTTACAACTTATTTTTTTTGCTTGTTTTGATATAGTTTTGGGCTTATTTGACTTAAGACTTCATCTATTGATTCAGCTGTTGTCAGGCATGTGCCTCAAGTTCCACAACCTATTCCTTCTGTTTCAGGTAGAAGTGTTGAGTAGATAATTGTAATTTCCTTTATCTAGATATAGATGTTATTCATTATTTTCTCTGAAACATTAGCTCTTTCCATGCTCACTGAGGCTAAAGTGTCGTTTATACGTGAGTCTGGCAATTTCTATAGTTCATCCGTGTGTCTGTACGCATTTATTCTGCATGGGGTGAGTGGTGGGGTTTGTGATCGATTATTGACAAAGATGCTATTTTTTCTCAAGAAGAATATGTCAGAATATGTCTTCTACCCTCTTCTTCGGATTGTTCTCTGACTGCATCTAATTTGTATGCTATTAGCAGATCAAACTGCTGGCCGAAATGGTTCAGATAACTCCCAGATGGAGTTTGAAGCTAAATCAGCAAGAGATGGTGCTTGGTTAGTAATTTGACTGTTACCTTAAAACATTTTGGAGTCATCTGGTTTATTTTTGCCTTTCTTTCTGAAAAACACTGGTTTTTCTTTTCCAGATATTAAAGGTTCATTCTAACAATTGACTGTTGCTATTCAGGTATGATGTGGCTACCTTCATATCCCATAGATCAGTGGAATCTGCAGATCCGGTAATTCCTGATACTGATTAATACTACTAATGTATTTTATTTTTTATTTGTTGAACTTTGTCTTCCTGTCAGTCTCGTCCAGATAATCTTGTTGAATGCTTTAGACTTGTGGCCTTGCTGTTAGGCTTTCCAGGTCTGACCTGTTTCTTCAGTACTACAACTTCTTTGCAAAACTGTTACCATGACCAGACTTGTTAAAGTGTTTAAAAAGGAATTAACAGGTTAAACCACGATTTGCTCTATTTTCGATGGATGAACAATCAAATCTAAAAAACTGGGCTTGCTAGGCTCTTGTTTGCTTGATCTAATATTGCGGGCTAGGCAAAGTTTGGTATCCCTGCTAGAACCAGTCTCCTTTGCTATATCCTTTTAGAACTTTTGGGAGAGCTATGTTGTGCAACAAGAAATGCAGAGTTCATTATGGACGTGCATTGAGTGGTTCTGCCTTCAAGCCTATTCCTCTTACCTTGCTAGATTACGTCTTTGTTATGGTACTAATTATTCTTACAACTTCAGGAAGTTCTGGTTCGTCTTACTGGATTTGGACCAGAAGAGGATGAATAGGTCAACATTCGCAAGCATGTGAGGCAGCGATTGCTCCCATTTGAATCGTCTGAATGTGTCTCAGTGCTTCCTGGAGATCTGATACTTTGCGTTCAGGTGCATGATCTACTTATACTTTAGAGAGCGCAGAAATTCAGTGATGTCCAAGCTAATAAAAGTTTATACATAAATGATGGAAGAAATATTTCTTGGGTATTGGACTTATACATTAATTATCTTAAACAATCCAGGAAGGTAAAGAGCAGGCTCTCTACTTTGACGCTCATGTTCTTGATGCACAACGGCGGAGGCATGATGTCAGAGGATGCCGTTGTAGGTTTCTGGTTCTCTATGATCACGATCAGTCTGAGGTATGGATTTAGATTGCCCTTCAATTGTAGTTTTCCATTTTTGGAGTCTTCCTGGTCATACATACAGAAGGTGTTGCTCGTTTTCCCTTTTTTCTTCTGTGCCGAGAGCATGTTGATTTGAGTTCTTACGTTACACACTTTTAGCTGCTGTAAACTTGTCTGCAACATTTAAGTACATTTGCTTTTATTGTTGAACATGACCCTTTAACTTGCTTCCGCAAATGTTATCGATATGAAGTACGATGATTATTACAAATACATATTAGATCAGCAGTTACTTCTTGAAAAGAAAAAAAAACAGATTTTTGTGGAATATTTCTCACAGATTTTCTGGCGGATGTTTCCTTTTAACATGAAGATTGAAACTTCATGAATTGGTTCCAATTTTTCGCCACATTCTCTATGCACTTCCTGTGAATTTGACATACAAGTTCTATGAATTATGATAAACTGCATGTATTTATAAGGAGGATACGATCGAGTTCTTTTTTCTTTGTTTAACTCAATATATTGTATGAGTTTTTTTGTGTATTTATTATTGTCTTCAAGTATGCAGTTATAATACTATGGTAATATTCACAGTTATGAGCTTCTCTTGGACTCCTTCCGATGCAACGATATTGGAAATGGAATGCTGTGGGAAGTAGAAGGGAATGTTGGTCATGATATATATATATCATCATTTTTGTAGTAGTTTCAATAATTTCCTATTTTCTAATAGTGTCCTGTGTCAAGAAGGAAAGAGAGAGTTTCTGGGATGTGCCTTGCATGCCAGCATGAGAATTTTGTTTTGCTTTTACAAGTTAAAATCTGACATCTAACCATGGGAATGTTTAAATCAGTGGGTAACAAAAGGGCAGTTGATGTAGACATTGGGGCCAATCCTTCTGCTGAAGGTGGAGGAGAAGATGAAGGTATGGATGACCAAACTGTTAAGGTTGTTGATATTGTTGATACATCCAGGCTTCAGGTTGGAGGAGACCTTTTTTTTTTTTGGCAGATAACTGGATTCTTTCATAATCTATGTCCATGCATGTTGGTATTGAATGCTGATTTTCTTTCATGTTTTTAGGAACAACCCCCTTTCAACAAGAAGCAGTTTGTCCCATACATGAAGAAATTTATCAAGAATCTGACCCCAAAGTTGGAGCCTGAGAAGCTGGAAAGTTTCAAGAAAAACATTGAAGCAACTACTAAGTTCCTTCTTTCAAATCTCAGTGACCTTCAATTGTAAGTTGCAGCAGTAGTTACCTGAAGTTATATAGTGTGTATGGACAGAATTTTGTTGAGAATGTTGAGACATTAGCTTAGTTTTGGATGAAAACATTAACTGAATGTTTGAATATTTTATGTGGTTGACAGCTTTGTTGGTGAGAGCATGCATGATGATGGGATAATAGTGTTTGCATATTACAAGGAAGGAGCCACTGATCCAACTTTCCTTTATCTTACGTATGGGCTAAAGGAGGTCAACTGTTAAATAAATGGTGTGTTTTTTGCAGTTAAGTCAGACCAGTTCCATGACCAAGATGTTTGGTGTAGCTTTAGTAGTATGTGATTTTTGTTTTCGGGCCAGTCTTGCCAATCGATCTGTTGCAGTAGAGCATGTTTGCTAATCGATCTGTTGTACTTTTCTTATAATTGATAATCTGTTTTGCGTTTAGGTTACGTGTGATGCTTACACTCCTGCTGGGGAACCTATTACAACAAATAAGAGGTTTAATGCTGCAAAAATATTAAGCAAACCTGAGGTGGCTGCACAGGAACCTTGGTATGTTCTGATTGTTGTTAATATTTAATTGATGTGTAAAGTGCACTTGTAGATTTCTTTATTCTGGGTTTCAGATTATTAAGGTGTATATGAAATATTAATCAAATAAGATTACAGGTATGGTATCGAGCAAGAGTACACATTGCTGCAGAAGTAAGTGAGGTGCCCACTTGGATGGCCCATCGAAGGATTTCCAGGACCACAGGTTACATGTCTTGTTTCCTTCATTTCCTTATTTCTTGAATTTCTTTCTGTTAATTAGTTGTTTTGATTCATAATTAAGTTGTTCCATCTAATTATTCTTTCAGTATTTACCTTGCTACTGGATTTTGTCTTGATACTAATTTTCTTGGGTAGTCAGAGATTAATTTGGAAATTTATCTTGTATAAAATGCAGGGACCATACTATTGTGGTGCTGGAGCTGACATGGTATTTGGTCGTGACATTGTTGATGCTCATTACAAAGTCTGCCTGTATGCTGGTATTAACATAAGTGGAATCAATGGAGAAGTTATGCCAGGCTAGGTAAACCTATGGATCCAATTTTTCACTTTTGGTAGAAGTTTGTGAATCTGTTATGTCATCTCATCTGCAGTTGCTGTACAGGAAGGACAACAGAAATTTCTTAGTTATTTTATTGGGCAAGTGGAAGGAATCTGAATATTCTGGTCAGTCTATTCCTGTTGGTGGTCTGGCTTACTATGTGACTGCACCGTCAATATACCTATGGGGATTTATGTTTGTTCTTTCCCTTGTGATTATGACTCTGTACCCTGTTTTAATAGCCCCACTTTTCAACAAGTTTACACGAGTAAGTAATGCTAAATCTTTATACATATGAAAAAAAACAATGGCAGGTCTTTATACATTGGAAAAAACATATTGGTGGAAATTCTTCGCGACAAGATATTGTTTCTACTGTATGTTTTAAAAATAATTTTCTTTTGGATTTTGTTGAAAATAGCTTCCAGATGGAGAGCTTAGAGCAAAAATTGATATACTTGCTTCCTCTCTGAAGTTTCCTTTGAAGAAGCTGTTTGTTGTTGATGGATCCACAAGGTCCAGCCATAGCAATATGAAAAATTGCTCATGATATTTTGATACTGGACTACTAGAATTGCTCAATTTTGTAATACTGGAATTGCTCATGATATTTTGATAAAGTGTAGTGGAGAAAGTGAAGGGTTCAAGCATCCAGTTTTATCAGTTTGTATTGATAAAAAGATGGTAATTCATGTGAAGAGGCTGCAGTGGAATTTCAGAGGAAATCAGACAATTTTTCTTGATGGTTTGTTGGTTGATCTTATGTGGGATGTTCATGATTGGTTCTTTAATCCAGCTTCAGGATATGGTGTGTTCATGTTCAGGACAAGAAGTGGGATGGATAGTAGATTATGGTTGGAGGAGAAAATGGTGCAGAAGGATCAAGATAAAGTTGAATTTTCATTGTTGATCTATGCCTGTAGGTGCCCAAAACACGTGGTATTCTTGTTTTTTCTTCTTTTTTTCCCCTTTTCTTTTGTATCTGAGTTTTCATTTTTGTTACTCATGAAAAAGGTAGAAATTTCATTCTTTTGATCTTGGTGAACACACAATAACTGAAGAGTGCAGAATCATTTCCATTGATTACAACTTGGAGCTTTTGAAGATGTGAATTACATATATTTTTAGTCAGATCAATGTACCAAATCATTGTTTATTGACCTTCCATTTTAACCCTTTTGCTGCTATTAAATGAATCTGCAGAAATACAAGGCAAAATATTTTCATCAAGATAGGAAAAGAAAATGCATAACAGATATGTCAGTGAGGTTTTGAATCTGAAACATATCATGATGATTTGCATTTCTTTGCTTTTATTGGGCTTGAGCTTTTGCTATTTTCAAGCAAAATTTTTTCATGTTTTAAAGCTTTGATAATGAAAGGGTTGGAGACTGATTAGGCTAATGGTAAGCTTCACAACTTTGATTTTCCCATGGTTTACAGATGTTTGAAATTGTTGCCATTTATTAATTGACATTTTCATGTTTAAGAATTATCAAAGCAATCACTATAGAACTCCTCAAAAAGAAAAGCAATGCTTATCTCCTTATGAGCATCTTCCATCCACTTAACCAGGACATGTAAAGGGTATCAATACAAATCATCTCCTTCAGCAGATAAAGTAAGTGAAAACACAAGCAAATGGTCAAAATCCTTACAACTGCATCCAGTCACCAGAGCAAACTAAAGCACATTGCAGAAACTAAGGAAAAACGGAAGAAAATGAAGAAAATCTAAATAACAAAATGAAGAAAAATCCTAAGATCTGGAGAGAACGTGTTCAAGCTAAATAACAAAATGAAGAAAATCTAGCTTTCAATAAATGTGGGATCGGCTGAAAGGCCCGAAAAGTTTCAATTCCTAGAGAGAAGGAGGAGAAAATTGTATAACGTTTATTAATGCATTTTTTTACTAATTGAAATAATGTTATCAACAAAAGTATTTGGTACTATTCTAATCATAATTTTAAATTTCTATAGTTAAATATTAGTTGCATTCTTAATTATTGTGATGGTTGAATGATCGATATTAAATACATTAATAATGGAATTCAAATTTTATAAATAGTATTCTATTTAACCATTTAAATATTAAATATCTTCCACTAATAAATACTGAGTGAAAAACTTAAATGGTCTTATGATGTAAATTGCTTGACGATGACACATGTATAATTTTTATTAAATAAGTAATTTAATTAAATAAAATAACCAATTCAATGCATGTTTTAGTGTGAGTGACGGAATTGTGTCATTCTAAATGTAAGTAATGAAAACATTTTTCATAATATTGTGAAAGACAATTCTTTTTGGAATTTTCCAATGAAAAAACAAAATAGTCAAATGACATTTAAAAAAACATAAAAATTAAAATGATTAAGAGTTTCTTTAAACTAAAATTGTGTCTTCGTAATAATGGTTGATGAATTCACCAAATATGCAGTATGTGTAAATATGTATAGTTTATGTAATATGTGATATGTATAATGTTCATAAATACGTGGTGTGTGAAAATATGTGTACTACATGTAAACATGTATAATGTTTGAAGTATGTGTAAAAATATGTGCAATATGTGTAAAAATTTATAGTGTGTGAAAATATGTATAATATGTGCCAATATATGTTAGTGTGTACAGTGTATACAAGTATGTGTAATATGTGTAAGTATGTGTACTATGTATAAACATGTATAGTGTGGAAAATGTCTGCAGTATGTGTAAACATGTATAATATGTGAAAATATATGTAGTATATGTAAAAATGTATAAATGTAAAAAATGTGTGTAATATGTGTAAATATCTATAGTGTATGAAAATATTTGTGATATGTACAACTACATGTAGTGCATAAAATGTGTGTATTATGTGTAAACATATATGGTTCTGATTTCGATTTTGATTACATTTTTGTTCAATTTAGATCATACTTTTAATTTTTATGTTTTCATAAATTAAGTTATTTAATTATGATACCACCTTCAAATTGATATATTTATAACCTTATATCATTCTCTTTGAAATAATATAATATTTGTTTGTAAATTTATAAAAGAATAATGTAATTGAAAGAAAATTAAATTACCGATTGATATTCAAATAGAATAATAAAAAAATAAATATATAGAGTTTTGATATAAAGAGAATTAGGAAGGAATATATTGCTCACACTTTACTTGATTTATTGTTTGAGAGTAAGTAATTTAATTTGGTACAAAACGACACACCAAATTTTGGCACCACTGCCGGGGAACGGCATTATTTTCTTTTTAATTAATTTGTTTTTGTTCTTTGATGGATGTCCAGATCGTCTAACCCAGATTTACTTTTTGATTCAGAAATCGAAAAGACAGCGCGTAGATTGAAGAAAGAGATGAAAGAACAGCGCCAAAGAACCAATTTTTGTTCAACAGTAGACTCGTCGTTTGCCCAAACGACCACCAGCAGAATTGAAGACCTAGTTGAATCAGATTCTCTGTGTGACGAAACTTCAATGGCCAATCTTCCACCTGGGAACCAGCAACCGTTAGGTAACGAACTACCACCTGGAGGGAACCAGCAGCCACAAGGACATGTGATTAATCCAGGAGTTCAAATTCCAGTTCCACTGCCTATGCAAGATCGTCCTCTAAGGTAGCCTATTAACCCAATTGTCAATTACAGACCTTCTTGCATTGTCTTGCCTGAACTTGCAACTGACTATGAACTGAAAGCATCCTTTTTGAATTTATTGCCTAAATTTAATGGAGATGTTGGTGAAGACCCACATAGTTTTTTGCATGATTTTATAAAGGTTTGTGAAACAGTGAACAATAGGGGCGTCATTCAAAAATACATTAAACTTGCTAGTTTTTCTTGGTCTTTAACTGGACATGCTAGTGCTTGGTTTAAAACTATCACTCCTAGATCCATTACATCATGGGAAGGAATGCAAAGAATATTTTTGATGAATTATTTTCCAGCTTCTAAGATTGCATTTAGTAGGAAGGAAATTGTAGGCATTAAACAAGAATACGATGAATCTTTAACAGCCTACTGGAATATATTTAAGCGATTGTGTGAGAGTTGTCCTCAAGATCAAATTTCTGATGAACTTTTAATTCAATACTTTTATGAAGGTTTGCAACCAGAGGAGAAGCGCACACTTGACGTAGCTAGTGGTGGAGCTTTTATGGATAATAGCACAAATCAAGCTACAAATTTGATTGTTAAAACCTGTGAGTCCCGACAGCAATACCAGCCTTTGCGTCACTCAACAAAACAAGTGGGCGAGATTTCTAATTCTTCAATCGAGAGCAAACTGGAAGCTTTGACAACAAGTGTTGAGAGGTTGATCAAAGGAAGGGGTCTAGTTCAAGTGGAAGAAGTGTGTGCAATTTGTAAAAGCTCAACACATTCAACAAATCAATGTCAAAAGACTCAAGAAGAAGTTGAAGCTGATGTTAATGCTATAGGAGGATATCCACAAAGGCACTACGATCCTTATGCCAATACTTTTAATCCTGGTTGGCAAGACCACCCTAATTTGAGTTATAAGAATCGAGCTCCACAGCAGCCAACTTCTCATCAACAAACCCAGCAGAATTCAACAGCACTATCTGCTCAATTGAATCCTAGTTTGGTACCTACCTCAAGGTCAGGAATTCCTCTTGAAGATATGCTTGTTAATTTAGCAACTTCTGTTACTTTGATGCAGAACAATCAAACCCAACATCAGGGAGACTTTCACAAGTTTCAGCAAGAAACAAGAGCAGCCATAAGTGGGTTGAGTACCCAAATAACCCAAATGGCAAAGCACTTCAATGAAACACTAGGACATCAAGGTAAACTACCCTCTCAAGTGCAGATCAACCCACGCGAAAATGTAAGTCAAATCACCTTGCGAAGTGGGAAACAACTGGAGGAACCAATTTCCAAGTTCAAGGCTGAAGAACAAAAAAATCAGACCATTTCGTTCGACCATACGGCGACTGGGCAGAAATCAGAGGTTAGTTCTAAATTGAATTTTTCTACTTCTGAGATTAAGATACCTCCCCTTTTTCCAAACAGTTTGAAAAGGAACGCCAAAGATGAGGATTTGGATGACATGCTGACCATCTTTAGCAAGATTGAAATCAATATGCCTTTTCTAAATGCAATTCAAAGGATGCCAAAATGTGCCAAATTCTTAAAGGATTTCATTGCAAGAAAAATTCAGCTTCCCAAAAAGGAGAAAGTCATTGTGGGTGAAACTGTTTCGGCTGTAATAGAACAAAAACTTCCTCCCAAATGCAAGGACCCAGGTATGTTTTCTATCCTATGTGTTATTGGAGATAAAGAAATTGAAAAATGCATGTTGGATTTAGGTGCCTCCATTAATGTCATGCCACTCTCCACATATCAAGGTTTGAATATAGGACCATTATCTGAAACACAAGTTGTCATCCAATTAGCTGATAGGTCCTTATCTTAGCCATTGGGAGTTCTTGAAAATGTTTTGGTTAAAATCAATGATTTTGTATACCCAGCTGATTTTTATGTATTAGACATGGGAAATTCTCATGAAAGGAAATTGGATGTATTATTGTTCGGTAGACCATTCATGAAAACTGCAAAAACTAAGATTGATGTGGATAAAGGGACACTTACTTGCGAATTCAATGAAGAATGTTTAACTTTTAATATTTTCGATGCCATGCAACATCCAAGTGATATAGAAAATGTTAATTCCATTGATGTGTTTGAGCCCTTAGTCCAAGAGCATCTTGAGACTGATCTTGTGTAGGATAAGTTGGAGGCTTATGTCAACAGAAGTGTGACTGAAACCGAGGTCAAAGTTCTAGAAAATAATGCAAAGCAAGGTACTGGAAAGCAATCACCTGTCATCATTCATAAACAAATCACACAAACCCAAGAGGGAAAACTGCTCCAAATTCTTCGAGAACATAAGAACAAGAATGCAGTAGTTCTCAAGGAAATAGTCAAGTTGCTTGAATTGGATTTCATTTTTCCAATCTCGACTAGTAAGAGGTCTAAGTTGAATTTCATGGACGGTAAATTGCAGTCCAAGGGAATTGGACATTTTCATGTGCTTGCTGTTTGCCCGAACGGGACCATTGAATTAAAAGGAATTAAAATGGTGAAGATTTTTAAGATATTTGGGAAACCATTTTATGAATCTCAATCATCTGCAGTGGTAAAGGAGTTTAAATTTTTTCCCAGCATTCCTTGATTTGAACGGCACCGTCTAGTCTACGACGTTAAAAAATGACGCTCTTGGGAGGTAACCCACTTTTATATTAGTTTTGAGTATTTTATTTCTTCAGTTATGTATTAATTTATTAGTATTTTTTTATTTTTATTATTATTATTATTATTATTTTTTGGTTCCTAATGTCTTCTTATTCCAGAATGTTGTTGGGCATCGTGGCTGAGGAAGTGGAGAGCTTTAAGTTGCAGACATGGATTTAGTGGACCGTGTCCTAAGGAGTGGAGACACATATTTTTTCAATGGGATTTGGGCCAAGCACACACATTCATTTCTTTTATTACCAAGGCCCACACTAGTTTATTGTTAGAGAAGTCCACGTGGTCCCTTCACCCAATTTTTCCCTTTTGTTCTCACTGCCCTAGTGGTCTTTCTTTCCTTATTCCCCCAACTCACAGACGGCCGCCCAACACTAACTCACGACCACCACACCGGTTCCTCGCCTACAGTTTCCTCACAGTACATGCCGGTCGACAATTCCACCGCCACCATTCGAGCTCTCTTCGCCGACTGACCACTCGTCGTCAACCACAGCCGTCACCACATCGGAGCCCTCATCCTCACCTTCTCCGTCGACGACGACATACCTATCTTCGTCACAGCAACCACTAGTGACGCGTCACGAGCAAGTGGTCGTCAATTCCACCACACCTTCCGTCAGCACTATTCCATATCCGGCGATGACGAATCCCCTGCCAAACCACCACAATATAACAGGCTGTCCCTTTTCCCTTTTTCTTTGTTTTTTGTTTCTGATTTCATTTTTTTAGTGTGTGTTTTTGTCTATCTCCCATGAGGACATGGAAGTGTTTTAGTGTGGGGAGGGTGTAGTTATGGTTTGTTTTTCATTATGTTATTTCTTTTATAAAATAAAAAAAAACGGGGAATAGAAAGTCAGACATTCTTTGAAAAAATTCAATTTACAGTTTTGTCATTTTAGTATGTTTTAGGATGTTTTAGTTGTGTTGAGCTCTTTCACTTTATAAGCATTCTTTAGCCAAATTGTTTTTGAATAAGAAAAGTTTAGTTGTGGTTTAATTTATAGTAATGGGTTGTGATAGTTGAGTATGATTACAAGTATGATGACTACTGATTCTGAGTATTTTTGCCCACTTTTAAGTGAGGATTTTGAGCCAAGCATAGAATGACCACTTTGTTCATGCTTATATGAATTATTCATTGAATGAGTGCAAATCGCGCATAGTTGATTTCTTAAACTTGCTTTGTTGTGCATAGATGTCATATGTTGATATTAAACTTGAAAATGATAAAGGCAATTAGGATTTCACCCATTTTAACTTTTAGTTTCTTCCCTTCCTTCATTTGACCATTAGTGAACCCCTTTGAGCCTTGAACCTTTCTTTGTATTTAAACCATCTAAAAATTTCACCTAAGACCTTTTAGCTTTCTTTTGGCCCTAAAGGTGTAAGTGACTAATTTGTTATGATGTATGTTCCCTTGAGTAAGCAATATGAGAGAAGTGCAAAATTAAGTCTATATGAATGAAAAAGTTCAGTATGCTTTGACTAATATTCTGGAATCCAGAATTTTCTTGAACAACATTCAGCTAGCAAGGAAGAAAATGAGAACAGAAAATGTTTGCAATATTCATGTGTTCTATGCCTAACTGTGGCAAGGAAAAGACAAGAGCAGCAGCAAAATAAAAGAAAAAAAAAGAGACAAATCTGCTAGCTGATGCAAAAAGAGAAAGAAAAAGTAGAAAATGAATGAAAAGTATTTGTTGTGCTGAAGTTACTTTAAGAATTTATTGATTTTGAGACTTGGTGCAATACAAGTGTGGGGATGTACTTGAGTGTGTTGCTTACACCTTTGTTTGCTTTCTTTTTAAGCCTTTTAGACTATCTTAAACCATACCTTGTAAGCCCAAGCCCCATTACAACCTTTTAAAGACATTTTGATTCTTGTTTAATTTTAATACTATGATTGTCTTGTGACAATATTGCAAGTTTGCTGAAGTTTTCCGTGTGTGATCTTATTGAGTGGTTGAACCCAATGTTATATATCTTATGAGTGCTTGGAGTGAGCTTTGAGAGTTACTTAGAATTGTGTAGTTGGACTTGGAGGACTTGATGATGCGTGAGTTTGTTACTTGAATTAAACCTAACTGTTTTGGAAAGATATTTGGTTTGGCTGGATTGATGCTTATTTAGAGAGAATGTTTATTTGTTTGTTTGTTTAGTTTGTTTTCGATTTTTGTTTGAATGCTTAGGAACAAGCATGATTCAAGTGTGGGGATCTTGATAAGCACATAAATGTTCAGTTTATTATCTTTATTTTATTGTGCTTTGTGTGGTGAAACATATGCTTAATGGCATTGAATTGTGCAGAATTTGGAAGATTCCATGGAGGAGATTGTCGTGAGGAAAGATAACTAATTTGGAGTTTTCTAGAAGATCAAAGTCTTTGAGATAAAGATGGAGAGATTTGGAAGAAAAAGTAGTCTTGGCAATTGCCAAATTGGTGTTTGAAGCAATTAGGAAGTTTACTTTCTATTGCCGCATGTGGTTTTAATGATTTTGAAAACAAGGAAGATTCCTTATTTTGAGTTGTTTAGGAAGTCTTATTCTCTTCTCCTATATAAGGAGAAGATTATTTAGGGTTTTAGGTATTCGATTTTTGCTTTACAGCTTTAGTTTTTACGTTCTGAAGTTAGCAACAGAAGCTGGGTTTGCAGAATTTCTGCAGCCCAGAATTTCAGAGCTTGTCGTATGCCCATACGACTGGCGACTGGTTTGATAATTTTCAGTTTTTTATTTAGTTTTCTTTATTAAATATTATTCTTGTCTTATTTTAATTATGTTTAGTGAGTAGTTTTTTGTCTGGCTGTAGATAATGAAACACTAATCGATGCATAAATTGTGAGATCTAATTGTTCTTCATAAACTTTCTCATATTTAGTTCCAAAAGTTTTCTAAGCCTAAAGTTAATTATCTAATTTAATTATAGATTGGCCACCTTTAATCTAATTAGGTAGAGCCAATTAATCCCTTGTCAAGTCACTGGATTTGATAAGTAAGATTAATTAGTGGCGAAGCTACTGTCTCGGTAGACAGAAATAATTGGTTAACAAATTGTTGCATGCTGATTCATGATATGATTTGTTAGAGTTAGGTTCTTCACTTCGTAATTCTTTTATAACATTAAATTTGGTGTTCGGCTGATTCCGGCTGGGTTGTGTTATAAATAGGGAATTAATTGATTAAGCAGATACTTGTCAATTAACGAATAATTAAGGAAGAATTAGATTATGTCAGAGCCGATTCTCGGTAATCTATAACTAACTGGTTAAATAGAGATTGTTATCTTTGAGTCGATGAACAATTAAGAATTGATTAGTGTTGATTTATTTACAGCTGGACCTTTCTTTTGATTAATTAATTTCTGTATTTTATTATTTTGTTATTTGCTTGTTTCTTAATTGATTTCCTTAATTTAATTGTTTTAAATCATTGATTAAATTGTGGTTACTTTTGGCAAATTAATTGAATTAGAAAATAGTGTTGTTCCTCGTGGGATCGACCTTACTCACACTTTACTTGATTTATTGTTTGAGAGTAAGTAATTTAATTTGGTACAAAACGACACACCAAGAGTGAAGGAAATTGAGGAATTTAGGGAGTTGGAAAAGAAGGCTGAAGAAGTGCAGAACAGAGTTGCAACTGACCAACAGAACTGATCAATATATTGCATTCAAGGTACTTTTTGTAATCTCATGAAATATTTCATTGATTGTACTACTTGTTAATGTATGTACGTTGACTGATTACTTTTATGGATTTGAAAGGTTAAAACAAACAACACCAGAAAGTATAGTGTTCGCCCGAAAGCTAGCGTTATTCTGCCTGGTTCCATAAGCAATGTCACTGGTAAAAATTCTTTCTTTAAAATATAGTTCTTTGCGAGAGGTAATAGGCATGAGACTGTTGCACTTACAATAATGGAGAGTGCAGCAGAGTACAATCATTTTTTTTTGCTGAGTGCAGGTTTGGGGTGTAGCTTCCACAATAAATGGATTTATTTCTTTTTTGCCCTCTCGGTACCACTTCCTGCGCCATTCCCTCATCCTCTGAAATAGGATGCATGTGTCTATGGGATAGAAAACTTTGACAGTTGAGCTTAAAATATTTTAGGGTTGCTACAGCTTTGAAGGCCATATGTGTAAGAAGGAGTCAGGGAACATATGGTTCGAACTAAGTTATAGTGGAATTATATAAATAGTCATCCTATGGTTTTGTTTTTCATGGTTTCACCTTGATTTCTGAGGCTTTTGCCAAGTCAAGTTTTGTTCTTTTTCTGAAATATATCTCAGTAGAATACTCAATCTACTTTGTGATGCAGGCCTTTGGAGTTCTTCAATCTCGAATTGGGTTCATGAGTCTCCTTTCTGATGGCTTTTATAGGACACTTTTAAAGGGTATTCATGGTGATTAGAAAGTTCATTCTACATAGAGGTTTGTTGCTTTAAAGACTGATGCAACTCGAAGCTAGCTATTGCACTTCCTATGGTGGATCCGAGAATTGGTATAGACATGATACCCTAAGTATACAACAGAGGGTGAGTTTTCTTTCATTTGGATATAAATTTGTTTTGCTTAGAGGCTGTCAACCATGCACTTATTTTTTCCCATTTCTAAAAAGATATTTTGAAAGAATCAAAAGGGTACTACCATTGTGGATTACCTATTAGTATTTAGAAGATGACATAAATACTTACAATAATACATTTTCTTACTCTTTTTTACAATTTCTATCATAACCGTTGATATTTTAGCAATTTTCTATACTTGGTTGTTTTACTGTCATTTTCTTTTTCTTGGTAAGTGCTTGGAGGAAAAAACTGCAGGTTGACAGTATTTTTAGGTGAACCTTTTTGGCTTGAGTCATGTAGCCATCAAAGGATGCAAACTTCCACAATTCATCTTCTTTGCTACTCTGAGTAATGGGATGTAATACTTTAACTAGCAATAATCCTTGAATTCTTTGATTTGTGGTATTTCTTATTCACAGTAATGGGATGTAATACTTTATATTATTATCATTTCATATTACACATTACCTAATATAAGTAAAACACCAAAAAGAAAATGATTTCATGTTGAAGTATCAAAAGTTCATGAAGCTTATTTGTGTTGTAGAAATGCGTCTAAGCATGCATTAACTAGCAATAATCCTTGAACAGAGCAAGATGGGCTTTAGTGGTCTTTGTCCAAAGAAATTTAGTACATTGAGACATAAAGAGTTAATATCTGTTATGTGCAGTTTGATGTGCAAATCAGAGTAATTTCTGTTATTTGTGGTTTGATGTGCAAATCCCACTGTGCTTGTTTGCTCTCGTGCTATGCTACTCATTGGTTCACTTTTTGGAAAGTTTGTAGAAGTGGGCTCATATTGTTTTGAGTTATTATAGATCCTTGGTTATACAAATTAGTTTCTTTTTTTTCTAATTTTTGTTTTTTGGGGTTTTTCCACTCAATGTTGTGTTCAATAACTACTACCATTGTTCTTTACGTAGATCACAATTTGCACGCCTAAAATATTGTGGATTCTACACTATAATCTTGGAGAAAGATGACATTCTGATGTCTATAGCATCAATTTGGTAACTATTTTTACATCTTCTTTCCTGTCTAGGAGCCTGTTAGTCTTGGTTTGGCCAATATCATTACACTGCTTCCTGACCTTAAAATATCTTTGCCTGCGGAAAGGTTTTGCCAATATGGCTTGGTTTGGTTAAATTTTTGGTATGGACTATATGTCCTCTACTGTTGCCAATTAAGTTTAGTGAGGATGAACAAGAATTTATTGCTAAGGGTTCTAAAGTGACTCGAGTCTTGTGCTACTGCTCTAAACTTCAAAGTAATTGGTGAATTTTATGGGACAGCCTAAAGAATTATTATCCTCAATAAGAAAGATGTTTTAACAAATACATTAATTTACTCCTGGCTTTTACTCTTAAATAAGTTTCTATATGGGTACGCCTGGTGTTGGCATTTTAGAATCAGAATAATTGTATATGTTATTTGCTCCATTACTGTTGTTTAGTTTGGTCCTGGATTTAATGGAATTACAAATCTTGAGGATGTTAAACTTCATTCCATTCATATACTAGATATCTAAAAACCAACTTCAACATTTTCCCGCATTACACACTTCTCTAAGATTGTTTGGAATACATTTATTTTACTTCTTTCTGGGCCTTATTCTGTGTATGGTTTTTGAAAGTGTTTTCATTCCTGATTAATGAATTATTTGCTTTATTTCTAAGATGATTTTGTTTCAAGCCATGTTTTGTAATATTGCTTACTGTGCTAATTTTTTTAAGGAGATGCATTTAATCATAGGTTTTAATTCAGGATACACAAAGTAACAGTTGTAGAGATGCCACTTATTGAAACATGCACCAAGTATTGTTGCCAGGGCTTGTGTTGCCGCCTTTTTAATTCTATTGAACAAGTAAGATACTATTTGTTTTTCTTGACTTTGATCCATAAGGAATCTATTTTCTTAGGAACATTAAAGAAATAAAAGGGAGTTCCAAGGAAGGTTATAATGTGGCCTTATACTTAATTGATGGGAAATAACCTTCAGCCTTTAGAACCTCATGAAGTTCTAGTGTGTTATGCACTTCTTATTCTCCATATATTTTTCATTGTAGTTACTAGCATTAATAGAAAATCTTTTCTCTTGAATGGCTGGAAAAAGAAATAAAGGCTGTTAAAGTTTCCTACATATGCCAGCAATCTGATCATATTATAGGGAATAATGAATTCTTTTTGCTTTTATTATTTTATTGAATAACTTTCTTATTCATTGCTTCCCTATTAGTGTACCTAGGATCAACTACTGTGACCTAGATTAACAAACAATATTCTCGTCAATTGATTCAATTTCTTTTCTATTTAAAGTTTGTTTGATGCTTTATTTTTTATTTGCCAATCAATTTCATAGGGCATTCTGAGCATGCATCTTTGGGTTTTTCATTTCTTCCTTCACTCTGATGTAATTTTGATCACATATTGAACTTAGAATACTGAATTAGTGTTATAAAATTCTCATATTATAGTTGGTGGTGTTTCAGTTTCTTATGTCAAACTGCTGAATATTCCAAGTGGGGTGGTTGGTGCATGTCATCTTGATTTAGCATCTGAGCATTTCAAGGTACTGGCTTGCTTATTTTGAGAGGAGAGATTTTTTTTTTGTACCTAAAACGGTTGCTTCCTTTTGGTGCGTAGCTGTTTATACTTCAAATTTTCTTTACCTCAGATTTTTGTTGTTTTTTGAAGAGCTTAAACTTTTGTTGATTTTTTTCTTACACTTGATTTTATTCTCTGTATTTGATGTTTAGCCGCATGTAATATTGCTTTTCCGCAAAACAGACTGGCTAGGATGTTCCAGAGGGCAGAGAAACAATTTATATTTTTTTAAGATTGGATGAAAGGTGTTGTTATAAGAAGTAAGAACACGTCATTAGAAAAGATGTTTGACGTGTCTTTGATGAATTTGGTCATTAAAATGAAATGATCAACTACTATGCTTAGAAACAATTAACATTATGATTTTGGGCTGTGGTTTTTTTTCCCCTTAATAATCTATCCATGCTTTACAGCTTTAAGCAACCTATCCTTGAAGGGTCATTTGTGAGGAAGTATGAATCAGATTTACAGAGTTGCTTTTTCTTAATTTGCATTTCTGTTGCAAGTAAAAACCCTCTTTGACTCAAAATTATCTTCTTCAAGCTGTTATCCACTACTGATATATGTTATGTAGGTTTTGTTTAAATTATCTTTTTGCAATTCACAAAATAATGCGGGGAAATTTAACATCATTCTGATGCAGTTACTACTATTTTATGCAGGGCAAGCCTCACTTATTCCAATTTGTTCCAAACAAGAAACAGGTCTGATGCAGCCTTCATCTCATTTTCAGAAAATTTGCTAATCCCATAAGAGTCAAATCAGAAAATAAAATACTTACGGATAGTAGTGTACTCTTACTTTGCTATACTCTCTTGGTTCTCAGGGTCAAAGAAGCCAACAAACTCCTCAAGAACATGCAACAGAAAAACGGAAGTAAAAAGGTGGAAGGTGTTCCTGTTTTCAGTGCTCAAAACTTGGACATTGCTATAGCAACCACTGATGGTATTAGATGGTAAGTTTATTTGTTGCATGCTTATTATTTCAGGCTATCATTTTCAGCCAAATCTGTCATATGAGATTGAAAATGTTGGTTAGTTGTTGCTTTTGTTGCTTGGCAAGATTATATATAACCTGATTCTTTTCACTTATCTTCTCCTTTTTGTTAGGTACACCCCGTACTTCTTTGACAAAAGTACATTAGACAACATTCTTGAAAAATCTGTTGATCAACATTTCCATTCATTGATCCAAACACGAGACATGCAGCGCAGACGGGAGATTGTTGATGACAACTTATCAGCCGAAGTGGTTGAAGAAATGGGAGATAGCATGTGGGAGCCTCCAGAGGTAGAGAAATCAGTTATTAGAATGAAAGTGATGGTAGTTGACTGACTACATGAGGTCACAAAGAAATTGAGGATGTTATTTTCCCTATTGATTTGATGAGCGAAGGAGCAGAACATGCTTAAAAAAGCAGCATTCTGTGTTTGGAACCTCTATACTGGGTAGAGGGTGCCAGAGTGGAGAGATATTTTTTTGCTTTATCTTTGTTGCAATGTGTGTTCAAATACCAAATAAGTTCAACAACACATTACATATAGAAAAACTGTTGAAACTAGAGTTTGTGAATAGTTCATTGTTTCTGACACTTCAAAGCCCCTGGATTATTGCTGGAAAGGTTCAGGAAGTGGTAGATGAAATGGGCAATCCCGGGATACCTTTGAGTGTCCTATCTAAAGCTGCTGAAATTCAGCTTCTCTATGCTGTTGACAAGGTTCTTCTTGGAAACTGGTGGTTACGGAAAGCGACGGGAATTCAACCAAATTTTCCTTACATGGTGGATTCATTTGAGAGAATGTATTCTATCATCGGAATTTAACCAAAATGTCCCCATGCAAGAGGATTCAATACCAGAACATAAATTGTTAGATATACGCACTATACATATTTATATATTTTAATCAACAGGATAAATATTTAAACATTTTACGTACTATACAAATTTACATATTTTTACGCACTATACATATTACACATTCAACACAAAATTTCAAACATATACATATTTATATATACTACACACTTTTTCACCTACTATGCCTATTTAGAGTCAATAAACACGTATTTACACATATTACACAATTTTCACGCACTCCATATATTTATACATACTAAATGTGTTTTTTCACATTATACATATTTATACTTATTGCGTATATTTTCACATAGTTTACATTTTACGTATACTATTCACATTTCACACAGTATACATTTTTGGATTTACCTCACACATTATTCATATTTATTCATAATATACATATTTTCAAATAATATACATATTTACATATACTTTACACACACACACACACACACACATATATATATGTATAAATTGCGTATTCACATATACTTTACATACTTTACATATACTTAACATACTTTATATATTTTCGCACACCATATATATTTATACACAGTTCACAAATTTCTTTTATACTTTGCATATTGTTTTATACTATACACACTATACATTTTTACAGCTATTAAACAATTTTTCACAAACTATACATTTTTATGCGTACGTATACAATTCACTACATTATCACACACTTTCGTTGTTTAACATTTAATGTTGAATGCTAATAACTCATTATTAAATTATAATTTATTATCATTTTTTAGGTTGTTTACTTAAACTTAATCAAATCACAATTATATTATTCTCTAATATTATACTCAATACATATTTATAATCACTAATACAAAAATTTATTCCTATATAAGATAAGTTAGTAACATAGCAAGAAAGGGTAAGATATATAATAAATATTCACATCTTTGCCTTGTTACTTGTGTTTTATAGGTAAGCAACCTAGTGATAAAACCCAACAAATCATTTCCTCTTCAATTCATTCAATGTTCAATCATGATATTGATTTAAAGTGTTGTTTTTATGTGAAGTTTAGATCATCAAATCAAACTATGATGGTTAGTATTATTTTCTAAATTTTTATTTTTTACATTTATATTTTTTAACACAAAATTTGTATTTTTTAGGAATTGCCGCCTATTATCAAGTCAATACTTCCTGAAAAAGATTTCCAAAATATCACTTTGATCGTTGGAGATAAAAATTATACTGTCGCACTACAAAAAAATACTTTAATAGAAAATTGGAATTATTTTGTACTCGACCATCAAATTCAGCACAGAGATGTGATTGTGATTATTCCACAAATTGTTCTGACTTGCGTCTATACCTATGCTGTTGTGATTTTTAACAAGCATGGTATTGAAAAGTTGTACCCTTGGCATTTTAAATTTTGTACAATTATATGAGACAATAGAATATTTCCATCTCTTTCTCATTGTTAAAATACATAATTTATAATTACGAATTTATGTTCGCTTTCATTTATCCTAATAATTATATATGGTCACCTATTTTTCTATTAACAAATTTTGTATATTTATATATCACAAAAAAAATGTGCACAATAATATTCCATTTTGCTTTAATTACAAATTTCAGACATCTCACTTATAAAATTATAATCATCAATAACTATACATATTCAATTCAAAACATTTTTTTATTCGACTAATGATCATCAATAACTATACATTTACACAATCAAAGCAAAATTCCAAACATGTGCATATTTATATTTTATTTATATATACTACACAATTTTCCACCCATTATACATATTTACAATCGCTATTTATACTTATTTATGGATACTGCACAATTTTGACACGCTCTAAATATTTTTACATATTTTCCACCCATTATACATATTTACAATCGCTATTTATACTTATTTATGGATACTGCACAATTTTGACATGCTCTAAATATTTTTACATATTTATACTTACTTCCTACATTTTCACACAATTTACATATTATGGATACTATTCACATTTCACACATTATATATATATATTTTATTTCACAAATTATTCATATTTTCATGTTATACACATTTTCATATTTTCACATCAGCACATACTATGCATAGGGTATATTTTCATAGCACTATTTTTCTTTACATACTACACATATTTTTATATACGCACACAATTAAATATTTTTTCATATGAACACAGTTCGTTAGATTATGAAACATATTTGTTCTTAACATTTACTGTCAAATTTTGATAATTCATTATTAAATCATTATTTATTATCAATTTTAAGGTTGCTTACTAAAACCTAATCATTTCTAATGACTCATGCAATTTTTGTTTAGAGCAAATCACACCGCAGCGCGGTGTTATCTACTAGTTATAATAAGTACTATAACCATGGAGGGATGGACGACCATGGCACATGCCACTAGCTTTGGTCACGTGCGAGCTTCAAGGGACCGTCCTCCTACTTGAAAAACGACGTCGTTTTTGGTTAGGGTTTCATATATATCATTCTTTCTTGCCTTTGCCGCTCGCCTTCATTTTTTTCTTAGCTACTGCGCTCACTTCCCCTCTAAACCCTTCTTCTCCTCCTCCTCCTCCTCCTCCTCCTTCTTCTTCTTCTTCAGCAATCTCGGTATGCACCTCGAAAAGCTATATCAGACTCTGAGGTCGTCTCCGAGAGGTTCTCGATGATATGATGAAGGTGATTGATGATCACAAAACTGACCACGAGAATCCCGTCAAGGCGATGAAGCTAATCAGGGCTTGGGGCGAGTCTGAGGATCTCATGTACTTGCCTGTCTTTCATTAAACTTACACGGTTAGTTTTATTCAATAGTTTACTTCTAATTTTTTTTGGTCTTGAATTATTTTAGGCTGTGGATGTTTCTTACGACAGTGACAGCGCTGTTTTCTTCAACAAGATCTCTTGCAAGCTGCTTTGACAGTTTAGCCAAGCTCAAATTATCGTTTCAGAATGACGGCAAGGGTGAAATCTCCGACCCTCAGCTGGTCTTCACTTCCAAGTACTTGTCTCTTTACTACGACGTCGAAGAACGCAACGCTCTGGTCAAAGGCTCTTTTGATGGTGCACCTGGACTCGAATTCAAAGCTGTCCACAATGTCGAGGTACAATCTTGTGTTATATACCCCATATGTATGTAAAAGTTTGATTCTTTTTACCAATTTTATGTATCAATTCTGGATTTGACATGTTGAATGCTGACATTTATAATTGTGGGTGAAAATCGTTCAAAGCTGCTCACTTCAACAGTTTTTTGGGGATCATTTGGTGGGTAGGCAAAAGGGTTATGGAGATATTGACAAAATCCTGCACTTGATATTATTGGAGATGTTCAGGTTCTATTTTTTTATTTTTTTAGCAATTTTATGTGAGTTTTCAATTGTATAATTTTTTGATTTGACATGTTGAATGCTGACATTGCTAATTGTGTGTGTAAATTGGATAATTGATATGTGGAAATAGTTCAAAGCTGCTGGCTTGAACAATTTTTTTTGGTCCATTTGGTGGGAATATAACAGGGACATATAGAGATTAAAATCCTTTATTTGTTATTGAAGATTTTGGTAACTTTTAATGTTGTTTCGCAAATACTAGACCTTTAGATCATGTAGCTGATTGAGTTACATCAATTAGTGAATTAGTTGGATAGTTCGCTTTAGCCAAATAGTTTGTGATTATTGTATTGAGTCTTTTTTTCTACTTGCATACTTTCCTATCAGCTGAATGGTTTTGTGACCAAATCAAATACCTCTTAATGGGTTGATAAGAATAAATATTTGGTAGTGAGTACTGGCTTTTGACTACTTGAGTATGTTTAAAAGTACAATTAAAAATACAACTTTAAGCCGAGCCTTGCTTTAGTTATCAGTTGAACAATTGTGTCAAAATTAGCTCAGAGAGCTCCATAGCAATCTTATTTGTATTTTTCTTTTAGCAATTTATCCTTATTTTAATTTCCCATTTAATGGATTCACATCTTCTTCAGCATTTTAATTGTCTTCTTTGGCTGCAGAATCATGGTCCTCAATGGTCATCAATTAGCAAAAATATATTTGGGAACGTGAGTGTTGCTCCTAATGGTGTTCATGAATGTGTTAACGTGAGTGTTGCTCCTGATGTGTTCATGAATTTTTCTTTTTTTGTTCATATTCAAATTCTATAATCTAATGTTTGGTAAAATTGATGGGATGTGATGGAGCAGGGGAATGCTGAGAAGTCGAGAATAATAATGGTGGGAGATACTCTGAAGAAAGCGAGTGAAACAGTGGGGGGCTTTTTGAGATCAAGGACTTCGGTGACGTAGAGTATGAATGTACTATGATAAATTAGTATAATGTTGCAATTTTATTTGCCAAACCTTGACGAATAATAGTACATTAAGATTAGATTCGTATAATCATAAAAAAGTTAGTTTCTGGTATTTTTATGACAGTTTGAATTTTGAAATGTATAGTAAATTAAGCTATCTACAGTGTGTGATACATCTCTTGTGGTATCACTTTGATCTCTGCAAGAAAATGATAAAGGAGAAACCAATGTCTTGTAGCCTTGTTCTTGAGAGACCCTTCTCCCATTTTCCTGTTCATCAGTTGTTTCTCATCAATGACCTTGATATCTTGTTCAATAGAGGTCGTTTTGCAGAAAAGCCTCTATAAGAAAAGCCTCTTCTTATAAAGAACATATCGTCGGTAAGTTCTCTTATACCTGAATTTATCTTCCTGTCTTTCTACTTTAACTGATTTTTTTTTTGAAATTAAATGGCAGTGATCAGATGAATGGTTCTTAGTATTTTTCCAGCATTTGGGCATTGATTATTGTTAATGGGTTTTTTATTTTTATTTTTATTTACAATGGTGATGATGTTTTTTTTTGTTTTGCAGTTAATATATTGGCTTGTACTTTCCAGTTTTGAGAATGTAACTTGTAATAGTGGATTGGTACTGGAAGCTAAAGAGAAAAGACTAAATTTGGTTGTGAGTGGAGAGTTCACTCTCCAATTTTGTCATTTTGATCTTTGCTTGTTGCAAGAGGTGTGTGTGTGTGTTTTTATGTGCTTGTAATCTCTTTATTGAACCCTGCAATTGTATGCCTTTTTTCTGTTTGAGTTCTTGTTGTTTCTAACTTTGAAACTTGTGTTTTTATCAATGAAATGATACTATCCTGCATTTCATTCCTCCATATTCATGCTTATTGTCAGTTATTAAAAGTTGGAAAGTTGGAATTAGGTACATGAATTTGTGGGTTTTCTTTTTCGAGCATTGATTATCAAAGTTGACTGTTGTGCTTACTTAACTTGGAAGTTTGTTTCTTTTGTACATTGTAGCTGAAATTGTTTCCCTCAGAAATGGAGAAGACTCGTAAGCATGTGAACTATTAAAATCCCTATCTTGTTTGAAGTGGGCAGAAGATTTGAGTTCGAATCAGGTAACTTGAGGAAAGAATCCTTTCGACTTCCTATAGTTTGCTGATCTAATTTTCATTTTGTCATTGCTGAATTTAGGACCATGGTATAGGAATATCATAGAAAACAACATAATGAGAATTGAGAAGCAAAGTTTGACTCCTCTATGAAGCGTGCGATTTTCATGTAATAGGGGAAAGTTTTTAGATTTCTTGAGTACTTTCTGATGAGTTGGTTTTATACCAACTACATTGTGCTAAATTTCTTGGCTTTTGTCTTGTGTTTGATGAAAATATGTGGCAATTTAGGGTGTTCTATGCTTATATGTGGTGTGTTAGACGGTAGTGTTGAAATGGTGCAAAAAGAGCAAAAGTAATAGTAAATGAAGTAAAAAATGTTAAAAGGAAAATGAAGGAACCAAAAGTGCATATTCTGCCAAATTAGGGTTTTTGGCAGAATTGAGCGTGCGATTTGTTTTGTGAATAACTCTTTCAATTCTAATTCAAATGAGGAGATCTTGGATGATTTGAAAAGCTCTTTGTTTGTACTTCAATTACCATGTTTTAACTTTCTCCCAATTCCGTGTACAAACAAGAGAAACGAAGGCATCTTTGTTGTGTTTGGATTAGGATTTGATAGGGTTTACCTTTCTGCAATAGTTTGGTAAAACATGCATATCTTGAGCTTTAGGTGTCCAATGATGTTGATTCTTGAATTACTGGAAAGCTAAGAGATGGACCTAGAACTTCTATGTTTATCATCAGGTCTAATTCATGGGCTAAGACACATATATTTGGCATGGAAGAAGAGCATTTGAATGAGATAAACACTTTGCCATTTTAGATTTCCTTGCATTTGGCCTTTTGTACTCACTGCACATTAGCACACACCTCTCGCACACACCTTACAGCAACTCTCGCACACTATGCAGCACTCTAGCACACACTCACGCTACACTCTCGCACACATGGACGAGCCATGCTGCACACTAGCGCACAATCGCCGCAGCATAGTCGCACATCCGCACGAGGTCTCCATGGCATCGCAGCACGCTGCGCACACATCATCACCATATCGCCGCACATATTCACACACCATAGTTGCACACTTGCACACATCGCCGTAACTTCAGCAGCACAACACATGCATTCACTACATTTGCACTTTCACACAAACTCATAGTTATTTTCTCATGTTTTCACTTTCATCTTTCCTTCTTTGTAATATGTTATAGTTACATCTAGTTTTCACACTCATCCTCATATCATTACATTTTCATTCCTCAACACTTTACATTGCATCCACCTTCATCTATTCTCATATTTTATACACAACACTTCACGCACTACAACTCACAATCACATTTCTTCCATATTCCATTAACAACACCATTCACAATTCATTCTTTTTCATTAACAATTCTTCACACTTTTCTTTCCAGATTTTCTCACATTTCACTCACTCACACAGCTCACACACAATGCACGGCAATGCATAGCCATGAAAAATTAACACGGCGACACATCTCTACGATGTGTCGCCATGAAATACAAAGCACGGCGATGCATCGTAGAGATGCATCGCCATGAAAATGTCTTGGCTGCTGAATTTTTTTCTAAGTGTTGTTTTCTGTTCTTCAGGTGCAGGTGGTGTTATGGAGGCATGGATGCTGAAAGCTGGAAGGCGCATGGAAGCTGAGTTCAAGAAGGAAGGTTGAAGTTGGGCTCCCGAAGGCGTGATCTGTCTAGCTTATAAGGCGTGGTGTTTGCTGAATAAGAAGAAATTGTGGCGTAAGTTGAAGGCTCGCTCTTGGCAAGCTGTAAGGCGCTGGAACTGTGATGAAGGCGCAGAGCTGCTGGACTGAAGGCGCTGGATTGCTGAATGACTTCTTCAACTTAGGATTTTCACTTTTTGGGCTGATTTTAGTCATTCCTTTTGAGGATACTTTTGTAATAATGTAGCTATTTTACGGTTGCGTATTAGTTACATTTCCATAACTCTATATATAGGAGATGTAGCTACTATGTAGGGAAAAAAAATATTCTAGATTTTATAACCGAATTTTGATTCAGAGAGCGGGAATTTTCTCTCGTTTGAGCTTTCTCTCTCTACGAATTCGATCTCCATTTTCATTGACGATCGGGGAATTTGAATCGACAATTGAAATTCTATTCTAAATCAAGGAAGCTTTTACGAATTCGTTTAGAATTGGAAGCAATTGAAGCGGAGAATTTGGTAAATTCTTCCTAATTGATGAATATGATTGCTATTTGTTGACTTTTGACGATTGTGGAATAGAAATGGAACTCTGTGGCTAAATTTGCCATGTTCTAGGGTTTTGATTCGGATGTAGTGTAGTTAGATTACTTATTGCCTTGCAATTGCATTAATTCATTAAGAACGATCTCATACTGGTACATATTACTTGAATCTTGTCTAAATTCACTCATTTGAGCTTTTGTTGTTTGAATCACCTTTTGATTGTGGTCGCCATGCTAGGTTGGAGTTTAATTCTACAATAGGAGTTAAAATGCTTGAATTGAGAACATACGGTATGGAAAATGAGTCTTCTCACTTGAATTGCTTGATCATGAACCGAAATGCGGTCGTCATGCCGGTAGAGGTTTGTTGAGATTTTAGAACTAAGTGAGGAGATATTTTCTGAGATTTGTGAAGACAATCAGAATTAGGTTAGGCCTCGCCATAGGAAAACCTAGGAAATTGCTTGCAATAGTAGTGAATCTCGGAAGGTTGGGACTCTGCGGGTTTAATTCTTCACCCTTAGGCCTCGCCATGAGAAATTGTGGAGTTAGAGAACATAGAAAATGAAGCGGTCGCCATGCCAGTCATAATCTAGGTTCTCAGGCAGTTTGATCCCTTTTCATTGACATTTATGTCAATTGCAATGCATATACATAGTTAACTTGCATGATCATCCGGAAAGAAATCCTAGGACATTTTCCTTATAGTTGATATCTCATTTCTGTGTTTACTTTTAGTTTTATATTTCATTCTTCAACTGTTCTTGAGTGTTACTATTGTCTTTAAACTCGTGAAACTGAACTTGTGAATTTCCTGAACATTTCATTAATATTTTGGTACCAACTCCTTCCCTGAGGATACGATCCCTACTTCCACTTCTACAGTAGTTCTAGGGTAAAATTGTGCGAATACGACTACACGTATCAATTTTTGGCGCCGTTGCCGGGGAAGTCAATCGATTCTGGAATTTGTCGAATTGTTCTTGATTTTTACTTGTTCTACTTTGTGTTTCTGTTTGTGTCATTTACTTTAGTGTTCTCACTGTTGTGGTGTGTTGTGTTCTATGCAATTTTTTTCAAATACATGTTGAGAATTGTGACCTGTTTCTTTGTTGCACATTTGAAGTTCTTGATTCTTGTTATTATACTCCACAACAGTGTGTTGTGTATGCCAAGGTCTAGCCGGTCCACAGGAGAACCACAATTCCCATTGGATCTTGAATTGGCGAAAACTTTGAGGGCTCAATTAAGGCAACAGAGAGGTATGGCAGCTCAAGGAGCACAAGCACCTAGGTTTGGAGACCACTATGCAGTAAACTTTGACAATCGATTTGGTCATCAGGACATCGATGTTGAAAGTTACCACATTCCTCCACAAATTGTTTCCATGATCACCCAGGGCCAATTCTTCCAGGAGCTTGATAACGAGGATCCTAACGACCACCTCGATTGGTTTCTCGGCCTATGTAGCACTTTCAAGTTGCCAAGTGTTGATAGGGGTGAGGTTCACAGAATTTTGTTCCTTTGTCTCTGCGTGGAAAGGCTAAACACTGGTTCAAGAGCATTGGAGGAGCCAACGCAGCTATGTCATTTGATGATTTACAAAAGAGATTCTTGTCCAAATACTTCCCTCCAGCTAAGCTTCAAAAGAGAAGGTTGGAAATTATGAATTTCCAACAACAAGATAGTGAGTCTTTCAGAGAAGCTTGGGAGAGATTCAACGATCTAATCAGGCAATGTCCCAATCATGATTTAGGAGAGATCAGGGAACTAAACACCTTCTTCAAAGGTCTTACTCCAGAAATATCCATGATGGTTAAGGCTTGTGCCAATGGGGCACTTAAAGACAAATCTGTGCCTGAAGTGCGTGAGTTGTTCAATCAGATAGCTGAGGATGAATATCTTTTTCCAGAGACCCGTAAGCCTCATGTTAGAAAACAAAGAGGAGTACTTGATGTAGATGAAGAGACTTCACTCAGTACTAAGTTTGAAGCTTTGGCCAAGCAGGTGCAGACTCTTAAGGCAACTCAAACCAAGACCCCAGTTCTTTCATGTGGATTATGCAAAGGTGAACATCATACGGATGAATGCGCTATTACTACTGAATCCATTCAGTATGTGAATAACTACAGCAATAAACCACAATTTGGTGGTAACTACTCTGGGAACAATTACAGTGGAGGCAACAGACAATATGGTGGAAACCACGGCAATTGGAATCAGCAACAAAACCGAGGAAATTACTATCAAGGAAATGATCAAAGAAGGGCAACCAATGCACCTCCTGGTTTTGACCATCAAGCCAGTACATCAGAGCAAAGGAAGCCATCTGTGGAAGACATGTTTCAAAAATTGATGGAAAAGATGGATAAAAATGAACAAAGGTTTGGTGGTTTGGAATCTACTGTTAAACATCACGAAGCCACTCTCAAGAACATAGAAATGCAAATTGGGCAATTGGCCAAAGCAGTACATCAAAGACCTAGTGGTTCTCTTTCAAGTGACACCATACCAAATCCAAAAGGAAGGGAAGCTTGCAATGCGATCACCTTGAGGAGTGGGAAACTTTTGCCTGAAAAGAAATCTTCAGAAGATAGGAGTGATTGCATAGAGAAAGACCAGAAAGATGAAGCTGAGGAAGTTTTGGAACTTAAGAAGGATGCTGAGCAAGAGGCAAGTAAATATGAGAAGAAGGAAATACCAGCTAGGGTGGGGAATGAGATTACTAGAAATTCCAATCCTTATAACTTCCTAGATTATGCTCCCAAGCCCCCATTTCCAGAAAGAAAGAAACCTCCACCTAAAAAGGGACCTCAATTCAATCGTTTCCTGGATATGATCAAACAAGTGAATGTCAATGTTCCTTTGTTGGATTTGGTGACAATCATGCCTAAATATGCTAAATATCTAAAGGATCTCATTTCAAATAAGGAGCAAATCTTGAGGTGTGAAGTTCCAATGATGCTATCTGAGTGTAGTCAGGCATGGATGGTGCACAAATTACCTCCAAAGTTGAAGGATCCAGGCAGTTGTACCATTCCCTGTAAGATTGGAACCAGACATTTTGCAAAAGCACTTTGTGACCTCGGAGCTGGAATCAATCTAATGCCATTATCCATTGCAATAAACGTGGGTTTGAGTGGAAGGATTTGACCAGTTACAGTAACACTCCAGTTGGCAGATAGGTCTTTGGTGACTCCTACAGGCTTAGTGGAGGATGTATTGGTAAGCATTGATAAATTTACATTGCCTGTTGATTTCATTATTCTTGATATGGAAGAGGATCTTGAAGTTCCTCTCATTTTTGGTAGACCTTTTCTAGCTACTGGTGATGCATTCATTGGTGTAAGAAACAAGACAGTCACGTTTAGGATAAACAATGAAGAGGTGGTGTTTGATATAAACTATGCTATGAAGCGACCTCTAAGTGTTGAGTCCTGTTTTGCTATCAAAACTATAACATGTTCTTCTTTGAATAATTTGAATGAAAAGCATGTTTTCTCTGTTGTTGATGAGTTGAATGTTCGTAGGGATAATTTTGATGAAAGTGATTTAGATGATGAATATAAGAATATTTTGGCTGAGACTGGAAATGACATTGAATGTTGTGTGATTGATGAATCCATTTGTGAAATTCAAAGTGAGATTGTTGAAGTAATGTGAAATGAAAGAAATGTTGAATGAAGCATGTTCTGATGAAGTGAAAGAAAATGTTGAGGTTAAGCTTTCGACTAATGAATTGAATGCATCCACTGAGGTGAGAAGCAATGAAAGTCTTTGCAGGAATGAAAAGCTTTTACCATCCATTATGGTAGCACCAAAGTTGGAGCTGAAACCATTACCTCCATATTCAAAATATGCTTTTCTTGGGGATAACGAGACATTACCAGTGGTGATCTCTTCCAAGCTGGAAGCATGGCAAGAGGATAAATTGTTGAGTGTGCTAAGGCAATATAAACAAGCCATTGGGTGGACAATTGCAGATATCAAGGGAATAAGCCCAGGGTTATGTATGCATAAGATCCTCCTTGAAGAGAACTCTGTACCAGTGAGGGATAGGCAGAGACGACTTAACCCACAGATGATGGAGGTGGTTAAGAAGGAAGTGATTAAACTACTTGACTTTGGCATGATCTTCCTTATTTAGGACAGTGAGTGGGTGAGTCCAGTCCATTGCGTTCCAAAGAAGGGAGGTGTTACGGTTATCAAGAACGAGGCTAATGAGCTCCTGGCAACTAGAATTGTAAGTGCTTGGAGGGTGTGCATGGACTACAGGAAGCTTAACAAAGCTACAAGGAAAGATCACTTCCCTCTTCCATTCTTGGAGCAGTTACTGGACAGAATTGCTGGATTCTTGTCTTACTGTTTCCTGGATGGATACTCTGGGTATAATCAGATAGCCATAGACCCCAAGGATCAGGACAAGACAACTTTTACATGCCCCTTTGGAACCTTTGCCTATAAAAGAATGCCCTTTGGTTTATGCAATGCCCCAGCAACCATCCAGAGGTGTATGATGGCCATTTTTCATGATATGGTGGAGTTAATCATCGAGATCTTCATGTACGACTTCTCTGTATTTGGGATGACCTTTGATGGATGTTTGGAAAATTTGGCCAAGGTGTTGAGAAGGTGTGAAGAGACGAACCTTGTATTGAATTGGGTAAAATGTCAGTTCATGGTTCAAGAAGGAATCGTGCTAGGCCATAAAATCTCTCATGCTGGTATTGAAGTGGATAGAGCAAAGATAGATGTTATTGCAAAACTTCCTCCACCTTCCAATGTAAAAAGAATCAGAAGCTTCCTTGGTCATACTGGGTTTTATAGACGTTTCATTAAGGATTTTTCAAAGATAGCAAGATCTTTATGCAGCCTCTTGGAAAAAGATGTCAAGTTTGAGTTTGGATCAGATTGTCTTGAGGCATTTGAAACTTTGAAGGTCAAACTAGTGGAAGCCCCTGTGATAGTCACTCCTAATTGGGGTGAACCGTTTGAAATTATGTGCGACGCGAGTGATTATGCTCTGGGAGCAGTCCTTGGCCAACGGAGAGACAAGATTTTTCATACCATCTATTATGCTAGCATGTTACTCAATGAGGCACAAATGAACTATACAACTACAGAAAAGGAGATGTTGGTTGTGGTCTTCGCATTTGATAAATTCCGTGTCTATCTTTTGGGGTCAAAGGTCATTGTCCATACAGACCATGCCGCATTGAAGTATCTGCTGGCAAAAAAAGAGGCAAAACCACGTTTGATTAGGTGGGCGTTGTTGCTCCAGGAATTCGATGTGGAAATCAAATATAGGAAAGGCTCTGAAAATGTGGTTGCTGACCATCTCTCAAGACTGGAATCAGAGGCTCAAGATGATTCAAATATTTTGGTTAAGGAACATTTCCCTGATGAGCAGGTGTTCAAAGTGGTTGAAAGGACATTGCCTTGGTACGCTGAGATTGCAAATTTTGTTGTTGCCGGCCAAATTCCATCTTACTACACCAGTTATCAGAAGAAGAGACTGAGAAGTGATGCTAAATATTACTTTTGGGAGGATAATGCTTTATACAAAATCTGCAGTGATCAAGTGATACGAAAATGTGTCAAGGAAGAAGAAAAGGAGGACATCTTAAAGGCATGTCATGAAAGACCCTGTAGTGGTCACTTCGGTTCAACCAGAACAGGTTTCAAAATTTTGCAATGTGGGTTTTATTGGCCGCATATCTTCATGTATGCCAGAATCTGGGTTGGAAAGTGTGATCGTTGCCAAAGGACAGGTAATATATCCTCCAGAAATGAGATGCCTCTAAATAATATCCTTGAAGTAGAGATTTTTGAAGTATGGGGGATTGACTTCATGGGGCTGTTCCCTAAGTCAAGAGGAATGGAGTACATCTTGGTGGCAGTGGACTACGTTTCTAAATGGGTGGAAGCTGTGGCTTTGGCTCATAACGATGCCAAAAGTGTAACTGCCTTCTTAAAGAAACACATCTTTAATAGGTTTGGAGCCCCCAGGGCTATAATAAGTGATGGAGGGGCTCATTTCTGTAACAAGCTCTTCGATTCTTTGTTGGCAAAATATGGGGTTACTCATAAAGTGTCCACAGCTTACCATCCACAGACTTCGGGCCAAGCTGAAATTTCCAATCGGGAGATAAAGAGAGTTCTTGAAAAAGTAGTCAATCCAGGAAGAAAATATTGGTCTTTTAAGTTGGATGAGGCATTGTGGGCGTACAGAACAGCCTACAAGACACCTATTGGAGCTTCACCATTTCGGTTGGGTTTTGGTAAAGAATGTCATCTTCCAGTAGAGCTTGAACATAAAGCTTATTTGGCTATTCAAACTTTGAACATGAATCTATCTGAGGCTCAATCGAAAAGAATGCTGGAGTTGAATGAACTGGATGAATTCAAGTTTCATGCTTACATGAGTTCGAAGTTGTACAAAGAAAAGACAAAGAGGATCCATGATTCACGAATTTAATCCAAGATTTTTGTTCCAGGGCAGTTGCTATTGCTTTATAACTCTAGACTCAGATTGTTTCCTGGAAAATTGAAATCAAGGTAGAGTGGTCCTTTTAGAGTTGTTGATGTCAAACCTTATGGCGTTGTGGAAATCAAGAATGATAAGAATGGCAATGTTTGGAAGGTCAATGGCCATCGTCTCAAGCCTTACTTAACTTCTCAGGATAAGGATAGCACTAATGTGGCCCAACCTCCCCAAGAACTTTTCTTGGATGACCCTCTTGCGTCACATTGAGCAATGAAGCATGGTCGGGCTATAGACTGTAAACCAAGCGCTCCTGGGAGGCAACCCAGTGTTTCTTTCCTTGTTTCTTTTGTTTTTGTTTTGTTGAGATTATTTTTGTTAGATTTTAGTTGAGTTACATTTAGTAGCAATTCATGGCTCAATCTCTGAACATAACTCATGGTTATTTCTTTTGGCAGATTCTCATAAGGATAATGATGAGTGTTATTTCTAAGAGCAGGAAGTGAATCTTTGCTTTTTTATCCATTTGGGTACATGAGTTTCACATTGTCTACATCTCAGGTAAAAGCTCTGATGGTAAGAATTGTTGCTCATCCTGTGACAGAGAGTGCATGATTGATTTGGATGATTCCAATAATTGAGTAAGGAGGACAACAGGCTATGACATATGTGCTTTCGTTTTCAGATCTTTCAGATGTGTTTGTTTGATAGCTAGCTTGAACTTATATATATATATATATTGCACATTTTTCCTATGCTTGCTCACTATTTTGTTCATTACAATTGCCTCTCTGGATTAGTTTCATTTTTCAATTCATGAATTATTCTCCGAATCAAAATCGCTTTGAGTATGCCCTCTGGAACCACCTCATATTCTTCTTCTTCTTCAGCTGATGAAGAGATGGTGGTCGATTTTGAACCAGCTAACTCTCCCCATTTTGTCAATGCAACTGCTGAAACCTTTTACCATAGTTTTCTCAATAGATCAGTGAGGATTGAGAGACCATTCATGGACCCTTCTAGGAGATTTGAGAATATGATCTTCAGACAATCGTGGTCTCATTTTACACGAGCCTCGATTGTGGTGAATATGGACATAGTTAGAGAATTTTTTGCTAATTCCCAAGCTAATGGTGTTCATTCAGTGTTTGTGAGAGGGAAATATTTGAGAGTCAACCGACATAGCATCAATATGCTTTATCTTCTTGATGATTTTCCTCGTAACACTTATTGCAGGTTGGTGAGGGCCGAAAATACTGATCATTTGTTGGCTGCGGTGACTTTACCTGGTGCTATATGGGTAAGGAATGCTAGACAGGAGGCTTTATATGTCCCCACTATGAGCTCACAGCCGAGGCCAAAATGTTGTTAATGTTTATCAATTCCAGGATTTTACCAACTAACCATGCAGATATCGCATCTAGAGATCGAGTTCTTTTGATTTATGCTATTTTACATGATTTCTCTATTGATGTTGGGAAATTGATATTAAAGTTCATCAGACGAGCACAAAGAAGTGAGTTTGCACCGATGTATTTTCCAGCTTTGATCACAGTCATGGTTCGTAAGAAGGGCGTTGATATCACTTCAGATGACAATCCTTAGCATCCTCTTGGTCTTTTGGGACCTCCTCAATGACCTGTGTTACAAGAGGAGGAAAGATTTGCAAGAATTTCTCGTGGCTTGTAAAAAGTGGAAGGCCAGGTTCCTTTGTTCTTGATTGTTTCATTTTGTCTCACGGGGACCGTGTCTTAGGCAAATGTGGGGGGGAGACTTTGCCAAGATGTTTTGATTGTAGTTGTGCTGATGTTTTGATTATAGTTGTGCTTTGAATATAGTGTAGTATTAGTAGTATTAGTATTTTGTTATTTTGTTTGAACATGAATTAAATCTTCTGAACACTTGCTTGTGGGATTGGATTGCTATTGAGTAGTGAATAGGAAATTGAAATGAAATGAGGAAAAAGGCTGACATTTTGTTGGACGTTTCTCTGGGTAGCAGGATAAGTTCACATGCAAAATGTAAAAAAAAACTCTAGGCTTTGTTTTGTTGTTTCATGAATTTGGAGGACACATTTTGGAAGTAGACGGTTGAATTGGTGTGAGTATAGCTTTGTTGTTGTAGCTTTGTGAGTTATGAATGTGTTGGCAGTAATGAAAGGCTGAAGAAGTCACATGCTTGAGTAAGAGAGGGGTCCCACATTTGAGTGACTAGAGTGTTTGATAGTGTTTGGTGGGAGCATTTACTTCTCTTGTTTGACCGATTTCATTCCCTTTATGTTTTTATAAGTGCATGAGAGCATGGCTTGATACTTCATTTCAAACCACCACAAGTGAGATACACAAAACTCGGCACTAGTAAGAGCATAGTGTGGACATTGAACTTCTCAATTTCATTTCTTCAAAGACTAAGTGTTAACTCTCCACAAAGGTATGTTTCACTTTTCTTAAAGCTTTGTGACTTGATGTTGTTGTATGAAACATGCAAAATAATGAAGTTGAGAGTATGAAAATGTTATGATGATGCTAGGATAATGTAAATGATAAGCATGCAAGATATCTTGTTGCCTAGTTAAATGATAAATGCATGATAAGTTTGGGGGGAGGCTTGGTTCGAAGTTGATTTTCAATTGTTCCAGCTTTGACATACTTTCGTGTTTTAATCAGAACTTGAGATTGAAATATTGAAAAGGCATGATTCCAGTTTCAGAATGTATCCAACATGATAACCTTCAATTCTTATGTTGAACGTTTTTGCTAATTGTGACTAGAAGATAGGCTAAATTGTCTTGGAATGTGAAGTTCATGATGAAATCAGAATGTGGAATTTTTGAATCTGTCCAAATTGTCACCAGTCGGTATTCTGGTCATAATTCTCTCAAATTTGGTCCAAATGATGTGATTCCAGTTGGAAATTTTAGCTAAGAGGAAAGGCTACATTTCTTATGTTATATACTTTCGCTAGCTCTGTCTGGAACATAGTCTAATTTTGAGTACAATGTGTGTTCATGTTATGAATTATGGTTTGTGAAAATGCTGAATCTAAACAGTTTAGTGATACTCGGTATTTTAGCCATAATGTGGTCATTTTGACTCCAAATTGGGTAATTCTTGTCTTCAAATTTCGCTTAAAGAGTGCACTACAACTTTGATGTTTTGTCCTTAATGCTCTTGTTTTGCTTGGAGTATTGTTTGACAAGCTGAACATTTGTTACAGCCATGGCACCTAAAAAATGAGAGACCTCTCAAAAAGGAAAAGGAAAAGGGAAAGCAAAAGTAAAAGCTTCAAGGCCTGTGGATACAGATTCTGATTATGTTGATGAGGACTTGGGCACTTTCGATGAACCTCAGGAGGATATGCTCCACACTCCTACTCCAAAGAAAAATGCTACAACAAAGAAGGCCAAGGGATCCAGTTAGGCATTTATGCTTACTGATGATGTTGAGTCTGATTCAGAGTATTTGGCAGAAGAGGATGTGGCCATGTTTGAGGACCCGCCTACATATATTTTGCAAGTTTCAACAGTTCCAACACAAAAGAAGAGGAAAGGATTCTCGGAACTATCTTTCTTTTGTAATCCTGCAGCTCAGAAACGTTGGGAAGGAGGCATGAATATCAAGAAGCTACATTACGAGCGTGGTTTTATTGTGGAAAAAGGACCTTTTGCGAAGCTGATGAAGTTTCATCGTTTTGATCACAAGCTTGTTTCTGCTCCGGAGCATTGCAACGTTGGCAAGAGAATTCTATGCCAATGCTAAGTTTCCTAACAAGGATGGGGCTTTCTATGTGAAGGGCAAATGGGTTGAGCTTACAAGTTAAATCATCAACACTCATTTGGGTACACTTAGTTATCCTACCAATCCTTTTCAGGTACCTGTTGATGATGATGCGGCGGATCGAGCAATCTTCAAGGACTTAGCTCATCCAGGAGCTACATGGGTCCGAAATCAGCAGGGAGATTCTCGACATATTCGCCATCAGTATCTCAAAAGTGACGTGAAGTGGTGGTTGATGTTTGTGTTGTCCCGTTTGATGCCTAGCTCCCAATTAATTGAGGTGGGGCGTACACGACTATACTTGATTTCTGCAATTCGGGAGCGTCGTTCAATTGATGTGGGGCGTATTATCTATGCCAACATCAAAGCTGGAATTAACATGGATAATGCGGCACTTTATTTTCCGGTCTTAATTCAAGAAATTTGCAAAGAGCAAGGCGTGGATGTTGAGGTTGGTGACTGGTGTAGAAAAAATTTTCCATAGCTACTCCTTTGTACTCGAAGTATTTGAAGCAAGATAAAGAGATAATTAGGCACTATTTGGAGGGAGCTAATGAAGAGATGGATCCTTCTGTTTATGTTGCTAATCAAGGGCAACAACCGTACAATTTTCAAGTTTTTCATGAGTCACTCCAAGAGTTCCAGCAATCAATTGACACAAGATTCCAGCAAGTGGATGAACGTTTAGAGAGTATGCACGAAATGATAAATGACATTCAACAAGGATGGAATTCCACTACGGATACTATGGTGCATAAGTTGGTTGACATGTCGTCCATTGCTCAGCAACAATTTGAAGTTCTTTACCATCGCCAGGTAGTTATGCAAGCTGAGCTAGATAGGTGTAACAAAATGTCTGTCTATTATTATTCGAATCCAGGACTACCGAAACCCACACCAACGAATGCTCAATTAGCTGGGTATAGGGTGCCAAATTTGTCAAGTGATGTGATTAGTGGTGAGGTTCATGAGCTTCCTTCTGGGGTTCCTGCTGTCTCTTCGTTTGGGCCTTTGCCGACATTTGGACGTATTCCTCAGATGCCCCCTACTCCCCCTTTCCTACCTGATCCCGAGTTTATGCCTGGTACTAGGATTCCCTTGATTGCAGCTGGCCAGCCACTCCAAGGTCCCATGATTGGTCCGTTCTATTACAGAGCACAACCATTCACTGATGCTTCATTCTACACAATAGCATCATTCTTTCCACCTTCTTCTTCTGCTCCATCTTTATCCTAGGGAGCTCCTCAATCTTAATCTTTTACATTGGGGACAATGTTTATTTCAAGTGTGGGGGAGGGAAATTAAAAATTTTTATTGATGCTTTGTTGTGAATTTATTATGGTGATGTGCTTTGTCTTGTGAAGTTGTTGCGAATGGAGGGGTTGATTGATTGTCGAAGTTTGTGCTTAGATTTTTCTTTGTATTGCTGAAGTATTGCTGAAGTTGAGCCGTGGTTTATGGTGAAAATTGTAGCTTTAACAAGTCAAGCATGTTATGAGTACTCATTTTCAAGAAGATTGTAGAAGTTGCCATGCTAGGTTGAAGTCAAGTTGTTTAACTTTGAAGAAAATGAAGTCCATGAAGAAGATGCTGTGAATTGCTTTGTGTTGCTTAGTGTTGTTTGAGTGTTTGGAGTGTAGAATGTATTTTTCTTTTCTTATTGTGAGTGATTAGTGAAGTAGTCTATAGTTTGTTAGCTAGGGGAGTGGAATGTAATATGTTATGATGAAGGTTTAGAATTCTCTCTCTCGGCTCTTGGTGTGTTTATCACTTTGCATTAATGGAATTAGAGTGTGTGGTGTTGTGTGCAAGTTTATGAATTGTGATGTGAATTTGTGTGCAAGGGATTGCAAATTGGTGATGTTGAACTTACTAATGTTGACTAAATTGAGTTAAAAAGTGTAATGAAATCAATGCAAGAAGAAGGATGAAAAGGGAATGAACAAAACTAATCAAAATTGAGAAGAATGAGTAAACACCTTGAATTTGAAACTTTGTTCCTAGTTCATTATGGCTAAATCCATGTTCATCACATAAATCTCTTTGATCTTGCATGTGAAAATTTGTGTTTCCTGGTACTAAGTTTGAAGAAATTAGTACATTTTGCTGACTAAAGCCTGATGTTAAGGTAAGATAGATATGCCATGCAAAACTCAAATGACATAGGGGGTAATGTGTATGGATTCTGTTCTTTTTGTTATGCATTTATCTGGTGTCTCCAGAATTCGGGCATGTTTAGTCAATTTGGGATTCTTATGAACATGTGTTTGCACAAGAAAGGATATGGAGAAAAAGCCCTATTGGCAACTGGGAAGGAAAAAGCCATAAGAACCTGGCAATCAAATCTGGAGAAAACAGCCATAAAACGCAGGCTTTATTTTTAGTCACCAATGTGTGAAACGAATATGCATCAATGTGCAAAATAAGGGCAATGTCCCATAGAGTACCAATGTATGCAAAGGTACCATTGATCTTGTGATTGCATGTTCATAAGAGTGGACAAAGAGATTGGCACGTATTGAATGGGTTGTGAGACAAGTTAGATGGTGTATAGCAAAGGAATAGATGAAGTTCATGTTCCTCATCACACATTTGCACGCATGAAATTTTGGCCTTTATTCATTGTGCTTTAGTTGATAATTTGTGCTGAGGTCTGAGAATTTGGTGCCAGAAACTTTGGAATAAACTTGTGTGTGGAAAATGTTTTGATGAACTTGGATGTGGCCTTTGTGGATGAATGAACAAGGTGTTAGAAACAAGTGATGAAAATGGGATGTGAAGTGCGAGTTTGCTTGAGGACAAGCAAAAGCTCAAGTGTGGGGGAATTTGATGAGTTGGTTTTATACCAACTACATTGTGCTAAATTTCTTGGCTTTTGTCTTGTGTTTGATGAAAATATGTGGCGATTTAGGGTGTTCTATGCTTATATGTGGTGTGTTAGACGGTAGTGTTGAAATGGTGCGAAAAGAGCAAAAGTGATAGTAAATGAAGTAAAAAATGTTAAAAGGAAAGTGAAGGAACCAAAAGTGAATATTCTGCCAAATTAGTTTTGGCAGAATTGAGTGTGTGATTTGTTTTGTGAATAACTCTTTCAATTCTAATCCAAATGAGGAGATATTGGATGATTTGAAAATATCTTTGTTTGTACTTCAATTGCCATGTTTTAACTTTCTCCCAATTCTGTGTGCAAACAAGAGAGACGAAGGCATCTTTGTTGTGTTTGGATTAGGATTTGATAGGGTTTACCTTTCTGCCACAGTTTGGTAAAACATGCATATCTTGAGCTTTAGGTGTCCAATGATGTTGATTCTTGAATTAGTGGAAAGCTAAGAGATGTACCTAGAACTTCTATGTTTATCATCAAGTCTAATTCATGGCCTAAGACACATATATTTGGCATGGACGAAGAGTATTTGAATGAGATGAACACTTTGCCATTTTAGATTTCCTTGCATTTGGCCTTTTGTACTCACTGCACATTAGCACTCACCTCTCGCACACACCTTACAGCAACTCTCGCACACTATGCAGCACTCTAGCACACACTCACGCTACACTCTCGCACACATGCACGAGCCATGCTGCACACTAGCGAACAATCGCCGCAGCATCGTCGCACATCCGCATGAGGTCGCCATGGCATCGCCGCACGCTGCGTACACATCGTCACCATATCGCCGCACATATTCACACACCATAGTTGCACACTTGCACACTTCGCCGCAACTTCAGCACCACAACACATGCATTCACTACATTTGCACTTTCACACAAACTCATAGTTATTTTCTCATGTTTTCACTTTCATCTTTCCTTCTTTGTAATATGTTGTAGTTACATCTAGTTTTCACACTCATCTTCATATCATTACATTTTCATTCCTCAACACTTTACATTTGCATCCACCTTCATCTATTCTCATATTTCATACACAACACTTCACGCACTACAACTCACAATCACATTTCTTCCATATTCCATTAACAACACCATTCACAATTCATTCTTTTTCATTAACAAAATTCTTCACACTTTTCTTTCCAGATTTTCTCACATTTCACTCACTCACACAGCTCACACACAATGCACGGCAATGCATAGCCATGAAAAATTAACACGGCGACAAATCTCTACGATGTGTTGCCATGAAAAATTAACACGGCGACATATCTCTACGATGTGTCGCCATGAAAAAATTAACACGGCGACACATCGCTGGGATGTGTCGCCATGAAATACAAAGCACGGCGATGCATCGTATAGATGCATCACCATAAAAATGTCTTGGCCGCTGAATTTTTTTCTAAGTGTTGTTTTCTGTTCTTCAGGTGCAGGTGGTGCAATGGAGGCGTGGATGCTGAAAGCTGGAAGGAGCATGGAAGCTGAGTTCAAGAAGGAAGGTTGAAGCTGGGCTCCTGAAGGCGTGATCCGCCTAACTTATGAAGGCGTGGTGTTTGTTGGACAAGAAGAAATTGTGGCGTAAGTTGAAGGCGCGCTCTTGGCAAGCTGTAAGGCGCTGGAACTGTGATGAAGGCGCAGAGCTGCTGGACTGAAGGCGCTGGATTGCACAATGACTTCTTCAACTTAGGATTTTCACTTTTTGGGCTGATTTTAGTCATTCCTTTTGAGGATACTTTTGTAATAATGTAGCTATTTTACGGTTGCGTATTAGTTACATTTCCATAACTCTATATATAGGAGATGTAGCTAATATGTAGGGAAAAAAAATATTCCAGATTTTAGAACTGAATTTTGATTTAGAGAGCGCGGGAATTTTCTCTCGTTTGAGCTTTCTCTCTCTACGAATTCGATCTCCATTTTCATTGACGATCAGGAATTTGAACCGATAATTGAAATTCTATTCTCAATCAAGGAAGCTTTTACGAATTCGTTTAGAATTGGAAGCAATTGAAGCGGAGAATTTGGTAAATTCTTCCTAATTGATGAATATGATTTGCTATTTGTTGAATTTTGATGATCGTGGAATAGAAATGGAACTCTGTGGCTAAATTTGCCATGTTCTAGGGTTTTGAATCCGGATGTAGTGTAGTTAGATTACGTATTGCCTTGCAATTGCATTAATTCAATAAGAACGATCTCATACTGGTACATATTGCTTGAATCTTGTCTAAATTCACTCATTTGAGCTCTTGTTGTTTGAATCACCTTTTGATTGTGGTCGCCATGCTAGGTCGGAGTTTAATTCTACAATAGGAGTTAAAATGCTTGAATTGAGAACATACAGTATGGAAAATGAGTCTTCTCACTTGAATAGCTTGATCATGAACCGAAATGCGGTCGTCATGCCGGTGGAGGTTTGTTGAGATTTTAGAACTAAGTGAGGAGAGATTTTCTGAGATTTGTGAAGACAATCAGAATTAGGTTAGGCCTCGCCATAGGAAAACCTAGGAAATTGCTTGCAATAGTAGTGAATCTCGGAAAGTTGGGACTCTGCGGGTTTAATTCTTCACTCTAGGCCTCGCCATGAGAAATTGTGGAATTAGAGAACATAGAAAATCAAGCGGTCGCCATGCCAGTCATAATCTAGGTTCTCAGGCAGTTTGATCCCCTTTTCATTGACATTTATGTCAATTGCAATGCATATACATAGTTAACTTGCATGATCATCCGGAAAGAAATCCTAGGACATTTTCCTTATAGTTGATATCTCATTTCTGTGTTTACTTTTAGTTTTATATTTCATTCTTCAACTGTTCTTGAGTGTTACTATTGTCTTTAAACTCGTGAAACTGAACTTGTATATTTCCTGGAACATTTCATTAATATTTTGGTACCAACTCCTTCCCTGAGGATACGATCCCTACTTCTACTTCTACAGTAGTTCTAGGGTAAAATTGTGCTAATACGACTACAGGCATCACTTTCACTGGTTCAAACTATCTTCCGTTATCTAAGTTTGTCAAGCTGGGTATTCCATTTATTAATTACTCTTTCTTTAGATTTTAATATTTTTGTCAAATTTTTGGAGAAGGTGATAAAGTAGTTGGTGTTTTTGGCCAGTCAATGTAATTTTGAAGATGTTTCATATTCTCTTTATTGTAAAATTGATGAGCAGTTGTTACCTTTTCTTAAAAGTGATTTTGATTTCCCCTTTTACCTTTTATATTTTTATTTTTTATCCCTGCTTGTATCATACTGTGTAGCTATTGTATTACCCCCTCTAAATGGGATTCTCTTTCATATCTTAGTTTTTCGTTTATCTTTGGTTGTTTTTCTTCCTTTAGGTGGAGGGTTTTTTTAGGACTATACAGAAGCAGATTCAATCTGCAGGGAAACGTGGTTTCTTTTCTAAAAGATCAGTTGGGTCTCAAGTTTGACTTAGATTTTACAATTAGGTAATGACTTAGATAACAATATTTGTGAGATATGGAAATATGTTTTTAACTTTAGTTGCTATATGCAATTCATATACGAAAGTCACCCGATTCTTAGCCATTGTAGTTCAAATAATTTATGTGAAAAAAAAAGTAGACTTAAACCTAAATACTAATTAATTTAGGAAAATTGATAAAATAATTTAGCATTGATCTCCTTTCAGCATCTGATTGTTCCAAAATGGCATTTCTGACTGCTCATATTGTTTTTCTTGACACTAGGTGTAAGCTATGTTCAATGTTTTGAACAGATCACCGCCTATACCAGATACGTTGTCTCCAGAAGGGAAGGATTTCCTTCAACGGTGTTTTTGGCGAAGACATGCAGATCAGCCATCGTCTTCTATGCTACTTGAGCATCATTTCTTAAGAAATTTGTGCAATAACGATGTTGCAAGTTGCTCGCAGGATTTCTCTGGTGTGACATTATCTGTATGTCTTGACCTCTACTGATACTTGTAGAAATCTTGACACGATCTCACAACATTTCATATAGTTAGGATGTAGAATCATCATTCTAATTTGCAAGTAATAAAGTTTTCATGCTTTTTGTATGTGGACATGTTTCCTTCAGTAGTTCTATACATGGCTACTTTCTAATTGATGGTTTTGCCAGGATAAACAACAAAACTCAAGAGACTGCACGAAGCCTAAGAAGGATTTGCTGTCATTTCTGCCAAACATAAATACTAAGAAGAGGGAAACACTGTACAACAGGTTAGTTATTTTTCTTTTGCTTAATCTTCTTTTGACTGGGTAAATGCTGAAAAGCCTGAAGATAGTTCACAAAAGTATCCAATTTGAAGATAGTCTTCTTGACAATATTGGTTAGTAACACTAGAGCTTATCTATTGCTCCAGTGAATTCCAGCAAACTTGTTCTAAAGTCTCAGATTCTGGATCCACTTCCCGTCATTCTCCTCGTTCTACGCTTGAAGGTCCTCCTTCCATCTCTTCACCAGAGCTGAACTGTAGTTCAAATAATGCAATCCCTCCTAATGTTTTCAACAGCTTAACCCGCTTAGCTTCCTCCACTTAGCTTAGCAATCCTTTCTTCACAAAATCTATCAGAGACCAAAACCGCGCTTAGCTTCCTCCACTCATGACGCTTGGCTCAGGAGGATCCAGTGTCGTCGGTGAGCCATTTGTTTTTAACAACTCTGCTTGCTTCATCTTGAAAAGGGGTTGAGATTAATGCTTAAGTAAAGTGAGTATTTGTAAAGATACAGCAATATATAAATGCTTATATTGGGGTTGAGATTAATGGGTATTTTTTGATTGGGGAGAAAAAGAAGGTGGTGGTGGGGCTGTGGTGCTGACTGTAAAGAGATAGATATGAGACTGTGGGAACAATCTGAGCTTGGTGTTGGCGTGGTGTCTGGCAACGTTTAGGGACAACTCATCTTTTTAACAGATGGTCTTTTGTGTGTTTGTTGGCTAATCTTTTCTTTCTCTCATTGTTGATAGCTAAGCTAGGGAACCATTTTGCTGGTGGCTTTCTTTGTTTGTCCTCTAATTTTTATCACTCAGTCCACTTCTTCTGCCTATGCTTTTTTGAATTTAATTATGGATGCTATGTCATTCAATGCTACAGACAATTTTGCATCAGCAGTGTATGTCTTTGGCTCTTGATTAAGATGGTTCTATTGATTTTCAGATCAATTATGATGTTTGTTTTTTGCTTGGGTGCATTATGCATTATCTTTTCCGATCTCTTTGTTTAAATACTGGGTTTTTTCGAATCTTAACCAGGAATGAGAAAATGAACAATATAGAATTGGTTACAGTTTCACCTGATCTTTAGTCGTCTTCTTATGATTATGTGTTTTGTAGGCTGATGGAATTCATAATTTGGTTCTTCCCACAAGAGATTACCTCTTTGCACCATCACTAGATGACATTTGCCAAGCTATAGACTTTATTCACGGTAAGTCTTTGATTGATTTTTCTGGGTGGTTTAAACATCTTAGCTAATTTGATGGAAATTTGGATTTTTTTTTGTTTTGTGTAATTTGGTAGTTCCAATATAAATTGTGATGTGGGATTGTATAAATGATGATGCCGTAATATGTTTTATTAGGTAATCAATCTTCTTATTGACTAAGTATGATTGTTATTTTAGTTTTTGCTGTTTGATTGTGACGATTTTTAGAAATTTTTATTGCTGACTTAATCAACTCTAAGCTTCTTCTTTTAATTCTTACTCATTTCAAGAATCAAGTAATTTGCAGTTTAGCGAATCTCATTCTCTCTTTTTTAGTCTTTTCTTTATATGATATATATGACAAGAATTATTAGTATTTAACCATTTTTTCCCTCTGCTTGATATTGATGTGTATGACCTTCGAAATTTTGGGATATCTAAGTACTAGGAAATCTTTTCTGCCCCGGATGCCTTATACAGGATTTTGTATGTCTTTCAAAGAAAGATCATATCTTAATAGAATACTTGTGTTTTGATTCTTTCCCACCTTTAGGCTATGAGTATTGTCCACTGCTGCAGTTATTGTTCTGACATTGGATGATAATAAAAGGGTAAATTATGTCAATCGTGCATTAATTTAGGGTTTGAATTTTTTTGTTAAAGAGTGGATGAGCTGCCTTGTAGTAGTAAATTAGTCTTAAAGGTTGGTTTTTTAATCTGTGAAGATTCAAGAATTTCGTAGAATATATTTTTTTCTGTTAAGATAAGCTTGACACTTTCATATTTACATTATTAATTTGTTAAGATTGATCAGATTTCATATTTACATTATTAATTTTGTTGAGGTAATATTGCTGTTTGTTTGTATGATGTTCAGAATTTAGAGTCATTGTTTTCTTGCGGTAATAATATGTGTACAGTTCCAAGTGCACATCTTGTTATGGTGTGAGTAAAATATTATAACGATTTTGAGTTATGGGGAAAAGTTCAGCTTTTGAACTTGCAAACAACTTTATTTTCGATTGTTGTCTTCTCATAGACCTTAGGTTATGTTGATGGAAAATATAATTGTGGGTTGAGAAGTTGAGAAGATGGATTATTAATGGCAGATCACTTGAAATCTTTTCTGCTGTTCAATCTCACTCATGCTTGGTAATTGTAATGAATATGCTTGAAGTATGAAGTAATCATCTTATAGTTTGAAGGTTAACTCTTAGAACAAACCAGAATGAGTTACTTCGGGATTTCTCTGTTAGAACAAACCTTTTTAGGCGGGAGATAGATATAATCTTTCTTTTTTTATTTTATTTTTTTTATGCTTCATTGTGATACAAAGCTGCTATCTGCTTTCATGCATTATTGAAATATTCTTTTATCTGATCTGCGTTAAAGCTGGAATTTTTTATTTTTTTTATTGAATGCATGCGCTAAATTGTCGTCCTTCAGATGTACAAGTTTCTTTTTTTGAGTTGAAATTCATATGTCCATCCTATGTGATCAAGTACATAGAAGGGCAGCAAGTTTATTAGCTTTACTTTCACCACAAGCTATGTACATTGCACTAGAAGGTTAACTCTTACTCCATCTGCTGCATCATCATCTGCCTTCACCTGTCAATGTATGTGATCCGAACTGAACAGATTATTGAGGACAAGGCACTTGATTTGATGATGCACGATCAAAGATTGTTTGATAATTTTAAGGGAATGCCAGATGAGTTGCGACAACAATGGATTCTCATGCATCTTCGAGAGTAAATTTGTTATAATACAAGACTTGTGAAGATCTTTAAGTTGAGTTGCTGTTGCGAGAATATTTGAACATTTTATGGGTGTTTGTTATGATACTTAACTATTGTTGCTAGATTTTAACTTATCAACTGCACTGGTCATTGAATTGGTTGGATTTTGTTTTTGGTGGTAGGAGGGTGTGAGTATTTTGAATAGCACTGATCTTGATCTTTTAGCATCCTCAATATTCATAATATGTGTTGCCTGTCCAGGTTTTGGTAATGCCTAAAGGATCGTGCTTTATTCTGTTTCTGAGTCTTTGAATAACTTTGATGGCGATTTGTAGTTCAATATTGAGAGAGCTGAACTTCAACTCCATTTCCAATTTCTAGTACAAAAAGCTTAATAATCAAATAAAACTGAGAGAAAGAGGCAATATGATATAAGGCAAGAGGTAGAGGACAGTGGACAGGACCCAATGGCAATAATAATGCTAAACAACCCCGTGAAGGTGATAGTATAGCAAGTTCGTTCCCACGAGGAAATGACTGTTTTGAAACTTTAAGAAAATATTTTTTGTTTTTTTTAATTATCATACTAAAACTAAGAGTGCCAATAACAAACAACTAAAACAAGACGGTGATTAAATTAAAACTCAAGTTAAGCAAGTGTACTCCCGAGATTATATTTTAGGGTTACATAAAAAGCACATACATACATCTTATCTATGGTCATGCAAAACAAAAGTAAATACTATAACTCACGCCCCCCTATTATGCTAAAGGCAACGAATGATTTAAGCACTTACTGATGAGGTGAATTTATTCACCTTTTATCTGTGGTTTTATACTTGATTCTTTGGTCGTTCTTATTCTTTTTTATTCGTTTTAGTGTTTTATTTGTAGGTTTGTCTACCATGGTGTATGCTTGGAAGAGGAAAATCACACGAGAGTCGAATCGGATCCAAAATGAGAGGAAAAGATTGAGAAAGATCAAGAAGGACGTGATTAGGCCAAAAAGGTGCATTTCGTCACAAAGAAGCTGGTTCCGTGTTTCACAAGATGTTCAAGGTATTAATTCCAATTGTTGATGATCAATCCTATATTAAAAGACCTTGGATAGAGTGGAAGATAAGTGACAAGTTGATCCCATTGAGGTTCGAGACTCCAAGAAGGGTTAACATCGCGAAACATGAGGAAATGTGATGAAAAACAAATGCCGAAGAAATCTGCCAGGTTGTGGTATTTGGATCATATCTCTCTCGATTTACATCCAAATCAGATGATTCAAGTGCCATTGGAAAGCTAAGAGATAGAGCAACAACTTCTATGTTTTGGGTGTTTCCAAATTCGGCCACGATCATGGAGAAACATGGCCATTTCCGGACGTCGCGACGTGGCTCACTGTTTCGTTTTGTTTTAGAAATTCGTGGACGTCGCGACGTGCGACCGTGCATGTCGCGACGTCCGGAAACGACGGATTTGCCTCAAAATTTGGAAATTTACGATTTTGGCCCAATTTGAGTTTCCTTTTCCGACAAGACTTTTGTAAAGGACTTAGTTGCAAATACTTTCATAGAATTACTATATATAGGGCTAGGGTTTACAGATTTTGGGTGTGTCATTATTCGGAGATTTCAAGCAAGGGTTTTCTTTTGTAATAGCTAGGGTTTTTCTACCTCTTCTATTACTTGGAGAATAACATCATCTCTTATTGGATTTATGTTTTTACAAGTCGAGATCACATCTAAGGTGTTTTCTTTCCTTATAATCATGTTTTCAATATTGTGCTTAATTGTCAATATTAAGATGATTGATCTAGCCATGCTAGGCTAAATCTTATGTGCTCCCGAGATTATGAATAAGGGTTTTTGTGCTTAATTTACATTCTAAGTTCTATTCTATGGTTTTTGTAAATGAGTTTTACTGTGTTCTTCATAATTATGCATGATTTAAGGCCTTAATTATGTATGATGAATATCTTCATAAAGTGCAGTAAATTGCTTAGAGATAACTTGTTTTAATCTGTCCTACCGCTATATAGGAGGGTTAGAGTAAGTTGTTTGGAATCTATTGTGGGTTGGTTGTGAATTTGTTAGATTGATATACTTTAATTCTCACCTACTTCTATATAGGAGGAATTTGGGGGGGTTAGTTTGTCATTAGCATGACTGGTTCCGGCGTTGCCTCGGCCATAAAGGAGCGGTTGAACTTGAGGGTTTGGTTGAGTTGGTAGTTGCAATAGATTCCGGGTTAATTAAGGAAGTGAACTGTACCTACCGCCATATAGGAGTGTTCAATGAGTTATTTAATATCTAAGCAGTTAAGTGCATCAATCACTCCTTTCCTACCGCTATATAGGAGGGTGTGACTATGTGTGTTTATCCTTATTTTGCATGACCATAAATAGAATGAATGTGTATGTCTTTATGTAACCCTATCATATAATCTCGGGAGTACACTTGCTTGAATTGCGTTTTAAATCATATCACCATCTTTATTTTAGTTAATTGTTGTTCCTTTTGTTACTTTCAGTTTGTCAATTATAAGAACACAGAAATATTTACTTTAGAACTTCAACATAGTCCTTTCCCTGAGAGAATGAACTCGCTTTACTATCACCTTCATTGGGGTTGTTTAAACTTATTTTTGAGTAGGGGTGGATAGAAACCACGATCACATTTTACATACATATTTGCCCCCATCAAGTTTTGGCGCCGTTGCCGGGGAATGCAGTCGTGTTGGAGTTTTTGTTTTTATTTATTTTATTTTTTATTTATTTATTTTTTTGTATTCTTTTCACCCTTTCTTTTTACTCCTTGCATGCACAGGACAAGATCTTGTGGATTGCCAGAATAAGAATTTGATCTGGAACTTGCTAGGACGTTACGTGATAAGAAGAAGTTGGATTCTGCAGCAATGGCTGGTCAAGAAAATCAACAAAATATGGGTGATCCTCCAAGGGACCCTCTTATTATTCCACCGGCCCAACCAGAAGCACCTCGTCGTCGATATGGTGATCATTATGAGCCTCGAATGGACAACTTGGATTCACCATTCATTAACACTGGAGAGCATTTTCAAATCCCGCCAGCTTTCATTAATTTGGTTCAAAATGGCCAGATTTTTCATGGGATGAGTTCTGAAGATCCACATGCACATTTAAGGACATTTCTTAAGGTGTGTAACACAAGTAATCTCCCACATATCCCCCATGATGTTTTGAAGAGAATGTTGTTCCCTTTCTCTCTTCAAGGAGCAGCTGAGAGATGGTATGACTCTATTAATGGGGCGAGAATTGAAACTTTTGATGAGGTTGCAAGGAGATTCATGACCAAATATTTCCCTCCATCTCGAATGGATAAGATTAGAATTGATTTTATGCAGTTCCGTCAAGGTGACAATGAGTCTTTTACAGAAGCTTGGGATAGATTTCGGGAACTGTTCAATAAATGCTCAAACAGTGGGTTGGATCCGGGACGAGAGTTGAATTTCTTTTGCGATGGACTTAATGTGGATACTATGCATTTAGTAAATCTTTCAGCTGGCGGAAACTTGCGAGATAAAACCCCAGAAGAGGTTGAAGAGATTTTTGAGCGTATAGTAAGCAATGAGCTGATGTTACCCACTGGGAGGAGCAACCTTGGAAGACGTCAAATTGGGATGTTAGAGTTGGATAAAACCACCAACTGGGAAGCACAAATGACAGCCATGCAGAGCCAACTGGCTAGTATTCAAGCAGCATTGACAAACAAAACCACGCCAACTTGTGGTTTATGTCAAGGAGAACATCACATGGATCAGTGTCCTCAAGTAACTAATGAGCAAGTGCAGTATGTCAACTATGATGGGAGTTCAAATTAGTGGAAGTCATTCGGTGGGAACCAAGGATATCAAGGTGGACAGAATCGCCCACAGAATAATACGTCAAGACCAACTTATCCACCTGGTTATGGTACCCAACAGAGCACGCAAAATTGTATGCCACAAGCATCACTGGAGGATGTTATCACAGTGTTGGGGGGTAAGATGGACAAGCTTTTTGGAGAATGTCAACAAAGAACAGCCAATCTGGAAAAAATAGTGGAGCTTCAAGGAGGCATGTTAAGGGAGCACAGTGCTATTCTTAAGAATGTGGAGATTCAATTAGGCCAACTGGCGAAGGAAGTTCACAATAGACCAGATGGATCTTTACCCAGTGACACTCTTCCCACTTCCAAGGGAAGAGAGTATTGTAATGCTGTGACATTAAGAAGTGGTAAGGAATTGCAATCTCCAATTATTACTGAAGAGGATTCTCCAAAGGATGATCAAGAGGTTGTCAAGGTTCAAATTGAGAAGGAAAATGCTCCCAAGCCAGTTGAACACAAGGACGATAGTGTTAGCAAAGGGATGAAGAAAAATCCTCCAAGTGCTTTTAATTTTCCAGAATATGCTCCACCACCACCTTTTCCTCAAAGGTTGCATCCATCAAAGAAGAAGATTTTGTTCAGCAAATTTGCTGAAAAGATTAAGCAGCTCCACGTGGAAATACCTTTGCTGGATTTGGTAAAGTTTGCGCCTACTTGCTCGAAATTCTTAAAGGATCTTATCTCTACTAAGGAGAAAATTTTGCAATGTGAGGAGGTGATCCAATTGAATCAAGTTGGGCAATGCTTAATGAAATCAAATCTACCACCTAAGCTCAAGGATCCAGGAAGCTGCACAATTCCCTGCAAGATTGGTGCGAGATACTTTGCGAAGGCATTATGTGATTTAGGAGCTGGTATTAATTTAATGCCTTATTCTATTGCTGTCAGTTTGGGCATGGGTGAGCAAGTAAAACCGGCGGCGATAACTCTCCAGTTGGCTGATAGATCCATTATTACTCCTATGGGAATAATTGAGGATGTCTTGGTGGTTGTTGATAAGTTCACAATTCCTGTGGATTTTATTATCTTAGACATGGAGGAGGATGAGGCAGTTCCTTTCATATTTGGAAGACCTTTCTTGGCAACTGGAGATGCTTTAATTGGCGTCCGCAGCAAGACCATCACTTTTCGTGTCAATGGCAAAGGGGTAATATTTAATGTCGATTATGATAAGAAGCATCAGAAGGACATTAATACTTGCTTTTACATGGATGTGGTTGAAAATTCAGTTGTTACATGCAATCCTACGAAAACATGTACTGTGAATGATAATGACTCTTTAATGCATATATCTAATTCTGAAGTGCATAAGATAGATGAGAGTATAGCATTAGAGTTGAGAAATTTGATTGAAAATGTTTTCATAGATACTTCCATTTTAGAGATAACTGAGGATGTGGAGATGCCTAAAACGGAATACCATGTTAGTTTAGATAAGGAAGATTTGTGAATTTTTCATGAAATAACTAATATGGTAGAGAACTGTTTCATTGATACCTCTATCTTTGAAATTACTGATGATTTCATTGAGACCATGAAAGCTAAGCCGTTGGTGGATTCTTATATTTCTAATAGGGTGGAAGAAAATGTGACTTCAAATAATGAAGAGTCCTGGGAAATCCCAAGGATAATGGTGCAAGAAGACAAGGAGGGACCTACCTTGGAGGTGCAAGAGTGGTACAATGTTGAGTTCATTGAACTTGCTCCTCAAATGCATGAGCTCAAGTTCCTCTTTAAAGGGCTGCACAAGAAGCATTATGCAACAAGGCAGAGTGCTCGTGAGAGAGGTTTCTTGTGGTATAAGGATGGGTATTCCGAGTATTGAAGGAGAGGGTCATGATAATAAGGTCTAGCTAGGGACCAAATAAACCTAGAACTACCTTCTTACCCTTCTTTTAAAGTAATTGTCTTTATGTTTTTGTTTTTAGTTTTTAGTTTGAATAAAGAGGAAGGCTACTTGAGACATTGACAAGGATTCAACCGCACAACAAGCTTACTGGGAAATTCAAGTGTGGGGGGGATGAAATTCATGTTATTCAATTCATGTTGTTTTGTATGTCGTTATGCTTAAATTCCTGGGAGTTGATGTGTGGATGTTATGCTTTGATTAATGGTTAATTAGTTCTCCTTAGTAGTTTTTATTATTTTATTTTCATGTTGTGTTCCATTCTTATGATCTTAGCCCGAATATAAGTAATTTAGTAAATGATAATTCTTTGCATAGTTAAACCATGGTTTTTTATATGTTTTTACATGTTTTTGTGTTGTTTTTGTGTGGTATCCAATTTTCGAACAATTTTGATCTTGTTGTGATAAGTGTCATGTTGCCAATGATTTGATTTTATCGAAAGATTCAATGTGGGATAGGAAAGTAATATGCTATCTAGAGGAAGTCGGGTCTTTGATAGAAATTTTAGCATTTTGAGTCGACCATATTCATGCACTTAGGGGAACTACTGAGGGGATTGATGAGTTCGTAATCATTAAGTGGTAGGAGTGTTTTTAACATTTGTTTAGTTGAAACTCATATAACTCGCTTATGATGAGCTCTTATTTAATGTGCTTGCATAATTGTTCGCACTTAATGCTTTTGCATTGTTGATAAGTTGTGTGTGCACCAACTTATTTGGTCTTATTTGTTCTTTCTTACTTGAACTTTGCATGCATTCACAATGAAAAGAACATGTGTAGAACATCTTTTGTGTGAAAATGTGTTAAAGCTTGCAAACGAGAGAATAAGTGGAGTGTTGAGAAAATGTGTCATGAATTGATGTAATTGCGTGAAGGAGGATGTAACTAGATCACACTTGGTGCGGTACAAGTCACATACACTAGCACACCGTCACTTCACACACCACAAAAGAACACACACAACACAACACACACACAAACAGGTCGGCCGTCACTCCTGACGGCCGACCAAACACACAGTCACACACATGCACAAGTTGATGTTGGTGGGGTTTGGGTTGGTTGATGTCTTGAATGCAGTGTGATGAATGAACGCATGATGAAAATGGTTTTTTGCGATGAAGTGTTAACGAGACATGAAATGAGTTGTGTATGCGATGAATTGTTATATCAAACACCTATACTTGCACTTCACATTCATGCATACGCACACAACACAAGCATCACAAACACACCCAACACAAACACACACAAGGCAAACACACACACGCACTCACACGCCAACCTGACGGCCGACTGGTTGGTCGGCCGTCACTCGTGACGGCCGTCGGACCTACTCACCCTCACACACTCACTCACTCACTCAAATGCTCTCACTCTCAGTGCACTAATGCGTAACACAAATACTCACTCACAACTCACTTCACTAATTTGCATGCTTACAACTAAATCACCTCACTCATGCACTAGCTTACTACTACACTCTCACATGCACATTCCCATCAGCTCATCACCACTACCCTTGCACACTCAACTGCATCCATAGGACAAATGACCTCAAGACACGCACACATGTGCACACACAAAGGCATGACACTCACTAAACACACAAGGCATAAGCATAGCATTGCATATGTTCACTAGGTGTTTGTCATTGTGCATTTTCTAAGTCGTAACGATTGAGTCATAGGGGTGACCACGTGAGCTCATTTTATTCCTTGATTGGTGCAGGACACGTGGAGGAATCAGGCATGGAGGAGGATGCAATTCAAGGATGACAAGGGGAAGGTATAAAAGGGAAGGATGAAAAAAAGATAGGGAAGAAGGAGTCGGGGAGGAAGAGAGAGAAATTCATCATCGAGACACCAAAAACCCCAAGAACAACTAAGAGCAAAAATATAGAGGGAGATAGATTGTAGCATGAATTCATTGACTGTAATCTTGGATTGTGAGCCGATCATCATGATCGGCTAACTTCATAGTGTTGCCTTGAGGGTTCAATTGTATGGATTTCTGGTTCATTTGAGACAACTGAAATAAAATTTATCTGTGCTAAATCTTGATTGATGTTCATTGCATGTTTTGTTTCAATGGGTTTATATAAATCTGTTCAAATCCTTACTTGATCTGCGGTACCCACTGAGATCTGTGTGGATCTACCCACGTCAATTGGATAAAACATACAAAGAATTGAAATCAACATCTTGTGAGTCTCAGTTACTTATTTGCTTTGTGATCTTAGTTGTGTGGTGCCAACTGACAATCTTAAGGTCGATTATATGATCAGGACTGGGTTTATCTGAATAGTTCAATTTGAAAGCGTAACTTGCTTGTTTGCCCTACCAAGGGAAACAATTAAGCGTAGAAATATAGTTAACCTATAGGATAGGGTTCTAGGGTATTAATTGGAACTGAGATCTTGCTCTATCAAAAGAAGATTTAGGACATCTGTGATCTGGAGTTGTGAGGGCCAACAGGCCAATCAGCCTCACATCACTAGTAGATACACCCCTCACATGATACACAAGTCCGTGATAGTGAACAGAGGTCCATGCTAATTGTTTATCCCTCGAGGCAACGCACTTCCCATTACTGTTTATTTCCCCATTTCATTTGAGTAATATCATTTCGTTGTTATTTGCTATCATAATTGAAACCGAGACATAACCCTCTCCCTGTGGATACAATCCTTCTTCGCTACTACATAGTGTTTTAAGTTAAATTGGTGAGCCTACGACAGCCCATTCCAATTTTTGGCGCCGTTGCCGGGGAGAGGCAGAGTGTCAAGTTTGATTTTTGTGATAGTTTCACTTTGTTGTTACTTTACGAATTCTTATTTGAAATTGTTGATCTGTTTGTTTTGTTGAAATCTTAATTCATTACTGTCTCTGTTGATTTTGTTCTATTGATATTCTGCCTAGTGTTGTTTCTTCTTCTTGTGAGAATTCCCAGTTTATGCTACCTAGAGCATGGCTACGAGGGGATGCTCCGGAATTTGCTCTTGACTTATAATTGGAAAGGACTTTAAGAGAAAGAGGAAGGATAATAGAAATGGCGGAACAAAATGTGGAGAGGCCTCAGCCCCAACCACCTCGATTTGGGGACCATTTTGCGGTAAATTTCGAGCGGAGGAACAATCATCAGGGAATTGACGTCGAAAGTTATCAAATTCCGACACAAATCGTGTCCATGATCACCCAAGGACATATCTTTCAAGGCCTGAGTCATGAGGATCCTAATGAGCATCTAGATTGGTTCCTAGGACTTTGCAACACCTTTAAGCTGCAGAGGGTTACTCCAGACGATGTGAGAAGAGTTCTATTTCCCCTGTCTCTCAAAGGGAAAGCTAAGCACTGGTTTAACTCGATTGGGGGACAGTCCATTGCCACCTTTGAAGAACTGGAGCGGAAGTTTTTAGCTAAGTATTTTCCTCCAGCAAAATTGGAGCGAAAGAGATTGGAAATCTGCAGTTTTCAGCAACAGGATGGCGAGACCTTCAAGGAAGCCTGGGATCGATTCAACGACCTACTCCGCCAATGCCCAAAAAATGACCTGGGGGAGGTCAGGGAGCTCAACACATTCTTTAAGGGCCTAACTCCAGAGTCCTCGCTGATGGTCAAGGCGTGTGCTAATGGGGCTTTAAAAAACAAGAGCGTGCCCGAGGTGAGGGAACTCTTTGACTCGATTGCGGACGATGAATACCTATTTCCAGAAGCTAGGAAGACTACCATGAGGAAGCAGCGCGGTGTGTTGGACTTAGATGAAGAAACCTCTTTGGAAGCAAATGTTGAGGCCCTCACAAGACAAGTTCAGAATCTAAAGGCTGTTAAGGTCGCTCCAGTGTTAATGTGCGGGCTGTGTAAGGGAGAACACCATACGGATGAGTGCGAGCTTACTCAGGAATCAGTGCAGTATGTCAACAACTTCAAAAACCGCCAACAATACAGTGGTTATCGAAATCAATCAGGCCAAGGCAATTGGGGGCAGAATAATCAGGGAACTCAGCAAAGGCAGTACTACCAGAGTGGGGAGTCAAGCAACCGGGAATAGAGAAAGACAACTAATGATTTGCTCCACAAAATTCTGGAAAAAATGGACATGTATGAGAAGAGGACCTCCACATTGGAAACCCAAGTGAAAAACGTAGAGGCTTCTATCAAGAACATTGATATGCAGATGGGACAGTTGGCTAAGGCAAGCCATCAGAGACCCCAAGGTACCCTCCCAAGTGATACAGAGCCGAACCCAAAAGGAAAAGGACCAGAAATCTGTAATGTCATAACTCTGAGATGTGGAATAGAAATAAGTGGAAACAAGAAGAAAGAACAAAAGGACGATCCTGAAGAAGAAGTCATGGACGAAGAGATTATCGTGGAGGAGAAAATCCAAGAGGAGAACAAAGAGGAGAGTGTGAAGGCGCCTGAACCAAAGAAGAAAAGGGGACCTCAAAGTCCCTACAACTACCCATAGTATGCACCACTACCTCCATACCCTCAGAGAGCCCCACTTCAAGCTAAGAAGGGAGCCCAATTCACCAGATTCTTTGATATGGTAAAAAATGTGAATGTCAATGTACCCTTTTTGGACCTGGTTACAGCTATGCCCCGATATGCAAAATTCTTGAAGGACCTGATTGCCAACAAGGAACAGATCCTACAGTGTGATTTCCCAATACCCCTTACAAAAGAAAGTCAGGCATGGGTAAACAATGACCTACCTCCAAAGTTGAAAGATCTAGAGAGCTGCACCATACCATGCACAATTGGTACTAGATTATTCAACAAAGCCCTTTGTGATCTTAGAGCGGGTATTAATTTGATGCCCCTCTCCATTGCTGAGAATGTCGGTTTGGGGGGTAAAATCAAACCAGTAGCAGTACTACTCCAATTGGCTGACAGATCTTTGGTGCAACCCACTGGAATGATTGAGGATGTGCTTGTGTCTGTAGACAAATTTGTGATCCCTGTTGACTTCATCATATTAGACTTGGAGGAAGACCCGGAGGTGCCATTAATATTTGGGAGACCCTTCCTAGCTACAGGGGATGCACTCATAGGGGTCAAGAGTAAGACCATTACATTCAGGGTGAATGGGGAGCAAGTGGTCTTTAATGTGGACTACGCAATGAAGTACCCCAAATCAGTGGATCAATGTTGCTTTGTACACCCTGTGGAAGGTAATCCTTGTCTCCTTGAACTAGAACATAAGCGAAAGTTTTCTGTTGCTTTACTTGAAACCTCAGATCAAGACAAGGATGAATCAATTGAATTTGTTTTGAATGATGAAGAACGTGAGATTATGCATGAATTGACGAATTTGATTGAATGTTGTGTGATAGATGAATCTGTTGTAGAAATAGAATTTGAAAATGCTTGTGATGGAAATGTTCAAAGTATTGCAATGTGTGAAATGCAATCAAATGTTGATTTTGAAACTGATGAACATGTTGAAGTGAAGCCCACTGAGGTGAGGCAAGAAAATCTTGAGTGCAGGAACGAGAAATTGTTACCTTCTACTGTAAGGCCACCCAAGTTGGAGCTGAAACCACTTCCTCCATATCTGAAGTATGCATTTGTTGGGGAGAATGAAACTCTTCCTGTGGTTATATCTTCAAGGTTAGAGAAATGGCAGGAAGAGAAATTGCTGGAAGTCCTGAAAATGTACAAGGAAGCAATCGGCTGGACAATAACAGATATCAAGGGGATCAGCCCTAGCATTTGTATGCATAAGATATTGCTGGAGGAATGAGCTATCCCATCAAGAGAAAGGCAAAGGAGGCTAAACCCACAAATGATGGAAGTAGTGAAAAAGGAGATAATCAAGCTGCTTGACTTTGGGATGATATTTCCTATCTCAGATAGTGAGTGGGTTAGCCCGGTGCAGTGTGTACCAAAAAAGGGAGGAGTGACAGGGATAACCAATGAGGCAAATGAATTGTTGGCCACCAGGGTTATCAATGCCTGGAGGATCTGCATGGACTACAGGAAGTTGAACAACGCCACTAGAAAGGATCACTACTCTCTACCTTTTCTTGAACAGCTCCTGGACCGAATAGCCGGGTATCTTTTTTATTGCTTCCTGGATGGATATTCTGGGTATAACCAAATTGCCATTGACCCAAAAGATCAGGATAAAACTACCTTCACCTGCCCCTTTGGAACTTATGCCTTCAAGAGGATGCCCTTTGGGCTATGTAATGCACCAGCCACCTTTCAACGTTGCATGATAGCAATCTTCCAGGACATGGTGGAGAATATCATAGAGATCTTTATGGATGATTTTTCAGTGTTTGGAATGTCATTTGAATGATGCTTGGAAAATTTATCTCTAGTATTGAAGAGATATGTGGACACCAACTTGGTGTTGAACTGGGATAAGTGTCAGTTCATGGTAAATGAAGGGGTGGTGTTGGGGCACAAGATTTCAAAGAATGGACTAGAGGTGGACAGGGCTAAGGTAGAGGTGATAGCCAAACTCCCAGACCCAACCAATGTGAAGGGAGTGAGGAGTTTCATGGGACATGCTGGCTTTTACAGAAGATTTATCAAGGACTTTTCAAAGATGGCCAAACCCTTGTGTTCATTGCTGGAGAAGGACACACCCTTTGTTTTTGATGAGAAGTGCAAAGAAGCCTTTGAACTGTTAAAAACCAAGCTGGTAGAGGCGCCCGTTATAATCACACCAGTGTAAGGGGAACACTTTGAGGTAATGTGCGATGCCAGGGATTACGCGGTGGGAGCTGTGTTAGGCCAAAAGATAGGAAAGATTTTCCATGCTATATATTATGCTAGCAAGCTGCTTAATGGTGCACAGCTGAACTACACCACCACAGAGAAAGAGATGTTGGCAGTGGTGTTTGCCTTTGACAAATTCAGGGCCTATCTTTTGGGATCAAAAGTGGTAGTCCATACAGACCACGCAGCTCTAAAATACCTCATGGCAAAGAAGGAAGCTAAACCTAGGTTGATACGTTGGGTGCTGTTATTGCAAGAATTTGATGTCGAAATCAGGGATAGGAAAGGCTGCGAAAATGTGGTAGGAGACCACTTGTCCCGGCTTGAGATGGGAACTGTGAATGAGGAACAATTACAATTATGGATTAAGGAGCATTTCCCAGATGAGCAAGTCTTCAGAGTTCACACCCAAGCGCTGCCCTGGTTTGCTGAGTTAGCTAATTTTGTAGTTGCAGGACAGATGCCAAAACACTACTCCAATGATCAAAGGAAGAAACTCAAACATGATGCCAGATATTATTTTTAGGAAGATGGTAGTCTGTACAAATGGTGTAGTGACCAAGTGATCAGAAGGTGTGTACCAGAAGAAAAAAAAAGAGGAAATTCTCAGGGCTTGTCATGAATCACCTTTTGGAGGACATTTTGCAGTAGAAAGGACTGGACACAAGATTTTACAAACCGAATTTTACTGGCCACAAATATTTAAAGACTCGAAGCTGTGGATAAGCCAGTGTGACAAATGCCAACGCGTGGGAAATATATCCAGTAGAGATGAGATGCCCCGAAACAATGTGATGGTAGTGGATTTATTTGATGTCTGGGGTTTGGATTTTATGGGTCCATTCCCACGATCTTGTGGGAAAGAATACATATAGGTTGGAGTTGACTACGTATCAAAGTGGGTGGAAGCTGTAGCATTACTCCATAATGACAGGAAAAGTGTCATGGGGTTTGTCAAAAGAAATATCCTTAACAGATTTGGGACTCCAAAGGCTATTATAAGTGACGAAGGGAGCCACTTTTGTAACAAAATGTTCAAATCTCTCCTGACTAGGTATGGGGTACAACATAAAGTGTCCACAGCCTACCACCCCCAAACCAATGGACAAGCTGAAGTGTCAAACCGTGAAATCAAGAGGATCTTGGAGAAAGTGGTAAACCCAGGAAGAAAAGATTGGGCACTCAAGCTTGATGATGCACTGTGGGCTTATAGAACAGCTTATAAGACCCCAATTGGAGCTTCACCCTTCAGGCTTGTATTTGGAAAGGAATGCCACCTTCCAGTTGAGTTGGAGCACAGGGCTTATTGGGCAGTGCAGAAGCTAAACATGGATGTAAAGTTGGCCCAGGAAGCAAGAATGATGAAGCTTAATGAGTTGGATGAGTTTAGATGGAATTGTTACATCAGTGCAAACCTGTACAAGGAGAAGACTAAAAGGTGGCATGACGCCAAGATTAAGTTGAAAGAATTCGAGGTGGGGCAGCAAGTGCTTGTTTATGACTCCAGGCTGAGATTGTTCCCTGATAAGCTGAAATCCAGATGGGTTGGACCATTCACCATCACCAACATTTTCCCATATGGAGTCGTTGAGGTGCAAAAGAAAGCTTCTGGGGCATGTTGGAAGGTGAATGGGCATAGGGTGAAAATCTTCAAGTCGGCTGCAGAAGACAAGGACAAGGGACACACCCAGTTCCTTGATGATCCATCATCTTGACAGAAACTTTTTCATGTCTGACTGAGGACAATAAACCAAGCGCTGTGTTGGGAGGCAACCCAACCATTTTAATTACTGTCTTCGTTGGTTTTCTTTCGCAATAAAACAATTGAACCTTACTTCTTCTCTGGTGTATCATTTGCAGGATCAACCTGAAGTGAAGGCAACACAGGATGGAAGTCTGCACAGATGAACTTGAGAAGTTAGGAGATCACGGGTCACAGCAGGTAAAAAGAAAATGAAAGGAATATTCTCTTCACCCCAGGGACAAGGATAAAATCCGAGTTTGCATCATCTGAGCAGTGGAAAATATTTGATTCTTCTGACTTCAAATCTTCAAGCTTAAATAAATTTTCCTTCTTGATTCTAATTTATCTGAGCATTGCAGTGAAGAGTCAAAATCATCCAGGGAAAGGGAAGCTACCGCAGGAAAATAGAGAAAGTCATACGTACATGCATCAGTATACACGATATTGCCACTTGCATTGTGGAGTCTAAATTGAATTGGTAAAGAAGGGTTGATCATTGCATGAATTGAATCTGTAAAAGAGTGATATTGTGATGAAATGAACGGCCACCTTCAATTGATAGTGAGGGCCCACAAAGTTTTGTTGGTAGTGAAAAACATCATGAAGTGGCCGAATAGTGCATTGATAGATTGATTCAACTTGACAATACTTTGGAAGCTTGTGACTTGTTATTTACCATCTTGTCTTCTAGTACCATCACATGTCTTTGGATTTTAGTTACACATAACCCACTCATGCATGATAATGTCGTCTATAAATGCCTTGTTGCATGAATGAACAAAATTCACTATCCTTTGCATGCATCTACTGTCACGATTCGGCCAGAAGGAGCAAGAAGGGAAGCCCATTTTCAAAACTGAGGAGCTGCGCTTTCTTTCACTCTTTACGTTGCATTTAATTGTTATAATCTCCAAACAAATAAATCATCTACCTTCATACACTTGTTGAATTCGTGATTGAGAAGGTTCTTGATCTTTACATGCTCTGAGAGGGTGTTGAATGTAGGTGTGTGCCAAGTGAGGGGTAAGTTGCCTGAGTCTTAGATTACTTCAGCACTGTTGTATCTTGGTATTTTGTGCATAACTTGAGTTTGGAATGTCGAAATGCATGATTCCAGTTGCAAAATTTTGTTAACATGAATAACCTACAATATTTATGTTTGGAGCTTTTTGATTAATTGTCACTGGAACATAGACTAATGAGACAAGGAAAGTTTAGCTGAATCTGAGTTGCTAAAGTGTTAAAAGCTGAATGACCCAGTTTGGCACCTTACGGTTTTTCACCCATAACTTGCTCAATTTAGACCCAAATCAAGTGATTCTTATCCCCAATTTTAGCTCTGATCATGTTCTTTAACTTTGATGTTTTGAGTTTTGTCCAATTCTTCTTGCATGGCATGAGTATGTGAACGTTTTTGTGGTGATATAAAGCTGAGAAAAAATTCAAAAGGACTAATGTCAGGTGCAAATCAAAATGACACCTGAGACCAGTGATGAAATCCCAATGTGATATGGACTCGAGTCATTTCTTATTGTTGGAATTTAATTACATGCATGAACTGCATATAAGGTGTTATGTTGATAGACATGGATTTGGATTTTGTTGTGAATGAGAAAGTTGCTAAGATCTGTATGAATTTTTGTTGTCAAATCATGTCTTGACACCAACGATTGATATGGGATGTTGTGTTTTAGGAAACATGCCTCCCAAGAAAGCTGGTCAAGCTTCAACCTTAACATCAAGAGGCCAGAAAGGAAAAGGAAAGGTAGGAGTGCCCACGCAAGTGACAGATGACTCCAGCTCAGGTGACGAATATTTCCCAGATGAAATGGAGGAAGAAGAGGAGTTAGACCAAGAACAAAAGAAAATGAGGACCTCACCTATACTAAAGTTTGCAAATGAGAAGGCTCAGAACAAGTACTGTGACTTTGCTATGAGACTCATACATATTGAGAGACCGTGCATAATCACAATGAAGCCCTACACCGACACACTCATAGATTACGGTTGGCAGCCGTTGACCGTGGCTCCTCAAAGCTGCAATGTGGCAATTGCTAGAGAGTATTATGCTAATGCCGCCGGAATGCAAGCGCAAGACAGAAAGAAAAAAGGCGTATATGTACGAGGCAAGTATTTAAAACTGACAACTGAGGTGGTGAACAAGCATTATGAACTCGATGATGACCCTCAAGATCAACTAAGTGAGCTGAGCAGGGCGGCAGACCCAGACACAATACTGAGCACAGTGACAATTCCAGGATCCGACTGGGTGAGAAACCATCAAGGGCATCCAAAACACGTGGCACTGAAAAACTTAACTGCCGAAGCAAAGACATGGCTTCTGTTCATTAACTCCAGGATCATGCCAATGACCCCCAACAGTAAGATTGCCAGAGACAGGGTGAATCTGATCTATGCCATAAAGCACGGGCTAACAGTGAACTTTGGGAGGATTGTCATGAATCATATTAACAAAGCCATAGCGGATGAAACTCAGGCCATGTTTTTTCCTCATTTCCTATATGAGTATGCAGTGAAGAAGGGAATAAGGATTGCCCCAAGTGAGGATTGCAAGGCATCAATGAGCCCCATCAGAGACAGCCACTTGGAAATTACCAGCAACAGGAGAAAGCAGAAAGAGAAAGGAGGGAAGAGGAAGCTCAAGAATCAGACCCAGACATTGAGGAAATTGAAGAAGAGCCAGAACAGCAAGCACACAACACGCAGTCAGTCCTGGACTTTACCAATTTTGCACCAATGCAGAACGCCCTAGCAGAGGTTCAAGCTTCAATGATAGAACAACACTTCTCGATGGTCCGTCACCTTGATTAAAGATAGGGGAATTTTCAGACAAGTGTGGAGACGCAGTTGAACTCAATGACACAGGAGCATAACAGACATTGGTCGGAAATAGAGAACAGAATGAATCAATGCCAGACAGGAATTCACAATCTAAATCTGATGATGGTGTATCACCACCAAAAAAGGGGCCCTAATTCTTACTTCCCATCAATTGAGGAAATGAAAACGCAGAGGATGGTTGTCGACACCTCGAGGAGAGTGGTGATGCATGGCGCGGAGGCATTCATCCGGGGAGCAGCTCCTCCAACTTTAATATGCATCAGGGGGCCAGCCCATCCAACTTTAATATGCCACCAAGGGGTAACACATTCAACTACCATGAAAACCCCAACATCAGAAACATGAATGTTCCATTCCCTGGTTCTGCTCGGTTCTCTGCTCCACCACCTCCACCAGGCACCTAAACAGTGCAGTGTCTCTCCCTTTATCCCCAATTGATATCATGGCATACTACAAGTGTGGGGGGGAAAGGGAGTGAGAAGAGAGTGGGAGGCTAATCTCTGGGTTGTTGCTGCTGTTCTATTTCTGAGTCTTGTCTGGGCTGCTGATGTAGTTGCTGTCTGAGTATTCCTGAATTGTTATTGTTGTTTGTTTTTCTTGTTGATTGCTTTCTGGGCCATTGTTATGTCTGTTGTCTGGGTTGTCTGGGTCGATGAGGTCTATTCCACCGGTGGTACCTTGAGTGCTGATGGTTCAAGTTTTTCATGTGTGACTGAGAAAAAAAAAATGTTGAAGGTGTGTTGTAATGAAAGCTTTGAAAGTTTGTGCTGTATGCTTGAAATCATTCTGTTGTGTGACTTTAGGGTAGAGAGCCTAGAAGAAGATGTTGAATGTGTGTGATGTAATACTAGGAATATGAAGAAAGAAAAGGCAGTGCCTGACACTGGCCTTACCATTAATGTAATGTGCTGTGTTAAGTTTCAGTGTTGATGAATATGAATGTACGTTGTTGTTGTGTGTGAAATTTTCTATGTCTTGCTCCATTCAACACATCAACACACTCACAAGACACTAGCACTCCAAATCTCATCAACAATCCCAAATGTTACCTTTGTTATGTATGCAAAATTTTTGCAAGTTTCAAAATGTTCAAATGATGCATAGACTTTGCTGGGTAAAGTGCGGTGTTAAAGTAAGATAGAAACGCCATCACCCTTCTGACATAGGAGGGAGACTGTGATCCTTTACTTGTATGTGCCTTCTACTCGTAAACACTTGTTCTTGCATTTTGGATATATAGTCTATTGAAGACACACACGAACACGAATTGTTTGAAAATGATGCAAATGTGAAGAAAAAGCCAGTGGGCAGCCAAGCACCAATGTGCGGCAGGAATAAAGGGAAAAAATAGCCACAAAACCCTGGCAGCCAAGCACCAATGTGCGGCAAGAATTGCAAAGAAAAAATTATTCAGCACCAATGTGCGATGTTAAGCTCAATTAAGTTTTGTAATGTTTAAGTGATCGTGTGTGTGGACAAAAGGATTTTAGTGCAAGAATTATGTTCTAAGTGTCTACTTGAGTACTCTGCATAGACAACGCGAGGGAACCCAAGAAACTCTCAGCACACACTGCACATTGGCGGTTTGGTCTTTATTCACTCAACCTTGCTTGACAAAGTGTATAAGTCAGATGAGTTGTGAACTTGCCTGAATACAGGTTTCCTTGTGCATGCGAATTTTTTTTTTTTTTTTTTTTTTTTTGCGGGACAATTGATAATGTGGTGAGTGTGAAATGGGTATTGTGCAGTGATGGATGATGGGAAGTGTTGTAAATTGCTTTGCTCGGGACTAGCAAAGGTTTAAGTGTGGGGGGTTGATAAGTTGTGTGTGCACCAACTTATTTGGTCTTATTTGTTCTTTCTTGCTTGAACTTTGCATGCATTCACAATGAAAAGAACATGTGTCGAACATCTTTTGTGTGAAAATGTGTTAAAGCTTGCAAACGAGAGAATAAGTGGTGTGTTGAGAAAATGTGTCATGAATTGATGTAATTGTGTGAAGGAGGATGTAACTAGATCACACTTGGTGCGGTACAAGTCACATACACTAGCACACCATCACTTCACACAACACAAAAGAACACACACAACACAACACACACACACACAGGTCGGCCGTCACTCCTGACGGCCGACCAAACACGCACACACATGGGTCGGCCGTCACTCCTGACGGCCGACCAAACTCACAGTCACACACATGCACAAGTTGATGTTGGTGGGGTTTGGGTTGGTTGATGTCTTGAATGCAGTGTGATGAATGAACGCATGATGAAAATGGTTTTTTGCGATGAAGTGTTAACGAGACATGAAATGAGTTGTGCATGCGATGAATTGTTATATCAAACACCTATACTTGCACTTCACATTCATGCATACGCACACAACACAAGCATCACAAACACACCCAACACAAACACACACAAGGCAAACACACACACGCACTCACACGCCAACCTGACGGCCGACTGGTTGGTCGGCCGTCACTCCTGACGGCCGTCTGACCTACTCACCCTCACACACTCACTCACTCACTCAAATACTCTCACTCTCAGTGCACTAATGCGTAACACAAATACTCACTCACAACTCACTTCACTAATTTGCATGCTTACAACTAAATCACCTCACTCATGCACTAGCTTACTACTCCACTCTCACATGCACATTCCCATCAGCTCATCACCACTACCCTTGCACACTCAACTGCATCCATAAGACAAATGCCCTCAAGACACACACACATGTGCACACACAAAGGCATGACACTCACTAAACACACAAGGCATAAGCATAGCATTGCATATGTTCACTAGGTGTTTGTGATTGTGCATTTTCTAAGTCGTAACGATTGAGTCATAGGAGTGACCACGTGAGCTCATTTTATTCCTTGATTGGTACAGGACACGTGGAGGAATCAGGCATGGAGGAGGATGCAATTCAAGGATGACAAGGGAAGGTATAAAATGGAAGGATGAAAAAGGATAGGGAAGAAGGAGTCGGGGAGGAAGAGAGAGAAATTCATCATCGAGACACCAAAAACCCCAAGAACAACTAAGAGCAAAATACAGAGGGAGATAGATTGTAGCTTGAATTCATTGACTGTAATCTTGGATTGTGAGCCGATCATCATGATCGGCTAACTTCATAGTGTTGCCTTGAGGGATCAATTGTATGGATTTCTGGTTCATTTGAGACAACTGAAATAGAATTTATATGTGCTAAATCTTGATTGATGTTCATTGCATGTTTTGTTTCAATGGGTTTATATAAATCTGTTCAAATCCTTACTTGATCTGCGGTACCCACTGAGATCTGTGTGGATCTACCCACGTGAATTGGATAAAACATACAAAGAATTGAAATCAACATCTTGTGAGTCTCAGTTACTTATTTGCTTTGTTATCTTAGTTGTGTGGTGCCAACTAACAATCTTAAGGTCGATTATATGATCATGACTGGGTTTATCTGAATAGTTCAATTTGAAAGCGTAACTTGGTTGTCTGCCCTACCAAGGGAAACAATTAAGCGTAGAAATAGAGTTGACCTATAGGATAGGGTTCTAGGGTATTAATTGGAACCGAGATCTTGCCCTATCAAGAGAAGATTTAGGACATCTGTGATCTGGAGTTATGAGGGCCAACAGGCCAATCAGCCTCACATCACTAGTAGATACACCCCTCACATAATACACAAGTCCGTGATAGTGAACAAAGGTCCATGCTAATTGTTTATCCCTCAAGGCAACGCACTTCCCATTACTGTTTATTTCCCCATTTCATTTGAGTAATATCATTTCATTGTTAATTGCTATCATAATTGAAACCGAGTCATAACCCTCTCCCTGTGGATACGATCCTTCATCGCTACTACATAGTGTTTTAGGTTAAATTGGTGAGCCTACGACAGCCCATTCCAATTGTTAAGCTTGTTATGCTCGTACTATCATCCCTCTATGAGATTGCTTTTAATAATAACCCTAAGAGAACTCATATGGATGGTAACGGAGATTAGAAGCCATAAGACTCTGGCTTCATATTGTCACTCCTCTGCGAGACTGCTCATAAAAGAAAAGTCAATGGAGAACTTGCATGAGTGGGAATAGGTCTAAAACCCGAAGGTGAGACAGTACTCCAGGTGGATGTCACGGGAATTCCAATGAAATACCCTACTTAAGTGTGACAGTCTGGGGGAACGAGTGTTATATTTAAACCTAAAGGTTTGCTGAGTGAATTCTCATTAATATGAGCTGAATAATGAATCTTTAATTTGATTAGTGAGAAAGAGTTGAGACAAAGACTTAGTTGTTGGAGCCCTGGCTTATGGCGTGGTTGTGGATGATTTATGAACTAAGGTGGAACCTATTGCACACACACACATGGTTGGCTCAACGTGTCTAAATGAGTATGTCAATGCACTTTGATAACTTTTGGGGACTCATATTATGTGTACTTGGCATTTGAATACTTGCGATTATGAGGATAAGACATGGCACTTGTTCTTAGATCGGATTGATGAATTGGATGCATTTGTTGTTATGTGTTAGTTCTATTTGTTAAGAGTTTTTGTGTTAAGTTTTTGTTTTTAGTATTATCGTGTCCGGCTTAGTTTGTCCGGGACGAACAAAGGTTAAGAGTGGGGGAATTTGATGAGGTGAATTTATTCACCTTTAATCTGTGGTTTTATACTTGATTCTTTGGTCGTTTTTGTTCTTTTTGATTCGTTTTAGTGTTTTATTTGTAGGTTTGTCGACCATGGTGTATGCTTGGAAGAGGAAAATCACACGATAGTCGAATCGGATCCAAAATGAGAGGAAAAGATTGAGAAAGATCAAAAAAGACGTGATTAGGCCAAAAAGGTGCATTTCGTCACAAAGAAGCTGGTTCCGTGTTTCACAAGATGTTCAAGGTATTAATTCCAATTTCTGATGATCAATCCTATATTAAAACACCTTGGATAGAGTGTAAGATAAGTGCCAAGTTGATCCCATTGAGGTTCGAGACTCCAAGAAGGGTTAACATCGCGAAACACGAGGAAAGGTGATGAAAAACAAATGCTGAAGAAATCTGCAAGGTTGTGGTATTTTGATCATATCTCTCTCGATTTACATCCAAATTGGATGATTCAAGTGCCATTGGAAAGCTAAGAGATAGAGCTACACATGTTTTGGGTTTTTCCAAATTCGGCCGAGAACACGGAGATAATTGGCCATTTCCGGACGTCGCGACGTGGGAGAAGCTCCACGTCGCGACGTGGCTCACTGTTTCGTTTTGTTTTAGAAATTCGTGGACGTCGCGACGTGCGACCGTGCACGTCGCGACGTCAGGAAACGACGGTTTTGCGCTCAAAATTTGGAAATTTGCGATTTTGGCCCACTTTGAGTTTCCTTTTCCGACAAGACTTTTGTAAAGGACTCAGTTGCAAATACTTTCATAGAATTACTATATATAGGGCTAGGGTTTACAGATTTTGAGTGTGACATTATTGGAAGATTTCAAGCAAGGGTTTTCCTTTGTAATAGCTAGGGTTTTTCTACCTCTTCTATTACTTAGATAATAACATCATCTCTTATTGGATTCAAGTTTTTACAAGTTGAGATCACATCGAAGGTGTCTTCTTTCCTTATAATCTTGCTTTCAATATTGTGCTTAATTGTTAATATTAAGATGATTGATCTAGCCATGCTAGGCTAAATCTTATGTGCTCCCGAGATTATGAATAAGGGTTTTTGTGCTTAATTTACATTCTAAGTTCTATTCTATGGTCTTTGTAAATGAGTTTTACTGTGTTCTTCATAATTATGCATGATTTAAGGCCTTAATTATGTATGATGAATATCTTCATAAAGTGCAGTAAATTGCTTAGAGATAACTTGTTTTAATCTGTCCTACCGCTATATAGGAGGGTTAGAGTAAGTTGTTTGGAATCTATTGTGGGTTGGTTGTGAATTTGTTAGATTGATTTACCTTAATTCTCACCTACCGCTATATTAGAGGAATTTGGGGGGGTTAGTTTGGCATTAGCGTGACTGGTTCCGGCGTTGCCTCGGCTATATAGTAGCGGTTGAACTTGAGGGTTTGGTTGAGTTGGTAGTTGCAATAGATTCCTGGTTAATTAAGGAAGTGAACTGTACCTACTGCCATATAGGAGTGTTCAATGAGTTATTTAATATCTAAGTAGTTAAGTGCATTAATCACTCCTTTTCTACCGCTATATAGGAGGGTGTGAGTATGTGTGTTTATCCTTATTTTGCATGACCATAGATAGAATGAATGTGTATGTCTTTATGTAACCCTATCATATAATCTCGGGAGTACACTTGCTTGAATTGCGTTTTAAATCATATCACCATCTTTATATTAGTTAATTGTTGTTCCTTTTGTTACTTTCAGTTTGTCAATTATAAGAACACAAAAATATTTACTTTAGAACTTCAACATAGTCCTTTCCCTAAGAGAACGAACTCGCTTTACTATCACCTTCATTGGGGTTGTTTAAGCTTATTTTTGAGTAGGGGTGGATAGCAACCACGATCACATTTTACATACATATTTGCCCCCATCACTTACCTACTTAGATATTAACTAATTCGTTAAACCCTCCTATATGGTGAAAGGCAAAGTTTACTTCCTTAATTAATCCAGAATCTATTGCAACTACCAACTCAACCAAACCCTCAAGTTCAACTGCTCCATTAGGCTAAGGCAACGCCCGAACCAGTCACGCTAATGCTAAACTAATCCCCCAAATTCCTCCTATTAGGCTAAAAGTAAGAATTAAGGTAAATCAATCTAACAAATTCACAACTAACCCACAATAGATCCCAAACAACCTACTTAACCCTTATATTAGGATAAAGGTAAGATTAAAGCAAGTTATCTCTAAGTAATTTACTGCACTTTAAGGAAATATTCATCATTCATAATCCGGCCAAAATCATGCATAATTATGAAGAACACAGCAAAACTTACTTCACAAAGACCATAAGATAGAACTTAGTATGTAAATTAAGCACACAAACCCATATTCATAATCCCGGGAGCACAATAAATTTAGCCTAGCATGGCTAAATCAAACATCATCACATAAATATTAATTAAGCACAAAATTGAAATCATAAAATAAAAGAAAGATAACACCTTGAACTGCAAATTCTTGGAAGAAATCTTTACTCCTAAAATAATGAATTCAATAATGGTGATGTTCCCGAATCCGTACAGCTGCAAATTCTCTCCGTGCAATAATAGAGATGAAACCCTAGGTATTACAAAGATAAAACCCTTGCTTAATCTCTCTCAAAGTTGTCACCCTTTAAAAACTGTAACCCTAGCCCTATTTATAGTAATTCTATGACGATATTTGCTAATAAGTCCTTCACAAAAGTCTTGTCGAAAAAGAAAACTCAAAGTGGGCCAAAATCGTAAATTTCCAAAAATTAGGTCGTAAACCTACGTATTCCCCGACATCTCGACGTCCATGATCGCGCGTAAAAACGTCCACGCACGTCGCGACGTGAAGGGTCTGACGTCGACGTCGCAGCACGTCGCGACGTGGAAGGGGTCCCGACGTCGCGCGACGTATCTCTCTGGAAATTTCTCAAAACTTGTCCAAAAATCCAACCAAAAATCGCATTTTTAACGTCGCGACGTGGAGAGTCTATACCATGACGTGCACCCAAGTCGCGACGTAGAGGGTACTGACGTCGCGACGTGGAGATTGTTTTTCAATGATTTCGCGATCTTTCTTCCATTTTTCCTCCACTTTGCATCCGATTTGACTCCTTTGTGATTTCCCTCTTCCAAGTATACACCACGGTCAACAAACCTACAATTAAAACACTAAAACGAATAAAAACGAACAAGAACGACCAAAGAATTAAGTAAAAACCCTACATAATCGGTGAATAAATTCACCTCATCAGAAACTCAGTAAAACTTTGGTTTATATATCAATCTTTTGACCATTTAAAAGATAGAACATGTCTCATTTTTATTATGGATGATCTTGCTCGATTGTCAACGACATATTACCAGCTAAAATGAGGACTTACAACATCATCAACCGCCTCATGAAACGCCGAACGCGACTTGGGTGTCGACCCACAAGATCATACCATAAGAATTATGAAACCGTTCATTCTTTTAAGAGTCATTAGATTTAATATATAAAATAAGTTTCAACTAAGAAACAAAGCCTTATTGTTATCAATATGAATAGATCTAAAACTTCATATTGTGAAGTCAAACTGAATAGATCTAAAACTTCTTGTTGTGAAACCATATGTTCAGATCCAGAGTTACGTTACCATAACTGCTAGTAATCCCCCCCCCCCGAAATGAGGCTTAGCCTTCCATGGCTCTGATACCAAATTGACACCAGGATTTAAACATAATAATTAAACAAACAAAAATAAAATAGTAAAAGACTTACTACTTATTTTCTTGAAAGTTGAAGCAATTTGGTATCCTAGTGTTTAAAGCTTTCTTGAAAGATTGAAACCAAAAATAAAATAGTAAAGGACTTACTACTTATTTTCTTGAAAGTTGAAGCAATTTGGTATCCTGGTGTTTAAAGCTTTCTTGAAAGATTGAAACCAAAAATAAAATAGTAAAGGATTTACTACTTATTTTCTCTAATCTTGAAGCATTTATCTTCAAGCTTTTTTGCACAAAACTTCAAAGTAATTTACAATAGGAGGGAAGAACTTGGAAATACTTCTTAACTCCTTAGCATAAACCTGTAAATTATAAAAACTTAAAGAAGAAAGAAGATAGAAAGATTGCTCAAAGAAAAGAAAAGAAAGTTTTGAAACCAAAGGCTTTCTATTGCATAAGAAAACTTTGATTACAAAAGAGAATTACAAAGAGAGCTTGGAAGCTTTCTTGAAAGATTGAAAGTCTAGAGAATGAAAGGTGTGTAATTGAAAGGTGGTCATACAACCCATTTTGGGCTCTATTTATAGACTTTCTAAAGACTAAAGACAAAATTCAAAAAATTAAAAGACAATAATTTAAAAGACAACATTTCAAAATGATGTGATATTTTTCTAACTCCACTTTTCTTGACTTGTCTTTTCTTTCATAAAGTCTTCCACTTTATGATAATGTCTTCCACTTGTCTTGTAATTTCTTGGAATTTTCCTTGCATAATTCATGCTTGCCATCATTTCTTGGCTTTATTCTTCTTTGCAGTCCTTTTTGAATTGGTTTCTTCAGCCTCATCTGATGAAGATTTTCTTGAAGGAGTATTTTCTCTGGATTTTTCAGAACTGGAATCTAACAGTTTTAATACATAGTTTTTATTTTTATACAGATTATGTATTAATTGTTCAAGTTCATTTTTCTCTTTTTCTGTCATTTGCAATTGTTCACCATCAGAATTGGTTCTTGAATTTTCATCTGAGGAAATTGCTAAATCATCTTCTGTTGAAGGTTCATCATTAGTGAATTTGATCAAATTTTTATCAAAAGATAATCTTGAAATGGATGTTTTTCTTTTTTCTTTTCTCACTTTCTTTTTTCTTTTCTATTTTTCTTTTTTAATTTTTTCAATTTTTTCTTTTTTCTTTTCCTTTTGTCATTTTTTCTTCTTTTTCTTTTTCAGGAGAAGAAACAGCTTTCATTTTTGTCAATTTATTTTGCAATTTTTCTATCAAATCATTTTTCTCATTTAATTCTTTCTGAGAAGAATTATTAATTCCTTGTGTCACTTTTTCCTTTTCAAGAGAATTTTTTGCATTAACAAGTGACTTCTCAATTTCAATGTAATCCACTTGACATTTTGGCCTCCATTTAGTGTACCCAACTCTTGTGAGTTGTAAAATTCCATCAGTATTGTATCCAGATTCATATTTCCAAGCATATAACCATGGAATTTGAAATTTTATTAAAAAGAGTAAAAATGGTTGTTTTGGAAATTTTGAATGCTGAAATTTTTCATAATAAACATTTTTAAACTGAATGAACAAATTTTTCAATTTTTCAGGTAAGAAAGTTTCTTCTTTTGGTCCATGAATTTTAAACCAATTAAGAAACCAACCTGGAATAATTTTATTAAAATTGGCTTCATCAATACGAATCCACCAAGTATGCTTGTAAGAAGAATTTTGATATAAGTGGACATTGTGAAAACTTTCCACCATATCTGTGTACGTAAATGCATATTCAAAATTGTTATATCTTGAAATAAAATTTTGAGTTTGAATTTGAGAAGAATTCCAGTCAGAATAAGATGGTATTTTATGAATATACATCTGAGACAAAGCAATTTCATTGTCTTCAGTTGTAGGGAACCAATTTTGGTGACGACTGGATCTGGGTCTGTCATTTATATCAGCAATTTTGGTGAAATTTAAAAAATCAGCATAAGTATGCTGAGTTTTTAGAGGAAGTGGTCCTCTTAAACTGAAATGAGAATTAGAAGGATTATTGAAATATTTTTGAATAATCGCATACAAATCTAATTTGAGATCTGTTTCAGAAATGAAAATTGAATGTGCGGTTATTCCATTTTTAATATAATCATGGTCATGATTTGAGGACTCATCAAGAAGGACATTTTTGGCTGTGGGTATATGACCCAATGGAACAAGAGAATTATTTTTAGAATTGGATTGATTTAAAGAAGACTGACCTCTCATTTGAGATGACCAGTATAGTGGAAGATATTGGAAATTGTAATGGCTAACATAACCAAAATCCATTTGAGGTCTATGACCTCTTCCACCTCTACCTTGCATTTCCCTGCAAAATTTTAAATAAAAAGATTTTAAATAATAATAGCAATTTCTTTTCTAAAATTTTCAAGACGATTCCATAAAAATTGATTTATTAGTGGATGTCTTCTAGATTTATTTATGTGATATGAAATCAACATTTGGTAATATTGCATTTGATGTAAAAATACTTGTTGTTTTATTGATAAAACATTTACATTTTCTATATGATAAACATGAGGAAATTCAGGATCCTGACGAACCTTTTCTTTTATTGAATAAATTTTTCTAATTTTCTTAATTGTAGCAGGATTTTCAATATAATCTTTTAACCATTGTAATTTAAAGTTTTCTTCCATTCTTTGATTTTTTTTAAACAAAATATATTTTCTTTCCAAAAGATTTTATAAATCTGTTATAAGCTTTTTTATTAGGTGAATCTGGTTTTTGTATGATTTTATATATTCTTACCATTATGTAATATTGTATTTGATGAATAAAAATTTGATCTTTTAAAGATTTTGTATTATAATTTCTTATTCTTTCTACTCTTTTAATAATAGAGGGCTTTTGAAGATAATTTTTCAAATATTCATCTATTGAAAATTCTTCTTCAATTTGTTTTGTCATAACCTGCAAGAAATTTTATCCCTGTAAGAATTCAAGAGTAAGAAAATCAGGTAAAGAATTTAATTCACCTTTAATATAGACAATTTAAAAATCAAATACAGATAAAATAGCTTGCCATCTAGCAAATATTTGTTTAGATGCAATATTTTTTACATCTTTTTGTAATACTTCTTTTACACCACTACAATCAACTCTAAGTAAAAATTCTTGATTTAGTAAATCATCTTGAAATTTAGAAATACAAAGAACTATACTCAGAATTTCTTTTTTAATTGTAGAATAATTTAATTGAGCATTTTTCCATGTTCCAGAATAGTATCTAACTAATTCCTCTTTATTGGTTTGTGGATTCTTTTGCTTTAGAATTCCTCCATAACCAATATCAGAAGCATCAGTTTCAACAATTTTAAACCAATCAGGATTTACTAACCTTAAACATGGTAAAACTTTTACTTTTTGTTTAATTATTTTGATTGCATTAGTATGAATTTCAGACCATGCAGGAGGATTTTTCTTCAATCTATCATATAAAGGTTTACTATCTATAGCCAAATTTTTATAATTTTCACCAATATAATTTAAACTTCCTAAAAATCTTTCCAATTATTTTTTATCTATTAATTCATCAGGAAATTTATTTGCAAATTCAATACTTCTAGTAATTGGAGTAATTTGACCATGTACTAATTCATATCCTAAAAATCTAATTTTAGATTGAAATAATTTTAATTTTTTAGCAGAAACAACTAAACCATTTTTAATAACAACTTTAATGAAAATATTTAAATGTTTAACATGTTGTTCGATATTTTGTGAAAAAATTAAGATATCATCAATATAGACAATTATAAATGAATATGATGAAAAAATATCATTCATTATATGTTGAAATTCAGAAGGAGCATTTTCAAGACCAAAATGCATTACATTCCATTCATAATGACCAAATGGAACGGTAAATGCAGTTTTATATTTATCTTTTTCAGCAATTTGTATTTGCCAAAATCCAGATTTTAAATCAAATTTAGAATATATCATTGCTCCAAAAGTTCTATTTAATAAATCTTTTTTATTTGGAATTGGATATTTAATCCATTGTAAAACAGTATTCAAGGGTTTATAATTATTTACTAATCTTGGAACACCTCTTTCAATTTCTGAATTTTTATTAACGTAAAATGCAGAACAGCTCCAAGGAAAATAACTTTTTCTAATTATTTTCTTTTTTAACAAATCATCAATTTCTTTTTTGCAATATTCAACCATTTCTTTATTCATTTGAGATGATCGTGCTTTTGTTGGTATTTTTTGTTCATCAAAATCTTTTTCATATGGTAATTCAACAATATGTTGTTTTCTTTCCCAAAAAGCATTTGGTAATTCACGACAAATTTTTGACGTAATTTCTTGAGTAGTATTTTTAATTTGATTTTTTAATTTTGGAGATTTTAATTGTTCTTCTATTTTTAAAGATAAAATCTCATTTGAAAGAAAATTAATTTGATTATTTTTTAATTTTATATTTTCTTGTAAAGATGACAAATTTAATGAACAAAGATCTCTAGTTTTTGGAGAAGTTATAAATTTAAATGATAAATCAGGATCAATTTTTGATAATGTTTTACCATCACATTTGTATGGATGCATTAAATTTAGGAAAGGAGTTCCTAATATTACATGTTGATTAATTGTTTTAGCTAAAACAAATGGACAACAAACATAATTATTTTCTTCAGAAAATATACATACATTCGATAATTTATAATTTACTTGTATTTTTGCCCCTTGTGCAGCATTTAGTATGACTTTAGTTTTTTCAAAATATTTTGAAGGTATTAATCCTCCTCTAATACAATTTAAATCTGCACCTGAATCTATCATTACTATTGATTGAATTTTATATTCTTTATTTATTACAACCGTTGCAAAAATATAATATTTTTGAGATGTAATTAAAGTATTTACTTGAGAATTTTGATTAGAATCTTCTTCTATTTTATTAAATTCTTTTTCTTCTAAAGTCTTATTTTTTAATATTTTATTTCTGTTTTTAATTCATTTATTTCTTGTTTTAGTATTGGTGAAGTAAGTTTTAAGGCTTGATCATCTAAATGACTTTTATCTTCTTGTATTTTAAAAGAAGTATTCATTTTATTTATTTGTTTTTTATTTAAAAAATTATCATTATATGAAGAATAATAATTTTGTAAAGAACTATCTTGAAACTATATTTCTAAATATTAATTTCTTTTTATAGGATCTTTAATTTCATTAATTAAATTTAACTTCATTTTGTGATTTTCAGATAATGTAAATATATTTAATGGATTTAATTCTCTAGTTTTGACCATTCCAATTTCAATTTTATCAATTTCATACATTTTATCAAGATTTTTATTATTTTAAATATTTTCATTTAACAAATTATTATTAATTATTTCTATTTTACCAAAATTCTCGCCGCTAGACCTCGCCCTTTGAGTTTCTTTGTTACCAAAATTTTGGCAAAGTGTTGATGTCTTTTGCTGTGGATGCAGGGAGCGTTGAAGGCGTGAGGTCTGATGGCTCGAGGGCGTGAAGACACTGCTGGAGGCGTGGCATCTGAAGGCTCAAAGGCGTGACAAAGCTGATGAAGGCGCGAATGATAACAGGTCAAAAGCGTGGCTCTCATCTATGCACGAGCTATCATCAACATTATGTGCGATATGCGTAGTGGCAATCTTGTAGTTTTATTCTCATTTTATGTTTGCATTACGTTCTATATCCTCTATATATAGACGATTTAGTTAGATTTTTGAGGGGAATATTCTAGATTTAATAACCATCTTTTGAATTGAGAGCGGGAGTTCTTATCTCTCATTTTTTCTCTCTCTAGATCTATTTTCTCTCTCTAGAGTTTCTTCTCCGAACTCAATTCTGATCGCGAATTTGTACCGGAGAATACATATTGAACTCAATCGAAGCAACATTGGACCTTCCTCTACACTTCAATTGGTGAAATTTCTCAATTTGATGGAATTCAATTGTTTAATGTTGGAATTTAATGCTTCGAGTTGAATATGGAATTATCTTGCTAAATTGGTGATGCCCTAGGGTTATGATCGCATTACTGTAAATTTGAACCGGGAAAAGCTAAGCAATTGACCTAATCTTTAAAGAATTATTCATACTTGTTCTGAATTGTTGAAATGCGAGAAGATTCATGCAATTTCACTTGTGTTTGATTGAATTACACTTTGTTTGAGGTCGCCATGCCAGTTCAAGGTGTGAAACAACATTAACAGTGGAAATAGTGTAAATAATATACAAGATGAATGATATGGAGTTCCTTTGGCTGTTTGTTCTTGTACACGATCCGAGATGTGGTCGACATGCTAATCGAAGATCGTTGAATCTTTAGAATTAGGTAAAGGAAGATTTCATGAAGTTAGCTTAATTGAAGACACTCAAGTTAGGCCTCGCCATAGGATACTTGAGAAATTGCATGATTAATAGCTAGAAACATGAAGTTGAGATGTTGCGGTTTGATTTTATTTCGCTTAGGCCTCGACATGGGAAAAGTGGAGTGTTAAGGGGTACAGAAAACATTGTGGTCGTCGTGCTAAGTGTTAGCTAGACTCCTAGGCAACAACGATCTCTTCCTAATTTGTATTTCATAAGGTCTATTGCATAGTAAACGGTTTGAACTCTCAGTAGTCTGATTCAGAAACTCTAGGACATCTGCTTGAATTCCTGTGAATGTCATCTGTCAATCTTGCAAGTTAATTTCTGTTTCGAGTGTTGAGTGCTACCTTTACTTTATTGAGTTGATACTGTGAAACTTTTGTTATATTCTTGAGAAGCACTTCAAATTCTTGAAACACTATACCTTCCCTATGGATACGATCCCTACTTCCACTACTACATTAGTTTAGGGTTAAAATTGCAAGTACGCGACATACCTGTCATGATTCCATATGAAAGGAACTAAATTATGTGTAAACTACCATAAATTCTGTTAGTAATCCTACCCGAAGCTCTCTTGAATTGCTCTTTTGAATTATTTTAATTTTTTGATATTTACTATTTTTTCTTATCTTTTATGGAAAATAATCAAATGATTAAATTAAATTTAAAAGAGATAAGTAAAATATGTGTTGAAGATTTTAATCTTTCACACTATACATTATTTAGAACTTGGTTTTTTAGAAACCATAATTCTAATCAACAAAAATATATTCGAAATGAATATTATGATTTAATAAAAAATACTGAAGTAATTATTTCATTTATTGCATGGTTTTATACTGAAAAAGAGTAAATTACATACATGATTTGTTTAGTCTAAATATCATAGATAAAGCTTATCAAATTTGGAAATTACCAAAAAATAAGCTATTAAAATCAATTTATATTTTACAAAAACACGAATACTTCTTTATTTAAAATCAAGTTTTGGTAAAATAGAAATAATTAATAATAATTTGTTAAATGAAAATATTGAAAATAATAAAAATCTTGATAAAATGTATGAAATTGATAAAGTTGAAATTGGAATGGTCAAAACTAGAGAATTAAATCCATTAAATATATTTACATTATCTGAAAATCACAAAATGATGTTAAATTTAATTAATGAAATTAAAGATCCTATAAAAAGAAATCAATATTTATAAATATATTTTCAAGATATCTCTTTACAAAATTATTATTCTTCATATAATTATAATTCTTTAAATAAAAAACAAATAAATAAAATGAATAATTCTTTTAAAATACAAGAAGATAAAAATCATTTAGATGATCAAGCCTTAAAAATTACTTCACCAATACTAAAACAAGAAATAAATGAATTAAAAATAGAAATTAAAATATTAAAAAATAAGACTTTAGAAGAAAAAGAATTTAATAAAATAGAAGAAGATCTCAATCAAAATTCTCAGAGTAAATACTTTTAATTACATCTCAAAAATATTATATTTTTTCACGCTTGTAATAAATAAAGAATATAAAATTCAATCCATAGTAATGATAGATTCAGGTGCAGATTTTAAATTGTATTAGAGAAGGATTAATACCTTCAAAATATTTTGAAAAACTAAAGTCATACTAAATGCTGCACAAGGGGCAAAAAATACAAGTAAATTATAAATTATCGAATGTATATATATTTTCTGAAGAAAATAATTATATTTTTTGTCCATTTGTTTTAGCTAAAACAATTAATTAACATGTAATATTAGGAACTCCTTTCCTAAATTTAATGCATCCATACAAATGTGATGGTAAAACATTATCAAAAATTGATTCTGATTTATCATTTAAATTTATAACTTCTCCAAAAACTAGAGATCTTTGTTCATTAAATTTGTCATCTTTACAAGAATATATAAAATAAAAAAAAATCAAATTAATTTTCTTTCAAATGAGATTTTATCTTTAAAAATAGAAGAACAATTAAAATCTCCAAAATTACAAAATAAAATTAAAAATATTACTCAAGAAATTACGTCAAAAATTTGTAGTGAATTACCAAATGCTTTTTGGGAAAGAAAACAACATATTGTTGAATTACCATATGAAAAAGCTTTTGATGAACAAAAAATACCAACAAAAGCACGACCATCTCAAATGAATAAAGAAATAGTTGAATATTGCAAAAAAGAAATTGATGATTTGTTAAAAAAGAAAATAATTAGAAAAAGTTATTCTCCTTGGAGCTGTTTTGCATTTTACGTTAATAAAAATTCAGAAATTGAAGAGGTGTTCCAAGATTAGTAATTAATTATAAACCCTTGAATACTGTTTTACAATGGATTAGATATCAAATTCTAAATAAAAAAGATTTATTAAATAGAACTTTTGGAGCAATGATATTTCTAAATTGATTTTAATCGGATTCTTGGCACAATACAAATTGCTCGTGAAAAAGACTTAAAAATATTAAAACTGCATTTTACCAATAGTTCCATTGTTGGTCATTATCGCAATGCGAATGGAATGCCTTGTTGGTCTTTAAAAATCCTCCTATCTGAATCTTCAACCAATATAAAATGAATGAATATTTTTTTTCATCATATTCATTTATAATTGTTCTATATTGATGGGTATCTTAATTTTTCACAAAATATCGAACAACCATTTTTTAAACATTTAAATATATTTCATTAAATTGTTTTAAAAATGGCCGGTTTAGTGTGTTTCTTGCTTAAAAAATTAAACAAATTATTTCAAATCTAAAATTAGATTTTTAGGATATGAATAGTACATTGTCGTCAAATTACATCCAAGCCTAGGAAGTATGAATTTGCAAACATCAAATTTCCTGAATACATGACATTAATAGCTATAAAAAACAATTGCAAAGATTTTAGGAAGTTTAAATATTTTGGTGAATTATTATAAAAATTTGCTATAAATAGTAAACCTTTTAATAATAGATTGAAGAAAAATCCTCCTGCATGGTCTACAATTTATACAAATGCAGTCAAAATAATAAACAAAAAGTAAAATTTACCATGTTTAAGTTTAGTAAATCCTGATTGGTTTAAATTGTTGAAAACTGATGCTTGCCTATTTGGTTATGGAGGAATTCTAAAGCAAAGAGATCCACAACCAATAAAGAGGAATTAGTTAGATACTATTCTGGAACATGGAAAAATGCTCAATTAAATTATTCTACAATTAAAAAAGAAAATTCTTAGTATAGTTCTTTGTATTCTAAATTTCAAGATGATTTACTAAATCAAGAATTTTACGTTGAGTTGATATGTAGTGCTGCAAAAGAAGTATTACAAAAGATGTAAAAAATATTGCATCTAAACAAATATTTGCTAGATGGCAAGCTATTTTTTCTGTATTTAATTTTAAAATTGTCTATATTAAAGGTGAATTAAATTCTTTACCTGATTTTCTTACTCGTGAATTCTTAGAAGGATAAAATTTCTTGCAGGTTATGACAAAACAAATTGAAGAAGAATTTTCAATAGATGAATATTTGAAAAATTATCTTCAAAAACCCTCTATTATTAAAAGAGTAGAAAGAATAAGAAATTAGAATACAAAATCTTTAAAAGATCAAATTTTTATTCATCAAATACAATATTACACAATGGTAAGAATAAATAAAATCATACAAAAATCAGATTCACCTAATAAAAAAGCTTATAACAGATTTATAAAATCTTTTGGAAAGAAAATATATTTTGTTTAAAAAAATCAATAAATGGAAGAAAACTTTAAATTACAATGGTTAAAAGATTATATTGAAAATCCTGCTACAATTAAAAAAATTAGAAAAATTTATTCAATAAAAGAAAAGGTTCTTCAGGATCCTGAATTTCCTCATGTTTATCATATAGAAAATGTAAATGTTTTATCAATAAAACAACAAGTATTTTTACATCAAATGCAATATTACCAAATGTTGATTTCATATCACATAAATAAATCTAGAAGACATCCAATAATAAATCAATTTTTATGGAATCGTCTTGAAAATTTTAGAAAAGAAATTGGTATTAGTATTTAAAATCTTTTTATTTAAAATTTTGCAGGAAATGCAAGGTAGAGGTGGAAGAGGTCATAGACCTCAAATGGATTTTGGTTATGTTAGCCATTACAATTCCCAATATCCTCCACTATACTGGTCATCTCAAATGAGAGTTCAGTCTTCTTTAAATCAATCCAATTCAAAAAATAATTCTCTTGTTCCATTGGGTCATATACCCACAGCCAAAAATGTCCTTCTTGATGAGTCCTCAAATCAGGACCATGATTATATTAAAAATGGAATAACCGCACATTCAATTTTCATTTCTGAAACAGATCTCAAATTAGATTTGTATGCGATTATTCAAAAATATTTCAATAATCCTTCTAATTCTCATTTCAGTTTAAGAGGACCACTTCCTCTAAAAACTCGGCATACTTATGCTTATTTTTTAAATTTCACCAAAATTGCTAATATAAATGACAGACCCAGATCCAGTCGTCACCAAAATTGGTTCCCTACAACTGAAAGAACAATGATTGCTTTGTCTCAGATGATATTTCATAAATACCATCTTATTCTGACTGGAATTCTTCTCAAATTCAAACTCAAAATTTTATTTCAAGATTATAACAATTTTGAATTTATGCATTTACGTACACAGATATGGTCGGAAAGTTTTCACAATGTCCACCGTATATCAAAATCTTCTTACAAGCTACTTGGTGGATTCGTGATTGATGAAGTTAATTTTAATAAAATTATTCAGGTAGTTTCTTAATTGGTTTAAAATTCATGGACAAAAGAAGTAAACTTTCTTACCTGAAAATTTGAAAAAATTTGTTCATTCAGTTTAAAATTGTTTTATTCTGAAAAATTTCAGCATTCAAAATTTCCATAAACAACCATTATTACTATTTCTTTAATAAAAATTTTCAAATTCCATGGTTATATGCTTGGAAATATGAAACTGATACAATATGATGGAATTTTACAACTCCAAAGAGTTGGCGTACACTAAAATGGTGGCCAAAATGTCAAGTAGGAGTTACATTGAAATTAAGAAAGTCACTTGTTAATGCAAAAAATTCTACTTGAAAAGGAAAAAGTGACACAAGGATATTAATATTCTTCTCAGACAAATTAAATGAGAAAAATGATTTTGATAGAAAAATTGCCAATAATGATTGAGAAAAATGAAAGTGTTTCTTCTCCTGAAAAAGAAAAAGAAGAAAAATGACAAAAGGAAAAAGAAAAAGAAAAAATTTAAAAAATTGAAACAATTGAAAAAAGAAAAAGAAAAAAGAAAAAGAAAAAGAAAAAATAAAAACATCTATTTCAAGATCCTCTTTTGATAAAAATTTGATCAAATTCACTGATGATGAACCTTTAACAGAAGAGGATTTGGAAATTTTCTCAGATGAAAATTCAAGAACAAATTCTGATGGTGAACAATTGCAAATGACAGAAAAGAGAAAAATGAATTGAACAATTAATACATATCTGTATAAAAATAAAGACAGTGTAATTAAAACTGTTAGATTCCAGTTCTGAAAAATCCAGAAAATACTCCTTCAAGAAAATCTTCATCAGATGAGGCTGAAGAAACCAGTTCAAAAAGGACTGCAAAGAAGAATAAAGCAAAGAAATGATGGCAAGCATGAATTATGCAAGGAAAATTCCAAGAAATTACAAGACAAGTGGAAGACATTATCATCAAGGGGAAGACTTTATGAAAGTAAAGACAAGTCAAGAAAAGTGGAGTTAGAAAAATATCACATCATTTTGAAATGTTGTCTTTTAAATTATTGTCTTTTACTTTTTTGAATTTTATCTTTAGTCTTTAGAAAGTCTATAAATAGAGCCCAAAATGGGTTGTATGACCACCATTCAATTACACACCTTTCATTCTCTAGACTTTCAATCTTTCAAGAAAGCTTCCAAGCTCTCTTTGTAATTCTCTTTTGTAATCAAAGTTTTCTTATGCAATAGAAAGCCTTTGGTTTCAAAACTTTCTCTTTTTTTCTTTGAGCAATCTTTCTATCTTCTTTCTTCTTTAAGTTTTTATAAATTACAGGTTTATGCTAAGGAGTTAAGAAGTACTTCCAAGCTCTTTCCTCCTGTTGTAAATTACTTTGAAGTTTTGTGCATAAAGCTTGAAGATAAATGCTTCAAGATTAGAGAAAATAAGTAGTAAGTCCTTTACTATTTAATTTTTGTTTGTTTAATTATTATGTTTAAATCCTGGTGTAAGTTTGGTATCAGAGCCATGGAAGGCTAAGCCTCCTTTCGGGGGGGATTACTAGCAGTTATGGTAACGTAACTCTGGATCTGAACATATGGTTTGCTGAAAACGGCACGAAAACGGTCACCCACGGCAACTTTTTAAATTTGACCGTTTTAAACAAAAATAAGTGTAACCCACGAAAAATGGTCATTTTTAAGATTTTATAAATTTCTTATTTTTGTACACCATTCATTAGATAGCACATCTCCAATTGATACGAGCGCAAAAAAGGGCACGAAAACGGCCACCGACGACAAGTTTTTGAAATTAGCCGTTTCGAGCAAAAAAACGTGTGCTATAACCCACGAGAAATGGTCATTTTTAAAAATTTCTAACTTTACAATTTCTTTACACCATTTATCATATAGAACATCGTCATTTAATATGAGTGTAGAAAATTGGATCTGAACATATGGTTTCACAACAAGAAAATTTAGATCTATTCAGTTTGACTTCACAATATGAAGTTTTAGATCTATTCATATTGATAACAATAAGGCGTTGTTTCTTAGTTGAAACTTATTTTATATGTTAAATCTAATGACTCTTAAAAGAATGAACGGTTTCATAATTCTTATGGTATGATCTTGTGGGTCGACACCCAACGTCGCGTTCGGCATTTCATGAGGCGGTTGATGATGTGTATAGTCCTCTTTTTAGCCCGTATGATGTCATTGACAGTCGAGCAAGATCATCCATAATAAAAATGAGACATGTTCTATCTTTTAAATGGTCAAAAGATTGAAATATAAACCAAAATTTTACCGAGTTTCATTAGCACAATAAGTTATCAAGTGTGGAAAAATCTAAAATATTCAATACGTGATATCAAGTTTGGAGAAAATCTAAGATATTCAATACGTGATTCTATATGAAATGAACTAAGTTATGTGTATACTACCATAAATTCTGTTAGTAATCCTACCCGAAGCTCTCTTGAATTGCTCTTTTGAATAATTTTAATTTTTTGATATTTACTATTTTTTCTTATCTTTTATGGAAAATAATCAAATGATTAAATTAAATTTAAAAGAAATAAGTAAATATGTGTTGAAGATTTTAATCTTTCACACTATACATTATTTAGAACTTGGTTTTTTAGAAACCATAATTCTAATCAACAAAAATATATTCAAAATGAATATTATGATTTAATAAAAAATACTGAAGTAATTATTTCATTTATTGCATGGTTTTCTACTGAAAAAAGAGTAAATTACATACATGATTTGTTTAGTCTAAATATCATAGATAAAGCTTATCAAAATTGAAAATTACCAAAAAATAAGCTATTAAAATCAATTTATATTTTACAAAAACACAAAGAAGAAATTATAAATAACTCTTGTGTTGAAAATGAAAAAATTGATATAATTCAAAGTGATAATGATTCATGTGTTGATAAAAATGAAATAATTAAACAAGAAAATTTACATAAGTTACATAAGATAAAAATAGTTCAAAAAATGAAAATATTGAAAAACATAAATCTAAAAATATTGATGAAAATATAAAATAGAAATAATTAATATAATTTGTTAAATGAAAATATTGACAATAATAAAAATCTTCATAAAAGTATGAAATTGATAAAGTTGAAATTGGAATGGTCAAAACCGAGAATTAATCCATTAATATATTTACATTATCTGAAAATCACAAATGATGTTAAATTTAATTAATGAAAATAAAGATCCTATAAAAGAAATCAATATTTAGAAATATATTTTCAAGATAGTTCTTTAAAAATTATTATTCTTCATATAATGATAATTCTTTAAATAAAAACAAATAAATAAAATGAATACTTCTTTTACAATACAAGAAGATAAAAATCATTTAGATGATCAAGCCTTAAAAATTACTTCACCAATACTAATCAAGAAATAAATGAATTAAAAACAGAAATTAAAATATTAAAAAATAAGACTTTAGAAGAAAAAGAATTTAATAAAATAGGAAGAAGATTCTAATCAAAATTCTCAAGTAAATACTTTAATTACATCTAAAAAATATTATATTTTTTCGACGCTTGTAATAAATAATGAATATAAAATTCAATCAATAGTAATGATAGATTCAGGTGCAAATTTAAATTGTATTAGAGAAGGATTAATACCTTCAAAATATTTTGAAAAAACTAAAGTCATACTAAATGCTGCACAAGGGGCAAAAATACAAGTAAATTATAAATTATCGAATGTATGTATATTTTCTGAAGAAATAATTATGTTTGTTGTCCATTTGTTTTAGCTAAAACATTAATCAACATGTAATATTAGGAACTCCTTTCCTAAATTTAATGCATCCATACAAATGTGATGGTTAAACATTATCAAAAATTGATTCTGATTTATCATTAATTTATAACTTCTCCAAAAACTAGAGATCTTTGTTCATTAAATTTGTCATCTTTACAAGAAAATATAAAATTAAAAAATAAGCAAATTAATTTTCTTTCAAAATGAGATTTTATCTTTAAAATTATGAAGAACAATTAAAATCCCCAAAATTACAAAATCAAATTAAAAATATTACTCAAGAAATTACGTCAAAAATTTGTAGTGAATTACCAATGCATTTTGGAAAGAAAACAACATATTGTTGAATTACCATATGAAAAAGATTTTGAATGAACAAAAAATACCAACAAAAGCACGACCATCTCAAATGAATAAAGAAATGCTTGAATATTGCAAAAAAGAAATTGATGATTTGTTTAAAAAAGAAAATAATTAGAAAAGGTCTATTCTCCTTGGAGCTGTTTCTGCATTTTTACGTTAATAAAAATTCAGAAATTGAAAGAGGTGTTCCAAGATTAGTAATTAATTATAAACCCTTGAATACAGTTTACAATGGATTAGATATCCAATTCCAAATAAAAAGATTTATTAAATAAACTTTTGGAGCAATGATATATTCTAAATTTGATTTAAAATCTGGATTTTGGCAAATACAAATTGCTGAAAAAGATAAATATAAAACTGCATTTTCCGTTCCATTTGGTCATTATGAATGGAATGTAATGCCTTTTGGTATTAAAAATGCTCCTTCTGAATTTCAACATATAATGAATGATATTTTTTCATCATATTCATTTATAATTGTCTACATTGATGATATCTTAATTTTTTCACAAAATATCGAACAACATTTTAAACATTTAAATATTTTCATTAAAGTTGTTATTAAAAATGGTTTAGTTGTTTCTGCTAAAAAATTAAAATTATTTCAATCTAAAATTAGATTTTTAGGATATGAATTAGTACATGGTCAAATTACTCCAATTGCTAGAAGTATTGAATTTGCAAATAAATTTCCTGATGAATTAATAGATGAAAAACAATTGCAAAGATTTTTAGGAAGTTTAAATTATATTGGTGAATATTATAAAAATTTGGCTATAGATAGTAAACCTTTATATGATAGATTGAAGAAAAATCCTCCTGCATGGTCTGAAATTCATACTAATGCAGTCAAAATAATTAAACAAAAAGTAAAATTTTTACCATGTTTAAGTTTACTAAATCCTGATTGGTTTAAAATTGTTGAAACTGATGCTTCTGATATTGGTTATGGAGGAATTCTAAAGCAAAAGAATCCACAAAACCAATAAAGAGGAATTAGTTAGATACTATTCTGGAACATGGAAAAATGCTCAATTAAATTATTCTACAATTAAAAAAGAAATTCTTAGTATAGTTCTTTGTATTTCTAAATTTCAAGATGATTTACTAAATCAAGAATTTTTACTTAGAGTTGATTGTCGTGCTGCAAAAGAAGTATTACAAAAAGATGTAAAAAATATTGCATCTAAACAAATATTTGCTAGATGGCAAGCTATTTTATCTGTATTTGATTTTAAAATTGTCTATATTAAAGGTGAATTAAATTCTTTACCTGATTTTCTTACTCGTGAATTCTTACAAGGATAATATTTCTTGCAGGATATGACAAAACAAATTGAAGAAGAATTTTCAATAGATGAATATTTGAAAATTTATCTTCAAAAACCCTCTATTATTAAAAGAGAAGAAAGAATAAGAAATTATAATACAAGATCTTTAAAAGATCAAATTTTTATTCATCAAATACAATATTACAGAGTGGTAAGAATAAATAAAATCATACAAAAATCAGATTCACCTAATAAAAAAGCTTATAACAGATTTATAAAATCTTTTGGAAAGAAAATATATTTTGTTTAAAAAAATCAAAGAATGGAAGAAAACTTTAAATTACAATGGTTAAAAGATTATATTGAAAATCCTGCTACAATTAAGAAAATTAGAAAAATTTATTCAATAAAAGAAAAGGTTCGTCAGGATCCTGAATTTCCTCTTGTTTATCATATAGAAAATGTAAATGTTTTATCAATAAAACAACAAGTATTTTTACATCAAATACAATATTACCAAATGTTGATTTCATATCACATAAATAAATCTAGAAGACATCCAATAATAAATCAATTTTTATGGAATCGTCTTGAAAATTTTAGAAAAGAAATTGCTATTATTATTTAAAATCTTTTTATTTAAAATTTTGCAGGAAATGCAAGGTAGAGGTGGAAGAGGTCATAGACCTCAAATGGATTTTGGTTATGTTAGCCATTAGAATTCCCAATATCCTCCACTGTACTGGTCATCTCGAATGAGAGGTCAGTCTTCTTTAAATCAATCCAATTCTAAAAATAATTCTCTTGTTCCATTGGGTCATATACCCATAGCCAAAAATGTCCTTCTTGATGAGTCCTCAAATTAGGACCATGATTATATTAAAAATGGAATAACAGCACATTCAATTTTCATTTCTGAAAGAAATCTCAAATTAGATTTGTATGCGATTATTCAAAAATATTTCAATAATCCTTCTAATTCTCATTTCAGTTTAAGAGGACCACTTCCTCTAAAAACTCGGCATACTTATGCTGATTTTTTAAATTTCACCAAAATTGCTGATATAAATGACAGTCCCAGATCCAGTCGTCACCAAAATTGGTTCCTTACAACTGAAAACAATGAAATTGCTTTGTCTCAGATGTATATTCATAAAATACCATCTTATTCTGACTGGAATTCTTCTCAAATTCAAACTCAAAATTTTATTTCAAGATATAACAATTTTGAATATGCATTTACGTACACAGATATGGTGGAAAGTTTTCACAATGTCCACTTATATCAAAATTCTTCTTACAAGCATACTTGCTGGATTCGTATTGATGAAGCCAATTTAAATAAAATTATTCCAGGTTGGTTTCTTAATTGGTTTAAAATTCATGGACCAAAAGAAGAAACTTTCTTACATGAAAAATTGAAAAATTTGTTCATTCAGTTTAAAAATGTTTATTCTGAAAAATTTCAGCATTCAAAATTTCCAAAACAACCATTTTTACTCTTTTTAATAAAATTTCAAATTCCATGGTTATATGCTTGGAAATTCCATGGTTATATCCATGGTTATATCCATGATGAGACAAAAGCTGAAATGGGGTATGGATGCTTATGTGTAGTGTTCACATGCAAAGGTAAATAGCTTTAGTTTTGTCTTGTTTTCATGATCGATGATAGCATGCTTGCATGTTAAGTTGACCGAAGTAAATTCATGCAATAGTGTTGTTGTTTTGTGTGGAATGAATGCACTACTATCAACGAAAAGCTGAGAAGTCACATGTCTTGGAATGAATGGGTCCCACTTTTGAATGACAAAATGTTTGCTAGTGTTGGTGGGCACATTAATTTTCTTGTTGACCGATTTCCCCTCCTTGTGTTCTATAAGTGCAATGAGTTTCTTTTGCTTGCTATTGCAAGACATCACAAGTAGTGCGGTGGTAGTAAGGCAAAGTGCTTACATTGAACTTCTCAATTCCATTTTCTTTCAAGACTAAATTCTAGCTCTCCACCAAGGTATGTCTCATTTCTCTTTAAGATTTGTGATTTTTAATGTTGTGTGAAATGTTCAAGTGAAGAATGTAAGAGCATGGAATTGATGATGTTGTTGCTACGATAATGGAAATGATGAGCATGCAAGTTATCATGTTGATTAGCCAAGGGAACAAATATATGATAAGTGTGGGGATGGAACGGTTTAAATTTTAATTTTCAATTGTTCTAGCTTTGCCATGTTTATGTGTTTTGAGCATAACTTGAGTTTGGGATGTTGAAAATGCATGATTCCAGTTCCAGAATTTAGCTAACATGATGATCTTCAATGTTTATTTTGTACATTTTTGCTAGTTGTGACTGGAAAATAGGCTAAATTGGTTTAGAATGTGAAGTTCATGCTGAAATCAGAATGTCAAATCTTTGAATCTGCTTAGTTTGTCACCATTCGGTATTTTGCACATACATTTCTCAATTGTGTTCCACATAAGGTGATTCCAGTTGGAGAATTTAGCTAAGAGATAGGGCTACAATCTTTGTGTTGGGCACGTTTGCCAGTTTTGATTAGAAAATAGTCTTAGTTCAGAGTAAAGGCTGAGTTCATGTTGATATGGTAGTCTAAAATTTCTGGAATTTGGCCTGTTTGGAGTGCCTCGGTTTTGTGGCCATAACTTGCTCAATTTTGGTCCGAATGGTGTAATTCTTGTCCTCTAATTCAGCTAAGGTTGTGCTTTATAAGTTTGCTGTATCAAGTTTTGACTAAATCGAATTGGTTCTCTATGTGTTTTGGCCTATTGCATTAAGTGTCAAAGCTGAAAGTTGTTAATTGATGTTACAATACATTTCGGGGAAGAGGAATTTGCAATTTGGTCATATCTTGTCTACATTGATTATTTCCAGCTCTTAGAATTTGCCTTGATATGATTTTGTACATTTGAGGTTTTACATCCTTGTGGGAGTTTATCTTGATTAACGTGTTATAGTCTTGGAGGAGTGGAAATGGATAAGTGAGATGTGTTGTGAAAATGAAAGGAATGTGAATAAGGATGTGCAAGTTGTTGTGTGTGTTTTATTTTTTGGTGGTTGGAATGCCTATCATGTTCATGATTTGTTGGTGAAAATGGAAATTGGAAGTGTTTTTTGAAAATTTCAATATCAAAATTCTTACGTTTGTGGTTTGAAAAGTGATTTTAGGTTGTATTTTTGAACTATTGGAAATTATTTGCCAAGTTGTGATAATTGTTCACACGGACTAATTTGTTTCTTTGTTGTGATTGATCTTCACAGAATGGCACCAAAAAAGACTCCACTTCCAACAAGGCTTCAACTTCACGAAAAGGAAAAGGAAAGAAGCAGAAAACACCACTCGTCGATTCCGACTCAGATTATTGTCTTGATGAAGATCTGCCACTCTTTGAGGATCCCCCTCAGTATACCATGCAAGTTCAAACTCCAAAGAAGAGGAAAGGGTCATCCAGTCAAGATAGTGAACCGTCAATGTTTTTAGACAAATTGGCTCAGAAACGATGGGAGGATGAAATTGGTATGAAAAAACTTCATTTTGAGAGAGCGTTTGCAGTTGGAAGTGGACCATTTGCGGAATTGATGAAATTTCATTACTTTGATAAGAAGCTCACTAGTGCTCCAGCGTATTGCAATGCAAGTCTTGCACGAGAATTTTATGCCAATGCAAAATTTCCGAATAAAGATGGGGCATTTTATGTGCGAGGGAAGTGGGTGCAAATTACGAGTGAAATAATCAACAATCATCTTGGAACACCCAATTTCTCTCATGACCCTTTGCCAATTTCGGAGAACGATGATGACTACGACTTCACATTATCAGAAAAACTTGCTTTACCAGGAGCTAAATGGGAGTTGAATGCAAGTGGTGAGCGTAAACATATCCGAGGAGAGTGGTTGCGAAGTGATGTTAAAATATGGCTCATGTTTGTATTGTCTCGGTTGATGCCCAGTTCACAAGCTACTGAGGTGCTTCGCAGCAGGTTGCATTTGATATCGGCTATCCGAGGGAGGAAACCAATTGATGTGGGGAGGAAAATTCTTTCTATTATACAATCTGGGATTGCAATGGATAGTGCAGCTTTGTATTTTCCTGTCTTGCTTGAGGAAATTTGTATGGCTCAGGGAGTAGACACCGAGGATGGGGAGTGGCGAAGGAATCCAGGGCCTATTGGAACACCATTGTACATCAAGTATCAGGCACTGGAGAAGGAGATAAGAAAGGCAAAGAAAGCTGGAACTAAGAAGTCTAAGAGCAAATCTGGCCCTTCACCTTCTGACGCGGAAGAAGAACCACAAGTGTATGATTTTAGTGCTTTACAAGGAACAATACAAGAGTTCCAACATTCTGTGGAGAATCGTTTTCAGGATTTTCAACAATCTGTTGATCAGCGTTTCTCGAACATGGAGGAAAGATAGGAACGGATGCATGAAGGCATGGATAATATGCAACAGGAGTGGACTTCACATGCTGCACACATGGATCATAGATTTGATGATTTATCGTCAGTGGCACAACAACAGTTTGAAGTACTCCACCATCGACAGATGATGGTGCAGCTGGCATTGAATAAATGTAACAAGATGGCAGTTTACTATCATAGTGATTCTGGACCCCCAAAACCAACGCCAACATCTGCGCAATTGGCTGGATATCGGATTCCAAATCTCTCAATGGATGTTGTTAGTGGTGCTATTCATGAGCTACCAGCGGGGGTGCCTACAATGCCTTCCCTTCCAACATTGCCTACATTTGGAAGAATCCCTTCAATGCCTCCAACTCCAGAGATTCTCCCGAACCCTGAGTTCATGCTAGCAGCGAGGTTTCCATTGATAGCATCTGGCCAACCTCTTGAAGGCCCAATTCATGGTCCTTTCCATTATGTGGCTCAGCCTTTTGGTGTTCCTTCATTTGCATCAGCAGCCTCTTGGGGTGGACAATCCTTTTCAACGGCAGCTGCATTTGCATCTCCTTCTTCCTCGGCACCATCTTCATCTTCCCAGGGAGCCCCTCCTTCTTAGCCTTTTACATTGCGGACAATGCTTCTTTCAAGTGTGGGGGGGTGGAATAGTTGATTTGTTTTTATGATTGGCTTGATGTTGAGGAAATTACTGTGATTGTTTGATGTTTTGGTTGCTGAAAAGGGGGGATTAAATTTTTTTTAGTGCATTTTATTGTTGAAAGGGGGGTTTGAATGTTGGAAGTCACGATGATCTGCTGTGAAGTGGTGTTGTGAGTTGAAGTGGCTGGAACGTGTCTTGAAGCATGATGACTTGTTGAAGTATGAAGTTTTTCGTTGATTTTGAGTAGATATTGTGAAGATGGTGTTTTCTTGTTGTGAAGCATGATCGTGTGATGCCATGAAATTGTTGGAATCTATTTTCTTGGTGTTTATCTAAGAAGTTGAAGTGCGGGAATTTGCTGATGATGGGATGATCTTGTTTGTGTTGATGCTGGGTTGAAGCTTTTGAAGAATTATGTGTGTGATGTTTTCTTTAGAAGTTGAATTTGAATAATTAGTATAGGTACTATCTTTCTAGTGTGTGGGTAGTGAGTTTAGTAAATGAATGTTGAATAAGAGTTTAGTGGTCGTGTAAGTTGTTGTAAGGTCTAGAACACTTTGTACTAGGCTTTGGCTTCTTTGGAAATCTTTGTTCGTAATTTGTGGTTCATCAAGTTTTATTTTATTTTTGTATGCGAAAATGGTTTACGTGATCTTTGATTCCAATTTTGATGAAATTGGTACATTTTGTTAATCAAGGCATTATGTTAAAGTAAGATAGATATGCCATGCAAAATACGTTCTTGAACATAGGAGGAAACTGTTTCAAACTGTTCTTGTTGTTATGCATTATTTCGGTTGTTTTGGATGCTCTAACATATGTAGTTCTTTAGAGACATTCATGAACTTTTAGTCACACAAGAAACGATATGGAGAAAAAGCCTTTGGCAATTGGGAATGAAAAGCCGAAATACCTTTGGCAAGCATAAATGGGGAAAAATAGCCACAAAACCCGGGCAGCTAAAGGGAAAAAGAAGCCAAAAGACCCAAGGCAAGCACACCAATGTGTGTAAAAAGCAAAAACAATAAAGTGCAAAAGCAATTGAAATGTGAAATCAATTTAGAAAAGCACCAATGTGCGACCATTGATTTTTTGTGATTTTGAGTTCTTGTGTGTGGACATTGTGATTATTTTTGCAAAGAGATGTTTTGGAACAAAAGAAATAATGCATGCATAAAGAGTGGATGAATAAGAGTTCCTCAGCACACACTTGCCGTATGACATTTTGGTCTTTATTCATCGTTCCTTGGTTGATAACTTGTGCTGAAATTTGATAGGTTGGAGTTAAGGATATGTTAAAAGTTTTGATATCGCATGAAAAATTTGTTTTGATGAACTCAAATGAGAACAAGTTGACAGAGGAACTGAGTCTAGTGTTAAGTGGTTGTGAGTGAGAGTTTGAGTTTGCTTGAGGACAAGCAAAAGCTCAAGTGTGGGGGAATTTGATGAGTTGGTTTTATACCAACTATTTTGTGCTAAATTTCTTGGCTTTTGTCTTGTGTTTGATGCAAATTTGTGGAGATTTAGGTTGTTCCGTGCATATGGGTGGTGTACTAGTTGGTAATGTTGAAATTGTGCAAAAGAGTAAAAATGTGGATAAATGAAGTGAAAAGTGTTAAGGGAAAAATGAAGGAAGTCAAAATGCATTTTCGGCCAAATTAGGGTTTTTGGCAGAATTGAGTGTGCAAATTGGTTTGTGAATAACTCTTTCAATTCTAATCCAAATGAGGAGATCTTGGATGATTTGGAAAGCTCTTTGTTTGTAATTCAATTTCCATGTTTTAACGTTTTACAAATTCTGTGTGCAATCATGAGAAACGAAGGCATCTTTGTTGTGTTTGGATTAGGGTTTTTAGGGTTTCACTGTCTTGCCACAGTTTGGTATTTTGACGATATCTTGAGTTTCAGGTAGCCAATTAGGCTGAGTTTTGAACCTATAGAGAGCCAAAACAAAACACTACAACTTTCATGTTTACTGAAAAATCTAATTCAGAGGCTAAGCCACACAAATCTTGCATGGAAGTTGGTTGTTGGTTCGGGCTTATCAACCCTAGCACTCACCATGCATCACTCTCGCACACTCACGCACTCACCACATTTTCACTCTCGCACACATGCACGCTATAGCATCGCACGAACCTTACACAATTCATGCGACGAGCTCACCTCGCCGCATGAACCACGCACACTCAAACATGCGACGAGCTCAGCTCGTCGCATGAATCACGCACACACGATGTGCGGCGAGGTGCACACTCGCACACTCCATGCGGCGAGCTCACCTAGCCGCATGCACCTCACACATACACTCTCGCACACACCACTCGCACTATGCACACACATTGTGCGGCGAGATCCCCTCGGCGCACATGTACTTCGCACACACTTATGCACATTTCACTTGATTTGTTGTTCTTTATCCACAATTCACAAAGTCTTCAATAGCATTTGGTTGAATTTCTTTAATCAGTTTTGCAAACACTCATAACACCATTATTCATTCACAGAAGGCATTCGGATTTCACACATTCATCTTTACATCACCAACCTCACAAGATTTTTCATTTCATTTCAAATACACAAGACATTCGTTGTTCACACAAACTTTGCAACACTCACAGCATTTTATTTTCATTTGCATAACATTTTACTCGCGCACTCTTCAAACACTCACTCTTATACACAATACTTCACAAAGTTCACAATTTATTCCGCTCACACACTTAAATCTCACTCACTCGCACGTAAATGGCCACTAGCACAATTTATTCCAAGAGGTCTCGCCACTAGCACATTTGCACGGCGAGGTCTCGTAGCGAGACCTCGCCAGCAAAGGCATTACACGGCGAGACCTCATCGCGAGGTCTCGCCAGCTTGATTTCTTTGAGTGTTGATTTTGGCGAACTAAAAATGGCTAAGTGATTGGAAGGTTTTGATCTTGTGCAGGAAGCAGTGGAGGCGCGATTCCTTTTAGCCTGAAGGAGCATGGAAGCTGAGTTCAAAAAGGGAAGCTGAACTGGGGATCCCAAAGGCGTGTTCCGCATAGCTTTTGAAGGTGTGATGGTTGCTGAACTAGAAAGGACTTTTCATTGAAACTGGAGGCGTGTTTTTGGCCAGCTGGAAGGCATTAGAACTATCTTGAAGGCGCGAGAGATCAAAACTAAAGGCGTGCAGCTGCTGCCTTGGAAATTCTTGCACATTTGGAGAAGTTCTCTGCAATGGCAATTTTTGTAAATACTTAAGCACTTTACATTTACATACTGTTTACGACTTTTGTAACCTCTATATATAGAGGATTAGTTAGACGAGAGAAAGGGGGAGACGAATATTCCAGATTTTCATAACCATCTTTTGATTTTTAGAGCGGGAAATTATCTTCACTATTTTCTCTCTCTAGAAATTCCATTACATCGATTGATCTTCAATTTCAATTTCGATTGACAATTTGAATCGATCATTGAAATTCACTTGAGATTTGAAGCCTTCGAAGCAAAGTATTCGGTAAAATCCTTTCAATTATCGATGATGAATTGCTTTGTGTTGAAAAATTGTGATCGCGAACTTGAAATGAAGATGCTAGGCTAGATCAGTGATGTCCTAGGGTTTTGATCGAAAAACTGTGAATTTAAACCGTGAAAAGCTATGCAATTGACTTAATCTTTATGGAACAGTACGCACATGTTTGTTGAAATCTGAGAAGATTCATAACAAGTCTACTTGTGCTTGATTGAATTACACTTTGTTAGAGGTTGCCATGCCAGTTCAAGGTTTAACTCAGCATTCACAGTAGCGATTGCATGAATAATGGATATGATGTATGATATTGGAGTTTCTTTGCCTGTTTGTTCTTGTACACAATCCGAGATGTGGTCGACATGCTAGTAAGAGATCGTTGAACCTTTAGAATTAGGCAAAGGAATATTCATGAAGCTAGCTTAATTGAAAACAATCAAGTTAGGCCTCGTCATAGGTTACTTGAGAAATTGCATGATTGATAGCTAGAAACATGAAGTTGCGGTTTGATTTCATTTCACTTAGGCCTCGACATGGGAAAAGTGAAGTGTTAAGGGGTACAGAAAGCACTATGGTCGTCATGCTAAGTGTTAGCTAGACTTCTAGGCAACAACGATCTCTTCCTAATTGGTATTTCGTGAGGTCAATAGCATAGTAAACGGTTTGAACTCTCAGTAGTCTAATTCAAAAACTCTAGGACATCTGCTTGAATTATTGTGAATCTCATCTGTCATTCTTGCAGGTTAGCTTCCGTTTTGAGTGCTAAGTACTGCTTTTATTTTACTGAATTGATACTGTGAAACTTTTATTGCATTCTTGAGAAACACTTCGAATTCTTGAACACTATACCTTCCCTGTGTATACGATCCATACTTCCACTGCTACATTAGTTAGTAGGGTTAAATTGAAGAGTACGCGACTACCCTTGTCAGGATTCTTTTGCTTAGAATTCCTCCATAACCAATATCAGAAGCATCAGTTTCAACAATTTTAAACCAATCAGGATTTAGTAAACATAAACATGGTAAAAATTTTACTTTTTGTTTAATTATTTTGACTGCATTAGTATGAATTTCAGACCATGCAGGAGGATTTTTCTTCAATCTATCATATAAAGGTTTACTATCTATAGCCAAATTTTTATAATATTCACAAATATAATTTAAATTTCCTAAAAATCTTTGCAATTGTTTTTTATCTATTAATTCATCAGGAAATTTATTTGCAAATTCAATACTTCTAGCAATTGGAGTAATTTGACCATGTACTAATTCATATCCTAAAAATCTAATTTTAGATTGAAATAATTTTAATTTTTTAGCAGAAACAACTAAACCATTTTTAATAACAACTTTAATGAAAATATTTAAATGTTTAAAATATTGTTCGATATTTTGTGAAAAAATTAAGATATCATCAATATAGACAATTATAAATGAATATGATGAAAAAATATCATTCATTATATGTTGAAATTCAGAAGGAGCATTTTTAAGACCAAAAGGCATTACATTCCATTCATAATGACCAAATGGAACGGTAAATGCAGTTTTATATTTATCTTTTTCAGCAATTTGTATTTGCCAAAATCCAGATTTTAAATCAAATTTAGAATATATCATTGCTCCAAAAGTTCTATTTAATAAATCTTTTTTATTTGGAATTGGATATCTAATCCATTGTAAAACTGTATTCAAGGGTTTATAATTAATTACTAATCTTGGAACACCTCTTTCAATTTCTGAATTTTTATTAACGTAAAATGCAGAACAGCTCCAAGGAGAATAACTTTTTCTAATTATTTTCTTTTTTAACAAATCATCAATTTCTTTTTTGCAATATTCAACCATTTCTTTATTCATTTGAGATGGTCGTGCTTTTGTTGGTATTTTTTGTTCATCAAAATCTTTTTCATATGGTAATTCAACAATATGTTGTTTTCTTTCCCAAAAAGCATTTGGTAATTCACTACAAATTTTTGACGTAATTTCTTGAGTAATATTTTTAATTTGATTTTGTAATTTTGGAGATTTTAATTGTTCTTCTATTTTTAAAGATAAAATCTCATTTGAAAGAAAATTAATTTGATTATTTTTTAATTTTATATTTTCTTGTAAAGATGACAAATTTAATGAACAAAGATCTCTAGTTTTTGGAGAAGTTATAAATTTAAATGATAAATCAGAATCAATTTTTGATAATGTTTTACCATCATATTTGTATGTATGCATTAAATTTAGGAAAGGAGTTCCTAATATTACATGTTGATTAATTGTTTTAGCTAAAACAAATGGACAACAAACATAATTATTTTCTTCAGAAAATATACATACATTCGATAATTTATAATTTACTTGTATTTTTGCCCCTTGTGCAGCATTTAGTATGCCTTTAGTTGTTTCAAAATATTTTGAAGGTATTAATCCTTCTCTAATACAATTTAAATCTGCACCTGAATCTATCATTACTATTGATTGAATTTTATATTCTTTATTTATTACAAGCGTTGCAAAAATATAATATTTTTGAGATGTAATTAAAGTATTTACTTGAGAATTTTGATTAGAATCTTCTTGTATTTTATTAATATTTTAATTTCTATTTTTAATTCATTTATTTCTTGTTTTAGTATTGGTGAAGTAATTTTTAAGGCTTGATCATCTAAATGATTTTTATCTTCTTGTATTTTAAAAGAAGTATTCATTTTATTTATTTATTTTTTATTTAAAGAATTATCATTATATGAAGGATAATAATTTTGTTAAGAACTGTCTTGAAAATATATTTCTAAATATTGATTTCTTTTTATAGGATCTTTAATTTCATTAATTAAATTTAACATCATTTTGTGATTTTCAAATAATGTAAATATATTTAATGGATTTAATTCTCTAGTTTTGACCATTCCAATTTCAACTTTATCAATTTCATACATTTTATCAAGATTTTTATTATTTCAATATTTTCATTTAACAAATTATTATTAATTATTTCTATTTTATATTTTTTCATCAATATTTTCAGATTTATTATTTTCAATATTTTCATTTTTTGAACTATTTTTATCTATGTCAACTTTATGTAAATTTTCTTGTTTAATTATTTCATTTTTATCAACACATGAATCATTATCACTTTGAATTATATCAATTTTTTTCATTTTCAACACAAGAGTTATTTATAATTTCTTCTTTGTGTTTTTGTAAAATATAAATTGATTTTAACAGCTTATTTTTTTGGTAATTTCCAAATTTGATAAGCTTTATCTATGATATTTAGACTAGACAAATCATGTATGTAATTTACTCTTTTTCAGTATAAAACCATGCAATAAATGAAATAATTACTTCAGTATTTTTTATTAAATCATAATATTCATTTTGAATATATTTTTGTTGATTAGAATTATGGTTTCTAAAAAACCAAGTTCTAAATAATGTATAGTGTGAAAGATTAAAATCTTCAACACATATTTTACTTATTTCTTTTAAATTTAATTTAATCATTTGATTATTTTCCATAAAAGATAAGAAAAAATAGTAAATATCAAAAAATTAAAATAATTCAAAAGAGCAATTCAAGAGAGCTTCGGGTAGGATTACTAACAGAATTTATGGTAGTATACACATAACTTAGTTCCTTTCATATGGATTCACGTATTGAATATCTTAGATTTTCTCCAAACTTGATTTCACGTATTGAATATTTTAGATTTCTCCACAATTAATAACTTATTGTGCTAATGAAACTCTGTGAAACTTTGGTTTATATATCAATCTTTTGACCATTTAAAAGATAGAACATGTCTCATTTTTATTATGGATGATCTTGCTCGACTGTCAACGACATATTACCGGCTAAAAAGAGGACTTACAACATCATCAACCGCCTCATGAAACGCCGAACGCGACTTGGGTGTCGACCCACCAGATCATACCATAAGAATTATGAAACCGTTCATTCTTTTAAGAGTCATTAGATTTAACATATAAAATAAGTTTCAACTAAGAAACAACGCCTTATTGTTATCAATATGAATAGATCTAAAACTTCATATTGTGAAGTCAAACTGAATAGATCTAAATTTTCTTGTTGTGAAACCATATGTTCAGATCCAGAATATGCACGCGTGAGGATAACTTACAGAAATGCCACTGTGAGGAAAACTTATCCAAAATATGCACGCGTACTGTGCTCCACATCAGCAACTCCTCTGAGCCACACCGTAACATGCTTCCAAGACCTGCACATGAAAAGGCAGACATCAACACTTAGAAAATTTTTCGAAGCAAAAGAATCACACTTACACGGTGCGGCCGCCCGAAGTGGCCATACCATGCAAATTTTTCCACGTTGTGGCCACCCGATGCAGCCGCACCATGTAATACTTTTCACAGTGTGGCCGACTCCACGGGAGGCCGTACCATAAAAATGTTATGCATGGTGTGCAGTGTGTGTGTGTGTGTGCAAGTGTGCAAATGCTCATACAAGTGTTGGTGCGTGCATTGGTGTGTGCTGTCTTGCATGTGTGTGTGCTGAAGTGTGCTTGCATGCTTGTGCGGTGATGAGTGGTAAGTGTGTGCATGTATGTGCACAAGTGATGTGCAGTTGAAGTGTAGCAAGAGTGTAGTGCATGTGCCTTATTGTAGTGCTTGAAGTGTAGCAAGAGTGTAATGCATGTGCCTTAGTGTTATGTGCCATGCCATGCATGGAGGCGCTGTCGCGCTCACGGCCTCGCGCGGCTAGTGCTTGTGCACGCGCACATGCGTGCGGGCTGTCTGTGTGTGCTACGTGCACGGCGCACGCAGCGAGTGTCGAGCTACTGCACGCACTGGGCGAGCATGCTGGGGCAGCTGCGCGCGATGTGCACGCAACGTGTTCGTGTGTGCGATGGGTGCTGCAAGTGTGTGCATGCAATTGGGCATCAACTTGTGTATGATAAGCAACAAATGTGTGCATCAAATTCAGCTCAAAGATGCAAGGAAAACACGAGCATGTATTACAAATATACAATATTGGAACTTTTTACCTCCCAAGCTTTGAAAAATAACAAACCGTCATCTTTCAACCAAATTATTGCCCTGATGCATTGTGAATTCAGCCAAACCTAAAACTTCAACTTTGTTGACTTATGCATTAGCTTTCTATAGCTTTTTGAATCGCTCAATTTGGAGCTTGGACGACAAAGGTATGGCCAAAAAACTGAACTGCGCTGAGGAGGAAGTTTCAAGGCGGCTGCACCGTGCAATGTTTCTCATGGTGCGGCCACCTCGGGCAGCCGCACCGTGCAAGCTTTCACATGGAGGCGGCCACACCATGCAATTTCCACTTTTCAGCACAATGTTCCACTTCTATGCACTATATATGTGTCCTCCTTTCCGAATTGGAGCTTAGGGTAAACATAAGGGTTGTAGATCTTTCTTTTGGCTTTCCATAGGTCTATGAATCATCAATTTTGGACATCTGGAGAGCAAGATATTGGCTTTATACCAAACTGTGGCAGTGAACTCAATACTGAAAAACTGGAGTAGCGATCACAAAGATGTTCCCATTTCGTAGACGTGCATTCTGAATTGGAAGAGAGTCAAAACATAAGAATTGAAGTAGACTCCAAGCGCTTTCCAGAACATCCAACATCTCCTCATTTAGATTAGTATTGAGAAAGATACACTTAATTGAAGTAAACTATCCGTTTTGCCTAGATATGAAATAAGCATGTTAAGGGACTCTTCAAACTCCACAAGCATCATTTCAAACCTTTTTGAATTCTGTCCTTGTTCTTTAATATAAAACACACATTTGTCTCATTTAATCAACATTTTTGGTCTTTTCCCTCATTTTAGCACTCCAAGTTGTAACCCACATAAAATGCACAACATGACACATAACACTACACAATTGCATGAAAAACAAGCCAAAAGCTAAATGAAATAGCACATATAAGTCAGTATAAAACTGACTTATCAATTTCCCCCACACTTGAAATCTTGCTTGCCCTCAAGCGAGGTCATAACAACACATTAACACAACTCTTTCTTGCCCTCAAGCAAGGTCACTACAATACACTAACACATAACCCACATCGCTACATAGTGAACTCTTGTAGAGAAACCTACCTATCCACTTCAAGAACATTTCACACTATTATCGGATGTGCATGTTTCTGATTTAACCAATTGTACTCTAGGGGTAAGGATATGCTCAATTCTTCATGGCCATCATCAAAACCAAGCAGTACTCATTTGAAGCTCTAACATAGATGTGTGAGTTGTGTGCAAAGGCTTACATACAGCTCAAGTCTCACTTATGATCAAAGCAATAGTAGAGAATGCAAAAATTTTATTATTATTTCTTTTCCAGGCCTCAACTTGTAAACACTATATAGACACAAATGCTCCATCTTATGGATCATTGGTTACCCTCATTTCTTACCACTCCTTCCCCCAGGTTGTTATCCTTTAGTGCTTTACCTTCGTTTCGCACATGACATTATTACGCTGGAGTACTCCTTGGCCTTTCCAATTGTTACCTTGGGTTTTATGGCTTTTGAATTCTATCCCCACTCATGCGGATTATTCTCTTAAAATGCACACTTAGTGTGGTAAGGCAATTCCACAGAGGAATGGTTCATAATCATGTGCTTTTGGAACATACTTAGCATCCAGCACATTTCATATTGGTATAACCTGCATTTTTTTGTCCAAATCATCTCCCTTGGTGCCTAAATGTCACTGCAGGTTTCCAAGGATTACTCAGCTTAATTCATGAAAATTTTCAAACATTCTCTATTTTCACCTTTTCATATAAGTTCAATAATCCATGTATGTATTTCATTTTAGTTCTTGAAAACAACTATGTTAAAGTTCAAACTTTCTCACTAAAGTTTTTAACTCCTACCACTTAGCATTGAACTATCCTCATCACTAGGCATCTTTATTCAAGTTTTAAACACACATCCAACTCCAGTGCTAATGCACTTTCCATAGATATACAAGTTCTTCTGCAAAAATGTCAACTACACATAACTTGTGTTCAAAAACATCATTTAATCACAAATATTTCAAAATTTCGTAAAAAATTTAAAATTTGCACAAAAACTGAAAAACACAAAATATTCAGGGTATAATATGCAAAAGCTCAAAATAACACAACAAAACTAAAAAGTAGCATGCTCTAAATCACATAGCACAAAATATTTCATTCACGAAAGGAAGTAAGCATATAAAGTCAAGAGACACAAACCATAGCAAACATTTCCTCCCCAACACTTAAAACTTACATTGTCCTCAATATAAAGTAAAGATAGGTTTAGGAGCTCCCTGGCGTTGATATGTCATGAATTCCAATGTTTGCTTGGTGGGGTGTCTATGTCTATAGTTCCCTCTTGCATGAAAAATTTTCTGCATATGGTGAAACAAAGCTTATTAGAAATCACTCACTCAAGTATACTACATGTTGATGCAAGGTAACATGACACGGAGGTAGCATGCAAGCAAAGTGTCGCACCATGACTAGGAATCATGATGGTGTAAAAATATGCAACTAGTAACACTAAGTGGCACATGCACAATTCATACTTGAAATGTAAAATAATGTGATTGTATGCAACATGGGAGTGGTCCATGGCAACATTCCCCCATACTTAGCCTCATGTGCACCTGTCTTGACAAACATGAGTAGCTTAGTGAGCATAACAAAAGGCAAGAGACATAAAGATCAACTTTAACCAAAATACGTTATTCAAGATAATGTGACAAAGTAGTAGTTCTGGGTTTCACAAGTCTCCAGCTAGACTTCATCCTTTAAGCCTTCTTCTTCAAGATTTGAAATATCCATCGATGTACCAGAAAAAAGCTCTCTCATAAACACTCTTTTCCCTCTTGTAGGGCACTTGACAAATATTTTCAATAAGGTGCTTAAGCTCATGCACATGGGGAGCAACCTCTACAAATTTCACTTTGAACCACTGAGGCTTCCCCGTTGAAGGCATCTCATTTACTTCTTCGACCATACTAGGCTCAATACTGCCTCTACTGAACTTATAAACTAGAGTGAGCTTGAAAGGGCTGGCCAGTTGTTCGTCTTCCTCATCCGAAATAATCGAAGCTGGCTCACTTTTATACGTTGACAGAGATCTCTTAATTGATGGAGCAAGTGACACATGAAGTTCAGAGAACCACTTTGCAGAAATAGCTTCTCAAAAGGACTTTGGTCATGTTTTGAGGCTTTGAGAGGGGGCTACATTCAGTAGTAGGTTCGACCTTAGCTGCTGTTGTTCAAGCATCTTGGATGTAGAAGTTAGCTTCCTAGGTGATAAGGGAGGGAATGTGTTAACATCCAGCAGTTGGGCAATTTCCTCCATCGGGACTTTCCTAACCGAATAGAAGTTCCTGTAGCCGCCTTGTGAGTACTCCTTGTTGTAGCTGCTAGCTGAAAGCTTCAGAAATGAGGAAAGACAACTGAAGATCTGGACTGATTCCTTGCTACTCAAACACAGAGGGTCTGAGGAACAGTTTTTATTTTGGAAAGAGCAGGGAGACGGGCTGTAAATTATAGTTGACTACCTCCTTGTTCGTCGTCTTAGTCGACGGCTGTAATGAGAGATCGGGCCAATTTGAGCTAGGACATTGTGGGCTGACCTTGGCTTCTTCTTTGGATGATATTGCTAGTGAATCTATGGAGGCTAAATCTAGCATTTCCCCCATTCTTGGTCGAGTTTGTTAATTTAGTTTGTAGGCAGTTGGTGGCTCCGGCCTTTTGGTGGAGTTGTGGGTAGAGTCCGATGGGGATGAGAAGTGGAAGATCTTGGCTATTGATCGGTAATAGAAAGCTTGATGGCTGATGGAAAATGGACTTAGGGCCAGATTTGATGTAGGATAAGAGTTGAGTTGTAAGGATGGAATTGGAGATTAGATTTAGGGCTGATATTGTGTAGAGAGAGGTGAGAGCATCCAACCTATAACTCATGAGTTTTTATAACATAAATTCTAGTGATTTTTTTTTTGGTTGGCTAACCTCATTTTGAGGTGGGTCGCCACTCCCAATTTTATAGATAGTTTGGTGGACGATGTATTTACCCTAAAACCGTCCTTACAAAATGTTATCACTTGAAGTTGGATCCATTTACATACCCTAATGGGTCCTAATTCAAACGATTCAAACCAAAATTATAAATATGGAGAACTACCTCCATTTACAAAGTAAGTGTAGCCTAATCTACATATTCAAAAAACTCCTATAATCACAAGGAGTGACAAAAGGACCTTTTAGAGGTCATAATACAACATGCATATCTAGGGAGTCTTCTTCTACAAAATACTACAAACCAGGCTGAAGTATGAAGAAGGCTTTGGGAGGGATTCTTGAACAAGCAATAGGGTCAAGATTACTGCTCTTGGAGCTGAAAGTACCAACACTCAATAACCTGCAATTCTTCTTGGCCAATGACTATGAGTCGTACGTGTGTTGGGATCCACCAGGATTCGTGGGTTTCTATATCTTCCAGCCATGTGCATCTTGGCAGAATCAGCATTGGAGCTCGTTTCAGGCTTCCCAAACTGGTTGGCTCTCTCTTGCAGCACAGCAACTCCAGGCCACAAGGGGGGGAGCTTAACCATTCATATGGAACAACATTTAACAAACAGAGTGCAACTAGCTCTAACTTCAGCAAGCTGGGGCACTTCCTACTTAAACATAGGCAAACCAGCCCTAACATTAGCAGGCTAGGGCCTAACGTGATCAGAAATGTTTGGGGACAGAAGGAAATTGCCATGGATTAGCATTACCTATGGAAGTTGAATTCTGTCCAATTTCAGTAGAGCGAGGAGGTGAGATGAGTCTTGGGAGTTCTGTTGGCTAGCAACCAGCCTAGCAGGGAGGTTGGCTGCTTGTGGAATAGTGGACAGCCGAGCACTTAGTCGAATATATTCCATAGAATCCCTGAGCTTACTGTCCTTCCAAGATAAGGTTTGTTGTAGGGTCGAGGAGTCAGTTTCAATACTGATTTGATGATAGCCTAAACCTTTATATTGAACTATAACATAAATTCTAGTGATTAATGTCAAAAAATGACAACACAAAATATTTCGCCAAACTTTCAATTTTCATTGGCTTTTTGGTCAAAAACGACGAAGTCCAAAAACGTGTTCATTTTTACTTTTTTTGTTCCGTTTTTTTGCTGACCTTAATTTGAACATGAATTCTAGTGATTTTTTTAACTGAAAAAATATTTTTATATTTATGGGCAAAATACAATGTAGGATATATCCGAACACACCGTTACAAAAGTGCAGGCAATAATTTTGGAGTACTACTCCATTACATGTGATTTGAAAGTAAATGCAATAGCTTTACACTCCTATTCGAGTACATGAAAATCAATATTCTATACTTGGGGAAGAAAGCCACTGCTTTGGCAAATACCAAAGTAGTGGAATTCTTCCCCCAAAGACGCCTCCTCTAAGAACAAAGACAGGGCCTCGCCACAATGTAAGCACAGGAGAAAGTATATGCATGAAGCTGTCCTTTGCTCATACCAGAATGCCAACCGAAATCAAAACCAGCAAAGAAGCCACACTCATCCAAGTTAGGATATCACATGATTTGAGCCAGTCTACGGAGCAACTGAATGTTTGCCCACAAAACTAAAAAATCTGACCATGGGCAGTTAAAAAATTCGTCCAAAAATTCAATGACGCAATCAAAGCAAATGCCCAAATGTCCAGAAGTGACCAGAAACACATAGCAAAGCCAAGCATCCTCAATCAAAATTCAAAGCAACTTTTAATTCCAGCAACAATGACAGTATGAACCTCCATTGTCACCCAAAATCCCAAGAATTGACAGAATTAGAATTTTCAAGCAAATGGTTGCCATCATTCATTGCAATCCAACCATAATACCTCCCATCAACAGATGTGAATCTACACTCACAGGTGCCAAGTCAATGGATTAATCAAGAAAGGAATATTTCCATTCCATAATCACGGTTCAAGTGCAGAAATTCACAAATCAACCACATCTGGATCTAAGCTCGAAGACAGCAGATCAGTGTTCAAAACCTTACCTTGAACACCAATACCTCCTATCAGCTCCCGTTAGCTTCCATCATCTCACCGCCCGATTTATGTCTTCAGCTGCTTGAACCCGGGGTATGAACTTTGGACTGAGGTGGACAGTCTTGAGTTGCAGCTTGGATTAGATGTGTGCCTCCACTCGACGGGATTTAGTGGTGAGGCATATGGAGGTGTGGAGGAGGTGATCGAGTGGTGGAGCGATAGAGAGAGGACAACTGGTGGCGACGGTGGTGTGGTAGGGCTGAATCTTGAAGCTGGATCTTGGAGCTTTCCTCTTAAGCTGACTTTGGAGCTTCCGAACCGAGCAGCAACCTCTTAAGCTTTATCGGGACAGCTCCTCTCAGGCAGCTACCCGGAACGTGTGGTGGTATGGCTGAACAGGTCTGAACAGCTTCAATGTCTTCCTTGAGTGAGCGTCCGAACAGATCTGAATAGCTGAGCTTTGACAGAGCTGAGCTTTGGTCGATGAGCTTGTGAAGAGCGTCGATCGGTTCAGTTGGAGCTTAGTGGACAGCTTTGACCGATCTGCTTGTGAAGCCTATCAACTTCTGAAGATTTAACCAAAGAGGGCCTTAAGCGTGCCTTTCAGCAGGTGAAAAAGGGGACAAATGAAAAATGGACCGATTGAAATCAGGTGAAAAGGAACAAAATTAGATTGAAATAGGACCGGGCCTTTCCGCTGAATAGCTGAAAGGCCCTTAAAGAGGAGGATTTCTAGAGAGAAGCTAAAACCAAAACTATACTTTACATGAATTCTGGTGATTTTTTTTTTAATTTGGCAACAGACCTTGTCGACGGTTGCCACTCCCTCTTTTATTAATAAATTTTTTGGGTGATGGATTTACCCAAAATCACCCTTACAAAGGAGATCCTACTTGATCCCCTCACCATTTACAAGCATAAGCTTAATGGCGAGGGGATCAAGTGGAGAGCACAAAAGAGGAGTACTACTCCTTTTATATAGATTGGACATTTTCTAAAGCATCTAGATTAGTCAATACAGAAAGTGATTAAATGGGGAGTACTTCCTCCCTTTACATTCAAGCCTATATTCATTCTATGGGACAAAAAACTCCTTAGATCACAAGGAGTGACAAAAGAGGCCCCCTCAAGGGAAGAGATATTTCTATGATCCACCCAAATCCCGGCCTGAATATGTATCTTGCTATTACTGCTTATAGAGTTCTTCCTACTGGTTGATTCAGTGAAGCTATCCACCATTTGGTGCAATTGGGCAGCAAGCAAAGGCACTTTGCTTGATCTGAATCCTTCAGCTAGCATGCCATTCTTGATTCTACCTTGGAATGTCGTTATCCCAACTTGCTTTGATTGAAGACTCCAGCCCAAAATCCAAACCCATTCCAAGAAAGCAGAAGATAATGTATTCGTGGACAAGCTAGCCCTAACAACTGCAAGCTGGGGTCCTTCTCCGGTTGGATTGAATGCACCAGCCCAAAATCATATCCCAATCCAAAAAAAAGACAGAAAAGCAGAAGATAATGTATTCATGGACAAACCAGCCCAAACAACTGCAAGCTGGGGTCCGTAATAATCACATTGGAAGGCCAGTCCTAACATCAGCAGACTGATACCTGTACACATACCTTGTTCAGATGCTAAGTTCCTCGGTCCTCTCATTACTTCAGATTGTATACTCCTTTCCTTCCTTGAAGGTGAGAGTAGGTATTTGATCTCTTTCCATTCTGAGTAGAGTAAGGAGGGTAGGCCAGTCCTTAGGTCTTCTCGGTAGCACTAACTTCCTTGCAGATTGATTAGCTTATTTTTGAACTACCTATATGGAAGATCTCTGGTTGATATTGTCCAGGATGCTTTAGTTTGCCATTCTCCCCAATATTTGATTCCTTGTTTGAGCAGGGGGGGAGTCTGATTCCACAATGATCTCCTGATATCCCAGTTCTATGCTCCTTGATATAAACCTGTGGACTGACAGTGCTTATACCTGCAATCTTGTGAGTGTGGCAGGGAAACGATATATGGGAAGAGAGAAAATTAAGTGACCATTGCAATTTCTGGCTATACCTCCAGCTTTCCAACTGTCTCCCACCTGTGCTGCTGCATAATTTATTTTGGTAAAGGATGGATCAGGAGGGATCCATCTAATGAGTTTCATCACCTTCTTTTTTCTGATTTTCTGACAGGCCTCCCAAAAAGAACTCCAGTCTAGCTCCATTAAATTTAGTCCTTTGAACTTTAGGCTCATGAGTTCTTTTATGGTTTGAAAAACTCTACTCACCAGTGGTCCCACCTCTGGGGCTGCTTTATCAAATGTGATTTGATTTCTTAGCTTCCATAACCACCAACATATGATCGAAGGGCAGATTGTGTGAAGGATCCTCCTGCATTCAGTGGCTGAGGTCTGATTCTGCCACCAAATGTTCAGAGTTCTTTGAAGACTGTTAGAGTGCTGCCCTATGTGATTCTCAGCTGCAAAAATCTTCCAAATCCTTTGGGCAAAATGACAAGACACTAGGAGATGATTCACAATTTCTCCATTTGTATGGCACCATGGGCAAATAAAGGGACCAATGATGCCTACTTTTTGGAGATTAGAGCCTAAGGGAACTTTGTTCCTAATAAATCTCAGCATAAGAAAGGACATCTTTATAGGTACTATAGGACTCCAAATGCTCTCAGTGTTGGAACAGATAGGGGTATTACTTCCTCTGAACAATTGATATGCTGATTTCAGACTAAACTGGCCATCTAGGGAGGTGTTCCATATCATTCTGTCCTGTCCTTCCAGTTTGATGAGAAATTCCAAAAAACATTCAGTGGGTACTTCTTGTAGCAGGCTTCTAAGTAGGTCCCAGTTCCATCCCTTCTCCCCATAACGTCTAATACCTTAAATTGACCTTGGCATTCATAAAGATCAGCTAATTTTCCCCTAGTGCTCCAGTTGTCATACAGCAGACTACACTTTCCTTGGCCTATCTGAAAATGAATATACTCCTCAATCATAGGGGCTGCATTGCATAGCCTTTTCCAAGTGTTAGAGTCCCCTCTTCTAGCCCTGATTTCCATAGAATTCTTGGTTCTACAGTATTTCGCCCACATGAATTTAGCCCAAAGTGAGTCATTAGATCTAAATCTCCACCATAACTTTGCAGTTTGAGCTGCAACTATATGGTTGAGGTCCCTAAATCCTACTCCCCCTTCCTGCTGAGGGAGGCACAAATCTTTCCAGCTTATCCAATGCCTCTTAGAGCCTTTATCCTCTGCTGGCCACAGGAAATTAGCTAGCATGGACTCTATTTGATGTATGACTCTCTTATGAGGGTTGATGCTCATAGTCGCATATATTGGAAAGGAGGAAAGGACACTTTTAACTAGAGTAATTCTTCCATCTAGTGTGAGAAACTTCGTTTTCCAATTCCCAATGGTCTGGCTGATCTTTACTACCAAAGGATCATAATAGGCTGCTGGAATCCTCTTATAGTGAATGGGAATACCAAGATAAGAAGATGGTAAAGGACCTCTAGGAAAACTAGTAATTCTACCTATGGCATGCTTCCTAGACATAGGCAGCCTCTCATGTACTAGATAAGAACTCTTAGTAGCATTGAGTTTCTGACCTGAGACCTTTTCATAGTGCCTCAATTTCTCCATTACACTTTGAACAGCTCGTGGGAGTGCAGAAGAGAAAATTAAGAGGTCGTCAGCAAAGGCTAGATGAGAAATTTTAGGACAGCCTTTAGGCACGCAAAAATCTAGCCTTTTATCAGAGCTATTCTGCAATACTCTAAACAGATATTTTGCACTAATCACAAATAATAAAGGAGAGATTGGATCTCCTTGTCTCAGTCCTCTTGATGCTTTAAACCAGCCCTTACTTACCCCATTGACTAACACTGAAAAGTGATTGTTTGAAATCAGTCTCCACACCAAATCAACCCATATCTCCCCAAATCCTAATAATCTCATGATCTGTAAAAGATAGGGCCAATGCACTCTATCGTAGGCCTTTTCCATATCTAGCTTAAGAGCTACATTACCTTCCTTGCTTTTCCTATTCAAAGTAGACATCATTTCGCTGGCCAATAAATAGTTATCTGAGATCAGCCTACCAGCTACAAATCCACTCTGGTTTTCTGAAATAATCTTAGGAATGATTAAGGAAAGTCTCTGAGCAAGAAGTTTGGAAACAATTTTATTAATAAAATTGCACAAACTTATAGGCCTAAAGTGTTTAAAAGATTGGGGGTCTGAGGTTTTGGGAATAAGTACAATGGAAGTGGCAGTCATGGCCTGGTTCATTTCAGCCCCATTCACAAAAGATTGGACTGCTAGAAGTAGGTCCATGCATATAATTTCCCAGGCTGCCACATAGAATAATCTTGGGAATCCATCAGGGCCTGGTGCGCTCTCTTGATTCATCCTAAAAACAATATCTTTCAGCTCTTCAAGGTCAGGAATTCTAGTAAGTTCCTCTCTATCCCTCTCAGTCAAGACTGCAGGAATTAACGAAGAATCTATCTAATCACTATTCTGCTCTGAGGAGTACAGCTCTGTAAAGAATTGGACTGCTGTTTCAGCAACTTTTTCCTCCCCTTCTATCCAGTCCCCTTCCAGATTTTGGATTGAGTGTATATGGACCTTAGCATGTCTATGCCTCACATAGGAATGAAAAAATCTAGAGTTCCTATCTCCCTCCTTAACCCATTTAATATTTGCTTTTTGAGACTAAAATCTTTCTTCAAGGCCCAACTGGTACTTAGCTTTTGCTACTGCCTGGTTCATGATTTCCCTAGGGATCGGATTTAACTCATCTTCCTTTTCAAGTTTAAGGACTTCCTCGTTTGCCTGTTCAGCCTTTGTGAATATGTTCCCAAAGGTTGCCTTGTTCCATGCCCTAAGTGCTATCTTAACACATTTCAATTTTTCAGTAAAAATCCTGATTGGGCTCCCTACTCTCTCCCTGTTCTAGGCTGTTCTAATAGTAGGCAAACACTCTGAATGACCAAGCCAAAATTCCTGGAACCTGAAGGACCTAGCAGCTTCATTTCCTAGTTGAATTTGTAAGACTAAAGGTGAGTGGTCTGAAGGGGCTCTAGCTAGATGAGACACTGAAATCTGAAGATTGCTATTCTGAAAGTTAGAATCCATTAAGGCTCTATCAAGTTTCTTCTAGATCCTAGCACTGCCTTCTCGGTTATTGCACCATGTGAACCTTGCTCCACTAGATGGTACCTCAGTTAACCCCATGGCAGACATAAAACATGTAAGCTCTCTAGACTCTTTTATGTGTTAAGCCTTACCACCTTTTTTTCCGCCCTTGATTTTATACAATTCCAATCCCCCATAAGACCCAAGGACTACCTAGATTTTAGAGAAGGCCTAGCTCCTGCCACAGAACTTCCCTTTTCACCTCTGTACACTTAGCATAAATACTAGATAGCAGAGAAGGCTTTTGTAACTCAGGGTGGCTGACTTCCAACGTGATATTCTGGTCATTTACTTTAACTATTGTGCCTACTAAGGGTCTCCTAACCATGATCCAAATGGAGCTAGCTGCATTGGAGTAAGCAACTTCAAATTTTTATCTACGCTTAAAGGTTTCTAGTTTTCTTGAATCCATAAAGGGCTCAGCAATAACTAGAAGGTTACTTCTATGTTTGTTGAGTATTTTCTTCAATTTCTTAAAGTTTGGTTTTTTACCGATACTACTAATGTTCCAATTTATGCAACTAATCATTAAAAACTATTCTCATGGACCCAATACCTGAACTTGTGTCCTTGGTACCAGTGATTGGGGCATTACCACCATTTCCTTATTGGCCGCATTTGTAGGATCATTCTCAGTTATGTCACCTCCTTGTTAGGAGACGGGTGGCTCTTTACTTGAGGATTCTGGGCGGCCTCCTTGATTTGGTACACACATGACTAATAATCCTTCACCAGTTCCAGGAGCTTCAGGACCATTCTCAGTTATACCACCATTGGTGAGAGGTTCTTTATTTGCCAAGGCTGTATCTGGGATGATTTCATTGTTGGAGTCTCTGAGACATTTCCTTGAACATCTTTATCAGTTAGGGAACCCCCTGCCCTCCTAGAGGATTCAGGGATGTCTTCCTGGACTATCACCACACTTGGACACACTCGATTTTGTTCCTTTGTTTTTGATGGCCTTTTCCCTTTAGCTCTCGCCACCTTTAAGATATGATTTTGGGGATTACAGTTCTTGCTTTTATGGCCTAGTTTCTTACATTGAGTGCAGTAGACCGGTTTATCTTCAACCTTCAAATTTTGCCATCTTCTATTTTCCTTGGAAACAATTCAAACTCTAGATGGCACCTCCTTAGAGACGTCTAGTTCAACGCAAACCTAGCTTCACTAGGGCGTGTGATGTTCGTGGCAGAAGCTGAAGCTGCATCCAATTTTAGAGGTCTTTCAGCGACTGAGGCCAATGCATAGAGGCATTCCTTTTTGAATAGATGAAGGGGTAACCATGGAAAGCGAATCCAGACTGGAGCTCTGGAAGGTTCCACCATTGGGTCGAAATGCCTGGTCCACTTGAATATCCGAGCAGGGAAGCCATTGAAATGCCATGTCTTCCTTAGCCATAGTCTTTGAAAGTCTTGTTCATTTTCAAATTTGAACAAGACATAGCGTGAATCCAGTAGCCCGACATGACATTCACCCAAAAAAGCCACTGCAAGCATCTCTTTCCTTATGCACGCCATCGACGGTCTTCCCCATGAAAACTTTCCGACCAAGGTCCAGCAGAATAGTTTTGCCAATTTGTCCTCTTCCTCTGCAGTTAGGATGAGGGCTGGTTCCCCTTTATGAAGCGAAATTGGTAATTTCCTGTCCATGGAGTGGAATGAAGTAGAATGGACAAGGCCATTGTTTGGAGTATCTATGGCCTCTTTGTAGGTTGCTGGAGGCGGAGGGTTTTCCCCTCCTCCGCCATAGGCGGTTGTGAAGGGGAAGGAACAGATATCAATAATTGTCCGTTAGAGTAGAAAAAGTGTTAAACGGTCATGCATTGACCAAGGGTTATTAATTAAGCGGTATTGTCTCAATATTGTGCTAGCAAATTAGAGAGTAACTAGTTCCAAAATCTGTCATAATTATTACACTAATTCTAGTAACATGAATTCTAATGATTAATGTCAAAAAACGACAACACATGAATTCTAGTGATTAATGTCAAAAAACGACAACCCAAAATTTTTCGCCCAGCCTCCAATTTTTATTGGCTTTTTGGTAAAAAAACGGCAAAGTCCAAAAACGCGTTCATTTTTACCTTTTTTGTGCCATTTTCTTGCAGACTTTAAATTGAACATGAATTCTAGTGAATTTTTTTCTAGAAAACCTAGCATATATTCATAGTGGGTAAAATATGATGTTGGAAATACCATAACCCATCGTTACAAAAAGAAAGCAAGAAATATGGAGAACTACTCCATTATATGAGTTTATAATTAAATGACTAAAATGGAATAAAGAAAATTTCTACCTTAGAATAGCTAGAGTATAACTTTCTAATTTCTAATCATCAACCTATGCATCTTACAAGATTTCAAGTGGTTGCAATTTGTATTCATGTGGAAGGTCACAACTATTCAACTTCATATGTTAGGCCGGCAATATCTGCTCTGCCTTATGGGCACCAAGGCAACCCAGAATCAACATTATATCAATCGAAGAAGATGTCCAAACTTTTCAATCACAGTTTAAACCAAGGAATTTACCTTCATAATACACTTGATCATCTAAACTCCATCGGCGGCAGAGATCACACCAAAGAGATGTGTAGCCTCAACCAACCGTGTACAGAACAGCATTTGAACCAAACGTTAGGGTAGGCCACCATCCTTAACCCTAACAATTTTCTTACCAAGAAAGGCACGACATATGCACACAAGCACCAAAAGCAAGCAATAGAATGCAACAAACCAGCACTACAAAGAAACAAGGCCAAGCTGGTTCCTTGGCCTAATTTCCTTGTTATGTCGAGTATCTGAGGGTGCTATAATCAACATAGAAGGTATATAGTGCATCCAAGATCCAACAAGAATTCAGAGAAAGTGGTTTTCATAGTAATAAACAATGTTTCGCAATTTGTCACTAACTTGCCTACCCAATTTGTCCGTTCAAGTTGGCCATAGAAAGATGCTGCTATGTACCCAGCAATTCCAGCAGAAATGCAGTGAATAGAGCTCCACAATTGAAAAAAATAAAACCAACAAGAGTAAATGATGTAATTCTGTGACCCCACAGGCTAGCAAAGATCTAGTAAAGCTCAATGAAAATTGTGCTGACAGAATCTCGAAAAAATTGTGCTGAAAATTAATCTAGTAGAGCTTAATGAAAATTGATCAAGTAAGTCACAAACCAGCCAATATCATCTGAGGCAAAGAACTTTTAATGATCGGGGAAGATCGTCCATGGATCTGCTTTCGATTCTGGTCCACCAATTTTCCTTCCCAAATCGAATCTTTGAAGCTTCCGTTTCTGTCTTCCTCTACAGCAGCCATTGTCATATGAGGTAGAGAACTTCGAAGAATCAAATAAGATCCGTTGAGTACCGGGTTTGAGTTCTTGTCTTCATGAAGCAGATGCTCTTGAAAGTTTTGTTGAACTACAAAAACTCAGCCAGAGCCAAAATAGGCGGATCTCTGTATGCTCAAGCTGTCGGATCTTTTTGGATCTGTCGGTTGCTTTTCGAGGCTTACTCTTCTGGATCTCAGTGCAGATCTTCTAATCATGTCTTTGAAGCTCCTTCTCAGTGCAAATCTTTGGAACTCCCTTTCTGAAGCTCCCTCTTGGAAGCTCCCTCTTCCGGCGGCGATCGGAGCTCTGGTAGCTCCCGTTTACCAAGCTTTCTCTTCCGATGAGAGGAGGATTTCAGGTCACCCCCTCGAGTACTTGATTAACTTCAAACAACAGATGAAGCTTTATTACAACAAATGGAGATCGGGCTTCTAGAATGGAAAAGCCTGATTCAGAGGGTTTGAATCTGAGCTGGATGTAGGTAGCTTCAGGCTAGGAATAGACAAGATTCTGATCCGGAGACTCGAGCTTCCTGTACTAAGAACTGATGTTAAGATGTTGTCTTTAAAAAACGAAAATGCATTATTGCAATGTGAGAAGGAGGAATTGTCTTCAAAAATATGGGATCGGGCCTTTCAGCTTTTCACCTGAAAGGCCTAAAGAATTTTTCAAAATGCCTAGAGTGAAGTTGACAATTTTTGTGAATTCTAGTGATTTTTTTAAACGCTATATATATATATATCTATTTGGCAGGCAAAATACTTCGCTGGATGTACCCAGTCGTACCGTTACATAAGTAAATGCAGTAAATTTGGAGTACTACTCCATTACATGATTTTTAATTAAAATGATACGTGAAAGATAAAGAACTGCCTACGACTTGTGTGGTGCCTCTCTTATCTCCAGTCTAAATAAAGTCTCTGAGTAAATGTTTTATCAAAAGTTCCACGGATTCGGCATTACCTTTTTTCTTAGAATTCATCAAAGTAGTAGATGTTTACATAGTAGTTGTTCGTGAACCTCATTTCAAGATTATCCCAAGTCCTTGCATCCATTAGTGCCCACAGAAGCCAAACTCGTGCCCTCGATCTCGGGCTCTTCTCAAGTCAAAAGCTGCCTGGACAAACTAGTCTCTCCTACACCATTCTCCGCTTTTCTAAAAGATAAAGAGAATAAATTAGCTTCCTATCACTTCTGCCCTGAAATTGCCCCGGAATGATAACATCCGCTTTTCCTATGCAAAATAGCAATTCATCTCCTCTCATCATTCAGCCCCAATAATTTTTTGCCTTTACTAATAATGGGGGAAGGAGACAATTGCAACTAGAGCTATAGAGCATAGACTTTCCAGCATCTAAAATCTGCTATGTTCTATCTTCAGTTGTTAGTTCCATGTTGTACCACTATCCAGTTCTTTCCCAAGGCAAAGCTTCATTAATAACACTGAGACATCGTTTTCGCCTCTTTCCAAAAGTTGTCTCTATCAATCAAAACCATGCCCTAGTTCTTTCCTAGACTCTCATATGCTGTTCAGTGTAGCATTCACAATCACTCTAGTACAATAAAACCTTTTTCTCAAGATATTAGAGGATCAACAAAACTACAACCAACGCATACGAGAAGTGGTTCTAATAGGCAAACAAGCATATAGATAAAACAAAACAAAAAGAGCAAGGCTGTCATGGTGATTATCAGCTTTCAAACATCATGATCAAAGGTCCACAAGTCCAGTGTATTCACATTAGACACAGATAAGAAAGGCAAATTCACACAGTTAGAATTCATTATATTCGATCCAGAAAATGCTCCCGCCCAAGTTAAAAACAGGACAGCAAATAGTTCATATTACCACAAAATTAAATGTCCATCTCGCATTCTCATCAAAACACTTTAAGCACATGACCAGTAAATCTAACGTTTGTATTCTATTATTTCCGCATCAAAGTTTCAGATCTAAAATCCACCCATTGTCAAAATTCGACAAAGCAAATGAGTTGCAATATCCTATTCACAATCTTAATGCAAGCAATTTCTGGTTCACATCGTTCCTCAATCTAGGAAACGGATTCAAGCATTAGAATTTGGCAAAAAAGAGAGGCCAATCTGACATAAACTCCAGCAGTCAGGGCAAAGCATAAATCAGAAATTCGTGCTTACCCAATTAATTTTCCGTTTGAAGCATGATTATACCAGTTGGAACTGAGCAAGGAGAAGAAAGTAACCATCTGGACTGAGCAGGAGCTGAACTCATTACTGCCTTCGTGACTGCAGTTCCCTTTTGCCATTGAAACTCATTCTCGCCTTTGAAGATTGAAGCTCCTTTTTTCTGTTGAAGGTTGTGACTGAAGATCGAGATTGCTGCTTGAAGATCGTCCCTGCCATAGAAGCACGTGACTAAATCCACGCGTTGCTTGAAGATCAAAGTTGAATCCCAGTGATGTAGCTCGTTCCTGCCTTTAAAGAAGAAGGCTAAAACTGAGCAATGAGAGCTTGGATCTTCGTCGGTAGCTTCTTTTTCGAGTCCAGCCCCGATTGAGGGTTGAAGATCTGAGCTTTCAAGCATGAGCTTAGGACTGACGGAAAGCATCTGACGGAAGATCTGAAGGCTAGAGCTTGTAGATGGCATCACCTTGGGATTCTTGCAGATGATCTGTGGATTGCGCCGCCTTGGGAGGTGATCTTTGAGATGATGTGTGAGCTGATCTTCAGTCTTAGTACTGTTCAGCTATAGATATAGCCGGTCGGTGTGAGAGTGAATATCTTTAGCTGCCTTTTGAAGCTCGACCTTCAGCCGTGGTGTGAGGCTCGATCGATCCCTTTTGAAATCAGAAGTTAAGAGCTCCATTTTGAGTCCGGTCATCAGTAAATGGTAAAAATGGAAGAAATAGTGAAAGATTGTAAGTGTTGTAAGTGTTGAATAGGGCCTTTCAGCTAAAAAAGCATATGAATTCTAGTGATTTTTTTTTGCTAACCTCGTTTTGAGGGTGGTCGGCACTCCATATTTATTAGATAAATTGGTGGATGATGGACATACCCTAATATCATCCTTACAAGCAGTGACCTCTTGCAATCGGATCCATTTACAAACTTATGGCCTACTGGATCCAAGCACAAGGAGATTTTGGAATTTAAACTTGGACTACTTTCTCTATTTACAAGCAAATGTAGTAAAATTCTATTAGTCAAAAGACTTCTATGATCACAAGGAGTGACAAAAGGTCCCTTTTTATCAGGACAATTGTGAGCAAAAAATTATGTCTTTGGCATAGCTCTATCATAATCCTTACTGTTGAAAAATCTTCCACACTGCTCTTCTTTTTCCAACTTCAGTTTCTCATCGTTTTCAAGGAGTAGGAGACAATTGATACATTGGCAAAACAGGTCATCATGTTCCTTTTTTATGAGGCACCTGGAGCCAGAGGGAAAGGGGGGCAGAATTGGCAAGAGTTTTTTCCCTGAACAGTACCTCGGATTATGTGAAGGTGCCAAAAGCAGCAGGCATGCCCTCTTTTCGAGACTGGGAACTAAAAGGTAGCAGGACTACTTACAATCAGCTTCCCTTGGGTGCCTTTAGTGTTTCTTGCATTCCATTCTTAGATTTTGCACATTAGAGCAGAACAGAGGCAACCAGCCCTAATCACAGTAGGCTGGGGCAAGATTTATTACCTAGTTTGTAGGGGGATAGGAAATGGCTCGTAGTTTCATTTTGTTGCAGACAAAAACTATTACCATTTTTTAACACCAAGGTTAGGACATGCTGTCTTTCCAGCTTTAGAACTGCTAAAAATGAGGACGAGCTTTGAGAGACCTATTTCGAAGCTAGTCTCTCGGCTGGGAGATTGGCTTCCTTCAAGGCTACGGATATACAGGCAATCTCTTGAATTTCCTCCAAAATATGTCTGATCGGCCATGCCCTCCATGACTTTATACCCCGTTGCAGCTCATTCGAATCTGACTCTAATATGATTTCCTTTGTGCTGAACTCCTACACGTGCTTATATAGCTACGCCCCGCCAAAGCTTCCACCTACAGTCTATAGAGAATTAGAGTAAACAGCAAAATAGGGAGAGGGAAGAGAAGGTTACCTCTGTGGTTTCTGAAAATTCCTCCAGTTCTCCAATATTCCCCCATCCTAGCTACAGCAAAATTAACCTTAATCGCTGAGGGGTCCCAGGGATTCCATTTGATGCATTGGAGGACTAATTTCCTCCTGATGTTTATACAGGCATCCCAGAAGGTTTTCCATTCTAAACCAATTAGTTGAACCCCTTGGAATTTTATATAACTAAGTTCTTTAATCGACTTGAAGATCCTTACCACTAGTGCCTCCACATCTGGTTTGGCTTTATCAAAAGTTATCTTGTTTCTTAGTTTCCACAGCCACCAAAAGATGAGTGAAGGGCAGATCTTGATGAGGAACCTTCTGCATTCCGAAATATTCCTGTGGTTTTGCCACCAGGTATGAAGGGATCCTGCAAGAGTTAGCTCTTGGCAGATTATTCCAACTTATGCTACAAATATCTTTCAAACTTTTTGGGCTAAGGAACATGATACAAAGATGTTGTTCAATGTTCCCTCACTGGCACAGCACCAAGGGCAAGTAAAAGGGCCCAAGATACCTACCTTATGTAGGTTGTGCCCGATCGGGATTTTATCTCTGATAAGTCTTGTCATCAGGAAGGAGACCTTTATTGGGACCACATGATCCCAAATGAAACTTGTGTGGGGGGTGGAGTGACTTATGACTGCCCCTGATCTGGTTATATGCTGATTTCAAGCTGAATTTACAATCTGAGGAAAGTGCCTAGATTATCTTATCTACTCCTCCAAGTATGGCCGTAGATTCTCTGAAAATCCCACTTGGAACTAGAGGCATACGGTTTTGAATTTTGTCCCAATCCCATCTCTGAGTCCCAAGCACTTCTGCTACTTTATAATTTCCTTGCACATTCAAAAGTTCGGATAACTTACCTCTGTGGCTCCAGTTGTCAAAGAACATACTACAGTCTCCACTTCCAATATGGAATTGAATGTATTCTTCAGCCATAGGATCTGCATTAATTAGTCTCTTCCAAGTGTTAGAGTCACCTCTCCGGGCCACAATCTCTGAGGGGTGGTGTGAGCTACAATACTTTGACCATAGAAACTTGGCCCCTAAGAAGTTTTTGTCTCTAAAATGCCACCAAAGTTTAAGGGTTTGAGCAGTAACTACATGGTTAAAGTCTTTAAATCCTAGTCCTCCCTCCTCTTGAGAGTAGCACAGCTCAGACCACCTGATCCAGTGGTGTTTAGACCCCTTTACCTCTACAGACCAAAGGAAATTAGAAAGCAAATATTGTATCTGATTGATAACTCTTCTAGAAGGATTTATACTCATATGGTGGTGTAGAAGGGAAGTGATGAGAGAACACTCTTAATCAGAGTGATCCTACCTCCTATTGTCAGGAATTTGGAGCTCCAACCCCCTATCTTTTAACTAATCTTTTCTACTAGGGGTCTTATTGAGCAGCAGGAATTCTCTTAAAGTGACGAGGTTAGCCTAGGTAGTTCGATGGGAGAGAGCCTCTAGCAAATCTAGTGATTGAGCCAATCAGGTGTTTCCTTGAAAAAGGCAACCTTTCATGTACCAGGTATGAACTCTTGGCTGCATTAATCTTCTGTCCTGACACTTTCTCATAATGCTGCAATTTCTCCATAATATTTCTGACAGCTTGTGGTTTCGCATAGGAGAAAATAATTAAGTCGTCTGCATATGCAAGATAAGTAATCCTTGGACAATTATTTGGAACACAACACTCCATACCCTTCCCCACATTACTGTTTAGGACCCCAGATAGGTATTCTGAACTGAGGACAAAAAAAAGAGGAGAAATAGCATCTCCTTGTTGCAGACCTCTAGAGGCTTTGAACCATCCTTTGCTAGACCCATTAACAAGGACTGAGAACCATACATTCGAGACCAATCTCCACACTAGATCAATCCATACCTCTCCAAACCCCAGCAGCCTTAGAACCTGTAATAACAAGGGCCAATGGACCCTGTCATAAGCCTTTTCCATATCTAACTTAAGTGCTACATTGCGTTCCTTACTTTTCCTATTGATGGTAGAGATCATCTCACTAGCCAATAGGTAGTTGTCTGTGATCAATCTATCCACCACAAATCTAATCTGATATTCTGAAATAATTTTTGGGAGGACAGAGGTAAGTCTTGATGCCAACAGTTTGGACATAACTTTGTTTAGAAAGTTGCAAAGGCTAATAGGTCTAAAGTGCTTAAATGATGAGGGGTTCGAAACTTTTGGGATAAGTGCTATAGATATTGCAGTCATGGCCTGTGGCAGTTCCTCACCATTTACAAAAGATTGCACAGCCCTAAGTAAATCCTGACTCATTATATCCCATGCAAAATTAAAAAACAGACCAGGAAAACCATTCGGGCTTGGGGCACTTTTAGGGTTTATGCTTTGTACTACCAACTTCAGCTCCACCATGTCAAGGATTATCGTAAGGGCCTCCCTATCCCCTATCTAAGAAGGCCATTAGTAGAAGCTGAGAGTCAATCCTAGTGGTGAATTGCTCTGCCGAATACAGATCAGAAAAATACTGGATGGCTAGTGTTGCTATTTCCTCCTCTCCTTACACCCACACCCCCTTCTGATCTTGAATTCTATGAATATAGGTCCTTACATTTCTGCTCTTCACATAAGAGTGGTAAAACCTGGAGTTTCTATCTCTCTCCTTTGCCCATTTGATATTTACTTTCTGGGCCCAAAACATTTCTTCTATTCCTAGCTGGTATTTGGCCTTGGCAGCAGCTTGGCTCAAGAGTACCCTAGAGACAGGACTGATTTCATCCTCATTTTCTAACCTTAGAAGCTGTTTCTCAGCCTGTTCAGCCTTGGTAAAGATGTTTCCAAAGGTTGTTCTATTCCAGTTCTTTAGCGCTTGTTTGACTATCTTAAGTTTCTCCGTAAAAGTCCTAATAGGGCTGTCTATGACATTCGTTTCCCAGGCCTTTTTAATAATTGGAAGACACTCATGGTGAATAGTCCATAATGACTTAAATCTAAAGGATTTAACTAAGCCCACTTTATCCTTCTGAATTTCCGGTAGACGGTGTGTATGATCAGAAGGTGATCTCACAATGTGAGATAATTTGCCACTAAGTTGCTACTTTGAAACTGATTGTCCACCAATGCCCTATCTAATCTTTTCCAGATCCTAGCCTTTCCCTCCCTATTGTTGCACCAAGTGAATTTAGCACCACTAAAAGTTACCTCAAACAATCCTAAGATGGACATAAATCCTGAAAGTTCTCTAGCCTTCCTAATGTTAATCATTTTATCCCCTTTCTTCTCATCCCTATACTTGATACAGCTCCAGTCACCCCACAAAACCCCAGGCAGTTGGAGCATCTGTAGATCCATTAAAGATTGCCATAAGGCCTCGCGCTTCGACTCTGTACATTTTCCGTATACATTTGAAATTAGTAGGGGACCATACAGTTCAGGGTGGTGTACTTCCAGTGTAATTTGTTGATCTGTAGCAGAAATGATAGTACAGAAAAAAGGTTTCCTAAACATGACCCATATCGAGCTACCTGAATTGGAATAGGCTACATCAAATTTAAGTCTCCTTTTCACAAATTCTAACTTATCTATATCTGCAAAAGGTTTAACAATCACTAGATAGTCACACCTATGTGTTGAAAGGATTTTCCTAAGCTTTTTAAAGTTAGGGATTTTGTTAATACTCCTAATATTAACATTAATCAGCTGCCGGTTATTAAAGGTTGTTAAGGAGTGGCCAAGTTTCTTGCACTCAGAGCAGTAAGCCGGGAAATCCTCGAACTCAATCTGCTGCCAATAGCCCCTTTCTCAAGTACCAATCCACACTCTATGAGGAAGGTGTTTGAGCACGTCAATTTCCACTCAGATCCGAGCCTCCCTGAGTCGGAGTACTTTCTCTGCAGCTGCTGAAGCCAGATCAATTTTCAACGAAATTCCCACAGCTGTACTAATGGAGTATAACTTTTCCTTGTTATGTACATGAAGAGGAGTAAAGGAAGCTTTATCCAAACAGGAGTGATGGAAGGTTCCCGATCGGGAGAGAAATCAGGAGTCCATCGATATATTTTTGCTTGGAACCCAATAAAGGTCCAAGCTTTCTTCATCCACATCCTGTGGAAATCACACTCTAGCTGAAATTTAAAAAGTATGTGTTGTTGGTCCACCAATGCTATGTAAACTTCACCATTGAAGGCAGCCTTTGTGATCTCTTTTCGAATAGAGGCCATGGGTGGACGGCCTCTCGAAAATTTCCCAACAAGCGTGTATTGAAAGGGAAGAGCAAGCTGGGCTTCTTCCTCCTCAGATATAAAAAGGGCAAGTTCTCCCTTGTATGTGGAAAGACCTATGTGCGGAGTGGAGGTGAAGGAGACATCGATTTCTTTAGACCAAGAAGAAGAAACAGCCTCTCGGAAGGATTTCAGGTGTTTGGTCAAAGACACCATTAGCTGCACTGTTGCTGCCATTTCCGGCCGAAAGGCCCTAGATCCGGCCAATCAGTGAGAAGGGGAGAAAGAGGCTCTGGCCAAAAGGCCGGAGCCCTTGGAGAGAAAGGCTGTATCGATCGGGTGAAACTGATGTGCGGCTATCTTTGCTATTGAGATGAGATTAGGAACGCGTTCATTTTGACATTTTGTATGAATTCTAGTGATTAATGTAAAATTTTTCGCCAAACCTCAAATTTTCATGGGCTTTTTGGTAAAAAATGGCAAAGTCCAAAAACGCATTTATTTTGACTTTTTTTCTTCAGTTTTATTCACTGACCCTAATTTGAAGATGAATTCTAGTGGTAAATTTCAAAAAGCGACAACACAAAAATTTCGCCAAACTACCAATTTCTATGGACTTTTTGTTCAAAAATGACAAAGTTCAAAAACGCGTTCATTTTTACGGTTTTTGTTATGTTTTTTTGTTGACCTTAATTTGAACATGAATTCTAGTGATTTTTTTGTTTTTTATTTTTTTAAAATACGAGCCTATTTATACCATCATGAACAAAATACAGTGCCTGATATACCCGACCACACCGCTACAAATAAAAGCCAATAAAATTGGAGTACTACTCCATTACATGAGAAAACATGAATTCTATTGAATGGAGTACTACTCCATTACATGAAAATCATTACATGACAATTTTTGTAAGCTAATAATAAAATTTAGAGAAACACTACTATAGGAACAACCAAAGTAGTAATGCTCTTAATCCCTCTTGAAAGTATAAACCCAATCATATTGCAACTTGCAAAATGTTCAAAGTAATCGAATTTACGAGCTAATGAAGCTGCTTTACCATAATAGACATTATAGCCATCCGCGCATATTCTTTAAAGCGTAGGACTCTATATTCAGCTCATGCAAATATGGCCACGCATTACAAAAGGAGCTTTCCTCAATATTTTGCAGAGCTTGCATAACCAAACACTACCAAGTACATGAATACCCAATACTTCTTGCCAAGCGGCAAGGGCACAGGAAAATTTAATAAATACATGACTAAAACAAACAGCAAATGGCATGGGGATTCTCCTCAAAAGTACCAAGTGGTTCACATTCAATTTCTGGTTCAAAGGTAATTAAGTCGCCATGAACTATTCAGCAATTGAGAAACAAGTATTACCATCAACAAAAGGGGAAGCAAGACTGACTTATCTCACCAAATTCATGACTGAGCTACCAATTACATGACAATAACAGTCCAGCCAAGAACTATACTCCAATATTTAAAATTCCATTTGAAATTAGCATACTATCACCAAAGCTTGTGCAAATCTACAACAAGACTAGGCACTCGAATTACTCATCAAAGCAATCAAAATGACTGGATTACCAAGTCCATAAATCATCAACAATTAGAACAATTGTGCAATTTATTCAGTCCAGAGCCGTCTTGCCTTATCTCCAAATTCCTAAAAGTGTAACTCAGCCTCACATAGCTCACCAGATAATGTACGACTATATGAAAGAGGTTGAATGGGGGCTCTTCTCAAGTATATCACACATATGTCCAAAGGTTCCATATTCAATGTTCAAAACCAAGGTGGAACATATTCAGTTCCTGTTCTCAACCGATAGAAAGTTTAGGTTGTCGTACCTCAATGAAAATTTTGGAATTAATACATTTAAGCCTAGTTAAGGCACAACCATGAATTCAAAACTCAAGTTTCAGATGTCCAAATTAGGAGCAAGCAAAACTTAAAGTGAACCACTAATATCCTGTCTGTTCACAAGCTCCAAAAAAAACCAAGGAAATTTGGGCAGCAACCATAAACATTAAATCAAACCACAGAATTCTTTAAGATTTCCATATTAGAAGTAAGCAAAATCGAAAATGAGCCACTGAGCTCCTGCCTTTTCCAAGCTCCAAAACCAGATTAAAACCAAGAAAGTAAACCAAGAGCTTCCAAAGCTCGATCTGGACCAAGGAACAGCTGTTGCAGCTTAATCTTAGAGCTGGAGCAGGGAGCAACTTGTGCTAGAGCTCGATCTGAGCTCGATCTTTAGATGGCTGAGCAGTTGCTAGATTTCTTGAGCCGATCCTGGTTAGTCGGAAACCGATTATGGCTACTCCTTTTTTGGTAGAATGGTCAGCTGGATCGTACTCCACTGTAGCTGGTCCCGATCTTCAGCATTCAGATCGGGCTCGAGTTGATTCAAAGGCGAGCAAGCAGTAGCAGCACACTGTCATCAGCACCCTTAGAGAGTGCTTTCGATCTAGTCAGCTCTCTCTCCACTATAACTGGTTATCGAGATGGGAAGTACTTGGTTCGCTAGGGATAGAGAGAAATGAAGTTATCTGCTAAAGATCTAAAGTAGTTGGTCCTTCAGTAGTGTACGGGCTTCGATCGGTCTTAGCTCGTTCAGGTTGAGTTGTGGATGTGGGTTTGTGGATCTGTCGGCTGAACTTGAGAGTGGAGGTTGAGAAGGTGAATGACAAGATTCTTGCCAGAGATTTGGTGGTGAAGAGCTATAGGATGGGAAGTTGAAGGCTTGGGAGGCTGTAGAAAGAAAAAGAAAGACTTTAGGTGACTCGATGGTGTGAGAGCTAGAAAGAAGGAAGAGGGCTTAGGTGATTCAACAAAGCCGGTTGACCGGCTCTGGCCTTTTTGGCCAGAGCCTGCGAGAAAGAGCTCCTGAAGTTTGAGAGAAAAATCTAGTGAGATAATCTAGTGAGAGAAATAGACTACATGAATTCTAGTATTTTTTTAAAGTAGATATTTACATAGCTAGACCAAACAAAATACAGTGCCGGCTATACCCATCCACACTGTTACAAAGCAAATGCAATAAATTTGGATTACTACTCCATTACATGCAAGATTTATCTCTATATATGAAAGGAGAATAGAGATAATCTACTTGAAAACAAATCCAATAGATATACTCTATTTGCTTTTAAATTTGAAGCCCTAATCCAGTACATGAATTCTAGTTATTTTTTTTTAGTTGGCTAACCTCTTTCTTGAGGTGGGTCGCCGCTCCATATTTATTAGATAAATTGGTGGATGATGGACATACCCTAAAATCATCCTTAGAAAATATGAACTCTTGGCTTCGGATCCATATACATATTCTAATGGAGCCAAAATCAAGAGCCTTAATAAGCGTAAACTTGTAGTACTTCCTCCATTTACAAGCAAATGACAATAGATTCTACCTATCCAAAAGACTCCTATAATCACATTAGGACAATTGGAGAATGACAAAATGATATCTTACAACTATGAAGGATGCATGTCTTAGACTTTATTTTCCATTTATGTTTGGACTGTCCTTCACCTCCATTGTTTCGGATTAGAGAGCAGTAGGATTGAAAGGAAATGTTCAGCAAGTGCAGCATATTCTCCCTCTTCTTTGACAGATTAAGCATAGCCCCACTATCATTCGAGCCCTCAATATCCAAATGTGGGGTCTTCACTTTTGGCAGCATGTTGGTTCCAGGAACATAAGACCAAGAACCCAAAGAGAATTGTCTTTGAGCAAGTGCAGCAAGTCCCCTCCAGATTAGACAAGTCCCCATCATTTTTAGCAACCTCACTTCTGTACCCAAGGTTGAGGACCTTCTCTTTTGGCAGCATGTTGGATCCAAAACCATCAGACCAAATAATGTACATGTGTAACAGGCAGGACATCACAGCTTGCAAACTAGTCCTAGCATCAGCAGACTGGAGCCTAATAGTTTGAGAGCGGCAAGCCAGCCCTAACATGAATTCTAGTGATTAATGACAAAAAACGACAACCCAAATTTTTTTGCCAAACCTCCGATTTCAATGGGCTCTTTGGTCAAAAACGGCAAAGTCCAAAAACGTGTTCATTTTGACTTGTTTTGTTCCGTTTTTTTCGTTGAACATAATTTGAACATGAATTCTAGTGATTTTTTTTGGAAACTGTCTATATATATATATATATATATTGGGCAAAATACAATGTTGGATATACCCAAAGACACTGTTACAAAGTAAAAGCGATAAATTTTGAGTACTACTCCATTACATGATTTCTGAGTGAAGGAAATGATAGAAGGATGATAAGAGAAGAACTACTCGAGGCCTCTAGAGTAGAACCTCTCTAGTCTCCTGTCCAAATAAAGTGCAAAAGTATTCGTCTAGCAAAGGTTCCACCATATACTTCTCTTGGCGTTCCTTGAGTTCTATCTACAGTAATTGAATTTACACACTGGGTGCTCAAGGACCTCATTTCCAGTTAATCCAATGTCCACCATTATGTCCATTCGTGCCCACACAAGCCAAACTCCTGCTTTCGAGCCCAGGATACCTCTCAAGTCAAGCTCTCAGGACATTACTAGTTTCCCCTTCACCATTATCCGCCTTTCCAATAGATAAGAAGAAGAAAGTAGCCATCTCTCGCATCTGCCCTAGGAAGCCTAGGATCGATAACCTCCATATCCAGTTTCTATGCAAAAAAGCAGTGCAACTCATCAATTATTCTACCCCTTCACACTTTTTTGCCTTTTCAAATGATGGGGACAAAAGACAAATAAAGCTTTATCTTTAGAGCATAGACTTCACTACAACCAAAATCACTAGTCTCTAGATTCATCTGTTGGCTTCAATTAGTACAAGTTCCACTATCCAGGTTCCTGAGTTTTGTCCCAAGACAAGCCTTCATCGATACCTTAATAGAGGACAGTTCTTTTTTAGCCCCTCTCCAGTCGGTACCTCTGCAAGTAACAGACAAAGTCTTCCCTGATTCTTCCCTCATTATCCTCAGACTCTCCATACAGTGTAGCAATCCCAGTCGCTCTAGCCCTGTAATTCCTTTACCTCAAAATAATAGAGGACAAGTAACAACTAACACATGGATATAAAGATTGCGAAACAGAAATAGCAAAGCTATCGTGGTTCCGTGTGGCCTGAGCACTATAGATCATCAACCTCCATTATCAAAAACAAGATCCAAGGTCAACATCAAAGTCCAAAGTCCAGTGTGCTCAAATTCAGTAAGGATAATGTGCACTAAATTCTGATTTTAACTCCAACCAAGAAAACTTGGCATAGACACATTAGTTCGACAATTCTCCCAACAGAAGAACAAATAAAAGACAATACAATTTCCAGTTCCAAACAATGGCTAATACATGAAAACGAGGCAATATTGTCATGGCCATGTTAGCATCACACTTCCAGCTTCTATTCAAATCAGGTGTAATCCAAAATTTAGTCCCGAAGCAAAAGGATTTCGGCATCCCATCATTCCTCAACATACAAAATTGGTTTTTCTAAAAACATTTCTCCAAGACAAGATGCAAGCATTCAAGATTTTACATGCAAACAAAATGCCAATCAGACATTAGTTCTAGCAGTCAGAAGCCAGAATTAATTTACTCAATCAAGCATGGAAATTAACAAACAAGACTCCTTGCTGGCCAATGAGGCGTGAAAAATTTTCATATGCCTAAGACCTTAATTATTTATATATTGAATTTCTAGAATATTTAACATGGAACAGGCAATCAAAGGAATAGCAGCGCCGAAAAAAGAGACAAGTCATTGGCAGAATACATACTATACACCTATTCAAAGTGAGAAATTTTATTTTTGTATGCCTTTGATGCATTATCGGAGACCGGCTTCTTTCAAAAATTTAAGAACTATGAATGGAAAAATGAAACATATAAACAAGCTTCTAAACTATTAGGATTGCTTCAAGAAAATAACAATGCAAAAATTTTTATGTAAGAAGTTGTGGTCTATATGATGCCAAACACCTTATGACAGTTATTTGCAGCTCTTCTTATGCATTGTAGTCCTAAAAATCCAAAACAATTGTGGTTCAAATTTGAGTTTTTCCTTTCACAAGATTTTATTCTTGACAGAACACTAAGCCAGAATATGATTAGATAGAAGACAGTACAAATAATATATAGGTTTTTGTATTGAATGAGCAAGACTTTAAAAGATTTTAATATTGTTTTACGACTTAACAGAATTGGGACAAGTCGATAGTTTAACGAAAGAGTTGAAAGCAGAGATGATATGAATGGTCGAGGCTTAGAATCCTGGACCACCAATCCACAATCTTTGGATCGTTGTTGGCAAGCAAATCGAACAACACAAACAAGAAAGCAAAACAACAAAAAGGCGGAATAGAGATATGAAACGAAAAGGTTGATGTTAAGCCAATCAAGCCCTAACGTTATTACAAAATAATCAACATAGCTAATGTAATCAATATCTAACTTAATTAGTTTGGCTTGTTCCTGACTCAAGAACGGGTAGGCTAAACCTATAGCTCCTCACTAAAGGCTTCGCGGGATTTTAAACAGAAAGTGTTTCACTTTAGCGAAGCTAAAATTCTTTCAATATCATATATAAAAAACGTTACATGGCCTACTTAAATAGGTAGGAAGTTCGGCCATAAGCTTTAGGAAACCCTAATCATAGCTAATTACAACTTGACTTCCTAATTAACTAACAAACTACTTTCCTAAACCAACAAGACAAGCAAAACACGTTTTTGCTTCTATGAAAAGAACACGCCTAAAGCTCCTAAAATATAGGAGTTTACTTTCCTAATTATTATGCAAGATAATTGGGCCAAGTAATTGACACTTAAACAAACATTCAAGCTCATAATTAAATGTTAATGGATTTAATTATTACAACTCAAAATTAAACCCTAATTTCTTAAGAAATGGCGTGAATCCAAGATGTGAAAATCGAAGCACACCATCTTAGTCTTCAATGTAATCCATGAACACTTCTTCAAGGTGGAATTTCCTTAAGCTCCAATGTAGAACTCCTAGGAACTTCTTCATGAATTGTGATGCAAGAAATGTTCCAAACAACTTCATGTTGAGATGGTGAAGATGGTGACGCCAAGTGATGTGATCTAAATCAAGGCTCCAAAAAGTTCAAATACATTTTTTTAGAGGTTGAAAATTCAAGATCTTAACAATGCTTGATCATGAAGTAAATAAGGACTTTTGGTCTTTCTAGGTGTTTCCAATTCAATGCAAATGAAGTTTACACTTCCCAAGCTATTGATATTAATTCACAAGCCATTGGAAACACAAAATAATTAAATTGAGCAAGGTGGAGGTAGCAAACAAAGAAGGCAGCAAGGAAATTGCATTTCCAATGCAATCTGCCCAACATGTTGTTTTTTGCATTGTTTTCAACTTTTGTGATGTGTTGCTGCCTAGGTTCACTTGAATTTTGTTTTTGAGGCTAAAGAGTGAATGAAATGGTGGCTAAGTCAGCCAAGACCAAGCCATAGAAGCTCTAGGATCAAGCAAGACTCAACCGGTCAAAGTTCACCCAAGCTTGGTCAATAATTGTGGGCTGTTTTGTTCAAGGATATTTAATTTCGGTCAAGGCTGCTTGGAATGCTTAAAGGCAGATCAAAAGCCATTCAAAGAGTCAAGGAATGCATCGGAATCAAGGCTGGTCTTGGTCCAATCTTCTATGACTTTATTAGTTCCAAGACAAGTGTTAATTAGGCTTTTAAGTTTCCTATACATTGCTTAATTGTTTTCTTGTTTTATGTAACCTTTAGATTAGGGTTTTCTATCTACTTATATATTGTAAAACGTCCAAAATATAAAGAATATGAGTTAATCAAATTTGTGAGAGTTTCTCTCTTTGGTTCCTTGTGAACTTTTGGAACTTATCAAGCCTTATTGCTTGTGGCGTTCACCCCTTGACTTATCAATCAAATAATCACATTTGATTGTGGCGTCATTCTACCATTCTATCTAGCATACCTCCTGTAGAACGATCCTAGGATTTCATCTCGATATTGGGTTTCGTCCATTGCGGGGCGGAGTTCATATCACCAAGTTGTCTTCAAGATTGTTGGTGTGTCGTTTTTGCACCAAAATTAATACTTACTCTAAAAGATTAATAATAGTGTAGTGAGAGTAACGTCGATCCCACGAGAAACAACAAATCTTCTAAATTAGTTAACTTGCTTTTCCTCACAACAAATAAAATTATAAATAATAATAATAACTAGATAATGAAAACGAACAAATGAACAAAATTAATAAATACCAAATTTACTGAAATTAATTTACTTAAAATAAAGATATGGCTAATAAGCAATCCACACTAATCAATTTTCATTGTTCATTGACGCAAAGATAACAATTTCAATATTAACCAATTAGTTATAAAATACTGAGAATCAGCTCTGACATATTTCAATCCTTCCTTACTTATTCGATAGTTAACAAGTATCTGTTTAATCAACTATTTCCCTATTTCTAACATAACCAGGCCGGAATCAGCTTATCACCCAGTTCAATGTTACAAAACCATTAAATATTAGAAGGACCTAACTCTAACAAATTATACCATGATCAGCATGCAATAATTTGTTAACTGATTGTTTCCATCTACCGAGATAGCAGCTTTACCACTAATTAATCTTACTATTTAAATCCTGTGATTTACCTAGGGATTAATTGGCTCTACCTAAATTTATTAAAGTTGATCAGGCTTTAATCAATAAAGGTAATTATCGCTATGCACAGAAAACTCACAGAATTAATTATGAAATTATTCTTAAGGACAATTGGGTCTCACGACTTATTCATGATTAATGCTTCTTACTTACTCGCCAAATAAAGAACTACTCACAATTCATAATTAAAATAAGACAAGAATAAGAATTAAAAAGGAAATTAAATTAAATTGAAAATATCAAACCAGGTTGCCCGTCGTTTGGGCACACGACGAACTACCGTCTTGCTTTTAAAATCTGGGCTGCTGCAATTCTGCAGACCCAGCTGTGATGAAAACTTCTAAATGTATAGTAAAGCTGTAAAGAGATGTCTTAACCCTAACTAATCTACTCCCTTATATAGGGGAGAGAATAAGACTTCCTAAACCAACTCAAATAATGAATCTTCATTGTTTTAAAAATCAATTAAGCCACATGCGGCTGTAAAAAGTAAGCTTCCTAATCCAACTCAACCACCCAATTGGTAACTTCCAAGAATTCATGAACTGCCATCTTTCTTCAATCTTGTCTCCAGCCATTAAATCTTCTATAAAGCACTCTAAATCCATCTTTTCCTCTAAGAAATCCCGCATCATGGAACCTTCCAAACTCTGCAAGAATGAACTTAATTAAGCACAGATTTTCCCTCACAAAGCACATAAAATCATAAGCAATAACATAACTATTTCGTGCTTATCAAGATCCCCACACTTGAATCATGCTGGTCCCTCAGCATTCAAACAGAAAAGAAAATAAACAAACAGACAATCACATAAACAAATAAACCACTTCACTAAATAAACACCAGTCAAACAGACAATCACATAAAAAACTGCGACTGGGCCGTTAGCCATTGAGAAATGCTCCTACCAGAACATTTTCTGAGCAATTCTTTACTTGCAGACTTTCATCATTGAATCTCCCCATATAACTTCGGAGGGATTCACTATCCCCCTGACGGAGATTCAATAACTCTGCCGTGAACTTATCAAACTTCTTTCGTTGTAGAAACTGGTTAAAAAAGAGATTACACAGCTGAGAAAAGGAATCCACACTTCTTGGCTTACCAAAGGCGGGCTTTTCCTTCCAGAGTAGTAGGAAATTCCTGGCACTTTGTTTCCTCTGGTGCCTTCAAGAAATCCATCGTGGACTCGAACCTATGAATGTGGTCATTGGGATCGGTATCTCCCATGTAGTCCTGCAGCTGCAGTAGCTTGAAACGATGAGGTAAAGGAAAATCAGTGATCTCCTTTGACAAGGGACTATCCCTACGGGGTATTCTTTTCCCGAGATTATTGCTCATCTCCTGATTTGTGTTCTCCCCGCCTCCAGTTTGGGGAAAAGGTTGAGTTGCAAATTTCCTGTCATTCTCTCCGTCAGATTCGCTATGGATCACCAGGGGTGCTTTCCCTCGGTCTTTCTGCTGATCATCATTTTTCTTACGAGCCTCCTTAACCATGGCTTCCATTTTATCGTAATGCCCAGCGAATATTTTCATCAACTCAGGGGTAATTCGGTTATCCCCCTGCTGTGACTTTTCATGGTCTTTTTGGTGAGAAGGTGACGATTGCCTCTGCTCTTCTCGCATACTCGTCTGAGTAGTTCCTCTCATCGATCTAGTGTTTGCCATCAAAAAATACAATCTTGTTGTGTGAACCTTTTGTTTGTTTCCACAGACGGCGCCAATTGATGAAGCTCAAATCTGCACGTCAGGATATTGTGAATTCACCGAGCAGAAGTTACCGAGCTCCAAGCAATAATCCCTCAATTATCTGTAAAAAAATAATAGCGTTAGAGAAAAGTCCCGAGGTGGTCCCCGGGGATTATACTCCGATGCCAAAGTCAGTAATTTAATGAAAAATCTCCTTTTATTTCAAATATGATTCACATATATAAAATATCATTCTGTTACCGTTAAACTGTTTCTGGGTTTTCTCCTTGGTTGCTGAGGATTTGCCATGTTTGACTTATTCCTTCTCGTTATGAAATATTTGGATAATGTTATATCAGTACCCATTTTAAAATTTTATCATATACATGGCATATTCTGTTTTAGACTTGTTTACTATATCCAAGGAGTAAGTATGAAAGCAATAGATCATATTTTTGTGACAACTTTTAACTATTAAGTATGGTTATTGTTGTTGTCTTAAGCTCTTTCATTCCGTATGAGCTATTATACATAAGGTCATAATTTAATATATAGAGTATAATGTTGTACTTTTGTCTATGAAACACAAATGCACTGCTTAAATTATACTTTGTAGGCTAGTTGGAGTCATTATATATAGTGGTAGACCTTTACCTTGTTGTATTGGACAAAAGAAAGGGTTACGAGTCTACATCTATTGAAGAATGTACTAGTACGTATATGATAATTAGATGATGAATGTTGTAGTAGAATCAAATAAAACCTCAATAATGAGGTCATTACAATCAATGTACCTAGAGAAGGAACGTGGATGGAAATGAAACACCATTTTGTACTCTTTGCATATCTTTCTGAAATGGTATTTAAAACAATAAAGTAACTTCCTTTCTTGCATCTTTTTTCATACGACAATCACTAATGACAAATTCAGGAAAGGACTACGACAAGAATAAAATAATGTTTCACATAGTGGCAACATATAAACTGAAGAATCAATTGGTTACAACCATAATTTTCATATCACTTATCACATATGAAAGAGATAGTTTTTTAATCCACTTGTTTTGATGATTAACTAACAATTATATATACTAATGTTTCAATAAACTTTCTTGAAGTGATAGATATTCAAAAAGGAAAACATGAACTCTGAAGTTATTGAAAACATGAAGAAATAAATATTAGGTAAAATATGAAAATCTCCAACCCCAAAATTCTTATTTTGGGTTAGCTTATAAAATGTTTAACTCTTTAAAATCTCACTTAAAATGATTCTCAAAAGGGAAAGATGAAAATATATTGTCTTGAAAACAAAAATTTTACAAAAGTTAATTTATAATTTCACAAAATGATTCAAAAATTGACAAAAAAAAAAGAATATTGGATGATTAGTAGTAAAGATATGTCATCTGATCCTTTTTTTAACAAAATTATGAAATCTCAAGTATTTAGGTTCAAAGCCCTCTAAAGACGGGTCGTCCAATATTTTTGAACAAAATTAGGAAGTCTCAAATATTTAGAATTGGACCTTTCTCAAAAAGATTGTTTGTTCGAAATTTAGATCCAAATCCCTCCCAAAAAGATCATTCATCATATCTTTCCATTACAGCTTCAACAAGTTTTCAGAAAAATAGATTCAAATTATTTACACTAAACATACATTAGACTATCTAATATTTGAAAATTGTGAATAATGACTAGTTTTCTAAAATTAAGTATTTTAATTCAAAAATCATCCTATAAATACAAGGGAGTTATACTATGCACATGATCATGATTATGATGAGTTTGAATTGTATGTAAATTATTTGATTAATAAATTAAAAAAGGCACAATGTAAAAACAAAAGGTTTAAAGCAAAATTAGAAGAAGTCTCTAAGAGTAATTTGAATTGATCATTAAACATGATTGTGTGGCAAAAGAAAAAAATGAGTTAAAAAATGAAAATAAAAAGCTAACATTAGAAAACAAGAAAGTCAAAAAAAAAAGAGATTAAGAAAAATAGTGAAGTAAAGAGAGAGCATATTGACATGAGGGAATGAAATGAGGATTTTAGTGATTGCTTAGTTAAATTCACTCAAAGGAAGGATAATTTAGAAAAACTTTTACAAAATTGAGTAGGAAATAATAAGTATGACTTAAGGCATGCACATGGTGAATGAACACAAAATTATCAAATAGGTTGAAATGTCTCTTCTATTCAATTTATTTTGAATTAGTAAGCAAACATTTGAAACCTTGTGACTGGTTTCCTTGAACTTGTTGAAAATGAAGAATGATTGAAGTGAATTCATTACTAGTATGAGCTTTATGGTTAGTTAATTGGGTGTAACATTTATCAGGATCATCCTGATAAACCATTTATCAAGCACCAATCATTGAATGCTGTGTAAGTATTTTTTTTTTTTTGTGTTTCACCATAACAATAATAAACTCCACCTATACCATATAATTAACTAAAACCATTAAAATACTAAATTAGTAGAAAAAAATTAAATGCACCAAGATGATAAATCCTTCCATAAGTTATCCATAGCATTTATTTAAGATTATCATGTATTTATTATGTCCAATGTTCAAATCATTAAAACTAAGGATTAAAAAAATAAATATCAATAAAATTAAATTGACAATTATTAAGCCCTAACCAAATGTGATTGAACATTGTTTCATTAAAATCATGGATTAAACTAATAAAATATCACTAAAATTAAATATAAAATTATTAAGGCATAATCTAGATGTGAGTGAACCCTACGACATTGTTTCACTAAACTCAGAATTAAATGAATACAATATAACAAAAGTTAAATTTACAATTATTAAGCCTTAACCCAAATCTGAGTGAACCCTACAAGGTGATTTTAATCACACAATAAGATACGATAATTTTAGATAAAAAATCCTATATATCTTTTTATGACGATGTTATGATGAAGTGGAGGGATTTTTAATTTTGTGTTTAAAGAAGATATTGATTTCTTGAGATTTTGGAAAAAGATCAAAGATGTTAAGACGTATATGTTTAATTTTTTTCACGTTTAATTTAGTGTTTAAAAGGTTTTATAGTTAATTATATGGTGTAAGTATGGTACATTTTTATTAAAGTGAGACTTTAAAAAATGCTTAAATAGCACGAAATAGTTTGTGCCTGACAAGGGATTTATCAAAATGATCCTAATAAATATTTTTCTCTAGTTAATTATTTTCACTGATATTACTCGATTATCTATCAAATTTCTTATCTTTAATGGATCCAATTCTAAATGATATTCACTTTCTGTATATATTGACTATGGTACTTTCATATTAAATGGTGATGTTTGGGCACCAAGTTGCAACATTTGTGTGTCAAAAATCAAGTCGTTATCAGGTGAAAAATGGTCCAAAGACAAGGAAAACTCTACCAAATATTGTTTTAAAAATTATACACTCAATCAAATTTTGATATTTGGATGAATCTAGACATAACTACCAATAAGGTTGTGAGGAGTAGAGGGTAAGCTTTTAGAATTTTAAAAAAATATTAGTTGGTATCATTTGACTTAGATTTTGACTTATTTGGTATCAAATTTTTATACTCAATAAAATTTTAACAATTTTTTATAAGAGATTTAAAGATCAAAAGCCACAATGATAATCTAGATTTTACATATTTTTATGTGTTTGTATGTGTTTAACAAGTTTGTGTGTATTTAATGAGTTTGTATATGAAGTAAATACTAATAACACCTCAATTTGTCACAAAATTTTCCCTTAATAAAATAAAATTTTAAAAATGTTTATGTTGATGAAAAAGGGGGAAAATTGAAAATTATGTGATTATGTGATTATGTGATTTGTTATATAAGAAATGAGAAATGAAAAAAAAAGTGAGAGAAATAAGAAACTATTTTTCATATGTCGATGTTAAAAATGGGAGAAAATCACTTGGCTTAATTATATGACTTAAAATAAAGCATATGTTTAGATAGAGCATTTCTCAATGATATGAAACTTATGACTTATTTCTATGTTATTATTTATCTCCTCACATAATTAGTTTGTCATCATGAAAATGGGGAGATTGAAAAACTTAGTGTTTTAATTCACTTGTTTTAATGATTAATGAACAACTATGTATACTAATATTTCAATGAGATTTCTTGAAGTGATAGGTATGCACAAACGTAAAGGTGAAACTTGTACTTGAAATATTGAGAAATAAAGATCTAAAATGATTTTCAAAATGGAAAGGTAAGGATGTACTCCTTTGAAAACAAAGATTTCACAAAAGTTATTTTACAATTTCACAAAATGTTTGAAAAATAATATCATAAAATTGAAAAAAAAAAGTAATACAAGATTGGATGACTTAGAGCAAAGATTGGTCGTCATCCCTTTTTAAACAAAATTAGGAAGCCTCAAATATTTAGGTTTGAACTCCTCATTAATTTAAAATTTGGTCGTCCAACATTTTTTAACAAATATTAAGAAGCCTAAAATATTTAGGTTCGGACCCCTCCCAAAAAGCTTGAGCGTCGAACATTTTAATTTGAACCAGTTTTTTAAAACTCGGACCGGAGTGCGAACCGGTAGAGCTATTGGGTTAAGGGTCAATTGGTCGGACCGGTCGAACCGGTGTCAAAAATCAGATGACGTCATAAATATATTTAATATAAATATATTAATTAAATATTAACATATCTCACATTTAATGTTATAATAAAATGACCAAATTTTAAAAAAATAATATTCAATTGAATTCTTAGTTTTTAATCCATATAAAGATCATAGATCGTATTGTTTAATAATGCTAGTAATTATTTTGTTTATAATTTAATAAAATTTCATTAAACTACACAAGATATAATAAAGTATTAATTAATTTAATATCAAATCAATCATATTCAAATAAGTTAGAAAATGTAGTTTTCAATACAGAATTTATTTATTTCAAAACTTAAACCTGTGAATTAAAAAAATTAATGACATATCATACTTTGAATTTATTTTTGTGTTCTATAAAAAAATAATTAAAAAAAAAACAATAAATATTATATGATAAAATTTGAAATTCATATTTATTTAAATTGTATGAATGTGATTAATTGAAAATATTGATGAAAAACATAATTTTCATATTCATTCAAAATCTTGTAATATGGTAAATTGGAAGTATTTATGAATATTATAATTTATTAAAAATCTTAAAATATGGTAAATTTGAAGTATTTATGACTATTAGAATTTATTAAAAATCTTAAAATATGGTAAGTTTGAAGCATTTACGATACTTGAAAGATATTAAAAATCTTGAATATAGTAAATTAAAGTATTTATGACAATTGAATGTATTCAAAATTTAAAATATTGAAATATGGTAAATTGGAAACATTAATGATAATTAAAAATCTTGAATATGATAAATTAAAGTATTTATGACAATTGAATATAATCAAATTTTAATATATTAAAATATGGTCAATTGGAATTATTAATGACAATTGGGGTATATTGATGGAAAAACATTAACTACTATTGATTAAATGTAAATGTAAATGTAAAAAAAAATTAAAAAATTAGAAAACCGGGTTTCAACTGGTTCCCGATTTTTCCGGTTGAACCCGGTTTTTGACCGGGTTTGACCGATTTTTTAATTGGCAGTCTTTTAACATAACTTGGACCGGACACCTAGCCGGTTCCCGGTTGAACCAGCCGGTCCGGTCCGAGTTTAATAACACTGATTTGAACCCCTCCCAAAAAAATCGTTTGTTCTATCTTGTCATGACAACCTTAACAGGCTTCTAGAAAAACAGGTTGCAACATTGTACAGCAAACATCAGACTGTCTGTTCTCTGAGAATTGTAAGTAACAACAAGTTTTCTAGAATTAAGTGTTTTACCTCAAAAATCATCTTATAAATACTAGAAAGTAATACAATGAACATAATGATGATGTTAGTACTTTAACCTTGTAAAAAATACTCTCAAAAACATATATTACGAACATATATTTGATCATCATCCTCCAAAGGAAAAACATTGACCTTTTAATTTGTTTTTCATTATTCTTGAGCTAACTTTTTCAGATGTAAGCATTCTATGCATGGGAGCACTCGCTGCTAATGATTAAAGAGAGCATCTACTTTATCAAAAGAGAATTAAACTCATTATAACCACATTTGGTAAGAATGAGGAGTGTAAACTCAACTTATAACTCGAAATAGCTATTGAGCTAGATTGACTTTCTTTCTGATTTGAAAAAAAAAAGAGTTAGGTTGGCCTTGACTATAAGTTTTGTAAAGTGGGTTTAGATCTCACCTTGATGAAGAAATCCTTATAAGTAAAGTTGGCTGGAATCCTAAACTAGAGAATTTGGATAATGGATGTAGAGTGATATTAGGAAGAGATTTAAACCATTATAAATTTTGTGTCTTCTCTGATACTCTTTTTTTTTTCTCTCTTATTTAATTTTCTCATATTGTGATCACAACATTAAAATAACTATTACTTCACATACTTGTATCTTGTGTTAAATATATTAAGTATCAAACATTAAAATAACTAGAAAAAGTAATGCCCTTAGAAGAGAGAGCAAGGCAACAAATTTATTTTACCAAAAATAAATGAATAAAAAAGTATTGTTTTTTGTGTTCCAAAAATTATATTTTTCTTTTTGTTATTTTGGAAGAATATTTTAAAGATAGAAATGCATTACTTAGCACATCAATAATTTGTGAATTTTAACTTTCACAAAAACTTTTGTGAAATAGGTTTATATATGCAAGGAGTTTAATGACGCTCTTACATATACGTCTATTATACTTTGCATATAAAGTATCAATATTTTTACGTATCAAATATCAATGTTAGTGTATTAATATTAACTCCAAAAGTATGAATTTGATACATTTGTCAAGTATCATTTTGATTCTCGTATAAAGTATGAATTTTTTGCATATCACGTATCAATTTGTCGCGTACAAATGTCAATGTTAGCGTATCAATATTAACTAAGTGTCATTCTTATTCGCATATAAAGTATCAATTTTTCACGTATAAAGTATAATTTTTTTGCTTATCAAATATCAATGTTAGCGTATCAACATTAACTCCAAAAGAATGAATTTGATACATTTGTCAAGTGTCATTTTGATTCATGTATAAAGTATGAATTTTTCGTGCATAACGTATCAATTTGTCGCGTACAAATGTCAATGTTAGCGTATCAATATTAACTAAGTATCATTCTGATTTGTATATAAAGTATTAATTTTTCATGTATGAAGTATTAATGTTAGCGTATCAATATTAATTCCAAAAGTATGAATCTGATACCTTTGTCAAGTGTCATTCTGATTCTCGTATAAAATATCAATTTTTTGCGTATCACGTAACAAATTTTCGCATATCAAATATCAATTTTAGCGTATATATATCTTAAACATTTTCAAATGTCATTCTGATTCGTTTATGAAGTATCAATTTTTGGCGTATCACGTATCAATTTTTTACGTATCAAGTATCAATTTTTCACATATCAATTATCAGTGTTAGCATATATGAATCTAATACCTATTTTTTCATTTAAAATTGATTTTCACTTTAAAGAATCTTCACATTGTCTTTAATTAATATACTTATAATAGGTCCAACAGGCCCTTTTCTTAATCCTCTGTATTAAGTACTCCCTAATGTCCTCAAGCATTGTAATAATTAGTTTAATGTCTCACAAAGGTTGTTAACTAACATATCACACTTAGTATGTTGTTGAAAGAGTGCTTTGACCCAATACTTGGGAGATGCAACCTTAAACTCCATTTGGATGGGGTATATTTAGATTTTATGATGAAATCTTTTTTCTTGGGATTTTTTATAAGAAAGAAATATTTTGGAATTGTTTGGGATGATGATTATATTTTATTGGGATTTGTATTAGAGAATTTTTTATTAATAAAAGTTTGAAATTTAAATTTGAATGAATATTTTATGATTTTGCTTTGGTGTTAATTGTGTTAGAAAGAATGGTTTATTATTAAAAATTTCAAATTTGAATTTGAATTTAATATTTTATTTATAAAATATACTGTAGCAAAAATAATTGCTGTAACATTATTTTTTGTTTTAAAAATATTGGTAACAAAAATTGAAAAAACAAACAAGTCATTTTGATTTTGGGAAATAAATCACTAAAATATACTCAACCAAACAGAGTCTATTGATCTAAAGATATGATTCACTGATGTATTCCTTTCACTCAATTATTTTCTCTATTGTGCAATGTTGGTATAGGTTCCAAGGTTCCACAATCTCTTCTTAAGTGACTTTCCTAAATGTTATGTTTTTTTCTTAAAGTTCTTGTGCATATAGTGTACGCAGAATCTATACTCATTGTTAGGTAGAAATTCACTTAAAGTACTTTTCAATCTTTTTCACAATATATATATATATATATATATATATAGTGAAATAAGCTGCTAAATAATAAGATATTATCATATTAACATAAGAGAAGTTAATACCTAAATATGGTACATGTCTTCCTTTTTTGCAGTTCTCACAGTCCATGGTTAGATCACTAGTAAAATTAATACAGTAGTACAATATAGTATCATTGTTTTCTAACTAATCTATTATTGAACCCAACTAAGAAAAAGTCATTTTCTCAACATTACAAACATCAATGTAATCAACAACACTCTTTATATAACTCTTATATTTTTAATCACCGATTTTACCTTAATGGTGAAGTCTCATATGAACTATAGAGAATCTATATCTACATTTTTTGAACTAAATCCATTTCACATTAATACTTTCATGTACAAACAGCATAAACAAGTTGCATTTCTTAATGCTCTATGATATTATACTTTTAGTTAGAATGCAATAACAATAATGAGAAGAGGTTAACTTTTGTTCAATAAAAAAATATGAATTACCAAAAACCCACAATATGGTTTATCGCATTTTTCTATTATCACTATGTATTTAAAAAATATACCACTCACTTCCATGTGTTTTATTGTGGAGTGAAATTTGGATAGAAAATAGGTTCACTAAGAGGCTATTGTGTTTTATTGGGTTTTATTCTCCCAGAACGTATAGCTTCTACATCCCTGCAAAAGACTAACGTGCATCAGGTGTCTAAGATACCTGACCTTCAGAGTAGTCATGAATTGGAGCTTCAAAGGACTGGGATGCAGGCAAGAGAAAGGAACAGTGAGGTCTCTTCATTGATGGATGTGAGAATCAATCCAAGTGGGGAAAATGAGCACAGCTCTGATCCAAATGATGGTGATCAGCAACTCTCGATTAAAGAGGTCAATAACCCAACTCAGACTCGAATGATTGTTGATGGGAAGAAAGCAACTAAACCAACTGAGGGAAAAGGCAAGAAATCTTTGAATGGAACAGAGAGCCCTGCTCATGCAGATAAAAATGTTAACCACTTTTTGGCTAACCTTGGGCAATTCTTGGAACTTATCAACAGTACGGAAGGGACTCCCGGTGCCCTGGTGCCCTGATTGATCATTCTCTTCCATCCAATGTTGATTTGGAAAGAGTAAGTGAGAGCTTTGAAGCTGCCCCGAAGGACTATCCACAAATTGGTCGGGTGGACAGTAAAAGGTCGAATAACGAGGCAATCAACGTTACGGTTTCCTGGGAAGAAGGAGAATCATCGACACTGCACAAATGCAATCCCAGGATAGATCGTGAATTATTAAGCGCTATGCAAACGCTGAGATGGGAAGCAGGAGAGTTCTTTAAAGTCAACTCCACATCAGATTTAGTAGCCCTACAAGACATACCAATTGAAGTAGAGTCGGAGGACGAGGGAGAAGACCGATGGACAGAGACCAGTTTCGATGAGGAGCATCAAGATGAGTTCTACAATTTCATTGATAAAATAGAAAGACAACAGAATCAGTCAAGAAAACGAAGTTCATGGAAGCTGTTAGGGAATAAACGAATCTCACGTTGTATCTAATAGCCCAAAAGAATAATAGATGATAGTAACGAGAAAAATAAATGAGACAATGAACACAAAGATTTACGTGGTTCGGTCAATGTGACCTACGTCCACGGCCGGAGGCGGTGCCAAAATTTCACTAATATGTGGAGACAAATTTACAAAAGTGGAACACTAATTTCCACAAGGCTTTAGAAGCAAAAGAGAACAAAGAAAGGAGAAAATGCAGAGAAGCTCTCAAGCTTCGTTATGGGATTTTGGGGTGTATAAAACCTTCAGCTTTTGCCTCTATTTATAGGCAAAAGCTAAGGTGTGAAAATTGATAAAAAACTTGGCTGCTGAAAATGTATTTTCCATGAAGGCTGCCACCAACCGTACCTACCACCAAATTGCCAACAAAATGATGCTCACCAAACTTATCAAACAATTGGCCACATGTTTTAATTTTGGTTGCGGGCCACCATTTCTAACAAATCTCCACCTTGGCCTGTAACTCAAAAATAGCAACTTAATCAAACACACCTCCGGCAAAGCCCCAATGGGCAGAATCATCAACTATGAACACCAACCGAGTCCAAGCACTGCTTGAACTTGTATACAGGAAGAGCTTTCGTAAACATATCGGCAGGATTATCCTTAGTATTGATTTTCTGAACAAGGACCTTCTTCTCAGCAATGGTATCTCGAATGAAATGATATTTGATATCAATATGCTTCGTCCGTTCATGATACATCTGGTCTTTAGTCAAATGAATTGCACTTTGACTATCACAGTAAATGGTAGTAACCTCTTCTTGTAGAGTTAATTCACCGAATAAACCTTTCAACCACAAAGCTTCTTTAATAGCCTCAGTGACTGCCATATATTCTGCTTCAGTAGTGGATAAAGCCACTACATGTTGTAGAGTAGCTTTCCAGCTAATTGCACAACCTTCAATGCAAAATACATAACCTGTAAGAGACCTGCGCTTATCAAGGTCACCGGCGTAGTCTGAATCTACAAAACCAACCAAAGTGTTGTTGGTTCTACCAAACTCCAAACAAGAGTTTGAAGTACCCTTCAAATATCTGAGTATCCATTTCACAGCTTGCCAATGTTCTTTGCCTGGATTTGCCATATACCTGCTAACAACACTAACAGCTTGTGAAATATCTGGACGAGTACAAACCATTGCATACATAATACTGCCAATGGCACTAGAGTAAGGAACACGTGCCATATAACCTTCCTCTTCCTCTGAATTTGGTGATTGAGCAGCAGATAGCCTAAAATGGCTAGCGAGAGGAGTACTGACTGGTTTGGCATCCAACATGCCAAATCTCTCCAAAACTTTCTTAAGGTAACCTTCCTGGGTCAGATATAATTTTCCAACTCCTCTATCTCGTCTTATCTCCATACCAAGAATCTTCTTAGCTGCTCCCAAGTCTTTCATTTCAAATTCACCATTCAATAAGGCCTTCAACTGGTGAATTTCTGCAAGATTCTTAGCCGCAATGAGCATGTCATCAACATATAACAAAAGATAAATGAATGAATTATCTTTTAACTTCCGGAAGTAAACACAACTATCATACATGCTCCTGGAGAAATCATGACCCAACATAAATGAATCAAACCTCTTATACCACTGTCTTGGAGATTGCTTCAATCCATACAAGGATTTCTTCAACAAACAAACATGGTCTTCCTTACCTTCAAATTCGAAGCCTTCAGGTTGTTTCATATAGATCTGTTCATCTAATTCACCATGTAAGAACGCTGTCTTAACATCAAGCTGTTCCAATTCCAAGTCAAACATGGCTACTAATGCAAGCAATACACGAATAGAGCTATGTTTTACAACAGGTGAGAAAACATCATTAAAATCAACACCTTGTACCTGACTATAGCCCTTTGCAACTAATCGTGCCTTATACCTTGCATCGTTAACACCTGAATTACCTTCTTTTCTTTTGAAGACCCATTTGCAACCAACAATTTTCTTTTCTTTCGGCGGCGTCACAAGATCCCAAGTACCATTTTTATATAGAGATTCCATTTCTTCATTCATGGCCACCACCCACTTATTTGAATTAGCACCTGAAATCGCCTCTGTGTATGTGGAAGGTTCTCCATCTCCACCTGTTTCCTGTGCCGCTGATAAAGCATATGCAACTAAATTTGCCAAATTTGCATACCTCTGTGGTGGTCGAATCTCTCGTCTTGGTCTATCTCTGGCTATGGAATATTCTTCTTCTACTGGTTCATCTTCAACAAGGTCTGGAGCTGGTTCATCACCTTGGTCCATAGAAGATCTTTGAGAAGGATTGAAATTTATGATCTCGAATTCCACCTGTTTCTTTGTGCTATCTTCCTTTTCTAAATTACAAGGATTACAAGACTCTTTTCTAGGATTTAACATAAATGACTCATCAAAAGTAACATCTCTACTAATTACAAATTTAGGTGATTTGGGATCAGGACAAAATAATCTGTATCCTTTCACCCCTGAAGCATAACCGAGGAAAATACATTTTCTTGCCCTAGGCTCTAACTTTCCCTCACTTACATGCATATATGCTGGACACCCAAATATTCTTAAATTTGAGTAATTAGGAGGAGTACCTGACCACACTTCCTCTGGAGTCTTGAAATCAAGAGGAGCACACGGAACACGGTTGACAATATAACAAGCTGTAGAGATGGCTTCCGCCCAAAAGTCTGAAGTCAACCCAGCATTTGAGATCATACACCGAGCTCTTTCCAAGAGAGTCCGGTTCATACGCTCGGACACACCGTTCTGTTGAGGCGTCATTCTAACGGTACGATGTCGAGCAATTCCTTCATTTTTACAGAATTCATTGAATTCTGTTCCATAAAATTCCAAGCCATTATCTGTTCGCAGCCGCTTAATATGTTTTCCTGTCTGCTTTTCAATTAAAGCCTTCCATTGTTTAAATGTTAAGAAAACATCACTTTTATTTTTCAAGAAATACACCCAAACTTTTCTTGAAAAATCATCAATAAATGTTAACATATACCTTGCACCACCCTTAGAAGGAACACGAGAAGGCCCCCAAAGATCAGAATGGATATAATCCAAAGTACCTTTTGTTTTATGAACTGCAGGTGAACTGAAACTGACTCTTTTCTGTTTCCCAAAAATACAATGTTCACAAAAGTCCAGCTTACCAGTACTTTGTCCACAAAGTAGGCCTCTGTTGCTTAACAACGTTAAGCCCTTCTCACTCAAGTGTCCCAATCGCATATGCCACAATTTGGTGATGTCGATATCTGATGATACGGAGACTGCTGCAGCACCTGAAACTGTAGATCCCTGCAAGATATACAAACTACCAGACTTGCAAGCTTTCATCAATACAAGAGCACCTCGTGAAATTTTTAAAACTCCACCTTCAGCCGAATACCTGTACCCGAGAGAATCAAGGGTACCTAACGAGATGAGATTTTTCTTCAAATCTGGAACATGTCTAACATTTGTGAGTGTTCTAACAATTCCATCATACATCTTTATCTGAATTGTTCCTCTGCCAACAACTTTACATGGAGCATTATTCCCCATCAAAACAACCCCACCATCATATTTTTCATATGTGGAGAAATATTCCTTTTCAGGACTCATGTGGTAAGAACAACCAGAATCTAGAATCCACTCATCTTTAGACCTCACTTTATTTGTTGTTGCTACAAACAAAGTTCCATCATTCTCATCTGCAACTACACTGGCTTCGGCAGTGCTGCTGTTATTCTGCTCATTTTTATATTTTTCTTTATTTTTTAATTTGTAACAGTCAGCCTTAATGTGCCCCTTTTTCTTGCAATAATTACAAACTTTATTTTTATGTCTGGATTTAGACCTGCCGTTGGATCTACTATTATCAAAATTTCTATTTTCAGGTCTCCCCCGTACCATTAATCCCTCTGCCTGTCTTTCACTAGTCTCTCCCGTGATATCCCTATCAATCTGTTCTTTAGATTTTAAAGAAGATTTTACATGACTATATGAGACAGAATCTTTCCCATAAATCATGGTATCACGAAAATGTTTAAATGACTGTGGAAGAGAGCATAACAACAAAATGGCTTGATCCTCATCTTCCATCTTAACATCTACATTCTCCAAATCCAAAATAATGGAATCAAATATATCAAGATGTGAGATAATAGATGTACCTTCAGTCATTTTTAACATATACAACTTTTGCTTCAAATACAGCCGATTCTCCACCGTCTTTTTCATATAAATGGACTTTAACATGTCCCACATTCCTTTGGCTGTCTTTTCACCGGCAATTTCCTGCAAAACCTCGTTAGAGAGATTTAATATAATACCTGATCTAGCCTTTTTATCTAGATCCAAGAAACTTTGTGTCGACATTTCTGGAGGCTTTTTCTCTACTCCTTCAAGTGCTAACTCACACCCATCCTGAATTAGAATGGCTTCCATTCTGAGTTGCCATGTACCGAAGTTGATACTCCGGTCAAACCTTTCAATGGAATTCTTAGTTACTGTCATCGTGGCTAAAAGATCTAAAATGAGATATGGCTTTGATACCAATTTGTTAGGGAATAAACGAATCTCACGTTGTATCTAATAGCCCAAAAGAATAATAGATGATAGTAACGAGAAAAATAAATGAGACAATGAACACAAAGATTTACGTGGTTCGGTCAATGTGACATACGTCCACGGCCGGAGGCGGTGCCAAAATTTCACTAATATGTGGAGACAAATTTACAAAAGTGGAACACTAATCTCCACAAGGCTTTAGAAGCAAAAGAGAACAAAGAAAGGAGAAAATGCAGAGAAGCTCTCAAGCTTCGTTATGGGATTTTGGGGTGTATAAAACCTTCAGCTTTTGCCTCTATTTATAGGCAAAAGTTAAGGTGTGAAAATTGATAAAAAACTTGGCTGCTGAAAATGTATTTTCCATGAAGGCTGCCACCAACCGTACCTACCACCAAATTGTCAACAAAATGATGCTCACCAAACTTATCAAACAATTGGCCACATGTTTTAATTTTGGTTGCGGGCCACCATTTCTAACAGAAACCTTGGTGAGCCCCAAAGCTAACATCACGTCGGGAAGAAGGCTTAGGGATCGAAATCTGTTCGTATGCTATTCAGAAGGCAAAAGGTGGAACCATAGAAGGAATATGTAAGTGCTAGATTTCAGTTTTGGCCCCTGATTACTGAAGTTCACATCAGTTGGCCTGTTTTGATGCTTCAATGTTTCTCATAGTTTTAATGACTGTCTCCGGTTGTTCAAGTTATTGTCTGGACTTTGTCCTGTGATGTTTTTTGCTGTGATGCTGTGATTGTATTGTGATTGTGTGGTGGATGATTCTGAACTCTGCATTGGTTTGGCCTGATGTGATTTGGAATTATCTGAGAAATACGGTTTTGGTGGAGCATGGTGCTGTTGGAAATTCTCTTGCGTCTGTTTTTGGCTAATTTCACAGTGGAATAAGGGGTAGATAGGGGAAGTGTTGCTGAAATTTTGGCAGCGGTCTATTGTTGATCTTTGGCTTTACAAGGGAATTCTATTGTGAAGTTTATGTTCCCTTTACTGTATGGACATATTGGTATCTGTTAGACTCGTTTTGGCCTTGCTTGATAAGAATTTGGTGTTTTGGCTGCTACTTTTGGGCTCTTATGGTGGGGGGGGCAGTGCTGATGACTGGCCGATGTTACTGGTTTCATGCTGCTGTGCTCTTTAAATCAAGAGAATGGTGAAGGCTATTGAGTGATATTCTTTAGAAGATGAAGACCAGAAATGTGCAGTTAGGCTGGCGTATAGGTCTGTTAGCTCATTTACTTAGGTGTGCTCAAATTTATGTGGAAAGACTTTAATTACGGGATTTAGAATATTGCTTCTTAGGATGTCCTTAGTAGCGGTCTTCTAATCCCGGATACTGTTTTTTTGTATATCATGTAATGGAGTAGTACTCCAAATTTACATTTACTTGCTTTTATTTTGTAAGGGTGTGACGGGCATATCCGGCATCGTCTTTTGCTCATAATGATATATATATATATATATAGTTTTGAAAAAAAAAAGGTTCACTAAGAGGCATTGAGTAATACAAGCGGGTTATGCAAGTGTGATGTAGTAAAACTCATTAAATGATCGTACATTTCCCAAATTACCCTTTTTTTAGTATTGGATAGAATACTTGTTGCTTTAAAGTTGTCTTTTCCAAAAAAAAAACCTTAATATCCTAAAACTAAAACTGTCGCTACTTCCCTAGTTTATTTTATTTTATCCTTTTTTTTCTTTTTTTCTCTTTCTTCCTTTTTTTTTTCTTTTTTTTCTTTCTTCTTATTTTTTTTCCATTCGTTTTTATTTTTTCTTTTTTCCAATTCTTCTCTTTTCTTCCATTTTTCCACTTTTTTTTCGATTTTTTAGTTATCCTTATTACTTTTTTTTTTCTTTTTCATCTTATTTTTCTTTTTTCCTTTTTTTTAATCAATATTTCTTCTTCTTTTTTATCTTTCTTTTATTTTTTACTTTTATTCTCCTTCCGTTCTTTTATGCATATCAATTCTATTCTTTCTTTTTTTTTATTTCAATTCTTGAATTTTTTAAATATTAAAATTTCATGTTTTGAAATATTAGATATGTAAGGCAAATCAAACATTTTTTCAAAATTATTCTTCCTTAATTATTCACAGTGTTATGAAACAATACATTGCACAAATATCATTTCAATGTTCCATAATAATTCACAATTTTTATATACAACCCAAATTCCTCTTCAAAATTTTCATTTTACAATTTTTCTATTTCCACTTTTTTTTCAATTTTTTTAAAAAAAATATATAAAAAATTCGAAGAAGAATAATTGAAAGAAAGAAAATTTAAAGAGAGAGAGAGAGAGAGAGAGAAAAAGAAATTACAATCTAAATAGATCTATATTCAGGCCATTTAACAAGAACTAATATAAATAAAAACAAGAACACAACATATGGATCTATAAGAACAAAATCCACAAAGATAAAAAGAAAAAGAATAAAATCACATCTAAATACATATGTGAGAACAAAACCCAAAAAAATCAAACACATAAATGTAAGAACAACAAAATTCACAAAACAATTAATCACGTATATATAACAACAAAACTCTCAAAATATCAATATCAGATATATATGAATAACAAGACCCATAAAAAATCAATTACATATATGTAAGAATAAAAAAAAATCCTATATCTATATGAACAAAACCTAAAACAATTAACTAAAAACCATATTAGTTCTTCTAAAAAAAGAAAAAATTGAAAGGAGAAGAAAGATAAGAAAAGAAAGGAAGAAAAAAATTGAAAGAAAATTAAGAGAGAAAGAAAAAGAAGAAAAAAAGAGGCAACTCACAATCGTGAATGATGGAAGAAGAGAGGAAAAAGAAAAAGGAAAAATAAAATAAGAAAAGAAACAGAAGAAAAAAAGAACAAAATCGGATAAGAAGCTATTATATAAATAAGGGTGTAAATAAAAATTTAAATATTATTGTCACAAAATTAGACTTTGATAAAGTGTTTTCGGAGAGAGAATTTGATTTGGGTCAAAATAGTCATCAAACAATATTTATATTACCCTATCTCCTCACTCGTCTAAAGTTTATCAAGCTATCATCGGTTCGTAGCAAGAGGAAGTATAGGGGTCAATCCCACAAGGAGGGTCTACTGATTAAGTGAAGGTGTACGTTTTGTAGGGATAAAAATGACAAACAAAGGAATGCAAATAGAAATAAGAAACTACGCTATCTAAACTATCAAATAATTAAAATCGAAAAGAAACAAAAGACAATGCATCTTGGAATGAGAAAACAAGTAATCAAGTATACCCTTCGATGGTTGGTTTTACTAAGTATGTATATCTTGTGTGGTTCATTTTATGGGATGACTACAATTAGAGGCAAATAGTTAAGAGGTAGTCAATTTAAAGATCTACTACTAATTCCTATCCCTAAACTTATCATCCTTTGTAGTGAGGGGCACAATATGTCTAAGTTATACCGATTGAGAACTAGAGTTCACACCAATGCATCCTTTGTAGTGAGAGACACGTATTAATCCAAACAACTAACAAACACTAGAGGTTATTTCCCTTAATATGATGTTGGTTAAATAGGCTAAGTCTTATAACCCTTAAATGAACTATCGAGTCTTTAACTGTTCTCAATTGCCTTAACTGGCTAAGTCCAATAGTGTTTAAAGAGACTATCAATTTCATCGTTAGGCACACAAATCCATCTAATTGTAGCTGGTTCAAATAGTTAGGAGTTAGGACTATCAAATCCATTACCAATCACACACAAGGCCACTAAAGGCATTAATTGTGAGATTCAACCCTCAAGCAATGTATAACAAGAGTGATTCCTCTCTAGGGTACAATATCCCCAACCCCTAAACATGCGTCTAAGATACACAAATCTAATAAACTATTGAACTCATCCATGGTTACACACTAGTGTACATATAGCATTACTAGAGCAAACCCGTTTACAAGCAAGCATGTAAGGTCATAATAATAGTTACCCATTGATAACATAGAGAAAAAGAGGCTGGGGATTTCTTATTGACGTGCATAAAGTAAATCAGAATACAATAAAGGGTATATATAGCTAGGGATTACAATGAAAACTAAATAGACTAAAGGACCATTAAATAAATACAGCTAAGCTAATATCCCCCCTCAAACTCACGATGCTACAGCGATAAGCATTCAGAGTTTGTCGGATAGGAAACGAAATCGCGAAGCCGAGTGTGCTTTTGTAAACATATCAGCAATCTGCAGAGAAGAAGGAACGAATGGCAATGTGATGGTGCCGATCTGTAGATGGTGGCGAGTGACATGACAATCAATCTCGATATGTTTGGTTCGTTCATGAAAGACTGAATTTCGTGCAATCTGAATAGCACTCTGATTATCACAATGTAGAGGAGAAGGGTGACAAAGAGAAATACCAATATCAGCAAGCAACCGACGTAACCAAACAATTTCACAGGTAGTCGAGGCCATGGCACGATACTCAATTTCTGTAGAAGACCGAGAGATGACATCTTGTTTCTTGCTCTTTCAAGAAATAAGCGAGTCACTGAGGAAAATACAAAATCCAGTGGTTGACTTGCGATCCGTAGGATCACCAGCCCAATCCGCATCAGAGTAAGCACGCAACTCTAACGAAGACGTAGAAGGAAACAAGAGACTATGAAACTGAGTGCCCCGAAGGTACCTGAGAATACGAAGAACAGTAGCCCAATGAACTGTAGTAGGGGCAGCGACAAACTGACTAACCACATGAACAGCATGCGCAATATCTGGGCGAGTCACAGTAAGATAAACTTGGCTACCTACAATGGTACGATAGAGACCGGAATCTGCAAAAGGAGTGCCATCCGACGGAGAGTATCTAGCACTGGTCTCAAGGGGAGTATTAACAGTCCTATTGTCAGTAAGTCGAGCACGCTCAAACAAATCAGCTATATATTTTGATTGAGATAAGAGATAGCCTTTTGATTTAGGTAAGAGCAACCTCAATTCCCAAAAATGTAGCATACCCAAGTCTTTCATAGCGAAGCAACGTGCCAACTCAGACTTCAAAGATTCAATACCATCATAATCATCACCCATAATAATCATGTCATCAACATACAAGGATAATAGAATACGACCTGCTGTTGTACGCTTGACAAATAAAGCCGAATCATAGTGACTTGGAAGGAAACCAAGCGAAGTGATCACCAGAGAAAACTTCGCAAACCAGGCACATAGTGCTTGTTTAAGACCATAAAGAGCTTTGCGAAGCTTGCAAACTTCACCAGGCTGATGAGCGACACTAGGAGGAGGCGTCATATAAACTTCTTCATGAAGATCGCCATTCAAAAAGGCATTCTTGACATCCATCAGAGATATTCTCCATTGGCAAATGGAAGCAACTGCGATCAGCGTGCTAACAGTTGTCATTTTTTTAATAGGGGCAAACGTTTCTTCATAATCTATGCCATACTCCTGAGAATAGCCTTTAGCAAAAAGCCGAGCCTTGTAATCGCTCACTGGATCCTTCTGATTTGGTTTTAATCTTGTATACCCAACGAGAAGCAATGGTATGTTTTCCAGATGGCAGCGAAACCAAATCCCACGTATGAGTATGGTGGAGAGCAGTAAGTTCTTCAGCCATAGCAACCTGCAAAGAGGATCACAAACTGCCTCTCTATAGGACAAAGGCTCAAAAAGTCGATGAATAGAGGCAAGTTCCTCAGCCATAGCAGCCTGCAAAGAGGATCACAAAATGCCTCCCTATAGGACAAAGGCTCAAAAAGTCGATGAATAGAGGCAACAAAGGAAGCAAATGATGTAGAATAAGATGAGTACTCAAAATCAGAGAGTTTAGTAGACTTACGAGTGCGAGTGGACTGACGCAGAGGAGGATTATCCGCAATCTCATCTGACAATTGGGTGGTCGTAGGAACAGGGACATGGGATGCGGATACCTCGTGAACCAAAGTATCAGATAGAGCTTCATCGGGGTCGGTATCGAAAGGATCAATACAAACCAGATCTGACTGTGTCATGTGATGTGAAGTAGTAGGAATAGAGAAGAATGGAATATGCTCTAAAAACACAACATGACGCGAGACATACAATTTTTGATAATCTGGATAAAAAAAACGATATCCCTTTTGACCAGCACCATAACCCAAAAAGACAAATAAGGCGGACCGAGAAGACAATTTATGACGCTCAACATGTGGTTGAAGAACAAAGCAAGTACAACCGAAAACGCGCAACGAGGAATAATCAGGTGAATGACCATATAACTTTTCAAACGGGGACAAACCTGAATTATGAGATATTGGAATTCTGTTGATCACATGAGCAGCGGTAAGTATTGCTTCCCCTCAAAACACACTAGGAACCTCGGCTGACAACAAGAACGAATGAGCTGTTTCAACAAGATGACGATGTTTTCTCACCATTTTGTTGAGGAGTGTCTGTACACGAGGTTTGATGGATATTCCCATCAGAAGCAAGTAACTGAGAAAAATCGTTAGAAGTGTATTCACCCCCTAAATCACACCTAAAACATTTAATGGTAGATGAGTGTTAGGTTTTCACAAGAGCTCGAAAGTTACTGAATATGGTAAGGAAATCAGACCTGCGTTTCATAAGATGAACCCAAGTATAACGAGTGAAATCATCAATAAAAGTTACATAATATCTAGATCCTCCTTTGGTGGATACAGGAGAGGGTCCCCACATATCAGAATGCACAAGATCAAATGGTGCAATTGAAAAAGAAATACTTTTATTAAAATGCAAGGCTGAAAATTTAGCCAGTTTACAACCACTACAATCAGAAATATCATGACTATCCAAATGATCTAAAACTCCTGTAAACACCAAAAACTTTAAACGAGACCTAGAAACATGACCTAAACGAGAATGCCAAAGATAAAAATCGAAAGACGAACGACTTAAACGAAAAGACGACAAATCCACACTAGAGGCAGCAATATCTGATATTTTTAGCTCATCCAAAACATAGAGTCCCCCTTCCCAATGGCCTATCCCAATCATCTTCTGAGATCGCGGGTCCTGAACAAAATAATTGGCAGAGGTAAAAAAAACTAAGAGGTCAGAATCACACAATTGACCAACAGATGCAAGATTTAAAGTTAGACTAGGAATATAGTATACGTTTGAAAGAGATAAATGAGATGTATGAACAGAGCCAATTCCTGCCAATGGCATTGGAGTACCATCAGTGGTCATGACAGACAAAGATGGAGCAGAATTAACAGACACAAAAGAATCAATATCAGGAGACATATGATGAGAAGCGCCTGAGTCTAAGATCTATAAAGAAGACGATTTGCCAGAATTATCAGACAAACATTTAGAAGAGTAGGCAGACATGGCATAAGGCTGGGAAGCAAGGAACTGCTTAAACTGCTCCATCATATGTGGATCCAAGGACAGGGCAGCAATTGCATTATTGGGCTGAGGTGGGCGATACGTCCATGTAGTAGTCTGTGGCGGGCGATGTTGTTGAGGTGGTCGTTGTTGCTACTGTTGTTTGCCTTTACTTAACAATTTCGGACACTGAGCCTTCTAATGACCCTTCTGATTACAGAAAGCACATTCATCCTGGGAGACCTTAGGAGCTGGTCTGTTTTGGTTGCCAAGTGGATACTGTTATGGAGCAGCAAAGACAGATGGAGGTGTAGGTGGGACAGACGCCGTATTTGCTTTAGACTTAAGCCGAATCTCCTCTGCTAAAAGTTTATGAAGCACAGAATCAACAGACGGAAGAGGAGAACGATGTAGAATTGTGCCACACAATCCCTCAAAATCGTTTCAAAGAGCCATCAAAAACTGTACCAGGCATTGTTCTTCCCTTCGAGCTAGATATGGTTCAAATTTTCGCAACTCTGCAGACTCAGTAAGAGCCAACTGATCCCAGAGATTAGACATGGCAGAATAAAACTCCTGAACACTCATATCATTCTGCTGAAGTGCGCAAATATCTGTCTACAACTCATACTGCTTGGCGAAATTAGATTGTGTGTACAATCTAGTTAGATGATCCCAGACCTCTTTAGCCGTCTCATACTTAGCCAACTGAACACCAATAGAGTGGGTAACAGAATTGTTAATCCACGTAATAATCTTCGAATTATCAGACTCCCAACTATCCATCAAGGCTACATAATCAGTCGCCTTATCGTCTGTAGGTTTTGGTTCACACACCTGTAACATAGTTCCACATATATTTTCCGCGCAAGAAATTCTTCATAACGTAGCTCCAATACGTTTAGATTGGACCATCCAATTGAACACTAATTGACTGAAGTGAATTATCCTTACGACTAGCCATGATGAAAGAGGCAAAAGAAAACAAGACTCCCAAAATCAAAATCTAACAGATTCGAAATACCCAAAATCAACATATTCGAAATGCCCAAAATCAACAGAATCCAGCCAAATCAACGTAAGCAAAAACACCACAAAATCGAAATCAGCATATTCGAAATGCCCAAAATCAACAGAATCTAGACAAATCAATGTAAGCAAAAACAAATAAAAGGGAAACAAAAATACCACCAAAAAATTTTTGTGGATTGGATTATACCTTCTTCAATCATGCAAAGGGAATGCATGAATGGTGGCTCTGATACCATGATAACATAGAGAAAAGACGCTAGGGATTTCTTATTGACGTGCATAAAGTAAATGAGAATACAATAAAGGGTATATAAAGCTAGGGATTACAATGAAAACTAAATAGACTAAAGGACCATTAAATAAATACAGCTAAGCTAATACCATTACATAACTCCATACAAAATTGCAAGAAATTAATAACTCATAACCAACTTCTAAGGGTACTAGCAAATATAGCCTCTCATGGCTTCACAAGGCATCACAAGAGCAAGATTAAGTAAGAATTAAAGCAAGAAAAGTGAAGAGTATTACTCCCCTTTGAAGTCTCAATCTAAAGATCCAAACTTACTTGGCTTTTACCTCTCACCACATAAGGGCAGCTAGTTAGATAGTCAATTTCTAGCAAGTTATAATTTAATTAGGTTCTTGCCTCTCACCATATAGAGGGAACTTAGATAAAGATCCACATGTAACACACACATTAGAGATACGATAACCCATAGTCCAATAGTATACTTTCTTTACTTGATTCTCCTTCCACATTTTCATGACTATTAGGTAGTTATTAGTGCAGTTTAGTTTAGTCTTTAGTCACTTTTTCTCCTACTACTTTACACACATTTATACTAGTTTATTAAGCTATTCCCCTTCGTATGGGATTGACTCCTACTTCTCACTAACTACACACATTGGTGTCTTAACGCATTTTAAATGTGGGAGAAATTAGAGCATATTTTATTTGACTGGGTTAGTAATTTATTTACTATCATATATGCTATAAACCTATTTGTCAAAATCTAAAACTATAGCCTTTGAAAACTGAAATTTTACTTTTCTGTTTTTTCCATCATGCACTTGTTCATATTAAGTTAGAAAAAAAACGGACAATGAAAACTACACACAGAGGTTTTTAAAAAGTCATGATTTTCTCCTAAAAAATTGATAGGTTCATTTTATAACTAACCTAACTATACATATCTGCTTAGAGTTTAACTTATTCTTGAGGTGTTTAAGTACATGTACTTGTGTCTTTGGGTGTTTTTATAAGTTATGATGTTCGATACATTCAATGTCTTATGGATTTTAATTGGATTGAAAAATTATGTTAAAATCATCAAACAATAAAGGCATTACAAACAGTGTAGCCAAAACGAATGTTTAGGAGTTAAAAAACCCAAATCCAAGGATATTTAAATAGTACTACGGTAAGCCCAAACAGAGTCTCTTTATCACAGAGGGCATTTTATGCCATGGCAAGGAAGGGTTAAATTTGTACAACGACGCGGCAAGCTGACCTCTTGGTGCTGCAACGAGTTTTCAACCTCTATGTGACGGGTCAAACATATTCTTTAAGTTTTTAAACTTTTCTTAGGATTTTTAGGTTCAATATTTTGTATACACTCTAAGACTCCCGTAGGCTATAAATAGAACATTTTAAAAATGATTTAGGATCCTTTTGTCCTCCTTTTGGGATAGAGCATAAAGTTACATATATTTCAAGAGGAGCAAGAGGCAAAGGAGGAAGATGAAGACGGAGACTGTGATGGATGTTTGAAGAATCATCTTCTACCTAGACTCTAAACTTTTTAAACTCTTTTCCTTAGTCTCAATTATGATGTTTGAGAATATTGTGTAGTTTTTGCTATTAGTTTGAGTTTAACCATGTTCTACTCTTGTATAAAGTCTAAGGGTTTTACATATTGGAATGGAACCTTGATCTTGTTATTATATGCATGGGTTTTGATTATTATGCATGGGTTTTAACCATGGGTTTTGTTTAATGCTTTTGAATGAATTTGCCATATTCACTTGAATAGTTGTGATTAATTACAATGAAAATTAGATTAGATACTAGACCAAGTCAATTAATCATGGACTTGACTAGAAATGAAAGTTATAAAGGAATCATGCAACAACATAATCTTTTAGTCATAATGCATCCTAATATGTCCATTACAAATGGAAGTTATCAATGGACTTGTGATGATAGGATCTGTTATAGAATATATGTGCATCCAACTCAAAACCAATTGGCAAGGAGTGGAGTGGCCCATATACCTTATATGTTAGTTTAAGGGTTCTTATTTAACCGATGTGGGATATTATCATTTAACACCCCCTCTCAAACATGACTAGGATATGCTAGCCCAAATACTAAACCAAATGCTAGCCCAACAATGGCCTAGCCCAAATACCAAACCAAATGTTAACCAAAACCCTAGTCATGTTTAAAAGGCCCACAAATTCAAACCTGATGCTCTGATACCATGTTAAAGAATATATGTGCATCCAACTCAAAACCAATTGACAAGGAGTAGAGTAGCCCATATACCTTATATATTAGTTCAAGGGTTCTTATTTAACCGATGTGGGATATTATCATTTAACACTCTTGATCATGGAAGTGTCTTGAAATTATGTTAATGGGATTATTAGCAACAAGGAAAATCAATTTAGATATAAGCAAGGTTTGGAACCAAGGCCAACTAACCTAGGTTTCCTTTACCCATCACTTGTGTTTGAGTTCTTCATTAGTCTCTCAACTTTAACTTGTTGGAGTATGTCATTTTAATCATTTTGTTGACCTTTCAATTAGAACACAAAACTATAAGTAATTCAATAAGTTAGTCTTCTAATACTTGTGGGATCGACAATTCTTCTCATAAACTATATTACTTAGACCACCGTGTGCACTTGCACATATGTTTAGACTTCACAAAAAAAAGAAGGCAGCTCTTCAAACAAATAGCTTTCAAAATTTTAACTTTTTTGTTATAATCTACCAATTTAGTCAAGAATTAAAAAAAACCATGGTAAAAAGCATACGATCATAGTTTTTTTAGAAAATTGGAATTTTCTCGAAAAAAAAACTTAAGGCTATATAAACCATTTAAACTAAGACATTTTTCAAATTTTACTTCAATACACCAGTTTACATGTTTTTCAAAAAATTATGAAATAAAGGGTAAACATAAGTTTACATAGTTTTTTGAAAATCATAATTTTTTTTCTTTGAAATCCCAAGGAAATAGCCCATAGAAATAGATTTTTTAAAATTTTTACTTTTCCTTTTGTTATAATCTTTCAATTTGTATGTTGAGTCAGGAACGAAAAAATGCTGTTAAAATCATGCATCACACTTTTTAGAAAATCATGATAAATCTCAAACCATATATCCCTTAAAAATGAGCTCTGTTTGGACAATAGTGTTTTAATGATTTATTTTACAAATCCAATTTAACTCGTTTGTTATATCCATTTTTTCTATAAAAATTTTCAAAACAAAAAACATTACTACAATAATTATTTCTACTAAAATGAATTTTAATAATAAATAATTCGTCCTAACAAAAATTTTCACCCAAAAACAATTTTAAAATATTAATTTAAAATTGAATTTTAAAATTTTATTAATAAAAAATTCTTTAATACAAATCCCAACAAAACAAACTTATCAATACAAATACATCCAAAATATTTCTTTCTTATAACAAATCCCAATAAAAACGATTCCATCATAAAACCAAAAAATATTCCATTCAAATGGATAAATTTTTAAAAAACTTTTTACTTTTCCATTTTTTCCATAATGTACTATTTTACATGTTTCCTAAAAAATCAGGAACTCAAAAAAAAAGATAGTTAAATGCATGTAGGAAAAATGCAAAAACCGTCCTCCATTTTTCACTAAAAACCTTTTTTGATTATTCAGAATTAAAATAATGAATTTCATTAGTGCACTAAAATTATGCATTATGATCCTTCTATCTACTTTTAGTTACTTCTTCAACAAATATACACATATCCATCACGTGACCATTTGAAAATGGTAAGTTGACATGCATATATTGGATAAAAAGATAAATCTGGTATAAATTTGTAAATATGAATGACGAAATTATATCATTTAAAATATGGGTGATAAAAATTTAAATAAATGTAAAGGATGATTTTTCCAATTTCTCCAAAGCATATGTACATAATTTATAAGAAATATATATCTGATATGGGTTATGGCAGAATACTTAAACAAGTACAAGACAACAAAGAAAGAGTTATTGCCTTTACTTCTAAACATTGGAATAGTGCTCAACAGAACTATTCTCTCTCTCTCTCTCTATATATATATATATATGTAGTGGTGGAACTAAAACATATTTTGAGGGGGGCTCAATTGTATTTGGAAACAAAATTCTCATGGGTAAAGTATCAAATTGATAATCATAATAATATAAATATAAATATATACACATACCAATAAAATAATTATTTGTTCATACTTGAGCTAATAGCTCCGGACGTACAAATAAGAGGAGACAATCGTGTCCTACGATTCTGCATCTGTTGAAAATATTGTAAAATTTGTTCATTATAAATTGTGGCAAAAATCTCCTTTTCGATGTAAACTATCAAATTGCCATTCATCCACTCATCACCCATTCTATTATGCAAATCAGCCTTTATAGTTTTCATGGTAGAGAAAACCCTTTCAGCAGAAGCAGTTGCAATTGGTAAAACCAATGCTAACTCAATCAGACGATATACCAATGAAAAAACTACATTTTTTCAGGTTTGAACAATATTTTTAGAGAGACCTCTCAAATCCTCAATCATAGAAAATTCAGATCTTATATTATGAATGTAAGTCTTAAGTTGCTCCTTAAATACCATACGATCAGTCAATGAAAAGTCTTTCGAATAAAGTTCAACAAGATGGAGTAACTTATCAATGTCAAACTGAGAGGAAGAGTTTTTTGGATTAAGGCATTAAATGCAAGTTAGTAACTCCGTACTTGCTTCGGAAAAATGATTATTCATCTTTTCAAACATCATATCAACAATCTAATATTGTAATAATAAAAAAGTAAATGAGAAAAATACTATTGAAGATAACTCAATGAAACAAGAAATTTAAAAGTTATACCTCACAAAATATTTCAACACGATAGTGATGGAAATTAGTAATCATTTGCCCATTTTGCCTACTACGACCATGAGTTCTCGTATTTTCTTCCATATTAGGCACTAGAATCATGTGCTTACAGTAAAATATATTGACTTTGTCCAAAAGATTCTCCCATCCCTCATTTCTGAATTCTTGTAATCGAACTTTCATTGTCTTGATCAAACTGATAGCCAATACAATGCTTTGATCCTTTGTTGTAAAGCAAGGGAATCATTTGTAATTCCCAACAAATATTGCATCAAATGCATCACAAACACAAATTCATAACTCTCCATCTTATCAATCAAACTTGTGGCCATACCGCTAGTATATTCATTAGTATCATAATCATGCACATTTTCAAGCACTTGTAATATGGAAATCCACATAGACATTAGACGAATAATAGTTATGTAATGTGATCCCCAACGAGTATCCTTAGGTCTCATTAAACTGGTTTCTTGGTTTTTTTTCCTCTACCACTAACAATATATTCTTTATCCAAATATTTTAAAAGTCTATCATGTTCAAGTTGTCTTTTCTTTTAAATAAAGCACCAGTAATATTCACAATCATAGTAACATATTGTAAAAAATCACAAATACTTCTGTTACTCTTAGCAACTACAACAACAACTAGTTGAAATTGGTGAGAAAAACAATGACATACCATGCAGATGAATTTTCTTTCAATATGAGAGCTTTCAATCTATTATATTCTCCTCGCATATTTAAAGCCCCATCATATCCTTGACCTCTCAATCTCGATAACGACAACTTATGGTTTGCAAGCAATTCATCAATAGCTTTCTTCAAAGAAATAGAGAAAGTGTCAGGCATATGAATAATAGTAAGAAAATGTTCAATAACATGTCCATGTTTGTTCATATATCTCAAAACAACTCCCATTTGCTCCTTGACTGAAGTATCTCGAGATTCATCAACTACAAGATAAAATATATTGTCCTCTATATCATTATGAATGACATTTGTGACTTCAGCAGCACAAGCACTTATTAGTTCCTTTTGAATTTTTGGAGACATCATTTGATTGTTTCTAGGGACATTCTCATTCATTGTCTCAGCAATCTCTTTACTTCGTTGGGTATACCCCTCAATTAATTCAAGAAAGTTTCATTTGTTTAAAGAACTCAAAAATTCATCATGTCCATAAAAAGGCAAACCTTATTTTAAAAGAAAGCTCGTCATATCCAAAATCGTTGTTAAGCGGGTGCGATGAAAATTTCTGTTTCATGTCCTTGTGCTTGTAACAAATGCGACACACTTTGTCTTTGATTCTGAAAAGCCTCAAGTTGTATTCTTGCATCATTGTGAGCACTAGCTACAACACCAACATGTGTATTGAATATTACTATTGCTTTTTTTCTAATTATTTATCCCTAAATTAGTAAATGCCTCATCTCCAACTCGACATCCTCTATGTGAATTTTTAAAGAGATGGCACCAAAAACAAAAGGTTGCATCATTTGATATGTTATACTTCAACCATGAAAATTTTTTAAACCAAGTAGCTTAGAAACTTCCATACTTTTTTACCAAATTATTTTCGGGGATAAATATGGCCAATTGGTTGATAAGGGCCTTTGATAAAATATTCTCTTCAAACACGATCTCTAATAAAAATATCGAATTTTATAATTGGTTTGCATATTCCTGGATCACTAATAATATCATCCAGGTTGAATTCCACACGAGAATATTTCCTCTACTATTTTCTTCATTTAAACTTTTAGAAGAATTAATACTTCACCATAAAAATTTATACATAACCTACCACAATTCATAAAAATTATCAAATTAAAAATTATAACAATATTAAAATAATTACATAAATAAATAATCATAATCTACAAAATCATAAAATATTTTAATATCTTGTAGAACATTTATTAACTCACTAACAAGTCTCTTGTATTTTTTTTGTAATTAAATAATTATAATTTATAAATTTAAAATTATTTAATCACAATTCACTAATAAACTATTAATAAATATTTAATCATATAATCAATAACAATTCACAAAAACATACACACAAAAATTTAAATATTACTAAAAAATTAAAAATATAAAAAGCTTACATAAAGATATTACTAAAAACTTACATAAAAAATTAAATTATTAATAAAAACTTAAATATTGGAAAAATAAACATAAAAACATTAAAAAAATTACTTCAAGATATTACTAAAAGTCTAAACACTTGCATAAATAATTAAATATAACTAACAACTTAAATACTGAAAAAATATATAATATATAATAATATAAACATAAAATACTTACCTCAAGTTAGCTTCGGCAAGCAGGCAGGCAGCACCACAGGTCTAGAGCAGCAGCAGCAAGCGGGAGCGATCCTCAGCGAGGGGGTAAGAAATATTTGAGGTTGAAGGATTAGGTTTGAAAACATTTCTAGGAATCAGATTTGTATATTTGTAATTTTTTTTTAAAATTTTGGAGTAAGTAAAACGACGTCGTTTTACTTAAGTGTAAAACAAAAAAAAACAAAAATTGAGATTGCTTCGTCTTCTTCGGTTCTTCTTCCGTAAGAATTTGCAGTTCCGCAATTGCTCCTGAATCCTATGGCTGTGGCGGTGGCGTGGCGCCTTGGCAGTGTTCGGATAGGGTGGGCGAGGGGGTGGAATATATATACCACCCCCTTCCTCCCCAAAACAAAGGAGGGGCAGCCGCACCAGCTCGTATCCGCCTTAGTTCCACTACTTTAGCGTATCAAATATCAAATATTAGCGTATCAAATATGAAATATTAGTGTATCAAGTATAAAAAATTAGCATATCAAGTATACGAGATTAGCGTATCAAGTATTAAGTATTAAAAATTAGCATATCAAGTATCAAAGATTAACATATCAAGTATACAAAAATTAGCATATCAAAATATAATATTAGTGTATCCAGTATAAAAAAAATTAGTATATTAAATAAAATAAAATTCACATATCACGTCACATATGTAAACCCATTTCACAGGACTTTTTGTGTGTGTGTATGTGTATATATACACACAAAAGTTCATATGCAAAAGGTTTATATATGCGACGGAATTAATGACGTGTGCCTACAAGTACTTGTATTGCAATTTGCATATAAATTTTCACTTTAGTGTGTATTATAATTTGCATATAAATTTTCACTTTGATGCATAAATTTTTACTTTGGCATGAAATTTTCACTTTAGCGTGTATTACAATTCATGTATAAATTTCCACTTTGAGGTAATAAATTTATTACAATTCACATATAAATTTACTTTGTTGTATAAATTTTCACTTTAGCGTACAAATTTTCAGTTTGGCATAACAAATTTCACTTTAACGTAACAAATTTACTTTACCGTAACTTTTAACGTAACAAATTTTCACTTTAGCACAATAAATTCACTTTAGTGTAACAAATTTTTCGCGTATTAATTATCAGTTTTAGCATACTCACGTATAAAGAATCAAATTTCGCGTTTCAAAAATATTTTTATTCACGTATAAAGTATCAATTATAAACTTTGGCATATCAATTTTATAGTTTTATTTTGTATCCAGTATCAATGTGATAATTTTGGCATATAAAATGTACATTTCTCACGTATCAAGTATCAATCTGATAATTATATCAACTATAAACTTTTGCTTATATGGTATCCATCTGTCGCATATATAGTATCAATTTTATTTCGCGTATCATCTAGATTTGTGTGTTATTTTGATTTTTTAATTATTAAATTAGTTGATAAGCGAACATTGAAAAATGATATGCGAATATTGACCATTATGATTCACATATAACATAAAAATAGTTCGCGTATAAATTATCAATGTTAAAATTCTATTGCCATTCTAATTCACGTAAAGCGTGTAAATAGTTCGCGTGCGTGTTATCGTTCGCATAGAAATTATCAATGCTAGATATCTAACACCATTCTAATTCATGTATAACGTGAAAATAGTTCACGTATTAGCATAGAAATTATCAATGTTAGAGTTCTAATACCATTATAATTCACGTATAATATGTAAATAATTTGTATGTATAAAGTATCAATAATTATAGTTCTAACACTATTCTGATTGACCTATAAAGTATCAATAGTTCGTATATCAAGTTTATCATGCACACGTGTTCGTCGTATATATAAGACCATTTCACATGAGACTTACCAATATATATATATATATATTTACTTCCCTTGTGATACAGTTGTATTACAGATCTATCTCTGCAGTTTTACCATATTACAATCACCCACTTGATCTAACCATCGTTTAATGAATTATTCACTATACTACCATAATACACATCGATCTATTTTTAAATGGTGGATAGGTCATAATTATTTACCACTGTAAGATTTGAACCACATTTTACTTTTATATTTTTTTATCAAACAGGTCCTTAAATAGCTCTTGAAAATTGAGATTTTTCAAAGTTTTACTTTTTCCTTTTTTCCTATAGTCCACCAATTTTTATACTTCGCATTTCAGCAAGAGTAAAAAATATAATTGGTTAAAGCATTTAGACACAGCTTTTAGAAAATTATAATTTTTTTCTTCAAACCCCAAAGTATAGCCCATGAAAACAAAAAAATTTAAAAAATTTTACTTTTCTATTTTTTGCCATAGTCTATTGATTTACATATTTGATAAGTTGGTAAATCACTAACTTATTTGCCTTATTTCACAAGGAATTTGCTCTAGTAATCATGTAATTAGTGTTGTTTATGTTAGTTTGTGTGTTGTTTTAGGTGAAAATGACCAAAGGAAGACTCAAGAGAGAGGAATGTGCAAAACAACTTAAAAATAAGCAAAAAATGGCCATGTGACACAACTTATGTAGAATTAAACTAAGTTTCTTAAAACTAGTTTAGTTAAATTCCTATTTGGTTTGTTTCTTAATTCCTTATTGACATGAATTAGGATAGTTAAGTTTCTATTTGGTTTGTTTCCTAATTTCTTATTAACATGAATTAGGAAGTCTTAGTCTTATAAATATAGGTGTAGGGTTATTTGGTTTTGGTACAACAGCCAAAACAAAAAGTTGCTGTCTTTGTGAGTTTTGTGAAAAGCCAATACGGCTTTGTTCAAGAAATAAAAGTGTTGTTGCCTCTAAATCATCTTCATTATTTTTGTGATTCTATTTTGTTTAAATTCGATCCTTCAAATTGGTATCAGAGCCAGGTTATTATTGATTAACCATGACAGGAAATATAATTTGTGTTGTTCCCAAACTCACGGAAAATAAAATTATAATTATTGGAGAATTCCGATGGAAACCCATCTGAAATCCTTTGATTTGATCAAATATATTGAAGCGGAATTATCCAAAGATGCTGATGCAAGTGCAATGAAGGAGGCAAGTTTGGCGTTGTCCCAAATTCATCAAGCAATTGATCTGTCAGTATTTGGCAAAATTTCAACAGCCAAAAGTGCAAAGAAAGCATGGGATATCTTGGAGAAAACCTACAGAGGTGTTGACAAAGTTCAACAAAACAATTTGATGATGTTGAAACGAAAGTTTGAGCTTTGCACAATGGAGAAGAAAGAATCTATAGAGTCGTAGTTTTTTCGTCTGTCAGCGATTAAAGACGAAATGGAGTTAAACGGGCATATCTTAACAGATGAAGTATTTGTTGAAAAAGTTATCAACACACTGCCCATAAAATTTGATAATATTGTGGTTATCACGCAAGAGACCAAGGATTTGTCCACATTGACAATTGAAGAATTACAAGGTACATTAATTCTACATGAACAACGAATTAATGGAAAGTTGAATGATTCTTTGGAAAAGGAAACTCCGAAGAAGGCTTTGCAAGCACGAACAGATCAATTAAAAAACAACTCCAATGTTGCTGCAACAAATGCTCATGGCCAGAATTTCAGAGGAAGAGGATGCGGTAGAAATAATTACCAAGGTCGTGGTAGAGGTAACCAATTCTTTCAACAAAGAGAAAATAGATTGTTGGGGTGCAAAATCTGAAGTGCATGTCCAAGTTGTTGAAACTGATAGGAATAAACAAGAGGCTGTTTTATTTTCTACTGTTAAATGTGAACAAACAAAGAATAGTAATTGGTATTTGGATTCTGGCTGTAGTAATCATATGACTAGAGAAAATGAGTTATTTTCTAATTTAGATGAATCATTTAAAAGCACAGTTAAATTTGGAAACAATACAATTGTACCTGTTCTTGGTAAAGGGATTATACCCATTACTTTGAAAAATGGGTCGACAAGCTTTATTGGTGATGTGTTTTATGTACCCAATCTTTATCATAATCTGTTGAGTCTTGGACAGTTATTTGAAAAGGGGTATGATTTGAATTTTAAACATTGAACTTGTACGATCAGTGATGCACGATTGGGATTAATTGCAAAAGTGAATATGAATCATAGTAGACTGTTCCCTATATCTCTGAATTATGGTGATTCATCTTGCATTAGTTCCACTATTTCTAATGATGCATGGTTATGGCATATGAGATTTGGTCACTTCAATTTTGGTGGTTTAAATTCTCTGTCTAAGAAGAGTATAGTTTTGGGGCTGCCTTCACTTGATTTTTCTCCTAGACCAGTGAATCTTGTATTAAAGGAAAGAAGCATAGACATTCTTTGCAAACATGCAATGCTTGGAGGGCTAGTCATCTATTGGAGCTTATTCATTCAGACTTATGCTCAATGGAGGTACCTCTAATGGTGGTAATAAATATTTTATCACATTTATTGAATATTTTAGCAGAAAATATTGGGTTTATTTTTTGAAAAATAAATCTGAAGCTTGTTATATTTTCAAGAAATTCAAAGTGTATGTAGAAAAATAGACTGGATTCTACATAAAGGCTTTGAGAACTGGCAGAGGCACTGAATATATTGTGTGTGATGAATTCTTGATGAATCATGGTATTAAACATCAGATGACTAATAGGTATACTCCTCAACAAAATGGTGTGGCAGAAAGAAAAAATAGAACAGTGATGGATTTAGTGAGATCCATGATGGTGGCAAAAAATATGCCAAAGGAATTTTGGGCAGAAGTTGTGTCTTGTGCTGTTTATATCTTGAACATATGTGGTATGAGGTGTAATCATGGGATGACTCCGTACGAGGTTTGGTCTAGTAAGAAACCAAATATTAGTCATTTAAGAGTATTTGGTTGTCTTGCATATTCTCATATTCCTGATGCTTTGAGAAAGAAATTTGATGATAAAGTAGAAAAGTGCATCTTTGTTGGCTATAGTCTACAGACAAATGGCTATAGATTGTTTAATCCAGATACAGGAAAGATAATTGTGAGCAGAGATGTTACTTTTGATGAACAAGGAGCATGGAATTGGTCTTCTAAAGAACCAACAACATCAGTTGTTCAACCAGCAGTACCTTTATTAATTGAGGAGGAAGAAAATAGACAGCAGACAGTGCAAATTAAACAACCACCCTGTGTTCCTTCATCTTCAAGTGTGCAAATAACTCATGCAAAGTCTAGTCGACCACAACGGCAACGACAATTACCAGCTCGATTGCAGGATTATGTTTTGGATGATAATAATAATGATGATTTATCTGATGAAGATGTTGTGAATTTTGTTTTATTTGCAGATTGTGACCCAGTTGACTTTAAAGATGCTGCTCGAGATGATTGTTGGATATAAGCAATGGATGAAGAAATTCATGCCATTGAGAAAAATGATACTTGGGAGCTTACAAACCTTCCAAGTGGAAAGAAAGCAATTGGAGTGAAGTGGGTTTATAAGACAAAATATAAACCTGATGGAGAAGTGGAGAGATACAAAGCGAGACTTGTTGCTAAATGTTACAAGCAGAAACCTGGAATTGACTATTTTGAGGTATTTGCTCCTGTTGCTAAACTTGATACAGTTCGTTTGATAATTTCTTTATCTGCACAAAATAATTGGAGGATTTATCAAACTGATGTTAAATCTGCATTTTTGAATGGTGTTCTTGAAGAAGAAGTATATGTTGAGCAACCTACTGGTTTTGTTACAAAAGGTCAAGAAAATAAGGTTTACAGGTTGAAACGAGCTTCATATGGTTTAAAACCATCTCCAAGGGCGTGGTATACTCGCATTGATTCTTTCTTTGTGGATCATGGTTTTTAAAGGTGTCCATATGAGCATACTTTATATGTGAAATCATCTAGTGAGGGTGATGTTCTTTTGATATGCTTGTATGTAGATGATTTGATTTTTACAGGCAATAATCTGGAGATGATTGCGGAATTTAGGGAAGCCGTGATTAAACGGTTTGAGATGACCGACTTGGGTCTTATGTCTTATTTCCTTGGAATTGAAGTTTTTACAATCTGATCAAGGCATATTAATCTCTCAGAAAAAATATGCAGGCGATATCTTGAAAAAATTCAAGATTGATGGAGTTAAACCAATATTGACTCCGGCAGAGGAAAATTTAAAATTAACAAAAGAAGGGTCGGGAGGACCAGTAAATCTGACATACTTTAAAAGTATAGTTGGAAGTTTGATATATTTGACTTCTACAAGACCAGACATTACTTTTAGTGTTGGTTTGATTAGCAGGTTTATGAAAAATCCACGACAGTCACATTTACAAGCTGCAAAGAGAATTTTGAGGTACATTAAAGGTACTGACCGGAGCGATGTCGTTACTCGCCTCAATTTATCCTATTTCACTATATGTAGAAGCAGTGAGTTAGGTTTCGTTCCTCAGGGAAATAGTGAAGTTCAAGAGAATTAAGGTTTGTTCTTACAATAACACAAAAACAAATCACAAGACAAGAAACAACACACTAGCAACAAACACAAGTGAAATACCGAAGAAATTAACACAAATTTCACAAAAGTTCACAAGAGATAACCTAGACTCCTTCTGGGTGAATGCATTCAAGTGTTACATGACTAGTGTGGTGCAATTAAACTACAATTTAAGCAAAAGGAGGAGAAGAATCACCAGGAGACCTAAGTCACAGTTAGCATGGTCACCACACTGTAACCCTAGCCTCCCATCACCAACCTATCCTATGGTCGGGCCTAAGGTTGGTGAATAGAACCTATCATCTTCTCAATTCCCTACCCAGATTACTCAAGCTTTAATCCCTAGAATCTCCCATGGTGAGGCCTGATTCTAGCTTATAAATCATCACCCAGGCAAGAAACCTCTCCATACAACCTTCATCTAAGAGTTCACAAATTAAGCTTCCTATGGTCGGGCCTAGCTGTAATTTATGTTCATTCATGTACAGGTTGGAGAACTCAGTCAACTTCCAGTTCTAATTTATGAAATTAACAAATTAGTAGATCTGAGCAAAGGAGTTGAATTACTTCTTTCATTATTTCAATTGCATCACACAATATCACATAACTAGCATTCACCCATTAGGAGCCCAGATTATCACACACTAGCCAGATATTTCCATATTCAACCCAATTTTACACAATTCCATGTTCATACAAATTTCTCCCATCAATTGAAAAGTTTTACCGATTAGATGCTAGAGGAGTGTATGAATTCCCTTCGATTGAGTTGGATATGTAATCTCTAGCACAAGACACTGGAAAATGGAATCGAAAAAGTAAAACCCTAGAGAGAGAAAACTAGTGAGAGAAAGTGGATCTCCAGAACAAGAACAACTTTTTTCTTCAAGAAAAGTTTTCTATCTCAATAAGTCCATTGTCCAAGTCCATCCTCCCTCTCCTTTCCTAATTCCCTTTCTAAGTAGGAGAGTGGAAAACTTAACTCTTACGCTTACTAAAAATATCTAGGAATATTACAAAGTAGTCCTAAAGTGAAAATGATTACAAAAATCGACCCAAAAGGTAGTAGAAATGAAAAGTCAAAAGTTGAAGAAATTCTGAAAATTGTTGGGAAATCAGAGCCAAATCACGCCTTCAGTGTATTCTGGATCACGCCTTCAGCGTTTTCGCGAGCTTCCAAGAAATCCAGCAGCTTAAGAATCACGCCTTCCGTGCATTCTGGATCACGCCTTCAGTTTCCTTGAAATTCAGAATTTGAGTTTCAACACTTAGCCAAATTTCTGGACTTTTCAACTTTTGAAGCTGGTCAAGACTCCATCTTCATGTGCCTATAAAATCCAATTCAGAGATTGGAAGAGGATGAAACCAAACATAAGTTCTTCTCCATGAACATATGAAGCTCCTGGATGTCTTGGTTCGCATAAAGAACATCTGGATAGCCACAAATCAGCTCTTGAAGTTGGCCCTGGAACCAGCTTTGCAAAATTTCTGGCAATTTGCAACTCGAAGCTGGTTGCGATACGATCTTCACATGCTCCCCAAATCCAATCCAAGCCTCCAATAAGCGTGAAATCTGGCCAAAACTATGCTAGAGGAACATGTGATGATAAAGAAAGTCTTGAATGGCATATGCAACGTAAGGATGAAGAGAAATCATCACACGAAGAAGGGTACCAAACCAGCTTCTAGCTTTCCAAAGTATTTGCCAAAACTTCATCCATTCTTCAGCTGGCTTGTCGAAGCTTCGTCAATTCTCACGAGGTCTCGCCAGCTCTCCACTGCAGCTTCACGAGGTCTCGTCAGCTTCACGAAGTCTCGCCATTTTGGCGAGATCTCATCAGCTTTTTGAAGACTTCTTGCTCCAGCTCTTCTTCAACTTTGTTCTTGCTCCAACTCCATGAAGTCCCTCAGAATCCTCAAAGCTTCATCCATGCATTGTGAAGATATTCCAGATTTCTTTCACTAAATTTAGTGTCTTGAAGTCTTGCAAGAATGAATCATGATTTGCCTTTGTGAGAATCCTGTGAAGTGAGAAGAAGGAATGAATGAAATCTTGAAAAATCAAGTGCAAAGTGTGTGTGTGTGTGATGTGCAACGAATTGCACTTCGTGGGCAGCAAGTGTGCGAGGATGGTGCAGCGTGTGTGCGGCGAGGCTGCCTTCGTGTGCAGCAAATGTGCAGCAATCGTGCAGCGTGTGTGCGGCGAGGCTGATTTCGTGGGCAGCAAGTGTGTGCTTCGCGGGCAGCAACTTTGAGCCAGTGTTCGAGTGTGATGTGATGGGAATTTCGGGAAACTTAATTCACACACGTTATAGCCATGTAGCTCAGCTTTCCACAGCCGTTTGAAGCACCCAACTCGGAGTTCAGATGGCAACGTTATGACCAAAACAATAAGGCATGTTGAACAGCATATTGTGAAATCCAAGTTTTCATTCATCATTTGTTCAATCCAAATTCTTGGCTCTTCTTTAGCACAATTCATCCATTTCCAGTGTGAATCTGGTTTCGGGGATAACACAAAAAATGTAGGTCTACCTCGTAGCTTTCCAATGGTTCAAGAATCAACACAATTGGACAACTAGAACTCAAGATATGAACAATCTACCAAACTGTGGCAATCAAGAACACATGAAACTCTAATTGCACAACACACAAAGGTGGCCCCGTTTCATGACCTTCCACTCAAAAGCTGAAATTTGTTAAAACATAAGAATTAAAGAGGAGTCAAAGACCTTTCTAAAACACTAAAGAACACCCCAATTGGATCCGAATTGAGAGAGTTATGACCAAATGAAGTTCAGCTACTATGCTGCCCAAAACCCTAATTTCACCCTTTAAAGCACTTCTTAGGTTTTTTTTCCAAAATTCTCACTCACCATTCTAGCTCTTTTGAACTCTCTTCTTATCATTTAGCATCACACACACATTTGCCTCATTTTAACATCATTTGTGGTCTTTTTCACCATTTTAGCACATCAAGTTACAAAACACATAAATGCACACAACAACACCAAACACTACACATTTGCATGAAATTCAAGCCCAAAAGCTAAGTGAAATAGACTATATAAGTAGGTATAAAACCTACTTATCAAATTCCCCCACACTTGAACTTTTGCTTGCCCTCAAGCAAAGACACAACACAAAACTCACATTTCAAAACCACTTAACACTAGACCTCACTCCTCTGTCAAGCTTGTTCTCGTCTAAGTTCATCAAAATTCATTTTTTCATGCATAAAATTCACAACTTGTCCTTAATCCCATCCATCAAATTTCAACACAAGTTATCGATCAAGGCACGATGAATAAAGACCAAAATGTCATGGTGCAAGTGTGTGTGAGGAATCTTAATTCATCCATTCTTATGCATGCATTAAATCTTTTGTTCCAAAACATCTCTTTGCATATCAATCACAATGTCCACATTCAAGAACTAAAAATCACACAAGATCAATGGTGCACATTGGTGCTTTTCATATTTGACTTCACATTCCACTTACTTTTGCACTTTAATGCTTTTCTCTTCTTTCTTTCTTTCATTGCACACATTGGTGTGCCTGCCTTGGGTCTTATGGCTCTTTTTCCCCTTTAGCTGCCTGAGTTTTATGGCTGTTTTTTTTTTTCAATTATGCTTGCCAAGGGTATTTCGGCTTTTCATTCCCAATTGCCAAAGGCTTTTTCTCCATATCATTTCTTGTGTGACTAAAAGTTCTTAAATGTCTCTAAAAGATTATGCATGCAAGAGCATCCAAAACAACCGAAATAATGCACAACAATAAGAATGTATTGAATCATTTTCCTCCTATGTCCAAGAACAATTTTTCATGGCATATCTATCTTACATTGACATGATGCCTTGACCAACAAAATGTGCCAATTTCATCAAGATTGGAACCAAAGGAAACAAAAACATTTTCGCATGCAACACATTAATAGAAATTGGATGAACTCAAATTTTGAACATAGCCTAACAAAAGAACAAAGCATAGCACAAAGTGTTACTGCCCTTGCACTCACTTTCACCACACTCTTGTTTTTTTCATTACACATTTGACACCTTATTGCACACTTACACTCCTTAACACTTTAGAAACTTCATCCCACTTAAAACACACCACTCACACCAAAACTTTCACTTATTCACCAAATTTTCAAAAATTTCACCAAAAACATTCAAAATGAAAATTTGCACAAAATTTGCACAAAAAATGAAAAACACAACATATACCAAGTTTACTATGCAAAAACTCAAAATAACATAGCAAAACTTAAAAGTAACATACTTTGCAGCAAAACTTAAAAGTAACATACTTTGCATCACATAGCACAAAAGAAATTTCCATAACAAAAAGTAAGCATATCAGGTCTAAAAGACACAAATCATAGCAAACATTCCCTCCCCCACACTTAAAACTTACATTGTCCTCAATGTAAACTAAAGATGGGTTTAGGAGCTCCCTGGTATTGATTTTGTCATGAATTTCCAATGCTTGCTTGGTATAGTGTCCTTGTTTGAAGTTCTTTATTGCATGAAAAATCCCTGCACATGGTGAAACAAAGCTTATTACAAATTGCTCACCCAAGTACACTACATGTTGGTGGCAAAGTAGACATGATATGGAAGCATGCAAGCAAAGTGTCGCACCATGATTAAGAACCACGGTGGTGTAAAATTTTACAACTAAGAACACTAAATGGCACATGCACAATCATGCTTGAAAAGTAAGACAAAAGGATTATGTGCATTGCGGGAGTGGTTCATGACTCCACTCCCCCACACTTAGCCTCTTGTGAGCATGGCCAATTTCCCTCGCAACTTCCTTCAGGGATGCCTACATCATGAGTGGCCTTGGTGAGTATAAGCAGAAATGCAAACTAACAAAACATGTAGAAAACCAAAAACTAAAGGAAAGGTAAAAGATCAAGAAGAAGTTCTGGGTTTTGAAGTCTCCAGCTAGACTTTATTCATGTAACTTTCTTTTTCAAGAATCGGAATAACCCTCTCTGTACCAGAAAAATGATATTTCAACAATACTCATTATCCTCCTGTATGGCGCTTGTAAAATAGTGGCAAAGAGGTGCTTGAGCTCATGCATACGGGGATCAATCTCTACAAATTTAATTTCGAACCACTGAGGCTCCCCCATTGTAGGCACCTCTTTTACTTCTTCTTCCATATTAGACTTTCCTTCCACCATACTAAACTCTCCATTCCTGCAAGGCTCAACCAAGGCTTGTACATCTATGGTCTCAACACATTCATCAGTAAGTTCAAAAATGGAATCATCAATGAAGCAATTTTCCACAATGTTAGCTATTTCGTTATAAATTTTCACATCTTCATCATCTAGACTAACATGGGGAAATTCTTGAGTCTTTTCTTTCTCAACAACAAAGCAAGCATTATCATCAATTAACAAGAGTATCTCATTTTGCATTTCTTGTGAACCACCATTTAGACACTTAGATTCATTGACCATTTCAAACATTTGTGCCTCAACAAGAGTTTCAAACAATGTGTTAACACTCTCATTAACAAATGCAACATTATCTTCCTTTATGATATCACATTGATCCTCAAGAAGTGTCTCTATACAATTCACAAAGTTAACAAGAGGAGAAGCAACTAAAGAAAGGCAATCAATATCATTTGACTCATTGAATTCCATGAAATTAATGCAAGATTCAGCTTTAGATACACTTTCCAGCTTAGTAACATAGCAACTTAGAACACTAGAGTTATCACTATCCGGATCACTAAAGAAGCCATCATCCTCAATATCAAAGTGCACATATTCATGCACAACAGAATCAGCAACATAGCACTCATGTACACTATCCCCAAAACATGTAGACTCCTCCTCCCTTAGACACTTTAAGCCACAATCAACATTAGCATGCATATCAAAATGATTGTCCTCAGGAATAAGAGGTGTACCTTGTGAGTGGTATTGTGCATCTAAAGTTGGTGTCTCAATTTGTTCCCATAGGTTGCTTATTAAAGCGTTGATTCGATCAAACCTTTCTTGTCGCCCTTGAAGCTCTTCTTCCAGTTGAGTTGTTTCATTTTTATCAATTCTCTCCAAAACTTGAGACAACATGTTTTCCATTTTTGCCTCATGACTGAGATCACACTCATTGCTTTGTTGTTGGTAATACCATTGCTCTTCCTTTTGTAAGCCTCTGTCAAGTTTTTCCATAAGTTGAGAAAACATGTCCTCCACAGGAAGCTCTTGTGTCCCAATGTGGTGGGAGTTGTTGCTTTGTGCTTGATTTTGCCATTGCCTTTCATTTAGTGGTGGAGAGAAGTCCTCGTACCATCTAGACATGCTTGGGTACTTGTGCAATACTCAATTACAGTGAACTTCAATGTCCTGCACTTGACACAAATACACCAAAGCAGACAACAAAACACGAAAACTACAAAATGCAACAAAAGTTACCAAAATGAAAATAACAAGACTACTAAACTACACAAGAAAAGAAAACAGAGCAAATCAAAATTCAAGAACCGTGCCTAATTCCCCGGCAGCGGCGCCAAAAATTGACCGGAGCGATGTCGTTACTCGCCTCAATTTATCCTATTTCACTATATGTAGAAGCAGTGAGTTAGGTTTCGTTCCTCAGGGAAATAGTGAAGTTCAAGAGAATTAAGGTTTGTTCTTACAATAACACAAAAACAAATCACAAGACAAGAAACAACACACTAGCAACAAACACAAGTGAAATACCGAAGAAATTAACACAAATTTCACAAAAGTTCACAAGAGATAACCTAGACTCCTTCTGGGTGAATGCATTCAAGTGTTACATGACTAGTGTGGTGCAATTAAACTACAATTTAAGCAAAAGGAGGAGAAGAATCACCAGGAGACCTAAGTCACAGTTAGCATGGTCACCACACTGTAACCCTAGCCTCCCATCACCAACCTATCCTATGGTCGGGCCTAAGGTTGGTGAATAGAACCTATCATCTTCTCAATTCCCTACCCAGATTACTCAAGCTTTAATCCCTAGAATCTCCCATGGTGAGGCCTGATTCTAGCTTATAAATCATCACCCAGGCAAGAAACCTCTCCATACAACCTTCATCTAAGAGTTCACAAATTAAGCTTCCTATGGTCGGGCCTAGCTGTAATTTATGTTCATTCATGTACAGGTTGGAGAACTCAGTCAACTTCCAGTTCTAATTTATGAAATTAACAAATTAGTAGATCTGAGCAAAGGAGTTGAATTACTTCTTTCATCATTTCAATTGCATCACACAATATCACATAACTAGCATTCACCCATTAGGAGCCCAGATTATCACACACTAGCCAGATATTTCCATATTCAACCCAATTTTACACAATTCCATGTTCATACAAATTTCTCCCATCAATTGAAAAGTTTTACCGATTAGATGCTAGAGGAGTGTATGAATTCCCTTCGATTGAGTTGGATATGTAATCTCTAGCACAAGACACTGGAAAATGGAATCGAAAAAGTAAAACCCTAGAGAGAGAAAACTAGTGAGAGAAAGTGGATCTCCAGAACAAGAACAACTTTTTTCTTCAAGAAAAGTTTTCTATCTCAATAAGTCCATTGTCCAAGTCCATCCTCCCTCTCCTTTCCTAATTCCCTTTCTAAGTAGGAGAGTGGAAAACTTAACTCTTACGCTTACTAAAAATATCTAGGAATATTACAAAGTAGTCCTAAAGTGAAAATGATTACAAAAATCGACCCAAAAGGTAGTAGAAATGAAAAGTCAAAAGTTGAAGAAATTCTGAAAATTGTTGGGAAATCAGAGCCAAATCACGCCTTCAGTGTATTCTGGATCACGCCTTCAGCGTTTTCGCGAGCTTCCAAGAAATCCAGCAGCTTAAGAATCACGCCTTCCGTGCATTCTGGATCACGCCTTCAGTTTCCTTGAAATTCAGAATTTGAGTTTCAACACAGCCAAATTTCTGGACTTTTCATCTTTTGAAGCTGGTCAAGACTCCATCTTCATGTGCCTATAAAATCCAATTCAGAGATTGGAAGAGGATGAAACCAAAAATAAGTTCTTCTCCATGAACATATGAAGCTACTGGATGTCTTGGTTCGCATAAAGAACATCTGGATAGCCACGAATCAGCTCTTGACGTTGGCCCTGGAACCAGCTTTGCAAAATTTCTGGCAATTTGCAACTCGAAGCTGGTTGAGATACGATCTTCACATGCTCCCCAAATCCAATCCAAGCCTCCAATAAGCGTGAAATCTGGCCAAAACTATGCTAGAGGAACATGTGATGATAAAGAAAGTCTTGAATGGCATATGCAACGTAAGGATGAAGAGAAATCATCACACGAAGAAGGGTACCAAACCAGCTTCTAGCTTTCCAAAGTATTTGCCAAAACTTCATCCATTCTTCAGCTGGCTTGTCGAAGCTTCGTCAATTCTCACGAGGTCTCGCCAGCTCTCCACTGCAGCTTCACGAGGTCTCGTCAGCTTCACGAAGTCTCGCCATTTTGGCGAGATCTCATCAGCTTTTTGAAGACTTCTTGCTCCAGCTCTTCTTCAACTTTGTTCTTGCTCCAACTCCATGAAGTCCCTCAGAATCCTCAAAGCTTCATCCATGCATTGTGAAGATATTCCAGATTTCTTTCACTAAATTTAGTGTCTTGAAGTCTTGCAAGAATGAATCATGATTTGCCTTTGTGAGAATCCTGTGAAGTGAGAAGAAGGAATGAATGAAATCTTGAAAAATCAAGAGCAAAGTGTGTGTGTGTGTGATGTGCAACGAATTGCACTTCGTGGGCAGCAAGTGTGCGAGGATGGTGCAGCGTGTGTGCGGCGAGGCTGCCTTCGTGTGCAGCAAATGTGCAGCAATCGTGCAGCGTGTGTGCGGCGAGGCTGATTTCGTGGGCAGCAAGTGTGTGCTTCGCGGGCAGCAACTTTGAGCCAGTGTTCGAGTGTGATGTGATGGGAATTGCGGGAAACTTAATTCACAAACGTTATAGCCATGTAGCTCCGCTTTCCACAGCCGTTTGAATCACCCAAATCGGAGTTCAGATGGCAACGTTATGACCAAAACAATAAGGCATGTTGAACAGCATATTGTGAAATCCAAGTTTTCATTCATCATTTGTTCAATCCAAATTCTTGGCTCTTCTTTAGCACAATTCATCCATTTCCAGTGTGAATCTGGTTTCGGGGATAACACAAAAAATGTAGGTCTACCTCGTAGCTTTCAAAGGGTTCAAGAATCAACACAATTGGACAACTAGAACTCAAGATATGAACAATCTACCAAACTGTGGCAATCAAGAACACATGAAACTCTAATTGCACAACACACAAAGGTGGCCCCGTTTCATGACCTTCCACTCAAAAGCTGAAATTTGTTAAAACATAAGAATTAAAGAGGAGTCAAAGACCTTTCTAAAACACTAAAGAACACCCCAATTGGATCCGAATTGAGAGAGTTATGACCAAATGAAGTTCAGCTACTATGCTGCCCAAAACCCTAATTTCACCCTTTAAAGCACTTCTTAGGTTTTTTTTCCAAAATTCTCACTCACCATTCTAGCTCTTTTGAACTCTCTTCTTATCATTTAGCATCACACACACATTTGCCTCATTTTAACATCATTTGTGGTCTTTTTCACCATTTTAGCACATCAAGTTACAAAACACATAAATGCACACAACAACACCAAACACTACACATTTGCATGAAATTCAAGCCCAAAAGCTAAGTGAAATAGACTATATAAGTAGGTATAAAACCTACTTATCAGGTACTCAAGGAGATGAAATTCTTTATTCATCTGGTGATCCAGTTGAATTTTTTGGGTTCACGGATAGTGATTGGGCTAGTGAAACAGTTTAACGTAAAAGTACTTCTGGATATGCATTATTTACTGGTTCAGGTGTGTTTTCTTGGAGTTCAAAGAAACAACAAGTGGTTGCATTATCTACAACGGAGGTAGAATATATTGCAGCATCAAACAATGCTACACAAGCATTGTGGCTAAGGAGAATGTTTGGATTTCTTCAACATAAACAAGATGGTCCGACTAAGAAATTTTGTGATAGCAAATCAGCTATTGAATTGGCAAAAAATCCAGTGTTTCATGGACAGAGCTAACACATTGATAACAAGTTTCACTTTATTTGTGAATTGGTTCGAGATAAAGATATTGAAATTAAGTTGAAAATGGAGACCTTTATGAAGTTGAAGAAGTTTTTGGGGATGACCAAGCAAGGTCACTTAGTTTACGGGAGGCATTTGTAGAATTAAACTACGTTTCATAAAACTAGTTTAGTTAAATTCCTATTTGGTTTGTTTCCTAATTCTTTATTGACATGAATTAGGATAGTTAAGTTTCTATTTGGTTTGTTTCCTAATTCCTTGTTAACATGAATTAGGAAGTCTTTGTCTTATAAATAGAGGTGTAGGGTTATTTGGTTTTGGTACAACAGCCAAAACAAAAAGTTGCTGTCCTTGTGAGTTTTGTGAAAAGCCAATACGGCTTCGTTCAAGAAATAAAAGTGTTGTTGCCTCTAAATTATCTTCATTATTTTTGTGATTGTATTTTGTTTAAATTCGATCCTTCAACTTACTCAAAGCTACACCATGAAATATACAACAGGCGTAACCTGAGTTTGGCCATGCCATGAGAAGCAACAGAAGGAGAGCAAAATCAAGAACATCATGCAACCAAATGCAGGTCACATTGTGAGCTCCTTGGTTGAGGCACAAAGGGCAGCACAACTGAGCACATACCTGCATCATGGAAATGCATGGCACAACCAAAGGAAGGTCATGCTGGCTAGTACGGGAAAAGAGTTGGAAGCACAGATACTTGAAAAATGATAATCGAGAATCCAAAGCAATTTAACACAAGCTACGTTGTGGAGAAAACATGTTAAACTACGCAATGCAACATGGGGCAGCTTACACTGAGGTGCATAAGGAGGATAGCCACAAGAATGTAAGACGCGTTGGTGAAAGCCCAAAACAACAAGAAGGGCGTCAGCGCAACTAAAGGGCACCCATGCCATAGTGAAACCCTCCAAATATTCAAGGTGTAACCTATGTCCAACTCACGCCAGCATGTGCATGACCAAAATTATGCATTTAGATGCAAGCAACAACAAGCGAAGGTTCAGCGTGACTAAGACCAAACCACGCTGTGAAGAAGGCTTGATAAAATGGCTAGCACAATCTGATGCAACTCACATCGAACTGCAAGGAGGTCAAAAGAAGAGTTAGCGCAGCATACTTCAAGGCGCGCTATGATCCTTTCAGCCAAGAAAGTCACAGTGCAACCTATATTACCCTACGCCAAGCTCCAGAAGCGCTAAAGAGAAGGCAGCGCGACCTACTGTGAGTTATGCCTGGCAATCTGAAGCATCCAAGTTCACAGCGCAATCTAATGGCATCCTATGCCAGATGACTCAACATTGTACTTTTGTTCTTTTTGCATACTTTGAACATTTTTGGTCTTTCTCTACATACTTTTTGAAGTTCAACTTGTATTTTTAACTTTCTAAGAGTAGGATTTCACATTTTTAAAAGTTGTAAAGTTTAAAAGCAATGCAAAAATATAAATAGTAAGAAGTATATAAATTTTTAGGAACCAAAGTAGGAATTATTGTACTCACTTCTTCTTCCCCAAGAAATATCAAGACTTGAACTCCAAGATTGAAAAAGCTCCATCTTTTGGATTAAAGCTAAGATCTTTTGAACTTAATTCTAGAGAAGAATTCATCTTTAATTTGTTTGCATCAAGGGTGACATCCTTCTTTACTTTTAAAGCTTTAATCTTGAGTTTTTACATGCTTATGATGCTTAAAGTCACCATGAGTGGCTAAACCTTGGTGGATGAAACTTGCTTGTGGGTATACTAAAGTATGACATTGTGATGAAACTTGCTAAGGGTTGCTTGAATAATGACTTTGCATACTTGTTTTAAATGGGTACACATGAGTAATGCACTTTTGTAGAATATGTGAGACCATGGATAATTTTGTTGGTCTAATGAATGATTCTAGTTTGTAGCATGCAATGGATTGGGAATGACTTAGGGAAGTTCAACTCTTACCAAAAAGGGGATTTTATTTAGGCGTTGAACTCTATGGTAACTAATCTTGAAATGCTAAAAGGGAACATAAGTGAAATCAAGGGATTTTCTTTGAAAGATTATCGGACTTCATCAGAAGTGTGAAAAGTAATTGAGTGAGGATTCATAGCTTCTTTGAAAGTTCATGTGGCTGACCCTATAGAACTATTGGCAAATCAAGGGTAGGAGCACCTTAGAATCGACTAGCATTTGAAACTTCACATACCCCTCACCAAAAGGGACGTGAGGGATAGGATTCTAGTTCTCAATCGGTAATAGAATAGGTCAAGGATCATAGTAGGTCTTTGTAATACACTAATCCTTGACAAATTGCCTTTTGTTTATAGCAAACTCTAGCAAGGAAATATTTGCAAGGCTGGCTTGAACTACCCATGCAAATTCCCTCATGAGACCCCTATTTCTCTTATTGTGAACTTGTTTCTTAACTTTCTGTTTGGAGTGAGGAAAAGATTCAATTTATCCTATTTTGCTATTTTTTTATTGATTGATTTAAATCCAACAACAATCACAAACAAATCATTAACCGAAGAATTCCTCCTATGGGAATGATCCTTAAACTATACAAGGATGATAGTTGTAAATTATCGCCTAGTTTGATTGAGGTTTTAAACTTGACCCTAGTGAATTAAATACAATTTTTGTGACACTTTCATACTGTGTGACATTGCGCTTGGTTGAAAAGCCAGTGGCGTTAAGCTACCGTGCGCTGGATTATGACTGAACACCTGTAAGTCAGAATTCGGGCTAGAAGTGATGCATGGGCCTGCCACCCGTTTGTCGACCCGAAGTAGGGGCCATTGGCCCCCAAGGCACGAGTCTTTGGCCAAGCCATCGCGGCGAAAGAACTGTGATGGCCGCCTTGAAGTACAATTCCCATCGAGCGGCAGGTATAATCCTTTGCAGGTGACTTAAATACGCAATGAGGTATTGTAAGAGGCAAAATGGCCTTGCTTCCACGATCCTCTAAGATTCAGCCATTTGTCGCTCCGATTTGTCCTCCTCCCCCCACTACAAACCAAATTTTCTTACGTGACACCAATAGAGGTTTATTTGTACACGGCACTTGCACTGATTTGGCAAAGTATAAAAAAAACGACAGAGGTTTTGAAAATAATTGAAAGGGAAGAAGAAAGGTATCAACATGTGCTTGCATGCAATTTGTGGTACTTAGTTTTTGCCACTTAAGTTGAATTTCATACGTTGAACAAAATCAAATAAATCACTGTTTTTTCCATTTCGATGTGGTGCAACAAACAACACAAATTAGACAACCTTGGTGCTAACGATAAATGGTAGAGAAGGAGTCATGATAGGCTAGTTTTTATGAACTAGCTATTTTTGGCAAAAACCGTGACTTATTGTTTTGTGGCAAAAACCACGGTGTTTGCTATTTGGGGAAAAAATCACAGCAAAGTTCAAAAATGCGCTCATTATGAACATGAATTATATTTATTAGTGTCAAAAAATGACAACCCAAAATTTTTCGCCAAATAACTAGGATGTATGAGCTATAACACATTTTTTGTTCAAAACTGTCAAAGTTCAAAAATGCCTTCATTTTGACTTTTTCTGTGCCCTTTTTTTCGCCCACACTTATTATCATCATGAATTCTAGTGATTTTTTTTAATTGGAAACGGTCCATAGTCGAGGGGCGCCACTCCCTCTTTTATTAATGGTTTTTTGGGTGATGGATTTATTCAAAATCACCCTTACAACGAAAATCCATATTGATCCTCCCGCCATTTACATGCCTAAGCCTAATGGCAAGTGGATCAATTGGAGAGCGCAAAAGAGGAATACTACTCCTTTTACAAAAGGTTGGATATTTCCAATACACAAAAGAAGTACCATTAATGAGTAAATGGGGAGTACTACCTCCCTTTACATTCAAGCTTATATTCAATCTACGGTACAAGTATCTCCTAAACTCACAAGGAGTGACAAAAGGGATCCTCTCAACAGAGGGCAAGCTGCTATGTTTCACCCAAGCACTCTGACCACTTGTTAGTGTATATCTCTCTACTAAAGAACTTTTTCTCAACTGCCTCTTCCTAGCTGAGTCGGTGTAGCTGTCCGCTCTGTAGTGCAAATGACCAACAAGTAAGGGGACTGAACTGAGACCAGCTTTGCTTCCTAACTGGACCTTCTCACTTCTCCTTTGGAGTATAGCCATCACATCTTGCTGTGTTCCTTTGGGTTCAGCAGCAGAATGGAACCAATCCAAGAGCATGCCCAAACCAAACCATAGCCAACACCAAACCAGCAAGACAAAATGGCAAATGACTGAGGACAATCCAGCCGTAACACCTGCAGGCTGGGGTCCCAAAAGATTACATTGGCAAGCCAGTCCTAACACCATCAGAATGGAGCGTGTGCACATACCTTTTTCAGAAGCAGAGAGCGAGGATGCTCTTTTGGTGACTTCATCAGATTGTATGCTCATTTTCCTCCTGAAAGATAATAGAGGGAACTTGTTCTCTGTCCATTTTGAGTAGAGTGGACAGAGTAGAAGCAGCATTGGTATTACTCTGCAGCACCGCCTTCCTGGCAGGTTGATTAGCTTCTCTCTGAACCACCTGTAAGGATGACCTCTGGTAGATGCTGTCCAGGAGGTCTTTGATTGGCCAATCTCCCCAGAATTTGATTCCTTGTTTGATCAGAGGGGAGTCTGATTCGATGATGATTTCCTGGAAGCCTCTGTCTACACTTTTGCTTATAAATTTATGGACTGCTAGTATTTCCACCTGCATCTTTGTAAGTGTGGCAGGAAAGAGGTAGATAGGAAGAGAGAAGGAAAGATGTCCATTACAATTTCTAGCTATACCTGTAATTTTCCATATGTTACCCACCTGTGCTGCTGCATAGTTTATTTTAATGAAGGGTGGATCCGGAGGAAGCCATCGGATGAGCTTCATCACCTTCTTTTTTCTGATTTTTTGACAAGTCTCCCAGAAGGAGCTCCATTCCAGTTCCAGAAGTTTAAGGCCTTTGATCTTGAAGCTCATGATCTCTTGTATAGATTTGAAAATTCTGTTTACCAATGGTCCCACCTCTGGAGTGCCCTTGTCAAAAGTGATTTGGTTTCGTAGCTTCCATAACCACCAGCATATAATAGAAGGACAAATTGAAAGAAGGATCCTCCTGCATTCAGAAACTGGGGACTGATTCTGCCACCATATATTAAGAGTGCTTTGAAGACTGTTAGAGAATTGCCTTATGTGATTTTCAGCTGCAAAAATCTTCCAAATCCTTTGTGAAAATTGGCATGACACTAGGAGATGGTTCACTGTTTCTCCATCTGCATGGCACCAGGGGCAGGTGAAGGGGCCCATGATGCCTATTTTGTGGAGATTGGAACCTAAAGGGATTTTATTTCTAATGAGTCTCAACATAAGAAAGGACAACTTTATGGGGACTATAGGACTCCAAATTCTATAAGTGTTCAAGCAGATAGGATTACCATTCCCTCTAAACAATTTATAATCTGATTTCAGGAAAAACTGACCATCTAGGGAAATGTTCCAAATCATCCTGTCCTGTCCTTTCAGTCTGATTGGAAGTTCCTCAAAGAAGTCTTTTGGAACTTCTGGTAGCAGGTTCTGGATTAGTACCCAATTCCAACCCTGATCCCCCATGAAATCCAATACTTTGTACTGTCCTTGGCAGTCATACAGATCAGCTAGTTTGCCTTTAGAGCTCCAGTTATCATACACCAGACTACACTCTCCCTGTCCTATCTAAAATTGGATGTGCTCCTCAACTATAGGTGCTGCACTGCATAGTATTTTCCAAGTGGTAGAATCCCCTCTTCTAGCCCTGACTTCCATAGGATGCCTGGATTTGCAGTACTTTAACCACATGAATTTAGCCCAGAGAGAGTCATTTGATCTGAATCTCCACCATAGTTTTGCAGTTTGAGCTGCTAATATGTGATTAAGATCCCTAAATCCTATTCCCCCTTCCTTTCGAGGGAGGCATAACTCTTTCCAGCTTATCCAGTGCCTTTTGGAACTTTTATCCACTGCTGGCCATAGGAAATTAGCTAGCATGGACTCAATTTGGTGAATGACTTTCTTCGGAGGCTGAATGCTCATGGTCATGTATATTGGAATGGAAGAAAGGACACTCTTGACTAGAGTAATTCTTCCACCTAGTGTAAGGAACTTTGTTTTCCATCTATCTATGGTCTGACTAATCTTTTCTACTAAAGGTGCATAATAGGCTGCTGGGATTCTCTTATAATGAATGGGAATACCAAGATATTTGGTTGGTAGGGAGCCCCTAGGAATACCAGTAATTCTACCAAAGGCATGCTTCCTAGATAAAGGCATCCTCTCATGAACAAGGTACATGATGAGCGAGTTGTCGCACCTCGTAAATTTTACCCTAAAAACTAATGTAGAAGCGTGAGTAGGGATCGTAATCCACAGGGAAAGCGTAGGTCAAGAATATTGAGCAAATTGTTCTAGAAGTCCTGTCACAGAATCTAAGTACTGGAAAGAGGAAAATTCAACACAAAAGAACGAGGACAGAAATACAAAAGGAAATGACAAGCAAGGAGGAAACAGATATCTCAGGATTCTTGTATTGGATGAACACAGGCTTAGTAAATCTATTCTATACAATCAGTAAACAATTAAATGCAATGGAGACCTAAATTGCCTAGAAGTCCAAGCTGTGGTTAGCATGGCGACCACACCACTGCTTGTACCCCCAAATCACCATCCTCTCCCATGGCGAGGCCCGAGAATGGTGGAATAATCTCTGCAAAGTCTCACTCTCCCAGCTAACTACTTTAACATGCAAAGTCCTAAGAACTCCCATGGCGAGGCCCATCCTAGGGTTCACATATCATTGTTGTTAACACAGAAAGCTTCTTTAACACTTTTCCTAACGTTTCAATTCATTAACACTTCCTATGGCGAGGCCCGAGTCTCAGAATTGATTTGATTACAAAAAACAAGTGCAAAGACTTAAACAATCACAATTTAGTTCTCAATTCATGCAACTTCGCTAACTTTGATTAATCACTCCTCAATTTAGCATGTCGACCACAATTGAAGTTTGATCTATTCAAGATTAGCTAGGAATTATGAAATTCAACATATGTTTATGCTCAATTCAAATGTGATTTCAATTCTCAACAATGAGATCAATTGCATAGCATATAATCTACTAAAACACGTATTCATCCATTAAGAATCCTAAGATATCATAGATTTAGCCAGAAAACATCTTTCTCATTTCAAAATCAACAGATTGCAACATTGATAAGCTCATTCTCATTTAATTGGAAGAATTTACCGATTAAATCAAGAGAATTGTCGATTCCTTTGTCAATTGAGAATAAGAAAGATGAATCCAGTCCAAATTCACGATCGGAATTGAGATCGGAGAAGAAATGTTTAGTGAGAGAAAGTAGATCTAGAGAGAGAAAATGAGAAATTCAAAATGATAATTCTAGAATCTAGAATCCTCTCTCCTCTTCAAGTCCGTCTCCAAATCCCCCTCTTTTCCACATGCTAGCTACCTTCCCTATATATAGAGTTGGGAAAACGTAACCCATACGCAATTGTAAATCATCTAGAGTGTTACAAAAGTGACCTTTAGTGAAAGAACTAAAAATTAGCCTAAAATGTGAAAAATTCCAAGTTTGAAGAAAAGTTCAGCATTCCAGCGCCTTCTGGCTTGTGCAATTCGCGCCTTCTGTAACTCAGCCACGAGCCGCGTGCCTTCAGGCTTAACAGAATCACGACTTCGCTGCCTCTGACTTCCAAGTGAAGAAATCAGAGTCAAATCACGCCTTCAGGCCTCTTCCAGTCACGCCTTCAGCATCCTCGCTAGCTTCCAAGCAAAACAGCCTTCAGGAAATCATGTCTTCTTGCCAACGTACTTCACGCCTTCAGCTGCCTGAGAATTCAGAAAATCAAAGCTTCAACACTTAGCCATTTTTCTGGAAACTCAAACACAAAATATTTCATGGCAGCAAATTCACACAAAAATTTGACCATGAAACGCTATGAATCAATGAAAGCTTAAAACATGAAAATGGTAATTTGTTATCTTAGCTTTCCATAGCCATATGAATCACCCAATTTGGAGCTAAGATGAGAGAGTTATGATCAAGTCAAAACAGTGCCACAAAACTGAAAACTTCATGGTGAGATTGCATGGCGAGACCTCGTGGCGAGGTCTCGTCATGAAGTGCGTGTGTGTGGCGAGACCTCGCCACGAGGTCTCTCCGTGTGTTCATTTGACGGCGAGGTCTCGCGGCAAGACCTCACCGTGTAAGTGTTTGGCTGGCGAGACCTCACGGCGAGGTCTCGCCAGCAATGTGCGAGTGTGTGAGTGAGTGTTTGAGTGATCCTAGAGTCCTGTGAGGTTTGAGTGAAGTGAGTATGAGAGTGGAATGCATGAGTGAAGTGAGAAGAGAAGTGATGAAGTGTTGTGAGATGTGTAATGAAATGATAAAGAGTGAAGGATGAAAAATGAAATCTGAAAAAACATGAATGAACAATGTTATCAGATTTGTGTGATAGAATGGAAGCTATGGAATGGTGTGCATTTATACTAAATGAAGAAGATGTAAACTGAACGCCAATGGAATGGTGAAATCATGACATGTCAATGTTATGAAATGAGTGAGAAGTGCTGTGGGTGATTATTGTGAAATTTTCAAAACAAATGTGAATTGCAATGTTTTCTTGTTGAAGAATGATGTGAAAAAGAAGTTGTGCAAAAGTGGATGTGTTGTTGTGTACGATTGTAGTGTGAGTGCATTATTTGAGTGCATATGTGCAGATGTGTGTGTGTGTTGTAGTGAGTGTGTGCGAGTGCAATGCGGCGAGGTGACCTCGCCGCATGAGTGTAGTGCAGTGATAGTGTGCAGCTATGCGAGTGTGTAGTATTAGTAGTGTGCAAATGGGTGCTTGTGTGCGCATGAGTGCAGTGAGGTGTTGTTAGTGCTTGTGTGGGAGTGAAATGCGAGGTAGTGTGCATGTGTACTTGCGGCGAAGTGACTTCGCCGCAAGTGTGTGCGTGAGTGCTTGTGCATGTGTGCGAGTGTCTGTGTGAGAGTGTTGTGCGGCTAGGTGACCTCGCCGCACATCGTGTGTGCATGAGTGTTGCGGCGAGATCACCTCGCCGCATGTGAGGTGTGTGCGAGAGTGTGCGAGGGAGAGTGTGCAGCTGTGCGATAGTGTAGTGTAGAGTGAGTGCCCATGAGGTGTTTGTGATAATGCTTGTGAAGGTATTGTGAGTGTGAGCCTTTAAAACAGCTAAGTGTTCATTTCAGCTTAGAACTTAACTTCTACACCACATTCGTGTGACTTAGCTCCTGAATTGGACTTGATGGTAAACATAAGAGTTCTAGGTCTATCTCTTGGCGTTTCAATGGATCAAGAATCACCTTAATTGGATGTCCGTAACTCAAGTTATTAACAATCTACCAAACTGTGGCGCAATATGAACTTCATAACTAAATTCTGATGTAGCTATCATCAAGATGCTTTCGATTCTCATATTTAGACACAGAATTAGAAGAAAGTTAAAACATAAGAATTGAAGACAACTCAAATTTCTTTCCAGAACATCTAAGAACGCATCATGTGGACTAGTATTGAAGAAGTTGTGATCAAATGAAGTTTCATATCAAAACTGTCCAAACCCTAATTTGGCCATATATGCATTTTTGATTTCTCAATTCTCAACCTCTACACTTTACTTTGCATTTACCATCATTTTCATACGTTTTGCACCATTTCTTCATTATCAGCTAGCTCATCTCAAATATGCACAATACACATAAAACACCACACAATCACATGAAAATCAAAGCAAAAGCCAAATAAATTAACACATATAAGTTGGTATAAAACCAACTTATCAAATTCCCCCACACTTGAACATTTGCTTGTCCTCAAACAAAGACAAAACACAAAACTCACATTTCAAAACCACTTTGCACTAGACCTCACTCCTCTGTAAAACTTGTTCTCATTTGAGTTCATCAAAACAGATTTTTTCATGCACTATCAAAACTCTTAACATATCCTCAATTCCAACCTATCAACTTTCAGCACAAATTATCAACCAAGGCACAATGAATAAAGACCAAAATGTCATGCATGCAAGTGTGTGCTGAGGAACATGAACTCCATCTATTCCCTTGCTATACACCATCTAGCTGGTCTCACATACCATTCAATACATGCCAATCTCCTTGTACACCCTTATGAACATGCAATCACAAGATCAATGGTACCTATGCGTACATTGGTACTCTATGGGACATTGCCCTTATTCTGCACATTGGTGCTGCACATTGGTGCACATATTGATGACTGAAATAATGCCTGGGTTTTATGGCTTTTTTCTCCAAATTTTTATGCCAGGTTCTTATGGCTTTTTCCTTCCGAGTTGCCAATATGGCTTTTTCTCCCATATCATTTCTTGTGCAAGCACATGTTCATAAGAATCCCATATTGACTAAACATGCATGAATTCTGGAGACACCAGATAAATGCATAACAAAAAGAAACGAATCCATACACATTACCTCCTATGTCAATTGAGTTTTTGCATGGCATATCTATCTTACATTAACATCGGGCCTTAGTCAGTAAAATGTACCAATTTCATCAAGATTGGAATTAAAGACTTCAAAACAATTTTCGCATGCACTACAAAAGTAAGATGGATGAACATCAAATTGTGAACATAGCTTAACAACAGAGTAAAAGCATAGTACAAAGTGTGACTTCATTCTATCCATTTCACCACTTTACTCACACTTTCACGAATTTCCTTCTCATAACTTTACCCACACTCATTTTTCTCATTTCAGCTCAACTCACATTTAAAAAATTGAAACCACCAACACACAACCTACGTTTAACACCATCACTTTATTCACAAAAAATTCAAACTTTCACCAAAAATTTCACAAACCAAATTCACCATGTCAAATGTCACAAATATCTTAAACTTTGCACAAAACATGAAAAAATTCACCAACAATAAAAACGCCACATATAAATAGACATAATATGCTAACACTCAAAATTCACCACAAAACTTAAAAAATAGCATATGCTTCATCACATAGCACAAAAAACTTCACAAAAAATTTCATCAAAATTTCATAAAAATTTCATCACCACTTGCATAATAAGCATCCAAAATTCAAGAGATACAAACCATAGCAAACATACACTCCCCCACACTTAAAACTTACATTGTCCTCAATGTAAATAAAAGATAGGTTTAGGAGCTCCCTGGTATTGATATTGTCATGAATTCCAATGTTTGCTCGGTGGAGATTTCTTGATCCATCTTTCTCATGTGAAAAATTCTTTGGTATCACTCCCCCACACTTAGCCTCTTGAGTGCATGGCTAATCTCTTGCAATGTCCTTCCTGGTCAAACACTTTTAACATGAGTGGTTTTGATGAATGAATTCCAAACTGAAAGAAACGCAAAGACAAAACAAAAAGATGAAAACAAACTACTTATTAAAGCTAAAGGAGAAAAAGTAGTTCTGGATTTAGATAGTCTCCAGCTAGACTTTATTCATCAACACGTATGTATTGGTCATGAAAAGAACTCAGTAAATCAATCTCTGCACCACACAAAAGATGAACTCTCATTATTATGCTCCTTCTTCCCAGAAGACACTGGAGTGTTGACGAGATGTGTAAGCACAGGATCATGAGAAAAACATTCTCCAAATATCACATTCCTTTGAAGTACATCATAGCCCTCTTCTACCACACTATCCACAGTAGTCCTGCAAGGCTCAACCAAGGAATGTATTCCCATGGTCTCAATCAACTCATCAGAAAGTTCAAAAACAAATGCCTCAAATTCACAATTGTTCACCATATTATCTTTGTCATTCAAAATGTTAACATTTTTATCCTTAAAACAAACATTTTTTACTCCACAAATTTCCTCAACATTATCATGACGAAGAACATTGTCATTGTGTAAAAAAAATCTCTCATTATGCAATGGATGTGAAGTACCAATTACACATTCAGATTCAGTCAGAGTTTCAAAAGTACCAATTTCCTCCTTATCTTGATTTATGGTATCACAATGTCCTTCCAGATGTGACTCTATGCAATTTATCAAAGTATCAAGAAAAGAATAGTCATCATCATCATCCAGTAAAACATGTTTATCACTATCATTTGAACAATTCTTAACACATGCTTCCTGTGAGGTATGATCTACTAAAGATTGACTTGGCATTTCAAAGTTTGAAACATCTATGAAACCACATTCTTCTATGCGTGCACTCTCTAATGACAACATGCAATCTTCCACATCAAGCTCATCACAATCAATTTCATCATCATCAACAATTTCATCAACAGAAATATAGTCATGCTGAACACCCTCATCAACGAAAGTTGGAGAACATTCAACAACCTGAATGGAACACAAAGATTCTAAATGCATAGGTTGTTTCATTGCATAATTCACGTCAAAAACTACTTTCTCATTATTAATTCTAAAGGTGACAGTTTTGTTTCGAACTCCAATTAAAGCATCACCGTAGCTAAAAATGGTCTACCAAAGATTAAAGGTACCTCAGGGTCTTCCTTCATATCAAGAACAGGCAAAGTGAATTTATCAACTCTTACCAGAACATCTTCAACCAAACGTGTAGGAGTCACCAAGGACCTATCTGCCAATTGTAGAGTTACCGCAACTGGGCGAATTCGGCTCTCCAATCCAACACTGATAGCTATGGACAATGGCATTAAATTGATCCCAACACCCAAATCACATAAAGCCTTTGCAAAATGCCTTGTGCCTATTTTGCATGGGATAGTGCAGCTCCCAGGATCCTTAAGCTTTGGAGGAAGATCATGAACCATCCAAGCTTGAGTGCACTCAGAAACCATCATGGGAACCTCACATCTCAAGATTTGCTCTTTGTTGGAGATAAGATCCTTGAGATACTTAGCATATTTTGGCATTGAAGTCACTAAGTCCATCAGGGGAAGATTCACATTCACTTGCCTGAGTACATCCAGGAACCTCTTGAACTGAGGGCCTTTTTGAGGAGGTGGTTTCTTTCTCTCTGGAAAAGGAGGTTTAGGAGAATACTCAGGGAAGTTAAAAGGATTGGAGTTCTTGGTAATCTCATTTCCTTCCCTGGCTGGTATCTCCTTCTTCACAGTCTTACCATCCTCTTGTTCATTATCCTTTTCAAGTTCAAGAATTACCTCAACTTCATCTTTTTGGTCCTCAGCCAAGCAATCACTCTTAACTTCTGACGGTTTAGTCCCAGGCAAAAGTTTTCCATTCCTCAGGGTTATGGCATTGCATACTTTCCTTCCTTTTGGATTCGGAACAGTGTCACTTGGTAGTGCTCCTTTTTGCCTCTGATGCATATCATTAGCCAATTGTCCAATCTGCATCTCAATATTCTTCCAAATGGCTTCATGATGTTTAACACTTGATTCCAAACTTCCAAACCTTTGCTCAAACCTCTGATCATTCTTGTCCAACCTCTCCAACAGCTTTTGAAACATACCTTCCACAGATGGCTTCCCTTGTTCTTGTGCTGATGTACTAGCTTGGTGATCAAAACCTGGTGGAGGATTGGTATTTCTCCTTTGCTCATTCCCTTGAGTATATTGGCTTCCCTGGCTTTGGTTTTGTTGTCCCCAAGTTCCTTGATTGCCTCCATATCCTCTGTTGTTCCCTCCTGAGTAATTTCTAGAGTACTGTGGCCTGTTGCCATAATTATTCACATATTGAATGGATTCAGTAGTGACAGAGCACTTATTTGTATAGTGTTCACCCTTGCATAATCCACAAGACGACACAGGTGTCTTGGCTTGAGTTGCCTTTAGAGTTTGCACTTGCTTAGCCAATGCCTCAAACTTTGCACTGAGTGATGTTTCCTCATCTACATCAAGTACGCCTCTTTGTCTTCTAATATGTGGCTTTCGGATCTCTGGGAAGATATACTCATCCTCAGCAATTTGATTAAATAGCTTCCGTACTTCAGGCACAGACTTGTCTTTGAGTGCCCCGTTAGCACATGCCTTAACCATCAAAGAAGATTCAGGAGTTAAGCCTTTGAAGAAAGTGTTTAGTTCCCTGATCTCTCCTAAGTCATGATTGGGGGATTGTCTGATTAGGTCGTTGAATCTTTCCCAAGCTTCTCTAAATGTCTCACCTTCTTGTTGCTGAAAGTTCATAATTTCCAACCTTCTCTTTTCAAGCTTAGCTGGAGGGAAGTATTTGGACAAGAACCTCTTCTGTAAATCATCAAATGATATTCCAGCATTTGTTCCCCCAATGCTCTTGAACTAATGTTTAGCCTTTCCTCGCAAAGATAAAGGAAACAAAATCCTGTGAACTTCACCCCTGTCAGCCCTTGGCAACTTAAAAGTGCTACATAACCCGAGAAACCAATCAAGGTGGTCATTAGGGTCCTCATTTTCAAGACCTTGGAAGAATTGGCCCTGGGTAATCATGGAAACAATTTGTGGAGGAATGTGGTAACTTTCCACATCGATGTCCTGATGACCAAATTGATTGTCAAAATTTACTGCGTAATGATCTCCAAACCTAGGTGCTTGTGCTCCTTGAGCTGCCATTTCTCTCTGTTGCTTCAAATGTGCTCTCAAAGTTTTCTCCAACTCAAGATCCAATAAGAATTGTGGTTCTCCTGCAAACCTGCTAGACCTTGGCATACACAACACACAGTTGTGGAGTGTAATAACAAAAGAGCAAGAACTTCAAATATGCAACACAGAAACAGATCACAATTCTAAACACGAACAGAAAACAACACAAAATGAAAGCTAAGGTAAATGCCACAAACAAAAACAAGTAAAAATCAAGAAAAATTCAACAAATTCCAGAACCGATTGCCTTCCCCTGCAACGGCGCCAAAAATTGATGAGTGAGTTGCCGCACCTCGTCAATTTTACCCTAAACACTAATGTAGAAGCGTGAGTAGGGATCGTAATCCACAGGGAAGGCGTAGGTGAAGAATATTGAGCAAATTGTTCTAGAAGTCCTGTCACAGAATCTAAGTACTGAAAAGAGGAAAATTCAACACAAAAGAACGAGGACAGAAATACAAAAGGAAATGACAAGCAAGGAGGAAACAGATATCTCAGGATCATGTATTGGATGAACACAGGCTTAGTAAATCTATGCTATGCAATCAGTAAACAGTTAAATGCAATGGAGACCTAAATTGCCTAGAAGTCCAAGCTGTGGTTAGCATGGCGACCACACCACTGCTTGTACCCCCAAATCACCATCCTCTCCCATGGCGAGGCCCGAGAATGGTAGAATAATCTCCGCAAAGTCTCACTCTCCCAGCTAACTACTCTAACATGCAAAGTCCTAAGAACTCCCATGGCGAGGCCCATCCTAGGGTTCACATATCATTGTTGTTAACACAGAAAGTTTCTTTAACACTTTTCCTAATGTTTCAATTCATTAACACTTCCTATGGCGAGGCCTGAGTCTCAGAATTGATTTGATTACAGAAAACAAGTGCAAAGACTTAAACAATCACAATTTAGTTCTCAATTCATGCAACTTCGCTAACTTTGATTAATCACTCCTCAATTTAGCATGTCGACCACAATTGAAGTTTGATCTATTCAAGATTAGCTAGGAATTATGAAATTCAACATATGTTTATGCTCAATTCAAATTTGATTTCAATTCTCAACAATTAGATCAATTGCATAGCATATAATCTACTAAAACACGTATTCATCCATTAAGAATCCTAAGATATCATAGATTTAGCCAGAAAACATCTTTCTCATTTCAAAATCAACAGATTGCAACATTGATAAGCTCATTCTCATTTAATTTGAAGAATTTACCGATTAAATCAAGACAATTGTCGATTCCTTTGTCAATTGAGAATAAGAAAGATGAATCCAGTCCAAATTCACGATCGGAATTGAGATCGGAGAAGAAATGTTTAGTGAGAGAAAGTAGATCTAGAGAGAGAAAATGAGAAATTCAAAATGATAATTCTAGAATCTAGAATCCTCTCTCCTCTTCAACTCCGTCTCCAAATCCTCCTCTTTTCCACATGCTAGCTACCTTCCCTATATATAGAGTTGGGAAAACGTAACCCATACGCAATTGTAAATCATCTAGAGTGTTACAAAAGTGGCCTTTAGTGAAAGAAGTAAAAATTAGCCTAAAATGTGAAAAATTCCAAGTTTGAAGAAAAGTTCAGCATTCCAGAGCCTTCTGGCTTGTGCAAATCGCGCCTTCTATAACTCAGCCATGAGCCGCGCACCTTCAGGCTTAACAGAATCACGACTTCGCTGCCTCTGACTTCCAAGTGAAGAAATCAGAGTCAAATCACGCCTTCAGGCCTCTTCCAGTCATGCCTTCAGCATCCTCGCTAGCTTCCAAGCAAAACAGCCTTCAGGAAATCACGTCTTCTTGCCAACGTACTTCATGCCTTCAGCTGCCTGAGAATTCAGAAAATCAAAGCTTCAACACTTAGCCATTTTTCTGGAAACTCAAACACAAAACATTTCATAGAAGCAACTTCACACCAACATTTGACCATGAAACGCTATGAATGAATGAAAGCTTAAAACATGAAAATTGTAACTCGTTATCTTAGCTTTCCATAGCCATATGGATCACCCAATTTAAAGCTAAGATAAGAGAGTTATGATCAACTCAAAACAGTGCCACAAAACTGAAAACTTCATGGTGAGATTGCATGGCGAGACCTCGTGGCGAGGTCTCGTCATGAAGTGGGTGTGTGTGGCGAGACCTCGCCACGAGGTCTCGCCGCGTGTACATTTGCTGGCGAGGTCTCGCAGCGAGACCTCGCCGTGTAAGTGTTTGGCTGGCGAGACCTCGCGGCGAGGTCTCGCCAGCAATGTGCGAGTGTGTGAGTGAGTGTTTGAGTGATCCTAGAGTCCTGTGAGGTTTGAGTGAAGTGAGTATGAGAGTGGAATGCATGAGTGAAGTGAGAAGAGATGTGATGAAGTGTTGTGAGATGTGTAATGAAATGATAAAGAGTGAAGGATGAAAAATGAAATCTGAAAAAACATGAATGAACAATGTTATCAGATTTGTGTGATAGAATGGATGCTATGGAATGGTGCGCGCATTTATACTAAATGAAGAAGATGTAAACTGAACGCCAATGGAATGGTGAAATCATGACATGTCAATGTTATGAAATGAGTGAGAAGTGCTGTGGGTGATTATTGTGAAATTTTCAAAACAAATGTGAATTGCAATGTTTTCTTGTTGAAGAATGATGTGAAGAAGAAGTTGTGCAAAAGTGGTTGTGTTGTTGTGTACGATTGTAGTGTGAGTATGTGCAAAAATGAAGTGAGGTGAGTGCATTATTTGAGTGCAAATGTGCAGATGTGTGTGTGTGTTGTAGTGAGTGTGTGCGAGTGCAATGCGGCGAGGTGACCTCGCCGCATGAGTGTAGTGCAGTGATAGTGTGCATCTATGCGAGTGTGTAGTATTATTAGTGTGCAAATGGGTGCTTGTGTGCGCATGAGTACAGTGAGGTGTTGTTAGTGCTTGTGTGCGAGTGAAATGCAAGGTAGTGTGCATGTGTACTTGCGGCGAAGTGACTTCGCCGCAAGTGTGTGCGTGAGTGCTTGTGCATGTGTGCGAGTGTCAGTGCGAGAGTGTTGTGCGGCGAGGTCGTGTGTGCATGAGTGTTGCGGCGAGATCACCTCGCCGCATGTGAGGTGTGTGCGAGAGTGTGCGAGGGAGAGTGTGCAGCTGTGCGATAGTGTAGTGTAGAGTGAGTGCCCATGAGGTGTTTGTGATAATGCTTGTGAAGGTATTGTGAGTGTGAGCCTTTAAAACAGCTAAGTGTTCATTTCAGCTTAGAACTTAACTTCTACACCAACTTCGTGTGACTTAGCTCCTGAATTGGACTTGATGGTAAACATAAGAGTTCTCGTTCTATCGCTTGGCTTTCAATGGATCAAGAATCACCTTAATTGGATGTCTGTAGCTCAAGTTATTAACAATGTACCAAACTGTGGCAATATGAACTTCATAACTAAATTCTGATGTAGCTATCATCACGATGCTTTCGATTCTCATATTTACACACAGAATTAGAAGAAAGTTAAAACATAAGAATTGAAGAAAACTCAAAGATCTGTCCAGAACATCCAAGAACGCATCATTTGGACTAGTATTAAAGAAGTTATGATCAAATGAAGTTGCATATCAAAACTGTCCAAACCCTAATTTGGCCATATATGCATTTTTGATTTCTCAATTCTCAACCTCTACACTTTACTTTGCATTTACCATCATTTTCATACATTTTGCACCATTTCTTCATTATCAGCTAGCTCATCTCAAATATGCACAATACACATAAACCACCACACAATCACATGAAAATCAAAGCAAAAGCCAAGTAAATTAACACATATAAGTTGGTATAAAACCAACTTATCAGTACAAGCTCTTGGCAGCACTGATTTTCTGGCCTGAGACCTTTTCATAATGCCTTAGCTTCTCCATTACACTTTGAACTGCTCTCGGAAGTGCAAAAGAGAAGATTAGGAGGTCATTAGCAAAGGCTAAATGGGAAATTTTAGGGCAACCTCTTGGCACACAAAAGTCTAGCCTTTTATCAGAGCTCTTCTGCAGTAGTCTAGACAGGTATTCTGCACTAATCACAAATAGCAAGGGTGAGATTGGATCTCCTTGTCTCAGTCCTCTCGATGCTCGAAACAACCCCTTGCTCACCCCATTAACTAGAACTCAGAAGTGGTTGTTCGAGATCAGTCTCCACATCAAATCAACCCATATCTCCCCAAAGCCTAAAAGCCTCAAAATCTGCAATAGAAAAGGCCAATGTACTCTATCATAGGCCTTTTCTATGTCTAGCTTTAGGGCAACATTACCTTCCTTGTTTTTCTTGTTCAAAGTAGCAATCATTTCACTCGCCAGTAAATATTTATCTGAAATCAACCTACCAGCCACGAAACCACTTTGGTTTTCTGATATAATCTTAGGAAGGACAGTAGCTAGTCTTTGAGCTAGGATTTTGGAGACAATCTTGTTGATAAAATTACATAGACTTATAGGCCGAAAGTGCTTAAATGATTGGGGATTTAGGTTCTTGGGAATGAGTACAATGGAAGTGGCAGTCATTGCCTGATTCATTTCAGCCCCATTAACAAAGGACTGGACAGCTAGAAGGAGGTCATTACATATGATTTCCCAAGCTGCCACATAGAATAATCCTGGGAAGCCATCAGGCCCTGGTGCACTTCCTTGCTTCATCATAAAGACAGTATCCTTCAGCTCTTCTAGATCAGGGATCCTTGTGAGGTCTTCTCTATCACTCTCAGTTAGAACTGCTAGAATTAGGGAGGGGTTTATCTGTTCACTGATTTGGTCTGAAGAGTAAAATTCTATGAAAAATTGCACTGGTGACTCTGCTACCTTTTCCTCTCCTTCTACCCACTCCCCTTCCTGATTTTGGATTGAATGGATGTGAACCTTGGTATGCCTTTGCCTTACATAGGAGTGAAAGAATCTAGAATTCCTATCTCCTTCTTTGGCCCATTTAATATTTACTTTTTGAGACCAAAATCTCTCTTCTAGGCCCATATGGTACTTAGCTTTTGCAACTGCTTGGTTCATGATCTCTCTAGGGATCGGGTTAATCTCATCTTCCTTTTCTAGTGTGAGAACAGCCTCTTCAGCCTGGTCAGCTTTTGTGAATATATTGCTAAAGGATTCCTTGTTCCATATCCTAAGGGCTGTCTTAACATATTTCAGTTTTTCAGTGAAAATTCTGATTGGACTCCCTACTATCTCCCTGTTCCAGGCTGTTCTGATAGTAGGCAAGCAGTCTGAGTGGCTAAGCCAAAACTCCTGAAATCTAAAGGGCTTGGCAGCTGCCTTTCCTGGCTGGATTTGTAAGACTAAGAGTGAGTGATTAGAAGGGGCTCTAGCTAGGTGTGACACTGTGATCTGAAGATTGCTGTTCTGAAAATTAGAATCCACTAAAGCTCTGTCAAGTTTTTTCCAAATCCTAGCTCTACCTTCTCGGTTGTTGCACCATGTAAACTTTGAGCCACTAGATGGAACCTCAGTTAACCCCATGGAAGACATAAAACCTGAAAGCTCTCTAGACTCTTTTATGTGGAAAGCCTTACCCCCCTTTTTTTCCTCGCTAGATTTTATACAATTCCAATCCCCCGACAGCACCCAAGGACGACCTAGATTTTGTAGGAGGCCTAATTCCTGCCATAGCACTTCCCTTTTGGCTTCTGTACACTTAGCATAGATGCTGGACAACAGAATAGGCTCTTGTAACTCAGGGTAACTAACTTCCATTGTAATGTTCTGGTCATTAACTTTAACTATTGTGGCTACTACTGGACTCTTAACCATTATCCAGATGGAGCTGGCTGCATTAGAGAATGCAGCTTCAAATTTTAGTCTCCTCTTGAAGGATTCTAATTTTCTAGACTCCATGTAAGGTTCAGCAATTACTAGGAGATCACTTCTAAGTTTGTGTAGAATTTTCTTCAGCTTCTTGAAGTTTGGTTTTCTACCAATACTCCTAATGTTCCAATATGTGAATCTAATCATTAAAAACTACTGTCATGGAACCAGTACTTGCACTTCTTTTCCTAAGCTCTCTGCTAGACTCAAACTTAGCCCATGACCTAGGCTTACGCTCCTTCCTCTGGTCTGGACTGGGTTTTCTCCCTGATCTCCTTCACTCAGGTGCCTAGTCTCCCCTTGGTTGCCCTGCGACAAGATCTGAGTAGGATCTTCTCCTTTCTCTGCCTCTGCAGCCCTTGCCATCTGCACCAAATCAGAAGACACTGTGTTAGTAAGAAGCATGAGAATATTATCACTATATACCTGTTCCTGCATTTCTTGGCAGATTTCTGCTTCCTTCTGAGCCTTTGACAATTGGCATTTTTGGGTTGTTTCTTTTCCTTTCTCAAGCCGGGGACTTGGTCCTTCCTTAGAGGATTCTATGAGCTTCCTATTTTCAATATCTTCCTCCTGATCCATTAAAAGCAGGGGGCCAAACCTATTGCCTTTATGCAGAGCTTTTTGAGTTGACTTCAAACTTAACTCTGTATTTCCTCCTTTTGTGATCATGGTTCTCTGAGCTTGATCTGTTGGTGTAGCTGGTTGAGTACTTTCAGAATCAGCTACATTAAGGATTACAAGGGCATTCCCATTGGCTAAATTGTCATCCCTGGCCTCCAGCCTTGATCCCTGTGAGTGAGTTATCTGCATTTGTATTTGTGATGCAAGAGGCTCGTTACTTGATGGCTCGGTACTAGCATCCTGGCTTGGGGCATTCGTGGTTGAGATTCCATTGGTAAGACTTTCAGTACCATTCTCGTTAACGCCTGCATTAGTTGGAGAAACCTTGTTGATCAGGGTTGAAACTAGGTGCGAGCCTGGCCTTGAATTCTCTGGGACATTTCCTTGAGCACCTTCACGAGATAGGTTCCCTCCTGCACTCCTGGAGGATTCTAGAACATCTGTCTGAGCCAACACCACAGATTGACTCAATTCATTTCCCATCTGAGCAATGTCCTTCCCTTTATTCCTTTTCACCTCAATCCATTCCTGGCCCTTTAGGGCTCGAGGTTGTTCCACATCCTTTGCTGGCTTTTTCTTTTCAGTGTTGACCACCTTCGAGATGTGCTTCTGAGGATTGCAATTCTTAGATTCATGTCCTAATTTCTTACATTTTGTGCAATAGACTGGTTTATCTTCCAGTTCCATGTTCTGCCACCTTCACTTTTCCTTGGATCTAATCCAGACTCTAGGAGGCACCTCCTTAATGACATCCAATTCAACGCATACCCTAGCTTCACTGGGGCGAGTGATGTTTGTGGCAGAAGCAGTGGTTGCAGAAAGTTTCAGAGGTCTTCCAGCCACTGAGGCCAATGCATACAAACATTCATTTTTAAATAGGTGAATGGGTAACCATGGAAAACGGATCCAAACTGGGGCAGTCGAAGGCTCAATCACAGGATCAAAATGCCTAATCCACTTGAATATCCGAGCAGGGAAGCCATTGAAATGCCATGTCTTCCTTAACCAGAGTCTTTGAAAATCTTGCTCATTCTCAAATTTGAACAGGACATGGCGAGAGTCCAGCAACCCTACATGACATTCTCCCAAAAAGGCCGCTGCAAGCACCTCTTTCCTAATACACGCCATTGATGGTCTACCCCAGGAGAACTTACCAACGAGGGTCCAGCAAAATGGTTCAGCCAATTTATCCTCTTCTTCTGCAGTTAATATGAGGGCTGGTTCCCCTTTATGGAGCGAAATTGGGAGTTTTTGGTCCAGGGAATAGAATGAGGTAGAGTGGACGAGGCCATTGTTCAGATGGGTTCCTAAAGCTTGTTTGTAGGTTGCTGATGGCGGAGGGTTTTCCCCTTCTTCCGCCATAGGCGGTTGAGAAGGGGAAGGAGCAGATTTCAATAATTGTCCGTTAGAGAGTAATATTTAGTAAACGGTCATGTATTGACCACTGGTTAAAGATTAAACGGTGGTATACCAATAGTAAGACTTAATAGATTAGAGAGAAAATTCAAATGAACATGAATTCAAATCACTCATCATGAATTCTAGTGATTAATGTCAAAAAATGACAACCCAAAAATTTTTCTCCAAATGTCCAATTTTTATGGGTGTTTTGGTAAAAAACTGCAAAGTCCAAAAACGTGCTTATTTTGACATTTTTTTGTGCCGTTTTTTTCGTCCACCCTTATTATGAACATGAAATCTCGTGATTAATGTCAAAAAAATGACAACCTAAAATTTTTCGCCAAACATACGGTTTCCATGGGGTTATAACATACCTTTTTTGGTCAAAAACAGTAAAGTCCAAAAACGCATACAAAATGGCATTTTTTGCACCGTTTTTTTCGCTCACCCATATTACAAACATAAATTCTAGTGATTTTTTTTTTAAAAAAAAAGCCTAATATATATAATGCAAAAGACGGAGCTGGGCATACCCATACAATCCGTTGCAGGGTACATGAAGGACAGTCCAGTACATGAAGACCTACCAAAATGTGTAAGGGAAAATAGAAAAACATTAATTTCGTCAAGACAAAATTAAAGCCTTTCTATCTTCCTATCTATGAATTTTAATACGCAAAAGGAATAAATGTGGAGTACTTCCTCCATTTACATAAACTTGTCAACAAAAGGAATGCCTATTCTATTTGTGGCATTTCCAAGTCAAACAATAGCTAATTAGACTAAATGACTACCCTATATGTGCAAGGATGTTTAAGAGAGTCCAAGAAAGTCAGTCTCATTAGCAAATTGTTAAGGGTGCTTGTGGTATCAGGTAACAATATTCTCAGCAAGCATACAATCCCCATTGTACAATTTCTAGCACTGGAGCCCCAAATGCAAAAGGGGATGCCACAAAATGTATGACAGTAAGACTAAGATTTCAATTCTCCATTTTCAGTTACAGCCTCCAATCCCATACCAATCCAATAAACACGCCAAAGATAGGGGTTCAAATTTTAGGCAGTCCTTACTCTGTCACCCATTGTGTACAAAAAAAGCACAGTACGTGACCACAACTTCAGTTCAACAACATGAAATATGAAGATTCAGCAAACTATCATCATGACTTACCATAATATGTTCAAAGAATTGCCAAAGGCAGCTTAAAATACCCTGCCTAAACCAACAAAAAATTAAAAGGGCTGTCCTTCCTATCAAGGACATTCCATCCGCATAGAGTTTTCATTTCATCACCACCCCAAAAGGTAAATTGCATATTCTAACAAAGAAATGTCCAAAAGAATATCCTGCTGCCCACCATGTTCAAATCCATTTTCAACAGTACAAATTCAGCCCCAGCCCCGCACTCATGAGATCATCCAAGCATAACTCAATCCAAAGCACTCTCAGCACATCAAAATTCATACAATTCCAAAATTGAAGCATAATTGAGATATGAAGTTTATATGACATGCGGCCAAACTGATTTAAACTCCGGTAATCAGGGGTCATTGTAATTAATGAGTAAAGATTACCTCCAGTTCCAATTTTTTCCTTCAGAATAGCAAATGCGGGGATTCCGATCCCTAAGTTTTCTCCAAGAAAAGGCATTGGCTTTGGGACTAACATGTGCTTCCGTGTACTTTGTGAGCTTGGATAGCTTCCCGCTTTTTTCCATCTTTTCAAGAAACTGATCAAGCACATCTTCGGGTTCCTCCTCAAAACTGTTCTCCGTCCATTGATCCGCACCATCGTCCTCAGACTCCGATTCGATTAGGATCGCTTCTGGGTCGATAAGCCTAATAATGAGCTAACTTTGTGAATTGTCGAGGACTCCCCTTCCTCCCACATTACCACTACATTTAAGGCCTCGGAGTTACTCCTGATGTTGGGCAGATTTAGTGGTTGCACCGCAATCATAGGGAGGGTTTGATGTTCTTTCCCGTTAGGTGCTGCATTGGAAGACTCTTCAAGATCTTCATTCAGTGAATTCTTATCTATTGCTTGTGTTGGTTCTACGGGGTCCCTGAAACTATCAGTAGCATCAGGCTTCCCTACAAGCTCCAGATTATTTTCTCCTTTGATGGGGGTAGCCTCTAGCGTGGCTTTCAAGATTTGCTCATCAGTTCCAGCCACCAGTTGGCCCACTAGGCTGACTGTAATCATCTCCTCCTGGCCATTCCCCTGTATTTCTGATTTCGAGAGCTGTTTTCCATGCCTCCCTTCTTCCAATTGTTCAGTAGCTTGAGGCGTAACCTCTTTTTCGGTGTGAGGTGCTACTTGTGTGTCTCCCTGATTATGAGGTTGTGTCTCCCCTGAAGGCCCATTTTTCTTTGGGTACGCTTGTGTGGAGCTTGGAGAATCGCCAACTTCCTCATTCAAATTCTGTGCCGAACGGACAACCTCTTTCTTAGGGTTTTTGGGACCCAAACCTTAGCTGCTGGTTGGAGCTGATTCTGCTTACATTTGGTGGATGAGTGACCAAGTTTTTGACAATGTGTACAGAATTCAGGTAGGTCTTCCACCTCTATCGACTGCCATCGGTCGAGCTCTGTACTTCCAATCCAAACCCGACTTGGGATGTGCTTAAGTACGTCTAGTTCTACGCATACCGGGCCTCATTAGGGCATAAGAGTCGGTCTGCAGAAGCCGTAACTAGGTACAGCTTTAAGGGCCTCCCCACTAATGAGCCAAGAGCATATATTTTTTCTTTACAACATAAGTGAACAGGCAGTAAAGGGAACTTCACCCACACTGGAACTATAGAGGATTCCTTATCCGGGTGAAAATTCGGCGACCACTTCGAAATTTTGGCTTGGAATCCTTTAAAGTTCCAAACTTGCTTCAACCACATCCTATGAAAATCTGATTCCCGTTAAAATTTAAAGAGAATATGTCGGTTATCTAGCATACCTATATCACAATTCCCTTGGAATTTTGCCTCAAAATAACCTGTCTGATAGAAACCATAGCTGGACGGCCTCTTAAAAATTTCCTGATCAACATGTATTTAAAAGGCAATGCTAGCTGTTCTTTTTCCTCTCTAGTAATGAAGAGAGCAGGCTCACCTTGGAAGGAAGATAAGCTAGCTGATGTAGTAGCTGAGAAGGATACGTCAACTTGCTTGGACTCTGTGGAGGTCACCGCCTCCCTGTATGAACTAGGAACTGTTTCGGTGGCTATGTTCATTTGATTGCCCACTGCCCTATTGGCTATTAATTGTTGGGGAGGTATAGTTTGAGGAGATTGATCAGTAGTTGTGCTTGTCAGGCCTTTATCTATAGGAACTGTAACCGGTCTCATCTTTGGAGGTAAGAGCCTGCCATGGTGAGTTGAAATCCCTAATTGGTAAGAAGAATGAAGGGTTTGTCGGGCTTGTTGAGGATGGCCTCGGAACAACTGTAGTTTGATTTGAACTTGGAGTCTTTGAGATTGTACCCTTGGACACCGGACCTTTTTCAGAGGGGTAGGATGGAGTTGTTAAAAGAAGGACCTTTGGGGACTTCATGGCAATATCAGCTGGATATGTGGCAGCTGCCCTATGGGTAAAGGTACAGCACCTTTGGGAAGAGGTCTTCATCTGAGCTGCTATCGTGATAGCGACAACATCTTCCGAAGGATCTGAGTTAGAGGATCTAGTAGTGGAAATGCATGGCTGACCTTCAGAGTAATGAGTTCGAGTAGCTGATTTTGGAGCTATAGTGGGTGGAGCAGTTACAACCGGTGTTGCTGTAGCTAGATCTGATGACGTCGACACTCTATACAGCAGTGATGGGGCAGCTTGGGTGCAGGATCGTGACTGGCTTCCACTCAATTTCTGAAGGGAAGGTCCTGTTGGCATCCTAGCTTCCACTAGTTCTACAGTAGATGGGTCCGCTGTAGATGGATCAGGAGACGGCAGATCTTGAATCAAGGGTGGTGAGACCTTGAGAGGCAGCTTGATTGCTGCAATTAATGAAGTTAAGAAGGGAGGGGAAAGGTTTTAGTTTGGTTAGCCGGAGCCGGAAGACTAAGCTGAAGGTCAATCAAAGTATAGGGGTGAGGGAACCTGTTGGTGTATGGGAGGAGTGAGGTTGTAGATCGTGTTGAGATGGAGGAAGATGAGCCAATCCAGGTGCGGTCGTGTGTGATTGTTGTGTAGCTATCGGTTAGATGTGGATCAGATTACTGTTGGAAATTAGAGATAAGGGAGAGCATTCACGGCTAGAGAGATATGTGAAGAAGAAAATATCAACATAAATAAATTCTAGTGATTTTTTTTGGCTAAACTCCGTTTGAGGTTGGGCACCACTCCCAGTATATTAGATATCTTTCCGAGCGATGGATATACCCTAATATCGCTCTTACAAAAATTAGAGGATCCTTCAGATCAAGTTTCCATTTACATGCCAAAGGCCTAATAGAGACTTGTTCTTAAGGATATCACAAAAGCAAAAGATTGGAGTACTACTCCATTTACAAATTAGCTAATGAATTCATAAATATGGAGTACTACTCCATTTACATTTGTGAAATCACAATGCACCTGTTCTAGTACAATTAATCAAGTGCATACATGTAGTTGGTTAGAGCAATGCAAAGTCGTACATGTATTCACAAAAGACACCAGAGGTGAGGGGTACAGATAATATAGCAGGGATAGCAGTAAGAGTTCAGTACATATCCCTTTCAGCATCAGCAGCAAAACAGCAGGCATGAACCTACTTAAGGTCAAAAGTATAGGGGCAAGCCAGTCCTAACTACTGCAGACTGTTGGCCTAGACATACGAGAAGGAATCAGCCCATAGAGTTACTGTAGCAATTGACTTCATCTAATTAGAGGGAGGTGTCTGCATTATCTTCCTTTCCAGTTTCTTCATGTCCAAGCATAACAGATGAGGAAAAGATGTAGTGGGGATGGAGTAAAGAGGGAGCATCCATTTCAAATTGATTGTTGCCCTAACATCAGCAGGCATGGAAATCATTTGGCAACCTGTCCTAGCAACAGCAGACGGGGGCCCTTACCTGTAGTTATTTCTGATTCAGGGGGGTTTGAACTCATATTCCTTGGTTCGTTTCGTTAAAATATAAGGACTAGGCATCATATATGATTTTAGGAGCTTCTCCAGGGGTGAAGTGTCGTTTCCTTCATTAGCAGCCACCCATATTGCTGGTCTATTTGCCTCTTTTGGAATTTTAGAAAGAGATGTTTGGGACTGAAGTTGACGCATGAGGAGGTTCAAGTTTCCATCTTGTTTCCAAGCTTTGTGCAGGACCTCTGACTCTGATTCAAATTCCACTTTTTGAATCCCTGATTGTTGCAAAGTTCTAACCAGCAACTGCAAGACATAAACTCAACCTGTACCTTAGCACAATTTAGGTCATAAGAAAACACAATTATATTTAAGGCAGATTTTCCATTGTGGTCACGAGCAACTCCTCTAATTTTCCATTGCTGCCCTACTTTTAGAGCTGAGAAGTTTACCTTAATCCCCGGGGAGGAAAGAGGCAGCCATTTGTAGATACTGACCTTAGTTTTTCTCTTAATCTTCCAGATAGTAGCCCAGAATTGAGTCCATTCTAGATTTGTCAGGTTTTTGATTTTGAATTTGTTAGCAGCTAACTCCTTAACAAGTTGGAAGGAAGTGCAGACAATCTGATCTATTTCAGGCTTTACATTGCTAAAGGTGACTTTGTTCCTCATTTTCCAAGCATTCCAGCAGATCAGGGATGGGACTATTTTTAGTAAAAATCTTTTAACCTCTGCTTTTTTAGGGCTGAGTCACCATTGGTTTAGAGTGAGTGTCAAAGATAAATTATTAGACAATATTCCTATTTCTGCTCCAAAGATTTTCCATACCTTGGCAATCATCTAACAGGAAACAAACAGATGACTAATCGTTTCTTCTGAGGAACAGCAAAAGGGGCAAACAAGAGGGCCTATAAACCCTATTTTTTGTAGGTTCAGGGCCATTGGTAACCTTTTCCTGATCAGTCTTAACATAAAAAATGAAATTTTTCTAGGCATGAAATTGTCCCAAATATGAGATATATAAGGAAATAGTGGGGGTTTTACCTCCCTGATTACCTGGACAGCTGACTGCAGTGAAAATTGACCATTACCTGTGATGAGCCACTTCATTTGGTCTGGTGAATCCCTGTCTCTAATGTGAGTTTCAGTAAAACAAGATGAGGGGATCTAAGGGAATTGTTCTTGGATTTTTTGCATGTTCCAGCCCTGAGCCCCTAGGAATTCATTCACCATTTGTTGTCCCTGGATCTGGAAGATATCAGCAATCGTTCCCCTTTCATTCCATTTGTCCCAGCACATGTTGCACTCTCCTTTTCCAATCTGAAATAAGATATGTTCCTCCACTTTGGCAGCAATTTTGAGCATCTTTTTACAACAGTTTGAATCACCCCTATGGATCTGAAGTTGTAGAGGATGGGCATCTCTACAATATTTTGCCCACAGAAATCTGGCCCATAGGGTATTTTGCTGTCGGAATCTCCACCATAACCTGCATAATTGATCTTCGGAAATAACTTTGAGTTCACTAAAGCCTATACCCCCCCTCCTCGTATGGTAGGCATAAATCAGCCCATTTAATCCAATGGTACCTGTCTCTTTTCTCTGAGGAGGACCACAGGAAATTGGTCATCATTGCTTCCAGCTGATTGATTACCTTTTTTGGTACGGTTGTGCTCATTATTGTATAACATGGAATAGAGGCTAGCACACTTTTAGTGAGGGTTATTCGTCCTCCCATTGACAAGAATTTTGTACTCCATCCGCCAATCAAATGGCTACTTTTCTGCATTATATTGTCATAGTGGGCAGCTGGTGTTATTTTGAAATGGTTAGGGAGTCCTAGGTATTGGGTGGGGAAAGAGCCTCTACAATATTTGGTGAGTCTTCCAAGCATGTGTTTCCTTTCGGTTGGAGCTTTGTCATGAATTAAGTAACTACTTTTTGCCGCATTAATCCTTTGACCAGAAACAGCTTCATAGTGACTAAGTTTCCCCATAATTTCATTAATGACAATGGGGCTAGATGAGGAAAAGATAATAATGTCATCTGCATAGGCTAAGTGGGTGATCTTAGGGCAGTCCCTAGGTATACAGAAACCTAGTCCTTTTTTTGGGGTACAATTAAGGTCCCTTGACAAATATTCAACCCCTAGGGCAAACAGGAGGGGGGAGATGGGGTTGCCTTGCCTTAGCCCTCTTGTGGTCTTAAACCATCCATTTGGGGAGCCATTTAGAATTATAGTCATCCAGGTATTAGAGATTAATCTCCAGATGAGATCTATCCACACTTCCCTAAAGCCTAAGGATCTAAGCACTCTCAAAAGGAAAATTCAATGAACCTTATCATAGGCCTTTTCCATATCAAGCTTTAAGACCATGTTATCTTCCTTTATTTTTCTATTAATTGTTGAAATAAGCTCATTAGCAAGCAGATAGTTATCCATGATCGTTCTACCTTTTATAAAACCACTTTGGTTTTTTGAGATGGCCTTGGGCAACACTCTTGCAAGACTAGTAGCCAACAACTTGGAAATGATTTTGTTCAAGAAGGTACAAAGGCTGATGGTTCTAAAGTCTTTGAAGGTGGAGGGGTTTTGGATTTTGGGAATCAGGACTAAAGATGTAGCAGTGATTGCCTTTGGTAACTCTCCTCTATTCTCAAAATATCGGACAGCTTCTAGTAAGTCCTGCTTAATGATTTCCCAAGCTTTGACATAGAACAGCCCAGGAAATCCATCTAGCCTAGGAACACTGTCTTTTTTCATGGAGTGAACAGTTTCATGATCTTCCATCATATCAAGGATTCTGGTTAGGTTTTCTCTATCCTCCTCATTTAGGCAGCACGTAAGTAGGCTATTCTTAAGGTTGGGGTCAATAGGTTCAGTAGTAAACATATTTGTGAAATGATGGGTGGCAATATGAGCTATTTCCTACTCATCTTCTACCCATTCTCCATGAGGTCCCTTGATCTTATGTATGTAAGATCACGCATGTCTCTGCTTTACATATGCATGGAAAAATTGGGTATTTCTATCCCCCTCTCTATTCCATCTTAAATTAGCCTTTTGAGCCCAGAATTGCTCTTCTAGCCCTAGTTGGAACTTTACCTTAGCAGCTGCCTGATTTAGTACCTCTCTAGGGATAGGATCTACCTTATCTACTTGTTCTAATCTCAGTAGCTCTGCCTCTGCCTCTGCAGTTTTGGAAAAGATGTTACCAAATGTACCAAAGTTCCACTGTTTGAGGGCAGATTTCACTGATTTCAGTTTCTCACAGAAGGTTCTTAAAGTGTTGCCTGAAGCTGTAATAGACCAAGACTCTCTAATTACCTCAAGGCAATCTGGATGATCTAGCCAAAACTTCTGAAAGCGAAATGCTTTCCTAGGCCCTGGTTTACCTTTACTGATAGAGAGCAGCAGTGGGGCATGGTCGGAAGGAGATCGAGCTAGGTGGGAAATATGTGCTTGGAGGTTCTTTTTCAAAAATTCTAGGTTCATCAAACCTCTATCTAGTTTTTTCCAAATCCTATGCTTCCCCTCCCTATTATTGCACCAAGTGAACTTGGCACCACTAGATTGGATTTCAGTAAGACATTCTGATGAGCAAACTTCAGTTAATTCTTTTGCTTCATTTTCATGGAAAGCCTTTCCTCCTTTTTTCTCTTCTCTAGACCTAATACAGTTCCAGTCCCCCCATGCGATCCACGGCATATTGTAGGCTTTGCATTTGGCCAATGAATCCCAAAGGTCCAATCTCTCACTTGTCTTACACTTGGCATAAACATTGGATATAAGGACTGGAGAAGCTAAAGTAGGGTGAGTAATCTGAAGGGAGATATGTTGGTTGTGGTTATCCGCTATAGAGCAGTTTATTGGTTTCTTAAACATGACCCAAATAGAATTAGAAGGATTAGATAGGGCAGAGTCAAATTTTAGTTTTTTCCTCAGGCTTTCTAATCTTGATACATCTATAAATGGCTCTGAGATATCTAGAAATTCATAATTATTCTCAAGGACAATTTTTTTTAGTCATTTGAAGTTTGGTTTTTTATTAATACTCCTGATATTCCAAAATAGACAGTTAATTGCTTAAACTATTTTAGTTAGGGGAGTACCTGCTTTCTTTTCTCTGAGCCATCTTGTTGAGGGTTGCTCTGCTTTATGTCTTTTCTCATTTTCCTATAATTTTTTTTCCCCTACCTTTTGCTTGCCTTGCTTATTTTCTGTCACTTGAGTCAGAAGCCTTCTCCTTCTTCCATCTTTTTTAGGTGTTAGTCCTTCCATAGGAGGGTTAGGTATTCATTCCACTTGTCCAATTTGGGAAGCTACCATAGTCTCCTCCTGGTGATGGTGTTGCCTGATTCCGTTAGTGATTCAGGCCCACTTGGTAACAAAATTATATCATTCCCAAGCATGGCATAGTTAAATTGTTGTTTCCCTTCATTCACTTTATCCCTGATCTCATGTGCCATGAGGCAGACTTGCTCATTTTCGTCCGAGGTCTTTTCCTGAGTAGGAGGAGGGTATTGAGGATTAACTATTGTATGACCTAGCAACACCTCACTATTCAGGGGAGACTTGTAACATTGCTTCTCTGTGGTGGCTGAGCAATTAGGACTATCATGGGAATGCTTGCTTCACACAGTGGAATCTGAGCTTGGTCCACAGGGGGCATCTTACATGAGGGTTCTGGGGAATCACCATTCTTTGAAGTGTTGTCAAATAGCAGTAGAACTATTCCACCATTCCCAGGGCCTTCACTTTCCTTATTGGCATTACAATTATTGACGAGGGACTTGATCTCGGTGGTTGATTCATGGGGCATTCCCATTATAGGCACCTGAGAGGCATTTTCTTGAACAGATTCAGAGGGAAGTGTTCCTGGGGGAAGATCGTCACCACACTTTGGATCATGGGTTCTTTGCCCTTTTGAGGCACTGCTAGACTGGCGTTTGTCTGCATAATCCCACTAGGGGGTTTTCCTTTATTCCGTTACACCAATATCCATTCTTGGTTATTTTGAGTACGTATCTGATCCTATGCTCTTGCTGGCTTCTTCCAATCTGCTTTGGTCATCTTCGAGACATGTTTTTGGGGGTTGCAGCTCTTGAGATCATGCCCTAGCTTCTTACACTGGGTGCAGTAGACAGGCTTGTCCTCCACTTCCAGACTTTGCCATCTTCTATTTTCTTTGGAGCCAATCCAGACTCTAGCAGGGACCTCTTTGGTAACATCCAATTCGATACAGACCCTGGCTTCGCTAGGGCGAGTCATGTGTGCTGCGGATGTAGTAGCTGCATCAAGTTTCAGCTGTCTTCTAGCTACAGAGGCTAGCGCATACAAGTATTCCTTTTTGAACAGATGAAGAGGCAACAATGGGAATCGGATCCAAACTGGGGCTGTGGAGGGTTCAACTGTCAGGTCAAAGTGTCTGGTCCACTTGAAGATCCGGGCAGGGAAGCCATTAAAGTTCCATGTCTTACTTAACCATAATCTTGGAAGTCTTGTTCATTCTCGAATTTGAAAAGGACATGGCGAGAATCCAGAAGACCAATATGACATTCACCCAAGAATGCCGCAGCCAGAATTTCTTTCCTTATACATACCATTGATGGTCTTCCCCATGAAAACTTTCCAACCACGGTCCAAGAGAAGGCTTCTGCCAATTTGTCTTCTTTCTCAGTAGATAGGATTAGGGCCGGTTCTCCTTTGTGAAGATAGATTGGGATTTTTTGTTCTATGGAGGCGAATGATGTAGAGTAGTCATAGGCGGATATTGGGGACGATTCTATAGCCTGTTTGTTGGTCACTGGTGGAGGGTTTCCCCTTCCCTCCGCCATAGGCTGCTGTGAAGGAGGAGGGAGCAGTTATCGATGAGTGTCCGTTAGAGCAAGAGATAGTCTAAATGGTCATGTAATGACCAATGGTCAATGTTTTACCGAGGTAGTTTTCCAGATGCGAGTTAGGGGAAGTAGAGAAAATTTTTTGAGCATAAATAAATTCCAGTGATTTTTTTTTTTTGAAAAAAAGGGGAAACTTTATATCATAATGAACAAAATACGGTGTTGGATATACCCGACCACACCGTTACAAGTATGTGATCCAAAAAGTTGGAGTACTAATCCATTACATGAAAATTCCTATGATCTAAAGCTGGGAATTATAGAAAAGTGACTTAGTGATTACCAAAGTCTCGATGCTCTAATTCCCTTTGCGAAGTATGTGAGTACAACAACCAACTGTAGAATAGTACCAGGAGGGACATAGGTTTGTGAATCAGAGGATAACACATGTTCGGCTTTAAGATGTCCTAATTAGAAGGAAACGAGAGAAATATGCCACTATCAAGAATCATCTTCCAAGTTAAGCATTTAAATTCAATGTGGCACTTTCAAGAATCCAAGCAAATGTGACAGATTTTCATTCCAAGGACAATGAGTCAGCTCAACGCCATTTAGAGGATGCAATTAGCTCCATTCAACACTTTAAGCTCATGAAACTGACACTTAAATAACCCTTCATCAGCATATGTACTGAGAACACATGTCTCCAAATAAATTCTAGTGATTAATGTAAAAAAAACGACAACCCAAAATTTTTTGCCAAACCTCCAATTTTCATGGGCAATGCGTTCATTTTGACATTTTTTGCACCATTTTTTTGGGTCACCCTTATTATGAACATGATTTTTGTGATTTTTTTTTTGGTCGGCAGAACCTCACTGTCGAGGTGGGGCGCCACTCCCTATTTATTAGATAGCATTTTGAGTGATGGACATACCCTAATATCACTCTTACATCAAAATACCTCACTTGATCCTATTCCCATTTACATGCTTAAAGCCTAATGGGATATGATCAAGGGGGTGTACTGAAATTAAATGTGGAGGACTCCTCCATTTACATACTATCCTGTTCTAAATTCTATACAAAACATTTGGAATCAGGAAGCCAAAAGGCTGAGCAAAAGATCACCAGTAGTGATGTGGTGGTGTACTATACTCCCTCCATGCTAGGGATGTTGATGTTCCTTCTTGTACCTTTGTCAATGTAGTCGCAGCAAGTGTTTTCTACAGTTTCCATTTGAACATGATTTTTGTGATTTTTTTTAATTTTTTTTGGAAAATATAACTTCATAAATTGAACAAAATAACAGTGCCGGCTATACCCGAGAACACTTTTACAAACGGTAAACATAAAATGAGGAAGTACTACTTCCTTACATACATGATTGGGATTAATCTATGACGGCAAATAGAGAAAATCTACTTTTGATAGAAAGTAGATAGACTATATTTGCCACAAAGAAAAAACTGTCCTAATCTGATTAATATTACCAAATGTCTCTAAAAGGCCAATGTTAATGAACCATGCAAGTGAGATCATGGCAAAACAGCCCAAGTCCTTCCACGCACAGCAAATGAGCCCATGGCATTGCTTCCCAATTCAGCCCAAATTGGGTTTGGATTATGGCACAGCATGAGGTAGCCCGATCCACATTTGACCTATGTACCCACCAAGTCCAATTCCATTATAGCATGAAGTCGGCTTAACATACCATCACATAAGTGCAAAGCCAAATCACAGCATTACACTATACAAAAGCTTGAATTCGGTTTCTTCAAACATCTAGAGCCTACAACTTAAGAAACACTTTTACTAACACCAAGGTTCTGTATCAAAACTGGCCAGCTCACAAAACAATTCATAGTATAAGTCCCTCCATGTTGGCCTCATCAGAATCAGAGATGGGCAAACAAAACCAGTTTTCTCCAACAAAATGTACATAAGATAAAGTTATCATATCATACCAACATCAAATAAAGTCAATCCGATTAAGCAGTGACTATTCCAAGGAAAGGAAATCCCCAACAGAACAGCCGAAATTATGTGCTCTATCAGTGATCTCATGTTCAAATCAGAAAAAGGTTAGACCATTTCAGCACTCCATTCGTCAATGGGTTCACATACAGTCAAGAACCAACTCCATCCAAATCAAATCAAGCACAGCTCATTGAGCAACACAACCCTGACATGGAGGCAACAACAGCCCAGGCTGCATAAACCTCCACAATTCAGCTTATAATCCAAATCCAAGGAGAGGAAGAAAGGAGTTTGTAACAACCATCCACACCACCATTTTCCCCACCTCATGAACGTTTTCAACATGATTTTTGTAATTAATGTCAAAAAATGACAACTCAAATTTTTTGCTATAAGACACGTTTTTTGGTAAAAAATGGCAAAGTCCAAAAACACGTTCAATTTGACTTTTTTGTGCCCTTTTTTTCGCTCATCCTTATTATGAACATGAATTCTAGTGATCTTTTAAAAAAAATTGAAATTATATATCAACAAGAGAAAAATACGGTGCCGGATATACCCGTCACACCGTTACAACAAAATAACAAGTAAATGTAAATTTGGAGTACTACTCCATTACATATGATTTCAAATTTAAGTAATGAGATTTAGAGAACCACTACTAAGGAGTCTCCCAAGTAGCAATGCTCTTTATCCCATCTATGAGTTTAAGCGATCCTACACTCTTTTCTATTCAGATCTTCACCAGTTAGCTATATACAATGCTACAGTATAAAATTCATTTTCCTACTATGTATTTTGAAGTTCAAAATAAGCATATTTCAACTCTCCTGTGTTTGTACCTCAGTAGTCCACCTGTGCTCCTCGAAGATGACAAAATGAAGTTTGGCACCTCCCACCAAATCACAAAACAGTTCAGCAAATCATCATTTGCGCAATACTATTTCCAAGACAAATAGACAATAGTCTAAAGGCAGCAAATGAAGCAATTCCCTTTGATAGGCCATTAAACGATTCAGCAAGACCAGCTCCACTACCTAGCCTATTCCTCCATTTCCCATACAAAAACTACCAGATCACCTCATGAATATTAGCAAACATAATCCAAGTGGTAGCATGCTTTCCTCATAACTACGAATTAATTCACCCACACCAAGTTATCTCCAAGTTCAAATGGGTTTTCAGCACATGTGTAATCAATAAATGCAATGCCAGATAATCAGAGTTCATGATAATATCACTATTATACTACAGGCGAAGTTGTTCGAAAACGGTTCCAATGCATCAAGAGCATAGGACAACCCATGGGTCATATCTCTGAAACAACATATTTGTCTATAGGCTAAGCAAAAACACCATCCACAAGCCAACAGCAGCCAACAATTAACAATGTATATCGGTTTCTGAATAACAATACCTGAGAGCATCCCTTTTTGCCTTTTTCTTTTTCTTTCTTACCTTCCTAGGCAAATCTGGATCCATTAGTCCATGATCCAAGAGAGAGCCCAAGCTATCGAGCTTTCTCATAGTATTCTAGCAAAACCCCTGCTCTATATTTAATCCAAAGTGGGCATTTTAGCCTATCAAATGGGGAAGGCAATCAGACTAACACTCCTTGCATTGTCACACTAGGAATTCTAGCACCGGCAAATTATCTTCTACCAAAACCAAGTAGTAAAATCTCTAAAACATTCACAAACTGATCACCAAATTTAGACAAGCAAAAAACAGCCACAAATGAAGCGAGAATACAAATAGGTCCCAAACATTTAAGAAGCTATCCAATATTCTAGAATAAGTGTAATATAAAATTTATATAACATGAGGCCAAGCTGATAGAACTCCAGTAATCAGGGGCCAACACAAACTAAAATCACTTACCTAGGGTTTCAATTTTTACCCTCGGAGTAGCAAATAAAAGGGTTCCTCTTCCTGAGTTTTCTATCTGACAGGAAGTTAGCTTTGGGACTAACTATAACCTCTGTGTATTTCGTTTGCTTCATTGGCTTTTGGCTTTTTTCCATTCTTGAGAGAAACTTGCACAGTTGGTCTTCAGATTCCTCTTGATAGCTGTTCTCAGTCCATTGGTCCTCCCCGTCCTCCTCTGACTCAGATTCTGTCTGAATATTTTGAAGTTGGGTGAGTTGCGTAAGTGAATTGACTTTGGTGAGTTTGAGGTTCTCCTGCTGAGCTAGGTCTGAAGAGTTCTCAGTGCAGTTTTTTCCTTCCATCTTTCTGTCTGAACTCTAACCATCTTGTAAGGTCAGGACTTCTCCCACTAAGCTAAAATCCACAGCTAAGGGCGTCGGATTATCGGTATCAATCACTGGCTCCTTCGTTGGATGCTCAATGGACTCTTCCTCCGGCTCAATCTCCGGGTTCTCGCCAATGGTAAGGACATCTAATCGTCTCTGCTCATCAACCTTCTCAGCAGCAGGGGTATTGGATTTTCCTAGCTCAATGCCACTTGGAGGCTCTACCCCATAAGACTCTTTCCCACGTGCTACTTCTTGACATTTGTGCTGCTTCTCTCCCGAATAGCCAGGACATGGATCAAACGACTGTGGTTCAGAGACAATCTGTTTGCCTTTGTTCTTGTTCGGTGGCAAGGTCATTAAATTGGCCTCCACCACAACCTGTTCCTTTTCTTGTCCTTCCGGAGTCTTCTTTGGAACCCACACTTTGGAAGGGGTGCCTTATGTTCTGCTTGTTGAGCCTTACACGATGAAATAGCATGTCCCAGCTTAGAACATTTGGTACAATAATTTGAGAGGTTCTCGTATTCAATCGATTACCACTTTCCCTTGTCCTTAGTTCTAATCCACACACGTTGAGGTAACTCCTTAAGAGCATCGACTTCAATGCATAACCTGGCTTCGTTGGGTCGAAGAACTTTATCCATTGCAACTGTGGCCAAGGGAGAAGAGCAACTCCTTTTTGCAAAGGTGAATTGGTAGTAACGAAAAGCTGACCCATACTGGAAAAATGGAAGGTTCTTTGTCGGGACTAAAATTTGGCGACCACCGAAAATTCTTAGCAGGAAATCCATCAAAGGACCAATTCTTTTTCAATCACATTCTAGGGAAATCTGTTTCTAATTGAAATTGAAAAAAAATATGGCTATAATCGATCAAACATATATGGCAATCTCCAGTAAAGCCGACAGCATGGATAACCTTTCGAATTGATGCCATTGATGGCCTTCCCCGGATAAATTTTCCAATGAGAGCAAACTGGAAGTTTCGAGATAGGTGTTGCTCTTCTTCTGCCGATATGAAAAGAGTCGGTTCGCCTATGTATGTTGAAAGGGCTGGGGCCGTTGAGTCAGGAAAAGAGACATCAATGGTCTGAGACCAAGATGAAGACACCGCTTCCCGGAATGATTTGGTGAACGAAGGCTGTCCAAGCTTGGCCGAAAGAGGGTCTTGTAGTGCATTCACCTTGTTGCTGCCTTGACGGCCTAACGAGAGAGGGGGGAAATTTCGAGTCTTTTACTGAAGGAAGCTACCTTGATGGTCCCTGTAGAAACTGTTAATCCACTTGACCGGCCATAAAGTCGGGCTGACGAAGGGAATGGACAGGGACAATCTCTGTTTCCAAAAGATGTTCCTGTGAAGATCCATGTAATGGACTAGCTTGCAAAGAGGGATCTGAGCTACCTTGTTGGACAAAGAAAGCTGCAGCCTTGAAGTGTCTACGGTGAGATGTAGCTAGTTGAGATAGGAGTAGAGGAAATGAGCTTGTGAGCTGGAGCTGAGTTGAGACCGATCGTTGTTGAAGCTGAAGAAAATCCCCCTTTGGAGCAGATCTAGAGCTTGCTGACATAGAGAGCATCCTAGCTGCAGCTGCCATGGATGGGTTGGCATTAGGGTTGACCTATTTCTTACCGGTGAGAATCTTTACTTGAGGAGCTCCGGTGATTGGTGGCTCTGGCCATTTAGAAGGAGATGATTTATGCCCGAGTGCTGGAGTACGGATGTAGATAATCTGAAGAAAGTATGATCCTTAGTGTGTGTGGATGGATTATTTTGGTGTGGGGACCGATAGGAGATAAGGTGTTGTTTGGGTGGTTGAGAGTGGAGGAAAAGATTAGGGTTAAATATGATATCTTGTAGAGAGAAGGAGGAGCATCCAATTCTAGAGAGAGAACATAACATGAATTCTAGTGATTTTTTTTTTGAAAAACGGACCTTTATATACTATGGGCAAAATACGGTCCCAGATATACCCCACCACACCGTTACAAATATGAAAGTCATAAATTTGGAGTACTACTCCATTCCATGAAAATTTCTATAAGCTAAAGTTGGGAATTATAGAAGATTCCCATTGAGAATTATATGCCTGGCCAATGTAATTACTTGCTATCAAATTGCACCCTGGCCATTCTACCAAAATTTATGTCTCCAAAATATATAAAGCTATTGGAAGTTTTTAAGAGTACCTCCCTTCTGTAAGCCTTTACATATTTAAGCAAATGTAGGCATTGCCTTTTATACTTCCTCTTTCAGCATCCAATGAAGCCAATATTCAAAATGAACCAATGTGATCATATGCCTGATCAAGGGAGTGATGCTTGACACACATTTCAATATCCAAGCAGAGTAAGGCATTGCATCTGTTCAATCCTTATCAACAATCTGTCCAAGCACGTTTCACACAATGTCCCAGCTTAGCAAATGAACCAATCCTACAAGCTTGTGTACCAGATTAAGCAAACTTAACTTGACAATCTAAATTATCCAACCAATCCACAGCCAAGCAATTTACACATCAACAAATCAATAGCCCAAGCCATTAAATGACAACAATTTCAAAGTTAATAAAGGTAACCAAGAAAGGCCAAAACAACAAAGGACCAGTCCCTCAATCATTAGAAGACAGCCCTTAGTCCCTCTACAAACTCCATCTAAATGCATGCCCTTCTCAGTAGCATTGCTCATGCCAACATATCAAAAGTACAAGCCATTAAATGACAATTTGATCCACATCACTTGAAACCTAAACAATTGCCGATTTTGAGAAAAGGCCAAACTGACCAAACATTAGGAGTCAGGGGCCAAACTTACCAACTCTCGTATCGTCTCGAATAGCTTCTAAGTATATTTCCAGTTCACCATAGTGGGATCCTGATTTGAACGATGAGGCCGAATGAGCTAAGGAGATTTCCACCATTTTCTGTTGTTTGTGGCTGCTCCTTTTTCCAGCGGTGGTTCCAAGGCCAATGCTCTGGGTCTGCAGTTTGTCGCTTACAAAATGAGCTAAATCTCGTACTGCCCTCCATTGGATTCCACCTTCAAATTCCTGCAAAGTTCTTCATTGTGTCCCAGCTTCAAGCACGTACGGCAAAAAGGAATTTTTCATATGTCAGATTTGCCAAAAGCATCGCTGAGATTCTGGAATCCTAATTCGCTGAGGTAGAGGATTCCTTAGGACAATGACTACACAAAAGGATGTAGCATTATCCAAGGTCACTGGGTCTCCAACCATTTTTGCAATTTCAGAGAGGACAAACGAATCTACTGGGAACCTTGGTCCTCCTTAAAGCAGCAATGAGCTGAATCCCGTACAGCCCTATAGTTGCAAAGTAGTGAGCTGAGGTGAGTGATGCTCATGTAGAGTGAACAGTAGCTCCAGTGGTCCCAAATGGTTAGCTGGATCTCTCGGCACTGTAGGTGGTCCCGAACTTCAGCTAATTGGATAAACAGTGGGTGCGAGTTGGTCCGATGAAAGTAAGCGATATCACAAATACAGCTCACGATCTGTCAAAAAACTTGCTAAGGTCTCGGATTCATGATGAGTAGGTCCGATGGTGAGCTGAGTGGTTGAGAGCACTCCGGATCAGATTTGCTCTCCACTGTAGCTGGTCCTAATCTTCAGCAATCTTACTATCCAAGGTGATGGGTCGATGGCTGGAGAAGGGTCAGTGGTTGGTGGAGGGAGATGGAGGCTGAAAATGGGAGTAGATGGTAGAGGGGGATAGAGGCTGAAAAAGGGTAGTGGATGTGGTGGATGTTTGGATGGTAGAGGGGGATGGAGACTGAAAAGGGAAGTGAATGTGGTGGATGTATGGCGAGATGGTTGGATCTAGCCTTTCAGCTTTTTAGCTGAAAGGCCCGATAGAGTTTTCAGAATGCTAGAGAGATAGAGGAGAAAAAAATTTTAGAGAGAGAATCAATAATACATGAATTCTAGTGAGTTTTTTTAAGAAGGAAAGTTATATACAACATAAGCAAAATACGGTGTCAGATCTACCTGTGCACACCATTACAACCAATGATTCAAAAGTTGGAGTATTACTCCAGTACATGATATTCCTTAAATCTAAGCATGGGACTAAGAGGAGTACTACTTTTGGTCAAAGTAGCACTACTCTTAGTCCCTTACAAGTGTATGCCTGATTTCTTTAAGAAGTTGCAAAATGTATAAATCAAGACCAAGGTCAATTTTCTAAATCAATGTGGAGCTATAGCCATCCTAAAAAGCACTAAATCTAAGCAATTGGTTGTCAGATCACATCATAATCTAGGATGCACCTTCTTCCACTCTCTTTGACAAAGTGAACGTATTAACTAGTCTTAGCAAAAACAGTCCACTGAAGACAATTTATGTCCCTCCCATAGTTAGTCTTTTTTTTCAATATCACGGTTCATAGGCAAACTCAACAGTTTAATGACATAGCTCAAAAGGCAGTACTCCTTTTTCCAAAAGCCTAGAACTGAATGAATATTCTACCAGAAAAATGGGCAGCATTTCCCCTGTATATCTGCATTCCTTACCAAATTCCAATCTTCGGTAGAGTAAGAGCACAAAACAACAACCAACCCAGTTACTTTGCCATACCAAGATGCCCAAAATTCAGACTTTTCACGTGAAGTGCACACTAGCAATATGATCATAGACCATGAAATAGCGTACACGAGAAAAAAGCAAAATCTTCCAGCACCAACAGGAAACCAAATCCAGTTCAAATGACTCCCCCCCCCCCCAATAAAATAGCTCATTCAGAGGTACCATGAACCAACTTAACAAATAGCTAACATCTAATCAGGAAAACCAAATCATCAACATGCATATGCATCATTTCCTCACATAAACGCTTAAGACCACAATCCTTAACACACCTGATTCAACGTCCAATTTCACATAGCATCAAAGGTAACCAACACAAGATTCTATTTTGGCAACAAAGCTAGTGCAAAACCAAACTCATGTTCTAGCAGCGATTGAGCATTGATCTAATTAACCTTTAAACGTCGGTGTCGTTTTTAGAAAAGCAATACAACAAAGTATCCCTTTTTACCTTTTTCTTTTTCTTCCTTGCTGAATTTTGTTTTTCCCTTTTATTATAAATCTCCTCTGTGGAACGAGGGCGAAGGTTATACCTGATTGTTGTAACTGGGATTTGAGCTTGCTCTTCGAATAGAATTTGCACCTTTATGTTGTTTACATAATCTTCATCAGCGTTGCTCATTTGGGAGCAAAACTCCTCATTTGTGTTCAGACCAGGAAATGGACTGCTGGTGATGATACATTCATTAAGGCAGTGTTTTCGCAAGCTCGGTCATGATAAAGTTCTGAGTAGCATTGGAGTAACCGGGTTGACTGGCAAGTGTTGAATCAACATTTGGTCCTCCTTGAGAAACTGTGCCGAAGTTGGCCTTGGGGGAGTCTCCATTGTTGTAGCTAGATTATAAACAGTTAAGTGTAATCCAGGTGTAACAGCTTGCTCATCAGTGGAGGTTTGGGCAAAAGCTTCAGGGGGCTTCTCGGCAGAATCTGAAGTTTTGGTTGTGACGGAAATCTTCGAGGAGGAGCACGAAATGTGAGAACACAGTTGTATGCTTTGCTCCACCTCAGTAGCTAGCTGCCCCATTTTAGGGTTTTCCTCACTGATCGGAGCTGGATCCGCCGCCCCTGCTACAGGAACAGTAGTCAGCTGTATTGGGGGACCCTCGGCTGACTGGAGCTCTAAGGATCTGATATGGTCGGAGCTAATGGAGGTGATCTGAGCTGCCTCTATTTCTGCTTCAGCTAATTTGGAGATACGAGCTTCAGGCTTTGAAGATGTAGATGAAATTGTGGGATTAGCTGGAGGAAGCTCATGAGCTTGGATAGGGTTGTGGAATCCAAGGTTAATTTGCTCGATCTGTTTGTTAGGGACCAGATTGTGCAGCTCGGCTGCCTTTGGATTTAGATCCGTTACAGCTACAACACTGTTCATTACCGGTACCCAAATTTTGTGCTTGTTTTTCCTTTGATCGGCCTGGCTTGGTTCCTTGCTCAACTGATCTGGATTGCATAGGTCATTAGAATGACATATTTGTTTGCAAAATGTGCAGTATTTTGGGGTTTCTTCCAAGATGAGCTGCTGCTATCTTCCTTTGTTTTTAGAGCCGATCCACGCGCCGCTTGGATGTTCTTTGAGCACATCTAATTCGATCAAGACCCGAGCTTTACTTGGTCTCAACACTTTGCTAACTACTGCTGTTGCCAGGTCCAGCTTCAATGGATTACCAACAGCTGAAGCAATTGAAAAGAGGTGTTCTTTATTGAAGAGGTGAACTGGGAGTAATGGTAGATTTAACCACACCGGTGCTATGGAGGGGTCACAATTGGGATTGAAATATTTAGACGATTTAAAGATTTGAGCTTAGAAGCCTTTGAAGGACCAAAATCTGAGCATCCACATACGGTAAAGATCTGGCTCCTGCTCGAACTTGAAGAGGATGTGTCGGTGGTCAAGGAGGCCCAAATGGCATTCTCCGGCAAATGAAGCTGCCATGAATTCTTTTCTGATGACAGCCATTGAGGGTCTGCCATTTGAGAACTTGCCAACTAGGGTTAATCGGAATGGGAGGGCAAGCTTTTCTTCTTCCTCCTCTGTCAAAAGTAGTGTTGTCTCCCCCTTGAATGTGGAGAGCCTCGGTTGGCTGGTTAAGGGAAAGGATATGGTCGTGTCGTTGTGCAACCAAAATTAAAACCTACTCTTTACTAGTATAGCAACAGAGTAGGGTCATCTCCCAAGGGAACGGATGTAACTTTTTCCTTCAACTTGTCACAACAAAATATTAGAACCAAATAAACAAAATAAAATACTGACGAGTTTAATCAAAAAGAGAAAAATCCAGTTAATTCATTGAATCCACACTAATCAGTAACTTGATCTTTGATGCAAATATTAAACATGTAATCCAAATAAATCAATTATAGTTACTGGGAACGCCACTGACATAACCTCATTTCTCCTTACTTGTCGGTAATTAAAAGGAATGCCTTATTAATTACTCTCTAGTTAATAAACAACCTAAGAGGACGCCTCATTAGATTAGCAGCATTAAGGTGAGAGAAACCTGATTATGATATGCCCATTATGGAATGCCATATGCTTATACCATCCCCATATGCCCACTATCGATGAATGATAGTCTTACCACCTATCAAAACTAAATGGACAATTACACGTATCCATTTTTTTAATTGGCATTAGAATCTTCTATAATAAATCAAATATTGCGCACTATTCAACTATCATAGAACATTCATAAACCCTCTATCTCAGGCCATAAAAAGGTACTTAAATTACAAATTTAGTTAAGCCCTATTAGATCTCACAAGTTATTTAATTAGTGTTTCATCAATTCATTAACTGGAATATAAATCTAGAATGAAGACATAACCAAAAAACACATAAAAGAATTAAATAAAGCTGGATTCATCCCTTCATTATAGTTAAAAATTGCAAGAATCAAATCTAAGCTCACAATTTTCGCTCAATAAGGGCACACTCATTAATATGGCAATACACTCTACTTAAGCAAGGTATTATTGTAAACTTGCAAATCAGTCATATTTCCACCATAATTAAATAACCATATACATAAATCAAAAGGTCTTGTTGAGTTGTAAAGGGGCTAAGGTGAAAGGTGGGATTAAAGGATAAATATAGGCTAAAATTTATCAAAGAAATATGTTAAAAGTACAACTTATTTTCACAAAATACTTCTTACATAGCCACACTATCCACTTATTTCAATCAACAATGCTTGCAAAATGATGCTTCACCTTCTTTTCAATCAACTTCTTCTTTTCTTTTCTTTTTGTCTCTTTTTTTTCTTTTTTTTTTTTTGTTTTTTTTATTGAAAACAAAAGATGATATTCAAAAGAATGATAACCAAAATTTAACTTGCAAGCAAAAATTCTGCACATAACTTAGTGTGGCTATATTTATTCTCAAGAAGTATTTACATATAACTAACATATTCTTTGATAAATAGGTTAAACAAGAAAGCTAAACAAGTTTTAATGGCTAATTTTCTGGTGTGTCTAACAAAGAAAAGGTCTAGGCTCAAAATCGGTTTACTAGGGGTCAAATAAATGGTAGGAAGTGTTTAAGAAAGCTGAAATTGGTTTTTTCTAAATTGCCTTTATCATTTTTATGCATATAATCATTTATAGTTTCAGCATGTACTTCAAAGCAAGCTTATTAATACTCAATGCACTTTGATCAAACTTTCAGAATAAAAATTTAAAGTACCAAGAAAGTGCTTCTTGTGTACTTAAGGCTCAAAAACTCACTTAGGTAGGTAAAGAAACAAATTCTTGCAATTTCATCATCCTAAAATACATTTGAGGCATTTTACACTAACCAAGACAAAAAATTTCCTCCAAACTGCCCAAACATGCTTCGATATATATCCAATATTGTTTATAAAGTTTAGGGGCATTATGATTTATTAAGACCACCATGTACTAACCAAATCAACCATCCTAAACATGCAAAAACAGAAATTAAAACCAAACAAAACAAAACAAAAGCTTAAGCTACTCCCCCACACTTAGACAATACTTGATCCTTCATGTATAACATAATATAATGAAATCACATCATAGAAGGATTACATAAAGTAAAAGAATAAAGGAGAGGAATGTAAAAGAAAACTCATGGCTTTGGGTGTTTAAACCCTTGAAATTGGAAGAATTCTTGAATAGACTGCTCCAAGTCCATCATTCGTTCGTGCATTTTGTTCATAGAATGTTGGAGCGTGACAATTTGAGAAGACGAAACTGAAAAGAACGTTGAAGAATCACATCCCGTACCTGTTGAAGAAGGGAAAGTACCACTCGGGGAATGAAACCTCGCTTCACAAAACTGAAGAACACAATTAGAATCAATAAAAACAAGATTCATCTTTATCAAAGAAGGATGGTCGAAACATTGTGGTGGTTTAACATCAGTGAAATGGATGGAGTTGGGGTTAATAATCTTCAACTGTAGTGCAACATAAGTAACCCAAGATCCCAAACACAAAAGTCGATTAGAATCATTTGCAACAGATTTTAATTGATGGGCAAACATTGCACCAAAATTCAAACGCTTTCTGTTGACCATGCACCATAAAATAAACAACTCAGTGTGTTGAACAATGTTGGTTGAGTCATTTCTTCCAAAGAAATTATAATCTAAAATCCTATGACACAAACACAACGCAGGATCCTTAATTTCTACAGCTTTAGATATCCCAATTTTATATTCATTTCCACTGGATAACAACTCCCATGCTTGTTCTACATCAAAAGAATCAGGTTTCACACATAATGAATTTACATAATCCGGAGATACTACATCTTCTGGCAAAATAAATTTCAATAAAACATTAAATTCATTAACAGATAACCCAAATTCCTTTCTTTTAAGTTCAAAACGAATAATTCTGGGAGTACTTAACTTTACACCACTAGGTTTTTTCAAATCCAGAATATTGTCAGCATTATAAGTGGCAAAAAATTCAGCACACAATTCTCAATAAGCCGACGGAGGCTTAATTAAAAACATAGACCATCCTATATTAGCAAAATATTCACGGTCTTTACTTTCAGCATTTAAATCAAAAATCAAGGACCAGTCAAAATATTTTCCACATACGAGTTTCCGTCGGAAGCAAGCAACATACCTTTCCTGCTGATCTTTTTCCTTGAATTTTGTTCTGGTGGAGTTACCTTTAGTGAAGACCTTTGGCGCTTTGTAGGGCGTGTCTCTTGAAGTTGTTCACCTCGCCTTGGTGGTTGTTTCCATTCTAATGGAGAAAGCTGAACCTTATGTTGCTGAGGTGGAGATGGTTTCTTCCCTTGTTGTGTGGTAGACTTAGAGAGCTTCCTTGCTTTTTCCAACACATACGTTTTATCAAATGGAATTGATTTGGTTGCTGTCTTTTTAATGCGCCCTAACTGTGGCTTTTTGGCAATTGAAGACGGAGCCTTGGTGGAGGGTAGAGGCATATCAGATTTATTTGGAGAATTTGACTGTGAAGGATTACTCTCTGAGTTGGTTTCTTCATTATCTGACACAACAAACCGACTACCATGTGCAATCTTGTTTCGAAGTTTAGCTCGTGTTCTTACCATGATGACAAAGGAAAATCAATGTTCTTGAAAACCAAGAATTCGTCGCACAATTTCCTGCAGAAAACAAAGAGTGAAATATCAGAAAAAATAATGAAATTAAACCCTAGTTATTTGCCATAAAGAAACAAAGAATTTTATTGAATAAAAACTGTTTTTTTACGCAAGCACCTGTGTCGCGAAGTGCAACGGTCACACGTCATGACATACGGCAATTTTCGTCGCGACGTACGTCAATTTTCGTCGCGAGTTTTTTTTTTAAACGTTTCCACCAACATTGCGACGTCCAGGGTCGAACGTCGGCGACATTCGCTCCACGTCGCGACGTCCAGGGGTCCTGACGTCGCGACGTAACTCCTTGGAACTTTTCAAAAAAACACATAAAAAATCGACGAAAAATCACAATTAATTCATATTCACCAACATCGCGACGTTGACGAACGTCGCGACGTTGAGCACTTCTTGCTCTTCGTCACGATTTTCCTTCAAACTTTATTAAAACAACATAAAAATCAAATTTTAACTTCATCTTTACCTGCAAAAGATAAAAGAACGAAGTTAGTTATTATTCTAAAAACTAAAGTTGAAGATAAACTAATCAAATGTAAAATAACATGGGTTGTCTCCCATAAGCGCCCAGATTTAAGTCTTATGCCAGACTATTTTTATTGAAATTAAGGACTTGGTGGAAACACCAAATGAATTTTCTCCATTGTATCTTGATGGACATTCTCATAAAATGGTTTCAACCGGTGTACATTCACCTTAAACAATTTTCCTGTCTTTGACTCACAATTTCAATCATACCAAAAGGGTATATAAACTTAATTTCAAATGGTCCAATCCACTTTGATTTCAATTTCCCTGCCATTACTTTCAAACGAGAGTTGAATGACAATACCTTTTGTCCCACAAAGAAGTTTTTGCATCGTAATTGCTTGTCATGAAGGTGTTTTGCTCGCTCTTTGTAATTCAAGGAATGATAAGCCTCTAGTCGAATTTCTTCTAACTCTTGAAGTTGGAGTTTCCTCTCATGTCCCGCCAGGGTATTATCCATATTGCATGCTTTTACTGCCCAGTATGCCCTATGTTGGAGTTCTACAGGTAAATGACAAAATTTTCCAAAAACTAACCTGTATGGTGACATTCCAATGGGGGTTTTGTAGGCAGCTCGGTATGCCCACAACGCATCCTCTAAGTGCAAACTCCAGTCCTTTCTCCTTGGATTCACCATTTTCTCCAAAATACCTTTTATTTCTTTATTAGATACTTCTGCCTGAACATTGGTTTGTGGGTGATATGCAGTAGCTATGCGGTGGTGCACACCATACTTCCGCATGAGTGATTGTATTGTCTTATTGCAGAAGTGCATGCCTTGATCACTGATGATAGCACGGGGAACACCAAACCTACTAAAAATGTTTGATTTAAGAAATCCTGCAACAACTTTAGCATCGTTAGTACGAGTAGCTTTTGCTTCTACCCACTTAGAAACATAGTCAACTGCAAGTAAAATATAAAGATTGCTACAAGAACTTGGGAAAGGTCCCATAAAATCCATGCCCTATACATCGAATATTTCACAAATAATTATAGGTATTTGGGGCATTTCATCCCTTATTGATAGATTTCCAACCTGTTGACAACGGGAACAATTTTTATCAAACAAGTAAGAGTCTTTAAACAAGGTTGGCCAATAAAACCCACAATCTAATATTTTTCTTGCTGTTCGTTTATGTCCAAAATGTCCACCACAAGTATAAGAATGACAATAAGATATGATCGAATGCATTTCATTATCAGGGACACATCTCCTTATAACCTGGTCAGAACAAATTTTCCATAAGTATGGTTCATCCCAAATAAAATACTTGCAATCATTTCTAATCTTATTCTTTTGGTGAGTGCTGAAACCTTTTGGAAATATTTTCATAGCTAAATAATTAACTATATCTGCATACCATGGTTCATTTAAAATTAAAAAATATAAATTCTCATCTGGGAATGTCTCTGTGATGGGCAATTCATCATTTCCTTCATTGATAATCCGACTCAAATGATCCGCAACATAGCTCTCTGCTCCTCTTTTATCTTTGATTTCCCAATCAAACTCCTAGAGCAAAAGTATCCATCTGATGAGTCGTGGTTTGGATTCCTTCTTTGCCAATAAATATCGCAATGCTGCATGGTCAGAAAATACAACTACTTTAGAACCAAGTAAATATGAACGGAATTTTTCAAAATCAAATACTATAGAAAGAAGTTCTTTTTCCGTTGTGGTGTAGTTGCATTGAGCTGCATTGAGTGTTTTTGAGGCATAATAAATGACATGACTTTCTCTCCTAATTTTCTGCCCAAGTACTGCACCCAATGCATACTGACTAGCGTCACACATTAGCTCAAAAGGTAAACTCCAATCTGGCGGTTGGATGATAGGAGCACTTATTAATTTCTTTTTCAGCAAATCAAATGCCGCCTTGCATTTGTCTTCAAATTCAAAAGGCACATCATCCTGCAATAATCTAGTGATAGGCTGAGCAATCTTCGCAAAATTCTTGATAAAGAACATGTAAAAACCTGCATGGCCAAGAAAACCACGAATCTGTTTAACAGTTGAAGGATATGGCAATTTGTCAATAATATCTATTTTCGCTTTGTCAACTTCTATGCCCCTTTCAGAAATTACATGTCCTAGAACTATTCCTTCTTTAACCATGAAATGACATTTTTCATAATTAAGCACAAAATTATGTTCAATGCAACACTTTAAAACAATTTCTAAATGACAAATGCATTGATCAAAGGAATTCCCATAAACCGTAAAGTCGTCCATGAATATCTCAATGCATTGTTTAATAAGATCTGTAAAAATGCTCATCATGCATCGCTAGAATGTCCCGGGAGCATTGCAAAGTCCAAATGGCATACGACGATATGCGAAGGTTCCAAACGGGCATGTGAAGGTTGTCTTCTCTTGGTCTTCCTGTGCAACAAAAATCTGAAAATATCCTGAGTATCCATCAAGAAAAAAAAAGAATAATTTCCCAGCTAAACGCTCTAGCATTTGATCAATAAAGGGCAAGGGGAAATGATCTTTTCTAGTGGAAGAATTTTAATTTCCTCAAATCAATGCATACTCGCCAACCTGTTTGGAGTCTCATGGGCATAAGCTCATTTTTTTCATTTTTAACAACTTGGACACCAGATTTCTTTGGCACAACATGAATGGGACTAACCCACTTACTATCCGAGATTGGATAAATAATTCCAAGTTCTAGTAATTTTAAAATTTCTTTCAAAACTACTTCCTTCATTGGTGGATTTAATTTTCTTTGAGGATCACGAACAGGTTTCGAATCACTTTCAAGCAAAATACGATGCATACACACTGTTGGGCTTATGCCCTTAATGTCGGCCAAAGTCCAACCAATTGCCAATTTATTTACCTTTAACAACCTTACCAATCTTTCTTCTTGTGCCAATGTGAGGTCCTTATTGATAATGACTGGAAGTGTTTCCCCTTCACCAAGGTAGGCATATTTCAAGTGATCTGGAAGGGGTTTTAATTCCAACTTTGGTGCCTGCAAAACAGAAGGTAGAATTTTCTCAATATTTGTAGAATCAGGAATATGAAATGTTTTTACATCTTTTGAAATTTCTTCTAAAGAATAAAGACTCATTATAATCTCCCTTAATTCTTTATTATCTTCTTTTTCAGCATCTTTATCTGTTTTTCCTTCCTTCAAAACCCAATCCAAGGAATCCTGCACAAAAGTTCTTTCAATAAACTCATTAACCATAGGTTCAAAAACATCTAAAGTACAAATGGATTCTAGATCATGTGGGTATTTCATTGATTCAAAAATATTAAATTTGACAATTTCTCCATCAAATTCACACATCAAAGTTCCTTTGTCCACATCTATTTTTGTTTTTGCTGTCTTCATAAAAGGCCTACCCAACAAAACAACAGAATTAGAAGTAGGTACTCCCATATCAAGAATATAAAAATCTGCAGGAAAAATGAGTTCATTAACTTTAACCAACACGTCTTCCAATATTCCTGAAGGATAAGCAATTGATCGATCAGCCAATTGAATTACAACACGTGTTTCCTTAAGAGGTCCCAAATTTAATTCTTTGTAAATCGACATTGGCATAGCATTAATCGACGCCCCTAAATCAAGCATTGCCTTTTCAATTTTTCTATTTCCAATCAAGCAAGGAATAGAGAACATACCAGGATCCTTGCATTTCTCAGGCAATTTTTTCTGTATCATTGCAGAAACATTTTCACTTACAATTACTTTTGCATCTTCTTCATGTCTCACCTTTTTTGTGCAAAGTTCTTTTAAAAACTTAGCATACTTTGGTACTTGCCGAATGGCCTCAATGAGTGGTATGTTGATTTCTACCTTTCGAAAAACATTCAAAAGATCATTTGTTTCCTTCTCTTTTTTCTCCTTTGCAAACCTGCCAGGAAAAGGTGGTGTCAATACAACTGTGGGCTTAACAACTTTATGCTCAATACTTACCTCAGAATTTTCTTTTGAGTCTGATGTAGGCATATGGTCGGACTCATCTTTTTCAAAGTTTGTTATGGGGACAGAGATAGTTCGTTTTTCTGGCTCTTTGGTTTCTTTCCCACTACGAAGGGTCATGGAACTTACATTTTCCTTAGGATTCACCTCTACTTGGGAAGGCAATTTTCCTTGGTTTGCTTCCAACCTTGCTATAGCATTTGCCATTTGGGTGATTTGTGTTCCCATGTTGGCAAATCCTTCCCTTGTCTCCTGTTGAAATGCCTTCGTCTCTTGTTGGAATTTAAGATGATCATTGGCCATCATTTTTACAATTTCTTCCAAACTACGGCCTATTTTTGTTGGTGGTGGAGGTGAAAAAGTCATATTTGGCTGCTGTTGATAACTGGTGGGTCGAAACTGGTTAGGTTGGGCATTTTGGAATCCTGGAGGTCTATACTGCCAGCCGGAATTTTGTTGATTATTGTATTATCTTTGCGGCTGGCCTATAGCATTTGCTTATTCCGGTTCTCCTTCTTCTTGCATGGTTGGGCACATATCAGTGGGATGCCTATTCTTGCATATTCCACAAGTTTTAACTTGTTGCACTTGCACCAAACCTGAAACAAGTTTTTCAACAGATTTAATCAAATCATCAACACGAGGATCCTTAACCATTCCTACCTCAATCATGCGACAAGAGTCATCAACACCAAATTGTTGACCATTAACGGCCATGTTGGAAATTAAAGTATTAGCTTCCGTGGCTGTCTTGTTCATCAAACTTCCTCCACTTGCTGCATCAATTGTATCTCTTGCTGTAGGTAGGAGACCTTCATAAAAATACTGAATTAGTAATTCTTGAGAAATCTGATGCTGGGGGCATTTAGCACACAATTTTTTAAATCTACCCAAATACTTATGAAAAGTTTCCCCAACATGTTGTTTAATCCCACATATTTCTTTTCTTAAATTTGCAGCTTTTGATGCAGGAAAAAAGTTTTCTAAAAATTTTCTTTTAAGCTCATTCCAAGTGGTTATTGACCCAGCAGGAAAATTAAACAACCAATCTCTAGCATCATCATGTAATGAAAAAGAAAATGCCAACAACTTCACATATTCAGCAATAGCTCCAGTATGTCTAACAGTTGAACAAACAAGTTGAAAATCTTGCAAATGTTTATGGGGGTCATCTCCAGGTAGATCATTAAATTTAGGGAGAATTTGAATCAAACTAGATTTTAACTCAAATTGTTTAGTTATGGTGGGGAGTGTAATGCCTAAAGGTTGCACATTAATATCAGGATTAGCTAACTCCCTGAGGGTGCGTTCACGTTCTGCCATAATTTCTTCTTGATGTGTTTCAAGAATTTGTCTTGCTATTCTGGTTTCCTTCTTTCTCCTCCTTACAGATTTTTCGATTTCAGGGTCAAATAATAATGAACCTGCAGGATTAAAATGGGTCATACACCAGAAAAGTAAAAGAATGTTAAAGGAAAAAAATAATACTCAAAACCGTTCCCCGGCAACGGCGCCAAAATTTGGTCGTGTCGTTGTGCAACCAAAATTAAAACCTACTCTTTACTAGTATAGCAACGAAGTAGGGTCGTCTCCCAAGGGAACGGATGCAACTTTTTCCTTCAACTTGTCACAACAAAATATTAGAACCAAATAAACAAAATAAAATACTAACGAGTTTAATCAATAAGAGAAAATTCCAGTTAATTCATTGAATCCACAATAATCAGTAACTTGATCCTTGATGTAAATATTAAACATGTAATCCAAATAAATCAGTTATAGTTACCGGGAATGCCACTGACATAACCTCATTTCTCCTTACTTGTCGGTAATTAAAAGGAATGCCTTATTAATTACTCTCTAATTAATAAACAACCTAAGAGGACGCCTCATTAGATTTAGTTTATTAACAGCATTAAGGTGAGAGAAACCTGATTATGATATGCCCATTATGGAATGCCATATGCTTATACTATCCCCATATGCCCACTATCGATGAATGATAGTCTTACCACCTATCAAGACAATTACACGGATCTATTGTTTTAATTGGCATTAGAATCTTCTATAATAAATCAAATATTGCGCACTATTCAACTATCATAGAACATTCATAAACCCTCTATCTCAGGCCATAAAAAAGGTACTTAAATTACAAATTTAGTTAAGCCCTATTAGATCTCACAAGTTATTTAATTAGTGCTTCATCAATTCATTAACTTGAATATAAATCTAGAATGAAGACATAACCAAACAACACATAAAAGAATTAAATAAAGCTGGATTCATAATGTACTCAATAATAAACTAACGATGTACCTTGAATGAAATGAATCAAAAAGGAATAACCTCTAGTTGACAACCTCTTGAAGATAGTTAATGTTGAAGAAAATCCAATTCCAATAGCATAGGAAGTTGATAATACTTGTCCAAGAACTTATCTTATTCAATTGTCTTAACTAAATTTACTGGAAATTTGAAAGCTTGAATTAAATAATGAAGGTTTTATTAAATTCAAAAGATAACTGGAATGTAATATAACGTGAAAGCAATTAACTCCTGAACTAAAGAAAACTAAGCTAAGCTAATAACTACTCTACTCTACTCCTACTACTTCTTCTCTTGGCTAATTATTCTCCCCTTATTTAAAGAGTTCTTTCAACAACCTAATAACAAAATAATGGCTGAAATATCTCTCAACAAACCCACAAATTCATTCTCCACAATCTTAGGAAATCTTAATTGTAAACAAGATAAGTCTTCCCAACTAACATAACAATGTCTTCTACTAAATTCTCCTCCTTAGTAAAACTCCTTCTTGGTAAAATTCTTCCTCCTTTTGGTAAAACTTTTCTTCCTTCTTTGTAAAACTCTTCTTCTTGCAAGCCCCCTCAACTCCTTGGCACCATTTTAGCTCTTTTTCCACAATTCCATTCATCTCCCACATAAGCCTGAAAAATATAATAAAACCATGAATTCCAACACATAAAATGCTAATAACATGCATGAAATAATAACAAATAAATGTAAAATATTGGTTTTATCAGGATACATCTATAGTATCTGACCAAGAAGCAGAAACAGCTTCTTTATAAGATTTATCTGGAGGTTTAGGGTTAAGAGGGGGCATTGAAGACTCATGAATTCTAGTGATTAATGTCAAAAAATGACAACCAAAATTTTTTGCCAAACCTTCGGTTTTTATGGGCTATAACATACGTTTTTTTGGTAAAAAAATGGCAAAGTCCAAAAACGCGTTCATTTTGACTTTTTTGTGCCGTTTTTTCGCTTACCCTTATTGTGAACATGAATTCTTGTGAATTTTTTTTTAAAACAATCCTATATATATATTTATGGGCAAAAGATGGTGCCGGATATACCCGACCACACCGTTACAACGAAAAGCCTGAAAAAGCATGAATATGGAGTACTACTTCATTACATGAAAAACATTGCATGAAAATTTCTGTAAACTAAGAATGAAATTAAGAGAAACACTACTTTAGGAGCCAAAGTAGTAATGCTCTTAATCCCTCTTGAAAGTATAAGCCCAATCATATTGCAATTTGCAAGATGTTAAAAGTAATCGAATTTGCGAGCTAATGAAGCTGCTTTAACGACATAGCCATCCAAGCATATTCTTGAAAGTGTAGGCCTCCATAATCAGCTCATGCAAGTATGGCCACGCCTCACAACAGCAGCTTTCCTCAACATTTTGTAGAGCTTGCACAACCAAGCACTATCAAGTACATGAATACCAATACTACTCACCATTCGGCAAGGGCACAGGATATTTACCAACTAGATGATTATCAACAGCAAGAGGCCTGGGGATCTCCTCAAATGTTCCAAGGAGTCCGCATTCAAATTCAGGTTCCAAGGAAACTAAGTCACCGTGAACTATTCAGCAATTGATAAACTAGTACAACAAGAAGGAACACGAATCCAGTTTACAAATCAAAATCTATCAGAACAGCTGGATTACCAAGTTTATAAATAAAAATCAACCACTCTACAGCAAGCCGGCACACGATTCCATTTTACAAATCAAATCAATCAAAACAGCTGGATTACCAAGTCCATGAATCGCCATCAATTTGACCAATTGTACAATATTCAGTCCAGAGGCGTGTAGGCTTATCTCCAAATTCCCAAAAAATCGTAGGCTATAACGCGTTCATCGTGACTTGTTGCATGGCAAAACTATAGTGTTTTCTATTTTTGGCAAAAATCGTGACTTGTTGCATGGCAAAACTAGAGTGTTAGCTATTTTTGGTAAAAATCGTGACTTGTTGCATTGCAAAACTAGGGTGTTAGCTATTTTTGGTAAAAATCGTGACTTGTTGCATGGCGAAACCCGCGGTCTTTGCTATTTGAGACATGGCAAAACTAGGGTGTTTGCTATTTTTGGCAAAAGCTGTGACTTGTTGCATGGCAAAACTCGCGGTCTTTGTTATTTGTGGCAAAACTAGGGTGTTAGCTACTTTTGGCAAAAATCGTGACTTGTTGCATAGCAAAACCAGCGGTCTTTGCTATTTGTGGCATGGCAAAACTTGGGTGTTTGCTATTTTTGGCAATAACCGTGACTTATTGCTTGGCAAAACCTGCTGTCTTTGCTATTTGTGGCAAAACTTGGGTATTTGCTATTTTTGACAAAAATCGTGACTTTTTGCATGTCAAAACCAGCGATTTTTTATTCGCAACAATATTTCTCTTTTAAGTTGAGAACAAAAAATTGAAAATTAAAAGTATATGTACGAAATTCTTTTAAAAAAAAAATTCTAGAAAACCAAAGCCTATAGCCCACAAAATTGAGGTTTCTCCAAATTTATACTTCTCTATTTTTATTTTTTTTCATATTCCACCCACTTACATATTTGCCCTAGACTTAGAAACAATAAACTAATTATTAAAATCATGCGTACATAGTTTTTTAAAAAATATGAATTTCTCCGTTTTGCATCTTTTATTGTACAATTCGTATATGACTCCTTATTACGTTCTGATAATTGGGACATATTACTATGTTGTTTAGTATCAATAATAGCCCTTTTTTCTCTCAAAAATTGAGATTTTATCTGGAAACCCCAAAGCTATATAGCCAATAAGATTGAGATTTTCTGGAAAAAAAAATTCTTTTTCATTTTTTTCATAATATATGAATAGATGTTTCCTACTTTGGCAGAATAAAATATGCATGATTAAGATCATACTATCACAGTTTTTAGAAAAATTGATATTATCTCCCGAAAACTCAAATACTATAAATCACAAAAATTGAAATTATTCAAAACTTCTACCTTTAATTTTTTTTTTTTTTTTTTTTGCAAAATCTACCCATTTATATATTTCCTAATGACTAAGGAACAAAAAACAAAAACCTAGAAGCATGCATACATAATATTAAGAAATCACAAAATTCTTCTAAACCATGGACAATATCCTATGAAATTAAGACTTAAATTTTTTTTTTATTATAGTATTTTGACATAATATGCTAATTTACATGTTTATGATTGAAACAAGAATAAATAAAAATAAATGATTAAAGCATACGTATATGATTCTTTCAGAAAATTGCAAACCCATGAAAATGTGATTATTCATGTTTTTACTTTACTATTTTTTGGCCCAGGTCTAGCTGCGTACTTCTCATTTGGTTGGAAACAAAAAGTAATAGATGACTAAAAGGATGTATACATAGCCTTTTAAGAAAATTATTTTTATTTTTATTTATTTATTTTTTTTTTGCCCTTGAAACCATAGATTATAGCTTATGAAATTTGAGATTTTTTTCAAAATTTTCTATTTTATTTTGTTTATCGTAGTCTACTAGTTAGCATATTTTCCATTTAAGTCATAAAAAAAAACAATTAGGAACAAATGTACATTTTTTATATATATAATATCATGAGCTCCTCATAGTAATCAAATGTTATATCACACGAAATTTGAGATTTTTTGAAATTTTTTACCTTTAAATTTTTTTTACTAGTTTATATGTTTTTTATTAAGTTACAAACAAAAAGAACCCATGGCCAAAAGCATACATTCTTAGTTTTTTTAGAATATTATGATTTTCTCCTCCCAACACTCTAGGTTGCGACATACAAAAATTGAAATTTTCCGAAATTTCTATTTTTTTTCCTTTTATTTATTCATTTTGCCATAATCTTCCAATTTGCATATTTCCTGTTAAGTCACAAACAAAAAGTAAATAATTAAAAGCATGCATAATTTACAAATAAAATGTTTCCTACTGAGTTGGGAACTCAAACTGCACGATTAATAATATGTGTATATAATTTTGAGGAAATCATGATTGTCTCCTGAGAATCTAAAACTATAATCTTTGAATTTTTCAAAATTTTCACTTTTTCACTTTTTTTGATAATCTATAAGTCTACTTGTTTTTCATTTAGTGTGGAAAAAAACTTAGATGGTTAAAACAATAAGTACATAGTTTTTCAAACAAAAAAAATTACAATTTATCCATGAATATTAAAGGCTATGGCTCACAAATATTGAGATTTTTCAAAATTTTATTTTTAATTAAATGTAGAACCAAAAAAAAAAAAAAAAACCTAACGGTTAAAAGCAGAATACAAATTTTTTTAGAAAACAACCATTTTTTCCCCGAAAGCATGTGTGACATACCATGAAATTGATTTTTTTTTTTAAGTTTTACTTTTCTATTTTTTATAATTTACTAATTTAGATGTTTACTATTGAATTGGCAATTAAAACCAAAAGTTAAAATTAAGTGTAAATAATTTTTCAGTTAATTACAATTTTATCCGGAAAATTTAATGCATTATTCACAAAAATTGAGATTTTTTGAAAATTTTTTACTTTTCTATTTTTTTTACCATAATCTACCAATTTAGATGTTACTAATTGAGTTGAGAATAAAAAGATTGGACAGTTAAAACTATGCACATGTAATTTTCTAATTTTCTTCCGAAAACTCAAAGCTTTATGGCCAATGGAACCTGAGATTTTTGTAACTTTACCTTTTTTTTTCTTTTTCTTTTTTTTATTTATTTTTTATTTTTTGCAATAATCTACCAATTTACATGTTTTCCATAGAGTAAAAACACAATTAACAAACAATTAATGTCAAGAATAAAAAATAGACCATTAAACTTGTGCGTACATAATTTTTCAGATAATCGTGATTTTCCCTACCTGTACATAGTTTTTAATACAATCATAATCTTCTCTTTAAAAAAAAAAAGGAAAAAACAATACAACTACTCATAAATTTTTTGCTTTTTTTTTTTAATAATCTAGTACTTTTCCTCACTATTTTATATGTTTCCAAAAGAGACAAAAAAGAACTATTAAAAGATTGCAGTATATAGGTTTTTAAAATGTTACAATTCTGAATTCTCCCAAAGAACCAAAATTATATAACTCACAAAAATTGAAAAATTGAAAATTTTATTTTTTTATTATATTCTATTATTTACGTATTTCCTTTTTTTTAAACTCAAAAAACGAACTAAGAAAAATATACTACAAAAATTATTAAAAAATATAATATTCTCTCAACTAGCAAAGGTTTTTTTTTTTCTTTTTACCCAAAGTCTACCCCATAGAAATTGATTTTTTTTTTAATTTATTTATCTATTTTTTTTTTATTTAACAATTTACATACTTCCCATTAAATCGAAAACAAAATGCCAACAAATCACAATTTTTCTCAAATATACAAAAACCCAAAGCTAACATTACAAAAACTGAAATTCTTTACAGAATTCAAAAACACTACATTATAGTAGTACATGATACGTGCAGCAATTCAAAAACAGCACAAAAGCAAACGTTGTTTTGGTCAGAAATACAAATAGAGTAATACACCATGGCAACAACATTATTTAAGATGCAAATATCATTACTCTCCAAAGCAAATTAGAGTAACCACCACCATCATCAGTTGCAACTCAAACCCAGTCAAATTGAATCTTCCGATTTGTATGGCTTGTAAGACAATTCATGCGCGGCCACACTTGTTCAAACAAGCAACTCCCTCTTCCAAATAATCTTGTCTACTAATCCAGAACTCAGGCGCATCCTGCAAGAAACCATAGAAATTCCTCTAAAACACGGTATAACTTTTGGTTATTTGCTTAATTTAATGCACCACAGAAATGTACTTCATTTTTACAACAACAACCAAGCATTTATCCTACTAAATAGGGTCGGCTATATGAATCATATTTCACTAGCTTGCTCGCACGATTTCTAATATGATCCATATTATAGGATTTGGCAAATTTTACGTCGACTGCCAGTGTCACAACCTTCCTCCTTTAGAAATAAGAAAAATAGCATGGAGATGCCATCACGTAAGAATGGACCAAAATACATGGATGTCATGTCAGGCGTATATAGAAAACAATCACGGGTATCTCTAGCATAGCATGAAAAACTCTCTTGGCAGGATAGTTTTTCCTAATAACTTAAAAACCTTTAGTAGGATTTGCAATTTTATGACAGCATGAGACATGAAACTCTGGGAGATTCACATACAAAAGGAGGATGGATTTGTGATATGGTCAACCAGGAAACATCAGCAAGTTTGCATCCTTAAACTCATGCATGAAACATATTTACTAGAGATTAACTACTCCACGAAACCATCTGAAGCCTATTCTGCACCTCCACCAAAAGGACATTTATTAAACCTTCCTTTTCAGGCAAGCTGTTTCACCTTCAGCCAACATGTGCAGAGAAAGAAGAAAGTAAAATGTGAACAGAATATGGACCACAAAAACATGAGGAAAGGTGGGGGTTTTCTCAGGAATTGGAGGGATGGGAGAAAAGTATGACAAAATATGCCATGAAAAGGCAACTTAAGACAGCTCAAGTTGCCTTCATGTAATAACCAGAGGTGCCACTTTTCTGAATGCTTTTTCTGGAGAGCGGAGGACAAGAAACCCTACCATAACATTTTATTCCTTTTTCTTTTCGGATTATTGGGGAAGGGGATAAGGGAGGAGATGCTGAGTTATACCTTCATAATTCCAGCAAGAACTGCTCCACCGAGATACACCATATGCTTTCTTCGTGGTGGATCTTCTATTCGCAACCGTAATTTCTACAATGAAACAAGCCAGATAGATGACCAAAGTTTATATGAGAGAGCAAATAGAAAGAGTAATACAAAATGAAGGCTGCTCGTTAGTAGGCTATACAGACAAAATTTTAAGACACTGGTGTTAGAGGTTTTTGTTAGTGCAAGGGATCGCATGCACCAAGTGCTAAGGAATATGTTGTGGTGACCAACAATGAGCAACAAAAAAAATGCTTGGATATCGACCAATAGTTAGTTAAAAGAATTTCATAAATATATACTTCGAAAACTGGCAAGCATTATCTTGGATTAGAACCAGATAACATAAATAGAAATAATTCCATTTTCTTGAATATCAGATCCATTGTCTGTGAGCTTACAATCTGCAATAAGAACCTTTTGGCTAATGAAATTCAGAATTCTAACTAATACCTGAGGTGTTGTACATCAACATCCAAGAAATTACTATTGACAAAACCTTTACAAGCCACTGTACTAAAAGAGGACTATACTGGTAATTTCGCTTGGATCTTTCTCGTTCTCTTCTTCTCTTTTCTTATGGGCTTACTGTTCTGATGCTTATTTATCCAAAAGACATAGTGTAATGCTAACTTCCAATATGCTACTATAGGTTAGGAAGTTCCAAATAAGATAGTAGATCTCTGTAATTGTTTTACATCCATTACTTCTTAGTTTTACTTAAGCGTCATCCTACACAGATCATTCCGCTAGTTAACCTCCCCTAACCAATGATCAAAGCCAAAGACAGTGTGAAACGACCAAAATTTCATTATTAATAATTGAAGTAACTGCCTTGAAAACTGGAGAAAGTATAACTTTAAAGCAGAATTTGGATTTGATGCGCTTACCTGGTTAGTGATTATAGTGTTTTAACAGAACGCTTACGCAACTTATGATTTACGTGCTGCTCTAAGTAGGTGCTGGTTTAGACCATAGCATAGCCATTATAAACAGTGACAAATCACTTCGTAATCAACTATGACTTTGTACCAGCTTAAAAGCATATATCCATAGCAATTGAGTTTCAACACTTTTCATTCCTCAATGACACCAAATCCAATTCCCATCTTTTTTAGCAGTTCTAACTATTGCATGATTCCAATTTTCGTTTCATTTCTAATGAGTTATGCAGCCACAACTACCAACTATATGTACATATGTCTTTGGTAACTACATGCTATTTCTCTAGTCTAACTATTGTACAGCTGGTCATATTAAACGTCATTAATGTAAGTATTAAATGGCACGGTGCAGGATAAATGTATCTCTATAATTAGATTTGTGAGCCTTCCATACGAGGGAGGTTAATTGCAGAAAAAGTTGTATCAGGTAGTTGAAGTGATACCACTTTTAAATCATAATTGGTCAAATACATATTTTGCTAAAGATATTTTGCATGCTAATATTTCTGCATTCACCATCCATCAAGGGGAAGTAGCAAAGCAATTTTTAGATAAAACTTTAAAGGGGTTTGAGATGAATTATCCATCTCTTTTTTGTATAGATAGGTTAAAACACTCAATTCCTAAGAACATACCAAAAGTTAGTCCTGACTTAACTCCAGCCAAAGAATATCATACTTAATATAAAATTACATGGAACACATCACGAGGAAATACAAACTTACCTTTAACCCATCTTTGTTTCCCTTTAGAACTACTTCAAGATAACGGTCTGAAATTTCTTTCTCCAAGCTGAGACACCAAAAACAAAGAAAAAAATGATAACTAATATGCATAAAAAATATCTTCTCCACTAAATGCGATGGGCCACAGTCTAACTTGTCATAACCAGATTAAAACAATTTCAAATGGCAATAACAGCACAGAAATATCCCTTCTTACAAATTAAAATGGAAATAACAGCACAGAAATATTCCTTCATAATCAGCAATTCAGACTTATCTCCTGAAAAAACTACACCTTAAAAACAGTGACTTTTAAGCTTCAGAATCAGGCACTAGAGCCAGGCGAAATGGAAGACACACAGAAATATTCAGCATCAGCACCTCAACACGAGCTGATATGTCTTCATTGTGAAATTTTGACAACTAAAATCTACGAAGTTTGCAAAACATGCCAAAAATAAAAATTAACAAGACAAATAAGCAAGGTACCCGGAAGTTGGGATTTGACAAAATTTCCTTAAGTCATAAAATAAAGATAGGTGGCAGTCATTACTTTGTAGAGCCAGTGACTAGTCTTCTGCTCTCTCTTATTTTCTTTTTTTTAGATTGGCAAGTCCAATAATATGTGAGGTTCCCCTTGTACACAGAGCAACTCTTCATGCTACCTTCTGTAGTTTAAAACTCCAAATGAACACGCAGTACATATTGAAAGTTGTCAAAATACCCAAGAGGCAAATGGAGGCAAAAAAAACTACCATAATCAGTGATGTACACTCTAACAACCAAATGTAGAGCTCATTTACATAAATTAATAAAAAAATACAATGATTCCAAGTGAACAAATATTTGTTTGCAAGTTAAAGAAGTACGAAAATGAAGACACTTCTGGAGAAGAAAAGAAAAAAAATATCTGAAATCAAGAATCCAGGGATCAAAAAATTTTGAATTCAACAGCATAGAAACATCCTACAAGACCAAACTCAGCAGAAAAAAACCACTTGGACATTTTATTAAAAGAAAAAAATCAAGGGTCTCATATCTTAATATAACGAATAGAGGACTTGAGAGTATTACCGACTAGGTAATCCAGGATACATCGTACTCCCCCCACTCAGAACAATATGTTGGTATAGCTGAACAAAACAAAAGCAAGCAATTTATTATATCATGGTAGGTGATACATGTTACAAGGCAGTAGCAAACTAATGCTCATAAAGTAGTTTTTATACCATCATGCGGTTGTCAATATCCATTTCCTGAATGCAGCGAAACACCATATCAGCCATGCCATCACCTTCAACATCAATGAGTTCCTGAAATTTAATTCCAAATTAAATTCTTATATCTATTATGAGTTCAAATTCACTTTTTGTTTAGAGGGAAATTAATTCAAAAAATTGCAACTGCATCATACATTAATCAAAGAGCACAGAGGGGGAAGACAAGGGTATTTTTCCTTCTTTGAGATACTTTAAGGAAACTTTTGGTAACAGCACTGTGTTCAACTATAGTTCAAAGGATTAAGAGACAAGGTAAATTTGTGGAAGAATCTAAAATTTTCTATGATATGCCCTAAATGAATATCAGAAGAAGAAAACACGTGATATTTTCACATATAGATAGAGAAAAAATTGCAATGCTTCTGCAAGACAAATATTGTAGAGGGAAAAAGGCTGCCTTGTAGAGTAAACTGTACAAGACTCCAAAAAGCAATAACTTATACGCCAGTTTGGTTTGCTTTAAAACCGAGCAACAAATAAGAATGCTAATGCATGCGAAAATATACAAGTTAAAAAATATGAACCACAACATAAAGCGATTTCTACCGGAGTAAAAAGAGCCTCAGGTGCCTGAAATCTCTCGGTCCCAACTTTAATCACCCTTCCATCAGGTAGCTGCAGATTAAATATCCTCAGTTTATAAGCAAAACAAAGTGGAAAATGCTATTCAGGGAAAGAAGACGAAAAAACAACCGTTTCCACCTTAATACACAACTTAATATCCCATTTAATACCAGATTGTCACATAAACTCAGATGTGGGAGCATACAAAGATTAAGAGTGATTAAATTGGATATCATGACAACAATGTCATCAGCAAAAAGATGTCTATACAAAACAAATTAACTCACAGTGTAATTCTTAACAAGGATAGTGGTCTCAAGTCCCAATTGATATTCCCTTCTATAATCATAACTGCAGCCAAATGGACCAAAAGTTAAACCTTTCAATCCAAAGCAATCATAATTTGATTAAAGACAAGTTTGATGTGAGATCTTCACCTTATGTAGCAGAGTTTCTCTTTGATATCCCTGACTGTCTCAAAGTCGGCACTTCTATTCATTGCATACCTTCAAAACCAAATGCTGACTTTTCCAATTAAAAACACCAATCAGGAAAAAGTAATAACTGCATAAACAGTTATATATTTCTCACTGTACATAATGATGGCAAGTACCCTCTTCGTTGAAGCAAATCCACAAGATAAGATGTAATATGACGTCCAGCTACATTCATTCTTTTCGTGAGATGAGGGAATGAGTATCCATCAACAACTGGGACCTGGAAAATAGTTAACATAGACTTTCCTTCATACATTCATATGTCTTGATCTAGAAAAACCATTCCACATTTTCTCAAGCTCAGGAAAAGCTATATGTTAGACCTCGTAAGAAGGAATACTCTTAATCTAACTCACATAACAGACAACTTTCTGTATGAGATAAATATCTATTTACAAAATCACATCGTACAGGATTTTGAATAAGAGGATAAGCAATCCTGAAGACTTTCAAGTATACTTTACATTTTGCTATGGTAACATTAAGGACTATTAGTTAAGAACAAAGAGTAGTATTTTTGCAGACAAAGATCAAGCATTAATGAATGAAAATATTTCGGAAAGTGCAACAAAACCAAACAAAGGCATAACCACAGACCAAATTTGGTAGACATCTAGATAATACTCAAAAATGTAAAAATCGTGCTTGTGGTAACTTTGCATTTGTCTAGGTAAAATAAGCTCTCACAATTCCAACAACTTATTGGAAAAAGTTAATAACGTAATAAATTCAACTAACTTCTAGGAAAAAGTTAGTCATATGAATCACCAAAGAGCTGGGGAAAACAAATAGTGAAAATATCATAAAACCGGCCAGAGTAGAATAACAACAAGAAAAACAACTATGTCTTTTACCCCACTATGTGGGGTTGGCTATATAACCCGAAGCAGAATAAAGGAGAAAAATAAACAATTTACCACATGAGTAACACCATCACCAGAGTCAATGACTAATCCTGTAAGCAAACCTGTGGATTGAAAATAAAATTTGACATCATATCAGTCACATGTTGAAGTTTTGAAATAGAAAATATTTAGGTGGACTTTGTGGTTGACAAGTTATCTTATCCCACACTTATACTGGAACTTTTGAAATCATTTGACCAAGTTATTTAAAGTGAAATGTAATAAACAGTCAACAACAAGGTCCACATGGCAGTCACAAGGTCTGTGATGAGCTTGACTCTGAGACAAAGCAAAGTGATCATAAAGTATGCTTCATCTCCACACAAATTTAAATATTCAACCTTCATCCATCTCTATAAGCACCTTGAGCATACAATGTCAGTACAGCTTGAATCTGAATAAAGACACCAGCAAAGTTATACTTCTCAAACATGGTCTCAACCTGAAATTTAGATACAAGAGTAAGATTTGGAAACTTTACCAAAATGGTTTTGAATTTTTAAACATGAATTTTCAGAAGATAGAAACTAAACCATCTTGTCACGATTTTTGGATGGATTCAGTGGGGGGTCAGTGAGCAAGATCTTGCATTCTGTTGGGTTTATCTTCAAGAACAGAATTAATATAAGTTAATTTCATTTTGAACACAACACATCAATATTTTAATAGAGATGTAAGACAAATTGCATGGAAGATAACAAGAAGCAAAAGAATTTTACCTTCAGTTCATTAAAAAATGCATGGTCCCATATATGCCCCATATCATCCCAATTTTGCACTATACCATTGTTGACAGGGTAAGAAACATCCAATTGATGCCTCAGTTTCAAACAAGTATCTCCAACCGCAATGTCCTGTCAGGGAAAAGGTAAAACAAACAAGAACCCGGGAAATCAAAACACATAAACCTGCAGCCTAATTGATGGCACGCAACTAACTCATTTACAGAAACAAGCAAAAGAAATGACCATACGAACAACTTCAATTATTCCAAAACAGACACTGCACGACTGGTAAAACCATGAATATAACCTCCAGAAATGAAGAAAAGGTTCACGGGGTCATGCAAATTGTTGTCACACAAATTCATTATCTCAATGGCAATCCTGTTTTGGATGAAAACAACAATATCAGATATTTTAGACAAATCAAATTTTTCACAAAACATGACAAGTCAAAGCTCAAAATAAACGAAAAGACACAAGCTTGTTTCTGCACGAAGAAAACCTGGGCCACCAAACTTGGTTGGTTCAACAAGAAATTAACTGAGACTATACAAACTGAACTGCAATTATCATGAAAATAAATACCAATCTGAAGTAAATGATCATTGATAAGACTTCTCATAGAAAATCAAATTTTCATACAGATGATTTTTCCCACGTATAGAAACTGAACCAACAAAATTGGCTAGTTGATTCAAGAAATTAATTTAGACTGCAACTCTGAATTGCAACAATGATGAAAAAACAAAAACAACCAACCTTAATTTCTTGTTCCATAAGGGATTCTTCATATCTTAGCAACGGCCTTCCCACAACACAAGGAAACACAGATGTGGGAAAATTCTCACCGGCAAAACCACACTTAACAAACTGCATTCATGAAGTCAAATTCTTAATGAATTACCAAAAACTAAAATAAAATAAACAAAACCCATATCAGAGAACACTAATTAGATGCAGATCAAAGTGTTGATTTCAATTAACTGAAAAATAAATAAATAAATACCCCAGTGCCATTGTCGCAGACGATGACGTTTTTGCTGTCCATCTGTCCCTTATATATACACCGTCTTCACGATATTTTTCTCAGATAGTGAAGGTTTTTATGATGATACAAATTGACATTGCTTATGAAAATGGCGACTTTGGCTAAATTTGAATCCTTTCTGAGTTTCTCTGTTATGTTTGGTGGGCTTTTGCATTCTACTGTGACTGTGCACCAGAATTGTATTGTAATTTCTTTTCTTCAGTAGTAGAACGATTTTAGAGTTAATTACATTTATCTCCAATGTGATTTCTGTAAATTACAACGTTAAGATTTTGCATCAATATATTTACTACAGTTAAATTATGCTCTTTTAGAAGAAATTATAAATCTATGACTTTTTTTTTTTTTGGCATAGACCCTCGTACCATTTTTACAAATTAAAATAACATTAAGGAATGGAGTATCTGGTTACATAAATCCTATTAGTTTCCCAGTGCTCATTCTTCTATTTAATTATTGGAAAAGAATTAGAAATACTTTCTCTTGTCTTTGAAACCGGACCGGATCGGCATGTCCAATCGATTGGATTGGGGACCGATCCTTGATTCGGTCTGGTTATTATGCAAAAACTATTTTTGAAAACAAATCGGTCAAAACCCAAGTTTGACGGTTTGATCAGTCAAAAAATTGGTTTTGACTGTTTTTTTTTTTATGTTTTACCTTTTTTATTCTGGGCTGATTATTAATTTGGATTTCAACCCAATAACACTTCTCGATTATTATCAATTTTGGATTTTGAAATGTTATGTTTTACCTTTTAATGTTGGGTTCAATATTAATATATTTGGATCTATTGCTATTTTTTAAGAATAAAATTATACTCTTTAATTTCTTTATTAATTCACTAAAATAAATCAATAACTAAATAATATATATATGTGGTTTATTACCATTTTGAGTTATTTGTTAATAGAGTAAAATATTTAAATAAAAGAAAATTTCACAAATATTGAGATATTATGATTTAATAAACATTTATAGTTATATAAAAGTACTTTTTTTAGATTATTAATATATTTAATATTTAAATTTATTTATAACGTCTTCTGGTTTTTTGTCCGAGTTGACCCAGGTAGACCTCTTAGCCTAGCCGGTTCGTAGTCCGGTTCAATTTTCAAAACATTGCCTCCTTATAAATGGACCAAAACAAATCAATCGTATAAAAGGTGTACAGAGTTTGATAGAGATATGGCAGCCGTAATTGCTAATAACTACCATATTGAATCAACTTCTTTGTCAAAAGACTAGGAGTGATTTAATCCAGAACAAAAGAGTGAATAATGTTTTCTTGTGTCCCCCACTTAACACATATGATCAAAATATGTACATTTTGTACATCCAAATGTCGATGTGCCCCTTTATGTATGCACATAATGACCCAAATATGATTGTAAAAATGACAATGCAGAAAATTCAAATAACCATAGCAACCAGAAATAGTACTCAACAACATTATGTTTCAGAATGCAATAGGCTAAACTAGCCTAACTTCAAGAGCCAATAACCTATCTTCCCAACCCGATAAGTTTTCTTATCTGATAAAAAGACCGACAAGCCCTAGAATAACTTTCAATGCAGAATTGAGAGTTCCACATTCAGATTTTGATTCAGAAAATGCATTAACTTTGGAAAAATCATAGATCAAAATTAGGTTAAACTGGCCTAACTTCATCAGTCAACTGCCAATCTTCCCAACCCTACCTACTCTCAAATCGGATCAATATTCATGTTTTGAAGTGCTGAAGTCTGAGATCAAAGGTTTGTTGTTCCTCACACAATTTTAACCTTTTGACTGGAGTTTGAAATTCCACATTTTCTAGAAAAAAGAATTCCTAATCTATCAACTCTAAATGCAGACACTATTTCAAAACAAGTGAATCTGCTTCTATCATGAAAATCATTTGCCAAAAAATATTTAATACCAAAAGTAAGGCTTTAATTTCAACCTGTAAACTAGTGTAATTTTCAAATTTACATGCAAAAGTCAATTTCATTTTTCCATTATAATCACGCAGCACACCCTCTCATTCACCTCTTCAACAATAGGACAATCTCTGCTTCCTCCATTTGTATTCAATTTAAAAGAACTCCGTGCAGGAGGTAGCCATTTAACAATGATGAATCTAAGATTACACCTAAAATTGGACAAAGAGGACCAAAAATCTTGCCAGTTATGCTCGACAAATTCAGCATGCATCAGTAACTTAATATCCTCAAAGATATTATCACATATAAACCTCACATTCATGTTCTGGCCATTAAACATATGTTCATTTCTGGCCTTCCAAATATTCCAGCAGATAATGGAAGGAAGTACAAGAGCAATGGATTTCAGAAACTTGTTATTAAATTTTAATCGCCATCATTCATTAGGAATGACATTAATCATAGCATCCTTATATTTGAAACCGCACTCATCACCAAAAAATTTTCACACATCTTGTGCTATATTTCATGTTGCAAAGAGATGGTTAGTAGATTCAATTGAATGATCATGGAAACAAAAGCATCTAAATAGCCCCACTAGCTCAGCCCCTATTCCCGAGATGAGATTAGAAGTGAAGAATCCCAAACCATCTACCTCATCGGTTAAAGGGAAAGGGAAGAAACCTCCTCACGGGGTTGGAAAATCTCTCAAGCAAGTGAAGAAGGTGCTTGAGAAGAGAAAGCTGAGAGCTCCGCCGACGAGGCTCAGAAAAAAAACTCGATTCGCTGAGTTTGAGGTCGACGAGGACGACCTGTCGGGTCCTACCCTTCTTGAGGATGTCTTCATTCCTTATCTGAAAGAGCCATGGGGCGATGGTAGTTATCCCCTCCATACCTTCCGTTCCAACCCACAGATGGGCGTCAATGACCGGCTTTCCATAGAAACAGCTCCAAATTTCATTTACAACACTTGTCCACGTCGAGACAGGAAGATGATGAGAAGGTCCACTACTGTTTCCCTAGATGAACGTCTTGCACTCGGCGTTGCTCAGGTATTACCTTTGTTTTTCCTTTTTCCTTCGTCATTGTGCGCTTTTTCATTTTACTAATTTTTATCCTCTTGTGTAGGTCATGGTTTTGGCTTCTGAGGTCATAGACCGCAGTGAAGGAGTTTTTGAAGGATTGGATAAGCTTTCTGCTGATAAAGACGCCAACACGGAATAAATAAAAAAACTCACTTCTTCTTTGAAGATTGAGAAAGAGAAATCAGTTGAACTTGGTCGTGTGAACTCCGAGCTGAAGCATGAGAACGAGCTACTTCAAGATGACCTGAAAGCTATCAGGGATTCCAATAATGAAATAACTGAACGACTTCATACATTGGAATCTCGAGTAGCTTTTCTGACAGGAGAAGGCTCTTCTCAGTTGTTATCCAATTTCTTGTCATCGGAGGAGGCGAGGAAGATGTTGGCTAGGCTATGTACTCCAGCTCGCAATCACGGCTATCACATGGCTTTGGCGCACTTAAAGAAAAGGTTCCCGAGCTTGACATTACTTCAGAGAAGGGTTATAATGTCAAGTCTGTTGAATCTCTGAACCAAGCCTTCGCCGATCTGAAGTTGGTGCGAGTTGATGGTCGCCAGTTCGTGCCTTCGTCTCCTGAGGAGAAGATAGATGACTAGAATAGAGCCTGCGAGCTCTCATGAGTTGTAATAGTGTTGTAGGTTACATATTTTCTGAACAGCAGTTGACCGCTTCTTGGTCTTTTTGGATAATATGTTTTTCTACTTTCTGATTTATGTCAAAAATTTCTTTTGTTTCTAACTTCACGTTTTTCGCGACAAATTATTGCTTATGCGATCTCAGTTTACTTAGTTAGAACTTAATATTCCGAACTAAGCAAAAATCAGTTAATCCGAACTAGATCAGATTTGATCTTTGAGTTCTTTGCTTTCCTTTTTTGTGGAATAATATATATGGAATTGGTTAATTCGAACTGAATTAAAACATCCGATACGCGTTTAACTTGGGTATTTTCCTTTTTTGGCGGAAATCCAACGCTATGATCTAAAATCGATTAGTTCAAAATGATTTGAACTTAGTTTTATATTTGATCTGGATATTTTCTTTTTTTGGAAAAAAAATCCTCAAATTGTATAACTCGATTGAAATTGAAATTGAATTTTAACTTGTCCATCAGATGCGATAAATTAAAGACAAACTCAAGTTATAAGAATGACCTCATAAAGAGTTGTTTTATTTATGTGTAGCCTTTAGGCTGAATTACACTTATTGACGCACTAACGTGCTTAATTTTGACAAAACGAACTGAAAGACAACTTAAAACTACTGATAGTATCTTCGCAAGTTGGTGATGTTCCACATCCTCGGGACAGTTCGTCCGTCTAGAGTTGCCAACTTGTAACTTCCTGCATTGCCGACCCGGGCAACCTTGTATGGTCCTTCCAAGTTTGGATCAAGCTTTTTGAGTCATTCAACTCAGCTTGCCTCATTCTTACATAGAACCAAGTCTCTGGGTTGAAACTGAGTTTTTCTGACACGCCGATCATAATACCGGGCCATCTCAGTCTTGTACTTAGCTTCTACAAGGTGTGCCATCTCACGCTTTTCTTCCAACAAATCTAAGCTTAACCGCTGTTCTTCAGAGTTAGCCCCTGAGATGAAATGAATAGTCCTTGGACTTGGGAGCCCAATTTCTGCTGGTATTACAGCTTCAGAACCATAAACCAAGCTAAACGGAGTTTCTCGGGTATCCGTTCTTGGGGTAGTTCGGTACGCCCATAGAACATTTTGCAGTTCTTCTACCCAATCACCTTTAGCTTTTCCTAGTCTTTTCTTCAAGCCTTGAATAATTATTCGATTGGTGACCTCAGTCTGTCCATTTGCTTGTGTATGTTCTACCGAGGTGAAACGCTGTTTGATATTCAGCTCTTCACACCAATTTTTGAATGGATCATGAGCGAATTGGGTACCATTATCTGATACAATGGTGTTTGGTATTCCAACTCGGCATACAATCTGTCTCCAAACGAACTTAATTAAATTTCTTCCAGAAATTTGCAGAAGTGGTTCGGCTTCTACCCATTTTGTGAAGTAGTCGATAGCCACTACCAAGTGCTTAAGCCGTCCAGGAGCTTCAGGAAAAGGTCCAGCGATGTCAATCCCCATTGAGCAAACGGCCACGGACTTTGTATTGTGACCATCTCAGCTTGTGGGATGTGTCTGACGACGGCATGAATTTGGCACTTGGATATTTCTACACCAAATCATGTGCATACGAACTCATCGTAGGCCAGTAATATCCCAGCAGCATCCCAAGAATGCCTTTAAATAGGTTACAAAACAAAACCCTAATGTTGTTTCAGGAAACTAAAACTTAAAAAGAATATCTTTCCTAAATTACTTTCCTAATTATCATGTAAGATAATTGGACAAGTAAGTTTCCTAAAAACCGAAACTAAAGCCCAATTAATTAATGTTAATGGACTTTAATTATTACAACTTAAATAAACCCAATTAAAACATTAAAAGTGGCGTGAACAATTAATGAAGCCCAATACGCCATTACTTGATCTTCAATGTAGTCCATGGATTCGCGACGGTAATCTGCCAGAATCACGTCACTCATCTTGGTAGGCACCTTTGAAGATGCTAACTTCCGAATCTCGTAGAATGTAAAACGTAAAAGTTGTAGCTCTATCTCTTATCGTTTCAGGGCTTCTTGAATCACGTAAATCGAAGTTATATCGAGTGAGATACGTCCAGAATACCAAAACATGACAGAAACTTTCAGGATGAATAATTGACTTTAACACCATGGACATGGACATGGGCTCATTCTCATCATTCCCTCCCTCCTCGAAAGGATTCGTCCTCGAATCTTGAAATTGAGCTCCTGGATCAAACACCAATATTACGAACCCCACAAGAATCAAGTCGAGTTGGAATGACTCACATCTCGGCCAACAATGTATTATATTCTGCAAGATCAAAACAAATGTATAAGATAAACATTCTTTGGCAGAATATTTATGTATGCATGAAGCATATAACACGATATTGTTAAAGAAAATTCATAACAATTATGCAAATAAACATCATGTATTAAATGCAACAAATTATTCTGATTTGCATCATGAAACAATATTAATACTTCATGTAAAAACGAATTTAGTAATTTTGTCAATATGGAAGTATTTAAGATAAAATTAGTAATATCATGCATAGATACACCAGTACTAGCATAGAAAACAATGGTATTATTAACATGTAATGTAAGAAAAGAACTTAAACATATATGAATGTAACTAAAAGGATTATCCAAAGATACATAAGAATATTCATAGCAACTAAACATATATGCATCTCGGATAGAATGTAAATCACAAAATCGTTGGAAATAATTTTCAAACATGTGAAAGTTATCAATTATAAAAATACAATTCCTTAGATTAAAAACAGAATGTAAACAATCTAATAAATAGATGTTAACACCATACTTTACCTTTTGGAATTGAAAAGAACTTAAGAATGTAGATAACTTACCAGACAAGTGTTGAACTACTGATTACCTCTTGGAATTTGATGATTTTGGCTAAGGAATGGATTGACAATGACTAGTACAAACTCACGAACCAAAAATTCAAAGGAAAAATCATTCCAATAAGTATAATCAATATATTTAACACCTTTATACACAAGGAATTGATTAAGCTCTAAATGATAAACATTAAGATCAAAATATAATTCATATATTAGATAAGCAACATAGCATGTTAAGAAACTGTACATAAACTCATTCAATACAAAATAGTTAAATTTCATAATTGAAGAATTATGTGAAAGAATTTGCTTACTAAAACACAAACCATCAGACTTTAATTCACATGGTAAAACTTTCGAACTAATGTTTCAAAGGTAGGTGAAAGACATTGAAATTGATTCAAAACAGGATTTAAACTTTGAAAATCAATATGAATGACGTTATCAAAGTTCTTGTCATATAAACCATTAAAATCAATCAAAAAGCTTTCATACTTACCTAACTTACCTTGCTTACCTTGTGGAAAACAAGCTAAGGCAGATTGGACTCCTTCCAATTGATAATGAGTTGTTTGCAACTCCATTAGATGTCTAGGAACTCCATAAAACTGCAAAACAAAAGAACTAGGCAGCAAACAATGCAAATCGTGATCACTAGAATTCATAAGTACAAGATGTTGTTGTTTAGCTCTCAATGAACTCTCATGCTCACTCTTTCTATTACACTTATTTCGCTCACAGCCTATGCTATCTAAATCACTCTTTTGATTTTCTTTTTCAACTCTTTCTCTCAATTCTTTTTCCCTCATTTGCTTTTCCAATTCACACTTTTCTTTCTTTTTTTTCTTCTCTCAAATCATTACAAGCTTTAGCAATTCTAGCTTGATCTTCAGAAACATCACAGGGCGTTAAAGCACGAAGATTAAACTTTTTACTATTCTTCATGAATGAATAAAAATTTTTGAGCTCTTTATAAACACCCTTGCAAGCAAGTTGCCATGGTTTTCCCAATAAAAGATGGGCTGTTTGCATAGGAAATATGTCACATAGTACCTCATCTTTGTAATTCCCCACGCAGAATGCAACCTTGACTTGCATGGACACCCATACTTCACCACAATTATCGCTCCATTGCAGCAAGTAAGGATTTGGATGCGGAGTGGTTTGCATATTCAACTTTTCTACCATTAACTCACTAGCAAAGTTAGAGCTTCTTTCACAATCAATCACCACAGCACATACTTTATCTTGGACTTTGCACCTTGTATGAAACTCATTTATACATGATGTAGATGTGGTTTTAGACTCCTCCATTTGTACCTGCAAGTTAGTAAAAACACAAGAAATATATAGAAATATATCTCACGGGTTCTCACAATATGGGTAGTAGATGCTCTCCTCTCTAGTGTAAAGGCTTTTCTCGTGTATACCCTATCTAATCTCTCAACAATGTTTCTCTCAGACTAATTGAAACTTACCGTTCAACAATTTATATAACAAATCTCAACCAATTTAGTTCAACAAGTTAATTCACACAAGTTAAACCAAAGAAGTTTGAAAAGAAACACGTCACAAGAGTATTTTAAAGATCACGTATGGGGTATAACTTGGTTTATTTTAGAAAACTACGAAATTAGCAACTAGGCAAGAAAGTAAGATGAATGATATTTTGATTTCACCGAAGCAAGATTTGTCACGATCAATATTGATGATTTTCAAACTCAACTTAAGAACACTTAGTTCTTTCAAATGGAAATTAAAGCAGCAGATAAAGACAAGTCCGAAGATATATATATATTTTTTTGATTTTTTTTTGATTTTTTTTTCTGCCGAGTTTCGGACACTAGTTTCGGACGACTTCTTTAGTTTCGGACGGCCGAAACATAAAATTCCTGGGACGACGACTTTTCTGTTGAGTTTCGGACGCTAGTTTCGGACGCCTGTCTTTGTTTCGGACGGCCAAAACTGTCGCGACTGGGTGAAAAATTCTGATTTTTTTGACGAAAATTTTCAAACACTTTTTGGAAACAAAAACCCTAGAATGCTTTCGACGTGCAACTCAACAACGACAACACAAGGAATTCAACACTATGAAGACAATTCAAAAGTGTAGAATGTAGACACCAAAAGAACACAAAAGAACAGCAAGAAAACAACACAAGAAGATTTCTCAAAAACACAAAAACGCAACAACAAGAAGAAGATGTTTTCGGGCAGAATTCAACAAAGATGTTGCATGCGAATTTTGACGAAATTTAAAGGCTGAAGTAAGACGACTTAAGACAGAAATAAGGACACAAAAGAGCAAAAAGAAAACGCAAGAGCAGCAGCAGAATTTGACGCAAAACTGCAGTAACAAAAAGCACAAAACAGCAAGAACGAAAACGGATTACCTTGAATTTGGAAACAACCCCTTTGCTCTGATACCACTTGATACGAATGGAGTAGCTTTTGAGTTCTATTCCACACGTTTTTCCACAACCTTTAGATCGTTGTTTCACAATTAATCCGAACAAGCACGAATCACAGAAGAACAATGCGAAAACAAGACAACAAAACAATAAAGGATATTGAACGAGAAGGATTGGAAGAAATCAACCAAACCCCAACGTTAAAACGAATTGATTCAGCCCAACTAATGTAAATCAAAAGTTAAACTTCCTCAGTTCGGCGTGTTCTATAAATCTAGAACGGGTAAGCTCAACCTAAAGCTCCTCACTTAAGGTTTTCGCGGGTCTTATGAATGTTCAACTAAATTTAGAAGAACTCTCACGTTTTCTCTCAACTTATCACAACTGGAAGAAGGTTTTAGCAAAGCTAAACTTTATCAAATTTCATATCTTATCATTAACGTGTAAAAGAATGCCTTTAAATAGGCTACAAAACAAAACCCTAATGTTGTTATAAGAAACTAAAACTTAAAAAGAATATCTTTACTAAATTACTTTCCTAATTATCATGTAAGATAATTGGACAAGTAAGTTTCCTAAAAACTGAAACTAAAGCCCAATTAATTAATGTTAATGGACTTTAATTATTACAACTTAAATAAACCCAATTAAAACATTAAAAGTGGCATGAATAATTAATGAAGCCCAATACGCCATTACTTGGTCTTCAATGTAGTCCATGGATTCGCGACGGTAATCTTCCAAAATCACGTCACTCATCTTGGTAGGCACTTTTGAGGATGCTAACTTCCGAATCTCATAAAATGTAAAACATAACGGTTGTAGCTCTATCTCTTATCATTTCAGGGATTCTTGAATCACGTAAATCGGAGCTATATCGAGTGAGATATGTCCAGAATACCAAACGTGACAGAAACTTTCAGGATGAATAATTGACTTTAACACCATGGACATGGACACGGGCTCATTCTCATCATTTGTCAACCATGGTGTTCTGGAAAGGAAGAAATCATGTAAAAGTTTAATTGGATGCAAAAGTGGAGGAAAAGTTGAGAAAATCGTCAAGACACCCACCCACGTCGCGACGTGGGGATTCCTTCCATGTCGCGACGTCCAGATTCAGCAGTTTTTGAGAAAGTCACAGCCACGCACGTCGCGACGTGGGGATCTCTTCCCCGTCGCGACGTCGGTGCACGTCGGGGAACGACAGAAGGCGCTGATTTTCGTCTCATTTTTTGAAACTTGCGATTTTGGCCCAATTTGAGTTGCTTTTTGCAACAAGACTTTTGTTAAGGACTTATTGGCAAATACTTTCATAGAATTACTATAAATAGGGCTGCGAGGGTTTACAGATTTTGGTTGTTGATTATCTTTTGAGCAAGAGAATTCTTCTTTTGTAACAGCTAGGGTTTTTCTTTGGTTATTGCTCGAGGAGAATTTGTTCGGGAACATCATTGACATTGGATCTATTTATTTAAGAGTAAAGATTTCTTCCAAGGATTTTTCGATTCAAGGTGTTATCTTTCGTTTACTTGATGAATTCAATATTGTGCTTTAATATATATATATCATGATGTGCGATTTAGCCATGCTTGGCTAAATCTATTGTGCTCTCGAGATTATGAATAAGGGTTTTTGTGCTTAATTTACATTCTAAGTTCTAATCTGTGGTCTTTGTAAATGAGTTTTACTGTGTTCTTCATAATTATGCATGATTTAAGGCCTTAATTATGTATGATGAATATCTTCATAAAGTGCAGTAAATTGCTTAGAGATAACTTGTTTTAATCTGTCCTACCGCCATATAGGAGGGTTAGAGTAAGTTGTTTGGAATCTATTGTGGGTTGGCTGTGAATTTGTTAGATTAATTTCCCTTAATTTTCACCTACCGCTATATAGGAGGAATTTGGAGGTTTAGTTTGGCATTAGCGTGACTGGTTCCGACGTTGCCTCGGCCATAAAGGAGCGGTTGAACTTGAGGGTTTGGTTGAGTTGGTTGTTGCAATAGATTCCGGGTTAACTAAGGAAGTAAACTTTGCCTACCGCCATATAGGAGTGTTCAATGAATTAGTTAATATCTAAGTAGGTAAGTGCATTAATCACTCCTTTCCTACCGCTATATAGGAGGGTGTGAGTAAGTGTAGTTATCCTTATTTTGCATGATCATAGATAGAATGAATGTGTTGTCTTTTATGTAACCCTGTCATATAATCTCGGGAGTACACTTGCTGAACTTGATATTTACTCAAATCACCATTTTAGCTCTGTTATTGTCATTACTTTATTTTCCGTTTAATCATTGTTAAAACATCAAAAAAATTTATTTAAACTTCAACATAGTCCTTTCCCTGAGAGAACGAACTCGCTTTACTATTACCTTCATGGGGGTTGTTTAGCATTATTTTTGAGAAGGGGTGAATAGCAACCACGATCGCATTTTTATATACATATTTGCCCCCATCAAATTTTGGCGCCGTTACCGGGGAAAGCAGTCGTGTTGAAGTTTTATTTTTATTTTCTTTCATTTGTTTTTCATATTCTTTCTATTTTTCCTTATTCCTCTTTGTATGCGCAGGACGAGATCATCTGAACTAGCTGAGTATCAGTACGATCTAGAACTTGCTAAGACTTTACGTGCTAAGAAGAAGCTGGATTGTGCAGCAATGGCTGGATTAGAAAATCGAGGAAATCAGCAAGATGTGATTGACCCTCCAAGGGAGCAACAGGGAATTCCCCTAGTCCAACCAGAAGCACCTCGTCATCGATATGGTGATCATTATGAGCCTCGAATGGACAACTTGGATTCACCTTTTATTAACACTGGAGAGCATTTTCAAATCCCGCCGGCGTTTATTAATTTGGTTCAAAATGGCCAGATTTTTCATGGGATGAGTTTTGAAGATCCACATGCACATTTAAGGACATTCCTTAAAGTGTGTAACACAAGTAATCTCCCACATATCCCCCAAGATGTTTTGAAGAGAATGTTGTTCCCTTTCTCTCTTCAAAGAGCAGCCGATAGATGGTATGACTCTATTAATGGGAACGAGAATCGAAACTTTTGATGAGGTTGCAAAGAGATTCATGACCAAATACTTCCCTCCTTCCCGACTGGACAAAATCAGAATGGATTTCATGCAGCTTCGTCAAGGTGATGGTGAGTCATTCACAGAAGCTTGGGATCGATTCAGGGAACTGTTCAATAAATGCCCAAACAGTGGGTTGGAGCCGGGACGAGAGTTGAATTTCTTTTGCAATGGACTGAATGTGGATACTATGCATTTAGTGAATCTTTCAACTGGAGGAAACCTGCGAGATAAAACCCCAGAAGAGGTTGAAGAGATTTTTGATCATATAGTAAGCAATGAGCTGATGTTGCCTTCTGGGAGAAGCAACCATGGGAGACGGCAGATTGGTATGTTAGAATTGGATAAAACTACCAACTGGGAAGCACAGATGACAGCCATGGAGAATCAACTGGCTAGTATTCAAGCAGCATTAACAAACAAAACCACGCCAACTTGTGGTTTATGTCAAGGGGAACATCACATGGATCAGTGTCCTCAAGTTACTAATGAGCAAGTGCAGTACGTCAACTACGACCGGAATAATAATTCAAATCAGTGGAAGCCTTCCGGTGGAAATCAAGGGTATCAAGGAGGACAGAATCGCCCACAGTATACATCAAGACCAACTTATCCACCTGGTTATGGAAACCAGCAGAACACAGAGAATGTTAAATCACAAGCATCACTGGAGGATGTTATCACAGTGTTGGGAGGTAAGATGGACAAGCTTTTTGGAGAATGTCAACAAAGAACAGCCAATTTGGAGAAAATAGTGGAGCTTCAAGGAGGTATGTTAAGGGAACACAATGCTATCCTTAAGAATGTGGAGATTCAATTGGGCCAACTAGCAAAGGAAGTTCATAATAGGCCAGATGGAGCTTTACCCAGTGATACTTTTCCCAATCCCAAGGAAAGAGAGCATTGCAATACTGTGACATTACGAAGTGGTAAGGAATTGCAATCTCCACAAATTTCTGAAGAGGAGTCTCCAAAGGATGATCAAGAGGCTGACAAAGTTCAGACAAAGGTGAACGATGAAAGAAAGCAGAGAAGACGGAGGGAATTCATGGTAAAGGAAGCAAGAAAAATCCGCCAAGTGGTTTCAATTTTCCTGATTGTGTTCCACCATTGCCTTTTCCTCAAAGGATACAGCCATCTAAGAAGAAGATTTTGTTCAGCAAATTTGCTGAGATGATTAAGCAGCTCCACATGGACATACCTTTGATGGATTTGGTCAAGATATCACCTACCTGCACAAAATTCTTGAAGGACCTTATCTCTAATAAGGAGCAAATTTTGCAATGTGAGGAAGTGATCCAAGTGAATGAGATTGGAACATGTTTAAAGAAATCAAATCTTCCACCTAAGCTCAAAGATCCAGGAAGCTGCACCATTCCATGCAAGATTGGCTCGAGATATTTTGCTAAGGCATTATGTGATTTGGGAGCTGGCATTAATTTAATGCCTTATTTTATTGCCGTCAGTGTGGGCATGGGGGAGCAGATAAAACAAGTGGGGATAACTCTTCAGTTGGCTGATAGATCAATCATTACTCCTATGGGCATAATTGAGGATGTCTTGGTAGATGTTGATAAGTTCACAATTCCGGTGGACTTTATTATCTTAGACATGAAGGAGGATGAGGAGGTTCCTCTCATTTTTGGCAGACCTTTCTTGGCTACTGGAGATGCTTTAATTGGCGTACGCAGCAAGACCATCACATTTCGCGTCAATGGCGAAGAGGTAACATTTAATGTGAATTACGCCATGAAGCATCCTAGAGACATAAATGCTAGTTTTTTTATGGATATTGTCGAATCTACAGTTATTGCATGCAACCCTTTGAAAATATGTGGTGTTAATGATAATGAATCTGTGATGCATAATTCTAATTCTGAACAGTGTAACATTGATGAAATTATTGCATTAGAGTTAGAACAGATGGTAGAAAGTGTTTGCATTGATGCTTCTAGTGATGTGATAACTGATGATGTCTGTGAGGAGCCCATTGCGATGAGGCCCATTGAAGTTCTTGAATGCTCGGCAAATAAACTGAAACCTTCAGTTCAAGAAGCCCCGAAGTTGGAGCTTAAACCACTCCCCTCCAATCTCAAGTATGCTTTCTTGGGTGATAATCACACTTTGCCTGTAGTGATTTCCGCGACATTGGAACCGTGGCAAGAAGAGAAGCTTGTTATGTTGCTGAAACAGTATCAAGGAGCAATTGGGTGGACTATTGCTGACATTAAGGGAATTAGTCCGTCAATCTGTATGCACAAGATTCTTTTAGAAGATGATGCAGTTCCAGTACGTGATAGGCAACGTCGATTGAATCCGGTAATGATGGATGTGGTCAAGAAGGAGGTAATCAAACTGTTGGACTTTCGGATGATTTATGCTATATCTGATAGCGAATGGGTGACTCCAATCTAGTGTGTACCAAAGAAGAGTGGAGTAACAGTGGTCAAGACTGATAAGGACGAGTTGTTAGCAACACGTATCATTAATACATGGCGGGTTTGTATGGATTATCGCAAGCTCAACAAGGCAACCCGCAAAGATCATTTTCCTCTACCATTCCTTGATCAAGTGTTGGATAGAATAACTGGTTATCTATTTTATTGCTTCCTGGATGGTTACTCCGGATACAATCAGATCACCATTGACCCAAAGGATCAAGACAAGACAACCTTCACGTGCCCTTTCGGTACTTTTGCATTTAAGAGGATGCCTTTTGGGTTATGCAATGCACCCGCAGCTTTCTAAAGGTGTATGATGGCCATCTTCCATGACATGGTGGAAGACATTATTGAGGTATTCATGGATGATTTCTCAGTTTTTGGTCATTCATTCGATCAGTGCTTGGATAATCTGGCTAAGGTACTTGAAAGATGTGAAAAGACAAATTTTGTTTTGAATTGGGAGAAATGCCAATTCATGGTGCAAGAAGAAATTGTCCTAGGCCACAAGATCTCATCAAAAGGCATGGAGGTTGATAAGGAAAAATTGGATCTCATTGCAACGCTACCTTATCCAATAAATGTCAAGAGAGTTAGAAGCTTTTTGAGCCATGCCGGGTTCTACCGCAGATTCATTAAGGATTTCTCGAAGATCACGAAGCCTTTATGCCATCTTCTGGAGAAGGATGCTACATTTAAATTTGACGATGACTGTAAGGCTACTTTTGATTTTCTTAAAGGCCAACTTGTAGCAGCTCCTGTTATTCAAGTACCAAATTGGGGTGCCCCCTTCGAGATTATGTGTGATGCCAGTGATTTTGCTGTGGGGGCAGTTCTTCGTCAAAGGATAGACAAAATTTTCCACACTATTCATTATGCCAGCCGTTTACTTGATCCAGCTCAGTGTAATTATACTACCACAGAAAAGGAGATGTTGGCGGTTGTTTTTGCAGTGGACAAATTCCGTTCTTATTTACTGGGAGCCAAAGTGATTATTTACACAGATCATCTGGCAATTCGGTATTTAATGGCCAAGAAGGATGCAAAACCGAGATTAATCCGATGAGTTCTACTGCTCCAAGAGTTTGACTTGGAAATCCGTGATAAGAAGGGTGCTGAGAATCATGTGGCAGATCATCTTTCTCGTTTAGAAAAGCATGAACATTTGGAGAAGGACATTAATGTACAAGTTCACGAGGTCTTTCCTGATGAGCAGTTATTTCAGGTGGGAGAAGCAGCAAAAGCTCCTTTGTATGCTGACATTACCAACTATGTTGTCTCCCAGAAAGTTCCGCCTAATTTGTCCACTCAGCAAAGGAAAAAACTCATCCATGATGCAAGCTACTACTTTTGGGATGAGCCTTATCTTTTCAAGGTATGCAGTGATCAAGTGATAAGAAGATGTGTTCCTGAGAAACATCAAACGGACATTCTCCGTTCATGCCATGAATCTGATTATGGAGGACATTTTGGAGGGAGACGGACAGCTTAGAAAGTGTTGCAGTCGGGGTATTACTGGCCGAGACTTTTTCATGACACTCAAGAGTGGATCAAACACTGTAATGAATGCCAAAGAACTGGAAATATTTCATGGAGGAATGAGATGCCATTAAACAACATTATGGAGGTAGAGATTTTCGATGTTTAGGGCATAGACTTCCTGGGACCATTCCCAAAATCTTATGGTAACTCATACATTCTTGTAGCTGTGGATTATGTTTCTAAATGGATTGAAGCTATTGCATTACCGACTAATGATGCGAAGAGTGTTGTGGGGTTCATTAAGAAGTATATTTTCACACGTTATGGAACCCCAAAGGCTATAATTAGTGATGGAGGATCTCATTTTTGCAACAAGGCCTTTCAAGCATTACTGACCAAATATAGAGTCCAGCATAAAGTGGCAACACTTACCATCCTCAGACAAGTGGTCAAGTGGAGGTATCAAATCGGGAGATAAAGAGAATCTTGGAAAAAGTTGTGAGACCCTCTCGGCAAGGATTGGGCAATCAAATTGGATGATTCTCTATGGGCTTATCGAATAGCTTTCAAAACCCCTATTGGTACATCTCCATATCGCATGGTGTTTGGTAAGGTGTGCCATTTACCTATTGAGCTTGAGTACAAGACTTTCTGGGCCTTAAAGGAGTTGAAGATGGATTACGGAAAGGCAGCTGAGCAAAGGTTATTAGAATTCAATGATTTGGATGAGTTTCGATTTGATGCATATCAGAGTGCATCTCTCTATAAAGAGAGAACGAAGAAGTGGCATGATAAACGCATCTTACATAAAAAGTTTGAGGAAGGGCAGCTGGTTTTACTTTACAAGGTTAAGTCTTTTCCCAGGCAAGCTGAAGTCAAGGTGGACTGGCCCTTTTAGGGTGAAGACAGTGTTTCCTTATGGTACAATAGAGCTTTTAAATGAGAAGTCTGGAAATTCTTTCATCGTTAATGGTCATAGGTTGAAAATCTATCTTTCTCAAGGCGAAAAGGTTTACCGCACAGTTGACAAGGTGACTCTTGACGAGTCACCAAGGGAAGAATAAGCAAAAGGCGTCGAGCTTTCGACGTTAAATAAAGCGCTTCTTGGGAGGCAACCCAAGTTTATTTTTATGTTCTTCTTTTAATTACATTTCTTTTTATGTTTCTAGTTAGATTTTAGGCTAAAAATTCCATTAACTAATAGTTTATGTTGTGCAAATTTGTGTTTGGAGAAGAGAATGAGGGAGATTTTGAAGAGTCAAGTGCAAAATCCTGGACAGTCACCCACGTCGCGACGTGCATGGAATCCACATCACGACGTCTAGGTTCGTAAGAGAAAAAAATCCATAAGACACCCACGTCGCGACGTCGGGCAATTTTGCGATTAAATCACGAACATCTCATTGTTCTTCACACGCACACACCAAAAACCCTAAAATTCTCTCTACTCCATCTTTTTCTTTCTCGTTTTTTTTTTGTTAATTAGCTCCATAGTAGTGTCATAGTTAAGGTTTAGATCACTTTAACACAACACCCACACACATTCACCAATTGAAACAAGAAAAATTGACCCAATTTTGAAAATTTTCACCAAACCCAAAAACTTCAAAATCCGGATTTCCAGTGGAATTCGTGCAAGTTTGGTGCCTCCATTGCGTTCTAGGACACATTTGGAAGGTGTAGGGAGTTTCATATCATAACATAACGCAAGTTTTGTAGGATTTTGATTTTGTCTTCAAGAGGTAATTTCGAAATTTTTGCTCTTAATGTTGTTATACTCTTGTGTTTAATTGTTTTCTATGCATTCTATATAATCTATTTGGTGACTTGTGATGATGAATAGCTTCAATGTTGGATTGGGATGCATCTTTGGATTTTTGGCCACATTTTTTTGTCATGGTTTGCCCAATTTGGAATTCCTTTGATTCGTGCTATGACATGCGTGTTGTTATTCAATTACATTGGTGAAGTAGATAGTGTGTTAATTGTTGTGGTTGTTGTTGGGTAATTGTAGTTGAGAATTGGTGTTCAAAGGATCAAACTAGTGGTGCATGCTAGGTGTTTGTTTAAATGCTTCAATGATTCATATTTTGAATTAAACACACCTATGCATGCGTAGACTTTCATGCATGTTACCTGTTTGTTACAATACTTGATTAGCTTCCTGTTGAGTTAACACCAAGTCTCGATTGTTTTAAGGTTATACAAAGTGTGATCTTGTACTTAGTCATATTGTGGAGCTAGAATTGATTGTTGTTATGTGTTATGTTTTAAATTGTTGTGTTTCACTCGTAGTTGTTTTCTGTTTGGTAAAGTGTGGTCTTGGTTTATGCATTACATGTTTCGGATTGTGGATTTGGTTTGCGTCAAGTGTGGGGGGATGTATTTACTCATGGTGATGTTTACATGTTGTGACATTCATAGTTACATTATTGGGTTAATGGCTTTTCTAGTTTGTTCTCAATGTAATCTATTGATAGGAATGGCCCCAAAGCGACCACGCCGCACTGCTGATGCTCCACCACCACCTTCACCACCGCCGCAGCCCAACCCCGCCGACTTTGATAATTTTCGATTTATGTGTTTAGAGGCGGAGACCTTCCGTAATGCGAGGCTGGCAAATAAAGTCATGGTTGAGGAGCGCAGTATAGCAGTCATCGCTACGCCAATTACCACTCAAATCCGGCAACGTCGTTAGCAAACACATTGCCAACAAGCAGCTGGCGGGAATGCTACTTTGGTGCGCGAGTTTTATGCCAATTATCCTTTTGCCAAGCAAGGAATCCTGCGCATGCATGGAGTTGATGTCCCGATCGGTCGTACTCGGTTCAATGAGTACTATGGCCTGCATGACATTGTGGATAGTGGCTATCAAGGATTGGCAGGAGGTGGGTTTTGGTCTTCCACTCCACAGATCTACTCTCGTATCACTGGCAAGCCACTTGCCGCTGTCCGGTCACACTTCAGGATTGCAGAGCTGAAGCTCGCTAAGATGACCAAGCTCACCAAGGCTTGGCACTATTTCATCATTGGGAAGCTCATTCCCAGTGTCCATCAGGCTTCGTGTGACAATGACAAGGCTGTACTCAATTACGCCATCCAGACAGGTCTATTGATGTTGGTGAACTCATGGATATTGAGATTCAGAAGGCCCGTCGTTTTATCCGCACTGGCTTGTATTATCCTTCCGTGATCACGGCTATATGTTATGCCGCGGGGGTGCCCGCTTTTGGGACTGACGAGCTCTGTGGGGTGCGGGATGTCATCACCACGTCAATGTTCAATGCCTATAAGGTCAGTTCCTATGAGCAAGAAGGCTACATTCCAGACCCTCTGTCAGAGCATGAGCAGGACGCCGAGCCCGACCCAGAGCCAGCGGGCGGGAAACCGATCCACCCACCGCCTCCACCACCACCCCGCTGCCGCCTTTTGACTTTTGCGGGGGTGCATACTCGGTTGGATGAGATAGAGGGCTTATGGCCCAACAGACGACGCACTTCGATGAGTTGATCAGCTGGAGATGGGTTTTGCCACCTTGTCGAGTCAGATGACCAACATTTCCGAGCTTCTCCAGCATATGAATCGTCAGCTGCAGATATCTCGTTGTGAAGCATCCAGTTCGCAACCTCCTCCACGTGATGATACGCCTCAAGCCTAGGTCGTGTTTCTCCTTTCCCACATTGAGGACAATGTGACATTTAAGTGTTGGGGGGAGCTATTTCCTGTCCTGTTTTTCTTATTTTCTTTTTTTTTTGTTTTTTCTGTTTTATTTTGTGTTTTTGATGTTATCTTTGTTGTTTTGTTTAGGATGTTATAAGGTTGTGTTTTGTTATTTCTGTTGTTAATTTGTGCGTTATTAAGAAACTTACGTTAATGGAAGTTAGGATTTAATTTTAGATTCTCTAGATGTCCCATTAGTTTTAAGTTATTCACTTGCGTAAATTTTGCCTAGTAAAAAAAAGTAATTTTGAGATGCTAATTCTTTCATAGGTAATCCATGGTTGTTATATGTTTTTTGCGTTGTATTTTTGTGTTGTGTCTTGTGTCCAATTTTAAAATTTTGATCTTGCTCTGATAAGTGTCATGTGGCCAATGATGAGATTTTATCAAAATATTCGATGTGGGATAGGAAAATAATATGCTATCTAGAGGAAGTCAGGTCTTTGATAGAAATTTTAGCATTTTGAGTCGACCATATTCATGCACTTAGGGAAACTACTGAGGGAATTCATGAGTCGTAATCATTAAGTGGTTGGAGTGCTTTTAACACTTTGTTTAGTTGAAACTCATATAACTTGCTTATGATGTGCTCTTAATAAATGTGCTTGCATAATTGTTCGCACTTAATGCTTTTGCATTGTTAAACTTGTTATGCTCGTACTATCATCCCTCTATGAGATTGCTTTTAATAATAACCCTAAGAGAACTCATATAAATGGTAACGAAGACTAGAAGCCATAAGACTCTGGCTTCATATTGTCACTCATCTGCGGGACTGCTCTTAAACGAAAAGTCAATGGAGAACTTGCATGAGTGGGAATGGGTCTAAAACCCGAAGGTGAGACAGTATTCCAGGTGGATGTCACGGGAATTCCATTGTAAACCCTAATTAAGTGTGACAGTCTAGGGGAACGAGTGTTATAATTAAACCTAAAGGTTTGCTGAGTGAATTCTCATTAATATGAGCTGAATAATGAATCTTTAATATGATTAGTGAGAAAGAGTTGAGACAAAGACTTAGTTGTTGGAGCCCTGGCTTATGGCGTGGTTGTGGATGATTTATGAACTAAGGTGGGACCTATCGCACACACACACATGGTTGGCTCAACGTGTCTAAATGAGTATGTCAATGCACTTTGATAACTTTTTGGGGACTCATATTATGTGTACTTGACATTTGAATACTTGAGAATATGAGGATAATACATGGCATTTGTTTTTTTAGATCGGATTGATGAAGTTGGATGTTTTTTTTTTTTTGTGTTAGTACTTTGTTAAGAGTTTTTGTGTTAAGTATTTGTTTTAGTATTGTCGTGTTGGCTTAGTTTGTTCGGGATGAACAAAGGTTAAGTGCGGGGGAATTTGATGAGGTGAATTTATTCACCTTTTATCTGTGGTTTTATACTTGATTCCTTGCTCGTTCTTGTTCTTTTTGAGTTGTTTTAGTGTTTTACTTGTAGGTTTGTCAACCATGGTGTTCTGGGAAGGAAGAAATCATGCAAAAGTTGAATTGGATGCAAAAGTGGAGGAAAAGTTGAGAAAATCGTCAAGACAGTTACCCACGTCGCGACGTGGGGATCCCTTCCACGTCGCGACATCCAGATTCAGCAGTTTTTGAGAAAGTCACAGCCACGCACGTCGCGACATGGGGATCTCTTCCCCGTCGCGACGTCGGTGTACGTCACGACGTCGGGGAGCGATAGAAGGCGCTGATTTTCGTCTCATTTTTGGAAACTTGCGATTTTGGCCCAATTTGAGTTGCCTTTTCCAACAAGACTTTTGTTAAGGACTTATTGGCAAATACTTTCATAGAATTACTATAAATAGGGCGAGGGTTTACAGATTTTGGTTGTTGATTATCTTTTGAGCAAGAGAATTCTTCTTTTGTAACAGCTAGGGTTTTTCTTTGGTTATTGCGCGAGGAGAATTTGTTCGGGAACATCATTGACATTTGATCTATTTATTTAAGAGTAAAGATTTCTTCCAAGGATTTTTCAATTCAAGGTGTTATCTTTCTTTTACATGATGAATTCAATATTGTGCTTTAATATATATATCATGATGTGCGATTTAGCCATGCTTGGCTAAATCTATTGTGCTCCCGAGATTATGAATAAGGGTTTTTGTGCTTAATTTACATTCTAAGTTCTAATCTGTGGTCTTTGTAAATGTGTATTACTGTGTTCTTCATAATTATGCATGATTTAAGGCCTTAATTATGTATGATGAATATCTTCATAAAGTGCAGTAAATTGCTTAGAGATAACTTGTTTTAATCTGTCCTACAGCCATATAGGAGAGTTAGAGTAAGTTGTTTGGAATCTATTATGGGTTGACTGTGAATTTGTTAGATTAATTTACCTTAATTTTCACCTACCGCTATATAGGAGGAATTTGGGGGGTTAGTTTGGCATTAGCGTGACTGGTTCTGGCGTTGCCTCGGCCATAAAGGAGCGGTTGAACTTGAGGGTTTGGTTGAGTTTCTTGTTGCAATAAATTCCGGGTTAACTAAGGAAGTGAACTTTGCCTACCGCCATATAGGAGTGTTCAATGAATTAGTTAATATCTAAGTAGGTAAGTGCATTAATCACTCCTTTCCTACCGCTATATAGGAGGGTGTGAGTAAGTGTAGTTATCCTTATTTTGCATGATCATATATAGAATGAATGTGTTGTCTTTTATGTAACCCTGTCATATAATCTCGGGAGTACACATGCTGAACTTGATATTTACTCAAATCACCACTTTAGCTCTGTTATTTTCATTACTTTATTTTCCGTTTAACATTGTTAAAACATCAAAAGATTTTATTTAAACTTCAACATAGTCCTTTCCCTGAGAGAACGAACTCGCTTTACTATTACCTTCACGGGGGTTGTTTAGCATTATTTTTGAGAAAGGGTGAATAGCAACCACGATCGCATTTTTATATACATATTTGCCCCCTTCAATACCCCCCAGTTACTTGGTTTACTATGAGCTGCGAATCACTATAAACCTTTAACTTTTCAACTCCCATCTTAGAAGCTAACTTCATCCCAGTTATCAATGCCTCATATTCTGCCTCGTTGTTTGTAGCTTTGAATTCAAAACGTAAAGCATACGTGAAATCTTGTCCCTTGGGGTTGGTTAATATTAGCCCAGCACCTGAACCATCTTCACTTGATGCACCGTCCACATATAAAACCCAAAAGCCTTCCATTTTCTTCCAAGGGTTCCGCAGGTCACCTTCTTTCACAAGATCTTCTTCTGATATAGAGACTTCTGCTATAAAGTCAGCAAGCACCTGACCCTTCACCGCTGTCCGAGGTGAAAATGTGATGGCATATTCTCCCAACTCGATTGCCCATTTCATGAGCCTTCCTGAAGAATCAGGTTTTTGCAAGACCTGTCTCAGTGGTTTATCAGTTAAGACATGAATTTCATGTGCTTCGAAGTACGGTTTCAGTCTCCTTGAAGCATTAGCAAGTGCTAATGCTAATTTTTCCATGGTCGGATATCGTTGTTCGGCTCCTTGTAAAGCTCTGCTTGTATAATATACTGGTTTCTGTACTCCCTGGTCGTCCCTAACCAAAACCGAGCTGATTGCAGCATCACTTGCTGCCAAGTACAAATACAATTTCTTGCCATGAACTGGGGTGGACAATACTTGTATATTTGTCAAGTACTTCTTCAGATCTTCAAACGCCTTATTGCAACTTTCATCCCACTCAAAGTTTTTTGCTTTCCTTAGCACTTTAAAAAAGGGCAAGCTACAGTAAGCCGATCTGGACAAAAATCGATTCAACGCAGCTAAACGACCTGTAAGTCTTTGAACATCATTCAATATTCAACTTGAAACCATGTGCCCAAGAAACTTTCCTGAACCGACACCAAATGTGCATTTCTTCGGATTTAACTTCAACCCTGTTTTTCTCAACTTTGTCAAAGTTTCTTCGACATCATCCAAAAAAGTTGCTATTCTTTTTCTTTTAATCAGCATATCATCAACATAGATTTCCATGTTTCATCCGATCTGATCAGAGAAGATCTTGTCCACCAGTCGCTGATATGTAGCGCCAGTATTTTTCAAACCAAATGGCATCATTGTGTAAAAATACGTTCCCTTTTCAGTTATGAAAGCTGTTTTCTCTGCATCGTCTTCGTCCATCTGAATTTGATGATATCCTTTGTAGGCGCCCAGAAAACATAAGACCTCAAATCCGGAGGTCGCATCCACTTTCTGATCAATTATAGGCAAAGGATAACAATCCTTTGGTCAAGCCTTGTTCAGATTGGTATAATCTATACACATTCGAAGTGAAGCGTCTAGTTTCGGAACCATGACAGGATTAGCAAGCTAGGTCGGATAAAATACCTCTTTTATTATCTTTACCTTCAACAATTTGTCGACTTCTTCAGATATGGCCTTATTTCAATCTAGCGCATACTTCCTTTTCTTCTGTTTTATCACTTGAGCTGATCTATTAATATTCAACTTATGAACCATCAGGTCGGGTGAGACTCCTTTCATGTCATCTGTGCTCCAAGCGAAAACATCTTTGAAATCTGACAAGAGATTTACTAGTGATTTTTTTTTCTATGGGTAATGATGATCCGATGAGAACTGATTTATCTGCCTGAGATTTATCTAAACACACAGTTTCTACCTCTTCTGTTAACATCACTGTTTCTGATCGGTTTTCTGTTTCTACGTAGTTCACATTTGCAACCTGCTGTTTTTTACTTCCCTTCAAAGCAATCATGTGACACTCTCTTGCTAACTTTTGAACACCTCGGATCGTATCAATTCATGCTTCAGTAGGAAATTTCATGACCAAATGGTATGGAGACCAGATTGCCTTTAATTGCACTATGGCAGGTCGTCCCAGAATAACGTTGTATGGAGACGTGACATTAAGGACGGTGAACTCAATATATATGAGTCTTTCCTTGGGATATTCTCCCAATGTCACTGGCAGGTTTATCGTGCCAATAGGCATTGACGTTTCTCCTGAAAAGCCGATGAGGTGTGAATGACAAGGTTTTAACTGTTTCTTGTCAATACCCATTTTTTGGCAAGTTTCGTAATAGAGAATGTCAGTCGAACTGCCGTCATCTACATATATTCTATGAACTTCCTTATTGGCGATGATTGCTTTAATCAACAATGCGTCGGAATGTGGAAATTTGGTCGGCATAGCATCCTCTTCTGAAAAGGTGATGGTATTTGTCGATTTGAACCGTTTATGAACTGGTTCCTGTTCTGGAACTCCTCTGTTCTTCGATTTCTTGGAGGTCATAGAATCACCATCATATGGTCCCCCAATAATGGTGTGAATTATTTCTGTGACATTCTTATTTACTCCAGGATTTCTATCATCACCATTATCTCTTCTTCTTTTTTCATCCGGAAGATCTGGATCTTTCTTGTCTTCTGGTCGGTTTGAAGGATTTCTTAAGATAAACTCCTTTACATGACCGTTCTGAATTAACTCTTCTATATACTTTCTCAGATTTTTACAATGTTCTGTGTCATGACCATGTTGATTATGAAACTTACAAAAGAACTTCTTACTTCTTTTGTTATCGGGAGCCGTCATCCGCTGTGGATATCTCACACTTCCTCGGTTCTCCAAGATTGCGAGCACATCGGTTTGCCTTTTATTCAACAAGGTATAATTTCTATCCTCACCAACTGTGGATGAGTTGTTTTGCACTTTGTCAAATTTATCAAACTTTTGTTTGCGATTTCCACTCCCAGATGATTTGTTTTTTTCTTCCTTCTTCTTTTAAGGTCTGTCATTGTCTCGTTTTTTCTTATCTGTATCTTCACCTTTTGCAAATTTACTTGCTCGTTTCATCATCTATTCAGTATTAGCAAGAGGATCTATGACAAAATCTTTGTACAATCTCCCAGTTCTTAAACCATTGGTGAAGGCTCCAATGACCACTTCTTCCGACCTGTGACCGATTTCTAAGCTCTCGTTTATGAATCAGTCAACGTACTGAGTCAATGATTCAGAATCTCCTTGTTTCACGTTGAGCAATTCAACACTTGTTTTCATAAATTTTTGTCTCTGCACAAATCTATTTGTAAAAGCCGTTTTGATCTCACTAAATTTACGAAACCTCTTGGGCTGGAGATTGTCATACCACAATCTGGCAGTTCCCATCATAGTGATGCCAAAACATTTGCAAAGGACCTGATCTGGATAATTGTAAATTCTCATGCTCTGTACGTAATGATGTACATGTTATGCTGGATCTCCTTCACCAGTATAATATAACAGAGTGGGCATTTTAAATTTTTGTGGAAGAGGGTAATTCTCCACATCATCCACAAAGGGAGATTTAATGTCCAAATCATCATCGTTTCGCTGTTGCTAGTTACGCGGTAGGTCGAATGGACCTATGTCTCCGAATCGCAAATCCTGATTCCTTTGCTGGTCGTACCTCACGTACATATTATCACCGACATGATCTTCTGCTCTTGTACGCTGTCGATAATGTGTACGTCTTTCATTCCTATTCGGTGATCGTGAATCTCTTCGACGAGATGAAACCGAAATATGATCCCGATTCTAATCTCAATTTTGATCTCGATTTTGATCTCGACTATTCCTGTTAGCACGCTCTTCAGCTCTCAATCTGAGCCCGTGTTCTTTCTGTAGCTCCTGTCGAAGATTTCGTTCACGATTTAAGTAACTTTCATGAATTGCTTGTTCCCGATCTCGCTGTCTTGCATCGCGAGCTTCTTGTTCAGCTAAATTATTACCTGGAGTATGTCCTGCTATCATAGCTTGAATTCGCTGTCCATTATCGAGCAAGAATTTGAGCACATCTGGTGAATCCAAATTCACAATGGGAATTGAACTTCCTTCTTGATTCTGATGACCAGAACCTTGTCCGTCCTGATGAGGAGTCTGGTAGGTGAATTCGCGAGTTCATCCCGCGGAGGAGGATTGTTCTCCCCCTGATGAACAGGATCAAAAGGGTTTTCACCTGGTTGCTTGTCACGTTTGGATGACTATAAACGAGTAGTAGGCATATTGCTTTCTGCCCTATGGTGGGCGCCAATTGATAAGTCTCAAAAACCTCACTCGTCCAAGAGTCGTTGGCAGGTCGTCTCGTTGTCCCGATCACCTCGAAGACCTGCGCGAGAAATCCCCAGGTTCGGTCCCATGGAGTAAACTCCGATGCCTAAGTCAGTAACGAGCCTTAAGCAATATTGATATGTAATTGAGAGTAAGAAATCTCCGATCCCCTTCCCTTTGTGAGGGGGGGTTGTATTTATAGAATACATACCCGAATTAGAGTTGTATTGAAACTCTAATAACGTACCTTGAAGAAGGGTTTGTTGTAGTGTAAGAGTTGTAATAGGATTATGACTCTTAGTATACATATGTAATAGAAATCTGTTCATCAGAAGGAGTCGGATTCCCATGAGCTGAACAACAGTTGTACTAAGAGTCTATCTCTGAGGTATTATACTTGTAGTAAGATTCAACCCTCATTAGTGTGGTTGTTATTTATGTGTTCTATGAACCAATGCCATGAGAGTTAAAAAATGTCCTTATAAATCCTTACTATACACTTTATTCTATTTAAAATTTTATTTTAACTTGATATATTAATTAGAGCTTATACTACTCTAAAATGAATAATCTATTTATAAAAATTTCCATGCAAAATTTTAATTTGTTTCCCATTTGGTCACTAGACTTTTCTTACTATTTATTTTTCAAAAAAAAATATAATAAGCCTTTTAGGAAGGAAATTACTTGTATAATAAATTTGACCAACCTCCACCCACTGACCATGCATAAATATTTTTACCTAAAAAGAATGAATAACACTACAAATAATCTCAATATAAACAACATTTTCTTGACAGTGCTCTCTCACTAAACGTTTAAAATATTCACAATTATAAAGTAAGGAGATGAAGAAATGTTCTAATCTCGTATCCAGCAATGATAGTGAGGATGATGATGATAAATCCCTTCTTAATTTTTCATCGGGATCGATTTAATAATCTACCAGAGTAAAAATTCTATTACGATAATTTATTTTACTATTTTTTGTCAATTTTTACAATTTCTATTTATTTTTAATATAACTTGCATGAATGTAAAATTAGAAATTTCCATTCACGATGATTTAGTACTTAAAAAATTTTAAAATTTTTATATATTCGGATTTTCATTATTTAAACTATGGTTAAAAAAGTAGGCCACTTGATTGCAATAGCAGCAGAAAATTCCAGAGCCTGATTTATAACCCGTAGAAATTTGCTGTTTCACAAGAAATAATTAATAGGTAAGAATCAATTATAAATAAGCGATACTCAAATTATACAATGTTTTAAAATTCTAAATTGGAATTGAACAATATTTGGATGTCTAAATACTGCTGAAAAGGAAAAGTGTAATTTTTTTTCTTCTGCTTTCAAATGACATTTTCTTTATACATTATGCACGGGTCATGATAGCAGTGAAATGGATTTTGGCCCTTGTATAGTTATTCCATTTTATCAATTTAATTTGATGCTTGTGTATTTCTTTCTTTGTATCAAAGAAAAACCAATAAATATTTACAATTGTAGTTATCTCAAATGATAAAAAACTTGGGTAGCGGGGCATCAAGACTACAATTAATTCAAATGCACAAGTCGTGATAATGGAGGAGCCGATCTTATTAATGATGATGAGATAGTGATCAATAGTTGAGTAGACAATGCAAGGACTGTAAATGTTATGGTCACCTTGAGATTTGAGATATTGTTTAGATTTATTATGAGTAGGTTACGTAGTGGTTTGAAATAAAATTTTTTTGTAGTTATTTTGGGCCTTTGCTCATTGTAATGGAAATTATTTTCGGTTATTTTTATCATTATTATTTTTTAAGTCCTATTTTTTTAATTTGAATTAATTATTTTAATACCAAAATAATTAGAATATGAGAACAAAAAATACAATTGTTTTTGAAATTGTGGTTGTTGTTGGTGTGTTTTTTGAACCAATGACAAGGAAATCAATAAATATCCCCATAAATGCCAACTATACATGTTTTTATTTTATTTAAATTTTTTTTCTGGATATCTTAATTAGAGTTTATATTCCTCTATAATAAATAATCTATTAACACAAATAATACAAGTTTCAAACATAATCCATGCAGCATTTTAATTTTTTTCCCATTTAGTTAGTAGACTTTTTATTCCATTTTCCTTTTTGAAAAAATTATAGTAAGCCTACTAAGAAGGTAATTAACTTTACAATAAACTTGATCAACCTCTATCCACCTATCATGTATAAATATTTTTACGCAAAAAGAATGAGTAACACAGAATAACCTCTATGAGATAGTGGTCGACAATTAAATAGAGGATACGAGTACTATGAAGGTAATTGTAACCGTGAGGTTTTTACATATTGTCTATATTTAGTACTAGTAGGTTACGTAGTTGGTTTGAAATGAATTTTCTTTTGTACTTAGTTTAGGACTTTTGCTCGCCGTAATGGAAATTAGTTGTGGTTAGTTTTTTATTTATTTATTTTTTAGATGAATTAATTATTTTAATACTTGAATTATTAGAATATAAGAAGTAAAAATACAATTGTTTATTTAAGGTGCGGTTGTTATTGATGTGTTCTATGAACCAATGCCATGGGAGTTAATAAATATCTTTATAAATCCTAGCTATACGCATTTTTATTGTATTTAAAATTTTATTTAACTTGATATATTAATTAGAGCATATACTACTTTAAAATGAATAATCTATTAACAAATATTTCCATGCAAAATTTTAATTTGTTTCCCATTTGGTCACTAGACTTTTTCTTACGTTTTCTTTTTCAAAAAAATTATAATAAGCCTCTTAGGAAGGTAATTAATTTAACAATAAATTTGACCAACCTCCACCCACCTACCATGCATTAATATTTTTACCTAAAATGAATGAATAACACTACAAATAATTTCTATATAAACAACATTTTCTTGATAGTGCTCTCTCACTAAACGTTTAAACTCTTCTCAATTATAAACTAAGGAGATGAAGAAATGTTCTAATCTCGAATCCAGTATTGATAGTGAGGATGATGATGATGAATCCCTTCTTGATTTTTCGTCCCGATCGATTTAATAATCTACCAGAGTAAAAATTCTATTACGATAATTTATTTTACTATTTTTTGTTAATTTTTACAATTTTTGTGTATTTTTAATATAACTTGCCTGAATGTAAAATTAGAAATTTACATTCACGATGATTTAGTACTTCAAAATTTTTAAAATTTTCGTTTGTGCAGATTTTAATAATTTAAACTACGGTTGAAAAAGCATACCACTTGATTGCAACAGTAGTATAAAATTTAAGAGCCTGATTTATAGCTTGTAGCAAGTTGCTATTCCACAAGAAATAATAATAGGTAAGAATCAATTCTAAATAAGCGATATTCAAATTATACTCAGTTTTAAAATTTTAAATTGGAATTGAATTAATATTTGGATGTCTACACATTGCTGAAATGGAAAAGTGCACATTTGTTTCCTTATGCTTTCAAATGACATTTTCTCTACACATTATGCAAGGGTCATGATTACAGCGAAACAGATTTTGGCCCTCGTTTAGTTATTCCACCTTATAAATTTAATTTGACACTTGTATATTTCTTCTTCTGTATCAAAGAAAAATCAATCAATATTTACTGTTGTAGTTATCACAAATGATAAAAATAACTATGTAGAATCGATTTTACTATTTACAAAACTTGGGTAGCGGGACATTAAGGCTGCAATTAGTTCAAATGCACAAGCCGTGATAATGGAGGAGAGGTTCTTATTAGTGGTGATGAGATAGTGATCGATAGTTGAGTAGACAATGCATGCACTATAAATGTTATGGTCACCGTAATATTTTGATATATTGTTTAGATTTATTATGAGTAGGTTACGTAGTGGTTTGAAATGAATTTTTTTGTAATTATTTTGGGCCTTTGCTCATTGTAACATAAATTATTTTCAGTTGTTTTTCTAATTTTAATTTTTTAATTCCTTATTTTTTTAATTTGAATTAATTATTTTAATACAAAAATAATTAGAATATGAGAAGAAAAATAAATTTGTTTTTGAAGTTGTGGGTGTTGTTGGTGTGTTTTATAAACCAATGACACGGAAATCAATAAATATCCCCATAAATGCCAACTATACATGTTTTTATTCTATTTAAATTTTTATTTTAACAATATATCTTAATTAGAGTTTATATTCCTCTATAATAAATAATCTATTAACACAAATAAAACAAGTTTCAAACATAATCCATGCAACATTTTAATTTTTTTTGCAATTAGTCAGTAGACTTTTTATTCTATTTTCTTTTTTGAAAAAATTCCAGTAAGACTGTTAAGAATGTAATTAACTTTACAATAAACTTGATCAACCTCTACCTACCTACCATGTATAAATATTTTTTCGCAAAATGAATGAGTAACACTACAAATAACCTCTATGTAAAAAATATTGTCTTGACATTGTTCTCTCACTAAATATTTAAAATCTTAAAAATTATAAAGTAAGAAGATGACGGAAAATTTTAATATTGAATCTAGTGATGATGTGAGGATGACCGTAATGAATCATTTCGTGAGTTTTCAACTCTATCGATTTCATAATCTGTTAGAGTAAAACTTCTATTATGACCATTTTTATATATTTACTAGTTTTTTTTTGAACATTTACCAATTTTATATAATTTTTATATAACTTACATGAGCGCAAAATTAGAAATTTCCATTCACAATGATTTAATACTTACCAAATTTTGAAACTTTTACATATGAAAATTTAATAATTTAAACTACTTTTAAAAAGCATATCACTTGATTGCTACAGTAGCGAAAAATCCAGACCCTGATTTATACCTCGTAGCAAGTTGCTGTCCCAAAAAAAGTAATTAATTGATAAGAATCAGTTATAAATAAGTGATAGTCAAATTATACTCCGTTTTATGATTCTAAATTGGAACTGGAATTGTATTTGGATGTTTAAAAATTATGAAATGGAAAAACGCTACTATTTTTTTCTATTATTAAATGACAGTTTTTATATACATTAATATTTGCCGCATGGCTTTAGAAAGGTAGATTTTGGCCATCATAATATTATTCATTTTTATAAAGTCAATTTGACACTTAAGTATTTTGTCCTTTGTATCAAAGGAAAATCAATCAATATTAAAGTAGTGTTTTTGAAAAATAATGAAAATAATTTTGTAGTATGAATTTTACTTGCTACAAAACTTGCATAGCTGAGCATTAAGACAACAATTAGTTCAAATGCACCGACAACGATAACAAAGGAGACGCCCCTATTAATGACGATGAGATAGTGGTCGACAATTAAATAGAGGATGCGAGTACAATGAAGGTAATTGTAACCATGAGGTTTTTACATATTGTCTAGATTTAGTACTAGTAGGTTACGTAGTGGGTTTGAAATGAATTTTTTTTTGTACTTATTTTAGGACTTTTGCTCACTGTAATAGAAATTAGTTGTGGTTATATTTCTATTTTTTAAATTTTTAATTTTTATAGATGAATTAATTGTTTAAATACTTGAATTATTAGAATATAAGAAGTAAAAATTCAATTGTTTATTTAAGGTGCTGTTGTTATTGATGTGTTCTATGAACCAATGCCATGGGAGTTCATAAATATCTTTATAAATCCTAGCTATACGCATTTTTATTGTATTTAAAATTTTATTTAACTTGATATATTAATTAGAGCATATACTACTTTAAAATGAATAATCTATTAACAAATATTTCCATGCAAAATTTTAATTTGTTTCCCATTTGGTCACTAGACTTTTTCTTACTTTTTCTTTTTCAAAAAAATTATAATAAGCCTCTTAGGAAGGTAATTAATTTAACAATAAATTTGACCAACCTCCACCCACCTACCACGCATTAATATTTTTACCTAAAATGAATGAATAACACTACAAATAATTTCTATATAAACAACATTTTCTTGATAGTGCTCTCTCACTAAACGTTTAAACTCTTCTCAATTATAAACTAAGGAGATGAAGAAATGTTCTAATCTCGAATCCAGTATTGATAGTGAGGATGATGATGATGAATCCCTTCTTGATTTTTCGTCCCGATCGATTTAATAATCTACCACAGTAAAAATTCTATTATGATAATTTATTTTACTATTTTTTTATCAATTTTTACAATTTCTATTTATTTTAATGTACCATGCATAAATGTGAAATTGGAAATTTAAATTCACGATGATTTAGTACTTAAAAAATTTAAAATTTTTATATGTGCAGATTTTCATAATTTAAAATTTGGTTGAAAAAACATACCACTTGATTGCAACAGTAGCAGAAAGTTCCAGAGCCTGATTTATAGCCCATAGCAAGTTGCTGTTCCACAAGAAATAATAATAGGTAAGAATCAATTCTAAATTACCGATACTCAAATTGTACTCAATTTTGAAATTTTAAATTGGAATTGAATTAATATTTTGGATGTCTACACACTGCTAAAATGGAAAAGTGCAAATTGTTTTCCTTATGCTTACAAATGACATTTTCTCTACACATTATGCAGGGGTCATGATTGCAGCGAAACAGATTTTGGCCCTCGTATAGTTATTCCATTTTATCAATTTAATTTGACACTTGTGTATTTCTTCCTTTGTATCAAAGAAAAATAAATAAATATTTATAGTTGTAGTTATCACGAATGAGAAAAATAGTTATGTAGAATAGATTCTACTATTTACAAAACTTTGGCAGCGGAGCATCAAGGCTACAATTAGTTCAAATGCACAAGCCGTGATAATGGAGGAGACGATCTTATTAATGATAATAATATAGTGATCGATAGTTGAGTAGACAATGCAAGGACTGTAAATGTTATGGTCACCTCAATAGTTTGATATATTGTTTAGATTTATTATGAGTAGGTTATGTAGTAGTTTGAAATGAAATTTTTTTTGTAATTATTTTTTGCCTTTTGCTCATTGTAATCGAAATTATTTTCGGTTATTTTGCTAATTTTTATTTTTAATTCCATTTTTTTTAATTTGAATTAATTATTTTAATACTAAAATAATTAGAATATGAGAAGAAAAAATACAATTGTTTTTGAAGCTGTGGTTGTTGTTGGTGTGTTTTATGAACCAATGACATAGAAATCAATAAATATCCCCATAAATGCCAACTATACATGTTTTTATTCTATTAAAATTTTTATTTTAACTAGATATCTTAATTAGAGTTTATATTCCTCTGTAATAAATAATCTATTAACACAAATAATACAAGTTTCAAACATAATCCATGCAACATTTTAATTTTTTCCCAATTAGTCAGTAGATTTTTTTTCTATTTTCTTTTTCGAAAAAATTATAGTAAGCCTATTAAGAAAGTAATTAACTTTACAATGAACTTGATCAACCTCTACTCACCTACCATGAATACATATTTTTACGCAAAAAGAAAGAGTAACACTACGAATAACCTCTCTATAAAAAACTATTTTCTTGACATTGTTCTCTCATTAAATATTTAAAATCTTAAAAATTAAAAAGTAAGAAGAAGACGAAAAATTTTAATCTTGAATCTAGCGATGATGTGAGGATGACTGTGATGAATCATTTCTTGATTTTTTACCTCTGTCGATTTCATAATCTGTTAGAGTAAAAATTCTATTATGACCATTTTTATATATTTACTAGTTTGTTTGTGAACATTTACCATTTTTATATATATTTTTATATAACTTACATGAGCTTAAAATTTGAAATTTCCATTCACAATGATTTAATACTTACCAAATTTTGAAGTTTTTACATATGAAAATTTTAATAATTTAAACTACTTTTAAAAAGCATATCACTTGATTGCTACAGTAGCGAAAAATCCAGACCCAGATTTATATCTCATAGCAAGTTGTTGTTCCAAAAAAAGTAATTAATTGATAAGAATAAATCCTAAATAAGTGATAGTCAAATTATACTCCGTTTTGTGATTCTAAATTGGAATTGGAATTGTGTTTGGATGTTTAAAAATGATGAAATGGAAAACGCTACTATTGTTTTCTATTATTAAATGACATTTTCTATATACATTAATATTTGCAGGGGTCATGGCTTTAGAAAGGTAGATTTTGGCCATCATACAATTATTCATTTTTATAAAGTCAATTTGACACTTAAGTATTTTGTCCTTTGTATCAAAGGACAATCAATCAATATTAAAGTAGTGTTTTTGAAAAATAATGAAAACAATTTTGTAGTATGAATTTTACTTGCTACAAAACTTGCCTAGCTGAGCATTAAGACAACAATTAGTTCAAATGCACCGACAACGATAACAAAGGAGACGCCCCTATTAATGATGATGAGATAGTGGTCGACAATTAAATAGAGGATGCGAGTACAATGAAGGTAATTGTAACCGTGAGGTTTTTACATATTGTCTAGATTTAGTACTAGTAGGTTACGTAGTGGGTTTGAAATGAATTTTCTTTTGTACTTATTTTAGGACTTTTGCTCACTGTAATAGAAATTAGTTGTGGTTATATTTCTATTTTTTTAATTTTTAATTTTTATAGATGAATTAATTGTTTTAATACTTGAATTATTAGAATATAAGAAGTAAAAATACAATTGTTTATTTAAGGTGCGGTTGTTATTGATGTGTTCTATGAACCAATGCCATGGGAGTTAATAAATATCTTTATAAATCCTAGCTATACGCATTTTTATTGTATTTAAAATTTTATTTAACTTGATATATTAATTAGAGCATATACTACTTTAAAATGAATAATCTATTAACAAATATTTCCATGCAAAATTTTAATTTGTTTCCCATTTGGTCACTAGACTTTTTCTTACTTTTTCTTTTTCAAAAAAATATAATAAACCTCTTAGGAAGGTAATTAATTTAACAATAAATTTGACCAACCTCCACCCACCTACCATGCATTAATATTTTTACCTAAAATGAATGAATAACACTACAAATAATTTCTATATAAACAACATTTTCTTGGCAGTGCTCTCTCACTAAACGTTTAAATCTTCACAATTATAAACTAAGGAGATGAAGAAATGTTCTAATCTCGAATCCAGTATTGATAGTGAGGATGATGATGATGAATCCCTTCTTGATTTTTCGTCTCGATCGATTTAATTATCTACCAGAGTAAAAATTCTATTATGATAATTTATTTTACTATTTTTTTATCAATTTTTACAATTTCTATTTATTTTAATGTACCATGCATAAATGTAAAATTGAAAATTTAAATTCATGATTTAGTACTTCAAAAATTTTAAAATTTTTATATGTGCAGATTTTCATAATTTAAAATTTGGTTGAAAAAGCATACCACTTGATTGCAACAGTAGCAGAAAATTCCAGAGCCTGATTTATAGCCCATAAGAAGTTGCTGTTCCACAAGAAATAATAATAGGTAAGAATCAATTCTAAATAACCGATACTCAAATTGTACTCAATTTTGAAATTCTAAATTGGAATTGAATTAATATTTTGGATGTCTACACACTGCTAAAATGGAAAAGTGCAAATTGTTTTCCTTATGCTTACAAATTACATTTTCTCTACACATTATGCAGGGGTCATGATTGCAGCGAAACAGATTTTGGCCCTCGTATAGTTATTCCATTTTACCAATTTAATTTGAAACTTGTGTATTTCTTCCTTTGTATCAAAGAAAAATAAATAAATATTTATAGTTGTAGTTATCACAAATGAGAAAAATAGTTATGTAGAATCGATTCTACTATTTACAAAACTTTGGCAGCGGAGCATCAAGGCTGCAATTAGTTCAAATGCACAAGCAGTGATAATGGAGGAAATGATCTTATTAATGATAAAAATATAGTGATCGATAGTTGAGTAGACAATGCAAGGACTGTAAATGTTATGGTCACCTCGATAGTTTGATATATTGTTTAGATTTATTGATACGAACCTAGAAAGCCTATTATTTGGGTGGTCAATAAGCAAGTGGTTCATGAAATTCATTCCATTAATTTGTGATGAATCATATAGTTGGAGGCCTGGATTAAATTCGAAATCACAGTTCCTAAAGGTTCCATGGAGGTTTGTTGCTTCACGACATTTAAGGTGTTAAAGTCAATTATTCATCCTGAAAGATTCTGCCACGTTTTGGTATTCTGGACGTATATCACTCGGTATAACTCCGAATTACATGATTTAAGAAGCCCTGGAACGATAAGCGATAGGGCTACAACTTTTATGTTTTACATTTATTGAGATTCGGACGTTAGCATTGTCAAAAATGCCTACCAAGATGAGTGACGTGATTCTGGCAGATTACCGTCGCGAATCCATGGACTATATTGAAGACCAAGATGGCGTGCTTGGGCTTGATATGGATCACGCCACTTTTAAGTTATTTAGGATTTATTTTGCTTTAAATAAATTAAGTCCATTGGATGTTAATTAATGGGCTTATTTACGTTAAGTAGTTATTGTTATTCGTTTAGGAAAGTAGTTTGTTATTGGTTTCCTTTTCCAACTTGGAAACTAAGTTGTAATAGGATTAAGTTAGGGTTTTCTTTCCTTATTCTTCAAGCAAGAGCCGAACTCATCTCTATAAATAGAGAGCTGCCTTGTAACGTTTTTAGAAGAAGTTGAATGAAAGAAGTTTTAGCTTTGCTAAATCGAGAATTTACACCTTGTGTAGTTCGAAACCTTGAAGTTCAAGTTTGATCTTCATTGTAGCAAGTTTTCCTTTAGCGTGACCTTTAGGAGACTTTCACCCGAGTTCTTTATTTAAAGAACAAGCCAAATAACTAGTTTAGCTCATGAATTTTCATGTGTTGAATCAAGTCTTTTGTATTAAAACGTGGGGTTTGATTTACTTCAAACTTGGCGTTTTTCCTTGAATTCCTTCCGCCCAAAATTCTATTTTGTTGTGTTTGTTCTAACGTTTTTGTGCAGCAACGATCCGAAGGTTTGTGGATTTCGTGGGTCAAGGACATCCATCCAAGACCATTCGTATCAATTGGTATCAGAGCATAGGTTGTTGCATAAAATTCAGGTTTTACTCGTATTGTAAATTTTTCGTTTTTTTTCGGTTAGGGGCAATATTTTTTGCTCATATCTTATTCGTTTGGAGTCGAAATCGAGTTCCGTTTTTTGCGTGTGATCCTTGTTTCATCTAGTTACTGGGACGAAGTTTTTTTTATGTTCAAAAAAGTGTCATCCAAAAATCAAAAAAAAATCAGTCTTATTTTAGTCTTTATTTTGTCCGGGCAAATATCAGATTGACATATAACTTTTTCGTTTAACTCGGAATATTTGATTATGCTTTTTGCAGTGTGTTTCCTTGTTTTAAATACTATTAGGGACGAAATTATTTGTTCTATCCTGCCCAGAAAATATTCGTGAAAAAAAAACAAAGGTTCTTTAAGATTTCTTTGTAATTTTTTTTTGTTGTCGTCAAGTTTCAATCTTTTGATTGTTCTTGATTCTTTGTGTCTTCTTAACTCATATTCTTGAGTCTAGTGAAATTTTGTTCCAACAAACATATACCTCTATTAATCAATTATGGCTTTTCAAAGTAAAAGATATCAAAGGGAACTTCGATCTATTGCGAAAGATCTAAAGGAGATTATAGTGATGTTTCAAGAAAAAATTCGAATTGAAGAAACAGCAGGAAAAAGGCCATTGAGGAAAGCACATTTGGTAAAAACCAACTTCTTTACCTAACTCCCAAAGTTCGTGTTTGTTTAAATGCTTGAGGTGTTTAGGAGTTGGGCATAGTGCAATCCAATGCCCTCATTGGTATGATGAGCCGAAGGATGAACTTCTAGTGGATCTTCAACCATTAAACATGGAGAATGTGTGTGATGCAGGTAAAGAATTCATCTTTTCCTTTAAATTGTCTTGGAGATATAGCACCTTTGGAGGTTGATATGGTTCAAATTGATAATGTCATGGCGGATCCAATTCCAGAAGATGTGATAATTCCAATTATTCCAATTGAAGAAACTTCTCAAACATATTTGATTTCTTTTGATGTATTGAATATTGTTAATATGTGTGAGAATATAATACCCAATGATGAACATATAAAAAGTGAGGTTGTTGTTGTAAGTGGAAAAAGCCTAGAACTGAATCTTGATGAAAAAGGCAAAGAAGAGATATCAAAACCCGTTGGAGATATTTTTGTATTTGGTTCTTCTTGTTGTCTAACAGATCATATAGGTTATGATTTACTTGGTGTCACAACAATCGTTCAAGATTCGAGGTCGAATCTTCTCCAAGAAAGGGAGTATGATACGAACCTAGAAAGCCTATTATTTGGGTGGTCAATAAGCAAGTGGTTCATGAAATTCATTCCATTAATTTGTGATGAATCATATAGTTGGAGGCCTGGAATAAATTCGAAATCACAGTTCCTAAAGGTTCCATGGAGGTTTGTTGCTTCACGACATTTAAGGTGTTAAAGTCAATTATTCATCCTGAAAGATTCTGCCACGTTTTGGTATTCTGGACGTATATCACTCGGTATAACTCCGAATTACATGATTTAAGAAGCCCTGGAACGATAAGCGATAGGGCTACAACTTTTATGTTTTACATTTATCGAGTTTCGGACGTTAGCATTGTCAAAAATGCCTACCAAGATGAGTGACGTGATTCTGGCAGATTACCGTCGCGAATCCATGGACTATATTGAAGACCAAGATGGCGTGCTTGGGCTTGATATGGATCACGCCACTTTTAAGTTATTTAGGATTTATTTTGCTTTAAATAAATTAAGTCCATTGGATGTTAATTAATGGGCTTATTTACGTTAAGTAGTTATTGTTATTCGTTTAGGAAAGTAGTTTGTTATTGGTTTCCTTTTCCAACTTGGAAACTAAGTTGTAATAGGATTAAGTTAGGGTTTTCTTTCCTTATTCTTCAAGCAAGAGCCGAACTCATCTCTATAAATAGAGAGCTGCCTTGTAACGTTTTTAGAAGAAGTTGAATGAAAGAAGTTTTAGCTTTGCTAAATCGAGAATTTACACCTTGTGTAGTTCGAAACCTTGAAGTTCAAGTTTGATCTTCATTGTAGCAAGTTTTCCTTTAGCGTGACCTTTAGGAGACTTCACCCGAGTTCTTTATTTAAAGAACAAGCCAAAATAACTAGTTTAGCTCATGAATTTTCATGTGTTGAATCAAGTTCTTTTGTATTAAAACGTGGGGTTTGATTTACTTCAACACTTGGCGTTTTTCCTTTGAATTCCTTCCGCCCAAAATTCTATTTTGTTGTGTTTGTTCTAACGTTTTTGTGCAGCAACGATCCGAAGGTTGTGGATTTCGTGTGGTCAAGGACATCCATCCAAGGCCATTCGCATCATTTATTATGAGTAGGTTATGTAGTAGTTTGAAATGAAATTTTTTTGTAATTATTTTTTGCCTTTTGCTCATTGTAATCGAAATTATTTTCGGTTATTTTTCTAATTTTTATTTTTAATTCCATTTTTTTTAATTTGAATTAATTATTTTAATACTAAAATAATTAGAATATGAGAAGAAAAAATACAATTGTTTTTGAAGTTGTGGTTGTTGTTGGTGTGTTTTATGAACCAATGACATAGAAATCAATAAATATCCCCATAAATGCCAACTATACATGTTTTATTCTATTAAAATTTTTATTTTAATTAGATATCTTAATTAGAGTTTATATTCCTCTGTAATAAATAATCTATTAACACAAATAATACAAGTTTCAAATATAATCCATGCAACATTTTAATTTTTTCCCAATTAGTCAGTAGACTTTTTTTTCTATTTTCTTTTTCGAAAAAATTATAGTAAGCCTATTAAGAAGGTAATTAACTTTACAATGAACTTGATCAACCTCTACTCACCTACCATGAATACATATTTTTACGCAAAAAGAAAGAGTAACACTACGAATAACCTCTCTATAAAAAACTATTTTCTTGACATTGTTCTCTCATTAAATATTTAAAATCTTAAAAATTAAAAAGTAAGAAGAAGACGAAAAATTTTAATCTTGAATCTAGCGATGATGTGAGGATGACTGTGATGAATCATTTCTTGATTTTTTACCTCTGTCGATTTCATAATCTGTTAGAGTAAAAATTCTATTATGACCATTTTTATATATTTACTAGTTTGTTTGTGAACATTTACCATTTTTATATATATTTTTATATAACTTACATGAGCTTAAAATTTGAAATTTCCATTCACAATGATTTAATACTTACCAAATTTTGAAGTTTTTACATATGAAAATTTTAATAATTTAAACTACTTTTAAAAAGCATATCACTTGATTGCTACAGTAGCGAAAAATCCAGACCCAGATTTATATCTCATAGCAAGTTGTTGTTCCAAAAAAAGTAATTAATTGATAAGAATAAATCCTAAATAAGTGATAGTCAAATTATACTCCGTTTTGTGATTCTAAATTGGAATTGGAATTGTGTTTGGATGTTTAAAAATGATGAAATGGAAAAACGCTACTATTTTTTTCTATTATTAAATGACATTTTCTATATACATTAATATTTGCAGGGGTCATGGCTTTAGAAAGGTAGATTTTGGCCATCATACAATTATTCATTTTTATAAAGTCAATTTGACACTTAAGTATTTTGTCCTTTGTATCAAAGGACAATCAATCAATATTAAAGTAGTGTTTTTGAAAAATAATGAAAATAATTTTGTAGTATGAATTTTACTTGCTACAAAACTTGCCTAGCTGAGCATTAAGACAACAATTAGTTCAAATGCACCGACAACGATAACAAAGGAGACGCCCCTATTAATGATGATGAGATAGTGGTCGACAATTAAATAGAGGATGCGAGTACAATGAAGGTAATTTTAACCGTGAGGTTTTTACATATTGTCTAGATTTAGTACTAGTAGGTTACGTAGTGGGTTTGAAATGAATTTTCTTTTGTACTTATTTTAGGACTTTTGCTCACTGTAATAGAAATTAGTTGTGGTTATATTTCTATTTTTTTAATTTTTAATTTTTATAGATGAATTAATTGTTTTAATACTTGAATTATTATACTTGAATTATTAATTGTCTATTATGGTGGAGCTTAAAAGGTAATGAGTTTTGTCGTGTACTGTTCAATTGGATTCCATGCCTAATTTCATGGCATCTATGGAAAAGGCGTAATTCGGAATTCTTTCAAGGCAACGAGATGTATTGGGTTGGTGTATGTGAGTTGGTGTTGAAGGATTTGATAATGATGTGGAATTTGCGTTTCTCGACAAATTTTATTTCGGGGGATTGGCACAACATTGTTGATTTGATATCGGGAATTCCAATCCCTGTTTCGGTCACTCGGGTTTGCTGGCTGCGTCCTCCTGGAGGGTGTTTGAAGCTGAATGTGGATGGTTGTTCTAGGGGAAACCCGGGACCGAGGGGTGGTGGCGCTCTCATTAGAGATGGCTTGGGAAAATTGGTTGTTGCTAGAGCTTTGGGTTTTGATTATGTTACGAGTTTGGAAGCTGAGGCTCTTGCTTTATTAGCTGGGTTGGAATTATGCGAACAGTTTGATTGTACTATTTTCGTAGAGTCTGATTCAAAGCTGCTGGTATCATTGATGTCTGGAGGGGGGAATATTCCGTGGAAACTTCGCCCCATTGTTGACAGAATGAGGCAATTTGATTGTGTAAAGTCGTTGACGCATATTTTTAGAGAGGCTAATCAGCCAGCTGATGGTCTAGCGAAGGAGGGTTGTCGCCAGCAAAGGGACTTGATATTTTCTAATTTTGGTGAGCTTCCATGGCAGATACGGGGATGCATCAATAAGGATCGCTTAATGGTTCCGAGTTTTCGAGTGCGTAGGAGATCTGTTTAATGAATGTTTGTGTTGGTCTTTCTTTAACTGATGTACTTTTGGCTTCTATTAATAATAATGGGGTGTGGCGGCCCTAATTGATTAGCCAAAAAAAAAAAAAAAGAAGTAAAAATACAATTGTTTATTTAAGGTGCGGTTGTTATTGATGTGTTCTATGAACCAATGCCATGGGAGTTAATAAATATCTTTATAAATCCTAGCTATACGCATTTTTATTGTATTTAAAATTTTATTTAACTTGATATATTAATTAGAGCATATACTACTTTAAAATGAATAATCTATTAACAAATATTTCCATGCAAAATTTTAATTTGTTTCCCATTTGGTCACTAGACTTTTTCTTACTTTTTCTTTTTCAAAAAAATTATAATAAGCCTCTTAGGAAGGTAATTAATTTAACAATAAATTTGACCAACCTCCACCCACTTACCATGCATTAATATTTTTACCTAAAATGAATGAATAACACTACGAATAATTTCTATATAAACAACATTTTCTTGACAGTGCTCTCTCACTAAACGTTTAAACTCTTCACAATTATAAACTAAGGAGATGAAGAAATGTTCTAATCTCGAATCCAGTATTGATAGTGAGGGTGATGATGATGAATCCCTTCTTGATTTTTCGTCTCGATCGATTTAATAATCTACCAGAGGAAAAATTCTATTATGATAATTTATTTTACTATTTTTTTATCAATTTTTACAATTTCTATTTATTTTAATGTACCATGCATAAATGTAAAATTGGAAATTTAAATTCACGATGATTTAGTACTTAAAATATTTTAAAATTTATATATGTGCAGATTTTCATAATTTAAAATTTGGTTGAAAAAGCATACCACTTGATTGCAACAGTAGCAGAAAATTCCAGAGCCTGATTTATAGCCCATAGCAAGTTGCTGTTCCACAAGAAATAATAATAGGTAAGAATCAATTCTAAATAACCGATACTCAAATTGTACTCAATTTTGAAATTCTAAATTGGAATTGAATTAATAGTTTGGATGTCTACACACTACTAAAATGGAAAAGTGCAATTTTTTTTCTTAAGCTTACAAATGACATTTTCTCTACACATTATGCAGGGGTCATGATTGCAGCGAAACAGATTTTGGCCCTCGTATAGTTATTCCATTTTATCAATTTAATTTGACACTTGTGTATTTCTTCCTTTGTATCAAAGAAAAATAAATAAATATTTATAGTTGTAGTTATCACAAATGAGAAAAATAGTTATGTAGAATCGATTCTACTATTTACAAAACTTTGGCAGCGGAGCATCAAGGCTGCAACTAGTTCAAATGCACAAGCCGTGATAATGGAGGAGACGATCTTATTAATGATAATAATATAGTGACCGATAGTTGAGTAGACAATGCAAGGACTGTAAATGTAATGGTCACCTCGATAGTTTGATATATTGTTTAGATTTATTATGAGTAGGTTATGTAGTAGTTTGAAATGAAATTTTTTTGTATTTATTTTTTGCGGTTTGCCCATTGTAATCGAAATTATTTTCGGTTATTTTTCTAATTTTTATTTTTAATTCCATTTTTTTTAATTTGAATTAATTATTTTAATACTAAAATAATTAGAATATGAGAAGAAAAAATACAATTGTTTTTGAAGTTGTGGTTGTTGTTGGTGTGTTTTATGAACCAATGACATAGAAATCAATAAATATCCCCATAAATGCCAACTATACATGTTTTTATTCTATTAAAATTTTTATTTTAACTAGATATCTTAATTAGAGTTTATATTCCTCTGTAATAAATAATCTATTAACACAAATAATACAAGTTTCAAACATAATCCATGCAACATTTTAATTTTTTCCCAATTAGTCAGTAGACTTTTTATTCTATTTTCTTTTTCGAAAAAATTATAGTAAGCCTATTACGAAGGTAATTAACTTTACAATGAACTTGATCAACTTCTACTCACCTACCATGTATACATATTTTTACGCAAAAAGAAAGAGTAACACTACGAATAACCTCTCTATAAAAAACTATTTTCTTTACATTGTTCTCTCATTAAATATTTAAAACTTAAAAATTAAAAAGTAAGAAGATGACGAAAAATTTTAATCTTGAATCTAGCGATGATGTGAGGATGACCGTGATGAATCATTTCTTGATTTTTTACCTCTATCGATTTCATAATCTGTTAGAGTAAAAATTCTATTATGACTATTTTTATATATTTACTAGTTTGTTTGTGAACATTTACCATTTTTATATATTTTTTTATATAACTTACATGAGCTTAAAATTTGAAATTTCCATTCACAATGATTTAATACTTACCAAATTTTGAAACTTTTACATATGAAAATTTTAATAATTTAAACTACTTTTAAAAAGCATATCACTTGATTGCTACGGTAGCGAAAAATTCAGACCATATTTATATCACATAGCAAGTTGTTGTTCCAAAAAAAGTAATTAATTGATAAGAATAAATCCTAAATAAGTGATAGTCAAATTATACTCCGTTTTGTGATTCTAAATTGGAATTGGAATTGTATTTGGATGTTTAAAAATTATGAAATGGAAAAACGCTACTATTTTTTTCTATTATTAAATGACATTTTCTATATACATTAATATTTGCAGGGGTCATGGCTTTAGAAAGGTAGATTTTGGCCATCATACAATTATTCATTTTTATAAAGTCAATTTGACACTTAAGTATTTTGTCCTTTGTATCAAAGGAAAATCAATCAATATTAAAGTAGTGTTTTTGAAAAATAATGAAAATAATTTTGTAGTATGAATTTTACTTGCTACAAAACTTGCGTAGCTGAGCATTAAGACAACAATTAGTTCAAATGCACTGACAACGATAACAAAGGAGATGCCCCTATTAATGATGATGAGATAGTGGTCGACAATTAAATAGAGGATGCGAGTACAATGAAGGTAATTGTAACCGTGAGGTTTTTACATATTGTCTAGATTTAGTACTAGTAGGTTACGTAGTGGGTTTGAAATGAATTTTCTTTCGTACTTATTTTAGGACTTTTGCTCACTGTAATGGTTATTTTTCTATTTTTTTAATTTTTCATTTTTCAGATGAATTAATTGTTTTAATGCTTGAATAATTAGAATACGAGAAGTAAAAATACAATTGTTTATTGAAGCTGTGGTTGTTATTTATGTGTTCTATGAACCAATGCCATGGAAGTTAATAAATATCCTTATAAATCCTAAAAATACACATTTTTATTGTATTTAAAATTTTATTTTAACTTGATATATTAATTAGAGCTTATACTACTCTGAAATGAATAATCTATTAACAAATATTTCCATGAAAAATTTTAATTTGTTTCCAATTTGGTCACTAGAATTTTTCATAATTTTTCTTTTTCAAAAAAATTATAATAAGCCTCTTAGGAAGGTAATTAATTTTACAATAAATTTGATCAACCTCCACCTACCGACCATGCATAAATATTTTTACATAAAAAGAATGAACAATATTAAAAATAATCTCTATATAAACAACATTTTCTTGACAGTGCTTTCTCACTAAACGTTTAAACTCTTCACAATTATAAAGTAAGAAGATGAAGAAATGTTCTAATCTCGAATCCAGTATTGATAGTGAGGATGATGATGATGAATCTCTTCTTGATTTTTCATCTCGATCGATTTAATAATCTACCAGAGTAAAAATTCTATTATGACAATTTATTTTACTATTTTTGTCAATTTTTGTCAATTTCTATTTATTTTGAATATAACTTGCATGAATGTAAAATTAGAAATTTAAATTCACGATGATTTAGTACTTAAAAAAGTTTAAAATTTTTATATGTGCAGATTTTCATAATTTACACTACGGTTAAAAAAGCATACCACTTGATTGCAACAGTAGCAGAAAATTCCAGAGCCTGATGTATAGCCTGTAGCAAGTTGCTGTTCCACAATAAATAATAATAGGTAAGAATCAATTCTAAATAAGTGATAGTCAAATTATACTCAGTCTTGAAATTATAAATTGGAATTGAATTACTATTTGGATGTTTACACAATACTAAAATGGAAAAGGGCAGTTGCTTTTCCTTCTGCTTACAAATGACATTTTCTCTACACATTATGCTGGGGTCATGATTGCGGCGAAACAGATTTTGGCCCTTTTATAATTATTCCATTTTATAAATTTAATTTGTCACTTTTCTATTTCTTCCTTTGTATCAAAGAAAAATCAATCAATATTTATAGTTGTAGTTATCACAAAAGACAAAAATAGTTTTGTAGAATCGATTTTACTATTTACAAAACTTGGGTAGCGGAGCATTAAGGTTGCAATTAGTTCAAATGCACAAGCCGTGATAATGGAGGAGACGATCTTATTAATGATGATGAGATAGTGATCGATAGTTGAGTAGACAGTGCAAGGACTGTAAATGTTATGGTCACCGTGATATTTTGATATATTGTTTCGATTTATTATGAGTAGGTAATGTAGTGGTTCGAAATGAAATTTTTTTGTAATTATTTTGGACCTTTTGCTCATTGTAACGGAAATTATTTTCGGTTATTTTTCTAATTTATTTTTTAATTCCTAATTTTTTTAATTTGAATTAATTATTTTAATACTAAAATAATTAGAATATGGGAAGAAAAAATACAATTGTTTTTGAAGTTGTGGCTATTGTTGGTGTGTTTTATGAACCAATGATACGGAAATCAATAAATATCCTCATAAATTCCAACTATACATGTTTTTATTCTATTTAAATTTTTATTTTAACTATATATCTTAATTAGAGTTTATATTCCTGTATAATAAATAATCTATTAACGCATATAATACAAGTTTAAAACATAATCCATGCAACATTTTAATTTTTTCCCAATTAGTCAGTACACTTTTTATTCTATTTTCTTTTTTGAAAAAGTTATAGTAAGCCTATTAAGAAGGTAATTAACTTTACAATGAACTTGATCAACCTCTACCACCTACTATGTATAAATATTTTTACGCAAACAGAATAAGCAACACTACAAATAACCTCTACATAAAAAATATTATCTTGACATTGTTCTCTGATTAAATATTTAAATTCTTAAAAATTATAAAGTAAGAAGATGACGAAAAATTTTAATCTTGAATCTAGTTATGATGTGAGGATGACCGTGCTGAATCATTTAAAAATTCTATTATGACCATTTTTATATATTTACTAGATTTTTTGTAAACATTTTCCATTTATATATATTTTTTGTCTTACTTACATGAGAGTAAAATTCGAAATTTCCATTAATAATGATTTAATACTTACACAATTTTGAAAATTTTATATATAAAAATTTTAATAATTTAAACTACTTTTAAAAATCATATCACTTGATTGCTACAGTCGTGAAAATTCCAGACCCTGATTTTTAGCCCGTAGCCAGTTGCTGTTCTAAAAAAGTAAATATTTGATAAGAATCAATCCTAAATAACTGATACTTAAATTATACTCCTTTTTGTGATTTTAAATTGGAATTAGAATTGTATTTGGATGTTTAAAAATTGTGAAAAGGAAAAACGCTGCTATTTTCTTTTTCTACTATTAAATGACATTTTCTATATACATTAATATATGTAGGGCATGATTTTTGAAAAGTAGATTTTGGCAATCATACAATTATTCATTTTTATAAAGTCAATTTGACACTTAAGTATTTCAACCTTTGTATCAAAGGAAAATCTATATTAAAGTAGTTTTTTTGGAAAAATAATGAAAATAATTTTGTAGTATCAATTTTACTGGCTACAAAACTTGCGTAGCGAAGCATCAAGACATCAATTAGTTCAAATGCACCAACAGCGATAACAAAGGAGACGTCCCTATTAATGATGATGAGATAGTGGTCGACAATTAAATAGATGATGTGAGTACTATGAAGGTAATTGTAACCGTGAGGTTTTTATATATTTTCTAGATTTAGTACTAGTAGGTTATGTAGTGGGTTTGAAATGAATTTTCTTTTGTACTTAGTTTAGGACTTTTTCTCACTGTAACGGAAATTAGTTGTGGTTATTTTTCTATTTTTTTTAATTTTAAAATTTTTAAATTGAATTAATTGTTTAATACTTGAATTATTAGGATATAAGAAGTAAAAGTACAATTGTTTATTGAAGGTGTTGTTGTTATTTATATGTTCTATGAACCAATGCCATAGGAATTAATAAATATCCTTATAAACCCTAACTATACACGTTTTTATTGTTTTTAAAATTTTGTTTTAACTTGATATATTAATTAGAGCTTATACTACTCTAAAATGAATAATCTATTAACAAAAATTTCCATGCAAAATTTTAATTTGGTTTCCCATTTGGTCACTAGACTTTTTCTTTTTCAAAAAAAATTATAATAAGCCTCTTAGGAAGGTAATTAATTTTAGAATAAATTTGACCAAGCTCCACCCACCTACCATGCATAAATATTTTTACCTAAAACAATTAATAACACTATAAATAATCTCTATATAAACAAGATTTTCTTGACAGTTCTCTCTTACTAAACGTTTAAACTCTTCACAATTATAAGTAAGGAGATGAATAAATGTTCTAATCTCGTATCCAGTATTGATAGTGAGGAGGATGATGACGAATCCCTTCTTGATTTTTCATCTCGATCGATTTAATAATCTACCAGAGTAAAAATTCTATTACGGTAATTTATTTTACTATTTTTTTTGTCAATTTTTACAAATTCTGTTTATTTTTAATATAACTTGCCTGAATGTAAATTAGAAATTTACATTGAAGATGATTTAGTACTTAAAAAATTTTAAAATTTTTATATGTGTAGATTTTGATAGTTTAAACTACGGTTGAAAAAGCATACCACTTGATTGCAACAGTAGCAGAAATTCCAGAGCCTGATTTATAGCCCGTAGCAAGTTGCTGTTCCACAAGAAATAATAATAGGTAAGAATCAATTCTAAATAAGCGATACTTAAATTATACTCAGTTTTGAAATTCTTAATTGGAATTGAAATACTATTTGGATGTCTAATTGAAATACTATTTGGATGTCTAAACACTACTGAAATGGAAAAGTGCAATTTTTTTCCTTCTGCTTTCAAATGACATTTTCTCTATACATTATGCAGGGGTTATGATTACAGCGAAACGGATTTTGGCCCTTGTATAGTTTTCCATTTTATCAATTTAATTTGACACTTTTGTATTTCTTCCTTTGTATCAAAGAAAAATCAATCAATATTTACAGTTGTAGTTATCACAAATGATAAAAATAATTATGTAGAATCGATTTCACTATTTACAAAACTTGGGTAGCGGTGTATCAAGGCTATAATTAGTTCAAATGCACAAGCCGTGATAATGGAGGAGACGATCTTATTAATGATGATGAGATAGATCGATAGTTGAGATTTTGATATATTGTTTAGATTTATTATGAGTAGGTTACTTAGTGGTTTGAAATGAAATTTTTTTTGTAATTATTTTGTGCCTTTTTCTTATTGTAATGGAAATTATTTTCGATTATTTTTGTAATTTTTATTTTTTAATTCATATTTTTTTGATTTGAAGTAATTATTTTAATACTAAAATAATTAGAATTTGTGAAGAAAAAATACAATTATTTTTGAAGTTGTGGTTGTTGTTGGTGTGTTTTATGAACCAATGCCATGTAAATCAATAAATATCCCCATAAATGCCAGTTATACATGTTTTTATTCTATTTAAAATTTTTATTTTAACTAGATATCTTAATTAGAGTTTATATGCCTCTTTAATAAATAATCTATTAACACAAATAATATAAGTTTCAAACATAATCCAGGCAACATTTTAATTTTTTCCCATTTAGTGAGTAGACTTTTTATTCTATTTTCTTTTTTGAAAAACTTATAGTAAGCCTATTAAGAAGGTTATTTAGTTTACAATAAATTTGATCAACCTCTACCCACCTACCATGTATAAATATTTTTACGCAAAAAGAATGAGTAACACTACAGATAACCCCTATATAAAAAATCTTTTCTTGACATTGTTCTCTCATTAAACATTTAAACTCTTCAAAATTATAAAGTAAGAAGATGATAAAATATTTTAATCTTAAATATAGTGATTATGTAAGGATGACCATGATGAATCTTTTCTTGATGTTTCACCTATATCGATTGAATAATCTATTAGAGTAAAAATTCTATTACGGCCATCTATTTTACTAGTTTTTTTTTTCAACATTTGCCCTTTATATATATTTTTTTTATAACTTACATGAGCATAAAATTAGAAATTTCCATTCACAATGATTTAGTAATTACAAAATTTTGAAACTTTTATATGTGAAAATTTCAATAAATTAAACTACTGTTAAAAAACTTATCACTTGGTTGCAATAGTAGCAAAAAATTCAGACCCTGATTCATAGCCCGTAGCAAATTTCTGTTCCACAAGAAATAATTAATTACTAAGAATCTATTATGAATAAGTGATAGTCAAATTATACTAAGTTTTGTGATTCTAAATTGGAATTGGAATAGTATTTGGATGTTTAAAAATTGTGAACTGGAAAATGCTGCTATTTTCTTCCTCTACTATCAAATGACATTTTCTATATACATTAATATATGCAGGACTCATTATTTTAGAAAAGTAGATTTTGGCCATCATACAAATTATTCCTTTTTATAAAGTCAATTTAACACTTAAGTATTTCCTCCTTTGTATCAAAAGAAAATCAATCAATATTAAAGTAGTGTTTTGACAAATAATGAAAATAATTTGTAGAATCAATATTACTAGCTACAAAACTTGTGTAGTGGTGCATCAAGACAACAATTAGTTCAAATGCACTGACAGCGATAACAAAGGAAACACTCCTATTAATGATGATGAGATAGTGGTAGACAGTTAAGTAGATAATGCGAGTACTGTGAAGGTAATTGTAACCGTGAGAGTTTTACATATTGTCTAGAATTAGTACAAGTAGATTATGTAGTGGGTTTGAAATGGAATTTTTTTATAGTTGTTTTAGGAATTTTCTCACTTTAATAGAAATTATTTTTGGTTATTTTCCTTTTTTATTTTTATTTTTAATTTTTATAATTGAAGTAATTGTTTTAATACTTGAGTGATTGGTATAAAAGAAGTAAAAATACAATTGTTTATTGAAGATGTGGTTGTTATTCATATGTTCTATGAACCAATGCATTGGGAGTTAATAAATTTATACTACTCTATAATGAATAATCTATTTACACAAATTTCCATGCAAAATTTTAATTTGTTTTCCATTTTGTCACTAGACTTTTTCTTACTTTTTCTTTTTTTCAAAAAAAATAATAAGCTTATTCGGAAGATAATTAAGTTTGCAATAAATTTGACCAACCTCCACCCACCTACTATAAATAAATATTTTTACCTAAAATGAATGAATAACAGTACAAATATGTTTTATATAAACAACATTTTCTTAACAATGCTCTCTCACTAAACTTTTAAACTCTTCACAATTATAAAGTACGGAGATGAAGAAATGTTTTAATCTTGAATCCAGTATTGATAGTGAGGATGATGATATTGAATCCCTTCTTGATTTTTCATCACGATCGATTTAATAATCCACCGGAGTAAAAATTCTATTATGATAATTTATTTTACTATTTTTGTCAAATTTTACAATTTCTATATATTTTTTATATAACTTGCATGAATGTAAAATTAGAATTTCTATTCACTATGATTTAGTACTTACAAACTTTTAAAATTTTTATATGTGCAGATTTTGATAATTTAAACTTCTGTTGAAAAAGCATACCACTTGATTGCACCAGTAGCAGAAAATTTTAGAACCTGATTTATGGCCCGTATCAAGTTATTGTTCCACAAGAAATAATTAATAGGTAAGAATCAATTCTAAATAAGCGATACTCAAATTAGACTCAGTTTTGAGATTCTAAATTGGAATTGATATAATATTTGGATGTCTAAACACTAATGAAATGGAAAAGTGTAATTATTTTTTGCTTCTGCTTTCAAATGACATTTCCTCTATACATTATGCAGGGGTCATGATTTCAGCAAAACAGATTTTGGCCCTGGTATAGTTATTCCATTTTATCAATTTAATTTGACACTTGTGTATTTTTTCCTTTGTATAAAAAAAATCAATCAATATTTACAGTAGTGTTCTTCTTAAATGATAAAAATAATTATGTATAATCAATTTTACTATTTCAAAACTTTGGCAGCGGAGCATCACAGCAGCAATTAGTACAAATGCATCAGCCATGATAATGGAGGAGGTGATCTTATTAATGATGATGAGATGATGATTGATAGTTGAGTAGACAATGCAAGGACTGTAAAGGTTATGGTCACCGTGAGATTTTGATATATTGTTCAGATTTAGTATGAGTAGGTTATGTAGTGGTTTGAAATGAAATTTTTTTGTACTTATTTTGGGCCTTTTGCTCATTATTATTTTTGGTTATTTTCTAATTTTTATTTTTTAATTCATAATTTTTAAATTTGAATTAGTTATTTTGATATTAAAATAATTAGAATATGAGAAGAAAAAATACAATTATTTTTGAAGTTGTGGCTGTTGTTGATGTGTTTTATGAACTAATGCAATGTGAGTCAATAAATATGCCCATAAATCCCAACTTTACAAATTTTTATTCTATTCAAAATTTTATTTTAACTAGATATCTTAATTAGAGTTTATAGTCCTCTATAATAAATAATCTATTAAAACAAATAATACAAGTTTCAAACATAATCCATGCAATATTTTAATTTTTTCCCATTTAGCCAGTAAACTTTTTATTGTTTTTTCTTTTTTAAAAATTAATAACAAGCCTATTAAGAAGGTAATTAAGTTTACAATAAACTTGATCAACCTCTACCCACCTACCTGGTATAAATATTTTCACACAAAAAGAATGAGTAACACAACAAATAACCTCAATATAAAAAATATTTTCTTGACATTGTTCTCTCATTAAACATTTAAACTCTTAAAAATTATAAAGTAAGAAGATGAAGAAATATTTTAATCTTGAATCTAGTGATGATGTGATAATGACCATGATGAATCATTTCTTGATTTTTCACCTCTATCGATTTAATAATCTATTAGAGTAAAAATTCTATTATGAGCATCTATTTTACTAGTTTTTTTTCAACATTTACCATTTTTATATATTTTTTATATAACTTACATGAGTGTAAAATTAGAAATTTCCATTTACAATGATTTAGTTCTTACGAAATTTTGATACTTTTATATGTGAAAATTTTAATAATTTAAATTATTTTTAAAAAAATATCACTTTGTTGCAATAGTAGCAAAAAATTCAGACCCTAATTTATAGCCTGTAGCAAGTTACTGTTCAACAAGAAGTAATCAATTGGTAAAAATCAATCCTGAATAAGTGATAATCAAATTATACTCAGTTTTGTGATTCTAAATTGGAATAGGAATAGTATTTGGATATTTAAAAATTGCGAAATGGAAAAATGCTACTATTTTCTTCTTCTACTATCAAATGACATTTTCTATATACATTAATATATGCAGGGGTCATGATTTTAGAAAAGTAGAATTTAGTCATCATACAATGATTCCTTTTTATCAAGTCAATTTGACACTTAAGTATTTCCTTCTTTGTATCAAAGAAAAATCAATCAATATTGAAGTAGTGTTTTTGACAAATAATGAAAATAATTTTGTAAAATCAATTTTACTTGCTAAAAAACTTGCGTCGCAGAGCATCAAGAGAGCAATTAGTTCAAATGCACCGACAACGATAACAAAGGAGACACTTCTATTAATTATGATGAGATAGTGTTCGACAGTTAAGTAGATGATGTGAGTACTGTGAAGGTAATTGTAACCGTGAGGTTTGTACATATTGTCTAGATTTAGTACGAGTTGGTTACATAGTGAGTTTCAAATGAATTTTTTTGTACTTATTTTAGGACTTTTGCTCACTGTGATGGAAATTACTTTTGGTTATGTTTCTATTTTTTTAATTTTTGATTTTTTTAGTTGATTTAATTGTTTTAATACTTGAATGATTTGAATATAAAAAGTAAAAATACAATTGTTTATTGAAGGTGTGGTTGTTATTCATGTGTTCTATGAATGATGAGAATGAGCCGTGTCCATGTTCGTGGTGTTAAAGTCACTTGGTCATCCTGAAAGTTTCTGTCACGTTTTGGTATTCTGGACATAACTCTTTCGATATAACTTGGAATTGCATGATTCAAGAAGCTCTGGAACGATAGGAGATAGAGCTACAACTTTCATGTTTTATGTTTTCCAAGATTCGGACGGTATCATCGTGTAATATGGCTGCCAAAATGAGTGACGGGATTCTGGCAGATTTCCATCTCGAATTTCATGGACTATATTGAAGACCAAGATGGCGTGCTTGGGCTTTGCCAACTTTGGATCACGCCATTGTTTAATTTTAGGGTTACTTTTTAAGTTGTAATAATTAAGTCCATTAATTATGGGCTTAAGTCTTGGTGTTTTAATTATGGGCTAAGTAATTACTTGATCCAATTATCTTGCATGATAATGGCAAGTAAAGCAAATCCTTTTTGGACAAGGATTTGGTAGTTAGTTGTAGTTTCCTTTTCCAATTTGGAAAGTTGATTAGTTTAGGAAACAAGAAGCCAAAACACGTTTTGCTTCTTCATTAAAAACTGTCTAACCTAATCCTTTTACAACTTGGATTAGTTAGTTAGCTAGTTTGTTAAGAAGTCAAGTTGTACTTTGCAACTACTAGGGTTTATTTCCTTTTCCTTCTTGGCATGGCCGAAACTCATCCCCTATAAAAAGGAGATGCATGTAACGTTTTTACACAATAAGTTGGTGAATAAAATTGAGTTTTTAGCTTTGCTAAAATTCGTGAATTAACTCCTTGAGTTGTTCAAAGCCTTGAAGAGTTATTTAACTGTTCATTGTAGTTAATCCCCTTTAGCGTGACCTATAGGAGATTACACCAATTGTTCTTTATTTAAAGAGCAGGCCTAATTAACTTGTTTAACTGATTGAATTTTCATAGGTTAAATTAAGTTCATTAGTAATAAAACGTGAAGTTTTGATTTACTCAATTCCTAGCGTTTTTCCTTTGATTTCGTTCCATCCAATTTTGTGTTCTTGTTGTGGATTATCTTGGTAAGAGCAACACGGTCCTATAGTTTGTGTGGGAGATTCGAATTTGGTCCAGGAGTTGGAGCCTCGGCCTTACAACATTCGCATCAATTGGTATCAAAGCACAAGTTGTTGCCCAAGAAAATTCAGGTTAATCCGTTTTCAATTCTTCCGCAAAATTTCTGTTCTTGTTGCGTCAATTCTGCCCGTTTTTTTGTGTCAATTTTCTGCAGTTTTGCTGGCATCTTTCTTGCTGTTATTTGGTGTTCTTCTTGCTGTCCAAAGTCGATACATATTCACCCATTAAAATCACCAAAATCGCATGCAACAAATCATTCACAATCTGCCCGAATTTGTTCATTGTTGTGTCGTCTGAATTCTGCTCTTTTTGACGTCGTTTCTGCCATAATTTTTGCTCATTCTTTTCTGCTTAATTCAGTCCTTAATTCTGTCCAAAATCGCATGAACATTGAGTCAATACATTCTGCCCGAAATCGTCTAAATTGAGTCTATCTTCTTTTGCGATTTTTGTGTTGTTTCTTGCTGTTTCTTGTTGCGTCTTCTTGCTGTCTTTTGGTGTTAAATTCTGCACTCTTTTGTCATAATCATAGTGTAGGATTCTTGAAGTTTTCTTTGCTGTTTTCACGTCATAACATTGTTAGGGTTTCGTGTGTCAAACTAGGGTTTCATAACTAGGGTTTCTAGGTCAAGTTTTCATAACTTTCTTGATTCTTATCCGTTTCTTGATTTTCTTTTTGCGTTTGATTCTTTATCTTGTCCACCATATATTGAGTTTTGATCAAACTTTTACTCCACTCGAAAAAGATAAGTTCTTGATAACTTTCTTGAACTTCTTGATTTTCTTGAAAACTCAAAGTGGTCAAAATTGAATTCTTGAGTTGGATTCTTGATCTTTGTCTTGAATCTTGATATTCTTGTTAAAGTGGCACATCCGAATTCATTGTCCTTGGTGAGTTAATAAAGTTTGAAGTTTTTAAGGTTGTTAAGACAAGAAGACAAAACATTCTTAAACCTAAATCCTAGGTTGTTGTCTTCAAACCTTAATTTTTGTGGTGTTTAAGGTTCTTGTCCGAACCTAGTATTTTGATTGGTCCAAGGCTTATGTTCAAACCTTAAAAGTGTAATTTTGTCCTTTGTTGTCCGAAGTTAAAAAAAAAAAAAAAAAAAACTCTCGGTCAAAAAAAAAAAAAAAAAAAAAAAGAGTGACCGAATCAAAAAAAAAAAAACAAAAAAAAAAAACAAAAAAATAGTCGGACTTTATTTATTGTTATTATTTTCTGTTATTTAATTATTTAATTTATTTTTGAAAAGAACACATTGTTCTTAACTTGTTTCTTGAAAACCACCTTGGATTAAAAGTGCCATAACTTTTTCAATACAACTCGGAATTAGTTGATTCAAAAACCAATCTCTTTGTTTTGAAATCTAGTTTCTGAATTTCTTAGTTTCTGGTGGTAAATCAAATTATAACTTTCACGTGTTCTAAACACTCTTGACGTGATTTCTTGTTACATCTCTTGATTTGATTTGTGAAAATTTGTGTGTGGAACTTGCTGATTGAGATCTTGCTATTAAAGTAATTGAACTTTGGTGAATCTTAATAACCCCACATATTCATTAATTGAGAGTAGTAGCTAGGTTAAACAAGAGAGAACACTACATAAATAAAGTGGAGAGTACCTACTATCCAATAGTGAGGAACCCGAGAGGTATATACACATATATTTCTTGTGCTTTCACTAACATTGCAGGTTTATTAATCAATGAGGAGAAAAAGTAATAATACTCTTAAGTTGGAGATTGATGAATTAATGCAAACATTCCAAAAGTTGATACAACCACATGATGAAACTCAGGAGGCTACAACTATATCTTCAGCATGTGTACAAAAGTTTTATACAAGGTGCAATGTTCAAAGTACAGTATGTGCTACAGTGATTGACAGTGGGAAAAGCTCTAACTTTGCTAATGAGCTCATGGTAGAAAGGTTGAATTTACAAACCACTCCACATCCAAATCCTTACTTGCTGCAATGGAGTGATAATTGTGGTGAAGTATGGGTGACAATGCAAGTCAAGGTTGCACTCTCAATTGGAAGGTACAAAGATGAGGTACTATGTGATATATGTCCTATGCAAACATCTTGTCTTTTATTGGGAAAACCGTGGCAGCTTGATTGCAAGGGTGCTTACAATGATCTCAAAAGTTGCTATTCACTCATGAAAGATGGTAAGAAGTTTAATATCCGAGCTTCAACACCTTGTGAAGTTTCTGAAGATCAAACTAGAATTTCTAAAGCTTGTAAAGAGATGAGTGCCGCCAAGGAGAAGAAAGTTCAAGAGCAACAAAGTGTAATAGCTAGTGCATCTTGTAATGGCCGAGCTTTAAGTCTTTTAAAGTCTTGTTATTTTACTTCTTCTAGCGAGTTTAAGAGAGGAATACTAGATAAGCAATCAATGTACTTACTTGATGATAGTGATCACCATTTCAATTGTTTGCTGCCTAGTACATATGTTTTGCAGGTTTTTGGAGTTCGTAAGAGTTTAATGGAGTTCGAAACAATCCAATCCGCCTTAGCTTTTTTCCCACAAGGTAAGCAAGGAAAGTTAGGTAAGTATGAAAGTTTCTTGATTGATTTCAATGGTTTAAATGTCAAGAACTTTGTTAATGTCAATGCTATTGATTTTCAAAGTTTGAATTCTGTTTTGACTCAATTTCAATATCTTTCATATACCTTTGAAACATTAGTTCGAAATTCTTTACCATGTGTTTTAAAATCCAATGATTTGTGTTTTGGAAAGCAACTTATTTCACATAATTCTTCAATAATAAATTCCTATTATTTTATATTGAATGAGTTTATATATAGTTTCTTCACATGCTATGTTGCTTATCTAATACATGAATTATATTTTGAGCTTAATGATTATAATTTCGAACTACATCAATCCTTTGTATGCACTCATTCAAGTGTTAATTATATTAACTCTACTTGCTGGATTATTCATTCCTTTGATTATTTGTTTCGTGACTTTGCTCACATCCATCAAGTTCAAAGAGGTCCTTTGGTAACTCAACACTTGTATGGTATGTTATCTCCGTTCCAACTTTCTTTTGAATTCCAAGAGGTAAAATTTTCTGTTTACAACTATTCAATAGATTGTTTACATTCTAGTCTTTGGAATTACACTCTCATATTTGATAACTTTCGCATGTTTTTCAAGGTATTAGTTCGTCCATATGATTTCCAATTTTGTCAAGGTGCATTTAGGGATAGCTATTATGATACATTACATGCACTATCCACACTTGTGAATTATTTTGACATTGATGCAACTTCCTCTTATATAAGAACATATATTCGTCCATATAAATTTATGTTTATTATTCATAACTTTGTTCTTTGGACTAATAGATTTCTTTTGTTCTTTGGGGAAATAAAGCGTGATTGCTCGCGAGGTGTTGCATTCCGAAACAACTTGATTCTTGTGAAGTTCGTGATTTTGGTGTTTGATCCAGGAACTCAACTTCTAAGATTCGAGGACGAATCCTTTCGAGGAGGGAGGGAATGATGAGAATGAGCCGTGTCCATGTTCGTGGTGTTAAAGTCACTTGGTCATCCTGAAAGTTTCTGTCACGTTTTGGTATTCTGGACATAACTCTTTCGATATAACTTGGAATTGCATGATTCAAGAAGCTCTGGAACGATAAGAGATAGAGCTACAACTTGCATGTTTTATGTTTTCCAAGATTCTGACGGTATCATCGTGTAATATGGCTGCCAAAATGAGTGACGGGATTCTGGCAGATTTCCATCTCGAATTTCATGGACTATATTGAAGACCAAGATGGCGTGCTTGGGCTTTTCCAACTTTGGATCACGCCATTGTTTAATTTTAGGGTTTCTTTTTAAGTTGTAATAATTAAGTCCATTAATTATGGGCTTAAGTCTTGGTGTTTTAATTATGGGCTAAGTAATTACTTGATCCAATTATCTTGCATGATAATGGCAAGTAAAGCAAATCCTTTTTGGACAAGGATTTGGTAGTTAGTTGTAGTTTCCTTTTCCAATTTGGAAAGTTGATTAGTTTAGGAAACAAGAAGCCAAAACACGTTTTGCTTCTTCATTAAAAACTGTCTAACCTAATCCTTTTACAACTTGGATTAGTTAGTTAGCTAGTTTGTTAAGAAGTCAAGTTGTACTTTGCAACTACTAGGGTTTATTTCCTTTTCCTTCTTGGCATGGCCGAAACTCATCCCCTATAAAAAGGAGATGCATGTAACGTTTTTACACAATAAGTTGGTGAATAAAATTGAGTTTTTAGCTTTGCTAAAATTCGTGAATTAACTCCTTGAGTTGTTCAAAGCCTTGAAGAGTTATTTAACTGTTCATTGTAGTTAATCCCCTTTAGCGTGACCTATAGGAGATTACACCAATTGTTCTTTATTTAAAGAGCAGGCCTAATTAACTTGTTTAACTGATTGAATTTTCATAGGTTAAATTAAGTTCATTAGTAATAAAACGTGAAGTTTTGATTTACTCAATTCCTAGCGTTTTTCCTTTGATTTCGTTCCATCCAATTTTGTGTTCTTGTTGTGGATTATCTTGGTAAGAGCAACACGGTCCTATAGTTTGTGTGGGAGATTCGAATTTGGTCCAGGAGTTGGAGCCTCGGCCATACAACATTCGCATCAATGGGAGTTAATAAATATCCTTATAAATCCTAACTATACACATTTCTATTGTATTTAAAATTTAATTTAACTTGATATATTAATTAGAGCCTATACTACTCTATAATGAATAATCTATTAACACAAATTTCTATGCAAAATTTTAATTTATTTCCCATTTGGTCACTAGACTTTTTCATTTTTCAAAAAAATTATAATAAGCCTATTAGGAATGTAATTAAATTTACAATAAATTTTACCAACTTCCGCCCACCTACCATGCATAAATATTTTTACCTAAAAAAAATGAATAACACTAAAAATAATCTCTATATTAATAACATTTTCTTGACAGTTCTCTCTCACTAAACATTTTAACTCTTCACAATTATAAAGTAACGAAATGAAGAAATGTTCTAATCTCGAATCCAGTATTGATAGTGAGGATGATGATATTGAATCCCTTCTTGATTTTTCATCTCGATCGATTTAATAATCTGCCAGAGTAAAAATTCTATTACCATAATTTATTTTACTATTTTTGTCAAATTTTACAAATTTAATATATTTTTTATATAACTTGCCTGAATGTAAAATTAGAATTTCTATTCACTATGGTTTAGTACTTACAAAATTTTAAAATTTTTATATGTGCAGATTTTGATAATTTAAACTTTTGTTGAAAAAGCATTCCACTTGATTGCAACAGTAGCAGAAAATTTCAGAGCCTGATTTATGGCCCGTATCAAGTTGTTGTTCCACAAGAAATAATTAATAGGTAAAAATCAATTCTAAATAAGCGATACTCAAATTAGACTCACTTTTGAGATTCTAAATTGGAATTGATATACTATTTGGATGTCTAAACACTAATGAAATGGAAAAGTGCAGTTATTTTTTCCTTCTGCTTTGAAATGACATTTTCTCTATACATTATGCAGGGGTCATGATTTCAGCAAAACAGATTTTGGCCCTCATACAGATATTCCATTTTATCAATTTAATTTTACACTTGTGTATTTCTTCCTTTGTATCAAAGAAAAATCAATCAATATTTTCAATAGTGTTTTTCACAAATGATAAAAATAATTATGCAGAATCGATTTTACTATTTACAAAACTTAGGTAGCGGAGCATCAAGGCTTCAATTAGTTCAAATGCACCAATTAATGGAGGAGACGATCTTATTAATGATGATGAGATGGTGATCGATAGTTGAGTAGGCAATGCAAGGACTGTAAAGATTATGGTCACCGTGAGATTTTGATATATTATTTAGATTTAGTATAAGTAGGTTATGTAGTGGATTGAAATGAAATTTTTTTGTACTTATTTAGGTCGTTTTGCTTATTGTAATGGAAATTTTTTTTGGTTATTTTTATTTTTTAAATTATTTTTTCTGCAATTAAGTGCTTATTTTACGTTTGTGTGTAAATTAAGTTTTAGATCTCTATAAAGACGGAGATTTGTCATTATTAGAGAAGAGTATCTAGAGATTAATCTAGAAACTTGTGAGTAGGAAATTTTCTCTGTCTAGAATTTAATTTTTGATTGCGATTTTATTCGATTTTTTGGACCGATTGTTGGAATTCAATCTCAATTAAGGAAGCATTCAACAATTCTCTTGTGATTTTGAGTTTTTTGAAGCAATTTAATCGGTAAATTCTTCCAATTTAATGAAGATGAATTGTTGAATGCTGCACTTTGTTGATCACAAGTTGAGAATGATTTCTTTCGGCTAAATTTGTGATGTTCTAGGGTTCCAATGGATGGATACTCCATTTAGGCAACTTAATACGATGCAATTAACGTGATCTATGAAGAACAAAATCATACTTTATTTTGCTCTATGAATTCTGTTAAATCTCATGAATTTGCACCTGTATTGTTGAATTGAACTTTAGTTGCGGTCGTCATGATGAATTGAAGGTAGATTCATGAATATTTGTTGAGAATTTATGAGATGAGAACTGGAGTATGAAATGAAGTCTTTGCATTTGTTTTGCTTGGTTCGTTTTTTGAAATGCGGTCGTCATGCTTATTTTGGATCTCGAAATCTTTAGATCAAAGTGTGAAGAAATTCTATGTGCTAATAAAGACATAAGAACCTAAATTTAGGCCTCATACAGATTTTTGCTTCTTATTTATTTGTTTGTGCTTATCTACTACGAGTTCATTACTCTTGGTATATGAGTGGTATTTTACAGGAGTACAAACCTTGTATGCCTAGATCTCATAGATCCGGAAGAGAACCAGAGTATCTCCTTGATCTCGAGTTGGAAAGAACTTTAAGGAATCGACAAAGAGATAGAGGAATGGCCAATCAGGAACCTAGACCACCAAGATTTGGTGACCATTATGCTATCAGCTTTGAGAATGGATTTGACCAGTAGGACATTGATGTGGAGAGTTATCATATTCCTACATAGATTGTCTACATGATCACCCAAGGTCAATTTTTCTAGGGGATGGATAATGAGGACCCAAACGAACATCTAGATTGATTTTTGGGACTATGCAGTACATTCAAACTTCAACGTGTACCTCGGAGTGAAGTGCATAGGATTTTCTTCCCTTTGTCTTTGAGAGGTAAAGCCAAACACTGGTTAAAATCTATAGGAGGCACAACTGCGTTAACATCTTTTGAAGAACTTCAAAAGAAATGTTTGGCCAAATACTTCCCACCTGCCAAGTTAAAAAAGATGAGGATGGACATTATGAATTTCCAGCAACATGAGGGAGAGACATTTCGTGAAGCTTGGGAGCGCTTTAATGACTTGATCAGACAATGCCCAAACCATGACCATAGAGAGATTCGAGAGCTGAACACTTTTTTTAAAGGACTTTCTACAGAATCTTCATTAATGGTAAAAATATGTGCGAACGGAGATTTGAAAGATAAAAGTGTTCCAGAGGTAAGAGAGCTTTTTGACAAGATTACTGAGGATTAATATCTTTTTGACCTAGATGATGAAACTTCCTTTGGAGCTAATTTTGAAGCTTTGGCAAAACAAGTCCAAACACTCAAGGCCACACAAGCAAAAACTCCAGTGTTATCTTGTGGACTTTGCAAATGAGAGCACTACACTGATTAATGTGCTATCACCACTGAATCACTTCAATATGTCAGCAACTACAACAAGCCTCAGTATTTGGGTAATAGGCCATGTGGCAGTGGTCCAAGTAATTGGAGTCAAAAAAATCAAGGAGGCCAATATTACCTAAGCAATGATTAGTGAAGATCTTTAAACCCACCTCCTAAGTTTGACCATCTACCAAATGTACAAGAGACAAGGAAGCCTTCTATGGAGGATATGTTCCACCATATCATGGACAAGCTGGATAAAGCAAACAAAGATTTGCTAGGTTGGAGACAAGTGTCAAACACCATGATGCAACCATAAAAAATATTGAAATATAGTTTGGGCAATTGGTCAATGTAGTGCATCATAGCACCAGTGGATCTCTCCCGAATGATACAGTCCCTAATCCTAAGGGCAAGAAAGTTTGTAATGCAATCACCTTGAGGAGTGGAAAGTAATTGCAAGGAACCACTACGGGAGGTGACATATAGCATCATGAGGCTGTAGTTGAGGGAGCTGAGGAGGATTGTACAAATGAGGTCATTGCACCTGAGAGTAATGATGATGGCAAGGAGGTGATCAAAAAAGTGGGAAGATCACCAAGTCCTTACAACTATCCTGAGTATGCTCATCTTCCTCCATTTCTTGAGAGAGTGCAACCCCACCCAAAAGGGGAGCACAATTTGATAGATTTTTGAATATAGTGAGGCAAGTTAATATGAGCCTTCCTTTGCTGGACTTGGTGTCTACTATGCCAAAATATGCAAAATTCCTCAAAGATCTCATTTCCAATAAGGAGTAAATTTTGAAGTGTGAGACACCCATAATGCTTACGGAATGTAGTCAAGCATGGTTGGTGCATAATCTACCACCCAAATTGAAAGATCTAGGGAGTTGCACCATTCCTTGCAGGATAGGCACCAGATACTTTGCCAAGGCATTATGTGACCTTGGTGCTGGAATCAACTTGATGCCTCTCTCTATTGCTGTAAATGTGGGTTTGGGTGGAAGGATAAGACTTGTGGCTATGACACTACAACTTGCAAATCGGTCTTTGGTGAAACCAATGGGGATGATGGAAGATGTGCTAGTCATGATCGACAAATTTAAACTCCCTGTGGATTTCATTGTGCTTGACGTGGAAGAAGACCCAGAGGTACCTATTATTTTTGGTAAACCATTTCTTAATACTGGGGATACATTGATTGGAGTGAAAAGCAAAACTGTGACTTTTAGGATTAATAATGTCAATTATGCTATGAAGCATCCTATGCATGTGGAACCTTTGTTTTGCAAATAAAGTTGTAGCATGGAATATGCATGTAGAGTGTTGTGTCCTAGATGAATATACATAATTTCATTGCGATAAGGTAGAATAGGATGATGAAGATTGTATGATTGTTTTTAAGATTGCAAATTTAGTAGAGTGTTGTGTCCTAGATGAATCAATTTTTGAAATGCAAGATGAAGTGCTAGTAGAATATCCTTTACAGGAAGCATGTGTTAAGAGTCTAGAAAAGGATAGTGTTTGCAATGCTATAACTAATGATGTTTGTGTACCCACTGAGGTGAGGTATGAAGAAGTGTTGTGCAGGAATGAGAAACTCATGCCATCCATAATGGTGCCACCCAAGTTAGAGCTTAAGCCCTTGCCACCTTAGTTGAAATATGTTTTCTTGGGTGAGAATGATACTTTGCCCGTAGTGATCTTTTCAAAGTTAGAAGTGTGGCAAAAAGAGAACTTACTTGGTGTGTTGAGAAAATTCAAGCAGGCCATTGGTTGGACCATAGCAGACATAAAAGGTATTAACACAAGCATCTGTATGCATAAAATCTTGCAGAAGGAGAATGCTATTCTAGTAAGAGATAGGCAAAGGAAGCTAAATCCTCAAATGATGGAAGTGGTGAAAAATGAAGTTATTAAGCTTCTTGACTTTGGTGTGATTTTCCCAATTTCTGATAGTGAGTGGGTGAGCCTCATGCAATGTATGCCTAAGAAGGGTGGAGTAACAATGGTGAAGAATGAGGCTAATGAGCTCTTGGCGACTAGGATCATCAGTGTGTGGCGCGTGTGCATAAATTATCGCAAGCTCAACAAAGCAACAAGGAAATACCATTTTTCCCTACCTTTTTTGGAGTAATTACTAGACCGAATTGTAGGGTTTCTATTCTATTGTTTCTTGGATGGATATTCATACTGTAATCAAATTGCAGTAGACCCCAATGGTCAAGAGAAGACCACATTCACATGCCCATTTGGCATCTTTGCCTATAAGAGGATGTCTTTTGGCCTATGCAATGCTCCTGCAAACTTCCAAAGGTGCATGATAGCCATTTTCCACGATATGGTAGAATCCATCATTGAGAATTTCATGGATGAATTTTCAGTATTTGGCATGACCTTTGATTAGTGCCTTTACAATTTGGCAAGAGTGCTGCATAGATGTGAGGAGACCCATTTGGTCCTCAATTAGGAGAAGTGCCAATTTATGGTGTAGGAGGGCATAGTCTTGGGGCATTAAATCTCACACAAAGGTATTGAAGTAGACAAGGCCAAGGTGGATGTCATAGGCAAATTACCACCTCCTACAACTGTTAAGGGCATAAAAAGCTTCTTGGGCCATGCTAGATTTTATAGAAGATTCATCAAGGATTTTTCAAAGATTGTAAGGCCATTGTGTAGCCTACCAGAGAAAGATGTTAAATTCGTTTTTAGTGAAGAGTGTTAAAGGGATTCGATCTACTGAAAGAAAGGCTTGTGAAAGCTCCAGTGATAATCACACCAAAATATGGTGACCCCTTTTAGATTATGTGTGACCCCAATGACTATGCTCTTGGTGATGTGCTTGGGTAAAGGAGGAACAAGGTATTCCATACTATCTATTATGCCAGCAATTGTAGAACGAGGCTCAAATGAACTACACAACAACTGAAAAGGAAATGCTCGCAGTGGTTTTTGTCTTTGATAAATTTTGTGCATATTTGTTGGGCTCTAAGGTGATTGTGCACAATGACCATGTAGCCCTAAAATATTTGTTGGCCAAGAATTAGGCAAAGCCTAGGCTCATCATATAGGTCTTGCTTCTTCAGGAATTTGATGTGGAAATTAGGAATCGCAAGGGGTTTGAAAATGTGGTGGCCGATCACTTGTCAAGACTGGACTCCATGGGCAGGACAAGTCAAATTTGTTGATTCGTGAACATTTCCTAGATGAGCAAATTTTCAAGGTGGAAAATGAGGAGTTGCCTTTGTATGCAGAGATTGCCAATTTTGTGGTGGCCGGGCAAGTAACATCATACTACTCGCATGAGCAAAGGAAGAAGCTGAGGTACGATGCCAAGTATTTTTTTTGGGAGACCATAACCTATACAAGATATGTAGTGACCAAGTGATAAGAAAGTGTGTGAAGGATTGTGAGAAGGATGAAATTTTGAAGGCATGCCATGAAGCCCTATTTGCAGGTCATTTTGGTGCTACTAGGACGGGCTTCAAAGTGCTGCAAGTTGTTTTCTATTGGCCTCACATCTTTGTTGATGCATGCATATAGGTGGGTCATTGTGACAAATGCCAAAAGGAGTGGCAACATCTCCTCGCAGAATGAGATGCCCCTAAACATCATTCTCAAAGTAGAACTCTTTGACGTTTGGGGCATAGACTTCATGGGGCCTTTTCCCAAGTCATGTGGCATGGAGTTTATTCTAGTGGCTGTGGACTATGTGTCGAAGTGGGTTGAGGCCGTGGCGCTCCCACACAATGATGCACGAAGTGTGGCATCATTTCTTAAAAAACATATCTTCAATAGATTTGGCACTCCAAGAGCTATAATCAGTGAAGGGGGTTCACACTTTTGCAACAAAATTTTTGCATCATTGTTGGCTAAGTATGGTGTGAAGCACATGGTGTCTACCGCATACCATCCACAGACTAGGTGTCAGGCTGAAATCTCTAATAGAGAAATAAAAAAGGTATTGGAAAATGTGGTAGAACCTAGTAGGAAGGATTGGGCCATGAAGTTAGATGATGCATTATGGGTGTACAGAACTGCATATAAAACTCATGTTGGTGCCTCACCATTTTGACTCATTTTTAGCAAGGAGTGCCACTTGCCTATAGCACTTGAGCACAAGGCTTTTTAGGCTATTCAAAAGCTGAATATGGATTTGGATATAGCACAATCTAAGCAGATGATGGAGCTCAATGAGCTTGATGAATTTTGGTTCAACTCTTATGTTAGTGCCAAGTTTTATAAAGAGCGGACCAAGAAAATGCACGATGTCAAGATTTGAGCTAAGAGTTTTGCTCCTGGGTAACTGGTTTTGTTATATGAGTCCAGGTTTAGGCTTTTCCCTAAAATGTTGAAGTCAAGATGAACTGGCCCTTTTTGTGTCACCAAAGTATTACTATATAGAGTTGTGGAAATATTGAACAAGAAGAGTGGTAATGCTTGGCAAGAGAATGGCCATCGGCTCAAGCCTTACATAGCTCATACAGAGAAGGACATGGGTAGAGTGCCATATGAAGCACTACATGAACTCTTCTTGGATGATCATATGCAATAGCACATTACTGGCATCACGTCGAGTTGACTACATTAACACAAGTGCTAATGGGAGGCAACCCAACATATTTTCACTTACTTAAATTTGTCTTGTTAATTTTGGTTTTATAGTTTTAATTTTTCTCTTAATATTTTGATTATGTTGTTTCATGTCTAAGAAATGTCACTGAATTTTGCAGATGCACAGTTGCGCAATTGGAATGGTTACACTTCAATGAATGTCGTGGTAAGTCACTAGTAAGACACACACATATAGATACTTTATGAACATGGACTCCATTCTTTATGAGCTTATATGCAAAGTTTGAAAAGCTGCACGTATGAAAGTTGATGGGACTTTTGTGTCATTTGTGTCATGTGACTAACTATTTGAGGAATAATGTCTTTTGTCATCAAACTTGAATGGTCGCAGATAGGCATAATAATGAAACATGCCAATGAATGCTTAAGTTAGGACCACAAGTTAGGTGTATTTTGTCTTCAAGTAGTTGGCCATTTGTGGTGATTGACTGATCCCTTAGCTGTCCTCTCTTTTTGAGTCTATAAATTCATGCAAAGGTAGTGCTTGAAACCACTCACAAGCAAGCTTGGTGTATTGATGTTTGGTGGTGCTGCTAGGAATTCATCTTTCTCAAGCTCTTTATCTCCTTCTCTCAAGATCAAGGTACTAGTCTTTGCTCATGCTTTATTCATTAAGTAAGAGATATAGTACTTGTTCCATTATTCTTTCATTCGTTATCTAAGATAAAGGCTAGTGTTAAAGCTCAGGTGAAGAATGTTTTCCAAGCTTGAAATGCTATGTTCTCTTCTTGAACTCTTGTTGTGAGTTGAGTGAATCCCAAGGAAATTGTTTGTAGACCGTGCTTAACTAAATGCTAAGTGTGGGGTCAATAGTTGCATGCTTGATTCAGTTCTGCCATAGTTTGGTAATTGAAACATAACTTTATTAATTTACCTCCAAATTTGGTAATTTCAATTATGATGCTTAGTTAAGACTCTGAGCTACAACATTTATGTTTTGCATTTTTGCTGATTTTGCACTTATAGAATTCCATTTTGGGGGCTAAAGTGTCGTGGAAGCTGAATTCCCCATGTGACTGTAGGCATATTTCGGCCCAGTTTTGACACAGTCCAGTGTTTTGAGCATAACTTGATCATTTGAACTGCAAACTTGGTAATTTCAATTTCTGTGTTTAGCTACAAGTCAGCCCTACAACTTTTGGCTTGTGAGTTGTGGCAAATTTTGCTCGCCATGAATTTCATTTTGTGTGTCTAAATGTTGGTTTAAGTTAGAATTTCTACGTTATACATTCTGCCCAGTTTACCATATATTCGGTATTTCAGACATAATTTGGTCAATTTAACTCTACATCAAGTGCTTCAAAATACTGCATTTAGCTTAAACTCAAGGCTACAACTTTTATGTTTTGGGTTTGGTCAAATTCTATATGTACTGAACTCCATGTTAGGTGTGAAGTATGTGTTTGAGCTGAAATTTCAGTATCGATATTGTGAATTTTCTACCTATCTTGTCATAGTGTAGTATTTTGGACATAACTTAGACATTTTTACTCCAAATCTAGTGAGTCCAAGTGCTAAGTTTAGATCAGATGCAGAGCTCCAAGTTTTGTTTTGTGAGTGTTGACGAATTCTATTTGCATAGAATTCTATATTGTATGTGAAGATGATAGAGTAAGCTGAATTTCCTAATTTGAATTACTGCTTGAGCTGTCCAGGTCTGCCAGGGTTGGTAATTTAGCTCTAAGTGAGTCATTTGTACTTTAAACTTGGTGATTCCAATTTCTGTAATTAGCTAACACTTAGGCCTATAGCTTTAATTTTTGGGGAATGGCCTGATTCTGTTTGTGCCACGATACATGTTGGGGGTAATGTGCACCCAAAAGCTGAATGTCAAATGGCTAGGACTTACCTCGTTGCTGCATGACCTGCCATTTGCTTTAAGAGTTTTGCTTGTGGGGTTGACCTTGTTATATCTTACATTCAGTATCCTCTAATGGGGCTAAAGAAGGGTTCAACCTCACGAAAGGGCAAGGCTCGAGGGCCAATTGATTTTGATGATGACTACTTCCCTGAGAATTTGCCTATTTTTTAAGATCCCCCGGAAGTCACGATGATTCCATCACTACCCAAGAAATGTATGGGAGCGGCACCTCTCTCGGTGTTTGTCAATGATGAGGCAAGGGTGAGATGGGAAAATGGAGTGCACGTGAAGAAGTTGCATTTGGAGAGAGCTTTCAATGTGGACAAGGGTCCGTTCCGAAAGTTGATGAAGTTCCACAAATTTAATCAGAGGCTGGTTCTTGCACCCGAGTTCTATAATATCAGCATAGCTAAGGAACCCTATGCTATACGCAAGTTCCCTAACAGGGACGGTGCTGTCTATGTTCGGGGGAAATGGGGGAACATAGATAGTGAGGTGGTCAACGCGTATTTGGGCACACCTAGCTACCAAGAAAATGAGTTTGAGTGTTTTGACGACGATGCTGCAGACCAGCCCCTGCTTGAGGAGCTTGCTCATTGTGGGTCAGAATGGGTAGTAAATCAGAGGGGGGAGCGGAAGCACATCACTCAGCCGTCTTTGCATTGCGATGTGAAGATATAGCATATGTTCATCTTGTCACGGCTCATGCCCAGCTCACATGTCACCAAGGTTATGCGTGGTTGTTTATACCTTATCTCGGCTATTCGAAATCACAAGCCTCTTAATGTGGGACAAATTATCGTGGATCATATCCGACCGTACATAGATGAGGATGGTGCGGCGGCCTATTTTCCAGTCTTGATTGAAGAACTTTGTTGGGCGCAAGGGGTGGATGATGATATGAGAGCGGATTGGCACAAGGTCAGAACTCCCATCTCCACTTCTCTGTGTGTGAAATATCTGCACATGGACCGAGCATTAGCTAGCGCATCACCACCTGCGAATGAGATGACCCAAGCTAACTTTGAGGCCCCTGTGCATTATGGTCAGCATAAGCCTCCCTCTTTTGACTTTACTTCCTTTAACAATGCTTTGCAAGATCTCCAGCACTCTATGGACACCCGCTTTCAGCGTTTGGATGAGAGGCTCGATGGATTGCACCAAGACTACACCACTCAAGCTTTCACCATTAGTACAAAATTGGATAACATTGCCTCTATTTCATAGCAGCAGTTCGAAGTGCTCTACCATAGGCAATACAAGATGCAATGTAAAATTGATTATTGCAATAAGTTAGCTGTCTGGTACCACACCGCTCCTAGGTCTCCGAAGGCAATGCCAGCCTCTGCCTATGATTTGACGATGTTTTCACAGAAAAATTTGATGGTGAATGAGGAGACTAGGGTAGAGTATGAACTCTCACCTACGGTACCTGGCGTGTCGTCCCTTCCGCAGCTGCCTATATTTGGTTGAGCGCCGACGTACCCTCCTACTCCCACTTTGTAGTATGACCCCAATTTCTTGCTTGCGGTCCGCTTACCGAATTTCAATGATATTGGGAGGCCATTCTTGGGACCCTTATTCTCTAATGCGACAGCCTTCACTGCGCCATTTCCTGGACCTATTTTCTCCACTTCAGCGGCATTTTTGGCACCCTTATCGTCTATGCCCTCGTCTTCCACTCAGAGAGCTCCTTCTTCCTAGCTTTTTTTCATTGAGAACAATGCTTGTGTTAAGTGTGGGGGAGTGTTGGTTGGATTTGCCATTTGTGCTATGCTTTTTTTTTGCCTGGTGTTAAAATGTCTGAGACGTTTTGTGCTATTTTGTGGGCAGAAGGTGTTGCCATGTTGCTATGCTTTGTTTTGCCTTACGTTGAAGTGTCTGAGATGTTTGTAGTGTTGAAGTTTGGGTTGGTGCTATGTTGTGCTGCTAGGATGTTAGTAGGTGTGGGTTGTGGAAAAGAGAGAATGCTAAGTATGTATTTGTGAGTGGTGAGTTGGTGAAAAATGTTAGAAGTTGTAGCTGCATCATGATATGTCAATGAAAAAGTGGCTGTTTTGTGAGTCAATGATAAGTGGTGTTTGGTTTGTGTTGAGTATGTGTAGGAAATGTGATATCATCTTGTATTCAAAGCATTTGTATCCTTTATACTATGCCATCAATCAAGTTCGTCACCTTGTTCTTTTATGTTGTGTATGCGCAAAAAAAAAATCTAGCACCAAACTTGATGAGTTTAGTACATTTTGTTGGCCAAGGCAATATGTCAAAGTAAGATAAATATGCCATGCAAAAACCTAAAAGATATAGGAGGTAATATGAATGGAGTTTGTTCTTTTGTTGTTCACATTTCTTGTGTTGTCAGTGTTCTTGCATGTATAATCTTTTGAAGACACATATGAACATTTGGTTATATGAGAAAGGATATGGAGAAAAATCCTTTGGCAACTGGGAATGAAAAGTCATAAGACCCTGGCAAGCAAATAAAGGGAAAAAAGAGCCATAAAACGCGGGCAAAGAGTGGGAAAAAGAGCCACAAAACCCAAGCAGCTAAGCGCCAATGTGTGCAGGAAAATGATGCACCAAAGTGAAGAAGGAAAGAAAAGGGGAAATACCCCATAGTAGCACCAATGTGCACTTAGGTAAACCATTGATCTAGTGTGCTGCTTGTTCATGTGTGTGGATAGGGTGATTGTTGTGCAATAAACGGTAAGGTGGAGTGCTAAGTGATATGCATATAAAGAGAATGAATGAAGTCGGCATCTCTTAGCACACACTTGCATGCATGGCATTTTGGTCTTTATTTGTTATACCTTGGTTGATAATGTGTGTTAAATTTCTGAGAGTTAGGGGTCGGGTTAAATTTTTGGTAGTTTTTTTGTGTGAAAACGTTTTGATTAATTTGGTGATTGGCATTGTGAGTAAAAGGGGATGTGATGAATGCAAATGATAACACATGGTTAGATAGAAGTGTGTGTGAAATTTGCTTGGAACAAGTAAAATTTTAAGTATGGGGAAAATTGATAAGTCGATTTTATATTGACATATGTATGCTATTTTCATTTGACTTTAGTTATGTTTTAATGCAAGTTGTGTAAAAATATGTGCTGATTTGTAAGTCTATGTGATGCATCATGTGTAGTGCAATCGTTGGGGTAATTGGTGGAAAAGGGCTATGAATTGTGCACTATTGTGCACATGAAACACACAAGGCACACATGCAGCACTCGGCTCATGCACACTACGCACATCATGCATTCGCATCGCTCACTCCTCGTGCACATACCGCACACTTGCACTACACTCACCTTGCACAAGCACCCGCCACACTCCTCGCACGCCTCACTTACACGCTGCACGCATGGTGCGCGAGGCACTCATGCAAGCTGCGCGTAAACACCGCGCAGCATGACACAACTCTCGTGCACTACATTCGAACGCTGCGTGCACCATACGCGCAACCCTCGTGCACTCATGCATGTTGCACTCAAAATACACTGTAAGGCACATTATATGCACACATGAGCACTACTTTTTTGCAAAATGCACACTACTCAACATATGCACATAGGCACATATATGAGCAACACTTGTACGAGCATGCATAAGAACACTAACACCAACACTTGCACATTCATGCACCGTTGCACCAACACAACACAGCACACTCATGCACACCTCCACATCACTTACACATTTTCACCCAATGCACTGATGTTTTCATAGTGCGGTCGACCTGGGCTGCTATACTGTGAAAACATTTTCATGGTGCGGCCTTCCTGGGCTGCAGCACTGTGAAATTATTTTCATGGTGCAGCCGCCCGGGCTGCCGCACAGTGTAATTTTGTGTCTTTTGTTTCAAATATTTTCTAAGTGTTGAATTCTTCCTTTTCTTGTGCAGATTTTGGAGGCATGTGGACGAATGCTCAGAGGAGTAATGTGCAAAGTGCAAATGCGAAGTGTGTTGGCTAAAAAGCGCGAGATGCTGGAGGGGTTGCTGACGTGGAGCACAGTGCACGTGCATATTTGGATAACTTTTCATCACAATGGCATTTCTATAATTAAGTGCTTAGTTTACGTTTGCATATAGATTAAGCTTTAGATCTCTATAAAAAGGGAGATTTGTCATTATTATAGGAGAATATCCAGAGATTAATCTATAAACTTGTGAGTGGGAAATTTTTTCTCTCTAGAACTTTCTCTCTATGTAATTTTCTCTCTCTAAAATTTGATTTCCGATCGCAATTTTGTTCAAATTTTTGGACCAATCGTTGGAATTCAATTCTCAATTAAGGAAGGATTGAACAATTCTCTTGTGATTTTGAGCTTTTTGAGGCAATTTAATCAGTAAATTCTTCCAATTTAATGAAGATGAATTGTTTAATACTGTACTTTGTTGATCACGAGTTGAGAATGATTTCTTCCGGCTAAATTTGTGATGTTCTAGGGTTTCGATAGACGAATACTCTATTTAGGCAACTTAATGCGATGCAATTAATGTGATCTATGAAGAATGAAATCATACTCTGTTTTGCTCTATGAATTCTATTAAATCTTATGATATTGCACCTGTATTGTTGAATTGAACTTTAGTTGCGGTCGTTATGCTGAATTGAAGCTAGATTCATAAATATTTGTTGAGAATTTGTGAGATGAGAATTGGAGCATGAAATGAAGTCTTTGCACTTGTTTTACTTGGCTTGTTTTCTGATATGCGGTCATCATTCTAATTTTGGATCTCAGAATCTTTAGATCAAAGTGTAAGGAAATTCTCTGGTGTTAATGAAGACATAAGAAACTAAATTCAGGCCTCGCCATGGGAAGTCTTTGTAAAATAATTGCTAGAGTAATTAGAAATAGATAATTGAGAAGTTGCGGTGTAAATGCATCATTCTTAGGCCTCGCCATGGGAAAAGAATGATGACAAAAAACCTAGGATGTAGTGTAGTCATCATGCTGACTGTAGGTTAGGTTTTCAGGCATATAGTTCTCCTTTAGTTTTGCACACATGTTAATTGCACTGAGTGAGTTGTTTAGGTGAGCATTCATCCGGAGAAGGAACCCTAGGACATCCTCTTCACTATATTTGCATTTACATTTTAATTGTTGTTCTTGCTTCTTTTGTTCTTGTGACAACATTTAGAGTAACTTTAGAGTTTCTTGAAACCACTATTCCTTGTGGAACGAAACCCTATCACCACTGTTATAGTTAATTAGGGATAAATTGGTACGCACGCGATAAACGCATCATGTACCATAAAAATACTAAAAAATAAGGCAAAATCGTAAAGAAAAGAGCGCGTTTAGAGGTAGTCTAAGTGGTACTCTACATGCGCCATGTATTTTAATGTTGTGGACTAAACAACATAGATTGCAGCAGGTTGCGCTACATCCTCTTTAGCAATTCTGGAGGTTGGCATAGGGTAGTGGATGCTGCGTTATGGCATTTTTGGCTGGCAGATCCATGATGCGCCTTGTAGCAGTAGGCTACACTACCTACTCAGCACACTTTCTTCATTGCATGGTTTGGCTTTGATCACGCTAAACCTTTGTTTTTCCTTTTCTTTAGTCTGGATGCCCGGTACTTGTTATGCTCTTGCTGGCATAGGATGAGCATTGGTTGTACCATGGCAACTTAGAGCACTTCACCACAGTGTTGGTGTTTGTTAGTTATGTTGGCAGCCTCTTGTTTGCCTTGGCCTTATGCCAGCGCACTTGCATTGTTGTGGCTATCTCTATATGCACCTCAGCCTAAGTTGTGTCATGCTATGCCGCATAGTTTAGCACTTTTTTTTCACAACGTAGCTTGTGTAAAGTTACACTTGATCTTCATTCATCATTTTTCTATCATCTATGCACCTAACTCTTTTTCAACACTTGTCAGCATGATGTTTCTTTGGTTGCGCAATGCATTTGATTCATTTACTCATTATGGCGTAGACAGGCTTAAGCTACATTGTGAATGACTTCCTCATGGTGCAGCTTATCATTGGTTGCACCAACTACCAATATTTTACTACTTTTTGCTACTTTTTGAGTCCTTTTCTTTATTTCTCTCTTTTGTGCTTTCTTTTTGTCCTTCCACCTAACAACACATAAACTAACATAAACAACACAAATTACTTGAGAAATAAGACAAATTCCTTATAAAATAAGGCAAATAATTTGGTGATTTACCAACTTATCAGTTACTCACAGCTCTATGAGCTCAGAAAACATACATCTATGCTAGGTGATCTTCAAGCTTACGAGCTCAAGAAGAAGACATTAATTCACAATAGTAAGGTATATAGATGATACGAGATAAAGTTGATCCAGATATACTACTTTAGTTCTATTTGGATAACAATTATGTGACAGTTCTACTTCTAATAAGATAAGTATTACTATTGCCAGTTTGCGCAAATTCTAAAAATAAAGTTGAATTTTTATATTAAAATTGCTATGTTAGCAATAATAATCATTATTTTTGTTATTGTCTTTATATCAAATTTTATTTTGCTATTTCAATACAAAAATACATTCTTCACATACTTAGTGTCAATATTTATCTTTGCATGGAGCTCATCATATATGGGACGCTTTAACTTGGTGTATAAGTGTATTATATTACTCAAAATATATTTGGGAATAAAAATAAAACTAGGATGAATAGTAGTTGATCTCTGGACAAAAAAGCACGACTTTAAAGCGGCAACTTGCGAAATCACCAAGCTCCATTCTATTTCTCCGCTGAAAAGAAGAAATAAAAAAGAGCGCCAAAAATTTGTGAGGATAGTCGTGTACCGCCAATTTTGCCCTAAAAAACTAAATGCAGTTGCGCGGTAAGATGGATTGTTTCCATAAAGAAGGGTTGGTTATCAAATGATTGGTTGTTCAAAATTATCTTATGCTGTATATAAAATGCAAAGTAAAAACAAAGCAATTACGTATGAAATATTCAAATGAGAGATAAAGTATTGCCTTGAGGGTTTCTAATGTTCAACAGTTTTCTAATGGTTTCATCGACTAGTGCAAATTAATGAGGGGATTTCTCTGCTTGTGAAGTGAACTTTGAGAAGCTGGGCAACTTACTCTAATTCAGATCACAACCTCTAAGACTTCCCCGGGCGGTGCAAGACTTAGCACAAATTTAGTTTCCAGATCCCAGCCCAGGCATGACGGTTCTATTTCACTACTTTATATTTCATTTGGCAAGGCAAACATTCAATTCATAACTTCAAATTGTCTTACAAGGATTATTCTAAGCCTTTTTCAACAGATCTAGTGACGATCATCAGTGGGCACCGCACGAAAGTCACAACTAACCAATCAAGGCTAGAAGCTCATCAACAAGATTCATCAAACTCAACTCATGTATAATTCAATACCATTTTCTTTGATCTGGATTCAATTCCAGTTGCTACCACCAATTAAACCATATCTCATCAATTCATGTTGTTTAGGACAAATTACACATTCATTAATTATATAAAATCATTCAATCACAAATCAGATAAAATTTAAGCTGTCTCAACCATTAAAGAACCTAGTAACATTAGATTCTCAAGGCAATAATGAGTTTAGTCGATCATTATGAGGATCGGCTTGGAATCCTGAGTTGTGTTTACAGAATAAGATATTTCTTGAATGTTCTAGGGTTGTACCAATTACAGAAGGTTACAATTTTGGTTGTCTCTTGATAGGTTCGTATAGTCCACTCCTTGGAATGTCTCAAGCTCCGAACCCTAAATTTCTCATGGTTTTTCCTTGTCGTGATTCCTCTCTCTTTTTATGTTAATTTATTCTTTCAATTCATTTATGTACTCTCTGTGTCCCCGTGTATCTAATATGTCTTCCCTTTGGAGCTGACGTGGCATCATCCTAGTGATCGCGTGTGCTCTTTCTTCCTGAGCTGGTGGCACGTGCCCTGTATAGTGTCAGCAAGAACATGAATGAGGTCATCTCCTTCTAGATAATCACAAAAAATTGCTTAAGCATTAAGGAAATGAACATCAAACACTTGAGATATTTTGACAGAGTGCGCTTGATGCTTGATGAGTGCATTACATGAGTGCAAGCCTGTGTGCGATATATGTGAGCATGTGAGTGCACTGTGTGAGTGGAGTGTATGAATGCGGTGCAAAGTGCGCGTGTGCACTGTGCATTCGGTGAGTGCCGAGTAAGTGCATTTGTGCCTTGTGTGCACTAGATGCATAAGTGTGCAACTTGTGTGCCAGGGTGCTGTTTGGGGAGTGTATGTGTGTTCGGATGATGTTGTATGAGTGAGTGAAGTGTTGTGTGTGCTAAGTGTGCATATGATGCATGTGATGCTAGGAGCGTTCAGTGTGAGGTGAGTGCAAGTGTACTAAGTGAATGCTTGTGCAAGTGTGCTGAGTGAAAGGTGGTAAGTGTATGTGCAAGGTGTGTGCGAAGAGTGGTGTTGTGAGGTGAGTGTGTGTACGAGTGGGGCGGGCCCAAGTGTGACCTTGCGTCCACCCCAATGTGCGTGCGAGAAGGGTGCGGACGAACCCTTTGTGAGTGTGTGGTGGTGGATGAACCAATGGGTTTGTGTGAGGGTGCAGACTCACGGTACGTCTACACCCTTTGTGTGTGCGTAAGCCACATGTGTGTGTGCGTGTGTGCTCGTCTGTGTGTGTGCGCGAGTGCATGAGTTGTGATTGTTGTGCTTGCGTGCTTTGTGTGCTAGGGAACTTGTGCGTGCTTTGTGAGTTATCTGTGTGTGTCATGAGTTTGTGAGTGCGATAGTTTCTCAACATGTGTATTGTAATTGATACAAGTAAAAATGATGGCATTTGTGCAACAATGTCTACACTTTCTTCACAAACTCTACTGTTGTTATTCATTTCACAATTAGCATAAACAACACAAAACATGTAAGAAAACACATCCATATGAACAAAAAAGCTCAAGAAATTATATAATATAAGTTAGTCTAGAACTGACTTATCAAACCCCCTACAATGAACTTTTGCTAGTCCTAAGCAAAACACTATACTGAATGTCCTTCTATTCAAGTTCAACAGATCAACATTGTAGTGCCAACAACCTATCCAATCCAAAAATGTTCACACACACTAATCATATGTTTTTTTCTTAGCTTTGAATTCTCTACACAAACATACCAGTTATCAATCAAAGGAAAATAAATAAAGACCAAGCTCTCAACATAAAGTGTGTGCTGAGGTCCTTTATGGTAACCCTCTCTGTTGGTGCACAGTACTCAAGTGAATACTTTATTTAATAATTCTTGCACTACAGTCCTTTTGTCCGCACACACTAACACTTGACACTAGAGATCAATGTTTCTTATTCGCATATTGGTGCTATATAGGGTTTTCCCTCTTTTCTCTTTTTATGCACATTGGTTTGCAAAATATTTTTCAACTTGCCGCACATTGGTGCTAGGCTGCTAGGGTTTTATGGCTCTTTTTTCTTTTTATTTTCCACAGGCTTTTTCTTTTTTTTTTCCTTATGTTTTCTCATAGTACCTCATGTCCATGTGTGTCTTCAATAGACTATATATTCAATGCAAGAGCAAATGTTTACAAGTAGAATACACAAACAAGATCAAGTTCCACATAAATTCTCTCTTATGTCATACGAACTTGTTAGCAATTATATCTTACTTTAACACCCTGCTTTGACCAATAACTTGTATTGCATGAATGAACTCCGAAACAAATGCTAAAAAAATTTTGCACGCAAAGTGTAATAGGATGGATTCGGTTCACGGCACCACAATTTGCTGATATTCTGGTGGACAATAAAGAAGATATCGCAAAATAACACCAAGATATTACACAACAACAAAACACACAACTTTAACATTTTATTGCGTATGAAAACATAACATTACAACAACTCATACGACTAGTGCTATTTACTGCCTAATTCAACACACAGCACTAGCCTTTTTCATTCCAACACTTCACACACTAAATACCTAATCACACCACCTAACAGCAGAAATACTAATATAGCAAAAACACCACCTCCATTCCCTTGTACTATCACACAAATAACACATAAATTCTAAGGCATCAATTGCACAACACAAACTTCCAACATCAACTAACTGACTCCAACATCAAACAATCAAAGACCCCCACAGTATACACTCCCCTCCACACTTAAAGTGGCAATGGTCCCTATTGGAAGGAGAGTGGAAAGAGATTACCCTGTTTCATGGGACTCTAGGTGGAGGAGGCTGGTTACAAAACCGTGCGAATCCATGAAAGTTTGAAGTAGCTCCATGAAAGTTTTGTGGGATGGCTTCAGAATGAGAACTCATGCCTTGCTGCATCATTACCTGATGGCTTGCCATGTCCACAATCATGTGATGACGAGCTTGAGTATCAAGTTCCTCCAAGAGTGGGAAGTAATAATTTGGCCCTCTAGTTTGATGGTGATGGACCATCATCAAGCTTAAATTGTGCACCTCTGATTGGCACTGATTAATGCAGTTGTCTATGGCCATCCATTGAGAAGTATGCCCCGAGACATGAAGTCCAGTCTCACCCCCATATCAAATTGGAATACGTTCCATCGGTCATCCAATGTGTCTACATGCCAGATTACTGCATTTGTTGCTCTATTATGGATGTCTGGAGGTTTGCTAAGACATCTTGCATTGGGGCAAAGTTTTTAAATGCTTGCTGTGGAGCCACATTGGGGAGTCCATGCCTTGGTGCTAGATTGGGCAACACTTGCTCTTCTGGAGGTGCGTTAAGCACTGGGAGCTCCATTGCTTCTTCCTCCTGGAGATGTCTTTCAGCTATATCCATTTTCAAATAACCCCGCAATTGAGAGTACTGGATAGTGCCAAGTGATGTCCGACATTCTACTCATTGCTTGATGGCCAAATCCATTAAGAACAAAGGAAAAAACATCGCGCGACTGAATCATGTGTGAGGGCTTGGTCAATATATCCTACCACAAATCATCCAATGTCAATTGTGAGCCTATTCTTTATCGCGTAAATAAAGAAAAACATGTCCTTTGGGATTTTGGTGTTATGTGTGGTAGGCATGATTTTGGAGTTGATATCGAGTGTCGCACCTCGTCAATTTTACCCTAACAACTACTGTAGAAGTGGAAGCAGGGATAGTAATCCACAGGGAAGGCGTAGGTCAAGAAAATTGAGCAAATTGTTCTAAAAGCCTTGTCACAGAATCTAAGTACCAGAAAAAATGAAATTTCATCACACAAGAATGAGGACAGAAATTCAAAAGAAAATAACAAGCAAGGATAAAACAGATATCTCAGGATTATTGCTTTGGATGAACACAGACTTAGTAAATCTATGCTATGCAATCAACAAGCAATTATACGCCTTGGAGACCTAATTTGCCTAGGAGTTCAAGCTGTGGTTAGCATGGAGACCACACCACCTCCTGAACCTCCTATCACCATCCTCTCCCATGGCGAGGCCCGAGAATGGTGGAATAAGCTCTGCAATGTCTCAACTCCCCCAGCTAACTACTCTAACATGCAAAGTTCTAAGAACTCCCATGGCAAGGCCCATCCTAGGGTTCACATATCATTGTTGTTAACATAGGAAGCTCCTTTAACACTTTTCCTAATGTTTCAATTCATTAACACTTCCTATGGCGAGGCCTGAGTCTCAGAATTGATTTGATTACAGAAAACAAGTGCAAAGACTTCAACAATCACAATTTAGTTCTCAATTCATGCATCTTCACTAACTTTGATTAATCACTCCTCAATTTAGCATGTCGACCACAATTGAAGTTTGATCTATTCAAGATTAGCTAGGAATTATGAAATTCAACATATGTTATGCATAATTCCATTGTGGTTTCAAGATTCAACAATTAGATCGATTGCATAGCATATAATCTACTAATTCATGTATTCATCCATCTTGAATCCTAAGATATCATAGATTTAGCCAGAAAACATCTTTCTCATTTCAAAATCAACAAATTGCAACATTGATAAGCTCATTCTCACTTAATTGGAAGAGTTTACCGATTTAATTCGAGAGAATTGTCGATTCCTTTGTCAATTGAGAATAAGCACGATGAATCCAGTCTAAATTCACAATCGGAGTTCAGATCGGAGAAGAAATGTTTAGTGAGAGAATGTAGATCTAGAGAGAGAAAAGCTCCCGCTAAAATTCAAATGATAGTTCTAAAATCTAGAATCCTCTCTTGTCCCCCTCTTTACATTCTAGCTACCTTCCCTATATATAGAGTTGGGAAAACGTAACTAATACGCAACATAGAATGTATAAAGTGTTACAAAAGTACCCTTAAAAAGGAAAAACAGAAAATCAGCCCAAAGAAATACAAATTCCAAGTTTGAAGAAATAATCAGTACTCCAGCTCCTTTGGGCTTTCGGACGCGTGCCTTCAGCAGCTTCAGCAACCAGCAACATGCCTTCAAGCTTTAGTTGTTGCGCCTTCGCAGCTTCTGACTCCAGATTGAAGATTCAAACTCAATTCAAGCCTTCATGCTTGCATCCTCCACGCCTTCAACATGCGCGCGGGCTTCAAAGCAGAACAGTATTCACGAGATCACGCCTTCTGGCCATTGCACTTCACGCCTTCTTCTGCCCTGAAAATCAGAAACTTAATACTTCAACACTTAGACGAATTTCCAAAAAACTCAATATACGAAACCTCAAAACTGCAGCTTCACACCAAAATTTGACCATGAAACGCTATGAATCAAGGAAAGCTTAAAACATGAAAATTGTAACTCGTTATCTTAGCTTTCCATAGCCATATGGATCACCCAATTTGGAGCTAAGATGAGAGAGTTATGATCAACTCAAAACTGTGCAACAAAACTGAAACTCATGAAACAAAACTCCCAACACTTTGCCATTTTTTCCACTTTGTCCAAAAAAAATCCACTCCTAGAGCATCATGCTGGCGAGGTCTCGTGGCGAGACCTTGCCGTGTAGTGTGTGTGTGGCGAGACCTCGTGGCGAGGTCTCGCCGTGAGTGCGTTTTGCTGGCGAGACCTCTTGGCGAGGTCTCGCCATGCAATGTGTTTAATGGTGAGGTCTCGCGGCGAGACCTCGCCGTGCATGTGCGAGTGTGAGAGTTTGTTGTGAGGTGTTTGTGAGTGACTGTGAAATATGAGAGGTACTGTGGGTGTAAGTGAAGTGAGAAATGAGAGTGATACTATGAATATATGAGTGAAATGAATTTTGAAGTTTCTTCGTGAGTTGTGAGTGAATGTGATGTATATGTGCTTTGCAAATGAAAATGAAATGTTATGGATGTTGCAAGATCTGTGAGAACATAGAGTGTTTTATGTACTTGAAGTAAAATAAAAGAAGTTGTAGTGTTTGTGATGTAAAGGATAATCTATGAAAACCCAAATGCATTCTGTGAATGAATATTAGAATTGTGAGTATTTGCAAGACTGAATGGTGAACTCTCATATGAAATACAAATGTTGAGTTGTGTGCAAATGTGTGAGAAATGAAGTGAGTGGTATTGTGCGTGTGTGCTGTGAGAGTGTTGCGGCGAGGTGAGTGAAATGCAGTGAGTGTGTGAGATGTTCATGCGGCGAGGTGACCTCGCCGCATGATGTGCGTGTGTGCAGTGATGCTGTGAGGTGTGTGCGAGAGTGATGTGCGAGTGATGCGTGCGACGAGGTGAGTTCGTCGCACAGCATGTGTGAAGGAGTGTTGCGATGAGGTCACCTCCCCGCATGTGAGGTGTGTGCCAGAGTGTGCGAGGAAGAGTGTGCAGCTGTGTAAGAGTGTAGTGTGAAGTGAGTGCCCGTGAGGTAGTTGTGAAAATGCTCGTGAAGTCTTTGTGAGTGCTTAGTGTGTGATGACACCATTTCAGAACAACAAGCAACTTCCAAGAAACATTTGTGTGTCTTAACATCTGAATTGGACTTGATGGTAAACATAAGAGTTCTAGGTCTATCTCCTGGCTTTCCAATGGATCAAGAATCACTGAAATTAGATCTCTACAGCTCAAGATATTAACAATCTACCAAACTGTGGCAATATGAATTCAATGACTAAATCCTGAAGTAGCAATCATAAAGATGCCCCCGTTTCTCATAGCTACAGACAGAAGTAGAAGAAAGTTAAAACATAAGAATTGAAGACAACTCAAAGAACTGTCCAGAACATCCAAGAACTCGTCATTTGGATTAATATTGAAGAAGTTATGATCAAATGAATTTGCACAACCAAGCTGCCCAAAACCCTAAAATGGCCGAATATGCATTCTGGTTCCTTCATTCTCAACCTCTACACTTTACTTTGCATTTACCATCATTTTCATACGTTTTACACCATTTCTTCATTATCAACTAGCTCATCTCAAATATGCACAATACACATAAAACTCCACACAATCACATGAAAATCAAAGCAAAAGCGAAGTAAATTAACACATATAAGTTGGTATAAAACCAACTTATCAAATTCCCCCACACTTGAACATTTGCTTGTCCTCAAGCAAAGACAAAACACAAAACTCACATTTCAAAACAACTTTGCACTAGACCTCACTCCAATAGTTGAATACATGCCAATCTCTTTGTCCACTCTTATGAACAAGAACTTCATCTATTCCCTTGCTATACACCATCTAGCTGGTCTCACATACCATTGAATACATGCCAATCTCTTTGTCCACTCTTATGAACATGCAATCACAAGATCAATGGTACCTATGCGTACATTGGTACTCTATGGGACATTGCCCTTATTCTGCACATTAGTGCTGCACATTGGTGCACATATTGATGACTGAAATAATGCCTGGGTTTTATGGCTTTTTTCTCCAAATTTGAATGCCAGGTTCTTATGGCTTTTTCCTTCCCAGTTGCCAATATGGCTTTTTCTCCCATATCATTTCTTGTACAAGCACATGTTCATAAGAATCCCAAATTGACTAAACATGCACGAATTTTGGAGACACCAGATAAATGCATAGCAAAAAGAAACGAATCCATACACATTACCTCCTATGTCAATTGAATTTTGCATGGCATATCTGTCTTACATTAACATCGGGTCTTAGTCAGCAAAATGTACCAATTTCATCAAGATTGGAATCAAAGACCTCAAAACAATTTTCACATGCAATACAAAAGTAAGATGGATGAACTTCAAATTGTGAACATAGCTTAACAAAAGAGTAAAAGCATAGTATAAAATGTTTCTCCATTCTATCCATTTCACCACTTTACTCACACTTTCACGAATTTCCTTCTCATTACTTTACCCACACTCGTTTTTCTCATTTCAGCTCAACTCACATTTAAAGAAATGAAACCACCAACACACAACCTACGTTTAACACCATCACTTTATTCACAAAAAGTTCAAATTTTCACCAAAAATCTCACAAAACAATTTCAACATGTCAAATGTCACAAAGATCTTAAACTTTGCACAAAACGTGAAAAATTGCACAACAATAAGAACACCACATATAACTAAACATAATATGCTAACACTCAAAATTCACCACAAAACTTAGAAAATAGCATATTCTTCATCACATAGCACAAAAAAACTTCACAAAAAATTTCATTAAAATTTCATCACTCAAGGCACGACAAATAAGCATCCAAAGTTCAACAGATACAAACCATAGCAAACATACACTCCCCCACACTTAAAACATACATTGTCCTCAATGTAAAGAAAATATAGGTTTAGGAGCTCCCTAGTATTGATATTGTCATGAATTCCAATGTTTGCTCGGTGGAGATTTCTTGATCCATCGTCCTCATATGAAAAATTCGATGGCATCACTCCCCCACACTTAGCCTCTTGAGTGCATGGCTAATCTCTTGCAATGTCCTTCCAGGTCAAACACCTTTAACATGAGTGGTTTTGATGAATTCCAAAATGAAAGAAACGCAAAGACAAAACAAAAAGACGAAAACAAACTACTTATTAAAGCTAAAGGAAAAGAAGTAGTTCTTGATTTAGATAGTCTCCAGCTAGATTTTATTCATCCACACGTATGTATTGGTCATGAAAAGAACTCAGTAAATCCATCCCTGCACCACACAAAAGATGAACTCTCACTATCATGCTCCTTTTTCCCAAAAGACACTGGAGTGTTGAGGAGATGTGTAAGCACAGGATCTTGAGACGAACTTTCTCCAAATTTGATATTCATCTGAACCACATCATAGCCCTCTTTTACCACACTATCCACAGTCATCCTGCAAGGCTCAACCAAGGAATGTATACCCATGGTTTCAAACAACTCATCAGAAAGTTCAAAAGTAAATGTCTCAAATTCACACTTGCTCACCATATTATCATTGTCATTTAAAATGTTAACATTTTTATCCTAAAAACAAACATTTTTTACTCCACAAAGTTTCTCAACATTATCATCACGAAAAACATTGTCATTTTGTAACAAAAATTTCTCATTATGCATTGGATGTGGAGTACCAATTACACACTCCGATTCAGTCACAGTTTCAAAAGTACCAATTTCCACATTATCTTGATTTATGGTATCACAATGTCCTTCCAGATGTGACTCTATGCAATTTATCAAAGTATCAAGAAAAGAACAGTCATCATCATCATCAAGTAAAACATGTTCATCACTATCATTTGAACAATTCTTAACACATGCTTCCTGTGAGGTATGATCTACCAAAGATTGACTTGGCATTTCAAAGTTTGATATATCTATGTAACCACATTCTTCTATGCGTGCACTCTCTAATGACGACATGCAATCTTCTACATCAAGCTCATCACAATCAATTTCTTCATCATCAACAATTTCATCAACAGAAATATAGTCATGCTGAACACCCTCATCAACGAAAATTAGAGAACATTCAACAACCTGAATGGAACAACAAGATTCTAAATGCATAGGTTGCTTCATTGCATAGTTCACATCAAAAACTACTTCCTTATTATTAATTCTAAAGGTGACAGTTTTGTTTCGAACTCCAATTAAAGCATTGCCAGTAGCTAAAAATGGTCTACCAAAAATGATTGGTACCTCGGGGTCCTCCTCCATATCAAGAACAATAAAATCAACAGGCAAAGTGAATTTATCAACTCTTACCAGAACATCTTCAACCAAACCTATAGGAGTTACCAAAGACCTATCTGCCAATTGTATAGTTACCGCCACTGGGCGAATCCTGCTTTCCAATCCAACACTGATAGCTATGGACAATGGCATTAAGTTGATCCAGCACCCAAATCACACAAAGCCTTTGCAAAATGCCTTGTGCCTATTTTGCATGGGATAGTACAGCTCCCGGGATCCTTAAGCTTCGGAGAAAAATCATGAACCATCCATGCTTGAGTGCACTCAGAAACCATCATGGGAACCTCACATATCAAGATTTGCTCTTTGTTGGAGATGAGATCCTTGAGATACTTAGCATATTTTGGCATTGAAGTCACTAAATCCATCAGGGGAAGATTCACATTCACTTGCTTGAGTACTTCCAGAAACCTATTGAACTGAGGGCCTTTTTGAGGAGGTGGTTTCTTCCTCTCTGAAAAAGGAGGTTTGGGAGCATACTCAGGGTAGTTGTAAGGATTGGAATTCTTGGTGATCTCATTTCCTTCCCTAGCGGGTATCTCCTTCTTCACAGCTCTATCATCCTCTTGCTCATTATCCTTCTTAAGTTCCAAAACTTCCTCAGCTTCATCTTTCTGGTCTTCTTCTTCACAATCATTCTTAATTTCTGAAAGCTTGTTCCCAGGCAAAAGTTTTCCACTCCTTAAGGTTATGGCCTTACATCCAATATTGTTCTTAGGATTTGGCACCGTATCACTAGGAAGAGAGCCAATATGTCTATGATGTATAGCATTCGCGAGTTGACCCAATTGCATCTCAATGTTTTTGAATGTGCCATCATGATGTCTTACAGATGTCTCCAAAGCAACAAATCTCTCCTCATTTTTATCCACCTTTTCTATAAGACTCCGGAGCATTTCTTCCACTGATGAGTTCCTCGGCTCTGAGGTACTAGCTTGCTGATCAAACCCTGGTGGAGGATTGGAAGTTCTCCCTTGATCCATCCCTTGAGTATATTAACCTCTCTGGTTTTGATTCTGTTGTCCCCAAGTTCCTTGATTACCACCATAGCCTCTATTGTTGCCTCCTGAGTAATTTCCAGAGTACTGTGGTCTGTTGGCATAGTTATTCACGTATTGAATAGACTCAGTGGTGACTGGGCACTCATCAGTATAATGTTCACCCTTGCATATACCACATGAAAGAAGTGGAGCTTTTGTTTATGTTGCCTTAAGAGTCTGCACCTACTTGGCCAATGCTTCAAACATTGCACTAAGAGAAGTCTCCTCATCTACATCAAGAACCCCCCTTTGTTTTCTAACATGAGTTTTGCGGGTCTCTGGGAAGATATACTCGTCCTCAGCAATTTGATTAAATAGCTCCCGTACTTCAGGCACAGACTTGTCTTTGAGTGCCCCATTAGCACATGCCTTAACCATCAAAGAAGATTCAGGAGTTAAGCCTTTGAAGAAAGTGTTTAGTTCCCTGATCTCTCCCAAGTCATGATTGGGGCATTGTCTGATTAGATCGTTGAATCTTTCCCAAGCTTCTCTAAATGTCTCACCTTCTTGTTGCTGAAAGTTCATAATTTCCAGCCTTCTCTTTTCAAGCTTAACTGGAGGGAAGTATTTGGACAAGAACCTTTTCTGTAGATCATCAAATGACATTCCAGCATTTGTTCCCCCAATGCTCTTGAACTAATGTTTAGCCTTTCCACGCAAAGATAAAGGAAACAAAATCCTGTGAACTTCACCCCTGTCAACTCTTGGCAACTTAAAAGTGCTACATAACCTGAGAAACCAATCAAGGTGGTCATTAGAATCCTCGTTGTCAAGACCATGGAAGAATTGGCCCCGGGTAATCATGGAAACAATTTGTGGAGGAATGTGGTAATTTTCCACATCGATGTCCTGATGACCAAAACGGTTGTCAAAATTTACTGCATAATGGTCTCCAAATCTCGGTGCTTGTGCTTCTTGAGCTGCCATTTCTCTCTGTTGCTTCAAGTGTGCTCTCAAAGTTTTCTCCAACTCAAGATCCAATAAGAATTGTGGTTCTCCTGCAAACCTGCTAGACCTTGGCATACACAACACACAGTTGTGGAGTGTAATAACAAAGAAACAAGAACTTCAAATATGCAACACAGAAACAAATCAAATTCTCAACACGAACAGTAAACAACACAAAATGAAAGCTAAGATAAATGCCACAAACAAAAACACAAGTAGAACAAGTAAAAATCAAGAACAATTCAACAAATTCCAGAACCGATTGCCTTCCCCGGCAACTGCGCCAAAAAATTGATATCGAGTGTCGCACCTCGTCAATTTTACCCTAACAACTACTGTAGAAGTGGAAGCAGAGATCGTAATCCACAGGGAAGGCGTAGGTCAAGAAAATTGAGCAAATTGTTCTAAAAGCCTTATCACAGAATCTAAGTACCAGAAAGAATGAAATTTCATCACACAAGAACGAGGACAGAAATTCAAAAGAAAATAACAAGCAAGGACAAAACAGATATCTCAGGATTCTTGCTTTGGATTAACACAGACTTAGTAAATCTATGCTATGCAATCAATAAGCAATTAAATGCCTTGGAGACCTAATTTGCCTTGGAGTTCAAGCTGTGGTTAGCATGGCGACCACACCACCTCCTGAACCTCCTATCACCATCCTCTTCCATGGCGAGGCCCGAGAATGGTGGAATAAGCTCCGCAAAGTTTCAACTCCCCCAGCTAACTACTCTAACATGCAAAGTCCTAAGAACTCCCATGGCGAGGCCCATCCTAGGGGTCACATATCATTGTTGTTAACACAGGAAGCTCCTTTAACACTTTTCCTAATGTTTCAATTCATTAACACTTCCTATGGCGAGGCCTGAGTCTCAGAATTGATTTGATTACAGAAAACAAGTGCAAAGACTTCAACAATCACAATTTAGTTCTCAATTCATGCATCTTCGCTAACTTTGATTAATCACTCCTCAATTTAGCATGTCGACCACAATTGAAGTTTGATCTATTCAAGATTAGCTAGGAATTATGAAATTCAACATATGTTATGCATAATTCCATTGTGATTTCAAGATTCAACAATTAGATCGATTGCATAGCATATAATCTAATAATTCATGTATTCATCCATCTTGAATCCTAAGATATCATAAATTTAGCCAGAAAACATCTTTCTCATTTCAAAATCAACAAATTGCAACATTGATAAGCTCATTCTCACTTAATTGGAAGAGTTTACCGATTTAATTCGAGAGAATTGTCGATTCCTTTGTCAATTGAGAATAAGCACGATGAATCCAATCTAAATTCACAACCGGAGTTCAGATCGGAGAAGAAATGTTTAGTGAGAGAAAGTAGATCTAGAGAGAGAAAATGAGAGAGAGAAAAGCTCCCGCTAAAATTCAAACGATAGTTCTAAAATCTAGAATCCTCTCTTGTCCCCCTCTTTACATGCTAGCTACCTTCCCTATATATAGAGTTGGGAAAACGTAACTAATACGCAACATAGATTGTATAAAGTGTTACAAAAGTGCCCTTAAAAAGGAAAAACCGAAAATCAGCCCAAAGAAATAAAAATTCCAAGTTTGAAGAAATAATCAGTACTCCAGCGCCTTTTGCTTTCGGACGCCCGCCTTCAGCAGCTTCAGCAACCAGCAACACGCCTTCAAGCTTTAGTTGTCGCGCCTTCGCTGCTTCTTACTCCATATTGAAGATTCAGACTCAATTCACGCCTTCATGCTTGCATCCTCCACGCCTTCAACATGCGCGCAGGCTTCAAAGCAGAACAACATTCACGAGATCACGCCTTCTGGCCATTTCACTTCACGCCTTCTTCTGCCCTAAAAATCAAAAACTTAATACTTCAACACTTAGACGAATTTCCAGAAAACTCAATATACGAAACCTCAAAGCTGCAGCTTCACACCAACATTTGACCATGAAACGCTATGAATCAAGGAAATCTTAAAGCATGAAAATTGTAACTCGTTATCTTAGCTTTCCATAGCCATATGGATCACCCAATTTGGAGCTAAGATGAGAGAGTTATGATCAACTCAAAACTGTGCAACAAAACTGAAACTCATGAAACAAAACTCCCAACACTTTGCCATTTTTTCCACTTTGTCCAAACAAAATCCACTCCTAGAGCATCATGCTGGCGAGGTCTCGTGGCGAGACCTTGCCGTGTAGTGTGTGTGTGTGGCGAGACCTCGTGGCGAGGTCTCGCCGTGAGTGCATTTTGCTGGCGAGACCTCGTGGCGAGGTCTCGCCATGCAATGTGTTTAATGGCGAGGTCTCGCGGCGAGACCTCGCCGTGCATGTGCGAGTGTGAGAGTTTGTTGTGAGGTGTTTGTGAGTGACTGTGAAATATGAGAGGTACTGTGGGTGTAAGTGAAGTGAGAAATGAGAGTGATACTATGAATATATGAGTGAAATGAATTTTGAAGTTTCTTCGTGAGTTGTGAGTGAATGTGATATATATGTGCTTTGCAAATGAAAATGAAATGTTATGGATGTTGCAAGATCTGTGAGAACATAGAGTGTTTTATGTACTTGAAGTAAAATAAAAGAAGTTGTAGTGTTTGTGATGTAAAGGATAATCTATGAAACCCAAATGCATTCTGTGAATGAATATTAGAATTGTGAGTATTTGCAAGACTGAATGGTGAACTCTCATATGAAATACAAATGTTGAGTTGTGTGCAAATGTGTGAGAAATGAAGTGAGTGGTATTGTGCGTGTGTGCTGTGAGAGTGTTGCGGCGAGGAGAGTGAAATGCAGTGAGTGTGTGAGATGTTCATGCGGCGAGGTGACCTCACCGCATGATGTGCGTGTGTGCAGTGATGCGGTGGTATTGTGCATGAGCTGTGAGGTGTGTGCGAGAGTGATGTGCGAGTGATGCGTGCGACGAGGTTAGTTCGTCGCACAGCATGTGTGCAGGAGTGCTGCGATGAGGTCACCTCCCCGCATGTGAGGTGTGTGCCAGAGTGTGCGAGGAAGAGTGTGCAGCTGTGCAAGAGTGTAGTGTGAAGTGAGTGCTCGTGAGGTACTTGTGAAAATGCTCGTGAAGTCTTTGTGAGTGCTTAGTGTGTGATGACACCATTTCAGAACAACAAGCAACTGCCAAGAAACATTCGTGTGTCTTAACATCTGAATTGGACTTGAGGGTAAACATAAGAGTTCTAGGTCTATCTCTTGGCTTTCCAATGGATCAATAATCACTGAAATTAGATCTCTACAGCTCAAGATATTAACAATCTACCAAACTGTGGCAATATGAATTCAATGACTAAATCCTGAAGCAGCAATCATAAAGATGCCCCCGTTTCTCATAGTTACACACAGAATTAGAAGAAAGGTTAAACAGAAGAATTGAAGACAACTCAAAGAACTTTCCAGAACATCCAAGAACTCTTCATTTGGATTAATATTGAAGAAGTTATGATCAAATGAATTTGCACAACCAAGCTGCCCAAAACCCTAAAATGGCCGAATATGCATTCTGGTTCCTTCATTCTCAACCTCTACACTTTACTTTGCATTTACCATCATTTTCATACGTTTTGCACCATTTCTTCATTATCAACTAGCTCATCTCAAATATGCACAATACACATAAAACACCACACAATCACATGAAAATCAAAGCAAAAGCCAAGTAAATTAACACATATAAGTTGGTATAAAACCAACTTATCAGGAGTTCACAAACAAAAGCCACACTTTCGCTTCCGCAGTCAGGTCTCGAGACATTACGTGCATGGGCTCTTGAATGAATTTTGCACCCACACAGTTCCAGGAAGTCCCAACGAATTTAGAACAGTGTCCAGATTTCCCGCCTCTATCAATTCTCCGAATTCATCTCTTGCATAGTCAGTCAGGGAGTAATGCTTGTTGACAATCTAGCTGGATATCCTCAAATACTTTCCACGCACATACACTCCCTTCACTTTCACATCTTCAGGCTTTCTCACAATAGCATTCGCATAAAATTCTTTTGCCACTCTGACATTGCATACCTTGGGTGCATGGGTAAACAACTCCTAATTATAGTACTTAATCACATCTGTAAAAGGGCTCTCCATTATGCCGAAATTCTGCTCCGCATGGATTGGCCTCATGGCAAAAGTGCAGAATTTTTGTTGTGCGAAATCATTCACGAATTACTTAGACATAGATTGCACAGGTGCCTTTCTTTTCTTCTTTCCAGCTATTTGGACCATTTGGACATCGTGCTCTTCGGGCATATATTCACAATCAGAGTCTGAGTCTGAGGGTGTGGTGAACATTTCGTACTTGGTCTTGCCTTTTGATACTGGGTTCTTCGAGCTTGAAGTGGGATTTTGGGTTGCCTTCTTTGGTGCCATTTGCCTAGAAAACCAAGGTGGAACATAATAAGGCACAAGCCCAAAATCATATATTACTTATGTCAAGGAAGCTCTCTCCCCACACTTGGTCTCGGTAATCACCCAAGGGAGGATGGCAACACATTACTTGCGTGACATACATCAAATAAAGCAACATGCACTTTTCAACTCTTTGCTACTGTGATTACATGTGGGGTGTTCTACTGAGTTTCCTCATGGCATGTAAAAGCATAATACTACTCAGACAAGAATATGCATTATCCCATTCTTGGAACAACATTACAAGACCAATGCTAAGCTTATTCCAAATTTAATGAAATCAATTCTACCAAGCTTCTAGCAAATCTCTACTTCCACAGAATGGTCATAAAAAATTATCACCATCAAATGTCAACTAACATTTTCATTCTGTTAAACTATTCCACAGTATATCATATTAGACATGCCATTTTCAAAGGAAAAGAATATCATTACAGACACATTTCATGCATTAAAACTTAATGGGCAATTAACAAAATACACTACACTTCATGCATCACATGTCAACTAAAATTTTGCATTCTAACCGACCACACCAGAGCACACATTATTGCACACAGAATCTTCACAGAAATAGAATAATTTAACAGTCACAATTCATGTATTATGAATTTAACTTTACTTGCAAAAGATATCTACACTGGACAGAAGGGAACTTGTGAAAATTGTAATGCACTTACAGTGAAGGATTCCGAGCTTTGGATCTTTTGAACAGAGAAATGAAATTCTCGTCCTTTTGTTCGCTTCGGGTTCCGTTCAAATGCATGCAAAGGGATGAAATAAAACATGCACAATGCAACATATTTATAGGAAAAGAATGGTGCAATCGGTCAAGGCTATTCATCAACAAACAAAGACATGTGCTTCCACTAGAAAACAGAAGCACTAGCCAACAATTGCCATGTAAGCTTTCAAACAAAATATTCATAAGTCCACTCACACAAGCTTGCAAGATTCGGCCATCACTTAATCATTTTAGCTACTAAACAAATTTCTATAGTCCCACTTCTTACAAGGTTGGCATTGTTTTGCATTTTCTCAAAAACCCATATCTTGCATGATATCTCTTCCTAGCCTTTGTGCATGCATAGTTTTGGTCACAAGCTTTCAAAACAGATCAAGTCAAAAGACTCACTGTGCATGGAAAATATGTGACTACAGTACCAATTTATTTAATCTGGAGATTATGGATTTTTCAGCTTTTTCTTTTCCTGATTCCTCAAGCCACACTCCTTCATTATAGCATATGAAACTTTTAGGAGGCTAATCATTTGTTTTTTTTGGCTAATGTATTAGGGACGCCACCCCCTAAATATTATTAAAAATAACCAAAGTTACAAATGATAGAAGCAATGATGAACGATCAGCAAGAGATTACACCGACTTCCTACGCACCCGAAAATTCGGGACCATTAAACGATCCATATTAAAGCACCCTCGTACCTGCCGCGGGAGTTCTCCAAAACTAGTAAATACCAAATCCATATGTCTACGACATCCTTCCTGCGCAAGCCCATCTGCTGACTGATTCGCCTCTCTGAAAATATGCTGCATCGACACCACACAAGTAAATTCCTTCAATCTATGATTAGGAGGCTAATCATGATTTGACTCCACACTGCTGAAATGAAGATTCATATCTTTTTTTATCTGGATTAAATAGCATGCTATTTTGGCTTGTTGCATGTAAACACAGAGAAATCGAATATTACTATGAAACTCAAGTAAAGGCTAAATCTCAGATTTGATTATGCACACATTATCAAAATATGCTCAGAATCCTACCTTCTCCCACTATACGGGCTAATGAGTACTTACCTGTACCTATGAGATTGTGTACTGAATTGTCCTTGTTCTTGGAAGATCTTACCAAATTCGGGTCATTCTCTTGTGCGCGTGTCTCCACTTAAGGCACATTCCATCTTCGCACTTTGTTTTCTTGGTATGCACTACAAGCGACAACATGAAGAGAGATGAGAGGCACGTTTCACACATGTATTGACAAAATACGAAGATAACTAAAAGAACAAGAAACAAAGGAAATAATTCAGTTTCCTCCCAAACAGCGTTTGGTTTAATATATTCAGGCCAACAGAGCGGATCATGATTTAGGATGAATAACTATTCAAGAACAGAGTGAATCCATCGACTCCTGCAGCTGTTTTGTGTATTTTTACCCTGTGGACATTGACTTGCCAACATCTACCGGCTGCCTCATTCCTCACTTCCACTACCCCATAAGATTACACCTTGTTGAATGTGAAAGGGCCAACCCATCTAGATTTCCGTATTCCAGGGAAAAATCTCAGCCTTGAGTCATAGAATAAAACTTGTTGTCCCACTTTGAATATTTTCACCCTGATCCTAGCATCATGCCACTTCTTTGTGCGCTCTTTGTACAGGCTTGCACTCACATAAAAATTCCAGCGGAACTCATCGAGTTCATTAAGCATCATCATCCTTTCTTCTTGTGCTAAGTCCAAGTCCATGTTAAGTTTTTGAACTGCCCAATATGCTCTATGCTCAAATTCCACTAGGAGGTGGCATTCTTTCTCAAACACCATCCTAAATGGGGAAGCTCCAATAGGAGTCTTGTAAGTTGTCATGTAGGCCCATAATGCATCATCCAATTTCAAGGACCAATCATTCCTGACAGGGTTTACTACCTTCTCTAGTATTCTTTTAATCTCCCTATTAGACACTTCAAGGACCAATCAAGGACCAATTAAAATATTATTTATAATATATTTTATATTAAGAATTAAAATATTCATTAATAACTTATAATTTATATATTATGATTAACAATCCATATGCTATAATGTAATACTAACAATGTCAATAATATATTATAAATTTTAAGATATGACTATGACTAACAATAACATGTTTTAGTTTTTTTTTCAAATTTAATATATATAACTATTATAATTTCTATTATAATTTACTAATATTATAAAATTAAAGTTCATAAATCACTTAACATAAAAATCAAAATATATGCTAAATTATATTTTGATTCTATAGTAATCTTACTATATTAACTGGGATCTAATAGTAAGAGGACAATAAGTAAACATTAATACTATCATTCTGTAATTTATATTATTAACATTAACAATAATAAAATTAAGTACATTATATCTTATAAGTAAATAATATTATGAGTTTATAAATATATGTACTTATTTCATTAATTAAGTACTTTTTTTTACCCACACACACCCTTACATCATACAAATTGTATGATTCAAAGTGTTAAAATATATATTTATAAAATTTTAAATTTACATAAAAACTAAATAGTTATTAGTTTATGATTTAACTTTTAAGTTTAAAAAAAAAACTATTTTTTTAATTTTATATTTACATAATAGTTAATTAACTAGTTATTAGTTTATATTTTAACTTTTAAGTAAAGAAAAAACATGGCTTTCAGTTTAACTGGTAAACCGATGCAAACCGGTAAAATCGGAACCAACTGATATCGGTATTAGTTGGTTAACCGGTTTATGCTCAAAGTTACAAAACTGGAACAAATTAAAACCGGTAACCGGCCGGTTCCTACAATTCAATTTAAAAAATCCTACGATATATGATACTTGAGATTCAATTCAATTAAAATTTATGCTATCTTAGGAATATATTAAAGTTAAAATATAAAAAATTAAAATAATAAATATTGTATAAATATCACAATACTGATTGAGAATCTATAAAATTCTAGTATTAATAGTACATACAAAATTTGTTTTAGTTAAACTAGTATATTATCCAACTTTGCAGGGCATGGTTTTATTCTGCCAGTTATCATTTAAAAGGTTAATTACTAAAAACCACTTTGTGGTTTACGAAATTGATTGGTTGCTTAATGCTTACTAATAGTTTAAAAACATGCAACTTACCCCCTATATATATTTTTTTTGTTTTTTGCAAAACTAGCTAATCCACTACAAATCTATAACGTAGCAATTTTGAATAAAAAGTCATATGTACCCTTTGATAAAATAGAGAATGTTTAGACCAAATCAATTCATTTTAAAACCTAAATAGATGAAGTGAGAGAAACTAAAATCCAAATTCTAAAGCAATTCTATAAAATCGATTATCTTTGTTCCCTTTGAAAATAATTGAATCTATTAGGTTTTGTGGAATTCAATCATGTTTTATATCAATCATCCTTTACACTCTTTTTCAATTTATATCATTTGGGTTTTTCATTTCAAATTGGACAAAAAAATTTGGTGGAAGAGGATAGAAGAGTAGTGTGTCTTGGAAAAGAATCATTACTGCGTGCTTCCATTGGAGAGCTTCATCCTGACAATGAGATGTAGCAACTGGAAAGGTTGAAATGGGTGGCCCAGGGGTGCCCTCCTCTATTTCTGGCTGATGTTTTCTTGGTGTTCTAATTTTTTAATTTTGATCTCTAATTATAAATGTAAAAGCTAATTCAACATTTCTATAGTTTTGGTCAAAGGAAAAAATTGCACTCTTTTTTGAGTAAATTTTCCATTCAAATATTGCGAATGTGAGATAAGAGTGTATATGATGTAATTATCAAGAGTTTTATTTAGTAATGCACGACGTATTTTAGAGTTTGGTTTGGTACTCTATCACAAAGAATGGGAAAACAACGTGCAAGTTCCGTTTGATCAATTTTTCGCTCGGTGTGCGAGCATGGCCCGCGCGCATCATACAAACTAGCTCCTTGGCATTATCAATTATCTTCTAGCTCCATTTTCACCTCGATGTAGTTCGAATCTTAGCAATTAGAAAATATCAAAATTGTAGATATGTCTCTAGCTTTCCAAAGCAACTTGAATAATTCAAAAAAGAGTTAAAACGAGAAAGTTATAACAAAAATATTAAACTGTGACAGAGCGCGCATTTGAATGATCGTGCACTTGCCATGTTATGCATTTCTCCTACTCGCATAGCGTGTTACCGAATTTGTTGGCACACGAGCAAGACAGTTACGCAGTTTTCAATTTTGTTGGAAAGTGAACATTGTGAAGTCCTTGGGGCAAGCGCTGTGTTACTTTTTTCCACCAAGTAGTTCTTTATTGCCTCATATATTTGCGTCTTTCATGCGGAAATGGACTTTGTAGTAGGCGCAAGAGTTGTACCTCTTTCTCTTGACATTTCGATGCTTAAAAAATCATCGAATTTGGAGTAATATAGCTAAGGATATACTCATTTTGCCAAACTATGTTAGTTAGCACCCACTTTTACCACATGTTAATTAATAGCTTGATTTTCACGTAGATAATGACTAATTAGGACAAAGTTTAAAACATAAGAGTTGTAAAGTATTCAAAGAGTTTTCTAAAACCTCCAACATCTTCTCATTTCGTTGAATAGAAAAATAGATACACTCATTACAATTTCATCATCCAAACTGTTCTTGGCCTTCATAGGGTTTCTTAGGTGCAAATCTCCATTTCCAACCTCTTTGATTTCTTTCCTCATCTTTTGACCTTAATTCCCATCTTTGCTCATTTGTTATTCATTTTAGCTCTTTTTCTCCATTTAAACCCACCAAATTGTAATGCTTCAAAACACATAAAATAACACATAAACAACTACAAATTACAATAAAACAAGCTAAACCCTAGGTAAAATCATGCATATGAGTTAGTAATTTACTAACTCATCAATAATTAACAGTAATTTTGAGATTAATTGCATCTTATGACAATATTACTTTATTTGGAAAAATCATTTTAACATTTGAAACAAAGAAAAATAAATCATAATTTTTCAAGAGCCATATAATGGTTTACAATATTTATAAAAGTAATGAGAGGAATTTATTTCTATGATGTACTCCGACCTATATGTATAATCAATAAATGTTATCAAAAGTTAGAATTGTTAGTTTAGCAAATTAAAAGGACTAATTTTTCAGTAAAAAAAACTTTAAATATCAATGACATTGAGGCTTGAAATAAAAATTCCAAAATCCCATATATGACTAAAACGAACAATATCCTAGTATCCAACTTAGTTTATCATAGTTTACTTTTGTTATGTGAATTTTTTAAAATTTTAAATAATTCTTCCCCTTTATAATTTTTTTCTACTTTTTCAAAAGTTTCATGTTTTAATATTGCAGTTATTGTTGTAGGAGTTTTTGATTACCAATGATGCTTTTTAAAGTTAGTAAGTCAACAACTTGATCTTGTGTAATTTAAAAAGAAAAACTCATTCAACATAAAAAGAAAGAAACATTATATAACAAGATATGTGAATGGATGGAATATGCCTTCTAATGTAATAATCAATGGAAATATTTTAATGTTTGAATTATAGGAGTTTATGGTTATTGATGATGCCTGGTATGAGAAATTTCAAAGTTTTTCTGCACATTAATCATAATCTTTTACACCCCAAACTCTTTTCCCTGCCCCACCTAAAAAAAGAAACAATTTGTTGACAAAACGAAGCAAAAGCAAGGGAAGAGTCCTACTTAACTTTTACCAAAATAAATAAATAATAATATTTTTTTTTCCTTTGGGAAAATCGTTAAAATTGAACGTATTATGTGACAATTTCCTTCTTTTCAATTACTTTTCATGATCTTTTTTTTAATTCATCTATCCATGTCTTAAAACCAAAATTTGAATTGCACATTTCATAATCTTGACTTTTTTTTTTGCAAATACTTAAGTTGAGTCCGATCATCTATGCAAAGAATTTAAACCAAATGAAAAATGAGTATTCTAAAATTGAGTTATTGACTTTCATTAATGATGCTATTCTCCGTTGGAGCATATATGTGTGTGTATGCGTGCGTTCATGCGAATCAATTAATATTTATTGATTATAAGTAATTTCTCTCTTCAAATCTTGCCGTAAAGTTATTGTTTTGATTAATTACAAGTTCAATTTTATTTTTAAAAAAAAATTAAACTCTCAAAATTTTATTTTTCATCGTCAATTTTTCTTCCCTCAGAAAATTTAACTCCCATTTTTGTTATAGTTTATACACTATTAAAATTGAATTTTATGGACTATGGATTAGATAGGCAACACACACGCATTTAAAAAATCAAGACATATATTCTATTAGCAGTTTGAAAATATATAGCCAATCGATAAAAGTAAAAAATATTCTTACAAACAAAGAATAACAAAAATAAATGACTAAAGCTACTTCCCCTTACAATTAATAGCATACTCAAAAAATATTAAATTTATAAGGCTGTGACATTTTCCATTCAATAGAGACGCCTTTTAATTTATAAGATTATGATACGTTCTACCCATGAAAGACAACTTTAATTTATAAGGTTGGGGCATGTTCTACTCACGAGAGACGTTTTTTAATTTATAAGGTTGTGACACATTCTAACCATAAAAGACACCTTTTAAAGAACAAAGAGGTGAAACTCATAGGGTGTTAGCCTCCTCTTTAGACGTATTCTCAACAACCTGAAGATTTTTTTGGTCTCTATTTTCGAGGATGGGAGTGTTTGGTCACTAGGGTCCCCATTTCCTCAACCTATTCAATTATATCAGCCGCCCTAAGATTAGTCTAAGATTTTGTTATGAGCTAACTGGACAAAGATGGATTTGAGTTTAAGTGACACAAGACTTTTCAGCCAACTCTAGGTGAGGCTAGATCTTTTCTAAATTTATATCTTTATGTTTTTCTAAATTTTTTCATGAGTTGAAATTAAGTCCCATTATACACCCCAAATAAGTTATTGACCTTCAAATATGAAACCTTGTTTTTCCTCTATAGAGACTTGGCAAATGGAACAACAAAAATATACTAACACCTTTATCTTCCTCATATTGTCCATCATTTTACAAGCATTTAGCACATCTTGCTTTGTCATAACTAATGTTCCATTTTAATTTCAATCCTAAAATGGAAAATCCGAACAAGTCATACTCCTACAAAAGCACAATAACTATTGCATAATAACATTAAATAAAATGTTTTTTCTTTTTTTTTTTAGGTAAAAGAGAAAAATGAAAAAATCTTCAGTACCTACTGCTTAGTAGAAGCAACCATGCAAGAACTTTTTTTATTTTTTTTCTTCCTTTTAAAAGATAAAAGAATTAGATTTGTTGTAGTCCATGCCCAATAGCTCCAGAAACAAATCAAACAGGAAAGAAGTAGAGTTAACAAATAAACGCCATCATCTCTATACCCAACACTTAAAAATATGCTAATACAAGAATTTAATTAGAAGTTGTAAGCTCTAAAAGCTTTTGAATGACAATTTATAATTTTTTACTCATGCAAGTTCTATAAAAAGAAATACAAAAATTGACAAAGGAAATAGTGATAATAGTAGAATATGTACAACTCTGATAAATTATTAAATCTATATATAGAAATGAAAAACCGAAAATGAATTCATCATAGTGTATACTTAGACAAGTCAATATAACTTTTCAGCCATTATCATCAGTAGATTTGAGAATTGAACATTTCTATTTCTTGCTCTATAATAATATACGAAGGGTTTTAGGATTTTATGAGAGAACAATCTCATGAAAATGTTGTTTATATAAAGATTGTTTGTAGTATTGTTTATTTCTTTTATCGAAAAACAATTTATGGTTGGTGATAGATTGCTCAAATTTATTTTAAATTCAATAATTTTTCTAATCAGCTCATAACTATTTTGTCAAAAAAATTAGAATTGAAACATTTGTCATTTGTATTAACGGGCTATTTTAGAAAAATGGTATAAGATTGATTTTACTGCCCACTTTGATATTTTTAAATGTCATGGCATCATGACAATAAAAAATATGGTTAATTACCGATAACCCCCATGTGGTTTTCCAATTTTTCGTATAACCCCCATGTGTTGTCAAAACATACCAACAACCCCCATGTGTTTTGGTTTTAATTGTAAAGTAGATGAAAAATAGATGCACTAACAGCACCGTTAAAATTTCCAATAATACCCTCCCAACTATTTCAATTCAAAGCATTCAATCAAAAAATTACTAAAATTTTGGGGTCATAGTTTAAATTAATAAAGTTTTGAGGTAAAAAATAAATTTAATATTTTTTTCTCCTCTTCCATCGTTTTTCTCCCTTTTTGTTTTTCTGGGTTCGAACACCACCACCATCCTCCTCCGCCGCCGCCGCCACCGCCACCACCACCACTAACACCACAACAACCATCCACACACCACTTCTTTCATCTATATTAAAAAATCTTTTATGTTAAAAAATCTCTCACCTTCAACAAAGAAATGGAATGGACAAAGAATCAAAACTCCTTCATCAAATCTCTTTCTCCATGTAATTTTCTTTTATTTTCTCTTTCCTTCCCATCATTTTTCTGCAACACCACAACAATCGCCCACCACCACCCATTTTCTTTTCTCTTTCCTTCACTTCATTTTCTTTTCTCTTGCCTATTAGAACTCCTTGGCTGCTATTTTTGTGCCATCGCATAGAACTCCTTCATAAACAGAGCCAAATACTCATTGCCCAAGTTTTTACTGAAATCTTCTGTGCTAGCTTTCAAGTTCTCATAAGAGTATATTGTAGGCATTCCTGGTAACTGGTTTAGATAATCTCCCTCGATTTCATCAGATTATTTTGATCTTTTCCTGTAAGGAACTAGGCAAGATCCGATCACACAAAAACAAAACAAAACAAAACAAATACAACAACCCACATCCACCCATCAAGCCAGAAATGTCACCATCCACCACCACCACCAACACCACCCTTTTCTTTTCTCTTTCTTTCCCTTCATTTTTCTGGCACCACCACAACAACCCACCACCACCTATCGACCAGAAATGTCACCACCCTCCACCACCACCACCACCACCTATTTTCTTTTCTTTTTCTTTCCCTTCATTTTTCTGGCACCACCACAACATCCCACCACCACCCATCAACCCAGAAATGTCATCACCACCACTACAATCACAATCACCACCCACCCAATCAAATCTTGTATGGAATCATACTTATTTTATCTTAACGATTTCAAATCTTGTATGGAATTAATTTGATATATGATGCAATCAACTTTAATTTTGTAAGGAATGATACTTCTGGGTTTGATATCTTCATATGTGCCAAAAAAATAGAAAATAAAAGAAACAAAGAAAAAAAGAAAGAAATAAAAAAGGAAAAGAAATCAAAATTTAAAAAAATATATATATTTGGAGTAATAGAGGTTATGATCAGAAAGGAGTCTATTGAATGTAGATGGAGGGTATTTTAAGAATTTTACAATCATTTAATGAATTTGGATAATCACACTTTCAGAAATAGGTGCGTGTAAGTCAATCTCTGTTAACTAATTTATTTTTCGTTACTTTACAATTAAAACCAAAACACGTGGGGGTTGTTGGTATGTTTTGACAACACATAGGGGTTATACGAAAAATCGGCAAACCACATGGGGGTTATCGGTAATTAACCCTAAAAAATAAATATATATGTAATGCTTTAGAAAACTAATAGAGTGTTTTGTTCTATCTCTTACCTTAAAATTGTGTACAACATAATTCCATTACAATTTAGAAGGAAATAAATTAATGAGAGGTTAACTTCTAACTTGAAATATACTTTCAAATCTTTGATCTCCACTTTGCTAATGGAAGGCCAATTGGGGACTTTGGATCTTCTGTATCATTTGGTTTATCAGTTTGTATACCACTCTCAATAAAGGTGACATGTGTCTTTTTAGATAAAACTAAAACCCTATCAAGTGATTAGTAAATTCTAAGGGATAAGTGATTATACATGAGTCAAAATCTTATGAAATATTATAAGAAGATGTTGATTTTGTACAAAAGCCAATTTAATTCTAAGATTATTATTTATATTTATTGCCAAGTAATAGGAACCTAAAGGGTCACACACAATAGAATTACTTCTTGGGTTAAAATGGTTTATATAATTATATGATAATTATGGCATCTATTATACTCTTATATTCACTTTTGAAAAGTGAATTGAGTTTGGTAATAATTCCTTTCTTGTTTGACAAGACAACCTTTTTGGAAGGTTGTATTATTATATATAGATGCTTAATGTTAGGTCAAAGATAACACAACTCTCTCAATAAGAAATCACGTAAATAAGAAAAATAGTTTTCTTATTAGATTCTAAAGTGTTGTTTGGAGGGATCTAACTTATTAACATAACGTTAAAATCAATCATTTGAGGATCCCGAAAGTAGTTCGTGTCGATTACCGTTAGAGGCCGGACACGTGTGCGGCTTGTTGGTCGATTAAACCTCGCTCAAGGATTTTGCTAGTATCTCTGGAGGTATATTTTGTATATATTATCATTAAAGGTCCTATGGAAATCAATTATAATATAATTGTTATATTTTCCGCTGCGTTGTTACTATGTTGATTTCCTTACAGTGGTACCAGAGTCTAACTTGATTTATCTAAACATAATATACCATGTTATGAATGATAAATTGTTTATGTATGTATATTGGATTTAATTGATGGATTTGAGATATATTTATTTAAAAATTCTTTTTTAAATATTATATGGGTCAAATATGTAATTTTGTTTTATTCAAATTTGATTTTGAAATTTCAAAAAAAAAGGGGGAGAAAGGGCTGGGTCGGATCCGAATCAAGCCAAATTGTTTGGCAAGTCGGATCGCGAGGTGAAGATTGATAAAAAAAAAGAAACGAAAAAAAGGGAAGGAAAGCAGAAGTCGTTAAGCATTTTTTTTGGTGATGATGATGATGACGTCAGATGACGTCATCATATATTTTATTATTAAAAAAAGGGGGTGTGCTTAAATCTCCTGTCTAATTTTTACTCTGTCTTACCCTGTCCAACTCATTAAATGACGTAGTTCAATTTATCTTTTGCAAAATATTAATTTTTAGAGTCAAATTACAACCTAAACGTCTCCAGAAGGTCCAACCTTTCCCTCATCTTCAATCGGGCACTCTTCTTCGATCGGGTTTCATCTCCAACTACTTACATCGAGTCTTCGATCGGGCACTCTTCTTCGATCGGGTTTCAAATACGTATTATCCGTTCTTCAAGGTGCCTTTCATCACGGTCAGGTTAGTTTAATTCACTGAAATCCCTACTCATTTTCATCAAGAAATTTAGTTGAAAGTTGTTTTTCTGCTTGGAAATGAACCAATTTGGAAGTAAAGTTTCAAGCTTTTTCCTAATTTTTTTCTAATTTTTTTTCCTGGAAGAGAAGGCGATGGAAGTATCAACGGGGAGATTTGTCTTGCACCAAATTTAATGAATTTTGGGTGTTATCAGACAATGAATTCATGGAGACTGTTTCTTTATCATCATCAGTTCCTAAGAACTAATATAATAGAGAAATTAAACTGCAGTATCAAGTCTTATTTCCTTTGACTAATATATATCCAAGTTCATCCCTTAGTTGTATGCACAACAAGATTCAAGATACACACATGTATAGTTGAGTAAACGTACGCTGTAACTAACTTGCAATCAGATTTCCTAATTTTTTTTTAATTGTTTTTGGTGGGATTTTTGTTTTCTTGACATATTTTCTGTGTTCTTTATGTTTGTACAATTCATGGCTTTAGGGTATGCAGAGTTGCAAAAGAATATTTGGCAGTCCAAAGTTCATTGTGCTTCTGGATATTTTTTTTTCTTGACAAAATAGTCATTTCGCTTTTGATTGAAAATTGCAACTGTGATTTGAGTTTATTTTGAGTGTTTCGGATAATGAAATGAAATTTTAGGGAAAGTTGCGGGCTGTTTTTTGGCTTGGTTAGTTGTTTTTCAAACCAAATGTTCTATAATTTTATTGAATGATTATTGGCTTTTATTTACTGAAGCAGTGAAGCATGTTAGTAAAGATACTAAAGTTTAGAATGATGAAGTGGGTGAGATTGTTATTGTTCTAATGACTTGTGTTTTGAATTTGATAGGTTTTAGATTCAATACCAAACCAAATAATGGGAGGTGAATCACAGCCTTATCGTCGACTAGAGTTTGATAATGATAAATTACTACCGACAGAGAGCGAAAGTTGCATATTCAACCAAAGTAGTGACATTGAGCCATTTGATTTAATGCATTCAAATTTTGATGACAAATTGAGCGATATTCACTCAGTTGTTCCAAGAGATTTGATTCCAAAACTTGGTATGGAATTTGAGACAGAAGTACAAGCTTATCAATTTTATCTAGCATATGCCAAAAAATTTGGATTTAGCATACGAAGGAGCAAATGCCACAATGACAAATCTTGTAAATTAATTTGCAGACTCTTTTGTTGTAGTGCTGAAGGTAAAAGAATGCCTGATAAAAGAGATCTCTATATAAGGTCACATCGGCCAGAAACAAGATGTGGTTGTGAGGCAAGACTGAAAGTCAATAGTTCAGAAACGGGAAAGTTTCAAGTGATTCAATTTGTTGAGGAGCATAATCACTATCTTTCAAGTCCAAACAAAACACACTTGCATAGAAGTCATAGAGATATATCCTCAATCGCAGCAATACAAATTCAGATGGCTAATGATGTGGGAATTCCACCCAAGGCATCCCATGATCTTATGGCAAGACAAGCAAGTGGAAGGGAGAAATTAGGCTTTATTCCTGAAGACTACAATAATTATTTAAGATCTAAGAGAACTAGGAATGTGAAAAAGGGGGATACAGGTGGGGTGTTGGAATATTTGCATAAAATGCAACTTGAAAATCCTAATTTCTTTTATGCAATTCAAGTGGATGAAGATGGTTTGATAACCAACATTTTTTGGTCAGATGCAAAGATAAGGAATGATTACTCAGATTGTGGTGATGTTGTCTGCTTTGATACTACATATAGAAAACATAGAGAGGGTCGTCCACTTGCTTTATTTGTAGGAGTAAACCATCACAAGCAAACGACTATTTTTGGTGCCACATTATTGTATAATGAGACTTCTTTCACATTTGGGTGGTTATTTGATACATTTGCAATAGCTATGTCGGAGAAAAAGCCTAAAACTATTCTCACTGACCAAGATGCGGTGATGGCAAAAGCGTTAGCTTCTACATGGCCTGAAACACATCATCGACTTTGTATTTGGCACATTTACCAAAATGCTGCTAACCATTTAAGTGGTGTCTTTTCTCAATTTAAAGATTTTTCTCATGATTTTAGTTCCTGCATATATGACTTTGAAGAGGAAGTAGACCTTTTTATTGTATGGGAAGTGATGCTACATAAATATGAGTTTCAAGATAATGCATGGTTGAAACGTTTGTTTAATATAAAGGAAAAATGGGCTTCGGTGTATGGACGAAACATGTTTTGTGCAGATATGACTACCACATAGAGAAGTGAGAGCATGCACAACGTTCTAAAAAGGTATGTGAGTTATCAGCATAACCTTTTGCAGTTTTTTAATCACTTCGATAGACTTATTGATGATCGTCGATATGAGGAGTTAAAGGCTGATTTTATAAGTAACATAAGCACCCCGACATTAGCAGCCCCAGTTCAAATTTTGAAGAATGCATCCAGTATTTATACACCTGAAGTGTTTAAATGCTTTCAAGATGAATGGAATGCTTCTCATGATTCTAGTTTTCAGGTTTATAGTGAAATTGCAACCGTTACAAAATATGAGATCACTCCGATATCGAAGAAATACATCCATTTAGTTACTTATGATTCCTCAAATGATGAAATCTATTGTAGTTGTAGGAAGTTTGAATTTGCAGGATTTTTATGTTCACATATTTTGAAGGTTTTTAGCCTGAGAGGTATTTTGAGAATACCAAGCCAGTATATATTAAAAAGGTGGACACGAAGAGCCAAAACTGGATATTCTAGTGATAGAAGCACAAATGTCAATGAAAGTGAATTGGATCCTAAAATGTTGTCAAGTATGAGGTATAAAAAGTTGTGTGCATTAACCACTCGACTACTTACAAGAGCAACAGAGAGAAGTGACACTTACAAAGTTGCTGAAGATCACCTCATAAACATTCTAAAAACGATTGATGAGATGTTGGAAAAAGAAGAAGTTATTGTTGAAAAAAAATCAGTGTTGCAAAGTGAAAAGTTAGTCCCAGGTTCGAATTTTGAGATGAATCTCTCTGTTGAAAGTGAGACCAATTTTGGGGAAAGAAATAGGATTCGAGGATTATGCATCATCTTAGTAATTCTTCTAACACTTGTCTCCACTTCCTGGCTGGCCAATAGGATTTTTACAGCCACAGAACCCATTCCAAGGTACGAGCATTTCAAAAACAACCAAAGTCCAGCAGCAGCAAAATGAAAACATTCACCTATCCTTTCCACTTTAAGCATGGCAGTCCACACTTCAACAATTTGAGTTAGACACAGATTAGTCAAGAACCACAGCCCACCATATGGGACATTCAACACACCAATGAAAGCTATTTACCAAAATAATTCAAGATATCAACGTAGGGATTGGGGTTAAAATCAGGAAAAGTCAATCCTTCATAGTCATTAGCATCGCACTAAGGAAACTTGATAATATTCATGAACCATCAAAATTTGTCAACCGGCATTTACAACACAAAACTCTGGTGACGCATCAAAACTTTACCAGCCATACAATGTAGGGACAAACAGCAAACCAATAAATGTCCAATAGATATGAAAATTATATAGAAATATAAATAGAAAATTCAATAGGAAATATTCAATGATGTTTTCTGTGTAACGAAGAAGAATCTGCAGATAAACAAGATTTTTAGTGATCATAGAGAGGAGACTTGAAGAATAGAGACATTGAAAACACAAACTGGACAATGAAATCATGCAAAATGGAAAGGTATGCAACTTTTTATATCACGGTAAATGACAATCAAATCATGCAAAAGTGAAAGGTATGCACACTACAGGTGACTAACACAAACATTTATTAGCAATTGCGTTCAAAATAAAAGAACAAAACCGTTGCTAATTCTTCACTAATGTTTGTTAGTTTTCTTCCGAATTGGAAATTCAGGCTGTGATCCACATCAGAACAACATTCTTTAGTACCATCAGATCTGTCAATTACTTTATAGGAATCTTTTTCAATAATAATATGGAAGAGAAAATGATAAACCGCCACCTCCGAGATATCCTGCCTGACTTTACCATAGAGGCCAATACAGAAAATAACTCACCCTGATAAAAACAGCTTAAAAACTTCATCATACTTGGCTCTCGAAAGGGTAACTTTTCCCAAAAGGTGCTAAGTTGGAGTTTAGGCCTCAAATTCGAACTTGCCCCAAAAAATGATTACCATTTAGAATGTTCAACAAGTCATATATAATTCAGGCATCTAATTTTGTTGCCGCACCACTTTGCCCTCAACAAAACCTAGACTTCCCTTTCTATTCTGCCATTGCAACATTTTCATAAGAAGACAGCTAGCTATGTAAGATATAATGACCAGGCAATTATTGTGTTGCCAATGATTTTATATTTTTAAGGATTCTTCCAATCAAATTCCTGCTGTTTCATGTATAGTGCATGAAGTCCCTACTCGGAATTAGAGTGCCATGTGTGGTGGATTCTTTTTAGCAAATAGTCTATTAAAACAAATAGCAAAAATTGTTCACTTTCTTAGACACAAAAAGCCAGGCCACGTGAAGAAAGTAAATGCACATAAATATTCTCAACTCATCCCAAACCTACTCGCCAATAATCAATAATTTTGAAGAAGATGCGGAACAGTAAAAAAGTCTTTGGAAAAAATCACTTACAAGTCCCTGACTGAATTCCTCAAACATTTGATACATTATACTATTCAATTGTTGCATTTGCTCCATCCTATTAATAAAAAGATAGACAAAAAATCAAACGAAGTAACAGAAATAACAAGGGGAAGAAATACAACATCGCCGGAAAAAACCCACCAATCAGAGCTGAAGCAAATCATATTCCAACTTACTCTTTAAAGCAAATTAAAAAAAAAGTGTCAGATTATACAATTCATTAAAAACCTCAAACCTATGTTCCCAACGGCAGAATATACTATTCATTTGTTGCTCCATATCACAACACTATTAAAAAATAAAAATATAAAGAAATCAACAATAAAAAAAAATCAACTTTCAACTCAATTTCTTGATGAAAATGAGTAGCGATTTTAGTGAATTAAACTAACCAATTAGTAGGGATTTCAGCATATTCCTGTACTCTCCAATCAATGGACTCAAAATGTCATCTTTAAGTAAAACTATGCAATAAAAATGGTTCCTTTTTACCTCCCAAATCCTTCTTCTCCACAAACTTAATAGCTCCCAAATACGGATAATACGTATTTGAAACCGATCGAAGAAGAGTGCCCGATCGAAGACTCGATGTAAGTAGTTGGAGATGAAACCCGATCGAAGAAGAGTGCCCGATTGAAGATGAGGGAAAGGTTGGAGCTTCTGGAGACGTTTAGGTTGTAATTTGGCTCTAAAAATTAATATTGCAAAAGATAAATGGAACTACGTCGTTTAATGAGTTGAACAGGGTAAGACAGAGGAAAAATTAGACAGGAGATTTGATCTCTTTCTAGAATGCATTTTTTTTAAACGTCAGATTTGGGATTCCAAAAGAAAAGTTCTTTTCAATTTTGAATTGGCCCAAATCTTTATCTCTATTCTGATCAGTTGCCCTATATTTCCAGAAACTATATTTTGACCCATAAAAGTTTCAAATAGTTCAATTAAATGATTTCTAATATAATTAAAAATAATATGCATATAGATTCATGACCGAAAAATTATATATTCATTTAATGTGATTATTTGAATAATATGACATATGTAATTTATATTTGATATAAATTTATTATATATTCATTTAATGTGATTACTTGAATAATATGACATATGTAATTTATATTTGATATAAATTTATAATATATTTATTTAATGTGATTACATGAATAATATGACATATGTAATTTATATTTGATATAAATTTATTATATTTTCATTTAATATGTTTTTTTGAATAATATGACATATGTAATTTATATTTGATATAAATCTATTTTATATTAATTTAATGTGATTATTTGAATAAGACGACATATAATTTATATTTGATATGAATTTATCATTTAATATGATTATTTGATAACATGTCATATACAATTTATATTTGATATAAATTTATTACATATTCATTTAATATGATTATTTGAATAACATGTGTCATATACAATTTATATTTGATATAAATTTATTGTATATTCATTTAATATGATTATTTGAGTAACATGTGTCATATACAATTTATATTTAATATAGATTTATTGTATATTCATTTAATATGATTATTTGAATAACATGTGTCATATGCAATTTATATTTGATATAGATTTATTGTATATTCATTTAATATGATTATTTGAGTAACATGTATCATATGTGATTTATATTTGATATAAATATATTAAATATTCATTTAATGTGATTATTTGAATAACATGTCATATGTAATTTATATTTGATAAAATAATATATTTATTTAATTGCGTATTGTATGTTCAATTGATCAAATAATTTTCACATATGATATGTATGTATGATGAGACTGTAAATTAATACCTTAATTAAATATTAAATCATAATTAGTTGCCTTCCATTATTATAGTTTAAACAAATTTTTATTAGAGCAACTTGTTGAGTTGCCTCAAGGTTGTTTTACTTTAAATGCGTTTATGCTATAAGATTATATCTCTCAATAATGGGCTTGATTTAATAAAAACTTTTGGCTTGTTGAGTTGCCTCAAGGTCAAAACGTTTTTGAGGCAAAGAGTTAGGGGACATATGAGATATGTGTATCAAGAGTTGATGGCCTAACTATTTAGAAGTTACAAATAGTTGTAATTGGTAACTGTTACCTACTTGTTGAGATTATTTTGATTTGTTGAGTTGCCTCAAGATTAAAATAATTAAAATGAGATTCTAGCCACTAAGAATTTTGTGAAAATTCTCGAATCAATTGAAGGGATATTGATTTGAATAAAATAGTGGGAGCAAAACCAAAAAGTTTCATAAGTCCATATTTATTTATTTTGGTTTTGCTAATTGCATAAATATGAATTATTTTTCTATCTTTATTTTCTGTTGTAGAAAATTATCTATAATATATTGTTTGACAATATATTAATTGCTCAAATTTTATGGATTGAATTTTACAACTTAAAAATTGTTTTTAGGTATGAGAAGTTATTTTATGTCCTTAAAATATTTTTCTTGATGATGATATTGATCAAGTAATCGAAGATACATGTCAAAACATAAAGATGATTTTGATAATGTCTATTGTCTTATGCTAAAAAGCATTCATGAATCTTAATTACAATAGTTGTATGTGAAAATGTATGCTTTTACAATATTTCATTAGATGAAATAATTGTATGATATAAGAGTTAAAATTGAAGATATATGATATCTCTCTTACGAACTCATTTAAAGCAAAATGGCAAATAATCTTTAGTATCATCTAATGTGCTAAAGGTGATTAGTATCATTGAAAACTTAGATTTTTTAATTTTGTTATGAACAAAGTGGAGATCTAAATATTTGCTTGAATTGCTTAATAAGACAACAAAGGATTCAATCAAGAAGAAAAATAAAATTGTTTTAATACTTTAGTTTTCAGAAAACTGAATTTGGACCCTGATTTTAAGAAAATCAATAAAAAGGTGCTCAAATTTAACACAAAAGAATAAGGACAAAAGTTTAAATGGTATTAAATTCTGCTATGGTCTATTAAGATAGACATTAGAATTAGAATTAAAAGGTTCATCGAAATTTTGAAGCAGAAGAAAATTGGTGAAGTTTCTACTTCAAGTATGTTTATGATTGAAATAAATGTTTCTGCTTATAAATAAAATCTTGGGTATTAGAAACCAGATTTGGATCTCATATTTACATAAATATGCAAGATTTAAGAATAAGTAGAAAGTTGGGTAAAGAAAATGTATTGTTATATGTGGTAATTGAATGCGACAAAAGTTATTACATTAATCATAGGAATATAGAGTTTTCTTTATTCAGAAGATTAATCCTTAATATAAAGGATTGTTATTATCAGTACTTACTAAAATATTATTTCTATTTCATGTTTGACATGAATAGATTTACAATAATTCAAAAGAATAAATGTTGTTATTTTTATTGTGACAATATTTTAAGGTGTTGGTTAATTGAATAACAAACTTTATATATTTGATTTGGATAATCTTCTTTTCAAACATAAACACAAAGAAACAAAATTGATAATTTTTATCCCTAACGCTGTAGATATGGTTATATAAATAAGAAACGAATAACCAAATTACATAAAGATATTTATTTAGAATCATTTGATTATGAATCATTTGGTAAATGTCAATTTTATTTATTAGAAAATTACCAATTTACCTTTTACTTAAAAAGGTGAAAGATCTATTGAATTACTAAGTCTAATACATATTGATGTATGTAGACCTATGTTAATTGTAATGAGAGAAAGTTTTCCATACTTCAAATGATTATATTAAATATAGTCATATATGTACTTATTGAAGTATATAACTAAATTCTTTGAAGAGTTCAAAGAATATAAAATTGAAGTTGAAAAACAACTTGATAAAAGTATTAAAATATTTCGATTAGATCGAAACATAGAATACTTGAGTCAAAAATTTATAATTATCGTAATAAAATGAACTTGTTTCTTTATTAAAGTAATAATCAAATTTTATTAGATATTATTCGATTAATGACGAGTCATACAATTCTCTCAAAATTGTTTTGAGAATATACCATAAATATTGCATTTGATCCTTTAAAGTATGTTCCATTTAAACCTATCGGTTTTACCTCATATGAGATATGATATGGGAAATAACCAAAATATTTGGGAGTATCCTATATTTATAAAAGTTAAAATCTGATAAGTTTGATACAAAATTTTCATATATACTATTTTGTGGAATGTCCAAAGAAAGTTTTGGATATTATTTGTATGATCCCAATGAGCACAAAATGTTTGTCTCAAAATATGTCATATTTCTAGAATAATAGTATATTCTAGAAAAGGCAAGTGGGAGCATATAGAACATGATGAAGTTGTTAAACCATAATTTAGTAATGAAAAGAAAATGGAATTAGAGCTTGTACCTTATGGAGATGCGTAGGACATGAAGCTCTCAGTACACAAGTAAATTGTATGATTAGTAGGATGTATCGTCCACATGAGATGATGTGTTTATCATTAAGAATGATAAACCTACTATCTATAAAGAAGTCTGATTTGATAAGAAATGTAAAAGTGGTTTTGAACCATAAAATCTAAAATAGATTCCATGTATGACAATAAGGTATAGACCTTAGTTAATGCATCTAAAGGGATAAAACTCATAAGGTGCAAGTGGGTCTTCGAAAGAAGACAAACATGGATGTTAAAATTGTTACCTATAAAGCATGAATATTGGTCACTAAAGGTTATATAAAATCATAGTATTGACTATGATGAAATCTTTTCACCAATTACCGTGTTAAAATCCATTAAGATTTTACTTACTGTAATTTGCACAAGGATTAGTATATGATACAATCTAAGGGTTTTATGTCTAAATACCCTAACAAAGTATGCAAATTATAAAAGTCTATTTATAGACTAAAGCAAGCTTTTAAGAGTTTAAATATTTGTTTTCATGAGATAATCAAAAGTTTGATTCAATCAAAAACAAATATGAATATTGTGTATACAAAAGATTATTAGCAATATTATTATATTTCTCATATTATATGTAAATGACATATTAATAATGAGAATTTACATAACTACTCTTAAATTAGTTAAGGCGTAGTTGTTCAAAAACCTTCTCAATTAAGAATTTTGGAGAAACAACTTATGCATTGGGAAAAAGTCTATAGAGATAGATTTGATAAGTTGTTTGGTCATATACAATCAATATATATCTGTATATATGTTGATAAAATGTTAAAGACGTTTAACATGAATGGATCAGTTTAAAAAGGTTTAAATTCCTATATTTGATAGGACTTACCTTAGGACATATGTCCAAAGACTGATATTAAGAAATATAATATACAAAATATTCTTAAGAAGTAAGATCATTTATGTGTATTATATAAGACTAAATATCTCCTGCGATATAAGTGTTATGAGCATATTTCAATCCAATTCTAGTGAGAGTCACTAGAAGTAATCAAGAATTTTCTTAAATACTTAAGAAGAATTAAGAACCTATTCTTGAATGTTGAGCTAAATATATGTGGATTCATAGATACTAGTTTTCAATCTTATAAAGATGATTGCAAATATCAAGATGGATATATATTTATCCTAAATATAAATGTTGTTATTTGAAAATGTTTCAAATAAATTATAACAACATATTCTACAATAGAGATTAAATATATAGTTGCTTGAGAAGTTGCTACAAGATTGTTTGGATGGAAATAGTTTCTTCAATAGTTGAGGAACTAAGGTCTCATCAATGATCCAAACATGTACTAAAATTTTACCATTTGATTAGAGTAATCAATGATAGAATTTAAGTAAAGACACAAGAGATTCCTGCAAAGGATAATATAATTATTCATTGACTAAACCATTATCCCAAAAGAAACATGATGGTCATGTTCATTCATTCGGTATAAAGTTTTGAATGATTGGTTTGAGTCATAAGTGAAGAATGATTATGTAATTTTATGCAATAAAGATATGGCATATTTATCATTTTGTAACATATATATGTCGATATATATACAATATGATAAAGTCCTTAGAATAATATTTATTATTCTTAAATTTCCCTAGTCATAGTATTAACAATAATAAGTACGTTGTTAATGCGGATAGACTAGTATATATAGTCATATATAGGTGAATCATTGGAGAATGTGTTCACTGGAATGATCCGCTTTGAGATTTCCATATTGTTAACTATTTGAGTGCCAATGGTATAATCTCTACGTGACAGTAGTGTAAGAGATCCTTTGACTTGAAATTATAAGAGTATCTTTAGTGTGGATGTTATGTTTTGTCTCTATTTGTCCATAACCGTAACTGGATATACGAGCGGTAGATGTTGGATATAACAAGAAGCACGGATTGATAGTTTATGATCGATATAGGATTCACCACTCCTAATAGTGGGAGAGTATATTCCTTTCTGGCACCACTTGTTGAAACTCAACTCAAAATGCGCATAATTAGTAAGTAAATTTAGAAAAGTTATAAATTTATTTACAAGGAGTTGAATTTCAGTACAAGAAAAAAATATAATTAGTACAATAATGAGTTGGCACTTAGACTTTACTTTTGTACTAATTGGAATATAGGATGGTGAAAGGATGATAATTACAATGTACCTGGTTCATGGATAGGCGAAGTCGATCAATTGACTTTTCCTAACTCTTGGGTGGTCATGATGTCTTGGCTAGAGGCCGCTCTTGATCTATAAATATAAATGAATTAATTGTTGAATTAATGATAAATTAAAGTAGTTTAATTTATCTTATCTTAGAAGCTCCGTGACTAAATTGTCTTTAGTCCAAGTGGGAGTTTGTTGGTTTTGTACAAAAGCCAATTTAATTCTAAGATTATTATTTATATTTATTGCCAAGTTATTAGGAACCTAAAGGGTCACATACAATAGAATTACTTCTGGGGTTAAAATGGTTTATATAATTATATGGTAATTATGGCATCAATTATACTCTTATATTCACTTTTTTAAAGTGAATTGAGTTTGGTAATAATTCCTTTCTTGTTTGACAAGACAACCTTTTTGGAAGGTTGTATTATTATATATAGATGCTTAATGTTAGGTCAAAGACAACACAACTCTCTCAATAAGAAATCACGTAAATAAGAAAAATGGTTTTCTTATTAGATTTCTAAAGTGTTGTTTGGAGGGATCTAGCTTATTAACCTAACGTTAAAATCAATCCTTTGAGGATCCCGAAAGTAGTTCGTGTGGATTACCGCTAGAGGCCGGACACGTGTGCGGCTTGCTGGTCGATTAAACCTCGCTCAAGGATTTCACTAGCATCTCTCGAGGTATATTTTGTATGGATTATCATTAAAGGTCCTATGGAAATCAATTATAATATAATTGTTATATTTTCTATTGCATTGTTACTATGTTGATTTCCTTACAGAAGTGACACACAAAAGTGATACTGAAGATTCATCGGCACAAATGGAAGGAGGTCAATTGCCTTATATCATTTTCGGAGTTTCATTTAGAATGTGTATGTATTGTTCTAGCCTTTCTGACGAGACAATCGAGTCTTTTAGCGTGCTGTACAAAGTGACGGAACAGACAAGGTATTTGTTAATTGAAAGAGCATATGGTAGAGGTATGCCAATATATCCAATGGTGGAACCAGATATTGGGTAAAGCACTCATATGAAGAAAAGTTATGAAAGGCTGGGCTTCTATTTTAGTCAAATATGGGATTTTGAACCTTTTACTCCAACCTTCAATGTAATTGATATTTAAAGTTTCTTTTTTGCTAAAGAATTAGTCCCTTTAATTTATTAAACTAATAATTCTAACTTATTACAATATTTATAACTAATAATTCTAACTTATGATGACATATATAGATTATACGTACAATGAAAAATACACATTGAGATGAACTATTCCAATAGATTACAAAATATTTACTTTTATAAATGTTGTAAACCATTATATGGCTCTTGAAAAATTATTATTTATTTGTCTTTATTTCAAATCTTAGAATGAGTTACACAACAAAATAATATTGTAATAAAGATGCAATCAATCTCAAAAGTACTATTAATTACATCTTAACTGAAGTTTCCACAAGGATTGACATATTTTACGTATCTTATTTTTAAACTTAATTCTCATTGTTATATGTATATAAATATATATTGTTTATAAAAAAAAGATGCATTAGGTAACATTCTCGCATCGAGATACACCAATACATAATTAATTATTTGTAATTGTTTTAAGGATAATTCGATTACGAAAATTAGAATTTTATTTCCAATGTTATCATGCTATGTATGAATATAAATATAGTACAAATTATAACTTTATTTTCAATGATCCATACAAAATTCTAATGTAAAATCTTTTACTATCAAGTGCTCAATAATTTTTTTTCTAAATGAACAACAAAGAGATTAAGAAAATACAAGAAGCAATTATCATATTTATATATGAAATATGAAAAATAAATGTAATTTGGACTTAAATTTAAAATATATTTCAAAAAGTAAACAAATATAATATAAAATTAAGACATTCTTTTCAAATTATTGTAAAAAAAATTAATAGATGTGTTCTAGGAACCAATGTCATGAGAGTCAATAAATGTCTCCAGAAATCTTAACTATGCATGTTTTTATTCTATTTAATTTTCATTTCAACTATATACATTGAATAGAGATTATATTCCTCTGTAATGAATAATCTATTAACACAAATAATATAAATTTCAAATATAACCCATGCAAAATTTTAAATTTTTTCCCATTGGTCAGTAGACTTTTTCTTCATTTTTCTTTTTTCAAAAACAATTATAATAAGTCTATTAGGAAGGTAAGTAATTTTATAACAAATTTGACCAACCTCCACCCACCCACCATACATAAATATTTTTACCCAAAAAGGATGAATAACAATACAAATAACCTCTATATAAACAATATTTTCTTGACAGTGCTCTTTCATTAAACGTTATACACTTCACAATTATAAAGTAAGGAGATGAAGAATTGTTCTAATCTCGAATCCAGTATTGGTAGTGATGATGATGATGATGAATACCTTCTTGATTTTTCATCTCGATCGATTTAATAATGTACCAGAGTAAAATTTCTATTATGATAATCTATTTTACTATTTTTTGTCAACTTTTATAGTTTCTATATATTTTTATATAACTTGCATGAATGTAAATTAGAAATTTTTCACTCACAATGATTTAGTACTTACAAATTCTAAAATTTTTATATTTGCATATTCTGATAATTTAAACTACTAGTAAAAATGCATACCACTTGATTGCAACAGTATCAGAAAATTTTGGAGACTGATTTATAACCTGTAGCAAATTGTTGTTCCACAAGAAATAATTAATAGGTAAAAATCAATTCTAAATAAGTGATGCTCAAACTATACTAAGTTTTGAGATTCTAAATTGGAATTGAAATACTATTTAGATGTCTAAATACTGCTTTCAAATGACATGTTCTCTATACATTGTGCAGGGGTCATGATTTCAGCAAAAAAGATTTTGGCCCTCGTACCGTTATTCCTTTTTATCAATTTAATTTGGCACTTGTGTATTTCTTCCTTTGTATTAAAGAAAACTCAATCAATATTTACATTACTGTCTTTTACAAATGATAAAAATAATTATGTATAATCGATTTTACTGTTTACAAAATTGGGGTAGCGAAGCATCAAGACTGCAATTAGTTCAAATGCACCAGTCGTGACCGTGATAATGGATGAGACAATCTTATTAATGATGATTAGATAGTGATCGATAGTTGAGTAGACAATGCGAGGACTGTAAAGGTTATGGTCACTGTGTGATTTTGATATATTGTTTAGATTTCGTATGAGTAGGTTACATAGTGGTTTGAAATGAAAATATTTTGTACTTATTTTGGGCCTTTAGCTCATTATAATGGAAATTACATTTGGTTACTTTTTCTAATTTTATTTTTTAATTCATAATTTTTTTAATTTGAATTAAGTATTTTAAAACTAGAATAATTAGAATATGACATGAAAAAAATACAATTGTTTTTGAAGTTGTGGTTGTTGTTGATATGTTTTATGAACCAATGTCATGGGGGTCAATAAATGTCCCTATAAATCCTAACTATATATGTTTTTATTCTATTTAAAATTTTATTTTAACTAGATATCTTAATTAGACCTTATATTCCTCTATAATGAATAATCTATTAACACAAATAATACAAGTTTCAAACAAAATCCATGCAAACTTTTTAATTTTTTTTCTCATTTAGTCAATAGACTTTTTCTTCTACTTTGTTTTTTCAAAAAATTATAGTAAGCCTATTAGGAAGGTAATTAAGTTTACAATAAATTTGATTAACCTCTACCCACCTACCATGTATAAATATTTTTACCCAAAAAGAATGAATAGCACTACAAATAACCTCTATATAAACAATATTTTCTTGGAATTGCTCTCTTATTAAACATTTAAACTCTTCAAATTTAAAAAGTAAGAAGATGAAGAAATTTTTTAATTTCAAATCTAGTGAGGATGTGAGGATGACCACGAAGAATCATTTCATGATTTTTCACCTCTATAGACTTAATAATCTATTAGAGCAAAAATTCTATTATGACCGTCTATTTTACTAGTTTTTTTGGTCAACATTTGCCATTTTCATTTATATATATTTTTTTATATAACTTACATGAGTGTAAAATTAGAAATTTTGATTCACAATTATTTAGTACTTACGAAATTTTGAAACTTTTATATGTGAAATTTTTAATAATTTAAACTAATGTTAAAAGCATATCACTTGATTGTAATAGTAGCAAAATATTCAAAGCCTAATTTATAACTCGTAGCAAGTTGTTGTTCCACAATAACTAATTATATAATTGATAAAAATCAATTGTAAATAAGCGATAGTCAAATTATATTTAGCTTTGTGATTCTAAACTTGAATTGGAATAGTATTTGGATGTTTAAAAATTGTTGCAATAGAAAAATGCTACTATTTTCTTCTTCTACTATCAAATGACATTTTCTATGTACATTAATATATGCAGGGGTCATGGTTTTAGAAAAGTAGATTTTGGCCATCGTGCATTTATTCCTTTTTATAAAGTCAATTTGACACTTGTGTATTTCCCCTTTTGTATCAAAGGAAAATAAATCAATATTAAAGTAGTGTTTTTGACAAATGTTGAAAATAATTATGTAGAATCAATTTTAATGGATACAAACTTGCGTAGCGGAGCATTAAGACAGTAATTAGTTCAAGCGCACTGGCAACTATAACAAAAGAGACGATCCTGTTAATGATGATGAGATGGTGGTCGACACTTAAGTAGAGGATGCGAGTACTGTGAAGGTAATTGCAACCATGAGGTTTTCAAACATTCTCTAGATTAAGTACGAGTAGGTTACGTAGTGGGTTTGAAATGAAATTTATTGTACTTATTTTGGGACTTTTGTTCACTGTAATGGAAATTAGTTTTGGTTATTTTTTATGTTTTAATTCTTTTCTTCAATTGAATTGATTGTTTTAATACTTGAATGATTAGAATATAAGAAGTAAGAAATACAATTGTTTATTGAAGGTGTGGTTGTTATTGATGTGCTCTATGAACCAATGCCATGGGAGTTAATAAATATCCTTATAAATCCTAACTATACATGTTTTTATTGTATTTATAATTTTATTTTAACTTGATATATTAATTAGAGCTTATACTACTCTATAATGAATAATTTATTAACACAAATTTCCATGCAAAATGAAAAAAAATTATAATAAGCCTATTAAGAAGGTAATTAAGTTTACAATAAGTTTGACCAACCTGCACCCACCTAACATGCATAAATATTTTTACCTAAAAAGAATGAATAACACTACAAATAATCTCAATATAAATAATATTTTCTTGGCATTACTCTCTCATCAAATATTTAAACTCTTCACATTATAAAGCAAGAAGATGAAGAAAAATGTTCTAATCTCGAATCTAGTGATTACAGTGAGGATGACGATAATAAATTCTTTCTTGATTTTTCATCTATATGGATTTAATAATTTACCAGAGTAAAAATTCTATTATAACCATCTATTTTACTATTTTTTTGTCAACTTTTATTGTTTCTATATATTTTTAATATAACTTACACGAGCGTAAAAATAGAAATTTTCATTCATACATTGATTTAGTACATACAAAATTTCAGAGTTTGCATATGTGAATTTTGATACTTTAAACTATTGCTGAAAAGCATACCACTTGATTGCAATAGTAGCAGAAAATTTCAAATTCTGATTTATAACTGGTAGCAAGTTGTTGTTCCACAAGAAGTAATAATAGGTAAGAATCAATCATATATAAGCGAAACTCATATTATACTCAGTTTTAAAATTTTAAAATGGAATTGGAATAGTATTTGGATTTTTAAACACTTTTGAAATAGAAAAGTGCACTTATTTTCTTCTTCTACTCTCAAATAACATTTTCTGAATACATTATACAGAGATCATGATTTCAGCAAAATAGATTTTGGCCCTCGTACATTTATTCCTTTTTATCAAGTCAATTTGACATTTGTGTATTTCTTCTTTTGTATCAAAAGAAAATCAATTAATATTTACAGTAGTGTTTTTCAAGAAATGGTGAAAATAATTATGTTGAATCAATTACTATTTATAAAACTTGCCTTCTGGAGCATCAAGGCATTGAATATTTCAAACGCACCAGCCGCAGTAACGGAGGAGATGCTCATGTTAATGATGATAAGATAATATTCGATAGTTGAGTAGACGATACAAGGACTGTGAAGCTAATGTTAACAATGAGGTTTTGACATATTGTCTAGATTTAGTACGAGTAAGTTACGTAGTGAGTTTGAAATGAAAAATTTTTGTACTTATTTTGAGCATTTTGTTCACTGTAATTGAAAATACTTTTGGATATTCTTCTATTTTTATTTTTTTTAATTCCTAATTTTTTTTCAATTGAACTAATTATATAAATACTTGAATGATTAGAATATATGAAGAAAAAACCAATTGTTTCTTAAAGGTATGGTTCTTGTTGATGTGTTATAGGAACTAATGCCATGGGAATGAATAAATATCCCCATAAATCCTAACTATTCATGTTTTTATTATATTAAATTTATATTTTAACTTGATATATTAATTAGAGCTTATACTGCTCTAAAATGAATAATCTATTAACACAAACTTTCATGGAGCATTTTTTTTTGTTTCCCATTTGGTAACTAGACTTCTTCTAACATTTTTTTTTCTAAAAAAAAAACTATAATAAGCCTATTAGAAAGGTAATTAAGTTTACAATAAATTTGACCAACTTCCACTCACCTATCATGCATAAATATTTTTACCCAAAAAGAATGAATAACACTACAAATAAACTTTATATAAACAATAGTTTCTTGACATTGCTCTCTCATTAAACATTTAAACTATTCAAAATTATAAAGCAAGAAGATAAGAAATATTTTAATCTCAAATCTAGTGATGATTGTGAGGATGACCATGATGAATTCTTTCTTGATTTTTCAGCTTTATCGATTTAATAATCTATCAAAGTAAAAATTAAATTTTGACCATCTATTTTACTAGTTTTTTTTGCCAACATTTACCATTTTTATATATAACTTACATGAGTTTAAAATTAGAAATTTTTATTCACAATGATTTAGCACTTACAGAACTACTTTTAACAAGCATACCACTTGATTGTAACAGTAGTAGAAAATTTTGAATCCTTATTTATTGCCCGACAAAAGTTTTTATTCCACAAAATGTAATTAATATGTAAGAATCAATACTAAATAAGTGATACCCAAATTATACTCATTTTTTAGATTCTAAATTAAATTTGGAATAGTATTTGAATTTTTTAAAAATTACTGAAATGGAAAAATGCTAATATTTGTTTCTAATACTCTTATATGACATTTTATATATACATTAATATATGTAGGGATCATGATTTTAGAAAAGTCGATTTTGGCCATCATACAGTTATTCCTTTTTATTAGTCAATTTGAAACTTGGATGTTTCTTCTGTTGGTAGGCTAGTCGTATAACCTCAACAAATACCCTGACACTACTGTAGTAGCGGTGAGAGGGATCGTTCCCACAGAGAGGGGTTGGTTGTTTAGAGACCATTTGTCCACTTTACACTACATGTGCATGAAATCAAAAGAAGAAAACAAAGACAAATGCATGCTTAGTAGAATGAATGCAAAAGACTGAATGCAAAGGTTAGTATGCAAGCACTGCCTTAAGGGATTTCAATATGTACGGATCTCTTCCTATTATCACAGACTTGTGTGCATGTGTGAGGGGACTATGCTGCTACTGTCCTAGAACTGATTAACTTGGCAGTTCTCGCAATTCCATTCCACAAAGCTCCTCAAACATCCCTTGGTAGGGCAAGTTCTTGGCACATGTTAAAAACCCAGATCCCTACCCTTACAAAACAACTCTAATTCACTCATTGACTATCTCCCTTGGCAGGGCAGCTGATGGGAGCAAATTGTATGTGAAAATTGCGATCGTGGTTGCTATTTACCCCTAATAAAAAATCAAGCTAAAAACCCCTAAAAGGTGATAGTATAGCAAGTTCGTTCCCACGAGGAAAGGACTGTGTTGAAATTTTAATAAAATATTTTTGGAGTTTTTGTAATTATCAAACTAAAGCTAAGTAAATAAATATCAAGAACTAAAACTAAAATGGTGATTTAATTAAAACTTCAATTTAAGCAAGTGTACTCCCGAGATTATATTTTAGGGTTACATAAAAAGCACATACATACATCCTATCTATGGTCATGCAAAATAAGGGTAAATAACATAACTCATGCCCTCCTTTGTGACGAGAGGCAAGGAATGATTTAGGCACTTTACCTATTTAGATATTAACTAATTCATTAAACCCTCCTTTGTGGCGAGAGGCAAGGTTTACTTCCTTAATTAATCCGGAATCTAATGCAACTACCAACTCAACCAAACCCTCAAGTTCAACCGCTCCTTTGTGGCGGAGGCAACGCCCGAACCAGTCACTCTAATGCTAAACTAATCCCCCTAACTCCTCCTTTGTGACGAGAGGCAAGAGCTAAGGTAAAATCAATCTAACAAATTCACAACCAACCCACAAAAGATTCCAAACAACCCAATCAAATCCTCCTTTGTGGTGAGAGGTAAGATTAAAGCAAGTTATCTCTAAATAATTTACTGCACTTTAAACAAATATTCATCATACATAATCCGGCCAAATCATGCATAATTATGAAGAACACAGCAAAACATATTCAACAAAGACCATAAGATAGAACTTAGCATGTAAATTAAACACACAAACCCTTATTCATAATCACGGGAGCACAATTAATCTAGCCGAGCATGGCTAAATCGAACATCATGATATTAATAATTAAGCACAATATTGAAAACATCAATTAAAAGGAAAGAAAACACCTTGAATAATAAATCCTTGAATGTAATCTTTACTCGTAAAAGAATGAGTTCAATAGTAGAAGATGTTCCCAATCCGTACAGCTGCAATTCTCCAAGCAATAACCGAAGTAGAAAACCCTAGCTATTACAAAGGAGAAATCTCTTGCTTAAAATCTCTCAAAAGTGTCACCCCTAAAATATGTAAACCCTAGCCTTATTTATAGTAATTCTATGAAGATATTTGCTAATAAGTCCTTCACGAAAGTCTTGTCGAAAAAGGAAACTCAAATTGGGCCAAAATTGCAAATTTCCAAATTTCAGTCGCGCAGCCGACGTTTCCCGACGTTTTCCCGACGTCGCGTTGTGCACCCACGTCGCAACGTGGGAGTGATCCCCACATCGCGACGTAACTCTCTGCCAATTTCCAAAATTCTTCCAAAAAATCCAATTTAATTCTTTTTACCGACGTCGCGACGTGAAGGGTCTCACGTCGCGACGTCCATCTTCTAGGCCATATTGCTTTATGATCGACGCCGCATTTGCAACAACCCAAAACATGACAGTTGTAGCTCTATTTCTTAGCTTTCCAATGGCACTTGAATCTCTCGATTGGGATATAAATAGAGAGAGATATGATTAAAATACCAAAGCCTGGCAGATTTCTTCAGCATTTGTTCTTCATCGCCTTTCCACGTGTTTTGCTAAATTAACCCTTATTGGAGTCTCGAGCCTCCATGGGATCAAATTGGAACTTATTAGCCACTCTATCCAAGGTGTAAATATGTAGGATAGATCATAAACAATTGGAATTAACACCTTAAATATCCTGTGAAACACGGGACCAGCTTCATGATCTTTCTCAATCTTTTGCTCTCATTTTGGACCTGATTCGACTTTCGTATGATTTTTCCCTTCGAAGCATACACCATGGTCGACAAACCTACACGTAAAATACTAAAACGAATCAAAAAGAACAAGAACGACAAAAGAATCAAGTATAAAACAATAGATAAAAGGTGAATAAATTCACGTCATCAAATTCCCCCACACTTAACCTTTGTTCGTCCCTGAACAAACTAAATCACAAAATAACAAACCTAAACAAAAATCTAACACAAAAACCCTAATGAAATTCTAACACATAGCCACAAAATGCATCCAACTTCATCAACTTGATCCAAGAACAAATGTCATGTATGAACCTCATAATCTCAAGTATTCAAATGTCAAGTACACATAATATACAACCTAAAAGTTATCAAAGAACATTAACGTACTCATTTAGACACGTTGAGCCAACCATGTGTGTGTGTGCGATAGGTTCCACCTCAGTTCATAACTCATCTACAATCACGCCATAAATCAGGGTTCCAACAACTAAGTCTTCGTCTCAACTTTTCCTCACTAACATATTAACTATTCATTATTAAACTCATATAAATGAGGATTCACTCTGCAAACCTTTAGGTTTATAAATAAAAGACTCGTTTCCCCAGACTGTCACACTTAATTAGGGTATTTCATTAGAAATCCCGTGACATCCACCTGGAGTACTGTCTCACCTTCGGGTTTTAGACCCATTCCCACTCATGCAAGTTCTCCATTAACTTTTCGTTTAAGAGCAGTCTCGCAGAGGAGTGACAATATGAAGCCAGAGTCTTATGGCTTATAATCTCCATTACCATCCATATGAGTTCTCTTAGGGTTATTATTAAAAGCAATATCATAGAGGGATGATAGTATGAGCAAAACAAGCTTAAAAATGCAAAAGCATTAAGTGCAAACATTTACGCAAGAACATTTATTAAAGAGCACATTTTAAGCGAGTTATATAAGTTTCAAGTAAACAAAGCGTTAAAAACACATCAATATACTTAATTATTACAAACTCGTCAATCCCCTCAGTAGTTCTCCTAAGTGCATAAAAATGGTCGACTCAAAATGCTAAACTTTCCATCAAAGACCCGACTCCCTCTAGATAGCATTTTACTTTCCTATCCCACATCGAATCTGTCGATAAATTCAAATCATTGGCAACATAACATTTATCATAACAAGATCAAAATTTCAAAAATTTGGATACTACACGAAAAAAAATCCTAAAACTATGGTTTAACTATGAAAAGAATTATCATTACCAACATACTTATTTACGAGCTATAGTTAACTCAAGGGAATAACTAATACGAATGGGACATAATTAAAAATTTAAAATAAATCCTAATTTATAAAATTTAAAATACTAAGAAAGACTAATTAGCCATTAATCCAAGCATAACATCCACACTTCAACTCCCAAGAAATTAAGCATAAAGACATACAAAACAACATGAAATAAATAACATGAATTTCATCCCCCCACACTTAAAATACACATTGTCCTCAATGTGTGAGAAAAAGAAAGAACTGACCTATAATCCATGTCATTCCCGAAAAGCTTGTTGTGCGGTTGAGGCCTTGGCAATGTCTCAAGTAGCCTTCTTCTTTATTCAAACTACCAACTAAAGAAAAAAAACTATTAATTTAAAAGAAAGGTGAGAAGGTAGTTCTAGGTTTATTTGGTCCCTAGCTAGACCTTATTATTGTGGCATTCTCCTTCAAGATTCGGAATACCCATCCTTATACCAAAAGAATGCTCTTTCATAAGCACTTCGTCTTCTAGCATATTGCTTCTTGTGCAACCATTTGAGGAGGAACTTGAGCTCATGCATGTGAGGAGCAAGTTCAATAAACTCAATTTTGTACCACTCTTGCTCCTCCAAGGTAGGCTCCTCCTTTTCTTCTTCCACCATTAACTTTGGAATTTCCCATGGCTTATCATCCTTCAATGTCACCTTTTTCTTCCTCCCTGTTTGAACTACAAGAATCCACCAAAGACTTTGCATCCATGGTCTCATTGAAATCATCAGTAATTTCAAAGATGGATGTGTCAATAAAACAAGTCTCTACTATATTAGCTATTTCATGAAAAATATGCAAGTCTTCCTCATTCAAGCTAACATGGTATTCAGTTTTAGGCACCTCCACATTATCAACACATTGAACAATATTATCATCTAATAAAAGTGTCTCAGTGTGCATCATTTTAATAACATCTACCATATCATTTAAACCATGAAATTCCATGTAAGATGTCAAAATAACGCAAGAATTCACTATGTTGGCTATTTTATTACAAATTGACATGTCTTCCTCACATAAACCAACATAGGGGTCAAGTTAGGAGGTCTCTTCATTATCAAAACAAACAATATTGGATTCATGTAATATTGGTTCATCATTAATGCATTCCTCCAAATTATCTACAACCTGCAAAGATTTCGACTCACAAGGACACTTTGAAATACATTCATCATGAGAATCATTAAATTCAAAATCACAATCCATAGAGGGTGGGACACTATGATGTAATGAATCATGTTGTGATAAAAAAAATGAGATATAAGGTGAATGGACAATTTGTACCTCACTATTGCTCGATGTTGCATTAGATGAACATTCTTGGGATTTATGATGTAGAGTTTCCTTGAATTTTTCTACCTGTACCTCCAAGTTTTTTATTGGGGCACTATGATCTCTCAATATGTCATCTTGACTCTTTATGAATGTCTCCGATCGAACAAAACTTTGATGTAGCTCCTCCCCACATTTATCTAGTTTCTCCATGAGTTTATTGAGCATATAATCTAGTGGCGCTTCCATTTCATTCTTGAGATGCATTTTGTTGTTTTGTTCATGTATCGACCACTCCCTATCATAGCCCGGATAATATCCAAACTCTCTTTGAGAATGAGAAAAAGAGTGTTGGCCAAAATTATAGTTATTTCCCCACGTGCAAGATCCTTGCTCCCTCAAATAATGTTCGTAATCACCTTGATAATTGCATGCATTCCCAATTTGATAGGAGCATTGATAAGTGGGATGATCCCTTTGGCACAACCTACAAGAAACAACATTCATTCTCAAAGTAGCTTGTTCATTATCATACAAGTTCAAATTTTTCAATGGATCTTCAAAACAAGGTAAAGATAAATAACATGAAGGTTCACTATATCCCCATTCATTGGTCTTTCCATATCCTAAATGGCGAAAATCTCCAAATATTCTAGAGTTTAGTTGTTTATCATCCACTCTATGTGGTGGGTCAAAATTAATTTCAAAGGATTCCCCAAACCTCCTAGACATACTTGGCTAGAAATTAAAACTAAAAAGAAATAAATAACTAAATAACCAAAAAAACCACAAAAAAATAAAATAAAAACACAAAAAAAAAATAATAATAATAATAAAATGAATAAAATATTTACAACTAGTATTCAAAAAAAAAAAACTAAAATTTCAACACGATTGCTTTCCCGGCAACGGTGCCAAAATTTGATGGGAGCAAATTGTATGTGAAAATTGCGATCGTGGTTGCTATTTACCCCTAATCAAAAATCAAGCTAAACAACCCCTAAAAGGTGATAGTATAGCAAGTTCGTTCCCACGAGGAAAGGACTGTGTTGAAATTTTAATAAAATATTTTTGGTGTTTTTGTAATTATCAAACTAAAGCTAAGTAAATAAATATCAAGAACTAAAACTAAAATGGTGATTTAATTAAAACTTCAATTTAAGCAAGTGTACTCCCGAGATTATATTTTAGGGTTACATAAAAAGCACATACATACATCCTATCTATGGTCATGCAAAATAAGGGTAAATAACATAACTCACGCCCTCCTTTGTGGCGAGAGGCAAGGAATGATTTAGGCACTTTACCTATTTAGATATTAACTAATTAACTAATTCATTAAACCCTCCTTTGTGGCGAGAGGCAAGGTTTACTTCCTTAATTAATCCGAAATCTAATGCAACTACCAACTCAACCAAACCCTCAAGTTCAACCGCTCTTTTGTGGCGGAGGCAACGCCCGAACCAGTCACGCTAATGCTAAACTAATCCCCCTAACTCCTCCTTTGTGACGAGAGGCAAGAGCTAAGGTAAAATCAATCTAACAAATTCACAACCAACCCACGAAAGATTCCAAACAACCCACTCAAATCCTCCTTTGTGGTGAGAGGTAAGATTAAAGCAAGTTATCTCTAAATAATTTACTGCACTTTAAACAAATATTCATCATACATAATCCGGCCAAATCATGCATAATTATGAAGAACACAGCAAAACATATTCAACAAATACCATAAGATAGAACTTAGCATGTAAATTAAACACACAAACCCTTATTCATAATCCCGAGAGCACAATTAATCTAGCCGAGTATGGCTAAATCGAACATCATGATATTAATAATTAAGCACAATATTGAAAACATCAATTAAAAGGAAAGAAAACACCTTGAATAATAAATCCTTGAATGTAATATTTACTCGTAAAAGAATGAGTTCAATAGTAGAAGATGTTCCCAATCCGTACAGCTGCAATTTTTCAAGCAATAACCGAAGTAGAAAACCCTAGCTATTACAAAGGAGAAATCTCTTGCTTAAAATCTCTCAAAAGTGTCACCCCCTAAAATATGTAAACCCTAGCCTTATTTATAGTAATTCTATGAAGATATTTGCTAGTAAGTCCTTCACGAAAGTCTTGTCGGAAAAGGAAACTGAAATTGGGCCAAAATCGCAAATTTCCAAATTTCAGTCGCGCAGCCGACGTTTCCCGACGTTTTCCCGACGTCGCGATGTGCACCCACGTCGCAACGTGGGAGGGATCCCCTCGTCGCGACGTAACTCTCTGCCAATTTCCAAAATTCTTCCAAAAAATCCAATTTAATTCTTTTTATCGACGTCACGGCGTGGAGGGTCCCACGTGGCAATGTCCATCTTATAGGCCATATTGCTTTATGATCCACGCCGCATTTGAAAAAACCCAAAACATAAAATGTGTAGCTCTATTTCATAGCTTTCCAATGGCACTTGAATCACTCGATTTGGATATAAATAGAGAGAGATATGATTAAAATACCAAAGCCTGGCAAATTTCTTCAGAATTTGTTCTTCATCGCCTTTCCACGTGTTTTGCTAAATTAACCCTTATTGGAGTCTCGAGCCTCCATGGGATCAACTTGGAAGTTATTAGCCACTCTATCCAAGGTGTAAATATGTAGGATAGATCATAAACAATTGGAATTAACACCTTAAATATCCTGTGAAACACGGGACCAGCTTCATGATCTTTCTCAATCTTTTCCTCTCATTTTGGACCTGATTCGAATTTCGTATGATTTTTCCCTTCAAAGCATACACCATGGTCGACAAACCTACACGTAAAATACTAAAACGAATCATAAAAAACAAGAATGACAAAAGAATCAAGTATAAAACAATAGATAAAAGGTGAATAAATTCACCTCATCAGCAGCTAACCAATTCATTCCTTCAATTTTCTCTATAAGCATAATCTCAAGTCTTTCCTAAGGGCTGATTTCAATTGTTAGTGGCCACCGCACAATTAGAATCACAATGCATACAGATCTTAAGACTCACACAAGTATGCTCACAATTCGATTCACATTGAGTTCAATTGCCTTCAGTAGATCCATACTAATCTCAGTGGGCACCGCAGATTCTAAATGGATTTCAGCAAATCATGCAAAACATTGAATCCCGATATGTAAAGAACAACCAACAATAATAACATAGAAAATTTCAATTCAATTGTCTCAAATAAGTTGAGATCTGTACCAGTTAAGCCCTCAAGACAGTAAAATGTAAGAAAGGGAAAAAGAGAGACAAAATCCTAATCTAAACTAAGAACCCTAATCTATTGACTATTCTATTGTGTGCGGTCGCCTCTTTCTCTCCATTCGATTCACTTTGTTATGTGTTATGCTCGTGTTATTTATAAACTTCCTCTCTTTGATGTGTCACGATCATGAGTGTTGAGAGCTTTCCTTGGTTGTGTGATATTTCCACGTGCCCTACAAAAGCCAATTATAAGATATAATGAGGTCACATGTCCAGTGTGTATCTTAAGCATTAAGAATGAAATTCATCAAACAATTGGTGAAATATTGAGTAGTTGTGTTTGTGCTTGTTCACTTGTTTGTGCCAATTCTTGTGCCTTGTGATGGAGTAGATGTGTTGATGAGTATGCTAAGTGGCACTTTGGTGGGAAGTGAATGAATGAAACTATGTGCAAGTGTGTGTGTGAGTATGTGAAAATGGTTGTGAGTGTAGTGTAATGCATGGAATTAGTGAAAGTGTGCAAGTGTAGTGAGTGTGATTGTGTGCAAACTAGGCGTGAGCGATTGCACATGCTTCATTTTTCTCCCCCATTTAGCCCCTGATTCACTTCGAGTCTGAGAAAATATAAAACATCAACATTGTAGACAAGACTCTTAGCTAAACATAGCACTTTGAATCACTCAATTTATAGCTAAAATGAGAAAGTTATGATCATTTTAGTAAACTGTGGCAATGTTGTGCGAATGTGGTGCGGGCGCTGCGGTGCGCCCGCACTGTGTGTTGTGTGTGTGCATGGATGGTGTACCATGGTGACGTGTGTTGTTTGTGCAAGGTGCGGGCGCCGCGAGGCTCCCGCACCGTGTGTGCGTTGTGAATGTGTTTGTGCGCTAAGTGTGTGCTGTGATTGTGCATGTGAAGTGCTTGTTTTGTGCTGGTGTGTGCTGGAACTTCATGTAGTGCTTGAGACTTTGTGAGGTGATTGTGCCCAAGTGTGTGCTTGCTTCCAATTCATACATGAATCATATCAATTTGCATAGCATTTTTACAACACTTTGATATTTTCCACATTTATCAAGATTATGACATTCCTGCACAAATGTCATTCATAAAGCACTATTTTCACAAGAATTTCATGCAAAAGCTCAAGTAATCATAGCATATAAGTCGGTATAAACCTGACTTATCATCTTCCTTTTTATAAAAGGAAAATCAATTAATATTTATAGTAGTGTTTTTCGACAAATGATGAAAATAATTATATAGAATCAATTTTACTGTTTACAAAACTTGGAAAGCGGAGCATCAAGACAACAATTAGTTCAAATGCACTAGTTGTAGTAACAAAGGAGATGATCATATTAATGATAATAAGATGGTAGTTGATAGTTGAGCAGACGATGTGAGAACTGTGAAGTAACTATAATAACGAGGCTATGATATATTGTTTAGATTTAGTACACGAAGGTTACGTAGTGGATTGGAAATGAAAATTACTTGTACTTAATTTGGGGCTTTCGCTCGTTGTAATTGAAATTAATTTTTGTTACTTTTCCAATTTTTATTTTTTAATTCCTATTTTTTTCATTTAAATTAATATTTTTTTAAATACTTGAATTATTAGAATATGAGAAGAAAAAATACAATTATTTCTTGAAATTGTGGTTGTTGTTTGGGAGCCAAGAAATGTTCCCATAAATCCTAACTATACATGTTTTAATTCTATTTAAATTTTTATTTTAACAATGTACATTATATAGAAATTATGCTTCTCTAAAATTAATATTCTATTAACACAAATAATACAAGTTTGAAGCATAATCCATGAAAAATTTAAATTTTTTCTTATTTGGTCACTAGACTTCTTCTTACATTTCTTAATTTTCTCATTTGCTGAGTAATCTTATAGAGAAAATCAAAGTGGATTTATAAAATGAAGACTAATAACAAATAATTTTATTATAACTAATAATGTGATCTCAAGCATGAAAAGGAAATGTTGCCCTAAATCTAAACATAAAGAAAATATATGATAGAGTTAATTGGATCTACCTTTTGCAAGTAATGAGAGCTATGGGATTGGAGAAATATGGATTGACCTTATTTAGAAACTTATCTCCAATGTATGATTTTTATTCTCATAGATAGTTCTCCAATAACTTTTTTAAATCCTCTATAGGAATTAGGCAAGGTGACCCTTTGTCTCCCTTACTTTTTGTTTTAGGTGCAAAATTCTTAGCAAGATATTTAAATTGAATGAATAAAGAACATCTTTACAATGGTTTCATCCACCTTTTAGGATGCCCTAGGATCACTTCTTTATCCTATGCGGATAACATCCTTGTTTCTACCTTAGCACACCTAAAAACCTTTAAACAAATCATGAAAAAATTGAAATAATATGAAGAAATATTAGGAAAAAAATAAATCCTAACAAGAGTTGCTACCTAATTCATCACTTTCTACCTAGGGATAAAAAACATAGCGGGGGTGGGGGGGGGGAGAATTACGTCCTTTTCTCAAGGATCTTTCCTCCTAAAATACTTAGACATTCCCCTAGAAATAAGGCATGCTTCCATGCAGAACTAATTGAGAAAATAAGATTCAGAATGTCTTCTCAACAACAGAAAACCCTAAGCATCGGTGGTAAAATCACTCTTGTGAGAATCATCTTTTGTCTATGACTATATACTTACTTATTGCTTGTTGTCCACCAAACAAAATTTTATATCCTATATCTTATGAAGGACATGTTAGCAAATTTTCTTTGGGGGAGGAGGATAATCATAATATATGCCATTGAATTAAATGGAAGGAGTTATACCTCTCTAAAAAGGAGGGTGACCTTGGTTTTAGAGCCTTAGAAGACATAATTAAAGTGCAATCCATCAAAATATGGTGGAGATTTAAAGAACAAGAAACATTATGGGTAAAATTCATGAAAGCTAGATACTGTAATTCCAGTTATCCAATTGAGTAACATCCCTACCAAAACTAACTCAACAGCCTAGAAGATAATGTTAAAGGTTGATGAGGAATCTGAAAACCACATTGGCTTTATGATAAATAAAGGTGAATGTAATACATAGAATGATAATTGGATAGGAATTAAAACTATAGCTAAAACCTTTTTAATAAGGGGGCAACATCGAATGAACCATAGAATTCTTAAATTCATCTAAGATGGCCAATGTAACAGTGAGAAACTAATGCAACTCATCTCTTTAGAATGGCTCAAATGTATACTTAAACAACTTGTCCCTTCCACTAACTATAAGGACCTGATGTTATGGATGCCAAACAATAATGGAGTTTTTTAGTATTTCATCAGCCATTCAGGAAGTTAGACGAAGAAATGATTCCCCTTGTCCATTAACACAATACTTTTGGGATTTCAAACATTCTATTAAAATCTCATTTTTCACGCTAAAACTACTAAAAAGAATTTCATTAGGGAACGAGTTGCACAAATTCAATTTTCGTGGGCCTTTTAACTATTTGTGATGTTATGCACATAAGGAATACACTTATTATTTATTTGCTAAATGCAAGAGTATCAAAAGGGTTTGTAATTTCTTTGGGGAAAAAGTTAGTATTCACTAATTTTTTGACTTTCTAAATACCACACTTGTCTTTTGGTGGAAAACAAAAACAAAAAATAGAGTATCTACATATTTGATTAAATATTTACCTTCAATTATTTACTAGTTTATGTGGAAAGCTTGAATGCATGTTTCTTCAACAATGAGTGCATATCCTATGAAATGATAAAATAGAATATTTTTGTGGAGATAAAATCTATCATGTTCATGAAATTCTCCAAACACAACTTCCACACATATAAATGGGAGGATTTCTGGTCATCAACCCAAGTTCATCATAGGAAGACAATTATAAAATTTATTAAATGGCATCCACCTAATTATCCAAACTATAAACTCAACATAGCTTGTCAAATATTAGCAAATTCTGGAATGGGAGGGAGAATTGTAAGGGATTCTTAGGTGGATTAATTTATTGTCGCTTTTAACTTTCAATATATTTCTTTGGTTGCAAAAGTACAAGTTAAGATTGAAGACTTACTTAAAGGGTTGGAAATAATCAATGAAAGAGGGTTGAAGATTAACTCTATTGAAACTGTTGGATATTTAATATAAGCCAATAATATGTTCAAATATAAGCCCAATAAATAATGAAACTTTGTAATGAGCCTGAATGGGCAAGAGTCCATTAACTGTGTTTTAACTCTAGTGTACTAATATTTATATGCTAGCTGGAGGCAGCATGTCGAGTATTCCAAACTAGATATGCGATATTTGAAGGGTACCTCTAACCATGCACTATGTTATAGTGGTTGTCCTCCTATCATGGAAGCATTTTCTGATGCTTCGTGGTGCTCATCCATAGGGGATAGTAAGTCTACCAGTGGGTATATTTTCATACTGGGTGGTGCAGCTGTTGCGTGGAAATCCAAAAGGCAGACTTCCATTGCTTTTTCGTCTATGGAATCGGAACTTTCTGCTCTAGCTTCCGCAAAAGGAGAAGCAGAGTGGATAAGAGAACTGATCCTGGATATTCCACTAACCCGCTTAAAGATTACGTCTTTAAGTATGTTCTGTGATAATCAGCCTACAGTTTCAGTAGTACAAAACTCACTTTTTAATGGTAAGAGGAGACATGTTAGACTGAGATATGCCATGCTGACGTATCTCATAGAACATGGTATTATTACTTTGGTCGATGTGACATCGAAGGATAATCTGGTTGATGCTTTAACAAAGGGACTGAACAAAGCTCGAATCTTCAAAATTGTGAGGGATAAGAAAGACTATATAGATATGTCTTAACCTACATTCCTGGGGTTAAAGACTATATAGATATGTCTTAACCTACATTCATGTTAATTTTGAATTTTTCGAATCTCCCTTTGATAGCTAAGATAAGCACTTGATAACATTTCGACGATGATTATGGTTGTCAATATATCATTCCACATCTGATGATATATCCTTTTTGGGTGCGTTGTCTCATTCCACATATGATGAGGTGATTTTACTCACTCTGGATGTTCTGTTTAGAGCTGTAGTATCATTCCATATTTGATGATGCTGCTTAACTAAATTTGGACTTGACAGCTGTAACATTCCACATAGAAATATTTGAAATAGTTCTTTTGGAAAAGGAACTATTTAGGTCTTGTTCTTATAAAGAAACTGGACATTGATGCTTATTGGAAATGGTTCTTTTGGAAAAGAAACTGTTTAGGTCTTGTTCTTATAAAGAAACTGGACATTGATGCTTATTGGAATATGGTATTGATGCATTTTTGACATTGATATATATTTATTTTCAATCATTGAGATATTGAGCTAAGTTCTTCTACTTGAACTAGACGCTTTATTTTGTTGCACAAATGATTAAGTTCATAATTGGTAACTTACAGAAAATGATGGAAATAGAGGAGCTAATTCCAACTGGAATCATGAAGAGGATGATCTACTTGATGGATAATTCCTCTAAAGCTGTGGACTAAGGGGGACTATTATTTGAATAATTGGTCCACTTACATACGCTTTGCCTATTTTGTTTTGAGTTTAGAGTATGTCTAAAACTCTTATATTCGAAGTTTAGAGATTTCTAAAACTTTGATCTTGGTAACACTTTTGTTAGTGTTTGGTTGAGTTTAGATTGTTTTTCTAAAACTCATAACTGTGTTTAAAGAATTCATAATTCTGAGTAATGAATCTTATGTGCTATGAATGATTTAATCATCTGTTTTGAACATTACATTATCTATTTATTGGATTGTGCTATATGTAGAACATAGGAGGAGATTGTTGGATATTTAATATAATTCAATAATATGTTCTAATATAAGCCCAATAAATAATGAACCTTTGTAATGGGCCTGAATGGGCAAGAGTCCATTAACTGTGTTTTAACCCTAGTGTACTACTATTTATATGCTAGCTGGAGGCAGCATGTCGGGTATTCCAAACTAGATACCTAGGGTGTAATGCTTCAAGCAATTGCATATTGAATTGCTTGACCTAAAACTCTAACAGAAACATCCTCAAGTGAGCTTTCTAAAATGATTGTTGGGCATATCAAATTAGATTAGAGAATCTCCAAACTTATTCAAAGGTCAGGAGGACTCCTATCATCCCTTTTAATCCAAAAAATTCATAAGAAAATAAATTCAGTTGTAATCCTATAATCCAAGCTAGAACAACAAAACTAGCAGTGAAACAAGTTTGATAAGATACATGAGACCATTAAAAAGGTCATCTAAATGGACTAGTTAGGAATTCCTATTGTGAAGAGGTTATTTTACAACTACTTAGTATAGATTTTGATTGGTAGATTAAATTAAGTGCAATAGCTCTTATATGGATAGGATTGCAATTTTGTTGATCTTTTTGTTATGACCGCCTTATAATTATTAATATTGCTCAACTAATTTTATGGCAACATCATTCTTGGATTCCTTGTGTTTTTGACATCACTCTTAATAAATATTATCCTATGTTTAGGGAGTTTTTTCATGCCGGGAGTAGGGTTTGACCTTCAATATATGCGTGTGTGTTATAGTGTAGGCCAAAACTTTTCACATTTCTACTGGTTAAGGAATTAGTATTCCTTGATTACTGCTTCTAGTAGGGGTACGTGGAGAGGGGGATTGGATTAATAGGGCTGATTTTAGTGGCAACCATATTATCCTTTAATCTCTCTCTCTCCCCAACCATTCCATTGTTTGATTCATTTCAAGGAGTTTTGTTGTATTGGATGAAAAGTGAAGTATGCTTGTAATATGGCTGTTTTTAGCCTGTATTATGGTGTTAGTTATACTACCTCTCATATTTTCCTTTTCCATCTTTTTGTGTAAGAGATGATTTCTCCTTTTTTTTAACTACTTTTAGAATTGCTTAAGGAGCTAGTCTCCATACCTAGTGAGTATATTGTTAGTCATAGTCTGCTTACTTATTCTTTTATCTTATAAAGTTCCAAACTTTTTGTTTTTCATTCTTTTAACTTTTGTGGGATGAAAATTTTTGATGGCTGAATTTAAATGAAATATCAACTATTTCTTGAGAATTATCTTACTCCGAAGATGCATAAAAGTTTTTAAGCAGGGTGAATTTTTATTTCTTTTTTCTTAGTGTTAGATTTTTGTGAGATCTCACCGAGATTGTTTATATAATCATGGAGCAGGATAAAAGTTTTAGACTTGAAAGAATGGGAAAAAAGAGGAAGAAGTTGATTACAAGATTATATTTGTATTTTTCATATTATTGTATGCATTAAAAAATTTCAATATTCACATGTCATTATCTCAAAAATCTATTATAAATTAATAGATTTGTCAATTTTGCAAAAAAAAAAAAAATCAAACGATAAGGGATAACTTGCAAGTTTTTAATTTCAGAAAAACCCATGTGTAACCGTCACATGTATACGACATGATTAATGATGCGTTCCTACGTGTACGTATAATGCACTTCATGTATGAAGTATTATGATTGGCATATAATGTATGAAGTATAGGGTGTGAAGATATTGTGATTGGCGTATAAAGTATTAAAAAATAATATGAAGGCATTATAATTAGTGTATAATGTATAAAGTATGGATAAGTATGAAGAAGTATGAAGACATTATAATTCGTGTGTAACGTATAACATATGAAGTACAATGAAGTATCAAGGCATTATGATTGGCATATAACGTATAAAGTATAAAGAAGTATTAAGGTATTATGATTTGTGCATCACGTAATGAAGGCATTATAATTAGCATATAACGTCTCATTATAAAATGAAAATTGATACGCCAAAAAAACAAGTGTGCATGGTCCGCCTCATATACACGACCGTTTCACAAGAGACTTTATCTTTTAAATTATAAAAAGGTAACTAGTAAGTTTCGTAAAACAAGGTAAGGTATTTAGCAATTAACCGTGATTTAAAAGTAGTTTCCTAAAAATTAGTTAGGTTCTATAGTATCTTGTATGCCACAAACTTTCTTATCCCCCTTTAAAGGATTTTTTTCCAATTGACTAATAAGACTTACATGTTAATATAGATAAAGTTTACATAAATAAATTAGAACTTCTATAATTGCCTTTTTTAATTCTAATTTTGGCATATCTTTCTTATTTATATAATTGTGTATTTGGACAAATAACATACTAATGAGGTATAGTACAAACCTTAAAATGTTAAACTCTCATTTAGATCAAGTTGAAAACTGTGATAGGAAAAAAAAATATCAAACAATTATTTGTTCACTTTACTTGATCCGATGAACAGTTTTAAATATACAAATGGCAACATATAGTTAATCCAATTACTAATAGGTCTAATTAGAAATAGGGTGAAACCAACCAAAATGTTGGAACTCCCAGTTATTTATTTTACAATAGGTGCATATGAAATACATCATTCAAATAAAGATTTAAAGTGACAAACATTCTTGCACCCTTGTAACCTAGAAAAAACCCTAAATTCTGATGTTTGATCCAACCATAAAATTTGGCACAATTATTTTTAAAAAACAAATATCAAAATAGTTACTCACATTATATAAAATAATTTATTTTGTCATCCACATTAAAAATGATAGATTTTAGCTATTGACATTTAAAATACGCATTAAATTAATTATTCAACCAAACTCTATTAATTTTTTTTTAAAAAAAAAATGCACGCTTACATCACGTACCATTTAATGAATGGGTAATTTAGAAGCATTTTCATAAATGCTCCATGAATCTGATCAATTTTGAAAACAACGGGTTGACACCCAAGCCCTCTAAATTATATTAACAAGGACACGAACATATATATATATATATATATATATATATTAACAATCAATCCACTTTGCCATTGGATAGAGATTGGCATTTTGCCACGACATTGGTTCATAAAACATTTATTTCTCATATGAAAATGAAAAATAAATAGATTGATATCATAATTTCTTTACTATTTGGAATGTATTAAATTATGACTCTATCCCATTTCTCGTTATATTTAATCTTATAAATGTTCTAACTTCTCTTTTTATTCAGTTAGTCTTTTTATTGTCTGCATTGAAGAAAATATAATCAGCCTTAATAGTAATGAATTTTATATGGACTTAAAATTCTAATTTATACTAGCTTTTATTAATTCGAGCATAGAATTCAAAATAAAATTCTTATTTTTCATAGCCTTTTAGCAATTATGTGTTAATGTACGTGCATGCTTCATCCACTATCTTCAATTTTTTAGAGAAAAAAATTAAATCATTAAGTAAAAGGATAATAAATGAAAAAATGTGCATGCTTGTAGAGTTTCAAGAAGGAAACTTAGTTCCCATTTAATAAAATTGATAACTAACTAAATTTGAAATTTGAAATTTAAAAGTAATAAGTTATTGAATTTATTAATAAAATTTATTTTATAATCCAACTAATTTCATATTTAAAAATATAGTATGTGAAAATATATAGTGTACTAGAATTCATACAGTATGTATAAATATTGGTGTGTTAAAATATATGTACGATGTGTAAATATGTATAGTGTTAAATGTGTAGTATTTGTAAATAAGTGCAGTGTTTGTTCACAGTCTAATGAAGACCGAAAGAATAATCACAACTCCACACATGAAAACCGTGTGGTTGGAAAGATCATATAAAGAGCACCAAAATCTTTCTATCGTTATCTCCAAGATTACTTCTATATAAATCCCCATAGAAAGATGGAAACAATGTGCCTTCCATGCTTATCATTTCCAAAGATAAACTTCCAATGATAATTACCAAAAAAACCAAGATACGCACCACAATTATCAAGATAGCAATAATATCCAAAATCAATCCTCCTTGTATAGATTGATTTAATTGATTCCTGCAACCAATAAGATCTTTCCTTAATTGCCAAAAAATCAATGCAAATTAATAATACCAACGTGTGCATTAACCCTATCCTCATTGGATCTATATTTTTAAATCCTCTCAATCCATTAAAATTTGCTATAAGTGTTTATTATACAAATTTAATCAGTACAAATATGAATTAATTAATTTTCTAATTTGACTTACAAGTCCTTCGGTAACATAGAAGTGTTGACTAATCTAAGATTATATCTTTAAGGCATTATTTGGTGAGTAATTAATCCCTCGAAAAAAGGGTACGATATAATTAATGACGTAACGATAAGTCAATTTTATACTGACTTAATAGTACTATTTTCACTTGATCTCTGCTATGTTCTCATGCATTTGGTATAGAAAATGGTGTGATCGTATAAAGAATGGGTGAAACATGAATTGGGTGAAAAGGTTGAAAATTGGTAAACAGATGTTGTATGTGGTGTGAGAGTGTTGACTTAGTTGATTGGTTGTGTATGTGGGGATTTAATGAAAACTAAGCTGTGAGTCTGATGCTAATGTGTGTGTTAGTTGGTATCTTTAATGTGTGTAATTCGAGAAGTTGTGTATTTCATGTGTATTGGTTGTGTTTATTCATGCTCCTACATAGTGCACACACTGCACGAGCTTGCAAACTCATGCATATCAAGCACGCTCCTTGCCGCATGGGTGCTGCATGAGATCGCCGCATGGACACGCAACTCCCGCACACAGCCGCGGGTGCCGGTACTCGCGGCACACACTCGCACCTCGCCGCACGATGGGTTCGGCGAGCTCTCGTACCTCGTCACATGTCCATGTGGCGAACACACACACCTCGCCGAAACTTCATGCGGCGAGCACTCACACTCTGATGCACACGAGCACTCGTCTCACACGCACTCCTCAACACACACTCACACGCAAATCTCATAGCATTCGTACACCAGCCGCGCGCGCTGGAGCGTGGTAGTATAGCAGCTGCGTGTGCTTGCGAGCAGCACTCGCGCAGCACTCACGCACCTGCTGAGCGTGCTGGCACGCGACAGTCTCGCATGAGCTGCGCGCACTTGTGCGCAGCAACTCCACACATCGCCGCACAAGTTGTGCAGCGACCACACACCCTCAGCACACACTCGCACATCTCGCCGCATGCTTATGCGGCGAGCACTCACTCATGCACACACCTCGCCACACATCCGTGCAGCGATCTCACGCACCTTGACGCACATCCGTGCAGAAAGGTCACGCACACACGCACCCCGCCGCATGGTGCATGCGGCGAGTTCTCGAACCACACATGCACCTCGCCGCATGATTCATGCGGCGGGCTCTCGCCCTACATATGCACCTCTCCCGCATAACCGTGCGGCGAGCTTTCATTTCACCCACACACTTTATTTGCACTCATTTTCAATATATCTTATAACATTCATTTTCATCACAAACTTTACTCAACATTCATATTCATTTTTCATCACATCACATTTTCATTCTTCAACATACTTCACTCATTTATTTTATACGCAAACACTATTCTCACAAGCATTTGTTATCACACTACTTTGCATCACTCCATCTCACTCTCACATTTTCATTTCATTTCATTTCACATTTGCACCTCACACACGATACACGGCGAGACCTCGCCACGAGGTCTTGCCATACACACACAACACACGGCGAAGTCTTGCCGCGAGACCTCGCCATGCACACACTTGCACGGCGAGACCTCGCTGAGAGGTCTCGCCACATGTGAGACCTCACCATGGTAACAATTGAATGGCCTTGGTTCTCACTAGCTTAAAATTTGATTAAGTGTTAAAGTTGTTTCTTGTGCAAGGTTCTGCAAAGGCGTGTACATGGATGACCCGAAGACGTGTTCATGATGCCAAAGGCGTGGAGGACTATGGACTGAAGGCATGAAGCCAGACATTGATCGAGATGACTTGTGGACCATTTGATAGTTGCAGTGGCATTTCTATAATAATGTAGTCATTTTACGTTTTCGTACCATTTGCGTTTTGTAATCCCCTATAAATAGAGGATCTAGTTGGGTTTTATAGAGAGATCATTCTAGATAGTGAAATCGACTTTTGATTTTGTAAGCAGGAATTTTCTCTCTCTACGACACTTTCTCTCACTAGATTCTCTCTTCTCCGATCGATCTTCAATTTCAGTTCCAATTGAGAATTTGATCCGAACATTGTAATTCGCTTGTGAATTGAAGCTTCCGAAGCAATTTAATCGGTATAATCTTTCAAATTTTGAATATGAATTGCTTAATGTTGAGAGGTGTTGATCGCGAACTTGAGATGGAGATTTCTGGCTAGATCGTGAGATGTCCTAGGGTTTGATACAGATGATTGCTTAATTAAACTGTGAAATGTTATGCTATTGTTTCATCTTTCACGAGAGATATCATATATGTTTGTAATTGCTTAATTCTATCAAAAATTTGTGAAATTTATGCTTTTGTTGGGGAAATTGAACTTTAATGGAGGTCGCCATGCTAGATTGAGGTTTAATTTCTCATTGGAAGTGTAAATCACATAAACGAGGATAAGATATACGAGTATGGAGTTCCTTTGCTTATTTGCTTTTGTTTGTGACCAGAGATGTGGCCGCCATGCCAGTTAAAGGTCACTGAGTTATAAGAATTAAGTAAAGGAAGATTATTTGACGCTAGAAGAATATAGGAACTTAGGTCGGGCCTCGCCATGGGAGACCTAAGATTATGCACGATTACTACCTAGTGTTAGGTAGTCGAGTCGTTGCGGTACTTAAATCTTCTTGCCTAGGCCTCGCCATGGGAAAGGTAAGATGTAAGGGAAAATAGAGAATATTGTGGTCGACATGCCGAGTATTCTCTGGACTCCTAGGCAGCTATTGTCTCCACCTAAGTGTTTTGCATGGAGACGATAGCATAGCACAAGCGTTTAATTAGCGATCATCTGATATTTGAACCCTGGGTCATTTGTTTTGAACCTCGTGACTTTTATTCTTGTGTTGTGTTGATATTTTGCTGCATTTGTGTTACACTTCTTTACTAGCTCCTGGATTTTCTACTCGAACTTAATTTTCCTTCTGATCTGGTCACAAACAGAGCAACTTTAATCGAATTTCTTGAACCATCCCCTTCCCTGTGGATACGATACCCTACTCATTGCTACTACATTAGTTTCGGGTTAAAATTGCAAGGTTAACGTCAATTTTTGGCGCCGTTGCCGGGAAAGACACGGTTTCTAGAATTTGATCAATTGTTCCTTGAATTTCATTGTTTTATTTCGTGTTGTTTTGTTCTATTTAGTTTACTCTGTTCTTATTCTTGTATTCTGTTATGCTTCATTGTTATTGTTGTTGCATGTTGTTTTTGTTCTGTTGTTTGCTTTTTACATATGAGGTTCTTGCTTTTGTGTTCTATTTTACTTCTGCTATACTTCACTTTTGGTGTTGTTGTATGCCCAGGCTACAATCTTCTGGTGAACCTGAGTTCGCATTAGATCTAGAATTGCAAAAGACTTTGAGAATTCAAGCCAGACAAAGAGAAATGGCTAATCCAGGAGTACGAGCTCCACGATTTGGTGATCACTACGCGGTCAATTTTGAGAGTGGACTCGATCTGCAAGATATAGATGTTGAAAGTTATCATATACCAACACAGATTGTCTAAATGATCACTCAAGTGCAGTTCTTTCAAGGGCTTGATAATGAAGACCCCAATGATCACCTCGATTGGTTCTTAGGCCTCTGTAGTACTTTTAAGCTTCCAAGAGTGGATCGAGGTGAAGTACATATAATTTTGTTTCCTTTATCATTATGAGGTAAAGCTAAGCATTGGTTCAAGAGTATTGGGTGAGCAAATGCAGTAATGTCCTTTGATGATTTGCAAAAGAGATTTTTAGCCAAGTACTTTCCTCCTGCAAAATTGGAAAAAAGGAGAATGGAAATAATGAACTTCCAGCAGCAGGATGGCGAGTCATTCAGAGAAGCATGGGAGCGTTTCAATCATCTAATCCGTCAATGTCCTAACCATGACCTTGGTGAAATCAGAGAGTTGAACATATTTTTCAAAGGCCTCATAGCTGAGTCTTCTATGATAGTGAAAGCTTGTGCTAATGGTGCATTAAAGGATAAGAGTGTACTAGAGGTTCGAGAGTTGTTTAACCAAATTGCTGAAGATGAGTACCTTTTACCTGAGACTTGGAAACCTCATAATAGAAAGCAGAGAGGAGTACTGGATCTTGATGAGGAAACGTCTTTGAGTGCCAAGTTTGAAGCCTTAACAAGTGCAAACTCTGAAAGCTACACATGCTAAAGCTCCTGTGCTTTCATGTGGACTATGTAAAGGCGAACACCACACTAATGAGTGTGCCTTCACAACTGAGTCTCTTCAGTATGTGAGCAATTATAACAACAAATCTCAGTATGGTGGCAATTATTCTAGAGGAAATTACTCTGGTGGAAATCGACCTTACAATGGGGGACAAGGCAGTTGGGGACAACAACAAAACCAAGGGGGGCAATATTATTAGGGAAATGACCAAAGAAGAGCAACAAATGCACCTCCTGGCTTTGATCATCAAGCTAATACTTCAGAGCAAAGAAAGCCATCAGTTGAAGATATGTTCAATAAGTTGATGGAGAAGATGGAAAAGAACGAGCAAAGGTTTGTAGGCTTGGAAAGCACTGTTCGGCATCATGAGGCTACATTGAAGAATATTGAGACACAGCTGGGTCAGCTTGCAAATGCTGTTCATCACAGACCGAGTGGATCACTTCCTAGTGATACAATTCCAAATCCAAAAGGAAAGGAGACCTGTAATGCAATCGCATTACGTAGTGGAAAGCAAGTGCACAAATCTATCAAACTTGGAGATGAAATTTGTGAAGACAAGGAGGAAGGCAATCCTGATCCTGAGCAAAAATATGCCAATGAGGGCATGTCACCAAAGAAGGAAGAGGTGCAAGATAATGGAGAGAGGGCAGTGACCAAGAAGAGCCAATGGCCTCTTAGCCCTTATAATTTTCGTGAATATGCACCTAAACTCCTATTTCCTGAGAGAGTGAAGCTAAAGCCAAAGAAGGGACCTCAGTTTGATAGATTTTTGGACATGGTGAGACAAGTTAATGTGAGTTTACCCTTATTGGACTTGGTGACTGCAGTACCCAAATATGCAAAATTCTTCAAAGATTTGATATCCAATAAGGAATAGATTTTTAGATGTCAAGTGTCGTTAACGCTCACAGAGTATAGTGGAGCATAGTTTGGGCACAAGTTGCCACCCAAATGGAAAGATCCTGGCAGCTGCACTATACCTTGCAAAATTAGGACGAGGATCTTTGAGAAAGCTTTGTCTGATTTAGGTGCTGGTATTAACTTAATGCCTCTTTCTATTACCACTGATATGGGACTCAAAGGGAGAATTCGTCCAGTAGCTGTGACTCTTCAACTGGCTGATAGATCTTTGGTCAAGCCTACTAGAATGGTTGAGGATGTCCTGGTGGGGATTGATAAGTTTACACTCCCGGTTGATTTTATTGTGCTCGACATGGAGGAGGATCCAGAGGTACCTTTAATCTTTGGTCGCCCGTTTCTTGCATCAGGAGATGCCTTAATTGGAGTAAGAAATAAAACTTTTATGTGAGACCCCAAATTTCCTTCTAGTAATATTACCTCATAGTTATTTTAATTTGTATATTAATATGAATTTTGAATCTAATGCACTTTATGAAAATGGTGATTTAATAGTGTGCATTTTAAATTAATTATTCATTATAAGGGATTAATTGTCAATTTTAGAAATTATAAGGGAAGATTATATTAAATATTCCTAAGTTTGGGTTTTAAATAATATTTATAGAAAATAAGGATTTAGTAATAAATTATGAAAATAGTATTAAAAAAATAATAATAATAATAAAAAAGTAAATAAATGAAAATAATTAGGTGATCCACGTGTAAGCTATTAAGCTTACACGTAATCACCACCAAGTGATTACGTGTAATCACAAAAGAGAGGAAAGAAATGGTAAAGGAAAATAGAGAAGGGGGAGCGGAGCAAGAAGGAAAAGAAGAAGGAAAAAAAAGAGGAAAAAGAAGAAAAGGAAGAAGAGGGAAGAAGAGAAGGAGAAAAGGAAAAAGTCCAAGCAATTTGTGAAATTTTCAGAAGGTAGGGAATACGTGAAAGGGTTGATGTCTGTAACTCAAAGGTTTTTCTTTTATTTGCTTTTGTGTATGATTTGTGATAAAATCAAGTGGTAACTGAAGATTTATGATCCATAAATCTGTTCTGCTTTTTAATATTAGATGTTTGAATTAAATAGCTTGTGTGAATTTGATGGTTTGAGCTGATGGAAGAACTCCCTCTCCCTGGATTGATGGTAATTTTAGCAAGATAAGGATTGATGCTGGTACTATGGTTCATGATGTAAATTTTGTTTGGATGAACTTCGATTTTGTTGGCAACACATACTTCAATTCTTCAATAGTGATTTATGAGGATCATGATGAAGAATGTTGGGAAAAAAAACCGTACAGGAAAGAAAGGAAAGGAAAAAAAAACTAACTATTAAAGGTTTGAGTTTTATTATTTTTCCTAAAAGGTTTTAGGGGCTTCAGGTAAGTTAAAGGAAAAACAAAGCCCAAAGTTGGGTGGGATGACGCTGAATTAGTTCAGCTCAATTTGGGCTTTACAAACACCTTGTAAAGAAGGTTGGGTTTCAGAGCAATAATCGTTTGGGCTTCAGCCCAATAGAAACTGGAATTAGTGATGAATTCTTGGATTGGATGTGGCTTAAAGAAAATGGATGGGCTTCAGTGTGTCACCAACTTGGGCTTAGTCCATTAAGAATTGGTCATGATTAAGTATTAACTAGATAGAATGGGGTAAGAGGAATTGGGGCTTTGGAGTTCAGGGTGAAGGGTTTTTTTTAATGGGCCTTGAAGTAATATCGAGTTGGACTCCAGCCCAACAGGAATTAGTAAGGCTTCTAAATAAACTGGGTGGATGTGAGTAATCCTAATGGGTTTTAGAGTTTAATATGAAGTGGACCATTTTAGTTTGGGCTATTAGTATAAATGAAATTAATACACAAATGTTTTAATGGGCTTTGGTGGTGATGTTTAATTTTAAATAATAAAATCTAAAGGAAAATGATAATAATATAAATACAAATAATAATAATAATAATAATAATAATATTAATAATAATATTTTATTTTAAATTTATTAGCCACTCTAAAGGAAATTTACGTTACCTTAATTAAGAAGGAACTTAGTTTTAAATGGTAATAATCTTAATAGAAAGAATTAACATTCATACTATTAATGGTGATCGTAATCAAAATAATACTATTTGAAGCCTAGTGTATATATAGTATTAATTTTGCATTATTTGAATTATTAGCCATTTGGGACCACGGTGGCAAAGCTGCAGCTCAGTTTCACATTTGTTGTAACCATGATATTGCACCAACTTGATTTTTCTATGTTTGATATATATACGTGGTTTGATGTGGAATATTTGAGTGGCATGTATTTGCCTGTACTGTGACTGTTTGATTGATTGGGGCCCGGTCATGGTGGCTTATTGATGTCGGGAAGGCAAGGGCCGACGAGTTCATCATAAGTTCACCGTGACGTTTAATCCTTGTCAAGTGAAACTAAAGAGGTTTTAGTTTCACGAGAAAGGGTATTGGTTATCCGGATATATCCTATTGTGCCTGCGGGGCAAATTTTGACTGTGGAGGATAAGGTAGCTTCAACAGTGGTCTGATCAACCACTGATCGTAAGGTGATATAAGGCTGGTACTGGACTGGTAATGTTTTCTGTCCGATTTATATGACACTTCTGCTATTTGTGCATATTCCATTTGGAATTCTTGCGTACATGAGATTGACATGATAATTTGTGATACCAATTTGTAAATGTGAAATTTCGTTATGTTTTAACATTATGTGATCATATTGCCTCCCCACTGAGCATTTCAGCTCACCCCATTTTCAAAAACCCTTTTGTTCAGGAGACACAGAAGGACTTGGTCAGGAAGGGCTAGAATAGCGAGCCTAGATGAAGGAGAAGCCACCGAGCCTGTTAGATAAATTTTTGAAATTGGTGTATTTTATGAATTCAGGGATGCCTGAATATTAAGTTACTTATGTTAGTTTTGTAAGGGATTTGTCTTGTACTTGATAGGATTATAAGTGTAAACTGATTGGATGACCCGGTCCACTTCCCAACTAGGGGGTGGGTCAAGGCGTCACATGTTACATTTCGAATTAACAATGAGCAAGTAATCTTTGATGTGAATTATTCCATGAAACATCCGATGAAGGTAGAGTCTTGCTTTGCTATACAAGCTGTTGCATGTTCTATAAGTGTGAATGATGAAAATGTTAAGCATGATTTTGTATTGGTTGATGATTTAAATGATTCTGTGGAAAAGTTTGAGAATGTTGAATTGAATGAAAAGGATAGAAGAATTGTTTCTGAAATTGAGGATCTTGTTGAGTGCTGCGTGCTAGATGAGTCCATATTTGAGTTGCAAAATGAAATAGTTGAAGTTAAAATGCATGAATGTACTGTTGAAGACATAATAAAAGAATCAAGTGTTAGGAATGTGAAAGATAATGAAGTGTGTCATATTCCAACTAATGAAACTTGTTCTCTCACTGAGGTGAGGAAGGAAAAAATTTTGTGCAGGAATGAGAAGCTTATGCCTTCTATCTTAGTGCCACCAAAGCTTGAGTTGAAGCCGTTGCCTCCTTATTTAAAGTATGCGTTTCTGGGAGAAAATGAAACACTTTCAGTAGTGATTTCATCTAAACTGGAAGCTTGGCAAGAAGTAAAGTTGTTGGAGGTTTTAAGATTATACAAGAGAGCCTATTGGATGGACTATTGCGGATATCAAGGGCATAAGTCCTAGCTTATGCATGCATAAGATCCTCTTGGAAGACAATTCTGTGCCAGTTAGGGATAGACAGAGAAGGCTTAACCCGCAGATGATGGAGGTGGTCAAGAAGGAAGTCATCAAATTGCTGGATTTTGGAATGATTTTTCCCATCTCAGATAGTGAGTGGGTAAGTCCAGTGCAATGTGTTCCAAAGAAAGGGGGAGTCACAGTTGTAAAGAACGATGCCAATGAGCTACTTGTGGCAAGAATTGTAAGTGCATGGAGAGTTTGTATGGATTACAGAAAGCTTAACAAGGCTACACGAAAGGATCATTTTCCACTTCCTTTTTTGTAGCAGTTGTTGGACCGAATTGCTGGTTACTTATTCTACTGCTTCTTGGATGGATATTCTGGTTACAATCAGATAGCTATCGACCCCAAGGACCAGGAGAAGACTACATTTACTTGCCCTTTTGGCACATTTGCGTACAAAAAAATGCCATTCGGCTTGTGCAATGCCCCTGCCACATTCCAGCGATGTATGATAGCGATCTTCCATGACATGGTGGAGTCAATAATTGAAATATTCATGGATGACTTCTCAGTCTTTGGGATGACTTTTGAAGGCTGCATGGAGAACCTAGCCAAAGTGCTGAAGAGATGCGAGGAAAATAATCTTGTATTGAACTGGGAAAAGTGCCAGTTAATGGTCCAAGAAGGGATAGTGCTGGGACATAGATTTCTCAAAAAGGAATTGAGGTTGACAGAGTTAAAATCGATGTCATTGCTAAGCTTCCTCCTCCAACAAACGTAAAAGGCATAAGGAGCTTCCTTGGACATGCGGGCTTTTATAGGTGATTCATCAGAGAATTTTCGAAAATTGCCGGACCATTGTGTAGCCTGTTGGAGAAGGACGTGAAATTCAAGTTTGGGGAGGAATGTGTTCATGCTTTTGAGACTTTGAAGGAAAAATTGGTGGAGGCTCCCATCATCATTAGCCCTCATTGGGATGAGCCATTTGAGATAATGTGTGATGCAAGTGATTACGAATTAGGAGCTGTTCTTGGCCAACGAAGGGATAAAATTTTTCACACAATTTATTATGCCAGTAAGTTACTAAATGAAGCTCAATTGAATTACACAACCACGGAGAAAGAAATATTGGCTGTTGTTTTTGCGTTTGACAAGTTTAGAGCATACTTGCTGTGATCAAGGGTGATTGTACATACAGATCACGAAGCTTTAAAGTATTTGCTAGCAAAGAAAGAAGCCAAACCGAGATTGATTCGATGGGTGTTGTTACTCCAAGTGTTTGATGGTGAAATCAGAGATAGGAAAGGCTCAGAAAATGTGGTAGCTGATCATCTCTCAAGGTTGGAGTCAGAAGCTCAAGAGGGATCCACTATTTTGGTAAAAGAGCATTTCCCAGACGAGCAAGTGTTTAGAGTAAATAAGAAGTCATTGCCTTGGTATGCAGAGATCGCCAATTTTGTTGTGGCGGGAAAGTACCCTCTTATTTCTCTAATGACCAAAAGAAGAAACTGAGAAGTGATGCAAAGTATTATTTTTGGGAGGACAATGCCTTGTACAAAATTTGTAGTGATCAAATCATAAGAAAGTGCATCAAAGAGGAAGAAAAGAAAGACATTCTGAGAGCATGCCACGAAGGACCTTGTGGTTTACATTTTGGCTCTACAAGAACAGGATTCAAAGTGTTACAATGTGGTTTCTATTGGCCTCATATTTTTTTAGATGCACAGATTTGGGTAGGAAATTGTGATAAATGTCAGCGAATAGGGAATATCTCTTCAAAGAATGAGATGCCTTTGAATAACATTCTTGAAGTAGAAATATTTGATGTTTGGGGCATCGATTTTATGGGGCCCTTTCCCGAAGTCATATGGCATGCAATACATTCTTGTGGCAGTAGACTATGTATCCAAATGGATTAAGGCTATTGCATTGCCGCATAATGATGCTAAGAGTGTTACAGCATTTCTCAAGAAGCATATCTTTAACTGATTCGGAACTCCTCATGCAATCATTAGTGATGGTGGTTCACATTTTTGTAATAAGATTTTTGAGGCTCTTTTAGAGAAGTATGGGATGAAACACAAGATTTCTACAGCTTATCATCCTCAAACGAGTGGTCAAGTTGAAGTCTAAAACCGGGAAATTAAGAGGGTATTGGAGAAAGTTGTTAACCCGGGAAGGAAGGATTGGGCATCCAAGTTGGATGAGGCTCTATGGGCATACAGAACTGCTTACAAAACACCAATCGGGGCTTCTCCATTTCGGCTTGTGTTTAGGAAAGAGTGTCATCTCCCGATAGAGTTGGAACATAAGGCCAACTGGCAATTCAGAAGTTGAACATAGATTTGCATGGGGCTCAGTCAAAGCGGATGCTGGAGTTGAACGAGTTAGATGAGTTTAGATTCAATGCATATATAAGCTCTAAGCTCTATAAAGAAAGGACTAAGAAACTCCATGATGCTAATATCCAATCAAAAAGTTTTGCTCCAGGGCAACTGGTTTTACTGTACAATTCTCGCTTGAGGTTGTTTCCTAGGAAATTGAGATCACGTTGGAGTGGTCCATTTCGAGTTGTCAATGTTAAGAATATGGTGTTGTGGAGATCCAGAATGACAAGAATGGTAACAGATGGCAAGTGAATGGTCACAGGTTCAAACTATATTTACCGACTCAGGAGAAGAGTATCGCAGAGATGGCATGAGCCCCACATGAATTGTTCTTGGATGTTCCTTTACCTTCACAGTGAGACAAAGAGCATGGTCGGGCTATTGACCGTAAACCAAGCGCTTATGGGAGGCAACCCAGATTTTCATTCTACGTTTTGTTTGTTTGTTTTGTCTACTTTTAATTTTGCTCTTAGTTTGTGTAGAGTGTATTGACGATTCATGGCACCATCTCATAATTTTTTGATGGATTTTGCAGCTTATCATAAGGGTTATGGTGATGAATGAAAGACAGATGGTGAATCTCGGTTATTCACTCAAAAAGAGTGAGGATATGGCCTGCATTTTTTGGAGGAAGAAAGGGTGTCCAGACTCTCGCGAGGGATGTAATCAGGGCAGTTTTCTATGTTTTTCACGCATCAGGGACCGTCACTTTATGCAAGTGTTGGGGGTTCTGTAAAATGATGTTTTTTTTATTGTTGGTATTCGATGTTAATTGCTATTGCGGCTGTGGGCTATTGCTGCTGTGGTAATTTGATAAAATGGCATGATTATTTTCGTTGAGCAAGTTTGTGGCAGAGGAAATGTGTCATGTGAGATATGCCATGAAGAATTTCTGTTATGCCGTGTTGAATTTAGTTTAGTTTTTTAGTTTACGTTGTAGTCGAGATTAGGTTTTACTAGTTTGCTTATGTGCTTAAGTGTGTTTGTGAATAAATTGCCCGATTCTTTATTTGCCGAATTAAACATAGTTGATGTTTGTTGATGATTGTGAAACCTATCTCCTATAAGTATGAGTCAAGTCATCTGAAAAGCTGAGACAATAATGAATTTAAAGCTGGACATAATAGTGCAATGAATAGAGCTTGGAAGAGAGATGAAAGGCATGAAGACCAATGGTTTTTGTTTCTTTAGCCGTCTCCAATTTTTTTTATTTTTTTGTAATTCCCTATGCCTTGTTGTTTTGTGAAAAGTTCATGCATTATTTCGTTTGGCAGGAAACAAGTTAGGAGTTCACATGTATTGAATGAAAATAGGCCCACCTTTGTCATGACATGAATGTAATTTTGTGTTGGTTGGGAACATAACTATTTAGAGTTGACCGATTGATTGTAGATGCATGTCTTGGTTTTATAAATGCCAACAACCATAGTTAACTCTTGAGGACCAAGGACGACCACTTTGATGAGATCGGTTTTTGCTCAGGATTTCTTCATCATCAAATATCATTTTCCATTTTATAATTCTTTCAAGTCTTACCTTTTGCTTCCCATTTGAGGTATGTTCGTTTCTCTTGAATTTAAATTTGAAGGTTTCATATATTGTGTAGAGTGGTGTTGGTAAGAGCATTAGCATGATTATGTTATTGTTAAGATCATGGAAATGATGAGTATATGAGATTGGATATTGCTTAAGAGTAGATGCATGTTAAGTGCGGGGGAAGGGTTTAAATTATTTCAATTAGTTTCAGCTTGGGCAGATTTCTGTAATTTGGCTATAAATTGAGAATGAGATGTCCAAATGAGTTGATTCTAGTTGGAAATTTTCGTTAAGAGGTTGGCCTACAATGTTCATGTTGGGCACTTTTGCCAAATCTGACTAGAATGTGGTCTATTTTCGAGGACAAGGCAGTGTTCATGTTGTTGTTGTCGTTTGAGAAATTATGGATTTGCCTTGATTGTCATGTCTCGGTTTGTTGGCCATAACTTGCTCATTTTTTGTCCAAATTGAGTGATTCTTGTCGCCATATTTAGATAAGAGCGTGCTTTGTAACTTTGAAGTTTTAAGTTTTGGTTGAATCGATTTGTTTAATATGTTATTTTGCATATCTTCTTGAGGATTCAAGCTGAAATTAGATAATTTGTTTCCCAACTTTGCCTTAGTGTAGTACTGTGACTATAACTTCGTCATTTCTTGTCTAATGTGAGTGATTCCAGTTCCTAGATTTATCCAAGGTTTAGTTCTACAACTTTAATGTTTTGAATGTTTACTAAATCTACTTGTTTGGCTAAATATTGTCTCGGTTGAGTGGAAACTGAAATTTTGTTTGGAGCGATGAAATCCGTTTTGCTATAAGTCTATTTGTAGGAGTTGAAGTTGTCCATCTATGCATCAGATGAGGAGGTTCAAGCTACTATGTTTTGTTGTTATGTTTTATGGATGACGAGCTATATTGTATGTGCTTTACTTGAGAATAAAGTGTGGGGGATGGAAGATGATGCTTTTTGGTTAGTTTGATCTGTACTTTATGATTGACTTAATGCTTGAGGAAGTGCCGTGTTTGTTTGCTGTTCTGGTTGTTGGGATTTGTTGTTATGAAGGAGGGTGGTGGGCTTCATTTGGTAAAAAAATTGTTTTTTAGCATGTGGGTTCCTTATGTTGATTATTGGGGGGGTTCTGGTTATCAACGATATCTTGATGTGTTGATATTTTCCTGAGCTTAGAAGTTGTGATGTGCTGTGGAATGGTTCTGAGTTTGGTTTTGAAGTCTGTGGCAAGTCTCTTTGAAGTGTGATATGAATTGTTGAAGTTATTGATGTTCTGTAAAGTATGCTTTGCGAGTAGGGTTTAGAAGCATGGAGTGGGATTTAGGGTGTATTCTCTTTTAGTGTGTTTTTAATATTGTGAGTATTGAGTCTTGTATGTGAGGGTTGAATAAATGTTTAGAGTGTGAGTAAATGCGTTGTGAGTAGTAAGTGGAAGTAGAAGTATGGATAATGGAAAAACACTCTGTACTATGCCTCTGCTCTCTTGTTTGGCTATGTTCAAATTTGTAGTTCATCAAATTTTATATTTGTATGGCATGCAAAATTATTTTTCCTTTGATTCCAATCTTGATGAGATCAGTGCATTTTATTAATCAAGGCATCATGTTAAAGTAAGATAGATATGCCATGCAAAATCATTCTTGGACATAGGAGGAATCTGGCTCACTTTGTTCTTGTTGATATGCACCTCGGTGTTTTGGGTGCTCTTGCATACATAGTCCCTTAAAGACATCCAAGAATTTTTAGTCACACAAGAAAGGATATGGAGAAAAAGCCTTTGGCAATTGGGAATGAAAAGCCGAAATACCCTTGGCAAGCTTAATGGGGAAAAATAGCCATAAAACCCATGCAGTCAAATGGGAAAATAGAGCCATAAGACCCAGGCGAGCGCACCAATGTGTGTGATAAGAGAAATGCACCAAAGTGCAAAAAGGAAATGAAATCAATTAATGGAAGCACCAATGTGCGACCATTGATCTTGAGTGATTATGAGTTCTTGTGTGTGGATATGGTGATTGTTTATGTAATGAGATGTTCTTGAAACAAAAAGGGGGATTGCATGCAAAAAGAATAGATGGACGGGTATTCCTCAGCACACACTCCACGCATGACATTTTGGTCTTTATTCATCGTGCCTTTGTTGATAATTTGTGCTGAAATTTGATGGTTTGGAGTCAAGAACATGTCGTGAGTTGTGTGCGTGAAAAATTATTTTGAAGAACTCAGAGGAGAGCAAAGTAGACAGGGGAGCAAGGTCTAGTGCTGAAGTGGTTAACATAAGTAAAAATTTTGCTTGAGGGCAAGCAAGAGTTCAAGTGTGGGGGAAATTGATAAGTCAGTTTTATACTGACGTAATAGTACTATTTTCACTTGATTTCTGCTATATTCTCATGCATTTGGTATAAAAAATGGTGTGATCTGTAAAGAATGGGTGAAACATGAATTAGATGAAAAAGGTTGAAAATAGGTAAACATTTGTTGTATGTGGTGTGTGAGCGTTGACTTAGTTGATTGGTTGTGTATGTGGGGATTTGATGAAAACTAAGCTGTGAGTCTGATGCTAACGTGTGTGTTAGCTGGTATCTTTAATGTGTGTAATTCGAGAAGTTGTGTATTTCATGTGTATTGGTTGTGTTTATTCATGCTCCTACATAGTGCACACACTGCACGAGCTTGCAAACTGATGCATATAAAGCACGCTCATTGCCGTATGGGTGCTGCATGAGATCACCGCATGGACACCCAACTCCCGCACACACTCGCACCTCGCCGCATGGTGCGTACGGCAAGCTGTCGTACCTCGCCGCATGTCCATGTGGCGAACACACACACCTCGCCGCAACTTCATGCCGCGAGCACTCACACTCTGATGCACACGAGCACTCGTCTCACACGCACCTCTCAGCACACACTCACACGCACATCTCACAGCATTCGTACACCAACCTCGCTCGCTGGCGCGCGGCAGTCTAGCGCGCGCAGCACTCGCACAGCACTCACGCACCTACCGCGCGGGCTGGCGAGCGGCAGTCTCGCAACAGATGTGTGCACTCGCTCATAGAATTCGTACACCAGCCGCGCGAGCTGACACGCGGCGGTCTCGCAAGAGCTGCGCGCACGTCGCCGCACAAGCTGTGCGGCGACCACACACCTCTCAGCACACACTAGCACATCTCGCCGCATGCTTATGCGGCGAGCACTTACTCACACACACACACCTCGACGCACATTCGTGCGGTGAGCTCACACACCTCGCCGCACATCCGTGCTGAGAGCTCATGCTCACACGCACCTCGCCACACGGTCCATGCGTTGAGTTCTAGCACGACACATGCACCTCGCCGCATGATCCATGCGGCGAGCTCTCGCCCTACGCACGCACCTCGCCGCACAACCATGCGGCGAGCTTCCATTTCACCCACACACTTCATTTGCACTCATTTTCAATACATCTCTGATAGCTTAAAGTCCTATCAGCTCAATTTTACCCTAAACTACTAATGTAGTAGTAGTGAGAGGAATCGTATCCACAGGGAAGGGGATGGTTCAAGAACTCAGAATTTGCTTTCAGAATGTCACGAAAGAAACAAAACTAGACACTAACTAGTAAAGAATCAAATGCAACAAATAAAGTGTAAAAACAGGAAGAGAGTGGATGCTCTAGAGTATTTCCACCAGTTGAATGCACATTAGGCCATGATTGCAATGCTCTTGTGTAAGCTATAAGGCAACCTAAGAGGGGGGGTGAATTAGGTTTCTAAAAAATTATTTTAAACTAATCAACTCAAATTCAATAACAATGAATAAGTAATATGAATCGCCACAAATGTAAAGTATTGATATATCAAGATGATGACCAACAATCACAATACTTTCAATTCTCAAATAATCAAAGCATAAATGAATCAAAAATAAGTGAAGAAATTAAATCAATGAAAATCAAGAACACAAATGATTTATAGTGGTTCAAGTCTCCCCCTTGGAGCACTCTACATCCACTACCTAAGTTTCCCAACTTAGGATTTCAAACCTTTCACTATAAACTGATCTTTTTCTTGTGGAAAGATCAAAAGATTCACTTTTACAACCCAAGTTTCCTAACTTAGGATTTCAACCAAGGCTCAACCTTTACACTAGCAATTCCAAGCTTTGTGTACAAGGTTTTTACTCTCTCTTGAGAAACCTCTTACAATCACACTTAAAGGATGTTTGAAGATGAAGTACAATCCCACAAATTGGGTAGATATGATGCTGATTAGCTCACAAGATGATTCAATCAATAAAATTACAACTCAAACCTATATAACTCAAGAATATGATATATACTCAAATAAGGCTCAATAAAATCAATCTTTTGTAGCTTGATGAAATAAAGATGAAGAGCAAGAGTTGTAATGATATTTTTCAAGATAGGAAGCTCAAAGAATCAATGGAAGAAGTGCGTCAACGTTTATGCATTGGGTAGTATATATACCCTAGAGAAAATGACAAAAAAACGTCTATGTAGAATTTTAAAAAAACTAGCCGTTGAGAGTTTCGGACGCTAGTTTCGGCCGTCCGAAACTCTCCTCTGCAGCTTCCATTTCTGACTCCAAAAACCAAATTCTCTGGACAGTTTCGGACGGTAGTTTTGGCCGTCCGAAACTAAGCACAGGCGTCCGAAACTTTGATTTTTCATTCCTTTTTCAATTTTCGTTGTTCAAATCACTTTTGTAACAATGTGTGTCTTTGTGCAAGTGCTTTTAAAACATTTTGAAGTTCATTTGAGTACTACCTATATTTAGAAAACATTTTTACTTGAGCCTTAAACAAGTAATTCATTTTCTTGAGTTATTTAACAATTAGGGTTTAGGATTGGGATTTTAACCTAGTTTACCAATCTTGTATTTCCTTTGCATTTTCACATGTACTCTTCCTTTGATTGATCTCCATGCTTGACTTCTTTGAATATCTAATACATTGAGACACTTTTTGAATCATTAGCATAAACATAATTGTTTGTTAATCATCAAAATAAGTAAGATTAAAACCCTAGGTTTCACATCTTGACACACAAGTAAAACAATGAGGAGATCTAAATTGCCTAGGAGGCTAGCTAACGCTTAGCATGACGACCACAGTGTTTTCTATACTCCTTAACATTCCACTTTTCCCATGGCGAGGCCTATGTAGAACGGATTCAACCCGCAATGTCTCAACTCTCCAAAGTTAGCAAATCTAGCATGCAAATCCTACGGTATCCCATGGCGAGGCCTGACCTAGGACCTAGAGTGTTTGCTTACTTTAGAAAGTTTCTTCTCACTTTTTCCTAACAACTCAATGATTCTCCACCGGTATGGCGACCGCATCTCAAATCATGATTCAAGCAAAGCAAGTGGAAGACTCAAACATCATACATTTAGTCTCCATTTCAAGTAATTCTCACTGATATTGGTAAATCTCACTTCAACTCAGCATGGCAACCACAATCAGAGTTCAATTCATTCAATAAAAGTGTGAATTCATGAAACTCAACAAGATTTAATCATTAAAATCACATATGATTTCATCCTTAAGAAATTATGTCAATTGCATAGCATTGCATAGTCTAATTATACATTTAACCGGTTGAACCTCTAGAACATGAGAAATCTAACCATAGAACTTCATTACCAATTCACGATCAACAATTTGGAACTTGAAACAATTCATTTTCAATAAATGGAAAGAGTTTACCAATTGAATTCTTCCAAGAACTTCCTTAATTGATATAAGAATTACAATGATCGGAGCAAATATTTGATCGGAATAGAAAATGGAGCTCAAATGCTAGAGAGAGAAACTAGAGAGAGAAAGTAGATCTTGCAAATTAATTCCCGCTCTCCAGCTCTCAAAAGTTTGTTACAAAATGTAAACTCTAACTAATGGATGAAAAATAATAGTCTCCGGGGTCTCCAAAAGTCTCCTTACTATATTAGCTACACCTCTTATATATAGAGTAGTAGAAATGTGACTAATACGCTAACTAAAAATATCTAAAGATATTACAAAAGTGTCCTCAAAAGGAAGAACTAAAATCAGCCAAAAAATGTGAAAATTCGAAGTTGAAGACATGGTTCCAGCATTCCAGCGCCTTCAGGCTTTATCTCCAGCGCCTTCAGCTTCCTCATCAACCTGTCGTGCGCCTTCAAGCATTAGTGTCTGCGCCTTCATTGCCCAGAACTCCAGGTGGAGAATCAGAGTCGCCTCGCGCCTTCTAGCCTGGACTCATCACGCTTTCAGCGTTTCTGCCAACCTCCAAGAAATCCAGCTTCTTCGAAATCACGCCTTTTCGCCACAGCACACCACGCCTTCAGCTGCCTGGAAATTCAGAAATTCAGAACCTTCAACACTTAGCCAAATTCTGCAAACTTTACACAACTCCAACAGCCTCCTTGCTCCTCAAGAATCTTCCCGCATTCCAGTCTTCAAGAAGTTATGCCTTTGTGCCTAGCTAGATCACGTCTCCATGAACCTGTGCACCAAAAAGAGAAAAATCCATAGTCGATTTCAGCAGCCAAGGATTTTCTATGGCGACACATCGCTGCGATGTGTCGCCGTGCAACAAGAAACCATGGCGATGCATCGCCGTGAGTTGTGTGTTGAGCGTGAGTGAAGTTTAGAAAATGAAAAGTGAAGTATGAAGAATGGAGTGTTGTGATGAAATATGGAAGAATTGTGTTTGTATGAGGTAGTGTTATGTAGTGAAGTGTTTGTACGCTTACAAAGTAAAGAGTGAACATAGCATGAGTGAAAAGAATGAAAAACAACCAAACCCAATTGTCCAAATGAAAAGATGAAACTACAATAGCCAAAGATTAATGAAAAGTGTAAGCTGAAACGTGAATTATGCAAGAGTGTTATGGTGAATGGTTGATGAAATGCTTGAATATCATGAGATGTTTCAGCATGGGGCAAACAAAGAATGAAGATTCCAAAATGTTATGAAAAGAAACAAAGATTTTTTGTTGTGAAATAGCATAGAATGAGTGATGTGAAAATATGTGTGAATTGTGCAAAATTACAAGAGTGATTGTGTTTGTGAGAATTTGTTGTGCCATATGTGCTCACTCATTGTAGTATAAATTCTGTGTGTGTGCGAATTGGTGGTGAAATGAGAATAAACTCATCGTAGTGTAAAAGTAGCTGAATGCACAAATGCACTACGATGAGATCGTAGTGCAATTTTTGGCTCAAAATAGTTCACTGCCCAGCAAGCGTCCAACCAAAATTCAACTATGATGCGTTGGGAATTTGGAGAAACTTAAAGAACCAATATTGTAGCTCTTGATCTCGGCTTTCCATAGTCTTTTGAATCATCCAAATCTGAGCTCAGGTGAGAGAGTTATGCCCAAAATACTAACGCCTGGCAGAATATGAAATTTAAGCCTACGATGCATCGTAGGCTTAAAACCCTGATTTGGTTTTGCCATTTCCCACGTTGAATTACCAACTTTTCTTTCAGAACGGGCCTTCACCTTGAACACCAAAGTTATAGATCTCTCTCTTAGCTTTCTATAGGCTTTTGAAGCACCCAAATGGGACTCCGGATGAGAACGTTATGGCCGAAATACCAAGACATGGCAAAACTGGACATTTGCACTACGATGCATCGTAGTGCAAATTTCATCTTAGCAATTCATGGCGAAAATTCTCCCTTTTCTCTTCCAAATTAGAAATTGCGCTCAACACAAGAATTGTAGAGTTTCCTCTTGCCTTTCCAATGGTTCAAGAAATAACACCATAGGATTCCTAGAGCTCAAGATATCAACAACGTTCCCAACTATGGCAATATAAATTCCATTAAGCCCTAAAGAAGTGCATGTAATATGAGGCAACTTCCAACCACAACATGGCCTTGATGCGTTGTGACTTTGGAAATTCTTAAAACATCAGAGTTATAGCCCTATGTCTTAGCTTTCCACAGCCTTTTAAATTATCTAATTCGGATTTAAGATGAGAGAGTTATGGCCGAAATACTAAAATGTGGCAGCATGGAATTCTACACCACGATGCATCGTGGTACAAATCTCTTATAACGACGATGTATCATTACGATACATCATCGAACAATTTGAATCAGGTCCTGCAGTAAACATAAAAGTTGTAGAACTCCCTCTTGGCTTTCCATAAGTTCAAGAATCATCAAAATTGGATATTCGTCGCTCAAGATATCATTAATCTACCAAACTGTGGCAATAGAATCAAGTAATAAAAACCCTGGAAATCTGAATAAGGCACTCGTAAACATGCCCCCGTTTCTCATACTGGCACATAGATTTAGAAGAAAGTTAAAACATAAGAATTAAAGCACACTTAAAGAGCTGTCCAGAACATCCAAGATCTCATCATTTGGATCCAAATCGAGAGAGATACACTCAAATGAATTACAACAACCAATCTGCCAAACTCAAAATAAACACATTAAGGCCAACTTTCAAATCTCTTTGCATCATTTCTTGTTCCTTAAATTGAAACTCACATTTGTTTCATTTAGCCACATTCTTGGTCTTTTATCTTCATTTTAGTATTTCAAACTTCAAGCCACACAATTGCACTCATTGGCACAAAACACTACAAAATATATGAAAAACAAGTTAAAAGCTTAAGTGAAATAGCATATTTAAGTTGGTACAAAACCAACTTATCAATCTCATAACATTCATTTTCAGCACATACTTCACTCAACATTCATATTCAATTTCCATCACATCACATCACATTTTCATTCTTCAACATACTTCACTCATTTATTTTCTACGCAAACACTCATCTCACAAGCATTTGTTATCACACTACTTTGCATCACTTGATGAGGAGGCTCACCCAAGAAGCTTTGTGGATGATCCATTGCAAGGAGTTGGTGGACCTATGACTCGTTCGAGGACTAAATGTATGAGGAGCGCACTACACACGTTGATCAAGAACATATTTGAGCAAGAACTTGTTCGTGAAGCTCGTGAGGAGGACGCAACCATCATTTCTTGTTTGGAAGAGTCTAGAATGGAGTTCAACATTATGGTGGATCGAAATGAGGCATTGGAATGAAGAAGAGAAGTTTTTGGAGAGTTTCGGACGCATCTCAAAGACTTTCGGCCGTCCGAAACTGTTGAAGAAAAATTGAATTTCTCTGGAGAGTTTCGGACGCATCAGCCAGACTTTCGGCCGTCCGAAACCCGCGTCCGAAACTATCGCTGAACGTTATTTTTGAATTTTTCTGCTGACTTTTGTTAGGGTTTTTGGGAGCCTATAAAAGGCTATTTCATGTACGTTAACTGCAGACAATTTTGAACTTCAAAACTTGAGAGCTTGAAGCTTTTCTTTTGTTCTTTGTGAAGAACAATCCATTCCATTCAATCAAGATTGTGATTGAATTGAAATCCTTGATAGCAAAGGTTCTAAGGGCAAGTCCACTTAGGGTGTTTGTTCCTAACTTGATAGGTACGTTTTTGATTCATATATTGAATTGGGGGCTGCCTCCTTTTGTGATTATGTTATAAATTCATTCAAAATCCTCAAATTGATCTTGGGTTTACGTTCTATAATCTCTTTGGGTAATTAGATCGTATCAGATTGGTATCAGAGCCAATTTTGGGAATTTTTCCATCAAAGACTTTCATCTTTGATTGTTTTATGACTTGAATTTCTTTTTCTATTTTTGTTTTGTTGTTGTTATTGATTGTATCTTGTTCTTCATATCATTGTTTGTGATTTGTGGCCAAGAAGAAAAAAAAACTGCAGAAAAAAAATAGTGCAGAAAAAAAAGACGTGAAAAAAAAGTGCAGAAATTGATAAAAAAAAAGGAAAAGAAGGCCAATTTGAGTTTGGGTTCTTGAGTTTCAGTTTTGGTAACATTCAAGGTAACCTTTTCACCTTGATTTCGTAGAAACCTTATTGAAATTGTTGAATTGCAAATTGTGCAAAAATTTTCCTTTTTGATTCATGCTTAAAAGTTGCTGCACTAATTCATTGTGGACATTAGTGAGTTTATGTTGTTTTGGGAAATCAATTGTGTTCCGCAATCTTGAGTCATTGTGTTGCATTTGTTTGGTTCCTTGTTGAAAATTTGTTGTGGCATAAAGCCAATTCTTGTGTCATATCATTGTGACCAGTTGCTTCGTTGTCTTTCTCTTAAATTTTCTTTTGTGAAATCACTTCCGTTCCTTAAGAGTCTTTCATTACCTTTAAGCATTCCTAATTGAATTGCATTCTTGGTTGGTGTGTGAGTTTTTGTTCAACTCAAAGAACTTATAAAGAGAGCTAAGTGAGTTTTCATTTTTTTTTGTGATACACGAGGGTGAGAGTAAACACTTAGGGAGTGGAAAGGACAACTTATATTCCTAAATTCATTATGAGTGGGGAAGGTACTAGTAATCCTACAGGTACTAGTAATCTCAATGGTACTAGTGAACCAATGATGAGTTGGTTTTATACCAACTAATTTGTGTTAAATCTTTTGGCTTTTGTCTTGTGTTTGGTGCAAGTGTGTGGTAATTTGTACTGTTTTATGTTTATTCATGATTTGCTAGTTGATAGTGTGAAATGGTGCAAAATGGTTAAAAATGATGGAAAATAAAGATATGTGTGCAGAGGTTGAGAATCAAGAAACTTAAAGTGCAATTTTGGCCAAATTAGGGTTTTGGCAGAATGTTGGTGCAAGTTGTTTTGAGTATAACGCTTTCACTTCTTGTCCGAATGATGAGATCTTGCATGTTCTGGAAAGCCCTTTGGGTGCACTACATGTCTTGTGTTTTAACTATCTTCAAATGCTGTGTGAAAATATGAGAAACGGGCGTTTCTTTATGATTGCTACTTCAGGATTTAGTTATTGAATTCATATTGCCACAGTTTGGTAGATTGTTAATAACTTGAGCTACAGACCCCCAATTAAGGTGATTCGTGAACCATTGGAAAGCCAAGAGGATTAGCCAGAACTTTTATGTTTACCACGGGGTCTAATTCAGAGGCTAAGACACATGAATCTAGCATGGAAGTGGAGCTTGGTGCTGGAATGAACACTAAGTCACACATGGTCTTGCATTGTATCGTTTGGCATGCCTAACCTTGCCAAGCCTTGCCAACACAACTTTGCCAAACATTGCCAAGCCATGCCAACACAACTTTGCCAAGCCTTGCCACACACCTTGCCACCACGTGCACTTACCTTGCCAAGCATTCACCGGGCACATCTCTTGGCACACCATTCGTGCACCCTTGGCACAACATTTACACCAACCTTGGCACACCACCTTGACACACTTGGCACCTCACTTTGCCATGCCACTTGTCCAAAACATTAGCACTTGGCACCGTACTATGCTTTACTTTGCCGCACCTTGCCACACACCTTGCACTCATCTTGCCATAAACTCACAACGCACACTTTTGCACCACCATTACCTCACAACTCATGACACTAGCACACGGTCATTTTCATTTCACTCATTTGCCATACCTTGCCACACACATGCACTCACTTAGCCATAGGCATCACACACCACGTTCACACAACAAACTTCACACAAACATCACAACCATTCGGCATCACTAGACCATCAACATATTTGCAACACAAACACTCTTTGCACTCGTCTCACCGACTCACATCACACACACCATGTTGGCATAACGAACTTCACACTCTAGCACATATCTCGGCATAGGGAACGGACGAGCAGCCACGCAGTTTTTCTCCACGAGATCTCGTGGACAAAGGAAAACTGTCAAAAATTGTTCCACGAGATCTCGTGGACAAAACAAAAACAGCAAAAATTGCTCCACGAGATCTCGTGGAGCAAAAACAGAAGTGAAAAAATTCTCCACGAAGTCTCGTGGTGCATTTTTGTGATTTCAGGCCTTGAAAATTTGGCTGAGTGTTGGTTTCTGAATTTTTAGGTTGTGGCTGGATGATGAAGGCGTGCGGCACGCAGGCACAAAGTCGCTGTTGGATTGGAAGGCTGGACTGCAGGAGCTCTTAAGGATGCTGAAGGCGTGGAGAGCGTAGGCTCGAAGGCGTGACAGCTGGTCTGATTCCTATGGCTGCTGAAGGTCTTCGTCTCTAGCCAGTGCGATCGAAGGCGTGGACATGGCTGGCCTGAAGATGCAGAAGCTGGACTAAAGGCGCATGTCCGAGGGCTGAAGGCGCTGAGATGCTGAACAAATTCATCAACTTCGGATTTTTCACATCTTAGGCTAATTTTTGGGTCTTTCTATTCAAGGGCACTTTTGTAATACTTTAGATATTTAACGGTTGCTTATTAGTTACATTTCCACTTCTCTATATATAGGAGATGTAGTTAGAACAAGAGGAGACTTTTGGATCCCGGAGACTATTATTCATTCCATTAGTAAGGATTTTATTTGGTAACCAACTTTTGATCTAGAGAGAGCGGGAATAAATTTGCAAGATCTACTTTCTCTCTCTAGTTTCTCTCTCTAGCTTTTGAACTTCATTTTGGATTCCGATTGAGGATTTGTTCCGATTATTGTAAATCTCCTTGCATTTGAGAAGGCACTCCACAATCCTTTTGAGAATTGGAAGCTTTGATATATCTTAATTGGTAAACACTTTCCAATTGATGAAATAAACTGTGTAATCTTCCAATTTGTTGATCGTGAAGTGGAAATAGAGTTTTCTGGCTAGATCTTGTGATATCCTAGGGTTTGAGCGGATGAATGACTTAATTTAGTTGATGTGATGTCTTGCAATTGAATTAATTCACTAAGTATGAAATCACACATGAACCTACACGTAGAACTTGTTAAATTTCATATTTTTGAACTGGACTTGATGATTTGAACTCCAATTGTGGTCGCCATGCCAAATTGGAGGTAGATTCACCATTATTTAGTGAGGATACATGAAATGAGAACTTGAATGCGATTTCTTGAGTCTTTTCACATGTTCAAACCGATCATTGCATTTCTGAGAATCAGGCCTCGCCATGGAAAGTTTTGAAGGAATTTACCTTAGAGAAGAAGTGTAAAAAGATTTCCTATGATAATAACGAAGGCATTCAAAACTAGGTTGGGCCTCGCCATGGGAGTTCCTAGGCTTTGCATGTTGGAGTAGTTGTCTTAGGAAGTTGAGATTCTGTAGTTTATGACACTAATCTAGGCCTCGCCATGGGAAAGGTAAGTGTTATGGGATCTAGCATGTAGTGCGGTCGTCATGCCGGCTATAGGTTAGGTTCTCGGGGAACTAAGATCTCCTCTGTTCATATTTGCTTGTCAATTGCATCTCATCAAGTCACTGAGAACTCAAGAATCCTAGGATATCCATTCACACTTGTTTGTTGCATTTAGGATTCATCTCTTTCTTTCTCCTCATTTGTATTTCATTTTCCTTTGTTTACATTACATTCTGTGTTGGTTGCATTTACATTCTTATTTTCTGTGTTTGTTGTTTTGTTTGGTGACAAGTCTTTAGAGCAAATTTTCAGTTCTGGAACCATCCCCTTCCCTGTGGATACGATCCCTCTCACTACTACTACATTAGTAGTTTAGGGTAAAATTGAGCTGATACGACTTTAAGCTGTCAATTTTTGGCGCCGTTGCCGAGGAAGGCACGGTTTCTTGAATTTTGATTTGCTCTGTTTTCTTTTCTTGTGTAGTTTAGTAGTCTTGTTATTTTTCATTTTGGTAACTTTTGTTGCATTTTGTAGTTTTCGTGTTTTGTTGTCTGCTTTGGTGTATTTGTGTCAAGTGCAGGACATTGAAGTTAACTGTAATTGAGTATTGCACAAGTACCCAAGCATGTCTAGATGGTATGAGGGCTTCTCTCCACCACCATATAAAGAGCAATGGCAAAATCAAGCACAAAGCAACAACTCATATCACATTGGAACACAAGGACTCTCTGTGGAATACATGTTTTCTCAACTTCTGGAAAAACTTGATAGAGGTCTACAAAAAGGAGAACAATGGCATAATCAACAACAAAGCAATGAGTGTTATCTGAGAGAAGAGGCAAAATTGGAAAACATGTTGTCTCAAGTTTTGGAGAGAATTGATAGAAATGAATCAAGGTTTGCTCAACTGGAAGAAGAGCTTCAACGGCGACAAGAAAGGTTTGATCGAATCAACGCTTTAATAAGCAACCTATGGGAACAAATTGAGACACTAACTCTAGATGCACAATACCACTCACAAGGTACACCTCTCATTTCTAGCGTACCACCTCCTGAGGACAATCATTTTGATATGCATGCTAATGTCGAGTGTGGCTTAAAGTGTCTAAGGGAGGAGGAGTCTACATATTTTGGGGATAGTGTACATGAGTGCTTTGTTGCTGATTCTTTTGAGCATGAATATGTGCACTTTGATGTTGAGGATGATGGCTTCTTTAGTGATCTTGATAGTGATGACTCTCGTGTTCTAACTTGCCAAGTTACTAAGCTGGAAAATGTGTCTAAAGTGGAGTCTTGCATTAATTTCATGGAATTCAATGAGTCAAATGATGTTGATTGCCTAGCTTTAGATGCTTTTCCTCTTGATAGCTTTGGGAATTGCATAGAGTCACTTCTTGAAGATCAATGTGATTTCCTAAAGGAAGATAATGTTGCATTTGCTAATGAGAGTGTTAACACATTGTTTGAAGCTCTTGTTGAGGCACCAATTTTTGAAATGATCAATGAATCTAAGTGTCTAAATGGTGATTCACAAGAAATGCAAAGTGAGATACTCTTGCTAATTGATGATAATGCTTGTTGTGTTGTTGAGAAAGAAAAGACTCAAGAATTTCCCCATGTTAGTCTAGATGATGAAGATGTGAAAATTTATAATGAAATAGCTAACATTGTGGAAAATTGCTTCATTGATGAATCCATTTATGAACTTACTGATGGTTTTGTTGAGACCATGGATATAGATCCCTTGGTTGAGCCTTACAGGATTGAAATGGTTAGTGTGGTGGGAGAAGTAAATGTTGTGTTTCCAATGAAAGAAGAAGTAAAAGAGGTGCCTACAATGGGGGAGCCTCAGTGGTTCGAAATTAAATTTGTAGAGATTGCTCCCCATTTGCATGAGCTCAAGCACCTCTTTGCCACTATTTTACAAGTGCCATACTGGAGGATAATGAGTATTGTTGAAATATCATTTTTCTGGTACAGAGAGGGTTATTCCGATTCTTGAAGAAGAAAGTTACATGAATAAAGTCTAGCTGGAGACTTCAAAACCCAGAACTTCTTCTTGATCTTTTACCTTTTCTTTAGTTTTTGGTTTTCTACGTGTTTTGTTAGTTTATATCTTTGCTTATACTCACCAAGGCCACTCATGATGTAGGCATCCCTGAAGGAAGTTGCGAGGGAAATTGGTCATGCTCACAAGAGGCTAAGTGTGGGGGAGTGGAGTCATGAACCACTCCCGCAATGCATATAATCCTTTTGTCTTACTTTTCAAGCAAGATTGTGCATGTGCCATTTAGTGTTCTTAGTTGTAAAATTTTACACCACCGTGGTTCTTAATCATGGTGCGACACTTTGCTTGCATGCTTCCATATCATGTCTACTTTGCCACCAACATGTAGTGTACTTGGGTGAGCAATTTGTAATAAGCTTTGTTTCACCATGTGCAGGGATTTTTCATGCAATAAAGAACTTCAAACAAGGACACTATACCAAGCAAGCATTGGATTTCATGATATATCAATACCAGGGGGTTCCTAAACCTATCTTTACTTTACATTGAGGACAATGTAAGTTTTAAGTGTGGGGGAGGGAATGTTTGCTATGATTTGTGTCTTTTGGACCTGATATGCTTACTTTTTGTTATGGAAATTTCTTTTGTGTTATGTGATGCAAAGTATGTTACTTTTAAGTTTTGCTGTGTTATTTTGAGTTTTTGCATATTATACTTGGTATATGTTGTTTTTTTCATTTTTTGTGCAAATTTTGTGCAAACTTTTATTTTGAATGTTTTTGGTGAAATTTTTGAACTTTGTGAATAAGTGATGGCTTTGGTGAGTACGAGTTGTGTTGTGTGTCAATGGAATATGGTGTTAGTGTTGGTGTGTGTTAAGGAGGGTGACAAAAGTTTGAGTGTGTGGACTATAAAGTTAATATCACACATGTATTTCAAACTTTGTTCTTAGTTCACTATGGCTTAATTCAAGTTCATCACTTAAATCTTTTTGAGTTTGCATGTGAAAATTTTTGTTTCCTGGTACTAAGTTTGAGGAAATTGGTACATTTTGCTGGCTAAAGCCTGATGTTAAGGTAAGATAGATATGCCATGCAAAACTAAATGACACAGGAGGTATGTGTATGGAAGCTTACTCTTCTTGTTATGCATTTGTCTGGATGTTTCCAGAGTTCGTGCCTGCTAATCAACTTGAAACTCTTATGAACATGTGCATGCATAAGAGATGACATGGAAGAAAAAGCCTTTTGGCATCTGGGAAGGAAAAAGCCACAAGAACCTGGCAAATGATTAAAGGGAAAAAACAGCCAAAATACCCAGGTAAATGGTACCAATGAGTATCACAAATGCACTAATGTGCTTAATAAGGGCAATGTCCCATAGAGCTGTGTGCGCATAGGATACCATGGATCTTGTGACTGCAAGTTCATGAGTGTGGCTAAGGAGATAGGCTTGTATTGAATGAGTGAGACAACTAGATAGTATATAGCAAGGGAATAGATGAAGTGCATGTTCCTCAGCACACACTTGCATGCGTGGCATGTTGGTCCTTATTCATTGTGCCTTAGTTGATAATTTGTGCTGAAATCTGAAGGCTTGGTGCCAGAAACCTTGGAATGAATTCTTGTGTGGAATAATGTTTTGATGAACTAGGATGTGGCCATTGTGGATGGATGAACAATGTGTTAGATACGGGTGATGAAAATGAGTTTTGAGTGTACAATTTGCTTAGAAGCAAGTTAGTATGAATTAAGTTGAAATGGAAAGGAAAGTTGTTTCTATCAAGAGTTCAAAACATGGTGTGGGTGTGGCATGTTGTTGTTATTGAGTTTAAATGATATTTTGTGTCTTTGCTTGAGGAAAAGCAAAAGTTCAGGTGTGGGGGAATTTGATGAGTTGGTTTTATACCAACTAATTTGTGTTAAATCTTTTGGCTTTTGTCTTGTGTTTGGTGCAAGTGTGTGGTAATTTGTACTGTTTTATGTTTATTCGTGATGTGCTAGTTGATAGTGTGAAATGGTGCAAAATGGTTAAAAATGATGGAAAATAAAGATATGTGTGAAGAGGTTGAGAATCAAGAAACTTAAAGTGCAATTTTGGCCAAATTAGGGTTTTGGCAGAATGTTGGTGCAATTTGTTTTGAGTATAACTCTTTCAATTCTTGTCCGAATGATGAGATTTTGCATGTTCTGGAAAGCCCTTTGGGTGCACTACATTTCTTGTGTGTTAACTATCTTCAACTTCTGTGTGCAAATATGAGAAACGGGCATTTCTTTATGATTGCTACTTCAGGATTTAGTTATTGAATTCATATTGGCACAGTTTGGTAGATTGTTAATAACTTGAGCTACAGACCCCCAATTAAGGTGATTCTTAAACCATTGGAAAGCCAGGAGGATTAGCCAGAACTTTTATGTTTACCACTGGGTCTAATTCAGAGGCTAAGACACATGAATCTGGCATGGAAGTGGAGCTTGGTGCTGGAATGAATACTAAGTCACACATGGTCTTGCATTGTATCGTTTAGCATGCCAAACCTTGCCAAGCCTTGCCAACACAACTTTGCCAAACATTGCCAAGCCATGCCAACACAACTTTACCAAGCCTTGCCACACACCTTGCCACCACGTGCACTTACCTTGCCAAGCATTCACCAGGCACATCTCTTGGCACACCATTCGTGCACCCTTGGCACAACATTTACACCAACATTGGCACACCACCTTGACACACTTGGCACCTCACTTTGCCATGCCACTTGTGCAAAACATTAGCACTTGGCACCGTACTATGCTTTACTTTGCCGCACCTTGCCACACACCTTGCACTCATCTTGCCATAAACTCACAACACACATCTTATGCACCACCATCACCTCACAACTCATGACACTAGCACACGGTCATTTTCATTTCACTCATTTGCCATACCTTGCCACACACATGCACTCACTTAGCCATAGGCATCACACACCACGTTCACTCAACAAACTTCACACAAACATCACAACCATTCGGCATCAATAGACCATCAACATATTTGCAACACAAACACTCCTTGCACTCGTCACACCGACTCACATCACACACACCATGTTGGCATAACGAACTTCACACTCAAGCACACATCTCGGCATAGGGAACAGACGAGCAGCCACGCAGTTTTTCTCCACGAGATCTCGTGGACAAAGGAAAACTGCCAAAAATTGGTCCACGAGATCTCGTGGACAAAACAAAAACAGCAAAAATTGCTCCACGAGATCTCGTGGAGCAAAAACAGAAGTGAAAAAATTCTCCACGAAGTCTCGTGGTGCATTTTTGTGATTTCAGGCCTTGAAAATTTGGCTGAGTGTTGGTTTCTGAATTTTTAGGTTGTGGCTGGATGATGAAGGCGTGCGGCACGCAGGCACAAAGGCGCTGTTGGATTGGAAGGCTGGACTGCAGGAGCTCTTAAGGATGCTGAAGGCGTAGAGAGCGTAGGCTCAAAGGCGTGACAGCTGCTCTGATTCCTATGGCTGCTGAAGGTCTTCGTCTCCAGCGAGTGCGATCGAAGGCGTGGACATGGCTGGCCTGAAGACGCGGAAGCTGGACTGAAGGCGCATGTCCGAGGGCTGAAGGCGCTGAGATGCTGAACAAATTCATCAACTTCGGATTTTTTACATCTTAGGCTAATTTTTGGGTCTTTCTATTCAAGGGCACTTTTGTAATACTTTAGATATTTAACTGTTGCTTATTAGTTACATTTCCACTTCTCTATATATAGGAGATGTAGTTAGAACAAGAGGAGACTTTTGGATCCCGGAGACTATTATTCATTCCATTAGTAAGGATTTTATTTGGTAACCAACTTTTGATCTAGAGAGAGCGGGAATAAATTTGCAAGATCTACTTTCTCTCTCTAGTTTCTCTTTCTAGCTTTTGAACTTCATTTTTGATTCCGATTGAGGATTTGTTCCGATTATTGTAAATCTCCTTGCAATTGAGAAGGCATTCCACAATCCTTTTGAGAATTGGAAGCTTTGAGACATCTTAATTGGTAAACTCTTTCCAATTGATGAAATGAACTGTGTAATCTTCCAATTTGTTGATCGTGAAGTTGAAAAGGAGTTTTCTGGCTAGATCTTGTGATATCCTAGGGTTTGAGCTGATGAATGACTTAATTTAGTTGAGGTGATGTCTTGCAATTGACTTAATTCACTAAGTATGAAATCACACATGAACCTACATGTAGAACTTGTTAAATTTCATATTTCTGAACTGGACTTGATGATTTGAACTCCAATTATGGTCGCCATGCCAAATTGGAGGTAGATTCACCATCATTTATTGAGGATATATGAAATGAGAACTTGAATGCGATTTCTTGAGTCTTTTCACTTGTTCAAACCGATTATTGCATTTCTGAGAATCAGGCCTCGCCATGGGAAGTTTTGAAGGAATTTACCTTAGAGAAGAAGTGTAAAGAGATTTCCTATGATAATAACGAAGGCATTCAAAACTAGGTTGGGCCTCGCCATGGGGAGTTCCTAGGCTTTGCATGTTGGAGTAGTTGTCTTAGGAAGTTGAGATTCTGTAGTTTATGACACTAATCTAGGCCTCGCCATGGGAAAGGTAAGTGTTATGGGATCTAGCATGTAGTGCGGTCGTCATGCCGGCTATAGGTTAGGTTCTCGGGGAACTAAGATCTCCTCTGTTCATATTTGCTTGTCAATTGCATCTCATCAAGTCACTGAGAACTCAAGAATCCTAGGATATCCATTCACACTTGTTTGTTGCATTTAGGATTCATTTCTTTCTTTCTCCTCATTTGTATTTCATTTTCCTTTGTTTACATTACATTCTGTGTTGGTTGCATTTACATTCTTATTTTCTGTGTTTTGTTGTTTTGTTTGGTGACAAGTCTTTAGAGCAAATTTTCAGTTCTGGAACCATCCTCTTCTCTGTGGATACGATCCCTCTCACTACTACTACATTAGTAGTTTAGGGTAAAATTGAGCTGATATGACTTTAAGTTGTCAACCAACAGTCAATCTTGAAACTGTTTTTAAAGCTATTCAAGCACATTTTGATAAAATCAATGTTAGGCTTGATTTTCTAGAGTCTAATGAACCAACAACGGGGGAGAGAGCGGGTAGGAATCCATTATTTGAGGGGAAAGATTATGAGGGAGTGTCGGAGGAGGAAGAAGAAAAGACATGGGGTCGAGGTAGGAATAATAGGGATCACAGGAATGATAGGAATGATAGGAGGAAGGACAATCATATGGGGTCTATTAAAATGAAATTCCAGAATTTCAAGGGAAGAATGATCCTGAGGTTTACTTAGAGTGGGAAAGGAGGGTAGATCATGTTTTTGACTGTCATGACTATTCGGAGGAGAAAAAGGTGAAGTTAGCCGTAGTGGAGTTTACCAATTATGCTTCAATTTGGTGGGGTCCAGTTAGTACACAATAGAAGAAGGTATGAAATGAGGCCAGTTAGGACTTGGGCGGAGGTTAAGAGGATAATGAGAAAGAAGTACGTTCCTACTCATTACCAAAGGGATGTAGTGAGGAAATTGCAAACCTTGAACCAGCGTAATAAGAGTGTGTAGGAGTATTTTCAGGAGATGGAGGTATCCTTGATTCGGGCCAACATAGATGAGGACCCTGAGTTTACAATGGGTAGATTTTTGGCGGGTTTGAATAGGGAGATAGCCGATGTGGTAGACTTGCAAGAATATACCGATATGGAGGAGTTGTTGCACAAGGCTTTGAAAGTTGAAAGACTTGTTAAGTCTAGAGGGAAGAATACTTGGAAGAGTTCTTGGAAGAATAATAATCCAGTGATTAACACCAAATTTGGGAATGCCAATGTTGACTCCAAGCCTAAGGTAGAACCGAAATGGGGAGCCGAAAAGGATAAGGTTGAGATGAAAATAAATGTGAGGAGTAAAGACATAAGGTGTTATAAGTGCCAAGGTATAGGACACATAATGTCCCAATGCCCAAACAAAAGGACAGTGTTCATGTTACCTAATGGGGAGTGTGAGAGTGTGCATTCCGATGATGAGAGTGATATACCGTGTGTTGAAGAGAGTGATGAAGAGGAAGAGCTATCAATGGGGGGAGAGGCACTTGTCAACTTAAGAGTTGTAAGTGTCCAATCTAAGATTGAAGGAGAGTTAGTGCAAAGGGACAATATTTTTCACACTAGGTGTCATGTGCAAGGAAAGGTGTGTAGCTTGATCATTGATAGCGGGAGTTGTACTAACATAGCTAGTACATTGTTGGTAGAGAAGTTAGGGTTGAAAACGCTTAAGCATCCAAAACCCTATAGATTGCAGTGGTTGAGTACTAGTGGGGAGGCCAAGGTGACCAAACAAGTGAAAGTTGAGTTTGTGATAGGTCGGTATAAGGATGAGGTGATGTGTGATGTGGTGCCTATGCAAGCTGCCCATATTCTTTTGAGGCGTCCTTGGCAGTTTGATCGAAAGGTAGTGTATGATGGGTATACTAATAAGTACATATTGGAGATGAATAATCGCAAGCATACATTGGTGCCATTGAAACCTTGGGAGGCACATGAAGACCAGATTCGCATTGTAAAAGATTTTGAAAAGAAAGAAAAAGGCGAATCAAGTGAGAGTAAAAGCCGAGAGGAAATCATCAAAAGTGGGGAACAAAAATCAGAAAATGGAAAAAAGAAATTGAGTGTTTTTGCAACAAAAAGAGATATAAAAGAAACATTGAGAGAGGGAGAGTGTGTTTTTCTTTTATTGTATAAAGATGTGTTTTTTCTTGATGCTAAGATGCTTGATCTTTTGCCTCGAGAAGTGGTATTTTTATTGCAGGAATACGAAGACATTTTCCCCGAGGAGTTGCCTTCAGGACTTCCACCATTACGAGGAATCGAGCACCAAATCGATTTCCTTTCTGGAGCATCTATTCCAAACCAACCGGCTTATCGAGCTAATCTGGAGGAGTCTAAGGAAATCCAGACTCAAGTGGAGGAGTTGCTACAAAAAGGGGCTGTGAGGGAGAGCCTTAGTCCATGCGCGGTGCCTGTTATTTTGGACCCCAAGAAGGACGCGAGTTGGAGGATGTGTATGGACTGCCGAGCCGTCAACAAAATTACGGTAAAGTATCGTCATCCTATTCCTCGACTTGATGATATGTTGGATGAGTTGCATGGTGCATGTATATTTTCTAAGGTCGATTTGAAAAGTGGTTATTTCCAAATTCGCATGAAAGAGGGAGATGAGTGGAAAACCGCTTTCAAAACAAAATTTGGTTTATATGAGTGGCTTGTCATGCCTTTTGGGTTGACAAATGCGCCTAGCACATTTATGAGATTAATGAACCATGTTTTGAGATCTTTCATTGGGAGGTTTGTTGTTGTTTATTTCGATGACATATTAATTTATAGTAAGTTGTTGGATGAACATGTGTTGCATTTAAGAGAAGTTTTCATTGTATTACGAGAACATAAATTATATGCCAATTTGAAGAAATGCTCTTTTTGTATGGATTCAATTGTGTTTCTTGGTTTTGTTGTGAGTGCTAACGGCATTAAGGTAGATGAAGAGAAGGTTAGGGCAATCAAAGAATGGCCTACACCAAAGAATGCCAGTGAGGTCCGGAGTTTTCATGGTTTGGCGGGATTTTATCGAAGGTTTGTTAAAAATTTTAGCACTATTGCCGCACCATTGAATGATCTAGTTAAAAAGCATGCTGTATTTAAATGGGAAAAAGTGCATGAAAAGGCTTTTAACTTGTTGAAGGACAAACTCACACAAGCACCTGTTTTAATGTTGCCTAATTTCGATAAAGATTTTGAAGTTCAATGTGATGCCTCTGGGCTTGGGATTGGAGCTGTTTTGATGCAGGATTCGAAGCCGATAGCGTATTTCAGCGAGAAAATGCATGGGGCTGTCCTGAACTATCCAACGTATGACAAAGAGCTTTATGCTCTCGTGAGAGCATTGCAAACTTGGCAACATTATTTGTGGCCAAAGGAGTTCGTTATCCACTCCGATCATGAACCACTGATAAGTTGGTTTTATACCAACTTATATGTGTTAAATCACTTAGCTTTTGTCTTGTGTTTTCATGCAAATGTGTGGTGTTATGTGTTATTTTGTGTGTTTATGTGGATTGTATCTTGATGTGCTAAAATGGTGAAAAAAAATAAAAAAATGATGTTCAAATGAGTCAAGTGTGCATGTGAAGTTCAAGAATTGGAAAAGGATGGAAATTATGTTTTGAAGAAACCTAAATATGTTAATAGGCTTGGATTAGGGTTTTGGGCAGATTTGTTGTCGAACTTCATTTGAGTATAACTTTTTCAATACTACTCCATTTGGTGAGATCTTTGGTGTTTTGGAACGTTCTCGGAGAGTACTTCATTTCTCATGTTTTAATTTTCTTCTAATTCTGTGTGCAAGTATGCGAAACGGGGGGCTCTTTATTATTGCTCTTTCAGGTTTACATAGTTGAGCTAGCTGCCACAGTTTGGTAGATTGATTATAACTTGAGCGACAGACCTTCCATGATGCTGATTCTTGAACCCATGGAAAGCCAAGAGAAAGCTCTAAAACGTTTATGTTTACCACGAAATCTGATTCAGAGCCGAAGACACACGAATTCTGCATAGAAAAAGGAAGTTTTGCTGAAGCAAGAAATTTGCCTATGACATGTCGTGGACAAACTTTGAGAACAAAAGTTTGGCCTACGACATGTCGTAGGCCAATCTTGGAAGGACGCAAAATGGCCTACGACCTTGAAGAGGAAAATTTGCTCCACGACATGTCGTAGGCTATTTAAGAGGAATGGAAGTTTGCTCCACGACATGTCGTAGGCTTAAAATCCAGTTTTACCCTGCCTCAGTGTTTTGGTCATAACTCTCTCATATTAACTCCGGTTTGGATGATTCAAAAGGCTGTGGAAAGCTAAGACCTTGGGCTACAACTTTCGTGCTTTAGGTGTTGCCCAGTTCACAATGCATCATGGCCAAAGTTTGGTTGGAAAGTGACGGTTTGTAAGTTTTCAGAATTTGAGAGGTAAAAAGTTCCAAGTATATATGTTTATGTTTTCCTTGCATCCTTGAGTTGGATTTTATGCACTCATTTGTTGTTTATCTTTAACAAATTGATGCCATAGGTTATGAACAATACTTTGCCCGTTGTGGCATATGTGCACACAAGTACCACACAACCTTGCCAACACCTTGCCAATACTTTGCCACAACCTTGGCAACACCTTGCTAACGCCTTGCCGCACACATGCACCAACCTTGCCATACCTTGCGGGACCTTGCCAAGCACCACGCCACACTTAGGCACCTCACTATGCCATGCCACACATTTGCACCTTGGCACACCACTCATGTTGCACAACGAACTTCACAAACCAAGGCACACAACTTGGCATAGGAAAGAACTAGGTAGCCAAGCACATTTTGCCCACGAAATGTCGTGGGCAAACTTTGAGAACAGAAGTTTGGCTTACGACATGTCGTAGGCCAATCTTGGAAGGGAAAAAATGGCCTACGACATGTCGTAGGCCATTCTTGAAGGGAGAATTCTTGCCCACGACATGTCGTGGGCAAAGTTTGAGAGAAGACATTTTAGCCTACGACAACTTTTTGTGCTCAGATTTCGATCTCCATGATTTTGGCTAAGTATGGATTTTGTGTTTCCTTGGGCAGGAGACCCGAAGGGTGGCATCTGGAGGCTCGAAGGCGTGACGCGTTAAGCGGGTGCAGGTGTCGGTGAGCGAAGGCGTGATCCGTCTAGCTTATGAAGGCCTGAAGCTACAGGGCAAAGAGTGGGCTGTGAGCTGAGCTTGGAGGCGTGAATTTCAGGAGCCTGAAGGCACGCTATAGATGACAGAGGCTGACAAAGGCGCTGGAGAATAATGCCAAAGGCGCTGGATTGCTGGGAAATGTTCTTCAACTTCAAATTTTCACATCTTAGGCTAATTTTTGGTCTTTTTATTCAAGGACACTTTTGTAATATCTTTAGATATTTTTAGTTAGCGTATTAGTTACATTTCTACTCCTCTATATAGGAGATGTAGTTAGAATACGAGAAGACTTTTGACCCCGGGACCATTATTCATCATTCATTTTTCACAATTTCATAACCAACTTTTGAGAACTAGAGAGCGGGAATTAATTGTGAGATCTAATTTCTCTCTCTAGTTTATCTCTCTAGACTTTGGACTCCGATTCCTTTTCCGATCTAGGAATTGCTCCGATCATTGTAATTCTCATATCAATTAAGGAAGCTCTTGGAAGAATTCAATTGGTAAACTCTTTCCATTTATTGAAAATGAATTGTTTCAAGTTCCAAATTGTTGATCGTGAATTGGTAATGGAGTTCTATGGTTAGAACTCTCATGTTCTAGAGTTTCAACCGGTTAAATGTATAATTAGACTATGCAATGCTATGCAATTGACATAATTTCTCAAGGATGAAATCATATGTGATTTTAATGATTAAATCTTGTTGAGTTTCGTGAATTCACACTTTTATTGAATGAATTGAACTTTGATTGTGGTCGCCATGCTGAGTTGAAGTGAGATTTACCAATATCTATGAGAATTGCATGAAATGAAGACTAAATGTATGATGATTGAGTCTTCCACTTGCTTTGCTTGAATCATGATTTGAGATGCGGTCGCCATGCCGGTGGAAAATCGTTGAGTTGTTAGGAAAAAGTGAGAAGAAACTTTCTAAAGTAGCAAACACTCTAGGTCCTAGGTCAGGCCTCGCCCTGGGATACCGTAGGAATTGCATGCTAGATTTGCTAACATTGGAGAGTTGAGGCATTGCGGGTTGAATCCATCCTACTTAGGCCTCGCCATGGAAAAGTGGAATGTTAAGGAGTATAGAAAACACTGTGGTCGTCATGCTAAGTGTTAGTTAGCCTCCTGGGCAATAGAGATCTCCTCATTGTTTTACTTGTGTGTCAAGAGCATTGCAATCATGGCCTAATGTGCATTCAACTGGTGTAAATACTCTAGAGCATCCACTCTCTTCCTGTTTTTTACACTTTATTTGTTGCATTTGATTCTTTACTAGTTAGTGTCTAGTTTTATTTCTTTCGTGACATTCTGTGAGCAAACATTGAGATTCTTGATACCTCCTTTTCCCTGTGGATACGATACCTAGCTCACTGCTACTATAGTTAGTGGATTAGGATAAATTGACGAGTAGCAACAACTTGTTATCAATTTTTGGCGCCGTTGCCGGGGAAAAGGCTTGGTTTTCTTGAATTTTGAGTTGCTCTGTTTTGTTTTCGTGTATATTCGTAGTTTTGTTTTGTTTCATTTTGTGCAATTTTGTTGTTTTTGTTTTTTGTGTTTTGCTTTGTCTACTTTGGTTTACTTGTGGCAAGTGTAGGATCCTGGAACTCAATTGAAATTGAGTATTGCACTTTACAAATACCCAAGCATGTCTAGGTGGTATGGGGACTCTTTTGGCTCTTATCATTACACACAGCCAACACCTAGAGGATTTGGGGACTTCTCTCCACCATCATATGAGGAGCAATGGCACAATCAAGCACAAAGCAACAAGACGTATCTCATTGGAAACAAAGGACTCTCTGTGGAACATATGTTTTCTCAACTTATGGAAAAACTTGAAAATGGAGAGCAATGGCGTAACCAACAACAAAGCAATGAGTGTTATCTCAGAGAAGAGGCAAAAATAGAAAACATGTTGTCTCAAGCTTTGGAGAGATTTGATAGAAGTGAAACAAGGTTGGCTCAACTAGAAGAGGAGTTTCTAGAGCGACAACAAAGATTCGATCGAATCAATGCTTTAATCAGCAACATATGGGAACAAATTGAGACACCAGTTCTAGATGCCCAATACAACTCAGATGGTACATCTCTCTTTACTAAAACACTCACTCCTAAGGAAAATCATTTTGATATGAATGAAAATGTTGACTGGGGTTTCAACTGTCCAAGGGAGGAGTCTACAAGTAGTGGGGATGATGTACATGAATGTTATGTTGCTAAATCTTTTGTGCATGAATATGTGCATTTTGATGTCGAGGATGATGGCTTCTTTAGTGATCCGGATAGTGATGACTCTAGTGTTCTAAGTTGCCAAGTTACTAAGTTGGAAAGTGTGTCTAAATGAGTCTTGCATTAGTTTCATGGAATTCAATGAGTCATATGATGTTGATTGCCTTTCTTTAGTTGTTAATCCGATTGTTAGTTTTGTGAATTGTACAGAGTCATTTCTTGAGGATCAATGTGATATCATAAAGGAAGATAATGTTGCATTTGTTAATGAGAGTGTTAACACATTGTTTGAAACTCTTGTTGAGGCACCAATTTTTGAAATGGTCAATGAATTTAAATGTCTAAATATAGACTCACAAGAAGTGCAAAATGAGATACTCTTGTTAATTGATGATAATGCTTCCTGTGTTGTTAACAAAGAAGAAACTCTAGAAATTTCTCATGTTAGTCTAGATGATGAAGATGTGAAAATTCTCAATGACATAGCTAACATCGTGAAAAATTGCTTCATTGATGAATCCATTTTTGAGCTTACTGATGAATGTGTTGAGACCATGGATGTACAAGCCTTGGTGGAGCCTTGCAGGGTTGGAGAGCTTAGTATGGTGGAAGAAGTAAAAGAGCCTATGAGGGAACCTCAACCTTTGGTTAAGCTGTGCATGGTTGAAGAGTCTAGTATGGTAGGTGAAGTAAAGGAGGTGCCTACAATAGGGGAGCCTCAGTGGTTCAAAGTTAAATTTGTGGTGGTTGCTCCCCATGTGCATGAGCTTAAGCACTTCCTTGCAAATATTCTTCAAGTGCCCTACAGGAGGATAATGAGTCTTGTTGAAATATCATTTTTCTGGTACAGAGATGGTTATTCCGATTCTTGAAGAAAAGAATTTCATAAATAAAGTCTAGCTGAAGACTAATTAAACCCAGAACTACTTTCTTTCATTTTACCTTTACTTCAGTTTTTGGTTCAATTAATTGTTATGTTATTTTGCATTTTTGCTGATACTCACCAAGGCCACTCATGATGTAGGTGTATGCAAAGGAAGGAATTGCAAGGGAAATAAGCCATGCACACATGAGGCTAAGTGTGGGGGAGTGGAGTCATGAACCACTCCCACAATGCACACAATCACTTTGTTTTACCTTCAAGCATAAATTGTGCATGTTCCACTTAGTGTTGTTAGTTGCATATTTTTACACCACCATGACTCCTAGTCGTGGTGCGACACTTTGCTTGCATTTTACCTTCATGTCATGTCCACCTTGCATCAACATGTGGTGTACGTGAGTAAGCACATTCTAATAAGCTTTGTTTCACTTTGTGTAGGAATTGTGTCTTCATGCGTAAGGGAATTATGGACAAAGACACTCCACCAAGCAAACATGGGATTTCTTGACATATCAGGGAGCTGTTTCACCTATATCTCTTTACTTTACATTGAGGACAATGTAAATTTTAAGAGTGGGGAGTGAATGTTTGTTATGGTGTGTGTCTCTTGAACTTTATATGCTTACTTTTCTTGCATGAATGAAATTTTTTGTGCTATGTGATGCAAGGCATGTTTCTTTTAGTATTGTTGTGTATTGTGAGCTTTTGCATATTTCATTAGTTGTGCACGTTTTAAGTTTGTTTGGTAAAATTTTGAATTTTTGTGCAATTTTGAACATTTTGAACGCTTTGTGAATAAGTGATGGTTGTGAAATTGTGTTGTGAACTTTTTGTGCGGAAGAGTTTACAGTGGAGTTGCATGTAGAGAGCAATGAAATTTTTGACCTTTTGAGCGACTTTGATGCGAAATTTTGAACTCTTAAAAAAATATGATGCTAAAGAACACAATTTGAATCTTTCTTGTAGAAAAACTTAACTATCTACGGAAAACACATTAATACTAGAGTTGGTTGTGAATTTGAAAAGGCTTGAATAAAGGGCTCAAAGTGGTGAGAATAGCTCAATATTAAGTGGTAAGAGTTAAAACATAGTAGGAAAGTTTGCACTTTAACATGGTTGTTTTTAAGCACTTAAAAGGCATACATACTTGGATGGTTAAACTTATGTGAAAAGGTGAGAAGTAGAGAATTTGTTTGAAATATTTTCTGAGAAATCAAGTTAAGTACTCCTTGAGAACTTGTAGAGACATTTTTGCACTAGGGAAATGATTTGGTTAGAAAAGGCAGGTTATGCCAAATTTAATTGTACTGGATGCTAAGTGCGTGGACAATGTTCCAGAAGTACACAATATGAACCACTCCTCTATGGGACTGCTCTATCACACAAAGTGTGCAATTTTTTAGAATAATCCGTATGAGTGGGGATGGAAATCAAAAGCCCTAAAACCCAAGGCAAAATTTGATGAGATAATGAGTACCCCAGTGTAATAATGTCATGTGCAAACGAAGGTAAAGTACTGAAGGATGACAACCTGGGGGAAAGAGTGGTAAGAAACGAGGGCGGCCAATGATCATTATTATAGTGCATTGATGTTTATACAATGTTTACAAGTTGAGGACTTTGAAGAGCTACTAATTAAATTATTTGCATTCTCTACCATTGCTTTGAACATAAGTAAGACTTGAGAAGTATGAAAGCCTTTGCACACAACTCACACATCCATGTTAAGGTGTTAAATGAGTACAACTTAGTTTTGGTGATTACCATGAAGAGTTGAATATGTTATTACCATTAGAGACTAATCGGTTAAAAAAGAAATGTGCACATCCAACAATAGTGTGAATTGTGTTTGAAGTAGATGGGAAGGTTTATCTACCAAAAGTTTAAAGCATGGTGTGTGTGCGGGATGTGTTGTGTGATTGAGTTTAAATGATAATTTGTGTCTTTGCTTGAGGACAAGCAAGAGTTCAAGTGTGGGGGAATTTGATAAGTTGGTTTTATTCCAACTTATATGTGTTAAATCACTTAGCTTTTGTCTTATGTTTTCATGCAAATGTGTGGTGTTATGTGTTATTTTGTGTGTTTATGTGGATTGTATCTTGATGTGCTAAAATTGTGAAAAAAGATAAAAAAATGATGTTCAAATGAGTCAAGTGTGCATGTGAAGTTCAAGAATTGGAAAAGGATGGAAATTATGTTTTGAAGAAACCTAAATATGTTAATAGGCTTGGATTAGGGTTTTGGGCAGATTCGTTGTCGAACTTCATTTGCGTATAACTTTTTCAATACTAATCCATTTGGTGAGATCTTTGGTGTTTTGGAAATCTCTTGGAGAGTAATTCATTTCTCATGTTTTAACTTTCTTCTAATTCTGTGTGCAATTATGCGAAACGGGGGGCTTTATATTATTGCTCTTTCAGGTTTACATTGTTGAGCTAGCTGCCAGAGTTTGGTAGATTGATTATAACTTGAGCTATAGACCTTCAATGATGCTAATTCTTGAACCCATGGAAAGCCAAGCGAAAGCTCTAAAACTTTTATGTTTACCACGAAATCTGATTCAGAGCCGAAGACATACGAATTCTGCATAGAAGAAGGAAGTTTTGCTGAAGCAAGAAATTTGCCCACGACATGTCGTGGACAAACTTTGAGAACAAAAGTTTGGCCTACGACATGTCGTAGGCCAATCTTGGAAGGACGCAAAATGGCCTACGACATGTCGTAGGCCATTCTTGAAGAGGAAAATTTGCTCCACGACATGTCGTAGGCTATTTAAGAGGAATGGAAGTTTGCTCCACGACATGTCATAGGCTTAAAATCCAGTTTTGCCACGCCTCAGTGTTTTGGTCATAACTCTCTCATATTAACTCCAATTTGGATGATTCAAAAGGCTGTGGAAAGCTAAGACCTTGGGCTACAACATTCGTGCTTTAGGTGTTGCCCATTTCACAATGAATCATGGCCAAAGGTTGGTTGGAAGGTGACGGTTTGTAAGTTTTCAGAATTTGAGAGGTAAAAAGTTCCAAGTATATATGCTTATGTTTTCCTTGCATCCTTGAGTTGGATTTTATGCACTCATTTGTTGTTTATCTTTCACAAATTGATGCCATAGGTTATGAACAATACTTTGCCCGTTGTGGCATATGTGCACACAAGTACCACACAACCTTGCCAACACCTTGCCAATACTTTGCCACAACCTTGGCAACACCTTGCTAACGCCTTGCCGCACACATGCACCAACCTTGCCATACCTTGCGGGACCTTGCCAAGCACCACGCCACACTTAGGCACCTCACTATGCCATGCCACACATTTGCACCATGGCACACCACTCATGTTGCACAACGAACTTCACAAACCAAGGCACACAACTTGGCATAGGAAAGAACTAGATAGCCAAGCACATTTTGCCCACGACATGTCGTGGGTAAAATTTGAGAACAGAAGTTTGGTTTAGGACATGTCGTAGGCCAATCTTGGAGGGGAAAAAATGGCCTACGACATGTCGTAGGCCATTCTTGAAGGGAGAATTCTTGCCACAACATGTCATGGGCAAAGTTTGAGAGAAGACATTTTTGCCTACGACATGTCGTAGGCTGAACTTTTTGTGTTCAGATTTCGATCTCCATGATTTTGGCTAAGTATGGATTTTGTGTTTCCTTGTGCAGGAGACCTAAAGGCGTGGCATCTGGAGGCTCGAAGGCGTGACGCGTTAAGCAGGTGCAGGTGTCGCTGAGCGAAGGCGTGATCCGTCTAGCTTATGAAGGCGTGAAGCTACTGGGCAAAGAGTGGGCTGTGAGCTGAGCTTGGAGGCGTGAATTTCAGGAGCCTGAAGGCACGCTACAGATGACAGAGGCTGACAAAGGCGCTGGAGAATAATGCCAAAGGCGCTGGATTGCTGGGAAATGTTCTTCAACTTCAAATTTTCACATCTTAGGCTAATTTTTGGTCTTTTTATTCAAGGACACTTTTGTAATATCTTTAGATATTTTTAGTTAGCGTATTAGTTACGTTTCTACTCCTCTATATATAGGAGATGTAGTTAGAATACGAGAAGACTTTTGACCCCGGGACCATTATTCATCATTCATTTTTCACAATTTCATAACCAACTTTTGAGAGCTAGAGAGTGGGAATTAATTGTGAGATCTACTTTCTCTCTCTAGTTTCTCTCTCTAGACTTTGGACTCCGATTCCTTTTCCGATCAAGGAATTGCTCCGATCATTGTAATTCTCATATCAATTAAGGAAGCTCTTGGAAGAATTCAATTGGTAAACTCTTTCCATTTATTGAAAATGAATTGTTTCAAGTTCCAAATTGTTGATCGTGAATTGGTAATGGAGTTCTATGGTTAGAACTCTCATGTTCTAGAGGTTCAACCGGTTACATGTATAATTAGACTATACAATGCTATGCAATTGACATAATTTCTCAATGATGAAATCATATGTGATTTTAATGATTAAATCTTGTTGAGTTTCGTGAATTCGCACTTTTATTGAATGAATTGAACTTTGATTGTGGTCGCCATGCTGAGTTGAAGTGATATTTACCAATATCTGTGAGAATTGCATGAAATGAAGACTAAATGTATGATGATTGAGTCTTCCACTTGCTTTGCTTGAATCATGATTTGAGATGCGGTCGCCATGCCCGTGGAGAATCGTTGAGTTGTTAGGAAAAAGTGAGAAGAAACTTTCTAAAGTAGCATACACTCTAGGTCCTTGGTCAGGCCTCGCCATGGGATACCGTAGGAATTTCATGCTAGATTTGCTAACTTTGGAGAGTTGAGGCATTGCGGGTTGAATCCATCCTACTTAGGCCTCGCACCAAGGAAAAGTGGAATGTTAAGGAGTATAGAAAACACTGCGGTCGTCATGCTAAGTGTTAGCTAGCCTCCTGGGCAATAGAGATCTCCTCATTGTTTTACTTGTGTATCAAGAGCATTGCAATCATGGCCTAATGTGCATTCGACTGGTGTAAATACTCTAGAGCATCCACTCTCTTCCTGTTTTTTACACTTTATTTGTTGCATTTGATTCTTTACTAGTTAGTGTCTAGTTTTATTTCTTTCGTGACATTCTGTGAGCAAACATTGAGATTCTTGATACCTCCTTTTCCCTGTGGATACGATACCTAGCTCACTGCTACTATAGTTAGTGGATTAGGATAAATTGACGAGTCACGACACTCACTCAAGCATTTGAAGTCTCAAGGGAAGCTGCATCGAAGGCATGCTAGGTGGATGGAATTCATTGAATCTTTCCCTTACGTCATCAAGCACAAGAAGGGTAAGGAAAATGTAGTGGCAGATGCTTTGTCACGAAGGTATGTGCTTCTTACCTTTTTACAGTCGAAGTTGTTGGGATTTGATTTGCTTAAGGGATTGTATGTTGATAATAGTGAATTTGGTGCAATTTTTACTGAATGTGCACAAACTGCATTTGAAGATTATTTTCAGCATGATGGTTTTCTTTTCAAGAAAGGAAAATTGTGTGTGCCTAAGAGTTCATATCGTGAATTACTTGTTAGGGAAGCACATTGTGGGGGTCTTATGGGGCATTTTGGAATCACAAAGACATTAGACATATTGCATGAACATTTTTATTGGACTAAAATGAGAAATGGTGTTCAATGTTTTTGTGCAAAATGTGTTTCATGTCGTCAAGCAACGCCTAAGGTCATGCCTCACGGCTTTTATACCCCATTACCCGTTCCTAGTCATCCATGGGTCGACATATCAATGGATTTTGTGTTAGTGTTGCCTAGGACACAGTCGGGTCATGATAGCATCTTTGTGGTTGTCGATCGCTTTAGCAAAATGGCGCATTTTATAGCGTGCAATAAGACTAATGATGAATCTCTTATTGCTGAGTTATTCTTTCGTGAAATAGTTAGATTGCATGGAATTCCGAAAACCATTGTTAGTGATCGAGATGTGAAGTTTTTGAGTCATTTTTGGCGCACATTATGGTCTAGGTTAGGCACGAAGTTGTTGTTTTCCACAGCTGCACTTCCACAGACGGATGGTCAAACTGAAGTTGTTAATCGAACACTAACAACTTTGCTTCGAGCTTTAATTCAGAAAAATTTGAAAAGTTGGGAAAAATGTTTGCCACATGTAGAATTTGCATAGGACCATGCATTCCACTACATCTTATTCTCCGTTTGAAGTGGTTTATGGGTTTAATCCACTAACGCCTTTAGATGTATTGCCTATTTCTACTAGTAATATTTTGGATTTAGATGGTAAGCAGAAAGCGGATCACATCAAAGAAATGCATGCCAAAGTTCGAGCAAACATTGAGCGTCGAAATGAACAAGTTGCTAAGAGAGCAAGTCAGGGGATAATCAAAATTTCTTTTGAACCCGGAGATTGGGTGTGCGTTCATATGCGCAAAGAACGATTTCCACATCAACGGAAATCAAAGCTTCAACAAAGGGGAGATGGTCCATTTCAAGTTTTATCTAAAATTAATGATAATGCATATGTTATTGATTTGCCTAGTGAATTTGGTAATCTTTCTAGCACGTTTAATGTTAGTGATCTTTCTTTGTATGACCTAGTGATTCGAGGACGAATCCTCTTGAGGAAGGGGAGAATGATGAGGAGGCTCACCCAAGAAGCTTTGTGGATGATCCATTGCAAGGAGTTGGTGGACCTATGACTCGTTCAAGGACTAAACGTATGAGGAGCGTACTACACACGTTGATCAAGAACATATTTGAGCAAGAACTTGTTCGTGAAGCTCGTGAGGAGGAAGCAACCATCATTTCTTGTTTGGAAGTGTCTAGAATGGATTTCAACATTATGGTGGATCGTAATGAGGTATTGGAATGAAGAAGAGAAGTTTCTGGAGAGTTTCGGACGCATCTCAAAGACTTTCGGCCGTCCGAAACTGTTGAAGAAAAATTGAAATTCTCTGGAGAGTTTCGGACGCATCAGCCAGACTTTCAGCCTTCCGAAACCCGCGTCCGAAACTGTCGCTGAACGTTATTTTTGAATTTTTCTGTTGACTTTTGTTAGGGTTTTTGTGAGGCTATAAAAGGCTATTTCATGTACGTTAACTGCAGACAATTTTAAAGTTAAAAACTTGAGAGCTTGAAGCTTTTCTTTTGTTCTTTGTGAAGAACAATCCATTCCATTCAATCAAGATTGTGATTGAATTGAAATCCTTGATAGCAAAGGTTCTAAGGGCAAGTCCACTTAGGGTGTTTGTTCCTAACTTGATAGGTACGTTTTTGATTCATATATTGAATTGGGGGCTGCCTCCTTTTGTGATTATGTTATAAATTCATTCAAAATCCTCAAATTGATCTTGGGTTTACGTTCTATAATCTCTTTGGGTAATTAGATCGTATCATCACTCCATCTCACTCTCACATTTTCATTTCATTTCATTTCACATTTGCACCTCACACACGATGCACGGCGAGACCTCGCCGTGAGGTCTCGCCATACACACACAACACACGGCGAGGTCTTGCCGCGAGACCTCGCCATGCACACACTTGCACGGTGAGACCTCGCCGAGAGGTCTCGCCACACAAACAAGTTACACGGCGAGGTCTCGCCGTGAGACCTCACCATGGTAACACTTGAATGGCCTTGGTTTTTGCTAGCTTAAAATTTGATTAAGTGTTGAAGTTGTTTCTTGTGCAAGGTTCTGCAAAGGCGTGTACATGGAATACCCGAAGATGTGCTCATGATGCCAAAGGCGTGGAGGACTATGGACTGAAGGCATGAAGCCAGACATTGATCGAGATGACTTGTGGACCATTTGATAGTTGCAGTGGCATTTCTGTAATAATGCAGTCATTTTACGTTTACGTACCATTTACGTTTTGTAATCCCCTATAAATAGAAGATCTAGTTGGGTTTTACAGAGAGATCATTCTAGATAGTGAAACCGACTTTTGATTTTGTAAGCGGGAATTTTCTCTCTCTACGACACTTTCTCTCACTAGATTCTCTTTTCTCCGATCGATCTTCAATTTCAGTTCCAATTGAGAATTTGATCCGAACATTGTAATCCGCTTGTGAATTGATGCTTTCGAAGCAATTTAATCGGTATAATCTTTTAAATTTTTTAATATGAATTGCTTAATGTTGAGAGGTTTTGATCGCGAACTTGAAATGGAGATTTCTGGCTAGATCGTAAGATGTCCTAGGGTTTGATACAGATGATTGCATAATTAAACTGTGAAATGTTATGCTATTGTTTCATCTTTCACGAGAGATATCGTATATGTTCGTAATTGCTTAATTCTATCAAAATTGGTGAAATTTATGCTTTTGTTGGGGAAATTGAACTTTAATGGAGGTCGCCATGCTAGATTGAGGTTTAATTTCTCATTGGAAGTGTAAATCACATAAACGAGGATAAGATATACGAGTGTGGAGTTCCTTTGCTTATTTACTTTTGTTCGTGATCAGAGATGTGGTCGCCATGCCAGTTAAAGGTCACTGAGTTATAAGAATCAAGTAAAGGAAGATTATTTGACGCTAGAAGAATATAGGAACTTAGGTCGGGCCTCGCCATGGGAGACCTAAGATTATGCACGATTACTAGCTAGTGTTAGGTAGTCGAGTCGTTGCGGTACTTAAATCTTCTTGCCTAGGCCTCGCCATGGGAAAGGTAAGATGTAAGGGAAAATAGAGAATATTGTGGTCGACATGCCGAGTATTCTCTGGACTCCTAGGCAGCTAATGTCTCCTCCTAAAGTGTTTTGCATGGAGACCATAGCATAGCACAAGAGTTTAATTAGCGATCATCTGATATTTGAACCTTGGGACATCTGTTTTAACCTCGTGACTTTCATTCTTGTGTTGTGTTGATATTTTGCTGCATTTGTGTTACATTTCTTTACTAGCTCCTGGATTTTCTACTCGAACTTAATTTTCCTTCTGATCTGGTCACAAACAGAGCAACTTTAATCGAATTTCTTGAACCATCCCGTTCCCTGTGGATACGATACCCTACTCATTGCTACTACATTAGTTTAGGGTTAAAATTGCAAAGTTAACGACACGCTTGTCACGTGCAAGCATTATATATTAATTTTTTTAAAATATATTCATGAATTTATATTTCTATGAAGTTTGTATTGCGAATTAATATATATATATATATATATAGTAATTTACCCATATATATATATATATATATATATGTTATATCAACATTAAACATCAAATTAGTCTCTATGATATTTGATGGTTGGATTAACAAGTTAAAATATTAATACTTCAATAGGTACATAAAATTTTTGAAAAAACATTATATAAAGCCTCTACATTTTTATCATCCCACAAATTAGAGGCGAAAGAAGAAAAGGATGTTTGTTAGTTTCAGTAACAAAAAGTCTCTTAATATTTCAAATTTAAAAGATGATTTAGGCATAAATCAAGTCAAACTATATATAAACCTTGTTAGAATTGAGGTTGTGTAAGTACTACAGAAATATATCTCATCAAGAAAGAATTGTTCATAGGTCCTTTAGAAAATTTATCTACATTTAATCTTCAATGGGTGACGAAGGTTTTTTTTTTCTAACTTAGAGTATGAGCAATTTTTCATTTAGTCGATAAGAAATAGTTCTAAAATTGAAAACCAATATTAGAAATAGGAAGTCAATAATATGCCCCAAAAACATCAAAAGAAACCGAAAATACTAGACATACTTTTTTCCTTTTCTAAGAATTATTTTATTTGTTTGTTTTTTTTCTTTTTTTTATTGTTTATATAATTCGTCATTATTTTTTCCCTTTTTAAAAAGGCTGCTAAGCACTTGTGTATAATATATATATATATATATATATATATATATATTATAGTAAACCTATAGTCAGTGGCGGAGCTTGAGTTGAAGTATTGGAAGGGCAAATTAATAATAAAGTTTATAATTAAATGTTTAATCAAACAACTCCAACAATTCATATAAAATATAAACACATTAATAATATCATATTCAGCTAATTAAAAAAGTTTAAAGAAAAATTTAGATATGTTATTGCCCACTATATGTTCTTAAAAAATCTTTTAAGATGAAAAATAGTAATAATTAAGAAATTAATGAAACAAGAATTAATAGGCATATCAATGATATCATTATAGTTTGAAGAAATTAAATCCAAAAAACAAATAATGAAACAAATTAGAAAAAAATTAAAAAAATTAAAATTTGTGAATAATGAAAAAGAGGAAATGAAACTTTGTGAAAAGATTTGAACATTTGCTCTTTGTTTGATGCATTCAAAATAAAGTTTAGATACTACCAAAATTTAAATTTGTGAGTAAGGAAGGAGAGGAAAGAAAAATTTGTGAAAAGAGAAAAAAGTGAGAAGGAAAAAAAATGTTATAGAAATGGAGAGAGATTTGGGGTGGGGGGATGTGAATTGTATTGTGATTAGAAAATGAAAAGTTAAAATTTAGAAGTGTACAAAGAAGTTTTGTTTTTTGACTTTTTTATTCATACTTTGTGGTGACATTTTTTGAAAAAAAAAAGATAATCAATAATATATATTAATAAATTTGGTTGGAGGAGGCAAATATTTATAGTTGTATATATTTTTTATTAATATATATTTATATAGTAAAAACAATTTTGTGGAGCCATGACCCACTAGTCTCAACTAAGTTCCGCCACTGAGTATAATATCTTGCATGATATTTGGAATGAAATTCTTATTTTCTTTGCTCTAATCAACACTTGAAACCATGCAAAATCTTATTTATGAAACAAAATGGGAAGTATTTGATATTTAGGTTTCAACAGACTAATCATATGTTGATGTTTAACAACAACAACTATTACTTTGAAAACTATGCAAGAGTCATTTAGATTTGGAGTGAATTAATAATTATGAAAATTTCTTAATTTTTTAGATTCAATCTATGATTGGTAAATTACCATCTCCATTTTGTCAAAAAATTACACAAACCAAGCAGGTTTTCACTATGTGTTGTTTACAAAGTTTATCGATATGAAGCTTGTATAGAATTATTGCTTTATTTTCGTGAAGAAACTACTTTGAACTGCAAAAAGAAACTTAAAACAATATGGAATTGTACAACATTAATTGAAGGTTAAAGTAACAAGTTAAAAAATTACCACTTTAGGTGCTACCTAAAAAGTTGAGATCGACTTTTGTATGATGGTCGCATATATGCATCTCACGTATTAAAATTTAAACATCAGCGTATAAAACAAAATCAGCATATTAAAATTCACTTTAGCGTATAAAGTATCAAAATTAGCGTACAAATTATAAATAGTTAGATTATTAGCATTTTAATTTTAACTTTAGTGTATAAAGTATAAAAAATTATCAAAGATTAGCGTATAAAGTATAAAAACTAGCGTATTAGTGTATAACATATCAAATATTAGCCTATAACATATCAAAGATTAACGTATAACGCATAAACACCATCTAATGTATAAAAAAATTAATGCATTAGTGTATAGCGTATTAAAAATTAGTGTATAATGTATAAAAATTACCATATCAAATATATCACATTAGCGTATCAAAAAAATTATTCGTATATCAAGTGTAAAAAAAATCGAGTATCAGATATAATAATTCGCTTATGACCATCGCATATATGTGATGGTCGCATAAGAGTTTTTACGAAAAAGTTTTAATCAAGTTTAAATTCATTGATAATTTATTTAACAAGAATCAATAGCAGTGATATATATATATAGAGAGAGAGAGATCGAGAGAGTGAATCATCTCTTAAAAAAGGCTAGATGACCCTAATAATCCCTTTATAGCTTGGGGGTAAATATTATTTTGGTTCTTAATGTTAAAAATATTACACTTTGACCCCTTAATTTATATTTTGTTTCATCATTCAAAACGTCGTTTTGTGTTCCGTGACTAACGATGTTACTTATCAAATGGATGAAAAATGAATTGAACACCATTTATATAATAAAATTAAAATTGAGAAACAAAAATATAACTATTTTAAAATTGGGGATTTAAACAACACTTACCATCGAGCTGAGAGACTATTAAAGTCATTTACCCAAAAAGAAATTTCATTTTCTATAATGTTATTCTAGTATTGGTATTTTAGACATTATAAACAGGAGCAGATATGGAGGGTGGAGAAGAACAACCGCTTTCAAGATTTGTATTAAGATTTGTATTAAGTTTTGAAAAATGATCCACCATTGATTACAAATCTTTAGTATCACAATGTTGAATTTATTTATATTTTCTTGTTGATGAATTTAATTTTAGTTGTAAGATGAGATGTATTGCTACTTTTATATGAAAAAAGGGATTAGTTCTCACTATGACCATATCAATGAAATACTACTATGAATAAAACATGAACAAACAACAATAACATGAAAAAATAACTTTGAATATTTATTATATTTATTGCTTTTTCTTCATTATAAAGGAAACATCAATTCTTTGAAACTCATTAAAAATTTGTGAATTAGATATCTAGTATATTAACATTTATATGGATGTAACAGAACTCTCATTTGATATGTTGAACAATCTCATCATTTTTATTGCTATAAATCTACAACTTCAATCAATATTTTTATTTTTATTAGTTTAATCTAAAATTTCTAATGCTAATTTTGAAGTTCTCTTTCTAGTGATTTAAAAGAAAAGGTAAGTAATTATCTTTTCATATTGTTAGAATTGAGTTGCATATAAGCAAATCATTGTGTATGAATGATGCAACTTAAAAGGGATTTAGAAACATCTACATAATGAGCTAAAAATATTAACAATTATTTTTTTATTAATTTACTGTAATGTTGAAAAATTCATTGCAATAATTTAAAAGAGTACTTTAAAATCGTCGCATACTCAAGAAAATGTAAGAGTTGGTGATCATGTCTTCAAGTGTTGTATAGTAATATTGTAATATATTGTATATTTAAGTATGATAATTTAACTTTTTAGAAAATATGGATTCTAACAAATAAATTTAAAAATTACTTGCAGGCATGAAGTACCATTTATTAAGCATATAACGGTGTTAATTACGTGATTTTTTTTATTTAGTTAACATTGAATTCTTTTTCATAATAAATTTTTAGATTTTTAAATATTACTTATTCAATCTATTTCTTTATTTAGTTTTTCTTTTAAAAAAATTTCATGTTTTAATATTGTATTTATCATGAAAGGCCATGCTTACTGATGCATTTTGTTCAATATTGTTATTACTTAAAGATATCAATTAACAAGAACTTGTTTCACTTACATATATGCATGTGTATAATTTACATCTAACTTTCTGTATTATTTTTAGTTTATGGTAATTACGAAGAGAAGATATATATATATATATATATATATATATATATATATGCAAAAACTTATATGAAATGAGTTCATATATGAAATGGATAGTAATAACGCACGCCCATGCATATGTTTATGCACTTCCACCTTTTTTTTATACTCTTTAACATAAAATTGATACTAAAATTTTGATACTTCATTGTATAAATATTATATTAATACTCTTCAATATAGAATTGATACACAAAATTTATTCAACATAAAATTGATACGCGAATTTATATTGGATCATTCTTTAACATAAAATTGATACACGAATTTTATAAAATTGATGTGCGAATTTTATTCAACATATAATATAATTGATAGGTGAATTTTGTATTGTATTTCTACTTTGCAACATAAAATTGATACGTAGATTTTATTCAACATAAATTGATATGCAAATTTTGTATTTGATTGATACTTTTCAAAATAAAATTGATATGCAAATTTTATAGAAGTATTTGATTGATACTCTTCAATATAAAATTTTGTTATATGAAAATTGATTACTGTTCTTGAGTGTTACTTTTTCAACATAAAAGTAATACGCAAAAAAAAGTGTTACAAAAAATTTGAATATTGTTCTGAAGTGTTGCTTTTTTGTTAATATAAAAGTGATACAAAAAAAATAAAAAATACCCATGCGTGTATATCACATATATGAACTTGTTTCACGAAAGACTACCTTATATATATGTGTGTGTGTGTGTGTGTGTTTTAGTTGTTGTAATTCATTTTCTCTTTTAAGGTTTGTCCTAAAGTTCCTGATTTTTGTCATTCACAAGTTCAACTACAAAATTTTCTTTTAAAAAAAATTAATTCTAAAAAACTATCTTTCTTCCTTTTTTCCTGAAAAACTTTTAACACTTTTTTTTCTTTTGGCTTCTTAACTATAAGGATTGAATTTTGATGCACAGTATTTTAAAGAGGCAACATAGGTTTATAATTAAATTTGGAAACTTTATTAAGAGTTTCACAATAAATCAGTCTATAAAAATAAGAAATGTTCTTAAAATTCACATAAGGAAGAAAATCGAATAACTAATTAAACCTATACATAAATCAATAATTTATGACTTTACTATACTATTCCTACATAACATTTTCACTTGTTTTCCATGAGTGAAACTAAATAATTTGTTTCTTAATGAAAACAATATGGAAAAAAACGATCAAGTTTTTGTTGAAATAAAATATTGTTGTACATTTCGAAGAGCGCAAACTCACTTCCACCACTTGGTAATATGTATATATAAAGATTTTAAAATTTTCTAAGCACTAAATCATTATGAAAGAAAATTTCTAATTTTATACTCATGTAAATTATATCAAAAAGTATCGAAACTGTAAAAGTTGACAAAAAAAATAGTAAAATATATGGTGATAATAGAATTTTAACTCTGGTATATTATTAAATTGATAGAGATGAAAAATCAAAATGGGATTCTTCATCTCACTATCATTATGAGATTCGAACATTTCTTTATCTTCTTGCTTTGTAATTGTTAAGAGTTTGAATGTTTGATAAGAGAGCAATATCAAGCAAATGCTATTTATATAGATGTTATTTATAGTGTTATTCATTCTTTTTGGATAAAAATATTTTATGCATAGTAAGTGAATGAAGGTTGGTCAAATTTATTATAAATTTAATTACCTTCCTAATCGGACTATTATAATTTTTTTGAAAAAAAGGGAAAAAAAAGAAGTCTACTAACCAAATGGAGAAAAAAAGTAAAACTTTGGATTGATTATGTTTCAAACTTGTATTATTTGTATTAATAAATTATTCATTATAGATAGAATTTGTAAATAGAGGAAGTCCTCTAAGTTTAAATTTTTACAACCTCTTGATCACACTTTCATTAGGCCAAGGCTTGTAAATGGAAATAGGATCATATAGATTTTGTGTAAGAGTGATATTAGAGTAAATGCATCACTCATAAAAGTAGCTAATATATTGGGAGTGGCGCACCACCTCAAAAAGAGGTTCTGCCAAAAAAACAATTTCATTGTAGAAGAGTATAAGTTCTAATCAATTTATCTAGTTAAAATAAAACTTTAAATAGAATAAAAATATGTGTAATTAGGATTTATTGGGATATTTGTTGACTCCCATGACATTGGTTCATAAAACACATCTATTAATTTCTTTTACAAGAATTGTTTTTAAAAAAAACATATTGATTTCATAATATCTTTAATTAGTTTTTGTAATATATTTTAAATTTAGGTTTCAATTACATTTGTCTTCATGTTTCATGTATAAATATAATACATGATTTTGATATTCTCTTAATCTCTTTGTTGTTTATTAAGAAAAAAAAATTTAATGAGCACTTGATAGTAAAAGATTTTACATTATGTAAATACCATTGAAAATAAAGTTATATTTTATACTAGATTTATATTCATACATAACATGATAGCAATGAAAATAAAATTCTTATTTTGTAATCAAATTATTCTTGAAAAAATTAAAATAACTAATTATGTGTTGGTGTATGTAGATACAAAAATGTTATCCAATGCATCTTTTTTTTATATAAACAATATATATTTATACATTTATATACATATATAAAGGAGCATTAAGCTAAAGAATAAGAAATGTAAAATATATCCATCCTTGTGGAAACTTAACCTATAAACTTAAAATATATCCATAATTTTTTTTATAAACAATATATATTTATACATTTATATACATATAACACAACTGTCGCATATTCAACAAAAAGAATTTCTCAATTCAAAATATGTAGATAGATAATAGGAGTAGGGGTGGAATCTCCATGGAATATTTAGGACTAAATTTAATAAGGATGTGTGTAGAGTAGTGAAAATGCAGGTAAAATAAAAATAAGAATAAAAGTAAAGCTACTAGAGCTAAGGAAATAGATGAGGTAAACTAAAGATATATAGCAATTTCTCTAAATAGATAGTAATCAAGTAGTTTAGTGTATCTTTAGACTTTAGGTCAAGGTTTTTATTTTCAATGAATACAATATACTAAACTATAGCTTGACCTATTCCTCAATTAGGGTATAATATTGCATAGTGGAGAGGATTTAGAGTAGAAATGGTGATTGCACTCCGGCCATCTAAAACTGATTTTTTCCCATAGTAAGGACAAGACCCAATTCTTTCAATAATGTAATTCACCAAACTACACCCTTAATAAGTCAGTTATGTACTGACTTATATAGTATAATTCGTTGAGGTTTTTCAAGTATATAGATGTATTTTTCACATGTGTTGTGTCGTTTTTGCTAAATCATGAGATGAGTATCAGTAATGAAAAGTTGTGACAAATATGTGACAAATGGAGTACAAATGCTCATTATATTCACTCACATTAATTTTGGTTCACAAGTGTCTAGTTAGGTTCGCACACATACGCACTCAAAAGCACTCACAAGTACTCAAGCACACATAAACACTCACGCACACATAAGCACAACACACAAACAGGGAATATTGCGCTTCACTTGTGTATTGCTGGTGGAGTGTTAACAGGGAAGTGTGGCCAGAGATCTTATTTTGTGCTTTCTCTGTATAGTTTGGCTTGGACAGTTGCTTGTTGGGTAGGGGATTGATTGCTGATATTTTGCTGATTATTTCTGCTAGGAGACTGCTGAAATTTTGGCAAAACATTCAAGCACATGTTGGGCATTCAATGAAAGCTCTTTTGTTAATGGAATTTGATCCTCTTTGTACGAATGGGTGTAGCCTGACTTATGTATCTGAATTAAAGCGAAGCTAACTGGGATTGAGATTTGTAAAAATTTGATATAACCATGGGGTGGTCAAATTTTTGGGACTCTTAACCTTGCACTTAATCTTAGATTGTGTACTCTATAATTGTGTATAGGGGCTTTAACCGAAAATATAATGGAGTAGTACTCCATTTTTATGGCTTTCATTTTGTAACGAGGTGTCGGGTATATCCGGCCTCTTTATTTTGGTTCTAGTTAATAAACTTCGTTAATTAAAAAAAAACACTCACACACACATAAGCACAACACACAAACACACTCGCGCACACAACACAAGGTGCGTCTGTCCACACATGCACATACACATGGGCGGGCACACTGTGCGTCCATCCACACACGTACACACACATGGGCAAGCGCACCGTGCACCCTCCCTCACACAAGCACGCAAGGTGCGAACTCACCGTGCGCTCGCACCACCATCTACACATACACACGGGTGAGCACACCGTGCGCCCGCCCCAATCTCGCACCCGCGTATGCCTCATATGCACTCACTTATCACACTTATTGAATTCCATCATATGTCAAAACACATACATCGGCCAATCTTTTTCAAAGGTTTGATATTTTCTTTCTTCCCTTTTAAGTAATCTCTGTAATGATCTGGAAGACGACACCTCACTCATTTTAATATTTACTGATTTGGGCAGGACAAGTGTCACGGGCTCGGTGGAGAAGAGAACATGTGCGGAAGAAAAGATCACGTGAGAACCAAAAGGGGGATTGATCGTACAAAATAAAAGGGGCCAGAAAATAGAAGAAGGATCGAACGGGAGAGAGAGAACGAAACAAGATAAAAAGAAAGAGAAAAATCTAGGGTTTGGAGAGGGGGCTTCTTTCTTTTCTCTGGGAGAAAAAAGCACCATTAATGAGGAAGCTTAAGAGATTGGAAGGAGAGAGAATTGTGATTACATCAGGAGAGATATCAAACTATAACCCATTTTCTTTGTAATCGGTACAAACTCTAGTAAATTCATAAGAATGTTTGCTTCCTTAATTTCAGTAATAGATCTAGAGCCGATCATTAAAATGATCAGCTAAATTTGTTATTGCCTTGAGGATCTAATGTTCTAATGTTCATTAATGGTTGAGACTACTTGAAATTTCATCTTTAAACTGTTTGCATGAATTTTATCTATTTGAAGAGTATGAGTTCACACTAAATTGCTAATATGTTACTTAATTTGTAGTAACAACTAGGGTTGGGTAAAAATTTGAGCTATTAGTGTTGAAATTGTGTGAGTTGATTATGATGAATGTTACGCTGAAGTGTTTCTAGCCTTGTTTTTCTGTTTGTTTCACAAGTGCGGTAACAACCGATTAGTGTTAGCAAGATCTGACGAAAAAGGCTCTGAAAAGCCTTGTAGGGTATATCGAAATCACAAAAGGATCGTTCGCCTTACCAAAGGGGAGTTCAAAGAGTGAGTGGATAGATCATGTTAAGGTAGAGAACTGTAGTATTACAATTATGCTAAGTACTTGTCTCAACTGAGAAAGTCTTAGAGTCTGTGAGTTGAACTATATTGAGCTATTAGGCTATTGAGCTATCAGGCTAGGCAAACTTCAAGTAAAAAGATAGAGAATCTCCTCATTAGTTGAGCATTAGGGAACTTTAAGGCAATACTCTAACTCCTTCTTTGAACATCTGTTTGTGCGATTTTTCATATTTTTTGCATTCGATATACTAGTAATCAACTTGTGTAAACAACCAATTGCCTAGTGACCACCATTCCCTGTGGATACGATCCCTCTTGCCATTACTATAGTAGTAATTGTGGTTAAATTGACGGTACTCGATAAACCGGTTCAATTTTTGGCTCCACTGCTGGGGAAGGCAATGTTGTTAGAGATTGATTATTTGTTGTTTGTTTGTTTGTTCTTGGGAATTTGTTATATTTGCTATCGAGTTCGAGTCTTGTTTGTGTTAGGGAATTACAATTTTGTGCTAGTCTGTTCAATTTTATTTTCTCTACTCTCTTGAGCTGTTTGGGGTACTTGTGTTGTTTCTTTACAAGATACATAGTGTATGCATAGGACAACACGTCTTCGTGGTGTTGATCCAAAATTTGAGTTTGATCCTGAACTTCAGAGGACATTAAGACAACGGAGAAAAATCTTAGAAATGGCTGATCAACAAGAGGAGAGACTTAGACCACGGTTTGGGGATCATTTTGCAATCAACTTTGAGAGAAGGGACAATCAGCAATGGATCTATCTTGAAAGCTACCACATTCCTATTCAAATTGTGTCTATGATCACTCAGGGCCAAGTCTTCAAAGGATTGAGCAATGATAATCCAAATGAGCATTTGGATTAGTTCTTTGGGTTGTGTAACACTTTCAAACTGCAAAGAGTTTCCCATGATGAAGTGAGGAGAGTGTTATTCCCTCTATCTCTGAAAGGACAAGCTAAACACTAGATCAAATCAATTGGTGGTCTAACCATCATGACATTTGAAGAGCTGGAAAAGAAGTTTTTAGCCAGATATTTCCCACCTGCTAAATTAGAAAGGATGCGGCTTGATATGAGAAGCTTTTAACAATAAGATGGTGAAACATTTAAAGAAGCTTGGGATAGATTTAATGATTTGCTAAGGCAATGTCCAAACAATGACTTGGGGAAAGTATGGAAGCTCAATACATTCTTCAAGGGGCTCAATCCAGATTCATCACTCATGGTAAAAGCATGTGCTAATGGGGCTCTTAAGGACAAAAGCATACCTAAGATTAGGGAACTTTTTGCCTCAATTATTGATGATGAGTATTTGTTTCATGAGGCTAGGAAATCAAGAATGAGAATGCAGAAAGGAGTTTTGGACTTAGATGAGGAAACCTCTCTTGAGACTAAGTTATAAGACTTGACTCGACGGGTTCAAATATTAAAGTTGGCTCAAACTACTCAAGGGTTGTCCTACAATTTGTGTAAGGGTGATCACCACACTGATGAGTGTGCTCTCACCACGTAGTCTATTCAGTATGTGAACAATTACATTAGGAAACAATATGAAGGAAACAGAAATCAAGGAGGTCAATGAGGATGAAACCAGAGCAACCAATCTGCACCTTATTATCTAGGAGGTGAACATAACAATCGTGAACCAATGAGGTCCAATATGGAAGACATGCTGCACAAGATCATGGAAAACTGGATAAGAGTGAACTAAGAGTGGTGAATATAGAAATAGGCCTGAAAAATCATGACACTTCTATCAAAAACATTGAAGTGCAACTGGGCCAATTAACCAATGTTGTTCACAAGAGGCCACAAGGGGCCTTCCCAAGTGACACTGTGCGAAATCCCAAGGGCAAAGAGATGTGTAATGCTGTCACATTGAGGAGTGGAAAAGAACTCAAGGGGTATAAAAATGGTAGTTTAGTAGGGGCTCAAGAAACAGGGGAGGAAGTTATTGAACTTGTTAAGGAAGAGCTCCCAAAAGAAAATGTTGTGAGGCAAGAAGAAGAGCCAGTGCTAAGGAGAATGAGAAACCCCACAAGTCCATATAATTTCCCAGAGTATGCACCCTTGCCACCTTTCCCTCAGAGAGTCAGACCTCAACCCAAAAAGGGAGCTCAATTCAATAGATTTTTGAACATGGTTAAGCAAGTTAACAGGAACTTACCATTACTTGACTTAGTCACGGCAGCTCCCAGATATGCTCAGTTCTTGAAAGATTTAATAGCCAGCAAGGAACAATTTTTGGACTTGTGAAGTGCCCATCATTATGAGTAAATAGAGTCAAGCTTGGATAATTAATGACTTACCTCCAAAACTGAAAGACCCTGGCAGCTATAACATTCCATGCACAATTGGTACTCATTTCTTCTACAGGGCTCTTTGTGATTTGGGCATAGGGATGAATCGAATGACATTGTCTGTAGCTGAAAATGTGGGTCTAAAAGACAAGATAAAACATGTGGCAATTCTACTTTAGTTAGCAGACAAATCTTTGGTACAGCCACAGGCATGGTGGAAGATGTCTTAGTCTCTGTGGATAAATTTGATCTACCAGTAGACTTTATTATTTTTTATATGGAAGAAGATCCAGATGTACCCCTGATTTTTGGTCGCCCATTTTTTGCCACGAGAGACACACTCATTAGGGTAAAGAGTAAGATAATTACCTTCAGAGTGAATGGGGAGCATGTGGTGTTTAATGTAAACTATGCTATAAAATATCCTAAGCACGTTGAACAATGTTTCATTATGCGGTCCTGGGAAGGTATTCAACACACTTTCAATCTTGCACATAAAGATAAATTTGTAATTTTTTGATTGAGTCATTTGAAGTTAGTGATAGTGATGTAGTTGATGCTATTGTTTTTAATAACGAAGATGACTTGATTTTTCTTGAAATTGAGAATTTATTAGAATATTTTGTTATTGATGTGTCTACCTCAAAAATGGATTTTGAGAGTGAGGTTGAGGAGGAGACAGAAGTATGTTCTGGATTGTTACTTAAAAGTGATAAAACTAACCATGATGTTGAAGTGTTGCCCACTGAGGTAAGGCTTGAAAGCTTAATTGCAGGAATGAGAAGTTGTTACCCTCTGTCCTTGTGCCACCAAAGCTGGAGTTGAAACCTTTGTCCCCTCACCTCAAATATGCTTTTTTGGGGGGACAATAAAACTCTACTAGTTGTCATTCCTTCAAAGCTAGAAAGTTGACAAGAGGAGAAATTATTGGGAGTCTTGAGGCTTCACAAGGAGGCTATAGGCTGGACAATAGCTGATATCAAAGGAATTAATCCAAGTATATGCATGCACAAAATATTGCTGGAAAAATGAGCTGTGCTCACGAGGGATAGGCAAAGGCGACTCAACCCACAAATAATAAAAGTAGTCAAGAAAGAAATTATCAAACTTCTAGATTTTGGTACACAGTGAGTGTGTTAGCCCTATTTAGTGTGTGACAAAAAAGGGAGGTGTTACAGTGGTGAAAAATGATGCAAACGAATTGTTGGCTGCAATAATTATTAGTGCTTAGCACGTCTGTATAGATTACCGTAAGTTGAACAAAGATACACACAAAGATCACTTCCCCTTGCCATTCTTATAGCAATTGTTGGACGAGATATATGGCTTTTTGTTCTACTGTTTCCTTGATGGATACTCAGGTTACAATCAAATTGCTATAGATGTCAAGGACCAAGAAAAGACAACTTTTACATGCCCTTTTGGGACATTTGCATACAAAATGATGCATTTTGGCATTTGTAATGCTCCAGCCACTTTTCAGAGATGTATGATGGAAAATTTTCAAAACATGATGGAAAACATCATCGAAATCTTCACGGATGATTTTTTATTATTTGGCATGACATTTGAAGGATGTTTGGAGAATTCGGCTCTGGTACTGAAAAGATGTATTGATACCAATTTGGTTTTGAATTGGAACACAAAATCTCGAAGGCAGGGTTGGAAGTTGACAAGGCTAAAGTGGAAGTGACTGCCAAGCTACTAGTTCCAACTATTGTCAAAGGCATAAGAAGTTTCATTGGACATGCTGGGTTTTATAGAAGTTTCAGTAAGGATTTCTCAAAAATTGCCAAACCCTTGTGCAAATTGCTAGAGAAAGATGTACACTTCAAGGTTGATGAGGGGTGTTTCCAAGCTTTTAAGCTTTTGAAATCAAAGTTAGTGGAAGCTCCTGTTATTATCACACCAAGTTGGGAAGAACCGTTTGAAATTATGTATGATGCTAGCAACTACCCAGTGGGTGCAGTGTTAGGGTGAAAACGAGACAAAATCTTTCATGCCATTTATTGTGCTAGCAAGCTGTTAAATGAAACTAAATTAAATTATACCACCACGGAAAAAGAAATGATCCTGGGTAATTGTTCATACCAATCATGCTATTCTCAAATACTTGATGGCTAAAAAGAGGCCAAGCCTAGACTTATTTGTTGGGTGTTGCTGTTAAAAAACTTAATGTGGAGATCAGAGACCGAAAGGTATGCGATAATGTAGTAATAGACCATCTATTGAGGCTGGACATTGGGGCTCTAAATAATGATCAACTTAAAGTGTGGATATATGACCATTTCCGAGATGAGCAAATATTCAAAATTCATACTAGAGAGTTGTATTGGTTTGCAGAGATTGCCAATTTTATAATGGCTGGTCAAATACCCAATCATTACTCCTATGAGCAGAAAAAGAAATTAAGATATGATGCCAAGTACTATTTTTGGGATAATGATAGCTTATATAAGAGGTGCAACATTAGGAAATATGTTCCAGATATTGAAAAATATGACATATTAAAGGCGTGTAATGAATCACCTTTTGGTGGACATTTTGGAGGTACGCACACTACATATAAGATTCTGCATACTAGATTTTATTGGCCTCACATCTTCACTGATTCAAGGATTTAGGTGAACCAATATGAAAGATGCTAGCATGTGGGAAATATCTCTTGGAGGAATGAAATGCCTTCAACAATGTCCTGAAAGTGGAAATTTTTTATGTTTGGGGATTAGTATACTCTTGTAGTTGTGAACTATGTTTTAAAAATAGATAGAGGCCATAGCTTTGCCTCACAATGATAGCAAGAGTGTGATAAGATTTGTCAAGAAAAATATTTTTTAATCGTTTTGGCACACCAAGGGCTATCATTAGTGATGGAGGAAGTCATTTATATAACAAGGTGTTCAATGCACTTTTGGCAAAATATGGAGTGCAACACGAAGTCTCAACAGCATATCACCCATAGAAAAATGGTCAGGTGGAAGTGTCCAATAGAGAAATCAAGCGTATCTTAGAAAAGGTGGTAAATTATGGCAGGAAAGGCTAGTCTTTAAAATTGGATGATGCACTATAGGCTTACAGAACAACCTATAAGACATCAATTGTAGCTTCCCCATTAGACTGGGTTTTGGTAAGGAATGTCATCTCCAAATGGAATTAGAGCACAAAACATATTGGGCAATGCAACAGCTTAACATGGACTTGAAATTAGCACAAGAAGAAAGGATGATGTTGTTGAATAAACTTGATGAGTTTCAATAGAATTCATATGTGAGTGCTAGCTTGTATAAAGAACGTACAAATAAGTGGTATGATGCTAGGATCAAAGTGAAAGAATTTGAGGTGAGGCAACAAGTACTGGTCTATGACTCAAGGTTGAGGCTTTTCCTTGGTAAGCTGAAATCGAGATGGGTTGGTCCTTTCATAGTTAACAAGGTATTTTCTTATGGTGTGGTAGAAGTGAAAAATGAGACAATTGTGGGATGTTGGCAAGTTAATGGCCATAGGGTTAAATTTTTCAAAACAGCTGACCAGTCACCTAAAACATTTGGTGGATCCACCGTGTTCTTGGATGGCCCCTCACCCTGATTCGCGCTTCACTTTGTTGGGCTGACAAAATTAAACCAAGCCCTTTTTGGAAGGCAACCTAACATTTTCCTTCACTTTCATGTTATTTCATATATTTTGTTAATAAATGTTTGAAATGTTTAAATAGTTTTTCTTGTTTGGTCGCTTGTAGCATGTGTCGCAACGAGGAAATACAGAGCTGATAAAAGTATTAATTGGAGACCCAAACCCTTTTGGTAATGCCAGAATCTGGTAATTCTTTTCGGACATAAGACAATTCAGTGTGGACACGATCTTGCAGTACGGGTATGTACTTCACTAAACCAGCACAGGAGGAGAAGGTAGAGTGCATAATATATTCGATGATGTATGCATACTTGAAACCAAGATTTGGCTGTCTTATCTGAGTTTCCATTGTGATATTTGATCCCTTTGTGTTTCCCTGCAACAAGGCAATTTATATGCTATTTGATCCTATGAGAAAAGATATGAACTTGCATTTTAACTTTGCAGTGTTGAATCAAATCATATTGGCATTGTAACAGCTTGAACATGTTTGACATGTCGTAGGAATATGACTAAGTGAATCCAAAAAGTTGAAGAATACATGATTTTCAATTGATATGTATATACATTGCATGCGCATGCCTTATTCCATGCATGGGTTGTTGTTTTTGGCTTGAAGTATTTTGAATGCATGTTGACCAAATTCATGTAAGCGTGAAGGATGTGATAAGATAAGATGCATAATGTGAATTCTTGAAGAAAGCAAAAAACATTACCATTCTTGTAAGAAAGTGAGGCCACAAAATTGTTTGGTAGCATATGTGATAAGTGATGACCGGATCTGCAAGCTTTTGAGTAGCTTAATGAAAATTTTGTTTATTTGCTTACATGTCATTTGTTGGCTAGTAAATCGCATGATTTTGTTTGCTAGTGGGAATACTTGGCCGAGTACATAGTTTCCTATCTATAAATGGATTGCCAAGATTGCATATTGCATTTCATTCCTTTGCATGAGAAGATGATGGGAACCCGAAGCACCAACAAAAAAACTCAAAACATTTTCTCTGTTTGGTGTAATCTGGAGCTCGACATTTTCAGGATAAGTGCACTAACATTTTCAACGGTTCAGCGCCCTCTTCAAGTAAGTTTCTTATATGTGGTTTAAGCTTTTGTTAAGTGAGGTGTAACATTGAATTTGGTCCTGTTCTTTGAGGAATGTGTTCATAATGTTGCACACTTTGGTGTGGATTGGCATAATGGAAAGTTTAACTAGCAAGTGTTGGTGATTATTTTGATGCACATTCTTTGAGTCCAGGTAATTGCTAGAGTGTTTTTAATTTAGTTTGTGTAAGATGTAGCTAACGTGGTTAGAATTTTGGAATGTTGTTACAAGAATGGGGACATGCAAGTTTTCTTGGGTTGTATCGATGCTTTGTCATGCCAAGTCTATATTTAGTAAAATTTCCCACCACTAATCACAGTAGGAATGATTGTAGGGTGTGTGTTATTTCTCTTGCCTTTGTATTAACACACAACCAATTTGCCAATTTTTTTTCTTATACGATTATTGTGACTAAGTGTGAGGGAAATTGATATGATTGGCATGATATATCCATAGGCATGTATCTTATCACATGTAATTTTGGTTTGACTAGGCAATGGCTCCCAAGAAAGCTGTTCCAACTCCCGCTTCTAGTTCAAGGACTCCAGCCTCGGCAAAACCAAATACGTAATGTTCACCACCCAATCTGACTCGAATTCTGATGCATAGTACATTCCTGAAGATTGTGATGTTCAAATTGTCCAAGTATCTGGGCTTGAAAAGAGGAAAACCTCAGTACAAGCAATTTCTCAACTGTTTGTTAATGAATTTGCACAGGAGAAATTTTGTACTTTTTCCATGCGACCTATTCACGTGGAACGCCAGTTTGGCATTACTAAATGCCCTTTCACTGATGTGATCAAATTTTATCATTAGGAGCCTTTGACAATTGCACCCGACAGTTGCAATGTTGCTATAGCCAAGGAGTTCTATGCCAATGCTATTGTGAGCAAACCCGAGGACGTTAAAGTCAAGGAAGTCTTTGTGCGTGGCTAATATGTGAAGATGACCAGTCAAATAGTCAACAAACACTCTTTCTCCCTGATTATCAAAGGGATGAATTAGGTGAATTGATGGAAGCTAGGAACCTAGATACTATTTTGCGATCTTCGGGACTTCTTGGAGCCGCTTGGGTGCGCAACTCTTACAATGAACCAATGCATGTGATATCCTAAGACTTGACAGCAGAGGCAAAAGTTTGGTTGTTGTTCGTGAATTCAAGGATCATGCCCACCACTCACAGTACAAAAATTCCCAAAGACAAGCTCTTCTTGATTTATGTAATTAAGAATAGGCTCACCATTAATGTTGGACACTTTGTAGATGGCTATATTGATCAAGTCTTGATGCATGACACAGTAGCAATGTTCTTCCCATTATGCTTGATGGAGCTAGCAATAAAACAGGGTGTCAAAGTCCTTTTTCGGAGAAGAATGCCGACAGTCTCTTGGGACCATCAGGTATTCTCAGCTGCGAGGATATCTTAAGATGGAGCGTGCTAAACGTCAACGCTGAGAGGAAGAGCCTGAGGAAGTATCAACACCTATTACGCCCCCCGTGGCACCAGAGCAACGGTTCCGTAATTTTGCCCCACAGCAAGGATTTTTGAATTTTCTCTAATCATCCATGATGGACCAGCACAATGCAGTACTTAGACATGTGGATGTTCTAGAAGATCACTGGAATATAATCCAGTCAGATATTGGTCTCGTGAACATACAACACAATGTACAGCTATGGATAATCACATGAGCCAATACCAATCAGAAATGCATCATCTGAACTTAATGATGGTCTATGATTATCAGACTAGGGGTCCAAATTCTTCCTTTCCCCCTATGGAGAAACTTGATGCCAATGCTCGTCCTTATTTGATTATGGATACCGTGTGACGCGGATGTGTCGAGGCTTGATATCCTAGACCCGAGTTCACCAACTTGTAGGACCGTGTTAGCATAAAAACAACCAAACAAACAAGAACAACAACAATGCGGAAAAATAAAAGATATGGAAACAAAAAGATTTGATATTATCCAAACCCCCCACGTTTATTACAAGCAAATTGGCTTAACTCATGTAAATCAAGAGCTAAACAAAATTGGTTTGGCGTGTTCTTGAAATTAAGAACTTGTAGGCTCACCTAAAGGTCTTAGCTAAAGGCTTACGAATTGTATGAAGAACAACTTAAATCAATTGAACTTTAAAGGTAGCAAAACGTGTTTGCAATTTTAGCAAAGCTAAAATAATTCTTATTTCTTTCTTCAATGATGTTAAAATTCGTGAATAAGGGCTGCCTTTAAATAGGCTACAAAAAGAAAACTAAAATAAACCCTAACAAGAATTCAATTTCAACTTGGCTTCTTGACTTGCCAATCCAATTTTAGGAAATTTCCAAATTGGAATGGAACACTAACAAACTAATTACTTTCCTAATCAATTACTTTCCTAATTCATCACATGCCTTTATCATGCAAGATAATTGGGCCAAGTAATTAATTAACTAACTAGTAACCGAAATATTAAGCCCAATCATAACGTTAATGGACTTAATTTATTACAAAGAAAATAAATCCTATTTTTAATTAAGAATGGCATGATCCATGAATGGAAAAGCCCAAGAACACCATATTGGTCTTCAATTTTGTCCATGAATATTCTTCAAGGCTCTTATTGCATGATAAGGATTCTTTCATTGTAATCCTAATCCTATTAGTATTTAATTTGGAAATCCTAATCCCATTAGTATTTAGTGGAGAAATCCTATTCCCATTAGGATTTGGAGTAGATTGCATGGATGGATTCTCATCATTCCCCTCTCCTTGAATGGATTCGTCCTCGAATCTGGAAATTGAGCTCCTGGATCAAACACCAATATTATGAACTCATTGTAAACTTGAGCCGTTGGGAAAGAAGCATTTATATCCTGCAAGAACAAAACAAATGTATAAGGTAAAGGAAATCGCAATAATCTAGAACAAGACTTTAAGGGATTTTATTTCACCAAAAGATTAGGTCGGGCAGAATATGTATGCATGCTTAAAACACATAAGGCATCATTAGTCTTAACAAGTTGTGCTTGAATTATTTTGTTAAAGTATGTAAAGATTATGTAATGATTATCCAATTTCTCATGACTAAATTTAGTGAAGTAAACACAACATTGGAAGAAAGACGGTATTACAAAATAAAATTCAAAACAATTATGCAAATAAACATTGTGTAGTAAATGCAAATCAGAAAACCTATAGTTTCTAATGAGATAAGAATATCGAAAATAACTCCTATTACTACATGCATCATAAAACAAATTTAGAAATAACACTTCATATAAAGGCAATTTTAGTGTTTTTGACAATATGAAAATAGTCAAGACAAACTCACTAACAACATGCATGGACACACTAGCACTAACATAGAAATCAACTTCATTAATATGTAACGTAAGAAAAGAACTCAAACATGCATGAATGTAATAACAAATATTATCCAAGGATTCAAAAGAATATTCATAGCAACTAAACATATATGCATCCCGAATGAAATGTAAATCACAATAAAGTTTTAAACACTTTGTAAACATGCTGAAGTTATCAAATATGAAAATACAATTTCCAAAGTTTAGAAACAGAATGTAAACAATCTAATAAATAGATGTGAACAAAATACTTTACCTTTTGGAATTTAAAAGAAATTAGGAACTTAAATAACTTACCAAACAAATGTTGAACTACTAGATTACCACTTCGAAGTTGACAGATTTGGATTTGCAATGAATTGACATCAACATGTGTAAATTCACGAACCAAATAATCAAAACAAAGGTTATTCCAGCAAGTATAAACACTTTGATTAGTGCACACAAAGTTTTGGTTTTGTTCAAAATTATAAATTTGAAATTCAGATTGTAACTCATGTAATAAATAAGCAACATAACACACTAACAAGCTATATATAGATTTATTCAATTCAAAGTATTTTGATGTAACCATTGAAGAATTATGTAAATCAATTTGCTTATTAATACACATGATGTTAGACTAATACAAGTAATAAAATTTTGAATCATTTGTTGAAAAGTGTAAGGAAGTTTTTGAAATTGATTAAAAATAGATTGGAAACTTTGGAACTCAACCGAATTGATAATAACAAAGTTCTTAACAGTTTTAAGATCAAAATCAATTGAAAACTTACCTAACTTACCTTGCTTACCTTGCTAAAAACAAATCATGGCAGATTGAATTCCTTCCATTGCATATTGTGTTGTTTTCAACTCCATTAGATGTTTAGGAACTCCATAAATATGCAAAACAAAATTTCTAGGCAGCAAACAATGTAATTCTTGATCACTATCAATTATAAGTACATCTTTGTGGATCATTAAGTACAATGATTGCTTCTCTGGTATTGCTCTCTTTATCTCACTCATAGATGCAAAAGAACAAGATTTAGAACTAATTACATATCGGCTTTTACTATTTTTATCACTAACTACAAGTTCTCGGCCTACACTAGTAGTTATATTCTTTTGTTTCTCATGCTCACTCTTTTCTTTTGCTTATTGATCACGCATATCACTACAAGCTTTAGCAATCTTTGCTTGGTCTTCAAAGATTTGACAAGGCTGTAAAGCAAGAAGCTTAAAATTTTTACCATCCTTCATGAATGAATAACAATTTTTGAGATCATTATAAACTCCCTTGCAAGAAAGTTGCCACAGTTTTCCTAATAAAAGATGGGCTGTTTGCATAAGAAATATGTCACATAGTACCTCAGCTTTGTATTTGCCCACTGAGAATACAACCTTGACTTGCATTGACACCCATACTTCACCATAAATATCACTCCAGTGCAGCAAGTAAGGATTTGGATACGGAGTGGTTTGCATATTCAACCTTGCTACCATTAGCTCACTAGCAAAGTTAGAGCTTCTCCCACTATTAATCACCATAGCATACACTTTATCTTGGATATTGCACCTTGTATGAAACTCTTTTACACGTGATGTAGACGTGGTTTTAGACTCCTTAATTTTTAATCATGAGGTTGTATCCTCTTTCCGAGTTTTTCCATCAATTCAGCAATCTCTAACTTAAGATCATTTGTGCCTTCTCTCGCCAATGATTAAATAAGCCTTCAAAGTTAGTGAAAACAGTAAATAAATAATATAATTTCCTCACGGGTTCTCACTTTGATGAGTAGGTACACACACACTCTTTATAGTAGCTTTTCTCTTTTAAAGTATAACCTTACTATTCTCTCAATAATAGATCACCTAAACTATAAGAGACCTACCAGTTTGTTGATTTGTAGAACGAGTCTTAACCAACAAGTTCAACAACAAAACTCACACAAGATAAGTCAAAGAATATTTTAGGCAAATCACGTCAACAAGAGTATTTTAAGAACACGTGTGAGTATAATTTGATTTAGCTACATAAACTAACAAAATTCGAATCTAGACAGAAAGACAAAGAAAACGTAAATTGAATAACTCAATCGGAGTTATATTGAAAAAGTTATGGCACTTTTAACTTGGTGGTGTTTTTCAAGAGATCAATATGAACACTTAGTTCTTCTGGGCTGCACGAAATTTTTTTGAATGGTCCGACTTTTTTTTTTGACGTTGGGCCTTTATTTTTTGATTTTGGGTTTTTTTTTAAAAACGTCGGCCTCTTTTTTTTGGGACAAGCAACAACCTAGGGTTTTAAGACAAAACCTAGGGTTTAAGGTTGTTTGTCTTTTGTTATCTTAACCTTAAAACTCACCAACCAAAATTATTCAAGATTTCACCAACCAATTGGAATTTCACAATGCCACAATAACAAGATTTTCAAGATTCACGATAAAGATCAAGAATATGAATTTAGAATCCGATTTTAAGCAAATTGAAATTCAAGAAAATCAAGAACTTCAAGAAAGTATCCAAGAACGTATCTTTTTGACACGAAACATAACTTGACCAAAGGAGAATGGAATATAGAAACAATATAGAGATAAACGCAAAAAGAATGAAGTGAAACGGACAAGAAACAAGAAAGTTCAGATTTTGAGACCAAAACCCTAACCCTAATTTGACAATTTTTTTGACGTTTGACGTTTAGGCCTAAAGCATGCAATCCTATTCGGTTTTTAGCACAAAGATTACAAAACAAAACAGGCAGAATGACACAAGAACAAGACGCAACCAAACGAAGCAAGAACAGAAACAAGAATTGACTCAAAAATGGTAACAAGGCACGAAAAAGAAAAGACGCAAACAGAAAGATGTAACCTGAATATTTATGCAACAACCTGAATGCTCTGATACCAATTGACGCCGATGTGTCAAGGCTTGATGTCCTAGACCACCGAGTTCACCAACTTGTAGGACTGTGTTAGCATAAAAACTACCAAATGAACAAGAACAACAACAATATGGAAAAATAAAAGATATGAAAACGAAAAGATTTGATATTAGCCACTCAAACCCCAATGTTTATTACAAGCGAATTGGTTTAACTGATAAGTCAGTTTTATACTGGCTTAATCATCTTCTTTTCAATTGGTGTTTTGTGTGTTTTCATGCTTATGAATGCATATTTGTGAAAGCTTGTGTAAGAAATGGTGTGAACTGTTTTCTTGATAAAAGGGCTGAAAATTTGTAACTATGTGATGTGTGAGCTCTACCTTGGCTTTTGTTGTGTTTAGTGGCAATCTGTGTGATGTTGTGTGTGATTTACAAGTTTATGTGAAGAAGTGTGTGTGGTGTGTTTGGTAGAAGAAAGGATAAAATTTATGCAAGTGTGTACGAAGTAGCTGTGAAGGCACTAGTGTGTGTATGCATTGCACCGTCGCACCATACCCGCAAGCATATGCCGCACATCGTCGGACCACACCTTGCACATCGTACCACGCATCGCCGCTAAATCACGCAGGCATCACTGCATGATCACGCACAACGCTCGTACACATCACGCACACATCGCCACACAAGGGAAGCACACTACACACACACACCGCATGCACACAGCCCACCACACACATGCACTACACTCTCGCGCTAAACTAAGGCACTACACTCATGCACCACATGCACTACACAACACTACACTTTCTGCACACTCTTGCTACACCTCGTGCACATATATGCACAACACAGCACACTTAATGCACAACTCTTGCACTCTTCATGCACAACTCATGTACTTCTCACGCACATCACATGCATAACTTAGGCACACATAGCACACTCTCATCACACAAGTGCAAGCTTGAGCACACCTACACTAATGCACACAACTTCAACACATGCAACATGCATACTTATGCTACACTTGTGCATGCTCTTGCTACACTACATACACAACACAACACACTTCTTGTGCATCTCTTGCACACACTCTTGCATGCATACACCAAGCACTCCACACAAGCACAAGCACTACAAGCACCACGCACGGCATGCACATTACGAGCACAATTCTTGCACACACACAATTGAACCTGTGCACTAAAAAGCACGGGATGGCCGCCCCATAAAAGTTGATGTGAGGGGGTGGCCGCCCCATGAAAGTTGATGTGAGGGAGCGGCCACCCCCGATGAAAAGTGATACACGGGGCGGCTGTCCCGGGCAGCCGCCCCCATAGAAAATGTTTACACGTGTTGGCTGCCCCGGGCGGCCGCCCCATGCATTTGTGAAGTTTTCTTGTAAAACATTTGGCTAAGTGTTGGGCTTTACTTCTCGTTCCTGCAAGTGATGAAGGCGCATTTGTTTTGTCTCAGTGACGTGGTTGGCGCGGTAGAGGCGTGGTGCATGATGGCCCAAAGGCGCAAGATGAAGGGAAAGTTGCTGACATAGAGCATAGTGCACGTGCATGTTTTGGAGAGTTTATCTCAGTGACATTTCTGTAATTTAGTGCTTATTTCACGTTAGCGTGTAGAATAAGCTTTATTCCTCTATATATAGAGGGATTTGTCATCATTTACAGGACTTTTGACTTTTTGCTAGATTCGGATTTTCTAGAATTGTTACCAGATTTTTGATCTTGATCGGGAATTTTCTCTCTCTAGATTCTTTCTCTCTCTAGCTTTTTAGCTCCGATCTCGATTCCGATCGAAGATTTAGTCCGATCATTGTAATTCTCTACTCAATTACGGATGCATTTCACGATTCTTTTGTGAATTTGAAGCTGTGGAAACATTTCAATTGCTAAATTCTTTCCAAATTATGAAAATAAATTGTTTCGAATTTCAATTTGACGATCGTGAATTGAGAATGGAGTTCTGTGGCTAAACTAATGATGTTCCAGGGTTCAACTGGATGAGTGTGCACTTAGTCGACGTGATGCTATGCAATTAACAAAATTTCTATAGAAAGGAATCATACTTGGTTTTAATGTATAAATCCTGTTAAGTTTCATAAATTCGCACTAATATTGACTGAATTGAACTTTAATTGTAGTCGCCAAGCTGAGTTAAGGTTAGATTCACCGATATAGGTGAGAATGCATGAGACAAGAACTGAAAGTATGATTTGCTGAGTCTTTTCACTTGGTTTTCTGTTCAACTACTGAGATGCGGTCGTCATGCTGGTTTAAGTTCATTGAATCATTAGAATAGCGTGAAAGGAGACTCTCTATGGCTAACGAAGACTAACGAACCTAGGTCAGGCATCACCATGGGAAGACCTTAGGAACTGTATGCTAGAGTAGTTAGCTTTTGAAAGTTGAGACGTTGCGGGTTACAACCATCACTCTTAGGACTCGCCATGGGAAAGAGTGATGTCAAGGAGTGTAGAATGTTGCGCAGTCGCCATGCTGGCTGCAGGCTAGGCTCCTAGGTAGCTTGATCTCCTCCTGATTTACTTGAGTGTCAATTGTATTGCATTTGAGTCGTCTAAAATGTATTCATCCGGTATAAGAACCCTAGAACATCTGAATCATACGTGTTAACACATTTATTTTCATTTACTGGACTGGTAGTTGTTACTTCTTGTTCCTCCCTTCTTGATGTTGTTATCACCTGTTCTTGTGACTCATTTTTGTGACAAAACCACTGAAGTCTAGAAACCACTCCCTTCCTCGTGGATACCCTCTCACCACTTCTACAGTAGTGTTAGGGTAAAATTGTAGAGTTACGCAATAAACCTGTCATTAACTCATGTAAATCAAGAACTAAACAAAATCAGTTTGGCGCGTTCTTGAAATCAAGAACTTGTAGGCTCACCTAAAGGTCTTAGCTAAAGGCTTGCAGATTGTATGAAGAACAATTTAAATCAATTGAACTTTAAGGGTAGCAAAACGTGTTTGCCATTTTAGCAAAGCTAAAATAATTCTTATTTCTTTCTTCAGTGATATGTTAAAATTCGTGAATAAGGGCTGCCTTTAAATAGGCTACTAAAAGGAAACTAAAATAAACCCTAACAAGAAGTCAATTTCAACTTGGCTTCTTGACTTGCCAATCCAATTTTAGAAAACTTACAAATTGGAATGGAACACTAACAAACTAATTACTTTCCTAATCAATTACTTTCCTAATTCATCACATGCCTTTATTATGCAAGATAATTGGGCCAAGTAATTAATTAACTAATAATAATCGAAATATTAAGCCCAATAATAACGTTAATGGACTTAATTTATTACAAAGCAGATAAATCCTATTTTTAATTAAGAATGGCGTGATCCATGAATGGCAAAGTCCAAGTACGCCATCTTGGTCTTCAATTTCGTCTATGAATATTCTTCAAGGCTCTTAGTCCATGTTAAGGATTCTTTCTTTGTAATCCTAATCCTATTAGGATTTAGTTTGAAAATCCTAATCCCATTAGGATTTAGTTGAGAAATCCTAATCCCATTAGGATTTAGTTGAGAAATCCTATTCCCATTAGGATTTGGAGTAGATTGCTTGGATGGATTCTTATCACCGTGAGCTGAAGAGTGGTGATGCAACCAGGTGTTGGTCCTCACTTTGTATTTGCCCCACAAAATTATCATGGTTTTGCACGATTTTCTAACCAACCCCCTCCACCTAGAGTTCCATAAACAGAGCAGTTTCTTTTCGCTCCCTTTCCAATAGGGACCAATGTTATTCCAAGTGTGTGGCAGAGTGTATGTTGGGCTGTGATATGTGTTTAAGTATGTGTTTGTGTGACTGATGTTGTGGAAGTTTGAAGTGAAGATGGAGCTTTGTGTGTTTTTGTTCAACTGTGTGCTTGTTAGAAGGGATTGGTGACGCGGTGTTTTATATTAGTATTTCTAGGAGGTGTGCTTATTTATCAAATGTGTGAGTTTGGGAATAAAAGGGCAGTGAGTAGCAGTTGCCTTATATGTTGCTGTGATGATTGAAAATTTCTAGTGTGTGTGAAGTTGCGATAAAATGTGTTGTGATGAATAAAACTTTGATTGTTGTGTGTTGTGTGAAGTTTTTCTTGTTGCCCACTTAAATATTAGCAAATTGTGGTGCCATGAACCAAATCCATCTTCTCATACTTTACGTGCAAATTTTTTTTTTAGTTTTGATTTCGAAATTGATGCATCCAATACAAGTTATTGGTTAAAACATTATGTTAAAGTAAGATAGACATGCCAATAATGCTTATATGACATAGGAGAGGATTTAGGTGGAACTTGATCTTGCTTATGCATACTACTGGTGAACATTTGTTCTTGCATTGCGTATATAGTCTATTGAAGACATACATAGACATGAGGAGCTATGAGAAAGGATATCAAAAGAAAAAAAGCCAGTGGCAAATAAAGGGAAAAAAAGAGCCAGAAAACCCGGCAGCATAGCACCAATGTGCGGTAAGTGAAAATGCACCAATGTGCACAAAAAATAGAAAATAGGGGAAAAGGCCCCGTAGGAGCACTAATGTGCAAATAAGGTACCATTGTACGAAATCTGCCCAACACCCATTCACCCTAAACCCTAACCGATCGGCCTCCCCATCTCCTTCTTCTTCAACGAGAACCACCAATTTCTAACCAATCTTGCTGAGCCAGACTATTCCGTTTGGTAGGAAGCGGCATCAACACCTCCTCCTAGGCTCCGGCCTACTGGCCGGAGCCTCCAAGACCAAGATCACTCAAGCCATCGTCAAATCTATCCAATGGCAGCAAAAGGACAGCCCATGCCGAAATCGCCAGCTCCTCATGACAGAGCGAGGTTTTTAGACCAAGCTATTACAGCAGATCCAGCTACAGTGGTTTTCTACTCTTCAATAGAGCCGCCATGTACAGTAGCCATTGATCCAGCAGCTCAATCTAAAGTGCTGCTGAAGCTAGATGCCACTTTCCCTCCCTTAACAGTAATGCCTCCACCGTCAGGAGATCCAATCGCAGTGAGACCGCCGACTGCTGTTCAAATGGAAACAGCTACACCAACAACAGATAAGGCTCCACCACTAACAGCAAATTCAGACTCAACCTCTAGGGTTAGATCGCCTGTAGCTGGGATTGAAGTGGAGACTCTTATTCCAAGGCTATCTGGTTCTACAGCCACTCAGGAAGCGGGACCAAGTCGGCAAACAGCTTCAGCCCCACCGCCAGCTACAGTTAATACTATGTCAGCTGCAGATTCTTCCAAGTTCCTACTACGGCCACCCCCACTTCTTCTGTCAAATTTCTTTACTCCTCTCCAACAGCAAAATCATGCAGTTCAGAAGAAAAATCAGAAGTTCATAGTGGCTCAAGGGAAGAGGCCTATGGTTAACCCTCCTCAGGCTGACGACTTTCCTCCCTTACCAGCAAAGGCCCCAACCGAGAAGGCTCCAGCATCTACTCATATGTCGAGTCAGGTGAGCGTGCAACCAGGCCCTCCACTTCTGCCGGATGAGCCAAGGAGAACTCTAGCTACAAAGAGCTTTAGGGAAGCTGTTTCTAGTTCCTGGGCTGAGACCATTGACATCTCACTCCCTCCTTCATCGGCTAAAGAACTGTCAACACACGAAGGTGAGCCGACACTGATTATTTCAGATGAAGAAGAGCGGATTCTAGCGCAGAACTTCAGGTATGCCCTTATTGGGAAGTTTTTCCGTGGTCGGCCTTCAATGGCTTCAATTCGACAAGATATTAGTGCTGCTGGATTTACAGGAGAATGTCACTTTGGCTTAATTGATTATCGTCACGTTGTTAGTTCCCAAGGAAGCTAACACACCAGCCAAATACATGGTAAGACAGCAGGAGGTCTTGGATTTGTCCTTGCTTCCAGCATTAATCAACTCGGACAGGGAGTACCCAACAGTGGTAATAAGGGAGGAGGATGCACAAACAAGTCAGCAAAGAAACTGGCCCTCTGATAATCAGAATGGATAAAGACCCTTATCTGCTCTTCCCTCGTTACTCAGAATAGATAGATAGCAAATTCCTTCGATCATCATTGAGGAAACATGTGACTTCACTCTGGTGCCAAGAAGGGATTCTGACCACAATGATAGGTAAATCAGGTATGATTGTAGGCCCCAATCGGTTGGAGTTAAGATTGGTTGCCAAATTTCTGTCTCAGACCCCAGCTTGGTTGATGCTAAGAGCTGGATTGTCTTCTTCCACATCTATAATTTCCATTTTGTCTCTGTTTGACTACCCCCCCTGCTTGGATTTTACTGTTTCTGCTGCACTACATCTGTCTCAAGAATGCTTTCAAGGACAAAAAATGGGGGACTTACTCTTCAAACTACTGGCCCGGAGCAATAAAAATATTAGGATGTTGGCAGCATTTTTGTTTTGTTTACAATGGCCTACCTAGAGAATGCATGCAGGAGCAAAGTGCCAAGATTTATTCTTCAGTTCAACAAATGGTTACAAAATGGGGCAAGAGCCATCTATCATTATATGTAACCCAATCTTTTTGTACATGTCCTAATATAAAAGGACCTTTTGTCACTCCTTGTGATAGGAGTCTTTTGTTTAAGAGTGGTAGAATATTTTGTAAATGGAGGAAGTCCTCCAATTTTAACTTTCTTGCTAACCTCTTATTTTTGGATCCATTAGGTTTGTATATGGATCTAAAAATAAGAGATTCGTCAAATGTAAGAACGATTTTAGGGTATATCCATCGTTCACCAATTTATGATATAAAATATGGAGTGGCGCCCACCCTCAAAAGAGGTTAGACAAAAAAAAAAAAAAAAGATTATCGTCACGCTGTTTTCCAATTCCAACTACAATCAGATTTTCATAGGTTTTGGTTGAAAAAAGAATGGAAATTTGGAGGATTCACAGCTAAGATATTCTGGTGGACTACCGAATTTAGTCAGGAAAAAGAACCATCTATCTTTCCGGTTTGGGTTAGCTTCCCACTCCTTCCGATGCACTTTTGTAAAAAAGATATGCTTCTTACTTTGGGTAAGGCAGTGGGCAATCCCCTGAAACTTGACTTGGCCACGGCAGCAATGGAGAGAGTCCTTCGTCCGAGTGAAGCTAGGATGTGCATTGAAGTCGATGTGCGAAAAAACCTACCCAACCGGGTGTGGATTGGAACTATGGACAAGGGCAAGTGGATGATAAGTCGGGTCTGTACCGACTTATTCGTTTAACTTGTTCGATCTTTTGTATAAATTCTCTGTAAAAATGACGATAGATGAACAAGTATGTATTGAAATGGTGCAATCCGATGAAATGTTGAGAATTGGCTAAGTGTAGCATTTTTGTTATGAAAGTAATCATTTTTGAGCTATGAAGCACACTTGGTCACGCACCACACCAAATCCCACCCGCACAGCACAAACACAACACACACATACTATACACTAGGCGCCCGCACACTCACACACACACTGTGCACTGTGCGGGCTCCAGCGCCAGCACAAGCACACACGCACACTAGCTGTGCAGGCGCCAGGCGCCCGCACAGCCACACACAGCGTACAGCTATGCCGGCGCCAGGCGCCCGCACAGCCATGCACACACGTAGGCGCCTATGCGCCCGCACCGCCACTCGCACACTTGCACATTTCTTTTTGCACATTTTCACCTGCGCACTTGTACACACTGCTATTCTCACACTTAGGTAGATAAATTGCTTTGAGTCTCATCCCACTCATGCTCCCAAGCTGCACTCGCACAGGCATATTTAAAGCCAAGCATGCACACCCATTTGAAGGCACCAACTGTTTGATAATTTGCACATTCAATGTTTATCAGTTGACCTCGCTACTTTTGTTGACTGAACTTTTTCAGACACTTGGCATTCCCCCATAGGAAGGAAGAAGTTTCCAGGAAGCAACAACGGACACGTGTCACTCTCCCCGCGGAAGGAGGAAATTTCCAAGAAACATCATCAACATTTCCACGGGGAGAAATGTATAAAAGGCGGAGGAAACCAAAAGTGAAAGAAGACTTTTCGGGGGACGAAAAAGCAGGCGGAAGTAGAAAGCAAAAGAGAGGAGATTTAGGGTTTCAAGAGGAGATCAAAGTGACAATTGTTCACACTAATCTTTCTGTACTAGCCATGTTAGATCAGGCTTTGTTAAACTCATTTTCAAAGCCGATCAACATGATCGGCTAAACAATCTGGATGTTGCCTTGAGGGATTAAGTGTAATGACTTTGAGAAAACCGATTGGAGACATTTGAATTGCTTATTATGTGTTTGATTTTTGTCCAATGTCTTTTGATGATTCATTTCAATGCTTACACACAAACGCTTATGCACTTAATTTGATTTGCGGTGCCCACTGAAATCAGTTTCGAGCTATTAATGGAAATTGGAATATCATCACTGGAACATTGAACAAACATGTGTGAGTCCTAGGATCTATGCATAATTGAGACATGGATTGTGCGGTGCCCACTGACAATCGAGGTCAAATTGAATAGGAAGAGACTTAGTATTGCTTGAGTATGAGACTTTTATTTCCAATTCGATTCACTGTCTTACCAAGGAAGGGAATTAGGGGGTAAGTACCAAGTAGGGATTCGAGAATTGAGAAGCCGAGCCTAGGTCCTGGCCTGCCAAGGGAGGATAGAGGAGAATTGTGAATTAGAACAGTGAGAACTGCCAAGTTAATCCGTTCTAAGCCACTAGGAGGTGAATCCCCTCATACATGCATTTGCACTAGTCAAGGATAATCGGGAAAAGTCATTGACACTAGCCTCCCTCAAGGCAACACCAACCTCCTCTCTGATTGTTTTAACCACTTGCACCTGTTTAGAGTTCACACCTTTCTGTTACTATCACTCACTCATACCTTGATAACAACCCTCTCCCTGTTGGATACGATCCCACTTACCACTCCTACATTCTTTAAGTGATTTTGGGTAAAATTGCAGGGTAGCGACAACACCTGTCAATTTTTTGCGCCGCTGCCGGGGAGAGGCAGAGTGTCAAGTTTGATTTTTGTGATAGTTTCACTTTGTTGTTGATTTACGAATTCTTATTTGAAATTGTTGATCTGTTTGTTTTATTGAAATCTTAGTTCATTATTGTATCAGTTGATTTTGTTCTACTGATATTTTGTCTAGTGTATTTCTTTTTCTTGTGAGAATTCCCAGTTTATGCTACCTAGAGCAAGGCTACGAGGGGAAGCTCCGGAATTCGCTCTTGACTTAGAATTGCAAAGGACTTTAAGGCAGAGGTGAAGGGTCATAGAAATGGCGGAACAGAATGAGGAGAGACCTCAACCCCAACCACCTCGGTTTGGGGACCATTTTGCGGTTAATTTCGAGCGAAGAAACACTCACCAGGGGATCGACGTTGAAAGTTATCAAATCCCAACACAAATTGTGTCCATGATCACCCAAGGGCAGATCTTTCAAGGCTTAAGCAACGAGGACCCTAATGAGCATCTCGACTGGTTCTTGGGGTTATGCAACACATTCAAGCTGCAGAAAGTGACTCCAGATGATGTGAGAAGAGTGTTATTCCCACTATCCTTGAAAGGGAAGGCTAAGCATTGGTTTAATTCAATTGGAGGTCCAGCTATACCTACATTTGAGGAACTTGAGCGGAAGTTTTTAGCTAAATATTTTCCTCCAGCCAAGTTAGAGCGAATGAGGTTGGAAATCTGCAACTTTCAGCAGCAAGATGGTGAGACCTTCAAGGAAGCCTGGGATCGATTCAACGACCTGCTCCGCCAATGCCCAAATAATGACCTTGGGGAGGTCAGGGAACTCAACATATTCTTCAAAGGTCTATCACCTGAATCCACACTGATGGTCAAGGCCAGTGCAAATGGGGTCTTGAAGGATAAAAGTATCCCTGAAGTTCGAGAACTTTTTGACTCGATAGCAGACGACGAATACCTCTTTCCAGAAACTAGGAAGATGCCTGTGCGGAAGCAGCGAGGAGTGCTAGAGCTGGATGAGGAGACGTCCTTAGAAGCGAAAATTGAGGCCCTCACAAGACAAATTCAAAACCTAAAGGCTGCCAAGGTGGCTCCCGTGTTGATGTGTGGATTGTGTAAGGGAGAGCACCACACGGATGAGTGCGAGCTCACGTAGGAGTCGGTGCAATATGTAACCAACTACAACAACCGCCAACAATACGGAGGATATCGAAATCAATCAGGCCAAGACAATTGGGGGCAGAGTAATCAGGGAAATCAGCAAATGCAATACTATCAGAGTGGGGAGTCAAGCAACCGGGAACAGAAAAGATCAACCGATGACTTGCTCCATGAAATTCTGGGAAAAATGGACATGTACGAGAAGAGGACCTCTACACTAGAAACTCAAGCGAAAAACGTGGAGGCCTCTATCAAAAACATGGAGATGCAGATGGGACAGTTGGCTAAGGCAAACCATCAAAGACCTCAAGGTGCCCTCCCAAGTGATACAGAACCGAACCCAAAAGGAAAAGGGCCAGAGGTCTGCAACGCTATCACGTTGAGATGTGGAAAAGAGCTTGGTGGTACCAAGAGAAAAGAGGGAGAAGAAGACCCTGAGGAAGAGGTACTAGAGGAAACCCTATTAGAGGGGGAGGAATCTCAAGACAAGGAAGGGAACGTAGAGGCTCAAGAGAGTAAAAGAAAGAAGGGAGCTCCAAGCCCCTGTGAGGACTCGCCATACGCACCACCCCCACCTTTTCCCCAAAGACTTCGACCTCCACCAAAAAAGGGGGTTCAATTCACAAGATTCCTGGATATGGTGAAAAATGTCAACGTGAATGTCCCGCTGCTGGATTTAGTTACAGCGGTACCGAGGTATGCAAAATTTTTGAAAGACTTGATTGCGAACAAGGAGCATATCCTCCAATGTGAGGTACCATCCCACTCACCAAGGAGAGCCAAGCCTGGATCAACAACGAGCTGCCCTCCAAGCTCAAGGACCCTGGTAGCTGTACGGTACCATGCTCAATCGGTGGAAAATTTTTTAACAAGGCCTTATGTGATCTTGGAGCAGGCATAAAACTTATGCCCTTATCCATTGCCAAGAGTATAGGAATGGGAAAAAGGATCAAACCGGTGGCAGTTATGCTCCAGTTGGCAGATAGATCATTGGTTCAACCAACAAGGATGATAGAGGATGTTCTGGTCTCTGTGGATAAATTTGTACTTCCGGTGGATTTTATAGTGTTGGATATGGAAGAGGATCCAGAAGTGCCACTCATTTTCGGTAGGCCATTCCTAGCTACAGGAGATGCTCTCATTGGGGTTAAAGGAAAAACTATAACATTCAGAGTTAATTGAGAGGAGGTAGTATTCAATGTGGACTACGCAATGAAGCACCCTCATTCCATAGAGCAGTGCTGCTTTGCAAGCTTGGTGGAGGGTAATCTCCAACCTTTGAACCTTGAACATGAACGTAAGCCTTCTCGTGCACTTTATGATTACTGTGATGATAACATGTTTGAAAATTTTGAGACTGTGTTGACCATTGAAGAGGACGATATTTTGCATGAGTTGAATCCTTGGGATACTGAAATTGATTCACCTGTGAACAAAATGAATGTTGCATGTGAAATTGATGAAAGCTGTGAGAGTAATGAGAATTTGAGCAAAATGAAAAATGAGCCAAGAAATCACAAAATGCATGATCACAACCAAAATTTGGAATTGAACTTGATAACCAACGAAATTGATGAAAATTTTGCATTATGTGAAAAATTGTCAAATTCTATGGCTGATACTGATGAAATGGTGAAAGTTGTGCCCACTGAGGTGAGGCCTGGAAAAACCCCTGTCAGATACGGTACTTCAAAACTTTCGAATGGGAAGCTGCCCAAGAGAAAGCAACCACCCTTACTCAGATATCTCCAGCGAGTGCTCTGGAAAGAAAAAGGAAAGATGCCAGAAAACCCACCACCCAAAAAGGTGGGAGTGGGACCCCAGGTGCCAAGCGAAAAGCTAAGGGACTAAATGGGCACATGGCCAAATCAACTTTGGAGAACACGGGGCACACCCAGTATCCAGACCTCCCAATTCTTTGACAGCAACCCTGCTATGTCTGGCTGAGGACAATAAACCAAGCGCTGTGTTGGGAGGCAACCCAACATTTTTTTTAGATTTTTTTTGTCTTACTTTGTCTTGTTTTTAGCAGTTACGTTTAATCCCAAAAAATAATTGAAACTCCCAAATCTCTCAGGTACTAAAAAGGGAAATCGATGGGCCAAAAAGGAACAGGGTAGAATATTCTGTGCACTGACACAAGGTGAGAATAAAATCCCGGGTCTGACACCAAACCCAGTTTGGAAATATTGATTCTGTTGAACCTATGATGAGCGAAATTTCCCACCAACTGGTAAGGCTTAAATTTGGAAGATTGGGCAAAAATCAAATCAACACTAGTAAAGGGTGAATCATATAATGTGCACAAAAGCAAAACAATGTCACTCACACACGCAAGCATCACTGCACTGCATTATCACTGGTGATGTGAGGGATGATAGCCAAAAGGTGGAGAAGAATCGGCTAAAGGATTGATGAAAATTGGAAACAGATGACAACATGTGATAAAGTGGGGGCCAAGAGTTTTGTTTGATAGCAACTTTACATCCAAGTGGCCGAATAGTGCAAGAAAAGTGGTGATTAGATTGAACACATTTACTTTGTTGCATCTCGTCATCTAGTGTGTTGTCTCCTAGTACATTCACATGCATTTGTTTTCTAGCTTCCAAATAGCCGAATTCATGCATGCATTTTGTCTATAAAAACCATGAATCATGTATTGGCATCCATGCATTGTGGAGTTCGGCCAACAGAAGAAAAATACGAAGGAGCCATAGTTTCTCTTGAGTTAAGGCTGCAGGGAGTTCTTTCATAATTTACATTTAGCTTTGCCTAAATCAACCAAGGTATGTCCTCATTCCGTGCTTAATTCTAGAAGCCATGATAAATTGTTTATCAATTGATAACAACATAATGGCTAAAATATGAAATCCTTCCATGTTTAATGCTTAAAGTTGTTGCCAAGTCTTGATTGGTGTCCCTTAAAATGATTGGTACAGGGGAATTGTGATTAGAGCTTATATGTTAAACGACATGCATGATGTATATGTATGGTTACCTTCTGGATAATTTTGGTGGGAAACAAAGAAGATTGGTGCTTCGTGAAAATTATGAATCGACGCGAAAAACAACTCACACATAGTTGTAATTTTTTGTTAGGTACCATGGCACCGAAGAAGCCTAGCAATACTCCAACCTCTAACAAGAAAGGGCAGAGCTCCAAAGGAAAAGGCAAAGCCGTTGTGCCTTCCTCACCATCAGATGACTCCGATTCAGACGAAGAGTACATGCCCGAAGACTACGAAATGCAAGAACCGGGGGTGCCCAACCAAAAGAAGAGGAAGGGACCACCACAAGCTGCAGGGCAGCGGCGGTTTCTAAGTGACAAGGCCATCGAGAAATTCTGCGAGTTCGCAAGTCGGCCAATCAATGTGGAGCGGAAATTTTACATCACGGAAAGATCATATTGGGACGTGATAGAATTCTACAAATAGGGAGTCCTCACAGAAGGCCCAGAGACCTGCAACGTAGCCATCGCGAAGGAATTCTACGCCAACGCCTCCGCAGCTGATGGAGACGAACTTAATGAAAAAGGGGCATATGTGAGGGGGAAATACTTAAAAATCACAAGCGAAGCTGTTAACGAGCATTACGGTCTCCCAGATTTTGAGGTGGATGAGTTCACGGAATTTCTCAGTGTGGGTAACCCTGATACAGTGGCCCAGTCATTGGCACTCCCAGGAGAAGACTGGACAAGGAATTCATGGGGGGATCCACTTCATATGTTCCTTAAGCAGTTAACTGCAGAAACCAAGATATGGCTCTTATTCCTAAATTCTAGGTTGATGCCCACCACCCACAACACCAAGATTCTGAAGGAAAGGATGTTCTTAGTTTACGCCGTAAATAACCGATTGACAGTGGATGCGGGAAAAGTCATCACCTCATACATTAATCAAGCCGTGAATGAGGAGCATTTGACCATATACTTCCCCCACTTTTTACTGGAGTTTGCAATCAAAAAAGGGGTCAAGGTATCCATGGGAGAAGAAAGTCGAACTTCCATGGGACCCATCCATGACAAGCAGCTGCGGAAGTATAAGAGGCAAGAACACGCTGACCGACAACGCCTAGAGCAAGAGGCACGAGCGAATGCTGAAAGAATACAACAAGCTGCAGAAGGACTAAATCAGAACGATCCTCTTCCGGAAATGGAGCAACCACAGGGAGCCAACCCCCCAGTAGAACCCCAACCACCAAATAACTTCAACATGCAACAGATGCTGAAAAACATTCAAGCATCATTTCAAGATCAACAAAATGCCCTTACACAACATATGAGCGAAATGGAAGGAAGATGGACTGGGCTGCACGGTTGCCTAGGGATAATAGGGGACCGGCTAGACACTCTAGTGCAGGAACAGAACACTCGCTGGGCAACGATGGATGATCGACTGAATCAATGTCAATCAGGAATCCACAACCTGAACTTAATGATGATCCACCACCACCAGTCTAGGGGACCAAACACATTTTTTCCCCCACTAGAGGAGATGGCCACTCAGACACAACAAATGATCGTAGACACCTCCAGCCGAAGAGTGGTACTGAGTCAAGGGATGAATGTTCACCATAGTTCGAGTGCAACGACATTCAGAGGAGCTAATCCCAGTTTTCCAGGATTCTCTCGATTTTCCAGCCAACCGCCTCCTCCAGGAACATAAATTGGGTAGACTCTTTCCTTTTACACAATGGGGACCATTGCTAATTTTAAGTGTGGGGGGAGGACCAGCCATGATAAACTAGATGCTTGTGTGAATGTGCCTTGGTTGCATTATTCTGAATGTGTGTTAATTTTCTTATGCCTTGTGTGATGTGTTGCAGGGTGCAGTGGTGGTGTTTATTATATTAGTAGTAGGTGGTGTATTTTTATTTGTTTAGTGTTGTTTGTGGAAATGAAAAACAAGGCAGTGACTAGCACTGACCTTGTGGTGTGCTTTAAGTCCGCATTTGCGATGTAGTGTGTGTGGTGGTGTGCTTTAAGTTTTAATGTGAAAGTGTTGATTGTGTTGTGCCAAATTTGCCAATATCCACTCATCACACTCGCACGCCCAATTTACATTCACACTCAAAGATCTCATCAGCAAATTCATAAATGTTACCCTTGTGATGTATGCAAAAATCTTTTTCGCGAGTTAGCAGTTTTCAAGTATTGCGTGAAATTTGCCGAGTAAAGTGCGATGTTAAAGTAAGATAGAAGCGCCAGCAAAATTTTGACATAGGAGGGCCTTTATGATTCTTTACGTGTATGTGCATTCTACTCGTAAACACTTATTCTTGTATTTTGATTATATAGTCTATTGAAGACACACACGAACACGAATTTTTGTTGAAATTTTGCAATTGTGAAGAAAAAAACCAATGGGCGAATAAAGGGAAAAAATAGCCACAAAACCCTGGGCAGCCAAGTACCAATGTGCGGCATGAATTACAAATAAGCACCAATGTGCAAGCACACCAATGTGCGAAATAGTTTCTTTACAATGATTATGTTTAAGTGTTCGTGTGTGTGGACAAAAGGACTGTAGTGCAAGAATTTCTGATTAAGTGTTTACTTGAGTACTTTGCATAGACAGCGTAGGGATCATAAGTAACCTTCAGCACACACTTGCACGCTGACGGTTTGGTCTTTATTCGTTTCCCTTTACTCGACAAAGTGTGTAAATGAAGTAAACTGTAAGCTCGCCCGTATACATATTTCCCTTTACATGCGAAAAAGTTTATAATGGATAGCTGATGATGTTGCGAGTGTTGAATATAGAGAGGGTAATCACTAGTTGTTGTGTGCTACTTTGCTCGGGACTAGCAAAGATTTAAGTGTGGGGGGATGATAAGTCGGGTCTGTACCGACTTATTCGTTTAACTTGTTTGATCTTTTGGATAAATTCTCTGTAAAAATGATGATAGATGAACAAGTATGTGTTGAAATGGTGCAATCCGATGAAATGTTGAGAATTAGCTAAGTGTAGCATTTTTGTTATGAAAGTAATCATTTTTGAGTTATGAAGCACACTTGGTCACGCACCACACCAAATCCCACCCGCACAGCACAAACACAACACACACATACTATACACTGGGCGCCCGCACACTCACACACACACTGTGCACTGTGCAGGCGCCAGGCCCCCGCAGAAGCACACACTCACACTAGCTGTGCGGGCACCTGGGTGCCCGCACACTCACACACACACTGTGCACTGTGCAGGCGCCAGCACAAGCACACACACACACTAGCTGTGCGGGCCCCAGTCGCCCGCACAGCCACACACAGCGCACAGCTGTGCGGGCGCCAAGCGCCCGTACAGCCATGCACACACGCACGCACGGCCCACTCATGCACGCACACACGCGGGCGCCTATGCGCCCGCACCGCCACTCGCACACTTGCACATTTCTTTTTGCACATTTTCACCCGCGCACTTGTACACACTGCTATTCTCACACTTAGGTAGATAAATTGCTTTGAGTCTCATCCCACTCATGCTCCCAAGCTGCACTCGCACAGGCATATTTAAAGCCAAGCATGCACACCCATTTGAAGGCACCAACTGTTTGATAATTTGCACATTCAATGTTTATCAGTTGACCTCGCTACTTTTGTTGACTGAACTTTTTCAGACACTTGGCATTCCCCCGTAGGAAGGAAGAAGTTTCCAGGAAGCAACAACGGACACGTGTCACTCTCCCCGCGGAAGGAGGAAATTTCCAAGAAACATCATCAACATTTCCACGGGGAGAAATGTATAAAAGGCGGAGGAAACCAAAAGTGAAAGAAGACTTTTCGGGGGACGAAAAAGCAGGCGGAAGTAGAAAGCAAAAGAGAGGAGATTTAGGGTTTCAAGAGGAGATCAAATTGACAATTGTTCACACTAATCTTTCTGTACTAGCCATGTTAGATCAGGCTTTGTTAAACTCATTTTCAAAGCCGATCAACATGATCGGCTAAACATTCTGGATGTTGCCTTGAGGGATTAAGTGTAATGACTTTGAGAAAACCGATTGGAGACATTTGAATTGCTTATTATGTGTTTGATTTTTGTCCACTGTCTTTTGATGATTCATTTCAATGCTTACACACACACGCTTATGCACTTAATTTGATTTGCGGTGCCCACTGAAATCAGTTTTGAGTTATTAATGGAAATTGGAATATCATCTCTGGAACATTGAACAAACATGTGTGAGTCCTGGGATCTATGCATAATTGAGACATGGATTGTGCGGTGCCCACTGACAATCGAGGTCAACTTGAATAGGAAGAGACTTAGGATTGCTTGAGTATGAGACTTTAATTTCCAATTCGATTCACTTTCTTACCAAGGAAGGGAATTAGAGAGGGAATTAGGGGGTAAGTACCAAGTAGGGATTCGAGAATTGGGAAGCCGAGCCTAGGTCCTGCCCTGCTAAGGGAGGATAGAGGAGAATTGTGAATTAGAATAGTGAGAACTGCCAAGTTAATCCGTTCTAAGCCACTAGGAGGTGAATCCCCTCATACATGCATTTGCACTAGTCAAGGATAATCGGGAAAAGTCATTGACACTAGCCTCCCTCAAGGCAACACCAACCTCCTCTTTGATTGTTTTAACCACTTGCATCTGTTTAGAGTTCACACCTTTCTGTTACTATCACTCACTCATACCTTGATAACAACCCTCTCCCTGTTGGATACGATCCCACTTACCACTCCTACATTCTTTAAGTGATTTTGGGTAAAATTGCAGGGTAGCGACAACACCTGTCAGTGGCAACAAATTAGGTATGAGGACTTGCCGGAATACTGCATAACTTGTTCAAAGATTGGCCACTCCAACTTAAACTGCAAGCAGAAGCCTTCCACCAAAGTTTGGGTACCAAAGAAGAAGTCAGATGACAGTGAAAAGGCAAGCCAAACAGCTGTCCCGGCGGAGCTGAGCTCGCTAAGTGCTTCCCATCATGAAGTGGTACAAAATCCCCATTCAGTTGGCAGTCCTCAAGAAGTGGTTCGGGAAAGGCATACGCATGAGCAGGATATATAGAAGTTAACAGAAGGATACTGCAAAGCTTTGGTAGTTTGGGATGGGGCACCTCTGAGAAATAAAAACATGGATTGTTTATTGGCCAACCTTGGACAGTTTTTGGAGCTCATTAATGGGAAAGAAAGGCCTCCTGAGATTCCCACATATTCCTCCAATGTATCTTCCGAGAAGGGACAATTGAAATAGTCAAATGAAGTTATTCATAGAGTTCCTGCACAATGTTATCAGAGGGACAGAAATGGATCAAAGGAGAAGGAGGCAATCAGCGTCAAAATCACATGGAAAGAAGATGAATCATCGAATTTCAACATGAGGAACCCCAGAACAGATAGAGAAATTCTTAAAGCCATGTCAACACTTAGGTGGGACGAAGGGGAGTGGCACAAAGTGGGATCCACCTTGGATTTAGCAGCATTACATGCTATCCCGTCAGATTTTGAATCCGAGGAGGATGAAGAAGATCATTGGACGGAGAACAGTTATGAAGAAGAGCCAAAGGACGTGCTGAGTAACTACCTAGCCAAAATGGAAAGAGCCCGGCAACCAGTTAAACAAACGAAGGTCGTGGCTGCCCTACTGAGTCCTAAAGCAAATAATGCCTCGGGGAGGAAACTTAGGGAGCGAAATCCTTTCGTATGCTACTTGGAAGGAAAAAGATGGAAGCACTAATGAGAAAGGTTAGATGTTAGCTTTGTGTCAAGGCCCCTAATTACTGGAGCTTACATCAGTTTGGCCTGGTTTTGTTGCTAATTTCATTTTGCCCATGTACCTCACTGGTTTACTTTTGAAACTGGAAATGTTGGTGCGGATTTGGTTATTTTCTATGTGCTTGATCTGATTGGATAATATGGGAGATGGAGACGTTGAATTGTTGTGTTGGGTGGTTTTCCTGCCTCAGTGGAATGCATCAGTTTACAGGGGAAATGCTGCCCAAATTTTTGCAACCTTATCGTTTAACATTGGGGGGAAAATGCTTACTATTCTCCCTAATCATGTGCTCTGTGTTGGGATGAATTAGATTGCAGAATGCTTTCTTGATGTCAATAGGAGGAATACTGGATGCAAATATGAGTGCAAATTGTAATTACCGTTTGGCCTTTTGTTCTGGTATATAGCTGATGTTGCCCCTTTAATTAATGCACATTGGTTAGGCTGCACATATAACAGGGTTAAGAGTCTTCACAATTTGTTACTTGTATCAAATTTGGACTCTTAACCATCACACTGACTCCTAGGCATTTAGGTCAATATCTTGTATAGGAGCTTTTGGACACGAATTGTAAGGGAGTAGTACTCCTCTTTTACTGCTTTCATTTTGTATAGGGGTGACGGGTACATCCGGCTTCTTTTTTCTTTTTTTTCGTGTTTAATAAAGGTAAATTCTTTAAAAAAAAGGTACAATTGATCTCCAATTCTAAGTGTTAGTGTGTGTGAACAAAAGGACTGTAGTGCAAGGATTCCCAGCTAAAGTGTTCACTTGAGTACTATGCACAAACAGAGAGAGTAACCGTAGAGAACCTCAACACACACGTCATATGGGCATCTTGGTCTTTATTCATTTTCCTTTGATTGATAACTGGTGTGAACGTATGTTGAAAATCCAAAGCTAAAAAGTACAGAATTTTTTGTGCGCGAAAATTTTTAGAATGCAAGAGGTTAATGGCACTGCAATGTTGATCTTATGAGAAGTGTAATTGAATAAAAGGGCATAATGAGTCTGGTGGTTTGCTTGGGACAAGCAAAAGTTCAAGTGTGGGGGGACTTGATAAGTCAGTTCTGTACTGACTGATATAGTATAATTCGTTGATCTTTTGCAAGTATATAGATGTGTTTTTCATATTTGTTGTGTTTTTTTTGCTAGATCATGAAATGAGTATCAGTGGTAGAAAGTTGTGACACATGGTGAACAAATGCTCATTATATTCACTCATGTTAATTTTGGTGCACGATTGTCTAGTTAGTGTTGGCACAGATACGAAGTCACAAGCACTCACAAGTACTCAAGCACACATAAACACTCACGCACACACAAACACACTCGCGCACATAACGCATAGGCAGACGCACTGCACACACACATGGGCGGGCTCACTGTGCATCCGCCCATGCACGCACACTCACACGGGTAGACGCACTGTGTGCCCGCCCTTACACACGCACATGGGGTGTGTCCGCACAACAATGCGCACACACATGGGCAGTCGCACCGTGCGCCCACCTCACACGCACTCGCACATGAGCGGGCACACCATGCACCAGCCCCATTCTCGCATGCACGCAAGTCTCACATGCACTCGTACTCACCCGCACCACTACGCACACCTTGGCACACATTCATGCACATATCCACATAAACACTGACACACACCGCACACAAGTAGTATCCCACTCATGCATCGCACTCATTGAATTCTATTATGTGACAAAGCATGTATATCGGCCAATCTTTTTCAAATGTTTGATAGTTTTTTCTTCCCTTTTGAGTAATCTCTGGTGATGATCTAGAAGATGTGACCTCACTCATTTCAATAATTACTGATTTGGGCAGGACACGTGTCACGGGCTCGGTAGAGAAGAGAACATGTGTTGAAGAAAAGATCACGTGAGCACCAAAAAGGGGATTGATCCTACAAAATCAAGGGGCCGAAAAACAGAAGAAGGATCGAACGAAAGAGATAGAACGGAACAAGACAAAAAGAAAGAGAAAAATCTAGGGTTTGGAGAGGGGGCTGTTTTCTTCTATCTGGGAGAAAAAAAAGCACCATTAACGAGGAAGCTTGAGAGATTGGAAGGAGAGAGAATTGTGATTATATTAGGAGAGAAACCAAACTATAACCCATTTTCTTTGTAATCGATACAAACTCTAGTGAATTCAGAAGAATGTTTGCTTCCTTAATTTCAATACTAGATCTAGAGTCGATCGTTAAAATGATCGGCTAAATTTGTTATTGCCTTGAGGATCTAACGTTCTACTGTTCATTAATGGTTGAGACTGCTTGAAATTTCATCTTTAAAGTGTTTGAATGAATTTTATCTGTTTGACGAGTATGATTTCACACTGAATTGTTGATATCTAAATTAACTTGTAGTAACAACTAGGGTTGGGTAAAAATTTGAGCCATCGGTGTTGAAATTGTGGGAGTTGATATGATGAATGTTGCACTAAAGTGTTTCTAGTCTTGTCATTCTATTCATTTCACAAGTGCGGTTAGTGTTAGCAAGATCTAACGAAAAAGGCTCAGAAAAGCATTGCAGGGTAGATCGAAATCACAAAAGGATCGTTCACCTTACCAAAGGGGAGATCAAAGAGTGAGTAGATAGATCATGTTACGGTAAAGATCTGTAGTATTACATATGTGCTAAGTACTTGTCCCAACTGAGAAAGTCTTAGAGTCTGTGAGATGAACGAGATTGAGCCATCAGGCTAGGCGAACTTCAAGTCACAAGATAGAGAATCTCCTCATTAGTTGAGCACTTGTCAATGAAACCATTACAGAACAGTACAACATTAGGGAACCTCAAGGTAATACTCTAACTCCTTGTTTGAACATCTGTTTGTGCAATTTTTCATATTTTTTACATTAAATATACCAGTAGTCATCTTGTGTAAATAACCAATTGCCTAGTGACAACCCTCCCATGTGGATACGATCCCTTTTGCCACTACTACAGTAGTAATTAGGGTTAAATTGATAGTGAGCGATAAACCAGTTCAACCCTTAATTTGATCTAATTAACTCGATTTAGATCCGTTCTTTCCTTTATGGTGTAGGCAAATTCCTTTTCCAAACCAAATCTTAACAACAGACGGGCATAGTCTTCATATACCTTTCACTACAAGAAAAAAGGTCATTAGCGAGGAAAGAAAACAGTTGCCAAAACATGAAAAATACTCGCTAAAAGTATAAAGTGATGAAATTTCCTCGCTAACTAGTTTTCTAGCTAGTTTAGCGTCGCAAAAGGTTATGGCGAGGAACCAAAAAGTATTCCTTACTAAAAATATCAACATTTAGCAAGAAAACTGGTTTCTCACAAAATTTTTAGGGCTTTAGCGAGTATTTTTTTCTCGCCATTACTTACATAATTTCTTCGCTAAAAGTTGATAAACCTCGCAGATGGTCCATAGTGTTAGCAAGGAAATAAGGGTTCCTTGCAAAAAAATATGAAAAGACAAGTATGCCCTTTCTAGCAAAAACTGAACAATTACTCGCTAAATGTTGAATTTAGTGGGTAAAACTTTTGTCGCTAAAAGTTGAAATGAATATAAAGTATTCTCGCTAAATAAATATTATTCATTGCTAAAAAAGGGCATTTAATGAGGAAAAAATGGTTGCTAGTGATTTGATTTTTTCTTGCTAATTATAATAGTAGCGAGGATCAATTTCCCTCTAAAACAAACAATAGCTGGAGTATTGCTAAACTAGCGAGAATATTTGCTTACTAAATGTCGTATTTTAGTGACGATGTTTTTCACTAATTGTTGGAAGTTGTAAGGTTGCCATAACAATGTTAGTAAGAAAATTACATAGCCAAAATGAAGTAATAAACAAAAAAAAAGCTAATCCATTTGATTCAATAATTAACACACTTACAGAATTTACATTCTTCAATGATATAAAACAACTTAAATTACGAAAAACACTAATATTATTAACATGTAAAGAAAAAAATCCAAGTACTAGTTCATAGAATCTAAATGTTCCTTGGTGTTGAAAGATGCTTCTAGAAATTCATGTACTCAACCTTTTTCTTGACATTTGACTGCACTGCAAAGAAATAGAGAGAATAAGGATTCAAGAAGTCATATTTGAAAATACTTAAGAAAAATTTTCAATATTAAATGTAATAGAAGTAGAGAGAAACTTAGAAATGAGAGGTTTGAAATGCAGAGGATGAATAATTCTCCTTCACTATTGTTTTAAAAATCGGGGCCATTTCATTGACTACAGTAGAGACCCATGGGCAGTGCCACTGCTTGACAAAATCTTTGCCTTCCATGGGAGTACTACCTGAACTAGAGTCCGTATCATCAAGTGATGCTTCTGCATTCATGGTAACAAAGAATTTGTACAATTAAATATGCAGTAGATCTCATAGGAATTTCCATAAAAAATATAGTATACAATTCTCTTTGAATTGCACTCCCGAACTCTATAAATTCCAACAGGAGACACCAATTTTAATGACAAAAACTTGAAGATATATAATGCTTGCAAAATAAAAACTTCCATGAGTCAGAGCTGTGCAGCACTTAGTTTTATCTTGTTGGTTAACTTATTACTGTTTTGCAGCTAACTTTCAAACTACAATATAAATTTTATTGTTTTCTCAATATTCAATATATTTAGGAAAACTTATTCAAGATATTTAGGAAAACTTACTCCATTATTTAGGATAAATAGCATTGCAAATATTCAACAATTATAGTCCTCATTGGATCAAACATCTTCATAACCAATTTAAAAAACAATCAGGATTACCTTCAAGAATTGATTCGAGAGGTAAAAGTACGAGAACAGGCTGGCTTTTGGAATTCAAACAGGACAAAAGAATCCATGCTCGAGCAGAATCACAACACAACAGTTCTCTCAACAGAATGGTATCAGCACCTCCAAAAGCACTAATACAGATTATGGTAGTACAAGGTAGATTTTCAAAGAATTGCATAACAAATTTGTCCGTATCTCGAAGTGATTCAAATGAAAGCCTACATCAGGAAGAGATATATTAGGTGCGGCACAGCATCGATCAAAACTTGAGAATAGTATTTCTCCGAAATAAGAACAGTGGAAACCTGAGCGAGTTAAGAGTGCCCAGAAAAACAAAATTTGAGCTAGAAAGACAACCCTAAAACAGAAACACAATCTCACAAAACCCAGCTATAACATCTCCACCTTTTGTCTTTTCCATCGTGCTATAAACCAGCTGCTGGTTAAAATGGGCACCAATTGAAGCTTGATGGAAAAATGAAGCCCAATGACTTTCAGAAAGAGCTTCACCAGTTGAAAGAGAAAATGTCTTGACTGAGGTTGAAAGCACATAGAGAATTGTAAGCAACCTAGAAACCTGTTGCATTGCACTTTGGGTCAAAGGTCAAATGGCACATGACTTGTTTGCTGTCTCATTTTGAACTGGGAAATGAGACAGCAAACAAGTCATGTACGAGTACCATGACATGTTGTAAGATAGATCATTAAGTAATACTCTTGTAAGCATACCGGGTAGACCTGTAAGAGTAGCTTTGCAAAGCAATCCGGCAGATACTATAAAGTAACACTGCATGCTCAACAGCTAACACATCTGGAGGGAAATCCTCATTGATTAAGTCAATCAGGGATATCCAAGAAACACGATAGTACTTTGGACAAGATGGATTGACCAGAAGTGATATACTCAGTAAAACTATTTGATGTGCTTTGTGATTGTCATCATAAACAACAAAGCCTTTTCCTGTACACACAAGAGAAAAGCAGAAATAATTTAAACATTACAGTTTGATAAAAAAGAGCAAGGATACTCCCAGGAATAAAGATAAATGCATATAACCAGAATATACTTGAAAATTTTCCATTTGTGTATATATCTACCAAGACAAGCATACAAAATGCCTAGACAACACAAACAAAAGAAAAACAAAACACAACTGCAAGCAAATTTCTTTAATTCAGAGCCAATATCAATGGTCCTAGATGTTTTGAGTATAACAAGTTGAAGCCTGGCATGACAATGCCATTTTGTCCAAATATATCCAATGGAACCACACAAAGATAATTTGAAGCATGATACCAATTGGGAGAACACTTAGATTTAATCAAAAAAATACACATTTACAGCTGAAAATAATGGATTTTGCAATGTGAAATAGCATGTGAACCTGAAAGAAACTCCAAGCTTGTTGTTATAACAAGACAACCCTCCATATTCAATAATTTGAGCTTTTGAAACGTTGTAAAGCACAAAGTTAAATCCCACAAATCAATTATCGTCTCTCATGAAATCAAGCTATATATAGCATACTGTTATAACAGGAAGAAAGTGAAAGAAGAGAGTGACAAAGAAGTAAAATAGATGAAGACAAGCCAGAAAAAGTGCATCATTATTTCATCAAACTTTCATATCTAAAAATAATTGAGAAAGACTGGCAATAACCTACATGACCAAGCAACCAAAAATTGATCAACTGCTACATCATATGCAACATTATCCTCAAATATTTCTAGTAAACACATGGACGCCCCAAACCAACAACTAGATAAGAGAAAACAATTGATATTAGACTGCTTTGAAATCCAAAAAAAAACATAGAACCAAACAACATTTGTTCCTATTCTTAAGAACATCATTTCGGTCCGATTGAACAAATTATAAACAATATATAAACAAGAGTACTCAAGAAGTTGTTTATTAATCATTTTTCCCTTTTCATAGGAACATCATTTCAGTCCCATTTTAAACTTATAAGCAATTCAAATAGTATAGAAATCAGTGCACGTAATCCATTGATAAATAAAATGCCACGTCTTCAAAACTACAGTAGGAATATCAGCCCATCAAACTGAAAGCACAAAAAATCCATAGCACGAATCAACAATAAAAGTGTACCAAAAAACCAAGAAAAAAAATGAAGTAACGTGATAGATTGTATCATCTAATGACTAATAACGGATCAGCATTTATAGGGAAATGACTAAAGACATGAAAACATTGAAGTTAGATTCTTGTTCACTGCCCCTAAAATTAGGCTATGAATGATCATAGATTCAATGAATGTCTACATAGATATCATCAACTTATGGCACATGAGCTGTGTATGAAAAAACATCTGCATAATATATTTATATTAGCTACTTTCTTTATTGTAATTTAAAAAAATATAAGAAAGTAAAACTGTAAACATTCATAGACCAGCTTACACTTCAATACTTGTTTAATGGTGTTGTAGATTGACAAGAAGACCTTCTTATGAGTGAATACTCCTGCTGGATCAGCCTCTGAAAAAAAAGTCTTGTTTTATTATATAATAATCCTAATGATTAATCAATACAAAATAAGTTCTCCCTTCTTATGAAAATTAAACTTAGGAAATTATTGAGGAGCAACATGAGTAAAAAAAATGACATTGTCGTTCCTTTTTTCCTTTAAAGAAACTTATCTTAAATTTTTTGCCCCAAAGCTCAAACGGCAAATTAATTATTAAACAAAGACCTACAAAGCTAAAGAGCCAAAACTTCACTGGCTTATAAAAGAAGGGGGAGAAAAACAAAAGGATCAAATAGAGTTACAAAACTAAATTTCTCTACCAAATCAAAACATGCTGTAATAAATAAATGTAAACATTTATTCAATCTCCAAAGATTAATAAACAGCTATGCAACACATAGTAGAAACTACTCAACTAAATTCAAAAAAGGGATGGTGTGAGAGTATACTTTTGTTCTTTTTTTCCTTCGAAAAAGTTAAACTTTTTGCCCCCAAAGTCATTGATCATCATAAGAACGCACTCAAGCAACCATTAATATGATAACAACAAAGGTTTGAAATAGCAAACAAAGCCACTTGCTTAGCGCATACCAAAATTGAGATTGACATCTAAATAATTTCTCTAAGAATAAAGAAACACTTAAAAATATTTAGGTACCCCATAAGCAATCACAGTCCTTAGCTGCTTTTCTCATAGTAACAATGGGTACAACAATCAAACAAATGTGAAGAACGTAAATTTATATTGGTCATATTATGCAAAGGAGCAAAAAATCCAATCAATAAGCATATCCCATATAAGTATGATGAATTCCTCTGAAATAAGACTAAAGCAACAAAAAAAATTAAAGTTAACATCCGTATCTAAAAATTCTAGAAATTCAGTTCATTGCCAAGCAAAGGTAAAAGCAAATTTTGTTTGTAAATAAAGAGTAACAGAGCACACATAGAGCTAATTGAAAATTTTCAGAGGCTACAAAGAAAGTTGCAATCAAAACCCTTACTTGGTATCAACCATGATAGCTCCACAGAGGAAAGAGCTCTACCGTTGACAACCTCCTCTTCCTCAAACTTCTACTCCACCTTGACCTTGGCCATCTCCAGCAAAATTAATGTCTAAAATTCTTGAAAAAAATGGCTTATGATGAAAACGAAAAAAAGAATCCATTTTTCTTTTGAGCGAAAGGGAGAAAGTGGCAGACTACGTGATGGAAAGGGCGGCGACCGGCATAGTTCCAAAGTAGATTCTTGGTGAGTTTCTTCTCACTGCTGAAGATGTTAGAACATGGTTAATGTATGGTTATTGGAGAGAGAAAAAGTGAATTGTTTGATTGAAGAAATTATTGAGGAAAAAGGGAAATAGAGTGAAGATCTAAGGAATTTAGGGGAGGAGAAGGTGGTGGTGGTAGCGCGCGGCAACGGATCTACGAAGGGAAGTGGGTGTTTGCCTATTTGGGACTAAGAAAGAATGAAGAAGCGGAGTCTGATTTGGAATTAGATGAAAATTGGCCAAGTGTGGGAGAGGGAGAAGAAAAAAAATTGGGACTGGCTCCCCTCCATATTTTCCCCCTCATTTTTTTTAGCCATATTTTCCCCCTCAAATATTTTTTTAGCCATTTATTTCTAGTAAAAGTTTTTTATTTTGATAATTCTTTTGAAGATTTGACGGATTAAATTTTCATGATTATTTAATCTATAACTTTAAATAAATATTTTAAAATTAATTAAAAGTTCTTGCTTTTCTTTTTTTTAAAGTATAATTCCAAAATTATTCTTACATTATTTTCAAAACCAATGTGCTTCGTTAAAAAGATATATATATATATATATATATATACATATAATATTGTGAAATATGTTATTGATATAGATATACATATATATATATAAAAGAACACAATTACTTATTCACTTAAAATTAAAAAAAAAAATTAAAATGAAAAGAATCCAAATTAATTCTAATCTAATATTTTGAGTTAATGATGCTAATGATGTCTTTGACCAATATTTATTAATTATATTAGTTTATATTTAATATGGTAAAAAAATTAAAATAAAATTAACTACTTATTTATTCAAAATAAAAAAAAAATATGCATAAGGTATTCGACGTTTATGAGTTACTTTTTTTTCTCATAGGCAACAATTCTTTGATACTAATCAAATATTACATCATAGCCAAATTGGCTTAATACATATACAAATCAGCTAACTAGTTAAAAATCTAAATACATTGTTACAATAAGTCAATGTATTACAATAAAATCATTCGTGGACCATTATGTCACTTAGGTTCACAACAATATCAACATGAAAATTAAACAAAGATCGTGAACACTTTCTTTTTCCTTTACTCTTAGGCAATTATATGTAGTAATATATGTATGTTGAATGTAAAAAGAAAAATTCATAACAGTATCTATATATTTTTAGATTTATTTTGAAATTACTTGTAACAAAAATTTATAAATAACTAAAATCATATATAAATTACAAATAGTAGTATGTCTACATGGTTTCTGGATAAATAAGTGTAGCCTTAGATCAGAAGAGTTGCACATGTAACATAAATTTAACTAATTTTTTAAAAATATAATATGGTAATTTGAACTAGATGTTTCATATGGACCAAATTGTTATATTAGGGTGTCATAGAAGAATTAATGAAACTTATAAGCCATTTAGTTACCCAACTAAAAGTAACTTTTAATTTATTGAGGTAATTCTGTAATTTCGCTTAGAGACACAATTGAAGTAACTTTAAATCTAAGGACCTATTTGAAAATAATTTAAATTTGAGAGGCTAAAATAGAATAATTAAATCACCAACTCTAAGTATCACAAATAGCTTTTAATGTTTATTTTATAAAACTTTTGATGGTTTGATTGCTAATAATCAAGCTATTAAGGATGTTTTCTACTTTGTTTCATAACCTAATTAAAAATATTTAAAGTTGAAGGGTCATAATATGATATGTAAGCTTTTATACTAATATTACTCCCACTAAAATTTTGCCTTTTCCAAATGTATTTTAGAAATTGATTGGGAAAATTATTTATTAATCACATTTAAGGACCTAATTTAAAATAATTTTAATATTGAGACACCAAATTAAAATAGTGTAGATCTTACACAGAAGTAGCTATAAATTTAGGGTCTAATTGAGATGACTAAAATTATTTAGGCTATTCTGTAATTTTATTTGAATTTAATTGAAACTTTTTAGGGTCTCATTGAGATAACTGAAATTTATGTAATTTTTGTAAATAATTAAATAAGTTTTGGTCCCACAAAAAAGGTTGGGATTGAAACCAACCATATATTAGACGTTGGCAAGGTTCGAACTTAAGACCTTTGTTCCAAAATTCATTATTGCCACTAGACTACAAGATTTTCTGAGTAATTATTTGTGTTATAATATTAATGTATTCTACAATTTATCTCATGAAATTATCCTTAATAACCTTTGTTTACTCTTTACATGTTATAAAATTTACAATATTCATATTTATGAGACTAAACTACCAAAATATATGATAAATCGGTGAGGAGTATATTTTTTCTCACTAATGAAAGGAAAAACTTGTCGTTCTTACATAGATAAAATGGCTGGAGTTTTCCTGCTAAACCAATTGCGACAAAATATGGCAAGGAATTTATTTTTCTCTCCAATTATGCAAGACTTTCGGATGAATAGAATTTTTTTTTTGAATTAATTGATACTTTTTGCGAAAAGAGTAGACTTTTCTCACTACAGTTTCGACACTAATGGACATTTTTTTTGTTGTGATAGGTTTTGCAAGAAACTTATTTTCTCGCTAAAAGAAACTATTATTTTAGCTAGGAATGTAGACCTTTGTTTTATTCTATTAGTGAGGATTATATTTTTTCCTCGCAAATGAAATAAAACATTTGTCGCTATTATAGAGATAAAATGGCGGGAGTTTTCCCACCAAACCAATTGCGACGAAACTTGGTGAGGAAAAAAATTTTCCTCACCAATTATGTAAAATTTCTAGATGAACAGTAAAAATATTTTGATTTCTCGCTAATTGATACGTTTTGCGAGAAAAGAAAATTTTTCTCACTAACGTTTTGTCGCTAATGAACATTTTTGTTGTAGTGTTTCCTGGATATGATCATACACACACGTTGACATGGTGATCACACTTGCACATATGAGCAAATAAATCGAATACATAAGCTTTAATTTATATCATTCTTCATTTTAAGCAGAAACTTAATTAGATTCATTTTACTTCTACAAATGTCAAAATGGTCATTGCACATGCATAAAAAATTCAAAAAACCGAAACAAGGCACACAATTAATTCAACAGATATCATACTTCCAAGTGGGCAAGTCACAAGTATATTTAATGCCTATTCTAGCATGAACACAAATATTAGATAAAATCCATAATAAAATATGAACTATTTCACAAAGATTTAACAAATCCATCACTAGATTCCAATAATATTAATTAATTTAGCCTCCTATGACTAAATAAAGCGCATAAGTAATGAATTTAGTAAAGAGAAAACAAAACTAAGAAACTTTCCTTTGATTAGTAGAGAGATCAAAGTAAAGAATTACTAAAGGTAAGGTTCAATTTTCATTAAATTCAAACTTCAATAGCACATGGATTTACAAGAAATATTTTCAGAAAACGAAGAATGCTAAGGACACACACTAACTGTGTGTTCTTGAGAGGCTTTTGTTAATTTATCCTACTTTACTTGTATGCGAAGCTATCTATTTGTTAGATAATTGTTGGATAAAAATAGATACAAAATTAGCATTCAATGAGTCTTTATATGTAAAGAAAAATTTAGGAATTAATAATTAGACGTTGCACCACACTTATAAGAAAGTAGGGATTTAAACATAAAAAGACAAGAAATAGATTACAGTTTGTAAAGAAAAGAAGTTTCAAATAAAATTTTGAATTGCACCACACTTGGAATGCACTTTGATCCTTAACTTACGGCTACCTCCTTATGCGTTTATTTCTCTGGTTTTAGCCTTAACTTGGTTGCCCATGACAAAATCAAACAACCATTAATATAATGCAGCTAAGGCAAATAAAACGGGACACAAACATGCATGCATGTATGCACTTGTCGGCCACTAAAATCCAAAACCTAGATAAGTATGCAACATGCATATAGCAAGTGCCAAGGTAAACTAATAGACAAATCACGCATTCATTTTTCTACATGGTTAGAACAAAACACAACAAGGAACAAGCAATTTACACAAAGAATGGGCAAACAACGCGCAAGTTCCGTTTGATCAATTTTTCGCTCGGTGTGCGAGCATGGCCCTCGCACATCATACAAACTAGCTCATTGGCATTATCAATTATCTTCTAGCTCCATTTTCACCTCGATGTAGTTCGAATCTTGGCAATTACAAAATATCAAATTGTAGATATGTCTCTAGCTTTTCAAAGCTACTTGAATCATCCAAAAAAGAGTTAAAATGAGCAGGTTATAACAAAAATATTAAACTGTAACAGAGGTCGCATTTGAATGATCGTGCGCCGAGTCAATTCTCAAAATAGGATTCTTTTTAAAAAGTGTTCTCAAAGTATGGTCGTTTTTTATCCCTATTCTAATAATAGGAACTTCGCATTCACCGAATGCGAAGTCAAGAATTCACGAAAAAAAATAAAACAAAAATCAAATAAAAAATTGTAAAATAATAAATTAAATATATTAAAATTTTAAAATAACGTAAATATAATTATATAATTAATATTTATAAAAATTTTTAAAAAAAAATTAAAAAAATTGGTCATCCGGATGGAGTCCGGACGTCCGGACCTCGTCCGGAGGTCCAATTTTTTTAATTTTTTTTTTAAATTTTTATAAATATTAAATGTTAAAAAATAACTTTTTCCAAATAATTTTATATGTACTTTACTTATATAATTACTTTTCAAAATATTAGTTAATATAATTTGTTGTAATGAATTTTTTTTATAAAATCCATAAATGTATCACAATTTTTTCTTAATAAATTTTAATTTTTTTCTATATAAGTATTAAAAATTATTTGCAAGGAAATTTTGTTATTTATAAACATAATTATATATGATTACATTTATTTTATTTTGTTATAAAAAATTAATTGGAAAAAATATTTGAACTAATTAATTTTTTGAGAGAAGATGGGTTTCTTCTCGTTTTGACTATGAAAGTGTTTTTATTTTAATTATTTCAATTTTTTTTCCATATTTCAGTTACTTCGCATTTGGTAAATGCAAGTTACTTTGTAATTATAATATTTTTCATATAACTTTTTTTCAGATTTATTTTAAACATTTCAAACTTTTTAAATTACTTTAGAAAAAATATACATGTGTGAATTCAAAATTTTCCTAAATTAATTAGTTCAAATATTTTTTCCAATTAATTTTTTATAACAAAATAAAATAAATGTAATCATATATAATTATGTTTTTAAATAACAAAATTTCCTTGCAAATAATTTTTAATACTTATATAGAAAAATAAAATAAAATTTATTAAGAAAAAATTGTGATCCATTTATGGATTTTATAAAAAAATTTCATTACAACAAATTATATTAACTAATATTTCAAAAAGTAATTATATAAGTAAAGTACATATAAAATTATTTGGAAAAAGTTATTTTTTTAACATTTAATATTTATAAAAAATTTTAAAAAAAAATTAAAAAAATTGGACATCCGGACGAGGTCCGGACGTCCGGACTCCATCCGGATGGACAAATTGTCCATCCGGACGATATCCGGACGTTCGAATGACCAATTTTTTTAATTTTTTTTAAAAATTTTTATAAATATTAATTATATAATTATATTTACGTTATTTTAAAATTTTAATATATTTAATTTATTATTTTACAATTTTTTTATTTTATTTTTGTTTTAATTTTTTTCGTGAATTCTTGACTTCGCATTCGGTGAATGCGAAGTTACTATTATTAGAATAGGGATAAAAAACGACCCTATTTTGAGAACACTTTTTAAAAAGAATCCTATTTTGAGAATTGAGTATCGTGCGCGTGCCATGTATATGCATATCTCCTGCTCGCATGTTACCAAATTTGTTGGCACATGAACAAGACACTTAAGAAATGTGTTTTCGCTTTTGTTGGAAAGTGAACATTGTGAAGTCCTCGGGGCAAGCGCTGTGTTACTTTTTCCCACCAAGTAGTTCTTTATTGCCTCATATATTTGAGAGTCTTTCATGCGGAAATGGACTTTGTAGTCCGCGTAAGAGTTGTACCTCTTTCTCTTGACTTTTCAATGCTTAAAAAATCATCGAATTTGGAGTAATATAGTTCAGGATTCACTCATTTTGCCAAGCTATGTTAGTTAGCACCCACTTTTACCATATGTTAACTTCTAGCTTGATTTTCACCTAGATACAGACTAATTAGTAATAAGTTTAAAACATAAGAGCTGTCAAGTATTCAAAGAGTTTTGTAAAACCTCCAACATCTTCTCATTTGGTTGAATAGAAAAATTGATACACTCATTACAATTTCAGCATCCAAACTGCCTAGTTTCCCTGTTCTTGGCCTTCATAGGGTTTCTTAGGTGCAAATCTCCAGTTCCAACCTATTTGATTTCTTTCCTCATCTTTTGACCTTAATTCCCATCTTTCCTCATTTGTTCCTCATTTTAGGTCTTTTTCTCCATTTAAACCCACCAAATCCCACCAAATCGTAATGCTTCAAAACTCATAAAATAACACATAAACAACTACAAATTACAATAAAACAAGCTAAACCCTTAGTAAAAATATGCATATGAGTTAGTAAATTACTATCTCATCAATAATTAACAGTAATTTTGAGATTAATTGCATCTTATGGTGATATTACTATTTTGTAAAACTCATTTTAACATTTGAAACAAAGACAAATAAATTATAATTGTTCAAGAGCCATATAATGGTTTGCAATATTTATAAAAGTAAATATTTTCTAATCTAATAGAGGAATTTATTTCTATGATGTAATCTGACCTATATGAATAATCAATAAATGTTATCGTAAGTTAGAATTGTTAGTTTAGCAATTAAGAGGACTAATTTTTCAGCAAAAAAACCTTTAAATATCAATGACATTGAAGGTTGAAGTAAAAATCTCAAAATCCTACATTTGACAAAAACGAACAATATCCTAGTATCCAACTTAGTTTATCATAGTTTACTTTTGTTATGTGAATTTTTTAAAATTTTAACATAATTCTTCCCCTTTATAATTTTTTTCTACTTTTTCAAAAGTTTCGTGTTTTAATGTTGTAGTTATTGTTGTAGGAGTTTATGATTACCAATGATGCTTTTTAAAGTTACTAATTCAACAACTTGATCTTGTGAAATTTAAAAAGAAAAACTCATTTAACATAAAAAGAAAGAAACATTGTATGACAAGATATGTGAATGGATGGAACATGCCTTCTAATGTAATAATCATTGGAATTTTTTAATCTTTGAATTATAGGAGTTTATGATTAGTGATGATGCCTGGTATGAGAAATTTCAAAGTTTGTCTGCACATTAATCATAATCATTTACAACCCAAACTGTTTTCCCTACCCCACCTAAAAAAAGAAACAATTTGTTGACAAAACGAAGCAAAAGCAAGAGAAGAGTCCTACTTAACTTTTACCAAAATAAATAAATAATAATATTTTTTTCCTTTGGGAATATCGTTAAAATTAACAACATGTGACAATTTCCTTCTTTTCAATTACTTTTCATGATCTTTTTTTTAATTAAACTTTCCATGTCTCAAAACCAAAATTTGAATTGCACATTTCAGAATCTTAACTTGTTTTTTTGCAAATACTTAAGTTGAGTCCGACCATCTATGCAAAGACTTTTAAACCAAATAAAAAATGAGTACGTATTCTAAAATTGAGTTATTGACTTTCACTAATGATGCTATTCTCCATTGGAACATATATGTGTGCGTGCATGCGTGCATGCGTGCGTGCATGCGCATTAATTAATATTTATTGATTATAAGTAATTTCACTCTTCAAATCTTGATGCGAAGTTATTGTTTTGATTAATTACAAGTTCATTTTTTTTTGAAAAAATTAAACTCTCAAAAAAAAAATTTCCTCGTCAATTTTTTTTTCCTTCAGAAAATTTAACTCCCATTTTTGTTATAGTTTATACACTATTACAATTGAATTTTATGGACTATGGATTAGGTAGGCAACACACACGCATTTAAAAAATCAATACATATATTCTATTAGCAGTTTCAAAATAGGGAAAATTTGGATTAAGGGCGTGCTTCAAAGCCTTATTATTAAATGGGGCGTAACTTTAACCTATTTATTGTTAAGGGCATGAAAATACTTTAATTAGTAAATATAATTAGTAAAAGACTTTATTGTGCATGGATAAACTCAAACAACAAACAATAATTATCCAATTAATTCACTTTTAATCATTTTCAATCACTCATCAAAACAACGTCAATAAATCAATTCAATTTTAATCATTTTCAATCACTTCTTCTTTTGAACTCATCCAGTCTTAAACTATTTAGTTTTATTTGTCATTGATTGATTCAATTTTAATCTTAATTTTTTTATTTAAATCTAGAATACATTGTCCATTAGTTTAAACACAATATATATTAACTAATGATTTAATCATATCAGTCATAAATTTATAAAAATAATTACATTAGTATAAGAAAATAAAAAATAATCTTGATATTTGAATATAATAGATAGAAATAATTAATTCCACATTCACTTTGAAGAAAAAAAAAAGAACATTATGCACTCCCTTATGATACTTTTACCTTTGTAAAAAAATAAAAGTTAAAAAAAAATTTGAACTAGAGGATTTGAGCTGCCTATCATTGGTAATATTATGATTTAATTTGAGATAAAATTTATAATTTTTTTTCTAAATTAGTTTTAATTTATTTTTTTCTTGTTGCTATTTTTTGTTTTAAATTGAATATAGAATTCTGAAAATTATATAATTTCAACTTGAGATATAATTTACCTTTCATTTATTATTTTTATAAATTTCACTGATAATTATTTTTCTTTTTTCTTTTCCAAATTTTACTTTTTTTTGTTTGTTTTAGATTGAATGAATAATTGTGTCGCTAATATGATTTCAAATTCAATTTGAAACGTAATTCATTTTTATTTTATTTTTTTGAATTTCAGTTTGAATTCATTTTTTCTGTTACAATTTTATTCCTTTACCATTTTAGATTTGAGGTAGAGTTGTAACATTAATGTGATTAATAATTTATTTATCTTTCTTTTTTTTTGAATTTTTTTTTCTAATTCTCTTCATTATTTTATTGTCACATTTTTGTTTATTTATAATTGTGGAGATAGATTTCTAACATTAATATGATTAATAATTTGTTTACTTTTCTTTTTTTTTTCTAAATTTTTTTTCTTCTTTTTAATTTTTTTTATTGTCATAATTTTATTTATTTTAAAGTTTTTTAAAATAGAATGCTATACATTTTTTTATCTTTTTGTTTAAGACAATTTATAGAAACTCTGGAGAGAAAAAAGATTACTGATTATAAAGGAATAATAAAGTCTTTTAGAAGGGAATGCATAATGTTCTTATTTATTTTTTCTTCAAAGTCAATATGGAATTAATTATTTCTATCTATTATATTCAAATATCAAAATTCTTTTTTATTTTCTTATACTAACGTAATTATTTTTATAAATTTATGACTGATATGATTAACTTATTAGTTAATATATATTGTGTTTAAACTAATGGACAATGTATTCTAATTTAAATAAAAAAAATTAAGATTAAAATTTAATCAATCAATGACAAATAAAACTAGATAGTTTAAGACTGGATGAGTTTAAAAGAAGAAGTGATTGAAAATGATTAAAACTGAATTGATTGATTGACTCTGTTTTGATGAGTGAATAGTGATTGAAAATGATTAAAAGTGAATTAATTGGATAATTATTGTTTGTTGTTTGAGTTTATCCATGGACAATAAAGTCTTTTACTAATTAATGTAGCTACTGTAAAATAAAGTAAAATTGTATTGTAAAATAGAGGGATGGTTGGAGATGCATCGCCTAATTAACTTGAAATATACCTTCAAATCTTTGATCTCCACTTTGTTAAGGGAAGGCCAATTGGGGACTTTGGATCTTCTGTATCATTTGGTTTATCATTCTATATACCACTCTTTATAAATGTGACACGTGTCTTTTTAGATAAAATAAAAATCCTATTGTGATTAGGATTAGTAAATCCTATGTATATAAATATATATTTTTTATAAAAAAAAAGATGTATTGGGTAACATTCTCGCATCGAGATACACCAATACATAATTAATTATTTGTAATTGTTTTAAGGATAATTCGATTACGAAAATAAAAATTTTATTTACAATGTTATCATGCTATGTATGAATATAAATATAGTACAAAATATAACTTTATTTTCAATGATACATACAAAATTCTAATGTAAAATCTTTTACTACCAAGTGCTCAATAATTTTTATTTTCTAAATAAACAACAAAGAGATTTTTTTTTATAATGAAATTATCACTTTTTTTTTTATTTTAAACCGGGATCTATATATCACAATAAGCAAAATGCAATGCCGGATATACCCGTCACACCGTTACAATTTAAACCAAGAAAATGAAAGTTTGGAGTACTACTCCATTACATGATATAAAAATTAAATGACTAAAATGGAATACATAAAATGTCTACTCTAGAAACTAGAGTATAACTTTCTATCTCCAATCCACAAACCAATGTATCGTACATGAATGTAGTAAATGCTGTGGAGCCAATATTACTTTACAATGTTAGCACAGCTCCAAAAAGGCAACCAGAGACCAGGTTCTACTTAGCAAATGAAATCCACCAAAAGACGGCAAGGCCAAGTATTATACAAGAAGCAATTATTATATTTATATATGAACTATGAAAAAAAATGTAATTTGGACTTAAATTAGAAATATATTTCAAAAAGTAAAAAAATATAATATAAAATTAAAAAATGCAATTTGGACTTAAATTCTTGTAAAAAAAAATAATGAATGTGTTCTATTAACCAATGTCATGAAAGTAAATAAATGTCTCAAAAAATCTTGAGTATGCATGTTTTATTCTATTTAATTTTCATTTCAACTATATACAATGAATGGAGACTATATTCCTCTAGAATGAATAATCTATTAGGATAAATAATACAAACTTCAAATATAATCCATGTCAAATTATAAATTTTTTTCCCATTTGGTCAGTAGACTTTTTCTTCATTTTTCTTTTTTCAAAAAATTATAATAAGCCTATTAGGAAGGTAATTAATTTTATAATAAATTGGACCAACCTCCACCCACCAACCATACATAAATATTTTTACACAAAAGAATGAATAGCAGTACAAATAACCTCTATATAAACAACATTTTCTTGACAGTACTCTCTCATTAAATGTTTATACACTTCACAATTATAAAGTAATGAGATGAAGAATTGTTCTAATCTCGAATCCAGTATTGACAGTGAGGATGATGATGATGAATCCCTTCTTGAGTTTTCAACTCAATCGATTTAATAACCTCCCAGAGTAAAAATTCTATTATGATAATCTATTTTACTATTTTTTTGTCAACTTTTACAGTTTCTATATATTTTTTTATAACTTGCATGAATGTAAATTAGAAATTTTTGTTCACAATGATTTAGTACTTACAAATTTTAAAATTTTTATGTTTGCAGATTTTGATAATTTAAACTACTGTTAAAATATCATACCACTTGATTGCAACAGTAGCAGAAAATTTTGGAGCCTGAATTATATCATTTAGCAATTCCACAAGAAATAATTAATAGGTAAGAATCAATTCTAAATAAGTGATACTCAAATTATACTAAGTTTTGAGATTCTAAATTGGAATTGAAATACTATTTGGATGTCTAAATGATGCGGAGCAAATATGTGTAATAAAATGCGATCGTGGTTGCTATTTACCCCTACTCAAAAATCAAGCTAAACAACCCCGTGAAGGTGATAGTATAGCAAGTTCGTTCCCACGAGGAAAGGACTGTGTTGAAATTCTAAAGAAAATATTTTTGTGTTTTTGTAATTATCAAAATGAAAGTAAGAAATTAAAGAACAAAACTACAACTAAAATGGTGATTTAATTTAAAACGTAAATTAAGCAAGTGTACTCCTGAGATTATATTTTAGGATTACATAAAAAGCACACACATACATCCTATCTATGGTCATGCAAAACAAGGGTAAATAACCTAACTCACGCTCTCCTATTAGGCTAAAGGCAAGGAATGAATTAAGCACTTACCTACTTAGATATTAATTAATTCGTTTAACCATCCTATTAGGCTAAAGGCAAGGTTTACTTCCTTAATTAATCCAGAATCTATTGCAACTACCAACTCAACCAAACCCTCAAGTTCAACCGCTCCATTAGGCTAAGGCAACGCCCGAACCAGTCACGCTAATGCTAAACTAATCCTCCAAATTCCTCCTATTAGGCTAAAGGTAAGAATTAATGAAGAATTAATCTAACAAATTCACAACCAACCCACAATAGATCCCAAACAACCTACTCTAATCCTCCTATCAGGCTAAAGGTAAGATTAAAGCAAGTTATCTCTAAGTAATTTACTGCACTTTAAGAAAATATTCATCATACATAATCCGGCCAAAATCATTCATAATTATGAAGAACACAGCAAAACTTACTTCACAAAGACCAAAGATAGAACTTAGTATGTAAATTAAGCACACAAACCCATATTCATAATCCCGGGAGCACAATAGATTTAGCCAAGCATGGCTAAATCAAACATCATCATATTAATGTTAATTAAGCACAATATTGACAACATAAATTAAAAAGAAAGATAACACCTTGAATAGAGAATCCGTAGATGAAATCTTTGTTTCTAAATTAATGAAATCAATACTCAACGATGTTCCCAATCCGTACAGCTTCAATTCTCCGTGAATAGCTAAAAGAATGAAACCCTAGCTATTACAAAGAAATAAAACCCTTGTTCAAGCTCTCTCAAAGTTGTCACCCCCTAAAATATGTAAACCCTAGCCTTATTTATAGTAATTTAATGAAGATATTTGCTAATAAGTCCTTAATGGACGCCTTGTTGAAAAAGGAAACCCAAAGTGGGCCAAAATCGCAAATTTCCAAAAATTAGGTCGTAAACCTGCGTATTTCCCGACGTCGCGACGTCCATGGCCGCACGTAAAAACGTCCACGCACGTCGCGACGTGGAGGGTCTGACGTCGCGACGTGGGGGGGGTCCCGACGTCGCGACGTATCTCACTGGAAATTTCTCAAAACTTGTCCAAAAATTCAACCAAAAATCACATTTTTAATGTCGCGACGTGGAGGATTTTCAGCACGACGTGCACCTACATCGCGACGTGAAGGGTCTGACGTCGTGACGTGTAGATTTTTGTTCAACAATTTCGTGATCTTTCTTCCATTTTTCCTCCACTTTGCAACCGATTTGACTCCTTTGTGATTTTCCTCTTCGAAGAACACACCATGGTCAACAAACCTACAATTAAAACACTAAAACGAATAAAAACGAACAAGAACGACCAAAGAATTAAGTATAAACCCTACATAATCGGTGAATAAATTCACCTCATCAATTTCCCCCACACTTAACCTTTGTTCGTCCCCGAACAAACTAAACTAAAAACAACAAACCTAAACAAAAGTCTAAAACAAAAACCCTAACAAAAATTCTAACACATAACAATCAAAACGCATCCAACTTCATCAATTCAATCTAAGGATAAATGTCATATATGAACCTCATAATCTCAAGTAGTCAAATGTCAAGTACACATAATATACGTCTCCAAATGTTATCAAAGTCCATTAACGTACTCATTTAGACACGTTGAGCCAACCATGTGTGTGTGCGATAGGTTCCACCTCAGTTCATAACTCATCTACAATTACGCCATAAGTCAGGGTTCCAACAACTAAGTCTTCGTCTCAACTTTTCCTCACTACCATATTAACAATTCATTATTAAACTCATATAAATGAGGATTAACTCGACAAACCTTTAGGTTTATAAATAACACTCGTTCCCCCAGACTGTCACACATAATTAGGGTATTTCAATGGAATTCCCGTGACATCCACCTGGAGTACTGTCTCACCTTCGGGTTTTAGACCCATTCCCACTCATGCAAGTTCTCAATTAACTATTCGTTTAAGAGCAGTCTCGCAGAGGAGTGGCAATATGAAGCCAGAGTCTTACGGCTTCTAATCTCGTTACCATCCATATGAGTTCTCTTAGGGTTATTATTAAAAGCAATCTCATAGAGGGATGATAATATGAGCTAAACAAGCTTAAAAATGCAAAAGCATTAAGTGCAAACATTTATGCAAGAACATTTATTAAAGAACACAATTTTAAACGAGTTATATAAGTTTCAACTAAACAAAGCGTTAAAAACACTCCAACCTACTTAATGATTACAAACTCGTCAATTCCCTCAGTAGTTCCCCTAACTGCATAAAAATGGTTGACTCAAAATGCTAAACTTTCCATCAAAGACCCGACTCCCTCTAGATAGCATATTACTTTCCTATCCACATCGAATCTTTCGATAAAATCCAAATCATCGGCAACATAGCACTTATCACAACAAGATCAAAATTTTAAAAATTGGATACTACACAAAAAATGCCTAAAAACCATGGTTTAACTATGAAAAGAATTATCATTACCAACATACTTATTTACGAGCTAAGGTTAACTCAAGGGAATAACTAATACGAATGGGACATAATTAAAAATTTAAAATAAATCCTAATTCATAAAATTTAAAATACTAAGAAAGACTAATTAGCCATTAATCCAAGCATAACATCCACACTTCAACTCCCAAGAAATTAAGCATAAAGACATACAAAACAACATGAAATAAATAACATGAATTTCATCCCCCCCACACTTAAAATACACATTGTCCTCAATGTGTGAGAAAAGGAAAGAATTGAACTATAATCCATGTCATTCCCGAAAAGCTTGTTGTGCGGTTGAGGCCTTGGCAATGTCTCAAGTAGCCTTCTTCTTTATTCAAACTACCAACTAAAGAAAAAAAACTATTAATTTAAAAGAAAGGTGAGAAGGTAGTTCTAGGTTTATTTGGTCCCTAGCTAGACCTTATTATTGTGGCATTCTCCTTCAAGATTCGGAATACCTATCCTTATACAAAAAGAATGCTCTTTCATAAGCACTTCGTCTTCTAGCATATTGCTTCTTGTGCAACCATTTGAGGAGGAACTTGAGCTCATGCATGTGAGGAGCAAGTTCAATAAACTCAACTTTGTACCACTCTTTCTCCTCTAAGGTAGGCTCCTCCTTTTCTTCTTCCACTATTGACTTTGGAATTTCCCATGGCTTATCATCCTTCAATGTCACATTTTCTTCCTCCCTGTTTGAACTACAAGAATCCACCAAAGACTTTGCATCCATGGTCTCAATGAAATCATCAGTAATTTCAAAGATGAATGTGTCAATAAAACAAGTCTCTACCATATTAGCTATTTCATGAAAAATATGCAAGTCTTCCTCATCTAAGCTAACATGGTATTCAGCTTTAGGCACCTCCACATCATCAACACATTGAACAATATTATCATCTAATAAAGGGGTCTCAGTGTGCATCATTTTAATAACATCTATCATATCATTTAAACCATGAAATTCCATGTAAGATGTCAAAATAACGCAAGAATTCACTATGTTGGCTATTTTATTACAAATTGACATGTCTTCCTCACATAAACCAACATAGGGGTCAAGGTAGGAGGTCTCTTCATTATCAAAACAAACAATATTGGATTCATGTAATATTGGTTCATCATTAATGCATTCCTCCAAATTATCTACAACATACAAAGATTTCAACTCACTAGGACACTTTGAAATACATTCATCATAAGAATCATTAAACTCAAAATCACAATCTATAGAAGTTGGGACACTATGATGTAATGAATCATGTTGTGATAAAAAAGATGAGATATAATATGAATGGACAATTTGTACCTCACTATTGCTCGATGTTGCATTAGATGAACATTCTTGGGATTTATTATGTAGAGTTTCCTTGAATTTTTCTACCTGTACCTCCAAGTTTTTTATTGGGGCACTATGATCTCTCAATATGTCATCTTGACTCTTTATGAATGTCTCTGTTCGAACAAAACTTTGATGTAGCTCCTCCCCAAATTTATCTAGTTTCTCCATGAGTTTATTGAGCATATAATCTAGTGGCGCTTCCATTTCATTCTTGAGATGCATTTTGTTGTTTTGTTCATGAATCGACCACTCCCTATCATAGCCCGAATAATATCCAAACTCTCTTTGAGAATGAGAAAAAGAGTGTTGGCCAAAATCATAGTTATTTCCCCACGTGCAAGATCCTTGCTCCCTCAAATAATGTTCGTAATCACCTTGATAATTGCATGCATTCCCAATTTGATAGGAGCATTGAGAAGTGGGATGATCCCTTTGGCACAACCTACAAGAAACAACATTCATTCTCAAAGTAGCTTGTTCATTATCATACAAGTTCAAATTTTTCAATGGATCTTCAAAACAAGGTAAAGATAAATAACACGAAGGTTCACTATATCCCCATTCATTGGTCTTTCCATATACTAAATGGCGAAAATCTCCAAATACTCTAGAGTTTGGTTGTTTATCATCCACTCTATGTGGTGGGTCAAAATTAATTTCAAAGGATTCCCCAAACCTCCTAGACATACTTAGATAGAAATTAAAATAAAAAATAAATAAATAACTAAATAACAAAAAATAAAAAAATCAAATCAAATCAAAACACAAAAAAAAAATAATAATAAAAAAATGAATAAAATATTTACAACTAGTATTCACAAAAAAGCTAAAATTTCAACACGGTTGCTTTCCCCGGCAACGGCGCCAAAATTTTGATGCGGAGCAAATATATGTAATAAAATGTGATCGTGGTTGCTATTTACCCCTACTCAAAAATCAAGCTAAACAACCCCGTGAAGGTGATAGTATAGCAAGTTCGTTCCCACGAGGAAAGGACTGTGTTGAAATTCTAAAGAAAATATTTTTGTGTTTTTGTAATTATCAAATTGAAAGTAAGAAATTAAAGAACAAGACTACAACTAAAATGGTGATTTAATTTAAAACGTAAATTAAACAAGTGTACTCCCGAGATTATATTTTAGGGTTACATAAAAAGCACACACATACATCCTATCTATGGTCATGCAAAACAAGGGTAAATAACCTAACTCACGCCCTCCTATTAGGCTAAAGGCAAGGAATGAATTAAGCACTTACCTACTTAGATATTAATTAATTCGTTTAACCATCCTATTAGGCTAAAGGCAAGGTTTAATTCTTTAATTAATCCAGAATCTATTGCAACTACCAACTCAACCTAACCCTCAAGTTCAACCGCTCCATTAGGCTAAGGCAACGCCCGAACCAGTCACGCTAATGCTAAACTAATCCTCCAAATTCCTCCTATTAGGCTAAAGGTAAGAATTAAGGAAGAATTAATCTAACAAATTCACAACCAACCCACAATAGATCCCAAACAACCTACTCTAATCCTCCTATCAGGCTAAAGGTAAGATTAAAGCAAGTTATCTCTAAGTAATTATGAAGAACACAGCAAAACTTACTTCACAAATACCAAAGATAGAACTCAGTATGTAAATTAAGCACACAAACCCATATTCATAATCCCGGTAGCACAATAGATTTAGCCAAGCATGGCTAAATCAAACATCATCATATTAATGTTAATTAAGCACAATATTGACAACATAAATTAAAAAGAAAGATAACACCTTGAATAGAGAATCCGTAGAAGAAATCTTTGTCTCTAAATTAATGAAATCAATACTCAACGATGTTCCCAATCCGTACAGCTTCAATTCTCCGTGAATAGCTAAAAGAATGAAACCCTAGCTATTACAAAGAAATAAAACCCTTGTTCAAGCTCTCTCAAAGTTGTCACCCCCTAAAATATGTAAACCCTAGCCTTATTTATAGTAATTTAATGAAGATATTTGCTAATAAGTCCTTAATGGACGCCTTGTTGAAAAAGGAAACCCAAAGTGGGCCAAAATCGCAAATTTCCAAAAATTAGGTCGTAAACCTGCGTATTTCCCGACGTCGCGACGTCCATGGCCGCGCGTAAAAACGTCCACGTACGTCGCGACGTGGAGGGTCTGACGTCGCGACGTGGGGGGGGGGGTCCCGACGTCGCGACGTATCTCACTGGAAATTTCTCAAAACTTGTCCAAAAATTCAACCAAAAATCGCATTTTTAACGTCGCGACGTGGAGGATTTTCAGCACGACGTGCACCCACGTCGCGACATGAAGGGTCTGACGTCGCGACGTGTAGATTTTTCTTCAACAATTTCGCAATCTTTCTTCCATTTTTCCTCCACTTTGCAACCGATTTGACTCCTTTGTGATTTCCCTCTTCCAAGAACACACCATGGTCAACAAACCTACAATTAAAACACTAAAACGAATAAAAACGAACAAGAACGACCAAAGAATTAAGTATAAATGCTACATAATCGGTGAATAAATTCACCTCATCACTAAACACTGCTGAAATGGAAAAGTGCAATTATTTTTTCCTTTTCCTTTCAAATGACATTTTCTCTGTACATTATGCAAGGGTCATGATTTCAACAAAGAAGATTTTGGCCCTCGTACCGTTATTCCTTTTTTTATCAATTTAATTTGGCAATTGTGTATTTCTTCCTTTCTATTAAAGAAAAATCAATCAATATTTACATTAGTGTCTTTTACAAATGATAAAAATAATTTTGTTGAATTGATTTTACAGTATACAAAACTTGGATAGCGGAGCATAAAACTGCAATTAGTTCAAATGCACCAGCCGTGATAATGGAGGAGAGAATCTTATTAATGATGATGAGATGGTGATCAATAGTTGAGTAGACAATGCGAGGACTGTAAAGGTTATGGTCACTATGAGATTTTGATATATTGTTTAGATTTAGTATTAGTAGGTTGGTTTGAAATAAAAATATTTTGTACTTATATTTTGGTCCTTTAGCTCATTGTAATGAATTGGTTATTTTTTTAATTTTATTTTTTAATTCCTATTTTTTAAATTTGAATTAATTATTTTAATACTATAATAATTAGAATATGACATGAAAAAATACAATTGTTTTTGAAGTTGTGGTTTCTGTTGATATGTTTTATGAACCAATGCCATTGCGGTCAATAAATGTCACCATAAATCCTAACTATACATGTTTTTATTATATTTAAAACTTTATTTTGACTAGATATCTTAATTAGACCTTATATTCCTCTATAATGAATAATCTATTAACACAAATAATACAAGTTTCAAATATAATCCATGCAAAATTTCAATTTTTTCCCATTTAGTCCATAGACTTTTTCTTCTATTTTCTTTGTTCAAAAAATTATAGTAAGCCTATTAGGAAGGTAATTAAGTTTACAATAAATTTTAATAACCTCTACCCACCTCCCATGTATAAATATTTTTACCCAAAAAGAATGAATAGCACTACAAATAACCTTTATATAAACAATATTTTCTTGACATTTCTCTCTCATTAAAGATTTCAAAATTATAAAGTAAGAAGATGAAGAAATTTTTTAATCTCGAATCTAGTGATGATGTGAGGATGACCATGATAAATCCTTTCTTGAATTTTCACCTCTGTAGACTTAATAATCTATTAGCGTAAAAATTCTATTATGACTATCTATTTTAATAGTTTTTTTTGTCAACATTTACCATTTCTATTTTTGTATATATTTTATATAACTTACATGAGTGTAAAATTAGAAATTTCTATTCACAATTATTTAGTACTTACGAAATTTTGAAACTTTTATCTGTGAAAATTTTAATAATTTAAACTACTGTTAAAAATCATATCACTTGATTGTAACAGTAGTAAAAATTCAGAGACTAATGTATAGCTCGTAGCAAGTTGTTGTTCCACAATAAGTAATTATATAATTGCTAAGAATCAATTGTAAATAAGCTATAGTCAAATTATACTCAGTTTTGTGATTCTAAACTGGAATTGGAATAGTATTTGGATGTTTAAAAATTGTTAAAATGGAAAAATGCTACTATTTTCTTCTTCTACTATCAAATGACATTTTTTATATACATTAATATATGCAGGGGCCATGATTTTAGAAAAGTAGATTTTGGCCATCGTACAGTTATTCCTTTTTATAAAGTCAATTTGATACTTATGTATTTTCTCCTTTGTATCAAAGGAAAATCAATCAATATTAAAGTAGTGTTTTTGAAAAATATTGAAAATAATTATATAGAATCAATTTTAATAGATACAAAACTTGCGTAGCGGAGCATCGAGACAGCAATTAGTTCAAACGCACTGGCAGCGGTAACAAAAGAGACGATCCTATTAATGATGATGAGATGGTGGTCGACACTTAAGTAGACGATGTGAGTACTGTGAAGGTAATTGTAACCATGAGGTTTTGACACATTTTCTAGATTTAGTATGAGTAGGTTACGTAGTGGTTTTGAAATGAAATAGTTTTTTACTTATTTAGGGACTTTTGCTCACTGTAATGGAAATTAGTTTTTGGTTATTTTTTAATTATTTTTTTCAACTGAATTAATTGTTTTAATACTGGAATGATTAGAATATAAGAAGTAAAAAATACAATTGTTTATTGGAGGTGTGGTTGTTATTGATGTGTTCTATGAACCAATGCCATGAGAGTTAATAAATATCCTTATAAATCCTAACTATACATGTTTTTATTGTATTTAAAATTTTATTTTAACTTGATATATTAATTAGAGCTTATACTATACAATGAATAATTTATTAACACAAATTTCCATGCAAAATTTTAATTTGTTTCCCATTTGGTTATTAGATTTCTTCTTACTTTTGTTTTTCAAAAACATTATAATAAGCCTTCTAAGAAGGTAATTAAGTTTACAATAAAATTGACCAACCTTCACCCACCTACTATGCATAAATATTTTTACCTAAAAAGAATGAATAACACTACAAATAATCTCTATATAACTAATATTTTCTTGGCATTACTCTCTCATCAAACATTTAAACTCTTCACATTATAAAGCAAGAAGATGAAGAAATGTTCTAATCTTTTAATCTAGTGATGATAGTGATGATGACGATGATAAATTCTTTCTTGATTTTTCATCTATATGGATTTAATAGTTTACCAGAGTAAAAATTCTATTATAACCATCTATTTTACTATTTTTTGTCAACTTTTATCATTTCTATATATTTTTTATATAACTTACATGAGCGTAAAAATAGAAATTTTCATTCACATTGATTTAGTACTTACAAAATTTCAAAATTCGCATATGTGAATTTTGATACTTTAAACTGCGGCTAAAAAGTATACCACTTGATTGCAATAGTAGCAAAAAATTTCAAATCCTGATTATAATCGGTAGCAAGTTATTGTTCCACAAGAAGTAATTAATAGGTAAGATTTAATCATATATAAGAGAAACTTAAATTATACTCAGTTTTAAAATTTTAAACTGGAATCGAATTAGTATTTGGATGTTTAAACACTGTTGAAATAGAAAAGTGCAATTATTTTCTTCTTCTGCTCTCAAATAACATTTTTCCTATACATTATTCAGGGATCATGATTTAAGCAAAATAGATTTTGGCCCTCGCACAGTTATTTCCTATTTATCAAGTCAATTTGACATTTATGTATTTCTTCTTTTGTATCAAATGAAAATCAATTAATATTTACAGTAGCGGTTTTCAAGAAATGATGAAAATAATTATGTAGAATCGATTACTGTTTACAAAACTTGCCTTCCGGAGCATCAAGGCATTAAATATTTCAAATGCACCGGCCGTATTAACGGAGGAGATGCTCATGTTAATGATGATAAGGTAATGTTTGATAGTTGAGTAGACGATACAAGGACTGTGAAGCTAATGGTAACAATGAGGTTTTGACATATTGTCTGTATTTAGTACGAGTAAGTTTCGTAGTGAGTTTGAAATGAAAAATTTTCGTACTTATTTAGAGCATTTTGGTCACTGTAATTGAAATTACTTTTGGATATTCTTCTATTTTTTATTTTTTTAATTTCTATTTTTTTTCAAATGAATTAATTATATAAATAATTGAATGATTAGAATATACAAAAAAAAACCAATTGTTTCTTAAAGGTGTGGTTCTTGTTTATGTGTTATAGGAACCAATGCCATGGGAGTGAATAAATATCCTCCTAAATCCTAACTATTCATATATTTATTGTATTAAATTTATATTTTAACTTGATATATTAATTAGAGCTTATACTACTCTAAAATGAATAATCTATTAACTCAAATTTCCATGCAAAATTTTAATTTGTTTCCCATTTGGTAACTAGACTTCTTCTTACTTTTCTTTTCTCAAAAAAAAAAAAAATTAATAATAAGCCTATTAGGAAGGTAATTAAGTTTACAACAAATTTAATTAACTGCCACCCACCTATCATGCATAAATATTTTTACTCAAAAAGAATGAATAACACTACAATTAAACTTTATAATAAGCCTATTAGGAAGGTAATTAAGTTTACAACAAATTTAATTAACTGCCACCCACCTATCATGCATAAATATTTTTACTCAAAAAGAATGAATAACACTACAATTAAACTTTATATAAACAATAGTTTCTTGACATTGCTCTCTCATTAAACATTTAAACTCTTCAAAATTATAAAGCAAGAAGATGAAGAAATGTTTTAATCTCGAATCTAGTGATGATTGTAAGGATGACCATGATGAATCCTTTCTTGATTTTTCACCTTTATCGATTTAATAATCCATCGAAATAAAAATTCAGTTTTGACCATCTATTTTACTAGTATTTTTTGTCAACATTTACCATTTTTAGACATTTTTATATATAACTTACATGAGTTTAAAATTACAAATTTTTATTCACAATGATTTAGCACTTACAAAATTTCAAAATTTTTATATAGGCAATTTTTTTGATAATTTAAACTACTTTTAACAAGCATACCACTTGATTGTAATAGTAGTAAAAAAAATTTGAATCCTTTTTTATTGCCCATCAAAAGTTATTGTTCCCCACAAAAAGTAATTAATATGTAAGAATCAATACTAAATAAGTGATACCCAAATTATACTCATTTTTGAGATTCTAAACTAGAATTGGAATAATATTTGAATATTTAAAAATTGCTGAAATGGAAAAATGCTACTATTTTCTTATACTCTCAGATGACATTTTATATATACATTAATATATGCAGAGGTCATGATTTTAGAAATGTAAATTTTGGCTATCGTATGGTTATTCCTTTTTATTAATCAATTTGAAACTTGGATGTTTCTTCCTTTATATCAAAGGAAAATCAATTAATATTTATAGTAGTATTTTTTGACCAATGATGAAAATAATTATATAGAATAAATTCTACTGTTTACAAAACATGGGTAGCGGAGCATCAAGACAACAATTAGTTCAAATGCACCAGTTGTAGTAACTAAGGAGACGTTCATATTAATGATAATAAGATGGTAGTTGATAGTTGAGTAGACGATGTGAGAACTATGAAGTACCTATAATCACGAGGCTATGATATATTGTTTAGATTTAGAACACGAAGGTTACGTAGTGGATTGGAAATGTGATAGGGGAAAATATTCTTATAAAATATGCCCGTAGTTGCTATCTACCCCTAATAAAAAATAGTGCTAAACAACCCCTTAATGGTGTAAGTATAGCAAGTTCGTTGCCACAGACAAAGGACAATGTTGAAATTCTAAAGACAATATTTTTGGGTTTTTATAATTATTGAACTAAAAAGAGTAAAGTAAATGACAAAGCACACTAACGAAAACAATGACTTGATTTAAAATACTAATTAAACAAGTGTACTCCAGAGATTATATTTAAGGGTTATTAAAAAGTACAATCACATCCTCTTTATGGTCATGCAAAATAATGGTAAATAACATAACTCATGCCCCCCCCTATATGGCAAGAGGCAATGAATGATTTAGGCTCTTACCTACTTAGATATCAACTAATTCATGAAAGCCTCTTATGTGGCAAGAGGCAAGGTTAACTTCCTTAATTAACACGAAATCTAATTCAACTACTAAAAAACGAACCCTCAAATCTAACCGCTCCTATGTGTCAAGAGGCAACGGCGAATCAAATCACGCTAATGCTAAACTAATCCCCCAAACTCCCCCTATATGGCAAGAGGCAAGAGCTAAGGCAAAATTAGCCTAACAAATTCACAACCAACACACAAGAAATTACAAACAACCTACTCTAATCATCCTATGTGGCAAGAGGCAAGATTAAAGCATGATATCTCTAAATAATTCACTGCACTATATGAGTATATTTATGATACACAATACTCGCGCGATATATCATGCATAATTAAGAAGCACACAGCAAAACTCATTTACCCAAGACCATTAAATAGAACATAATATCTGTAAATTAAGCACAAAAATTCTTATTCATAATCCCGAGAGCACAATAGATTTACCCTAGCATGGCTAAACCGAACATCATAACATTAAATATTAAGAACATAATTGAAAACATAAATTGAGGAAGAAATATAACACCTTAAATTGTAAATCCTTGGACGAAAACTTTAGCTCCGAAAAGAATGAATTCAATAACTGATGAGTCTCAAAAAGTCTCATATCGGTGGAGCACTATCGGCAGGTCATCTGGACGTCAGGAAAATACCGAAGACCTACAAAAAGTCCTCGAGATTGATCCCAGGGAAGATACTCCAATGGCTAAGTCAGTAATGAGCCTTAAGCCTTTTCTAGTATGTATTTCAGAATACTAATATTCCATCCCCCTCCCAAGTGAGAGAGGGGAGGTATTTATAGAATACATACCTGAATTAGAGTTGTAATGAAACTCTAGTAACGTACCTTGAAGAAGGGGTTGCTGTGATGTAAGAGTTGTAATAGGATTGTAACTCTTAGCATACATGTGTAATGAAAATAATTGTTGGTAAGGAGTTGGACTCCTATGACCAGAATAATACTTGTCATGATAGAATTCTATTTCTGAGGTATTATACTTATACAAGAATTCAACCCTCATTAATAGCCCCTCAGATCGGATTGTATTTATCCAATCCGATCTGAACAATATTTTTGTATAACACCGTTCTGTTATGTACACATTTATTTCTTTAAATTTCGTGCCCAAAAAACACGCTTACACATTCTTACGCACGACTCATCCAAACTGTCGTTTTAGCTGCACGTTCTCCAACACAGCTGTCACGTCCGTTCGACTTCCCACTCCTTTTGCCTATAAATAGGGAGTTCTCAGAATTCATTTTCACTTGCATTCTTCAAATTTTTCAATTTCTCAGTTCGGGTCAAACTTTTTGAGCGGTGCTTCCAGCTTTCTAGCCTTCCAGCCTAGATTGAGTCTGCCTCTTCATTCACAAGTAAGTAATGTCCAATTCAGAATATTCCAATTCATCTTCTAAAATTCGTTCTGAGAATAACTTAGAAACTGAGCACGATTCTCCTACGCACGAATCTACACACACTTCCAGTGGTGATATGAAACCCGGATCGATTCGCTCCAAACCCTGGCTTGTATGTCACGGAAACAATTGCAGGACCTTCGAATAAAATCAATGAACAAGAACAATCTAACAAGTAGATTGGAATTTACACGCCAATTGATAAAGCCGCTTCGCGCAAACTAATCCATTCTCAAGATTTGTTAGTTTGAAAACCCTTCGCAGGAAATCAAAGTCACAAAAATAAAAACATTCACTGTTTTATTTCTCAAAATTCTTCTCTCCTCCAAAAAAACGCAAATAAGATGCCTATTTATAGGCTACAAGCTTACCCTAACTTGCTAAACAAGTAGTCTAATTGGAAAAGGAAACTAACACTTAATTAATCCAAATTAGGAAACCTTTCCTATTTGGAAACAACTTATTAACCTAAATTAAAAATAAATAAAACTGGAAACTTCCTAATAATTCACATGTTAATTCCATGCAAGGATTATTAACCATGTGAGACAAAAATTATTAAAAATTAAATAAATGCAAAACACTAAAATTCCGCAGTTGTCCGCGTCATAACGTGATGTGCGACTTCACGGCGTGTTTTCACCTTGATCCCGTCAGAATCTGGAAAAATGCAAAACATCAAAGTTTTAGCTCTGGATCTTAGCTTTCTAATGCAACTCGAATCAACCCATTCTGAGTTACAAGGAGAGAGATATGGCCCAATTACTAAAACGTGGCAGAATCTCTCAGCAAACAATATTTGACGCCTCTTGTCATGATTTCCTTTGTTATCCCATTTTAGAGTCTCGGATCTCCTTGGGGACCAACATGAGGCTTATTCTCCATCCTATTCCAGGCCTCCATACATGAGATTCATCTTTAACAATTGGAATAAGTACCTTGGATTTTCTGGAACATGTGATCACACATGATTTTGTATCATTCCCTTCTACTTGAAAAAGATTTGTCCTCAAATCTTGTTGATTGGCAACAAGGGAATCCAACACAAAACCTGGAAAATTGTCAAGACAAAAAGACAAAATATATGGAAATTCACACTCATTATTTTTCCCCTCTTTGCCTTTTTCTACAACCCTCACCTCAAGGCTTTTGTCATTCAAATCATGAATAAATTCATTTTCTTGCTTCTCATGATTTACCATAAAATTATCAATAAATGCACAATCACCAAAAACAATAAAAGAATCAACATCATCACAAGAAGGTTCTTCAAGAGTAATAATTTGATTAACAACCTCTTCTTCTTGAATTGTCTTCATTAACGTCAAAGCTTCCACCAATATGGGTGAGTTAATTTCCCGCAAAGAAGCTTCTTCTTCCTTGGATTTATTCTCCTCAATGGTAGACTCAATATCCTCCAAAACAACCTTTGGCCAAGACATATCCAAAAGAAATTCGCCTTCACATTCGGGCACAATAATGATCTCTTCAATGGTGTTTGCCACAATTGGTTGTGGAATAGCATCAACCCATGCCCATGTAGAAGGATCACCAATAACATAAGATTTTGGATCCTTAAATTTAGCAACGCCATCAACAATAACAACTTTCAATTGACTTACGCATTGAATCTCAGTATGACCATATCCCAGACATGTACCACATCTAGGTATCTTTGGTTTGGGATTTTTCATTTCATGGAAAGCCCAAATTTCTTGTTCAATCTCCTCGTCAGTTTTAGGTAATATGGGGGTGGACATAATTTCATTCTTTCTAGACCAACTCAAATTATCCCATTGAGACTCAAAAGCCATATCCACAATTCCAAGAAACTCTACTTGATATTAACAACAAAGATCCAAATTCTTTAACTTTTCACCAAAAATCAAAACCAACACAATTAAAGATATAATTGCTTGACACCAATCACAAAATAAAATTTATGACAGGCTTGCGAATATCAAACAATTTGAATTCAATTTTATAAGGAAAAATTGAAAACCTGATTTTTGTTCGAAGAACTGTTTTCTGATACCACTTGATACGAAACCCGGATCGATTCACTCCAAACCCTGGCTTGTATGTCACGGAAGCAATTGCAGGACCTTCGAATAAAATCAATGAACAAGAACAATCTAACAAGTAGATTAGAATTTACACGCCAATTGATAAAGCCGCTTCGCGCAAACTAATCCATTCTCAAGATTTGTTAGTTTGAAAACCCTTCGCAGGAAATCAGAGTCACAAAAATAAAAACATTCACTGTTTTATTTCTCAAAATTCTTCTCTCCTCCAAAAAAACGCAAATAAGATGCCTATTTATAGGCTACGAGCTTACCCTAACTTGCTAAACAAGTAGTCTAATTGGAAAAAGAAACTAACACTTAATTAATCCAAATTAGGAAACCTTTCCTATTTGGAAACAACTTATTAACCTAAATTAAAAATAAATAAAACTGGAAACTTCCTAATAATTCACATGTTAATTCCATGCAAGGATTATTAACCATGTGAGAAAAAAATTATTAAAAATTAAATAAAATGCAAAACACTAAAATTCCGCAGTTGTCCGCGTCATAACGTGATGTGCGACTTCACGGCGTGTTTTCACCTTGATCCCTTCATAATCTGGAAAAATGCAAAACATCAAAGTTTTAGCTCTGGATCTTAGCTTTCTAATGGAATCAACCCATTCTGAGTTACGATGAGAGAGATATGGCCCAATTACTAAAACGTGGCAGAATCTCTCAGCAAACAATATTTGACGCCTCTTGTCATGATTTCCTTTGTTATCCCCTTTTAGAGTCTCGGATCTCCTTGGGACCAACATGAGGCTTATTCTCCATCCTATTCCAGGCCTCCATACATGAGATTCATCTTTAACAATTGGAATAAGTACCTTGGATTTTCTGGAACATGTGATCACACATGATTTTGTATCATTCCCTTCCACTTGAAAAAGATTTGTCCTCAAATCTTGTTGATTGGCAACAAGGGAATCCAACACAAAACCTGGAAAATTGTCAAGACAAAAAGACAAAATATATGGAAATTCACACTCATTATTTTTCCCCTCTTTGCTTTTTCTACAACCCTCACCTCAAGACTTTTGTCATTCAAATCATGAATAAATTCATTTTCTTGCTTCTCATGATTTACCATAAAATTATCAATAAATGCACAATCACCAAAAACAATAAAAGAATCAACATCATCACAAGAAGGTTCTTCAAGAGTAATAATTTGATTAACAACCTCTTCTTCTTGAATTGTCTTCATTAACGTCAAAGCTTCCACCAATATGGGTGAGTTAATTTCCCGCAAAGAAGCTTCTTCTTCCTTGGATTTATTCTCCTCAATGGTAGACTCAATATCCTCCAAAACAACCTTTGGCCAAGGCATATCCGAAAGAAATTCGCCTTCACATTCGGGCTCAATAATGATTTCTTCAATGGTGTTTGCCACAATTGGTTGTGGAATAGCATCAACCCATGCCCATGTAGAAGGATCACCAAAAACATAAGATTTTGAATCCTTAAATTTAGCAACGCCATCAACAATAACAACTTTCAATTGACTTACGCATTGAATCTCAGTATGACCATATCCCAGACATGTACCACATCTAGGTATCTTTGGTTTGGGATTTTTCAATTCATGGAAAGCCCAAATTTCTTGTTCAATCTCCTCATCAGTTTTAGAAAATATGGGGGTGGACATAATTTCATTCTTTCTTGACCAACTCAAATTATCCCATTGAGACTCAAAAGCCATATCCACAATTCCAAGAAACTCTACTTGATATTAACAACAAAGATCCAAATTTTCTTTAACTTTTCACCAAAAATCAAAACCAACACAATTAAAGATATAATTGCTTGACACCAATCACAAAATAAAATTTATGAAAGGCTTGCGAATATCAAACAATTTGAATTCAATTTTATAAGGAAAAATTGAAAACCTGATTTTTGTTCGAAGAACTGTTCTCTGATACCACTTGATACGAAACCCGGATCGATTTGCTCCAAACCCTGGCTTGTATGTCACGGAAGCAATTGCAGGACCTTCGAATAAAATCAATGAACAAGAACAATCAAACAAGTAGATTGGAATTTACACGCCAATTGATAAAGACACTTCGCGCAAACTAATCAATTATCAAGATTTGTTAGTTTGAAAACCCTTAGCAGGAAATCAACGTCACAAAAATAAAAACATTCACTGTTTTATTTCTCAAAATTCTTCTCTCCTCCAAAAAAATGCAAATAAGATGCCTATTTATAGGCTACAAGCTTACCCTAACTTGCTAAAACAAGTAGTCTAATTGGAAAAGGAAACTAACACTTAATTAATCCAAATTAGGAAACTTTTCCTATTTGGAAACAACTTATTAACCTAAATTAAAAATAAATAAAACTGGAAACTTCCTAATAATTCACATGTTAATTCCATGCAAGGATTATTAACCATGTGAGACAAAAATTATTAAAAATTAAATAAAATGCAAAACATTAAAATTCCGCAGTTGTCTGCGTCATAACGTGATGTGCGACTTCACGGCGTGCTTTCACCTTGATCCCGTCAGAATCTGGTAAACGGCAAAACATCAAAGTTTTAGCTCTGAATCTTAGCTTTCTAATGCCACTGGAATCAATCCATTCTGAGTTAGGATGAGAGAGATATGGCCCAATTACTAAAACGTGGCAGAATCTCTCAGCAAACAATATTTGACGCCTCTTGTCATGATTTCCTTTGTTATCCCTTTTTAGAGTCTCGGATCTCCTTGGGACCAACATGAGGCTTATTCTCCATCCTATTCCAGGCCTCCATACATGAGATTCATCTTTAACAATTGGAATAAGTACCTTGGATTTTCTGGAACATGTGATCACACATGATTTTGTATCATTCCCTTCCACTTGAAAAAGATTTGTCCTCAAATCTTGTTGATTGGCAACAAGGGAATCCAACACAAAACCTGGAAAATTGTCAAGACAAAGAGACAAAATATATGGAAATTCACACTCATTATTTTCCCCTCTTTGCCTTTTTCTACAACCCTCACCTCAAGGCTTTTGTCATTCAAATCATGAATAAATTCATTTTCTTGCTTCTCATGATTTACCATAAAATTATCAATAAATGCACAATCACCAAAAACAATAAAAGAATCAACATCATCACAAGAAGGTTCTTCAAGAGTAATAATTTGATTAACAACCTCTTCTTCTTGAATTGTCTTCATTAACGTCAAAGCTTCCACCAATATGGGTGAGTTAATTTCCCGCAAAGAAGCTTCTTCTTCCTTGGATTTATTCTCCTCAATGGTAGACACAATATCCTCCAAAACAACCTTTGGCCAAGGCATATCCGAAAGAAATTCGCCTTCACATTCGGGCTCAATAATGATCTCTTCAATGGTGTTTGCCACAATTGGTTGTGGAATAGCATCAACCCATGCCCATGTAGAAGGATCACCAATAACATAAGATTTTGGATCCTTAAATTTAGCAACTCCATCAACAATAACAACTTTCAATTGACTTACGCATTGAATCTCAGTATGACCATATCCCAGACATGTACCACATCTAGGTATCTTTGGTTTGGGATTTTTCAAATCATGGAAAGCCCAAATTTCTTGTTCAATCTCCTCATCAGTTTTAGAAAATATGGGGGTGGACATAATTTCATTCTTTCTAGACCAACTCAAATTATCCCATTGAGACTCAAAAGCCATATCCACAATTCCAAGAAACTCTACTTGATATTAACAACAAAGATCCAAATTTTCTTTAACTTTTCACCAAAAATCAAAACCAACACAATTAAAGATATAATTGCTTGACACCAATCACAAAATAAAATTTATGAAAGGCTTGGGAATATCAAACAATTTGAATTCAATTTTATAAGGAAAAATTGAAAACCTGATTTTTGTTCGAAGAACTGTTCTCTGATACCACTTGATACGAAACCCGGATCGATTTGCTCCAAACCCTGGCTTGTATGTCACGGAAGCAATTGCAGGACCTTCGAATAAAATCAATGAACAAGAACAATATAAGAAGTAGATTGGAATTTACACGCCAATTGATAAAGCCGCTTCACGCAAACTAATCAATTCTCAAGATTTGTTAGTTTGAAAACCCTTCGCAGGAAATCAGAGTCACAAAAATAAAAACATTCACTGTTTTATTTCTCAAAATTCTTCTCTCCTCCAAAAAAACGCAAATAAGATGCCTATTTATAGGCTACAAGCTTACCCTAACTTGCTAAACAAGTAGTCTAATTGGAAAAGGAAACTAACACTTAATTAATCCAAATTAGGAAACTTTTCCTATTTGGAAACAACTTATTAACCTAAATTAAAAATAAATAAAACTGAAAACTTCCTAATAATTCACATGTTAATTCCATGCAAGGATTATTAACCATGTGAGACAAAAATTATTAAAAATTAAATAAAATGCAAAACATTAAAATTCCGCAGTTGTCCGCGTCATAACGTGATGTGCGACTTCACGGCGTGTTTTCACCTTGATCCCGTCAGAATCTGGAAAAATGCAAAACATCAAAGTTTTAGCTCTGGATCTTAGCTTTCTAATGCCACTGGAATGAACCCATTCTGAGTTACGATGAGAGAGATATGGCCCAATTACTAAAACGTGGCAGAATCTCTCAGCAAACAATATTTGACACCTCTTGTCATGATTTCCTTTGTTATCCCATTTTAGTGTCTCGGATCTCCTTGGGACCAACATGAGGCTTATTCTCCATCCTATTCCAGGCCTCCATACATGAGATTCATCTTTAACAATTGGAATAAGTACCTTGGATTTTCTGGAACATGTGATCACACATGATTTTGTATCAAGTGGTTATTCAGATTCCACTTCTAGTTTATCTGGTAGCTCTCACAATCAACCCAATTTAGCCAAGACTTTGAAAACTACCAAAAAGTTTAGTCTAGTTCGTTTAGGGAAAGAGGATATGGAAGAAACCTCTAAGATTATAGATTCGAGTAACCTAAGCCGAACAGAAAACTTAGGCGGCTTAGAAAACGTAGTTACTCATACTATTCCCTTAGCAATAGAATTTCCCGAAGATAAACCATCAACTTACCGAACAGCGAATGAGGAACCCCCACACTCAAATCCCACCAAAGAAATTGCGAATAAGTTAGAGACCTTAAATTCCACCACAACTATTTCTTCCTTAGCTGATAGTGTTAGGGATTTTTTCATTAGCTCCCAAGTTGCAATCAAAGTTCCTGGGGAGTCAGATGCGGCTAGTCGACCTCCAGATGGCTTTATTAGTATATTCGTAGAACAGCTTAGGGCTGGGCTGAGATTCCCTTTATCTCAGTTCATCAAGGACATTATCGCTGATTACATGATTAGTTTAACCCATTTAACTCTAAACGCGATCAGAATTCTGATTGGGTTTGAGTTGTTTTTCAAACACATTAACTATTCGTGTTCTATACCCTACTTTAGGCACTTCTTCTGCCTAAAATCTTTCGAAAAAGACCCAAGATGGTTCTATTTCACTCGACGATCCAGAAAACAACAGCTTTTAAGTGGAAAACCCAACTCAATTCATGAGTGGAAAGATAAATTTTTCTATCTTAGTTTGAATACTTTAGGATGTGAATGGTTCTACAACGAATCTGGTTGTGTCTCTGACCCTATTTCGATGAAAAAACTACCAACCAATCTAGCTGAGAAGCTAAGGACGGAAAAACGTGTGCTTAACTCCAATATATTTCCTGAACGGGTGTTGGTGTTGGCGGGTATTAGTCCAGCCATTCTCCCATCTGACCACACGGAGCATATAGTGAATGGAAAGGAGGGTATAGACTTTCATCCCTTATCTTATCTTACTTAGATTTACATGTTTTGTTTTGATCGGATTTGCATGTTCTTTTTCAGTGAGCAACATCATAGATCTTTTTGAAGATATCCCAGAACCCGTGGTTGTAGCCGACAAGTCTCATAAAGAAGGGGCTCTTGTGAATGACGTTACTACCAAATCTGTCCATCTCGATGAGGTGAAAAGGGAGGTCATCAGCTAAAGGAAAAGGGAAGAAACCTCCTCACGGTGCTGGGAAATCTCTCAAGCAAGTACAGAAGGTGCTTGAGAAGAGGAAGGCTGAAAGCTCGGTTGATGAGGCTCAGAAAAAGGACCGATTTGCTGAGTTCGAGATTGACGAGGATGACCTATCGGGTCCCTCGCTTCTTGGGGACGTCTTCGTTCCTTATTCGAAAGAACTAGAGGGTGAAGGTAGCTACCCTCTTAATTTCTTCCGTCCCGACCCGTAGATGGGCATCAACGACAGACTTACCATGCAAACGGCTCCCAATTTTATCTATAACTCATGTCCTTGTCGAGACAGAAAAATGATGAGAAGGTCCACTACCGCTTCCTTACATGAACGCCTTGCACTTGGCATTTCTCAGATATTACTTCTGTTTTTCTTTTGCTGCAAGCATTGTGTATTTGTCTTCATTTGTTAATTTTTGTTCTCTTATGAAGGTCATGGTTTTAGCTTCTGAGGTCATAGACCGCAGCGAGGGAGTTTCTAAGGGATTGGATAAACTCTCTGCTGATAAAGATGCCAACCCAGCGGAGATCAAGACACTTACTTCTTCCTTAAAGGCAGAGATGAAAAAATCAACTGAGCTAACGCGCGAAGTTTCCGAGCTGAAGCTTGAAAATGAACTTTTACAAGATGATTTGAAGGCTATTAGAGATTCTAATGACGAGCTGACAGCCCGATTACTCTCTTTAGAATCTCTGGCTTTTTTGACTGGCGAAGGCTCTTCTCAGTTAATTTCCAACTTCTTGTCATCAGAGGAGGCGAGGAAGATGCTGGTCAAGTTATGCACTCTAGCTCGCAATCATGGCTATCACATGGCTTTGGTCGCTCTTAAAGAAAAGGTTCCCGAGCTTGACATAACTTCAGAGAAAGGTTATAATGTCAAGTCCGTTGAAGCTCTAAACCAAGCCTTTGCCGACCTGAAGCTGATGCGGGTTGATGGTCGCCAATATTCTCTTGAGGAAAAGACCAATGAAGAGGATTGAGCCTGCGAGCTCAAATTATCTTGTAATAGTGCTGTAGGTTTTAAAATATTTTCTGAACAGCAGTTTACCAATTTTTGGTATTTTTTGAATGATATTTTTAGATTTTCAATTTGAAAGATCCTTTTAATTTGATGTCTTCAATATCGCATTTGTTACGATTATTGTTATTTCAATTCGATACGAATTAACGTATACGTATATGATTCATGCTTGATCTGCCTTAGCAAAAATCGTTCGCATTAAACGAAAACTAAGCTCAAATATCCATACGAACTGAATTTATATAATAATATGATAAAAATCGAATGAACCGTCACAAACTCAATTCGTTAGCGTATTTTTCCTTTTTTGTGGAAAATCGTAGTAAGTTAACTCGAGATGAATTGAACTTGACCTTTGCATTTGATTAGATATTTTTCCTTTTTGACGAAAAATCAAATGTATGTTCTAAAATCGATCAATTCAAATTGAATTGGATTTCTTATTTGATCTGACATCTTTCCTTTTTGGCGGAAGATCAGAGATTGTGACATAAAATCATATAAGTTGATTAGAATCGAACTTCAAATCCATACGTCATGTAAAATGAACATATGTAAATTATAAATAAACTCGATATGTAAGAATGAACTCATATTGAGTTATTTTATTGATGTCTAGCATCAAAGCTGCGTTACACTTATTGAAACATCAATGTGCTTGATTAAAAATAAAAACGAACCGAAAATAACTTGGAATTACTGATTATATCTTCTTAAATTGGTGATGTTCCGCTCCCTCGGGATAGTTCGTCCATCTAGAGTTTCCAACTTGTAGCTTCCTGCACCTTCGACCTGAGTCACCCTGTAAGGTCCTTCCCAGTTTGGATCAAGCTTTTTGAGCCCTTCAACTCGACTCGCTTCATTCTTTCTCAGAACCAGATCGCCTGGTTGTAGCTGAGTTTTTCTGACTCGCCGATCATAATATCGAGCCATGTCAGCTTTATACTTGGCTTCAGCAAGGTGCGCAGTTTCATGTTTTTCTTCCAACAAGTCCAAGCTTAATCGCAACTCTTCAGAATTCGCCTCTGAAATGTATTAGATTGTTATGAGCTTGGAAGTCCTATTTCTGCAGGTATAACAGCTTCAGAACCATAAGCTAAGCTGAATGGGGTTTCTCGGGTAGCCGTTCTTGGGGTAGTTCAGTATGCCCATAGAGCATTCAGCAGTTCTTCAACCCAATTTTTCGTAGCTTCTCCCAGCCTTTTATTCAAACCTTTAACAATTACTCTATTTGTGACCTCAGTTTGTCCGTTTGCCTGTGGATGCACTACTAAATTGAAATGCTATCTTATATTCAGCTCTTCGCACCAGCTTTTGAATTGATCACTTGCAAATTGTTTGCCGTTGTCAGATATGATTGTGTTCGGTATTCCGAACCGACACACTATCTGTCTCCAGACGAACTTAACCATACTCTTCCCAGAAATTTGCACAAGTCGTTCAGCTTCTACCTATTTTGTGTAGTAGTCAATAGCCACTACCAAATGCTTTAACCATCCAGGAGCCTCAGGAAATGGTCCAGCGATGTTAATTCCCCATTGAGCAAATGGCCATGGACTTTGGATTGTAATCATCTCGGTTTGCGAAACACGTTTGACAATAGCGTGAGTCTGACATTTGGGTCATTTTTGCACCAACTCGTGTGAATCCATACTCATTGTGGGCCAATAATATCCTGATCGCATTGCTTTCTTGGCCAACATGCGTGCTCCGACGTGACTCCCACATGAGCCAATGTGGATTTCTTTCAAAACATACTTCGCCTGTTCATGTCCTAAACAATGCAACCAAGGCATGAGATAACCTTTTTTGAACAAAATTCCGTTCTGGATAGCGTACCTGGCTGATCGTAAGGCTAGTCTATGAGCCGCGACTTTGTCGGGGAGCAGTTCACCATTTGTCAGAAACTTAATAATTGGAGTCATCAAAGTATCTCCCACGTCTTCGATTGCCAAAACTTGCAATTCATCAATGCTTCTTGTTGGCAAGACCTCGACCAGAACCTTCTTCATGAGATGAACATGTGCCGATGATGCCAACTTACTCAGTGCATCAGCTCGCTTGTTCTGAGCAAGGGGTACGCGTTCGATTAAAAACTCTTGAAATTTTTTCTTTAGGTCCTCAGTTTTCTCCAAATACTTCTTCATATTCAGATCTCAGGCCTCATACCCCCCAGTCACTTGGTTTACGATGAGCTGAGAATCGCTGTAAACTTGTAACTTTTTCACGTTCATTTGACAAGCTAACTTCATCCCAGTAATTAGCGCTTCATATTCTGCTTCATTATTTGTTGCTTTGAATTCAAATCGTAAAGCATACGTGAATTCCTGTCTATTTGGATTTGTTAGTATTAACCCAGCTCCTGAACTGTCCTCACTTGAGGCTCTATCAACAAATAAAATTCAAAAACCTTCTTTTTATTTCAAAGAGTTTCCCAGGTCATCCTTTTTTGAAAGATTCTCTTCTGTACCAGAAACTTCTACCATGAAGTCAGCAAGTGCATGGCCTTTTATTGCTGTTCGAGATGAAAATATGATGTCATATTCCCCCAACTCAATTGCCTACTTCATAAGTCGTCCAGATGAATCAGGTTTTTGCAGAACTTGCCTTAGCGGTTTATCAGTTAAGACATGGATTTCATGTGCCTGAAATACGGTTTCAATCTTCTCGAAGCGTTAATAAGGATGAGTGCCAATTTCTCCATTGTAGGATATCTCTGCTCGGCTCCTTGCAAAGCGCGACTTGTGTAGTAGACTGGCTTTTGCGTTCCCTGGTCGTCTCTAACCAGGACTGCACTTACGGCTGCATTGCTTGCTGCCAAGTATAAATACAAAATTTCTCCATGAATTGGTGTTGACAATACTTGCACTTCTGACAAATACCTTTTCAGATCATCGAATGCTTTATTGCAGCTTTCATCCCACTCAAAACTTTTTGCTTTTCTCAATGCCTTGAAGAATGGTAAGCTGCAATCAGCCGATCTCGAAAAAAAATGGTTTAATGAAGCTAAGCGACCTGTGAGTTTCTGCACCTCATTTAAACTTTGGGGGGGCTTCATGTCTAAGATCGCCTGGATCTTTTCTGGATTTTCTAGAATTCCCTGATGCGAGACCACTTGACCAAGAAATTTCCCCTATCCGACTCCAAATGTACACTTCTTTGGATTTAGTTTAAGACCAGTTTCACGCAGTTTCTCTAAAGTCTCTTTCACATCATCTAAGAAAGTTTCTATTCTTCTGCTCTTGATAAGCATGTCGTCAACATAAATTTCCATATTCCTTCCAATCTGATCAGAGAATATTTTATCCACCAATCGCTGATATGTAGCACCGGCATTCTTGAATCCAAAAGGCATTTTGGTGTAACAATACACGCCCTTCTCAGTTATGAAAGCTGTCTTCTCCTCATCATCGTCATCCATATGAATCTGATGATATCCTTTGTATCCATCTAGGAAACATAAGACTTCAAATCCAGAGGTCGCATCCACTTTCTTGTTGATTATTGGTAAAGGATAACAATCTTTTGGACAAGCCTTGTTCAGGTTTTGTAGTCTATACTCCTTTCATGTCATCTGAACTCCAAGCAAAGACATCTTTGAATTCTAACTAGAGATTTGTTAACGATCTCTTTATTCCCATGGGCAATGATGATCCGATGAGAACTGTCTTTTCTGATCCATACTCCTCCAAGGAGACAGCTTCTACCTTTTCTGTTAACATCACATGTTCAGCTCGTTTTTCTGTTCCAACACTGTTATCATTTTCTACTTGCTTCTTTTTACTTCCTTTTAAAGCAATCATATGGCACTCTCTTGTCAACTTCTGATCGCCTCATATAGTTTCAACCCCAGCCTCTGTAGGGAATTTCATAACAAGATGGTATGGGGACCAGATAGCCTTCAGTTGCACCATGGCAGGTCGTCCAAGAATAACATTGTATGGAGATGTGACATTAAGGACCGTGAACTCAACATAGATGAGTCTTTCTTTGGGATATTCTCCCAATGTCACTGGTAGGTTTATCGTTCCGATTAACATCGATGTCTCTCCCGAAAAGCCAATTAGGTGTGAGTGACAAGGTTTTAACTGTTTCTTGTCGATACCCATTTTTTGACAAGTTTCATAATAGAGAATATCGGTCGAACTGTCGTCATCTACATAGATTCTGTGGACTTCCTTATTAGCAATGATTGCTTTAATTAGCAATGCATCGGCATGTGAAAATCGGGTCGGTACCACATCTTTTTCTGAAAAGGTGATGGTATCTGTTGGCTTAAACCGCTTATGAACGGGCTCTTGATCGGGAATTCCTCTGTTCTTCGATTTTTTAGAGTTGATCGAACCTCCATCATAGGGTCCTCTGCTAATGGTGTGAATTACCTCTGTGATATTTCTGTGTACGTCGGGGTTTCTATCATTGCCATTATCCCTTCTCCTCTTTTCATCAGCAAGATCTGGATCCTTCTTATCTTCAGGTCGATTAGATGAATTCCATGGTCGGGTGAATTCTTTTGATAGCCGTTCTGAATCAACTCCTCAATATATTTTCTGAGATCTTTGCAATGTTCTGTGTCATGACCATGTTGGTTATGAAACTTGCAGAATAATTTTTTATTCCTTTAATTATCTGGACTTGACATCCGCTGTGGATACCTTACATTTTCTCGGTTCTCAAAGACAGCAAGTACATCGGTTCTGGTTTTATTCAATAAAGTAAAATTCTTTTCTTCTCCAGCTGCCGACGAGCTAAATGGCACTTTATTGAACTTTTGCTTTCGATTTCCTCCTCCAGATGTTTTGGCCTTGTCATCTTTTTTCTTATTAGGTCCTTTATCATTGTCTCACTTTTGTTTATCCGCATCTTCGCCGTTTGCGAATTTTTGAGCTCGCTTCATCATGTATTCAACACTTAATGGAGGGTCGATTACAAAATCTTTATATAATCTCCCGGGTCGTAATCTATTTGTGAAAGCTCCAATAACAACTTCTTCTGATCTATGCCCCAGTTCCACGCTTTCATTTATGAATCTATCAATATATTGAGTTAATGACTCCGAATCGCCTTGTTTCACGTTAAGTAACTCAATACTTGTTTTCACAAACTTTTGTCTTTGTACAAATCTATTTTTGAAAGCTGTTTTGATTTCACTAAATTTACCAAACACCTTGGGAGTAAGGTTGTCATACCACAATCGTGCAGTTCCCATCAGAGTTACCCCAAAACATTTGCACATAATCTGATATGGATAATTATATATCCTAATGCTTTGTACGTAATGGTGCACATGTTCTGCTGGATCTCCTTCACCGTTATAACACAATAAACTTGGCAATTTGAACCGATGTGGGAGAGGGTAGTTATCTACATCATCCACAAAAGGACATCTGAATCACTATCATATCTTGGCAAAGTAGATGGCAGGTCGGATGGACCTATGTCTCCAAATCGCAGATTTTGATTTCTTGTCGGTTCATATGACCTATACAAGTTATCACCAAAGTGGTCTTCAACCCTAGTCCTCTGACGATAATTGACCTGTCTTATGTTTCTGTTCGGTGAATCCCTTTGTTGAGATGAGACTGAGATATGATCTCTGTTTCTCCTGTTAGCACGTTCATCAGCTCTTATCCTGAGTTCTTGTTCATCTCGAAGACTTTTTCGGAGATCTCGCTCACTAATAGCTTGATTTCGTTCTTCCCGCTACTGAGTTTCACGAGCCTGACGTTCTGCGAGATTAACCGAAGCACGGTTCGCTATCACGGTTTTAACCCGCTCTCCATTCTCTATCAGAAACTTAAGGACATCAGGCGAATCTAAATCGACAATAGGAACTGAACTACCACCTAGGTTTTGAGGTCCAACACCCGTTTTGCCCTGAATAGGGGTTTTGGTGGACGAACTTTCTGGGTTTTCTCCTATCGGTGAGTTATTCTCCCCTGATGCTCAGGGACTGGAGAATTCTGGGGTGGCTATTCGGTTCTGAGTTGTTGGTCACATTTTGATTATTGCAATTGAGTAGTAGGCATTTTGTTTTCGTGCCCCACGGTGGGCGCGCCAATTGATGAGTCTCAAAAAGTCTCACGTCGGCGGAGCACTACCGGCAGGTCGTCTGGACTTCTGGAACACACCGAAGACCTGCAAAAAGTCCTCGGGATTGATCCCAGGGAAGATACTCCAATGCCTAAGTCAGTAATGAGCCTTAAGCCTTTTCTAGTATGTATTTCAAAATACTAATATTCCATCCCACTCCCAAGTGAGAGAGGGGTGGTATTTATAGAATACATACCTGAATTAGAGTTGTAATGAAACTCTAGTAACGTACCTTGAAGAATGTGTTGCTGTGATGTAAGAGTTGTAATAGGATTGTAACTCTTAGCATACATGTGTAATGAAAATAATTGTTGGTAAGGAGTTGGACTCCTATGACCAGAATAATACTTGTCATGATAGAAGTCTATTTATGAGGTATACTTATACAAGAATTCAACCCTCATCGATAACAATGATGTTACAATTCTGTATAGCTGCAATTACACGTATATTAGCCAAAGAAGAAAACTCTTAGCTATTACAAAGAGAAACCATTCCTTAATGCTCTCAAAATTGTCAGCTCTCTAAAAATATACGAAACCCTAAAAAGAAAGATAATCTATTCTATACTATGAACTCTTTTATAATCCCCTATGATCTCCCCCTTTGAAAATTACATAATAGTTGGCCTTATATAGGAAACAACTGGAAATCTTATGAAACATTGATAAAATGGCATATTTTTGAGCCCTAACATGTAAGGAACAAGTTAGGAAACAACCCACAATAAAAAGACATCTTAAAATCGTCAAAAAATTAGAAAAAAAGAAATTTTCAAGTTGTTCAATTTCCGCAATTCACGACGTTGGGCTCTAGGGACGTCACGATATCCTGCGTGTGGGCCATTTTTCTATGTAATCCTGGCCACATTAGGAACAACCAAAACATAACAGTTGTATCTGTTTCTCTTATCTTACCAATTCCACTTGAATCACCCAATTTGGACGTAAATTGAGAGAGAGATGATCGAAATACTAAAACCTGGTAGATTTGTTTTGTATTTGTTCTCTTCATCACCTTTCCACGTGTTTCGCGATGTTAACCCTTGTTGGAGTCTCAAGCCTCCATGGGATCAAATTGGAAATTAATTTCCATTCTATCCAAGGTCTCAAAACATAGGATTGATCATCAAAAATTGGAATTAACACCTTGAATATCTTGTGAATCACAGAACCAGCTTCTTTGTGACGAAAGACACCTTTTTGACCTAAATCACATATTTCTTGATCTTTCTTAATATGTTTCTCTCATTTTGGCCTCTAACATTAATAACCTACAAAACACGCTAAAAACATATTAAATAGCACAAAAACGGAGCAAAGTATAAGTAAAAATAGCATATATAAAGTGAACATATTTCGCCTTATCAATTTCCCCCACACTTAAACCTTGCTGGTCTTCGAGCAACAAAACAAAACACTAACAAAACAAAACATATACTCACAAGTCAAAATGAAAATATTAAAATTTTTTACCATGTATCCAACTTCAAAACATTTAACCTCATGAGAAGTATTATGCATATGCCTCAACATCTATGAACTCGAATGTCAAGTACTCATAACATGTGCCCCTAAAAGTCAGCAAAACACCTTAATGTACACATTTAACATGTTGAGCCAATCATGTATGTGTGTGCGCTATAGTTTCCACCTTAGTTTATAACTCATCTACAACCATGCCATAAGACAGGGTTCTAACAACTAAGTCTTCATCTAATCCTTTTCCTCACCATTTATATTTTATTGACATTACTTTTTTCATGTTAATGAGGATTCGCTTTTAAACCTTTAGGTATAAAAAATAACACTCGTTCCCCCAAACTGTCACAAATCAAAGGGTATTTCACAAGAAAACCCGTGACATCCACTTGGAGTACTGTCTCACCTTCGAGTTTTAAACACATTCCCACTCATGCAAGTTCTCCATTAACTTTTCATTTAAGAGCAGTTTCGCAGAGGAGTGACAATATGAAGCCAGAGTCTTATGGCTTCTAATCTCCCTTACCATCTGTATGAGTTCTCTTAGGGTTATTATTAAAAGTAATCTCATAGAAGGATGACAGTATGAGCAAAACAAGCTTAAAAATGCAAAAGCATTAAGTGCAAACAATTCTGCAAGCACATTTACAAGAAGAACACAATTTAAGCAAGTTATATAAGTTTCAACTAAACAAAGCGTTAAAAACACACCAACCTACTGAATGATTACAAACTCATCCATCCCCTTAGTAGTTCCCCTAAGTGCATAAAAATGATTGGCTGAAAATGCTAAACTTTCCATTAAATACTCGACTCCCTCTAGATAGCATATTATTTTCCTATCCCACATCGAATCTTTCGATAAAATCCAATAATTAGCAACAACAACACTTATCACAAAATATTTAAAATTTTATTTTGAATACCACTTCATTATTATTGGTTACCTAACACACTAAAAAAACACAAAAACAAATACTTAAAAAAACTTCACATTTACCTATCATAAGGCTTACCCTAAAATTTTCATTATAGCTCAAATGAGTTCATATCAAGAATTTATTCAAAATTAATAAAAAAAAACTAATCAAAACTACTAAGAAAAGCTAATTAACAATTAATCAAAGCATAACATCCACACTTCAACTACCAGGAAATTAAGCATAAAGACATACAAAATAACAGGAAATGAATAACATGAATTTCATCCCCTCACACTTAAAATACACATTGTCCTCAATGTGTGAGAAAAGGAAAGAATTCACCTATTAGCAATGTCATTCCCGACAAGCTTGTTGTTCAGTTGAGTCATTGGCAATGTCTCAAGTAGTCTTCTTCTTTATTCAAACTAACAACTAAAAACAAAAATATAATAAAAACTATTAATTTAAAAGAAAGGTAAGATGGTAGTTCTAGATTTATTTGGTCCCTAGCTAGACTATATTATTGTTGCCTTCTCCTTCAAGACTTGGAATACCCATTCTTATACCAAAAGAATGCTCTTTCATAAGCACTTCGTCTTCTAGCATAGGGCTTCTTTTGCAATCATTTGAAGAGGAACTTGAGCTCATGCGTTTGAGGAGCAAGTTCAATGAACTCAACTTTGTACCACTCTTGCTTCTTCAAGGTGTAGACTCCTCATTTTCTTCTTTCACCATTAACTTTGGGATTTCCTATGGTTCATCATCCTTCCATATCACCTTTTCTTCCATCCTATTTAAACTACAAGAATCCACCAAAGGCTTTGCATCCATGGCCTTAATGAAATCATCAGTAATTTCAAAGATGGATGTATCAATAAAACAAGTATGTACCATATTAGTTATTTCACGACAAATATGCAAGTCTTTCTCATCTAAACTAACATAGTATTAAGTTCTAGGGACCTCCACATGATGAACACATTGAACAATATTATCATCTAAGAAAGGTGTCTTAGTGTGCATCATTTTAATAACATCTACCATATCATTGAAAACATAAAATTCCATGTAAGATATCAAAATAACACAAGAATTCACTATATCGGCTATTTTATTACAAATAGATATGTCTTCATCACATAAACCAACATAGGGGTAAAAGTTGGAGGTCTCTTCATTACTAAAACAAACAATATTTGATTCATTTAATATTGGTTCATCATTAATGCATTCCTCTAAATTATCTACAACATTCAAAGATTCCAACTCCCAAAGACACTTTGAAATACAATCATCATGAGAATCATTAAACTCTAAATCACAATCCATAGAAGTTGGGACACTATGATGTAATGAATCATGTTGTGATATACATAATGAGATATAAGGTGATTGGACAAGTTGTACCTCACTATTGCTCAATGTTTCATTAGATGAACACTCTTGGGATTCATAGTGTAGAGTTTTCATGAATTGTTCTACATGTACCTCCAAGTTTTTCATTGTAGCACTATGCTCTCTCAATATGTCATCTTGCCTCTTTATGACTGTCTCTAATTGAGCCAATCTTTGATCTAACACCTTAATAAAATTTATCTAGTATGTCCACGAGTTTATAGAGCATATCCTCTAGTGGCACTTCCACTTCCTCCTTGAAATGCATTTTGTTGTTTTGTTCTTGAATCGACCACTCTCTATTATAGCCTGGATAATATCCAAACCCTCATTGAAAATGAGATAAAGAGTGTTGAACAAAATTATTGTTATTTCCCCATGTGCCAGATCCTTGCTCCTTCAAATATGGTTAATAATTACCTTGATAATTGCATGCATTCCCAAACTAAGAGAGGCTTTGATAAGTGGGATGATCCCGTTGGCACAACCTACAAGAAACAATATTCATTCTCAAAGTAGCTTGTTCATTATCATACAAGTTCAAATTTTTCAATGGATCTTCAAAACAAGGTAAAGATAAATAACACGAAGGTTCACTATGTCCCCATTCATTGGTCTTCCCATATCCTAAATGGTGAAAATCTCCAAATACTTTAGAGTTTTGTTGTCTATCATTCACTATATGTGGTGTGTCAAAATTAATTTCAAAGGATTTCCCAAACCTCCTAGACATACTTGGGTAGAAATTAAAACTAAAAATAAATAAACAAATAAAACACACAAAATATGAATAAATTTTTACAACAAGTATTCCCAAAAAAGCTAAAATTTCAACACGGTTTCTTTCCCCGGCAGCGATGCCAAAATTTGATAGGGGAAAATATACTTATAAAATATGCTCGTGGTTGCTATCTACCCCTAATAAAAAATAGTGCTAAACAACCCCTTAATGGTGTAAGTATAGCAAGTTCGTTCCCACAGAGAAAGGTCAATGTTGAAATTCTAAAAACAATATTTTTGGATTTTTATAATTATTGAACTAAATACAGTAAAGTATATGACAAAGCACACTAAAGAAAACGATGATATGATTTAAAATACTAATTAAGCAATTGTACTCCTGATATTATATTTTAGGGTTATTAAAATGCATAAGCACATCATATCTATGGTCATGCAAAATAATGGTAAATAATATAACTCACGCCTCCTATTTGACAAGAGGCAATGAATGATTTAGGCTCTTACCTACTTAGATATCAACTAATTCAGTAAACCTTCCTGTGTAGCAAGAGGCAAGGTTTACTTCCTTAATTAACCCAGAATGTAATGCAACTACTAACAAACAAACCCTCAAATCCAACCGCTCCTATGTGGCAAGAGGCAACAGCGAACCAAGTCACACTAATGTTAAACTAATTCCCAAACTCCCCTTAAATAGCAAGAGGCAAGAGCTAAGGTAAAATTAGCCTAACAAATTTACAACCAACCCATAAGAGATTCCAAACAACATACTCTAATCCTCCTATGTGGCAAGATGCAAGATTAAAGTAAGACATCTCTAAATAATTCACTGCACTATAAGAGTATATTTATCATACACAACACTCACGACATATCATGCATAATTATGAAGCACACAAGAAAACTCATTTATCCAAGACCATTAAATAGAACATAAAACCTGTAAATTAAGCACAAAAACTCTTATTCATAATCTCGGGAACACAATAATTTAGCCAAACATGGCTAAACCGAACATCATAACATTAACAATTAAGTACATACTTGAAAACATAATTTGAAGAAAAAAGATAACACCTTGAATTGTAATCCTTGGATGAAATCTTTAATGCAGAAAAGAATGAATTCAATAACAATGATGCTTCAATTTCGTATAGCTGCAATTCCCCGTATAATAGCCAAATAAGAAAACCATAGCTATTACAAAGAGAAACCCTTACTTAATGCACTAAAAATTGTCACCTTCCTAAAAATATACAAAACCCTAAAAAAAAGAAAGACACCCTAATCTATTCTAAACTATGAACTCTTCTATAATCTCCTATGATCTCCCCCTTTGAAAATTACATAATAGATGGCCTTATATAGGAAACAACTTGAAACCTTATCAAACATTGATACGATTGCACATTTTTGGGCCCTAACATGTAAGGATAAAGTTAGGAAACAACCCATAACAAAAAGACATCTTAAAATTGTCAAAAACTGAAAAAAGAAAATTTTCATGCTGTTCAATTTTCGCACGTCGCTACGTCGGGTTCCCTGGACGTCCCGATGTCCATCTTGTGGGCCATCAATCTATATGATCCTGGCCGTATTAGGAAAACCAAATACATGAACATTGTAGCTCTTTCTCGTAACTTTCCAATTCCACTTGACTCACACAATTTGGTTGTAAATTGAGAGAGTTATGATTGAAATACTAAAACATGGCAGATTTCTTCAGTATTTGTTCTTCACCACCTTTCCACGTGTTTCGTGATGCTAACCCTTCTTGGAGTCTTGAGCCTCCATGGGATCAAATTGAAACTTATTTTCTACTCTATCCAAGGTCTCAAAGCATAGGCTTGATCATCAAAAATTGGAATTAACACTTTGAGTATCTTGTGAAACACGGAACTAGATTCTTTGTGACGAAAGGCACCTTTTTTACCTAAATTACATATTTCTTGATCTTTCTCAAGCTTTTTCTCTCATTTTGGCCTCCAACATTAATAACCTATAAAAAACACTAAAACTCATTAAATAGCACAAAGACGGCACAAAGTATAAGTGAAAATAGCATATATAAAGTGAACATATTTCGCCTTATCAAAATAAAAATTGTTTGTACTTATTTTGGGCCTTTCACTCGTTGTAATGGAAATTATTTTTTGTTATTTTTCTAATTTTTATTTTTTAAATCCTAATTTTTTTCATTTAAATTTTTATTATTTGGTGAATAGACTTCTTCTTACATTTCTTAATTTTCTCATTTGCTGAGTAATCTTAAAGAGAAAAATCAAAGTGGATTTATAAAATGAAGACTAATAACAAACAATTTTGTTCTAACTAATGAAGTGATCTCAAGCATGAAAAGGAAATGTTGCCCTAAAACTAGACATAAAGAAAATATATGAAAGAGTTAATTGAATCTACCTATTGTAAGTAACGAGAGCTTGGAGATTTGGAGAAATATGGATTGACATTATTTAGAAACTTATCTCCAATGTATGGTTTTTTTTTCTCATAGATGGTTATCCACATAACTTTATAAAATTCTATATAAGAATTAGGCAAGGTGATCCTTTGTCTCCTTTAATTTTTGTTTTAGGTGCAAAATTCTTAGCAAGATCTTGGAATCAAATGAATAAAGAAAATTCTTACCATGGTTTCTTTCACCATTTAGGATACCCTTGGATCACCTCTTTATCCTATACGGATAACATCCTTGTTTTTACCTCAGCACATAAAAAAACCTTGAAATTGAAATAATATGAAGAAATCTTAGGAAAAAATAAATCCTAACAAGAGTTGCTACCTAATTCATCACTTTCTACCTAGGGATAAAAACATAGTGGGGGGAGAATTTCATCTTTTTCTCAAGGATCTTTCCTCCTAAAATACTTAGACATTCCCCTACATTATGGTAAAAATAAGGCATGCTTCTATGTAGAAATAATTGAGAAAATAAAATTCAAAATGTCTTCTCGACAACCAAAAACCCTGAGCATTGGTGGCAAAATCACTCTTGTGAGAATCATACTTTTGTCTATGACTATATACTTACATATTGCTTGTTGTCCACCAAATAAAATCTTATATCTTATGAAGGACATGTTAGAAAATTTTCTTTTGGAAGAGGAGGATAATCATAATAGATGTCATTGAATTAAATGGAAGGAGTTATACCTCTCTATAAAGGAGGGTGACCTTAGTTTTAGAGCCTTGGAAGATATAATGAAAGTGCAATCCATCAAAATATGGTGGAGATATAAAGAACAAGAAACATTATGGGTAAAATTCTTGAAAGCTAGATACTGTAAATCAAGTTACCCAATTGAATACACCCCTACCAAAACCGACTCAACAACCTAGAAGATAATGTTAAAGGTTGCTGAGGAATCTGAAAACCACATTGGCTTTATGGTAAATAAAGGTGAATGTAATATATGGAATGATAATTGGATAGGAATTGGAACTATAGCTAAAATCTTTTTAATAAGAGGGGAACATAGAATGAACCATAGAATTCTATAATTTATCTCAAATGGCGAATGCAATTCATCCCTTTAGAAGGGCTCAAATGTATACTTGAACAGCGTGTCCCTTCCACTAACAATAAGGACCTGATGTTATGGATGCCAAGCAATAATGGAATTTTAGTATTTCATCAGCCTTTTAGGAAGTTAGACGAAGAAATAATTCCCCTTGTCCATTAACACAATACTTTCGGGATTTCAAACATCTTATTAAAATCTCATTTTTCATGCTAAAACTACTAAAAGAAAGAATTCCATTAATGAACAAGTTGCACAAATTCAATTTTCATAGGCCTTTTAACTATTTGTGTTGTTATGCACATGAGGAATACACTTATTATTTATTTGCTAATTGCAATAGTATCAAAAGGATTTGTAATTTCTTTGGGGCAAAAGTTAGTATTCACTAATTTTTTGACTTTCTAAAGACCACACTTATCTTTTGGTGGAAAACAAAAACAAAAAATAGAGTATCTACAAATTTGATTAAATATTTACCTTCAATTATTTACTAGTTTATGTGGAAAGCTTGGATGCAACAATGACCGCATATCCTATGAAATGATAAAATAGAATATTTTTGTGGAGATAAAATCTATCATGTTCATGAAATTCTCCAAACACAATTTCCACATGCATAATGGGAGGATTTCTGGTCATCAATCCAAGTTCATCATAGGAAGACAATTATAAAAATTATTAAATGGCATCCACCTGATTATTCAAACTATAAAATGAACATAGCTTGTCAAATATTTGCAAATTCTTGAATGGGAGGGGAAATTGAAAGGGGTCTTTAGGTGGATTAATTTATTTTTGCTTTTACTTTCAATACATTTCTTTGGTTGCAACAGTACAAGTTAAGATTGAAGCCTTACTTAAAGGATTGGAAATAATCAATAAAAGAGGGTTGAAGATTAACTCTATTGAAACCTCCCCAGTCAAGAGGGCTCCTATCATCCATTTTAATCCAAAAAATCCATAAGAAAGCAAAATCAGTTGTAATCCTATAATCCAAGCTAGAACAACAAAACTAACAGTGGAACAAGCTTAATATGATAAATCAGAGCATTAAAAAATTCATATGAATAGACTACTTAGGAATTCCTATTGTGAAAAGGTTATTTTACAACTTATTGGTATATATTTTGATTGGTAGATTAAATTAATGATACGAGATCAAGGTCATACGTCAAGTTCGATGAATTCAAAGTTCTCATTCCAGTTGTAGAAAACGAGTCTTTCATTTGGAAACCTGGGATTGAAGAAAACGACGTGGACAGAAATCTACGTCGCGACGTGGAGAGGTTCCGACGTCTCGACGTCCACCCACATCGCGACGTCCATCGTCGCTCGTCGCGACGTCCAGCCAGCTTAGAGTTTTTTTATTTTAGCGACTTTTTCCCGACGTCGCGACGTCGGGCTCCCTCACGTCGCGACGTGCGGGGATTTTAGGCGTTAATTATTTTTCTATTTTTAGAAACTAGGGTTTTAAATTATTTAATGTTTCCTTTTATGGTTAGGTCGTCTAGGGTTAGTGTTAGGCCTATAAATAGGCATTTTTATCAGTTGTAATGACGGACGTGAATTTTGAGAATTGAAAACACAGAGTTGTTTTTACGTGAGTTGTTTTCCTGAGGAGGGATTTCGATTTACTTTGTGGGTTTTAGTTCCTGAGGATTGGATTAAATCTTACGCGACTGTCGTGTTAATTGGATGTGAGACTTTGTGGGTTTTAGTTCCTGAGGAGGGGATTAAATCTTACGCGACTGTCGTGTTAATTGTATGTGAGGAGCATCCAATTAATTGTGCATACTGTCAGCCTACAGAGATAGGTTGATTCGACTTGTTCAATTTGATTTACGAAAAGATCAACACGTTATTCCGCGACAACTATCAATCTACGTGAGGAGCGTGGTGAGATCGTTATCAAGTGGTATCAGAGATCAAGGGATTTTCGAAATCAGGTTTTTCAGTTTTCCTAAAAATTGAAACCCTAAATTGTTGTTACTCGAAGTCTTGCATGATTTGGTTATTGTGTTAATGTTACAACAATTATATCTTTTGTTTTTAGTTTCATGAGTATTGTGAGAAATTGATCCGGATAAAAATTGGTGATTGATTGTTTGGATTGATTATATTTGGACATTGTGACATGGGTGTTGCTTTAACTTGGAGTGATTTGAGTTGGGAACAACAACATGAAGAATTGAAGAGGTATTTGGCTTATTCCTTACCTCCTAAAACTAATGATGAAATTGAGAAAGAATTTAGGGATGAATTACGTGCCTTGAAAAACCCCAAACCAAAAATACCTAGATGTGGTACATGTCTTGGATATGGTCATACTGAAATTAAATGCGCAAGTCGATTGGGAATGGTAATTGTTGATGGGGTTGCTAAATTTAAGGATCCAAACTCTTATGTTATTGGTGATCCTTCTACATGGGCATGGGTTGATGCCATTCCACAACCAATTGTGGCAAACACAATTGAAGAGATCATTATTGAACCCGAATGTGAAGGAGAATTTCTTTCGGATATGCCTTGGCCAAAGGTTGTTTTGGAGGATATTGAGCCCACCGTTGAGGAGAATGAATCCAAGGAATATGAAGCTTCTTTGCAGGAAGTTCAATCACTCATGGTGGAGGTTTCACATGATGAGCTTGAAGGACAATCTAGTGACAATTTAATTCCTTTTATTGCTTTAAATAATTGTAATTTAATTGTTATTAATGATGTTTATCATGATAAGCAAGAAAGTGAATTGATTCATGATTTGAATGGAAAAAGCCTTGAGGTGAGGTTTGTAGAAAAAGGCAAAGAGAGAAAAAATAATGAGTGTGAATTTCCATATATTTTGTCTTTTTGTCTGGATGATTTTACAGATTTTGTACCGAATTTCCTTATTTCCAATCAACAAGATTTGAGGACAAATCTTTTTCAAGTGGGAGGGAATGATACGAGATCAAGGTCATACATCAAGTTCGATGAATTCAAAGTGCTCATTCCAGTTGTAGAAGACGAGTCTTTCATTTGGAAACTTGGGATTGAAGAAAACGACGTGGACAGAAATCTACGTCGCGACGTGGAGAGGATCCGACGTCGCGACGTGGAGAGGCTCCGACGTCGCGACGTTCATCGTCGTGCTTCGCGACGTCCAGCCAGCTTAGAGTTTTTTTATTTTAGCGACTTTTTCCCGACGTCGCGACGTCGGGCTCCCTCACGTCGCGACGTGCGGGGATTTTAGGTGTTAATTATTTTTCTATTTTTAGAAACTAGGGTTTTAAGTTATTTAATGTTTCCTTTTATGGATTAGGTCGTCTAGGGTTAATGTTAGGCCTATAAATAGGCATTTTTATCAGTTGTAATGACGGACGTGAATTTTGAGAATTGAAAACACAGAGTTGTTTTTACGTTAGTTTTTTTCCTGAGGAGGGATTTCGATTTACTTTGTGGGTTTTAGTTCCTGAGGAGGGGATTAAATCTTACGCGACTGTCGTGTTAATTGTATGTGAGGAGCATCCAATTAATTGTGCATAATGTCAGCCTACAGAGATAGGTTGATTCGACTTGTTCAATTTGATTTACGAAAAGATCAACACGTTATTCTGCGACAACTATCAATCTACGTGAGGAGCGTGGTGAGATCGTTATCAATTAAGTACAGTGGCTCTGATATGGATAGGATTGCTGTTTTGTTGATCTTTTTGTTACGACTACCGTTTAACTATTAATATTGCTCAACTAATTTTATGGCAACATCATTCTTTGATTCCTTGTGTTTTTGACATCACTCTTAGTAAATATTATCCTATGTTTAGGGAGTCTTTTGATGCAGGGAGTAGGGTTTGACCCTCAATATATGAGTGTGTGTTATAGTGTAGGCCAAACTTTTCACATTTCTACTTGTTAAGGAGTTAGTATTCCTTGATTACTGCTTTTAGTAGGGGTACGTGGAGAGGGAGATTGGATTAATAGGCCTGATTTTGGTGGTAACTACATTATCCTTTAATCTCTCTCTCTCTCTCTCTCTCTCCCCCCAACCATTCCCTTGTTTTATTCATGTTCAAGGAGTATTGGATGAAAAGTGAAGTATGGTTGTAATATGGCTGTTTTTAGCCTCTATTATGGCATCAGTTATACTACCTCTCATATTTTCCTTTTCCATCTTTTTGTGAAAGAGAGGAGTTCTTTTTTTAACTACTTTTAGAATTGGTTAAGGAGCTATTCTCCTTACTTAGTGAGTATATTGAGTATCGGTACAGTTGAGTATGTCCACCACAAAATTGTCTAATTTTTTAATTAATAATATTTTGGAGAAGCGTCCTTCTCCCTTGGTGGGGTTAGTCAACTTTAAAAAAAAAGACAAAAAGACCTGAAAAATTTAGGCACGAGAATCCCATGTAGACAATAGTCACATCTAGAAAAGGAAAAAATTGAGGCATGACCTCTAAGTGGCGAAATGTCAAACTCTAAGTTCCATGGATTTTCTTTGACAAAAATAGAGAAAAATACAGAATGCCTACGAGTTCTGATAAAAGTGATATGCTGAATAGCTATGACATACAGAACACTCAGACAAAGATTCTTGGATAAAAATATCCTAAGTGTTCAAACAACAACTGAAAAGCTATAAGTTAAACTTAGATAAATTTCTATGTGCAAGACAATGCTTGTCCTCCTTGTAAAGGCTTGAGAAACTCAGGTACGAAAAAACACAAAAAAAAGAGATATATCTAAAAAATTGTTTGGCTCAATAATATAAAGAAACCATAACCATAACGCATGTATTAAACAAGTTATTCATAGGTATGAGCTCAGAAAGTATGCATCTATGCTAGGTGATCTCCGAGCTTACGAGCCCAAGAAACAGACATTAATTCACGAAATAGTAAGGTACATGGACGATGCGAGATAAAGTTGATCCATATATACTACTTTAGTTCTATTTAGATAACAATTATGTGACAGTTCTACTTCCAATAAGATAAGTATTACTATTGCCAATTTGGCTAAATTCTACTAGTAAAGTTGAATTTTTATATTAAAATTACCATGTTAGCAATAATAATCATTATTTTTGTTATTGTCTTTATTACAAATTTTATTTTATTATTTCAATACAAAATTAAATTCTTCACATGCTTCGTGTCAATATTTATTTTTGCATGGAGCTCATCATAGATGTGACACTCTAACTTGGTGTATACATGTACTATATTCCTCAAAATATATTTGGAAATAAAAATGAAACAAGGATTAACAGTAGTTTATCGCTGAACAAAGAAACACGAATTCAAAGCGGTGACTTGCAAAATCACCAGGCTCCATTATATTTCTCCGCCCAAAAGGAGAAATAATAAAGAACCATGCAATATAATCTTCCAAATAATTATCGAATCAGCCACGAGCTCTAAATTACTTGGAAAACTAAATAAGTAATTATCGGATTACCTATATATAGCTCTACGTTTCTTATTTCATTGTATTCACATAATTTGCATTCACGTGGTTTTTTAAGATTTTCATGAATATATTAAATGCTTTTTTTTTGCAGAACCTCTATTGCAAGGTGGGTCACCACTCCCTATTTTACAGATAAATTTTTGGGTGATGGATATACCCTAATATCACCCTTACAAAAGGAATCCCACTTGATCACTAAACCATTTACATGCCTAAGCCTAATGGCTATATGATCAACGGGTAAGCAAATGAAAATGTGGAGTACTACTCCATTTACCTTATAGTCGTCGAATAAACTAAACTTGGAATACTTCTTCCATTTACATGGTTTTTCCAAAACTATACAATCATCAAAATGTGGAGTATCACAGCTTTGCAGTAGCACTGGAAATGCCTCCAAACTCAAAAGACCCCTTTACATTGCAGGAGTGACAAAATACCTTCACCACTAGTCTGCCTGATCTCAACTTGTTGCTCCCACAAGGCCGTGGCTATAAACATGATTTATTATTCCACAGAAAAGATAGGATATTGCCAAACCAACTTTCAACATAAACAGTTCAAATATATTCCATGGCATTTGCTATCATGACTCAGTGTTTACAAGTTAGGGAAATTAGGCATAACATCAACAGCCAGCCCCTTTAGCTTAGGTAGTACAACTTACTTATTTTTCTCAGGATTGGTGGGATTCCCAGCTTATCAGCCTTAAGCAATTATTGTAGAGAGCTGTCACTAAAAGCAGTATCCTTTTCTTGGGCGAGCCATCTGGCTGGTAGATTATCCTCCTTAGGCACTTGGATCACTCTTCTTTGATCTTTTATATCTTTGAGCATTGATTGACAATCCCAAAACCTCCAAGAATTCATGGACAGCCCCTGTTGTAGCTCCATCGAATCAAATTCAATAATGATCTTGTAAAAGCCTAGCTCTTTACATTTTGAAATACCTGTAATATAGAATTGAGTCTCCACCTGCACTTTAGGAACAATCAGAGGACAGAAAGTAATAGAGATTAGAAATATCACCTCTCTTTGCATGTTTCTCACTATCCCTCCTATTTGTTTTTTATCCCTACCCTTGCAGATGCAATATTCATCTTCACTTCATGGGGATCAGGGGGCTTCCATTTAATAAAGAACAAATTTACCGTCTATTCTGAAAACTAATTGCCAGAAATGCTCCCACTTCTAAGTGATGATAGCTTTGTTTTGAAACTTCAGGTAAGCTAAGCACTTAATCATATTAAATATTTACAGAATTACAGTTTCCATATCAGGCTTAACATTCTCAAAAGTAATTATATTTATCAATTTCCATAGCATCCAACATATCACAGCAGGACATACTTTAAGTAAAAATTTATAAGGTTTAGAGGTTACCTTATTTTGCCACCACATGTTGAGAGTGCAGTTAATAGACTGAGATTGAGTAGTAATACCCGTTTCTGCCTCCACTATTTTTCACACTTTTTTGAGAAAGGACAACTCGCAAAGATGTAGTTTAATGTTTCCCCACTAGAGCTGCATAGAGAGCAGATAAAAGGGCCCACAATCCCAACTCTATGTAAATTACTGCGAAGGGGAATTTTATTTTGTGCAAACCTTAACATGAAGAAGGACAACTTAGTAGGAATGAATGTGTCCCAAATGTATGCTTATGAGTGGAGAGATAGGATCTCTATTTCCTTTTCTTACTTGATAGGCAAACTTAAGACTAAAGTTTCCAGATTCTGTTAGTTTCCAAATTAGCTTGTCTGGGCAATAGGACTTTTGAGTCGGGCAGGTAGAAAAGAATGATGAAAGAACCTGAGGGCAGATCTTGCTAATCTTCTGCATATCCCAGCCCTCTTCCCCTAGAACATCTCCTACCTTTTGGGAACTTTGAAGGTTGAAGAGATCAGAGATACAACCCAAACTATTCCATTTATCAAAACATAGACTGCAATCACCAGACTTAATTTGAACTGCAATATGTTCCTCAGCCATGCGAGCAATCTCAATCATTCTTTTCCATATACTAGACACCCTATATAGATTTGGCATTTTAGTGGGTGTTTAGAGGTGCAGTACTTTGACCATAGGAACGTTGCCCACAAAGTATTCCTCTGCCTAAACCTCCACCACAGTTTACAAGATTGGGCTTTAACCATGTCTCTAAGGTCCCTAAATCCTAAACCTCCACCACAGTTTACAAGATTGGGCTTTAACCATGTCTCTAAGGTCCCTAAATCCTAAACCTCCCTCTTTCTGAGATGCACATAAATCCTTCCATTTGATCTATTGATACTTGAAATTCTTATCTGTGGAGGACCATAAGAAGTTTTCCATCATGGATTCAATTTGGTCAATAACGTTTTTGGAGAAATGAGACTCATAGTTGTATAAACAGGTAGTGAAGATGATAATACACTTTTAATCAAAGTGATTCTACCTCCCATATTTAGAAATTTTGAACTTCGATCCCTATATTTTGCCCTATCTTTTGAACTAAATCCCCATAATGAACAGCAAGGATTCTCTTGAAGTGAAGTGGAATCCCTAAGTACTGGATTGAAAAGGATCCTTTGGAGAATCCAGTTATCCTTCCAACCATATATTTCCTAGCAATTGGAAGTTTATAAACCTTTAGTTATTGCTCTCATAACCTTTAGTAAAAATATCCATTCAATCCTATCATAAGCCTTTTCTATATCAAGTTTTAGTACTACACTTCCTTCCTTTCTTTTCCTATTAATAGTTGATATTAACTCACTTGCTAGTAGATAGTATCTGTGATAAGCCTTCCCAATACAAATCCACTCTGATTTTCAGAGATCACTTTGGGCAGCAAATAAGCTAGTATATTAGCCAACAATTTTGACGCTATTTTGTTAATGAAATTATATAAACTAATAGGTCTAAACTATTTAAATAAGGAAGGATTCTGAATTTTAGGAATGAGCACTATGGAAGTGGCTGTTATAGCTTTGGGCAATTCTCCACTATTCATAAAATGTTGGATGGCCTGAAAAAGATCCACTATGATTATTTCCCAAGCTGTCTATAAAAGTGACTGTTGAAGCCATCTGAATCATACTAAAGACATTGGAATAGACTTCCTCCATCTTAAGGAGGCAAGTAAGCTTTTCCCTATCATTTTCATTAAGGACTTGGAGAATTAGGTTTAAATTCAGGTTATTACTAGTAGGCTCAGAGGCATATAGGGAGGAGAAATATTGTATGGCTTGTTCTCTGATGTGAGCTGTGGTATGCTCACCAATTTATCCCTATTTAGCTACAGTAGTGGTGATAGGGTTTCGTTCCACAGGAAAGAGAGTAGTTTCAAGCAAATTCTAAAGTTACTCTGAAAAATTGTCCCAGAAACAGAACAACAAGAACAAATGTAAAAATGTAAATGCAAATGGAGAGAAGATAATGTCCTAGGGCTTTTCCACCGGGTGAATGCTCATTTAGGTAACTCACACAGTGCTATTAATATACAAGCAAAACAAGAGGAGAGCTAGTTGCCTAGAAACCTAACCTACATCCGGCATGTCGACCGTACTGCAACCTAGGCTTCCTGTCATTATTCTTTCCCATGGCAAGGCCTAAGAACAATGTATTCACACCGCAACGTCTCGATTCACTATTTCTAACTACTATAGCGATTAACTACTAAAGACTTCCCATGGCGAGGCCTGAATTTAGGTTCTTTAGTCTTCATTAGCAAGAGAGAACTTCTTTACACTTTGATCAAAGGATTCCTGATCTAAAATCAACATGGCAATAGCATCTTAGGAAACGAACAAGTGCAAAGACTCAATTCACACTCCAGTTCTCATTCCATAACAACTCACAGCAAATGTTGGTGAATTAAGCTTCAATTCAGCATGTCGACCGCGACTGATGGGGGCAAATTATGTGTAATAAAATGCGAGCGTGGTTCCTATTTCCCCCTACTAAAAACTAATGCTAAATAAGCCCCGTGAAGGTGATAGTATAGCAGTTTGTTCCCACAGAGAAAGGACGGCGTTGAAATTCTAAAGAAAATCTTTTTGGTTTTTTTAATTTATTTATTAAACTAAAAATAAGAATGCAAATAACAAATAACTAAAACAAAGACGGTGATTTGATTAAAAATTGAATTAAGCAAGTGTACTCCCGAGATTATATTTTAAGGTTACATAAAAAATACATACATACATTCTATCTATGGTAATGCAAAACAAGGATAAATAACCTAACTCACGCCCTCCTATGTGGTAAGAGGCAAGGAATGACCTAGGAATTTACCTATTTAGATATTAATTAATTCATTAAACCCTCCTATGTGGTAAGAGGCAAGGTTTACTTCCTTAATTAGCCCGGAATCTAGTGCAACTAACCAACTCAACCAAACCCTCAAGTTCAACCGCTCCTATGTGGTAAGAGGCAACGCCCGAACCAGTCACGCTAATGTTAAACTAACCCACCTAACTCCTCCTATGTTGTAAGAGGCAAGAGCTAAGGTAAAATCAATCTAACAAATTCACAACCAACCCACTCTAATCCTCCTATGTGGTAAGAGGCAAGATTAAAACAAGTTATCTCTAAATAATTTACTGCACTTTAAACAAAATATTCATCATACATAATCCGGCCAAATCATGCATAATTATGAAGAACACAGCAAAACTTATTCCACAAAGACCATAAAATATAACTTAGCATGTAAATTAAGCACAAAAACCCATGCTCATAATCCCGGGAGCACAATAAGTTTAGCTGAGTATGGCTAAATCAAACATCATCATAATATTAATAATTAAGCACAATATTGAAAACATAAATTAAAAGGGAAAATAACACCTTGAATTGCGAATCCGTAGATGAAATCTTCATCGCTAAATAAATCAATTCAATAATTAATGACGTTCCCAATTCATACAACTGCAATTCTCCGTAGATAGCCAAAATAATGAAACCCTAGCTATTACAAAGAAGAAAAACCCTTACTTTAATTCTCTCAAAGTTGACACAGTTAAGAAGCTGTAACCCTAGCCCTATTTATAGTAATTCCATACAAATATTAGCAAATAAGTCCCTTACGAAAACCATGTCGGATAAAGGTCTCAAAGTGGGCCAAAATCGCAAATTACCAAAATTAAGTCGTAAAACTGCGCTTTTTCCCGACGTCGCGATGTGCAAGGTCGCACGTAAAAACGTCCACACACGTCGCGATGTGCATGTTCGCACGTCTCGTCGTGCACCCACGTCGCCGACGTGGGAGGTGTCCCGACATCGCAACGTGGCTCTCTGAAAATTTCTCAAAAATCGTCCAAAAAATCATCCAAAAATCATCTTTAATTCGACTTCGCGACGTGGAGGATCTCACGTCACGACGTCCACCCACGTCGCGATGTGTTAGTACTGACATCGCGACATGGAGCAGTTTTCCATGAATTCACGAACTTTCTTCTATTTTTCCTCCACTTTGAATCTAATTTGACTCTCGTATGATTTTCCTCTTCCAAGCATGCACCATGATCGACAATCCTACAAATAAAAAACTAAAACGAATAAAAATGAACAAGAACGACCAAAGAATTAAGTATAAACACTACACAAAAGGTGAATAAATTCACCTTATCAATTTTTCCCACACACTTAACATTTGTTCATCCCCGAACAAACTAAACCAAAAATAACAAACCTAAACCAAAAACCTAAAATAAAGGTCCTAACAAAATACTAACACAAAATAACAAAAACGCATCCAACTTTATCAATTCAATCTAAGGACAAATGCCATGTAAATACCTCATAATCTCAAGTATTCAAATGTCAAGTACACATAATATACGTTCCCAAAAGTTATCAAAGTACATTAATGTACTCATTTAGACATGTTGAGCCAACCATGTGTGTGTGTACGAGAGGTTCCACCTCAGTTCATAACTCATCTACAACCATGCCATAAATCAGGGTTTCAACAACTAAGTCTTCGTCTCAACTTTTCCTTACTAACATATTAACAATTTATTATTCAACTCATAATAATGAGGATTCGCTCAGCAAACCTTTAGGTTCCTAAATATAACACTTGTTCCCCTAGACTGTCACACTTAATTAGGGTATTTCATTGAAAATCTCGTGACATCCACGTGGAGTACTATCTCACCTTCGGGTTTTATACCCATTCCCACTTATGCAAGTTCTCCATTAACTTTTCGTTTAAAAGCAGTCTCATAGAGGGATGATAGTACGAGCGAAACAAGCTTAAAAATGCAAAAGCATTAAGTGCAAACAATTCTGCAAGCACATATATTAAAGAATACAATTTAAGCGAGTTATATAAGTTTCAACTAAACAAAACGTTAAAAACACACCAACCTACTTAATGATTACAAACTCATCAATTCCCTCAGTAGTTCCCCTAAGTGCATAAAAATGATTTACTCAAAATGCTAAACTTTCCATTAAAGACCTAGCTCCCTCTAGATAGCATATTATTTTCCTATCCCACATTGAATCTTTCGATAAAATCAAATCATTGGCAACATAACATTTATTGCAATAAGATCAAAATTTCAAAAATTGGATATAACACAAAAATACCTAAACCCATGGTGTAACTATATAAAGAGTTATCATTACTGAATTACTTATTTATGAGCTAAGATTAACTCAAGGGAATAACTAATATGAATGAGACGTAATTAAAATCGAAAATAAATCCTAATTCCATTAACTTAATTGTCTTAATATTGCGCAATTTGACAAGAAAAAATAACAAAATAGAAAATAACATAAAATAACATAAAAACAAAGAAAACAGAAAAAATAGAAAAAATAGGAAAACATAAAAACAGAAAAATAGAAAAACAGAACTACTCTCATAACTCCCCCCCACACTTAAAATCCACATTGTCCTCAATGTTGGCAAGGAAAAACACCACCTAATCGTGCTGCATGTCATCGCGTGGAGGATGCTGCGAACTAGATCCCTCACATCTTGAAATCTGCCACTGACGACTCATCTAACGAACCATGTCTGAAATTTGAGTCATCTGATGGGACATGTTGGCGTAAGCCATCTACATCTGATCAAATCGCTCGTCAAAGTGAGTCCTCTGTTGTGTCATTATCGCCTCCATCTCGTCCATACGAGCATGCACGCCCGTAAATGTAAGTAGGCTATGGGGTGGAGGTGGTGGCGGTGGTGGACCTGGCTCCTCGTCCTGTTCTTTTTGTTGTCATTGGTCTTGCTCTTGCTATTGCTGTGGCGGTGGCACTGGTGGTTGTCCTAACCTCTCCTAGAAACTGATCTTATAGGCATTAAACATTGAAGTGGTGATGACATCACGCACGGCACAAAGCTCATCAGTTCCTAATGCTGGTACCCCAGCGGCATAGCAAATGGCCTTGATCACAGATGGACAATATAATCCTGTCCGGATAAAGTGGCGTGCCTTCTGGATCTTAATGTCTATGATCTCTCCAACATCGATTGATCAGAGGCCCGTCAGAGTTGCATAATTTAGGATGGCCTTGTCACTATCACAGGATGCCTGATGGATGCTAGGGATAAGCTTCCCAATGATGAAATAATGCCAAGCTTTTGTTATCTTGGTCATTTTTGCCAGCTTAAGCTCAGATATCGCGAATATCGATGCGGCGTAGGCAAGGGTTGACCTGTTATTGTAGAGTAGACTTGTGGAGTTGGAATCATGCGGCCCACCATGACACGATAACCGCTATCTTCGATGTCGCGCAATCCATGTTACTCGTTGTTTGTTGTTCGGCCAACCGGCACATTCACTCCACGGAGACACAAGACACCTTGTTGTGAACAATTTGATCTATGGACAGCATCGTTGTGGTAAAGGTCGTAATGCTCGAGGTACATATCTAAACACATCTTCTCACAATTAAACAACACCACTATAATAATAAGTTCCCCTACACTTAATGCAAAACCAATCCTCAACACTAGCCATGTAATGCATATACCCTTACCACGCTTGCAAAAACAAGAGCAAACAAATCGTAAAAAAAAAAAAGAAAAAAAATCTAAATGGTAACACAATATAAATGAACAATTCACTCTCCACATAGTGTGTAATTTCAGTATCACAATCTTTAGAACCTTAAGACAATCTATAGTTGATGTTAAGTCAACAAGATACCATATAAGCATAATATCAAACACATGACATGCATGTGATGTTCACACATTCTAAGGTGCGTCAAATTCAAAAAATGAATCATTAAAGCATTTTAGCAAATACCTAGTGATGTTCACACATTGTTATCCTGTTAAACTAACAATCCAAAACAATAGCCCAACAAAAACACCACAATACACAAACATAATCCAGATGAACTAATCTAACATGATTTCATAATATGTGTTAAAACAATTGAATCATAGAAATCACGAATGTTCCAAAACCGTGTCTAGTTTATTCCAAAATTCAACAAATCAATGCTTCAATCAATTCATCATCACAATTCACCAAATAGTGTAAATAGAACATGTAAAGCACAATTAAACACAAGATTACAACAAAATTGAGAGAAAAATTCGAAATTTACCTCTTGATGAACAAAATCAAAATGCAAAATCTTGTGTTTTGTGATGAAATAGCGGCCTCTACACCTTCCAAATGTGTCCTAGAACGAATTGGAACCCTCTAACGCTAACAAATTTCACTAGAAATTCAAATTTTTGAGTTGGTAGGGTTTGTGAAAATTTTCAAAATTTGAAAAATTTTGGAGTTTTAACCAGTTAATTTATGGGGTTTTGATGTTAATATGCACTTTACTCAACCTATAACACTAATGTGGAGTGAAATTGCAGAAAAAACTAGAGAAGAAAAGATGGGTTAGAGGGGATTTTGAGTTTTTATGTGTGTTCGTGTTTTAAAAAATGAAGTTTGTTCTGATTTAAGAACAATCGCTGCCCATAAAAATTTGTACTCAAGCTCAATAGGTAAATGACAAGGATTACCAAAAACCATACAATAAGGAGATGTAGCAATTGGGGTTTTGAAAGCTGTGCAGTAAGCCCATAGAGAATCATCCAATTTTGTTGCCCAATCCTTCCGAGAAGGTTTCACAACCTTTTCTAAAATTCTCTTGATCTCCCGATTTGATATATCCACTTGACCACTTGCTTGAGGATCGTAAAGGGTTGCCACTTTATGCAGGACTCCATATTTGGTCAATAATTCTTGAAAAGCCTTATTACAAAAATGTGTGACTCCATCACTGATAATAGCCTTTGGGGTTCCATAACGAGTGAAAATGTACTTCTTGATGAACCCCACCACATTTTTTGCATCACAAGTCGGTAATGTAAGAGTTACCATTTGATTTTAGGAATGGTCCCATGAAGTCTATGCTATAAACGTCGAAAATTTCCACCTTCATAATGTTGTTTAAAGGCATCTCATTCCTCAATGAAATATTTCCTGTCCTTTGGCATTTATCACAGTGTTTGATCCACTCTTGAGTGTCATGGAATAGTTTTGGCAATAATACCCCAACTACAACACTTTGTAAGCTGTTCTTTGCCCTCCAAAATGTCCTCCATAATCAGATTCATGGCATGACCGAATGATGTCTTTTGATACTCCTCAGGAACACATCTTCTAATAGCTTGGTCACTACATACCTTGAAAAGATAAGGCTCATCCCAATGGTAGTAGCTTGCATCATGGATGAGTCTTTTCCATTGTTAGACAGATAAATTGGGCGGAATTTGATTCGAAACCACATAATTTGTAATGTCGGCGTACCATGGAGCTTTTTCTGTTTCTTCCACTTGAAACAATTACTCATCCGGGAATATCTCCTTAATTTGGACATTAATGTTCTCTTCCAAATGCTCATGCTTTTTAGCTCCTTTCTTATCATGGATTTCCAAATCAAACTCTTGTAGAAGTAGAACCCATCGAATCACCTCAGTTTTGCATCCTTCTTGGCCATTAAATAACGGATTGCTGCATGATCAGTGTAAATAATCACTTTGGCTCTCAAAAAATATGAACGGAATCTATCCACAAAAAAAACAACTGCCAACATCTCCTTTTCGGTTGTAGTGTAATTACACTGAGATGGATCGAGTAAATGGCTAGCATAATGAATAGTATGGAAAATTCTGTCTGTCCTTTGACCAAGAACTGCCCCCATAGCAAAATCACTCGCATCACACATAGTCTCGAAGGGGGCTCCCCAATTGGGAAGTTTAATGACTAGAGCTGCTACAAGTTGGCTTTTAAGAAAATCAAATGCTGCTTTAAAGTCATCATCAAAGTTGAATACCGCATCTTTTTCCAAGAGATAACACAAGGGCTTGGTTATTTTAGAGAAATCCCGAATCAATCTGCGGTAGAACCCGGCATGGCCCAAAAAGCTTCTTACTCTCTTGATATTTATTTGATATGGTAACTTTGCAATTAGATCCAATTTTGCTTTATCCACCTCCATGCCTTTAGCTGAGATCTTGTGGCCTAGGACAATTTCTTCTTGCACCATAAATTGGCATTTCTCCCAATTCAAAACTAGATTAGTCTCTACGCATATTTCAAGTACCTTAGCCAGATTATCCAAGCACCTATCAAAAGAATGACCAAAAAAATGAGAAATCATCCATGAATACCACAATAATATCTTCCACCATATCATGAAAGATGGCCATCATACATCGTTGAAATGTTGCGGATGCATTACATAATCTAAAAGGCATTCTCTTGAATGCAAAAGTACCAAAAGGGCAAGTGATTGTTGTTTTGTCCTGATCTTTTGGGTTAATGGTGATCTGATTATATCCAGAGTAACCATCCAAGAAGCAATAAAATAGATAACCAGCAATTCTGTCCAACACTTGATCAAGGAATGGTAGTGGAAAATGATCTTTGCGGGTTGCCTTGTTGAGCTTGCAATAATCCATACAAACTCGCCATGCATTAATGATATCGGTTGCTAACAACTCGTCATTATCAGTTTTGACCACTATTACCCCAATCTTCTTTGGCACACATTGGACTGGACTTACCCATTCGCTATCAGATATAGTATAAATTATCCCAAACTCTAAAAGTTTGATCACCTCCTTTTTTACCATATCCATCATTGCTGGGTTTAATCGACGTGACCTATCTCGTACTGGAATTGCAACATCTTCCAAAAGAATTTTATGCATACAGATTGATGGACTAATTCCCTTAATGTCAGTAATAGTCCACCCAATTGCTCCTTGATACATTTTTAGCACCATAATAAGCTTCTCTTCTTGCCATGGTTCCAATGTAGCTGAGATCACTACGGGCAAAGTGTTATTACCCCCAAAAAGGCATATTTGAGATGTTAAGGGAGTGGCTTGAGCTCCAATTTTGGTGGTTCTTTAACTGAAGGCTTCAACCTATTTTAACTACAATCAAGGATTTCAATTGGCCTCACCTCAATGGGCTTATCACAAACATTATCAGTTAGCTCATAAATGGAAGTATCAAGATAAACACCTTCGACCATATTTTGCAACTCTAATGCTATATTCTCATCAATTTTAAGCCACTCAGAATTAGATATATGCATTAAAGAGTCATTATCATTAATACTACATGTTTTCATAGGATTGTATGCAATAACTGAAGTTTCAACAACATCCATGAAAAAACAAGTATTAATATCCCTAGGATGCTTTATAGCGTAATTAACATTAAATGTTACCTCTTCGCCATTGACACGAAAAGTGATTGTCTTGCTACGTACGCCAATTAAAGCATCTCTAGTTGCCAAGAATGGTCTTCCATATATGAGAGGAACCTCTCCATCCTCTTCCATGTCCAAGATAATAAAATCCATCGAAATTGTGAACTTATCAACTACTACCAAAACATCTTCAATGATACCTATAAGAGTGATGATGGATCTATCAGCCAACTGAAGAGTTATCACCACTGGTTTGATTTGCTCACCCATTCCCACACTGACAGCTATAGAATATGGCATCAAGTTAATACCAGCCCCCAAATCACATAATGCCTCAGCAAAATATCTTGAACCAATTCTACATGGGATTGTGCTGCTTCCTGAATCTTTATGCTTAGGGGGAAGATTTTTCTTTATTAAGAATTTCCCAACCTCATTTAATTGAATAACCTCCTCACATTGAAAAATCTGCTCTTTATTTGAAATGAGATCTTTCAAGAATTTAGTGTAAGTACGTACCGTCTTCACCAAATCCAACAAATAACTCAGTAAATTTGTTGAACAAAATCTTCTTCTTTGAGGGTTGTATCCTTTGAGGAAAAGGTAATGGCGGAGCACATTCTGGAAAATTAAAAGCACTTGGAGGATTTTTCTTTCTCCCTTTACTGAAACTACCTTTCTTGGGTTCAGCTTGCTTTGGATTTTCTTCCGTCTCAATTGGAACCTTGACAGTATCTTGATCATTCTTTGGAGAATCTTCTTCATTAATAGTTGGAGATTTCAATTCCTTACCACTTCGAAGTGTAACCGCATGGCATTACTCCTTTCCCTTTGGATTTGGGAAAGTATCACTCGGTAAAGTTTCTGCTGGTCTATTATGCATTTCATTTGCGAGTTGGCCTATTTGACTCCCAATATTCTTAAGAAGAGCTTTATGCTCCCTGAACATACCTCCATACATCTCCAATGTTTTTTCTGCATTGTCCTATCGCTGTTGGCATTCTCCAAAAAGTTTTTCCATCTTGGCCCCCAACACTATTATAACACCATCCATTGTTACTTGTGAAGTACCACTCTGTGTGTTTTGTTGTTTACCATAGCCAGGTGAATAAGTTGGTCTTGATGCATTATACTGTGGGCGATTTTGTCCTCCTTGATACCACTGATTCCCACCGGATGGCATCTATTGATTTGAACTAGTATTCCAGTTGAAATTGACGTATTGCACTGGTTCATTAGTGACTTGAGGACATTCATCCATATGGTGTGCTCCTTAGAATAATCCACAAAATGACGTGATTTTGTTTGTCAAGGCTGCCTGAATACTGGATAATTGTCCCTGCATAGCTGTTATTTGTGCTTCTAGGTTGGCTGTTCTATCCAATTCTAACATTCCAATTTGCCGTCTTTCATGATTACTTCTTGCAGTGGGCAACATCAGATCATTACTTACTATACGCTCAAAAATATCTTCAACTTCTTCTGATGATTTATCATGCAAATTTCCTCCAACTGAATGATTTACCAAATGCATAGTACAAAAATTGAGTCCATTGCAAAAGAAATTTAGCTCTCTTCCTTGCTCCAACCCACTGTTTGGGCATTTATTAAAAAGTTCACGAAATCTATCCCAAGCTTCTGTGAATGACTCATTTTCACCTTGATGAAACTGCATGAAATCCATCCGGATCTTGTCCATTCAAGATGGAGGAAAGTATTTAGTCATGAACCTCTTTGCAACCTCATCAAAAGTTTCAATTCGTGCCCCATTAATAGAGTCATACCATTTCTCAACTGCTCCTTGAAGAGAGAAAGGGAAAAACATTCTCTTTAAAACATCATGCGGGATGTGTGGGAGATTGCTCGTATTACACACTTTAAGAAATGTCTTTAAATGTGCATTTGGATCCTTAGTACTCAATCCATGGAAAACTTGGCCATTTTGAATCAAATATATGAAAGCCGACGAATTTGAAAATGCTTCCCAATGTCAATAAAAGGTGAATCAAAATTATCCATTTGACGCTCATAATGATCACATAACGACGCCGCGGTACCACTAGTTGTGCTGCTGGAATAATTGGAGGGTCCCCCGCTGGAGGAACAACAAAATTGGACTAATTCCCTTGTGCATCCATTGCTTCGAATTCTAACTTTTTCTTAAAATGTAAAGTCCGCGCAAGTTCCAGGTCGTATTGATATTCTGCTAGTCCAAGAGATCTTGTCTTGGGCATGCAAAGATGAATAGCAAACAGTACTAAAAATAGGCAGAAAATTTAAACTTAAACTAAAAAAATAAAATTTCAACACGACTGCTTTCCCCGGCAGCGGCGCCAAAATTTGATGGGGGCAAATTATGTGTAATAAAATGCTATCGTGGTTGCTATTTACCCCTACTAAAAAATAATGCTAAACAACCCCCGTGAAGGTGATAGTATAGCAAGTTCGTTCCCACAGAGTAAGGACTGTGTTGAAATTCTAAAGAAAATCTTTTTGGTATTTTTAATCAATTTATTAAACTAAAAATAAGAATGCAAATAACAAATAACTAAAACAAAAACTGTGATTTGATTAAAATTCGAATTAAGCAAGTGTACATCCGAGATTATATTTTAAGGTTACATAAAAAACACATACATACATTCTATCTATGGTCATGCAAAACAATGATAAATAACCTAACTCACGCCCTCCTATGTAGTAAAAGGCAAAGAATGACCTAGGAATTTACCTATTTAGATATTAATTAATTCATTAAACCCCATATTGGTAAGAGGCAAGGTTTACTTCCTTAATTAACCCGAAATCTAGTGCCACTAACAAACTCGACCAAACCCTCAAGTTCAACCGCTCCTATGTGGTAAGAGGCAACGCCCAAACCAGTCACGCTAATATTAAACTAACCTCCCTAACTCCTCCTATGTCGTAAGAGGCACGAGCTAAGGTAAAATTAATCTAACAAATTCATAACCAACCCACAAAAGATTCCAAGCAACCCACTCTAATCCTCCTATGTGGTAAGAGGCAAGATTAAAGTAAGTTATCTCTAAATAATTTACTGCACTTTAAACAAATATTCATCATACATAATCCGGCCAAATCATGCATAATTATGAAGAACACATCAAAACTTATTTCACAAAGACCATAAAATAGAACTTAGCATGTAAATTAAGCACAAAAACCCTTATTCATAATTCCGGGAGCACAATAAGTTTAGCTGAGTATGGCTAAATAAAACATCATCATAATATTAATAATTAAGCACAATATTAAAAATATAAATTAAAAGGAAAGATAACACCTTGAATTGCTAATCCGTAGATGAAATCTTTGTCTCTAAATAAATTAATTCAATAATTTATGATGTTCTCAATTCGTACAGCTGCAATTCTCCGTAGATAGCCAAAATAATGAAACCCTAGCTATTACAAAGAAGAAAAACCCTTTCTTTAATTCTCTCAAAGTTGACACCTTTAAAAAGCTGTAACCCTAGTCCTATTTATAGTAATTCCATACAAATATTAGCAAATAAGTCCCTTACGAAAACCATGTCGGATAAGAAGTCTCAAAGTGGGCCAAAATCGCAAATTACCAAAAATTAAGTCGTAAAACTGCGCTTTTCCCCGACGTCGCGATGTGCAAGGTCGCACGTCAAAACGTCCACGCACGTTGCGACGTGCATGTTCACACATCTCGACGTACACCCACGTTGCGACGTGGGAGGTGTTCCGAAGTCGCAACGTGGCTCTCTGGAAATTTCTCAAAAATCGTCAAAAAAATCATCCAAAAATAAACTTTAATTCGATGTCGCGGTGTGGAGGATCTAACGTCACGACATCCACGCACGTTGCGACGTGGAAGTACTGACATTCTATGAATTCACGAACTTTCTTCATTTTTCCTCCACTTTGAATTCGATTTGACTCTCGTATGATTTTCCTTTCCAAGCATGCACCATAATCAACAATCCTACAAATAAAACACTAAAATGAATAAAAAAGAACAAGAACGACCAAATAATTAAGTATAAACACTACACAAAAGGTGAATGAATTCACCTTATTAGCAACTAAAGTTCAATTCAACAACACTGGTGCAAATTCACGAAATTTAACAGAATTCATATAGTAAATTAGAGCATGATTTCATTTTTTCATAGATTATGTCAATTGCACTACATTTCGCTGTCTAAACAGAGCATTCATCCATCGGAACCCTAAGACATCACAAGTTTAGTGATGAGGTGAATTTATTCACCGATTATGAAGGGTTTATACTTAATTCTTTGGTCGTACTTGTTCGTTTTTATTTGTTTTCGTGTTTTAATTGTAGGTTTGTTGACCATGGTGTGTTTTTGGACGAGGGAAATCACAAAGGAGTCAAATCGGTTGCTAAGTGGAGGAAAAATGGAAGAAAGATCGTGAAATTGTTGAAGAAAAATCTACACGTCGCGACGTCAGACCCTCCACATCACGACGTGCGTGGACGTCTTTACGCGCGACCATGGACGTCGCGACGTAGGGAAATACGCAGGTTTACGACCTAATGTTTGGAAATTTGCGATTTTGGCCCACTTTGGGTTTCCTTTTTCAACAAGGCGTCCATTAAGGACTTATTAGTAAATATTTTCATAGAATTACTATAAATAAGGCCAGGGTTTACATATTTTGAGGGGTGACAACTTTGAGAGAGCTTGAGCAAGGGTTTTATTTCTTTGTAATAGCTAGGGTTTCATTCTTTTAGCTATTCACGGAGAATTGAAGCTGTACGGATTGGGAACATCGTTGAGTATTGATTTCATTAATTTAGAGACAAAGATTTCATCTACGGATTCTCTATTCAAGGTGTTATATTTCTTTTTAATTTATGTTGTCAATATTGTGCTTAATTAACATTAATATGATGATGTTTGATTTAGCCATGCTTGGCTAAATCTATTGTGCTCCCGGGATTATTAATATGGGTTTGTGTGCTTAATTTACATACTAAGATCTATCTTTTGGTCTTTGTGAAGTAAGTTTTGCTGTGTTCTTCATAATTATGCATGATTTTGGCCGGATTATGTATGATGAATATTTTCTTAAAGTGCAGTAAATTACTTAGAGATTACTTGCTTTAATCTTACCTTTAGCCTGATAGGAGGATTAGAGTGGGTTGTTTGGGATCTATTGTGGGTTGGTTGTGAATTTGTTAGATTAATTCTTCCTTAATTCTTACCTTTAGCTTAATAGGTGGAATTTGGGGGATTAGTTTAGCATTAGCGTGACTGGTTCGAGCGTTGCCTTAGCCTAATGGAGCGGTTGAACTTGAGGGTTTGGTTGAGTTGGTTAGTTGCATTAGATTCCGGATTAATTAAGGAAGTAAACCTTACCTTTAGCCTAATAGGAGGGTTTATTGAATTAGTTAATATCTAAGTAGGTAAGTGCTTAATTCATTCCTTGCCTTTAGCCTAATAGAAGGGCGTGAGTTATAGTATTTACTCTTGTTTTGCATGACCATAGATAGGATGTATGTGTATGCTTTTTATGTAACCCTAAAATATAATCTCGGGAGTACACTTGCTTAACTTGAGTTTTAATTAAATCACCGTTTTGTTTTTTGCTTATTGATTATTTAGTTTGATAAACATTAAAAAACACAAAAATATTTTCTTTAGAATTTCAACACAGTCCTTTCCTCGTGGGAACGAACTTGCTATACTATCACCTTCACGGGGTTGTTTAGCTTGATTTTTGAGTAGGGGTAAATAGCCACCACGATCACAATTTTCACATACAATTTGCTCCCATCAAATTTTGGCGCCGTCGCCGGGGAAAGCATTCGTGTTGAACATTTTTTTTTGACTAATAGTTGTAAATATTTTATTCATTTTTTTATTTTTATTATTATTTTTTTTGTGTTTTGATTTGATTTGATTTTTTTTATTTTTTGTTATTTAGTTATTTATTTATTTTTGATTTTAATTTCTATCAGAGTATGTCTAGGAGGTTTGGGGAATCCTTTGAAATTAATTTTGACCCACCATATAGAGTGGATGATAAACAACCAAACTCTAGAGTATTTGGAGATTTTCACCATTTAGGATACGGGAAGACCAATGAATGGGGACATAGTAAACCTTCATGTTATTTATCTTTACCTTGTTTTGAAGATCCATTGAAAAATTTGAACTTGTATGATAATGAACAAGCTACTTTGAGAATGAATGTTGTTTCTTGTAGGTTGTGCCAAAGGGATCATCCCACTTATCAATGCTCCTATCAAATTGGGAATGCATGCAATTATCAAGGTGATTACGAACATTATTTTAGGAAGCAAGGATCTTGCACGTGGGGAAATAACTATGATTTTGGCCGACACTCTTTTACTCATTCTCAAAGAGAGTTTGGATATTATTCAGGCTATGATAGGGAGTGGTCGATTCATGAACAAAACAACAAAATGCATCTCAAGAATGAAATGGAAGCGCCACTAGATTATATGCTCAATAAACTCATGGAGAAACTAGATAAATGTGGGGAGGAGCTACATCAAAGTTTTGTTCGAACGGAGACATTCATAAAGAGTCAAGATGACATATTGAGAGATCATAGTGCCCCAATAAAAAACTTGGAGGTACAGGTAGAATAATTCAAGGAAACTCTACATAATAAATCCAAAGAATGTTCAACTAATGCAACATCGAGCAATAGTGAGGTACAAATTGTCCATTCACCTTATATCTCATCTTTTTTATCACAACATGATTCATTACATCATAGTGTCCCAACTTCTATGGATTGTGATTTTGAGTTTAATGATTTTCATGATGAATGTATTTCAAAGTGTTCAAGTGAGTTGAAATCTTTGTAAGTTGTAGATAATTTGGAGTAATGCATTAATGATGAACCAATATTACATGAATCCAATATTGTTTGTTTTGATAATGAAGAGACCTCCTACCTTGACCCCTATGTTGGTTTATGTGAGGAAGACATGTCAAATTGTAATAAAATAGCCAACATAGTAAATTCTTGCGTTATTTTGACATCTTACATGGAATTTCATGGTTTAAATGATATGGTAGATGTTATTAAAATGATGCACACTGAGACCCCTTTAGTAGATGATAATATTGTTCAATGTGTTGATGATGTAGAGGTGCCTAAAGCTGAATACCATGTTAGCTTAGATGAGGAAGACTTGCATATTTTTCATGAAATAGCTAATATGGTAGAGACTTGTTTTATTGACACATCCATCTTTGAAATTACTGATGATTTCATTGAGACCATGGATGCAACGTCTTTGGTGGATTCTTGTAGTTCAAACAGGGAGGAAGAAAAGGTGACATTGAAGGATGATAAGCCATGGGAAATTCCAAAGTTAATGGTGGAAGAAGAAAATTAGGAGCCTACCTTAGAGGAGCAAGAGTGGTACAAAGTTGAGTTCATTGAACTTGCTCCTCAAATGCATGAGCTCAAGTTCCTCCTCAAATGGTTGCACAAGAAGCAATATGCTAGAAGATGAAGTGCTTATGAAAGAGCATTCTTTTGGTATAAGGATGGATATTCCGAATCTTGAAGGAGAATGCCACAATAATAAGGTCTAGCTAGGACCAAATAACCTAGAACTACCTTCTCACCTTTCTTTTAAATTAATAGTTTTTTTCTTTAGTGGTAGTTTGAAAACAAGAAGAAGGCTACTTGAGAACATTGCAAAGGCCTCAACCGTACAACAAGCTTTTCGGGAAATGACATGGTATATAGATCAATTCTTTCCTTTTCTCACACATTCAGGACAATGTGTATTTTAAGTGTGGGGGGGATGAAATTCATGTTATTTATTTCATGTTGTTTGTATGTCTTATGCTTAATTTCTTGGGAGTTGAAGTCTGGATGTTATGCTTGGAATTAATGGGCTAACTTAGTCTTTCTTAGTATTTTAAATTTAATGAATTAGGATTTATTGTTAAATTTTTAATTATGTCCCATTCGTATTAGTTATTCCCTTGAGTTAACCTTAAGCTCGTAAATAAGTAAGTCGGTAATTGATAACTTTTGCAATAATTAACACCATGGTTTTAAGGCATTTTACGTGTAGTATCCAAATTTTTAAATTTTGATCTTGTTGTGATAAGTGTTAATGTTGCCAATGATTAGATTTTATCGAAAGATTCGATTGTGGGATAGGAAAGTTAATATGCTATCTAGAGGGAGTCGGGTCTTTGATCGGAAAGGTTTAGCATTTTGAGTCGACCATTTTTATGCACTTAGGGGAACTACTGAGGGCAATTGACGAGTTTGAAATCATTAAGTAGGTTGGAGTGTTTTTAACGCTTTTGTGTTAGTTGAAACTTCTATATAATCGCTTAAATTGTTCTTTAATAAATGTGCTTGCATAATTGTTTGCACTTAATGCTTTCCATTTTAAGCTTGTTTAGCTCATACTATCATCCTCTATGAGATTGCTTTAAAATAACCCTAAGAGAACTCATATGGATGGTAACGGAGATTGAAGCGCGTAATACTCTGGCTTCATACTGCCACTCCTATGCGAGACTGCTCTTAAACGACTAGTTAAGTTGAGAAACTTGCATGAGTGGAATGGGTCTAAACCCGAGGTGAGACTAGTACTCCAGGTGGATGTCACTGGAATTCCATTGAAATACAACTAATTATGTGTGATAGGCTTGCGGGGAACGAGTGTTTATTTATAAACCTAAAGGTTTGCCGAGTGAAACCTCATTTAATGAGTTTAATAATGAATTGTTAATATGTTAGTGAGGAAAAGTTGAGACGAAGACTTAGTTGTTGGAGACCCTGACTTATGGCGTGATTGTAAGATGAGTTATGAACTGAGGTGGAACCTATCGCACACACACACATGGTTGGCTCAACGTGTCTAAATGAGCTACATTAATGGACTTTGATAACTTTTGGAGATGTATATTATGTGTACTTGACATTTGACTACTTGAGATTATGAGGTTCATTATATGACATTTATCCTTAGATTGAATTGATGAAGTTGGATGCGTTTTGATTGTTATGTGTTAGAATTTTTGTTAGGGTTTTTGTTTTAGACTTTTGTTTAGTTTGTTGTTTTTAGTTTAGTTTGTTCGGGGGACGAACAAAGGTTAAGTGTGAGGGAAATGATGAGGTGAATTTATTCACCGATTTATGTAGGGTTCTATACTTATTCTGCTTGGTCGTTCTTGTTCGTCTTTTATTCATTTTAGTGTTTTAATGTAGGTTTGTTAGCCATGTGTGTTCTGCAGAGGGCAAATCACAAGGGAGTCAAAATCGGTTTCAAGTGGAGCAAAAATGGAAGAAGTATCGCGAAATTGTTGAAGAAAAATTCTACACGTCGCGACGTCTAGACCCTTCATGTCGCGACGTGGGTGGACGTCGTGCTGAAGATCCTCCACGTCACAAACGTTCAAAAATGCCGATTTTTGGTTGAATTTTTTGGCACAATTTTGAGAAAATTCCAGTGAGATACGTCGCCGCGGACGTCAAAGTACCCCTCCCACTTCGCCGAGCGTCAGGACCCTCCACGTCGCGACGTGCGTGGACGTCTTTACGCGCGACCATAGACGTCGCGACGTCGGGAAATACGCAGGTTTACGACCTAATTTTTGGAAATTTGCGATTTTGGCCCACTTTGGGTTTCCTTTTTCAACAAGGCGTCCATTAAGGACTTATTAGTAAATATTTTCATAGAATTACTATAAATAAGGCCAGGGTTTACATATTTTGAGGGGTGACAACTTTGAGAGAGCTTGAGCAAGGGTTTTATTTCTTTGTAATAGCTAGGGTTTCATTCTTTTAGCTATTCACGGAGAATTGAAGCTGTACGGATTGGGAACATCGTATAGTATTGATTTCATTAATTTAGAGACAAAGATTTCATCTACGGATTCTCTATTCAAGGTGTTATCTTTCTTTTTAATTTATGTTGTCAATATTGTGCTTAATTAACATTAATATGATGATGTTTGATTTAGCCATGCTTGGCTAAATCTATTGTGCTCCCGGGATTATGAATATGGGTTTGTGTGCTTAATTTACATACTAAGATCTATCTTTTGGTCTTTCTGAAGTAAGTTTTGCTGTGTTCTTCATAATTATGCATGATTTTGGCCGGATTATGTATGATGAATATTTTCTTAAAGTGCAGTAAATTACTTAGAGATTACTTGCTTTAATCTTACCTTTAGCCTGATAGGAGGATTAGAGTGGGTGTTTGGGATCTATTGTGGGTTGGTTGTGAATTTGTTAGATTAATTCTTCCTTAATTTTACCTTTAGCTTAATAGGAGGAATTTGGGGGAATTAGTTTAGCATTAGCGTGACTGGTTCGAGCGTGCCTTAGCCTAATGGAGCGGTTGAACTTGAGGGTTTGGTTGAGTTGGTTAGTTGCATTAGATTCCGGATTAATTAAGGAAGTAAACCTTACCTTTAGCCTAATAGGAGGGTTTATTGAATTAGTTAATATCTAAGTAGGTAAGTGCTTAATTCATTCCTTGCCTTTAGCCTAATAGAAGGGCGTGAGTTATAGTATTTACTCTTGTTTTGCATGACCATAGATAGGATATATGTGTGTGCTTTTTATGTAACCCTAAAATATAATCTCGGGAGTACACTTGCTTAACTTGAGTTTTAATTAAATCACCGTTTTGTTTTTTGCTTATTGATTATTTAGTTTGATAAACATTAAAAAACACAAAAATATTTTCTTTAGAAATTTCAACACAGTCCTTTCCTCGTGGGAACGAACTTGCTATACTATCACCTTCACGGGGTTGTTGAGCTTGATTTTTGAGTAGGGGTAAATAGCAACCACGATCACAATTTTCACATACAATTTGCTCCCATCAAATTTTGGCGCCGTCGCCGGGGAAAGCATTCGTGTTGAATATTTTTTTTTTGAATAATAGTTGTAAATATTTTATTCATTTTTTTATTTTTATTATTATTTTTTTTTGTGTTTTGATTTGATTTGATTTTTTTTTTATTTTTTATTATTTAGTTATTTATTTATTTTTGATTTTAATTTCTATCCAAGTATGTCTAGGAGGTTTGGGGAATCCTTTGAAATTAATTTTGACCCACCATATAGAGTGGATGATAAACAACCAAACTCTAGAGTATTTGGAGATTTTCACCATTTAGGATACGGGAAGACCAATGAATGGGGACATAGTAAACCTTCATGTTATTTATCTTTACCTTGTTTTGAAGATCCATTGAAAAATTTGAACTTGTATGATAATGAACAAGCTACTTTGAGAATGAATGTTGTTTCTTGTAGGTTGTGCCAAAGGGATCATCCCACTTATCAATGCTCCTATCAAATTGGGAATGCATGCAATTATCAAGGTGATTACGAACATTATTTTAGGAAGCAAGGATCTTGCACGTGGGGAAATAACTATGATTTTGGCCAACACTCTTTTACTCATTCTCAAAGAGAGTTTGGATATTATTCAGGCTATGATAGGGAGTGGTCGATTCATGAACAAAACAACAAAATGCATCTCAAGAATGAAATGGAAGCGCCACTAGATTATATGCTCAATAAACTCATGGAGAAACTAGATAAATGTGGGGAGGAGCTACATCAAAGTTTTGTTCGAACGGAGACATTCATAAAGAGTCAAGATGACATATTGAGAGATCATAGTGCCCCAATAAAAAACTTGGAGGTACAGGTAGAAAAATTCAAGGAAACTCTACATAATAAATCCCAAGAATGTTCATCTAATGCAACATCGAGCAATAGTGAGGTACAAATTGTCCATTCACCTTATATCTCATCTTTTTTATCACAACATGATTCATTACATCATAGTGTCCCAACTTCTATGGATTGTGATTTTGAGTTTAATGATTCTCATGATGAATGTATTTCAAAGTTTCCTAGTGAGTTGAAATCTTTGTATGTTGTAGATAATTTGGAGGAATGCATTAATGATGAACCAATATTACATGAATCCAATATTGTTTGTTTTGATAATGAAGAGACCTCCTACCTTGACCCCTATGTTGGTTTATGTGAGGAAGACATGTCAATTTGTAATAAAATAGCCAACATAGTGAATTCTTGCGTTATTTTGACATCTTACATGGAATTTCATGGTTTAAATGATATAGTAGATGTTATTAAAATGATGCACATTGAGTTTATTAGATGATAATATTGTTCAATGTGTTGATGATGTAGAGGTGCCTAAAGCTGAATACCATGTTAGCTTAGATGAGGAAGACTTGCATATTTTTCATGAAATAGCTAATATGGTAGAGACTTGTTTTATTGACACATCCATCTTTGAAATTATTGATGATTTCATTGAGACCATGGATGCAAAGTCTTTGGTGGATTCTTGTAGTTCAAACAGGGAGGAAGAAAAGGTGACATTGAAGGATGATAAGCCATGGGAAATTCCAAAGTTAATGGTGGAAGAAGGAAAGGAGGAGCCTACCTTAGAGGAGCAAGAGTGGTACAAAGTTGAGTTCATTGAAATTGCTCCTCAAATGCATGAGCTCAAGTTCCTCCTCAAATGGTTGCACAAGAAGCAATATGCTAGAAGACGAAGTGCTTATGAAAGAGCATTCTTTTGGTATAAGGATGGATATTCCGAATCTTGAAGGAGAATGCCACAATAATAAGGTCTAGCTAGGGATCAAATAAACCTAGAACTACCTTCTCACCTTTCTTTTAAATTAATAGTTTTTTTTCTTTAGTTGGTAGTTTGAATAAAGAAGAAGGCTACTTGAGACATTGCAAGGTCTCAACCGCACAACAAGCTTTTCGGGAATGACATGGATTATAGATCAATTCTTTCCTTTTCTCACACATTCAGGACAATGTGTATTTTAAGTGTGGGGGGGATGAAATTCATGTTATTTATTTCATGTTGTTTTGTATGTCTTTATGCTTAATTTCTTGGGAGTTGAAGTCTGGATGTTATGCTTGGATTAATGGCTAATTAGTCTTTCTTAGTATTTTAAATTTAATGAATTAGGATTTATTTTAAATTTTTAATTATGTCCCATTCGTATTAGTTATTCCCTTGAGTTAACCTTAGCTCGTAAATAAGTAAGTCGGTAATGATAACTTTTTGCATAATTACACCATGGTTTTTAGGCATTTTACGTGTAGTATCCAAATTTTTGAAATTTTGATCTTGTTGTGATAAGTGTTATGTTGCCAATGATTAGATTTTATCGAAAGATTCGATGTGGGATAGGAAAGTAATATGCTATCTAGAGGGAGTCGGGTCTTTGATGGAAAGTTTAGCATTTTGAGTCGACCATTTTTATGCACTTAGGGGAACTACTGAGGGGATTGATGAGTTTGTAATCATTAAGTAGGTTGGAGTGTTTTTAACGCTTTGTTTAGTTGAAACTTATATAACTCGCTTAAATTGTGTTCTTTAATAAATGTGCTTGCATAATTGTTTGCACTTAATGCTTTTGCATTTTTAAGCTTGTTTAGCTCATACTATCATCCCTCTATGAGATTGCTTTTAATAATAACCCTAAGAGAACTCATATGGATGGTAACGGAGATTAGAAGCCGTAATACTCTGGCTTGATATTGCCACTCCTATGCGAGACTGCTCTTAAACGACTAGTTAATTTAGAACTTGCATAAGCGGGAATGGGTCTAAAACCCGAAGGTGAGACAGTACTCCAGGTGAATGTCACGGGAATTCCATTGAAATACACTAATTATGTGTGATAGTCTGGGGGAACGAGTGTTATTTATAAACCTAAAGGTTTGCCGAGTGAATCCTCATTTATATGAGTTTAATAATGAATTGTTAATATGTTAGTGAGGAAAAGTTGAGACGAAGACTTAGTTGTTGGAACCCTGACTTATGGCGTGATTGTAGATGAGTTATGAACTGAGGTGGAACCTATCGCACACACACACATGGTTGGCTCAACGTGTCTAAATGAGTACGTTAATGGACTTTAATAACTTTTGGAGATGTATATTATGTGTACTTGACATTTGACTACTTGAGATTATGAGGTTCATATATGACATTTATCCTTAGATTGAATTGATGAAGTTGGATGCGTTTTGATTGTTATGTGTTAGAATTTTTGTTAGGGTTTTTGTTTTAGACTTTTGTTTAGGTTTGTTGTTTTTAGTTTAGTTTGTTCGGGGACGAACAAAGGTTAAGTGTGAGGGAAATTGATGAGGTGAATTTATTTACCGATTATGTAGGGTTTATACTTAATTCTTTTGTCGTTCTTGTTTGTTTTTATTCATTTTAGTGTTTTAATTGTAGGTTTGTTGACCATGGTGTGTTCTTGGAAGAGGGAAATCATAAAGGAGTCAAATCGGTTGCAAAGTGGAGCAAAAATGGAAGAAAGATCGCAAAATTGTTGAAGAAGAATCTACACGTCGCGACGTCAGACCCTTCACGTCGCGACGTGGGTGGACGTCGTGCTGAAGATCCTCCACATCACACCGTTAAAAATGCGATTTTTGGTTGAATTTTTGGACAAGTTTTGAGAAAATTCCAGTGAGATACGTCGCGCGACGTCAGGACCACTCCCACTTCGCGATGTGCCGCGACGTCGCGACGTCAGACCTTCCACGTCGCGACGTGCGTGGACGTCTTTACGCGCGACCATCGATGTCGCGACTCGGGAAATACGCAGGTTTACGACCTAATTTTTGGAAATTTGTGATTTTGGCCCAATTTGGGTTTCCTTTTTCAACAAGGCGTCCATTAAGGACTTATTAGCAAATATTTTCATAGAATTACTATAAATAAGGCTAGGGTTTACATATTTTGAGGGGTGACAACTTTGAGAGAGCTTGAGCAAGGGTTTTATTTCTTTGTAATAGCTAGGGTTTCATTCTTTTAGCTATTTACGGAGAATTGAAGCTGTACGGATTGGGAAAATCGTTGAGTATTGATTTCATTAATTTAGAGACAAAGATTTCATCTACGGATTCTCTATTCATGGTGTTATCTTTCTTTTTAATTTATGTTGTCAATATTGTGCTTAATTAACATTAATATGATGATGTTTGATTTAGCCATGCTTGGCTAAATCTATTGTGCTCCCGGGATTATGAATATGGGTTTGTGTGCTTAATTTACATACTAAGATCTATCTTTTGGTCTTTGTGAAGTAAGTTTTGCTGTGTTCTTCATAATTATTCATGATTTTGGCCGGATTATGTATGATGAATATTTTCTTAAAGTGCAGTAAATTACTTAGAGATTACTTGCTTTAATCTTACCTTTAGCCTGATAGGAGGTTTAGAGTGGGTTGTTTGGGATCTATTGTGGGTTGGTTGTGAATTTGTTAGATTAATTCTTCCTTAATTCTTACCTTTAGCTTAATAGGAGTAATTTGGGGGATTAGTTTAGCATTAGCGTGAATGGTTCGAGCGTTGCCTTAGCCTAATGGAGCTGTTGAACTTGAGGGTTTGGTTGAGTTGGTTAGTTGCATTAGATTCCGGATTAATTAAGGAAGTAAACCTTACCTTTAGCCTATTAGGAGGGTTTATTGAATTAGTTAATATCTAAGTAGGTAAGTGCTTAATTCATTCATTGCCTTGAGCCTAATAGGAGGGCGTGAGTTATAGTATTTACTCTTGTTTTGTATGACCATAGATAGGATGTATGTGTGTGCTTTTTATGTAACCCTAAAATATAATCTCGGGAGTACACTTGCTTAACTTGAGTTTTAATTAAATCACCGTTTTGTTCTTTGCTTAGTGATTATTTAGTTTGATAAACATTAAAAAACATAAAAATATTTTCTTTAGAATTTCAACACAGTCCTTTCCTCGTGGGAACGATCTTTAGCTTGATTTTTGAGTAGGGGTAAATAGCAACCACGATCGCATTTTATTACACATATTTACTCCGCATCATTTAGCCAGAAGAATTCATTCTCATGTCGTGATCATCAGATAGCAACATTAAACAATTCATTTTCATAAAATTGTAAGAATTTACCGAATAAACTGCTTCACAGAGCTCAAAATCACAAGTGAATTGCTTAATTCTTCCTTAATTGAGAATTGAATTCCAGTGATCGGTCCAAAAGTTCAATCGAAATCAAAATCGGAGTTAAAATTCTAGAGAGAGAAAGTTAGAGATAGAAAATTTCCCGCTCACAAGTTTCTAGATTAATCTCTAGATCAAATGTCAAAAGTCTAAAAGTCCCTAGCATAATGACAAAACCCTCTATTTATAGAGGTCTAATGCTTATTCTACACACTAACGTAAAATAAGCACTGAATTATAGAAATGACACTGAGAGAAAAATCTGTCCAACATATGCACGTGCATCGGCCTTCACGTCAGCAACCACATTCTGGAACTTCACGCCCTCAGGCTATCATGCGCCATGCTTCCATTTCAACTTTCACGCCCCCGAGCCAAACCAATTGCACCTTCATAGTTCTGCACAACTGAGAGGAAGAGTTCAAACACTGAAACGAATTTTGGAGACAAAAACACACATAAATACATGGGGCGGCCGCCCCTCACATTCAACTTTCATGGGGCGGCCGCCTTGGAGCGCTTGTTTTAACGTCGACAGCCCGACATGTTGTATGGCAATGCTAACTCATAGGGTCATCCAAGAACAATTCATGTGGTGCTTGTGGCATTTCTATCACGTCCTTCTCTTTGTGTGTTGCATAAGGCTTAAGTCTATGGCCATTGACTTGCCAAGCATTCCCACTCTTCTCATTCCGTATCTCCACAACCCATAATATAGTACTTGATGACACTAAAAGGTCCAGTCCATCGAGACTTCAATTTGCATGGGAAAAGCCTAAGCCTCAAATCATACAATAAGACCTATTGGCCAGGGGCAAAGCTCTTCACCTTAAGCCTAGCATCATGCAACTTATTGGTTCTTTCTTTATACAATTTAGCACTAATGTAAGAGTTGAATTGAAACTCGTCAAGTTAATTTAGCTCCATCAGCCTTTTTGACTATGCTCCATGCAAATCCATGTTTAGCTTCTGAATGGCCCAGAAAGCTCTTTGATCTAACTCTACTGGTAAGTGACACTCCTTGCCTTACACAAGCCAAAAGGGTGAGGCACCGATTGGAGTTTATATACTGTTCTATATGCCCACAATGAGTCGTCCAATTTAAGAGCCCAGTCTCTATTATTCGGCCGTATGACTTTTTCCAACACCCTCTTTATCTCTCTGTTAGAGATTTCGGCTTGGCCACTTGTTTGGGGATGGTAAGCTGTTGACACTTTATGCTTCACCCCATATTTGGCCAGAAGTGATGCAAAAACCTTGTTGTAGAAATGAGAGCCTCCATCACTTATTATAGCTCATGGAGTGTGACAAGCTCAGGTCGTATCGCTCCAATTTTACCCTAAAATACTGTAGTAGTAGTGAGAGGGATCGATCCACAGTGAAGGGGGATTGGTTTCAAGAATTCTCTGAATTTGTTGCTCTAATTTTGGCACAAGATATGCAATAACAAGAACCAGTGAAAGTAACAACTGGACTAGAGAAGTAAAAGATGACAAGATCAAATACAGGACTGATAGCAAAATTCAAATGCTAGGGAAGAAAGGTAGGAACAAACACCAGAAGTGATTTAACAAGGCTTAGACAGACATCCTAGGGATTAGGTGTTAGATAATTGCAAATTAAACACTCATGCTATGCATTTGACCTTATGCAAATCAAAACAGGAGGAGACAAAGGTTGCCTTAGAGTGTAGTTAACACCCAGCATGTCGACTGCAATATTTTCTATACTCCCTAACATCTCGCTTTCCCATGTCGAGGCCTAAACAAGATGAGTGAACACTGCAACGTTTCGACTTCCAATACTGACTACTAAAGCAAGCAAAACCCTAGGTCTCCCATGGCGAGGCCCGACCTAAGTTTTTAAACCTTAGTTAGCATCAAACTACACTCTGTTCTAGTGACTCAATGGCCTCTGATTGGCATGGCAACCACATGTCGGATCATGAACAAGACATAACAAGTGGAGAAACTCCATATTCATACATTCAGTCCTTATTTTATGCTATTCTCAACTCTAATTGATGAATCAAGCCTCAACCTAGCATGGCGACCACAATCAAGGTTCAACTCTATCAACGCAAGTGTAAAATATATGAAACTTGACAAATTCATGCATTCACGAGTACATATGCACTCTAGCTTAGAAGTTGGGTCAATTGCATAGCATTTCACAGTTTAATTACACAATCATCTATTCCAAACACTAGGACATCACACGATTTAGCCGAGAAACTCCATTATCATCTCATTTTCATCACAAAACATCATTGAGTAATTTATTCCCATCAAATTGAACAAATTTTACAGATTAAAGTGCGTAGAATTGTTAAATGCTACTTTGATTGAGAATCAAAATGCAATGCTCAGCACAAAGGTGCGATCAGAGTCCAAATTGGAGATAAATTTCTAGAGAGAAAAATTACTAGTGAGAGAAAATTAGAGAGAGAAAGTTCCCGCTCTCAAAATCTAACAGTCTGTTACAATTCTAGAATGATCTCCCCCAAAAGTCATGACAAAATCCTCTATTTATTGAGGTCTAAAGCTTATTCTCTACGCTAACGTAAAATGACAAAAAAATTATAGAAATGCCACTATAAAAGTTCAATCGTCCAAGACTGTCAACTCGCTCAAAATGGCATCCACTCCTCCTTGCCACCAGCAGCCACGCCTTCCCGACCCTGTTAACAAAAACACCAACATTCAATACTTAGCCAAATCAGCCCATCGCAATCATCATTTGCATGGCGATGCATCGCTACGATGCATCGCCTTGTAAAAATTTTCATGGCGACGCATCGTGCCGTGTAAACTTTTCTATGGCGATGCATCGCGCCGAGTAAATCCTTCTATTGTGAAGCATCTTGACGATGCATCGCGCCGTGTAATGTATTTATGTGTGTACTAATAGTGTGTGTGTAAAGTGAGTGTTGAAGATGAACAAGAATGTGCAATGATAAATGTTATGGAATGTATGTGTGATAAATGTAATTTGAGTGCTGTGATGTGAAGTGTGCTGAAGAGTGTAAATGAAGTGTGTTTTGTGCGGTGTTGTGAATCGAGTGTGATATGATGTATGCAAGTTCTGAAAATAGCAAACTGTCTTTTTGCAACCAAAATCCGGCCATGGTGCGTTGTGAATTTGGCAAAACGTAAAACATGAAAGTTGTAGCCCCAAGTCTTAGCTTTGCATAGCCATTTGACTCACCCAATTCGGAGCTAAGATGATTGTCGCGCGTGCATTGCCGCAAGCATGCGCTCGACCAGTGCGAGGTCGCTGCACTTGTGCGGCGATGTGTGTACAGTGTGTGCACCGTGTGCGATGGTGTAGCCCTTGGCAGCACAACATTCCACTTCTATGCAATATATGTGTATCTTACCTTCGGAATTGGACTTTGTAGTAAACATAAGAGTTTTAGATCTTTCTCTTGGATTTCCATTGGTTCAAGAATCAGCGTCATGGGAGATTTGTAGCTCAAGATATGAACAATCTACCAAACTATGGCAGTGAGGCCAACATTCAAAACCTGAAGCAGTGATTGCAACAACTCTCTCGTTTCTCATACTTGCACACAGAATTAAAAGAAAGTTAAAACATAAGAATTGGCGTACACAAAAAGTGCTGTCCAGAACATCCAAGATCTCATCAATTGGATTAGTATTAAGAAAGTTACACTCAAATGAAATGCACTATCCATTCTGCCCAACTACAAAATAAGCATATTATGGCATTCTTCAGACTCCACAAACTTAATATCAAACCTTTGTTAGTTATTTCCTTGTTCTTTAACCTAAAACATACATTTGTTTCATTTAATCATCATTTTTTGTTTTTTTTCACCATTTTAGTACACCAAGTTGTAATCCACATAAATGCACAAAATGGCACATAACACCACACAAATGCATGAAAAACAAGTCAAAAGCTAAGTGAAATAACACATATAAGTTGGTATAAAACCAACTTATCAATTTCCCCCACACTTGAACTCTTGCTTGCCCTCAAGCAAGGCCACAACAATACACTTACACCACAATACACTTACACAACTCTTGCACAACTCAAGCACGGTCACAACAATACACTAGCACCAAACACACAACGCTACATAGTGAACTCTCTTGTAAAAAAAACCTACCTATCCACTCCAAGTATATTTCACACTATTATTGGATGTGCATGTGTGTTAGTTAACCAATTATACTGTAGTGGTAATTATATGAACAATTCTTCATGGCAATCATCATAACCAAGTTGTACTCATTTGAAGCTTTAACATAGATGTGTGAGTTGTGTGCAAAGGCTTACATACATCTCAAGTCTTACTTATGATCGAAGCAATAGTAGAGAATGCAAAGATTTTATTGTTACTTCTTTTCAAGTCTTTAACTTGTAAACACTGTTTAGACACAAATGCACCATCTTAAGGATCATTAGTTGCCCTCGTTTCTTACCACTATTTCCCGTAGGTTGTCATCCTTTAATGCTTTACTTTCGTTTCGCACATGACATTATTACACTGGGGTACTTCTTAGCCTTACCAATTATTGCCTCTGGTTTTATGGCTTTTGAATTCCATCCCTACTCATGCAAATTATTCTCTTCAAATGCACACTTCGTGTGATAGAGCAGTCCCGCAGAGGAGTGGTTCATAATTGTGTGTTTTTGGAACATTGTCCACACACTTAGCATGCAACAAATTTCACATTGGCCTAACTTTCTTTTTTCCAAATCATCTCCCCTGGTGCCTAAATGTCACTACAGGTTTCCAAGGATTACTCAGCATAATTCATGAAAAAAATTCTCTATTTTCACCTTTTCACATAAGTGCAACAATCCTTGTATGTAACCCATAATAGTGCTTGAAAACAACTATGTTAAAGTTCAAAATTTCCCACTATGTTTTTAACTCCTACCACTTAGCATTGAACTATCCTCACCATTAAGTATATTTATTCAAGTTTTCAAACACATATCCAACTCTAGTGCTAGTGTACTTTCCATGGATAGACAAGTTCTTCCACAAAAAATTCCATCTACACATAACTGGTGTTCAAAACCATCAATTATTCACAAAAATTACAAAATTTCACCAAAAAATTTAAATTTTGCACAAAAAATGAAAAACACAACATCTTCAGGTAATAAGCTCAAAATGACACAACAAAACTAAAAAGTAACATATGAAAGTTGTAGCCCCAAGTATTACCTTTGCATAGCCGTTTGAATCACCCAAATCGGAGCTAAGATAAGAAAGTTATGATCATTTGACTGAACTGTGGCAAAGCTGCGTGTGCTTGTGCAGGATGACCGCGTGCATATGGCGTTGCATCGCTGCGCGCATGCGCTCGTGACCAGTTCGAGGTCGCCGCACACATGCGTGCGCGACCAGACGTGTGTACAGTGTGTGCACTGTGTGTGATAGTGTAGCCCTTGGAAGCACAACATTCAACTTCTATGCAATATATGTGCGTTGTAGCTTCTAAACTGGACTTTGTGGTAAACATAAGAGTTTTAGATCTTTCTCTTGGCGTTCCTTTGGTTCATGAATCAGCATCATTGGAGATCTATAGCACAAGATATGTACAATATACCAAATTGTGGCAGTGAGCCCAACATTCAAAACCTGAAGCAGCGATTGCAAAGATTCTCTCGTTTCTCATATTTGCACACAGAATTAGAAGAAAGTTAAAACATAAGAATTGCAGTAAACTCAAAGAGCTTTCTAGAACATTCAAGATCTCATCAATTTGATTAGTATTGAGTAAGTTTCACTCAAATAAAATGCTCTATCCATTCTGCCCAACTACAAAATAAGCATATTATGGCATTCTTCAAACTCCACAAACTTAATATCAAACCTTTTTTAGTTATTTCCTTGTTCTTTAACCTAAAACAGACATTTGTTTTATTTTATCATCATTTTTTGGTCTTTTTCACCATTTTAGCACACCAAGTTGTAATCCACATAAATGCACAAAATGGCACATAACACCATATAAATGCATGAAAAACAAGTCAAAAGTTAAGTCAAATAACACATATAAGTTGATATAAAACCAACTTATCAGAGTGTCAAACCAATTGAAAATGTGCTTCTTCAGAAATGCAGTGACACTTCGGGCATCGTTGTGTGGGAGTGCAATAGCCTTAAACCACTTTGACACATAATACACTGCCACCAGTATATACTCCATTCGGCAAGATTTAGGGAAAAACCACCAATGAAATCAATACCCTATACATCAAAAAGCTCTACTTCCAGAATATTGTTCAGGGGCATTTCATTGCACGAGGATATATTGCCGCTTCTCGGGCACTTATCACATTGACCGACCCAAATGCGTGCATCCACAAAGATATGAGGCCAAGAGAATTTAGATTGAAGCACTTTGAAGCCTGTCCTGGTGGCACCAAAATGTCCCCCGAATGGACCTTTATGACATGCTCTCAAGATGTCATATTTCTCACATTCTTTCACATATTTTCTTATCACTTGATCACTATGGATTTTATAGAGTGCATTGTCATCCCGAAAAGAAAAACTTGCATCATGCCTCAATTTCTTCCATTGCTCGTAGGAGTAGTATGAAGGAACTTGCCCAGACACAACAAAATTTGCTATTTCAGCATATTAAGGCAAGTCTTCCATATCCACTTTAAAGACTTGCTCATCAGGAAAATGCTCTTCGATCAACACGTCAGACTCTTCTTGTTCATTCGACTCCATCCTTGACAAATGATCGGCTACAACATTCTCTGAACATTTGCAATCTCTAATTTCAACATCAAACTCCTGAAGTAACAACACCCATCAGATGAGCCTATGCTTGGCTTCCTTCTGGGCCAACAAATATTTCAAGGCTGTGTGGTCAGTATGCATAATCACCTTTAAGCCTAACAAATAAGCACGAAAATTTTCATATGCAAAAACTACAGCAAGCATCTCCTTTTTAGTTGTGGTGTAATTCATTTGAGCCTCATTCAACAATTTTCTTACGTAATAGATTGTGTGAAAAGCTTTGTTTCGTCTCTGCCCAAGCGCAGCCCCAAGTTCATAATAACTCGCATCACACATAAACTCAAAAGGCTCACCCCATTGTGGAGTGACTATTACTGGTGCTTCCACAAGCCTTGCTTTCAATAACTCAAATGCCTCCGAACATTCTTCACCAAAATTGAACTTCACATCTTTTTCTAGCAAACTGCACAAAGACCTTGCAATTTTTGAGAAGTTCTTGATAAACCTTCGAATAAAGCCAGCATGCCTTAATAAACTCCTAATGCCTTTAACATTGGTGAGAGGTGGTAGCTTGGCAATGACATCTAATTTAGCCCTATTGATAGCAATCTGCCCATGTCCATGGTGCCAAAACTGACTTCACATGATCCATTAGAGAATCTTGATGGACCAATGACAAGATCAATGAGCAAGAGGATGAAATCCGCCTTGCATACATTATTGGTGACACATTATGAAGGTTTGGACACTTTTGGAGAGCACTTGGCGTCATCACCATCACCATCTCAACATGAAGTTGTATGGAACATTTCTTGCATCATAATTCATGAAGAAGTTCCTAGGAGTTATACATTGGAACTTAAGGAAATTTCACCTTGAAAAAGTGTTCGTGGTTTACATTGAAGACCCTGATGGCGTGCTTGGACTTTACCATCTTGGATCATGCCATTATTATTAAGTCTTAGGATTTATTTGCTTTGTAATAAATTAAGTCCATTAAACATTAATTTGGGCTTATATTTTCGTTGGTTAATAAGTTAATTACTTGGCCCAATTATCTTGCATGATAATGAAAAGTAATTGTTTTAGAAAGTAACTTCCTATATTTTAGGAAACTTTAGGAAAGTAATTTCCTAAAATTTAGGGGCTTAGCCGTGTTCTACTTGCTAGAGTAGAATTCGGTTTTTGCTTTGTTTTGTTTTAGAAAACTAGTTAGTTAGTTAGTTAATTAGTTAAGAAGTCAAGTTGTAATTGACTTTCATTAGGGTTTCCTCTTTCTCATGGCCGAATTGATCCTTATTTAAGGATAATCCATCATTAACGTTTTTCTTAAGTTGAACAAGAAGAAATAAACCAGATTTTTGCCTTGCAAAAGTTGAAAACACTTTGTGTTTTAAAATTCCCGCGAAGCCTTTAGTGAGGAGCTATAGGATCAGCCTACCCGTTCTTCAGTCAGGAACAAGCCAAACTAATTAAGTTAGCTCTTGATTTATTCAATCTAGGTTAATTAATTCGTAATAACGTTGGGGTTTGATTGGTTACTATCAAATCTTTTCGTTCCATATATAACTCTATTCCGCCATTGTTGTTATTTAGTGTTCTTGTGTTTGTTCAAATTTTGTGTGTCAACAACGATCCGAAGTGTGTGGATTGGTGGTCCAAGACTTCAAGCCTCGCACGCTCATATCAATTGGTATCAGAGCTGCGGTTGTTGCATCAAATTCAGGTCATCTTTTCCATGTGTGTTTTCTTTCTTGTTGTCACAAAATTCTTGCTATTTTTATGTCAAATTTTTGCTGCTGTTCTTGCGTTCTTTTTGCTGTTGTTAGAGTCATTCTTGCTGCTGTAATTCGTGTCTAATTCTGCTCTAAATTCAGTCGTAATTGTTGAGCAAAATTGATTAAAAATTCGTGCTGAAAATTCGTCCAAATCGTCATAATTTTTGTTGCCGTTTTGCTTCAAATTTGTGTTGCTTTTGTTGCTATTTTGTCCCGTCAATTGTTGTGTCTTGTTTTGTTTTCTATTCTGTCAATTTTTTGTCAAATTTTGTGTTGAAATCTAGGAATTGCATGCTTTAGGAGTGAATTCAAAATGCTACAATTTCTAGGTTTAGGGTTTCGAATTCTTAGTCCAAAAATCCTATCTTTCTTGTTTCAAATCCGTTTTGATTCATTCTTGTTGCTATCTTTTCTATATTGTTTCTAGAGTCTATCTTCTATAGTCAAGTTTTTGTTTCATCTCAAAAAGATTAGTTCTTGATTGTTTTCTTGAAATTCTTGAATTTCTTGAATTTCAAAATTGCTCAAATTTGAAATCTTCAACTATAATCTTGTTTCTTGGCACAAATCTTGAAAGATTGTAACTTGTGGCGCATTCAAATTCAAAATATTTGGTGAGTTATTGATTTGTCTTTATGGCTGAATAATTTTAAGGTTAAGACAATATAAGACAAAATAAAACCCTAGATTTTTGTCTTCAAAACCTTAAAAACCCTAGTTTTTGTCTTAAAGCCTAGTTGTCTGAATTAAAAAAAATGGGCCGACATTTTAAAAAAAAGAGAGAGACAGAGTAAAAAAAAAAGAGAGCCCAACTAAAAAAAAACGGACCAATACAATACAAAAATTCGTAGCCCTAAAAGAAGTAAGTGTTCTTGTTTGTATTCTTGAAAACTACCAAGATTGAAATTGCCATAACGTCTTCGTTGCAGCTCCGATTTGAGTGATTCAAGTTGCCAAATTCTTAATTTTGTGTCTCATTTATGATTATCTTAGTTTCTGTAGCTCAATCAAATTATACACCTACGTGATTGAAATACTCTTTGCGGTTATTACCTAAATATTTTAATTGACTTATCTTGTGTAAGTTTTGTTGCTTGGACTTGTTAGTTGAGACTTGTTCCTCTTGTCAACAAACTGATAGGACTAATATAGATTAGGTAATTCAATAATAAGAGTGCATTTAGGGTATATAAAAGAAAAGCTACCAATAAAGAGTGGTGAGTACCTACTTCCTAAAGTGAGAACCCGTGAGGAAATATATTATTTTCTTGTTGTTTTTCACTAATGTTGCAGGTATAATGGAGGATGATAAAACGGTATCACAAGCTGAACGAAAGATTGATAATGATGTGCTTTTTGACATGCTCCAAAAGATGCAAATTCAAATTGATAGCTTGGCTTCGGCATCCAAGGGCCCTACCACTAAAAATTCTACCTCAAGGCAAATTGATTTTGATGAAGTTGCATCGATAATGAGGAGGAAAAATATGTTAGATCTTCTAAAAGTGGTAAAACATCTGACTTGTCTATTGGTACCTCTAAACTGATATTACCTACTTTTCATAGAAAAGTAGATCCCGAAGCGTATTTTGACTGGGTTCGGGACATAGATCATCTTTTGAAGGCAATAATTATCCCAAGGATAAAAGATATCGCCTTGCCTTCATGCATCTCGAAGATTATGCTAGTTTATGGTGGGATGATCATCAATAGCAACATTGAACAATTCATTTTCATAAAACTGTAAGAGTTTACCGAATAAAATACTTCACAGAGCTCAAAGTCACAAGTGAATTGCTTAATGCTCCCTTAATTGAGAATTAAATTCCAATGATCGGTCCAAAAGTTCAATTGGAATCGAAATCGGAGTTAAAATTCTAGAGAGAGAAAATCTAGAGAGAGAAAGTTAGAGATAGAAAATTTCCCGCTCACAAGTTTCTAAATTAATCTCTGGATCCAAAGTCAAAAATCTGAAAGTCCCTAAAATAATGACAAAGCACTCTATTTATATAGGCCTAAAGCTTATTTTACACACTAACGTAAAATAAGCACTGAATTACAGAAATGCCACTAGGGAAAATCTATCCAATATCTACACATGCATCGGCCTCCACGTCAGCAACCACATTTTGGAACTTCACGCCCTCGGGCCATCATACGCCACGCTTCCATTTCAACTTTCACGTCCCTGAGCCAGACCAATTACGCCTTCATAGTTCTGCACAACCGAGAGGAAGAGTTCAAACACTTAAACAAATTTGGGAGACAAAAACACACACAAATACATGGGGCGGCCGTCCCCTCACATTCAACTTTCATAGGGCGGCCGACCCCTCACATCTTGTTGTGCATGGGTGAAAGTGTGAGTGTGCAAGCATTTGCTTGTGGTGTGCATTTCGTGCGTGGTGCTTGCGGTGTGGTGAAGTTAAGCAGAGTGTGCATGAAATGGTACAACAAATGTGCATGTAATGTGCAACAAGTGATCAATGTAATGTAAGTAGTGTGCATGGGTCATGCATGAAGTGGTACACAAGTGCAAGATGTTGTGCATGAAGTAGTGCATGTGGTGCGAGTATAGTGCATTGTGATGTGCATTGTGGTGCAAGTGATGCATGTGATGCTTGTGCATGTGTAGAGTAGTGTGCACGAACATGGCAAGAATTGTGCAACAATTGTGTGCTAAAGTGTGCAGGTAGTGTGCCTTAATGTGCATGTTGTGGGCCTTAATGTAGTTCATATAATGTGTTTGTGTAGTAGGAGTGTGTAGCAAGTGTAGTGTAATGGAGTGCATGTAGTGCATGAGTGTGTTGAACTAGTGTGCATGTTGTGTAGCTAGAGTGTGCATGTGTGCATGTGGAAAGGTTAGTGTGTGCAAGGAGAGTGAGTGCTAGGGGTGCATGTGTGCATGAAGTGTGTGTTGTGTTGTGCACGAAGTGTGTGCTGTGTTGTGCATGTGAGTTGTGTGTGAGGTGAGTGTGTAGCATGTGCAGTGAATGCTAAGCGTGTGGAGGATGTGTGCAAGTCTATGCGGTGGTGTGTGCGAGTGTGTGCGGTGAGTGTATGTGTGGTCTGCAGTGCATGTGCAGCAAGGAGTGCATGTGTGCTATGCGGCTGTGCAATGAGTGTGTGCAAATGTAGCGAGCCATACAGGGCTTGTGCGGCAAATGTGGTGCAAGTGCAACAAATGTGTACAAGGTGTGCCTAATGTTGTGTCTCCATGCACACATTTGAGTATTCATGCAACACTTGTGCACAGCACTAATACACCAAGTTCAGGCCCATTTTCATCAAATAACACTTCACACAATTTCTCACAAAAGCTTACCAATTTCCACACAATTTTGCACAAAATGCACTAGAACACAACAAAAGCCAAGTAAAACTAGCATTTACAAGAGAGTATAAAACTTACTTATCATTCTCCTACCTTTTCCTCTCCTTCCACCCAATCCTCTAGTTGATTTTTAATCTTATGATTTTAGGATCTAGCATGTCTATGTTTAACATAGGCATGGAAAAACTTGGAGTTCCTGTCCCCTTCACTCAGCCACTTAAGGTTGTCCTTTTGACTCCAAAATTGTTCCTCTATGTGTAGGTGAAGTTTTAGTTCTGCAGCTGCTAGGTTTAAAGTTTCCCTAGGCACTGATGTCTCATCTTCTAACTTTTCTAATCTCAGAAGTTCTGCCTCAGCCCTATCTGATTTAGCAAACATATTCCCAAAGTTTTTTTTATTCAAGATTTTTTGGTCTGTCTTGACATTTTTTTGAATTTTTCACTGAATTTCCTAAGGGGTTCTCCTAACACACTTACTTCCTATGCTTGTTTAATCACTGTTAAAAAATTTTCATGGGACAGCTAAAAGTTTTGAAACTTGAAAGACTTAGCTTTGCTAAGATCTTTCTTCTGAACTTCTAAGAGAAGTGGGGAGTAATCTGATGGAGCCCTAGCCAGGTGGGCAATACTAAGGACATTGTTACTAATAAAAAATTCAGAATTAACTAGGGCCCTATCAAGTATTTTCCAGAATATAGCGTTACCATCCTTATTATTACACCAAGTGTATTTGGACCCAAAACATTAAAATTCTGTTAGCCCTTCTAGGTTAATGAATTCAAAAAATTCCACTAATTCTTTAAGTGCAAATGGTTTACCCCCTTTCTTTTCCTCTTTATACCTAATACAATTCTAGTCCCCCCACAACATCCATGACAAGTTCGTGTGCCTAAAGTTTCCCAAGGACATCCACAGGTCTCTTCTAAGTAGCTAAGAGAATGTAGCATAAACACTTGAGATCAGAAACTGACCAGACATGCTTGGATGGTCTACTTTCAGTGTAATGTTTTGACTATTATTCTCTACCAATGTATAGGAGAAAGGTTTCCTATACATTATCCAAATAGAGTTGTTTTCATTACATATTGCCTTTTCAAACTTAAGTTTCATTTTTAGTATCTCAATTGTTTTATCATCAGAGAAAGGTTCAGCTAGAGCAATAAAATCACATTTATGTTTGTTAATAGTTTTCTATAATTTTCTGAAGTTTGGTTTTTTATTTATGCTACGAATATTTCAGAATAGACACTTAATCATCAGATGAATCTTCAGTATAGTTAGTACCTGGTCCCCTACTCCTTAATAGCCTGTCAGAAGGATATTGAGCCCAAGATTTTACTGTTGTTTCCTGAATCCTGTTGGGCTGACTTCCTGTGGCATCTTTTTTTATCCTCTTTTCCACCACACTATGAGGGGGAGCAATACAATCAGCTTCATTACTTCCTTCTTCCATGTTCTCCCCTTCATCCTTGTCTTCTTCTGAAGAGGTGTCCTGATCCTACACATTCACACTAGAACTCACATAAAACAGAGTAGTAAGATTTTTACAAACTGGGGTTACCTGCTCTTGGGGGTTAGGAGGCAGCATTAGCTCCTCCCCTATACTAACTTCATCCGAGATAATCACTAAGTATGTGCCTACTAGGTCTTTAGAATTATCCTCAAGAGTTACTTTCTCTTCCATCACTTTAGTAGCCTTAACCATCTCCACATTGATTTGCAGTTCTTCCATATTTTCCTTTGGCTCCAAGAAGGTATTTTTATTAAAAGGTCCTGGGATTTCACGGACTGGGCATGTTACCAGGGCACTTCCCTGAATAACTTCTTTACCTTTTTAGAGTTGAATGCATTGGATTTTGCTCTTTTGCCCCCATCCTCCCTTAAGGAATTGCCTTGATTACATTTTTTATGCCCCTTCTTGAAAACCTTGATCCACTCCTGTTTGGGTGTTTTTTTTGTTTCTTGGTTCGGGAGCATTCTTTTTTCCCCAAAGTTGGGCTGAAATTGTTGTTGTCATGTCCTAGCTTTTTGGTAGGCAATGCAATATTCCGGCCGATCCTCTACCTCCATTACCTGCCACTTACCATTCTCTCTACTTCTAATCTATACCCTGTTCGGAAGTGGGTTCAGTACATCCATTTCAACGCATACACGTGTTTCACTCGGTCTCAGCAGTGTGCTTCCAGATGCTGTAGCCACGTCTAATTTCAAGGGCTTCCCGGTGGTAGAGGCTAATGCGTAGAGCTTCTCTTTATCGAATAGATGGATCGGGAGCATCGGAAAATGAATCCACACTAGTGCTACAGACGGCTCCACCTCCGGATTAAACTCCTTTGTCCATTTAAATACCCTAGCTTGAAATCCATTGAAATACTAGATTCTTCTCATTCACGTTATCTGAAAACCTTGCTCTTGCTCGAACTTAAAGAGAACATGATATGATTATCTAAAAGTCCAACATGACATTCTCTTTTGAATGATGTTGCTAAGACCTCCTTTCAGAAATTGACCATAGAAGGTCTTCTCCAAGAAACTTTTGCCACTATTGTCCAATGGAAGAAACTGGCTAATCGGACTTCTTCCTCCTCCGTTAAGATTAAAGCCGGTTCCCCCTTTTACATAGTAAGTGAATTTTTATTTTCAATGGATTCAAATGAGATAGAAATCTCTTCATCCGTAGTCTTTTTGGTATTGAAAGCATCTTTGAAGGTCTTCGGCGGTGGCAGATCCGCCCGGCACGCCATAAGCGGCCGATCTAAGGTTAAGAAACCAAGAGGAAATAGCCATTAGGAAAACGGGCGGCTCAGATTGATTTAATTTTCAATATTAGTGAATGCTAGCTATATTCAAATCTAGAAAGAATGGAGAGTAAAGTTAGAGAGATAAAAATTCTAGTGATTAATGTTAAAAAAATGATATTAAAATAGTAAATTAAATGCTTATTATTAAAATCTATAAATTTCATTTTAATTTGAGAATAAATTAGTAGAAAATATTAAATGTTCCCTATTGCTCATTAAATAAATAACAATTAATGTCTTCCTTAAATAGCCTTCCTAAAACTGAACAAAAATGTGGTATGCTTTGCTCTCTTGACATTATTAGTACTTTAGTGGAATTATCAATAACGTAAATAATACCTAATTCTTTTGTACTCAATTATATCTTTTCAAAAGAATTTGTAATTATTATATCTCTGCCATCTCTCTACAACTACAGACACTCACCACCAAAAGGCCAGAGCCGACCAACTTCCTCTCTTATTCTTCCTTCCTTCTCCTCCACTTTCTTCCTCTCTCCTCCATCCTCCTCCTCTTCAACAGACTTTCAAGCAACACCTTCTCCACTTCCACCTACTCCACCAGCTTCCTAGCCTCCTTCTACCCCGATCTACAAACTACTTTTCCACCATTGCTTCACTTCTCTTCTGCTTAACCTCTCCACTAGCTCCACAGAAGAATGTGACTCCAGCCACCGATTGGAGCCATTTTGGCCAAAAACAAGATTTCCCCAATAGCCACAAGCTTGCAGATCTGGAACCCTTAGAGCTTACACATGGGTTCCCAAAGGATCGGACTCAAGCCACAACAGATCGGGCCTCGTCTTCTCCAAGCTGCCTCCAACTTCTATTTTCGTCTCTGCTACCACTGTTCATACTCGGTTCAAGCTGTCTTCTCGAGGAGCAGCTAAAGACTAAGCTGAATCGGAACGAATCTGGCCACTCAAGCTACAATGGATCTGTAAGGAAATCAACATAGTAACAACGCAGAGGAAAATATAACAATTATATTATAATTGATTTCCATAGGACCTTTAATGATAATCTATATAAAATATACCTCGAGAGATGCTAGCGAAATTCTTGAGCGAGGTTTAATCGATCAACAAGCCGCACACGTGTCCAGCCTCTAACGGTAATCCACACGAACTACTTTCGGGATCCTCAAAGGATTGATTTTAACGTTAGGTTAATAAACTAGATCCCTCTAAACAACACATTAGAAATCTAATAAGAAAAAAACCTTTTCCTTATTTACGTGACTTCTTAATGGGAGAGTTGTGTTGTCTTTGACCTAACATTAAGCATCTATATATAATAATACAGCCTTCCAAAAAGGTTGTCTTGTCAAACAAGAAACGAGTTATTACCAAACTCTATTCACTTTCCAAAAGTGAACAAGAGTATAATAGATGCCATCATTATCATATAATTATGTAAATCATTTTAACCTAAGAAGTAATTCTATTGTGTGTGACCCTTTAGGTTCCTAATCACTTGGCAATAAATATAAATAATAATCTTAGAATTAAATTGGCTTTTGTACAAAACCAACAAACTCCCACTTGGACTAAAGACAATTTAGTCACGGAGCTTCTAAGATAAGATAAATTAAACAACTTTAATTTATCATTAATTCAACAATTAATTCATTTATATTTATAGATCAAGAGCGGCCTCTAGCCAAGACATCATGACCACCCAAGAGTTAGGAAAAGTCAATTGATCGACTTCACCTATCCATGAACCAAGCACCATGTAATTATCATCCTTTCACCATCCTATATTTCAATTAGTACAAGAGTAAAGTAAAAGTGCCAGCTCTTTATTGTACTAATTATATTTCTTTCTTGTACCGAAATTCAACTCCTTGTAAATAAATTTAGAACCTTTCCAAATTTACTTATTAATTATGCGCATTTTGAGTTGAGTTTCAACAAGTGGCGCGCCAGAAAGGAATATACTCTCCCACTATTAGGAGTGGTTAATCCTATATCGATCATAAACTATCAATCCGTGCTTCTTGTTATATCCAACGTCTACCGCTCTCATATCCTATTACGGTTATGGACAAATAGAGTCAAAACATAACATACACACTAAAGATACTCTTATGATCTCAAGTCAAAGGATCGCTTACACTACTGTCACGTAGAGATTATACCATTGGCACTTAAATAGTTAACGATATGAAAATCTCTAAGCGGATCATTCTAGTGAACACATTGTCCAATGATTCACCTATATATCACTATATATACTAGTCTATCCGCATTAACATCATCCTTATTATTGTTAATAATATAACTAGGGACATTTAAGAATAATAAATATTATTCTAAGGACTTTATCATATTGTATATATATCGACATATATATGTTACAAAATGATAAATATGTCATATCTTTATTGCATAAAATTACATAATCATTCTTCCATTATGACTCAAACCAATCATTCAGTACTTTAAACCAAATGAATAAACATGACCATCATGTTTCTTTTGGGATAATGGTTTAGTCAATGAATAATTATATTATCCTTTACAGGAATCTCTTGTATCTTTACTTAAATTCTATCAATGATTACTCTAATCAAATGATAAAATTTAGTACATGTTTGGATCATTGATGAGACCTTAGTTCCTCAACTATTGAAGAAACTATTTCCATCCAAACAATCTTGTAGCTACTTCTCAAGCAACTATATACTTAATCTCTATTGTAGCATATGTTGTTATAATCTATTTGAAATATTTTCAAATAACAACATTTATATTTAGGATAAATATGTATCCATCTTAATACTTGCAATCATCTTTATAAGATTGCAAACTAGTATCTATGAATCCATATATAATAAGCTCAACTTTCAAGAATAGATCCTTAATACTTCTCAAGTGTTTAAGAAAATTCTTGACCACTTCTAGTGACTCTCACTGGAATTGGATTAAAATATGCTCATAACACTTATAGCGCAAGAGACATTTGGTCCTATATAATATACATAAATGATCTTACTTCTTAAGAACATTTTGCATACTATATTTCTTAATATCAGTCTTTGGACACATGTCCTAAGGTAAGTCCTATCAAATATAGGAATGTAAGCCTATTAAACTGATCCATTCATGTTAAACGTCTTTAAAATTTTATAAATATATATACAGATATATATATTGACTGTATATGACCAAACAACTTATCAAATCTATCTCTATAGACTTTTCCCAATGCATAAGTTATTTCTCCAAAAAATCTTTAATTGAGAAGGTTTTTGAACAACTACACCTTAACTAATTAAGAGTAGTTATGTAAATTCTCATTATTAATATGTTATCTACATATAATATGAGAAATAAAATAATATTGCCAATTATCTTTTGTATACACAAGATTCATATTTGTTTTTTTATTAAATCAAACTTTTTGATTATCTCATCAAAACAAATATTTAAACTCTTAAAAGCTTGCTTTAGTCTATAAATAAACTTTTATAATTTGCATACTTTGTTAGGGTATTTAGACATAAAACCCTTAGATTGTATCATATACTAATCCTTTTACAAATTACAGCAAATAAAATCTTAATGGATTTTAACATGGCAATTGGTAAAAGGTTTCATCATAGTCAATACTATGATTTTGTATAACCTTTAGTGACCAATATTCATGCTTTATAGGTAACAATATTACCATCCATGTTTGTCTTCTTTTGAAGACCCACTTGCACCTTATGAGTTTTATCCCTTTAGATGCATTGACTAAGGTCTATACCTTGTTGTCATACATGGAATCCATTTTAGATTTTATGGTTCAAAACCACTTTTTAAATTTCTTATCAAATAAGACTTCTTTGTAGATAGTAGGTTTATCATTCGTAATGATAAACACATCATCTCATGTGGACGATTTATCCTACTAAACATACAATTTACTTGTTTATTAAGAGCTTCATGTCCTACCGCATCACCATGAAGTACAAGCTCTAATTCCATTTTCTTTTCATTACTAAATTATGGTTTAAGAACTTCATCAAGTTCTACATGCTCCCACATGCCTTTTCTAGAATAGACTATTCTTCTAAAAATATGACATATTTTGAGACAAACATTTTGTGCTCATTGGGATTATAGAAATAATATCCAAAACTTTCTTTTGGATATTCCACAAAATAGTATATTTGAAAATTTTGTATTAAACTTATCAGATTTTACCTTTTATAAAATATAGGACACTCCCAAACATTTTTGGTTCTTTCCTATACCATATCTCATATGAGGTAGAATCGATAGGTTTAAATGGAATATACTTTAAAAGATCAAATGCAATATTTATGGTATATTCTCAAAACAATTTTGAGAGAATTGTATGGCTCATCATTAATCGAATGATATCTAATAAAATTCGATTATTACTTTAATAAAGAAACAAGCTCATTTTATTAAGATATTTATAAATTCTTGACTCAAGTATTCTCTATTTCGATCTAATCGAAATATTTTAATACTTTTATCAAGTTGTTTTTCAACTTCAATTTTGTATTCTTTGAACTCTTCAAAGAATTTAGTTATATACTTCAATAAGTACATATATTTAATATAATCATTTGAAGTATGAAAAACTTTCTCTAATTACAATTAACATAGGTCTACATACATCAATATGTATTAGACTTAGTAATTCAGTAGATCTTTCACCTTTTTAAGTAAAAGGTAAATTAGTTATTTTCTAATAAATAAGATTCACATTTATCAAATGATTTATAATCAAGTGATTCCAAATAAACATTTTCATGCAATTTGGCTATGCTTCTCTGATTTATATATAACTACATCTACAGTGTTAGAGATAAAATTATCAATTTTTATTTCTTTGTGTTTATGTTTGAAAAGAAGATTATCCAACTCAAATATATAAAGTTTGTTATTTAATTAACCAGCACCTTAAAATATTTTCACAATAAAAAGAACAACATTTATTCTTTTGAATTATTGTAAATCTATTCATGTCAAACATGAAATAGAAATAATATTTTATTAAGTACTGATAATAACAATCCTTTATATTAAGGATTAATCTTCTAAATAAAGAAAACTCTATATTCCCATGGTTAATGTAACAACTTTTGTCGCATTCAATTACCACATATAAGAATATATTTTCTTTACTCAACTTTCTACTTATCCTTAAATCTTGCATATTTATGTAAATATGAGATCCAAATCTGGTATCTAATACCCAAGATTTTATTTATAAGCAGAAACATTTATTTCAATCATAAACATATTTGAAGTAGAAACTTCACCAAGTTTCTTCTACTTCAAAATCTCGATGAACATTTTAATTCTAATTCTAATGTCTATCTTAATAGACCATAGTAGAATTTAATACCATTTAAACTTTTGTCCTTATTATTTTGTGTTAAGTTTGAGCGCCCTTTTATTGATTTTCTTAAAATCAGGGTCCAATTTCACTTTCTTGGGAAACTTAACTATTAACACAATTTCCTTTTTCTTCTTGATTGAATCCTTTGTTGTCTTATTGAGCAATTCAAGAAAATATTTAGATCTCAACTTTGTTCATAACAAAATTAAAAAATCTAATTTTTCAATGAGACTAATCACCTTTAGTACATTAGATGATACTAAAGATTATTTGCCATTTTGCTCTAAATGAGTTCGTAAGAGAGATATCATATATCTTCAATTTAACTCTTATATCATACAATTATTTCATCTAATGAAATATTATAAAATCATACATGTTCACATACAACTATTGTAATTAAGAATCATGAATGCTTTTTAGCATAAGACAATATACATTATCAAAATCATCTTTATGTTTTTGACATGTATCTTTAATTACTTGATCAATATCATCATCAAGAAAAAGATTTTAAGGACATAAAATAACTTCTCATACCTAAAAACAATTTTTAGGTTGTAAAATTCAATCCATAAAATTTGAGCAATTAATATATTGTCAAACAATATATTATAGATAATTTTCTACAACAGAAAATAAACATATAAAATTATTTCATATTTATGCAATAAGCAAAACCAAAATAAAATAAATATGGACTTATGAAATTTTTGGGTTTTGCTCCCACTATTTTATTCAAATCAATATCCCTTAAATTGATTCGAGAATTTTCACAAAATTCTTAGTGGCTAGAATCTCATTTTAATTATTTTAATCTTGAGGCAGCTCAACAAATCAAAATAATCTCAACAAGTAGGTAAAAATTACCAATTACAACTATTTGTAACTTCTAGATAGTTAGGCCATCAACTCTTGATACACGTATCTCATATGTCCCCTAACTCTTTGCCTCAAAAACGTTTTGACCTTGAGGCAGCTCAACAAGCCAAAAGTTTTTGTTAAATCAAACCCATTATTCAGAGATCTGATCTCATAGTATAAACGTATTTAAATTAAAACAACATTGAGGCAGCTCAACAAGTTGCTCGAATAAAAATTTGTTTAAACTATAATAATGGAAGGCAACTAATTATGATTTAATATTTAATTAAGGGATTAATTTATGGTCTCATCATACATACATATCATATGTGAAAATTATTTGATCAATTGAACATTAAATATGCAATTAAATAAATATATTATTTTATCAAATATAAATCACATATGACATGTTATTCAAATAATCACATTAAATGAATATTTAATATATTTATATCAAATATAATTCACATATGACACATGTTATTCAAATAATCATATTAAATGAATATACAATAAATTTACATCACATATAAATCATATATGACACATGTTACTCAAATAATCATATTAAATGAATATACAATAAATTTATATCAAATATAAATTGTATATGACACATGTTATTCAAATAATCATATTAAATGAATATATAATAAATTTATATCAAATATAAATTGTATATGACATGTTATTCAAATAATCATATTAAATGATAGATTCATATCAAATATAAATTACATGTCGTCATATTCAATTAATCACATTAAATGAATATAAAATAAATTTATATCAAATATAAATTATATATGTCATATTATTCAAATAATCACATTAAATGAATATATAATAAATTTATATCAAATATAAATTAAATATGTCATATTATTCAAATAATCACATTAAATGAATATATAATAAATTTATATCAAATATAAATTACATATATCATATTATTCAAATAATCACATTAAATGAATATATAATTTTTTTGTCATGAATATATATGTATATTATTTCTAATTATATTAGAAATCATTTACTTGAACTATTTGAAACTTTTATAGGTCAAAATATAATTTCTGGAAATATGGGGCAACTGATCAGAATAAAGATAAAGATTTGGGGCCAATTCAAAATTAAAAAAGAACTTTTCTTTTGAATCCCAAATCTCACGTTTAAAAGGCACGCCTTCTAGAAAGCTCCCTTTTCCTTTTTCTTTATTTTTTTTAAAAATTAAAGATGGACGATGACGTCACATATGACGTCATCATCATCTTCTCCAAATCAAAAGAATCGCAGAAACAACTTCTGCCCTTCTTTTTTTTTTTTTTTTTTTCTTTCTGATCAATTTTCCGGCGACTCCCTATGGCGATATCTCGTAGCACAGACGCCGGACGCGCCAACCAAACGCTTTCGTCGCGTCAACTCTGGTCGCCTTCCGATCAGTCACTTTTGATGTCGAAGGTTTTATGACTTGATCGAATCCAGTCTCCTCCGAACATCTCTCACCGGCGGCTTGCGACCACTAGCCGAGCCTTGCTCCCACCGTGGCCGAAACTCTTCTAGCCACTGTTGTCAGGGTTTTCTGGTCACGCGACCAGAACGAGGCGGTGGCTTCGTTCTGTCGCCAGCCATTTTTTTTAATTTTAAATTTCAAAACAATTTTTGAATAAAACAAAATTGCATATTTAACCCATAATATTTAAAAAACGAATTTCTTAATCAAATAAAGTCTCAAATCCATCAATTAAATCCAATATACATACATAAACAATTTATCATTCATGACATGATATATTTTGTATAGATAAATCAAATTGGGCTCTGATACCACTGTAAGGAAATCAACATAGTAACAACGCAGCGAAAAATATAACAATTATATTATAATTGATTTCCATAGGACCTTTAATGATAATCTATATAAAATATACCTCGAGAGATGCTAGCGAAATTCTTGAGCGAGGTTTAATCGATCAACAAGCCGCACACGTGTTCGGCCTCTAACGGTAATCCACACGAACTACTTTCGGGATCCTCAAAGGATTGATTTTAATGTTAGGTTAATAAGCTAGATCCCTCTAAACAACACATTAGAAATCTAATAAGAAAAAAACCTTTTTCTTATTTACGTGACTTCTTAATGGGAGAGTTGTGTTGTCTTTGACCTAACATTAAGCATCTATATATAATAATACAGCCTTCCAAAAAGGTTGTCTTGTCAAACAAGAAATGAGTTATTACCAAACTCTATTCACTTTCCAAAAGTGAACAAGAGTATAATAGATGCCATAATTATCAACTAATTATGTAAATCATTTTAACCCAATAAGTAATTCTATTGTGTGTGACCCTTTAGGTTCCTAATCACTTGGCAATAAATATAAATAATAATCTTATAATTAAATTGGCTTTTGTACAAAACCAACAGGATCGGGATCCCATCTACTCCAAGTTGCCTCCCTCTACTATGCCCGACTCAAGTCTCATATGCTCAAGTGGAACTGTTCACAACTCAGCTACCCCTACTATTCATGACTCAGCTTCTATTGTTCTTACTCGGTTGAAGCTGCCTACTTGAGGACTAGCTACAGAATAAGCTGGACTTGAACGAAGGTCACCACAATGATGGACCTGCCGATGAACATTACACGAATATATCTTCTCAAGCCGTTCACGTGGCAAAGCCGAACCTAGAGGTAATCTGAAATATTTCTAAGCTACCGTAAAATTGAATTTGAATTTGGAGACAAAGTGATTAATGTCATTTGAGGAGAGACTCGGTTCTTTGATTGCTACTTTGAACCTGAACTGAAATGGGGACTCATTTGAGGAGAAGTCCCAGCCCACTTGCTATTGTTAGAACAATCATATATTTGGTAAATGATTTCGGCTTTGGAGTCATTTTCTTGCTAAATCACTCATGTGCTTGAGGGATAGTGAACCTCCAATTTGGTCATTGAGTTACGAATTTCTGGAATCGAGGTTGAAAGATTTGATAGTAAGACACATATGCTATTGTCATACCTTACATATGTTGATGTATACCATTTGCTGGAAAGAACCATATGCTGTTCAACGAATTTTTTATGATGATTTTCATATTGCTCATCATTCGTTTGATTTATGTGTCTCACTGGAGACTGGCTAGAATTGGGTAATTTCCTTCACTCTGATTCAGTGATTGCATAGCTCGTGTGCTTAGTGATTTAGCTCTACTGAATCTGAATCTGAACTTGAATCCTTGGTGAACCGTGTGCTTGATGACTATGTTTTGATCCTGAAATTGAATGTAGATCCTTTGGTGCTGTGTGATCAACATTGGTGATTCCTGTGCTTGGTGAGACATGTTGCTCTTGCGATTCATTTGCTGAGTTTTTTTCGTCTATTTGGTGAGGTCGAAAGCTCAAAGCGCTGACTTCCGTGGTATCCAACCTCCGTACGATCATAGCCGTCGATCCAATAGTTTAATGTATGCCTAGAACAATTGGATTCTTGAGCCTAAATGCTTTTAACTCTGGATTGTAAATTGGATCAGTGGCACACTTTCATAAGCTTGCAGCTTTCTGTCCTTCATGGTAGCAGTATTCACTAAAGTTGGTAGTTTTCTCATGTTACTCCTCATAGGGAATTAGAGCATCGATACTTTGGTAATTACTAAAGTCGCGGTCCTATAATTCCCACGTTTAGATCATATAGATAGTTTCTTGTAATGGAGTAGTATTCCAATTTTTTTGTTCATATGCTTGTAACGGTGTGGTCGGGTATATTCGGCACCGTATTTTGTTCATGATGATATAAAGCTCTTTTTTAAAAAAATTATATCTTTTCATTTTCATTTGAAAAATGTAATAAGATAATAAATTCAAACCTCCATGTATAATAGTGGCAATTGCTTAATTAATGTACATACTCATCAAACCTTCTACAGATACCAAATCAATTTAATAAGGAACTTTGAACCAACTTTTTTATACCAATCAAATCAAGAATTTGAAAATATCTAGAAGAATTTTCCTAAACCAATTCAAATAATTATTTTGAAACAAATCAACCAAAAACATAACAAACTAAAATATTATTGAATCTAATATATTTAAGAATTTTCCTAAGTTAGATGCATAAAAGTTATAAGCAATTAAAATATTATAGAGTATAAATTAGGTTTATTATATTAAAGAAAACAGTAAGAATTTTTATAGATCAATAGGGGTGTGAAAAAAAATTGAAAGCATGATAACCAGATCTAAATTGTCGGTTAACCAATAATCTGAAATTTTTGTTTCGGTTAACTGGTTATTACCAATATTTGATTGGTTCGATTGCCGGTGGAGATCTTTTCCCCACTGATTAAACAGAATAACCGGTATATATGTTTATATCAGTTAACCGGTGTTATATATTGGTTAATTGGTATAAATAAGTAAAAATTAGTATATTAATAATATTATAACTATAGTATTATTTGTAATATATTTAAAAATTTTTATGTTAAGATTTATAAATTATAATTGACAATCCATATTCTATAATATAATACTAACAATATTAATAATATCTTAAAAATTTTAAGATAAGACTATGACTAACAATAACATGTTTTAGTATTTTTTAAAATTTAATATATAACTATTGTAATTTCTATTATAATTTACTAATATTATAAAAATTAAAGTTCATAAATCACTTAACATAAAAATCAAAATATATGCTAAATTATATTTTGATTCTATAGTAATCTTACTATATTAACCGGAATATAATAGTAAGAAAACAAAAAGTAAACATTACTACTATCATATTGTAATTTATATTATTAACATTAATACTAATAAAAGTAAGTACATTATATCTTATAAGTAAACAATATTATGAGTTTATGAACATATGTACTTAGTACATTAATTAAGTACTCTTTTTACCCACACATACCCTTACATCATATAAATTCTATGATTCAAAATGTTAAAACATATATATTTTTTTAAAATTTAAATTTACATAAAAATTAATTAGTTATTAGATTATTTTTTAACTTTTAAGTTAAAAAAGGTTTTTTTTAAGTTCATATATACAGAATAGTTAATTAGTTACTAGTTTAAATTTGAACTTTTAAGGAAAGAATAAAAATGTCTTCCTGTTAATCGGTAAACCGATACGAATCGGTAAAACCGGAACCAACCGATATCGGTATCGGTTGGTTAACTAGTTTATGCTCAAAGTTACAAAACTAGCTCGAATTGAAATCGATTAACCAACCAGTTGCACACCCCTACAATTGAATTAAAAAAAAATTCTACGATATATGATACTTTGGATTCAATGCAATTAAAATTTTATGCTAACTTAGGAGTAGATTAACGTTAAAATATAAACAATTAAAATAACAATTATTGTATAAATATCACATTACTAATTGAGAATCTGTGAAATTCTAGTATTAATAGTACATACAAAATTTCTTTTAGCTAAACTATTATATTATCCAACAATACAGGGCCTAGTTTTATTATTATAGTTATCATTTAAAGGTTAATTACTAAATACCACTTTGTGGTTTACAAAATTGATTGGTTACTTGTCGATAGTTTTAAAAAATGTAATTTACCCTCTATAGTATGGTTTTATTTTTGTTTTTTCAAAACTAGCGGATCCACTATAAGTTTATATAACATAACAAATTTGAATAAAAAGTGATATGTACCCTTTGATAAAATAGAGAATGTGTAGCCAAATCAATTCATTTTAAAGCCTAAATAGATGAAGTGAGAGAAACTACAATCCAAAGTCTAAAGCAATTCTATAAAATCAATTATCTTTGTGGCCTTTCTGGCTCTTGGACACACATGTGAATAATGTTTTCCTGATTTTTGTCCTTTCTGGGTTCCAAAAGTTCGAACCAAACTATTTTTTTATAATTTACTTTTTTGGGCCTTTTAATTTATTCAAGGGATCTCTTTGGGTTGAATTTATACAAGGGGCATCATATTGGGATAAAGTTTTGTTCTTGGGATGGATTTTTTTTTTCATTTTGGAGTGGTGAGTATCTTTGTGAATTGTGAAAAGATGGAGTCCTGTTAGGCTTGAAGTGATTATTGAGGCTTAAGGGTTTTGAATTAAGGATTTATTTGGATTTCTGGAGCTTTTGAGATGCAACTCTTGAGGTTTTGTGAAACTTTTGATGTAAAGTTCCAAACTTTTTGTTTTTCATTCTTTTAACTTTTGGTGGGAAGGCAAATTTTGATGGCTGAATTTAAGTGAAGTATCAACTATTTCTTGAGAATTATCTTACTCCGAAGATGCATAAAAGTTTTTAAGCATGGTGAATTTTTCTTTCTTTTTTCTTAGTGTTAAATTTTTGTGAGATCTCATTGAGATTGTTGATATAATCATGGAGAAGCAGAAAAGTTTTAGAACGAAAAAAAAGGAAGAAGGTTATTAATTACAAGATTATATTTGTCTATTTCATATTACTTCATGCATTAAAAATTTTTCAATATTTAGGTGTCATTAACTCCTAAATTTGTTGTAAGTTAACAGATTCATTAATTTTGCATGAAACGTGAGTAATGACGTGTTTTGACGTGTACGTATAATGCACTTCACGTATAAAGTATTATGATTGTCGTGTAATGTATGAAGTATGAGGATTGAAGGCATTATGATTGGCATATAAAGTATTAAGTATGAAAAACTATAAAAAAATATGAAGGTATTATGATTAGTGTATAATGTATTAAGTATGGATAAGGATGAAAACGTATAAAGGCATTATGATTCATATATAATGTATGATGTATAAAGATGTATGAAGAAGTATAAAGAAGTATGAAAGTATTATAATTGGTGTATAATGTATGAAGTATGAAAGCATTATAATTGGCGTATAACGTATGAAGTATGAAAGCATTATGATTAACATATAACATATCATTATAAAATGAAAATTGATATGCTAAAAAATATATTCACGCATGGTCCCCACCATTTAAATATGGTCACCACATATATAAAACCATTTAATAGGAAACTTACTCTTTTAAATTATAAGAAGGTAATGATAAGCCGGTTTTTTACTGACTTGTAAATGCTAGTTTTACTTGGCTTTTGTTGTGTTCTAGTGCATTTTGTGCCAAATTGTGTGGAAATTTGTAAGCTTATGTGAGAAATTGTGTGAAGTGCTATTTGATGAAAAAGGGCCGAACTTGGTGTATTAGTGCTGTGCACAAGTGTTGCATGAATACTCAAGTGTGTGCATGGAGACACAACATTAGGCACACACCTTGCACATATTTGCTGCAATTGCACCGCACTTGCCGCACATTCCCTGCACAGCACACATGCACGGTTTGTGGCACTTGCCACATGTGTCGCACACCTCGCACACACTCATCGCATAGCCCGCACAATACATGCACACACTTGCTGCACATGATGCATACTCCCCACAAAACACATGCACTACTTGCTGCACATGCACCGCACAGCTCATGTACACTCATCGCACACACTTCTTTCACTCCTCACACAACACTTACTGGACTTCACCGCACTCGCTGCACAAGCATCATCACACCCACCGTGCACACACTTGTGCACATACATACACACACTATGCACTCACTTGTCACTCACCACCGCACATGCATGCACAACACAGCACACACTTCATGCACAACACGGCACACATTTCATCCATACATGCACCACTAGCACTCACTCTCCTTGCACGCACTCACCATTCCACATGCACACATGTACACTCTAGCTAAACAACATGCACACTACTTTAGCACACTCATACACCACATGCACTACACAACACTACACTTGTACACACTCTTACTATACAAACACACTACATGCACAACATAGGCACACAATGTGCACTCACTCACTACATGCAACTCATGCACACAGGCATTCATGCACTTGCGGCACTCATCACATGCACCTCACTTGCACTCATGCACACGATCCTCACACTTTCATGCATGGAATTTTGCACTCATGCATTCACACAATCTTACCCGTGCACAAGTTTACACGGGGCGGCCGCTTAGCATAGAAAAATTTTCACGGGATGGTCGCACTAGGCAGCTGCCCCATAGGAAAATTTGCACTGGGGCAGCCGTCTCATGAAAAAACAATGCATTGGGCGGCCGTCCCATGTTAGTGGTTTGTGAGCAGGCGGCCGCCCCATTCCATTTGGATGTTTTCTTTTGCAAAATTTTTCTAAGTGTTGATGCTCTATTTTTCTTGTGCAGAGTGTGGACGCATGTTGCTGTGAGGCTCAAGGGAGTGATGAGTGAAGCAGAAACATGAAGTATGCTGGCTCAAAGGAGTGTGATGCTGGATTGGTTGCTGACGTCGATCATAGTGCACCTGCACATTTTGGGCAATTTATTCCACACAGTGGCATTTCTGTAATTTAGTGCTTAGTTTACGGTTGTGTGTAGATTAAGTTTTGGACCTCTGTAAATAAAGTGATTTTGCCATTACTAGGCGACTTTTGATTTCCAATCAAGAGATTAATCTAAAAATTGGTGAGCGGGAAATTTTCTTTCTCTAACTTTCTCCCTCTAGAATTTTAGCTCTGATTTTGATTCCGATTGAACTTTTGGACTAATCGCTGGAATTCTCTTCTTGATTAATGAATCATTAAGCAAATCACTTGTGATTTTGAGCTCTGTGGAGCAATTTATTCTGTAAATTCTTCTAGTTTTGTGAAAATAAATTGTTTAATGTTGCAATTTGGTGATCACGACATGAGAATGAGTTCTTCCGGCTAAACTTGTGATGTCCTAGGGTTCCGATGAATGAATGCTCTATTTAGACAACAAAATGTCGTGCAATTGAAATAATCTATAAAGAATGAAATCATGCTCTGATTTAACCTATGAATTCTATTAAATTTCATGAATTTACACCAGTGTTGTTGAATTGAACTTTAGTTACGATCAACATGCTGAATTGAAGCTTAATTCACCAATATTTGCTGTGAATTGTTATGAAATGAGAACTGGAGGGTGAATTGAGTCTTTGCGTTTGCTTTGCTTGTCCGTTTTCTAAGATGCGGTCGCCATGCTGATTTTAGATCACAAAATCCTGATAAGTTGGTTTTATACCAACTTATATGTGTTATTTCACTTAGCTTTTGCCTTGTTTTTTATGCAATTGTGTAGTATTTTGTGTGATTGTGTGCATTTATGTGGTTTTGAACTTGGTGTGCTTAAATGGTGAAAAAGACCAAAAAATGATGATGAGATGAAACAAATGTGGGTTTTAAGTTAAAGAACAAGGAAAGAGTTAAAAAAGGGCTTGAATGATGTTGGAAGAATTTGAGGAAAACCTAAACATGCCTATCATGCTTAATTTGAAGTTGGGCAAAACTGGTTGTGTGACTTGGTTTTAGTGTAACTTTCTTAATACTAATCCAAATGATGAGATCTTGGATGTTCTGGAAATATCTTTGAGTGTACTTCATTTTGTAGGATTGAACCATCTCCCAATTCGATGTACAATTATGAGAAACGAGAGAATCTTTGCAATTGCTCCTTCAGGATTGCATTGTTGAGCTCACTGCCACAGTTTGGTAGATTATTCATATCTTGAGCAACACACATCCAATGATGCTGATTTTAAAACCAATGGAAAGCCAAGAGAAAGATCTAAAACTCTTATGTTTACCACAAAGTCCAATTAAGAGGCACACCTCGCCGAACTTACTCACGCACCTCGCCGCACACACTCATTCACCTCGCCGCACGAATGTGCGGTGAGCTCATGATTCGTGCGGCGAGCTCACCTGATTGCTGCACAAGCGTGCGGCAACCTCGCATTGGTCGCTCGCACATGTACGGCGAGCTCCCGCACAGCACGTATAGTTTGCCACACTTCAGTATTTCGGTGATAACTCTCTTATCCTAGCTCCAAATTGATTGATTCAAAAGGCTAGGAAAGTAAGACTTAGGGCTACAACTTTTATGTTTTACGTTTTTCCAAATTCTCAACGTAGCAGGGTCAGATGTTGGTTGGAATTTGATCTTACACAGAAAGCAATGAGACCTTGCGGCGAGGTCTTGCCACTTTCGATTTTTGTGAGGGCAAGACCTCATGGCAAGGTCTCGCCATTTTTTGTTTTGTGAGGGCGAGGTCTCGTGGCGAAACCTCGCCACTAAGAAGGTCGTGAGCTCAAGTTTCATTGGTTTTCTTTATAACATTTGCAACTTCATGTAAGCATTCATTTTGCAATCCATGATTTGAGAATGGTTTCATGTATTATATTTTCCATTTCATGAGTGAAGAATGAATCATGTAGTTACTATGGCATTCTTCATTTCCACTTTCAATTATTTCCATCATTTGATTCTCATACTCACCTTCATATCATCTCATTGTCACTCTTCTTTAAACTTCAATTCATTCATTCTCAAGATATCTTTTTATCCTTCTCTTATCCATTTCATATATCTCACTTCTTAACACATTCACTTCACAACACTTCACACAAATAAGTTCTTGTGTGTGATCTTTTCATTCTTCATTCCTTCATTCATTCTTACATATATTTCAACACTCACGCCTCACAATACTTTTGCACACTTGCACATAAGTGGGGAGACCTCGCCACGAGGTCTTGCCGATTCTGGTTTATGTGAGAGCGAGACCTCGCCGTGAGGTCTCGCCGTTTTTGGTGATATGAGAGCGAGACCTCGCCGCGAGGTCTTGCCATTTGGAATGTGTGAGGGCCAATTTTTGACGTTTGTTTTGGTGTTTGTAATATTTGTGATAAATTTTCTAAGTGTGGGATTTTGTTTCTTCTTGCGTGGGTGTGAAGGAAGGCGTGACTGATGGAAGCTCGAAGACGCAAAAAGCATGCTGGAGGCGTGAAGGACCAGGGCCCAGAAGCACGATTGGCTATTAGGTGTTAACCGGTTGTTGGATTTTCACTCAAGGCAGTGGCATTCTTGTAAATTGGTAGCCATTTTACGTTTGCATATTAATTACGTTTTTTGTAACCTCTATAAATAGAGGATTTAGTCGTGCTTTACGAGGGGAGATCATTCTAGACTCTTACGAGACTTTTGATTTTGCAGAGCGGGAGCTTTCTCTCACTGAAATTCTTTCTCTCTCTAGAATTTCTCTCTCTTCCATTTCTTTTCCGATCGTGATTCCGATTGAACTTGTGAACTGAGCACGGAATTCTCATTCTCAATTAACGGAGTTTTTGACAATTCTTACACATTTTCTGGTAAATTCTTCCAATTTATATGAAAATGAACTGTTTTGAACTTGAATGTGAAGATCGTGATATGAGAATGAGGTTTCGTGGTTAGATCAGTGATGCCCTAGGGTTGAGACCGGGATGATTGTGCAATTAGACTATGCGATGCCTTGCAATTGATACAACTTGTGAATATTGAGATTGTACTTGAAATTAATGCTTGAATCTTGTTAAGTCTTATGTATTCATGCTCTTATTGACTGATTTTTGCCTCGGTTGTGGTCGCCATGCTAAGTCGGGATTAGAATCACATTTAGGAGTAAGGAATGCATGAGATGAGAACCTTAAGTATGAAAATTGAGTCTTCTCACTTGTTTTACCTGTTCATGAATTGTGATGCGGTCGCCATGCCGGTGGAAATTCATTGAATCATTAGAATAGAGTGAGGAGAGACTATCTAAGGCTAACGAAGACAAACGAACCTAGGTTAGGCCTCGCTATGGGAAAACCTCAGGATTTTCATGCTAGAGTAGCTAGTCTTGGGCAGTTGAGATGTTGCGATTTTTCAACCATCACTCTAGGGCCTCGCCATGGGAGAGAGTGGTGACAGGGAGTGTAGGATAACAAGCGGTCACCATGCTGATGGTATTCTATGTTCCTAGGCAACTTGATCTCCTCTCTATGTTTCTTGTGTGGCTATTGCATTGCATTCGAGTAGTCTATTAGTGCAATCATCCGGCACCTAAACCCTAGGACATCAGTTTTGTTATTTGATTCTACAGAACACTTATTGTTCTTGTTTCTTGCATTATTCTCAATTTCTCTATTTTTGACTAGTTAGTATTCAATTTCTTATTATATTTTCCTTGTGACAATCTCGGAACAAATACTGAATTCTAAGAAGCCATCCCCTTCCCTGTGGATACGATCCCTCTCACCATATCTACATTAGTGAATAGGGTAAAATTGCAAGTACGCGACACACTTGTCAATTTTTGGCGTCGTTGCCGGGGAAGGCACAATTTCTTGAATTTAGATTTGCTCTGTTTTGTTTTCTTTTCATTTGTGTAGCTTAGTAGTTTTGTATGTTTCATTTTGAGAAAGTTTGTTGTTTTTGTTTTTGTGTTATGATCTGTCTACTGTGGTATATTTGTGTCCAGTGTAGAATACTTGAACTCAATTGAAAAAGAATATTGCACACCACAAGTACCCAAGATGTCTAGGTGGTATGGTGACTTTGTAGAGCCTCGTTATGATTACCCAACAGATTGGATGGTTGACACATAACCAACACCTAGAACATTTGGGGACTTTTCTCCACCACCATATGAGGAGTAATGGCACAATTGATAAGTCAGTTTTATACTGACATAATTGTATTATTTTTCACTTGACTTTTGTTTGTTTGAGAGCATTTTGGGCAGCATTAATGTTGAAATGAGTAAAGGAGTCAAGGATGTTGTGAAAAGGAAAATCTATTTGAAATGGTGAAAATGGTGCAATATGTTGTGGAAAGATGTTTTGTTGATATGGTTTGATGATGATAAGGTTGTGAGTAGCATTATATTGAATTGTGTGTGATTTGAGTATGTATGGAATGGAAGTGTTGCTGAATTTTTCATCATGATTTCCGTGGAAGCTGGGTGTGAAGGATGTTAGATAGAATGAGTTCTCTCCATTACACACACTTCGTCGCACACACGCACTCACCTCGCTGTACACACTCGCACACCTCGTCGCATGTTCATGCGATGAGCTCACACTCACGCACACACCTCGTCGCACATCCGTGCGGCGAGCTCTTGCACCCATGCACCTCGCCGCATGATCATGCTGCTAGCTCTCACACCCTCGCACACACTTTGCCTCACGGATGTGCGGCGAGCTCACATACCTCATGGATGTGCGACAAGTCCTTACACTCAACACACACATTTCACTTATTTGTTTTTATCACATTCCATACACAGACTTCACTCATGTTTCTTCATATTTTGAGAACGTGTTATACATAATAGCTTCCATTTTAGATGCATCATATGGTCTTGTTTCAACATTGTTTCAAGCATACGTTTGTGCATGTCAACATACTTCAACATTCCCATTCTTTATGAGAGTTATTTCATACTTCAACACTTTAAGTCATTGGCAAAGAATTCCTTTACTTGTATTCATTCACATTCTCACTTCATAGCACTCACCTCACATACACTTTACTCTTCACCACACTTTATATTTCATTCATTCATTTTACATTGATTCTTGTTCATTTCCTAAACAGTCAACACACACTTGCACAATAGGTGGCAAGACCTCGCTACGAGGTCTCGCCGATTTTGGTGTTGCATGGCGAGACCTCGTAGTGAGGTCTCGTATGATGTGATTTTTCATGGCGAGACCTTGTTTTGAGGTCTCGCCGTGTTGTGGAGTTATGTGGCAAGACCTCACTACGAGGTCTCGCCATTTAGATTATATGAGTGCCATGTATTTGGTAATTTTCTTATGTGTCTTGATGTTGTAGAATTCGGCTAAGTGTTGGAAATGCTTTCTTGTGTGCAGGTTCGGGAAGGCTGATAAGTCGAGGTTTAGTCGACTTATCTGCTTTGCTTTCTTAATCTTTTGCTGTGATTTATGAGTGAAAATGATGCTTGGTATGTCAATGGTATGAAAGAATGTGCGTGATTGGGAAATATTGAGAAATGGCTAAGTGTTCGTGTAACAATGTGAATATTTTGTGATTTTATGCAAAATACTTAGGCATGTATGCCACTGACCTCCAAGATCACTGACCTCCAAGATCACTGACCTCCAATCCTTCATGGAGGTCCACACTTTGGAGGTCCACACTTTGCAAGTCCACACTTTGGAGGTCCACACTTTGGAGGTCCATAATCACTATTCACAAGTCCACCACTTCACTTACGCAGCACTCACACTTACTCTTGGGCTCACACTTACACTCTTGACCTCCACAACACACACTAGCACACAACTGACCTCCAAGTCTTCAGGAAGGTCCATGACTACTCCTGAAGCACAACACCATCACACGACACACTTAGCACAACACTTCACACACCATGCACACACGGCGGTCGCATCATGCGACCGCCCACTCACACACACTCACACACGGCGACCGCATCGTGCGGCCGCCCTCTCTCACTCACACACACACGGCGGCCGCATCGTGCTGCCGCCCACTCACACACACGCACACAATGCGGCCGCCTCACTCACCTCACACACATGCACTCTCATGTATTTTTCCTTTGTCATATCTTAGTTAGGAATTATCTCAAGCATTTCATAGTCAATAAACTCCACATCCGTACCAACACACTTGGTAAACATAGCCATCAACCTATATGATTGTTTGCCTTTAATTATTCTCATTCATTAAGTACACGTGTCTTCACTAAATTCTTGGTGTATCAATGCAGGAACACATGTCAACATCTGGGCTAGAAAGGGAAACTTCCAGGAAGCTCACTAAGCCAAGGTATCGAGGGAAAACTATAAAAGCACAAGGAAGCAGCTTGGAGCCAAAAGAGAGAGGAGGCAGACAGACAATAGAGATAGCATTCCTTAGTTCTAGTTCTTAGGTTAGATTAGGTTTTTCTCTTTCTTTTCCCTTTCGCACATTTTGCTGTCTTGAGGGCTCGACTGTACAGATCTCGACTTATTTGAGACATTTAAATTGCTCATTATGTGTTTGATCTTTGTTCAATGTCTTTTGATGTTTCATTCCAATGTTTACTCACACACGCTTATGCTCTTAATTTGATTTGCGGTACCCACTGAAATCAGTTTAGCGCTGTAAAAGGAAATTGGAATATCATCATAGATTTATATATGTGTTCTTCATGTTCATAATCTGTTCTTGTTTATCTTCAATATTTCGCATGCCATTGCTTAAGTTTACATTTAAAGCTGCGGTATCCACTGAGTTTTGTGTAAATCGATATGAGGCAATTGAACATAACATGAACTGATTGTGAATATGCTTATGTGAGTTCTTAGGTCCTATACACTTTGCCGATTTTAACTGTGCGGTACCCACTGACAGTTAACATCAACTATAGGAAAGGTCTAAGAGTGTTCTTGTCTTAGAATAGGGATCTGGGAGTGTCTGACTCGTGCCACGAACTTGCCCTACCAAGGGAAGTTCGGGGGAGTATTGTGAGATGGGGTTGTGAGATCTACCAAGAAGATCAATCCCAGTCCACTAGCAATTTAAAGTCTCCTCACATATGTTTACACAAGTCGATGATTTTAGGGAGAGATCGGTACATGTCGAAATCCCTCAAGGCAGTGCTTGCATACTAACCTTGCATCCATCCTCATTCTTGCATTTATATTGTTCTGTATTTGTTCCATTTGCTTTGGTTTCTTGAACAAGTGATCTCTTGACACCCAAACCTTCCCTGTGGATACGATCCCACTTGCCACTTCTACATTAGTTGAGTAAGTTTGGGTATTTGGCGAGGTTGAGCGACGAACCTCCACCAAAGACGTGCACTAGGATGGCTTGAGGATGTGTTGATGGTGAAGAAGGCGCTAAAGTCGGGGCTCGAATGCGTGAACTGTAAATATGCTTAAGCTATTGTTGAATGTTTTGTTGTTCATGGTGGCATTCTTGTGATTTTTTATTCATTTTCGTTTGCGTATCGTTTACGTTTTCTGTAACCTCTATATATAGAGGTTTTAGTCAGGCTTTGAGGGAGATGATTGGAGATTAAAAAAACAGATTTTAGATTTTAATCGGGACCTTCTTTCTCTCTCTTCACTCTCTCTCTACTTTCTCTCACTAGAAATCGAACTCCGATTCCAAATCCGATCACGAACTTGATCCGATCATTGTAAGACATTGCTCAATTGAGGAGGTCTACCATAATTCCTTTGTGAATTACAAGAAATTGAGGCATTTTATTCGGTAAACTCTTTGATTTATCGATAATGAATTGCTTCACATTGCAAATTGTTGATCATTAATTAGAAATGGAGTCTCGTGGCTAAACTGATGATGTACTAGGGTTATGACCAGACTGCTGTGTAATTAAATCGTGAAATGCTATGCAATTGACCCAAACTTTTTGAATGAGATCATACATGGTTTCAATTGCTCGAACGGGTGAAGTTTCTGACAGGAGGTTGTCGTGACCCTGCAATTTTACCCAAAACACTAAATTAATGCAGTAGTGGTGAGGGATTCGTATCCACAGGGAGAGGACTACGATAATCGTTGCTATAATGATAGAATGTGAAATGATGCAATAACACAATCAAGGTATGCAAACGAGAATGGAATCAGGAAAAACCAATAGAGATGAATGCGTTGCTTCAAGGGTAAACAATATGTATGGATCTTTCTCTCGTTATCCCGGACGGACTTGTGTGGACATATATGAAGGGATTATACTGCTAGTGAACTAAGGTTGATCAACTTGGTAGTTCTCACAATCCTCGTTCCCAATTCTTCGTGAACTTCCCTTGGTAGGGCAAGTCCTTGGCACGAGTCAGACTCTCCCAGATCCCAAGTTCTCCTAACACAAATCTAATTCGATTCCTGACTATCTCCCTTGGTAGGGCAGCTAACCAGTTCACAACTTTGACTCACACTACAAGAACTCTCTTAGACCTACGCGAAGGATTGATATTAACTGTCAGTGGGTACTGCACAGTCAAGATCGCAAAGTCTCACAAGACCTAAGATTCATATATGCATGTTCAAAATCAACTCATGTCATGATTGATTGCCTTTGGACTATTCACACCGACCTCAGTGGGTACCGCAGACCAAAATGTGAAGTTAATCTAGAGTGCAAATCATCAAACATAACAAGTGCGAAATTATGAACATGAAATAGTTTTTCAGATAGATATCTAAACAAATGTCTCAAACAAGATCAAATCCATACAATTGACCCCTCAAAGCAACACTAAGAACTTAGCCGATCATATTGATCGGCTGATATCCCATGATTACAGAATAGAAATTATGCTCTAGGGCTCTCAGATTTCCTCTCAGATTTTCTCTCAGTGAATTGATTTCTTCCCCAAAATCCAGCCTCCTTGCTTTAGCGGCTTTTCCTCCCTTTTATAGTCTTCCCTTGCTGATTTGTCCCGTAAGATTCCTGGAAGTTTCCTTCTCTTGCGGAAATGCCGCCACGTGTCTACAAACATGAGATAGAACTGAAGTGAGGACACGTGTTAAAGTCAAGTCTTAACAGTTAAGAATATTCAAAGCATTTAATCAAACAGTTAGAGCCCGTGAGAAAGACATGTCATATGCTTTGCTTGTGTGAGCTTAAGTTAGTGTGTGCCATATGCAAAGGTTGAGGGAGTAGTGTATGTGCAAGTGTGCAAATGGTGAAGTGAGCAAAGAATGTATAAAAATGCGAAAACATGAAAATGCATGAAAGGGAAAATAATACAATGTGCATGTGTGTGGTGTGAGTGGTGCGGGCGCACCGTGTATGTGTGTGTGTGGTGCGGACGCACCGTGTGGGTGTGTGTACCGTGTAATGTGTGAGTGGTGCGGGCGTGCAAGTGTGAGTACGTACATGTATGGTGTGTGAGTGTGTGGACTTGTGAATAGTGATTTGTGACTTGAGAGAGTTGTGACTTGAGTGAATAGTGAATTGTGGACTTGAAAGCACTAATGGCTGAGTGTGTCTCGAAATGCATCACTTTGCCACTAAATTCCCAACACTCCAGCCAATCTCCATAATACACAATTGTAATCAATATAGCACATAAGTCAGGTAATGAAGTATTGATTCACAAGTTATTGCAGGCGAAAGTCTATCAAAATAGAGCATTTAAGTCGGTATAAGACCAACTTATCAACCCCCCACACTTGAATCTTTGCTAGTCCCGAGCAAAGTAAATAAATAACTAAGCCCTTGTCCCTCTCACATTCAAACACTCACAACCTCATCGACAGTCCATTTCCAAAATTTTCGCATGCAACAAGAAAGATATGAGCAGTGAGTTTACAGTTCATCTAACTTACACAATTTATCGAGTAAGGCGCAACGAATAAAGACTAAACCGTCAGCGTGCATTGTGTGCTGAGAATTTCTTATGCTTTCTCACAGTGTCTAAGCAGAGTACTCAAGTAGACACTTAACAAAATTCTTGCACTACAATCTGTTGTCCACACACACGAACACTTTAAACATTAAAAGATAAGAGCTATAAGTTGTCTATGCTAAGCTTACTGGGGTTTTCCCCCTGGGGTTTCCCCCTTATTCAATACACATTGGTGCTTATTATTGATGCCGCACTTTTGGTGCTTGGCTGCCAATGTTTTGTGGCTCTTTTTTTCCCTTATTTGCATAATTCCGCATAACTTTGTGTTCATGTGTGTCTTCAATAGACTATATATTCACAATGCAAGAATAATTTGATAGGAATGAGCACGAGTCCACATTGCCAAATCCAGCTTCCCATGATCCATTAACAAATCTTGGTGGTCCAGTGACAAGATCAAGGAGCAAGAGGATGAAGGAAGCATTACAAGCATTGTTATCAACACATTGTGAGTTGATGGCCAATGTTCAAAGGAGTTCGACACAACCATCTCAAGATGAAGTACTTTGGCATATTTCTTCAATAACAATTTATGATCCACCTTGAAGAAATAATGTGAAGGCCGAAATATTAAAGTCCAAGAAGAAGGCGTGTTTTGGGCTTTGAAATGGATCACGCCCTTTTAATATATTTTAGGGTTTATTATGTTGTTTTTAATTAAGTCCACTTAACTATTTTATGGGCTTAATTGGCGTTTGTTTATTAAGTGTTAATAAGGTATTACTTGGCCCAATTATCTTGCATGATAATTAGGAAAGTAAAGTTTTAGAAAGTAAAATCGAATTTTGCTTCTTCAAGGCAAAACCGATTTTAGTCTTTGTTTAAGTTTAGGAAAGTAATCTCCTACTTTTTAGGACATAAGTTTGTCTTTATTTGGAGAGGCAAAAACGTGTTTTGCCTTCTTCAAAACCGTGTCTTAAAATCCTTTTCCAATAAGGATTAGTTTGTTAGTATGTTAGTTAGTTGGTTAAGAAGTCAAGTTGTATTTTACAACTACTAGGGTTTTGTTTCCTTTTTGGTTTAGCATGGCTGAACCTACTCCTTATAAAAGGGAAAGCATTGTAACGTTTTTCTCATGTTGAATTGAAAGAATTTTGGCTTTGCTAAATTAAATTTAACATCACCAACGTGAGTTATTCTTAAATAATTCATAAGACCCGCCAAACCTTAAGTGAGGAACTTTAGGTAAAGATTACAAGTTCTAGATTTTTAGAACCGGCCAAACTTGATAGGTTTAAACTTTTGATTTACATTAGTTGAACTGATTCAATTTGTGTTAACGTTGTGGTTAATTTTAATCTTCCCTTTTCGTTCCATATCGCTTTTCCGCAAATTGTGTTCTTGTTTCTTGAATTGAGTTTTTTTTTGTGCACAACGATCCGAACTTGTGGAAAATTCGTGTGGATTGGACTTCATCCTACTCCATTCGTATCAATTGGTATCAGAGCAAGGTTGTTCATAAAAAATTTCAGGTTTTGCGTTTTTGTTCTCTTCTCGAATTTTTGTCCTTATTTTTGCGTCGTTCTTGTTGCTGTTTTGTTGCGTCAAATTCTGCAGCTTTTGTGGTGTCTTTTTGTTGCTGTTTTCGTGTCTTTATTGCTGTCCAAGGTCGTCATAGTTCAGATTTTAAATTACGTCAAAATCGCATGCAATTTGTTTGCTAAAATCTGTCCAATTCGTGTTCATCTCTTGCTCGAATTTTTGCGATTTTTGTTGTGTTGTTCTTGCTGTTTTGTGTCGTGTTTTGCTGCTGTTCTTCTTCATAATTCTGCACTGTTATTGTTCATCATCATAGTGTGGAATTCTTGAGTCATTCTTGCTGAAAACACGTCCAAACTTTTAGGGTTTGTCAAACTAGGGTTTGTGAAATTAGGGTTTCTTGTTCGAAATTTCATAACTCCTTTGTTTCTCATCCTTTTCTTGATCTTTCTTTTGTGTTATCTTCATCATTCTATTGCCATTAAAGTGTGTTTTAATCAAACTTTTTCACCATCTCAAAAAGACGAGTTCTTGACCACTTTCTTGAAAATCTTGATTTTCTTGAAAATCCGAAAGTGTCAAAATTTGAATCTTGAGCTTGATTCTTGCTTCTTGTTGCAAATCTTGATTATCTTGTTAAAGAAGCATATTGAAATTCCATATATTTGGTGACTTATTTGAAATTCTTGCTGGCTGAATTTGTTTGAAGAAATTAAGGTTTGAACAACATAAGACAAGACAACATCCTTAAACCTAAGTACTTGTACTAGGTTCTTGTCTTAAAAACCTTAAAGTTTGATTTGTTTAAGGTTGTCCGAATAAAAAAAAAAAAAAAGAGGCCGAATTTAAAAAAAAAAAAAGAGGCCCAATTAAAATAAAAAAACAAAAGTCGGACCATATAAAAAAAAAATAGTAAACAGCCCAAGAAAAGGACTAAAGTTCTTGTTTGCTCTTTGAAAATCACCAATATTGAAAGTGCCATATCTTGCTCATTTTTAATCGGAATTGAGTGATTCAAAAACACATCTTCTTGTTATCTTCTCTTGTTTCTGAATTCGTAGCTTTCTGAAGTTAATCTGTTTATACCCCATACGTAATCTTAAAATCTTCTTGTGACGTGAATTTTTCTTTTCAAACTTCTTTGGTTTTACTTTTGTGAATTGATTTGTTTGAACTAATTGGTTGAGACTTGTTCTTAAAATCGACAAACAGTAAGCTTTAATTAGTTTGAGAGATTCATTGTTGAGTGTTAATATAGGGTATACACGAGAAAAGCCATTACACTAGAGAGGAGTGTATTACTCACCAAAAGTGAGAACCCGAGAGGTCTTTATTTTGCTATCTCTTGTTGTTTTTACTAACTTGCAGGAATAATGGATGGAGATGGTAAAACACCTCAAGAAAATCCCCCAACATATCAAAAATATGTTAATGATGTTCTATTTGATATGATCCGCAAACTCTTTTTAAAAATTGATAATTTAACCATTTTTTCTTCACCAACAAAAGGTTATTCTTCCAAAAAAGGAAAATTTGAAGAAACCGAATTTCATGAGGAAGATGAGGAGTTCATGGATTCTTCTAAAGATGGTAAGAAATCTCAATTAGTGGAGTTAAACTAACATTGCCTACTTTCCATGGTAAAGCAGATCCGAAAGCTTATTTTGATTGGGTTCGTGAGCTTGAGCACTTCTTTGAAGGCAATAGCTACCCCGAGCATAAGAGGTACCGCCTTGCTTTCATGCACCTCAAGGATTATGCAAGTTTTTGGTAGGATGAGGTAATGAGATCTAGACGTCAAGATGACGAACCACCCATTCAAACTTGGAAGGAAATGAAAGTGCTTATGAGGAAGAAGTATGTTCCTTCACACTATAACCGAGAACTCAACAGAAAATTGCACTCCCTTGTGCAAGGAACCAAAACCGTGGAGGAGTATTATCATGAGATGGAAGCTCTCATTATCAAGGCCAATGTTTGAGAAGATCCGGATTCAACTATTGAGCGATTTCTTAGAGGTATGAATTCTGAATTGTCTTATCATGTTGATTTACAATCTTATGTTGATATTAATGAACTTGTTCAAAAAGCTATTAAGATTGAAAGGCACTTGAAAGGTAAGCACAGGTTCACCCAACCAAATCCACCATGGCAGAGGGATTTGAAGCCGAAATCAGCCTCTTTCACTCCACCAACAAAGCCGAGGCAATTCACCTCAACTCAGCCCTCTAGTGCGCCCCTTTATGTCCCGAAATCAGTCCCTAAAGCTGTTGATCCAGCCCCTAAACCGGCGTCAACTCCACCCCAAAGATTGAGGGATATTAGATGCTTTAAATGTCAAGGCTATGGTCACTTGCAAGCCAATTGTCCTACTGCCCGGATCATGATTACTTTAGATACTGGAGAAGTGGTAAGTGATGATGACTGTGTCGATATGCCACCTCTTGAAGAAAAGTACCAAGATGATCAAAGTGATGAGGGTGAAAAGCTTGATGAGCCGACCTACTCAGTTGGTAACTTTTCTTTAGTTTCTCGCCGTGTTCTTAATGTTCAACCTTTGGAAGAAAATGATTTGATGCAACGTGATAACATATTTCACACACGCTGTTTAGTGCAAAACATGTTTTGTAGTGATTATTGATAGTGGTAGTTGCACAAATGTGGCGAGCACCTTACTTGTTAACAAACTGAATTTGAATTGCATGAAACATCCAAAACCATATAGTCTTCAATGGTTAAATAATTCAGTTGAAACTCGTGTCACTAAACAAGTAAAGTTTTCTTTCACCATTGGTAAATATGTTGATACTGTTTTATGTGATGTTGTTTCAATGGAGGCTAGTCATATTTTACTTGATAGACCTTGGCAATATGATTGTGATGTGCTTTATCATGCCAAGAAAATTTTTTACAGTTTTGTGCATAATGGTAAAAAGTATAGTTTACATGCTTTAACTCCAGCTCAAGTTTTTGAAGATCAAACTCGAATTGCACAAGCTTGTAAAGATATAATGGAAGCCAAGAAGAAGAATGAACAAGAAAAACAACAAAAAGTAACCACTAGTTTTGGCCGAGAGCATGATATTCCATCTAGTTTAGGCAGAGATGTAGTTAATAAGAAATCTTGTTGTTTTGCTTCTTCTAATGAGATTAAGAGAGCATTGATTAATAGGCTGTCCATATACTTAATGTTTAGCAAGGAACTTGTGCTTGTTGTTGACAGTGATAACCTTGCTTTTTTGTCTAGTGCCGTGTACTCTCTTTTGCAGGAATATAGTGATGTGTTTCCCGAGGAGTTACCAATAGGTTTACCACCTATTCGTGGCATTGAGCACCAAATTGATTTCATCCCAGGAGCTCAAATTCCAAACCGACCAGCTTATAGAGCAAATCCGGAGGAAACAAAAGAGATTCAACGTCAAGTGGATGAACTCCTTGACAAAGGTATTGTGCGTGAGTTTCTTAGTCCATGTTCAGTTCCTGTTATCTTAGTCCCTAAAAAAGATGATACTTGGCGAATGTGTGTAGATTGCCATGCTGTTAATAAGATTACCATTAAGTATAGACATCCAATTCCTAGATTAGATGATATGCTTGATGAATTGCATGGATCTTCCATATTTTCCAAAGTTGATTTGAAAAGTGGGTACTACCAAATACGAATGAAAGAAGGAGCTGAATGGAAAACTGCTTTTAAAACAAAGTATGGGTTGTATGAATGGTTAGTTATGCCTTTTGGTTTATCTAATGCACCTAGTACTTTCATGAGGCTTATGAACCATGTTTTTCGTCATTTCATTGGAAAGTTTGTGGTCGTCTACTTTGATGATATCTTGATATATAGCAAATCACTTGATGAACATGTTGAACATTTAAAACTCGTGTTTGCTATATTGCGTGAGAACCAATTATATGCTAACCTTAAAAAGTGTTATTTCTGTTTGGAATCTATTATATTTTTGGGTTATGTTGTAAGTTCTCAAGGCATTGCTGTTGATGAGTCAAAAGTCAAGGCAATCATAGATTGGTCGAGACCACAAAATGCTAGTGAGGTAAGAAGTTTTCATGGATTAGCAAGTTACTATAGGAGATTTGTTAAAGACTTTAGTTCCATTGCTGCACCTTTAAATGAACTTGTTAAAAAGAATGTCACCTTTGCATGGAATAAAGAACATGAAAACGCTTTTAACACTTTGAAGTATAAATTGACTCATACCCCTTTGCTTGCTTTGCCGAATTTCAATAAAGCTTTTGAGATACACTGTGATGCCTCCGGAATTGGTATTGGTGCTGTTCTTATGCAGGAATCAAGGCCCGTGGCTTATTTCAGTGAAAAGCTTAATGGGGCAGCTTTAAAGTATGCAACTTATGACGAGGAGTTGTATGCACTGGTAAGGTCATTGCAAGTTTGGCAACATTATTTGTGGCCAAAAGAATTCATAATCCATTCTGATCATGAAAGTCTCAAGTTTTTAAAGACTCAAGGTAAGTTGAATAAGAGACATGCAAAATGGTTGGAATTCATTGAAACTTTTTCTTATGTGATTAAGTATAAATCTGGTCATGAGAATGTGGTAGCTGATGCTTTATCTAGGAGGTATGCTTTATTTACCTATTTACATGCAAAGCTACTTGGATTTGAATTGATTAAAGACTTGTATAAGGAAGATGTTGACTTTACCGAATCTTATGAACTTTGTTCATTAAGGCCAAATGGTGATTATTTTGTGCATGATGGTTTCTTGTTTCGCAAGGATAAATTGTGCATTCCCTCATGTTCCATTCGTGATTTACTTGTTAAAGAAACCCATGGGGGAGGGTTAATGGGGCATTTTGGTATTGTTAAAACACTTTCTGTTTTGAATGAGCACTTTTATTGGCCTAACATGATTAAAGATGTTAAAAGTGTTTGTGAAAAATGTATTGTGTGTAAGCATGCTAAGTCCAAAGTAATGCCTCATGGTTTGTATCAACCTTTGCCTGTTCCTAACAACCCTTGGATTGACATATCTATGGATTTTGTGTTAGGGTTACCTAGATCACGCACTGGTAATGATAGCATTTTTGTTGTAGTTGATAGATTTAGTAAAATGGCTCACTTCATTGCATGTTCTAAATCTAATGATGCTACCAAAATTGCTGACCTTTTCTTTAAGGATATTGTACGTTTGCATGGAATTTCTAAGAGTATTGTTAGTGATATAGATGTTAAGTTTTTGTCACATTTTTGGCGTACACTTTGGAATAAATTAGGCACAAAATTACTGTTTTCAACTGTTGCACATCCACAGACTGATGGTCAAACAGAAGTAGTAAATCGTACATTGTCTAATTTACTTCGTGCTCTCATTCAGAAAAACTTAAAGAATTGGGAGAATTGTTTGCCACACATTGAATTTGCATATAACCGAGCTATTCATAGTTCTACTGGTTATTCGCCTTTTGAAGTTGTGTATGGATTTATTCCTTTAACTCCCCTTGATATTTTACCTCTTCCTATTAATGAGTTTGTTAATGTGGAAGGTAAAGCTAAGGCTGACTTTGTAAAGGAGTTACATGAAAAAGTTTACAAAAATATTCAAAGGCGTAATGAGCAATATGCAAAACAAGCCAACAAGGGCAGAAGACAAGTGATTTTTGAACCAGGAGATTGGGTTTGGATTCACTTGAGGAAAGAGAGGTTTCCTGAAAAGAGGAAATCTAAACTTCATCCAAGAGGAGATAGTCCTTTTCAAGTCTTGGAAAGGATTGGAGACAATGCATATAGAATCGAACTACCTAGTGAGTATGGTAATGTTTCATCTACTTTCAATGTTTCTGATTTGAGTTTATATGATGTAGGTGATTCGAGGACGAATCCTTTCGAGGAGGTAGGGAATGATAGGAATGAGCCCGAGTCCACATTGCCAAATCCAGCTTCCCATGATCCATTAACAAATCTTGGTGGTCCAATGACAAGATCAAGGAGCAAGAGGATGAAGGAAGCATTACAAGCATTGTTATCAACACATTGTGAGTTGATGGCCAATGTTCAAAGGAGTTCGACACAACCATCTCAAGATGAAGTACTTTGGCATATTTCTTCAATAACAATTTATGATCCACCTTGAAGAAATAATGTGAAGGCCGAAATATTAAAGTCCAAGAAGAAGGCGTGTTTTGGGCTTTGAAATGGATCACGCCCTTTTAATATATTTTAGGGTTTATTATGTTGTTTTTAATTAAGTCCACTTAACGATTTTATGGGCTTAATTGGCGTTTTTTTATTAAGTGTTAATAAGGTATTACTTGGCCCAATTATCTTGCATGATAATTAGGAAAGTAAAGTTTTAGAAAGTAAAATCGAATTTTGCTTCTTCAAGGCAAAATCGATTTTAGTCTTTGTTTAAGTTTAGGAAAGTAATCTCCTACTTTTTAGGAGATAAGTTTGTCTTTAATTGGAGAGGCAAAAACGTGTTTTGCCTTCTTTAAAACCGTGTCTTAAAATCCTTTTCCAATAAGGATTAGTTTGTTAGTATGTTAGTTAGTTGGTTAAGAAGTCAAGTTGTATTTTACAACTACTAGGGTTTTGTTTCCTTTTTGGTTTAGCATGGCCGAACCTATTCCCTATAAAAGGGAAAGCATTGTAACGTTTTTCTCATGTTGAATTGAAAGAATTTTGGCTTTGTTAAATTAAATTTGACATCACCAACGTGAGTTATTCTTAAATAATTCATAAGACCCGCCAAACCTTACGTGAGGAACTTTAGGTAAAGCTTACAAGTTCCAGATTTATAGAACCGGCCAAACTTGATAGGTTTAAACTTTTGATTTACATTAGTTGAACTGATTCAATTTGTGTTAACGTTGGGGTTAGGTTAATTTTAATCTTGCCTTTTCGTTTCATATCGCTTTTCCGCAAATTGTGTTCTTGTTTCTTGAATTGAGTTTTTTTTGGTGCACAACGATCCGAACTTGTGGAAAATTCGTGTGGATTGGACTTCATCCTACTCCATTCGTATCATAAGTGTTTACGAGCAGAAAGCACATACAAGCAAAGAATTATAAGCTCTCTCCTATGTCAAAATTGGTGCTGGCGTTTCTATCTTACTTTGAGATCGCACTTTGCCTAGAAAATTGTGTGCATCAAATAAATACTGTAAATCTCAAAGATTTTGCACGCATGAATCATTGAATACATTTATGGTTTTGTCGATGGTGTTGGGAGTGCGAATGTTTGGAGTGTGCAAGTGTGCTGGATAGACTGGCCAATGTAATTTTTCACAACACAACAACAAACAATCACATTTATCGCAACAGAAAAATCAAAGCACACTACAAAGTCAGTGCTAGTCACTGACTTGTTTCTTTTCTTCACACAACAATCACACCACCTAAAATGCTACTAATATAATGAACACCACCTCCTGTCCCCGTACAAATAGCAACACACAGAAAGAAATTTTGAAATCAAAGGCTCTAAGCCTCACTAACACAAGCATAACTTCAAATATCAAAGCAAGGATCACCACACAAAGCCACTAAGACATGCATGTCTTCCCCACACACTTGAATTTAGCAATGGTCCCCATTGTGTGAAAAAGGAAAGAAACTACCCAGTTTAAGTGCTTGGCGAATGATGTGGGTTGGTAAAGCGGGAGAAACCTGGGAAAGCAGATTGTGCATTTCCGGATCCGATATTTGAGCTCATCCCTTGCTGCATGACCACTCTGGTGCTCTATGTGTCCACAATCATTCGCGCTTGGTTATCCTTCTCCTCCAGTGGAGGAAAGTGAGAGTCAGGCCCCCGGGATTGATGGTGGTGTACCATCATCAAATTAATGTTGTGAACTTCCGTTTGACACTGGGTGATCTTGTTATCTATTGCTGTCCACTGAGTGTTTTGTTCCTGAACCATCGTGTCCAGCCTCGTCCCTATGATTCCCATGCAGTCTTGCAGCCCAGTCCACCTTCCTTCCATTTCGTCAATATGGTTCATGAGGGATTGATGTTGAGTTTGAAATGATCTTTGTAGTCCTTCCAGTGCATGCTGCATATTGTGGAAGTTGTAAAAACCTTGAGGTGGTTGCTGGTTTGGGTTTTGGTCCTCATCAACGTTATCCATTATCTGCTCTGGTACTGCTCGTCCTCTTTCCATTGCCTCTTCCTCTAGTTTTTTTCTGTCCGCTTTCTCTACATTCTGATATTGCTTAAGTTGGCCATCCTTAACTGGGGCTGTTGGTTTCTGACACTCCTCCCCTCCAGACACTTTTACTCCTTGCTTCAGGGCTTGTTCCCAGAGAAATTGTAGGAAATACATGGCTTGGCTATGCTCGGCTATGGCGTGATTAATGTATGTGACACACATCGATGGTGAGCCGATTCTTGATGGCATATATTAAGAAAAGCCTCTCTCTAGAAATCCTTGTACTGTGTGTGGTATGCATGAGGCAAGAGTTCACAAATAAGAGCCATGTTTTGGTTTGACGTGAATGTGCCTGACTGCGAATTCGCAAAGCCGTATGCCGATAGCAAAAGGCCTTTTGACGTGAATGTGCCTGACTGCGAATTCGCAGAATTTTAGCTGGGCATTAGCATTTACAAAGCGTTGGAGGACAGCTGTTGTTGCGGTTTTTCTCTTTTTGCTGTCCTGTGCTTCATCAGCTTCGTAGCTTTCTGGGAAATATTCCTCGTCTGACTCATATTCGTCTGACGAGGCTTCATCTATAATCTTGGGCTTTCCTCTCGACGCTTGACCTTTGGAAGTGGATGCAGGAGTTTGCGAGGACTTCTTGGGTGCCATGGTACCTGAGAATTTAAACATTGCGTGAGTTGTGTACCATATAAGTCCATCATCCAAGAAGCAATGAAATGTTAACAACTACGTCTTTGTGCATGATCACTGAAATATTTCGCTGAGTATTGTACAATAATCAATCCTACCAGCCAATTTGTGCATCAAAGCAGGGTCATCACATTTCATCAGAGCAATAAAACATGAAAGTACTCTCATTTCGGCCAAGCCTTGATCTCCTCACAATAATCATTTTAACCAAATTCCAAAAATCAAGCATGGACATACCTTGTTAGATATTAGCAAAACTGAATGTAAATTATGAAGAAAATCCGGGCAGTTCCAATGCAAGGAAATTGATTATGCTCTTGTATTTTTCTTCCCTCGGTCGAACTTCTCAATGCACGCAAGAAGGGATGATTTTATGATGTATGCTTCATGGGTTTTTATAGAGAAACTTTCGTGCATGAATCGACTATAACCAAGCTAGAATACAAATGCTATGTGATTTCACTAGAAGACAATTGGCTAGGAAACAAATTGCATACAACCAAAACAAAATTTGTCAAGTCTAATCTATCATGTTTCAGTGATTGTTCACTTCACAAGCTTTTCACTAAAGTTGCACAATCAAACAAAAATGCGTGGGACCGACTCTATGCCATGCGTTGGCCCCTTTGAAAATTTGTCATAATGATTTCATGCATTGCGATCTTTCCCTGTACCATCGTGGTTAAAGCTCTTAAGATACAAGTGAAGATGACATTTTCACTCTTATGCGTGTCACACAAGTTGCCAGTCTTCACAATGCCGAGTTGATTCGTCCCTGCAAAGCTCAGTGAGATCAGTCAGATTATCTAGTGTAGACTTAAAAGGCATAGTATAAATCGTAGCTCTCAGCAGTTCATATGGCTCAAATATTCTTGCACTGCGTACCGTCTCAAATTTGAGATTTTATTCTCACCTTTTTGTCAGTGCAGAGAATATTCTCAACGCTGTTACCTGTTAAGTCACCTGACAACTGGGCATACAGATCCCAGTCACTGAAGTGCGACGACACTTTCTTAGGTGTATTCCACGCTGACCCCGTTCCAGGTGGCCTCTGCAAATATGCATGCATAATGGGTTTAGATTCAGGTGTTTATTGAGGGTCAATCTTAATTGAAAAAGACAGACAAAAATTAGAAACTAAATGGTCGGGTTGCCTCCCAACACAGCGCTTGGTTTATTGTCCTTAGCCAGACATGGAAGAGTTGCTATCAAGGTAGTGGGCAGTCAAGGAACTGAGTATGTCCCTTGTTTTTCCCAGCCGACTTGGAAATTTTCCATTTGTGTTCTTTGACTTCGTGTGACACACCTAAGGTTCCGGCCTCCACATTTCTGCTGGGTGGATGGGATTTCTTCTTCTCTCTCCAAACCATGTGCTTTAGATAGTTGAAGAAGGGTTGACGCCTCTGCTTGGTCGGCCTCTTGTATGCTTGTAATGAGCTTTTGTTCCTGCCATCCACGTTTCCAAGCCTCACCTCAGTGGGCACAACTTTCACATTCTTGTTAGTGTCAACAAGATCATCTAACAACTTTTCACACACATTGACATTTTCACAGTTTTTGTCAATTTCATTTTTTCAACTTCAATTTAGCATCCGACTCATTCATTTCCTCACTTTCAAAACTGTTCATTCAATAAATTTCACATCATTATCATGACTTTTATTAAATTCAAAATCAACAATGATTTGCTAAGCAGATGTTTACATTTTATGCACCATGTCATTTTCCTCATTAGTTAATGTATTTTCACAATTTTCATGCAAATCATCATCATCACTGGATTCGTCCAGCATAGGAGGAAACTTACAGTGTCATTCAAGTCCAGAGGGTTTGAGGTCACTACGTACCAGGGTTGCAATACAGCACTGTTCTATGGATTGAGGATGTTTCATGGCATAGTCTACATTGAATACCACTTCCTCACCATTCACCCTGAATGTGATGGTCTTCCCTTTTACTACTATGAGAGCATCCCCCGTAGCTAGGAAGGGTCTCCCAAAGATGTGTGGGACTTCCGGATCTTCCTCCATATCTAACACTATGAAATCCACCGGAAGCACAAATTTATCCACTGAGACCAAGACGTCTTCCACCATTCCAGTAGGTTGTACAAGAGATCTGCCTGCCAACTGTTGAAGAATAGCTACGGGTTTAATCTTCTCTTCTAACCCTATGCTCTCAGCGATGGATAATGGCATGAGGTTTATTCCTGCTCCAAGGTCACACAATGCCCTGTTGAAAATTTTTCCTCCAATATTCACGGCACTGTACAACTCCCAGGGTTTTTGAGCTTTGGAGGGAGTTCATTGTTAATCCAAGCTTGGCTCTCCTTCGTGAGTGGAATCGGCACTTCACAGCGCAAAATTTGTTCCTTGTTCGCGATCAGGTCTTTCAGAAATTTAGCGTACCGAGGCACTGATGCGAGCAAATCTGTTAATGGCACATTCACATTCACATTCTTCACCATGTCAAAAAATCTTGAGAATTGAGCTCCTTTCTTGGTTGGAGGTGGAACTCGCTGAGGGAAATGAGGGAGTGGTGCATACTCCGGATAGTTATAGGGGCTCGAAGTTCCCCTTTTCTTCTTAGGCTCAGGTGTCTTCACACTCTCTTCTTTATCCTCTTCATGTAGCTCCTCCTCTACAACAATGGTTTCTTCCATGACTTCTTTCTCGGGATTATTCTTCTTCTCTTTCTTCGTGTTCCCACTGATTTCTTTACCACACCTCAGTGTGATGGCATTGCACACCTCTCTCTCCTTCCCTTTGGGGTTGGCTCAGTGTCACTAGGTAGGGTGCCTTGAGGCCTTTGGTGGCTTGCCTTAGCTAACTGACTTATCTGCATGTCTATATTCTTGATGGAGGCCTCCACTGCTGAAGTTCTCTTCTCATACATCTCCATCTTTTCCAACTTCGTCTGAAGCATTTGCATTTCCTCTGTGTGCTTCCTTGGTTCTCGATTACTAGATTCACATCCTTGGTAATACTGTCTTTGTGGGTTTTCTCGATTGCTCTGTCCCCAAGCCCCTTGACCAGTTTGATTTTGGTACCCTCCGTATTGCTGCCGGTTATTGCAGTTGTTGACATATTGGACCGACTCCTGGGTAACACGAGCTGTCGTGGGCTCGTTAATTTAACCTAAACCACTATTTAGTAGCGATGAAGGGTCGAATCCACAGGGAGAGGTTATGTCACGATTTCAATTATGATAGCAAATATCAACAAGATGATATGATTCAAACACTCGAAACACTTAACAAGCTAAATGAAACAGGAAATAATCAGTAAGGGAAAATGCGTTGCCTCAAGGGGAAACAATCAGCATGGATTTCTGTTCATTATCATGGACTTGTGTATCAAGTGAGGGGACTATCTACCAGTGACATGAGGTTGATTGGCCTGTTGGCCCTCACAGCTCCAGATCACAAATACCCTAAATCTTCACTTGCTAGAGCAAGGTCTCGGTTCCAATTAATACCCTAAATCCCTATCATATAGGCCAATTCTAGTTCTAATCTCAACTGCCTCCCTTCGTAGGGCAAACAACTAAGTTAAGCATGTGAATTGAACTATACAGATAAACTCAGCCCTTATCATGTAATTGACCTTAAGATTGTCAGTTGGCAACACACAACCCAGATCACAAAGCAAATAGGCAACTGAGACTCACAAGATATAGATTTCAATTCATTACAGGTTTTATCCAATTGACTTAGGTAGATCCACATAGATCTCAGTGGGTACCGCAGATCAAGTTAGTATTTGGATGAAATTATATGAACCCATTGATATAAAACAAGCAAAGAACATCAATCAAGATTTGGCACAGATAAATTCTATTTCAATTGTCTCAAACGAACTAGAAATCCATACTATTAAACCCTCAAGGCAATACTATGAGTCTAGCCGATCATGATGATCGGCTTACAATCCATGATTACAATTAGAAAATTCAAGATACAAACTATCCCCTTCTCTATTCTGCTCTCAATCGTTCTTTTAGGGTTAGGTATCTTTTTGTGGAATTTTTCTCTCTCTTCCTCCCCGACTGCTTGATTGTTTTCTCTCTCCCTCTTCCTTCCTTTTATACCTTCCTCTTGTCATTTTTGATCATGTTGGTTGAGTCATCTTTGCTCCCCTCCTTGATTCTTGCACGTGTCCTGTGTTACACCAATCAGAAAATGATATGAGTTCACGTGGTCACCCCAATGACTTAAACATTAAGAATCAGAACTACACAATTGCAAACACCTAGTGAACATGTCAATTGCTATGCTTATGCTTTGTGCATTTTGTGTATGTAACGTGCCTTGCCTTATGTGTGCTCATGTGTGTAAGACTATAGTGATATTGAGTGTGACAAGGGATGACTTGTGAGCTAGTGTATAGATGAGGTGAGAAGTGAGTGGGTGAGCTATGTGTTGAGCATCAGTGCAATGAGAGTGAGTAGGAGAGTGAATTTAGTGTCAAAAGAAGCATGAAAATAATGCATGAGTGTGTGAGGTACGTGAGAGGGACGGCCGTCGGGACTGACGGCCGACCATCCGGTCGGCCGACCAGGTTGTTGTGTTTGTGTGTGGTGTTTTGTGTTGTGTGTGTTATGTGTTACTAAGTGAATGTGTATGCAAACTAGTGAGGTGAGTTGTGTGTGCAAGGAGTGAATGATGTGTGTGTGGGTGTGATGGATATGCAAGAGTGTGGTGAAGATGTGTAAATGGATGAATGTGTATGCATTAATGTGAAGTTCTAGTGTAGTTGTTTGATATATAAATTCAGTGCATGCACAACTCATTTCATGCCTCATTAACACTTCATCACATCCTCATCATGCATTCATTTATCACCTTTACATTCAATCCATCAACCAAACCCAAAACAACTTGTGTGTGTGTGTTGTGTGTGAGTCGGCCGACCAACCGGTCGGCCGACCAAATGTGTGTGTTGAGTGTGAGTCGGCCGACCAATCGGTCGGCCGACCAACTGTGATTGTGTGTGTGTGTTTGCTTTGTGTGTGTTTGTGTTGGGTTTAGGTGTTTGTGAAGTGTTGGTGTGCTAATGTCTGTGATTTGTAAGACTTGTGAAGCACAACATGTTTCCTAGTTCATCCTTCATCACACAATTGCATCAATTCATGGCACATTTTCTCAACACTCTACCAATTCTCACATTTGATAGCTTCAACGCATTTTCACACAAAAGATGTTCATCATATGCTCTTTTCATCGTAAGTGCATGCAAAGTTCAAGTAAAAAAAACAACTAAGCACAAATAAGTTGGTGCACACACAACTTATCAACCCCCCACACTTAAACCTTTGCTAGTCCCGAGCAAATCTATCAATTAACATCTCTTTGTCTGGTTTCACACCCAGCACTTGCCAACACCATCAAAATTTTTTCGCATGCAGAAAGTTTTAAGGGCACAAGTTTACAGTCCATTTTACTCTCGCTCATTATCAACCAAGGTGTAACGAATAAAGATCAAACCGCCAACGTGATGGGTGTGCTGAGAGTTCCTATGCTGCCTCACCTTGTCTATGCCAAGTACTCAAGCAAACACTTTATTACAAATTCTTGCACTACAGTCTGTTGTCCACACACATTAACACTCGGCACATAGAGATCAATGGTATTTATTCACATAACCTTGAAGTTCCGTTTTTTTTTTCTCAGTACACTTTGGTGCCTCAATTTACTTTAAACTTGCCGTACTTTGGTGCTTGGCTGCCAGGGTTTTATGGCTCTTTTTTCCCTTTATTTGCCACACAGGTTTTATCTTTTTTTCCGCATCTTTTCTCCAACACCTCATGTACATGTGTGTCTTCAATAGACTATTTACTGAAATGCAAGAACAAATGTTTTCAAGTACAGAGCACATATAGGTTAAGTATCGCATAAGTTCCCTCCTATGTCAGATAGATTTTGTTGGCGTTTCTATCTTACCTTAACATCACACTTTGGCCAGCAACTTGCATGAATCAAATGAGTACTGCAACTAACAAAGATTTTTCACATGCATGAAATGCTTGAGTTTACATGTCTAGTTGGTGATGCTATTGGAAGTGCTAGTGCGCCCATTTGATTGACAACAATTATCACACAACACATCAAGACACTTCATATTTATCATTACTTAAGATTGACAACACATTACAACCATGGTAAGGCTAGTGCTAGACACTGCCTTTCTTTATTCATAATCCTAGCACTACATCACACACATTCAACATCTTCTTCTAGGCTCTCGACCCTAAAGTCACACAACAGAATGATTTCAAGCATACAGCACAAACTTTCAAAGCTTTCATTACAACACACCTTCAACATTTTAATTCTAAAACACTCACACATAACAAGCTTAAACAATCAGGTACCACTCTCTCGATCAACCTTATCACCCAGACATCATACAACAGCAATGATCCATGAAACCACAATAAAGACAATGATACACAACAGCGTCGATCTAGTCATCAACCAGCCGCAACAGACATAACAATGGCCCAAAAAGCAATCAACAAGGACAACAAACAACAATACAATTTAGGGATACTCAGACAGCAACTTCATCAGCATCCCAGACAAGACTCAGAAATAGAACAGCAGCAACGAACCAGAGATTAGCCCCCCCCCCACTCTCTTCTCACTCCCTTTTTCCCCCCAAACTTGTAGTATGCAATGACATTAATTGTGGATAAAGGGAGAGACACTGCCCTGTTTAGGTGCCTGGTGGAGGTGGTGGAGCAGAGAACCGAGCAAAACCAGGGAATGGAACATTCATGTTTCTGATGTTGGGGTTTTCATGGTAGTTGGATGTGTTACCCCTTAGTGGCATATTAAAGTTGGATGGGCTGGCCCCCTGATGCATATTAAAGTTTGAGGAGCTGCTCCCCGGATAAATGCCTCCGCCATGCATCACCACTCTCCTAGAGGTGTCGACAACCATCCTCTGCGTCTCCATCTCCTCAATTGATGGGAAGTAAGAATTAGGGCCCCTTGTTTGGTTGTGATACACCATCATCAGATGTATATTGTGAATCCCTGTCTGGCATTGATTCATTCTGTTCTCTATTTCCGACCAATGTCTGTTATGCTCCTGTGTCATTGAGTTCAACTGCGTCTCCACACTTGTCTGAAAATTTCCCCACCTTTCATCAAGGTGACGGACCATCAAGAGGTGTTGTTCTGTCATTGACGCTTGAACCTCTGCTAGGGCGTTCTGCATTGGTGCAAAATTGGTGAATTCCTGGACTGGCTGCGTGTTGTGTGTTTGCTGTTCTGGCTCCTCTTCAACTTCCTCAATGTCTGGGTCTGCTTCTTGAGCTTCCTCTTCCCTCCTTTCTCTTTCTGCTTTGTCCTGCTGCTGGTAATTTCTCAAGTGGCTGTCTCTGATGGGGCTCATTGATGCCTTGCAATCATCACTTGGGGCAATCCTTATTCCCTGATTCACTGCATATTCATATAGGAAATGGGGAAAAAACATGGCCTGCGTTTCATCCGTTATGGCTCTATTAATATGATTCATGACAATCCTCCCAAAGTTCACCATTAGCCCGTGCTTTATGGTATAGATTAGATTCACCCTGTCTCTGGAAATCTTGCTGTTGGGGGTCATTGGCATGATCCTGGAGTTAATGAACAGAAGCCATGTCTTTGCTTCGGCAGTTAAGTTTTTCAGCGCCAAGTGTTTTGGATGCCCTTGATGGTTCCTCACCCATTCGGATCCTGGAATTGTCACTATGCGCAGTATTGCGTCTGGGTCTCCCGCCCTGCTCAGCTCACTTAGTTGATCGTGAGGGTCATCATCGAGTTCATAATGCTTGTTCACCACTTCAGATGTCAGTTTCAAATACTTGCCTCGTACATATACACCTTTCTCCTTTCTGTCTTGCTCTTTCATTCCGGCGGCGTTAGCATAGAACTCCCTAGCGATTGCCACATTGCAGCTTTGAGAAGCATCCATCAACGGCTGCCAACCGTATTCTATGAGCGTGTCGGTGTAGGGAGCCATTGTGATTATGCACGGTCTCTCAATATGTATGAGTCTCATAGCAAAGTCACAGTACTTGTTCTGAGCCTTCTCATTTGCAAACTTTGGTATAGGTGAGGTCCTCCTTTTCTTTTGTTCTTGGTCTAACTCCGCTTCTTCCTCCATGTCATCTGGGAAATATTCGTCACCTGAGCTGGAGTCATCTATCACTTGCGTGGGCACGCCAACCTTTCCTTTTCCTTTCTGGCCTCTCGATGTTGACGCTTGCCCAACCTTTTTAGGAGGCATGGTTCCTACAAAAAAATGTTTTGCATCAGTCGTTGGCATCAAGACATGATTTTGGCAACAAAATTCATACAAAGTTTGGGAGCCTTCTCACACACAATAAAATCCAAATCCATGTCTATCAACATAACACCTTATTTCAGTTCATGCATGTAATGAAATTCCAACAGTACGCAATGACTCAAGTCCATATCACATGGGGATTTCATCACTGGTCTCAGGTGTCATTTTGATTTGCATATCACGATCAAGACGTTCAAATAATCGTGCCATGCAAGGGGAATCTGTCAAAACGTAAAACACCAAAGTTGAAGAACACGATCTAAGCTAAATTTGGGGACACAAATCACCCAATTTGGACCAAAATTGAGCAAGTTATAGCCAAAAAACCGTAAGGTACCAAACTGGGTCAATCAGCTTTTAACACTTTAGCAACTCAGATTCAGCTCGACTTTCCATGCCTCATTAGTCTATGTTCCAGTGACAATTAGCAAAGTTCCAAACATAAACATTGTAGGTTATCATGTTAACAAAATTTTGCAACTGGAATCATGCATTTTCGGCATTTCAAACTCAAGTTATGCGTGAAATACCAAGACATGGCAGTGCTGAAACACTCTGAAATTTCAACCAACTTACCCCTCACTTAGCATACACCTAATTTCAATACCACCACATAGCATGTAAAAATCAAGATACATTTCAATCATGAATCCAACAAGTGTATGAAGGTGGATGACTTACTCGTTTGACGATTAAAATCCTCTACAGATGCAAAGCAAGGGGAGTAGTTTGTGTGGAAATGATGAATTGTTGTCTCACTGTTGTCTCAGCAACGCAAGTATGCAGAAATGATGAATTCGTTCATTCATGCGAGATGGCATTTATAGATGACATTATCATGCATGAGTGGGTCATGTGCAACTAAAATACAAAGACATGTGATGGTGATAGAGAACAAGCTTCCAAAGCATTGTCAAGTTGAATCAATCCATTAGTGCACTATTTGGCCACTTCAAGATGTTTTACTTTCAAACAAAATTTGTGGGCCCTAGCAATTCTTTACATTTTTATGGTATTTATAGATAGAATTCTCATGCATGCTTCGGTTGTCTAATTCTAAGTGACGCTAGAAATGCAACCAAAAGCAAGTGACATGTGACTACAAGCTACTAAGTGACAAATAGAATGCAACCAAAATTCTGATTACTCACACCACTCCTTTCTTTTTCATTACTCGGCCACTTGCCCATGTTTCAACACCAATCAAGACCAACAAGAGCTAGTTGACGAAAAGAATGCCAACAATAGTCTTGAGCTATCAATTCACACAAAAGCTTCTATGCTTGATATAATCGGCTTATTGTGAAGCTAATTGATAATTCACATGAGAACTCAATAGATTCCAAAGTGCTAGATGACACATGCATGTGATGGGTTGGAAGACAAACCCTTGACAACCATAAAAATCAAGCAAACAATTTCCTGTTCAGTTTAGTTATTATTTTCTTTCTTCACAGTTCGGTCATTCAAGCCCTTTTTGCTATCAAACAAATTTGTTGTGTGCAGTGTTAAATGTATGAATGTATGCATGAAATCTTCTTGTTTTTTTGGTTGCTGTTTCACTCCCTGGACGAGTTGACTCCTCGCTGCAAAGCTCAGATAAATTAAAAACAAGAAGGAAAATATAATCAAGCATAAAGATTTGAAGCCAGAAGAATCAAATATTTTCCACTGTTTCAGATGATGTATCTCAGATTATATTCCTGACCTTTGGAGTGTAGATAATATTCTTCTGCCTTTTTACCTTTTAAGTCCCGTGACCTCTGGAGGAGATGTTCTCAGCTTCCTTGGGGGACTTGTCTTCATCTTGTGTGCACTGTTCAGAGAAAAAAGGAGAGATTCAACCATTTATTTGAAAAAACGTAACTACTGAGAATAACAAAACAAAGACAAGAATTGAAATGATTGGGTTGCCTCCCAATACATCGCTTGGTTTATTGTCCTCAGCCAGACATGGAAGGTTTCTTGTTAAGGTGATGGATCATCAAGGAACTCAGTTTGTCCCTTGTCTTTGTAGTCCACAGCTGACTTGAAGATTTTTACTCTATGTCCATTCACTTTCCAGCTTGCCCAGAAGCTTCATTTTGCACCTCAACAACTCCATATGGGAAAATCTTGGTGATGGTGAATGGTCCAACCCATCTGGATTTCAGCTTACCAGGGAACAATCTCAGCCTGGAGTCATAAACAAGCACTTGCTGCCCCACTTCAAATTCCTTCAGCTTAATTTTAGCGTCATGCCACCTTTTAGTCCTCTCCTTGTACAAGTTTGCACTGATGTAAGAATTCCATCTAAACTCATCTAACTAATTGAGTTTCATCATTCTTGCTTCTTGGGCCAAATTTACATCCAAGTTTAGCTTCGGCACTGCCCAATAGGCCCTGTGCTCCAACTCAACTAAAAGGTGGCATTCCTTTCCAAATACAAGCCTGAAGGGTGAAGCTCCAATTGGGGTCTTATAAGCTGTTCTATAAGCCCATAGTGCATCATCGAGCTTGATTGCCCAATCTTTTCTTCCTGGGTTTATCACTTTCTCCAAGATTCTCTTGATTTCACGGTTTGACACTTCAGCTTGTCCATTGGTTTGGGGGTGGTAGGGTGTGGACACTTTATGTTGTACCCCATACCTAGTCAGGAGGGCTTTGAACATTTTGTTACAAAAGTGGCTCCCTCCGTCACTTATTATAGCCCTCGGAGTCCCAAATCTGTTAAGGATATTTCTCTTGACAAATCCCATGACACTTTTGCTGTCATTATGGGGTAATGCTATAGCTTCCACCCACTTTGATAAGTAGTCAACTCCAACCAATATGTATTCATTCCTACAAGATCGTGGGAATGGACCCATAAAATCCAAGCCCCAGACATCAAATAAATCCACTACCATCACATTGTTGCGGGGCATCTCATCTCTACTGGATATATTTCCCACTCGTTGGCATCTGTCACACTGGCTCACCCAAATCTTTGAATCTTTGAATATGTGTGGCCAATAAAACCCTGTTTGCAAGATTTTGTGTCCAGTCCTTTCTACTCCAAAGTGTCCTCCATAGGGTGATTCATGACATGCCTTGAGAATTTCTTCTTTTTCTTCTTCTGGCACACACCTTCTGATAACCTGGTCACTACACCATTTGTACAAACTACCATCCTCCCAAAAATAATATCTGGCATCGTGTTTGAGTTTCTTCTTTTGATCACTGGAGTAGTGGTTTGGCATCTTTCCCGCAACTACAAAATTAGCTAACTCAGAAAACCAGGGCAGCGCTTTGGTGTGAACTCTGAAGACTTGCTCATCTGGGAAATGCTCCTTAATCCACAACTGTACTTGTTCCTCATTCAGAGTCCCCATTTCAAGCCGGGACAAGTGGTCTGCTACCACATTTTCGCAGCCTTTTCTATCTCTGATCTCAACATCAAATTCCTGCAGTAATAACACCCAACGAATCAGCCTGGGTTTGGCTTCCGTCTTCGCCATAAGGTATTTAAGTGGTGCATGATCTGTATGAACAATGACTTTTGAACCCAGGAGGTAAGCTCTTAACTTATCGAATGCATACACCACAGCCAACATCTCATTCTCGGTGGTGGTGTAATTGAGTTGTGCCCCATTCAGCAGCTTGCTTGCATAATAGATCGCATGAAAGATTTTCCCTCTCTTTTGACCTAGCACAGCCCCTACTGCATAGTCACTCGCATCACACATCACTTCGAAGGGTTACCCCCACACTGGTGTGACTATCACAGGCGCTTCTACCAGTTTGGTTTTTAACAACTCAAAGGCTTCTTTGCACTTCTCATCAAAAACAAAGGGAGTGTCCTTCTCTAGCAACGTACACAATGGTTTGGCCACATTTGAGAAATCCTTTATCCTTCTATAAAACCCAGCGTGTCCCATGAAACTCCTCACCCCTTTCACATTGGTTGGGTCTGGGAGTTTTGCTATCACCTCTACCTTGGCTTTATCCACTTCCAATCCAGCTTGTGAAATTTTATGTCCCAGCACAACCCTTTCATTCACCATAAACTGACACTTTCCCAAGTTCAACACTAAGTTGGTGTCCACACACCTCTTAAGTACCAGCGACAAATTTTCCAAGCAACCCTCGAATGTCATTCCAAACACTGAAAAGTCATCCATAAAGATTTCTATGATATTTTCCACCATGTCTTGGAAAATTGCCATCATACAGCGCTGAAAGGTGGCTGGTGCATTACAGAGTACAAAGGGCATTCTTTTGTAAGCGTAAGTTCCAAAGGGGCAAGTAAAAGTTGTTTTCTCCTGATTTTTTGGGTCTATGGCAATTTGGTTATATCCGGAGTAGCCATCAAAAAAGCAATAGTAGAGGAACCCAGCTATGCGATCCAGAAGTTGCTCAAGAAAAGGCAGCGGGTAATGATCCTTCCTGGTAGCCTTATTCAACTTCCTGTAGTCCATGCATATTCTCCATGCATTAACAACCCTGGTAGCCAACATCTTATTTGCTTCATTTGTCACTACAGTCACCACTCCTTTTTTAGGTACGCACTGTACAGGGCTAACCCACTCACTATCTGATATAGGAAATATCATCCCAAAATCAAGCAACTTGATGATTTCCTTTTTTACCACTTCCATCATTTGTGGGTTCAACCTTCTTTGCCTTTCTTTTGTTGGAATAGCTCATTCTTCCAGTAAGATCTTGTGCATACAGACACTGGGGCTTATTCCCTTGATATCCGCTATAGTCCAGCCTATGGCTTCCCTATGCATTCTTAGAACACCCAACAGCTTCTCCTCTTGACACTTTTCCAACGTAGATGATATAACCACAGGGAGGGTTTCATTTTCCCCAAAAAAGGCATACTTCAAATGGGAAGGCAGAGGTTTCAGCTCCAATTTGGGTGGCCTCATAATAGAGGGTAGCAACTTCTCATTCCTGCACTCAAAATTTTCTTGCCTCACCTCAGTGGGCTTCAATTCATCACGTTCATCAGTTTCAATAATAGCAGTTGATAACATTTCACACATTGCATCATCCTCAGCATTTTCATCAAAAACATTTTCTAAATTCATTTCTGCCACAGACTCACCTATTACACAACATTCAATCAAATTCGTCAATTCATGCATAATCTCACGCTCTTCATCATTCAAAACAAATTCAATTGATTCATCCTTGTCTTGATCTGAGGTTTCAAGTAAAGCAACAGAAAACTTTCGCTTATGTTCTAGTTCAAGGAGACAAGGATTACCTTCTACAGGGTGTACAAAGCAACATTGCTCCACTGATTTGGGGTACTTCATTGTTTAGTCCACATTAAAGATCACTTGTTCCCCATTTACCCTGAATGTAATGGTCTTACTCTTGACCCCTATGAGTGCATCCCCTATAGCTAGGAAGGGTCTCTCAAATATTATTGGCACCTCCGGGTCTTCCTCCATGTCCAATATGATGAAGTCAACAGGGATCACAAACTTATCTACTGACACCAATACATCCTCGATCACCCCCGTGGGTTGCACTAAGGATCAGTTAGCCAATTGGAGGAGCACAGCTATTGGTTTGATTTTACCTCCCAATCCTACATTCTCAGCAATAGAGAGTGGCATCAAGTTTGTGCCTGCTCGAAGGTCACAAAGGGCCTTGCTTAAGAATCTGGTACCAATGGTGCATGGTATAGTGCAGCTCCCCGGGTCCTTCAATTTTGGAGGCAGATTTTTGTTCAACCATGCCTGACTTTCATCTGTGAGTGGAACTGGGACTTCGCACTGTAGGATTTGTTCCTTGTTGGCAATCAGGTATTTCAAGAATTTTGCATATCTGGGCATAGATGTCACCAAGTCCAACAGTGGTACATTCATGTTCACATTTTTTTACCATATCAAAGAACCTTGTGAATTGGGTTCCTTTTTTGGCTTGAGGTGGAACTCTTTGAGGGTAAGGAGGTAGTGGTGCATACTCTGGGTAGTTGTAGGGACTGGGGGGTCCCCTCTTCTTTTTAGCCTCTGGTGCTTTCTCACTTTCCCTTACAGTTTCCTTTTCTGGTTCATCATCTCCAAAGGTCTCCACATTGGTATCTTCCATGGCTTCATCCGTTGTATCCTCCTCAATATGATCTCTCTTGTTTCCATTGAGTTCTTTTCCACTTCTTAGACTTATTACATTACAAGCTTCTGGTCCTTTTCCTTTCAGATTTGGTTCAGTATCGCTTGGGAGAGTCCCATGGGGTCTCTGATGTACTGCATTGGCCATCTGGCCCATTTGCATCTCCAGTTTCTTTATAGCAACTTCACAGTTTTTCACTTGTGATTTAGTATCCGATTGTTCCTTTTCATACATGTCCATCTTTTCCAAGATCTTTTGAAGCATAATCTCTTCATTAGTCTTCCTCGGTTCCCTGTTGCTGTTGCTTGATTCCCCACCTTGGAAGTACTGCCTTTGCTGATTGCCTTGATTATTCTGTCCCCAAGTACCTCGACCTGACTGGTTTTTATAGCCTCCATATTGCTATCCATATTGCTGTCTGTTGTTGTAATTCTGAACATATTGAACAGACTCTTGTGTGAGCTCACATTCATCGGTGTGGTGTTCCCCTTTACACAAACCACATGATAGCACTGGGGCTGTCTTTGCTGCTTTTAAGGTCTGAACTTACCTTGTCAAAGCCTCTATCTTAGCTTCCAATGAAGTCTCTTCGTCTAAATCCAACACCCCTCGTTGCTTCCTCATAGTTGTCTTTCTGGCCTCTGGGAACAGATATTCGTCAACCGCAATTGAGTCGAAGAGTTCCCTAACCTCGGGCACACTTTTGTCTTTCAAGGCTCCGTTAGCACATGCCTTAACCATCAGTGAGGCTTCTGGTGACAGACCCTTGAAGAAGGTGTTGAGCTCTCTGACCTCCCCAAGGTCATTGTTGGGACACTGCCTGAGTAAATCATTGAACCTATCCCACGCTTCCTTAAACATCTCGCCATCTTGCTGTTGGAAGCTGCGAATTTCCATCCTCATCCGTTCTAATTTGGCTGGAGAGAAGTACTTGGCCAAAAACTTTCTCTCCAGTTCCTCAAAAGTGGCTATGGATTGTCCCCCGATTGAGTTAAACCAGTGCTTCGCCTTACCCTTGAGGGACAGTGGGAACAAAACTCTTCTCACGTCGTCAGGAGTGACCCTCTGCAGCTTGAAAGTGTTACAAAGTCCCAAGAACCAATCTAAATGCTCGTTTGGATCCTTATTGTTCAGGCCTTGAAAAATTTGTCCTTGAGTAATCATGAAGATGATTTGGGTTGGTATTTGATAGCTTTCAACGTCGATTCCTTGGCGGTTATTCCTTCTCTCAAAGCTTACAGCGAAATGGTCCCCAAATCTTGGAGGTTGGGGTCCAACTCTCTCTCCACCCTGTGGAGGTCTAGCTCTATCTTCACCCTGATCAGCCATGTCTAATGCCCTTCTCCTTTGCCTCAAAGTCCTCTCAAATTCCAAATCGAGTTCAAACTCTAGAACTTCCCCCTACGTCTTGCACCAGGTTGCATAAACTAAGGTCCCTCTGTGAAAATTCAAAAATCCCACAAAGGTAGATAGATCAATAGCACCAAAATAAACAATAATTTGTAAGTAAGGGAACAACTCAATAGCGTTAAAATCAAGATTCAACAAAATTCAAAACAATCTGACCACATATACTCCAACACAAAATAGACATAAATTAACGAAAAACACAAAACTATCACAGTTAATCTCGAACACTTAGCCTCTCCCCGGCAACGGCGCCAAAAATTAACACGAGCTATCGTGGGCTCGTCAATTTAACCTAAACCACTATGTAGTAGCGATGAAGGGTCGAATCCACAGGGAGAGGTTATGTCACGATTTCAATTATGATAGCAAATATCAACAAGATGATATGATTCAAACACTCGAAACACTTAACAAGCTAAATGAAACAGGAAATAATCAGTAAGGAAAAATGCGTTGCCTCAAGGGGAAACAATCAGCATGGATTTCTGTTCATTATCATGGACCTGTGTATCATGTGAGGGACTATCTACCAGTGACGTGAGGTTGATAGGCCTGTTGGCCCTCACAGCTCCAGATCACAAATACCCTAAATCTTCTCTTGCTAGAGCAAGATCTCGGTTCCAATTAATACCCTAAATCCCTATCCTATTGGCCAATTCTAGTTCTAATATCAACTGCCTCCCTTGGTAGGACAAACAACTAAGTTAAGCATGCGAATTGAACTATAGATATAAACTCAGCCCTTATCATGTAATTGACCTTAGGATTGTCAGTGGGCAACACACAACCCAGATCACAAAGCAAATAGGTAACTGAGGCTCACATGATATAGATTTCAATTCATTACAGGTTTTATCCAATTAACTTAGGTAGATCCACATAGATCTCAGCGGGTACCGCAGATCAAGTTAGGATTTGGATGAAATTATATGAACCCATTGATATAAAACAAGCAAAGAACATCAATCAAGATTTGGCACAGATAAATTCTATTTCAATTGTCTCAAACGAACTAGAAATCCATACTATTAAACCCTCAAGGCAACACTATGAGTCTAGCCGATCATGATGATCGGCTTACAATCCATGATTACAATTAGAAAATTCAAGATACAAACTATCCCCTTCTCTATTCTGCTCTCAATCGTTCTTTTAGGGTTGGGTATCTTTCTGTGGAATTTTTCTCTCTTCCTCCCCGACTGCTTGATTCTTTTCTCTCTCCCTCTTCCTTCCTTTTATACCTTCCTATTGTCATTTTTGATCATGTTGGTTGAGTCATCTTTGCTCCCCTCCTTCATTCTTGCACGTGTCCTGTGTTACACCAATCAGAAAATGATATGAGTTCACGTGGTCACCCGAATGACTTAAACATTAAGAATCAGAACTACACAATTGCAAACACCTAGTGAACATGTCAATTGCTATGCTTATGCTTTGTGCATTTGGTGTATGTAACGTGTCTTGCCTTATGTGTGCACATGTGTGTAAGACTATAGTGATATTGAGTGTGACAAGGGATGACTTGTGAGCTAGTGTATAGATGAGGTGAGAACTGAGTGGGTGAGCTATGTGTTGAGCATCAGTGCAATGAGAGTGAGTAGGAGAGTGAATTTAGTGTCAAAAGAAGCATGAAAATAATGCATGAGTGTGTGAGGTGCGTGAGAGGGACGGCCGTCGGGACTGACGGCCGGCCAACTGGTCGGCCGACCGGGTGAATTTAGTGTCAAAAGAAGCATGAAAATAATGCATGAGTGTGTGAGGTGCGTGAGAGGGACGGCCGTCGGGACTGACGGCCGACCATCCGGTCGGCCCACCAGGTTGTTGTGTTTGTGTGTGGTGTTTTGTGTTGTGTGTGTTATTTGTTACTGAGTGAATGTGTATGCAAACTAGTGAGGTGAGTTGTGTGTGCAAGGAGTGAATGATGTGTGTGTGGGTGTGATGGATATGCAAGAGTGTGGTGAAGATGTGTAAATGGATGAATGTGTTTGCATTAATGTGAAGTTCTAGTGTAGTTGTTTGATATATAAATTTAGTGCATGCACAACTCATTTCATGCCTCATTAACACTTCATCACATAAAACCCTCATCATGCATTCATTTATCACCTTTACATTCAATCCATCAACCAAACCCAAAACAACTTGTGTGTGTATGTTGTGTGTGAGTCGGCCGACCAATCGGTCGGCCGACCAACTGTGATTGTGTGTGTGTGTTTGCCATGTGTGTGTTTGTGTTGGGTTTAGGTGTTTGTGAAGTGTTAGTGTGCTAATGTATGTGATTTGTAATACTTGTGAAGCATAACATGTTTCCTAGTTCATCCTTCATCACACAATTGCATCAATTCATGGCAAATTTTCTCAACACTCTACCAATTCTCACATTTGATAGCTTCAACACATTTTCACACAAAAGATGTTCATCATATGCTCTTTTCATCGTAAGTGCATGTAAAGTTCAAGTAAAAAGAACAATTAAGCACAAATAAGTTGGTGCACACACAACTTATCACTGGGTTAACTCACACTCATCAGTATGATGCTCCCCCTTGCATAACCCACACATCAACACTTGGGTGGTCTTGGCTGCCTTAAGAGTTTGAACTTGCCTTGACAGTGCTTCAAATTTAGCTTCCAAGGAGGTCTCATCATCCAAATCCAACACTCCCCTTTGTTTCTTCACGGGGTGTTTCTGGCTTCTGGGAACAACAACTCATCCTCAGAGATCGAATCAAATAGTTCTTGGACTTCTGGGATACTCTTATCCTTCAGAGCGCCTTTCGCACTGACCTTAACCATCAATGAGGCTTCTGGTGACAGCCCCTTGAAGAAGGTGTTGAGCTCTCTGACCACCCCAAGGTCATTGTTTGGACACTGTCGGAGTAAGTCATTGAACCTGTCCCATGCTTCCTTAAACGTCTCTCCATCTTGCTGTTGGAAACTGCGAATCTCCATCCTCATCCGTTCTAATTTTGCTGGAGGGAAGTACTTGGCCATAAATTTTCTCTCTAGTTCCTCAAAAGTGGCTATGGACGGTCCTCCGATTGAATTAAACCAATGCTTCGCCTTCCCCTTGAGAGACAGTGGGAACAAAACTCTTCTCACGTCATCAGGCGTGACCCTCTGCAGTTTGAAGGTGTTACAGAGTCCCAAGAACCAGTCTAAATGCTATTCGGATCTTCATTGCTCAGGCCTTGGAAGATCTGCCATTGGGTAACCATGGAGACGATTTGGGTTGGTATTTGATAGCTCTCTACGTCTATTCCTTGGTGATTATTCCTTCTCTCAAAGCTTATTGCGAAATGGTCCCCAAACCTCGGAGGTTGGGGTCTAACTCTCTCTTCATCCTGTTCGGCCATTTCCAATGCCCTTCTCATTTGCCTTAAAGTCCTCTGTAATTTTTTTTTTGGCTAATCATTCGATGTAGGGGCGCCACTCCCTATTTTATTGATAGAATTAAAGGTTACAAAAGCCAATGGCGGATTTACCCACACCATTAGTACATTTTGAAAAAGAGAAAAAGCTAAAGAAACGGGAGGACTCCTCCCTTACATTGTTATCATCAAAGCAAATGTCCAAAACCTTTTTCTTCAGTTTAAGCCTGTGATCACAATGTTAGGCCATTTCAACAGTTTACAAAATGACAGTCCAAGAAGGTCGTGGCCACACTCCAGAGAACCAAATCTCCACGCAGAGCAGCCATGACAAGCATATGCAAACATTACCAATCCAATGGAGAATTACAAGTTGAAGTCAATGTCGTAGGTGTTAACACAGTGGATGTTCATGTTCCTCATTTCCAGATTATCCGACGTCCACCATTGCATCCATTAGAGGCCACAGAAGCCAAACTCATGCTCTCGAGCCCGGGAACCTCTCAGGTCAAAACTCCTGGACAACCTAGTTTATTCTTCGCCATTGTCCGCCTTTCAAAAAGATAAGAAGAAGAAAATAGCCGCCTTTCGCTTCTACCCTAACAGGCCCAGGACCGATAACCTCCACTTTTCCTATGCAACACAGCACAACACCTCTCATCATTCTTCCCCTACACTTTTCCTCCTTTTCTAATAATGGGGGCAGAAGACAATTAAAACTATAGCTATGGAGCATAGACTTTACAGCATCCAAAATCCGCCAATTTCTATCTTTAGCTGCTAGTTCCATGTTGACCCACTGTCAGGGTTCTATCTCTAGTCCAGTCTTCGTTGATATTACTAAGAACATCATTTCAGCCCCTTTCCAATAGTTGTCTTCGTAGATATCAAAACAAAACCAATCATAGTTTTACTCCCCAGACTCTCATATGCTAATCAGTGCAACATTCCCACTCACTCTGATCCTATAAACCTTTTCCTCAAGATATCGAGGATCAACAATACTACAACTAACGCATATGAGATGTGGTTATGATAACAGGCCAACAAGCATCAAGATAAAGCAAAACAGAAAGAGCAAGCTGTCATGGTTCCGTATGGCTTGAGCCTTGTGGATCATCAGCTTTCCTTGGCATCATCCGAATCAAAGGACCACAATTCCAGTGTGTTCACCAAATAAATGCAATAAAGTACTTGAATTCAAACTCAGCAGCACAAAACACAGCCCTCCATGAGGACAATTCAGAACAGCATAAAGTTCACGTGTGCACTGGTATGCAAGTCCAGCAGCACAAAAACATCCAATAAATCAATTCAAAGCAGCATACCATAATATCAAGCAAATCAATGAAGAGAAACGAGAAATCACATTCAAAATAATTGAAGAAGAAGAAAATCCATCAGTAGTAGCAAAGCAATATTCACAGAATCTGTAATTGGAAATCTGCAGGTGGGATTCCATTCGATGATAAGGCACCAACCAAAATCCCAAATGGCTAGTTCCCATAAAAACCCTTCTACAATCAGAGCGAGCAATCTAGTATTTTGAGCTGTTGGGACAGTGAGCTTGCCGCCGGCTGTGAGCTGTGAGCTTGAACCACCCACAGCAAACATCACAACAAACAACAGTAGAAGTTCAAGAATAGAGCAAAAAATCAGAATTAAATGAACCACCTATCAGAAAAAAAAATTTCCTGTCAAAAGAAGGCCGGAATCCGTTCCTCGAGCAACCTGCAGTGCTGGAATTTTTGGGCCAAGGAGAGGTACCAGTTTCCAGTAAGTGCGGCGGCCAAGTCAGCCAAGAGAAGAGTGCCATTCCGGCCAAGTCTCGTCAACAAACAGATTTTCCAGCTGTGAGCTTCTTCAGGAAAGGGACAAGTCGATGGGGTCCCGATCTTTATGGCTAGCCGTAGATCTGACCATTGGAACCCGATTCAAGTTCGTGGAAACCCAATTCAAGTTCCTCTTCCGCTGTGATTTAAGTCCTTTACGATCTGAACTCCGACGAGCTGCGGTGGCAGACTCACAACCAGGGGTCCCGATCTCAATGTAGCGCTAAAAGTGAAACCATTCGGTGATATGGGTTTCGATTCTTTTCCTCCGCTTCAGCTGTGGTGGTGAAGGGATGTGCAGAGCTCCCGATTGATCTAGAATCTGGCTAAAGAAGAAGTGGATGATCTGTGCAAGCTATCTAAAAAGCTATAGATCTATAAAAGCTAAAGAGCAAGTGTTGGATCGGGCCTTTCAGCTGAATTTTCAGCTGAAAGGCCCGATGAACTGATCTGATTTGTAGAGAGAAGTCAGAGAAAATCTCCTAGAGGATACTTTAGATTTGACCTTAAAGTCCTCTGTAATTCTAAGTCAAATGCAAATTCTGGAGCTTCACCACGTAGCAATGCTCTAGGTTGCATAAACTGGGAATTCTCACAAGAAACAGAAATAGCACTGGAACCCGATATTAGTAGAACAAAATCAACAGAGACAAGTGAATTAAGATTTCAACAAAACAAACAAACAAATCAACAATTTCAAATAAGAATTCGTAAAGTAACAACAAAGTAAAACTATCACCAACAACTCTCAACGATATGCCTCTCCCGGCAACGGCGCCAAAAATTGACAGGAGGTTGTCGTGACCCAACAATTTTACCCAAAACACTAAATTAATGCAGTAGTGGTGAGGGATTCGTATCCACAGGGAGAGGACTACGATAACCATTGCTATAATGATAGAATGTGAAATGATGCAATAACACAATCAAGGTACGCAAACGAGAATGGAATCAGGAAAAACCAATAGAGATGAATGTGTTTCTTCAAGGGTAAACAATATGTATGGATCTTTCTCTCGTTATCCCAGACGGACTTGTGTGGACATATATGAAGGGATTATACTGCTAGTGAACTAAGGTTGATCAACTTGGTAGTTCTCACAATCCTCGTTCCCAATTCTCCGTGAACTTCCCTTGGTAGGGCAAGTCCTTGGCACTAGTCAGACTCTCCCAGATCCCAAGTTCTCCTAACACAAATCTAATTCGATTCCTGACTATCTCCCTTGGTAGGGCAGCTAACCAGTTCACAACTTCGACTCACACTACAAGAACTCTCTTAGACCTACGCGAAGGATTGATATTAACTGTTAGTGGGTACCGCACAGTCAAGATCGCAAAGTCTCAAAAGACCTAAGATTCATATATACATGTTCACAATCAACTCATGTCATGATTGATTGCCTTTGGACTATTCACACCGACCTCAGTGGGTACCGCAGACCTAAATGTGAAGTTAATCTAGAGTGTAAATCATCAAACATAACAAGGGCGAAATTATGAACATGAAATAGTTTTTCAGATAGATATCTAAATAAATGTCTCAAACAAGATCAAATCCATCCAATTGACCCCTCAAAGCAACACTAAGAACTTAGCCGATCATATTGATCGGCTGATATCCCATGAATACAGAATAGAAATTATGCTCTAGGGCTCTCAGATTTCCTCTCAGATTTTCTCTCAGTGAATTGATTTCTTCCCCAAAATCCAGCCTCCTTGCTTTAGCAGTTTTTCCTCCCTTTTATAGTCTTCCCTTGCTGATTTGTCCGATAAGATTCCTGGAAGTTTCCTTCTCTTGCGGAAACACCGCCACGTGTCTACAAACATGAGATAGAACTGAAGTGAGGACACGTGTTAAATTCAAGTCTTAACAGTTAAGAATATTCAAAGCATTTAATCAAACAGTTAGATCCCGTGAAAAAGACATGTCATATGCTTTGCTTGTGTGAGCTTAAGTTTGTGTGTGCCATATGCAAAGGTTGAGGGAGTAGTGTATGTGCAAGTGTGCAAATGGTGAAGTGAGCAAAGAATGTATAAAAATGCGAAAACATGAAAATGCATGAAAGGGAAAATAATGTAATGTGCATGTGTGTGGTGTGAGTGGTGTGGGCGCATGGTGCGCCCGCACCGTGTACGTGTGTGTGTGGTGCGGCCGCAATGTGTGAGTGGTACGGGCACCTCGTGCTCCCGCACCGTGCAATGTGCGTGCAGGTGTGAGTACGTGCATGTATGGTGTGTGAGTGTGTGGACTTGTGAATAGTGAATTGTGACTTGAGAGAGTTGTGACTTGAGTGAATAGTGAATTGTGGACTTGAAAGCACTAATGGCTGAGTGTGTCTCGAAATGCAACACTTTGCCACTAAATTCCCAACACTCCAGCCAATCTCCATAATACACAATTGTAATCAATATAGCACATAAGTCAGGTAATGAAGCATTGATTCACAAGTTATTGCAGGCGAAATTCTATCAAAATAGAGCATTTAAGTCGGGTATAAGACCGACTTATCAGTTTCATTATATTTGCACTTTTTTTGACTGGTTTGATGATAAATATAATTTTTATGTTTTATTATTTAGTATTTTAAGTTGTCTATTAGCAATAATGTGCGAATTTTGTGCAGGATGTATGAAGATTATGAGGAAAAATATCTACTGTGGTAAATCTTGGAAACGTGGAAAAAAGGTGCTGATAAGGATAAGAATGTGTCAAAGTGAAGAGTTGTTGAAAACGTTGAAGCTTTTCGGGGATTATCAAATTTGTTTCCTGAAATTTTGGAAGATTTTATTCTGGAGTTTACGTTGTAAATTTTTATGATTTTAGTTGTCTTTTATGACTATAAATAGAAGGGATAGATTAGTTTGAAAGGCGCCCAACTTCATCCTATCTTTTGAATTACGTTGAATTTTGTTTCAAGTTGAATTTCTAGTGTCTTTTAGTTTAGTCCGCATTTAAATTTTGATGTTTGAATGTTTTGAAGTATTTTTTTTATTCAGTATTTTGATAGAATTTTTTTACGCATTTTAGTTTATATCCGTTTATCTTGAATTTATCTTTAATTGTTGTGTTTATCTTGAATTTTCTTCAAGCACTGTGTTGTTGAAGCATATCTTCTTAAAAAGTCAACATTGCAAGTTTATTGATGATTAAGAATTGTTGATTAAGTACTGTGCATTATTAATGGATCATGTTGGATTTATGATTTACATTTGATCAATACGTGAATTGGTGTCCAGAGCTTAGAATTTTCTATCATTAAAAGTCTTAATTTTGAGGTTTAATCATTGTCTTAATTTTCTATAAGAATTCTGAATTCAATCAAATTCTTAATAAGATTATGTTCATTAATTTTGCGTCTTGTGCTGGAGACATTTTCTAAAATATTAAGTCTTGTTTCCAATTTAAATCATGAGTCTTTCTTTTAGTAGTTAAAACAAATCATTTTTTAAGTTAAGTAAATCCTATTAAATAATATATCAATCCAGTACTCTCATAAGAAGCAACAATTCAATTGGATTAGCATTGGCAAGGGTGGAGTCCATTTCAGAGTTCATCCAACACCTAGTTGTTTACACGTGAATCTTCAGTTCAAAGCAATAAGTTTCCTTTTACCTTTTCTCTTTTATTTTTATTTTATTTTATATTTAATAATTAGTTTAAGTGTTTTTTTAAATATGTCTGTAGCATAATTTAATTTTTCGGCATTAATAATGAAGTGCTAATTAAAATATGATCGTGAGACCAAAATGCTTTTATTAAATTAACTTTATCAAATTCTAGAAATTTCCTGTGTTTAATGATAATGTTGCGATTAATTTAATCTTGATCACATTATTTTAATCAATGCAATGCTAAATTAATTTCCTATTAATTATCTGTAATTAATTGGTTAATTAATTAAGTGGTAAAACTACCATCAGGTAGGAGGGAATTAAAGGTTAGTAAATTATGACATACTGTTGATGATTGTAATGTGCTAAAATTGGGTTTTTCTAATTACTAATGCAATTAAATCTTTAAATTTAGTGTTGGCTGATTCCAGCTAAATTAAGATTTAATTAGGGATAATTAATTTATAGCTGATTCTTGTTAATTACCTATTATTAAGGAAAAATTGGATTATGGCAGAGCTGATTCTCGGTAATCTATAACCAATTAGTTTGTAAAAGTTAATTTATTTGTGAGTCTAGGACCGATCTAAAATTAATTAGTATGGATTTATTAATTGCCGGATTTTGCTTATTTGATAGATTATAATATTTGTGATTTTCTTTGGCTAATTTGTTTTAATCAGTTGTTAAGTTTAATTAATTTGACAAACTAAAATTGAATTGTTACACTTTGGAATTAACTAAATTTAACTGTGTACCCGTTCCTCAAGGGATCGACCCTACTTCCACGTGCTAGTTGTATTATTTGAAGTAGGCATTTTAAATTGGTACTAAACGACGTGCCAATTTTTGGCACCGCTGCCGAGGAACGACGTTATACTTTTTCATTTTAGTTAATTCTTTTTATCTCTTGGTGTATGACCCGTTCGTCTAACCATAATCTCTTATTTGATACAGAGATCGAGAAGACAGCAAGAAGATTAAGGAAAGAGACAAGGGAAAGACGCCAAGGGCGTTTTTCTGATTCTGTTCCAGAACCTCCGTTTGCCCAAACGGAAGATACTTCAGCAACAGAATCGAATCAAGACACATCATTTGATAACTTTGACATGGCAGAAAATCAGAATGGAAATAACCAGGGTGGAGGACAACAAGCACCCATTCGAGAAAGAACATTAAGGGAGTTAACTAGTCCCTTGATAAATTATCAGCCCTCGTGCATTGTATTGCCTGCTATAACTGTTGATTTTGAACTCAAACCCTCATACCTTAATTTGTTACCTAAATTTAACGGTTTAGTTGTAGAAGATCCGCATAATTTCTTGCATGAATTTTTGAGAGTGTGTGGAACAGTTAACAATCGGGGAGTGACGCAGGAATACATAAAATTATCAAGTTTTCCGTTTACCCAAACAGGAGAAGCTAATATATGGTTTTGTAGTCTAACTCCAAATTCTATACGTTCATGGCAAGATTTACAAGGAATCTTTTTGCATAATTTTTTCCCTGCATCAAGAATTGCTTCAGTAAGAAAAGAAATTTGTGGAATCAAACAAGATATTGATGAATCCTTACATGCATATTGGTTAAGATTTAAAAGACTTTGTAATAGCTGTCCTCAACATCAAATTTCTGAAGAGTTACTAATCCAATATTTTTATGATGGTATGCTACCGGAAGAAAGGAGGACGGTTGATGCTTCAAGTGGTGGTGCATTTATGGATAAAACTCCGGCGCAAGCTAGAGATTTGATTACACAAATGTGTGAGTCTCGACAATAATATCATGTCCCCCGTTCGGCCAAAGCAGTAAATGCGGCGAACATGTCATCTTTTGAGACTTGACTTGATGCATTGACTACTTCAGTGGAACGTTTAGTGGCAACATTAGATAATACCCAACAGATTTGTAGAGTGTGTAATAATCCAGGACATCCAAATGATTTGTGCCCGTCAGTTAATGATGACCAAACAGTTTCAGTTAATGCAGCAAATCAGCAATATGATCCCCATTCTAATACATTCAATCCGGGGTGGAAAGATCATCCAAATTTGAGATATGGGAATAGACAACAGCCAGTTCCTGGAGTTTTATATCCTCCACAATATAGGCCACAACAGCAAGTAATGGCTCCGGTTGCCCAATAACCTTTCATACCCACTTCAAGAGAAGGTGTACCTTTAGAGGATTTGATTACTCAATTAGCCACCACCACTCAAAGTATGCAGCAAGGATTTATTAAGTCTCAAGTGGAGGTGCAAAAATTTCAACAGGAAACTCGCGCATGCATAACAGGGTTGAGTAATCAAATTACTCAGTTATCCACAGCCGTAAATGCTTTAGAAGGAAATCAAGGGAAGCTACCTTCACAGGTTTTACCAAATCCAAAGGAAAATGTTAGTCAAATAACATTAAGGAGTGAGAAGCAGTAAGAGGAACCTACGTCAAAAATCAAGGCAAAACAAACAGGAAAAAGGGTCCCATTAGACAAAACGGACGACAGTCAGAAATCTGAGGTAAAAGTTGATTTAAATAAAAATATTTCTGATATTAAAATACCTCAGCCTTTTCCTGGCAGGTTAAACCGAGATGTGAAGAATGATGACATAAGTGATATCTTCACCATATTCAGCAAGATTGAAATTAATATTCCTTTCCTTGAAGCAATCAGGAAAATGCCAAAATGTGCAAAGTTTCTAAAAGATTTTTTGGCCAAAAAAATTAAAAAGTCAAAGGATGAGAAAGTGGTGGTAGGTGAAAATGTTTCGGCAATAATTTAGAAAAAATTACCACCAAAATGCAAAGACCCTGGTATGTTTGCCATTCCATGTATAATTGGGGATAAAATGGTAGAAAGTGCTATGTTTGACTTAGAAGGATCAATAAATGTTATGCCTTTGTCTACATATGATGAATATGGTATTGGACCCCTTTCTGAAACACGAGTTGTAATTCAATTGGCAGACAGATCATTAGCATATCCACTTGGTGTTCTAGAAAATGTGCTCGTTAAGGTGAATGAATTCATATATCCTGCAGATTTTTATGCTCTTGACACAGGGAAAATTATGATAAAAAATCTGCAGTTTTATTGTTGGGAAGACCATTTTTAAAGGCTATGAAAGCCCAAATTAATATGGATAAAGGAACCTTAACTTGTGAATTCAACGGGGAGTTTTTGACCTTTAATATTTATAATGCTATGAAACACCCCCATGATGTTGAAAATTGTAATGTTGTTGATGTTTTTGAGCCAATTGTCCAAGATCATTTTGAGATGAATTTTATGCAGGATAAATTGGAGTTTGCAATCACAACAAGTTTGACGGATGTTGAAGCAAAAGAATTGCAAAATGATGAACTACGAGATGCTATTATGTCACTTTATTCTTTAGAAGAATTTTCTAATAATTATGAGTTCTCCCATTTGGTCAAACATAACACAACTGACAAACTTTTACCTTCTCTTTTGCAGGAACACGTATTGGACTTGAAGGTTTTTCCTGAACATTTGAAATATGTGTTTTTAGGTGAAAAAGAAACATTGCATGTTATTATTAATAAAAATCTCAGTCAGAGTCAAGAAGATAGATTGATTAGACTTTTGAGAAAATATAAAGCGGCAATAGGGTGGACTTTGGCAGATATAAAAGGGATAAGTCCAAGTGTTTGTATGCATAGAATTTTTCTTGAACCAGATTCTAAACCGGTAAGGGATCCACAAAGGAAATTAAATCCAAATATGAAAGAAGTGGTACTTAAAGAATTATTAAAACTTCTTGAATTGTGTATAATATTTCCTATTTCTGATAGCAAATGGGTTAGTCCAGTACATGTGGTACCAAAAAAATCTGGATAGATATAGCGGTTATTTTCAGATTTTTTTAGCACAAGAAGATCAGGAAAAAACCACTTTTACTTGCCCATTTGGAACATTTGCAAATAGACGCATGCCTTTTGGTTTGTGCAATGCTCCATGAACTTTTCAGCGATGCATGATGAGTATATTTTCAGATTTAATAGAACATTGCATCGAAATTTTTATGGATGATTTTACAATATATGGAAATTCTTTTGATGATTGCCTTGAAAATCTTGATAAAGTGTTGCATCGATGTGTTGAAAATGATTTGGTTTTAAATTATGAAAAATGCCACTTTATGGTTAGAAAAGGAATTATTCTTGGACATGTAGTTTCTAAAAAAGGACTTCAAGTTGATAAAGCTAAGATTGGTTTAATTTCTCAATTACCTTACCCATCTAACGTTAGAGAAATTCGTGGTTTTTTGGGACATAGAGGTTTTTACAGGAGGATCATCAAAGATTTTGCAAAAATAGCACAGCCCCTGACGCGTTTATTGCAGAATGATGTTCCATTTGATCTAACATAGGAAAGGAAGTTAGCTTTTGATAAATTGAAGGAGAAATTGGTGTCAGCCCCTATCGTTCAACCACCCCCTTGGGAATTACCATTTGAGCTAATGTGTGATGCAAGCAATTACGCCGTAGGAGCTGTGCTTGACCAAAAAGATGGAAAAGAGAGCCATGTGATTTATTATGCATCAAAGACTCTAAATCAAACTCAATGCAATTATACTACAACCGAAAAAGAATTATTAGCTATAGTATTTGCATTTGAGAAATTTAGATCATATTTACTTGGCTCTGAAATTATTGTTTATACTGACCATGCAGCTTTGAAGTATTTGCAACAAAAGAAAGAATCAAAACCCCGACTAATTAGGTGGATTTTGCTCTTACAGGAATTTGACTGGGAGATTAAGGATAAAAAAGGAGCAGAAAACAATGTGGCTGATCATTTTAGTAGATTGGTTCGAGAAGAAGACCGTTTGGCCATACAAGAAACCTTTCCAGATGAGCATCTTTTGACCATTACTGGTAAGATTGGTAAGGAACCTTGGTATGCGGACATGGTAAATTATTTGGTGAGTAAAGCATTTCCTAAAGGACTATCACATGCACAAAGCATGAAAATTATAAATGATTCAAAATATTTTTTGTGGGATAAACCTTATTTGTGGAAAATTGGCTCAGATCAAATAATTAGAAGGTGCATTCCGGAAAGTGAAATTAATGAAATTTTGAATCATTGTCATATGTATGCATGTGGTGGACATTTTGGTCCAAAAAGAATGGCTAGAAAAATACTTGATAGTGGTTTCTTTTGGAGTATACTATTTAGAGATGCGTATTTGTTTTGTAAAAGTTGTGAGAGATGTCAAAAAATGGGAAATATAACGAACAAAGATGAAATGCCCCAAATGCCAATAATTGTGTGTGAAATTTTTTATGTATGGGGTATGGATTTTATGGGCCCATTTCCTAGTTCATTTGGCAACTTGTATATTTTACTAGCTGTAGATTATGTATCAAAGTGGGTGGAAGCCAAAGCCACCAGGAGTAATGATTCTAAGGTTGATGCAGGGTTTTTAAAATGTAACATTTTTAGCAGATTTGAAGTACCACGAGCTATTATAAGTGATCAGGGAACTCATTTTTGCAATCGCACGATCGAAGCTTTAATGAAGAAATACGGAGTACACCACCATTTGGCCACACCATACCATCCACAATCAAATGGCCAAGCGGAAGTATCCAATCGTGAGATTAAGCAAATTTTGGAGAAAACTGTTAATAACTCTCAAAAGGATTGGAGTATGCGATTGGATGACGCATTGTGGGCGTACATAACGGCTTTCAAAACTCCGATCGGGATGTCCCCATACCGGCTCATATTTGGTAAACTGTGTCATCTTCCAGTAGAAATTGAACATAAAGCATACTGGGCTATTAAACAAAATATGGACACATTTAAGTGTGGGGAAGAGAGGAAATTACAACTTCAAGAGTTAGAGGAATTGAGACTAGAATCTTATGATAATGCTTTGTGGTATAAACAAAAAACTAAAATGTTGCATGATAGATTGATAAGAAAGAAACAGTTTCAAATAGGGCATAAAGTACTAGTTTTTCAGTCTAAATTAAGATTGATGGGAGGTAAACTAAAATCTAAATGGATTGGACCCTTTGAGATAGTATCTGTTTACCCTAACGGAACTGTGGAAATTAAAGGCTTGGAATCAGGAAAGATTTTTAAAGTAAATGGACAGAGATTAAAACCTTTCTATGAAAATGTTCAGGTTAGTACAGTGGAAGAGCTCAATTTGGCGTTGCCAAAATATTTTTAATAACCACAAATTTCTTTGTCTAGCCAAAGACTTTAAATGAAGGCACTAATTGGGAGGTAACCCAATAATTTTTATTTTTATAATTTGTCTTTCATATGAATTTATATTTTTTAAAATTTTTTTGTCTTGTAGGTTTGAAGAAAAGGCGAAGTGGCAAGAATGGAGGATGAGAATAAGAATTAATTTTTGTTAAAAAGAAAAAAATGTAAAAAAATCTGGACTAATTTTTTACTGCAGTTGTTTCTTATGCATTAGAATTTAAAGGACCCACAATCTGGTTGGATTTAGTTCAAAATTTAGTTTGATGAAGATCAGATTTTAGTTAGTTTGTTAAAGTTTTAGTCAAACTAGTTTTCTTTGACTTTGACTAAAACTTTAACCTTTTTTTTGTAGACCACAGACGGGCAGCCCTTCTTCTCCATCAAAGCTGCTGGAATTTTTCTCTTCTCCATCAAAATTGTGACTTTACTCTCCATAATCAACCACGGTCCAAATTCAACACTATGAAAGGAAAGCTTCAACACCTTTGGTTGATTATACACCATCACCAACACCATTTCCACCCTCCTCACCAAAGAATAATCAAGAAGTTGAAGACCTACTTCAAGCACCATTAATGGAAGAAAAAGGTTTTGGGAAAGGAAACTATGATAAAAACATTGAAGGATCTTTATTCCCCACAGAAATTGTTGGAGGAATTTAGGATATGGTGGTTTATCAACCTCAAATTCAGCCACAGCCCTTGCCAATACCCACAAAAAGGAGATTGAGAAAATCTGTATCAAAGTGGGTTTCGTCACAACAGAGTTCTGCTAGGGTAGTAGCAATTCAATTGGAGGATTCAACACCAAAATTTCCAAATCAAAATTCTGACTATGATTCTCTTGTTGGGTCTTCACGAGGGCAAAAATCGAAATTCCAGACTCTGTCAGAGGAACTTTCAGAACCCAATTTGTGTTCTAAAAAATTTCAACCAGCCAAAGTTCCTTCTCGAAGTTCCAAGAGGCTTCGTACGGCTGCTGCATCAACTTCAAGAGATGGAAGGAAGCAAAAGCCAGTCACGGTATCATCAGAGGATGAAGAAAACACAGACGGCACAACAAAGATGGGAAATCAAAGAATCTATATTCCAGCAACAATAACATTCAAGAATATAGAGGAGAAAAAGAGGTATATTAAACAGTTGAATCGAAATATTTCTAGCCCAAAGTATTTTAATTTTCAAAGCATTGCATGTTTAAAACATGAAAAGGAAATTCGTGATTATTTTAATGTTGTGGGTTGGTCATGGTTCCTTCAATTGAACGTTAACATCATTTACCCTCATGAATTAAGGGAATTCTTTGCAACTTTAAGTGTTCATTTAAAGATGGAAATTCTGTTTTTAACAAGGTTTTTGCATTTCGATTGTTTATTAAAGAATATAACTGGTCCATAACTGATGTGAATAGGGAATTAGGCATAATTGGTAGTCAAAGGAAAAAAAGTGATGCTTATTTATCTGCTGTTTATGGCCTCCCTAAAGGGGTAGATTTTGAAGGTTTTTGGAGTGAAATAGCCCCTAATGATTCTGAAACTTATGAACATTCTCGATCCAAAGTCCATTTTATTAAAGATCGTGCTTTACTCCTGTGTCAAACTTTTTTGGCCTACAATTTATTTGGAAGAAATGGAAATCCAAATGTTGTAAGTACGAATGAATTGTACATTTTATGGGCTATGCGAAATAAAAAGAAAATTTATCTAGGTTTTTGGATTGGTTATCAGTGGGGTCAGATTGCTACTTATACTAACCGACACTTAGCTCTTGGTTATTTCATTACTTTGTTTATGCACAAAGAGAAGTTTGTTAATCTTTCGACTGCACAAGTTATTAATCGTTCTGAACACATTGATTTGAAGTTGTTAAAGGATAAGAATGTTGTTTTTGTGGATACTTATGGTCGAATTAAGTTCTGTGAGCCGGATTAAATTCCTTCGAGCAACCATTCAAATGCAGGTTCCCTAATTTTGCGAGAAGAAGTGATTCTTTTGAAAGATGAGGTAAAGAAATTGAAGGAAGAAGTGAAACAAGAGATGGGACTTATGACAGTTGAAGTTGCACGTCTCAACAAATCGCTTTCAGCAATTTTGAAGAGGAAAGAGGTTCAAGAACCTTGGAAGAATTCAGGGCAGTAGTTCTACATTTCTTTGCAATATTTAATTTTCTATTTTAGTTTTAATTTCGATAGGTTGGGTAATTTGTTGAAGCCTTGTCCAGCTTATGCTTTTGCTTGAGTCAATCAAAGTTTAAGTATGGGGAGGTGGATTATTTGTGTTTATGTGTTTTGTTAAATGTTTTAATTATGAGTTTAAAGAATTCTTTCTTGATTTATGTGTTTTGACAAGAATCTAGTTTTAAATATCAATCATGATAATCGAGTATGGTTGAAAGATGAGGAATCCTTGTATTTAGAGTTCAAATATGTCCTTGTATGTTTCAAAAAATGATAAAATGCAAGAATGAATTTTACTTACCTACCTTAAGTGAGGATTGAGCCTAAGCATGCAAAACCACTTTTTGGTGCTTGAATGATTTTTTCTTGTTGAGTGAAAAGAATGTACATTGATGATCTTACAAATTTTGCATTGTTGTGCACATGGAACCATTGATGTTGGAATTATTATTACATGAAAATGATAAAGGCATTTAGGTTAACCAATTTTGGCTTTAGTTTCTTTCCTACCTTACAATAAATCTTTAGTTAACCCTTTTGAAGCCTGAAACTTTTTCTTTGATATTTAACCCATTTAAAATACACCTCAACCTTTTAACTTTCTATTTTCCTTTTTCTTCAAGGTGATAATAGCAAAATGAATAATGTTTGAAATAATCCTCTTATGTTGGTTTAGAAGCAAGCAAATGCAATTTCAAAATTGTGAAGAACTAAGTGTTCTTTTGTTGAAATAAAAGAAAAGAAAAGGTTATGTTTGATCAAACACGAACAGGACAGAGGAAAAGAAAAAAGGATAAAAAATGAAAAAAAAGTGAAAAAAAATTAAAAAAATTAATATTTGCTTGTTTGAAGTTGATGCAAAAGACCTAGTGTGGGGATTATTTGCTTAGTTGTGAATGAAAGCACCTTAAGTTGATTTTTAGCCATTTTCATTCTTCTTTTCTTTATTCTACCTCCTTTACCCTAGCCCCAATACAACCAATAAAAGTCCTTTTTGATTCATGTATTTAATTTTGACAAGATATGGTTGAAACGTGATATATTTTGCAAAATTATGGTAAGAAGTCTTGTACAATTCTGTTTGAGTGGATTACCAAAATGAGAGATCTTGAGTGCTTAGTTGAAGCTTAACTGATGTTTATGAGAGTATTCATTCTTGTACTTTTTAATTTTGAAGAAAAGGATATTTTGTGTCTTTAATACAAGGATTGGGATTGTGGAATGAAGGTAGAACTCGATTTGAATGAGAGATATTTAAATTTTGGATTTCTTGTGAATAAGTGTTTTGAATAAGCTTGAGGACAAGCATAGTTCTAGTGTGGGGAAGTTGATAAATATAATTTTTAGGTTTTATTAGTTAGTATTTTAAGTTGTCTATTAGCAATAATGTGCGAATTTTGTGCAGGATGTATGAAGATTATGAGGAAAAATATCTACAGTGGTAAATCTTGGAAACGTGGAAAAAAGGTGCTGATAAGGATAAGAATGTGTCAAAGTCAAGAGTTGTTGAAAACGTTGAAGCTTTTCGGGGATTATCAAATTTGTTTCCTGAAATTTTGGAAGATTTTATTCTGGAGTTTACGTTGCATATTTTTAGGATTTTAGTTGTCTTTTATGCCTATAAATAGAAGGGATAGATTAGTTTGAAAGTTGCCCAACATCATCCTATCTTTTGAATTATGTTGAATTTTGTTTCAAGTTGAATTTCTAGTGTATTTTAATTTAGTCCGCATTTAAATTTTGATATTTGAATGTTTTGAAGTATTTTTTTTTATTCAGTATTTTGATAGAATATTTTTTTTACGCATTTTAGTTTATATCCGTTTATCTTGAATTTATCTTTAATTGTTGTGTTTATCTTGAATTTTCTTCAAGCACTGTGTTGTTGAAGCATATCTTCTTAAAAAGTCAACATTGCAAGTTTATTGCTGATTAAGAATTGTGGATTAAGTACTGTGCATTATTAATGGATCATGTTGGATTTATGATTTACATTTGATCAATACGTGAATTGGTGTCCAGAGCTTAGAATTTTCCTATCATTAAAAGTTTTAATTTTGAGGTTTAATCATTGTCTTAATTTTCTATAAGAATTCTGAATTCAATCAAATTCTTAATAAGATTGTGTTCATTAATTTCGTGTCTTGTGCTGAAGACATTTTCTAAAATATTAAGTCTTGTTTCCAATTTAAATCATGAGTCTTTCTTTTAGTAGTTAAAACAAATCATTTTTTTTAGTTAAGTAAATCCTATTAAATAATATATCAATCCAGTACTCTCATAAGGAGCAACAATTCAATTGGATTAGCATTGGCAAGGGTGGAGTCCATTTCAGAGTTCATCCAACACCCAGTTGTTTACACGTGAATCTTCAATTCAAAGCAATAAGTTTCCTTTTAGCTTTTCTCTTTTATTTTTATTTTATATTTAATAATTAGTTTAAGTGTTCTTTTAAATATGTCTGAAGCTTAATTTAATTTTTCGGCATTAATAATGAAGTGCTAATTAAAATATGATCGTGAGACCAAAATGCTTTTATTAAATTAACTTGATCAAATTCTAGAAATTTCATGTGTTTAATGATAATGTTGCGATTAATTTAATCTTGATCACATTATTTTAATCAATGCAATGCTAAATTAATTTCCTATTAATTATCTATAATTAATTGGTTAATTAATTAAGTGGTAAAACTACCATCAGGTAGGAGGGAATTAAAGGTTAGTAAATTATGACATACTGTTGATGATTGTAATTTGCTAAAATTAGGTTTTTCTAATTACTAATGCAATTAAATCTTTAAATTTAGTGTTGGCTGATTCCAGCTAAATTAAGATTTAATTAGTGGTAATTAATTTATAGCTGATTCTTGTTAATTACCTATTATTAAGGAAAAATTGGATTATGTCAGAGCTGATTCTCAGTAATCTATAACCAATTGGTTTGTAAAAGTTAATTTATTTGTGAGTCTAGGACCGATCTAAAATTAATTAGTATGGATTTATTAATTGCCGGATTTTGCTTATTTGATAGATTATAATCTTTGTGATTTTCTTTGGCTAATTTGTTTTAATCTGTTGTTAAGTTTAATTAATTTGACACACTAAAATTGAATTGTTACACTTTGGAATTAACTAAATTTAATTGTGTACCCGTTCCTCGAGGGATCGACCCTACTTTCACGTGCTAGTTGTATTATTTGAAGTAGGCATTTTAAATTGGTACTAAACGACGTGCCAATTGAACTAAGATTGTGGTCGTCATGCTAGGTCGAGGCTAGATTCACCAATAATAGTGGAAATTTCATGAAATAAAGACTAAATGTATGAATATGGTGTTCATTCGCTTGTTTAGTTGTGCTCACGATCCGAGATGTGGTCACCATGCCAATCGGAAGTCGTTGAGTCATTAGGACCGAGTGAATGATGATTCTGTGATGCTAGCTTGAGTTTAGAAACAATAGGGTCAGGCCTCGCCATGGGAGACTTAAGCTTTTGTATGTTAAATAGCTAGTGTTTGGAAGTCGAGACGTTGCGGTGTTCGATCATCTTGCTTAGGCCTCGACATTGGAAAAGTTGGATGTTAGGGAGTATAGAGAACTTTGCGGTCGACATGCTGAGAGTTCACTAGCCTTCTAGGTAATAAATATCTCCTCCTAACTTGTTTTGCATGGGGTCGTATGCATAGCAAGTGTGTTTAATTCACAGTTTTCTGGTACAGTAACTCTAGGACGTCTGACTCAGATCTTGTTACCTTCTTACTACTCTTTTTGCATTTGTCTTGTTACCTTATTTCGTAGTTTGTTATTACTTCTACTGGTTCTAGATAGTGCAATTGGTCAACACAATCTGAGCAACATTTCGTGAGTTCTTGAAACCAAGCACCTTCCCTGAGGATACGATCCCTCTCATCACATCTACATTAGTGAGTAGGGTTAAATTGTGCATGTAAGCGATACGCTTGTCAATTTTTGACAAGCGTATCGCCGAGGAAGGCACGGTTTCTTGATTTTATTGTGTTGTTCTATTTTCATTTAATTGTTGTTGTTGCATTTCTCTACTACGAGGTGCAATCTATTCTTAAAGTTCTTGTGTTAAGTGTTTTGTTCTGTTTCTTTAGTTTACATTTACAACCTTTGTTACTGCGGTGTTGTTTGTGTTTTGTTATCACTTGTGGTGTGTTGTATGCCCCAGGCTTCGATATGAAGGAGAACTGGAATTTCCACTAGATCTTAAACTACCAAAGACCTTGAGAAGCCGATAGAAAGAAAAGAGAATGGCCAACCAAGGAGCACGAGCTCCACGGTTTGGAGACCATTATGCAATCAATTTTGAGAGTGGTTTTGATCAACAAGATATCGATGTCTATATTTATCAAATACCGACTCAGATTGTATCCATGATTACTCAAGGGCAGTTTTTTCAAGGCCTTGACAATAAAGACCCCAATGATCTCCTCGATTGGTTCTTAGGCCTCTGTAGTACTTTTAAGCTTCAAAGGGTGGATCGAAGCGAAGTGCATAGGATTCTTTTCCCTTTATCACTAAGGGGTAAGAAAAACATTGGTTCAAATCCATTGGGGGGTACAAATGGTGTGACAACTTTTGATGAATTGCAAAAGAAATTCTTGGTCAAATACTTCCCTCCTGCGAAATTGGAAAAAATGAGAATGGATATAATGAACTTCCAACAACATGATGGAGAGTCATTCAGGAAAGCATGGGAGCGGTTCAATGATTTAATCAGACAATGTCCTAACCATGATCTTGGTGAAATCAGAGAATTGAACACTTTCTTCAAAGGGCTCACTGCTGAATCGTCAATGATGGTTAAGGCATGTGCTAATGGTGCCTTGAAAGATAAGAGTGTGCCTGAGGTCAGGGAGCTCTTTGACAAAATTGCAAAAGATGAGTATTTGTTCCCTGAGACTCGGAAACCTCATAGTAGAAGGCAGAGAGGAGCACTAGACTTGGATGAAGAAACTTCTTTGAGTGCCAAGTTTGAGGCCTTAGCTAAGCAAGTGCAAACTCTGAAAGCTACACACGCCAAAGCCCCTGTGTTATCATATGGACTGTGTAAAGGTAAACATCATACAGACGAATGTGCCATCACAATTGAGTCTCTACAATATGTTAATAAGTACAATAGACCACTATATGATGGAAACTATTCTGGAGGTAGTCGACCATACAATAGGGGACAAGGCAGTTGGTGACAACAAAACCAATGAGGGCAATACATGTAAGGTAATGAGCAAAGACGATCTACATAACCACCTCCAGGTTTTGATAATTAACATAGCACTCAGGATCAAAGAAAGCCATCAGTGGAAGATATGTTCCATAAGCTCATGGAAAAGATGGATAAGAACGAACAAAGATTCGGAGGCCTGGAAACCACTGTGAAGCACCATGAGGCTACACTAAAGAACATTGAAATGTAGCTTGGACAACTTGCAAATGCTGTGCATTAGAGGCCGTGTGGAGCACTTCCTAGTGATACAGTGCCGAATCCAAAAAGAAAGGAAGTATGCAATGCCATTACACTGAGAAGTGTTAAGGAAGTGCATAAGACCTCTAAGCCTAAAGATGAAGGGTATGTTAGTGAGGAAGCAGTTGTTCAATTTGAGAAAGATTGTGCCAATGAGGACATGGCATCAGAGAATGAGGAGGTGCAAGACAATGGAGAGAAAGAGGTGATCAAGAAGATTCAGGGACCACCAGTCCATATAATTACCCAGAATATGCTCCAAAACTTCCATTCCCTGAAAGAGAAAAACCAAAACCAAAGAGAGGGCCACAGTTTAATAGATTCTTGAATGTGGTGAGACAAGTGAATGTGAGTTTACCATTGTTGGGTTTGGTAGGTGCTATGCCAAAATATGCAAAATTCCTTAAAGACCTCATCTCCAACAAGGAACAAATTCTTCAGTGCAAAATCCCCATGATGCTAACTGAGTGTAATGGAGCTTGGATTGGTAAAAATTTACCATCTAAGTTGAAGGACCCTGGTAGCGGTACAATTCTATGCACGATAGGCAAGAGACATTTTGAGAAGGCCCTCTCTGACTTGGGAGCTGGGATCAACCTCATGCCTCTCTCAATAGCTGTGGATGTTGGCCTAGGAATGAAGATTCGTCCTGTTTCTGTCACACTGCAATTGGTTGACAGATCTCTGGTAAAGCCAACTGGTATGGTAGAGGATGTATTGGTAAGAATCGATAAATTTACCTTGCCTGTAGACTTTATTGTTCTTGATATGGAAGAGGACCTTGAGGTTCCTCTCATTTTTGGTCGCCTTTTTCTTGCAAGAGGAGATGCCTTGATTGGAGTAAGAAATAAAACTATTACATTCCGAATTAACAATGAGCAAGTAGTTTTTGATGTGAGTTATTTCATGAAACATCCTATGAATGTGGAGTCTTGCTTTGCGATTCAAGCTGTTGCATGTTATGTGATTGCAAATGATGAAAATGTAAAACATGATTTTGTGTTGGTTGATGAATTAAATGGATGTGAGGAAGAATTTGAGAATGTTGAGTTGAATGAAGAGGATAGAAGAATTGTTTCTGAAATTGAATATCTTGTTGAATGCTGTGTGTTAGATGAGTCCATATTTGAATTGCAAAATGAGTTGAAGTTAAAATGCATGAATGTGTTGTGGAAGATTTGTTACAGGAACCATGTGTTAGTGAGTTAGGAGAAGATGATGAATGCAACTTGTTGACTAACGAGTCTTGTGTTCCCATTGAGGTGAGGAAGGATGAATTTTCATGCAGGAATGAAAAACTTATGTCTTCCATTTTGGTGGCACCAAAGCTGGAGCTCAAGCCATTGCCTCCTTATTTGAAATATGCATTTCTGGGAGATAATGAGACACTACCAGTAGTGATCTCGTCCAAACTTGAAGCATGGCAAGAGGAGAAATTGTTGAGTGCGCTAAGGCAATACAAACAAGCTATAGGATGGACTATCGCAGACATAAAAGGAATAAGTCCGAGTGTATGCATGCATAAAATCCTCCTGTAAGAGATAGAAAAAGGAGATTAAACCCTCAAATGATGGAGTTTGTGAAGAAGGAAGTGATTAAGTTGCTAGACTTTGGAATGATTTTTCCCATCTCTGATAGTGAGTGGGTAAGCCCAGTGCAATGTGTTCCAATGAAGGGAGGAGTTACAGTCGTGAAGAATGATGCAAATGAGCTTCTTGCAGCAAGAATTGTTAGTGCATGGAGGGTTTGTATGGACTACAGGAAGTTAAACAAAGCCACTAGGAAGGATCATTTCCCACTCCCATTTTTGGAACAACTGTTGGATCGAATTGCGGGTTTCTCTTCTATTGCTTTCTAGATGGATATTCAGGTTATAATCAAATCGCAATTGATCCTAAGGATCAAGAGAAGACGACTTTCACCTGTCCCTTTGGTACATTTGCTTACAAGCGTATGCACTTTGGTTTGTGCAATGCTCTTGCGACATTTCAGCATTGTATGATGTCTATATTCTATGACATGGTTGAGTCGATTATAGATATCTTGATGGACGATTTTTTGGTGTTCAAAATGACATTTGAAGGTTGTTTGGAAAACTTAGCCAAGGTGCTAAAAAGGTGTGAGGAGACAAACCTGGTGCTTAACTGGGAAAAGTGCTAGTTCATGGTCCAAGAGGGTATTGTGCTAGGCCATAAGATTTATCACAAAGGGATTGAAGTTGAGAGGGAAAAAATTGATGTTATTGCCAAGTTTCATCCACCGACAAATGTGAAGGGAATTAGATGTTTTCTGGGACATGCTGGATTCTACCGAAGATTTATCAAGAACTTTTCAAAGATAGCCCGACCCTTGTGCAGTCTCTTGGAAAAAGATGTAAAGTTTGAATTTGGGATAGAGTGTGTTGAAGCATTTGAAACATTGAAAGCTAAATTGATGGAAGCTCCGATTATAGTCACTCCTCACTGGGGAAACCTTTTGAAATTATGTGTGATACGAGTGACTACGCATTAGGTGCTGTACTTGGATAGAGAAGAGACAAGGTGTTTCACACAATATACTATGCCAGCAAGTTATTGAACGAGGCGCAAATGAATTATACAACCAAAGAGAAAAAGATGTTGGCAGTAGTCTTCGCTTTTGATAAATTTCGTGCCTATCTTTTGGGGTCAAAAGTTATTGTACATACGGACCATGCTACACTAAAGTATTTACTAGCAAAGAAAGAGGCTCAGCCACGCCTAATTCGATGGGTGTTGTTGCTCCAGGAATTTGATGTTGAAATCAAGGATAGGAGGGGCTCAGAGAATGTGGTAGCTGATCATCTTTCAAGGTTGGAGTCAGAGGCACAAGAGGGATCAACAATTCTGGTAAAGGAATATTTTCCTGATGAACAAGTGTTCCAAGTGGACAAGGGAGGATTGCCTTGGTATGCTGAACTCGCGAATTTCGTGGTAGCTGGGCAAATCCCTTCCTATTTTTCGCATGAACAAAAGAAGAAATTGAGATGTGATGCGAAGTACTATTTTTGGGAGGATAATGCATTGTACAAAATTTTTAGTGATCAAATCATAAGAAAGTGCATCAAAGAAGAAGAGAAGGATGACATTCTGTGAGCATGCCATGAAGGTCCCTACGGAAGGCATTTTGGCTCCAGCAGAATAGGATTCAAAGTGCTACAATGTGGCTTCTATTGGCCTCATATATTCTTGGACGCAAAGATTTGGGTAGGAAACTGTGATAGATGTCAGCGAACAGGGAACATCTCTTCAAGAATTGAGATGCCTTCGAATAACATTCTTGAAGTGGAGATATTTGATGTTTGGGGCATTGATTTCATGGGACCTTTCCCGAAGTCATGTGGCATGCAATATATTCTAGTTGCAGTGGACTATGTGTCGAAGTGGATTGAGGCTAATTATGCTATGAGTGTTACAACATTTCTCAAGAGACACATCTTTAATCGAATTGGAGCCCCTCGTGCAATCATCAATGATGGAGGCTCACATTTCTGTAATAAGATTTTTGAAACCCTTTTGGCCAAGTATAGGGTGAAACACAAGGTTTCAACAGCATATCATCCCCAAACAAGTGGTCAAGTTGAAGTCTCAAATAGGGAGATTAAGAGGGTCTTAGAGAAAGTTGTTAATCCAGGCAGAAAGGATTGGGCATTGAAATTGGATGAGGCTCTGTGGGCGTACAGGATAGCATACAAGACACCAATCGGGGCTTCTCCTTTTAGATTGGTGTTTGGCAAAGAATGTGACTTGCTTGTAGAGTTGGAACATAAGGCGTATTGGGCAATCCAAAAGCTTAACAAGGATTTAAATGGGGCTCAATAAAAAAAGATGTTGGACTTGAATGAATTAGATGAGTTTAGATTCAATGCATATATGAGCTCTAAGCTTTATAAAGAAAGGACCAAGAAGCTACATGATGCAAAAATCCAATCAAAGAGTTTTGCTCCAGGACAACTGGTTTTATTGTATAACTCTCGGCTGAGACTATTTCCTGGTAAACTAAAGTCATGATGGACTGGACCTTTTAAAGTTATCAATGTTATGCCATATGGTGTTGTGAAGATCCAGAATGAAAAGAATGGCAACATATGGCAAGTGAACGGTCAGAGACTTAAGCCATATTTGACAGTTCGAGAGAAGGGCATCACAGATTTGGTGCAAGCTCCACATGAGTTGTTTTTAGATGATCCATTGAGTTCCCAATGAACCGAATCAATTTCGGGCTATCGACTTAAAAACAAGCGCTCCTAGGAGGCAACCTATTTTTTCTTTGTTTTTTATTCATCTTTCATTTCGTTTTAGATCTACTTAGTTAGCTTGTCCAAATGTAGTGAGAATCTCATTCTGTTGATCACATGCGCACTTAACTTCTTTCTGTTGTTAGGTACACATACGCATGCCCACACATAGGATACCGCATCAAGGAGGACAGATAGACACCTTCTACAGAAGACATCCAAGAAGGGGGTAAGCTCAATTTGGAGTATAACGTAATAGCGGAAAGCAAGTAACATCCCGTGAGGTTGCCTTATACAATACTCAATTGATTGTTTACATCAGTACTTGCATGGACGACATGTGAATGATTTCATGAATGTGTCCAAAGTGGATGACGTCTGTGTACATTATTTTCACTCACATGTAGTTGTTTGTTTGCTGCATCCCTCACATGCTTTTGTTTTCTATTTCATTTTTGCACTAGAGTATTTTCCCTATAAATTGTTGTGGTCTTTGGAATTGTGCAAGCCTTTAGTGCACCATGGATTATCAAGTGAATCCCTACCACATGAACCCATGTGAGTATAAGATTTTCAGTGAATCCTCGGGCAGCTCAGATTCTTCGTCCTCTTCTGATGAAGAGATCGACGTGGATAGGGAACTATCAACATCTCCAAGATTCTTTATTGCCATGGCCGAAAGACAATTCCATAGATCGGTTCATCGATTTTGCTACGTTGAATGAGAATTCGAAGCACCTTTCTAGAGATTCCAAGACACTATTCGTTTCCACAATTGGGCTTACTTGACTCTGGATCCACCTACCGTTAATGTGGAGATAGCCAGAGAATTTTACGCGAATGCCAATGTGAGCAACACTAGACGCAACAATGTTGTGTTTGTGAGAGGGAAATTTCTTGAGGTGAATCCCCATAGCATAAATTCTTATTATTCTGTTGATAACATTCCAAAAGATTCCTACAGCCAGTTGCTGAGGGCTGAGGACACAGATCGACTATTTGCAACTGTGGGCTTGCTGGGAGCTGCATGGGTAAGAAATGCACAAAATGAGGCCATCCATGTCCTCACGAGTGACTTAACAGCAGATGCATGAATGTGGTTACTTTTTATCAATTCTAGGCTTATGCCTGCTGAACAAACCACGATGGTCACACAAGAGAAAGTCCTTTTGATCTATGCCATTCACCACAAGATGACAGTGGATGTGGGACGAATCATAATGAGATACATAAAACATGCCCAAAATTCTGAATTTTCACCAATGTTTTTCCCTCACCTTCTCGCAGAAATGGCCAGTCGGCAAGGAGTGGTAATCGATTCAGCCGAATATTGCCAACCATCTTTGGGAATTATGGGCCATTCTCAGTGGACTAGCTATCTGGAGGACGAACGAGAGACAAGATTCCGGAGAAGCTATTAGCCAGGGCAGTTCCTTGCCCTCTCTTCTCAATGGGGACCATTGCTTGTGCGAAGTGTGCGGGAGTGCACTGTTATTTTGTTGATTAGGTCATGATAGGGAGTTTACGTTATGTTTGTTTTATAAGGATTTTTGTGAAAAAGTGGGTGCGCTGTTATTTTGTTGATTGGGTCATGATAGGGAGTTTACGTTATGTTTGTTTCATATTGATTTTTGTGAAGAAGTTGGTTAGTAGTGTGTTAAGAAAGTGTGTACGTAAGTAATGTTTAATGAATATTGTACGTTTGATAGTGAAGTTGTTTAATTTCATGGTAATTTCATGGTAATGATTTATTTTTCTTCTGTGGTTGTTGTGTTGTGTATTTGCGTTAATGCAATAGTGAGTCGATTCCAACCCACGCATTTATGATGACTCGAGCTACCAATCTGTTCCTAATTGAAATCGATTCAAAAGCTGAAATGTATTAAAAGCTTTGAATGGTACATTGAATGACTTAAGGATGTGGAGATGTTTTGTTTTGTATAACATATGAGAGTAGTTTGTCGTGTGGCAATGGTGGAGATAAGAGATGTTATGAGTTGAATGAAGTGAGGTCCCACACTTGAATGATGTTATTCTTGTCTTGTACTTGGTTGGTTGAGTCATTGAATGTGCTTCCATGCTTTGACCGAATGGTAGTGCATATCACTGTTGTATTATAAATATCCATCATGGGTCTTATCTTTCTTTACTTCCAAGCTCAGATTTCGTTCCAGACAACATAGACATTTTGCATTCTTCGTTATTATCTTAAAGCTTCGGTTCGTGCACTTCACCACAGGTATGATTCGTTTCCTTTTCTCATTATGTTTTATGTGGAGTTTATGATTTGTCCATGGAGGTGCTGTAGGTGAATGCCCATGACCAACTAAAATTGTGTTAAGATTTTGGAGAAGAAGGTGTGAATGACATGATGCATTGTTCAATGGCCACAAGGGGCTAGGTGCAAGCTAAGTGTGGGGGAAGGGCTTAAATGATGTCAACTAGTTTCAGCTTTGGCATGTTTCTGTAAATCTTGCATAACTTAAGTTTGGAATGTCAAAAATGTATGATTCTAGTTGTAGAATTTAGCTAACATGATGACCTACAATGTTTATGTTAGACACTTTTGCTAACTGTGACTGGAACATAGACTAATGTGGCGATGAAAGATGAGCTTATGCCGAATTCTTATTTTGCTGCATGCTAATCTGCCCAGTGTGGTATCCTTCTGTATTTTGGCTTTAATTTGCTCATTTTAAGTCCAAATTGAGTGATTACAGCTCCTAGATTGAGCTAAGATCTAGTTCTACAACTTTGATTTTTTAAGCTTTGACTAAATTTCCCTGCTTTGCACACTATCTTCTCGGTCTTGTTGATGATTGTGAAACCGAAATTTCATGAGCAATTGTTGCTGTTTTGTCATGAGTCGATTTTATGAGTTGGATTTGTTCACATTTGTAGTGTACGATGTGAATCAAGTTTTTTACACTTTCATTAAAACTGAATGGAACACAACCATCTTGACTTAGTAATGATGTTACTCGACTGAGAAGTTGTAATGTGAACATGCTGAATGTGCCCAGCTCGACACCCTTCAGTGATTTGGTTGTTATTTGTTTTTTTTCAACTTTGAATTGGGTAATTCTTGTTCCTAAAGTTAGTCAAGCACTTCTTCTGTAACTTTGATGTTTAAAGTTTTGGGATAATTCGATTTGTTGATCATGTTATCTTGGGTATTGTGTTGATGCTTTGAGTTGGAATGTTTGCTCAGCAATCTTCCCAGATATCTTACATTTCGGTAAATTGATCATAACTTGGTCAATTCTACTCTAATTTGAGTGTTTCAAGTTGCTGCATGACACAATCACATAGGGCTAAGACTTTCATTTTTTACTTGTTGCGAGATTCTTTATGGTTTGCATACCATTTTGCCTATAAACTAATGTCTGTTTATGAATTTGGTTGGTCGAAACATACATATGTGGTCTTTGGCAAGTTTTGGTAAATGGATAACATTTGTGATCCTTGGCACGGTTTGGTAACGGAGTGTACGTGTTTATAGTGGTCATATTTGTGAGCATTTAGTAAGTAGGGTTGAACTCATTTGTTGGAACTAATGTTTATTTGTTTGCTTAGGATTTCCAAAGCTGATTACTCCAAAAAAAGATTCTACTTCTCAGAAGGGAACTCCCTCGAAAAATGGAAAGGGCAAGGCACAGAAACCTCTTGAAGGCTCCGACTCTGACTATTGCCCCGAGGAGGAATTGCCACTTTTTGAGGAACCCCCAAAATACATGATGCAAGTGCTAACTCTGAAAAAAAGAAAGGGCTTCCCAGATCAACCCTCAGAACCATCGGTGTTTGTAAGTAATAGAGCCCACCAACGCTGGGAACAAGGGATGGGTATGAAGATGCTACACCTAGAAAGGACATTCGATGTGGAAGGAGGACCGTTTTAAAAATTGATGGAGTTCCATCATTTTGATCAGAAGCCCATTTTTGCATCTAATTTTTGTAATGCCAGTCTTGCTTGAGAGTTTTACGCCAATGCCAAGTTTCCAAATTCAGCTGGAGCTTTTTATATGAGGGGGAAATGGGTGCAATTTACAAGTGAGATCATTAATACTCATCTCGGCACTCCTAGTTTTCCTCAGGATCCTTTGCCATTTTCGGAAGATGATGAGTGGGATCAAGCTTTACTAGAGGAGCTCGCCCTGCCAGGAGCTAGGAGTGCCGAGAGGGATCATAAGCATATTCGTGGTAATTGGTTAAGAAATGATGTTAAGATATGGCTAATTTTTGCCTTGTCGCGTCTTTTGCCAAGTTCCCAAACCACTGAAGTGTTGCGTAATCAGTTATATCTAATATCAGGAATTTGAGGGCGGAGATCAATAGATGTTAGTCGTATCATTCTCTCCAGCTTACAAGCTAGTATTGATGCTAATAATGCAGCTATCTATTTCCCGATCTTGATTGAAGAAGTCTGTAAAGCTCAAGGTGTTGATACTGAAGCTGGAGAGTGGCATAGGAATCCGGGCCCGATTGGTACACCGTTGTATTCCAAATATCTGCGTATGGAAAAAGAGATCAAGAAAACAAAGGTAACAGTGGTTAAAGAACTTCGGGACAAGTCTGGACCTCTATCTTGTGAATCAAGTGAAGAACAGCAACCGTATGATTTTCGTTCCTTTCAAGGGGCACTGCAAGAATTTCAACAATCTGTGGATACTCGTTTTCAGCAATTTGATGAAAGACTTGAAGGCATGCATGAACAGATAAACGATATGCATCAGGATTGGATCTCGCATTCATCTAATATGCTTACTAAATTGGATGATATTTCTTCTATCGCGCAACAACAGTTTGAGGTGTTGTATCACAGACAACCGAAGATACAGATGGAGTTGGAAAACTGCAACAAAATGTCTGTGAATTATCACTCTGAGTCTGGACCTCCTAAACCGACACCGACTTCTGTGCAGTTGGCTGGATACCTTAATCCTAATCTAACAATATCCCACCAATGACTCCTACTCCTACTTTTAGGGTGGATCTTGACTTCATTCCACAGACACGGATTCCAATGTTTGGTTCAGGGCATCCTCTTCACGGACCGACTGTTGGTCATTTTCATTGGGTAGCGCAGCCTTTCAGTGGATCTTCCTTCTCCACTATAACATCGTTCTCTTCTCCAGCTTCATCTGCCCCTTCGTCATCTTCTCAGGGAGCTCCTCTTTCTTAATCTTTTACATTGAGGACAATGTGTGATTCAAGTGTGGGGGGTGTGGTGTTGAGATTTGGGTGTTGTTATGTGTTGCCGTGGAGTGTTTGTTGCTGTTATGAAGTTGCTTCGAGATGAATGTCCTTGTTCACTATCGTTTGTGGAGGCTGTTGTCATGTTGCTATTTTAGTTTCTGTGCTTTGATGAATTTTGTTTGTCATATGGTTGCCATGTGTTATTGATGATATGGGGCTCTCGCCATCCTGATATGTTGAAGTTGTTATGAGCTTAGAGTTGTGATGTGGAGTTGAATGTGATTATGGGACTTTGAAGTTAGTTGCAAGTCTTTGAAGTATAAGTCTTTGAAGTATGCTATGATTTGTTGAAGTCTGTGAAGTTTGCTTTTGTGAGTAGTGTTGAGAAGCATGGAATTGGGCGTTAAGAGTGTAGTATATCTTAAGGTGTTTTATTGTTTGTTAGTATTGAGTCTTGAATGTGAGTATTTTAATAAATGTCTAGGATGTGAGTGAATGTGCCCTGAGTAGTGAATGGAGTTGAAGTGTGTTTAATGGAAAATCACTTTGTACTATGCCTTTGTTCTCTTGTTAGCTATGTTCGATTTGTAGTTCATCAATTTATATCTTTATAATGCATGTAAAAATTTTTTTACTTTAACTCAAAAATTGATGAAATTGGTATATTTTGTTGGCCAAGGCATCATGTTAAAGTAAGATAGATATGCCATAAAAAATCATTCTTCGACATAGGAGGAATCTGGTTCAATTTGTTCTTGTTGATATACATGACTTCGGTATTTTGGATGCTCTTGCATACATAGTCCCTTAAAGACATCCAGGAACTTTTAGTCACACAAGAAAGGATATGGAGAAAAAAAAGCCTTTGGCAATTGGGAATGAAAAGCCGAAATACCCTTGGCAAGCTTAATTGGGAAAAAATAGCCATAAAACCCAGATGAAAAGTGGGAAAAAGAGCCATAAGACCCAGGCAAATGTGTGTGATAAGCGAATGCACCAAAGTGCAAAAGGAAATGATATCAATCAATAGAAGCACCAATGTACGACCATTGATCTTGTGTGTTAGGAGTTCTTGTGTGTGGATAAGGTGATTGTTTATGCAATGAGATGTTCTTGAAATAAAGGGGGATGATAAGTTGGTTTTATACCAACTTATATGTGTTATTTCACTTAGCTTTTGACTTGTTTTACAAGCATTTGTGTGTTGTTATATGTGATTTTTGTGCATTAAGGTGGATTACAACTTGGGGTGTTAAAATGAAGAAAATGACCATAAAGTGGTGTAAAGTTTATGAGATTATGTGCTGAGTTGTACGTTCATGAATTGCATAATGGGACCTGCTAAATTGGCGTAAAAAGACTTTGGAAGGTGTCATTTGTGCACGTTGGGGTTGGCACAGCACATGCACCGCGGGCAGCATGGCACAACCACGCACATGGGCTGTGCGCATGGTGCGCGCAGCCTATACACACCGTACACATACACTGTGCGCACACCGAGTGGAGCAGCCATGCACACCGCGAGAACACAGCGCGCGCGGAAAGGCGAACTCACGCACACACCCATGCACAGCTGCGCGCACTTACTCGTAACACTCACCACACACACGTAAACCTCTCTCGCACAGCTCTCGCACCTCGCCACACACCAAGCCTCATGCACGGGCGCGGCAACCTCGCGCAGCAATCCACATCTCACCTCATAGCCGTACGGCGAGCTCATGCACCTCACCGCATGTTTATGCGGCGAGCTCACAACTCACCACACATTTAGACTTCTCATGCACACATGCAATTAAGGTATCATATTCATCTTGCATGATCCAACTTGCATTTGTTTTACTGCTTGGAATTGCCTCTACATTTTCACTCTTTTATGCATTTTTTTATCACGGTCAAGCACTCACATTCACTCACCACATCACTTTGTATCACTTCACAAAATTCACAATCATCTCACAACATCTCACACACTTCACACACTTTACAATCATCTCACAACACTTCACGATCTAAATTCTTCACACACACACACTCACACATGATGGTGGACGAGACCTAGCCGAGAGGTCTCGTGGGATTGGTGGTGCACTGCGAGACCTCGACGGTTGTGTGAATGTACGACAAGACCTCGCCGAGAGGTCTCGCCTTGATAATTGTTCGAGCAGTGAGACCTCGCCGTAAGATCTCACCAAGTAGAAAGCCAGTGCGTTTTTGGGGGTGTTTTTTGCATGTGTTAGTGGTGTGCTCGAAATTGGCTAGGTGTGGTTCATTGGGTACTTTCAATGCAGGAAGATGAAGGCGTGAAGGACAAAAAGGCTCAAAGGCATGAAAAGGATGCTAGAGGTCCGAGATCTGATGGCTTGAAGGCGCAGATAGGCTGATGAAGGCGTGGGATTTCAAAGCTCAAAGGCGTGGATCAGTGTTTAGCAAAGGCCGAATTCCTAAACTTTTGGTTTTATGCAGTGGCACTTTTGTAATAATGTAGTCAATTCACGTTTGCGTATTATTTACGTATTGTAACCTCTATATATAGAGGATTAGTTAACAAATTTAAGGGAGATTCGGGAGATAGATCATTCTAGATTAGTAAAGAGACTTTTGATTTTGAGAGCGGGAATTTTCTCTCTCTAGCTTTCTCTCTCTAGAATTTTTTTTTCTAGAAATAAAACTCCATTTTCGATTCCGATCGAGGATTTGCTCCGATCATTGTAATTCTCATATGAAAATGAACTTTTTCAAGTTGCAATTTAACGATCGTGAATTGAGAATGGAGTTCGGTGGCTAAGTTTCTTATGTTCTAGGGTTCTAAGTGGATGAATGTATAATTAGACTATGCAATGCTATGCATTTGACATAATTTCTTAAGAATGAAATCATATGCGGTTTTAATGCTTGAGTCTTGTTAAGTTTCAGAATTCGCACTTTTATTGAATGAATTGAACTCTGATTGCGGTCGCCATGCTGAGTTGAGGCGAGATTCACCAATATACCTGAGAATTGCATGAAATGAGGACTAAAATGTATTATTGTTGAGTCTTCCTCTTACTTTGCCTGATCATGATTTGAGATGCGGTCGCCATGCCAGTGGAGAATCATTTGAGTTGTTGTTAGAAATAAGTGAGAAGAACTCTCTGGAGTAATCGAACAATCTAGGACCTAGGTCATAGGATACTTTAGGAATTGCATGCTAGATTTGCTAACCTTGGAGAGTTGAGACATTGCGGTATGCATCCGCCACTCTTAGGTTTCACCATGGGAAATAGTGACGTTAGGGAGGGTAGAAGGCAATGCAGTCGCCATGCTGATTACAGGCTAGTCTCCTAGGCAATTGTGATCTCCTCATTGTGTTACTTGTGTGTCAAGAGCATTGCAATTGTGGTCTAATGTGCATTCAACTGGTGGAAAAAATCTAGAACATCTACTCTCTTCCTTTTTTTACACTTTATTTGCTTCACTTGTTACTTTACTAGATATTGTTGTGTTTTAGTTCTCTTTGTGACATTCCGTGAGCAAACACTGAATTCAAGAATCCAGCCCCTTCTCTATGGATACGATCCCTCTCACCACATCTACATTAGTTAATAGGGTAAAATTGCAAGTACGCGACACGCTTGTCGATTTTTGGAGCCGTTGCCGGGGAAGGCACGATTTCTTGATTTTTGATTTGCTCTGTTTTCTTTTCTTTATATAGATTAGTAGTTCCGTTTTGTTTCATTTTGGCAAATTCTGTTGTTTTTCTTGTTTTTGTGTTTCGTTGCCTACTTTGGTGTAATTGAGGCAAGTGCATGATATTGAACTTAACTAAAATAGAATATTGCACACCATAAGTACTCAAGCATGTCTAGGTGGTATGGGGACTATGTTGAGACTTATTATTTTTGCCCACCAATTGAGGTGGTTGACACACGACCAACACCTAGAATGTGTGAGGACTTCTCTCCATCACCATATGAGGAGCAATGGCATAATCAATCACAAAGCAACAAGACGTATCTCATTGGAAATCAAAGACTCTGTGGAGGACATGTTTTCTCAACTTTTGGAAAGACTTGATAGAGGCTCAAAAAAGGAAGAAATGAGATTTTCTCAAGAAGAAGAGTTTCCAAGAAGCCAAAAAATGAATACTCAACTAGATGCATTGTGAAGCAATATGGAAGACCAGGGTGAGCTACCAGTTCAATATGCATCATGCTATCCACAAGGTACACCTCTAATTTCTAGAATAACAACTCCTGAGGAATATCATTTTGAAATACAAGCTAAATGTTAAATGGGGTGAAGAGCATCCTTGGGAGGTGGAATCTAAAAATATTGAGGTTGTCTCACAAAAATGCATTATTGATGAACCTTTGTTGCATGAGTCAAATTTAAGCTGTTCTTTTATTGAGGATGATGTCTCTTGTGATGAACTTGATACAGATGAAATTAGAGCCTTATAGTTTCTTAGCAACAATATGGAAAATGTGACAAATGTTGAGTCTGGCAATAATTTTATTGAATTCCTTGAGCCAAATGATGTTGATTACCATTCTTCATATGCTTCTCCTCTTGATTTCCTTAAGACATTTCTTGATGATCATTGTAATATCATGAATGAAGATAATGTTGTAATGGCTAATGAGAATGTCAACACATTGCTTGAAACTCTTGTTGAGGCACTAACTCTTGAAATGGTGATTGAATCTAAATGGCTAAATGGTAACTCACAAGAAGTGCAAAATGAGATACTCTTGCTAATTGATGATAATGCTTTTTGTGTTGTTGACAAAGAAAAGACTCAAGAAATTCCATATGTTAGTCTAGATGATGAAGATGTGAAAATTTTTAACGAAATTGCTAACATGGTGGAAAATTGTTTTATTGATTAATCTATTTTTGAGCTTACTGACGCTAGTCTAGATGAGCTTACTGATGTTAGTCTAGATTAAGAAGATGTGAGAATTTTTAATGACATAGTTAACATGGTTGAAAATTGTTTAGTTGATGCATCCATTTTTGAGCTTACTGATGCGTTTGTCAAGACAATGGATGTACAACCATTGGTTAAGCCTTGCAAGGATAAAAAGTCTAGTGTGGTGGGAGAAGTAAATGATGTGCCTCCAATGGTGGAAGAAGTAAATGATATGTGTCCAATGGTAGAAGAATTAAATGAGGTGCCTCTCGTGGGGGAGCCTCAATGGTTCAAAATGGAATTTGTAGAGGTGGTTCCCCATGTGCATGAGCTTAAGCACCTCATTGAGAATATTTCACAAGTGCCTTATAGGAGGAAGAAGAGTGCTTATGAAAGATCATTTTTCTGGTACCAAGAGGGTTATTCCGAATCTTGAGGGAGTAAATTTAGGGAAATAAAATATAGCTGGAGACTAATTAAATCCAGAACTACTTCGTTCTCATATTACAGTCAATAAAGTATTTTGGTTAAGTTTATGTTTCTTGCATTTTGTTATACTCAGTAAGGCTACTTTTGTTGTAGGGGTCTGCACATGAAGGAAGTTGCAAGAGAAATAAGCCATGCACACATGAGGCTAAGTGCGGGGGAGAAATTTTTCATGCAAGAGGAACTACGGACAAAGACACTCCACCAAGCAAACATTGGAATTCCGGACATATCAGGGAGTTCCTAAACCTATCTTTACTTTACATTGAGGACAATGTAAGTTTTAAGTGTGGGGGAGGGAATGTTTGCTTTGGTTTGTGTCTTTTGTACGCTACATGCTTATTTTCTTTCTTGAATGAAGTTTTTGTGCCATGTGATGCAAAGCATGTTACTTTTGAATTTTGTTGTGTCATTTTTTAGCGTATTTCCTGTATATGTGTGTTTTTCATGTTTTGTGCAAATTTTAAGTATTTTGTGACATTGTGATATTTTGAAATTTTTTGTGTTTTCGATGGGAATAAATGATGGTTTTGTGTAGTTGGAAGTTTTGTGGAAGAACTTGTCTATCCATGGAAAGTGCACAAACACTAGAGTTGGATGTGTGTTCAAAACTTGAATAAACATGCTCAGTGATGATGGTAGTTCAATGCTAAGTGGTAGGAGTTAAACCATAGTGGGAAAGTTTGAACTTTAACATAGTTGTTTTCAAGCACAAAATGGATTACATACAATGATGGTTGCACTTATGTGAAAAGGTGAGAAATAGAGAATTTTTGAAAATTTTCTTGAATTAAGCTGAGTAATCCTTGGAAACTTGTAATGACAATTTAGGCACCAGGGGAAATGATTTGGGAAAAAAGGCAGGTTATGACAATGTGGAATTTGTTGCATGCTAAGTGCAGGGACAACGTTCCAAGAGCACACAATTATGAACCACTCCTCTGCGGGACTGCTCTATCAAACTAAGTGTGCATTTTAATAGAATAATCCGCATGAGTGGGGATGGAATTCAAAAGCCATAAAACCCGAGGCAATAATTGGAAAGGCCAAGGAGTACCCCAGTGTAATAATGTCATGTGAAAAACGAAGGTAAAGCACTAAAGAATGACAACCTGGGGGAAAGAGTGGTAAGAAACGAGGGCCACCAATGATCCCTAAATTGGTGCATTTATATCTATACAAAGTTTACAAGTTGAGAACTTGAAAATAAGTAATAATAAAGTCTTTGCATTCTCTACTATTGCTTCGATCATAAGTGTGACTTGAGCTATATATAAGCTTTTGCACACTACTCACACATCTATGTTAGAGTTTTGAATGAGTACAACTTAGTTTTGACGATTGCCATGAAGAATTGAGCATATCCTTACCATTAGAGTACAATCTGTTAACTAATAAATGTGCACATCCAATAATAGTGTGAAATGTGTTTGAAGTGGATAGGTAGATTTTTCTAAAATAGAGTTCACTATGCAGTGTAGTGCGTATTTGAGGATTCATGGATTGTGGTGTGCCTTGTGGTGTTGGTGTAAAGCAGAAGTTGTGCATCAAGTACCTTGTGTGTGTATGGAAATGTGGCGTGCATGTGACTTATCCCGTATATGGTGTTGTATGTTATTTGTTAGTGTTTGCTGTGACTGTGATTGAGTTGTGCAAGGGGTGTGTAAATGCATGAGTTGTGAAAAAGCATTGTTGTTGCATTGCTTGGGGGCAAGCAAGAGTTCAAGTGTGGGGAAATTGAATAAGTTGGTTTTATACCAACTTATATGTGTTATTTCACTTAGCTTTTGATTTGTTTTACAAGCATTTGTGTGTTGTTATGTGTGATTTTTGTGCATTAAGGTGGATTACAACTTGGGGTGTTAAAATGAAGAAAATGACCATAAAGTGGTGTAAACTTTATGAGATTATGTGCTCAGTTGTGTGTTCATGAATTGCATAATGGGACCTGTTAAAATGGTGTAAAAAGGCTTTGGAAGGTGTCCTTTGTGCACGTTAGGGTTGGCACTGCACATGCACCGCGCGAAGCAAGGCACAACCACGCACATGGGTTTTAAGCGCGGTGCGCGCAGCCTACACACACCGTACACGCACGCTGCATCGCTCCACGCGCAGTAGCCAAACACGCCGCGCGTACACAGCGCTCGCGGCACGGCGCACTCACGCACATACCCATGCACAGCTGCGCGCACATACGCACAGCACTCATCGCATACACTCACACCTCGCCGCACAGCTTGTGCGGCGAGTTCATTGCATGTGCGTGGCACTCACCCTCATACTCTCACGCACACACCCATGCACAGCTGCGTGCACTTGCGCGTAACACTCACCGCACACACGTATAGCTCTCTCGCATAGCTCTCGTAGCTCGCCACACACCTCGCCGCATGAACACGCGCGGCAACCTCGCTCAGCAATCCACAGCTCGTCGCATACCCGTGCGATGAGCTCATGCACCTCGCCGCATGTTCATGCGGTGAGCTGACAACTCACCACACATTTAGACTTCTCATGCACACATGCACTTAAGGTATCACATTCATCTTGCATGATCCGACTTGCATTTGTTTTACTCCTTGGAATTGCCTCTACATTTTCACTTTTCTATGCATTTTTTTCATCACGGTCAAGCACTCACATTCACTCACCACATCAATTTGTATCACTTCACAAAATTCAGAATCATCTCACAACACCTCACACACTTCACACACTTTACAATCATCTCACAACACTTCACAATCTAAATTCTTCACACACACACACTCACACATGATGGTGGATGAGACCTCGCCGAGAGGTCTCGTGGGGTTGGTGGTGCAATGCGAGACCTCGCTGAGAGGTCTCGCCGGTTGTGTGAATGTACGGCGAGACCTCGCCGAGAGGTTTTGGCTTGATAATTGCTCGAGCGGCGAGACCTCGCCACGATATCTCGCCGGGTAGAGAGCCGGTGCGTGCATGTTTATGGGCGTTCTTTGCATATGTTTGTGGTGTGCTCGAAATTGGCTAAGTGTGGTTGATTGGGTACTTTCTATGAAGGAAAATGAAGGCGTGAAGGACAAAGGCTCAAAGGCTTGAAAAAGGATGCTGGAGGCCTAAGAGCTGATGGCTTGAAGACGTAGATAGGCTGATGAAGGCGCGGGATTTCAAAGCTCAAAGGCGTGGATCAGTGTTTAGCAAAGGCCGAATTCCTAAACTTCTGGTTTTATGCAGTGGCACTTTTGTAATAATGTAGTCAATTCACGTTTGCGTATTATTTACGTCTTGTAACCTCTATATATAGAGGATTAGTTAACAAATTTAAGGGAGATTCGGGAGATAGATCATTCTAGAGTAGTAAAGAGACTTTTGATTTTGAGAGCAGGAATTTTCTCTCTCTAGCTTTCTCTCTCTAGAAATAAAACTTCGTTTTCGATTCCAATCGAGGATTTGCTCCGATTATTGTAATTCTCATATCAATTAAGGAGGCAAATCGTGTTTCTCTTCTGAATTGGAAGCTCTTGAAGTAATTCAATTGTTAAACTTTTTTCATTTAATGAAAATGAACGGTTTCAAGTTGCAATTTAACGATCGTGAATTGAGAATGGAGTTCGGTGGCTAACTTTCTTATGTTCTAGGGTTCTAACCGGATGATTGTATAATTAGACTATGCAATGCTCTGCGATTTACACAATTTCTTAAGAATGAAATCATATGCGGTTTTAATGTTTGAGTCTTGTTAAGTTTCATAAATTCGCAGTTTTACTGAATTAATTGAACTTTGATTGCGGTCGTCATGCGAAGTTGAGGCGAGATTCACCAATATATGTGAGAATTGCATGAAATGAGGACTAAATGTATGATTGTTAAGTCTTCCCCTTGCTTTGCCTGATCATGATTTGATATGCGGTCGTCATGCCGGTGGATGATCATTTTAGTTGTTGTTAGGAATAAGTGAGAAGAAACTCTCTGGAGTAAGCAAATACTCTAGGACCTAGGTCAGGCCTCCCCATGGAATACCTTAGGAATTGCATGCTAGATTTGCTAACCATGGAGAGTTAAGGCATTGCGGTATGCATCCGCCACTCTTAGGACTCGCCATGGGAAAGAGTGACGTTAGGGAGAGTAAAAAGCAATGCGGTCGCCATGCTGATTGCAGGCTAGTCTCCTAGGCAATTGTGATCTCCCCATTGTGTTACTTGTGTGTCAAGAGCATTGCAATCGTGGTCTAATGTGCATTCAACGGGTGGAAAAACTCTAGAACATCCACTATCTTCCTATTTTTACACTTTATTTACTTCACTTGTTACTTTACTAGATATTGCTGTGTTTTAGTTCTCTTTGTGACATTCCGTGAGCAAACATTGAATTCAAGAATCCACCCCCTTCCCTGTGGATACGATCCCTCTCACCACACCTACATTAGTGAATAAGGTAAAATTGCAAGTACACGACACGCTAGTCAATTTTTGGCGCCGTTGCCGGGGATGGCACGGTTTCTTGAATTTTGATTTGCTCTGTTTTCTTTTCTTTGTGTAGATTAGTAGTTCCGTTATGTTTCGTTTTGACGAATTCTGTTGTTTTTCTTGTTTTTGTGTTTCGTTGTCTACTTTGGGGTAATTGAGGCAAGTGCATGATATTGAACTTAACTGAAATTGAATATTGCACACCACAAGTACTCAAGCATGTCTAGGTGGTATGGGGACTATGTTGAGACTTATCACTTTTGCCCACCAATTGAGGTGGTTGACACACGACCAACACGTAGAATGTGTAAGGACTTTTCTCCATCACCATATGAGGAGCAATGGCATAATCAATCACAAAGCAACAAGACGTATCTCATTGGAAACCAAAGACTCTCTGTGGAGGACATGTTTTCTCAAATTTTGGAAAAACTTGATAGAGGCTCTCAAAAGGAAGAAATGAGATTTTCTCATGAAGAAGAGTTTCCAAGAAGCCAACAAAGGAATACTCAACTAGATGCATTGTTGAGCAATGTGGAAGAACAAAGTGAGCTACAAGTTCAATATGCACCATGCTATCCACAAGGTACACCTCTAATTTCTAGAATACCAACTCCTGATGAATATCATTTTGAAATACAAGCTAATGCTGAATGGGGTGAAGAGCATCCTTGGGAGGTGGAATCTACAAATATTGATGTTGTCTCACAAAAATGCATTGTTGATGAACCTTTGTTGCATGAGTCAAATTTAAGCTGTTCTTTTATTGAGGATGATGTCTCCTGTGATGAACTTGATACAGATGAAATTAGAGCCTTATGGTTTCTTAGCAACAATATGGAAAATGTGACAAATGTTGAGTCTGGCATTAATTTTATGGAATTTCATGAGCCAAATGATGTTGATTACCATTCTTCAGATGCTTCTCCTCTTGATTTCCTTAAGACATTTCTTGATGATCATTGTAATATCATGAATGAAGATAATGTTGTAATGGCTAATGAGAATTTCAACACATTGCTTGAAACTCTTGTTGAGGCACCAACTCTTGAAATGGTGATTGAATCTAAATGGCTAAATGGTGACTCACAAGAAGTGCAAAATGAGATACTCTTGCTAATTGATGATAATGCTTTTTGTGTTGTTGACAACGAAAAGACTCAAGAAATTCCACATGTTATTCTAGATGATGAAGATGTGAAAATTTTTAACGAAATTGCTGACATGATGGAAAATTGTTTTATTGATTCATCTATTTTTGAGCTTACTGACGCTAGTCTAGATGAAGAAGATGTGATAATTTTTAATGACATAGCTAACATGATTGAAAATTGCTTTGTTGATGCATTCATTTTTGAGCTTACTGATGCGTTTGTCGAGACCATGGATGTACAACCATTGGTTGAGCCTTGCAGGGTTAAATAGTCTATTGTGGTGGGAGAAGTAAATGATGTGCCTCCAATGGTGGAAGAAGTAAATGATGTGTGTCCAATGGTGGCAGAATTAAATGAGGTGCCTCTCGTGGGGGAGCCTCAATGGTTCAAAGTGAAATTTGTAGAGGTGGTTCCCCATGTGCATGAGCTTAAGCACCTCGTTGAGAATATTTCACAAGTACCTTGTAGGAGGAAGAAGAGTGCTTATGAAAGATCATTTTTCTGGTACAAAGAGGGTTATTCCGAATCTTGAGGGAGTAAATTTAGAGAAATAAAATATAGCTGGAGACTAATTAAATCCAGAACTACTTCTTTCTCATATTACAGTCAATAAATTATTTTGGTTACGTTTATGTTTCTTGCATTTTGTTATACTCACTAAGGCTACTTATGTTTTAGGGGTCTGCACATGAAGGAAGTTGCAAGAGAAATAAGCCATGCACACATGAGGCTATGTGTGGGGGAGAAATTTTTCATGCATGAGGAACTACGGACAAAGACACTCCACCAAGAAAACATTAGATTTCCGGACATATCAGGGAGATCATAAACCTATCTTTACTTTACATTGAGGACAATGTAAGTTTTAAGTGTGGGGGAGGGAATGTTTGCTTTGGTTTGTGTCCGTTGTACTTTACATGCTTATTTTCTTTCTTGAATGAAGTTTTTGTGCCATGTGATGCAAAGCATATTACATTTGAGTTTTGTTCTATCATTTTTTAGCTTATTTACCTTATATGTGTGTTTTTCATGTTTTGTGCAAATTTTAAGTATTTTGTGACATTGTGACATTTTGAAATTTTTTGTGTTTTCGGCGTGAATAAGTGATGGTTTTGTGTAGATGGAAGTTTTGTGGAAGAACTTGTCTATCCACGGAAAGTGCACCAACACTAGAGTTGGATGTGTGTTCAAAACTTGAATAAACATGCTCTGTGGCGATAATAGTTCAATGCTAAGTGGTAGGAGTTAAAACATAGTGGGAAAGTTTGAACTTTAACATAGTTGTTTTCAAGCACAAAATGGATTACATACAAGGATGGTTGCACTTATGTGAAAAGGTGAGAAATAGAGAATTTTTGAAAATTTTCTTGAATTAAGCTGAGCAATCCTTGGAAACTTGTAATGACATTTAGGCACCAGGGGAAATGATTTGGGAAAAAAGGCACCAGGGGAAATGATTTGGGAGAAAAGGCAGGTTATGCCAATGTGAAATTTGTTATATGCTAAGTGCAGGGACAATGTTCCAAGAGCACATAATTATGAACCACTCCACTGCGGGACTGCTCTATCACACTAAATGTGCATTTTAAGAGAATAATCCACTTGAGTGGGGATGGAATTGAAAAGCCATAAAACCCGAGCCAATAATTGGAAAGGCCAAGGAGTACCCCAGTGTAATAATGTCATGTGCAAAACGAAGGTAAAGCACTAAAGGATGACAACCTGAGGGAAGGACTGGTAAGAAACGACGGCAACCAATGATCCATAAATTGGTGCATTTATGTCTATACAAAGTTTACAAGTTGAGAAACTTGAAAAGAAGTAATAATAAAGTCTTTGCATTCTCTACTTTTGCTTCGATCATAAGTGTGACTTGAGCTGTATGTAAGCTTTTGCACACTACTCACACATCTATGTTAGAGGTTTGAATGAGTACAACTTAGTTTTGACGATTGCCATGAAGAATTGAGCATATCCTTACCATTAGAGTACAATTGGTTAACTAATAAATGTGCTCATCCAATAATAGTGTGCAATGTGTTTGAAGTGGATAGGTAGGTTTTTCTAAAATAGAGTTCACTGTGCAGTGTAGTGCGTATGTGACGATTCATGCATTGTGGTGTCCCTAGTGGTGTAGGTGTAAAGCAGAAGTTGTGCATCAAGTACCTTGTGTGTGAATGGAAATGTGGCGTGCATGTGACTTATCCCGTATATGGTGTTGTATGTTATGTGTTAGTGTTTGCTGTGACTGTGATTGAGTTGTGCAAGGGGTGTGTAAATGAATAAGTTGTAAAAAAGCATTGTTGTGGCCTTGCTTGAGGGCAAACAAGAGTTCAAGTGTGGGGGCATTCGATAAGTTGGTTTTATACCAACTTATATGTGTTATTTCACTTAGGTTTTGACTTGTTTTACAAGCATTTGTGTGTTGTTATGTGTGATTTTTGTGCATTAAGGTGGTTACAACTTTGGGGTGTGAAAATGGAAAGAAATGACCATTAAGAGTTGGTTGTAAAGTTTATGAGATTATGTGCTGAGTTGTAATCTTTCATGAAATTGCATTAATTTGGGATGTGTTTAAAAATGGTATTGTTAAAAAGGCTTTGGAAGGTGTCCTTTGTGCATTTTGGGTTGACACAGCACATGCACCGCCCGCAGCATGGCACAACCACGCGCATGGACTGTGCGCATGGTGCGCGCAGCCTACACACACCGTACTCGCACGCTGCGCGCATCGCGCGCAGCAGCCAAGCACGCCGCGCGCATACAGCGCGCGGCAAGGCACATTCACGCACACACCAATGCACAGCTGCGCGCACATACGCACAACACTTATCGCATACACTCACACCTCGCCGCACAGCTTGTGCGGCTAGTTCATTGCATGTGCGTGGCACTCACCCTCACACTCTCACGCACACACCTATGCACAGCTGCGCGCACTTGCGCGTAACACTCACCGCACACACGTACACCTCTCTCGCACAGCTCTCGTAGCTCGTCACATACCTCGCCGCATGAACGCACGCAGCAACCTCGAACAGCAATCCACATCTCGCCGCATACCCGTGCGGCGAGCTCATGCACCTCGCCGCATGTTCATGGGACGAGCTCACAACTCACCACACATTTAGACTTCTCATGCACATATGCACTTAAGGTATCACATTCATCTTGCATGATCCGACTTGCATTTGTTTTACTCCTTGGAATTGCCTCTACATTTTCACTCTTCTATGCATTTTTTCATCACGGTCAAGCACTCACATTCACTCACCACATCAATTTGTATCACTTCACAAAATTCACAATCATCTCGCAACACCTCACACAGTTTACAATCATCTCACAACACTTCACGATCTATATTCTTCACACACACACACACTCACACATGACGGTGGAAGAGACCACGCTGAGAGGTCTCGTGGGATTGGTGGTGCACGGTGAGACCTCACCGAGAGGTCTCCCGGTTGGGTGAATGTACGGCGAGACCTCACCGAGAGGTCTCGCCTTGATAATTGCTCGAGCAGCGAGACCTCGCCGCGAGATCTCGCCGCGAGAACTCGCCGGGTAGAGAGCCGATGCATGCGTTTTTGGGGGTGTTCTTTGCATGTGTTTGTGGTATGCTCAAAATTGGCTAAGTGTGGTTGATTGGGTACTTTCTATGTAGGAAGATGAAGGCGTGAAGGACAAAGGCTTAAAGGCGTGAAAAAGATGCTGGAGGCCTGAGAGCTGATGGCTTCAAGGCACAGATAGGCTGATGAAGGCGTATTATTTACGTCTATATATAGCAAAGGTGTGGATCAGTGTTTAGCAAAGGCCGAATTCCTAAACTTTTGGTTTTATGCAGTGGCACTTTTGTAGTAATGTAGTCAATTCACGTTTGCGTATTATTTACGTCTTGTAACCTCTATATATAGAGGATTAGTTAAAAAATTTAAGGGAGATTAGGGAGATACGATCATTCTAGGAAGTAGTAAAGAGACTTTTTGATTTTGAGAGCGGAAATTTTACTCTCTGCTAGCTTTCGCTCTCTAGAAATAAAACTCGCATTTTTCGATTCCGATCGAGGAATTTGCTAACGATCATGTAGAATCTCAATAACCAATTAAGGAGGCAAATCGTTTTTCTCTTGTGAATTGGAAGCTCTTGAAGCAATTCAATTGGTAAACTCTTTCCATTTAATGAAAATGAACTGTTTCAAGTTGCAATTTAACGATCGTGAATTGAGAATGGAGTTCGGTGGCTAAGTTTCTTATGTTCTAGGGTTCTAAACGGATGAATGTATAATTAGAATATGCAATGCTATACAATTTACACAATTTCTTAAGAATGAAATCATATGCGGTTTTAATGCTTGAGTCTTGTTAAGTTTCATGAATTTGCACTTTTATCGAATAAATTAATCTTTGATTGCGGTCGCCATGCTGAGTTGAGGCGAGATTCACCAATATATGTAAGAATTGCATGAAATGAGGACTAAATGTATGATTGTTGAGTCTTCCACTTGCTTTGCCTGATCATGATTTGAGATGCGGTGGAGGATCATTTGAGTTGTTGTTAGGAATAAGTGAGAAGAAACTTTCTGTAGTAAGCGAACACTCTAGGACCTAGGTCAGGCCTCGCCATGGGATACCTTAGGAATTGCATGCTAGATTTGCTAACCTTGGAGAGTTGAGACATTGCGGTATGCATCCGCCATTCTTAGGCCTCGCCATGGGAAAGAGTGACTTAGGGAGGGTAGAAGGCAATCTGGTCGCCATGCTGATTGCAGGCTAGTCTCCTAGGCAATTGTGTTCTCCTCATTGTGTTACTTGTGTGTAAAGAGCATTGCAATCGTGGTCTAATGTGCATTCAACTGGTGTAAAAACTCTAGAACATCCACTCTCTTCCTATTTTTACACTTTATTTGCTTCACTTGTTACTTTACTAGATATTGCTGTGTTTTAGTTCTCTTTGTGACATTCCGTGAGCAAACACTGAATTCAAGAATCCGTCCCCTTCCCTGTGGATACGATCCCTCTCACCACATCTACATTAGTGAATAGGGTAAAATTGCAAGTACGCGACACGCTTGTCAGGGGAATGCATGCAAGAAGGATAGGTGGACAGGTATTCCTTAGCACACACTGGCACGCATGACATTTTGGTCTTTATTCATCGTGCCTTGGTTTATAATTTGTGCTGAAATTTGATAGTTTGGAGTCAAAAACCTTTTGCGAGTTTCTTTGCGTGAAAAATATTTTGATGAACTCAGAGGAGAACGTGTTGGACAGGGGAGCAAGTGCTAGTGCAAAAGTGATTCACGTATATGAAGTGTAAGCTTTGCTTGAGGGCAAGAAAAAGTTCAAGTGTGGGGGAAATTGATAAGTTAGTTTTATACTGACGTAATTGTATTATTTTTCACTTGACTTTTGTTTGTTTGAGTACATTTTGGGCAGCATTAATGTTGAAATGAGTAAAGGAGTCAAGGTTGTTGTGAAGAGGAAAATCTATTTGAAATGGTGAAAATGGTTCAATATGTTGTGGAAAGATGTTTTGTTGATATGGTTTGATGATAATAAGGGTTTGAGTAGCATTATGTTGAATTGTGTGTGATTTGAGTGTGTATGGAATGGAAGTATTGTTGAATTTTTCATCATGATTTCTGTGGAAGCTGGGTGGGAAGGATGTTAGATAGAATGAGTTCTATCCATTACACACACTTCGTCGCACACACGTACTCACCTCGCCGCACACACTCGCACACCTCGTCGCATGTTCAAGCGACAATCTCACAATCACGCAGACACCTCGCCGCACTGCACACATGCACCTCACCGCATGATCACCCTTGCACGCACCTCACCCCACGGATGTGCGGCGAGCTCACATACCTCGTCTTACAGATGTGCGGCGAGCTCGCATGCCTCGTCGTATGGATGTGCGACAAGTTCTTACACTCCACACACACATTTCACTTATTTGTTTTTATCACATTCCACACACAGACTTCACTCATGTTTCTTCATCTTTTGAGAATGTGTTATACATAATAGCTTCCATTTTAGATGCATCATATGGTCTTGTTTCAACATTGTTTCAAGCATACATTTGTGCATGTCAACATACTTCAACATTCCCATTCTTTATGAGAGTTATTTCATACTTCAACACTTTAAGTCATTGGTAAAGAATTCCTTTACTTGTATTCATTCACGTTCTCACTTCATAGCACTCACCTCACACACTTTACTCTTTACCACAACTTATATTTCATTCATTCATTTTACATTCATTCTTGCTCATTTCCTAAACAATTAACACACACTTGCACAATAGGTGGCGAGACCTCGCGCAACGAGGTCTCTCCGGTTTCGGTGTTGCATTGCGAGCCCTCGTAGCCAGGTTTCGCCGGTTGTGATTTTTCATGGCGAGACCTCGCTGCGAGGTCTCGCCGTGTTATGGAGTTATGTGACGAGACCTCGTAGCGAGGTCTACCATAATTCCTTTGTGAATTACAAGCAATTGAGGCATATAATTTGGTAAACTCTTCCGATTTATTGATAATGAATTGCTTCACATTACAAATTGTTGATCGTGAATTAGAAATGGAGTCTCGTGGCTAAACCGATGACGTCCTAGGGTTATGACCAGACTGCTGTGTAATTAAATCGTGAAATGCTATGCAATTAACCCGAACTTTATGAATGAAATCATACATGCTTTCAATTGCTCGAATGGGTGAAGTTTCATTATATTTGCACTTTTTTTACTAGATTGAACTAAGATTGTGGTCACCATGCTAGGTTGAGGCTAGATTTACCAATAATAGTGGAAATTGCATGAAATAAATACTAAATGTATGAATATGGAGTTCCTTCGCTTGTTTAGTTGTGCTCACGATCCGAGATGTGGTCGCCATGCCAATCGGAGGTCATTGAGTCATTAGGACCGAGTGAAGGATGATTCTGTGATGCTAGCTTGAGTTTAGAAACAATAGGTCGGGCCTCGCCATGAGAGACTTAAAGTTTTTTATGTTAAATAGCTAGTGTTTGGAAGTCGAGATGTTGCGGTGTTCGATCATCTTGCTTAGGCCTCGATATAGGAAAAGTAGGATGTTAGGGAGTATAGAGAACTTTGCGGTCGACATGCTGAGAGTTCACTAGCCTCCTAGGCAACAAATATCTCCTCCGAACTTTTTTTGCATGGGGTCATTTGTAGAGCAAGTGTGTTTAATTCACAGTTTTCTGGTACAGTAACTCTAGGACGTCTAACTCAGATCTTGTTACCTTCTAACTGTTCTTCTTGCATTTTTCTTGTTACCTTATTTCGTAGTTTGTTATTACTTCTACTGGTTCTAGATAGTGCACATTTGTCAGCACAATATGAGCAACATTTCGTGAGTTCTTGAAACCAAGAAACTTTCATGAGGATACGATCCCTCTCATCACATCTACATTAGTGAGTAGGGTTAAATTGTGCAAGTAAGCGATACGCTTGTCAACAATTAAGCACAAAGCAATAAGTTGTATCTCATTAGAAACCAAAGACTCTCTGCGGAAGACATACTTTCTCAACTTTTGGAAAGACTTGATAGAGGCTCACAAAAGGAAGAAATGAGATTTTCTCAAAAAGAAGAGTTTTCAAGAGGCCAACAAAGGAGTACTCAACTAGATGCATTATGGAGCAATGTGAGAGAACAAAGTGAGCTACCAAGTCAATATGAACCATGTTATCCGCAAGGTACACCTCTAATTGCTAGAACACCAACTCCTAAGGAATATCACTTGGAAATACAAGCTAATGTTGAACGTGGCGAAAAGCATCCTTGGGAGGTGGAATCTACAAACTTTGAGATTGTCTCACAAAAATGCAATATTGAAAAACCTTTTTGGCATGAGTCAGATTTTAACTTTTCTATTTGTCATGAGGTCTCGGATGATGAGTTTGATACTGATGAATTTAGGGCCTTATGCTTTCTTTTTTTTCTTTTTTTATAGGCTAACCTCTATTTCGAGGTGGGTCGCCACTCCCTAATATATTGATTTCGGTTTTGGTTGATGGACATACCCTAATACCACCCTTATATTTGGTACCTTTTGATTCCCTTCCCATTTACATGCCAAAGGCCTAATGGGGAGGGCTTCAAAAGGATCTTGCAAATCCGTAAATATGGAGGACTTCCTCTATTTACACCATGCCCTAATATTACAAAATGCCCTGAAAATCTTATATATGATACATATAGAAAAAGTCCCGCTTAGGGACTTACTTACAACATTACCGACTCCCTTTATACAAAACTCCTTAGTAAAGGAGAGGGTAACAAAACCTTTATTAGGACTGCTAATACAATCACAGTTTTCCCATTTTTTGTCCTTGTACAATCAACCAGAAAGTAGTTGGAATTTGGCCTTACACAGCAGCCAAATCCTTTCAACCACAGTTTGCCTATACTTGTAACACAATGAGTATTTGGCCTAACACAGCAGCCAACGCCTTTCCTTAGGAACTTGTGAAGATGGTGAATTGTCTCTTCGTGAGTGCTATCGGATGACTTCATCAGCAAAGCTTTCATGTCTTCTATATTCGTGCATCAGTCCTGATGTATACATTCTGTATTCTGGTCCTTCTGATTGTGGGAATGCCATGATTGCCTCTTCTCATCGTTTTCTGGATTCTTTCTTCTGCAGCTTGATCATTCTCAAAACCTTTTTGTGTTATCGAGCTGGCAGTTTGGTTCTCTTCTGCAAGGCATTGTTTGATCATGCAGTTATTCTGAATCATAGTTACCTTCCACCATTCGTTTGCCATGATCCAGTAGTTTTCCTCCGGTCCTTAGATTGCTTTGTTGAATCATTGGTGCTTGGTTTCCAATGTAATTTGGTCCCAGCCACATCCCTTGCAATAACTAATATATTGAATAGCTATCTCCAGCAATGCTTTGTAAATTATTGTACCTGCAGGGTTAGTCTAGTCAAGAATATTCAGGTATGTTTCACAATTGGTACCTGCATGGTTCCTGATGATCCCTGCTGCTACCATCTCATTGGTGTGCTCCTTGTGTGCTATATTTATCTTTAGCCAGCCAGTTTCAGGGGGTTGCCATTTGTATATCATAATCTTGTGTCTGATCCTATAGTCCCTAACAGTAACCCAGAAAATGTCCAAGTCCTTTAGACTCCAGTTTTCATATGGGAACTTTATACTAACCAATAGATTGACTGTCTGTAGTATTTGTAGAAATATTTGATTTGAATCTATCCTTTGGCCTTCAAACACCGCAGCATTTCTATTTTTCCATATCTCCCAACATATAATGGATGGCAATGCTAAAAGTAAGAGCCTATATGTGGCATTCATGGCTTGAGTTTTCCACCATTTCCTGCAAGTCACTTTGACTGAATTAGAATGATCCATGACCTCATTTAAGCAGCAAAAGCTCTCCACACCTGTTTGACAATTGGACAACTAGCAAATGACTAATTAATGTTTTCTTCTCATTCCATACAAAATTGACAAATACTAGGACTAATGAAGTTGAGTCTATGTAGGGCTGTTCCCAAAAACAGAGAATGTATAAAAAAAGGATATCTTTAATGGCAGAGGGGGCTTCTATATCTTCTGCCAATCTGGATTGGGGTCTGTTCTTTTTCTGATTTGTTCGAAAGCAGATCTGAGGGAGAACTCTCCATTTTCATGCAACATCCATCTCGTTTGATCTTTGCCCTCCTCTAACAGGGGTGGGAGGCCCTGTATCCTCATTCTGAGTGAAGGATCTAAATTCTCCATCTTAGTCCTGTCCCAGCTTTCATTGCATATATAGTCTCTTAGTGCTGATTCTTCAAGGTTATTAGGTTCCAGCCTACCACTACCCATCCAATTATCTGCCCACATGTGGCAGTTTCCTCCTTTAACCTTGACAGTCATGAATCTTTCTGTTATATCTGCCACTTCCAGCATCCTCTTCCATGTCTGTGAATCTCCTCTACAGAGACCTACTTGTGATGGGTGCAGGGATCCAACTTACTTGTGATGAAGGAATTCAGCACATAATGTGTCCCTCTTTCTGAATCTCCACCAGAGTTTCATGCTTTGAGCTATGATAATGTCGTCAAATTCCCTAAATCCTATACCCCCTTCCACTTCTGGGTAGCACAGCCTCTCCCATTTGATCCAATGATAGCTCCTCCGGTCCTTTGTCTTGTTCCATAGGAAATTGGCACAAATTTTCTAGATCTAATTCAACACGCATTTTGGGGTGGGGAGGCAGCCATGATGGTATATATATTCATGGTCGAGAGGACACTTTTAATTAGTGTTATTCTGCCTCCTTTGGAAAGGAAGCTTGTATTCAATGCACCTATTTTGTCTCTTACCTTTTGGATAAGTTGGTCAAAGTGTTTGGCTTCAAGCTTTCCGTAATAGAGGGGAATGCCTAAATAGTTGATAGGCCAAGCCCCTCTCTGGAACTTGGTTAGCCTGCCTAGGAGGGCCTTCTTGTTCCCTGATAGTTTATCGTGGCAGAGGCAACAACTCTTTTCTTCATTAATTTTCTGGCCTGTTGCTGCCTAGTAGTGCTCTAAATCTCCCATCAGTCTAGTCAATGAGTTCTGCAAGGCAACTGAAAAGATGATGATGTCGTCCTCATAAGCTAGATGCGACACTTTCGGGCAATTTCTTGGAACAGAAAAAGTTGGGACTTGCTCCATGGTTCTGTTCAGCAGCCTTGATAGGTAGTCTGATCCAAGTATAAACAGTAATAGGAATAGTGGGTCCCGTTGTCTAAGGCCTCTTGTAGTGTTAAACCACCCTTGTGGGGATCTGTTGATGAGGATAGAGATCCACACATTCGATATCAGACTCCATATTGTGTCTATAAACCTTTCCCCAAATCCAAAGATCCTCGGTATTTGTAGCAATAATGGCCAATGTACTCTGTCATATGCTTTCTCCATGTCCAACTTGAGTGCTATGCTCCCATGTTTATTTTTGCTCCCCATCGAAGTCATCAATTCACTCGCCAGTAGATAATTATCTAGGATTTGTCTCCCAGCCACAAACCCACTTTGGTTTGCACATATTACGTAAGTCAGGATTCTGTTGAGTCTGGAGGCTAATAGCTTGGATAGAATCTTGTTTATGTAGTTACATAGACTGATCGGTCTGAAATTTGAGAAGGTTGAAGTATTAGGGATTTTAGGTATTAAGACAATCCAAGTAGGTTATACAACTGCTAGGACTAATTCTCCATTAAGGAAGCTAATTACAGCATCTGATACCTCATGCTTGATGACCTCCCATGTAGTTCGGAAGAAATGCCCATTGAATCCATCCGGTCCTGGGGCGCTGTCCTCCCCCAGCGAGAAGACAATCTCCTTGATTTCCTCCATATCAGGATCCTTCATCAGTTTTTCATACCATTAATGAGATATTATGTTTGGGATTATACCTGGTCTAATTTGTTCCATTGTTGTACCGGCAGTGTACATCTTCGTGAAGTGAGATACAGCCTCTTCTCTAATCTCCTTGTCCCCCTCTACTCAACTGCCTGTGCTCCCCCTGATCTTGTGTATATAATTCCTGACCTGCCTTTGTTTCACTGTGGCATGGAAGAATGAGGTGTTTTTATACCCTTCTGCCATCCATTTTATATTTTTCTTTTGAGCCCAGAACCTTTCCTCTCTTATTGTAGCTAGTTTCAACTTAGCTGCAGCTTCGTTTATCACTTCCCTAGGTAGCGAGTTTACAGCATCTTCCTTTTCCACTTCTTCCATGTGTTGTTCAGCCAGTTGAACTGCAGTTAAGATATTCCCAAAAGTTATCTTGTTCCATTGTTTAAGTACTGCTTTGGTGGCATTCAGTTTCTCAGATAATATCCTAAGAGGTCTTCCCCTTTGGGGCACCTTCCATGCTCCCTCCACCACCTTCATCATCTCAGGATGTTGAATCCAAAACTTTTGGAACCTAAAGGACTTTTGCCCATTTACCTTCCTTTTTTCCATCTGGATTATCAACGAGGCATGGTCTGAGGGGGCCCTGATTGCGTGTTGAACGCTAACCTGTACCTTGAGTTTCATGAATTCCAGGTTGACTAGGCATCTGTCCAATCTTTTCCAAATTCTTGCATTCCCTTTTCTGTTGTTACACCATGTGTACAGTGATCATGAGAACTGTGGTTCTACTAGTTCCATGCTATCCACAAACTCTGTGAGTTCATATATATCCTTTGTCTTGCACGGTTTTCCTCCCTTTTTCTCTAATGCCTATGTAATGCAGTTCTAGTCTCCCTGCAGTACCCATGGTTTCTTCAGCTGTTTATACTTAGCAAGAGATGATCATAGAGGCTTTCTTCCACTGCTAGTCGATTTGGCATAGATCGTTGACACAATCACCTCTTCTTCTAGTTCCGGATGTCTCATCTCACACGTGATATGTTGCTCAGTATTTTCTTTCACTTTACAGACAAAAAGCTTCCTCACAAACACCCATAACTTGCAAACATCATTAGAAACGCACATATCAAAATTAAGTTTCCTTCTGATTTTTTCCATTGAGTTCTGTCCAGCAAAAGGTTCCGCAATGCTTAGAAAATTAACCTGGTGTTTTCTCACTATTTTTTTGAGTTTGTGCAACTTTGCTTTTCCCACTACTCCCCTTATTTTCCAGAATAGTGTCTTAATCATTGAGAAAGCTGTTTGAGGCCAGTCCCAGCAACCTTGGATCGAAGTTTCATGCGAGATTCTCCTTTTGCTCTTGAGCTGGCTAAAGGGATTTTCTTTCCTATTTTGAGTGTCTTCGGAGTTAACTTCACTTTTGTATCTTTGCCTTTTGCCCTGCTGTGGGCTTCTATCCCCATGTCGTCTATCCTCTCTTCGTCTGATTCCATCATTATTTCCTGTATGTTATAGTCGGAATTGATTTTTTGTAGAGGATTCTTCTCTGGGCTTTGGGTGATCACCGCAGGGTCACTATTCTTTTGAGTTGTGTCCTGATCCACTGTTACAATCCTTCGAACATCTGGTCTGTTAGCATATGCCTTTTGAACTGATGTCAGATTCACGTCAACAGCACCATTCAGCTCTTCCTCTTCCACCTGACTTCCACCAGCTTCCGCTATGCCCTTCACTTCCAGATTTGCTGTCCTTGGTTCTAGAGGAATTTACATTTCCTGCAACCTTTTCCACTATTACAGGCACCAAAGAGAGTTCAGCCTCTTTCTCTCCCTGGGTCTTCTCTTTTGTTTCCATTATTGTATCCTGTTGTAATGGTATCCCTGCATCGTCTTTGCTTGGGCCTTCTTCCCTTTCTCTACCGAGTTCTACTATTATTGGTACCTGAGGGGGTATATTCCCCTTTTCTATCTCTTCAGGCATCAAGGCGGCCTGTTTTTCCCCTGGCTATTCTGACTTCTCCTTTGGGGCACGTAGTTGCAAGGAGCTCTCTGCAGCCTCATTTCCTAATCGCTGGTGGTATTCCTCCACTTCTCTACAAATTTCTGGGTTACTGCCAGGGATCACCTCTTTACTCTTCGAGGTTCTCTCACCATCCTCCATCTCGTCATTCTTGATTCTGCTCCTCGGTTCCCCATCTCTTTCCCGAATTTGTAACCCTGAGCCTTTTGCTCTGGTCACCAAAGTCCATTCCTTTTGGGTATTCTTTTTTGCTATTATCGGTGCCTTGTTACTCCTCAACTGCTGTTCCTTGTGATTCATCATCTGTGGTTGGCACGTTTTCGGTTTATGACCCAACTTCTTACACTTGAGGTAGTAATCTAGTTTATCTTCAATTTCCAATTTTTTCCACATTCCCCTTTCCTTCGTTCCCACCCAGACTCTTTCCGAGATGATTTTCTGCACATCCATTTCTATACAAACCAGTGCTTCGCTAGGACGAGACATATGTTTTGCCGCTGCAGTAGCCGCATCCAATTTTAGGGGTTTGTCGGCCACCGTCGCTAGAGTATACAGTTTCTCAGGCTGAAAAAAAATGAATAGGTAGTGAAGGGAATCTGATCCAGACCAGGGTGATAGATAGCTCCACCTCATGACTGAATTCTTTCGTCCATCAAAACAATCGAGCTTGGAATCTGGAAAAATGCCAGACTTTGCACAGCCACATTCTCTGAAAGTCTGCATCTTTGTCAAATTTGAATAAGATATGTCTATTATCTAACAGCCCCACATGTACTTCGCCCAGAAATGAAGCAGTGAGAACCTCTTTCCTCAGGATCGTCATCGCCGGTCTTTCCCAGGAGAACTTGCCGACGAGCGTGAATTGGTATTCCACAGCCAGTAGATCTTCTTCTTCATCCATGATGAGGAGAGCAGATTTAGCCTTGAAAGTGGAGATTGGGAAGTTTTTAACTTCAGCAAATGATATTGCGGATTCTGTGCTAGGTTTCTTGCCTAGATTGAGAGCATCCCGGTATTGCTTTGGAGGGGTTGGGACCGGAGCTTCCTCCAGCCGCCCTTCCATGGTTGTGCAATGGGCCGCGTGTCCCTAAATTATTATCGTTGAGGCCGATCCAACGGTTAGGAAATAGTTTTTTTCTAATTTAATGGCTAAACTGTTATTAACTCAGCAGCTTGTTTTCTAGAGAGAACTTCTGACCATACTTTTTCATTGGGCCTTATGCTTTCTTAGTGAAAATATGAGAAGTGTGTCCAATGTGGAGTCTTGCAATAATTTTATGGAATTCCATGAGTCAAATGATGTTGATAACCATTCATTAGAGTCTTCTCCTTTTGATAGCTTTGTAAATTGTACAGAGACACTTCTTGATGATCATTGTGATATCATGAATAAGGATAATATTGCAATGGCTAATGAGAATGTCAACACATTGCTTGAAACTCTTGTTGAGGCACCAACTCTTGAAATGGTGATTGAATCTAAATGGCTAAATGGTGATTGACAAGAAGTGCAAAATGAAATACTCTTACTAATTGATGATAATGCTTTTTGTGTTGTTAACAAAGAAAAGACTCAAGAAATTCCACATGTTAGTCTAGATGATGAAGATGTGAAAATGTTTAATAAAATTGCTAACATGGTGGAAAATTGTTTTATTGATTCATCTATTTTTGAGCTTACTGACGCTAGTCTAGATGAGCTTACTGAGGTTAGTCTAGATGAAGAAGACGTTAGCATTTTTAATGACATATCTAACATGGTGGAAATTTGTTATGTTTATACATCTATTTTTTAACTTATTGAAGAGTGTGTTGAGACCATGGATATACAACAATTGGTTGAGCCTTGCAGGATTACTGTGCCTAGTGTAGTGGAAGAAGAAAATGTTGAGCCTATAATAATGGAAGAAGTAAATGAGGTGCCTTCAATGGGGGAACCTCAGTGGTTCGAAGTGAAGTTTATAGAGGTTGCTCCCCATGTACATGAGCTTAAGCACCTCCTTCAGAATATTTCACAAGTGCCTTATAGGAGGAAAAAGAGTGCTTATGAAAGATTATTTTTCTCATACAAAGAGGGTTATTCCGAATCTTGAGGGAGTAAATTTAGAGAAGTCTAGCTTGAGACTAATTAAATCCAGAACTACTTCTTTCTCATATTACATTCAATAAAGTATTTTGGTTAAGTTTATGTTTCTTGCATTTTGTGATGCTCACTAAGGCTACTTTAGGGTTGTAAGGGCCTACACATGAAGGAAGTTGTAAGGGAAAATAGGCGCTGCACACATGAAGCTAAGTGTGGGGGAGTGGTGCCATGAACCACTCCCGTGCTGCATACAAGCACTTTATTTAACATTTCAAGCATGAATTGTGCATGTGCCACTTAGTGTTGTTAGTTGCATATTTTTACACCATCATGACTCCTAGTCATAGTGCGACACTTTGCTTGCATGCTACCTCCATGTCATGTTTACCTTGCACTAACATGTAGTATATTTGAATGAGTGAGTTCTAATAAGCTTGATTCACCATGTGCAGGAACTTTTTCATGAAAAAAGGGACCTATGGACAAAGACACTTCACCAAGCAAACATTGGAATTCATCACAGATCAATATCAGGGAGCTCCTAAACCTATATTTACTTTACATTGAGGACTATGTAAGTTTTAAGTATAGGGGGAGGGAATGTTTGCTCTGGTTTGTTTCTTTTGTACTTTACATGCTTATTTTCTTTCATGAATGAAGTTTTTTATGCTCTGTGATACAAAGGCTCTGGTTTGTTTCTTTTGTACTTTACATGCTTATTTTCTTTCAAGAATGAAGTTTTTTGTGCTCTGTGATACAAAGCATGTTATATTTCATTTTTTGTGTGAATTTTATTTTAGTTTTGTTGAGTTAGTTTTATCTTTTTCATGTTATACACGTATATGTTGAGTTTTTTTCAACTTTAGTGCAGATTTTACATTGTTGAAAAAGTTTGCAATTTTTTTGAATAAGTGATGTTTTCAAACATCAGTTATGTGTAGTTGACATTTTTGTAGGAGAATTTGTCTATCCATGGAAAGTGCACTAGCATTGGAGTTGGATGTGCGTTCAAAAATTTGAATAAAAATGCTCGATGGTGAGAATAGTTCAATGCTAAGCTGTAGGAGTTAAAACTAGTAGGAAAGTTTGAACTTTAACATAGTTGTTTTCAAGCAATAAAATAGAGTACATACATGGATTGTTGAACTTATGTGAAAAGTCAAGAAATAGAGAATTTTTGAAAATTTCAAGAATTATGCTGAGTAATCCTTAGAAAGCTGTAGTGACACTTAGGCACCAAGGGGAGATGATTTGGGGAAAAAAGGCAGGTTGTGCCAATTAGAAATGTACTGGATGCTAAGTGCAAGGACAATATTCCAAAAGCACACATTTATGAACCACTCCTCTGCGGGACTGCTCTAACACACTGAGTGTGCATTCTAAGAGAATAATCCGCATGACTGGGGATGGAATTCAAAAGCCATAAAACCCAAGGTAATAATTGGAAAGGCCAAGAAGTACCTCAGTGTAATAATGTCATGTGAAAAACGAAGGTAAAGTACTAAAGGATGATAACATGGGGGAAAGAGTGGTAAGAAATGAGGGTAACCAATGATCCTTAAGTTGGTACATTTATGTCTATACAGTGTTTAGAAATCTTCCAGGTTTCGGTATTTTGATCATATATCTCTCGATTTACATCCAAATCGGATGATTCAAGTGCGCCATTGGAAAGCTAAGAAATAGAGCTACAACTTTCATGTTTTGGGTTTTTCGAAATTCGGCCGGGATCATGGAGAAAAATGGCCATTTCTGGACATCGCGACGTGGGAGAAGATCCACGTCGTGACGTGGCTCACTGTTTCGTTTTGTTTTGGAAATCCGTGGACGTCGCGACGTGCGACCTTGCACGTCGCGACGTCGGGAAACGACGGTTTTGCGCTCAAAATTTAGAAATTTGCTATTTTGGCCCACTTTGAGTTTCCTTTTCCGACAAGACTTTTGTAAAGGACTTAGTTGCAAATAGAATTACTATATATAGGGCTAGGGTTTACAGATTTTGGGTGTGACATTATTGGGAGATTTCAAGCAAGGGTTTTCCTTTGTAATATCTAGGGTTTTTCTACCTCTTCCATTACTTGGAGAATAACATCATCTTTTATTGGATTCATGTTTTTACAAGTCGAGATCACATCTAAGGTGTCTTCTTTCCTTATAATCATGTTTTCAATATTGTGCTTAATTGTTAATATTAAGATGATTGATCTAGCCATGCTAGGCTAAATCTTATGTGCTCCCGAGATTATGAATAAGGGTTTTTGTGCTTAATCTACATTCTAAGATCTATTCTATGGTCTTTGTAAATGAGTTTTACTGTGTTCTTCATAATAATGCATGATTTAAGGCCTTAATTATGTATGATAAATATCTTCATAAAGTGCAGTAAATTGCTTAGAGAAAACTTGTTTTAATCTGCTCTACCGCTATACAGGAGGGTTAGAGTAAGTTGTTTGGAATCTATTGTGGGTTGGTTGTGAATTGTTAGATTGATTTACCTTAATTCTCACCTACCGCTATATAGGAGGAATTTGGGGGGGTAGTTTGGCATTAGCGTGACTGGTTCCGGCGTTGCCTCGGCCATAAAGGAGCGGTTGAACTGGAGTGTTTGGTTGAGTTGGTAGTTGCAATAGATTCAGGGTTAATTAAGGAAGTGAACTGTACCTACCGCCATATAAGAGTGTTCAATGAGTTATTTAATATCTAAGAAGTTAAGTGCATCAATCACTCCTTTTCTACCGCTATATAGGAGGGTGTGAGTATGTGTGTTTATCCTTATTTTGCATGACCATAGATAGAATGAATGTGTATGTCTTTATGTAACCCTATCATATAATCTCGAGAGTACACTTGCTTGAATTGCGTTTTAAATCATATCAACATCTTTATTTTAGTTAATTGTTGTTCCTTTTGTTACTTTCAGTTTGTCAATTATAAGAACACAAAAATATTTACTTTAGAACTTCAACATAGTCCTTTCCCTGAGAGAACGAACTCGCTTTACTATCACCTTCATTGGGGTTGTTTAAGCTTGTTTTTGAGTAGGGGTGGATAGCAACCAGGATCACATTTTACATACATATTGGAGTCGTGTTGGAGTTTTTGTTTTTATTTATTTTATTTTTTATTTATTTTTTTTTTGTATTCTTTTCACCCATTCTTTTTACTTCTTGCATGCACAGGACAAGATCTTGTGGATTGCCAGAATATGAATTTGATCCGGAACTTGCTAGGACGTTACGTGATAAGAAGAAGTTGGATTTTGCAGCATTGGCTGGTCAAGAAAATCAGCAAAATATGGGTGATCCTCCAAGGGACCCTCTTATTATTCCACCGGCCCAACCAGAAGCACCTCGTCGTCGATATGGTGATCATTATGAGCCTCGAATGGACAACTTGGATACACCATTCATTAACACTGGAGAGCATTTTCAAATCCCGCCGGCTTTCAATAATTTGGTTCAAAATGGCCAGATTTTTAATGGGATGAGTTCTGAAGATCCACATGCACATTTAAGGACATTCCTTAAAGTGTGTAACACAAGTAATCTCCCACATATCCCCATGATGTTTTGAAGAGAATGTTGTTCCCTTTCTCTCTTCAAGGAGCAGCTGAGAGATGGTATGACTCTATTAATGGGGCGAGGATTGAAACTTTTGATGAGGTTGCAAAGAGATTCATGACCAAATATTTCCCTCCATCTCGAATGGATAAGATCAGAATGGATTTCATGCAGTTCCGTCAAGGTGACAATGAGTCTTTCACAGAAGTTTGTGATAGATTTCAGGAACTGTTCAATAAATGCCCAAACAGTGGGTTGGTGCCGGGACGAGAGTTGAATTTCTTTTGCAATGAACTTAATGTGGATACTATGCATTTAGTAAATCTTTCAGCTGGCGGAAACTTGCGAGATAAAACCCCAGAAGAAGTTGAAGAAATTTTTGAGCGTATAGTAAGCAATGAGCTGATGTTACCCACTGGGAGGAGCAACCTTGGAAGACGTCAAATTGGGATGTTAGAGTTGGATAAAACCACCAATTGGGAAGCACAGATGACAGCCATGCAGAGCCAACTGGCTAGTATTCAAGCAGCATTGACAAACAAAACCACGCCAACTTGTGGTTTATGTCAAGGAGAAGATCACATGGATCAGTGTCCTTAAGTAACAAATGAGCAAGTGCATTATGTCAACTATAATGGGAGTTCAAATCAGTGGAAGCCATCCGGTGGGAACCAAGGATATCAAGGAGGACAGAATCGCCCACAGTATAATACGTCAAGACCAACTTATCCACATGGTTATGGTACCCAACAGAGCACGCAAAACGGTATACCAGAAGCATCGCTGGAGGATGTTATCATAGTGTTGGGGGGTAAGATGGACAAGCTGGAGAAAACAGTGGAGCTTCAAGGAGGCATGTTAAGGGAGCACAGTGCTATTCTTAAGAATGTGGAGATTCAATTAGGCCAACTTGCGAAGGAAGTTCACAATAGACCAGATGGATCTTTACCCAGTGACACTCTTCCCAATCCCAATGGAAGAGAGCATTGTAATGCTGTGACATTAAGAAGTGGTAAGGAATTGCAATCTCCAATTATTACTGAAGAGGATTCTCCAAAGGATGATCAAGAGGTTATCAAGATTCAAATTGAGAAGGAAAATGCTCCCAAGCCAGTTGAACACAAGGGCGATAGTGTTAGCAAAGGTAGGAAGAAAAATCCTCCAAGTGCTTTTAATTTTCCAGAATATGCTCCACCACCACCTTTTCCTCAAAGGTTGCATCCATCAAAGAAGAAGATTTTGTTCAGCAAATTTGCTGAAAAGATTAAGCAGCTCCACGTGGAAATACCTTTGCTATATTTGGTAAAGTTAGCGCCTACTTGCTCGAAATTCTTAAAGGATCTTATCTCTAATAAGGAGCAAATTTTGCAATGTGAGGAGGTGATCCAATTGAATGAGGTTGGCAAATGCTTAATGAAATCAAATCTTCCACCTAAGCTCAAGGATCCAAGAAGCTGCACAATTCCATGCAAGTTTGGTGCGAGATACTTTGCGAAGGCATTATGTGATTTAGGATCTGGTATTAATTTAATGCCTTATTCTATTGCTGTCAGTTTGGACATGGGTGAGCAAGTAAAACCGGTGGCGATAACTCTCCAGTTGACTGATAGATCCATTATTACTCCTATGGGCATAATTGAGGATGTCTTGGTGGTTGTTGATAAGTTCACAATTCCTGTGGATTTTATTATCTTAGACATGGAGGAGGATGAGGCAGTTCCTCTCATATTTGGAAGACCTTTCTTGGCAACTGGAGATGCTTTAATTGGCGTCCGCAGCAAGACCATCACTTTTCGTGTCAATGGCGAAGAGGTAACATTTAATGTCGATTATGATAAGAAGCATCAGAAGGACATTAATACTTGCTTTTACATGGATGTGGTTGAAAATTCAGTTGTTACATGCAATCCTACAAAAACATGTACTGTGAATGATAATGACTCTTTAATGCATATATATAATTCTGAAGTGCATAAGATAGATGAGAGTATAGCATTAGAGTTGAGAAATTTGATTGAAAATGTTTTCATAGAAACTTCCATTTTAGAGATAACTGACAATGTGGAGATGCCTAAAACTGAATACAATGTTAGTTTAGATAAAGAAGATTTGTGGATTTTTCATGAAATAACTAATATGGTAGAGAAATGTTTTATTGATACCTCAATCTTCGAAATTACTGATGATTTTATTGAGACTATGGAAGCAAAGCCGTTGGTGAATTCTTTTATTTCTAACATGGTGGAAGAAAAGGTGACGTCAAATAATGAAGAGTCCTGGGAAATCCCAAGGATAATGGTGCAAGAAGACAAGGAGGAATCTACCTTGGAGGTGCAAGAGTGGTACACTGTTGAGTTCACTGAACTTGCTCCTCAAATGCATGAGCTCAAGTTCCTCTTTAAAGGGCTGCACAAGAAGCATTATGCAAGAAGGCAGAGTGCTCGTGAGAGAGGTTTCTTCTGGTATAACGATGGGTATTCCGAGTATTGAAGGAGTGGGCCATGATAATAAGGTCTAGCTAGGGACCAAATAAACCTAGAACTACCTTCTTACCCTTCTTTTAAAGTAATTGTCTTTATTTTTTTGTTTTTAGTTTTTAGTTTGAATAAAGAAGAATGCTACTTGATACATTGACAAGGATTCAACCGCACAACAAGCTTACCGGAAATGACATGGATAATAGGTGTATTCTTTCCTTTCTAACACATTGAGGACAATGTGTATTTTAAGTGTGGGGGGGATGAAAGTCATGTTATTCGATTCATGTTGTTTTGTATGTCGTTATGATTAAATTCCTGGGAGTTGATGTGTGGATGTTATGCTTTGATTAATGGTTAATTAGTTCTCCTTAGTAGTTTTTACTATTTTATTTTTATGTTGTGTTCCATTCTTATGATCTTAGCCCGAATATAAGTAATTTAGTAAATGATAATTCTTTTCATAGTTAAACCATGTTTTTTATATGTTTTTACATGTTTTTGTGTCGTTTTTATGTGGTATCCAATTTTTGAACAATTTTGATCTTGTTGTGATAAGTGTCATGTTGCCAATGATTTGATTTTATCGAAAGATTCAATGTGGGATAGGAAAGTAATATGCTATCTAAAGGAAGTCGGGTCTTTGATAGAAATTTTAGCATTTTGAGTCGACCATACTCATGCACTTAGGGGAACTACTGAGGGGATTGACTAGTTCGTAATCATTAAGTGGTTGGAGTGTTTTTAACACTTTGTTTGGTTAAAACTCATATAACTCGCTTATAATGTGCTCTATAATAAATGTGCTTGCATAATTTTTTGCACTTAATGCTTTTGCATTTTTAAGCTTGTTATGCTCATACTATTGTCCCTCTATGAGATTGCTTTTAATAATAACCCTAAGAGAACTCATATGGATGGTAACGGAGATTAGAAGCCATAAGACTCTGGCTTCATATTGTCACTCCTCTGCGAGACTGCTCTTAAACGAAAAGTCAATGGAGAACTTGCATGAGTGGGAATGGGTCTAAAACTCGAATGTGAGACAGTACTCCAGGTGGATGTCACGGGAATTCCAATGAAATACCCTAATTAAGTGTGACAGTCTGGGGAAACATGTGTTATATATAAACCTAAAGGTTTGCTGAGTGAATTCTCATTAATATGAGCTGAATAATGAATCTTTAATATGATTAGTGAGAAAGAGTTGAGACAAAGACTTAGTTGTTGGAGCCCTGGCTTATAGTGTGGTTGTGGATGATTTATGAACTAAGGTGGAACCTATCGCACACACACACATGGTTGGCTCAACGTGTCTAAATGAGTATATCAATGCACTTTGATAACTTTTGGGGACTCATATTATGTGTAGTTGGCATTTGAATACTTGCGATTATGAGGATAAGACATGGCACTTGTTCTTAGATCGTATTGATGAATTGGATGCATTTGTTGTTATGTGTTAGTTCTATTTGTTAAGAGTTTTTGTGTTAAGTTTTTGTTTTTAGTATTATCGTGTTTGGCTTAGTTTGTACGGGACGAACAAAGGTTAAGTGTGGGGGAATTTGATGAGGTGAATTTATTCACCTTTTATCTGTGGTTTTATACTTGATTCTTTGGTCGTTCTTGTTCTTTTTTATTCGTTTTAGTGTTTTATTTGTAGGTTTGTCGACCATGGTGTATGCTTGGAATAGGAAAATCACACGAGAGTCGAATCGGATCCAAAATGAGAGGAAAATATTGAGAAATATCAAAAAAGACGCGAATTGGCCAAAAAGGTGCATTTCGTCACAAAGAAGCTGGTTCCGTATTTCACAAGATGTTCAAGGTATTAATTCCAATTGTTGATGATCAATCCTATATTAAAAGACCTTGGATAGAGTGGAAGATAAGTTTCAAGTTGATCCCATTGAGGTTCGAGACTCCAAGAAGGGTTAACATCGCGAAACACGAGGAAAGGTGATGAAAAACAAATGTTGAAGAAATCTACCAGGGTTTGGTATTTTGATCATATCGCTCTCGATTTACATCCAAATCGGATGATTCAAGTGCCATTGGAAAGCTAAGAGATAGAGCTACAACTTTTATGTTTTGGGTTTTTCGACATTCGGCCGGGATCATGGAGAAATATTTCCATTTCTAGACGTCGCGACGTGGGAGAAGATCCACGTCGCGACGTGGCTCACTGTTTAGTTTTGTTTTAGAAATCCGTGGACGTCGCGACGTGCGACCTTGCACGTCGCGACGTCGGGAAACGATGGTTTTGCGCTAAAATTTGGAAATTTGCGATTTTGGCCCACTTTGAGTTTCCTTTTCCGACAAGACTTTTGTAAAGGACTTAGTTGCAAATACTTTCATAGAATTACTGTACATAGGGTTAGGATTTACAGATTTTGGGTGTGACATTATTGGGAGATTTCAAATAAGGGTTTTCCTTTGTAATAGCTAGGGTTTTTCTACCTCTTTTCCTACTTGGAGAATAACATCATCTCTTATTGGATTCATGTTTTTACAAGTCGAGATCACATCTAAGGTGTCTTCTTTCATTATAATCATGTTTTTAATATTGTGCTTAATTGTTAATATTAAGATGATTGATCTAGCCATGCTAGGCTAAATCTTATGTGCTCCCGAGATTATGAATAAGGGTTTTTGTGCTTAATCTACATTCTAAGATCTATTCTATGGTCTTTGTAAATGAGTTTTACTGTGTTCTTCATAATTATGCATGATTTAATGCCTTAATTATGTATGATGAATATCTTCATAAAGTGCAGTAAATTGCTTAGAGATAATTATGCATGATTTAAGGCCTTAATTAAGTTGTTTGGAATCTATTGTGGGTTGGTTGTGAATTTGTTAGATTGATTAACCTTAATTCTCACCTACCGCTATGTAGGAGGAATTTGAGGGTTTGTTTGGCATTAGCGTGACTGGTTTCGGCGTTGCCTCGGCCATAAAGGAGCTGTTGAACTTGAGGGTTTGGTTGAGTTGGTACTTGCAATAGATTCCGGGTTAATTAAGGAAGTGAACTGTACCTACAGACATATAGGAGTGTTCAATGAGTTATTTAATAACTAAGTAGTTAAGTGCATCCATCACTCATTTCCTACCGCTATGTAGGAGGGTGTGAGTATGTGTGTTTATCCTTATTTTGGATAACCATAGATAGAATGAATGTGTATGTCTTTATGTAACCCTATCATATAATCACGGGAGTACACTTGCTTGAATTGCGTTTTAAATCATATCACCATCTTTATTTTAGTTAATTGTTGTTCCTTTTGTTACTTTCAGTTTGTCAATTATAAGAACACAAAAATATTTACTTTAGAACTTCAACATAGTCCTTTCCCTGAGAGAACGAACTCGCTTTACTATCACCTTCATTGGGGTTGTTTAAGCTTATTTTTTAGTAGGGGTGGATAGCAACCACGATCACATTTTACATATATATTTGCCCCCATCAACAGTGTTTACAAGTTGAGGACTTGAAAAGAACTAATAATAAAATCTTTGCATTCTCTATTTTTGCTTTGATCATAAGTGAGACTTGAGATGTATGTAAGCCTTTGCACACAACTCACATATCTATGTTAAAGCTTCAAATGAGTACAACTTGGCTTTGATGAATGCCATGAAGAATTGAGCATATCCTCACCACTAGAGTTTAATTGGTTTAACTAAACAATGTGCACATCCAATAAAAGTGTCAAATGTTCTTGAAATGGATGGGTAGGTTTTTCTACAAGAGAGTTCACTATGTAGAACTGTGTGTTGTGTGTTGGTGTAGTGTTGTGAACTTGGTGAAAAGCTAAGTGAAATTGATAAGTTGGTTTTATACCAACTTATATGTGTTATTTCACTTAGCTTTTGCCTTGTTTTTCATGCAATTGTGTAGTGTTTTGTGTCATTGTGTGCATTTATGTGGTTTTGAACTTGGTGTGCTTAAATGGTGAAAAAGACCAAATAATGATGATGAGATAAAACAAATGTGGGTTTTAACTTAAAGAACAAGGAAAGAATTAAAAAAGGGCTTGAATGATGTTGGAAGAATTTTAGGAAAACCTAAACATGCCTATCTTCCTTAGTTTGAAGTTGGGCAGAACTGGTTGTGTGAATTCTTTTGAGTGTAACTTTCTCAATACTAATCCTAATGATGCGATCTTGGATGTTCTGGAAATATCTTTGTGTGTACTTCATTTCTTATGTTTTAACGTTCTCCCAGTTCTGTGTGAAAATATGCGAAACGAGAGAATCTTTGCAATTATTAAATTGTTGAGCTCACTTCCACAGTTTGGTAGATTGTTCATATATTGAGCTAAAGAGCTCCAATGATGCTGATCTTTAAACCAATGGAAAGCCAAGAGAAAGATCTAAAACTACCAAAAAGTCCAATTTAGAGACTAAGACAAACATATATTGCATACGATTGGAGTATTGTGCTGAAACGGGTTGGCTCGCCGCACACAATCACGCATCTCACCGCACTCACTCACGCACCTCGCCGCACACACTCACTCACCTCGCCGCACGAATGTGCGGAGAGCTAACCAGATTACCGCACAAGTGTGCGGCGACCTCACATTGGTCGCACGCGCATGTGCAGCAAGTTCCCGTACAGCACACACAGTTTCGCCAAACTTCCGTATTTAGGCGATAACTCTCTCATTCTACCTCCCAATTGAGTGATTCAAAAGGCTATGGAAAGCAAAGACTTAGGGCTACAACTGTCATGTTTTCCGTTTTTCGAAATTCACAACGTATCAGGGTAAGATTTTGGTTGGAAATTCATCTTGTGAGGGTGCAATGTATGTTGAAATGTGCAAGTGTGCAAAAGTGTTATGAGGTGTGAGCTCACTTTCGATTTTTGTGAGGGCGAGACCTCGTGGCGAGACCTCACCACTAATAAGGTTGTGAGCTCAAGTTTCATTGGCTTTCTTTATAACATTTGCAACTTCATGTAAGCATTCATTTTGCAATCCATGATTTGAGAATTGTTTCATGTATTATATTTTCCATTTCAGGAGTGAAGAATGAATCATGTAGTTACGATGGCATTCTTCATTTCCACTTTCACTTAGTTCCATCATGTGATTCTCACACTCACCTTCATAGCATCTCATTGTCACTCATCTTTAAACTTCAATTCATTCATTCTCAAGATATCTTTTTATCCTTCTTTTGTCCTTTTCATATATCTCACTTCTTAACACATACACTTCACAACACTTCACACACATAAGTTCTTGTGTGTGATCTTTTCATTCTTCATTCCTTCATTCATTCTTACATACATTTCAACACTCACACCTCATAACATTTTTGCACACTTACACAAAAATGGCGAGACCTCGCCACGAGGTCTTGTCGGTTCTGGTTTATATGAGAGCGAGACCTCGCCGTGAGGTCTCGCCCTTTTTTGTGATGTGAGAGCGAGACCACACTGCGAGGTCTCGCCGTTTGGAATGTGTGAGGGCCAATTTTTGACGTTTGTTTTGGTGTTTGTAATGTTTGTTATAAATTTTCTAAGTGTGGGATTTTGTTTCTTCTTGCACAGGTGTGTAGGAAGCCGTGACTGATGGAAGCTCGAAGACGCAAGAAGCATGCTGGAGGCGTGAAGAACCAGGGCCCAGAAGCGCGATTGGCTATTAGGTGTTAACTGGTTGTTGGATTTTCACTCAAGGCAGTGGCATTCTTGTAAATTGGTAGCCATTTTACGTTTGCGTATTAATTACGTTTTTTGTAACCTCTATAAATAGAAGATTTAGTCGTACTTTACGAGGGGGGATCAGACTCTTAAGAGACTTTTGATTTTGGAGAGCGGGAGCTTTCTCTCACTAGAAATTCTTTCTCTCTCTAGAATCACTCTCTCTTCCATTTCTTCTCCTATCGTGATTCCGATTGAACTTGTGAACAGATCATGGAATTCTCATTCTCAATTAACGGAGTTTTTGACAATTCTTACACATTTGCTAGTAAATTCTTCCAATATATATGAAAATGAATTATTTTGAACTTGAATGTGAAGATCGTGATATGAGAATGAGGTTTCGTGGTTAGATCAGTGATGCTTTAGGGTTGAAACCGGGATGATTGTGCAATTAGACTACGTGATGCCTTGCAATTGATACAACTCGTGAAGATTTAGATCGTACTTGAAATTAATGCTGGAATCTTGTTAAGTCTTACGTATTCATGCTCTTATTGACTGATTTTTGCCTTGGTTGTGGTCGCCATGCTAAGTCGGGATTAGAATCACATTTAGGAGTAAGGAATGCATGAGATGAGAACCTTAAGTACGAAAATTGAGTATTCTCACTTGTTTTACCTGTTCATGAATTGAGATGCGGTCGCCATGCCGGTGGAAATTCATTGAATCATTAGAATAGAGTGAGGAGAGACTATCTAAGGCTAACGAAGACAAACAAACCTAGGTTAGGCCTCGCCATGGGAAAACCTCACGATTTTCATGCTACAGTAGCTAGTCTTGGGCAGTTGAGATGTTGCGGTTTTTCAACCATCACTCTAGGGTCTCGCTATGGGAGAGAGTGGTGACAGGGAGTGTAGGATAACAAGCAGTCGACATGCTGATAGTATTCTATGTTCCTAGGCAACTTGATCTCCTCTCTGTGTTTCTTGTGTGGCAATTGCATTGCATTTGAGTAGTCTATTAGTGCAATCATCCAGCACCTAAACCCTAGGACATCAGTTTTGTTATTTGATTCTACACAACACTTATTGTTCTTGTTTCTTGCATTATTCTCAATTTCTCTGTTTTTTACTAGTTAGTATTCAATTTCTTGTTATCTTTTCCTTTTGACAATCTCGGAACAAATACTGAATTTGAAGAAGCCATCCCCTTCCCTGTGGATACGATCCCTCTCACCATATCTATATTAGTGAATAGGGTAAAATTGTAAGCACACGACACGCTTGTCAAATCCTTAGATCAGAGTGTAAAGAAGTTCTCTATTGCTAATGAAGACTAAAGAACATAAATTCAGGCTTCGCCATGGGAAGTCTTTAGGACCTAATTGCTATAGTACTTAGAAATAGGGAATTGAGACGTTGCGGCGCAAATTCATCAGTCTTAGGCCTGGCCATGGGAAAGAGTGATGTTAGGGAGCTAAGAATGCAGTGCGGTCGACATGCCGACTGTAGACTAGGTTGCTAGGCAACTGAGTTATCCTCTTGAATTGCTCGTATATCAATTGCATTGCCTGAGTTGTCCAGATGGGCATTCATCTGATGGAATAGCCCTAGGACATCCGCTTCTGTCTCCTTGCATTTACATTTTACTTTCATTTTTGTTTTGTTCTGCTTCTGTGACAAATTTTTCAGAGTAACTTGAGAAATTGCTTGAAACCACTCTCTTCCCTAAGGAGTGAAACCCTATCACCGCTGCTACAGTTAATTGGGGATAAATTGGTGAGCGTATGATAGCTAGCATTAATTTTTGGCGTCGTTGCCGGAAAAGGCACGGTTTCTCGAATTTTCTTGTTTTGTTATGTTTTTGTACTGTTTTCTTTTGTTTACATTTGCAATTCTTGTTACTATTGTTTGAGTTTCTATTCTGTTATGCATTACTCTTGGTGTGTGTGTGTCTTGTATGCCCAGATCTCTTAGGTTTGCAGGAGAACCAGAGTATCATCTTGATCTCGAGTTGGTGAGATGATGCGAATGAGCCGTGTCCATGTCCATGGTGCCAAAATCAAAGATTAAATGCTGAAAGATTCTGTCACATTTTGGTATTTTTGATGTATCTCTCGAAATATAATTCGGAATTTCGTGATTCAAGTGGACCTATAACGATAAGACATAGATCTACAACATTTATGTTTTACAGTTCACGAGATTCTGACGTTATCATTGTTGAAAATGCCTACCAAGATTAGTGACGTGATTCTGGCAGATTACCGTCGCGGATTTCATGGACTACATTGAAGACCAAGATAGCGTGCTTGGGCTTTGCAATATTGGATCACGCCATTACTTTTAATTAATAGAGTACGGTCAATTACAAAAAAAAAGTATATATTCGGACTTTTGTTTCTTTTATTTATTTTATTTTATTTTACATTTTTGAAAGAACTAATTGTTCTTGAGTTGATACTTGAAAACTACCATGTATTGAAAGTGCCATATCTTGCTCAATACAACTTGGAATCAAGTGATTCAAATTGCGTTCTCTTCGTCTTAGAGTCTACTTTGTGTTTACTTTAGTTTCTAGAGTTAAATTAATTTATACCCACACGTGTTCTAAATCTTCTTGTGACGTGTTTTCTTTGATAATTTTCTTTGGTTTTTACTTGTGTAATTTTTGTTGTGGAACATGCTGATTGAGACTTGTTCTATAAATCATTGAACTTTGTATGTCTCAATAGTTCTAACACATTCATTACTTGAGAGTATTAGCTAGGATAAACAAAAGAAAACACTATCTAAATAGAGTGGAGAGTACCTACTCCCCAAAGTGAGAAACCCGTGAGGAATATATATATATATATTTCTTGTGTTTTCACTAATATTGCAGGCTTACTTAATCAATGGAGAGAAAAATCACAAATGATCTTAAGTTGGAAATTGCTGAATTGATGGAAGAACTCCGTAAGATGATACACCCTCAAGATGAAATAAAGGAGTCTAAAACCATTTCTATATCATGTGCAAAAGAGTTTCATACAAGGTGCAATGTCCAAGATAAAGTGTGTGCTATGGTGATTGATTGTAGGAGAAGCTCTAACTTTGCTAGTGAGCTAATGGTAGAAAGGTTGAATATGCAAACCACTCCACATCCAAATCCTTACTTGCTGCAATGGGGTGATAATTTTGGTGAAGTATTGGTGTCAATGCAAGTCAAGGTTGCATTCTCCATAGGAAAATACAAAGATGAAGTAGTATGTGATATATTTCCTATGCAAATAGCCCATATTTTATTAGGGAAACCGTGGCAGCTTGATTGCAAGGGTGCTTATAATGATCTCAAAAATTGTTATTCACTCAAAAAGGATGGTAAAAAGTTTAATCTCCGAGCTTCAACACCTTGTGAAATTTCTGAAGATCGAGCTAGGATTGCTAAAGCTTGTAATGATATGAGAGAAGAAAAAGAGAAAGAAAAGCGCGAGTTGGAAAAACAAAAGAGAGAAAAAGAATTGAAAGAAAAAGCTGAAAAAGAAAATCAAAAGAGTGATTTAGTTAGTATAGGCCGCGAGCAAAATAAGTGTAATAGAAAGAGTGAGAATGCGAGTTCATTGAAAGACAAACAACAACATCTTGTACTTATGAATTCTAGTGATCACAATTTAAATTGTTTGCTGCCTAGTTCTTCTGTTTTGCAGATTCATGGCATTCCTAACTGTTTAATGGAGTTCGAAACAACTCATTATCAATTGGAAGGAGTCAAATCTGTCATGACTTGTTTCCCACAAGGTAAGCATGGTAAGTTAGGTAAGTTTTCACTTGATTTTGATCTTAAAAATGTTAAGAACTTTGTTCTTATCAATTCGGTTGAGTTTCAAAGATTTCAATCTATTTTTAATCAATTTCAGAAGTTTCCCTATACTTTTACACAAATGGTTTGAAATTTTGTCAAGATTATTTTAGAGTCTTAACACGTTGAGTTTTGATAAGCAAATCGATTTACATAATTCTTCAATAGTTACATCAATATATTTTGAACTGAATGAATTCATGTATAGCATGTTAGTGTGTTATGTTGCTTATTTAATACATGAGTTACATTCTGAATTTTATGTTAATAATTTCGACCATAATCAAATCCTTGTGTGCACTAAACAAAGTGTTAATTATACTTGCTGGAATAACATTTCTTTTGATTATTTGATTTGTGCAATTGCACATTCTGTTTTCATTCCATTCCAAAATCAAATTTATCAACTTCAAAGAGGTAATCCGGTTGTTCAACACTTGTTTGGTAAGTTATCTAAGTTCCGAATTTCTTTAAAATTCCAAAAGGTAAAGTATTGTGTTTGCATCTATTTCTTAGATTGTTTATATTCTGTTTTTAATTTTCGGAATTGTATTTTTGTTTTTGATAACTTCAGCATGCTTACAAAGTGTTTCAAACATTATTGTGATTTACATTGCATCCGGGATATATATATGTTTAGTTGTTATGAATATTCTTATGAATCCTTGGATAGTATTTGTAATTACATTAATAAATGTTTACATATTTTTATTTTACACATTAAAGTCGTTTTCTATGTTAGGGTTAATGTGTCCATGCATGTTATTACTAAGTTTGTCTTGAATACTTTCATATTGTCAAAACTACTAAGTTCGCATTTATATGAAGTGTTTAAATTGTTTCGTGATGCATTTATTAATAGGATTTCTGATTTGCATTTATTACATGATGTATATTTGCATAATTTTTATGAATTTTCTTTCCAATGTTGTGTTTTTCATGACTTTCACAATATACATCTTGCACAACGTGTTAAAATTAATCATGCCTTATGTGATTTACGCATGCAAACATATTCTGCCCGATCCATTCTTTTGGTGAAAGAAAATCATTTTACATCTTATTCTAGATTGTTGAATTTTCCTTTATCTTATACATTTGTTTTGTTCTTGCAGAATATAAAAGCATGTTGGCCGAGATGTATATCATTCAAATTCTATTTGGCTCGAGTTTGCATTGAGTTCGTGATATTGGTGTTTGATCCAGGAGCTCAATTTCAAGATTCGAGGACGAATCCTTTCCGAGGAGGGAGGGATTGATGCGAATGAGCCGTGTGCATGTCCATGGTACCAAAATCAAAGATTAAATGCTGAAAGATTCTGTCACGTTTTGGTATTTTTGATGTATCTCTCTCAATATAACTTTGCATTTCGTGTTTCAAGTGGCCCTATAACGATAAGACATAGATCTACAACGTTTATGTTTTACAGTTAATGAGATTCTGACGTTATCATTGTTGAAAATGCCTACCAAGATGAGTGACGTGATTCTGGCAGATTACCATCGCGGATTTCATGGACTACATTGAAGACCAAGATGGCGTACTTGGGCTTTGCCATATTGGATCACGCCATTACTTTTAATTAATAGGATTTATTTGTATTTTAATTAATTACGTCCGAACCATTAATATGGGCTTTATTAATTCATTTTTTAATAAATTACTTGGTCCAGTTATCTTGCATGATAATTGCAAGTATTATTTAGGAAAGTAGTCTCCTACTTTTTGGGAGATGTAATTCTTTTAGGGAATTATTTAGTTAATTAGTTATCAACTCTAATTTGGAATGTTTCCTAAAATTGGATTGGTAAGTCAAAAAGCAAAGTTGTACTTGGCTTCTACTAGGGTTTCTTGTTTCCTATTTTCATAAGCCTTATTTAAGGCATGATTTGTAAAAACGTTTTTAATAGAGAATTTTCAGAATTTTAGCCTTGCTAATTCGTGATTAACACTTTGTGTTGTCAAAGCCTTGAAGATCTATTTTATTCTTCATTGTAGACAGTTTACCTTTAGCGTGACCTTTAGGTGACTTCACTAAAGTTCTTGATTTCAAGAACCAGCCAAATCGACTAAGTTTAGCTCTTGAATTTTCACGAGTTAAGACAAATCCATTTGTTATAAACGTGGGGGTTTGATTTACTTCAAGTCATTCCTTTTGGTTTCCCCTTGATTTCTTTCTGTCCAAATCTGTTTTGGTGTTATTGTTTTAACATTTTTGTGCAGCAACGATCCGAAGTTTGTGGTGGATTGTTTGGTCCAGGAGCTTGAGCCTCGACCTTTCACATCATGAGAACTTTGAGAATTGAACAGAGAGAAAGAAGAATGGCTAATCAGGAAGCAAGACCACCGAGATTCGATGATCACTATACCATTAACTGAGAATGGGTTTGATCAACAAGACATTGATGTGGAAAGCTATTATATACTTGCACAAATCATGTCTATGATCACTCAAAGACAATTTTTTCAAGGACTGAATAATGAGGATTCGAATGAACATCTTGAATTGTTCTTGGGATTATGCAGTACCTTCAAACTTCAACGTGTACCTCGAAGTGAAGTACATCGCATTCTATTTCCTCTATCTCTTAGGGGTAAAGCAAAGCACCGATTCAAATATATTGGAGGCATAAATGCTACGACATCCTTTGAAGAGCTACAGAAGAAATTATTGGCTAAATACTTTCCACCAAGTAAGCTAGAGAAAAGAAGGATGGAAATCATGAACTTCCAGCAACATCAAGGAGAGACATTCCGTGAAGCTTGGGAGCGCTAAAATGACTTGATCAGACAATGCCAAAATCATGACCTTGGTGAGATAAGGGAACTGAATACTTTCTTTAAGGGACTTACAACAGAGTCTTCAACGATGATCAAGGCTTGTGCCAATGGAGCCTTTAAAGACAAAAGTGTTCTAGAAGTGAGGGAGCTTTTTGATAAGATTAATTGCTGAAGATGAATAACTTTTCCCTAAGACAAGAAAGCCGCATGGAAGAAAGCAAAGAGGCATTTTGGACCTTGATGATGAAACTTCCCTAGGAGCTAAATTTGAAGCTCTTGCAAAACAAGTGCAAACATTGAAGGCCACACAAGCCAAAGCTCCAGTGCTTTCTTGCCGCCTGTACAAGGGAGAGTATTATACCGACGAATGTGCTATTACCACGAAGTCATTGCAATATGTCAACAGCTATAACAAGCCGCAGTATTCTTAAAATTATTCTGGAGGTAATAGACAATATGGGAGTGGTCCAAGCAATTGGGGATAGCAAAATAAAAATCAAGGAGGACAATACTTCCAAGGCAATGATAAAAAAAGGTCTTCAAATTCACCTCCAGGGTTTGATCATTAGCCAAATGTACAAGAGCGAAGAAAGCCTTCCATTGAAGATATGTTCCATCGTATTATGGACAAGCTGGACAAGAGTGAACAAAGTTTTGCTGGTTTAGAGACTAGCGTTAAATACCATGATGCAACAATCAACAACATTGAAATGCATTGGGCCAACTAGACAACGCAGTGCATCATTGGCCCAACAGATCTCTTCCAAGTGATATAGTTCCTAATGCTATTACCTTAAGAAGTGGAAAACAATTGCCAAGGACCACTACAGAGGGTGACAATGATCAAAATGAAGCTATAGTTGAAACTGAGAAAGATTGTGCAAATGAGGCCATGGCACCTGAAAAGGAGGAGGTGCACGATAATGAAGGAAAGGATGTGACTAAAAAGGCTAGAGGACCACCAAGTCCTTTCAACTATCTAGAGTATGCTCCTCGGCCTCCATTTCCAAAAACGGTGAAACCACCACCAAATCGAGGACCACCGTTTGATCGTTTTTTGAATTTGGTGAAACAAGTCAACGTGAGGTTACCTTTGCTTGACTTGGTGAGTGCTATGCCAAAGTATGCAAAATTCTTTAAAGATCTCATTTCCAACAACAAGAACTCTAATTCTCTCTGTTTCTACGATCATGTAATCAGCCATCAAATAATCTAAACCTAATTTTAATCTCAGCCACTAATTTCTTATCTAGATCAATCTTGACCTCTTGTCCCTTAACGGCTCATTACTAATTATAGTACACCTCTCTTCCTCGGCTGCCTATGGCGGGGCTACCAGAGCCTCCGCCCCTGCCTCTGGCTCTCTTTTACAAAGATGCTAATGGCATCAAGATCAAACCTCAATAGGAAATAGACCTCTCATTCTCCTCCCTACAGCACAAGACCAGCTTGGATTCCTTCAAGTGGTAGCCAGCCCTACTCATCATAGAGGAGGAAAAAGATGCACTGGCCTTGAACTTCAAGTGGACACGGGTTGCGAAATTTTCGTGAAGGACAGCCATGGCTACCCTTCGGAAGGATATCCTAGCTACCCCCTTCAAGGGAGAGTGCTTTATCGGATTATTAGACAGTAGACATGTGTTGCTCAAGTTTAAACAGGAACAAGACTTCCAAAGGATGTGGCTTAGGAAAATATGGCATTTTAGTGGATTTCATGCTCGAATATTCAGGTGGTCTAAGGAGTTTGATCAAGTGGTAGAACCATCCATCGCCCCCGTCTGGATCCGCTTCCCCCTGCTTCCAATTCACTTCTTTAGCAAGGACAAACTGTACTCCCTTGCATCGGCTACAGGAAAACCACTCAAACTAGATGTTGTGACAGCCTAATTCAACACTCTCCTCCGACCAAGTGAGGCTAGGGTGTGTTTAGAGATCTACATTCTTAAGGAGATCCCCCACAGGATCTGGATAGGGAGCATACAGAACAGTAAGTGGCAGAAGATAGAAATCGAAGACAAACCTGAGTATTGTTCATCTTGCAAGAAGTTAGGGCATAGTAGTCAGGTATGTAACCCGATGGCCAAGAAAGCGCCTATCAAAATGATGAAAAAGATAGTGGAAAATCCAAAATCCCAACATGAATGGACCCAAGTCAATCGCAGGAAAACTAATAAGGCATTGAATGGAAAAGATATCTCAGAATCTGTAGCCACAAATCCCTTTCCTTCTCAGAAAGGTAAAGAGGTAATCCAGGCCCTCCTCTCCTAATTCATAGCCCAGGAATTTATAGACCTCCCAGGAGGCTCAGCTCCCCTCATCGTTCCAGAAAAGAATGCCACTCAAATGATTAAGAACAACCAAACTCAAGGAGAAAAGGTGATCCTAAAGGAAAGAGGCCAACGCCAAACTACAGAACCTTCGGGAGAAGGTCATGAATCTCATGACAGTCCCTTGGAGGTCCAACATGAGCAAATTTGTACAAACTCCCCTACTACTGCTACCCCAGAAGATGGTAATGGGGAGGATAAGCAGGAGGAGACTCAGAATCTAGCCCTTAATGCACCTGATAATCCCTCAGTAAACTCACTGAATCGGGTGGCCACGCCACAACCTGAGCACCTTCTCGAGGAGGCAAACATTGTAAAGGAATGTGGCAACCCTGAAGAACAGGAGAAAGAAGTCTGTGAGCCAGCCCAGAAAGATACCTTAATCGGTGCTGAAAAAGAAAATGATTCACCAACATTTATAGCTAAGTCCGAGCAATTAGCTCAACATAGAACATCACCTTGTTTGAAAAAAGTTGACTCGTCTTCTAATCTGCAGGATCTACACACTGATTCAGAAGGGGAATTGATGGGAACTGAAGAGAATGTCATTGAGAAATATCAGCAACATGCAAAATCCAAAAACCTCATATTCAAAAACAAGGGCGAAAGATACCTTCAATCAGAAGCAAGTCAAGGGCCAAAACGGAATCCAGTATAACACTCCGGACAAAGGAGACAAAGACTAGTCACAAAGAGGTTAGTTTTTAATGATTAAGTCAGTATTCTGGAATATACGAGGGATAATAGTGAAAGAAAAATTACATAGAGTAAAAAAAATAATCAGGAAAAATCATGTCAACTTACTGGCAATTGCTGAGCCATTTGCTAGGACTTATTATATGGAATTGGTGAAGAAAAAGCTGAATTTTGATATCTGTATAGCTAATGGAATCAATAAAATCTGGCTACTAGTTAGGAAACCATTTAGCTGTCAACTGTTGGAAAGCACAGATCAACACATTAATTGTCAATTGTACCATCCTGAAATGCAAGCCCATGTGATAGTGTCGACTGTATATGCAAAATTTACAGCTAGGGAAAGAGAGGTGTTGTGGGCATCCCTAGCTAAATACTCCTAGAATAGTGACCCTTGGCTTTTATGGGGAGACTAGAATTGCGTTGTTCAGGTAGCAGAAAAGAAAGGTGGAAAACCATGCTCGGTCAAAGATATGTAGTTAACAGACTTTATTGATAGCATGGGGCTAGTGGAACCATAGTTTGTAGGGTTTTTATACACCTGGTGTAATAATAGAAGGGGTGCTGCTAGAGTGTGGAAAAGACTGGATAGATGTCTAGTCAATCTGAAATTTGTGCAATCTAACATCTAGATTGGTGTACAACATGCTATTAGATCCCCTTCTGATCATTCCCCTCTAATAGTTCAGGTTGGGGTGAGGAGGGAGAGTGGTGCTAAAGCTTTCTGTTTTCAAAATTTTTGGACTGACCACCCTAGTTTTCTAAATATTATTGAAAGTGCTCGGCAAAGGCCCACCTGTGGTAAACCTTTAAGGGTATTAGCTGAAAAGTTGAAGAACACTAAGAAGGTCTTAAAATAGTTGAACATGGACACCTTTAGGAATGTTCTCTCAACTGTTCAGGTAGCTGAACAGAACATGGCTAAAGTGGAAGCTGAGGATGCAGTTAGTCCTCTACCTAGAGAGGCCCTAAGCAAGGCTGCTGCACAGCTGAAACTTGCAACAGTAAGGGAGGAGAAATACTGGGCACAAAAAGCTAATGTTATGTGGCTGGAAAAAGGAGACAGAAATTCCTCCTTTTTCCATGCTGCCGTGAAACAAAGGTGAGCTAGAACACGTATCTGTAGGATCAGAGGGTAAGTGGGGCAATGGGTAGAAGGGGATAAGGGTATAGGTGAAGAGGCAGTACGTTACTTCTCAAATCTGTACACAGCCGAGCAAACCTCAGAACATATTAGACCTAGCCTAACTCCTAAACTGGTGACATTAGAATGGAATGACATACTGATCTCTGACCCTACCATGGAAGAGCTAAAGGACATTGTCTTCTCTTTGGGGGAGGACAGTGCTCAGGGACCGGATGGATTTGATGGACACTTCTATAGAGTGGCCTGGAACATCATCTAGGAGGACTTTTAACTAGCAATGGTTAGCTTCCTAAATGGATAGGAAATTCCCAAGGCAGTGGCAGCCACGTTGATTGTTTTAATACCTAAGATACTTAATCCATCCACTTTTTATCATTTTAGACCAATTAGTCTGCGTAGCTTTATTAACAAATTGCTCTCAAAACTGATAGCAAAAAGATTAAGCAAACTACTTCCTTGTCTAATTAGTGAAAACCAAAGTGGATTCGTGCTAGGGAGACAATTTTTAGACAATTACTTGTTGGCTAATGAGTTAATGACTTCTATGCCTAGTAAAAACAAAAATGGGAATATAGCAATTAAACTTGATATGGAAAAAGCTTACGATATGGTACATTGGCCATTCCTTTTGCAAATGATGCGACAATTTGGATTTGGAGAGAGACTAATTGACACCATATAGAGGCTGATATCGAGTGTTTGGATGTCCATTCTCATTAATAGATATCCACAAGGGTGGTTCAATACGACTAGAGTCTTAAGACAAGGCGATCCCTTGTCCCCTCTACTTTTCATTATAGGTTCAGATTATCTCTCCAGACTATTAAACCTATCCATAAACCATGTTCCAGCCTTTAGTGTACCTAGAGGCTGTCAAAAGATATCCCATCTTGCATATGCGGACGATGTTATAATTTTTTCTGTGGCTTGTCCTAAATCTCTAACTAGATTGATGGAGGACCTCAGCCACTATCAGGCAGCTTCAGGTCAAAAGAGCAATGAGGAAAAGAGCTGTTATCTTCTTCACCATAAGATATCTAGTTATAAGAAATCCCTGGTAGGAAGATCGACAAAATTTCAGAAAGGAGAATGGCCTATTAACTACTTGGGAATCCCTCTTCATTATGGTAAAATTAAAGCTAAGCATTTTAACATGCTAATACAAAAGGTGAGAGATAGATTAGGATCATAGAGCACAAATTTCTTGTCAAAATGAGGGAAAATTACACTAATTAGAAGTGTACTATGTGCTATCCCAATATATTCCATAATGGTTTTGAGTCCTCCGAAATATGTCTTGCATCAGATCGAGGCCATTTGTGCAAATTTTCTTTGGCAAAGGGAAAAGGATCATAGGAATTACCATTGGATTAAATGGGAGAATCTGTGTTTTCCCATAGAGGAGGGAGGGATTGTTTTAGGGCTTTGGAAGACATTATATCTGCCCAAAACTTAAAATTGTGGTAGAAATTTCGAAAAGGAGATACACTCTGGGCAGAATTTCTATCTCAGAAATATTGTGGTGTAACACAACCTTCACAAGTTATCTCTTATCGAGGTGATTCAAACACATGGACTAGGTTGCTGAAAGCTACATATATGGTAGAAATATTTATTGTGATCCAGGTGGGAGAGGGTAGATGCCACATGTGGTATGATAACTGGATTGGAAGTGGGAAACTATGTCAATACCAGTCTGCTCCTGATAATTTGAGTCTGGAGGACTACATAAGCAATGGCATGTGGGATCTGAATAAATTGAAGGCAATTGATGAGGTGCTGAAAAACAAGATCCTAAGTTGGCCAGTTCCTCAAATTGGGGGAAGGGATCAACTGAGATGGCTGCTACGTGAGCATGGAGATTTCTCCATGAAATTTGCTTTCCACCAAGTTAGAAGGAGAAGGGACAGCAGTATTTTTTATCACAAAATCTGGCTACCTCAGATGCCACTGAAGATCTCACTCTTCATGTTCTGTATGTTATCAGGTAGAATCCCTTTGGGGGACACTTTACATAGGTTAAACGTCTATGGTCCTTCTACATGTCAGTATTGCTTTCATCATGAAGAATCTATTAATCACTCTTTTGCAAGTTGTAAAGTGGTGAAACAGATATGGAGGATCTTCTCCGCTGAGATGGGTGTTGTCGGCCACTCTAATTCAATTAAGCAGGTATGCAAATTCTGATGGGAGAGACCAGCTAAAAATGCTGCACACCGCTTCCTGTTAAAGGTGCTTCTATCCATTATTTGCTGGGAGGTATGGAAAGCCAGACTCAAAGCTGTCTTTGATGGAGCCAAGATGGATATGCAACAGCTGATAATGCAAATTACAAACACAGCAGTACTGCTCATTTGAATTAAACTGATTTAGGAAGTGTGGGAATTAAGGGATTGTTTTTCTGGGATTCAGTTTTTAATTTCAGAACTAGGATAAATATCAGAATCTGTAAGTGGAAAGCCCAGATAATGGATGTCTAAAGATCAATGGCACAGCTAATGAACTTGTTACTGCAGATACTATCAGAACAGTACAGGGGAGGTCAAGAAAATTTTTTGTGCCTCCTATGAGTGGATTAATCCTGCAGGTATAGCTACCTATAATGCTCTTCTGGATATAGCCTACCAAGGGGTTATGTACTGCATAGAAAGGGGCAGGACAAACATCATAGTGGAGTCCAGCAATCAAGGCTTTTGCAAGGCAATTCTGGGTTCGGCTGATGATGGCTGGTTTATGACAAACAAAAGGTGGCAGGTCGTGCTACTATGACTCAGATGCAAGATTTCTTCAAGTTTAGCCGAAGAAAATCAAGCTGCTACATTGATTGCACTACATGAAAAATCTGAAGCCCAATATGCAGCTGATGTGCAGCTCTCCAAGATTATACTTAGAGATGCCTCAGGGATTCCTACTTTTGGAAGAGACAGGGTAGAAAAAGCAAGACATGACAAGTATGACAGAAAGTGAGAAAAGGGATGGTGATGCAATCGTTTATTGAAATGTTCGTAAAAGGTATTTTTGAAGGGCCTCGGCTGCCGATGTTAGGCCAAGTTTCCTTTTTCCTTTTTTTTCTATATGCTAAGTTCTTGAATGTAAAAATATGGCAGTGGCTGCCGGTGTTTGGCCACCTTCCGTTTGTTTTATTTGGCGTGGAATTCATTGTAAAAATAGGACAGTGGCTTCTGGAGTTAGGCCACTTTCCCTTTGGTTTTGATGGTTTGGAATATCCCCCTCCTTTACTAAGGAGTTTTGTTCAAAGGAATACTGGTAGATTTCCTTTTTAGAATTTTGCGCAATTGTTGAGATGCATAATTCGTATTGAAAAGAGGTCAGAATGCTGCCATAGTCTTTTACTTTTCATATGTTGTAAATGGAGGAAGTACTCCATATTTACTTTTTGTTACAATTCATTGAACACTCTCCCATTAGGCATAGGCTTGTAAATGGGGTACTGTTCAAAAGGACTTTTGCTGTAATGGGTGATTTTAGGGTATATCCATCACCCTCCAACTTATTTAATAAATTGGGAGTGGCGACCCACCTCAAAATGGAGGTTATACTAAACTAAAAAAAAAATATCTCATTTCCAACAAGGAGCAAATTCTTCAGTGTGAAGTTCCAATGATGCTCACAGAATGTAGTCAAGCTTGGGTGGTGCATAATCTACCTCTCAAATTGAAAGATCCAGGAAGCTGCACCATTCCATGCAAGATAGGCATGAGATACTTTGAAAATGACTATATGATCTTTGTGATGGAATTAACTTGATGCCTATCTCCAATGCTATAAATGTGGGGCTGAGTGGAAGGATATGTCCTGTGGCTGTAACATTACAACTTGTGGATAGATCGTTGGTGAAGCCCACAGGCATGGTTGAAGATGTGTTGGTGATAATAGACAAGTTCACACTACCAATGGATTTCATTGTGTTGGACATAGAGGAAGACCCCGAGGTACCTCTTATCCTTGGTAGACCATTTCTTGCCACTGGAGATGATAGCAGTAAGAAGCAAAATGGTAATATTTAGAATTAATAATGAACAAGTTGTGTTCGATGTCAATTATGTTATGAAGCATCCCATGCATGTTAAGTCATGTTTTACAATAAGAGCTGTAGCAGGGAACTTGCATGTGGCTGATGAAGATGTCAAACGTGATTATATTTGTATTGATGAATTGAATGTTTGTGATGAAAAAATTGAGAATGTAGAGTTAGATGATGAAGATTGCATGATTTTGTCTGAGATTGAAAATTTGATTGAATGTTGTGTTAGATGAATCAATTTTTGAGTTGCAAGATGAAGATGATGAAATGCAAAATGAAATTTTCGTAGAAGATCCATTACAGCGAACATGTGCCAGGAATGTGGAAAATGATGATGTATGTGATGTTTTGACTAATAATGTATATGCACCCACTGAGGTGAGGTATGAAGAAATGTTATGCAGGAATAAAAACTCATGCCTTCCATCATGGTGCCACCCAAGTTGGAGCTAAAACCTTACTCGAAATATGCTTTTTTGGGTGAGAATGAAACCTTACCCATAGTAATCACTTCAAAGCTAGAAGGTTGGAAAGAGAAAAAGTTACTTGGTGTGCTAAGAAAGTTCAAGCAAGCCATTGGTCGAACAATTGTAGACATCAAAGGAAGTAGTCCAAGCATATGCATGCACAAAATCTTGTTAGAGGAAAATTTTGTTCCTCTGCGTGATAGACAAAGAAGGCTTAATCCTCAAATGATGGAAGTGGTGAAAAAAGAGCTAATCAAGCTTTTGGATTTCGACATGAATTTCCCAATTTTGGACAGTGAGTGGTAAGCCCTCTATAATGTGTGCTCAAAAAAGGTAGAGTTACTGTGGTGAAGAATGATGCTAATGAGCTCCTGGCGGTGAGAATTATCAGTGCACGATGCGTATGTATGGACTATCGCAAGCTCAACACCAAAACATGGAAAGATCATTTTCCAATTCCCTTCTTGGAGCAACTCCTGGACAGAATTGCTGGCTATCTCTTCTATTATTTCTTGGATGGGTACTCAGGTTATTGACCCCAAGGATCAAGAGAAGACTACATTCACTTGCCCATTCGGCACATTTGCATACAAAAGAATGCCTTTTCGCCTATGTAATGCCCCTACGACCTTTCAAATATGCATGATGGCTATATTTCATGACATGATGGAATCTATCATTGAGATCTTCATGGACAATTTCTCAGTTTTTGGCATGACCTTTGATGGATGCTTGGGTAATTTGGCAAGGGTGCTACAAAGGTGTCAGGAAACTCACTTGATGCTCAATTAGGAAAAATGCCAATTTATGGTGCAGGAGGGCATAATTTTGGGACACAAAATCTCTCATAAAGAAATCGAAGTAGACAGGGCTAAAGTGGATGTCATTGCCAAGCTACCTCATCCAACTAACGTTAAAGGTATCAGAAGTTTCTTATAGCATGCTGGTTTCTATCGAAGATTCATCAAGGATTTTCCCAAGATTGCAAGGCCTTTGTGCAGTTTGCTAGAAAAGGATGTGAAGTTCAATTTTGGTGAAAAATGTTCTGAGGCTTTCGAGTTGTTAAAGGCAAGAGTTGTGGAAGCCCCAGTCATAGTCACTCTGCAATGGGGTGAGCCTTTTGAGATTATGTGTTATCCGAGTGATTATGCACTTGGGTTATACTTGGGATGAGACAAAACAAAGTTTTTCACACAATCTATTATGCAATAAAATTGTTGAACGAGGCTCAAATGAATTACACCACAACTGAAAAAGAGATGCTTGCTGTAGTTTTTGCATTTGACAAGTTTCGTGCTTATTTGCTAGGCTCAAAGGTGATTGTGCATACTGACCACGCAGCCTTGAAATATTTGTTGGCCAAGAAGGAAACAGCCTATCAAGAATTCGATGTGGAGATTAAGGATCGCAAGGGCTCTGAGAATGTAGTAGCTGATCATTTGTCAGTGTTGGACTCTCATGGGCAAGACAAGTCATATATGTTGATTCGAGAGCACTTCCCTGATGAACAAGTTTTCAAGGTGGACAAGAAGGACTTTCCTTAGTATGATGAAATAGCAAACTTTATTGTTGCTGGGCAAGTACCTTCATATTACTCGCACGAGGAAAGAAAGAAATGGAGGCATGATGCAGGTTTTTTCTTTTGGGAAGACAATGCACTCTATAAAATCTGTAGTGATCAATTGATCAGAAAGTGTGTGAAAAAAGGTGAGAAAGATGACATCTTGAGAGCATGCCATGAACATCCATTCGGGGGACATTTTGGTGCCACCAGGATGGGTTTCAAAGTGATACAATCTAGATTCTATTGGCCTCATAACTTTGTGGATGCACGCATTCGGGTCGGTCAATATGATAAGTGCCAGAGAAGTGGCAATATCTCCTTGCGCACAATGAAATGCCCCTGAACAATATTCTGGAAGTAGAGCTTTTTGATGTATGGAGAATTGACTTCATGGAGCCTTTCCCTAAATCTTGCAGAATGGAGTATATACTGGTGGAGGTGGATTATGTGTCGAAGTGGATTGAGGCCATTGCACTCCCGCACAATGATGCCCGAAGTGTCACTGCATTTCTAAAGAAGCACATTTTCAATAGGTTTGGCACTCCACGAGCTATAATAAGTGATGGAGGCTCTCATTTCTACAACAAGGTTTTTGCATCATTTCTAACCAAATATGGGGTGAAGCATAAAGTGTCAACAGCTTACCATCCCCAAACCAGTGGCCAAGCTGAAATCTCTAATAGAGAGATAAAGAGGGTGTTGGAAAAAGTCGTAGGGCCGAGTAGGAAGGATTGGACTCTTAAATTGAACGACGCATTATGGGCATATCGAACAACATATAAAACTCTAATCGGTGCCTCACCTTTTTGGCTTGTGTATGGCAAGGAGTTCCACCTACCAGTAGAGTTAGAGCATAGAGCTTTCTGGGCCATTCAGAAGCTAAACATGGATTTACATAGAGCACAGCTAAACATGGGCCTCCAGTTTTGCTACCTCTCGGTAAATCAAGCATAAGTTGGTCAATTTCGATCCGAATTTGGTGTTTCAAATTGCTAAATTTAGCTTAAACGTAGATCTATCACTTTTGTGTTTTACATTTTACCTAATTCGACTTTTTCTGAGCTCCAAATTAGGTGTGAAATTCGTATTTGAGTTGGAATTTTCAGTATGCTTATTGTGCACTTGTTACCTATCTTGCCTTAGAGTAGTAATTTGGCATAACTCACCATTCTTGCTCCTACGCTAGCAATTTGGATTATGGAGTTTGGTTCCCTTGCATAGCTTGAAGTCTTGCTTATTGGGTATATATGTATAACACTCCTTGTGGTATGGAAGAATGTTTTTGCGCTTAGGGTCTTATTTCTAATTGTTGAGTGATGTTTGAGATTAGTGGGTTAGCGTTAAAGCGATTCATTCGTGCTCCAACTTGGTAACCACCCTACTGTAATTAGTTCTTACTCAAGGCAATGATTTTTATTTTGGTCTCGCTTCAGCTTGCTTGAATGTATGAGTTAGTACATGTGTGCATGAGTCATGGTGGTGAGTGCAAGGTGTGTGCATGCATGTGTTGGTGCTTTGTCTAGCTTGCATTTTGCGTTGTACATGTGCTTACATGTTGCAAAGTGTTTGTGCGTACTCAATGGTTGTGCTGTGTATCGTTGGTTAATGTTTTCTAGTGTCCCGAAGTTGGCGTGTGTGTTACATTGTTCCAAGGTGTGCTTGGATGCTCATTTTTGTGTTTCTTTCACCTTAGGAATGGTTCCCAAGAAAGGGGCCGCCGCTCGTAAAGGCAAGGCTAGAGTACCTATTGACTCTGATGTAGACTATTTTCCGGAAGCCTTGCCTGTCTTCGAGGATCCTTCCCAGGTGACTGTGAATCCACCATTGCCTAAAAAGCGCAAGGGTGCAGCCCTTATTTCAGTGTTTATCAATGATGAGGCACGAGAGAGGTGGGAGGACGGCGTGCACGAGAAAAAACTACACCTAGAGTGAGCGTTCGCTGTGGATAAGGGTCCCTTCAAGAAATTGATGAAGTTTCACAAGCTCAACGAGAGGTTGGTTCTAGCCCCTGAGTTCTGTAACATAAGCATCGCCTGCGAGTATTATGCCAATGGGAAGTTTTCAAATGAGGACGGGGCAGTTTATGTTCGAGGCCAGTGGGTGAAAATTGATAGTGAGGTGGTGAATGCGTATTTGGGAACTCCGAGTTATCCAGCAAATGATTTTGAATGTAGGGATGATGACGCGGTGACTGACCAGCTTTTGCTTGAGGAGCTTGCATATCCAGGCAATACTTTGATGGGGGCAAATATGTATGTAAAATGTGATCGTGGTTGCTATTTACCCCTACTCAAAAATAAGCTTAAACAACCCCAATGAAGGTGATAGTAAAGCGAGTTCGTTCTCTCAGGGAAAGGGCTATGTTGGAATTCTAAAGTAAATATTTTTGTGCTTTTGTAATTGACAAACTGAAACTAACAAAAGGAACAACAATTAACTAAAATAAAGATGGTGATATGATTTAAAACGCAATTCAAGCAAGTGTACTCCCGAGATTATATGATAGGGTTACATAAAGACATACACATTCATTCTATCTATTGTCAAGCAAAATAAGGATAAACACACATACTCACACCCTCCTATATAGCGGTAGGAAAAGAGTGATTGATGCACTTAACTACTTAGATATTAAATAACTCATTGAACACTCCTATATGGCGGTAGGTACAGTTCACTTCCTTAATTAACCCGGAATCTATTGCAACTACCAACTCAACCAAACCCTCAAGTTCAACCGCTCCTTTATGGCCGAGGCAACGCCGGAACCAGTCACGCTAATTCCAAACTAACCCCCCAAATTCCTCCTAGATAGCGGTAGGTGAGAATTAAGGTAAATCAATGTAACAAATTCACAACCAACCCACAATAGATTCCAAACAACTTACTCTAACCCTCCTATATAGCGGTAGGACAGATTAAAACAAGTTATCTCTAAGTAATTTACTGCACTTGAAGAAGATATTCATCATACATAATTAAGGCCTTAAATCATGCATAATTATGAAGAACACAGTAAAACTCATTTACAAAGACCATAGAATAGAACTTAGAATGTAGATTAAGCACAAAAACCCTTATTCATAATCTCGGGAGCACAATAGATTTAGCCTAGCATGGCTAGATCAATCATTTTATTATTAACAATTAAGCACAATATTGAAAACATGATTATAAGGAAAGAAGACACCTTAGATGGATCTCGACTTGTAAAAACATGAATCCAATAAGAGATGATGTTATTCTCCAAGTAATAGAAGAGGTAGAAAAACCCTAGCTATTACAAAGGAAAGCCCTTGCTTGAAATCTCCTAATAATGTCACACCCTGTAACACTATGAACTCTCTATTCTTCTATGATATCCTCCCCTTTTAAAATTACATAATAGATGGCCTTATATAGGAAACAACTTGAAACCCTATCAAACATTGATAAGATGGCACGTTTTTGGGCCCTAACATGTAAGGAACAAGTTAGGAAACAGCCCATAACAAAAAGACATATTAAAAACGTCAAAAACGGAAAAAAGGTAATTATTCGCGTTGCTTCAGTTCCGAACGTCGCGACGTTAATCTACGAACGTCGTGACGTTCATGAATTATTAAAAAAAACTAGAAAACAGTGATACACGTCGCGACGTGTATATTATCCCACGTCGCGACGTCCCGAAATTGCCATTTATCTCCATGATCCCGGCCGAATTTCGAAAAACCCAAAACACAAAAGTTGTAGCTCTATCTCTTAGCTTTCCAATGGCACTTGAATCACCCGATTTGGATATACATTGACAGAGATATGATTAAAATACCAAAGCCTGGCAGAATTCTTCATCATTTGTTCTTCATCGTCTTTGACGTGTTTCGCAATGTTAACCCTTCTTGGATTCTCGAACCTCCATGAGATCAACTTGGACCTTATTTTCCACTCTATTCAAGGTGTTAAAATATAGGATTGATTATCAACAATTGGAATTATTACCTTGAACATCTTGTGAAACACGGAACCAGCTTCTTTCTGACTAAATGCACCTTTTTGGCCTAAATCACTTCTTTCTTGATCTTTCTCAATCTTTTCCTCTCATTTTGGATCCGATTCGACTCTCGTGTGATTTTTCTCTTCCAAGCATACACCATGGTCGACAAACCTACAAATAAAACACTAAAAAGAATCAAAAAGAACAAGAACGACCAAAGAATCAAGTATAAAACCATAGATAAAAGGTGAATAAATTCACCTCATCAAATTCCCCCACACTTAACCTTTGTTCGTCCCGGACAAACTAAGCCAAACACGATAATACTAAAAACAAAAACTTAACACAAAAACTCTTAACAAATAGAACTAACACATAACAACAAATGCATCCAATTCATCAATCCGATCTAAGAACAAGTGTCATGTCTTATCCTCATAATCGCAAGTATTCAACTGCCAAGTACACATAATATGAGTCCCCAAAAGTTATCAAAGTGCATTGACATACTCATTTAGACACGTTGAGCCAACCATGTGTGTGTGTGCGATAAGTTCCACCTTAGTTCATAAATCATCCACAACCACGCCATAAGCCAGGGCTCCAACAACTAAGTTTTTGTCTCAACTCTTTCTCACTAATCATATTAAATATTCATTATTCAGCTCATATTAATGAGAATTCACTCAGCAAACCTTTAGGTTTATATATAACACTCGTTCCCCCAGACTGTCACACTTAATTAGGGTATTTCATTGGAATTCCCGTAACATCCACCTGGAGTACTGTCTCACCTTCGGGTTTTAGACCCATTCCCACTCATGTAAGCTTTCCATTGACTTTGCTTTTAAGAGCAGTCTCGCAGAAGAGTGACAATATAAAGCCAGAGTCTTATGGTTTCTAATCTCCGTTACCATCCATATGAGTTCTCTTAGGGTTATTATTAAAAGGAATCTCATAGAGGGATGATAGTACGAGCATAACAAGCTTAACAATGCAAAAGCATTAAGTGCAAACAATTATGCAAGCACATTTATTATAGAGCACATTATAAGCGAGTTATATGAGTTTTAACTAAACAAAGAGTTAAAAACACTCCAACCACTTAATGATTACGAACTCATCAATCCCCTCAATAGTTCCCCTAAGTGCATGAATATGGTCGACTCAAAATGCTAAAATTTCTATCAAAGACCCGACTTCCTCTAGATGGCATATTATTTTCCTATCCCACATTGAATCTTTCGATAAAATCAAATCATTGGCAACATGACACTTATCACAACAAGATCAAAATTGTTCAAAAATTGGATACCACACAAAAACAACACAAAAACATGTAAAAACATATAAAAAAACCATGGTTTAACTATGAAAAGAATTATCATTTACTAAATTACTTATATTCGGGCTAAGATTATAAGAATGGAACACAACATAAAAATAAAATAATAAAAACTACTAAGAAGAACTAATTAACCATTAATCAAAGCATAACATCCACACATCAACTCCCAGGAATTTAAGCATAACGACATACAAAACAACATGAATTGAATAACATGAATTGCATCCCCCCACACTTAAAATACACATTGTCCTCAATGTGTGAGAAATGAAAGAATTCACCTATTATCCACGTCATTCCCGGTAAGCTTGTTGTGCGGTTGAATCCTTGTCAATGTCTCAAGTAGCCTTCTTCTTTATTCAAACTAAAAACTAAAAACAAAAACATAAAGACAATTACTTTAAAAGAAGGGTAAGAAGGTAGTTCTAGGTTTATTTGGTTCCTAGCTAGACCTTATTATCATGGCCCTCTCCTTCAATACTTGGAATACCCATCCTTATACCACAAGAAACCTCTCTCACGAGCACTCTGCCTTCTTGCATAATGCTTCTTGTGCAGCCCTTTAAAGAGGAACTTGAGCTTATGCATTTGAGGAGCAAGTTCAATGAACTCAACAGTGTACCACTCTTGCACCTCCAAGGTAGATTCCTCCTTGTCTTCTTGCACCATTATCCTTGGGATTTCCTAGGACTCTTCATTATTTGACGTCACCTTTTCTTCCACCCTGTTAGAAATATAAGAATCCACCAACGGCTTTGCTTCCATGGTCTCAATGAAATCATCAGTAATTTCAAAGATGGAGGTATCAATAAAACAGTTTTCTACCATATTAGTTATTTCATGAAAAATCCACAAATCTTCCATATCTAAACTAACATGGTATTCCGTTTTAGGCATCTCCACATCGTCAGTTATCTCTAAAATAGAAGTATCTATGAACACATTTTCAATCAAATTTCTCAACTCTAATGCTATACTCTCATCTATCTTATGCACTTCAGAATTAGATATATGCAATAAAGAGTCATTATTATTCACAGTACATGTTTTCGTAGGATTGCATGTAACAACTGAATTTTCAACCGCATCCATGTAAAAGCAAGTATTAATGTCCTTCTGATGCTTCTTATCATAATCAACATTAAATATTATCTCTTTGCCATTGACACGAAAAGTGATGGTCTTGCTGCGGACGCCAATTAAAGCATCTCCATTTGCCAAGAAAGGTCTTCCAAATATGAGAGGAACTGCCTCATCCTCCTCCATGTCTAAGATAATAAAATCCACAGGAATTGTGAATTTATCAACAACCACCAAGACATCCTCAATTATGCCCATAGGAGTAATAATGGATCTATCAGCCAATAGGAGAGTTATCGCCACCGATTTTACTTGCTCACCCATGCCCAAACTAATAGCAATAGAATAAGGCATTAAATTAATACTAGCTCCTAAATCACATAATGCCTTCGCAAAGTATCTCGCACCAATCTTGCATGGAATTGTGCAGCTTTCTTGATCCTTGAGCTTAGGTGGAAGATTTGATTTCATTAAGCATTTGCCAACCTCATTCAATTGGATCACCTCCTGACATTGCAAAATTTGATCCTTATTAGAGATAAGATCCTTTAAGAATTTTGAGCAAGTAGGCGCTAACTTTACCAAATCCAGCAACGGTATTTCCACGTGGAGCTGCTTAATCTTTTCAGCAAATTTGCTAAACAAAATCTTCTTCTTTGATGGATGCAACCTTTGAGGAAAAGGTGGTGGTGGAGCATATTCTGGAAAATTAAAAGCACTTGGAGGATTTTTCTTCCTCCCTTTGCTAACACTATCGCCCTTGTGTTCAATTGGCTTGGGAGCACTTTCCTTCTCAATTTGAACCTTGACAACCTCTTGATCATCCTTTGGTGAATCCTCTTCAGTAATAATTGGAGATTGCAATTCCTTACCACTTCGTAATGTCACAGCATTACAATGCTCTCTTCCTTTTAGAATGGGAAGAGTGTCTCTGGGTAAAGATCCATCTGGTCTATTGTGAACTTCCTTCGCCAGTTGGCCTAATTGAATCTCCACATTCTTAAGAATAGCACTGTGCTCCCTTAACATGCCTCCTTGAAGCTCCACTGTGTTTTCCAGATTGGCTGTTCTTTGTTGACATTCTCCAAAAAGCTTGTCCATCTTACCCCCCAACACTGTGATAACATCCTCTAGTGATGCTTGTGGCATACCATTTTGCGTGCTCTGTTGGGTACCATAACCAAGTGGATAAGTTGGTTTTGACATATTATACTGTGGGCGATTCTGTCCTCCTTGATATCCTTGGTTCCCACCGGATGGCTTCCACTGATTTGAACTCCAATTATAGTTGACATACTGCACTTGCTCATTGGTTACTTGAGGACACTGATCCTTGTGATGTTCTCCTTGACATAAACCACAAGTTAGCGTGGTTTTGTTTGTCAATGCTGCCTGAATACTGGCCAGTTGGCTCTGCATGGCTGTCATATGTGTTTCCCAGTTTGTGGTTTTATCCAACTCTAACATCCCAATTTGACGTCTTCCAAGGTTGCTCCTCCCAGTGGGTAACATCAGCTCATTTCTTACTATACGCTCAAAAATCTCTTCAACTTCTTCTGGGTTTTATCTCGCAAGTTTCCTCCAACTGAAAGATTTACTAAATGCATAGTATCCACATTAAGTCCATTGCAAAAGAAATTCAACTCTCGTCCGGGCTCCAACCCACTGTTTGGGCATTTATTGAATAGTTCCCGAAATCTATCCCAAGCTTATGTGAAAGACTCATTGTCACCTTGACGGAACTGCATGTAATTCATTCTGATCTTATCCATTTGAGATGGAGGGAAATATTTGGTCATGAATCTCCTTGCAACCTCATCAAAAGTTTCAATTCTCGCCCCATTAATAGAGTCATACCATCTCTCAGCTGCTCCTTGAAGAGAGAAAGGGAACAACATTCTCTTCAAAACATCATGGGGGATATGTAGGAGATTACTTGTGTTACACACTTTAAGGAATGTCCTTAAATGTGCATGTGGATCTTCATAACTCATCCCATGAAAAATCTGGCCATTTTGAACCAAATTATTGAAAGCCGGCAGGATTTGAAAATGCTCTCCAGTGTTAATGAATAGTGAATCCAAGTTGTCCATTCGAGGCTCATAATGATCACCATATCGACGATGAGGTGCTTCTGGTTGGGCCGGTGGAATAATAAGAGGGTCCCTTGGAGGATCACCCACATTTTGCTGATTTTCTTGACCATCCATTGCTGCAGAATCCAACTTCTTCTTATCACGTAACGTCCTAGCAAGTTCCGGATCAAATTCATATTCTGGCAATCCACAAGATCTTGTCCTGTGCATGCAAGGAGTAAAAAGAAAGGGTGAAAAGAATACAAAAAATAAATAAATAATAAAATAAATAAAAACAAAAACTCCAGCACGACTGCTTTCCCCAGCAACGGCGCCAAAATTTGATGGGGGCAAATATGTATGTAAAATGTGATCGTGGTTGCTATTTACCCCTACTCAAAAATAAGCTTAAACAACCCCAATGAAAGTGATAGTAAAGCGAGTTCGTTCTCTCAGGGAAAGGGCTATGTTGGAATTCTAAAGTAAATATTTTTGTGTTTTTGTAATTGACAAAGTGAAAGTAACAAAAGGAACAACAATTAACTAAAATAAAGATGGTGATATGATTTCAAACGCAATTCAAGCAAGTGTACTCTCGAGATTATATGATAGGGTTACCTAAAGATATACACATTCATTCTATCTATGGTCATACAAAATAAGGATAAACACACATACTCACACCCTTCTATATAGTGGTAGGAAAGGAGTGATTGATGCACTTAACTACTTAGATATTAAATAACTCATTTAACACACCTATATGGCGGTAGGTACAGTTCAATTCCTTAATTAACCCGGAATCTATTGCAACTACCAACTCAACCAAACCCTCAAGTTCAACCGCTCCTTTATGGCCGAGGCAACGCCGGAACCAGCCATGCTAATGCCAAACTAACCCCCCAAATCAATCTAACAAATTCAAAACCAACCCACAATAGATTCTAAACAACTTACTTTAACACTCCTATATAGCGGTAGGACAGATTAAAACAAGTTATCTCTAAGCAATTTACTGCACTTGAAGAAGGTATTTATCATACATAATTAAGGCCTTAAATCATGCATAATTATAAAGAACACAGTAAAACTCATTTACAAAGACCATAGAATAGAACTTAGAATGTAGATTAAGCACAAAAACCCTTATTCATAATCTCGGGAGCACAATAGATTTAGCCTAGCATGGCTAGATCAATCATCTTATTATTAACAGTTAAGCACAATATTGAAAACATGATTATAAGGAAAGAAGACACCTTAGATGTGATCTCGACTTGTAAAAACATGAATCCAATAAGAGATGATGTTATTCTTCAAGTAATAGAAGAGGTAGAAAATCCCTATCTATTACAAAGGAAACCCTTGCTTGAAATCTCCCAATAATGTCACACCCTGTAAAACTATGAACTCTCTATTCTTCTATGATCTCCTCCCCATTTAAAATTACATAATAGATGGCCTTATAAAAGAAACAACTTGAAACCCTATCAAACATTGATAAGATGGCACATTTTTGGGCCCTAACATGTAAGGAACAAGTTAGTAAACAGCCCATAACAAAAAGACATATTAAAAACGTCAAAAACTGAAAAAAGGAAATTATTCGCGCTGTTTCAGTTCCAAACGTCGCGACGTTAATCTCTGAACGTCTCGACGTTCATGAATTATTAAAATAAAACGGAAACAGTGATACACGTCGCGACGTGTATATTATCCCACGTCGCGACATCCCGAAATTGCAATTTTTCTCAATGATCCCGGCCGAATTTGGAAAAACCCAAAACATAAAAGTTGTAGCTCTATCTCTTAGCTTTCCAATGGCACGTGAATCATCCGAAATTGAGAGAGATATGATTAAAATACCAAAGCCTGGCAGATTTCTTCATCATTTGTTCTTCATCGCCTTTGACGTGTTTCGTGATGTTAACCCTTCTTGGAGTCTCGAACCTCCATGAGATCAACTTGGAACTTATTTTCCACTATATTCAAGGTGTTAATATATAGGATTGATCATCAACAATTGGAATTAACACCTTGAACATCTTGTGAAACACGGAACCAGCTTCTTTGTGACTAAATGCACCTTTTTGGCCTAAATCACATCTTTCTTGATCTTTCTCAATCTTTTCCTCTCATTTTGGATTCAATTCGACTCTCGTGTGATTTTCCTCTTCCAAGCATACACCATGGTCGACAAACCTACAAATAAAACACTAAACCGAATCAAAAAGAACAAGAACGACCAAAGAATCAAGTATAAAATAATAGATAAAAGGTGAATAAATTCACCTCATCATACATGGACACTCAATCAGCGTGGTGAGTGTCGACATATCATGCAACATTTTCTGCGATGTGATGTGAAGATTTGGCTCATGTTCATCCTGTCCCGACTTATGCCCATTTCACATGTCACAAAGGTGCTGCACAAATGCTTGTCTCTTATTTCAGCTATTTGTAACGACAAGCCCTTAGATGTCGAACGGATCATTATCGATCACATTCATGTGGGTATTGAAGAGGATACCGCTGTGCTCTACTTTCCGATTTTGCTTGCGGAGCTTTGCCGTAGTCAAGATGTGACTTATGACATGGTTCCTGATTGGCGAAAGGTTCAGGCCCCCATCTCCACTTCTCTCTATCTCAAGTATTTGGGGATGGATAAGGAACTGCTTAAAGCACCACTTTAGACCGAACTGCCTCAAGAAGTTTTTGACCCTCCTACTTATTATGGCCAACATGAGGCACCTCGTCAACCTTTTGATTTTACCTCTTTCAATGGAGCTCTTCATGATTTACAGACTTTTGTGGATACTCGCTTCCAACAGTTGGATGAGTGACTCGAGAGTATGCATGAGAAAATGGACGATATACATCAGGACTGGTCTATGCATGCTTTCACCATTGGCACTAAATTGGATGATATCACCTCCATAGCGTAACAACAATTTGAATTTCTATATAATCGGCAATTTAAGATGTAGTGTGAATTCGATCAGTGCAACAAGTTGGCTGTCTATTATTACAGTCCTCCTGGACCACCTAAGCCCCAATCAACTTCAACTTAGTTAGCAATGTATCCTATGCCTAATTTGACAATGGATGAATGCACTCGGGTTGTCCGTGAACTTCCCCCAAGTGTGTCTGGCAGGTCTTCGCTTCCACCGTTTCCTACTTTTGGTCATGTACCGTCGTTCCCTCCTACCCCAACTTTTCTATATGAACCATATTTCATCCCTGCTACGTGCTTACCGCAGTTTAATAATAATAGGAGGCCATTCATAGGGACTTTGCATGGACCTTTTAGCTATCATGGACCTTTTGGCGAACCAACTTTTTCCACGACTACATCTTTCTCGGCACCTTCCTCGTCTGCTCCCCCTTCATCTTACCAGGGAGCCACTCCTTCCTAGTTCTTTTTCATTGAGGAAAACGATTATGCTAAGTGTGGGGGAGTGGGTTTTTTAATTTGGTTTAATGCAGGAGGGGGTGTTGTGGTTGCTATGCTTTGTTTTGAAGTTTCTTTAGTTGAATACTGTGTTGTGGATTGGTTTGATGCTATGTCGTGCTGTTAGATGGGATTGTGATGAGTTTATTTTATACCAACTCAAATATATGATTTCATTTAGCCTTTTGGCTTGTTTTCATACGATTTTGAATTGTTTTGTGTTGGTTTGCGCAATTCTGTGGTTTAAATGTTAGAGTGCTAAAATGAAGGAATTTGTCAAGAATAAGGGATAAATGGTACAAATGTGTGAATTCAAGTGAGGAAACAAGGGAAGGATTTAATGAGTTGAAATATTGCTTGTGAAGTTTGAGGTTCCTTAATGTGTGCTTGATTGGGTTTTGGGCAGATTTGAGTTCTGAATTTCATTTGAATGTATCTTCCTCAGTTTTGATCCAAATGAGGAGATCTTGGATGCTAACCTTCTCCAAATTCTGTGTGCAAGGTCACGAAATGAGGGCTTTCTTGTGAACACTATGTTAGGGTTTCATTGTTGTTCATACTGCCACAGTTGAGTAAATTGTTGATATCTTGAGCTCCAGATGACCAATGGTGTTGATTCTTGTACTCATGGAAAGAAAAGAAGAAACTCTACAATCTTTGTGTTGACCCAAGCTCTAATCTGGAAAGGAAAAGGGAGATTTATCGCCATGAAGTAGCAAAATGGAGTGTGCACTACGATGAGGTCGTAGGCAAAATGATATTTACACCACGATGAGGTCGTAGGCTTAAATCCAGCTTTGCCACGCTTCAGTATTTTGGTTATAACTCTCTCATCCTAGATCCGAATTGGGTGATTCAAAAGGCTACGGAAAGTGAACCCAGGGGCTACAACTCTTGTGCTTTAAGGATTTCTATATTCACAACGTATCGAGTCAGAATATTGGTTGGAAGTTGCTGAAATGTTTGCACATCTATGGAATTTGCACTACGATGCATCGTAGTGCAATTCTGCTCAGCACACATTTGCACTACGATGCATCGTAGTGCAAATTTACACACACACACATTAACACTACGATGCATCGTAGTGTTAATCCTTACTTCACAACATTCATATTTGCTACACTTAAACTTCACAACACATTTCATGTATTTCGGTTTCCTCCTTCCAACTTCCTTCATTTGCATCTTTGCTTTGTTCATTTCAATTTCACAACACTTGTTCACAACACTTCTCACTCATTTCACAACAGCTTGGGTACACACATTTACATGATAAATTTTCATCGTCTTTGTGTTCCAACACTTCGGAAAACATAGATTGCATTTGGCATAAAGTTCATGAGTTCTTCCATAGCATTCATTCTTCTTTTGCATTCTTCATTGTTTTCACTTCATTTCACTTCGTACTTTAATTCACCTTTTCACTCATTTCATCACACAACTCAACACAAACCTCACAGAAATTCACTCAACACTAGCAACTCATAGGACTCACACAAACAGCTCACGGTTTTAGCATACACTACGATGTATCGTAGTGTAAACTTGATGGCTTGAAATTTCAAACACGATGCATCGTGGTTATGAGGTTTGGCTGCAAAATTTGCACTACGATGCATCACCACCATGCATCGTAGGCAAATGAAGATTTTGAGGGCTGAAAAGTTGGCTAAGTGTTTTGATCGTGTATTCTTGGTGCTAGGTGCAAGGAAGCGCACAGCTGCTGGCTCAAAGACGTGGAAATTGGGATGAAGGCGCACAGCTGTTGGCTCAAGGGCGTGGAAACTGGGATGAAGTCGCACAACCGATGGCTCAAAGGCGCTGAGAAGGCTTGGAAGTCTTCTACTTGGGATTTTCATACTTTTGCCTACTTTAGACGTTCCTTAGGAGGGCAGACTTGTAATATTTTAGTTAAGTTACGTTTTGCGTATTAGTTGCATTTTGTATTCTTTATATATAGAGGATATAGCTAATGTGAGAGGGGAGATCATTCTAGATTCATAACAGATTTTTGAACTAGAGAGAGAAAGTTTCTCTCTAACTTTCTCTCTCTAGGATTTTCTCTCTCCAGAAATTGTTCTCCGTTTTTATTTCTGATCGCGACTTTGTACTGGAGATTACATATTGAACTCAATTGAAGGAGCATTTGACATTCCTCTACACTCTAATCGGTGAAATCTTACAATTTGATGGAATTGAACTGTTTAATGCTGGAATTTGAAGAATATGAGTTGATTATGGAATTTTTTGGCTAATTGTGTGATATCTTAGGGTTCTAAACGGATGAATACATGATTTAGGAGATTTGATGCTATGTAATTGACGTAATTAATAAAGATTGAAATCACACTTGAATTTATTACTTGAAATCTGTTTAATTTCATATCTCTGCACTGATTGTGAATGGATCAAGCATCGATTGTGACCGCCATGCTAAGTTGAGGATTGATTCACCAACGTTAGTGAGGATTTATGAGATGAGAACTTAAGTGTGATTGTCTGAGTTTTTACACTTGCTTTCTATGATTATTTCATTTCTGAGATTCAGGCCTCGACATGGGAAGCTTTGATGAATTGAAACATTAGGAAAAGTGTTAAAGAAGCTCTTTGTGTTAATAAACGAAGACATTCAAGCTTAGGTCGGGCCTCTCCATAGGATTTCCTAGGGTTTGCATGTTAGAGTAGTTAGCTTGGAGAGTTGAGACGTTGCGGAGTGAATCCACCATTTTCAGGCCTCGCCATAGGAGAGGATAGTGTTAGGAAGTACATGGAGTGGTGTGGTCGCCATGCTAACCACAACTTGAGCTTCTAGGCAACTTAGGTCTTCTTGAGATTTGCTTATTCGTAAATCGCATAGCATAGATTGGCTAGGTCTGTGTTCATCCGATACAAGAATCCTATGATATCTGTTTTATCTGATAGTTGCTTCCTTTTGTTCCTCTATTCCTTGTTTTTGTTTCCTTTTGTGTACTCATTTCACTTCGTGACCTACTTTCATGACAATTCTTATAACAAAACTTGAATTGAAGAATCCAACCCGTCCCTGTGGATATGATCCCCACTCATCACTACTACGTTAATTTAGGGGTAAAATTGCAAGTACGCGACACGCTTGTCAATTTTTTTGTGCCGTTGCCAGGGAAAGCACGGTTTCTTGAATTTGGATTTGCTCTGTTTTGTTTTCTTTTCCTTTGTGTAGCTTAGTAGTTTTATTATGTTTCATTGTTGTTTTTGTTTTTGTGTTTTGTTCTGTCTACTGTGGTGTATTTGTGGTCAGTGCAGTATACTTGAACTCAATTGAAAAAGAATATTGCACATCATAAGTACCCAAGATGTCTAGGTGGTGTGGGGACTTTGTAGAGCCTTGTTTTGATTACCCACCAGATTGGATGGATGACATACGACCAACACCTAGAACATTTGGGGACTTCTCTCCACCACCATATGAGGAGGAATGGCATAATCAAGCACAAAGCAATAAGTTGTATGACATGCTTTCTCAATTTTTGGAAAGACTTGATAGAAACTCACAAAAGGAAGAATTGAGATTTTCTCAAGAAGAGTTTTCAAGAGGACAACAGAGGAGTACTCAACTAGATGCATTATGGAGCAATGTAAGAGAACAAAGTGAGATACCTAGCCGATATGCATCATGCTATCCACAAGGTACACCTCTAATTTCTAAAGTACCAACTCCTAAGGAATATTATTTTGAAATGCAAGATAATCTTCAATGGGGTGAGGAGCATTCTTGGGAGATGGAATCTACAAATATTGGGGTTGTTTCACAAAAATGCATTGTTGATAAACCTGGGTTACATAAGTCGAATTTTAGTTATTCAATTGAGAATGATGTCTTCTATGATGAGGATTATGACTCTTGTGATGAGCTTGCTATCGATGAATTGAATGCTGTTTGGCTTCTTAGTGCCAAGATGGGAAGTGTGTCTAATGCTGAGTCTTGCACTAATTTTATGGAATTGCCTGAGTCAGATGATGTTAATAACCATTCATTAGAGGTTTCTCCTTTTGATAGCTTTGTGAATTATACAGAGACATTTCTTGGTGATCATTGTAATATCTTGAATGAAGATAATATTGCAATGGCTAATAAGAATGTCAACGCATTGTATGAAACTCTTGTTGAGGCACCAACTCTTGAAATGGTGATTGAATCTAAATGTCTATATGGTGACTCGCAAGAAGTGCAAAATGAGATCCTCTTGCTAATTGATGATAATGTTTTTTGTGTTGTTGACAAAGAAAAGACTCAAGAATTTCCCTATGTTAGTTTAGACGATGAAGATGTGCCAATTTTGAATGACATTGCTAACATAGTGGAAAATTGTTTCATTGATACATCTATTTTTAAGCTTACTGATGTTAGTCTAGATGAAGAATATGTGAAAATTTCTAATGAGATTGCTAACATGGTAGAAAATTGCTTTGTTGATGAATCAATTTTTGAACTTACTGGTGCTTTTGAGCTTACTGATACGTTTGTGGAGACCATGGATGTGCAAGCCTTGGTTGAGCCTTGTAGGGATAAAAAGTCTAGTGTGTTGGGAGAAGTAAATGATGTGCCTTCAATGATAGAGGAGGTAAATGATGTGTCTCCAATGGTGGAAGAAGTAAAGGAGGTGCCTTCACTGGAGGAACCTCAGTGGTACAAAGTGAAATTTATAGAGGTTGCTCCCCAAGTACATGAGCATAAGCACCTCCTTAAAAATATTCCTCAAGTGCCTGTCCATAGAATGTGTAAAGTGTTGAGTGTTGCTATTTTGGTTGGTTAGTTCTTTTAAGTTTTAGGAGTGTGAGTGTGCTAATAAAGGGTAACGTGTGAAATGAAATGAAAGAGGTGTAGTGATAGTGTGGGCAATGAATTGAATGAGATGAAGTATCACTTTACATTTTGACCTTTGTTCCTTTGATTTGCTATGTTCAACCTTTGGTTCATCGAATTTTTATGTTAATGCATGCGAAAATATTTTTCATCTTCAGTTCTAAATTTGAAAGAAATTGGCACGTTTTTGTTGGCCAAGGCATGATGTTAAAGTAAGATAGATATGCCATGCAAACTATTCAATGACATAGGAGGTAATTTGGTTTGAGTTGTTCTTTGTTATGCATCACCTTGGAATTTGAGTGTTCTTGCATATATAGTCCCTTAAAGACACATATGAACTAATGGTTACACAAGAAAGGATATGGAGAAAAAGCCTTTGGCAATTGGGAATGAAAAGCCGAAATACCCTGGGCATGTATATTTGGGAAAAAACAGCCATAAAACCCAGGCGAAAAGTGGGAAAAAAGAGCCCCAAGACCTAGGCAATCATACACCAATGTGTGTGACAAAAGAAAGCACCAAAGTGCAATTTGAATGTAAATGATCTAATAAAAGGACTAATGTGCGCCATTGATCTTGTGTGCTATGTGTTTCTATGTGTGGATAAGGAGATTGATATGCAGTGAATCGTAAGATAGAATTAAAGGGTTATGCATACATGAAGAGCACTAAGCCAGTATTCCTCAGCACACACTTGCACGTATGACATTTTGGTCTTTATTCGTTGTGCCTTGGTTGACAATGTGTGTTGAAATCTAAAAATTTGGAACGGGGAAACCTTTTAGAGTTTTTGTGTGAAAAATGTTTTGATGAACTTAGAAATAGACTTAGTAAACAAGGGAGTAACGGTTTGAATGTGAGTGATTAACATGAGTTGTGTAAGTGTGATGTTGTGTCTTTGCTTGAGGGCAAGCAAAAGGTCAAGTGTGGGGGAATTTGATGAGTTGGTTTTATACCAACTCAAATATATGATTTCATTTAGCCTTTTGGCTTGTTTTCATACGATTTTGAATTGTTTTGTGTTGGTTTGCACAATTCTGTGGTTTAAAGGTTAGAGTGCTAAAATGAAGGAATTTGTCAAGAATGAGGGATAAATGGTACAAATGTGTGAATTCAAGTGAGGAAACAAGGGAAGGATTTAATGAGTTGAAATATTGCTTATGAAGTTTGGGGTTCCTTAATGTGTGCTTGATTGGGTTTTGGGCAGATTTGAGTGCTGAATTTCATTTGAATGTATCTTCCTCAGTTTTGATCCAAATGAGGATATCTTGGATGATATGGAAAGATATTTGTATGAACTTAAATTGTTCTGTTTTAACCTTCTCCAAATGCTGTGTGCAAGGTCATGAAACGAGGGCTTTCTTGTGAACACTACGTTAGGGTTTCATTGTTGTTCATACTGCCACAGTTGAGTAAATTGTTGATATCTTGAGCTCCAGAAGACCATTGGTGTTGATTCTTGTACTCATGGAAAGAAAAGAGAAAGCTCTACAATCTTTGTGTTGACCTTAAGCTCTAATCTGGAAAGGAAAAGGGAGATTTATCTCCATGAAGTAGCAAAATGGAGTTTGCACTACGATGAGGTCGTAGGCAAAATGATATTTACACCACGATGAGGTCGTAGGCTTAAATCTAGCTTTGCCACGCTTCAGTAATTTGGTCATAACTCTCTCATCCTAGGTCCGAATTGGGTGATACAAAAGGCTATAGAAAGCTAAGACCAGGGGCTACAACGTAGGTGCTTTCAGGATTTCCAGATTCACAACGCATCGAGTCAGAATATTGGTTGGAATTTGCTGAATGTTTTGCACATCTATGGAATTTGCACTACGATGCATCGTAGTGCAATTCTGCTCAGTACACATTTACACTATGATGCATCGTAGTGCAAATTTACACACACACACATTAACACTATGATGCATCGTAGTGTTAATCCTTACTTCACAACATTCATGTTTGCTACACTTAAACTTCACAACACATTTCATGTATTTCGGTTTCCTCCTTCCAACTTCCTTCATTTGCATCTTTGCTTTGTTCATTTCAATTTCACAACACTTGTTCACAACACTTCTCACTCATTTCACAACAGCTTGGTTACACACATTTACATGATAAATTTTCATCGTCTTTGTGCTCCAACACTTCGGCAAACATAGATTGCACTTAGCTTAAAGTTCATGAGTTCTTCCATGGCATTCATTCTTCTTTTGCATTCTTCATTGTTTTCACTTCATTTCACTTCGTACTTCACTTCACCTTTTCACTCATTTCATCACACAACTCAACACAAACCTCACAGAAATTCACTCAACACTAGCAACTCATAGGACTCACACAAACAACTCACGGTTTTAGCTTACAGTACGATGCATCGTAGTGTAAACTTGATGGCTTGAAATTTCAACCATGATGCATCGTGGTTGTGAGGTTTGGCTGCAGAATTTGCACTGCGATGCATCACCACGATGCATCATAGGCAAATGAAGATTTTGAGGGCTGAAAAGTTGGCAAAGTGTTTTGATCGTGTGTTCTTGGTGCTACGTGCAAGGAAGCGCACAGCTGCTGGCTCAAAGACGTGGAAACTGGGATGAAGGCGCACAGCTGCTGGCTCAAAGGCGCTGAGAAGGCTTTGAAGTTTTCTACTTTGGATTTTCATACTTTTGCCTATTTTAGACGTTCCTTAGGAGGGCAGACTTGTAATATTTTAGTTAAGTTACATTTTACATATTAGTTTCATTTTGTATTTTTTATATATAGAGGATGTAGCTAATGTGAGAGGGGAGATCATTCTAGATTCATAACAGATTTTTGAACTAGAGAGAGAAAGTTTCTCTCTCTAACTTTCTCTCTCTAGGATTTTCTCTCTCTAGAAATTGTTCTCCGTTTTCATTTCCGATCGTGACTTTGTACTGGAGATTACATATTAAACTCAATCGAAAGTGCATTTGACATTCCTCTACACTTTAATCGGTAAAATCTTACAATTTGATGGAATTGAACTGTTTAATGCTGGAATTTCATGAGTATGAGTTGAATATGGAATTTTTTGGCTAATTGTGTGATATCTTAGGGTTCTAAACGGATGAATACATGATTTAGGAGATTTGATGCTATGTAATTGACGTAATTAATAGAGATTGAAATCACACTTGAATTTATTACTTGAAATCTGTTTAATTTCATATCTCTGCACTGATTGTGAACGGATCAAGCTTCTATTTTGGTCGCCATGCTAAGTTTAGGATTGATTCACCAACGTTGGTGGAGATTTATGAGATGAGAACTTAAGTGTGATTGTCTGAGTCTTTACACTTGCTTTCTTTGATTATTTCATTTCTAAGATTCAGGCCTCGCCATGGGAAGCTTTGATGAATTGAAACATTAGGAAAAGTGTTAAAGAATCTCTCTGTGTTAATAAACAAAGATATTCAAGCTTAGGTCGGGCCTCTCCATGGGATTTCCTAGGGTTTGCATGTTAGAGTAGTTAGCTTGGAGAGTTGAGAAGTTGCGGAGTGAATCCACCATTTTCAGGCCTCGCCATGGAAGAGGATAGTGTTAGGAAGTACATGGAGTAGTGTGGTCGCCATGCTAACCACAACTTGAGCTTAGGTCTCCTTGAGATTTGCTTGTTCCTAAATCGCATAGCATAGATTGGCTAGGTCTGTGTTCATCCGATACAAGAATCCTAGGATATCTGTTTTATCTGATAGTTGCTTCCTTTTGTTCCTCTATTCCTTGTTTTTGTTTCCTTTTTTGTACTCATTTTACTTCGTGACCTACTTTCGTGACAATTCTTATAACAAAACTTGAATTGAAGAATCCAACCCTTCCCTGTGGATACGATCCCCACTCATCACTACTACGTTAGATTAGGGGTAAAATTGCAAGTAAGCGACACGCTTGTCAGATTGCCGTGTAGGGAGTGGTGTTGTTGCGCTTATGTGCTGTTTGCTTTTGATATGGTTTGAGCGCTTGATTGAAGATGCGCACATCTGTGAAAGTTTGTGACTTTGCTCTTTAATGAATGTATGTAGTTGAAATGCTTGTAGGTGTAGGAAAAAATAGTGTTAAGCGTGTTATGTGAGGGGTGAGTTGTTATAAGATGTCAAGTGGTCGTCTTGAAATGTGATTGTTGTTGTACTTCAATTAAATATAGGGTGTGTGAGTTTGAAAAGAAAAAGTGTAATGTCATCATGTGTTTTGAGCACTTGCCTCCTGTTTCATTGTGTCATGATTCAAGCTTATCACCCTGATCTTTTATGATATGCATGCGAAATTTTGTCTCTCTAGCACCAAGTTTGATAGAGTAGTACATTTTGTTGGCCAAGACATGATGTTAAGGTAAGATAGATATGCCATGCAAAAATCTCAATTGACATAGGAGGTAACCTGAATGGAGTTTGCTTTGCTACATGCCCTCTTTATGTTTTGGATTCTTGCATGCATAGTCCCTTAAAAACACGTATGAACATGTGGTCACATGAGAAGGGATATGGAGAAAAAGCCTTTGGCAATTGGGAACGAAAAGCTATAAAACCCTGGCAAGCTATTATGGGAAAAATAGCCATAAGACCTAGGCAAAGAGTGGGAAAAAAGAGCAACAAAACCCAGGCTGCCAAGCACCAATGTGTGTGTAGCAAGTTATGCACCAAAGTGCAAAATGAAAGAAAAAGGGAAATATCCCATAGAAGCACCAATGTGCATTAGGTTACCATTGATCTCATGTGCTGCTTGTTCATGTGTGTGGATAAGAGGATTGTTGTGCAAAGAATAGTTGAACAAAATGCTAAGGGTGTGCATATAGTGAGAGCGAATGAAGTCATCGTTCCTCAGCACACACTTGCACGCATGACATTTTGGTCTTTATTAGTTATGCTTTGGTTGATAACGTGTGTTGAATTCTGAGAGTTTGGAACCAAGGAAATTTCTGGTTGATTTTGTGTATGAAAAATGTTTTGATTAACTTTGTGATTGGCACTGTGGACAGGGGACAATGTGTTGAATGCATATGATAAATCATTTGTAGAAATGAGGAGTGTGAGTTTTGCTTAGGGCAAGCAAAAGTCTAAGTGTCGGGGAAATTGATAATTCAATTTTATACTGACTTGTAAATGCTAGTTTTACTTGGCTTTTGTTGTGTTCTAGTGCATTTTGTGCCAAATTGTGTGGAAATTTGTAAGCATATGTGACAAATTGTGTGAAGTGTTATTTGATGAAAAAGGGACCGAACTTGGTCTATTAGTGCTGAGCACAAGTGTTGATACGGTTGGGCGAGGCTTGGAATCCTGGACCACCGAATCTCCACAATCTTTATGACCGTGTTGCACGAATCAATTCAACAATGATAAACACAAAACAAAATTGGCGGAAGTAGAATTCAAGGGAAACGCACAAGATTTGATATTAAGCCAAATCAAACCCCTTACGCTATTACAAACAAATCAATTAATCTTATGTAATCAAGAGATCAACTAATTTAGTTTGGGTTGTTCCTGAAATCAATAACGGGTAGGATAATCCTATAGCTCCTCACTAAAGGTTTCGCGGGAATTTTAAAAACATAAAGTGTTTTCAGCTTTTTGCAAGGCAAAAATCTTTATCATTCACTTATGAAAAATGTTACAATTATCTTTCCTTTAAATAGGAATAATTTCGTCCATGGTGTTTATAAAACCCTAGTGAAAGCCAATTACAACTGGACATCTTAACTAACTAACTAGTTTCCTAAATCAAAACATAGAACAAAAACTCGCCTATCTCCTACAAAATAGGGTTTCAGCCAAGCTCCTAGAATTTAGGAGTTTACTTTCCTAAATGTCCCTAAAAAATAGGAGATTACTTTCCTAATTATCATGCAAGATAATTGGACCAAGTAATAGACATAAAACGAAAATGCAAGCCCATAATTAAATGTTAATGGACGTAATTATTACAACTCGAAATAAACCCTAGATAAATAAAGACAATGGCGTGATCCAACTATGTGAAAATCCAAGCACGCCATCTTGGTCTTCAATGTAGTCCATGAACACTTCTTCAATGTGGAATTTCCTTAAGCTCTAATGTAGAACTCCTAGGAACTTCTTCATGAATTGTGATGCAAGAAATGTTCCAAACAACTTCATGTTGAGTTGATGATGGTGGAGACGCCAACTGATCTTCAATGTTGTTCAAATCTTCACAATGTAATGACAACATTGTTTGCAAGGTGGCTTTCATCCTTTTGCTCATTGATCTTGTCATTGGTCCATAAAGATTTGCCAATGGATCGTGTGAAGTCGGCTTTGGCACCATGGACACGGGCGGATTGCTATCAAGTGCTGCATGAATACTCGAGTGTGTGCATGAAGACACAACATTAGGCACACCACTTGCACACATTTGCTTGCACTTGCACCGCACTTGCCGCACACGCCCTGCACAGCACACATGCACGGCTCTTGGCACTTGTCGCATGCGTCGCACACCTCGCACACACTCATTGCATAGCCCTCACAATACAAGCATATACTTGCTGCACATGATGCATACGCCCCGCACAATACATGCACTACTTGCTACACATGCACCTCACAACTCACGCATACTCATCGCACACACTTCTTGCACTCCTCGCACAACACTTGCTGCACTTTACTGCACTCGATGCACAAGCTTCATCACAGCTACCGTGCACACAGTTGTGCACATACAAGCATATAGCATGCACTCACTTGAAACTCACCACGCATGCATGCACAACACAGCACACACTTCATGCACAACACGACACACATTTCATGCACACATGCACCACTAGCACTCACTCTCGTTGCACACACTTACCGTCCCACATGCACACATGCAAACGCTAGCTACACAACATGCACACTAATCCAGCACACTCATACACCATATACACTACACAACACTACACTTTTTTACACACTCTTACTACACAAACACACTACATGCACAACTTAGGCACACAATGTGCACTCACTCACTACATGCAACTCATGCACAACATTGCACCATAGCACTTGTGCACAAGCATGCATGCACTTACGACACTCATCACATGTACCTCACTTGCACTCATGCACACGACCCTCACACATTTCATGCATACTTTTGCACTCATGTATTCACAAACTCTCACCCCTGCACAAGTTTACACAATAAAAATATTTACATGGGGCGGTTGCCTAGTAGGAAAATTTGCAAGAGGCGGCCGCCCCATGTTAGTGGTTTGTGAGTGGAGGCGGCCGCCCCATGTATTTGGATGTTTTCTTTTGCAAAATTTTTCTAAGTGTTGATGCTCTCTCTTTTCTTTGTGCAGAGTATGGAGGCGTGCTGCGGTGAGGCTCAAGGGCGTGATGAGTGAAGCGAAAATGTGAAGTATTATGGTTCAAAGGCGTGTGATGCTGGATTAGTTGCTGACGTGGATCATAGTACATGTGCACATTTTTGACAGTTTATTCCACACAGTGGCATTTCTGTAATTTAGTGCTTAGTTTAGGGTTGCGTGTAGATTGAGCTTTAGACCTCTATAAATAGAGGGATTTTGCCATTACTAGGCGACTTTTAATTTCGATCCAGAGAATAATCTAGAAACTGGTGAGCAAAAAAAAATTTCTCTCTCTAGAATTTTAGCTCCGATTTTGATTCCGATTGAACTTTTGGACCGATAACTATAATTCTCTTCTCAAATAAGGAAGCATTAAGGAAATCACTTGTGATTTTGAGCTCTGTGAAGCGATTTATTCGGTATATTCTTCCAGTTTTGTGAAAATGAATTGTTTAATGTTCAATTCGGTGATCATAACATGAGAATGAGTTCTTTCGGCTAAACTTGTGATGTCTTAGGGTTCCGATGGATGAATGCTCTATTTAGGCAACAAAATGTAGTGCAATTGACATAATCTATAAAGAATGAAATCATGCTCTGATTTAACCTATGAATTCTATTAAATTTCATAAATTTGCACCGTGTTGTTGAATTGAACTTTAGTTGCGGTCGATATGCTGAATTGAAGCTTAATTCACCAATATTTGTTGTGAATTGTTATGGAATGAAAACTGGAGGGTGAATTAAGTCTTTGCACTTTCTTTGCTTATTCGTTTTGTAAGATACAGTCGCCATGCGAATTTTAGATCACGAAATCCTTATATTAGAATGTAAAGAAGTTCTCTGTTGCTAATAAAGACTAAGGAACCTAAATCCAGGCCTCACCATGGGAAGTCTTTAGGAGCTAATTGCTATAGTACTTAGAAACAGGGAATTGATATGTTGCGGCGTAAATTCATCATTCGTAGGCCTCGCCATGGGAAAGAGTGATGTTAGGGAGCTTAGAATACAGTGCGGTCGACATACCGACTGTAGACTAGGTTGCTGGGCAACTGAGTTCTCCTATTGAATTGCTCGTATGTCAATTGCATTGCCTGAGTCGTCTGGATGGGCATTCATCCGATGGAATAACCCTAGGACATCCGCTTCTCTCTCCTTGCATTTACATTTTACTTTCGTTCTTGTTTTGTTCTGCTTCTGTGACAAATTTTTCAGAGTAACTTGAGAAATTGCTTGAAACCACTCTCTTCCCTGAGGATCGAAACCCTATCACCGCTACTACAGTTAATTACGGATAAATTGGTGAGCGTACGACAGCTAGCATCAGCTAACTAGTCAGTTTCGTAAAACATTGTAAGGTATTTAGCAATTAACCATTATTTAAAAGTTTTTTCCTAAAAATTAGCTAGGTCCTATAGTATATTGTTTGCCTCCTACTTTCTTATCCCTTTTTAAAGGATTTTGTTTCCAATTTTTTACTAATAAGACTTACATGTTAATATATATAAAGTTTATAGAAACAAATTAGAACTTCCATATAATTTCCTTTATTTAATTCTTATGTTGGCATACCTTTCTTATTTATATAATCTTGTATTTGGATAAACAACATACTAATGAGGTATAGTAAAAACCTTAAATTGTTAAACTCTCATTTAGATTAAGTTGAAAAATGTGATAGAAAAAAAATTATCAAACCATTATTTTTTCACTTTAATTGATCTATGGAACAATAATTAAATATACAAATGGCAACATATAGTTAATTCAATTACTAATAAGTCGAATTAGAAATAAGGTGAAACCTACCAAAATGTTAGAACTCCCAGTTATTGATTTTACAATAGGTGTATATGAAATACATCACTCAAGTAAAGACTAAAGAGATGAACATTCTTGCCCCCCCCCCTAAAGTTCTGTTGTTTGATCCAACCATAAAATCTTGGCACATTTAATTTTTTTACAAACAATTTGTCAACATAGTCAATCACATTTTATAAAATAATTTATTTTGTCATCTACATTAAAAATGATCGATTTTAGTTATTGACATTTAAAAGATGTATTAAATTAGTTATTCAACCAAAGTCTGTTAATTTTTTTAAACAAAAAAATGCACGCTCACGTTAAGTACCATTACTCAAATGGTTCTTCAAAAAGTTAATTTTTGACAAGTTCTTGGCTGCAATGAGCACATTATAAACATATAGCAACAAATAGATATAAGAACTATCAGTTAAACTCCGACGGTAAACATAGGTATCATACATACTTCAAGAATATCCATGACCCAACATAAAGGAATCAAACCTGTCTTAGAAATTGCTTTAATCCATACAAGGATTTCTTCAACAAGTAAACATGATCTTTCTTGCCTTCAATGACAAATTCTTAGGGTTACTTCATATAGATATGTTCCTCAAGTTACAATGCAAGAAAGCTATTTTAACATTGAGTTGTTCTAAGTCCAAATCATATATGGCAACCAAATCAAGTAAAACATAAATAGAGCTATGTTTAGTAACTAGTAAGAACACTTAATTAAAATCAACTTGTAGAACTTTAGTACAGACCTTCATAACTATTTGTGCCTTGAACCTTGTATCCTCAACCTCTAAAATACCTTCTTTTCTCTTGAACACCCATTTGCACCCAATGATTTTCTTTTCTGAAGATGGCTTTATAAGAACACAAGAGATATGACGAAATATATTCACCTTATATATGTTATTTCACTTATACTTTGCATTGTTCATTTTGCTATTTAATGTGTGCTTGGTGTATTTTTTAGGTTATTGGGCATAAAAGCCAAAATAAGAGGAAACAATTGATAAAAAGCAATAAAAGATGTGATTTAGGGCTAAAAACGTTTGCATCGCGTGATACTAGTTACTTGTCTTACAATATGTTCAAGGTGTTAATTCTAATTATTGATGATCAATCTTATGTATTGAGACTTTGGATCGAGTGAAAAATAAGTTTTAAGTTATTCCCATGGACATCCAAGACTCCAAGGAGCATTAATATAGTGAAACACGTCAAAAGGCGACAAAGAACAAATGCTAAGAAAATTTACCAGTATTTAGTATTTTGATCATATCTCACTCATTTGAACTCCGAATTGGGTGATTCAAGAACAATTGGAAAGAAAAGAGTCGGGGATACAATTTTTATGTTTTGAGAATTTTCAAATTTTGTCGGGTTCATGGTTACAAATGGCCAAGAATCGGTATGTAGCGACGTGCTCACTGTTTTTGTGAGATTCCTAAAAAATTCCTGACATTGCAATGTCGAGAAATTGATGTCGCCACTTTGGGACCGTAACCTACAGCAAAATTTTCTTTTTTTAGTTTTGATATTTTTAAGATGCCTTTTTGTTATGGGTTCTTTCGTAACTTATTCCTTACATGTTAGCGCCTAAATACATGTCATCTTAACAATTTTTGATAGGGTTTTACGTTTTTGCCTATATAAAGCCATATATTATGTAATTTTCAATAAGAGGTCATAGTTTAGATTAGATTTGAGATTTTTCTCTCTATTTACTATTTTCTTTTGTTATTCCTTTGTAGAGAGAGATCCTTAAGATAACTCAAGGGCTTTGATCATAGTTTTGCATAGAGAACATCAATTTTTCGAAGGAAGTTATATTATTATTCTTAATTTATCAAAGAATACCTCTTTATTTGTTCTTCAATTAAGAAGACCTCCTTATTGTTCTTAATGTATCACCATGATTTATGAAAAATAGATACGAAAGTGTACATTGAATGCTCGGTTATACATATCTAGTGTGCTTGGTTAGTTGGCATATTTCACAATTATAAGAATTGAGAGTTTTATTACTGAATAATTGAGAAACAACTTATCAAGATATAAAAAATTTGGATGATCAAGAAAAAAATGCCATAGCGTAACTTTATTTTTATTTAAGATAGACTCTAAATTGAAAACAACTTGTAGAGGGAACTTGCCAATGTAGCGGAGTATTTTCTCTAAGTAAAGAGTCTGCCACACAGTTCAGCACAACCAATCACTTTTCCCAAACCCACTACCTAAAATTCACACAAATTTGGTTTAGTCACACAATTCAAATGTCGAATAAATTGGCTAATAGAAATTAGATTACAATCCAAGTTTGGAACATTAAGAATAATCCTTTGTTAATTTAATTGACCCAATTTTATTCACTTTTGAGAGTGAACCATTAGTTATCCAAACTATAAAGGTACCGTGACACAGATTGTAGCGCTAAGAAACACTAATATCTTCTGTCATTTGATTTGAAGCTTCAGATTCGACTATCCAAAGTTTTGATTTCCTGACTTTTGTAGTAAAGTGTGCTATTATATTAGTATGTCGATATGAAGTTGACGAATATGCTTGAGAAACGAATTTCTGATTAAATAATTTATGCATTAAAGGTTTTCCTTGGTAAAAGAACTTATTTTATCCAATTTGGGGTCATTTAATACTATGGGAGCATTGCCAGGGCTTTCTTGATCACTACGCGCCTGTTGGGTTTTCAATTAGTGATTTTGTTTTTTGAATTTTTCAGCATGTTTCTTTGGTATGACCAGGTATCTTACAATGAGTGCACTATAGCCTTTTCCTTCTCAGCTTATTGTCTTGATTTTGTTGGGAAGATCTTTGTATTAAAAGAGTTGATCCTTCTGTAGCTGGAATCGTGACTTATCTTTGTATGATATAGGTGATTCGAGGATGAATATTTTTGAAGAGGAAGGGAATGATAGCTCAATCAAATGATCAGTTGGTTAATCTTGATAGACCAATGACAAGGTCACGAACAAAGAAGATGAAGAAAGCTTTGCAATCTTTGTTGAGCATATTTAGCACCGCCATTAAAGATGAGGATGAAGGCTTGGAGATATCTTCAAATAACGTTTACGTCGAAGTACTTTGAAATGTTTCTTGTATCTCTATTGAAGGTTTAGAATGCATGGATTCAAGTTTGGAGATGAAGAAATTAGTGGAAGTCCAAAACTCTCCACGTCGCAATGTCCAGCCTCTCCACATCACGATGTGCGTAGACATTGCGACGTCTAACATTCCCCATATCGCGGCGTCACTCACTGGATGAACGTGGAAAAATATGATTTTCATGCACTCTCTACGTTATGATGTCCATCCATGTCGCGATGTGTGACTCCCTATGTCGTGACTTCTGGGTTTTGCCTAGTTTTAAATTATAGGTTTTTGTTTTTTTAGGAAAGTTATCACAAACAATTACTTTTCTTATTGCCTACTATTTCCTTTACGAATTTTAAGTAAGGTTTTCATTATTTTAACTTATTTAAAGGCATATTCTTCATGGACTAACAAACTTTTAATGAATTTTGATATAAGCCTATTTTAGCTTTTTCTTTGAGAAATCTTCATTATTGGAAGTAAGCCAATATTGAAATTCAGTAAGCTTCTAAGCGTTACCTTAGGTAGTTTATCTTCCCGCGCTCTTAATTAGGAGCAAACAAAGCTAATTTGCTTAACACCGGAATTACTTGGGTTAGGTAGATTTTCTTATATAACGTAAGGTTTTGGATCAATATCCAAGTATTTGCATTCAATATCCTTTTTCTATGTTTTTCTTTGTTTTTGGATACTAAATTTCGTGCGAGATCGATAAATTAATATACCACGTGAGAGGATCACCTTACCACATGCTGTCATGGGTTTTTCCACAACATCCCCATCTCATTCAATTTAAAAAGAGCAAAAAAGGTCACTGAATAACTCATTCTGTCCATTTAGTCTGTCTATACTGACGGAAATAACCTTTTTCGAGGATAAAATTGTTTGCACGTTGTCTGTCTCAAATAAAAAAAATTATGTCTGCACCTTGTCAGATTTGGAAAACTGCCATTAATTTGCACAATTATCTCTATAAAAACTATTATCTTCTCCCATTAGAATCTTCAACCTACTGTCTTACCATGTGTTTTTCTATCCTAAGTGGTGAGTTTGCCTATTTCTCACTTTATTTCTCTACTCAATATCTTCTTCCCCATCTTCTGTGGAGCATTGAGTTTGAAATCAATGAGTTGATGACAAGCGTGTCGCGTACTTGCAATTTTACCCTATTCACTAATGTAGATATGGTGAGAAGGATCGTATCCACAGGGAAGGGAATGGCTTCTTAGAATTCAGTATTTGTTCAGAGATAGTCACAAGGAAAAGATCACAAGAAATTGAACACTAACTAATCAAAATAGAGAACTTGAAAATAATGCAAGAAACAAGATCAATAAATGTTGTGTAAAATCAAATGACAAGAACGATGTCCTAGAGTTTAGGTGCCGGATGATCGCACTAATAGACTACTTGAATGCCATGCAATTGCCACACAAGAAACACATAGAGAAGATAAAATTGCCTAGAAACATAGAATACAATCAGCATGGCTAGGCCTAACCTTGTTTCATTTATCTTCGTTAGCCTTAGATAGCCTTTCCTCACTCATTTCTAATGATTCACTGAATTTCCACCGGCATGACGACCGCATCTCAATTCATGAACAGATAAAACATGTGAGAAGACTCAATTTTCATACTTAAGGTTCTCATTTCATGCATTCCTTACTCCTAAATGTGATTCTAATCCCGACTTAGCGTGGCGACCACAACCGAGGTAGAAATCAGTCAATAAGAGCATGAATACATGAGACTTAACAAGATTCAAGCATTAATTTCAAGTACGATCTCAATCTTCATGAATTGTATCAATCGCAAGGCATCGCATAATCTAATTGCGCAATCATCCGATCTCAACCCTAAGACATCGCAGATTTAGCCGTGAAACCTCATTTTCATATCACGCTCTTCACATTCAAGTTCAAAACAATTAATTTTCATATAAATTGGAAGAACTTACCAGCAATTGTGTAAGAATTGTCAAAAACTCTGTTAATTACGAATGAGAATTCCGTGCTTAGTTCACAAGTTCAATCGGAATCACGATCGGAGAAGAAATGGAGAAGAGAGAAAAACTAGAGAGAGAAAATTTTAGAGAGACAATAAATTCCGTCTCTGAAAATAAAAAATTCTGTTAAGAGTCTAGAATGATCGATGTCTCTAAAGTACGACTAAATCCTCTATTTATAGAGGTTATAGAAAACGTAATCACTATGCAGACGTAAAATGACCAAGATATTACAAAAATGCCACTGTAATCAATTTGTACATAAGCACACTCGGTCAATGTAGTACTCCACGCCTTCAAGCCTTGAATGATCATGCCAATATGCATATCTGCACCAAAAGAACAAAATCCACACTTTGAAAATTTTACAAAACCGACACAAACACAAAAAACACACAACCTATACCTGCACAAAACGGCAAGACCTCGCCACGAGGTCTCGCTCTCACAATTAAAAAAACTACGAGACCTCGCAGCGAGGTCTCCCTCTCACATAATTTGAAACCTGTGAATCCTCGCCACGAGGTCTCGCCATTTCATGTTCTAGTGTACACAACTTTGTTGTGAAGTGAAAATGTGAAGTGTAGTGTAGTGTGCATAACTTGTTGTGAAGTGGGAGTGTGAAATGAAGTGTAATGTGCATGAAAGTCATGAAGACTAGAAGATTATACACAAGAACAATCACAAGTATTGACATCCAAAGTATGTAATACGCATCCAAGATTCTTACAATGAAATGTATGACCATGACATATTTGTAAGAAGAAATGCAATGTATGAAGATGACCAAAGAAGGATTGTTAGGCATCTTAAAAATGTATGCAACTGAGGTTAAAGAAGAGTGGCAAATGCTATCTAGAATATCTCACAATTCTTCAAAACATAGCATGCAACGTACTCTCATTCATGAAATGGAAAATAAAGTGTGTGTAAATGCAGAGCGAGAGCTTACATGAAATAGCAAATGTTGTAAAGAAATCAATGAAATACAAGCTCTCAACATGAATGAACAATTGAGTTAAAACTAAGTAAAAAGTTAAGTGAAATGTATTTGTGAAGTGAGAGCTCACCGCACGGATGTGCGGCGAGGTGTGTGGAGCTCATCGCATGCATCATGCGACGAGGTGCATGTGTGCAAGAGCTCGCCGCACGGTGTGTGCGATGGAGCAAGAGCTCACCGCATATCCATGCTGCGAGGTGTGGGCGAGAGCGTGAGCTCATCGCATGTACATGCGACGAGGTGTGCAAGTGTGTGCAGCGAGGCGAGTGCTCGTGTGAGGCGAGGTGCGTGCATGGGCGATGAGGTGAGTGCTCATGTGCCGCGAGGTGAGTGCTTTTATCTAGCCTTCTTCACACCAAACTCCCACAGAGATCATGATGAAAATTCCAAACATTACTTCCATTCCACAGATATAAACCACACACACTTCATCACATTGCTTCTAGCAATAATCACCTCATCAAATTACATGACCAAAACATTTTTCCATACATACTTCACCATAGCAAGTAGATTTTTGCTCAAAAAATGCTTCATAATATCCTTGACTCCTTTACTCATTTCAACATTAATGCTGCACAAAATGCACTCAAACATACAAAAGTCAATTAAAAAACAATACACTTACGTCTGTATAAAACTGACTTATCAATTTCCCCCACACTTGAAATCTTGCTTGCCCTCAAGCAAAATTTACACTTCATATATGTTAATGACTCTTAAACTATACCTTGCTCCCCGTCCAACACGTTCTCCTCTGAGTTTATCAAAATATTTTTTCACAATATTTTTTCACACACCAAAAAACTCGCAACAGGTTCTTTACTCTAAACTATCAAATTTCAGCACAAATTATCAACCAAGGCACGATGAATAAAGACCAAAATGTCATGCGTGCAAGTGTGTGCTGAGGAATGCCTGTCCACCTATCCTTCTTGCATGCATTCCCCCTTGTTTCAAGAACATCTCATTTCATAAACAATCACCTTATCCACACAAAAGAACTCCTAACACACAAGATCAACGGTCGCACATTGGTGCTTCTATTGATTGATATCATTTCCTTTTGCACTTTGGTGCATTCGCTTATCACACGTATTGGTGTTTTTGCATGGGTCTTGTGGCTCTTTTTTCCCACTTCTCCACCTAGGTTTTATGGCTATTTTTTCCCAATTAAGCTTGCCAAGGGTATTTCGGCTTTTCATTCCCAATTGCGAAATGCTTTTTCTCCATATCCTTTCCTATGTGACTAAAAGTACCTCTATGTCTTTAAGGGACTATATATGTATAAGCATCTAAAACACCGAAGTCATGCATATCAACAAGAACAACTTGAAACAGATTCCTCCTATGTCAAAGAGTGATTTTGCATGGCATATCTATCTTACTTTAACATTATGCCTTGGTCAACAAAATATACCAATTTTTTCAATTTCGGAGTCAAAACAGAAAAAAAAAATTACATGCAATATAAAGATAGAAATTGATGAACTACAAATTCGAACTTAGCCAACAAGAGAACCAGGTCATAATACAAAGTGACTCTCCATTAAACACACTTTTGACACATTCAACTCACATTCTATACATTTATTTAAACACTCACATTCAAGACTCAACTCTAACAGCAATAAAACACATTAAAACATTTTACACTCTCGACTCCGAATTCCATGCTTCTTCAACACTACTCAACAAAGCAAACTTCATAGAACTTCAACAAATCATAGCATACTTCAAAGACTTGCAACAGACTTCAAACACCATAACTCAAAACAACTCCACAGCGCAGCACAGCTTCCAAGTTCAAAACAACTTCAATATATCAGGGTAACTTTTAAGAATGAGAACCCCCCATCATCAACACATGGCAATTATATTAAAAAAAACAGCAAGGCACAACAACCGAATAAGCAACATAAAAACAGCTTCCACAAACGATGGTGAACAAGGACATTCATCTCGAAGCAACTTCAAAACAACAACAAAACACTCCACGACAACACATAACAACACCCAAATCTCAACATCACACCCCCCACACTTGAATCACACATTGCCCTCAATGTAAAAGATTAAGAAAGAGTGGCTCCCTGAGAAGACGAAGATGGGGCAGATGAAGCCGGAGAAGAGAATGATACTGTAGTGAAGAAGGAATGTCCACTGAAAGGCTGCGCTACTCAATGAAAAGGACCATGAGTTGGTCCGTGAAAAGGCTGCCCCGCACCAAACATTGGAATCCTTGTCTTTGGCATGAACTCAGAATCCACCCTAAAAGTAGGAGTGGGAGGCATCAATAGGATATGCCCAAATATTGCCAATGGGCTGAGTGAAGACACTACGGGTACCCCCGGTAGGAGCTCATGAATAGCACCACTGAGAATATCTCTCGTCAGATTTGGAACACGGTATCCAGCCAACTGAGCAGAAGTCGGTGTCAGTTTGGGAGGTCCAGACTCAGAGTGATAATACACAGACATTTTGTTGCACTTGTCGAGTTCCATTTGCATCACAACTTGTCGATGATACAGCAACTCAAATTGCTGTTGAGCAATAGACGATATATCATCCAACTTAGTAAGCATATTAGACGAATGCAAGGTCCAATCCTGATACATATCGTTCATCTGTTAATGCATGCCCTAAAGTCTTTCATCCAAGTGCTGAAAATGAGACTCCACAGAATGTTGAAACTCTTGTAGTGCCCCGTGAAAAGTACGAAAATCATAAGGTTGTTGCACTTCACTTGTTCCATCTGCTGAAAGTCCAGCCTCATCCCGAAGTTCGGTAGTCCCCGCTATCTGTGCCTTCAGCATCTCCTTTTTGAGGCGCAGATATTTTGAATACAATTGTGTACCAATCGGCCTCGGATTCCTACACCAATCACCTGCTTCACTATCAACACCCTGAGCAGCACAAATTTCTTCAATCAAAATCAGAAAATAGAGGGCTGCATTATCAGCATCAATACCAGCTTTTAAGCTGGAGAGAATAATCCGACCAGCATCTATTGATCTCCGCCATCGAATTGCTGATATCATATATAACCATTTGCGCTACACTTCAGTTGTTTGTGAACTTGGCATCAATTGAGACACGACGAACATTAGCCATATCTTAACATCACTCTTCAACCACTCATTACGGATGTGCTGATGATTTCCCTTCGTGTTGAGTACCCATTTCACTCCTGGTAAAGCAAGCTCCTCTAATAAAACGCTGTTCGACTCATCATCATTTGGAAACTGCAAACGATCCTTTCGAAAACTAGGAGTGCCGAGATGAGTATTGATAATCTTACTTGTGAAATGCACTTGTTTCCCTCTCACATAAAAAGCTCCAGTGGAATCTGGAAATTTGGCATTGGCATAGAATTCTCCAGCAAGACTAGCATTACAAAAATCCGGTGCACCAGTTAGCTTTTGGCCAAAATGATGAAACTCCATCAATTTCTAAAGGTCCTTTCCCCACAACAAATGCCCTTTCGAGGTGTAGCATATTTATACCCATTCCTTGTTCCCAACGTTTCTGTGCTACACTGTTAACAAACAAAAATGGTTCTGAAGACCCTTTTCTTTTCTTCGAAGTGGGTGCCTGCAAAGTATACTCCGAAAGTCCTTCAAAAAGTGGAAAATCCTCCTCTGGGCAATAGTCAGAATCGGAATCCTCAAGTGGCTTCTATGCCTTGCCTTTTCCCTTCTTAGAAGTAGTGCCTTTCTTTGGAGTATAATCCTTTTTAGGAGCCATCAGCTTCGCAAGACCTATAGACAAACAAACATTGGCTTCAACAAATAAATTCAACTCATACTGATTGAATTCTCACAACTATGACCTCTATAACACATTTAATAAAACTTTGCCAAGAACCACTAATGTGTATCCCTGACCAACCAAAGCCACAACTTGGAGATTAGCTCACACACCAGTTCATAAGCAAAATGGAACTGAAACCATAGAGAATCTCACAACATATAAAACACGAATAAAATCTGGTTGTGTTCCATTCAGCATAGTGACTTCATTACTATCTCAAGATGGCTGTGTTCCATTCAGATTCAATGAAAGTGTAAAACATAAACATTGTAGCTTATCCTCTGAATAAAATTTCCCAACTCGAATCAAGCATTTTAAGGTCATATGCTCAAGTTATGTGCAAAATACAGAAACGTGTCAAAGTTGAAACAATTCTAAAATTCCCAACAGACTTATTTCTTATGAACAAAGTCCAAGATTCACGAGGTAATTAACAAATTCCCACAGCATCCCATAATCTCGATCATGCTCAATCATTTGCCACACCTCTTTGTACAAAGCATGAATTCCACAAAAGAAATAACGAGAGAAAAGAAACGAGGCATACCTGTGGTAAAGATTACAAGCTGAACTTTGAAGGGGAATACAATGGAAGATGAAGATAAATTTCCTTGAGCCATTATAGAAGTGAAGAACTCAGTTTGTGCACGAATTAAAGTGTGAAATTAGTGAGCATTTATAGACCAAAAACATACAATGTACTCCACTACTCATTTGGTCAAAGCATAATCAAAAGCATACCAACCAAACACAAGAAACCAATAACATCACTCCAAATGTGGGCCCTCGTTTTATTCAATTACCCAAACTTAAAAAACTGCCTATCTGCCACATTGACACCATAATGCACTAACATCCATCATTATTGCTCACATGAACGAATATGGCACAAGAACTATCCAGCTTTTACCCCCTGCCTTATTTAAACCATTTCCCATCAATTGAACTTTACACACAAATTTACTCATGTTCAGAGGGGGTAGATTTCAATATCATAAATTCCTTTCTATTTCTCTACCAACAATGTCGTCTTCCTCTTTATTGCAATTTCGCATATGAAAACCATATTCAGTAATATCAATGCAAGACAAGAAAACAAGAGTTGATTTCATCATTTAACAAAAGACTTCATCATGGAAAACATTTAATCATCATCGCAATTTCACGTAGCACATTCCCTCTACTCTAATCATATTCAACACCACCCAGAACCACTCATAATAACAATAACCATTAAACACCAAAATCATAGATCACATTAAATCAATAACGTCACACACCCCTCCCCCACACTTGGACAACATCATGGTCCCCGTGGCATGAAAAATAAAGAAACAAACTTCCCTGTTTACATTCCCCTGCGAAGTCGGGTCTCTCTTTCGACCTCCAGATAACTGTTCCACTGAGAATAGCCCATAACTCCCAAATATGGTTGGGAAATTTCGGTTGAATCAATGACCACTCCCTGCCGACTTGCCATTTCTGCGAGAAGATGAGGGAAAAACATTGGTGAAAATTCTGAATTTTGGGCATGCTAAATGTACCTCATTATCAATCGTCCTGCATCCACTGTCATCCTGTGGTGAATAACATATATCAAAAGGACTTTCTCCCGTGTGGCCGTCGTGGTTTGCTCAGCCGGCATAAGTCTAGAATTGATAAAGAGCAACCACATTCGTGCATCCGCTGTTAAATCACTCGTGAGGACATGAACTGCCTCATTTCTTGCATTTCTCACCATGCAGCTCCCGGCAAGCCCATAGCGGCTAATAGTCGATCTGTGTCCTCAGCCCTCAGCAACCGGCTATAGGAATCCTTTGGAATATCCTCAATAAAATAATGAGAATTGATGCTATGGCAATTCACCTCAAGGAATTTTCCTCTCATAAACACAGCATTGTTGCGTCCAGTGTTGCTCACATTGGCATTCGCATAAAATTCTCTGGCTATCTCCATGTTAACGACATTTGGCGCCAATGCCAAGTAAGCCTAATTGTGGAATCGAATAGTGTCTTGGAATCTCTGGGAAGGTGCTTCAAATCCACGTTCAATGTAGCAAAATCGATGAACCAACCTGTTGTATTGTCTTTCGGCCATGGCATTAACGAATCTGGGAAGGTGTCCATCCGTCCTTCTTGATATAGCATCCTGTGTGTGGGCATGTGTATGTTGCCCTTGCCTCTGTGGACGCGTACCTAACAATAGAAAGAAGTTAAGTGCCCATGTGATCAACAGAATTAGATTCACACTACACTTGGACTAACTAACTAACTAAATCTGAAATAAAATGAAAGATAAGTAAAAAGAAAAGAAAAGACTAGGTTGCCTCCTAGGAGCGCTTGTTTTTAAGTCGACAGCCCGACATAGCTTCGGTTCATTGGGAAATCAATGGATCATCTAAAAACAACTCATGTGGAGCTTGTGCCAAATATGTGATGCCCTTCTCTTGTACTGTCAAATATGGCTTAAGTTTGTGACCATTCACTTGCCATGTGTTACCATTTTTCTCATTATGGATTTCCACCACACCATATGGCATCACCTTGAGAACTCGAAATGGACCATTCCAACGTGATCTCAATTTTCCAGAAAACACCTCAAGCTAGAGCTGTACAATAAAACCAGTTGCCCTGGAGCAAAACTCTTTGATTGGATTTTAGCATCATGGAGTCTCTTAGTCCTTTCTTTATAAAGCTTAGAGCTCATATATGCATTGAATCTAAACTCATCTAATTCATTCAACTCCAGCATCCTCTTTGATTGAACCCCATTTAAGTCCATGTTCAGCTTCTGGATTGCCCAATATGCCTTATGTTCCAACTCTACTGTGAGATGACACTCTTTTCCAAACACAAGCCTAAAAGGAGAAGCCCCAATTGGTGTCTTGTACGCTGTCCTGTATGCCCACAGAGCCTTTTCCAACTTTATTGCCCAATCCTTTCTGCCGGGATTAACAACTTTCTCCAAAACCCTCTTAATCTCTCTATTTGATACTTCAACCTGACCACTTGTCTGGGGATGATATGCTGTGGAAACCTTGTGTTTCACCCCATACTTGGCCAAAAGAGCTTCAAAAATCTTGTTACAGAAGTGTGATCCTCCATCACTGATGATTGCACGAGGGGCTCTAAATCGATTAAAGATGTGTCTCCTGAGAAATGTTGTAACACTCTTAGCATCATTGTGCGGCAATGCAATAGCCTCAATCCACTTTGACACATAGTCCACTGTGACAAGAATGTATTGCATGCCACATGACTTCGGGAAGGGACCCCATGAAATCAACACCCCAGACATCAAATATCTCCACTTCAAGAATGTTGTACAAAGGCATCTCATTCCTTGAAGAGATGTTTCCTGTTCGCTGACATCTGTCACAGTTTCCTACCCAAATCCTTGCATCCAAGAAAATATGAGGCCAATAGAAACCACATTGTAGCACTTTGAATCCTGTTCTGTTAGAACCAAAATGCCCTCCGTAGGGACCTTCATGGCAGGCGCTCAGAATGTCATCCTTTTCGTTCTCCTTGATGAACTTTTGTATAATTTGGTCGCTACAAATTTTGTGCAAAGCATCGTCCTCCCAGAAGAAATACTTCGCATCACTTCTCAATTTCTTCTTCTGTTCATGCGAAAAATAGGAAGAGATTTGCCCAGCTACCACGAAATTAGCGATTTCAGCATACCAAGGCAATCCTCCCTTGTCTACTTGGAACACTTGTTCATTAGGAAAATATTCTTTTACCAGAATTATTGATTCCTCTTGTGTCTCTGACTCCAACCTTGTGAGATGATCAGCTACCACATTCTCTGAGCCCTTCCTATCATTGATTTCAACATCAAACTCCTGGAGCAACAACACCCATCGAATTAGGCGTGGCTTAGCCTCTTTCTTTGCTAGCAAGTACTTTAATGTAGCATGGTCCGTATGTAAAATAACCTTCGACCCCAAAAGATAGGCACGAAATTTATCAAAAGTGAAGACTACTGCCAACATCTCTTTCTCTGTGGTTGTATAATTCATTTGTGCCTTGTTCAATAACTTTCTGGCATATTATATTGTGTGAAACACCTTGTCCCTTCTCTGTCCAAGTACAGCACCCAATGCGTAGTCATACGCATCACACATTATCTCAAAAGACTCACCCCATTGAGGGGTGACTATAATCGGAGCTTCTACCAATTTGGCTTTCAATGTTTCAAATGCTTCAACACATTCTGCTCCAAACTCAAACTTGACATCTTTTTCCAAGAGACTACACAAGGGTCGGGCTATCTTTGAAAAGTCCTTGATAAATCTTCTGTAGAATCCAGCATGTCCAAGAAAGCTTCTGATTCCCTTCACATTTGTCGGTGGAGGAAGCTTGGCAATAACATCAATTTTGGCCCTGTCAACTTCAATCCCTTTGTGAGAAATCTTATGGCCTAGCACAATACCCTCTTGGACCATGAACTGGCACTTTTCCCAGTTAAGCACCAAATTTGTCTCCTCACACCTTTGCAGCACCTTGGCTAATTTTTCCAAACAACCTTCAAATGTCATTCCAAACACCAAAATCCATAAAGATTTCTATAATCGACTCAACCATGTCATCATACAACGCTGAAAAGTCGTAGGAGCATTGCACAAGGCAAAAGGCATACGCTTGTAAGCAAATATGCCAAAGGGACAGGCGAAAGTCGTCTTCTCTTGGTCCTTGGGATCAATTGCGATTTGATTATAACCTGAATATCCGTCCAGGAAGCAGTAGAATAAGAAAACAATAATTCGGTCCAACAATTGCTCTAAGAAGGGAAGTGGAAAATGATCTTTTCTTGTTGCTTTGTTTAACTTCCTGTAGTCCATACAAACCCTCCATGCACTGATAATTCTTGCTGCAAGAAGCTCGTTTGCATCATTCTTCACGACTGTAACGCCTCTCTTCTTTGGAACGCATTGCACTAGGCTTACCCACTCACTATCTGAGATGGGAAAAATCATTCCAAAGTCTAGCAACTTAATCACTTCCTTCTCACAACCTCCATCATTTGAGGGTTTAATCTCCTTTGCCTATCACGTACTGGAATTGAGTTCTCCTCTAGGAGAATTTTATGCATGCATATGCTTGGACTTATTCCTTTGATATCTGCAATGGTCCATCCTATAGCTTGTTTGTATTGCCTTAGCACAATCAACAATTTCTCCTCTTTCCATGCTTCAAGTTTGGACGAGATCACTACTGGTAATGTCTCATTGTCACCCAGAAATGCATATTTCAAATTAGGAGGCAAAGGCTTGAGCTCCAGCTTTGGTGCCACCAAAATGGAAGACATAAGCTTTTCATTCCTACATGAAAATTCATCCTTCATCACCTCTATGGAAACACAAGACTCGTTAGTCAACAAATTGCATTCATCATCTTTCCCTGACTTACTAACACACACTTCCTGTAACAAATCTTCCACAACACAGTCATACATTTTAACTTCAATGACCTCATTTTGTAATTCAAATATGGACTCATCTAACACACAGCACTCAACAAGATCTTCAATTTCAAAAGCGATTCTTCTATCCTCTTCATTCAACTCAACATCCTCAAACTCTTCCTCACATTTATTTAATTCATCAACCAACACAAAGTGATGTTTTACATTTCCATCATTTACAATCATAGAACATGCAACAGCTTGAATAGCAAAGCAAGACACCACATTCATAGGATGTTTCATGGAATAATTCACATCAAAAACCACTTGTTCATTGTTAATTCGAAAGGTAACTATTTTATTTCTTACTCCAATTAAGGCATCTCCTGTTGCAAGAAAAGGGCTACCAAAAATGAGAGGAACCTCAGGGTCCTCTTCCATATCAAGAACAATAAAGTCTACAGGCAAGGTAAATTTATCGATTCTTACAAATACATCCTCCACCATCCCAGTTGGTTTCACAAGTGACCTGTCTGCTAATTGCAATGTGACAGTAACAGGGCGAATCTTCATGCCTAAGCCAACATCCACAGCTATTGAGAGAGGCATGAGGTTGATCCCAGCTCCCAGGTCATAGAGGACCTTCTCAAAATGTCTTTTGCCTATCGTGCATGGAATTGTACAGCTACAAGGGTCTTTTAACTTAGGTGGTAAATTTTTCCCAACCCAAGCGCCACTACACTCAGTTAACATCATGGGGACTTCGCACTGAAGAATTTGTTCCTTGTTGGAGATGAGGTCTTTAAGAAACTTTGCATACTTTGGCACAGTACTTACCAAGTCAATAAGAGGGAGACTCACATTCACTTGTCTCACCACATTCAAGAATCTATCGAACTGAGGCCTCTTTGTGGTTTTTGCCTCACTCTTTCAGGAAAAGGTGGCTTTGGAGCATAATCCAGAAAATTATAAGGACTAGAAGGCCCTGTCATCTTTTTATTTACTTCCTTCTTTCCATTAACCTGCACCTTCTTCTTCTCTGGTGCCATGTCCTCATTGGCACAACCGTTTTGAAGTTCTGCCACTGCTTCCTTCTCATCCTCACAAACATCATCTGGCTTAATGGCTTTGTGCACTTCCTTGCCACTTCGCAGGGTAATTGCATTAAAAACTTCCTTCCCTTTAAGATTTGGAACTGTGTCACTAGGAAGTGATCCATTTAGCCTATGTTGTACAGCATTTGCAAGCTGTCCCAGTTGCATCTCGATATTTTTCAGCCTCATGGTGTCTCACAGTAGTTTCCAACCCTCCAAATCTTTATTCATTATTATCTATCTTCTCCATGAGTTTATGAAACATGTCCTCTACTGATGGCTTCCTTTGCTCTGAAGAAATCTGTTGGTGCTCAAATCCAGGTGGAGGTTGGAAAGATCTCCTTTGTTCATTATTCTGAAAATATTGCCCTCCCTGGTTTTGGTTTTGGTTTCCCCAATTTCCTTGACCTCCACCATATGGTCTGATACCACCAGAATAGTTGCCAGAATATGATGGTTTGTTATAGTTGTTAACATACTATAGAGACTCTGTAGCAATAACACACTCATTAGTATAATGATCTCCCTTGCATAGACCACATGACAATACAGGGGCCTTAGCTTGTATAGCCTTGAGAGTTTGTACCTGTTTAGCTAAAGCTTCAAATTTGGCACTTAATGATGTCTCTTCATCCAAGTCAAATACTCCTCTTTGCCTTCTACTATGAGGTTTTCTAGTCTCAGTGAACAAATACTCATCTTCTGCAATTTTATTAAAGAGCTCCCTTACCTCAGGCACACTTTTATCTTTCAAGGCACCATTAGCACATACCTTAACCATTATGGACGATTCAGCTGTGAGCCCATTGAAGAAAGTGTTCAATTCTCTGATTTCACCAAGATCATGATTAGGACATTGTCTAATTAAATTATTGAACCGCTCCCATGCTTCTCTGAATGACTCCATCATGTTGTTGGATGTTCATTATATCCATTCTCATTTTTTCCAAGTTAGCAGGAGGGAAATATTTGGCCAAGAATTTCTTTTGCAATTCATCAAAAGTTGTCACACCATTTGTACCCCCAATGGATTTGAACCAATGTTTTGCTTTACCCCTAAGGGCTCGTTTGGTTGGCAGGGAATCTGGGTTGGGAAAGTAATCTTTTTCCTAATTTCCAGATTCCTGTGTTTGTTTCAAATTAGGAAAGTAATCATTTTCCTAATTATTAAATTCCTGCGTTTGTTTCATCCAGGGAAAGTAAAAAGAATCCTGAACTAAGGAAAATAACTGCAAGATTCCAGGATTATGAATCCTCTTTAAAAGTTGGTATTCTGATTCCCCTCTTGAGGATTTTGACTATGTACTGCTTTGTTTATGTTTATTATTTATATTTTGAGTTTCATATGCTTTTTATATTAAAGTCTAATTCATTTGGTCAAATAATTTTATTTTATTTTTAGTTTAATATTTTTTTATTGACTTTACTACTTAACTGAAATTAAAATTTTAGTAGTTTTAAATGTCTTTATATTGACTTTAAAAAGTAATTCAATGTAAAAAGAGTTAAATAAATGGATGGTATGTTTTTTTTTATTATTAAAATTATTAACATTATGGGGGTTTTATATATTTTTTTCTAAAAACTCAAAATTGTATTTATGTTGCTTTAGTCTTTTTCTATCATGTTTTTACTTAATTAATTTTCAATACTTATTGTTTAATAAATTTGAGCTATTTTTATTAATATTAATTTGTAAATTTATTTTTCATTTATTTAATCAACTATTCTTTTTTTTAATAATATTAACAAAAAAAATTTTATTTTAACACTTTTTTATAAGTTGTAGTTAATAGCTTAATTATTTAATTAAATTAAAAATGATAATTTTTACAATGATGAAAATATAAAACATAATATTAAAACATTTATTATAAGGTAAAAATATATAATTATGTTTCATCATATGATTTAAAATAAAACTATATAAATGGTTATGTATAAGTATAACATACAAATGGAATTCAAATAATATTATTTGGTTCAATAATTTAAATCAAATAATGACATAAGAATCATACTAACTTTTTTAAAAATCTATCCAAACACAGGATAAATATTCAGATTCCTCAGAATTAAATTCCTAGGAATCAGATGACCAGGAAAAATATTCATTTTCCTCAAAATTAAAATCCCAAGAATCACATTCCCATTAAACATTACTTTCCTGCCAACCAAACGAGCCCTAAGTGATAAAGGGAAAAGAATCCTATGCACTTCACTTCGATCCACTCTCTGAAGCTTAAATGTACTACAGAGGCCTAAGAAACAATCGAGGTGATCATTAGGGTCTTCATTATTAAGGACTTGAAAGAACTGCCTTTGAGTAATCATGGAGACAAATTGAGTCGGTATTTGATAACTCTCAACATCTATACCCTGTTGGTCGAAACCACTCTCAAAATTGATGGCATAATGGTCACTAAATCGTGGTGCTCGTGCTCCTAGATTGGCCATTTCTCTTTATTTTAGTTGAACTCGCAAGGTTTTTGCTAACTCAAGATCGAGTGAATACTCAGGCTCTCAAGAAGATCTCAAAAATCTGTGCATACACAATACACCAAAAGTGAAGTATGATAAACAAGAAATAAGAATCCAGAAACAAGAACCTCAGATGCAAAACAAGAGAAGCAGAACAGAAAGTAGAACACACAAGAACTTTCAAGAACAGAAAATACTCTAAAGAACAAAATACAACACAAAAAAAGAACACCAAAAATGCAAGAAACAATAAAGCAAATTCAAGAAATTGTTGCCTTCCCCAGTAACGGCACCAAAAATTGACAAGAGTGTCGCGTACTCGCAATTTTACCATATTCACTAATATATATATGGTGAGAGGGATCGTATCCACAGGGAAGGGAATGGCTTCTTAGAATTCAGTATTTGTTCAGAGATAGTCACAAGGAAAAGAACATAAGAAATTGAACACTAACTAATCAAAACATAGAACTTGAAAATAATGCAAGAAACAAGATCAACAAAAGTCGTGTAAAATCAAATGACAAGAACGATGTCCTAGGGTTTAGGTGCCGGATGATCGCACTAATAGACTACTTGAATGCCATGCAATTGCCACACAAGAAACACAGAGAGGAGATAAAATTGCCTAGGAACATAGAATACCATCAGCATGGCGACTGCATGTTATCCTACACTCCCTGTCACCACTCTCTCTCACGGTGAGGCCCTAAAGTGATGGTTGAAAAACCGCAACATCTCAACTGCCCAGGACTAACTACTCTAGTATGCAAATCTTGAGGTTTTCCCATGGCGAGGCCCAACCTTGTTTCATTTGTCTTCGTTAGCCTTAGATAATCTCTCCTTACTCTATTCTAATGATTCACTGAATTTCCACCGGCATGACGACCGCATCTCAATTCATGAACAGATAAAACAAGTGAGAAGACTCAATTTTCGTATTTAAGGTTCTCATTTCATGCATTCCTTACTCCAAAATGTGATTCTAATCCCGGCTTAGCATAACGACCACAACCGAGGCAGAAATCAGTCAATAAGACCATTAATACATAATACTTAACAAGATTCAAGCGTTAATTTCAAGTACGATCTCAATCTTTGCAAATTGTATCAATCGCAAGGCATCACATAATCTAATTGCGCAATCATCCAGTCTCAACCCTAAGACATCACAGATTTAGCCGTGAAACCTCATTCTCATATCACGATCTTCACATTTAAGTTCAAAACAATTCATTTTCATATAAGTTGGAAGAATTTACCAGCAATTGTGTAAGAATTGTCAAAAACTCTGTTAATTCCGAATGAGAATTCCGTGCTCAGTTCACAAGTTCAATCGAAATCACGATCGGAGAAGAAATTCAGAAGAGAGAAAAACTAGTGAGAGAACATTTTAGAGAGAGAATAAATTCCCACTCTGAAAATCAAAATTCTATTAAGAGTCTAGAATGATCGATGTCTCTAAAGTATGACTAAATCCTCTATTTATAGAGGTTATAGAAAACGTAATCACTACGCAGACGTAAAATGACCAAGTTATTACAAAAATACCACTGTAATCAATTTGTACATAAGCACACTCGGTCAATGTAGTACTCCACGCCTTCAAGCCTTGAATGATCATGCCAATATGCATATCTGCACCAAAAGAACAAAATCCACACTTAGAAAATTTTACAAAACCAACACAAACACAAAAAACACACAACCTATACATGCACAAAATGGTTAGACCTCGCCACGAGGTCTTGCTATCGCAATTACAAAAATGGCAAGACCTCGCGGCGAGGTCTCGCTCTCACAGAATTTGAAATATGCGAGACCTCGCTGCGAGGTCTCACCATTTCATGTTCTAGTGTACACAACTTTGTTGTGTAGTGAAAATGTGAAGTGTGGTGTAGTGTGCATAACTTGTTCTGAAGTAGGAGTGTGAAATAAAGTGTAATGTGCATGAAAGTCATGAAGACTGGAAGATTATACACAAGAACACTCACAAGTATTCACATCCAAAGTATGTAATGCACATCCAAGATTCTTACAATGAAATGTATGACCATGACATATATGTAAGAAGAAATGCAATGTATGAAGATGACCAAAGAAGGATTGTTAGGCATCTTAAAAATGTATACAACTGAGGTTAAAGAAGAGGGCAAATGCTATCTACAATATCTCATAATTCTTCAAAACATAGCATGCAACGTACTCTCATTCATGAAATCGAAAATGAAGTGTGTGCAAATGCAGAGCGAGAGCTTACATGAAATAGCAAATGTTGTAAAGAAATCAATGAAATACAAGCTCTCAACATGAATGAACAATTGAGTCAAAACTAAGTAAAAAGTTAAGTGAAATGTGTGTGTGAAGTGAGAGCTCGCCGCACGGATGTGCAGCGAGGTGTGTGGAGCTCGTCGCATGCATCATGCGACGAGGTGCATATGTGCAAGAGCTCGCCGCACATCGTGGGGCGAGTTGTGTGCGATGGTGCAAGAGCTCAACGCATGTCCATGCGGCAAGGTGTGGGCGAGAGCGTGAGCTTGTCGCATGTACATGCGACGAGGTGTGCAAGTGTGTGCAGCGAGGTGAGTGCTCGTGTGCGGCGAGGTACATGCATGGGCGACGAGGTAAGTGCTTGTGTGCGGCGAGGTGAGTGCTTTTATCTAGCCATCTTCACACCAAACTCCCACAGAGATCATGATGAAAATTCCAAACATTACTTCCATTCCACATATATATATAAACCACACACACTTCATCACATTGCTTCTAGCAACAATCACCTCATGAAATTACATGACCAAAACATCTTTCCACACATACTTCACCATAACATGTAGATTTTTGCTCAAAACATACTTCATAACATCCTTGACTCCTTTACTCTTTTCAACATTAATGCTGCACAAAATGCACTCAAACATACAAAAGTCAAGTAAAAAACAATACACTTACGTCAGTATAAAACTGACTTATCAGTTGACTCACTGGTCACTAGACTTTGTGAGTACATAAAAGCAACCAAATTGTTGGATACAATTAATATCTCATTTTTATTCACAACATTAGAGATTGACATTTCCATAATGATGAATATTTACTTTCTAGTCAATATTGAAATAATTTATTCAATGCATATTTGTTAGATATACTACACCAATCAATCTGGGTTATCTTTTGAATGAAACAACGAAGAAGGGGATTAATGTAATGCCTATATACTGAGTTTCGAATTGCTTCAAAAAATTAAAGAAATTAAAATATGCTTTCAAAACCCATGAAAGAATTTTTCTTCTTTGGAATATCCTAATGCTAGGAACAAGGAACACTATCGATAAAGTAAACATGGATACAATGGTTGATGACGATAACTTTCTGGATTTACTTGTCTTTCCTTCATCGACGAGATCTTGGGAGTTAACTCTTTACCACTAGATAAAGTGGGTAATTATCCTCTAATGGTTGAGAACGGAAAAGAATTCTTGAAAAAGTTTGAGTTATAGATCAAAAAAAAGATTTTGAGTGATGATGAAAAGGATTACATTGCAGAGCAAAAGATTTTCAGGTATGAAGAAGATGTATGATCCTTATTTGATTCCATTCAATTTGTGATTTTACTATTTTATCCCTCGTACTTATAATGTTAAGACATTTTTACCCTTGTAAAAAGGGATTTCGGTCTTTATAAACAGATTTAATGGACAGAATGACCCCACGTCTTACACTTAAATAGTACGATGATATTTTTACCCAATTTAATAGTTGAATGATCAAAACCTAAATTTAAAAAAAAAGTCGAGTGGCCATTTTTAAATTTTGCTCATTTAAAAATCCCTACTTTTCTAAAACCCTAAACATTCCTATCAAAACCCTAAACATTCCTCTCAAAACCCTAGTTATTGATAGATGACCCAAAATGGCAATCAAGGCAAACAAAAGAAAAAAATCAATCCCTCCAAATCGGAACGTGAAGGCTTCTTAAAACTCGTGAAGGTACTAAATTCTTTTTATTTGTTTAAAGATTATATACACAAACTAGTGATTTTATTTTTCTGTATTTTTCCATATATCTTTGAGTGGCTCATAGTGGGTTCGTGAAAAATGGATTTAAGTTTGGAGTTTTACTTATTTGGAGTATTTGTATAATGATACAAATTAAGTTTAACCAATATTCCTTTAGAAGTTGATTTCAAAGATTTGAACTTTCTTTAATTTTATGTGCTTCTACAACAAAAAATATCATACTTTTATGCATTGGAATCTTTGCTGGGGATATTGCATAAAAATTAAGAGGGTCAAGACAATATCATTTTTTTTTTGAGTTTGAGAGTGGTATTAGAATTTCAACTCATTGGAGTTTTAGGATTTCTATTCCTCAGAACTTTACCATCAACATAAAAGTAAAACTTTTGTTGTCATGATTATGGTGCACGTTGCATAAGTATGAATGCTTTTTAGTTGTATGCTCTTGTTGCAATTTTTAGGATTGAATAAACATTCTAGATATTTATTCTGTTACAAAAATTTATTAACGAAACGAAAATTTACTAGAGTCTGTGGAAAGTGGCATGTACTTTTAACCAATTTATGAGTCTTTGGACAATTGTGTAATACCAATTTTTGTCTTGAGATGTTTAAGTAATATTTTTGTCTTGGGATGTTTAAGTAATGTTTGATTGTCACTTTGTTTTTGTCTTTCATATCCAATTGAAAAAAAAATGCTTTTTCTATAAACTAAAGAAAGCTCAGTTATTCTTGTTCTCAAAAGATGAAGAAAATATGCAATAAATTAGCCAGTAATGATGTGTTCCAAACGGGTTTTTATGATATTAGAATGCTTTCATTGTTCAGTTACTAGCTTTTTTTTAATGAAACCTTGAGGATTCTTTTTGGCATTTCTTTGCAAATCTTAGACGTCTACCCATTAAAATTCCAGTTCTAAGTCAAACTTGGCCTAATGATGGAAAAATAAATTATATTTACAAAGTTAGATTCTTGAAGCAGAATAGTAATAAAATTTTGTAGTTTTTCCAAGAATATAGTTTGGAATCCCTGCCAAATAGTCTCTCATAAGCAATTCAATTTGTAAAAATGATTATAAGTCTTTTATGGGATTGTTAACACACACTGGGTTTTACTTCCACTGTTCCTAAATGTTTTTCTAATACAAAGCAGCAAAAGTTTCCTCATAACTCTAGTTAGCTTATTAGAGATTTACTTTATTATGTGAGGGAGAGCAAGAAATGATTCAAGTAGTAAAACCCTATTCTAACTCTTTCATTTCCTTGCAACATCTCATTCCCTATTCGATTTTCCCCTTGAAATTATAAAATGATATATGCAAAAATAAAATGCTAATTATGCAATGATATTCACAACCTTTGGTAGAAATAACTATACTAAAGTGCTTATAGGATTAAGACCGAATTATAAAAACATTTTATATACAAATGGGTACATTTAGATAAGTGTTTTGTTTTGAGAATTGGAAAAATGTGGTCCTGGGTTGCGTTTTAAGAAATGTATACTTTTGGATTGAGAATTAAGTATTTGGATTGATAAGTTTTGTTTAAATTGGTTTTGGGTTGAAAATTTATTTATTAATTAAATTGTAAAATAAAAAATAATTTTTTATTTTTAAAAAATATTAGGGGTTGATCGACGGAGGTCAAAGGTTGACCTGCGGTGGTTGCCGGCTGTGGTCAACCTTTGACCTCCGCCGATCAGCCCCTAATATTTTTTTAAAATAAACAATTGTTTTTTATTTTACAATTTAATTAATAAATAAGGGTCGTTGATCGGAGGTGGTTAACCGGCAGTCAAACGCCGACGAACCTAATAAATTACAAACAAAATAAAAAATTTAAAAATAATTAAAAAAACCAAATGCCCTTATTTTCTATTTAGAGAAGTTGAAAATTTTTGATTTGAGAATTGGAGATAAACAAACATGCTATTTTGGGAAAAAAAAATGAAAATGAGCCAAAATGGCCTAACCAAACAGAGCCTAAATCTTCCAACTAAGCAAGCTACGTCTGTCAATTATTGTGAAATTGAAAATTGCTTAAGTCATCCAATTCTTATCCTAATGTATGAAATTTAAAGTAAATACTATACAATATCTAACATACATATAGACATGTAAATATATATATGATACATGTGGAATTGTTTGATCTTAAGGTTGTGTGAGACTTGTATCCAATTATTCTTTATGCGTTAAATACTACGTTCTTGAACTACATTTAATTTTTTTCTTTTCTCTTGGGAATCTCAATTTGTAACTCAATTTTGGACTTTGTTTATTTTTCTTAATTTTAGTTGTGACTCGTATTTCATACAATTTTTAGAACATATCAAATTCTTAATGAAGCCTTAAACTTTTGTGGTTCAAATTCTTTGCCATATAATTTCTTATTACTGAGTCAAGTTGTATATCATGCTTTATGGAGTACCAAAATCTAGTAAAATTTTAATCCTACCAATATCATAATGTTTATCAATATTGTTAGAGAAATTTAATGATAGTTACTTTCATTAGTACCACCTAAGGGGAAAAAATAAGAATAGCTGTTATAAAACCTACTATGGACTTGTGATCCTACAACTTTCCATTTTTAATTACAAATCTTTTGATCAAGTAATAGGGAGAAAAAATAATTTCTAAAAATTTCTTCCAAAATTATTACTTTAAGAATCCAATTTCTAAACTTTGTCCCTTTCTCTCTCTAGTCTCTCTACTCCAAAGTACAAAAAACACTAGAGCCTCCCCCCCAAGGAATCCTCCTCCCTTACAATCCAAAATTTTCTTTAGTTCTCTTTTGTCTCCCTTATTGGGAGTTATGTGCCTCCTACCATGGGAGTTTTCTCCTCTAATCTAAGAGAATTTGTCTCTCAATATTTTGGAGCGTTTTTTTCTTTCAAAATAGAAAAAAGAAAAAATAGATAAAGGAGATCTACTTCTTCAATGGAGATTTATGGCTTAAATAGAGTGTGGATCTGATGAATTTGAAGAAATTGAGAACTTGATCTTGTGCAGCTATTAGGGATGAAGATTACTCTTATTCAACCTTACTACTAGGAAGAAAATCACTTCAGTTTTAACTTTGTTAGGAAGTGGATCTAAATCTAATTTTAGATTTGGATCAAGAATTTACTTGTTATAGATTTTATTTTGTAAAATTCAACCTGACGTGACTTTAGGTCATTTGCTAAATGAGTTCTTTGTAATGCTTTGAGTTTTTTTATTCATCGGACTTCATCTCATTTGCTTAATGGATTGCTTGTAATGCTTTGAGTTAGTTATTCATTGCACTTCATCTCGACTAGTTAGTCGTATGTGTATATTTGTTCTAACATTAATGAATTTATCGCTTTTGACTAAAAAAAATCCAATTTCTCTTCCTCCATCTACCCAATTTCCAATTCTAATCTTAGTCCAAAACTGCCCCCACACATTCAATTTCCACTTCGGCCTATTTGCTTTGCATTTTATCCCAATCAAAAGTTCTTGAGAATAGTGGATATAACATGCCTAAGAAGGAGATATACGTCCACAAAAATCACCATGAAAAAACCTCTCAAGCCCAAAAAGGCACGATTTCCATTCTCCAAATATATGTATGCTTTTACTGTAGTGTGTTTGTGAGGGCTTCAGTTTATATACATGTTTATGTTTCAAATTGAGTTTTATTTATAGATATATTGGTTAAAGAGTGTGATATCTCCTTAAATTCCTAAAATCATGAATTAAAACCACTACTTACTTAAAATTAAGAAACATAAACAACTAAAGAAAAGATTTATTCAAAAGTAAAGAGTGAGTAAAAGTAGTTTTGGATTTCTTAAGTCTCAAGCTAGACTTTATTTATGTGGCTTTCTCCTTTAAGACTCAGAGTAACCATCTTTGTACTAGAAAAATGCCCTTTCAAAATCACTCCTATGCCTCCCGTAGGGCACACTTTGTAATCTTTTAAGGAAGTGCTTGGGCTCATACACATGAAGAACTACTTGTATGAATTCCACTTTATGCCACTTTTGCTCCTCTTTTGTAGGCACTTCCTCTCTTTCTTTCACCATAAACATTGGGAATGTCAATGGCTTATCATCCTTGAAGTCTTCCTCCACTTGCACTATGCTTGTCAATTCTTCCTTACAAGGCTCAACCAATGGCTTTGCATCCAATGTCTCAACAAAATCATTAGTAATTTCAAATATGGATGCATCAATAAAGCAGTTTTCCACTATGTTAGCTAGTTCATGAGTAATAAGCAAATCTTCCTCATCTAGACTAACACGGGGGACAACTTGAATCTTTGCATTATTATTCAAACAATGGAACATTTACATAATCTAACAAGGTCATCCCATACTTTACTGATTGTGGGGAATAACCAAATAAAGCATTGTGCATCAACTCCATTTCTACCACATTACTAGATACTACCATGCGAGATTCTTTTGTAGCTATCAATGAATTATCATCACAAAAGCTTACATTTGCATCAAGGTAAAGTGTGTGTGCATTGTCAAGGTAATGTTCTCTAAGTTCACACAACAATGAGTCATCAACAATGCATGCCTATAAGCCATCCACGGTAGTAGAAGATTCCACTTTATTAGGACACTTTTCACCACATGTAATATCCTCAATATCATCAAAATGATTGTACACACAAGTTGGAATGCTATCACATACGAGTGTATCTTGTGGAGGGCTATAGGTGGTTTGAGCTTGTAGCTCAAGTTGTTCTTGTAAAGAGCAAATCATTTATCCTTGTTTCCTAAGCATTGCTTCATATGTCTCAATTAAGGTATCTTTCATTTTCACCATGGTTTCCCAATGATAATACAACTAGAAAAACAAGAACAAATGCTAACTAACAAAATAACGAAATGAGTAGTATTGTAAGTGACAAAAACAACAAGTGTTATGTGATATCAATTAATAAACAAATGCCCTAGGGTTTAGGTGCCAGACAATTGCAAATTAAACAACTCATACTATGCATTTGACCCCATGCAAATCAAATTAGGAGGAGACAAAGGTTGCCTAGGAGTCTAGTTAACACCCGGCATGTCGACCGCAATGCTCTCTTTACTCCTTAACATCCTGCTTTCCCATGTCGAGGCCTAAATAAGATGAGTGAACATCGCAACGTCTCGACTTCCAATACTAACTACTCAAGCCTGCAAAACCCTAGGTCTCCCATGGCGAGGCCCGACCTAAGTTTCTAAACATTAGTTAGCATTAGAGAGTCATTCTACACTCTATTCTAGTGACTCAATGACCTCTGATTGGCATGGCGACCACATCTCGGATCATGATCAAGACTTAACAGGTGAAGAAACTCCTTATTCATACATCAGTCCTCATTTCATGTAATTCTCACTTTTATCGGTGTACTGAGCCTCAACCTAGCATGGCGACCACAATCAATGTTCAATTTCATTAATGAAAGTGCAAAAATTATGAAACTTGGCATATTCATACATTTAAGAACAAGTATGATCTCATTCTTAGAAATTGGGTCAAATGCATGGTATTTCATTGTTTAATTACACAATCATCTAATCCAAACTCTAGGACATCATCAATTTAGCCACAAGTCTCCATTTCTAATTCACGACCATCAATATAAGACAACAAGCAATTCATTCTCATTAATTGGAAATATTATACTGATTAGATTGCGTTGAATGCCTCCAATTCACAAATAAACTCTGAATTTCCTCCTTAATTGAGAAGAAGATTACAAATATCGATCCAAATTCTTGATTAGAATCGGTAACAGAGCGAGAAGTCTAGTGAGAGAAAGTGCTAGAGAGAAAAAGTTAGAAAGAGAATTCCCGCTCACAAAATCAAAAGTCTGGTAAAAAATCTAGAATGATCGATTCTCAAAGTCAAAGTCACCCTAGAACAATGACAAAATCCTCTATATATAGAGGTCTAAAGCTTATTCTACACGCTAAAGTAAAATAAGCACTTATTTACAAAAATGCCACTGTGATATAGAAAAGGTCCAAAAATCAGCTCGTTCAATGCACCATTCCATGCCTTTAAGCCACAGCACCCCACGCCTTCATCATCTCCATATGCCTTTGCGCCTACAGCAACCACGCCACCATGATCCCTGCACAAGAACAGGAATTATACACTTAGAAAAATTTCAGCATTTGCAACCTGATCATTATCACAGCGACGCATTGCAGTGATGCGTCGCCGTGCACGAATTTTCCATGGCGACGCATCACAGCGATGCGTCACAGTGTAGATTTCTCTATGGCAACGCATCGCAGCAATGCGTCGCCATGTAAGTGTGTGTATGGCGACGCATCGCAATGATGTGTCGCCGTGTAAACATGTATGCAAATAGAATGATGATTGTGAAGTGAATGCTTGTAGTGAAGTGAATGCATGCAGCAAATGGAATGATGATTGTGTGCAAAGAGTGTGAATGCTAGTGGTGCATAAGGTGTATGAAGTGTGTGAGCTAGGAGTAAATGATTACACATACTTCATCTTTCTTCCCTATTTAGCCCCTGATTCATATCGAGTCTCAGAAACTATAGAACATACACATTGTAGACAAGACTCTTAGCTAAACATAGCACTTTGAATCACTCGATTTGGAGCTAAGATGAGAAGGTTATGATCATTTTACTGAACTATGGCAATGCTGTGTGTGCTGTGCGGGAGCAGCCGAGAGCATACTCGCGCAGCTGGTGCGAGGTCGTCGCATGCATGCGCTTGCGAGAATGAGCGCTTGTGCGGAAGAGTGTAAGGCAACCTGGTGCCTGATGTGCAAGGAGTGCGCAGCGACCTGTGAGACGATGTGCGAGGAGTGTGCGGTGACTTCCAACCAAAATCTGGCCCTGATGCTTTATGAATTTGGCAAAACGTAAAACAAGAAAGTTGTAGCCCTAAGTATTAGCTTTCCATAGCCTTTTGAATCACTCAATTCAGAGCTTGGACAAGAAAGGTATGACCAAAATACTGAACTATGGGGAAGAGAAAATTTCATGGCGACGCAATGTGGCCGTGCAATGGTTTTCAGGGCGACGCGTCGCCGTGCAATTTCCCTTTCTAGCACAATATTCCACTTATATGCAATATATGTGTGTTTTCATCTCCGAATTGGACTTTGTGGTAAACATAAGCATTTTAGATCTTTCTCTTGGTTTTCTATAGTTTAAGAATCAGCATCATTGAAGGTCTGTAGCTCAAGATACGAACAATCTACCAAACTATGGTAGTGAATAATGAAAAACTAAAGTAGTGATCACAACTATGCCCCCGTGTCTCATACGTGCACATAGAATTAGAAGAAAGTTAAATCATATGAATTGAAGTACACTCAAAGAGCTTTCCAGAACATCGAAGATCTCATCATTTGGATTAGTATTGAGAAAGGTACACTCAAATGAAGTGCACTATCCGATCTGCCCGACATCAAAATAAGCAAAATAAGCATGTTAAGGTTTTCTTCAAATTCTACAAGCATCATTTTAAGCCCTTTTGAATTCTTTCCTTGTTCTTTAACTTAAAACACACATTTGTTTCATTTAATCATTATTTTTTATCTTCTTCTTCATTTTAGCACTTTAGGTTGTAAACCACATAAATGCCCAAAATGACACTTAACACCATGCATGAAAAACAAGTCAAAAGCTAAGTAAAATAACACATATAAGTTGGTATAAAACCAACTTATCAGATTCCATGTGCTTGGCCATTGTAGCAATGATGTCTTCCAAGAAAGGTTTCTTGTCTTCTTGACTACATTGCTTTTCTTGGCAAGATTGATGTCCAAATTTGCCTTGTGAAATTTTAAAAACAATTTGGCTAAAATAACCATTCATCAATAGACTCTCGAACTTATAATGTCTATCATCAAATTCATAATTATCAAAACCTAGTGTCGAAGAAAAAATCCAATTTTCTCTATTCCTACACTCAATGACATCCCTATGTTCCGGTGAATAGAAACCTCCAAATATGCTAGATTGTGGCATTGTATCATCCACCATACTTGGTGAGTCAAAGTAATTAGGCTCAAAGAAGTCACCAAACAATCTAGACATATCTAGGTAGCAAATCAATCACTTCAAAAGAAATCAAAACAAACAAAAAACAACTACTAGAAACACACAAAAAGAACTATAATCAACAAACAAACTAAATATGACTAAAACCTAACAAAATATTTTTACTACAAAATGAAAGTACTTAAATAAAAAATCAAACTTTCAAAACAAATGTGCATGTTACCAATCCCCGGCAACGATGCCAACTTGTTGGTTCGGAATTTGATACAAAAGATCGAGAGATTTTCCGGTCGATAATGTGGTATAAATAGCCTAACAAGGTAAATTACCTAACCACAAGTGTAGAGATAGTGGTAGAGGTTGATCCCACAAGGATTGAGTTGACACCGGTATACTTGATATGCTACTAAGATCTAAGTAAAGTCAAAGGAATAACAAGTTTTGGGGAATAGTATATAACTAAAGAGTAGTTCAATAAAAGGAAAGCATTCTTGGATCCTTGGTTCAAGATTCTTGATTTCCCACTCATGCATTAACTCATGTTTGAATTTACTCTCTTTAATGAAAAGGGAACCCAGATTACCTTTAAGGAAGAATCAAAGTGATTGGACTTCTACTCTAATTCTCCCTCAATGGACTAATCAAATGTCTTACTTGATCCCCTATTGGACCGGTCTAGTTTCAAATAATATCAATCAAGCAATTAAATGGACATAAAATAAAAACTATAATCCGCAAAACCCAATTCCCCCTTGGCCCAGTCAAAAATCAAATTTAACAACTCCAACTAGATTGAGAAGATCAAAACACATAATCAAATCTTACCTTGGCCTAGTCTAAGAATTTCTTGTAGTGTTCATCAAAACTCAAGTTAGTTATACTTTAAGCATACAAACACGTTTTCCAAGGTCAAGTGTAAGCTATGTCAAGTAAAGAACCAAGTAAATCCAAACATAAACATTAATGCATAACTGAAATTTCAAAAATCCATCCCCATAATCCAAGAACTAAAGGTTTAGCCACTCATAGTGAGTGACATCATCTACAAAGACAAAAGAGAGCTTCTAAAAAGATTAAAATGGAAACAATGAATGGGAAAACCTCTTTCACGTTAACAAAGGAAAAACTACTCCTAAGAGGGAGGAAAAACAAACTCTCTTGAAAAGAGGAAAAGAAACTCCTCCAAAAGGAGGGGAAAAAAATTCTCTTAACTCTCTAAAGGACCCATCTATTTATACTATTACAATTCTTTTGCTCCAAGGAACAAAATACGTAGGCTTGAAGAAATCTCTTGAGATTTGGCTTCAAGAACTATGCTTAGGCTCCAAGTAATGTGATTTAGCTTTAAGGAATATGTTTTGCATCCAAGTAATGCACTTTGGCTTCACACAATGTGTTTTAGCTCCAAGAAAGCTAAAGAATCTTCTTATTGCAACTTTGAACTTTGTGATTTCACAAAATGGTCCATTCAGAGATTGTCTTCAAAGATTTGTACTTGACTCCAAGTGTGGGTCCAGATGTAGCACCTCTGTGTAGTCTTTTCCAAATGATGGCTAAGTGTTGAAAGTGCTTCGTTTACATACCAAGACTTGAGCACATAGAACCAATTACATGAATCAATGTTAAATCAAGATTTAGTCTCTGAAGGTTCATGATTTCTCCTAGATGTGAGGTTGGAAATGGTTTTAGGGTTTTTAGGGTTAACTAAGATTCATAGTTTAATTATGATAACCTATTGTTAAATTAACAAGGTCAAACTAGGTCTAACTAGCCAAACATTGTTAAATTAGGTCAAAATAGCAAAATTAGGGTTTTTGAGAGGGTTCTAACTAGGGTTTTAAGTTTGTTGGGTCAAAGTTGGGTCAAATTTGGTCAAACTAGTAAATTCTATCTTATCTAGGAAAATCATGGTCAATTTGGTCAAACAAGGGTTTATTAGTGTTAACTAGAGACAACTTTGCCAACTAGACCTAACTTAAAATTGAACTAATGTTAAGGGTTCTAAGGTAAGTTGGGTGAGTTGGCTTGGTTTGGCTTCAAGTGGTGTATTTTGGTTGGTTGGAGACCATGATATGGCATGTTTTGAAGTTCCTAGATAGAACAAAGTCCTAAGAATGCATGAATGTCCTAATTCTAAAGTGAATTGCCATGGCTAAGTTATTCATGAACTAACCTAAGAATGTGCAAGTGTGTGAGGTGTATGTGTTTTGGCCGTGGCATTTGTATGTTATGAGATGCAAAGTGGGTATATGAGAGAGAAATGAATGAGTTTTGGTAGTGGCAAAGGCCACTGCCAATCTATGCGTGAACTACATGATATATGCACAAAGTGTGTGAGTGAGTGTTTTGGTCGTGGTAAGGTATGCATGTTCTAGCATAAGAATGCAAAATGATGTGCTTGTGTGTGTTTTGGCGTGATAAATGTGATTGAAATGCAAAATGCATGAAAAAGTGAGTGTGCTCAAGTGATTTGGTCGTGGCATGAGTGAAAAAAGGGGTTTAGGGTTTTTTTTGGCTGTGCATTTTTCACTGCCAAGTTGTGAGGGTTGAGATTTTTGTGAGGTGTTTTGAGGTTTTAAGGGTATTCTAGCTGTGACAAATTCCACGGCCAAACTATAAAGGGTTTGGAGGCTTTTAGGTTTCAAGGCAAAGTTGTGTTTAGGTGTGCCCACCGTCCTCTTCTAGCCCAGTTTTAACCCTAATGCATTTCAACTTTGGGAAAATGTAAAACATAAATGTTTTATTTCTCTATCTCAAATTTTTGTAGCACTTTGAATCACTAAATTTTGAGTTAAGACGAGAAAGGTATGCCCAAAATACCAAACTGTGGTAGAAGGTACAAATTGGCCACGACATTTGTCGCGACCAATTTGTTTTAACTTTGTTCTTAGGCTAATAATGAGCCAAGGGTTGGTTCAATGAAAGCTAAGGCTTGGGGACTGCTTGGGGACTGCTTGAGGGGTCCTAGGGTCAAGGTTATGACATGCCATGTTCAAAGATTATAGGGTTTAACCTATGGTTAGGTCTTAAATAAGATTAAAGATCTAAGAGTTAAGGCATTAAGGCTTAAGGTTAAGAGTAAGACCTAACCTTGATCCATGCTTTTGGTCCTAACTCCTTTGCTTTCTCTAACACTTAGCCATTCCTTTACCACTTCAAACCACCATGTTCTTGTGCTTAAACCCTAATCTTGGAGCCAAGGACTCCCTTTTGATTTTCTCTTTGACTTTCGTTGACTTATTTGACTTTTTCATCATTATTGCACCTTTGCCCTCAAAAAAAGTCTTTTTCATCATTTGAGCTCACCATCATGTGAAATCTGACAAATTACACAAAACATTACATAAATACCATAAAAAGAAAGAAAAACAAGACAAATGTTTAAGAAAAGATCAATGTTTAGTGAATACATTTTTGACTCAATAGTAGGGGCAGCAGCAGGACCAAGAGCAAAGAGAAGACCTTTCACTGCCACCACCACCACCACCATCACCTCCACGTGATGAGTTGGTTTTATACCAACTTAGATGCATTATTTCACTTAGATTTTGACTTGTTTTACAAGCATTTATGTGCTGTATGTGTGGTTTTGTGCGTTAATGTGGATTACAACTTGGTGTGTTAAAATGGAGACAATGACCATAAAATGGTGTAAAGTTTTAAGATTTTGTGTTGAGTTGTATGTTCAGAAGTTGCATATTGGGACATGTTAAAATGGTGTAGAAAGGCTATGGAAGGTGTCCTTTATGCACGTTAGAGTTGGCACAGCACATGCACCACGCACAGCACACGTATACGTATTGCACTCATGCCGTGCACACGGTGCGCGAAGCGTGACCTGGCACACATACCACGCGCGCACAGTGCGCGGCCCTCACACATACCACGGGAGCATAGCGAGCGGCTCTCATGCACACCGCGCAGCCCTCACGTATGCTGCGCGCTCGCCGCGTGCAGCACCCGCGCGCACCGACGCAGCAACACTCCACTACAGCACACATTTGCTACAAACTTAGGCACTTCACAGCAACATTTCAACACACACATACACCACTGGCAGCATATTTAGCACGCCACTTGTGCACTTTCATGCACGTCACAGCACACATGTGCATTACACTTGGGCATTCCATAGCACACTCATGCACGACACAACGTATTTGCATGCAACACAAGCATCTCAAGGACTCATTCATGCACCTCACAGCATGTCATGTATTATATTCCACCACATCATTACACTCACTTCACAGCATTGAAAGATTTTGCCTGCGAGACCTCGCAAGCATAGGAAATAAGCTTGCGAGACCTCGCATGCTTCTTAAAAATAAGCTTGCGAGGCCTCGCAGGCTTCTTAAAAATAAGCCTGCAAGACCTCGCAGGCTTCTTAAAAATAAGCCTATGAGACCTCGCAGGCTTGTTAAATTTTGCCTGCGAGGTCATGTTATAAGTTTGGCTTGCGAGGTCTCGCCATGATTTTTAAGTGTGTTTTGAGGCTGAAAATTTGGCTAAGTGTTGGGAGTGTTCTTCTGTGTGCTGATTTGGGAAGGCGTGAACATGGACAGCTCGAGGACGTGTTGCTGGTGGAGAAGTCGCTGAGGTCTAGGATCAAAGGCGTGAACCGAATGCGTGCGAGAGTTAATATTGAATAATACGTTACTTGTGGTGGCATTTTTGTAGTTTTATACTCATTTTACATTTGCGTATCATTTACGTTTTTTTGTAACCTCTATATATAGAGGATTAGTTAACTAATTGAGGGGGAATATTCGAGACACAACCGACTTTTAATCTTTTGAGCGGGAATATTTTTATCGCCTTTTGTTCTTTCTCTCTCTACTTTCTCTCTCTAGAAAATTATTCTCTGATTCCATTTTCGATCGCACATTTGGACGGATTATAGCATTTTAAGTCTCAATTGACGAAGCCTTTGCCAATTCTCTCCAGTTTAATCGGTAAATTCTTCCAATTTAATGGAATTGATTTGGAAAATGTTGTGCTATTGCGATGTCGAGATGAGAATGGAGTTTTCCGGCTAAATTGTGTGATATCCTAGGGTCTTTAATGGATGAATACATGATTTAGAAGATTAGATGCTATGTAGTTGACGTAATTCATAAAGATTGAGATCGCACTTGAATTTATTACCAGAAATTTGTTAAATTTTATATCTCTGCACTGATATTGAATGGATCGAGCTTCAATTGTGGTCGCCATGCTAAGTTGAGGATTGATTCACCGACATTAGTGAAGATGCATGAGATGAGAACTAAAGTGTGATTTTTTGAGACTTTTCACTTGCCTTATATGATTATTTCATTTCTGAGATTCAGGCTTTGCCATGGGAAGCTTTGGTGAATTGGAACATTAGGAAAAAGTGTTAAAGAAGCTCTCTGAGTTAATAAACGAAGACATTTAAACCTAGGTCGGGCCTCGCCATGGGAGTTCCTAGGATTTGCATGTTAGAGTAGTTAGCTTGGAGAGTTGAGACGTTGCGATGCGAATTCCATCATTCTCAGGTCTCGCCATGGGAGAGAATGGTGTTAGGAAGTGTAGGGAGTGGTGCGGTCTCCATGCTGACCACAAGTTAGACTTTCAGGCAACTTAGGTCTCCTTGAGTTTTGCTAGTTCGTCAATTGCATAGCATTGATCGACTAGATTTGTGTTCATCCGGCACAAGAATCCTAGGATATCTGTTTCATCTCTGATTGTTACTACCTTTTATTCCTAATTTTTGCTTCCTTTTGTGTGGACATTTCATTCTATTGTGTGACTTGCTATCGTGACAATACCTAGAACAATTCTTGAATTCTTGAACCATTCCCTTCCCTAAGGATACGATCTCTACTCATCACTACTACGTTAGTTTAGGGTAAAATTGCAAGTGTAACGACACACTTGTCACCACGCCATCGCAATACTAATGCCAGCATCCACATTAGACTTAATGATTTGAAGATCCAGATGAATCATCAGATGACTCACTTTGATGGGCGATTTGATTACATAGAGATGGTGTACGCCAATCTCTTGCATCAATTCAGCCAGATATACGACATGGTGCAGCAGATGAGTCAACAGTGGCAAATTTGCTGTGGAGAAGAGTTTAGCTCCCATCTCCCACCTTGAGATGATATGCAATAGGACTAGGTGGTGTTTTTTCTTTCCCATATTGAGGACAATGTGGAGTTTAAGTGTGGGGAAAAGATAGTCCTATTTTCATTGCTTTATTCAATTTCTGTGTTTGTTTGTTAATTTTTTTGTTTTTCTGGATATTTTCATTTTTGTGTTCTTATTTTATTATTTGTGATTTTTGTATTTTTGTTGTTTAGGATTACTGTATTATGTTTACTTTTTTTTTATTTGGCTAACCTCATATTGAGGGTGGTCGCCCCTCCATATTTTATTAGATTAATTGATGAACGATAGACATATCCTAAAATCGTTCTTACATTTAAAGTACCTCTTATAAATGGATCCATGTACAAAAGCCTTTGTCTTATGGATCCAGCAAATAAGAAGCTATTAAAATGTAAAATTGGAGTACTTCCTCCATTTACAAGGTTCTTACTATATATAAACAAAAGGCTCCTATCACAAGGAGTGACAAAAGGTCCTAAGTTATTAGGACAATTTACAAAATCATGAATTGCATTTGATCCTCGGTTGTACCTCTTCACTTGATGAATGGCTGTTCCTTCCACCGTGCTGTTACTGTACTAGCTCTGCCATCTGCTTTCACAAAAACCGCCTGCTGGTATTGACTTACTTTCCAGGTTCTCAGAATTCCAAAGAGGAAATGAGATAAAATATATAAGGGGATGAAGAGATGGACAGACAATTTCCATTCAACATTCTTATCAATAAGCATACTAGCACTTCTTAAGTTCTGAATTATTGACAGTTCCCTAACATTAGCAGGCATATTTAAAACTTTCCCAATGGCAACCTGTCCTAACTTCAGCAGACAGGAGCCCTTACCTGAGGATAGATGTTTTTTGATAGGGTAGCTGAGACTTACAGTACAATAGCTTACATAGAGCTGAGGGCATGCAGTACTATCCTTTTCTAATTCTGGTTTAGGTGTGTCCATGATTGAGTGGATTCCTATCCTTTTTCTGAGAGCTTTGTTCACTGTCTTCCCTGATTATCACTGTCGGGAGCTCCCTGTCCATTTTGATTAAAGAGGGGAGCAGGGACAAGTCCAGAGACTCCTGTTGCCTTACTATGTATTTAGCTGGGAGGTTCGCTTCTCTGGGGACTACTTGTATAGAGGACTATTGCATAATGTTATCCAAAACATGTTTGATCTGCCATGCCTTCCAAGACTTCATGCCATGTAACAGAGCAGGGGAGTCAGACTCAAGGATGATTCTTTGCAGTCCTTCCTCCTTGCACCTCAAAATAAACGTGTGGACAGTTAAAGCCTCTACCTGCAATCTGGTTAGTGAGACTGGAAAAAGGAGTATAGGGAGAGAGAAAATAAGATGTCCCCTGTGATTTCTGACGATGCCTCCAGCCTTCCAGGAATTTGTCCCTTTTATAGCAGTAAAATTGATTTTAGTACTCAAGCTTTCTGGGGGTTTCCATTTTATGCATTTTACAATTGACCTTTTCCTATTATTTTGGTAGCCATCCCAAAAGGACTTCTAATCTGTTTCTAGTATTTCCATTCCAAATTTCAGATGCATTAAGTCTTTAATGGATCTAAATATTTTATCCACAGTAACTTCCAGTTCAGGTTTACCCTTATCAAATGTTAACTTGTTTCTAAGCTTCCATAACCACCAACATATCAGGGAGGGGCAGATCTTAACTAGGAAAGACCTAGTCTCAGATGTGGGTGTAGGTCTTTGCCACCAGTTATTTAGAGTACTTGCCAGGCCTTGAGAGTGCCCGATGATACCCAATTCTGCAGCAAAAATACTCCAAATCCGTTGGGCAAAATAACAAGACACAAACAGATGACTCAATGTTTCACCATTAGCATAGCACCAAGGACATATGAAGGGTCCCAAGATGCCAACTCTGAACAGGTTCTAGCCAATGGGGATTTTATTTCTGATGATTCTCAACATCAGGAAAGAGATTTTCACAGGAACAGTCGAATCCTAGATGAACTTAGTGTAAGAGCAAATAGGTTGGCTATGTCCTTTAATTTTTTCATAAGCTGACTTTGAACTGAAAGAACCACCAAAGATAAGGGTCCAGAGCATTCGATCAATTCCTTCTATTATGGGTGGAAGGCTCAGAAAGAAGTCTCTAGGGATATGGGGAAGTAAGTATCTAAATTTCGTCCAATCCCATCCCTGTGTCCCCAGAACCTCCGAGACCTTGTAATTCCCTTGACATTCAAAAAGATCAGATAATTTACCTCTGGGATCCCACCTATCAAAACACAAGTTACGTTCCCCATTACCTACCTGAAACAGGGTATGTCCCTCTACAAGAGAAGCTGTCTCACACATTCTTTTCCAAATCTGAGAATTACCCCTTCGAGGCCTCACCTCTGTAGGATGCTGGAAGCCACAGTATTTTCCCCACATGAATTTAGCCTATAAGGAATTCTTAAGTTTAAACCTCCACCACAGTTTGGCAGTTTGGGCAGAGACAATGTGGTTAAGATCCCTGAAACTGACCCCTCCTTCCTCTTGTGGCAGGCACAAGTCTTTCCAGCTAATCCAATGATGTTTTGAGCTTTTATCCATAGCTGCCCACAAGAAATTAGAGAAAAGGGACTCTAGTTGATTCAGTACTTTTTTTGGAGGGGCAAGAGTTGTCAAGGTATAGACATGCATGGATTCCAAAACGCTTTTAATAAGAGTGATCCTGCCTCCAAGTGTGAGGAACTTGGATCTCCTGCTGCCTATGGTGCTGCTAATCTTATCTATTAAGTGGTCATAGTAAGTGTCTGGAATCCTTTTGTAGTGCAGTGGTGTGCCTAGATAGGTGGTGGGGAGGGTGCCTCTAGTAAATCTAGTGATCCTTCCAATAACATGTTTTCTAGAGTCTGGAAGCCTATCATGAACAAGGTATGAGCTCTTGGCTGCATTGACCTTTTGTCCCGAAACTCTCTCAAAGTGCTGAATTTTCTTCATCACTTCTTTGACAGCTTGTGGTGTTGCTTCTGAGAATACGATCAGGTCGTCAGCATATGCTAAGTGGGTAATTCTAGGGCAAAGTTTTGGCACCCAATAGTCCATTCTTCTATCCTCAGTGCTATTTAGAATCCTAGATAAATATTCAGAACTGACTGCAAACAAAAGTGGGGATATAGGATCCCCTTGCCTTACTTCTTTAGTAGTATTAAACCAACCTCTACTAGTTCCATTCACCAAAACAGAGAACCATACGTTAGAGATTAGCCTCCACATCAGATCTATCCAAACTTCTCCAATGCCTAGCAATCTGAAAATCTGCAACAAGAAAACCCAATTTACTCTGTCATAGGCCTTTTCCATGTCTATTTTGAGTGCTACATTCCCTTCCTTGCTCTTCCTATTAAGTGTAGTTATCATTTCATTGCCTAGAAGATAGTTATTTGATATTACTCTTCCAGGCACGAAACCACTCTGATTTTCTGAAATAATCTTAGGAAGGACACAACCTAGTCTGGTGGCTAGTATCTTAGAGATAATCTTGTTGAGGAAATTGCATAGGCTAATGGGTCTGAATTGTTTAAAGGATGAAGGGTTGGGGGTTTTTGGGATTAGGACAATTGATGTTGCAGTCATGGCTCTTGACAGTTCAGCTCCATTAACGAAGGATTGAACAGCTCTAAGGAGGTCCAAACTAATGATTTCCCATGCTGTAGTGTAGAATAATCCTGGGAGACCATCAGGCCCTGAAGCACTTTCCATCTTCATACTAAACACAGTCGTTTTTAGCTCTTCCATGTCTGGAATTCTGGTTAGTTCATGTCTTTCTATTACAGTGATGGATGGGGGAAAGAGGAGTGGATCAATTGTGGCTGTAGTTGGCTCAACAGTATATAGGTCAGTAAAGTACTGAATGGCTAGGGCAGCTACCTGATCCTCACCCTCTCTCCAATTCCCTTCCTGATCTTGGATTCTATGGATATGGACTTTGGCATGCCTAGCTTTAACGTATGAGTGATAGAACTTAGAGTTCCTGTCTCCATCTTTTGTCCACTTAATGTTGGCCTTTTGGGCCCAAAACATTTCCTCTAGTCCCATTTGATATTTAGCTTTTGCAGCAGCTCTATGCATCACTTCTCTAGGGACAGGGTTGGTCTCATCCTCTCTTTCTAAACGTCTGAGCTCTTCTTTAGCCTGTTCAGCTTGAGAAAAAATGTTCCCAAATCTTTCCTTATTCCAAGCCCTTAGAGCTTTCTTGACTAGCTTTAGTTTTTCATTGAAAATCCTAATTGGGCTGCCTGTGATTTCCTGACTCCAGGCCTTGCTAATGACAGGCAGGCATTCCGTATGTTTAGTCCAGAATTCTTGGAATCTAAATGGTTTCACCCCACCTACAGGTCCTTGGTTGATCTCTAAAATAAGGGGACTATGATCAGAAGGAGATCTGGCTAAATGCGATAAATGGGCCTTCAGGTTCCTGCTTTGGAAATGGGTATCTACTAAAGCTCTATCTAATCTCTTCCAAATCATAGTTGTCCCCTCTCTATTGTTACACCAAGTGAACTTAGATCCACTAAACTACACCTCAGTCAAATCCAATGCAGATATGAAACCTAGTAGTTCTTTAGCTTCTTTAAGATGAAAAGGTTTGCCCCCTTTTTTTTCCTCTATAGCCTTAGAGCAGTTCTAATCTCCCCACAGGATCCAAGGTTGGCCTAAAGTCTGCAATTGAGCTAAGGAGTTTCATAAAGATTCTCTCCATTTTCTGTGAACTTGGCATACACGCTAGATAGGATGATGGGGTTGGGTAGGTTAGGATGCCTAAGTTCTACTATGACATGTTGATCTGTCATAGCGATAATGGAGCATGAAAAAGGCTTCCTAACCATTATCCATATCGAACTACAGCGGTTAGAGAAGGCTTCTTCGAAATGCGTCTCCTCTTTACAATTTCCAGTTTGGTTGAGTCTGAGAAAGGTTCTGCTATGGCCATAAAGTTACTCCTATGTTTACTGAGGATTTTTCGAAGTTTCCTAAAGTTAGGTTTCTTACAGATACTCCTGATATTCCAATATGTGCAATTAATCATTGGGATTTAGGCATTCGGAACCCGTACATGCAGACCTTCCCCTAAGCTCTCTATCTGAATCTGTCTGGGCCCAAGACTTAGGCTTACGACTTCCTACCATGGCATGACCTGGGTCCTTTCTATGGGAAGGGGTATACAATTCAGACTTTTTTGGCCCCTTTAAAGTGGATGTATCCAACCAGACTTCTTCCACATCCTTACCATTAGAGGGTAATTCCTGCACATCATCAATAAAAACTGCTTTAGCGATAATATTCAAAATCTCGTCACAATATACCTGCTCTTGGATTTCTTGACATATGGAGGTATCTTTTTGTAAGGTCTCCCTTTGGCTTTCCTGACTTTCTCCACATTCTGGTAACTGATTTAGGTGAGTTTGAGTCAGTGGGGTCTCCTCCCTGGTTTCATCTATAATCATTACTTCCTGCTCCCGTATTTCTTGATAATCAGCGCTATTCTTCTGAGCAGATGACAACAAACACTCCTGGGAAGCCTCTTGATCTTTGGGGTATGTAGGCCCTTCCACAACGGAGGGGGGATATTGTAGGAGTTGCAGTTGTTCCATCTTCTTCCTCCACTGAATTTAAAACATCAAACTTGTTATTTCCCAGCAGGGAGTGAGGGGTTTTTAGGGGTCTCTTCTCATGATTTCCTGAAACTGGTTGTTGAGGCATTTCTCCCACAACCTTATCTGCAATCAACTGGGAGCTCTGTTCTGGTCTTTGAGGCTCTTTCATGATGGGCCGACTAGCCTCCGTGCCTGATTCAGCATGGTCTTGCCTGATACCTTTAGGAATTCCTGATGATTCTGGTTGATCCTCTGATAGATATATAACAGGGAGGCTCCTAGGGTCAACCTCCTTGCCTTTGTTGGATTGGATAGTTACCTGGTCTTCACTTTTCTGCTTGGTTGGTTTCTTTGAGACTACTACCCAGTCCTTGGTTCGTTGATTATTTTCCTTGCCCTTTCTTGAGACTTGAGTTCTACCAGCCGGAGCAGGTCGCTGTTGCCTCTTCACCGAATCACAGTCTTTGCTATCATGTCCCAATTTCCGGCATTGAACACAGTAAGCTGGGCGATCTTCGATTTTCAACTGCTGCCATCTTCCTTGTTCTCTACTGCCCATCCAAATTCGTGGTGGAATTGTTTTAGTTAAGTCCATTTCAACGCAGACTCTTGCCTCGCTTGGTCTGAGAAGGTCAGAGGCGGCTGCTGTTGCTGCGTCCAATTTCAGAGGTGTACCAGCTATCGACTCCAGTGAGTAGAGTTTCTCTTTGTGGAAGAAATGGAGAGGGAGGTGGGGGAATCTGATCCACACTGGGGCAATCGATGGCTCCACTGCAGGATCGAAGTCCTTTGTCCACTTGAAGATCCTCGCCGGACAGCCTTGGAAGTGCCAGATTTTCCTTGTCCAGAATCTCTGGAAGTCAGTTTCTTTGTCAAATTTAAACAGAATATGTCGATTATCCAAGAGCCCGACCTTGCAATCCCCAAGGAAGCCAACGGCAAGGACCTCCTTTTTGATCTGGGCTATTGCCGGTCGACCCCACGAGAATTTGATGATCAAAGTCCACTGATAGGGCTGGGCTAGGGCAATCTCCTCTTTCTCAGTGATGAACAGAGCAGGCTCCCCTTTAAACTGGGACAAGGGGACTTTGTTCTCAATGTTAGCAAAGGAAATGGATCTCTTCGTAGCGGGGAGGTCTGATTTTCCGAGGGCATTTGCAAAATTCTTCGATTGGGGCTTCGATTGGGGAGGCTCAATCCCCTCCGCCATGGAAGGCGGATTCAGAAGTGGCCAACTATCCGTTAGACTGAATTAGGGAGCTAACGGTAATAAAAGTTGGTGGTCAAAGGGGTTTCTAAAGTCAGCTTAGTAGAAATTCTAGAGAGAAGTGAGAGCTACTTTTTCATATGTTTTATATTAAGTTTACTTTTTGTTGTTAAATTTTCACATTTTTAATAAAATTCGAGTTAATGGAATTTAGGATGTTATTTATTTTTCTTAATATGTATTAGTTGTAATCTTTTCGTAGAGCTTAGTTAATAATTATGAAACTTGGTAACTATAACTCTTTTCCGAAGACAACCCATGGCTACCTTATTTACTTAAGGTTATATGTTTTTAGTTATGTGTCTATTTTTTGAAATTTTTTATCTTTATGTTCTAAGTGTTATGTTGCCAATGATTGAATTTTTATCGAAAGATTCGATGTGAGATAGGAAAGTAATATATTATCTTGAGGAAGTCGAATTTTTTATAGAAACTTTAGAATTTTGAATCAACCATTTTTATGCACTTAAGGGAACTACTAAGGGGGTTGATGAATTTGTAGCTATTAAGTAGGTTGGTGTATTTTTAATGCTTTGTTTAGTTGAAACTTATATAACTCACTTCAAGTTTGTTCTTTAATAAAAGTGCTTGCATATTTGTTTGCACTTAATGCTTTTGCATTTTTAAGCTTGTTATGCTCATACTATCATCCCACTATTAGATTGCTTTTAATAACAATCCTAAGAGAACTCATATGGATGATAACGGAGATTAGAAATTGTAAGACTTTGGCTTCATATTGTCACTACTCTGCGAGATTACTTTTAAACAAAAAGTTAATGGAGAACTTGCATGAGTGGGAATGGGTTTAAAACCTGAAGGTGAGAAAGTACTCTAAGTGGATGTCACGGGATTTCTTGTAAAATACCCTTTGATTTGTGACAATCTGGGGAGAGATTGTTATGTTTTAAACCTGAAGGTTTTTCGAGCAAATCCTCATTGATAAGAGTTAAATAAATTAATATCATAAGTGAGGAAAATGTGTAGACGAACACTTAGTTGTTAGAACTCTTGCTTATAGAATGGTTGTAGATGAGTTATGAACTAAAGTGGAACCTATCGCGCACACACGTATAGTTGGCTCAACATGTCTAAATGTGTACATTAATGTACTTTGATGACTTTTGGGGACATATAATATGTGTACTTGACATTTGAATACATTAGATTATGAGGCATTTGCATGACATTTGTGCTTGAATCGGATTGATGGAATTGGATACATGTTATTTATTTATATGAGTAGATGTTAGGACATTATGTGCTTCATCTTTAATTTTGAGTAGTTGTTGTTTGTCATTTCTTTTGCTCAGGGATAAACAAAGATTAAGTGTAGGGGAATTTGATAATATGAATTTATTCACCTTTTGTTTAGTATTTGCACTTAATTCTTTAGTCATTTTTGTTCTATTTTATTTATTTGAATATGTTTATAGTAGGATTTGTCAATCACGGGGCTTTTTATGGAGGAAAAAAGTCATAAAGAAGTTGAATCGAGTGCAAAATAGAGAAAAAAAAAGAAGAAAAACCATGACAAATAGGAGCAAGTCTCCGCGTCAAGATGGTCCCATGTTGTGATGTCGGTGGATACCGGATGGTCCCACATCGTAACATCGGTGGATATCGCAACGTGCGATCATGCACGTCACGACTTGTGGAAGAAGAAAATAAAAAAATAGATTTGCATTCCAGTCAGGCACATCACGACATTGGGGATCTTCTACGTCGTGACGTGGGTGGACGTCACGATGTGCGATCCTGCACGCCATGACGTCAGGCTAGGTGGAGAATTTCATGGTGACTTTTTAAAATTGTTTTTTTGGCCTGTTTCAAGACTTTGCATTCGACAAGGATTTTTTCGAGGACATATTTATGAATATTATTGAAGATTTATTATAAATAGGCCTAAAGTTTCATATGTTTAGAGTACGTGATAATTTATAGAGGTTTGAGTAAGAGTTTTCTCTATGTAATATCTAGGGTTTATCTTTTAGCTCTTGTTTGGAGATTTGCAGCTTTTACGGATTGGAACATCATTGTCTTTTGGATTCATTAGTTTTTTAGTAGAGATTTCTTCTGGGGATTTTCATAATTCAAGGTGTTATCTTTCTTTCAATCCATGTATTCAATTGTGCTCTTAATTATTAATCTTATGATGTTCGATTTAGCCATGCTCAGCTAAATCTATTGTGCTCCTGAGATTATAAATATGGGTTTTTGTGCTTAATTTACATAATTTATATTCTATGATATGGTACTTGTTAAATGAGTTTTATTGCCATGTTTTTCATAGTTATGCATGATTAACTCGCGAATTATATATGATTAATATGTTCATTTTAGTGCAGTAAATTACTAGGGGTAATTTGCTCCAATCTTGACTCTCACCACATAGGGGGATTAGGGTAGATTGTTTAGAAACTCTTGTGTGTTGGTTGAGAATTTGTTATCTTTACTCTTGCCTCTCACAACATAAGGGGAGTTTGGGTGGATAAGGGTAGTATTAGCTTGACTAGTTCACCATTGTCTCTCGGCACATAGGAGCGGTTGAATTAGAGTGTTGAGTGTTGAATGTTGGTAGTTAACAAGATATTCCAGATTAATTAGTGAAGTAAACCTTGTCTCTCACCACATATGGGGGTTGAGTAAATTAATTAATGTTTGGTAGGTAGACGCTTTTATCATCTCTTGTCTCTCACCACATGGGAGAGGGTATGATGGGTTCATGAATTGTTTGGATTCTCAACATAGAGATCTAAATGGTTAGTGATTATTTATCCTTGTTTTGCATGATCGTAAATAGAATTTGCCTGTGTTTTTATGACTAAATATAATCTCGGGAGTGCACTTGCTCAATTGAAATTTTCTTAAAAGGTCACTGTCATATTTGCTTTGCATTATTTCCTTTACATTGTTGTTTTAATTTAATAAACAAAAAACTCCAAGAGCATTTTCTTAAGTTTCAACATTGTCCATTCCCTGTGGGTGCGAACTTTGCTATATTATCATGATTAAGGGGTAGATAGCAATCATGACTTATATTTACACCTATGTTTAGCCTTTATTTTTACACCTATATACGACATTACACCTGCCTTAAATGTAAAGGAGGGTCTTTGTTTATTACTTTTTTGATTAGCCAACTTAAAAAAAAAAAAAAGCCCTATCAGCCACCTAGACTAAAAACTGGCAATTATGGACTATTTTTATGTTTTTTTTCACCCACCTATATTAATAATGTGATTTCTAGTGAACAATGTTAAAAAATGGTAATGTAACTTTTTTTAAAAATAATCATTTTTAAAGGTAACAACGTTTTTTGGCTGAAACAGCAAGACTCAAAAACTAGATATTGTGGACTCTTTTTATGCTATTTTTTGCATCCACCTATATTTGTAAAGTGTTATCTAGTGTATTGTGTTATAAAATGGAAATATAAATGTTTTGAAAGATCAACATTTTTCGTGTGCTATAACCCAGTTTTTTTTTACTTAAACCAGCAAAACTCAAAAACTAGAAAATGTTGACTGTTTTCATATCATTTTTTGCACCCACCTATATTGGTAATGTGCTATGTAGTGAACAGTTTAAAAAAATAAAAATGTATTTTTTGTTTTTGAAAAATCATCATTTTCTTTGGGAACCCACGTTTTTTGGTTTAAAATGGCAGGACTCAAAATTAGGATTTTGTGTACTCTTTTCATGTAATTTTTTGTATCCACCTATATTTTTAATGTTCTATCTAGTGAATGGTGTTAAAAAATCAAAATGTAAATTTTTTTATAAATCACCATTTTTCGTGGGCTATAACCCACGTTTTTCTGACTGAAAACTGTAAGACTCAAAAACTTTCTATTGTGGACTGTAAAAATAGTTTTTTTGCACCCACATATATCAGTAATGTTCTATCTAGTGAATGGAATAAAAAATTGAAATGTAACTTTTTTTTAAAATAATTATTTTATGTGGGCTATCACCCACGTTTTTTGGCATAATACTGCAAAACTCAAATATTGACAATTTTGGACTAATTTTATGTTATTTTTTGCATTCACCTATATTGCTTATGTCATATCTAGTGAACGGAATTAAAAAGAACTTGAAATATAAAGTTATTAAAAAATCATCATTTTTTGTTGACTGTAACACACGTTTTTTGCTAAAACCGGCAAGGCTTAGAAACTGACAATTGTGGACGGTTTTCATGTCTTTTTTTACCCATCTATGTTGAAAATATGCTATTTAGTGAACGGTGTTAAAAAAATTGAAATGTAAATTTTTTAAAAATCATCATTTTTCATTGTTTATAATACACGGTTTTTTACTGAACACGACAAGATTCAAAAACTAGCAATTGTGGACTGTTTTTACTTTTTTTTCTTCATCCACCTATATTGGTAATGTGCTATTTAGTGAAGGGTGTTAAAAGCAGAAATGTAAAATTTTTAAAAAATTATCATGTTTCATTGGTCATAACTCACATTTTTTTGTTAGAAAACGAAAAAACTCAAAAACTGGCAATTCTTGACTGTTTTCATATCTTTTTTTCACCCACCTATTTTGGTAATATGCTATCTAGTGAACGGAATTAACAAAATAGAAACGTAATTTTTTTTGAAAAATCATCAATTTTTGTGAGCTATAACCCTCATTTTTCGGCTTAAAATAGCAAGATTAAAAAAACTAGATATTGTGGACTCTTTTAATATATTTTTTGGACCCAGCTATATTTATAAAGTCGTATCCAATGAACGATATTAAAAAATAGAAATATAAATTTTTTGAAAAAGTCACCATTTATAAAGTCGTATCCACGTTTTTTGACTGAAAACTGCAAGAATTAAAAACTTTCTATTGTTGACTGTTTTCATGTCATTTTTTGCACCCACCTATATTGGTAATATAATATCTAGTGAACGGTATTAAAAATGGAAATGTAAATTTTTTAAAAACTATTCATTTTTTGTGGGCTTTAACACGTTTTTTACTCAAAAATTGGCAATTGTGGACGATTTTTATGCCTTTTTTTTCACCCGTCTATGTTGGTATTGTGCTATTTAGTGAATAGAGTTAAAAAAATAGAAATTTAAATTTTTTGAAAAATCATCATTTTTCGTGAGCTATAACCCACGTTTTTTGGCGGAAATCAGCAATACTCAAAAATTGACAATTGTGGACTAATTTTATGTTTTTTTTTTCATCCACCTATACTGGTAATATGCTATTTAGTGAACAATGTTAAAAAAAATAGAAATGTAAATTTTGTAAAAAATCTTTTTTTTTGTAGGGCATAACCCATGTTTTTTGTTGAAAACGACAAAAAACAAAACTGACAATTGTTGACTGTATTCATCTCTTTTATTTTCACCCACCTATTTTGGTAATGTGTTATCTAGTGAACAATGTTAAAAAAATAGAAATTTAAAATTTTTAAAAAATCATCATTTTTCACGGTATATAACGCACGTGTTTTTGCTGAAAATGACAAGACTCTTAAACTAGATATTATGGACTATTTTTATGTTATTTTTTGTACCACTTATATTTGTAATGTATTATCTAGTGAACTGTGTTAAATAAATAGAAATGTAAATTTTTTAAAAATTCACCATTTTTTGTGGAGTATAACTCCAGTTTTTTTATTAAAAATGGCAAGACTCAAATACTTTCTATTATGAACTGATTTCATGTAATTTTTTGCTCCCACCTATATTGTTAATGCGTTGTCTAATGAATGGTGTTAAAAAATACAAATGTAAAATTTTTGAAAAATCATCATTTTTCATTGGCTATAACCCACGCTTTTTGGGATAAAATGGCTAGACTCAAAAACTGGATATATTGAACTATTTTTATGTCATTTTTTATATTCACTTATATTGGTAATATGATATTTAGCTAAGGGTATTAAAAAAATAGAAATTCATTTTTTTTTAAATATCATTTTTCGTAGGCTATAACCAACGTTCTTTTACTGAAAACGGGAAAATTTAAAAATTGGCTATTGTGAATGGCTTAATATCATTTTTTCCATCCATCTATATGAGTAGTGTGCTATGATAGTGAAAGGTCTTAAAAAATTTGGAAATCTAATTTTTTTGAAAAATCATCATTTTTCGTAGGGTACAACTTTCGTTTTTTTTACTTAAAATGGCAAAATTCAAACACTTGTTATCATGGAGTGTTTTCATGTCATTTTTTGCACCATATATTAGTAAAGTGCTATCTATTGAACAATTTTAAAAAATAGAATTGTGAATTTTTTGAAAAATCTTGATTTCTCGTGGGCTATAACCCACGTTTTTTGGCTTGAAATTGCAGTATTCAAAAATTTGTTATTGTAGATTTTTTCATGTCATTTCTTGTACCCACCTATAATGATAATGTGCTACATAGTGAATTGTGTAAAATATGAAAATATAATTTTTTTTAAATCATCATTTTTCGTGGGCTATAACTCATATTTTTTGGCTGAAAATGGCAAGTCTCAAATACTGAAAATTGTGGACTGTTTTCATGTCTTTTTTTCACCTATCCATATTGGTAATGTGCTATTTAGTGAACGGTGTTAAAAAAAATAGATATATAATTTTTTTACAAAAATCATCTTTTTTGGAGGGGGGGGCTATAACCGACATTTTTGTGATTAAAAACGACAAGACTCAAAAACTAACAATTATTGACTGTTTTCATGTTTTTTTCCACCCACCAACATTGATAATGTGTTATCTAGTTAACAGTATTAAAAAAAATATAAAAGTAAATTTTTTTAAAAATAATCATTTTTAGTGGGCTATAACAACATTTTTTAGGCTGGTGAATGATATATCATAGGTAGTTTTTTGTTGAAGTTGACTGGAAGATTAAGAGTAATATATTCGATAGCAATTACTATTGTCATATTACATTTAATCTATTTCACCCAAAGATATGTAAAGGAAGGGTTCTTCTTGTTTATTTTACGTGAGAACTAGAGTTTGAAATAATATGAAGGTTATTAGTCGAGAGGAAGTACTTCTAATTTTAGTGTAAATGAGGAAGTACTTCTATATTTTTTCAAACTTTAGAAACCACTGCTAGTGTAAATGAGGAAGTACTTCTAATTTTAGTTGCTCAATATTTAGATATAACTGCTACAATATAAGGGAGGAGTCCTCTCTATTTACAACTTTTCGTTTTGAACTAATGGTGTGAATATATCCACCATTTTGTAATCTTCCTTTCTATTAATAAAATTGGGAGTAGCGCCCCCCAAGTTTGGGATGATTAGCCAAGTAAACAAACCACGTTTTTTTGGCAAAATAGCAAGACTCAAAAACTAGATATTGTTGACTCTTTTCATGTCAGTTTTTACATCTATCTATATTTGTAATGTGTTATCTAGTGAACCTTCCTTTCTATTAATAAAATTGGGAGTGGCGCCCCCCGAGTTTAGGATGATTAGCCAAGTAAACTGACAAGCGAGTCGCGTACTTGCAATTTTAATCCCTAAACTAATGTAGTATCAATGATTAGGGTATCGAATCCACAGAGAAGGAAGTTGGTTACGAGAATTCAAGAATTGTTCTAAGTATTTTCACGGTAGCAAATAACAAAATTGAAAGAAATGTCCACACGAAGAGAAACAAAATCAAAGGAATAAAAGGTAAGATAGTAGCAAGTATAGCAGATATGTTAGGATTCTTGTATCGGATAAATACAGACCTAGCCAATCTATGCTATGCAATCAACTGACAAGCAAATCTCAAGGAGACTTAAGTTCCCTAGAAGCTCAAGTTATGGTTAGCATGGCGACCACACCACTTCCTGTACTTCTTGACACCATCCTCTCCCATGGCGAGGCCTGAGAATGGTGGAATTCACTTCGCAACTTCTCAACTCTCCAAGCTAATTACTCTGACATGCAAAACCTAGAAATCCCATGGCGAGGCCCGACCTAAGCTTGAATGTCTTCGTTTATTAACACAGAGAGCTTCTTTACACTTTTACTAATGTTTCAATTCATCAAAGCTTCTCATGGCGAGGCCTGAATCTCATAAATGAAATAATCATAGAAAACAAGTGTAAAGACTCAGACAATCACACTTTAGTTCTTATTTCATGCATTCTTACCAACGTTGGTGAATCAATCCTCAACTTGGCATGGCGACCACAATCGAAGCTTGATCCATTCACAATCAGTGCAGAAATAAGAAATTTAACCGATTTCTAGTAATAAGTTCAAGTGTAATTTCAATCTTTATCAATTACGTCAATTACACAGTATCAAATCTTCTAAATCATGTATTCATCCGTTTAGAACCCTAAGATATCGTACAATTAGCAAAAAAATTCCATATTCATCTCGTAAGCATTAAGTTCCAACATACAGCAATTGAATTCCATCAGATTGAGAAAATTCACCGATTGAAATGTAGAAGGTAGTCCAACGTTGCTTCGGTTGAGATTAATATGTGATTTCTGGTTCAAATTCACGATCCAAATTGAAATCAGAGAAGAAGAACTAAGAAGTGAAACTAGAGAGAGAAAAATGTAAACGGGAGAAAATTCCCGCTTTTCTAAATCAAAATTCGGTTCTAAAGTCTAGAATATTCTCCTCCTTTCACATTAGCTACATCTCATATATATAGAGCTAAGAAAATGTAACTAATACGCAACCGTAAAATATCTAAAGTATTACAAAAGTGTCCTTGAATAAAAAGACCCAAAAATTAGCCTAAGATGTGAAAAATCCGAAGTTGATGAATTTGTTCAGCATCTCAGCGCCTTCAGTCCAGAAGCACTGCGCCTTCATCACAGTTCCAGCGCCTTCCAGCTTCCCAAGAGCGCGCCTTCAGTTCACGCCATAGTTTCTTCTTGTCCAGCAAACACCACGCCTTCATAGGCTAGGCGGATCACGCCTTCGGGCGCCCAGCTTCAACCTTCCTTCTCGAACTCAGCTTCCATGCGCCTTCGGGCCAACCACTACCACGTCTTCGTCCACCTGCTGCAACCTGAGAGCACAAAGCAAACACTTAGTCGATTTCTTTTGCGATCAAACCACACAAATTGCCCACGAGGTCTCGTGGGCAAAATTTTCACTTCTGTTTTTGCTCCACGAGATCTTGTGGAGCAATTTTTGCTACTTTTCGTTTTCTCCACGAGACCTCGTGGAGAAATTTTTGACATATTTTCTTTCTCCACGAGATCTCGTGGAGAAAATATGTATGGCTGCCCGTTTTGATTCCTATGCCGAGATGTGTGTTTGAGTGTAAGGTTTGTTGTGCAAACAAGGTGTGTGTGATGTGAGTCGGTGAGACGAATGCAAGGAGCGTTTGTGGTGCAAATGTGTTGATGGTCTAGTGATGCCGAATGATTGTGATGTTTGTGTGAAAATTGGGCCAAGATGATACCGACGTGAGTGGTGCCAAGTGCTTGGTGAGTTCATGCATGGAATGTGTGGATGAATGCCTATATGGTGGTGCAAGATGTAGTGCAGCTGTGCTGTGAAGTGCCCAAATGTGTGCTGAAGTGTTGCTGTGAAGTGCACGAGTGGTGTGCCAAGAGTGTACAAATGTTGCCAAATGTGTGTCGTGGATGCTTGGCAAGATGAATGCTTGTGTGCGGCAATGTGCGTGGCAAGGTGTGTTGCCAAGCCTTGTGGTGTGCCAACGTGTGCACTCGAGCTATGTATTGTGGTGCAAGTGTGTAGCAAGTGTTACGCATACATCTAAGCAACAAGTATGCACCAAATGTGGCATCAAACTGTGTAATATCAATAACAAACGAGTGCAACAACTTCAGCTCAAAGATGAAAGGAAAGCACAAGCATAGATACTTGGAACTTTTTACCTCTCAAATTCTGAAAACTTACAAACCGTCTCTTTCCAACTAAGATTTGGCCGTGATGCACTACGAACTGGGCAAAACCTAAAACACGAAAATTGTAGCCCCAATCTTAGCTTTCCAAAGCTTTTTGAATCACCAAAATCGGAGCTAAGATGAGACAGTTATGGCCAAAATAATGGACTGTGGCAAAGCTGGAAATTTTCTCCACGAGACCTCGTGGAGTATTTGTCTGCCCCTTTTCACATGTCCACGAGATTTCTTGGGCATAATTTTGTCACTTTTCCCTTTCTTACGAGATCTCGTGGGCAAAATTTTGTCACTTTTTCACAAGCCTACGAGGTCTCGTAGGCCATTTTTTGTTGCTTTTTCATTGCCCACGAAATCTCGTGTCTAAATTTCTTGCTTCAGCAAAACTTCCTACTTCTATGCACAATTCGTGTGTCTTCGGTTCTGAATCAGACTTTGTGGTAAACATCAAAGTTTTGGATCTTTCGCTTGGCTTTCCATTGGTTCAAGAATCAGCATCATTGGAGGTCTGTAGCTCAAGATATATTCATTCTACCAAAATGTGGCAATATGAAATCAAAGATGAAAACCTAGAGTAGCAATTGTAAAGTTGCCCCCGTTTCTCCTACTTGCACACAGAATTAGAAGAACGTTGAGCTTTTCATAACATCCAAGAGCTCTTTATTTGGATTAGTATTGAACAAGTTATGCGCAAATGAAAGTTACTAACCAAATCTGCCAAACCCCAATCTAACCTAGAGAGCACATTTCGGTTTTTCCCAAATTCCTACTCACCATCCTAGTTGTTTTGAACTCTAAACCTTAGCATTTAGGCATCACACACATCTTCCTCTTTTTAACAATATTTCTTACCTTTTTCTACAATTAAGCTCATCAAATTGCATATCTCATTATCTCACAAAATAGCACATAACCACACATAAATGTATGCAATTCAAGTCAAAAGCCGAGTGAAATAAGATATATAAGTAGGTATAAAACCTACTTATCATAAACAAACCACATTTTTTTGGTAAAATAGTAAGACTCAAAAACTAGATATTGTTGACTCTTTTCATGTCATTTTTTACATCCGTCTATATTTGTAATGTGTTATCTAGTGAACGGTATTAAAAAATGAAAATATAAATTTTTTAAAAAAATCACCATTTTTCGTGGGCTATAACCCACATTTTTTTACTTAGAACGGCAAAATTCAAAAACTAGCTATTGTGGACTTTTTCCAAGTCATTTTTTACACTCACTTATATTGGTAATGTGCTATGTATTTAACGGTCTTAGAAAAATAAAAATGTAAATTTTTTAAAAATATTATCATTTTTCATGGGCAATAACCCATGTTTCTTGGCTGAAAACAGCAAGACTAAAAAACTGACTTATTGTGGAATGTTTGCATGTCATTTTCTACATCCACCTATATTGGTAATGTGCTATCTAGTGGACGATTTGAAAATATGGAAATGTAAATTTTTTGAAAAAATCATAATTTTTTGTGGGCTATGTATGTAAACCACGTTTTTTGGCTTAAAACGGTAAGACTCAAAAACTGGAATTTTTGAACTCTTTTTATGTCATTCTTTGCACCCACCTATATTTTTAATGTTCTATCTAGTAAATGGTCTTAAAAAATGAAAACGTAAACTTTTTTTACAATTCTTGATTTTTCATGGGCTATAACCCATGTTTTTTTCCTCAAAAACTAGTAATTGGGGACGATTTTTATGTCTTTTTTTCGCCCCACCAATATTGGTTTTATTCTATTTAGTAAACGAATTTAAAAAATAGAAATAATTTTTTTTGAAAAATATTCATTTTTTGTGGGCTATAATCCACGTTTTTTGGCTGAAATCGCCAAGAATAAAAAATTAGCAATTGTGTACTTTTTTTTCATCCACCCATATTGGTAATGTGTTATTTAGTGAATGTTGTTAAAAAAATAGAAATGTAAATTTTTTAACAAATCATCATTTTTTGTAGGTGACAACCTACAATTTTTGATTGAAAATGACAAGACTCAAAAACTAGCAATTATGGATTATTTTCATGTCTTTTTCTTTTTACCCACTTATATTGGTAATGTTCCATCTAGTGAACGATGAAAACAAAATAGAAATGTTAAGTTTTTGAAAAATCATTATTTTTTGTTGGTTATACCACGTTTTTTAGCTGAAAACTGTAAGACTCAGAAACTAGATATTCTGGAATCTTTTCATGTCTTTTTTTGCACCCACCTATATATATTTTTGTAATGTGTCATCTAATGAACGGTGTTGAAAAAATGAAAATATAAATTTTTTTAAAAATTACCATTTTTCGTAGTCTATAATCCACATATTTTGACTAAAACGGCAACACTCGAAAACTGTTTATTGTGGACTGTTTTCATGTCATTGTTTGCCCTTACCTACGTTGATAATATGCTATCTAGTGAATGGTGTTAAAAAGAAATATGTAAATTTTTGTAAAAACATCATTTTTCTTGGGCTATATAACCCACGTTTTTCGGCTTAAAACGGTTATACTAAAAAACTGGCTAATTTGGACTGTTTTTATGTCATTTTTTATGTTCAATTATATTGGTAGTGTGTTATTTAGTGAACGGTGTTAAAATAATAAAAATCAAATTTTTTTTTAAACAAATTATCATTTTTTGTGGGCAATAAGCCACATTTTTTTATTGAAAACAGGAAAAATTCAAAAACTGGTTATTGTGGACTGTTTTCATATTATTTTTTGCACCCACCTATATTGGTTATATACTATGTAGTGAACGGTCTTAAAAAAGGAAATGTATTTTTTTGAAAAATCATTATTTTTTCTGTGTTATAACCCACGTTTTTTTACTGAAAACGACAAGATTCAAAAACAGGATATTGTGGACTGTTTTCAGGTCTTTTTTTGCACCCACCTATACTGGTAATATATTATCCAGTGAATGATTTTAAAAAATAAAAATGTAAATGTTTTGAAAAATCATCATTTTTTGTGGGCTATAACCTATGTTTTTTTGTTGGAAACGGCAAGTTTAAAAAACTAACTACTGTGGATTATTTTCATATCATTTTTTGCACCTATCTATAGTTATAATGTGCTATCTAGTTAAAAGTCTTAAAAAATTAAAAACATAAATTTTTTTTAAAAAAAATATTTATCGTGGGTGATAACTAGGGCTGATATCGAGTCGAATCGAGACCAAGCTTTAGCAGGCTCGAGCTCAGCTCGTTTAATTTTCTTCAGGCTCGAGCTCAAGCTCGAGCTCGAATCGAGCCTAGAGCCCGAGCTCGAGTAAAAAATTTCAAGCTCGAGCTCGGCTCGTTTAAAGTTTATTCGAGATCGAGCTCGATTTCGAGCCCAAACTCGAGCTCGATTTCAAATTTTTTTATCATTTTTTTTGCACAAATAAAATTATTCAACCACAACACAATAACTTATAAAATATTTTGGTAATAGTTAACACAATCTATTAGTTATATTCAAATGTAAATAAAATAAATTACAACATACATTGTTCAAAGAAACAACACCAACTAAATTATTCAAAAAATAAGATACATTATAAATTCTCACAAAAAAATAAATTTTTTAGAATTGTAAAATTTTTTAACATAAATTTCCACTCAAATAAATACATCAATTCAAACGACTATAAAAGATTAGGTTATTATAACGATTCAAACACTCGTATATTGTGAGTTGTGTCTTAATAAATATATATATAAAAATATATTATTTCTAGTATTTAGTATATAAATACAATATATAGTATATAATTAATATTTTCATCGAGCTTTTAACGAGCTTTAATCAAGCTATAAACGAGCTTTTTAACGAGCTGTTCATGAACGTAAACAAGCTTTCACACATATGTTCATTTATTGTTCATTTATTAATTGAGCCTAAAATCTTGTTCGGGTTCGTTTATTTATTAAATAAATGAGCTCAAGCTGAGCTTTAATCGAGCTGATCCCGAGCTTATTCGTGAATATTCGTGTTCGTTCTCAGCCCTAGTGATAACCCATGTTATTTGGCTGAAAACGACAAGATTAAAAAACTAACTGTTGTGGACTGTTTTCATGTTATTTTTTGCACCCACCTATATTGGTAATGTGCTATCTAGTGAACAATTTAAAAAATTAAAATGTAAATTTTTTTAAAAATCATCATTATTCGTGGGCTATAACCCACGTTTTTTTACTGAAACAATAAGAATCAAAAATTGGATATTGTAGACTCTTTTCATGTCATTTTTTTGCACCCACCTATATTTGTATTGTTCTATCCAGTGATCAATGTTAAAAAATAGAAATGTAAATTTTTTGAAAAATCACCATTTCGAGATATGTGTGTATGCATGTTAATAAAGGAAATGGTGGTAATAGTGATAAGTGCTGTCGTAATGACTGTTTGGATTGGATTTTTGTTTGATCTGCGGAAGTAGAGTAGTACTGATCTTGAGTTATCTAAATGTGTGATGCTTGTTGTGTTGTGAGATTATGTGAGGCAGTAGCTGAAGTAGTTTTAGTTGCTGAGTGTAGCTTAGGTATGCCTGTAGTTTGGATGTGGTAGAATAGTAAGAATGTGGATGAGAGAATTGGCTGTGGCTGTACAGATGCATGGTCAATGAGCGGTGCTACAATCTATGTTTGCTAGGAGATTGCTTCACGCCTTCAGCTGGACAAGGATGGCTGACATATTCTATTGTGTGTGGTTTTGGGGATGAAGCACGAAAGACATTTCTTGGATCTTTTTGACAACAGTTTATAGACTTAATGACAAATCTTCTAGTATTTGCACATAAAGTTAGTTCGCATACTCTGAGTAGAGAGCTTTTGCATAGGATTTTAGAAACGCCTACTATGGTACTTTGACCAAAGTAGTCTCTTTCTAATTCCATCCATATATTTTATAGATAGTAGGAACATGTAATGGAGTAGTACTCCAAATGTATAGCTTTTGCTTTTGCATAGGTGCAGTTGGGTATATCCAGCACCGTATTTTGCCCATTTTGAATATATGAATCACGAGTTTTTTAAAAAAAAAAAACCTACGTTTTTTGCCTAAAAATTACAAGATTCAAAAAAACTTTCTATTGTGGACAGTTTTCATGTCATTTTTTGCACCCCACCTATATTAGTAATGTGTTATCTAGTGAACAACGTTAAAAAATAGGTAATGTAATTTTTTTTGAAAACTCTTCATTTTTTGTTGGCTATAATCCACGTTTTTTGGCTTAAAATGGCTAGACTAAAAAACAGGCTACTATGGACTATTTTCATGTCATTTTATATGTTCACTTATATTAGTTATATGCTATCTAGTGAACTATGTTAAAAAATTTGAAATGTAATTTTTTTAAAAAATTATCATTTTTTGTGGGCTTATCTACGTTTTTTGGTTGAAAAAAGTAAGACTCAAAAATTGGCAATAGTCGACCGTATTTGTGTCTTTTTTCTTCCATACACGTGTGTTGGTAATGTGTTATTTAGTGAACACTTTTAAAAAATAGAAATGTAAATTTTTTTGAAAAAACTTCATTTTCTGTGTGTATAACCCACGTTTTTTGGCTGAAAATGACAAAACTAAAAAACTTGCATTTGTGGACTATTTTCAAATCTTTTTTTCACCCACCAATATTTTTAATATGCTATCTGGTGTATGGTATTAAAAAAATAGAAATGTAAATATTTTGAAATACCATTTTCGTGGGCTATATAACCCACGTTTTTTTGGTTGAAAATGACAAAACTCATAAAGTTGATAATATGGACTCTTTTCACATCATTTTCTGCACCTACCTATATTTATAATTTGCTATCTATTGAACAATGTTAAAAAAAATAGAAACGTAAATTTTTTGAAAAATCACATTTTTTTTTCGTGGGTTATAACCCACATTTTTTGACTAAACACGACAAGACTCAAAAACTTTCTATTGTGGATTTTTTTTCATGTCATTTTTTGTACCCCACCCATATTGGTAATGTGCTATCTAGTGAATGGTCTTAAGAAGAAATGTAAATTTTTTTGAAAAATCTTCATTTGTCGTGGGCTATAACCAACCTTTTTCGGCTTAAAATGATAACACTCAAAAACTAACTATTGTGGACTGTTTTCATGTTATTTAAACCCACCTATATTGGTAATGTGCTATATAGTGAATGGGATTAAAAAATAGAAATGTAAATTATTTAAAAATCATCATTTTCGTGGGCTATAACTCACGTTTTTTGGTTGGAAATGGCAAGATTCAAAATCTGAATATTGTGGATTGTTTTCATGTCAGTTTTTGCACCCACCTATAATGATAATGTGCTAGCTTGTGAACTATATTAAAAAATAGAAATGTAAAGTTTTTGATAAATCATCATTTTTCATGGGCTATATAACTAACAAACTAGCAATTGCGGGCGATTTTCATGCCTTGTTTTTCACCCACGTATATTGGTAATGTGCTATTTAGTGAATGATGTCAAATAACATAGAAACATAAAAATGTTTTTAAAATCATTATTTTTAAAGGGTTATAACCCATGTTTTTTAGTTTAAAATGGCAAGACCCAAAAATTGACAATTGTGGACTATTTTTATGTCTTTTTTCACCCAATTATATCGGTAATATGTTATTTAGTGAACGATATTAAGAAAATATAAATGTAAATTTTTGGAAAAATCATCATTTTTCGTGGGCCATAACTCACGTTTTTTGCCTGAGAACGACAAAAATAAAAAACTGGCAATTGTAGACTATTTTCATGTCTTTTTTTTCACCCATCTATTTTGGTAATATATTATCTAGTGAACAACGTTAAAAAAATATATATGTAATTTTTTTTGAAAAATCACCATTTTTTGGGGGCTATAACCCACATTTTTTTTTAAGAAACGAAATTATATTAATGTTGGGCAAAATACGGTGCTGGATATACCCACACACACCGTTACAAAAGCAAAAGCATTAAATTTGGAGTACTACTCCATTATATGCTCCTACTAGATTCTACATGACAGAATTAAGAAACCTTAACTTTGAAGCACAAAGCCCAAAGTAGGGGTTTCTAAATCCTGGATCAACATTACGCTAAAATATGATGTAATACTTAAGTATATGTTCATGTTTGAAGTCATTGTCAATGCGTTAATTTAATTACAGAAGGATTATTTCCTCACTTCTTTAGTTTACAAATAGTCGCAAAGCTAATTCCTTTCTAGCAAAATGTATATCTACCACCCAATCACTCATTTGTAATCTTGGTGTGTACCAAACCATTTAAACCATGCATAATCCCTTCCTTAAATCCTTACCATTACCAGCACCCTGTCACTGATCCTTTTTTAATATGTTAGCTACCATGAGTAGTATCTCAAAGCAAAAAGCAAGCATTAGTCTCTCCCTCCCAATCAGATTAAATTCTCCCAATCCTCAATCTAGCTTTGCCACAACAGGGCTTCATATCAGTTCCACGACTCCACAAAATCAAGCCATTAATTCAGATAACCTCAAGCTATCAATCACCAAAAAACACTGAAGGCACAACAAACTACTCTCTAATAGTCAGTTCACCTAAAGAAAAGGAACTCACAACATGATCATCTTATACTCATCAAAAGCACTGATCTGAACATTCATCACACATTAAAACAGATAAAATCAACAATAACACTCACATTTTTCTCCTTGACCTCACCAAAGTCTACAGCATAAATCAGCACTTCCACTTCCAAAAACAACTAGCGTTCATGGGGGGATAATCCTGACCCCGCGAATGTATGCAGTTACTTTCCGTAGCAAATTTGGATTGCATTTAGGAGGATTGTAAAAGTTTTTGCTCAACAAATCCTTCGCAGCAAAGGAGATTGTGCCACGACTCCAAGTCGGTTTCTTTCGGAGCTTTTTTGAACGCTTCTTTATCCAGCTTAGGCCATTACTCGTATGCATCTTTTTTCTGTTAGAAACTGAGGCTTTGTTTGACCTATGGGATTTTAATCTGAATCCTTGAGACTTCACCGTCAAGTGATTGATCGGTTCCTCAGCAGCAGCAGTGACAGACGTGGAATGGTCCTGTTCCTCAGGGCATTCAGTAATTTCTGATAAGGCAGAATCTGGAGTTTCCACATTGTCCATATTGTTTGAAGCCTTATCTTTGGGCAGATTTCCAGGAGCTACAAGCATCACACTCTTGCTTGATACCTCTACTTCAGAAATGGGAGGCATGAGGGAGTCATTTTCTTCTGTCGAAATACATTCCAAAGCAGATTCCGTATCAATACATTTAAGAATTCCGTGTCTCAACTCATCAATTCCATTTGCAGTCATTAGCTTAAGAGAGGAATCTATTAAGCCTGTATTGTTATCTTGTACTTTTTCCAATTTCTTTAAGGCCATGGAACGGGATTGACCATATTCTTTGCAGCACACTTGAGATTGTGAGCTATCAGAGTTGTTGTTAGCGCTAGAAACAGGGTTGATGGGAAACGTTTTCACCAATGATGTGCCTGATTTTTCCAGCTCTTTCTTTGTTGATTGTACTTGTGGTGTGAGTGGGGTAAGTAGAGGAAACAAAATTTCAGTGCGTTCCATTTGAATTTCCGGTGAGCGGAGGTCTAGTATGGCCTCATCTTCTGTAGCAGCACAAGCAGGGGGAAGGCATACCTTTTCTGTAGCAGCACGAGCGGAGGTCTATAACCCACTTTTTTTTACTGAAAACGACAAGACTCAAAAACTAGATATTATTGACTCTTTTCATGTCATTTATTGCACCCATCTATATTTATAATATGTTCTCTAGTGAACTCTATTAAAAAAATCAAAATATAATTTTTTTTTTAAATTCACTATTTTTCGTTGGCTATATAACTCACGTTTTTTTATTGAAAATGGTAAGTTTCAAAAACTTTCTATTGTGAACTGTTTTCATGTCATTTTTTGCTCACTTTATTGGTAATGTGCTATCTAAGAAATGGTTTTAGAAAAAAAAAGTAAATTTTTTGAAAAATTATCATTTTTCATTAGGTATAACCCACGTTTTTTGGCTGAAAACGGAAAGTCTCAAAAACTAGTAATTGTTGATTGTTTTCATGTCTTTTTTTTCACACACCTACATTGATAATGTGTTATTCAGTGAATGGTGTTAAAAAAATAGACCGTAATTTTTTTTGAAAAATTTTCATTTTTCCTAGACTATAACTCACATTTTTTTGGCAAAAAACAACAAGGCTCAAAGGCAATTGTGGATTATTTTTATGTCTTTTTTTACCCACCTATATTGGTAATGTACTATCTAGTGAATAATGTTTTAAAAAATAAAAATATAAATTTTTTGAAAAATCACCATTTTTGTGGGCTATATAACCAACGTTTTTTTAATGTAAACGACAAGAGTCAAAAACTTTCTATTGTAAACTGTTTTCATGTCATTTTTTACACCCACCTATATAACCCACGTTTTTTTGGCTTAAAATGGCTAGACTCAAAAATTGCTTATTGTGGATTGTTTTAATATCATCTTTTTATATTCATTTATATTGGTAATGTGCTATCTAGCGAATGGAGTTAAAAAAATAGAAATATAATTTTTTTAAAAAATTATCATTTTTTGTGAGTTATAACCCACGTTTTTTTATTTAAAACGACACAAATAAAAAATTGCGTATTGTGGACTTTTTTTAAGTCATTTTTTCCACCCACCTATATTGGTAATGTGCTATCTAGTGAATAGTCTTAAAAAAATAAAAATGTAAATTTATGAAAAATCATCATTTTTGTGGGCTATAACCCTCTTTTTTTTTTGCTGAAAACGGAAAGATTCATGTTTTCATGTCATTTTTTGTACCTACTTACATTGGTAATATACTATCTAGTGAACGATTTTAAAAATGGGATTGTAATTTTTTGAAAAATTATTATTTTTCGTGAGCTATATCCCACGTTTTTTGGTTGGAAACGGCAAGACCCAAAACCCAACAATTGTGGACTATTTTCATGTCTACTTTTTCATGCACCTATATTAGTAATGTGCTATTTAGTGTACGGTGTTAAAAAAATATAAATGTAAATTTTTTTAAAAATCGTCATTTTTCCTGGACTATTACCTACATTTTTTTTTCATAAAAATGACAAGACTAAAAAAACTGGCAATTGTGGACAGCCAACAGTATGCACAATGATATTTTTTTTAGTATATATATAATTAATTTGAAATTTCTTTGGCAAAAATTGTTGCGGAGTTTGGCCTTTTACAATTCAAACAACGTAGTTGTGACTAAATTAACATCAATAAACAGCCAGCGGTTCCATGTTATTGTTAACCATCGCCAGAATGTTATGCTAAAAGGGATGAACATCAGAGCCTCAAGCACTACTTCAAATACTGGTGGTATTCATATGGAAGAGTCATCGGGTGTCACCATATTAAACTCTAAGATTGCCACTGGTGACGATTGTAGTTCAATGAGTCCAGGCACCACCAATATATGGATTGAGAACTTTTCTTGCTAGCCTGACCATGGAATAAGGTAAAAGAATTAAACAAGAGAATTATTAGAACTAGATATTCGAAAATAATTTTGTAATTCTAATGGATGATGTGCTATATTTTGATGCAGCATTGGGTGTCTAGGCTTGGAAATGCAAGAACCTGGGTACAAAATGTGACAGTAAAAATCATTACATTTTACACAAAATGGTGTAAGAATAAAGACTAGGGCAAAGCAAAAAATATTGGATGGTTAATAACCAACAACTCATCAGGTGAGTTGCTGATGAGTTGGTGAGCAATATTCAATACTTCTCCATATCTGTACACAATGGCCACTATTATGTAGGCTCTTGCATTGGGTAAAAAGTTTACCCTACATAATAGTATGCCATTATGTACACATGGAGAGAAAGTATTGGTGACTTGGTGGTTATTAACCTCCCAATGTTGGATATTTTTCAATATTTGAAATAACAAAGCAATAAAATCTGGAACAGAAATTGCTTGGACATCGCGACGTGGAGATCTCCACATCGCGACGTGGCTTAGTGTTTAACAATTCTAATTTCTTTAGAATTGGACGTCGCGACATCGGGTAAAATCTAGGAAAATTGAGATAAACTCAATTGGTTGAGATTTGGACAGTTTTTCAGATAAATTAATTATCATTTATTTTGATGTGTCTGAAATCAGACCATGTCTCCAACTGGTTATTAACTGTTGGAAGTGGTTGGAATCTTATCCAACTAATAACTGGAAAAACAATCTCTACTTATAAATTAAAAAGAAAAGTAAAAGAGTGAAAAATAGAGTAAGATAGAAATCAGATTGTCACTCTGAGAAAAAAACTAACTCTTGCAAAACTCTTCTTTTGTCCTGAGTGTATAGAGATATGTATAGTGCAATACCTATTTCTTATTACTTCAAATTATCCTAAAGGTTTTGCTCAGATAATTACTGCACAATAAAGGAGCAAATATAGTCTAAAGAAAAATGCAATTACTGCATGATTTGAAGAGTTTGATGTATTCTACAATTCATTGTAATAGATAGTGTTGTATATTTATTGCAATATTCATGTAATAGTTAGTGACATTTCCTTTTCTATAATAGTTAATCTACCATTGTTGTAATCCTTGAAATTTTCCCGAATAATCTTTAGACTATATTTTTAGTAGTACAATGGTAGGAGAGGGAAAGGAACTTATTTCCAATATTACCAAATTGGAAAGTTTGGATGGAAGCCATGCAAAGGAGGTATCTACAAAAGTTCTATAGCAAGGGACTTTTAAGATAAGATAAGGTACATCATACATACATGAGAGGATGTTCAAATAAGAATTTTCTTGTCTTAACCTCTTTAAATAATGAAATGGTAAATGCAAGTAGGTGATGAATCAATTTTATGAAATTGAAACTTTGATAAATAAGTTTAATTTACTTAACTTGCATATTGAGAAAACTATTATAGTAATTTCTATAATAGAAGTTTTATCCTTAAACATGGATGGAAATGTTTCTTCTTCTTTGAAAAATTTCAAGAGAAATTTGAAATTTGAGAAGAAAGAAAGAAATGACTATTGAAAATTTTGCTAAATTCCTTAGTATAAGAAGGAATGTCAAATGCAAGAAAATAAATTTCCTCAAGTAAAGCAAGAAGAGTATTTTTCAATAAGTACACATTGTGGGAAAAGTGGAAATGGCCAACTAAAATAGCCTATCTAAGGCAAGAGGCTAAGACAAAATGCAAATGTCAATCTAACAAAAGGAAAAATAAGGGAAAGTGTTTTTATTGTAATAAGAAGGACATTACAAAAGAATGTCATTTATTGAACAAGAAAGGGTTCAATATGGAAAAATCATACAGAGATGATTATTAAAAATTTTTGTTATAATAATTTCCAATTTACATATTGTGGAAAAAGGATTCCCTTAATAGATTGATAAAAGTTCCACTAAATGTGTGTTCAAAATTAATGAATTCTTGAAGAATTTAAAATCCATGAAGGAACAAATATTTTAATGCAATTAATATTGCAATGTAATATTTAAACTATTTGTTTATATTATTTATTTGATTTAATCTTTTTATTATGGCATAATAGATTATGTTGTGTGACATTTATAAATGTTGATAAAACATGATTTTTGCCATACTATAAAAAGAAGAGAAAATGAGAAATTTTCATATTTGTTAATATAACAAGGAAAATTATTTTCTTAAAGTTGAAGGAAATCAAATAAGTTGATATGATGCATGCGAGTACATAGCATATATTTATTTTTCAAAAATAAAAGTATTATGGTACTTTTCTTGATGATTGAAAAAGTTTTGCTATGTTAAATTATTACATTGTAAAAAGAAGTTTTTGAAAAGTTGTAAAATTAATGACTTGAAAATTTACTTCTTAATTTTTGCAATGTAATGTGGACAAAATTTGTGTTTGAATAAATATGCTAATCAACTATTTTCTTAAATTGAAAGAAAATAGACTAAATAAATAGAAACTTGTACAAACTTAATTTAATAAGTAAACTATTATGTTACTTTTAATAAATGCTTGTACAAGTTGGATATGATTGTCCATTATATTATTAAAGAGAAGTGATTAAGGTTTTAAGCTTACAAAGCTAGAAAAACTAAGAAATCAACTTCTAAAGGTACTAATGTAATGTTAAATAATTGTGATTCCAAATTTTATTACATTTTGAAGGTAGAAGTGATTTGGAAAGTTTTAAACTTACAAAGTTGGAAAACTAAATCAACTTCTAAAGGCTAAATATAATGTGGTCAAATACAAGTTTGCTAAGTTTGTTTATTACATTTTTAAAGGAAAAGTGATTGAAAAGTTTGAAGCTTGCAAAGCTGAAAACTCAATTCCTAAGATAATTCTGGACCACGAAAATGCAACTCTAGAATCCCTACCTACCCTAGAAGAAATCAAGAGTTATGTTTTCTCAATGGATCCAAACAGTGCCCCTGGACCGGATGGTTTCAATGCCAACTTCTTCACCACCTCATGGGAAATCATTAAAGATGATTTGGCACAAGCTATCCTACATTTTTTCAATGGAGGGTCTCTCCCTCAAGCAATTACAGGCACTTCCATCATCTTAATCCCAAAAACGGTAAGTCCAAATCAGTTTAAACAGTTTAGACCTATAAGTTTATGTAACTTCCTCAACAAAGTTATTTCTAAACTTATAGCATCTAGATTAGCATGTTTACTTCCCAAACTCATTAGTGAAAATCAATGTGGATATGTTAAAAATAGAATTCTAATGGACAACTACTTGCTAGCTAATGAATTAGTTCAATGTCTTCCTAACAAAAACAAGTTAGGAAATGTAATTCTTAAACTTGATATGGAGAAAGCATATGACAGAGTAGATTGGCTTTTCTTACTACAAGTTTTACGCAGTTTTGGTTTTAGCGAAATTTTAATAGACATAATCTGGAGACTAATTTCAAATGTATGATTTTCAATTCTAATAAATGGATCTCCAGTTGGTTTCTTCAAGTCCTCAAGAGGAATTAGACAAGGTGATCCTCTATCCCCATTTCTTTTCATTCTAGGAGCTGAATTTTTTTCTCAAGCACTTAATAATCAACCTGCTCATCTTCCTACTTTTCACTTTCCAAGAAACTGCCCTAAAATTTCACACCTTGCATACGCAGATGATCTTATGATTTTCACTTCAGGCCATCGCAATTCCCTTAAACACATTATGGCTAGTTTACAGCTCCATGAAAATGTCTCAGGACAAAAAGTTAATCCACAAAAGAGCTCCTTCCTAATGCATCATTTATGTGATAGAAGTAAAAGGCACATTGTTGCTAAAATCACAAAATTCATTGCTGAAAAATGTCCTGTTAGATACTTGGGTCTTCCATTATACTATGGTAGGAACAAATTTAGCCACTTTGAGTCCTTAGTGCAAAACACCCACCTTAAAATTAGTTCATGGAATGGAAAATTTCTATCCTCAGGAGGCAGAATCACACTCATTAAATCAGTTCTTATGGCCATGCCAATTCACATTCTCCTTGCTTCCAACCCCCCGAAGAGAATTTTGCACAAACTAGAATCTGCTTTTGCAAATTTTCTGTGGGGAACAGAAAATGATAAACCAAAGCACCATTGTATAGCATGGAATAAATTATGCTTAACAACCCAAGAAGGAGGTTTAGGTCTCAAATCCTTATCCAACACTTACACAGCATCTACTTACAAACTTTGGTGGAGATTCAAGGAACAAAAATCCTTGTGGGAAAAATTTTTAGCTGCAAAATACTTACAGCCCAATCCTCCGAAACATGAGTCAAAAACATGGAAAAGAATGAGTTCTCTATCACATGTTATTGACCCATTCATTCAGTCAACTAATGGAGAACAGCTAAGCAACATTTGGATTCTCACTAACACAGGCAAATTCTCCTTCAAATCTGCCTACACCACAGCTTCTTATAGGTTGCAAAATCAATGGTGCTTCGAAAAACACATATGGAACCCTTTAACTCCTTTGAAACAATCTTTTTTCATGTTACGACTTCTAAAAGCTTTGCTGCCAATTGGAGATATTCTACACAGATTCAACATTCATGGTCCTTTCAAATGCATATGTTGTCCATCAGGTCTTGACACAATTAATCATGTTTTTCTAAATTCTGAATTCCCCTTAAAAATGTGGACTACTTTCGGTAGTGAGCTAGGCATTTATATCCCACCTAATCCACCAAGTTTAAATTCTTTCCTAACCTTTTGGTGGTCACAGCCAGGTAAAAACAAAATGCATAGACTCATCACTCAAATTCTCCCCTCTATTATCTGTTGGGAAATATGGAAAGGAAGAAATAAATGGCTTTTTGAGGAGGAAAAATATAACTTTGAAAAACTCTGAAACTCTTTCTTTCATAATTTAAAATCCACTATAGCAAATCATTTAAATGATTTCAAATGGGTCTCTTTAACTTGGACAGATTTCTGGAATTCAATTGTAGCTCACACAAGAAAAGTTTTCACATCCTATATAAAATGGCATCCTCCCATTGAAAATCATTACAAATTGAACATCCATGGTTTTATTAACGGTAATAACATGGGACTAGGTGGAGGTATTCTAAGAGACAATCAGAGCAGAATGATTTTAGCATTTTTGTTTATTTCAGATTCTTCAAATCTTAATATCCAAGAGCAGGTTTTGATTGAGGCAGTTTTGCGGGGACTTGAAGCCTATAAACAACTGGAGATTCATCAGCACATATGGCTGGAAACAAACTCAAAGAACTTGGTCTCATGGCTGAAAAACAAAGAGAAATGGCCTTGGAAGGTAAAAGAACAAATGGAACACATATTAAAAGCTCTTCCCCAGTCTCAATGGTCCCTCTATCCGAAAGCAGCAAACTCGGCAGCGATTCTACTTGCAAAATCAGCGGACAGAAGTCCTCACTTATCAATCTTCTCAGAAGATCAACTACATCAAAAAATAAGGAACACAATAAGATTGTAAAGGCTCGGACTTCCATATATCATCACATCTAGAAATAGGCTTTCATAAATATCTTTTATTTTTCCCATGCATTTGAATCAAGAGGTCACAGGCTGCCGGTGTTAGGCCTGTTTTTACCTCATGAAAAGTTTCATCTATAATTTGGTCAATGGCTGCTGATGTTAGGCCATTTTACCTTCATTAAAAGGCACAGGCTGCTGATGTTAGGCCTGTTTTCCTTTTCACCAAATCAGCACACATACCCAGGATATGGCATGTGCACATATTTGCAGACGACTTCCACCTCTTAGTAGATCATGTAATGATGAAAAAACTAAAACTTTCTATCACATGTAAACAGGGACCTTTCAAGTTTTTTGGAGGACCTTTGATATTGTTTTCATTTTTTCAGGCTGTTTTAGTAGCTTAAGATCGTGAATTTTAGATTTAATGTAAGGGAGGAGTCCTCCCAGTTTACAGCTTTTCGTCATGTACTCATGGTATGGATATTTCCGCCATTTCAATTAATTATCAATAAAATTGGGAGTGGCGCCCCCCGCACCGGGATGATTAGCCAACCCAAAAAAAAGATTGTGCTATTTGTAGAACATAGGAGGAGATTGTTGGATATTTAATATAATTCAATAATATGTTCTAATATAAGCCCAATAAATAATGAACCTTTGTAATGGGCCTGAATGGGCAAGAGCCCATTAACTGTGTTTTAACCCTAGTGTACTACTATATATATGCTAGCTGGAGGCAGCATGCTAGCTATTCCATATTAGATACCTGGAGTGTAATGCTTCAAGCAACTGCATATTGAATTATTTGACCTAAAACTCTAACACCAATTGCAGGTTGAGAAAGCATACACTTGTAATAATTTACTGAAACTCTTTCTTGAATCAAAGAATTCGTTTTTCTAAAACTCTTACATAGCCAGAATATCTTGAGAATTCTTAGAGGTAAAGAATTTGAGAAGTTAGTGCATTGGTTTGTGCTATTGTTATCCCATATCAATCTAGGGAAACAACTCCTCTCAAAATGAATGCCTTCAAATCAATTGTAGACATTGAACATAAAGTACATACGTGTTCTGAATCATTTTTAGTTAATGAACATGAAATATGCAGAAACTTATTAATGCTCGGTATGGTTATGATTACTATATTTACCTTTCTTGACTTAAGTTTGCACCTCTTAAACTTAAAAGATGATAATGTACAGCCATTAACGGGATTTGGAGTTGCTAAAGTAGTGAATTCAAATCATCCAAACTTCAAGAGTGGTGATTTGGTATGGGGTATGACTGGATGGGAGGAGTACAGTCTTACAGCAGAACCTGGAATACTTTTCAACATCGAACATATAGACGTGCCACTTTCCTACTATACTGGACTTCTTGGTAAGTTCATAAACTGTTTGAGGAAAACATTTTTTTGGCAACTGAAAAGTACAATGTATAGTTTTCCACATCTGTGAGAAATAGAACTATAATCTGTTAAACTAAAGGAAGCACTTATGTGCATGCCTATTGAATAGAAGCTGCTGCAGTCTGCCAATTTTTAATTTTGTTATCAGTGCGTATGTCAATTAATGTGATAGTGATCTTGTTAACATTTAGAGAATTGTACTTTTGAGAAAAAGTTCAAGGTAATTCTAAATTATTCGATCTTCAATCTTAAGAGTTGGATAACTCTAAGCTCAATGCCCTGCCTCTTTCTCTTCTCTCATCCTAGAATTGGACTTCTAGTGTGAATATCTTTCTAAAATTCTTTACTTCAAAATTGGAACAGGTTGATATTCTCAATATTAGGACGTTTTTATTTCTTTATTAAATTTTCATGTTTGTCCATCTTTTAGCTCCTTTGAAAGGCTGTTAACAAAAGAACCTTAGTTAGTGTAGCTCCACCATTTGTCACAATGTTTGGCATTTAAAACATATTCATTTTTCTGTTTTTATCATTGTGAAGGTAGGCCTGGTCTTACTGCCTATGTTGGACTCTATGAGATTTCCAATCCCAAGAAAGGAGAAAAAGTATTTATATCAGCAGCATCTGGAGCTGTTGGTCAGCTTGTTGGACAATTTGCGAAATCGATGGGTTGTTATGTTGTTGGAAGTGCTGGAAGCAGAGAAAAGGTGAATGGCCTGAAATAATTTGCTCTTTTCAACTTGTACATCAAAATTTTATGTAATGGATATTTTTGGGGGAAGTTATGCAAGTCTGAAACTCATAACTATGCTAAATGTTTTCATGAAAATTACTCGCACGCTTAACTTCATCTACCATATGATATGTATTTGAGGTCCCTATAAATGTCTGCGATTGTGGTTTGCATGTGTATCCTGATCAGTGCTAGTTGAATTAATGTAAGTGTAGGCAGTGATTAGTCTAAATTTGCTAATATCATCCTTTTTGGCTTCTTGCTAAAAACTTTTTCAGCAGAAATCCAGTTCAAATGGTTACTTTTTGGCTGTGTGTGTGGTTTTCTTTCTTTTCTTTCTTTTTTGGCTTTCAAGAAACAAAACTTGAAATTTCAATGTACTGTAAAGACATGCTACCTCAGCCATTCTGTTTTAGACTCATCAAAATTTTCAACATTCCTTAATAAAGTATAATGTCATTGTTAACTTGCTGCACCGGTACCAAATTCTTTATTTGGCCTTGTGAAACTTAATCTTTTAGCTGAATGACTATTTTTGTTCCAACTTGAGCGAATGATTCTTTGTTTGATCAGGTTGATCTTTTGAAAAACAAGTTCGGATTCGATGATGCTTTCAATTACAAGAAAAAGCATATTCTGATTAATATTTAGTGAACGATATTAAGAAAATAGAAATGTAAATTTTTAGAAAAATCATCATTTTTCGTGGGCCATAACCCACGTTTTTTCCTGAAAATGACAAAAATAAAAAACTGGCAATTGTAGACTATTTTTTCACCCACCTATTTTGGTAATGTGAACAGTGTTAAAAAATATATATGTAATATTTTTTGAAAAATCATCATTTTTCGTGGGCTATAATCCACTTATTTTTTACTGAAAATGACAAGACTCAAAAACTAGATATTGTGGACTCTTTTCATGTCATTTTTTGCACCCATCTATATTTGTATTGTGTTCTCTAGTGAACTCCATTAAAAAATGAAAATATAATTTTTTTTTTTGAAAATTCACTATTTTTCGTTGGCTATATTACTCACGTTTTTTGATTGAAAACGTTGAGATTCAAAAACTTTCTATTGTGAACTGTTTTCATGTCATTTTTTGCTCTCACTTATATTGGTAATGTGCAATCTAGTGAATGGTTTAAGAAAAATAAAAATTTATTTTTTTTGAAAAATCATCATTTTTCGTTGGGTATAACCCACGTTTTTTGGGTTAAAACGGCTAGACTCAAAAACTGACTATTGTAGACTGTTTTCATGTTATTTTATATTCACTTATATTGGTAATGTGATATTTAGCGAATGGTGTTAAAAAAAATAGAAATTTAAATTTTGTTTCAAAAAAAAATATCATTTTTTGTTGGTTATTACCCACGTTTTTTGACTAAAAATGGCAAAGTCAAAAACTGGCTAGTGTGAACTATTTTCATGTCATTTTATGCATCCACCTATATTGATAACGTAGTTAATAGTCTTAAAAAATTGAAAATCTAAATTTTTTGAAAAGTCTAACCCATGTTTTTTACTTAAAATGGAAAAAGTAAAAAATTGGCTATTGTGGAGTATTTTCATGTCATTTTTTACACCCTATATTGGTAATGTGCTATCTAGTAAATAGTATTAAAAAAATAAAAATGTAATTTTTTTGAAAAATCATCATTTTCGTGGGCTATAACCCACGTTTTTTGGTTGGAAATTGCAAGATTCTAAAATTGGCTATTGTGGATTTTTTTTCATGTTATTTTTTGCACGCACCTATAATGGTAATGTGCTATTTAGTGAATGATGTTAAAAAAATAAAAATCTAATTTTTTTTAAAAAAAATAATCATTTTTCGTTCGTTTTTTGACTAAAAATGGCAAAACTATAAACATGGCTGTTATGGACTGTTTTCATGTCATTTTATGTATCCACCTATATTGGTAATGTGCTATGTAGTGAAGGGTCTTAAAAATTTGGAAACCTAGATTTTTAAAAAATAATCAGTTTTTGTGGGCTATAACCCACTTTTTTTTTTACTTAAAATGGCAAAAGTAAAAAATTGTCTATTGTGGAGTATTTTATGTCATTTTTTGCACCCAATATTGGTAATGTGCTATCTATTGAAGGGTTTTAAAAAAATTAAAATGTAATTTTTATGAAAATTCATTATTTTTTGTGAGCAATAACCCACGTTTTTTAGTTGGAAATGGCAAGACTCTAAAACTGGATATTGTGGATTGTTTTTATGTCATTTTTTGCACCTACCTATAATAGAAATGTACTATATAGTGAAAGGTGTTAAAAAAATGTAAATTTTTTCAAGACTCGTAATTATTCGTGGGTTATAACCCTTGTTTTTTGGTTGAAAACGACAATACTCAAAAACTGGCAATTGTGGACTGTTTTCTTGTCTTTTTTTTCAGCCATCTATATTGGTAATGTGTTATATGGCAAACGGTGTTAAAAAAAATAGAAATATAATTTTTTTTAAAAAAATCATCATTTTTCGTGCGTTATAACTCACGTTTTTTGGTTGAAAACTGCAAGACTAAAAAACTAGATTTTGTGGACTCTTTTCATGTCATTTTGTGCACCTACCTATATTTATATGTGCTATCTAGTAAACGATTTAAAAAAATAAAAATGTAATTTTTTTGAAAAATCATCATTATTCGTGAGCTATATCTCACGTTTTTTTGTTACAAATGGCAAGACTAAAAAACTGGCAATTTTGGATTATTTTCATGTCATTTTTTTGCACCCACCTATTATGGTAATATGCTATCTAGTGAATAGTCTTAAAAAAAATGAAAATGTAATTTTTTTAAAATTCATCATTTTTCATGGGCTATAACTGACGTTTTTTTTGGCTAAAAACGGCAAGTCTCAAAAACTAACAATTGTTGATTGTTTTCATGTCTTTTTTTTCACACACCTACATTGATAATGTATTATTCAGTGAATGGTGTTAAAAAAATATATCGTAATTTTTTTTTGAAAATTTCTCATTTTTCTTAGGCTATAACTCACGTTTTTTGGCAAAAAAACGATAAGGCTCAAAGGCAATTGTGAATTGTTTTTATGTCTTTTTTTTACCCACCTATATTGGTAATGTGCTATCTAGTGAACAATGTTTAAAAAAATGAAAATATAATTTTTTTGAAAAATTCCCATTTTTCGTTGGCTATATAACCCACATTTATTAATGTAAATGACAAGAGTCAAAAACTTTCTATTGTAAACTGTTTTCATGTTATTTTTTACACCCACCTATATTAGTAATGTGCTATCTAGTGAATGGTATTAAAAAAATAAAATATAATTTTTTTGTAAAATCATCATTTTTCTTGGGCTATAACCCACATTTTTTTGGTTTAAAATGGCTAGACTCAAAAATTGCTTATTGTGGATTGTTTTAATATCATTTTTTTATATTCATTTATATTGGTAATGTGCTATCTAGCGAATGGAGTTTAAAAATAGAAATATAATTTTTTTAAAAAAATTATCATTTTTCGTGGGTTATAACCCACGTTTTTTTTATTTAAAACGACAAAAATTGCCTATTATGGACTTTTTTTATGTCTTTTTTTGCATCCACCTATATTGGTAATGTGCTATCTAGTGAATAGTCTTAAAAAAATAAAAATGTAAATTTATGAAAAATCATCATTTTTATGGGCTATAACCCTCTTGTTTTTTGCTGAAAACGGCAATATTCGTGTTTTCATGTCATTTTTTGCATCTACTTACATTGGTAATGTAATATCTAGTGAACAATTTAAAAAAAAGGGACTGTAATTTTTTGAAAAATCATCATTTTTCGTGAGTTATATCCCACGTTTTTTGGTTGGAAACGGCAAGACCCAAAAACTAACTATTTTGGGCTATTTTCATGTCTATTTTTTCATGCACCTATATTTGTAATATGCTATTTAGTGAAAGGTGTTGAAAAAATATAAATGTAAATTTTTTGAAAAATCGTCATATATTTTTTTAGTATATATATAATTAATTTGAAATTTCTTTGTCAAAAACTGTTGCGGAGTTTGGCCTTTTACAATTCAAACAACGTAGTTGTGACTAAATTAACATCATTAAACAGCCAGCGGTTCGATGTTATTGTTAACCATTGCCAGAATGTTATGCCCAAAGGGATGAAGATCAGAGTCTCAAGCACTACTTCAAATACTGGTTGTATTCATATGGAAGGGTCATCGAGTGTCACCATATTAAACTCTAAGATTGCCACTGGTGACGATTGTAGTTCAATGAGTCCAGGCACCACCAATGTGTGGATTGAGAACGTTTCTTGCTGGCCTGACCATGGAATAAGGTAAAAGAATTAAACAAGAGAATTATTAGAACTAGATATTCGACAATAATTTTGTAATTCTAATGGATGATGTGCTATATTTTGATGCAGCATTGGGAGTCTAGGCTGGGAAATGCAAGAACCTGGGTACAAAATGTTACAGCAAAAATCATTACGTGTTACACAAAATGGTGTAAGAATAAAAACTTGGGTAAAGCAGAAAATTTGGATGGTTAATAACCACCAACTCATCATGTGAGTTGGTGAGCAATATCTAAAACTTTCTCCCTATCTGTACACAATGGCACACTATTATGTTGGTTTTTGCATTGGGTAAAAAGTCAACCCTACATAATAGTAGGCCATTGTGTACACATGGGAGAAAGTATTGGGTCTTACCCACCAACTCACCTGATGAGTTGGTGGTTATTAACCACCCAATACTTTTTCCAAAGCAAATACCTAGCAATGGATTTGTCAAGAGCATTCTTTTCCAGGATGTAATAATGGTGAATGTCAAGAACCCATTTATCATCGATCAAAGTTATTGCCCCGGCAATAAAAATTGTCCCAATCAAGTCTCTGGAGTAAAAATTAGTGGTGTGAGATATCAACAAATTGGGGGAACATCAGCAACAGAAGTAGCTGTAGCAATTGGTTGTAGCAAGGATAACCCATGCAGTGGCATAACATTGCAAGATATTAACCTCATTTACAAGAATCAACCAGCTCAACCATCATGCTCAAGTGCTGCTGGAACTTCTAATGGAACTGTTCAACCCAAAGGCTGCATGTTCATAGAAGAATGCAAAGTTTGATCGTTTAATTCATTATTTGCAAATGTTTTGAGTAAATTAATTAGCCTTATTTGTAATAATATTCTAAAAAATTAATGTATATACGTAATCAATGAATGGCCGCAGAAATGAACAGTACTAGAATACATGGGCGGAACTAAGCGGGGGGGACTTCAGCCCCACCAAGTTCACCGAACCACTAGAGGATGAGGGATTCAGCCCCCAATGCTGGCGGCCGCCAGCCCCCAGTCCTTACATGAGTCACAGTAGCGGCAAGAAGAAGACGATGAGGGTTTAGTTTGAGTTTTGGCAAAAAAAAACAACTTTTTTTAGAAAATAGCATCGTTTTGTTAAGTGATAACAAAACGATGTAGTTTTGATTAATTTAAAAAAAAAACCCAACAACAAGTGCTCACACACTCTGTCTCTTTTTCCTCCCAATTCCAGTGCGTGTGTCCAAAGTTATTTATTTTCTTTCCATAATCTCATTCACCAATCAACTTTAAAATTTCTCTTTTTCTCCTTTCCTTTCCTTCTTTCACACTCTCTATTTGTCTCTTATTCCATTTCTCTCTTTTACCATTTTTACTCTTGCTCTATTTGCTCTTTTGACAATTTAGAATTTTTGTTATTTAAATTTTGTTAATTACTGAATCAATTTAAGTGTTTGATTAATTTTATTAGCGATTTTATGGATTAAATAGGAAAATTAAGGATATTAAATTTAGATTAGGGATTTTGGATATGAACTAATATTAGGGATTTTGAATTTAGATTAGAGATTTTGGATATGAACCTTAGTTTAGACAACTCTAATTTATTCAATTGATTTTAATTATAAATTAACCCTAGTTTATCGTTTTTATAATTGTGGATTTAAAATTTTAGTTATTTAATATATTTATTTAATCGCATAAAATTGATTATAATTATAAATTAACCCTAGTTTATCGTTTTTATAATTATGGATTTAAAATTTTAGTTATTAAATGATTTATTTAATCGCACAAAAAAAATTTAAAAATCAGCCCCACCAAAAAAATTTTCTGTTCCGCACCTGCTAGAATAGAGCCGCTGAATTATACATCGGCCTTTCAGTGTTGTAATGTTGCCTGGCCAAGAAATATCAACAACCTCAGTCATATCATATGTAATTCCATTTTGTAGTTAATTTTTTACTATCTTGATAAGTTCATATTGCTCTGTGATTCTAGAATTCAGTACTGCGTTATAGGAGCATTTGATTTCTGTTTTGGATCTTGGAATAGATTGTTTATGCTTACTTTACAAGAGATATATGTACATGGTCATGACAAATGTGGAATACTTATTACTAAATCATTTGAATTTTGTTTTAATAAGTTCATATATGTACTGGCTAATTGATTGGATTTCAACGTGCTAGAAAAGCGTTATCATATGCTACAAATGTGGAATACTTATTTTGTTTTAATAAGTTCATCTGTTTTATATATGAATCACGTCTTATATTACCTATGAACTAATTTCATAAGATTTTTTTGTGTTCTCCGAAAAAATTATGATTTAGTAATGGGACTTTAGTCCATTCCATTTCCATGGATGCAATTCTCTCATAAGAAAGGAAGGAATTTCTTATGATTTTGGCACTCCAAAATCAAATATATGATCTGACTTTAGCCAACAAGTTGAAAAATGGCATGCAGTAATATTCTTGATTCTAGTTTCACTCATTTCAACGTGCATGCATCATCCCATGCATTGTAATTATTAAGAAGGTAAATCAATAAAATTGTTTTGTGATATTCCAGAATCGAGTATGACTTTTTTTTAATTGATTGGGAAGAAATGATGAAAAAGTTTGACGACATCTATGTCTGAAACGTTGAAAAAGTTAAAGAAGGCAGCTCCACTTTTCTCAGTTACTGTATGGACTTGGAATCTTTACTTGATTTGTGGATAGATTCAGAAACGTTACAGCTGAAAATTTCACCAAAATCTCATTTATGGACGAATTATATTATTCATTCATTTTGACTAAACTCAAAGAAAAGAAATCCAGACAATCCAAAATTTCCATTATTTCCACGACCTCCATTCATTGCAAAAATATGTATAAAATGATGGTAAATACAATCATTTCCATAATTTCCTTTCAAAAACGGAGAAAGAAAACTTTATTTTTACAATTTCCAACTCTGAATTTTCAACGAACTCATTAGTCCAGGTCAACTTGGACAAGCCAATTTTCTCAATTTTCTTGGCTTCTCAAAACCTCAAAAAACAAATTGCTGCTTATAGAGACAGATTGATCAAACACACGCACTATACACACTGAAACATTGAGCATCAGTGAGATTATCAATTTGATCATCAGCACAAATGGCAGAGTATGAGGTAGTGAAGAACAAACAAGTGTTGTTGAAAGATTACGTAAAAGGGTTCCCAAAAGAATCAGACATGGTCATCAGCACAAACAGCACCATAAGCTTGAAACTACCGGAGAATTCTTCAAAAGGGGTTTTGCTTAAGAATCTCTACTTGTCTATTGACCCTTTCTTGAGAGGTTTGATGAGAAAGCCTGAGTCTTCTGGTAGAAGTTCTGTCGCTCCTTACAAGCCTGGCTCTGTACGTGATCGTGTTACCTTACAAACTATTTATCATTTCTTTTTAAATCTCTTTGATGCATCTTCTTAATTTGTAAGTTAGTGTGTCTGATTACCTACTTGTTCATATGGTTTTGATGATATAATTTTGGATTGTAAAGATTGGAACTTTTGTGAGATAAATTAATGAATGTAGTATAGGTGATTGTGTTAGAATGCTGGATTGTATCAAAGAGAAAAGACTTATTCTTTAATGTGAAATACTTAAATCTTTAGAGGGTTTTTCTTGTTTTTAAAGAAACGGTATGTCCCAATTGCAGGTTGAGAAAGCATACACTTGTAATAATTTACTGAAACTCTTTCTTGAATCAAAGAATTCGTTTTTCTAAAACTCTTACTTAGCCTGAGTATCTTGAGAATTCTTAGAGGTAAAGAATTTGAGAAGTTAGTGCATTGGTTTGTGCTATTGTTATCCCATATCAATCTAGGGAAACAACTCTCAAAATGAATGCCTTCAAATCAATTGTAGACATTGAACATAAAGTACATACGTGTTCTGAATCATTTTTAGTTGATGAACATGAAATATGCTGAAACTTATTGATGTTCGGTATGGTTATGATTACTATATTTACCTTTCTTGACTTAAGTTTGCACCTTTTAAACTTAAAAGATGATAATGTACAGCCATTAACGGGATTTGGAGTTGCCAAAGTAGTGGATTCAAATCATCCAAACTTCAAGAGGGGTGATTTGGTATGGGGTATGACTGGATGGGAGGAGTACAGTCTTATAGCAGAACCTGGAATACTTTTCAACATCGAACATACAGCCGTGCCTCTTTCCTACTATACTGGACTTCTTGGTAAGCTCATAAACTGTTTGAGGAAAACATTTTTTTGGCAACTGAAAGGTACAATGTATAGTTTTCCACATCTGTGAGAAATAGAACTGTAAACTAAAGGAAGCACTTATGTGCATTCCTTTTGAATAGAAGCTGCTGCAGTCTGCCAATTTTTAATTTTGTTATCAGTGCATATGTCAATTAATGTGATAGTGATCTTGTTAACATTTAGAGAATTGTACTTTTGAGAAAAAGTTCAAGGTAATTCTAAATTATTCGATCTTCAATCTTAGGAGTTGGATAACTCTAAGCTCAATGACCTTCCTCTTCCTCTTCTCTCATCCTAGAATTGGACTTCTAGTGTGAATATCTTTCTAAAATTCTTTACTTCGAAATTGGAACAGGTTGACATTGACATTCTCAATATTAGGATGTTTTTATTTCTTTATTAAATTTTCATGTTTGTCCATCTTCTAGCTCCTTTGAAAGGCTGTTAACAAAAGAACCTTAGTTAGTGTAGCTCCACCATTTGTCACAATGTTTGGCATTTAAAACATATTGGTTTTTCTGTTTTTATCATTGTGAAGGTATGCCTGGTCTTACTGCCTATGTTGGACTCTATGAGATTTCCAATCCCAAGAAAGGAGAAAAAGTATTTATATCAGCAGCATCTGGAGCTGTTGGTCAGCTTGTTGGACAATTTGCGAAATTAATGGGTTGTTATGTCGTTGGAAGTGCTGGAAGCAGAGAAAAGGTGAATGGCCTAGACTGGAATCATTTGTTTCAACTTGTACATCAAAATTTTATGTAATAGATATTTTTTGGGGGAAGTTATGCAAGTCTGAAACTCATAACTATGCTAAATGTTTTCAAGAAAATTACTCGCACGCATAACTTCATCTACCATATGATATGTATTTGAAGTCCCTATAAATGTCTGCGATTGTGGTTTGCATGTGTATCCTGATCAGTGCTAGTTGAATTAATGTAAGTGCAGGCAGTCATTAGTCTAAATTTGCTAATATCATCCTTTTTGGCTTCTTGCTAAAAACGTTTTCAGCAGAAATCCAGTTCAACTGGTTACTTTTTGGTTGTGTGTGTGCTTTTCTTTCTTTTCTTTCTTTTTTGGCTTTCAAGAAACAAAACTTGAAATTTCAATGGACTGTAAAGACATGCTACCTCAGCCATTCTGTTTTAGACTCATCAAAATTTTCAACATTCCTTAATAAAATATAATGTCATAGTTAACTTGCTGCACCAGTACCAGATTCTTTATTTGGCCTTGTGCAACTTAATCCTTTAGCTGAATGACTGTTTTTGTTCCAACTTGAGCGAATGATTCTTTGTTTGATCAGGTTGATCTTTTGAAAAACAAGTTTGGATTCGATGATGCTTTCAATTATAAGGAAGAGCATGATTTGGATGCAGCGCTTCGAAGGTGTGTACTCATATTGAGCTAAACATAGTCTACTACTATTATGTCCATGAAGTTCAATCCTGAATATCTATTCCGTTAGTATTTGGATGAATATCCTTGCATCTTCTTCAGAAACAACATACAATAGAGCAATCACTTGAAAATTAAAGTTATGGCACAGAACCTGTGGGCTCTTGCAGTTAAGAATATTGCAACAAAGAATAATGTGAAGCCAATATTAGATTGAGAGCATCATAAACTTTGTATTAGAAAACTTTTTATGAATATGAGGATAAAAGAATAAGACAAACTGGAAGAAGGCATTTTTCAGATACTGGATTTTGTCCATTATCAACTGAACACTAAAAAACATCCCTCATTTCCTTCTGGTTCCTAAATTGGTTATTCTTCATTCACTTCAGTTTTCTATTCCAATGCTCATTTGTTTCCAAGGTGCATTCAGAATGCAAGTAAAGATGATATATGTATTGAACCGTCCAACCTTACTTTAACTAGGTACTTTCCTGATGGAATTGATATCTACTTTGAGAATGTTGGAGGAAACATGCTAGATGCTGTGCTGCTTAATATGAGAATGAACGGTCGCATTGCAGTGTGCGGAATGATTTCACAATACAATCTTGACGAACTTGAAGGTGTAAAAAATTTGATGTGGCTCGTTTACAAGCGAGTTGACATGCGAGGATTTTCTGTTTTTGATCATTTTCACCTCTACTCAAAGTTTCTGGACACCGTATTGCCTGAAATACGGGAGGGAAAGATAACCTATGTAGAAGACATTGTTGAAGGCCTTGAAAGTGCCCCTGCAGCCCTTGTAGGAATCTTTAGTGGTCACAATGTGGGGAAACAGCTAGTTGTCGTTGCTCGAGAATGAATACAGCTTACTTCTGCAATCTTTTCCATTTACTTCTGTGTTCTACTGTAATAGGTTTCTGTTGTAAAAACTGAGAGTGACCACGTGAAAAATCTGGTATTGAAGTCAAACTACAACCTTTGCTGAAAGAGTTTCAATATCAGTGTCATGATGTGGGCTATTTATAACAAATAAAATGATAAATCTGTTATCTTTCTCTCACTTTTGTTTGTAATCTAATATCTTATTCTCTAAGATGCTCATATATTTATGTCCTTCATTCAATCAGGCTAAGGTAAAGATATGTTACATTTAAATATAAATGAGAAAATGAAACCGCAAGATATGTTACATCTTCAGTTGGACTACAAACTATAGATTTGTGTATTCATCAGAATCCCAGTTATAGAATAGATTGTTTAGGCCTTGCAAGAGATAGCAGGGTGACAATTGTGGAATACTGATTACTAAATCATGAATGCATCAGGAACTCAGCCCCCTCCTCAAAAACTAGGATTTAGTAATGGGACTTTGGTCCATTCCATTTCCATGAATGTAATTCTCTCAGAAGAAAGGATTGAATGTCTTATAATTTTGGCACTCCAAAATGAACATGTAGTATAGCACTTCTATCTGCACTAATCTCACTTTAACCAAAAAGTTAAAAAAAAAATGGTATATATGATGTATTTTTCTTGACTCTATTGTTTCTATGACCAGTGATTGTGTTATTTCGAGGTGCATCATCACATTGTAATGGAGTAGGATTTGCTTTTTATTGGAAAGTTATGAACTTTGTGTGTATGAACTTGGAATCTTTACTAAATTTGTGAATAGATTCAAAAACCGTTTCATCTGAAAATTGCACCAAAATCTCATTTATGGACGAACTATTACTATTAAGCTTTGACGAGACTCAAGAAAGAAATCCAAACAATCCAAACTATCATTACACTTGCCTGAATCCTACTACGGCGGCTGCCTTATTTGCATGGCGTTCTTTCATTGCAAACGTATGAAGAAAATGATGAATGATGAATACAATCCAAGTTGTGTATGTTTGTTTAAATTTCGACATTGTTGCCAACTTTGTTATTGCCATGGACAATAATGTCAAAACCTCAAAATTTGTTGCTTATAAAGACTACAGCTTGATCAAACACACGCACATTAATACACACTGAAACATTGAGCAGCAATAAGATTATGAATTTGATCAGCACAAATGGCAGAGACTGATGAGATAGTGAAGAACAAACAAGTGTTGTTGAAAGACTATGTAAAAAGGTTTCCAAAAGAATCAGACATGATCATCAGCACAAACAGCACTTTAAGCTTGAAACTACCAAAGAACTCAAAAGGGATTTTGCTTAAGAATCTCTACTTGTCTATTGAGCCTTAAGAATCCTGAGTCTTCTTGAAGAAAAACTCTTATCGCTCCTTATAAGCCTGGCTCTGTACGTGATCATGTTCCCTTACAAACTATTCATTTCTTCTTAATTATTAGTTTTCTTTGATGCATCTTCTTTGTAAGGTAAGTGTCTGATTAACTATTTATTCATATGGTTGTGATGATATAATTTGGATTGTAAGAACCTGTGAGATAATGGATGTAGTAAAGGTGATGAAACCCGCATGCTGGACTATATCAAAGAAAATTGAAGACATTCTTTAAGGTGAAATACTTAGTATTTGGAAGGTTGTTGATGGTATGCTATGTGTCCCAAATGCAGGTTGAGAAAGCAAACACTTGGAATTTACAAAAACTTTTTCTTGAATCAAAGAATTCATTTTTTCTAAATCTCTTCTTACTTAGCCACCGTATCTAGGGAAACAACTCTTCTCAAAATGAATGTCTTGGAAACAATTGTTGGCAATGAACATAAATTAAGCTGAACATTATTAATGTCCTTTATGGTTATGATTACTATATTTGTCTTTCTTGACTTAAGTTTGCTTCTCCTAAACTTAAAAGATGATAATGTACATCCATTAACTCGATTTGGAGTAGCTAAAGTAGTGGATTCAAAGCATCCAAACTTCAAGAGGGGTGATTTGGTGTGAGGTATAACTGGATGGGAGGAGTACAGTCTCATAGAAGAGCTCTTTTCAACATCAAACGTGCAGACGTGCCACTTTCCTACTACACTGGACTTCTTGGTAAGTTCGATAATTGTTCTGAGGATAACATTTTTTTTGGCAACTGAAAGGTACAATGTTTAATTTTCAACATCTGTGAGAAATAGAACTCTAATATGTGTCAGTTAATGTGACCACCAAAAATAAGTTGCCCAACATGATAGTGATCTTGTATGTTTAGAAATTGTAGTTTTGAGAAAAGTTCAAGACATAAAAGTTGATTTTTTTTTTCCATTGAAGATTTCATTTCTTTCTAAATTATTCAATCTTCAATCTTAGAGTAGGATAAATCTAAGCTCAATGGCCTTCCCCCTTCCTTTTCTCTCATTCTAGAATTAAACTTCTAGTGTAAATATCCTTCTAAAAGGCTATATATATTCTGTCATTCCTTATTTCAGAATTGAAACATGATGATATATATATTCTCTAACAGTTTTTTTTCTTTACTAAATTTTCATGTTTGTCCATTTTCTAGCTCCTTTGAGAGGCTGTTAACAAAAGAACCTTAATTAATGTAGCTTCCACCATTTTTCACAATGTTCGGCTTTTAAAACATATTGATTTTTCTCATTGTGAAGGAGAAAAATTATTCATATCAGCAGCATCTGGAGCTGTTGGTCAGCTTGTTGGACAATTTGTGAAATCAATAGGTTGTTATGCTGTTGGAAATGCTGGAAGCAGAGAAAAGGTGAATGTCCTAGACTGGAATCATTTGCTTCTTTCAACTTGTACATCAAAATTTTATGTAATGGCCTGGAATAATCTGCACCTGTGCCAGATTTTTTTTTATTTGGCCTTGTGCAACTTAATCTTTTAGCTGAATGTCTGTTTTTATTCCAACTTGAGTCAATGAATATTAATTCTTTGTTTGATCAGGTTGATCTTTTGAAAAACAAGTTGGGATTCGATGATGCTTTCAATTATAAGGAACAGCATGATTTGGATGCAGCGTTGCAAAGGTGTATACTCTCATCTTGAGCTAAACATTGTCCTACTATAACAATTATGTCAATGAAGTTCCATTCTGTACATCTCTGTTTCTGTCAGTATTTGAAGTTCTCTTTAAGAAAGGAATTTAATGTTCAGAAACAACACACTTGAAAAAATTCTGGCACATAACTTCTGGGCTCTTACAGTTGAGAATTATTGCACACAAAAATCATGTGAAACCAATATTAGATTGCAAGTAAAGATGATATCCGTAACGAACCATCCAAACCTTACTTTAACTAGGTACTTTCCTGATGGAATTGCTATTTACTTTGAGAATGTTGAAGGAAAGATGCTAGATGCTGTGCTGCTTAATATGAGATTGAACGGTCGAATCGCAGCTTGTGGAATGGTTTCCCAATACAATCTTGAGAAACATGAAGGTGTACAGAATTTGATGTGGATAGTTTACAAGCGAGTTGACATGCGGGGATTTTCTGTATTTGATCACTTTCACCTCTACTCAAAGTTTCTGGACACAGTATTGCCCGAAATTCGGGAGGGAAAGATAACCTATGTAGAAGACATTGTTGAAGGCCTTGAAAGTGCTCCTGCAGCCTATGTAGAAGACATTGTTGAAGGCCTTGAAAGTGCTCCTGCAGCCCTTTGTAGGTATCTTTAATGGTCAAAATGTGGGGAAACAGCTAGTTGTAGTTGCTCGAGAATGAGTACAACTGTGCAAGCTTACTTATGCTGTCTTTCCATTTACTTGTGTGTTCTACTGTAATAAGTTTTTGTTGTGAAAACTGAGAGAGATTCTTTGCCAGTGTCATGATGTGGGCTATTTATAACAAATAAAATGAATAAATCTGTTATCTTTCCCTCACTTTTGTTCGTAATCAAAATTTTATTCCCTAAGATGCTCATCTATTTCTGTACTCCCCCATCCAATCAGCTAAACTGAAGATATGTTATATATATCTATTTCTGTACTCTCTCATCCAATCAGCTAAACTAAAGATATGTAACATTAATATATAAACGAGAAAATGAGTTTAGACCGAATACTATGCGAGATATGATCGATATATACGACTCCATTAGTGAGATAAAAGACTAAGTAGTTGTTGTTGTAGTTGTATTCAATCAGGCTAAGCTGTGCATATGGATAATGAGTTGTGGAGGTAACTATAAAGTAACAATCAATGAATCCAGTCCAGTTTCAAAGCTAAAGTCACCTTTAAATCCAAGAGAAAGACAATAATTTTTGTCCTATGTTTGAATCATCCATCTTTAGTTCCCACAAGATATCTAATTGAATAATGTAGCAATCCAACACAAACTGCAGTTGCCCCACAAGCTTTACAATGACTACATCTCTAATTTGTTTCCAGATTATACCAATGTTGTAAAGGAAAGCGAATTGCTTTTTTTTTTTTAGCAAACCCATTCTGGAGTTGATGCTGATTGATTTTGATCCTATATATGCTCAATTTCTACACCACAACATCTCATTTGACTTGCTGGGATTGATCTCAATTAATACAAGTTTAATAAATATACAAATGAAACTACTATTATATGTGCTATATACATCTTCTAAATGGGCTAGTTTGAACCCAAAAAAAAAAAAAAAAAAAAAAAAAAAAAAAAAAAAAAACTCACTAGCCAAGAAACATTCATGTTCTCTTTTATGAATTCTGAACCTTTGGCTTGAACAATTCTAATGCTCGACAATTCAAAAGAATAAGGAATTGCAATAGTATTTTTCTCAAACAATTGAAAATGTTTATATGCACACTGATTTCCAGATACTTTTGCACATTCAGATTTTTTTTATTTTTTTTGGCGTTATTACAAAAACTGTAGGGGTTGAAGCACTTGGAGAGTTGGGTTAAATATCGACGATTGTCTCGGAAAATTGAGTCAAACAGTTTGTGTACTTCTTACCACTGCATTTCCACATTATCAAATCCAATGTTTTAACAGAGAATTACAGTTCTGGATTACTAAAGATGGCAAAAAAAAAATCCACAACCACAGGAAAGGTACGTGCTCTGGGCAGTTTTCACGCCTACCACATATTCTAGATATTTTAGAAGTCATCCCTCATCTCTAAAACTCCAAAATATTGACTGTATAAAAACTAAACAATCACAGTATCTCAAGTACAGTTCATAGACAAAGCTTAGCAACATTTTATTTCTGTTACAACTATATATAGTAGTGTTTAAAGTTGTATATAAAATAGTTTGAATGGCAGAAGAGGCAGAGGTGGTGAAGAACAAGCAGGTGCTGTTGAAAAACTATCCAAGTGGATTTCCAAAAGAATCTGATCTAATCATCAGCACTGAAAGCACCATAAGCTTGAAAATCCCAGAAGGCTCAAATGGAGTTTTGCTTAAGAATCTTTACTTGTCATGTGATCCTTACATGAGGATTCTCATGCAAAAGTCAGAATCTGGTCTTGAGGAGGAATTTTCTGGCTATACTCCCGGCTCTGTAAGAATATCCATTTCTCTTGTTGCATTCTTGTGTTTCATATATTTGGTGTTTATTTTATGGTAGCCATGGAATTAATTCCTACTTTGATATTAGTGCGAATTTCTTTTTACTGACTGTTGTATCCTGTTGAAGGAGAAGAGTCCTGCTTCTGCTTGTTTGTAAGAAAAAAATAGACATATCATCTTTCTAGATGGGGAGTAGTTGACAGTTCACACTTCACTGATGCTTTTCATCAGTTTGTGAGTAATATGTATATTTTGTATAATCTACCTTCTTATATATAACTTGGTTTGTTTGTATTTGGCTTTCGAGTATCAAATTTTCAATTTTGTTCAAGTTTCTGAATTTTGGGAAAGTTCAGACTGGTCTTCTGAAAGTACAGTGTATGAAGTCCAAGAAATCAGGAGAAAATCAGAATATTATGTGAACTGAATGTTTTGGAAAAGTCTCGAGTTGTATAGCATAAAATTTTGGAAACCTATCAATATTTGGGTAAAAATTCTTATTCCCTTACCAATCTTAGTTGAAATTTTGTAAATGGACTATCTAGTAAATCATTTCAGAAGAGTCGATTTTTGATAAGTTTGAAATTTTGTAAATGGACTATCTAGTAAATCATTTCAGAAGAGTCGATTTTTGATAAGTGCAACTTAAGCTCACTTTGTTTAATCCGAATACTGGTAACATGCAATGCAGCGGATAACTGGATTTGGGGTATCCAAGGTAGTGGATTCAAGACATTCCAATTTCAAAGAAGGTGACTTGGTGTGGGGGCTAGTAGGATGGGAGGAGTACAGTCTCATAGAAGAACTTGATTCCTTTTTCAAGATAGAGCACAAAGATGTACCCCTTTCCTATTACACTGGAATTCTAGGTAAGTTCAGTCTCGTTTGGAGGAATTTTCTGATAAGGATATGTTGTGGCTCTATACTAGCATGCCATCTTGATTATTCTATGACTAAAATTGTACCGTATGTATATACTAGAATGTTTGCACATATGTCATTTTTCAGAATTTCATTCCATGTTGTGCAGTCAATTACTGATATTGCTCTACTTCATGATGATTAATGTCGTTGCACGTTCCCATTTATGTTCTCTCTGCAGTAGGTTCATGACTGAAAAAATCAGTCTTCAATCATCAGGGGATAGTTCTGAAACTTTTCTCACATCCTTTAAACCCATCCTTTCTCGTCAGACTCTCATACCAAGAATTTGATTTCTATGATCTTAGACTTGGAATAGATAGAGATCTTCTCTGGAAGTACATATACTTCTTTGTATTGCTTTTATATCTTGACTTACTACTTCATTTGTTTGTGCATCTATGAGTTCCTTGTAAATGCATGGTTGCTGGTCAAATTCAACATTAAGAGTACTAGAATCCATTCCTTTAATGTTTCCTCTGATCTTAAATGTGATTCTTTCATATTTTTGTGAAGGTATGCCTGGTGTGACTGCTTATGCTGGATTCTATGAGGTATGCAAACCAAAAGAGGGAGAAAAAGTTTATATATCTGCGGCAGCTGGTGCAGTTGGGTCAATTGTTGGAGCAATTTGCAAAATTGACAGGTTGCTATGTAGTTGGAAGTGCTGGAAGTAGAGAAAAGGTACATTAACTTCTGATCAAAAGAATCTTTATTTTAAGCTATGCATTTTATTTTTGTTTTCTTGAAATTTATTAGCTGTCTTATGAAGATCTACACGTACATAATACATTAGAGCCGTTTGTGACTGTCTGTTGCTTGGATAGGAATGATGCATTTTGCTCATTTGCTCCTGTTATTAAGTTAAGTGCTGTTCTTTTTTAGACATATATGTATGATGATTAGCTTAGATAATCTGATCTTATGCTGTAATCGCTTTGCATTTTTTGTCTGAAGTTGTAAATCTTACCATTTTTCAGTATTCTGACATTTACTCTGCAACAATCTAATGACTATTTAGCTTCAAAATTTCATATCATTCATGTCAATAAATAAGGTTGGAGACTGCTGAACTTTCAATTTTTTTTTTCTTTGTTTTTGGCCAAAGAACATAATTAGCACTTTGGAATTAACCTACTCACTAAAACAGATGGCTGCGCATCTTCAAAATGTGTCAGCAATGGTGGATATTTTGAGCCAGACACTAATTGCTCAGTGTTCTCCAATTTCAAATTTCTATTTGTGGTCCTTTCCTAGATTCTTGAGTAGTTCTTATACAACTCTTTATCCAACTTATGTTTGTCTGTATACAAATTTTAACTTGGCATGTTATCTCTGTTGTATTGACAAGGTTGATCTTCTTAAGAACAAGTTTGGATTTGATGATGCTTTCAATTACAAAGAAGAGCATGACTTGGATGCTACTCTGAAAAGGTGTGTATTCTTTAAATGATTAGGACAATGTGCTTATTTTAGGCATTTGAAATTACAAGTTAATTCGAGTTTTTCCATTGCTGTGATTTAAATCTGCTGTTTATCTTGTGTACTGCTCCTAAGAAATCATTGTTTGATAATAATCTTGGTGCACCAATTTTTGAAAAGGCATCACAGTAAGTAAATTTATAGCCTGGGGATTCTTTGATTTTAAACCACAGAACTTCCATTTAAGACATACTTGTAAAGCTAATGTGAGGCTTGCATGAAGGTTTGCCCTTTTTCCTCTATTCTTCAATAGCTGCTCCTGTTTTAATTATTAGGGGTAAAGCTATGAAGTAAACAACAAATAACATAACCCCAATGTGCAAAATTAAAGGTTGCATAAGAACAATTCCATCTAATGATCGCTGAACATTTTTGGCTAAATGCTCCAAATGAGCTCCCAATTGTCACAAGTATCAATAAAGTTTTTTTCACCCTAAAACTAGAAAAGGTATCATCATGGTACCTAATTTGATGATCTCCTCTTATAGACTGATGGCTCCATTTATGTCTATTTTTCCATATGATAGTCAATGCTAACTGGTGTTGCTAATTTTTGAAACTTGTCACCACAAATTACTCTGTAACTGCCAAAATCCAACCAAAATATGCCGCATATATGACTAAGCTCTCATTATCAGTCTACTGCATTTGAGATAAGAGTGGCAGATCAATACATGTTGTATCAATCAGCTGCTGGCCTCTAATAGTATTGCTAAACAGATATTGTAAAGAGTATAGCAGAAAAAGCCTACCTACATATAATTTACCTTTTGCAGATTAGATTGATCTGACATTCACTTGCAAAAACAAGTCTATTTTCAAGTTGATCGCAGGTAGTATTAATCATCTTGATTGCCTGAATTCTGTTACTTTTACTCATGCTACTACATGAGTCCTCAAGAACACATTGCCATTTAGTGAGATTGCAATAAATCCTGACACAAGTAATGAATCTGTAATTGCAATCTCTTTCTTGTAGGTACTTTCCTGAAGGAATTGATATTTACTTTGAGAACGTTGGGGGAAAGACATTGGATGCTGTGCTTTTGAATATGAAACTCCACGGTCGAATTGTTGTGTGTGGAATGATCTCACAATACAATCTTGATAAGCCCGAGGGAGTACATAATTTGGCTCATGTTATTTACAAGCGAATTAGGATGGAAGGATTTGCTTATTTCGATTACTGTCATGTCTACTCAAAATTCTTGGACCACGTACTGCCTTATATAAGAGAAAAAAAGATCAATTATGTGGAAGACATTGTGGAAGGCCTTGAAAATGGCCCTGCAGCTCTTGTAGGTCTCTTCAGCGGTCGCAACGTGGGAAAACAGCTTGTTGTAGTTAGTCATGAATGAAGGATTCCAGCATAATTATGCAATCTTTTACCTTCACTTTTTTGTAACACTGAAGTGGAAACTGGTTAGTTAGGCTTCCTTATACTAATAAGATCACAAGATGGACTGTAGAAATCATCAAAATGAATTGAGCTTCTGTCTCAACATTGGTACAATTAGTATGATGGCCTCTTGTGCATGGAGTGTGCACACTGCCTTGTGATGGCTTCTTTTGAAATGCTAACATGCCTACTCACCCTTATAATTTAATGTTACCTCTAGCAAAATGGAGTTCATTTGTAAAATGCGCAAATGACATATGATTGAAATGAAAAAATAATAAGAATAATTTTTTTTAAAAATGTCCTAACCAAAATGAAAATGGAAAATTAAAAACATTTTGTAGGTTCTTAATAGATTAATAACCATGATGATTTGTAGGTTTAACAATTGTATTTCACTTCAGTTTTTCCTAATATTTGAATTAATGTTCCGCACTTGATAATTATGTATTTATTAATCAAAATGCTTTTGATAGTGTAATACATAATTATATTCTTTTGTACAGAATGAATCATAATTTTATTAGGATTGGGAAAAGTTATGACGCATTATTTTGGGAGTCCAGATCCTCTGTCCAATATTTATCCAGTCATATTCTGTCTAACGTTTAAAACTACGTAGTTTCATTAAAAGTATGGACTAAATGCATAAATATTATCAAAATTACTTTAAAATTATTAGACCCTAACCAAGAGATTAGTGAACCCTACAACGTAGTTTTAATTAGGAAAGAATAAGACAGACAAAATTTTGGACAGAAGATCCCGTGTCTTATTTTGGTACTTTTTAATAAATGCGAAACACGACTTAAGAAATCTTTATTCTTAAATATTAATCCAAGGTAACATCATTTCCATCATTAGGATAAACTAAAACAAAGAAAAAAAATGCACAATATTAAAAATTTTAGTTGAAAACTTAATATCTATTTAATTACTTGTTTTTTTTCTTTTAAGTTCAATATTTTTTTTTTCAAACTCAATAGAAAAGAAAAATGTAAACAAAAATTATCAAACCATTGCTAGTCAGTTGCCTCCAAGTTGACTAGTCAGTGGTTGTAGCACCATTTATCAATAAAAATATATCATTCTCTTAAGGGCGAATTCCCTTTTACCCCCCATGTGGTTAGGCATAATCACCCTATCGCTACCTCGTGGTTTCAAAATACCCACATAACCCCCTCGTGCTTCGGACTAATGTGGAAAATGGACGGAATCCGTCTAAACTGACGGATGTGTGCTACACGAGCCAGAATATGCGTGTGAAAAAATAAAGAGCGATAAAAATATAAATTTTGTTACAAAATTACCCTTATTCACGTTTTTTCTTCTTTTTATTTTCTTTCTTTTTCCCCTTTCCCGTCCGTCTTCCCCGTCTCCAAAGAGCCTCAATTCAGCTGGCGCAGATCTTCTCACCACTACCAAACAATCTGTAACTCATATCATCAACACCACCAGCAACATGAACTAAAGCCACTTGCACCAAATTATATGTACTGAATTTAAACAACGCAAAACAATCCAAAATCCATCAAACCAAAATCCAGAGAGTTGATTCCTATAAGAGTTCTTAAATTTCAACCCAAAATAACCAATCAAGCTTTCCATTTTACGCAGCACAAACCAAAATCCATCAAACCAAAATCCGGAGAGTTGATTCCCATTAAGAGTTCTAAATCTCAAGCCAAAAAATAACCAATCAAGGCTCCATTTTATACGCAGCACTGTACAAACAGAGGAGCACCGATCAAAATAGTTCAAATATAGCAAAATCAATTGCAGGAAATTCCATTGCTCCCACATCGATGTCTCATCATCGTCATCATCCATTGCTCCCATTTTCAACACATGAGCATTTCGGTCTCACGCAACTTAGCAGCTCCTTGGGAGCCATTGCAATTACTTACCTCCGATGTTGTGTTGGCAGCAATCGATTCGGCTACTGGAACCATAAACCTGGAGAAAAATGGGAGAAGAAGTCACCGGGCTCAACGATCGATTTTGCCAACGGCAGCTCGGGTCTAGAAACAGATCGGAGCTCTCTTCACCTGCCGCCGTCGCCTCTGGCTCTAAGGTAAACCAGAGTCAGGAGCGAGATCAGAGGCCGATGTGTCAGGGTAGGGTGTTTGGTTCCTCTCCGATCGCGATGTTCCCGTTTGTTGCTTCCAAATCCATATTTGAAGTTTCTTCCAGTAAGGGATACAGTCGGTGAAGCTCGGAACTCTCAGATCGGGTGGACTGATTTCACTCTGTTCAGCCGTCGGATCTTGATTTCGGGAGGTTTCTTCATTGAACTAATGTGGAAAATGGGAACATCGCATTATTTTTGGACTGATTTCGTCCGAAAAAATAATGCATCAATTTGGATTTGGACGGCTGCACTGTGTATTTTGTTGTGTCCAAAAAAATAATGCATCAATTTGAAAACAAATAATGCATCAATTTGAAAAAAAATAATGCATCAATTTGGATATTGAGTTGATCCTTCATGATTGGAATCTGGTAAACAGTACGAGGCGTGCGAAATCAAAAGAGATGGCTTCCACCAAATGACGATGGCGTCCAGCAACAATGGAGAAGAGAAGAGTGATTATCACTAAGGGTGTTATTGTAATTTCGCACACATCCGTCAGTTTAGACGGATTCCGTCCATTTTCCACATTAGTCCGAAGCACGAGGGGGTTATGTGGGTATTTTGAAACCACAAGGTAGCGATAGGGTGATTATACCTAACCAGAGGGGGTAAAAGGGAATTCGCCCTTCTCTTAAATATAATTTGGAATTCATTTTTTCTCTTAAAAAGTAAAAAATGGTTTGTTCAATTGGAGCTCGAGTTATAGTTTTGAATTTTGGAACTTGGAAGGAAAAAATTTCTCATAAACCATCTTTTAATAAATTTGTAAAGATTGAAGAGAAATGGTGAATTTTGACAAAAGAATAAATGTTGCTTTTAATTAATTTTTGGCGCTCTCATTTTGTACTTCCAAAATTTTGTAAATATATTTTTATTTGCGAGACACATTGATGTGGATCTTGTCACGTTCCTCACGTAACTCGATGCAACGATGCGGAAATAGTTGCTCAGGACTTTTCCGAAGATTAATTGGCGATGGTAGAAACAGTCTATCTCTGTAGGATGTCGTTAGGCGCGGTTATTTGTATGCTTCTCACAAACAAACAACAAATAGAGTCAACGCAAAGATGATTCCCTCCTCAGAAATAATCTTCACAAGCAATTCAAAAACCCTCCTCATATCTACAATTTACAATATAGAAAACAGCTCCGTCTTCTCAATTTTCATTCTTAAAAAAAATATTCTGTCTTTTACAGCTGAAAGAGAAGCCTATATATAGGTCTTCACAAATGCCCTAAATAAATAATTAAAAATAACTACGTAATTAATTAAGAACATAAAAAAATGCAGACGTTCTCAGACGTCGCGACGTGGGGGTTACTCGACGTCACGACATGGGGAATAAAATCCTAAAATTAAAAAATGTAAATTTTTTTATGTCGCGACGTGCGACCTTGGACATTGCGACGTCAGAATTTTTGGACAAAAACTCAAAATTTCTAGTGAACTACGTCACGACGTGTAGATGGCTCTACGTCGTGACGTGGATGGACATTGCGATGTCCAGAAGCCCGACGTCGCGACATGATAAATCCACACCATTTCTTTCCAACTTCGCATCATCCCCTCCCAAGTGGAAAGGGTTTGTCCTCAAATCCGGCTCAGCGCACAAAAATCCTCCACCAACAGCTCTTGTCAGCATCACAAATGAACATAACGCCTTAGAATCCCTGGGATCAATTCCCGTCGCTTGCATATCATTCAATATCTTACGTTTATTCTTGTAAACCTTCGAAGGATGCATCGATGTTAACAAAAATTTGTGACCATTCCATTCAAATGCATATGTATTTTAGCGGCCATGGTGCACAACAGCTCGATCAAACACCCACGGCCTTTCTAGAAGCACATGACCTGCCGACATAGGCACCACATCACACAGTACACTATCCCCAATAAGTCCCAATAGAGAAATCCAAAGTTGTCGAGAAACCTTCTCCGCGATATCCACATTCATCCAGTGTAGCCTATATGGGTTTGGATGAACTACATTAGGCAACCCAATCTTGTCGAGCAACAATTTACTAGCAATATTCGTGCAACCTCTATCGATGATGACATTGCACATTACCACCAATAATACATTGTGTATGGAATAGATGACTGTGCTTGTAATTGTCCTTCACAGTAGGCTGGACTGTAAGGTCTTGCCTCAGAACTAGCATCGCACCTCTGGTAGTATTATCTCTTCTTTAGGATCTTCCAAAGGCGGCATCCTATCAGTAGCTGATATATCCTTCACGATATCCCCATTAGGAAGAATGATGATGGACCGAGGCTGGCACATTGTGAAGCTACATTTCCATAACCATGGCGCTTAAAGCACTGCACGAGCCGAGACTTGGATGAAGGACCTCCCTCAACCTTCCCTTTACCTTCTTGGAACTTGGACCCTTAAACTGGGGTTTTCAACACCGATTTCCAAAACAAAGAACTATCATTACCCGACCTTTTTTCAAGCTCTAACTGCTTCTCCACCTCATTGGCCGTGTGAAGTAATTCTTCAATGTTTACATAATGAGAGAGTACCACAGCCTTGGATATATCTCGGTTTAATCCACTTATAAATCTTGCGATGGTAGCCTCCTTCTCTTCATGAACACGCACTCGTCCCATTAGCATTTGCATCTCTTGATAATATTCTTCGACAATGCTATCACCTTGACTCAAATTTTGAAGCTTCAGCCAAAAATCCCGATAGTAATGTGTTGTTTACGCATAAGTAATTTTACTTCATTCCAACTACAGATTGGCCTTTCCCCCATTCTATCTCGCTGAATCAAAAGATCTTCCCACCATGTGCTAGCATATCCCGTGAACTCCACCTTAGTCGCCTCAGAATAGTTGTATAACTCAAAAAATATTGTTGGTCTTTCTCACCCACTCTAAAAATAGATCCGGACTCTCCTTTCCCAAAAATGGTGGTACCTTCAGCTTTCCCTCCTTCTCAGTTAGTCCAACTCTTTTTACCTTTCGTTGTGCACTTCATCAAAGTCCGATCCTTCTTCCTCCAATCCCTCAAACCATGGGTTCCTAGGCTGTCGTGACCTAGGTGATCTAAGTGACTTAGGTGAGGCGGATATACTTTCGACCTTGGCCGATAGTGTTCGCAATTACTCCCCTAGGTTGGCAACTGCACTCTCCAACCCTTGATTCACACTGTGGTCCCCTTGCTGCTTATTCATGACGGCGAGGCAACAGTTCAACAATTCAAAATTTTCAAGATAGATTCCACTAATTCAATAGACCCAACAATACAACTGATACCACTGGATGCACTCAAATCAATTTAACAACCTCAAAAGATAATTCTCAATTCACGTATAGAGAAAGATAGTTCATTCAACACCAATTCAAACTAATAAAATCTAATGATATATTTGCCAATGCCAATTCACTATACACGTTAATGTAAAGCCTTGCGGATGTCAAGCAAATTAATTCAATAAATTTTAAGGTAAACTGAAATAAAACCTGATTTTCAAAAATTCTCTTGATTCTCTAATACCAGTTGATGCGGATCTTGTCACGCTCCTCACTTAACTTGATGCGACAATGTGAAAATAAATACTCAGGACTTTTTTGAAGATCAATTTGCGAAGGTAGGAACAGCCTATCTCTGTAAGATGTTGTTAGGCACGGTTATTTGTATGCTCCTCACAAACAAACAACAAATAGAGTCGAAGTAGAGATGATTTCCCTCCTCAAGAATGATCTTCACAAGAAAATCATAAACCCTCCTCATGTCTACAATTTACGATATAGAAAATAGCTCCGTGTTCTCAATTTTCATTCATAAAAAAAAGTATTATGTCTTTTACAGCTGAAAGAGAAGCCTATATATAGGTCTTCACAAATGCCTTAAATAAATAATTAAAAACAACTACGTAATTAATTAAAAACATAGACGTTCCCAGACGTCACGACGTGGGGGTTCTTCGATGTCGCAACGTGGCGAACAAAATCCTAAAACTAAAAAACATAAATTCCTGGACGTTGCGATGTCAGTATTATTCGACAAAAACTTAAAACTTCTAATAAGCCATGTTACGACATGTAGATGGCTCTACATTGCAATGCCTAGAAGTCCGATGTCGCGATGTGGGAAATCCACGCCATTTTCTTCCAACTTTGCATCACACACATTAGTTATAGAATTAAACCGTGAAATACTACAACATCATGATCATCATCGATCGGAAATGAATGTCTTTCTTTTCATCCCTCCTCTTTTATAATTGTCGTTTTGTCCTAACACTTGCTTAATTTAATAATTTTCTCTCCCTTATTCCCCTTCTCAACCTCAACTGCTCGACATCAACATGGCTCCCTCACTTTGTATTTTGTTCAGCTTAATCAATCACGGCACACACTCTCTCCCCGACCCTTACTTTGTGTTCATTCTAACTTATAATATATATATATATATAGTGGTAAAAATCACAACTTTTTGTTGTATTTCTATACATGCATGTGCAATTTATTCTTTATTAGTGTGATTTTTGAGAGTGAGAGCAGTGGTGGTTAGGATCTATCTTTTATTTGTTGAATGTAGAAAAAGAGGCTGGGACCCGAGAGGCTATAGTTCATTTTTGTAGGGGGCGGGAAGAAAATATTGGATGGTTAATAACCACCAACTCATTAGCTTAGTTGGTAGGAAATACCCAATACTTTCACCCTATGTATACACAATGACCCACTATAATGTAGGCCCCTGCATTGAGTAAAGAGTAAAATCCACATAATAGTGGGTCATTGTGTACACATGGGGAGAAAGTATTGGGTGTTGCCCACCAACTCGGCTGATGAATTGGTGGTTATTAACACCTAATACTTTCTCGGGAGGCAGGGGGTTTAAGATGGGTTTTTGGGTTGGTGCATTAATACTATAAAATCTTGTTTTACTTTTGAAAAATGAAATGTTATGAGAAATCTTTAATTAATACGGTAAAAAAATATAATCCTTATTGGAAAGTGTATGGAAAAAGAATTCTAACATGATCATGATCGATCATCAACGGGCAGAGAGCAGCAGCAGAAGCTTGAAATCTTTAATTATCCTCTTTTGTAATTTAATGTATAGTTATACTAAATTATATGGTTACTAATGTTATATTATGAATGGCATTGCTATTACTTTCAATGATTTTGTGATAGATCAATTATAGTTGAAATATGTTCACGTTATAAAAAATCAACCCATAAATAATGTTAATTTTTTTGACACTGTTAAAGTTGTTAATAAAGTTGAAAGGTTTAGAAGACAAACACTTGAATTTCTTGTGTTTGTTTTATTATAAAAACTCTCGTGGGAAAGTGTTAGAGAGAGTATCTTGAAAAAATATAACTCTATTAAGGATTTTAGAAGTTATTCTTTACTCTTTGCGGTAGTTATTCAATGCCAAACTAAGGAAATTAAAAAAAAAAGAAGAAGAAGAATTGTAGGTAGTGTGTTTAACAAACTTTGTTTGAGTTGAGAAGTTTGGATCTACAAATCATAGTGGTGATAATATGCAGCAACTAAAAATAATTAACTTTAAGTTGGTGTTCTTGTTATGGGGAATGGTAGGATGGGAATTAATACATGTTCTTTTTAGCCCAAACTGAAAGATACATTATTCAAATTTTAATATTTTGTTACTCTTTGAGCAAGTATTATGCCTATCATTTAGAGGTTATTTTTGTGTGTTGTTTGTTTTCAACTCTGTTTTATTTTAGGTGTTATGTTGGTGTGAGGTTATAGATTGGCATGACAAATCCTATTCTTCAACAGAAACTAATTAACTCAAAAAAATCCAATATTTCATAAATTTCTCAAATTTTAGAAACCTTAAAATGCTCATCTTTCTATCTATGATTTTTATTCAGGAAAAAAAAAGATAGCATTCCCTATCATCTCAAGATTCCCTAATCAAAATGAAAAATACTAAACAAATTCATAGCACCTTAAGCGTAAATCTTCAACACAGCTAATATTAAAAACTCCTGGACTCTTCGTATGGAAGTATTTATTCTTCTCTTCATCCCATCAAATATAGGTAATAGGTAAAAAGGCCAAAATCAAAACTAAAAAAATTATTTGGAAAAATTATGAAAAAAATACACATTTTGTATTAGAAAAAGAGAGTTATTTGGCGATCTAGAACAATAATCACTTAAAAAAACTAAAATGCTCATATCAAGGCTGCAAATCCGGTTGCATATCACTACGATCGGATGCCCCGTGAATACATAGATTAACAAATTTCACGACTATAAATACCATCACAGACTAAATCAACAGAAAAGTGGCCAAAAATACCATCATAACCTATATCAATAGAAAAAGATGACTAGAAGAAGTAAGATGACGTAAAAGCCAAAAGGAAAAGTTTGGTAAGGAAAAATAGACGAAGGAAAGAGAATAAAAGGTTAGAGTTTGTGAAAACAGAGAAAGAGGCAAGAAAATAGTTTTTTTCTATTTCCAAGGCTTTCGATTGTTGGAGACAGCCGTCTATTAGACAAAAGAAAAATGTGAGGAACCCTAACGTCTAATTAGAAAGCTATTCGGTTGGAATACACTTTATAAGCTCAATTGATGATAGAATTGCCACGTCATAATACACTTGATGACAAACCCATTAGTTCAATGCACTTTTTTTATATTCCTTTCTTCACGTGATATAGCAAATATACAACCAAATTATTTTCCTTCATCATAAGTTTTCTCGGGGGTAGAGGGGGTTTAAAATAGCGTTTTGGATTGGTGCATTAATATTATAAAATCTTGTTATACTTTTGAAAAATGAAATGTTATGAGAAATCTTTAATTAATGCTAGAAAAAAATGTAATCTTTATTAGAAAGTGTATAGGAAAAGAATTCTAACATGATCATGATTGATCATCAACAGGCTGAGAGCAGCAGCAGAAGTTTGAAATCTTTAATTATCCTCTTTTGTAATATAATATCTGGTTATACTAAATTATATGGTTACTGATGTTATACTACGAATGGCATTGCTATTATTTTTAATGATTTGGTGATAGATCAATTATAATTGAAATAGTTTACGTTATCGAAAATCAACCCATAAATAATAATAATTTTGTTGACACTGTTAAATTTGTTAATAAAGTTTAAAGGTTCAGAAGACAAACACTTGGAATTTCTTGTCTTTGTTTTGTTGTAAAAACTCTCGTGGGAAAGTATTACAGAGAGTGTTTTGGAAAAATATAACTCTATTAAGGATTTTAGAAGTTATTCTTTACTTTGCGCTATAGTTATTCAATGCCAAACTAAGGAAATTAAAAAAAAAAGAATTGTGTATAATATGTTTAGCAGACATTTGTATAAGTTGAGAAGTTTGGATCTACAAATCATAGTAGTGATAACGTGCAGTAACTGAAAATAATTAACTTCAAGTTGGTGTTCTTGTTATGGGTATGGTAGGATGAGAATTAATACATGTTCTTTTCAACCCAAACTAAAAGATACATTGTTCAAATTTTAATATTTTGTTACACTTTGAGCAAGAATTATGCCCATCATTTAGAGATTATTTTTGTGTGTTGTTTGTTTTCAACTCTATTTTTTTAGGTTTTGTGTTGGTGTGAGGTTATAGATTGGCATGACAAACCATGTTCAACTGTTCCTTTGTTTCTTCTTTTTGTTTTGATTGAATGATTAGATGAATGGTTAAATAGCACTTTCATTTTTTATATTGATTTTTTTTTTGTAAAAATCTTAAAATTGAATGCCACAACTAAGTTAGGAAGGAGATTTTTTATTTTTATTACCCATATTTATTGGAATATTTGAAATATGAAGTCATACTTGAAGTTGATTTATAGGGTTCTTTCCAAAGTGACCAACTTTATTATGCTATGTGTTATATTTTAGTGTTTTTTTTGTTTGCTTAAGGACAAACAAGAGTTTAAGTGTGAAGGCATTTAATAAGTTAGTTTGAACTAACTCACATGTGTCAGTTCACTTAACTTTTGACTGAGTTTTTATGCAATTTAATGCATTTTTGTGGCGTTTTGTCCACTTTGTAGGATTACAATTTTAAAAGATTAATTGGTAGAAAAGACTTAAAACAAAGGCCAAATGAGCCAAAATCTGCATGATACTAGAGTTGGTTGATTCAAGTAATGAGTGGAAGAGTCTAGTCGAAGTGCTAAATGTGAAACGAGTAGTAAGAATGCAAATGAGTAATAATCACGTAACAAGCAAGGTTGATTGGAAAAATATATCACGGAATTCTTAGTTATGGGATAATGAACTCTCACAGTATAAAAGATTTATGTCTATGAATTGTTAGTTTTTTACAAAAGCTAATTTAATTCTATGACTATTATTTATATTTATTGCCAAGTGATTAGAAACCTAAAGGGTCACACACAATAGAAATAATTTTTGGGGTTAAAATAATTTATATAATTATATGATAATTATGGCAGCTATTATGCCCTTATTCGCTTTTGAAAAGTAAATAGAGTTTGGTAATAATTTTGTTTCTTGTTTGACAAGACAACTTTTTTTTAAGGTTGTATTATTATATAGATGCTTAATGTTAGGTCAAAGACAACACAACTCTCTCAATAAGAAATCACGTAAATAAGAAAAAAGATTTTTCTTATTAGAATTCTAACGTGTTATTTAGAGGGATCTAGATTATTAACCTAGCATTGAATTAATCCTTCGAGGATTTTGAAAGAAGTTCGTGTGGATTACCGTTAAAGGATAGATGCTTTTGCGGCTTGTTGATCGATTAAACCTCACTCAAGGATTTTGCTAGCATCTCTCGAAGTATATTTTATATAGATTATCATTAAAGGTCCTTTAGAAATCAATTATAATATAATTGTTATATTTTCCGTTGCATTATTACTAGGTTGATTTCCTTATAGTGGTATCATAGGCTAATCGGCCTTGTCGTGGATTTGCATAGCACGAGAGTCATGCAACGCTGGTCTTCTTCCTGTTAGATGATTGCTAGAAGAGTTCTATCATATTTGCTGGCATGGAATGCAATGTCGCCCGAGAAGAAAGATTAAAAACAAAGAATTTTCTTTTGGTTTGACGAAGAAGACGATGACATCAATTTTTAAAACAAATACATAAGCCTTTTGAAGTCGTGTTTTCTTTTGAAAAGTTAATATAGGGTTGAAAGTAAAAGTTTCTTTTAATTATGAATTAACCTCAAATCTTTGTCCTTTTTCTAATCAGTTGGCTCTATAATTTTAGAAATTATATTTTGGCCCACAAAAATTTCAAATATTTTAATTAAATGATTTCTAGTACAATTAGAAATAATATACATATTGATTCATGACAGAAAAATTATATATTCACTTAATGTGATTATTTGAATAACATGACATATGTAATTTATATTTGACATAAATTTATTACATATTCATTTAATGTGATTATTTGAATAATATGTCATTTATGATTTATATTTGATATAAGTTTATTAAATACTCATTTAATGTAATTATTTGAATAACATGTCATATGTGATTTATATTTGATTAAATAATAGATTTATTTACTTGCATATTTTTTTTAGATGGCAGAACCTCTTGTTGAGGTGGGGCGTCACTCCCTATTTATTTCATAACTTAGTGGATGGAGGATATACCCAAAACCATCCTTATAGTTTTTTGACCATTTGGATCCACATCCATTTACATGCCAAAAGCCCAATGGAAGTGGATTCAAAGGTATACACAAAAGAAAATGTGGAGTACTTACTCCATTTACATGAAGACCAATGCGCAATCATAGTGCAAGATGCTATAGTATATTTGACAACCTATGATTAGGCTATAGTACAAAAGGCTCATTCGATCACAAGGAGTGACAAAAAATCCCTCTTTATTGGGACAACAAAATAGTATCCTTACAGCACTTTGCCAAAGCAAAAAGACTGAGAAATAAATACAGTCATATATCTTCCAGTAAGGGAAAAACAGTGGCATCCTAAGATATTGTATCTGAGATATTGCATCTTCTACAACAGCTAAGGATTGGGCAAAGGGCGAGCAGTTGTACTTCCTTATGTAGCAGAGGAAGGGGTCAGGAAAAGCATATACTGGAGACAGTAGGGTCCCGTATAATGCAGCAAGTGAGTTCCTCTTTAGGCAGTCGAAATTTGAGAGTTTGGGCAGTAAGCTTCCAATTAGGGCCTATTGGCTTGAAGCTGTTACAGGGTCTTGAAGTCGGGCATGCCATAGGCTTCTTACCTTCCCTGAGTCCATTTGGAGGTCCTTGCTTCCTGTTATTACAGAGTATAACCCGGGCATTTCCTTAGGACTAAGGATGGGATTTGCTCTTTATCCATTTTAAGAAGAGAGTGGAGGACGGGCAGAGCCTTAGTTTTGTGTTGCATTGCCAAAATTCTTGCTGGAAGGTTTGCTGCTTTAGGGATGAATTTAAGGCTGGCCTTCTGGTTAATGAAGTCCATGACATTAATGAGGCGCCAGTCACTCCCATCTTTGATCCCCTGCATGAGAATGGATGAATCAGTTTCTATAATGATATCAAGGTTGCTCAATTCCTTACATTTTGATATGAACTTGTATACAGCAAGGGCTTCTGCCTGTAGCCTAGTGATAGAGGATGGGAACAGAAAAATAGGGAATGAGCATAGTGGTTGACTCCTGCAGTTTCTTGCTATTCCACCAACTCTCCATAGGTCCCCAACCTTAGCAGCATCAAAGTTAATCTTAATATGAGATTGGTCAGGAGGGTTCCATTTAATATTCTGCACAACTGTTTTCCTTCGGATCTTCTTGCATGCTTCCCAGAAGGAAGTCCATTCAAGATTCATGATCTGTACCCCTTCAAACTTTGATGAGCTGAGTACTTTGATTTCTTCAAAGATTCTTCCCACCAAAATCCCCTCCTCCGGAGTCCCATTATCAAATGTGAGCTTGTTTCTGAGCTTCCACAACCACAGTATATAAGTGAGGGACATATTTTGATGATGAAGCCCTGAAATTCAGTCTGGGAGTTCTGACTTCTCCACCAGATATTCAAGGTGCCTAGAAGGCTGTTGGAGTGTTCCAAGATTCCAAGTTCTGAGGCAAAGATTTTCCAAATCCTTTGAGCAAAGTGGCAGGACACAAAGAGATGGCTGACTGTTTCCCCACTCGCAAGACACCAAGGGCAAGAGAAGGGTCCCATTATTCCAACCTTATGCAGGTTTGAACCCAAAGGAATTTTGTTCCTGATCAGCCTTAGCATTAAAAAGGAGATCTTTATAGGGATTGTGGAATCCCAAATATGATTGGTGTGAAGGATCAGGGGATCTCTATGACCTCTAACTAATTGATAAGCTGACTTCAGATTAAAACTACCATTTGGGGAAAGGTTCTAGACCATTTGATCCTACCACCTAGAGTAAGGAATTTTGTGCTCTAACTTCCTATTATGTGACTGGTTTTCTCTACTAAAGGATCATAGTGGGGTGCTGAGATTCTCTTAAAGTGAAGGGGTATACCTAGATAAGTAGATGGCAAGGATCCTCTGCTGAATCTAGTAATCTTGCCAATAGAGTGCTTCCTATGGTTTGGGAGTCTATTGTGAACAAGGTAAGAACTTTTGGCTGCATTAATCTTCTGACCCGAAGTCCCTTCATAATGTCTAAGCTTTTCCATGATGGTTTTGACAGCTGCTGGGTTAGCGGAAGAAAAAATAATAATGTCGTCAGCAAAGGCCAAAAATGTGATATTCTCGGGCACCCTCTAGGGACACAGAAATCCAGCCTTTTGTTTGTTTTCTTATTGAGAAGCCTAGACAGATATTCTGAACTAATGACAAAGAGTAAGGGAGAAATAGGATCCCCTTGTCTTAGACCTCGTGAGGCTTTAAACCAATCCTTACTCATCCCATTAATTAGGATAGAGAACCAAACATTAGAGATTAGTCTCCAAATCATGTCTATCCATACCTCACCAAATCCTAACAATCTCATAAGTTGCAGTAAGTATGGCCAATGCTATCATAGGCTTTCTCCATGTCAATCTTAAGGGCTACGTTTCCTTCCTTACTTTTCCTCTTGATGGTGGTCATCATCTCAGTGGCCAATAAATAATTGTCTGTGATCAGACAATCTTTAACAAATCCACTCTGATTTTCAGAGATGTTCTTGGGCAGGATGAAGCCTAATCTTTGGGCTAGCAATTTAGAGATAATTTTGTTTAAAAAATTGCATAAGCTAATTGGCCTATACTGTTTAAAGGACTGGGGGTTTGTGGTTTTAGGAATGAGGACTATGGAGGTAGCAGTCATGCCTTGATTCGACTCAGCGCCATTAGCAAAAGATTGTACTGCTTTAAGAAGGTCAAAACAGATGATATCCCAAGCTGCCACATAAAATAGTCCTGGAAAACCATCAGGGCCTGGGGCACTCTCCTTATTCATACTATAGACTGTGCATTTCAGTTCCTCCATGTCTGGGATCCTGGTTAAAGTCTTCCTATCTTGCTCAGACAGAACTTCATCGAATAGTGATGATTTAATCTGGGAGCTAGGCTGTTAAGCAGAATATAGGTCTGAGAAAAAGGTGATAGCTACTTCAGCAATCTTGTCATCCCCTTCTACCCATGTACCATCCTGATTTTGGACTCTATGTATGCTGGTTTTGCCATGTCTATTCCTAACATAAGAATGGAAAATTTTAAAGTTTCTATCCCCTTCCTTGGCCCATTTCATGTTAGCCTTTTGGGACTAGTAAATTTCTTCCAATCCTAATTGATATTTAGCCACAGCAGCAGCCTTATTCATGGTTTCCCTAGGGACAACATTAACCTCATATTATTTTTCTAATCTCAGCAACTCCTGCTCAGCCTGCTCAGCCTTGGAGAAAATATTACCAAAAGTGGCTTTATTCCAATCCCTAAGGGCTTGCTTAACTAGCTTAAGTTTTTCAGTAAAGACCCTAATGGGGCTTCCTAAGATTTCCCTATCCCAGGCTGACCTAATGACCGGTAAACACTCTGGATGAGAGGTCCAAAAAGCCTGAAATCTAAAGGATTTGGTAGCCTCCTTTCCTTTCTGAATTTGTATGAGTATGGGGGAGTGGTCTGAAGGGGACTTGGCTAGGTGGGTAATTGAAGCCTGCAAATTGCTATTCAGGAAAACAGAATCCACTAGGCCGCGATCGAGTTTCTTCCATATCCTAGCTTTCCCTTGACGGTTGTTACACCAAGTAAACTTGGTGCCACTAGATTGTACTTCTTGAAGGTCCAGGGAAGTCATGAAAGCTAGTAATTCTCTAGTTTCACTAGTTTGACATTCCTTACCCCCCCCTTTTTTTCTTCACTTGATTTTATACAGTTCCAGTCGCCCCACAGCACCCAAGACTTATTTGAAGCCTGCAGGTTAGCTAAATCCTGCCACAGTCCTTCCCTTTTGGCAGCTGTGCACTTAGCATAGACATTAGAGAGCAATAAAGGGACTTGGAAATCAGGGTGGAGAACTTCCAGTGTAATGTGTTGGTCAGATACTGCAATAACGGAGGCTGAGAAACGTTTCCTAAACATTACCCAAATAGAGCTAACAGAATTAGAGAAAGCTATGTCATATTTCAATCTTCTCTTCATTGGTTCGAGGTTGGAAGGGTCTGAAAAGGGTTCAGCAATGACAAGTAGGTTGCTTTTATGCTTGCTGATAATTTTCTTGAGTTTTCTAACACTAGGTTTCCTCCTAATACCTCTAATGTTCCAATATATGCAGCTAATCATTAGAAAATTGGTCTTCTAGGGCCAGTACTTGCAGACCTACTTCTGAGTGATCTATCAGTTTCAACCTTTACCCGAGGCCTAGGTTTCCTACTCCCTACTAAGTTAAGATCTAGGTCCCCTCCTTGAGTTACCTCACTCCCTTGATTTCCCTGCATTGAGTTTTGTGATAAGGTAGACAGCTCCACTTTCTCCTCTCCAGTAGTCTGTGGTTCCTGCAAAACATCAAAGGAAGCTGTGTTAACAATATAATTAAGGATCTCATCACAAAACAGTTTTTCCTGAAATTCATGGAACACAATTTCTTCCTCCTGAACCGTTTGCAGCTGAGCTTCCTGAAGGGGTTGTGATGCCTTGGGGTCTGAAGGGGTTACCAATTTGGGAAGGGTTGCTTCAGGGGTTCCATTTTCCACTTCTACTAAATTTAGCACTTCAAACTTATTCCTTCCAATCAAACCATGCTATGGAGAAGTCTTTTGACAACCGAGGGAGTTATGTTCACTGGAGTCAGGTGGATGGGGCACTTCAACAAACGTTTGATCAGCATCCAATGTTATGGTTTCCTCTGACTCTCTTCTGGTTTTCAAAGTTCCCGACATAGCTAGATTGATGGGAGGGTGTTGATTCTTTCCTTGTGAGGCCGTAGAGGATTCTGGTATTTCATCAACAGGACACGATATAGGGAGGCAGTTAGGGTCTACCCCCTTCCCTTTGATCTGTCTTGCCGCTTTCGCCTTTTCCCCACTAGTTTCAGTAGATTTCCTAGTGACTAACACCCACTCTTGTGTATTGAGCTTAGATTGCGGGAGGCTTTTGTTCTGTTCTTGTGGTGCTTTACTAGGCTGAGCCTTAGCTTGTCTTCTCTGAGGAGAGCAGTCTTTGCTATGGTGCCCTACTTTCCAACATTTTGAACAATAGTCTGGCCTCTCCTCGATTTCCAGGCTTTGCCATTTCCCCTTATCCTTGCTCCCTATCCATACTCAAGAAGGGATGGTTTTGGTAAGGTCCATTTCAACACAAATAAGTGCCTCACTTGGTCTCACCATATCAGGAGCACTTGCAGTAGCAGCATCTAATTTCAACGGTTGACCCGCAACAGAAGCCAGGGAGTAGAGTTTCTCCTTATCGAACAGGTGTAGGGGAAGTTAGGGGAACCTAATCCAAACTGGGGAAATAGAGGGTTCCATCACCGTGTTAAAATCCTTTGTCCATTTGAATATTCTCGCCTGGAAGCCTTGGAAATGCCAAACTTTTCTAGTCCAAAGTCGCTGAAAATCCTCCTCTTTGTCAAATTTGAAAAGGACATGCCTTTGATCCAGAAGCCCTACTTTGCACTTCCTCACGAATCCAGCTGCAATGACTTCTTTTCGGATCTGTGCCATAGCTGGTCTGCCCCAAGAGAATTTCCCAACGAACGTCCATTGGTAGACCAGGGCTAAGTTATCTTCTTCCTCTTCCGTTAAAAAGAGAGCCGGTTCCCCTTTATAGGTTGATAGAGGTTGTTTGTTCTTAATGGAGCTAAAGGAGATGTTGGTCTCCTTAGGGGCTTTATTTACAGCTCCGGCATAGTTCACCGGAGGGGGAGAAGGGCTCCCCTCCGCCATAGGCGGCGGACAGATATGGTGGTCAGCAGACCATTATGTCTGTAACGGTAAGAAATAGAGGATGAGGGTACTATTCACACTTAGTCAGGTTTTTCAAGATTGAAGAGAGAGGCGAGGACAAAATTTTAAGAGAGAGAAGAACATTTCCATAAATCTGATATCTTTTTACGAATTTGAGCACCCAAACTTGGAATTCAATAAGAAAAAAAAATTTTACTTGCATATTTTATGTTCAATTGATCAAATAATTTTTACATATGATATGTATGTATGATGAGACAATAAATTAATCAATTAATTAAATATTAAATCATATTTATTTGCCTTCTATTATTATAGTTTAAACAATTTTTATTAGAGCAACTTGTTGAGATACCTCAAGATTGTTTTACTTTAAATATATTTATACTATGAGATGAGATCTCTGAATAATGGGTTTAATTTAATAAAAACTTTTGGCTTGTTGGGCAAACTCAAGATCAAACATCTTTAAAACAAAGAGTTATGGGGGCATATAAGATATGTGTATCAAGAGTTGATGGTCTAACTATTTACAAGTTACAAATTATTATAATTGATAATTGTTACCTACTTGTTGAGATTATTTCAATTTGTTGGGCAAACTCAATGTTAAAATAATTAAAATGAGATTCTAGCCACTAAGAATTTTGTGAAAATTCTCGAATCAATTTAAGGGATGTTGATTTGAATAAAATAGTGGGAGCAAAACCAAAAAAATTTCATAGGTCCATGTTTATTTTATTTTGGTTTTGCTTATTGCATAAATATGAAATATTTTTCTATCTTTATTTTCTGTTGTAGAAAATTATCTATAATATATTGTTTGACAATATATTAATTGCTCAAATTGTATGGATTGGTTTTCAAACTTAAAAATTGTTTTAGGTATGAGAAGTTGTTTTATATCCTTAAAATCTTTTTCTTGATGATGATATTGATTTAGTTATCAAAGATACATATAAAAAACATAAAAATGATTTTGATAATTTATGTTGTCTCATGCTAAAAAGCATCTATGAATCTTAATTTGCAATTGTCGTATGTGGATATGTATACTTTTACAATGCTTCATTAGATGAAAATATTGTATGATATAAGAGTCAAAATTGAAGATATATGATATCTCTCACGAGCTCACTTATAGTAAAATGGCAAACGGATCTTTAGTATTATCTAATGTGCTAAAAATGATTCGTCTCATTGAAAAATTAGATTTTCAAATTTTGTTATGAACAAAGTTGAGATCTAATATTGCCTGAATTGCTTAATAAGATAACAAATGATTCAATCAAGAAAAGGAAATTTTGTTAATAGTTGATTCTTCCAAGAAAATGAAGTTGGACCTTGATCTTAAGAAGATCAATAAAAAGGCGCTCAAAATTAATACAAAATAATTAAGTACAAAAAGTTCATAGGGTACTAGATTCCACTATGGTCTATCAAGATAGGTACTAGAATTAGAATTAAAAAGGCTCGTCGAGATTTTGAGGTAGAATAAACTTGGTGAAGTTTCTACTTCAAGTATGTTTATGATTGAAATAAAATTTTCTATTTATAAAATAAAATCTTGGGTATTAGATACCAGATTTGGATCTCATATTTATGTAAATATGCAAGATTTAAAGATAAATAGAAAATTAGGTAAAGAAAATGTATTCTTACATGTGGTAATTGAATGCAACAAAAGTTGTTACATTAACCATAGAAATATAGAGTTTTCTTTATTTAGAAGATTAATCCTTAATATAAAGGATGGTTATTATCAGTACTTACTAAAATATTATTTCTATTTCATGTTTGACATGAATATATTTACAATAATACAAAAGGATAAATGTTCTTTTTATTGTGACAATATTTTATAGTGTTGGTCAATTGAATAGCAACCTTTATATATTTGAATTGGATAATCTTGTTTTCAAACATAAACACAAAGAAATAAAAATTAATAATTTTATCTCTAAAGCTGTAGATATAGTTATATAAAAAAGAAACACATAGCCAAATTGCATAAAGATGTTTATTTGGAATAACTTGATTATAAATCATTTGATAAATATGAATCTTATTTATTAGAAAATAACCAATTTATCTTTTACTTAAAAAGGTGAAAGATCTACTGAATTATTAAGTCTAATACACATTGATGTATGTAGACCTATGTTAATTCTAATTAGATAAAGTTTTTTATACTTCAAATGATTACATTAGATATGATCATATATGTACTTATTGAAGTATATAACTAAATTCTTTGAAGACTTAAAAAAAATACAAAATTGAAGTTGAAAAACAACTAGATGAAAGTATTAAAATATTTCAATTAGATCGAAATGGGGAATACTTGAGTCAAGAATTTAATAATTATATTAATGAAAATAAAATTATTTCTATATTAAAGTAATAATTGAATTTTATTAGATATTATTCGATTAATGATTAGCCATACAAATCTCCTAAAATTGTTTTAGGCATATACCCTAAATATTTCATTTTATCTTTTAAGTTATGTTCCATTTAAATCTATCGATTCTATCTTATATGAGATATGGTATAGGAAAGAACCAAAATGTTTGGGAGTGTCCTATATTTAATAAAAGGTAAATAAGATAAGTTTGATACAAAATTTTCATATATACTATTTTGTGGAATGTCCAAAAGAGTTTTGGAGATTAATTCTATAATTTCGATGAGCACAAAATGCTTGTCTCAAAACATGTCATATTTCTAGAAAAATAGTTTTTTTTCTAGAAAAGGCAAGTGGGAGCATATAGAACTTTATGAAGTTCTTAAACCATAATTTAGTAATAAAAGAAGATGGAATTAGAGTTTGTACCTCATGAAGTTGCAGTATGATATGAAACTCACAATACGTAAGTAAAATATAGGTTTAGTGATCATCACCTCAAAGGTATGATGATGTGTTTATCATTGAAAATGATAAACCTACTACCTATAGAAAGCTCTTATTTGATAAGAACTTTGATAAGTAGTTTCGAACTATTAAATCTAATGGATTCCATGTATGACAATAAGGTATGGACCTTAGCTATCCACTTGAAGGAGTAAAACCCATATGGTGTAAGTAAGTCTTCAAAAGAAAATAGACATAGATGGTAATATTGTTACCCATCAAGTATGAATATTGGTCACTAAAATATACACAAAATCATAGTATTGACTATGATGAAACCTTTCACCAATTGTCGTGTTGAAATCTATTAAAATTTTACTTGCTATAATTACATATTTTAGTCTAGCAAATTAAAGTTAAGACAGTTTATCTTGACAATAATTTGCAAGAAGACATGTATATGATACAATCTAAGGGTTTTTATATATAAATACCCTAACAAAGTATGCAAATTATAAAAGTTCATTCTTGGACTAAAGCAAGTTTCTAAGAGTTTGACTATTTATTTTGATGAGATAATCAAAAAGATTGATTTTATCAAAAACAAAAATGAACCTTGTTTATACAAAATATTATTGGAAATACTATTATATTTCTCATATTATATGCAGATGACATATTAATAATGAGAATTTACATAACTACTATTAAATTAGTTAAGGTTTCAAAAACATCTCATGAAAGATTTTTAGAGGAACAACTTATGACAAAAGTCTGTAGAGATAGATATAATAAGTTGTTTGGTCTTATTTATGTATTCAATATAGATGTATATTTATAAGATGTTAAAGAAGTTTAACATGGATCAATCTATAAGGTTTACATTCCTATATTTGATGGGATTTACTTTTCTTAGGACATGTGTCCAAAGACTGATATTAAAAAATATAGTATGCAAAATATTCTTAAGAAGTATGATCGTTTATGTATGTTATGTAAGACCAAATGTCTCTTGCGCTATAAGTGTTATGAACAAATTTAAATCCAATACTAGTGAAAGTCACTAGAAGTAGTCAAGAATTTCCTTAAATTAATACTTGAGAAGAATTAAGGTTCTATTCTTGAATGTTGAGCTAAATATATATGGATTCATAGATACTAGTTTTCAATCTTATAAACATGATTGCAAGTATCAAGATGGATATGTATTTATCCTAAGTATAAATACTGTTATTTGGAAATGTTTCAAATATATTTTAACAACATATTCTACAATAGAGATTAAATAAATAGTTGCTTGAGAAGTTGCTACAAGATTGTTTGGATGGAATTAGTTTCGCCAATAGTTAAGGAACTAAGGTCTCATCAATGATCCAAACATGTACTAAAATTTTATCATTTGATTAGAGTTATCATTGGTAGAATTTAAGTAAAGATAGAAGAGGTTCCTGCAAAGGATAATATAATTATTTCACTGACTAAATCATTATCCCAAAGAAACATAATAGTTATGTTATTCATTCGGTTTAGAGTACTGAAAAATTGGTTTGAGTCATAATGGAAGAATGATTGTATACTTTTATGTAATAAAGATATAGCATATTTATCATTTTGTAACATATATGTCGATATATATACAATATGATAAAGCCCTTAGAATAATATTTATTATTCTTAAATTTCCCTAGTCATAGTATTAACAATAACAAGGACGTTGTTAATACAAATAGACTAGTATATATAGTGATATATCATTGGAGAATGTGTTCACTGGAATGATTATTTGAGTGCCAATGGTAACATGTGACAATAGTGTAAGTGATCCTTCGACTTGAGATCATAAGAGTATTTTTAGTGTAGATCGATGTTATGTTTTGACTCTATTTGTCCATAGCCATAACTGGATATGTGAGCAGTAGATGTTAGATATAACAAGAAACACGAATTGATAGTTTATGATCAATATAGGATTTACCACTCCTAATAGTGGGAGAGTATATTCCTTTCTGACGCCACTTGTTGAAGTTCAACTCAAAATGCACATAATTAGTAAGTAAATTTCAAAAAGTTTTAAATTTATTTACAATGAGTTAAATTTTGGTACAAGAAAAAATAATTAGTACAATAAAAAGTTGGCATTTATACTTTACTCTTGTACTAATAGGGATATATATATATATATATATATATGATGGTGAAGTCGATCAATTGACTTTTCTTAACTCTTGGGTGGTCATGATGTATTGGCTAGCGCCCGCTCTTGATCTATAAATATGAATGAATTAATTGTTGAATTAATGATAGATTAAAATTATTTAATTTATCGTATCTTAGAAACTCAGTGACTAAATTGTCTTTAGTCTAAGTAAGAGTCTGTTGGTTTCGTACAAAAGCCAATTTAATTCTAAAATTATTATTTATATTTATTGCTAAGTGATTAGGAACCTAAAGGGTCAGATATAATAGAATTATTTTTTGGGTTAAAATGATTTACATAATTATATGATAATTATGACATCTATTATGCTCTTATTAGCTTTTGGAAAAGTGAGTAGAGTTTGGTAAAATTTTGTTTTTTTGTTTGACAAGACAGCCTTTTTGGAAGGTTGTATTATTATATATAGATGCTTAATGTTAGGTAAAAAACAACACAACTCTCTCAATAAGAAATCACGTAAATAAGAAAAAGGGTTTTTCTTATAAAATTTCTAAGGTGTTGTTTAGAGGGATTTAACATGCATATTAACCTAGCATTGAATCAATCCTTCGAGAATCACGAAAGTAGTTTGTGTGGATTACCGTTAGAGGCCGAACACTTGTGCAGCTTATTGATCGATTAAACCTCGATCAAGGATTTTGCTAGCATCTCTCGACTTATATTTTATATAGATTATCATTAAAGGTCCTGTGGAAATTAATTATAATATAATTGTTATATTTTTTGCTGCATTATTACTATTTTGATTTCCTTACGTGAATGACTTCCCAACTTCTAAGGGTGTTGAGGTTCCCAGCGGGAAGCTAAAGTCAATATGGTGGTTGCACTCTCGTCTCTACCACCTTTCACCTAATTCCTTCCAATGACGAGGACAATGATTTGGCTTGTATATGTTAACCTGAACCTACAGAGCACAATCTCTTCACATGGCAAGGATAGTGACCGATTCCAACTCATCCAACTAATCCCTAAATGGACGGAGACACTAGAAATAATATTTTCTTATAGCTGTGGGAAAGAATACTCAACTAGTTCCCTATCAATTTTGGTTCTAGTTTCTACATGACTAGGTCTACTTCATGGAGAACACTCATTTAAACTCACAAAGGTTCATTAGCATCGGATGCAAATGGATTACATTTAATTACTTATGCAACATGAATATTCATAAAAAAAAAATTGCATATTGATGGAACTTATTGGCTTCCCTCAAAGAAGGAGGAAGCATATCGGTCAAATAGTTACAAATGTCAATTTAACTAAAGCACCATAAGCTAAGATCAATATAACCTAAGGCACAATCCCCTCATTATCTTCTCAACTTCAAGCTAGTATAGTTTATAATACCTCTACCACGCACCGTAAAGACACCAATTTTCTTGAAAAAAATAGTTTCTCAACTATTTTCATTGTTCACAATGCTTAAAATTATACAAATGACTAACCAGGACACAAATTTTTAAGTAAAATGAATAGGAAAAAAAGGTTATGTATTATAATCAAGAACATTAACAAGATAATCACAAAAAAAAAAGAAAATTCACATAATAAAGAATAAAAAATGCAGTAGCAACTTAACGGGACATTCTTCAAGAGAAACTAATTAACTCAAAAAAAATATAATATTTCATAAATTTCTCAAATATTAGAAACCTTAAAATGCTCATCTTTCTATCCATGGTTTTTATTCAGAAAAAAAGATAGCATTCCTTATCTTTTCAAAATCTCCTAATCAAAATGCAAAATACTAAAAAAAATTCATAGCACCTTAAGCGCAAAATCCTCAACACTGCTAATATTAAAAACTCATGGACTCTTCGTATGGAAGTATTTATTCTTCTCCTCATCCCATCAAATATATGTAATAGGTAAAAAGGCCAAAATCAAAACTAAAAAAATAATTTGGTAAAATTATGAAAAAAAAATGCACGCTTTTTGTTAGAAAAAGAGAGATATTTGGCGATCTATAACCATAATCAGTTAAAAAACTAAAAATACTCAGATCATATAAAATAATGAGGCAAATAGTAAGAATCCGTCAAGGCTCCAAATTTTGTTGCATATCACTACCGTTCGGATGCTGCGTGAATACATAGATCAACCAATTTCACGACTATAAATGCCATTATAGACTAAATCAACAGAAAAGTGGCCAAAAATACCATCGCAACCTATATCAATAGAAAAAGGTAACTAGAAGAAGTAAGATGACGTAAAAGTCAGAAGGAAAAGTTTGAAAAGGAAAAATAGATGAAGCAAAGAGAAGAAAATGCTAGAGTTTGTGAAAACAGAGAAAGAGGCAAGAAAAATGTTTTTTTTCTATTTCCAAGGCTTTCGATTGTTGGAGCGGCCGTCTGTTAGACAAAAAAATGTGAGGAACCCTAACGTTTAATTAAAAACTTATTCGGTTATATTACACTCTGTAAGCTCAATTGAGGATAAAATTGCCACATCATAATATACTTGTCGACAAACCCATTAGTTCAACACACCTTTTCCATTCTTTCTTCACGTGATATAGCGAACATACAACCAAATCATTTGTCTTTGTCATAAGTTTTGTCTTTCTTTTAAAGATTATATATATATGTGTATATATATATATATATATATCAAAAGGTAGATAAATACATTTAACACAGCATAAAGATCAAAACTTCAACAGTAAAACCATGAGAGACAGAGAATAGCAAATTAAAAATCTTTAGAAACTCAATTTCGACATATGCTCTTTTCTATCCCTTTTATGTGCACTAATCCCACTCGAAAAAACCCTTAAAACCCTAATTCATTAGTGCTCACATTCTAAAAAAGAGAAAGAAATATGAGATATAACAAGCCTAAGAAGAATAAATCAATCCATGCTATTCGCTATAGCAAAAACTCTCAAACCCATAAAGATGCGATCTTTATTCTCCATTTATGTGTGTGTGCATTTGTGTATTGTATGTGTTTTTTTTATCTTGCACCAAGTTCTATATAAATGTTTATACATTCAAATTTGAGGTTTAACTAAAAATATATTGGCTGAAGAGTGTTGAAATTGATTTTTTAATTGAAGGGAAGAGCACAGCTTTATTGGATTTGTAGGCTGACAATAACAATGCTTCTGCATCTTCTATAGAATCTAAGGTTCCGTTTGAATATGTGCTTTGTTTTAGAAATTGGGAAAAATGAGGTTTTGAGTTATGTTTTACAAAATAAATATTTTTGTTTTGAGAATTGAGTATTTGGATTGATAAGTTTTGTTTTTATTAATTTTTGTGTATAATTATTTTTTTACCAATTAAAAATTTTACAATTAAAACTGCAAGTACCCATCTACCAACCACAATATTCATCGCTTATCATCTCATCTCCTAAATCTCAATGCTTTATCGATGATTTACCTTCTCAATTTCTTAATGCTCTATCGAGTGAGCATTCACATTTGGGGTCGATTTGGTTATACAAAGATGTTCAATGACCCTCAGTGATCTTTATCATTACTTTTTAAAAGAAAATATTTTTCTTGCTTTTGAACTGAGAAATTGGTCAAAGAAGAGTAAAAAAAAATAACTTAACTATATTTTAGATATTTTTACTAGGTTTACAGGTGCTTAAATTTTATTGGGATTCGATGAGTTATTAGGGATAAAAAAACAACTTCTATTCTAACATTACTATTAGGTCTAGTAGATATTCGGTTACATTATGTGTAGGGGTGAGAATCGGTTCGGTTTTCAAATTTTTTTGGTTTTGTAATTCGATTTTTTTTCGATTTGTAAGCTTTTAAAAATGTGAACCGAAACCAAATCGAATTTGAATGATACCGAAGATCAAATTTTGAATTCAGTTCATTTTGGTATTTGGTTTTTTAGATTCAAACCGAATTTGTTATTAGATAAGCAATAGAATTCCAAACTTAAAAATGTTCTAACAAACCCTATAAAAAACATTACAATCCAATTAAAAAAAATTCCATATCAACCTCAATTCATATTATAACTCAATATTACACACATTTGATAAGTTGGTTTTATACCAACTTATATGTGTTAAATCACTTAGCTTTTGTCTTGTGTTTCATGCAAATGTGTGATGTTTTGTGCAATTTTGTGCATTAATGTGGTTTGCAAGTTGAAAGTGTTTAAATGGTGAAAAAGACAAAAAATAATGTTTAAATGAGAAAAATGTGTGTTTGAAGTTCAAGAACAAGGAAAGAATTGGAAAAGGTTGGAAATGATGCATTGAGAAAACCCTAATATGTTAATAGGCTTGTTTTAGGGTTTGGGCAGAATGTAAGTCGAATTTCATTTGAGTGTAACTCTTCCAATACTACTCCAAATGAGGAGATCTTGGATGTTCTGGAAAGCTCTTTGAGTGTATTTCATTTCTTATGTTTTAATGTTCTTCTAATTCTGTCTGTACAGAGGAGAAACGGGGACATCTGTATGATTGCTGCTTTAGGGTTTTGCATTATTGAGCCTTTTGCCACAGTTTGGTAGAATGTGTATATGTTGAGCTACAGACCTTCAATTAAGCTGATTCTTGAACCCATGGAAAGCCAAGTGGACGTTTTACAACTCTTATGTTGACCTCAAGCTCTGATTCGTAAGATAAAAACAGCGAGACCTCTTAGAGAGGTCTCGCCATAGAAACTTTTACAAGGCGAGACCTCGCGGAGAGACCTCTCCGAGAGACCTCGCCATGAAATTTCCTTCTCTGCCACAGTTTGGTATTTCGGCCATAACGTTCTCGTCCTAGATCCAAATTGGATGATTCAAAAGGCTGTAGAAAGCTAACACATAGGGATATAACCTTTATGTTTTAAGTTTTCCCAAATTCACAATGCATCATAGACAGATGTTGGTTGGATATTGCTGCACATTTGCACATTTTTGAATAAAACTTGCTGCCCACCATTTCATCACATTTCACTCGCAACACACATAAGCACTCACTCACACTAGGCGGCGAGATCACCTCACCGCAACACACACAAGCACTCACGTAGGTGGCGAGGTCACCTCTCCGCCACACTCTCACCTGAATTGCACACACTCACCGTGCGGCAAGGTCACCTCACCGCACAAGAACTCCACTCATGTACAGCGCACACCGCTTCACCACATCTTAGTAATGTGGCCATAACGTTCTCGTCATAGCTCCGAATTGGGTGATTCAAAAAGCTATGGACAGCTAAGACATAGGGCTACAACTTTCATGTTTTAAGTTTTCCCAAATTCACAATGCATCTTGTATTAATGAAATTTTTTATGCTATGTGTTGCAAGGCATGCTAATTTTAGTTTTGTTGTAGTATTTTGAGCTTTTGCATATTATTTCCCGTAAATGTTGTGTTTTTCATGTGTTGTGCAAATTTTGAATTTTTTTGTGACATTTTGAAAATTTTTTTTGTGAAGTTTTCGGTGAACTTTTGAAATTTTTGTGAATAAGTGATGTTAAGAACACAAGTTTTGTGGAGTTGACATTTCTGTGGCAAAATGTTCCTCTCCATGGAAAGTTTTGGTGTTGAGTGGTGCTGCTTTGGTTGGTTAATGTTTTTTAGTTTTAGGAGTGTGAGTGTGCTAATAAAGGGTAACGTGTGAAATGAAATGAAAGAGGTGTAGTGATAGTATGGGCAATGAATTGAATGAGATGAAGTATCACTTTACATTTTGACTTTTGTTCCTTTGTTTTGCTATGTTCAACCTTTGGTTCATCAAATTTTTATGTTAATGCATGCAAAAATATTTTTCATTTACGGTTCTAAATTTGAAAGAAATTGGCACATTTTTTGTTGGCCAAGGCATGATGTTAAAGTAAGATAGATATGCCATGCAAACTATTCAATGACATAGGAGGAAATTTGGTTTAAGTTGTTCTTTGTTATGCACCTCCTTGGAATTTTAGTGTTCTTGCATATATAGTCCCTTAAAGACACATACGAACTAGTGGTTACACAAGAAAGGATTATGGAAAAAGCCTTTAGCATCTGGGAATGAAAGCCGTAAGAGCCTGGCATGCATATTTGGGAAAAAAACAGCCATAAAACCCAGGCGAAAAGTGGGAAAAAAGAGCCACAAGACCCAGGCAATCATACACCAATGTGTGTGACAAAAGAAAGCACCAAAGTGCAATTTGAATGTAAATGATCTAATAGAAGCACCAATGTGCACCATTGATCTTGTGTGCTATTTGTTCCTATGTGTGGATAAGAAGATTAATATGTAGTGAATCGTAAGATATAATTAAAGGGTTATGCATATATGAAGAGCACTAAGCCAGTATTCCTCAGCACACACTTGCACGTATGACATTTTGGTCTTTATTCATTGTGCCTTGGTTGATAATGTGTGTTGAAATCTAAAAAAAATTTGGAATGGGGAAACCTTTGAGAGTTTTTGTGTGAAAAATGTTTTGATGAACTTAGACATGGACTTAGTAAACAAGGGAGTAAAGGTTTGAATGTAAGTGATTAACATGAGTTGTGTAAGTGTGATGTTGTGTCTTTGCTTAAGGGCAAGCAAAGGTTCAAGTGTGGGGGAATTTGATAAATTGGTTTTATACCAACTTATATGTGTTAAATCACTTAGCTTTTGTCTTGTGTTTCATGCAAATGTGTGATGTTTTGTGCAATTTTGTGCATTAATGTGGTTTGCAAGTTGAAAGTGTTTAAATGGTGAAAAAGACCAAAAATGATGTTTAAATGAGGCAAATGTGTGTTTGAAGTTCAAGAACAAGGAAAGAATTGGAAAAGGATGGAAATGATGCATTGAGAAAACCCTAATATGTTAATAGGCTTGTTTTAGGGTTTGGGCAGAATGTAGGTCAAAATTCATTTGCGTGTAACTCTTTCAATACTACTCCAAATTAGGGGATCATGGATGTTCTGGAATGCTATTTGTGTGTACTTCATTTCTTATGTTTTAACTTTCTTCTAATTCTGTGTGCACATAGGAGAAATGGGGGTATCTGTATGATTGCTGCTTTAGGGTTTTGCATTGTTGAGCCTTTTGCCACAGTTTGATAGAATGTGCATATCTTGAGCTACAGACCTCCAATTAAGCTGATTCTTGAACCCATGGAAAGCCAAGAGGACTTTTTACAACTCTTATGTTGACCTCAAGCTCTGATTCGTAAGAGAAAAACGGCGAGACCTCTTAGAGAGGTCTCACCATAGAAACGTTTACAAGGCGAGACCTCGCGGAGAGACCTCTCCGAGAGACCTCGCTATGAAATTTTCTTCTCTGCCACAGTTTGGTATTTCGGCCATAACTTTCTCGTCCTAGATCCAAATTGGATGATTCAAAAGGCTGTAGAAAGCTAACACATAGGGATATAACTTTGATGTTTTAAGTATTCCCATATTCACAATGCATCATGGCCAGATGTTGGTTGGATATTGCTGCACATTTGCACATTTTCGAATAAAACTTGCTGCCCACCATTTCATAACATTTCACTCGCAACACACATAAGCACTCACTCACACTAGGCGGCGAGATCACCTCACCGCAACACACACAAGCACTCACGTAGGTGGCGAGGTCACCTCGCCTCCACACTCTCACCTGAATTGCACACACTCACCGTGACCTCGCCGCACAAGAACTCCACTCACGCACAGCGCACACAGCTTCACCACATCTCAGCAATTTGGCCATAACTTTCTCATCCTAGCTCCGAATTGGGTGATTCAAAAAGCTATGGATAGCTAAGAATAGGGCTACAACTTTCATGTTTTAAGTTTTCCCAAATTCACAATGCATCAGGGTCCTAATTTGGTTGGAAGTTGCTACATAATCACACACTTGCGCTCAACACACTACTACAAAATGGCCTTTTTAAGCCTCCCTTTTTAGAGCGATTAAAAGAAAATCGGTGTACTTTCTAAAAACGCGGTGGCATTATCGTAATATTAAAGTGAATGAGAACTATTTACACCGGTTTTTCTAAAACCGGTGTAAAAAACAACACAATTTACACCGGTTTTTCTAAAACCGGTGTAATAGTAAAATATTTACACCTGTTATAAGAAAAACCGGTGTAAATGTTTTACTATTACACCGGTTTTAGAAAAACCAATGTAAATAAAAAGTTTTATCATGACCACACATTTTTTGTTCTGCTCCAGCTTAAGTCAGTATTATCTTTGTTTTTCATTGTACGAATTTTTTCCAAAAGCTGCGCACGAAATCTTTTTGAAGGCCAAATCAGAAGCTACATATTAACTTATTTTCATGCAACTCAACCATCTGAGGTTAGCTATATATAAACTGATAACTTTTATATGATTTTGCTTCTCTTTCGTCAATGCATTGACATATATAATTAGTTTTTCTTCTTTTTATATTTTACTACTCCACCATGAAAACAACTTCAACAGCAATTGACGATGGAAGACAAAAAAATTCCTTCCGACGCAGTGAAAATCCCAAAAACATCTTTCTCTCCAGAATCAATAGAAGCAAATGGCCAAACAGAAAACATCAATCTCCATATTGATTATGGACTTGATTTGAATAAATTACACTTTGATGAAGGACAGCTACATGGCGACCCAGAGATGCAAAAAGTTATTATAACTATGCAGAAGATTATGTATCCAGAATTTTTCTAATCTGAAATTAGTGTAATCATGTAGAAGTTTTATCATGTGCCTTCGTTCTCTGTCATGTGTCTTTTTTTACACCCTTATAGTGTGTAAGTTATTATTCACGTTTGTGTATTTAGATTTTTCATTGTACTTATTATTTTTTTTTATTACCAGATTTTGGATAGTTTATATATGCTTCACTAACTGTTGTGACTTAATTTGTTTATTTTTTTGTTAATTTTGGTACAGGTGAATGTCTTGGATCGATGATATGATGAGCTTCATGCAACATAAGCTTTACTTATGGCTTTTAGGGCATTTATTTTGTGTTACTAAATTTATTCAATGTACGATGGTGTCTCAACTTAATCATATCTGCTATTGAAACTTAGGCTTGTTAATATTAGTGATCGATATTTATTGTGGTATAATGTTGTATACATTTAAACTTGTTCCTTACATGGAGTTTTTGCTCTAGTTACAGGGGATACCTTGCAGATTTTTTTTCTTGGTAATGCATAACAGTTGGTTTCATACTATATGGGAAAATTTCCAATTGCTCCAAAACTTTTGACAATGAAGAAACAATATATACAAAAATTAATCTATAAACTATTTTAATTATATTCTAATTATGATTGGATTTTTTATTTTAAATACCAACAATTAATTAAATACTAAAAAGAATGACAAAAAAATACAAAAAAGAGCAAATTATAAAAAAACTCTTATGTTTTTTTAAATCTTGTGCAATGAAAACTACAATTTTATGCATCTCAGAATATTATCTTAAAATAAATTTTTCTGTTACACCGGTTAATAAGAACCGGTATAGAAAGTATGTTTTTACACCGGTTATTGTTATTAACCGGTGTAAAAACCATACTTTATACACCGGTTATTATTAACCGGTGTAAACAACACCGGTTATTGTTATTGTTATTAACCGGTGTAAACAACACTTAAACCATAACCATAATTTCAATTAATCGTTTAATATTTTATATTCTAATTTTTATTATATTTGTATAGTTTATATTCGAAGAATTATTTAATTAAGAAAACTTTTCATAGGATTTAAAGACCAAAAATTAAAAAACTAAAATAGTAATTATATTCTAATTATGATTGGATTTTATATTTTATATACGAACAATTAATTAAATAGACAAGAAAACTACAAAAAAAATACAAAAAACAGCAGATTATAAAAAACTCTTATGTTTTTTACTTTATGTGGAATGAAAACTACAATTTTATGTGGAGTGAAAAGTACAATTTTATGCATTTCATAGTTTTAACTGAAAATAAATTTTTTTGTTACACTGGTTATTTTAATAACTGGTGTAGAAAACAACACCTTTCTACACCGGTTATTATGAACCGGTGTATAAAGGTTTTTTTACACCGGTTAATAATAACCGGTGTAGAATGGTGGTGTTTTCTACACCGGTTATTTTAATACCCGGTGTAGAAAACAAACTTTCTACACTGGTTAAAACAATAACCGGTGTAGTAACTTTTTTTAAACTAAAAAGCCCTGGCGTCGTCTCCAAAGTTTCCTTCCAAAACACTTGGTTAGCCTCCACCCCCACCTCCATTCTCACCTACACGTCAACCTCCATTTTCAGCTCAACTCTTTTTGAAAACAAATCCCTCTCATTGTAGAAATAGAAACGGAGGACTTGGACACTACCTGAGACAAGTCAAGCTTCGTTATCGGCCTTATAGAGAACAGAGCTAAGGAGGTTTTATTCTCTCGATCCACTTGAAAAGAAATTCATTCCGTGGCTACTCTTTAAAGGTAATAACATTTCAAAGCTATAATCTTTATTTTCTGGGTTGTGTTGTAAGTAAAGATGAGACTGGGATTAGTGCTAGATAACCACTATAAAGCAATTTTATCTATTTTTCCTCTTTAATGCTTATGTTGTATTCAGATTTTTTAGAATTCTTGTGAATTGATAACTCAGTTGACAAATATCTTATTGTTCTTATGATGATTCAAGAGGATTTCGATACTATTAGAGTTTGGGTGTTGTCTGTTGGATTCAACAACTGAAGTTTGGGTGCTGTGTGTGCTAGATAACCAATATAAAGCAATTTTTGTGATATATTCGTGATGTGTTGTGCAAATGCTAAATTTGTTCCGCTTCTTTTGTGATGTCTGTTCGAGCAATGTCTCTAATATTAACATTTTGTTCACTTCTTGTTGCTAGTGATATATTCGTGTTCTGAAAATTATTATCCAAAAATTATTTGCAGTCTTGCCCCTGTTAGGTGGGAGATATGAAATAAATTCTGAAATGAACTTCTTGGTTTTTGTTTTTCTGGTTTTTTTTGGGAAAATGAAACTTGTAAGACAGCATGGAATTATCCTTGTTTCTGCACAATAGCTTTTCTTGTTCAGATACTTCATCAATGAAGGATTTGGATTTGAATATTCTCAGTATGATTGAATTGTAGTTTCTTTTGTTCTGTTTACATTTTAAATATCCTATTTTTAATTTTGTATAATACAAAGGTTTCTCATGGCTAATAAACGACGATCACGCATCAGGGATGGCGATGATCAAACCCATGCACATTATGGGAGAAAAGGAACGAAACGTCGCGAGATTTTGGAAATGAGGGCAAGAGGAGTAAAGACACCTATTGTGTTCGATGATAACGGTGAGTCGACGACTGAAAAAGCACACAATGACTGGATTAATTTCATTGCGTTGATGGCGCGCAGTAAAGTTAATGTTGTGCAATTCAACTCATGGCCTGAATCGATGTGAAGATAAAGGACATGATTTGGGATGAAGTAATGGTATGTGCAAGATATTAATGGTCCTTTAAATGTTTTTTCACAAATTTTCGTTCAATTTATTGTAAATTTATGTTCACTAATGTTAGATTTTTTTTTCCATCAGAATACCTTTGACTTTGAGTCCACTCCAGAACTGAAGAAGAAATGGTTAGTCCAGGTTGGGGAACGTTGGCAGGGTTGGAAGACAAGCTTGAACCGGTATATATTTGGAAGCCGGAAGGATGAGGACCCATGTGCTACATATCGGTACCTTAGTAGGGATACATGGGAGATGTTCCGCAAAAATCGATTAACCAAAGAGTGGCAGGTAATATTTTACAATTTCAAATGATTATTCATCTAATGTGAAGTTAACAATTTGAAGGATATCTATTTCCTTTTTTGGAGAAATAGGCAAAGCGTGTTGCTAGCCAAGAGAGTTCGAACAAGAACAAACTCCACCACACAATGTCTCGTGGTGGATATTCAAAGTAGCAAAAATGGATGATGCATGAAAAATTTGAGGCAAAAGTACAAAGGAAGATTGACTCCGGTACGACAGAAGAGGAGGCCTGTGCAACAACCTCTCTCCCGTCACTAATTTCCCGTCATAGTCTCTTCAAGAAAGGTCACAAAAACAAGCGTGGTGACTTGTCAAGCGACGCGGCTAGAGATCTTAGTAAGACAATTGTAAGTATAATTTATTCAATTAAATAAAATGTCTATTATGATAATTTTTAATGTGAATTATACTAAGAAAAATGTTGGGTACAATTGATCAGGATGATTTGACCAATCGCTCAAGTCAAGGAGAGTCCCTTGGAGAGGGAAGCACAGACATTCTTGTCATTGCTACGGGTAAGAAAGATCACCCCGGTCGCATAAGGGGTGTTGGGGGTTGGATGAGGATGTCTCAAGTTTTTGGAGCCTCATCGTCCAGTCGTACTACGAATGTAGACAGTCACGCTCAATGCAGAGAGGAAATTAGGTTCTTGTCTGAAGCACTGAATGACCTATACAGAGCTTTGGGCAAACCAGTTCTAGTTTTTCTTGCGAGAGATGTCTCAAGTTTTCGTAGTACGGAATCAACATTGAAGCAACCAGATTTAAAGCATCCAGAGACTATAAGAAGGGAAGTCGTGGCAGAGCACATACCGGGATACTCTGGTTCTGGACTTCCAGATTCATTTGGAGAGTTCGAGGTAACAAATAATAATTATTTTCTTTTAAATGTATTTAATTTAACTCATTTATTAATATAAACTATATTTGTCTATTATTCACATGACGGAACAAAATGTCTCCTATTTGTGATTGATCATATTTTAGGGAGGCGTCTTGTAGCTACAGGGAGGCTGTATAATTTATCAATGCATCACGGGAAAGAGGTAATACGGGACAGAGTGAAGGTCAACATCATTACCTCGATCGATAATGATGCTCCATTGCCTTTTCCAGATGATGAGGCCACGACAATTGGGACAGGATTTGGAAACCTGTTAGAGTGGCCAAAGTCATTGGTTGAGATTTGTACCGATCCGAAGTTGCAGGTGTAATTATATATGATTCTTTGTGTTTTTTGTTATAAATTTATTAATAAACATCTCTAATTACTGCGTTATTTTAAGGTACTGGACCCGAAAGGTTCTAAAGAGTTAAAGAAATCCCCTCAACCCAAGAAAACAAAAGTGGTGGCCCACCCGCGAGAAACGGATAATCCATTATTATCTCAACTCGATGGAGCTTTACGACAATTGTGCATATTGGTGAGCAACCATTCGACTGACTCTCTGTACACAATCAAAATGACGGAAGGAATAGTGGGCAATGAGTTTTCACTATTTCTTACTAATGAGAACCTCAGTGATTACTTGTCCTGTGATATGGTGACGGGTGATTGCATGCAAGTGTTCATAAAGTAAGTTCGTATATATTTTTAAAGTTTCAACTTTATTTTATTTTTTTGGTTAATTTGCAATATAGTTTAACTAATCAAGCGTGTCCTTATATTTGTCAATGAATGTTGTAGGACAATGTATGCACTATGTATAGAACAGGGTCAAACTGGGATAGGGTTCCTATCTCCAGAGCATATACAACCCTTCGGGAATAACGAAACATCTAGAGTACAGTACATTGTGTCTACCCTGAAGACTGGATGCAAGAGCATATACCTAGCGCCGTATTTTCTAAAGTAATTAAATTTCAAATATATTTACTATTTTAACCGCATTTACAATAGGTTTATTCATTAATCATTAGGGAAATTTTTATGCTATTATTATTTTTCAGTGCACATTAGATGCTAATGGCAATAAGACCACATGACATGATTGTGTACTGGTTTGATCCAGTACATTCGAGCCCACGAGACGATGCTACGAATTTGATGAACAAGTATTTATATTTCTTCATAAATTTTCTAATATTATATTACTGATATTATCACATGTTTATTTGCTAATTCTTATATATAAGCTTTTAATTGTAACCCATTACAGTGTATCGAGGGTGTATCAGTCATAAATTGAAGGGGATCACTCGTCGACGCATAAAGCAATTAAATGGATAGAGATAAATGTAAGTTTGTTATGTAGTTCGACTTAATGTTCTAATGTAAATAATGTTATTTTTTTATAACATTATTATTTAATTGTAGCACAAGAGGCAAGTCTCAAATTGGGAATGTGGGTACTATGTCATGTGGTACATGCGAATGATCATACTCCGAGGAGTCATAGAGCAGAAGGATTTCAAGAAGGTAATTGGGTTTTGTTTTATTATTTCATTATCATAGTATTTTGCCACTCAAATCCTTTTTTTGTTTTGCATATGAGTTATTAATAATATAATGACTTCTTTTGAATGTATCAGTGGTTTAAAAAAGATGTGAAAGCATTAAGCGAAACAGATTTGAATATTGTTCGACAAGCATGGGCCAATTATGTAATGAATAATGAGCTCCAAGCGTTGATGGTTACGAAGTGACATATAGATTTGATGCATTATTTTCTTAAGACATTATATAGATATGTAGATGTAAATATATGTATATGCAATATTTGTAAATATATGTACAAAAGTTTTGTTACTTTTAATGGCAATTGTTGAATGCATTGTTTTCAATATGTATTTTGGATTGGTATGTTTATAAACTATCTGTATTTCGAGACTTGATTTTGTTTTGTTCTGTGAATGCACGATTTAAATTAATTTGTAAAAAAAATACATATTAAACCGGGTATAAAAAAACCGATGTAAATGTAAATACCAATTACACCGGGTACAATCAAGACCAATGTAACTATAAATACATAGACTATAAATACATATTACACCGATTACAGAAAAATCGGTGTAAACTATACTTTTTACACCGGTTAAATAACCGGTGTAAATTAAAACATGTTACACCGGGTTTAAAAGGAACCAGTGTAAAAAGCAATACATATTACACCGGTTAAAAGGAACCGATGTAAAAAAGCAATACAATTTACACCGGTTATTAACTGGTGTAAATTAAAACATGTTACACCGGTTGAATAAAGCCGGTGTAATAAAGACATTTTACACCGGTTTTATTAACCGGTGTAAAAAAAATGCACATTTTACCGCGCCTATATATACACCGATTCATTTTTGAAATAACCGGTGTAAAAATCAGAATTTACCCGGTGTAACAGGCATCTTTTGTAGTAGTGACACTTGCTATACCCATGCGGTGAGCTCCCACTTTGCATGCACACATATTTCTTCTTTCCTTTGTGTGAGTTTAATTTAGTCTAAATGCATGTTGATCATTCATGATTGTGAGTGAGAGTTTCATTGCCTTCGTTATAACATGTGCAATCTTATATATGCATTCACTTTGCATCCCATGATTTTCTCACATTCATTTTCATAAGCATTTCATTGCTGCTCTCTTCTAGATTTCAATAGCTTGCATTTCTAAGTAATCTCAAAATCTTTCAGTTACTCTCTCAAAGCATTTCATTTAGTCATACATGTAGTTCACAACTCATATATTTCATTACAATTTTCTTGGGAGTGCATTACATACTTGGTGTCTCACATGTTTCAAGCATAAGTTGTTGTGCATGACCATTTCATTCTTCATTCTTTCATGCATTCTTGCACACATTCACAACACTCTCACTTCACAGCAAGTTAGCACACTACACTACACTTCACATTTGCATTTCATCACAACACTTCACTCATTTGCATATCACTCAGTCACCTCTCGCACACTTTGCACCAAAGTGGCGAGACCTCTCTAAGAGGTCTCGCCAATTTGTAGAAATACACGGCGAGACCTCGGTTTGAAGATTGTGTGGCGAGACCTCTCTAAGAGGTCTCGCCATGTTAATAGGCAAAGTGGCAAGACCTCTTAGAGAGGTCTCGCCAATTATGGTGCATTCTTGTTTTGCGATGGAAAAATGGCAAAGTACTTAGAAGTTTTGCCTTGGTGTATGCAGGTTTGGTGAAGGCGCAAAGGTGTTGGCTCAAGGGCACAAGGAAGCGGATGAAGGCGTTGGATTTGAGGCTCAAAGGCGTGAATGGAGGCTTTGACCGAGTGTCATTTTGTTTTCTTTTCTTTTCTTTTCTTTTATTTTCATTTTATGTTATGGCATTTGTGTAACAATGTAATCATTTTTACGTTGCGTTTTGTCTACGTTTCTTTGTAACCTCTATATATAGAGGATTAGTTAACCATTTGGGAGGGATGATTCGAAGAACATTCTAGAGTAGGAAACCGACTTTTGATTTTTAGAGCGGGATTTTCTCTCTCGGTTTCTCTTTCTCTCTAGTTTCTCTCTCTAGATTTTCTTCTCCGATTTCATTTCCGATCACGACTTTGTACCGGAGATTACATAATGAACTCAATCGAAGGAGCATTTGACATTCCTCTACACTTTAATCGGTGAAATCTCTCAATTCGATGGAATTTAATTGCTTAATGTTGGAATTTGATGAATATGAGTTGAATATGGAATTCTCTGGCTAATTGTGTGATATCTAGGGTTCTAAACGGATAAATACATGATCTAAAAGATTTGATGCTATGTAATTGACGTAATTCATGAGAATTGAAATCGCACTTGAATTTATTACTAGGAATCTGTTAAATTTCATATCTCTACACTAATTTTGAATGGATCAAGTTTCAACTGTGGTCGCCATGCTAAGTTGAGGATTGATTCACCAACGTTAGTGAAGATGCATGAGATGAGAACTAGAGTGTGATTGTCTAAGTCTTTACACTTGCTTTCTATGATTATTTCATTTCTGAGATTCAGGCCTCGCCATGGGAAGCTTTGATGAATTGAAACATTAGGAAAAAGTGTTAAAGAAGCTCTCTGTGTTAATAAAATAAGGCATTCAAACCTAGGTCGGGCCTCGCCATGGGATTTCCTAGGATTTGCATGTTAGAGTAGTTAGCTTGGAGAGTTGGGACGTTGCGGAGTGAAATCCACCATTCTCGGGCCTCGCCACAGGAGAGAATGGCGTTAGGAAGTACAGGGGGTGGTGTGGTCGCCAAGCTAACCACAACTTGAGCTTCTAGGCAACTTAGGTCTCCTTGAGAATTGCTAGTTCGTCAATTGCATAGTATTGATCAACTAGGTTTGAGTTCATCCGGCACACGAACCCTAGGATATCTTGTTATTCTTGATTGTTGTTACTTCATAGTTCTCTGTTCTTGTTTACTTTTGAGTTGATACCACATTCTGTTTCTTGTGACTTGCTACTAAGACAATACTTAGAACAATTTCTGAATTCAAGAATCCATCCCCTTCCCTGTTGATACGATATCCTACTCATTGCTACTACATTAGTTTAGGGTTAAAATTGCAAGTACGCGACACGCTTGTCAGGGATACCCCAATATTATTGTTGTTCAATGAATTCCAATCAAAGTTATTATAAATTACAATTACAAATCCAACTCAATTAAAAAAAATACTTTGTCCACTAATACAACATAGTTGTAATAATATAACATGGTTATTTTATTATTACAAATTGTATGAAAATTTAAATATAATCACTTAATAGTAAGTAATAGTTATAGCTCTAATCTTATTAATGTATAGTAAAATAATTTTATAGATTGCAATAACTAACAAATACATTATATGTAATTTGTATACATACTATAAAACAAAATTTGTATATAAAGAAATATAAAAACATAGAATTATAAATATGAATAAATTGAAGTAATTATTTAATATTAATTGATAATTAGATTGTATAATTATGTATAATTTATTAATAATCAAATTAAATTAAAATTTTAATTTTTTCCAAAATCGAAAACTAAAAACCGAAACAAGACCGAAAACTGAATTTCTAAATCGATTTATTCAAACCGAATTATGTTCACCCTTCATTATGTGTTTCATTCTCTGTTTTATTTTATGGATACAAATCACGTGTCTTTAACACTTATCCTTTAAAATTCACTAATCACTTGATAGTGTTTTAGTTAAATACACATGGCGTGTATCTAATATAAAATTAAATAGAAAATGAAATAGGAAATGACATAAGATTCAAAGCCCTATTAGGGCAAAACATCATTCCAATTTTAGATCTGTTGTTAGGAAGGAAAAAGCGACTCTAGTTCTAATTTTCAAATGGCAAAGTGAACATTTCCTTCTCATGATTTGTGTTCGCTTTTGATTTTTGTACAAGTCAAACTCGCATGACCAAATGTCATTTGCTTTATTTAATTGTTTGTAATGCATCGAATTTATAGATTTAAACAACACGAATTAATGGATTTATTCTCAACTAGTTGTTATGTCTTGTATTCTATTTTCATTGTTCAATGGAATTATTGGTTTTGATAAAGAAAAAGGAAAAATTGCTAAAATAGTCACTCACATTGTATAAATAAATTTATTTGGTCATCCACATTAAAAATGATGCACTTTAGTCACTGATATTTAAAAAATACATCAAATTAGTCAGTAATCAAACTCTCTTAGTTTTTTAAATAGAGAAAACACACTTTTCATCATGTACCACTTAATAAAAGTATAAAGTAGAAAATTAATTTATTTCTCAAATAAAACCCTTCATAATTTATTCATACTCGGCCACTAATGGAGAAAGAGTCCACCGATAGAAGCAGTGACGGATCTAGAAACTATAGTTTGGGGTACGAAATTATTTTTTTGGGGAGGGGGGTGCAAAATTCTAATTCTCTTAAGGAGCCAATTCAAATTTTTAACTTTTTATAGGATATAAAGTACAAATTTTAAAATCTTGAGGGGGCAACCGCACCCCCACGCCCCCCCTTGGATCCACCATTGGATAGAATGCGGCCGATGATGAATAAACTGATTGTAATGAAGGGTTTTGGTTGAAGAATAAATCAATTTTTTACTTTTATCCTTCATTAGATGATCCGTGATGTGAACGTGTGTTTTCTAAATTAAAAATGTTATCAAAATTTGGTTGAGTGACTAATTTGGTACATTTTTTAAATTTTAGTGACTAAAATACATCATTTTTAACATGGATGACAAAATAAATTTTTTAGTGTAATGTGAGTGACTGTTTTGGCAGTTTTTTCAAAGAAAAATACCTCACATAGATGTACTAAACAATTAACTAAGAAACTTTCTGGAATTAAAAGGGTTTGGAGATAATTGCCTAATTAGATATTTTATATTTTGATGTGAGATTGAAAGTTTTATCTTTTAAATTATTATTTACTGTTGTTTTTCAACTTAACTACTTTTAAGTGGATACTTCATTTTTAACTTGTTTGATTTGAATAAGGTAACACTCTAATTTGAACTTGGTTCTAAAAGATATTATTGTTGTTTTTAATGGTTAGAAGATAAGCAATAAATAAATAAATAAACTTCCTAATTTTAGGTTTATTTTTCTCTTTTTCCATTTAAAAATAGAGAGCTGTTATTGCCAGAGCAAATATTAGCATGTAGAGCAACAACTAACTTATATTCCTAATTTACCCTTAATGAGTTAAAGTTCTTATCTTCTCTCCCCTACCTTATCAGTAAGATTTATCCATTCTTTTTAATATATTTTTTCTAATATTTGACCAGTTTCTTTTTATTTACACTGATTTTTTTTCAAAATATTCATTAATATAAGACTAATTTTCATTTCCAACTTATACAAAAAGAAAATTTATATAAAATAATATAACACTTATTTTTATTAATAGTTTTGTTCACTCAATTAAATTATAAAATATTTGTCAATATACACTGCAAAAAATTTAGGCTCAGTTTGTTTAGAATTGTTTTGATATTTTATTTCACAAATTCAATTTAACTTATTTGTTTTGTCCATTTTTTCAACCAAAATTTTTAAAACCAAAAACATTGTTACGGTAATTATTTTTTGCTGCGTATTTTTTATAAATAATTATTATATTTAAATTTGACTTTTAAATTTATAATAATAAAAATTTCTTCCTAACACAATTTTTTTACCAAAATTAAATCATAAAATATTAATACAAAATTAAATTTTAAAATTTTATTAATAAATTTTTTCTTGTGATCTAATATCATTTTTAAATATTAATATTTTTTATAAATAAATTATTATGCTTAAATTTGACTTTTAAATTTATAATACTAAAAATTTCTTCCTAACTTTATTTTTTACCAAAATAAAATCATAAAATATTAATTTAAATTGAATTTTAAAATGTTATTAATAATTTTTTTCCTTGTGATCTATTAACATTTTTAAATATTAAATTGCTCATAATATATTAAAACTAATTAACTCTTTTAGTTTCTAATTTTTCAGTCGCCATGTTAGTGAAAATTTTAAACAAAAAATTTTACTTTATTATTTTCTTGGTGTTATTTGTTGATTAATTAAAAACTTTGAACTGATTTCTTTTTAATTTTACACTAAATATGAAAAATTAATTAATATAATTTAAAATTTATTTTTCTGACTAGAAACTAATTTTTAACTAAGTTATATAATTTTTTTAAATATAAGTGTTAGTGAAAATAAGTGTTATATTATTAAAAATTTAGAAAAGATATTAGTGTAAAAGAAAAAAAAAACTCAAACTTCAAACGAAAGATGTTAGAAAGAATTGATAAGATCTTGTGATAAGGTGGAAAGAGAAAATCAGGATAAGGTGAAGAGAGAAAATCTAGAGCTTGACTCATTAAGGATAAATTAGGAAATTGAGTAACTTATTTCTCTGGATGCTAGTATTTGCTCTGGCATTAAAATAACCCCCTTTGGTATTTAACCTAAAGAGTGTTGGGAAAAAAAAGTAAAAACTTTTGCTTAGTTTACTTCATATTCTTATTTCCATGTCTAATTTATTAGAAGCTTAACAACTGTAGAGTTTTTTAGGATAAAATCTACCCTAAAATAAAAATTAGATTGATAAATTTAACTTTTTGAAAATCAACATAAAACTTAAAAGATAAAATTATAAAAATCATGCTTCACAATTGTGGAAATAACTTTTTTCCTTGTTCACATTTAAAAATGATGGGATTATATTTTTTACATTAAAAAATTGTACCAAATTTATCCTTGCATATAACTCATTTCATTTTTTAATGGAAAGAAAAGTTGTCCGATCATAATATGTGCATTTATTTTTTGTTAAATAACAACTTCATCTGAATTTTTAATTGAAATTATGTACATGTATGTATGTCGAACTATCATGACACGTGTATATTTTTTCGTTAAAAATATATAAAATTAAATAAAATAATCAACCTAGTGTGTATCGTATTTTTAGTGAGTGAATTTGGGTCATTTTAGAGAACTTATCGTCTATCCAATATTATCTTATTATATTTTGTCTAGTGTTTAAAATCGCTTAGTTTCACTAAAATTAAAATTAAAGACTAAAAACATAAATATCACTAAAATTACTTTACAATTAATTAATAGACCCTAACCAATTAATTAATATACCCTAACCAATATATGAGTGAATCCGTTTGTTTATCGACATGAATGATAGCTTTTTTTAGCAAGTGATTTCATCCCTAAGAAAGAAAAAAGAAATATGGCAGACCGGCCGGTTAATGTTCATTAACTCGAATCGGTTATTATCGTCCCGTTCAGATCCCATTTAAAAATCTCTGTTCTTTTGAAACCCTAAACATTTCAATCAAAACCCTAATTGAGACAATCTGTTTTGAAAAAAAGATGACCCAAAAGGGGAATCTTTTCAAAGGCCAACAAAAAAAGAAATCAATGCCTCCCAATCGCCATGGAAAAGCTGCTCAAATTCTTAAAGGTACTCTTTTTATTTATTTTTTTAAAATTTGTTTACAGATTATATACGCAAACCCGTGCTCTATTTTTCTGTGTTTTTGTATATATCAATGGGTGGATTGAAGTGGGTTCGTGTTCACTGTGAATTTGAATTATAGGAAAAAGGGTTGTGAATCCCTAAAAAATCACAAAAAAATATGGATGCTGATCGTGTGAGCTCATTTATTTATTTATTGGTTTGTTAATTTATTTGCTTATTTCAGTTCAATGAAGGGAAATTTTAGGCTCTTTTCTTAATTTTGTATAAATGGTTTTGTTTTTGTAGTTTTGCCTGTTATTTTGAGTGGTTGGATGTTCGTACAGTTTCAGTGTAACCAATGTTCCTTTAGCAGTTGATTTCGAAGTTTTGAAATTTCTTTACTTTTGTGTGCTTCTGGAACTGTAATTATAGGTTTATGCATTGGATCTTTGATGGGGTTGGATGTTCCTACAGTTTCAGTTTAACCAATGTTCCTTTAGCAGTTTTTTTTCTTTTTTTTTGGGAAAATAGTGCCATAATACTGCTATTAAATGTATGGCACAAAAACATACAGTATGATCCACTACCCTATACAGGCTGCTGAGATTCAGAAAATAACCAAATCACCACGTCACATGTTAAATAGAAAAATCCTAAAATTGTACAATCACTCTGGTACAGTTGATCCTGTCAGTTCCATTTGGTTCTTTTGTTCACACTTTTATGCAGAACAGATACTCATAGCTCTATAGCCTCTATTTCTGTGCGTTTCAAACTTCCAAGTACCTAGTACAGACAGTAACAATTTAAACTTGCAATCAACTAAAACCTGCTGCCTAGGTACAGTTTTCTAGTAGCAACCCAATACCATAGTGGATGGTTCAGAAATGCCTCATTCTTGTGAATCTCCAACTGATCCTTACACATGGGATTCAATGAACTAAATGGACACATAGGTGTAGATTTCATCATTCCCAACAGCCTGCACAAACCCTCCCTCCCAACAATCAATTAAACCTAGATTCATTTACTACCACCTGCATGATCGCATCGTTTTTTTGCTTGAATTAACCGCTGATCATGATAAGGTGTAACTGCATAAAGCCTCCAAACTATTCTATAATCTCACCTACTGAAACTTAAAATGGAGCCTCAAGTGATTCATCCCAAACATCTGCACTTCTATTGGAAGCATCTTCTGCATCTTCCTCCATTGAAAGCCTGATATATTCTCTGTGTGCAAAACGATCCCACTCTGTCAATGTTGGGTTCTGTTGATTTCAAAGTTTTGAAATTTCTTTACTTTTGTGTGCTTCTGAAACTGTAATTATAGGTTTATGCATTGGATCTTTGATGGGGTTATCTCGAGTTAAATTTGAGTAAACATTATTTTACTGATATTTCAAATAAAATTAAGAGTTGAAGGCTTAAATTTGAGTAATTATGAGTTTATGGATTCGACTTGGTGGAGTTTTAGGATTTTCATTACTCATTTTTCATCAGTTGCAAAGAAAACTTTTTGTATTCATGCTGTGCCTGTTGTAAGAGACTTGAAGGCTTTTGTTGTATGGCCTTGTTGTGATTATTGTTCAAATTTGAACAATAGATCCAGGTATTCATAGTGTTTGTGCATTGCAAGGAGCCACATACTTCATCATTACGTAAACCTGTTACCAAAACAAGAAGTTACTAGTGACTTTATGTAAAGCAGCTCCTAGTTTTAACCAATTTATGGGCATTTTGACAATCTCTGCTGTTCTTGTTTTGTTTTTTCGAGAATTCTGTTAACAGGTACAAGTAATGTTTGATTGCCACTTCCATTTTCATCTTGCATAATCAATGAAAAACAAGTGCGTTTTATTAACCGAGGAAAGCTTGTTTATGCGTGTTTTCCAAATAGCAAAAAATTTGCATAAACTAGTCAGCAATGAGTTGTTCAGATCGAGTTTTAGTGATATTATAATGTTTTTAGTGTTAAATGAAATAGATAATGAAACAGAATACTTGAAACCCTATTACTAGAACTCAGCATACACTCGGGCAAGTTTGACCCTTCAAACTTTTTTTATCAATCCCACCTAAATTTTCTGTCCCTTTTCTGTGCACTAATCCCACTCGAAAAACCCTTAAAGCCGTAATTCATTAGTGCCCATATTCTAAAAAAGAGAAAGAAAGAGGAGATATAATATGCCTAAGAAGAATAAATCAGTCCATGTTATTCTCCATAGCAAAAATTCTCAAGCCCATAAAGGTACAATCTTTATTCTCCATATATGTGTGCATTGTGTGTTGTGTGTTTTTTTTTATCTGGGACCAAGGTCTATATAAATGTTTATGCATTCAGATTTGAGGTTTGATTATAGATATGTTGGCTGAAATGTGTGAAAATTGATTTTTTATTGAAGGGAAGAGCACAGTTCTATTGGATTTGGAGGCTGACAATAGCAATGCTAATGCCTCTTCTATAGAATCTAAGATTCTATTTTGCAAACGAGATGATTTTTTGAAACCCCAAATAGCAAAATCTATAAAAAGCAGCATTCTTGATAAGAAACCCAATATATGTACAGTTTCTGAAAGTAATGTTTTAGGGAAAGTGAAGAATTTTTTGGGGGTTATTTCAGAAGCTAATAAGAATCTGCAAGTTGATGCAAAGGGGGATTTAGAGAAATATGATATTGAAGTTCTTAATGGGAATGAAACTGAATTGATTGAAATGGATTTGATGTTGGGTGTTGCTGATCTTCATACCCCTGAGGCTGTTGCTGCTGCTGAATCTGCTTTGGCTGGTTATCAACCATCTATCTTTTTGGCTACCGGTGATAATGGTGATGATAGTGAGGATGACCAAGGTGATGATGACGACGACAGTGATAATGAGGATGGCGGTGGTAGTGATGATTACAAAAAGATGTCAAAGGCTTCTGGTGAAAATTCGTCTAGTGAAGCCTTGAGGAAGCAGCAATCGAAAAAGCGAACAAAGATTATTGAGCTCTCATAAAGATTTTGTAACATGTATAATAGAAGGTCATTTGTGGAAGTGATTCTGAAGGCGAAAATAAGAAATTCTTTCGTGAAAATTGGAGCAGAGCATTCTTTAACAAGGAGATTGATTCATGCCCTATAGAGTATTTGACATTTACTTATTTATGTTTAATGTAGGCTTTCTTGGGAAGATAATGTGGTGATTTGGTAGCAATTTGTAGTTCAGAAATCTGGTTTTGTTTAGTTTGATTGTCCTTGATATCATATCTTTGATAATGCTGATAAAGTGTTCTATGCTTATGTCCACTTTTGATTATATATCTAGCTCATAATCGTAGTTTTGGAATTGTATGTTCAAATAGCCACTCTTTAAAGAGATACTGAAAGCGAGTTGTGAATTTATTCTTGATGTGGAATTCTTGTTCTAATTTTGGTAGTGGTTATCTTGGTCTTTCAGAAGGTGTGGCATGTCAATCTTGTGGGATTCATACAATTAGTTGGTTCGTATTTGCTCTGATGAGAGCCATAATCTATTCTGTTTCTTGACTAGTACAAGATATCTGTCTACTCTTGCGGTAATACTGCCATCAAGTTTTCAATTCACGCTTTTATGTTGTTTACTATTTTCCTTTCATCAAGATATCTTACTTTTATTTTGGTATTCAACAATCCTAAGGACTTGCTGTTGTCAATTTGATGGATGATAAATCAAGTCATTTGATATTTGGGATGTTATCAAGTCATTGCTGTTCACGCTTTTCTTTCCTTTCATACTTTGTGATAGATTTGCAATTTGATGGATGGTAAAACAGGTTCTGCACTGAAAAGTTGGGAAAAAAAATGTTAGAATGAACTTGAACTTAAAAAGATCATTTTGTAAAAATAAAATGTCAAGTTAGTACACTAGTGCTGAACTAGCAAAAAATAAGCATTCAACGAGTGAGTATTTCATATTTGGGGCTGATTTGGTTATACAAAGATGTTCAATGAGTTCAATGAATCTCAGTGGTTTTTCATAGTATGAATGCATATCGACTGTTACAAACTCAGTTTTCAACTTCAAAATCATCTAAATGAAAGAAGAAATCTCGTAAACAATGCTCACAACAGCCTCTGAATTAAGGATTATGGAATGGCAAGAAATGTATTCTTTAAACAAGGCACTGGAGACCTTTCCCATCTTAACTCATAACCCTTTGCTAAACTCTTGGATTTATGCATCAGTTCTAAGTCTGCTGGTGATTTGGGTCGTGTCCATGCTCGAATCCTCAAAACCCAGTTCATTAATGAAGTGTTCATGAATAACAGACTCATTGATGCTTATGGGAAGTGTGGGGTTTTGGGAAGTGCTGGGAAAATGTTTGATAAATGTCTGAGAGAAATACCTTCACATGGAATTCCATTATAGGTGGGTTGATTGAATCAGGAGATGTTGATGAGGGTGAGAATTTTTTCCATTTGATGCCTGAACCTGATCAGTGGTCGTGGAACTTAATGGTTTCGGGGTTTGCTTGTCATGAGTTTTTTAATGAATCGCTTGAGTATTTCGTGCAAATGCATAGGGAGGATTTTAGATTCAATGATTACTCGTATGGTAGTGCACTTAGAGCTTGCGCAGGACTAAGGGACTTCAAAATGGGTTATCAAATCCATGCTTCTGTATCTAAGTCTTGGTACTCATCTGATGTTTATATTGAGTCTGCGCTTATTGATATGTACTCAAAATGTGGGAGTGTGGGTTGTGCTCAAAATATTTTTGATGGAATGAGAGAGCGCAATGTGGTATCCTGGAATAGTTTGATTACTTGTTATGAACAAAATGGGCCAGCTATTGAGGGGCTACGAGTCTTCAAGGAGATGATGAAATGTGGGATCAAACCAGATGAGATGAGTTTGGCTAGTGTGGTGAGTGCTTGTGCAAGCTTGAATGCAATTAAAGAAGGTAACGAAATTCACGCACATGTTATGAAGTTCAATAGGTTTTTGGATGATGTTGTTATATGCAATGCATTGGTTGATATGTATGCAAAATGAGGCAGAATTTCTGAGGCTAGATGTATTTTTGATCGAATGCACAAGAGAACTGTGATTTCAGAAACTTCCATGGTTAGTGGATATGCAAGAGTAGCAAGTGTTAAATCTGCAAGAGCATTGTTAAGCAGGATGATTGAGAAGAATGTGGTATCTTGGAACACACTTATTGCAGGTTATACGCAAAATGGGGAAAATGAAGAGACATTAGGACTTTTTCTTCAATTAAAACGAGAATCTGTTTCACCAACACATTACACCTTTGGAAATCTCCTAAATGCCTGTGCAAACCTTGCTGATTTAAAGCTGGGGATGCAGTCTCATGCCCATGTTCTTAAGCAAGGATTTCGGTTTCAGTATGGTCCTGAGACTGATGTTTTTGTTGGGAACTCTCTCATTGATATGTACATGAAATGTGGATCAGTTGTAGATGGCAGTTTAGTATTCAAAAATATGGTTGAAAGAGATTTGTGTTTCATGGAATGCCCTGATAGTTGGCTATGCACAAAATGGGCATGCGACTGAAGCCCTTTAATTTTTCAAGGAGATGTTGAAAGTTGGAGAGAAACCAGATCATGTCACAATGATAGGAGTCCTTTGTGCTTGTACCCATGCAGGATTGGTCGAGGAGGGGCGCCAGTATTTTTATTCAATGAGCAAGGAGTATGGTATAGAACCACTAAAAGACCACTATGCTTGTATGGTTGATTTACTCGGTAGAGCTGCACTCCTTGATGAAGCAATGAATTTGATTTAATTTATACAATGCCGATGCCTCCTGATAGTGTGGTATGGGGTTCTTTGCTCTCTTCATGTAAAGTTCATGGAGATGTCGACTTAGGTAAGTTTGTTGCTGAGAAGCTTCTTAAGCTTGATCCTAATAATTCCGGGTCCTATGTTCTTCTTTCGAACATGTATGCTCAACTTGAGCAATGGACAGATGTGAAAAGAATTCGAAAACTTATGAGACAGCAAGGTGTTGTTAAACAGCCTGGTTGTAGCTGGATTGAGAATTTGAGATTCGGAGCAACATGCATGTTTTCATGGCTAAAGATAACAAGCATCCACAGAAGAAGGAAGTATATTTACTGCTGAAAAATATAAATGAACTAATGAGGCTGTCTGGATATGTCCCTGATATTGGTGCTCTTGTTGCTGATGAGTAAGAGAAAACCGGAATATACCTCCATTAATTCCTGAGCTTGCTCGTGTTGCATAATCATTGAAATCTAGTTTTACACATCGTGTTTGTGGTATTTTCAAGTATTGACTGTCTGTTCATTACCTTTAAACTTTCCAAAAATGGAAACAAATCACATACAACAAGCTTCAAAAAAAAAAAATCTCAGTGATCTTTATCATTACTTTTAAAAGAAAAAAGTTTTTCTTTCTTTTGAACTGATAAATTGGTCACAGAAGGGTAAGTATGTTTTAGATATTTTTACTAGGTTAACATGTGAATAAATTCTCTTGGGATTGGCGGAGTTATTAGGGATAGAAAAAATAACTTATATTCTAACTTTGCTATTTGGTCTAATGAATATTCTGTTATATTATATAAATACATGCAACATGTATTTAACATTTATTTTTAGAGTTTACTAATGACTTGATAAGATTATAATTAAAAGCAAGTTACGTGTATCTATAAAATGAAATAGAGAATCGTGTTTTTAATATTTATTTCTTAGGATTCACTAATCAACTTAATAGGAAATGAAACATACGTGGCGTTTATCTACAAAATGAAATAGAGAATGAAACAGGAAATGAAACACAAAACGAAATGACAAAAACTCTTGTGAAATTGATTCATATATAACACTTGTTTCATATATGATACGGAAAATTAATGGCGGTTGAAATCGTAATTTTAATCTCCCGTCACTTTTATTGTGCGTTGAAATCATGATTAATTCCCGTTTTATATATGAACCCGCTTTATATGAGACCACCTCTTATTAAATATAGAATGAAATAGAAGATTTGAAACTTATTAGGGAAAAAAATCATTCCAATTTTAGTTTTGGTGTTAGAAACGAAAAACGGACTATAATTCTAATTTTTAAAATGACTAAGTGAATATTTTCTTTTCATGACTTGTGTTCGCTTTTGAATTTTGTACAAGTCAAACTCGTATAGCCAAAGGTCATTTGCTTTATTAAATTGTTTATAATACACTGGATTTTTATAGATTTAAACAATGTGAATCAGTAAATTTATTCTTAACTAGTTGTTATGTTTTGTATTCTATTTTCATAGTTTAGTGAAATTATTGGTTTTGATAAAGAAAAACACCTCAAATAGATGTACTAAACAGTTAAAGTTTGATTTAAGGAGCAAATCTAAACTTTCTGAAATTAAAAGGATTTGGTGGTGATTGCCGAATTAGATATTTTATATTTATTTTATATTTTGTTGTGAGATTGAAAGTTTATCGTTCAAATTATTATTTACTATTATTTTTCAACTTAACTACTTTTAAGTGAATACTTCATTTTTAGCTTGTTTGATTTGAATGAGGTAACACTCTAATTTGAACTTGCTTTGGGGTTCTAAAAGATACTATTGTTATTTTTATGGTTGGAAGGCATGTTAAAAAAAAAATTCTACTTTTAGTTTTTTTTTTCCCTTTTTCCATTTTAAAATACTTCCCTTTAGTATTTAACCTAAGGAATGTTAGGTTAACGATGGGCTTTTTACCAAAATAATGTCATTTTTAATAAAATTTATAAAACTATTGTTATTTTTATTATGATTCCAAAGTAAAGTGGACTGGCGACTTTAAAGTCGAATTTGGCAACCTCCACTCTAAAGTCACATTTGCGAACTTTGATTTCAAAGTTATTTATCATTTGTTATGTGCTTAACATGGATTGCAAGTTGTGGTTAAGTTGGAGTCCATAGGCTTGGCTCGAATGTTACAGGGTATGAGGTCGTGATTGTGGAAGCTTAACATCATGATAGATGACATTTTGGGTTTCAACTGTTTTATCCTTTTCCAGCATGTTCGGTATGAAAGGAATGTTCGGACGTTTCTTTTAGTGATTGTTGGTTATGATGCGCAACAAACCATATAATACACGGCCACTAATCAATTGCCTTTGCGAGTAAAAGGTGCATTACAGTTAGATAGGATGTCTATTCTCGATTTTATACTTGTGTAATTGTAAGGGAGTTAGTATTCATTATTTACTTACGTTTTGTCTTTGTAAGAGAGGTAATACTCTTTATTTAATTATGTTTTTATGTTTGTGCAATGGTTTTTATTATTAATAAAATTAGGGGTAGCGTTCCTCCCCATGTACGTGGTTAGCCAATTATATATATATATATATATATATAGATTGGCAGATCCCCCTTTGAGGAACTATGGCTATGTTCCTATACCTTTTTCGTTTGGTCTCAACTGTATCTGCAACAACCAATATTGTCCAGGAATATTAGGCAATGTTGCAATCCCTTAGAAAAATCTCGTGTAATCTGGGAACCATAACTATTATGTATATAGACAACTAAACCTGCGGTCTTTTGACAGTTTTTATTTTAGCCAATCATCAAAATAAAAGCATACCCTAAAGTCTCTACACATTAAAGACCCACACCTTATTAAATACAAAGCCTAAATACAAAAACTTAATTGATCACTTTAATTGGGCCTTATTTATTTGACGATATTGTAATATATAATTATTTCACATATAAGTCCAACGTTGAATTAATGATCTAACATAGAAAAGATAGAGAAAGTGTACAGATTGCAGTTACCACCAGGTGATAAGATCCATCCAGTGTTACATATTTCACTTTTGAAGAAGAAGGTTGGACTTACCACAGATATCCTTCTTGCCTGCTTTAGGGGATGATCAGCGGCCTTTAGTGGAGCCAGGAGTGATATTGCAAAGGAAAGTGATTTTCATAAACTTTGAATCTATGATTTAAGTGTTAGTTAAGTAGGCAAACCTACCTCCAGAAGAAGCCACATTGGAAAATATCACTTTTATTATATCTTAGTTTCCTTAATTTGCAGTTTAAACTCCATTCTGACTTGAGGACTAGTCTTAGGTTAGGAGAAGGGAATTGTCAATACTTCAACTCACTAATAATCATGCTTTAAATAGCCTTAGCATATCATTAGTAATGATTGAATAGTTATTGCAGCTGCTTATATAATAATTTGTTGCTTACTAATTACTCTCGATTAGAATATAAATAGTGGAGAATATGAGGTGGAAAGGCAGTTACTTGTTTGCAACTGAATCTTACTTCCTACTCAATACAATTCTCACTTGTCTTCTTTTCTTCTGATTGTGTTTCCCCCTTTTCATTATTTCAATCTCTATTATTCTGTATTTCAAGTTCAGAGCATAATAGAGACACAGAAATATAATATCTAGAATGTTACTGGAATAGAACTCACTTGTAAACACAACTAAAACTTCTTTAATCTTGTTAGAGGAACCTGCCAGAGTGGTTTTATAATAATTCTGTCTAATTCAATCTCAATTAATGTTAAACTAATATAATCACTGGAACTAGCTCAGCGGTCAAGGAATTAGTTTCACCACCTTTAAATATAGTGTTCAAAAACATAGAATAAGGGATGCATGTGAGAATATGTATATAAAAAAAAAAACCTACACATGGCAAATTGAGTGTCATGCTAGTTTAAAATAAGGGAAAATTGCCAAAATAGTCACTCACACTACATAAAAAAATTTATTTTGTCATCCATATTAAAAATGATGCATTTTAGTCAATAACATTTAAAAAGCACACCAAAATAGTCACTCAATTAAACTCCGTTAGCTTTTTTAACCGAAAAATTGCACGTCCACATCACGGACCACTTAATAAAAAGGTGATACGATCCTAGACCCGTAAGACTCTAAGAACGCAAACCCAAGATCAATTGAGAAATTTAATGAACGAATTGAATAAGATCAAATAGGAACAAAAAGGAAGCAGCCCCAAATTCAATAATGAATTGAAACGTACCTATCAAATTAAGTAATGAACACCCTAAGAAAACCTGCTTCTTAGAACCCTCACTATCCAAGAATCCAATCAATCAAACACTTGATGGAATGGAATTGTTGTTTTTCACAAAGAACCAAAGAAAGTTTTGTAAAAACTCACAAAATTCAAAATGTCAAAAGTCTGCAGCTAACGTATATAACTTGGCCTTTTATAGTCTCCCAAAAACCCTAACAAAAGTCAACAGAAAAATTCAAAATTAACGTTCAGCGACAGTTTCGGACGAGGGGTTCGGACGGCCGAAAGTCTGCTGAGGGCGTCCGAAACTCTCCAGAGAAATTTCAATTTTTCTTCAACAGTTTCGGACGGCAGTTTCGAACGGCCGAAAGCCTGCTGAGGGCGTCCGAAACTCTCCAGAGAAATTTCAATTTTTCTTCAACAGTTTCGGACGGTAGTTTCGGACGGCCGAAAGTTTTGCTGAGGCGTCCGAACCTCTCCAGAGAAATTCATTCATTTTCTTCAATCAGTTTCGGACGGCCGAAAGTCTGCTGAGGGCGTCCGAAACTCTCTAGAACTTCTCTTCTTCATTCCAATGCCTCATTTCGATCCACCACAATATTGAACTCTATTCTAGACACTTCCAAACAAGAAATGATGGTTGCGTCCTCCTCACGAGCTTCACGAACAAATTCTTGCTAACTTCTCTACCAACAATGTACTAGCTATGTTAGTACAACTCCCACTATCAATGATCAAGCTACACACCTTTCCTTGCACATGACACCTAGTATGAAAAATATTGTCCCTTTGCACTAACTCCACTTCTATCTTAGATTGGACACTCAATACCCTTAAGTTGACAAGTGCCTCTCCCCCCATTGGTAGCTCGTCCTCTCCTTCACTCTCCTCAACACATGGCACATCATCCTCATCATCGGAATGCACACTCTCACACTCCCCATTAGGTAACAAGAACATTGTCCTTTTGTTTGGACATTCGGATTGTATGTGCCCTACACCCTGGCACTTATAGCACTTTATGTCTCTAGTCCTTTCATCTCAACCTTCTCCTTCCCGGCTTCCCATTTCCGTTCTACCGTAGGTTTGGGGTGAACATTAGCATTTCCAGGTTTTGTAATCGACAATGGTTTATTATCCTTCCAAGTACTCTTCCAAGTACTCTTCCCTTTACCCTTAATAATTCTCTCAACTTTCAAGGCCTTATGAAATAACTCCTCCATGTCATTATATTCTTGCAAGTCTACCACATCAGCTATCTCCCTATTCAAACCCGCCACAAATCTGCCCATTGTAAACTCAGGATCCTCATCTATATTGGCCCGAATTAAAGATACCTCCATCTCCTGAAAATACTCCTCTACACTCTTATTACCATGGTTCAAGGTTTGCAATTTCCTCACTACGTCCCTTTGGTAATGAGTAGCGACGTACTCTTTCTTATCAACCTCTTAACCTCCGCCCAAGTCCTAATTGGCCTCATTCCATACCTCCTTCTATTGTGTACTAACTGGTCCCATCAAATTGAAGCATAATGAGTAAACTCCACTACTACTAACTTCACCTTTTTCTCCTCCGAATAGTCATGACACTCAAAAACATGATCTACCCTCCTTTCCCACTCTAAGTAAACCTCAGGATCATTCTTCCCGTGAAATTCTGGAATTTTCATTTTGATAGATCCTATGTGATTGTCCCTTCTCCTATCATTCCTATCATTCCTATTATTCCTACCTCGACCCCGTGTCCTTTCATCTTCCTCCTCCGACTCTTCCTCATATTCTTCCCGCTCAAACAATGGATTCCTACCCGTTCCCTCCCTAGTTGTTGTTTCAGTAGTCTCTAGAAAGTCAAGCCTAATATTGATTTTGTCAAACTGTGCTTGAATAGCTTTAAAAACAGTTTCAATATTGAATGTTGGTTCACTAGTACCTTTGAGTGCAGATCCACTAGTTCCTTCCCCACTCATGATGAATTTTGGGAATATTATATTTATCCTCTCCACTCCCTAAGTGTTTACTCTCACTCTCGTGTATCACTCAATATATTGTGAACCTCTCTTAACCTTCTTTACAAGTCTTTGAGTTGAACAACCACTCACACATCAACCAAGGATCTAATTGAACAAAAATGTTTAAAGAATAGTATAAAACTCTAAGGATCAAGAATGAAATTCAGGCAACAAGAACAAGAAAGTTACCCAATAACAAGAAAAAATAAAGACTCACAAAATTTAAGCAAAATAATGGAACAATGGTTCACAATGATAGGACACAAAAGTTGGCTTAAACCAAAACAAATTTCAGCAATGCCCAAAATACCACATTTCCACAAAATGCAACCCAATAGCTTAAGATGGCAAGATACAATGAACTCCCCAATACCAACAAAAACTTTGCACTAACCTAATTTGACTTAGTGCAGCAACTTATGATCATATGTTGATAAGGAAATTCTGCACAACTTATCAATGCAACAAATTAAAGAAACTTTCCAAGAAATCAAGGCAAAGATGTTACCTAGAAAACTTCAAGCTGAAACTTAAGAATCAAGACTCAAATTGGCCCTTTTTTTTCTGCACTATTCTTTTTTCACGTCTTTTCTGCACTTTTTTTTTCTGTAGTTTTTTTTAAAATTTCTTCTTTGCCACAATCTGCAAACAATGAGATCACCAATACCAAACAAGAACAACAATATAGAAAATTCAAACACAAACTATCAAAGATGCAATTCTTTGATGAAAATTTTCCCAATTTAGCTCCGATACCAAACTGATACGATCCTAGACCCGTAAGACTCTAAGAACGCAAACCCAAGATCAATTGAGAAATTTAATGAACGAATTGAATAAGATCAAATAGGAACAAAAAGGAAGCAGCCCCAAATTCAATAATGAATTGAAACGTACCTATCAAATTAAGTAATGAACACCCTAAGAAAATCTGCTTCTTAGAACCCTCACTATCCAAGAATCCAATCAATCAAACACTTGATGGAATGGAATTGTTGTTCTTCACAAAGAACCAAAGAAAGTTTTGTAAAACCTCACAAAATTCAAAATGTCAAAAGTCTGCAGCTAACGTACATAACATGACCTTTTATAGTCTCCCAAAAAACCTAACAAAAGTCAACAGAAAAATTCAAAATTAACGTTCAGCGACAGTTTCGGACGAGGGGTTCGGACGGCCGAAAGTCTGCTGAGGGCGTCCGAAACTCTCCAGAGAAATTTCAATTTTTCTTCAACAGTTTCGGACGGCAGTTTCGGACGGCCGAAAGCCTGCTGAGGGCGTCCGAAACTCTCCAGAGAAATTTCAATTTTTCTTCAACAGTTTCGGACGGCAGTTTCAGACGGCCGAAAGTTTTGCTGAGGCGTCCGAAACTCTCCAGAGAAATTCATTCATTTTCTTCAATCAGTTTCGGACGGCCGAAAGTCTGCTGTGGGCGTCCGAAACTCTCCAGAACTTCTCTTCTTCAATTCAATGCCTCATTTTGATCCACCACAATATTCTCCATTCTAGACACTTCCAAACAAGAAATGATGGTTGCGTCCTCCTCACGAGCTTCACGAACAAATTCTTGCTCAAATATATTCTTAATCAACGTGTGTAGTGCGTTCCTCATACGTTTAGTCCTCGAACGAGTCATAGGTCTACCAACTCCTTGCAATGGATCATCCACAAAGCTTCTTGGGTGAGCTTCCTCATCAAAGGGTAAAAGTGAAAAATCAAATTATTTTTCACACAAAATCATTCTTTACAATCGATTTATTAATCATTTGTCACTTTCTATCGGTGGACTTTTTCAGTATTAACGGTAGAGTATGAATAAGAAAAATACGATTTTTCGCTTTTACCCATTTATTAAGTGTATATGATATGAACGTCTGTTTTTTTAGTTAAAAAAAGCTAATAGAGTGTGAGTTTTTATTAAAAAAACCTAATAAAATTTTGTTGATGACTAATTTGGTACATTTTTTAAATGTCAGTGACTAAAATGCATCATTTTTAATGTGAGTGACAAAATAATTTTTTTGTACAATGTGAGTGATTATTTTGGTAATTTTCCCTTAAAATAATCATTATCTTAATGCCATTTCGACTAGCTTAATAAAAACTTAAATCAACATAGGCGGGTTCACATCTAATGAATAGTGCAGTTTATATAAGCAAAATCAAGAAACTACCCCTAACATATCATTAGCTTAATGTCATTTCGATAAACCAACACATGGCAAAAACCTAAACCACCCCTAATATAGACGGGTTTATATTTCCCGAATAGTGCAGTTTATATAAGCAAAAGCAAGAAACCACCCCTAATACATCGTTAACTTAGTGTCATTTTGATAAACCAATACATGACAAAAATATAAACCACCCCTAACATAGACAAATTCACAATTTATATAAGCAACAACATGTATCGGATAACAAGTAAACAAAACTTCCAAGCAACTTAACTTATAAACCCGTTTACACATTTCGACGAGTTTTATTACCGTTATTCTCATAATTTAGAAACACTACTCTATCTCTCTATTAATATAGCTTAAATTGATTTTCTTAAGGCTAATTTATTTTTCCAAACTGTTTCATATAGACAGTAAATTTTGATTCAAAATTAATTTTATATCTGATGAGTACTAAAAATCTCGCGTCGTCAAAGTACTGGTGGCAGGTCGTCTGGACGTCCGAGAGCTCCGAAGACCTGCACAAAATCCCCGGGATTGGTCCCAGGGAGAATACTCCGATGCCTAAGTCAGTAATGAGCCTTAAGCATATATCGATAAGTAATTGAGAGTACTTGAATCGAATCCCCCTCCTTTGTGAGGAAGGGTTTGTATTTATAGAATACATACCTGAATTAGAGTTGTATTGAAACTCTAATAACATACCTTGAAGAAGGGTTTATTGTAGTAAGAGTTGTAATAGAATTGTAACTCTTAGTTCATAGAATATGATTAGAGAAGTAATAGGATTCCCATAAGCTTAATAACAGTTGTATTAGGAGTCTATTTCTGAGGTATTATACTTGTAATAAAATTCAACCCTCATCAATAGCCCCTCAGGTCGGATTGTACATATACAACTCCGATCTGAACAATATCAATTTTCCGCACCGACTTCACGTCACGCACGTTCATTACTTCAATTCGTGGCCGAAAAATAAGTTCCCACGTTTCCACTTTTTAATCCACAACTTATCTTACAACATCCTTCGGCGGCACGTTCTCCCACGACAGCTGTCGTGTCTTTTCGAATTCCCTTACCCTTAACTATAAATAGGGCGTTTCAGAATCCATTTGCTACATTCTCCATCCAAAGCTCTCGAATTTCAGCTCGGTTTTCTGAGAGATTTCGAGCATTTGTCCAACCTTTTCATCTTACAATCCAGCTGCCTTAGATCGTCTCTATCTCCTCATTTACAAGTAAGTAATGTCCAACTCTGAACATTCCAATTCTTCATCTGATATTTGATCTGAAAATAACTTAGATCAAGAGTCACTTGCACACGAATCCACTTCTTCTAGCTGTTATTCTGATCCTTCTAGTGATTCTCATAGTCAGGATATCCAAGATAACTTAGCCAAAACTCTGAAAACCTCTAAGAAATTTAATTCAGATCGGTTAGGTATGGAAAACCCTGAACCAAAAAATTTGGATGCCTCAGATAGTCAAGTTTTAGGGATTAACGCGGATCAATTCTTTTCTGAACCTATCCCTTTAGCGATAGAATTCCCAGAGGATGAACCTTCAACCAGCCGACCTCAACAAAAAGACCAGCCTTCTTCTAGTCGAACTCAAAAATCCCTTGAATCATTGAATACGACCACAAAACTCACAATTATCAAATTAGAAACCCTTAATTCAACCACAGATTTTTCTGCGCTTATAAAAATTCGCGAAGACTTTCACATAAGCCCCCAAGTTATAATTAGAGCTTCTGTAGAGGGGGAAGTCGCTAGCCGTCCTCCTGAAGGGTTTGTTGGAATATTTGTAGAACAGCTTAAATCTAGTCTAAGATTTCCTTTGTCCAAATTCATCAAAAATGTTATTGCCGATTATAAAATCAGCTTAACTCAACTAATCCCGAACGCGATTAGAATCCTGATCGAATTCGAGCTGTTCTTTAAACACCTCAAACACAAATGTTCTGTCGCATACTTTAGACATTTTTTCTGCCTAAAATCCTCTGGAAAGGACCCGGGCTGGTATTACTTCACCCGACGATCTAGAAAACAACCACTCTTGAGCGGAAAATTAAGTTCCATTCACGAATGGAAAGACAAATTCTTCTTCCTTAAACTCAAGTCGGTAGGATGCGAATGGTATTGGAAGGTCGCTGGTCGCGTTTCTGACCCCATTTCGATGAAGAAACTGCCAAAAGAACTTTCTGAAAAACTCGAGAATGAAAAACGAGTTATCAATACTAACTTCTTTCCTGAGAAAGTGTTAGTGAAAGCAAAGATGAGCCCTGCCGACCATCCAGACTATGAGAAAAATGGGAAGAAGGGTATTATTTGCTCCACATCATCTTACATAAAATTTGTTTTTCTATATTGCTGATCGGATTTCTTATATATTTGTTTTCATCTTTAGTGGCAAGTATTGAAGATCTCTTTGAGGATATCCCCGATCCTGTGGCAGTGGAGGATGAACCTCACACCACCGAAGCCCTCACCGACAAGGGGAAAAAGAAGACCGAAGATAATAAACCATTTCCCTCATCGGGTAAAGATAAGGGAAAGGGGAAGAAGCCTCCTCCTAAGCACGGAGCTGGAAAATCCTTAGAAGCTGTAGCCGAGCTTCTTCAAAAAAGAAAAGCCGAAGACCTTGAAGCCGAGAAGCAAAAGAAAGCACGGCTCTAGGATCTTAACATGGATGAAGATGACGAGGTGATCGGTCCTTCATTACTTGAAGATCTTCCCGCCCCATTTTTTAAAGAATTGGAGGGCGAAACTTCTTTTCCCAGTATGCATTTTCGTCCCAACCTGGGGATGACCATTAATGATAGGCTGTCTATGGAGACAACTCCTAATTTCATTTACCACACTTGCCCTCGTCGGGATAGGAAAGCAATGAGAAGAACATATATTTCTATTCTTCACGAACGACTCGCTCTTGGCGTGGCACAGGTATTATTCCAAGTTTTTTTTAACCTGTTTTGTTACTAAAAGCAATCTTTTCTGCTCGCTCAACCTTTATTCAGGTCATGGCCCTCACCTCGGAAGTCATAGATCGCAGCGATGGATTTTCTGAGAAGTTAGAAACTCTTTCGATTGAAAAAGACGCTGCTAATGAGGAAGTCGAAAAACTCACCTCCTCCCTAGATGCCGAGAGAAAAGAGACAACAAAGATGAAGAACGAGAATGAACTCCTACAAGTATCTAACAACGAACTGTCTGCCAAATTAAAATTAGCAGAAGATCGTCTAGCATATCTTGAAGGAGAAGGCTCTTCGTAAATAATTTCAAACTTCTTATCATCCGACGAGAGAAAGCAGATTCTTGTCAAACTTGTCACTCCAGCTCGCAACCATGGCTATCATAGGGCTTTGGTCACACTGAAAGAGAAGGTTCCTGACTTGGACATTACATCAGAAAAGGGTTACAATGTCAAGTCCATTAAAGCCTTGGACCAAGCTTTCACCGATCTAAAACTTGTGAAAGTAGATGGTTCGAAGTACGTTCCTGAGATGCCCAAGAAAGACGATGGAGTTGACAAGAACTGAGCCTGTGAGCTCACTTTACTTGTAATAGCGCTGTAGATTTACTTATTTCCTAAGCAGCTGTTTGACCAATTTTTGGTCTTTTTGGATATTGTTCTTAATTTTTAATGCTCTTTTGATATCGTTTTAATCTAACGTCTCTTTATGCATTTCGACTTTCGATTCATAACGACTCCTCAAATGTTATAATGATTCGAACTAAAATTCGAGCTGATTGCAGTGTTTGAACGCGACAATCCGATCAAAACTAAATAGCTCGTTTTGTTTTGAGTTGCATATTTTATTGATAAGTAATTTGAACTAAATCTGTTCAAATTAAACCAAGTTCAACTCAATTCTCCAACGTGCTTTGCACATTAATATCCGATCAGAAATGAACAGAAAGTTAATTCGATCTGAACTAAACTGATCGTGTATACGCACTCAATCAGGTTTGCATGTTTGCTTTTTGGCGGAAGAACTAAAATCTCGTTAATTTGAAATGGATCAAACTAAGATTTGCACCTGATATTTAAGTTAATTCGAAACGAACTAAACTTGTAGAGTTTGCATGTTTCCTTTTTGACGAAAAAGCAATCATACGACCTGAAATCTATTAATTTGAACTAAATCAAACTGATTTGCGTTTAGTCTGGATGTTGTCCTTTTTGTCGGATAATCCATAAAATGATGTCGTAAAATCCAATTAAGGTCGGAGTTTGCAAATACGACACAATCAAATTAACAAACTCAAGTTATAAGAATGAACTCATAAAGAGTTGTTTTTATTAATGTGTAGCCTTTAGGCTGAATTACACTTATTGAAGCATCATAGCGCTTTGAATAACTAAATACGTAAAACTATTGATAGTATCTTAGCAAGTTGATGATGTTCCACATCCTTGGAATAGTTTTCCCCATCAATAGTTTCCAATTTGTAATTTCCAGCCTTTCCGACCTGAGTTACCCTATAGGGTCCTTCCCAGTTCGGATCAAGCTTTTTGAGTCCTTGAACCCGACTTGCTTCATTCTTACGCAGCACCAAATCTCTGGGTTGAAACTGAGTTTTTCTGACTCGCCGATCATAATATCGGGCCATCTCAGCCTTGTACTTGGCCTCTGCAAGATGTGCCATCTTGCGCTTTTCTTCCAGCAGATCCAAACTTAAATGCAGTTCTCCAGAGTTAGCCTCTGAGATGAAGTGGATGGTCCTTGGACTTGGGAGCCCAATTTCAGCTGGTATTACAGCTTCAGAATCATAAACCAAACTAAACGGAGTTTCTCGGGTTGCTGTTCTTGGGGTAGTTCGGTACGCCCATAGAACATTTGGCAGTTCTTCGACCCAATCACCTTTAGCTCTTCCCAGCCTTGTCTTCAACCCTTGGATAATTATTCGATTGGTGACCTCAGTCTGTTCGTTTGCTTGAGGATGTGCTACCGAAGTGAAATGTTGTTTAATATTCAGCTCTTCACACCAGCTTTTGAACGGATCATGAGCGAACTGAGTACCATTATCTGACACGATAGTGTTTGGTATTCCAAAGCGACATACGATCTGTTTCCAAACGAACTTAATCATACTTTTTTCGGAAATTTGTGCAAGTGATTCGGATTCTACCCATTTTGTGAAGTAGTCAATAGCCACTACCAAGTGCTTAAGCCGTCCAGGAACTTCAGGAAAAGGTCCAACGATGTCAATTCCCCATTGAGCAAATGGCCATGGACTTTGAATTGTGACCATCTCGGTTTGTGGGAGATGTCTGACGACGGCATGGATTTGGCAATTAGGGCATTTCTGCACCAAATTATGTGCATCCGAGCTCATCGTAGGCCAGTAATATCCCAACCGCGTCTCCTTCTTTGCCAATGTGCGTGCTCCGACATGACTTCCGCATGATCCAAGATGGATTTCTTTCATAACGTACAACGCCTGCTCAGGTCCTATACAACGCAACCAAGGCATTAGATAACCTTTTTAAACAAAACTCCATTTTGGATAGTGTACCTGGCTGATCGCATAATCAATTTTCGAGCTGAAGTTTTATCTTGCGGCAACTCTCCATTTGTCAAATAATTGATAATTGGAGTCATCCAAGTATCTCCCACATCCTCGACCGCTAGAACTTGTAGCTCTTCAATACTTCTTGTTGGCAAAACCTCCACCAAAACTTTTTTGGTGAGATGAACATGTGCTGAAGATGCTAACTTACTGAGCGCATCTGCTCGTTTATTCTGAGCTCGGGGTACTCGTTCTATTATGAATTCCTGAAAATTTTTCTTCAAGCCTTCAGTTTTATCCAAATATTTCTTCATGTTTGGAAACGGTTTGTCAGTTAAGACATGGATTTCATGCACTTGGAAGTATGGTTTCAATCTTCTTGAAGCGTTGATTAACGCCAGTGCTAGTGTTTCCATGGTGGGATATCTCTGTTCGGCTCCCTACAAAGCTCTGCTCGTGTAGTATACTGGCTTCTGTATCCCCTGATCGTCTCTGACCAGGACTGCACTGATGGCTGCATCACTTGCTGCCAGGTACATATACAAAACTTCTCCATGAACTGGAGTTGATAAGACTTGCACATTTGCCAAATATTTTTTCAAATCTTCAAAGGCTTTACTGCAACTTGCATCCCATTCAAAGTTTTTTGCTTTCCTTAATGCCTTGAAGAAAGGCAAACTGCGATCAGCCGATCTGATACGGATGGTCTATGGATGGAGATCCTCAACCACTCGCAACCCTCACCTTTGGACCGTTGTTGTTGTTTAGCTCTCAATAAACTCTCATGCTCACTCTTTCTATTACACTTATTTTGCTTACAGCCTATGCTAACTAAGTCATTCTTTTGACTTTCTTTTTCATCTCTTTCTTTCTTTTGCTTTTCTAACTCACTCGTTTCTTTCTCTTTTTCATCCCTCAATTTAGCACAAGATTGTGCAATTCTTGCGTGATCTTCAGAAATTTGACAAGGCGTTAAAGCACGAAGATTAAACTTTTTACCATCATTTATGAATGAATAGCAATTTTTGAGCTCTTTATAAACACCCTTGCAAGCAAGTTGCCATGGTTTTCCCAATAAAAGATGGGATGTTTGCATAGGAAAATATGTCACATAGTACCTCATCTTTGTAATTCCCCACATAAAATGCAACCTTGACTTGCATAGACACCCATACTTCACCACAATTATCATTCCATTGCAGCAAGTAAGGATTTGGATGTTGTGTGGTTTGCATATTCAACCTTTCTACCATTAGCTCACTAGTAAAGTTAGAGCTTCTTCCACAATCAATCTCCATTATACATACTTTATCTTGTACCTTAAACCTTGCATAAAACCCTTTTTCACATGATGTAGTTGTGGTTTTATACTCCATTGATTAAACCTGCAAGTTAGTAAAGAGATCGCAAGAATATAAAGAAATCCTCACGGGTTCCTCTCTATTTGGGTGAGTAATTACTCTCATCTCTATTATGAAGGCTTTTCTCGTGTATGTCCTATACTAATACTCTCAAACTATTAGAACTTACTGTTTCAATGATTAGAAGAACTTGTCTCAACCAAAGTATTCAACTCCAAGATTCACACAAGTTAAATCAAAGAAGTTTTAGGTAATTCACGTCACAAGAGTATTTGAGAACACGTGTGGATATAACTTGATAGCTTCAGAGGACTACGACTTTAAAAACTAGACAAGAAAACAAAAAGAATGGCGTTTGAATCACAAAATTTTGATCAAAATTGAAAAAGATATAGCACTTTTAAGTTTCGGACGACCCTTTCGGACCCCTGTCACCGTCCGATCCTAAATTTCAGAGAGTCACACAATTTTCAAAAAGTTTCGGACGACCTTTTCGGACGACCCAACCCGTCCGATCCTAAACTTCAGAGACAATGATTTTTTTGCAGAGTTTCGGACGACCTTTCGGACGACTATTACAGTCCGATCCTATTTTTTTGGCCTTTTTTTTTTTGAATTTGGCCTCTCTCTTTTTTTTGTCCAATCAATCAAATTTCAAGATCTTTCCAAAAACTTTGAATTTGCAAGTGCCTCTTTGACAAGTTATTCAAGATTCACAACAAGAATCAATAATCAAGCTCAAGAACCAAATTTTAGTGCTTTCGAAATTTCAAGAATTTCAAGAAGTTCAAGAAAGTCTTCAAGAACTTATCTTTTTCGGGTGGAACAAAAGTTTGATCAAAATGTACTTTAGTAAGAGTGATTCAAAGAAATCAATGCAAAAGAAAGAACTCAATTTGGATAAGAAACAAGGAAGTTATGATATGATGACCTAAAAATCGAAACTAGGGTTTTGAAGAAACCCTAATTTTTCACCTATGGTATAGACGTGATTTCAGCAATAAAAACAATAGAATCCAACACTATGAAGTCAAGCAAAATTAGTGCAGAATATAGACACGAAATTTAGCAACAAAACGGAAAGAAAACAAGACAACAAAGAACACTAAAACACAAGACAAGAGCAAGATGAATTCCGGGCAGATTTTTGTCAAGTTATAAGCATGCGATTTTGACAAATTTTAAGGACTAGATAATGACGACCTAGGACAGCAATGGAGACACGAAAATAGCAGCAAAACAATGCAAAAGAAACTGAAGAAATTTACGCAAGAAAACAGCAAGAAAGACGCAACAAGAAGAACAAAATCCGAGAAGGACTAAACCTGAATTTTGGAGACGAAACAACAACCTGGATTTGCTCTGATACCAATTTGATACGGATGGTCTATGGATGGAGATCCTCAAACACTCGCAACCCTCACCTTTGGACCGTTGTTGTTGTACCAAGAACTCAATCTCACAAGAACACAAAGAAACAATGCGGAAACACAAACAAGAAAAGATATAAAACGGATGTTCTTGATTGAAGACAATCAAACCCAACACGTTATAACAAAAAGAATCCAATTCAACCTATGTAAATCAAGAGTTGAACAGTTTTCAGTTTGGCCTGTTCTTTAAATCAAGAACGGGTAAGTTCTTCCTAAGGTCTTAGCTTAAGAATCACGGTTCTTATGAATATTCAACTGAAATCAATTGAATAACTCACATTTTTCCTACTGCTTTTCACGGCTGCAAGAAGGCTTTAAGCAATGCTTAATTTTATCAAAATTCTTTTCTTCCTATTTCATGTGAAAAACTCACCTATAAATAGGCTACAAAAACATGAAACCCTAACTAAATCCTTATTGGAAAAGGATTGTTAAGTCGGTTATCAAGGAAAAGCAAAACACATTTTTGCTTCCTTCTATAACTAACTTTCCTAAAACAAACTCTTAAGAAGTAAAAAATTTGACTTCTTAAGTTTCCTAAACTTTTACTTGCCATTATCATGCAAGATAATTGGATCAAGTAGTTACTTAGCCCATAATTAAACATAAAGATTTAAGCCCATAATTAAATGTTTAATGGACTTAATTATTACAAAATAAATCCTATCAAAATACTAAATGAATGGAGTGATCCATTATGGCAAAGCTCAAGCACGCCATCTTGGTCTTCAATGTAGTCCATGAAATCCGCGACAGAAATCTGCCAGAATCCCGTCACTTATTTTGTCAGCCATATTCCACGATGACACCATCAGAATCTTGGAAAACATAAAACATGAAAGTTGTAACTCTATCTCTTATCGTTCCAGGGCTTCTTGAATCATGCAATTCCGAGTTATATCGAAAGAGTTATGCCAAGAATACCAAACTGTGACAGAAACTTTCAGGATAAATAATTGACTTTAACACCATGGGTAATGACACGGCTTATTCTCATCATGATCTGGACAAGAATCTATTCAATGCATCCAGGCGGCTAGTAAGCCTCTGTACATCATTCAAGCTTTGGGGAGGTTTCATATCTAAAATCGCCTTGATTTTTTCTGGATTTGCTGCGATTCCTTGGTTTGAGACCATATGACCAAGAAATTTTCCCGAGCCAACACCAAATGTACACTTCTTTGGGTTTAGCTTCAACCTTGTTTCTCGCAACTTCACTAAAGTTTCTTTCACGTCATCCACAAAGGTTGCTATCCTTTTGCTCTTAATCAGCATGTCGTCAACATAAATCTCCATGTTACGTCCGATCTGATCAGAGAAGATTTTGTCCACCAGTCGCTGGTATGTAGCACCAGCGTTTTTCAAACCAAATGGCATCTTTGTATAACAGTAGGTCCCCTTTTCAGTTATGAACGCCGTTTTCTCTGCATCGTCTTCATCCATCTGAATTTGGTGATAGCCTTTATAGGCGTCCAGAAAACATAAGACCTCAAATCCGGAGGTCGCGTCCACCTTCTGATCAATTATCGGTAAGGGATAACAATCTTTTGGGCAAGCTTTGTTTAGGTCGGTATAATCAATACACATCCGAAGTGCGGTGTCTGGCTTTGGAACCATAACAGGGTTGGCAAGCCAGGTCGGGTAGAAGACCTCTTTTATTATCTTTGCTTTCAGCAACTTATCAACTTCTTCATATATGGCCCGATTACGATCTGGCGCATACTTCCTTTTCTTCTGCTTGATTATTTTGGCAGATTTATCAATGTTCAACTTATGAACCATCAGGTCTGGAGAAACACCTTTCATGTCGTCTGTGCTCCAAGCAAAAACATCTTTGAAATCCGACGAGAGGTCTACCAGTTCTTGTTTCGTCTCTTTCGGCAGTGATGATCCGATAAGGACTGTTTTGTCTGTGCTAGATTCATCTAGACATATTGTATCTGTTTCTTCTGATATCGTCCTTACTTCATCTCGGTTTCCTGTTTCCACATAGTGCACATTTGCAACTTGCTGCTTTTTGCTTCCCTTCAAAGCAATCATATGACATTCTCTCGCTAACTTTTGATCACCTCGGATCGTAGCAATTTCGGCTTCAGTAGGGAATTTCATGACGAGATGGTATGGAGACCAGATAGCCTTGAGTTGCACCATGGCAGGTCGTCCCAGAATAACATTATATGCAGATGGAACATTAAGGACTGTGAACTCAACGTATATGAGCCGAGTCTTGGGATGTTCTCCCAGTGTCACTGGCAGGCTTATCGTGCCAATAGGCATTGACGTCTCTCCTGAAAAGTCGATGAGGTGTGATTGACAAGGTTTTAACTGTGTTTTGTCAATCCCCATCTTTTGGCAAGTTTCGTAATAGAGAATGTCAGTCGAGCTGCCGTCATCTACATATATTCTATGAACTTCCTTATTGGCGATGATTGTTTTAATTAGCAATGCGTCGGCATGTGGAAATCTGGTCGGTACAGCATCTTCTTCTGAGAAGGTGATGGTATCTGACGATTTGAATCGTTTGTGAACTGGTTCTTGTTCATGAATGCTTCTGTTCTTTGAATTCTTTGAGGTCATCGAATCCCCCATCATATGGACCTCCAATAATGGTATGAATTACTTCCGTGACATTTTTGTTTACTCAGGATTCCTTTCATCACCATTATCTCTTCTTCTCTTTTCATCCGGAAGATCTGGGTCTTTCCTGTCTTCAGGTTGGTTTGAAGGATTTTTTAAGACAAACTCCTTTAGATGGCCGTTCTGAATTAACTCTTCTATATACTTCCTCAGGTCTTTACAATGTTCTGTGTCATGACCATGTTGATTGTGAAACTTACAAAAGAATTTTTTACTTCTTTTATTATCAGGAGCTGTCATCCGTTATGGATATCTCACATTTCCTCGGTTCTCCATTATTGCAAGCACCTCAGTCTGCCTTTTATTCAATAAAGTGTAATTTTTACCTTCACCTACTGCAGAAGAGTTGTGTTGTGCTTTATCGAATTTTTCAAACTTCTGTTTGCGATTTCCACTACCAGATGATTTGTTCTTTTCTTCCCTCTTCTTTTCAGATCCTCTATCATTGTCTCGCTTTTGCTTATCTGCATCTTCGCCTTTTGCGAATTTCCGAGCTCGTTTCATCATCTCTTCCGTACTTATAGGAGGATCTATAACAAAATCCTTGTCCAGTCTCCCAGGTCGTAGACCATTAGTAAATGCCCCAATGACTACTTCCTCTGACCTGTGACCCACTTCTAAACTTTCGTTTATGAACCTGTCGATGTACTGAGTTAACGACTCTGAATCTCCTTGTTTCACATTGAGCAATTCCACAATTGTTTTGACAAATTTTTGCCTTTGCACAAATCTGCTTGTAAAAGCTGTCTTCATTTCACTGAAACTTCTAAAAGACCTGGGAGGAAGATTGTCATACCACAATCGAGCAGTTCCCATCATAGTTATGCCAAAACATTTGCACAGAATTTGATCGGCGTAATTATAAATTCTCATGCTCTGCACATAATGATGTACATGTTCTGCTGGGTCTCCTTCTCCATTGTAATACAACAGAGTTGGCATCTTAAACTTATGCGGAAGAGGATAGTTATCCACATCGGTCACAAACGGAGAGGTCACACCCAAATCATCATCATTACGTTGTGGTTGTGAAGTGTGAGGAAGGTCGGATGGGCCTATGTCTCCGAATTGCCAATTCTGATTTCTTGTCTGGTCGTTCCTCGCATATTGGTTATCACCAGTATGATCTTCCATTCTTGTACGTTGACGATAATGTAAATATCTTTCATACCTATTCGGTGATCGTGAATCTCTTCAGCGAGATGAAACCGAAATATGATCTTTATTCTGACCTCGATTTTGATTTCGGTTTGGATCTCGAGTCTGATCTCAACTATTCCTGTTAACACGCTCTTCTGCTTTCAATCTGAGCTCATGTTCTTTTTGAAGTTCTAATCGAAGTTCTCGTTCACGATTTAAGTAACTTTCTCGCATCGCTTGTTCCCGATCTCGCTGTCTTGCATCGCGAGCTTCTTGTTCAGCCAAATTATTGCCTGGAGCATGGCTTCCTGCTATCATAGCCTGAATTCGCTGTCCATTATCAAGCAAGAACTTGAGCACCTCTGGTGAATCCAAGTTCACAATGGGAATTGAACTTCCTTCTTGATTCTGACCGGAACCCTGTCCGTCTTGAAGAGGGGTCCTGTTGGACGACCTCGCAGGTTCATCCCTTAAAGGAGGGTTGTTTTCCCCCTGACGATCAGGATCAGGAGGATGACCAGTTGGCTGCTTATCCATCCTTGATGTCTGCAAACGAGTAGTAGGCATATTATCTTCTGCCCCACGGTGGGCGCCAATTGATGAGTCCTAAAAATCTCGCGTCATCAAAGTACCAGTGGCAGGTCGTCTGGACGTTCGAGAGCTCCGAAGACCTGCACAAAATCCCCGGGATTGGTCCCAGGGAGAATACTCCAATGCCTAAGTCAGTAATGAGTCTTAAGCATATATCGATAAGTAATTGAGAGTACTTGAATCGAATCCCCCTCCTTTGTGAGGAAGGGGTTGTATTTATAGAATACATACCTGAATTAGAGTTGTATTGAAACTCTAATAACATACCTTGAAGAAGGGTTTATTGTAGTAAGAGTTGTAATAGAATTGTAACTCTTAGTTCATAGAATATGATTAGAGAAGGAATAGGATTCCCATGAGCTGAATAATAGTTGTATTATGAGTCTATTTCTGAGGTATTATACTTGTAATAAAATTCAACCCTCATCAATATCCGAGAGATTAATTACGTTTAAGTTTACAAAATTTCTTTAATAAATATATTTAAATAATAATTGGGGGTTTAAAATTGGTGATTTAGAATTTAAGTCTCATGTACTAGATAATAAAACGCAATTGTACACAACTCCTATAATGATGCTAGTGTTTAAAGGTCTAATAATAGACTAAATTGTTTCATTTCCGTACGCTATCCAACGGCTAGTGACATGCCAATTTTGGCAATCCCGAAACTGATTCTCTCTTTAAAGACTATAGTACGGCCTCTCTATTCCCACTTCATCCAACACCGACCAATTTTTCACACACTCACACACTAGCTACGACTGAGGCAGTACTGCCTTAAGATGGCCAGCAACGGCGACATGAACGGAGAACATTCCATTTGCATGAGTAGCATGGTGGACTCCGGCACGGTGGAGTCTCACAGGCTCTACGCAGCTCGCCGTACGGTGTTTGAAATGCTCAGAGACCGCGGCTACTTAGTGCCTGTCTCCGAACTGACGCAGTCCTTGGACGAGTTTCGTACAGTCTACGGAGACAACAATGTTGATCTCGAGCGCCTCCGCATTTGTGCTTCACTTGTCTCTAACCCTTCTAGAAAGGTACAACCTTTCAAAAGAGCTAATACACACTGAAACACACGCTCATCTGTACGAGCATGTGTGAATGTAAATTTATATACAGCGAAAGAATTTGGAAATGGGTTTTTTTGATGAGAGAAAGAAATTTTAAATGTTTATTTCTGTTTGGGGTTTAGGATCTATATAAAAGGGGTTGTAGTACAAAAAAGTGCACTTTTTCCGTTAAATATCAAAGTTTAGGAGCTAAATGATTTTATTATTGATGGGTCATGCCTAAAAGAGGAAAGAAAAAGTTTTGGAAGAACAGGGAGTTTCATGATCAGAGAACATGTTAAATTTCATATCTAGAGAAGCAATAATGGCATAATTGAAGCTGTGAAATACTAATTTGAGAGTAGTTAACCAATCCATGTTTCCAATCATATTACTTTAACGAAATTTTTGCGTTCGGTTTGGATATGTTCTATGGGTTGTTGCTTAGAGGTTTAGCATGATTCTTCTCATTTATGTAAAGTGTTGCTGTATGTGATGGGCTTTTAAACAATCGATTGTGGACTAGAATCCGAAGAAATGGGGAAAAACTACATGGCTGTGGTCTAATGTGAACATAGAAGTTCTGAACTTAATTAAAACTTTCAAAGTACCTAGTTACTATTTTGAAGGCCAAAATCTTTGTTCTTAATAGTTAAGATGCTATCTTACTGTTTGATCGAAAGATTTCAAACCATGATAGCCCAGAGATTAGTGCTGTTGTGTACATTCATTCTTGATTCAGACTTTCTAGTGATTTTCTTATTGTATATATATATAAATGGACAAATTTTGATGGACAAATTCTTCTTCCTTTGATTATAGACTTGTTATGTCCATATCTTGAAGATTATAATGACATCAATACATTGTGCTCCAAATGTCTGATTATCTAATTCTTCTTCGTATCCTCCCAATGTGGCCTGGTCTTTGGTGGCAAAGCCCACCTTATCTTGACATCTTTTTGCTTCCAAATGACATTTAAAACTAATATCAACTCATCTTGGCATAAATCAATTTGAGAGTGGGTTTGATAATTTATGTCAGATTTCAGTAAGTAATAAACAGTGGTTTACCAACTTTGGATTAATAGATAGACCATTTTTTGATCTTCCAGGTTCTGGTACTATAGACAGAGCATAAACTTGGTTTTCTGTCTCACCAATTTAGCTCATGTATCTTTTCCTTCTCTACTTTGTATCATTAGACATCCTATATTGTATATGTCCTAATTCTTGGCTAATATGCACACTCATTTCCTAGTGTACCCTTGGAGTTATATTTTCAGTTCACACATAATGGAAACTTCTTGACTATGACAATGTTAAAGTTTTGAAATACTTTCATGGAGGTTTGTAGATTGCAATGCCCAATTAAAGAGATTCTGTGATAAATTACTAACACCTCTTAGAGAAGACTGTACTTTAAGTACTCGTAGTGATTACAGTAACACGATACTTTTGCGATTAATGCTGCATAGTCACTACATGGATAGAATTTGAAACAGGTATTCTTCTGCTGAGGCTTTGGTGATATGAGATAACTTCTCTGTTTTGTTGTATCTCAGTTTTCTTTGTCAATAGAAGATCAGACAAAAAAAAAATGGCAAAATTGGAATTTCTACTGTCACTTGTTCATGGATATCCCCTCCCTCCCCATTTTGAAGTTCACATGGTTGAAATTTTGTATCCTTCTCTCAATAATTGCATCTTCCTGCAGGGCTATGTGATTTTTAATGTCAACTTTCAGGTGGGACATCATGTCAATCAGGAGGAAGAAAAAGTTGGTCAATTGAATCTCAGATCAGGCATACTGTAAGCTATAAGGCAACCTAAGAGGGGGGGTGAATTAGGTTTCTAAAAAATTATTTAAACTAATCAACTCAAATTCAATAACAATGAATAAGTAATATGAATCGCCACAAATGTAAAGTATTGATATATCAAGATGATGACCAACAATCACAATACTTTCAATTCTCAAATAATCAAAGCATAAATGAATCAAAATAAGTGCAGAAATTAAATCAATGAGAATCAAGAACACAAATGATTTATAGTGGTTCAAGTCTCCCCCTTGGAGCACTCTACATCCACTACCTAAGTTTCCCAACTTAGGATTTCAAACCTTTTACTATAAACTGATCTTTTTCTTGTGGAAAGATCAAAAGAACCACTTTTACAACCCAAGTTTCCTAACTTAGGATTTCAACCAAGACTCAACCTTTACACTAGCAATTCCAAGCTTTGTGTACAAGGTTTTTTACTCTCTCTTGAGAAACCTCTTACAATCACACTTAAAGGATGTTTGAAGATGAAGTACAATCCCTCAAATTGGGTAGATATGATGCTGATTAGCTCACAAGATGATTCAATCAATAAAATTACAACTCAAACCTATATAACTCAAGAATATGATATATACTCAAATAAGGCTCAATAAAATCAATCTTTTGTAGCTTGATGAAATAAAGATGAAGAGCAAGAGTTGTAATGATATTTTTCAAGATAGGAAGCTCAAAGATTCAATGGAAGAAGTGTGTCAACGTTTATGCATTGGGTAGTATATATACCCTAGAGAAAATGACAAAAAAACGTCTATGTTGAATTTTAAAAAAACTAGCCGTTGAGAGTTTCGGACGCTAGTTTCGGACGGATGAGCCGTCCGAAACTAGGTTTCGGCCGTCCGAAACTGAGTTTCGGACGTCCGAAACTCTCCTCTGCAGCTTCCATTTCTGACTCCAAATACCAAATTCTCTGGACAGTTTCGGACGGTAGGTTCGGCCGTCCGAAACTAAGCACAGGCGTCCGAAACTTTGATTTTTCATTCCTTTTTCAATTTTCGTTGTTCAAATCACTTTTGTAACAATGTGTGTCTTTGTGCAAGTGCTTTTAAAACATTTTGAAGTTCATTTGAGTACTACCTATATTTAGAAAACATTTTTACTTGAGCCTTAAACAAGTAATTCATTTTCTTGAGTTATTTAACAATTAGGGTTTAGGATTGGGATTTTGACCTAGTTTACCAATCTTGTATTTCCTTTGCATTTCCACATGTACTCTTCCTTTGATTGATCTCCATGCTTGACTTCTTTGAATATCTAATACATTGAGACACTTTTTGAACTATTAGCATAAACATAATTGTTTGTTAATCATCAAAATAAGTAAGATTAAAACCCTAGGTTTCACACATACAGATGCTGTGGCTAATAGCATTGAAAAAAAAATAATAAACACCAATACCCTCATTGCCTTGAAATTTAATTTAGGACTAAGAAAAGTCTTGATATTCATGCATTCTTTCTCATCTTCTGGGCTAGCACTTACCATTATGCTTTTCACTTTCCTAAAAAATATGCAAATGTTCAAGTTTTCAAATTGCTTTCTATTATTTTTCGAGACATCTGTCATTGAAAGGTTATGTACTCATGTTACTGTAAAACAGTTTTGGTCCGAAAATGTGGCAGCGTTTGTGAATTTTGGAATGAGTGGAGTTACCACTTCACAAAAGAAATAGTGCATTTGTTAAACAGTTCCAGCTGGTTTTCAGTCACCAAACGTTAGATCAAAATCTAACCCAAGCTTTACCTTGTGTTTTGGCAACAAACTTGTTACCGGGTCTAGACCTCTGATTTAATCTGCTTCCCAACATCAATTTGTGACATTTGGCCTACAACAGTGAAGTTAAAGAAATCTTAGAATGTTTTCCAAAGTGCAGTTATTTCCGAGGTTTTGAAGTATTATTTCAGTCAGTTTCTTTTTTTTTTGTTGTTGGCTTCAGTCAGTTTCTTGCTTATAGAAGCTTGATTCCATTGTATATCACTCTCATCAGGAATATTAATTGTGTGCAGATCATGGCTTAATATTGTTGTTCTGTAATCATGCAATCATTGTTGTCAATGCCAAATTGCAATTTCCAATTATTAACATCTCGTTTTTTTTTTCTCTATTTATTTTCTTCCCAGATACTGGTTATCTTCGGTGGAGCAGATGAGATAAGAAAGCAAATTATGATTGGTATCCTTTTTCAGATTGTAAACAAGGAGAGCTTGGACAGGGTGATTTTAGTGCTACAAAGCAAGATGAACTCTTATGCTAAAAAAGTTGCTGATGACTATGAAGTCAAAATTGAGACATTTCAAGTAAGTGTTGTGTTGCCACAGAAAGTTAAAAACAGTTCCACTTTTATTCATCAGCTGTATTGTTAGTGGAGTGGACTACCCACTTCCACAAACTATTCGTTTCAATGTCGGTACAATATCAAAAAAGAACAGAGTCAGTTTTCCTTCTTGTCAACTATCTTGCCTACTATTCTGTTTTATTATTCTGTGTTGTCTAATCCTTATTGACAATCATCTCACTATAATGTGACATACTAAATTGTCAAATTCGTATACTTATCAAGGATTTTTGGAGTCTTGGAGCATCTCTCTATGCTTCTTTGTAACATGGAATGTTTTTTTTTTTTGTTTTTTGGTTAAGTTGCAACATAGAGGGTTATTGTGCCTTGATGAGTGAGGCAAAAGTTGAAAGCTTTCTGTAATACTGATAAAAATAATCGCTGAAGTGCTTCTACTATTATTATGTTCCTTCTTGGCCCTTATTATCATAATATCAAATCTCTGTTTTTAGTTGATTTCTGGAGCTGTTTGAGGGAGATTTTGACATCAGGACAGAGAGTTCCCTGTTTGTGTCATTCCCCTGACCTTTCCTGATCTGTGAACATGGCTATATTTTGGCTTTATAAACTTGTATTTAATTGTCTGTGCATAGTTGAAATTTCACTTTGCCTATTCAAAAGGGTGAAATTTGTATCAGCATCACTTTACTAACATTTGAGGCTTTTTCCTTCTCAAATGGAATTTGACCTTTTTATAGACTTCTGTCTAGGATGAGCGACTTGGTGTTGATCAAATATGAACTTTAGTGTAGCTCTCTGTGTCTTTGAGAGTAATGATGAATTTGCGAGTCTTACACTTCGTATATATGTATGCTACCAACAAGAAGATCTAATCTAAGCATTTGGACAGATCTCTCAACAGCACCAAGGTAAAAGTCAATATCACTTAGATCAGATTTATTTTATCAGTTCAGGCTTGAGGTAGAGATTGCTTCTAGGATGTTGGTGTGTTTGCAAATACTTAGAAAGCTAGTGGCAGCGGATTTAATGCTATGTGGGTTCATTTGAAGTCTCCTTTTTTTAAGCTAGTAACCGAACCCATACAGTGGGATAAAGGCCGGCCTAGTTGTTGTTGTCGTTGTTTATCTTGTATATCTCCGTATGATTTTTTTCTTTTTATATTTTGCCTTTTCTTTGTACCAGTTTATAAAGGTTCAAGTTGGACACTTTTTCTATGTTGAGAACTCAACTTCTGCTTCATTCTGATTTCTGATAGATCACTGATTTGCTGGTCAATGTAACAAAGCACCTCTTGGTCCCAAAGCATGAGGTGCTGAATGCAGAGGAGAAGCAAAAGCTTCTAAAGAAGTATAATGTGAAAGAAAACCAGGTTAGCTTGGTATTCTGGATTTTTTTCTCAATCGAAATGATAAATTATTGACTTAGCCCAAGAAGAAGAACCCTCGCACTAGAAAGAAAGTAGGAAAATCTAATTACAAATCTCTAGAAAATAATATGAATGGTTATGGCATTACAACAATAACAACAACTAAGCCTTTATGCCACTAAGTGTGGTCAACTATATAGATCATATTTTGCCATTGTGTTCCCTTTATTATAGTTTTGGCATTATTTTATTTTTTTAAATGGTCGGATTCTTAATATGTAGAATGGAGGCTTAGTGTAAAGAAAACTTGGGTATGCTGCTTCATCTATGATTTCTTTTGTGGGAAAGTGTTTTTGGTAATAATTGACAACTATACTGCTGCTTCCCATTTTTGATTTTATAGTTAGTCTTGGAATGACACTATAACTGTTTAACCATCTTCAAGCAAAACCAAAATCATGAATTATTTGAAGGTAGGGACCAAATTACAGCAATATGAAGCCTAGCACACAAATTGCTGCTTCTGCATGAGTATTTGGATGTTTTCTGATATGATTATTCCTTTTGAATTCTTTATTACTTGATGGATAACCTTATCAAGTTAGAAAGTGGTAAAAGCCCATCTAAACTTAACGCGGCGGCGATGTTCCGTTCAGAGTTTCTTATACAATTTGTTTGTTATGAAGCATGATCACTCGATGAAGAATTGATTAGTAGTAGTATGCCTGGCCAGAAGACCTTCTCTCCTATGTAATACTGATTTTAACCATACTCCCAAACTAGGAAAAGCTCATAGTTAACTCATCAGCAAAGATAAGAAGGCATTTGCTGGAATTCATTCTTAAAAAGAATCATTTCTATCCAATAAACAGAAGGATAGTGTTAAGCTTGAAATATCATGAAAGTAGAAAATGCATTTCAAATGTGTTCTCTGCAGAACAGAAAGTATTCATTATTAGTCTTCTTTGAGATCCGATGTTGTCCATATTCACAAGTCATGCAATGTACTTTCTTTCCCTAATTTGGGATCAGACACAAACCAACCCCAGGTCCCAAGATTAAGAAATTTCGACAATATTTGCAGACATGAAAACATATAAATCAATGTCTTCTATGCTTCAAATTGTTTTCTGTGCCTTCTGTTACATTTAGATTTGCTTATATACTGCCTCTACACACGGAAGCATCTCCATATATCTATCTGCAAGCAAACTAAGTTACTATATTTTTCGTGCCCCATTTTGATATATCTTATTCAGATCCCTCAAATGCTGGAAAATGATGCAATTACAAGGTACTATGGACTTGTTAAGGGTCAAGTTGTGAAGTTCACTCATATCGGAACCCTTACCGAATCGCTTGTTACTTACCGCTGCGTGAGGTGATACCAGATCATGCATTGAAGAATTGCTTATGGAAAGCTTTACTTGACAGGTTTAGGAAAAGATCATCAAACATAAACTGCGGATTAACTCATTTTTAACTAATGTCACTGTTCGTAGAGTGGCATTTTACTTCTCCTCCAGTCTAAAAACTGGCCTGCACATGCTCAATACATCCTGCTAATGTTATGGCTTGGAAGTGTACCTAAGTCGCAAAGTATGGAGATATTTATGTCTGATTTCTACACAATTTTTGCAGCTTGTATGCCATCCTACACATGACCAAAAATAACTCCTCTAACAAAAATATAAAAAAAGTACCCAACAAGTAATTTTTTTTGGGAAGTCCCTCAAGGATATTTGCTATTTTTGACCATGACTATTTACGAATATGAATACTTGGGAATGTAAGTAGAAAATGCTAAAACACTATTCATTACTATGCGTTATCAAGCCAGCATATAAAAATAGGCGAACATATATAAATAGATAAAGAAGGTAGGAATAAAAATAAACACAATTGGCATCAATGTTATGAATTATACGAATTGGTTGTGTTCTGTATCTTTAACTTTTAACCTTTGCTTAGGTTTGCGAATAAATAAACACAATTGGCATCAATGTTATGAATTATACGAATTGGATGTGTTCTGTATCTTTAACTTTTAACCTTTGCTTAGGTTTGCTGAATCATACTTTTTAATCTCTTTGTTAATTTAAAGTTGAAACAAAATATATTTTTGGGTGAAAAGGTAAACATAAACAAACTTACCTAGACATGATCGTGGTTCATGGTTTCACTAAGGGTGAAATCAGAACTGGCTTTTGGATGCCCGGTTATGATTTTAGAACCTTCGGTTCTGATTTCGGTCACGATTTTGATTCCAGTTCTCTCATTGTTTTTTACGGTTCGAATTTTTTTAAATAAAATTTGAATAAAATAATATATATAAATTCCATATAATTAAAAAGTAACTCATTTATAAAGATATAGAAAATTTTGGCATAGATATGTATACAAACATAATAAAATGAAATAAATTTGTTATATACAAATTTACAAAATATTAATAAAGTTATATGTTTTATAGTAAATTTAAGTTTTTTTTTCCATGTAAGAATTAACACGTCAATAAAACGACTATGGTCCATAACCTTATAGCTTTAGTTAAACAATAAAAACTTTTCCGACAATCTTGATTCGTGATAAGATTAACGTAATATACGTTGTATTTGTCAATTCAAGTTGGTTGGAGTAGTAAAATAAAATAATTGAATAAATAGAAATAAACGAAATAATAAGAACTAATAATATAAATTAAAATAATTAACTAACCATGGAATTAGGTAAAGAATGAAAAAACTGAAATAGATAATATTATTGAGAATTTAAAAGTTTAGTTTAAGATATGATGAGAGCATAGAGTAAATTTGAAACTATTAAAATTAAGAAAATGTTGTTTGTGTTATGAATAAATTGTAAATGTCTATCCATATACCCCATGTTCTACTTCATTATTTCACATTATTTCATGTAACTCATGTAACAATATTTTTCCTCATAATTATCTACTAACTATTTAACTCTTATAAGTTACATTTAGGATATTGTAACATACAATGTAAATGTATGAAGCACAACCCTATAAAAAGAGGTTTATGTGAAACAAATAAGGTGATTGGAATTCTTACTACATTTTGCTCTAATTTGCACTATTTTTTTCTATATCTTTCTAGCATTATCATACTTGCTTTATATTTTATAGTTGTAATCTATTAGAATTATAGTAATAGTAACATAACGTTATATCTCTACTTTGTAGTAGTTGTATAATAACTTGTTACATAATATAATATTACAAATTTTGTAGTATTTTTATAACAGTTTGGATATGAAAGGGAGGATATTTAAAAAAACAAAATAAATAAAAACTTTTTTTTTGAGAATCAGCAGTTCGGAACTGCTGATTCACGGCTCCCAAAAAAGGTGAACCGTAATTGATCCACCTAGACCGGTTACGATTTAAGCCCGGCGAGGGCCAGTTCCGATTCCAGGCCCAAACCACCGAGTTGATTAGGTTAAAATCGTAACTATGGCCAAGTCTAAACTTACTATTTGTGAGAAGGCAAAAATCCTACTATCCTTACCCATAAAGTTGTTATCAACTATATATATATATATATATATATTCATGAATCTTAGTTTCCATTAGTTTTTCTTTTGTTGTTATTTGTGAGTTATTCATAGTTCATAAATCACATTTTAAAAGTTTCTATTGGTTTAGGAGTTTCTATATTGTTTACAATTTATAAGAACACTTCCTATTGTTTGGTTTAAGACTTTCTATATTGTTTGTATACAAAAATCCATGTGCGACCCTTTTATATATACAACTGGACTAATGATACGTTCCCACTCCCACGTGTGTTGCAATTCGCGTATAAATTATCAATATTAGAGTTTTAACACCATTTTGATTAACGTATATGTGTAATTAGTTATCGCGTATTCGGGTATAAATTATCATTCTTATTCACGTATAATGTGTAAATAGTTCTCGTACCAATCTGATTCACATATAATGTGTAAATAGTTCTCGCATATTCACATATAAATTATCAAAGTTAGAGTTCTAACACTATTCTGATTCACGTATAATGTGTAAATAATTCTCACATATTCACGCATAAATTATCAATATTAGAATTCTAATACCCTTATAATTCACATATACCATAAAAATAGTTCGCGTATTGGCGTATAAATTATCAATGTTAGAGTTCTAATACCATTCTAATTCACGTATAACGTGTTAGAAGTTCGCGTATTACGTATCAATAATTCGCGTATAACATATCAATAATTCGTGTATAAAATATCAATAATATTTATCACGCGATGCGTGCCCATTCTGACTCAAGTATTCACGTATAAATTATCAATTTTAGAGATTTAATACCATTCTGATTCACATATAACATAAAAATAGTTCGCGTATTCGTGTATAAATTATCAATGTTAGAGTTCTAATACCATTGTGATTCACATATAACGTGTTAGTAGTTCGCGTATAACGTATCAATAATTCGCGTATAACATATCAATAATTCGCGTATAACGTATCAATAATTGGCTTATCAATATTTATCACGCGACGCGTGTCCATTCTAACTCACGTATTCACGTATAAATTATCAATATTAGAGTTCTAATACCATTCTAATTCACATATAACATAAAAATAGTTCGCGTATAAATTATCAATGTTAGAGTTCTAATACCATTCTGATTCACGTATAAAGTATCAAAAATTCGCGTATAACATATCAAAAATTCGCGTCTAACGTATCAATAATTCGCTTATTAATATTTATCACGCGACGGGTATCCATTCTTACTCACGTATTCATGTATAAATTATCAATATTAGAGTTCTAATACCATTCTAATTCACGTATAAGATAAAAATAGTTTGCGTATTCGAATATAAATTATCAATGTTAGAGTTCTAATACCATTCTGATTCACGTATAACGTGTTAATAGTTCGCGTATAATGTATCAATAATTCGCATATAACATATCAATAATTAGCATATAGCGCATCAATAATTCGTTTACCAATATTTATCACACGACACTTGTCCATTCTGACTCACTTATTCATGTATAAATTATCAATACTAGAGTTTTAATACCATTCTGATTCACGTATAATATAAAAGTAATTTACGTATTCGCGTATAAATTATCAATATTAGAGTTCTAATACTATTCTGATTCACGTATAATGTGTTAGTAGTTCGCATATAATGTATCAATAATTTGCGTATAACATATCAATAATTGGCATATAACGCATCAATAATTCACTTACCAATATTTACCACGCAACGCATGTCCATTCTGACTCACGTATTCACGTATAAATTATCAATATTAGAGTTCTAATACCATTCTGATTTACGTATAACATAAAAATAGTTCGCGTATCATATAAATTATCAATGTTAGAGTTCTAATACCATTTTGATTCACGTTTAACGTGTTAGTAGTTCGCATATAACGTATCAATAATTCGCGTATAACATATCAATAATTCGCGTATAACGTATCAATAATTTGCTTACCAATATTTATCACGCAACGTGTGTCTGTCGCATATATGAGAACGTTTCACAGGAGCCTTCATATCGTTTGTAATTTATAAGAACACTTCCCTATCCCTTGGTTTAAGAGTTTCTGTAATCTATTACTACACTTCAAGAGTTTCGTGAATCATATATTACACAAAAGTTTATATTTCTTGTAATCTTACGGGATTATTCACGAGTCACAGTTTAAGTTGCTTGTAACTTTGCGATTTAATGCGTTTGAGTTGCAAAAGTTTTATTTTGGTATAGTAATTTACACTTAAAAAAAATTACACTTCAAAAAATTATTCATTGTAGTCTAAGCTTCAAATAATTGAGATGGAATTATCTGTTCAAAATTATTATGTTTTATCATGTCCAATATTAAAACTAAATCATAGTATTCACTCATTTTTTTTATTAGGGTCTAATAATTGTAAAGTAAATTTAGGGATATTTATGATTTTAATTCTTAATTTTAGTTAAAATATGTCGTTTTGAACATTAGACATGATAGGATAGGATAATGTTGGACAGATGATTCGATTTCCAAATAACTAGTCTTAAAATTTTATTTTAGTGATTGTAATTTACACTTCAAATATCTACCTTTCAAAAAAAATATTCATTTTAATCTACACTTAAAAGACAACAAAATAGGAGCTAATAATTCGTAAATAATTTTTCCCATAAATATCATTAACTAAATATTACCATGAAAAAATCACGATAAATAGTTTCTTAAAATTCTCCATGTCTCTGTTCTTTGTTATAGTTCTGAAATATAGAAGTGGAAGTTGAAACTCTAAAGTGATTGATCGAAATTAAAATAAGGATAAATTATCAATAATAAGGTCCAACAAGTTAATGAGGGTAAGAGTATGTAACCAAAACTAGAATATGCAATTCAAATAATTAGTATAAAACACCAAATTCCTAGTCTCTTGTCCCAAACACCTTCCTAGTTGTCAAGAACTCTCCACATTTAGGATGCATATTTAGTAGAGTACATATACTTATACATGCGGAATGACAAAATCACTCCTATGATAAAGTGCAACAATCAAGAAAATAACAATATTCTATAGAATTACCGATTTTGTTTGATATATAGAATTTCCATGGACAAATAGTTTAAATCAATAGATGACCAGTGACCACACATTCGAAGAGGAGTCTTCCTTTTATAATAATACATATCTTCAAATAATAATCGGTAGCTCTGTGAGTGGATGGGAAGCTCCCAAATGGCAGTTTTACAAAATAGTGTAATTTCTATCTCCAAATGCTACTCTCCAAATAGTATAAGATTACAGATGCAATATTATAGATATTTTAAAAATAATAACAAGGCAGCTCTATAGAATTGCAATTGTAATAAGACGGGTATTTCAAAATAATAATAATAATAAATAGTAGAGTAATCTTGGAAGATTAATTTTTTTTTATGAGCTAATATCTTGTAGAGTGAATTCTTATATATAAGGGTGAATTTCAATGTACAATAAAAGTTATAGGAATTAAATCACAATTTCAGTTATTATTAATTTTCATTTCATATATGACTAATGTCTTATATATGAATCGGTTTAACAGAAGTTTTTGTGTTTTCTTTTTAACATTTCATACTCATTTGGATGGTTTAAAAAATTCAGACCATTAGCTTCAAATCAAAATTGAGGGACAAGATATATGTCCAAGTAGGCAGATTCCTGTTAAACGGTCTCATATATGCGAAATTGAGAGACAAGATAAATGTCCAAGTAGGTATACTCCTGTGAAATGGTCCCATATATGCGGCGTATTATGTGCACCTAAATAACATTCATACCTGATTATGTGATACTTTATATGCGAATGTGACAGATCTGTTTAACATTGATATATATGGTTCAACTTGGAACGTTATACACAAATAAATGATACGTTATATGCGAATAATGATGACATGTAAATATTCATACACCATACGCGAATAAATAGTACGTATACGCCAATAAATAGTAAGTTATACACTAACATTGATATGTTATACACAAATAAATATTACTTTAAACGTTAATATTGATATGTTATATGCGAATAAATGAAAATTTATACGCGAATAAGAAATATGCTTGTTTAACATCTTGATACGTGAATCAAAAATCTTACTTTATACGTGAATCAATAGCACGTTATACGCGAATAAATAAAAAATTATATGTGAATACGAAATATACTTGTTTAACATCTTGATACACGAATCGAAGATGTTACGTTATACGCGAATAAATAGTATATTATATGCGAATAACAACCACATGTAAAAACTTGATACACGAATTATTAATACTTTATACGCGAATAAAAGTAATACATAATGCGAATAATGATATATTATATGCGAATACGCCAATCAAAATGACGCTTTATACGTCCATCAAAAAGCTATTCAGGCGATAACATTAGAAATTCATAAGCGATTATACGAAATAATGATACGTTATACGCTAATCAAAATGGCGTTTTATACATCAATTAGAAAGTTATTCAAGCGCTAACATTGGAAATTCATACACGAATACGCGAAGTAATTATATGCGAATATGCCAATCAGAATGGTGCTTTATACATCAATCAGAAAGCTTTTCAGGGGCTAAGATTTGAAATTAATACATGAATACGCGAAGTAATTATACGTTTATACACCAATCAGTCAGAAAGCTATTCAGGCACTAACATTAGAAATTCATACGCAAATACACAAAGTAATGATACTCGAATACACCAATCAGAATGGGACTTTATACGCACATTTGTGTACTATTGATACATTATACGCAAATTATAATATTAGTACTCGAATGATGACAATTAATATAATTGATATGTTATATGCAATTCCATGATAATTTATACATGAAATACATTATACATGCTCGTGAAGGCGAGTTATTATTTCTGTAACATATATGAACCTGTTTCAGAGGAATTTTTGTGATATCCAAGAATACCAAATGGTACATCTCAATAAATTTACCATTTAAAGGGAAATCAGGCGCCATTGCGCCAACGAAACATAGTTTGTAAAATATAATCACGATCACATTGGCAGCTTGTAAAATGATCAAATTATGAAGAAACTACCTCGTCAAATGTTTTCCTCTCTAAGAAAACACACGTATAAAGGACGCATAAATTTACAGACAAGCAAAAACACTTGGGGCTACCAAGTACCATAAAAGAAGCGAAAGGCCTACATAGAGATGGGGTAATAATTCATGACTATGTTTTCTATTCTATCGAGAGTAAAATCGTTGGTTATGATAATTCAAGTGAACACTCAGGTCTCAGGAATGTAGTTTATGTACAAGAATATTTTTATTTTTAATCAAATTTTGATTAAATTAATATAGCTATTTTTATTCATTTTAAAAAAGAAAACCATGAAAGTCGATTATCTGAAAATTAACTTTACATTGAACTTCCATGTTTTGAGAAGCAAGAATAACAACTAATTTTTTATCATGTGAAATCATTTATATGAATTATATCTTGTCATCTTATACTATTTGCGTACGCAGGTTTTCGTTTGTATTTAAAATTTTAAACATATCGCATATTCCAATTCTTTTTAAATTTTTTCATTCTTCTTTTAATTTGAATTAATGTTTCTCTATTTTTTTTTTACATATGACATTAGAGCATTTAGAAGTCTCCTACACATGTAAAGACTAATATCGAATCCTCTGTGCAACATTAACGTGTTCTATTCCATCCAGTGTTCAAAACAACATAGTTTAACTAAAATTAGGAGACTAAAATCATAAATATCACTAAAATTACTCTACAATTAGACACTAACCAAGAAATGAATAAACCCAAAGTAATTTTAATCTTAGACATGATAAAACAAAATAAGTAATTTTAATCTTAGATATGATAAAAGACAAGATAATCTTAAATAGAGAATCCCATCTCGTCGAGACTAAAAAAGCCAAACTAAAGATCAATTTTTTTAAAAAAATTGATATTAAAATAGCAATATTCATGTAAAAAAACCCCTAATTTATAGGTAATTGATGCAATGGACTGAAAAAGAAATTCAGAAAATTAAGTAAAAACATGTACAATTGGTCATGAAAAACTGCAATCTTGTTGAATTACTACGTAATTTAGATTCCACAACCATGATAAGCAAATGCATGGATCATCCCAGAAACAAACTATAATATGGCAGATGAATGTTCTCCGTGACCAGCTATGATGTGCAACAGATCAAAGCTAGAGAGTTGTTTTATGCAAACCTAGATCATGAGTGTACTATGGTTGACACAAATAGCAAATTTACTCAAATAATTTGCCAGTCGACCTTATCAGTTGAAGTTTGGTAGCTTCAGTCTTTCAGATCTCCACAATATGACATGCAACAAGACCAACATGCTAGTCATCCACAACAGCAGCTTCAAACACACAATAGATATAATGTTTTTTTTAAGAAAATATCGATCCATTAATTGCCAGCCAGAAACTGCTTGCATGGTTATGTCCACCAACTTTTTGTATGATGATTCCATACTTTCCAAAAACCATGCTATAACAGGTACCGTTTAGCTGACAATGAAAGGAGAGCTTCTCGTTACTAGTTTATCCATACATGAAACACAAGAATGCCAAGTTATACAGTGTAGAAAAGGTAAAGGAAGGAATTACCATTAATACATATTTGAATTTTAGCATCACTGGGAGGCCTCCACCTTCATTTTTCCATTATCTGCAGCTTTGATGGTTGATGCATTTTCAGAGGCATCCAGACCTATTCTACTTTTAAATTCATCCTGTTTAGGACATAAGCAAGGGAGTTTTGATTCCTCATGAGATGGTATTTGATTGGTCTCAGATCTCTGAGACAAACTCTGAGTCAGCAAGCTCATTGAACTAGAAGCTTTCCTTCCAAAAGGGAGTAGCTTTGCAGATAAGGGTGAGTCAGGTGTCTCAACAACTTTTCCTGCGAACTCCATGCGCCTATGGAAAAGAAGATGAGCAACTGTGCGATCAATCGGGTTGGTTTCCACCTCTACTTCAGATGTTCTCGAAAACCTGGAAGAGATAAATTTCGGTAAATTATGGTTTAAGAAAGCTCAACTCCTGAAAGAAACTTCCAGAATTTTTTCAAGTAGGTTCCCAAATCAATACCAGGATTGATTTCCCTGTGGAAAGGATTTATACCTTATCCAAGAACTGTTGACTCAGTAAAGTGGGTTACAAACTGGATATTTTAGGTTACATGTGCTGCTAAGTGACCATTTCTATAGCATCACTTGAGCATGTACAAAATTGAGTCTCAAAACAGCAACAATAATCAAATACTACAAGAATCACAGAGATTGTGTCACCAATTTATCAAAAAGTTGCAAAAAGATAAAAAATTTATATTAGTGAAAATAATAAACACGAGATCAGTAGAGAGTTCTACTGATAGATAAATGCACAAGTGTACAGTTAGGTGCTCCTTCAGAAGCCTCATTTATAATGGTAAATGACAGGGCATCTGTAAGTAACACAAGGATGAGTATCTGCTGATGCGCTAATCATTTTAAATTTTTTGTCTTGATCAGTATATTTAAATCTGACCTGCATCTCTAAATAATGATACCTAGGAGACACAAAGAGTAAAGATCATTGGCTACATAGTTTGGATAAATAGGATTGCTAAGATAGTTAGTTAAGCATTAGAATGATAGTGTAAAGTAAGCTAGCCAAGTTCCTTGCTGATGTATTGCTATCATTGCATGAACTAAATATTGTTCTTGGTTATGAAGAATTATGTGAAACAGTTTGAAAGTAAAGATATACAAGTCTCGTGTTCCCTAGTTCAGTACAATTCAAAGAACTATGCATGCTATGATTTGCTCATACTGATATGTTTTACATTCCATTAATTCGTTAGCAGATACGCGTGTACACTAGGTAAACTCTATTCACAAAGCTATGAAATGAATACTCAGGTATTAAAATGATACTTTACATATTAGGAAGGAAAATAAGCCTCTTAATTGACTTTGTGAATTTTTATTATGGTGGAAATATCGTTATGAGGTGTTGTTTTTCCAATGACCAGTTGTCCTGACAGTCAAAAAGATAGGCAACCAATGTTGCATTATCCACCATAAAGGCATTTCTAAATCTATTGAAGAAGAAAAAGTATGGATGTACAAGGTGTATACTCATTACTTGTGTTTTTCGAATGGCCAGTTGTTCTGCCAGTCGAAAAGCCACTATGCAACCTATTAATGAAGTTTTTATGGATGTATTAACTATCTTTGTTAAAAAAAATGAAAAAATCAACTTACTATTACTACAATGTGAATGAATCAGATATAGATGAAAATTGCATTTTATTTTTACACCTGTTTTGACCGTTAGTTTCTTCTTTGCTAGGAGCTTCATCTCTGCTACTCTTTATGCTACTGCTTGTATCACTGGCATATTGCCTTTGAGTAGCACTCTGAGCAAGTCGGAACAGACTATCCCGGATGCAAAGTCGTATTCTGGGGTTCAACTGCGAAAACATTCCAAATAGATATAAACATTAATAAGCAAATCAACAAATTCACCCAGAAATAAATTCTCAACATTTGTTTCAACCTTTCCAACTATATCCTGAAGCTGATAGAGTATTGAGTCCTGAACAGAGAGGTCATCACGAGCCATACAGATTGCATTGGAATCATCTTGCTCCACAGGAGAATTTGCATCAAGTGAAGGAAGTGTCAATAGGTTTTCCTCAGCTTCACTATTTTCGCCTTCCATAACTGAATATTCAGTAGATGAGACTTGATTGCCTAACTGCTGCTGTTGTTTCTGAATAGCGAGCATTGCTCTCATTTGCTGCCGTCTCCTTAATTTTTCAATTTTCTCCTGAGGCGTCATTATCATAGACTTGGTGGAAAGTTTAGTGGACTGGGTCAAAGGATTCACATTACCAGGAGGAACTTCATAGCTGGAAAGTGCCAGCTGATTGCTACCTTCATCAGAGTGAAACGGTGACAGCACAGGAGTAGCAGTATACTGCTTTGATATGCTCCCATGCATGAAAGACGTCAAAAGTGGACTCAAGAAGTGCTTGTATTCTGAAGACTCTGTTCCTTGAAGTTGTCCTTGCTGACCGAACACCAAAGATGAACTAGGTTGACCCGCATGTGGTACATATGGTCTGTCAAAGTGCAGAAATTGGTCCCCAGTTTGAGTCCATGCTTGTAAATTCTGAAGATGCCTGACTTCACTTTTTTCTTCTGATTTTTTTCGGCCTTTCACTAACTTCTTTTGCCTATTTGCCTGCATGCAATAAATCAACTAGAACAATAATCTGACATTCAAACATAAAAAGACAACAAAAGATAATTGGCAATGAATAGAAAAAGCATGTACAGTGGAAACTCTAGATAACAGAATCACATCTTCGGATGAAGTAAAAAGGTCCCCAGTTTGCTACGAGTCTCCTGAATGTATATTAGACAACTGAAAATGAATTTCACAAAAATGTTTTTTAACTCTTTAAGGCTAGGTTAACACAAATGTAAGACATGAATATTTACGTAGCTCTTTCTAGACACAAGATGGTAAGCCTTGTATAGTCCATCCATCTGTTCCATCATTTGATTGTCATTATAAGATAAAGCAGTGTATCTAATTCCAGCAAGCACTTTCAAACATTTTGTTTATCCAAGCGACAATTTCACTGTTGACATTTCAAACATGTAACTAAATGTTAGAAAAGTGAGAAGTTAAGATCAACTTTGACCTCAAAAGATTGTCTAATCACAAAGTCAAACTAATTCTGAAAACACTAAAATATAGATAATAAGGGATATAATTATAGCTTCAGGATTACTGGAATCAGGAAGCCTTAAAATAAATAAAGGTGCCACAAAATAATCAATCTAAGGTCTTAAAGAAAATAGAAAATTAATAACATCTCATTTCTTCTTGCAGTTAACTTGCAAATTCAAATCCTAAAAAACAATTTGAATGTTGAATGCACGAGTATGATAATTCACAGTCATCCCACTAATGAAGGCTATAAAGTGTAGACACCTATGAGGACCTAAAAACAATAAGGATCTCTCACCATAGTGGTACTTTGGCAAGGCAATATGACTAGTGCTAATTAAGTCAAAAGATGTTGCTTCATGTTGGCTGATTTTCATATAAAAATGCTTCATACTCTTTAATACAAGACATAGATCTATCTTTCAATCTTTACAAAACCCATGCTTGATGAATAATTGAATCACGACAATATTTTACATTTCCAGTGAAATGAAGTTCATTTAGCAAGATAGTAACTGTTGGGTAAGCCACCTAGCAAGTATACATCATTAATGCTGTCTCTGAAAAGTTACATGTACTATTGATTTCACCTCACACAAGTAATGTACATCAGATGTCAACAAAGAAGCAAGAAAACAATTTGTCTGATCAAATAGAAATCACATGTATGACAATTACTATCAATTAACCACATTTCTTCACTAAAAAAAACCCACATTTCTTCACTGAAAAAAAAAACCCCACATTTCTTCACCGAAGAGAGCATGAATTAAGAATTAATCAATTTAGTTCAACTTTCTAGTAAAGTTCAGCTACCATCATTAGATGGACCAACGTCATCAAGACTCAAAATGTACATCCTTCTCTTCTTAAGCATTTTTCCCAACACCATCCAGGAGTTTTAGATAGAAATGATAAGCAACTGCATTCCTAGATACACAGAAAAATTAGAAATAGTTCACAGAAAACACAAATTAGTGCTATTAACATCAGTAATATGACCTAGATAAGTGCTACAAAAGTTCTCTTCTTTGATAGCAGTTTTGCAGGCCCAATATCCCAAACAATTATCTAACTTATGATTTTCTAGAACTAAAACCTCAGTCAACAAGAACTTGTGGAATGTAGAGGGAAAAAAAGAAAGGAAAAAGAATTCAAAAAGCAAGTTCAACATAAATAATAGGAACTTAGGAGTCTATTTTCACGGGGAACAGGAAACCAATACCTTGTCTGTATATTCATTAGTTGCTGCAACATTTCCAGTATCAAGCTGTAAATTGTATACTGGGGTGATTCCACCTATCTTAAAAGCTGTCTGCAAATACCAACAAACTGAAAAATAACTTATCTGCATGGCTGATATAGTGGAAATTCAAAGATGTAGAAAAGACTTCAACAAATCAGACTAATCAAGATTAGATATAGCTGCAGTACCTTCTCCTTTATTGAAAGCTTACTGCTATTACGAGGATATTTTATATTTCCTATACAGGACTTTACATCCTGTGGAATGTTAGCTGTCACTAAGTTTAATTTCTCATATCCTGGAGTGAAGGACTGATTTTGATCTGACAGGTATTCTCCTTGGCCTTCAAATTGCTCTGGCATCCTGCTTAGGATACCTAGTGCCAAACTTGGAGAGTCGCCTGACGGTGGAATAGACCTCTCTGGGCTGTTAATTACATCTTTGGAGGTTGACCACAGCTCATCTGGATTACCAAGGGTTCCATGTCCAAATATTTGGTCTTCATTGCTGCAAAATATCACTTGTACGGATATCAGGTCAGATTGTTACTGTCTGATGAAACTAACTACACAAGGTTTGCAACAGGTCAAAGCTAATTAATCTTCCAAGATGGGATTACTATAGAAAATTTGTTTGTATTTCTAGATAAAATCTTGTGTCTAAATCGAGCATGGTGGCGAAATGTGATCCATATAGCCGAACCCACTTACTGGGACAAAGGCTTAGTTTTTGTTGTTGTTGTTCTAGATCAAAACATTTCATTGCTTCTTTTAGTTTAATTCCAGTTATTCTTACAAAAAAATTGAATGATCAGTGGCAAAAAGCTTCCATATACACTGAACCAAATCAGAATCTCAACATGACCTTTTATATTATTATTTTTTCAACTTTGGTAAACCTTTTGATTAAGGAGAGCATATATCAGAAATTCCACGAAGAAAGGCATAATAAAATATCCCTGAATAACACAAGGAACATTGCATAATGACGTAAATAAATAGTTACAGAGTAGGATGCCTTCTTTTGCCTATTTATTTTATAATTATGAATTTGTAGGCTTTACTTTTCAGCTTCTATGTTGAATAACTTATTAAATAAGCTTAGCATCCAGCTTAAAACCACTTGGCACTGAGTGGAGTTGCCCAAGATTAGAATCGATATGTTTAGAAGCATTGAGAAACCAATGTGGGACTTTCATTGCTTTAAAACATCTAAGATGGAACTCAGGATCAATGGGAGCTCTCGGAATATGTACTGATTGAAGCCATGTGAATTTACTAGAGATCTTGAAATGGAAATTTATTGAGGTATGTTAACGAAGCTGCACACCTCTTTTAAGTCAAATGAAAGCACTCAATATATGAGAATGCCCTGGAATCGTTGAAGCCCTGAGGAAGGAATCAAAGTCATGTATGGATGAACTCCAAAATGAAAGCCAACTTTTGGTATCACAACACTATAAGCAGAGAGAGAGAACGAGAGAGAGAGAGAATCTGCGAGGTTGTGTCAGTACTCATTCACCAGAGGTCCTCAGTCATATTTAATGTATATTAAACTAGTGTACAAAACATACATGCATGCCCTTAATATTCATAACACTCCCCTCAGACTTGAGCATCTAGATTGTGCTTGCCTAGCTTTTTACAAATATATTCTAAAATTAACTCCCCAAAGACTTGGTGAACAAATAAATCTAATCATCCCACAATGACTTGTGTACATGCATCCTTTCATAAATGACATCATATTTGTGGTATGCCATAAAAAAATGATTTCAATTTGTTTCATTACATGTATAACTAATCCCCTTAGAATAGGCATCTTTGAAGATATATGATGTATCATAAACGGAAGTTTCAAGGCAAGATCAACAAATAGCTATATTGTTGGAAAAAAAATCCAGTGGAATGTACATAAAGTAAGTCAATTGTGCGTTAATCTGATGCATATAAGCTCATCACATCATATCCACTGAAGGAAAGTTTCTCTGCCTCACAAGCAGTTTCCCTTGTCGAAGTTTGTCAATTGTATTCTGAGCACAGACTTTTAACATTCATAGCTTCACAACATATATTGTATCGCTAATATACATAATATATACCAAATTTCATGGATGTTAGCTTCTTGTGCTTTTCAAATATGACTAGGATTATAAAGTCAGCATTGCATGATTTTGCTGTCAAATTTCTTGTTCTCATTTTCTTCGATAATCGTATAATTGTATGTTCACTTAACCCCGGATGCTTTATTGAAATTTACGACATAAATTGTGGGCCACATTCACATGATTGCTGAAATAATAAATGAGTTAAATATCATGCTGAAAATAATAGAACACATCTTACCCAAACTCATTCTGGTATGAGCATAACGTGATTAATGTTTCTAGTCATGAAACTACATTATGTCAAAATGCTTCTAAAATAGATTTTTTTTTGGAGACTTTGACCTCCCGTTCGCTCAAATGATAATAGTTACAAACTTAGCTATAACATCCTGATGAATTTACTTAAAATTGTAATATACGGGTTCCATATGTCAAAAAAAGGTCACATGTTATTTGGTTGTAATATAACTAACAACTGCTCCTGGAAATTCTTCAGAAAAATTCTGCAAAGATTGAGTTTGAAATTTACTTAAGTTGTTTTGTTTCAGGTGTGTTTATAAAATAATGATCCAAAACCAAGACGTCTTAATGCAGGTGCAACTTAGATCATGAATTTGTTTATGTATCATAAGTTGTTTTCTATTTTTTGTTTACTTAAAGTGCTACAGTAAGTTACAAACTAATTTATCTGAACAGCACATGTGTGCAAGTCAAGTGCCTCATTGAGGAAATTGTGGTTTATCACTTCAGGCAGCAAAAATATTTTGGAGCCCTATAAATATTCATTTTGTGAACTGCAGCTGTTTCCAGACCAGTTTCATCATTCTAAAAGTGGTATTCAGCTTTCTTGGGTTTTCATATACCCTAGAAACTATTCTTCTACACGTTTGTGATCTTCTCTTCATCAATCTAAATTATCTAGTGCGGCTGGCTAAAGTTCTTCTTAGTTTTGGACCATTTCCTGTGGACTTCTATTCTAGTATAGATAGTATAATTAATTCGAAGGGGTTATGCAAAGTTTGTAGTAGCTTCTCCAAGTTGCACCATGTTTCTTCCATTTTGATCCAAGGGTATAGAATGACATATGAAAATGACCCTGCTGTACTTCAAAATCATGTTCTCCAGACTTCAATTACCTCTAGGATCTAACTTCACGAAACTTTTAAGGACTTGCATTTTCATCGCACCTATTAACTGTGTTCTGCACAAAACCAAAAAATGGTAAACTGTTCTGCACAAACTTATTCCTCACTACTTGCCTCTGAACTCATTATCTCCCAATGATTGTTAGGACGGTTCCACATGAAATTTGCTTACCTTTCCATTTAGTGATACATTAGAATATAGTTCCAGTTCTTCCCGGAAAGAGTGGAATCGATCTCCTTTTCCATACTACTTTTTTCACTCTAATTTAAGCAATCGCGATCTTATTTTTCAGAAATCTTGCAACTTGATGATGGGCTTAGTTTAAGAGTCCCACCAAATCTTCTTCATTTAGTTTTAAGGGGCACAAATGATGGCTCAGATGCATCTTGCTTAGACACCCAAATAAGCGTATTATTGAACATAAGCAGGAGATAAGAGTTTTCATTACCTAAAGATCCTATCAAGGTCCTCAAAGCTCCCAACACTAGCCCAGCCATAGTCAACAAAATCACCTTGCTCACCGTCCTCAAGCCGGCTCTCGAAAATTTCAGAAGTATTGTTGAGTATAGCAGTCTTTCCATCTGAATACATATAAAAATTATGAATTGAAAGCCCACAATCAGAGCACAACAACTAAAGCTACCTTCATAAACATCTTACGCACCACTTCTCGTGTCATGTTTGGAAATTTTAATCACATCAGGTGTTTCAGTACCCATAGATTCCTGATCAGTTTTCGCAGCACTTGGTAAGGAGAGATCAGGCCATGATTCCAAACTAAATTCTGTAGCAGGAAAACCTTCATTTTTGTCATACTGGGGACTGCAATCTCGTTTTACTCCATGCACATCTGTTAGGGAAATAGTTTTCTTATGCTCAGCAGGTTTTATATTTAAAGCTTCCTGATTCTGCCCTTTCTTAATACAACCTCCATATGAACCTTTAGACTTCTCTTCATTTGCATCTGGATATGGAACAATATGGTCCTCACCTTCCCCAGCCTCACCCCATATGATGTTTGACAACTGAAACATAACAGAAAATTATGGGCTGCCAGGACTTGAAACTAGAATAAACAGAAACAACACATTCCATACATTGTCAGCCAATTTAGAAATGCAGAGAGCAATTGACAAAATAGGTCACGGGAGAAGGTTGAGTTACTTGGTCCCTGGAGGATTAATAGGGCAAACTGCTAGTTTCCGGATATGAGATATCCATTCCAGTCATTATGGACATATTTGTCCAGTTAATGAATCAATGTTGGACTTACTGTATCCTTATCAAATCATCTAAGCATTGCCCATTGGGGATATCTAGCAACCCATTTTATGAAATTACTGAGAGATCTACAGGGGTACAGATGCTCTCTTGTCATTGGGTAGAGATAAGTACTAAATGGAAATGGCAAGAAATTCTTTGTCTTGCCAAACAAACCTACCTACCTACTAAGTTTGGAAGTTGTTCACCCATAATCACATTAGCAATTTGTTTTTATATTAAATTGTATTTGGTATGTTGCTCCATGTTACAAAATAGTACTTATGTAAGATGAAGCGAATGCTGAGCAGGAACTAAAAGACAATCTTTAAGTTCTTACCAATATGATTGAAAATAAACACAGAATTTCTCTAAAAGAACCTCGCTTACCAAAAAAAATAAATGAAAAGGCTTTATTTTTAAGTTTCCAATCAAAAAGGGAGAACGATGGTTCGAATGCCCACCAACCCTCCCCTTTTTCCTTCTTTATTACAAAGTGCAGTCACTACACAAAGCCAAATGAAAGCTATAAGAAAAAGTTTTTCACCTCAAAACCATTTAGCTGAAATATAAGCCAAACTAATCAACATTCAACTGAAGCTAACCTAACTTAGAATTCAGGATTGGTTCATAAAGTAAACAAAATAATCACAGACTCTGTAACTTGTCAAGCTTGAGCTTGATCAATATCATATGAATAAGTATGAAGCATGTGACACACAAACACACATACACATGAAACAATCAATTAACCCAATCCCGGATTGAGCTTGCTACAGTTACAGTAGTGACCCTAAACTTTTTTTAGCTACTTAAGAATTTAAACTGAGCTTAAGCATTACAGGGGCTCCTTTACTCCCTTCCTTGTACAGAGTCCAACTCGTGTACGAATGTCCTCAACATTTCCTACCATAATCTTAGTGAAATAAGCTATTACTTCCAGAATTCGACTATGTTCAAAAAGTAAAAAGGGACCATGAGAATCTCTTTTGATACCAACCAACCAAAAAAATTACGGTAATGCCTAACAACGACACCATTTTAAAACAAATTGCATATTGCACTCAACATGCCCCAGAAAGAAATGGCATCTGAGATGAACGCATAATAGTTGTACCTAAACAAGATCAGAACCCAAAGATTTGTGCTCAAATTTGACAAATTAACAAACATATATTTAGTTTAACAGAAAAAATCCAAGAATCAACAATCCAGTGCTACAACTCTTTCAGCTTAAAAACCATAAAAAAAAAAAAATTGAACACCATCACATCCTTAAACACCTTATACAGCAAAAGAAGCACAAATAACCAGAACAAAAACATCCATTTATTCTTGTCAGAGAAAGCAACTAACTAAACTATAAATTACATATGGATGCTTAAATTTCTTTTCATTTCTTTTCATTTCACTCTTCCCTTCATTTTTACCAAGACCAACAACAACAACAACAACAAAAAACGTCAGTTTTGAGAAGAAGAAGAATATGGTACAAATACCTCTTCGTCGTTCCAATCAAACATAGTTAAACAACCCACCACAAAGAGATCAATTCTCCAGAACGCAAATTCACCAAATCCCACTGCAAAACTAACCAAAACATGGCCAAATTTTCCAATAATTTATTAAGTTATCTCCAAATCGGTACCGTTAAACAGCTCTGTGGAGAGCATGAAATCTCAAAAACAAAAAAAAACCAAAACCGATAAAAACCTTTTCAACAAATCCTGTAGTTCGAAAAACTCTTAATTTAACACAAAAAATCAAAAAAAAATGACAAAATCAACGAACAGCTTTTACTACCCAAGGTTTTATTACAGAGCAAGTGGACAACAGGACAGAGCTAGTGTGTGAGTGTGTGTTTTTGGAGGACTTTTGGTTGTGTAGAAGAGTGTAAAAATGTGGGGTCCAAAATCAACGTTAGTCACGTGGGATGGTGAAGAGGTTATGGTATGAAGCTCTGACACGAGAGCAATAGCGTATCTAAAGTTGTGGCTCATAAGGTATGATCTAATACTTACTTCTTATTGGTTTCCATAGATTGAGATCATGTGGAATTACGTGAATAACCCCTTTCTAATATTTTCATTTTTTTTTTACTTCTTTTGTACACACTTGACACTACACATTACGACTAGTGTGCGTGTGTGCGCGCTTGTTTTTTTTTCCTCCTTTAATTTTTTATTTTCACGTGTGTTTTTTCGACCCAAAAATTATTGCAAAAACTCTCATGAGAGTGTATAAAACGTGATATGTGAATTATATTTATATATTAATACTTTAATTTTTTTATCTATTGTATGTTAATTTTTAATATGTTATACGTTAATACGCTTAATTTTTATAATTTATACGCTGAAGTAAAACTCATTCGCAAATTTAAGATTATGACCCAAGATTATTAAGGTAGATTTAAGATTCACTAGAAGATTAGTGAGTTTGTAGAAAGCAGAAAGTTTCACTATTTTAGCCTCAAAGGCAACTTATGGAATGCAAGAGTTGGCAAATATTAGAAGGGTAAATTCCACTTTACCTCTCGTGGTTCGAACGAGTTCCCTTTAACTATCTCATGGTTTTAAAATGTACACATAACCCCCCCCCCCCTCTGTTTTGAACTAAGGTAGAAAATAGACGGAAGCCGTCTAACTTGACGAAACTGAGTTTCACGCGCCAGATATGTGTTTGGAAAAACAAAAAGTTCTTAAAATCAATTTTATTTTCCAAAATTGCCCTTCTTTACTTTTATGTATTTACTTCTCCTTTTTTTTTTATCTTTAAACACCACCGCCGTTTCTTCTCTCATCTCTCCTCCAATTACAACCAGTGTTACCATGCCATCTCCCTCTCCTCTAAGCTGTCCTACAACATTCTCTCCCATGGACACCTTATCGAGTCTTCTATGGCCATCGCCATGGCCTTCCTCGACGCCATCTCTATCTTCCACTACAACAACACCCCTTCTGACCAAACCTCCCTTCTCCACTCCACAAAGTTAAACAAAATTTTTTTCATCTCCGACCTTATCTTTGTCTTTCCCTTCAATTCTATGCTCTCTGCTGACCAACCTCATTCTCCATTGCTTTTGTCGCCCCATTTTGTGGAGTATTTTAAATAGGGTTTTATTTGATTTCATCCCAAAATGGCTATATGAACTGCCTATCAAGTGTTTTGAGGTGAAACGATTTCATCCCAGAATGAAGTATTTTAAAATCTTAGAATGGAGTATTTTGTGGAGTATTCTACAGCCTCAATATAGGATTTATTTTAAATCTTCACTTCATTTCAGCCTCAAAATCTTGCCAATCAAGTGTTTTAAAAAAGATTTGATTTGTCGTACTAGGTTGTCGTGATTTTGTCAAAATTTGTGAGTTTTCGTATTGGAATTTTACATATAAGTTCTATTTGGAGAAGGATGAATTATAATCAGAATCTCTGATGCATCATATTGATTAAAAAATTTAAAAAAAGAAAGACTAATGAAAGATGAGAAACAAAATAGGAGAGAAAAAGAAGATAATTAATGAATGAAAAAGGAGAAGCAAAAGATAAGAAGAAGAAGATAAGGAAAAACATGATTCTTTTATTTAAGGATAACGTAGTAATTTTTCTCAAATTCGTCAATTTAGACGGCTTCCATCCATTTTTCATCTTAGTTCAAAATAAAGGGGGTTATGTGTATATTTTAAATCCACAAGATAGTGAAAAAGAACTCGCTTAAACCACGAGGGAGTAAAGTGGAATTCGCTCATATTAGAATTATTAGATTTGAATTCTTGTCTTTTATCATTTTATTAATATTATTGAATTGAATAAAATTTTTAAAACACACACATATATATATATATATATATATAATGGTTTTTATTCAACTTTCATTAATACTTAAGTTGATTTTTGAAAAATCAACTTCAACAAGTGAATTGAAAAATCAATCATATTGGTTTAGACCATAAGCGGTATGATTGCATATTAGTGAAGAAGTAGTTTTAATAAGTGGACTTTAAAGTCCATTTCTCACTAATTTATGTTGGGAATCTCTTTTGTTATAATAAAGGTAGAAAAATTTATCTAATAATGGAATCTAAATAAAAATTGCTACATGTTTTTAATTTTTTCCTCTTTTCTTATAATATTGGTATCAATAACCAATTGTATTACACAAAATGATCCTTTCTTTTTTTTTTTGCCTAGTTTTTGGGAGAGATATCTATTCTTCTTTGTCTAATGTATTTTTTTTTTGAAATTGTTTGACTAATTTCATTATTTGTCAATTAGTAGTATTATTATTATTACTATTATTATTATTATTATTTTTTTCAATATATTGGCACACATGGGCGTTCGATTCAAAATTTTAAAATTTGTACTTTTTTTCTCATGAAAAATTATCAAAACTTTAAAAAATTAAAATTTTATTTACTAAAAATTTAAACTATAATATTTACTAGTAACATTATACACTTTCACTAACCTCCGCTTCAATTTCTACTTTTTAAATCCGCTATTACTACCAAATTTAATTAGGCAACTTTTGTCCTTTGCCCGACACCAGCATCAATGATATGAGATCAAATCTTCTATCCAATATTATTTTGTATTATTCTGTCTAATATTCGAAACGACTTTGTTTAACTAAAATTAGGGACTAAAAGTATAAATACCATTAAATTCAAATTACAATTATTAGACCCTAACTAACATATGAATGAACCTTAAGACATAGTTTTAATTTTAAACGGAATAAGACATGATAATATTAGACAGAGGATCTCATTTCGGGGAGATGGGGTAGTTTGGTCACTTGGTGATGTAAATTTTTTTTATCAATGTTTGTTCTAACATGCAAAGTTATGCAAATATTAGTTATATAAAAGTTCTTGTATTAATTTTTTTTTTTGTTTCTACCACTTTGTGTACATATTGCATGTTATAAATTATAATGATAGTTATAGTTTTATTCATCATATTTCGTTACTCAATCACTCAATAAATATTAATTTATTAAATAACAATGTGACTTTAGAATTAAGACGAATAAGAGAAAACTCATTTGGGTTAATCACAATTTTAATGCATAATAAAAATTATAAAGAATTAAAATTATGATTTTAACGATAATTAATTATCCGTTGCACATGAGTTGCTTATCGATGAATAAACTCACGTACTACATATCATCACTTCTTTTGATATGCTAATCAAATGTTGAAAAAAAAAAGTGAAGAACATTCCCATTTCCAGTTGGAGTTGGGAGTTGTTGGCAGTGGTGGGCAACAATGGTGTCATTTCGTGGTCGATAATTTTTTGAAGGTCACTTTCATGGGTGTGAATGGACCCAACTTAAAACTTATTGTTTCTTTTGCACAAGGAAATGAATGATAAGGATAATCCACACTGACAAAGCATTAGGCTATTTTTGGATTTAATTAAGGTATCTTGACTTATTGTGCTTAGAGGTAACCGTGCTTAGCATCACAAACAGAAAAGTTTTTAAATTTTATATCTCTTGTGGGAATATTTATGTCCACAAATTCAAGTGGCGGCAGCATGTTGGCGAAGCTCACCAAATAAATAAGTCTTAACTAGATGTAAATTTTCAAGTTTAGTCCAAATAAAGTTTTATAGTTCCACTGGCTACCGGAAAAATCTAATGACCACTAGCCCCTCACCATGAATTTAAAATTAATACTTTTCCTATCAAAATAATTAAAATTTATGATGGAAGTTTTTTTTTTTTAGATTTGTTACAAGAAAAGAATATTTTGAAAGTATTTGAAGTAATGATTTTATTTTGTTGAAAATTGCATTAGAGAATTTTTTATTAAAAAAAATATAAAGTTTAAAATTTAAATTTGAATTAATATTTTATAAATTTTTTTAGTAGAAATTGTGTTAGAGAAAATTGTTTATTATTAAAAATTAAAATTTGAATTTAATAATTTATTTATAAAAAATACTGTAGCAAAAATAATTACCGTATCATAATTTTTGTTGAGTAGCATAGTGAAAAAATAGAGTGAAAACACAAAGTGTATGACGTGGACCAATTGGTGATAAATATGTATTATTTATTGGGATTAATTATTCACGCATATTTATCACCAATTGATCCACGTCATTCACTTTGTATTTTCATATTATCACTCTTTTTTGTTTTAAAAAATTTTGATAGAAAAAAATGAAGAAAATAAACAAGTCATTTTGCATTTGTGAAATAAATCACTAAAATGCATGCAACCAAACAAAACCTAAAATTTTTTAGTTAGGTCTATTAAAAATTAGAAGTTTGCTCCTTCACCCAATTAAAATATAGTTTATATTAATAATCTTATAAAATTCCAAACCCCTAATCCCCTCCCCTTGGCGGAACTAGGGGGCGAGCCGCCCCCTTGTTCCCGAAGGTGAGGGTAATTGTCTTCGTTTCCACTGGTTTAGCACCAGTGACTCTCGCCCTCTCGCATTCTTTGCCCGTCAATATAGTAAAAAAAGATGAAAAAAATATCTCTATAATTGATCTATGGTGGTTAGTTGTAGTATGGAGGCAAAGGTGGTAGATATAGAAGGGAAAGTGGATCTTACGAATTGGTTTGTAATTAGCTAAATGGTTAGGATTTGAAAGATAGAATGTGATCCCTCTTCTCTTTTATCTTTTAATTCATTAGGAAAAGTCCAAGTCAAATTTGATTTTGAGGTTTATCATAAAATAAAGAAGTTATTTTTTTTTTACAAATTTAGAAAAATAAACCAGGCAATCAAAGTGTTCAATATGATAATCATAAGCTAAATTCGAATTATTTCTACTTATCTCCTCAAAATTAAAAATTTTAAATATGTTGAAACTCTAAATTTAATTTATTCTATGAGGTATTTTTTTCCTATTAAGGGGTAATTATCAAGGCATTTTTTTTAATAAGAAAAAATTGATTGTACGACAAATTTTGCATACATTAAAGATATGACTAAAATGAATAAATTTTGCAAAGTTTATTATGTATATATATTTATATTCTCATTATTATGGTTATCAATTTGATATTTTATTAGCTATGTATATTTATTTATTTATTTAAGGATTAATTCTACTTTACCCTCTTGTGGTTTGGAAATTTTTTTTATTACCTCGTGATTTCATAATATCAACATAACCCCCTTGTGCTTTGGATTCAAGTGGAAAATGGACGAAAACCGTACAGAAGTGTATAAAACCATTACATAACTCTTAAATAAAAGTAAAAGAACAACATATTATTTAACTATTTTTTATTCTCTCTTAATTTATCATATTTGTCTTTCTTTTTTCTTCCTTTTTTCCTCTTTACAATTACGTTTTTTTTTCTTACCTTAACTTTTTATCTTTTTCTCTCCTCTTTATCTCCACCACTATCTTCTCTCTCATCTTTATCTCAAACATCATCTTTTCTCTCCTCTCCTCTCTCCAGTTTAGATGGGTTCCATCCGTTTTCCACTTTAGTTCAAAGTACAAGGGGGGGAGGGGGGGGGGGGTATGTGGATATTATGAATCCACGAGGTAATAAAAAGGGATTTTCTCAAACCACAACGGGGTAAAGTAGAATTAACCATTTATTAATGACAAATTTTTATTTCAGATTGTCTCATATGAAGTGGGCTCATATATGAAATGGAAATTAATCACAATTTCAACAAACAATAAAGTGATAAAAAATTAGAATCGCGATTTCAACGGCCAATAGTTGCCCGTTTTATATATAAAATTCGTATCATATATGAACCGATTTCATAAGAGTTTTTATGTTTTTGTTTTATAATAGTCATGAGCACCCCTTCAATTTTTGTTTTGGTTCTGCCACTGCCCCCCTCCCCTCTCCCCAGTCTAAAATTTAACTCTCCGAATCCGCCATTGTTTATGACTAGGGATGTCAACAGTTCATGAATTGCAACCACCAATTCGTGATTCCACCTCGAAACTTACCATTGGGGGTGAGCGGTTATATTTTTGGTTTTGGTTTCGGTTTCAATTCTATTTTGATTATGGTTACAGTTTTTCACAATATCTCACAGTTTAAAATATTTTTAAATAGAATTTGAAAAAAATAAGAATAATATGTACAAGTTTGATATAATTGAAAAATATCTCATTTTATTTATGAAAATAGAAAATTTTGGTCTAAATATGAATTAGTCATGTTCATATAAAATAGGGTTAATTCCACTTTACTCCCTTGTGGTTTGAGAAAATTCCCTTTTATTATCCCATGGTTTCATAATGTCCATATAACTCCATTGTACTTTGAACTAAGGTGAAAAATGGATGGAAATCGTCTAAACTGGTGAGAGGAGAGAAAAGAGAAAATGGTGTTTGAGATAAAGATGAGAGAGAAGATGGTATTGGAGATAAAGATGAGAGAGAAAGATAAAAAGTTAATGTAAAAAAAATGTGATTCTAAAAAGGAAAAAATGGAGGAAAGAGAAAGACAAATAAGATAAAGTAAGAGAGAAGAAAAAATAATTAAATAATATGTTGTTCTTTTACTTTTATTTATGGGTTATATAGTAATTTTATACACTAATGTACAGTTTTTGTACGCTTTCCACTTTAATCCAAAATATAAGGAGGTTATGTGTTATGAGATCACAAGGTAATAAACTAGAATTTTCCCAAACCACAAGTAGGTAGAGTGGAATTAACCCTATAAAATTGATAAGGCGAAATATGTTCAAGTTATATATGCTATTTTCACTTGTACTTGGCACCGTCTTTGTTGTTATCTAACGTGTTTTTAGTGTTTTTTGTAGGTTATTAATGTTGGAGGCCAAAACGAGAGGAAAAGTTTGAGAAAGATCAAGAAAGATGTGATTTAGGTCAAAAAGGTGCCTTTCGTCAAAAGAAGCTGGTTCCATGTTTCACAAGATGTTCAAGGTGTTAATTCTAATTTTTGAAGATCAATCCTATATATAAGACCTTGGATAGAGTGGCAAATAAGTCCCAAGTTGATCCCATGGAGGCTCGTGACTCCAAGAATGGTTAATATAGCGAAACATGTCAAAAGGCGATGAAGAACAACTGCTGAGAAAATCTGCCAGTATTTAGTTGTTTGATAATATCTCTCTCAATTTATGTCCAAATTGAGTGATTCAAGATTCATTGGAAAGCTAAGATCAAGAGCTACAACTTTAATGTTTTGGGGTTTTTCTAATTCGGTCGGGATCATATAGAAACACAGCCCAAAAATTGGACATCGCGACGTTGCGACGTCTCGATGTGCAGAAATTCAACAGCGTGAAAAATTTCTGAAATTCAATTTTTGACTTTTTTAATATAACTTTTTGTTATGGGTTGTTTCCTAACTTGTTCCTTACATGTTTAAAGCCCAAAAACGTGCCATCTTATTAATGTTTGATAAGGTTTCAAATTATTTCCTATATAAGGTCATCTATTATGTAATTTTCAAAGGGGGAGATCATAGAAGAATGGGGAGTTCATAGTTTAGAATAGATTAGTGTTTCTTTCTTTCTTTCTTTTTTAGGGTTTCATATAGCTTTAGGGTGGTGACAACTTTGAGAGATTTTAAGCAAGGGATTTTCTCTTTGTAATAGCTAGAATTTTTCATCTTTGGTTATTGCATGGAGAATTGCAGCTGTACGGATTTGGGAACATCATCTCTTATTGATTTAATTCTTTTACAAGTAAAGATTACATTCAAGGATTTACAATTCAAGGTGTTTTTTTTCCTTTTAATTTATGTTTTCAATATTGTGCTTAATTATTAATGTCATGATGTTCAATTTAGCCATGCTCGGCTAAATTAATTGTGCTCCTGGGGATTATGAATAAGGGTTTTTGTGCTTAATTTATATGCTAAGTTCTATCTTATGTTTTTTGTTAAGTGAGTTTTGCTGTGTTCTTCATAATTATGCATGTTTTGGCGTGCGAATTATGTATGATGAATATTTTCTAAGTGCAGTAAATTATTTAGAGATAACTTGCTTTAATCTTGCCTCTTACCACGTAGGAGGATTAGAGTGGGTTGTTTGGAATCTTTTGTTGGTTGGTTGTGAATTTTTTAGATTGATTTCACCTTAGATCTTGCCTCTTACCACATAGAAGGAGTTAGGGGGGTTAGTTTAGCATTAGCGTGACTGGTTCGGGCGTTGCCTCCGCCATAAAGAAGCGGTTGAACTTGAGGGTTTGGTTGAGTTAGTAGTTGCATTAGATTTCGGATTAATTAAGGAAGTGAACCTTGCCTCTTACCGCATAAGAGGGTTTAATGAATTAGTTAATATCTAAATAGGTAAGTGCCTAAATCATTCATTGCCTCTTACCACATAGGAAGGCGTGAGTTATGTTATTTATCCTTGTTTTGCATGACCATAGATAGGACGTATATGTGTGCTTTTTATATAACCCTAAAATATAATCTCGAGAGTACACTTGCTTAATTCGAATTTTAATCAAATCACTATTTTAGTTTTATTTGTTTGTTATTTACTTTCTTATTTTCAGTTCAATAAATATAAAAACCAAAAATATTTTCTTTAGGATTTCAACATAGTCCTCTCCCTGAGGGAATGAACTCACTTTACCATCACCTTCACGGGGTTATTTAGCTTATTTTTGATTAAGGGTGAATAGCAACCACGATCGCATTTGATTTCACACCTATTTACCCTATCAAAAATATGACAAAATAACAAAAAGTTGTAATATGCAAGTTTACAAAATATTAATTAACCTAAATTTTAATCATTGATATCTTTAATGTTGGTTTCTATATTCGTGTTATGCCCGATTTTGATTGAAGATCTAGTGGTACTAATTGTGCTTGTTTTGGACATCAATGTCGTAATTCAAATCTATTTTATCTTTCTTGTCTATTTCTTATGCTCTCAAATCTGCCTTATACTAATATGCTTCTAATGCTTAAATTTTGAATGTTTGGGACAATAAACTAGACCGTTGCTTATCTAAAATACTCTCTCATGCAATAAAAACTTCCTCCACCACTATAATTGATGTTGGTATTGCAAGAATATATTTTGTGATAATAGAAAAGATTGGATAATTCTTATCCTTTCCCTTCCACAATTCTAACACCGACCATTCATGAAAATCCTTATTGTTATCACAAACCTTAAAAGTAATTTTTAGATACATATAAAGTTTTGGCTCATTACCGGCTCTTAGTTTTTTTTTTGTGTAAAAAGTACATGGATTTATCAAGGTTTTACAAGGTTTTAAAGAAATATTAATGTACAACTAGTAGAGCTATAGTGTGTTATCCTACTAGTAGAACCACCAAAACTAGATTAGATATTAAGAGAAACTCGGTTACTATAAAGAGAATGAAATTCATTAAATAATTTTCTAACGATTTGTTTCACATCTTATTATTTCATGAGTGTATATTTACATCATTATATGATGCATCATGAACAAAAATTCATCTATACAACTATAGTATGGTATCAACAATTTTTTCTAAAACATCAATTTTTTTTTCACGTAGATAAAATACAGGAGGAATTAAATATGTAGAAATATTTTTTTGATAATAATGAAGTCATTTTGATAATATATTATATATAGAAAGCGATAAAATAGGGTCATTTTATATTGTTGTAAAATATCAACATTATCACATGTAATATAGATAAATAAGTGAGAATAGATAACAAAAACTAGATAAAATTTCGTTACCATATTTAAATATTTTAAAAATATCTAATAATTTATAACAAACATCCATATATATATATACATATATATATATATATATATATATATATATTAGAATGTAAAACAATATTTTGTGCTTGATATTGCACAAAAATATAACATAACAAATTATTATATTGTGAAGATGAATTTAATATAAGTTGAGTTTCAGCTATCAAGAACATCCTTAGTAAATCTTTTTGATTTTTTTTCCATTTTCAAACAAAGTTTTGCCCTTTGTTGCAATAATGTTGGGTGAGTCTTAAAGTATTAATTGCCTCTTTAATTGGTGTGATATAGATGTTTAATGTTTTTAAACAATGCTGAACTACTAAATTTAATATGTGGCATATATACCTAATATGAAAATTTTTTGCACCTATTATTAGTTGACAAATAGTTTATTAATTCACTAATTGAGGCAGTATTGGCCGAAGTATTGTTAAAAACTAATTGAAAATATTTTTCTACGCAAGTCATATTCATCTAAAATAATATTGAAAAAATTTGGAAAAAGTGTGTCCCTCAAGTTATTATTATAAAATAATGTGTAATTCTAACATATTTATTATTAAGAGCGTTAAAATAATTTTTTTATTTTATATAATTAGGAAAATGCTTTGTTATCCTCCCTAACACCTATACATTAATCTACTCTCAAACACTATTTCTCTTAATGCTTTTATCACTAATTTAAACCCTTTATTTGTAGGATTCTACTTTTTTGTTGTGGCTTTAATTTTTGCGATTAATTTAAATTAGCAGTAAAAATTTAAAGGAAAGGTTAATTCCACTTTACCCCCTTGTGGTTTGGGAGAGTTCCCTTTAACTCCCTCGTGATTTTATAATATTCACTTAACCCCTATGTGTTTTAAACTAATGTGAAAAATCTACAGAATCCGTTTAAACTAACGTAAGGTGAAATTACTATAAGCCTATAAGTTTAATTTCTTTTTTCATAAAAACATTAAGGGGTCAAATTAAATATTATAAAAAGTTAGGGTCAAATTGAGAATTTCTAAAAACTATTTTTCTTCTCCTTTTTTGTTAAACCAAAATTTTCTTAAAAGGGCTAATTACCAGAAACCCCCTGTGGTTTGCCAAATTTCCCTGTAACCCTCATGTTTTATAAAAAGGTATCTAGTACTCCCATGTGTTTTGGGGTGAAATAGAAAGTGGAATGAAAAACAGGTCCAATAACGGCATTGTTAATTATTCCAATAATGCCATCTCCTTTGTTTTCAAATTTAAATGGTAAACCTTTAAATAATTAAAATTTTGGGGTTAAAGTTTAAATTATCAAACTTTTGTGGTAAAAATATAAAGTTAAAAAAATTCTTTCTCTTTAACGGGTTGATAAGTCGAGTTTGTACCGACTTATTCACTTTGTTATTTGAATTTTTATGTGCAAATCTAGTGAAAAGAGTGCTTTGTGAATGAGTTTTGTATAGTAATGTTTCATGATCTCATGATTGAAGAAAATGGCTAAGTGTTGTGAAAATGTTGTGAATATAGTCTGATTGTGAGGATAATTGGAAAGATGCACACACTTACCCATTATGCCTCAGTAGTCACATAACACAGCACTCAAAGAACAAATCGCGCACAACACAACACTTGACACACAAACACAACACAAACACACAGCACTTGTGTGGGCGCTCACAACACACGCACACACACGCTTCGCACAGCACACATGCACACATGCTAGGCGCCCGCATAACACACACACACACACACTCACACACATGGCGGGGGCCCACAACACACACACACGATGCCCACACAACTCACACACATCCATGCATTCACTTGCACTCTCATATACAAGTGCACGTGAGGGCACGATCATATACACGTGCACGTGAGGGCACGATCAAATCACGTGCCCTCACTTGAGTTCTTGATTAACTTGCACTCTCTCATATACACGTGCACGTGAGGGCACGTACAAGTAATCAAATCACGTGCCCTCACGACAGGCGCCCACAACACACACACACGACGCCCACACAACTCACACACATCCATCCATGCATTCACTTGCACTCTCAATCACGTGCTCTCACCTGAGTTCTTGATTAACATATTGCAGACACGTGGCATTCTCTCTTTTTTTTTAAATAAAATAGTACTAATATATATCAAGCAAAAACCGGAGCTGCGCATTCCCATGCAATCCGTTACAACGCACCTGAAGGAGAATCCAGTACATGAAGACCTACCATTATATGTAAAAGAAAATACAAAGGCATTAATTTCGTCAAGACAAAATTAAAGCCTTTTTATCTTTCTTTCTATGAATTTTAATACAAAAAAGGGATAAATGTGGAGTACTTCCTCCATTTACAACTTGTGAACAAAATTGCCAATTCTATTTGCAATATTTCCAATCTAAATAGACTAATTGACTACCCTACCTGTGCAAGGATTTCCATCCAAAAGGTTTTCCAAAGCAGCACCTTGCCAACAATAAAACCATCACAACCCATTCGTCCAAACTGTGCAAAGTTAGCTGCAAAAAAACTACACTAACTATGTACCAGCTACCAACTTCCAAAAATAGATAACTCAAAGGCCATTGCTTAAGCCGGCAATTTTAGCCATCATATGAGGGTAGTCCATTCCCCTTTGAAGTTCATTCAAGAATCACATCAGAATCTGAATTAGTTAGCTTCCATTTATTGAAAAACTGCCTAGATTTGGGCAGCATCTCCCCTGTGTTCACCGTCATTCCACAATCAGCACCAAAGCAAAGAAAGCAATAGTATCTCATCATGTTTTGACCACTAAATCTGCACAAAACAGGACAATGAAGTTGAATTATGAATTCAAGATTTCGTCTGGCCAAATGATCTAAACATCGGTAATCATGGGCCTTCACAATAAACAATCTAGGGTTACATTTGATTCCACTTTTTGCCTTCGGAATAGCAAATGCGAGGATTACGATCCCTGAGTAGTCATTAGCTCTGGAGCTAACCAACGTTTCTATATACTTGGTATGCTTGTAAGGCTTACGGGAATTATCTATTCTTTCTAGGAATGAGCCAAACACATCTACGGGTTCTTCCTCCAAACTATTTTCCTTCCAATCATCCTCCCCATCCTCTTCATCTTCTAATTCTGTAGGGATAGCTTGGAGGGACGCTAAATCCGATGTTGAGTTAACTCTATGTAATGTCGAAGGTTCCCCTTCTTCCCACATAACCCTAACATTTATCGGCCCTTTTCTCACCTCCTTGCTAGGCAAATTTAGTGGCAATAGCTTTGCTAACTTTCCTTCGTCCCACGTGATCGTTTGGATATCTTGTAAAATTTGTAATTCTGCCATCGAATTAATTTCACTTCTAGGCTCCAATTTGTCATCACCTATAGCTCCCGTATTCAGGCTTTTGCTCATCACCAAATCCGGGGCATTCTGATCTTCTTGTGGATGCTCGATGGCTACTAAAGAGAGCTCATCAGATGTATCAACTTCACCTATTTTCCTTTCTTGTTTGTGAATGAGTTCCAAGAATAGACCAAGATTAGCTAAGAATTGGTCAAGGTTTTTTCCTTCTTGGTTTAACTGTAACCTTTCCGCCTTGTCAATTTGTGAACATTCTCCCGTGGTTAGGACAGTTAGTTGTCCTTGCGACAACTCCTTCTCAACATCAGCTACCAAGGCAGTAACTACAGTCCCAGAGGCATATTTTGTAACGGCTTGACTTTGATCCTTTACCACTCCAGAAGTACCGGGAATAGCTACCAGGTGTATATCAGTTGAAGACTCTTTGACTTTGTCCTTGAGAGCCGAATTAGTTAGTGCCTCCTTTGCATTGCCTTGACCATTAGGAGTCTTCTTTGGAATCCATCTTTTGGAAGGAGGATCCTTAGAGTGATCTTGTTGGTTCTTGTAGGCTGAGGAGGAATGACCCATCTTTGAACATGAGATGCAGTAAGCTGGTAGATTTTCGTAATGAATCGGTTAACAATTGCCCTGGTCCTTGTTCCCGATCCGCACCTTTTGAGGAGGGTTCTTTAGGAGATCCACTTCAACGCAAATTCTGGCCAGGCTAGGTCGCAATACTTTGTTCATTGCAGCGGTGGCCAAATCCAGCTTAAGAGGGACGCCCACCGCCGAACCAAGTGTAAACAAAGTGTCCTTATTGCAAAGGTGAACCGGTAGCAATGGGAAGGTGATCTATATCGGTAGGATGGACGGCTCTTTTTAGGGGTAAAATTCGGAGTCCACCGAAAACTTTTGGCCTGAAATCCTCCAATTGTCCAAGTATTTTTGAGCCACAATCTATGGAAATCACTTTGAAGTTGGAATTGAAAGATGACATGGCGGAAGTCGATCAAACCTACATATCATTCGCCTGAGAATCCAAATTCTAGAATGGTCTTGCGAATAACCTCCATTGGTGGCCTTCCTCTTACAAATTTCCCGATTAGGGCGAACTAGAAGATTTGAGCTAGACGAGATTCTTCTTCTGCAGAAATAAAAAGGGCCGGTTCACCTAAGTACGTGAACAGAGTTGAAACCGATGAAGTTGGGAAAGTTACATCAATGGTTTGTGACCATGAAGCTGAAACTGCTTCACGGTAGGACTTGGCTTTCTTTGGAGCAGTAGGCAGAGGGTCATTGTTGGCCATGACAGCTGGTTCTTTGCGAATTTGACCTGCAATTTGGTCAACATTTGGGACGATGGCCGGATAGGAGGGATCGACCAGGGGCTATTTTGTCGTTGAGTCCGCACTAATCTGTATGGACTCTTCCAAGAGGCCAGTTGTGACAGGAGCTGAGTTGGTTTATTTAGCTACAACTTTATGCTTTTTAAGGGATGTAGTGAGCTGGGCCGGAATTGAAGGGAGCTTGCTTGTAAGTTTAATATGATGTTTGGTCTTGCATAGAGGGAGATGGAAGAAGTCAGCTAACGTGGCCAATCTACGAGCAGGACCTACCGACGAAGTTAAAAGCTTTGCTGCCATGATGTTTATGGCTCCGGCCTCTTGGTGGCGGACGCCTGTGTAAATAAAGGTCGGCGGTGGTGGGGGTTAAGGTTAAAATCAGATTTGAATTTAGGGCTTAAAAGATGGAATGGCAGCTTGATAATGGTAAGTGAATGGAATGAGTGGATGAAGATGGTGGATAGGGTTAGGTTAGGTAGGGACGGTGGAAGAGAGATGTTGGAGCATTCACCTTCTAGTGTGTGTAAAAAAACTGATCTAAACACGTGGCATTCTCACCGCAAAGAAAGGAAACTTCTAGGAACCCAACAACGATAGATCAACAAGGAGAAGGTATAAAAGGAAATCAAGAGAGGATTTTGGGGGAGATCGATAAGAGGACAGAGAATAGGGTTTCAAGAGAAAAATGAACAAAAAGATCAATTAGGGTTACAGGGAGATAGACCATAGTGGACACATTTATTCATCTCTTTATAATGGCAGAAATTGATCAGGCTTTGTCAAATCCATTCTCAAAGCCGATTAACATGATCGGCTAGACATTTGGATGTTGCCTTGAGGGGTTCATATGTAATGATTTTAACCAGTTTGAGACAATCGATTTGATTAATCTTTGTTGTTATTATTCTATGTTCTTCTCGTGTTTCAATTCAATGGGTTTTCTGAATTTGTTTATGTTCTTTAATTGATCTGCGGTACTTACTGGTATTGATTGAGATCTACCAGAGAAAATTGAATGAAACTTGTACTAAATTTGGAACAATCGTGTATGAGTCTTAAGATTTGTGTGTTCTTGTGGCTTCAATTGTGCGGTACCCACTGACAATTGAAGGCAATCCAATAGAAATGACTTAGGTTATCTATGTATTACGATTTGAATTCTTGATTTAGTTAGTTGCCCTACCAAGGGAGATAACTGGGATTGAGCTACAATTTTAATATCAGGTAGGGATCTGGGTTTTTAGAGTTGAGCCAAGAACTTACCCTAGCAAGGGAAGTTTGAGGAGTAAGTAGAGTGTAATCGTGAGAGCCACCAGGTTAATCGGTTATATGACACTAGCAGATTAGTCCCTTCACACACTTTTACACAAGTCAAGGATAATTGGGAACAATCATTACTAGTTAATCCCCCTCAAGGCAACACTATTCTTTTTTGATTGATTTGATTACTTGTATTTCTTCTGTTTATTGCAATTGTTGTTTTGTTCTATCACTTAAATTTACACCATGACACACCTCTCTCTATGGGAACCATCCCATTCACCACTATTGCATAGTTTTAGTGTTTTTAGTTAAATTGGAGAGTTGCGACACTTGACACCAATTTTGGTGCCACTACCAGGGAGAGGTAGAGTGTCATGAGTTGATTTTATGATAGTTTTGTTATATTCTTTGTTTTTTGTGATTTGTTGTTAAGTTGTTATTCTTCTTCTTTTGAAATTGTGAGTTTTGTGGATTTCTGGTTGTTACATTGATTGAAATCACTCGATTCAATTCTTTTGAGTTGATTTGGTTCCTTTGATCTATTTGTTTGGAAGGTGTCTTGACTTGTGCAGAAATCTCAGTTTATGCAAACAGGGGCGTGTCTTAGTGGAGAAGGTCCAAAATTTGAACTTGATTTGGAACTTCAAAGAACTTTGAGGCAGAGAAGGAAACAAGCGGAAATGGCAGATCAGGAGGTAGAAAGACCTGAACCAAGATTTGGGGACTATTTCGCTGTGAATTTTGAGAGAAGGAATAACCGTCAGGGCATAGACGTCGAAAGTTACCAAATTCCAACCCAAATAGTATCAATGATTACATAGGGTCAAATATTCCAGGGATTAAGTAATGACGACCCTAATAAACACCTTGATTGGTTTTTGGGACTATGTAATACATTCAAACTCCAGAGGGTGCCACACGACGAGGTGTGAAGAGTTCTGTTCCCATTGTCTCTGAAAGGGAAAGCCAAGCATTGGTTTAATTCTATAGTAGGACCTTTTATCGCTACATTTGAGGAATTAGAAAGGAAATTTCTGGCAAAGTATTTTCCCCCTGCCAAATTGGAAAGAATGAGGCTTGAGATAAGGAGTTCCAACAGCAAGATGGAGAAACCTTCAAGGAAGCCTGGGATTGGTTTAACGATTTGCTTAGACAGTGTCCCAACAATAACCTAGGAGAAGTTAGAGAGTTGAATATCTTTTTCAAGGGTTTGTCACCTGAATGCTCTTTGATGGTGAAAGCTTGTGCCAACAGAGCTTTAAAGGATAAAAGTGTTTCGAAAGTTAGGGAGTTGTTCGACTCAATCACAGATGATGAATACTTGTTCCCAGAAGTAAAGAAAACCCCCATGAAGAAGAAAAGATGAGTCCTGGATTTAGATGAGGAAACATCGTTGGAAGCTAAAATAGAGGCCTTAACTAGGCAGGTTCAGACCTTGAAAGCAGCTAAAACCACCCAAGTGTTAATGTGTGGCCTGTGCAAAGAGGAACACCATACTGACGAATGTGAACTCACCCAAGAATCTGTCCAGTATGTTAATAATTACAACAATAGACAGCAGTATAGAGGATACAGGAATCAGAATGGGCAAGCTACTTGGGGGCAAGGCAACCAAAACAGACAATACTTCCAAGACGGTGAGACCAGTAACAGAGAGCCCAGGAGGACAAATGAGGTGAATATGCTTCAGAAGATTTTGGACAAGATGGAAATGTATGAGAAGGAACAAGTGGATTCGAGATCTTAAGCAAAAAGCAATGAAGCAGCTATAAAGAATCTGGAAATACAAATGGGTCAAATGGCCAAGGTGCTTCATCAGAGACCCCAGGGGACCCTCCCAAGTGACACTGAGCCGAATCCAAAGGGAAAAGAAGTGTGTAAAGCTATAACTCTAAGATGTGGTAAGGAGCTTAGTGGAAGTAAAAAAGAGGAGGACAATACCCCTGTGGAGGAGTTCATGGAAGAAACCATTGTTGTGGAAGAGGAACTACAGAAGGAGGATAAGGAAGAAAGTGTGAAGGCACCTGAGCCTAAAAGGAAGAAAGGGCCTCCAAGCCCATATAACTACCCTGAGTATGCACCACTCCATAATTTTCCTCAAAGAGTTCCACCTCTGATCAAGAAGGGAGCTCAGTTCACAAGATTTTCGGACATGGTTAAAAATGTGAATGTAAATGTACCTCTGTTGGATTTGGTCACAGCTGTCCCTAGATATGCAAAATTTTTGAAGGATTTGATTGCAAACAAGGAATAGATTCTACAGTGTGAAGTGCCAATTCCGCTCACGAAAGAGAGACAGGCCTGGATGAACAATGAATTGCCACCAAAGCTGAAAGATCCTAGGAGTTGCATAGTACCATGCACAATTGGGGGCAAATTCTTCAACAAGGCCTTATGTGATCTCGGGGCAGGGATTAATTTGATGCCACTGTCCATTGTAGAGAGTGTGGGACTGTGTGAAAAGATTAAACCCATGGCTGTGCTCCTCCAATTAGCGGATAGATCCCTCGTGCAACCTACGGGGATGGTTGAAGATGTTTTGGTCTCGGTAGACAAATTTATACTCCCAGTTGACTTCATCATCCTAGATATGGAAGAGGACCCATAAGTCCCTCTAATTTTTGGCAGTCCCTTCCTAGCTACTAGAGATGCTCTCATAGGCGTGAAAGGCAAGACCATTACATTCAGGGTCAATGGGGAGAGGTGGTGTTCAACATGGACTATGCAATGAAACATCCTTAATCAGTAGAACAATGCTGTTTTACACAACCAGTGGAAGGTAGCCCCCATATCCTTGAACTTAAGCATAAGCACAAATTCTCTCTTGCTTTACTTGAGACTTCAGAAGAAAATGAACAAAATAAGTTTTCTGTGCATGAGGAAGATAATGTGATTTTGAATGAGATGAACATAAGTGAAAACCATGAAATGCACAAGTGAGTGCACGACTAAGGTGCAAAACTCCTAAGGGTTGTGTGAGTCGTGTGCCAGAGTACACGACTTGAGCATCATATTGTGCTAATGTTGTGGGCATAACATGCAGCGACCAAATGCCGCGACCAAAGTGTCGGGCAATTTAGATGCGAGAGCCGCGAGCGCCATGTGGAGACCAAAAAGTTGCCGTGTGGAATATGAGCGGCGACCGAAGTGAGATTTATATGGCGACCAAAAGTGAACTTGTGTGGCGACCAAAGATGAGAATTGTGTGGCCGAGTGTAATGCATCACATCATGCATGAAATGTTCAAGTAGTGTGCATGTCAGGTGCAGTAGTGTGCGAGTTAGGCTGTGCATTTGTGCGGCGACCTAACGCAATCTGTGCGACGACGTGAAATGGTGGGCAGCAAGTGTTGTGCGCAAATGTGCAGCAAATGCCAACCAAAATCTGGCCCTGATGCATTGTGAATTTGGAAAAATGTAAAACAATAAAGTTGTTGCCATCTGTCTTAGCTTTCCACAGCTTCTTGAAGCATCCAATTCGAAGCTAGGCAGAGAGTTATATGGACAAAATACCAAAGTATGGCGAGGAGGAAAAATTTCATGGCGATGCATCGTGGTGATGTATCACAGCACAAAAATATTTACATGGCGGATTGTTTCTTCCGAATTAGAGCTCGGGGTCAACATAAGAGTTGTACAACGTCCTCTTGGATTTCCATAGGTTCAAGAATCAGCAACATTGGAGGTCTGTAGCTTAAGATATGAACACTCTACCAAACTATAGCAGTGAGCTCAATAATGAAAACCCTAAAATAGTGATTGCAAAGATTGCCCAATTTCTCATTCGTGCACATAGAATTAGAAGAAGTTTAAAACATAAGAATTGAAGTAAACTCAAAGAGATTTCCAGAAAATCCAAGTTTTCATCATTTGGCTTAGTATTGAGAAAGTTACACTCAAATGAAGTAACATATCTAGTTCTGCCCAAATACCAAATAAACATACTAGGCATATTTAGGCCTTCCTCAACTCCACAAGCATCTTCTTAAACACTTTTTGAATTCTTTCCTTGTTCTTAAACTTTAAACACACATTAGTTTCATTTAATCATCATTCTTAGCATTTTTCTTCATCTTAGCACTACAAGTTGCAAACCACATCAATGTACAAAATAGCACATAACACCACATAAATGCATGAAAAACAAGTCAAGAGCTAAGTGAAATAAGACATATAAGTTGGTATAAAACCAACTTATCAAATTCCCCCACACTTGAACTCTTGCTTGCCCTCAAGCAAGGACACAACATCACAATTACACAACTCTTCCCTGCCCTCAAGCAAACTCACACTTCTCATGTTAATCACTCATATTCAAACCGTTACTCACTTGTTTACTAAGTGCATCTCTAAGTTCATCAAAACATTTTTCACACAAAAACTCTCAAAAGTTTCCCCGTTCCAAATTTTTAGATTTCAACACATATTGTCAACCAAGGCACAATAAATAAAGACCAAAATGTCATACATGTAAGTGTGTGCTGAGGAATACTGGCTCAGTGCTCTTCATGTATGCATAACCCCTTTTTTTATCTTACGATTCCCTGCATATCAATCTCCTTATCCACACATAGGAACAAATAGTACACAAGATCAATGGCGCACATTGGTGCTTCTCTTAGCTCATTTACATTCAAATTGCACTTTGGTGCTTTCTTTTGTCACACACATTGGTGTATGATTGCCTGGGTCTTGTGGCTCTTTTTTTGCACTTTTTGCCTGGGTTTTATGGCTATTTTTTCCCAAATATGCGTGCCAGGGTCTTACGGCTTTTCATTCCCAGATGCCAAAGGTTTTTCCACCAAATCCTTTCTTGTGTAACCACTAGTTCGTATGTGTATTTAAGGGACTATATATGCATGAACACTAAAATTCAAGGAGATGCATAACAAAGAACAACTCAAACCAAATTACCTCCTATGTCATTGAATAGTTTGCATGGCATATCTATCTTACTTTAACATCATGCCTTAGACAACAAAACGTGCCAATTTCTTTCAAATTTGGAACCAGTAATGAAAATTTTTTCGCATGCATTAACATAGAAATTTGATGAACCAGAGGTTGAAAATAGCTAATAGGAAAACACAAGTTCAAACACAAAGTGATACTTCATTTCTTATAGTTCATTGCCCACACTATCACTACACCTCTTTTCATTCAATTTCGCATATTTAGGACACAATCACACTCCTAAAAAAACTTAAAAGCACTTACCAACCAAAATAGCAACAACCAACACTTTAAACATTCCATGGATAGACAAAAACTTCAAAATTTCACAAAATTTATTACGTGTACAAAGACAGAAAAAAAACTCCACATATACGAGGTATAATATGCAAAAGCTCAAAATAACACAACAAAACTAAAAAGTAACATGCTTTGCATCACATAGCACAAAAAATTTCATTCATGAAAGAGAACAAGCATATAAAGTCAAAGAGACACAAACCATAGCAAACATTCACTCCCCCACACTTAAAAATTACATTGTCCTCAATATAAAGTAAAGATAGGTTTAGGAGCTCCCTAATAGTGATGTGTCATGAATTCCAATGTTTGCTTGGTGAAATGTCTTTGTCCATAGTGTTCTCCCGCATGAAAAATTTCCTGCACATGGTGAAACCAAGCTTATTAAAAATTAGTCACTCAAGCACACTACATGTTGATGCAAGGAAAACATGACATGGAGGTAAAATATATGATTACAAATCATAGTGGTGTAAAATATATGAAATTAGTAACACTAGGCATATGCACAATTCATGCTTGAAATGTAAAATAAGTAATTATGTGCAGCATGGGAATGGTCTTTTGCTCCACTCCCCCACACTTAGCCTCATGTGTGCATAGCCTATTCTTCTTGCCACTTCTTCTATATGCATGTCCTGACTCATGAGTGGCTTAGTGAACATACACAATGCAAGAAAATGTAAGACTATTTAACCCAATACACTTTATTAAAGCTAAGGGGAAAATGAGTAGTTCTGGATTTTGTAAGTCTCCAGCTAGACTATTCTCATCAAGCTTTCTTCTTCACAATTCAGAATATCTATCCCTGCAAAATTCGGAATAACCATCTCTATACCATAAAGAAGAAATCTCATAAGCACTCTTCTTCCTCTTGCAAGACACTTCAGGCGTATCATCAAGGAGGTACTTAAGCTCATGCACATGGGGCGCAACATCTACAAATTTCACTTTGAACCATCGCGGCTCCCTCATTGGAGGCACCTCCTTTAATTCTTCTATCATTAGAAGCATATCATCTATCTCTTCCACCATGCTAACCATTTTAGTCCTTCAAGGCTTCACCAAGGGTTGTTCATCCAAGATCTCAACAAACCCATCAGTCAACTCAAAAATGGATGTATCAATAAAGTAATTTTCCACCATGTTAGCAATGCCATTCAAAATCCGCACATCTTGCTCATCTAGACTAACATGGGGAATTTCTGGAGTCTTTTCTTTCTTAACAACACAAAAATCATTATCATTAGTTAGCAAGAGGATTTCATTTAGCACTTCTTGTGAGCCACCATTAAGATCCCTAGATTCAATTACCGTTTCAATAGTTGGGGCCTCCAAAAGAGTGTCAATCAATGGGTTGACCTTTTTATTAGCAAATTCAACATTAGTTTCATTCATGATATCACAATGTTCATCTAGAACTGACTCTATGCAATTTATCAGAACATCAAGAAAAGACACCTCCAAAGAATGACTATCAACATAATCACATATAGCATGGCACTCACTACCATTTGGGACATTCTTAACCCATGCTTCTTGTGCAGTTGGTTCTACCAACACTTCATCTTGCATTTCAAAGATCGATTCATCTATAACACAACATTCTACTATGTTTGAAATTTCAGAAATAATCATGCAATCTTTGTCATCCAACTCTAATTAGCAACATCCTCATTACAAACATTCAATTTTTCAACAGAAATGCAACCACGTTTCATATCTTTATTAATCACATGCATGTTCCATGCAATGACTCTAATTGCAAAACAATGTTCTATATGCCTGGGATGCTCAATAGCATAATTGACATAAAAAACAACTTGTTCATTATTAATTCTAAATGTTACCATTTTGTTTCTCACGCCAATCAATGCATCTCCAGTAGCAAGGAATGGTCTTCTAAAAATGATAGGCACTTCAGGATCCTCTTCCATGTCTAGCATAATGAAGTCCAATGGCACTGTGAACTTATCTATTATCATAAGCACATCCTCTATCATGCCTGTGGGCTTCACCAATGATCTATTAGCAAGTTGCAAAGTGACCCCCACTTGACGAATTCTTCCACTCAAGCCAACATTGATAGCAATAGAAAGAGGCATGGGGTTGACCCCTGCTCCTAAGTCGCACAATGCTTTGTCAAAATACCTCTGGCCTATGGTACAAGGGATGGTGCAACTTCTCGGGTTCTTTAACTTTTGTGGCAACTTGTGGCCATCCCAAGCTTCACTACACTCAATGGGCATCGTTGAAGCTTCACATTGAAGAATCTGGTCCTTGTTTGAAATCAGATCCTTAAGAAATTTTGCATACTTAGGAACTGCACTCACCAAATCTAGAAATGGTAGGCTCACGTTAACTTGTCTCACCACGTTCAAGAATCGATCATATTGTGGCCTTTTTTTCGGTAGTGGTTTCACTCTCTCTGGGAAGGGAGGCTTTGGAGCATACTAGGGGTAGTTGTAAGGACTCGGTGGTCCTCTAATCTTTTTAGGCACCTCCTTTTTCTCTTCAATGTTCTTCTCCTTTTCCTCATCACATGTCACTGTCTCTTGCACACAATCTTGTTCAGCTTCAATTCTAATTTCCTCTTCATGCTGGGCATTCTTACCTCCTGAATTGTTATTCCCTGGCAAGAGCTTTCCACTCCTAAGTGTAATAGCATTACACATCTCCTTGCCCTTAGGATTAGGAATTGTGTCACTTGGTAAGGAGCCACTGGGCCTATGATGCACTGCCTTTACTAACTGCCCCAACTGCATTTCAATGTTTTTGAGTGTGGCATCATGATGTCTTACAGTTGTCACCAAAGTAACAAATCTTTCCTCATTTTTATCCATATTTTCCATAAGACGATGTAACATGTCTTCTATGGAGGGCTTTCTTGGCTCATGTGTAATGAACTGATTTTTGAATCCAGGAGGTGGTTAGGAAGATTGTCTTTGCTCATTTCCTCGAAAATAATGGCTTCCCTGGTTTTGGTTTTTAAGCACCCAATTGCCTTGGCCTCCACCATATGCTCTGCCGCCACCAGAATAGTTCCCAGAATATTGAGGTTTGTTATAGTTGTTAACATACTGTAGAGATTCAGTAGTAATGGCACACTCGTCTATATGGTTCTCACCTTTGCATAACCCACATGATAACACATGATCCTTGGCTTTTGTAGTTTTTAGAGTTTGCACTTGTTTAGCTAAAGCCTCAAACTTGGCACTCAAAGAAGTTTCTTCATCCAGGTCTAGCACCCCTCTTTGCCTTCTACTATGAAGTTTTCGAGTCTCAGGGAACAAATACTCATCTTCTGCAATTTTGTCAAATAGATCCCTTACTTCAGGCACACTCTTGTTTTTCAATGCACCATTCGCACATGCCTTCACCATCATTGAAGATTCAGCTGTGAGACCTTTGAAGAAAATGTTCAATTCTCTGATCTCTCCTAAATCGTGGTTAGGACATTGTCGGATCAAATCATTAAAGCGTTCCCATGCTTCTTGGAATGACTCTCCATCGTACTGTTGAAAGTTCATTATATCCATTCTCATTTTCTCCAACTTAGCAGTAGGCAAGTATTTAGCCAAAAATGTCTTTTGGAGTTCCTTAAAAGTTATCATAGCATTTGTACCCCCAATGGATTTGAACTAATGCTTTGCATTTCCCCTCAGAGATAATGGAAAAAGAATTCTATGAACTTCACTCTGATCCACTCTCGAGAGTCTGAAAGTACTGCAAAGGCCTAAGAACCAATCTAAATATTCGTTAGGATCTTCATTGTCTAATCCTTGAAAGAACTAGCCTTGAGTTATCATTGAAACTATTTGAGTGGGGATATGGTAGCTCTCAACGTCTATGTCCTGTTTATCAAATCCACTCTCAAAATTGATTGCATAATGGTCACCAAACTGTGGTGCTCGTGCTCCTTGGTTGGCCATTCTCTTTTCTTTCTATCGGCTTCTCAAGGTTTTTGGTAGTTCAAGATATAGTGGAAATTCTGGTTCTCCTTCAGATCGAAGCCTGGGCATACAACACACCACAAGTGATAGCAAAACACAAACAATACCGTAGTAACAAAGGTTGTAAATGTAAACTAAAGAAACAGAATAAAACACTCAACACGAGAACTTCAAGAACAGATTGCACCTTGTAGTAGAGCAATGCAACAACAGAATCGCAAGAATGTAATAAGAAGACAGGAGCAAACAAAACAGACCAAAACAACAACAATTAAACGAAAATAGAACAACACAATAAAATCAAGAAACCATGCATTCCCCGGCAACGACGCCAAAAAATTGACAAGCTTGTCTTATACCTCAATTTTAACCCTACACTAATGTAGCAGAAGTGAGCAGGGTATCGTATCTACAGGGAAGGTGATGGTTCAAGAATTCGAAAGTTTGTTCCATTAATTGTCACAAAAAGTTAATTGTCACAAAAATAAGATTGCAATAACAACAGCTAAGATAACCAGAACTCGAAACACAAGAAATACACACGGACTAAAGTCTAAGTACAGTAATAGAAAAGGTGATGCCCTAGAGTTCCATAGCTGGATGAATATACATTTAGATCACTCTCGTGGTGTAGCTAAACATACATGCTAAACAAAAGGGGAACTTAGTTGCCCAGAGTCTTAAGCCACAACTGGCATGTCGACCACACTATGTCTTAATCCTCTTGACACCTTCCTATCCCATGGAAAGGCATGAGGTCTGTGATTTCATCCCGCAACATCCCAATCTACTATTCCTAACAAGTTTAACACTCGACTCTTAGATACTTCCCATGGCGAGGCCTGATACTAAGGTCTAATGCGCTTGTTAACAACAGAGGATTTCTTTTTCACTCTAACCTTATGATCTCATAATCTATGACCGGTATGGCGACCGCATCCTAGAAAACAAGCATGCAAAACGAGTGAAAAGACTCGATACATGTTATATGTTCTCATTCCACAGAATTCACAACGAGAATAGATGAATTAAGCTCAGACTCGGTATGACGACCGCAGTACAAACTCAATTAAACCGTTACAGAGCGAATATGTGAAACTTAACTAATATCCACAATCAAAGCAGGTAATGAATCATTTTTCAAAGATTACGTTTATTGCACCGAATCAAACATCTAAATTGTACATTCATCCTTTGGAACCCTAGGTCATTACGCGATTAGCCAGAAAACTCTTTCTTCATCTTAATTGCATCAAATTGTAACATTAACAAACTTATTTCCATTCAATTGGAGGATTTTACCAATTAAAGTATAGAGATTTGTCAATTTCTTCATCAATTGAGAATAAGGAAGCAATTTTCAGTCTAAAACCGCGATCGGAATCAAGATCGGAGTTCAATTTGTAGAGAGAAAATTTAGAGAGAGAAAAAGTTCCCGCTCTAAAATCAAAAGTTTGTTACTAATCTCGAATCCCCGTCTAAAGTTTGACTAAATCCTCTATTTATAGAGGTTACAAAATGTAAACAGTACGCAAACGAAACGTAACTAAAATATTACAAAAAATGCCACTGTATTATAGACACAGTTTAAAAATCAGTTCATGCAAGCCAACGTCCCACGCCTTCAAGCTATTCCGCATCACGCTTCCACAACCCCTGCACAAACACAAGGCTTCAACACTTATCCAAATTTTTCTCAATAAAATCACCATTTTCATGACGATGCATCGTGGGGATGCATCGCCGTGTATTAGTTTTCATGGCGATGTATCACCACGATACATTGTCGTGCAAACTTTTCTATGGCGATGTATCGTGGGGATACATTGCCGTGCAATTATGTACATGTATGATAAGAATGTGTTTTGTGAAGCGAATGGTAAAGACAAGCAAGAATGTGCAATGAAACGCATGTGTCATATAATGCATGTATAAGAAGTGTAGTTCAAGTGTAGTGGGTTGTGTGAAGAAGATGAAGGTTGTGAGATGTATTGAGAATGAATGCATATGAAGAGTGATGGTAAGTGAAAATAAGTGTAATAAAAATGAGTATGAATGTTGGGTGAAGTGTGTGTAATGGAAAATATATGTTTCCATATGTGCTAGGAATGAATGTTAAGTATGTGTAGAAGAGCACAAGTGAAAACCATGAAATGCACAAGTGAGTGCACGACTACGGTGCAAAACTCCTAAGGGTTGTGTGAGTCGTGTGCAAGAGTACACGGCTTGAGCATCATATTGTGCTAATGCTGTGGGCATAACATGTGGCGTCCAAATGCGCCGACCAAAATGTCTTTAGATGACGAGAGCCGCTCGCACCATGCGGCGACCAAAATGTTGCCATGTGCAATATGTGCGGCGACCAAAGTGAGATTTACTTGGCGACCAAAAGTGAACTTGTGTGGCGACCAAAGATGAGAATTGTGTGGCCGAGTGTAATGCATCACATCATACATGGAATGTGCGAGTAGTGTGCATGTCAGGTGTAGTGTGCGAGTGAGGCTGTGCATTTGTGTGGTGACCTAAGGCAATCTGTGCGACGACATGAAATGGTGGGCAGCAAGTGTTGTGCGCAAATGTGCAAATGTGTAGCAACTTCGAACCAAATTCTGGCCCTGATGTATTGTGTATTTGGAAAACCGTAAAACATGAAAGTTGTAGCTCTATATCTTAGCTTTCCACTGCTTCTTGAATCATTCAATTCGGAGCTAGGCAACGAGAGTTATGGTCAAAACACAAAAGTGTGGCGAGGAGCAAAATTTCACGGTAGCACAAAAATATTTACATGGTGACAGATCGTGACGATGTGTCGCAGATTGTTTCTTCTGAATTAGAGCTCGGGGTCAACATAAGAGTTGTATAAGGTCCTATAAGATTTCCATAGGTTCAAGAATCAGCAACATTAGAGGTCTGTAGCTAAAGATATGAACAATCTACCAAACTATGGCAGTGAACTCAACAATGAAAACCCTAAAATAGTAATTGCAAAGATTCTCCCGTTTCTCATTTGTGCATACAGAATTAGTAGAGGTTAAAACATAAGAATTGAAGTACACTCAAAGAGCGTTCCAGAACATCCAAGATCTTATCATTTGGCTTTAGTATTGAGAAAGTTACACTCAAATGAAGTAATATATCCATTTCTGCCCAAATACCAAATAAACATACTAGCGCCTTCCTCAACTCCACAAGCATCATCTTAAACTCTTTTTGAATTCTTTCCTTGTTCTTAAACTTTAAACACACATTAGTTTCATTTAATCATCATTATTGTCATTTTTCTTCATCTTAGCACTCCAAGTTTCAAACCACATCAATGCACAAAATAGCACATAACACCACATAAATGCATGAAAAAAAGTCAAGAGCTAAGTGAAATAAGACATATAAGTTGGTATAAAACCAACTTATCAGTCACCCACATTGGAGCTGCAGCCACTACGTACCAATCTGAAGCAAGCATTCTGGGGAGACAACAAGATACCCCAAGAGGATACACCAGGCAGAGAAGTACAAAATGAGCCTACAATATCATATTGGGATGTCAATGGGCACGGAGTGAAAATTTTCAAGTCAGCCTTGAAAGACAAGGGACAAGCTCAGTTCCTCGATGAACAACTCCCGTGACAAAAGTTCTTCATGTCTGGCTGAGTACAATAAACCAAGTGCTGTGTTGGGAGGCAACCCAACCATTTAATTTCATGTCTTTGTTCATTTCTTTTAATAATTACTTAACCCCAATAAAATAATTGAGTATTAAACCCTCTGGCATGTGTTAATTGCAGGAGCCACATGGAATGAAAACAACAAGGAAAAGAACCAGAAGCAATTGGAGTGGGCGATGCACATGAACTGAGCACAAATCACTCCAAGAAGTTGGTAAGCATTATCCGGAAGTCATGAGCTAGGAAAGGTAAGCATGAGAATATTCTCTGCACTGATGAAAGGTGAGAATAAAATCCGCGATGTGACATCTGGTATAGTATGAAAATATCTGATTCTTCTGAAATGCAAATCTTTAAGCTCATATCTTTTCCTCTTTGATTCACGAAAGCGTGTACTAACTAATGTTTTAGAGCTTTTTAGTGAAGAATCAAATCATTCAAGCATGAGGAACAGCTACAGAAAAATGGCAAAAATGTCATGCATACATTCACCACTGCACACAACACTTCCCTTGTGTCATGATTCCTTACTCGAAATTGTGAAGAAGAATTGGACAAAGCATGAAATGCGTCTGTGAATTGAGGTGAAGATAAAATGAGTAGGACTTGGGGCCACCGATTTTGTTTGATAGTGAAGTGTGTTCAAGTGACCGAATAATGCAAGGAAAGTATTGATTAGATTGAACAAGCTATTATTTGCATGCATTATGTCACCAAGCATTTTGTCCTCTAGTGCATTCACATGCCAATTGTTTTATAGCCTTGGGTGGTCAAATCTTACACGAAAAATTCTCTATAAATACCATGAAGCATGTATGAACAAAATCATCATCTTTTGCATGCATCCATTATGAAGTTCAGCCGAAAAGGAAGAGAGGCCAGAAGGGGGAACAAACTTGTGTGGGTTAAAAGCTGTAAAGGGTTACTCCCTATTTTTTCATTTTAGTGTGTTAATCTCCAAAACAATTAAGTCCTCATACCTTGTGCATTCATTGAATTAAATTTGGAATTCATGACTTTTATGTGGCTCTTGGTGGTTTTAAATTAATGGCTGAATTGATGATGCTTAAATGAGGAATTCTTGAGCTGAACTTTCATGATGAATTGTAAGCATAAAGGTTAAATTATCCTCAGTTGTTTTGATTCAATTGTGAATGCCAATATTCATCTTCTGTGAGAATATGTTGTTTGCTCAAATTGATCATATGAATTATGAATTTTGGCATGAATGTTCAAGTCAATTTACAATGCTATGAAAATGTCCAATTGACAAATTCTGAAAAGTGATGCTTGAACATGAAAAAAAGGAATGATTTGATGTGTTGAAACCCTTGTAACCATTCCATGACCAGTTGCTGAGTTCTATGAGATTTTGTCCTTGAATTGTGAACGTAGTGTTGAAGTCCTATTTTAACGCGTGAAATGAAATGGTGGATTTAGTTAATGTACAATGCTCAATGTCATTTTTCATGTATGTGTGGTCGGTGCGTATTTTACCTTCCAAATGCTTAAAGTGAATGGTGAACATGCGTAGGAAAACAACTAATGCGATTTCTATAACTTATAGGTACCATGCCTCCGAAGAAACCAACCAATGCTTCTACCTCTAACCAGAAGGGACAATGCTCAAAAGGAAAAGCTAAAGCCGCTATGTCTACTTCCCCATCAGATGATTCTGAATACCCTGGAGGATCGTTTTCTATGATGTATGAGATTCCCCCACAAGGTTTAATAAATAAAACGAGGGGTTGGCATCCCCAACCCGCTGAGAGGGATATTGCCTGAAAAAAAAAATAGGGATCCAATATTTACCTCCCTATTTTGGAAGGAATTCCAAAGACCAATGATAGCGAAAATAAATTTAAGCACTGAAATTACCTATAGAGAGATAGTCGAATTGAACAAACCAGTCAAACCTTAGAAGAGATATACATAGAGTTATGAAAATGGTCTTTAATGGGAGTTGAGACAAGTATATTATATTGGTAGAATTTTCTTATGATAATAGTTATCATAGTAGTATTCTGCTCTATGAAGCATCTTATAAGAGAAAGTGCCGATTACGTTGTATTATGATAAAGTTGGAAAAAAATCATTGATCCTAAATTACTTCGATTGGCAAAAGATAAAGTTAGAATCATTCGGAAAAAAAATATTTAGGTGCAATACAAGACAAACAAACGAGGTGGACAGATTTAAAGAGAAGGCCAATGGATTTCAATATTGGAGATAAAGTGTATCTCAAGGTTCCACATTCTAAAAGAGCTATATGATTTGAAAGATTAGAAAGTTAAATCTAATATATATAGGATCCTATTGGGAAGTTAGCTTATCGACTAACTTTACTGCCGAATATGTCTTGTATATATAATATCTTCCATGTATCATAACTTAGGAAATACATACTTGATTCAATCCATTTTTCTAGAGGAAGATGATAATATTCTACCAAAAGAGAACAAAACTTATGAAGAATATCATTTGAAAATTGTGGATCACGAAGTACAAGAATGACGTCATAAGGTTATATCATTTGTAGAGGTACAATGAAAAATTACATGTATAGACAAGTCAATTGGAATTTTTCTAGATCCTTTCTAAAATAGTAAATCTTTAATCTTTTAAAATAACGTATATGTACTATAATTTATGTGAGTTTGATCTTTTATTAAATAACTTATATGTATTATGAATTACGTGCGCAAATAATTTGAGTGCGTCATACAATTTTGGTTGCGTGTGATCATAAATGAATTTTCATGTATGTATGCAAAATATTTTACTACTGTAATGCATACAAAGATAAATATGTACGATGATCTTTGTTTTGTGTCCAAATAATGATTGCTTTATTTTCAAGAAACAAGAATATTTAATTGGACGTGCTTAACAGAATGATGAATGTTAATCGTGCAAAGAATTTTCATGCATCAAGACACAATACGAGTGAAAGAATAGAATATGATATCATATTTACTAAATAACATATATGATTCCACTAAATGATCATAATATTCTGTAATGATTAAATATTCCACTAAATAACGTATTTTGATATCAGAATAGAATATGATTCATAAATATGATCATTGCTTTGTGTATAAGAAATTAGAATATTTAATTGGACTTACTAAACAGAATGATGAATGTTATTGAAGGTAATATTTATTGCTCCTCTTTGTACTTATATATTACATGTACTATTTTTATAAAGACAATACAGTACTTGAGTTGTAAGAATATTGCACTTCACACAGTATAGTCTTGTCAAAGTTATTAATGTACTGTGATTTAACTGATTCTTAACATGTTTTCTTTTAAAGCATACATAGCGGTTGAAGAGTAATTTTCGTGTAAAGGACTTTGAAAAATTTATGATGAGGCTTATATGTTGGAAACAATTTCAGGTTTAGTTCACAACGTACATTTTCTTTTTTAACGAGAAGAAATAGTTCTTTGAAACTAACTTGTTCTTTATATGTTTCCTAATTAACTAACGCACTACATATTATATGTGATCTCAACTTAGTAAATGATTCTATGAATTACATGTTCTAGCGGTAGGGACACGTGTTTTGAATATGTATGTCATGACATAATTAATCCTCGACCCAAGGGGGATTTAATTATGTAATGAAGATTCTCGACTCAAGGGGGGTCTATGTATGTCATGTATGTGGCCTACGGGCCTAATGGCCGACCTAGCGGGAATACAGCTAGGCTGAGTACTCAGTAAGCCATGAATGCATATAAATCATGGAAATACATTCATTAAGATATGCCATGTGAACATGTTTTTAGTTTATTTATATGTGAAAGTACAAACCATCTGAAAGTATAAGTGACGAATAAGTTACGTTATTGTGTAAGTTAATTATTGAAATTTGTTTGTTTGATTAAATGTTTAGTTTGAAAAGATATTATTTTTGAATTATGACTAGTTTAAATGATCTAGGGTTTACTTGCTGGGCGATTCGCTCATTCTTCTATATATATATATATATATATAATAATTTACAGATGAAGTTGATGGAGTAGATAAAGATGAGACCGGGGTCTGGGAATGGTAAAGGATGAATGGATCAAGTACTTAGTATAGGAACTTTTAAATAAATTTATGGGTTTTAGACCCATGACTGTATTTTGAGTATTTACAATGGATAATTATTAATTATTATTTTGTAAGGATGATTAATAAAGTATTAGTTTTATATTAATATTGAGTGATGACAGTAAGAGGTTCCTTGTGATCTCAAGATTATGGAAACTAAATCTTGAGGTTACGGCGTGTTTCGGTCTTCGAAAAATCGGGGCGTTACACTAAAACTCTATATTAACTAAAAAACGTCTATAATACATTAGTTTAATTTTTACTAATATGATAACATATTTATTTTGTAATATTAATTGCTCTCTTCTCTACCTAAATTGAAATATTTTAAACTAAAAATAGAAATAAGAGTAAATAGTCTATAGTAATTTAGCAAAAAAATGAAAAAATTTAAATAAATCATATCAATGAAATAAAAATTTGAAGAGAAAGTGATACATTATTCAATGTCCAAACTCTTTTTCTAAAAATTGAGAGCATCTATTATACGCTCATAGAGAGGGTAAGATCAACTTGTCAAACATGAGGTATCTTGCCATTCCTATGCCTTTTTCTATTCCACTAAATATGAATTGAAAAGTTTTTTTATAAATAATATAATATATATATACACACAAATATTAGAAGTCCTTTGCTATTTTTTATTTTTATTTTTTTAAATTTCTTAATAATATATTTTATATTTTTATAAGGGTCATTTTTGTCATTTCATATATATTCCTGGCGGTAGTTTATTTGCTAACATGTTAACTAGTCTATGAGGTGGAAAAATGTATATTTTCAAAATATAAAGTACTAAAGTGTAGCTATCCATAAAATATAGGACGGAAAAATGTAATTAACCCCAATGGAAATAACCGTGGCACCGCCCTACTCTTCATCCTTTCTTTTGTTAAAGACATTTTTGGAAAAATTAGAATTTATGCACTAGAAAACTCCTATTTCTCTTGTTGCAATTTAATCTTCACATACAACACATCATACTTTATATATACGAAAAGAAAGCCATACTTGTTCTTTCTCAAAGAGTTTTTTGTTAAAATAAATTGTATGTCAGTCAACATCTAATTATCCTCTTTGATTATGATCAGCTCAATTAAAGATTAACTAGTTACATCCTCCTATTCCATCAAGAAAAAGCAAAAATGACATTATAAAAGTATCTATTTACCATTAAAAGAAAATAACTATTAGGAAACCAATTAATTAACTGTGTCAACTTTCATAAGATACTTATAATATATATTCAAATGTTACAAAAAATTTAAATATGAATTTATTATTTATTTATCAATCATCATCATCATGATTTCTTATAGAAGTAAAAAGTGGCTAGTGGCATCAGGAATTTAATTTTTTTGGTTAAAAATAAAAAAAATTTATCTTCTTAAAAATATTTAAATTTTTGTCTCCTTAAATATTAAAAAAAATCTACTAACTATACTATCAAAGAGACTTGAAAATATAAAAGATTAGGGGGGGGGGGTTTGTCAATATTTAAATATAAGATGACCAACATATAAATTAAAACTCAATTCCAAAGATCATATAACCGGATGCCCCTGTGGCTACCAACAACAGCATTTCCCTTCTCCTTTATTCGAAAACCCTGTCTCCAGTCTACACGTTCGCCTACAGCGGTTCCAGTCAATGTCAAACGCCAGCAAAAAACTCGGACAAGATCCAAGATGGACGAGATCCCAGATAGATTCGTGTAATACATATTTCAATTGAAGCTATAAAAAAAAGAGATCATATAAGCTATGACGGCTAAAGAGCCAAGGAATTTTAAAGGTTTTGGTTTCTAATATTATAGGAATTAAGTACGTACATTCACCTATAGTATTTACGAAACATTTTAAATTTTTAAACAGTTACAACTTATGAGTATCTTTTCACTTCAAAGTTATAAAATTTAATGAATTTAAGAAGTTAATTAATTTAAATAGTATATTTTATCTACTTAAATAATTATCTATATTTTTAAATATTTGAGTATTTTTTCTATCATCTAAAAATAATTATAAATCATATAAAATATTTATTAAATTTGTAGTTTTGTTTGAAGTTATATCATATTGATAAAGATTTTTACAAATGTACATTGGAATAGATTTGGTGGTACTCATGCCTCCAAATTGTTTTTATTTGTGTATACATTATGAGTTTCCATATATATGCCAGCCAGTTTGTTTACTAACCAAACAATATACGATTGAGTTAAACAACCCCACACATTTCTTGAAGTTTATACTCGGTAGAAAATTCAAAAATCAAACATTACAAAAAAAAAGTTAAAAAAATTCATAATCTTTATGTCAACCTTACTCCTGCTTGGTATTGATCAAAAAATGGCATCTAAAAACATGGATTGGATGTATTGGATGCGGTGTGTGGTGGAAAAGTAACTGAGACTAAATAAATCATGAAATGAAAAGTTTATTTATGTAAGAATGGATATGTGGAATTGGATCACGATTAGATATATAGAATTGAAAAGTTTGTTTTTGGTAGACAAAGTAGCTGAATTTTTTGTAATCAATTAAATTAAGTGTTTTGCATCAGAAAAAGAATTTTCAAATTAAACTTGTTTAAATGAGTCTTTTGTATATTGAGAGAGGGAGTATTTTCAAATTAAACTATTAGATGTGTGTATTAGATAGAAAATAACAAACCTAACATGGTAAACATTCATATCTAATTTTTTAAAATGGGTATAGCATACAAAATTGAAATGTGCAGGTTCAACTTTGTCAATCCAATAAAAAATAGCTACAATAATAAATTATAATAAAAAAATAAAACAATTTACCAAATCTCAATTTTTACAGGTTATAGGGTTGGATTTTAGAGAGATTTGTACAAGTTCAAATAAAATTCTTTCTTGACGACATTGTTTTCTAAGAAAATCTAAATAAATCATGAAAAGGGTGCAATTGTGATCTCAAAGTTTATTTAGGTAAGAAAATCAGTCTATTTTTACTACTTTTTCTCCAATTACATAGAGTATATAGGGAGAACGAGCTTAGAAATCCTTCACATTTTACCCAATAATTTGTTTGGTCCCTCACATTTAAAATGGGATAAAATAGTCCCTCACATTTCAAAAGTGTGTTTTTTTTATCTTTGTTGAAAGAACTGTTAAGAAAATCGTTAAATGTTATCATGAGCTCCATACGTGACCTTTTTTTCATGGGTTAAAAATCAATCACAATGTGCACAATCTTCAGACAGCTTCAGAGAACAAATAAAGAATCGTAATCCTAATTCTTCAACTCCAAAGACGAAGTGAATAATCAAAATTTCTGCAATCCCTAAGTTGAAGGCAAAATTGAACTCTAAGCATCGTTCGAAGTAGAGGAATTCACAGTGGTAGAATGGAACGCCAAGGTAGAACAACAAATTGGAGGATGCCAGATTACGGTAAGTTGTTTAATACTTAACTATTCTATTAAATTGCAATGATATAGTTGATAAGAGTGGAATCTTTGTGAGCCGTATATGTAATGCTGTATTCCTATAATGTCGTTGTCCCACACGTTGTGGTCCATTGTTAATGGTGGTTAATATCTAAACTTTTTTCTTTAATTTATAGATAAAGATTTGGTACTGTGTTTTTTTAATGCAAAATGTTCCCTATAACACAACCAATAAACATGGTTGTTGTCTATTTATGCAATAGGACCTAATAGCAAAATGTTTTCAGTGAGAATTCACTATGGGGGTCCCAAATCAGAATATGTTGGAGGCTGGGAAGATATTGTAGATTATTGTGATCTAGATACATGGTCTTTGTATACTTTAGGCAACATAGTTGGAAGATTAGGGTATAATGTATCAAGTGTGTTGTATTTCTTTCTTATCCTTGATGAGAGTATGGAGAAGGGCATGCTGTCTTTGTTGTCTGAAAATCATGCATAATTAGTGGCTAATTATGGGTTGAATCTAAAACTAATAAATATATATGTAGTTGAAAAAACAAAAGTGTCAAGTACTGCTGTTGATACTAGGAGTCAGAAAAGTTCTAGTAGAGTTGAAATAGATTTTGCTAATCTGAATGCTCCAACACAAAGAAAAAGACGAAGGATTAAACAAATTACAGTAAAGAAAAGTCCATCAAAATATAAACAACTTCGAACACAACTTGTGAAATAGCTTGAACAATGGGTGCAAGGAAGTTGAAATTTGAGAAAAAAAGAAGAAGATATAATTGAAAATATTGAGCATGATCTTATTGAATCAGAGCTGCATCGTCACAGTGTTAGTGAAATTGTTGGATCAGCTAAGCAAGTGCAAATGCCTGCAGATGGTGTTGAGCCACTCAATCAAGCTAAAAGCCTTACAGATGTTATTGGGGCAAATAAGAACGATAAAATGCTTGCAAATAGTGTTGGTGTTGGGACTATTAAGCCAGCTAAAAGGCATGCATATGTTATGAATGTTGGCAGGTCATATGCAAAACTTGAGATAAATAATGATTTTGTTAAATAAGAAAGTTGAGAAACCTCTTAGTGCTGATGCATAAGTTGTAGAAACTCAAAAGCCTGTTGATAAAGGTGAATCAAATAAGAAGGTACAAAAGACTAAGACACAGAAGACTAAACAGTCGTTTGAAAAAGCAAACTCACAAAAAAGCTCAAAACAGCAACAGTCATCTACAAAAGCTGGTTGTCAAAAACAGAAAAGTGGGAAAAGAAAGAATGTGGAAGTTAATGTAGAAGAAGAAATTTATTCCAGTGAGTGTAAAAGCTTGCATGACAGTGAGTATGAATTCACTGATGAGGAGAATTTAAATGTTGTTATTGCTGAAAAATCAAAAGAGTTGATTGAAATTGAAAGGGTTTTAAGAAGGAAATTAGTTCTAATCAACAAAAGACAGAAGATATTGATCAGGAAAATGAAGAAGCTATTTTGTCTTCAGATGAGTTGAATAGTACATCTAGTTTAGAGGAGGAAACAGATATCAACAAGATAAAATCACATGTTCGGAGGTTCAAAACTATAGTTGATATGAATGATCCTCATTTCAAGCTTGGCAAGGTTTTCAGTAGTAGAGATAAGTTTAAGAAAGCTTGCAAGCATCATGGGGTAAAACATGGAAGAAAAATCAGTCATAAGAAAAATGACAAAAGAAGGATTAAGTCTTTCTGTAAGTATGTGAATGGTTTATTTCAACAGCACAATTGAAAGGCAATAAGGGTGTGCAGATTAAAAGCATGAACAGTATGCATACTTGCTCTAGGAGTTTTAATCATGGGTATACAAATTCAACATTCTTGTGTGAAAAGTATATAAAAGACATTAGATTAATGCCATAAATAAAGATTGGAGATCTTGTGTCAAAGGTGTATCAAGAACTTAACATTAACATTTCAAGAAGTCGAACATGCAAGACAAATATGAAGGCAAATGTGCAAATTGAAGGTGACTATGTGGAGCAGTACAATAGGTTGTATGACTACTATTATGAATTGATGAGAGCCAATCCTGGATCAAATGTATTCTTGAAATCCGATGAGGATAAGAATGGAGATGAGCAGTTCAAATATTTGTATGTGTGCATTGAAGCTTGAAGAAGGGGTTTTTAGCTGGCTGTAGACCATTGATAGGACTTGATGGGTATCACTTGACAGGGCCACATAAACGTGTTCTACTGGTTGCAGTGGGATTAACTCAAATGATCAAATTTTTCTTATTACATATGCCGTAGTGGAGATTGAGAATAAGCAGACATGAAAGTGGTTTATTAGAGAGCTACAAAGTGATCTTCACATATGGAATATCAATGACTGGACATTCATGACTGATAAGCAAAAGGTAATTCCTTCAAAATATCACATGTTTTTACTTATAAACTATTGTAACTATGTCATACTTGTTATTTAACATATTACATTCAAATGTAGGGACTAAAAAATGCAATATGAGAGTTGATCTCGGGGAGTTGAGCATAGAATGTATGTACGACATATGTACAATAACTTCAAGAACGAACATGGTGGACTGGCATTGAAAGACAGAATTTGGGCTGCTACTAGAGCAATATATAAGAACAAATTTGTGGCTTAGATGGATACACTCAAACGAATGGATGAATGCATACAAATGGTTTTTTGAACATACAACACCAAAACATTGGAGCAGGTCACATTTCAGAACCAACCCTAAGTGTGATATCTTGCTGAATAATTTGTACGAGAGTTTTAACAACACCATTCTTAGTGCACGAGAGAAAACAATACTTGGGATGCTTGAAAGTATAATGTTTTACTTGATGGTATGAATGGAACAAAAGAGAGAATGGATGAAAAAGCAAAAAGGAAAGTTGTGTCCTAAAATTCAGAAAAAGTTTGAAAAAATTAAAGAGAATTCAAGTGCATGCATTGCCACACACTCAGGAGAATGGAAATATGAGATAAGGTGCATGTATGGTGAACAATTCACAGTTGATTTGCCTAGCAAGACTTGCAGTTGTAGAAAATGGGATTTAAATGGCATTCCATGTGCTCATGCGGTCAATGCTATAGGCACTACAAATGAAGATCCCGAGAAGTTTGTGTATGAGTACTACCACAAGGATGCATATTTCAGGGCATATAGATATGTTATACAATCTCTGAATAGACAACATTTGTGGAAAAAGCAAAATAATCATCATGTGCTTCCTCCTACCAAATTAAAGATACGGACCAAAGAAAGTTAAAATAAGAGAGGCAAATGAAGTAATAGTTAGCAACAATGGTGTGTTAACAAAATTTCAAGGGCAGTCAAATGACATACAAGTGTAGGATATGCAAAGAAGTTGGACACAACATTAGAAAGTGTCCCAAAAAAACCAACTAAAACTGCTGATGAAGAGGTTTATGGGGAGGATAATTATGTGCCTGAGCAGGGTTATGTGCCTAAGCAAGGTGGAGGTACAAATTTCACGCATGAGCAGAGTGGAGGTGTAAATTTCGTGCATGAGCAGGGTGAGAGAACTACACTAGCTGAAATTAGTTATACTCCAATCATACACCTGCAGTTGTGACTTTTTAACTAGATATTTAACATGTACATGCAGGTGAGACACCAACAGCAGCTGGAATTAGTTCTAACCATGCACCTGTTAAGACCTCAGTTGAAGCTGAAATTGGTTCTAATCATACACCTGCATTTGAGGCCCCGTCAGTAGAGAAAATGCATAACACTGTGTCATTTATTGATGAAAATGCATCATTAGAACTACCAATCCATACCCAACAAACATTTGCATCTTCTAATACTATTTCTCCAAAGAAATTAGTTGAGTTCTACCCTTTTCCTTGCATTATTTCATATAAGGATTCATGTATATGAGTAATTTATTTGATGACTTCATAATAGGTGCAAAGGCCAAGAAAAAATATATGTGGAATATGTAGGCAATGGTCACAATAGGACAACTTTTAAGAGTACAGTTGAAGCTCTTTATAAAGCATGTGATGTTGAATATGCTGATTGGGTTGTTTGTTTCATTAGTTCAACTCTTTATACTTCATTGTTGTTCATTGTTTGCTATACCACTTGCTAATTGGAATACTATTTTATATGTATGCAGACTTCCACAGTGGTAAAGTCTAATGTTGATGCACAAACAATATCAACAAATGTGAGTAGGAAATCAATGTCAAAGTGATGCACAAACAATATTGAATGCATCACAACTATTTGTAATAATTGTTTGGGAGAATTAGATGAATGTATTTTGGGATATTGGATGCATTCATGTTATGGTAGATACCATTGAGTTGTGAGACAGTTATTCGAATGTAATACATGATGTTGCATTCATTATTGAACTTCTATGTAAAATTGACAAATATTTTATTTCTGAGCTTTTTTTTTTCATCAGAATATTCTTTATCCTAATTTAATAATGCTCATTATGTTTTTGACTTCAAATATTTTGTCCAAAATTTAGTCCTGATAATTCAAATGGTACAATTACATAATATGCTATTGAAGCTTACTTTTTATAACAAAGATAGTACATTTACATGATTCTTAATCCCATTACAAAATGAATCATTCCAAAATGGTGTAGGATTCTTGAAAATATATTGATATTATACCAACTAACTACTAATCCAATAATTACTTAATACAACTATTACATAATCCAACTATAACATAGCAACTATTAAAATACTAACTAATATACAACTTCATTAGTAGTGTCATTTGCTGATTTGCAATGATACCACAGTAGTAGCCAAATTGTGATTTCCAGTGATAACAACGAGCATTTGCAGCAATAGTAACATTAATAAGCATTTGCAGCAACAACAACATCCACAATCATTTCATATCAATGGCTAATGCAATGATACAAAAGTGACATACATGTTAAAAAGAGAGCAGTAACAAGCAATTTCTCCCTTCTAATTTTTCTATCTCTTTCTACCTCCAAATTTCTAACATTGTTCAACAAACCACCAATTATCTCAGTTGCCCTATCGCATCTATCACACATTGCATCATACCAGTGAAAATATACATAGCCACGCTTCCCCGATCACATTAAATCATACAATTTTGTCATCACATACTTACCAAAAACATTAGCATATTAAGTAAAACATTAGATCAACTTTATGTCATTCTCTTCACATCTATAAAACCTTCTTCCAGGGTTATTTAGTGTCCAAAAAGTTCTTACAACAGCCGCTTTCCCGCCAAAGCATTCATAGTGTTGGGCCATCTTCTTTACGGATTTGAATTGGAGATTTTGATTATTCACTTCGTCTTTGGAGTTGAAGAATTGGGATTGCAATTCTCAATTTGTGCTCTGAAGGTTGTGAACATTGTGATTCCTTTTTTACCCATGAGAAAAGGGTCACGTGTAGAACTCGTGATAACATTTAACAATTTTCTTAACAGTTCTATCAACAAGGACAAAAAAAGTACACTTGAAATGTGAGGGACTATTTTATCCCGTTTTAAATATGAGGGACCAAACAAATTATTGGATAAAACGTGAAGGACTTCTAGGGTCGTTCTCCCTAATATATATATATATATATATGTGTGTGTGTGTGTGTGTGTGTGTATTTCTTGACAAAAAAAATAGAAAAAAAAAGAAAAAGAAAAAAACCAGCATGTAACATACACTAAAAGATCACACGTGTGTTGGTATCCCCTATTTTAACATTGTTGGATGAGGATTGTGGCAGCAGCAAGACATTTAATTTGGTTCATGTAAAACTAATTATATCATAATCAAATATTAGATCCTTTTTTATTTGAAATCTAATCAATTTTTTTATTTATTTTAGTTTTCCATAATCACAAAATTTTGTTATTTTTAATTTAGCTTTTCATTTGATTTAGCCCTAAATATATATTTAACAATTAACATACTTGTATGACTTATAAAGTTTGACATTTTCCAAGTACAAACATTTGCATTACAATTTGTTATGAAATATTACCACTAATGTTTCTATCATTTTATTGGTATTCTTTAAAAGTCATATTTATAATTTATAATCAACCAAAGTAAAGATAGAGAAATTTTGTATTTTTTAAAATTCATATTTATAATTTATAAACTACCAATACAAAGATAGAGAATAAAATTTCAAAATTTGACATAACTATTAAAGTATAAAAGGATGATAAAGTAATCACACCACATTACTTTTGTTTTATTGTGCTATTTCATGCAACTTTGTTTTGCTACTGCAAACCTAGTTATGAAATAATAAAATTTTATTTTAATTCTTTTTAATATTCACGAGATATATCAATCAACAAAATCTACCAAATTTCATAAATTAGTAAAAATAATACAATATTATTCTATATGCAAGGCATAAGAATACGTACTTTAAATAAACATTATATGTAAATTGTATAATAGTAAAAATAATATAATATTATTATATAATAGTAAAAATAATATAATATTGTTATATATGAAAGTCATAAAAATGCGTACAACTGTATAAAAGTAGTAATTAGCAATTTAAAAGTTTTTGTTTAAACTAATTAGTGAGGGGGAAAATTAGAAAATTAGAAAATTACCAATTTTTAAAAATTTATATACTTTTTTCCTTATATATATAAAAGATTTAGCTTAAAATTTTTAGAGGATCAAAAAATAGAAAAATTATCATTTTTTAAAAGTATTGTATAAATCTTACTTATATATGAAAAATTTATTGAAATTAGTGGGGGCAATGTGTCTCTGCCTCTGCCAACGATATTTAGATCCACTATTGGGCAGTATTTTTTTCATGACGTATTTATACTCTTTATTTTGGCTGAAATTTATTAATTGAAATTGTTTTGTACAAAAAGAGTTATTAGAAAATTTTGCCTAACAATTTAGCAAGAATATTTCTAATGATCAATTGAAGGTATGTTTATCTAACATTCTCAAATGATGTGATTTAATATTTTATTGTAAAATACAATTTATCCAACCTTCAAAATACATTTTAGTTTTTCTTGATAAAAAATAATAATATAGTCTCTCAAGGGTTTTGTGTACATGGAAATGTAATCCTAAACTTAACTATTTCCTCTAACTATATATAAGTTTAAATTCTCTCTTTTTTCCTTGAGCAATTTTGTGTATAAGATTTTGACATTTTGTCTAAAGGTTTTTTGGAAGATAGGGAAATTGTGGAGAAAGAAGTAGTCAGCAAATTAGAGCTATATATAATTAATTAGAATTCCATTACCAGTTGGTCTAAATCTTTGAGATCTAGTCACAAATTTTGCTTTTATGGGATTAGGTGGAATTACATGAGATTGGATCTAATAATGTCTAATCCCGAAATCAAATCGTCTATACAATATTATTTTATTTTATTATATCCAATATTTAAAACTATGTCGTTTTACTAAAATCAGAAATAAATCTATAAGTATCATTAAAATCAAATTTATAATTATTAGATTCTAACCAAAGATATAAGTAAGACCTATAATGTAGTTTTAATTTTGGACATGATAGGGCATAAGAATCTTGGATAGAAGAGCCATCTCGTCTAATCCCGTTTTTGGTTAGTTTTTTTTGTGCATGAGATTTAATTAATGATAGATCCCTATAAAAGTATAGAATTATTTCCCTACTAATGATCATCCCTATTGCCTCAGTCATTTCAGCCACTGTAGTTCTAGATTTATATAACCTTTAGGTAATGTAATTTGACTCTCAATTATTTGACTGAGTTGTATTAAATATGAGTTGTACCCTATCAATATTGATGAATTAAAAGAAAAAATAACACAATTCTAAATAATAAGATATGATAATTTTAAATAGAGGATCCTCTCGACTAATCCCATTTTTAGTTAGTTTTTTGTGTATGAGATGAATTAGTGATAAATTCCTATAAAACTAAAGAACTATTTCCCTAGAAATGAAAATTTCTATTGCCTCAGCCATTTCAGCCACTGAAATTATAGATTTACATAACCTTTAGGTAATGTAATTTGATTCTCAATTAGTTGATTAAGTTGTATTAAATATGAATTGTACCTATTAATATTGATGAATTAAAAGAAAAAATAACACAATTCAAGATGGTAAACAAAACTTAGCCATTATTATAAAAATACTACAAATTTGTAGTACTGTATTATATAACAAATTATTATACCACTACTAGAAAGTAGAGATATAATGTTATGTTACTATTCCTATAAGACTAGTAGAATACAACTATAAAATATGAAATAAGTATATTAAAAAGATGAAGAGAAAAAGAGAGCAAAGTAGAGCAAGATGCATTGAGTATTCAACCCTCACATTTCATTCACATAATCCTTTATTTATAGGTTTGAACTTCAAATTTTTACCTTGTAGGTTATAATATCCTAAGTGTAAGTTGTAAGAGTTACATAAGTTATATAGGTAGTGAGTGATTATGAGAGAAAATGGTATTACATGAGTTACATAGAATAATGTGAAGTAATGGTGTAGAACATTGGGTGGACATTCACAATTATTTATAACACTCACCCTTGAATGTCCATATTTAAGAAAAAAAATGCCTCTTTAAAACTTTACTATGAAAAACCCAGTCGGATAAAAAACTAGTGAAGGAAAAAGAGTACATTTCTCATATATAACACTGTCTCATTAAAAACCTTATCGGAAAAAAAACCCTAATGGGAAAAAACATTGGTTAAGGGAAAAAGTTTATAGTGTACAATAACTCCACTTCTTGAGCATATCATTTGACATCTTTTAGTCGAAGCATTCCGATCTTATAAACCAGCTTTTGAAATGTTGAAGTCGTATTGATTTAGTGAATAAATCTACCAAATTGTCAGTCGAACGAATTTTACACAGATTTCACCATTCTATTGAAGATCGTGTGTGAAAACAAATTTTGGTAAGATGTGTTTTGTTCTATCGCCTTTGATACATCCATCCTTCAATTGAGCAATGCATGCAACATTATCTTCAAACAAAACAGTGGGAACTTTCTTGTCCAAATGCAAGCAGCATGTTTCTCGAATATGATGGATCACTAATCTCAACCAAACTGCATACTTGCTTCATGACATGCTAATATTTTAGCATGATTTGAAGAAGTAGCAGCTATAGTTTGTTTCATTAAATGCAAAGAAATAGTTGTACCACCACATGTGTACACATAACCTGTTTGTGAACGACCATGATGAGTATCAGATAAATATCTAGCATCTACATAATCTATTCGATCAAACTTGATTTCCTTAGAATAATAATGACCCATATCTATCGTACCTTAAAGGTAACGAAATATATGTTTTATATCATTCCAATGTCTTTGTAAAGGTGAAGAAATATATATTGCTAGTAGATTCACAGCAAATGAGATATCAGGACGTGTATGACTAGTAAGATACTTCTGGACCAAGTAATTCTTCATCATATTAATGAGGTTGGAAAGGATCTCTATGCATATCAAGTGATCTTACAACCATAGGTGTACTAAAGGGATGTACTTTATCCATATAGAATTTGTTAAGCACTTTAGCTGTATAATCTGATTGATGTAAAAATATGCCATTTTCTAAATGTTCAATTTGGAATCCAAGGCAAAAAATTTTCTTTCCAAGATCTTTTATTTCAAATTCTCATTTCAAAGAGTTTACAGCTTTTTCGAGCTCTTCAAGAGTTCCAATGATATTTAAATCATCAACAAAAATTACAGTGATTGCAAATTCGAGTACAGATCTTTTAATAAAAACACATGGACAAATGAGATCATTCATATAGCCTTGTTTTATCAAATATTCACTAAGGTGATTATACCACATGTGTCCAGCTTGTTTTTATCCATATAAGGATTTGTACAATTTAATTGAATAAAGTTCTCGAGAACTGGAATCATATTTCTTAGGCAATTTGAATTCTTTAGGGATTTTCATATAAATATCATTATCAAGAGAGCCATACAAATAGGTTGTCACAACATATGTTAAACACATTTCAAATCGTTCATTTGCTACCTGATTAAGAAAATAACGACAAGTTTTTGCATCTACCACGAGAGAATGTGTGTCCTCATATTAATACCCGTTCTTTGGACCAAAATATCGACATTTTTAAAAAAATTTACCAAAATATTGTTATTTTTTTCTGTTTCCCAAAATACCTAAAGTGGGTTTCCCAATCTCGACTTCAAAGTCGAGATTGGGAAGCTCGACTTCAAAGTCGAGATTTGGAACCTCGACTTCAAACTCGAGGTCGCCAACCTCAACTTCAAAGTTGAGGTTCCCAATCTCGACTTTGAAGTCAATATCCACTATACACTTTTGGTCAAAATTATCCCTAGTTACACTTTTCACCACCACTGACTCTACTCTCCACCAGTCTCCTCCTCTGACCAAATCGACCCAGATCGAAGCTGTACGTCCGGCGGTCAACATCGGCTGGGCTACTCCAGCTCCATTATCGGTCAAAAAGTTCCAGCCCCATCATCGATCGGGCCCCATTAAGCTAGACAGCTTCTCTTCAACACTCTTGTTCACTCTTAGAGATTCGATCAAGCTGAATTGGTAGCGGCACACTCCAAGATCTTGCCTTCTCGGATTGTGAAGCTGCCTTTTCCCCGAGGTAATTGTCTGACCCGTTGTGAACCTGGATGTGAATTGATTGATAAAAAATTCTGAGGAGATTTCCAGGCTGAATTGGTATCGGATTGGCGTCTCAAAGTGCTGACCATTTTCAATGGTTTGACCGTTTTTTGCTACCACTTGCGTAAATTGATTTCTTGGTGATTCAGTGGTTTGGCCATACTCGCATTTTATGATATGTTTGGTGATAATTTTTAGGTTGTAGTTGCTATTGCTTTGGGTAAGAATTTAGTAAATTGATTATCAGTCCCTAGCTTTAATTCCCTTGGATCTTTTGTCTTCACCATAACTGTGACTCACAGTTATTGCTGCTATCTGTTTGGAGTAACTATGATAATTTTTTGTAGGTTCAGATTATCCCTAGAATTAGTTTATTTATTTATCTTAAAAAGGTCTTGAAATTTTGATCATGGTGAACCTCAGCTGAGCAACTTATGTGAGTCGAGCATGAGTTACATCTCTTGTAACGCCCCGTCATAATTTACATTTAAAACTAGATAAGGTAATATACATATTAATGTTCCATCCCAAAATGGATACACAAAAAAAAATACACAAATTGCCTCATTACCATAATTACAATCCGAACCAAGACAATTAAAAATCCTGAACTTCTATTCACCAATCTCTTCCTTTAAGTATGTAAACCAAAATCCTGTCGACTGCCTAACCCATCTTGAATCACTGAAAAATATAATTTACAAAAGAGTGAGCTTAAAATAGATCAGTGGGTGGGGATAGTGCTTTATTATTGAAAATTTGATTTTCAACAAAATACAATTCCAAGAAAGAGTTCCAATACACAACCATGTACCAACAAATTCACCATGGATGCCAATTAAACATTGGGCATATATTTGGTACTTGTACCAATATGCAATTTTAATACACATAATCATGTATCGCAAAACTTTAACATGAATGTCAGGTCAAATATTAATCATATAATTGGTACCTGTCCCGATCGGCCACGCCGACCTTTACCAACCTTATTTCCCCTGACAATTCGTTGTTGTGTGCACGACTTGAGAAGCTACCTTATCCTTCCTCGTGGTCAGTGACCACTACGGCCCCGCAGGCCTAACGTGGCATCCGGATTTGCCACTCCGACTCCCGTCAACAAGAATAAAAACTCCTTAATCCTATGACGGGGCTCACCGGTGCAGTCTGGCGTAATCGTCGGCCCGATACCGTCTCGATTACTCTCCAAGCCAACACCTACTAGGGCCCAAACAATCCACTACAGTACATATATCACATAAAATCAATGCAAGTTGGCAAATAATTAGGGAAATTCATCCACTTGTGCCAAACTTCAACGATTCACAATGTCAAACTGCTAGAGTTAATAAAGCTCATGTGGATTCTAGAGGTGGCTCATGCCTTTAAATTGACATAGCACTTAGTTCCGCAGTACATAAATCCAATATCCAAATTATACCACAGGTATTCGATGCCATCAATTCAAAATCAAATTGGCACAAAATTAGGAAATTTCATCATCACATGACATTCTACCTTGCAACTTGCAAGTTTGGATTGAATACAATCCATGCAATCATCCCAATAACACCAACATAAACATATTACCATATTTCATAATTCAGAAACATTCATGTTTTACAGAGTTTCAAATTAAATATAAAATTAATAAAACAATAACCCGTTAGTAAGACTAAACGAGAGCATACCAAGTAGCAATTTCAGTTTTGACACCATTCCTTCAAACCCTTGTATTTTATTTTCTATAAGATAGAAAAATGCATCACTTTCTACCATATGCAAATATGTTAAAATACAAAACCTTTTACATTTTGCAAATCTCCAAATCCTTTCCATAAAATCATATATAAACTATTCAAAGTAGACACCACGGCTGAAAATGCCTTAGCCATAGGCTTTTCAACGAAAAAGGCAAAAGGAGAAAGCCCGAACTTCATTCATTGTAGTCATGAGACTACCAAGGTTTTCTTATCATCTTTCAAAGTTGTAATAAGACTGAAAAAGAAATCACCATGGTGAATACATTAATTAATGTTAATCTCAATCCAAGATCCAAGATCCAAAACTCTATTATTATATCTGCCATCATAATTAACTCAAAAACCAGTTTAAAATCCACCACTACTAATGGTTACCATAATATCAAACTCACTGAATCTTGATAATCTTACTTTTCAAAACAAATAATTAGTTATACATACACACAAAACTTGATTGCAGACTCCAAAGCAAATTGCAATGATTATTACGCACATAACAAGTAGATACTCAAACCTTTTTATTTTTTATGTATTCTACACATATTTCAAGAAAACAATACAAACCCATAAAATTTAAGCCAAATCCCATAAAACCATCATACATTCACAACAAAATACAAACCAGATACAGAATTCAAATTCAATTATACGAAAAGGAAAAAAAACAAACATTCACAACGAGCAAAAGGGGAATAAAAGGCACATATGCTTCTCTTCCATCGCTTCAGGCAATAATAATTAGTAATAATCATATTAAACTTTCATAGCAAATCCAAGTCATTCAAGCCCTCACAATCTATGTGAAGTATCTCAAGCAAGGAAATAGATTGCTTGCTAGAAATATGAATTTAGCGTGAATCGCAGAAGTATTTAGAAGTTAAAATAATCCACTCATTTCTGCAATGACAAACAAGAATTTTCCATTGTAAATCATCCTGAATTTAAAATCCAAAATACACCCACATTCACAGTAACCCAATTTGCATAAAACTTTTCAATTAATGTACTCAATTCATTATCTGATTCCATAGCAGGAGAATGTTTCCAAAGAAAATTTCTTTAACCAACGTAGTTTTCTTTTCTTTCAAAATCACAAAATAATTGAACATACAACTCAAATAACACACTACATCAAAGTCTCAAATCATAAGCCATAACCCCATAACTTTAAATTTAAGCTTTAGGGAAAGGTACTCAACAACAACACACGTGCGTATATCACCAAATATTTATAAGTAGAAAAAAATTGTTTTACCCACCTGTTAGAAATTTTCAAAACTTGCTTGGATTAGCCAAGGTTGGTTTGACGGGCCTTGTTCTCTCCCCCGCTTTCCCTTCCTTTCTTCCTCTCTCTTTTTTTTTTGCTCTGCTTCCCCGCTTTTTCTTGTTCTCTGTATATTCTTTTCCATTTTTTTTTGTTGCTTCCGCTTTAACATTGGGGGTGGTATTTTGTAAGCCTAAGGGCTTACGTATTTACCACACCCTTTTTATTTTTATTTTTATTTTTATTTTTTTAATTTTTTAATTTGTTTTCCTTATTTGCAAATTGGCCCTTGAATTTTTGTAAGAACCAACAAGGACCAAAAATCATTTAAATTATGCGATTAAATCTCTTATAATCTTATAAAATTTATAATTAAAATTCTAAATTATCAATTACTAAAATTCTTAGTCGTATGATTTTAATTTTCCCACAACGCTTACCATAGATGCGGTATTTTAATATTAAAATTAAAATAATTTGCATATATTTAATATTATTAATATGTTAAAATTTTGGGGTCTCACGCCCCCCTTCCCTCCTTAAAAGAATTGTGTCCTCACAATTCAAAATCACTATCCGATGATATTACCTTAAATGACTATATAAACAAGTATTTCAGTTACGCACCCCTGACGGTACTTGTATTTGAACTTATCTAAAGACAGGTTTAGGTCGTGGCCTCTATATTTGCAAACACACATATATCTTTCTATTTTCACAAGTTTTGCAACACATATTGACTCACTCCATATTGTGTCCTAAGATATCCATAAATAAGTCCAAGAAATTTAAGCAAGTGACACCAACAACAATTCAAGTGACAATTTAACTGAGCCATAATCTGCTATTCAAACCAAGAATACAACGTGATCCAAAAAAATATAGAACTATTATTGCATGCTTAAGTTGCACAACTCATATAATAAAATAAAATAAAATAAATCATGAATCAATTATCCGATTATGAAAATAATTTATTCACTCGTTTGTCCAATTATAAGGTTTTTGCTTTAAAGAATCTAAGATACACAAACTATATATCACAGATGATACAAAATATTGTCACAGTTTCATGTCTTCATAATTCAGTCTAACATAAATCTTGAAATCTCGCTTCGAAGAATTTTCTCACATAATTTCATGTCATTCAATCAAGTATTTTACCACTTTAATTCTCATCTCTCATTTTATATAGTGTTATTTATTTATTAAGCTAATCTTGGGCATTTGCATTATTATAATTTTTTTCCTAATGCTTAATGAGCTTAACGGTTACTACTATTAGCATGTTATTAGGATCATTAGTTTTAAACTTAATGGTGTATAAACTTCACTTAATCAACTAATATGATTTGCATTTGAATTCACTAATTATAGTCTCAGACTTATAATTAGACATGACATTCATTATCTTATTTTGATGAACTTTGATCCAATTTAACAGTTTTTCTTAAGACCCACAACTAGTCTGGGCATTCATTAGCTTTAGATTGATAACCTATGATCCATTAACTATTTCTTCCTTTTATCTTTATAAATTTAACTACTTGAAAGATTGTTAAATTCAAAACCATTCTGATTTACATATCTTTGCAAACTCATCCACTAACCTTGTTTTTCGCTATAGTTGTATATGTTAATCCAACTATTTATAACACTAATCCACATGAACTACATACGTATAATATATCTTAAATAATGGGTGATGCAATAATTATTACCCATTATAATTATACTCTACATAGTCAACTATTAATTACTAGTAGAATATTATGTTTATCACAGGTTAAGTACTTAGCAAATATTGGACTTGCTAACCAATAATATCTTTGCTACTGTTTTGCCTTTACTTTTCAGAACTCCTTTCACTTTGTATGAAAAGTTCTACTCTTATTATTATGTGTACAGAAATTAGTAAAGCAACAACCATGCTTGTAAAGTAATAAATTACTATATTATTGTGTTGCAAGGAATTCCAATTCGAATTTATATATATATACTATATACTAGCAACCAGTTCATGGAACACAATAAGCGCCACCAACATACTAATTACAATGAACTTAACATTTTAGTTACTACACACAAGCAGCTTCTTTGAATCGAAAGTAATTACATGATGTACCCCAATTTTTTTTTAATATAATTTCCAAAACCCCAAGAATGGCATTTCCCATTAACATTTATAGCTAAGTTGTTACCCCGAAGAAGTTCATACTCACGAGCAAGAGAACAATAGATGGTCGACCATTAACATCAGAATAATCAAGTTGAGGTGCTAATTAATATTGATCCAAAATAGCAATTGCAGTGATGATAAATCAAGACATAAAACCAAACTTCAAATAAGGTGTCAACCGTATGTTTTAAATAACATAATGGTTGCACTAATCTGTATTGCATGCATTGACTTTGAGGAGTTTACATGACTAGAAAAGGTCAATTCCCCACCAATGGTGAATGCTTCTATTAACAATAGCATATCCTACAAATCAGATTGTCATACATAGAGCATGACAACTGATATTTGTGTTTCTGTAGACCCCTAAACTCTCCATGTTTTCTCTCTCCAGAAAAGTTAAGTTCCACTCAACTTCTGAAGTACAGAATTCACTTAAATGTCGTTAACCCAAACTAGACAAATAAACAACAAGATAATCCAAATCCAAGTTTATGATATTATCAGACTTGCATTGTCCCAAAAATCACTCACTGGTTCCGTTATACTAAGAAAGCAAGATTCTAGATGGCAAATAAACTCAACCTCTGCTCCTGTATTAACTAATTAGAAGTTGGAAGTATGTAACAATGTTATCCAGATCTCTCAATGGCCAAGGATTTCTCAACGAAACTTTCTACTCCCCAATCTAAATGAACTAATTACTTGGAACTCTTATCTTGTCAAAGCCTTACCCCATTACGCGTCCTGACATAAAATTACATTTTTCCAAAATAAACTCAATCCATATTAGTCATCGTACCATAGGTTACAACAAGCCATTATTCAAATAACTCATAGTAACCCATAATCACCACTGAGGGCATGACAACATATTCAACCAGGATATTTATTAGACAACCACAAATCATGTTGGAACCAATACTGTAATCAAGATTCTAAAATAAAATATTAAAAGCTATGAACCTATATCTAACCGTGAAATTGTTTATTCACAAGTTTAACACACAAAAGTTAATATACATCCACAGATTAATTCATAAAATATTTCGAACGGAATTTTACACAGAGCAATTAAGCTATAAGTATTCAATAGAGTCCCACATAATCTGTAAATTTACACATGCTATCATCAAGTCATGTTACACAACTACTCAAGTGAAACCTAAACAAACATGTTCTTAAATCAATATTTTGAAAAAACAAATTTCACTATAAAAGTCACAAATCAATGTAGAGTATATACTCTAAAACAAGAATATCACATAGCATAGTCACAGTTTCATACAAGAAATCATCACACTTTTCTTTTCTTTATACCTTCCACTTTCCACCTTCCACCGTTCGCATATTCTTTTAAAATTTTCTTATAATCATAGCTTGAGAGACAGAATTGAAAAGATCCTAATCTTAGGTTGATCAGTCCTAAGAGGATCAATCTAATCCTACAGTCAAACTTATAGCTTTAGAATTGTGTTTTCCCCTAAAGATTTTCATTTCCAATAATTGAGTCTGTAATTTCTAAAACACTATGTTAAACTTTTCTCTAAATGACTATGAATTTAATTAAAGCCTAGTGGGCACTATACCACAATCCAAGAATCATATCCTGGCTTTTAACCATATATAGACTATCACACCTAAGTCCAAGAATCCAATCCTGGCTTATGCGCATATATGCTCTGATACCACTTGTAACGCCCCGTCATAATTTACATTTAAAACTAGATAAGGTAATATACATATTAATGTTCCATCCCAAAATGGATACACAAAAAAAAATACACAAATTGCCTCATTACCATAATTACAATCTGAACCAAGACAATTAAAAATCCTGAACTTCTATTCACCCATCTCTTTCTTTAAGTATGTAAACCAAAATCCTGTCGACCGCCTAACCCATCTTGAATCACTGAAAAATATAATTTACAAAAGGGTGAGCTTAAAATAGCTCAGTGGGTGGGGATAGTGCTTTATTATTGAAAAATTGATTTTCAACAAAATACAATTCCAAGAAAGTGTTCCAATACACAACCATGTACCAACAAATTCACCATGGATGCCAATTAAACATTGGGCATATATTTGGTACTTGTACCAATATACAATTTTAATACACATAATCATGTATCGCAAAACTTTAACATGAATGTCAGGTCAAATATTAATCATATAATTGGTACCTGTCCCGATCGGCCACGCCGACCTTTACCAACCTTATTTCCCCTGACAATTCGTTGTTGCGTGCACGACTTGAGAAGCTACCTTATCCTTCCTCGTGGTCAGTGACCACTACGGCCCCGCAGGCCTAACGTGGCATCCAGATTTGCCACTCTGACTCCCGTCAACAAGATTAAAAACTCCTTAATCCTGTGACGGGGCTCACCGGTGCGGTCTGGCGTAATCGTCGGCCCGATACCGTCTCGATTACTCTCCAAGCCAACACCTACTAGGGCCCAAACCATCCACTACAGTACATATATCACATAAAATCAATGCAAGTTGGCAAATAATTAGGGAAATTCATCCACTTGTGTCAAAATTCAACGATTCACAATGTCAAACTGCTAGAGTCAATAAAGCTCTTGTGGATTCTAGAGGTGACTCATGCCTTTAAATTGACATAGCACTTAGTTCCGCAGTACATAAATCCAATATCCAAATTATACCACAGGTATTCGATGCCATCAATTCAAAATCAAATTGGCACAAAATTAGGAAATATCATCATCACATGACATTCTCCCTTGCAACTTGCAAGTTTGGATTGAATACAATCCATGCAATCATCCCAATAACACCAACATAAGCATATTACCATATTTCATAATTCAGAAACATTCATGTTTTACAGAGTTTCAAATTAAATATAAAATTCATAAAACAATAACCCGTTAGTAAGACTAAACGAGAGCATACCAAGTTGCAATTTCAGTTTTGACACCATTCCTTCAAACCCTTGTATTTTATTTTCTATAAGATAGAAAAATGCATCACTTTCTACCATATGCAAATATGTTAAAATACAAAACCTTTTATGTTTTGCAAATCCCCAAATCCTTTCCATAAAATCATATATAAACTATTCAAAGTAGACACAACGTCTGAAAATGCCTTAGCCATAAGCTTTTCAACGAAAAAGGCGAAAGGAGAAAGCCCGAACTTCATTCATTGTAGTCATGAGACTACCAAGGTTTTCTTATCATCTCTCAAAGTTGTAATAAGACTGAAAAAGAAATCACCATGGTGAATACATTAATTAATGTTAATCTCAATCCAAGATCCAAGATCCAAAACTCTATTATTATATCTGCCATCATAATTAACTCAAAAACCAATTTAAAATCCACCACTACTAATGGTTACCATAATATCAAACTCACTGAATCTTGATAATCTTACTTTTCAAAACAAATAATTAGTTATACATACACACAAAACTTGATTGCAGACTCCAAAGCAAATTGCAATGATTATTATGCACATAACAAGTAGATACTCAAACCTTTTTATTTTTTAACTATTCTACACATATTTCAAGAAAACAATACAAACCCATAAAATTTAAGCCAAATCCCATAAAACCATCATACATTCACAACAAAATACAAACCAGATACAAAATTCAAATTCAATTATACGAAAAGGAAAAAAAAACAAACATTCACAACGAGCAAAAGTGGAATAAAAGGCACATATGCTTCTCTTCCATCGCTTCAGGCAATAATAATTAGTAATAATCATATTAAACTTTCATAGCAAATTCAAGTCATTCATGCCCTCACAATCTTTGTGAAGTATCTCAAGCAAGGAAATAGATTGCTTGCTAGAAATATGAATTTAGAGTGAATCACAGAAGTATTTAGAAGTTAAAATAATCCACTCATTTCTGCAATGACAAACAAGAATTTTCCATTGTAAATCATCCTGAATTTAAAATCCAAAATACACCCACATTCACAGTAACCCAATTTGCATAAAACCTTTCAATTAATGTACTCAATTCATTATCTGATTCCACAGCAGAAGAAAGTTTCCAAACAAAATTTCTTTAACCCACGTAGTCTTCTTTTCTTTCAAAATCACAAAATAATTGAACATACAACTCAAATAACACACAACATCAAAGTCTCAAATCATAAGCCATAACCCCAGAACTTTAAATTTAAGCTTTAAGGAAAGGTACTCAACAACAACACACGTGCGTATATCACCAAATATTTATAAGTAGAAAAAAATTGTTTTACCCACCTGTTAGAAATTTTCAAAACTTGCTTGGATTAGCCAAGGTTGATTTGACGGGCCTTGTTCTCTCCCCCGCTTTCCCTTCCTTTCTTCCTCTCTCTTTTTTTTTTTTTGCTCTGCTTCCCCGCTTTTTCTTGTTCTCTGTATATTCTTTTCCATTTTTTTTGTTGCTTCCGCTTTAACATTGGGGGTGGTATTTTGTAAGCCTAAGGGCTTACGTATTTACCTCACCCTTTTTATTTTTATTTTTTTAATTTTTTAATTTGTTTTCCTTATTTGCAAATTGGCCCTTGAATTTTTGTAAGAACTAACAAGGACCAAAATTCATTTAAATTATGCGATTAAATCTCTTATAATCTTATAAAATTTATAATTAAAATTCTAAATTATCAATTACTAAAATTCTTAGTCGTATGATTTTAATTTTCCCACAACGCTTACCAAAGATGCGGTATTTTAATATTAAAATTAAAATAATTTGAATATATTTAATATTATTAATATGTTAAAATTTTGGGGTCTCACATCTCTTGTATGTTTCATCGAATTTTGAGCACGTTAAACACAATTTGGTTGATTGGTGTACTATTGCTGCCAAGTACTCCATGTAAAGTCAAACTGTGTACTTGTGCTGCTGCAAAAGAAACATAGCAACTTATATTTTCTCAGCTTTCATTTAGATTTTTTATCCTTCATGGTCCTGTCATTTGGCAAGACTTTGTTTTGTTTCTTGTTTGTGTCCTAGTGATGTAGTTAAAGACTGTTAGAGGCTATATGATTTTCAACAATGTTCGGGTAATTCTTCTTTTTTTCATATTTCAGTGTATCTGATTTTTTGGGTTTGTGATTCCCATGTATATTCTCTGTGATTTGGATACTTTGTGGATTTATTGCATTTAGAGCCTAGAGCCTAGAGGGTTGGATGGATTATACAGAAAGATTCCCACTTTTGAGTTATTGAATTACTTAGAGCCTAGAGGGCTTTATAAAAATTGCGGGATATTGCTAAAAGTTTGATTGATGTGTCTATGTTGTGCTACTTATACAATTTTAGCTGTAATTTTGTGAAAAAAGTGCATCCTAATATTATTATCTGTCTTGATTTGATGCCTTTAGTTCACTCATATTATTAGTTTTTCATTAAGGTTTTTGGGAGAAATGATCAAAGAATTATAAAATGTTATTTAATGTTTTGTGACTTTAAAGTACATTACTTTGGTGGATAATTTCTTTAGGCTTCCTAGATTTTAGATCAGTCGTTGCCATTTAGTGGATAATTTCCTCCATTTTGACTAGAAGTTTGTGAGTTGTATCATAGAAATTGATTGCACATCCTATGACTCGTGTTCAAGATTTGACCTCTCGTGTTCAAGATTTTACCTCTCTTAGGTTTACTTGCAAGTCCTTGCACTTGAACAACTAGAAGTCCTCTCATGTATGCTGCTAACTTTTGCAAAATATTAGTGCATTAGCAAATCTATTTATCTGAAAATTGGTATGCCTGAAAATTTTAGAAATGTAAGGCAGTCCAATGGTCAGTTTTTCACATTTCAGCACATACAAAATTAAGGTACAAGCCATAGCTATATTTAGATTTATTGTTAGTTGATTATACTTCTCCATTCCTTTCCCAAGTTCTTACTCCAATTGTACATTTTCTGGTCTGCGATTTTGTTGGTTTTTGTGGTCAACCATGTGTACATATTTCATCGTCAAAGAGTGGGGCTTTTATCAATGTTGTTGTCAACCAACATATAAAACCTTTTTTCCTTTTGGAATTTGAAACAAAACTCTATTAGTTATTATAACTTAAAAAACACAAACAAATGTACAACTTAAATGTTCAATCCTACGAAAAATAGTAAAGTTAGGAACTTTGTAGTTATCCATGATCCATCTGGGCTGTCTAAGTTTGATATTGCCCATTATTGACTATGATTTTGCCAAATGGGCGTTAATCATTATTTTACAACTGAGAAAATGATGCTATTTTAATCTTGTTGTTGGTGTTAGTAGTATATTCCATGGCACGCCACCTGCCACCGGCCCACATGTATTGCTGTAGTTCACTAAATGCTTATGGCCACCGGTACTTGTAGTCTTGAAGGACAATGCTTTAGACTTGGGCGATGTTCCTGTTGAAATTTAATTTTTTTTATAAGTACTTAATATTGAATTTTCATTCTTGTTGAATGTGATAAAAAGTGTGTTTTATACAAATAAGTTATACAATCTTATTTTTTTCAGTTCATGTATGTCTTAGGGATGAATAATGGATTTACATGACAATTATTTTTCTCCATCCCAAATATGGAGTGTTTTCGGTTAAAGTCTTAGTTGGAATGGACGAGATTACATTTTACACATTTTTATGGTCTAAAAAGCATTAAGTTCAACATTTAGCACTCTTCTAATCTCAAGCTTTTTAACATTTTTTTTCTTGTTTCCCATTCGACACAATAATCATCACAAGTGGAATTAAATGTTTGCGATTTTGTCATTCTTTTAATAAGCATAAATGTATGTATTTTCTTTTTCTAATTGTGTAATTATGTTTTTCCTTATTTCTTCTTACAGTTTCACTTGGGCAAACAGTAGATACACAAAAGGGAGCAAAAAGCTGACTTGGTTATGAGCTAGGGTGCAACACTCGTTTTGAAAGATCTACAAAGGTAATTTTCCTTGAATTCAATTCATCCTGGACGTAGAAAGTACAGTATTGAGTTCAGTTAATTCTTTTCATTCCCTTGTTTTATTGATCCTTTAAAATGTAAAATCCTACTGTATATATGCTTTGCTTTTTTTGTTTTTGTTTTCTATTAATGCATGGATCTTGTATAACTCACACAATTTATAAACTTAGATGCATGTATTTAGTACACTTGATATCTTCTTTTTATTGAAACTGCTACAGGTACTTAAAACTGCTTCTTTTCACTAAAACTGCATACATGGATGATGATAAGGTGGGACTTTTATTATATTGGGGTGGACAAGTAATAAGTGGTGTCAACGGTTCACAATATGATTCAAGTCCGCGGAGTTGTGTTTTTGTCGATCGTAGTACCAAATTAAAAGTATTATTGCGGATAGTACATCAAAGAACCAAGATAGACTGCACAAAGTTTAGAATAAGTTTGATTGTTCGGTATCCATTAACAGTCCCCAATCCAATGCATTATACGCATGTTCCTATTGAGGATGATGAATTGTTAAGCCAAGTGCTGTTTATTCCCAAAAAATTCCCTATTTTGAGTGCAGTTGAACTATACATAGTTCAAGAAGCCTTTATAGGAATGGGAGATGACGGGGATAATATATCATTAGTACCTGAAACTAATATTGGGTCAAACACATAGCCAACGACTGAGAGACTTGGATTCGAACTTCTTGGAAATGATTGGCATCATTATGGGGCGTTCATAGAAAATGATATGGGATTTTCGGGGCCTAGTAATTTAGAAATACTTTCTACATCTCACGAGGGTCCCAGTAACCAGAACTTGCAGGCAAGAACCCCAATGTTAGAGCCAATTATTGCACAAGAGCATGAAGATGAAATTGTTCCAGATCATTTTGTGGATATTCATGAATCAACCAACATTGAAAGTGAAGAGGATGATGACTTTCAAGAAGATGACTTTCTAGAAGACGAGGGAGCTAGTGTACCTTTTTACACTAATATTGGTGAAGAAAAAGATTCTTTAATTGACCAAATTGAAGATTATCGTCGACCAGTTCGGCAAGATGATCTAACTTCAGAGTTAGAGGTTGGAATGTTATTCAAGTCAGAAGAAGGTATGCAACATGCAGTCAAAAGTTGGTCAATACGGATGCATCGATATTTTAAAGTACATGAGAGCACTCCTAAATCATGGTTTGTGCGTTGTTTGTATTTCGAAGATAAAAACTGTTTGTGGAATGTACGAGGAAGATGTAAAAAGATGCATGGTTTCTTTGAAATTACTAAAATGAATTCGAGACACACGTGCTTCCCAAATGTCCAACTTGAAAATCATCCCAATTTGGACTGCAATATGGTTGGCCGGTTGGTTCGAAATCATATTAAGGATAATGTGTCTTATAAAGTTTGTGATGTGGTTACAGATGTGAGACCTCTTGGTGCTAGCATATCTTACAAAAAAGCATGGCATGGAAGACGAAAGGCAATAGAAATGGAATTTGGAAATTGGGAGACTTCGTACTCATTGCTGCCCAAATTTTTATTTGCATTGCAATCATGCAATCCTGGCACAATTGTTGAGTGGAGACATACAAATTCAAGTATTCGTGACTTGAATATTTTTCATTCTGTCTTTTGGGCATTTAAACCATGTATTGATGGTTTCAAACATTATCGTCCAGTAATAAGTATTGATGGAACTTTTCAGTATGGGAGATACAGAGAAAAAAATCCTCATTGCGGTTGGAGCTGATGCAGCTAGTCATGTACTTCCTTTGGCTTTTGCTATAGTTGATGAAGAGAGTTTGGCTAATTGGTCTTGGTTTTTGGAGAACTTGAAGAAACATGTCATCCAAAGTAGGCAAGGTATATGTTTGATTTCTGATAGGGCCAGGGGTATATTGAGGGCAATTGAGAGTGATCGAGATTTGCAGCCTCCTTTTGTGTTTCATAGATATTACTTTAGGCATATCAAAGCTAATTTTAGTGAGCGTTTTAAGAATAATGCACTTACTGAATTGATGCATCAAGCAGCAAATGTTCACCAGTTAAGAAAATGGGAGCCAATTATGAATACAATCAGACAGTTGAATGAACAAGCTTACAATTGGTTGATGGGAATTTCTCTTGACAAATGGACTCTTTGTCATGATAGTGGAGTACGATATGGCATAAAGACTACTAATCGTTCAGAATCATTCAATAGCGTGCTCAAAGGGGCAAGGAAACTTCCAATTACTGCATGTGTTCGTGCGACATTTTATAAAATGGTCACATACTTCAATAAATATAGGTTGGAAGAAGAAAAGTGTGTCAAAGAAGGTAACCCATGGCCCAAGGATCATCGAGTTACTAATTTTTTAAGGAATGAAGGGCTGTATGAAGTCAGTACAGGAGTACATGGTAATAAATGAGGCAATGTGCACACGGTTCATCTTTATAATTGTAGTTGTACATGTGCAAAGTTTACTATTTATAAGTTGCCTTGCTCTCATGTGATGAAGGTGTGTGAGAATATGGGCAATGCATCCATTGACTTTGTTGACAAAAGACTCACAAATTTCACTTGCCGGTGGGAGAGGCAACAGTTACGCTACAAGATATTGGTGTGTTGTGTGATTTGCCCATCGATGGTAACCCAGTGACTGGCACGGACATGCATTGTACTATTATGCAATGGCAAGAGACATATGCTGATTTGCTTGGGTTTATGCCATCACCAGATGATTTTGATGGTGATCGATTGGTGGTCAAGAGGATCAGTACACATTTGTCACAACATCCACTCTCACTTGATTCCACAAATATTGATGTTGCATGACATGCTAGAGGACGAATTATTCAGTTGCTTGGGAGTTTAATGGGAGACAAATCTGGCACAAAGGTTAAACTAATGTATCTACATCTCCTTAATGATCTAGATATGGCTTCTAATTTTAGTTGGGGTAGCGCTGTGCTTGCATCTCTTTATCGATCCCTATGTAAAGCATCTGTTGAAAGTGTGAAACAAATTTGTGGACCGTTACATATTTTACAACTTTGGGCTTGGGAAAGAATACCAAAGATTCGACCTGATTTAATCGATAGGGTCATTCCTCTCCATATCTCTCCTGGCATGCCAGATGAACCTCGTGGATGCTTGTTAGTTTCTGTATATGTTAAGTTTGATTTCAAACATATTTAAGTATTTAACTACATATGATAGCATTTTTAAATTGTTTACCATTTTTTTAGTTGGAATACACGCCATAGTTTTACTCAAGTTGGATCACACGTTTTGCGTATTTACCGAGACCAATTAGATTATTTGTTGGAAGGCGAGGTTAGCACTTTATTCATATATAAATCTGTTTACAATTTTTTAATTATAGTGATAATCTTTACTATACTTACTTTATATTTTTATCATTTACAGTTTATATAGCAGCCATATTCCAATGATATCTTGCAAAACCTACCAGATTATTGCTTACAAGGACGAGAGATTTGGTCTTCATGATAACTTGCCCCACCCGAGGAAGTTTGAGTAGTCAGTGAAGTGAGATTGAGAGAACCACCCGGTTAATTGATTTCACGACAATAGCAAAAGTTCCCTTAAGAATACACACAAGTCAATGATAATAGGGAGAGATTTGTGCTAGTTGTTCCCCCTCAAGGCAATACCACTCTTTTGCATTGTTCAAATTCATGCATTCTTTTAGTTGTTGCATTTTGACTATTTTTCTCTATCATTTGATCAATACCATAACATAACCCTCTCTCTATGGAACGATCCAATTCATCACTACTACATATTGTGAGTGCTGCTGGGTAAAATTAGTGAGCCTACGACAGCTCCGGCAAATTTTTGGCGCCGCTACCGGGAAGAGGCAAGGTGTTAGGAATTGATTTGTGATAGTTTTTTTGTTTTTATTTTTTCGTTATTTGTTGTTACGTTTCCTGTTCTGATTTTGTTAAGTTTTGAGGTTACATTGTTGAAGTCATTTCATTCATTTCTTTTTTTTGATTTTGTTCTATTGCTCTATCTACGTTGGGAGTGTTCTTGATCTTTGAATGTAATTTAGTTTATGCAAAGAGGAGCGTGTCTTTGTGAAATAGATCCAGAATTTGAATTTGATCCTGAGCTTCAAAGGACTTTAAGACACATAAGAAGACTTCTGGAGATGGCTGAATAGGAGGAAGAGAGACCTAGGCCTCAACCCTAGAGATTTGGGGATCATTTTGCTATGAACTTTGAAAGGAGAAATAACACCAAGGAATTGATATGGAAAGTTTCAGATACTAACTCAGATTGTGTCCATGATAACACAGGGGCAAATATTTCAGAGGTTGAGTAATAATGACCCAAATGACCATTTGGATTGGTTCCTGGGGTTATGTAACACCTTCAAGCTGCACAGAGTTTCCCTTGATAAAGTGAGAAGAGTCATTTTTCCAGTGTCATTGAAAGGGAAGGCCAAACACTGGTTCAAATAAATTGTAGGACCATCTATTACTACTTTTGAAGAGCTAGAGAGAAAGTTTTTAGTCAAGTATTTTCCCCCAGCAAAGTTGGAAAGGATGAGGCTAGAAATTAGAAGTTTTGAACAACGGAATGGAAAGACTTTTAAGGAAGCTTGGGACATATTTAATGATTTGCTTAGACAATGCCCAAATAATGACTTGGGTGAAGTGAGGGAATTGAATACATTTTTCAAGGGGTTGTCTCCAGAATCATCACTTATGGTAAACGCTTGTGCACATGAGGCTTTAAAGGATAAAAGTGTACCTGGGGTGAGAGAGTTGTTTGACTCAATAGCTGATGATGAATATCTGTTTCCAGAGGCAAGAAAGCCAACCATGAGGAGATAGAAAGGAGTTCTATATTTGGACGAAGAAACATCCGTGGAAGCAAAGATAGAAGCCTTGACAAGACAAGTTCAGAAATTGAAATCAGCCAAAACCACTCAAGTTTTGTCATGTGATCTATGCAAAGGGGAGCACCATATAGATAAGTGTGAGCTCACAAAAGAGTCTGTGTAATATGTCAACAATTACAATAGATAGCAATGTGGTGGCTATAGAAACCAAGGAGGATAAGATAGAAGTTGTGGTCAGAACAATCAAGGCAAACAAAATGGACAATTCTTTCAAGGAGGAGAGTCAAGTAAAAGGGAGCCCAGAAGGTCCAACATGGAAGACATGCTCCATAAGATTATGGAGAAGCTGGCCAAGAATGACCAGAGAACAGTAGGCATGAAAACTCAATGGAAAAACCATGATGCCTCTATTAAGAACATTGAGGTTCAATTGGGCTAGTTGGCCAAAGCAATTCATCAGAGACCGCAAGGGGCTCTTCCAAGTGACACTGAACCGAATCCAAAAGGTAAGAAGGTATGTAATGCCATCACTCTCAGATGTGGTAAGGAACTCAGTGGGAACAAAAAGGACAAAGTAGAAGAGACTCCAATGAAAGAGGTCAATGCGGAAATAAGTGTTGAGAATGTTGAGGAGGAGCCTGAGAGAGAAGTTGAAGGAGAAAGTATGAAGACACCTGAGCTTAAGAGAAGGAAAGGGCCTCCAAGCCCATACAACTATCCAGAGTATTCACCACTACCTCCTTTCTCTCAAAGAGTTCCACCTCCAGCCAAAAAGGGAGCTCAATTCACAAGGTTTTTGGACATGGTGAAGAATGTGAACGTGAATGTACCTTTGTTGGATTTGGTCACATCTGTGCCCAGATATGCAAAATTTTTGAAGGACTTGATAGCAAACAAGAAGCAAATCCTTCAATGTGAAGTGCCAATTCCAGTCACAGAAGAGAGCCAAGCATATGTGAACAATGATTTGCCACCAAAACTGAAGGATCTTGGGAATTGCACTATACCATGCACCATATGAACCAAATTTTTCAACAAAGCTTTGTGTGACCTTAGAGCAGGGATAATCTTGATGCCCCTACCCATAGTTGAAAATGTTGGACTGGATGGTAAGATTAAACCAGTGGCTGTGCTACTCCAACTGGCTGATAGGTCTTTAGTGCAACATACAGGGATGATTGAGGATGTTCTAGTGTCAGTGGACAAATTTGTGCTACCAGTGGACTTTATCATCTTGGATATGGAAAAGGACCCAGAGGTTCCTTTGATATTTGGTAGACCATTCTTGGAAACTGGGGATGCTCTCATATGTGTGAAAAGTAAGACCATCACATTCAGAGTAAATGGGGAACAAGTGGTTTTCAACGTAGACTATGCAATAAAATACCCCAACTCAGTGGAGCAATGCTTCTTTGCACACACTTTGGAAGGTAATCAGCACCTACTTGAACTTGAGCATAAACATAAGTTTTCTCTTGCTTTACTTGAGTCTTCAGATCACAAAAAGAGTGAAGAACGTGAGATTGTTTTGAATGATGAAGAAAATGTGATTTTGCATGAATTGAGAAACTTGATTGAATATTGTGTGATAGATGAATCCATCTTAGAAATGAATTTTGAGAATGATTTTGGTGAGAATGCTAAACTGTGTCCTAAATTATCACAAGATGTTATTGATGCTAATGAGAATGTTGAATTGATCCCCACTGAGGTGAGTGAAATATTTTAGAACAGTTGAATTGATCCCCAATGAGAATATTGAAAAGTTTTTGCCTTCAATTGTGAAGCCACCTAAGTTAGAGTTGAAGCCTCTTCCTCCCTACCTGAAAAATACTTTTCTGGGAGAGAATGAGATACTTCCGGTGGATATCTCATCTATGTTGGAGAAATGGCAGGAAGAAAAATCGTTGAAAGTGTTGAGAATGCACAAGGAAGCAATCGGTTAGACTATAGCTGATATTAAAGGAATTAGTCCCAGTATTTGTATGCACAAAATCCTGTTGGAGGATGAAGCTATTCCTACAAGGGATAGGCAAATAAGGCTGAATCCACAAATGATGGAAGTCGTGAAAATGGAAATTATCAAGCTTCTGAATTTTGGAATGATATTTCCTATATCTAATAGTGAATGAGTAAGTCCGGAACAATGTGTGCCAAAGAAAGGACGAGTGATTGTGGTTACAAATGAGGCAAATGAGTTTCTAGCCACCAGGATCATTAATGTCTGGCGTGTGTGCATGGACTATAGGAAGTTGAACAAGGCCACACGAAAAGATCACTTTCCCTTTCCTTTCCTTGAACAACTTTTGGACAAAATAGTTGGGTTCCTATTTTATTGCTTGTTTGATGGTTATTTTGGATACAACCAAATTGCCATTGATCCAAAAGACTAGGAGAAAACCACCTTTACTTGCCCCTTTGGAACATATGCCTACAAGAGAATGCCATTTGGACTTTGCAATGCTCCAGCCACATTTCAACGATGCATGGTGGCTATTTTCCAAGACATGGTGGAAAATATCATAGAGATCTTCATGGATGATTTCTCTATTTTTGGGATGACCTTTGAATGATGCTTGGAGAATTTGTCACTTGTGCTGAAGAGATGTGTAGACACCAACTTGGTCTTAAATTGGGAGAAGTGTTAGTTTATAGTGAATGAGGGTGTTGTGTTGGGACACAAAATTTCAAAGGCAGGATTGGAAGTTAATAGAGCTAAAGTGGAGGTGATAGCTAAGCTTCCAATTCCAACAAACGTGAGTGGCGTAAAGAGTTTTATGGGTCATGCTGGCTTCTATAGACAGTTCATCAAAGATTTCTCAAAAATTGCTAAGCCTCTTTGTGTACTACTGGAGAAAGATGCACAGTTTGTTTTTTATGAGAAATGCAAGCAAGCCTTTGAGCTGTTGAAGACTAAACTAGTAGAGGCTCTAGTAATAGTCACATCTGAGTAGGGAGAACCCTTTGAGATTATGTGTGATGCAAGTGACTACGCAGTTGGAGCTATACGAGTCTAGAAAAGAGGAAAACCTTTTCATGTCATCTACTACACGAGTAAGCTATTGAATGAAGCACAGTTGAACTACGTCACTACAGAAAAATGAGATGTTAGCAGTGGTGTTTGCTTTTGATAAATTTAGGGCTTATCTATTGGGGTCAAAAGTTATAGTCCATACAGACCATGCAGCACTCAAATATCTGATGTCAAAGAAAGAGGCCAAGCCTAGACTTATCCGTTGGGTTCTTTTTCTACAAGAGTTTGATGTGGAAATTAGAGACAGAAAAGGCTATGAAAATATGGTGGCAGACCACTTATCTAGATTGGAAGTGGGGGCATTGAATGAAGATCATCTCAAGATGTGGATTCAGAAGATCTTCCCAGATGAACAAATTTTTAGAATCCTGATTGAAATCAGTCCGTGTCCATCTTGCCTAGACCGACTTCACAAGATCCGTTGACAAATCTTGATGGTCCAATGACAAGATCAAGAAGTTCGAAGATGAAGGCAGGCTTGCATTCATTAATGGAGTCAACTTGTGAAGGACTTGAGGAAGATCTTGCAACGACATTTACATCTCATTCACATGGAGTTTTATGGCATGTTTCTTCAATAACAATCCATGAAGATATTTCTCAAAGTTCTACATTGGAACTTAAGGAAATTCCACCTTCAAGAACTCACATGGCCGAATAAAGACCAAGAAGAAGGCGTGTCCTTGGGCTTTAAGTTGGATCACGCAATTCTTAGCATTATAGAATTTATTTTGTTGTTAATTAATTAAGTCCAAAACACTTAATGTCGGCTTTAATTAATTTGGTTATCAATAAATTACTTGGCCCAATTATCTTGCATGATATTGGCAAGTAAAAGTTTAGGAAAGTAATCTCCTACTTTTTAGGGGATAAACATGTTTTTCATAGAGGTAGAAAAACCGTGTTTTGCTTGTTACTTTTTAGGAAACTAATTTGTTAGTTAGTTAGTTGTTAGTTTCCAAACCCAATTTGGAAAGTTTTCTAAATTGTGATTGGTTAGCTTGGAAGTCAAGTTGTACTTGACAATCATTAGGGTTTCATGTTTTTGTAACCTATTTATAGGTGAAATATTTCATGAATTAAAGATAGACGAATTTTGATAATCTTTAGCTTTGCTAAATCCTTGCAGCCGTGAAAAATTGTAAAAACGTGAATCCATTCAATTGATTTCAATTGAATCTTTATAAGACCCGTGATCTTTAAGCTAAGATCTTAGAGAGAACTTACAAGTTCTTGATTTAAAGAACAAGCCAAACTGATATCTATTCAACTCTTGATTTACATAGGTTGGACTGAAATCTTTTTGTTATAACGTGTTGGGTTTGATTGCTTAATCAATTCTGCCGTTCCATATCTTTTCGTGTTCTTGTTGTTTACTTCCGCAATTGTGTTTTCAATTGGTTTGATCAAGTTTTTTGGTGGAACAACGTTCCAAAGGAGAGGGTTTCGTGTGGTCAAGGGTTTTAATCCAAGGCCATTCGCATTAATTGGTATCAGAGCATAGGTGCTTTCAAAAGCTCAGGTTAATCCGTTTTATGTTCTTATTTTTCTTGCTGTTTGAGTCATGAATTCTTGCTGTTTCTCTAGCGTCTTTGCTGCTGTTTTTAGAGTCAATTTGCTGCTGTAATTTGCATCATAATCCTTCTCCTTTTCATCCATAAAAATCGTGCAATATCTATATAGATTTTATAGCTGTTATTGCGTCAAATTCCTTACGAATTTAGTGCTGTTTTGCGTCGATTTTTTTGTGTTGTCTTGCTGCTATTTTTTTGTGTTGTTATTGGCGTCATTCTGCACTCTTTGCTTATCTTCATAGTGTTGAATTCTTTTGTTTTCGTTGTTGAGTCATCACGTCCGATTTGCTAGGGTTTTTGCGTAAAAAACTAGGGTTTCTTCAAATTTAGGGTTTCGGTCTTAAATTCATAAATTCCTTGTTTCTTATCAAAATGTCTTCGTTTTTTTTTGTGTTAGATTCATTATTGTGTCTACCATATATTGTCTCCTGATTAAACTTTTATCATACCCGAAAAATACAAGTTCTTGGACAATTTCTTGAAAATCTTGAATTTCTTGAAAATCCGAAAGTGCTGAAATTTGTTTCTTGAGCCATATTCTTCATCTTTATCACAAATCTTGAATATCTTGTTAAAGTGGAATCTTTGAATTCGAAATATTTGGTGAGATATTAAAGGTTTACTTTGATGAAATTTTAAGGTTAAGACAAGACAAAAACCTTAAATCCTAGTTTTGTTTGAACAACATAAGACAAACAACCTTAAATCCTAGGATTGTGTCTTAAAACCTTAAACCTTAAAATTTTGTTTTGACTAAGGTTCTTGTCGAAACCTTAAGCTTTTGTTTTGTCCAAGGTTTGTGTCCAAACCTTAAACTTTTTGTTTTTTCCTAGGTTGTCCGATCAAAAAAAAAAAGTGACCGATTGAAAAAAAAAAATAAGAGAGTCAAAAAAAAAGTACTGTCAATTACAAAAAAAATATAAAAATATATATTCGAACTTTTTGTTTCTTTTATTTATTTTATTATAATTTTTATATTTGGAAAGAACTAAGTGTTCTTGACTTTTTGCTTAAAAACCACTATATATTGCAAGTGCCATATCTTGCTCAATACAACTCGGAATCAAGTGATTCAAATTGCATTCTTTTCATCTTAGAGTCTACTTTCTGAATTCTTTAGTTTCTAAAGCTAAATCAAGTTATACCCACACGTGATCTTAAATACTCTTGTGACGTGATTTGCTTGAAACTTCTTTGGTTTTTCTTGTGTAAATCTTGTTGTGGAATTTATTGGTTGAGACGTGCTCTTATAATCATTCAACCAGTAAGTTTCATAGTTTGAGAGTATTAGTTAGGGTATACAAGAGAAAAGCCTTCACACTAGAGAGGAGTGTACCTATTTACCCAAATAAGTGAGAACCCGAGAGGACTACATCTTCTTTTCTTCTTGTTTTCAATACTAACTTGCAGGTACAATGGAGGGAGACGGAAAAATACTCCAAGAAAAACCCCAAGTGGATCAAAAGTTCACTAATGACTTAATTTTTGACATGATCCGAAAGCTCCAACTCCAAATTGATAACATGTCTTCCACATCTCGACCACCAAAAGGTTCTACTTCAAGAAAGATTGAGTTTGATTCCGACAATGAATCCAATGATGAGGAGGAAGAGAACACGGATTCTCCTAAGAAATGTGATAAGTCTAAAATTTCAATTGGTTCTGTTAAACTAACAATTCCTACTTTTCATGGAAAGGCATATCCCGAGACATATTTTGATTGGGTTAGAGACCTAGATCACTTCTTTGAAGGCCATGATTACCCTGAAAAGGAGAAGTACCGACTTACCGTCATGCACCTTAAGGATTATGCTAGTCTATGGTGGGATGAGGTTATTCGAACTAGACGTCAAAATGGTGAAAGACCAATCAAGACTTGGAACCAACTGAAAGTGCTTATGAGGAAGAAGTATGTCCTTTCTCATTACAACCGTGAATTGAATCAAAAATTGCACTCCCTTGTGCAATGAAGCCGAACAGTTGAAGAGTATTATCATGAGATGGAAGTACTTATGATAAAAGAAAATGTTCAAGAGGATCCCGACTCCACTATAGAAAGGTTTTTGCGAGGTATGCATTCTGATTTAGCATATCATGTGGATCTTCAAAGTTATGTTGACATTAATGAGCTTGTTCATAAAGCCATCAAGATTGAAAGACACATGAAAAGAAAGAATAAATTCACACAACCATCACCACCTTGGCGAAGGGAACAAAAGCCGAATGTTGTCACTTTTACTCCATCGACAAAGCCGCGACAATTCACTTCAAATTAGCCTTCAAGTGCACCTTCAAACATCCCAAAATCAGTTCCAAAAGCCGCTAATTCTATTCCCAAAACGGCGACAAGTTCCGCATCTAGATTGAGGGATATCCGTTGTTATAAATGTCAAGGATATGGACATATGCAATCTGATTGTCCCACTCTGAAATTGATGATTACTCTTGATATTGGAGAAGTGGTAAGTGATGATGATTGTGTTGACATGCTGTCTCTTGAAGAGAAATACCAAAGTGAACCAAGTGACGACGGTGAAGAGCCTGAATCATATACGTATGAGGTTGGTAATTATTTTTTAGTTTTTCGCCGAGTTCTTAACATACAACCTTTAGTTAATAATGATGATTTGATGCAACGAGAAAACATATTTCACACATAATGCATAGTGCAAAATAAGATATGTAGTGTGATTGTTGATAGTGGTAGTTACACAAATGTGGCGAGGACCTTGTTTGTGAATAAACTGAATTTGACTTGCATGAAACACCCCAAGCCATATCGACTTCAATGGCTAAATAATTTGGTTGATGCTCGAGTCACAAAACAAGTTAAGTTTTCATTCACCATTAGGAAATATGTTGATACTGTTCTGTGTGATGTGGTTCCAATGGAAGCAAGTCATATTTTACTTGGTCGCCCTTGGCAATTTGATTGTGATGTACTTTATCATGCCAAGAAGAATTTTTACAGTTTTGTACATGAAGGAAAAAAGTTTAATCTCTGAGCTTTAACTCCGACACAAGTCTTGGAAGACCAAGTGAAGATCATACAAGCTTCTAGAGATATGAATGCCGCAAAGGAGAAGAAAGAAAAGGAAAAGCATAATGTAATAGCTATCTTAGGTGAAAAGAAAGATTCGTCTTCTTGTAATAGCCGAGAGTTAGTTGTTTCAAAATCTTGTTATTTTACTTCTTCTAGGGAGATTAAGAGAGCAATACTAGATAGGCAACCTTTGTACTTGATGATTCGCAAGGATTTTGTAGTTATTGTTGATAGTGATAACCTTGCTTCTTTGCCTAGTATTGTTTTATCACTTTTTCAGGAATATCAAGACGTGTTTCCCGAGGATCTACCAATAGGTTTACCACCTATTCGAGGTATTGAACATCAACTTGATTTCATACCAGGAGCTCAAATTCCAAATTGCCCAGCCTATAGAGCTAACCCTGAGGAAACAAAAGAGATTCAATGTCAAGGTGATGAACTCCTTGACAAAGGTATAGTTCATGAGTCTCTTTGTCCATGTTCCGTTCCTGTCATTTTAGTACCTAAAAAGGATAAATCTTGGAGAATGTGTGTTGACTGTTGTGCCATAAATAAAATCACAATTAAGTATAGACATCCAATTCCTAGATTAGATGATATGCTTGATGAGTTATATAGTTCGTGTATTTTCACCAAGATTGATTTAAAAAGTGGCTACTATCAAATTCGAATGAAAGAAGGTGATGAAAGAAAAACAGCCTTTAAAACAAAGTATAGTTTGTATGAATGGTTAGTTATGCCTTTTGGTCTAACTAATACACCTAGTACTTTTATGAGTCTAATGAATCATGTCTTTAGAAATTTCATTGGAAAATTTGTTGTGGTCTATTTTGATGACATCCTTATTTATAGCAAATCACTTGATGAACATGTTGAACATTTAAAACTTGTGTTTGCTATATTGCGTGAGAACAAATTGTATGCTAATCTCAAAAAGTGTTCTTTTTGCATAGAGTCAATTATTGTTTTGGGTATATTGTAAGTTCTCAAGGCATTGCTGTTGATGAGTCTAAAGTCAAGGCAATCATGTATTGGCCGAGACCTTCATGTGCTAGTGATGTTAGGAGTTTTCATGGTTTGACAAGTTTTTATAGAAGGTTTGTTAAAGACTTTAGTTCTATAGCTGCACCTTTAAATGAACTTGTTAAAAAGAATATTACTTTTGAATGGAAAGATGAACATGAAAACTCCTTTAACAAATTGAAATACATGTTTACTCACGCCCCTTTACTTGCTTTGCCAAATTTTAATAAAGTTTTTGAGATACACTGTGATACCTCCGGGATAGGTATTGGTGCTGTTTTGATGCAACAATCAAGACCGGTGGCTTATTTTAGTGAAAAGCTCAATGGGGCAGCTTTAAAGTATGCAACTTATGACAAGGAGTTATATGCTTTGGTAAGGTCATTACAGGTTTTGCAACATTACTTATGGCCAAAAGAGTTTATAATTCATTATGATCATAAAAGCCTTAAATTTTTTAAAACTGAAGGTAAATTGACTAAAAGTCATGCTAAATGGTTAGAATTTATTGAAACTTTTCCATATGTAATTAAGTATAAATATGTTCAAGAGAATGTTGTAGCTGATGCATTATCTAGGAGATATACATTATTCACCTATTTGCATGCTAAGTTACTTGGATTTGATTTGATAAAAAATTTGTACAAAAATGATGTTGATTTTAATGCCGTCTTTAATGAATGTACTTTAAAGCCGAATGGAGAATATTATATGTATGATGGATTATTGTTTAAAAAGGATAAATTATGCATACCTTCATGTTCCATTCGTGAATTACTTGTTAAAGAAACCCATGGGGGAGGGTTAATGGGGCATTTTGGTATTGCTAAAACAATTTCTGTTTTGAATAAACACTTTTATTGGCCTAACATGATTAAAGATGTTAAAGATGTTTGTGATAAATGTATTGTATGTAAGCAAGCAAAGTAAAAAATAATGCCTCATGGTTTGTATCAACCTTTGCCTGTTCCTAGTCATTCTTGGATTGATATTTCTATAGATTTTATACTCGGATTGCCTAGATCATGCACTAGTAAGGATAACATATTTGTAGTAGTGGATCAATTTAGTAAAATGGCACATTTTATTGCATGTTCCAAAACTAATGATGCTACAAATATTGCTGATTTGTTCTTTAAGGAGATTGTAAGATTGCATGGACTTCCTAAGAGTATTGTTTGTGATAGAGATGTAAAGTTCTTATCTCACTTTTGGCGCACTCTTTGGAATAAGTTAGGCACTAAGTTGTTGTTTTCTACTGTTGCACATCCACAAACTGATGGACAAACTGAAGTAGTTAATCGCACTTTGTCTACTTTACTTTGTGCTATTATACAGAAAAACTTAAAGAATTGGGAGAGTTGTTTGCCGCATATTGAATTTACTTATAATCGAACTACTCATAGTGCTACTAATTTCTTGCCCTTTGAAATTGTTTATGGTTATAATCCTATAACTCCTTTAGATATTTTGCCTTTGCCTATTAATGAGTTTGTTAATGTTGAAGGTAAAAATAAAGCTAATTTTGTAAAGGAGTTAAATGAAAAGGTTAGAAATAATATTCAAAGGTGTAATGAGCAATATGCCAAACAAGCAAATAAAGGTAGAAGACAAGTGATTTTCGAACCAGGAGATTGGGTTTGGATTCACTTGCGAAAAGAAAGGTTTCCTGAAAGAAGGAAATCTAAACTTCAACCACGAGGAGATGGTCCTTTTCGAGTTTTGGAAAGGATAGGCGACAATGCTTACAAGATTGAACTTCCTAGTGAGTATGACAATGTCTCATCTATATTTAATGTTACTTATTTATCTTTTTTTGATGTAGGTGATTCGAGGACGAATCCTTTCGAGGAGGGAGAGAATGATAGAAATCAGTCGGTGTCCATCTTGCCTAGACCGACTTCACAAGATCTGTTGACAAATCTTGATGGTCCAATGACAAGATCAAGAAGTTCGAAGATGAAGACAGCCTTGCATTCATTAATAGCGTCAACTTGTGAAGGACTTGAGGAAGATGTTTCAATGACATATACATCTCATTCACATGGAGTTTTATGGCATGTGTCTTCAATTACAATCTATGAAGATATTTCTCAAAGTTCTACATTAGAACTTAAAGAAATTCCACCTTGAAGAACTCACATAGCCGAATAAAAACCAAGAAGAAGGCGTGTCCTTGGGCTTTAAGTTGGATCACGCCATTCTTAACATTATAGGATTTATTTTGTTGTTAATTAATTAAGCCCAAAACACTTAATGTCGGCTTTAATTAATTTGGTTATCAATAAATTACTTGGCCCAATTATCTTGCATGATAATGGCAAGTAAAAGTTTAGGAAAGTAATCTCCTACTTTTTAGGGGATAAACACGTTTTTCATAGAGGTAGCAAAACCGTGTTTTGCTTGTTACTTTTTAGGAAACTAGTTTGTTAGTTAGTTAGCTGTTAGTTCCCAAATACAATTTACAAAGTTTCCTAAATTGTGATTGGTTAGCTTGGAAGTCAAGTTATACTTGATAACCATTAGGGTTTCACGTTTTTGTAGCCTATTTATAGTTGAAATTTTTCGTGAATTAAAGATAGACGAATTTTGATAATCTTTAGCTTTGTTAAATCCTTGCAGCCGTGAAAAGTTGTAAAAATGTGAATCTATTCAATTGATTTCAATTGAATCTTCATACAACCCGTGATCTTTAAGCTAAGACCTTAGAGAGAACTTACAAGTTCTTGATTTAAAGAACAAGACAAACTGATATCTATTTGACTCTTGATTTACATAGGTTGGACTGAAATCTTTTTGTTATAACGTGCTGGGTTTGATTGCTTAATCAATTCTGCCGTTCCATATCTTTTCGTGTTCTTGTTGTTTACTTCCGCAATTGTGTTTTCAATTGGTTTGATCGAGTTTTCTGGTGGAACAACGGTCCAAATGAGAGGGTTTTGTGTGGTCAAGGGTTTTAATCCAAGGCCATTCGCATCAAATCCACACTCAAGCTTTACCATGGTTTTCTGAGATAGACAATTTTGTTCTTTGTTTGGTTTTTTTTTGGGGCTAACCTCATTTTGAGGTTGGGCGCCACTCCTAATATATTAATTAATTGGGTGGATGATGGATTTACCCTAAAACCATCCGTACAAAAGAGTCTTTTTTGAGGTAAGATCCATTTACAAAGTGATCCATGGATCCAAACTCAAAAGGAAGCTAGAAAAATAAATTTGGAGCACTTCTTCCGTTACATTTATGCATCTATCTAGCAACCTACATAGGAAAGGTAAATTTGGAGTACTACCTCCATTTACAAGCAACTGATAAAATAATGTAATCAAAAGACTCCAAAAATGACTAGGAGTGACAAAAAGTCCTTTAGTAATTGGACTGATCAAAAGATAGCAAGCTGATCTAAGAGAATTTCTCCAAAATTGATTTGTGTAGTACAGCCATTTTATGTTGAGCTTCCTTTCATCATAGTGAAGGCAGGCAATCAGGGCATTAGCTAGCATAAGAGCAGGAAAGTGCAGATCCCTGATTTCCTTCCATTCAGGTAATACTATAAACACTAAGCCGTTGTGCAATTGTCTGAATCTATTTGTTTTCGAGTGGATATTCTTCTTTCCATTCTTGGCAGCATCTTCCCTATCTCGGTGACCACACAAAAGCAATAACACCAGCAACAACCTAAGGGGGAGAAAGAGATTGTCCATTCTCATATAACAGAAAATTGTGAAGAAGAACAAACAAGGCAAACCAGCTCTAACTTCAGCAAGCTAGGTCCTATATCCAGGATGGCAAGCCAGCCCTAACATCAGTAGGCTGGGGCCCCAAGTATTAACAGATTTAACATAAGAAAACTTGGATTTACTTTGAGGATCAAGGAAATAAATAAAGGCAATTACCATGTATGTTAGGAACTACACCTTGGCCTGTGGAATGAACTGTATATGATCTCTGTTCATGCTCTCTATGTATGATAGACAATTTTGTTGTTGCTGGGCAGATACCATAACATTTCTCAAGAGAGCAAAGAAAAAGATTGAGACATGACGCTAGATATTATTTTTGAGAGAGTGGTAGTCTGTACAAAAGATGTAATGACTAAGTGCTTAGGAGGCGTATGCCAGAAGAAGAGAAAGAAGGAATTTTAAGAGCTTGTCATGAATCACCTTTTGGGGGTCATTTTGGACGAACACGTATAGGGTACAAAATTCTACGTACTGGTTTCTATTGGCCATATATCTTCAAGGACTCAAAAATTTGGGTGAGCCAATATGAACGATGCCAGCAGATTGTAAACATCTCATGCAAAAATGAGATGCCTCTCAATAATGTGTTTGAGGTGGACCTGTTTGATGTATGGGGTTTGGACTTCATAGGACCATTTTCACGCTCTTGTGGGAATGAGTATATATTGGTTATTGTGGATTATGTGTCTAAATGGGTAGAAGCTGTGGCTTTCCCTCATAGTGATAGTAGAAGTGTATTGCGATTTGTCAAGAAGAATATCTTTAACCAGTTTGGGACTCCTAGAGCTATCATCAGTTATGGAAGAAGTCATTTTTGCAACATAATTTTCAACATTCTCTTGGAAAAATATGGTGTACAGCATAAAGTCTCCACAGCATACCATCCCACAAGCAAATGGACAAGCTGAGGTTTCCAATCGAGAAATAAAGAGAATACTGGAAAAGGTGGTGAATCCTGAAAGAAAGGATTGGGCATTGAAACTTGATGATGCACTGTGGGCCTACAGGACAGCCTATAAAACACCCATTGGAGCTTTACCATTCAGGTTAGTGTTTAGAAAGGAGTGTCATCTTCCAGTAGAGTTGGAGCATAAAGCTTACTGGGCAGTGCAAAAGCTAAACATGGACTTGGATTTGGCTCAAAAAGTACAGATGATGTTGCTCAATGAATTGGATGAATTTAGGTGGAACTCTTATATCAGTGCAAGCCTCTAGAAGGAACGCACAAAAAGGTGGTAGATGCCAAATCAAGGTGAAGGAATTTGAAGTGGGACAACAAGTACTAGTGTATGACTCCAGGTTGAGACTCTTCCCTGGCAAATTGAAATCCAGATAGGTTGGACCCTTCACTATCACCAAGATTTTTCCTTATGAGGTAATTGAAGTGAAAAGTGAGACTACAGGAGTATGCTGGAATGTGAACAGGCATAGAGTGAAAATTTTCAAATCTGTTGTGAAAGACAAGGGACAATCTCAGTTCCTTGATGGACCCTCCTCTTGAATAAGTTCCTTTGTGTCTAGCTGAGGACAATAAACCAAGCACTGTGTTGGGAGACAAACCAACCAATTTATTTCTTATCTTTCATTTGTTTTTTTTAGTAGTTATGTTATTCCAATAAATGATTGAACCTCACCTCCCTTTGTGTGAAACATATGCAGGGACAAGTTGGGAAAGAACACAAATGGAAAGCTAAAGCAACTGGAGCAGAATTCATGCAAATTGAGTGAAAACCACTCCAAGAAATTGGTAAATTATCCAGATGTCATGGGCGGCAAAAGGAACACGTGCCAAGAATATTCTCTGCACTGACAAAAAGGCACGAATAAAATCTGAGGTTTGATATCTAGTGCAGTTCTGGAATATTTGATTCCTCTGATTTTCAAAATTTAGAGCTCATACCCGTTCTTGCTTGAGAGAAAGAAAAATATGATCTGAACATTTTCTCTAAGCTGTGCAGTGAAGAATCAAATCATGGAAAAATAATTAACAAGTCAACAAAAAAGAAGGATGGTAAATCAGATACACACATGAGAGTAAATGTCGTGCATTCATTCATCATTACAGCAAGCATTTCACTCACTGTTCATGCATGTTGTGACCGATTTCAATAAAGGAAAGAGAGGAAATGCATGATGTGAGTTGGTGAAGATAAGTGTGCAAGATCAAGGCCCCACTCAATTTGTTTTTAGCTAAATCTTAAGTGGGTGGCCGATTGAATGTTTTTTTCCAAAAAAGGAAATATATTAATAGTTAGAACAAAACAAAATACAGTGCTGGCTATACCCGTCCATATTGTTACAAAGCAAATGCGATAAATTTTGAGTACTACTCTATTACATGAAAGATCAATCTTAACATATGTAAGGAAAATAGAGATAATCTACTTGAAAGCAGTAGATAGGCTCTATTTTTCTCTAACTTTGAGGTCCTAATCTATGTAGTTAATCAGCAAAAGGTATGAGGAGCTAATATTTCTCTACAATGTTAGCGTCGCGCTCCAAAAAGTCAATCGAATATCAATATTATGCAGCTTTTAAATCCCTGGTCAACTCAGGGGAATTCACTGTCCCTCGAAGTCAATATATCCCAATCAATTATGTGCTATTTTCTAGATTAAATCGAATAAAGTGCTACTATCCAGATTGGATTCTATGTGCAGCGTCTCAGGAAAGCACGATAGACATTTTCTACCAAGCACATGAAAATAGTGCAATTGGGAACTATCCTCAAATGTTTATCATGTCCACAGTAGTTCAAGGCCCCCAAATCAAAGTTTCACAAATCAGAGATGCAAAAATTCAACCCAAATGATGGCAAGACCAACTTATCTCACCAAGCACATGAATGATTTATCAAATACATGATTTACCAACATCAAGAACTCTACTCTCTAAAAAGAAGGCAGAGGCTGAGAGTTTAAATTTCAGTCTAAGATCGATAAATAAGAACACCAAATAAGCTCCCATGTGATCAACAATTAGTCCACAAAAGCAAATGTCCAGAATTAACAAATGATCCACTCTACCATTGCCACAAAATCAGTAGTAACAAAACAATCTAGGAGGTAGAAGTGTCTCTCAAGCAGCAAGAGATCAACACACCATTTCAGATATCCAAAACAATACATGAATATAAATCAGGGCAAGCAAAGATTAGAAACCATTCACTCCTTTTTTTCTAGTTACTGCAGATGAAGCAAAATAAAGTCTATTCTAGTTTACCATTACCAGCTCCAAAGTATATTCAAGAGCAACAACTCCAATGTAAAATCTCAAGGAAAATAAGAAAGTCCATTCACCCACGTGAACCCAAGGACTTCATTATCAAAGCCGTTTAAGATATTCAGGGATTCCACAGTTAATGAAATTCAAGTTCACAGCTTTCAAGCATTCAATCAAAAGTTTGTTCCAGAAGGCAGCAGTCTGGGAGCATATTTCAGCCTGCAATTTCAGCAAACCCCTCCCAATCTGTAGACGGGCTGAGGGTGAACAGTAGTTGCAATTTTCGTTCTTATCTCCAAGGATGTGAAGTGATGAGGTGAAAGGAGTAAGCTTAGCTAGAGATCCTATTCTCGTTCTCGATAATGTAGGTACAAGCTGAGCTGAAATAGTTGAGCGCCCTAGCTAGTCTCTGAAGATGTAGTGACCTAAAAGTGAACAGTAGCTTCAATTTCAACAAATCCCCTCCCGATTTGTAGACAAGCAGCACGAACGAATGGCTTCCTTGAGATGAGAACAGTAGAGGATAGTAGCCATATGTGTAGATCCACTTCCCTTTCCTTCCAATTAGAGATCTGGCAAGCTGATCACCGGACAAGTAGTAGGGGGTTATGCTGTTAGCTAATCAGTGGTTGTGGACTAGAGTCGATAAAGCTCCATCGATGATAAGGAGGTGGTCCCGGTAGGTGAGGTGGTGGCGGCAGATCAGTCCTGCTTGCACCATTAGTGGTCTAGACGTGCAGAGGAAGAAGATTATCTGCTTAAAAAAGTTAGATGTTAAATATTGGATTTCAGCTGAAAGTCCCAAATGAGAATTTCAGATTTAGAGAAAAGGAGGAGAAAATTTTTTTAGAGAGAGAACCGAAAAAGTTTCTGCAAAAGTATGTCCATACTTAACATAGCTTTTGTTTGTATGGAAATTCGTTTGGTAGTGTTTGTCTTCTAGTGCATTCACAGTGCATTATCTTCTAGTCTTTGCTTGACCGATCCATGCATGTAATTTTTTCTATAAAAACCATACATCATGCATGAGATTTCTTCATCCCTTGCATGCATTGTGAAGTCTCGGCCAAGTGGGAAAACAAGAAGGAGAGAAATCCATCCCTTAGGATTGAATACTTTAGGAGCATTTATTTTGCATTGCATTTGCGTTAATCTCCAGCCAAGTAAGTCCTCATCTCTTGTATTTCCATTGAGTTAACATTGGAGTTATATGGCCTTAACTTGCACTTCGGTGATGTTAACTTAATTGTCGAATTTTTAATGCATGAATGAGGTAGTTTCATGAGTTAAACTTTCTAGTTGAACTTGCATGTCTAATTTGTGAGCACGATTGTTAGCCATTTTTGTGAGCATAATCTTATTAGTTGAAGCTGAATTTCTGGAACATGCATTGATAAGCACGAAATAGTTCTGTTATTATCTATAATTTTATGTGCTTTGTGAGGGAAAATCTGTGCTTAATTATGTTTATTCTTGCAGAGTTTGGAAGATATCATGATACGGGATTGCTGAGAGAAAGATTGACTAAATTAGAGTTTTCTAGAAGATCAAATATTTGGAGATAAAGATAGAGAGATTTGGCAACAAAAGGATTCTTGTCAATTACCAAATCAGTGGAGGAAGTAGATTAGGAAGCTTACTTTTTACAGCCGCATGTGGCTTAATTGATTTGGAAACAATAAAGATTTGTTCTTTGAGTTGGATTAGGAAGTTTTAATTTCGTTCCTATATAAAGGGAAAAGATTAATTAGGTTAGGTTGTCTTTTATTTGGAGAATTTTTGTGCAGCTTTGTTCTGAGTTGCGATTTGCAGTTTTTCCAGTTTTTAGCTTGATTAGCAGTTTGTCGTTCGACCGAACGACGGGCGACCTGGTTTGAATTTTTAGTTTAATTTAATTTCCATTTTAATTATTATTCTTGTCTTATTTTAATTATGAACTGTGAGTAGTTTCTCGTATCTGGCTGTAGATAATGAAGCACTAATCATGCGTGAATTGTGAAACCAAAGTATTTGAATTAAACTTTCTCTTATTTGATTCCAAGAGTTTTCTAAGCCTAAAGTTAATTACCTAATTTAATTAAAGCTTGATCACCTTTAATCTAATTAGGTAGAGCCAATTATTCCCTAGTTAAATCACTGGATTTAAATAGTAAGATTAATTAGTGGCGAAGCTACTGTCTCGGTAGACGGAAATAATTGGTTAACAAGTTGTTGCATGCTGATTCATGATATGATTTGTTAGAGTTAGGTTCTTCACTACTAAATGCATTTATAACATTGAATCTGGTGTTTGGCTGATTCCAGCCGGGTTATGTTATGAATAGGGAATTAATTGATTAAGCCGATACTTGTAAATTAACGAATAATTAAAGAAGAATTCGATTATGTTAGAGCAGATACTCGGTAATCTATAACTAACTGATTAAATAGATATTGTTATCTTTGAGTCGATGAGCAATTAAGAATTGATTAGTGTCGATTTATTGATAGCCGGATTTTCTCCCTTTAATTAATTAACTTCAGATTTTTATTATTTGTTATTTCATTAGTTCGTGAATTATATTTTAGATTTCATAATTTTAATTATTGAATAAATTATGGTTACTATTGGCAAATTGATTGAATTAGAAAATAGAGTTGTTCCTCGTGGGATCGACCTTACTCACACTATACTTAATTTATCTTTAGAAAGTAAGTAAATTAATTTGGTATAAAACGACACACCAAATTTTGGCGTCGTTGCTGGGGAACGGCAATTATTTTCTATTTAGTTAATTTGTTTTTATTCTTTGGTTTATGTCAAGATCGTCTAACCCAAAATTGCTTTTTGATCTAGAAATCAAAAAGACAGCAAGAAGATTAACGAAAGAGATGAAAGAACATCGCCAAAGAACCAAATTTGGTTCAGAAGTTGACGCATCGTTCGACCATACGACGACTAGCAGAATAAAAATCCCAGTTGAATCAGATTCTTCTTCTAAAGAGATTTCTATGGCTAATCTTCCACCTCTGAACCAGCAACCTGTAGGTGATGAGCCGCCACCTGGATTTGAACAACAACGACGAATCCCTGTGATTAATCCGGTTGAGCAGAACGCAATTCAAGTTCCATTGCAAGATCGACCTCTAAGGGAGTCTACTAACCCAATTATCAATTACAGACCATCTTGTATTGTCTTGCCTGCACTTACTACTGATTATGAACTGAAAGCATATTTTCTGAATTTATTACCAAAGTTTAATAGAGATGTTTGGGAAGACCCGCATAGTTTTTTGCATGACTTTGTTAAAGTTAGTGAAACTGTGAATAATAGAGTAGTTCCACAGGAATATATTAAACTAACTAGTTTTTTTTGGTCTTTAACTGGAACTGCTAGTGCATGGTTTAAAACATTAACTCACAGATCTGTTATATCGTAGGATGGTATGCAAAGGATATTCTTGATGAATTACTTTCCAGCTTCTAAGATTGTATATGGTAGGAAAGAAATTGTAGGAATAAAAGAAGAATATGATGAATCTTTAACAGCCTACTAGAATAGATTTAAGCGATCATGTGAAGGGTGTCCTCGACATCAAATCTTTGACAAACTTTTAATTCAATATTTTTATGAAGGTTTGCAACTGTAGGAGAAAAGAACACTGTATGCGGCAAGTGGTGGAGCTTTCATGGATAATAGCACAACCCAAGCCACAAACTTGATTGCTAGAACATGTGAATCACGTCAACAATATCAACCTCTGCGTAGATCGACTAGGCAAGTTGGAAAAATTTCCAACTCTTCAATTGAAAGTAAATTGGAAGCTTTGACAGCAAGATAATGGAGATAAGGAAGTGACTAAAAAGATTAGAGGGCCTCCAAGTTCTTACAACTTCCCTGAATATGCTCCAAAGCCTCCATTCCCTGAAAGAGTGAAACCAAAGCCAAAGAGAGGGCGCGCCACAATTTGATAGATTCTTGAATGTGGTTAAACAAGTGAATGTGAGCCTACTTCTTCTTGATCTGGTGACAGCAGTGCCGAAATATGCAAAGTATCTAAAGGACCTTATATCAAACAAGGAACAGATTCTTAGATGTGAAGTACCTTTAACACTTACGGAGTCTAGTGGAGTTTAGGTTGGGCACAACTTACCACTGAAACTAAAGGATCCAGGCAGCTGCACCATCCCTTGTAAGATTGGCACTAAATTTTTTGCGAAAGCTCTCTGTGACCTTGGTGCTGGGATTAATCTTATGCCTTTGTCTATTGCTTTGAATGTGGGTCTTGGTGAGAGGATACAGCCTATGGCAGTAACATTGTAATTAGCTGATAGATCATTGGTAAAACCATCGGGCATGATGGAAGATGTGCTGGTCTTGGTGGACAAATTCCCTCTCCCAATGGACTTTATTGTTCTTGACATGGAAGAGGATCCTGAAGTCCCCCTAATTTTTTGAAGACCATTTTTGGCTACTGATGATGCTTTGATTGGAGTACGCAGCAAGACGGTAACATTCCGAATCAATAATGAAGAAGTTGTTTTTCATGTAGATTATGCTATGAAACATCCTATGCATGTTGAGTCCTGTTTTGCCATTAAAGCTATAGGATGTTCTACTTTGCATGGAATGAATGAGAATGTAAAGCATGATTTTTCTTATGTTGATGAATTACATGTTTGTGAAGAAGAATTTGATGAAATTGAGATGAGAAAAGAGCTTTTTGGCTAATCGAGTAATGACCCAGGGTTCCAACAGATGAATGTACATTTAGGTGCTTGATTTGGTGCAATAAACATAATCTTTGAAGAAACTATTCATAATTTACTTGATTGTGAATATTTGTTAAGTTTTATGTATTTTCTCTAGAGTAGTTGAACTGAACTTTAACAGCGGCCGTCATACTGACTCTGAGCTTAATACATCTATTCTTCCTGTGAATTCTATGGAACGAGAATATCAATTGAGTCTTTTCACTTGTTTTGCATGCTCATCTTCTAGGATGTGGTCGCCAAGCCTATCGTAGATTATGAGACCAAAATGTTGGAGTGAAAAAGAAGTCCTCTGTTGTTAACGAGCGCATTAGACCTTAGTTACAAGCCTCGCCATGGAAAGTTTCTAAGAATCGAGTGTTAAACTTGTTAGGAATAGTGGATTGGGATGTTGCGGGATGAAATCAGCATCCTTAGGCCTCGCCATGGGATAGGATGGTGTCAAGCGGATTAAGACATAGTGTGGTCTACATGCCAGTTATGGCTTAAGACTTTAGGCAACGAAGTTCCCCTCTAGATTAGCATGTATGTTTAGTTGCACCGCATGAGTGATCTAAATGTGTATTCATCCAGCTACGGAAATCTAGGGCATCACCTCTCCTATTGATTGCACTCAGACTTTATTTCTTGTGTTTTGTGTTCTAGTTATCTTAGTTCTCGCTAGTACAAATTTCATTTGTGTGACATTTAGTAGAGCAACACTCTTGAATTCTAGAAACCGATTCCCTTCCCTGTGGATCGATCCTTACCACCACTTCTACAGTAGTTAGGGTAAAATTTGAGTTTACGGCAATAAAGGTAAATGAATAACATCACGGGAAGTTGCTGTGTAGACTACTCATATAGTTGCTTAGCCAAGTACATGAATAGATAATACGTGAATGATTGGATGAGTGAAAACAAAGTGTGTGTCATAAGTTATCTCTTATCTTCAATCACATGTGTTTGTTAGCTAGTCGCTTCAATCACGTACCTTTGTTTTCTAGCTCGCATTAAGCCAGCATGTGTATGAGAACTTCCTTATAAATACCATGATTTGTGGTTGATAAGTTGCATTGCAGGCGTTGTGTATTAAAGCTTTAGTTAGGAAAGCAACAACATTAGATTTACAGCATGAACCAATACGAATATGAAATCTTCAGTGACGTCTCGGCCAGCTCAGATTCTTCTTCTGCCTCTTCTGATACAGAGATGGATACAGCATGCGATCTGATAGAGTCTCCACGATTCATAAATGTTAGAGCAGAATGACAATATCACAGACCGATTCATAGATACTCCATAATCGAACGTCAATTTGAAACGCCCTCCCAAGTCATCCAAGAGACAATTCAATTTCATAATTGAGAATTCTTAACATTAGCACCAGCTGCAGTTAACATGGAGATAGCTAGAGAATTTTATGCCTATGCCAATGCCAATGCCAACAATCCTGGAAGAAACAATGTAGTGTTTCTATGAGGAATGTATCTCGAGGTGAATCGCCACAGTATCAATCTACATTATCTCTTGCTGGACTATCCAAGTGATACATACTGTCGGTTGGTAAGAGTAGAGAACACAGATCATCTATTGGAAGCTGTGGGATTGCCTGGCATTGCATGGGTACGGAATGCACGCAATAAGGTACTACATGTTCCCACAAGTTATCTAATGGCGGAGGCGAGGATGTGGTTGCTCTTTATCAATTCTAGGCTTATACCTACTATATAGACCACAGAAGCAACCAGGGAGAGAGTCCTTTTGATATATGCCATTCAGCATAGAATGACAATTGATATTGGACGCTTGATCATTTGGTACATAGAGCTTGCACAAAGCTCAGAGGTTACACCAATATTTTTTCCTCATCTTCTAGCAGAGATGGCACGCAGGTGGGGAGTGGAAATCGAACCAACAGAATTTTGCCAACCATCTTTGGGCCTTATGGGAACTCCTCAGTGGCACACTTATCTCAAGGATGATAGGGCAGAGCGCATTTGCCGTGACATCTAAACAGGCCATGGGGACCATGGCTTGGACAAAGTATGGGGGGTGCAGTGCTTTGATGTTTATTTGGGTTATTTGATGATTGATGTTCGTGCTGTGTTATGATGTTTTACATTTTGTGAAGCTTTGTTTTTTTAGTAGAGTTTAAAAGTTAGTTAGTTAGACTCTTTGTTTCATGACTCTTTCTTGGTTACTTTATGTTTTGTTTTCTTAATATAATGGTGTAATTAGTTGTTTGTTTCTTTGACATGAAGTTGAGTCTAAGGTGAATGTTGCTGTATTTGTTTCATGTGCACGTGTGCAGTCAATAAGAGATGGACTTTAATCAATGCAAAGTCAAGAGGAGATGGATTGCAGTCAATGCAAGGGTAAGATGCAAGATGGTGAGATACTACCAATCATCCATTTTATGATATTGGAAACTACCTTCCTGGTATGACTTTAAATTGTTTAACCTGAAAATGATTCAATTATCTAGAAAGCTAAAATGAATAGTTTGCTAGATGGGAAAAGGCATTAAAAGCAAAAAAGAGCAAAAGCTGAACATTTTTTGGCTAGTTTCGGTCATGTGAGCAATAATGGGAGCAATGGCATAGACTTGATAACTCACACATTTGAAGAAATCGGGGACCCACCCATGTGTCTAGTGTTTGTCTTCTTGTGAGATGAGTGGTTGGCCTTATTATTGCATCTTTTGACCGAATGGCACTACTTTCTTTTGCTGTATATATGGTTGCTATGCATATAATTGTAGTTGTTTTTATCTTTGAGTATTTCACCCATTCGAAGGAGAACTTTGGGTTTTACTGGCTGAAGAGGGATAATTCCTTCTCAATTCTTATTTTCAAGTTCCTTTCTTTCTCTTCCAAGTTAAGGTACGTTTCTTCTCTTTTGTCTGTTCATGGCTAGAGAAGTTTCCTTCACTTAGAGTAGATGGGACTTAGGAACTCTTATGTGGATATTTGTACTCTGTTAAAGATGTGAATGGTATGATTTAGTAGGATAATGAGGCTATAGTAGTTTTAATTAACGCTGCCGAAATGTTAAGTGTGGGGGAAAGGGACAAAATGACTCAAAAAGTTGGCTCCAACTTTGCCATGATTTTGTAATTCTCACATAACTTGAGTTTATGCTATTCAAATTAGATGATTCCAATTGGAGAATTCATCTAAGATAATGGGCTACAATGTTTATGTTTTACACTTTCGCTAGTTATGGACGGATCATAGGCATTTGGATTAAGGAATAGTGCTTTTGTGCTAAAATTAATCGTGTGATATTTGCTGAAATTGCTCTGTTTGCAACTATGCAGTATTTTGGCCATAAAATGCTCATTTTAACTCCAAATTGAGGGATTCTGGTCCCTACCGTTAGCTAACATCTTGCTTTACAACTTTGATTTCATGTGTTTTGGCTAGATTTACCTGTTTAGCATGTTGTTTTAAATGTTTAGTTGATGGTTAAAGATGAAATTTTTTGCTGGTCATACGGCAATTCGTGTCACACTTCGGTCTTTGGAGCATATCTTGAACAATTTTCGTCTAAATGAGATGTTTCAAGTTGTTAGATGCAGCTTACACATGGGGCTTCAACTTTTGTGTTGAAAAGATTACCTATTTCTATTTGTTTTGAGCTCCTAAGATATGTGCAAAGTTGGTGTTTGTACTGAATATCATTGTGGCGTGTTATGCCCTTTGTACATACTATGGCTTGTGGATAGGAGTTGGGTAATAATTCACCATTTGAATGTTGTGTTAAGCTAGTTGTTCCATATATGAGTATAGTCAATTAAAATGTTGGAGATCTTAGTTTATGGGTGTGTTACTATGGAACTTCATGATGGTGCATTTCGCATATATTTACGGTTGAAGTTGTGGCTTCGCAATGTAAGCATGCATGCTAGGTTGTATGTTGCATGAAGGGTGTGCTGTGTATATCTTCGTGATGTACGGTGGTTATGAGTATTACGCTGGAGTGGTCACAAGGGCATGCATGCATATGCATCTACCTACTGTTATTAAGATACGTTGGTCATATCTATGTTAGTGTTTGTGGTTTTTGCATCTAGGCGCTTGAACTATTATTATCTTGCATGAGCTTTGTGTAGTTTAAATCATCATATTGTCAAATACTTGAATGCTTGTGCGTGCTTGTGGTTCGCATTCCCAGTTGTCTATCATGCTTAGGTTGGGTGTTTCTTATTTAGGGAATTTTCTTATGGGACCAAAGAAAGGCTCTATCCCTCGCAAGGGCAAGGGGAAGGCAAGAGTGCATTTGGACTCAGATACCGACTACTTCCTAGAAGATATGCCAATGTTTGAAGATCCTCCACAGGTTACAGTGAATCCACCCTTGCCCAAGAAACGTAAAGGCGAATCCCCTGTATTTGTGTTTTTCAACGAGGAAGCACGGCAAAGGTGGGATGATGGTATGTATGACAATAAGCTACATTTGGAGCGAGCTTTTGCTGTGGAGAAAGGACCTTTTAGGAAACTAATGAAATATCATAAATTCAATGAAAGATTAACTATGGCGCGCAAGATTTTTGCAACATTAGCATTGCTCGAGAAAGCTATGCCAACGGAAAATTTCCCAATAAGTACGGAGCAGTTTATGTTAGAGGACTCTGGATTTACATTGATAGTGTGGTAGTGAACGAATTTTTGGGAACGCCTAGTTATGATGACAATGTTTTTAAGCGTATGGATGACGAGACTGCAGATCAGGAACTGTTGGAACTAGCACATCCGAGTGCTGCATTGGAAGTGAATCAGCATGGGGAACGTAAGCACATTTTTCAGCGATTCTTGAAGAGTGATGCTAAGATTTGGTTGATGTTTATACTATTTAGGCTTATGCCTAGTTCTCATGTCACCAAGGTTATGCGGCAGCGCCGATATTTGATTTTTGCAACTCAGAATCTGAAGCCCATTGATGTGAGACGTATCATCATTGCTCATATACGAGCTGGGATTGACGAGGACGATGCTGCCATCTATTTTCCTATGATTATTGTAGATCTATGTCGTGCTCAAAGTGTAAGTGACGACTTGGGTGCAGATTGGCGGAAGACTCAACTTCCCATCGCCACACCTCTTTATGTGAAGTATATGAGGATGGATAAAGAAGTGGCTCGAGCTCCTTCTTCCGTAAATATGCTTTCAGATGCTTTCAGATTTTTGGATTCCGATCACGGTTTTGGATCAGAAACTGCTTCCTTAATCTCAATAAATAAAGAAATTGACAATTCTCTGTACTTTAACTGGTAAAATCCTCCAATTGATTGGAAATAAATTTGTTAATGTTGCAAATTGATGAAATTAAGATGAGGAAAGAGCTTTCTGGCTAATCGAGTGATAACCTAGGGTTCCAACGGATGAATGTATATTTAGGTGCTTGATTCGGTACAATAAATGTAATCTTTGAAGAAACGATTCATATTTTGCTTGATTGTGAATATTAGTTAAGTTTCATGTATTCGCTCTAGAGTAGTTGAACTGAACTTGAACTGTAGTCGTCATACTGAGTTTGAGCTTAATACATCTATTCTTGCTGTGAATTTTGTGGAACGAGAACATGAATCGAGTCTTTTCACTTATTTTGCATGCTCATCTTCTAGGATGCGGTCGCCAAGCCGATCGTAGATTATGAGACCAAAAGGTTGGAGTGAAAAAGAAGTCCTCTGTCGTTAACGAGCGTATTAGACCTTAGTTACAGGCCTCGCCATGGGAAGTTTCTAAAAGTTGAGTGTTAAACTTGTTAGGAATAGTGGATTGGGATGTTGCGGGATGAAATTACCGTCCTTAGGCCTCGTCATGGGATAGGATGGTGTCAGGAGGATTAAGACATTGTGTGGTCGACATGCCAGTTGTGGCTTAAGACTCTAGGCAACGAAGTTCCCCTCTAGATTTGCATGTATGTTTAGTTGCACGGCATGAGTGATCTAAATATGTATTCATCCAGCTACGGAACTCTAGGGAATCACCTCTCCTATTGATTGCACTCAGACTTTATTTCTTGTGTTTTGAGTTCTAGTTATCTTAGTTCTCGCTAGTACAAATTTTATTTGTGCGACATTTAGTAGAGCAACACTCTTGGATTCTAGAAACCAATTCCCTTCCCTGTGAATCGATCCCTACCAATATTTCTACAATAGTTAGGGTAAAATTGGAGCTTACGACTACAACTTGTCAGCAATATTTGGTTCCTGACCAAAAACCAATTGTTGGGTAGAGAATTCATGATAATTTGTTGGCCTTATGTGAATTAGTGTTGCAGTATGCAAAATAGTATGTCCCCAAGTAGTTGTTAGGAGTTTAGTTCTCAAATGCAATAGCATTGCCAATTAATTGAAGGCGCTTAATAAACGATTATACTAAAATGTTTGGTGTATGAACATAAGTGACAGGATGTTCAACACTTATCCCAATCGATATACAATAATCATTAAAAGATAGGGATGTAAATTTATCAGCATCATCAAAATGATTTGTCTTGATAGGATAATCTGGAAAATGTGCTTTGCAAGTAATTTTTCAAATGCTAGGTTGCAAGATGATAATAAACATACATGTGACCATCTAGTGGATGCATCAATTAAAATCATAAAATATCTAAATGGTCCACAAGTTGGGTGAATATGCCCACAAATGTCACCATGTATGCGTTCTAAAAATGCATGAGATTTAGTACGAATTTTCATTGGTGATGGCATTATAAGTAATTTGCATTGAAAACAAGCAACACATGAGAATTCATTAGATTGAAGACTCTTCTGGCTCTTCAAAGAATAAACATATGAATTCTCTAAAATTCTTCGCAACATTATAGAACGAGGATGACCTAACCGGTCATGCCAAACAACAAAATCATTATGATCAGTGAACTTCTGGTTTATTGTTGCATATATTTCAACTGTAGAAATATATGTATAATATAATTCGGAGGAATAAAAAGGTAATTTTTCTAATACAATTTTATTTTCAAAATTCATACTTGTAATATACAAGTATTCATTATTACCTTCACTTTTAGTCTTAATATGATATCCATTTCAGCGAATATCTTTAAAACTTAACAAATTTCTTTGAGACTTAGAAGAAAATAATGCATCTTGAATGCAATATTTTGTTCATTCTGGCAAAATTATTATTACTCTTTAGGAACCTTCAATCAATTTTGTGCTACCAGATATAGTATTAACATGAGTTTCTTTCATGATTTTATAAGAAAAATATTTCTTATCTTTTAGTATAGAATGTGTTGTTGCACTATCTACCTGACATAATTCTTTGTCATTGATCATTGAAACGTCCATTTTTTCTTTATATCAAAATAAATAACTAAAATACTTATTCTAAGAACGTTTTCATCACTGATCAAGTGACTAGTATCACCTTCGGGGTGATTGACAAAGAAATTATCAACACCCAAAGAAGTAAAATCAGTAAAACTATTGTCAATCAATTCATGGTCAAAATCAACATCATTACTGTGAAACCTAGGGTTTTAATCTTACTTATTTTGATGATTAACAAACAATTATGTTTATGCTAATGGTTCAAAAAGTGTCTCAATGTATTAGATATTCAAAGAAGTCAAGCATGGAGATCAATCAAAGGAAGAGTACATGTGGAAATGCAAAGGAAATACAAGATTGGTAAACTAGGTCAAAATCCCAATCCTAAACCCTAATTGTTAAATAACTCAAGAAAATGAATTACTTGTTTAAGGCTCAAGTAAAAATGTTTTCTAAATATAGGTAGTACTCAAATGAACTTCAAAATGTTTTAAAAGCACTTGCACAAAGACACACATTGTTACAAAAGTGATTTGAACAACGAAAATTGAAAAAGGAATGAAAAATCAAAGTTTCGGACGCCTGTGATTAGTTTCGGACGGCCGAAACTACCGTCCGAAACTGTCCAGAGAATTTGGTATTTGGAGTCAGAAATGGAAGCTGCAGAGGAGAGTTTCGGACGGCCGAAACCTAGTTTCGGACGGCTCATCCGTCCGAAACTAGCGTCCGAAACTCTCAACGGCTAGTTTTTTTAAAATTCAACATAGACGTTTTTTTTGTCATTTTCTCTAGGGTATATATACTACCCAATGCATAAACGTTGACACACTTCTTCCATTGAATCTTTGAGCTTCCTATCTTGAAAAATATCATTACAACTCTTGCTCTTCATCTTTATTTCATCAAGCTACAAAAGATTGATTTTATTGAGCCTTATTTGAGTATATATCATATTCTTGAGTTATATAGGTTTGAATTGTAATTTTATTGATTGAATCATCTTGTGAGCTAATCAGCATCATATCTACCCAATTTGAGGGATTGTACTTCATCTTCAAACATCCTTTAAGTGTGATTGTAAGAGGTTTCTCAAGAGAGAGTAAAAAACCTTGTACACAAAGCTTGGAATTGCTAGTGTAAAGGTTGAGCCTTGGTTGAAATCCTAAGTTAGGAAACTTGGGTTGTAAAAGTGGTTCTTTTGATCTTTCCACAAGAAAAAGATCAGTTTATAGTGAAAGGTTTGAAATCCTAAGTTGGGAAACTTAGGTAGTGGATGTAGAGTGCTCCAAGGGGGAGACTTGAACCACTATAAATCATTTGTGTTCTTGATTCTCATTGATTTAATTTCTGCACTTATTTTGATTCATTTATGCTTTGATTATTTGAGAATTGAAAGTATTGTGATTGTTGGTCATCATCTTGATATATCAATACTTTACATTTGTGGCGATTCATATTACTTATTCATTGTTATTGAATTTGAGTTGATTAGTTTAAATAATTTTTTAGAAACCTAATTCACCCCCCCCCCCTCTTAGGTTGCCTTATAGCTTACAATTGGTATCAAAGCTTGGTCTCTATTTGCTTAGGCTTAACCACCTTAGAGTAAAGATTATGGCAACAAACAATGCTATGTTTATGGAGGGACAATCTATCTCTAGGCCACCAATGTTTAATGGAAACAATTATAGTAGTTGGAGAGATAGGATGGAAATCTATCTAAAATCCATTGATATTGAGATGTGGTATATTGTTGAGGAAGGACCTTATAAAGCTGAGATAACCATAGGGAGTGAAACTAGAGAAAAGAAAAGAAGTGAACTCACCGAAACCGATAGGAAAAACCTCACCCTAAATGCTAAAGCCACAAATGCTTTGTATAACTCTCTAGATGTTAATGAGTCAAGTAGAGTTAAAGGTTGTAAAAATGCACATGACATTTGGAAGAAACTTAGGGAGATTCATGAAGGAACCGAAGATGTTAAAGAAGAAAAGAAATCATTGCTTGTGACACAATATGAAAGCTTTAAAATGGAAGCAAATGAATCAATTGATAAAATGTTTTGTAGATTCAATAGCATAATTAAGGACTTGGAGAACCTTGGTAAAATTTATCCCTTAGGTGAACAAAATAGAAAGATATTGAATTCTTTACCTAAGGAATGGGAGTCAAAAGCTATAGCTATTGAGGAAGCTAAAAATTTGAGAGAACTACCTATTGATCAACTAATTAGTTCTCTTATGTCATATGAGTTGAAGATAAAATCTAAAACTCAAAAAGAAGAAGACACCAAAGCTAAAAAGAACATAGCACTTAAAGTGTCAAAGAATGAAAATGAAAATGAGGAAGATGAGGAAGATATAAATGAACATGATGATGATGACATTGTATTTCTTACTAGAAAATTATCTAGGATGATACAAAGTAGGAAAAACAGGTTTAACAAAGGAAGGAATTTTAGGAACAAAGATTGGATGAAAGAAAAGGGAGAAACTTCAAAAGTGAATAAATGTTTTGAATGTAATCAACCTGGACATTTTGTTGCAGATTGTCCAAGAAGAAAGAAGGAGTTCAAACAAGACAAGAAAGGAAAAGGAAGAAGCTTCAAGGTCACTTGGGATGATGACCAATCCGAAGAAGAAACCGAAGGAGAAGAAGAAGGGGTTGCTAACATGTGTTTCATGGGATTTGAAGACCATGAGGTAAGTCTTTCTTCTAGTGATAATGATGATGATTACTATGAACAAGATGAACTTGAATTATATATGACTAAGCTAGTGGATGAGCTAAAGAAAGTAAAAATTCAAAACAAAAAGCTAAAGGCTAAAGTGGAAGAAGTTACAATTAGCAATGAAGAGTTAATCATTAAGCATGATTGTTTAGAAAAAGAAAATAGTGCATTAAAAACTGAGAATGAAAACTTGAAAATAGAAAGTAGCAAGGTTAAGGAAGAGGTTAAAAAGTATGATGAAGTTAAGAAAGAACACATAGGATTAAAGAAGAGAATTGAAGACCTTAGTGAATGTCTAGCAAAATTCACACAAGGCAAGAACAACTTAGAAATCCTTTTAGGAAATCAAAGAATGGGAAGTAGTAAATTTGGATTAGGATACTCACATGAAATAGGTCAAAGTTCAAAATCCAAATCGGCAAAAATCACTCATATTTCATATACTCAAAAAGGAGTAAGTAAATCTAATGATAGAACTCATCATTCACATATAATGCCTAACCATAATCATAGACATAAAATGCATAATACACAAAATCATAAATATGATCATAACATGCATCATTTTGAACCTAGGTTTGGCTATACTAGATCATATCCCTATCATAAAAATTCACATTCCTTCAAATATCTTGTAATTTGTGATTATTGTTGTAAGAAGGGACATACCTCTAGGAAATGCTATGCAAGAATGGAAGTTGAAAATGGATCAAAAATTTGGATAAAAAGAAGTATCAATGTTGCTAACCGTAAGTAACTTAAGTCATACACTGATTCTTGAATGTAGGTGTGTTTAAAAAATACAATTTTGGACACAAAATGGTTCCTTGATAGTGGATGCTCAAGACACATGACCGGTAATCCTTTATTGCTTAGTAACTTGGAAACAAGAAATAAAGGACATGTGACTTTTGGAAATGATAAGAAAGGAAAAATAATTGGCGTTGGAAATGTAGCAAATAATAATAGCAATGTGATTGAAAATGTGCTTTTGATTGATGATTTGAAATTCAATTTGATTAGTATAAGTCAAATATGTGATAGAAATCTTGATGTGTTGTTTAAACGTGAAAAATGTGTTGTTATTGATCCAATAGATAGCAAAGTAGTTCTTACCGGATCTAGACATAATAATGTGTATATTCTTAATTTATGTGATGTTATGGAACAAGATATGCAATGTCTTAGTATGGTGCATGATACAACTTGGTTGTGGCATAGGAGATTAGCTCATGTAGGAATAGATCACATAAACAATCTAGTTGCTAAAGAATTGGTTAGAGGCCTACCTAAACAAAAATATGAAAAAGATAAAATATGTGATTCATGTCAATTTGGAAAACAAACTAAAAGCTCATTTAAACCTAAGAACATGGTGACAACTTCAAAACCCTTAGAATTAATACATATGGATTTGTTTGGACCTTCACAAACCACAAGTTTAGGTGGAAAAAGATATGCCTTTGTAATTGTAGATGACTATTCTAGGTACACTTGGGTAATATTTTTGGCACATAAAAGTGATACCTTTAATGAATATGTCAAATTATTTAAAAAGGTTCAAAATGAGTTAAGTCTAAATGTAGTAAAGATTAGAAGTGACAATGGAACCGAATTTGTAAATGAAAACTTTTTAAATCATTGTGATGAAAATGGAATTACACATAATTTTTCAGTAGTTAAATCACCTCAACAAAATGGTGTAGTTGAAAGAAAGAATAGAACACTTCAAGAAATGGCTAGAACTATGCTTTGTGAAAATAATTTGCCAAAATATTTTTGGGCCGAAGCGGTTAATACCGCATGTTATGTTATGAATCGTGCATTAATTAGACCATTGTTAAAGAAAACTCCATATGAATTAATATATAATAAAACTCCAAATGTAGGATATTTTAGAGTGTTTGGTTGTAAATGTTTTATATTGAATGTAAAAGACACTCTAGGAAAATTTGATAAAAAATCGGATGAAGGAGTATTCTTAGGTTATTCGGAAATTAGGAAAGCTTATAGAGTATATAACAAAAGAACTTTGATGATAGAAGAAGCAATTCATGTAAATTTTGATGAAGGCAATGCTAGTAAAAATCATGATGAAAGTGATGATGAAATAGGAATAGAAGATAACTCATCAAATGATCAAGATAAAAATGATATAGAAAACAATCCACCTCAACAAATAGATCATTCCTCTAATGAAGACACACAAAATGAAGATGAAAATCCACATAGGGAAGATGGACCTAGAACATGGAAATTTATTCGTAATCATCCTCAAGACTTGATTTTAGGAAATCCAACTAGAGGAGTAAAAACTAGGTCATCACTACACCTAGATAATAATTTAGTATTTCTCTCTCAAATCGAGCCTAAAAATATAAACGAAGCCTTAAAGGATGATAATTGGATTGTAGCTATGCAAGAAGAATTAAATCAATTTGAGAGAAGTAAAGTGTGGAACTTAGTAGAAAGGCCTAAAGATACTTCAATTATAGGAACTAAATGGATCTTTAGAAATAAACTAAATGAAGTTGGAAACATAGTAAGAAACAAAGCTAGATTAGTGGCTCAAGGGTATAGGCAAGAAGAAGGTATAGACTATGATGAAACATTTGCTCCCGTAGCAAGACTTGAGTCTATCCGCATGTTACTTGCTTATGCTTGTTTTAAGGGATTTAAACTTTTTCAAATGGATGTTAAAAGTGCCTTTTTAAATGGATTTATTCAAGAAGAAGTTTATGTAGAACAACCTCCCGGATTTGAAAATAGTAAATTCCCTAATCATGTATATAAATTGGTTAAAGCATTATATGGACTAAAACAAGCTCCTAGAGCTTGGTATGAAAGACTTAGTGGATTTTTGGTAGAAAAGAAATTTCATAAAGGCATAATTGATACTACATTGTTTACTAAATATTGTGATAATGATTTGTTGATTGTACAAATATATGTTGATGATATAATCTTTGGTGCAACTAATGAGTCTTTATGTGAAGAATTCTCAAATTTAATGAAAAATGAATTTGAAATGAGCATGATGGGAGAATTGACATTCTTTCTAGGATTACAAATTAAACAACTAGATGATGGAATTTTTATAAGTCAAGAAAAATATACAAAGGAGTTACTTAAAAAATATGGTATGGATGATTCAAAACCAAATGGAACACCTATAAGCACTTCAACTAAACTAGATAAAGATGAAAATGGTGTAAAAGTTGATGAAACACAATATAGAGGAATGATTGGTAGTTTGCTTTATTTAACGGCTAGTAGGCCGGATATTATGTATGCTGTGTGCTTATGTGCTAGATTTCAATCATGTGCTAAACAATCACACTTATTGGCTGTGAAAAGAATATTTAGATACTTAAAAGGAACTATAGAACATGGTTTGTGGTATCCTAGAACAAACACTTTTGATTTGGTAGGATTCACCGATGTCGACTTTGCCGGATGTAGAGTTGATAGAAAAAGCACAAGTGGAACATGCCAATTCCTTGGAAAATCCCTTGTATCTTGGTCTAGTAGAAAACAAGCTTCCGTATCCTTATCTACGGCGGAAGCCGAATACATAGCCGCCGGAAGTTGTTGTTCACAAATTCTTTGGATGAAACACACTCTTCTTGATTTTGGTTTAGATTTTGGTTGTGTATCTATTAAATGTGATAACACAAGTGCCATAAATCTTACTAAGAATCCTATCCAACATTCTAGATCCAAGCACATTGACATTAAACATCACTTCATTCGTGATCTTGTTCAAAATAAAGACATTCATATAGAATATGTTCCTACTAAAGAACAATTGGCGGATATCTTCACAAAACCACTTCCCGAGGATCAATTTTCTTTATTAAGGAATCAAATTGGTGTAATTCAAAAACATTGATTTTAATAAATATATATAAAAAAAAAAAAAAAAAATTCTCTGCCGAGCTTCGGACGGCAGTTTCGGACGCCTTTCAGAGGTTCGGACGTCCGAAACTATGTCTCAAATTTGCCAATTCGCTGTTGAGTTTCGGACGCAAGTTTCGGACGCCGCATAGAGTTTCGGCCGTCCGAAACTTTCGAATCAGGGTTAAAATCCCAGATTTCTCACGCGATTTTTTCATTGTTCTTCAAAGCTTTTCAAACATTTTTCACCCCTCCAATTTCAAAATTAAATTCTACCCGTTTAATTCTCAAATTAGTTCATTAGAATCCTTCCTTGGCATCTATAGAACACTCTCAACGATTACAAACTCAAAATCTAACATCAAAATTTGCCTTTTGATGCATAGCCCTAGAAATTGGGTGAAAACTCAATTTTGAGTATTCTTGAGTTATATATTCAAAATTCACTCCACTCTCAACACCCAACGTACGTGATCATCATGAGCACCTCACGAAGACGCAAGAGAACTAAGGAATCGGCACCTCCACACGTACAACATGGCTCATTAGGTGACTCTCAACCTCCTCTTCCCTTATTTGTCAATGCGGAGTGTGCTTCTAGGTACAATAACTACATTACTTCTTCTAAGAAGATTATTGTTCCTAGAATTGTGAGAAAAGATGATTTCATAGAAGCATTAGACATATTGGAATTATTTGAGTATCAAGATTGGAATGAAATTATCTATGCAAATGAGCCAATTCCCACATTGTTAATCTATGAATTTTTTGGTAACCTTCATTATCCTATTGGAAAGAAATCTCGTGATGATATACTGTGTACAAGGGTTCATTCCAAGGATATCACTTTGACTCCTGAGACACTTAACATTATTTTTAAGTGCTCTCATCCATATCGTAAAGCAAAAGATGGCAAACAGGTTATGAAATATTTTACACTTCATAAATGGTCGGATGCTTCACATGGTTTTAACCTTAGGGATCTTGTGGCAATTGCCTTTAACGGTGAAATGTTTAGCAAAGCTAGTGAGGCACCTATTAAGAACTTGAGCCCTAAGAATCGTATATTGTTTCACATCATCACCAAAACCATTCTCCCCACTCATGGCCATAAAACCGACCCCAACACCATGAACCTCTACCTTCTCTATACTATGCTTAGACAAGTCCCCGTTAACTTTGGGTATTTGATGCTTAAATATCTTGAGGTCAATATTAAGGATCAACGCCGTAGTTTACCCTATGGCATGCTTATCACTAAGATTCTTAGGCATAATGGCATTTCCTTTGAGAATACCATTATGTACCCGATATCATCTCATAATTTCTATGATTTACGTTCTCTTAAGTCGATGGGTATATATATGGTCAATGGTGAGTGGACTTTTGAGAAACCGATTGGAGAATTTCATGATGATGATTATATGTGGGAAGATGAGGATGAGGAGGATGAAGCTCATGAGGACATTGCACAAGAACAAGCCGTCCCCACGCCTCCTAGAGCTACTCCCGTGGATGATGACTTCAAGACTATAATCCAAGGGTACTTTGATTCCTTAGTCGATCGAATTGATAGTGGATTCACTGGTTTACAATCCAATATGGATGCTATGAGGGGTCAACTTGATGAGTTAACCATTAGGGTTGATGGCTTGAGTGATGAAATTCATTATGGCCATGAGGTGTTAATGACGGATGAGCAACGAGAAGCATTGGCTCAAGCTCGCCTCAAAGGGAAGGCACCGGCTCGTGATTGAAGCTCTCATGTAATAGACTAGGTCTATTTACGGTTCTTGGAATATTTCTCTATTTATGTCTTAATGGTTTTTTTTTATGTCTTTGACATTTTTATGTTTTGATGTTGATTTTATAAGGATGTTAAGTTCATCCTTATTAATGGTAAAGTTAGACTATCTGTGAAGTTCTTTGCTCTTGTGGTTCATGGTTGTTTCATACTTTTGATAATTTTTGCCATTAAGATGTTGATTATTGTTGTTAGGACTTAGTGCTTGTCTCTGGTTATATGTTGGATAAATAGTTTTTGAAGTAAATTTGGATATCATTACCTCTTGTTACTAACTGTTTATATGATATTTGAAATATTGAGAAGTTTTGTTGGAAATGGTATCTTGTGCATTTTTTTTGTATCTTGTTGAGATTGTTGACAGGTGGAAACTATCAAAATACAAAGGAAACTCTGTCAAAATTTTTATAAAATATTGCACTTAACCATTTTTTTGTGTTGCCTAGCCACCCATTAGGTTGCAAGGAGTGGAAAGGGAGTCCTAAAAGGTAAAATAACCAAGTACGCAAAGAGTATTGTTTTCTATCATTTACAATTTCTATTGGCTAATCTTATTGTTTTATTTTGATGATGTCAAAGGGGGAGGAGAAAAAGATAAATATAGAGCAAAAGAAAGGAGTGTAGATTAGTAACGCTATAAAGAGTGGTAGTAAAAGAAACACTAAGGGGGAGAAGAATTTTAGTATATACATAGGGGGAGAAAAATGGAAATATACACATAGGGGGAGCTTATATCCATTTTCTTATTCAAAGGTAAGTTATTTATTCTTTTGCATAATTGGTTATTTATTCTTTTGCATAATTGGTTTGTCATCATCAAAAAGGGGGAGATTGTGAAACCTAGGGTTTTAATCTTACTTATTTTGATGATTAACAAACAATTATGTTTATGCTAATGGTTCAAAAAGTGTCTCAATGTATTAGATATTCAAAGAAGTCAAGCATGGAGATCAATCAAAGGAAGAGTACATGTGGAAATGCAAAGGAAATACAAGATTGGTAAACTAGGTCAAAATCCCAATCCTAAACCCTAATTGTTAAATAACTCAAGAAAATGAATTACTTGTTTAAGGCTCAAGTAAAAATGTTTTCTAAATATAGGTAGTACTCAAATGAACTTCAAAATGTTTTAAAAGCACTTGCACAAAGACACACATTGTTACAAAAGTGATTTGAACAACGAAAATTGAAAAAGGAATGAAAAATCAAAGTTTCGGACGCCTGTGCTTAGTTTCGGACGGCCGAAACTACCGTCCGAAACTGTCCAGAGAATTTGGTTTTTGGAGTCAGAAATGGAAGCTGCAGAGGAGAGTTTCGGACGGCTCATCCGTCCGAAACTAGCGTCCGAAACTCTCAACGGCTAGTTTTTTTAAAATTCAACATAGACGTTTTTTTGTCATTTTCTCTAGGGTATATATACTACCCAATGCATAAACGTTGACACACTTCTTCCATTGATTCTTTGAGCTTCCTATCTTGAAAAATATCATTACAACTCTTGCTCTTCATCTTTATTTCATCAAGCTACAAAAGATTGATTTTATTGAGCCTTATTTGAGTATATATCATATTCTTGAGTTATATAGGTTTGAGTTGTAATTTTATTGATTGAATCATCTTGTGAGCTAATCAGCATCATATCTACCCAATTTGAGGGATTGTACTTCATCTTCAAACATCCTTTAAGTGTGATTGTAAGAGGTTTCTCAAGAGAGAGTAAAAAACCTTGTACACAAAGCTTGGAATTGCTAGTGTAAAGGTTGAGCCTTGGTTGAAATCCTAAGTTAGGAAACTTGGGTTGTAAAAGTGGTTCTTTTGATCTTTCCACAAGAAAAAGATCAGTTTATAGTGAAAGGTTTGAAATCCTAAGTTGGGAAACTTAGGTAGTGGATGTAGAGTGCTCCAAGGGGGAGACTTGAACCACTATAAATCATTTGTGTTCTTGATTCTCATTGATTTAATTTCTGCACTTATTTTGATTCATTTATGCTTTGATTATTTGAGAATTGAAAGTATTGTGATTGTTGGTCATCATCTTGATATATCAATACTTTACATTTGTGGCGATTCATATTACTTATTCATTGTTATTGAATTTGAGTTGATTAGTTTAAATAATTTTTTAGAAACCTAATTCACCCCCCCCCCCCTCTTAGGTTGCCTTATAGCTTACAATTGGTATCAAAGCTTGGTCTCTATTTGCTTAGGCTTAACCACCTTAGAGTAAAGATTATGGCAACAAACAATGCTATGTTTATGGAGGGACAATCTATCTCTAGGCCACCAATGTTTAATGGAAACAATTATAGTAGTTGGAGAGATAGGATGGAAATCTATCTAAAATCCATTGATATTGAGATGTGGTATATTGTTGAGGAAGGACCTTATAAAGCTGAGATAACCATAGGGAGTGAAACTAGAGAAAAGAAAAGAAGTGAACTCACCGAAACCGATAGGAAAAACCTCACCCTAAATGCTAAAGCCACAAATGCTTTGTATAACTCTCTAGATGTTAATGAGTCAAGTAGAGTTAAAGGTTGTAAAAATGCACATGACATTTGGAAGAAACTTAGGGAGATTCATGAAGGAACCGAAGATGTTAAAGAAGAAAAGAAATCATTGCTTGTGACACAATATGAAAGCTTTAAAATGGAAGCAAATGAATCAATTGATAAAATGTTTTGTAGATTCAATAGCATAATTAAGGACTTGGAGAACCTTGGTAAAATTTATCCCTTAGGTGAACAAAATAGAAAGATATTGAATTCTTTACCTAAGGAATGGGAGTCAAAAGCTATAGCTATTGAGGAAGCTAAAAATTTGAGAGAACTACCTATTGATCAACTAATTAGTTCTCTTATGTCATATGAGTTGAAGATAAAATCTAAAACTCAAAAAGAAGAAGACACCAAAGCTAAAAAGAACATAGCACTTAAAGTGTCAAAGAATGAAAATGAAAATGAGGAAGATGAGGAAGATATAAATGAACATGATGATGATGACATTGTATTTCTTACTAGAAAATTATCTAGGATGATACAAAGTAGGAAAAACAGGTTTAACAAAGGAAGGAATTTTAGGAACAAAGATTGGATGAAAGAAAAGGGAGAAACTTCAAAAGTGAATAAATGTTTTGAATGTAATCAACCTGGACATTTTGTTGCAGATTGTCCAAGAAGAAAGAAGGAGTTCAAACAAGACAAGAAAGGAAAAGGAAGAAGCTTCAAGGTCACTTGGGATGATGACCAATCCGAAGAAGAAACCGAAGGAGAAGAAGAAGGGGTTGCTAACATGTGTTTCATGGGATTTGAAGACCATGAGGTAAGTCTTTCTTCTAGTGATAATGATGATGATTACTATGAACAAGATGAACTTGAATTATATATGACTAAGCTAGTGGATGAGCTAAAGAAAGTAAAAATTCAAAACAAAAAGCTAAAGGCTAAAGTGGAAGAAGTTACAATTAGCAATGAAGAGTTAATCATTAAGCATGATTGTTTAGAAAAAGAAAATAGTGCATTAAAAACTGAGAATGAAAACTTGAAAATAGAAAGTAGCAAGGTTAAGGAAGAGGTTAAAAAGTATGATGAAGTTAAGAAAGAACACATAGGATTAAAGAAGAGAATTGAAGACCTTAGTGAATGTCTAGCAAAATTCACACAAGGCAAGAACAACTTAGAAATCCTTTTAGGAAATCAAAGAATGGGAAGTAGTAAATTTGGATTAGGATACTCACATGAAATAGGTCAAAGTTCAAAATCCAAATCGGCAAAAATCACTCATATTTCATATACTCAAAAAGGAGTAAGTAATCTAATGATAGAACTCATCATTCACATATAATGCCTAACCATAATCATAGACATAAAATGCATAATACACAAAATCATAAATATGATCATAACATGCATCATTTTGAACCTAGGTTTGGCTATACTAGATCATATCCCTATCATAAAAATTCACATTCCTTCAAATATCTTGTAATTTGTGATTATTGTTGTAAGAAGGGACATACCTCTAGGAAATGCTATGCAAGAATGGAAGTTGAAAATGGATCAAAAATTTGGATAAAAAGAAGTATCAATGTTGCTAGACCGTAAGTAACTTAAGTCATACACTGATTCTTGAATGTAGGTGTGTTTAAAAAATACAATTTTGGACACAAAATGGTTCCTTGATAGTGGATGCTCAAGACACATGACCGGTAATCCTTTATTGCTTAGTAACTTGGAAACAAGAAATAAAGGACATGTGACTTTTGGAAATGATAAGAAAGGAAAAATAATTGGCGTTGGAAATGTAGCAAATAATAATAGCAATGTGATTGAAAATGTGCTTTTGATTGATGATTTGAAATTCAATTTGATTAGTATAAGTCAAATATGTGATAGAAATCTTGATGTGTTGTTTAAACGTGAAAAATGTGTTGTTATTGATCCAATAGATAGCAAAGTAGTTCTTACCGGATCTAGACATAATAATGTGTATATTCTTAATTTATGTGATGTTATGGAACAAGATATGCAATGTCTTAGTATGGTGCATGATACAACTTGGTTGTGGCATAGGAGATTAGCTCATGTAGGAATAGATCACATAAACAATCTAGTTGCTAAAGAATTGGTTAGAGGCCTACCTAAACAAAAATATGAAAAAGATAAAATATGTGATTCATGTCAATTTGGAAAACAAACTAAAAGCTCATTTAAACCTAAGAACATGGTGACAACTTCAAAACCCTTAGATTAATACATATGGATTTGTTTGGACCTTCACAAACCACAAGTTTAGGTGGAAAAAGATATGCCTTTGTAATTGTAGATGACTATTCTAGGTACACTTGGGTAATATTTTTGGCACATAAAAGTGATACCTTTAATGAATATGTCAAATTATTTAAAAAGGTTCAAAATGAGTTAAGTCTAAATGTAGTAAAGATTAGAAGTGACAATGGAACCGAATTTGTAAATGAAAACTTTTTAAATCATTGTGATGAAAATGGAATTACACATAATTTTTCAGTAGTTAAATCACCTCAACAAAATGGTGTAGTTGAAAGAAAGAATAGAACACTTCAAGAAATGGCTAGAACTATGCTTTGTGAAAATAATTTGCCAAAATATTTTTGGGCCGAAGCGGTTAATACCGCATGTTATGTTATGAATCGTGCATTAATTAGACCATTGTTAAAGAAAACTCCATATGAATTATATATAATAAAACTCCAAATGTAGGATATTTTAGAGTGTTTGGTTGTAAATGTTTTATATTGAATGTAAAAGACACTCTAGGAAAATTTGATAAAAAATCGGATGAAGGAGTATTCTTAGGTTATTCGGAAATTAGGAAAGCTTATAGAGTATATAACAAAAGAACTTTGATGATAGAAGAAGCAATTCATGTAAATTTTGATGAAGGCAATGCTAGTAAAAATCATGATGAAAGTGATGATGAAATAGGAATAGAAGATAACTCATCAAATGATCAAGATAAAAATGATATAGAAAACAATCCACCTCAACAAATAGATCATTCCTCTAATGAAGACACACAAAATGAAGATGAAAATCCACATAGGGAAGATGGACCTAGAACATGGAAATTTATTCGTAATCATCCTCAAGACTTGATTTTAGGAAATCCAACTAGAGGAGTAAAAACTAGGTCATCACTACACCTAGATAATAAATTTAGTATTTCTCTCTCAAATCGAGCCTACAAATATAAAACGGAACGCGCTTAAAGGATGATAATTGGATTGTAGCTATGCAAGAAGAATTAAATCAATTTGAGAGAAGTAAAGTGTGGAACTTAGTAGAAAGGCCTAAAGATACTTCAATTATAGGAACTAAATGGATCTTTAGAAATAAACTAAATGAAGTTGGAAACATAGTAAGAAACAAAGCTAGATTAGTGGCTCAAGGGTATAGGCAAGAAGAAGGTATAGACTATGATGAAACATTTGCTCCCGTAGCAAGACTTGAGTCTATCCGCATGTTACTTGCTTATGCTTGTTTTAAGGGATTTAAACTTTTTCAAATGGATGTTAAAAGTGCCTTTTTAAATGGATTTATTCAAGAAGAAGTTTATGTAGAACAACCTCCCGGATTTGAAAATAGTAAATTCCCTAATCATGTATATAAATTGGTTAAAGCATTATATGGACTAAAACAAGCTCCTAGAGCTTGGTATGAAAGACTTAGTGGATTTTTGGTAGAAAAGAAATTTCATAAAGGCATAATTGATACTACATTGTTTACTAAATATTGTGATAATGATTTGTTGATTGTACAAATATATGTTGATGATATAATCTTTGGTGCAACTAATGAGTCTTTATGTGAAGAATTCTCAAATTTAATGAAAAATGAATTTGAAATGAGCATGATGGGAGAATTGACATTCTTTCTAGGATTACAAATTAAACAACTAGATGATGGAATTTTTATAAGTCAAGAAAAATATACAAAGGAGTTACTTAAAAAATATGGTATGGATGATTCAAAACCAAATGGAACACCTATAAGCACTTCAACTAAACTAGATAAAGATGAAAATGGTGTAAAAGTTGATGAAACACAATATAGAGGAATGATTGGTAGTTTGCTTTATTTAACGGCTAGTAGGCCGGATATTATGTATGCTGTGTGCTTATGTGCTAGATTTCAATCATGTGCTAAACAATCACACTTATTGGCTGTGAAAAGAATATTTAGATACTTAAAAGGAACTATAGAACATGGTTTGTGGTATCCTAGAACAAACACTTTTGATTTGGTAGGATTCACCGATGTCGACTTTGCCGGATGTAGAGTTGATAGAAAAAGCACAAGTGGAACATGCCAATTCCTTGGAAAATCCCTTGTATCTTGGTCTAGTAGAAAACAAGCTTCCGTATCCTTATCTACGGCGGAAGCCGAATACATAGCCGCCGGAAGTTGTTGTTCACAAATTCTTTGGATGAAACACACTCTTCTTGATTTTGGTTTAGATTTTGGTTGTGTATCTATTAAATGTGATAACACAAGTGCCATAAATCTTACTAAGAATCCTATCCAACATTCTAGATCCAAGCACATTGACATTAAACATCACTTCATTCGTGATCTTGTTCAAAATAAAGACATTCATATAGAATATGTTCCTACTAAAGAACAATTGGCGGATATCTTCACAAAACCACTTCCCGAGGATCAATTTTCTTTATTAAGGAATCAAATTGGTGTAATTCAAAAACATTGATTTTAATAAATATATATAAAAAAAAAAAAAAAAAATTCTCTGCCGAGCTTCGGACGGCAGTTTCGGACGCCTTTCAGAGGTTCGGACGTCCGAAACTATGTCTCAAATTTGCCAATTCGCTGTTGAGTTTCGGACGCAAGTTTCGGACGCCGCATAGAGTTTCGGCCGTCCGAAAATTTCGAATCAGGGTTAAAATCCCAGATTTCTCACGCGATTTTTTCATTGTTCTTCAAAGCTTTTCAAACATTTTTCACCCCTCCAATTTCAAAATTAAATTCTACCCGTTTAATTCTCAAATTAGTTCATTAGAATCCTTCCTTGGCATCTATAGAACACTCTCAACGATTACAAACTCAAAATCTAACATCAAAATTTGCCTTTTGATGCATAGCCCTAGAAATTGGGTGAAAACTCAATTTTGAGTATTCTTGAGTTATATATTCAAAATTCACTCCACTCTCAACACCCAACGTACGTGATCATCATGAGCACCTCACGAAGACGCAAGAGAACTAAGGAATCGGCACCTCCACACGTACAACATGGCTCATTAGGTGACTCTCAACCTCCTCTTCCCTTATTTGTCAATGCGGAGTGTGCTTCTAGGTACAATAACTACATTACTTCTTCTAAGAAGATTATTGTTCCTAGAATTGTGAGAAAAGATGATTTCATAGAAGCATTAGACATATTGGAATTATTTGAGTATCAAGATTGGAATGAAATTATCTATGCAAATGAGCCAATTCCCACATTGTTAATCTATGAATTTTTTGGTAACCTTCATTATCCTATTGGAAAGAAATCTCGTGATGATATACTGTGTACAAGGGTTCATTCCAAGGATATCACTTTGACTCCTGAGACACTTAACATTATTTTTAAGTGCTCTCATCCATATCGTAAAGCAAAAGATGGCAAACAGGTTATGAAATATTTTACACTTCATAAATGGTCGGATGCTTCACATGGTTTTAACCTTAGGGATCTTGTGGCAATTGCCTTTAACGGTGAAATGTTTAGCAAAGCTAGTGAGGCACCTATTAAGAACTTGAGCCCTAAGAATCGTATATTGTTTCACATCATCACCAAAACCATTCTCCCCACTCATGGCCATAAAACCGACCCCAACACCATGAACCTCTACCTTCTCTATACTATGCTTAGACAAGTCCCCGTTAACTTTGGGTATTTGATGCTTAAATATCTTGAGGTCAATATTAAGGATCAACGCCGTAGTTTACCCTATGGCATGCTTATCACTAAGATTCTTAGGCATAATGGCATTTCCTTTGAGAATACCATTATGTACCCGATATCATCTCATAATTTCTATGATTTACGTTCTCTTAAGTCGATGGGTATATATATGGTCAATGGTGAGTGGACTTTTGAGAAACCGATTGGAGAATTTCATGATGATGATTATATGTGGGAAGATGAGGATGAGGAGGATGAAGCTCATGAGGACATTGCACAAGAACAAGCCGTCCCCACGCCTCCTAGAGCTACTCCCGTGGATGATGACTTCAAGACTATAATCCAAGGGTACTTTGATTCCTTAGTCGATCGAATTGATAGTGGATTCACTGGTTTACAATCCAATATGGATGCTATGAGGGGTCAACTTGATGAGTTAACCATTAGGGTTGATGGCTTGAGTGATGAAATTCATTATGGCCATGAGGTGTTAATGACGGATGAGCAACGAGAAGCATTGGCTCAAGCTCGCCTCAAAGGGAAGGCACCGGCTCGTGATTGAAGCTCTCATGTAATAGACTAGGTCTATTTACGGTTCTTGGAATATTTCTCTATTTATGTCTTAATGGTTTTTTTTTATGTCTTTGACATTTTTATGTTTTGATGTTGATTTTATAAGGATGTTAAGTTCATCCTTATTAATGGTAAAGTTAGACTATCTGTGAAGTTCTTTGCTCTTGTGGTTCATGGTTGTTTCATACTTTTGATAATTTTTGCCATTAAGATGTTGATTATTGTTGTTAGGACTTAGTGCTTGTCTCTGGTTATATGTTGGATAAATAGTTTTTGAAGTAAATTTGGATATCATTACCTCTTGTTACTAACTGTTTATATGATATTTGAAATATTGAGAAGTTTTGTTGGAAATGGTATCTTGTGCATTTTTTTGTATCTTGTTGAGATTGTTGACAGGTGGAAACTATCAAAATACAAAGGAAACTCTGTCAAAATTTTTATAAAATATTGCACTTAACCATTTTTTTGTGTTGCCTAGCCACCCATTAGGTTGCAAGGAGTGGAAAGGGAGTCCTAAAAGGTAAAATAACCAAGTACGCAAAGAGTATTGTTTTCTATCATTTACAATTTCTATTGGCTAATCTTATTGTTTTATTTTGATGATGTCAAAAGGGGGAGAAGAAAAGATAAATATAGAGCAAAAGAAAGGAGTGTAGATTAGTAACGCTATAAAGAGTGGTAGTAAAAGAAACACTAAGGGGGAGAAGAATTTTAGTATATACATAGGGGGAGAAAAATGGAAATATACACATAGGGGGAGCTTATATCCATTTTCTTATTCAAAGGTAAGTTATTTATTCTTTTGCATAATTGGTTATTTATTCTTTTGCATAATTGGTTTGTCATCATCAAAAAGGGGGAGATTGTGAAACCTAGGGTTTTAATCTTACTTATTTTGATGATTAACAAACAATTATGTTTATGCTAATGGTTCAAAAAGTGTCTCAATGTATTAGATATTCAAAGAAGTCAAGCATGGAGATCAATCAAAGGAAGAGTACATGTGGAAATGCAAAGGAAATACAAGATTGGTAAACTAGGTCAAAATCCCAATCCTAAACCCTAATTGTTAAATAACTCAAGAAAATGAATTACTTGTTTAAGGCTCAAGTAAAAATATTTTCTAAATATAGGTAGTACTCAAATGAACTTCAAAATGTTTTAAAAGCACTTGCACAAAGACACACATTGTTACAAAAGTGATTTGAACAACGAAAATTGAAAAAGGAATGAAAAATCAAAGTTTCGGACGCCTGTGCTTAGTTTCGGACGGCCGAAACTACCGTCCGAAACTGTCCAGAGAATTTGGTATTTGGAGTCAGAAATGGAAGCTGCAGAGGAGAGTTTCGGACGGCTCATCCGTCCGAAACTAGCGTCCGAAACTCTCAACGGCTAGTTTTTTTAAAATTCAACATAGACGTTTTTTTTGTCATTTTCTCTAGGGTATATATACTACCCAATGCATAAACGTTGACACACTTCTTCCATTGAATCTTTGAGCTTCCTATCTTGAAAAATATCATTACAACTCTTGCTCTTCATCTTTATTTCATCAAGCTACAAAAGATTGATTTTATTGAGCCTTATTTGAGTATATATCATATTCTTGAGTTATATAGGTTTGAGTTGTAATTTTATTGATTGAATCATCTTGTGAGCTAATCAGCATCATATCTACCCAATTTGAGGGATTGTACTTCATCTTCAAACATCCTTTAAGTGTGATTGTAAGAGGTTTCTCAAGAGAGAGTAAAAAACCTTGTACACAAAGCTTGGAATTGCTAGTGTAAAGGTTGAGCCTTGGTTGAAATCCTAAGTTAGGAAACTTGGGTTGTAAAAGTGGTTCTTTTGATCTTTCCACAAGAAAAAGATCAGTTTATAGTGAAAGGTTTGAAATCCTAAGTTGGGAAACTTAGGTAGTGGATGTAGAGTGCTCCAAGGGGGAGACTTGAACCACTATAAATCATTTGTGTTCTTGATTCTCATTGATTTAATTTCTGCACTTATTTTGATTCATTTATGCTTTGATTATTTGAGAATTGAAAGTATTGTGATTGTTGGTCATCATCTTGATATATCAATACTTTACATTTGTGGCGATTCATATTACTTATTCATTGTTATTGAATTTGAGTTGATTAGTTTAAATAATTTTTTAGAAACCTAATTCACCCCCCCCCCTCTTAGGTTGCCTTATAGCTTACAATTACTAATAGAGTTTGTCTCTATCTTTTTCTCTTTGCTCTTCATTGATTCTTGATAGAGATTAGCAAGATGTTTTGGAGTATGGAAAGTACGAGACCAATGACCTTTCATACCACAACGATAACATTTGTTATCCCCTTTATTTTTGTTTTAGCTTCCATATTTCTCATTACTACTTTCTCACTTCTAGTGGTGAGTTGTACCTTTTGTATGACCACCACAGTAATTAAAATTATTTCTACCATGTCTACGACCATTACCACGGCCCCGATTATGTCCATTATTTGGATATATGGCTATCACATTTGTTTCAGGAAATGGTGCAGCACAAGAACGGGTTTCATAATTTTTTAACAAAAGCTCATTATTTTGTTCAGCAACAAGAAGATAAGAAATTAGTCCAGAATATTTCTTAAAACCCTTTTCATGATATTGATACTGTAGGAGCACATTAGTTGCTTGAAAAGTGGAGAAAGTTTTTTTTAATAAATCTTCATCAATTATTTTTTCTCCACACAATTTTAATTGAGAACTGATTCTGAAAATTGTTGAATTATATTCACTCGCAGTTTTAAAATCTTGTAAACGTAAGTGCATCCAATCATAACGAGCTTTTAGAAGAATAACCGTTTTTTTTATCATACATCTCTTTTAAGCTTATCCATAAGACAAAAGAATCTTTCATTGTTAGGTACTCAGTTTTCAACCCTTCATCAAGGTGGTGACGAATAAAGATCATTGCTCTAGCCTTTTCTTAACTAGTGGATTGATTTTCTTCTTTGATGGTTTCTCCAAGACCATTTGCATCTAGATGAATTTCAGCATCTAGCACCCATGACAAGTAGTTCTTGCCAGTAACATGAAGAGCAACAAATTTAAGTTTTGAAAGGTTAGTCATAATAATAATTATATCAATAAACTAAACAAAAACTTACCACACTTACCCAAAAGAAAATCGATGAAAGTGGCTAGAGAATTCGTGTTGATACAGTATTATAAAAATACTACAAACTTGTAGTATTATATTATATAAAAAATTATTATATCACCACTGGAAAATAGAGATATAATGTTATGTTACTATTCCTATAAGACTAATAGAATACAACTATAAAGTATAAAACAAAGTATACTAAAAAGATGAAGAGAAAAAGAGAGCAAAGTAGAGCATGTTGTAGTGAGTATTCAACCCTCACATTTCATTCACATAATCTTCTACTTATAGGCTTGAACTTCACACCTCTACATTGTAGGTTACAATGTCCTAAATATAAATTGCAAGAATTATATAGGTTACATAAGTAGCGGGTGATTATGAGGGAAAATGATATTACATGAGTTACATGGAATAATGTGAAGTAATTGGTTAGAACATGGGGTAGACATTCACAATTATTCATAACAACTCTCTTGAACTTTAGCATGAATTAAACAAAAAATAATAAAAGTTAAGTTATTTCAATTGTCCCTCAACATAGGGATTTTTTATTTTTCTTTTGTTTTCATTTTTAAAAAAGTTATATTTTCATCCATCATGTTGTAATTTAGTTTCAATTGGTTATTCGTCTATTTTTTTTCTATTTAAAATCCATTTTAAACAATTAGTTAACACACATATGACAAATAAAATGATATAAAAATTAATAAAATTGAACATATGCATTTCAAATGATCATCCAAGTTGAATTTTTCTTACATGAAAAGTGAATAAAGGGCAATTGAAAAAACTAAAAGGTGTAACATCAGAAACTAAAATTGAACGTTTTAAAAAATAACAATAAATGTGAAATTAACCCTCCAGTTGACAGACCATTGAAGATTTTTTTTTTTTTAAATATTCAATCATTTTTGTTCTTGTCACATTATGGATCAATGACGTAGTGATTTTCATGTTATTGACATTTTCTATGGCGTTGGATACTCTTTCAACACTTCAAGTCAAACATAACAATCCAAGCTTTTCTCAAGTGGATTCCACGTAGCCAAAGAAGTTAACCAAAACCATTTAACCTAATCCAAATAAAGTACAAAATCAAAGCGATGTATATGTTTGCTTTTTAATACTTCAATACCATTAAATTAATTGACTGATATATTAATGGGCGTTACATTCAACATTGAATGTTGTGAGCGGTGAAAGACGTTACTCCTATAAATTCGGGTTTTGGACAACTTTCTTTGCTTAAAAACAAACACAGGCGTCTAATTAGAAGAACTACAATGGCGACTCTTATATGCCCTGAGAACCCTTCTCCTGTTGCAGACGCTGAAGCTCTTAAGAAGGCTTTTCAAGGTATTTTAGTAGTAATTTAAATGTAAAAATTGTCTGCAATAATTTTCTTTTTTTAAATTACAAAATAGAGTTGTTCCCCTTTCTGTTCTCACGAGTCTTATTTTATGGATAAAGTACAAAAAATGATTTCGAAATTTTCGAATTAATCCCTTTATATTTTAAAAATCTACATTTTGCTTGTTGTTTGATATTTTTTTTGAAAAAACATAAAAAAAAATATAGATTTAAAATACTTATTCTTGTAAATCTATCTAATCCAATACATAAGCTTAACTTTTTATTATTGATTTGAAGTGAAATATTCTATTTCTTTTTTCTAAAATCATCAATTTTTTCAATATTTTTCAAAAAAACACCAAGCCACACTGATGTAATTTGTAGATTTTTTTAATTATAGGGAGATAATTTGAAATTTTTTAAAACTATATGAGTTTTTTTCTTTTTTTTAATATATCCTTTCTGAATTTTTTATAACTATGATTTTCTGATCTAATTTATTTTTTATTATTTGGGTTTGTAAATCTGCCCATTTTCATATGGTCTTGGATAAAATTGCCTAGGATGGGGAACAAATGAGAAGGCAATAGTAGCAATAATAGGCCACCGAAATGCGGTTCAAAGAAAGTTGATCAGAAAAGCTTACGAGGAATTGTATGCTGAAGATCTTGTCAAGCGCCTTGAATCAGAGTTGTCCGGTGACTTTGAGGTTTTAATTAATTAATTTATTTTACTTCAACTATATTCTATGATAATCTGATTTCCTTAAACTTCATTTTTTTTTTAAAACTTAATCTTTTGTTAATAGTAAATTAATAATTTCTTGAAATTGATCTTTTTTTGTGATCCCTTTAATATGAACAAGAGTTTTTTTTTTTTTTTTGCCTTAAGATAAAAACAAATGAACATGAGATTAATTTCATATATATAAGATGCTCCACAACTGTCAAACAGCGTAGTTTCGATTTCTACCTCGATTTGTTCAAAAAAAATGATATAACCTTTTATTTTTTTTAAGTACATCCTACATTTTTGTTAAATTATTTTTTTTTTCAAAAGCTTATGGTAAAAATCAAGATGAAAATTATGGCATAATTTTGAATTATTCAACTTAATTACAAGAATAACCTTTATTTTAGTTAAATTATGTGGATCAACATTTTTAATTCTGTTTCGAGTTCAGATTTGATGAAAATATATACGGTGTGTTTTCTAAAAGAGTTGATTGTAAAAATTCCTCTAAAAACTACTGTTCTTTTGGTATGGGATTTGCTATTCAAAAGTATACCATCTTATTCTATCTAAAATTATAAAATTAAAATCACGGCTCACTAATATGTTCAGTTCGGTTCTAATAATGATAAATTTTATTTTAATGATATTTATGCTTTTAGGTGATTTTAGTGAAACGACCTTGTTTTACATTGGACAGAGTAAGATAAGATAATTTTGGATAGAGAATCCAATTCGTCCTTTTGCCATTTTTCTCTGAAAATTTTAATTATATAATTTTTATCTTTAAATAATTAACTAAAAATTAATGTACCTTGTGAGACATTGATTTTTTTAGGGCTAATTACTAGGAATCCATTTTTCTCTGAAAATTTTAATTATATAATTTTTATCTTTAAATAATTAACTAAAAATTAATGTACCTTGTGAGACATTGATTTTTTTAGGGCTAATTACTAGGAATCCCACGTGGTTTGCTGAATTTCTCTATAACCCCATGTTTTATAAAAATATATCGAGTATCTTATATGTTTTTGGGTGAAATAGAAAGTTGATAGAATTTAGGTTCGTTAAGGAAGACTGAATAAGACGTGCACTGTTGTGCAAGTGTGATTTACTAAGGGCTAATTAATTTTGTAAATTCCCCAAATTGCCCCTTATTTCACACTTTCTCATCATACAATTGTCTTCTTCCTCTAATACATCTTTTTCTCTTTCCCTTTTCTTTCTCCTCCTTCATAAGTTCTTCCAAAATTGTCATCGTCAAAACCATCGTTGCCAACCACACCACCAACACCACTGTCACCACAATACCATCACCAACCAAAAAAAACCAATCAAATCCAACCTAGAAAAAAACTCACCCTAACACTCTTCGTTGGTCATGAAATAGCGATTAAATTGGTAAAAACTATTAGGTCTTACCCCATTGCCAGAGAATCAAGAATCGTTTTTAGAGAGATTCATGCCCACTAGCCCCAAGGAAGAATAGGAAAATTTTTTAATCCTCCATACTTCTTTTACATATGGGGGTATTTGATACATTTTTATAAAACACGGGGTTATAGTAAAATTCGGCAAACCACAAAAAGATTCTTGGTAATTAGCTTTTTTTTTAACTCTTTTGAACAAATTGAAAAGTGCAAAATGTTACAATTGAAAGTTAAAAGAGAATTTGTGAAACTATAATTGTTCAAGAGGGTTTTTTTTTTTTTTTTTTTGCAGTTTCTTAATGATTAAAACAAAAAAATGAAAACAGAAAAAAACAAACTTGTCTCACCCCATTTTATGAAAATTGATGATACATAGATAGTATGGAATTATCCATTAATGACCTTGTGTTTGTCTTCATGATCGAAAATCAATGGTTTCCCCTTTTACATGCTGAATTAATCATCGTTGGATTAATTAATTTAGAAAGTCGTCTACCGATGGATGTTGGATCCAGAGGAACGGGATGCAGTTCTGCTTAATGTGGCAATCAAGCAAAAACCAACCCCAGATTACCGTGTAATTGTTGAATATTCAACCATTTATACGCCTGAAGAGCTTTTGGCTGTTAAGCGTGCTTACCAGAACCGTTTCAAGCATTCCTTTGAAGAAGATCTAGCTCAACATACTACTGGTGATTTGCGTAAGGTATGAGTTTTTTTTTTCGCATGGAGCCATGTTTGGATAAGCCTTGTTTTAAATAAGATGTTTTTGCATGTGTTTTTCAAAGAAAAAATATTCTTAATTATTATTATTTTTAATTTTGGAAATTAGAATATTTTGGTGTTTTTGCTATTTTCTAAAAATAGAATTGTTGACTAGAGAGGGTAAAAAGTTGACTGGAGAGGGTCAATGTGTCACCTTTTTAAAAAAATTAAAAAGTTTTTAATTAATAGTAAAATATTCTTTTACACACACCAAAAAAAAAAATACAAAACTTATAAATTTAAACACCCAATCTTCAAAAATATTTCTTCTTCAAATGACATATCAAGATTTTTTTCTTTCAAAAACAAAAAATACTTTGTCCACAGACGGAAGGTTTTTTTTTTTTTTTTTTTTATCAATATTTTGTTTAGCTTGGCGGTGTAATATCATTGGGATAAATCAACTTATGTTAAATCATGTTGGCCAACTCTTGATCACCCCTATTGTACTCGAGTTGGATTTTCGAGATTTTAGAGCATGCATAGAGTGTGGGGATGTAAATGAGGCTTTTTTGTTTTATTGAAAAAAGCACAAGACTTGAGATTTAGTTGGGTAGGTCATGAAATTTTCTCATGGTATGTAAACTCGGTTTTCTCCATCTATTTCGTAACTCAGTTAGTCAAGCCATAGATAGATGATATATTAGAAGTTAAAGTATATTGCTAATGAAAAAAAAAAACTACGAAAAAAAAAATTCCATTTTCAAATGTGTTAGATTGTGTCTAGCAATGAAAAATATGTGGAAAAATTTTGCAGTTGGCTATACTCATAATCATTTTAAGGTTGTTCTAAAATAGATGTATACTTTTATGTTGACAATTATCTTGTGGAAAATGTCACAAAATAATTATTTTAGAATGTAATAAAGATCACGAAACTAGCGAATTTTTTTAGAACTCCAAAATTTGATACAATTAATCTCACTTGAATAAGTCTCACTAGTTAATTAGTGGGCTAAAATTAAGATGGAAAAGAGTACTCCTGTATTATTGATGTTTCTTTATAAAGTAACAATGAAGGAAAATAAAAAGACAACCATTATTATTATTATTGAATAAGAAGAGAGAGAAGAGATTTTTTAGTCATTTTTTTTTTATGTTTTAATAAGTGTGTAAATGTATAAAGCGATACTTAATATGAAACAGAAGTATTTTGATTGGAATTCGAGTCTAACTTGAATGGTGGTCTTTGGGTCTTTTTTTTCTTTATTTCAAAGCTTTTGGTTGCTTTGGCAAGCCCATACAAGTACGCTGGTGGTGGCATTGATGTGAAATTAGCAAAATCTGAGGCTAATATTCTTGAAGATATAGTTAAGGAGAAGGCTCTAAACCATGAAGAAATCATTAGAATCATAAGTACAAGAAGCAATGCTCAGATTGTGGCAACTCTGAACAACTATAAAGACAATCATGGCACTGCAATCACTAAGGTAAAGTCAAAATTTTTCATTTTTACAAATTGCGAAACGACAAAGTATGGTGAAATATAATTTGATTTTTGCTGTGTAATACTTTCAGTTTTTGAAGGATGATCCAGCAAATGATTACATAGCAGCATTACTTACAGCCATTCGAAGCATTAATGATCCTCAAAAATACTATGAGAAGGTATGAAGATTTGAACAGTTTTCTCCTTTTTCGATGCAAAGAAAATAGAACGAAAGAAGAATTTTTTTTTCTATTATTTTTGTTTTAAGAAAATAAAATACTATGAGAAGATATGAAGATTTGAACTTTTTCTTGTTTTTTGATGCAAAGAAAATAGAACGAAAGAAGGAATTTTTTTTTCTAATATTTTTGTTTTAAGAAAATAAAATTCGGCTTTCTAGAACACTTTTCCTAGTGGTAAAACCATCAAGGTAAAAGATACTTTTATTCAACTGACAAAGGAAACGTCCGTTTATCGTGTGATATTGTTTATGGTTCGAAACATTATCATTTACGATCAAATGACAAATGGAATCATTAGTCAGTTTGATAATGGATTAAAAAATCGTTTATATTATAAAATTGGGATTGAGTAAATATCATGTAACTTTTCCAAAAATTAATAGAAATGAAAATGATATTTGACCACCACTAAATACATTTTTCAAAAATAGAAATTTTGGGTAAATTTGTTCAACGTTTCTTAACTTGGGGGCTCATTTTATTTTTGTTTCTAATCTTTAAAAAGTTTTATTTTGCTCCCTCATATTGCATTTTTAATTTTCAATAATTTTTTGTTTACTTTTCATATTAGAAAAATTGAATTACGATGATTATTTAACAAGCATATGTCTAATTTTATGAATTTGTAGATATTTCTATTTGTCATATATGTGTTAAATATTTATTTAAATTAAAGTTTAAGTGAAAAAAAATAGACGAATAACGATTTTAAATCAAATTGTAATATAAAATTTGAGGGAAGATTGAATTAATTGACCCTAAAATGATATTTAAGCTGAAGTGAAGATGGTATTGAAATCAACCCCGGTAAATTATTTTAACCGTCCCTCGACTTAAGGGTTTATTTTGTTTTTGTCCTTAATTTTTAAAAAGTTTCAATTTCGTTTCTCATGTTAAATTTTTAGTTTTCAATGGTCATTTGTTTACTTTTTATGTTAGAAAAACTCAATTTCAATAATAATTTAACATGAATATATCTAATTTTATCAATTTGTATATGTTAAATATTTATTTAAGTTGAATTTCAAGTGAGAAAGAAATGGACGAAGAAGGATTTTAAATCAAATTTGTGACTTGAGGGACAAAAATAGATTTTTTTAAAGATTCAGAACAAAAATTATTCATAGTTACGTTCTCTAAATTTTAGTTCCAAATTAGATGGTTGGTGAATCCTGTGCTCCACAGGTACTCCGAAATGCACTCAACAAGCCAGGGACTGATGAAGATGCGCTCACCCGAGTGATTGTTACAAGGGCAGAGAAAGACCTGAAGGATATCAAGGACATTTATTACAAGAGAAACAGTGTGGCTCTTGATCATGCAATTGCCAAGCAAACTTCCAGCCATTACAAAGCCTTACTCCTTGCTTTGTTAGGGAAGGAGGATTAGAAAATGAAAACCCTGGCCACTTTGAATAGCTTTCAGTTTTTCGGTGGCAATCTTGATTGGAGTTTTTTCGTGAAAATCTTTCTAAGGTTGTGCTTATGAATTCCATTTCCTAGCTTTTTTTTTCTTCTCTTTTTGACCTTTTATGCTCCTCTTATGCTTATCTCTGGCTGGTTCTTTGATCTTAATAAATACTTGGTGATATTGATCAGTAGGGTAAAGTACTCATTCAATTTGGGGTATTTTTTTGCATTCGTTCCTATTATTTAATTACAAAAATTCTTGTGAAACGGGTTCATATATGAAACGAGATATGCGAATTTTGTTATACTTGATATGTCAAGTTTTTTAATATTTGGTATGCTAATATTTGATATTTGATACTCTAAAGTGAAAATTCATATACTAATACGCTAATATTATGTTTGATAACCTAATGTTTTATACTTGATATGATAATTTTTTTATATTAGATATTTTGAAGTAAAAATTGATACGCTAATATTTTATACTTGATACGGTAAAGTGACAAATTGATATTTTAATTTGAAAAATTGATAAGCTAAAATGAAAATTTGATACTCTAAGCCGAAATTGGTACGCTAATCTTTTATACTTGATACGCTAATTTTTGAATTGATATTTTAGATTGAAAATTGATATGTGATACGCTAATTTTTGGATTGATACGCAAGTCGTATATATGAACCTGTTTCACATGAGAATACCCCTTATTTAAAAAGTTTCATTTTTGCTTTTAGTTTTCAATGGTTTTTATTCACTTTTCGTAATAAAAAAATCCAACTTAAGTCCAATTTTATCAATTTTTATGCCTTTCCAATAGTTTTTTAGTTCAGTTTTTACGGTAGAAAAATCCAACCTTATGTTTAATTTCATCAATTTTTATGTTTTTAATGTCATATATGTGTGTTAAATAGTTATTTAAATTTAATTTTAAGTGAAAAAATAGATGTAGGACTATTTTAAACGAAATTATAATATGAAAGACGAAAATAAAACTTTTTAAAAAATAGAGATAAAGTGAAATAAACTTACAAGTTGATGGATGACTTAAGTAATTTACTGATATTGAGTATATATGAAGTGGGTGCAAACTAAAAAAAAATCCTTTTAATTGGCCTAATGAAATTAAAATAAATTTTTGCATTTAGAGTATTATAACAATTACTTTTTGGTAGTTATTTTCACAATCTTTTTAGATTTATTTTTATTTACTCAATTAAAAAGAAATATCGGTTTGAGTAAGGTTTTTTTATTGAGTAAATTTGCAAAAAGAGCACGTCACAAGTCTAAATTAATAAAGTGGATATAACTTTTAATGAATTATTATAAAGAGTATAAAAATTGCTAAATTCTTTCATTTAAATATAAAATTGCTACAAACTCTTCTTTTTTATTTGTATAGCCTTTACTCAATGTCTTCTTCCTTCAAAAGTATCAACTTCTTCTTTCGACAGAATTATAAATGTCAATAACTTGTCCTCAAAGTTCATCCTTCTATCTTTCTTATCTTGACATTTCTATCTAAATTCAATCACTCTAACCCCTCTTATTTTAATGCATAAAAAATTCTTCTCTTCCCCAAGAAATTGCACCACTTAATAACTTCTCCCTAAATATAATCATTTCAACCCTCTTATATATCTTAACAAAAAAAAATTCTTTTCTTCTAGTTAATATTTAGTACTCACACAGAATAATTGAATCTCAATAACTTTTCCCTAAATTTAATCATTACAACCTTTTATCTAAAAAAAAAAATTTTATTTTCAGTACAAACACAGGATATTTGAATTTCAAAACAACTCAAACACTACCAACTATGCCTTCGTGAATCAATGATATGCATGATCTGTCTAATTATTTTTTTGGCCAAAAGTTTTAATTTATGAAACATTTTAATCAATTGATTTTTGGCTGCGATTGAAAAAAATAGAAAGTATTTCGGATATATTCATCAGGAAATTATATATATTTTTATTTTATAAAATAAGTGACCTTTTATTTTTTAGTTACAAGTTTATCATGTACACATTTACTCCTTTGTAGTTATCTCTACTTTATTGTAATGCATTGATATTGATCATCATTAATTAGAGGTTTTTTAAGTTAATTTACCCCTTTCTTAATAAGTGTGCAATCTTCTTAAACGACACTTAAGAAATGATATACTTTTGGCTATTCTAACTAATTTTGATATTAAAAGCAAATGGAACATCAAACTGTACTGTTTGATTTTAACGGAACATCAACTCATTTTATATGTACTTAATGGCTATATTAGATAGAATGACCAAATGTATATCACTTTCAATATATAAGTGACCAAAGTGAAGCAAAAATGTTCAGTGGCCAAAAGTATACGATAGAAATAATTTAGTGACATCTAGGGTAGTTTACAAATAACCCTAGAAAACTATGGGTATAACGTAACCTATTCTAAACACAAAACCCTAAAAAAATAACATAATCTAATTCCGCCGTTCTCCAACGTCACAACGTGGAATGCTTGCTTTCTAATTCGGTCATTCCATCGTTCTTTATAAATCACAAGATGGTAGAAGACAATCTATCTTTCCAGATTGGCGATGAAGTACAGTTATACAATTGCTTTTCATAACTAGATAACAATTAACTCTAAGTAAGATGGATTCTCTCCTACAATTCACAGGTAAGAAGAAACCTATTATCAGGAAATCAAACACACGTCAATCAACTCTGTGTTTTATTTCAATTCTCAAAATCTCAAGTCTCTCTTACAAATAATGAAAAATGCCTATTTATAGGCCTACAAATAATACTAACGATCTATGGAAATAACGTAACGTATTCTAAACACAAAACCCAAAAAACAATAACATAATTTAATCCCGCCGCTCTTCAACGTCGCGACATGGAATGTTGTTCGTCGCGATGCGGAGCCTACTTAAAAAAATAACAAAACATACGAAAGAGACACGTTGTGACATGCAATACTTTGACGTCGTGACACAGACAGACATGGCGACGTGCAAAGAGTCAACGTCACAACGTGGTTTGCTGGCTGCAACTTCTTTCTTCAAGCCTCTATATATATTTTGTGTTTCACATTTTATGTAAGCACCTTGGAATACGCACTCCGATATGGCTTGCTATCCAATTTGCTATCAAAATCATTATGAAGTGAAATCAACAAGTTTTCAACAACAATTCAAGTGATTTAAATAAGTCATTATGCTTTAATAGAGTTCACGTCAAAAGGTGGAAGGGAAATTAAAAGTTCTTTTTTATCTAGGGTTAGTGATGGTTGCCTATATCTTGATTGAAAAGAATTCTAAAAAAGTGTCAATTGATGGAATAAACGATGAGGAGAAGAAAGCTCATGATAAAAAAGTTATCAAATGGGAAGATGATGAATTTTATTGCAGAAATTATTTGTTAAATTGTTTTTCTGATGAATTTTATAATTTCTATGAAAATTCTTATCCTACAGGCAAAACAATTTGGAAGAGAAAAAAATATGATACTGAAGAAGGCGCTGCAAAAAAGTATGCCACAAATCGATATTCGAATTTCAAATAGTAGACAACAAATCGGTGGTGACTCAAACACAGGAATTCCAAATGGTTGCACATGAGATAATATCATAGGGAAGTCAAATTGATGAACAATTGCAAGTTGTTGCAATAGTGGATAAACTTCCACCATTTTAGAAGGAATTCCAAAAGAGTCTATATCACAAGCAAAAAGAGTTTTCCTTCAAGAGTCTTGGTGCGTCGTTAAATCACCAAAATAGATACTCAATTCACAAACGATAGAAAATTAGTATATGGAAGCGAGATCTTTCCCACAGAGAACAAAAAATACAATATCTTTTAGTTAATTTAAGGGATGGACTAAAGGTGAATAAATAACAACTAAATTAAAAGAAGTAAATAAATAAAAACAATGTAAAAAATAGAGATTCAAATTAAAAGATCTAGTGACAAGTACATCCACAATAATTATTAATCAATCGATTATTGATGCAACAATCAATTAACATTCATGAACTAACCATTTATAGACTATCAAGAATTAGCTCTATTGTTATCCAATTTCTCTTTAGTTATTCGGTATTAAACGAGAATCTGCTTAAACAATTACTTCTCTAATTAAAACACAATTCAACTGGAATCAGTTAGTAATAGATTTAATGTTTCAACAACATTAAGCGCTAGAGAAACCTAATTTTAATAAATTATAATAATAATAATTAGTGTCATACAATTTATTAACCAATTATTCCTGTCTACCTGATAGTAGTTTCGTCACTAGTTAATCCTATCAACTAAATACAGATACTTAATAGGAGATTAATTGTCACTACTCAAATTAATTAAACATGGTCAGTATTTAAATACTCAAACAATAAATGCTATGTACGGAACAATTTGGAACTCATGAAATATTAATTTAGTTTATACAATTCGATCTCAAGAATTAATAATAGCTAGTATTTTATTATCTTAATGCTAGAAAAGGAAACTTCTCATTAAACACAATCATGGAAACATAAACAACATATATTGAAGGCATAATAAAATTAAACTAATAAGATTAAGGGTAAAGAATTCCTCATTTGGCCTCTGTTTGAGCAAACATGTGCTAATTGATTAAAAAATTAAATACAAGTTCTTCACATCAACACGGTGAAGTGAATCAATTAATAAATTTGGATATAAAGAAACTATAACTTGAATTATATATTCTGCAATACTATAAAATATCATAGTGATGAGTTAGTAAAATACTAACTCATTTGCATGCGTTTATTTAGACTTTTGATTGTTATAGAGATAGTTTATGTGTTTTAATATATGTTTTAAAGTTAAGAAGGTTGGAGATGCTCAAGTTGGTGAAATGGAACAATAAGAGTGCAAAAGAGCACAAGAATGGCAAAAGAATAAAGGAAAACTATTTCGGGCAGATTAAATCTTGAATTTCAAACAAGCATAACTTTTGTTCTACTAAACAGAAATGAGGAGATATTGAAAGTTTTGAAAAGCTCTTTGATTGACCTACAACTTTTATAATTTGAACTCTTCCCAAATCAGTTGGCATTTAGGTGTACATCGAGCATCAAGTGAACCGGTCGCAAAGAAGGGAACTGACTGCCAAATCTTGGGAAAAGATGCATAATTTGAGTTACAAAACTCCACATTCTATGATTTTTAAAGCATTGAAAATCTAAACCGAAGGTCTACAACTCTTATGAAGACCTCAAAGTTTGATTCTACACTAAAAACCTTCAAAATCACTGCACAAAAAAGGCCAAAAATGCAAAAGCTGCCATTGTGGTGATAAGACACTTTGTATTTCTGAACAAGCTAAGTTTCAGAAGTTGATTTTTCGTGCCTTTGTCACAACAGTTTTTGGGACAAAATTAATTCCTCAGCAAAAAATGTGAAAAATTTACTTTTTTAGCATCCAAGATTCCAAATAAGTCAAGGGTATAATGGAAACTTGCCCTGAATAAGTTTGGGATATCTTGGGAACATCTTAGGGATCTATAAATACTAATTTCACTAGAAAATTGGTAAGTAGAAATAGAATTAGTAAGAAAACATAGTATAACAAAGTAGTAAGAAATCTAGGACATAATTTAGCATACCTTATAGGAATACATCTTTTAGTGTGTGTGTGTGCGTTTGTGGTGTTTTTCATTTGTTGGAAAAGAATCTTGTAACTCTTGATTAATTTGGATTTGATTTGAAAGGAAAAGTTAGACCTGTGCCTTGGAACTTCAAAGTGGAGTACTAATTTTTATTTTTCTATACTTTCTTTCTTACTTTATTTGATTATTGTGATGCTCTTAGTAGCCATGATGGGCTAAATTGCTAGTAACCTTGGACTAATGGTCATGAAATATTGATATATTTTGTTTATATTGATATTTGTTATGCCATGTGTATGTATGAATATGGATCATATATTATTTTTTATATATAAATTGCATTAAATTGGTAAGAACTTGTTTGATGTAATAATGAGTAAAAGTAATATGAGAATTGAACCTTATAGGCCATGGGCATATGATGATCTAATTTATTTCACCTAGAAATAGGAGAATTAGGCTTGATTAAGAGTTTAATAAATTGGATTTAACTTACAACTACCCCAAAGATTGAGAGGTGAAAGGTCATTGTCCATTCTTATAAGAACAAAGAGGTGATCAACAGCGAATGATAATTTAAAAGCTCTCTTATGTCATGTAGTTCCATGAGTAGTTTTGGACGTATTGATCAATTATGAGCTCGAGAGAGGATTAGTTAAATCACATAACATGTGAATCTTACAACTTATAGTAAGGACCGAGAAGTGACCTATGAGTTGTCTACCCTAATAAGGACCGAGAGGTTATCTATGCAAGTGATAGTTAAAACGCTCATAACCACGCGCATACCCTATCCAATATAGGACCGAATGTGCTAACCTAAGTTGGAGTATATATGTTACTATTTGATTTCTCATTCCTTTATCTTGGTACTATAATCCTACTTCACACACTTGTTTTTTAACTACTTTGCACACTTGACACTAATTTCTTGACCTTAAATCCCTCCTTATTGGATCGACCCATAATTCCTCTTGCTAAGAATTAATGATATCTTGATGCACCTAAAAAATGTGAGGAATAGGGTATAACTATGGTGGTTGATGCAGTTGTGCCTTTGTACTTGAATCTATCTTCAAAATTATCTAGCAAAATGGAACCCAGGACTAGATTCAATTAAGTGTACCCAAAGTCCAAAACACATTTCATCAAAATGGCTTCATTGCCTGAGAGAGAAATTAGTGCTAGGAGTAGTGTTTTGTTGTATACTGAGTAGTTGTAAATAGTGTTTTCTTGACTTTTATAGTTTCTGTTTGGTTAGTTGTAATTTTTATTTTACTTTTCTACCAAATATGTTTCGGTTGCATGGTGATCATTGAGTTTAGTCACTTTGACGCACTAAATGAGATGGATGATATACCATAACATTCTAGACTACTTGATGCCTTCTTTCTATTAGAATCTTAAGAGACCCTTAATGCTCTATTGGTTGACTTTAGTCGTAGAGTAAATGTGATTCAAACTATTTGAAAAAACATTGTTGCTCATTGTAGGAGCTATTTTATCATGGAGCTTGGACATCAATTAGGCATTAATGAGTCACGGTCAACCAAGGAGAAAAGTAATAAGATCCTTGAGACATTGAATGCACTCATTGAAAGAAGGCAATCAAGGTGTCAAAGTGAGGTATAGGTGGATAATTTTCTTTATTCTCCATGCATTACTAATGAACCTTGATATGCAATTACCATACTAGTAACCACATAGATATAAGATACTACCATACGGTATTGATATCGAATAGTTGATTTTACATTCTTTGATGATATTGTCAATGTTGCGAGGAGTATCGCGAAGGCCCGATTTCTTATGGAATATCTTAATTTAAAGATCGATGTATATTACTACAAACCATGTGTAGATGCTTCTCATATTGATTGTTTAGCTTGTGAACAAAAGTCTCAAATTGCTCACTATGTTAGTTTGAATGGTTTAGATTTAATGGTTTTCAAGGAAATAATTAACGTAGTGTGATCATGCTTTGTTGATGCATATATTGGTGAGCTTACTAATGATTTTGTTGAGTTCTTGTATGCAAAGCCACTTGTTGAGCCTTATAGGGAAGTATGGCTAAGCATGGATGAGTTGAAAATATCTTCAAGTGAAGTTTAATTATTGCAAATCTCAAGATTTATAATCGAAGACGAAGAGGAGATTGTGCCTACCAAGGAGGAGCAAGAATGGTGTCGCATTGATTTCATTGAAGATGTTCCTCATGTGTTTGAGCTCAAGCACCTTCTGAGAAACTTTCAAGGAGTACCCTATTTGAGGCATAGAAGTGCCTATGAAAGGGCGTTCTTTCGGTATCCAGATAGCTACTATGATTTTGAGGAGGAAGCCACAATAATAAATTCTAGTTAGGGACTAAATAAACATAGAACTACTTTCAATCCCTTTTCTCTTCTTTTGATTTTGGTTATTTTAATTTGAGTTATTTTTGTTTCACTAGAATAATTAGGATTGTTCATGTTTGTTGGAGTTCAAGAAAAATAAGAAATATATGAAAAATGAGAAAATGAGAATGAATGAGGAGAAGCAAAGATGAGTTGGGACATAACACAACAAAATCTACAAGTTTATTCTCATGTACACATTTACTCCTTTGTAGTTATCTCTACTTTATTGTAATGCATTGATATTGATCATCATTAATTAGATGTTTTTAAGTCAATTTACCCCTTTCTTAATAAGTGTGCAATCTTCTTAAACGACATTTAAAAAATGATATACTTTTGGCTATTCTGACTAATTTCGACGTTAAAAGCAAATAGAACATCAAATATGTACTTAACGGCCATATTGGATAGAATGACCAAATATATATCACTTTTAATATATAAGTGACCAAAGTGAAACAAAAAAAATTCAGTGGCCAAAATTATACAATAGAAATAATTTAGTGGCATCTAGGGTAGTTTAGAAATAACCCTAGAAAACTATGGGTATAATGTAATCTATTCTAAACACAAAACCCTAAAACAATAACATAATCTAATTCCGCCGTGAGCACCTTGGAATAGGCACTCCAATATGGCTTGCTTTCCGATTTGCTATAATTTAGTGGTATCTAGGGTAGTTTACAAATAACACTAGCAAACTATGGCAATAACGAAACCTATTATAAACTCAAAACACTAAAAAGATAACATAATCTAATTCCACCATCCTCCAATGTCACAATGTGGAATGCTCCGTGGTCCGATGTGGAGCTTATTTAACAAAAATAAAAAAAAATCTCGAGAGCTACGTCATGACATGCAAGACTTTGACGTCGTGACGTGTAAAGTGTCAACGTCGCGACGCAGCTTGCTGCCTTTATCTTCTTTCTCTAGGCCTCCATATATACGATTCGTCTTCAACAATTAGCGCGAGCACCTTGGAATAGGCACTCCGGTATAGCTTGCTATCCGATTTGCTATCATCCCCTCCCACTTGAAGAATATTTGACCTCAAATCTTTTTTGTGGACACTTGTAAAATTATTAAAACAAAAGGAAGGAAAACCTACAACTAGATCTCCATAGCTAAATGTTTTTCCTATTTGCCTTTTTCTACAAAATTCATAACATGACTTTTTCCACTTAATGCACTATTCTTTTCTTTTTCATGCTTTTCTTTTGGCACATCAATAACATAAACTACATTACAGCCATATAAAACATTAAAAGAAATTAAATCCTAAAGAGATTGTTCTTCAAGTGTAGGAATTGGATACTCCAATTCCTCTAAAATTGACTTCATTGATGATGATTCTACTCCCGCCAAAGGAATTTCAATAACTATGGTTGATTGAAAATCTTTCAAAGAAACATTAATTTTCATGTCTTCTTCATGGGTTTTCTTCTCCGCAATAGCTCCATCATCAACTTTATAACCATTTGGATCCTCAAATTGAATAACTCCATCCATGATAACCACATCAAAGTGATTTGAACATTCAAAATCATGATGAAAATAACCAAGAAATTTATCACATTGAATTGGTTTTGGTTTGGACTTTTTTAATGCATGTAAAGTTTCCCAAAATTCCCGATCAAATTTCATCCCAAGTTTTAAGAAAATCAACCCTTCCACTTGAATACTATTACATCACAAATCTAAGAAATACCCACTGATATATATATATATATATATATAAAGAATCCAATTTTTTGTCCCTTTTTTCACAAAAATCAACACTTAACAAAACAGCAAAAGATATCACTTGATAAATTTCATTCCACAATCATAGTTCACACTGATCCAAAACACAAAACAATTTAGGATATAATTTTTGTCACTTGATGCGTTTAGTCGCGTATATATTCACCAATTTATCCCTAACACTAGTGTATTTGTGGTGAGAGGGTTTTGTTCCTCAATGAAGGGAGTGATTTCAAGAATTCAAGCTATTGCTCTAACAGTCATCACGTAAACAAGATTACAGGAATAGAAGTAAAAATAGAAAGAACAGTAAGTAAAATGTGAAAATAAGTAGAGAATGGATGTCCTAGGGTTCTTTCACCGGATGAATGCTCTTCAGAAGTCTCGCGCAATGCAATTGACAAACAGGCAAAACCAGAGGAGACCTCAGTTGCCTAGAAGTCTAGCCTGCAGTCGGCATGTCGACCGCACTACACTCTACACTTCCTAACACCATTCTTTCCCATGGCAAGGCCTAAGAACGATGAAATTCGCACCGTAACGTCTCAACTCTTTGAGTCTAACGAATTTAGCATGCAATTCCTAAAGTCTTCCAATGGCAAGGCCTGACCTAGGTCCTTAGCTTTCGTTAGCACAAGAGAGCCTCTTTTAACTTATTTTTAATGTTTAAAGTATTCTTTAATCGGCATGGTGAGCGCATCTAAGGATACGAACAAACAAAGCAAGTGAAAGACTCAATATTTCATACTTCTAGTTCTCATTTCATGCATTCTCACGTATATTGGTGAATCTAACCTCAACTCAACATGCCAACTGCAATTAAAGTTCAATGCATTCAACATTCGTGCAAATTCATGAAAGTTAACAGGATTCATGTATTAAATTTGAGTATGATTTTATTCCTTAGAAATTATGCCAATCGCATAGCATCAAGTCGTCGAAATCATGCATTTATCCGTTTAAAACCCTAGGACATCATGAATCTAGCCGGACATCACCATTTCCGAATCGTAATCATCAAAATGTAACAATTGTAGCACATAGCAATTCATCTTGTTTAATTGGAAGAATTTACCGATTGAAATGTGTCAAAGAGCTCAAAATCGTAAGAGAATTGCTCACAACTTCCTTAATTGTGAATCGGAATATAGCAATCAGTCCAACCGTTCGATCAGAATTGGAATCGGAGCTAAAAATATAGAGAGAGAAAATCTTAGAGAGAGAAAGTTAGAGAGAGAAACTTCCCACTCTCGAATTCTAAAATCTGGCAAAAATCTCGATCTTAAAAGTCAAAAAGGCCAAAAGTCCTCTAAAATAATGACAAAACCCCCTATTTATAGAAATCTAAAGCTTCATCTATATGCTAACGCATTCTAATTACTTAATTACAGAAATGCCACTATACTAGAAAATATCCCAAAAAATGTTCACATACATGAAACTTCAAGTCAGCACCAAAACCCTAGGCTCACGCCTTCAAGCATCCGTCCTCCACGCCACCACAGCCACAACCCATGCCATTGAGCCTCAAGCTACCATGCCATTGAGCCTCAAGCTACCATGCCTTCACATCTGTACATGTGAAAAGGGTAAGTTTCATACTTAGAAAATTTCAGGCATCAAAACATTGCAATTACACTATGCGGTCGCACGATGCAAATGCACAATGCGACCACGCCACACACAACAACACATGGCAGGGTTGTCCGACACGACCGCGCCATACATTTTTCCCTCATAGCGCGGTCGTCCGACGCGACCTCGCCATACAATACATCTCTACGGTACGGTCGTCCGGCGTAACCTCGCCAAGCAATTCTCATGACACTTGTGCAATTGGTGCAAATATATTGGTGCTATGCAGATATGTTGTATGATGTGATGTGCATGATTGCCTGGGTGAGTGTGTTGCATGAGCTATGATGCTCGTGGGTGCTGAAGTTGTGTGCTTTTATATGCTGGATGCTGTGGCAAGGGTGTGCAACAAAGAGCCTTGTGTGTGCATAAGCGTGCATGTTGTGTAGCTAGAGTGTGCATGCATACGAGTAAGATTGTGAGAGTGTGCAAGGAGAATAGGTGTCGTGTGTGCACAAGTGTGTGCATGCTCGCGTGAATACTCATGCGGCAGTTGAGCAGTGAGTGCTGTGCGGAGCATATGCACCAAGTAGTGCATGTGTGCCGTACGGTGTGTGTGATGCTTGTGTTGCATGCAAGTGTGTAGTGCATGTGCCTTAGAGTAGTGCATGTAGTGTGCATTGTGGTGCATGTGTGTGCTGGAGTTGTACGCAAGTGGTGCATGTGTGTGCTGAAGTTGTGTGCTTTTGGTGCATGTGAGTGTGGTAAGTGCTGCAAGTGTGTGCATGCATGTGCACAAGTGTGTGCATGTATGTGCAGCAAGTGTTCGGCAATGAGTGGCAAGTGAGTGGATGGTGTGTGCATGCAAATGCAGCAAGTGTGTGCATGCATGTGCACAAGTGTGTGCATGCATGTGCACAAGTGTGTGCCCGGTGCATGTTAGTTGCGTGCATGCATGTGCACAAGTGTGTGCACAGTGCCACAAATGTGTGAAGTGTTATGCAAAACATATGGGCATCAACTTGTGTAAGATAAACAACAAATGTGTGTATGAAATTCAGCTCAAAGATGCAAGGAAAACACAAGGATACAAGATTGGATTTTTTTTACCTCTGAAGCTTTGAAAAATAACAAACCTTCACATTTCAACAGTACTATGGCCCTGATTATTTTTGAATTCGGCATAACCTAAACTTTAACGTTGTAGCCCTATATATTACCTTTCTATATCTTTTTGAATCACTCAATTCGGAGCTCGGACGAGAACTTTATGACCAAAAGACTAAACTTTGGCGAGGCACCGGCGCGACCGCAGAGGGCAATTGTCCATTTTCAGCACGGCGTTCCAGTTCTATGCAATATATGTGTGTCTTCACTTCCGAATTGGACTTTGTGGTAAACATAAGAGTTGTAGATCGTTCGTTTTACGTTCCATAAGTTCAAGAATCATCAATTCTGGAGGTCGGTAGCTCAAGATATAAGCATTCGACCAAACTATGGCAGTGAACTCAATACTGAAAAACTGAAGGATTGATCACAAAGATGACCCCGGTTCTCAGACCTGCACACTGAATTTGAAGATGGTCAAAACATAAGAATTGAAGGAAACTAAAAGAGCTTTCCAGAACATCCAGGATCTCCTCATTGGAGTTAGTGTTATGAAAGATACACTCAATTGAAGTAAACTATCTGTTCTGCCCAAATACGAAACAAGCATGTTAAGGCGTCATTTCAAGCCTTTCTGAATTCTTTCATTGTTCTTTAACCTTAAACACACATTTGTCTAATTTAATCAACATTTTTGGTCTTTTTCTCCATTTTAGCACTCCAAGTTGTAACCCACATAAAATGCACAAAATGACACATAACACTACACAATTGCATAAAAAACAAGTCAAAAGCTAAGCGAAATAACACATATAAGTTGGTATAAAACTAACTTATCAATTTCTCCCACACTTGAACTCTTGCTTGCCCTCAAGCAAAGTCACAACAATACACTAACACGTAACACACCTCACTGCATAATGAACTCTTATAGAGAAACCTACCTATCCACTTCAAGAACATTTCACACTAGTATTGGATGTGCGTGTTTCTTATTTCACTAATTGTACTCTAGTGGTAAGGATATACTCAATTCTTCATGGCAATCATCAAAACTAAGCTATACTCATTTAAAGATCTAGCATAGATGTGTGAGTTGTGTGCAAAGACTTACATACAGCTCAAGTCTCACTTATGTTCAAAGCAATAGTAGAGAATGCAAAGATTTTATTATTAGTTCTTTTCAAGTCCTCAACTTGTAAACACTGTATAGACACAAATGCACCATCTTAAGGATCATTGGTTGCCCTCGTTTCTTACCACTCTTTCCCCCAGGTTGTCATCCTTTGGTTTTTTACCTTCGTTTCGCACATAACATTATTACACTGGGGTACTACTTGGCCTTTCCAATTGTTGCCTTGGGTTTTATGGCTTTTGAATTCCGTCCCCACTTATGCGGATTGTTCTCTTAAAATGCACACTTAGTATGGTAGAGCAGTCCTCCAGAAGAGTTGTTCATAAATGTGTGCTTTTGGAACATTGTCCACGCACTTAGCATGCAGCACATTTCATGTTGGCATAACCTGCCTTTTTTTTTCCAAATCATCTCCCCTGGTGCCTAAATGTCACTACAGGTTCCAAGGATTACTCAGCATAATTCACAGAAATTTTCAAAAATTTTCTATTTTAACCTTTTCACATAAGTTCAACAATCCCTGTATGTATTCCATTTTAGTGCTTGAAAACAACTATGTAAAAGTTCAAACTTTCCTACTAAGGTTTTAACTCCTACCACTTAGCATTGAACTATCCTCACCACTAAGCATATTTTATTAAAGTGTTTAAACACACATCCAACTCTAGTGCTAGTGCACTTTTCATGGATAGACAAGTTCTTCCACAAAAATTTCAAATACACATAACTTGTGTTTAAAAACATCAATTATTCACAAAAACGTCAAAATTTTTCAAAAAATTTTAAATTTTGCATATAGCACAAAAATTTCATTCATGAAAGAAAGTAGGCATACAAAGTCCAAGAGACAGAAACCATAACAAACATTCCCTCCCCCACGCTTAAAACTTACTTTGTCCTCAATGTAAAGTAAAGATAGGTTTAGAAGCTCCCTGATGTTGATATGTCATGAATTCCAATGTTCGCTTGGTGGAGTGTCTTTGTCCATAGTTCCCTCTTGCATGAAAAATTTCCTGCACATAGTGAAAACATAGCTTATTAGAAATCACTCACTCAAGTACACTACATGTTGATGCAAGGTAAACATGACATGGAGGTAGCATGTAAGCAAAGTGTCGCACCATGACTAGGAATCATGTTGGTGTAAAAATATGCAACTAGTAACACTAAGTGGCACATGCACAATTCATGCATGAAATGTAAAACAAAGTGATTGTGTGCAGCATGGGAGTGGTCCATGGCACCACTCCCCTATACTTAGCCTTATGTGCGCATGGCCTATTTTCATTGCAACTTCTTTCATGTGCATGTCTTGACAAACATGAGTGTCTTAGTGAGTATAACAAAATGCAAGAGACATGAAGATCAACTTAACCAAAACACTTTATTCAAGATAATGTGAAAAAGAAGTAGTTATGGGTTTCTTAAGTCTCCAGCTAGACTTTATTGATTAAGACTTCTTCTTCAAGATTTGGAATACCCATCTCTGTACCAGAAAAATGCTCTTTCATAAGCACTCTTTTTCCTCTTGTAGGGCACTTATAGAAAATTCTCCAAGAGGTGCTTAAGCTCATGCACATGGGGAGCAACCTCTACAAATTTCACTTTGAATCACTAAGGCTCTCCCATTAGAGCACCTCCTTTACTTCTTCCACCATACTAGGCTCTATAACCCTGCAAGGCTCAACCAAGTGTTGTACATCCATGGTCTCAACAAACTCATCAGTAAGCTCAAAAATAGATGAATCAACAAAGCAATTTTCTACCATGTTAGCTATGTCATTAAAACTTTTCACATCCTCGTAATCTAGACTAACATGGGGAACTTCTTGAGTCTTTTCTTTGTTAACAACACATAAATCATTATCATTAATTAACAAGAGTGTCTCATTTTGCACTTCTTGTAAGTCACCATTTAGACTCTTAGATTTTTTCCCTGTTTCAAGGGTTGGTGCCTCAACAAGAGTTTCAATCAATGTGTTGACATTCTCATTAGCAATTGCAACATTATCTTCCTTCGTGATATCACAATGATCATCAAGATGTGCCTTTGTACAATTCATAATGCAATCAAGAGAAGAAGCATCTAATGAATGGCTATCAATATCATTTGACTCATTGAATTCTATTAAATTAATGCAAGACTCAGCATTGGACACACTTTCCATATTGTCCTTAAGAAACCACAAGGTTCTAATTTCATCAGTATCAAGCTCATCACAGGAGACATCATTCTCAATAGAAAAGCTAAAATTTCACCTCCCTAGGATTCTTTTCACCATATTCAATATTAGCTTGCATTTCAAAATGATATTCCTCAGGAGTTGGTATTCTAGCAATTAGAGATGTACCTTGTGGATAGCATGTCGGAAACTCTTTTTCTTGAGAAAATCTCATTTCTTCCTTTTCGGGGCCTCTATCGAGTCTTTCTAAAATTTGAGAAAGCATGTCTTCCTCAGAGAGTCTTTGGTTTCCAATGAGTATGACTTGTTGCTTTGTGCTTGATTGTGCCATTGCTCCTCATATGGTCGTGGAGAGAAGTCCCCAAATATTTTATGTGATGGTCGTGTGTCAACCACCCCAATTGGTGGGCAAAAAGGATAAAACTCAAATTAGTCCCCATACCGCCTAGACATACAAAGGTACTTATGGTGTGCACTATCGTTTCTCAATTGAGTTCCAATGTCCTGCACTTGCCACAAATAAACAAACGTAGACAGAACAAGACACAAAAACAATAACAACAAAATTGCCCAAAATGAAACAAAAAGGAACTACTAATCTACATATAAGAAAAGAAAATAGAACAAATCAAAATTCAAGAAACCGTGCTTTCCTCGACAGCGGCACCAAAAATTGATGCGTTTAGTTGCGTATGTTCACCAATTTATCCCTAACACTAGTGTAGTTGTGGTGAGAGGGTTTCGTTCCTCAGGGAAGTGAGTGATTTCAAGAATTCAAGCTATTGCTCCAACAGTCATCACGTAAACAAGAATATAGGAACAGAAGTAAAAATAGCAAGAACAGTAAGTAAAATGTGAAAACAAGTAGAGAATAGATGTCCTAGTGTTCTTTCACTGGATGAATGCTCTTCAGACGTCTCGCGCAATGAAATTGACAAATATGCAAAACCAGAGGAGACCTCAATTGACTAGAAGCCTAGCTTGTAGCCTGCATGTCGACCACACTACACTCTACACTTCTTAACACCATTCTTTCCCATGGCGAGACCTAAGAACGATGAAATTCGCACTTATTCCTAGGTCCTTAGCTTTCGTTATCACAATAGAGCCTCTTCTTACTTATTCCTAATGTTTCAAGTATTCTTTAACCGGCATGGCAACCGCATCTCAGGATACAAACAAACAGAGCAAGTGAAAAGACTAAATATTTCGTACTTCTAGTTCTTATTTCATGCATTCTCACGTATATTTGTGAATCTAACCTCAACTCAACATGTCGACCGTAATTAAAGTTCAATTAATTCAACATCCATGCAAATTCATGAAAGTTAACAGGATTCATATATTAAATCTGAGTATTATTTCATTCCTTAGAGATTAGGTCAATCACATAGCATCAAGTCATCTAAATCATGCATTCATCCGTTTAAAACCCTAGGACATGTTAAATACCAATTCCACTTACAGAAGAGAGCCAAGCTTGGATGAACAATAACTTGCCCCCAAATCTCAAAGAACCTAGGAGCTGCACTATACCATGCACCATTGGTGCCAGATTTTTCAACCAAGCTTTGTGTGATCTTGGAGCAGGGATAAATTTGACGCCCCTCTCCATAGCTGAAAATGTTGGATTGGGTGATAAGATCAAACCAGTGGCTGTGTTACTGCAGTTGGCTGATAGGTCTCTGGTGCAACCTGCAGGAATGATAGAGGATGTTCTAGTGTCAGTGGACAAGTTTGTGCTACTAGTGGATTTCATCATTTTAGACATGAAAGAGGACCCAGAGGTACCTCTCATTTTTGGTAGACCATTCTTAGCAACTGGGGATGCTCTCATAGAAGTGAACAGCAAGACCATCACATTCAGAGTAAATAGGGAGCATGTGCTCTTCAATGTAGATTATGATGTGAAATACCCCAACTCAGTGGAGCAATGCTACTTCATGCACCCATAGGAAGGTAGTCAACACTTCGTTGAACTAGCCCATAAAGATAAATTTTCAATTGCTTTGTTTGAAGTTTCTGATAAAATGAAGAATGGAAAACGTGAGAATGTTTTAAGTGTTGAAGATGATGTAATTTTGCATGAACTCGAAAACTTAATAGAATGTTGTGTGATAGATGAGTCAATCTTAGAAATGAATTTTGAGAATGAGTTACATGAGAGTACTAAATTATGTTCCAATTCACCACATGATGTTATTGATGCTAACGATAATGTTGAATTGGTGCCCACCGAGGTGAGACCTGAAAAGCTTGAGAATAGGAATGAAACGTTGTTACCATCTATTGTGAAGCCACCCAAGCTGGAATTGAAGCCTCTTACTCCCAAGTTAAAATATGCCTTTTTTGGAAGAGAATGAGACTCTTCCAGTAGTTATTTCATCCAATCATGAGAAGTGGCAAGAAGAAAAATTGTTGGAGGTACTGAGGAAGAATAAGGAAGCAATAGGCTAGACTATAACAGATATTAAAGGAATCAGTCCTAGTGTTTGTATGCACAAAATCTTATTGGAAGAGGGAGCTATACATACAAGGGACAGGCAGAGAAGACTGAACCCACAAATGATGAAGGTAGTGAAAAGGAAATTATCAAGCTTCTGAACTTTGAAATGATATTTCCAATATATGATAGTGAGTGGGTCAGTCTAGTGCAATGCGTAACCAAGAAGGGAGGCGTCACTGTGGTTACAAATGAGGCCAATGAGTTTTTGGCTACCAGGATCATTAATGCCTGGCGTGTGTGCATGGACTATAGGAAGTTGAACAAGGCTACGCGTAAGGATCACTTTCCTCTGTCTTTCCTTGAACAGCTTTTGGACAGAATAGCTGGGTTCTTGTTTTATTATTTTCTTGATAGGTATTCTGGCTACAACCAAATTGCCATATATCCCAAGGACCAGGAGAAGACCACTTTCACTTGTCCCTTTAGAACATATGCCTACAAGAGAATTCCATTTGGATTGTGCAATGCCCCAGCCACATTTCAACGATGTATGATGGGAATATTTCAAGACATGGTGGAAAACATCATAGAGATTTTCATGGATGATTTCTCTATTTTTTGGGATGACATTCGAGAGTTGCTCCAAGAATTTGTCACTTGTGCTGAAAAGGTGTGTAGACACCATCTTGGTCTTAAACTTTTTCAATTTATGGTGAATGAGGGTGTTGTGTTGGGACATAAAATTTCCAAGGCAGGATTGGAAGTGGATAAAGCCAAAGTGAAGGTGATAGCAAAGCTCCGAGCCCCAACCAATGTGAAAGGAATCAAGAGTTTTATGGGACATGCTGAATTCTATAGGAGGTTCATAAATGATTTTTCAAAAATTGCCAAACCTCTTTGTCCACTGTTGGAGAAAAATGCACTGTTTGTTTTTGATGAAAAATGCAAGGAAGTCTTTGAGCTATTGAAGACTAAGCTAGTAAAGGCTCTGTCACAGTCACACCTAAATGGGGAGAACCGTTTGAATTTATGTGTGATGCGAGTGACTATGCAGTTGGAGCTGTGTTGGGTTAGAAAAGAGGAAACATTTTCCATACGATATGCTAGTAAGCTGTTAAACGAAGCTCAAATGAATTACACCACTACGAAAAAGGAAATGTTAGCAGTGGTTTTTGCTTTTGATAAATTCAGAGCTTATCTGTTGGTTCAAAAGTCATAGTCCACACAGACCATGCAGCACTCAAATATCTGATGTCAAAAAAAGAGGCAAAGCCTAGGCTCATTCATTGTGTTTTATTGCTGCAGGAGTTTGATGTGGAAATTAGGGACAGAAAATGATGTATGAATGTGGTGGCAGACCACTTATCTAGACTGGAAGTGGGAACATTGATTGAAGACCAACTCAAGCTGTGGATTAAAGAAAACTTCTCAGATTAACAGGTTTTTAGAGTTCATACTCAAACATTGCCATGGTTTTCGGAGATAGCAAACTATGTGGTAGCGGGTCAGATACCATCACATTTTTCCTATGAGCAAAAGAAGAGACTGAGACATGATGCCAGATATTATTTTTGGGACAGGGGTAGTCTGTACAAAAGATGCAATTAACATGTCATTAGAAGATGTGTTCCAGTGGAAGAGAAAGAAGGAATTTTGAGAGCTTGTCATGAGTAACCCTTTGGGGGTCATTTTTGGAGTAACACACACTAGGTGCAAAATTTTGCAGACTGAATTCTATTGGCCACATATTTTCAAAGAATAAAAAATTTGGGTGAGGCAATGTGAACGATGCCAATGTGTTAGGAACATCTCTTGGAAAAATGAAATGCCTCTGAACAATATGTTAGAGGTGATTTGTTTGATGTGTGGGGATTGGACTTCATGGGACCATTTCTACGATCTTGTGGGAATGAGTATATATTGGTGGCTATGGACTATGTGTCTAAATGGGTAGAGACTGTGGCTTTACCTCATAGAGATAGCATGAGTGTACTGCTCTTTGTAAAAAAGAATATCATTAATCGGTTTGGAACTCCTAGAGCTATCATTAGTGATAGGGGAAGTCATTTTTGCAACAGAGTATTCAACACCATCTTGGCAAAGTATGGTGTACAGTATAAAGTCTCCACAGCCTACAATCCCCAAGAAAATGGACAAGATGAGGTTTCCAACAGGGAGATAAAGAGAATTTTAGAGAAAGTTGTGAATCTCGGAAGAAAAGACTGGCCATTGAAACTTGATGTTGCATTGTGGGTATATAGGATAGCCTATAAGACACCCATTTGAGCTTCCCCATTCAGACTAGTGTTTGGAAAAGAATGTCATTTTCCAGTGGAGATGGAGCATAGAGCTTACTTGGCAGTGCAAAAGCTTAACATGGACTTGGTCTTAACTCAAGAAGCACGATTGTTGATGCTCAATGAACTGAATGAATTTAGGTAGAATTCATATGTCAGTGTAAGTCTCTATAAGGAAAGCACCAAAAGGTGGCATGATGCAAAAATCAGGTGAAGGAATTTGTAGTGGGACAACAAGTGTTAGTGTACAACTCCAGGTTAAGGCTCTTCCTTGGCAAGTTGAAATCCGGATGGGTTAGACCTTTCACCATCACCAAAATTTTTCCGTATGAGGTCGTTGAAGTGCAAAGTAAGACCACTGGTATACGTTGGAATGTCAATAGACACCGAGTGAACATCTTCAAGTAAGCTGCAAAAGACAAGGGACAATCTCAGTTTGTTGATGGACCCTCATCTTGAAGCAAAATTCTCTATGTCTAGCTAAGGACAATAAACCAAGCGCTATGTCAGGAGGCAACCCAATCAAATAAATTTGTTTTGTCTTTTTAGTAGTTTTGATGTTTCAATAAAATGATTGAACCTTACCCCTCCTTATGTGAATGCACGGACTGAGTACAAGCCGCCCCAAGAAGTTGGTGAATTTATCCGGATGTCACGGGCGACAAAGAAAAACATGCCGAGAATATTCTTTGTGCTGACAAAAAGCACGAATAAAATCCGAGGTTTGACATATAGTGCAGTTCTAAAAATTTGATTCTCCTGATTTTCCATGCTTTATGTTCATCACTCCTCCTTCTTGGTCTGTAACAAAATAATCTAAACCTGTTCTCTGAGATGTGCAGTGAAAGATCAAATCATGATAACTCACGACTGATGAGACACAGAAAAAGGTAATTAACAAGTGCAGCAAAAAGAAAGTCTGGCAAAGGTAATTAACAGGAGACTTAGAATGCCATTCTTGCATTCAACATCATGGCAAAATAGTTCATTCACGTACATGCCTCGGCCGAATTCGGTAAAAGAAGAAGTGGAAATGCATGATATGATTTTGTGAAGAGATAAGTGTGTAAGGATAGGGCCCACACAAATTGTTTGCTAGCCCTGATGGGTGGAATGGTCGATTGATGCAAAAGGAGTGACTAAACTTGACACGAATTTGTTTGCATGCATGTTTGTTACTTAGCTGTTTGTCTTCTAGTGCATTCGCATGACCTTGTTGGCTAGTGCTTGCTTGGCCGATCCATGCAAAAATTTTCCTATAAATACCAAAAGCCATACATGAACAAAATACATTCCTTTGCTTGGTTTTGGAGAGTGTCGGCTGAGAGGAAGGAACCAAGAGGAAGAAATCCATATCTTTTAATTAGATACTTCAAGAGCATTTAATTCTTCATTTAATTTTCTCTAAAACTCCAGCCAAGTAAGTCATCTTCTCTTGCATTTTCATTGAGTTAACATTGGAATTGCATGATCTTAAAGCTTTTTCGGTGATGATGCTTTAATCGTTGAATTTTTGAGCATGAAATGGGGTGGTTTAACAGATTGAATTTTTGGTCAGATTTTCATGCCCAGTTGTTAAGCATAATGGTTAGTTATTCCTTTGATTTTATGAGCACGATCTTATTTGTTGGAGCTGAATTTCAAAAACGTGAGTAGTGGCTTAATGATTCGAATGATGCAAGATTTTCCATCTTCCAGTTGTCAAGCATGAATGCTGAAATTTCCCCTTTGAAGATGATGTTGTTGTGTTAAAACTAAATCTATGAAGCATGAGTTTTGATGTATTGATGCCATGCAACATCTTGTTGGGATTACAATAGATAAAATGTGAAAGAAGCTTAATGTTAATGCATGCATGTCATCTGAGAATGGCTATTTCATGAAATGAATTGTGTCATGATCGATGCGTGTATGATGATGTTGAGGTTTTTGGTATTGCGTGTACACCTTAAGGAGTTTAAATGCTATACCCATAAACATGACGTGGTTTGAATTCTTCCCACGCATTTTAATTCCTCTTTATGCTTGAGATAAGTCGATGGGCACGTTGTGGAATGGCTTGGAAGGTTTTCATTTTCATTCACTTGATTTGAGTTGTGTCCATCTTATGTACGTGAAGTGATATGAGAACATTCCACTGTTTTTCTTGTTTTGTTCAAGTTTTGTATATATACACGCTAAGAACTAAGTACGGGGGAATGTATATGCATTCACACCTGTCTTTGCCACTGAGGGCGAGGATCACTACGCCATGTTCTCCCCATTCTCCTTATATAGCTCCGATTCTGACAGTGACTACACTCCAGAAGACCCACCACGTTTCGTGAGCGGTATGGCTAAATAAAAATTTCACAACTTTTCCATGAGACCCATTATTATCGAACGGCAATTTGACGCCCCTAGATGCCCATTTGAAGAGACTATTCAATACTACAACTAGGGACTCCTAACTTTGGCTCCTGCGATATGCAACGTGAAAATAGCCAAAGAGTTCTATGCCAATGCCATTGCAAGTAACCTAGATAAAGTAAATGAAAAAGGAGTGTTTACGAGAGGGACATATCTGAAACTGACGAGCCACATCATTAACAAACACTATCTACTACCTGACTATCCACAAGACGAATTTAGTCAGTTGGTAGAGGTGGTTAATGTCGACCACTTGCTAGAATCAGTGGGACTGCTTGGAGCTGTTAGGGTGCGAAATGCAAGATTAGAAGCGATGTACGTGATGATAAGCAATTTAACAGCTGAAGCAAGGATGTGGTTGCTATTCATTAACTTAAGAATCATGCCTACCCAACTACGTATCAAGACCACAAAAGAGAGGGTCTTCCTCATTTATGCTATCCAGCGTAAACTTACAATTGACGAGGGGCGCTTGATCGTGGAGCACATCAATCGTGCAAAGATGTTTCGTCACTTTCAATGTTTTCCACCCTACTTCTGGCGGAATTATCACGTAAATGTAGGATAGAGTTAGCACCGACCGAATAATGTCGACAATTCTGAGGCGTTATGGGAAGACTGATGAGGTGAATTTATTCACCTTTCATCTGTGGTTTTATACTTGATTCCTTGCTCGTTTTTGTTATTTTTGAGTTGTTTTAGTGTTTCATTTGTAGGTTTATCAACCATGGTGTTTTGGGAAGGAAGAAATCATGCAAAAGTTGAATTGGATGCAAAAGTGCAGGAAAAGTTGAGAAAATTGTCAAGACAGATGCACACGTCGCGACGTGGGGACCCCTTCCACATCGCGACGTCTAGATTCAACACATTTTGAGAAAGTAACAGCCACGCACGTCGCAATGTGGGGATCTCTTCACCGTCGCGACGTCGGTGTACGTCGCGACGTCGGGGATCGACGTAATACGCTGATTTTTGACTTAATTTTGGAAACTTGCGATTTTGGCCCAATTTGAGTTTCCTTTTCTGACAAGACTTTTGTGAAGGACTTATTTGCAAATACTTTCAAAGAATTACTATATATAGGGCTAGGGTTTACAGATTTTGGGTGTGACATTATTGGGAGATTTCAAGCAAGGGTTTTCCTTTGTAATAGCTAGGGTTTTTCTACCTCTTCTATTACTTGAAGAATAACATCATCTCTTATTGGATACATGTTTTTACAAGTCGAGATAACATCTAAGGTGTCTTCTTTCCTTATAATCATGTTTTCAATATTGTGCTTAATTGTTAATATTAAGATGATTGATCTAGCCATGCTAGGCTAAATCTTATATGCTCCTGAGATTATGAATAAGGGTTTTTGTGCTTAATCTACATTCTAAGTTCTATTCTATGGTCTTTTAAATGAGTTTTACTGTGTTCTTCATAATTATGCATGATTTAAGGCCTTAATTATGTATGATGAATATCTTCATAAAGTGCAGTAAATTGCTTAGAGATAACTTGTTTTAATATGTCCTACCGCTATATAGGAGGGTTAGAGTAAGTTGTTTGGAATCTATTGTGGGTTGATTGTGAATTTGTTAGATTGATTTACCTTAATTCTCACCTACCGCTATATAGGAGGAATTTGGGGGGTTAGTTTGGCATTAGCGTGACTGGTTCCAGCATTGCCTTGGCCATAAAGGAGCGGTTGAACTTGAGGGTTTGGTTGAGTTGGTAGTTGCAATAGATTCCGGGTTAATTAAGAAAGTGAACTGTACCTACCGCCATATAGGAGTGTTCAATGAGTTATTTAATATATAAGTAATTAAGTGCATCAATCACTCCTTTCCTACCGCTATATAGGAGGGTGTGAGTATGTGTGTTTATCCTTATTTTGCATGACCATAGATAGAATGAATGCGTATGTCTTTATGTAAACCTATCATATAAATCTCGGGAGTACACTCGCTTGAATTGCGTTTTAAATCATATCACCATCTTCATTTTAGTTAATTGTTGTTTCTTTTGTTACTTTCAGTTTGTCAATTATAAAATCACAAAGAGATTTTCTTAAAACTTCAACACAGCCCTTTCCCTGAGAGAACGATCTCGCTTTACTATCACATTCGCGGGGGTTGTTTAGCATTATTTTTGAGAAGGGGTGAATAGCAACCACGATCGCATTTTCATATACATATTTGCCCCCATCAAATTTTGGCGCCGTTGCCGGGGAAAGCAGTCGTGTTGGAGTTTTTTTTATATTTATTTTATTTTTTATTTATTTTTTTTGTATTCTTTTCACCCTTTCTTTTTACTCCTTGCCTGCACAGGACAAGATCTTGTGGATTGCCAGAATACGAATTTGATCCGGAACTTGCTAGGACGTTACGTGATAAGAAGAAGTTGGATTCTGCAGCAATGGCTGGTCAAGAAAATCAGCAAAATGTAGGTGATCCTCCAAGGGACCCTCTTATTATTCCACCGGCCCAACCAGAAGCACCTCGTCGTCGATATGGTGATTATTATGAGCCTCGAATGGACAACTTGGATTCACCATTCATTAACACTGGAGAGCATTTTCAAATCTCACCAGCTTTCATTAATTTGGTTCAAAATGGCCAAATTTTTCATGGGATGAGTTTTGAAGATCCACATGCACATTTAAGGACATTCCTTAAAGTGTGTAACACAAGTAATCTCCCACATATCCCCCATGATGTTTTGAAGAGAATGTTGTTCCCTTTCTCTCTTCAAGGAGTAGCTAAGAGATGGTAAGACTCTATAAATGGGGCGAGGATTGAAACTTTTGATGAGGTTGCAAAGAGATTCATGACCAAATACTTCCCTCCTTTCCGAATAGACAAGATCAGAATGGATTTCATGCAGTTTCGTCAAGGTGATGAATCATTCACAGAAGCTTGGGATCGATTCAGGGAACTGTTCAATAAATGCCCAAATAGTGGGTTGGAGCCGGGACGAGAGTTGAATTTCTTTTGCAATGGACTGAATGTGGATACTATGCATTTAGTGAATCTTTCAGCTGGCGGAAGCCTGCGAGATAAAACCCCATAAGAGGTTGAAGAGATTTTTGATCATATAGTAAGCAATGAGCTGATGTTGCCTTCTGGGAGAAGAAACCTTGGAAGACGTCAAATTGGGATGTTAGAGTTGGATAAAACCACGCCAACTGGCTAGTATTCAAGCAGCATTGACAAACAAAACCACGCCAACTTGTGGTTTATGTCAAGGAGAACATCACATGGATCAGTGTCCTCAAGTTACCAATGAGCAAGTGCAGTATGTCAACTATGATGGGAGTTCAAATCAGTGGAAGCCATCCGGTGGGAACCAAGGATATCAAGGAGGACATAATCGCCCACAGTATAATACTTCAAGACCAACTTATCCACCTGGTTATGGTACCCAACAGAGCACGCAAAATGGTATCCCACAAGTATCACTGGAGGATGTTATCACAGTGTTGGGGGGTAAGATGGACAAGCTTTTTGAAGAATGTCAACAAAGATTAGCCAATCTGGAAAAAACAGTGGAGCTTCAAGGAGGCATGTTAAGGGAGCACAGTGCTATTCTTAAGAATGTGGAGATTCAATTAGGTCAACTGGCGAAGGAAGTTCACAATAGACCAGATGGATCTTTACCCAGTGACACTCTTCCCAATCCCAAGGGAAGAGAGCATTGTAATGCTTTGACATTAAGAAGTGGTAAGGAATTGCAATATCCAATTATTACTGAAGAGGATTCTCCAAAGGATGATCAAGAGGTTGTAAAGGTTCAAATTGAGAAGGAAAATGCTCCCAAGCCAGTTGAACACAAGGGCGATAGTGTTAGCAAAGGGAGGAAGAAAAATCCTCCAAGTGTTTTTAATTTTCCAGAATATGCACCACCACCACCTTTTCCTCAAAGGTTGCATCCATCAAAGAAGAAGATTTTGTTCAGCAAATTTGCTGAAAATATTAAGCAGCTCCAAGTGGAAATACCTTTGCTGGATTTGGTAAAGTTAGCGCCTACTTGCTCGAAATTCTTAAAGGATCTTATCTCTAATAAGGAGAAAATTTTGCAATGTGAGGAGGTGATCCAATTGAATGAGGTTGGCAAATGCTTAATGAAATCAAATCTTCCACCTAAGCTCAAGGATCCAGGAAGCTGCACAATTCCATGCAAGATTGGTGCGGGATACTTTGCGAAGGCATTATGTGATTTAGGAGCTGGTATTAATTTAATGCCTTATTCTATTGCTGTCAGTTTGGGCATGGGTGAGCAAGTAAAACCGGTGGTGATAACTCTCCAGTTGGCTGATAGATCCATTATTACTCCTATGGGCATAATTGAGGATGTCTTGGTGGTTGTTGATAAGTTCACAATTCATGTGGATTTTATTATCTTAGACATGGAGGAGGATGAGGCAGTTCCTCTCATATTTGGAAGAACTTTCTTGGCAACTGGAGATGCTTTAATTGGCGTCCGTAGCAAGACCATCACTTTTCGTGTCAATGGCGAAGAGGTAATATTTAATGTCGATTATGATAAGAAGCATCAGAAGGACATTAATACTTGCTTTTACATGGATGTGGTTGAAAATTCAGTTGCTACATGCAATCCTACGAAAACATGTACAGTGAATGATAATGACTCTTTAATGCATATATCTAATTCTGAAGTGCATAAGATAGATGAGAGTATAGCATTAGAGTTGAGAAATTTGATTGAAAATGTTTTCATAGATACTTCCATTTTAGAGATAACTGACGATGTGGAGATGCCTAAAACGGAATACCATGTTAGTTTAGATAAGGAAGATTTGTGGATTTTTCATGAAATAACTAATATGGTAGAGAACTGTTTTATTGATACCTCCATCTTTGAAATTACTGATGATTTCATTGAGACCATGGAAGCAAAGCCGTTGGTGGATTCTTATATTTCTAACAGGGTGGAAGAAAAGGTGACGTCAAATAATGAAGAGTCCTGGGAAATCCCAAGGATAATGGTGCAAGAAGACAAGGAGGGACCTACCTTTGAGGTGCAAGAGTGGTACAATGTTGACTTCATTGAACTTGCTCCTCAAATGCATGAGCTCAAGTTCCTCTTTAAAGGGCTGCACAAGAAGCATTATGCAAGAAGGCAGAGTGCTCGTGAGAGAGGTTTCTTGTGGTATAAGGATGGGTATTCCGAGTATTGAAGGAGAGGGCCATGATAATAAGGTCTAGCTAGGGACTAAATAAACCTAGAACTACCTTCTTACCATTCTTTTAAAGTAATTGTCTTTATGTTTTTGTTTTTAGTTTTTAGTTTGAATAAAGAAGAAGGCTACTTGAGATATTGACAAGGATTCAACCTCACAACAAGCTTACCGGGAATAGGTGAATTCTTTCCTTTCTCACAGATTGAGGACAATGTGTATTTTAAGTGTGGGGGGGATGAAATTCATGTTATTCAATTCATGTTGTTTTGTATGTCGTTATGCTTAAATTCCTGGGAGTTGATGTGTGGATGTTATGCTTTGATTAATGGTTAATTAGTTCTTCTTAGTAGTTTTTATTATTTTATTTTATGTTGTGTTCCATTCTTATGATCTTAGGCCGAATATAAGTAATTTAGTAAATGATAATTCTTTTCATAGTTAAACCATGTTTTTTTATATGTTTTTACATGTTCTTGTGTTGTTTTTGTGTGGTATCCAATTTTTGAACAATTTTGATCTTGTTGTGACAAGTGTCTTGTTGCCAATGTTTTGATTTTATCGAAAGATTCAATGTGGGATAGGAAAGTAATATGCTATCTAGAGGAAGTCGGGTCTTTGATAGAAATTTTAGCATTTTGAGTCAATCATATTCATGCACTTAGGGGAACTACTGAGGGGATTGATGAGTTCGTAATCATTAAGTGGTTGGAGTGTTTTTAACACTTTGTTTAGTTAAAACTCATATAACTCGCTTATAATGTGCTCTATAATAAATGTGCTTGCATAATTGTTTGCACTTAATGCTTTTGCATTTATAAGCTTGTTATGCTCATACTATCATCCCTCTATGAGATTGCTTTTAATGATAACCCTAAGAGAACTCATATGGATGGTAACGGAGATTAGAAGCCATAAGACTCTGGCTTCATATTGTCACTCCTCTGCGAGACTGCTCTTAAACGAAAAGTCAATGGAGAACTTGAATGAGTGGGAATGGGTCTAAAACCCGAAGGTGAGACAGTACTCCAAGTGGATGTCACGGGAATTCCAATGAAATACCCTACTTAAGTGTGACAGTCTGGGGGAACGAGTGTTATATTTAAACCTAAAGGTTTGCTGAGTGAATTCTCATTAATATGAGCTGAATAATGAATCTTTAATATGATTAGTGAGAAAGATTTGAGACAAAGACTTAGTTGTTGGAGCCCTGGCTTATGGCGTGGTTGTGGATGATTTATGAACTAAGGTGGAACCTATAGCACACACACACATGGTTGGCTCAACGTGTCTAAATGAGTATGTCAATGCACTTTGATAACTTTTGGGGACTCATATTATGTGTACTTGGCATTTGAATACTTGCGATTATGAGGATAATACATGGCACTTGTTCTTAGATCGGATTGATGAATTGGATGCATTTGTTGTTATGTGTTATTTCTATTTGTTAAGAGTTGTTGTGTTAAGTTTTTGTTTTTTGTATTATTGTTTTTGGCTTAGTTTGTTCGGGACGAACAAAGGTTAAGTGTGGGGGAATTTGATGAGGTGAATTTATTCACCTTTCATCTGTGGTTTTATACTTGATTCCTTGCTCATTTTTGTTCTTTTTGAATTGTTTTAGTGTTTCATTTGTAGGTTTGTCAACCATGGTATTCTGGGAAGGAAGAAATCATGCAAAAGTTGAATTGGATGCAAAAGTGGAGGAAAAGTTGAGAAAATCGTCAAGACAGATGCCCACGTCGCGACGTGGGGACCCCTTCCACGTCCCGACGTCTAGATTCAGCAGATTTTGAGAAAGTAACAGCCACGCACGTCGCGACGTGGGGATCTCTTCCCCGTCGCAACTTCGGTGCATGTCGCGACGTGCGCGGTCGCACGTCGCGACGTCGGGGATCGATGTAATACGCTGATTTTTGACTTAATTTTGGAAACTTACGATTTTGGCCCAATTTGAGTTTCCTTTTCTGACAAGACTTTTATAAAGGACTTATTTGCAAATACTTTCATAGAATTACTATATATAGGGCTAGGGTTTACAGATTTTGGGTGTGACATTATTGGGAGATTTTAAGAAAGGGTTTTCCTTTGTAATAGCTAGGGTTTTTCTACCTCTTCTATTACTTGGAGAATAACATCATCTCTTATTGGATTTATGTTTTTACAAGTCGAGATAACATCTAAGGTGTCTTCTTTCCTTATAATCATGTTTTCAATATTGTGCTTAATTGTTAATATTAAGATGATTGATCTAGCCATGCTAGGCTAAATCTTATGTGCTCCCGAGATTATGAATAAGGGTTTTTGTGCTTAATCTACATTCTAAGTTCTATTCTATGGTCTTTGTAAATGAGTTTTACTGTGTTCTTCGTAATTATGCATGATTTAAGGCCTTAATTATGTATGATGAATATCTTCATAAAGTGCAGTAAATTGCTTAGAGATAACTTGTTTTAATCTGTCCTACCGCTATATAGGAGGGTTAGAGTAAGTTGTTTTGAATCTATTGTGGGTTGGTTGTGAATTTGTTAGATTGATTTACCTTAATTCTCACCTACCGCTATATAGGAGGAATTTGGGGGGTTAGTTTGGCATTAGCGTGACTGGTTCCGGTGTTGCCTCGGCCATAAAGGAGCGGTTGAATTGAGGGTTTGGTTGAGTTGGTAGTTGCAATAGATTCCGGGTTAATTAAGGAAGTGAACTATACCTACCGCCATATAGGAGTGTTCAATGAGTTATTTAATATATAAGTAGTTAAGTGCATCAATCACTCCTTTCCTACCGCTATATAGGAGGGTGTGAGTATGTGTGTTTATCCTTATTTTGCATGACCATAGATAGAATGAATGCGTATGTCTTTATGTAACCCTATCATATAAATCTCCGGAGCACACTCGCTTGAATTGCGTTTTAAATCATATCACCATCTTTATTTTAGTTAATTGTTGTTTCTTTTGTTACTTTCAGTTTGTCAATTATAAAAACACAAAGAGATTTTCTTAAAACTTCAATACAAACCTTTCCCTGAGAGAACAAACTCGCTTTCCTATCACCTTCGCCAGGGTTGTTTAGCATTATTTTTGAGAAGGGGTGAATAGCAACCACGATCGCATTTTTATATACATATTTGCCCCCATCAAAGACCCCATTGGCCGAGCTACCTAAATACTGAGCGAGAGGAACGGCTTCGTCGCGACGCATAAACAGGGTAATTTTCTTTCCCCTTTCCTCGCAATGGGGACCATTGCATATTTCAAGTGTGGGGGGAGTGAGAAGAGTAACGCTTGGGGGATGCCTTGGGCTGGTGATGTTGTTATATGATGCTGTGTTGTGATGTATGAAAAACTTGTGCCTTTGATTTTTAAATTTTTTGTGTTGCCTATGTGTGTTAGGGGAAATGATGGTGGTGTAATTATTAGTATTTATATAGGTGGTGTAATATTGTGTTGTGTTGGGAAGAAAACAGGCAGTGACTAGCACTACCATTGTATGTGCTTTCTATATCAAGTGGCGCGATAAATGTGAAGTGTCATTGTTGTGTTGTGTTAAAACTATCTCAATCCATTTGCACACCAGCACTTCCAATACCATCATCTAAACTATCATTGTTTACTCAATTGATTCATGCATTTGAAATTTTCTTTTTATGTTTATATAATTCATTTGATTCATGCAAGTTGTTGACCAAAGTGTGATGTTAAAGTGAGATAGAATCGCCAACAATGCATTTGGCATAGGAGAGGATTTATGTATCCCTTAACTGTTTGTACATTCTAATTGCAAACACTTGTTCTTGAATTCTGAGTATATAGTCTACTAAAGACACACATGAATATGGAATGCTTAAGAAGATATGTAAACAAAAGGGAAAAAAGCCAGTGACTAATAAAGGGAAAAAATAGCCACAAAACTCTGCTAGCCAAGCAACAAAGTGCGGCATAAATCTTAAAATAAAATATCATGCACCAATGTGCATTAGAAAAGGGGACAACCCTAGTAAGCATCATGTAGAAAAACGTCTGTCTCCTAACTTAGTATGAAGTGTTTGCGTGTGTAGACAAAATGATTGTAGTGCAACAATTATTCTCGAAGTGTTTGCTTGAGTACTTTGCATAAACAAGGCAAGTGAGCATAAAGACTCTCAGCACATACATTATGTTGGAGGTATGGTCTTTATTCGTTGCCCCATGGTTGACAATGAGTGTGACTTAGATGAATTTTAGAAATTAAATGGTGAAGAACTTGTGCATGCAAATGTTTTGTTTAAGAATGGATAGATGATGGTGTTGCAAGTGCTGAATGTTTGAAGTGGATAAAGAGATTGTAAATGCTTTATTTTGTTCGGGACTAACAAAAGTTCAAGTGTGTGGGGTTTGATAAGTCGGGTTTATACCGACTTATATGTAATGATTCCTTGAGCTTTTGCATGGTTTTATTGTGAAAATCTTATTTGATGCATGACTTATGTGCGATAATGTTCATGAAATGATAACTGTGGAGATTGTCAAGAGTTGTGAAAATGTTATATAAATTGATGTGAATATTGCATGAATTAGAAACAAGTATACACTTTGACACAATGGTCTCCTAATTCTCAGGCAAGCACACACAATGTCCCACCAACGTACACAAGCACAGCCAAACACTTCACATGCACGCACCACACACACTCAACGCACACAAAACACACAACAACATTCAAGCCATACTAAACCCCCACCCAACCTTTACTTATTTGAAATATCAGAATCTCACTGATTTCCTGGAATCCAATCCCTAGATTGTCATTCCTATTTCAGCCAATATGATACCTGCAAGGAGCCAATATAAAAGATATAAGTTCAAAATTGCCTGAGATTTGGTACTAATTTAAACAAAGAATCAATAAACAGGAAGCAAATGCAATCAGCACAATACGACATACCACAAATACAATGTTTGATATTTCGGACCTAAACCTTAAGATGGAGCCGAAACATTTTCATATGTGCTGATAAAAACTGCAATTGAAGGATCCATGAGCTCGTGTCTTATGGATAACCACGATGCATAGCATATGGCTCTGGATCAACTTTCCCGGGATTGCCCAACACCATATCAACTATCATTTCAGTAGTCCCCAAAGCCTGACGAACATAGAGTTGACATAATTCTTTAGTTTCAACTACCTAAGAGTGTAATGGAAAACAAAAAAAGTTGATGAACTCCTTGACAAAGGTATAGTTCGAGAATCTCTAAGTCCATGTTCAGTTTCTGTTATCTTGGTCCCTAAAAAGGATGAATCCTGGAGAATCTGTGTTGATTGTCGTGCCATAAATAAAATCACAATTAAGTATAGACATCTAATTCCTAGATTAGATGATATACTTGATGAATTGTATGGTTCATGTATTTTCACCAAGATTGATTTAAAGAGTTGCTACTATCAAATTCGAATGAAAGAAGGTGATGAATGGAAAACAGCCTTTAAAACAAAGTATGGATTGTATGAATGGTTAGTCATGCCTTTTGGTCTAACTAATGCACCAGTACTTTTATGAGTCTAATGAATCATGTTTTTCGATCTTTTATTGGAAAATTTGTTGTAGTTTATTTTGATGACATCGTTATTTATAGCAAATCACTTGATGAACATGTTGAACATTTAAAACTCGTGTTTGCTATATTGCGTGAGAACAAATTGTATGCTAACCTTAAAAAGTGTTCTTTTTGCATGGAATCAATTATATTTTTGGGTTATGTTGTTAGTTCTCAAGGTATTTCTGTTGATGTGTCATGATGTTAGAAGTTTTTATGGTTTAGCAAGTTTTTATATTTGTTAAAGACTTTAGTTCTATAGCTGCACCATTAAATGAACTTGTTAAAAATAATGTCACTTTTGAATGGAAAAAAGAACATGAAAATGCTTTTAACACATTAAAAGAAAATTTGACTCAGGCCCCTTTTCTTGCTTTTCCAAATTTTCATAAAGCTTTTAAGATACACTGTGATGCCTCCGGGATAGGTATTGGTGCTGTTTTGATGCAGGAATCAAGACCCGTAGCTTACTTTAGTGAAAAGCTTAATGGGGCAGCTATGAAGTATGCAACTTATGACAAAGAGTTGTATGCTTTGGTAAGATCATTACAGGTTTGGCAACACTATCTATGGCCTAAAGAATTCTTTATTCATTCTGATCATGAAAGCCTTAAATTCTTAAAGACACAAGGTAAATTAAATAAGAGGCATGCTAAATGGTTAGAGTTTATTTAATCTTTTCCATATGTGATTAAATACAAATCTGGTAAAGAAAATGTTGTAGCTGATGCATTGTCTAGGAGATACACGCTATTCACCTATTAGCATACTAAGTTACTTGGTTTTTATTTGATCAAAGATTTGTATAAAGATGATAATGCTTTTATTTCCGCCTATGATCAATGTTTGAAAAATCCGAATGGTGAATTTTATGTGCATGATCGATTTTTGCTTAAGAAAGATAAATTATGCATACCCCTTTGTTCCATTCTTGAGTTACTTGTTAAAGAGACCCATTGGGGAGGGTTAATGGTGCACTTTGGAATTTCTAAAACACTTGCTTTTTTAAATGAACACTTTTATTGGCCTAACATGATTAAAGATGTTAAAAGTGTTTGTGATAAATGCATTGTGTGTAAAAATAATCAAAATCTAAAGTAATGCCTCATGGTTGGTATACTCCTTTGCCTGTTCCTAGTCATCATTGGATTGATATTTCTATAGATTTTGTACTTGGATTACCTATGTCACGCAATGGCCATGATAGCATATTTGTTGTAGTTGATAGGTTTAGTAAAATGGCACACTTTATTGCATGTTCTAAATCTAATGATGTTACTCATATTGCTGATTTATTCTTTAAAGAGGTTGTAAGATTGCATGGCATTCCACAAAGTATTGTTAGTGATAGGGATGTTAAATTCTTGTCTCAATTTTGGTGTACTCTATGGAATAAGTTAGGCACTAAATTTTTGTTTTCTACTGTTGCACATCCAAAAACTGATGGACAAACTGAAGTAGTTAATCGCACTTTATCTACCTTACTTCGTGCCATTATCCAAAAGAACTTAAAGAATTGGGAAAGTTGTTTACCTCATATTGAGTTTGCATAGGACTTTGCATAGTTCTACTAATTGCTCACCTTTTGAAGTTATTTACGGATTTAATCCTTTAATTCCCCTTGATATTTTGCCTCTTGCTATTAATGAGTTTGTTAATGTCGAAGGTAAAATGAAAACTGATTTTGAGAAGGGGTTACATGAGAAGGCTCGAAATAATATTCAAAGGCGTAATGAAGAATATACTAAGTAAGCCAATAAGGGTAGAAAGCAAGTGATATTTGAACCGGGTAATTGGGTTTGGATACACTTAAGGAAAGAGAGGTTTCTTGAAAAGAGGAAATCTAAACTTCATCTACGAGGAGATGGTTCTTTTCGATTCTTGGAAAGAATTGAAGACAATGCTTACAAAGTCGAACTTCCAATTGAGTATGGCAATGTGTCATCTACATTTAATGTTTCTGATTTATCTTTGTATGATGTAGGTGATTCGAGGACGAATCCTTTCGAGGAGTGAGGGAATGATAGCAATCCAACCACTTCCATGGAGCCAAGGCCGAATTCACATGATCCATTGGAGAATCTTGATAGACCAATGACAAGATCAATGAACAAAAGGATGAAAGCCGCCTTACAAACAATGTTGTCATTACATTGTGAAGATTTGAGCAACATTGATGATCACTTGGCATCTCCACCATCACCATCTCAACATGAAGTTGTTTGGAACATTTCTTGCATCACAATTCATGAAGAAGTTCCTAGGAGTTCTACGTTGGAGCTTAAGGAAATTCCACCTTGAAGAAGTGTTCATGGATTACATTAAAGACCAAGAAGGTGTGCTTGGACTTTTATCTTTGGATCACGCCATTTTTAAGTAATTAGGTTTTATTTATCTTGTAATAAGTTAAGTCTATTAAACATTAATTTGGGCTTAATATTTTCGTTAAGTACTTGATTACTTGGCCCAATTATCTTGCATGATAAAGGCAAGTAATGGATCGCTACTTTTTAGGAGCATTCCTATTTTCTAGGAGGAAGGCTATTTTTTAGGATTTGGTCCGTTTCCTATTTATTAGGAGCAAAAACATTTTTAGCTTTCTAAAAACAAAACCATGTTGGTTTTGGAAACAAGTTAGTTAGTTTGTTAGCTAGTTAAGAAGTCAAGTTGTAATTGATTTCTTCTAGGGCTTTGCCTAGGGTTTTGGCCGAAACTTGTTCCTATTTAAGGGAATGATTTCTAACTTTTTTACACAATGAATGATAAAGAAATTTTAGCTTTTGCTAAGAAATTTGCAGCCTTAAAAAGTTGTGAAAAACGTGAACAATTCAATTAAGTTTAGTTAAATTTTCCTAAGAACGGCGAACCTTTAGCTTAGACCTTTAGGGGAGCTAACAAGTTCCTTATTATAAGAACACCTCAAACCGTTTAGTTTAGTTTCATGATTTACGTGAGCTAAATTGATTGTTTAATATAGACGTGGGGGTTCGATTGGTTAATATCCAATCTTCTCGTCTTCCCTTGATTTCACTTCCACGTTATTGTTTTGTGTTAATCTTGTTTTCCGCAGCTTTGTGTTTGTTCTTTTGTTCATGAATTTGAGCTACAACGATCCGAACTTGTGGAGATTTGTGTAGTCCAGGACCAGTTCAGAAGCTAGAGGAAATGTATCTCAGGTACATCAATTAGTAGGTATGAGAGGATTAATGTCGGATCCTTAAGGACAAATGATTGATTTATCCATTCAAAGGAATTTACGGGAAGGACTCTCTTTAACAGAATATATCATCTCTTGCTACGGAGCCCGTAAGGGGGTTGTGGATACTGCGTACGAACATCAGATGCTGAGATCATTCTCAACGCCGGCAGACTTGCTTGACAGTAGGTTCAACACATTGTGTACGGTCCGCCGAAACCAGATGCTGTGGCCACCGCCGGGGTATGATTCTGTGAGTCTAATCGGAGAATGGGATGATGCCCGGAAGAAGGTTTTTTATGTCAAACAGTAATTGGTCGTGTATTAGCAGATAGATACTATATATAGGTCCCACGATTGTATGCCACTAGAAATCAAGACGATTGGGATTGGACTGTAAATAGATTCATAACCTTTCGAGCCCCAAAACAATATCTATTCGAACTCCCTTTACCTGATAGGAGTACATCTTGGAATCTGTTTCGATTTTGTTATGGCCAGAGTCTACTCACGGCGACTTGGTTGAATTGGGAGAGCTGTCGGTATTATTGCGGGTCAAATCGATTGGAGAACCGGGTACTCAATTAACATTAAGAACTTTCTCATACCGGCGGAGTATTCATGGAGTACTGCAGAACATGTCAGAGCTCTTATCAATGGGAAAAAATAAAATTCAATAAGGATTTAGTTCATCTGACACGTACACGTCATGGACATCCTGCCTTTCTATGTTCTATAGACTTGTATGTAACTATTGAGAGTGAAGATATTATACATAATGTGAATATTCCACCAAAAAGTTTTCTTTTAGTTCAAAATGATCAATATGTAGAATCAGAGCAAGTGATTGCTGAGATTCGCGCGGGAACATCCACTTTAAATTTTAAAGAGGAAAGTTCGAAAGCATATTTATTCTGACTCAGACGGAGAAATGCACTGGAGTACAGATGTGTATCCATGTACCCCGAATTTCATATGGGTAATGTCCATCTATTACCAAAAACAAGTCATTTATGGATATTATTAGGAAGTCCGTGCAGATCGAGTCCAGTCTCCCTTCGCTTCACAAGGATCAAGATCAAATGAACGCGCATTCTCTTTCTGTCAAGCGAAGATATACTTCTAACCTCTAAGTAACTAACGAGCGCGTGAGGTACAAATTCTTTAGTTCGGATTTTTATGGTAAAAAAAAGAAAAGTATTCCGGATTATGATTATTTAGACTTTAATCGAATCATATGTACTGGTCATTGTAATCTCATATATCCGGCTATTCTCCACGAGAATTCTGATTTATTGTCAAAGAGACGAAGAAATAAATTTATTATGTCACTTCAATCGATTCATGAACGCGAGAACGAATTAATGTCCACTCCAGATATCTCGATTGAAATCCCCCTAAATGGTATTTTCCGTCGTAATAATATTCTTTCTTATTTCGATGATTCTCGATATCGATGAAAGAGCTCGGGAATTACTAAATATGGGACTATCGAAATGCATTCAATCGTCAAAAAGGACGATTTGATTGAGTATCGATGATTTAAGGAATTTAGGTCAAAATGCCAAATCAAAGTAGATCGATTTTTTTTCATTCCCCAAGAAGTGCATATCTTACCCGGATCTTCTTCCGTAATGGTACGGAACAACAGTATCATTGGGGTAGATACACAAATCAGTTTAAATATAAGAAGCCGAGTGGGCGGGTTGGTCCGGGTAGATAGAAAAAAAATATAATTGAACTAAAATTTTTTTCTGGAGATATCCATTTTCCTGGAGAGACAGATAAGATATCCCGACATAGCGGCGTTTTGATACCGATATCACCAGGAGCAGGAAAAATCAATTCCAAGGAATCCAAAAAATTGAAAAATTGGATCTATGCCCAACGGATTACACCTAGCAAAAAAAGGTATTTTGTTTTGGTTCGACCTGTCATCACATATGAAATAATGGACGGTATAAATGTAGCAACACTTTTTCCCCCCGATCTATTTCAGGAAAGGGACAATGTGCGACTTCGAGTTGTCAATTATATCCTTTATAGAAATGGCAAACCAATTCGAGGAATTTCGTATAGAGGAATTTCTGATACAAGTATTCAATTAGTTCGAACTTGTTTAGTATTGAATTGGGATAAAGAAAAAAAAAGGTCTTCTAGCGAAAAAGCTCATGCTTCTTTTGTTGAAATAAGAACAAATAATTTGATTCGACATTTCCTAAGAATCGACTTGGTGAAATCTCCTATTTCGTATATCGGAAAAAGGAATGATCCCTCGGGTTCGGGATTGCACTCTGATAATGGATCAGATTGCACCACTATCAATCTGTTTTCTTCCATTTATTCCGATTCAGAGGTAAGAATTCAACAATTCCTTAACCCAAGTCAAGGAACTATTCATATGTTGTTGAATAGAAATAAGGAATTCGAATCATTGATAATTTTGTTATCATCCAATTGTTCTCGAATGGGTCCATTCGCCGGTGTAAAATATCACAATAGAATAAAAGAATTAATTAAAAAAGATCCCCGAATTTCAAGTAGGAATTCGTTGGGTCCTTTAGGATCATCTCGTCCAATTGCGAATTTTTATTCATTTTCCCATTTAATAACTCATAATCAGATTTTGGTAACCAACTATTTGCAACTTGACAATTTTAAACAGAATTTTCAAGTAAATAAATATTATTCAACGGATAAAAATGGGAAAATTTCTAATCCCGATCCATTCAATTTGAATTGGTATTTTTTCAGTCACAATTATTGTGAAGAGACATCTACAAAAATAAGTCTTGGACAGTTTATTTGTGAAAATGTGTGTATAGCCAAAAACAGACCACACCAAAAGTCGGAGTCGGGTCAAGTTATATTTGTTCAAGTCGACTCCGTAGTAATACGATCAACTAAGCCTTATTTGGCCACCCCAGGAGCAACTGTCCATGGCCATTATGGTGCAAACCTTTACGAAGGAGATATATTAGTTACATTTATATATGAAAAATCGAGATCTGGTGATATAACGCAGGGTCTTCCAAAAGTGGAACAGGTATTAGAAGTCAATAGCTTCTTTTTGCTTAAATGGTCTTCCTCCTTTCTTTTCCTCTCTAACCCGAATGCAATTCGAATCACCCCACAGCACCCAGGGTAGCTTCATTAGGTGAAACTTAGAAATGGAGTTCCAAAGTTCCTTCCTTTTTAGTTCAGAGTAGCAAGCATAGACATTCGTCATTAAGAATGGGCTGGGCAGATTATGATGGGACACTTTCATATTCAAAAGGATTTATATATAATAACCACAGGGAATTAACGTCACTCCTAATTGCAGACTCAAATTTAAGGCTCTTTCTCAGATTTTCCAATTTTTCTTCATTGGAAAATGGTTCAGCTAAAGCAATGAAGTCACATTTGTTCTTAATAACAATTTTCTTGAGCTTCTTGATATTAGGTTTATTATTCACACTCCGGATGTTCCAAAAGATCAGCTTAATCATCAGATGGCAGTTCAGTATGAGAAGTACCTGTACCCCTATCTCTCATTTGCCTATCAGAAGGGTATTTAGCCCAAGATTTTGGAGCTTCATTCTGATCTTCCTTCTTCTTCCATCCTGGCTTTCCTCTTCTAGAGCTTTGATCGTTGAGTATCAGCACTTCAGTATCCTGAACTTCAGGCTCCTCTTCTGAAGTTGAATCTTCATCCTGTACATTGATATCAGAGTCTAATTTAGACATTAGATGTAGGATTCTAATTGGGATCAATAGTTACCTGGTTATTTGCCAATGTAGGTAATTGTTGGTTCCCTTCCTCATTTTTCTCCACACTAACTGTTTGCAACAAATTGGGGGTTTCTTGGTCTGTTTCAGATTTACCCAAATCTTTCACATTTATGGTTTGAGCCTCTGTAGTTTATCCATCTGGAGTTACATCAGTACCTAATGAAGGATTTTCAGCATTATTCCAGTCTTTGGATGATTCGGGATCAGCCTGATTAGGTTCTTGGGATGGGCTCTGAACAATTGCCTTCCCTTTTCCATGAGTCTCAGCTTCTTTTACATGAGTGTCTCTTTGTTCAACTGCTGGGTTATAGGGCTTCCTTTTGGAGATCTGATTCCGTTCTTTGTGGGGTTTTCTTGAGTTTTTTCAGATTCCTTTTAGCCACTTTCTTATTAGGGCTGCAGGCGGAACTATAATGCCCTATTTTCTTGCAATTTGTGCAGTAGGCTGGTCGGTCCTCCAGTTCCAACTTCTGTCATCTTCCATTGTCCTTACTCCCAATCTAGATTCTTGTAGGTGCAGGCTTAAGCAGGTCCATTTCCATGCAGATGGGAGCTCCACTCAGATGGACAAGCCGAGAAGTTGAAGCTGTAGCTGCATCTAATTTTAGAGGCTTTCCAGCTGCAGAGGCAAGAGTATACAATTTATCCTTGTCCCAGAGATGAAGTGGTAGCAATGGAAAATTGATCCACACCGGAGCTTCGGAGGGTTCTACATCTGGATTGAAGCTTGTTGACCATTTAAGGATCCGAGCTTCGAAGCCCTGGAAGTACCAAGTCTTCCTCATCCATACCCGCTAGAAGTCATGTTCTTGTTGGAACTTGAGAAGAACATGGCAATTACCAAGGAGTCCTGCATAACATTCACCATGAAAAGAGGCTGCCAGGATCTCCTTTCTGATTTGAGCCATAGCCGGCTGTCCCCAGGAGAATTTGGCCACAAGAGTCCATTGATAAGTTGTAGCCAGGTTACTTTCTTCTTTCTCTGAGAAAATTAAGGCAGGCTCTCATTTGAATTGGGATAGTGGTTCTCTGTTCATTATAGATTCAAAGAAGATGGAGCATCATTGAGCATCCAATAGAGCTGCATTTCTGGTTAAGGCATCTTTGAAAGACGCAGGTGGAGGCGACAGATCTAATTAGGGGTGCGCTTTGGTTAATATGACCGTTACTCAGTATAACGGCTAATTAAGGACTGGTTGGTGCTATAACTTTAGCTGATGGATTCTAGAGAGAGATTTTAGATAGAAGGGAGAGAGCAAAGAGAGTTGAATTGGTTACAATTACATGACATTATTATTTTTTGCCTTTTTACTTTTTTATACTTGATACGTTAATATTGGTATACTTGATATGATAATATTTGATACTTTATAATCTAATATGTAATTTTTTATACGTTTTATGCTAATTGTTTTATGCGTTATAAGCTAATATTTGATACTTTATATGATAATACAGTAATTGTTTATACTTTATAAGCTGATCTTTGACATTTTATACGCTAAGTTTTTATACTTTATAGCTAAACTGAAAATTGATACGTTAATACGCTAATTTTTATATTTTATACTTTATACACTGATATTTTATATTTTATACGTTAAAGTAAAAATATTTTTTGAATTTCATATGCAAGTCGCATATATGCGACAAGAAGAATGCCCGTTAAAATTTTTATTTGTGTATATTATTGTTTTTTACATTCAAAAGGAATTTATATGGTTGAATAAAGTTTAGTATACAATTTTAAAAATTTTGAAATACAATAAATATTATCTGGTTTAAAATAAAACAATTTATATTGATCATGAATGGAATGTGTAGAAATTTCGTGGTTATATAACAAGTATAAACGACATATATCCATTGAACCTATCTATTTTATGCCCTCTTTTTTTATGTAGTTTCCCTCCTACCCATTTATCTTTCACTCACCCAAAAAGATGAATAAATAGCCAAATAACAAAAATTATAAGGCAATAACTTATGCAATAATAACAAAAACTATGATGCCCTATATACCGATACAAGGTTTTGAGAGGCAAAATTACCTTTACATTTAATAACTAATTAGAGTTTACATGAATGGATCAAGAAAAAAGCATATTCGTTAAGTCGCTAAATCTAATTTCTTCCATATCCTCTCCTCAAGCATACCTTCAAGAAGAGCAAGGACAGGCGGAGTACTTGTGACTGGTGTTGTGTTGTCATACTCAAAAACTCCAAGAACATGTGAGGGCTAGCGGTAGATATGACCACGGCTTATGAACTGCCGATTCATGGTTCCGTCTCCAATTTGGTTTTTTCCCCGCTGTTTACGGTTCGAAAATTTTTAAATAAAATTTGAAAAAAATAATATACACCAATTTCATATAATTAGAAAGTAATTCATTTATAAAGAAATAGAAATTTTTTGTATAGATATGAATTACCATGTACATACAAAACAAAATAAAACAAATATGTTATATACAAATTTACAAAATATTAAGTAAAGTTATATGTTTTATAGTAAATTTAAGTGTTTTTTCAATGTAAGCCATAACTCGTCAATGTAACGACTATGGTCCATAGCACCGATAGCATTAGGAAGACAATAAAAACTTTTTCGACAATTTAGATTCGTGATAAAATTAAAGTCATATACGTTCCATTAGCAAATTCAAGTTGGTTGGAGTAGTAAACTAAAACCATTGAATAAATAGAAATAAATGAAATAATAATAACTAAGAATATGAATTAAAATAAATAACTAACAATGGAATTAGGTAAAGAATGGAAAAAATAAATATATAATATTATTGAGAAATTAAAAGTTTAGTTTAAGATATTATGAGAGTATAGAACATGTGATAAATTTGACACTATTAAAATTAAGAAAATATCATTTGTACATGATAAAAGATAGAATTTTTAGAAAGACGATAATAAAAATAAAAAATTTGGAACCGACAGTTCAAAACCGACAGTTCATGGTTTTACACTATTAAAATTAAGAAAATATCATTTTACATGAGAAAAGATAGAATATTTAGAAAGACGATAATAAAAATAAAAAATTTGGAACCGACAGTTCAAAACCGACAGTTCATGGTTTTAAAAAGAGGTGAACCGTCGGTTCTACCTGCAACCCGCAGGCTATCGATGGTGCAATATCTATATATATACAATATATTTTCTTGCTCGCTGTTGCATGCAAATTATTCTTTAGTTGTCAATTGCCAGTTGCCAAACAGAACAAAATGATAATCAAAAGGCTAATTAATAATAATAATAATAATAATAATAGTAATAATAATAATAATAATAATAATAATAATAATAATAATAATAATAATCATAATCATAATCATAATAATAATAATAATAATAATAATAATAATAAAAATAACACGACCACAAGTGACCTTGCATATTAGGGACTCTTCCCCTTTTCTAGGTTTTTTCAAAATTATGCCCCTATAAAACTATAATGTATGTTATCAAAATTATGAGACTCCTAACAAACTATAAATGTATGTAAGCGTACTTATAATGTTTTCTATATCAATAAAAAATCATTATTCATGCATTATACTTAAGGTAATATATCCTTATAATGATTAGGTATTATATGTATAATCAAAACAATCCATATGTATACCATTACAGTTACAGGTGAATTATTGATCCATTATACACGATAATAACCTGTACAAATAAGGTTAAGGTTATACGATGCTTATCATGATTATTGCATTTATAATAATCAAAGAATCAATATTAATGTTATACACCTATAGGGGAAATACTAATAAGGTTAAGGTTATATAATCAAACAATCAATATGTATAGTGTGTATCATTTTTAAGAATCATCCTGATAAAGTCTTTATCAGGCACCAATCATTAAATGTCATGTAAGACTTTTTTAGTATTACACCATAATAATAATACATCTCACTTATATCATATAATTAACTAAAACCCTTAAATTTACGAAAAAAAATCAAATGCACTAAAATGATAAATACTTCCATAATTCATTCATATAATTAGTTTAAAATTATCGTGTATTTAATCGATCAAATGTTCAAATCACTACAAAATTAAAAAAATTAAATATCACTAAAATTAAATCTACAATTATTATACCCTAACCAAGATGTGAGTGATGATATTGTTTCATTAAAATCGGGATTAAAGGAATAAAATATCACTAAAATTAAATCTACACTTATTAAGCCCTAACCAAAATGTGAGTGAAACTTATGATATTGTTTCACTAAAATCAGGAATTAAAAGAATAAAATATCACAAAAATTAAATTTATAATTATTAAACCCTAACTCAAACCCTACTATGTGATTTTAATCACATAATAATATCAAAGATGTTTGAGAAAAATCAAAGATTTTGAAATGTATATCTTTAATTTTTTTTTCATGTTTAATTTAGTGTTTAAAGGTTTTCATGCTTAATTGTATAGTATAGATAGAGTATTAAAAAATGTTGACATGGCACAAAATGAGTGGTGCCCAAGAAGGGCTTTATCAGGATGATTATGATAAATGTTTTTCTCATATGTATAATATAAATTAAAGATGAATTTCTGTATACTGTAGCTGTATCCGTATTTTTCTGTCAATCAAAAACTTATTTGTTTCGGTTATAAATGATAATAAATGTATGTATAATCAAAAAAGCAATATGTAAACTAAGATAGAATGATAATTTATATTTTTTTGTTTCCCAATACAAAAATAATATGGGTATAATAAAATAATTTCAAAATATTTTATATAATTTATATGAATATATCAACTAGAAAAAAAAGATGTCTAAATTATAATTAAAATTTCATGATCATATGTAGGTTCCACAGTATTTTATATTTGTCAAATATGTTGAGGACTTTACCTATTTTTAATTAAATATAAAAGATATGTGAAATGTAAAGTTTTAATGTAGAATTATCAATTTTACTTGTAAATTAAATGGTAGTATCATAGAATCTCAATATATGTTGGAATTAAAATTCTAACGATCATAACTCAATGAAATACAAAATAATAACTAAACTAATTTCTAAAAGAGTGTAGGATTGAAAACCAAATTTCTCATTTGAATCCATCTGAAGAGTATTTCTCAAAAAGATTTGCATGAATTAAAGATAGCAAAATGTAGCCAAGAACAATCTGCCGAGAAGGGCTAACCGTTCAATCTCTTGGTTTAGCAGTTTTTACCAATTGACGGCAAATCATCCTTGGCTGCATTCTACTATCCTCCTCTTCATATAAATAATCTTAGAATATAAACATTTTTCTTCAACCCATGCATACTCGTAGTTACACAAAAATCATCTTTATATAAGCATCAAGGTTGACATCTTTGTGTGCTGATAATCAATGGTTCTGATAGAGATTATCTTTTGACATACTTCCCATAATGAACAAAGGAATCATTATATTCGATGATTGTGAAAATTGAAAAAATCGCCCCACATGGAAAAGAATAATTTTGATTACATGGAAAGAGTGCTTATGGCCCTAAATTGTGGTGATAATTTTTATTTTGCAGAGGAGATAAGTATTTTTTTTTTGGAAACAAAGAAAAGGCAAACTAATTAATATAAATTACTCAATTAAGGTAGCCCTGATCTCCTTCCTTTTTTTATATGATTTATTTAGTTGTTGCATGATTCAAAACTACCAAAAAATCAATTACAAATATCACATATGGAAACAAGATTGCATAATAATTAAATTATTTGATTAAGTGTATGTGACTTTATTTCAATAATTAATTCTCTAGAAATTTTGTGTCAATTGTGTGGGATGTGACTTTAAATTGAACCAAAAAAAAAATCCAACTCGTTTGATGAGGCGAAAATTCTAAAACATTCTAGGAATAGAATTTTGGGACATTGTTTTTGGTCATATCTAGATGAGAACAAAGCATGTCAATGGAGAGAAGAAGATAATTTGATAGGTATATGTCATTGTATTATGAGTGAATAATTTAAAAATCTCTCCGGAATTTACATTTTGACTACCCCTAAAAGTTTTGGCCGTTTGAATTATTTCGGACTACCAATTTGACCGTCCAAATCTATATGAAAGAATGTTGAAAAACTCTCTAAAAATTTAATTCAGACAACCCCTGGAGAGTTTCAGCCATACGAACCTATTTGTCCTGCGAGTAATGGCTAGTTTTGTGAAACCAAATGGTTTATCCCTCTTCTACTCCATATATCATTCTATAAATACTAACTGTGAAAATAGCGGTTAGATTTTGATCCAAGAGTTTTAAACTTATAAAAAAACTCTCCAAAACATCAAAAGAACAAAGATTTGCTCATTATTCATAAAGTTAAAAGATTGATCTTTTAATTTGTACTTCATTTTTTATTGAGCTAACCTTTCATCTTTGTAAAAATATTTTTTGAGAAGAATTATTGTGAGAGCTTCAAGTGATTGTATCTACCCTATTATGAGGGCATTCCATCATTTATAATTTTAAATTAGTAAGGTTGAAAGGTTTCTCCAAGAGGGAGAGTAAAAACTCAACTCATAGTTTGTGATAGCTATTGAGTTAGTTTCACCTTCTTTGTAAAAGATTTGGATCTCACCTTTGGTGAAGAGATCATTTAGGTGAAAGCCTAAACTTGAGAGTTTTGATAGTAGATATAGAGTTCTCCAAGAGGGAGACTTGAACAACTCTAAATCCTAGTGTATTTTACTTATTATAATTCCTGTATGCCTTGTTTAATTCTCTATTATTATGATTTATGTTGAAGTATTTAATAATCTTACTTGTGCTTCATTTGAGATAGTGTAGTGATTGGTCTATGAATAGAACTGTTTTATTAGAACTATTGCATTAGTGCACCAAACATACACACACACAGTATTTATTTAAATATCTTAAAGAAATATTTTTGTAGCATAACTTATTCTTGTAAGATTTTTAATTGTCTAACCTAATTCAACCTTCTTGTAGGTTCCCATAAGATTAACAAATGGTATCAGAATTTGGTCTCTATATATTTAGGTTTAAAAACCTTAGAGCAAAAATTTTGGAAATCAACAACGTCATGTTCTTAGAAGGGCAATTCATAGTTAGATATCCCATTTTTAATGAAACTAATTATATATGTTAAAGAGATAAAATTTAAATATATTTAAAATCTATTAATATAGAATTATGTTATATTGTAGAAGAAGTACACTATAAGGCCTTGATCGCCATAGATGAAGAAACTAGAGAGAAGAAAGAAGTGATAGACAAAAATAATAGAAAAAATCTCACCCTAAATGCAAAAACAACAAATGAATTATACAATTCACTTACTGAAAGTGAATTTAGTAGAATCAAAGGGTGTAAAAATGCCTAAGAAATTTGGAAAAAACTTAGAGAAGCATATAAAGGATTGGAGAATATTAGGGAGGAGAAAAAGTCTACCTTTAACTCAATATAAAAGCTTTGAAATGGAAAGCTATGAATCAATTGATAAATATGTTGTAAATTCAATAGCATAATTAGTATTTGACAAAATTAAAAAAAAAATTCTACCCCTTAAGTGAAAAAAAATAGAATAATATTAAATGCATTGGCTAAAGAATGGAAATCTAAAGCCATAGAAATTGAGAAAGCCAAAAACTTAAGGGAATTACCTATTGATCAATTGATTGGCTCACTCATGTCTTTTGAATTCAAAATTAGGTCAAAGCAAAAAGAAAAAAAGTCAAAAAATAAAAAAGAACATGGCTCTTAAAGCTTAGTTACATTGATAAAAGTGAACAAGATGATGAAGAGAAAGGAGTTGGCAACATGTGCTTGATGATTGTAATGATGATGGGCTCAAATTTTATGTGCCTAAGTTAATTGATGAACTCAAGAAGATTCAAAGTCAAAATAAATAATTTAAGGCAAAATTACAGAAAGCTACTAATTGCAATCAAGACTTGATCATCAAATGTGAAATTATAGTGAAGGAAAAAGACAATTTGAAATTTGATGATGAAAAGCTAACCTTAAAAAAATAAGAAAGTCAAGGAAGAAATAAAAAACTATAATTTGGTTAGAAAAGAGCATATAGATATAAAGAAACGAATTGGGGATCTTAACACTTGCTTAGCTAAATTCATTTAAGAAAAGGAAAATTTAGAAAATCTCTTAGGAAATAAAAGGTTTGAAAGCAATAGATATGTTTTAGGGTATATATAGAGAGAGGAATCACAAAACTCACACCCTAAATTTGTTAGAACTAACCATAGTTCATATCATCACCATTATAATAGTAGAGTACAAAACATTAAAAATGATTCACACTATCATCATTATGGATGTAGAACACATAATTTACATTATCACCATTTTAATAGTTGTAAGCTCTAAGGCAACCTAAGAGGGGGGGGGGGGGGGGGGGGTGAATTAGGTTTCTAAAAATTTCTTATACAACAATCAATTCAAATTCAATTCAACAATGATGAGTGAGTAGTGTGACTTGCATCAAGTGTAATATCAAATGATGTTAATGTAATATTCTAACAACGCAATGAATATATACTTCAATTCCAAGTGCAGTAAATTAAATCACGAACAAGATGAAATAATTGTAAAAACTGAAAGCAATAAAGAGCAATTGACACAATCAATTTAGAGTGGTTCAAGTCTCCCCCTAGGAGCACTCTACATCCACTACCCAAGTTTCCCAACTTAGGATTTCAACCTCTTCACTATGAAGTGATCTCTTTTCTAGTGGTGAGATCAAAACAACCACTTTTACAACCCAAGTATTTCAACTTAGGATTTCACCCAATTTATAGTGGTTCAAGCCTCCTCCTTGGGCACTCTACTTCCACTACCCAAGTTACCCAACTTAGGATTTTAACCTTCCCACTACCCAAGTTTCCCAACTTAGGATTTCAACCTTTTCACAATAGAAGATTAATAGTGAAATTACAACCCACAATTTGGGTGGATATGATAAATTGAAGTTCACAATATGATTCCTATAATGAAATTTACAACTCAAACTATATAGCTCAAGAATAAGATGAAGAACTCAAGAAAGGCTCAAGAAACTTTTGATCTTTTGTTTCTTTTGAAATCAAATTGAAATGTATGAGTTGTAGAGAGTGTTTTTCAAAATTAGAAGCTCAAGGAATCAATGGAAGAGTTGTTCAAACGTTTGTGCATTTGGTGGTATTAAAACCCTTAAGAAAAAGACAAGAAAACGTTCATGTTTGACATTCAAAAAACTAGCCGTTATGAGTTTCTCTGGATAGTTTCGGACGTCCGAAACTTGGCCAAGGTCGTCTGAAACTTTTGACCCATTTGTTGATATGATCCCGACAGAATTTGGAAACACGTAAAACATGAAAGTTATAGCTCTTTCTCTTAGCTTTCAAATGGTATTAGAATCACTCCATTTGGACTTAAAATGAGAGAGATATGATCTAAATACTAAACCCTGGCATGACTCATCCGAAACTCAAACCTTTGAAACTCATTTCTCTGGACAGTTTCGGACGGGCGAAACTTGGCCAAGGTCGTCTGAAACTTTGGACCCAGTTTTCGATATGAGCTTGAAAGAATTTGGAAAAACGTAAAACATGAAAGTTGTAGTCCTTTCTCTTAGCTTTCCAATGACACTTGAATCACTCCAGTTGGACTTAAAATGAGAGAGATATGTTTGAAATACTGAACACTGGCAGATTTCTTCAGCTTAATCTCAATTTTTGTTTTCCAAAATCATTTGTGCAACTCTTTGTGACTTTGTGCAAGTGTGTTCCTCACTTTTACTACTACTTTTGAAGTTCATTTGAGGACTAACAACATTTTGAAAACATTTTTACTTGAGCATCATTTGAAGATTAAAAAAACACTTTGAAAACATTTTTACTTGAGCATCATTTGAAGATTAAAAACACTTTGAAAACATTTTTACTTGAGCATCATTTGAAGATTAAAAACACTTTGAAAACATTTTTACTTGAGCATTAAAAGAGTAGATCAACTTCTTGAGCTATTTACACAAATAAACTAATTTACCATATTTTCATATCTTTTGCACTTCAAATTCTTTCTTCAACCGATAATACTCCATGTTTGGCTTCTTTGTATATCATATTTTCATATCTTTTGCACTTCCAATTCTTTCTTCAACCGATAATACTCCATGATTGGCTTCTTTGTATATCTATCACATTGAAACACTTTTTCAACCATTAGCATAAACATAATTGTTTGTTAATCATCAAAATAAGTAAGATTAAGACTCTAAGTCTCACAATCTCCCCCTTTTTGATGATGACAAACCAATTATTTGATTTAGTAAATAACAAGTGTAATGCATGAATATTTCTCCCCCTATGTGTGTACTTTATAAATATATGAACATTTAAGTATATGCTCCCCCTAAATGATTACTTCATTTTTATGTTATTTTTCTCCCTTTACATATACATCTTATGACTTATAATTTTCATCACATAATATATATATTTCTCCCCCTTTTGGCATCATCAAACTAAGAATGTGAAAATAACATTTCATTCTTTTTGTTTTTTTTTTCTCTCCCTTAAATTTATATTATATAACAATACTCATCACTTAATCACATAGACTACCTTTCTCCCCCTTTTGTCATCAACAAAATAAGTGAGCTCAAATGACATGATACCATAAAATAACATACCTTTCTTCCCCTTTGCCATCAACAACATAATATGTTTCTCCCCTTTTTTTTTACATCAACAAAATAAGTGAGCTAAAAATAATATGATTCCATAACATTTATCTCCCCCTTTCATTCTTTTGTGTTTCTTTTTCTCAAACAACACATCTTTCTCCCCCTTTCATTCTATTTTTGTTTTTCTCCCCCTTTGTGTATACTTCTATTTCATTGTATGCTTTAGTTTTCTCTTTTCTAATATTCTTCTTCCTTTTGTTCTTCTCCCCCTTTTTTGTTCTTTTATCCATTACATGATTCCATTCTTTTCCCTTTTATTTTTCTCTTTTCTTCTCCCCCTTTTTGACATCATCAAAATAAGAATGTGAGCACATATAAAATTATGTTATATCTTTTCATTTACCTTGTTTCCTTTACCTTTGAACAACAACATATGATATAGGAAACCATCAAAAAATCATAGGACTACCTTTCCACTCCTTGCAACCTAATGGGTGGCTAGGCAACACAAAAATGGTTAAGTATAGGAAATTTTGTAAAAATTTTGGCAGAGTTTCCTTTGTTTATAAACTAATTCCACATGCCATCAACCCAAAATTTTGACAAAAATCCAATGCACAACATATAAGTATTCAATCATATGACATTCACAAGAGTCATAGAGACTAATGCACACTTAAATTTTCACCATGGAAGATAGCAAAGACCATAGATGTTTAAACAACATGGATACCAAATTAAGTCAAGAATGATACCAAATCATAACATCATCATTTTCAATAATGAATCATAAGAAAACATAAGAAACTTATCAAGCTACCTTAGTAATCAAATGATTGTATTCTACAATGTGTTCATTTAAATGCACAAGGCCATTATAATGCCAATTGAAAAAGAATTCTTCTCAAATGTTTACAATCCAATACAAGCCACAAAAATGCACAATATACCATATTTCAAAGTTTGCAACCAAACGATAGTACCATTTTGCACAAAATATATCATAATCACCATGGAAATTAATGCACAATTTAATCTTCACCAAAAGAAATAGCCAAATCCAAGAATGGTTAACCAAATGAAGGAACGGGATAAAGAACATCAAAATGTCAATAATAAAACACAAGAAACTAATGCAAGTCCTAAGGTACCACAATCCATGTTCTATCATTCCTTTGAGGTATCAATTTTGATTGTTTAGCACATGATTGAATTCTAGCACATTTCATTTTGATTTCAAAAGAAGCATAGAAACTAAGACACAACTATATTTTCAACAAACGAGACGGTAAAATCCAACAGTGATTAAATACAATGGATAATGGGATAAATGTATGTTTTTGCAAAATTAATGGCAATTTCATCTTCAAAAATAACTTCAAGTCCACCAAGGCTTCTGAAGTTTGATTGCCATGCTTGATTCTCATTCATTTTCTTGATGTTAGCACAAATTTCAACATAATACCAAACAAATTTCTTCACAAAACTCACCATTATCGTACCATTAAAATCAACAAGTTGATTTGTATTCAAACATGAATTGTAAAAAGGAATGAACAAAGTTGGAAAACATTTTCTTTGCACAAATGAATCGACTTCATGAAATTTGTTTTGTCCATACTTTCCTTGAGAGAAAATAACACACTTTCTTTGTAAGAACATCATCAAATGTTTGACACATTCAACAAACCACAAGTATTCAAAACTAAAATCAATTTCATGTAAGACACTTAGAATTTTAAGCATTCCAAACTTCCCTACCAATTTACCCTCATGTGTATATTTTGCAAGTGACTCACATATAGGCACTCAAACTCTAGTATCTCTAAATAGACACTCAATATGCTAAAGTAGTCATCATTTGAGCGCAATCTTTCCACATTTGAATCGCTTCATGTGAAATTTCAAAAGAAGAATTGGACTTAATGAAAGATATATTTTCCATATAATCATCATTCAAAGAACGCTTCCTAAAAATAAAGAAATTAACACGGAATTGACATTCTTTCAAAGCCACAAAACCAAAATGCAAATGTGAAACAATATTATGCTCTTAAGATATGAAGTTTTTATTGTAAAGGCACCATCTTGAAGACATCATACAATGCATGTTTCAATACAAAAATAGATTGTAAATTCAACATATTTCCAAAGCACAAGCTACACCTTGAAACATATCAAAAGATCTAACACATGCACTAAAATAAAACTTCTTATCAATTCAATTCACATCATAGAGTAAACTGCCCATACCTTTTGGAGTAAAACAAAACCCAGTTAGCAATTTGAGCTTTATACCTCTTGAAGGACAATCATCATGTGACAATGTTTTAAGCAACGAACCTCCAAATTTCTTTGGCAATTCCTCAAGCAATAGACAACCAAATTTTTCCTTGAGAGTGCATATGCCACAACATTTTCTTTGCCTTGTACATCATATACTTACTTTGGGGTCATGGGAACAAGGATAATAGATTTGTTATTTTGCACAAGAGAATATTTGTTGCTAAAACCATCATGCTTAACTCTCCTATCAAACATCCATAATTTCCTAACTAACATTATTTTCACCACATAGATCAGTATTTATAATGATAGAAGACAACTAATTTTTTTCTCCCTCTTACTAACCGCAATAAACCCACTTTTTTTCAAAATAACATACTTTAAAAAAAATATTACCAAAATAACACACTTTTCAATTATATTCCCTTAATAACACTCTTTTTGTCACATAAGTCTCAATTAGCCAATGTGAAAGACAAACTATTCTCTCTTTCCACAAATTATTCTTTCCTATAATTTTCTCTTTCCATCTCTCTCTTTGATCTTTCCTTATTTTTTTTCTTTTAATCTCTCTTCACAAATAATTTTCTCTCTCCACCTTTCTCTTTCATTTTTTTCTTATCTTCTTTTAATTTTCCCTTATTTTCTTCTTTTAATTTTTTCCCTTATCAAAATTAACATATTTTTTCCTTTATCAAAACTCAAGATCATGAAGGAAAAATTTAAAACACAGTAAAATAATTTAAAGTAAAATCGTTACAAAGAAAACTAATTGTAAATGAAAGAATTCATTGAAAATAAAACTAATTGTAAATAATTTTGAAAAAAAACCTACTTATTCCCATTTAAGCATTATTATACTAGTTAAAATTGAGAGAGGGAAATAATCTACACAATAAAGATCAATGAATATAAGAAAAACCCATAGTGATTATAATTTTGAGCAATCACAAAAATTAAAATTCATGTATTATTAAATTTGTGTGTTTTGTTTAACAAATAATAATGATATGAATTTTATTCTTGTGACCATTTATTAAAGAATTCTAATTAAAACTTATGTATTTAAATAATTATAATTAAAACCTATGTATTTAAATAATTCTAATTAAAATTTATGTATTTAAAGAATTCTAATTCAAATTTATGTATTTTGTTTAAAAAATATGACTGATTTTATATTTCTTACTCTGACCATCTAGTAAGTCATTTATTAAAGAATTCTAATAGGTATTTTCATGTATTTTACTGAATGATTTGAAAAAAAAAACTATTATTTCTCCAAGACAAAGTAATAAAATTTTTTTATTAATTGATAATGAAGTAATAATTTTTAAAATTGAACATTAACATAGAGAAGATAATTTTCAATTAAAAGTGAGAAAAAAATTGGAAGGGAGTAATAGTTTTTCTTTTATTAATACTCTTTTAAATTGAAAAATAAATGAGAGAATATAGTAACTTTTTCTTCCATGGTGGATAGTTGAAATATACGTGGCGAAAAGAATGTTAGTTGGGGAATTAAATTTGAAAGTGTGTTAGGATGAAAATATTTTTTAGAAATCATGTTATTTTGAAAAACACTCCATAAAAAATACTAAATTATTTAATTTAAATATTAAATATATATATATATATTCTATATATACATATATATAAACTAATTAATATTTTGGTTTTAGTCATTGAGTTCTATTAAAATACTACATTGAATTACATTAAAATCTATTTCTAAACAAAATAATTAGGAAACTAACTAATTTGATTTTTCAAAATTAAAGCACGATTAATATTATTTCCTTAATATTTTTTTTAAATACGTTGTTAAACATATAAAAGCAAATTGATGTTAGTGTTTTAGTCATTGACTTCTATTAGAATACTACATTGAATTATATTAAAATCTATTTCTAAAAAAAATAATTTAAGAAACTAACTAATTTGATTTTTCTTTAGTCATTGACTTCTATTAAAACACTACATTGAATTACATTAAAATCTACTTCTAAACAAAATAATTTAGAAAACTAATGAATTTGGTTTTTGAAAATTAAAGCATGATTATATTATTTCCATAATAAATTTTTTAAATACACGGTGAAACATATAAAAGCAAATTGATGTTTTGCTTTTAGTCATTGACTTCTATTAGAATACTACATTGAATTACATTAAAATCTATTTCTAAACAAAATAATTTTGGAAACTAACTAATTTAATTTTTCACAATTAAAACACAATTAATATTATTTCCTTAACAAATTGTCTAAATACACGGTGAAACATATAAAAGCAAATTGATGTTTTGGTTTTACTCATTGATTTCTATTAGAATACTACATTGATTTACATAAAAATCTATTTCTAAACAAAATTATTTAGGAAACGAACTAATTTTATGCACACTACAACAGACCAAGTATGTCTAGGTGGTTTGGGGATTTTGTTGAGCCTTATCATGGTTGCCCACCAAATAGAGTGGTTAACACACGACCAACGCCTGGAGTATTTGGCAACTTCTCTCCACCAATATATCATGAACCATGGCATAACTAACAATAGAGCAATGGGTCTTATCTTATGCAAGAAGAAGAACTATATCTAGAAGACATGTTGTCTCAGATTTTGGTTACACTTGATAGAGGTGCATATGGTGAAACAAGGTAAGCTCAAATGGAAGAGGAGCTTCAAGGGCAACAACAGAGACTTGATCAAATCAATGCCTTAATGAGCAACATGTGGGAACAACTTGAGACACCAGTTCAAGATGCTCAAGGCCACTCAAAAGGTATATCTCTCCTTACTGAAACACCAACTCCTGAGGAAAATCATTGTGATATGCATGAAAATGTTGATTGTGGATTAAAGTTTCCAAGAGAGTTAGAGTTTACAAGTATTGGGGATGTTATACGTGAGTGCTCTGTTGATGATTCTTTTGTTCATGAACATTTGAGTCCTTCTGATGAGAATGATGCCTCTAGTGATGAGCTTACTTATGATGAATTTAGGGCCTTTTGGTTTCTTACTGTCAAAATAGGGGGTGTGTCCAATGTTGAGTCTTACCTTAACTCTATAGGTTTCCATGAGAACAATAATGTTGGTAGACTTACTTTCTATGCTTCCTTTGAATACCCTGTGAATTGTACAGAGACACATCTCATTGATAAATGTGTGAGCATGAATGGAACTAATATTGCACTTGCTAAAGTAAAGCACAACATGATCATTGAGCACTTTGTTAAGGCACCAACTCCTAAAATTGTGAATGAATCTGAAGCTATAAATGGTGACCAACAAATAGAGAACAATGAGATACCTTTGTTAAATATGCATAGTGAACCCAATTTTGTTAACAAAGGAAAGACCCAAAATGGTGCCCATGTTAGTTTGTGTGATGAAGATTTAATGTTTTGTAAAGAAATTGCTAACATGGTGGAAAATTGCTTTATTGATGCATCCATTTTTGAAATCACTGATGAGTTTGTTGAGACCATGAATGCACAAACTGTGGTTGAGCTTTGCAGGGTTTTAGAGCCAAATTCGGTGGAAGAAGTAAATGAGGTGTTTCCCATGGAGGAGCATACATGGTTTAAAATAGAGTTTATTGAAATTGTTCCCCATGTGCATGAGCTCAAACACCTCTTTCTTAAAAATATTCGTCCAGTGCCCTACAGGAGGAAAAAGAGTGCTTATAAAAGAGCATTCTTCTAGTACAGAGATGGGTATTCTGAATCTTGAAGGAGGAGGCTTCATGAATAAAGTTTAGCAGGAGACTGAAGAAACCCAGAACTACTTACTATACTTTTCTTGAATAAATTGATGTTTGATTTTTTAGTTTGCTTTTGTTTTGTTTATGTAGTTAGTGTGTCTTTTGTGTGCAGGAGCTTCAAGCAAAGGCCACACAAATGCTAAGTATGGGGGTGTTATCAAAGCGCTAATAACATGACCTATTATACACCACCAAGACCCAAGGTCATAGTGTGCCACTCACTTGCACACCTCACTTATTCTCTACTCTCTCTTGTACATCTCAAGCCACAACTTACACTCACGCACAGTCTGTTTATGTAGTACCACCACTTTAACACCAAGTTTCCAACAAGTCACTATTCCCTCATGTTTGTCCAATGTAAGGTATGAGCTCATTCCTTGGTGCTTTATTGAACTCTATTCTCTATGGGAAATACATTCTTGAACTTCCATAGTCTAATTTGATGTGAATATTTTCTAGTTGGTTGGTTTTCATGCATATTATAGAAAGTGTGAAGAGGTAACCATGTATGAAATTTTAACTTTCCATGAACATAGTGCACTATTGGGATGCCTTTATTGCATGGAGTTCTACTTTAAGAAGGAATACATGGTGAGTGTACTTACATGAATGTATGTTTTATACTTCATATAGTGAGTTGTGTTCTTTTGGTTCAAAGATTCATGAGTTCGAGTGTGGGGGTCTTCAAGTGCAAAGGCTGACCAAAGGAGAGACAAAGCTGAGCATGGTGCATGTGGAGTTTAATGGACTACACTCATGAAGGGAAAGTTGAGGACAAGGGCACTCAAACCAGAAAACATTGAATGTCATAGTCTACAAACATAAGGGAGTTCCTGAACCTATTCTTTTACTTTACATTGGGGACAATGAATTTTAAGTGTGGGGGAGGGAATGTTAGCTATGGTTTATGCCTTTTAGAATTCACATGGTTATTCTCCTTCATGAACACATTTTTTTTATGCGCTTGCTTGATTGGTGATGCTGGAGTTAGTTTGTTTGTTGATGTTATGTGACTGTGGTTGTTGTGCTGATTGGAAGTAGTTGTTGCTAGGCATGCGATGCCTTTAAATTTGACTATATGTGTTGCCTATGTGAATTGCTAAGGGAAATGGAGGTGGTGTGATTTTGTGTCTAGTGTGGAATAAAAGGCAGTAACTATCACTAGCCTTGTTGTATGCTCTCTGTTTCAAACGCGATAAATGTGGAGTGTTATTGTTGTTGTGTTGTGTAAAAGTTGTCCTAGTTCATTTGCAACACCAGCAATTGCAATGTCATCGTCCAATCTATCCTCATTTATTCATTCATTCTGCATGCTAAATTTTTTGTTAGCTGGTTTCAGAACTCATTCGATTAATACAAACTGTTGGTCAAGGTATAATGTTAAGGTACGATAGAGTTGCCAACAAATTCTTTGACATAGGAGAGAATTTATGTGTTATTTTATCTTGTTTGTGCATTCTACTTGTAAACATTTGTTCTTGCATTTGAGTGTATAGTCTATTGAAGACATACATGGACATGAGGTGCTTGAGAAAAGATGTGGGCAAAAAGAAAAAGTCTGTGGGAAATAAAGGGAAAAAAGAACTATAAAACCCTGGTAGCCAAGCACCAAAGTGCGGCAAAGTTGAAAAATATTATGCTCCAATGTGCACACAAAAAGAAAGAGGGAAAAACCTCAAAGAGTTATGTGAATAAATACCATTGATCTCAATGTGCTAAGTGTTAGTGTGTGTGGACAACATACTGTAGTGCTAGAATTTCTAATAAAGTATTTGCTTGAGTACTTTGCATAAATAGAGAAGGTGACCAAGAAAGCTCTCAGTGCACACATCACGTTGACAACTTGGTCTTTATTCATTGTTCGTTGATTGACAATTAGTATGAACTTGTGTGGAAATCTAGAACTGGAAAAATTAAAAAGGTTTGTGCATACGAAAACTTTTAGGATTGAACAGGATAGTGATATTACAAGTGCTGTGTTTTGAAAATGGTAGAAAAGCTTATAATGTTCTATTTTGCTCGGGACTAGCAAAAGTTTAAGTGTGGGGGAGTTTAATAAGTCAGTTCTATACTGACTTATATGTTATAAATCCTTGAGCTTTTGTGTGGATTTAATGTGAAAATCTGACTTGATGCAGAACTTGTGTGCTAAAATGTTTAAGAAATGATATCTGTGAAGATTGTGAAGAATGTTGAAAATGTTGTGTAAATAATGTGCAATGTGCATTGGAATGAGTACACATTTTTGACACCACTGCTCTCACAATTGTCACGCACACATGAAGTCCCAGCAAGCACTTAACACGCACACATTTCACACACCAAGCACACACATCACACACATCGCGCGCCCAACTCGCACGGGCAGGCGGGCCAAGCACCCATCAGCTCACCTTCTACTCCGCTCATCCTCGCACACACTCGCACTCACCGTAACACACTCGTTCACTACATTTTCACAATTGCACGTGCTGTCAATCATCACCTACATTTACTAGCACTCACATTGACACAAGTTGCACGCAATTAAGGTACAACACTTAACACGCACAACTGAATCACAAGCACAACAATTATTGAAGATTTCCAAGAGTTTGACAAAATGCATCCTTAGCACTTAAGCAATCGTTGGTGATGACCTGAAATACATGACCTCATTTTCACTTACGGAATTTGATAGGACACGTGTCACCAACTGATCGTGGCTAAAAATAATCGTGGCTAAAAATACCTATTTTTACCCCTCATTTACTTAAGTTTATACTTGTCTTTGAAGATTTTATTGTTGTTTTATGTGTTGTTTGTTGAATAAATGCAGGATTTCAAGTTCAATGAGGCTAAAAGAAATAAAATCTAGATTTGATATGAAAGCGTGGGAAAAAAGAACAAAAAATCACTCAATTCGGATTACCAAAGACAAGATGGCACAAAGGAGCAAAGATGGGAATGCAAGGCAAAACTGGGCAGAATACAAAGCAAAGTTAAAATGAGCATATCTCGGCTTCTATTTAACAAAAAAAAAAGAGTTATTGGATGTTTTGGAAATATCTACGAGAGTACTAAACTCTTATGTTTGGAATTATGCCCAAATCTGCTGGCAAGATGGTTGAAATTGAGGCTCAAGTCAACATACACCAAAGAATTCGGAAAATCAGAAGCCTATGTCACAGTTTTGGAGAATATTCATAACTTTCATTCCAGAACTCCAAATTAAATGATTCTTAATGCATTAGAAAGCCAAGAGGCAGGGCTACAATTAGTATGAAGACAAAAATGCCCATTTCGGCACGGGAGACATTCAAAATAGCATCCCAATATCATCTAAGTGTGCTATCTGAAATACTGAAAATAGTGGCTGCGAGACAAACACTTTTGGAAATTGCATTTCAGCCCTTATTTTAGAATAAGTGGGGTACTTTATGTAATTATTGATTTTTAGTTATTTCACTAACTATTTAAGTTTCTTCAAGACTAAGTTAGGTATCTAGGACACAATTAGCAATAGCTTAAAAGAACAAACCTTTTAGTGTGTGTGTTCTTGGTGTTTTCATTTCTTAGGAGAGAATTCTTGAAGTCTTGGCTAATTGGAGGTGAAATCAAAGGGAAGCTTGAATCTTTAGCTTGGAATCAACATTTGGGAAGTGTCCCCATCTTGGGTTGTCTCTTCCTTTGCACTTTTTTGCTAAATTCATTGCTTAATTTACTAGTTGGGTTTGCTCTAATTAGCCATGTTGGGCTAAATTGTGTGGTGTCTTTGGAATTAGGCTATGGGCTTTTGATAATTTGTTTGTATGGTGATGAAATGTTATGGGCTTGATTATATATTTCATATGCTTGATTTTAAGGTCACATTTCTTGTACAATATCCTTGACTTGAAAGTGAGAATTGGGTCATATTGTGAGTAGAATATTAATCCATTGCATGTTGTGATGAAGAGACTTCTTTGTCTATGATAATGTTGATTGAATCTATTCCATGAATTAGCACTAAGAATATGAAAACCAAGTCTACACTAGCATGACAACCTAGTTGGGGCCTTGGCTTGGAAGTTGTGGATTTGCAATGGCATAGAATCGATTGGTTTGATTGATCTATTAATTGTGGTTGAGTTTGGTCCGGTTATAGTCTTAACCACGAAATTTCTACAAGACAACATTAAACCACATTCTTCAAGATATCACATGAATCACCAATGATACAAATGATTGAGAAACCTAATGCTAAATTCCAATGATACACTTATCTACTTGATTTCTACTCCCTAATTTTGAAGCTATAAGTCCTAGATCAAATAGGTTAACTTTAGTGTAGGTTTAGTCTTGTTGTATTTTATCTTGTTTTCTTTCCTTAGTTGCATTTTTCATTACTCAACATACTAGACACGAACTCTCAACAAGACCCCTCTCTCCATGGAATACGACCCTTTGCTTCCAAGTGCTACATATTTAGAGTTAGGGTATTTGTTTGTTTGGGTTGCACGATAAACTCACTCAACAAAATGGCGTCGTTGCCGGGGAGGAGCTGTTTGTGTTGATATTAGTGTTTGGTATTTTGAGTAGATTTTGTACATATTTTTTTTATTTTTCATTTGTGCATTGTTTTTGCATTTTGTGTTGTCTTGAATTTTGTGATTATCTTGTTTTCTTTTTTGACTTGCTACTTTACATTTAGTCCATTTTACTTGTTTTGTGTTTTGTGGTCTTTTGAATCTTTTGATTATATAGTTTGGTGTTTTACTTGGTATTTTGTCTTTGGTACATTTTACTTGTTATTGTTTTGTGGCTATTGTAGGTTAATTTGAAGGGACTTGAGGATTCCTTTTTGTGTCAAGGTTCAATCTTAGAAAATATGGCTACCCATGATGAACAACGTCCAATAATGTTTGGGGAGCTATATGAGCCTCAATTTGTAAATCGTAATAACTTGTGTGAACTTGATGTTGAAAGCTTCCTCATTCCCCCCGAACTCATATATTTGATTCAAGAGAAGGTTGTTTTCCAAGGTTTTGAGCATGAAGATCCTTATGACCATATTGATGATTTTCTCCATATATGCAAAACATTTATGATACAAGGAGTTTCTCGAGATGTGGTGAGAAGAATTCTCTTTCCATTTCATTGGAAGGGAAAGAAAAAAAATGGTACAAAACATTGAGAGTCCTTTCTTCGGCGACAGTTGAGGAGCTAAGAAGGAGATTTATCATGAAATTCTTTCCCCCTAACAAGGTTGAGAAGTTGAGGATGGAAATCTTCATATTTTGTCAAGATGAAGGAGAATCTCTTCGTGAAGCTTGGGAGCAGTTTGGAGAGATGTTGAGGAGATGCCCAAATCATGGTTTTGATAATGGAAGACACCTTCAAGTGTTTTGCAAAGGTTTGACTTATGATACTATGAGAGAGGTGAGAATGAGTGCGGGAGGCTCTTTATCATCCATGTCCATTCAAGAAGTTGAAGAGCTCTTGACATGCATGGCCGAAGAAGAAGAATTTTGGCCAAAGACTAGAATCTCTACAGAAAAGACACAACAAGGAGCAATAGAACGGGATGTTATTTCACTCTATGGGGCAAATTTGGAATCGGGACATCATAGGCATCTTGGGAGAAACTTTGAGAAACAAGCTCAAAAGGAGGTTCCACCATTGAAGCAAGAAGAGAAGAAGCCTACAGTTGAGGAAATATTTTTTAACATCTTGGATAATATTGTCACTAGGATAGAGGTAATGGAGCAAAGGTTGAATCAAAATGATATAAGCATCATGAACCTTGAAGCTTTGGTAAGGAGTATGCATGATCAATTGGGGCAATTAGCCCAAGTTACCCAAAGTAGACTATAAGAGATTACCACTAGTAACTCCTTGCCTAGCCAAGAGGATGAAGATCAATGTAATGCCATAAACTTGAGAAGTGGAAAGAAAGTTGAAACCATGAGTGAGAGAAAGAGGAAAAGTGGTGAAAAAGATAATGTGGAAGATGTGGCCATTAAAGGAGAAGAGTTAGAGTTTGAACCGGAATTGATGGAGACTATGAAGGAAGGTCCCAACTCTCTTGAATTTGAGAATGATTTGACATGTCCTCCATACCCTTCTAGGATTGAGAAAAGAACTAAGCATGATGCGCAATTTGTTAGGTGGGTGAAAATGCTTGAAAAGATTAATGTAAATGTGCCCCTTGTTAAGCTCTTGAGCAATATACCAAAATATTCAAAGTTCTTTAGGAAACTCATTGCCAACAAGGAGAAACTTTAATGTGAGGGGTGATCTCTTTGACAGAGATTTGTAGTTGTTTGATCAAACGATAGATGCCTAAGAAGTTGAAAGATCCGGGTAGTTTTACTATTCCATGTTTGATCGGTACAAGGTATTTTCCTAAAGCCTTATGTGATTTGGGAGCAAGAATTAGATTAATGCCCCTCTCAACCGCTTTGAGTGTTGGGCTAAAGGAAAGAATTAGGCCTACCTTGATAAATCTTCAACTTGCCGATCGATCATTGGTAAGTCCAATTGGGAAAATTGAAGATGTCTATGTGACCGTGGATGAATTTGTGTTCCCGGTAGACTTTGTGATTTTGGACATGGAGGAGAATAGAGATACTCCCTTTATACTTGGAAGACCATTCTTGGCTACCGGTGATGCAACTATTGGGGTGCAAAAGTAGAAAAATAACTTTCAAGATTGAAGATCAAGCTATCACTCTCAAGGTTGGTGAAGAAGAGAAGAACCCTAATAGAGGAGGTCAATGCTTTATGGTAGGGATTCATCCAATGGCTATTCGCACATTCATACCAAAGCCCAAACATCGAAAGAGGAAAAGAAAAAGAAGGAGAGGAGCTAACAAGGAAAAAGTGCCAAAGCAAACTTGGATGGTCATGAGTGAATCACAAGAAAATGGTAATAACGTTGGCATGGAGAGGAAAATGAACAAAGCAAAGAGGAAGAAGAAGCTCCAAGGAAACAAACCATGACAATAGCAATAAAGTCTAGCTAGAGACTAAAAAACCTAGAACTACTTCTAATCTCTTCTTCTTTTCTTTTGACCTTAGTTAGTTTTGCTTTGCTTTGAGTTGTTTATTTTCTTATTTTGTAGTGAATTAGGTTGAATTCTTGTTTGAAGGAGTCCAAGAAGATTGTAAAAAAAAGAATAAAGAAAACAAAAGGAGGACATTTCAACAAGTATGGAGCTAGGAGCAAGCTAAATCAACTTAGCAAACATTGGAGTTCATTGGCTACTAAAAAGGGAGTTCTTTACCTTATCCTTTGACTTACATTGGGGACAATGTAAGATTCTAAGTGTGGGGGAGGGAATGTTGCTTTTATTGATTCTTGCTTATGTTGTGAAATGATCATCATCCTTGTTGGAAGGAATTGAATGAAAGAGTTGATGAAATACATGTTTGTTGTTAGTTTTTTTTTTAATTTTGATCTTATTGTGCAAAGTGAATTGATAGTGAATCAATATTGCATGTTTTACCTCGTATGTTATGTGTTTTGTTATATTTGTGAACTTTTTCAAATTTTTTGTGATCTTGTGAATAAGTTGTGTTTTTGACACAAAGTGTAAGGTTGGCAACTTTGTTGAAGATCATAACTATCTATAGAAAGTGAACTTATGTAGGAAATGAGTTTTTGTGTAACGAATGATACTAGTTTTATGCAATAAGACTTAATGGTTGAGGATAACTTAGTGCTAAGTGATAGAAGTTGAAGCATAGTGTTGAAAGTTTGTGTTTCAATACATTTGTTTTCAAGCACAAGTGGGAAAACATATGGGATAGGTTGAGTCATGAAACAAATTGAGAACTAGGGATGTCTTTTTCAAAATGAATAAAACTTACCTTTTACCTAGTGATCTTGTGAAAACTAGTGTGAACACATACACATTGGAGGATATGATTTGAACTATGGCTTAGTTTTAATTTTCTTACTTTTACACATTCCCAATTCAATGCAAGATTGCCTCTTGAACTTGAAAGAAAGTTTGAAATCAAAGAAACTAGTATGATTAGGAATAGGTATAAAAATCCATAAAACCTTTGGCATATGTTTAATTTGTTGAATTTCTTACCCGTCCTCTATGAGATACCCTCTTGAGTGAAAATGACATTCGTACATGGAGAACTCATATGATTAGGTAGAGGTATAAAGATGCCAAAAACCCATGGCACATCAAATTACTTATATGTGTAGGGAATAAAGTTCATTAATCCTCAATACAATGCATGATTGTATGTATGCTAGTGGACATGTAGATTATTAGTAAAAAGGAAGAGCTAGTTTTAAAAGTTAGAAACTATACATTACCTATTATCTCAGCTTTTTACATTACCTATTATCTCATACCTATTATCTCAGCTTCTACGTAACAAAAAGAAGAGTTACTGGATGTTTTGGAAAGATCTATGAGAGTACTAAAACTCTTATGTTTGGAATTACGCCCAAATCCGCTAGCAAGATGGTTGAAATTGAGGCTCAAGTCAACATACACCAAAGAATTCGAAAAATCAGAAGCCTATGTCACAGTTTGGGCGAATATTCATAAATTTCATTTCGGAACTCCGAATTAAATGATTCTTAATGCATTAGAAAGCCAAGAGGCAGGGCTACAATTCTTATGAAAACAAAAATGCCCAGTTCGGCACATAAGATATTCAAAATAGCGTCCCGATATTATCTAATTGTTCTGTCTAAAATCCTGAAAATTAATGGCTGCTAGACCAACACTTTCAGAAATTGCATTTCAGCCGCTATTTTAGAATAAGCGGGGTACTTTATGTAATTATTTATTTTTAATCATTTCACTAACTATTTAATATTTCTTAAAGACTAAGTTAGGTATCTAGGCCACAATTAGCAATAGCTCAAAAGATCACACCTTTTATTGTGTGTTCTTGGTGTTTCATTTCTTAGGAGAGAATTCTTGTAACTCTTGGCTAATTGGAGTGGAAATCAAAGGGAAGCTTAGATCTTTAGCTTGGAATCAACATTTTAGAAGTGTCCTCATCTTGGGTTGTCTCTTCATTTGCACTTTCTTGCTAAATTCATTGCTTAATTTACCATTTGGGTTTGCTCTAATTAGCCATGATGGGCTAAATTGTGTGGTGTCTTTGGAATTAGGCTATGGGCTTTTGATAATTTGTTTGTATGGTGATGAAATGTTATGGGCTTGATTATATGTTTCATATGCTTGATTTTAAGGTCACATTTCTTGTACAATATCCTTGACTTGAAAGTGAGAATTAGGCCATATTGTGAGTAGAATATTAATCTATTGCATGTTGTGATGAAGAGACCTCTTTGTCCATGATAATGTTGATTGAATCTATTCCATTAATTAGCCCTAAGCATATGAAAACCAAGTCTACACTAGCATGACAAACTAGTTGCAGCTTGGCTTGGAAGATGTGAATTTGCAATTACATAGAATCGATTTGCTTGATTGATCTATTAATTGTGGTTGAGTTTGGTTCGGTTATAGTCTTAACCACCAATTTTCCACAAGATAATATTAAACCACATTCTTCATGCTCTCACATGAATCACCAATGCTACAAATGATTTAGAAACCTCATGCTAAATTCCAATGATACACTTATCTACTTGATTTCTACTCCCTAATTTTGAAGCTAAAGTCCTAGATCAATTAGGTTGACTTTAGTGTAGGTTTAGTCTTGTTGCATTTTATCTTGTTTTCTTTTCTTAGTTGCATTTTTCATTACTCAACATACTAGACACGAACTCTTAACTAGACTCCCCTCTCCGTGGAATTCGACCCCTTGCTTCCAAGTGCTACATATTTAAAGTTAGGGTATTTGTTTGTTTGGGTTGCACGATGAACTCACTCAACACCAACACAAAATGAAGAAGGAGCACGCGATGGTCAAGATATAGCCACGATAGCACACAAAGTGGAATTCAATGTATAAAACCAAAAAAGACTCAACAGAGGGAGTAGGCCAACACAGAAGACAACACACGAAATTAGGGTTCTTAGAGTTAGGCTAGTTTAGGATTTTTTTTTTCATTTTTCTCTCTCTTTTCTCTCTCTAACATCATATTGTTTTGAGGGTGCAAGTTGTGCAGATCTTAACTTGTTGAGACATTTGAATTGCAATTGATCTGTGTTTCATTGTATTTTCTATTCATTGAGTGTTTAATTTCAATGTGCTTACATGAGAACATTTGAATCTAGAGTCAATCTGCGGTACCCACTGAGATTGCTTTGGATATACCGGATGAAAATTGAACTAAACATGAAATGGATCTGAGAACCTTTCTTACACGAGTCTTAAGATCTAATTTCTTTGTTGTTCCATTTGTGCGGTACCCACTGACAATTGAAACTAAATCTGTAGACAAGACTTAGGATTATTCTTGTAGAATAATTTGAATGCATGAATTGATTAGCTGCCCTACCAAGGAAGATAGTCAAGAATTGAACTAGAATTACTGTACGGAGTAGGGATCTTGGTTCTTATTTTGTGCCAACAACTTGCCCCACCTGGAGAAGTTTGAGAAGTTAGTGGAGTAAAATTGAGAGAACCACCCGGTTGATCTATTTTATAAAACTAGCAGGAAGTCCCCTCATGCATACACACTAGTCAGTGATATTAAGATGAGATCTATATCAGTGTCACCCCTTAAGGTAGTACCACTTCACTCATCATTTAATATTTGGAATTTTGTTAGTTGTTACATTTGACCTATTTTATACTGTCATTTAATCAATCACCATAGCACAACCCCTTCTCTGTGGAACGATCCCATTCATCACAACTACATTCTTTTAGTGCATATTAGGTAAAATTGGAGGGTAGCGACAACCTCAACCAATTTTTGGCTCCGCTTCCCGAGAAGGCTAGGTGTTAAGGATTGATTTGTGATAGATTTGTGTTTTTTTTCATTACCTGTTGTTAGTTTTTACTGTTTTGTTGAGTTTTGTTAGTTTTGCAATCTTGTGTTTGAAGTCGTTTAATTCATTCCCTTCTGTTGAATTGGTTTATTCTATTGATCTACCTATGTGGATCGTGTGCTTGATTTGTATAGGTAACTCAGTTTATGCAAAAAGGAGCACGTCTTCGTGGAGTGGATCCAAATTTTGATTTTGATCTGAAACTGCAAAGAACCCTAAGGCACCAAAGAAAAATTGTGGAAATAGATGAGCAAGAAGAAGAGAAACCTAGGCCTTAACCTCAAAGGTTTGGTGATCACTATGCTGTGAACTTCGAAAGAAGGAACAACCATCAAGGGATGTTATCAAATTCCCACTCAGATTGTTTCCATGATAGCTTAGGGGAAAATATTCCAAGGGTTGAGCAACGATGACCCAAATGAACAGCTACGCTTGTTTTTGGGGTTGTCCAACACCTTTAAGCTACAAAGAGTCCCTCATGATGAAGTAATGAGGGTGTTGTTCCTAGTGTCATTGAAAGGAAAAGCTAAACATTGGTTTGAGTCAATTGGGGGACCATCCATCACAACTTTTGAGGAGCTAGAGAAAAGGCTTTTGGCAAAGTATTTCCTCCCAGCGAAATTGGAACGGATGAGGTTAGAAATTAGGAGTTTCCAGCAACATGATAGAGAGACTTTCAAAGAGGCATGGGATAGATTTAATGACCTATTGAGACAATGCCCAAATAATGATTTGGGTGAAGTACGGGAGTTGAATACATTTTTCAAAGGACTGTCTCAAGAATCATATCTTATGGTAAAAGCTTGTGCAAATAGAGCTTTAAAGGACAAAAGTGTACCAGAAGTCAGAGAGCTATTTGATTCTATTGCTGATGACAAATATCTTTTGCAGAAGCAAGGAAACTAGTTGTAAGAAGACAGAGAGGTGTGCTAGATTTGAATAAGGAAACGTCTCTAGAAGCAAAAATTGAAGCCTTGACAAGACGAGTGCAGACGTTGAAAATAGCCCAAACTACCCAAGTCTTGTCCGGCGGCCTATGCAAGGGTGAGCACCACACTGATGAATGTGCTCTTACAAAGGAGTCTGTATAGTATGTTAACAACTACAACAGACAACAATATGGTGGTGGTTATAGGAATCAAAGTAGACAAGGCAACTGGGGACAAAGCAACCAATCGAGACAATTTCTTCAGGGAGGAGAGTCAAGTAACAGGGAGCCTAGAAGATCCAATATGGAAGATATGCTCCATAAGATTGTGGAGAAGTTGGACAAGAACGATCAGAGAACAGCAGGCATGGAAAAATCATGATGCCTCTATAAAGAATATTGAAGTGCAACTGGGTTAGTTGGCCAAGGCAATCCATCAAAGACCCCAGGGAGCTCTTCCAAGTGACACTGAACCAAACCCAAAGGGAAATGAGGTATTTAATGCAATCACTCTAATATGTGGGAAGGAGCTCAGTGGGAACAAGAAAGATGGGATGGAAGAAACTCCAATGGAGGAAGCCACTGAAGAAGTTATTGTTGAGAATATTGAGGAGGAGCTTCAGACAGAAAATGATGGAGAAAGTGTGAAGGCGCCTGAACTTAAGAGAAAGAGAGGGCCTCCAAGCCTATACAACTATCCGGAGTATGCACCAATGCCTCATTTCCTTCATAGAGTTCCACCTCCATCTAAAAAGGGAGCTCAGTTCACAAAGTTTTTTTATATGGTAAAGCAAGTGAACGTGAATGTGCCATTGTTGGATTTGGTCACTGCAGTACCAAGGTGTGCAAAATTTTTGAAGGACTTAATAGCAAACAAGGAGCAAATCCTCTAATGTGAAGTACCCATTCCACTTACAGAAGAGAGCTAAGCTTGGGTGAACAATGACTTGCCGCAATGCTCATAGACCTTGGGAGCTGCACTATACCATGCACCATTGGTGCCAAACTTTTCAATAAAGCTTTGTGTGATCTTGGAGTATGGATAAATTTGATGCGCCTCTCTATAGCTGAAAATGTTGGATTGGGTGATATGATCAAACTATTAGTAGTATTACTGCAGTTGGCTGATAGATCTCTGGTGCAACCTACAGGAATGGTAGAGGACGTTCTAGTGTCAGTGGACAAGTTTGTGCTGCCAATGGATTTCATCATTTTAGACATGGAAAAGGACCTGGAGGTACCTCTCATTTTTGGTAGACCGTTCTTAGCAACTTGGGATACTCTCATAGGAGTGAAGAGCAAGACCATCACATTCAGAGTAAATGGGGAGCAAGTAGTCTTCAATGTAGATTATGCCGTGAAATACCCCAACTCAGTGGAGTAATGCTACTTCATGCACCCATGGGAAGGTAATCAACACTCACTTGTACTTGCCCATAAAGATAAATTTTCAATTGCTTTGTTTGAAGTCTCTGATGAAATAAAGAATGAAAAACGTGAGAATGTTTTAAGTGTTGAAGATCATGTAATTTTGCATGAACTGGAAAACTTAATAGAATGTTGTGTGATAGATGAGTCCATCTTAAAAATGAATTTTGAGAATGAATTAGATGAGAGTGCTGAATTATGTTCCAATTTACCACATTATGTTATTGATGCTAACGATAATGTTGAATTGGTGCCTACAGAGGTGAGGCCTAAAAATTTTGAGAATAGGAATGAAAAGTTGTTACCATCTATTGTGAAGCCACCCAAGCTGGAATTGAAGCATTTTCCTCCTTAACTGAAATATGCCTTTCTAGGAGAGAATAAGACTCATCTAGTAGTTATTTCATCCAATCTGGAGAAGTGGCAAGAAAAAAAATTGTTGGAGGTACTCAAGAAGCATAAGGAAGCAATAGGCTAGACTATAGCAGATATTAAAGGAATCAGTCATAGTGTTTGTATACACAAAATCCTATTGCAAGAGGGGGCTATACCTATAAGGGACAGGCAGATAAGACTAAACCCACAAATGATGGAGGTAGTAAAAAAGGAAATTATCAAGCTTTTGGACTTTGGAATGATATTTCCTATATATGATAGTGAGTGGGTCAGTCCAGTGCAATGCGTACCCAAGAAGAGAGGTGTCACCGTGGTTACAAATGAGGCCAATGAGTTGTTGGCTACCAGGATCATTAATGCCTGGCGTGTGTACATGGACTATAGGAAGTTAAACAAGGCTACACGTAAGGATCACTTCCCTCCGCCTTTCCTTGAACAGCTTTTGGACAGAATAGCTGGGTTCTTGTTCTATTGTTTTCTTGATGAGTATTCTGGCTACAACCAAATTGCCATATATCCTAAGGACCAGGAGAAGATCACATTCACTTGTCCCTTTGGAACATATGCCTACAAGAGAATGCCATTTGGACTGTGCAATGCCCCAGCCACATTTGAACGATGTATGATAGAAATTTTCTAAGACATGGTGGAAAACATCATAGAGATTTTCATAGAAGATTTCTCTATTTTTGAGATGACATTCGAGAGTTGCTTGGAGAATTTGTCACTTGTGCTGAAAAGGTGTGTAGACACCAACTTGGTCTTAAACTGGGAAAAGTGTCAATTCATGGTGAATGAGGGTGTTGTGCTGGGATATAAAATTTCCAAGGCAGGATTGGAAGTGGATAAAGCCAAAGTAGAGGTGATAGCAAAGCTCCCAGCCCCAACCAATGTGAAAGGAATCAGGAGTTTTATGGGACATGCTCGATTCTATAGGAGGTTCATAAAGGATTTTTCAAAAATTGTCAAACCTCTTTGTGCACTGTTGAAGAAAAATGCACCGTTTGTTTTTTATGTAAAATGTAAGGAAGCCTTTGAGCTGTTGAAGACTAAGCTAGTAGAGGCTCCAGTCATAGTCACACCTGAATGGGGAGAACCCTTTGAAATTATGTGTGATGCGAGTGACTATGCAGTTGGAGCTGTGTTGGGTCAGAAAAGAGGAAACATTTTCCATACTATCTACTATGCTAGTAAGCTGTTAAATGAAGTTCAGATGAATTACACCATTACGGAAAAGGAAATGTTAGCAGTGGTATTTGCTTTTGATAAATTCAGAGCTTATCCGTTGGGTTCAAAAATCATAGTCCACATAGACCATGCAGCACTCAAATATCTGATGTCAAAGAAAGAGGCAAAGCCTAGGCTCATATGTTGGGTTTTAAAGTTGTTTTATGTTGCTTTTCAAGTATTGCATGCTTAGGGGTGGAGGACCAAATTTATACTTATTTTGCCAAATTGGCTTGGTTATAGTTTATAAATTTTCCTCAATTTCCTGTTTATTTAGAAATGATTCATGATTTTTATGTTTCTTTTACTTAAAATTTAAAAGAGGATTACACTATAGCCACCAAGTGGATTAGTTTCAGTTTGTTACATAAATAGTATACACAGTATTTGAATAATGTCAATTTACAACTTGGTATAGTGGATTTCCCTAAATCAAATCAAAAGTCATATTTGTCCACTGCTATTTGGGTGCCCTTTTAATAGCATATTGAGTTGCTATGCAAAGTCTATGGAATTCAAGGTGTTCAAACCAATAGTGGAAGATGAATCTTATCAATGGAAGCCTGGGATAAGATGGAGAACAAGCCTCAAGTTGGTCAAATGGAAGTTCGAGACTCCAAGGAGGGTTAACAAAGGAAATCACGACATGAGGCGTCGAATATTGTTTGCTGAGAGACTCTGCCATGTTTTGATAATCTGGACATATCTCTCTCAATTTAGCTCGAAATGGGTTGATTCAAGTGGAATTGGAAAGCTAAGCTCCATGAATAAAACTTTGATATTTCACATTTTTCTAGATGCGGATAGGATCAGGGCAAAAATTGGCCAAGAAGACGCATATTGCGACTTGCAGCTCTCCACATATTGACGTAGGCAAATTTCAGGTTTTAAGTTTTACATATTTTTAACGTTTTTACGTGACTTTTTATTTTGGGATATTTCCTAAAGTGTTCCTTAGATGTTAGTGCCCAAAACATGTCTTCTAATCATTCTTTAGTATGGTTTTGAGTTAAATCTTAATATTGGGCTTTCGTTTAGCCTTTCTTGTTTAGTAAGTTAGGGTTTTATCTTGTAAGCCTATAAACAGGTCATTATGGGTATTGTTTTAGGGAGGTTGGATTTTTAAGGATTTTTTGAACTATGAACATGTTGTGTTGTTATACTTAAAAACTCCAAGAACATGTGATGGCTGGCGGGTAGATATGACCACGATTTACGAGCTGCCAATTCATAGTTCTGTCTCCAATCTGGTTTTTTTATGGCTTTTTACAGTTCGAAACATTTTAAATAAAATTTGAAAAAATTAATATACACCAATTTCATATAATTAGAAAGTAATTCATTTATAAAGGTATAAAAATTTTTGGTATAGATATGAATTACAATATACATACAAAACAAAATAAAACAAATATGTTATATACAAATTTACAAAATATTAAGTAAAGTTATATATTTTATAGTAAATTAAAGTATTTTTTCCATGTATGCCTTAACTCACCAATGTAAAGACTGTGGTCCATAGCCCTATAGTATAAGGGAAACAATAAAAACATTTTTGACAATTTTGATTCGTGATAAAATTAAAGTCATATACGTTCCATTAGCAAATTCAAGTTGGTTGAAGTAGTAAAATAAAATCGCTAAATAAATAAAAATAAATGAAATAATAATAACTAAGAATATGATTTAAATTAATAAATAACCATGGAATTAGGTAATGAATGGAAAAAATAAAATAGATAATACTATTGAGAAATTAAAAGTTTAGTTTAAGATATTATGAGAGTATAGAAAAGTGTGTGTAGTACGCACAAAAATATTTAATGTGTGAAAATATGTATAGAATGGAATAGATACATATAGTGTATGAAAATGCATAAAGTATGTGTTAATATGCACTATATATGAAAATGTATATAGTATATGTAAATATGTATAGTGTGTGAAAATGTCTAATGTATGTGTAAATATGTAGTGTGTTGTATGTGTAAATATATGTAATGTGAAAAAATGTGTGCAACATGTGTACAATAATGTATAATGTGTGAAAATATTATAGTATGAGTAAATATGTATAGTGCGTGAAAATGTATGTAGTATATGCAAAAATACGTAATGTGCAAAAATGTGTGTAGCTTGTGTAAAAATAGTGTATAAAAATATGTGTAGTATGTGTAAATATGTATAGTGTATGAAAATACATGTAGCATGTGTTAATTAGTGTAATGTGTGAAAATGTGTCAAGTATGTGTAAATATGTATAGCGTGTAAAAATGTGTAAAGCATTTGTAAAAACGTATAAGGTGTTAAATGTGTATAGTATGCAAAAATGTGCGTAGAATATGTAAAAATGTATAGTGTATGAAAAAATATGTATAGTATCTGTAAAATATATATGTCTCATCTAGAATGATCACTACGAAAAAATAACAAAAATCACAATGGATGAAAATATGAAATTATGTCCACCCAATAAATCTTTCTTATATAGCATCAAAACCTATCATAAAATATATATTTTTCACTTGAAAAATCTTTCATAAAATATAGAGTGATATGTAGGCTAAAATGTGAACATGCACAAAAATTTCAACATATCTCTTGCTGATCACTTAACTGGAAAAAAGACAAAAAAAAATGTTTAAGAAATGAGTCCCCGTGTATTAAAAGGAATAAATAATTAATCATGAAATTAAAATCAACTCCTACTAAGAAAGGAATAAATATGAATCTTAAAAATGGATGAATGCTATACAAAAATGCACAAAGTTGATTAATCCTAACACGCATTATGCCCCACATGTTAAAATTATTAGATACTATTTTTGGTGTTTGCTATTAATTCAATTTTTAATGCTGCAAAAGGACACGAAAAAGTAGTCATTTTTTCTTCCTTTCTAATTTTTTGGATGCAAAACTATGATTGTCGAGAGTGTTGATTAATACTTCATTCTAAATTTTTTATTATGAATTTTAAATTTAATAAAAAAAATTCAAGCATTAATTTTAGAGATAGGATACTTATCTTTCCCAATGGTAGAGAATCAACGATCAATTGGTGTTAAGCTGTTAGAGTATTAGCATAACTCAAGTGAGATTTAGGAAAATCTTGAGAATATTTGCTCGTCACACCAAGATAAGAAATTAAAAGAGTGGTTCTTTCTTAAGACCAGTTCTTCCGTCCAAGATTATTCTGTCATATTTCGCCTAATGTTCTCAACGACATAGTTTAACTAAAACTAGAGACTAAAAGAATAAATATTACTAAAATTACTTTACAATTATTATACGTTAACTAAGAAATGAGTTAACCCTAAGATGTAGTTTTAAATTTGGATATGATAAGAAAAGATAATTTTGGACAGAGGATCCCATCTCTTCTTTCTCTACACTATCCTGTGAGATCAGATCCTCTGTCCAATATTATCCAATCTTATTCTGTCCAATATTCAAAAGGACGTCGTTTCAGTAAAATTAGGGACTAAAAGCATAAATATCACTATATATATATATTCAAATTTGCAATTATTATACCATAACCAAGATATTAGTGAATCCTACGACGTAGTTTTAATTTTGAATAGGATAAAATAGGATAATATTGGATAGAGGATCCCTTCTTCTATTCCATAGGCTCGCTAAATATATATTTGTGTTTATTTTTAATTACTTCTTTGTTTATTACTTATTTTTTAATCTAGATATGCATTTACTATCTAGAGTGCATTTTCTTGAGACAAGAAAAAGAATAACATATATTCACCAAATTGATGAAGTATAGATCTTTGATTTCTCAACCATGGTATTTCTTTATCTCTATGCTCCTTTTTTATTGTTCATTTGCTGCATGGAAGGCTAAGCCTCCTTGATTTCTCTGTGCTCCATTTTTATTGTTAATTTAATCTCATGGAAGGCTAAACCTCCTTTGGGGGGGTGGGGGATTATTGGCAGTTATGGTAATATAAAATTGGATCTAAACATATGGTTTCACAACAAAAAGTTTTAGATCTATTCATATTGATAACAATAAGGTGTTGTTACTTAGTTGAAACTTATTTTATATGTTTCATACAATGACCCTTAAAAGAAAGGAACGGTTTCATTCTTATTATGGTTTGATCTTGTGGGTCGACACCCAAGTCGCGTCCAGCATTGCATGGGGTAGTTTTGATGAAGTAAGACCCCTTTTTATCCGGTCATTAGTCGTTCACAGTCGAGCAAGATCAATACCAAAATAAAAATGAGACATGTTTTATCTTTTAAATGGTCAAAAGATTGACATATAAACTAATGTTTTGCTAATACCATTAGCACAATAAGCTATCAAGTATGAAGAAAATGTAAGATATTCAATACGTGATTCTATATGGAATAAACTAAATTATGTGTGCACCATAAAATCTGATAGTAATCCCACCCGAAGCTCTCATTAATTGTTATTTTCAGAATGTTTTCTCGCAGTAATTCTAGAATGTTTATCGTAGTAATTCTATTGTTTCTTCTTTTTCTTCAAATAAAAATACTAAAAATTCTCAATTAATTGAATTCTCGAAAATTGAGCAAACAATACAAAATTGGCATATTCCCAAAATTGAGCACAAACAAATCTATAAATATGGAACTTTTGAACTAAATACTAAAAAACAATAAAAAATGTAGAAAAAAATAATTTCTATGCAAAATCTATTTGAAGAAGTTCATTTACTAGATTTTGATTATTTGTCCCAAATTAGACAAGAAGAATATAATTATTTATATATTGGTCTTTTACAAATTTCAATACAACCTTTAAATAGACAAGGATTAGAAACTACTATCTTAGTTGCCTTAAGAGATTGTAGGCATAATAAATTTTATAATTCATTATTAGGCGTAATTGAGTCTAGTCTTTGTAATAGTCCAATTTATTTTAATACATATCCAAATTTTTCAGTATCTTTAACTGATAGAAGTTTACAAGATGTATTAACCGTTAGTTTACAAACTAAAGGTTATGATATGAAACCCAGATATGAAAATATTAATTTAAATTATAGACTCTATTATAAATTAATGAATACTAAAAGTTCAGGGGAAAAAATAACCAATAATGGGAAAAGTACAATGTTAATTGAAACTAATTTAAAAAGATCAAAATTACAAATACCTAAATTAATAAATTGGGATGAAATATCTTTACCTTCAAGTTGGATTTTAGAAAAAATAAATAAACCAACAATTCCTTTAAAATATAAAGTTGCTCAAATTCATGAAGATAATGAAGGAAATATAGAAATAATATTTGAACCGAATATTTCTAGAAGACATTCAGTTTCTTCATTTCTATCTTCTTCTGCATCTAGATTTGATAGATTTAATTTTGAAGGAATTAGGAAAATAGATAGTCAAATACCCAGATCTGTATATACACAAAAATAACAAGATGATATAAGTCTTGGGTCAGAAATGAATTTTGAAATAAATACAATTTCTCAAAAAAATAAAATTTACTTGAAAGAAATAAGTAAAATATGTGTTAAAGATTTTAATCTTCCAAAATATACATCGTTTAGAACTTGGTTTTTTAAAACCTATGACTCTAAACAACAAAAACAATTCCAAGGTCTATATTATGATTTTATTAAAATTATTGGTGTTATAGTTTCTTTTATATCTTGGTTTCATACTGAACAAAAAGCAAAATACATTAATAATAAATTCAGTCTAAATGTTCTTGAAGAAACCCATCAGACTTGGAGATTATCTCATGATAAATTGTTAAAAGGAATTCATCATTCTTTACAACTAGTAAAAATAGATGCTAAAAATACTTCAACTGAAGTTGTCCTTATATTTATGTCAATAAAGTTGAGTTTGCAAAATTAGCTACACAAAATAATTTTACAAATCTTAATTTAAACACCATTTCTAAGCAATTATGTCGTCTTGAAGGTAAAATTAATCTTCAAGCCTCACAAAATATTTTCCCTTTAGAAAATAGGAAATTAGGTTTCAACATACCTCAACAATTTTCATTTGAATCTATGCCTGATTTACCTTTATATATGTTAAAATCTCAACCTTCAAGCTTTACTAAAAAAATTAGAGAAATTAAATTTAGAATTTAATAAATTAAGAATAAATGTGTTAAGTTCTAAAAAGGAAGAAATGAAAAATGATTTGCAAATAGATCCTTTAGAGGAAATGTTTAATAATTTATGCATAAATGAAGACTCATATAAATTTGAAATAAACAAAATAAAAATATCTCGTTCAAAATTCAGACCAAATTATCCACAAACTCAATTTTACTACCCAAACCAACTCCTCAAGATCTTTTTATCGAAGAACATGATGGAGGATTCCAAAATTCTTATCAAAATAACTCAATATATGATTTGAATCTTGATGGGTTTACACCTTATCAAATTTTCAATATGTGTCACAAAATGCCAATGTATATTAATATTATAAAAATAGAATCAATTTCTGAAGAACAAGCTGTGATAGTCTGCACTCAATGTTTTACAAGCCAATTACGTGGTTGGTGGGATCATTATTTAAATGACCATCAAAGATATGAAATTTAAAAAGTTACTAAACAAATAACCACAATCATTCCTCAAAAATTAGAAAATAATCAACCTCAAGAAATGACTGTGACAACAAATGTCTGTGATGCTGCTTTTAATTTAATATGTGCAATAGTTAAACATTTTGTTGGAAATAATTATTTAACAAATTATCATAAAGAATTATTAATGAACTTAAAATGTCCTACACTATCTTATTTTAGATGGTATAAAGACGTTTTCTTATCTAAATTATATTCTATGCCAGATGCTAAAGCAGATTTCTAAAAAGAAAATTTATTTCTAGATTACCTTAATTATTTACTAAAAAAGTTAGAGGTAATCTTACAAATTATTTTGATAGAATAAATATTCCTTTCTTACAAATTACTTATGGAGAATTAATCAGTGTATGTACTGAAGAAGGTTTGAAATTATACAATGATATAAAATTAAAAGCACAATTAAAAAGAGAAAAACAAAAGGCAGAATTAGGAGATTTTTGTCATCAATTTGCTTACAATCCACTTGAATTAAAATCACTTTTTAAAAATTAGATAAAAAAACATTTAAAGAAAAGGCATAAGAGTGAAAGAAATAAAAGATCTGAAAATTACGAGGAAAGAAATAGAAGAAATAAAAAATCTAGAAGGAGATGGACAGAAGAAAATGTAATATGTAGAAAATGTAGTAAAAGAGGTCATAATGCTAATAAATGTACTTCTAGGATAAATATAAATGAAATTATTTTAGAAAAAATAGAAGACATAAATTTAGATAAAGAATTAAACGAATATTTATTATAAATAATTGAAAATAAAATATACAAATCTAAGTCATCAGATACTGAAGAATCTGTAGAAATAAATAATATAAGTTCAGATGATGATACTGATGACAATTGTGGAAATTGTAATTCATAAACAGATTATTATAAAGCAATAATTGAAGGTAATGGGTTAAATGAAATAGGAATATTTACATTATTTGAAAAGCATAAAATGATGTTTGAGCTGATGAAATTCAAGATCTAATAAAAAGAAGACAATATTTGGAAATGTATTTACAATTAGAAGAAGATAATAAAATTTCCTTGAATCATTCTGCATCTAATTCTAATCATTATTAAAATTCCTAGATAAAAAGGAAATTAGACAAAATAAATACTTCATTTACAATGCAAGATGTAATAGATCATTTACAAAATCAAAATCCTAAACAAATTACTTTACCTATATTAAGGCAAGAGGTTAATTAATTAAAATTAGAAATAATTTTAATTTTAGAATAATTAAATATAACAAATATTTTAAATAAACAGGACGTGGAACAAATAGAAGACATCTCAAAACAAAATAATTTTCTTCAAATAAATATTTTAATTACTTCTCAAAAATACTATATTTATGTAACACTTGTAATAAATAGACAATATAAATTTTAAACAATCGCAATGGTTGATTCAGGTGCTGATTTAAACTATATTAAAAAAGGATTAATAGATTCACAATAATTTGAAAAAAACCCAAGTAGTATTACATCAGCTCAAGGTACACAAATAAATATAAAATATAAAATATCATATGTCTGCATATTTTCTAAAGAAAATAATTATATTTGCTCTTCATTTGTGTTAACTAATGCAATAGGTCAATATGTAATATTAGGAAATCCTTTTTTAAATTTAATGCATCTATACCAATGTGATGGTAAAAACTTATCAAAATTAAATTCCAATTTGTCATTTAAATTTGTGACTCTTCCTAAAATTAGAGATCTTTAATTTCTCAATAATTTTCTTCTGAAATCTCAAAAGATTGATTTTTACAGGTTTTAGTTATGCTATTGAAAAAGGAAGAAAAGAATTGGTTCTCCTCAATAATATTTTCCTTTTTGCAGGAAATGCGAGACAGAGGACATAAATATCAAAATAGACGTGATTATACCTTCAATCAAGTAAGTCAAAATAGGCTTCCTAATTCTCAATGGCCATCTCAAATGAGAGGTCAAAACTCCTCTATTCAGTCAAATATTAGAAATACTACTCCCCCTGTAATAGGTTTTAACCCCACAGTTAAAAGAAACCTTTTAGAAGGATCATCCTCAAATCAGGATTATGATTATATCCCAAATGGAGTAAAAGTACATGCTTTAACTATATCAACAAGTGATCTTAAATCAGATCCTTATGATGTAACAAATAAATATTTTAATTATCCTTCTAGCTCGCAATTTGGTTTGAAAGGACAATTGCCCTTGAAAACCCGTCATACATATGCAGATTTCTTAAATTTCACAAAATTTGCAAATGTAAAAGATAAACCCAAAATCAACTATCATCAAGAATGGTCTCCTACTTATGAGGACAGCGAAATAACCCTTTCTCAAATATACATTTACCAAATCCCTTCTTTCTCAGATTGGAAAATACTTTCTACCAAAGCTTTAAAACTCATTTCAAATTATAATAAAATTGAATACCAATTTAATTATTATGATATGGTGGATAGTTTTTCCAATATATTTTTGTATCAAAACTATTTATGCAAACATACATGGTGGATATGCATTGATGATACCATTTTTGAAAAACCTATTCCAAATTGGTTTCTTGATTGGTTCAAAAATATGGGACCAAAGCAAGAAAAATTTTTATTTTAAAAATTACAACCATCCTTTAGCCAATTTCAATTCATCTACTCCTCGAAATTCCAAAATCTAGAAATCTTTGGAGAATTCCTTCTACTATTTTTACTAAAATTTCAAATGACATGGCAATTTGCATAGAAATATGAAGTAGGTTATGCAATTGATGGCATTCCACAGCTTAGAAGAGTATTATACACAAAATGGTGGCCGAAATATCAAGTTGATTATGATTCAATTCAGAAAATCTTGGCACAGGAGGATGTTCTTATTGCAAAAGAAAAGTTATTGGATGTTTCTTTTAATGAATATCCTCCTAAAAGAAATAGTTTTGTTGAAAATCAGAAAAAAATGATTGACAAAATAAATAGAAAAAATCTTTGCTGTCTCCACATCACTAAAAGAAAAAGAGAAAAAATTAGCAAAAGAAAAAGAAATTGAAAAGTAAAAAGAAAGAAAAAAATTGAAAAATAGAAAAATAAAAAAGGAAAAGAAAATTTTAATGCATCGACATCTCATATCTCAACAGATGATTTAATAAATCTAGTTGACGATGAAAACTTTGACAATTCTGTGTATCAAAATTATGATCCTTATCGTTAAATGATAGAAAAAGAAAAAGATGACTTTGAACTATTAATACATAATCTTTATATAAATAAAAAATATGTGTGAAAGGTTTTAGACTCCAATTCTGATAAAAATTTTATCTACTCAGAGGACACTTTCATCTGATGAAAATTGAAGATGACAAAATACCGACAAGATCTGCAAGAAAGAAAAAAAATAAAAAAATAAAAAATGTACAAAATTAGACAAGTGGAAGGCATGAAGATAAGTGGAAAATATCACAACAAGACAAGTGGACAATATCACATCAAGACAAGTGGAAAATATCACATCATGTCTGACGTGGATGTGTCGAGGCTTGATGTGCTAGACCACCGAATACACCACAACTTTAGACCGTGCCGCAATAAAAACTCGAACCAACACAAATAGCAACAAAAACAGCGGAATGGAATTCAAGGGAAAACGTGAAGATTGGATGAAGCCAATCAAACCCCCACTCCTATAACAAACAAATTAACATGGCTGGTTTAAATCTCGAGACTAAACTAATAAGGTTCGGCTTGTTCTTAAAATCAAGAACGGATTGGCTCACCTAAAGCTCTCAGCTATAGGTTCGCAGATTTCTTGAAGATCAACTAAACTTAATTGAAAGCTTCAAAGGGTGAAAACACAATGTGTTTTACAATTTAGCAAAGCTAAAATTCTGATTTCTTCTCTCCCAAAAAAACGTGTAAAGTGTTGCCTTAAATAGGCTACAAGAAGGAAACAAAATAAGCTATCTAGGTTAGCCTAGGTTGGTGTAAATGGAGGAGTCCTCCACATTTAATCTAGTATCTCCTCTTGATCACACTCCCATTAGGCTTCTAGAGTATAAATGGGATTGGGATCAAGAAGGATCTTTTGCTGTACGAGTGATTTTAGGGTAAGTCCATCACTCACAAAATTATCTAATAAATTGGTAGTGGCGCCTCACCTCGAAATAGAGGTTCTGCCAAAAAAAAAGGAAACAAAATAAAACCCTAGCAAGAAGTCAATTCGGACTTGACTTGCTCTTAACTAACCAATCCAATTTAGGAAACTTCCAAATTGGAGTTGATAACTAACTAACTAACTACTTTCCTAAAACCAAAACACACGATTTTACTAGCTAAAAAATAGCACACGTTTTTACTCCTAAATAATAGGACACGCTAAAACCTCCTAAAAAGTAGGAAGTTACTTTCCTAAATCCATTACATACCATTATCATGCAAGATAACTTGGGCCATGTAATTAATTTATTATTAACAAAATATTAAGCCCATAATTAACGATCTTGGACTTAATTAAAAACAAAAATAAATCCTAAAAAATTAACAATGACGGGATCCACAAATGGTAAAACCCAAGCACGCCATCTTGGTCTTCAATGTGATTGCTCCATGAATATTCTTCAAGGCGGCATTTCTTCAAGCTCCAATGTAGAACTCGTAGAAACATCTTCATGAATTGTAATTAAAGAGATATTCCACATAACTCCTTGAGATGTTGACGCCATGTTGCTTTCATCATAAAAATCGGCTAAGTCTCCACAATGGGTTGACAACAATGAGTGCAAGGCGGCTTTCATCCTCTTGCCCTTTGATCTTGTCATTGGACCATCAAGATTCTCCAATAGATCATGTGAAGTTGGCCTTGGCACCATGGACATGGACGGATTGCTATCATTCCCTCCCTACTAGAAAGGATTTGTCCTCGAATCACCTACATCATACAAAGATAAATCAGAAAATTAAATGTAGATGAGACATTGCCATACTCACTTGGAAGTTCAATCTTGTAAGCATTGTCGCCAATCCTTTCCAAAACTCGAAAAGGACCATCTCATCTTGGATGAAACTTAGATTTCCTCTTTTTGGAAAACCTCTCTTTTCTTAAGTGAATCCAAACCCAATCATCCGGTTCAAAAATCACTTGCTTTTTACCCTTATTGACTTGTTTAGTATATTGTTAATTACGCCTTTGAATATTATTTTGAACCTTCTCATGTAACTCCTTCACAAAATCTGTTTTCTTTTTACCTTCTAAATGAACAAACTCATTAGTAGGAAGAGGTAAAATATCAAGTGGAGTTAATGGATTAAATTCGTAAACAACTTTAAAAGGAGAGCAATTTGTAGAACTATGCAAAGTCCTATTATATACAAACTCAATATGAGATAAACAGCTTTCCCAATTCTTAAAGTTCTTTTGAATTATGGCAAGAAGTAAGGTAGATAAAGTGCGATTAACAACTTCTGTTTGTTCATCAGTTTGTGGATGTGCAACAGTAGAAAACAACAATTTAGTGCCTAACTTACTCCATAAAGTTTGCCAAAAATGAGACAAGAATTTAACATCCCTATATCTAACAATACTTTGTGGAATGCCATGCAATCTAACAACTTCCTTAAAGAATAAATCAGCATTATGTGTAGCATCATTATTTTTAGCACATGCATTGAAATGCGCCATTTTACTAAATCTATCAACAACTACAAATATGCTATCATGACCATTGCATGACCTAGGTAATCGAAGTACAAAGTCCATAGAAATATCAATCCAAGGATGACTAGGAACAGGCAAAGGCATGTACAAACCATGAGGCATCACTTTCGATTTTGATTGTTTACACACAATGCATTTATCACAAACACTTTTTACATCTTTAATCATATTAGGTCAATAAAATTGTTCATTTAAAACAGCAAGTGTTTTAGCAATTCCAAAGTGCCCTATTAACCCTTCCCCATGGGTTTCTTTAACAAGCAAATCTCGAATGGAACAAGAGGGTATGCACAATTTATCTTTCTTAAATAAAAATCCATCATGCATATAAAAGTCACCATTCGGCCTTAACGTACATTGATCAATAATGGTTTGGAAATTAACATCACTTTTGTACAAATTTTTTATTAAATCAAAACTAAGTAGTTTAGTATGCAAGTAGGTAAATAACGTGTATCTGCTAGACAATGCATCAGCTACAACATTTTCTTTACCAGATTTGTATTTTATCACATATGGAAAAGATTCAATAAATTCCAACCATTTAGCATGCCTTTTATTCAATTTACCTTGAGTCCTTAAAAATTTAATGCTTTCATGATCAAAATGGATAATGAATTCTTTAGGCCATAAATAGTGTTGCCAAACCTGTAATGATCTTACCAAAGCATACAACTCCTTGTCATAAGTTGCATACTTTATGGTTGCCCCATTAAGTTTTTCACTAAAGTAAGCCACCGGCCTTGATTCCTGCACTAAAACAGCACCAATACCTATCCAAGAGGCATCATAGTGTATCTCAAAAGCTTTATGAAAATTCGGCAAAGCAAGAAGAGGGGCGTGAGTCAATTTGTCTTTTAATGTGTTAAAGGCGTTTTCATGCTCTTCTTTCCATTCAAAAGTTACATTCTTTTTAACAAGTTCATTTAAAGGTGCAACTATAGAACTAAAGCCTTTAACAAACCTTCTATAAAAACTTGCTAAACCATGAAAACTTCTAACATCACTAGCACATGTAGGTCTCGGCCAATCCATGATTGCCTTGACTTTTGACTCATCAACCGAAATACCTTGAGAACTAACAACATATCCTAAAAAGATTATTGATTCCATGCAAAAAGAACACTTTTTAAGGTTTGCATAAAATTTGTTCTCACCTAATATAACAAATACGAGTTTTAAATGTTCAACATGTTCATCAAGTGATTTGCTATAAATAAGGATGTCATCAAAATATACTATAACAAATTTTCCAATGAAAGATCGAAAAACATGATTCATTAGCCTCATAAAAGTACTAGGTGCATTAGTTAGACCAAAAGGCATGACTAACCGTTCATACAAACCATACTTTGTTTTAAAGGCTGTTTTCCATTCATCTCCTTCTTTCATTCTAATTTGATAGTAGCCACTTTTTAAATCAATCTTTGTAAATATACAATAACCATACAATTTATCAAGCATATAATCTAATCTAGGATTTGGATGTCTATACTTAATTGTGATTTTATTGATGGCACGACAATCAACACACATTCTCTAAGATTCATCCTTTTTAGGAACCAAAATAATAGGAACCAAACATGGACTAAGAGATTCTTGAACTATACCTTTGTCAAGGAGTTCATCAACTTGACGTTGAATCTCTTTTGTTTCCTCCAGATTTGCTCTATAAGCTGGACGATTTAGAATTTGAGCTCCTGGCACGAAATCGATTTGATGTTCAATGCCACAAATAGGTGGTAAACCTATTGGTAAGTTCCCGGGAAACACATCTCCATATTCTTGCAAAAGATACAAAACAACACTAGGCAAAGAAGCAAGGTGATCACTATCAACAATAAGTACATCTTTGCATAATAGTAAATACAATGGTTGCTTATCTAGTATTGCTCTCTTTATCTCACTCATAGAAGCAAAACAACAAGATTTAGAACTAACTAACTCTCGGCTATCACTATTTCTAGTTACAATTTCTCACCCAAAGCTAGTTACATTCTTTTGTTTCTCTTGCTCATTCTTTTCTTTTGCTTCACGCATATCACTACAAGCTTTAGAAATCTTTGCTTGGTCTTCAAAGACTTGAGATGGATTTAAGGCTCTTAGGTTGAACTTTTTGCCTTTATGTTCAAAGCTGTTGTAGTTTTTCTTAGCATGATACACAACATCTCCATCAAATTGCCAAGGTCTTCCAAGAAGCATATGTCCGACCTCCATTGGAACCACATCATACAAAACTTTATCAACATATTTTCGAATGGTGAATGGAACCATTACTTGCTTAGTTACTCTAGTCTCGGCAAAATTGTTGAGCCATTGAAGTTGATATGGTTTAGGATGTTTCATCCAAGTCAACTTCAATTTCTTGACAAGTAGAGTACTTGCCACATTAGTACAACTTCCACTATGAATAATCACACTACAAATTTTATCTTGAACCATACAAAGTGTGTGAAAGATGTTTTCACAATGGATCAAATCATCATCAACTTGTGGTTGTGCATTAAGGATTCAGCGAGTTACTAAACAAAAATCTCCTACCTCATATGTTTCAAGTTCTTCACTCCCTTCACTTTGATACTTTTCTTCAAGTGCGGGCATGTCATCACATTCATCATAACTTACCACATCTCCATTGTCATTAACATACATCAATTTGCGAGTAGGACAATCGGATTGGATGTGCCCAAAACCTTGGCAGTTAAAGCAACGAATATCCCTCAACCTTTGACTGGATTTTGATGCTGATTGTGAGGTGGATTAAGCAAATTTATTGGCTGGTCTTTGGACGTTGGACGGTGTACTTTGTGACTAATTTGGAGTGAATTCTCTCGATTTTGGTGGCGGAGTAGGTTGGCTCGAATTTGCTTTGAAATTTCTCCTCCAAGGTGGTTATGGTTGTGTAAACCGATTCTTTCCTTTCATGTGCCTTTCAATCTTAATAGCTTTATGAGCTAGCTCATTAATATCAACACAACTTTGAATATCAACATGGTATGCTAATTTGGAATTCATACCTCGAAGAAACCTCTCAATGGTTGAGTCGGCACTTTCCTCAACATTAGCTTTAATCATAAGTGCTTCCATCATCATCATATTCGGCCTTATCAAAGTCGATTCTCCTTGAGGTGGAACTTCTAGTGGCCATTTGTTTAGATGCCGACTCCAAATTGTGTATTTGGATTTGCATCTTTTGGAGCATGTTAAAGATCATATAGTTTGTGAACTTTTGTTCTCCTTGTGGTGATTTTTGTTCACCACTCTCCATTGTACCTGCAATGTTAGTGACAAACAGCAAGAAAACAATATATCTCCTCACAGGTTCTCACTTTGGTGAGTAGGTACACACCGTATTTATAAGTAGCTTTTCTCCTTTAATGTATACCCTAACTAAACTCTCAATAATCTATCACCTAAACTATAAGAGACCAACCAGCACGTTGATTTATAGAACACACAAAACCAGCAAGTTCAATCAATCAAGTCGCACACAAGATATGTCAAATAGAGTATTTTAGGCAAGAAATAGAAAAGAGTATTTAGGACACATGCGAGGTATAATTTTACTTAGCTACAGAAACTAATGACAACAAAAACTAGACAGAAAGACAAGAAAATGGCCACTTGAATCACTCAATTTTGATTTAAATTGAGCAAGTTATGGCACTTTTATGTTGGTGATGTTTAAGGAAACAATGTGAACAATTAGTTCCTATTTGAGCTGCACAAAATTTTTTTTTGTAATGTAATGTCCGACCGTTTTTTTTTGTATTTGAGCTTCATTTTTTTTTGTATTTGGGCCTCTTTTTAACAATGTGAACAACGTGTTTTACAACTTAGCAAAGCTAAAATTTTGATTTCTTCTCTCCCAAAAAAACGTGTAAAGTGTTACCTTAAATTTGCTACAAAAAGGAAACAAAATAAAACCTTAGCAAGAAGTCAATTCGAACTTAACTTGCTCTTAACTAACCAATCCAATTTAGGAAACTTTCAAATTGGAGTTGAAAACTAACTAACTACTTTCCTAAAACCAAAACACACGGTTTTACTAGCTAAAAAATAGTACACGTTTTTACTCCTAAATAATAGGACACGCTAGAACCTCCTAAAAAGTAGGAAGTTACTTTCCTAAATCCATTACAAGACATTATCATGCAAGATAACTTGGACCATGTAATTAATTTATTATTAACAAAATATTAAGCCCATAATTAATGTTCTTGGACTTAATTAAAAACAATAATAAATCCTAACAAATTAACAATGGCGTGATCCACAAATGGTAAAGCCCAAGCACGCCATCTTGGTCTTCAATGTGATTGCTCCAATAATATTCTTCAAGGTGGCATTTCTTCAAGCTCCAATGTAGAACTCTTAGAAACATCTTCATGAATTGTAATTGAAGAGATATTCCACATAACTCCTTCTTGAGATGTTGATGCCATGTTGCTTTCATCATAAAAATCGGCTAAGTCTCCATAATGGGTTGACAACAATGAGTGCAAGGTGGCTTTCATCCTCTTGCTCCTTGATCTTATCATTAGACCATCAAGATTCTCCAACGGATCATGTGAAGTTGGCATTGGCACCATGGACATTGAGGGATTGCTATCAATGTCTTCTTAATTATGTCTTTTATTTTTTATGTAAATGAAATTCATTTCAAATGAAATGAAATTCTTAGGTTGTAAAGTTCTATAAATAGGACCCAAAATGGGTTGTAAGGCAGGTTCAGTTTTCAGCTCTCATTTTGAAATTTTCATTGTAAATGCTCTCTTTGTAATCAAAATATTTTTATGCAATAGAATTTCCTTGGTTGCAAAACTTTATCTTCTCTCTCTAAGCAAACTTTCTTCCTTTTTCTTCTTTAAGTTTTTATATGTTTACAGGTTTATGTTAAGGAGTTAAGAAGTTCTTCCATCCTCTTTTATTATTGTATTTCTTATGCACAAAGCTTGAAGATAAGTGCTTCAAGATTATAAAAATAAATAGTAAGTTCCCTTCTTATTTATTTTTATTTTATATTTAATTTAAACTTGGTTTATTTTGGAAGGCTAAACCTCCTTCCATGACTCGTGGAGTTCATTTTAATTTCATGTTTAATCATTTATTCCTTTTAATACACGAGGACTCATTTCTTAAACTATTTTTTTGTCTTTTTTCCAATTTAAGTGACCAGTAGGAGATATGTTGAATTTTTTGGGGTTAAATGCAGTTTTCCCCCCTCAACTTGTATATGAAGTACAGTTTACCCCCTTTAATTTAAATTCAATCAACTATAAAATCAATACAATATAATTCTTTGATATGATGTCATAAATGCCCCTTTTAGCATTAGTTGATTTTTTTGTTATCATTCAATTTTAAATTGTTTTACATTTTTAACTTATAAAAATTTGAAATTCTAACATGATTTAGAATTCTATTAAATATTTTTTAGTTCTAAATCTTATGAGAATTTTCTTTTAGCAACTTCTTTAAAAGATTCTAGACATAGTTATGAATTAATTTTTGTAATATTTATTAATTTAAGATAGATGACAATGATGATAAATCCTGAATTAATGAATACGAAGCTTTTGCTCTTGTTTATATTTTACAATAAATAATTGTAAAGTTTTCAATTATTATTATTGAGAATAAAGTGTTGATTTCAAATCTAAAAATTCTAGAATAATATATAAAGAAGAAAATTATCCTTTTGCTAAATGATTTGTATAGTGAAAATAGTTTTTTTTTTAAATCTACACGTGATTAGCATCTTTTATAAAAAATATAGAAAGCATATATTTATCAAATTCGTGATTGTATAAATAGAATTCAAATAACTACAATTTCAGATATAGCAAAAGGATTTATCACATTTTTTTTATAAATAAAAGATGATTTTCAAAAATACTAAAAGAACTTATTACACTATTTAATTTTTTATAAATAAAATATTAAAAAAATAACATCCAAAAATATTAGAAATAATTATGCATTAATTAATTCTCATTCTTTACTAATCATGGGCCTTCTTGTCCATATACTTTTACCATATTTCAAATATATAATTAAATTAGTAAAGTTATTAACAAAATTTAAAAGGAGTGGCAAAGTGCTTATTTATATCATTGAGGAGGTAAATTGCACCTCATGTGTAAGTTGGATGGGGCTAAGTGTTTTTAACCCAATTTGTTTGTGGATTTTCACATTTAGCCTACATATCACTCTTTATTTTAGGAAAGACTTTTCAGGTGATAAACATATATTTTATGATGGGTTTTGATGCTATTTAGAAAAGATTTATTGGGTGCACATAATTTCATATTTTCATCCACTGTGATTATAGTTATTTTTTCATAGTGATCATTCTAGATGGGACATATATATATTTATACATACTATACATATTGTTTCACACAATACATTTTTACATTTCCTACACACTTTTTTGCATACTATACACATTTTAACACACAATACGTATTTACAAATACTTCACATATTTTTACACGCTATACATATTTACACATACTTGATACATTTTCACACAGTATACTTATTAACACATACTACATGTACTTTCACACACTATACATATTTACATATACTACACACATTTTTATACACTATATTTTTGTATATACTACACACATTTTCACGCACTATACATATTTACTCATACTACAATATTTTCACACATTATATATTTGTACACATGTTGGACACATTTTTTCACACTACATATATTTACACATACAACACACTATACATAGTTACATATACATCAGACATTTTCACACACTATACATATTTACACATACTATACACATTTTCATATATTGTGCATATTAACACATACTATAGGCATTTTCATACACTATATATATATATATATTCCATACTATACATATTTTCACACACTAAATATTTTTGCACATATTCACACTTTTTGCACACTCTACATATATTTTTATATATTATACACATTTTCACAGACACACACACACACACTATATATATATATACATTCTATACAAATTTTCACACTATATATATTTTATACGTACTACACACAGTTTGAAACGCTATATATTTTTACACATATCATACACATACATGTGTTGTTAATTTCACATTCGAATCTCCAATGCAAAAGACAAAATGAAAATTGGCTAAGAAAGTTTAGAAGCATGATCCTCAATTTTTTACAATTGGAGATTTGATAAGTTTGCTCAAAACTTTGTTGAAACCGCCAAAATACAAAATTTCATATAATGGATAATTTAGAAATTTAGTTAAATAATTTATTTCGTAGCACAAATTTGTTTTAACTTAGAATTCATAAGTTTGCTAAAAAAATGTCTGAAACCAACAAAAATAAATTTTTTTCATATAATGGATAAATTAGAAATTTAGTTGTTAAGTAATTTATTTAATCGCACATTTTTTTTAAACTTAAGTTAACTCCCACTAAATTTTTTTCTGGTTCCGCCACTATTGATGTTTACATTAAACTAGTTATGCAACATTTGAGCCCTTTCATCACACATGCTTACTAGTGTTTCTTTGTTTTTCGATCAATGATCTTCATTCAAATACCAAAACAACCATATGCCTACTCGGACACAAATAACAAGAATCTTTCTCCTCCATTTCCCAGCACTTCTTGATGAACTTCAACTTGGCGGTTGGTGCAACAACTGTAGAGTCTATAGTAGTTGGGATTGTCTAACCAACGACTGCTGTTGAACCAAATTCTTGTTTAGATTTCTCCAAAGTTTCACTTGTAATTTGAATATTTGCTATCTCACTGCCATTCCAGTGAGAACCCACCACCATATTTTGATAGAGAAAACTAAGAAACTTTCACAGTAAGGCTTCAGATTAAGAAAAGAAAAGTCTTAAAAGGCTTTACCTGATCATCAGTATACCGATGATCATAATAAACCGATGAAGGACTAGACCATGCCATGAATACAGAGCTTCCTTTTAGATATATATATGATATGTCAATGTTATTGTACGGAATTGTTGCCATCATGAACAGGGCACTGGCCGCACGGTTCATTAATTATTTTCTTCAACCATATCATACCACTTCTCAAACATGTGACTCGTTGAACTCAGCAACTTCAGAGCACATGTTTTGGTATTACTTGAAGATATCTGATGTCCATACTGTTTACTACACATAAAATATAAGATCTGCAAGACAAAATAAAAGTTAGGTCAGGTATCTTCTGTATAAGATATCTAACTGCAAACAGCAAAAATAAAAAGCATTTGTTGTAAGCAATTACATAAAATTAAAGTCTTGCATTGGTTCTAAACTGTCATATTCTCCGGTATACAACTTTTAAAAACCAATACTTCAATTTTCTACTATGATATAGAAAATAAATATACTTAGTGTGCGAAAATGTGTTTGTAAAAATATATGTAGTATGTGAAAATGTATGAAAGTGTGTAGTATGTATAAATCTATATAGTGTAAGAAAATGTGTGTAGTATGTTTAAACATATTTAGTGTGCAGTAGTGTGTGTAAAAATATATAGTGTGGGAAAATATGTGTAATATTGTAAATATGTATAATATGTGAAAATATGTGTACTAATTGTAAATATATATAATTTGTGAAAATTTATGAAATATATGTAAATATGTATAGTGTGTGAAATTGTGTCGTATGTGTAAATATATGTAGTGTGCAAAAATATGTATAGTATGTGTAAAAAATGTATAGTATTTCAAAATATGTGTAATACGTATAAAATATATATAGTGTGAAAATTTGAATAGTATGCATAACTATATATATATATAGTGTGTGTGTGTGTGTGTGTGTGAAAATATGTATAGTATGTAGAAATATTTGTAGAGTGTGCAAAAAGTGTGCATATATACTACATGCAAAAATATTTAGTGTGTGAAAATATGTATAGAATGGAATAAAAAAATAATATATATATATATAGTATATGAAAATGCATATAGTATATGTTAATATGCACAATATATAAAAATGTGTATAGTATGTGTAATTATGTATAGTGTGTGAAAATGTCTGATGTTATGTAAAAATGTATAGTATTTTGTATGTGTAAATATATATAGTGTGAAAAAATATGTAGAGCATGTGTACAAAATGTATAATGTGTGAAAATATTGTAGTATGAGTAGATATGTATAGTGCTTGAAAATGTGTGTAGTATATACAAAATTATATAATGTGCAAAAATGTGTGTAGCTTGTGTAAAAATATAGTGTATAAAAATGTGTGTAGTATATGTAAATATGTATAGTATGTGAAAATACATGTAGTATGTATTAATAAGTGTAGTGTATGAAAATGTATTAAGTATGTTTAAATATGTATAGCGTATAAAAATGTGTGAAGTATTTGTGAATACGTACAGTGTGTTAAATGTGTACAATATGTGTAAATTTGTTTAGTATTTAAAAATATGTGTAGGATATGTAAAAATGTATACTGTGTGAAAAAATATGTATAGTATATATAAATATATATGTCCCATGTAGAATGATGACTACCAAATAATAACAACAATCACAATGGATGAAAATATGAAATTATGTGCACCCAATAAATCTTTCCTAAATAGAATCAAAACCCGTCATAAAATATATCTTTTTCACCTGAAAAATCTTTCATAAAATATAGAGTGATATGTAGGCTAAACTGTGAAAAGGCTAAAAAAATTCAGCATATCTCTTATGGTCACTTTTTTTAAAGGAAATATATACATAGCTAGAGAAAACTAAATACAGTGCCGGCTGCACCAGTCCACACTGTTACACAGCAAATGCAATAAATCTGGAGTACTACTCCATTACATGAAAGATCTATCTCAATGTATGTAAGGAAAACAGAGAGAAGTTACTTGGAAGGATTTCCAGTAGATAAACTCTATTTACCTTTAACTGTGAAGCCCTAATCTATGTAGTCAATAAGCAAAGCGTATGAAGAGCCAGTATGTCATTACATTGTTAGCATAGCTCCAAAATCTTGACCGATGTTCAATATCAGAGTCTTTGCCATTACAATCATCTTTGAACTTAATTGCAACCTCTAAATCCATGATCAACTTGGAACTTAATTGCTGGTCACTTACACTACTACAGAATTCAGTTTCTAAAACGGTTAAAAATAGTTATTTAAAACGGGTTTTAGATTTTCCAAACCGTTTTAGATATGGGCGGACTAGAAAGTCCTACATTTTTTAAAACGGTTAAGAAATCGTTCTTAATACTATTTTTTACAACGGTTTATAACCGTTCTAGATATTTTAAGTTAACCATCCTTAATGTAGGTTTTAAAAACGGGTTTCTAACCGTGTTGAAATGTTTTATTAACTGTTCTAAAAGATTTGAAAAATTCCCGTTTACAGTACGCCGATTGTAAAATGTTTTTAAAATTTGGTTTTTAACACGGTTGATGAACCGTTCTTAAAAGTCTGTTTTCTAACACGGTTGATGAACCGTTCTTAAAAGTCTATTTTGTCTTTAAAATCAAATATATATTTATTGAATTTTTTCTTATAATTGACTGTTCCCTAAAGTTCGCAGCACAGCCAAATATATACATATGAATAACACATCCATTTCAAATTGAAAAAACAATTGCCGTACATACAAGAAATAAACTATATATATACAACAAATTTACTAATATCAACAGAAAAAATACTAACATATATAGTAATGAATAAAAAATAGTACATAATTGCAGGTATGTTCTATCAAAATGACAGGAGAAATCTATTTAATTGCGAACGCTTGAAGCTCACATTTCATTACATAATTGCCCCATATTTCTCGAACCTCATCCAAATCTTTTTTTTGAAATGGTTTCACGTCCTTCTTGAAGCACTAAAACATTAAAAAAAACTATAGTTAATTGTAGTTGATTGAGATATTAAAAAAATATAATAACACAAGCAACAATTAATAATGGAATTGAAAAACAAGACGAATACCTTATTGAGACTCAAGTGATCTATGCCTGGATGGAGTGCGATCAATCGCATATAGCACATGACATAATATCCACACTCCCAATCTCCCCATTACCTCTTGTGCTACAAATAAAAAAAAAAGCATTTTTTTAGATAATAAAATTTCTTACGAATATATAACAAGTTGACAAAATAACATGTTTACTTTCATCTCTATCCATTGAATTGTTCTATGTGTGGTTGAGCTTTCTTCAAACATAGAATCATATACCATTGCAAAGCTGCAAAAAGAAAAAGAAGAAAAAACGGGCATCAACTATCCGCGTGTATGAACATGTATTAATGCGTGTTATATAATATTTTAAAAAATTAATCACAAATATAACCTACGTGCTCATTAATAACACAGAATCATTTCGGGGGGCCGAATGTACAGGATCAAACCAATAAACTAACATATCCTGTGGCACTATGGCCATTAACATCCAGTGATCACTATTTAAGAAAATGCAACATATATATCAATTATTAAATTCATTATAAGATTGACAATAAATTAAAATGATATAAGTTTAATTACCCTAGAAAATATGGCGCAAGGTAGATGCTGTTGTTGCCATTCTTCATGGCTGATGCCATATATTGTACCCTCTCTGTGTCAGTATTCCCAATTTTTTGTATATGGTCTGGGGATATGAACCCTACTCCAGTCTGACCCTGTTCATTAGCCAATGTTTAAAGTGGCCTATACAATAGATTAAACAAACATAACAGTCATATTTATTAATCTGTAGAGGCTGTAAACAAAATGGAAATTGCAAAATATATAAGTAAACAATTGAAATAAATTCTAACTTACTTAATGAACACTTCCATGCAATTACTTGTCACCTTGTCGAACCTAAAAAATTCGTTTAGGCTCTCATTTGGAATAGATATATCATATGCTTGGCCCACAATTTCTGGTATCATCTTTATTATGTAAACAATGTCATTCGCATTGAATTGTACCAGGACATATAATTGTCGTAAAGAGCCCACCAATTTTGTTATTGCGTCATGTTGTTCTCCTATGTGGGCATCTTTCGAAGTTTGCGGCTTAGGGGTTTGCTTTGCCTTTTTGGAATTGTAAACTTTCCTCCCCTTCTTCGGCACCTGCGAAAAAATTGTAGTGCAATTAGAAAGATTGACAGTCGTAAGGTATTAAAAACTATAATGGATCTTATTTAATTAAACCTGAACCTGTAGCCCTGAACTAAGCTCAACTAGTGATCTAGGCCATAGCAAAATCTGTCCGATTGCTCTCCCCACTGTCGTGGCCTCATCTTCCGGAAATGGTACCAAAGCATCGGCAACATACGAGGTCAATATGGTGACCCTCACTTTATCAGCCGTTACCTTTTTTCCATGATGAAGTGATAAAGTATACGCTCTGCCGGTGGCCTACAAAACACCTCTCATTAAGTTCATTGTTAACAAAAAGTCGACCTTCAGATCCGTCCTACGATAAAAGTCAATAATAACATAAATTATACAGGGATAAAATAAATCTTAAAGCCACGTATATAAAAAAAAGAATACATTACTTGAAAATCTCCGAGTGAATCTGGATTGCACGAACTGGAACACCTCACAATGTTCTCTCTCAAGACTTCCTCTCTTGATAAGTTGGTTTTATACCAACTTAAATGGCTTAATTCACTTAGCTTTTGACTTGTTCTTCATGAGTTAGTGGCGGTGTTTTGTATGATGTTGTGCATTTATGTGATTTGCAATTGGTTGGGCTAAAATGGTTCAAAAGGACCAAAAATGATGATGAACTTAGGCAATTGTGTGTTTAATGCTAATTAGCAAGGTTGAGAGGTCAAAACAACTAGGAAGGTGAATGAAACCGAAATGAGCTTGGTAGGCTTGATTTAGGGTTTTGGGCAGATTCGGTTAGTGAACTTCATTTGAGCATAACTTCCTTAATTCTAAACCAATTGAGGGGATCTTGAATGTTCTGGAAAGCTCTTTGAGTGTACTACATTCTTGTGTTTTAACTGTTTCCCAATTCTGTTTGCAAGGATGAGAAACAAGGGCTTCTTTACGATTGCTACGTTCAGGTTTTTCATGTTTGGGTTATTGCCACAGTTTGGTAAGACGTGTCTAACTTGAGCTACGGGCACCCAATGATGCTGATTCTTGAACCTTTGGAAAGACAAGAGGGTGCTCTAGAACTCTTGAGTTCACCACCAAGGCTGATTCAGAGGCTAAGACACATTTATTTGGCATGGAAGTAGAGCTTTGCGCAGGAATGAACACTTAGTCACACATGGCCTTGCATTGCATCACTTGGCATGCCATTTGTGCACGCGGTCACCTGGCACGTCAGTTTTGGCACACCATTTGTGCACGACCATGCTCAGCCAAACACCTTGCCACACTTTTGCACGCATCTTGCCAAGTATTCACAACACACAAGCCATATGCACATTGGCACCACATTCACACGGTTTGTGCATAGCATGTTCACTCATGTTTTTTCATGACTTGGGCAAGGACTTGCACAACTCAACTGCTCATGCATGTTTTACACTCTTAACGTTGGTTCACACATCTTAACCCTCACCAACTCACATCACACACACACCTTGTTTGCGCAACAAACTTCACATTGGGCACACACTTTGGCATTAGGATGAAATGGGCAGCCATGCGAGTTTTGCCCACGAGATTTCGTGGGCAGAAAAAGTGCAAGAAAATTGGCCTGAGAGATCTCGCAGGCCAATAAAATGTTACAACTTATTGCCTAAGAGATTTCGCAGGCAAACGAAGAAATGCCAAAATTTTGCCTAAGAGATCTCGCAGGCCAAAATAAGGTGAAAAAAATTGGCTTGCGAGATCTCGCCATGAAATTTCCAGTTCTGCCACACTTTAGTATTTCGATCATAACTTTCTCATCTTACGTCTGAATTGGATGATTCAAAAGGCTGTGGAAAGCTAACTCATAGGGCTATAACTTTGTTGTTTTAAGCTTTCCCAAATTCATAATGCATCATGGTCAGAATTTGGCTGGACGTTGCTGTCATGAAGCATTATGCGCTTAAGGATGAAATTTTGGCTAAGTTTTGGGTTCTGAATTTTCAGGTTGTGGCTGGCGGATGAAGGCGTGGAGCTCCGAAGCCCAAAGGCGTGAATCCTCAGCGGCTGGTCTGCTTGGAGTTTCGCGGAGTTGCTGAAGGCGTGGACTGTCATGGCTCAAAGGCGTGAGCTTGGTCTGAATTCTTCACTTGAGTTCTGAGAATCGAAGGCGTGCGATGGTGAGATCTACTTTCTCTCTCTACTTTCTCTCTCTAGACTTTGGGCTCCGATTTCATTTCTGAACAAGGAATTGCTCTGTTCATTGGATTTCGTACTTAATTAAGGAAGCAATTTCCAACACCTTGTGAATTGGAAGTAATTGAAGCATATCGTTGGGTAACTTCTTTCCAATTGATGAATATGAATTGCTTGCTATTGCTTGTTGAAGATTGTGAAATGAAAATGGAGTTTCGTAGCTAGATCTCGTGATATCCTAGGATTTGAACGGGATGAATGTTTAATTCAGTTGATGTGATGCCTTGCAATTGACTTAATTCACTAAGTATGAAATCACACATGAATCTACACTTTGAACTTGTTACATTTCATATTTCTGCACTGGTCTTGGAGGAATTGAACTCCAATTGTGGTCACCATGCCAAATTGGAGGTAGATTCACCATTATTTTGTAAGGATGCATAAAATGAGAACCTGCATGTTCTTGAGTCTTTTCACTTGTTCAATTGATCATTGCATTTCTGAGATTCAGGCCTCACCTTGGGAAGCTTCAAAGAAACGAACCTTAGAGAAGAAGTGTAAAAGAGACTTCCTATGATAATAACAAAGGCATTCAAAATTAGGATGAGCCTCGCCATGGGAGTTCCTAGGCTTTGCATGCTAGAGTAATTGTCTTAGGAAGTTGAGATGCTGTAGTTTATGACACTAATCTAGGCCTCACCATGGGAAAGGTAAGTGTTATGGAACCTAGCATATAGTGCGGTCATCATGCTGGCTATAGGTTAGGTTCTCGGGGAACTAAGATCTCCTCTGTTCATATTTGTTTGTCAATTGTATCGCATCAAGTCACTGAAAACTCAAGAATCCTAGGATATCCATTCACACTTGTTCGTTGCATTTAGGCTTCATTTCTTGTGTTAATCTTGTATGTTTCAGAGTCCTAGTTCAATTAAATATTACTTCCTGTTTGATACATAGTTGGTAATTGTCACTCTTATTTGTTAATCATGTTCTTTACTCTTTTGTTTGTGAAATTTTGTAAACAAAATCCAATTTCTTGATACCTCCTTTTCCCTGTGGATACGATACCTTGCTCACTGCTACTATAGTTAGTGAAATAGGATAAATTGATTCTTTACTCTTTTGTTTGTGACATTTTGTGAACAAAATTCAATTTCTTGATACCTCTTTTTCCCTGTGGATACGATACCTTGCTCACTGCTACTATAGTTAGTGAAATAGGATAAATTGACGAGTAGCGACAACTCGCTATCAATTTTTGGCGCCGTTACCGGGGAAAAGGCTTGGTTTTCTTGAATTTTGAGTTGCTCTATTTTGTTTTTGTGTTGCTTAGTAGATTTGTTATGTTTTCTTTTGTGCAATTTTGTTGTTTTTGTTTTTTGTGTTTTGCTTTGTCTACTTTGGTTTATTTGTGGCAAGTGTAGGATCCTGGAATTCAATTGAAATTGAGTATTGCACACCACAAATACCTAAGCATGTCTAGGTGGTATGGAGACTCTTTTGGCTCTTATCATTACACACAGTCAACGTCTGGAGGATTTGAGGACTTCTCTCCACCATCATATAAGGAGCAATGGTGCAATCAATCACAAAGCGACAAGACATATCTCGTTGGAACACAAGGACTTGCTGTGGAGGACATGTTTTTTCAGCTTTTGGAAAAATTTGACAGAGGCTTACAAAAGGGCGAGCAATGGCATAATCAACAACAAAGCAATGAGTATCACCTCAGAGAAGAGGCAAAAATGGAAAACATGTTGTCTCAAGTTTTGGATAGACTTGATGCAAGGGCATATAGAAGTGAAACAATGTTGGCTCAATTAGAAGAGGAGCTTCAAGGGCGACAACAAAGACTTGATCGAATCAATGTGTTAATCAACAACATATGGGAACAAATTGAGACACCAGTTCCAAAAACTCAATGCAACTCAGAAGGTACATCTCTCCTTACTAAAACACTCACTCCTAAGGAAAATCATTTTGATATGAATGAAAATGTTGACTGGGGTTTCAAGTGTCTGTGGGAGGAGGAGTCTACATGTTTTGGGGATGGTGTACATGGATGTTATGTTGCTGATTGTTTTGTGCATGAATATGTGCACTTTGATGTTGAGGATGATGGCTTCTTTAGTGATCTTGATAGTGATGACTCTAGTGTTCTAAGTTGCCAAGTTACTAAGCTGGAAAGTGTGTCTAAAGCTGAATGTTTCATTAAGTTCATAGAATTCAATGAGTCATATGATATTGATTGCCTTTCTTTAGTTGCTTCTCCTCTTGATAGCTTTGTGAATTGTACAGAGTCACTTCTTGAGGATCAATGTGATATCATAAAGGAAGATAATGTTACATTTGCGAATGAGAGTGTTAACACATTGTTTGAAGCTCTTGTTGAGGCACAAATTTTTGAAATGATCAATGAATCTAAGTGTCTAAATGGTAATTCACAAGAAATGCAAAGTGAGATACTCTTGTTAATTGATGATAATGCTTGTTGTGTTGTTGAGAAAGAAAAGACTCAAGAATTTCCCCATGTTAGTCTAGATGATGAAGATGTGAAAATTTATAACGAAATAGCTAACATTGTGGAGAATTGCTTCATTAATGAATCCATTTTTGAACTTACTGATGGTTTTGTTGAGACCATGGATGTAGATCCCTTCGTTGAGCCTTGCAGGATTGAAATGGGTAGTGTGGTGGGAGAAGTAAATGATGTGTTTCCAATGGAAGAAGAAGTAAAAGAGGTGCCTACAATAAGGGAGCCTCAGTGGTTCAAAGTTAAATTTGTAGAGATAGCTCTGCATGTGCATGAGCTTAAGCACTTTATTGGACATATTCTTCAAGTGCCCTACAGGAGGAAAATGAGTTCTTATGAAATATCATTTTTCTGGTACAGAGAGGGTTATTCCGATTCTTGAAGAAGAAAGTTTCATAAATAAAGTCTAGCTGGAGACTACAAAACCCAGAACTACTTCTTTTTCATTTTACCTTTACTTCAGTTTTTGGTTCAACTAATTGTTATGTTTTTTTGCATTTTTACTCATACTCACCAAGGCCACTCATGATGTGGGTGTATGCAAGGGAAGGAATTGCAAGGGAAATAAGCCATGCACACATGAGGCTAAGTGTGAGGGAGTGGAGTCATGAACCACTCCCGCAATGCATATATTCATTTTGTCTTACATTACAAGCATGATTGTGCATGTGCCATTTAGTGTTAATAGTTGTATAATTTTACACAACCGCGATTCCTAGGCATGGTGCGACACTTTGCTTGCTTGCCTCTTCCATGTCCTGTTTACCTTGCATCAGCAGGTTGTGTATTTGAGTGTGTGATTTCTAATAAGCTTTATTCACCATGTGCAGGAAAGTTTTCATGCCCGAAAGAACTTCAACCAAGGACATTCACCAAGCAAACATTGGAATTCATGCAGTATCAGGGAGTTCCTAATCCTATCTTTACTTTACATTGAGGACAATGTAAGTTTTAAGTGTGGGGGAAGGAAGGTTTGCTTTGGTTTGTGTCTTTTGTACTTTATACGTTTTCTTTCATGCCATGTGATGCTTAGCATGTAATTTTTGCATTTTGTTGTATCATTTTTGAGCTATTTCCCGTATGTGGTTGTTTTTTCATGTTTTGTGCAAAGTTTTAATTTTTTTTGTGTTGGTTGTGTTTGAATTTTTGTGCAAATTTTAAAACTTTTGCAAGCTTTTTGAATAAGTGATGGTGTTGAACATAAGTTGTGTTGTGCGTTTGTGTTGTGAAGACAAGGGCTTCTTTACGATTGCTACGTTCAGGTTTTTCATGTTTGGGTTATTGCCACAGTTTGGTAAGACGTGTCTAACTTGAGCTACGGGCACCCAATGATGCTGATTCTTGAACCTTTGGAAAGACAAGAGGGAGCTCTAGAACTCTTGAGTTCACCACCAAGGCTGATTCAGAGGCTAAGACACATTTATTTGGCATGGAAGTAGAGCTTTGCGCTGGAATGAACACTTAGTCACACATGGCCTTGCATTGCATCACTTGGCATGCCATTTGTGCACGCGGTCACCTGGCACGTCAGTTTTGGCACACCATTTGTGCACGACCATGCTCAGCCAAACACCTTGCCACACTCTTGCACGCATCTTGCCAAGTATTCACAACACACAAGCCATATGCACATTGGCACCACATTCACACGGTTTGTGCATAGCAGGTTCACTCATGTTTTTTCATGACTTGGGCAAGGACTTGCACAACTCAACTGCTCATGCATGTTTTACACTCTTAACGTTGGTTCACACATCTTAACCCTCACCAACTCACATCACATACACACCTTGTTTGCACAACAAACTTCACATTGGGCACACACTTTGGCATTAGGATGAAACGGGCAGCCATGCGAGTTTTGCCCACGAGATTTCGTGGGCAGAAAAAGTGCAAGAAAATTGGCATGCGAGATCTCGCAGGCCAATAAAATGTTACAACTTTTTGCCTACGAGATTTCACAGGCAAATGAAGAAATGCCAAAATTTTGCCTACGAGATCTCGCAGGCCAAAATAAGGTGAAAAAAATTGGCTTGCGAGATCTCGCCATGAAATTTCCAGTTCTGCCACACTTTAGTATTTCGGCTATAACGTTCTCATATTAGGTCCGAATTGGATGATTCAAAAGGATGTGGAACGCTAACTCATAGGGCTATAACTTTGGTGTTTGAAGATTTCCCAAATTCATACTGCATCATGGTCAGAATTTGGCTGGAAGTTGCTGTCATGAAGCATTATGCGCTTAAGGATGAAATTTTGGCTAAGTGTTGGGCTCTGAATTTTCAGGTTGTGGCTGGCGGATGTAGGCGTGGAGCTCCGAAGCCCAAATGCGTGAATCCTCAGCGGCTGGTCTGCTTGGACTTTCGCGGAGTTGCTGAAGGCGTGGACTGTCCAGGCTCAAAGGCGTGAGCTTGGTCTGAATTCTTCATTTGAGTTCTGAGCATCGAAGGCGTGCGAAGCTGAGCCTGAAGGCGCGACGTAGGTTGCTGAGGATGACGAAGGCGTGATTTGCAATGGCCCAAAGGCGCTGGAATTCTGGAAATGTTCTTCAATTTCGGATTTTTCGCAATTTTGGCTGTTTCAAGCCCCTCCATTCAAGGGAACTCTTGTAACTTTGTAGATATTTTTAGTTGCGTATTAGCTAAGTTTTTATGATTCTCTACATATAGGAAATGTAGCTAATATGTAAAGGATCAATTGGAGATCCTAGGACTATTATTTATTGATTAGATAGGATTTCATTTCATAACCAACTTTTGAGAGGTAGAGAGCGGGAATTAATGGTGAGATCTACTTTCTCTCTCTAGTTTCTCTCTCTAGACTTTGGGCTCCGATTTCATTTCCGAACAAGGAATTGCTCTGTTCATTGGATTTCGTACTTAATTAACGAAGTAATTTCCAACACCTTGTGAATTGGAAGCAATTGAAGCATATCGTTGGGTAACTTCTTTCCAATTGATGAATATGAATTGCTTGCTATTGCTTGTTGAAGATTGTGAAATGGAAATGGAGTTCCGTAGCTAGATCTTGTGATATCCTAGGATTTGAACGGGATGAATGTTTAATTTAGTTGATGTGATGCCTTGCAATTGACTTAATTCACTAAGTATGAAATCACACATGAATCTACACTTTGAACTTGTTACATTTCATATTTCTGCACTGGTCTTGGAGGAATTGAACTCCAATTGTGGTCACCATGCCAAATTGGAGGTAGATTCACCATTATTTAGTAAGGATGCATGAAATGAGAACTGATATGTGATTTCTTGAGTCTTTTCACTTGTTCAATTGATCATTGCATTTATGAGATTCAGGCCTCACCATGGGAAGCTTCAAAGAAACGAACCTTAGAGAAGAAGTGTAAAAGAGACTTCCTATGATAATAACAAAGGCATTCAAACTTAGGATGGGCCTCGCCATGGGAGTTCCTAGGCTTTGCATGCTAGAGTAATTGTCTTAGGAAGTTGAGATGCTGTAGTTTATGACACTAATCTAGGCCTCACCATGGGAAAGGTAAGTGTTATGGGACCTAGCATATAGTGCGGTCATCATGCTGGCTATAGGTTAGGTTCTCGGGAAACTAAGATCTCCTCTGTTCATATTTGCTTGTCAATTGTATCGCATCAAGTCACTGAAATCTCAAGAATTCTAGGATATCCATTCACACTTGTTCGTTGAATTTAGGCTTCATTTATTTTGTTAATCTTGTATGTTTCAGAGTCCTAGTTCAATTAAGTCTTACTTCATGTTTGATACATAGTTGGTAATTGTCACTCTTATTTGTTAATCCTGTTCTTTACTTTTTTGTTTGTGACATTTTGTGAACAAAATCCAATTTCTTGATACCTCTTTTTCCCTGTGGATACGATACCTTGCTCACTGCTACTATAGTTAGTGAAATAGGATAAATTGACGAGTAGCGACAACTCGCTATCATCTCCCACTATCACAGGCGTCGGATCCTTTTGGGCATTCAGGTTCATGGCTGATTCAACTGTGTGGCTCGTATTGCTCGAGTCAGCCTTAAGCCGTCCCTTTTTATAAACTGGAACTGGCTTACCCATTGCTTGAAATAATTCTTTGACAGCGTCTGACCCAAATCGGAGCTCCTCCTGGTATTCCAATAGCGCATCCGACTTCGACATAACAATATTGGTAGAGGACGGGGATCCAAAGACTTCTTGCACTCGCTTCCGACCACCAACACCTCTAATACGGCCGGGGTGATCCTTTTTCCCCGTTGCTACAACAAGAATGTCTTCTTTTCCCGACGCAATTGTCTCTCCTTGACTTTCGCGGAGCGTCAAATCATCCTACGAGATGGCAATAACAGTCCTCGATTAGTAATGACATTTTATAAACAATATTTAACTATATAGTTTAATTTGGAAATGGGTGAATTATACTTACAATCGCACTGCTAACATTTCTAGCCTCGTTGGTCGAGTATTCACCACTTTTCTTTTTGTGCCCTTCTTTAAATAGCACATGGCGGGGAATTGGTGAAGGTGGTGAAGTTGTCGCATGTGCCTCCTCTTCGGCCATACCATTCTCAATATTCATCTGTATTTTCTTCTCCCATTTCTCAGCAGTTAATCTGTGGGCAAGCAAAGAATATCCACCACGAGACATTGTGTGACGGAGTTTGTTCTGATTGGAGCTCTCTAATCTAGCACTGCGCCTCATCTATTTGTAAAAAAAAGAAACCAAAATTGTAAGTTGTAAATTTGTTAAAGATTGAATGAACAATATATTAAAATAAAACAGAATTCCATTACCTGCCATTCTTCAGTGGACCGAATAGTACATAATAAATTCCATGAATCCTTATTGAGAAAAGGATAATCTACACATGGGTCTTTACCCTTTTTCGAACTAGAAATATATCGATTTAGGCTCGATTTCCAAGACCGCCAACGTTCTCCCGTAGCTGATAACCACTTTCTTTTTAGTTTCTCTGTGGTTTGAAATTCAAATGTTGCCTACACCAAATAAAATATAACATTAGTATAAATATAACTAGAAATCAATTAAAACCTATAAAAGTGAAACAACCAATTCAAACTTAGGCAATAAAATCTTAAACACATACCACTACTTCTTCCCATGTGTTATCCTTTATCCGCTGTTCAACAGATGGCCACTCTTCGAATTTGACAATATCTACTTTAATGCGCGCCATCAATCCAATGAAGCTAATCCATTTGGTTCGCGCGTCTGATGTCAAGGGTTCGTCATAGTTATCAAATTGGATCGGTAATTTTTCGCCCCTGGCCCTCATGTTCATAAGTTCTTGGCAAATTGTCCCTTTCCTACCAGCTGATGGTTGAGGTTCATCATCATTGGACTGAGTGCGTGAGCGCCTTTTAGGTCCCATTGAATAAATTATACTATAATGTACAGGAAAAGCCAAAAGTTGTTAGTTATTTTCAACATAAAACACTTGGAAATTTCATAAAAACAACCAAATAACACAAGTTTCGACATAATCAACTAAAACAGACATAAAACAGTTGAAATTTCCAAAAAACAACCAAATAAATGAAGTGTCCACATAATCTACCCAAAACAGACCCAAAGCTGTTGAAATTTCTAAAAAACAACCAAATAACACAAGTTTCGACATAATCGTCATAAAACAGTCCTAAAACAATTGAAATTTCCAAAAAACAACCAAATAAGTGAAGTGTCGACATAATCCACATATAACAGTCTTAAAACAGTTGAAATTTCAAAAAAAACCACCAAATAACACAAGTTTCGACATAATCGTCAGAAAACAGTCCTTAAACAGTTGAAATTTCCAAAAAAAAAAAAAGTGAAGTGTCGACATAATCTACCCAAAACAGTTTTAAAACAGTTGAAATTCCAAAAAAAACAACCAAATAACACAAGTTTCGACATAATCGTCATAAAACACTCCTAAAATAGTTGAAATTTCCAAAAAATAATCAAATAACACAAGTTTCGACATAATCGACATAAAACTGTCCTAAAACAGTTGACATTTCCAAAAAGCAACCAAATAAGTGAAGTGTCGACATAATCCACATATAACAGTAATAAAACAGTTGAAAGTGCAAAAACATCAGACAGAAGTGCAACACTTTCAAATCCCATATCATCGAAGCAAAACAGAAATGAACAATAATCAAAATTTATGTACAAAAAAAGGATGATGATCAACTTATCCATATATGTGCCAAAAATCTTCTTGTAACTTTTTTAGACTATATATTTTGGTTCACATATATAGCTAGTGAGCTTACTTATATAATCTTGTTTCTTTATGCCTTAATTAATTAAGGTACCAAAAGATATTATCAATGCAACATTCAGCAACAATCAACACTGGAAGAGTAAGAAAAATTATTGCGATATTCCCTAGAAAATTAACTTTTCAATTTCAACATGTCAATTATGATAAAACCACTATGAAAGAAAATGACCTCTCTCGATGAACAAAGTAAGAAACCCCTTCCAATAAGCCTGTGAACAGCATATCTCATCCTTATCAGCTTCCAGTTACATAATTTGTTGAAATTTCAAAAAAACAACCCTAATTTGTTGTTCTAAAACCACCAATTAACGACAACAAAAGAATCAAACTAAAAAAACCCTAATTTGTTGTTCTAAAACCAAACACTTAAACACATTTTGTATCCCACATAAACAATTAGAAAAAAAACCCTGCTTTTAAACACCAATTAACGCCATATTTCAAAAATATGAACTCACCTCTCTTTGGTGACTTCGGGGGATCGGCGACGGCGCGAATGGCGGCAAACTCGAGACTGTCACGCGGCAACGGAGTCGACGGCGACGGCGGCGGCAAAGGTTGGGACGGGTGGCTAATGAAGATGAGGTGAAGTGAATGGCGGTGAAGTTATTTGCGCGAAATGAAAACAGATAGGTGTTTGAAATATTTTTTAGTTTGTTGTATATATATATATGTAAAAGGCTAGAATGGTTAATCGACACCCGTTTAGAAAGGGAAAAAAATTAGAGATCTAACACGGTTACACGCTAACCATACTAAATAATCAAAATTTCAGTTTTCTAGAATGGTTAAACTCTTAACCGTGTTAAAAAACTGAAAATTTTCACTTTTCTAACACAGTTCAAGTGCAACCGTACTAAAAAGTCTGGAAATCTGATATTTTTTTAATTACTTGTCATAAAATTAAAAGAGCAGTTTCATTAAACAAAGCTGCATTTTCAGAATTTTTACGTGTATGAAGATAAAAAATCGGGAAATTTTTTTCTGAACTGTGATTATGAAGGTAAAAACTGTGCGTTTATTATAAACAGAACCGAAGTTTCTATCATAAAAATTGCATTATTAAATAACCAAGTGTTTTTATTTATATTTTTTTAACCAAAAAAATTGTGGTTTGGAAATTAATTTTGTTGAACATATCTTCATAATTTTCAAGCAACTGAATAAAATAATCAGACACTTTCAATAGATCCAATATCCGCGACCATTAATGAAATATACACATGTAAAATAGTAACTACTAAAAAGACAAATTATAATTAAAAAAAAATTCAAGAAGTTGTCTTTCTTTTCTTAGAAAATGGATCGTCAACCCATATGCCTTCCACATGGTCTGTACGAAGTATGAATTCGTCCATATTACGGTCCTCTTCAACAGGTCTAACTGGGGGTACACCTAAGGAAAATGGCGGCACTTCATTACTCACATCATTATCAATCTCAAACCCAAAGTTTTGTTTTTTTCCTTGTAGAACAACAGACCATTTTTTATCACAATGATCAGTGACATAAAACACCTGTTTTGCCTGGGATGCAAGTATGAATGGTTCCCCCTTGAAACCTTCCCGATTCAAGTCAACAAGCGTAAATCCCAATTCATCAATTCGAACGCCATTGTTGTTCTCAACCCATTTGCACTTGAATACGGGTACTTTGAATTTAACATAGTCAAGCTCCCGTATCTCCTCAATCACCCCATAATAAGACATATTGGCATATACTGGATTTTTATCCTTCGAACTAGTCACATGTAATGCCTCAGACACTAATGTAACCCCACTATTTTGCGTTGTACTCTGATCATCTTGACTCTTGATAGCAAATGAAAATCCATTTATGTCATAGCCCAAATATGATAACACAACATGGTTAGGCTTATATGCTAACCACCTCAACATCTCTGACACTGTTTCCCCCTCATCAATAGTACTACTGAACCAGTTGACAAAGGTCCGATTGTGTTCATTGAGCACATCTTTGTCAGTCCATCCCCGATTACACTCTCTTATTTGACTCATATGAGCCGTCACATATGGCACTACTTCTTTAGAGTTGCGAAGGATGTAAAGGTGTGCATTTTGCAATTCATCATTCAGGGGGGTGCACAACTTGGCAACTGATGTCCCCTTTCCTTTCATCCTTCCCTCATGTCGAGATTTAGGTAGTCCAATAGCATTGGTGTCACACAGATACCCAGTGGAAAACTCAATAACCTCCTCAGCTATATATCTTTCAACAATGCTAGCATCTGGACGATAGCGATTTTTAACATAACCTTTGAAAACTTTCATATACCGCTCAAATGGATACATCCAGTGCAAATATACAGGACCACAAATCTTAATCTCCCTCACCAAATGAACCACTAAGTGCACCATAATGTCAAAAAGAGTAGGTGGAAAATACATTTCAAGCTGACACAAAACCACGACAATTTCATCTTGTAACTCATCAAGTCTATCACGATCAACAATCTTGCTACATATCGTATTGAAAAAGAAAAAAAGTCTGGTTATGCCAAACCTGACATGTTGTAAATTCAAAAAAACAACCAAATAGGTGACGTTTCGACATAAGCAACCCAAAATAGTCCTAAAACAGTTGAAATTTCCAACACACAACAAAATAACATAGGTTTCGACAAAATCAACCTAAAACAATCCCAAAACAGTTGTAAATTCAAAAAAACAACCAAATAGGTGAAGTTTCGACATAATCAACCTAAAACAATCCCAAAACAGTTGTAAATTTTCAAAAAACTACCAAATAGGTAACGTTTCGACATAAGCAACCCAAAACAGTCCTAAAACAGTTGAAATTTCCAACACACAACAAAATAACACAAGTTTCGACATAATCAACCTAAAACAATCCCAAAACAGTTGTAAATTCAAAAAAACAACCAAATAGGTGAAGTTCCGACATAATCAACCTAAAACAATCCCAAAACAGTTGTAAATTTCCAAAAAACTACCAAATAGGTGATGTTTTGACATAAGCAACCCAAAACAGTCCTAAAACAGTTGAAATTTCCAACACACAATCAAATAACACAAGTTTCGACATAATCAACCTAAAACAATCTCAAAACTGTTGTAAATTCAAAAAAACAACCAAATAGGTGAAGTTTCGACATAATCAACCTAAAACAATCCCAAAACAGTTGTAAATTTTCAAAAAACTACCAAATAGGTGACGTTTCGACATAAGCAACCCAAAACAGTCCTAAAATAGTTGAAATTTCCAACACACAGCCAAATAACACAAGTTTCGACATAATCAACCAAAAATGATATATAAACAAAGTCTGGTTATACCATACCTGACATGTTTTGGCAAGATGGATCGAATACCTACAGGTAACAACTGCTGCATCAACACATGACAATCATGGGACTTCAATCCAACAAATTTCAGATCTTTCATTGAAACAGTTCGGCTTACATTTGAAGAATATCCAGATGGTACGTTGATGCTATGAATACTCTTACACAAACTCTGTTTCTCTTTACGTGACAACGTATAACATGCAGTGGGTAGGTACGTGCGCTGTCCTCGAAGCTCAGGTGCTAGATAGGCCCATATGCCCATATCGACCAAATCAAGTCTCGCTTTATAACCATCCTTTGTTTTTCCAGGTATGTTCAATAGAGTACCCAACAAACTATCACATATGTTCTTCTCAATATGCATTACATCGAGACAGTGTCTAACATCAAGTTTCTCCCAATATGGAAGATAAAAAAAGATAGATTTTTTCTTCCAACAACTCTTATCCTTCATTATGAGACTTTTTTTGTTTGCCGAATTGTACATTGATGTCCTTAACACGAGAATAAATAGTCTCACCACTCACTGCAGATGGAACATTTCTGAAATCTGGCTTCCCATTAAAAGTTCTTTTCATTCGGCGATACGGATGAGAATCAAGAAGAAATCTACGATGCCCAAGATACACTGTCTTGCTCCCATGCACAAGCTGGCAGGAATCTGTATTCTCCTCACATATAGGGCATGCATTGTGTCCTTTGACAGAAAATCCGGATAAATTACCATAAGCAAGAAAATCATTTATGGTACAGAATACCGTGGCACGCAAAGTGAATGACTCCTGACGATATGCATCAAACATCAACTCCCCTTCATCCCACAACCTGTTTCAAATCATCAATTAAATGCGGGCCAAATAAACAATCTATGTCATTTTCCTGGCTGCCGTGGACTGAAATCATTAATGACATAAGTATATACTTGCGTTTCATGCACAAGTAAGGAGGTAGATTGTAAATAACCAACATCATTGGCCAAGAGCTATGTGTGATGCTTAGATTGCCATAAGGATTCATCCCATTTGTACACAATCCCAGTCTCAAATTTCTTGTCTCTCTACCAAATGACGGATACATTGAATCAATCTTTTTCCACTGATCGGAGTCAGCAGGATGCCTTATCATCTTGTCCTCCAGGGGAATATTCCGATTTGCATACCACATCAAATTTTTAGCATCTTCTGAATTGGCAAACAATCGTTTAAATCTCGGTATAATAGGGAGATACCATAATACTTTTGCTGGAGAAGCTTTCCTCAGTGCATCACCATCGACACAAGATAAAGGTTTTTTGAAACGAGATGTTTGACACTTAGGACATACCTGTAGATTCTCGTACTCATTTCTGTACAGTATGCAATCATTTGGGCAAGCATGCATCCTTTTATACTCCATGCCCATAGGACACATAATTTTTTTAGCCTCATAAATGCGATCCGGTAATTCATTACCATCCGGTAGTATGTCCTTCAGTAACTTCAATAAAGCTATAAAACTTGTATCAGTCCACCCATTTGCCACTTTCAGATGGTACAATTTCAAAACTCCAGACAACCGTGTGTACTTTGTACACCCAGGATAAAGAGGCTTTTTGCTATCATTTAATAGGAAAGCAAGCACTTCGGGCTTATCACCAAAACCACCGACCACATCATCCACCATGTCATCCAATCGATCATTCTTAATTGTATCATCATCGTGTGCTTCATAATTTTCTTGAATTGATGAACTTCCACTCTCACCGTGCCATCTCCAAATTTTATACCCAGGATCAAATCCTCTCCGATATAAATGGTCCCGTATCGTATTAGGGTTGTCGTATACAGCAAAATTTTTACAATCTTGACATGTGCAATATACGAACTTAACATCCTTAAAAACAAATTCAATAAATTTCTCAACCTCTTTTTCAAATGCATCTATTGTCCGATCACCAAATAGTATGTCTTTGCGGTCAATTACTTTTGTAACCTTTAAATTATAAAAAGACATGATTTATAATAAGATACACAACCGAATAAAATACATACTTTATAAGAACATTATGTATTTTAATTCAATAAAACAAACATTATGTCAAGAATAATAAATAAATGTGCAATTTATTATGCAAATATATCACTACATGCATGTATCAAAATAATATTAATACATTATGAAGCCCATATAAAATAATAAAACATATATCGATCATTATTTAAATCAACACAAAATTTTTAATCCCACCAAAAAAAATCTAAAATACAAAAGTCATGACCACATGCTAATTTTTATCAAATTAGAAGCAATATCAAAGAATGCAAAGAATATTTAACCTCTCAAAGTTTGGTTTGCACAAAATACAAGTAGTTGTATCTTCCTACATAAGCCCTTTGGACTGCGCCGCTCGGTTTTTACTTCTTAAGAGTTGCACATCGATCTATAGATCTGTTCTACAGGAGAAGAAAATGCTGGGGGAGATTTTTATCGGTACATTTTCTAAAATGGTTAGTTAGAAACCGTTCTTAAAACGGAGATGATAACAGTTTCTAAAACGGTTGTCTCCCGAACCGTTTTAGAAACTGACATTAAGAGACTTTCTAACACGATTATAATGTAACCGTTTTAGAAAGTTTGCGTTTTTCTAATTCTTATTACAAAAATGCCACCGCCCCAATTATCTAAAACGGGTTATTAATAACCGTTTTAAATAGACCGTTTTAAATTATATATTCTGTAGTAGTGTTAACTGGAAAAAAACAAAAAAAAAGTTTATGAAATGTGTCCTAGTGTATTAAAAGGAATAAATTATTAAACATGAAATTAAAATCAACTCCATGAGCCATGTCGGTAGATAGAAAAGAATAAATGATCAAACGAAGTCGATGAATCTTAAAAATGGATAATGCTATACGGAAATGCACAAAGTTGATTAATCCTAACACACATTATACCCTATATGTTAAAATTATTATATACTATTTTTTTTGCTATTAATTCAATTTTTAATGCTGCAAAAGGACATGATAAAAGTAGTCAATTTTTCTTCCTTTCTAATTTTTTGGACGCAAAACTAAGATTACCGAGAGTGTGGATCAATACTTCATTCTAAATTTTTTATTATGAATTTTAAATTTAATAAAAAAAATTCAAGCATCAATTTTAAAGATAGGATACTTATGTTTCCCAATGGTAGAGAATCAACCATCAATTGTTGTTAAGCTGTCAGAGTATTAGCATGACTCAACTGAGATTTAGGAGTGTCTTGAGAATATTTTCTTGTCACACCAAGATAAGAAATTAATTAAAAGAGTGCTTCTTTCTCTGCACCATCCCATGAGATACGATCCTCTCCAATATTATCCTATCTTATTTTATCCAATATTTAAAACGACATCGTTTTACTAAAAGTAGAGACTAAAAGCATAAATATCACTAAATTCAAATTTACAATTATTACATGTACCATAACCAAAATATTAATGAAGTAGTTTTAATTTTTGTCAAGATAAAACAAGATAATATTGAACAAAAAATCTCATCGTTTATTCCATAGGTTCGCCTAATATATATTTGTGTTTATCTTTAATTACTTCTTTGTTGATTACTTATTTTTAATCTAGAGATGCATTTTGGATCTAGAGTGCATTTTTTTGAGACAAGGAAAAGAATAACATATATTCACCAAATTGATGAAGTATAGATCTTTGATTTCTCAACCATGGTATTTCTTTATCTCTATGCTCCTTTTTTATTGTTGATTTGCTTCATGTTTGTTGGTCATGGTTTGTATCCAGTTCATTAGAGCATGAAGTATTGATCCACACTCTCGGTAATGAGGCATACCTTACACTAATTAGTCTTCTAAAGGATCTCAAATCAAGTGAATCCATGGCCAATTCATAAACAACTTCAATCCCAAAGATTTTTGTGTTGGCAACCAGTATTAATCTTATCGAGCAAACAGAACTCAAGTCAGCCGATTGATAGTATTTTAAATTTAGTGGTGGCAAAAATACACATACTCATTACCTGACCGCTACCCGTCCATACTATAACCTGTCAAAACTCGCAAAAGTTTTGCCTAGGCTATTATTGAATAGTATAAGAATGGACACGGGTAATATATGGATAAGTATGAGGGTATAAACAGGTACCCGCATACACGACATAAATGGGTATTAATTGGTACCATAATGGGTACCCTAAATTACTCTAAAAAATTGAACATTGTAGTAGAAAACCAATTTACCACTACGGCACTAGTACTGCATGAAATATGGAAAAACAATAGAAAACAAATATTGAAAAGATTTTAATGCATCTAACAAGATTCAAACTAAAGTATAAATAATAATAGAATACAAACTTACCACTAGTTTTGTGTAAATTACAATATTTACAAATTTTGAAACTAGAGAGTAGCAAATATGAGTACTAATATTACTCAATGAGAGTACTCCTACCACGGGTACCCGTAAGTATTCACTTATTACCCTCAAATCTCTTCATCATGATACCTGCGAGTACCGTGAAATTTATCACTTACCCGACCAATTTTGTCCATCAATATAACGGGCATAAGCGGGTATTTACTCATTTGTTTCAATTTCATTTAATATGTGCCCACTACCCGTCCAAACCCCGGCCATTTTCCATCTCTCTTGTAAAGCCTTTCAAGTTCAGCGTGCTAATTTCGTCCATCCAAGAAGCCACTGGATTTGGAAGAAATAAGCTAGTAACAAGGGGCAGACCACCAAGTCTTGGAAATCTCCCTATTAACAAACACATATTGGTTGTAGATGACAATCCTATAAATAGAAGAGTCGTGGAAGCTATTTTGAAGAAATGTGGAGCAATTGTGACCTGTGTAGATAATGGAAAGGCTGCTCTAGAGCAACTTGATCCACCTCACAACTTTGATTCTTGGTTTATGGATCTCCAAATGCCATTGATGGATGGCTAACTTGTTAAAACTATAATCTTTTTCAATGCCTTCCAGAGACAACAGAGTACAACATATATAGATATAGGAAACTATATTTAGAAGCTATCCTTCATTAATATAATATCTACAGTATTAATTCTAATTGACTCGTGATTAGAGGGATTCTCACATTTAATCACTCTATAATTGCTACATTACATGATTCACGCCAACACTCCCCTTCAATTTGGTGAGTAGATATCTCTAACACCTAACTTGTCAAGTGAGTCATAAAATCTTTTACTGGAGACTACATTGGTGAGTATGTCAGCTAACCGATCTTTAGACCTAACAAAGGAAATTGGATGACTTTTTCTTCTAAGTTCTTCTTGACAAAATGCCTATCTACCTCCACATGCTTAGTGCGATCATGTTAGATTGGATTGTGAGATATATCATTGGTAGCCTTGTTATCACAAAACAAATTCATTGCTGAGTTTGGAGGACAATCAACCTCTGTTAGCAAAGTTCTTAGCCAAAGTAGCTCATATAGTCCTTTTGCCATACCTTGAAACTCAGCTTCAGCACTGGATAACGATACTACCTTCTATTTTTTTCTCCTCCATGTAACTAGGTTACCTCTAAAAAATGTAAAATAGCCCGACGTAGACTTTCTATCTAAAACATTTTTGGCTCAATCTGCATTTGTGTATCCCTTAATATTCAAATGATCATTTTTGGAGAATATTAATCCTTTTCCTGGTGATGACTTTAGGTAGCGAAGAATTCGCATTATAGCGCTCATATGGTTTTCTCTAGGACAGTGCATAAATTGGCTTAGTACACTTATGGCATAAGCAATGTCTGGACGAGTGTGAGAAAAGTATATGAGTTTTCCCACTAGTCTTTGATACCTCGCTTTATCAGTTAGTACCTGGTCTAAATATGCTCAAAACCTGTGATTTTGCATAATTGGTGTGTCTACAGGTTTGCATTCCAATAATCCCACTTCTGCCAATAAATCCAAGACATGCTTCGTTGGGAGAGGAATATGCCCCGTTTTGATCTCATTACCTCTATTCCCAAAAAATATTTAAGTCCTCCCAAGTTCTTCATTTCAAACTCAGTAGACAACTGTTGTTGTAATCTGGAAATCTCCTCAACATCATATCCCGTAATTATCCTATCATCCACATAAAAGATTAAGGCAGTTATTTTTCCGAGTCGGCATTTGAGTAATAAAGTATGGTCTGAATTACTTTGGTGATAACCATACTACTTCTTAGTGCAAACTTTATCTTAGCACTTCATTGCGATAATTCTCCCTTTTCTCCTTCAAATTAGAACTTGAGCTCAACACACAGATTGTAGAGCTTCTTCTTGTCTTTCCATGAGTACAAGAAACAGCACCATTGGACCACTAGAGCTCAAGATATCAACAATCTCCCAAGCTGTCACAATATGAATTCAATAACTAAATCCTGAAGTAGCAATCATAAATATGCCTTCGTTTCTCATAGGTACACACTGAATTAGAAGAGAGCTAAAAGATAATAATAGAAGACAACTCAAAGAGCTTTCCAGAACATCCAAGATCTCATCAATTGGATTAGTATTGAAGAAGTTATACTCAAATGAATTTGCATAACAAAGCTGACCAAACCCTAAAATAGGCATATTGTGCACTTTAAGTTACTTAATTTTTTCCTTTAACACATTTCACTCCATTTACCATCATTTTGCACTTTTTGCACCATTTACACATTATCAACTATCAAACCACATTTACGCATTAAATCACATGAAACACCACACAATAGCATCATTTACAAGCTAAAAGCCAAGAGATTTTACACAATGTAATTGGTATAAAACCAACTCATCAAATTCCCCCACACTTGAACTTTTGCTTGTCCTCAAGCAAACTCATAATTCGCAAACACTTTACACTAAACTCAAATCCTCTGTCGACTCGTTCTCATTTGAGTTCATCAAAACAAATTTTTCATGCAATCTGAAAGACTCTTAACATATCCTCAGTTCCAACCTATCAACTTTCAGCACAAATTATCAACCAAGGCACGATGAATAAAGACCAAAATGTCATGCGTGCAAGTGTGTGCTGAGGAACATGAACTTCATCTATTCTTTTGCTATACACCATCTAGCTCGTCTCATACCCATTCAATACATGCCAATCTCTTTGTCCACTCTTATGAACATGTAATCACAAGATCAATGGTACCTATGCGTACATTGGTACTCTATGGGACATTGCCCTTATTCTGCACATTGGTGCACATTTGTTTCACACATTGGTGACTAACAATAATGCCTGGGTTTTATGGCTTTTTTCTACAAATTTGAATGCCATGTTCTTATGGCTTTTTCCTTCCCAGTTGCCAATATGGCTTTTTCTCCCATATCATTTCTTGTGCAAGCACATGTTCATAAGAATCCCAAATTGACTAAACATGTACGAATTCTGGAGACACCAGATAAATGCATAACAAAAAGAATAGAATCCACGCACATTACCTCCTATGTCAATTGAGTTTTGCATTGCATATCTATCTTACCTTAACATCGGGCCTTAGTCAGCAAAATGTACCAATTTCATCAAGATTGGAATTAAAGACATCAAAACAACTTTCACATGCAAAATATGAAAATAACACTTGATGAACCACAAATTCCAACAAAACTTCCAAAAGAGCCAAGCATAGTACAAAGTGTTCTACATTTCATTGCTCTCACTAACACCACTTTTTTTTTCCTAATTTTGACACTTTCTAGCACACTCACACTCCTTAACAATTAGAATTTCAACCAACCAAAACAGCACCACAAACACCCAACTCTCCATGGTTATGAACATTTTGCCACAGAAATGTCAACTACACAAAACTTGCGTTCAAACATCACTTATTCACCAAAAATTTCAAAACTTCCACAAAAATTAAAAAACGTGCACAACAATAAAAAAAACACCACATATAACTGGACATAATATGCAAACATTCAAAATTCACCACAAAACTTAGAAAATAGCATATTCTTCACAAAACATTTCATCAAAATTTCATCACTCATGCAAGACAAATAAGCATCTAAAGTCCAAGAGATACAAACCATAGCAAACATACACTCCCCCACACTTAAAACATACATTGTCCTCAATGTAAAGAAAAAATAAGTTTAGGGGCTCCCTGGTATTGATATTGTCATGAATTTCAATGTTTGCTTTGTGGAGACTTCTTGATCCATCTTCCTCATATGAAAAAAATTCCATGGCATCACTCCCCCACACTTAGCCTTTTGAGTGCATGGCTAATCTATTGCAATGTCCTTCCTGGGCAAACACCTTTAACATGAGTGGTTTTAATGAATGAATTCCAAAATGAAAGAAACGTACAGACAAAACGAAAAGAAGATAACAAACTACTTATTAAAGCTAAAGAAAAAAAATAGTTCTGAATTTAGATAGTCTCCAGCTATACTTTATTCATCCACAACGTATTAGGTCTTGGTCATGCTTGGACTTCGGTAAATCCATCTCTGCACCAAACAAAAGATGAACTCTCATAGGCACACTTCTTCTTCTCAGAAGACACTGAAATGTTGAGGAGATGTGTAAGCACAGGATCATGAGAAGAACTTTCTCCAAATATCACATTCATTGGAAGCACATCAGAGCCCTCTTCTACCACACTATCCATAGTAGTCCTGCAAGGCTCAACCAAGGAATACACATCCATGGTCTCAACCAACTCATCAGAAAGTTCAAAAACAAATGTCTAAAATTCACAATTGTTCACCATGCTATCATTGTCATTCAAAATGTTAACATTTTTATCATCAAAACTAACATTATTGACTCCACCAATTTTCTCAAAATTATCATCACAAACAATATTGTCATTTTGTAACAAAAATTTCTCATTATGCACTGAAGGTGAAGTACCAATTACACACTCAGATTCATTCACAGTTTCAAGAGTTGATGTTTTACAAAGAGTCCCAGCAATGTCCACTTTATCATGATTCATGGTATCATAATGTTCTTCCAGATGTGACTCTATGCAATTTATCAAAGTATCAAGAAAAGAACAACCCTCAGCTTCAACAAACATAGCATGACCTCCACCATCATTTGAACAATTCTTAACACATGCCTTCTGTGAGGAATGTTCTACAACTGATTAACTTGGCATTTCAAAGTTTGATACATCTATGAAACCACATTCTTCTATGTATGCACTCTTTGATGAAATCATGCAATCTTCTTCATCAAACTCATCACAACCAATCTCTTCATCATCAACAATGCTATCAACAGACATATAGTCATGCTTAACACCATTATCAACTAAAACTGGGGAACATTCTACAGCTTGAATGGAATAACAAGACTCTAAAGGCATAGGTTGTTTCATTGCATAATTCACATAAAAAACCACTTCTTCATTATTAATTCTAAAGGTGACAGTTTTATTTCGAACTCCAATCAAAGCATCACCAGTAGCTAAGAAAGGCCTACCAAAAATTAAAGGTACCTCAGGGTCTTCCTCCATATCAAGTACAATGAAATCAACAAGCAAAGTAAATTTATCAACTCTTACCAGAACATCTCCAACCAAACCTGTAGGAGTCACCAAAGACCTATCTGCCAATTGGAGAGTTACTACAACTGGGCAAATCCGGCTTTCCAATCCAACACTGATAGCAATGGACAATGCCATTAAGTTTATTCCAGCTCCCAAATCACACAAAGCCTTTGCAAAATGCCTTGTGCCTATTTTGCATGGGATTGTACAGCTCCCAGGATCCTTAAGCTTCGGAGGAAGATCATGAACCATCCATGCTTGAGTGCACTCAGAAACCATCATGGGAACCTCACATCTCAAGATTTGCTCTTTGTTGGAGATGAGATCCTTGAGATACTTAGCATACTTTGGCATTGAAGTCACTAAATCCATCAGGGGAAGATTCACATTTACTTGCTTGAGTACTTCCAGAAATCTATTGAACTGAGGGCCCTTTGTTGGTGGTGGTTTCTTTCTCTCTGGAAAAGGAGGTTTGGGGGCATACTGAGGGTAGATGTAAGGATTGGAGTTCTTGGTGATCTCATTTCCTACCCTAGCTGTTATTTCCTTCTTCACAGTCTTACTAGCCTCTTGATCATTATCCTTCTTAAGTTCCAAAACTTCCTCAGCTTCATCTTTCTGGTCTTCTTCTATACAATCACTCTTAACTTCTGAAAGTTTGTTCCCAGGCAAAAGTTTTCTATTCCTCAAGGTTATGGCCTTACATCCAATATTGTTCTTAGGATTTGGCACCGTATCACTAGGAAGAGATCCACTAGGTCTATGATGTATAGCATTCGCGAGTTGACCTAATTGCATCTCAATGTTTTTAAATGTGCCATCATGATGTCTTACAGATGTCTCCAAAGCAACAAATATTTCCTCATTTTTATCCACCTTTTCAATAAGACTCCGGAGCATTTCTTCCACTGATGAGTTCCTCGGCTCTGAGGTACTAGCTTGCTGATCAAACCCTGGTGGAGGATTGGAAGTTCTCCCTTGATCATTCCCTTGAGTATATTGACCTCTCTGGCTTTGGTTCTGTTGTCCCCAAGTTCCTTGATTACCACCATAGCCTCTATTGTTGCCTCCTGAGTAATCTCCAGAGTACTGTGGCCTGTTGCCATAGTTATTCACGTATTGAATGGAGTCAGTGGTGACAGAGCACTCATCAGTATAATGTTCACCCTTGCATATACCACATGAAAGAAGTGGAGCTTTTGTTTGTGTTGCCTTAAGAGTCTGCACCTGCTTGGCCAATGCTTCAAACTTTGCACTAAGAGAAGTCTCCTCATCTACATCAAGAACCCCCCATTGTTTTCTAACATGAGTTTTGCGGGTCTCTGGGAAGAGATACTCGTCCTCAGCTATTCGATCAAATAACTCCCTTACCTCCTGGACACCTTTATCTTTGAGAGCACCATTAGCACAGGCCTTAACCATCATTGAGGCTTCAGCAGTAAGGCCTTTAAAGAAAGTATTTAGTTCTCTGATCTCTCCCAAATCATGGTTGGGGCATTGCCTAATCAAGTCATTGAATCTCTCCCAAGCTTCTCTAAATGTCTCACTATCTTGTTGTTGGAAATTCGTAATTTCCAGCCTTCTCTTTTCAAGCTTAGCTGGAGGGAAGTATTTGGACAAGAACCTCTTCTGTATATCCTCAAATGACATTCCAGCATTTGTTCTCCCAATACTTTTGAACCAGTGTTTAGCCTTTCCAAGCAAAGATAAAGGGAATAAAATTCTGTGAACCTCACCCCTATCAACCCTTGGCAACTTGAAAGTGCTACATAAGCTGAGAAACCAATCAAGGTAGTCATTAGGATCCTCGTTGTCAAGACCTTGGAAGAATTGGCCCTGGGTGATCATGGAAACAATTTGTGGAGGAATGTGGTAACTTTCTACGTCGATGTCCTGATGACCAAATTGATTGTCAAAATTTACTGCATAGTGGTCTCCAAACCTAGGTGCTTGTGCTCCTTGAGCTTCCATTTCTCTTTGTTGCTTCAAGTGTCCTCTCAAAGTTTTCTCCAACTCAAGATCCAATAGGAATTGTGGTTCTCCTGCAAACCTGCTAGACCTTGGCATACACAACACACTGTTGTGGAGTACAATAACAAAGAACCAAGAACTCCAAATGTGCAACAACGAAATAGATCACAATTCTCAACACGTACTAAAGAGATTGCAAAGACCAGAACACAACACAAAATGAAAGCTAAGGTAAATGTCACAAACAAAAACACAAAGTAGAACAAGTAAAAATCAAGAACAATTCAACAAATTCCATAACCGATTGCCTTCCCCGGCAACGGCGCCAAAAATTGACAGGCTAGTCGTGTACCCTCAATTTTACCCTAACAATTACTGTAGAAGTGGAAGCAGGGATCGTAATCCACAGGGAAGGCGTAGGTCAAGAAAATTGAGCAAATTATTCTAAATTTCTTGTCACCGAATCTAGTCACGAGAAAAAAAGAAAATTCAACACAAAAGAACGAAAACAAAGATGCAAAATGTAGCAACAAGCAGGGATGGACAGATATCTCAAGATTCTTGTACCGGATGAACACAGACCTAGCAAATTTCTGCTTTGCAATCAATCAACAAGCAAAATTATGGAGACCTAAGTTGCCTAGAAGTTCAAGTCATGGTTAGCATGGCGACCACACCACTTCCTGTACTTCCTATCACCATCTCCTCCCATGGCGAGGCCCGAGAATGGTGGAATAAGCTCCGCAAAGTCTCAACTCTCCAAGCTAACTACTCTAACATGCAAAGTCCTAAGAACTCCCATGGCGAGGCCCATCCTAGGGTTCACATATCATTGTTGTTAACACGGAAAGCTCCTTTAACACTTTTCCTAATGTTTCAATTCATTAACACTTCCCATGGCGAGGCCTGAGTCTCAGAATTGATCTGATTACAGAAAACAAGTGTAAAGACTTAAACAATCACAATTTAGTTCTCAATTCATGCAACTTCGCTAACTTTGATTAATCAATCCTCAATTTAGCATGTCGACCACAATTGAAGCTTGATCTATTCAAGAATAGCTAGGAATTATGCAATTTAATAGATTTCTATAAACAATTCAAATGTGATTTCAATACTCAACAATTCGATAAAATGCATAGCATACAATCCACTAAGTCACGTATTCATCCGTTTAGAATCCTAAGATATCACACAGTTAGCCAGAAAATTCCATATCTAACTCATTAACATTGAATTCAATCATCAAACAATTAACTTCCATCGAATTAAGAAATTTCACCGATCAAAGTCTAAAGGAATGTCAATTGTTGCTTCGTTGAGCTCGATATGAAATCTCTGGTACACAATCGTGATTAGAAATGAGATCGGAGAAGAAATGTTTAGTGAGAGAAAATAGATCTAGAGAGAGAAAATGAGAGGGAGAAAAACTCCCGCTAAAATTCAAAAGATAGTTCTAAAGTCTCCAATCCCCCCCCTTACACATTAGCTACATCTCCTATATATAGAGTTATGAAAATGTAACTAATACGCAACCGTAAAATATCTAAAGTATTACAAGAGTGTACTTGAATAGAAAGACAAAACAATTAGCCTAATTTGTGAAAATTCGAAGTTGGAAAACTTTTCCCAGCAATCCAGCGCCTTCAGCATCCAGTTCCAGCGCCTTTATCATCCTTGCCATTCTTCCTCGCGCCTTCAAGCCTTAGTGTCTGCGCCTTCACTGCTCAGAGCTCCAGGTGAAGAAATCAGAGTCACTCCACGCCTTCAAGCCATTCAAAATCACGCCTCCAGCAACTCCGCGAACATTCACTCAGTCTAGCCTTCATGAGATCACGCATTCCTACCCCGTAGCTTCACGCCTTCAAGCACCTGGTGAAACCTGAAAATCAGAACTTCAACACTTAGCCAAATTTCCAATAGCAAGATTCTAACTGTGAAACATTTTCCAATCCAAATATGGCCTTGATACATTGTGAATTTGGGAAACCTTAAAACACGAAAGTTGTAACCCTTTATCTTAGCTTTCTACAGCCTTTTGAATCTCCCAATTCGGAGCTAAGACGAAAGAGTTATGACCCAATTACTGAAGTGCAACAAAGCTGAAAATTTCATAGAGCAAACCTTCCAACACTTAGCCATTTTAAGTTGCTGAAAGAAAACTACACTCAACGGAAGTAGGACAACTAAAGCTACGATGCATCGTGGCGATGCATCGTAGCACAAACTGAAATGCACTATGATGCATCGTAGGCTTAACACATCAAAGTGGCGATGCATCGCATGCATCGTGGCGATGCATCGCCGTGTAGTGTTAACTTCACCACGATGCATCGCTACGATGCATCGTGGTGTTGTTGTGCAAATGTGTGAGTGAAGTGTTCGTGTGGTGTGTAGTAGAGTGCTTGAGGTGATGAATGAATGGAGTGAAGAGGTGAAGAGGTGAAGTGAAATGAAATGAAAACAATGAAGAATGTAAAGAAGTTTGAATGAATGAATTGAAAACTTATGAACTTTATCTAAATGCCATGAATGTAATGTTTAACAAGTGATGAATCCTGCAAAAACAATGAAAGCAAAGCAAATTAATATGTACATCCAAGCTATTGTGAAGTGAGTGAGAAGTGGTGTGAGCAAATGTTGAGAAACTGAAATGAACAAAACAAAGATGCAAATGAGTAAAGTTGGAAAAATGAAACCGAATGCATGAAATGTGTTGTGAATTCAAGTGTAGCAAGCATAAATGTTGTGAAGTGAAAACTAGCACTACGATGAATTGTTCTGTTAAAGAGCGTGTGTTTAAATTTGCACTACGATGTATCGTAGTGCAAATTTGTGCTTGGGCAGAATTACACTACGATGAATCGTAGTGAAATTCGCATCTTTGTGCACACAATTCAGCAATCTTCCAACCAAAATTCAACTGTGATGCGTTGGGAATTTGGAGAAACTTAAAGAACCACTATTGTAGCTCTTGATCGCAGCTTTCCATAGCCTTTTTAATCATCCATATCGGAGCTCAGGTAAGAGAGTTATGCCCAAAATACCAACGCAAGGCAGAATATACATTTTAAGCCTACGATGCATCGTAGGCTTAAAACCCTGATTTGGTTTTGCCATTTCCCATGTTGAATTTCTAACTTTCCTTTCAGAACTGGCCTTCACCTTGAACCTCAAAGTTATAGATATCTCCCTTGGCTTTCCACTGGCTTTTGAATCACCCAATTTGGACCCCGGATGAAGAAGTTATAACATAAATAGTAAGGCCTGGCAAAACTGGACATTTGCACTACGATGCATCGTAGTGCAAACTTTATCTTAGCACTTCATTGCGATAATTCTCCCTTTTCGCCTTCAAATTAGAACTTGAGCTCAACACACGGATTGTAGAGCTTCTTCTTGTCTTTCCATGAGTACAAGAAACAGCACCATTGGACCACTAGAGCTCAAGCTATCAACAATCTCCCAAGCTGTGACAATATGAATTCAATAACTAAATCCTGAAGTAGCAATCATAAAGATGCCTTCGTTTCTCATATTTACACATAGAATTAGAAGAACAGTAAAACATACGAATCGAAGACAACTCAAAGAGCTTTCCAGAACATTCGTGATCTCATCAATTGGATTAGTATTGAAGAAGTTATACTTAAATGAATTTGCACAACAAAGCTGACCAAACCCTAAAATAGGCATATTGTGCACTTTAAGTTCCTTCATTTTTTCCTTTAACACATTTCACTCCATTTACCATAATTTTGCACTTTTTGCACCATTTACACATTATCAACTATCAAATCACATTTACGCATTAAACCACATGAAACACCACACAATAGCATCATTTACAAGCTAAAAGCCAAGAGATTTTACACAATGTAATTGGTATAAAACCAACTCATCACTTCTTAGCAGAACTAAATCGACCAAACCATGCTCGAGGTGATTGCTTTAACCCATATAATGCCTTATTCAATTTGCAAACAATTTTGGTTTCAGACTATCATATATACCCCGATGGAACATCCATGTACACCTCTTCGTTAAGGCCACCGTGAAGGAAAGTATTCTTCACATCGAGTTGATGTAGTGGCCAATCCAAATTCGCTGCAAGAGACAATGACACTCTAACCATATTTAGCTTGGCTACTTGTGAGAATGTCTCTAATTGTTTATGCCATATGTTTAGCTAAAACCCTTTGCCACAAGCCTTGCCTTATATCGATTGATAGTTCCATCAGCTTTATATTTTATAGAGAACGCTCATTTACATCCCACTGTTTTCTTTCCTTTAGGTAATGAGACTAATTTCCAGGTATTTTTTTTAATGCTTCCAGTTCTTCTTGTACTGCTCGCTCCCACTTTGAGTTAGATAAAGCCTCATCAATATTTGATAAGTCGGGTTTATACCGACTTATATGTCATGATTCCTTGAGCTTTTGCATGATTTTATTGTGAAAATCTTATTTGATGCATGACTTATGTGCGATAATGTTCATGAAATGATGACTGTGGAGAATGCTAAGAGTTATGGAAATGTTGTACAAATTGATATGATTATTTCATGAATTAGAAGCAAGTATACACTTTGACACAACGGTCTCACAATTCTAAAGCAAGCACACACAAAGTCCCAGCAAACGTACACAAGCACAACCAAATAGTTCATATGCACGCACCACACACACTCAACTCACACAAAACACACATGCCCCACTCACACACACATACACAGGCGGGGGTGCTAGGCGCCCGCCCTGCCTCACACACACCACTCGAGCGCCCGCCCCTCACAGCACTCACGCCAGTCGGGCGAGGCAGGGGCCGCCCAACCACACACTTCACATAGCGCGCCCGCCCCTTATTGCATTCACTGTCGCGCCGGCCCAGCCTCACACTCCGTGCGCCTGCCCAGTACATCATCAATACACGAGCGGGCGCGCCACGCGTCTGCCCAGTTCACCACTCATCCCACTCACCCTTGCACACACTTGTTCATCCTCACACGCACTTATGCTCACGACACTCGCACACTTGCACTATATTCATGCATCTACTCTCCACTATTTGCCTAGCTTAACACATACATGACAACACAAAGCATACTAGCAAAAGGCACGAACCTTAGCACACACAAGGCAAGCACAAACACAGCCATTTAGTAGTTCACCAAGTGTTTGATGAATTGTATTCTTAATTCTTAAGCAACCCACTTAACACCATGACGACACGTAACCTCACTATGTTTGATGACTGGCTCTTGCAGGACACATGGAGAAATCTCTCTTCAAAAGAAGGCTCTCAACTATCCTGATTGTGACACATCAAGGAAGGAAGGTTATAAATACAAGGAGATTGGAATCAATAAGGCATCTCATCCTTCTAGAGAGGAGTTTGGGAAACAGAGAGACTCAGAGAGAGAGGATAAAAGAAGAGAAAAACAATCAGAAAATTCTAGGGTTTTGGAGAATTGCAATAGGGAATAGAGCACTATATTTCATAACTATCTTAATTGTACCCTTTGTAATTACTAAATCCCATATCATCCTCCTATGTCTGATCTTGGGTTTTCCATTCAGTTCTCTGAGCCGATTATTAACATGATCTGCTAAAATTGAAGTATTGCCTTGAGGGTTTAACTCGTATGGATCTTAACTTATTGAGACCTTTGAATTGCAATTGATTTGTGTTTCATTATGTTTTTTATTCATTGAGTGCTAAATTTCAATGGGCTTACATTATAACGTTTAAATCTAGAGTCAAACTGCGGTACCCACTGAAATTGCTTTGGATCTACCGGAGGAAAATTAAACTAAACATGAAATGAATCTGAGAACCTTTCTTGCATGAGTCTTAAGATCTGATTTCTTTGTGGTTTCATTTGTGCGGTACCCACTGACAATTGAAACCAAATCTGTAGACAAGACTTAGGATTATTCTTGTAAAATAATTTGAATGCATGAATTGATTAGTTGCCCTACCAAGGGAGATAGTCAAGATACCACTTCACTCATCATTTAATACTTAGAATTTTGTTAGTTGTTACAATTGGCCTATTTTATACTGTCATTTAATCAATCACCATAACACAACCCTTTCTCTGTGGAACGATCCCATTCATCACTACTATATTCTTTAGTGTATATTTGGTAAAATTGGAGGGTAGCGACAACCTCGACCAATTTTTGCGCCGTTGACAGGGATAGCACAGTTTTTGGGATTGTTTGTTCTCTTGACTTTGATAGTTTGTGTTTTTGTCTTTGTCAATTTGTTCTTATGGTATTTTTTCTTTTTTTTCTTTGTTTGTTTTATGTGTTAGTTAGCTTCATATTTCTTTTGTTTTTGGTTCAAGCCTACTATGTTCGGTTTGTGGTAAGTGCAATTTCATTGAAATTGAATTGTGCACACCACAAGAGGCCAAGTATGTCTAGGTGGTATGGGGACTTTTTTGAGCTTTATCATGGTTGCCCACCAAATAGAGTTGTTAACACATGACCAACGCCTGGAGTATTTGGCAGCTACTCTCCACCAATGTATCATGAACCATAGCATAACCAACAACAGAGCAATGGGTCTTATCTTATGCAAGAAGAAGAACTATATATGGAAGACACGTTGTCTCAGATTTTGGATAGACTTGATAGAGGTGCATATGGTGAAACAAGTTTGGCTCAAATGGAATAGGAGCTTCAAGGGCAACAACAGAGACTTGATCAAATCAATGCCTTAATGAGCAACATTTGGGAACAACTTGAGACACTAGTTTAATATGCTCAAGACCACTCAGAAGGTATATCTCTCCTTACTGAAACATGAACTCCTGAGGAAAATCATTGTGATATGCATGCAAATGTTGGTTGTGGTTTAAAGTGTCCAAGAGAGATAGAGTTTACAAGTGTTGGGAATGTTGTATGTTAGTGCTCTGTTGATGATTCTTTTGTGCATGAATATTTGAGTCATTCTGATGAGAATGATGTCTATAGTGATGAGCTTACTTATGATGAATTTAGGGCATTTTGGTTTCTTACTGTCAAAATAGGGGGGTGTCCAATGTTGAGTCTTACCTTAACTCTATGGGTTTCCATGAGAACAATAATGTAGGTAGACTTACTTTAGATACTTCTTCCTTTGACTGCCCTGTGAATTGTAGAGAGATATCTCTCATTGATAAATGGGTGAGCATGAATGGAACTAATATTACACTTGCTAAAGTAAAGGACAACATGATTATTGAGCACTTTGTTGAGGCACCAACTCTTAAAATAGTGAATGAATCTGAAGCTGTAAATGGTGACCAACAAATAGAGAACAATGAGATACCTTTGTTAAATATGCATTGTGAACCCAATTTTGTTAACAAAGGAAAGACCTAAAATAGTGCCCATGTTAGTTTGTGTGATGAAAATTTAATGTTTTGTAACAAAATTACTAACATGGTCGAAAATTGCTTTATTGATGCATCCATTTTTGAAATCATTGATGAGTTTGTTGAGACTATGGATGAAAAACTGTGGTTGAGCCTGGCAGAGTTTTAGAGCCAAATTCGGTGGAAGAAGTAAAAGAGGTGTTTCCTATTAAAGAGCATACATGGTTTAAAATGGAGTTTATTGAAATTGTTCCCCATGTGCATGAGCTCCAACACCTCTTTCCTAAGAATATTCGTCGAATGCCCTACAGGAAGAAAAAGAGTGCTGGTATTCTGAATTTTGAAGGAGGAGGCTTCATGAATAAAGTCTAGCTGGAGACTGAAGAAACCCAGAACTACTTACTCTACTTTTCTTGAATAATTTGATGTTTGAGTTTTTAGTTTTCTTTTGTTTTGTTTACGTAGTTAGTGTGTCTCTTGTGTGCAGGAGCTTCAAGCAAAGGCCACACAAATGCTAAGTGTAGGGGTGCTATAAAAGTGTTAATAACAGGAACTATTATACACCACCAAGATCTAAGGTCATGTTGTGGCACTCACTTTCACACCTCACTTATTCTCTACTCTCGCTTGTACATCTCAACCACAACTTACACTCACGCACAGTCTGTTTATGTAGTACCACCACTTCAACACCAAGTTTCCAACAAGTCACTATTCACTCACGTTTGTTCAATATAAGGTATGAGCTCATTCCTTGGTGCTTTATTGAACTCTATTCTCTATGGAAAATACCTTGTTGGACTTTTATGGTCTAATTTGATGTGAATATTTTCTAGTTAGTTGGTTTTCATGCATATTATAAAAAGTGTGAAGTGGTAACCATGTATGAAATTTTAACTTGCCATGAACATTGTGCACTATTGGGACACCTTTATTGCATGGAGTTCTACTTTAAGATGGAATACATGGTGAGTGTGCTTACATGAATGTATGTTTTATACTTCATATAGTGAGTTATATTCTTTGGTTCAAGGATTCATGAGTTTGAGTGTGGGGGTCTTCAAGTGCAAAGGCTGACCAAAGGAGAGACAAAGTTGAGCATGGTGCATGTGGAGTTTAAAGGACTACACTCATAAAGGGAAAGTTAAGGACTAGGGCACTCAATCCAGCAAACATTGGATGTCATAGTCTACAAACATAAGGGAGTTCCTGAACCTATTCTTGTACTTTACATTGGGGACAATGTAAATTTTAACTGTGGGGGAGGGAATGTTTTCTATGGTTTATACCTTTTAGAATTCACATGTTTATTCTCCTTTATAAACACATTTTTTTATGCGCTTGCTTTATAGATGATGCTGGAGTTAGTTAGTTTGTTGATGTTGTGTGAATGTGTTTGTTGTGCTGATTGGAAGTAGTTGTTACTAGGCATGCGATGCCTTTAAATTTGATTATATGTGAATTCCTATGGGAAATGGAGGTGGTGTAGATTATATTAGTATTCATGTAGGTGGTGTGATTTGTGTTTAGTGTGGAATAAAAGGCAGTGACTAGCACTAGCCTTGTTGTGTGCTCTATGTTTCAAATGCGATAAATGTAAAGTGTTATTGTTCTTGTTTTGTGTAAAAGTTATCCTAGTTCATTTGCAACACCAGCAATTGCAATGCCATCGTCCAATCTATCCTCATTTATTCATTCATTCTGCATGCTAAATTTTTTGTTAGCTTGTTTCAGAACTCATTCGATTAATACAGATTGTTGGTCAAGGTATAATGTTAAGGTAAGATAGAGTTGCCAACAAATTCTTTGACATAGGAGAGAATTTATGTGCTATTTGATCTTGTTTGTGCATTCTACTTGTAAACATTTGTTCTTGCATTTGAGTGTATAGTCTATTGAAGACACACATGGACATGAGGTGCTTGAGAAAAGATGTGGGCAAAAATAAAAAGCCCGTGGCAAATAAAGGGAAAAAAGAGCTATAAAACCCTGGCAGCCAAGCACCAAAGTGCTGCAAAGTTGAAAATAATTATGCACCATTGTGCACACAAAAAGAAAGAGGGAAAAACCTCAAAGAGTTACGTGAATAAATACCATTGATCTCTATGTGCTAAGTGTTAGAGTGTGTGGACAACAGACTATAGTGCAAGAATTTCTAATAAAGTGTTTGCTTGAGTACTTTGCATAAATAGAGAAGGTGATCAAGGAAGTTCTCGGTACACACATCACGTTGACAACTTCGTCTTTATTCATTTTTCTTTTATTGACAATTAGTATAAACTTGGGTGGAAATCTGGAACTAGAAAAATGAAAAAGGTTTGTGGATGCGAAATTTTTCAGGATTTAATAGAATAGTGATATTACAAGTGCTGTGTGTTGAAAATAGTAGAAAAGCATATAATGTTCTATTTTGCTTGGAACTAGCAAAAGTTCAAGTGTGGGGGAGTTTGATAAGTCAGTTCTATACTGACTTATATGTTATAAATCCTGTGGATTTAATGTTAAAATCTTACTTGATGCAGAACTTGAGTGCTAAAATGTCCAAGAAATGATATTTGTAGAGATTGTGAAGAATGTTGAAAATGTTGTGTAAATAATATGAAACATGCATTGGAATGAGTACACATTTTTTACACCATTGCTCTCCCAATTCACACGCACACACGAAGTCCCAGCAAGCACTTAACAAGCACACATTTCACACACCAAGCACACACATAACACACACAAGGTGCCCAACTTGTATGGGTAGGCGTGCCAGACACCTGCCCAGTGCACGGTCACGCACGGGCTGGCGGCAGCTCACCTTTCACTCTGCTCATCCTCAGACACACTCGCGCTCACCGTAACATGCTCGTTCACTACATTTGTGCTTTCACTCATCACCTACATTTACTAGCACTCACATTGACATAAGTTGCACGCACATAAGGCACAACACTTAAAACGCACAACTGAATCACAAGCACAACAATTCTTGAAGATTTCCAAGTGTTTGACAAAATGCATCCTTAGCACTTAAGCAATCGTCGGTTATGACACGGAATACATGACCTCATTTTCACTTACTGAATTTTTTAGGACACGCGTCACCAACACAAAATGAAGAAGGGGCACGCGATGGTGAAGATACAGCCACGATAGCACATGAAGTGGAATTCAATGTATAAAACAAAAAAAGACTCAACAGAGAGAGGGGAATAACATAAAAGACAACACACAAAATTAGGGTTCTTAGAGTTAGGCTAGTTTAGGATTTTTTAATTTTTCTCTCTTTTTTCTCTCTAACATCATATTGTTTTGAGGCTAAACTTGTACAGATCTTAACTTGTTGAGACATTTGAATTGTAATTGATCTGTGTTTCATTGTGTTTTCTATTCATTGAGTGTTTAATTTCAATGGGTTTGCATGAGAACATTTGAATCTAGAGTCAATATGCGGTACCCACTGAGATTACTTTCGATCTACCTGATGAAAATTGAACTAAACATGAAATGGATTTGAGAACCTTTCTTGCATGAGTCTTAAGATCTGATTTCTTTGTGGTTTCATTTGTGCGGTACCCACTGATAATTGAAACCAAATATGTAGACAAGACTTAGAATTATTCGTGTAGAACAATTTGAATGCATGAATTGATTAGCTGCCCTACCAAGGGAGATAGTCATGAATTGAACTAGAATTGCTGTACGGAGTAGTGATCTGGGTTCTTATTTTGTGCCAACAAGTTACCTCACCCGGGGAAGTTCGAGGAGTCAGTGGAGTAAAATTGAGAGAACTACCCGGTTGATCTATTTTATAAAACTAGCAAGAAGTCCCCTCATGCATACACAGTAGTAAGTGATATTAAGAAGAAATCTATACCAGTGTCACCCCTCAAGGGATACCACTTCACTCATCGTTTAATACTTGGAATTTTGTTAGCTGTTAAATTTGGCCTATTTTATATTATCATTTAATCAATCACCATAACACAACCCCTTCTCTGTGGAATGATCCCATTCATCACTACTACATTTTTTTAGTGCATATTGGGTAAAATTGGAGGGTAACGACAACCTCGACCAATCTTTGGCGCCGCTGCCGAGGAAGGCTAGGTGTTAAGGATTGATTTGTAATAGATTTGTGTTTTTTGTTTTTCATTACGTGTTGTTAGTTTTTACTGTTTTGTTGAGTTTTGTTAGTTTTGCAATGTTGTGTTTGAAGTTGTTTAATTCATTCCCTTCTGTTGACTCAGTTTATTCTATTGATCTACATACATGGATTGTGTGCATGATTTGTATAGGTAACTCAGTTTATACAAACAGGAGCACGTCTTCGTAGAGTGGATCCAAAGTTTTATTTTGATCCAAAACTGTAAAGAACCCTAAGGCACCGAAGAAGAATTCTGGAAATGGCTGAGCAAGAAGAAGAGAGAACTAGGGCTTAACCTCAAAGGTTTGGGGATCACTTTGCTGTGAACTTCGAAAGATGGAACAACCATCAACGGATTGATGTTGAAAGTTATCAAATCCCAACTCTGATTGTTTCTATGAAAACTCAGGGGAAAATATTCCAAGTGTTGAGCAACGATGACCCAAATGAATATCTAGACTTGTTTTTGGGGTTGTCCAACACCTTTAAGCTACAAAGAGTCCCTAATGATGAAGTAATAAGGGTGTTGTTCCCTTTAAGCTACAAAGAGTCCCGTCAATTTCTGCAGTTTTTGTGGTGTCTTTTTGTTGCTGTTTTCGTGTCTTTATTGCTGTCCAAGGTCGTCATAGTTCAGCTTTTAAATTACGTCAAAATCGCATGCAATTTGTTTGCTAAAAATCTGTCCAATTCGTGTTCATCTTGCTCGGATTTTTGTGATTTTTTGTTGTGTTGATCTTGCTGTTTTGTGTCGTGTTTTGCTGCTGTTTTTCTTCATAATTCTGCATTGTTCTTGTTCATCATCATAGTGTGGAATTCTTGGGTCATTCTTGCTGAAATCACGTCCAAAGAATTAGGGTTTGTCAAACTAGAGTTTGTGAAATTAGGGTTTCTTATTCAAAATTTCATAACTTCCTTGTTTCTCATCCTTTTCTTGATCTTGCTTTTGTGTTAGTTTTATCATTCTATTTGTGTTTTGATCAAACTTTTTTCACCATCTCAAAAAGACGAGTTCTTGACCACTTTCTTGAAAATCTTGATTTTTCTTGAAAATCCGAAAGTGCTCAAATTTGAATCTTGAAGACATATTCTTGCTCTTTGTGATATTTCTTGAATCTTTGGTAAAAGTGGTATCTTCAAAATCCGAAATTTTGTTGAATTTTTGATACATTGAAGTGGTTGAAAATTTAGGGTTTATCAACAACCTCAAAAACCCTAGTTAAGCTTTTTGTAAAAAAAAAAAAAGAGGCCATTACAAAAAAAAAAAAGGCCATTACAAAAAAAAATAAAGGACCAAGTAAAAATCAGCCCAAAGGCATTTGGTCTAAAGTGAAAAAAAAAAACAAAAATTTTTTTTTATTTTTTTCGTATTAAATTTTATAGTTTCGGATGCCACTTTCGGACCCCTTACCCGTCCGAAACTAACGTCCGAACCTCGACAGAGAAGTCACAAATTTTCACAAAATTTCGGACGCCACTTTCGGACCCCTGACCCTTCCGAAACTACCGTCCGATCCTCGACAGAGATTTGAAATTTTTTTTAACAAAGTTTCGGACGCCACTTTCGGCCGTCCGAAACTCGGCAGAGAGTTTCTATATACTATAACTTCAAACCTTCATAACTTTCTCATTTTTAATCGGAATTGAGTGATTCAAAAAGACATCTTCTTGTTATCTTCTCTAGCTTTTGAATTCGTAGCTTTCTGAAGTTAATCTGTTTATACCCCATACGTGATCTTAAAATCTTCTTGTGACGTGAATTTTTCTTTTCAAACTTCTTTGGTTTTGCTTTTGTGAATTAATTTGTTTGAACTAATTGGTTGAGACTTGTTCTTAAAATCGACAAACAGTAAGCTTCAATTAGTTTGAGAGATTCATTGTTGAGTGTTTAGATAGGGTATACACGAGAATAGCCATTACACTAGAGAGGAGAGTATTACTCACCAAAAGTGAGAACCCGAGAGGTTTTTATTTTGCTATCTTTTGTTGTTTTTACTAACTTACAGGAACAGTGGAGGGAGATGATAAAACACCTCAAGGACAACCCCAAACGGATCAAAAATATGTTAATGATGTTCTATTTGACATGATCCGAGAACTCAATCTAAAGATTGATAATTTAACCATTTTTCCTTCACCAAAAAAAGGTTCTACTTCCCGACAGAATAAACATGAAGAAGCCGAGCCTAGTGATGAGGAGAATGAGGAGTTCATGGATTCTCCTAAAGATGGTAAGAAATCTGATTTATCAATTAGTGGAGTTAAACTAACATTGCCTACTTTCCATGGTAAAGCAGATCCGGAAGCTTATTTTGATTGGGTTCGTGAGCTTGAACATGTCTTTGAAGGTAATAGCTATCCCGAACATAAGAGGTATCGCCTAGCCTTCATGCACCTCAAGGATTATGCAAGTTTGTGGTGGGATAAGGTAATGAGATCTAGACGTGAAGATAACGAACCATCTATTCAAACTTGGAAGCAAATGAAAGTGCTTATGAGGAAGAAGTATGTTCTATCACATTATAGCCGAGAGCTCAACAGAAAATTGCACTCCCTTGTGCAAGGAAACAAAACCGTGGAGGAATACTACCATGATGAGATGGAAGCTCTCATGATCAAGGCCAATGTTCGTGAAGATCCCGATTCAACAATTGAAAGATTTCTTAGAGGTATGAATTCTGAATTGTCTTATCATGTTGATTTACAATGTTATGTTGATATTAATGAGCTTGTTCATAAAGCTATTAAGATTGAAAGGCACATGAAAGGTAAGAACAGGTTTACACAACAGAATCCACCATGGCAAAGGGATTTGAAACCTAAATCAGCCCCTTTCACTCCACCAACAAAACCGAGGCAATTTATCTCAAACCAGCCATCTAGTGCGCCTCCTTTTGTCCCAAAATCAGTCCCCAAAGCTGCTGAAAATGCCCCTAAACCGGCGACAACTTCTGCTCCAAGATTGAGGGATATTAGATGTTTTAAATGTCAAGGTTATGGTCACTTGCAAGCCAATTGTCCTACTGCCCGGATCATGATTACTTTAGATATTGGAGAAGTGGTAAGTGATGATGATTGTGCCGACATGCCACCTCTTGAAGAAAAGTACCAAGATGATCAAAGTGATGAGGGTGAAAAGCTTGATGAGCCGACCTATTCAGTTGGTAACTTTTCTTTAGTTTCTCGTGTTCAACCTTTGGAAGATAATGATTTGATGCAACGTGATAACATATTTCACACACGCTGTTTAGTGCAAAACATGGTTTGTAGTGTGATTATTGATAGTGGTAGTTGCACAAATGTGGCGAGCACCTTACTTGTTAACAAACTGAATTTGAATTGCATGAAACATCCAAAACCATATAGGCTTCAATGGTTAAATAATTCAGTTGAAACTCGTGTCACTAAACAAGTAAAGTTTTCTTTCACCATTGGTAAATATGTTGATACTGTTTTATGTGATGTTGTTCCAATGGAGGCTAGTCATATTTTACTTGGTAGACCTTGGCAATTTGATTGTGATGTGCTTTATCATGCCAAGAAAATTTTTTACAGTTTTGTGCATAATGGTAAAAAGTATAGTCTTCATGCTTTAACTCCTGCTCAAGTTTTTGAACATCAAACTCGAATTGCACAAGCCTGTAAAGATATAAATGAAGCTAAGAAGAAGAAGGAACTAGAAAAAAAACAACACGAAAAATCTAATTTAGGCCGAGATGTAGTTAATAAGAAATCTAGTTGTTTTGCTTCTTCTAATGAGATTAAGAGAGCATTGATTAATAGGCAGTCCTTATACTTAATGTTTAGCAAGGAACTTATACTTGTTGTTGACAGTGATAACCTTGCTTCTTTGCCTAGTGCCGTGTACTCTCTTTTGCAGGAATATAGTGATGTGTTTCCCGAAGAGTTACCAATAGGCTTACCACCTATTTGTGGCATTGAGCACCAAATTGATTTCATCCCAGGAGCTCAAATTCCAAACCGACCAGCTTATAGAGCAAATCCGGAGGAAACAAAAGAGATTCAACGTCAAGTGGATGAACTATTTGACAAAGGTATTGTGCGTGAGTCTCTTAGTCCATGTTCAGTTCCTGTTATCTTAGTCCCTAAAAAGGATGATACTTGGCGAATGTGTGTAGATTGTCGTGCTGTTAATAAGATTACCATTAAGTATAGACATCTAATTCCTAGATTAGATGATATGCTTGATGAATTGCATGGATCTTCCATATTTTCCAAAGTTGATTTGAAAAGTGGGTACTACCAAATACGAATGAAAGAAGGAGATGAATGGAAAACTGCTTTTAAAACAAAGTATGGGTTGTATGAATGGTTAATTATGCCTTTTGGTTTATCTAATGCACCTAGTACTTTCATGAGGCTTATGAACCATGTTTTTCGTCATTTCATTGGAAAGTTTGTGGTAGTCTACTTTGATGATATCTTGATATATAGCAAATCACTTGATGAGAATGTTGAACATTTAAAACTCGTGTTTGCTATATTGCGTGAGAACCAATTATATGCTAACCTTAAAAAGTGTTCTTTCTGTTTGGAATCTATTATCTTTTTGGGTTATGTTGTAAGTTCTCAAGGCATTGCTGTTGATGAGTCAAAAGTCGAGGCAATCATAGATTGGCCGAGACCACAAAATGCTAGTGAGGTAAGAAGTTTTCATGGATTAGCAAGTTTTTATAGGAGATTTGTTAAAGACTTTAGTTCCATTGCTGCACCTTTAAATGAACTTGTTAAAAAGAATGTCACCTTTGCATGGAATAAAGAACATGAAAACGCCTTTAACACTTTGAAGTATAAATTGACTCATGCCCCTTTACTTGCTTTGCCGAATTTCAATAAAGCATTTGAGATACACTGTGATGCCTCCGGGATTGGTATTGGTGCTGCTCTTATGCAGGAATCAAGGCCCGTGGCTTATTTCAGTGAAAAGCTTAATGGGGCATCTTTAAAGTATGCAACTTATGACAAGGAGTTGTATGCATTGGTAAGGTCATTGCAGGTTTGGCAACACTACTTATGGCCAAAAGAATTCATAATCCATTCTGATCATGAAACTCTCAAATTCTTAAAGACTCAAGGTAAAGCTACAGCTGATTTTGTAAGGGAGTTGCATGAAAAGGTTTACAAAAATATTCAAAGGCGTAATGAACAATATGCAAAACAGGCCAATAAGAGCAGAAGACAAGTGATTTTCGAACCTGGAGATTGGGTTTGGATTCACTTGAGGAAGGAAAGGTTTCCTGAAAAGAGGAAATCTAAACTTCATCCAAGAGGAGATGGTCCTTTTCAAGTCTTGGAAAGGATTGGAGACAATGCATATAGAATCGAACTACCTAGTGAGTATGGTAATGTTTCATCTACTTTCAATGTTTCTGATTTGAGTTTATATGATGTAGGTGATTCGAGAACGAATCCTTTCGAGGAGGGAGGGAATGATAGGAATGAGCCCGAGTCCACATTGCCAAATCCAGCTTCCCATGATCCATTAGCAAATCTTGGTGGTCCAATGACAAGATCAAGTAGCAAGAGGATGAAGGAAGCACTACAAGCATTGTTATCAACACATTGTGAGTTGATGGCCAATGTTCAAAGGAGTTCGACACAACCATATCAAGATGAAGTACTTTGGCATATTTCTTCAATAACAATTTATGATCCACCTTGAAGAAATAATGTGAAGGCCGAAATATTAAAGTCCAAGAAGAAGGCGTGTTTTGGGCTTTGAAATGGATCACGCCCTTTTTAATATATTTTATGGTTTATTATGTTGTTTTTAATTAAGTCCACTTAACGATTTTATGGGCTTAATTGGCGTTTTTTTTTATTAAGTATTAATAAGGTATTACTTGGCCCAATTATCTTGCATGATAATTAGGAAAGTAAAGTTTTAGAAAGTAAAATCGAATTTTGCTTCTTCAAGGCAAAACCGATTTTAGTCTTTGTTTATGTTTAGGAAACAAAGGAAGCCAAATTGTGTTTGGCCACCTTTAGGAAGAAAACGTGAGACACCAATCCTTTTTGGAAAAGGATTAGCTTATGTGTGTCACAAATCCTTTTTTGCAAAAGGATTAGTATGTTAGTTAGTTTAGGAGTCAAGTTAGGGTTTTATTTCCTTTTCCTTTTAGAAAAGCCGAAACTACTCCCTATAAAAGGGAAAGCTATGTAACGTTTTTAAACATGTTGAATTGAAAGAATTTTGGCTTTGCTAAATTAAATTTGACATCACCAACGTGAATTATTCTTGAGTAATTCATAAGACCCGCCAAACCTTAAGTGAGGAACTTTAGGTGAAGCTTACAAGTTCTAGATTTATAGAACCGGCCAAACTTGATAGGTTTAAACTTTTGATTTACATTAGTTGAACTGAATCAATTTGTGTTAACGTTGGGGTTAGGTTAACTTTAATCTTGCCTTTGCGTTTCATACTTTCTTTTCCGCCAATTTGTTCTTGTTGTGATTGAATTTGGTGCACAACGATCTCAAGTATTGTGGAAAATACGTGTGGATTGGGACTTCCTCCTACTCCATTCGTATCAACAATGGTTAGTTATTCCTTTGATCTTATGAGCATGATCTTATTTGTTGGAGCTTAATTTCTAAAACACGAGTAGTGGCTTAATGATTCGGATGGTGGAAGATTTTCCATCTTCCAGTTGTCAAGCATGAATGCTGAAATTTCCCCTATAAAGATGATGTTGTTGTTTTAAAATTAAATCTGTGAAGCATGAGTTTTCATGTATTGATGCCATGCAACATCTTTTTGGGATTACAGTAGATAAAATGTGAAAGAAGCTTAATTTTAATGCATGCTTGTCATCTGAGAATGGCTACTTCATGAAATGAATTGTGTCATGATCCATGCGTGTATGATAATGTTGAGTTTTCTGGTATTGCGTGTACACCTTAAGGAGTTTAAATGTTATACCTATGAACATGAAGTGGTTTGAATTCTTTCCACACATTTTTAATTCCTCTATATGCTTGATGGGTACATTGTGGAATGGCTTGGAAGGTTTTCGTTTTCATTCACTTGATTTAAGTTGTGTCCATCTTATGTACGTGAAGTGAAATGAGAAACATTCCACCCTTTTTCTTGTTTTGTTCAAGTTTTGTACATATACATGCTAAGAACTAAGTGTGGGAGAATGTATGTGCTTTGAGAATTGGATCCTATGACTGCGCATTTCAATGAACCAACTTTGATATGAGATTATTATTATGCAGGCTCATAGCGTTCACAACTGTAGTTACCGTTGAGGGCGAGGATCACTATGCCATGTTCTCCCCATTCTCCTCAGATAGCTCCGATTCTAACAGTGACTGCACTCCAGAAGACCCACCACGTTTCGTGAGCGGCATGGCTGAACAAAAATTTCACAACTTTGCCATGCGACCCATTATTGTCGAACGGCAATTTTACGCCCCTGAATGCCCCTTTGAAGAGACTATTCGATACTACAACTGGGGACTCCTGACTTTGGCTCTGGCGATATGCAACATGGAAATAGCAAAAGATTTCTACGCCAATGCCATTGCAAGAAACCTGGATGAAGTAAATGAAAAAGCAGTGTTAATGAGAGGGACATATCTGAAAGTGATGAGCCAGAACATTAACAAACAACTACCTTACTATAGACAAGACAAATTTAGTTCGTTGGTGGAGACGGGTAATGTCGACCACTTGCTAGAATCGATGCGACTTCCTAGAGCTGTTTCGGTGAGAAATGCACGATCAGAAGCGATGTACATGATGACAAGAGATTTAATAGCTGCAGCAAAGATGTGGTTGCTATTCATTAACTCAAGAATCATGCCTACCCAACTAAACGTCAAGATCATAAGAGAGAGGGTCTTCCTCATTTATGCTATCCAGCGTAAACTTACAATTGACGTGGGGCGCTTGATTGTGGTACACATCAATCGTGCAAAGATGTTTACGTCACCTTCGATGTTTTTCCCCTGCTTCTGGCTGAATTAGCACTTAAACGTGGGATAGAGTTAGCACCGAACAAATACTGTCGACAATCCTTGGATGTTATGGGAAGACCGCAGTGGCAGAGCTACCTCAATACTGAGCGAGAGGAACAGCTTCGCCGCGATGCATAAATGGGGCAATTTCTTTCCCTTTTTCTCATAATGGGGACCATTACATATTTCAAGTATGGGGGAGTGAGAAGAGTAATGCTAGGGGAATGCCTTGGGTTAGTGATGTTGTTATATGATGCTGTGTTGTGATGCTTGACAAAATTTGTGCCTTTGATTTTTAAATTTGTTGTGTTGCCTATGTGTGTTAAGGAAAATGGTGGTGGTGTAATTATTAGTATTTATGTAAGTGGTGTAATATTGTGTTGTGTTGGGCAGAAAACAGGCAGTGAATAGCACTAGCCTTGTATGTGCTTTCTATTTCAAGTGGCAATAAATATGAAGTGTCATTGTTGTGTTGTGTGAAAACTGTCTCAATCCATTTCCATACCAGCACTTCCAATACCATCATCTAATCTATTGTTGTTTACTCATTTGATTCATGCACGCAAAATTTTCTTTTTAAGTTTACAGAATTCATTTGATTCATGCAAGTTGTTGACTAAAGTGTGATGTTAAAGTAAGATAGAATCACCAACAATGTATTTGACATAGGAGAGGATTTATGTATCCCTTAACTGTTTGTACATTCTACTTGCAAACACTTATTCTTGAATTCTAACTATATATTCTATTGAAGACACATATGAACATGGAATGCTTGAGAAGAGATGCGAACAAAAGAGAAAAAATAAGTGGTGAATAAAGGGAAAAAATAGCCACAAAAGCCTGGCAACCAAGCACCAAAGTGCGGCATAAATCTTAAAAATAATCATCATGCACCAATGTGCATTAGAAAAGGGGACAACCCTAGTGAGCGTCATGTAGAAAAAAGTTTGTCTTCTAACTTAGTATGAAGTGTTTGGGTGTGTGGACAAAATTATTGTGGTGCAACAATTATTCTCTAAGTGTTTGCTTGAGTACTTTGCATAAACAAGGTAAGTGAGCATAAAGACTCTCAGCACACACATCACGTTGGAGGTTTGGTCTTTATTCGTTGCCCCTTGGTTGATAATGACTGTGACTTAGATGAATTGTAAAAACTAAAATGGTGAAGAACTTTGGCATGCAAATGTTTTGGTTTAGAATGGATAGATGATGGTGTTGCAAGTGTTGAATGTTGGAAGTGGATAAAGAGATTGTAAATGCTACATTTTGCTCGGGGCAAGCAAAAGTTCAAGTGTGGGGGGTTTGATAAGTCGGGTTTATACCAACTTATATGTCATGATTCCTTGAGCTTTTGCATGGTTTTATTGTGAAAATCTTATTTGATTCATGACTTATGTGCGATAATGTTCATGAAATGATGACTGTGGAGATTGTCAAGAGTTGTGGAGATGTTGGACAAATTGATGTTATTATTGCATTAAATTAGAAGCAAGTACACACTTTGACACAATGGTCTCACAATTCTCAAGCAAGCACACACAAAGTCCCAGCAATGTACACAAGGACAACCAAACACTTCCTCATACACCCAACACGGGCGGGCGCGCGAGGCTCCCGCCCCTCACTGCACTGGCGGGCACGCCCAGCCACACACTCCGCAGAGGCAGGCGCGCTAGGCGCCCACCCCTCACTGAACTCAGGCCGGGCGGGTGTGCCAGGAGCCTGCCCAGCCTTAAACTTCGCACGGGCGGGCGCGCCAGGCGTTCACCAAGCACATTGTCTGCACACGGCGCACCCGCCCAGCTCACCACTCATCATACTCACCCTCGCTGATAAGTCGGAGTGGTACCGACTTATTTAACTTACATACTCATCCTTTTTATATAGAAATTTAGTAAAGGGAATACTTTGTGAATGGCTTGTGCATATTATTGTTCATAACTTACAATTGATGAAAATAGCTAAGTGTGGGGAATATGTGTTAAGTTTGATGCAATTATGTAAAATATGTACACACTCTCCTTAGCCTCACAAGTCACTCACAATTCACAACACTCACGAATCACTTACATCACACACAAACCACTCAACACACAACACACACACGCACATGGCGGGCGCCTAGCACGCCCGTCCACACCACGCACACACACAAGACGGGCGCGCTCGCACACACAGGGCGGGCGCCTAGCTCGCCCGCCCCTCCTAATGCACAAACGCTAGGCGCCCGCACCACACACACACACATGCACGGCGGGCGCCTAGCGCGCCCGCCTACCACTATACACTCACTCACTCACTCGCACTCATGCACCCGCACATATTTTGTGCACATTATCAGACAATCATGCACGTTCACTGTTGAGCACCAAGTGCTTGAAGAAATGCATTAAAATTCCTTGATGACTAAGTCTTGAGTGAACTACGTGGCCTCACTTTACCTTTGCTGACTTATTCACAGACACGTGGCATCTTCTCCCGAAAAGATGGAAATTTCCAGGAAGGTCACCCAGCCAACCCAGCAAGGGGAAAGTATAAAAAGAGCTGAAAAGGAAAGAGAATGGGGGATCGGGAGATTGAGGATCAAGAAAGAACTTAGAAAATTACAAAGAGGGAGAAGATCTTGGGAAATTGCCCATTTCATTTCTGTCCTGTAATCATGAATTCTGAGCCGATCAACATGATCGGCTAGACATAGAGTGTTGCCTTGAGGGGTTATATGTATGGATTTAATCTTGTTTGAGACATTTGATTTAGAATCTTATCCGTGTTATTTATGTTCATTATTCTGTACTTGTTGTGTTTGATGTTTTGCATTAGATTAACTTCATATTAAATCTGCGGTGACCACTGAGATTGTTGTGAACTTGCATAAGGAAATCAATCCCAACTTGTATTGATTATGAACATGCTTGTGTGAGTCTTAGTCCTGTACATTTCATGATTTAGAAAAGGGCAAGGAGCATTTCTGTACGGTGAGTTTAGATTACATCTGGGATGACTGCCCTGACAAGGAGTATATCCAAGTAATCGAGGCTCACTACTGCCACTATAGGAAAGGATTAAGAGTATTCTCGTATTGTGGATTGAGATTACGTATGGGATGACTGCCCTGACAAGGGAGTATATCCAAGTAATCGAGGCTCACAGTAGGAGAATCGGGATTTGGTGGAGTCTCACTCGTACCTAGAACTTGCCCTGACAAGGGAAGTTAGAGGAGTATTGTGAAATAGGTTTGAGAGAACTGACAAGTTGATCGAATCCCACCTCACTAGCAGAGAAGTCCCCTCACACTTGTTCACACAAGTTAGGGATAACAAGAGAAAAATCCATACTAGTTGTTCCACCCTCAAGGCAACACCTCCTGTTTTATTGAGTTATCTCCCGTTCCAACATTCCGGCATTTTCATATGTTTGCATATTATTTCGTGCCTTTTTAATTGTTCCTATTTGCTATCATTATTCAATACTTGATTATAACCCTCTCCCTGTGGAGACGATCCCACTCATTACTGCTGCATTTATTGTTGAGTTGGGTAAAATTGCAGGGTAGCGACAACCCCTGACCAATTTTTGGCGCCGTTGCCAGGGAGAGGCTAAGTATTAGGAATTGATTGTGATAGTTTTATGTTTCAAATTTTTGGTATTTCGTATTTCAGTATTTGTTCTGTTTCTTTTGATTGACTTTTGATTATAGTTGATGATCCTGTCAAGATTATTTCATCCCATTTCTACAGTTTGTTTTTGAATTCAGTAATCTATCTACGTGGGAGGTGTCTCTGGATTGTGTAGGTAATCCAGCTTATGGAAGTGGGAGCCAGACTTCGTGGGATAGAACCTGAGTTTAATTTTGATCCAGAGCTCCAGAGGACTTTGAGGCAAAGGAGAATGGCTCTAGAAATGGCGGAACAGGTTGAAGAGAGAGCTAGGCCCCAACATCGGGAGGAGAGACCAAGAGACCGACCACCAAGGTTTGTGGACCATTTCGCGGTCAACTTCGAGCGGAGGAACATCAGGCAAGATGTGGATGTGGAGAGTTACTAAATCCCAACTCAAATAGTATCGATGATAACTCAGGGTCAGGTCTTTCAAGGATTGAGCAATGACGACCCAACTGAGCACTTGGACTGATTTCTGGGATTATGTAACACTTTCAAGCTGCAAAGAATCACACCTGATGAGGTGAGAAGGATATTGTTCCCACTCTCTCTCAAAGGCAGGGCAAAGCACTGGTTTAACTCGATCGGAGGTTCTCGGTAGCCACTTTTGAGGAATTGGAAAGGAAATTCCTGGCAAATATTTCCACCCATCTAAACTGGAGAGAATGAGACTTGAAATAAGGAACTTTCAGCAGCAAGATGGGGAGACCTTCAAGGAAGCATGGGATAGGTTTAATGACTTGCTCAGGCAATGCCCCAACAATGACCTTGGAGAGATAAGGGAGCTTAACACGTTCTTCAAAGGATTGTCCCCCGAATCTTCACTGATGGTTAAGGCCTCAGCTAACGGAGCCCTCAAGGTTAAAAGTGTCCCGGAAGTAAGAGAGCTTCTATAGGTGACGACGAGTATTTGTTCCCGGAAACTCGGAAGGCACCTGTAAGAAAACAGCGAGGAGTGCTGGAGCTGGACGAGGAGACTTCCTTGGAAGCAAAGATTGAGGCCCTAACAAGGCAGATCCAAACTCTCAAGGCCGCAAACACTGCTCCTGTGCTGATGTGTGGTTTATGCAAAGGTGAACACCACACCGATGAATGTGAGCTCCCACAGGAGTCTGTTCAATATGTTCAGAATTACAACAACAGACAGCAATATGGACAGCAATATGGTGGCTATAGAAACCAGTCTGGTCAAGGGTCTTGGGGACAGAACAATCAGGGAAATCAGCAAAGACAGTACTTCCAAGGTGGAGAGTCGAGTAACAGGGAATCGAGAAAGACCACAGATGAAATGTTTCAATTAATCATGGAAAGGATGGACATATATGAGAAGAGGACTTCTGCAGTGGAGGCCTCCATTAAGAACATAGACGTGCAAATAGGACAGCTGGCCAAGACGAGCAACCAACATCTTCACGGCGCCCTTCCTAGTGATACCGAGCCCAACCCAAAAGGGAAGGAGAGAGAGGTGTGCAACGCCATCATACTAAGATGTGGTAAGGAGATAAAAAGAGATCAGAAGAAGGGAGGAAATGAAGAAACAGTGGAAGAAGTCCCAGAGGAGACTATTATTGTGGAAGAAGAAATACGGGAGGATGAGGAGGAAAGTGAGAAGGCTCCTGAGCCTAAGAAGAAGAGGGGACCTGCCAGCCCCTATAGCTATCCGGGGTTTGCACCCCTCCCACATTTTCCCCAACACGTTCCAGCACAGGCCAAGAAGGGGGCCCAGTTTACAAGGTTCCTGGACATGGTGAAAAACGTCAACGTGAATGTCCCTCTTCTGGACCTAGTCACTGCAGTGCCTCGGTATGCTAAATTTCTGAAGGATCTGATCACGAATAAAGAGCAAATATTACGTTGTGAGGTGCCAATTCCGCTGACTAAGGAGAGCCAGGCTTGGATAAACAATGAGCTCCCTCCTAAGCTCAAGGACCCTGGGAGCTGTACAGTCCCTTGCACTATCGGAGGAAAATTTTTCAATAAAGCGTTGTGCGACCTCGGGACAGGGATCAACCTGATGCCACTATCCCTCGCCGAGAGTATAAGTCTGGGAGAGAAGATTAAACCTGTGGCTGTCCTCCTACAGTTAGCAGATAGATCCTTGGTACAACCGACTGGAATGGTGGAAGATGTGTTGGTGTCGGTAGACAAATTTGTGCTTCTAGTGGATTTCATAGTCTTGGACATGGAGGAGGATCCCGAAGTCCCACTTATATTTGGCAGGCCATTATTGGCAACAGGGGATGCCCTCATAGGAGTTAAAGGAAAAACCATCACATTCCGGGTCAATGGTGAAGAAGTGGTATTCAATGTGGATTATGCGATGAAGCACCCTCAGACCATTGAGCAATGTTGTCTGGCAGGCCTGGTGGAGGGTCACCCTAACTCACTTAAGTCAGAACATACAGGTAAGTTTCTTGCCTCAACACATGACCCTGGTGAAAGTGATATGCATGATAATTTAGAGAATGTGTTAACTGATGAAGAAAGTGAAATTGTGCATGAATTGCAAAACATGATTGAACGACTTGTGTTGAATGACTCTGTTGAGAAAATGAAATCTGATCATGAATTTAATGGAAATTGTGTTGATGAGAGGAAATTGAACGAAAAAAAGGAAAATCTTGATTTTGTTGTCTCTACTGACGAAAAGGTGGAAATTGTGCCCACTGAGGTGAGGCTTGAGAACATTGAGTACAGGAACAAGAGCTCACCCCAACCAAACAAAAAACCAACCAAGCGGAAATGCCAACCATTATTCAACTATCTGAAGCGCATGGTGTGGAAAGAGAAAAAGAAGCGCCACCCAGTAAGCAGAAATGTGGGTGCCGAGACTTTGGGTGGGTCAAGTAAAGACAAAGGACACGCCCAATTCCTTGACAATCCACCTACTTGACATCAACTCTTCCATGTCGGGCTGAGGACAATAAACCAAGCGCTGTGTTGGGAGGCAATTTACTTTTAGTTATTTGATAGTTGTTTATTTCAATACATTGTGACCCCAATAAAACACCTGAGTTTAAAAGCATCATTGTGCATATCTGCAGGAACCTCGGAATCGACATGGAGTCAACCAGCTGAGTTTCGTACATCTGGAGGTCGACAGGTAAACAGTTTTGAAAATATTCTCTGCAATGACAAAAGGTGAGAATAAAATCTCATACGTGTGAGATGAACACACCGAGATTCTCCACGTTTCTGAAATGATTCAGGGAACTGTCAAATCAATTTGGAGAAAAGGAAGGGGCAACAGTGAAACGCCATTCTCACATGCATCACTGCACACAATATTAGCACCGACACTTTGAGAAGCTTGACCTCAATTTTGTTCAAAAAGAAATCGGTCGTGAATGAGAAAATGGGTGAAATATTGATGACATGTGATTATGTGGGGCCAAGAACTTTGTTTGGTAGCAATCAATTGTTCAAGTGGCCGAATTATGCAAAAGGAAAGTTGATTTGATTACACAATGCTTTGTTTGCATCCCTCTTGTCATGTAGTCATTTTGTCATTTTGTGAAGTCACAAGATAATTGTTTTCTAGCTTGGGATAGCCGAACCATGCATGGAAAATTTCCCTATAAATACCATGCATTGTGCATTCCATTCATCAAGCAATTCACATGCATCAAAGTGTGCATATTCGGCCAAAAGGAAATGCAACAATAGAATAGGCCATTTCGAGAAGTTGGTAGTGCTCCACAAAAATTTGATTCCTTGTTTTGCAATTTTGCTGTGCCCAGTCTTCAAGCCAATTAAGCATTTCTTATTCTTTAGCTCTATGCTCATCTGGTTAATTTCCAAGATGTGATGATTTACATAGAATGGCCATGCGAATTTGGACGGCTCAATTAGAATGTGCAATTTAATTATTGTGATGGACTGTTGGCGTAATAGGCTGTTGAATTGTTTGTGGTTATCATCCTTCCTTCTTTGAATTTTGCATGCTAAATATTACCTCAAGGAAGTTCTTTACTTTTGAGCACTGTCAATTCTGAAAATGGTAGCTTGTGAGAGTAATTTCCCATGGTTTGAACTAATGCCAAATGAGTTACGATCATGATGTTTTAATGATTCCATGCTTCACCGTGGTAATGAATGATGTTGATTAATTGTGATGAACGAATTTTGGTGTGCTAATGATATTGTGATTAGTTGTGATATAATTTTGGGGCCGATTTTTACATGAAAAAAATTCCCAAATGCGCTTCACGTCTTTTAACTGCCCATGTATGTCCAACTATCTTGTATGGCATAATGAGAATCCTGGAATGTTGTATAGCATGAATTAGACAGTGGGGTGTAATTGCCTTGCAAAGCTTGATGAGAGACTTTCATGATCTTGTATGATGACGCATGTTTGGGTTTTACGTGAATCCAAAAGACATGATGGAATTGGGTGTTACACAACTCATGCAATGTTGGAATTTTCAGGTACTATGGCACCAAAGAAATACTCTCAAACTCCTGCTACCACTTCCAAAGGTCAAGCGTCGAAAGGAAAGGCCAAGGTCCTGGTGGATGAAACCTCATCCGATTCTGAGTTAGACGAGGAATATTTTCCCGAGAATTATGAAGTTGATGACACACAAGACACTGGTAACAAGTAAAGGAAAAATTCTCAATCGGTGGTCCTCCAAAGATTTGTCAGTGCCTATGCTCAAGAAAAATTCTGTGAATTTGCCGTCCGACACATCCATGTTGAACGATCCTTTCGCATCACCGAAAAGCCATACACAGACATCATCCAGCACTACAAGTGGAAACCGTTGACAGTAGCTCCAGAGACATGCAATGTGGCTGTTGCCAAGGAATTCTATGCGAATGCTGCTGCGGTCGATAAGAAAGAGGTCAAGGTGAAGGGGGTATTCGTGAGAGGCAAATACATAAAATTCACCAGCGAGATGGTGAATAAGCATTATGGGCTCCCGGACTACGACACAGACGAGCTTAGTGACCTGATCGAAATATGAAACCCCGACACTATTCTACAAGCACTGACTCTTCCGGGATCAGATTGGGTGAGAAACCAACACGGTGACTTGAGGCATGCGCAGCTCAAGGATTTGACAGCGGAGGCTAAGACATGGCTTCTATTTATCAACTCCCACCTCATGCCCACCACCCATAACACAAAAGTAACCAGAGACAGAATCTTTCTTGTGTATGCCATCCAAAGAAGGTTAACTATAGATGTGGGAAAGTTCATGACCACATACATCAACCAGGCCATATCTGAGCACAATCTAGCCATGTATTTCCCACACTTGATCCTGGAGCAAGCTATCATGCATGGAGTGAAAGTGTCCACCGGAGAAGAATGCCGAGTGTCAACATGACCAGTCAAGGATGGCCAGCTAAAATTTTATCAGAATCAAGAAAAAGAAGACAGACAGCAGAGAGAAGTTGAGGCAAGGGAGAGAGAAAGGGTGGAACCGATACCTATAATAGACGACATTGATGTCTATGTGAACCCAGCCGAACCACGCCAACAACCGCCCAACCAGCAACCACCGCAAGGGTTCGATAATTTCAACAATATGCAACTTGCACGTGAGGGACTTCAAACGACATTCCAAAACCACCATAATTCCCTCATGCAACACATTGACGAAATGGAAGGCAGGTGGACTGGATTGCAGGACTGCATAGGCATAATTGGGACACGAATAGAATCAATGGAACAAGAGCAGACCACACAGTGGAAGGCCATTGACAACAAGATCAACCAGTGCCAAACCGAAGTCCACAATCTCAATTTGATGATGGTGTACCACCATCAATCCCGGGGACCAAATTCTTACTTTCCCCCAATTGAGGAGATGGACAACCCAGCCAGAATGACTGTGGATACTAGCAGTCGAAGGGTAGTCATGCAACAAGGGATGAGCTCTTCTGCGGGTTCGAGTGCACCAAATTTCAGAAATACTACACCATCCTTCCCGGCTTCTCCCGTTTCTCCAACCAACCCCCACCTCCAGGCACTTAAACGCGGTAGTCTCTCTCCTTTACAATGGGGACCATTGTTCTTTTTAAGTGTGGGGGGAGACATTCATGACTTGGGGGTGTGCTTGGAAATTGCTGATGTCAGTGTGATTGGCTATGCTTGGAACTTCTTTGAAGTGATGCTTGTGTTTGTGAGGCCGAGGGCCTTTGTTTAAAAATTGCTTATGTGTGTTATCATATGTGCGGGAGACGAGTGATAGTGTGGATTGTTTAGTATTTAGGTGGTGTGTTTTCTTCTTGTTTTATTGTTCTTGTGTTGTTGGGAGCAAAAGTCAGTGTCTAGCACTGACCTTGTAGTGTGCTTGAATTTCCTTATTGTTGCGATAAATGTGAGTGTTTCTGTTGTGTTGTGCAAATGTTCATTATCTCGTCCATTCCGCACACTTGCACGCCAAATCAAACTCGCACTCCCAGCATTATTGCAAATCCATGAATGTTACTTAATTTTTATGTATGCAAAAAAAATTTTGAGATTTACAGTGCCTATTCGATGAGTACAATTTGATAAGTAAAGTGCGATGTCAAAGTAAGATAGAAACGCCAGCAACAAATTTGACATAGGAGAGAGCTTATGATTCTTTACATGTATGTGTTTTCTACTCGTAAACTCTTATTCTTGTATTTTGAGTACATAGTCTATTGGAAACACACACGAACACAAACTGTTTGAATTTGTGCAAATATGAAGAAAAGCCAGTGGGTGAATAAAGGGAAAAAAGAGCCACAAAACCCTGGGCAGCCAAGCACCAAAGTGCGGCATGAACAACCACCAATGTGCAAGTTAATTTCTGTTAATTTTTGCAATAATAAGTGTTCGTGTGTGTGGACAAAAGGATTGTGGTGCAAGAATTTTCTTTAAGTGTCTACTTGAGTACTCTGCATAGACAATGTGAGAATCATGAGAAACTCTCAGCACACACTGCACGCTGACTGTTTGGTCTTTATTCGTTTCACCTTGCTTGGCAAATTGTATAAGTCGGATGAACTGTGAACTCAACAACTAGATATTTGTGCATGCGAAAAATTTGAAAATGGATTGCTGATGATGTTGTTGCAAGTGTTTGAATGTGGAATGGATGAGAGCATAGTTTTCGTTTTTCCTTTGCTCGGGACTAGCAAAGATTCAAGTGTGAGGGGTTGATAAGTCGGAGTGGTACCGACTTATTTATCTTACATACTCATCCTTTTTATATAGAAATTTAGTAAAGGGAATACTTTGTGAATGGCTTATGCATATTATTGTTCATGAACTTACAATTGATGAAAATAGCTAAATGTGGGGAATATGTGTTAAATTTGATGCAATTATGTAAAATAGGTACACACTCTCCTTAGCCTCACAAGTCACTCACAATTCACAACACTCACGAATCACTCACATCACACACAAACCACTCAACACACAACACACACATGAACATGGCGGGCGCCTAGCGCGCCCGCCCACACCACGCATACACACAAGGATGGCGCGTTCGAACACACAGGGCGGGCGCCTAGCGAGCCCGCCCCTCCTAATGCACACACGGTGCAGGAGCCTAGCGCGCCCGCACCACACACACACACATGCACGGTGGGCGCCTAGCGCGCCCGCCCACCACTACACACTCACTCACTCACTCGCACACATGCACGATTTTATTGCTTAGTTACACCTCACCGCACTCATGCTCCTGCACATATTTTGTGCACATTATCAGACAATCACGCACGTTCACTGTTGAGCACTAAGTGATTGAAGAAATCTTTTAAAATTCCTTAATGACTAAGTCTTGAGTGAACTACATGGCCTCACTTTACCTTTGCTGACTTATTCACAGACACGTGGAAGCTTCTCCGGAAAAGATGAAAATTTCCAGGAAGGTCACCCAGCCAACCCAGTAAGGGGAAAGTATAAAAAGAACTGAAAAGGAAAGAGAAAGGGGGATCGGGAGATTGAGGATCAAGAAAGAACTTAGAAAATTACAGAGAGGGAGAAGATCTTGGGAAATTGCCCATTTCATTTCTGTCTTGTAATCATGAATTCTGAGCCGATCAACATTATCGGCTAGACATAGAGTGTTGCCTTGATTACACGTATGGATTTAATCTTGTTTGATACATTTGATTTAGAATCTTATCCGTGTTATTTATGTTCATTATTCTGTACTTGTTGTGTTTGATGTTTTGCATTAGATTAACTTCATATTAAATCTGCGGTGACCACTGAGATTGTTGAGAACTTCCCTAAGGAAATCAATCCCAACTTGTATTGATTATGAACATGCTTGTCTGAGTCTTAGTCCTGTACATGTCATGATTTAGAAAAGGGCAAGGAACGTTTCTGTACGGTGAGTTTAGATTACATCTGGGATGACTGCCCTGACAAGGAGTATGTCCAAGTAATCGAGGCTCACTACTGCCACTATAGGAAAGGATTAAGAGTATTCTCATATTGTGGATTGAGATTACATCTGGGATGACTGCCCTGACAAGGGAGTATATCCAAGTAATCGAGGCTCACAGTAGGAGAATCGAGATCTGGGGGAGTCTCACTCGTACCTAGAACTTGCCCTGACAAGGGAAGTTAGAGGAGTATTGTGAAATGGGTTTGAGAGAACTGACAAGTTGATCGAATCCCACCTCACTAGCAGAGAAGTCCCCTCACACTTGTTCACACAAGTCAGGGATAACAAGAGAAAAATCCATACTAGTTGTTTCACCCTCAAGGCAACACCTCCCGTTTTATTGAGTTATCTCCCGTTCCAACATTCCTGCATTTTCATCTGTTTGCATATTATTTCGTGCCTTTTTAATTGTTCCTACTTGCTATCATTATTCAATGCTTGATTACAACCCTCTCCCTGTGGAGACGATCCCACTCATCACTGCTGCATTTATTGTTGAGTTTGGGTAAAATTGCAGGGTAGCGACAACCCCTGACCACTCGCACGCACTCATGCTCATGACACTCAATCACTTGCACTGTATTCATGCATTCACTCTCCACCAGTTGTCTAACTTAACACATACACGACAACACAAAGCACACTAGCACAAGGCACAAACCTTAGCGCACACAAGACAAGCACAAACACAGCCATTCAGTAGTTCACCAAATGTGTGATGAATTTTATTCTTAATTCTTAAGCAACCCACTTAACACCATAATGACATGTGACCTCACTGTGTTTGATGACTAGCTCTTGCAAGACTCATGGAGAAATCTCTATTCAAAAGAAAGCTCTCAACTGTCCTGATTGTGACACATCAAGGAAGGAAGGGTATAAATACAAGGAGATTGGCATCAAGAAGGCATCTGATCCTTCGGGAGAGGAGTTTGGGAAACAGAGAGAATCAGAGCTAGGGGGTAAAAATGAGAGAAAAACAATCAGAAAATTCTAGGGTTTTGGAGGATTGCAATAGAGAACAGAGCGCGCGCCATATTTCATAACTATCTTAATTGTACACTTTGTAATTGCTGAACCCAGATCATCCTCCTATGTTTGATCTTGGGTTTTCCATTCAGTTCTCTGAGCCGATCATCAACATGATCGGCTAAATTTGAAGTATTGCATTGAGAGTTTGACTTGTATGGATCTTAACTTATTGAGATATTTGAATTGCAATTGATCAGTATTTCATTGTGTTTTCTATTCATTGAGTGCTTAATTTCAATGGGCTTACATTATAACTTTTAAATCTAGAGTCAATTTGTGGTACCCACTGAGATTGCTTTGGATCTACTAGAGGAAAATTGAACTAAACATGAAATGGATATGAGAACCTTTCTTGTATGAGTCGTAAGATCTGATTTCTTTGTGGTTCCATTTGTGCGGTACCTATTGACAATTGAAACCAAATCTATGGACAAGATTTTGGATTATTCTTGTTAAACAATTTGAATGCATTAATTGATTAGCTGCCCTACCAAGGGAGATAGTCAAGAATTGAACTGGAAATGCTGTACGGAGTAGGGATCTGGGTTCTTATTTTGTGCCAACAACTTGGCCCACTCGAGGAAGTTTGAGGAGTCAGTGGAGTAAAATTGAGAGAACCATCAAGTTGATCTATTTTATGAAACTAGCAGGAAGCCCCGCATGCATACACACTTGTCTGTGATATTAAGAAGAGATCTATACCAGTGTCACCCCTCAAAGCAATACCACTTCACTTATCATTTAATACTTGGAATTTTGTTAGTTGTTACATTTGGCCTATTTTATACTGTCATTTAATCAATCACTATAACACAACCCCTTCTCCGTGGAACGATCCCATTCATCACTACTACATTCTTTTAGTGAATATTGGGTAAAATTGGAGGGTAGCGACAACCTCGACCAATTTTTGACAACTTATATGTCATGATTCCTTGAGTAATTATATTAGGTTTATAAGTACTCAATAAGTCATGACGTATAATATTTTGTCATAATTTTATAAAAGTAAATAGAGTAATTATATTAGGTTTATAAGTACTCAATATGTCATGACATAAACTAAATCCATTATTCCTTGTAAAATTGGACGAAAATTTTACATAATAAATTATTCCCCTACAGCGGTGCCAAAAATTGGCTGAGGTTGTCCCTACCCTCTAATTTTACCCAATATGCACTAAAAGAATGTAGTAGTGATGAATGGGATCGTTCCACAGAGAAGGGATTGTGATATGGTGATTGATTAAATGACAGTATAAAATAGGTCAATTGTAACAACTAACAAAATTCCAAGTATTAAACGATGAGTGAAGTGGTATTGCCTTGAGGGGTGACACTGGTATAGATCTCTTCTTAATATCATTGACTAGTGTGTATGCATGAGGGGACTTCCTGCTAGTTTCATAAAATAGATCAACCGGGTGGTTCTGTCAATTTTACTCCACTGACTCCTCAAACTTCCCCGGGTGGGGCAAGTTGTTGGCGCAAAATAAGAACACAGATCCCTACTCCGTATAGCAATTCTAGTTCAATTCTTGACTATATCTCTTGGTAGGGCAGCTAATCAATTTATGCATTCAAATTGTTCTACAAGAATAAATCTAAGTCTTGTCTACTGATTTTGTTTTAATTGTCAGTGGGTACTGCACAAATGGAACCACAAAAAAATCAGATCTTAAGACTCGCGTAAGAAAGGTTCTTAGATCCATTTCACGTTTAGCTCAATTTTCCTCCGATAGATCCAAAGCAATCCCAGTGGGTACTGCAGATTGAGTCTAGATTTAAACCTTATAATATAAGCCCATTGAAATTAAGCACTCAATGAATAGAAAACACAATGAAATACAGATCAATTGCAATTCAAATGTCTCAATAATTTAAGATCCATACAAGTCAAACCCTCAAGGCAATACTTCAAATGTAGCCAATCATGTTGATGATCGGCTCAAAGAACTGAATGGAAAACCCAAGATCAGACATAGGAGGATGATCTGGGATTAAGCAATTACAAAGGGTACAATTAAGATAGTTATGAAATAAGGCGCTCTATTGCCTATTGCAATCCCCTCCCTTTGATTTTCTCTATTTCCCAGACTCCTCCCCAAAAGGATCAGATGCCTTCTTGATGCCAATCTCCTTATATTTATACCATTCCTTTCTTGGAGTGTTATAATGAGGAGAGTTGAGAGCTTTCTTTTGAAAAGAGATTTCTCCACGTGTCTTGCAAGAGCCAGTCATCAAACACAGTGAGGTCACATGTCGTCATGGTGTTAAGTAGGTTGCTTAAAAATTAAGAATACAATTCATCAAACACTTGGTGAACTACTGAATAGCTGTGTTTGTTCTCACCTTGAGTGCTCTAAGGTTCGTGCCTTGTGCTAGTATGCTTTGTGATGCCGTGTATGTGTTAAGCTAGGCAACTAGTGGAGAGTGAATGCATGAATATAGTGTAAGTGTGCGAGTGTCATGAGTATGATTGCGTGCAAGGATGAGCGGAGTGCGTGCGGAGGTGAGTGGGATGAGTGGTTTTCTTGGCAGGCGCGTGGCGCACCCGACCGTGTGGAAACGATGTGCTATGCGGGAGCCTGGCGTGATTGTAGTGAGGGGCGGGAGCCTGTGCGGAGTGTGTGCCTTGGCGGGCACCTGGCGTGATTGTTCACTCATATCACTGTAAGCCTTTGCAATCTTTGCTTGGTCTTCAAAGACTTGGGACGGACTCAAGGCTCTTAAATTGAACTTTTTACCTTGATGTGTAAAGTGATAGTAATTCGGCTTGGTATGATACACAACATCTCTATCAAATTGTCATGGTCTTCCAAGAAGTATATGGGCTGCTTCCATTGGGACCACATCAAACAAGACTTTATCAATATAATTTTCTATGGTGAATGGAACCTTTACTTGCTTGGTTACTCTAGTCTCAGCCAAATTATTAAGCCATTGAAGTCTATATGGCTTAGGATGCTTTATACAAGTTAATTTCAATCTCTTAACAAGTAAAGTACTTGCCACATTAGTACAACTTCCACTATCAATAATCACACTACAAACTTTATCTTGTACCATGCATCATGTGTGAAAGATGTTCTCTCGATGAATCAAATCATTGTCAACTTGTGGTTGTGCATTAAGAGTTCGACGAGAAACTAAAGAATAATTACCAATCTCATATGCGGCACCAATAAGTCCTTCACTCTCATCACTTTGATACTTCTCCTCAAGTGCGGGCATATCATCACATTCATCATCACTAACCACTTCTCCATTGTCATTAATATGCATCAACTTACGAGTAGGACAATCAGATTGAATGTGCCCAAAACCTTGACACTTAAAGCATCAAATATCTCGTAACCTTTGGCCAACTTTGGATGCCGATTGGGAGCTAGTTTCAGCAACCTTTGTGGTCGGTTTTGGAGCTGTGGGCGGTGTGGTTTGAGGCTGTGTTGACGTGAATTGCTCCGGCTTTGGTGGCGGAGTGGAATTTGGCTTCACATCCCTCCTCCAAGATGGTTGTGGTTGAGTGAAATTTCGGCCCTTTTCTTTTATATGCTTTTCAATCTTAATAGCTTTGTGAACAAGTTCATTAATGTCAACATAACTTTGAAGATCAACATGGTAAGCCAATTCGGAATTCATACCTCGAAGGAACCTCTCAAGGGTTGAGTCGGGATCCTCTTGAACATCGGCTTTAATCATAAGTGCTTCCATCTCATGGTAGTATTCTTCAATGGATCGACTTCCTTGCAGAAGAGAGTGCATTTTTCTGTTGAGTTCTCGGTGATAGTGTGATGGTACATACTTCTTTCTCATGAGAACTTTCATTTGGTTCCATGTCTTGATTGGTCTTTCGCCATCTTGGCGTCTAGTTTTAATTACCTCATCCCACCATAAACTAGCATAGTCCTTGAGATGCATGAAGGCAAGGCGATACCTTTTATCCTCGGGATAACTATTGCCTTCAAAGAAATGATCTAGGTCTTGAACCCAGTCAAAATATGCTTCGGGATATGCTTTTCCATGAAAAGTAGGTAATATTAGTTTAACGGTACCAATAGGCAAGTCAGATGTTTTACCACTTTTAGAAGAACCAATGAATTCCTCCTCTTCATTATCGGATGCAGCTTCATCAAAATCAATTTGTCTTGATGTGGAATTCTTTTCATTTTGATGCTTAGATTTTGAAGATAAATCATCAAGTTGAATTTGCATCTTTTAAAGCATATCATAAAGCATGTCACTATTAACCTTTGAACCGGATTGTGATACGGTTTTATCACCCTCCATTGTACCTGCACGTTAGTGAAAACACAAAGAAATATATGTATATTCCTCACGGGTTTCTCACTTTGATGAGTAGGTACACACCACTTTTTAAGTAGTTTCTCTCTTTGATTGTATACCCTATCTATATACTCAATAATGGATTTCTTAAACTAAAAGAGTCCAACAAGCACGTTGATTTATAGAACAAGTGAAACCAAAAAATTCAATTAATCACAACGCACATAGGCTAAATTAAGTAGAAGTTTTAGGAATGACACCGAAATAGAGTATTTATGTCACATGAGGGTATAATTCGATTCAGTTAAGAACTTCAACAGAATCCAAAACTAGAGAAAGAAACAAAGAATTGAGGACTTGAATCAATTAATTCGGATTTATAACGAAAAAGATATGATAATTTCAATATGGGTGCTTAAACAAGATCACTTAGTTCTTGAAATTCAATTGTTTCTCAAGTTGTCTGAATTTTCTCTTTCTTGTCTTTCTTTTTTTTTTTTGTATTCAGAACAATAGCCCTTGGGCACTTTTTTTTATCACGGTCTTTTTTTTATATCACGGCCCTTTTTTTTATTGGACTTATTAGGGTTTTTGAGACAACCCTAGGGTTTTCAAGACAATTTAGGGTTTTTTCAGTTATGTTGTCTTGTAAACCCTATGGTTGTCTCAAAAACCCTAGTTGTTCTCAAAAACCATCTTAATTTCAATGATTTCAGCAACCCAAATATCAACACAAATCAGCCAAATTGATTCAAGAGTGGACGCAACAAGACAAGAAACGGACAGCAACAAAGAGGACTCAAAATCAACAAAAAATTGGCAAGAACAACTAGCTAACTTGATGCGAATTTTGACGAAATTTTAGCACTAATTTTTAAACGAATTTTTGATGAACAATGATGACTGAATTTATAGCAGAATTAACAAGAAAGAACAACAGCAAGACGACTTTAGGACAGTAGCAAAAGAACACAAAAACAACAAGACAACTAGACACGCAAAAATTGGAAAAAAATTCCGAGAAGAATAAAAACACCAAGAACGAAAAAATTGACCTGAATTTTTTGAAGCAACAACCTTGCTCTGATACCAATTGATGTGAATAACCGAGGCTTGATGTCCTGGACTACACAAATCTCCATAAGTTCAGATCGTTGTAGCTCAAATTCACGAACAAAAGAACAAACACAAAGCTGCGGAAAACAAGATTAACACAAAACAATAATGTGGAAGTGAAATCAAGGGAAGACGAGAAGATTGGATATTAACCAATCGAACCCCCACGTCTATATCAAAAAATCAATTTAGCTCACATAAATCATGAAACTAAACTAAAGGGTTTGAGGTGTTCTTAAAATATAGAACTTGTTGGCTCGCCTAAAGGTCTTAGCTAAAGGTTCGCGGTTCTTATAAAAATTTAACTAAACTTAATTGAATTGTTCACGTTTTTCACAACTTTTTAAGGCTGCAAATTTCTTAGCAAAAGCTAAAATTTCTTTATCATTCATTGTGTAAAAAAGTTAGAAACCATTCCCTTAAATAGGAACAAGTTTTGGCCAAAACCCTTGGCAAAGCCCTAGAAGAAATCAATTACAACTTGACTTCTTAACTAGCTAACAAACTAACTAACCTTTTTCCAAAGCCAACATGGTTTTGTTTTTAGAAAGCTAAAAATGTTTTTGCTCCTAAGAAATAGGAAATGGACCAACTCCTAAAAAATAGCCTTCCTTCTAGAAAGTAGGAATGCTCCTAAAAAGTAGGGATCTATTACTTGCCGTTATCATGCAAGATAATTGGGCCAAGTAATCAAGTACTTAACGAAAATATTAAGCCCAAATTAATGTTTAATGGAATTAACTTATTACAAGATAAATAAAACATAATTATTTAAAAATGGCGTGATCCAAAGATAAAAGTCCAAGCACGCCTTCTTGGTCTTTAATGTAATCCATGAACACTTCTTCAAGGTGGAATTTCCTTAAGCTCCAACATAGAACTCCTAAGAACTTCTTCATGAATTGTGATGCAAGAAATCTTCCAAACAACTTCACGTTGAGATGGTGATGGTGGAGACGCCAAGTGATCATCAATGTTGCTCAAATCTTCACAATGTAATGACAACATTGTTTGCAAGGCGTCCTTCATCCTTTTGTTCCTTGATCTTGTTATTGGTCCATCAAGATTCTCCAATGGATCATGTGAATTCGGCCTTGGCTCCATGGATATGGTTGGATTGCTATCACCTTCTCAGACTTACTGCAGTAGAAAAGATTGGACTGCCATACATCTCGAGGAAAAGGAGTAACTCTTACTCCTTTCTAGGACGCAACAATGGGGCAGTAAGCTGATGACTTGCAAGTAATCATCTCCCAATTATTAGTGAGAGTATAAGCTTAAATGTTAATGGAGAAGCTCTCCATCCTTTTGCTGTAGGATTTTGGTAGTCACAGATTTGTATAAGGAACCTCTCCATTTTGTTACACTATTCTTTGATCAAGAGCCCATTTTAATGGCCATTTGATCAAAGGATTATCTTTTGTACGGTGGGATTTCCTCTAACCCATTAATTAATATATAGGGAGTGACGCCCCACCTCGAGAGAGGATTTTATTTCCCCAAAAAAGTATAAAAAAGTTCGTATATCAAATATAATAAAAATCTCAATTTTTGCAAATATAAGTTTTGAGAAGTTTTTAGAAGAAAAATTTCTCAAAGTCTATGTACATATGCTTTTAACGTCGAACTCAAAAGAAATGTGTAAATACATAGATTATTTTAAAAAGAAAAAAGAAAAATAAATAATTTCTATTTCAAAATGAAAAGAAAAAAATTAAAATTTTCAATTTTTGCATGTTGGTTTGGGATGTTGGTAGAAAATGTGATTTTCTTAAAAACTACACCTTTATTTGTTTAGTTTTTTGTTCCCAAATTAATGAAAAATATATAAACTAATGTATTGTGGCTAAAGGATAATAAAATTAAAAAAATTAAAAATCTCAATTTTTATGTGTTATATAGACACTGTTTTCTTATGAAGAAAAATGTGATTTAAAAAAAAAGTTATGTGCACATCCTTTTAAAGATCGACCACGATTGATGTTCCATGGAAATTATATAAAATAAAAATTTATGGCAAAAAAAAAATAATTCAAAATTTCCATTTTTTTTGGGTCTAAAATGCCTTTGCGCAGAGAAATTGTCATTTTGTAAAAGCAATCTAAACATGATTTTAATCGTATGCTTTTTTATTTTCAACTCAATGAGCAATACATAAACTAATAATTTATGACAAAAAAATAAAAATTCTAAATTTTGAAAGTTTCATTTTTGTGGGTTATGACCTTGGGATTCCATGAGAAAAAAAAATGCGATTTTTCAAAAGCTAACTATGCATGATTTTCAAAGTCTATATTTTGTTCCAATGTCAATGAGAAACTGTAACTAAAGAAAAAAAAAAGTAAAAATTTTAGAAAATCTCAAATTTGTGGGATATAACCCGGGATTTGCAAACCAAAACGTGATTTTCTAAAGAATTATTTAAGCATGTTTTAACAGTTCATTCTTTTGTTTTCAAGTCAATGGGAAATATACAAATTGAAATATTATTAAAAAAAAATGTCAAATGTTTTAAAAAATCTCAATATTTGTGAGTTATATAACATTGCATTTGCGGGGGAATCGTGATTTTCAAAAGAATTCCATATGCAAGCCTTTTATGATTTGTTATTTTTTAAAAATCTTGACCCAATAGAAACATATGTCAAGTGAAAGACTATAACCAAAAAATAGAGAAAATTTTATAAAATAATCATCTTTCATGCCCTATAACTTGTTTTAGTAGAAAATTGTGATTTTAAAAAATTATGTGCACATATCTTTAGTACTACATTTTCTTGTTACAAACTCAATGAGACATATATAAAGTGAAATATTACCGGAAAAAAAATGAAAAAAAGAAATTAATGCTTCAAAAAGTTTTAATTTTGGTGAGATATAAACTTGGGTTTTATTTGTAAAAATTTTAGGCTGAAGCATTTATCAATCATTCCCACCCACCCCAGAAATATATATGTTTTATATTATGAAAAATTGAAAAAAAAAAACTTTAGTTTTCATGAGTTTTAAATCTTGAATTTTAGAAAATTCAACTCAATTAAAAGGGAAAATTGTTGGCTTTTATACTATAGTAAATTTAATTTTAAGATGATAGTTTATAATACCTCCTGCCTATATTTATTTTTTACCACATAAGGTTTTTCTTAATTTTCTAGTTATCCATAATTCTCTTTATTTCAAAACTTTACATATTAATTTAAATCAAATTATTATTCTAATTTTAATATTATATTATACTATTTGAATTTGAATTATTAGTTTAGTTTATTCTTCCAATTCTTACTTTTTATATATATTTATAAATAAAAATTATATTTATGTATAGATTAAGTTTAACTTTATCCCAACTAATTAATGTTAACAATCAATATGAAATAAAAAATAATAAATCCATCACCACCAATATCATTAAGAAGATACTAATCTTGATAATGACTTTTAGGTTACTCAAAATTAGAAATAATTTGATATTGTATATTTTTAAAATCTTTTAGATTATTGATATGTTAAAATAATTCATTGTATTTTTAAAATAATAAAATTTTATATTTATATAATTTTATGTAAATGTCATAGTTAGTATACTTGTATATCTTAATACACATAAATTTTTAGGGGTATTAATATACCATTTAACCATGAATAAAATTTAGTATTTCTTTGTTTATTGATTTATAACTACTTAAATTTTTTTATTTAAAAGATTAAAATATGTCATTGAAAATAAAATCGAGAACAAAATTGAGAGTAGACCGAAAGAAAATCGAACCAAAACTAAAACTAAAATTGCATCCAAAATTACCAGTCTTTGGTTCGATTTTGATTGCAACTTACCACAGAATCAAAAAAATGACGATTTCAAAATAGTGATCATGTCTAAATATAAGTAACTCAATGTAAATATAAAGAGCAAACTGCTCAGATGGTCACTAAACTTTTTCTAAATTCGTCTTTTAGTCATCAAATTATTAAAATAGCTAAAAAAAGTCACTGAACTCTTTAAACGCAAGTATTCAGGTCAGTCCGTCCGGTTACTCTGTTATCTTCTTTTAAAACTGTAAAATCGAGGGTATTTATGTTATTTCTTCCCCACCCTCTCTCAAAAGCTCAACTACTAGATTTTATAGCCACCACCGCCCTAACCCACCACCACAAAGACTCTAACACCGTTATAATCCATCACCACACAATCACAATGACTCCACCACTACTCTAACTCACCACCACAAAGACTCAAACACCGTTACAATCCACCACCACACAATCACAAAAACTTCACCGCTCTAACACACCACCACACAGTCACCAACAAAACTCAGATTAACACCTGTATAAAACTAAATAAGAATTTGAAGGTGGTGACACAACTCATGTGCAAATCCAATTGCTATATTCAACTTCAACCTCTCTGTCTAAATCAACTCCAATTGCTGTTTGAAGAGTACTTTGAAAACCAGTATACTTCCTGTTGGCACACTCCTTAGATCTGTCCCTGAATCACAAAACTCACAGCCCCACCCATTTTGTTTTCTCTATTTCGTGATCTCACCAACCCAATTGAATAAATGTTAATAAGAGGGTGGGAGAGCCGTAAGATTCAGAATCGGTAGTTGAAATAAGAAATCTAATAAACTAGAATTTGGTGTGAGAGAAGGTGAATCAAGAATTGAAATTGGAGATTGATAGGGGTTTGGGAAGGGAATGAATTTAGAACCCAAATTTCGTTTGAATTTAGAAACTTTGAATGTTGATACGATGGAGATGTTTTATCAGACGATGGAGAGAGATAGAGAAGAGAAAGAAATCGGCGAGAATGTGATCGGACGGGAGAGAAGGAGAAAAGAAAATTTAAGCTGTTTGGACAAATTTACCTTCAAAAAATTAGTTTTCGTCTGACACTAACGGTTGAATTGGACAGAATGACTTGAATACGTGTGTTTAAAGAGTTCGGTGATTTTTTTGTCTACTTTAATAGTTCAATGACTAAAAGGCGGATTTAGAAAAAGTTTAGTGACCATTTGGGCAGTTTGCTAAATATAAAATGACCTAAACAAGATGGATTGAAAGAGAAGATGGCCCTTTGAAATTTCGAAACATATGCTTCTAAAAAAATTAATTAAATTCTCACCCATCAAAAATTAAAATTAAATTTCTATTAGTAATGTTATATAATTTCACATATCTGAAATCTACTTTTTAAATTTGTCAATGGACCTAAAGGTTCTAAAATTACACCCTATCAATGTAGAAAAATAGTAGCTAGTTTTATTAACGTCTATACAATAATAAGACAAATAGAAAAACATGGTTGTCCACTTTTCACTTTCTTCATGAAACAAACTATTCTACTATAAGTTGCATCTTTTTAAGTGATGGTTACATATAAATTTGTAGAATTGTATAGGGCTATAGATGATAGTGGTCAAGATATTATTGTGAAAAACAATTAATTTGTTAAAGATGTTTTTGTACTATGAAAAGGAAAATAAACTTTATTTGTATTTGCAACCCTACAAATATATTAGCGATGCCCAGTTTAACTATAAAGTTACATATTTTGTGTTATGTTATCAACATATTGTGAATGTCCATCCAAATACACAATGTTCTACCACTTTATCTCTCATTATTCCTATAACTCATGTAACATCATCCCATTATCACCCATTACTTTGTAACCTATGTAACTTATGTAACTCTTGGTGTTTTCATTTAGCACATTGTAAGTTACAAGGTACCTCAAGCCTATAAATAGAGGATTATGTGAAAGAGAAAAATGGTTGAAAGGCTTACTACATTTTGTTCTACTTTGCTTTATAATAATCTCTATCTTTCTAGCATTTTTCATACTTGTTTCTTATTTGATAGTAGTAGTTGTAACATAAGATTTATATCTCTACTTTGTAGCAGTGGTATAACAACTTGTTACACAATATAATACTACAAGTTTGTAGTATTTTTATAACACGTTATCAGCACGAATTCTATACCAATTGAGAAAGTTGAAGCAAATCAAATTCAAGTTGCATATTGAAAGAATTGTTAAGTATAGGTTTGGACTTTTGGTAAGTTCATATGGTAATAATTTTCATTTTTAATTAATTTATTTTCTACTATGAATTTATACTATTGGATATAATATATTGAATATTATATATGGATTAATTTGGAAGAAAAAATTCAACCACTTGAAGTTGGTTGTCATTTCAAAAGCACGGTATGTTTGATAAAAATATGCCATATAATCAAAATAATGATTACCGTGACAAGAAATAAAATAACCTCCAGAAGTGGGTTATTGAAATTGAAAGAAAGAAAAATGGCAAAAAGAATTACTACGAATGTGATATAGAATATCACTGGACTTGTACCTGTCGTACTGCGGAGCATATCGTTAAGCTTTATCAAATATTATTGAAAAAGAAATACCACGATGTTGAGACAAACTTTATTGATAAAATATGATGATAATACTAATATGATGAATCTCAACATATTATATTATTTTGAACATCCTGAAGGAGCAATTTAATCATATTTTATTTATCACCCTGAAGGTTTAATATGATTACATAATTTTATTGTTTTGTATCTTTTACGTAAATTTTCAATTATGCAATTTATTTATATTGTATTATTTATATAATTTGCAATAACACATAAATTATTATTTTGTATTTTTATGTAAATTTTAATTATGCAATTTATTTATATTTATTGATTAATATTTATTTATAATGTCTCAAATTCTTCCTGAAGAAGAAATAAATGTATGTTTTCTTGAAGAAAAATAAATACCAAATGTTTGGAATCGAATAATATAGATTTCTTTGTCAATCACCCCGAAGGTGATACTAGTCATTTGATTAGTGATGAAAATATCCAAGAATAAGTATTTTAGTTGTTTATTTCAATGTAATGAATAAGTATTTTAGTTACTTATTTTGATGTAATGAATAAACATCTTAATTTATTTATTTTGATATAATGAATAAAACTTTCAATTTCTCACTTTATGTAATGAACAAATATCTTCATTAGATGTACTCAAATAATAATAAAAATACTTATTATTAATACATTTGTTTTAAATATTTCTTTTATACTTAAAGAAATTAAAACAATTCTCATTTAGAATTTTTATTTTGTGAAGATAATGGACGTTCCAATGATCAAAGACAAAGAATTATGTCTAGCAGATAGTGCAATAACACATTCTATACTAAAAGATAAGAAATATTTTTCTTATATAATCATGAAAGAAACGCATGTTAGTACTATATCTGGTAGTACAAAATTGATTGAAGGCTCGGGAAGAGCAATAATAATTTTACCAGGAGGAACAAAATTTTGCATTGAAGATGCATTATATTCTTCTAAGTCTCAAAGGAATTTGTTAAGTTTTAAAGATATTCGCCGAAATGGATATCATATTGAGACTAAAAGTGAAGGTAATAATGAATACTTGTATATTACAAGTATGGATTTTGGAAAGAAAATTGTATTAGAAAAATTACTTTCTTATTCCTCCGGATTATATTATACATATATTTCTACAATTGAAATATATGCAACAGTAAACCATAAGTTTATTGATCATAATGATTTTATTGTTTGGCATGACCGGTTAGGCCATTCCGGTTATATAATGATGCGAAGAATATTAGAGAATTTAAAAGGTCATTGTTTGAAGAGCCAAAAGATTCTTCAATCTAATGAATTCTCATGTGTTGCTTGTTCTCAAGGCAAATTAATTATAAGACCATCACCAATGAAAATTCGTACCGAATCTCCTGAATTTTTAGAACGCATACATGGTGATATTTGTGGGCCTATTCACCCACCTTGTAGACCATTTAGATATTTTATGGTTTTAATTGGTGCATCAACTAGATGGTCACATGTATGTTTATTATCAACTTGCAACTTGGCGTTTGCGAAATTGCATGCGGAATTAATTCGGTTACGATCACATTTTCCAGATTATCCTATCAAGACAATTCGTCTTGATAATGTTGGTGAATTTACATCCCAATCTTTTAATGATTATTGTATGTCTATTGGGATAAGTGTTGAACATCCTGTCGCTTATGTTCACACACAAAACGGTTTAGCAGAATCGTTTATTAAGCGTCTTCAATTAATTGCAAGGCCATTACTCTTGAGAACTAAACTCCCAACAACTGCTTGGGGACATGCTATTTTGCATGCTGCAACACAAATTTGTATAAGGCCAACAAATTATCATGAATTCTCTCCCCAACAATTGGTTTTTGGTCAGGAATCAAATATAGCCCATCTTAGAATTTTTGGATGTGTGATTTATGTTCCAATTGCTCCACCACAACGCACAAAGATGGGACCTCAAAGGAGGTTGGGAATTTACGTTGGGAACGAATCTCCATCTATAGTTAAATATCTTGAGCCAACAACTAGAGATTTATTTACCGCTCGTTTTGCTGATTGTCATTTTGACGAATCAATTTTCCCAACATTAGGGGTAGAAAATAAACAACTGGTTAAGAAAATTAATTTGAATGAATTATCATTATCTCATTTTGATCCTCGTACAAATCAATGTGAACAGGAAGTTCAAAAGATAATTCATTTGCAACGTTTAGCAAATCAATTGCCAGATGCTTTTACTGACCCAAAACGTGTAACTAAGTCACATATACTCGCTGTTAATGCTCCAATTCGAATTGATGTCCCTGAAGGACCTTCTACCGCTAGTAATCAATTAAAGGCACACATGAAACGTGGTAGACCAATTAGTTCCAAAGACAAAAATCCTCGAAAGAAAAAAGGAGCAAATAATAATGATGGCAAAATCGAGGTAATTGAGGTTACAAAAGAATCTTCACAAATGGAAATTCCCGACATAATGAATAATAAACTTCTAGAAGAAGTTCAGGTACCTGAAAAATTTGATAATCATAAGATCTCAATAAATTATGTCATGACTGGGGAAAGGTGGAATCGATATAAAATCGACGTCGATGATAAATTTGCCTATGCTGCAGCAATTACTATCATGAATGAAAACGAGGATCATGAACCAAAGTCTGTGGATGAATGCAGACGAAGAAATGATTGGCCAAAATGGAAAGACGCAATTCATGCAGAGTTAGACTCGTTGGCAAAACGTAAAGTTTTTAGATCAATAATACGCACACCTGAAGATGTGCAGCCAATGGGTTATAAATGGGTTTTTGTGCGAAAACGAAATGAGAATAATGAAATTGTGCGATATAAGGCTCGACTTGTTGCACAAGGTTTTTCCCAAAGACCTAGTATTGATTATGAGGAGACATATTCTCCAGTGGTGGATGCAACAACTTTTCGTTATTTGCTTAATTTGGCAGCAAATGAACGACTTGAAATGCGTTTAATGGATGTTGTAACAGCCTATTTGTATGGCTCACTTGATAATGATATTTATATTAAAATCCCTGAAGGATTCAAGTTGCCTAAGGAAAATAATTCAAGTTCTCGAGAACTTTATTCAATTAAATTGTGGAAATCCTTATATGGATTAAAACAAGCTGGATGCATGTGGTATAATCGCCTTAGTGAATATTTGATGAAACAAGGCTATATGAATGATCCTATTTATCCATGTGTTTTTATCAAAAGATCTGCATCCGAATTTGCAGTCATTGCAATTTATGTTGATGATTTGAATATTATTGGAACTCCTGAATAGCTCAGAAAAGCTGTTAATTCTTTGAAACAAGAATTTGAAATGAAAGATCTTGGAAAGACAAAATTTTGTCTTGGATTGCAAATTGAGCACTTGGCAAATGGAATATTTTTGTATCAGTCGGGTTATACAGCTAAAGTGCTTAAAAGATTCTATATGCATAAAGCACATCCCTTACGCACGCATATGGTTGTAAGATCACTTGATGTGCATAAAGATCCTTTCCGACCTCGTGAAAATAATGAAGAATTACTTGGTCCAGAAGTACCATATCTTAGTGCTATTGGAGCATTAATGTATCTTGTTAGTCACACACGTCCTGATATCTCATTTGCTGTGAATCTATTAGCAAGATATAGTTCTTCACCTACACGAAGGCATTGGAATGGTATAAAACATATATTTCATTACCTTCAAGGTACAATAGATATGGGTCTTTATTATTCTAAGGCAATCAAGTTTGATCTAATAGGTTATGCAGATGCTGGATATTTATCTGATCCTCATCATGGTCGTTCACAAACAGGTTATGCGTTCACATGTGGTGGTACAACTATTTCTTAGCGTTCTATGAAACAAACTATAGCTGCTACTTCTTCAAATCATGTTGAAATATTGGCAATTCATGAAGCAAGTCGGGAGTGTTTTTTGTTGAGATCAGTGATCCATCATATTCGAGAAACATGTGGTTTGCATTTGGATAAGAAAGTTCCCACTGTTTTGTTCGAAGATAATGTTGCATGCATTGCACAATTGAAGGATGGATACATTAAAGGTGATAGAACAAAACACATCTCACCAAATTCTTTTTCACGCATGATCTTCAGAAGAATGGTGAAATTCATTTACAACAAATTCGTTCAATTGACAAATTGGTAGATATTTTCACTAAATCACTACCGACTTCAACATTTGAAAAGTTAGTACATAAGATTGGAATGCGTCGATTGAAAGATGTCAAATGATGTGCTTAAGAGGGGGAGTTATTATACATTGTACTCTTTTTTCCTTAATCAAGGTTTTTTTCCCATTAGGGTTTTTCTTGGTAAGGTTTTTAACGAGGCAATGTTATATATGAAAAATGTACTCTTTTTCCTTCACTAAGTTTTTATCCCATTGGGTTTTTCCTAGTAAGGTTTTAACGAGGCATTTATCTTAAAGATGGACATCCAAGGGGGAGTGTTATGAACATATTGTGAATATCCATCCAAATACACAATGTTCTACCACTTTATCTCTCATTATTCCTATAAATCATGTAACATCATCCCATTATCACCCATTACTTTGTAACCTATGTAACTTATGTAACTCTTGGTGTTTTCATTTAGCACATTGTAAGTTACAAGGTACTTCAAGCCTATAAATAGAGGATTATGTGAAAGAGAAAGATGGTTGAAAGGCTTACTACATTTTGTTCTACTTTGCTCTATAATACTCTCTATCTTTCTAGCATTTTTCATACTTGTTTCATATTTGATAGTAGTAGTTGTAACATAAGATTTATATCTCTACTTTGTAGTAGTGGTATAACAACTTGCTACACAATATAATACTACAAGTTTGTAGTATTTTTATAACATGTTATAATTAATGTGCCCAACACAAAATCAATTTTCCAAGATAGGGGGTCTAAATGTTAATGTTCCATTTATGGTTTTACTCAATTTGCCCTCCTTGCTATTGCAGTATTTTTCTATCTATGCTTGTGAATTGTGATAGTAGTTTATTAGTCCCCTTTAATAAGATTTAGAATTGATTTAATTTCTTATTTCTTAACATAATTTCATATATGTTTTGTGATTTCTCATCTATTTTATAGTACATCCATAAGTGTTTTTGATTCCATCTGATGTAAAAAAAAAGTATATTTATATGAAATTGTAGCCTTCATTAAGCTTTGATAAATGACAGAATAATGTTATTTTTTTGTCATGTACATTCAAAGTAGTCATTTTGACGCTTGTTGATCATCATACAAGGAAATATGGTTATCTTTTTCTTTAACTTTTTGTGTGAATAAATATAATGAAAGCGACACATTTTACAAAATTTCTTTATAAAATTTCATGTTTATGACCAATTTTCATTTGGGATGAATGCATTACAGAAAATAAGTAGTAATTGTCTGGTGCTTACTTAAACTTGTCTTTAAAGAACATATAATTTATTGATTTAAAGAATAGGCATACGTACAAAATAAACACTAACATCCGTTATATATAAGGAGATAGTAAAACCATAACTACTACTACTAAGGTACACTGAACTTTTGAACCCTCTTAAGGAGTCATTCGAAGCTAATCATTCTCTACAACATATTTCTGGTGCCTTTGTTCCTCTTATCTCTACTCCACCATGACTACCATCACTGGATTTTCTTGGTTGGATGTAGCAAATGCACCATTCAATTCCTTCTTATGATTCACCTTCTGAGCCCAAACAACAAGGCCAACTTGAACGTTCTCATAAAAAATGGACCTTTTGAAGTGGGTTCCCATTTTCATTGGAAAAAATAAGGAGGGAGAGAGAGATTTAGGTGAAGTTCAAACTCAAAAGTAAATAATTCAAATGTAAGAAAATCAACATAGTAACAACGTAGCGCAAAATATAACAAATATATTGTAATTGATTTCCACATGACCTTTAATGATAATTTATATAAAATATACCTCGAGAGATGCTAGCAAAATTTTTGACCAAGGTTTAATCGATCAACAAGCCGCACAAGTGTCCGGCCTCTAACAGTAATCCACACAAACTACTTTCAGGATCCTCAAATGATTGATTTTAACTTAGATTAATAAGTTAGATCCTTCTAAACAACACATTAATAAATATAATAAGAAAAACTCTTTTTCTTATTGAGAGAGTTGTGTTGTCTTGACCTAACATTAAACATCTATATATAATAATACAGCCTTCAAAAAATATTGTCTTGTCAAACAAGAAACAAAATTATTACCAAACTCTATTCACTTTCCAAAAGTGAATAAGAGCATAATAGATGCCATAATTATCATATAATTATGTAAACCATTTTAACCCAATAAATAATTATATTGTGTGCGACCCTTTATGTTTCTAATCACTTGGCACTAAATATAAATAATAATCTTAAAATTAAATTGGCTTTTGTACAAAATTAACAAACTCCCACTTGGACTAAGGACAATTTAGTCACCGAGCTTCTAAGATAGGATAAATTAAACAACTTTAGTTTATCATTAATTCAACAATTAATTTATTTATATTTATAGATCAAGAGCGGCCTCTAGCCAAGACATCATGACCACCCAAGAGTTAGAAAAAGTTAATTGATCGACTTCACCTGTTCATGAACTATGTACTATGTAATTATCATTTTTTCACAATCCTATATTCCAATTAGTACAAAAGTAAAGTATAAGTTTCACCTCTTTATTGTACTAATTATATTTCTTTCTTGTACTGAAATTCAACTCCTTGTAAATAAATTTAGAACTTTTCCAAATTTACTTACTAATTATGCGCATTTTGATTTAAACTTCAACAAGAGGCGCCAGAAAGGAATATACTCTCCCACTATTAGGAATGGTGAATCCTATATCGTTCATAAACTATCAATCTGTTCTTCTTGTTATATCCAACATCTACCGCTCACAAATGTAGTTACGTTTATGGACAAATAGAGTCAAAACATAACATCCACACTAAAGATACTTTTATAATCTCAAGTCAAATGATCGCTTACACTACTATCACGTAGAGATTATACTATTGGCACTCAAATAGTTAACAATATGGAAATCTCTAATCGGATCATTCCAGTGAACACATTCTCCCATGATTCACTTATATATCACTAGATGTACTAGTCTATCCGCATTTACAACATCCTTATTATTCTTAATACTATGACCAGGGAAATTTAAGAATAATAAATACTATTCTAAGGACTTTATCATATTTGTACATATATCGACATATATATGTGACAAAATTATGCGAAAACCCAGATCGGTTCGCTTCAAAACCCCTGCTTGTATGTCATAAAAGCAATTCGCAGAACCTTCAAATAAAATCGATGATGGTAGAAAAAACCCAACAATCCATGAGTTAGGAATTAAAGGAACCAACAAATTAGCCCACTTCACGCAAAACTAATAGTTCTCAATAGATGCAAATAAGCAAACCCTTCGCAAGAATACAGATTCACACGTAAGGATTCAATCACTGAAATCTTATTAAAATACTTCTTCAAAACATTCTCCCTATTACAACTGAATAAGAAGCCTTTATATAGGCTTTCACCAAATACCCCAGATGGGAAAAATTAAATTCTTAAATAATTAATGAAAAAAACATCAAAGCTTCCAGACGTCGCGACGTGTAGTTACTCCCATGTCGCGACGTGGAGAATAAAACCCTAAAATAAAAAAATGCCAATATCAGGACGTCGCAACGTGCGACCTTGGATGTCGCGAAGTCGGGCTTTTTATTCAAAATTAATTTATTCCAGAGATCCACGTCGTGACTTGGGAAGGTCCTTATGTCATGACGTAGGGCATCGTTCACGTCCTTAAACTCCAGATTCGCATCACAAAATGATAAATATGCCACATCTTTATTGCATAAAATTTTATAATCATGCAACCATTATGACTCAAACCAATCATTCAGGACTTTATACTTGACAGGTGTTGTCGCTACCCTGCAATTTTACCCAAAATCACTTAAAGAATGTAGGAGTGGTAAGTGGGATCGTATCCAACAGGGAGAGGGTTGTTATCAAGGTGTGAATAAGTGATAGTCACAGAAACAGGTGTTGACTCTAAACAATTGCAAGTGGTTTAAACAATCAGAGAGGGAACTGGTGTTGCCTTGAGGGGGTTAGTGTCAATGACTTTTCCCGATTATCCTTGACTAGTGCAAATGCATATATAAGGGGATTCACCTCCTAGTGGATTAGAACCGATCAACTTGGCAGTTCTCACTGTTCTAATTCACAATTCTCCTCTTTCCTCCCTTGGCAGGGCAAGACCTAAGCTCGGCTTCCCAATTCTCGAATCCCTATCTGACATTAGAACCCTAACTCCCCTAGACAAGACAGTCAACCAAAGTTCGAGTTCCAATATTCAAACAATCCCAAGTCTCTTCCTATTCAAGTTGACCTCGATTGTCAGTGGGCACCGCACAATCAATGTCTCAATTAAGCATAGATCCTAGGACTCACACATGTTTGTTCAATGTTCCAGTGATGATATTCCAATTTCCATTAATAGCTCAAAACTGATTTCAGTGGGCACCGCAAATCAAATTAAGTGCATAAGCATGTGTGTAAGCATTGAAATGAATCATCAAAAGACATTGGACAAAAATCAAACACATAATAAGCAATTTCAAATGTCTCCAATCGGTTTTCTCAAAGTCATTACACTTAATCCCTCAAGGCAACATCAAGAATGTTTAGCCGATCATGTTGATCGGCTTTGAAAATGAGTTTAACAAAGCCTGATCTAACATGGCTAGCACATAAAGATTAGTGTAAATGATTGTCACTTTGATCTCCTCTTGAAACACTAATCTCCTCTCTATTGCTTTCTGCTTCCGCCTCTCTAAAAGTCTCTCCAAAAAGTCCTCCCCCAAAAGTCCCTTTCACTTGTGGTTTCCTCCGCCTTTTATACATTTCTCCCCGTGGAAATGATGATGATGTTTCTTGAAAATTTCCTCCTTCCGCGGGGAGAGTGACACGTGTACGTTGTTGCTTCCTGGAAACTTCTTCCTTCCTATGGGGGAATGCCAAGTGTCTGAAAAAGTTCAGTCAACAAAAGTAGTGAGGTCAACTGATAAACATTGGATGTGCAAATTATCAAACAGTTGGTGCCTTCAAGTGGGTGTGCATGCTTGGCTTTAACTATGCCGGTGCGAGTGAAGCTTGGGAGCACGAGTGGGGTGAGACTCAAAGCAATTTATCTACCTAAGCGTGAGAATCACAGTGTGAACAAGTGCGCGGGTGAAAATGTGTAAAACGATATGTGCAAGTGTGCGAGTGGCTGTGAGGGCGCATAGGCGCCCGCGTGTGTGCGTGAGTGAGTGGGCTGGCGCCCGCACAGCCGTGCGTGTGTGTGTGCTGTGCGGGCGCCAGTGCGGGCGCCAGCGTACATGGTGTGTGGCTGTGCGGGCGCCAGTGTGTGTGCGTGTGTGGCTGTGCGGGCTCCTGGCACCCGCATAACAAAAATGCTGCACTTGGCCAATTCTCAACATTTCATCTGATTGAACCATTTCCACACATACTTGTTCATCTATCATAATTTTTACAGATAATTTATACAAAAGATCAAACAAGTTAAACAAATAAGTCGGTACAAACCCGACTTATCATCTCCCCACACTTAAATCTTTGCTAGTCCCGAGCAAAGTAGCACACAACACCTAGTGATTACCCTATCTACATTCAACACTCACAACATCATCAGCTATCCATTATAAACTTTTTCGCATGCAAAGGGAAATATATATACGGGCAAGCTTACAGTTTACTGCATTTACACAATTTGTCGAGTAAAGGGAAACGAATAAAGACCAAACCGTCAGCGTGCAAGTGTGTGCTGAGGGTTACTTATGATCCCTACGCTGTCTATGCAAAGTACTCGAGTAAACACTTAATCAGAAATTCTTGCACTACAGTCCTTTTGTCCACACACACGAACACTTAACATAAACATTGTAAAGAAACTATTTCGCACATTGGTATGCTTGCACATTGGTGCTTATTTGTAATTCATGCCGCACATTGGTGCTTAGCTGCCCAGGGTTTTGTGGCTGTTTTTTCCCTTTATTCGCCCATTGGCTTTTTCTTCTCAATTGCACAATTTCAACAAAAATTCGTGTTCGTGTGTGTCGTCAATAGACTATATAATCAAAATACAAGAATAAGTGTTTACGAGTAGAATGCACATACACGTAAAGAATCATAAAGGCCCTCCTATGTCAAAATTTTGCTGGCGCTTCTATCTTACTTTAACATCGCACTTTACTCAGCAAATTTCACGCAATACTTGAAAACTGCTAACTCGCGAAAATGATTTTGCATATATCACAAGGGTAACATTTTTGAATTTGCTGATGAGGTCTTGATTGTGAATGTAAATTGGGCGTGCGAGTGTGATGAGTGGATATTGGAAAATTTGGCACAACACAATCAACACTATCACATTAAAACTTAAAGCACGCCACACACACTACATCGCAACTGAGAACTTAAAGCACACCAGAAGGTCAGTGCTAGTCACTGCCTTGTTTTTCATTTCCACAAACAACACTAAAAAAACGAAAGCAATTAAAATAAAAAAAAATACACCACCTATTACTAATATACTAAACACTACCACTGCACCTTGCAACACATCACACAAGGTATAAGAAAATTAACACACATTCATAATAATGCAACCAAGGCACATTCACACAAGCATCAAGGCTGGGCCTTCTCCCAACACTTAAAATTAGCAATGGTCTCCATTGTGTAAAAGGAAAGAGTCTACCCAATTTTTGTGTCACGTCGGGCCCGTTCATCCTGCTCCACGTTCAGATAGATCTCCCATTGTGGGTTTCCTATGGTTCCCAGGGATTGTTGGGATGTCTCCAAGGGAGATACTTTGATCCCTTGGTTTCTGGCCATTTGCTACAGTAAGTAAGGGAATAATATTGGTGTACCAGTGCAATTTTGTGCTCGCACAATGGATTTCATGATCAGCCTTCCTACATCAATCGTCATCCTATGTTGGATGGCATAAATCAGAAGCACTTTGTCTCTGGTTGCTTTGGAGTGGCAGTTTGTGGGTATGAGCTTAGAGTTTATGAACATCAACCACATGCGGGCTTTCGCTGTCAAATCTTTGGTTTGCACATATACAGCTTCAGACTGATTGTTACGCACCCAAATGGCTCCTGGTAGCCCAACAGATTCGATCAAGAAATCGACGTTAGTTGCCTCCACCAGCTGTTCAAATTCCTTTTCTGGGCAATCTGGCAGTTGATAATGAGCATTAATGGCTTGGCTTGTCATTCTGAGGTAAGTCCCCCGGAGGTAAACCCCATTACGGTTATCCTCGGCTGTGTTATGTGCATAGGAGTTGGCGTAAAATTCCCTGGCCAATTCCACATTGGACTCTGCTGGGGCAAAGGCGAGGGTTTCCCATTTGTAAAAACGGATAGTCTCGTCAAACACAGGTGCTGGTGCGTCAAAGTTCCGTTCCACCAAAATGTGTCTGTGGCTAGATCTATCGAACCGTCTCACTGCTCTATCGTTGACAAACCGTGGGGGTGAGTCAGGGGTGTACTCCTCTTCGCCTTCAGAATTCCAGTCAGGCGGCTCTGAGATGCCTATGACCCCCCGAAGGTATATCCGGTAGTCGCCATCATTGTGTGCCATGTGCCTGTATTGAGAGTTATTAGTTTGGAGTGCAACGGTGGAGTCGGGCTTTGTATGCAACTGGCCATGCAACAATTTGTGGTATTTATAGAATTCCTCCACACATGGTTTGGTGATGTGCAGCTAGAAGACACGCCCCGTGACTTAGCTGGTGGACAAAGCGTAAAGTTACAATATGCATGCAAACAAAATATACGTAGTCTATCTTGACATGTCATAGATGTGGGATATGAATCTGACTAAACGACATCTATTTGTGTGTCTTGCTTTTCATGCACTTGGCTTGTCACCCTTAATCAACTTACACATATGCATGGCTTACTTGTGCTCAGTGTCGCTTTCCCATTGGTCCGCTTGGATACATGTGGATACTCAAAAGAATCAAATATTCTTTACATGTACTTGTGAGCATTTGGATTTCTATTCCTTGCCTATTCCAGTGCATAGGTGAGTCTTGGTGTGTTTACCTTTCCTTACCCGTGACCTCAAGCTTGCTTACCAAATTCTCGTGATCTGTATGCTTCCGAGATGCACACTCTACTGCCCTTGGGTTAGGCTTCCAGGTTGCTGCATTGAGTTTCTACGTGTGAGAGAGATGGGAGAGTTTAGATTTACTAGTTATTGTAACCTTAACTACTATTAGAAAACGAAATAACTAAATACAGGAAATTAAACTGTTGGGTTGCCTCCCACTAGCGTTTAGTTTATTGTCCTTAGCCAGACATGGAAACGTTTTATTGAAGAGGTGGATTGTCAAGGTGCTGAGCTTGACCCTTGCCGTCTGTGGGGGAGTTGAAGATCTTCACGCTGTGCCCATTGACCTTCCAACTTTTTCCTGAGGCCTCATTGTGGACCTCAAGAGTTCCATATGGGAAAATTTTTGTGACAACAAAGGGTCCAATCCATCTCGACTTCAACTTCCCTGGGAAGAGTTTTAATCTGGCATCATACACTAGCACATTTTGCCCCACCTCAAACTCTTTTACTTTAATCTTGGCATCATGCCATTTCTTCGTTCTTTCCTTGTAGAGTCTTGCACTGACGTATGAGTTCCATCTGAATTCGTCCAGTTCATTCAACATCATCATTCTTGCCTCCTGAGCCATGTTTAGGTCCATATTCAACTTTTGAACTGCCTAGTAAGCTTTGTGTTCCAACTCGACTGGGAGATGACACTCCTTGCCAAACACTAGCCTAAATGGTGAGGCTCCGATTGGGGTTTTGTAGGCTGTTCTGTATGCCCACAGTGCATCATCTAACTTGAGTGCCCAATCTTTTCTCCTCGGATTCACTACTTTCTCCAGAATACTCTTGATCTCTCGGTTGGATACCTCAGCCTGACCATTCGCTTGGGGGTGGTAAGGAGTAGAGACTTTATGTTTGACCCAATATTTAGACAAGAGCGTGTTGAAGACTTTGTTACAAAAATGGCTTCCCCCATCACTGATAATTGCTCTTGGAGTTCCAAACCGATTGAAAATATTCCTTTTTACGAACCCCATTACGCTCTTGCTGTCATTATGGGGTAAGTCTACTGCTTCTACCCACTTTGATACATAGTCGACTCCCACCAGAATGTATTCATTTCCACAAGATCTCGAGAAGGGTCCCATGAAATCCAAGCCCCAGACATCAAACAAATCTATTTCCAATATATTGTTGCGAGGCATCTCATCCCTGCTGGAGATATTGCCTACACGTTGGCATCTGTCGCACTGGTTAACCCACAGCTTGGAATCCTTGAATACATGTGGCCAGTAGAATCCGGTGTGTAGGATCTTGTATCCAGTTCGTGCTACTCCAAAATGCCCCCCAAATGGTGATTCGTGGCAAGCTCTGAGAATGTCCTCCTTTTCTTTATCCGGTATGCACCTCCTGATGACTTGGTCGCTGCACCTCTTATACAGACATGCATTCTCCCAAAAATAATACTGGGCATCATGCTTAAGCTTTTTTCTTTGGTCACCCGAGAGGTATTGCGGCAATCGACTAGTAACCACATAGTTGGCGATATCTGAGTACTAGGGCAACTCATGAGGATGGACCTTGAAAATCTGTTCGTCAGGGAAGCTCTCATTTATCCATGCTTGTATCTACTCTTCACTCAACGCCCCCAATTCTAGCCTTGATAGGTGATCTGCCACCACGTTCTCACATCCTTTTCTATCATTGATTTCAACATCAAATTCTTGTAGTAAAAGTATCCATCGGATAAGCCTTGGCTTTGCCTCCTTTTTTGCCATGAGGTACTTGAGGGCTGCGTGATCGGTATGGACTATCACCTTGGACCCCAAGACGTATTCTCTGAACTTGTCGAAAGCGAAGACCACAGCCAACATCTCCTTCTCCGTAGTGGTATAATTTAGCTGTGCTCCGCTTAGCAACTTACTAGCGTAGTAGATCGCGCGGAAAATATTGTATCTTTTTTGTCCCAATACGGCTCCCACCGCGAAGTCGCTTGCGTCGCACATGATCTCAAAGGGTTCCCCCCACACCGGTGCGACAATGATGGGTGCTTCGACAAGCCGTGTTCTCAAAATCTCAAATGTTTCTACGCATTTCTCGTCGAAGATAAACGGGGTATCCTTTTCCAAAAGTGAGCACAGTGGTTTTGCCCTTGATGAACCTTCTGTAGAAACCCGCGTGGCCCATGAAGCTCCTCACTCCTTTCACATTGGTGGGGATAGGGAGCTTGGCTATCACTTCTACCTTGGCCTTATCCACCTCCAAGCCCTTCTTTGAGATTCTGTGACTGAGCACTATACCTTCATTGACCATGAACTGGCATTTTTCCCAATTCAAGACTAAGTTGGTCTCCACACACATTTTAAGCACAAGTGACAAATTTTCCAAACAACTCTCAAAGGTCATCCCAAACACTGAAAAGTCGTCCATGAAGATTTCTATGACGTGCTCCACCATATCTTGAAAGATGGCCATCATACAGCGTTGGAAGGTGGCTGGGGCGTTACACAACCCAAAGGGCATCCTTTTGTACGCATAAGTGCCAAAAGGGCAAGTGAACGTGGTTTTCTCTTGGTCTCTAGTGTCGATGGCTATCTGATTGTAGCCAGAGTATCCGTCTAAGAAGCAGTAAAACAGGAACCCCGCGATTCTGTCCAAAAGTTGCTCCAAAAATGGCAAAGGGAAATGATCCTTGCGAGTGGCTTTGTTCAGCTTTCTGTAGTCCATACACACTCTCCAAACATCGACGATTTTGGCGGCCAACAACTCGTTTACTTCATTAGTTACCACTGTCACACCTCCTCTTTTCGGCACGCATTGTGCCTGGCTAACCCACTCGCTGTCAGAGATGGGGAATATCAGCCCAAAATCAAGCAATTTGATCACCTCTTTCCTTACCACTTCCCACATCTGGGGGTTTAGCCTCCTCTGTCTTTCTCGCGTGGGAACGGCCCCTTCTTCTAGTAATATTTTGTGCATGCATACGCTGGGGCTGATCCCCTTTATGTCAGCTATCGTCCACCCTATCGCATCTTTATACCTCATTAAGACCTTCAACAATTTTTCTTATTGCCACCCTTCCAATCTTGATGATATGACTACAGGCAGGGTTTCACCTTCTCCCAAATATGCATATTTCAGATGAGGTGGCAAAGGCTTTAGCTCCAACTTAGGTGGCCTCAAGATGGAGGGCACCAGCTTTTCGTTTCTGTATTCATTGTTTTCAAACCTCACCTCAGTGGGCACAACTTTCACCATTTTATCATTGTCAACCATAGAATTTGACAATTTTTCACATAATGGAAAGTTTTCACCAATTTCGTTGGTTATCAAGTTCAATTCCAAATTTTGGTTGTGATCATGCATTTTGTGATTTCTTGGCTCATTTTTCATTTTGCTCAAATTCTCATTACTCTCACAGCTTTCATCAATTTCACATGCAAGGTCCATGTCTTTCACAGATGACTCAAATTCTAGTTTTTCATCCCAATGACTTATCTCATGCAATGTATCAGACTCTTCAATAATCAGTACAGTTTCAAAATTTTCATGCATGTCTTTATCCCAGAAATCATAAAGTGCACGAGAAGGCTTACTTTCTTGTTCAAAGTTCAAAGGTTGGAGATTACCCTCCACCAAGCTTGCCAAGTAGCACTGCTCTATGGAAAGAGGGTGCTTTATTGCGTAGTCCACATTGAATACTACCTCCTCTCCATTAACTCTGAATGTTATGGTTTTTCCTTTAAGCATCTCCTGTGGCTAGGAACGGCCTACCGAAAATCAGTGGCACTTCTGTATCCTCTTCCATATCTAACACTATAAAATCCACCGGAAGTACAAATTTATCCACAGAGACCCGAACATCCTCTATCATCCCTGTTGGTTGAACCAATGATCTGTCTGCCAACTGGAGCATAACTGCCACCGGTTTGATCCTTTTTCCCATTCCTATACTCTCAGCAATGGATAAAGGCATAAGGTTTATGCCTGCTCCAAGATGACATAAGGCCTTGCTAAAAAATCTTCCACCGATTGAGCATGGTACCGTACAGCTACCAGGATCCTTGAGCTTGGGGGGCAACTCGTTGTTGATCCAGGCTTGGCTCTCCTTGGTGAGTGGGATGGGTCACATTGGAGGATCTGCTCCTTGTTCGCAATCAAGTCTTTCAAAATTTTGCATACCTCGGTACCGCTGTAACTAAATCCAGCAGAGGGACATTCACATTGACATTTTTCACTATATCCAGGAATCTTGTGAATTGAACCCCCTTCTTTGGTGGAGGTCGAAGTCTTTGAGGGAAAGGTGGGGGTGGTGCGTATGGCGAGTCCTCACAGGGGCTTGGAGCTCCCTTCTTTCTTTTACTCTCTTGAGCCTCTACGTTCCCTTCCTTGTATTGACATTCCTCCCCTTCTAATGGAAGTTCCTCTAGTACCTCTTCCTCAGGGTCTTCTTCTCCCTCTTTTCTCTTGGTACCACCAACCTCTTTTCCACATCTCAACGTGATAGCGTTGCATACCTCTGGCCCTTTTCCTTTCGGGTTCGGTTCTGTATCACTTGGGAGGGCACCTTGAGGTCTTTGATGTTGCGCCTTAGCCAACTGTCCCATCTGCATCTCCATGTTTTTGATAGAAGCCTCCACGTTTTTCGTTTGAGTTTCCAGTGCAGAGGTCCTCTTCTCGTACATGTCCATTTTTCCCAGAATTTCATGGAGCAAGTCATCGGTTGATCTTTTCTGTTCCCGGTTGCTTGACTCCCCACTTTGATAGTATTGCCTTTGCTGATTTCCCTGATTACTCTGCCCCCAATTACCTTGGCCTGACTGATTTCGATATCCTCCGTATTGTTGGCGGTTGTTGTAGTTGGTTACATATTGCACTGACTCCTGCGTGAGTTCGCACTCATCCGTGTGGTGCTCTCCCTTACACAATCCACACATCAACAACGGGGACACTTTGGCAGCCTTTAGGTTTTGAATTTGTCTTGTCAGGGCCTCAATTTTCGCTTCCAAGGACGTCTCCTCATCCAGCTCTAGCACTCCTCGCTGCTTCCGCACAGGCATCTTGCTAGTTTCTGGAAAGAGGTATTCGTCATCTGCTATCGAGTCAAAGAGTTCTCGAACTTCAGGGATACTTTTATCCTTCAAGGCCCCATTTGCACTGGCCTTGACCATCAGTGATGATTCAGGTGATAAACCTTTGAAGAATATGTTGAGCTCCCTGACCTCCCCAAGGTCATTGTTTGGGCATTGGCGGAGCAGGTCGTTGAATCGATCCCAGGCTTCCTTGAAGGTCTCACCATCTTGCTGCTGAAAGTTGCGGATTTCCAACCTCATTCGCTCTAACTTGGCTGGAGGAAAATATTTAGGTAAAAACTTCCGCTCAAGTTCCTCAAATGTAGGTATAGCTGGACCTCCAATTGAATTAAACCAATGCTTAGCTTTCCCTTTCAAGGATAGTGGGAATAGCACTCTTCTCACATTATCTGGAGTCACTCTATGCAGCTTGAATGTGTTGCATAGTCCCAAGAACCAGTCGAGATGCTCATTAGGGTCCTCGTTGCTTAAGCCTTGAAAGATCTTCCCTTGGGTGATCATGGACACAATTTGTGTCGGGATTTGATAACTTTCAACGTCGATCCCCTGGTGAGAGTTTCTTCGCTCAAAATTAACCGCAAAATGGTCCCCAAACCGAGGTGGTTGGGGTTGAGGTCTCTCCTCATTCTGTTCCGCCATTTCTATGACCCTTCTCCTCTGCCTTAAAGTCCTTTGCAATTCTAAGTCAAGAGCAAATTCCGGAGCTTCCCCTCGTAGCCTTGCTCTAGGTAGCATAAATTGGGAATTCTCACAAGAAAAAGAAATAACACTAGACAAAATATCAGTAGAACAAAATCAACAGAGACAATAATGAACTAAGATTTCAATAAAACAAACAAATCAACAATTTCAAATAAAAATTCGTAAATCAACAACAAAGTGAAACTATCACAAAAATCAAACTTAACACTCTGCCTCTCCCCGGCAGCGGCGCCAAAAATTGACAGGTGTTGTCGCTACCCTGCAATTTACCCAAATCACTTAAAGAATGTAGGAGTGGTAAGTGGGATCGTATCCAATAGGGAGAGGGTTGTTATCAAGGTGTGAATAAGTGATAGTCACAGAAACAGGTGTTGACTCTAAACAATTGCAAGTGGTTTAAACAATCAGAGAGGGAAGTGGTGTTGCCTTGAGGGGGTTAGTGTCAATGACTTTTCCCGATTATCCTTGACTAGTGCAAATGCATATATTGGGGATTCACCTCCTAGTGGATTAGAACCGATCAACTTGGCAGTTCTCACTGTTCTAATTCACAATTCTCCTCTTTCCTCCCTTGGCAGGGCAGGACCTAGGCTCGGCTTCCCAATTCTCGAATCCCTATCTGACATTAGAACCCTAACTCCCCTAGACAAGACAGTCAACCAAAGTTCGAGTTCCAATATTCAAACAATCCCAAGTCTCTTCCTATTCAAGTTGACCTCGATTGTCAGTGGGCACCGCACAATCAATGTCTCAATTAAGCATAGATCCTAAGACTCACACATGTTTGTTAAATGTTCCAGTGATGATATTCCAATTTCCATTAATAGCTCAAAAATGATTTCAGTGGGCACCGCAAATCAAATTAAGTGCATAAGCGTGTGTGTGTAAGCATTGAAATGAATCATCAAAAGACATTGGACAAAAATCAAACACATAATAAGCAATTTCAAATGTCTCCAATCGGTTTTCTCAAAGTCATTACACTTAATCCCTCAAGGCAACATCCAGAATGTTTAGCCGATCATGTTGATCGGCTTTGAAAATGAGTTTAACAAAGCCTGATCTAACATGGCTAGCACAAAAAGATTAGTGTAAACGATTTTCACTTTGATCTCCTCTTGAAACACTAATCTCCTCTCTTTTGCTTTCTGCTTCCGCCTCTCTAAAAGTCTCTCCAAAAGTCCTCCCCCAAAAGTCCCTTTCACTTGTGGTTTCCTCCGCCTTTTATACATTTCTCCCCGTGGAAATGATGATGATGTTTCTTGAAAATTTCCTCCTTCCGCGGGGAGAGTGACACGTGTACGTTGTTGCTTCCTGGAAACTTCTTCCTTCCTATGGGGGAATGCCAAGTGTCTGAAAAAGTTCAGTCAACAAAAGTAGTGAGGTCAACTGATAAACATTGGATGTGCAAATTATCAAACAGTTGGTGCCTTCAAATGGGTGTGCATGCTTGGCTTTAACTATGCCGGTGCGAGTGAAGCTTGGGAGCACGAGTGGGGTGAGACTCAAAGCAATTTATCTACCTAAGTGTGAGAATCACAGTGTGTACAAGTGCGTGGGTGAAAATGTGTAAAACGATATGTGCAAGGGTGCGAGTGTCGGTGCGGGCGCCTATGTGCGTGAGTGAGTGGGCAGCCGTGCGTGTGTGTGTGCTGTGCGGGCTCCTGGCGCCCGCACAGCGTGCGTGTGTGTGTAGCTGTGCGGGCGCCTGGCGCCCGCACAGCGTGCATGGTGTGTGGCTGTGCGTGTGTGCGTGTGTGCGTGTATGGCTGTGCGGGCGCCAGTGCATAGTGTGTGTGTGTTTTGTGTTTGTGCTGTGCGGGTGGGATTTGGTGTGGTGCGTGACCAAGTGTGCTTCATAGCTCAAAAATGATTACTTTCATAACAAAAATGCTACACTTGGCCAATTCTCAACATTTCATCGGATTGAACCATTTCCACACATACTTGTTCATCTATCATAATTTTTACAGAGAATTTATACAAAAGATCAAACAAGTTAAACAAATAAGTCGGTAAAAACCCAACTTATCAATACTGAATGAATAAACATGACTATCATGTTTTTTTTGGGATAATGGTTTAGCCAATGAATAATTATATTATCCTTTGTGGGAATCTCTTCTATCTTTACTTAAATTTTATCAGTAATTACTCTAATCAAAGGATAAAATTTTAGTACATGTTTGGATCATTGATGAGACATTAGTTCCTCAACTATTGAAGAAACTATTTCCATCCAAACAATCTTGTAGCAACTTCTCAACCAGCTATATATTTAATTTTTATTGTAGAATATACTGGTATAATCTATTTGGAACATTTCCAAATAGCAACATTTATATTTAGGATAAATACATATCTATCTTGATACTTGCATTCATCTTTATAAGTTTGAAAACTAGTATCTATGAATCCATATATATATTTAGCTCAATATTCAAGAATAGGTCCTTAATTCTTCTCAAGTATTTAAGGAAAATCTTGACTATTTCTAGTGACTTTCATTAGTGTTAGATTGAAATTTGCTCATAACACTTAGAGCATGGGAGATACTTTATCTTATATACTATATAGCATACATAATTGATCCTACGAGTTAGGAACATTTTGTATACTATATTTCTTAATATCAATCTTTGAACACATGCGCTAGAAAAGGTAAATCTCATCAAATATATAAATGTAAACCTTATAGATTGATCCATGTTAAACTTCTTTAACATCTTATCAATATAAATTTATATTGAATATGTAAGACCAAACAACTTATTAAATCTATCTATATAGACATTTGTCTCAATGTATAAGTTGTTTCTCCAAACTTTTTCATAAGAAGATTTTTAACAACCACACCTTAACTAATTTAAGACTAGTTATGTCCATTCTCATTATTAATATGTCATTTACATATAATATGAAAACTTCAATAGTATTGCCGTTAATCTTTTGTATACATAAGATTCATATTTGTTTTGATAAAATCAAACTTTTTGATTATCTCATCAAAAAACATATTCCAACTATTAGAATCTTGCTTTAGTCCAAGAATGGATTTTTATAATTTGCATACTTTGTTAGGGTATTTAGATATAAAAACCCTTATAGATTGTATCACATACATATTTTCTTCCAAATTATCGTTAAGAGAATCTGTCTTAACTTTGATGTGCCAAAACAAAATATGCAATTATATTATAGCAAGTAAAATCTTAATGGATTTTAACACGATAATTGGTGAAAAGGTTTCATCATAGTCAATACTATAATTTTGTGTAACCTTTAGTGACCAATATTCATACTTTATTGGTAACAATATTACTATCCATGTTTGTCTTTTTTTGAAAACTTACTTACACCCAGGGGGTTTTATCCCTTTAGGTGGATTGACTAAAGTACATATCTTATTGTCATACATAGAATCCATTTTAGTATGATGGTTCGAAACCACCTTTTATAATTCTTATCAAGTAAGAGTTCTTTGTAGGTAGTAGGTTTGTCATTCTTAATGATAAGATTTATCCTACTAAATCTACATTTTACTTATGTATTGTGAGCTTCATGTCCTACCGAATCACCATGAGGTACAAGCTCTAGTTCCATCTTCTTTTCATTACTAAATTATGGTTTAAGAACTTTACATTAAATTTAACTCATTTACCTCGTTTTGATGCTTTCTTGTCAAAGTTTATGAGAAGGGAAACTTGCAGCCATGGTAAGGAAACATCCAAGTACAGGGTCACTGGCGAACGACACTACAAATAATCGTGAAGAAAACAGCGACAATATGATCATCGTTATGTCCAGAGCATATGTATCAGTTGGGTTTACATTGGTAATTTATTCATTATACCTAAATGCACATACTATAATCTATATTGTTTAGTATAGATTAATTATATTGTTTGACCAAAATGTTAATGATCTGATTCTAAATCCATTATTAGAATATTTATATTTATTTTTTATCAGGCTTCTGAATAAGTGAGTTTGCAATTAGCTGGTTACTATGATCAAACACTAATCACTACATGATAGTATTTGTGTTGGCTGTTTTTAATATGATAGCCACTAAAGATGTTTTATACAAGTGCAGACTTTGAAATCCCAATGGGCGCGTATGTACATGCCGAAAGAGTCGCAAAATATTTTTCTCAAGACTAATGATCAACAATAGACCATTAATTATCTTGTGCAAGAGAAATGCTTTGTGTTTGCTGGTGTATGGAGACAATTCGTCATTGATAATGCAATCAAAGTTGGAGACATATGTGAGTTTCAAATTGCTGATGACTGCCCAAAGAAATTTGCTATGAATGTCCATATTTCTCCTAATAAGAAATCTTAATAGGGAACTATGGTCATTGAGGCATTGTAGTATTATTCTATTTAAACAAATCATCTATAAGTATTCTTATTTTGTAGAATATTTTGCGTCACTCTTATTGTAGCTTTTGGCAGAAAAAGACTCTTGTTTTAGCAAGTTTTGTGGAATTGATATGTAAACTAATCCACATTTAATATGTAAACTAATTCGCATATATAAATACAGCTAATTTACTCTCATTGTTTTAAATTTATAAAGTGATTCTCATCTTAATAAATATAATATATAACTTGTGCAAATAAATATAATGTATATAACTATTCAAACTAGATCACAATGCATGTAATATGTATTAAGAGACATTGGTGTGTGTTAATAAATATTATGGTATATAAAATATATACTCATTGTATATATGTAATATGCAAAATAGACATAACGTGTTAAATTTTTATAATATCAAAATAACTATAAGATTAGCAAATGTGTTAATGTCTAATACATGTACAATGTAATGTCTGCAAATATAATTTTATAATATCAAAATAACTATAGGATTAGCAAAAGTGTTAATGTGTAATACATGTACAATATAATATATGCAAATATAATAACATTCTCCCAGTTTTTATAATGTGTAGTAATATATATAGTATGGGTGAATACGTATTAATATCAAAATAAATCTAATATATGTAAATATAAAAAAATACATATAATATATAAATATATGTATATGTATCAATATGTGTGTACAATAATTGCCAATCATGTATCTTGTGAAACTCTTTAAATATATATATACATATGTAACAAGTAAGGTTAATGATAACTTTGTGTTAATATAAACAATAAATATTAATATATACATATATATATATATATTCTTTATATCTATTGATAAGTTGGTTTTATACCAACTATTTTGTTTTAAAATCCTTGGCTTTTGTCTTGTATTTGGTGTTAATGTGTGGTGTTCTATGTGTTTCATGCATATTTGTGATTGTGCTAATTGGTAATGTTGAAATGGTGAAAAAAGAGCAAAAATGATGATAAACAAAGTAATGTGTGTCTAGGTTGGTCATGAGGAAACCTAAACGTGGTTATATGGCTTAGATAGAGTTGGGCAGAATGTTAGTGCAACTTGTTTTGAGTATAACTCTTTCAATTCTTGTCCGAATGATACGATCTTGCATGTTATGGAAAGCCCTTTGGGTGCACTACATTACTTGTGTTTTAACTATTTTCTAATTCTGTGTGTAAGCATGGGAAACGGGGGCATATTTAAGATTGCTACGTTCAGGATTTTTGTGTTAAAGTTCATTTCCATAGTTTGACAAAATGTGTATAACTTGAGCTACAGGTACCCGATGATGCTGTTTCTTGAACTGGTGGAAAGCTAAGAGGATTAGCCAGAACTTTTATGTTTACCACTGGGTTTAATTCAGAGGCTAAGACACATTTGTTTGGCATGAAAGTAGAGCATTGTGTTGGAATGGACACTTAGGCGCATATGATCTTGCTTGATCATTTGACACACCTCTTGGCACGTCACTCATGTATTCTTGACATATCACTTGCACCTTGGCACAACACATGGCATGCCACTCGTGCACGGGTTCACTAGGCTCAACAACCTCGGCACGCCATTCGTGCAACCTCGGCAAACATTTGCACATTACACTTGGCATACAACCTTGCCAACACACCTTGCCGAACACACACACTTGTCTTGCCAAACCTTGCCAAGTCTTGCCAAGCATTCACCGGGCACATCTCTTGGCACACTATTTGTGCACCCTTGGCACAACCTTTGCACCAACCTTGGCACACCACCTTGCTACACTTGGCACCTCACTTTGCCATGCCACTTGAGCACAACATTAGCACTTGGCACCGTACTTTGCCTTACTTTGTCGCACCTTGCCAACACACCTTGCTGCACACATGCACTCACCGTGCCACAAGATCATCACACGAACCACATGCACATTGGCACCACATTTACACGACCTGTGCATGGCACGATAACTCATGTTTATACAACTTGGGCAAGGTTTTGCGCACCATAACTGTTCAATGCGAGTTTACACTCTTAACGATTAGTTGACACATCTCAGCAGACATTAACTCACACCAACTCACATCACACATACACTTTGTTTGCACAACAAACTTCACACTTGGGCACACATTCTGGCATAAAAAAAACGAGCAACCATGCATGTTTGCCCACGAGATTTCGTGGGATGGAAAATGCAAGAAAATTGGCCTGCGAAATTTTGCAACCCAATCAAATGGCACAAGTTTTTGCCTGCGAAATCTCACAGACCAAAAAGGGGGTAAAAATTTGCACTACGAAATCTCGTAGTGCATTTTTGTGTTGTTTTCTTTTGGCCTTGAAAATCGGTTAAGTATTGAGATGTTTTGATCTTGTTTGAAGAAGGAAAAGTGGCTAAGCGTTGGAAGGTTTGCTCCATCAAAACTTCAGCTTTGTTGCACTTTATTAGTTGGGTCATAACTCTTTCGTCTTAGGTCCGAATTGAGTGATTTAAACGGCTATGGAAAGTTAAGACATAGGACTATAAATTCATGTGTTAAGATTTCCCTAATTCACAGTGCATCAAGGTTAGAGTTTGGCTGGAAGTTACTTTCATGAAGTGTTATGCCCTTGATTGAGCAGAAATTGGCTAAGTGTTTGGAGCTCTGAATTTTCAGGTTGTTGCTGGCAGCTGAAGGCGTGAAGCGTCGGAGCAGGAAGGCGTGATCTCCTGAAGGCTGTTCTGCGAGGGGAAGCACAGGGACGTTGAAGGCGCGATTTTTGTAAGCTTGAAGGCGCTGGAAAGTTCTGATTTTCCAGCCTGGAGTTCTGAGTAGCAAAAGCGCTATAGCTAGAGCCTGAAGGCGTGTTGCTAGTGGCTGAGGCTGTTGAAGGCGCTGGAAATGAACACCAAAGGCGCTGGGATGCTGAACATTTTCTTCAAACTTGGAATTTTCACAATTTAGGCTGATTCTTAGTCATTTCTTTTAAGGGCACTTTTGTAATACCTTAGATAGTTTACGGTTGCGTATTAGTTCCATTTTCATAGCTCTATATATAGGAGATGTAGCTAATGTGTAGGAGGATCCCGGAGACTATTATTTTTCATCCATTAGTTAGATTCTACATTTTGGTAACAAACTTTTGAGAGCTGGAGGGCTGGAATTAGTTTGCAAGATCTACTTTCTCTCTCTAGTTTCTCTCTCTAGCTTTTGAGCTCCATTTTCTATTCCGATCAAAGATTTGCTCCGATCATTGTAATTCTCATATCAATTAAGGAAGCTCTTGGAAGAATTCAATGGGTAAACTCGTTCCATTTATTGAAAATGAATTGTTTCAAGTTCCAAATTGTTGATCGTGAATTGGTAATGGAGTTCTATGGTTAGATCTCTCATGTTCTAGAGTTTCAACCGGTTAAATGTATAATTAGACTATGCAATGCTATGCAATTGACATAATTTCTTAAGGATGAAATCATATGTGATTTTAATGATTAAATCTTGTTGAGTTTCATGAATTCACACTTTTATTGAATGAATTGAACTTTGATTGTGGTCGCCATGCTGAGTTGAAGTGAGATATACCAATATCTGTGAGGATTGCATGAAATAAAGACTAAATGTATGATGATTGAGTCTTCCACTTGCTTTGCTTGAATCACGATTTGAGATGCGGTCGCCATGCCAGTGGAGAATCGTTGAGTTGTTAGGAAAAAGTGAGAAGAAACTTTCTAAAGTAAGCAAACACTCTAGGTCCTAGGTCAGGCCTCGCCATGGGATACCGTAGGAATTACATGCTAGATTTGCTAACTTTGGAGAGTTGAGGCATTGCGGGTTGAATCCATTCTACTTAGGCCTCGCCATGGGAAAAGTGGAATGTTAAGGAGTATAGAAAACACTGTGGTCGTCATGCTAAGTGTTAGCTAGCCTTCTGGGCAATAGAGATCTCCTCATTGTTTAACTTGTGTGTCAAGAGCATTGCAATCATGGCCTAACGTGCATTCAACTGGTGGAAATACTCTAGAGCATCCACTCTCTTCCTGTTTTTTACACATTATTTGTTGCATTTGATTCTTTACTAGTTAGTGTCTAGTTTTATTTCTTTCGTGACATTCTGTGAGCAAACATTGAGATTCTTGGCCTAAGCCTTCCCTGTGGATACGATCCCTACTTACGCTACTACATTAGTGTTTAGGGTAAAATTGAGCTGATACGACTTTAAGTTGTCAATTTTTGGCGCCGTTGCCGGGGAAGGCACGGTATCTTGAATTTTGATTTGCTCTGTTTTCTTTTGTTAGTAGTTTTGTTATTTTTCATTTTGGTAACTTTTGTTGCATTTTGTAGTTTTCGTGTTTTGTTGTCTGCTTTGGTGTATTTGTGTCAAGTGCAGGACATTGAAGTTAACTGTAATTGAGTATTGCACAAGTACCCAAGCATGTCTAGATGGTACGAGGACTTCTCTCCACCACCATATGAAAGGCAATGGCAAAATCAAGCACAAAGCAACAACTCACACCACATTGGGACACAAGAGCTTCCTGTGGAGGACATGTTTTCTCAACTTATGGAAAAACTTGACAGAGGCTTACAAAAGGGAGAGCAATGGTATTACCAACAACAAAGCAATGAGTGTGATCTCAGAAAAGAGGCAAAAATGGAAAACATGTTGTCTCAAGTTTTGGAGAGATTTGATAGAAATGAAACAAGGTTCGCTCAATTGGAAGAAGAGCTTCAAGGGAGACAAGAAAGGTTTGATCGAATCAACGCTTTAATAAGCAACCTATGGGAACAAATTGAGACACCAACTTTAGATGCTCAATATCACTAAGAAGGTACCTCTTTGCTTACTAGAACACCAACTCCTGAGGACAATCATTTTGATATGCATGCTAATATTGATTATGGCTTAAAGTGTCTAAGGGAGGAGGAGTCTACATGTTTTGGGGATAGTGTACATGAGTGCTTTGTTGCTGATTCTTTTGAGCATGAATATGTGCACTTTGATGTTGAAGATGATGGCTTCTTTAGTGATCTTGATACTGATGACTCTCGTGTTCTAAGTTTCCAGGTTACTAAGCTGGAAAATGTGTCTAAAGTGGATTCGTACATTAATTTCATGGAATTCAATGAGTCAAATAATGTTGATTGCCTAGCTTTAGATGTTTTTCCTCTTGATAGCTTTGTGAATTGTATAGAGTCACTTCTTGAAGATCAATGTGATTTACTAAAGGAAGATAATGTTGCATTTGTTAATAAGGGGGTTAACACATTGTTTGAAACTCTGGTTGAGGCACCAATTTTTGAAATGATCAATGAATCTAAGTGTCTAAATGGTGACTCACAAGAAGTGCAAACTGAGATTCTCTTGTTAGTTGATGATAATGCTTGTTGTTTTGTTGAGAAAGAAAAGCCTCAAGAATTTCCCAATGTTAGTTTTGATGATAAAGATGTTAACATTTCGAATGACAATGACAATGAGTGCCATGCTATACTTGATAATGCTGATTGTTATTCTCTGAATGTAACTTTTCTTGATGACTTGATAAATTGCATAGAGTCATATCTTGATGAACATTGTGATATCATGAATCAAGATAATGTTGAACTTGCTAATGAAAATGTCGATATTAGTCTAGTTGCTAAAGATGTTAACATTTTGAATGACTGTGAGTTTGAGTCATTTGTTTTTGAACTTCCTGGTGGTTTTGAGTTTGCTGATTTGATTGTTGAAACCATGGATGTACTAGCCTTGGTTGAGCCTTGTAGGGTTGGAGAGTTTAATGGGGTGGAAGAAGTAATCGACAGGCCTAGTAAGGTGGAAGAGTTGAATGATTTGCTTCCAGTGGTGGAAGAGTTTAAGGAGATACCTACAATGGGGGAGCCTCAGTGGTTCGAAATTAAATTTGTAGAGATTGCTCCTCATATGCATGAGCTCAAGCACCTCTTTGCCACTATTTTACAAGTGCCATACAGGAGGATAATGAGTATTGTTGAAATATCATTTTTCTGGTACAGAGATGGTTATTCCGATTCTTGAAGAAGAAAGTTACATGAATAAAGTCTAGCTGGAGACTTCAAAACCCAGAACTACTTCTTTTCTCCCTTAGCTTGAATAAGTGTTTTAGTTAAACTAGTATTTACATTTTCTTATATGTTGCTTTGCTCATTGAGCTACTCATGTTGTCAGGGCTTACATATGAAGGAAGTTGCAAGAGAAATAAGCCATGCACACAAGGCTAAGTGTGGGGGAGTGGTGTCAAGGGCCATTCCCCTGTTGCATTCAATCACTTTGTGTTACATTTCAAGCATGAGTTGTGCATGTGCCATTTAGTGTTATTAATTGCATATTTTTACACCATCATGACTCTTAGTCATGGTGCGACACTGGGCTTGCATGTTACATCAATATGTTGTGTATTTGAATAAGTGAGTTCTAATAAGCTTTGTTTTACCGTGTGCAGGAATTTTTCATGCGAGAAAAAAATTTCAAACAATAGCACTTCACCGTGCAAACATTGGACTTCATAACTTACCAATCCCAGGGAGCTCCTAAACCTATCTTTACTTTACATTGAGGACAATGTAAGTTTTAAGTGTGGGGGAGGGAATGTTTGCTATGGTGTGTGTTTCTTGGACTTTATGTGCTTACTTTCCGTCATGAAACTTTTTGTGAATTTTTGTGCTAGTTTTATGCCATGTGATACTTAGCATGTAATTTTTGCATTTTGTTGTATCATTTTTTAGCTATTTCCCGTATATGTGTGTTTTTCATGTTTTGTGCAATTTTTCATGTTTTGTGCAAAGTTTAAGTTTTTTGTGTTGGTTGTGTTTGAATTTTTGTGAAAATTTTAAACTTTTGCAAGCTTTTTGAATAAGTGATGGTGTTGAACATAAGCTGTGTTGTGCGTTGGTGTTGTGAAGACAAGTTGTGCAAAGTTTACGATAAGTGCATTTATAGAGTCAAACAAATTTTGTGTTGAACTTGTGAAAGAGTCAAATGCTAGAGTGAGTGAGCTAGAAAGTTGGTTTCATTCGTGTATTTGATACTTTGTTCTAGTTCACTATGGCTTAATTCAAGTTCATCACTTAAATATTTTTGATCTTGCATGTGAAAATTTTTGTTTCCTGGTACTTAGTTTGAGGAAATTGGTACATTTTGCTGGCTAAAGCCCGATGTTAAGGTAAGATAGATATGCCATGCAAAACTAAATGACACAGGAGGTTTGTGTATGGAAGCTTACTCTTCTTGCTATGCATTTGTCTGGATGTTTCCAGAGTTCGTGCATGTTAATCAACTTGAAACTCTTATGAACATGTGCATGCATAAGAGAAGACATGGAAGAAAAAGCCTTTTGGCATCTAGGAAGGAAAAAGCCACAAGAACTTGGCAAATGATTAAAGGGAAAAAACAGCCAAAATACCCAGGCAAATGGTACCAATAAGTATCACAAATGCACTAATGTGCTTAATAAGGGCAATGTCCCATAGAGCTGTGTGCGCATAGGATACCATGGATCTTGTGACTGCATGTTCATGAGTGTGGCTAAGGAGATAGGCTTGTATTGAATGAGTGAGACAACTAGATGGTGTATAGCAAGGGAATAGATGAAGTGCATGTTCCTCAGCACACACTTGCACGCGTGGCATGTTGGTCTTTATTCATTGTGCCTTAGTTGATAATTTGTGCTGAAATCTGAAGGCTTGGTGCCAGAAACCTTGGAATGAATTCTTGTGTGGAAAAATGTTTTGATGAACTAGGATGTGGCCATTGTGGATGGATGAACAATGTGTTAGATATGGGTGATGAAAATGAGTTTTGAGTGTACAATTTGCTTAGAAGCAAGTTAGTGTGAATTAAGTTGAAATGGAAAGGAAAGTTGTTTCTATCAAGAGTTCAAAGCATGGTGTGTGTGTGGCATGTTGTTGTGATTGAGTTTAAATGATATTTTGTATCTTTGCTTGAGGACAAGCAAAAGTTCAAGTGTGGGGGAATTTGATAAGTGGTTTTATACCAACTATTTTGTTTTAAAATCCTTGGCTTTTGTCTTGTATTTGGTGTTAATGTGTGGTGTTCTATGTGTTTCATGCATATTTGTGATTGTGCTAATTGGTAATGTTGAAATGGTGAAAAAAGAGAAAAAATGATGATAAACAAAGTAATGTGTGTCTAGGTTGGTTATGAGGAAACCTAAACGTGGTTATATGGCTTAGATAGAGTTGGGCAGAATGTTGGTGCAACTTGTTTTGAGTATAACTCTTTCAATTCTTGTCCGAATGATGAGATCATGCATGTTTTGGAAAGCTCTTTGGGTGCGCTATATTTCTTGTGCTTTAACTATTTTCTAATTCTGTGTGTAAGCATGGGAAACAGGGGCTTCTTTAAGATTGCTACGTTCAGGATTTTTGTGTTAAAGTTCATTGCCACAGTTTGATAAAATGTGTATAACTTGAGCTACAGGTACCCGATGATGCTGTTTCTTGAACTGGTGGAAAGCTAAGAGGATTAGCCAGAACTTTTATGTTTACCACTGGGTTTAATTCAGAGGCTAAGACACATTTGTTTGGCATGAAAGTAGAGCATTGTGTTGGAATGGACACTTAGGCGCATATGATCTTGCTTGATCATTTGACACACCTCTTGGCACGTCACTCATGTATTCTTGACATATCACTTGCACCTTGGCATAACACATGGCATGCCACTCGTGCACTGGTTCACTAGGCTCTACAACCTCGGCACACCATTCGTGCAACCTCGGAAAACATTTGCACATTAGACTTGGCATACAACCTTGCCAACACACCTTGCCGAACACACACACTTGTCTTGCCAAACCTTGCCAAGTCTTGCCAAGCATTCACCGGGCACATCTCTTGGCACACTATTCGTGCACCCTTGGCACAACCTTTGCACCAACCTTGGCACACCACCTTGCTACACTTGGCACCTCACTTTGCCATGCCACTTGAGAACAACATTAGCACTTGGCACCGTACTTTGCCTTACTTTGCCGCACCTTGCCAACACACCTTGCTGCACACATGCACTCACCGTGCCACAAGATCATCACACGAACCACATGCACATTGGCACCACATTTACACGACTTGTGCATGGCACGATCACTCATGTTTATACAACTTGGGCAAGGTATTGCGCACCATAACTGTTCAATGCGAGTTTACACTCTTAACGATTAGTTGACACATCTCAGCACACATTAACTCACACCAACTCCCATCACACATACACTTTGTTTGCACAACAAACTTCACACTTGGGCACACATTCTGGCATAAAACAAAACGAGCAACCATGCATGTTTGCCCATGAGATTTTGTGGGATGGAAAATGCAAGAAAATTGGCCTGCGAAATTTCGCAAGCCAATAAAATGGCACAAGTTTTTGCCAGCGAAATCTCGCAGACCAAAAAGGGCGTAAAAATTTGCACTACGAAATCTCGTAGTGCATTTTTGTGTTGTTTTCTTTTGGCCTTGAAAATCGGTTAAGTATTGAGATGTTTTGATCTTGTTTGAAGAAGGAAAAGTGGCTAAGTGTTGGAAGGTTTGCTCCATTAAAACTTCAGCTTTGTTGCACTTTATTAGTTGGGTCATAACTCTTTCGTCTTAGGTCCGAATTGAGTGATTTAAACGGCTATGGAAAGTTAAGACATAGGGCTATAACATTCATGTGTTAAGATTTCCCTAATTCACAGTGCATCAAGGTCAGAGTTTGGCTGGAAGTTACTGTCATGAAGTGTTATGCCCTTGATTGAGCAGAAATTGGCTAAGTGTTTGGAGCTCTGAATTTTCAGGTTGTGGCTGGCAGCTGAAGGCGTGAAGTATCGGAGCAGGAAGGCGTGATCTCCTGAAGGCTATTCTGCGAGAGGAAGCACAGGGACGTTGAAGGCGCGATTTTTGTAAGCTTGAAGGCACTGGAAAGTTCTGATTTTCCAGCCTGGAGTTCTGAGCAGCAAAAGCGCTACAGCTAGAGCCTGAAGGCGTGTTGCTAGTGGCTGAGGCTGTTGAAGGCGCTGGAAATGAACACCAAAGGCGCTGGAATGCTGAACATTTTCTTCAAACTTGGAATTTTCACAATTTAGGCTAATTCTTAGTCATTTCTTTTAAGGGCACTTTTGTAATACCTTAGATAGTTTACGGTTGCGTATTAGTTCTATTTTCATAGCTCTATATATAGGAGATGTATCTAATGTGTAGGAGGATCCCGGAGACTATAATTTTTCATCCATTAGTTAGATTCTACATTTTGGTAACAAACTTTTGAGAGCTGGAGGGCGGGAATTAATTTGCAAGATCTACTTTCTCTCTCTAGTTTCTCTCTCTAGCTTTTGAGCTCCATTTTCTATTCCGATCAAAGATTTGCTCCGATAATTGTAATTCTCATATCAGTTAAGGAAGCTCTTGGAAGAATTCAATGGGTAAACTCGTTCCATTTATTGAAAATGAATTGTTTCAAGTTCCAAATTGTTGATCGTGAATTGGTAATGGAGTTCTATGGTTAGATCTCTCATGTTCTAGAGTTTCAACCGGTTAAATGTATAATTAGACTATGCAATGCTATGCAATTGACATAATTTCTTAAGGATGAAATCATATGTGATTTTAATGATTAAATCTTGTTGAGTTTCATGAATTCACACTTTTATTGAATGAATTGAACTTTGATTGTGGTCGCCATGCTGAGTTGAAGTGAGATTTACCAATATCTGTGAGAATTGCATGAAATGAAGACTAAATGTATGATGATTGAGTCTTCCACTTGCTTTGCTTGAATCACGATTTGAGATGCGGTCGCCATGCCGGTGGAGAATCATTGAGTTGTTAGGAAAAAGTGAGAAGAAACTTTTTAAAGTAAGCAAACACTCTAGGTCCTAGGTCAGGCCTCGCCATGGGATACCGTAGGAATTGCATGCTAGATTTGCTAACTTTGGAGAGTTGAGGCATTGCGGGTTGAATCCGTTCTACTTAGGCCTCGCCATGGGAAAAGTGGAATGTTAAGGAGTATAGAAAACACTGTGGTCGTCATGCTGAGTGTTAGCTAGCCTCCTGGGCAATAGAGATCTCCTCATTGTTTAACTTGTGTGTCAAGAGCATTGCAATCATGGCCTAATGTGCATTCAACTGGTGGAAATACTCTAGAGCATCCACTCTCTTCCTGTTTTTTACACATTATTTGTTGCATTTGATTCTTTACTAGTTAGTGTCTAGTTTTATTTCTTTCGTGACATTCTGTGAGCAAACATTGAGATTCTTGGCCCAAGCCTTCCCTGTGGATACGATCCCTACTTACGGTACTACATTAGTGTTTAGGGTAAAATTGAGCTGATACGACTTAAGCTGTCATCTATTACACTAAATTTAAATTTTAACAGGATATTACAAATAATACACCGCGCTGGCTCGGTATTTGCAACCTACTCTTTACATATCCACGTTAGGTTCAAATGTTGCCACCATTTGCATCCATAATAGAGTTGAGTTTATTTTCTGGCATTTATAAAGAGCCAAAGACGTCTTACGAGTTCAATATGATATTTAGCTATTTTTCAATACTGTTGCCTGTTCCATATATTAATTAGGAACCACATAATTAATTTCTTCCCGCAACCATCTTTCAACTATGTCACTTGAGCATCCCATGCCAATGGGAAAGGCATGGTGAGATGATCTTCTTAAGTAGAAGTGAAAGAATGGGGAAAGGGATGAGGAAAGGAATAAGGAAGAATTCTTGAAGTGGAGAAAAGGGGTGGGGATGGGGAAGGATTCAGAATGATAATTCTTGAAAAATGGTGTATTCTTGAGAGAAATGGAGAACTACATATTGATTTCAATTTTTTTTCTTGAAAGAGAGAAATTGATGCCTTTAATACGATTGTATCCTTATTTAAATTTTAAAATTCTTGTGAAATTTGGCAATCGGAAAGTTTTTGCAAAACACACTTCTAATGTTTGTACAAGCATTTACAAAACGAAGAAAAATAACATGGAGAAGGATGGTAATTTTCTTGATTTGATTTCTTTTTTTGACAAAAAGCGTATGCTCTGCCTTCTCTCTACATTCCATCTTCGAAACCCTAAAACCGCAACTAATTTCAGCCACTCAATAGATCACTAACAGCCATTAAGCTTGATTTTCATCCGACCTTTGCCCCTCCTCTAACCAGTAGCAAGTACATCAAATTTTCTATTTCTCCCATCCTACACACATAGACTCTTTCTGGCGGTGCTCCAACTGGCCGTAGCCACCAACATTCTCCACTGTCGGACTTTACAACAACCGCAAACATCAACTACCGGATTAGAATGGGGGAATTGATGAATGTAGCCTCCATGGTTTCCCTAGCAATGCCTCCCAAAATTGCGGCCACAGTATCCCGAAAAGGATCTAGCTCAGATCGACCACTTCCTTGGTTAGATTGGCCACCTCATTCACCATCCAAAACCCTAAACCAGCTTGCTCTAAGCTTAGATCGACCCGATCCCTCATCGATTATCTCAGATCGAACCGGCCCCTCTCGTCAGCATACAGTCAAGATGAGCTCAAAGATGAGCTCAAAGGTAGGTCTTCATCGGCTTTACAACTCACATCACAAGCCCATGCCAAAACAATGACTGCCATTGTCCCCGGCTGGGCAGAAAGGAAGCAATCTGAGAATGGAGCATCATCATCACATCAGTATAGCTCTGATACTCACCACCTCCACACTAAGGCTGGCCTCCTTTTTGTTAAGAACCCCATTGGAGATCTGCACTCAGGGCAGGTTGACTCCACACTTGATCGGACTACTGCGAAGCCAGCTGGTCCCTCCCATCCCTCAGCCGGTCAGAGGCCCTCAAGCTCAATGATGCAGGACTCCTCCTCGAAACTGGGGCAGAATGCTGCTGTAGTAGTTCAGAAGCCCACACAACCACCACCGTCTCCATCGTCAGTCACTACAAATGAGGGGATTCCGGTGGAATCGGAGCTATCACTACGAGAGGACTCAGACTTTCCTCCTCTCCCTAGGCAGAAAATAGGTAACCCCAGAGTAGCCCAGCTGCTCTCACAACCCCCTCAACGTCCGACAGACCGGAGACAGTCCAAAAGCTTTCGAGAAGCCGTTTCTGCAGAGTGGTCTAAAGATGTTGATGTTTCTTTTCCGATCCTCCCAGTCTCTGAACTTTCTACATTCAATGGGGGACCAGCACTCTTCATATCTGAAGAGGAAGAGCAGCATTTAGCCTATCGTTTTAGACATGCTCTCATTGGGAAATTTACACGGGGAAGGCCTTCGATGGCGGTAATCCGTAAGCACATCATCTCTGCCGGTTTTAATGGTGAATGTCATGTAGGTTTAATCGATTATCGCCATATTATATTTCAGTTCCAATTACAAACTGACTTCCATAGATTCTAGTTGAAAAAAGTTTGGAATTTTGGAGGCTTTATAGCTAAGATATTTAGATGGACTCCAGATTTTAGCCCGGAAAAGGAACCATCTATATTGCCAGTTTGGGTTAGATTCCCACATCTATCGATTCACCTATGCACTAAACAGGCTCTATTTGCTCTTGGTTCGGCAATTGGAATTCCTCTCAAACTTGACCTTGCCACGGCTGCTATGGAAAAGGTTCTACATCCGAGTGAAGCACGATTGTGTATTGAGGTAGATGTTACAAAGAAACTCTATCAAAGGATATGGATTGGCTCCAAGGAAAGAGGAAAGTGGCAGTCCATTCTCTATGAGAATCTTCCGGATTATTGCAACACATGTTTTAGTTTGGGTCATGCAACTTCAGCCTGCAAATCACAAGTCAAAGGATTTACTTCAGCATCCCAAGTTTGGGTCCCAAAAAATAATTCTGGAGAGCGAGGCGAAAGTTCCGGAAAGGTCCAGCCTGCTCATTGCCAGAAGGACATCATGACTAATAGATAGGAACAACAGCCTACTGAGGAGATGCTTTCGGACTTGAGATTGCAAAATGCAGCCCCTCATGATGCTTTACAAACTGCCCTTTCAGTTAGCGGCTCCCAAGAAGGGGTGAAGGAAAGGAATGCGAACGAACAGATAAAACATAAGCAAGCAGAAGGAGATGCTAATAATCAAGCCTTGGTAGTTAGGGAAGGGTCCTCTCTGAGAGACAAAAACGTGGATTTGTTCTTGGCCAACCTGGGACAACTTTTGGAGCTCATTAATGGGAAAGCAAAGTCTCTCGATAATGGACAGTTAACTGAGACTAATGAAGATGTCCCTAGGGTCCCTACTCACTGTGAGGAGGCAACCAGAGTTCAGATTACATGGGAAGAAGAGGAAACATCGAATTTGCATATGAGGAACTCTAGGACAGACTTAGAAATTCTTAAAGCCACCCCAACACTTAGGTGGAACGCAGGGATGTGGCACAAAGTAGGATCCACCTCCGATTTGGCAGCACTACATGCAATCCCGTCAGATTTTGAATCGGAGGAAGATGGAGAAGATCGTTGGACGGAAAACAGCTTTGAAGAGGAGGCAGAAGACGAGCTGAACAGCTTCCTAATCAAAATGAAGAGAGGACGGAAACCAGCCAAACAAACAAAGGATATGGAAGCCCTACTGAGTCCTAAAGCCAATATAGCCTCAGGGAGAAAACTTAGGGAACGAAACCCCTTCATATGTTACTCGGAGGGAAAAAGATGGAATCGCTGATGAGAAAGGTACAATGTATGCTTTGTGCGATAGCCCCTGATTACCGGAGTTTATGTCAGTTGGCCTGTTTTATTGATGTTGAATGTGTTTTGTATCACACTTTTTTGATTTTCTTTGACTGTTGGAAGTTTACTCATGGAATTTGGAAATTGTGGTACTGTTTTTTTTTTACCTCCATGTTGCATCTATTTGAACTGCTTGCTTCCTGGACAATGTGGGAGATATGTTGTGTGGGCGGGATTTCTGCCTTAGATGGTGTTTTGGGGAGCATTGTTATGCTCCCGGTTTGTGGAATGCAACTATATATAGGGGAAATGCTACCCAAATTTTGGCAGCCTCTTCGCACAATCTTGAGATCAAAGATGATTGTCTACCTCTCCTTAATCATGTGTTTTCTTCTGGGGATGAATTTGCACTGTGGTGATCAGTACGGATGGATGGATGCTGCTTTGCTGTGGATTAGGAAGCCGATCGGATGCAAATATTAGTACAAATTGTAATTCTTTTCTGGTTGTCCTGTTTTGGTTCACAGGGACTTGCCTTTTCATAATGGGCAGTAAATATTTAGTGCACATTGTTTCAGGATGCTCATACTATAGGGTTGAGAGTCTTCACAATTTGACACTTTTTCAAATTTGGTGGACTCTTAACCTTCACATAATCTCCTAGGTTTTATTTCAATATTTGGTATAGGAGTTTTTGGGCCCGTTTTGTAAGGGAGTAGTACTCTTTTTTTTTTTGCTTTCCTTTTGTACCGAGGTGACGGGTATATCCGGCCTCTTTTTTCTTTGTTTATGTTTATAAATTTGCTTTAAAAACAAGAAGAAATCAATCATATATTTGACATTTTTTTTGTCACTTGAAAGTTATAGCTTATCATTAAGAATACGTGATTTTTGTACTTTTTATTTATCATATTATGGTTGGAGATTAAAGGTAGGAATTTAATGCCTAAATTTATAATTATTGAGGAATTGTGAGATGAGTCTCAACCCCGGAGATTAAATGTTGTTGTTAAGTAGCTACGCAAAGAATCCTTTTCTAGTATTTCAACCATTGACTCTTCTTTGCCCACAACAGCAGCACTTCCCTCAAATCCTTAGCAAGTGGTCCTTTTTTTTCCTAGTCATTTTTTGTTCTTTCTCATGTTTGATTACTCAGGAAAAAGTTACCATACTTGCATATTTTTGGTTGCCTTGATTGATTTTGTTTTTCAATTATTACTCTTGAAGTGTATTCAAAATTTGATTTCTTTTTTATTTTAAACTGGGGATCAATCTTTTATTCATCATTAATGCTCTTTCAAGATATCCAGTAGTTGTTTATGTTAGAACATATGTATATATACGACTACCCTTGCATAGCATCATCTGTAAGTTGTAATCCTATAAACCCAATCACTACCCATTCCATCGTCACATTTAGAAAGAAAACCCAAACAAATCTTTGCACTCTTACTAATTAATACTAACTCTATAGAACACAGTTGTTTGTATTGATGACTTGTTAGAGTATAATGTTAGCCTTCAGAAGACTATAGTGAACTGTAGACATTAAGATTTTTGCCACCCTATTACCATTGCTTTCAACACATCTCGTTAATTCCGTACTTTGCCTTCCAATCAAATTACGTTTTACTTTCTCTGTTAATTTTTTTAGACCAATAAGGGAGGGAATTTCATCCCCATTTTTATTAATATTGAAAACATAAAGGCATGAGGGGTGCTAAACCAAATCTCCCGAATACAAATGAAAGGTCAGTGAACAAAATAGGAGCACTACTCCTTTACGTAAGTTTAAGCAACAAAACTCTTTATACTCTACAAGCTAACTGGAGCCAAAAATAAAATCCCAAGCATAAATGACTTTCTTGTCTAAACTAACTGTTGAAAAGTTATAAATTGAAAGAAGTTTTTATTACTCCATAAGCCACAAGTGCCATATTTGTCCACCCAATACATTTTGTTGACTTTGTGGGGCTGTTCTTTTTTCATCTAGTGTTTTCTTGAGTTTTTGAAGTAACTCAGTCCCATTTGGATAGGGTTATTTTTAGTTTTATAATGGAATATTTTTTTCTTGAGATTATTATAAGAAGTGAATATTTTGGAATTGTTTGGATTACTAATTTTATTTTATTGAAATTTGTATGGGATAATTTTTTATTAATAAAAATTTAAATTTTAAATTTGAATTAATATTTTATGAGTTTATTTTGGTGAAAATTGTGTTAGAAATAATTGTTTATTATTAAAAATTTAAAATTAAAATTTAATATTTTATTTATAAAAAAATACTGCAATAAAAATAATTATTGTAGCATTATTTTTTGTTTTAAAAATTTTGGTAGAAAAAATAAATAAAACAAATAACCCATTTTGCATTTGTAAAATAAATCACTAAAATGTGAATAACCAAACAGAGTCTCAATTGCCCAATTGCTTATCTTGGTTGATTTTCTAATACAACATGGTTATAAAACCACCAAAATTCTCACCATGATTCAGTAATAAAAGTAGATCCCAAGTTCCCAACTAGAAGTATCAAAGGATCTATCCCAGTTGAGGGATTAGGTTTGGTCTCTAGACACATTGACATTTCTGCAACCTTGTCTACCATTAAATTTGTGTCCATCCTAGAAGGACTTCAACTACCATGGTCTGACATGAGATCTCTTGTCCAATGTTTTGTCTGTCTTATTCTGTCCTAATTAAAACTACGTCGTATGGTTCACTAATCTCTTATTTAGGGTCTAATAATTGTAAAGTAATTTTAGTGATATTTATGCATTTAGTCCCTAGTTTTAATGAAACTACATCGTTTTGAACGTTAGATAGAATAAGACATGATAAATATTGGACAGAAGATCTGGTCTCCCATGGTCTAAGAACCAAAGAAAAATCCCCTAAAATTTGTGGAACGCAATCACCAATGTAGCTTCAAAAAGTGCTTCCCCGATTCAACACTTAACCATTACTAAAAAGCCTTTCAACTGCACATACTCCCGTTCCAAGGTCTACTTTCCTACTGCACAATCAATCTGCTGCAAATACCACTTCCAAGGTATATGACTTGTCTACTTTCTCTGTTGATGCATACACTGTCTCTGTATTTATGGGCCTATGAATGGAAGGACCAATGAAATTTAAATACTAGAATGCGTGCAAATATAGAAATTAGTTTAATTGCAACTATTGAAATGAAGATTATTTATGATAGATGATTATTATATTATAAAGTATATTTTGGAATACAACAACAATGAACCTTTATCCCACTATGTGGGATCAGCATAAATTAGATTTTGTAATATTTAGAATAATTTATATCAATTTTTATTGTGAAATAATATAAATATACTAAGTTACTTTGTTATTAAATCATTAACAAAATAGAATATTATGATCATGTTACAATTTTAGTAGTATATTAGTTTTGATACTCGTAGTATGTTATAATTCAATTGACATTCTTCTGAAAATGAATATATATTGTATATTATTTTAAATTCATTCATTTTATTCTTTTATTAGGATGGAGAATACAATTTTTTGCTTATGCCATTAGGGTGGAGAAAATACTGTATCAATTGATGGTTCTATTTTTAATAGAGAAGGTATTACTAATTCTTTTTATGCATATGGTGGAATAACCTTTAAAGAATTCAAACTATCAGTGTTTGATAGATTGAAGTTAAATGCAGAGGGTAAATTACTACATTTTATAGTGAAGTATGATCCAAAATAACTAATTCTATTGAAAGATGGTATGGGAATACAAACATTAATAGCTTGCAGTGATGAAGTTGCACATGTCTATATGTCTATCTCTGAATCATGTATTGCATCCTCATCTCATATAGTTGTTATTATTTGTTGAATTTTCATATCTTACATTAAAGTTTGGAGCGACATAAATAATAATTTTTTGAATTAAAAGAATTATATGTATATATTATTTATACATGTTACCTATTAGCTCAAATTCTAATTTATCAATTGTCGAGCCATTTTTTAGTCAAGCAGTATCAAAACCATTAATGACACTAATGAATAGTCTCAACTTTTTATTGGAGAGATGTGAAAAGAAATAATCATAGGTGTTGGTCAAATATTTGAATATGCAAATTCTTTCGTGATGCTATATACAAATTTTCTATTGTTTACAGATTTTCTTACAAGTTTACACACAACAAGCCTAAGTTTTTAAAGATTGAGTGTGTTATTGATGATTGTCCTTAGAAGATTAGCGCTTTAGGAGATGAGAATACAAATACTGCATCAATAAGAAAAATAGAATGTATACAAACTCATTTAATTGGAGATATGGTGAACTTTAAACCCAAAGTTTGAATAAAGTTAATAAGGAATCTTGTGATTAATAAACTATTCAATGCTCCTACTTATCTACCAAGACAAATATGCAAGGATGTGATGGATGAATATCAAGTGGATCTTACTTACCATCAGCCATGGTTATCAAAAGAAAAGGCATTGCAAGTATTAAATAGTATAGAGGATTCATATAAGTTGATTCCATGGTATTATAAGCGATTGATGGAGGCCTTACTTAACACTAGCTATTTGGTCATATTATGATGATGGTGCATCCAAACAATTATTTGTTTCATGTGGTAGCTCAATTCATAAATTCATTGATGGATGTCATCTTAGTGGTCTTTATAAGGAACATTATTATCTACTTCATCACTTGATGCAGGTAATGACATGTATCCTCTAGCATATAGTGTGGTGATATTAGAGTGTGAAGAAGATTGGATGTATTTTCTTCAACACTTGAAAGATATTATTAAAGATAAGGTTGTAGTCATTGTCTCTAATAGATCAAGTCATACTCAAGGATTGACAAGTTGGTAAATAACCAACTTATTTTTCTTGTTTTATAAGAAATTTAGCTTAGTTTTCAAGTAAATTGTGTTGTTTATGGTAATTTATGTGTTGTTTCAAGAGAATGAACCAAAAGAGAGCACAATTGATGGAAATGATCAAAAGTTCTCAAAAAAAAGGCAAAAATCATCAAGATTAGGCATGTTGGCGTGACCGAGCTACCACTTGCGCTACGGAGATAAAACATTAGCGTGGTTAGAAGGTCACTTACGCCATATCTGCTCAAAGGCAATATTCAATATAGTGTACCCAAGTTACAAGCTACGCCATGGAAAGCAAAGTAGAAAAGGGACCTGATGCATAGCGTGGGCACCTGACGGAGTCACGTAATAGAGTTATCAAACCAGAAATGCACACGGCATGGCCACATGTCGGACTTGCGCCAAAGAGAAAATGCTTAAAGGCGTACAGCGCAATTTGGAGCTACTTACTCTAAGAGATGTTAAGCAGAAGACTCGTGAGAAATCAAGCACGTTGGTGCAAGCTGGTGTGAGCTGTCGTTGGCTCCCAATTTTACCCAAACTCACTCAAATAATGTAGAAGTGGCGAGTGGGATCGTATCCAATAGGGAAGGTCTGGTTATTCGGAGACCAATTATTCACTTGATTACTCACTGTGTAACAAAAACAAATAGGACAAATGCAAAATTGAGTGAATGTGAAATGCATGAAATGCAAGGATGCATGAAATGAATGAAATGGAAAGGTTAGTATGCAAGCACTACCTTGAGGGATCTCAACATGTACCAATCTCTCCCTAATATCATCGACTTGTGTAAACATATGTGAGGGGATGAAACTGCTAGTGGACTGGGATTGATCAACATGGTAGTTCTCACAACCCCATTTCATAATACTCCCCCGAACATCCCTTGGTAGGGCAAGTTCTTGGCACGATTGGAAATCCCAGATCCCAATTCTCAAAAGAACTCTCCTAGAACTTTCCTATAGTGATGTTAACTGTCAGTGGGTACCGCACAGTTAAAATCGCAAAGTTACTCAGGACCTAAGACTCACATAAGCATATTCACAATCAGTCCATGTTATGTTCAATTGCCTCATATCCATTTACACAAAACTCAGTGGGTACCGCAGCTTTATTGTAAACTTAAGCAATGGCATGCACAACATCGAAGATAAACAAGAACAGAGTATGAACATGAAGAACACATATATAAATCCATGCAAATGTCTCAAATACGTCCAGATCTGTACAGTCGAGCCCTCAAGACAGCAAAATGTATGAAAGGGAAAAGAGAGAGAAAAACCTAATCTAAACTATGAACCCTAATCTAAGGAATGCTATGCTCTGTTGTGTGGCCACTCTCCTCATCCGCTCTTCTTCTTGAATCTGCCTCTGCCTTTTATAGTTTTCCTCCGGGTGACTTGGCTCGTAGATTCCTGGAAGCTTCCTTCTTTCGCGGGGATGTCGACACGTGTCTCTGCAGATATTAATCAAAGCTCAAGTGAGGACACGTGCCGGGTGCAAAACTTAACACATAAGAATTGTCAATGCCAAATATCAAATAGTTGGTGCTCGTGGGAGAAATGCATCAAATGTCTGCTTGAGTTTGTTAAGTGTGCGAATGAACAAAGTGTAGTGCATGGAACATGTATGCAAAAATGATTAAGTAAAAGTGCACGAAAAAGAAAACAAACTGCGCGTGTGCATAGTGTGAGTGGCGGGCGCACCGTGCGCCCGCACCGTGTAAATGTGTGTGTGGGTTTAGTGTAGTGTAGTGTGTGTAAGTGTGGTGTGTTAGTGTGTGTAAGTGTGATGTTGTGACTTGTGTGTTGTGTGTGTAAGTGTGAGTGTGTGCAGGTGTGGTGTGTTAGTGTTGTTTGTGAGACCTGCATGATTTACTATTTGAGACCTGCATGTGGAAATGTTGTGAGGCCTGCATGTTTTACTATTGAGACCTGCATGTGTAAATGTTGAGGCCTCCATGTGTAATTGCTGAGACCTCCATGAATGCTTGAGACTTGTAAGGCCACAATGGCTTTGTGTGTGCTTGTTTCAATTTCATGCACAATTCACATCATTTACATAGCACTTTGACATTTTCCACATCCATCATATCATGAGCATTCTTGCACGCAAGTCATAAATCAAGCACAATTTACACAAGTATTTGATGCAAAAGCTCAAGTAGACAAGACAAATAAGTCGGTACAAACCCGACTTATCACACCCCCACACTTGAATCTTTGCTAGTCCCGAGCAAAGTAAAACATTATAAGCTTTTCTACCATTTTCAACACACAGCACTTGTAAAATCGCGCGCTACCCTGTCCAATCCTAAAAGTTTTCGCATGCATAAATCCTTTTTCATTTTTCTAGTTCCAGACTTTCACCCAAGTTCATACTAATTGTCAATCAAGGGACAATGAATAAAGACCAAGTTGTCAACGTGATGTGTGTGTCGAGAGTTTTTCATGGTCATCTTCTCCATTTATACAAAGTACTCAAGCAAACACTTTATTAGAAATTCTTGCACTACAGTCTGTTGTCCACACACACTAACAATTAGCACATAGAGATCAATGGTATTTATTCGCATAACTCTTTGAGGTTTTTCCTCTTTGTTTTTGTGTGCACATTGGTGCATAAATTTTTTTTTTCAACTTTGCCGCACTTTGGTGCTTGGCTGCCAGGGTTTTGTGGCTCTTTTTCCCTTTATTTTCCACAGGCTTTTTCTTTTGCCCACATCTTTTCTCCAACACTTCATGTCCATGTGTGTCTTCAATAGACTATATACTCAAATGCAAGAACAAATGTTTACGAGTAGAATGCACAAACAAGATCAAATAACACATAAATTCTCTCCTATGTCAAAGTATTTGTTGGCATATCTATCTTACCTTGACACTATGCCTTGACCAACAATATGTATTAATCGAATGAGTTCAGAAACCAGCCAACACAACATTTCGCATGCAAAATGGATAAAAAGTGAGGACCGATTGGACGAGGGCATTGTGATTGCTGGTGTTGCAAATGGACTAGCTCAGCTTTTGCTCAACGCACAATACATCACTTTCACATTTATTTTGCAACTAAAACATAAAGCACATAACAAGGCTAGTGCTAGTCACTGCCTTTTATTCCACACTTGACACAAAATCATACAACCTACATGAATGCTACTATACACTACACCACCACCAATTTCTCTCTTAGCACACATAAGCAACACAACAGAATTCGAAATCAGAGGCACATTTTAGCACCATTACAGCAAAATTTTTCTTTTTCGAGCATCACAACACAGCATCAAATAAAGCATCACCAATTCAACCATGACTAATCAAGCAAGCGCAAAAAATTTTCATGGAGGAAAATAAGCATATGAATTCTCAAAGGCATAAACCATGGCAAACATTCCCTTTCCCACACTTTAAATTTACATTGTCCCCAATGTAAGATAAAAGAATAGGTTCAGGAACTCCCTTATGTTTGTAGACTGTAACATCCAATGTTTGCTGGTTTGAGTGTCTTTGTCCTCAACTTTTCCTTCATTACTGTAGTCTTTGAACTCCACTTGCACTTTGCTCAACACCTTTGTGTCCTCTTTTGACAGCCTTTGCACTTGCGGACCCCCACACTTGGACTCATGAATCCTTGCATCAAAAGCACACAACTCACTATACATATAAAGCAGATATTCATGTAGCACACTAACCATGTTTTTCATCTCAAAGCAGAACTCCATGCAATAAAGGCGTCCCCATAATGCACTATGTTCATGGCATGTTTAAATTTCATACATGGTCACCACTTCACATTTTCTACAATATGCATGAAAACCCAACCAACTAGACAACATTCACCTCAAATAAATCATGAAAGTTCAAGAAGGTATTTCCCATAGATAATAGAGTCCAAGAAATCATAAGGGAATGAGCTCATACCTTATACTGTTCAAATATGAGTGAATATTGACTCGTTGGAAACTTGGTGTTAAAGTGGTGGTGTTACATAACCTACTGTGCGAGAGTGTGAGATTGTGACTTGTGATGTGCAAGAGAGTAGAGAAAAAATGTGGTGTGCAAGTGAGTGCCACACCATGACCTTGGGTCATGGTGGTGTATGATGGGTCAAGTTAATAGCACTTTGAAGACACCCCACACTTGGCATTTGAGAGGCTTTTGCTTGAGGCTCCTGCACACAAGAAACAACTAACTACATAAACAAAACAAAAGCAAAAGTGACTAGAAACATCAAATATCAATTTATTCAGGAGAAGTGGATTAAGTAGTTCTGGATTTATTCAGTCTCCAGCTAGACTTTATTCATGAAGCCTCCTTCTTCAAGATTCAGAGTATCCATCTCTATACCAGAAGAATGCTCTTTCATGATCACTCTGTTTCCTCCAGTAGGGAACCGGACAAATGTTTTTCAGAAAGAGGTGATGGAGCTCATGCAAATAGGGAACAATCTCATTAAACTCCATCTTAAACCATATATGTTCCCCTATAGGAAACACCTCTTTCACTTCTCCCACCAACTTTTTCTCTAAAACCCTGCAAGGCTCAACCACAGATTGTGCATCCATAGTCTCAAAAAATTTATCAGTAATTTCAAAAATGGATGCATCAACAAAGCAATTCTCTACCATGTTGGCTATTTCCTTACAAAGAATTAAATCATCATCACATAGACTAATATGGGCATTCTGTTGGGTCTCTCCTTTGTTAAAAAAATTTGGTTCACTTTGCACATCTAACAAAGGTATCTCGTCCTTCTCTATTTGTTGGTCACCAGTTACAGTTTCAAATTCTTTCACAATTTCATGATTTGGTGTCTCAACAAAATACTCAATGGTCATGTTGTCATTTTCATTAACAAGTGCAGTATCATTTTCATTCATGCTCATACAAGGGTTGATGAAATGTGTCTCTGTACAATTCACCAGGTATTCAAGGACAAGAGGAGTATCTAAGGGAAGTCTAACAATGTCATCATTCTCATGGTAATTCATAAAGTTGATATAAGACACGACATTAGATACACCCTCCATTTTGGCAGTAAGAACCCAAATGGCCCTAAGTTCTTCATCACTAAACTCATCAGAAGAGACATCATTCTCATCAAAAGAACTCAAATGTTCATGCACAAAAAACTCATCAACAAAGCACTCATGCATAACATCTCCAACATTTGTAGACTCCAACTCCCTTGGACTCTTTAAACCACAATCAACAATTGCATTCACATCAAAATGATTTTCCTCAGGAGTGGGTGTTTTAATAAGGAGAGATATACCTTCTGAGTGGACTTGGGCATCTTGAACTGCTGTCTCACGTTGTTCCCATGAGTTGATTATTGAGGCATTGATTCCATCAAATCTTTGTTGTCGTCTGTGAGCCTCCTCTCCATTTGAGCCAACCATGTTTTAACTCTATCAACCTTGTCCAAAATTTGAGACAACATGTCTTCCCGTTTTTCCTTTTCTGTGAGATAAGACTTATTGCTCTGTTGTTGGTCATGCCATGTTTGATAATATCTTGGTGGGGAGAAGTTGCCAAATACTCCAAGTGTTGGTTGTGTGTCATCCATCCAATCTGGTGGGTAATCATAACGAGGCTCTACAAAATCCCCAAACCACCTGGACATATTTGGTCTATTGTGGTTGCACAATTCAATCTCAATGAAATTTCAAATCACTGCACTCACCACATCTGAAGGCAAGAGACTTGAACACAAAACAAGAAATATAGAACTAACTAACACACAAAAACAACAAACAGAATAAAAAAGAAAAAAAACCACCAAAATCCAAATGACAAAAACACAAGAATAAACAATTCAAGAGCACAAATAATCCCCAACAACCGTGCCTTCCCCGGCAACGGCACCAAAAATTGGTGTGAGCTGTCGTTGGCTCCCAATTTTACCCAAACTCACTCAAATAATGCAGAAGTGGCGAGTGGGATCATATCCAATAGGGAAGGTCTGGTTATTCAGAGACCAATTGTTCACTTGACTACTCACTGTGTAACAAAAACAAATTTGAAAAATTCAAAATTGAGTGAATGTGAAATGCATGAAATGCAAGGATGCATGAAATGAATGAAATGGAAAGGTTAGTATGCAAGCACTGCCTTGAGGGATCTCAACATGTACCGATCTCTCCCTAATATCATCGACTTGTGTAAACATATGTGAGGGGATGAAACTGCTAGTGGACTAGGATTGATCAACTTGGTAGTTCTCACAACCCTATCTCACAATACTCCCCGAACTTCCCTTGGTAGGGCAAGTTCTTGGCACGATTGGAAATCCCAAATCCCAATTCTCAAAAGAACTCTTCTAGACCTTTCCTATAGTGATGTTAACTGTCAGTGGGTACTGCACAGTTAAAATCGCAAAGTTACTCAGGACCTAAGACTCACATAAGCATATTCACAATCAGTCCATGTTATGTTCAATTGCCTCATATCGATTTACACAAAACTCAGTGGGTACCGCAGCTTTACTGTAAACTTAAGCAATAGCATGCGAAACATCGAAGATAAACAAGAACAGAGTATGAACATGAAGAACACATATTGATACGAATGGAGTAGGAGGAAGTCGAAATCCACACGAATTTTCCACAATACTTGAGATCGTTGTGCACCAAATTCAAATAAGAACAAATTGGCGGAAAAGAAAGTATGAAACGCAAGGCAAGATTAAAGTTAACCAAACCCAAACGTTAACACAAATTGATTCAGTCTAACAATTGTAAATCAATTAATTAAACCTATCAGTTTGGCCGGTTCTATAAATTTAGAACTTGTAAGCTTTACCTAAAGTTCCTCACTTAAGGTTTGGCGGGTCTTATGAATTATTCAAGAACAATTCACGTGTATGATATCAAATTCAATTTAGCAAAGCCAAAATTTCTCTTATATTCAACATAATAAAAACGTTAAAGGAGCCCTCCTTTTATAGGGAGTAATTCGCTCTTACAAGAAAGAAAACCCTAACTCAAGTCAATTACAACTTGACTTCTAAGCTATCTAACTTTCCAAATTGGAATTGGAAACTAATAACTAACAAACTAATCCTTTTCCAAAAATGATTGTGACACATGGTTTTCCAAAGGTGGCCAAACACGTTTTGACTTCCTTTGTTTCCTAAACTATGAAGAAGCAAAAATCAATTTGACTTCTTAAGTTTCCTAAACTTTTACTTGCCATTATCATGCAAGATAATTGAATCAAGTAATTACTTAGCCCATAATTGAAAACACAAAGACTTAAGCCCATAATTAAATATTTAATGGACTTAATTATTACAACTTAAAAATAAACCCTAAATTACTTCAAATGGCATGATCCAAAATGGTAAAGCCCAAGCACGCCATCTTGGTCTTCAAAAGGTCCATGACTTCGCGACGGTAATCTGCCAGAATTACGTCACTCAACTTTATATGCACGTGTCACGATGATAACATCCGAATCTCGCAACATGTAAAACATAAAAGTTGTAGCTCTATCTCTTATCGTTCCAGGGCTTCTTGAAGCACCAAATTCCGAGTTATATCGAAAGAGATATGTCAAGAATACCAAACTGTGGCAGAATCTTTCAGCACATAAAATTTGTCTTTGACACATTGGACATGGACATGGTTCATTCTCATCATTCCCTCCCTCCTCGGAAAGGATTCGTCCTCGAATCTTGAAATTGAGCTCCTGGATCAAACACCAATATGATGAACTCATCAAGACCCAAGTAACATTGGAATGATTCACATCTCGGGCAACAATCTGTTATATTCTGCAAGATCAAAAGAAGTGTATAAGATGAACATTCTCTGGCAGAATATTTATGTATGCATGAAGCATATAAACACGATATTGTTAAAGAAAATTCATAACAATTATGCAAATAAACATCATGTATTAAATGCAACAAGTTATTATGATTTGCATCATGAAACAATATTAATACTTCATATAAAAACGAATCTAGTAATTTTGTCAATATGGAAGTATTTAAGATAAACTTAGTAAATAATATGCATAGTCACATTAACACTAACAAAGAAAACAATTGCATTATTATCATGTAAAGTAAGAAAAGAACTTAAACATATATCAATGTAACTAAAAGGATTATCCAAAGATACATAAGAATATTCATAGCAACTAAACATATATGCATCTCGAATAGAATGTAAATCACAAAAACGTTGGAAATAATTTTCAAACATGTGAAAGTTATCAAATATGAAAATACAATTCCTTAGATTAAAAACATAATGTAAACAATCTAATAAATAGATGTTAACACCATACTTTACCTTTTGGAATTGAAAAGAACTTAAGAATGTAGATAACTTACCAGACAAGTGTTGAACTACTTGATTACCTCTTGGAATTTGATGATTTTGGCTAAGGAACGGATTGACAATGACTAGTACAAACTCACGAACCAAAAATTCAAAAGAAAAATCATTCCAATAAGTTTAATCAATATATTTAACACTTTTATACACAAGGAATTGATTAAGCTCGAAATGATAAACATTAAAATTAAAATATAATTCATGTATTAGATAAGCAACATAGCATGTTAAGAAACTATACATAAACTCATTCAGTACAAAATAGTTAGATTTCATAATTGAAGAATTATGTGAAAGAATTTGCTTACTAAAACACAAACCATCAGACTTTAATTCACAAGGTAAAAAATTTTCGAACTAATGTTTCAAAGGTATGTGAAAGACATTGAAATTGATTCAAAACAGGATTTAAACTTTGAAAATCAATAAGATTGACGTTAACAAAGTTCTTGACATATAAACCATTGAAATCAACCATAAAGCTTTCATACTTACCTAACTTACCTTGCTTATCTTGAGGAAAACAAGCTAAGGCAGGTTGGACTCCTTCCAATTGATAATGAGTTGTTTCTAACTCTATTAAGCACTTAGAAACTCCAAAAACCTGCAAAACAAAAGAACTAGGCAGCAAACAATGTAATGTGTGATCACTAGAATTCATAAGTACAAGACGTGGTTGTTTAACTTCCAATGAACTCTCATTCTCACTTTTTCTATTACACTTATTTTGCTCACGGCCTATACAAACTAAATCTCTCTTTTGATTTTCTTTTTCTGCTTTTTCTTTCTATTCTTTTTCTAACTCACTTTTTTCTTTCTCTTTTTCATCCCTCAATCTTTGTCCTGAAGTTGACACCGGTTTGGAGGCAGAATCAGCAGCTTTGGGGACTAATTTTGGGACATTGGAAGGTGCACTTAATGGCTGGTTTGAGGTGAATTACCTCGGCTTTGTTGGTGGGGTGAAAGGGGCTGATTTTGGCTTCAATTCCCTTTGCCATGGTGGATTCGGTTGTGTGAACCTGTTCTTACCTTTCATGTGCCTTTCAATCTTAATAGCTTTATGAACAAGCTCATTAATATCAACATAAGATTGTAAATCAATATGATAAGACAATTCAGAATTCATACCTATAAGAAATCTCTCAATAGTTGAATCCGGATCTTCACGAACATTGGCCTTGATCATGAGAGCTTCCATCTCATGGTAGTATTCCTCCACGGTTTTGTTTCCTTGCACGAGTGAGTGCAATTTTCTGTTGAGTTCTCGGCTATAGTGTGAAGGAACATACTTCTTCCTCATAATCACCTGCATTTGCTTCCAAGTTTGAATGGGTGGTTCGTTATCTTGACGTCTAGATCTCATTACCTTATCTCACCACAAACTTGCATAATCCTTGAGGTGCATGAAGGCTAGGTGATACCTCTTATGTTCGGGATAGCTATTGCCTTCGAAGAAGTGTTCAAGCTCTCAAACCCAATCAAAATAAGCTTCCGGATCTGCTTTACCATGGAAAGTAGGCAATGTTAGTTTAACTCCACTAATTGAAACATCAGATTTCCTTACAATCTTTAGGAGAATCCATGAACTCCTCATTCTCCTCATCACTAGGCTCGGCTTCTTCATGTTTATTCTTTAGGGAAGTTGAACCTTTTTTTGGTGAAGGAAAAATGGTTAAATTATCAATTTTTAGATTGAGTTTTAGGATCATGTCAAATAGAACATCATTAACATATTTTTGATCCGTTTGGGGCTTTTCTTGAGGTGTTTTATCATCTCCCTCCATTGTTCCTGCAATTTAGTAAAAACAACAAGAGATAGAAAAAAATAAAAACCTCTCGGGTTCTCACTTTTGGTGAGTAATACTCTCCTATCAGCTGCCTGGACTTTCAGAAATCAAAGTTAAACACTTAGCCAATCTTTTAGAAACTCAAACATAAAGTATTTCATGGCAGCAACGTCCCACCAACATTTGATCATGATGCACTGTGAATTAAGTAAAACTTAAAACATGAAAGTTGTAACACCATGTCTTAGCTATCCATAGCCATCAAAATTACCCAATTTGGAGCTAAAACAAGAAAGTTATGACCAAACTACTAAAGTGTGACAAAGCTTAAAACCTATGAAACAACACTCCAACACTTTGCCATTTTTTTTCCACAACTTCTCCAACGATTTAGCCTACGACATGTCGTAGGCTAAAATTTGTTTTTCCAGAATTGGCCTACGACATGTCGTACGCCAAAACTTCATGTCCACATTTTTACCCACGACAAAAAATCAACTCCTCAAGAATGGCCTACGACATGTCGTAGGCCATTTTTTTGTCTTCTTGAGTTTGGCCTACGACATGTCGTAGGCCAAATTTTATGTCGTCAAAGTTTTCCCACGACATGTCGTGGGCAAAAATGTGCTTAGCTACCTAGTTCTTCCCTATGCCAATGTGAGTACAAGCATGTTTAGAGTGTGCAAATGTTGTGCCAAGGTAAGTGCATAGTGAGGTGCCAAGTGTGTTGTGCTTGCTGAACTCAATTCCAAGTTCCATGCCAAGTGATGTGCCAATGAGGGTATGCTAGTGTATTAAGCTGTGAAGAGATGGTGGTCCAAAGTGTATGAATGGCGTGCCAAGAATGTTTGAGTGTCGTGCCAAAGTGTGCAAGGTGGTGCTTGGCAAGGGGTTGCTTGGCAAGGTCGGCAAAGTTGTGTTGGCATGGTTTGGCAATGTTTGATTGGCAAGGCTTGGCAAATTCTTGGCAAGGTCATGACACAATGGTTTTAGCACATTGGTTTGGTAAAACTCGGCAAAGTCTTGGCAAAGTCTTGGCACAATGGTTGGCCGAATTGGCAAACAATGTTGGCAAAGTATCCATTTCAACACAACACCCTACTTTCATGCCAAATAAGTGTGTATTAGCCTCTGATTCTGACTTGGTGGTGAACTTAAAAGTTCTAGATCTTCCTCTTAGCTTTCCAATGGTGCAAGAAACAACACCATTGGATGCCTAAAACTCAAGTTTTCATCAAAACACCAAACTGTGGCAGGCAGATAAAACCCTAAAAAAAAACCTAAAACCCTAATGAATGGTATTCCGAAAAGAAACTCACATTTCATAGTCTTGAACACACACTTAGAAAATAGTTAAAACATAATAAATGTAGTGCATTCCAAGAGCTTTTCAGAACACTAAAGAACTCACCAATTGGATTAGTATCAAGAAAGTTATGCCCAAAACAAATTCACACTAAAAGCTGCCAAAACCCTAAAATAACCAATTGTGCATTTTCGGTTTCATCCATTTCCTAATTGTTTTGACCTCTCAACCGTACCAATTAACATCAAGCACACAATTGCCTAAGTCATCATCATTTTTGGTCTCTTTTAACCATTTTAGTACAACCAATTGCCAAACCACATAAATGCACCACAACAAACAAAACATTGCACTAACTTATGAAAAACAAGTCAAAAGCCAAGTGGAATTAAGACATTTAAGTTGGTATAAAACCACTTTATCAAATTCCCCCCACACTTGAACTCTTGCTTGCCCTCAAGCCAAGATACACTCATTTACCCCTTTTTATAACCCATATGCAACACATTATTCATACATCCACCCTGACTACATCCAAATTCATTCAAACATTTTTTTTCCACACACACAACACTTTGATGGTTCATGGTACCTAGCTCTCAGATTTCAATACAAATTATCAACTAAGGCACAATGAATAAAAGACCAAAATGTCATGCGTGCAAGTGTGTGTGCTGAGGAACGTGCACTTCATCTATTCCTTTGTTATACACCTTCTAGCTAGTCTCACATACCATTCAAATACATGCCAAATCTCTTTGTCCACTCTTATGAACATGCAATCACAAGATCAATGGCTACCTATGCGTACATTGGTACTCTATGGGACTTGCCCTATTATGCCACATTAGTGCTACACATTGGTGCACATATTGATGACTGAATAATGCCTGGGTTTTATGGTTTTTTTCTCCATATTTGATTGCCAGGTTCTTATGGCTTTTCCTTCCCAATTTGCCAATATGGCTTTTTCTCCCATATCATTTCTTGTGCAAGCACATGTTCATAAGAAACCCAATTGACTAACCATGCACGAACTCTGGAGACACCATATAAATGCATAACAAACGGAAACGGAATTCATACACATTACCTCCTTATGTCAATTGAGTTTTGCATGGCATATCTATCTTACTTTAACAATCGGGCCTTAGTCAGCAAAATATACCAATTTCTTCAAACTTAGTTACCAAGAACAAAAAATTTTCACATGCAAGATTCAAAACAAGTTTATTTGTGATGAACTTGGAATAAGCCAAAGTGAACTAAGAACAAAGTTTCACATACAGGGTGATAAATTCATTTTCTCAATTTGATCTTTCTTATTCACTTCTCTTTTTGTATTCTTTCTTCCTCTTATCAAGACTAAAGGTTTCAAAACATTACCAAATCGTTTTCTTCTCACCACTCACATCATAATCAAACCTTGCACACAACACTACGCACTTCAATTTTATTGATTCAAAATGTAGCACACAAACAAACCCGAGAGACATAATACATTAAAACCCTTACAAGTAGCAAACTACATACTGCTTTCTAATCACTCCAAACAATACAATAAGAAAAACTTCACACTAAGCTCTTAACATTTCCTCCTCCATGACATTAGCAAATCATCATAGCAACAATCTCAAAGAGACACTTCAAATTTTACAAAGCACCACTTCACCAAGATTCATCAAAGTAGAACCATTCCATTCTTCAACTTCACAAAATTCCTCACTTCAAGAAACTTCACATAATTTTCAACTCAGCATATCTCAATCAACATGAAAGTCCAGAAATCTTCAAAATCACTCCCAACTTCAACCCCCCTTCTCACAATATAAACACCCGCATGCATAAAAAATTTTTTTCAATCAACACAATCAACACACACAAGTATCAGATAGCATAGCAACACAGCACACATCACACAAATTCCACCTCCTCCCCCACACTAAATTAAACCGATTGCCTTCAATGGTGATAAGCATAAGAGGGAGGAAGGACCTCCCTGAGCCAGGCGAGTGCATGGGAGCTGAGGGAAGAAGGCAGATCCAAACGCAACTGGTGTGGAAAGAGATTGGTCCATTCAAAGAGGCTAGTAGCAAAATGACGGGCACGACCAATTGAACTGTGGCACATAATGGAAAAGGGCCCATGCACCAGGTCCCTCTGAAGAGGGTTGGCCTGATGCTATCAATGGAAACCTATGCAGGCGGGCTGCAAACTCTTGGATTTGGGTATGAATGTAGGAGTACTGAGGCATAGGAGGCTATACGGACCAAATGTGGGGTAACGGATGCTAAAGAGGGCTTTGCTGTCACTCCAGGTGGAAGCTCGTGCACTGTACCACTAACCCATATCACATGACAGATTTGGGACTTCGTACCCCTGCTAACTGTGTCGTAGTTGGGAGTTGGCTTCGGGGGTCCTGAATCTGAGTGGTAATAAACCGTCATCTTGTTACACCTATCGAGCTCTCGCTACATGCACACTTGCCTATGATATAACACTTTAAATTGCTGCTGAGCCACCGTGGATAAATCATCAAACCTATGCTCCATTTGTTCAGCTTGTGACATCCACTCCTATTGCATATTGTCAAAACCTTCATGCATACGTTCCATCCTTTCATCTATGTTTCTCACACCATCATGCAGCCGAGGCCATCCTATCCTCTATGCCTGAAAAACGATTTTCAACTGAGAGCTTGGAACCCTGAATTACTCCTTGAAGAGATGCAAAATCAAAAGACTGTTTGCCGCTTGATCGTTAACATAAGTTGGAAATTCACTCTCCACCCGAGATGCCTCTGCACTTGAAATCCTCGCTTGCTCCAATTCCTTGTCCTGTGTCCAAGTATTTTAAGTAGAGTTGTTCAGAGATGGGAGACTGCATCCTCTCTCCAAGCACCAAGCTGCCTCCATCAACACTTGTGTGACACACAAACGCTCCTGAATTAGTAAAGGAAAAATAGAGTGCTTTACTATTCTGCGGGCAGTTCCATCTTTGATGCTCGCAAGGATGATTCGTCCTACGTCGATCTTGCGCTTCCTCGAATTGTAGAAATTAAGAACAACCGGTTCCGAATCACCTCGATTTTTTGTGAACTTGGCATGAGGCAAGACACACAAATAACAACCATATTTTCACGTCACTCTTCAAGTTTTCATTCGAATATGCTTATGCTCCCCCTTTGAATTAAGCTCCCAAACTGCCCCAGGATGTGCCAACTCTTTTATCAAAGCTTCATCCAAATGCCTCATTGGTTTGAAATTTGATCGGATCACTCAGGATAATCAGGTGTGCCCAAATGTGCATTGATAATCTCGCTCGTGATTTGAACCCAAATGCCTCTCACATAGACAGCTTCATCTCTCGGAGACCCCTGCATTTGCGTAGTATTCCCGTGCAATGCCTCACATTGCCCAAAACCTCCAGGGCAACCGTAAAGCTTCTCATGGAATTTGCTAAAATTTAATCAACTTCTTAACAACCGGCCCTTTCTCCACACTGAACCCGGTTCATGTGTATATATTTCATATTGAACCCCCTTGTTCCCAAGCGTCTCCATGGCATCTCATCAACGGAACAGAGCAACCTCAAGGGACTTCTTTCCGTTTCTTATGGTGTCGGATGCTGGCATCGGCATATTCTTGAGGGTCCTCAAACATTTGCCATCATCATCCGCGAAAACTACTCTGGGTCAGAATCAATTTCATCGAGTGCTTGAGCTTTTCCTTTTCCCTTCTTGAAGTTGAGGCTTTTCTTGAAGTTGAATCTTTCTTTGGTGCCATTTCTGTGAAGAAAGTTCAGCTTGTCACATAATACTCAAAGCAAAACCATTACACTCAAGAACACTGCTAAACACTTGCATTTTCTTTTATAAACACATTCCCAAAAACTGAAAACCAGCATTATAAGATCGTAAAAATCATCTAGGAAGCAAGCAGAATTAGTTCACACATAAAACATCAAAGTTATAGTGCACTCTTTAAGCGAAATTTGAGGACAAGAATCATCCCATTTGAAGTCAAAATGGCCAAGTTATGGCTAAAATACCGACAGTCCAAAAAAATGTTCAGATTCAGCATTTTCTCAGATTATAATTCATAACGTAAGCACACATTGTCCTCAAAATGAGATCATGCTCCAGGCAGAATTATCAAAAGTGCCCAACAGAAAAAATGTAGCTCTTCCTCTTAGCTAAACTTCACAACTGGAATCAACACATTTGGACATTCCATTTGCATGTTATACCCAAAATACCGAGACTTGGCAATCATGGCAGCTTCAAAATCTCACATTCTTGATTTCACATGTACTTCACATTCAAAGATTTTTTAGTCTAGGTTCCAGCCACAATTAGCAAAAATGTACAACATAAACATTGAAGACCATCATGTTAGCTACAAGATGCAACTGGAATCTCCTGATTTCATCATTCCTAACTCAGGTTATGTTTACAACACCGAATCATGGCAGTGCTGGAAAAATTGGAAATCGAAATGTTGAATCACTCCAACACTTATCATGCATTTATTCCTTTGGCTAATTAACATAATATCTTGCACGTTCATCATTTCATGCTCTCAACTTCATTACTTTGCATGCTTATACAACTCTCAACAATTTACAAAGGTTTAAGAAAAGTGAGACATACCTTTGTGGAGAGTTAACAACAATATGCTCCTACTACCACCGCACTTGTGTGGATAACTTGTGATGTCTTGAAGCAACAAGCAATGTATTATGCATTTATAGAAAAACAAGAGATAAGAAGAACTATGCCATTCACTCAATTACTCCATCGGTCAACCAACAAGTAGAATGAATATTCCCACCAAACACTAGCAAACATTCAAGTCATTCAAAGGTGGGACCCATTCACTTTCAATACATGTGAAGTTTCAGCTCTTTGTTTGGTAGCAACGCATTCATATCACACAAAGCAACAACGACAAAGCTATCTTATCACTTCGGTCAACCCACCATGAAAACAAAGCAAAACAAAGTCTAGCACTATTTCATTTTCACGTGAATTTTTCTTGAACTCCACTAATTTTCTTTCATTGCATATCAATTTCCTATTCACGACTCAATAACAATCCAATCCCACTTCAATTTTTTTCAGCTTTTAAGAAAATTCAATTCATGTTCAGAAATGTTCAGAAATGCAGATATCCTTATCATCAATGCAGGTGTGTGAAATTGAAATCAAAAACCATGAATCTAAAATTGTAACAATCACACAAAAATATTTACACCAAAACTAGCACACAAATCTCTTCACTTTAACACTACACTCAAAAATATAACACCAACGCAACACAACACTCAGACCAAATGTAACATACTAAACATAATAATGAAATATTAACACTACTAATATTACACGCAATTCCATTATGACAAACAATCTCCTTAACCATCATCATGGTAACCATACATATTCAGAATGTAACTAAAAATCAAGACATCTTGGCGAAGCCTTCCCCCACACTTGCCTATGACACGGTCCCCGTGAAACAAAATGAAACAATCAAGAACAAAGGAACCTGGCCATCCACGTTTCACAAACCACGAGACAATCTTGCAATTCTTTCCTCCTCTTGAAGAGCAAGCCACTAAGGAGGTCCCAGAAGTCCTTCAAGATTTTGAGGATTAGCATTTGACGTGATATCAACTCCCTTGCTACGAGCCATGGCTGTTATCAAAGCTGGAAAATACATCGGTGCAAACTCACTTCTTTGTGCCCGCCTGATAAACTCTAAGATCAATTTCCCAACATCAATAGAGAAATCATGTAAAATAGCATAAATCAACAAAACTCGTTCCCTAGATGCTACATTGGTATGGTTAGTAGGAAGAATCCTGGAATTGATAAACATTAACCATATTTTGGCCTCGGCTGTGAGTTCACTAGTAGACACATATAAAGCCTCTTGGTCGATCATTCGCTCCACCCATGGTAGCACCACGGTTAAAGTTACTGAAGCCAACAAATGATCGGTATTCTCAGCTCTCAACAACCTACAATATGTGTTACGAGAAAAATCTTCAAGAAGATAAAGCCTATTAATACTATGGCGGGTGACCCTCAAATACTTTCCTCTCACGAACACTGAATGAACACCACTAGCTCGGGAATTAGCATAAAATTCCCTAACTATGTCCATATTCACCACAACTGAGGCTCTAGCAAAATGAGACCACGACTGTCTGAAGATCACATCCTCAAATCTCCTAGAAGGCTCCTGAAATGGTCGCTCAATCCTGACTGATCTATTAGTAAAGCCATGATAAAAGTTTTCAGCAGAAGCATTAACAAAATGTGGACAAGTAGCTGGCTCAAAATCAATTACCATCTCCTCATCAGCTGAAGAAGATGAAGAAGGAGAAGATGTGGTTCCAGAATCTTCACTAAAGATAGCATATTCAAAAGGATTCTGGTGGGGAGAATAGTAATCCATACTTTGAAAATGAAAAATGACTAGCAAGGGAAGCACTATAGAGAGAAGAGGAATGAGCATGCAGAACGAAGATGTGCAATTTATATCTATGACACCCTCACTATCCAACAAACACATGTGAATGACAGGTCATAGCTTGATGTCCTTTCTTCTCAATAATTGAACCCATCCCAACCAGTCATGCAGGCACGGTCACGGATTAACCAATTATGCATGAATGAACAACAATTCTTACCATCAAAGCTGGTATCTTAGTTGTAAATAATGTAGACTCATTGTACCTCACATGGATGGAAAAGTGAAATTGTACTCCCTGCTTCTATCAATAATGCCCAACATCCTTCTGAGATTCTACAAAAAATATACCCAAGTGATGTTATGAGATTGTGCCATAAAGTGCTACTCAATACTACTCAAACTAGGATTAACAAAGAAAAGAAATCACAACAAATAAAACAAAGGAAGAAAATCAGGGTTGCCTCCCAGGAGCGCTTGGTTTAAAGTCACAGCCCGACCGTGCATCATAGCTCAATTTGAGATGATGGGATCATCTAAGTATAGCTCATGTGGATCTCGTGCCACATTAGTGCTATCCTTGTCCTGAGAAGTTAAGTACGGTTTGAGACGATGGCCATTCACTTTCCACACATTTCCATTCTTGTCATTCTTGATTTCAATTGTCCCATAAGGTTTTACATCAACCACTCTAAAAGGACCAACCCACCTTGATTTCAATTTGCCAGGAAACAATCGAAGTTTAGAGTTATAAAGCAATACCAATTGTCCTGGAACAAAGATCTTGGATTGAAACCTTGCATCATGAATTCTTTTAGTCCTTTCCTTGTACAACTTGGCACTCATGTAAGCATTGAATCTGAATTCATCCAATTCATTCAACTCCAACATTCTTTTTGATTGAGCCTCAGACAGATTCATGTTCAAGGTTTGAATTGCCCAATACGCCTTATGTTCAAGTTCCACTGGCAAGTGACATTCTTTACCAAAAACCAAACGAAAAGGAGAAGCTCCAATTGGAGTCTTGTAAGCTGTTCTGTATGCCCACAATGCATCATCTAGCTTCAAAGACCAATCTTTCCTACCTGGATTTACAACTTTTTCAAGAACCCTCTTGATCTCCCGATTGGAAATTTCAGCTTGACCAGAAGTTTGTGGATGGTACGCTGTTGAAACCTTGTGAGTAACACCATATCTAGCCAACAAAGATTCAAAGAGCTTGTTACAGAAATGAGTCCCTCCATCACTTATTATAGCCCTGGGTGCTCCAAACCTGTTAAAGATGTATTTCTTCAAGAAAGCAGTTAACCTTTTGGCATCGTTATGAGCTAAAGCCACAGCTTCCACCCATTTAGAAACGTAATACACTGCCACCAGGATATACTCCATTCCTCTTGATTTAGGGAAAGGCCCCATGAAGTCAATCCCCCAAACATAAAAAATTTCTACTTCCAAGATGTTGTTCAAGGGCATCTCATTTCTTGAAGAGATGTTTCCCGTTCGTTGACATCGATCACATTTTCCAACCCAAATTCTGGCATCCAGGAAGATATGTGGCCAATAGAACCCACATTGCAAGATTTTGAAGCCTGTCCTAGTTGATCCAAAATGACCACCACATGGCCCCTCATGGCATGCTTTTAAGATGTCCTCCTTTTCTTCTTCCTTGACACACTTTCTTATCACTTGATCACTGCAGATTTTATATAAAGAATTGTCTTCCCAAAAGTAATACTTAGCATCACTTCTCAATCTTTTCTTCTGGTCACTGGAATAATAAGATGGAATCTGGCCAGCAACCACAAAATTGGCAATCTCAGCGTACCAAGGCAGTGTCTGTTCACCCACTTTGAACACCTGCTCATCAGGGAAGTGTTCCTTAACCGAAATGTCAGGTGAATCTTGCTCTTGAGATTCCAATCTTGACAAGTGATCTGCCACAACATTTTCTGAGCCTTTTCTATCTTTAATCTCCACATCGAATTCCTGGAGCAACAAAACCCATCTAATCAAACGTGGCTTTGCTTCCTTCTTTGCAAGCAAATACTTCAATGCGGCATGGTCCGTATGAACAATGACCTTTGATCCCAAAAGGTAAGCACGGAATTTATCAAATGCGAAGACCACTGCTAGCATTTCCTTTTCAGTGGTTGTATAATTCATTTGGGCTTCATTCATTAGCCAGCTAGCATAATAGATAGTGTGAAACACTTTGTCTCTTCTCTGGCCTAAGACAGCTCCTAAGGCATAATCACTGGCATCGCACATAATTTCAAAGGGTTCACCCCAATGGGGAGTGACTATCACAGGGGCTTCCACCAATTTCGTTTTCAAAGTTTCAAATGCCTCAACACATTCTGTTCCAAACTCAAACTTAACATCTTTTTCTAAGAGACTGCACAAAGGTCTGGCTATCTTTGAAAAATCCTTAATAAACCTTCTATAAAACCCAGCATGTCCAAGAAAACTTCTGATACCCTTAACATTGGTAGGTGGAGGCAGTTTTGCAATGACATCTACCTTAGCTCGATCTACCTCTATCCCAGCATGAGAAATTTTATGGCCTAACACAATTCCTTCTTGAACCATGAATTGACATTTTTCCCAGTTCAACACAAGGTTCGTTTCTTCACACCTCTTCAAAACCTTTGCCAAGTTCTCCAAACAACCATCAAATGTCATACCAAAGACAGAAAAATCATCCATGAATATTTCAATTATTGATTCCACCATGTCATGGAATATTGCCATCATGCACCTCTGAAAGGTAGCTGGGGCGTTGCAAAGACCAAATGGCATTCTTTTATAAGTAAATGTGCCAAAAGGACAAGTGAAAGTTGTCTTATCCTGGTCCTTGGGATCAATTGCAATCTGATTATACCCAGAATATCCATCCAGAAAACAGTAGAAAAGGTAGCGCCAGAAATTCTATCCAACAATTGTTCAAAGAATGGGAGAGGGAAATGGTCCTTTCTAGTTGCCTTATTTAGCTTCCTATAATCCATGCAAACTCGCCAAGCATTTACCACTCTTGTTGCCAGAAGATCATTAGCCTCATTCTTTATAACCGTCACCCCTCCCTTCTTAGGGACGCACTGGACTGGACTAACCCACTCGTTGTATGAAATTGGAAAAATCATCCCAAAGTCAAGCAATTTGATAACCTCTTTCTTCACAACTTCCATCATCTGGGGATTTAATCTTCTCTGTCTATCCCGTACTGGCACAACATTTTCCTCAAGCAAAATCTTGTGCATACATAAACCTGGACTTATGCCTTTTATATCAGCAATTGTCCATCCAATAGCCAACTTATGTTTCCTCAAAACTTCCAAAAGCTTCTCCTCTTGCCAACCTTCAAGCTTTGAAGATATAACAACTTGCAATGTTTCATTTTCTCCCAAGAAAGCATATTTAAGATAAGGTGGAAGTGGTTTCAATTCAAGCTTTGGTACCACCACAATGGAAGGTAAAAGCTTTTCATTCCTGCACAAATTCTCACTAGTCCTCACTTCAGTGGGAGTAAAATTTTTGTTAGCCTAAACAATAGGTTCATGATCATGTTCCCCTACAGTTTCATGCATTTTAACTTCCACCACATCATTTTGCAATTCACAAATTGACTCTTCCAAATAACAACATTCAATGAAATCTTCAATTTCAGAAACAATTCTCTTATCCTCATCATCTAAATCAAGTTCATCAAAATTATCCTCACAAACACTTAACTCATCAACAATAGAAAAATCATGCATGTTGTTCACATTATTCAGAGAATAACATGTTATAGCTTTGATAGCAAAACAAGACTCCATATTTAGAGGTTGCTTCATAGCATAGTTTACATCAAAAACCACTTCCTTATTGTTAATCCTAAACGTGACTGTCTTGTTTTTCACACCAATCAAAGCATCACCAGTGGCTAGAAAAGGTCTACCAAAAATGAGAGGAACCTCAGGGTCCTCTTTCATATCAAGTATAATGAAATCAACAGGCAAGGTAAATTTGTCAATACTTACCAACACATCCTCCACCAAGCCTGTAGGAGTCACCAAGGATCTATCTGCCAACTGTAGTGTCACGGCAACTGGTCGAATCCTTCCACTCAAACCCACATTTTTTGCAATGGATAATGGTATCAAGTTGATTCCAGCTCCAAGGTCACAGAGAGCCTTTGCAAAATATCTGGTTCCAATCTTCTAAGGTATGGTACAGCTACCTGGATCCTTAAGCTTTGGAGGTAATTTGTGAACCATCCATGCTTGACTGCACTCTGATAGCATCATTGGAACTTCACATCTCAAGATTTGCTCCTTGTTTGAGATGAGATCTTTTAAATACTTAGCATATTTAGGCATGGCTGTAACCAAATCCAACAAAGGAACATTAACATTCACTTGTTTGATCATATCCAAGAAACGATTGAATTGAGGTCCCTTCTTTGGTAGAGGTTTCTTCCTCTCTGGGAATGGAGCTTTTGGAGCATAATCTGGGAAGTTGTAAGGATTGGAATTTTTGGTGATTTCATTTCCCACCCTTGTTGGTATTTCCTTCTTCTCAGACTTATTTTCTTCTTGCTCACCATTCTTCTTAAGTTCCACATCTATTTCAACTTCATCTTTTTGGTCCTCTTCTACATCATCACTCTTGTCTTCTACATGTTTGCTTCCAGGCAATAATTTTCCACTCCTCAAAGTAATAGCATTGCATGCTTCTCTCCCCTTGGGATTTGGTACTGTGTCACTAGGAAGAGCTCCTTTTGGCCTCTGGTGCACAGCATTAGCAAGCTGACCAAGTTGCATCTCGATATTCTTCAAAGTGGCTTCGTGATGCTTCACAGTGGACTCCAAACCTCCAAATCTCTGTTCGTTCTTATCCATCTTTTCCATCAGCTTTTGAAACATATCCTCCACATTTGGCTTCTTTTGTTCTGATGTGCTAGCCTGATTATCAAAACCAGGAGGTGGTTGATTCATTGCTCTCCTTGAGTCATTACCTTGATAGTAATTTCCTCCTTGGTTCTGCTGTTGATTCCAGTTGCCTTGGTTTCCACCATATTGTCTGTTACCTCCATTATAATTGCTCCCAGAATAGTTCCCACCATATTGGGGTGTGTTACTGTAATTGTTCACATACTGAATGGATTCAGTAGTGATTGCACATTCATCCGTGTGGTGTTCTCCCTTGCATAGTCCACATGAAAGTACTGGGGCTTTTGTTTGAGTCGCATTTAAAGTCTGCACCTGCTTGGCCAATGCTTCAAATTTAGCACTAAGTGAAGTCTCCTCATCCACATCAAGAACTTCTCTCTGTCTCCTGACATGTGGCTTTCTAGTCTCTGGAAAAAGGTATTCATCCTCAGCTATCTGGTTAAAAAGTTCACGCACTTCAGTCACAGATTTGTCTTTAAGTGCTCCATTAGCACAAGCTTTAACCATTAAAGATGATTCAGGAGTTAGGCCTTTGAAGAAAGTATTTAGCTCCCTAATTTCGCCCAAGTCATGATTGGGGCATTGCCTAATCAAATCGTTGAATCTCTCCCAAGCTTCTCGAAATGACTCACTGTCTTGTTGTTGGAAGTTCATAATTTCCAACCTTCTCTTTTCAAGCTTAGCTGGAGGGAAGTACTTAGACAAGAACATTTTCTGTAGATCATCAAATGACATTCCAGCATTTGCTCCCCCAATACTCTTGAACCAATGTTTAGCCTTTCCACGCAGAGATAAAGGGAACAAAATTCTGTGAACCTCACCCCTGTCAACTCTTGGCAACTTAAAAGTGCTGCATAACCCGAGAAACCAATCAAGGTGATCATTCGGATCCTCGTTGTCAAGACCTTGGAAGAATTGGCCCTGGCTAATCATCGAGACTATTTGTGGAGGAATGTGGCAACTTTCCACATCGATATCCTGATGACCAAATCGATTGTCAAAATTTACTGCATAATGATCCCCGAACCTGGGTGCTTGTACTCCTTGTGCAGCCATAGCTCTTTGCTTTGCTTGATTCCTTAAAGTTCTTTCCAATTCAAGGTCCAATTCAAATTCAGGTTTTCCTCTAGATCTTACAGACCTGGGCATACACAAACAGGAACAGCAAATGATATCAAGAGAACAAACGGATCAATCTGTAAACCAAACCAATACAAAATGGTAAAAGCAACAGAATTACACACAGTAAAGAAACAAGATAACTAAATCAAAGCAATAAAATACACAACTAAGAACAGAACAACAGAGTCAACAAATTCTAGAACCGATTGCCTTCCCCGGCAACGGCGCCAAAAATTGATGGTCGAGTGTCGTACCTCGTCAATTTTACCCTAACAACTACTGTAGAAGTGGAAGCAGGGATCGTAATCCACAGGGAAGGCGTAGGTCAAGAAAATTGAACAAAATTGTTCTAAAAGTCTTGGTCTCGGAATTTAAGTACTAGAAAAAGGAAAATTCAACACAAAAGAATGAAAACAAAGATGCAAAATATAGCAACAAGCAAGGACAAAACAGATATCTCAGGATTCTTGTATTGGATGAACACAGGCTTAGTAAATCTATGCTATGCAATCAGTAAACAATTAAATGCAATGGAGACCTAAATTGCCTAGAAGTCCAAGCTGTGGTCAGCATGGCGACCACACCACAGCTTGTCCCCCCAAATCACCATCCCCACCCATTGCGAGGACTGAGAATGGTGGTATAAGCTCCGCAAAGTCTCAACTATCCAAGCTAACTACTCTAACATGCAAATTCCTAAGAACTCCCATGGCGAGGCCCGTCCTAGGGTTCACATATCATCGTTGTTAACAAAGAAAGCTTCTTTAACACTTTTCTTAGTGTTTCAATTCATTCACACTTCCTATGGCGAGGCCTGAGTCTCAGAATTGATTTGATTACAGAAAACAAGTGCAAAGAATTAAACAATCACAATTTAGTTCTTGATTCATGCAACTTCATTAACTTTGATTAATCACTCCTCAATTTAGCATGTCGACCACAATTGAAGCTTGATCTATTCAAGATTAGCTAGGAATTATGAAATTCAACATATGCTTATGCTCAATTCAAATGTGATTTCAATACTCAACAATTAGATCGATTGCATAGCATACAATCTACTAAAACACGTATTCATCCATTAAGAATCCTAAGATATCATAGATTTAGTCAGAAAACATCTTTCTCATTTCAAAATCAACAAATTCCAACATTGATAAGCTCATTCTCACTTAATTGAAAGAATTTACCGATTAAATCAAGAGAATTGTTTATTCCTTTGTCAATTGAGAATAAGAAAGAGGAATCCAGTACAAAATTCACAATCGGAGTTGAGATTGGAGAAGAAATGTTTAGTGAGAGAAAGTAGATCTAGAGAGAGAAAATGAGAATTCCCGCTCTTTTTTTTAAATCAAAAGTCGGTTACAATATGGAAAATGTGAGTAGTGAATCCCCCCTACATGTTAGCTACCTTCCCTATATATAGAGTTGGGAAAACGTAACTAAAACGCAACGTAGAATGTATCAAATATTACAAAAGTGTCCTTAAGGGAAGGAACTAAAAATCGCCAAAAATGTCAAAAATTCCAAGTTTGAAAAAGTATTCAACACTCCAGCGCCTTTGGTGTTAATTTCCAGTGCCTTCATCAACCTCAGCCACGAGCCGCACGCCTTCAGGCTTAAGTTGTCGCGTCTTCGTTGCTTACAGATCTAGGTGAAGAAATCAGAGTCGAACCACGCCTTCAAGCCTGGACTCTTCACGCCTTCAGCGACTCCGCAAACTTCCAAGCAGATCAGCCTTTAAAGATTCACGCCTTCTTGCCACAGACAACCACTCCTTCAGCTGCCTGGACTTTCAGAAATCAGAAGTTAAACACTTAGCCAATTTTTTAGAAACTCAAACACAAAGTATTTCATGGCAGCAACTTCCCACCAATATTTGATCATGATGCACTGTGAATTAAGTAAAACTTAAAACATGAAAGTTGTAACACCATGTCTTAGCTATCCATAGCCATCAAAATCACCCAATTTGGAGCTATAACGAGAAAGTTATGACTAAACTACTAAAGTGTGACAAAGCTTAAAACCTATGAAACAACACTCCAACACTTTGCCATTTTTTTTCCACAACTTCTCCAACAATTTAGCCTAAGACATGTCGTAGGCTAAAATTTGTTGTTCCAGAATTGGCCTACGACATGTCGTAGGCCAAAACTTCATGTCCACATTTTTGTCGTGGGCAAAAAATCAACTCCTCAAGAATGGCCTACGACATGTCGTAGGCCATTTTTTTGTCGTCGTAGGCCAAATTTTATGTCCTCAAAGTCATGTCGTGGGCAAAAATGTGCTTAGCTACCTAGTTCTTCCCTATGCCAATGTGAGTACAAGCATGTTTAGAGTGTGCAAATGTTGTGCCAAGGTAAGTGCATAGTGAGGTGCCAAGTGTGTTGTGCTTGCTGAACTCAATTCCAAGTTCCATGCCAAGTGATGTGCCAATGAGGGTATGCTAGTGTATTAAGCTGTGAAGAGATAGTGGTCCAAAGTGTATGAATAGCGTGCCAAGAATGTTTGAGTGTCGTGCCAAAGTGTGCAAGGTGGTGCTTGGCAAGGGGTTGCTTGGCAAGGTCGGCAAAGTTGTGTTGGCATGGTTTGGCAATGTTTGATTGGCAAGGCTTGGCAAATTCTTGGCAAGGTCATGACACAATGGAGGTGGAATTTTGTGTGATGTGTGCTGTGGTTGCTATGCTATCTGGTACTTTGTGTGTTGATTGAAAAATTCTGTATTGGTTTGGTTTACAGATTGATCCGTTTGTTCTCTTGATATTATTTGTTGTTCCTGTTTGTGTATGCCCAGGTCTGTAAGATCTAGAGGAAAACCTGAATTTGAATTGGACCTTGAATTGGAAAGAACTTTAAGGAATCAAGAAAAGCAAAGAGCTATGGCTGCACAAGGAGTACAAGCACCCAGGTTCGGGGATTATTATGCAGTAAATTTTGACAATCGATTTGGTCATCAGGACATCGACGTGGAAAGTTACCACATTCCTCCACAAATAGTCTCGATGATTACCCAGGGCCAATTCTTCCAAGGTCTTGACAACGAGGATCCGAATGATCACCTTGATTGGTTTCTTGGGTTATACAGCACTTTTAAGTTGCCAAGAGTTGACAGGGGTGAGGTTCACAGAATTTTGTTCCCTTTATCTCTACGTGGAAAGGCTAAACATTTGTTCAAGAGTATTGGGGGAGCAAATGCTGGAATGTCATTTGATGATCTACAGAAAAGGTTCTGTCTATGTACTTCCCTCCAGCTAAGCTTGAAAAGAGAAGGTTGGAAATTATGAACTTCCAACAACAAGACAGTGAGTAATTTCGAGAAGCTTGGGAGAGATTCAACGATTTGATTAGGCAATGCCCCAATCATGACTTGGGCAAAATTAGGGAGCTAAATACTTTCTTCAAAGGCCTAACCCCTGAATCATCTTTAATGGTTAAAGCTTGTGCTAATGGAGCACTTAAAGACAAATCTGTGACTGAAGTGCGTGAACTTTTTAACCAGATAGCTGAGGATGAATACCTTTTTCCAGAGACTAGAAAGCCACATGTCAGGAGACAGAGAGGAGTTCTTGATGTGGATGAGGAGACTTCACTTAGTGCTAAGTTTGAAGCATTGGCCAAGCAGGTGCAGACTTTAAAGGCGACTCAAACAAAAGCCCAGTACTTTCATGTGGACTATGCAAGGGAGAACACCACACGAATGAATGTGCAATCACTACTGAATCCATTCAGTATGTGAACAATTACAGTAACAAACCCCAATATGGTGGGAACTATTCTGGGAGCATTTATAATGGAGGTAACAGACAATATGGTGGAAACCAAGGCAACTAGAATCAACAGCAGAACCAAGGAGGAAATTACTATCAAGGTAATGACTCAAGGAGAGCAATGAATCAACCACCTCCTGGTTTTGATAATCAGGCTAGCACATCAGAACAAAAGAAGCCAAATGTGGAGGATATGTTTCAAAAGCTGATGGAAAAGATGGATAAGAACGAACAGAGATTTGGAGGTTTGGAGTCCACTGTGAAGCATCACGAAGCCACTTTGAAGAATATCGAGATGCAACTTGGTCAGCTTGCTAATGCTGTGCACCAGAGGCCAAAAGGAGCTCTTCCTAGTGACACAGTACCAAATCCCAAAGGGAGAGAAGCATGCAATGCTATTACTTTGAGGAGTGGAAAATTATTGCCTGGAAGCAAACATGTAGAAGACAAGAGTGATGATGTAGAAGAGGACCAAAAAGATGAAGTTGAAATAGAGGTGGAACTTGAGAAGAATGGTGAGCAAGAAAAAAATAAGTCTGAGAAGAAGGAAATACCAACAAGGGTGGGAAATGAAATCACCAAAAATTCCAATCCTTACAACTTCCCAGATTATGCTCCAAAAGCTCCATTCCCAGAGAGGAAGAAACCTCTACCAAAGAAGGGACCTCAATTCAATCGTTTCTTGGATATGATCAAACAAGTGAATGTTAATGTTTCTTTGTTGGATTTGGTTACAGCCATGCCTAAATATGCTAAGTATTTAAAAGATCTCATCTCAAACAAGGAGCAAATCTTGAGATGTGAAGTTCCAATGATGCTATCAGAGTGCAGTCAAGCATGGATGGTTCACAAATTACCTCCAAAGCTTAAGGATCCAGGTAGCTGTACCATACCTTACAAGATTGGAACCAGATATTTTGCAAAGGCCCTCTGTGACCTTGGAGCTGGAATCAACTTGATGCCATTATCCATTGCAATAAATATGGGTTTGAGTAGAAGGATTAGACCAGTTGCCGTGACACTACAGTTGGCAGATAGATCCTTGGTGACTCCTACAGGCTTGGTGGAGGATGTGTTGGTAAGTATTGACAAATTTACCTTGCCTGTTGATTTCATTATACTTGATATAGAAGAGGACCCTGAGGTTCCTCTCATTTTTGGTAGACCTTTTCTAGCCACTGGTGATGCTTTGATTGGTGTGAAAAACAAGACAGTCACGTTTAGGATTAACAATGAGGAAGTGGTTTTTGATGTAAACTATGTTATGAAGCAACCTCTAAATATGGAGTCCTGTTTTGCTATCAAAGCTATAACATGTTCTTCTCTGAATAATGTGAACAACATGCATGATTTTTCTATTGTTGATGAGTTAAGTGTTTGTGAGGATAATTTTGATGAACTTGATTTAGATGATGAGGATAAGAGAATTGTTTCTGAAATTGAAGATTTCATTGAATGTTGTTATTTGGAAGAGTCAATTTGTGAATTGCAAAATGATGTGGTGGAAGTTAAAATGCATGAAACAGTAGGGGAACATGATCATGAACCTATTGTTTAGGCTAACAAAAATTTTACTCCCACTGAGGTGAGGACTAGTGAGAATTTGTGCAGGAATGAAAAGCTTTTACCTTCCATTGTGGTGGCACCAAAGCTTGAATTGAAACCACTTCCACCTTATCTCAAATATGTTTTCTTGGGAGAAAATGAAACATTGCCAGTTGTTATATCTTCAAAGCTTGAAGGTTGGCAAGAGGAGAAGCTTTTGGAAGTTTTTGAGAAAATATAAGGTAGCTATTGGATGGACAATTGCTGATATAAAAGGCATAAGTCCAGGTTTATGTATGCACAAGATTTTGCTTGAGGAAAATGTTGTGCCAGTACGGGATAGACAGAGAAGATTAAATCCCCAGATGATGGAAGTTGTGAAGAAAGAGGTTATCAAATTGCTTGACTTTGGGATGATTTTTCAATTTCAGACAGCGAGTGGGTTAGTCCAGTCCAGTGCGTCCCTAAGAAGGGAGTGGTGACGGTTAAAAAGAATGAGGCTAATTAACTTCTGGCAACAAGAGTGGTAAATGCTTGGCGAGTTTTCATGGATTATAGGAAGCTAAATAAAGCAACTAGAAAGGACCATTTCCCTCTCCCATTCTTGGAACAATTGTTGGATAGAATTGCTGGCTACCTTTTCTACTGTTTTCTGGATGGATATTCTGGGTATAATCAGATTGCAATTGATCCCAAGGACCAGGATAAGACAACTTTCACTTGTCCTTTTGGCACATTTGCTTATAAAAGAATGCCATTTGGTCTTTGCAACGCCCCAGCTACCTTTCAGAGGTGCATGATGGCAATATTCCATGACATGGTGGAATCAATAATTGAAATATTCATGGATGATTTTTCTGTCTTTGGTATGACATTTGATGGTTGTTTGGAGAACTTGGCAAAGGTTTTGAAGAGGTGTGAAGAAATGAACCTTGTGTTGAACTGGGAAAAATGTCAATTCATGGTTCAAGAAGGAATTGTGTTAGGCCATAAAATTTCTCATGCTGGGATGGAGATAGATCGAGCTAAGGTAGATGTCATTGCAAAACTGCCTCCACCTACCAATGTTAAGGGTATCAGAAGTTTTCTTGGACATGCTGGGTTTTATAGAAGGTTTATTAAGGATTTTTCAAAGATAGCCAGACCTTTGTGCAGTCTCTTAGAAAAAGATGTTAAGTTTGAGTTTGGAACAGAATGTGTTGAGGCATTTGAAACTTTGAAAACGAAATTGGTGGAAGCCCCCGTGATAGTCACTCCCCATTGGGGTGAACCCTTTGAAATTATGTGCGATGCTAGTGATTATGCCTTAGTAGCTGTCTTAGGCCAGAGAAGAGACAAAGTGTTTCACACTATCTATTATGCTAGCAGGCGAATGAATGAGGCCCAAATGAATTATACAACCACAGAAAAGGAAATGCTAGCAGTGGTCTTCGCATTTGATAAATTCCGTGCTTACCTTTTGGGATCAAAGGTCATTGTTCATACGGACCATGCCGCATTGAAGTATTTGCTTGCAAAGAAGGAAGCAAAGCCACGTTTGATTAGATGGGTTTTGTTGCTCCAGGAATTCGATGTGGAGATTAAAGATAGAAAAGGCTCAGAAAATGTTGTGGCAGATCACTTGTCAAGATTGGAATCTCAAGAGCAAGATTCACCTGACATTTCGGTTAAGGAACACTTCCCTGATGAGCAGGTGTTCAAAGTGGGTGAACAGACACTGCCTTGGTACGCTGAGATTGCCAATTTTGTGGTTGCTGGCCAGATTCCATCTTATTATTCCAGTGACCAGAAGAAAAGATTGAGAAGTAATGCTAAGTATTACTTTTGGGAAGACAATTCTTTATATAAAATCTGCAGTGATCAAGTGATAAGAAAGTGTGTCAAGGAAGAAGAAAAGGAGGACATCTTAAAAGCATGCCATGAGGGCCATGTGGTGGTCATTTTGGATCAACTAGGACAGGCTTCAAAATCTTGCAATGTGGGTTCTATTGGCCACATATCTTCCTGGATGCCAGAATTTGGGTTGGAAAATGTGATCGATGTCAACGAACGGGAAACATCTCTTCAAGAAATGAGATGCCCTTGAACAACATCTTGGAAGTAGAAATTTTTTATGTTTGGGGGATTGACTTCATGGGGCCTTTCCCTAAATCAAGAGGAATGGAGTATATCCTGGTGGCAGTGGATTACGTTTCTAAATGGGTGAAAGCTGTAGCTTTAGCTCATAATGATGCCAAAAGTGTAACTGCTTTCTTGAAGAAATACATCTTTAACAGGTTTGGAGCACCCAGGGCTATAATAAGTGATGGAGGGACTCATTTCTGTAACAAGCTCTTTGAATCTTTGTTGGCTAGATATGGTGTTACTCACAAGGTTTCAACAGCGTACCATCCACAAACTTCTGGTCAAGCTGAAATTTCCAATCGGGAGATCAAGAGGGTTCTTGAAAAAGTGGTAAATCCAGGCAGGAAAGATTGGTCTTTGAAGCTAGATGATGCATTGTGGGCATACAGAACAGCTTACAAGACTCCAATTGGAGCTTCTCCTTTTCATTTGGTTTTTGGTAAAGAATGTCACTTGCCAGTGGAACTTGAACATAAGGCGTATTGGGCAATTCAAACCTTGAACATGAATCTGTCTGAGGCTCAATCAAAAAGAATGTTGGAGTTGAATGAACTGGATGAATTCAGATTCAATGCTTACATGAGTGCCAAGTTGTACAAGGAAATGACTAAAAGAATTCATGATGCAAGGCTTCAATCCAAGATCTTTGTTCCAGGACAATTGGTATTGCTTTATAACTCTAAACTTCGATTATTTCCTGGCAAATTGAAATCAAGGTGGGTTGGTCCTTTTAGAGTGGTTGATGTAAAACCTTATGGGACAATTGAAATCAAGAATTACAAGAATGGAAATGTGTGGAAAGTGAATGGCCATCGTCTCAAACTGTACTTAACTTCTCAGGACAAGGATAGCACTAATGTGGCACGAGATCCACATGAGCTATACTTAGATGATCCCATCATCTCAAATTGAGCTATGATGCACGGTCGGGCTGTGACTTTAAACCAAGCGCTCCTGGGAGGCAACCCTGATTTTCTTCCTTTGTTTTATTTGTTGTGATTTCTTTTCTTTGTTAATCCTAGTTTGAGTAGTATTGAGTAGAACTTTATGGCACAATCTCATAACATCACTTGGGTATATTTTTTGTAGAATCTCAGAAGGATGTTGGGCATTATTGATAGAAGCAGGGAGTACAATTTCACTTTTCCATCCATGTGAGGTACAATGAGTCTACATTATTTACAACTAAGATACCAACTTTGATGGTAAGAATTGTTGTTCATTCATGCATAATTGGTTAATCCATGACCGTGCCTGCATGACTGGTTGGGATGGGTTCAATTATTGAGAAGAAAGGAGATCAAGCTATGACCTGTCATTCACATGTGTTTGTTGGATAGTGAGGGTGTCATAGATATAAATTGCACATCTTCGTTCTGCATGCTCATTCCTCTTCTCTCTATAGTGCTTCCCTTGCTAGTCATTTTTCATTTTCAAAGTATGGATTACTATTCTCCCCACCAGAATTCTTTTGAATATGCTATCTTTAGTGAAGATTCTGGAACCACATCTTCTTCTTCTTCATCTTCTTCAGCTGATGAGGAGATGGTAATTGATTTTGAGACAGCTACTTGTCCACATTTTGTTAATGCTTCTGCTGAAAACTTTTATCATGGCTTTACTAATAGATCAGTCAGGATTGAGCGACCATTTCAGGAGCCTTCTAGGAGATTTGAGGATGTGATCTTCAGACAGTCGTGGTCTCATTTTGCTAGATCCTCAGTTGTGGTGAATATGGACATAGTTAGGGAATTTTATGCTAATTCCCGAGCTAGTGGTGTTCATTCAGTGTTCGTGAGAGGAAAGTATTTGAGGGTCACCCACCATAGTATTAATAGGCTTTATCTTCTTGAAGATTTTTCTCGTAACACATATTGTAGGTTGTTGAGAGCTGAGAATACCGATCATTTGTTGGCTTCAGTAACTTTACCTGGTGCTACATGGGTGAGGAATGATCGACAAGAGGTTTTATATGTGTCTACTGGTGAACTCACAGCCGAGGCCAAAATATGGTTAATGTTTATGAATTCCAGGATTCTTCCTACTAACCGTACCAATATAGCATCTAGGGAACGAGTTTTGTTGATTTATGCTATTTTACATGATTTCTCTATTGATGTTGGGAAATTGATCTTAGAGTTTATCAGGCGGGCACAAAGACGTGAGTTTGCACCGATGTATTTTCCAGCTCTGATAACAGCCATGGCTCGTAGCAAGGGAGTTGATATCACGTCAAATGCTAATCCTCAAAATCCTGAAGGACTTCTGGGACCTCCTCAGTGGCTTGCTCTTCAAGAGGAGGAAAGAATTGCAAGATTGTCTCGTGGTTTGTGAAACGTGGATGGCCAAGTTCCTTTGTTCTTGATTGTTTCATTTTGTTCACGGGGACCGTGTCATAGGCAAGTGTGGGGGAAGGCTTCGCCAAGATGTCTTGATTTTTAGTTACATTCTGAATATGTATGGTTACCATGATGATGGTTAAGGAGATTGTTTGTCATAATGGAATTGCGTGTAATATTAGTAGTGTTAATATTTCATTATTATGTTTAGTATGTTACATTTGGTCTGAGTGTTGTGTTGCGTTGGTGTTATATTTTTGAGTGTAGTGTTAAAGTGAAGAGATTTGTGTGCTAGTTTTGGTGTAAATATTTTTTTGTTATTGTTACAATTTTTGATTCATGGGTTTTGATTTCAATTTCACACACCTGCATTGATGATATGGATATCTGCATTTCTGAACATTTCTGAACATGAATTGAATTTTCTGAAAAGCTGAAAAAAATTGAAGTGGGATTGGATTGTTATTGAGTCGTGAATAGGAAATTGATATGCAATGAAAGAAAATTAGTGGAGTTCAAGAAAAATTCACGTGAAAATGAAATAGTGCTAGACTTTGTTTTGCTTTGTTTTCATGGTGGGTTGACCGAAGTGATAAGATAGCTTTGTCATTGTTGCTTTGTGTGATATGAATGCGTTGCTACCAAACAAAGAGCTGAAACTTCATTGAAATTGAATGGGTCCCACCTTTGAATGACTTGAATGTTTGCTAGTGTTTGGTGGGAATATTCATTCTACTTGTTGGTTGACCGATGGAGTAATTGAGTGAATGGCATAGTTCTTCTTATCTCTTGTTTTTCTATAAATGCATAATACATTGCTTGTTGCTTCAAGACATCACAAGTTATCCACACAAGTGCGGTGGTAGTAGGAGCATATTGTTGTTAACTCTCCACAAAGGTATGTCTCACTTTTCTTAAAGCTTTGTAAATTGTTGAGAGTTGTATAAGCATGCAAAGTAATGAAGTTGAGAGCATGCAATGATGAACGTGCAAGATATTATGTTAATTAGCCAAGGGAATAAATGCATGATAAGTGTGGGGGTGATTCAACATTTCGATTTCCAATTTTTCCAGCACTGCCATGATTCGGTGTTGTAAACATAACCTGAGTTAGGAATGATGAAATGAGGAGATTCCAGTTGCATCTTGTAGCTAACATGATGGTCTTCAATGTTTATGTTGTATATTTTTGCTAATTGTGGCTGGAACCTAGACTAAAAAATCTTTGAATGTGAAGTACATGTGAAATCAAGAATGTGAGATTTTGAAGCTGACAGGATTGCCAAGTCTCGGTATTTTGGGTATAACTTGCAAATGGAATGTCCGAATGTGTTGATTCCAGTGGTGAAGTTTAGCTAAGAGGAAGAGCTACATGTTTTCTGTTGGGCACTTTTGATAATTCTGCCTGGAGCATGATCTCATTTTGAGGACAATGTGTACTTACGTTATGAATTATAATCTGAGAAACTGCTGAATCTGAACATTTTTTTGGACTGTCTGTATTTTAGCCATAACTTGGCCATTTTGACTTCAAATGGGATGATTCTTGTCCTCAAATTTCGCTTAAAGAGTGCACTATAACTTTGATGTTTTATGTGTGAACTAATTCTGCTTGCTTCCTAGATGATTTTTACGATCTTATAATGCTGGTTTTCAGTTTTTGGGAATGTGTTTATAAAAGAAAATGCAAGTGTTTAGCAGTGTTCTTGATGTAATGGTTTTGCTTTGAGTATTATGTGACAAGCTGAACTTTTCTTCACAGAAATGGCACCAAAGAAAGATTCAACTTCAAGAAAAGCCTCAACTTCAAAGAAGGGAAAAGGAAAAGCTCAAGCACTCGATGAAATTGATTCTGACCCAGAGTATTTTCCGGATGATATGCAAATGTTTGAGGAACCTCCGCAATATGCGATGCCAGCTCCGACACCTAAGAAACGGAAAGGAGTCCCTGAGGTTGCTCTGTTCGTTGATGAGGATGCCATGAGACGTTGGGAACAAGGGTTCAATATGAAATATATACACGTAGAATGCGGGTTCAGTGTGGAGAAAGGGCCGTTTAAGAAGTTGATTAAATTTTACAAATTCCATGAGAAGCTTACGGTTGCCCCTGAGTTTTGCAATGTGAGCATTGCACGGGAATACTACCGCAAATGTAGGGTCTCCGTGGGATGGAGCTGTCTATGTGAGAGGCATTTGGGTTCAAATCACGAGCGAGATTATCAATGCACATTTGGGCACACCTGATTATCCTGAGGATCCGATCAAATTTCCAACCAATGAGGCATTGGATGAAGCTTTGATAAAAGAGTTGGCACATCCTGGGGCAGTTTGGGAGCTTAATTCAAAGGGGGAGCATAAGCATATTCGGAATGAATACTTGAAGAGTGACGTGAAAATATGGTTGTTATTTGTGTTGTCTCGCCTCATGCCAAGTTCACAAAGAACCGAGGTGATTCGGAACCGGTTGTTCTTAATTTCTGCAATTTGAAGGAAGCGCAAGATCGACGTAGGACGAATCATCCTTGCGAGCATCAAAGATGGAACTGCCCAGAATAGTAAAACACTCTATTTTCCTTTACTAATTCAGGAGCTTTGTGTGTCACAAGGAGTTGATGATCAGCTTGGTGCTTGGGAGAGGATGCAGTCTCCCATTCCTGAACAACTCTATTTAAAATACTTGGCACAGGACAAGGAATTGGAGCAAGCGAGGATTTCAAGTGCAGAGGCATCTCGGGTGGAGAGTGAATTTCCAACTTATGTTACAGATCAAGGGCAGTAGTCTTTTGATTTTGCATCTCTTCAAGGAGTAATTCAGGGTTTCCAGCTCTCAGTTGAAAATCGTTTTTCAGGCATAGAGGATAGGATGGATCGGCTGCAGGATGGTGTGAGAAACATAGATGAAAGGATGGAACGTATGCATGAAGGTTTTGACAATATGCAACAGGAGTGGATGTCACAAGCTGAACAAATGGAGCATAGGTTTGATGATTTATCCACGGTGGCTCAGCAGCAATTTGAAGTGTTATATCATAGGCAAGTGTGCATGCAGCGAGAGCTCGATAGGTGTAACAAGATGACGGTTTATTACCACTCAGATTCAGGACCCTCGAAGCCAACTCCAACTTCGGCACAGTTAGCAGGGTACCGAATCCCAAATCTGTCATGTGATATGGTTAGTGGTACAGTGCACGAGCTTCCACCTGGAGTGACAGCAAGCCCTTCTTTACATCCGTTACCCACATTTGGTCGTATACCTCCTATGCCTCATACTCCTACATTCATACCAAATCCAGAGTTTGCACCCGCTGCAAGGTTTCCATTGATAGCATCAGGCCAACCTCTTCAAGGACCTGTGCATGGCCCTTTTCATTATGTGCCACAGTCAATTGGTGTGCCCTCATTTGCTACTGCCTCTTTGGATGGACAATCTCTTTCCACACCAGTTGCGTTTGGATCTCCTTCTTCCTCAGCTCTATCATCGTCCTCTCAGGGAGTCCTTCATCCCTCTTAGCTTATCACATTGAGGACAATGTTTAATTTAAGTGTGGGGGAGGAGGTAGAATTTTGTGTGATGTGTGCTGTGGTTGCTATGCTATCTGATACTTTGTGTGTTGATTGTGTTGATTGAAAAAAAAATTTTATGCATGCGGTTGCTTTATATTGTGAGAAGGGGGGTTTGAAGTTGGGAGTGATTTTGAAGATTTCTGGACTTTCATGTTGATTGAGATATGCTGAGTTGAAGATTATGTGAAGTTTCTTGAAGTGAGGAATTTTGTGAAGTTGAAGAATGGAATGATTCTACTTTGATGAATCTTGTGAAGTGGTGCTTTGTAAAATTTGAAGTGTCTCTTTGAAGATTGTTGCTATGATGATTTGCTAATGTCATGGAGGAGGAAATGTTAAGAGCTTAGTGTGAAGTTTTTCTTATTGTATTGTTGAGTGATTAGAAAGCAGTATGTAGTTTGCTACTTGTAAGGGTTTTAATGTATTATGTCTCTCGGGTTTGTTTGTGTGCTACATTTTGAATCAATGAAATTGAAGTGCGTAGTGTTGTGTGCAAGGGTTTGAATTATGATGTGAGTGGTGAGAAGAAAACGATTTGGTAATGTTTTGAACCTTTAGTCTTGATAAGAGGGAGAAGAATACAAAAAGAGAGTGAATAAGAAAGATCAAATTGAGAAAATGAATTATCACCCTGTATGTGAAACTTTGTTCTTAGTTCACTTTGGCTTATTCCAAGTTCATCACAAATAAACTTGTTTTGAATCTTGCATGTGAAAATTTTTGTTCTTGGTACTAAGTTTGAAGAAATTGGTATATTTTGCTGACTAAGGCCCGATGTTAAAGTAAGATAGATATGCCATGCAAAACTCAATTGACATAGGAGGTAATGTGTATGAATTCGTTTCCGTTTGTTATGCATTTATCTGGTGTCTCCAGAGTTCGTGCATGGTTAGTCAATTTGGGTTTCTTATGAACATGTACTTGCACAAGAAATGATATGGGAGAAAAAGCCATATTGGCAAACTGGGAAGGAAAAAGCCATAAGAACCTGGCAATCAAATATGGAGAAAAAAGCCATAAAACCCAGGCATTATTTCAGTCATCAATATGTGCACCAATGTGTAGCACTAATGTGCAGAATAAGGGCAATGTCCCATAGAGTACCAATGTACGCATAGGTACCATTGATCTTGTGATTGCATGTTCATAAGAGTGGACAAAGAGATTGGCATGTATTGAATGGTATGTGAGACTAGCTAGAAGGTGTATAACAAAGGAATAGATGAAGTGCACGTTCCTCAGCACACACTTGCACGCATGACATTTTGGTCTTTATTCATTGTGCCTTAGTTGATAATTTGTATTGAAATCTGAGAGCTAGGTACCATGAACCATCAAAGTGTTGTGTGTGTGAAAAAAATGTTTTGATGAATTTGGATGTAGTCAGGGTGGATGTATGAATAATGTGTTGCATATGGGTGATAAAAATGGGTAAATTGAGTGTATCTTGGCTTGAGGGCAAGCAAGAGTTCAAGTGTGGGGGAATTTGATAAGTTGGTTTTATACCAACTTAAATGTCTTAATTTACTTGGCTTTTGACTTGTTTTTCATAAGTTAGGGCAATGTTTTGTTTGTTGTGGTGCATTTATGTGGTTGGCAATTGGTTGTACTAAAATGGTTAAAAGAGACCAAAAATGATGATGAACTTAGGCAATTGTGTGCTTGATGTTAATTGGTAAGGTTGAGAGGTCAAAACAATTAGGAAATGGATGAAACCGAAAATGCACAATTGGTTATTTTAGGGTTTTGACAACTTTGAGTGTGAATTTGTTTTGGGCATAACTTTCTTGATACTAATCCAATTGGTGAGTTCTTTGGTGTTCTGAAAAGCTCTTTGAATGCACTACATTTCTTATGTTTTAGCTATTTTCCAATTGTGTGTGCAAGACTATGAAATGTGAGTTTCTTTTAGGAATACCATTCATTAGGGTTTTAGGTTTTTTTTTAGGGTTTTATCTGCCTGCCACGGTTTGGTGTTTTGATGAAAACTTGAGGTTTAGGCATCCAATGGTGCTGTTTCTTGCACCATTGGAAAGCTAAGAGGAAGATCTAGAACTTTTAAGTTCACCACCAAGTTAGAATCAGAGGCTAATACACACTTATTTGGCATGAAAGTAGGGTGTTGTGTTGAAATGGATACTTTGCCAACATTGTTTGCCAATTCGGCCAACCATTGTGCCAAGACTTTGCCAAGACTTTGCCGAGTTTTACCAAACCAATGAGCTAAAACCATTGTGTCATGACCTTGCCAAGAATTTGCCAAGCCTTGCCAATCAAACATTGCCAAACCATGCCAACACAACTTTGCCGACCTTGCCAAGCACCACCTTGCACACTTTGGCACGACACTCAAACATTCTTGGCACGCCATTCATACACTTTGGACCACCATCTCTTCACAGCTTAATACACTAGCATACCCTTATTGGCACATCACTTGGCATGGAACTTGGAATTGAGTTCAGCAAGCACAACACACTTGGCACCTCACTATGCACTTACCTTGGCACAACATTTGCACACTCTAAACATGCTTGTACTCACATTGGCATAGGGAAGAACTAGGTAGCTAAGCACATTTTTGCCCACGACATGACTTTGAGGACATAAAATTTGGCCTACGACATGTCGTAGGCCAAACTCAAGAAGACAAAAAAATGGCCTACGACATGTCGTAGGCCATTCTTGAGGAGTTGATTTTTTGTCGTGGGCAAAAATGTGGACATGAAGTTTTGGCCTACGACATGTCGTAGGCCAATTCTGGAACAACAAATTTTAGCCTACGACATGTTGGAGAAGTATTGGAAAAAAAATGGCAAAGTGTTGGAGTGTTGTTTCATAGGTTTTAAAATTTGTCACACTTTAGTAGTTTGGTCATAACATTCTCGTTTTAGCTCCAAATTGGGTGATTTTGATGGCTATGGATAGCTAAGACATGGTGTTACAACTTTCATGTTTTAAGGTTTACTTAATTCATAGTGCATCATGATCAAATATTGGTGGGAAGTTGCTGCCATGAAATACTTTGTGTTTGAGTTTCTAAAAAATTGGCTAAGTGTTTAACTTCTGATTTCTGAAAGTCCAGGCAGCTGAAGGCGTGGTTGTCTGTGGCAAGAAGGTGTGAATCTTTAAAGACTGATCTGCTTGGAAGCTCGCGGAGTCGCTGAAGGCGTGAAGAGTCCAGGCTTGAAGGCGTGGTTCGACTCTGATTTCTTCACCTGGATCTGTGAGCAACGAAGGCGCGACAACTTAAGCCTGAAGGCGTGCGGCTCGTGGCTGAGATTGATGAAGGTGCTGGAAATTAACACCAAAGGCGCTGGAGTGTTGAATACTTTTTCAAACTTGGAATTTTTGACATTTTTGGCTGATTTTTAGTTCCTTCCCTTAAGGACACTTTTGTAATATTTGATACATTCTACGGTGCGTTTTAGTTACGTTTTTCCAACTCTATATATAGGGAAGGTAGCTAACATGTAGGGGGGATTCACTACTCATATTTTCCATATTGTAACCGACTTTTGATTAAAAAAAAAGAGCGGGAATTCTCATTTTCTCTCTCTAGATCTACTTTCTCTCACTAAACATTTCTTCTCCAATCTCAACTCCGATTGTGAATTTTGTACTGGATTCCTCTTTCTTATTCTCAATTGACAAAGGAATCAACAATTCTCTCGATTTAATCGGTAAATTCTTCCAATTAAGTGAGAATGAGCTTATCAATGTTGGAATTTGTTGATTTTGAAATGAGAAAGATGTTTTCTGACTAAATCTATGATATCTTAGGATTCTTAATAGATGAATACGTGTTTTAGTAGATTGTATGCTATGCAATCGATCTAATTGTTGAGTATTGAAATCACATTTGAATTGAGCATAAGCATATGTTGAATTTCATAATTCCTAGCTAATCTTGAATAGATCAAGCTTCAATTGTGGTCGACATGCTAAATTGAGGAGTGATTAATCAAAGTTAGCAAAGTTGCATGAATCAAGAACTAAATTGTGATTGTTTAATTCTTTGCACTTGTTTTCTGTAATCAAATCAATTCTGAGACTCAGGCCTCGCCATAGGAAGTGTGAATGAATTGAAACACTAAGAAAAGTGTTAAAAAAGCTTTCTGTGTTAACAACGATGATATGCGAACCCTAGGATGGGCCTCGCCATGGGAGTTCTTAGGACTTTGCATGTTAGAGTAGTTAGCTTGGACAATTGAGACTTTGCGGAGCTTATACCACCATTCTCAGGCCTCGCCATGGGTGAGGATGGTGATTTGGGGGTACAAGCAGTGGTGTGGTCGCCATGATGACCACATCTTGGACTTCTAGGCAATTTAGGTCTCCATTGCATTTAATTGTTTACTGATTGCATAGCATAGATTTACTAAGCCTGTGTTCATCCAATACAAGAATCCTGAGATATCTGTTTTGTCCTTGCTTGTTGCTATATTTTGCATCTTTGTTTTCGTTCTTTTGTGTTGAATTTTCCTTTTTCTAGTACTTAAATTCCGAGACTAAGACTTTTAGAACAATTTTGTTCAATTTTCTTGACCTATGCCTTCCCTGTGGATTACGATCCCTGCTTCCACTTCTACAGTAGTTGTTAGGGTAAAATTGACGAGGTACGACACTCGACCATCAAAAGCCCAAGCACGCCATCTTGGTCTTCAAAAGGTCCATGACTTCGCGACGGTAATCTGCCAGAATCACGTCACTCAACTTTGTATGCACGTGTCATAATGATAACGTCCGAATCTCGCAAAACGTAAAACATAAAGTTTGTAGCTCCATCTCGTATCGTTCCAGGGCTTCTTGAAGCACCAAATTCCGACTTATATCGAAAGAGATATGTCAAGAATACCAAACTGTGGCAGAATCTTCCAGCACATAAAATTTGTCTTTGACACCTTGGACATGGACATGGTTCATTCTCATCACATATATAAATCCATGCAAATGTCTCAAATAAGTCGAGATCTGTACAGTCGAGCCCTCAAGACAGCAAAATGTATGAAAGGGAAAAGAGAGAGAAAAACCTAATCTAAACTATGAACCCTAATATAAGGAATGCTATGCTCTGTTGTGTGGCCGCTCTCCTCCTTCGCTCTTCTTCTTGAAGCTGCCTCTGCCTTTTATAGTTTTTCTCCGGGTGACTTGGCTCGTAGATTCCTGGAAGCTTCCTTCTTTCGCGGGGATGTCGACACGTGTCTCTGCAGATATTAATCAAAGCTCAAGTGAGGACATGTGCCGGGTGCGAAACTTAACACATAAGAATTGTCAATGCCAAATATCAAATAGTTGGTGCTCGTGGGAGAAATGCATCAAATGTCTGCTTGAGTTTGTTAAGTGTGCGAATGAACAAAGTGTAGTGCATGGAACATGTATGCAAAAATGACTAAGTAAAAATACACGAAAAAGAAAACAAAGTGCGCGTGTGCATAGTGTGAGTGGCGGGCGCACCGTGTGCCCGCCGTGAGTGGTGCGGCGCAGCTTGCGTCCGCACCGTGTAAATGTGTGTGTGGGTTTAGTGTAGTGTAGTGTGTGTAAGTGTGGTGTGTTAGTGTGTGTAAGTGTGATGTTGTGACTTGTGTGTTGTGTGTGTAAGTGTGGTGTATTGTGTGTGTAAGTGTGAGTGTGTGCAGGTGTGGTGTGTTAGTGTTGTTTGTGAGACCTGCATGATTTACTAATGAGACCTGCATGTGTAAATGTTGAGGCCTCCATGTGTAATTGCTGAGACCTCCATGAATGCTTGAGACTTGTAAGGCCACAATGGCTACGTGTGTGCTTGTTTCAATTTCATGCACAATTCACATCATTTACATAGCACTTTGACATTTTCCACATCCATCATATCATGAGCATTCTTGCACGCAAGTCATAAATCAAGCACAATTTACACAAGTATTCGATGGAAAAGCTCAAGTAGACAAGACAAATAAGTCGGTACAAACCCGACTTATCACAAGCAAAATGCAGATAAAGTGGCTACATAACAGAGCCACGCTGTGCAAAAGAAGGCTAAAATTGAATAGCGTGGTTACTAGGTTAACCACACCAAAAGAACGGATCAGCAAACCTTGGCCGCACCAAAAAAGAACCAGCAACACATACCAAGGGGGAAGCTTAATACACGTAGCATGAGCGAGAAAAAAAAGGTAGAAGCACAACTCTAATGCGCAGCGTGGCTACATGTTGGAGCCACGCTGTGAAGAATTAAGCTGAAAAGTCACAGCGTGGTTCTGTCGTGTAACCATGCCAATCTTCAGATATTGTGCAAGACAATTAGGCATCGGTTGCTGCAGGTCACGTCATGGAGCTTCGAGTGAAGAATTCACAGTGTGGTCAAACTATTGGCCACTCCCGATGACACAATATTGTACTTTTTATATTTTTTTACGTCCTTTTTAATTTTATGGTCATTCTCTACCTAATTTTTGAGGTTCAAATTGTAGTTTTTAACTCTCTAAAAGTAGGATTTAGTATTTTTAGAAGTTGTAAAGTATAAGTAGTAGTCTAAAAATAAAATTAAAGTGAGTCTTGAAGATTAAAGACTAGGATTCATAGAAAATATTGTATTATCATTTTTGTTTTTCTTCCTCGAGAAGCAAAGCTTGAAGTGAACTCTAAGGTAGAAATTAGCAAGTGAAAAAATTTGGATCTTAATTGCAGATTTCAATAGGAGAAGTCAACTTTACTTTGATTTAACAAAGGGGCGACTCTTTCTTCTACTTTTAATGGCTTTTACAATGAATTTCATTATACTTTGTGTGCTTATTTTTACCATAAGTGGTTAGTTTTCTAATGGGTTCTTATGGAAGTTGGTTTTGGTTCACTAAAGAATGATAATATGAGTCAATACTTATTATGGGTAGTCCAAATTATGACCTTGCATGTTTATTACATATTGGGTTCACTCTAGTAGTGCTATATATAAACTTGATGTGTGACCATGGATGGGTTCAATAGTCTATTGAATTTGTCTAACTTGGAAATATGTATTGGGGTTGGGGTTACTTAGATTGGGTTTTTCCTCTCACCATAAATGAGTGCTTAATATAGGTATTAATGTATCCTAGTGAAAAGTACTTCTTTGATGCTTGGCTTGAGGATGTGTCCATACAACTAATGCTTATGGTAGACTTGTGTATGATAGAGAGAGATTTGATATTCTATTGATAGGCTACTAGACTTAATCAAATCAAGTGAGTGATAAGGAGTAGGAATTCCCATATTTACTGAGTTTTCATGCTATTTGAATGTAAGTCCATACAAGTAATGCTTATAATAGACTTGCATGAGACTAGTGATGGATTTGGTAGTCTATTAATGGGCTACTAGACATAACTAATGGACAAAAGATGAATGGCGAGTGATTCAATAGTCTATTGATGGGCTATTGAACTTAGCTAAATTAACCAAATGCATGATAAGGGTTATGCTTTCTAATTGGGGAACACTTAGGATCACTAGTGTATCTAGTTCTTAACTGGTGCAAACTTAGGATAGCCACTCTCCTCACCACAAAGGATAGTTGGCTTAGGGTTAGGAGACGGTGGTATAGTTGGTAATTAAACATACCTCTAGTTAACTAATTTTTCCCTTATTTGAATGAATCATAATAAGGGAAGACTCCTGTTGAGGGTTTGAACGACCCATACCAATATCCCCCATAAGTTTCATTCTTGACTATATTGTTTATAATCATTTCTTGTGCCTGTTGTTGGAATTTGAAAGAGTATTGGTGTATATTAAGTCTCTATTTTGTTGTTCACTCTCCAAAATACTCACACACTCAATCACGTACTTTAGATTAAAAAATTCCTAAACGAAACCCCCTCCTTGTAGGAATGATCCTTAAACTATGTTAGGACGTATGTTGGAACTTATCTTTCGTGCATTTCTTGAAGTTAAAATTTGAGTAGAATTAACACATACTTAGGTTTTGCAACAAGGGTGTGGATGTTTTGTTCAAGTTAGAGAACCATGCACATTGTTACCATTATTTACAAGAGAATTTTAGTTCATTTATAAATAGGAGTTCCACGTTAAGGTTGACTAATACAACCTAAAAATGAGCTCACAAAATTCTTGATGAAATTGCCTATGCACGGACCATGGATTCTTATGATAAGGCACTTCAGAAGTTGCTTGATTTCCAACCAAAACTCCATGAATAGGTTCTAAAAAATAATCTAAAACATTGGATCATTATGTTATTTCCAAAGTAATGTTGGGATTGGCTTAATAGTAATATAACAAAAAGGTTTAATAATTGGATGGGAGAAGCGAGATTTTACCCTATTGGAAAGATGATGCAAGCTTATACAGCAAAGTACTCCCAATTATTACTAAACAAAGTCAATGATCTACTTTCTTGGAAATATGGGTATTAAAAAGCGAATCAAAGATAGATTACCTAAAAACATCAGTCGAGAGTAGGGTTTAAGTGTGAAACAATGACCTCTATCTGAAGTTGAAATTTTGAGCACCGTAAAGGGACTATTGTAATTAATCTTTCTCTTCATAGTTGTATCTATATGGAATGACAAATGACTGGAAGCCCATGTCCTCATGCATGTCGTGCCACTCAAAATTAAAATTGTAATAAATATGATTGCATTTTCGATTGTTGTACAATGGAACTTCAAGAGAAAATCTATACCGAGTTAAAGCCTAGAATTTCAACCATTGACATGCCTATACCTAATGATTTACCTATTGCATCTATTCAAGATGAAAACATGGAAACAACATCTTCACGATGTGCATTGCTATCTCCAAAGACCAAGTGGCCTTCTAATCGACCGCGTAACAGACGAATTAAATCACAATTTATCAATAGAAGACCTTTACGATGTTCTCGCTATCATACCATTGGTTATAATTATTCTACATGTAGAGAATCATTATAGAATTACTAACAGCACCAATTTTGGTAGTGTCGTTTTTGTACCAAAATAAATTACTTACTCTAAATGATAAACAATAATATAGCAAGAGTAAGGTCGATCCCACAAGGAACGGAAAAACTATCTATTCTAGTTAATTCAAGAAAATTGCCACAAATAATATTTATTAATGATTAAACTAAAATAACTAAAAGAAATTAATGGAAAGAAATACACAAAATAGAAAAACCCTGAAAATAAGTAAATTCACATTAACTAATTATCTATCGATCATAGACTCAAGGATTAATTAATATTATGAATCAATCAGCTATACGCTACCGAGAATCAGCTCCGACGTAGCCTAATTTCTCCTTAATTTATCGATAATTGACAAGAATCAACTTAATCAATTATTTCACTAATTCTAACACAACCCGGCTCGAATCAGCCAACACCAGATTTAGTGTTAAAACAGCATTAAAAATAGAGAAACCCAATTCTAATAAATTACAATCATGATCAGCATGTCACAATTTATAAGTCTAATATTCCCATCTACCGAGACAATAGCTTCACCACTAATTAATCCTATCTACTAGGTCCAGTGAAATAATAGGAGATTAATTGGCACTATTTAGATTAATTAAACATGGCCAGTATCTAAAGAATACAAACAATTAACGCTATGTAAAGAGAATTTTTGAAACTAATAAAATATTAATTAGATTAAAACAATTCGGTCTCACTAGTAAATAACAGTTAAAGCTTCATTATTTATGCCGGAAAAACAAACTACTCACAAAGCATAATTAAAGATGAAATTAAATTAAATAAACAAAAGTAAAAAATAAAATGCTGTATGGAATTAACCACTGTCGTTCGCTCGAACGACGGCTGAGTCTGAAACATCAAACAACGAACGAAATAAAACTACGAATTTATTTACTACTAATCTACATACTACCTACCAATTATTACTAATTAACTTGCTCCCCTCATATAAGAAAAGCAAGCTTTATTCTCAAGTAATAAAAGCAATTAAAACCTTCTAAAAGTCTAATAAAGGAATAACTCTTTTTTTTCCAAATAAATATGCCACATGTCGGCCAACCTTAATAGTCTCTCTTTCATTATGATTTCTCATTGAAGAACTACCACACAACAGCTAAAGACTAAATACCAGTCTATTCATTCAATACTTCTCTTAAAAATTTCCATAAAAGAGACATTTAGTTTGTAAGCAGTTCATGAGTTATAGAAGTATTTGTATTTCTTATTGCCACACCATTAAATTTTCACTAGCACTTGGTGTGACACCAAAACTGGAAATTAGTGCAACAACAACAGAATAAACCTGCATATATCAAACACAGTCAAATATATAATTAACCTAGAGAGTTGTTCACTGACTGGTGTTTGGGATGTTAAAGTGAAACGGTGTCAGAGAAGATGAATATACTAGTGACAGGAGGGACAAACTATATAGGAAGCCATACATTTACTAGTCACTCGTGCGAGAAAGTAAACTAAACTATGTTATGAATGAAAATGGTGGCAAGATAACACTACCTTGCTATATATTTGCCATGAGCATATTATGCTTCATAATTTGCAATTCTAATAACAATTAGCAAATATACATCTTCAATAATTAACCAGGAAGAAGCACAATCCAGTTATCAACACTTGGGGCTCCTCCAATTGTGAGTACTCTAATTGTTGGGAATGTTGATGATCCTGATGATCAAATCCTCCTTTTTTTTAAAATTTTCTATGTAGAAGTCTGAAAGCTAGTTTATCCTTTAATAATTGAATATAAAATTATTGGCAAAAAATTTTAGTAGATGAATAGTGATTAATTGTTCTGTGTTCTGATTACCCTTGCAAATCTTTCTCTAATAATCTAATTTTAGGGTTTAAGGGTTATATTTTAAATTAAGAATTAAAATTTTAAGGAAGATAGTGTTTGAACCTAAACTGGCTGTGGAAGGATAATAAAGTTTTTTACTAAATATATAAAACAATAAGATTATTTTAACACCTTTCATACTAAATATGTTAAAGTTAAACCCTATTTTATAATAATGACGTGAGACGTGCCCTTTTTCTAAAACTTTTCCAAAAAAAATCACCTATAACTTTAATCGTTAACTCTTCTGTGAATTCATCCAGTTTTTCTTCTATTCTACCCTAAATTCAAGTAAAAATTTCTATTGATGAATTATAATAAGAGTTAACACAACCAAGGCCAATTAAGAGCAAGAAAATAAAACTAAAATCCAACCATATTGATGAAATCAATGGATATTACTTTTTTTTACCAACATGATAATTGATACACAACTCCATGATCGGCTCTGACTCAGTTTGCTACAATTGGATAGAAAATCCTTAACCCCAAACATTAAAAAGATTGAATCTTAGGTAGAAGTAGAAGACACTACAATTGATTGGAGAATACAATTGATTGATAAGTCAAAAAAACGCTACAAACACAATGAATTGTGCTTGGTAAGTACAAATAGGTTTAAAGAACCTTAAGAGAAAATCTCCTTACAAAAGTTATATTGCAAAATTTTGCTGATAAGTTGGTTTTATACCAACTAATATGTGTTAAATCACTTGGCTTTTGTTGTGTGTTTTATGTACATATGTGAGGTTTTGAGAGGTTTTATGTATTTATATGTTTGCAATATGAAAATGATCAAATGGTGCAAGGAAGAGAAAAAATGGTGGTAATTGAATTTAAAAATGTAGGATGAAAATGGAGGAACCGAAAATGCATATTTGGCCAAATTAGGGTTTTGGCAGTTTTGAGTGTGAATTTGTTTTGAGCATAACTTCTTCAATACTAAACCAAATGATGAGTTCTTGGATGTTCTGGAAAGCTATTTGAGTTTCTTATGTTTTAACTTTCTTCTAATTCTGTGTGTAAATATGAGAATCGAAAGCATCTTGATGATTGCTACTTCATAATTTAGTTATTGAATTCATATTGCCACAGTTTGGTAGATTGTTAATAACTCGAGCTACAGACCTCCAAATAAGGTGATTCTTGATCCATTGGAAAGCCATGAGATAGACCTAGAACTCTTATGTTTACCATCAAGTCCAATTCAGGAGTTATGTCACACGAATTTGGTGTAGAAGTTGGGTTCTAAGCTGAAATGAACACTTAGCTATTCTAAAGCATCACACTCACAAAACGCCTCACAAGCACTCACACAAACACCTCACGGGCACTCACTTCACACTACACTCTCGCACAGCTGCACACTCACTCTCGCAACACTCACTGCACACACGATGTGCGGCGAGCTCACCTCGCCCCACATGCACCTCGCACACACTCATGCGGCGAAGTTACTTCGCCGCATGCACTCTCGCACATCCTCACAGCACACATACACATCACTCTCACACACCTAGCGCACTACACTCGCACACAAGCACAACACTCCTGCACACACTCTTGCATTCACCGCACACCACTATCGCATGCACTCTCGCACACACATTGCGGCGAGGTCACCTCGCCGCAATGCACTCGCACACACTCACTACATCACACGCACACATCTGCACATTTGCACTCAAATAATGCATATGACCTCGCCGCAATGCACTCGCACACACTCACTACATCACACGCACACATCTGCACATTTGCACTCAAATAATGCATATATCTCATTTCACTCATGCACACACGTATAGCATACATTCAATTCACAAATCATTTCACTCATGCATTTCATTCATTTGTTCCAGCTAGCATTTACAGCCTTTATGTTTTGGTTTTTGTTTGTCTCCTTGCATTTCACAAGTTCTTATACTCATTCATACATTCATTCATGATACATTTTTGCTGCTTGTGTTTTGCATTTTTAAAACACAACATCTTCAACACCAATTCCACTTCACATTCATAACAACATTCTTATTCCACTTCACAACATTCACAAATCCTTAACATATTTCTTCATTCAGTTTGTACACTTCACACAAATATCTCACTTCATAACATTCATTCATTTTGTACACTTCACTTTAACAACATTTCATAACAACATTCCTCACTCTTACACACACTTCACAATTCATTTGCATTCATTCATTTCACAAACACTCACACTCTTTAAACACCTCACACCAACTCTCACACTCGCACATGCACGGCGAGGTCTCGCCACGAGACCTCGCCATTAAAATCATTGCATGGCGAGACCTCGCGGCGAGTTCTAGCCAGCAAAACGCACACACGGCGAGACCTCACGGCGAGGTCTCGCCACACACACACACTTCACGGCGAGACCTTGCCGTGAGGTCTCGCCATACAATTTTGTCCATGGAATGTTCAGCTTTGTGCACTAAAATGATTGGGTCATAACTCGCTCATCTTATCTCCAAAATGGGTGTTGCAAGCGGCTGTGGAAAGCTGAGATCAAGGGCTACAATATTGATGCTTTAAGTTTTCTCTAATTCACAGTGCATCATGATCAAATCTTGGTGGGAAGTTGCTGCCATGAAGTGTTACGTGTTTTGAGTTTTCAGAAATTTGGCTAAGTGTTGAAGCTCTGAATTTTAGATTTCACCTGGCAGTTAAAGGCGTGAAGCTGCGGAGCGGGAAGGCGTGATCTACTAAAGGCTGGATTGTGTGAAGATTCGCTAAGTTGACGAAGGCGTGGAATTCCCAGGATTAAAGGCGTGGTTCGACTCTGAATTCTTCACCTGGGATCCTGAGAAGTGAAGGCGTGCTCTGGACAAGCTGAAGGCGCGGAATAACTGCTGAGGACAATAAAGGCGTGACTGAAGGAACGCTGAAAGCGCTACATTGCTGAACTTCTCTTCAAACTTGGAATTTTTCACAATTTAGGCTGATTTTTAGTCATTTCTTTTAAGGGCACTTTTGTAATGCTTTAGATATTTTACGTTTGCGTATTAGTTAAGTTTTCCCAACTCTATATATAGGGAAGGTAGCTAACATGTAAGGGGGATTTTCGGAGGAGAGAATTTTTAGAGAATATTCTAGAGTTTAGAATTATCATTTTGAATTTCTCATTTTCTCTCTCTAGATCTACTTTCTCTCACTAAACATTTCTTCTCCGATCTCAACTCCGATTGTGAATTTGGTTTGGATTCATCTTTCTTATTCTCAATTGACAAAGGAATCGACAATTCTCTCGATTTAATCGGTAAATTCTTCCAATTAAGTGAGAATGAGCTTAACGTTGGAATTTTGTTGATTTTGGAATGTGAAAGATGTTTTCTGGCTAAATCTATGATATTTTAGGATTCTTAACGGATAAAAACGTGTTTTAGTAGATTATATGCTATGCAATTGATCTAATTGTTGAAGTACTAAAATCACATTTGAATTAAGCATAAACATATGTTGAATTTCATAATTCCTAGCTAATCTTGAATAGATCAAACCTCAATTGTGGTCGACATGCTAAATTGAGGAGTGATTAATCAAAGTTAGCGAAGATGCATGAATTGAGAACTAAATTGTGATTGTATAAGCCTTTGTACTTGTTTTCTGTAATCGAATCAATTCTGAAACTCAGGCCTCGCCATAGGAAGTGTTAATGAATTGAATCCTTAGGAAAAGTGTCAAAGGAGCTTTCTGTGTTAACAACAATGATATGTGAACCCTAGGATGGGCCTCGCCATGGGAGTTCTTAGGACTTTGCATGTTAGAGTAGTTAACTGGGAGAGTTGAGACTTTGCGGAGCTTCTTCCACCATTCTCGGGCCTCGCCATGGGAGAGGATGGTGATTTGGGGGTACAAGCAGTGGTGTGGTCGCCATGCTGACCACAGCTTGGACTTCTAGGCAATTTAGGTCTCCATTGCATTTAATTGTTAACTGATTGCATAGCATAGATTTACTAAGCCTGTGTTCATCCAATTTAAGAATCCTGAGATATCTGTTTCATCCTTGCTTGTTGCTATATTTTGCATCCTTGTTTTCGTTCTTTTGTGTTGAATTTTCCTCTTTTTAGTACTTAGATTCTGTGACAAGACTTTTAGAACAATTTGCTCAATTTTCTTGACCTACGCCTTTCCTGTGGATTACGATCCCTACTTACGCTACTACATTAGTGTTTTGGGTAAAATTGACGAGGTGCGACAACTCGTTTATTAATTGCTAAGTTAGGAAGAAAGCTACTATTTAAAGGGAAGGGAGTTTCAAAGAGCAAATCTTTAATTATATAAAACCTTAAAACTTAAATAGCAAAAGAACCGCCTTGGCTTCGCGACACTGTGTAGCTCATAAGTAGGTCTTCTCTTTAGCTTCGTGGTTAGGAGTTGCAGCTATTTCTCTTAGTGTTGTGACATAACATCGCAATGTTATGTAGGATGCAAGTTCTCGATCTTAAAAATTTAGCTAAGTTTTGGGAAGATTTCTCTATGTTTTATGCCATCTTTTCTTTACTATTGCAATAGCGTCATCACGACACTTCATTGTCTTGTTACAAAAATTGTTGTAACTCTACTTGCTCTTTCATAGTGTCACGCCCAAACGTCTTGACACAACCTCTGAGTTTTCTTTGTATCATGACGTGGTGTCGCAATACGGCTCATCTACTTCCAAATGATCACTTTGCTATACGCATCGATGTTGCCTTCCAATCTCTTTCAGTGTTAAGACATAGCATCTTGATATTGCCTCTGGACTCTCCAATTGCAGCTATTTCCCCCCCTTTTCTTGCACCACTTTGCTCCTTTGGTGCTTCATGCATCCTTATATCATTTTCTTGAAGTTGAACCTAACACTGTTATACCTTTCATCTCATCTCCGATGCTATCATTTTCCTCCTCTTCAAAGTGATTCGTTCTCAAATCCGCATAGATTATTCTTTTAACATCTACATGGAAAAAACACTAATTAGTAACTACACATGTAAGGATAATCACCTTATCACTAATTAGCAAACTACCCAGAAGATCACTAAACTTTCACTATGTCCGGCTTTTGGTCACTAAACTTTTAAAGTTGTAAAAAAGGTCACCAAACTCTTCAAAAACACAACTTTTGGTCCTTCAGTACAATAGCTCCATAAGTGGAGACGAAAATCACCTTTTTGAATGGTATTTTTGTCTTTTTCTTCTTCCTCTTTCTTCTTCCTCCTCCTCCTCCTTCTTTCTTCTTCTTCTTCAAAACCCACTTCTCAGATCATCATCGTCGTCTTTATCGTCATCGTCGCCCTCGTCAATGTATTCAATCCCGTTACGAGAAACTACTAGTAAATCATCACCTGATGATGATTCCACCATATACAAGCATCTACACTTGATCAATGTACGATCATCTATGATCATGATAGACTGTGCCTCAGTGATATTAGGTCCCGAAACATCCCAAACCCAAACATGTCCTGAATAACCAATGGCATAGAATTTTCCATTAAAATAATTCACGTCGCTGAATGCACCGTCATTTGATTGTATTCTGGTCCAACACTTGTCTCCAGGCCTCCAAAATCCCTGATGCATTCCAGTACTGTGCACCACCATGAGAACAAAGTCTGTCGTGTCCGATGGATTCGCCGACAGTACTGCTCGTGCTAAAAAAGTGACTTGGGGATCGGCACAGTTGTAAGCATAGCGTTCATATTCAGGCAAGGTGTTCAAATTAGGAAGCTGGATTTGTGCACGAGAGAAAGGATGCAACAAACTTATCTCTTCGGATCTTCCTACCATAATAAACCACCCTCTTGATTCTATGCACTTTTTACTCTTGGCTTCCAGGACAGAAATCCTCATACAAATCTTACCTCTGGATAGACTGTAAAGTTCTCAATCGTCACTATCTTTCTTCTCTGCAAGCATCAACAGTGGAACAGTGGGCCAAGACTTGAGAAATTTAGTGATCGTTGCGATTCAGGTACTTGCCAGCCATTTAGTGATACAAAATTTGATGTCTGCCGCTGAATGGAGAAGGAGCAATATAAACTGGCAATGGCTAGCTACAAATCCTATTCCTTTTCAATGTTGATTTCTGTTTTATGATAATAATAGTTTGCCGCCACACATGCACCCCTTGTGCAAAAATTGGTCATTTGGGTTCAATATTGGTCTTCTTCTGCACTAGTCTTTATGCAAACATTCTGGTCAGTTTGGGTTAAATGTTCGTCTTCTCATGTGCGAGTCTTTATGTTTTTGTTTCTTTGTCAATGGTTAATGTTCTGAAATCTTATTGTGTTATTGAATACATAGAAATTATAAAGATAATGGTGAGATGTTTCCTTGTGTTTTTTATTCTTTGTCAATGGTTAATATTATGATATCTTATTGTGTTCTTGAATTTTGTGCATTTTCTATGTCGGTGGTGTTAAAAAAGAAGTGGGTTTTGAAGAAGGAGGAAGAAGAAAAAGAAAAAGACAAAAATACCCATTAAAAAGGTGATTTCCGTCTCCACTTACGGAGCTATTGGACGAAAGGACCAAAAGTTGTGTTTATGAAGAGTTTGGTGACCTTTTTTACAACTTTAAAAGTTTACTGACCAAAAGCCGAACATAGTGAAAGTTTAGTGACCTTCTGGGCAGTTTGCTCTTATTTTTAATGCGTATATCTATTGCATCACTAATTTATGGATCAAATACAATCCTTAAGAATTTCAAAGTTGGTTAACTCAAATGTCTCAATTATAAGGTTTCCCTTCGGATGCAACACCCTTCTCTATGCATGTGTTCACCAATGTAAATTCACGGGTCAAAGTTAACTATTTGATACCCCACGGGCCATGAAAACTTTTTCCTAAACGACTACTTTAGAAATGCAATTCAAAAAATCAAGTACATGAGTAGTCAAAGAAAAATTATTCAATGAAGATAGAGGATCACAAAGAAAAGAAAACTTAGGTTTCATGTTCAAGAACTTCTCCATGTATTCCCAAGTTTGATTGCAAAATTGTTCTTCTTTTTTCCTCCTGATATTAGCACAAATCTCTACAATATACCAATGAATTCCTTAACAACTCACATTTATCATGTCATAAAATATCCAACATATTCTTTGGTAGACAAAGATAAAATATTCTAAATAATCGACATATTTGGAAAATGATCATTTAGTACCAAGAGATTAGAAAGAACAACATTCTTTTTTACCCATATCACCAAGGAGGCATCATAGCTCACTCTCTAGACAAGGACATCACTAAATGTTTGTTGCACTCATTCAACCAAATATATTCACATTTGAAATTAAATTCATGCAACACCTCTAAAATCTTAAGCATGCCAAATTGCACTAGAATTCAAGTCCATGAATCCTTCGAACAAGTGAATCACATGTAGGTGAACACATGTGATTTTCTTCAAGCAAACGTTCATTGTACCTATAGTAATCAACATTGGTAAGTTTAACACATTTAGTCCACAATGAACTCATTTCATGCCAGCTTTTAAGCGAAACAATGGATTTTATATAGGACTTCAAGTTTTGAGAAATTTACAATCAACATATGCTCATTTAAAACAAAAGAATCGATATGACATTCACTTTTACACAAAAGTTCAAAGTAAGATTGTAAAGGTTGATAAAAGCATGCAATTTGTGATATAATATAACAATGAATTCCGCTTGCAAATGAACCATTCTAAATTGATCATGTCATGTATAGTTCAACACAATATTTCGAAACACATCAAGAATTCTAGAACTTGTACCAAAAAGTAGCATCTTATCAAACCAATTCATATTCTTGAGTAGGTTTCCCTTACCTCTTGAGGTACAAGAAATTTCAACTCCTAGTTGGAGTGATGTATCTCTTGAAGGATAAAGTTTTTGTGGCAAACTCGTGATCCATAGTCCTTCACACTTCTTGGGCAAACGTTCCCCAAACATTTTTGGAAATTCCTCAAGTGTTGGGCTCTTAAATTCCTGCACAAAAGACACACCAAAGCTGAACAAAGAAGTGTTAACTCGGCTAGTCAAAATATAATATTTCTTGTACTAAGTTACAAGTGGAATTGGTCCTACTTCTAAGGTATTCTTTTCTTTACTATCTTGTTCACAATCACTCAATCTCTTTTCCTTTTCTCTCTTGGAATACTCTCTTGAATTTTCTCTCAACTCTTTGCTCTCTTTCGTTTTCTCACTTAGTGTCTCACTCTAAAATTCTTTCCTCTTCGAACTCACCAAGATGAAATCTACCCACTCTTTTCTTTCTCTCTTCTTACTCTTGTTTTGATCAATTTGCTCATTCTTTCACTCATTTTTTCACTTATACCATACTCCTCATAAGAGCTTGTTCATCATTTGGATGATCTTTAAGAACTTGACTAGTTTACAATTCCTGTTTTTGTAAGACCTCCTCGATGTATCAAATGGAATATTGATTGCATTGTGACCAACCTCTTGATACATCATGCACCTAAGTTCCCCATGATGAGAGGTAAACTTCAATTTATCACTGTCCCAAAATTGAGTCCTCTTGATCACCCCCTTCGTAGGATTGAGTCCTTGGGTTGATCAAGATATAAAGGACTGGAATGGACAAAGTTAACATGATCTTAGAAATTAACCCCCTTGAAGATGGACTCCTCTTAAAATTCAACACCTACATATCCTTTACCTTCTTGAGAACTTGTTGTATTATATAAAGGATTGAAAGTTTTCTTGTAATCATCCTAACATAAACTATCACTCCTACTAGAAGGTGAAGCAATCTTTGGGATACTACTTGACTCCAATGGCCTTCCCAGCTCACTTGGATCACACATGTAGACATGACCACGGTTCCGAAACTGCCGGTTCCATGCCCAATAGAATCGGAACCGAACCACCCTTCGGCGGTTCTGATTATAGTTCCAGAACTGGCGGTTTCGATTTTGTTCCGGTTCCAATTCTGATTTGGGTTACAATTTTATTCTCAGTTACTGTTACGATTTTATTGCGGTTTTGTTTACGATTTTATTTCTGTTTTGAATTCAATTTCAATATCGAATTTCAATTTCAACCTTCGAATTTGATTTTGAATTTTTTTTATTCCATAATTTAGTAGTTACAACTTAGAAATACTAAATTTTACAAGTTATAATTTAATATATTTAGATTGATAGAAATTAATAAAACTTTTAGAGTTTTATATATTAATATCAACATATTTTACAAGTTATAATGTTAGATAATTACATTGTTAGAAAGTAATAAATGAAGAAACTACTAAATTTTATTCATTGGGATAGAAAAATTTACAAGTTAGAAATTAATAAATGAAGAAACTACTAAATTTTATTCATTAGAATAGAAAAATTACAAGTTAAGAATTTTAAATAAACAATTTACAAGTTAGAAATTAATAAATGAAGAAATACTAAATTTTATTCATAATTGATGGTTTAAACTTTAAATTTGAATGGTACATTAATACAATTGCAAAATATATTATGATATACAATAATACAACTATAGTTTATACAAATAAAACTATGACATTTACATAAAAAAATATATAGATATGAAAATTATAATATTTGAAAAACATGATAAATTATTTCAAATTTTTAATAATCTAAAAAATATACAATATTAAATTTTTCTTCATCTACATAATATAGTAAAGCGGGAAGGGATGCTTTCTTTCGTCGTCCAAATCTTTAGCTTTTCTCTTCCATATAGTTTATATACAATATAGTTTATATAAATTAAGGGTCCTTAATTTTTCCACACGTTACTCTCTTCTTTTCGTCTCCACTTCCACTCCTCTTCCTCTTCCTCTTTCTCTTCCTCTTCCTCACTCAATCCTCCTCCATTACTTACGATTATTAAATAGTAAGATTGCTTCTCTATATTCTTTATCGACTGTTCCCGCAAGCTAATCTCTCCAAAAAATTTTGCATCTTTCAATCCCTTTGACACTAACATGGAGAGATTAATAGAAGCATATATGCTTTTGGTGGCTCCTCCTTAACTAATCAAATCATCATCTTTTGAACCCTTAACAAATTTGCATCTTCAATCCCTGTAACAGCAACACAGAGAGATTCATAGAAGCCTATATGCTTGTGGTGTCTCATCTTTAGCCAATCAGATAATCATCCTCTGATCCAATTCCAAAACTAACGGCAACCTTCAAGAGGGAGGGAGACAGACTAGATCTTCACCACAAATTAGACAGATTTCAACAGAGAAGATATACTTATAATTGTAATTATTGCTTTTAGGATCATGGGATACAAGTTTCTTGATCCATCTGCTTAATTCTTATACAACTCCCAGCAGTATCATGCTTAAGAATTAGCTGTTTCAAGTAGAAAAATAAACAAGTGAGCAAAGCTGTGACTTTCTTTTTGTCATACTTGATTTTCTAATAAATCTTCTTTCGAAAAATAAAACCCTCACTCATATTTTGCTTCGTTGAAATATGTACTTATTTTGTTTAGATGAAAGCAATTTTTTATTTTGCATTCCATTTTATTCTTCATCTTATATCTCCTTCTATACATATACTATAATATTTTTGTATTTGTAGCTGTAAAAAATGTGAATCTTTGCATCTATTTTGTTCATTGCAAGTTTGGAATATTAAAATTTAGTCATGAAAAAAAAAGTATGCCTTTTGCTAGCAATTGAATATTGATGCAAGATTATCTAAATTTAGAGTAGTTGGTAATAGGACTATTCACCATCAATATAATCTCGATAATTTTTCACATGTATGTGGTTTTTATTTATATTGTTGCTTTTATTTTCCAACCTTTGTCTATCCTTGCAATTTGAATAATAAAATCACCAAAATCATATCTCTCAATTTTGAAATTTAGACTTTGTTGGTTAGATCTTTTACATAAAAATGAATTATTTATTAGTTCTTGTATTTCGAGGATACATTGAGAGGTCTTGTATCTTCTATTTAATTTTTTAATTGATTAATAATAACCAAATGCTAGTGTTAAATCTCATTTTAGGTTGTTGGGCAATCATATGAAAATGCCACCTTTCTCTATCTAGCTTACACCAGCTTGAGCAAACAACTTAAAGTGATGAATTTTTCACTTAGTCAACCAATGTGGAAGATGACAAGAATCAAAATTACTCACATATTATGAATTAGCATATGATCTTCAGCATTTTCTATCATGTTCTCACTTCCATTTATTTCTTGCCTGACCTTGTTTTCTTTCATGAAATTTCCACAATGGCCTTCACCAGAGTAAGGATTGCCAATTACCCTGTTACAAAGAAGACAATTTACTCTTAAAAACAATCAAGTTCAACTAAGAGAACATTTAAAATTTATGAAAGAAGAGGAAATGCTAACTTATCACTTGATGGGGTTTGATCTTCAACTTTGATATGAGAAACATGAACCATGTTCCGGGTATGAATCAAATTTTGATCAAGCATTTCACTGGTATCATTAACATTTATCCTGTCAGCAATGAGAGATTGGAATCTGGAAATAAAACAACAACAACTAAGGCTTCATCCCACTATGATATCCACACCATTCTTTTTCCAATACAAGTATGATATCCACACCAACTTTCCCTTTTTATATTGACACACATAATGCCCATGTACAACAAATAGAATGAAAAAGAGACCATCAAGACACAAAGATAAGGCAGACTAACAAGAATTCATACCAAAGACTCGATTTTGGAGAAAAATGCCTTTCTTTTATGGATAAAAGAGATTAGCAAACAAAAACATTTACTTTTTAAGTATGTAATCAACAACAGATTTTTGGTCCTCTCACTTTCATACTACTTGTTTTACAACAATTATAATCATGAGCCCCCAAAGCAGCAATCATAATTTATTAAATTGTTTATCTCCTTAGACAAACAAATTAAATTAAATAACAAAATGATGTAGCACAAAATCTGTCCAGAAGGATACATTGAGAGGTCATCAGCGCTATATAATTGAGGGTTCTCTCAATTTTGAAATTTAGACTTTGTTGATTAGATCTTTTACATAAAAAGAAATTATTTATTTGTTCTTGTGTTTTATAAGTATCTCGCAACAAGTTACTTTAGAATTTAAAGTCATTGGGCAAACCAATAATTTAATCAGTTGATTGGTTTATATTTACTCTCATCTTATGTGAGTTGTGCATTGCCGAGGATGCTTCTTTCTAAATGTGAAAATCAAAAAAAATTTGAGCGGCATTAGATTTCTACTGTCATTCTTTTCAAGTTTGATTTGATATGTTAATTTGATTGGTGTCAATAATCTTTTCCTTTTATTCTTTCTCCTCAACTTTTATTCCTTTATATAAACACTCAACAATAAAAAGGCTTCCAAAGAACTGTCTTTGTAATAGATTTTAATGCAAAGCAGTAGCATCTTTGTTCTTTCATATCACCATGAAAAACAAGGAAAAGAGATAAAGAGATTAAAAAGTATATTAAGATACTTATAACTAGGATCTAGGTGTGACATCAGGTTAGTGTCTTATCTTTTGATTGGTTAATGCATGAACATACTCGATGGTTAATACATTCTGTCATATCTCCATAACTGATCTATCTCCTGATTGATTGTCAGACCAACAGGATATCCTAGCTTTTGATTGGTGAACTTTGTTTCAGCATATTGTAACTGGAGCACTACTCCCGTATTTTCTAATTGATGCTTATGTGGAGAATGATTTAATTCTTTGCTATATTTGCTATCAGATTTACCACTAGCTTGGCCCAATTGTATATAAGGATCAAACAAGGAAAATATAAAATTTGAGATAAATGATATTTCAGGTTTTTGTTGGACTATCTTGATCTCTGCTTTGTTGTGGTTATATTATTTTTTAATTTGGTCATATACCTATGCTTGTTTAATAGCCTATCGAATTTTACCAATGAGTTTTTTTAAAAAATATTTCTAAAAATGGTTTTGTTTTGTTTGGGGTTGATCGAACTTTTCATCCAATTCTTGTTCGTTTTTCTTTTGGTGCGCCTTATTGCATTCTAAGCTGGTGGTTTTGTTTAAATGAACACATAGAAAATGAAGGGCAGAAGATTGTCAAAAATCTAGCAAACTATCTTTTGTCATTTGTCGAAGAGTCAAAGTTGGCTATTTTAATTGAATAAGAAAGAAGACCCGTGTGTGGAGCTTACAGTGGTACAAGATGGAAAACGTGACAATGATGATAGAATCAGCAGCCAAGACTCAGCTCTAATCCAAAAGATAGAACAAGTTCCTGTGGCTCCAATCAATATCCTTAGAACCGTTTCATATCCAAACTTGCAGATAGACTGGACTGAGATTAGAATGAAGGAAATTATGCATCGACCTCATGAAATTATCAGTAGTCATGATGCGAATGGTTGATCGAGGCTCTAGCTCTTGGACCAAATTCGATCTCCACAATGTAGGACCGTGCTGCACAAAGGTTATTCCAAGACACACAAACAAAAAGAACTCGGGTGGATGAAGATTCAAGGGAAAAACGCAAAGTTGTTGAGTAAATCAAAACCCCACGCTTTAATACAAATGAACTCAATTTAACCTATGAAAATTCAATTAGTTAAACAAGTTAATTTGGCCTGCTCTTAACTCAATTTAACCTATGAAAATTCAATTAGTTAAACAAGTTAATTTGGCCGGCTCTTTAAATAAAGAACAATGGTGAAGTCACCTATAGGTTACGCTAAAGGCAAGCTTCTACAATGGACAATTAAATAAAGGGTTTTAATTAAATCCAAAATGATAATACATTGTTAAAGTTTATATAATACATTAATGTTTATATTTAATACTCAAATTAATAGCTATAATACAATTATTATAATACATAAAATTCCTAATCATGCAAAACACGTTTTTGCTTCCTCAAATTAATTAAAATTCTCAAAACATTTAAACCCAAATTCACAAATACATAACTTAATAATGCCTTCCAAAATTGATGATGGGATTTTGGCCGATTTTCATCTCGAATTTCATGGACTACATTAAAGACTAAGATGGCGTACTTGGGGCTTTGCCATTAATGGATCACACCCTTAAGTAATTTTAGGGTTTTACTTTGTTGTTTATTAATTAAGTCCAAAACACTTAATGTGGGCTTTAATTAATTCATTAATAAGTTACTTGGCCCAATTATCTTAATTAATTAACAACACGTGGGGTTTACTTTAGAGGGACCATTAAACAAGTTATACATGATTAAATAAATTTTATAATTAGGAACTCTATGAATCTGTAAAACAAAAGATCTAGGCAGCAAACAATATAATTCGTGATCACTATAATTCATAAGTACAAGAAGTTGTTCAACTTTCAATGAACTCTTTTCTCTCTTTTGAGTTTGAACACTTATCTCACTTTCTGAATTTTTCAGCTCATCACTCTTTTTATCACTCTTATTTATGAACTCAATTTAACCTATGAAAATTCAATTAGTTAAACAAGTTAATTTGGCCGGCTCTTTAAATAAAGAACAATGGTAAAGTCACCTATTGGTTACGCTAAAGGCAAGCTTCTACAATTGACAATTAAATAATTCTCCAAGGCTTGGACAACACAAAGTGTTCCAAATTAACTTGTTTAACTAATTGAATTTTCATAGGTTAAATTGAGTTCATTTGTATTAAAGCGTGGGGTTTTGATTTACTCAACAACTTTGCGTTTTTCCCTTGAATCTTCATCCGTGAGTTCTTGTTGTTTGTGAGTCTTGGAATAACCTTTGTGCAGCACGGTCCTACATTGTGGAGATCGAATTTGGTCCAGGAGCTAGAGCCTCGATCAACCATTCGCATCAATTTAAACCTTTTATAAATCTGGTTTTAAATTTATGGAAACTAATTATAGGGTGACCTATAATTGATAATTAAATCAAAAACCTAACAACAAATACTTCAAAAACCAGATTCAATTGTATATAATACATAATTTCATAATAAGCTAAATCATAATACCTACATTAAAAACTAATTGACAATTATCCATTCTGCCTTGATAATTATCAAGTTCATTAATTTGGCCGTTTACGACATTAAACGTTAATTAATAAATCAATTTTACTCAACAACTTTATCAATTATGTTATATATGCGAATTAATAATGAATTTTAATTAATTATTATTAATTAGTTATAATTGATCAACCCTAAAATTATGATAAATTACTTAAATTAGTTAAACAAGTTAATTTGGCCGGCTCTTTAAATAAAGAACAATGGTGAAGTCACCTATAGGTTACGCTAAAGGCAAGCTTCTACAATGGACAATTAAATAATTCTCCAAGGCTTGGACAACACAAAGTGTTAATCACAATTTTTAGCAAGCTAAAAATCTTGAAATTCTTCTTTTTTCTTCCTTGAATAAAAACGTTAATGACCCCTTTAAATAAAGGTTTAAAGTCGGTCATACAAGAAACCCTAGTAGTTGCAAAATACAACTTGACTTCTTAACTAACTAACTAACTAACTAATCCTTTATGGAAAAGGATTCTAAAACTCGGCTTAAGAGGGAAAGCAATGTATTATTGTACTATAAGAAGTCAAGTTGTGTTTTGCAACTACTAGGGTTTCTTGTATGACCGACTTTAAACCTTTATTTAAAGGGGTCATTAACGTTTTTATTCAATGAAAGAAAGAAGAAGAATTTCGAGTAAAAGCCAAATTTTTAAAACAACTAATTTCATAAAATTATCATTAATAACGTTAATGATAATTTGTGATCCATTAATAGCAAAGCCCAAGCACGCCATCTTGGTTTTCAATGTAGTCCATGAAATTCGAGATGAAAACTCGGCCAGAATCCCGTCATCAACTTTGGAAGGCACTTTCAACGGTGATAACGTCAGAATCTCATAAAAACCAATTCCTTTTTGGACCCTATTAATTTCATCAAAATTTTCATTTAAAGGGGTCATTAACGTTTTTTTTCAATAAGAAAGAAAGAAGAAGAATTTCGAGATTTTTAGCTTGCTAAAAATTGTGATTAACACTTTGTGTTGTCCAAGTCTTGGAGAATTATTTAATTGTCCATTGTAGAAGCTTGCCTTTAGCGTAACCTATAGGTGACTTCACCATTGTTCTTTATTTAAAGAGCCGGCCAAATTAACTTGTTTAACTAATTAAATTTTCATAGGTTAAATTGAGTTCATTTGTATTAAAGCGTGGGGTTTTGATTTACTCAACAACTTTGCGTTTTTCCCTTGAATCTTCATCCGTTTTATTAAGCCATTGAAGCTTATATGGATTTGGATGTTTCATACAAGTTAAGTTTAGCTTCTTAACAAATAATGTGATTGCCACATTTGTACAACTACCACTATCAACAATCACACTACAAATCTTACCTTGAACCATGCATCAAGTGTGAAATATGTTTTCTCTTTGAGACAAATCATCTTCAATTAGTGGTTGTGCACTCAAGACTCGGCGAGTAACTAAAGAGAATTCACCAACATCATACGTAGTAAGATCTTCACTATCTTCATCACTTTGGTACTTCTCTTCAAGTGGTGGCATGTCGGCACATTCTTCATCACTTTCAAACTCTCCATTATCACGAATTATCATCAATTTTCTGGTTGGGCAGTCGGTTTGATAATGGCCATAACCTTGACACTTATAACATCTAATGTCCCTCAATCTCTCATTCGGTTTGGGCGTTGTTTTGGTTGAAGATTCAGTAAGTTGGCGGACTGTTTTGGGAGCATTATTTGAAGTGTTTGAAGGCTGGTTTGGGGTGAAAACTTTCGGCTTTGGTGGAGGTGTATAATTCGGTTTTTGATCTCTCCTCTAAGGCGGCAATGGTTGTTGGAAATTTCGCCCTTTACCCTTCATATGCTTCTCAATTTTGATAGCTTTGTGAACAAGTTCATTAAGATCAATGTAACTTTGAAGATCAATCAAGGATTGTGCAATCTTGCCGTGAGATGGAAGCAAAGGAGAGGAAAGAAAGAAGAAGAATTTCGAGATTTTTAATCACAATTGATTCAAAAAGGAATTCTTGGTCCAAATTGTACTTAAATTCCTTTTTGCATGACTTTACGAATTACCAGTGACTTAGCGTCTTTTGTGTGTTGTTTTTGTTGCGGTTTTCTGCTGTTTTTCGTGTCTAAATTCTACACTCTTTTCTTGTCTTCATAGTGTTGAATTCCGTGAGTTTTCTTTGGTCATTTACACGTCAAAGTCTTGCTAGGGTTTGTGTCTCAAATTAGGGTTTCTTAAAAACCCTAGTTTAAAATTTTTGCTTATATTGTCATAACTTCCTTGTTTCTTATTCTTTTCTTGATCTTTCTTTTGCATTTGTTGCGTCATTCCATTCTTGATATAGTGTGTTTTGATCAAACTTTTATCACACTTGAAAAAGATAAGTTCTTGAACACTTTCTTGAACTTCTTGATTTTCTTGAAAATTCAAGTGTCCAAATTTGAATCTTGAGCCATATTCTTGTTCCTTGTTGAAAATCTTGAATCTTTTGTGAAAGTGGCACATGCAAATTTGTTTGGAAATTCATGAATTGTCATAAGTTGCATACTTTAAAGCTGCCCCATTAAGCTTTTCACTAAAGTAAGCCACGGGTCTTGATTCCTGCATTAAAAATGCACCAATACCAATCCCGGAGGCATCACAGTGTATCTCAAAAGCTTTATGAAAATTAGGCAATGCAAGTAAAGGGGCTTGAGTCAACATATATTTTAATTAGTGAAGGCGTTTTCATGCTCCTCTTTCCATTCAAAAGCAATGTTCTTTTTAACAAGTTCATTCAAAGGTGCAGCTATAGAACTAAAGTCCTTAACAAACCTTCTATAAAAACACGCTAAACCATGAAAACTCCTAACTTCACTAGCATTCTTAGGTCTCGGCCACTCCTCTATAGCCTTGACTTTCGACTCATCAACAGAAATACCTTGAGAACTAACAACATAACCCAAAAAGACAATTGATTCCATGCAAAAAGAACACTTTTTAAGGTTAGCATACAATCGGTTCTCACGTAATACAACAAACACTTGTGTTAAATGTTCAACATGCTCATCAAGTGATTTGCTATAAATAAGGATGTCATCAAAATAGACCACAAGAAATTTACCAATGAAAGACCGAAATACGTGATTCATTAGCCTCATAAAAGTACTAGGTGCATTAGTTAGACCAAAAGGCATGACTAACCATTCATACAAACCATACTTTGTTTTAAAGGCTGTTTTCCATTCATCACCTTCTTTCATTCTAATTTGATAGTAGCCACTTTTTAAATCAATCTTGGTGAAAATACACAAACCATACAATTCATCAAGCATATCATCTAATCTAGGAATTGGATGTCTATACTTAATGGTGATTTTGTTTATGGCACGACAATCAACACACATTCTCCAAGATTCATCCTTTTTAGGTACTAAAATTACTGGAACAGAACAAGGACTTAGAGATTCATGCACAATACCTTTGTCAAGGAGTTCATCCACTTGACGTTGAATCTCTTTTGTTTCCTCAGGATTTGCTTTATATGCTGGTCGGTTTGGGATTTGCGCTCCAGGTACGAAATCAATTTGATGTTCAATACCTCGAATAGGTGGCAACCCTATTGGTAAGTCCTCGGGAAACACATTACTAAATTCCTGCAAAAGAGATAAAACAACACTAGGCAAAGAAGCAAGGTGATCACTATCAACAATAAGTACAAAATCCTTGCGGATCATCAAATACAATGATTGCCTATCTAGTATTGCTCTCTTAACCTCACTCTTAGAAGCAAAATAACAAGACTTAGAAGGAACACTATTTCGGCTATTACAAGATTTGGAATCAATGGTTCAGCCTACACTAGTTACATTCTTTTTATCTTCTTGTTCTTTCTTCTTCTTTGCTTCCATCTCACGGCAAGATTGCACAATCCTTGATTGATCTTCAAAAGCTTGGCTTGGACTCAATGCCCTAAGGTTGTACTTTCGGCCATGATAATCAAAAGAATAATAATTCTTCTTTGCATGATATGTAACATCTCTATCAAATTGCCATGGACAACCAAGTAAAATATGACTAGCTTCTATTGGTACAACATCACACACAATATCATCAACATACTTTCCAATGGTGAAAGAAAATTTAACTTGTTTAGTCATTTTACTCTCGGCAGTGTTTTTAAGCCATTGAAGCTTATATGGATTTGGATGTTTAATGCAAGTCAAGTTTAGCTTCTTAACAAATAATGTACTTGCCACATTTGTACAACTACCACTATCAACAATCACACTACAAATCTTACCTTGAACCATGCATCGAGCATGAAATATGTTTTCTCTTTGAGACAAATCATCTTCAATTAGTGGTTGTGCACTCAAGACTCGGCGAGTAACCAAAGAGAATTCACCAACATCATATGTAGTAAGATCTTCACTATCTTCATCACTTTGGTACTTCTCTTCAAGTGGTGGCATGTCGGCACATTCTTCATCACTTTCAACCTCTCCATTATCACGAATTATCATCAATTTTCTGGTTGGGTAGTCGGTTTGAGAATGGCCATAACCTTGACACTTATAACATCTAATGTCCCTCAATCTCTCATTCGGTTTGGGCGTTGCATTGGCTGAAGATTCAGCAAGTTGGCCGACTGTTTTGGGAGCATTATTTGAAGTGTTTGAAGGCTAGTTTGGGGTGAAAACTTTCGGCTTTGATGGAGGTGTATAGTTCGGGTTTTGGTCTCTCCTCCAAGGCTGCAATGGTTGTTGGAAATTTCGCCCTTTACCCTTCATATGCTTCTCAATTTTGATAGCTTTGTGAACAAGTTCATTAAGATCAATGTAACTTTGAAGATCAACTTGATAAGCCAATTCGGAATTCATACCTCTAAGGAACCTCTCAATGGTTGTGTCGGGTCTTCATGAATATTGGCCTTTATCATCAATGCCTCCATCTCATGGTAGTAATCTTCAACTGTTCAGCTACCTTGCACAAGGGTATGTAACTTTCGGTTGAGCTCTCTATTATAATGTGAAGGAACATACTTCTTCCTCATGATTGCCTTCATTTGATTCCAAGTCTTAACTGGCCTTTCACCATCTTGTCTTCTAGCTCGAACAACTTGATCCCACCAAAGACTAGCATAATCTTTAAGGTGCATAAAAGCAAGTCGGTATTGCTTTTTCTCGGGGACATCATTACCTTCAAAGAAGTGTTCTAAATCTCGAACCCAATCAAAGAAAGCTTCGGGATCTGATTTGCCATGAAAGGTAGAGATGGTGAGTTTAACAGATTCAATGGAAACTTTAGACTTTTCACCTTTTGAAGAGCTCGTGTACTCCTCCCCCTCCTCATTATCATCATCGGACTCATCATGTTCTTCAAACTTAAGCTTCCTCGATGTGGAGCTTTTAGTTGATGACTCTAAATTATCAAGTCGGAGATTGATCTTTTGTAACATACCGAAAAGGACTTCATTAGCAAACTTTTGCTCGGCTTGTGATATAGGTTTATCACTTTTTGATTCCTCCATTTGTACCTGCAAGTTAGTAAAGAAAACACAAGAATATATATATATATACCTCTCGGGTTCCTCACTATGGATACTAGGTACTCTCCACTCTATTTAGGTAGTGTTCTCTCTTGTTTATCCTAACTAAAACTCTTAATTAATGAATGTGTTTGGATTATTAAGACTCACCAATTTCAATTATTTTAATAGCAAGTCTCAATCAACAAGTTCCTCACAAAACTTTCACAAGAAAAATCAAGAGAGTTAAACAAAGAAAATCACATCACAAGAGGTTTAAGAACACGTGTGGGTTATAACTGATTTACCACCAGAAACTAAGAAATTCAGAAAATAGACTCAAAGACTAAGAGAACGCAATTTGAATCACTTAATTCCGAGTTGTATTAAGAAAGTTATGGCACTTTTAATCCAAAGTGGTTTCAAGTAACAACTTAAGAACAATGTGTTCTTCAAAATAAAATAAATTAAATAACAGAAATAAATAAATAAAAATAAATTAAAGTCCGAATTTATTTTTTTTTTTTGTTCTTTTCTATTTTTTTTTATTTTTGAATCGGTCACACTTTTTTTTTTTTTTGACCGTGACTCTTTTTTTTTTTTTTTGTTCCGACAAGATTCTAAGACAAACAAAAAAAAGTTTAAGGTTTGGACACAAACCTTGGACAAAACAAAAGACTAGGTTCGGACAAGAACTTTAAATGATACTAGGTTTAAGGTTTTAAGACAAGAATCTAGTACAAAGTACTTAGGTTTAAGGTTTGAAGACAACAACCTAGGATTAAGGTTTAAGGATATTTTGTCTTTTTGTCTTAACCTTAACAACCTTAAAATTTTCAAACTTTAATATCTCACCAAGGAAAACAAATTTGCATGTGCCACTTTCACAAAAGATTCAATATTTTCAACAAGGAACAAGAATATGGCTCAAGATTCAAATTTGGACACTTTTGAATTTTCAAGAAAATCAAGAAGTTCAAGAAAGTATTCAAGAACTTATCTTTTTCAAGTGTGATAAAAGTTTGATCAAAACACACTATATCAAGAATGGAATGACGCATCAAATGCAAAAGAAAGATCAAGAAAAGAATAAGAAACAAGGAAGTTATGACAATATAAGCAAAAATTCGAAACTAGGGTTTTTAAGAAACCCTAATTTGAGACACAAACCCTAGCAAGACTTTGACATGTAAATCACCAAAGAAAACTCATGGAATTCAACAATATGAAGACAAGAAAAGAGTGCAGAATTTAGACACGAAATACAGCAAGAAAAATGCAAAAGGACAGCAAGAAACAATGCAACAAAAACGCTAAAGATGCAAGACACGATTTGGGCAGATTTGAGCATTCAATGTTCATGCGATTTTAGACGATTTTAATGACTGAATTAGAAACGATTTAAGACAGCAAAGAAGACACAAAAACAGCAGCAAGAGGGACACAAAAGACACAGCAGATTTGACGTCAAAGACTGTAGCAAAGAAGCAACACAAAATAGCAAGATTGCGGAAGAGATTTAGACGGATTAACCTGAAATTTTTGGTCAACAACTTGTGCTCTGATACCAATTGATGCGAATGGTTGATCGAGGCTCTAGCTCCTGGACCAAATTCGATCTCCACAATGTAGGACCGTGTTGCACAAAGGTTATTCCAAGACACACAAACAACAAGAACTCGGGTGGATAAAGATTCAAGGGAAAAACGCAAAATTGTTGAGTAAATCAAAACCCCACGCTTTAATACAAATGAACTCAATTTAACCTATGAAAATTCAATTAGTTAAACAAGTTAATTTGGCCGGCTCTTTAAATAAAGAACAATGGTGAAGTCACCTATAGGTTACGCTAAAGGCAAGCTTCTACAATGGACAATTAAATAATTCTCCAAGGCTTGGACAACACAAAGTGTTAATCACAATTTTTAGCAAGCTAAAAATCTCGAAATTCTTCTTCTTTCTTCCATTGAATAAAAACGTTAATGACCCCTTTAAATAAAGGTTTAAAGTCGGTCATACAAGAAACCCTAGTAGTTGCAAAACACAACTTGACTTCTTAGCTAACTAACTAACTAACTAATCCTTTTCCAAAAAGAAATGGATAAAACGGTTTCACAAGGAAGCAAAACACGTTTTTGCTACCTTTGTTTCCTAAACTTATACTTGCCATTATCATGTAAGATAATTGGGCCAAGTAATTTATTAACAACCAATTAATTAAAGCCCACATTAAGTATTTTGGACTTAATTAATTAACAACAAAATAAAACCCTAAAAATTACTTAAGGGCGTGATCCATATGAAAGCCCAAGGACACGCCTCTTCATTGGACTTCAACTCTTGGCCATGGAATATTTCTTCAAGGTGGAATTTCCTTAAGCTCCAAAGTAGAACTTCTAGAAACTTCATCATGAATGAGTATTGAAGAAACATGCCAAAGAACTCCATGTTGAGATGGTAAAGAACTCTCGGCCTCCAAGTCTTCAAAGTGTGATGACAACAAAGTGTGCAAAGCTTCTTTCATCCTTTTGCTCCTTGATCTTGTCATTGGTCCATCAAGATTCTTCAAAGGATCATGTAAGCTCGGCTTTGGCACCAAGGAAGTGGATGGATTGCTATCAAGTCAAGTGTGGATTGCTAATTCCTAAAGAACGGTGACTACCAGTGATTGACATTCTCCAATCAAAGTGGAAGTTCAATTTGAAGAACAGACACAAACAGCAAAGAAATGATACAAAGTTGTAAACCAATTCAAAACAAAAATCTACAAAAGAAGGGAAAAATAGAATTCCACAAAAAAGAAGAAGGAGAGACAACATGTTCGACTGGTATTCTGACTCGCCTTTTTAAGCACTGTTTTCAACTGTGTCATGTTGTGGGAGTGATGACTATCTGTGATCATTAATTTGCCTTGTGGTTAATTAATAGTCTACTTGGTGTGAGGACTTGGTGTTTTTGGTTATGTATTGTGTGTAAGGCAGATGCTACTTGTATAATTGATGGTGGACGAACAGAATTTGGCCCATTTATGGATGATAAATGTTGATGGTATTTTGTTTTCCATGTTGTGATGGCCTGTTGAGGATGGGAGTATGATGGAAGTTGATGATTCGTTAGGGAGAACGGAGGACGATGGCTTAGTTGCCCTACTGTGATTATTTTATTTGAGGCCTCTGGGTAATGGCATGCGTTGATGACTAGGAGTTCCTATTCTGATAGGGAGGGATGTCTAATACGGAATTATTCTTGTGTGGTGGGATATCTGTGGAGTCCAGTGTGGTTGCTTCTGCTGGTCTTGATGAGGATATGATGTTGTGCTTGGTTTGAAGTTTGCACAAAAGTACTCAATTTGTGGGTTTCCACTCTATGTTGAAACTAAAAAAGATATCGATGGGAGGATTGGAATTAGATGATTCATAACTCTAATGAGGCTGATGAATTGCTTTGCTGTTTTGATTTTAATGGTTGAACTACTGGTGAAGTTTGTTATATTAATGATACAACCTTGTGTGTCTTTGCATTGAGGCACTAGTGTAACAAGGCCCTATAATAGCAATCTGCCGGTGTCCATGTCCATGGTGCCAAAGTCAACACATTGTGGAGACTTAGACGATTTTGGAGAAGATCATAACAAGGCGTCAAACATTAAATGCTGAAAGATTCTGTCACGTTTTGGTATTCTTGACATATCTCTCTCACTATAACTCGGAATTTTGTGATTCAAAAGGCCTTGGAAAGCTTAGGGATAGAGCTAAACCTTTAATGTTTTACGTTTTACAAGATTTTGAAGTCATCATCATTAAACGTGCCTACCAAGATGAATGACATGATTCTGGCAGATTACCGTCTCGATATTCATGGACCTTTTGAAGACCAAGAAGGCGTGCTTGGGCTTTGTCATTTATGGATCACGCCACTTTTAGTTAAATAGGATTTATTTTCTTTGTAATAAATTAAGTCCATTAAACATTACTTTGGGCTTATATTTTGGTTTGTTAGTTAATTAATTACTTGGCCCAATTACCTTGCATGATAATGGAAAGTAATTATTTAGTGTGTCAATTAATTAACCAATCAACGATGATATATGAAACGAGAAGATTTGATAGTAACCAATTAAACCCTAACATTATTACAAATTAATTAACCTAGATTGAATAAATCAAGAGCTAACTTAATTAGTTTGGCTTGTTCCTGACTCAAGAACGGGTAGGCTAATCCTATAGCTCCTCACTAAAGGCTTCGCTGGAATTTTAAAACAAAAAGTGTTTTCAACTTTTGCAATGCAAAAATCTGGTTTATTAATCATCTTGAAAAAAAAAACTTTAACGATGGCCTCCTTAAATAAGGATCAATTCGGCCAAGTACAAAACCGTAATGAAAGCCAATTCTAACTTGACTTCTTAACTAACTAATTAACTAACTAGTTTCCTAAAACTAACAAAGCAAAACACGTATTTGCTTCCTAAACAAAGACACGGTTTTCCTCCTAAAATTTAGGAGATTACTTTCCTAAACAATTATTTTCCATTATCATGCAAGATAATTGAGCCAAGTAATTAATTAACTAACAAACCAAAATATAAGCCCAAATTAATGTTTAATGCACTTAATTTATTACAAAGCAAATAAATCCTATTTAACTAAAAGTGGCATGATCCATAAATAGCAAAGCCCAAACACGCCTTCTTGGTCTTCAAAAGGTTCATGAATATCACGATGGTAATCTGCCAGAATCACATCATTTATCTTGATAGGCACGTTTAACGATAATAACGTCAGAATCTCGTAAAACCTAAAACATAAAAGTTTTAGTTCTATCCCTTAGCTTTCCAGGGCCTCTTGAATCACAAAATTCTGAGTTATACTGAGAGATATATGTCAAGAATACAAAAACGTGATAGAATCTTTCAGCATTTAATGTTTGACACCTTGTTATGATCTTCTCCAAAATCGTCCAAGTCTCCACAATGTGTTGACTTTGGCATCATGGACATGGACACGGGCAGATTGCTATCATTCCCTCCCTCCTCAAAAGGATTCATCCTCGAATCTTGAAATTGAGCTCCCAGATCAAACACAAATATGATGAACTCAACAAGAACCAAGTCGATTTGGAATGTAACACCTCGCGGGCAATAACACTTTATTTCCCTAAAGAACAAAATAAATCTATTAGTCCAAGGAACAAAATTATTAATAATGAACATAAATGTATATGGACTAATATATGCTCTTATGTAATCAATAGGTGCATCAATGTCAAAATAATTCACAAGTGTGGATAATGCATACAATGTATCATAATAGCTATCTCGAAATGCACTAGGACAAAAATGTAAATCAATTTGAAACAATGTAGTTAACCAATTTAGTATGGTGAATTCACTTGAATAAACAAATTCAGTGGTTAACGTTTCCAACTTAAATTTGTCAATTAACCAACTTGAATTATTTTTACATTGAGAATATATGGTTAATCTTAAAAAGTTATCATCCTTTAGTGTAACAACACTTAAAGTAAAATCAGAATGTAAATAATCTAAATAATAGAAACTAACATTATGAATTACCTTTTGTATTGAAAAATTCATTAAAGAACAAGATAACTTACCAACCAAGTTTTGAACTACATGATTACCTCTTGGAACGTTATGAAATTGGCTATGAAACAGTTTGAAATCAATATGTGCAAACTCTCGAACCCCATATTCAAAGAAAAAGTCATTCCAACAAGTATATCCAATATAATCAACACTTTCATACACAAGGATTTGGTTAAGCTTGAAATTATAAGCACTTAAATAAAAATATGACTTATGTAATAGATAAGCAACATAGCATGTGAATAAAGTATACATAAACTTAATCAATGCAAAATAGTTGATTTACATAATTGAAGAATTATGTAAAACAATTTGCTTACCAAAACACACATCATTGGACTCCAACACATATGTTATAAAATTTTGAACTAATTGTTGAAAAGTGTAGGAAAGCTTTTGAAATTGATTCAAAACAGATTGAAAACTTTGAAGCTCAACCGAATTAATAACAACGAAATTATTAACAGTTTTAAGATCAAAATCAATTGAAAACTTACCTAACTTAACTTGCTTACCTTGCGGGAAACAAGTCATGGCAGATTGGACTCCTTCCATTGTTGGCAACTCCATTAGATGTCTAGGAACTCCATAAATCTGCAAAACAAAACAACTAGGCAACAAGCAATAAAAATCGTGAACACTATAATTCATAAGTACAAGATGTTGTTGCTTAGCTCTTAATAATCTCTCAATCTCACTAAAAGAAGCGAAACAACAAAATTTAGAACTACATAACTCTCGGCCTTTATTACTTTCGGATACAACATGTTCATGGCCTAAGCTAGTGTTTACATTCTTTTGCTTTTCTAGCTCACTCTTTTCTTTTGCTTCTTCATCACGCATATTACTACAAGCTTTAGCAATCCTTGCTTGGTCTTCAAAGACTTGGGACGGATTTAAGGCTCTAATGTTGAACTTTTTGCCTTTATGTTGAAAGCTGTAGTAATTCTTCTTGGCATGATAAACAACATCTCTATCAAATTTTCAAGGTCTTCCAAGGAGTATATGACCGTCCTCCATTGGAACCACGTCGCACAAGACTTCATCAACATAGTTACCAATTTTGAATGGCACCTTCACTTGCTTAGTGACTCTAGTCTCGGAAGTATTGTTAAGCCATTGAAGTTGATATGGCTTTGGATGTTTTAAACAAGATAAATTCATCCTCTTGACAAGTAGAGTACTTGTCATATTAGTGCAACTCCACTATCAATGATCACACTACAAACTTTATCTTTAACCATACAATGTGTGTGAAAGATATTATCTCGTTGCATTAGATCATCATCAACTTGTGGTTGTGAATTAAGAACCCTTCGGTTCACCATTGTACCTGCAGGTTAGTGAAAAACACAAGGAAATATATATATATATATATGTACCTCAAGGGTTTTCTCACTTTGGAGAGTAGGTATTCACCACTCTTTATAAGTGGCTTTTCTCTTTTAATGTATACCCTAACTACACTCTTATTATTGAATCACCTAATCTATAAAAGACCTATCAGTTCGTTGATAAAAGGAACAAGTCTCAACTAACAAGTTCAATCAATCAAGACAAACACAAGATAAATCAATTAGCGTATTTTAGGCAAGAAATTGTAAAGAGTATTTAGAACACACAGGGGTATAATTTGATTGAGCTACATAAACTAAGATAATCGGAAACTAGACACGAAGATAAGAAATTGGCAACTTGAATCACTCAAATCGGAGTTGTAACGAAAAGGTTATGGCAATTTCAATCTTGGTGGTTTTCAAGAAGACAAACAAGAACACTTAGTTCTTTTAGGGCTACGAAATTTTTTTTAAATGGTTCGAATCTTTTTTTTTTTTGTATTTGGCCTTTTTTTTTACGTTGAGCTTTGGCCCTATGATGGTAGATGCTGACATACTGAGGAGGAGAAGGGGAATGGATGATTGTTTACTTGATGCTTTGAGGAGATTGTATCCTACATTTTTTGTAACCAACGACTATAAGGGGTTGGATATGGTAGACTTGGGTTAAGTATATATTTTGAATGAAATGGAATTTGACTTTGTGACCAACTGAAAAAATGGACAAAAGTGAAGATGTGATCGTTTGATATTGAATTTAAATTCCCACAATGACTTTAAAACATGAACACAAACTTAGGGTTGCATCCTACTTTAGGAATATTTTGCTCGGGGACTGAGAAACCACTACTTTGGGTTATGTGATTCAAAGTATATGGTTTCCTAGTCCCCACATTTCGATATTTGGTAGGAACATCTAATGGAGTAGTACTCCAAATTTATTGCTTGTGCTCCTGTAACGGTATGTTTGGGTAAATCCAGCACTGTATTTTGTCTAATATTAATATAATGCGAGTTTAAAAAAAAAGATAAAACAAAAGAATATCACAATTTACAAAAATTTGAAATATCATATTAATACAGTTTTTCACATATTTATTTTTTATATTATATAAATTATAGGAGTCACACTCTCTACCTACCACAATTCAGCAATTCTTGTGGATCTACCTATTCAGGAAGCAATAGGCATAAAAATTTGGTAAATATTTTACACAAAATTCTATACAATTATTTACCATATCAAATATTTTATCTTCAAAATATAATTATGTACAGAATATAAATGTTAAAAAAATATTTCTATATGGTTGGCAACAACAAAAAGTTAATTGAAGAATTTGTTCAAAAAAAACATATCTCCAACAAAATGACAAGATTTTCATGTAAATGAATCAAACAATAACGTTAATAGCTGATCTGTTACCTACACAAAAGGTAAGTATATGTTGATTTAACTCTTTCAATTTCTAGCCATTCCAAAATTCATGATGAATTCAATTCAAAAGATATTGCATATATTCAAGTAAAAAGTATAATATGAACTATGTGATAACTTTTTATATTTTTCCAAAATGCATTATTGAAGGTTGAATTCTCTTTTGAACATATACTTCAAAATTATTGGTACATGGCTTGCACAAAATGTTTCTACTCTACTGCAGCAAGTTATGATTATGAATTCACATGCAATACATGTAATGAAAAACAATTAGCTGAACCAAGGCAAGATTCATAAATTAAAAGTATTATTATATAAAAATATTTAACTTTTTTAAAAAAGCAATTACTAACAAAAATATATTTTACGGATAGGTGCCAAGTTAAATTAGATTTGAAAGATGAAATAGGAACAATTACAGCAATAATTTTTGGTGGCCTTGTTGAAAAGATTATTTCTTATTCAGCAATGGAGGCGATGAAATGTGCTCAACAGGTTCAATTAATTTAAAATATTACTCTTAAGTTGGAAACTATATTAAATTCATAATTCTAGGGTCTTTTTCTTTATATGTAGATATATAATAATGATCTACTGAAACTGTTTTAATGTATGTCTTTTATTTTTTAAGTACAAAGAACTTCCTCTAGCAACAATTCATGAAAAATTAAAGTAAAAAATGTTCTTTGTTCAAATTAAACCAGCGAGGTCTAAGACAGTTAAGACCCTACAAAAATATACAATAGAATGATGGGATCACCAAAAGAGGCGACACATGAAGAAAGTAGCAGCACAACAAAAGAAATCTCAAAAAAAGAATCAAAGAATGATATGATGGTGGCAAATTTGGAGGATAATGATACAGATGATCAAGCAGAAATGGGAAAAAAGCTTTGAAAAAAAAGAAAAAAAAACAATAAGGATGTACACAAAACAAGATGCTAGCCAACTATTTGAAGAGTTATTTTACAATAAAAAAACCTGTAGGCTATAAAGATTATATATGTGCGTATTTTCAATTTCCAGAATAAAAAAACTCTAAAAAATATTTTATATATATATATGTTGTGTATGTTTAGATATGTATGTTTGGATATAAATTATAGTATTTCAACTTTAGTTTTCTATATTTACATTAAAATTAAAAGTTTTCATATACAAAGGTAGAAAAGCCTATTTAAATAGCCAACCGTGCAGGGTACGGTTCTACTCTACTAGTTTTAATAAATTAATAGTAGTCTTCGTCGTCATCATTATTGGCTCTCTCGGCATCGGTGATAGGTGAATTAGTAGTACAAGTAGAGCTACCATCGGTGGTGACGTATAAATCAAAATCTTCTTCTATGTTTTGTTCTTGTTCTTTATAAGCGGATTTACTCCAATCATCGACTAAAGCTTGAATCTGCAAGGACATGGGGCTCAAACGCAATTGGGTCTCGAATAAAATGCTGTCACCTTGACTAAAAAGCTTGTTCCACGGCTACGGTTGATATTGGGGCCGCCAAAATTTCTTTGGCAATCAAAGAGATAATGGGGCACATTATTGTCTTCCTCGTCCACCATTCCAATACTTTGAAGTTCTCAATACTATCACATTCTAACTTGCTATTACTAAAATCAAAAGACGTAGTTAAATATTCCTCAAGTTTCGTACTAGTAGTACCCTTGTGTTTTTTTAACGATTAAAACATTTCTAAACCGGCAGGGATAAAGGAAGATCCAATATCGAAAGTTGAAATACTATTGTGACTAGTGCTAGTACTAATGGTACTACTAGTAGGAACTTATTGATGAAAATTAATAAAATATTCTTCTTATAATGAATTTATTATATTTCTAGTCTTATTTATGTATTTACTTAAATTTAATTGTAATTGTATGATGTTCAGATGTAATGGAAAACATTCTTTTAACATATTATAATATAACTTCAAATATTGTTCTAAACTTTGAAATTTAAAACGAGGATCAATAATAATAGCAACTAAATATAAAATTGGAATTTCTTTATAATAATTAAATCATTTTTCTAACATGTGAATAATACTTTGCGTCAAAGTTTCATCAATTATATAATTTTTTAACACACCAACTATATTACATGATTCAACTAAAAATAAATGAGAAGTTGGATAATACACACGTGAAAATATACAAGTAGCATCCTTAAAAACTTTTAAAACTTTTAATAATTTTAAACAAGAAGTCCAATAAGTAGGAAGTAATACAATTCCAAGACAAGAGTTATCAATGTAAAAATTACATAACAATGAATTATATTTAGAAGAATCATAAAGTAAATCATAAGTTGAATTCCAACAATTTGGAACATCCTTTTTAAATCTTTTAGGCTTTTGTCCATTTTGTATACAATATTTTGCCCATTGTTTCATTAAATTTGGATGTCCGGTCAAATATTTAATTGCATCTTTAATTGGTTTACTATGACTTTCTAATACACTTAAACTATTTTGAACGGATAAATTTAAAATATGATATACACATCTAACATGAAAAAATTTCTCACCTATAATTGGTGCACAAATATTTTTTTAATTCTACAATAAATTCATTATTAGCTGATGCATTATCAAAACCAATTGAAAAAATATTATCATTCAAATTATATTCTTGTAAAATCACACTAATTAATCTACATATATTTATGGCCGTATAAGAATCATTAAAAATTCTAAATGCGATTAATCTTTTTTGTAGAAACCAATTTGAATCTACCCAATGTCAAGTTATACTCATATAACTATTCATTTGCCAATGATCACTCCAAATTTTCGAACATATTGAAACATGAGAATCTAATTTTAAAAAATATTCTGAAAAGTTATTTTTTTAATTTTTATAAAATTTTTTAATATCATGTGTTAAAGTTGTTCTGAGAACACGTTTAACTTGTGGATTTACATTTTCTTATACTAATCTTACAAAATTTTGTTTTTCACCAAATGAAAATGGTAAATATTGTATACAAACAAATCTAGCTATACCATCTCTCTATTTTAAATCACTAAATTTAAATTACTATAAGAAGAAGAACCTTGTTGAGCGAAACCGGTTAATTGCGCTTGTGACTTTTGAATGCCGATTTCTTGCGGATGCGTTTTCTCCAAATGCTTGGTTAACGTACCATATCCGCTTCCAATTTTGAAGACGTATGATTTCTCTCAAAAATTACATTTTACTCTAATTAGAACTCCATCAGCATCAAAACTTTTTGTAAAATATTTCACAAACATGTCAGATTTTGGATTCATTGGTAGACGACAACTTGATGGTGATAGATTTGCACTTTCATCACCAATATTAATTGGTTGGGATGAAGAACTAAAACTATCCATAATATAAAATAATTCAAAAAGATTAAAAAAAGAATGAGAAATTGAAAGAATAATATATAAAAAAATAATAATTTAACTAACAATTATAATAGAAACAATAATTAGAATTGAATTTTATAGAATTTTGATGCTTGAGAATTGAGAAGAAGAGAATTATAATATTGAGAAAGAGGAGTAGAAATTGTGAGAAAAAATGAAAAATTAAAGAGTATTTATAGAATTAAGAAAAGGAAAAAAAGTAAAAAAAAAAAAGAAAAGGAAGTGAGGAAACGGTCAAATAATTGACCGTTCCTCACAAATTAATTTGGACTTGGCAACGGTCAGCATATTAATGCAACGATCATTTGACCGTAGCAATTTCTTTATTTTTTTTGTTACAAGCACGTGTGGAACACATGCCTAATTTTTTTTAATATAGGCACGTGCATAACACGTGCCGAATGCTGCCTGCCTGCTGGCCAGCTCACAGCTGCTTACGTGGCAATTTTTTTTTTAAATAGCCTGTTTGGAATCGGAACTAGAACTGGCACTTTTAGTCCCAATTTTGGAGAATCGTAACCGAACCGTCAGTAGATGGTTGAGCTACGATTTTGCTTTTTTGGGCCCTCAGTTCTGATTCCGGTTTCGAAACCGTCGGAATGACCATGTCTACACACATGACTTAACCCTTATAAGATTAAACATCTTAGGCACTCCTTGACTTGATTGCAAGTTCTCCTTCTTTTGCTATGGTAGGCAAACCAAACCTATATTTTTCTTTGGTCTCGATTTTAGCATTCTCCCTTTGGATCATCACTTTGTGATTTGGACATTGGCTTGTGATGTGGCATTATTTGAATATTCTAGATCGACATGGAATGAGTCAAGCATAATTTTAACTGACTTCCGAGATTTGGGGAGAAAGAGTTGGAGCCTTCTTAACGGTAAAGTCATCGTATTAAATACATTTCATTAAAATAGAATAGGAATCTAATAATTAATGATACGAGATTACTGACTTAAGCATCGGAGTGGAATCCCGGGGATCACCTCGGGACTTTGCTCTAACGCTATTCTTTTTTAAAGATTAAGTTGGTGATCATTGCTGGAGCTCGGTGTTTCTCAATTTGACCGACGTGAGAATTTGAGCTTCATCAATTGGCGCCGTCTGTGGGAACCAGACAAAAGGTTCGCACTACAACATTCGAGTTCTGATGGCAAACGCAAGGTCGAAAGGAGGTGCCACTCAGACGAGCAGGCGAGAAGAAGGAAGGCAATCATCACCTTCTCATCAGAAAGCTCCCGAGAAATCATCTCAAGAGGGGAACCGCATTACCCCTGAGATGATAAAAATTTTTGCAGAACATTATGACGAGATCGAAGCTATGATTAAAGAGGTTCGTAAGAAGAAGGAGGATCAGCAGAAAGCCCGGGGAAAAGCACCCCAGGTGATCCGAAGTGAGTCTGATGAGGAAAATGACAGGAGATCTGAAACTCTGCCTTTTTCTCAAGCCAAAGGGGGAGAAAATGTTAATCAAGCTACAGGTGATAATCCAGGGAAAATGAGGCACCGAAGGGACAGCCCTTTATCCCAGGAAATTTCAGATTTTCCGTTGCCACCCCGATTTAAGCTACCACAGTTACAGGCTTACGCTGGGGATACTGATCCCAATGATCATATTCATCGTTTTGAGTCCACGATGGATTTCTTGAAGGCCCCAGAAGAGACGAAATGCCAGGCTTTTCCTACCACTCTGGAGGGAAAAGCCCGTCTCTGGTACGAAGGTTTGAGGCCAAGGAGTGTGAATTCCTTTTCTCAACTCTGTGATCTTTTCTTTAACCGGTTTCTGCAACGAAAGAAATTTGATAAGTCTACAGCAGAGTTATTGAATTTACGTCAAGGGGACAGTGAGTCCCTACGAAGCTACATGAATAGGTTCAATGATGAAAGCCTGCAGGTGAAGAATTGTTCAGAGGATGTCTTAGTGGGAGCATTTCTCAATGGCTTACGACCTGGACGCTTCTATACTAAAATGGCTACTGATACACCGGGTGATATGGAGCAGCTTATGGATCGGGTAGAAAAATATGCTAAAGGCGAAGAGGCAGATCAAAGAAAGAAGGACAATGAGAAACGGGCAACAAGAGGTCGAGATGAAGGGAAAAAGAATGTGGGGATAGATAAACGAGTCAAGATGTTCGACCGCCTTAACCTACCTCGGCATACTGCAGAATCAACGCTAAGGGAAAGGATAACTACCCCACTCAACAAGACCCGTTCAGAAATCCTAGCTATTGCTGGGAAGCAGGGGATTCTAAGACCCCCAATGAAAATGAATGCACCAAATCATAAGCGGAACAGGGACCTCTTTTGCAATTTTCATCAGCAGCACGGCCATGACACCGAAGATTGTACCGACCTGAAGAAGAAAATTGAGGATTGTATTCGTGAGGGATACTTACAAGAGTTTGTTAAGACGACATACAAGATATCCCGTAGAGGCCGATCTGCTGAAGGGAGTTCGCCTTATCGGCCTAAGTTTGGAAGGAGCAATGCTCGAAATGAGGATAAGTGTCAGCGGCCCAACAATTATCCTCGGAGGATTAGAAGGGGGAGGAAGTAATTCTGTGCGTAAAAGCAGGTGCAGGAGAATTCCCGAGCAGGAGCCAGTGGGAAAGAGGTTTAAATCTTCAGAGACCATTATCTTTTCTGAAGAAGATGCTGTCCCTACTAAATTTCCTCATTCAGATGCTCTCATAATAAAAGCCAACATCGCCAACAAGCTGGTACATCGGGTTTATGTGGATGACGGCAGCTCGGTAGATATTTTGTACATTGATGCATTTGAACAACTGGAGGTCGACCCCAAGTATCTCCGAACGAGATCAACTCCATTGGTTGGATTCTCTGGGGAAGCAGTTTAGCCCATGGGGATTGTAACATTGCCGGTTACTATAGGAGAATACCCGAGGAGTAGAACGGTATATACGGATTTTGCAGTGCTGAAATCACCATCTCCTTATAACGTGATAATAGGTCGACCGACCATGGTGAAGTTAAAGGCAATATGGTCGCCTTACCACTTGGTGATGAAATTCCCAACCGAAGTGGGAATAGCAACAATACGGGGAGATCAAGAGGTAGCTAGGAGGTGTTACATAGTGGCCATGAGAGGGAAGAATCAGCTTTCTCGAGATGTTCGTGTGAATTGCGTACAAGGAAAAGCTGGAATCAAAGGTCCGACGAAGGTACGGGAACAGCAACCCGTAAAAAGTGTGGATTTTGATTTCAATGATGAGGAAATATTCAAGGTTCAAATTGATTGTGCCCGACCTGAGAGGACAATCCAGATCGGTAAAAACATCTCTGAAGGCATTCAACGTAGCTTATTAAAACTTCTCAAGGAGTACAGGGATATCTTTGCTTGGGACCCAAAGGAGATGAGTGGAGTTTCTCCTAAATTGATAACTCATTCTTTGAACATTCATGAATATACAAAAACCAGTGCAACAAAAAAAGAGGAGTTTTGCTCCTGAGCGCAAGCAGGTTATTCAGCAGGAGGTGAATAAGCTGTTGGAGGTCGGTATTCTTGGAGAGGTCAAATACCCGACCTGGATAGCAAATCCAGTGATGGTCAGAAAAGTTGATGGTGGATGGCGGATGTGTATTGACTTTACAGACCTGAACCGAGCTTGCCCGAAGGATTGTTATCCTTGCCTTCTATTGATCAGATCATTAATGCTATAGTTGGCTTTGGGATGTTAAGGCTTCGTTGGATGCTTACAAAGAATATCATCAGATTCTAATGAACCCAGAGGATGCCGAGAAAGACAGCAATTTGTGACCGACCAAGGGTTTTTTACTATAGAAAATTGCATTTGGGCTGAAAAACGCTGGGGCCACATATCAACGCCTGGTGAATCAGGTTTTTCACAAACAGATAGGTCGAAACCTAGAGGTTTACATAGATGATATGGTGATTAAAAGCTAGAGCAGAAGAAAATATGCTGGATGACTTAAAGGAGACATTCACGACACTCCGGCAGGTCGGTCTAAAGCTTAACCCAGAAAAATGTGTATTTGGAGTTAGCTCTGGAAAGTTTCTCGGGTTCATGGTGTCAAAAAGAGGATCGAAGCTAATCCCAAGAAGTTGGGAGGCCATATAGCAATGGAAGCTCCCAGAAGTATAAAGGAGGTGCAGAAATTGACCGGGTGATGGCAGCTCTGAATAGTTTTGTCCCCGAGCCTGCAGAGAGGGGCTTACCCGTTCTTTAAGCCCTTGAAATCTGCTAGGGATTTTAAGTGGGATGAAAAGTGCAGCAGCATTTTGAGGCATTAAAAGAGCATTTGAAGCAGTTGCCCACTCTATCTGTCCCGACATTCGAGAGCAGTTATTTCTGTACCTGGCTATATCAGAATTCACGATCAGCGCAGTTCTTGTACGGGAAGATAAAGGGATACAGAAGCCAGTTTATTTCGTAAGTTAAGGCTCTACACGGAGCAGAACAAAGGTATCCCAGAAATGGAAAAAACTGGTAATTGTCTTTAGTGTTTGCAGCTCGGAGGCTGAGACCGTACTTCAAGGCACCATTTGCGTGTTGACTGATCAACCTATCAGGCAGATTTTATAACCGACCAGAAATTCCAGGGTGGTTAACTAAATGGGCTGTCGAGCTCGGGGAGTTTGATATCCACTTTTACAAACCTCGGCACCAGCGAATAAAGAGGGCCAAGCTTTAGCAGACTTGTGGGCAGAAATGCCGAGGAGGAAGGAGAAGAAAGGAATTACCCGAGGTGGGCACAGTGATTGTCAAAGGCAGACAAGAATGGCATTGTTCGTAGATGGAGCTTCCAGCTGGAGAAGGATCAGGAGCTGGTTTAGTGCTGATAAGCCCTAAAGGTAATGAATTAGCATATGCTCTGAAATTTGAATTTATCGCGTCTAACAATGAATCAGAATATGAGGCGCTAATTACCGGGCTGAAATTAGCACTATCAGTAGGAGCTCGGTGCCTTAAAGTTCATAGTGATTCTCAACTGGTGGTTGAACAGCTGTCTGGGAAATATGCAACTAAGGAGGCAATGATGAAGAAATATTTGAGTGTGGTACAGACTTTGATGAGTAAGTTCGAAAGTTTCCACATGGAGAAGATATCCCGATCTCAAAACCGCCGAGCTGATGCACTGAGTAAGCTTGCTTCATCCACCTAGTCGCATTTGAATAAGCAGGTATGGGTAGAGACGCTTCCTGACCGTTAGCATTGTTACAAATGAGGTGATAAGTGTTGAAAGCACTGAGAATTGGATGACCACCGATCTATAGTTTCCTGAGGTCGGGGAATCTGCCAGATGATAAAGTAGAAGCCCGACGGATTCGCATGCGAGCAGCTCGGTATGTAATAGAAGGTGATGTCTTATACAAGAAAGGGTATTTGAAGCCATTATCCAGGAAGTACTATTAGTCTCGAAATTTCTGAGTGTTATGAGCTCGGTAGTTTTGTTTGCCATTCGTTTGATGATGTAATAAATTAAGTCTTATTGAATAAAAGGTAATCTGGTGATGAATTTCGGTGGAAATTGATCCCTATGAAAAGTCCAGATCTGTACTTTGCAAATTCCGGGAAAATAATTCTAAGCAAAGCAAGTCTTTATAAAATTCCGAGATCAAAAGCTCGGAAAGAGAAAATAATTTACTTTGCAAATTCTGAGAAAATAATTTCTAAGAAAAAGCAAGTCTTATAAAAAATCCCAAGATTCAAAAGCTCAGGAATAGAAATAATTTACTTTGGCAAATTCTGAGAAAATAGATTTCTAAGAAAAGCAAGTCTTATAAAATTCCGAGATCAAAAGCTCAGGAAGGGAAGTAATTCATTTTGCAAATTTTAGGAAAAGAATTTCCAGAAAAAGCAAGCCATGTGAAATTCCGAGATCAAAAATCTAAGGGAAAAACAAGACATTCATATAAAAGCCTGATAGTGAAATTCTAAGGCAACAAAATATTCATCTTGAGAAATAAAATTTCCTAAGATAAACTATTCGGGGAAATTAGGGAACAAAATCCAACAAAGTTCAAGAGATGGAATTAAAATCCATCATCATCCAAAATAATATCTAAAAAGCATTAAATGTTTCAGGTTACAAGAATAAGTCATCCAGATTGGCCATCATCTTTTTCTTTTTCCAGCTCGGTGAGATCCACCTCGGGTGTGTCAGAGATGGGAGTTGAAGGAACAAACTGGTGCATGGATATATCCGAGATCTTCGTCCATATTATTTGTCCTTGACAGCGAGGCGTTTCACTTGTCGGATCCTGCCTTCAACTTATGGCAAAGCCCAATTCCTCTAAGCTCTTCGTCTTGAATGTACATCGGTTGAAAGAACCGACTTGGTTGTTTCATTATACCCGAGTCTAGCCACCGGGATATTCATTTTAGCAGCCATTTCAGCAAATTCCTCTGATTTCAGGAAGTTCTCTACCGTCTGGCTCGAGCCTTCATTCTTGTGAAACTTATAATTGCGTTCCATGCTATTGAAGTGCCTTTCCCAGATCAAGATAGAAGAGCTGATATCGCTAGATCTTTTTTCTTCTACTGCCAATTTGGAGCAGAGATCTTCAGAGTTCTTCTGTTCGGCTGTTAGTTTGAATTGGACGTCGGCTTTTTCTTTCTTTTCTGTTTCTATCTCGGCCTTGGCGCTGTTCAATTCCTGCCGAGCTTTAGTTTCCAAGTCTTTGTATTTTTGAGCGTCTTCCTCTAAAACCTGGATCCTGCTCTCCATCTCTGTTACTCTTGCTTTCTCATTCTCCAGCTCGGCCCGAAGAGTAGACGAGTTCTCCGAAGAACGAATAACTTCAATGGCTCTAGTAGATAAAGCTACACTCTATATGGCAAGGTAAAAATAGAGTGAGTATAAATTAGATAAAAATGAATGAGGTGAAGAGAAGGGCACTTGTTAACATACTTGCGCAGAATATAGAGCCATGACGTTGATCAAGTTCTCGTTGTCTAGCTGCCTCAATGAGTCCAAATCTCGAGGCAGAACTCCTTCACCCAGCCACTGATGAGCTAATGCTGGGGTGAGTATCCGGGAATTGTGATTGAAGCCCCAGCTCGGACAAAATTGGTCCCCGGGATGAGTAACTGGGACATAAGAAATGGGGAGTCTGGTTGGATTGATCTGGGATAGGAATCCAAATTCAGAATCTTGAGAGAAGTTGAAAGGAATAGCTGAGAAAGAAGGAGTTGGGATGGATGATGTTGTTTCAAGTGGTATGTCCTGGTTAAGTTCTTCGGCTGAGGAGGTCGGTGTAACTAGAGTAGCAGTTTTCTTGCTCGGTGGAGTATCCTGCTTGGCTGAGGTCGTGAAAATTCTTTTAGAACCTCTTGTTTTTCGCTCCTTCTCCTTGGGTAATAGAGGTAAACCTGAGCTAACAATTTTAGGAGGAACAGGAGGTGGAGTGGCAGTATTCAAGGGCGAAGCAGTATCCGCAGCAGAACTAGCTGGTAGTGTGGAAGCATCCGGGCTGGAGGTGCCCGAAGAGGAGACAGTAGTAGCAGTTTTAGCCATGCCCGACCTGATCAACTGTGCAATGTCCATCACTGAAATAAGAGAAGATATCAGAAAAGAAAATTATCAGGGTAAACTCTCAAAAGTTCTGAAAAGGAAAAGAGAGATACTTACATTCAACTCCGAATTTATCCTTGGAGCCTTTAAATTTAGAATCAAGTACGGCAGAACTTAGTCCACCTTGAATCAAAATTTTCTCAGATAGCCGAGATACATCTAAGACAAACCCTAAAGAATCTAGCGTTTGTTCTCCGCTTGTGCTAGAGGATTTTTTGGGCTGGCTATCAGCTATGCTACTGATAATCTTCCAGGGGTGATTTTGGGTGAGAAATTCTGAATGAATGAAAAAGAATCGTTTCTTCCAGTGATGAATAGAGCTAGGAAAGTTTTGCAAAAGGGTAACTGTGTTAGGACGTCGGTTAAAATAAAACCATCCTAGCTCATTAGGGACTGTTTTTAAAGAGAAAAAACGTCAGAACAAAGTAAGGTTGTAAGTTACTTTATAATGTATACAGAGCAATTTGAAGCACGCAATTGTTTTGATGGAATTTGGGGTGAGCTGGCTCAAATTCACCTTGTAATAGTCTAAGATATCTGAGAGTAAGCTAGAAATGGGTATTCTAAGGCCAGCTTGGAGTTGATGTTTATATAAGGTTATAAAACCCTGAGGGGGATACGTAGCTCGGTCATCTCTAGACGGGGCTCTAACAGGCAAATTTTCTGGAATGAAGTATTTTGTCAGTATTTGTTCAATATTTTTCCTACTCAAAGTGGAGGAAATAGAGTTTGCAAGGACCCCCTCGGTTATGTCTTCTACATCTTCATCATTCGGCTTAGAAATTTCTATTTCACTGCTCTGCTCTAGTACAACTGGTTCAGAAGTCTCTGTTTCGCTAACTTTGGCCATAAGAGTGTTCGAAGGATTAGCTTTAAAAGACTGCCTAAGTGACCTTCTAAGGGGAGCTATTAACTTAGAAGAAATTGACGGCTCACCAGCGACTGGAGGTGGAGCACTGTGAATAGAGGGTGAGGGATTTTTCTCGCCCATGGATTCTGAACTGACATTTACCGACGGGGTATGAGAGGTGGAAGGTTCGACGTAAGGTGCAGAGTTAATTGGTTCAGATGAATTAGAAGGATCTGCAGAAGACATACCTGGTAGCGAAGGTAGACTTGTAGAAAATTCTGGAGACGGTGAAGGGAAAACCCAAGTACTCAGTTCAATTTGTGCGAAAGCGAATGAGGAAATTGTTGTTTTTGATTGCTTGAATGCCTGAAACCCAGTTGTGTTCGAAAAAGGAGAACGTGAAAATAGGGATTAAATCAAGTTCAAATTAAAGAAGGGGAGTTTCGAATAATTCGACGATTATCTCAGATAACGTATACGTTAGCAGGATAATGATTGTTTTTTGAATGAAACCGCGTTCAAATTAATGATTGCGAATTGTATTCTTCAAAATCAAGGCATTGGTTCATGAATTATGATTTAAACTCATCCTTGATGATATCGAAGCATCAGTGTTTGTTTAAAAGTCTAAGAAAGCCAGCTCGGGAATATTTATATGCAATTATCAAGTCGGGACAAAAATATTTATACCGACTTCAGGAGGTATTGATGTGGCATTATTTGAATATTCCAGATCGACATGGAATGAGTCAAGCATAATTTTAACTGACTTCCGAGATTTGGGGAGAAAGAGTTGGAGCCTTCTTAACGTTAAAGTCATCGTATTAAATACATTTCATTAAGATAGAATAGGAATCTAATAATTAATGATACGAGATTACTGACTTAAGCATCGGAGTGGAATCCCCGGGGATCACCTCGGGACTTTGCTCTAAGGCTATTCTGTTTTACAGATTAAGTTGGTGATCATTGCTGGAGCTCGGTGTTTCTAGCTCGGTGTTTCTCGATTTGACCGACGTGAGAATTTGAGCTTCATCAGCTTGCAATATGACCCCTACCAAAATTTTTGAAACACTTGATGTCACAGTTTTTAGTGCAGGTAACGTTGGAGTTATCCTTAGAGACTTCGGTTTATGCTCTCCCTTAGGTTTTGGGTGTGAGATGAAACGTGTTTTGCACTTCTCCTTTGAAAAATCCAACCTCCAATTATGAGAACTTGACCTAGCATGTGTGCTGCTCTCCCTCTTGAGTCGTTGATCAACCTTCACTGCGTACCATGTGCACTATCTTCTCCAATTTATCAAATTGGAAAAGGCTACCTCTGTAGTAGCTCCTACAGTTCAAATAATCTTATTTAGGTTTTGTGAAGCCCCTTCTGATTGAGGAGTGAATATTGTGTCCATGATGTGGTGATGCACCCTTTGATGTCCCATAGTTTTTTAGGCTACCCATGGAGATATATACTTTCTATCTCATATTTCAAATTATTCCTATAGGAATCTCTATGATTCATGTGAGATGGCCTATACCTTGTGAAGCTACTTCCCCTTGAAGAATTAGAGTAGCAAGAATGGTTATATTCCAACTTCAAGCTTCTCTATTCAGCTACATATTTGCTTCATTTCTTTCCATGTGGAACTACTTGACTTTTTCCATGTGGATTGAAATTAATCATTGATATTTGAACATTAGGAACCCCCTTCAATGGTATTGTTAGTCAAGTATAGGACATGTTGTGAGCTTCCAAAAACATGTAAGAAAATGCTCTTATCTCGTACTCTATCGCATGTTCACTCTCACCACTCGTGTATCACACAAATTTGGCTTTTACCACTCTTGTAAACTAACCATACTTACCCTTTTCCACTCAAAAGTATTTTTCTCAAGTGTCAATAAGATCTACTCAAACCAACCAAGTGTGTTTCAAGCAATTCCAAGATTCAAGAACTAATTTATAAATACCGATCTTTTGCCGAACCAATTTATACATACAATCTTTTTTTTATAACATTCCAATATAATTTAATAAGAAAACTCAAGATTTTATTCCAAAGTTCACAATCCAATCAAGTTCAAAACTCTGACTACACTCGAGGAATTAGCAACAAGGTTCACAATTGGTATAAAACACAAAGGAAGAAACTAGTAATCAAGAGTCAAGACTCAAAACTCCATAGACCTTGCACAAAAAGATATATAAAACAAAGTCCACTAGCAATAGATGAACAATTGACATAAAGTAGCCATCAACATTCAAGATTATTCAACAATAGTTCAACATCCACTTTCTTAATTTTTCTTGCAATTTCTAATTTTCAATATGTTTTTCTTCTTTTTTTATCCTTTTTCTTGTTTTTAACATTTTTGAGCAAGAACTTTTATTTTTTCTTCTTTTTTATCAAATGGGTCAATAAAAAATATATAATCAAGGATATGATCAAAGAAATATAAATAAAATGTCTAAAACTACCTAATTTTTGACTCACTAGTAAGAATCTTGCCCACTTGTTACAACTCAATACCAAAATTTCTACCTCCAAAACTATTTGCATATTTCCATCATCTAAAATGATACAAATATCAGTATTGTTATTATTATTATTATTAAGTTATAAGAATAACAGCCTTGGTGGTCGTTCTCACGGGTGTGTTCACTCGTGTGAGCTTATCAAATTTTTTCTCCCCTGCCCCTTTGATCTCTCTTCATTTTGCTGTGAAAGTCTCAGGTTGTGGTGGTAAATTGAATGCAATTCCGTGGCCATTTGGACAACTGTAATACTGTACCCCTACCTGATCGCGCAGTGCGCGGATCCCTCTTTTCATTTTTCGAAATTCCTCAGTTTTACCGCATTTGCCACTATCATCTCTCATCACTTTCAGATTAAAGCCTCTGGTTTTCATTGTAATGTTTAGGAAATCCATGCCCATTTTTAAAACCCCTTTTCAACGTCTTACCAGATTTCACTACAAATTCCTATTTTCCCATTTTGCACATTTCTTTTTCACCAGGGTTCGATTGCTTCCTCATTTCTTCTTTCACATCTGCCGCTACTCCCAAAACCCTCACACATACACACACAGTCACACAGTGAGGTAAAACCATGACAACTCGGTTCAACAACAACAGAAAGAAGAGAGGCCACGTCAGCGGCAGCCATGGTCGTATCGGAAAGCACCGAAACCATCCCGGAGGTCGTGCAACGCCGGTGGTATGCAGCATCACAGAATCGTCTTCGACAAGTACCATCCAGGTTATTTTGGAAAAGTTGGGATGAGGTATTTCCACAAGCTCCGTAATCAATTCTATTGCCCCATCGTCAACATCGACAAGCTCTGGTCGTTGCTCCCTCAAGAAGCTAAAGATAAGGCCACAAAGGACAAGGAGCCGTTGATTGATATGACACAGTTTGGATACTTTAAGGTTTTGGGTAAGGGTGTTTTGCCTGAAAACAATTTGATTCAAAGTTTCAATTTTTTCTGTTCTGAAAACTTTATAAAATTGATGGGTTTTTCTTGTTTATTTCTATTTTTTATTGTTTTGTGCAGAAATGGCAACAACTCAGCTAACAGCATCAACAATCTCAGCAAAGGGTTTTGTATCATTTGATGGGTTAAGGGCTTGTTCATCCAGCTCAGTCAAAACCTTTTCTTTTGCGCCTTTGGGACAAAATAGTCTTTCTAAGAGGTCATTCCGCGGTCTTGTTGTTAAAGCTGCCACAATTGTTGGCCCTAAGGTACTGTATTTGTATTAAAAATTTCAAGTTTCTTTGAGTTTAAATCAGCTTAATTTTGTGTTCATAATTTTCATGCTTTATTGTTTTGAAATTAGAGACTTAAAAAGATGCTCCAGTTTATCTTGAGTTTGAAGGAATGCTAGCAAAAGATTGTTACTATTTTTGCAGTTTTTTCCTGTTGGAAAACTTACATCGAGGATGCATGCCTATTTGTGAACAGTTGCTTAATTTGCTTTAGTGTTCCAAGCATTGCTTTTTATGTAAGTAATCCACAATTGTTGGTGTGCAGTTGGTGGGGGTGTTCTCTTCATCTGCAACTGTTAGAAAATTTTGAATTGAAGGCTCTGAATCCATATGGCCTCACAAAGGTAATTTCTCTTACTCCCATACTACTTTAGTAGATTCAGAACATCAAGGTATGATTTGACTTATAATATAAAACTGTTTCCCTCAAACTTCTTCATTTATATGTAGACTTAGTTCCTTAATCCCAAATTGAATCACTTGTAGTAAGTCCACTTTCTTAATATAACACTAACAGTGGCCATTCTCTTTTATACACTGAAAAAAAGACAAACGACAAGAAAAGGCAGGCATATTCATAAGTTTCCACTTATCTTTCAAGGACTCTTTTTCTTCTTAAATCTTGGAATTTTTCCTCTTTTCATTTCTTCTTTTGTACTTGATGGGTTTTTTTTCCTGTGATAATTGCTAGCTAATGTGTGTCTAGGCAGAGTTGAAAACAAACAAGGTCTGATTTGACTTCATCATCAAAACTCTTGATACATGTTCTGCATTAATGGAATGAATGAGATTGTAGTTTTACTAATGGTGTATTACTTTACAATGGTCCCTGATTTACAGAAATGTTTTGCCAGTTATAATGTCAAATGAGCAGCCATTGCTGTGTATAGATGGAGCTAAAAAAACCATGGTGTGGTGGTAAGCTAAGAAAAACCATCTCAGAAGAAGGAAGCTATTGTTGTCAAGCATGAACCTCTGAGGGTATACAAATTTTCTTCACAACAATCTCTTAATTATTTTCACTATCATACATCTGAATATCAAGAGTTTTCATAACCAATCCATAGGGATTCCATTCCATTGAGTTTTTGCTCAAATCCCACCTTCATTTCTTGTTTGTTAAAAGAGTTAATTCTTCATAAAATTTTAAATCTCTTAATCATTTTCATTATCATACAACTGAATATCAAGAGCTTTTTAACCATCCATAGGGATTCCATTGAGTTTTTGCTCTTAATCCGAGAGCACTGCCACTCAAACAGACAGAATGAAGGTGGCGGCGAAGGATGAAAAGAAGTTCAAAAGTTCAAAGGGAAAAGAGAAGGTTGTGGAGGAGGAATTCAAAGACCAGTTCAATTTCGTTTTTTTTCTTTTTGTGGAAGAGTTTGGATTTGTTATTAAGTTACACATTAGGGTTTTTGCAGCTATGCAATGGATACTGTGTGTGATATAGAGTTTGCTTAGCTTATTTATTTGTTTATGTTGTAATAAAGGAAGCCTCTGCATATTTCTGATTAGGTTTATTACTATGGTGTGCTATAATTTAGTTTTGGGTTGGTGATTATAGGGTTTGGATGGGTCCGAGTCACTGACCGATACCGAATCAGAATCTCTTCAGCTCACGGACAATGAGGTACATGGTAATTGCCTAATTCTTAATGATATTTATTTGCTGAAATAACAATGGCATCCATATCTCCAAATTTAATGAATGATATGAGTGATATTCACTACCTTCTCTATTGGTAATTTTTTTTCCTGTTTCTTTTGTGGCTGTAATTGTTGATGATTTGGACGAAAATCGTAGCAGGGTGTTGATTTTGATGAGGATGACAAGGATGAGGAAAATGACGCTGAGGAGAGTGATTCATCTGAAGATGAGGTGAGTTGTGTGCTTACTCTCTTTGAAGAAACTGTTTATCCAAGTTGAAAAGATTTGGTTAAGGATGATCATATTATAGTCTTCCTCAGCATCTCACATCTTCCTCTTCTGTTCCCTTAGAATGAAAAAATGGCTTCGTTTAAATGATTATGCATATGGATATCCAACCTTTTTTTCCTGAAAATGCAATGATTCTGAAATTAAATGGTGATAATGCCCAGCCACGTCTTTTGGTTCTCCTTTTTAGTCTCAATATATATGCTCTGAGCAAGCTATTCAATATATTCTTTTTGCAAATAGTGGTTCTATTGTCAGTCAGTTGTTCTCATAAAGGTACAGTTTGAGGGCTTTCTAATCTCCAGCTAAAAGTTTTGAATTTTACCATATTATTTTCTTTGGTTTACTTGCTATGCTACCAATAAATTGTTCGTTTCTCTTGTCAAATTAGGTGCCTCCTTTAAATACCATCTGGGATATTCCTTTTAAATGGTACCAGGATGAAGAGCACATTGGATATGATATTTCTAAAAAGAAGATAAATAAGAAGGAGAGAGAGAACAAACTTGATTCATTTCTTGCCAATGCTGACAACTCGGAGAATTGGTGAATACCATATTTACTTTCGGTGCTATTTAGCATATTTTAGGTCTTTCTGGAAATTCTGTAATCATATGCACCATTGAGAAATCTTGTTCCAGTCAAATTGTTCCTCCATGCTGATTGAAGATTCATTCTTTGGCTAATTGTGATTGTGGACATTCTTTGCTTACTAATGAAACAAAGGAAAGAACCGAAATGAAGTTTCCATGCCCCTTGTTCTTCTCTCCTGTGTAACCATGTTTTTCATCCATTTTTATCGTTATGAGACTACTTACAAGTTTACTATTATATGCATGTGCTACTAGTAAAAGCATTTATATTGTTATTACGGAGTGTTTATCCTCTTGTTGGTGCTTTTGTTGGATGGTGATGAGCAGCCTATTTGTGTTCTTTGATATGCTTGATTGATGTTCCCATTTCATATTTTTAGGCGTAAGGTTTATGATGAATATAATGATGAAATAGTGGAGCTGACAAAAGGAGAGGCTAAGATGATCCGAAGGGCGCTAAAAGGAATGGCACCTCACCCTGAATTTGATCCATATCCAGTGTGTACCTTTTAGGTTCCATACTTTCTCATGTTTTTAACGTCGTTACTTCGTGACAATAGATAGAGTGGATGCAGGATATCATTGATTGAACAAAAGAGTTTCAGAATCAAAATTATGCTCGAGAAGATATTTTAGATGTACAGAGGCTTGTGTCACTGATGTGTGTGTCCAATAATGGTTGATGCATGTGTACATTTGACTACCTTTAGAATGGATGTTGCTATAGACTGAGCTAGATGATGCAGGAATCAGTTTAAACATGCAAACATCATGAATAACTTTGCATAACTGTGTACACATTGTTTTGAATTTTCAGTTGTCATCCCAAGGACATCAACAAGGTGGCCTTTCACCGTTCTTACCCTCTATTTGCTTCAAGTTCTGATGATTGCACAGCGTATGTGTTTCATGGCATGGTGTATTCTGATCTGAACCAAAACCCATTAATTGTACCACTGGAAATTCTTCGTGGGCATGCCGTCACCAATAGAAGAGGTAATTTTGTTTGATTTCTGTTCATAATTTTTATTTATTGACAGTGAAGAGAGAGAACTCTGGAAACTGATGATTAGCATTGTTGAGCTTTGTGAACGCTTAGATTAGCAAGTGCCAACTTGTTGAAGTAGTCGTTTTCATTTTTGAATCATGGCACAGTGTCTCAGTTTATGTTTTCGGTAAATTGAAGTACCCAGTATGTTTATGCAGCCAAATTCTCTTCTGCATTGCCTTCAACTGTTGTGTTTTGCAGGAGTTCTGGACTGCAAGTTCCATCCTAGACAAAGGTGGTTGTTTACTTCAGGTGCTGATTCTGTGATCAAGCTCTATTGCCACTAAGATTATGGTAGATCATGCTTGATTCTTTGCTGGAATGCGATCCAGTGTTAAACAGGAGCTGGATTAGTGGCAGTTACTTGCATAATTAGCTTTATTTTTGTACTGAAAAAAGGGCAATTGAGTTGGTTTTTCATTTTTACTCTTTCTTTATGAAGTGGGCTCGTTGGTCTTGTTTGAAAATGTGTCCAAGTCAGCTTAGCTTTTACTGCGGTCCGGTCGACACTTCCGTGGAATATGATATCAATATATTAACGTATTACATTTTTGTGTAAACTTCAATTCTTTTTATAAGCAATTAAAGGACTTGTTTCATATCGCAGTTTAGATTTGAAAATTAATTAGATGTGTTTGATAATTAGAAATGGTAAATGTTAATGAGTTTAAAGAGTGAATCTAAAAATGTAAGAAAAATTATTATTGAATTTTAAGCAATAAAATTTGAATTAATTTTAAAATACAATTAGGTGAAGAGACATAGGAAGATATAAGATTAGGGTTTGATTGCTTCCTCATTTCTTCTTTCACATCTGCCGCTACTCCCCAAAACCCTCACACATACACACACAGTCACACAGTGAGGTAAAACCATGACAACTCGGTTCAACAACAACAGAAAGAAAAGAGGCCACATCAGCGGCAGCCATGGTCTTATCGGAAAGCACCGAAAGTATCCCGGAGGTCGTGTAACGCCGGTGGTATGCACCATCACAGAATCCTCTTCGACAAGTACCATCCAGGTTATTTTGGAAAAGTTGGGATGAAGTATTTCCACAAGCTCCGTGAATGGTTAATGTCTAGCCCTTTTTTCTTTTCTTAATTTGGAAGGAGTTGAAGAGTAATTCTCTTTTTCCATTTCAGGTTAAAGTACTGGAGGTCAGATCAATTGTTATTTGAAGGACTTTGCTTGTTTGGTGTCATAACATAAAACTGTGTCAAATTTAGAAATTCCTAACCTGAGTATTTCTGTGGTAAATATTTTGTGTTAAAGTGAGCTTCTTTTAGTTGAGGGAGGGTTTGAATTCTCTATCTGTCAGTGGTAATTGTTGTGGAGAAACGTTTAATATTGTTTGGTTGTCTGTTTTTGCATCTTGAGATTATGTTGCAACATCAGATACTTGGCAACATTTTTTTCCCTTTCTTTTCAATCTCTGTGGGGCGTTTAGTTGGCATCTGTTTTATTTGGTCGCTGGAGTGGTGGGCTTTAAATAGGAAGGGTTGACAGAGTTCTTACTGAAAAGCTCGTGTTTTACCCTTAAAGACCATAGACCCATTGATCTTGATAAAGAAGTCATGATAAAATGCAAATTGAAGCATAATATTGATTATCTCTATGATCAGTTAGAATTCAATAGTTGAAGTGGAAATGCACCACAGATCATTACTAGATTCTTGCTTTTTACAAAGTCTGTCTCAGTTTCAACTTTTAGAGATTTTTACCCAATGAGATATTTCTAACCAAAAGTATGTTTGAAGTCTAATAATTGTGTTAGTGTTTGTTTGTTTTCTTACTGGGTCATAAAACTTCTCAGTGTTCTTGAGATAATAATGGCTCAAGCAATAAAACTAACCTCACAAACACACATTTGGTATTTTATGATGTATGAAGTGTATTACTGCTTTCCTTTTACCTTGAGAACTCATAAACAAATATGAGTTCAAGATGATGGTGTTTCTGATCATTTCTTATTGCCGCATATGCGAATTATTCTTTATCTGATTTCGTATCTGCTATATCATTGATACGTTTTCACCTTGTCCATTAGCTATTGTTGGCGATATTACGCCTACAGATGGTATTTCCAAACTTGAAAAAAGTCGAAGGGAAAGAGAAGCAGGGAAAGAGAAGCACTGGAGCACATGTGCAAATTACTTGGTGGAGGCCCATGTGGTATCTTCTTTTTTTCACTATGCTTCTGAGGTTTATCTACGCTTCTAAACATGAAGTATTTTTTCTCTGCTTCTGATGTTATTAATTATAGCTAAGGAGATCACTGATTTGTGGATGGAGTATGAAGATATTTCTTCACTAGAAGCTAAGGTCGTCAAGGACTTCGACAAGGTAATGTAGGACTCGTTTAAAGGAATTCGAATGGAGAAGCAGCCACTGTGCTTTTTTAGAAAGCAAAAATAAGAATGGTGTGGCTGTAGTGTATCTTTGCTTTTGACTTAAAAGTGTAGGACTCTGTTAAAATTGGTTTTCTTGGTTAATATTGTACTCTTATCAATTCTAGCCCTGTATATGAGAAGGAAAGTTGGAAACTTTGATTAGAGACTTCAGTGCAGTTCAAAAGTTTTTGGGCTTTTTGGGAGTTCCTTGTTGACTATTACTCTTGATGTGTGTTCTTATTGGTTTGGTTTCTTTTAGATGAAATATTTTCCTACTGACATTTCTTTGGTCCACATGTTGCGTGCGGTTCATTAGAATGAAGCCCTTTATTGTTTATGTTGACAATCTAGAGCTTCAGCCCTGATCCTTTATCTTTGCTGATATATGCACACATTTTTTTTTTGCTTAGCAGTTGCTAATTAAAAAACAGGCTTTCGTGTTGGGCTCACTTCTTTAAGTTTTATGACTGTTGGTTAAGTGTTACTCGAATTGACGAATGTTTGTGCATGAATTTCAATATGCTTGGAAATGTAATGAGTTGAATACTTTCTTGTGCTGCTGCTTTACGTCTAATGTCTATAAAGAAAATTGAGGATATGTTACAGAAACTGCTTCTTTCTAGATTCTTTGATGTTACTTAATACCTGATCTGAATTGTTTGCTGCGTTGTAGTATACCTCACTGAAACCCTTGGGTGATAAAGTCTTGGTAAAGATTAAGAGCGCCAAGGAGAAGACTGTTGGCGGCATCCTATTGCCAACAAGTGCCCAAACCAGAAGTGGACAAACAAATTGTGAACCGCACTGTCCGAAGAGGTTGCAAAGCTCATGAACCATAATGAAAGATTAGCTGCTGAATTGGCAGCACAGAAAAGTTCCCCCACCCAACGCAGAACCAGTACTTCCACTCGCAATGGACGAAGTGATAGTCTTGTCAAACAAGGTGTATTACCCCCTGATCTGAAGAGAGAACTAGCATTGAGCCGTGAGAGGGAGCTCGCATATGAAGCCACTCTGGTGGAAAAGGATCAAATAGATGCTGAATTACAGAGTAAAGTTGAAGAGTCCAAACAAAGAGAAGCATATCTCAAAAATGAACTTGCAAACATGTGGGTTTTGCTGGCAAAGTTAAAAAAGTCTCAAGGTGCTGAAAGCAATGTTTGTGAATCTACCAAAGACAGCTACAAAATCAATGGTCTTGAAATTTGGAATGGTACAATTCAGACAAAAAGGCCTCTTGAGAGACATTCGTAGTTAGAAGAAAAAAGAAATATGTATTTGCTGTCTGTTGTTGCTGATTGGGGTTGGGTTTGTCTATTCTCTTTTCTTTCTGAATCGATATATTTAACAAAATCATTAAAATTCATATTTCTTAAAAACATGTTTATAAAATGTAATTATAAATTTTTTTTTTCAAACCATGGGCATAAATCAACGCTCGTTGCGCGTTATACACAAACTAGTATCAAAATAATTTGCCGTCCCACAACAACAAACATATGTGGGACATTATTTGTCTTGATGTTCATCCAAATCATCTTCAAGACTTCCACCCCTCTAATCTTCAAATGCCGCATGATCTCTTTAATTTAACAAAATCTGTAATGGGGCCGACTTTCCTGCGATATCCAACAAGAAGATTTACTTCATCTACAGATGTTTGTGCCTAACATTGAAGAGACTTTAAATCAAGAAAAGGACGTCACACATTTTCAGTTTGAATAGAAATTTATATATTTCTTGGTCATTCATTTTCAATATGATTTAATATGGACAAAACCAGATCATCTGTTCAATATTATCTACTTCTATTCTGTCTAATGTTCAAAGTTACGTAATTTCATTAAAATTAGAGACTAAAAGTATAAATATTACTAAAATTACTTTACAATTAATAAACCCTAACTAAGATATTAGTGAACCCTACCATATAGTTTTAATCTAATATAAGATAAAATAAGATAATGTTGGACAGAGGACAATATGGACAGCTTGTAGTCTCTAACAATTACAATCACTAAAAAAAAATTTGGTGGGAGCAAAATAAAATAGATAGTGATATACTCTTAAAACTAAATTAATAACAATTGTAAGAAGAGAGAAAATTTAATACTTATTTATTAACTATACAATAGTTAAAGTTGTATCTTTTAAGTTTTAATAATGATCATATAATTTAGAGTAAAATCCAACAAAAAAAATATCATTGTACGTTTTTAGAGTCTTGCTGTTCATCATTATAAATTTTTTGGACAAAAAAAATCACTATACTTTTTAAGTTCTATTATTGAGGTCACTATGTCTGGTTTAGAGAGTTAACGGAATGATTGATTAAATAACTTTTTATGTTAATATATATATATATATATATATATATATATATATCAATTTTAAAAAAAAATTTAAAAAAAAAAGTTCTCTATAATCTCTCCAGTATTATTCTTAGCAAACTCGAGCATTGCAAATCGAAATTTGGAAGTGTGTTAAAATATATATGTCAACTGAACCGTGTAAAAATTTTATTTTTCGAACAAATCTTGATCCACCTACCATAATAAGGATAACTTCAGGATTTTCATCATATCTGCTTTTTTTTTAAACTATAATTTCATTAATAAGTATAAATGTACATTACACCTACCTACTAGTATTTAAAAAAAAAAAAAACTCAATGAATGAATTTAAAAAAACAGCTTGGGGTCTTGTGTGCCACTTTTCATGAAGTGGCACATAGAGTGGCACACAAAAAGTGGCATAGAAGACCCACACTAGTAGAAAAATGGCCTTTTACACCGGGTAAATCGGTGTATATACACCGATTTTTTGAAAAATGAACCGGTGTAAATATAGGCGAGGTAAAAAGTGCAAACTTTTTACACCGGTTCAAACAACCGGTGTAAAATTTTGTTTACACCGGTTATTTTTCAACCGGTGTAATAAAGTTTTAATTTACACTGGCTGTGTTCATTGTTACACCGGTTCCTTTTAACCGGTGTACGAAGTTTACTTTTTACACCGGTTCCTTTTAACCGGTGTAAAACGTTTACTTTTTTACACCGGTTCCTTTTAACCGGTGTGAAATATGTGCTTTTTATTTAAGGTTCATTTTAACATGTGTACAATGTTTCTCTTTTACCCCTGTTCCTTATAACCGGTGTAAAATGATTGATTTAACACCGGTTCTTTCAACCGGTGTAAAATGATTGTTATACCCGGTGTAATATGTTCTTCTCCTACGAATTGATTTGAATTATATGTGCCTGAACAGGTATATTCAAAATCAAATCTCGAAATACAGAAATTATATAAGCATACCAATCCAAAATCTATATTGAAAACAACGCATTCAAAAGTTTCCATTAAAAGTAACAACAATTTTGTTCATATTTTTACAAATATTTACATCTACATATAAGCGTATATAATGTCCTAATAAAATACTGAATCACATCTGTCTTAGGGTATTAACCATCAACGCTTGCAGCTCATTGTTCATTATATATTCCGCCCATGCTTCTCGAACAATATTCAAATCTGTTTCGGTTAATGCTTTCGCATCTTTTTTGAACCACTGGTACATGCAAATGAAGTCATTGTATTATTACTAACAATTTCAGATGCGAAACAAAAAAAGGATTTGACAAGCAAAATATTTTGATAATGAAATAATAAAACATAACCCAATTACCTTCTTGAAATCCTTCTGTGCTATGCAAGCTCGGAGTATTATCATGCGCATGTACCACATCACATAATACCCGCATTCCCAATTTGATACTTGCCTCTTGTGCTACAATGAAATAATAATGCCATAAAGTAATAACATTTTTCACACAAGGTACATCTAGTCGAACTATTGAACAATCTTACCTGAATCTCTATCCATTTTATTGTTTTCTGCATTGATGAGTGATCCCCTTCAATGTCTGACTGATACACCCTCGCTACACTGTACAAGACGACAATTTCAAGCATATAAATAAGCATCATCAAATAAACATGCGACAATATCAGTAATATAATTTTTTAAAAACATTGAAATATTATAAATACGTGTTCATCAAATTCGTAGCGTCGTCTCGTGGGCTTGTGTGTACTGGATCAAACCAGTACACAGTCATGTCCTGTGGACTTATTGCCATTAGCATCCAATGTACACTGAAAAATAATACGCAGAATTAATTCCAACTAATTATACTATAAACCTATTGAAAACAATCGCATAACATTATAAAGAGATTTGATATTAAATTACTTTAGAAAATATGGCGCTAAGTATATGCTCTTGTCTCTAGTCTTCATGGTTGACACAATGTACTGTACTCTAGATTCTTCGCTATTCCCGAATTGTTGTATATGATATGGCGATAGGAACCCTATCCCATTTTGACCCTGTTTCCTACATAGTGCATACATTGTCCTACAACATTCATTGACAAACATACGTACACGTTTCATTAGTGTACCTATCTTGCAAAATAACCAAAACAAATAAAATAAACTTGAAACTTTAAGAAAGAGTCCAAACTTACTTTATGAACAATAGCATGCATTCACCCGTCACCATATCACACGACAAGAAGTCACTGAGGCTCTCGTTCGAAACTAATAGGGAAAACTCAATGCCCACTATTCCTTCCGTCATATGGATTGTATACATAGAGTCGTCGAATGGTTGCTCACCAATATGCACACTTGTCGTAAAGATCCATCAAGGTGAGATAATAATTCATTAACCTCGTCCCGCGGGTGTGCCACCAATTTTGTTTTCTTGGGTGGAGGGGAGTTCGTTAACTCTTTACCACCTTTCTTGGCCGGTACCTTACAAAAAAAACAAATTCAATTAATTGAGATGTTTAAAACTAAAATTATACAAAAATACACATATAGTAGAATGTAATTACACCTGAGAATCCGATTCGGTACAAATATCAACCAACGACCGTGGTCACTCTAACAGGTTTCCAAATCCTGTATCAACTGTCGTGGTCTCATCATCGGGAAATGGCAATAGAGCATCATGTACGATGGCCGTAATGATGTTGACCTTCACTCTGTCCCGCATTACCTCTTTCCCGTGATGCATTGTTAAATTATACAGCCTCCCGTTAGCTACATGACGCCTCTCTTGAATATGATCAAGAACAAACAGGCGACATTCTGTTCCGTCCTGTTATTAATAACCAAATATAGTATAAATTAATAAATGAGTTAAATGAAATACTTTTGAAATGAAAGAATTATGATTTGGTACCTCGAAATCTCCCAATGAATCTGGGGCTCCAGAACCAGAGCAAACCGGTATGTTCTCTGGCTGCTTTAACTCTTGTTGCTTGGGCATTGATTCCGTACTACGCAAAGTAGAGACATCGCTCGCAGAAAAAACAGGAACTGGTTTGCCCAAAGATCGGTATAGGTCATGAACTGCTTGAGTCAATAACCTAATTTCCTCTTTGCACTTCGCGTGACTGTCTACACTCGCATTACACCCGGACGATGAGTCTCCAAAAACGTGCGACATCCTCATCCGACCCCCAACTCCCCTTACGCGCCCGGGGTGATCTTTCTTACCCGTTGCAATGACAAGAATGTCATTGCTTCCCTCTCCAAGGGACTCTCCTTGACTTGAGCGATTCGTCAAATCATCCTGGTAAATTGTAGCAAAGAGTTTTTATAGTATAATGCATATTAACTAAAAATATTAAATGTCTTACTAGAAAATTGATTTAAATGAATAAATTACACTTACAATTGTCTTACTAAGCCCCCTAGCCGCGTCGCTAGAAAAGTCACCACGCTTGTTTTTGTGACCTTCCTTGAATAGAATATACCGGGGAATTGGTGACGGGGGCGAGGTTGTTTCACGTGCCTCCTCTGCTGTCATGCCGGGGTCAATCTTCATCTGTACTTTTGCCTGAAATTTATCGTGCATCATCTTTTTTTTCAAGCTCAAATATCCACCACGAGACATGGTGTGATGTAGTTTGTTCATGTTCGAACTCTCTTGGCTAGCAACACGGTTTTTCTATTCCTCAGGAAAAAAGAAAAAGATTAAGTGAATAATCATTGGAAAAAATATAATACTAACTGAATAATCATTACAAAAAATAAAATATTACCTGCCATTTTTCGCTTAATCGAATGTTTCGGAAGGCCTCCCATGTATCCCTGCTAAGGTACCGATATGTAGCACATGGGTCCTCATCCTTCTGGCTTCCGAATATATACCTGTTCAAGCTTGTCTTCCAACCCCGCCACCGTTCCCCAGCTTAGACTAACCACTTCTTCTTCAGTTGTGGTGTGGACTTAAAATCGAAGGCAAGCTGATGAAAAAAAAAACATCAATGTACGCCAAATATCCTATAAATGAACGAATATTTATAAAAAAAATTAAAATATTGATTTTTATGTTGAACATACCATTACTTCGTCCCAAATCATGTCCTTTATTGATGCATCGACTTTTGGCCATGATGGAAATTGCACAATGTTCACTTTACTACGCGCGCCATCAATGCAATGAAACCAATCCATTCATTATGTGATTTTGCAGTCGTCGGCTCACCGTTGGCATCGAAAAAAATTGTTGTCTTTAATCCTCTTGCCCTCCTTTCCAAAACCGCGCGACATTTCGTTCCCTCTCGTCGTTTCTTAGCCATGACAAATCTTTGTAGTGTACAAAGCATCAAAAAGTAAAAAACACAGTAACAACATTTTTAAATTAAACTAACTCTTTTTAGTAACTCAGATCATACATGAAACATACTTTTAACTTTTGTCTGGTTTTTCGTATATAAGTTGACATAAATCATCAAAACATCTCATAAATGAACATCTCATAAATCATCAAAACAGAAATTACCAACATCTCATAAATCATCAAAACAGAAATTACCAACACCTCATAATCAGTCCAAGCAGAAATTACTTATATTGTGAATTGAATAAATACTGAATAATATATTGATCATAATTAGTCCATTGTATATCCCCCCATATCCAGAGTTCAGTTACGTGTAATATTCCATCACAATATCTATTACATCCTTCGAATACAGAGTACATTGCCAAAAGCAGCAGCTCAAAGTTTAATCTCAGATTCCATATTTTTTCAAGTTCATGACAAATCCACAGCCACAAAATCCAGATTCCAACAGCAAGATAACATTCCAAATGAAACATAATAGTTCAACCAGGCATGTCCAAAATGTTTAACTCAGTTCAGAGAAATTCCATAGAATGCATTAACAATTCGAATTAAATTACCCACTTGCATGCAAGCGTTAAAATTAACTAATAGCCTTTCCAAATTTTTACTTCACCCACCACAAAACAAAACATACCAACAAATAACATATGAATGGTTCTTTACACAGTAAAGAGTGTAATTTTTTCCCTTTCGCAAGCTAAGACGCCAATACATGGTAACCACTGCCTTCTGCTAAATGATAGAAACACTATACCTCGAAAATAGTGTTGCAATCGGAAAAGGAGATTGATACGCTCCGAACTGGAGTCGGCTGCGATGGTTACGGCTGCGAATGGTGCGTCGACGTTGGAGGCTGTTATGATAGAGATGGCGCCGATGGAGGTGGATGCGAAGTGTTTACAACAAGATGGTGGTGAAAATGGAGGTGGAGGTTGCGGCTTAAAAATCTGTAAAGCCGGCTATATGTTATACAAGGACTTCGACTTCGAAACGGCGCCAGGACAAAATTTTTTGTTTTAAAGAACACTAACTACACCGGTTATAAAGAAACCGGTGTAGAAAGTTTGTTTTCTACACCGGTTATATTGATAACCGATGTAGAAACTTTATTTTCTACACCGGTTAAAGTGACAACCGGTGTAGTAAGTTTGTGTTATACACTGGTTATTCTTAACCAGTGTAGAAAACAAGGTTTCACACCGGTTATTCTTATAACCGGTTTAGTCTAATTTGAACTATATTTTACAGGTTGTTAATATAAAACTTATAAAAACATATTTAAAGTTTAAAAAAATATATTTAACATTAAATAAAAATCATAAAATTCACTCGATCTACATCGGATATTCTTATAACCGGTGTAGTATGTTACATTGACTGTTTATGCAAAACTAAAAAAAATATATTTAAACCTTAAAAAAAATGTATGTATCCAGTGTAATGTATTGTTCTATTTTAACAATAATTTAATACCTTTACTGGTTGTTAATGTAAAACGTATAAAAATATATTTCAATTTTAAAAAAAATATATTTACATTTAGAAAAATTTCTAAAACTTTACTATAATACGAGCTACACCGGTTATTAGTGTAACCGGTGTAAAATAAGACATTCTACACCGGTTGTTACTGTAACCGGTGTAGAATGTTAATTTAAAGTCAAAATCACAGCGGTTTCAGTGTTAAGTAGTCTTTAATTAACAACGCCATATAATATGATGAATGTTTAATGAAATTTTAATATACATGTTTATTTTAGTATATGGTAATAAGAAATATAGTTATGTTTTAGTGTTCATTATATTCAAATTCTATTGAATATATACATGAATACTTAGGAGTGTATTGATGGTACATGGTTTATTGTTTACGGTTTAGGGGTTTAGTGGTTTAGGGTATAGGATGTTTATTGCATGTTATTTCATTTACTGAACTATTAATATGAATGTTTATTGCATGTTATTTCAATTAAAAATACATTGATGTGTTACGGTTATCTTGTCGCATAAATTCTATACCAAATGGCATTAATTAAGAAAAAAATAAAAGTAATTTTTGCATGGTATCCCCTGTATCTAGAGCAAACCTACCTGTCAAAAAACACTTGTGATGTATACAACTTCAAAAAATAACAAAAAATAGCCATCGTACATTGAGTTGACACACCATCGTACATTGATATATACAAGTCTTAGTACAAGTCTTACAACAAAAAATAGTCATCGTACATTAAAATGTTGCCCTATAATAGCCATACGTAACGCCTTTGTTGCATGAAGCTCATATCATCCCAGCAATTCACCTGTACCAAAATGACCAAAAAAATCCAAAAATTTCGTCACAGCATTTAGAAAAGCTTCAAACTACCCAAATACCTGCTTAAAGAAAAAATTAGTACAATGAAAAGTATAAATACAAACTATCAAAAGTGCATACTAACTTACAAACTATATATCACGACAAGGTCTTTCTTTTATTTGACAATGGATCATCAACCCATATTCCTTCAACGTGATCAGTGTGGAGAATGAATGCATCCATATTACGGTCCTCTTCAACCGTGCTGAGGGGGGGGAAACCTGATGAGAAAGGCGGCACATCATGATTATTATCAGTATCAATTTCATCACCGACATACAATTGTTTCCCTTGTATGACAATAGACCATTTTTTGTCTATGGGATCAGATACATAAAATACTTGTTTTGCCTGGGAAGCAAGTATGAATGGTTCCCCTTGGTAACCTTCCTTATTCAAATCCACTAGCGTAAATCCCATTTCGTCGGTTCGAACACCATTGATGTTGGCAACCCATTTGCATTTGAAAATAGGGACTTTGAATTTAACATAGTCAAGCTCCCAGATCTCCCTAATCACCCCATAATATGACATTTTGGCATACACTGGATTTCTATCTCTCGAACTGGAGACATGTAAAGCCTCAGACACTAATGTGACCACTATCTTGCGTTGTGCTACTGTCATCTTGACTCTTAGTAGCAAATGAAAATCCATTTATGGCATAGCCCGAATATGATAGCACAACGTGACTGGGCCTATATGCTAACCACTTTAATGTCTCTGTAATAGTTCCGGCCCCAACAGCAGTACTGAACCAGTTCACAAAGGTTCGGTTGTGTTCATCGAGTACGTATTTGTCATTCCAACCACGATGGCTTTCTTTTATTTCACAAATATGAGCATCCACATAAGGCTTTACTTCTTCAGAATTGTGCAAGACATATAGATGCGCATTTTGTAAATCAGCAATAGAGGGGGTAAACAACTTTGCTGCCGATGTACCTCGTCCTTTGTTCCGTTTATCGGGGCTATGCTTTCGTCGTAAATCAGCATGGATACCAGACAAGTACCCAGTGCAAAACTCAATAACCTCGTCAGCTATGTACCTTTCAACAATGCTTGCATCAGGACGATAGCGGTTTTTCACATAACCCTTGAAAACTTTCATATATCGCTCGAATGGATACATCCAGTGAAAAAATACAGGCCCACAGATTTTTATCTCCCTAACCAAATGAACAACCAAGGTGGAAAATACATCTCAAGTTGGCACCACACTACGACAATTTCTGCTTGTAGCTCATCAAGTCTATCACGATCAACTACCTTGCTACATATCGCATTAAAGAAGAAACAAAGTCTAGTTATGCTGTATCTGACATGTTTTGGCAAGATTGATCGAATAGCAATAGGTAGAAACTGCTGCAACAACACATGACAATCATGTGATTTCAATCCAACCAATTTTAAATCCCCAATGGAAACAAGTCGACTTACATTTGAAGAATATCCTGCTGGGACCTTGATGCTCTGGAGACTCTCACAGAAACTCTATTTCTCTTTCCGTGACAATGTATAACAAGCGGGGGGCAAGTATGTGCATTGTCCACGAATCTCAGGAGCTAAATTAGCCCTAATACCCATATCAACCAAATCAAGTCTTGATTTATAACCATCTTTTGTTTTTCCAGGTATATTCAAAATAGTACCCAACAAACTGTCACATATATTTTTTTCAATATGCATCACGTCAAGACAGTGTCTAACATCTAGTGTCTCCCAATATGGAAGATCAAAAAAGATTGATTTTTTCTTCCAACAGCCTGTATCATTCTTCCGAGACTTTTTATGTTTTCCAAATTCCACGTTCATATCCTTCACACAATCGTGAACTGTCTTCCCACTCAATGCAATTGGAGCACTTCTGAAATCTTGTTTCCCATTGAAAGCTCTTTTCATTCGACGATATGAATGGGAATCAGGAAGAAATCTACGATGTCCAAGATAGACCGTTGGTCCCATGTACAAGCTGACAGGAATCTGTATCCTCCGCACATATAGGACAAGCTTGGTGTCCTTTAACAGAAAATCCAGATAAATTCCCATACGCAGGAAAGTCATTAATAGTACAGAATATCATGGCATGCAATGTGAATGACTCCTTCCTATGTGCATCAAACATCAACTCCCCTTCATCCCACAGCTTCTTCAAGTCTTCAATTAGGGGGGCTAAATAAACATCTATGTCATTTCCAGGTTGGCGGGGACCTGAAATCATTAATGACATCAAAATATACTTCCGCTTCATACACAAGTAGGGAGGTAGATTGTAAATAACCAACATTACTGGCCAAGAGCTATGTGTACTAATTAGACTACCGTAAGGATTCATTCCATCCGTACACAATCCTAATCTCAAATTCCTTGCATCTCTACCGAACAAGGGGTACACCAAATCAATCTTTTTCCACTGATCAGAATCTGCAGGATGCCTTATCATCTTGTCCTCAGGGGGAATATTCCGATTTGCATACCAGGTCAGGTTTTTAGCATCTTCGGAATTGGCAAACAATCGCTTGAATCTCGGTATTATAGGGAGATACCATAAAACTTTCACCGGTGATGATTTCTTCTTCGAATCTATATAATCTTCAACGCCATCACCAATTTGCTTATTTTTGAAACGAGAAACCCGGCATTTAGGACAATACAATGAATTTTCGTATTCATTCCTATATAGTATGCAATCGTTTGGGCAAGCATCTATTTTCTTATACTCCATACCCAGAGGGCACAAGATTTTTTTAGCCTCATAAGTGCGATTCGGAAGTTCATTACCTTCTGGCAGTACATCCTTCAGTAAAGTCAACAGTGATGTAAAACTAGTATCAGTCCACCCATGTGTCGCCTTCAAACTGTAAAGTTTTAAAGTGACCGATAATCGTGTGTACTTAAAACACCCTGGATATAGAGGCTTTTCGCTATCATCCAACAACGAAGCAAGAATATCAGGCGTATCGGCAAAGCTACCGACAATATCATCTACCAAAGCATCAAATCAGTCATTTTCAATCGCAACATCATCTTCTGCCTCATATTCTTCTTGTTTCGATGAATTTTCACACTCGCCGTGCCATTTCCATATTTTATAAGCCGGATCAAATGCCCTCCGATACAAATGGTCTCTTATAGTGTCAGGTTGGTCGAACACCGCAAAATTCTTATAATCCTTACATGGACAATAGATGTACTTGGATTTTTTATAAGCAAAGCTAATAAATTTCTCAACCTCTTCTTCATACGCTGATGTTGTCCGATCACCAAATATAATATCATTACGACTCATGACTACCGCACCCTTTACATTATAAGAAAAATAATTATAATAAGTTAACCAACAAAATAAATGCATTAACTGATATTTTCATAATATTACAGCATATAAAAATATACACAGGAACGACTGAATCAAATTAAAACAGCATTTTTATTACACGGGATACAAATTTAAAGCATATATAAGGAAATCTACAATTTTTACAACTACAGTTAACAAAACAATGCAGATCCATATTGTAAACGACGTTAATTATCTAGGGAAATATCATATATTTAGAAGTTATGAGTTTACATGTAACTATAGCTAACCTCAGATGTTTGAGTTGCATGAATATAAGTTGAGTTGTAGCTTTTGATTTGGCCTTCGTCTTCGATTTCGAGCGCAGCTTTTGCAACAAATTAGTAGTTCTTTGCGTCTGATATAATACACACTTAAGATGGAGCAGATGGAGAAATGTGTGGTCATTTAAATGCTTGTTATTGACACCGGTTAACCAAATTCCCGGTGTAATAGTAGACACATTTACACCGGTTTTTCAATAACCAGTGTAATAATAGACAAATTTACACCGGTTTTTCAATGACCGGTGTAATAGTAGAAAAATTTACACCAGTTTTTAAATAACCGGTGTAATAAATAAAAAATTTACACCAGTTATAAGAAAACCGGTGTAAGAAATCCCATATTACACCGATTTTTTATAACCGGTGTAAATGATTGTCTAACCATTACAGCGGGTATTTAAAAACTGGTGTAAATATGTCAACTATTACACCGATTTTTTGATTAACAGGTGTAAATTGTTCTCCTTAGTACATTAATATTAATGCATTAATGCTTATGTGTGAACTGAATACGATAAAAACACTTGTACCAATTTGGACATTTACAACAAATACAAAAGTTTTGGAGCATTTGGATTGTTTCATTTTTGTTTGATAGGTGCATGTTAAAAGATAACATTAATGGGTAGTTAATTAATTCATTGTTAAATGTATTTAATATTAAATCATCCTTAACCCTAAACAACAATTTGTCACCTTCATCTCGTAAACAATAAAAGATCACTCCAAAATCAGAATCACTGTTTCAAAGGCTAATACAATAATAAAAGGTCTTTAGAAGTGCACAACATACTGTCATATGCAAATCAAAACCCATCAACTAACAAGGAAAAATAAGGCTGTTACAAAACAGCCACATGACAGAGAACGAAGGCACATGATAAAACTTATACATGATTACACCAATTTCAGATTAGAAAAATTTTGAAAAATATATCTTCAGCATAGTTTTAATTTCTTTTTGAATCTCTGGGTCAACATGTAGCTCTCCTTCAGCAAAGTGTCTTTTATTCGAATCAAGTCCATCATCAATATGGAGATTGATAATTTCTGGTTGGTCATTTACGTCTATTGATTCTGGAACAAAGGAATCAAGTCCATCATCAATATGGAGATTGATGTTTTCTGGTTGGTCATTAGCTTCTATTGAATCTGGAACAAACGAATCAAGTCCATCAGAAGTTTGAGTGTCTTCCATCGTCAATTGCTGTTCAAGTTGTTTTCATGGTTGAGTACAATATAAAAAGAAGAAAAACTATTTATTCACCACACGGATGGTGGTTAACCTAAATTCTAAAAAAAATTAATTATATACAATCCATGACTACATTTAATTAAAACAGACATTGCAAAAAATATTTACTTCCACAAATTAAATGAAGTACAAAATTAAATCATTAATATACACATGAACGCCTAAATAAAATTTCAGAACATCATTTTAACTACATTTATTACAAATATAAAACATATACATGGCCTCACTACAATTTTACAACTTTTTTAAAAAAATGGAATGCAGATCTATATACATATATATGTCAATGCATTGACGAATGAGAAGAGAAATTATATAAAAGTTATCAGTTTATATATACATGTCACTAACCTCAAATGGTTGAGTTGAATGAACGAAAGTTAATAAAATGCTTCAGATTTGGCCTTCAAAAAGATTTCGTGCGCAGCTTTTGGGAAAAACTCGTAGATCTTACGATAGAGATAATGCTGACTTAAGCTGGAGCAGAAGGAAAAATATGTGGACATTTGACGACGTAGGAAATGTAAAAGGCACACTTTTTACACCGGTTATAAGAAACCGGTGTAGAAGGCACACTTTTTACACCGGTTGTAATGAAACCGGTGTAAAAAGGGCACTTTTTAAACCGGTTTCCTTATAACCGGTGTAAAAAATGTGCCTTTTACACCGGTTTCTTATAACCGGTGTAAAAAGTGTTTCTTTCTACCCCGGTTATTTTTTAACCGGTGTAAAAAGTGTACTATCCTTGTTTAATATTACTATTATGCCACCGCGTTTTTATAAATTACACCGGATTATGTTTAACCGCTTTAAAAAGGGTGGTTTAAAAAGCCTATTTTGTAGTAGTGCCAATGCCTAAAAAAACTCACTACAATCAAAGGATGTCTAGAAATCTACCAAAAAATTATTAGTATTTACAAAACGGGCATTCTCTTATAAGACGTCTTATATATGAGAGAATTTCACTTAAAGTATAAAAAAAATAACGTATAAAGTATAAAAAAATTACCGTATAAAAGATCAAATATTAGCGTATAACGTATAAAAATTTAACATATTAGCGTATAAAATATCAAATTTTAGCATATAACATATAAAAAATTAACGTATTAATGTATAAAGTATAATTCGCGTATCATCCATGTATCATGTCTATTCACGTATAAAACGTCTCACAAGAGTTTTTACGTTAAAAGAAATATGTATGCATGAGTTTAAAAAAACTCATTACAATGAAAAGATGTCTAAAATCTGCCAAAAAAAAATGCAAAGATTAAACTGAACACAAAACAACTTTGAATATTCAAGAAAATTGTGAAGAAAATATTCAAGTTTTGAATAAAGGGTGAAAGTTTGCAACATTGCTTCCTATCATTTGCCTCGCTGTTCAATGATTTTGCAGTAGTGGCAACAGACCTTGAATGTGGGCAATAATAAGATTGAGTTTTACCTTTGCTTTATCTCTTCATGAGTTGAATCAAATTATTAAATGGTGTTGTTGGGTTGATTTTTGCTCAAATGGATTTGTAATTTTCTTTTAGTAGATGATTGCCTTGCGATTTAATCTGCACCCTACGATTCGAAAGAATGGGAGAAGAAAAATTGGTGACAAGAGTGGGATTATAGAAATAGTAAATATATGCATTAAGTTGGGGAGAGGGATACGCACGGAGGAAGATAAGTAGGCATTTTTTTCTGTTTTTTAAATAGTTATAATATTATTAAACTACGTGTAAAATATATTTTTTTATACTTTTAAAACTTTAGTAAAAAACTATAGTAATAAATAGTAAGATTTTAAAAAATATATATTATAGTATTTTTTTGAATTAACTCTATATGTTTTTAATTATTGAACTTACATTATAATCAAACTAAAAAATTGCAATTTAAACAATTAATATAAATATATAATTATATAAAACATTCATTAAGTAATATACAAATAATATATACTTACTTTTTCAATGAATATCAATTGACCAATAATAACAATGTCTTCTCACTTTCTCCATATTCCTCTCCCAAAAAAAATCTCAAAAATAATCTCTAATTTTTTATTCAAAATTTTCACTTCTCAATGAAAGGAAAAAGAAATAATTTCTTTAAAAAAAACAAGTAGAAAAATAAAATAATGAATAGGTTGAAGATAAATGACAAAAGCTAAGTAGAATTTTTTTGTTAAAAGTAAAATATTTGGGCTCCAATAGTACTTTGTGGGTTGAGACTTTTTCTATATTAAAAAGAAATATTTCTTTTATATTTGAATTTGTTTTGTATAAATTAGTGGCATAAACTTATAAACAGAATGAACTTCATTTTTTTTATGCATTATGGACCAATTTTTTAAAATGTCTGGATAGGGTTGAATAATTTAAAAACCTAAATACTAATAAATTAAATGAAATGGTAGAAGAGTTAGTAGAGACTTAGGATCTTCTCTTATATTTTCTATTTTAATTTATAAATACCCGCTACATATATTTAATTAAAACCCTAAGGAATGAGTATTTAATACACATGCCGTATATTTATAAATTGAAACTATTATTGAAACATGGAATGTAATAGAAGATCCATTGGGGTTAGCATCTAGGATTTTTTATTCCATTTTCTATTTCAATTTATAAATACACGTGTATTTAACAAAATCACTATCAAGTTTTTAATAAACCCTAAAGGTGTGTTTGTTGGTTGGGAATGATAATGTATAAATGAACATCTGATATCTACATATGAGAGATAACTAGTAATAAAGGAATTTTAGATTCCCTTTGTTATGTTTGGACACATCCAATAGAAACATAAATGAGAATATCTAAATCTATAATATAATATTAAACACATATTTTTATTTTATTTGTAAATTGTAAAAGATGTATAACAAACCTACACACAAGATATTAGTAGATTATAAATTATAATAATATAGATATAACATTACTAATTACAATTCAATTGAAATCAGATAAAAAATTAGAAATAATAAAAAAAATCATTTTTAATATTAAGCTAAATTAATATTTCTATATTTTTTATAAAAAAATAATTAAGAGGAAGATTATGTCCTATTTTTCTAGTTTTATTTATTTATTTGTTAATTTACAAAAACTTGTATTTTTTGTTTAACTTTTATAAATTTATTTTCTATATTTTTTGGGTTGTCCACCATTGATATAAAATTAATATTACCACTTATATTTACTTCCTACATAAATTAATAATTTTTTTAATATTTAAAGCCAAACAAGAATGAGGAGGTGAGAGAGAAATAACACGAGAATTTCATAATGGTTTTTTTAATGTATTGTGAGAAACGAAAAGTTTTTTTTAAAATTTAAAGCTATTCTTTTTTATACGGAAATCTCACAATACCACAATATATGTGATTTTTTATGACCTCTAGCCGTCAATGTTATTGAGTTAACGGATACTCATTCCTTTAATGAACTTAAGTCGCGAACCAAACATGGAAATGCCGAGAATGGCAATAAAATACCAATTTTTTTACTAAGATGCTTGGCCAACAAAAAACACAAAATTAAAACAAAAATTGAAACGTAGAATATAGCCTAAAATCTATTGGGGTTAGTAGGGCTATTGCTCCCAATGCCATCATTTTATGTCAATATTACAAGTTAAAATTTCAAATTCTCTAAATGATACACTTACAAAAAGTGCAATTATATCTCTAACATATAAAATTGAATAATATTTTAGCCTATCTAGCTTTTAATTTTTAATCAATTTGTTATTATTAATTTTGTACACCACATTAAGCTAGAGATGGCCAAACCCACGGTTCCGGTTCGGAACCGCCGGTTCCGGTTCCGGTTCCGGAACCGTGGGCCCCCCAAACCGGAACCGTAACCGAACCGCCTATGGGCGGTTCGGTTACGGTTCCTATTTTTGAGTTTTGGAACCGGAACCGGCGGTTCCGGTTCTGGTTCCAAACCGTGATTTTTTTTATTTTTTTTTTTTAACAATTTCTAATCTATAAATACCCCTTAATTTTTCATTTTTCCCACACACAATTTCTACTCCTCTTTTTCAATATTCTAATTCTCTTAATCTCACTTTCTCAAGCATCAAAATTCTATAAAATTCAATTCTATTTATTATTTCTATTATAATTATTAGTTAAATTATTTATTATTGTTTTTAATATATTATTCTTTCAATATTTCTATAAACCGTGGCCATGCTTTAATTTCTTAGTTTTCCACTTCATTTTTATCACATAATTTCTTAGTTTCTAATCTTTATATTGTAAGTTTTAACGTTTATAGTTTACGGTTTAGGGTATCAATTTTTTTAATTAATTATTCTAATTATATTGTTCAATCATTCTTTCAATACTCTTAATCTCTTATGAGTCTTATCATTTATATATTATATTATATATCAACTTAATTTTCTAATCTAAACCCTAAACCCTAAACCCTAAACCCTAATCCCTAATCCAATTATATTATACTCTAATCTAAACCCTAAACCCTAATTCAATTATATTATGTATCAACTTAATTTTCTAATTTATATTATCCTAATTCTATTATTATATTATGCTAATATACTATTTGAATTCCAATTAATAGTTCGATCATTCTCTCAATACTCTTATTCTTTCTATATCTTTCTTTCTCACTTATCTAATATTCATAATTCTATTATTTAAAAAATTCATATATTAGTTTAATTTTAACTACTATTCTAATTATGTTATTATATTACACTAGTTGAATTCTAATTAATAATTCAAATATTCTTTTAATATTCTTATTATTTTTATATCCTTGAATCTCACTTATCTAATTCTTCCTAGTTCTATTATCTAAAAACTATATATTAATTTAGTTCAATTGTAACTATTATTATTCTAAGTATATTATTATGTTGTATTATTTGAGTTTCAATTAATAGTTTAATCATTATTTCAATAGAAATCAAATTTAAAAGTGGGATTATAATCGAAATTCGAAACTAAAAATCAAAAAAAAAAAACGAAAATGGAACAAAACCGGAACCGGAACCGGAACCGGGATGGAACCGGAACCGGAACCGGAACCGGGGCGGAACCGGAACCGGAACCGCCGGTTCCGGAACCGTGGCCACCACTACATTAAGCATTCTAGGAGTGTTGATCGGAAAAGAATTTAGAAAACGATCAATTTAATTTAATTTTTTCAAAATCTCAAATTCAGTATTAATGTGTTCTAAAGGATGCAAAGAAGTAAAAAATAAAAATAAAAAGGAACAATATTATGCATATTTTAAAAAGTAAACGATTTGATTTTTGAAAAACTAAAATAATAATATCTAGTTTGATAAAGTACTTTAATTGTAGTTTTTTTTAAAAACAATATAAAAAAAGGAGAAAATTTTGAAAAAGAACGTATCCAAAGCTATTATTAAGCGGTGGATAGAATATCAAAATTTTTTACTAATTATATAAATAATAAAGTTACTTTAATACTCTTAATAATAAATATATTAGAGTTATACTCTATTTAATAATAATAGTTTGAAACACACCATTTTTTCAAATTTTCTCAAAAATAAATAGTGCTAGAATTAGGCTCTGTTTAGGATTTTTATGTTTTATGATGATTTTTTTTATGATTTGTTATAAGAAATGAATATTTTGGAATTGTTTGGACTGATGATTATGCTTTGTTGAAATTTGTATTGGAGAATTTTTTATTAATAAGAGTTTGAAATTTAAATTTGAATTAATATTTTATGAGTTTTTTTGGTGGGAATTGTGTTCGAAAGAATTATTTATTATTAAAAATTAAAAATTTGAATTTAATATTTTATTTATAAAAGATATTGTAGCAAAAATAATTATTGTAAGATTATTTTTTGTTATAAAAATGTTAGTGAAAAAAATTAACAAAACAACAAGCAATTTTGATTTTATAAAGTAGATCACTAAAACTTGCTCTACCAAACTAAGCCTAAACTTTTTATCTAAAATTACAACTCCATCCATGTGGAGTTATGTTATTACTCAATAGGTTAATATAAAACTTATAAAAACATATTTAAAGTTTAAAAAAATATATTTAACATTAAATAAAAATCATAAAATTTACTCGATCTACATCGGATATTCTTATAACCGGTGTAGTATGTTACATTGACTGTTTATGCAAAACTAAAAAAAATATATTTAAACCTTAAAAAAAATGTATGTAACCGGTGTAATGTATTGTTCTATTTTAACAATAATTTAATACCTTTACTGGTTGTTAATGTAAAATGTATAAAAATATATTTCAATTTTAAAAAAAAATATATTTACATTTAGAAAAATTTCTAAAACTTTACTATAATACGAGCTACACCGGTTATTAGTGTAACCGGTGTAAAATAAGACATTCTACACCAGTTGTTACTGTAACCGGTGTAGAATGTTAATTTAAAGTCAAAATCACAGCGGTTTCAGCGTTAAGTAGTCTTTAATTAACAACGCCATATAATATGATGAATGCTTAATGAAATTTTAATATACATGTTTATTTTAGTATATGGTAATAAGAAATATAGTTATGTTTTAGTGTTCATTATATTCAAATTCTATTGAATATATACATGAATACTTAGGAGTGTATTGATGGTACATGGTTTATTGTTTACGGTTTAGGGGTTTAGTGGTTTAGGGTATAGGACGTTTATTGCATGTTATTTCATTTATTGAACTATTAATATGAATGTTTATTGCATGTTATTTCAATTAAAAATACATTGATGTGTTAGGGTTATCTTGTCGCATAAATTCTATACCAAATGGCATTAATTGAGAAAAAAATAAAAGTAATTTTTGCATGGTATCCCCTATATCTAGAGCAAACCTACCTGTCAAAAAACACTTGTGATGTATACAACTTCAAAAAACAACAAAAAATAGCCATCGTACATTGAGTTGACACACCATCGTACATTGATGTATACAAGTCTTAGTACAAGTCTTACAACAAAAAATAGCCATCGTACATTAAAATGTTGCCCTATAATAGCCATACGTAACGCCTTTGTTGCATGAAGCTCATATCATCCCAGCAATTCACCTGTACCAAAATGACCAAAAAAATCCAAAAATTTCGTCACAGCATTTAGAAAAGCTTCAAACTACCCAAATAACTGCTTAAAGAAAAAATTAGTACAATGAAAAGTATAAATACAAACTATCAAAAGTGCATACTAACTTACAAACTATATATCACGACAAGGTCTTTCTTTTATTTGACAATGAAAATACATCTCAAGCGTATATAGATACCTTGAACCATATTTGATCATATCTCTAAGCCACCATATCCTTACTCCAAATTCTATATTCATCTTTGACATATACTTTAATGTGCAAAAGTTGTCTCTTTCATTGTTATCCTTTTAACTCTTATTCATTCTTCAAAAATCTCCCAAACATGTAAATCTATTACACTATCAAATTGTTGCACATTAACTAGTTCACATAGAATTCCATATCTCATGATGGGAATTTCTCATAAGGGTGTAAAGCTTCACATAAGTGTAATACTATCAACGACTTCTTATCATTTAGATCATAATACTTAGCAAAGAATTATTAAAAATGTATGTCAATACTCTATTCTTCAATTTAAATTAATTAATCATCCATCCATCATAAGCTATATCATACTTATATCCCCATTAGAAAATTCTAATTCAGTTCTTAATATTCAATCTTATGTATCCCATGCACACACTAATTCCAAATAAATCTTTTTGTGCCTCATATGTAAACACACTTAATTTCCTATTGAAAAATGCCATTCAACACTTTGTTTGTCAAGTTTAAGCATCCAATGTTTACCTTGACTCCCAAATAAATTTCCTTATGTAAGATAGGTAACACAAAATTTTCTCAACAATCAATTCTCATTAGTATTTCAATTGAACGAATAAAAATAATAATCATTCCCTAGTGATTCTTAATACTAGCATTGACTTAGTTTATAGCATATAATGATCATGGAAATCTTAAAATCCTTTAAAAATACTATCTTTATGCTTGCTTCACTGTCTTTTTCCCATATCACTAACAACTTTTCAATATATCGATTCACTCCAACAAGAACCTATAAAATTTACCAAGACATGAAGGGAACTCTATGAGAATTATCAAATTCACCATAGTAATTCAACCACAAAGTTTAAATCCCATACACATCCATAGTGACCCTTCTATTAGTTATGGCTGAGGAGTACGAGTAATCAAAGATTCATCCTTATTTACCCCCTTCACTATTACCATCCACATGGTTTTCCACTATCACAATGTTGGGATTCTCTTTACTTTCCCTATTTTGAGCCATGACCTTAGTATCACAAATCAATCAAATGTTCATTTTCATATGAATATTAGAAAAGAAAAAGAGGGAAAAATGTAAACAAAGCAATGGATATCAATAACATAGCTCAAGATCAGTTTGAGGAATAAGAACAACAAACACGGAAGGTAATTTCAAAGAAGACATTTTTTTTTTCACCCACGTCGCGACGTCGGGGGTCGCACGTCGCGACGTCGGTGAACGTCGCGACGTAGGGGGGTCTGCACGTCGCGACGTGCAAAAAGTTTGGTTCTGCCACTTTTTCTGGCCTTCCGCGTCGCGACGCCGAGGGTCCCTAGGCTCCACGTCGCGACGTGGAGCAAGGTCATGCTATTTTTGCCCTTTTTGCTCTCTTTTCTCTCTTTTAAAGCTTCCTTTGCTCTAACCCCTAACTATATTACCTCCTATCCCTTTTGTATACCTATTATCATCGAATTATCTCTGATACCACTAAATGTCACGCCCCAAATCCGACATGACACGGCCACGCTTTTAGAATCCGTCTCCATAAGCGCGAAGCTTCCTGTTTACAAAGTTTACTATCCCAATGCTATATATACATAGGCCACATTTTTTTTTAATAATTCGACAATATATACATTCTCAAATTCACATTTCCACAAGATCATATTCAAACCTAAGTCTTTAATATGCCGTACATTCTTTCATCAACAAAACATGATATATATATATACGACTGATAACAAAATGACGTCATTTAAGATCACAACTATACATTTCCTTCAAAAATCATCTTAAGCTATATACATCAAAACCAATATCCAAAGCTTCTAAGATCATTGTTCCCAAAACATCTACTTACCATTTCTATTATCTATACAAAATGATATTATCCACAAAATAGCTCTCTCTCCACTTTTGATCATCCACGACCCTGTATAGTAAACCTTACAATCTGCAAATATAACACAATTTGTGATATGAGCATACACTATGCCCAGTAAGTGATATTGACATTCCTTCATGGGTTTGGGCATGTTATATACATAATATACTTTCATAAAACATTTCACACATGAACACTCACATTTGGAAACGTTTCAAATCACACACACATACATATCATAGCAATGGCATCATCATTTATCAAACATTTACAAGTACATTTAGTACTTGTCGTTTAGCTCAAGAATGGTTCAAGGCACTTTCGGTACACTGGATCCAGGCCTGACTGTTTATCCCGTCAGGTAGGCCATTACATTGGGTTCCTAGCTGTTTATCCCGCTAGGTAGGCCATTACATTATTTGGAACATGTTCCTACCAATCATTCCAAGAAACATTCAAGAGCCCATTAACAATTCAAATTCATTCAAACATTTCATCAAACACTTTACTTTCACAAAGGCCACTGCATACATTTCATATTCATCAAAGTTATAATCTAACACATGCTCAATCCATTTCTATATAATAACATAACAAATTTTTCAAATATGTTTATCAAAATCAATTAAAAACATAAAGGAATATCAAACCACTTACCTTAAACCAATATCCAATATCGCACTTGGTATACGATTTCCACCACTTAATCACTTCACTTTTCCTATAAAACATTCACATATGCAAAAGAACAATCAAATAAAGCCTAATAACCATTTAGACATCATTCCTAGTTTAAGAACACTTCCTTTTCTTATCATTCTAAAACCCATTTATACACTTTTCTACACTTGAAACCCATTTGATAACTTCTTACACACCAAATATATTGAACAACCTATTTTCCATAAACTCACTTACATATTATTTTCATAAATTTTCTTCAATATAATATCATCACAAATTGATTTAAACCCATCAATTCATATTCTATTCCTAATCATATGAATGCTAAAATCCTTAGTTTAGTGTTCTCTAACATATGGAATCAAAACCCATTTCCTATCACAATACATTTCTCAAACACATTTCTATTCTAGAATACTATATAAGGGAATTAACTTCATAAATAAGCTAGATATAATCCTTACCTTAACAAGAGTGAAAATTGGAGTAAGAATTGATCTTTTTCTTCTTCAATTAGACATTTTCCTTGCTGCCCTTTTTGGAGAGAAAATAGGGAAAAGAAAGCATGAAGAAAGAATGAAATGCAAAGCTGCTCAAACGATGGTTTAAGGGCCAATTTTTACAATTTTGCTAAACAGTCCCTATACTTTTACTTATTTATGAAATGGTCCTTAATTTGGTTTGGGGTATTATAATACCAATTTTCCAGAGTCGTATGTCATTGACATTACAAAATTACAGCCACAAGAAAACTTCGTTGAAGCTGCTGATTGTTGGCAGTAGTTACTCGTGGTCAAGAAACCAAAGAGAATGGAAGAAGAGAGATAGAGTGGGGGTGGTGTTAGTAGGTGCTGAGAGGTGAGGAAGAAGATAGTTTGTAATTCCCTTTTTCTCCCCTAAAAACTAATCACGCGAGGGACACATGATTAGATTTAACGAATTTTCTAACAAATCTGTCAAAAAGGACTAAAAATTTACATTTTTGCGATGTGGGGGACCATTTTATCTCGTTTTAAATGTAAGGGATCAAACAAATTATTTGGTGAGATGTGAGGGACTTCTAGGGTCGTTCTCCCTATAAAATATAATAAATTTGCATGAAACTAACTAGCAATGAAAGAGATTTTTCAAGATATATCTTACAATATTTGTCATGATTTCTTCCTTAAAAAAGCATAAAAGGATTCATTCTTATTCTTTTGTTAGAATTTTAGATTTTCAGTTATTGATTATTTTTATTAAATAATTCTTTATTTTGAAGTTAATCTTGTCATTTTATTATCTTTTAATAAAGTCATGTGTTCAATTTCATTTAATTATTTAAGTACAATTAATATATTAGACTAATTATTCTAAAATTAGAAAATTAAAGCTATAAGGGGTGATTGTGGAACGAAACAATAGTATAAGGGAATTTAATATATTTTACCCTTATTTTTTTCATAAATTAATTGGTTGTGGTAAGTATTGAAGTGTTTTAGTCGGATTAAAATTATATTTTCATTAACTATATTTACCGTCGTTATTGATTTCATTTAACTTGAAAAGTTAAGGGAGCTAATTGTTGTAATTAAAACTATAGGGGATAAGGGTGAAACAGAGCAATAGTCTAGGGGGTTTAGTGTGTTTTACCTTTTTTTTAATAATAAATCATGAAAAAAATTCCATCATTAAGCTAAAAAAATATCCTATTCAAAATGAAACTTTAGTAATTTATAAAATTTAAAAGGTATTTTACTTTCGAATTAGTGATTACAATTTACTCTAAAAAAATATATAATTTGATTTAAATTATTTCTTGTGCAATTCCCTGGGCGGCTCCTTTAACGTGTAAAAAAAAGAAAAAAAACACTTATTTTTTTCTGAACTTTTTGTCATCGGTAGTTTCGATTTTGTATTCTCCCGAGATCCCTCCTAACCCCGACCTACACGCTCCCCACTCTCTCCCTGCAACCACTCCCCCCTAATCTCTCTTTACAGCTTTAATTTGAAAATTTAAAATTGAAAAACTGAAACATTGAATAACTGCAAAAGCCCCCTCTTATAAATACCTCTCTTATATGTTGACCACTATGGTTTTACTTACTTGAACAATTTACGCCTTAAATTTTGTTTTAGTATTTTTTTCTCTTGCAATCAACTCAATAAATTTAATTTGATCCAGATTTTATCTGTTTTTTGGGTTTAATATTTAAAATAGATAAAAAATGTAATGATATACAAAATGAAAAAATTTCAATAAAAATATAGAATGACTGGTATAAACTAATTACATTAGCATTCGGTGATCAATACGAGAAGGCAATTAGTGATAAATAAGAGTGATTAAACGCATGATATCATGTAATTAATCAATTTAATTAACTTTATATTTTCATTACCCTAAAAAAATCACAAAGTTACGTTTGTTTCTATAAAAATTAAAATCTTGCGTGGAAAACATAACTCAACTTTTGATTAAATATATATAAATTAGTCAATTTTGATTAAGTTAACACATGATGTGATCTCGCCCAGAAGGTTGGGTGTGAACGCTGTTTGCCCAATCGTTCTAAGGGTTGCTGGAATGGTGTTTGCTGGAATCGTTCTAAGGGTCATACGGAACCCAACTATTCTTGATTTTCAACTTCAATCAAAAGGACTTGACTTATTGAGATGTTAGACGAAGAAAGAAGAGATTGTTCCCAACAAGTTGACACCAATCCATTCAAAGTGTCTTTGAAGAACTTTGCTCGTGACCTTGTGATAGGGCCGACGTGCCATCTTAAAGGGTCTTCGTTTCCTCCGCTTGAGTCCTTGGATGAGTTTGCATCAACACACTTGTTTATGATAAAAGCATTATTATCTTTTAATTTATTTTAATTTTGAATTTTTGAATTGTTTATTTAATTACATTGAAAAAAGAGTGAGAAAGGTTTAAGGATAAATCCAACTAATAAAACTAGAGTGGGGGAGTGATTTGAAAACAAATAAAACTTTCAGGGGAAGTTTGTAATTAACCTTTGAAAGTTGAAAATATGGTTTTTATCATGTCTCATTTTGTCGTCGTCGAAAGACTGTGTGCCATGCTATCCATGACAAAACCCCTCTTTATTAATCATTTCTTGAATTGATTGATTGGTTCGTTGAATTTTTGTATTTGTTGTCTAGAAATCCCCGAAGCCCTCTTAAGGGTTCTCATTGTTGTGCCTATCCTCATATGGGTCTTTGATTTGATCGTCATTTCATAAGGTACTTTCTCTCCCTTTGTCTTCCTTATACTATCATTTTCCTTGAGGGATTTTTTTTATATGTTTTAAAATTTTGATTTGTGCAGAAATTTCTTTTCGTTTTTGGGCTTTTTTCCCTTGTATTTATGTGATTTATTTTCATTTTAGATCTGTTAAGGATTAATTTCCAAGGTTTTAATGGTTTCAGTTTTGGTTTTTAGGGTGTATTTTGTTTTGTGATTTTGTTTTGATGCTGGAAGTTGAAATGGGTCATGCTTCATTTGATGATACAAGGTTGTATAGCATCAAATTTTATTGATTGAAATGGACTATAAGGGATGCCGTATAGAGGATAGAGATGGGTCAACGCGATTTTGATATTTTTTTTATCTGGAGAAATGTGATATTATAGGATGCTTAATAGCTGAAATTTTGCGACATTGGACATTTTAGGTTTAAAAGTTGCAAATTCGGGTAATAAATGAGGGATTTGTATTGAATAAATAGCATTTTGGAATCTCTGAAATGGATTTGTGGGTGCAATCATTTTTACTATGGATACATCATACATGGCGTGGGAAGATTTTTCCAATGTTTTGCATTAAATACGTTTATGATTTTTGTAGAAAAGACAATATCTCGAGATTTGTTCACTTTGGCATGCTTTATTTAATTTTTAGATATGGATTTCTGGAAGAGTGGTAAATATTGAGGCAATTAAGGGTTGGAATTAGCCAGCATAATTATTTGTAAATGTTACATTGCACTCTGAAAGTAGATAAGCGTTGACAGGATGGATGCCTTCTCTTCGTGCATAATATATTGGATTTTTTCCCCTTCAAGTTTTTGGTCTGGTTTTATATGTGAGTTACATATTGATTTCTGGTTGTTATTGTGGTCTTGCCCTTTGTTATTATCTGATGTTGTTAATATTCCAATACATTAATAATCAAAGTTCAATGTACTAATACACTTGTCATGTAAAGGGACTAAACTTCTCACACGGGAAATGTCGAACGGGAATTGTTATTTTGATGAGTTGCGGAACAAACCTGAAATTGTTGATCCTGCTCGGGATGAAGAATTACTGGAAGTTAGTGAGAACTTGACTGACGGTACTCAAAATGTCGTGAAGCCTAATTTGACGACTTCTAGCAGTGTTCGGGAATTATTGGAATGTCCTGTCTGCTTAAATGCAATGTACCCTCCTATTCATCAGGTAATATTAACTACCTTAAAAATGTGTCTGTGGCATTAGTTTGTGATCCTCTTTTGTACTTAGAGCTTTTAATGATGATTTAGTTTCAGCTCCATCAAATTGACGTATATATTATTTAGCTTTTCTTGCTTGTTGATGAGAGCAACACAGTTGGTCTTATATCATGTCTACTTCGAATAAAGATATTTTTTTATTCGTTTGTTCTTGCATGTCATGATTGACGGACTTATATCCATAGCTATTATATTTTTAAACTTAGCATTTAAGGTCTAATTATATATAAATTGTTGGAGAAATTGTGGCATAATTATCTCTTTATTCAACCCCATAACTATTGACGCTTTATATTGTTCTCCTCTGTTGCAGTGTTCAAATGGTCACACAATTTGTTCTGGTTGCAAACCCAGGGTGCACAACCGTTGCCCAACTTGCAGGCATGAGCTTGGCAATATCAGATGCCTTGCATTGGAGAAGGTGGCTGCATCCCTTGATCTCCCTTGTAAATATCAGAGTTATGGGTGCATTGGCATATATCCTTATTACAGCAAGTTGAAGCATGAATCCCAATGTTCATTTAGACCCTATAACTGCCCCTATGCCGGTTCAGAGTGCATAGTGATGGGTGACATTCCATATTTGGTGGCCCATCTGAAGGATGACCATAAGGTTGATATGCACAATGGCAGTACTTTCAACCATCGCTATGTGAAATCAAATCCACATGAAGTTGAGAATGCTACATGGATGCTTACAGTAGGTTTTGAACCATAATTGAGTTTATTTACTTCTAAAATTGTCAGTTGTAGATTAAGTAATCTCATTTATTTGTATGATTTGAGATGCATGATGCATCAATTTTTAGATTTCGTGTTCTAAATCTTGCCTGATTGTGGAAAATTTGAAGTCTCATAATTGCTTTTATGCTATATTTCTTACTAATGAAGAGAGAGGAAAAATGTCTATTGCATTATTATAGCCATAAGGTTACTTCTTTCCTGGTTGATTTTCATGTGGTTATGCACATGCTGGATATTTATGTACCTTTGTTACATTGAGATACTATGCATTGGTGTTGTTGCCAAAGGTGGGGGTCTTGGACTGGAGCATGTGTTGTGAAAGTTATTCTGTTATTACTATATGCCACAGTGGCATAATATCCTCCTTATTAAAGTTCAGATCTAGTATAGTTTCTTGTCCCCCGGCTTCTACTATTGGGTGAATTTAGATATTGTATTTGAGGACTTCTGACTCATTCTTTATTTGGTTATTATGAGTACAACATTTAGGTGGTGAAATATTCACATTTCTATATTTGGTGTGATATTCTTCTTGTCACTGTCCTAGCTGAGACTAGGCTCGTTCACGTTTGATATCCAATGTTTCTTACTAATGAAGAGAGAGGAAAAATGTCTGGCATAATAATGGCATTGTTATAGCTACAAGGTTACTTATGTGCTGGTTTATTTCATGTGCTTTTGCACATGCTGGATATCACGTGACTTTGTTGTGCTGAGATACTAAGCATTGGTGTTATTGCCAAAGGTGGAGGTCTTGGGATGAAGTGTTGGGAATATGATTCTGTTATAAGCCAAAGGCCATGGTGGCATAATATCCACCTCATTATAGTTTAGATCTAGTGATAGTTTCTTGTACCATGGGTTCTACTACTGGGTGAATTTTGATATTGTGTTTTAGGACGTCTTACTCATTCTATATTTTAGTATTATGACTACAATAGGTAGTGAATATCCACATTTCTATATTTGGTGGTTGGTATTCTTCAGACTATTCACTTCCCAAGATGAGATTAGGCTTGTTCACATTTGATATCCAGCCTACCCTGTTTGTTTAACCATTTTTTTTTCTTTTACTCCCTTTTGTATCTCTTCTTCCTTTGAGTTGTTAGCGTAATACAGCATTATGTAAGTGAAAAACTGATTGCTAATTAACAGCCCTTTGCCATCTCTATAATCTGATAACTTTTACTACCGTTTCTTGTGTACTTTGAATACACAGTTTACGTCCTGTACCTCCTTTTTTGTTTTAGGTTTTCAGTTGCTTCGGCCAGTATTTCTGCTTGCACTTTGAAGCATTTCAACAAGGCATGGCACCAGTTTACATAGCATTCTTGAGGTTCATGGGTGATGATAATGAGGCCAAAAATTATAGCTACAGTCTTGAGGTTGGAGGGAATGGGAGGAAGATGATATGGCAAGGGATTCCTAGAAGCATAAGAGATAGCCACCGCAAGGTTCGTGACAGTTTTGATGGCCTCATTATTCAACGTAACATGGCCTTATTTTTCTCTGGTGGGGATCGGAAGGAATTGAAGCTCAGAGTTACTGGAAGGATTTGGAAAGAACAGTGATGTGATTGATAATGCAGGGCAACTTCCTCCGTTGTTTATCATGTAGAATTGAATTTGTTCTTTAGCACAGTTATTTCGGAGTCACTTGCTCATGTCTTTTCTGGAGGCAATCCCTCTTTGCTCAACTTTACATGAGTGAGAAGTTCTCTTTTGTGCAATGCTTCATGCTTGTGCTATGCAACATTTAGTTAGGGGACATAAGGTTACTAATGTTATTATGTAGTATTTAGCCGTTCTTTAGTTTTCATTGCTTAGGTTCTTATCTTTCTAGGCCTCTGTAAGATTATTGTAATGTGTAATATGTAATATGTAATATGTAATATGTTTGAATTAAACAAGTTATCTTTCCGGGCTTGGAAAGAAATAATTTTCAAATGCGTTCTTAGTCTATATCAAAGTAAGCAATGTCGCTATTGAAGAAAAAGGAAAACGGGCAGTACACATGATTTAATGCTTAAAAACTCGTCAAGATTGAGAACTCCATTAGTTTCATTGTTTGAAGTTTTTGCAATGCTATATTGATTTTACAGTAGTTGAAAGGCAAAGGCAACTGAATAATACTCTCTGACTCAATATAAGTCTCGTTTGAAAGTTTTTTACACTTATTAAAATACTTAAAAATAATTAAAAAATTCCTTATTAATGTTGATCATCATTAATAAAGGTTAAAAATTTTTTGTTCAAATAAGTCTACTCCAATAAAAGTTTTTTCTCTCATCTCGTTAAAGAAGGGTAAAATTATAAGTTACTTGCATATTAGATTAAAACGATATTTATATTGAAACAAAACAAAATATCTTATACATCAATTAAATTGGATCAGGGGAGTGTGTTTTTAATATTTTTTTTAGGGTTAAAAACATTTAACTCCCTTCAACTTATACTTTAGTTGTCATTTACCCTCTCAATGAAATAAACAAAAGTTTACCCTTTTGATTAGATTAACTCCAAAATTAACGTCATTTCATTATCTATTATAATTACACAAAGGCCCTTTTTGGTGATTCAACTAACTTCAAAATTAACACCGTTTAATTATTTACTATAATAACATAAAGGCCCTTTTTGGTGTAAAAATGTTTATTGCCAATACAGGAGGGAAACTGCTTGCCAAACTAATTAGCAAAAGAATACTGAAATAAAAAGAAAGAAATTGAGAATAAACTAAAACCTTCTTTGGCTATGTTAAATATAAAGAGAATAAACTGCATCATAGGGTTAGGATAAAGATCTGTGAGGTCACTGTGCACATGAGAATCTTCCTTGTCAACCTTCTCAATATCATCAATGGTATGGTCCTCGTGAAATACAATATCACGGCTGCTCACGAGTTTCTTCGCAATTGGATCATACAATCTATAACCAAACTCATCCTAGCCATAGCCAACAGAGATGCACTATCTTGCTTTGGCATCTATTTTTGATCTCCCATCTTTTGGAACATGGATAGATGCTTTGTAACCAAATGTCTTCAAGTGATCATAAGAGGCATTTTTTTTCAGTCTAGACATTTTCTGGAACATCACCTTCAAAGAAAAAGTAGGAGTCAGATTAATAACATAAGCAACAATATACAAATCCTCACCCCAAAAGGATTGTGGCCGCTTCGACTTCGAAAGCAAGCATCTAACTCTCTCCATCAATGTCCTATTCAGTCTTTTAGCTAGTCTAGTCATCTGAGGCATTTTAGGAGGAGTCTTTAGGTGTCTAATTCTTCGTTGCCTATAATACTAATCAAATAGACCACATTACTCACCACCATTATCAATCCGGATGCATTTCAACTTCCTTCTAGTTTGCCTCTCAACCAAAGCTTGAAACTCAAATTTATCAAACACTTGATCTTTTGTCTTCAAGGTATAAACCCATATTTTTCTAGAAAGATCATCAATAAAAATGACAAAATAAGATGCACTATTAAATGACTATACTTCAAAGGTTTAAATACATAGGAATGTATCAAATCTAACACATTTGGCATTATGTGAGGAGGATTTGTCTTAAAAGACAATCAATTCTATTTTTCTTCAAGACAATGAGAACACATCTCCAAACTTGAATTCTTCATACCCGGAAGAACATTCTTCTTGATCAAATTTTCAAACCCCTTTGCACTAATATGACTCAACGTCTTGTGTTAGTAGGAATAGAAGCTTGCAACAAATATAAATTTGACCTCAACTTTTTATCTCGATGTATGATTATAGAGCCTTTGCTGTGTTTCCATATACCATCACCAAAGCTATTGTAAAAACCATCATCATTAAAGTTTTCCAATGGAAATCAAATTCAAGTGGACATCTAGAGCATGTCTAACATCTTTAAGCAGCAGTGTAGAGCCATTACTGGTCATCAAGTTTACATCACCCATGCTAATAACCTTTGACACTCCATTATTACCCATTTGCAGTGAACCAAAATCACCTGTAATATAAGTAGAAAAGGGTTCCTTCCTAGGTGTAATATGAAGTGCAGCATCGATATCAACCATCCAGTCAGAATCAGAAGAAACAAGATTCACATCAACATCATCATAAATAATGACAAGATCTTCTCTGGTGGCAACTACAACGTGATCAACACTACCATCATCAACACTTTGTTGCTTACTACAATTTCCGCATTCTCTTTCTTTCATTTGAAATAATTCTTCTTGATGTGGCCTTTCTTGTGACAGTAATAACATTCAACATTCTTGAATTTTGACTTGGACTTACTTCTACTTCTGTCTCTATTATTGTGACTCTTATTCTTCTATTTCCCCATATGTTTTGTGACTAAAACCTCAGCATGCAAACACCAAACCTGAGTTTTACTTCTCACCTCCTTATTGAGAATTTTTTATTTTACATATTGAAATGACATAATACCACTAAGAGCAAAATTAGAATGTAAGGCCCTAAATGTCTCCCAAGAGTCAGGCAAAGTATTTAGTAACTACAGTTCAAGAATCTTATCATCAAAGATAACTCCAACATTGAACAACTAATCCAAAATTCCTTGAAACTCATTCACATAGTCTGAAATATGTGTGCCTTCTTTGTAACTCAAATGCATAATCTGTTTGAGTCAAAATAATTTATTGTTCCCTATATTGGAAGCATACAACTATTCAAGTTGGTTCCACAATGCTTTGGAATCTTCCTTATTAGCAACAAAATTATGTACATTATCTTCAACCCATTGCCTGATAAAATCACACACCTGTTAATGCTGAAATTTCCATTCTTCATCAGTTTTAGAATCTAGTTTTTGACTAACAAACACAGGCAAGTGCATGCTTTTCACAAATAACAGGTATTTTATTTTACCCTTCCATTTGTGATAATTTATACCATCCAACGATGTTATCTTACTTGTATTAACTTCCATAATTCTAACAAATCACAAACTACACTTTGATACCACTATATTGGGGAGAAATCAGGTGTTCCAACAAATTCAACACACCCACAATGCGGAATAAATTCTTCCTATTTGCTAGAATATCATATGAACTCTAAACAAGTCTTAACGGCACCAAGAAATTAAAGATAAACCAAATCTAAAGCAATGACAACAAAAGAAACCACAAGATAACAATTTTTACGTAAAAAACTCCTTCAATGTGAAGGAGAAAAACTACGAGACTATGGAGTCTACCTTAAATCTCCACTATAATCAAGCAAAGAGAAGAGTACAAGTTCCATTAGTTACACAATAGAGAAATGGTATCAAACATTCAACAAGAATGAACCAAATCTCAATTCAAAGAGAAAACATATGAAGAACTTTACCAGAATTACAACAAATTTTCAAAAATCATAACTTAGAGTAGAACCAGTAAAATCCAATCTCCACCAAGCAAAATGTAGAATATGATGTCTTCTACATCCTGTCAAATTTTTTCAGGTTGATAAGACATTGTTTTCCCTTTCCACTATGCAATTGATCAAGGCTGAAACTTTTGGAATTCTAGCACCAAGGCAACTAAAAGGTTTCTTCCTTTTCACCTTCTCTTCTCTTTCTTGAAAGAAAAACCAACCCACCCATTAGCTATAAATAACTGGGGTTGTTTGCCAATGGGTTTACAACAATACCATTAGTCTTGGATATTTTCACAAGGAGCCTAACAAAAGCAACAATACTTACCTTGGCATGCTTGATAACTGGCATTGCATTAAGAACATTTGATACTAGAAATTTAATATATTTTTGCGTCTTCTAAATACATAAACCATTAATTTAACTATAAAATCTTAAGATGCAATTAATTTTTATACAAACATCCATTAGGCCGAGGTTCATTTGATTTTTGAAGGATAGTAATACCCAAAAAATTAGGTAAATCAGTAATATAAGTTAAAGGTAGTTGAACTTCATTAGAACATTTTCTGTCTCGCTTTTAGTACTTTTTTAGTCCCACACAATAATATTTTGATATATTTCTTGATTTACATAGTACACTACTATAACTCCATTCTTGTAGTGTGACTTAATAAAATTGTACTGCATCATACAATTTTAAAATGTGGAAATCAAAACCAACCATTAAAAGAAATAAAATCACGATTAATATACTATATGGTGTGGTGCGATGTGATTTGGTAAGTATATGTGATTTTTTAATTTGGTTGAATACCCCTACATCCTAGTTTTTTTTAATGCTAAGATTCTTTTTGAATTTCAAAGTTATATTTTTAATTTTTTTGGCATTAAAATAATTAATATGAGAGTGGATAACTAATATAAATAAAATAGAGTTTATAAAAGTTATTAACTTGTGGGACACGAAATGTATATTTTGAAGAAAAAGGAGTATAAAATGTAAAACATTATTATATCTTTTTATTAGAAATTGACTTGATTTGATCTAACTTGCTTAAACCCAACTTTGAATCCAGCTTACCAAAACCTAACTTTTGGTGTAACGATTTTGGGTTCAACTTACCTAAATCCAACTTTTGAATTTTCTTGTCGTAGTTAAATCCATATTCACTTAAATCCAAATTTATTTGGTGACTAAATCTAACTTATCTAAATACAACTTTGACTCTAACTCACTTAAACTCAATTTAAAGCATTGTTATATCTTTTTACTAGCAATCGGCTTAACAAGATTTGTTGGCCCTATATGCAACCTAAAAGGAGGGGTGGTGTGAATTAGGTTAGGCAATTAAAATTTCTATCAAAAACTTTTTTTTTCTAAACTAATGCTTCTTTAAGGACATTCAATAAATACTTGGTGTGTATGTGTGAATGTTATGAGGTTTATGAAATCAATCAAACCAATTCACAACAAACCAACAAAATAATTCAACTAAATATGTGCACCAAGTAATGATCACAAGATCAATTATAAAATCAAGTGAAGCATATTAATCAAAGAAATAAAATCAAAATATAAGAACACTACTACAAAATGAGCCTATAGCATCACTTTGGTGGCAACACTTTTAAATGTGTTGCAACTGAGAAAATTTGCAAAAAAATTTACACATTGTAACAAGTGTTGCATAATTGCATATACGAGTTTAATGCAACACTTTGTAACAAGTGTTGCATATACGAGTTTAAAAGTGTTTGCATTTTTCAAGTATGAAGCATAAGATTTGTGTACTTTTGCCACCTATCATTGTTGAAGCAGTTTCCTTTGTTTTTTATTCCTCTTCTAATGCTTTCTGATTATCCGGAGAGGGAAATATGTAGAGAATTAACCCTAACTCTTTCCCCCATTCTCTTCGAACCTTAGCGGCAAGCCACCATTTCTTCAAACCATTTAGGAGCTATCCCATTTCCCAAATCTCTGTGCGTCTCAATGAAAATTTCATCCTCCTCTGCAACTTCGTATTACCCCCATCTCATCTCTCTCCTCCTCGGATCCATCGTCGTCAAATTTTTCTCCTCGGAGCAACCTTTATCTCCATGGCTGCTACTCACGCAAAGACAAACACAAAGACAGACAAATTGAGGGTTAGTAAGAAAAATAACAATTGCACTTCTCACACCAAACGAAGTCGTCTGTGCTCCGGGTTGAAGAAGACTAGCGCTTGCGGCTCTTTAAAGGAAGGAGATGTCCGGGTTGAAGTCTGTGGCGGTGAACTGGCAATGGGAGAATGCCACCACCGAAGCTCTCGCCGGACTCGCTACCGGCACTTTTTCTCACCCCCTTGACGTCGTCCGTACCAGATTCCAAGGTTCCTGAATTAAACCCGATTAATTACGTGAATAAAAATTCAAACTTTGAAGGGAATTTTGTTTATTTTTATTGTGTTGTTATCCTAATATAATAACAGTGCACGATGGTCGATTCAGGGTCTCAGAGGGCTTTATGCAGGCTTTTATCCTGCTGTTCTGGGCTCAACTATTTTATGGGGTTTGTATTTCTTCTTGTAAGTGTCACTTCTGGTGTTTTGGGTAACATGCTACCTACATGACTAGAATTCTGAATCTAGCCCACCTAGAGAAATTTCAAACTCCTCCTAATTTAATACCTTATGTTCATCTTCATCTAATAATCATCAGGTTCTCATTTATTCTTTCGCAATTTTTAGGCTTTTACTTTTGTTTATTTGAATTTTATAATTGTGACTATAAAATCTGAATAAATTTTCTATCTTTTTAATCTGATGTTGGGTTTTGATAATCATACAAAAAAATGGTTATTTACCTTTAAAGACAATTGTTTTATAATTTTATACTTTAAATTTTCTTTAATCTTCTTTTGGCTTAAAAGCAAGTTACATGAAGGAATGAGAACTTTAGGTACATTAGACTCTGCCCGTACATTTGTTTGGAAGATTGAACTCGAAAGTGAAAATGGTTCATAATTTGGATGATATGTTAACAGTATTTTGAGATTAACTGTATTCTACTGGTGTTTCCTAAAATTAGTGAATGAAACTATTTGTATCCTATTACTTGATTAAAAAGATGACACTTGAATGAATGAGAGTCCCATAACTTATCTAATAGAATTATTCTTCTAGTTAACTCAAAAAATTATCAAAAAAGGGTGAAATAGTTCTCTTCCTAACTATCTCATTGCTCTAATGTAAAGAATTCAGTTCGTTCTCTATATGTACTCAACAATCCATAAGCATGTTTTCCTTATAAAAACTGATTTAACTTGTAATGATTTCTTAGTTCTTTTCCTCTATTCTTGTGATGCATTATTACTTATAACCTATTCTTTCAACCAAAATCATTTCAATTCAGTTATCTTAATTTGAGTTTTCTTATTAGTTATAAATGTTTTGAATCTCCAATATAGAATAGAATAGTGTCTAGAGACTATTTTATGCTTGCTTCCTCATAAGAATAATAGGACAAACCCCTGTTATAGTTCTATCTGGACGCCTGGTTGTATTTTTTCACGAGATCTTTTTAATTTCACATATCATAAATAAGAAGTTACTCTCAAATTATTAGTAACATACATTACTTGCTATCGCGAGAAATTTTGGTATGTTTTTGACGAGAAATTTTGTTGTTAATTGTGGCATTGTGGTATGTTTTTTGCTGAATTATTGATGAGTACTCTTTTATTTATGTTGTACCAGGTCCTATTTTGATAAAATGCAGTAGTTAGAGCTCTTTAAGAATTGAAATTACTCTATGATGAGATTCCATAGTCTCTATTTCCTCTCTATTGGTTGTACGATTCATAATTTTTCCATCTCTTTTGTTTCTCAACTCTTTGGATAAGGTGGCATATTTGGTTTTTGATACAGTTTCAAAGGTTAGTTAATTTTGTTCTTCTCTACTTTATGCCATTATATAATACTGTTCTTACATGCTATGTTATTCTTATGAGTGACACGTAAAGATTGTAGGGACGGCTTATGGATTGGAATATACCAAGCAAGCTTGTTCTTGTAAATGTTGCTCTGACACTTCTAGCTCTATTTCATCTGATATTTCGTAGGCATAAATACTTACACGTGAGGTTATGAGGTTGATACTAGATTTCGAGATGTCCATTTTTTAGTTGATTTTGCTACTACGAATTTAGCGTATGATATAACTTGGCATTTAAATTAATTACGAGGATTAATAAAACAACTACTATTTGTGGCTTTTATTTAACTCTTGGCTAGAAACAAGAATCATTAATAATTTTTTGATTATATTTCTGTATAGACATGGAATCGCTCACAATATCAGAACTTAAACTTTTTTGCAACTTTTACACGGATGGCTTTCGCAAACAGGTAATGTTAATCTCTTATTCTTTATATACATTATTCGTGATCCTACAATATTGTTACAACTTGATTATAAAATTATGCCTTGATTATTCTAAATTTATCTTGAATTAAAATAAAGCCAGATTACTTATGTGGTCATACCTTCATATATTAGTCTTTTCCTTTTCTTTTCTTAGTTTAATGAGAATTTAAGATTTCAATGATATTGCAGGTATTTTTAAGTTTCTAAACACTTTCTGATTAGTTTTATTTGCTAGTATAGATGTGCGGCTTCGTTTCAATACAATTAACTATTTCCCATATGGCTTTTGATATATCTTATTTTTGGGCAGCTTGCATTTTAAGCCTTAAAGATGTGCTTGTGTAGCTTCCAATCTAATGCAAACTTGAAGAAAACTTGACATTATTGCAAGATTGCAGAAAATAATTGAAATGCAAAAAACTAAGTTTCACTAATCCTCAATCTTGTATCATTCATGAAGACTAATAATGTTTGGTTGTGATCATGCTTCATGGACTTTTGAATCGAGATTTTTATGGGGCCACATTAGAAATTCATCTCAACATCTGCTGTAGATCCTTAAAAAATGAACATGCTAGATTAGCAACAACTTGAAGGTTTTTTCTAAGGGTGAATATGAAAACAATTGTTGTGACATTAGGAAAACTATTAATTCAAGCAATTATTCAATGTATTAAGTTCCTTTCAAGTTGATGATGACAAATAGTGCTAACAAATTATGATAATACTTAGAAATGCATGTGGCATGACATGTTCTTGCAATGTTTTTTAATAAATCTCCTACTCGTTACCAAAATATGATAGCTAAAATTCTAGAAAAAGATAATTCTTTATGGATAATGGATTTTCTTAGACTTTCTCATACAAATTCATTAGACTCCAAAATAATGGTGGACCTTTTTGCTTGCTACTTTAAGGATATTAGCAATAAACAATTGAGTTAATCATTCCAAAATTAACTTTTATATTTGACATTAAGTGGATTCTAATTTGTTAAAAAAAATGTTTCGATTATGCTTTCCATGATTTTGTTGATATTTCAAGGAATTTAGAAAATATCATATTTTTCTTTTATTCTTGACATGCTTATAATTTGTTGATGTTTCGATTTCAAGTCATTTATTATGAAAAATTTGTCTATTCATCTTTTTTGTTTGTGCTTGCAATTGTATATTTAACTTGCTCAAATAACTTATTCTTATTTTTGTTTTGTTTCTATTTGTTTCAGGAAATTATCATACTTTTGGTAACGGATGTTTAGTTCTGTATAGAGATGCTTTTGTGCATATTCATGGAGGTGTCACATCGCTAAAAGAAATATCGTTACTAATTTTTTGTAATGCTATTTTTAGAAGGTGTTGTTAGTTAGATTAAATTTTGAAAATTTGCTTTTAGGTATATAGTTTGGCACTAATTTTATCAATTACATTTGTATTTTACACAAATAGTTTTGTAATACGATTATCATTTTGGATATTTATTTTATAAAATTGCATTTCAAAGGATGATATTGAATTAGCAATAATATATATATATATATATATATATAAGAGGTGCAATATATATAAAAGTGATACATTTTAAAAGAAAAAGTGTTGCATTATTGGGTTAAAAAATTATAAAAAGTGTTGCATTTGATAGGATCAAGTGTTGCAATTGCTTAAAGGTAATAAATAAAAAAGTGCTGCATTTTCAGAGAAAAAAGTGTTGCACAAAGAAAAGCGTTGCATATTCTTAAAATTGCAACACATCTAAAAAGTGTTGTCTAAAATAAAAAAAGTGTTGCTATAGGTCTAAAGCGATACATTTTTATAACACACTTTGTAAAGTGTTGCTTTAGGCCTATAGCAACATTTTTAGGGCCAAAAACAACACTTTTGGGGTGTTGCTATAGGCTCATTTTGTAGTAGTGGAATGAACACAAGATATTTATAGTGGTTCAAGTCTCTCCTTGGAGCACTTTACATTCACTATCTAAAGCCTTAAGTTTAGGATTTCACTAATCTACTAAATGGGATCTCTTCACCAAATGTGAGATCCAAACCTTTCCAAACCTATTAGGTTGAACAAATCTTACTAGCAACTAATGCTATAAGACTTGGTTTTACTCTCCCTCTTGGAGAAACCTTTCAAGTTTACCAATGTTTGGTGATTGCAATTCTTGAGACTCTCTTAATATGGTGGATGATAGAATTGAAGCTCTCACCACAATTCCTCTCAAACAATGATTTTTTAGGAGAGGAAATTATTGGCTGAAGAAGATGAAGGCAAATTAAAGTCAAGAATTTTACCCTTTTGATTGATTATCAAATCTCTTTTCTTTTGATGTTTTTGGGATTTTTCTTGACAAGTTTTAAAGATCTAAGATCATGTTAAAATAGTTATGATTTGTGAGGCAAAATAGACAAGAACTTCATTTTTTTTAAAAAAAATAGCCGTTGCTTATTAATCTGGGAAATTTGGATGTCTAAAACTTCAAAGAGTCATCCAAATTCACTTTCCAGAAAGATTTGGAATTTCTAAAATCGACACATTCGGACGTCCGAAACTCAATGAGGTCACCCGAATACATTTTTCAAAACATTTAAAATCAAAATTTGGAAGTTCGAAACTCAATGAGGTAATCCAAATTCATTTTCCAGAAAGTTTTGAAAACTTTTAAAATCAAGGTTCGGACGACTGAATTCCTCTGAGGTCGTCTGAATTCACTTTTTCAGATATCTGAAACTCAATGAGGTCATCTGAATACATTTTCCAGAAAGTTTTCCAAAACATTTAAAATCAAAATTCGGACGTTTGAAACACAATGAGGTCGTTCGAATTCATTTTTCAGAAAGTTTCCAAAACTTTTAAAATTAAGGTTCAGATGGCCGAATTCCTCTGAGGTCGTCTGAAGTCACTTTTTTCTCATTTTCTTGGAATATTTTGATAAAATTGAAAAATAATTTTTGTAAAAGACTTTGTTTACAAAAAGACACATTTTCAATTTTCATTTTTGATTTGTTTTACTTGACCTTTTAAATGATTTAATCATGTAATGAGCCAATGTACTACTAGGGTTTGGGATTAGGGAATCTACCATAATTTACCTAGTTTGTATTTCTTTAACTTTTTCAACACTTTAAGCTTCACATTTTCCAATTTGCATACCTATAACTTCAAGAAGTTTGTTGAAAATTAGTATACATAATTGTTTATCAAAACATTAGGTTTTTCAATCTCCCCATTTTTTATGATGACAAACCAATTATGCGAGGAGATAAATAAAAGCATTGAAAGCAATTCACGTGTTACATAATGTGATCTTTTTCTCCCTCTCTCTTTATCAATAAATGCTCCCCCTAAATATATGATCCCCCTTTATCATTTTTGCATTCCTAATTTCTTCTTTTTCTTTCTATTGTCATTTCTCATTTCTTATATGACAAAGTACCTAATCACATAATTCTTAATTTCTCTCCATTTGTCATCACCAAAATCATATAAACACTAGAGTGCATATGAGAGAAATTTACACATATAAGTTTATCAAAACAAATCAGAGCTTTTTCATCAATGTGGTTTCCAATTTTTAATCAATCATGATATCACTTTGTTGAAGTGATTCCAATTGGTAGAATGATACCACATATTGGAATAATACTCTTATACTAAATTGTCATTTAATATTCAATTTTGACATCAATTAAGTCATACTCTAAACTAAGATATGTTGGAAGGCTAGTCGTATCACCTCAACAAATACCCTAACACTACTGTAGTAGATGTGAGAGGGATCGTATCCACAGAGAAGGGTTGGTTGTTCAAGGACTATTTGTTCACTAGACATTACAGATGCACGAAATGAAAGGAAGAAAACAAAGACAAATGCATGCCAAATATAATGAATGCAAAATAAGAATGGATGTAAAAGTTAGTATGCAAGCACTGCCTTGAGGGGTGTCAACATGTACGGATCTCTCCTAGTATCATCGACTTGTGTACATATGCATGAGGGGACTACTGCTGGTGTCATGAAATCAATTAACCTGGTGGTTCTCTCAATCCCACTTCACTGACTCCTCAAACTTCCCTTGGTAGGGCAAGTTCTTGGCACAAATTAAGAACCTAGTTCCCTACTCTTGTGTGACAATTCTAGTTCAATCCTTGACTATCTCCCTTGGTAGGGCAGCTACCCAGTTCATGCATTCAAAGTGTTCTACAAGAATAATTCTAAGCCTCTTCTACAGATAAATCTCCCTATGTCAGTGGGTACTGCACATATGAAACATCAATGAAACCAGACCTTAGAACTCATGCACGGTGCGTTTCCATATTCAAATCATGTTAATTTCAATTCATCGTAAGTGGATCTAGAGCAATTTCAGTGGGTACCGCAAATTGATTCTAGATCTAGGAATTGTAAATCAGCCCAATGAAATTCACAATCAATAAACATGGAACAAAATCAAACACAGATAAAGGATCATGCAAATGTCTCAACAAGTTGAGATATGTACAAGTTAAGCCCTCAAGACAGCAAAATGTGAGAAAGGGAAAGGAGAGAGAAAATTTTAATCTAAACTAAGAACCCTAATCTAATGAATATCTTGTGCTCTATGCGGCCGCCTCTTCTTTTTTTTTTTTTGTATATCACTTCTCTTGTGGTATTTATAGCTTCCCTTTCTTTGATGTGTCACGATCGTCAGTGTTGAGGCTTACATCGGGTGTGATATTTCTCCACGTGTCCTGTAAATGCCAATCACAAGGTGTGGTGAGGTCACGTGTTTGGTGCGTTTCTTAAGCATTAAGAATGAATATCATCCAACACTTGGTGATATAGAATAGCTGTGCTTGTGCTTGTTCACTTGTGTGTGCCAACCATTGTGCCCTATGCTAAGAATAGATTGTGTTGCTGCGTACACTAAGTGTCAAATAGGTGGGGAATGTCATGCATGAATGTATTGTAAGTGTGCAAGTGTATGCATGAATATGTGCAAGTGTGTGCGAATGAAAGTGCAAAAGTGTGCGAGTGAAAGTGAGGTAGTGTGCGAGTGAGTGTGACGGGCGCACAAGCGTGAGCAATTGCACATGCTTCTTCTTTCTCCCCCATTTAGCCCCTGATTCACGTCGATTCTGAGAAAACATAAAACATCAACATTCTAGACAAGTCTCTTAGCTAAACATAGCACTTTGAATCACTCAATTTGGAGCTAAGATGAAAACGTTATGACCATTTTCGTAAGCTGTGGCAATGCTGAGAGAGTGTGGTGTGTGCGGGCGCACAGGCTTGTGGGTGTGTGTGCTTGGCACCCGTACAGTGTGTGCGTGAGTATGCTGTGTGGGCGCACAGGTGTGTGCATGTGTGTTTGAGCCCGCACAGTGTATGTGGTGGGGTTTTGAAGGCTTTCGGTTGAGAATTGGACTTTGTGATAAACATAAGAATTGTAGATCTCTCTCTTAGCTTTCCATAGGTTCAAGAATCATCAACTTTGGAGTTTTGTAGCTCAAGATATGAGTGTTCTCATATATGCCTACTGAATTGGGAGATAGTCAAAACATAGGAAATGAAGTACACTCAAAGAGCTTTCCAAAACATCCTAGGTCTCATCATTTGAGTGAGTATTGAGAGAGATATACTCATTTGAAGTTCATTTTCCATTCTGCCGAAATGAGAAATCAGCGCACCCATATGTCAAGTGTGTGTGCTAGTGTTATAGTGTGTTTGTGATGTGCTTGTTGTGTCTGGGACTTTTCTTGTGTGCTTGTGAGTTGTGAGAATAGTTGTGTCAAAATGTGTATTCAATCAAATACATGTATGCTTTACATAATTTATGCACAAATTCAATACTTCTTCACAATCTCCACAAATATCATTTCATAAACATTTAGCACATAACTCACACATACAAGTAAGATTTTCACAATAAAACCATGCAAAAGCTCAAGGAATTATGACATATAAGTCGGTATAAACCCGAGTTATCAAGATGCTAAATGATTTTCTTTTTTCTTCCAAGGACTTACCTTCCACTTCTTGCAACCTTATGGGTGGCTAAATTTCAAAACTTCATCCAAGTTTCAAAAAATTGGTCAAGTGTATAATTTTTAAAAAACTTTGAGAGAGTTTCCTTTATTTTTGGATCATTTTTCACATGACAATAACCCAAATTTTTGACACAATACAATTTCTAAATTTGAACACATAATAATCCAACATATACGCACATATCAGTATTTGATTCATTTCAATAATTTTTTCAAACAATAAATTCAAGGAGATCATCTATACTCTTTCAAATGATTTCTTTATATAAACTAAGTTAAGGTAAAGTAATCTAAAGTTAGAGACACTTTAACCTAGTTGTTACACCATTATCAAACTTAGTTAATCAATCATGCTCATAATGATTTTACTAATCTCCTCCTAAGCACATACACTTCATAATTTATTTTTCTCACATTTTAACTTATTTATTTCTTTAATTTTGTTTTTCACCCATTGCTTTGTTCCATTTTCTACTTCTTTTCTTGCAAAGTATTGTCTAGATATATACCCACTTTTACCATAATAATTACATACCAAATTGTATTGAAATGAATAAGAGGCTTTATAGTATGAATTTATCCTACTATCACCATACCTAGTTTTTAATTTTTTTGCATTTTTCTTTCAAGATGGTGATGGTGTGATTTATGTATTTGAATTCCATAATGATGGTAGTGTAAATTATTTTTAGAGTTTTGCATTCCACTATCATAATGGTGATTATGTAAACTATGCATTCCATAACATTTTCCATGTTAGTTATGATTACCATTTTTCACTTCACTTCCGTGTTGATGATGGTATGTATTTTGTTTAGGTTTCACAAATTTACGAGTTGAATTTTGAGTCCCTTTACCATGTGCATATCCTAAACCATACCTATTATTTCCTAACTTTTGATTTCCTAAGAGCTTTTCTAAGTTCTTATTTCCTTGAGTAAACTTAGCTTGACACATATTTAGATTATCAATTCTTTTCTTCATGCCTATATACTATTCTTAACCTCATCACATTTCTTAATTTATTTCTTGAATTTTCTATTATCTAAGGTTAGCATTTCATTTTTAATCTTCTATTCATTGTCTTCCTTCATTACACAATCATATTTGCTAACCAAGTTTTAATTGCAATTACTAGCTTTTTCAAGTTTTACCTTAAGCTTCTCATTTTCGCTTTGACTTTTCTTAAGTTCATTAATTAATTTAGCTACATATAATTCAAGTCCATCATCATAATCATTGTCATAATCATCATTATTAACATCATCATTGTAAGAGGAACTTACTTCATGGTCTTCAAATTCCATGAAGTACATATATGAAACTCCTTTCTCTTTATCATTTTCATCATAGTGAGCTTTAAGAGCTATGCTCTTCTTAGCATTTGGTTTCTCGTCATTGTGTTTTGACCTAATTTTCAATTCAAAAGACATAAATGAGCCAATCAATTGATCCATTGGTAATTCTTTTAGAATATTGACTTCTTGATAAGTAGGTTTTATACCTACTTGTATAGTCTATTTCACTTAGCTTTTGGGCTTGAATTTCATGCAAATGTGTAGTGTTTGGTGTTGTTGTGTGCATTTATGTGTTTTGTAACTTGATGTGCTAAAATGGTGAAAAAGACCACAAATGATGTTAAAATGAGGCAAATGTGTGTGTGATGCTAAATGATAAGAAGAGAGTTCAAAAGAGCTAGAATGGTGAGTGAGAATTTTGGAAAAAAAAAACCTAAGAAGTGCTTTAAAGGGTGAAATTAGGGTTTTGGGCAGCATAGTAGCTGAACTTCATTTGGTCATAACTCTCTCAATTCGGATCCAATTGGGGTGTTCTTTAGTGTTTTAGAAAGGTCTTTGCGTCCTCTTTAATTCTTATGTTTTAACAAATTTAGGCTTCTGAGTGGAAGGTCAGGAAACGGGACCATCTTTGTGTGTTGTGCAATTAGAGTTTCATGTGTTCTTGATTGCCACAGTTTGGTGGATTGTTCATATCTTGAGCTCTAGTTGTCCAATTGTGTTGATTCTTGAACCATTTGAAAGCTACGAGGTAGACCTACATTTGTTGTGTTATCCCCGAAACTTGATTCACACTGGAAATGGATGAATTGTGCTAAAGAAGAGCCAAGAACTTGGATTGAACAAATGATGAATGAAAACTTGGATTTCACAATACGCTGTTCAACATGCCTTATTGTTTTGGTCATAACTTTGTCATCTGAACTCCGATGTGGGTGATTCAAACGGCTCTGGAAAGCTGAGCTACATGGCTATAACGTTTGGGAATTAAGTTTCCCGAAATTCCCATCACATCACACTCGAACACTGGCTCGAAGTTGCTGCACGCGAAGCACACATCTTGCTGCCTACGAAATCAACTTCGTCGCATGCAGCTTGCACGATGGCTGCACATTTGCTGCACACGAAGGCAGCCTCGCCGCACACACGCTGCACCATCCTCGCACAATTGCTGCCCACGAAGTGCAATTCGTTGCACATCACACCCACACACACTTTGCACTTGAAATTTCTTCTTCTTCTTCTTCTTGCAATTCAATTCCTCATCTTGGATATGTCTTGCATGTTGTGTGAACGTTGTTTTCATTGCCTTCTTTATGACATTTACACTTGCATGATACCTCCATTATATGAACTACGAATTGAGGATAATTCAAGTTCTCACTCTTCCTCTCATGAACAACATTTCATTTTCATTCTCTCAAGACTTTTGCACTCATGTTTTCTTCTCATCTCAGGAATCAGCAGGGCTGTCTTCACCTTCATTCCATGATTCGAAGGGAAGAGCAACTGGAGCAAAACTTGGTTGAAGAATTGGAGGAGTTCATGGCTGAAATGAACAAGACTTCGCCAAAGTGGCGAAATCTCCTCAAATTGACGAAAGCTCGTGAGCTGGAGCAAGAGGAGTGACGAGACGTCGTGAGGATGGCTTGGAGAGCTGACGAGACCTCGCTGGACTCACGAAGCTTCGTGAGATTGACGAAGCTTCGTCAAGGAAGCTGGGGGAAAAATGAGAAAATTGGCAAACAGTTTGACCAACGGAAGCTGGTTTGGTGCCCTTCTTCGTGTGATGATTTTCTCTTCATCCTTATGTTGCTTATGCGATCAAGACTTGCTTTATCATCACATGTTCCGCTAGGCATAGGTTTGGCTAGATTTCACGCTTATTGGAGGCTTGGATTGGATTTGGGGAGCATGTGAAGATCGTAGCTCAACCTCCAGCTTCGAGTTGCAAATTGCCAGAAATTTTGCAAAGCTGGTTCCAAGGCCAACTTCAAGAGCTGATTCGTGGCTATCCAGATGTTCTTTATGCGAACCAAGACATCCAGTAGCTTCATATGTTCATGAGAGAAGACTTATTTTTGGTTTCATCCTCTTCCAATCTCTGAATTGGATTTTATAGGCACATGAAGATGGAGTCTTGACCAGCTTCAAAAGTTGAAAAGTCCAGAAATTTGGCAGTGTTGAAACTCAAATTCTGAATTTCAAGGAAACTGAAGGCGTGATCCAGAATGCACAAAAGGCGTGATTCTTAAGCTGCTGGATTTCTTGGAAGCTCGCGAAAACGCTGAAGGCGTGATCCAGAATACACTGAAGGCGGGATTGTGCTCTGATTTCCCAACAATTTTCAGAATTTCTTCAACTTTTGACTTTTCATTTCTACTACCTTTTGGGTCGATTTTTGTAATCATTTTCTCTTTAGGACTACTTTGTAATATTCCTAGATATTTTTAGTAAGCGTAAGAGTTAAGTTTTCCACTCGCCTACTTAGAAGAGAATTAGGAAAGGAGAGGGGGGATGGACTGGGAGAATTGACTTTTGGAGATAGAGAACTTTTCTTGAAGAAAAAGTTGTTCTTGTTCTGGAGATCCACTTTCTCTCACTAGTTTTCTCTCTCTAGGGTTTTACTTTTTCGATTCCATTTTCCAGTGTCTTGTGCTAGAGATTACATATCCAACTCAATCGAAGGGAATTCATACACTCCTCTAGCATCTAATCGGTAAAACTTTTCAATTGATGGGAGAAATTTGTATGAACATGGAATTGTGTAAAATTGGGTTGAATATGGAGATATCTGGCTAGTGTGTGATAATCTGGGCTCTTAATGGGTGAATGCTAGTTATGTGATATTGTGTGGTGCAATTGAAATGATGAAAGAAGTAATTCAACTCCTTTGCTTCGAATCTCATAATTTGTTAATTTCATAAATTAGAACTGGAAGTTGACTGAGTTCTCCAACCTGTACATGAATGAACATAAATTACAGCTAGGCCCGACCATAGGAAGCTTAATTTGTGAACTCTTAGATGAAGGTGGTATGGAGAGGTTTCTTGCCTGGGTGATGATTTATAAGCTGGAATCAGGCCTCATCATGGGAGATTCTAGGGATTAAAGCTTGAGTAATCTGGGTAGGGAATTGAGAAGATGATAGGTTCTATTCACCAACCTTAGGCCCGACCATAGGATAGGTTGGTGATGGGAGGCTAGGGTTACAGTGTGGTGACCATGCTAACTGTGACTTAGGTCTCCTGGTGATTCTTCTCCTCCTTTTGCTTAAATTGTAGTTTAATTACACCACACTAGTCATGTAACACTTGAATGCATTCACCCAGAAGGAGTCTAGGTTATCCCTTGTGAACTTTTGTGAAATTTGTGTTAATTTCTTCGGTATTTCACTTGTGTTTGTTGCTAGTGTGTTGTTTCTTGTCTTGTGATTTGTTTTTGTGTTATTGTAAGAACAAACCTTAATTCTCTTGAACTTCACTATTTCCCTGAGGAACGAAACCTAACTCACTGCTTCTACATATAGTGAAATAGGATAAATTGAGGCGAGTAACGACATCGCTCCGGTCAATTTTTGGCGCCGTTGCCGGGGAATTAGGCACGGTTCTTGAATTTTGATTTGCTCTGTTTTCTTTTCTTGTGTAGTTTAGTAGTCTTGTTATTTTCATTTTGGTAACTTTTGTTGCATTTTGTAGTTTTCGTGTTTTGTTGTCTGCTTTGGTGTATTTGTGTCAAGTGCAGGACATTGAAGTTCACTGTAATTGAGTATTGCACAAGTACCCAAGCATGTCTAGATGGTACGAGGACTTCTCTCCACCACTAAATGAAAGGCAATGGCAAAATCAAGCACAAAGAAACAACTCCCACCACATTGGGACACAAGAGCTTCCTGTGGAGGACATGTTTTCTCAACTTATGGAAAAACTTGACAGAGGCTTACAAAAGGAAGAGCAATGGTATTACCAACAACAAAGCAATGAGTGTGATCTCAGTCATGAGGCAAAAATGGAAAACATGTTGTCTCAAGTTTTGGAGAGAATTGATAAAAATGAAACAACTCAACTGGAAGAAGAGCTTCAAGGGCGACAAGAAAGGTTTGATCGAATCAACGCTTTAATAAGCAACCTATGGGAACAAATTGAGACACCAACTTTAGATGCACAATACCACTCACAAGGTACACCTCTTATTCCTGAGGACAATCATTTTGATATGCATGCTAATGTTGATTGTGGCTTAAAGTGTCTAAGGGAGGAGGAGTCTACATGTTTTGGGGATAGTGTACATGAGTGCTATGTTGCTGATTCTGTTGTGCATGAATATGTGCACTTTGATGTTGAGGATGATGGCTTCTTTAGTGATCCGGATAGTGATAACTCTAGTGTTCTAAGTTGCTATGTTACTAAGCTGGAAAGTGTATCTAAAGCTGAATCTTGCATTAATTTCATGGAATTCAATGAGTCAAATGATATTGATTGCCTTTCTTTAGTTGCTTCTCCTCTTGTTAACTTTGTGAATTGTATAGAGACACTTCTTGAGGATCAATGTGATATCATAAAGGAAGATAATGTTGCATTTGTTAATGAGAGTGTTAACACATTGTTTGAAACTCTTGTTGAGGCACAAATGTTTGAAATGGTCAATGAATCTAAGTGTCTAAATGGTGGTTCACAAGAAATGCAAAATGAGATACTCTTGTTAATTGATGATAATGCTTGCTTTGTTGTTGAGAAAGAAAAGACTCAAGAATTTCCCCATGTTAGTCTAGATGATGAAGATGTGAAAATTTATAACGAAATAGCTAACATTGTGGAAAATTGCTTCATTGATGATTCCATTTTTGAACTTACTGATGAATGTGTTGAGACCATAGATGTACAAGCCTTGGTTGAGCCTTGCAGGAATGGAGAGTTTAGTATGGTGGAAGGAAAGTCTAATATGGAAGAAGAAGTAAAAGAGGTGCCTACAATGGGGGAGCCTCAGTGGTTCGAAATTAAATTTGTAGAGATTGATCCCCGTATGCATGAGCTCAAGCACCTCTTTGCCACTATTTTACAAGCGCCATACAGGAGGATAATGAGTATTGTTGAAATATCATTTTTCTGGTACAGAGAGGGTTATTCCGATTCTTGAAAAAGAAAGTTACATGAATAAAGTCTAGCTCGAGACTTCAAAACCCAGAACTTCTTCTTGATCTTTTACCTTTCCTTTAGTTTTTGGTTTTCTACATGTTTTGTTAGTTTGCATTTCTGCTTATACTCACCAAGGCCACTCATGATGTAGGCATCCCTGAAGGAAGTTGCGAGGGAAATTGGCCATGCTCACAAGAGGCTAAGTGTGGGGGAGTGGAGTCATGAACCACTCCCGCAATGCACATAATCCTTTTGTCTTACTTTTCAAGCATGATTGTGCATGTGCCATTTAGTGTTCTTAGTTGTAAAATTTTACACCACCGTGGTTCTTAATCATGGTGCGACACTTTGCTTGCATGCTTCCATATCATGTCTACTTTGCCACCAACATGTAGTGTACTTGGGTGAGCAATTTGTAATAAGCTTTGTTTCACCATGTGCAGGGATTTTTCATGCAATAAAGAACTTCAAACAAGGACACTATACCAAGCAAGCATTGGAAATTCATGACAAAATCAATACCAGGGAGCTCCTAAACCCATCTTTAGTTTACATTGAGGACAATGTAAGTTTTAAGTGTGGGGGAGGGAATGTTTGCTATGATTTGTGTCTTTTAGACCTGATATGCTTACTTTTTGTTATGGAAATTTCTTTTGTGCTATGTGATGCAAAGTATGTTACTTTTAAGTTTTGCTATGTTATTTTGAGTTTTTGCATAGTAAACTTGGTATATGTTGTGTTTTTCATTTTTTGTGCAAATTTTGTGCAAATTTTCATTTTGAATGTTTTTGGTGAAATTTTTGAAAATTTGGTGAATAAGTGAAAGTTTTGGTGTGAGTGGTGTGTTTTAAGTGGGATGAAGTTTCTAAAGTGTTAAGGAGTGTAAGTGTGCAATAAGGTGTCAAATGTGTAATGAAAAAAACAAGAGTGTGGTGAAAGTGAGTGCAAGGGCAGTAACACTTTGTGCTATGCTTTGTTCTTTTGTTAGGCTATGTTCAAAATTTGAGTTCATCCAATTTCTATTAATGTGTTGCATGCGAAAATGTTTTTGTTTCCTTTGGTTCCAATCTTGATGAAATTGGCACATTTTGTTGGTCAAGGCATCATGTCAATGTAAGATAGATATGCCATGAAAAATTGTTCTTGGACATAGGAGGAAAATGATTCAATACATTCTTATTGTTGTGCATTATTTCGGTTGTTTTGGATGCTCTTGCATGCATAATCTTTTAGAGACATTTAAGAACTTTTAGTCACACAAGAAATGATATGGAGAAAAAGCCTTTGGCAATTGGGAATGAAAAGCCGAAATACCCTTGGCAAGCATAATTGAGAAAAAAACAGCCATAAAACTCAGGCAGCTAAAGGGGAAAAAGAGCCATAAGACCCAAGGCAGGCACACCAATGTGTGCAATGAAAGAAAGAAAGAAGAGAAAAGCATTAAAGTGCAAAAGTAAGTGGAATGTGAAGTCAAATATGAAAAGCACCAATGTGCACCATTGATCTTGTGTGATTTTTAGTTCTTGAATGTGGACATTGTGATTGATATGCAAAGAGATGTTTTGGAACAAAAGATTTAATGCATGCATAAGAATGGATGAATTAAGATTCCTCACACACACTTGCACCATGACATTTAGGTCTTTATTCATCGTGCCTTGATCGATAACTTGTGTTGAAATTTGATGGATGGGATTAAGGACAAGTTGTGAATTTTATGCATGAAAAAATGAATTTTGATGAACTTAGACGAGAACAAGCTTGACAGAGGAGTGAGGTCTAGTGTTAAGTGGTTTTGAAATGTGAGTTTTGTGTTGTGTCTTTGCTTGAGGGCAAGCAAAAGTTCAAGTGTGGGGGAATTTGATAAGTAGGTTTTATACCTACTTGTATAGTCTATTTCACTTAGCTTTTGGGCTTGAATTTCATGCAAATGTGTAGTGTTTGGTGTTGTTGTGTGCATTTATGTGTTTTGTAACTTGATGTGCTAAAATGGTGAAAAAGACCACAAATGATGTTAAAATGAGGCAAATGTGTGTGTGATGCTAAATGATAAGAAGAGAGTTCAAAAGAGCTAGAATGGTGAGTGAGAATTTTGGAAAAAAAAAACCTAAGAAGTGCTTTAAAGGGTGAAATTAGGGTTTTGGGCAGCATAGTAGCTGAACTTCATTTGGTCATAACTCTCTCAATTCGGATCCAATTGGGGTGTTCTTTAGTGTTTTAGAAAGGTCTTTGCGTCCTCTTTAATTCTTATGTTTTAACAAATTTAGGCTTCTGAGTGGAAGGTCAAGAAACGGGACCATCTTTGTGTGTTGTGCAATTAGAGTTTCATGTGTTCTTGATTGCCACAGTTTGGTGGATTGTTCATATCTTGAGCTCTAGTTGTCCAATTGTGTTGATTCTTGAACCATTTGAAAGCTACGAGGTAGACCTACATTTGTTGTGTTATCCCCGAAACTTGATTCACACTGGAAATGGATGAATTGTGCTAAAGAAGAGCCAAGAACTTGGATTGAACAAATGATGAATGAAAACTTGGATTTCACAATACGCTGTTCAACATGCCTTATTGTTTTGGTCATAACTTTGTCCTCTGAACTCCGATTTGGGTGATTCAAACGGCTCTAGAAAGCTGAGCTACATGGCTATAACGTTTGGGAATTAAGTTTCCCGAAATTCCCATCACAGCACACTCGAACACTGGCTCGAAGTTGCTGCACGCGAAGCACACATCTTGCTGCCTACGAAATCAACTTCGTCGCATGCAGCTTGCACGATGGCTGCACATTTGCTGCACACGAAGGCAGCCTCGCCGCACACACGCTGCACCATCCTCGCACAATTGCTGCCCACGAAGTGCAATTCGTTGCACATCACACCCACACACACTTTGCACTTGAAATTTCTTCTTCTTCTTCTTCTTGCAATTCAATTCCTCATCTTGGATATGTCTTGCATGTTGTGTGAACGTTGTTTTCATTGCCTTCTTTATGACATTTACACTTGCATGATACCTCCATTATATGAACTACGAATTGAGGATAATTCAAGTTCTCACTCTTCCTCTCATGAACAACATTTCATTTTCATTCTCTCAAGACTTTTGCACTCATGTTTTCTTCTCATCTCAGGAATCAGCAGGGCTGTCTTCACCTTCATTCCATGATTCGAAGGGAAGAGCAACTGGAGCAAAACTTGGTTGAAGAATTGGAGGAGTTCATGGCTGAAATGAACAAGACTTCGCCAAAGTGGCGAAATCTCCTCAAATTGACGAAAGCTCGTGAGCTGGAGCAAGAGGAGTGACGAGACGTCGTGAGGATGGCTTGGAGAGCTGACGAGACCTCGCTGGACTCACGAAGCTTCGTGAGATTGACGAAGCTTCGTCAAGGAAGCTGGGGAAAAAATGAGAAAATTGGCAAACAGTTTGACCACTGGAAGCTGGTTTGGTGCCCTTCTTCGTGTGATGATTTCTCTTCATCCTTATGTTGCTTATGCGATCAAAGACTTGCTTTATCATCACATGTTCCGCTAGCATAGGTTTGGCTAGATTTCACGCTTATTGGAGGCTTGGATTGGATTTGGGGAGCATGTGAAGATCGTAGCTCAACCAGCTTCGAGTTGCAAATTGCCAGAAATTTTGCAAAGCTGGTTCCAAGGCCAACTTCAAGAGCTGATTCGTGGCTATCCAGATGTTCTTTATGCGAACCAAGACATCCAGTAGCTTCATATGTTCATGGAGAAGAACTTATTTTTGGTTTCATCCTCTTCCAATCTCTGAATTGGATTTTATAGGCACATGAAGATGGAGTCTTGACCAGCTTCAAAAGTTGAAAAGTCCAGAAATTTGGCTAAGTGTTGAAACTCAAATTCTGAATTTCAAGGAAACTGAAGGCGTGAACCAGAATGCACAAAAGGCGTGATTCTTAAGCTGCTGGAGTTCTTGGAAGCTCGCGAAAACGCTGAAGGCGTGATCCAGAATACACTGAAGGCGTGATTGTTCTCTGATTTCCCAACAATTTTCAGAATTTCTTCAACTTTTGACTTTTCATTTCTACTACCTTTTGGGTCGATTTTTGTAATCATTTTCTCTTTAGGACTACTTTGTAATATTCCTAGATATTTTTAGTAAGCGTAAGAGTTAAGTTTTCCACTCGCCTACTTAGAAGAGAATTAGGAAAGGAGAGGGGGGATGGACTGGGAGAATTGACTTTTGGAGATAGAGAACTTTTCTTGAAGAAAAAGTTGTTCTTGTTCTGGAGATCCACTTTCTCTCACTAGTTTTCTCTCTCTAGGGTTTTACTTTTTCGATTCCATTTTCCAGTGTCTTGTGCTAGAGATTACATATCCAACTCAATCGAAGGGAATTCATACACTCCTCTAGCATCTAATCGGTAAAACTTTTCAATTGATGGGAGAAATTTGTATGAACATGGAATTGTGTAAAATTGGGTTGAATATGGAGATATCTGGCTAGTGTGTGATAATCTGGGCTCTTAATGGGTGAATGCTAGTTATGTGATATTGTGTGGTGCAATTGAAATGATGAAAGAAGTAATTCAACTCCTTTGCTTCGAATCTCATAATTTGTTAATTTCATAAATTAGAACTGGAAGTTGACTGAGTTCTCCAACCTGTACATGAATGAACATAAATTACAGCTAGGCCCGACCATAGGAAGCTTAATTTGTGAACTCTTAGATGAAGGTGGTATGGAGAGGTTTCTTGCCTGGGTGATGATTTATAAGCTGGAATCAGGCCTCATCATGGGAGATTCTAGGGATTAAAGCTTGAGTAATCTGGGTAGGGAATTGAGAAGATGATAGGTTCTATTCACCAACCTTAGGCCCGACCATAGGATAGGTTGGTGATGGGAGGCTAGGGTTACAGTGTGGTGACCATGCTAACTGTGACTTAGGTCTCCTGGTGATTCTTCTCCTCCTTTTGCTTAAATTGTAGTTTAATTACACCACACTAGTCATGTAACACTTGAATGCATTCACCCAGAAGGAGTCTAGGTTATCCCTTGTGAACTTTTGTGAAATTTGTGTTAATTTCTTCGGTATTTCACTTGTGTTTGTTGCTAGTGTGTTGTTTCTTGTCTTGTGATTTGTTTTTGTGTTATTGTAAGAACAAACCTTAATTCTCTTGAACTTCACTATTTCCCTGAGGAACGAAACCTAACTCACTGCTTCTACATATAGTGAAATAGGATAAATTGAGGCGAGTAACGACATCGCTCCGGTCACTTCTTCAATTGCTATGACTTTTGATTTTCATTCTTTAGGTAAAACATTCAATATTTTTCTATTTTGTTCTCCTACGGGGTAGGATTTTTCAAAATTTTCTAAATCCTTTATCAAACTATTAAAACTACAAGACATTGAATCAATTGTCTCAAATCTTTCCATTTCAAAATTTTCATATTGAGTCACAAATATCGACTTATTTTCTTCTTTAACATTTTCATATCCTTCATGAATTTTTCTGAACTTTTTCTAAATTTCAAAGGCATCCTTACAACCTTTGATTCTACTAATTAAATTCACTTTCATTAAGTAAATTATATAAGATATTTGTTGCCTTTGCATCTAGGGTGAGATTTTTTCTATCATCATGATTTAGTTCACTCATATGTTTCTCTTTAGTTTCTCCATCTATTGTGATTAAGGACTTATAAGGTCCTTCTTCTATAATATACCATAGTTCTACATAAGTGGATTTGAGATAGATTTCCATTCTATCTCTCTAATATGTGTAGTTGGTTCCATTAAACAATAGAGGTTTCAAGTTTGATTGCACTTCTAAAAATATGATATTATTAGTTTCTATAATAGTTTCTCTAAGGTTGTTAAGCCTAAATGAATAGAGATTAATTACTAATATTTGGTGATTGCAATTCTTGAGACCCTGTTAATAGAGTGGATGATCCAATTAAAGCTCTCACTACAATTCCTCTCAAAAAAATATTTTTAACAAGTGGAAATTATTGACTCAAGAATTTTTTACGCTTTTGATTGATTATCAAATCTCTTTCTTTTGATGTTTTTGAGATTGTTCTTGAAAAGTTTTAAAGCTCTAGGATCATGTTAAAATAAGGGTTAAAAGCACTTAACCCCCTCCAACTTATGCATTGGTTGCACTATACTCTCTCAATGAAATAAATAAGCACTTTATCCCTTCTAACAAATTATGTTAGTGGCTTTAATAATTAACTATATATTTAAATATTTTTGGACAAGAATGCCCATACACTAATTTTCCAATAATCCTCACCAATTTCTTTGATAATATTTATTTTATTTTTTATTTATAAAACAAGTGCTATAATTTCTTCTCATATTTTTGAATATTTTTTTATTATAGTTAGGGAATTTTTATTTATAAAATTTCTAATAATTAATCATAAAATAATAGTTTTATATATATTTCGTTCTTACAATTTCTTTTCACTCATCAATCATTTGGCAAAAAGATAAACTTCTTATTTTTATATTTGATAATTAATAAATTTGACATTAAATTAAGGATTAAGCACTTCTCATTTTTATAATACTATAATGACATTAAATATTAAATTGTTATTAATATTAAATAAATCAGGAAAGCAATAAGAATGTATTTCATTAAGAAAATGTTTGAATATTATTATAAAAAAAAGAGAAACACAAGGTGACTACACAAATTTATCAATTATCAAATATAAAAACAAGTTTATCTTTTTTCCAAATGATTGAAGAGTGAAAATAAGTTGTGAGAAGGAATTATATATAAAACCAACGTTTCAGATGATTAATTATTAGAAATTTTATAAATAGAAATTCCATAACCATAATACAAAAATATTCAAAAAAATATGAGAAGAAATTATAACACTTTTTTTAGAAATAAAAAATAAAATAAATATTATCAAAGAAATTAGAGAGGATTATAGGGAAACTAATGTATGAAAATTCTTATCCAAATATTTTTAATTATGTAATTAATTGTTAAAGCCATTAACAAAATTTGTTAAAAAGGGTGAAGTGTCTATTTATTTCATTGAGGGGTATATTGCAACTAATGTATGAGTTAGAGGGAGTTAAGTGCTTTTAACCCCTAAAATAATTATGATAGTCCAAGGTATTTATATAAATGGTTTGTGAGGCAAAATAGACAAGAACTTCATTTTTCAGAAAGCTAGCCGTTACTCACAAGTATGGGGAATTCGAACGTCCAAAAACTCTAGGAGTCATTTGAATTCACTTTCTAGAAAGTCTTAGAATTTCTAAAATTGACACATTTGTACGTCCAAAACTCAATGAGATTGTCCAAATACATTTTCCAAAAAGTTTTTGATAACATTTAAAATCAAAATTTGGACGTCCGAAACTCAATGAGGTCATCCGAATTCATTTTCTAGAAGTTTGCAAAACTTTTAAAATCAAGGTTCGAATGGCCAAATTTCTCTGAGGTTGGCTGAATTCACTTTTCGGACATTTAAAACTCAACGAGGTCGTCCGAATACATTTTCTAGAAAGTTTTTCAAAACATATAAAATTGAAATTCGGACGATCGAAACTCGATGAGGTCATCTGAATTCATTTTCCAGAAAGTTTTCAAAAATTTTAAAATGAAGACTTGGACGGCCGAATTCCTCTAAGTTCGTTCGAATTCATTTTTTTCTCAATTTTTCTGATTTTTAATTTCTTAGAATATTTTGATAAAATTGAAAAATGACTTTTGTAAAAGACTTTTTTTACAAAAAAAAAACACATTTTTAATTTTAATTTTTGATTTTTTTAAATTAAGCTTTTAAATTAATCTATCATGTTATGAGCCAATGTACAACTAGGGTGTGGAATTGAATAATCTACCCTAATTTACCTAGTTTCTATTTTTTTAACTTTTGCAACAATTCAACCTTCACATTTACCAATTTGCATACTTATAACTTCAAGAAATTTTTTGAAATATTAATATACATAATTATTGGTCAATCATAAAAACAACAAGTAGATTTAAGACACTATGTCTTTCAAGATCCAACTTACTTAAAACTTACTTTTGGTCCAACTTACCTAAACGCAACTTTGGGTGCAACGATTTTCGGTTCAACTTGCCTAAACCAAACTTTTGGTTTCTTTTATTGTAGTTAAATTCGTATTCACTTAAATCCAAATTTATTTGGTGAGTGAATCCAACTTATCTAAACGCAATTTTGAGTCTAATTCACCTAAAATAAGTTAAAGCATTGTCATATCTTTTACTAGAATTTACTAGCAATCAACTTAACTCAATCCAACTTATTTAAACCCAACTTTCAATGAAACTTACCTAAACCAAACTTTGGATCCAACTTATCTAAATTAAACTTTTGAATTCTCCTATCCCAATTAAATCTGTATTTATCTAGTTCATATATACGACTTGTGTATTAATTCAAAAATTAGCGTATCATGCATTTAGCGTATCAAATATCAAAGATTAGCATATTAAGTATAAAAAATTAGCGTGTCAAATACAAAAAATTAGTGTATCAGGTATCAATTAAAAAAATTAGCGTATCAAGTATCAAAGATTATTAGCATATCAAATATAAAAAATTAGCGTATCAAGTATCAATTATCAAATATTAGCTTATCAAATATTTATCAAAGATTAGCATATCAACTATACAAAAATTAGTGTATCAAATATAATATTAATGTATCAAGTATAAAACAAATTAGTATATCAAGTATAATAAAATTCGTGCGTCACGTCACATATATAAACACGTTTCAAAGGAGTTTTTGTAATTTATTTAAATTCATCTTTACTTGGATTTGTGGGTCCAACTTTTCTGAACATAATTTTGGTTCTAACTTACCTAAACCCAACTTTGAGTTTTCCTGTCATAGTTAAATCCACACTTACCTAAATCTAAATTTTAACTTTGAATTGGGTCTAACTTATTTAAGCACAACTTTTAGTTTTTTAGTTGCATTTAAATCCACACTTACCAAAATTCAACTTTAACTTTCAATTCTCCTATCAACTTTATTTGAGTTAAGTGTCGTCGCTCTATAAAAATAAATATCTCAATTCAGACTTGTATGTTAAACTCTTCACCTGTAACCAAGTTCGAATTTTGTTATACTTAATGTGGGATTGAGATATTACACCCTCAACCCTTATGTAAGGGTCAATACAAATTTTTGTTAAAAATTTTATTTTTTTCCTCAGTCTACTTAATCCAATTATTGACATTAACATGTAATGAATAATTTCAATTATCCCAAATCAATTCTTGAAATAATAAGGACTAATGGTCAGAACATGAAAAAAAATTATAAACAAAGAAAAGTGAAAGAGAAATTATGTAAGAAAAAAGAAAAAAAATTAATAAAAAAATAACTTGCACAAGTTGGAGATCGGATCCTCTGCCCAAGATTATCCTGTCTTATTCTATCTAATTTTCAAAGTAATGTAGTTTTACTAAAACTAGGTGAAGAAAATTAGAAGTTAAAGAAAGTGACTGGTTGTATTTTCTTGACCTGATTCTATTACAATGAACCTCATTATATAGGGGTGGAGTAAAATGATAAAAGCATATCTAAATCTATTACATTAATTAATTTGATCAATCACTCTATAAATCTAATTAATGATCAATCTAATTAATGATCAATCATCATAATGAAAACATCAACCACCATTCAACATAATGGCACTATCAATCTTCAATTACAATAATTATTCACATCAATCACCAATAATCATAATGGCAATATCAATCTTCAATAATGACAACTTCAATCACCAATTATCATAATGGCAATATCAATCATCAATCGCCATAGTGACAGCATTAATCACCAATCATCATAATGACAATATCAATCATCAATCACCATAATGACAACATTAATCATTAATCAATCAACATCATTTGTATTGAATCTACCACTCTTATTAGCCTCCTTCAAGATAGAGACCGGAAGCAAATCAAGTCCCATCTTGCTTCGAAAGTAGAAAAATGAGAATTTGGACAAAGGTTTCGTAAAAATATCAGCTAGTTGCTGATTAGAAGGCACAGAACTGGTGACAAGATTTACCATGGCAACCTTTTCCCGAACAAAATGATAGTTAATTTCTATATGTTTCATTTGAGCATGAAACAATGGATTAACAGACATATGAAACGAGCTAATATTATCACAAAATAATTGTGGAGGCTAAAGTAAATGAATACAAATATCCTGCAATAAAAATGTAAGCCATGTTAATTTAGCAGCAGTAGATGCCATGGATCTATATTCCTCTTCTGAACTCGGCGAGCAACTGTAGGTTACTTTTTAGAACACCATGAGATGCAATTTGCACCTAAAAAAAGCATAAAATTCAGTTGTACTTGGTCGAGTCAAATGATATCCAGCCCAATCTTCATATGAAAATGCATATAAAGAAAGTGGACTACGAGAAATAAAACGTAATCCAAAATCTTTCGTGCCTTTAATGTAGCAAAAAATACGCTTGACGGCCTGAAGATTTGTTGCAATAGGGTTGTGAGAAAATTGACTAACTTTGTTCACTGCATGTTGAATATCTGGACGAGTAAATGTAAGATATTGAAGAGCACCAACGACACTTCTCTAGTAAGTGACGTCTACAGATATTTCATTTGATTCAGAAGATGTATCCTTGAGAACCATTGGACTGGCAGCGGAAGCATAGTTAGTCATGCCAGTGCGGGCAAGCTGATCTTTAATATACTTCCCTTGTGAAAGAATTACACTTCTAGGAAAGTATTTAATATCGACACCTAGAAAGAAACTCAGAGAACGAAGATCTTTGATGGAAAATTCTGAACTCAATTGTAAAATCAAATCTGAAATGGTTGTTTCATTATTTCCAGTTACTAAAATATCATCAACATAGATAAGAAGCATCATCTTGATAAAACTTTTATTATAGACAAATAATGATGAACCTGCCTTACTACAATAAAAACCAAGATGAAGAAGGAATTGAGATAGACGATCAAACCAAGCGTGAGGAGCCTGTTTCAAACCATAAAGTGACTTATGAAGAAGGCAGACGAAATCTAATTTGGTTGGATCTTCAAAGCCAGGTGGCTGCTCCATATACACTGTTTCTTTAAGATGACCATGCAAAAATGCATTTTTCACATCTAGTTGTCTCATACACCAATTTTGAGAGGTAGAGAGTGCAATAACAAGTCTAATTGTAGTATGACGAACAACTGGACTATAAGTCTCATCAAAATCAATACCTGAAATTTGAGAAAAATCGCGAGCAACAAGTTGAGCTTTGAATCGATCAATGGATCCATCCTCATGTTGTTTTAGGTGATATACCCATTTAAATCCAACGACATTTGCATCAGAGAGTCGAGGAACTAGTGACCGCATTTTATTTGAATGAAGTGCCTCTAACTCCTCTCTCATAGCAGCCATTCATCGAGAATCATTGAGTGCAATTAGATAATGTTGAGGTTCAACTGATAATGGTGTTTGAATTGAATAGCACTCATAATCTTGTAAATAACTTGGAGCTTGTCAAATTCATTGCGGACATGTCTGAACATCATTATTAACATTTTCACCTGGATCAACAATTACTTCTTCCTTAATGAATTGGTCTTCACCATTTACAGATGGAATAGAGTTGCATGGATTATGAGGAGAGCCACCACTATCTGTATCACAAGAATCATTAGTGCAACAAATATCAACATTAACATTTGTAGAGTTGTCCATAGTCTCATTTTCTTGCTGAACTGTTATAGGATCACTATTTGTTTTTGAAATTCAACCAGAGATAAAAACATGGAAGTTGATTCCTATGAAACTGATTTGTATGGAAATTTGCCTTCATAAAAAACAAGATGTCTGGATAGATAAACTCTTTTTGTTTGAGGCTCATAACATCGGTACCTCTTATGAACTAGGCTATATCCAAGAAACACACATGGATAAGTTTTCTTAACAAATTTATTTCTTCCTTGATGTCTCAAAGAAGGAAAACATAGACATCCAAAAACCTGCAAACTTTTATAATCAGGTTCCTTTTGGTATAACTTAGTGTAAGGAGGCTGATTTTTGAGAACTTGTGACGGTATCCTGTTAATTAAATAAGTGGCTGCAAGAAAAGCCTCAATCCACAAAAATAAAGGCAAATTAGCATGAAACAACATTGTTAAACCAGTCTCAACAATATGTTGATGCGTCCTTTCAGCAACTCCATTATGTTCTGGTGTTCCTGGATATGAAATTTGTAGTTGAATTCCATATTGACCAATATGATTAAGAAACTCAAGAGAGTTGAATTCTCCACCTCCATCACATTGAAAAATCTTGATTTTTCTATCAAACTGATTTTCAACCAATCGTTGAAATTTTAGAAAATAAGAATAGAAGTCCGATTCTGTTTCAATTGGATACAACCAAGTAAACCTTGAGAAATCATCAATAAATATAACATAGAAACGAAAACCTTGATTTGAAACATTAGGGGCTAGTCCCTAGAGTTCACAATGCACATTTTTTAAAAGAAAATCAGAAATTTTATTATTCAAGGTGAAGGTTGCTTGCAACTTTTTCCAAATCGACAACTAACAAAAATGGATAGTTTAACTTGCCAAAAATCAATAATTTTCTTTCCTTTTAATAAGGAAAGTATCTTCACACTTAGATGTCCAATATGTTGATGCCACAAGGAAAAAGAGTCACCCTTCTTTATTGTTGACAATGCTTCTTGAAAACTTGAATCCAAGGCATAGAGTTGCCCATGCTTATGCCGCTTCCCTATTTGTCTCCTGTGTTGATCCTTACTAACAAAATTAGAGGGCGTGAATTCAACTGTACAAGTATTATCAGTGGTAAGCTTGCCTACTGAAACCAATTTTTTTTTCAATTGAGGAGCAACAAGAACATCTTTTAAATTCACTTCTGCAACAGATGTAGTACCAGTATGTGTTATAGCCAATTTATTTCCATTACCAACATAAACAACATCATTTCCTTTGTATGGTTTTAAATGAGACAAGATAACTGCATCATTGGTAATGTGTGCTGTTGCTCCTGAATCCATACAGAGAGAGATGGATCATCGTTGTTGAAGGTAAGAGTAGTCAAAGCTTGCGGTATATCTGCTGACTGATATGAATAATCAAACCTATACCAATAATAAAGAGCAACATGATTCATTTTACCACAAATTTGGCAAATAGGTTTGTACCTTTTGCTTGATGTCTTTCGAGTTCTTTGGTTTCTCTATTTGTAAGGTTGTTTGAACTCGAATAAAAAATGTTATATCGTCCTGCTGGGGTAAATCCTCTACCTCGTTGACTGAAGAATACTTGATTCTATTCAATGTAACTTTTCTCTTCTTCTTTTTGAGAAGCAATAGTTTGTTTGTACCCCTGAAGAGAAATCAAAAATTAATTAAAAGTTGGATAAGGTGGTTTTGTTACCATAGCAAGACAAAATCCTTCATATTTTGCTCCTAATCTGTGAGCAAATTGGAAAACTTTATCAAGATCATCAATTGGTTTCTTGATTGCTGCAAGATTATCATAGATTGAATTGAATTCTTTTATGTATTCATCTAAGGATTTTGATCCTTTTTTGATAGTCATCAACACATTTTTCAGAAGTTCTTCCTTTTCAATCATAGTTGGCAATAGCTTTTCTTCCAATGGACTCCATACGTTATAGGCAGTGGCTTCTTCACCAATTGAGGGTTGAACTTCTTCCTTTATTGTATTGAGTAACCATGAGGTAAGAAGTTCATCGTTTGTCAACCACAAGAGATATGCCAGATTCTCCTTTTCATTATCATCTAGCAGTGGTTTTGGTTTTTCACCATCTTTTTGAAAATGATGAAGAACTCATAAGCTGCGAGATGAATGGAAGATTTGTGATCTCCATATAAGATAATTATTTGAGCCTAATTTGTAGTGGTGTTCAATATTCGAGTTAAACCGAATATCAAACCGAATTCGAATTCACCGAACTCGAATTATTCGAATTCGAATTCGTTTAAGATAAACCAAATTCGAATTTCGATTAATGGTTTGGTTTTCGAGTTTAGCTTCCAATTCGAAAACCAAACCAAAAAACGAATTCATTTATTAAAAATATATATTAATGTAAAATATTTTATAAAATATATAATATTTAACTAAATTATTGTTTTGAATCATAAATTGTGATGTAATTTGATAATTTGATTTAGGCTAAAACTAAATTTGAGTCCAATTTATTTGCGTGAATTCAGTTAATTCGAATGAAGATGTTATTTTTAAATTCAAATATCTTTTTCGGTTTATTCGAATTCTAACTAAAAACCGAATTCGAATTCAATTCAAATTGGTTTGCTTTTCGAATTTAAGTTTAGAGATGTTCAAACCGAATAAACCGAATCGAACAACTCGAATAACCCGAAAACTAAACCGATGAACACCCCTACTAATTTGGTTGATACCAAACTGACACATTGATGAAAAGATTGAATGGTAAGAATGGATTCCTTCATAGTTGATCTAATATTTGAAGAAATAGAAGGCTCTGATACCATGAAGAAAATTAGAAGTAAAAGAAAGTGACTGGTTGTATTTTCTGGACCTGATTCTATTACAATGAACCCCATTATATAGGGGTGAAGTAAAATGATAAAAGCATATTTAAATCTATTACATTAATTAAATTGATCAATCAGTCTATCAATCTAATTAATGATCAATCATCATAATAAAAACATCAATCACCATTCAACATAATGGCAATATCAAACATCAATTACCATAATTATTCACATCAATCACCAATCATCATAATGGCGATATCAATCTTCAATAATGACAACATCAATCACCAAATTTCAATCATCAATCACCATAATGATAGCATTAATCACCAATCATCATAATGACAATATCAATCATCAATCACCATAATGACAACATTAATCACCAATCATCATAATGGCAATATCAATCATCAATCACCATAATGACAGAATTAATCACCAATCAATCAACATCATTTGGATTGAATGTACCATTCTTATAACTAGGAACTAAAAGCATAAATATCAATAAAATCACTTTGCAATTATTAGACCCTATACCAATATATGAGTGAACCCTACAATGTGATTTTGATTTGGGAAGAATAACACACGATAATCTTAGATAGGGAATCCTATATCCACAAGTTGGGTTACAGACTTTAATTTTTTCTTTTGTGTAAATAATTTTTCGTTAATGAAACAAAACACTAAAGTGAATAAAGCATTTTTAAAACAACACTAAAGAGAGCCAATCAATCAAGAGTACTTTTATCAAATTAGTAAACTAACCAGGACTACATTTATATTCTAAAAATTCTTCTATCAAAACTCTATTGGAGTGAGAAGGGAATTGAACTAGTGTTGGAGGATTTAAATTGGAAAAACAAGAATATAAAAGTAGTTTGGTGGGAAAAGTATTGAGTCCCAAAAAAGTCAATTTCACTGGGTTAAAAAAACATGTTGAAGGGTTTATGGTGCAAGGGTAAGCTAAAAATGAAAGAATGGGAGGTAATTTGTTTCGATTTAAATTCTCAAGAGAAGATAGAAAAAGGGCACTGAGTGAAAGACTATGAAACTTTGAAAATCAAATACTTGTACTTCACCCGTAGTAGGAAGCACTGAAAGGGAACATGGCACCTTCAACAAAACTCCAATTTGGATTTAGGTAAGAAACTTAATCCTTCACGGGTTAACAAGAAAATTGGCTTAAAAGTAGGACAACTGTTTGAAGAATTCAATGAGTGATAGACTTATCCAAACCACTTTTCAGGGGCAAAAAAGTTATTTAGGTACAAGAACAAAACTCATTAGATTGAGTTCAACTACAAACAATTATATTTATTTTGGTTATATTTTAGAAGAGTAAGTTATAGTAAGAAAGAGTTTGAAACAAAAAAGATTTTTAAGAGCAGAATTATAAAGATAGGCAATTTGGGTCATGGTTAAGGACATCAGGGGAGAAATCGGCATAGATTAGTAAATTTGCAACTACAACATGTTATGGTCTAGATACTAATTTTTTTTTATTGGTTAGCAAATATTTGATAGGCATAGGTTAGATAGTGTTTCGGAACTGGATGAAGTCAAATTGATAGTTATGATTAGGATATAATCTATCCTCAATTAGTTTCTGTTCAAGGACTAATACAATAATTATTAGTCTTTGCTAGTTTTAGTATGAATTTCTCTTTGTATATACAAGTCTAGTGGTTGTACAACTCTTGTTTTTTCGGACTGATTTTTCAGTCTATTGTTATTGCTTTGAGCAATTTCAGTCAGTTGAATGTAGTGTATGATATGTTCTTATTCATATTAATGAAATTATAGCTTTTGGAGAAAAAAAAAGGACTAGAGGGCGAAAAAAAAAGCAAAAATAATAAGCATTGAGTAGGAGAAAAGATTCTAAGAGGGGGTAAGAATAATAATAGGAGAAGATGCAAGGTCTAAAGCAATAGAACTAGATGAGCCAACAAAAAGGTGAAGAAGGTACAAAAAAATTAGTAAATGTTTCAATTAACATAGAATTTTTTTTACCCTTAAAAAATTAGGAAATTGGAACATTAGTAAATGTTCCAACAAAAAGGTGAAGAAGGTATAAAGCAAAAAAATTAGTAAATGTTCCAATGTTCTAATTAACTGTAGGAAAGTTTCTATGTTCCAATTTTTTATTTTTATTAGTTTTCATAGCATTATGTATGCATAGCCTAACAATTTATCTGACTAGGGCAACTAAAATCTGATCGGTTAAGAAAAAACAAATAAAATATTCTTTATACATAATGACAAATCAAAACATATATGTTTCTTTCACTTAGTCCCAAATCACTACAAATCAATGGATGAGTTTACTTCTCAAGTAAATATTATTGACAATTCCATTATTATTTTTGTCGAACATTTCAATAAAAATGCCACTTACGTAGAGATGACCAAATTCCGGAACCGGAACCTTGGCCCCCTCAAAATCGGAACCGGCAAAAAAAAATTGTTTTTTATATAAATATTTCTATACCACTTCATTTTTATCACATAATTTCTTAGTTTTTTAATCTTTATATTGTAAGTTTTAACATTTATAGTTTAGGGTTTAGGGTATCAATTTTTTTTAATTAATTATTCTAATTATATTATTATATTGTTCAATCATTCTTTCAATACCCTTATCATTTATATATTTTTCTTTCTCACTTATCTAATTCTTCATAATTCTATTTTTCTAAAACCTCCATATATGAGTTTAATTTCAACTATTAATCCAATTATATTATGTATCAACTTAATTTTCTAATTTATATTATCCTAATTCTATTATTATATTATGCTAATATACTATTTAAATTCCAATTAATAGTTCGATCATTCTCTCAATACTCTTATTCTTTCTATATCTTTCTTTCTCACTTATCTAATATTCATAATTCTATTATTCTAAAAAATTCATATATTAGTTTAATTTTAACTAATATTCTAATTATGTTATTATATTATATTAGGTGAATTCTAATTAATAATTCAAATATTCATATTATTTTTATATCCTTGAATCTCATTTATCTAATTCTTCATAGTTCTATTATCTAAAACTATATATTAATTAAGTTCAATTGTAACTATTATTATTCTAATTATATTATTATGTTATATTATTTGAGTTTCAATTAATAGTTTAATCATTATTTCAATAGAAATAAAATTTAAAAGTGAGATTACAATCGAAATTCGAAACTAAAAATCGAAAAAATTCGAAATTGGAACAAAATCGGAACCGGAACTGGGACATAACCGGAACAGCCAGTTCTGAAATCGGAACCGCCGAGAGGCTGTTCGGTTCCAGAACCGTGGCCACCCCTACACTTACGTATAATTTTATAATAAAAATAAAAGATTAACATAATCACATATTATCTGAATTTTTAGTAATCAAAATATATTTGCTATTGGCAAAACGTTTTAATTTATTTCAAAAATATAAAAAAAAATTCGAAACCACTTACCTCTCTCTTGGACTAACTTCTAAGATTGATTTAGAATTTCTTGGTTTGATCCACCTTCGTCTAAACTTAAAATAATTTAATTACAAAATAAATTCCTAATTTATGAAATAAAGAGTAAAATTCACCCCCACTCCCCCTCCGCCCTCAATGCATAACTATAATATTTATTGAGAAATTTGGTAGTTCTAAAATAAATAACTCATATTTAAGTTATTATTTAAAGATTCAGTGCGAGACTAAAATTTTCAATTTATAAAACTTTAGTAATAATAGATTAGTTTCTCCAAAAATCCTATTTTAACTCTTATTGTTTTATATTACATTATTTCGAAGATAAATACAAATTTAGAAATATAATTAAAAGTGTAAAGCCATAAGTTACAAGAAAACAACAATATTGTTTCTCGAGCAGAATGAATGATATATCTGAAGAAGAAATTGGATTTCCTCATAGGAAAGGTAATTTATACAACATTCAGTATTTTATGGTCAAATGGAACGAAAAAGCTTAATACGTAATTAAAGTGGTAGAGAAAGTAACCCTACCATATGTGATAATAATTTTACTTTTATAGAATCGTACCTGATAGACTTCCAGTAGGATTGGAACTCCTCAATTCATAGTAGACTTACCTGAAGAACTCATGTTTATTAAATAGGATTTGTACAAAAAAAATTCTATTACAATTCAACCCTTATCAATCACATATGCCAGTTTTTCAAACCTTAAACGATGTTTACCATTTCCTTATTGCATATCTGCCTTTTTGTCCTCTTCCATTTTTATTGAAGCCATCTGAAACTAGAAAATAAAACCACCAATCCTGAGAATTGTTCATTTCAATGCTTCTGCACTTACATGCTGTAAAGAAACTGGACAAAAGAGTTTCTAATCAACAGAAGCTGGTTAACAATCTTGACAAAATTCGTCATGTTAATGTTGTTGAAAATATGGGTTTTTGTGTAGAGCATGGTCAAAGGCTTTCGGTGTATGAGTACTACAGCAATGGATCGCTGCAGGATACTTTGCACTCTGATCATGATTTCTAAATATACTTTTAATAATATAATCTATAATAATTAAATATTAAACAAAGAATTTTATTTTACTGCAATGACTTCTTTAATACAGAAAAAATAAAAAATTATTTGTTGCACATTTGGTTACTTAATCAATAGTTATTACAAAGCATGTTAGATATAATTAAAAGAACTTCAAACATTCGATATTATACTAAAACTAAAATTTAGTAGTTTGATAGAAACAAAAAAAATAGTACCTTGTAAGGAAAGTGAAGTGAATTGGAATATTTCCACAATATAAGACAAAAACATAGTTTAGAATATTTGCTACAAAAGAAAATTAAGGTATTTGAGATAAAGAAAATTCAAGATAAAGAAAAAAAGTTATGATAGAGAGTATGAAATTTTTTTTACACCATTTGAGAATTGATGTGGAGTTCTAATTGACATAAAATAGGAAAGAAAATTTGTCTTAATTGGTATAAATATAGAGTTTAAAGTTTATAAAGATTATCTTGATAAACACTTTATTAGGCATCCAATCATTGAATGATATTTTTCTACCCTAATAATCATATACACCACATATGCAATGTAATTAGCTCAAACCTTTAATTGTTTATTGTAAAACAAATTTAAATATCATCCAAATTACAAACTAAAATCACAAATAAAAAAAAAACCAAAATCCCAACTAGTGACTAAACGTATAAATATCATCAAAATCAAATATACAATTATTAAGGTCTAACTCAAAAATTGAGTGAACTCTGCTATGTGATTTTAACGACTGATTTCACTAAAATTAGGATTAAAACTATATCGTATGGTTGACTCACATTTGAGTTAGGGTATAATAATTGTAGATTTTTATTTTAGTGATATTTATGCTTCTAATAATTGTAAGGTCCACTCGCCAAAGTTTCTGATGTAAATATAATGTTACATAATATATTTCTTAATAAAGTTTTAAAGTTACTATAGTTTAATTATAATTAGTTAGAAAAAAAGAATTATAAGTATTAAGGAATTTAAAGATTTATTTATCATTATATATATATATATATATATTTTAATCACTTATCTATCAATAGATAAAATAAGTTCTATTATTGATGATGTCAGATATCACCAACTGCTGTGAGGTGAAGTTCTATTATTGATGATGTCAGATATCACTAAGTGTTGTGATGTCTCCTTGAGGTCACGTGCTCGTTATATTATCGCTGGAACCCTAGCAGACCTGCAACACAGACATTAGAAAATACCCACGGGCTGTACCGGGGAGTATGCTCTGATGCTTAAGTCAGTTTGGGACCCTGAGCAATAAGCTTAATACGAAATTAACCCCGATAATGAGAATCCTTTTATAGAGTCGTACCTGGTAGAGTTTCAGTAGGATTGGAACTCCTCAGTTCATCCATAGGCTTATCCCGAAGAACTCGGTTCAAATAGGATTTGCACAAGGAGAGTCCTAGTACAAGTCAATCCCTTATCAAGGATTCTAAATAATTAATTCTCTCTCATATTTAACGCCTATTAGAATTACACATAATTTCAGTTTTTAATTGTAAAAATTATAGTACTCTCTATCATTACTTAAAGAAATATTCAAGAGAGAAAAAAATTAATCTAAAAACATTATCATTACTCTCTATCATTATCCAAAATTTTCTCAAATCAATTTAAATTTAATTTTTTAATATAAATTTAACCTAATAAATCAAATTAAATCAGAATGTTTAACGAATCATAAGAGAAAAAATTAATCCATTATAATTGGCATTTTAAAATTTATTCATATTGCAAATTAAGTGTCGTTTTAAGCATAGAATACAATTTTACCCTTATTTAGATATCTATCAGAATCAAATAGAGGCATTTTAGTTACCAATATTAATTAAAACTTTTGATGTTTATCAATATTAATTACAACATTTTAATCATTTTACCTATTTCTTAATAAGTGTGTAAATGTCTATACTGAGACTTTTAATGGATTAGAGAAAGTAGTAAATAACACATACAAAAACTTATCCTAATTTAACAATCTTGTAGATAATTAAATTCAAACAAGTAATTTTTAAGCAACTAACATAGTAAACAGTAAATCATATTATCATAACTTATCCATAATGATAACCATAACATGAACGAAATATTATTGGATAAAAATGCGTGATTATTATATTATATTAGAATTCTGCGAGAGTACGTAGTTTATAGTTATATTCAATATGAAAATTCATATTGTAATTTTGTTTTCTTTAACTTTCCTGATTCTTAGTTGTTTGCAACATAGTGTTAGCTTGCTCGACATTCTTTAAGCTTTTGATCATTTCAATAAATAATGTGAGTAAAACTTATTAAATTTATATAAATAAATTTTTGTTAAAAATAATATTGTATGGTTTTAAGTTTTTTACTTGATACGTACTATTCTTGTAGTTCTTTTATTTCTTGACAATTTGGATGTATTTGTGTTGTGGAATGTGTGATGTTCAAAGTTGGAATTGATCTGTTATGAAAAATTTGTAAATAAATTTGTGTATAATGATGAATTAAAAAATTCATACAATTGGATTTGATACCTTAAAATAATGAACATTTGAAAGTTAATAGAACAATGATTGGGTTTTGGTATTTTATTTTTTCAAATATTGTCCTTCCTTGTTGGCCATATTTTCTTGCATTAAAATCGTTAGTCGTACCATTTTGGACCGTTTGAATTATATAACGAATCTAATTATTTAGCGGTAAGTTAGAATTTAATTTAAAGATAAATTTATCACTACATATATTTTAACCTTTCGTTTATGATGGTGAATTTTTGTTTTTGAGTTGGTATTTCGTATGCCTTGTCGATGAAAATATTTTCACGTACTTTGCTCATAAATCCTATGACATCTACATGTTATTGAATCATTGATATAACGTATTTGATGCTTGAGAATAAATTTATAAATGAACAATAATAAATATGATAAAAAAAGTAATTAATTCAGAAACACACCAATGTATTTTCAAAATTCATAAATTGTTATCGTAATTGCCCGATTGGTACATATTGATGAAGATATACGATTAAACTAATGAAATGTTATGCTGCTTACTTCTCTAATTTACAATTAGCAAATATATAGAAGAATTACAAGTTGAAACAAATTGAAGCATGGCAGATTTTTAGCTAACAAACAAGATAGTGGAGTCTTAACTAATCAAACAAGTTAGATGCTCTTCGTTGATCATGAACTGATACAGCACGGACATATTTTTGTAGTTGTTCAATTTGTGTATTCAGTTGCGTCCTAACATCAGACAAGTAAAGAGTCATTTTGTTGCATATTTTCCTCAATGCACAAAAAGAAGAAAGATAGATTGTGTTTGCTAAACTCTTCAATCTAAATTTCGTAGGTTTTATGAACGGCAAAAAATGAAGACAGGTGATAATCAAACCCTTGTTCACAAAGCTTTTCTATCTGACCTGCGTTCAAGTTAGTAATATTGTGAAGAAGGTAAATAGATATTTCAATTAGTTTGTGGACAAAATCCTAACTCGATTAAGAATAGAATCCTGTATAAAGACTAAACAAAATAGAATGTAACAGAACTACATACCTGAAACCCATGACTGCAATGGTTGCACAACTTTGGTGGCAAACATGTTTCCTCATGCATCACAAATTTTTTTTTCTTTATAGTCGGAGTGATTGGAGGATGCGTAAAAGCTGATGGTTGAGGAATATAACTTGACTGCTATTGTAGCATAACTATTTGCTGCAAATCAATATTCTAAAACAGATTATTGAAAAATGAAAAGATGAGTTAACTAAAAAACCATTTATCATCAAAGACAAATTTTGTATAACCGAGAAGATTTATGGAATATCTTATGACTTTATTCATGATCCATCCAAGTGGGAAGGTTAAAATAAAGGAAAATGTGACAGTGGTTTCACTATGAGTAAAGTAGAACATGAAAATGTGATACCTCAAATATCTTACCATCTTCAGTGCCATCTTCATCTGTGTATCCAGATCTTTCCATGTCATTGATTTGCACTGCATGATTGGTAGGTACTCCATTTACAGACTGTGGATAAGAGTTATTACTAACGGATGTATAGATGTCAGTCTGGTTGTCGAAGGACTTGCTGTCTTCTTGTACATCATTTGCAGATGATGTAAAAGAAAGTCTCCCATACCTTCTGTAGTGATGACCTCTGATACTACTTTCACTGAATCTTTTATGTGTTTGTACCATTGGTTGGTATGTGCTTTTGTTCTCAGATGTGGGATTTTCAATAGTTTGCCAAACTCTCGACATGCAGAAACACTAAAACTTTTTGGTAATGGTAGTCTTTTTCATGGGTTTACATAGGTCTTTAAAGAAAGCCAAAGCCTCGTAAGAACTTGTCAAACCTTCCAAAGTGTTAAAATCCAATAAAATGGTAGAGTTGTTATGTATGGTGAATTGAAATAGAGATAAAACTCATTTGAAAACAGTTAAAAATAAGGTTTTAACAAAAAACTGCTACTTAAGAAGTTGATGTACAGAATGAATGGTTTTTTTTTTCTTTCACCAACATATGGAAACTCATTTTGATTTTGGAGTGTAGCAAAATTCTTAGAAGTTCATCCAGCCACTTTGATGATCAGCAATGTATTTCATGACCTTCAAAACTGAAGAAGTGTCATAAAGAATGAGCAATTGCGGTTCCACTGGATTTACCTGGAGATTTCAGCATCAAATACTGTAAAAAGAAGTAACTCAAGGCAAAGAGAAAAATGTGCCTTCAGCTGACAACTGCGCCAATCGTAAAGCTTCTTCACTCTTGTCCCTCTGTTGAAAGGGCAATCCAATAAATTTTCAAGGGAAAAACTTGAGAAAGAGTTTGCAAACCCTAACAACAGTTCAGGTAATTCTTTACATATGTCACCCAGTTCCTGCATGGGTTTCTCAAGACACATAATCTCTATAATCACAAGAGGGAAACACAATCCTCTATGGGGAGATAAAGATACAACGTTATTTTTTTCTAAACAAATTTAAAGATTTTAAACCATATATAGACCATAAGATATTCTGCAAACTGACCAAAGCTTCAGAAATAAATAAACTCCAGTTACATCCATGAGAATTAGTTTTTGTCATTGATAATATGTTTATCATAAAACTAATGTCACAGGCTCACAATGCTAGCACTATTCACGTTTACCAATTCCTCCTTAAAATTTATCAAATTTAAACTAAATGAATCCACCATTTGTAAATGGATTGCATTTCATAAAAGCTACATGAAAATTGTCTACCTACGTAAGGCAATCCTCTTCCACTATCCTAGTTTGAGGCATACCTGAAGAAGATGTCGAAGACAATGTAAAATAGTTTGAGCTTGAGGAGATGGCTGAAAACATGGGAACTCTGTACATGCTGAAAAAGACATTCTTTGGGAAACACGAACTACAACTCCAGCATTGGGAAGCAAACGAAGAGGATATACCTCACTGTCAAATTCCAGCTCTGGGTCCAACTGAGAGTTCATACAAAAAGTTTCAAATAAATCGCATCCCTTAAAGTAAAATGATACAAGACAATAAGCCCCTGATTCAAAAGTGAACTGTAAGACTGGAATACAGAAAATAGCTTCATCTTCACAAATTACAAATAGCAATTACAGTCAGACACCATCATCAATATGCCAAATACTTCTGGAAGAGTCCTACAAATATGGCTAAAGAAAATATTACAACATTACCTAATAAAGCACCAACCTTTTCACATTTTAGAGATCAGTGTGCAAAGGTGTTAGCTTTGGCTCTTTAATCCACCTTGACATGCATTAGAGTGCCGATGAGATTTTCTGGGAGGATGCTCAGAGGTACTAAGTACCTGACCAACTTTTAATCTTTTGCAACTCGAACGACCAAGCCACTGGGTGTTTGAACAGTTTTTAGGTGACCTGAACCAATCAGATCTGTCAGATGAAATCTCATATCCAGCAGAGAAAGTTAAGCTAAAAAGATCTAGTTAGACTGATGGACATTTCCAGACTTTCAAATGCACATCTTCTTCCACTGTCTCAAAGGTATGATATCTCATTACTACTGAGTAATAAAGCTAGATGCTAGCTGCATAGCTTTAAAGTCCATACAGCATAGCTTTCCTTCACCATCTTGCTTTATTACTCAGAGCAGTGTTTAGCACAAGGTATCTGACATCTTTTTATCTCAAAAAATGACTAATAAAAATGGCATTAATAAGATCAATAATCACATTAGGCAAATGACAGCCTAGAAAACAGGTGCCAATATGTACCATTGTATCATAGTTCAAAAATATATACATATATGTGCCTGAAAAAATCAATTATGATTTATTTAGTTAGCAATGAACGATTACTTATTACCCCATTATCACGGCAAAACTTTTGCATATCATAAATTTTGCACTAATTGTGTGAAGTTGGTGTTGAAGAAGTAGAGTTGAATGGTGTAGGGAAAATAAAGACTACAAGGAATGAAACTGTCTTGATGCTTACCTGTGAAAGGCCCTTGAGCACCGAACCAATATTTGGAATTGCAAACCAGTACATGTTGGGGTCAATAAGTTGCCGAGGGGAAAAAAGCAGTACATGTTGGGGTCCAGAAGCCATATCTATACATTACATATAAGGGGGAGTTTTTGGAAAGCTCTTCTTCAACATGTGTGCTTGGAGGAGTACAATTGTCTTTTCTCTTGACATACACACACAATACGCATCAGAGGGGGCCCGGCTTAGTGAGTCTTTTCTTCCGTGATGCTCTTCGACATGCTTGTTTGAGGGGGTAAACCTGTATTCTCGCTTCAATTTTGCTGCCTCCACCACCTAAAGGAGTTGTCTATTTAAGATGAGCTTTAAGGAAGGCAGGACAAAAGAGGCTGGGCTAGGAATTTTAGGGTTGTAATCTTCATCAATTTCTACTCGGTTTCTATTTTTTTTGTTTAAACTGGTTTTCAGATTTTTCATTGTTGTATGTATTTCGGCAGTTGTGTGGGTTTTAATGCTTGGGTAATTCCAGATTTACTGCTTTTCTTTGTTGATTCTTACGATTATTAATCTTAGCTTTTTTTGTTGATCTTTAGGTAACTTGTTTCTCAATTTATTAAAGGGGAATTTGATTCTCCTCCTTTCTGGTTTTCTCTGCATATCTCTTTTACAATTTTCACATGGCCTTAGGCAGTCCTTTGTCCTGTGGAATTTTCCTTCATGGTCATGGTAACAAATTAGATTGTTTTTTCTGCTTTGAGATGGTTTTCATAGCTTTCAGTTCGTAATTGATTTCGTTCAATTTACATTTTATCTATACAATACTTATAAGCCTCTTGTTCATGGGAATGATACAGCCACTGTCCTAAGCTATGATTCTTTGTTTGTTATGTTGTTAATTTTTTCCCCTACAAGTTTCTGTGAGCTAATCGTTCTGTAAATCTCCAAATTGTTTTTGGTAGGTTTACGTAAATACAAGTTATTAATTAAGTGGATCACACTGTCCTATATTATGAGCTGTAACTGTAAAGAACACATGTTTTTGGAAGAGAAATTTCCATAATTGAATCTCAAGTATTTTGTTTTTTGCAAGTTTTGTTGGCAAGGACTTGGAAACTTCAATTATTTGCATGTTGTTTGCAAACTCAATTAACACTATGACTGCTCTAATTTGAGCTGTATTTTGTTGATTATTTATTTTGATAGCTACAAATTCCATCACCTACTAATTGTGCATCTTCAGATTTCCATTCAGCCTTTCATTTTAAGATCGCAGTTATACAGCAGTGTTATGGATAGGACACAAGTGGATAGGGAATTAGAGGTATGAAGCATTTATTAATTGCACTGGATATAAGCTTGTGTTGAAGCACTATATAGGATTTTTGAAACTCTTTGTCCCAATTTTCGCTTCTCCTCAAGTTTTTTTTGTGCACTCCATTTTGTTGAGCTTCTCTCTATTTAGTCTATGTTTCTTTTTGTTTTCTTTTTAATGCGCCAACTGTTGGCAGCCATTTTAACCTTTTCAACTATTTGTATCTGTCTTTTGTAGTCTTTAAAAGGGGAGAGGATTATACGCATTTTCAAGTTAAATACTGGACAAGATGATCATGCTATAATATTCCTAGATGACTACCAAAGTCAGGTTGGTTGGTTGAGTATTCCTGAAATGATTCTTTCTTTCTTTCTGTAGATTATATGCGAATGGTGAGTTGGACGTCAGGTTTTGTGTTGATTGCACGATAAACTTATTCTTTGGTACTGTCAAGTTTATTTATTGGTGTTATTTGATGGTACTTTTATTTGTATTTGAGTCCAGCCATTTTATGTTTCATGTTCTCCGTTGTGCCCTAATCCTGGAAAACTTAGTTTTATATGTACTTACTGACTAATGTACAAACAACTATCGGAATGATATTTCTGGATTTGTCACCATTGTCATTACTATTTTAGATTGCATGGGCTGTCAAAAGACTTGAAGCAAAGAGGCAAGATGATCTCGCAATTTTTTATTGGTTTAATGCACACGGTATTTCATCCAAGCTAGATCCCAGTATTGGACATCAAGAACTTGTAAGCGCTCTATACCAGAGGTTGAATTTCCTTCAATATTTATGGATTGTTCTGTGAAGATGGCTCACACTTTTCTGAAATTACGGTCTATCAAATGAAAATTTCTATATAGAAACCTGTGTGCATGAGAAACTATTTCCAAAATTATGCATATATATGTATTGATGTAATATAGTAGATAAATATCAAGGGGAAAAAATTAATAACTTATAAGATAAGTTTATTGGCAATGTGTTATACCATGGAGAGATTTGTCTTCTGCAATAACATCTTCGTTTTTCATCTCCTTTGAACAGGATTCTACTTTCTCATGTCAATTATGGGACCAAATTTGAGTTGTTTTATTTAACTATGGTCAAGCATTTATTGTCATGATGGAAAAAATTGGTTTTTGAAGTCAAATTCTATGTTTTAGTTTAAGATTGTGAAAGGTCATTCTTATTATCTGCATTAAATTTTATAATGACTCTTGAGTAACTTGAATCTTTTTTCTTGTGGTCTTTTTGGTTTCCTTGATAGCGTTCACTTCTCTCGTTGCCCGGAAAGGTAAAAGTGGAACACATTTCTCTGTTAATTAATGCTGGCCTTCTGGTGAGTTTATCTGAACTTCTTTAATTTTTTTTAGTTGGTGGTGGTGTTTTGTTTTCATCTATAACTTCTGGGTGGGTCTATGCCCCTAGCCTAAATTTGGCGTCAAGCTTGACATGAATTCTGATTTTTTATTCTTATTGGTCCTTGTTTCTATTTTTCATTCTGATTCTGTTACTGCTTTTTTTCCAGACTCGGCAACTTATTGACCCCAACATGTACTGGTTTGCAATTCCAAATATTGGTTCGGTGCTCAAGGGCCTTTCACAGGTAAGCATCAAGACAGTTTCATTCCTCATAGTCTTTATTTTCCCTACACCATTCAACTCTACTTCTTCAACACCAACTTCACACAATTAGTGCAAAATTTATGATATGCAAAAGTTTTGGCGTGATAATGGGGTAATAAGTAATCGTTCATTGCTAACTAAATGAATCATAATTGATTTTTTCAGGCATATATATGTATATATTTTTGAACTATGATACAATGGTACATATTGGCACCTGTTTTCTAGGCTGTCATTTGCCTAATGTGATTATTGATCTTATTAATGCCATTTTTATTAGTCATTTTTTGAGATAAAAAGATGTCAGATACCTTGTGCTAAACACTGCTCTGAGTAATAAAGCAAGATGGTGAAGGAAAGCTCTGCTGTATGGAATTTAAAGCTTTGCAGCTAGCATCTAGCTTTATTACTCAGTAGTAATGAGAGCAACTCCTGCTTTATAGTATCAAACTCCTCCAACGGTTCCATTTAAGATTAATCCCACAAGCCTTGCGACAGAATTTGATATGGACAATGAGGAAAATGCTTTTTATACATGGGATTCATCATCACCGTGATTAGCTTCTGTAGGCATGCATAGAGCCTCTGTGAAAATTTAAATATATATATCTGTCTACCTAGAGGACTATTCATTATATATTTTTTTGGATTCTTGAATATATGTTTTTGGATTTTTTCATACATCAATGTAGTTTCTCTTATTTTGCAATTCCTTCTATAAAATTTTCCTTTTGAATAGGAGATTTGTTCCAATGGGAAGAACACATGGTTTGTGAACAGTCTGCTACTTCTTCCCCTTCTTGTAGTTCTATGTTTTTAATCGCTACTTTTCACCCTAACATGGATAAAGATGCCCCTATCAGGGAAAAGAGAAGTTCTTACGAAAATATAGAAAAAAAGTTGAACATCCAAGTAAACAAACAAAAAATTAAACTATCTCTTTCTATAAAAATTTAGTTGCAACAAGTATCCCATACAAACATACGACCCTTCCCTCCCACTTCCCATGCCCAGTAGCCTGCGCAAAGTGTAGCCACTCCCTTAGCATTAGTTCTAAAAGGAATTAACAGATTTTTGTTAACAAACTCCTCTTGAATATGCTTGCTTAGGAAGGACTAAAATTGTCTTTTCGCTGGAACTACACACATGACATAAAAGAGGGAGTTAAGAAATTTGTCACCAAGCATGTTTGGTTGTCAGGGTAAAGGTGTCTTTCTAGTACATAGCCTTTGTGCTTTACTGCTGGATTCTTTGTTCCCCCCTCCCAGGAGATGCCAGCAGCTGCCTGTTTAGGATGGCTCCTTTTAGCTGTCAATGTTAAAGTTGGACAGCTATTTATTGAACTGATTCTTCTCACTTCTCAGACTTCTTTCAGGTCATTCTTGTTCAGCATTTGTTTTCTTTCTCATCAATTTTTAACTCTACTTTGACTACTTCATACTGTTTGCCTCTGTATTCGTCCTGCTGTTTGCTCAGTTCACTTTAACTTATGAGTGTTGCCCTGTAAACTATCACAAAGATAGCATTATGACAGGCCCGTATATAAAGAGGGGAATAGAGAAGAGGAAAATTATTCCCAAAAAACATACAAATATGCCTGCTGAAGAGAAGATTGCAATGAACTTGGGGGGGGAAAAGAAAAGAGATGAGTGAAACTGTTAAGTTGGAAAAACTTCAGAAAAGAAGGGAAGCATATGTGCAGAAAAAGAAAAAGGATTCGCTTACCAATATGATAAAGTGCATGGATGATTGGCAACATAATCAAAAGAATGAGTCTGACAAGCCCTCAATTGCTGTGCATGATAATGTAAAAAAAAATACAAATGTGCCTGCTGAAGAAAAGGTTGCAATAAACTTTGGGGGGAAAAGAAAACAGATTAGTGAAAGTGTTAAGTTGGAAAGACTTCGGAAAAGAAGGGAACCATATGCGCAGAAAAAGAAAAAAGGGTTTGCTTACGAATGTGATGAAGAGCATGGATGATTGGCAACATAATCAAAAGAATGAGTCCGACGAGGCCTCAATTGCTGTGCATGATAATGAAACATACAATGTTGCGATGAGCTTGCAGGGAAGAAAAACCATATTAGTGAAAGTGTTAAGTTGGAACGATTTCGAAAAAGAAGGGAATCATATGCGCAGAAAAAGAAAAAGAATTTGCTGATGAATATGATGAAGAGCATGGATGATTGGCAACATAATAAAAAGCATGAATCTGAGCAGGGCTTAACTGTTGTGCTTGATAATCAAACATACAATGTTGATGTGCCAACGATATGTAAAATTGGCTGTGAAAAAAACCTGGCAGCAAGCATGACTGGACGGTGTAGTGAAGCACTCACTAAACACCGTATAGAGATGTCCCAAGGTACTTTGGTTTCAAACAGTCTGTAAATTTTTAGAATACTTGTGTCACGTTGTAATGTCAAATAAGCTTTACATCTTGGTTTATTATATTTCATGTGATTTTCAGGACTGCACAAAATTCATACATGTTGTACTAAATGTATGTCTATGTAGCTACGCAAGTGGTTGGTCATGAAGCATATCTTCGTTTGAAAATGAAAGGCATTATGAGTAGCTTCAGCATATATGAACCAGGTTAGGAGTGCTATTACCGTCGTCCTTGTTATACAGCAAAATTTGTGGCACTGTTTTCGCACGGTTGCTGTTCAGGTGAGCCATCCGAAAATACTGTTCAGGAAGGACTAACTAATACCGCGTATGTTGTATCTGAAGACAGTAGATTGCATACCAAAGTTCTAGGCTCGCGAAGAAGAAACAACAAAGGTAAGCATTGTCATTTCTATCTTATTTTGTATTTGTCAAATCGAATGGAAACTACTCATGTTTTTATGAGATGTAGCCTTACTATTATTTTCAAATAACTCTCCCTTGCAGTTGTTTTAATTTTTTAGCAAGTGAAATGCTTTATCACAAATGATTAACAATATGGTTATTTGCATATGTACAACCTCATTATTGGTTCAGATGTTCAGGCCATGGAACAACAAACTATATACAGGTTTACAAACACATGTACAAATTATTTTTGATGACCTAATCAAATGGTAAATAAAACCTGCTTTACTGAAGCTGAGCATCAGTAGAACTTCAATCTACTTAGCTTCACATATACAATTGAAAGGTTTTTTTTTCCTTTCTGTGTAATGTGCAGCAACAAGAGAAAGAAAATGAACTGGGTTTCACATGCATCTTCCAACATATGCTGCTAATGAACATGTTGATGTTGGGGAATGCCTTAATTTACAAGGCGTAATCTTGGACCCCTTTGGACAAACGGTTAAGGCAAAACCCTACATGATTATCTTCTGTCCAGTTTTATTCTACTTTCATATGGATAAAATCTGCATTGCTTCTAATGGTTCATACCAAAAGCATAGTGTATTGTTAGAAACAACATTGTCAATTTAGCACAATCAGTTGCATAATACAACCAGCACTCTTTTACACAATGCACCAAGTATCTTGTTAATCGAATAGAAATTTTAGAATGAAATTGTTACTTTTGACAGGCGCATTGTTTGACACAAATCATGGCGCGACAGTTTAAGTAATAGACTTGATGCAGTAGCTGCAGTGCAAAAATTTGACAGTGAACTTATAAGCTCTGAGACGACAAAGACAAAAAGTAAGCATTTGTATCTTCATATTCTTGCCTATCAATGAAATACAATTGTTCATTTCACTTTTTGTTTACAATCATTGTTTGCCCATTCTTGATGGACTGCATGTAACTTGACAGTAAATTCATGCTCATAATAAAACAGGATAATCTATGAAACACCTCAGTTTAGGTGATAGAATAAATTAAAGTGAAAGTTTTCAACCTGGTTAGCATGGTGGGTAGTGGGTTTTTTTAGCCTCTGGAGAATTTTAGCTATAATTGAGAAATAAAGTGGGTAGGTTAGGCAGATTAGATTACTTGACATTGTATGTAGCCCTTTTAACCAAATCAATGTAACTTCGCTGCTTCTAAGTGCAGAGTTCCAGCAACAAAGAAAAAAATTAGGCAACAACTCATTTCGGTGAACTTATTTTGTTGCTTCTTCTCAACAGCTTGCATCTCATTCATTTTCTCATATTCGTAGTTGTTTTACGTTGCTATCTGATGATTTCATCCACTTCTTACTTATAATAAAAATACTCAAATCAGCAATCACTATATTCTGAGCTTTATGTATTGCTGAGCTTACGTTTTTACTCCCACATTGATTCTTTGTTGCCATTTTATTCTTCTATTATTTTATATACCATTGAAAACATTCAATCATCTATTGAGAATTATACTTATGCAAACAAAAATCACTTTGCATTCGATCTAAAAAAAATATGATGCTTACTTCAACTGCTCATTTAAGGTAACAAAGAAGCTTTAATGCTATTGCCATTATATATGGTCTTCTGTTGTTTACCTAATTTCCTTATCTGATATAGCCTGCTTATATAAAGACCCATTGCATCAATTGGTAATCATTTTGCATTAGTTTTTTCCTATGTAGGCACACTGTATGTGTTCTTCACAGCTTTTCGTTACAGCAAGATTCCTTCCCAAGTGAAATTTTGTTTGCGACCTTACAATAGAGCCTGTTCATGCATGTCTGGCATAAATCATGAGAACTCATGTACCTATCTCCTTAAACTTGGAGTCTTGCATTCCATTATTTTCTGTACCATGGTGCTTTACATTTGTAGCAATGTTTACTTCCTTTTTAACAATGCTTTGAACTGTTTCTCAGTATATGTCTTGTGTAGTTTAGGCATGAGCCACATTTGGAATGTTATTAATCATTCATACAAGTCATACCACTGTGATTGTCTACACATAAAGTTAGACAAAGCTTTGTCCTATTCTGTTTCACCAAGAATGACACTAGATGATAATTTGTTCCAGATCAACCTTTTTGAAGCCTTTTGGCAAATGTTTCTTCTGTACAGGTTTACTAGCTTTCCTTCATGTTTAGCTCTACAATATTGTCAGAAAAAATTGTTGTATCTGATTTTTTGTACACAAACATGCTATGTAATTGTTGCTGCTTGTACTACAATTGAAAGCCTATGTAATTAGGTTCAATGGATCAATTCTGCATCATTTTCCCATAAAAAAAACTAAATGCTTCTAATAAATAATACTCATTTTATAAAGTCTCATTTTAGATTACCTTTACTAATCATGATCCTTTTCCAGGGTCCTACCAAATCTCTATCTTTTTTACTCATAAGAAAGGACCTACAGCTTTGTGAGAGAGATGAAATTTTCGATAGAAGGAAACAGCTAGCCATTAAAACTGTTGCTAGATCAATTCCTCTAATTGGAAAGATAGCAAGCAGCATAAGTTTGTATCAAAAAAATCCCAAGACTTCCACAAATGCAACTTGAATAAAAAAATGTTTAGAGATTGATTAAGGCATTAAGCTGTTGAAAGACATTGGAATTGGTTCGATGAAATCATTGTCATCCAGCATCCTAGCAAAACACACATAACAGCAGAAAAATAAAAAAACATGTTATTGAAGAATAACACATGAAATAAGTATAGCTTTGAGCAGAAATTAATTGTCTAAATGGGAATGATCTTGTCATTTCTTGCATTCCATTATTTTTTGTAGCATTGTGCTTCACATTTGTAGCAATGTTTGCTTCCTTTTTAACAATGGTTTGGATTGGTTCTCAGTATATGTGTTGTGTAGTTTAAGCACGAACCACATTTACAATGTTATTATGAGAACAAAAAAACAACAGCTGTTTTTACTTATTATTCATGACTTCTGTTTGCTCATCTGTTTCTTCCTATTGTATATGAAAAATGATTTCTGACAATATATATAATTCCTCTATGTCATTCAGTAGGTAAAAAAGGATCAGCAGGCATAGAATTGCTAGACTCTATTGTTGGCAGCCCTGATATCTTACTTGCAGCAACTGATTGTAAACACTGTCGAGCCATCAAATTTCATCATGAAAGCAAATAGCTTTGCTGCTTACAAGGCCAAATTGTGCTGTCTGAACATCAGCTACCAAAGGTGTTAAAGGATTTATTTTTAGGTGATTCAACTCAAAGTTCTGCTTTTCGTAGATTTGTGCGGACATACAACAATATATTTGCATTCACTTCCTTGGGTGTTTTTTTATGATAAGACATTGGCAAATAGAAACAGTGGTACATACATCTTTAAAGTCCAAGGCCAAATCTACCATTTTCTTAACAATTTAGAACCAGCTGAAGGTTGGGGCAGCTTCTTGCAACTTTATTTTCATGATACCGAACATGAGCTAGAAAACCGTATGGCAGTATGTCAGCAAGTAAATGCATACATTATAGTCAAACTAATGGAAGTTATGGATCAAAATCCATACGCTTGTTTTTTCCGATATCTGAGAAGCATTCAGAGCCTTGAATCATATCAAATAGCATTGAGGATGCATCCTGATAGCGACCAACGAGTCTTCAATAAGCCAACTGTTTCTCAGGTTGCAGCATTATGTGTTGAAAATGCTGAATCTGAGGGATCATCTAAAAGAGACATTCGTGTTTACACTAAAGAAGGACGAAGTCACCAGATTCAATATTATTATGGTTGTTATGATCCATTGAAATATCCATTATTGCATCCTTTTGGTGAAACTGGATGGCATGAAGGGATAAAAAAGGCTCAGAATTTTCATATGAGATTGGAAGCAGAGAAACAACGACACCCCAACATTTTTGATCCAAAAGGAGTATCAACAGTTGAAGAGCTGCTTTCTCAACAGGAAACAAGTAAATTAAACCACTCTTTTTTCACTTTTTTTCTAAAACTCTATTTGCAACTATTTTCATCTCACTTAACATATAAAATATTACAATATGTATGCAGATTTAAATAAGGGCAGAAATAAAGCAGAATATGTGTCAATGCGGGAATATTATGTTTACAAATTACAAATACGACACAGTAGGAGTTCTATTTTGTTGCATAGCGAAAGATTGTTGCAGCAATACGTGGTTGATATATATGTGAAGATTGAGACACAAAGGCTAGATTTTTATAGAAGCAAGCAGAAAGATTTACGTAGAGAACAATTACAAGGAATCATGGATAGTGTTATGCACGGACAAATTAGAGGATCAAAAGTTGGTCAGCGAATCATTCTACCTGCATCTTTTATTGGTGGACCACGAGATATGAGACAAAGGTATGTTGATGCAATGACATTAGTTGAAAGATTCGGAAAACCTGACCTTTTTATAACAATAACTTGTAATCTATCTTGGCCTGAAGTTGAGGAACACATGCTGAAAAGTGATGTAGTGGAAAATAGACCTGATCTTACTGCTCGAGTTTTTCGGGCAAAATTGTAAGAATTAAAGAATGAGCTGTTCAAAAAGCACATTTTTGGGGAAATTGCTGCTTACACTTATGTTGTTGAATTCCAAAAAAGAGGTCTACCGCATGCCCATTTTTTACTCCTCTTAAAGCCAAGTGCAAAGATTTATTTAGTGGATGCCTATGATAAAATAGTCTCAGCTAAACTACCTGATGAAAAAAAATATCCATTTCTATTTGAAGCTGTGAAGAAACATATGATGCATGGGCCATGTGGTAAATTGAAGCCTTCAAATGTTTGTATGAAGAGTGAAGGCAGTTGTAAAAACCATTATCCTAGAGATTGGGTTGAACATACAACACACCAACTCAATTCATATCCTCTGTATCGAAGGCGGAATAATAGAGTTCAAGTTCAAGTTCGTGGCTACTTACTTGACAATCGATGGGTCGTCCCACATAATCCATACTTGTTAGAAAAGTTCAACTGTCACATCAATGTGGAAATCTGCTCCACGATCACTGCTGTTAAATATATTTATAAGTACATCTACAAGGGACATTACGTTATTCACTTCCAACTAAATGGTGATGACACAACATCTGCTATAGATGAAATCAAAGAATTCCAAACAGGAAGATGGGTTTCACCACCTGAAGCAATGTGGCGTATTTTTCTATTTCCTCTGAATGAAATGCAGCCGGCTGTGATACATTTACAACTACATTTGGAGAATTATCAGAACATGAGCTTTGAAGAAGATGTTGACTTACGAACTGTTCTGAGTAATGCATTTTTGAAGAAAACAATGCTAACAGAATTATTTGCACTCAATAAATATGATCAATTAGTGCAAAAAGAACAACACACATACAAAGAATTCCCTGAATATTTTGTTTGGCTTCAAGGTGAACGGAGATGGAAAAGAAGAAAATAAAGGCATGTTATTGGCAGAATTGTTCTTGCAAATCCAATAGAAGGTGAAAGGTACTTTTCACGGCTGTTATTATTGCATGTTAGAGGCCCTACATCATATGATGACTTAAAAACGATTGATGGCCATTATGTTAGTATATTTCGTGAGGCTGCAGTTTTAAGAGGTTTATTTGCCACAAATGATGCTCAAGAACAATGTTTGCAAGAGGCTTCTCTTTTCCATATGCCATACAGCTTAAGGCGACTTTTTGCTACAATTTTAGTATGTCTACCACCCAACGATCCTCATGCTTTATGGATAAAATTCAGAGAGCTCATGCAAGAAGATTTTAGAAAGCTGCAGTTTGCTACAGATGAGCAGATTGATGTCCAAACGCTACAGCATATTAGCAGAATTTTAGAGTCAATGGGAAAAAATATCAACATGTATGCTTTGCTGCCCTGATTTGTAAACTTTGATACAGACAATGTGGAGTCAAGAGAGGCATTATCTGAAAGACATCTTGAAATAAATATCAAAGATTTACAAGCACTGAACAAAGAAGAGCATTTGAAATGATTAAAGAAAAAGTCTACAACAACTAGCCTGGTCTATTTTTCATAGACGGCCCTGGTGGAACAGGTAAGACTTTCTTGTACCGTGTGCTGCTTGCATAAGTCAGATCAAAAGGTTATATAGCATTGGCCAATGCAAGCTCAGCTGTTGCTGCAGCATTATTGCCTGGTGAACGAACAACTCATTCACGCTTCAAAATTCCACTTGATATCCATGACAAATACGTTTGCAATATTAGCAAGCAAAGCTCAACTGGTAAATTAATTGAAGATGCAAAACTAATCATCTGGGATGAAGCCCCCATGGCACATAGATTATGCATTGAGACAGTTGATAGACTTTTGCAAGATTTGATGGAATCATCCTGTCCTTTTGTTGGAAAAGTAATGGTTTTCGGTGGTGATTTTAGACAAATACTTCCGGTTGTACCAAAAGGTAGCAACCAAGACTGTCTCACAGCAAGCTTAGTATATTCCAATATTTGGTCAGCCTTAACAAAGATTCAGCTGACTGAAAATATGTGGGCACAATCAGATCCAGACTTTGCAGCATACTTATTAAGTATTGGCAATGGTCAAGAACCAACAAACGGAACAGACGAAGTGAAAATTCCTCGTGCCTTGCTGCTGCCTTATATATCTGAAGAAGAATCATTGTCACGACTAATAGATATTATATATGGAAATTTTGAAGACTGGTGTTTGTTCAGGAATAAGTGTGAAATTAACAAAGCAATCTTGACTACAAAGAATGAATATGTTGATGATATAAATGCAATGTTGATTGAGAAAGTCCCAGGAAATGCTATGGAGTATTTTAGTCGTGATGAAGCTACAAATGGTACTGAACAAACTTTGTATGACGATTTCCTCAACACATTGATTCCAAATGGTTTTCCGCCTCACAAATTGAAACTGAAGTACAATTGTCTTGTTCTGTTGTTACGCAATATTGATCCAGCTGAAGGTTTATGCAATGGAACCAGATTAGTATGTCGTGGTTTAAGAGATCATGTCATAGATGCAGTAATTGCAGTAGGCGAGCACATTGGAAAACAAGTATTTGTTCATAGAATCAAATTTGTTGTGTCCAGTGATCAGATATCTCCAATTCCTTTCCAAAGGACACAATTCCCTCTCCGCCTTTGTTTTGCAATGACAATCAACAAAGCTCAAGGGCAAACTTTAGACTTTGTTGGTATTTATTTACGTGAACCAGTCTTCTCACACGGCCAACTCTATGTTGCTTTATCTAGAGCTAAAAGTAGCAAAGACATCAAAATTTTAATTCGGCCTGCTTTTGCTGACTATAACACAGATGCTTACACCAAAAACATTGTGTATCCTGAAGTTTTGTGTCTACCAAATTCCTTTCCTTACTCTGACAACTCATCTTGCAGATTTCATTAAACCATCATTACTTGTCATACTTCCAGTTTTTGTAAAGCTGTTCTCAGGAAATTTTGATATACTACATTTTCAACTAGCATTTGTAAACAACAAAATTTGTACAGCATGTTAAATGAAATCTACAAGTTAGTTTTTGCATGCCAACATGTGTTTTAATTTTTTTTGCTGCAACACAACACACAAGTATAATTAGGAATTTATGTATGCTTCCTCTTTGTATTTGCCTTTTTCATTCTGTTATGATGAGCATATGTGTATTTTCTAAAGTTGTTTTTGCCATTCCATACATGATTGTCAACAAATAAAACTGACATTTGCTCTTGCTTCCTTTGATCTAATTAGTATATGAAACTGTTATTTATGACATTAAGCTATTACTTTACTATATGCAGGAACATGGAGCGACAAACAAAGCAGATTTTAGAGTTTGCTGCTGGGGAAAAGAATTGGACTGCTCTTGTTCAAGTAATCGAGAAAACTCGACCACTTTTATTTTCTAAAACATCAAAACAAAACCGCTACCAAAGGCTTGCTCTTGTCGACGAACAAGTAAGTAGTTAACTTACTATAAACTTGCATTTCCTATGTAACTTATAACTGATTAAATAGTTGAACATAGGCTTTTACTACAAAGCAGTTTATGTATGATCTATAGTTACATGCCAGCTGCTTAATTCACTGCTTGATATTTTCATTAGTTCTGACAAATTATGTTTATATCAAACACTTAACAAATATGCTCAAGCAGAACATCTTCATAGTTGCTGTGTCTGTTTTCAAACTGCAGTTTCATCAGGTTGGACCATTTGCTTTCTATAACTTTATTAGGAAGATATTCATGATGATGATGTTCATTGCTATTGCTTTGCTTGTCATTGTCTCTCTACAAGCTTTAGAGAGAACTTCATACTTTACCTTATCTTTTTAAAGAAATTCTCCCCACTTCCCTCATTTTTTTTAGCAGCCCACACTTGCAGTTTTACCTTCCCACTTCAACCTTACAAATGCATGTTAGAGTAAGATGCATTATTCTTGAAGATTAACTAATGTCATGCCTAAAACTCATGATGTATAAATCTCATAAATTGAAAAATTATACTCATTCAGAGGATGATAATATTTAATATTTCTTTTTCAAACCTGTTTTCTCATGAAATAGGACTATTTTTTTATATATATGTTCTGTAGAGAATCCTCAAAATCATGTCTATTTATTTTGATTTCTCATTTATTTTTCTCACTTTCTATCTGCAATCTTCAGAAAAAATTGCATGATTCACACTGGCCTTTTAAAATTTTTGGCCACAAGGTTTCAATTCTTATTATGACCCCACACTTGCATCTACAGTTTTCCATTTGCAGCAGAAATACAACAGATCCAGTTTGTCTTCAGCTAAGAGAGTCAAGGCAAAAAAAGCTCTGAACTGTCCAATCAATGAACTACCTACGCTCCAGACCTTAGAATAAATTCATCATCCACTGGTTTATGCTAATTCCCAAATTCCAAACACTTTAGAGATGATATACCTCTTCATTGTCACAGTGAAGCAAAAAAAAAAGAATAACAATAAGAGCATCTGAATACAATCACCAAACCAGATCTCACATAACAAAGTCTATATCTCATTCTGCAAGAAATTATAGACAACAGCATATACAGACATGCAGTGAAATAAAAAAAAGCTGTCCAAAAAAAATCATCCTCATCATGTTAATGGTACTAATAGCATTAGAGTGACTACAACATCGAACTTTGTACAGAAAATGCCTTCTTTCAAGCCTTCAGTACATCATGACCATACCTACAAAGCAATTTACAAGAGTTGTTTTCCCTGAAGTGATTTTTTTATATTTACTGTCATATGTCTACATTAAGCTGTAGATTTCTTGTTCTGACTTGCATCATGTAATGTTGACACAAAATTTCATGGTTTAGCTTTACTTCAACATTAGAATAGTATTTTCACTGTTAAAGATCAACTAATGCCACTAAATACTCAACTTTTGCCTTGTTTGAATGTGTTCTCAAATATACCATTCTTGCAAATATGGTGTCAACTGTACTATCTGAAAACATCATTATCATCAAGTTACTACTGCTGATGAGATTAGAATGACTACAACACTTTGCCTGTGTCTTTTTCTAACTTTTCCTCTCCGACCTTCACACAAAGTTTGATGCTTTACCTTGCTGTTTGAAAAATGTCCTTACTAATATATCCTTATACTTCAACCTTACGAATGTATTTTAGCTTTACTTGAACATTAGAATAACATTTCCACTATTGAAGATCAACTAATCTTACTAAATGCTGAACTCTTTCCTTCTTTGACTTTGTTCTGAAATAAACCATGCTTGCAAATATAGTGTGAACTGTAGTATCAGAAAACATCATTATCATCAGCTTATTACTACTGATAAGATTAGAATCAGTACAACATCACACTTTGCACAAAAATTCTATAGTTTAAAGGTTTGGCTATATCAGACCCACAGGTAGCAACAAATTAAGAGCACTTGTTTTTTCTGAACAGATTTTCTGATGCTTTTCAGACTATGTCTACATTAAGTTGTCTATTTCTATGGTGTTGAGGTCCATTCTTTGCCCATCTTCTTTTCTCACTTTCCTATGTGACCTTCACAAATAGTTTGATGCTTTACCTTGCCATTTTAAAAATGTCCAATAATACACTACTTTTGAAATACAGCATATTCAGTTTGTGTTAGGCTAATGAAACTCACATAGAAGAACCTAACCTCCAAAGCTTAGTATAAGATGTTAATCAACTGCTTTATGGTAATTCCAAAATTTGAAACACTCAAAGATTAATGGATTTGCTCATTGTCATACTGAAAAAATTAATCACAACAATAATAAGAGCAGTTAAGCAGGGCTACATTTAGTTCTGCAGGATATGATTAGGAAGATATATTGATTCTTATAAGAGAAGCCATTCCAAAAAACATGATCATCATCATGCAAATAATGCTGAGGAGATCAGAGTGACTAAAAGATCAAACTTTGTAGCCAACAATAATACTTGAGATCAAACTTTGTAGCCACTGAGAAGTATGTACAATTTTTGGGTCTGGCTTTTTCACCACACTAGCTAGATGAATAGAATAGGAACATGTAAAAAGAATCATGCTGTCTTTAAACTATTATTTGATATCATAAGTTCCTGATGTCATTAGTCTTTCTATACATAAACTCTTTCATTGAATGTCTTGTAATTGAGCCATTCTTTCTTGTAAGAAGAACTCTCTTAAAAGCAAAACTTACATCACCATAACAAGTCATGAAAACCTAAAAAACTCTGTCCATAGACAACCCCAACTCAATGATACAATATTCATCATTTGGAAAATCTGAATTTCAGCATGTTCATGAATCTTTTCAAATCCATTCTTAATTTAAAGCAAATATTACAAACATAGAATATCTGATTGTATTATCATTTTCTGCTATAATTTCATTTTGTTAAACTAATGACACAGTACCATTTTTTGAAAACTATGTTTTACTACAAACCAATTTCTGTATCATGAATAGGAACATATGAAATGAACAGCTGATTAGAATTTTCATTACAGGGCAACAAAATACAGGCATTACTTTTTGGTTCAGATATCACTTTTTTCCAGCACCATTTTCATCTCTACAAAAGGTACTATATTTCCAATGCAAAAGTGAAACCTGCCAATGCAACCTATGCTACACGGCCAAACGAATGCTTTTGGACAATTGACAACTCAACCATTGTTGAAGCAATGAATGAACCATCACCACCACAGTTGCCATCTGTTTTCCAGTTTAACTCCATTCAGCTTATTCCACGAGTATATGGAAGAAAATCAACAAATTGGTAAGAGCTCTATTTCTCTACAAATTTCTTATGAATAGAAACCTGCAAAAATGAAAAGCTGATACATATATATACATATGTAGACGTGCTGGGAATTGCAATACATGTGACACCGGTAAAAGCAGCAAATGGAAATAATGGGCCAACTATTGCTAGAGACATAGTCATTGTCAATGAAAGGTATGTCCACTATAACTTCTCCATAAATCGAAATTATCACTCAATCCAAAAGTTCAAATATTGATGAATAATAACTAAATTTACTAAACAGATCTCAAACTATTACATTGACGCTTTGGGGAAACGTTTGCAACATCCGAGGGATCTACTATAGCAAACCAAATAGAAGCATTTCCAATTGTTGCAGCATTACACATCAAAGTCATTGCTTACCATAGTAAGCATTATATTTTTTATTCTGCCTTCACAACAACATTGTCCAAAAAAATTATTCTCTCACATCTATAAGACATCCAATTGACAGCACTGAATCTCCAGTCAAAGTATGGTTCTGTATTTCTTATTGATCCACCACTTGAAGAAGCAACTATGCTGAAAAATTGGTATTTCACTTGTCTTCTGATCTAAAAAAAAGATTTTTCAAATATCTATTACTACAAGAATTTCACACTACAGGTCTGAAGCACATCACAACACATTCGCAAACATGATTGAAACAAAAGTGCACAGCAACAGATGTGCTCTACTACCAATGCCAACTGATGACGCAATTGTACCCATCATCCAAGTCCTTAACGAAAGACAAGTAAGTCCCAAAAATCCAGTAGATGTGATGCTTATTGTTTCCAAACTTCTCTGTAGCAATGTTTTACAAACTAAACTGTAATTCCAACTTCCAATATGACAGCACAAAACAAGTTGGGTGAAAGGAAATGCTGAACTTACTGCACGGAAACAAAAACTCTGGTACCTCTCATGCCCTATTTGTTACAAATCCTTGCGGTCAAACCCTGAGTGGCAACTTCAATGTCCTGCATGTAAATCATCCATTCATGTAGAACCGAGGTAGTATAAAATGACAGATTATAGAAAGCTTTACAAAACTAATCTGACAACAGTTTCATAAGCTAAGGTTTGACAAACAAAAAATCCATTTAGGTCTCGAATGACTATTGAACTCGCTTACCCTTCTGCCACAATTACCGTTGAAATATATTAAGAAGATGTGCAGAAGATAATTCCCTTTGATTCCTCTGAACTCCAGCAACAGGATGAACAAGTAAGACTTCTTAATTGACTGCTTCTTATGTTGAATAGTTTTCAGTAATAAGCTTTACCTGAGACATTCAACAATTATGCTGAAGCAAAAGATATTCATATTTGCTATGTCTATTTGCAAGCTGCTGTTTGATCAACTTTGACTATTTGTTTTCTATAGCTTCATTAAAAAAATGTTCATGATAATGATGTTTATTTCTACTACTTTCCTGTTTTTGCTTATCAGTATATCTATACAACCTTCAAAAAAACCTTCATAGTGTACCTTATCCTTTTTTACCAGCCCAGAGTTTCCCACTTTAACCTTACAAACACATGTTAGGCTAACATGCATTAGTCTTAAAGATAAATTAATGTTAGACTTAAAACTATATGATCTCAAAACATCATCATCATCATCTTAATACTGCTTTCATAAGCTTAAAGGAACTATATCACGTACTTATTTTGTTGCTTTCCCTCTGCAGACAAAGTGTACAAAAAAAATCATGTTTTACATTTTCTTTTTAAAAAAATTCCCTCGATTTTTCCTATGTTTTGTATCAGCCGACATTTATATCTGCAAGTTCGTAATTGAAGTTTGAAAATGCATTATCATTCTTAAAAAAAAATAATGCCATTATACATTGTCTTCTGGACTATACCATACTGGCCAATACACTTTGTAACTTAATGTTACTGATCATATTAGAATGACTACAACATCAAACTCTGCAGAGAAAATGAGTACTTTTTTCCCTATGGCCATTTTTATATGCTTTCTGCAGTATGTGTATATTAAACTTTCCATTTGTAGCTATATTACTACACATTCTTTAAACAACTTGTCCTTTGCTTTGTGTGTATATGACTGACTTCTAACATTTCAGTATGACTTACCAACAGGGATGCATCAACTTTGACACAATAGCAAAATCCTTACAGGAGCACAACTTGGTATGTTTGGTCAAAAAAGCAACATACCAATCCTCTTTCTCAGCAGAAAATAAATTCACAGCTGTGATGGTATACCCTTTGGCAAAGAAAAGCCCCACGCTCTCAACAGAACCAGCAGCAACAAAACCAGCAGACATAAGAGAATGAAAACTATCTCAAAAGATCTAAGCACTGAAGAAACGGCACACAAAAGAGCTCGGCGTAACTAAATGCCTCATTATCCTACTCTAGCATATTCCTTTTTCTCTTACCTACACTTTTGCTTTCTGTAAGAACAGCTGCAAACGACTTACAGAACATGTTGTCTACTCATAATCATCACTCTTGTATATATGCCATCAAACTCTGAAGTATGTTACAATTGTTAACAATATCAAAATCCACAGTTCTATTTTGCTTCTATATACATGCTCTTCTTCCAAACATTCCATCAACTGCAGTTCGTGGTCATGTTTATATAGCAAATATGCAAATGTAACAAATGCACATCAATACAACTTTAAGTCTACCTAACTTGCAAAACCCCTGTTTCTCAAAAAACAACACAAAACCACCAAGTTACAGCTCAAAGTTAATCATTTGCTGTGAAATTTTATCCCCCTTAAAGCCGTCGACTTCAAAGCCATAAAAACACAACATCTCATAAAGTTTTCTTGCATTGAACATTTTCTCACAACTGCACTTCATCTTCAATTTTGTATTATTGCTACATGGGTATTCATACATCTTTAACTTACACTTCACACTGAACATATTTACAAACAATTCTTTATTGCTATTCAAGCAACATGCACCACAAAAGAAACACTACAATTTGATTGCTTTTCAGAAAACAACCACAATCAAACTATCACTAGCAATACTAATGATACACCAACTTTTTACAAAACAAACTAAATCAACATTTGTTAAAATACATAATAACGATAGAACCTAAATCTACATATATTAACAAGACAAAACAATTGAAACTTCTACAAGAGTCAGCCATGACGACTTGCTTCATCTTCAATAATCTGTTCTTCACGTATAAAATCTACAAAAGCTTCTAAAATTGGAAACGGCCCAAACCTCGCAAGAGTAATATCAACAATATCAGTGGAAATCTGCTCATGATATAGAATTTGAAAGAAATGATATACTTCATGACCCAATTGTTCATTATCACCTCTTATCACAGCACCACACCTAACATTACTAGCTTCACCATCATGATTCACATGTAAGTTGCTTTGAGAACCAAGCATTAAAACAATGATGCCATGACAAAGATCATCAAAACAAAATGTCCTATCCATCTGCACAGCCAAAAAAATAATTTCAGCAGAAAAAACTAAATCAACGAAAAAACCAGAAGCAAAATACCTCTAAACCAGCAAAAACATAAATTCTTATTTATAACACAATTCGCAAATAAAACAAAATACACAGCCACATTTTACAGAAGAAATCCACGTGTAAGAACAGTCAACAACTAAACTTACAGAAAACACGTAGACAAGGAACAAACAGCAGATACAACGACATGTCTGTTTAGGATGCTGAAGCAGCTGCCTGCTTACCTACAACAACTTGTGCTGTCAATGCTAAAGCCATTGGAGGTTGTGAGAACTTCTACAGGTGTCTCTACATATTGGTTTGTATTGTTTTTCCACACCTTGCTATTAATGATGCAATTTGCTTTATTTGTTTTTCTTCGCATTTTTGTTGTTTATATATTGTGAACGATTTGCAGCACTTTTCAGGCCAAATTGTGAACAAATAGTCATCCATCTTAACACAGAAGCTGTCAGACCTACATGCAGCTACAGATTGAAACTTCAGTAATTTTTCCAATTTTGCTTCATAACAAGTTATGAAAACCCTTCAGCAAATGTTCCTATTTTTTCCCTTCTTTACAACTGGCTGATTATGCACGGGTACTACTTTGCGCAAAGTGCATACCCATACCTAGTATATATATAACCTGGACTCAATCATAATTGTACATATACATGTATAAACATAGAATCTGGAATCAAACATAGTCATGCGTATGTACATATGTATAATATATATAAAACTTGTAATCAACGAAATCATACATGCATTTTTCCAGCCGCTTGCACACAACATCACCGTAAATTTCAAGAGATACATACATGTTGTTCGTAAGAGAATACACATAATTATTAACGTAATTTTCTTGGAAAAATAGGTTTAAAACTCAATAACTAAAGAAGGGATCTAGAATTTACTTACTGATTATTGTAGTTCCTATCAGCCTTTTCTCTTGCTCTAAAATTCAGCCTTTTCTCTTGCTCCAAAAGTCTTTAAGTAAATTTTCTGATGTATAGAGAGGTCCTATTTATAGTGTTTGATTAGGGTTTATAGGTACTAGTTTCCTTATACCTCAATTATTCTGTTTCATAATTTTTAGCCTTGTTTCTCTAGGGTTTACATGTACTAGTTTCCTTATACAAAATTATTTCCTTTACACCAATTTCCTAAATCATTATTTTATTTTTAGTTTCCTTATAAATATATTTCCTTTATACCAATTTCTTAAATCATTATTCTTGTACATTTTTTTTAATTAAAATTTCCGAGATATTACATACTTACCCCCTTAAAATAAGTTTCGTCCTCGAAACTTGCTTGTCTTATTCCTCGGATAATTCATAACTATTATTCCACACGTTCTTTAATCTTAAATCACTACTCTTGTATAGTTTTAATCAAAATTTCCGAGACATCACATACTTACCCCCTTAAAATAAGTTTCGTCCTCGAAACTTGCTTGTCCTATTCCTCAAATAGTTGCGGATACTTCTCTCGCATCTTTCCTTCTAATTCCCATGTGGCTTTCCTCGGCGTGTGATTTGTCCATTGAACCTTCACAAATGGAATGGTTTTATATCCTAACTCTTGTATCTTGTGATCCACAATTCTCAGAGGATATTCCTCATAAGTTAGGTTCTCCTCCAATTGAACGTTATCGTCTTTCTCCAGTACATGATTTGAATCATGTATGTATCTCCAAAGTTGCAATACATGAAATACATTGTGGACCCGAGACAGGTTTGGTGGTAATGCTAGTCGATAGGCTAAATTCCCAATTCGCTCAAGAATGTCATAAGGTCCTATATATCTTGGGTTCAACTTTCCTGATCCTCCAAATCGCATGACTCCTTTTGTGGGCAAAACCTTAAGGTACACTTTATCACCTATGTCAAACTCCACTGTCTTTCTTCTTAAATCTGCCCAACTCTTTTGTCTCTCTTGTGTCGCCCCTAAGTTTTTTTTAATGATTATCTTTTGCCAATTGAGGTAATTTAGGATCAATGATTTTTTTTCCAACTTTATCCCAATACAACGTAATCGGCACTTTCTCTTATAACATGCTTCATAGAGTGACATACTACTATGATAACTATTGTCATAAGAAAACTCTACCAATATAATATACTTGTCTCAACTCCCATTAAAGACCATTGTCATAACTCTATGCATATCTCTTCTAAGGTTCGAATGGTTTGTTCAGTTCGATTATCTGTCTGTAGGTAATCTCAGTCCTTAAATTTATTTTTGCTATTATTAGTCTTTGGAATTCCTTCCAAAACAGTGAGGTAATTATTGGTTCCCTATTTGATACTATACTTATAGGAACATTCTGAGATCTTACAATTTGATTAGTGTAGAGGTGAACCAAGCTATATGTCTTTTCCTACTTTGTATTTAGTAATTAAAAAGTCAGTAAAAAAATTTTTTTCAATAATCCTCTGTCACCTATATAGTATTATTTCTATCTTCAATTCTTTGTACACTCTCAATAAATTGTCTAAAAACTTTCTCCCATAGCCAAATAGGTATATTGAATGGTTATAGAAGTCTTTCGAGTCTCTAATGTCCAATTTTAACTTTCTAGCATATCACAATTTCAACTATTTGTCTCTTAATTCCATTCCATCAATAATGTGTTTTTAAATTCATATATACTTTTGTACTTCTTAGATGGATTGAAAACTTAAAGTTGTGTGTTTCTTTAATAATTCTATTCCCAAATATTCTTTTTTTATAATAATTCTATTCCCAAATATTCATTATTTTTTACAATCCTTTGTCCTTCTATATGTTTCCTAATCTTGAATCCTAGAAATATCTTATCCTCAATTCTTCTTTTTATTCTTCATCCATGCCTTATTTTACTTTCATTTTGTCTACCATGCTCGACCATAAAGTAATAAATTTAATATCTCTGCTATTGAATCAAATTCTTGCGCCCTTAATTCTTCCATTTATTGCGCTAACATAATAACTACGTACTAGGTCACTATTCCTTTACCTTAAGTGTTGGCTACCTTATTGGTTTTGTTTTCTAAGACGGTACTATTTTTCTTTTTAGTTCATAATCTTTAATCAATCTTCACTATTTCTTTTGTCTCATATTGGACTCTCTTTAAATACATAACGGTATTTTAAGTTATTATGAGATGTGGATATTTCACATATCATGTCATGTACGGAATATCTAAAAAAACAATACTTTTCTTTTAACTAGTGACTAGTGCAATTAACTCCCAAAATATAACTAGGATAATTTTTCTTTTATGGTTTCAATTGTTTAGAAGCAAATACAATGACTTATATTAACACATATTTTAAATTATCCCTAAATACGTCACTATAAATAATAAACTTTTCTTTTAGTAAGGAAATACCAAAATCAACATTGAAATAAATTTCTTCTTTAACCATCAAAAACCTTCTTCTCATGTCCATGGATATTCAAACTTAACTATCTTTTGTATTAACTTAGTTAAAGATATAGGTATTTTTGAGAAATCCTTCATAAGTTACAATAATAAATAGATAATTCCAAAACTTCTTACATTGAAAACTTTTGTTAAGGTTGGCCAATTTTGACGTATTTTTAATTTTTCTCACGTCAACTAATATTCCCTTAACTATATGTTCCAAGAATGTTACACTTTACAAAAAAATTTACACTTCCTAAATTTTAGCATATAAATTTTTTTTTTGAACACTTTTCTTAGATGTCATCAATAAATCTCTTCATTAGGCGTGTATATCAAAATATTTCCTATAAATACAATTATATACTTATCCAAATACTCTTTCATAACTCAATCCATCAAATTCATAAAAGCTCTAGGAGCATTAGTCAATCCTACGTCTATCACCAAAATTCGTAATGCCTATATTTCGTCCTAGATTCACTCTTTAGTACATCTTTCAGGATTTATTCTTAATTAGTAATATCTTAACCACAAATATATTTTGAAAAATATTTTGACTTCTTTTAATTGATCGAATAGATCCTTTAGCATTACAAAGAGGTTCTTATTCTTACTCGATCAAAACCTTAAACTTCAAGTGTTTTTTTTAAAACAAAATAGGTGCGCCCCAAAGCAAAATATTTCATCCAATAAATTTTTGTATCTAAATGCCCTTGTAATCGCTACTTTAACTATTCAATTGTAAAGGGCATTTTATGTAGTGTATTCGAAATTAATTTCCTTATTAATTTAAATATACTTCAAAGTCAATTTCTTTCTCTTTGTTAATTCTTATAATTTTCTAAGGAATACTTTCATAGATTCATTTACTATTAGAAGATTTTTTTTTGGTAATTAATTCACTCACACTTAAAATAGGAGTGAACATGGTTACCTATCAATATTCACACTTATATAATCCTCTAATCCTCAAAATAGTAGCCTTACTAAGCTAGTTTCTAAAACGAAGACCTAAGAATCTTTCTCTCTGATTTCACTAAATGTAACGCCCCGATTTTCGACGACCGAAACACGCCGTAACCTCAAGATTTAGTTTCCAAAATCTTGAGATCACAAGGCATCTCTTACTGTCATTACTTAATAATAATATAAAAATACTACCTTATTAATCATCCTTACAAAATATTAATTAATAAAAATCCATAATAAAAACTCAAAACATAGTCATGGGTCTAAAACCCATAAATTTATTCATAACTCCTATACTAAGTACTTGATCCATTCATCCTTTACCATTCCCAGACCCCGGTCTCATCCTTATCTACTCCATCAATTTCATCTGTAAAATATTATATAGATAAAAGAATGAGCGAATCACCCAGCAAGTAAACCCTAGATCATTTAAATTAGTAATACTTCAAAAATAATATCTTTTCAATGAACATTTACTCAAACATACAATCATCAATAATCGTCTTACGTAATAACAATACCTTATTCGTTACTTAGACTTTCATATCATTTGTACATTCATACACATACATACACATATACATGTATATTATTTACGTGAGACATCTAAATGAATGATTGACCATGACATAACACGTGTTCACGGCTTAATGAGTACTCGGCCTAACTGTTTTCCCGCTTGGTCGGCCATTCTTAATTACATAATCTAATCCCTCTTGGATCGAGGATTAATTATGCCTTGACATAACATATTGCATAATCTAATCCCCCTTGGGTCGAGGATTAATTATGCCGTGACATAACATATTGCATAATCTAATCCCCCTTGAGTCGAGGATTAATTATGCCGTGACATAACATATTCGGAACACGTGTTCCTACCGTTAGGACATGTAATCCATAGAATCATTCATTAAGTTGAGACCACGTATATTATTTAGTGCGTTACTTAATTATGAGCATATAACAACAAGTTAATTTAAGAGGATTATTTATTCTTGTTATATTAAACAATTTATGTTTCCGTAATTACATAATAATTATCAACGATCACAGAATTATTGCAATTGAATATAATCAGTATATTTGACCTAATTTCATGTACACGTAATTATCATGTAAACACACTGTACGAACACCAAATTACTAAATTCATTCAATAAGTGTGCATACAGTATGTAAAGGAAAGAACAATTCTTACTTATATATGTTCAATATTTGATAATAATTCTTCATTATTAATTCCTGATCAAGTGTACATGTATATAAGATAACGTCGAATCCATTATTGATGATCACTTTTTGATCCAAACTGACATGTATATATATACTAGGTGTGTGTATGCGCTTTGCGCAAAGTGGTACCCATGAGTAATAGGGGTAGGACAAGAGCTGGTTCCATTTCAATAAGAATCAAAATCATAAAAAGGGATCCTCACATTAACTGATTTGTTGACTTCTTCAAGTTTATTTAAAAGCATATCTGCAGGTGCTACACGACTGTACTCCATTACACTATGGTGCGGACAACCAACAGTCTACAAGACAATCTGCATACAGTTACTAACTGACAAAGGCTACAGATAATCTTCTACTAAGGCTCCACCCACTTCTTAAAGAAATAGATGACAATGAAGTAACAAACAGCTACATCAACTAACAAAAAGCTTCTTCTATTTACCAATGATCACTTGCTTTCTTAGAGCCTCCCTGTTTCACCACTAAAATATATCCATACCGAAGTACTGATAGGGAGGTACGCAAAGTTATACAACAAAATTTTTGTACTTCTTACAATCTTTTCAAACAAAAGTTTCTTAAATTAGTGCAATAGGGGAGTTAGTTATCGGCCTCAAAGTTTAGTGTTCAAAACTTGGGGGATACATGTTAAGACAAGAAAAGGCATTCACTTTTTAGCTTTTCTATAGCATTAAGTAGGGCTTAGCTCTTTTCTTCATAGTGATGAACCAATTATTGTTCATTCAGGCCAAGATGAGCACAAACTTCAGGAATTTTCTATGACTGCCAATCTTAAAGTCCCTTAAAGGCAAGGCAAAAGAAGCCGTGTGAAATTGTTACTTACCTTTCAAATTTTAGAAGGTGATCTCAGCCCAGTAAGACAGTCAGTTAAAGATTCTGCACGAAACATGTTTTCACCTTCAATATTGTGCACATTAGCCTTCCAACATCTGCCAACTTCTTCAATGACCTGTGAAGCTTGTGTTACAATGATCTGCATGACGTTCAAACTATTTACAGATTATCATCTGATATCCGAGGTATGTCAACATTCATTATGAAATTGTGAAGAATCATAGAACAGCAATATTAACTGCAAGCATGCACAACCCGAAGAGAAAAATATACATTATGATGAGGAAAAGATCAAGGAAATATTAGCTGTCAAACCAATCAGGAACGAAACTTCTAGCACAGGTGCATTCAATTAAACAAACATAAAGGTAGAACTTTGTCATGTGATGTTGTATTGACAAGAGCCAACATCTGACGAAGCGTGTGTGTGTGTGTGTGTGTGTGCGTGCGTGTGTTTTCCGCATGCCAATCTATAGTGACTACTATCACACCCCGTGTTTTATCTTCTCATCCTAAAACTTTGACTGAACACTCAAGAAATTTTCAAAATTAATAATCTTTTGTTTGGAATGCTATATGTAAAATTTTATTCTCCAAATCCAGGAGTTAAATTCATGTCGGTTCATGCATTGTATTATTTCGTTCCATCCGATCATCAGTATAAAGTCTGGAAACAGATCCTAAGACACCAAATATGGACATCATGCCTGGAGTGTTAGTAAACTGGTTATGCTCACTGTTCTGATGAAGGTCAAGACGAGTCAAATGTGAAAGGCTTCCAATGTTGCCTTGTATGCCCATCAACATATTTTTGGCTGCCAAAGTTTTAAAATTGTAGTGGGCGCAATTTATTGTGGTAACCCAATTTCCCTAATAAATTTAATATTATATCAATTTGAAACTTTGTGCATTTTTTTCCCTCTACAAATTAAATTGAAGCGAGAAATATCAACTAAAGTTCTCTATTTTTCTGCTAGAACTCTTGAATTTGAATTTGTAAGAAGATGGATATTACCAAAGTTCGACATCAGTAGTTTTGACATCTATTTTCGCTGGATCCTACAAATTTCCATATTTGTTTTGCTTAATCTTTCAATGTTGGTTGGATTGAGAAGCTTATACATTTTAAAGCAAACATAAACATGTGTATCTCAAGCAGAACATCAGTTTAACAATGTGCAAAGAAAGATTGAACAAGGTTAAACTAAAATCGATGACGTATGACAACTATCATTAATTCATCATAATAGGTCAATATAACACTCACAAGAATATAAGCAAAACAACTAAATAATAAAATAACCAGAAGGTGAAAAAGCATTGGAAACCAAGGTTTTGTTAGAATGCACAAGTGTATAAATTGATTCATATTTAGGCTCAACTCTACTAAAACCTGAAGTGAAATTAGATTAAAAAAAAGTTCAAAATCAGATTTTTACATATTGGGAAGGCTATAATACCTTGGAAACTTCAAATCCCATCACCTGTAATTTTTTTGGAGCTAGAAGGTTCCCTTGCAATACTTTATTACCTACTCAATGATATACAATAATAAACATCCAACATAATCATTAAAATACAACACAAACTAATAGGTGAAGCAACAAACTCATGAATAATGAGCACAACTACCTCTCTTTTTTTTCTGTTGTCATCAGAACCAAATGGAGCAGTAGGCATGTCAGAATGAGTTAATTTCCTTTTTGCTATACCTGCACATCATACATTAACGGCAAAGTGTTGCACATTGGGTGCATGTGATTTAAAAAAGTTTAGTTACTGTCGGGAAAAAAGTAAAAGATATAATTCTCTTTCATACATACATCCTTATAACAAATAATATTATTTACATGACAATGTTTGCTTGTTTCTCACTTTGTTTGATGATTTATAAGTTTAGTCAGAATTTCAGCATACTTCGTAGCAAATGCAATTGCAAAGCAGTGTAACAACAAAGCAACTAACAAAAAGTAATAGATATAATTCTGCTCATATGATCAAGTTGACAAAGAGCGATGTGAAAATGATAATGAACCTTTTTTCCTTTTTGTGTCACTGCTTATAATTATAGTGTAGTTTTCATCATTATGATTGAATTGTTTGCGCCAAGTCTATTAGCGCCATGAACAGATGCACATGCTGCTTCTCCAGCAGCAAAAAGACCTGGGACTACAACATCAGGATTATCACCTTTAAGAGTAACCAGCTACAGTAAAGTAAATTTGATATTATACATCTATCAATCAAATCATTTAAGAGTTCTTTATTAGCAAATATTCTACCATGTTTTACCTCCCCATGGTAGTTTGTGGGAATTCCACTCATATTATAATGTACGGTAGGTAAAAGAGGAATTGGCTCCTTTGTGACATCAACACCAGCAAAAATGGCTGCAGTTTTGGAGATACCTGGAAGCCTTTCTTTAAGGACTTCTGTAGGCAAGTGATTTAAAGGGAGATAGATGTGATCCTTCAATGGTCCTATTGCAATTAAAAGGAGTTAACAAAGCATTTAACAGGTGATATCATCAAATTTACGAAATGTAGGTTGACATCAATGAAGGCCTCAGACTTAAAAAATGGAATTCACCTCTAGCAATTAATATTTGTAAAAGAGAAAAAAAATCAAATTACTTTTACATTCACAATTCAGTTACTGTTTCTACTCCCTCCACTCTGCTCTCTTCCCTTCTTATCAATCCATGAGGAACACCAACAAACATATCTCACCTTCTCTCAAGAGATAATAATAGCTCTTCAAGTAAACTACCTCAGAACAAGAAAAATGATAATACTATAATTCGCAAATAGCAATCAACTTCGAACAGAATGGAAGTCAAGCTCAAAATTGAAGTTTGAAACTTTTGGTGTCAACACAAGTTATAGCCAAATGCTAACCTAATCTTGCTGTGAAAACAAAGAGAGCAATGAGTACTTACTCCACGTCCTTCTCTGATTTCCATTGTGATAGACCTTGACACAACATCTCTTGAAGCTAGATCCTTAGCTGTTGGGGCATACCTTTCCATAAACTGCTCGCCTTCACTGTTCCTAAGAATCCCACCTTCTCCACGAGATCCTACGACACCAAAAGATTCATTCAAGAATTCAAGTTAATAATCAGAGTATGAAAGGTTGAAATGGGGAAATGATTTGCAACATCCAAATAGTACAATCATATAAGAACACTATTTCATGCTATTTTCAAATTTAGAAGTAGCCAAAGTTTGATCAAATCGACAAACAAATGCAGAAAAAAACAAAAAGAATAAATGAAAAACACCAACCTTTGGTAATAAGGCACCCAGCACCATATATACCGGTTGGGTGGAACTGCACAAACTCGAGATCCTGCAATAAGGTAGCAGTAATTACATTACACACCTACATTGGTATATGACCTTTGAAACCTATTTAGCTCAGGAGATAGGAGGACACCATAGAGAGAGAGAGAGGGATATAGAAAGCAAAGAAGAGAAGATGGCAAGGCACCTGAAGAGGCAAGCCGGAACGAGCCACCATACCATTGCCATCACCAGTGCAAGTATGAGCTGAAGTAGCAGAAAAGTAAGTCCTATCATATCCCTGCGAAGAACACCCAGGAGACATGAAGATCTGTTGCAAGTATAAACTCCAATAAACACACAAAAATTCCTTGTAATGCTTATATAAGGTGTGCTACCCTAGTGGCCAATATCGTTGATGCAGCACGGAATCGATGTAAAGTCCCATCCTTCATGTTTAGTGTAATTACTCCTTGGCAGATACCTGACATAAAACGCAAGCACCTTAACCACACTTCCATTTTAAGTAAGTTCTAGGACAGCTTGGAACGTCAAAGAGGGAGTTCACAACGAAGATAAAAATGCAGAAGGATCCACAAGGATATCCCTGTATTGGCACTAAATAGTATTTACAATCAAAGGTGTGTTCTGATATAAATTATCCCACAAATAGTTCAACAATTGGCAGAAGCATAAACTATAAAACAGATACAACCTTGATATTACTGGAAACTTCAATGGATGACTTACCATCACTACTCATCAGTAGATCAAAAGCAAAATACTCCACAAAAAATTGTGTATTATGTTTCATGGCCTGGCCATAAAGTGTATGCAACATGGCATGTCCCGTTCGATCAGCAGCACATGCACACCGATATGCTTGTCCACCTATTATACAAGAAAACTTACAGATTTTTGCCTGATTGAATGAAAAAAGACACTTACCACAATTCCTATTGAACCACATAATGTACCTTTTCCAAAATCTAAACTTTGACCACCAAATGCACGGTGATATATTTTCCCTTCTTCAGTTCAAGAGAATGGCAAACCATAATTTTCAAACTCTATAACTGCTTTTGGTGCTTCCCTGCACATGTACTGAATAGCATGTTGATCGCCTATGGAGAAAAAACAACAGTACATTAGTAAATGGAAAATGCAAGATCAAAAAGACAAGTCACATATTTACACAGTGGAAAACTCGATGCTTGCTGTCCCAAACCAACAAACCTTTTATTTACTTAGGACATGAAACAGAAGGGATGTCAAAACAAACATTATAGGTACTGAATCACGTACACCCAAACATAAAGCTATGATATTTACATCAAGTCAGCCTGACAAAACAGGAACTTTGTATGAAAGCAACTTGACACGTGATTTCAGTGAGAAACATACCTAACCAATCACTTCCATTTACTGTATCATACATGTGCCATATCCAGTCATCCTCGGTCATATTCCCGAATGAAGCATATATGCTTCCCTGTCAATCAGTTTTGCTATAATGTTAGAAATGTATCCAAAGCATAGTAAAAGCAGTTCAAAAAAATTAACAACATACTAACAGTGACAGCTTGACAGAGCATCTTTTATAAGCATTATAAGGAATTTAGGAGAAAAGTAAATTGGTTCTTGAATAGTTATAAATTCTCCCAGCGCCCTTTTCATTTCAACAGGAAATCATGATGTCATATTATTCCTGAGAATAGATGAAACACTTCCTATAAGAGATGCATGCTCTTGGATGTTCAACTCCACTCTTTTCTATTTTTACATTTGACAATTTTAACTGCATTCTACCTCGAGACAATACTGAAAATAGTTACACACCTAAAAACATTTAAGCACAAACATACAATACTTTGACCAGTAAGTGAAAAATATTGTTATTGTCTTTGGTAGGGTATAAAAAAATGTGGCAGTATCACATAGAAGCCATATTCAACAAGCTTAAGGCTAGTTCATGATGATCATCTACTAACTAATGCTCTAAATATTTCAATTAAACCTCATAGGAAAATCTATTCATCGAAAAGCAACTTACCGATACTGACAAATAAACCCCTTCATCCATGTTACAATGCAAGTATTGACTTGATTACCAAATCAAATTTTCCAGCTCACAAAACAAAAATGGCCAACTGAGAGGGTCCGAAAGGAAGACATGACAACTAAATTTTGCAGGATCCACTAACTGAAAATGCATTGCAATATTGAAGCTAGAGGAACATAAAACATTGTGAACATTTTAATGTTACAGAAAGAAAATAAAATGCATTGCAATATTGAAACTACAGGAACATAAAACATTGTGAATTTTTTAATGTTAAATCTATATGAATCAGTTTCAAAAATATCAGTATACCTGGTTTAGATTCGATGGCTTTATGCTAGAAACAGGGTTGAATGCAATAGCTTACCACCTAAGTATGGGGCATATAAGAAATAAGATGCATGTTATCTTCATACAGAAGATTGTAGTTACACACAAATCAACAAAAACATTGTGTGTGTCCAAAGAGAGAAAATGTTTAATCGTGCCAAAGACACGTGACATTTTAGAGGTGTTTCTCAAGGAGATCTCAAGTGCAAGTCTGTTTCTTGAGAGCCATTTGAAAAGAAAAAACGATTCTTAACAACGAAGTAGTAGAAAAGCAGAATATACCTGTACTTGTAATTGCAGTGATTTCAGTTACTCAATTGCCTCATCCAACATTGAAGCCTTGTCTGACTGCAATAAGTGAAAAGATTGAGTTACAGTTGAGAGGAAAATAGCATAAGTGAAAATATTGTTTGACTGCAGATATTACTATTGCCTAAGAACAAATATTGGAGACTCTACGAAACCTTGTTACAACGAGGTATCAGTTCTTACAAGGCCCTCATCTTCTCATTTATCCTGTCTCGACACCGCTGCAACAGTTGCAAGATTAAACTAATCAATAACAACATAGAAATGAACCAAAAAATTATAGCTCCAAAGAAGTTGTACATACCCTCTCTGAGAGATTGTGAACCTCTGCAGCACGAGATCTCTTTGTAGATGTAGATCCACGAGCTTGCTTTTTTGCATCAGCAGACTCAAAGTTAACAAGCTTTTTTGCATTAGCAATCTGTTCTGCCATAAAAAATCAACTTCATGAATGTCACAAAACGCTAAGAATTAAAACCAGGGAAAACCATCCTACTCTTGCAGATCTTGCACGACAAAATCCAACAAGCATGCGGCGCAAAAAGATCGGTGTGAAGACAGCAAAAACAGTTGGCATTTAAAAAAAAGAAGAACAAGAAAAACTTATTTATCCAAACAGCATTTTAACATTTGAAGTGATGCCTTCTTGAGCTTGCGCAGAAGATTGACAAGTTCTCCAAATAATTCAAGATAATACATGCAGCAACAATTACTATGCCTTAAGATAATACATGCAACACTTAAGAAAACAGTTCTTAACCCTAGCCCATTCCCATTTTGGGCAGAGGTAGCTCATCAAGATTTAAATATTGTTTGTCATCTCTTGGCTGAGTAATTGACTTGTGGAATCTGAGAAAAGTTAAATTAGCAAACAAACAAAGTCTACAAAGCACACGCTACCAATGATATCAGCCCATACAAAACAATTTTATTGAAAGCAAAACTGAATAATAATGGTAAGAATAATAAGAAACCAGCAGCTTGCAACCTTGACAAAGCTCATATCTCATTCTAATCAGGCCACGTAGAAAGGCTCAAAACGGAAATGTGACACTACCTGTGACTGATCAGTACCTAATCGATCAAAACCAAAGTCAAGAATCTGCACATGGAAGGAACAACATGCAACTCAACAACTTACTATGGACGCAAAGGAGATGCAAGAAACATAAAAGATATGGCATGTTTTATCCTCCAACAATGAAAAAAACAAATAAGGTCCAAAGCAAATATATCACCATCCTCGAGTAAAAAATTATAGCACAAATATTTGAAAGCAAGCCACTTGTAATGCTAATGAACCTTACATATTCCATTTTTCATTTCCCAACTTATGGAAACTCCTTCTGATTTTGGAGTGTACCAAAATTGTTAGAAGCTCATCCAGCCACTTTCATGATGACAAATGTAGTTCATGCTCTTCAAATATGACAAACAAGTTTAAAGGCAGAAGTTTAAAAGGAACAGAAAGCAAAACAGCCAAAATTGATGAATGAGAACTTCAGAACATGAAACATTAACTGGTCGCATAAAAGTATCAGTAAATCTAATTATCTTTTTAATGAAATAATTACACAAGTAACAGATCAATCTGCTAAAGCAATTGGTATAATTTCAGCATTCCTCATTAGCCTTTCCAAACAGCAACTTACCTTTTCAACCTCATGGCTGTGCATCCTTCAATTATGAACCTGAATGCCCATCAACCTATTAACATGAAGTGAAAAGAGCAAAGTAAGGCTTAAGGCTATACAAAGTTAAGAGAAATAGTCAATCTGATCACCAGTACAATTGCACATAGCAAGCCATGTAAACAAGCATTTTCAGTAGAATAACTGTTAACTTTAAGGTTGACATAGCTTATGCAACAAATGAGAATTGTCCTTTTCAAAATATTTAAGACCACATTAATCAATATAATAAATTCTAGGAAACAGAGAAAATGCAAATATGCAGTGTCCAACAATGGTAATTTTATTGCCAAACTCTCCTACATCTGTCACAAATCTACAACTCAATGCATAAGATTGAACAACAAACTACCTTGCAAGCATTGCCATATCACTTTGCAGTTACTAAAAGCATATATGAAATAGCTTGACAATGATGTAAAGAAAACAATCTGATTCAATAACCATGAACAACAATTGAAAACCAAACAACGCATAGCACCCCAACTTTTGAGTTTCTTAGAACAAAGCTGGAAACTTTCTTACATTAACTAACAAAATTCAATGGAAAATGGCCATCTTTCCCAAAATTCTTCACTTTTCATAAGCAAATTTCCACTTTTACCAAGTTCTCGTGAGCAAAAAATTGCATTCAGATTATATAACCATTGCATATTCAGCTAACAACGTGAACTTTACGAGCACAATTCCAAGAAGAAAACATCCCAAAAATTACATGAAAATCAAAACACAACAAAGAATGCAATAGTACCTTCTTGTTGAACGATTTGTAACATGTGACACTTTAAAGTTCTGAAGCTCTGTTTTGAGGCGAACATATGAGCAACAAAGAAATAACAATCCCCGCGAATACTTAACCCCATCCTCATTATTCAACAAATAAAAGAAATCGAGAGCAGTTTCCGGATATGAAATTCTCAATTTGTCCATCATCCCATCAATTTCAGCAGGACATAAAGCCCAAACCAACGTTTTAAAATCTCGGAAATTTATAATTATTCCAGGAAAGAAATTTAGTGATCTAAAACATGCAAGAGTTTAATCTTCATCCCTTGGGACTATGATGGTTAAGATAGGCATGCAAAATAGAAAATAGCACTTGAAGTTGATATGGTATTACATAAGCTGTTCTATTCAGCTAGACAAAGATTGTGCATAAAAATGCATACCATAGATATGTGATTATTGTAAATGTGAATGTTTTTCCAGTATCTAACTTGGAGCAGCACAAAAGATGTCAGAAAACTATACAAGGGTAAAGACCTCACTCTTTAGCCCATTTATTTTGCTAAATCTCTAAATTCCAACATCGTAAAATCAAAACTGATACCACCCAACCTGCCAATATTATTTCATATAAATGTAACTGATTTGGCGATGGATGTGACTAATTACAAACCCTGGCACAAAACAGTTAAGTCATATGTACATGTAAGTAAAGAGTGAATTTCAACCGGTAAGTCACCATTATAGCTCATCAATTCAAATCAGTAGGATATACATTGCACACCATGTAATAACTGAAAATTTTAAACTAGAAAAAGGATAGTCAGGTGGTTTGACAAAGCACAGAAGATAAAATGTCTTTTTCAATTTTATAATCAATTTCAAAATACTTGATAAACTGAATCATTCACTTTTATGGGATCTATACTAACTATGGATAGGCATAAAGGAAGCATAATACCAGCAATTCAACAAATTTACCACTAATTATGCCAGTTTTGTGTACAGCTACAAGGCAACAATGCAGAGACACACATGACACAAACTAAAATTAAGACTATACTATCCATATGTGATAATTGCCCCATTTATTCCATTAAGAGCTCCTGTTTGACAAGAAGGGAAAAAAAAGTTAAAATGGAGATCAAAGTCCTGACAAATCATAATTAAGGAGCACAATAGGAAATCAAATATCCAATTACATAACCTGTTTCAACCACACACAAACATCTGCTAGTAATTACTGCCTTTTTACCTTGTTCTACCACTTGGGTTTCCCCTCCTAAGGGCGGAATTTCTTCTTTAGCGGCCTCCTTTTGGGGTAACAACCCAGCAGTTGTCAAAGTATTGCTCTTGATACCTTCTTGAACAAAAGATTTGAGCTCTTCAAGTGCTTTTCTTTCGAAATCAGTGACATCTGCAACTATATTCACTCCTTCTTAAAGAAGCCCGCGATTGAGGAACCTTTCTTGCTTCCACTGTACTTAATTTTTCAGCTCCCTCCCCTCTACAGCTGGTGGAAGGCACAGGCTGAGGGATTAACTCAGACTCCATCAAAGCAGTTCCCTCAATCTCATCGTAACAGAAGAAAAGAAAAAGAAAAAAATTCTACTGTTCCAAGCGGTGAAGAAACGAGAGAAGAAGAGAAAGTGAGATGGTGAGATGGTGAAGATACACGTTTTTAGTTTTGCTTTACAACAGCCAGAAATTCCAATATAACGAGAAGACATTTTTCCCCCTACAAGCATCCATGTTGAAGTCCAGCTTGCTTCCATTTTCCAACTCTATGTTGAAGATGAACTTCCTGACAAATTTCCCCAACCTGTGTATGTGTATGTGTGTATGTGTTGCGAAAAGACAACTTTACCCCTCCCAAGCGAAGTATGTTAAAAGACCAGCCTGGCTCACAAAGTCCCCAACTCCCCCTTATAAGTAATGTATAGATATAGATATAGATATTATATAATATGTATATATAAACTAAGAATCAATATTGGCATGCATATATGCATATATATATATATATATGTATATAACTACTGGAGTCAATGAATTCATACATATTATATATATACAATCTGTACTAAATCATAACTATACATATACAATCTTGAACCCATGTTGGCAAGCATATATGCATATATATAATAGGTATGGGTATGCGCTTTGCGCAAAGTAGTACCCGTGCATAATCAGCCAGTTGTAAAGAAGGGCAAAAATAGGAACATTTGCTGAAGGGTTTTCATAACTTGTTATGAAGCAAAATTGGAAAAATTACTGAAGTTTCAATCTGTAGCTGCATGTAGGTCTGACAGCTTCTGTGTTAAGATGGATGACTATTGTTCACAATTTGGCCTGAAAAGTGCTGCAAATCGTTCACATATATAAACAACAAATGCGAAGAAAAACAAATAAAGCAAATTACATCATTAATAGCAAGGTGTGGAAAAACAATACAAACCAATATGTAGAGACACCTGTAGAAGTTCTCACAACCTCCAATGGCTTTAGCATTGACAGCACAAGTTGGTGTAGGTAAGCAGGCAGCTGCTTCAGCATCCTAAACAGACATGTCGTTGTATCTGCTGTTTGTTCCTTGTCTACATGTTTTCTGTAAGTTTAGTTGTTGACTGTTCTTACACGTGGATTTCTTCTGTAAAACGTGTCTGTGTATTTTGTTTTATTTGCGAATTGTGTTATAAATAAGAATTTATGTTTTTGCTGGTTTAGAGGTATTTTGCTTCTGGTTTTTTCGTTGATTTAGTTTTTTCTGCTGAGATTATTTTTTTGGCTGTACAGATGGATAGGACATTTTGTTTTGATGATCTTTGTCATAGAATCAATGTTTTAACGCTTGGTTCTCAAAGCAACTTACCTGTGAATCATGATGGTGAAGCTGGTAATGTTAGGTGTGGTGCAGTGATAAGAGTTGATAATGAACAATTGGGTCATGAAGTATATCATTTCTTTCAAATTCTATATCGTGAGCAGATTTCCACTTATATTGTTGATAGTACTCTTGTGAGGTTTGGGCCGTTTCCAATTTTAGAAGCTTTTGTAGATTTTATACGTGAAGAACAGATTATTGAAAATGAAGCAAGTCGTCATGGCTGACTCTTGTAGAAGTTTCAACTGTTTTGTCTTGTTAATATATGTAGATTTAGGTTCTATCGTTATTATGTATTTTCACAAATGTTGATTTAGTTTGTTTTGTAAAAAGTTGGTGTATTATTAGTATTGCTAGTGATAGTTTGATTGTGGTTGTTTTCTGAAAAGCAATCAAATTGTAGTGTTTCTTTTGTGGTGCATGTAGCTTGAATAGCAATAAAGAATTGTTTGTAAATATGTTCAGTGTGAAGTGTAACTTAAAGATGTATGAAGACCCATGTAGCAATAATACAAAATTGAAGATGAAGAGCAGTTGTGAGAAAACGTTCAATGCAAGAAAACTTTATCAGATGTTGTGTTTTTATGGCTTTGAAGGCGACGGCTTTAAGGGGGATAAAATTTGACAGCAAATGATTAACTTTGAGTTGTAACCTGGTGGTTTTGTGTTGTTTTCTGAGAAACAGGGGTTTTGCAAGTTAGGTAGACTTAAAGTTGTAATGATGTGCTTTTGTTACATTTGCATATTTGCTACATAAACATGACCACGAACTGCAGTTGATGGAATGTTTGCAAGAAGAGCATGTATATAGAAGCAAAATAGAACTGTGGATTTTGATATTGTTAACAATTGTACCATACTTCAGAGTTTGATGGCATATATACAAGACTGATGATTATGAGTAGACAACATGTTCTTTAAGTCGTTTGCAGCTGTTCTTACAGAAAGCAAAAGTGTAGGTAAGCAAAAAAGGAATATTCTAGAGTAGGATAATGAGGCATTTAGTTACGCCGAGCTCTTTTGTGAACTGTTTCTTCAGTGATTAGATCTTTTGAGATAGTTTTCATTCTCCTTATGTCTGCTGGTTTTGTTGCTGGTGGTTCTGTTGAGAGCGTGGGGCTTTTCTTTGCCAAAGGGTATACCATCACAGCTGTGAATTTATTTTCTGCTGAGAAAGAGGATTGGTATGTTGCTTTTTTGACCAAACATACCAAGTTGTGCTCCTGTAAGGATTTTGCTATTGTGTCAAAGTCGATGCATCCCTGTTGGTAAGTCATACTGAAATGTTAGAAGTCAGTCATATATACACAAAGCAAAGGACAAGTTATTTAAAGAATGTGTAGTATTATAGCTACAAATGGAAAGTTTAATATACACATACTGCAGAAAGCATGTAAAAATGGCCATAGGGAAAAAAGTACTCATTTTCTATGCAGAGTTTGATGTTGTAGTCATTCTAATATGATCAGTAACATTAAGTTACAAAGTGTATTGGCCAGTATGGTATAGTCCAGAAGACAATGTATAATGGCATTATTTTTTTTAAGAATGATAATGCATTTTCAAACTTCAATTACGAACTTGCAGATATAAATGTCGGCTGATACAAAACATAGGAAAAATTGAGGGAATTGTTTTAAAAAGACAATGTAAAACATGATTTTTTTTGTGCACCTTGTCTGCAGAGGGAAAGCAACAAAATAAGTATGTGATACAGTTCCTTTAAGCTTATGAAAGCAGTATTAAGATGATGATGATGATGTTTTGAGATCATATAGTTTTAAGTCTAACATTAATTTATCTTTAAGACTAATGCATGTTAGCCTAACATGTGTTTGTAAGGTTAAAGTGGGAAACTCTGGGCTGGTAAAAAAGTATAAGGTACACTGTGAAGGTTTTTTTGAAGGTTGTACAGATATACTGATAAGCAAAAATAGGAAAGTAGTAGAAATAAACATCATTATCATGAACATTTGTTTAATGAAGCTATAGAAAACAAATAGTCAAAGTTGATCAAACAGCAGCTTGCAAACAGACATAGCAAATATGAATATCTTTTGCTTCAACATAATTGTTGAATGTCTCAGGTAAAGCTTATTACTGAAAACTATTCAACATAAGAAGCAGTCAATTAAGAAGTCTTACTTGTTCATCCTGTTGCTGGAGTTCAGAGGAATCAAAGGGAATTATCTTCTGCACATCTTCTCCATATATTTCAACGGTAATTGTGGCAGAAGGGTCAGCGAGTTCAATAGTCATTCGAGACCTAAATGGATTTTTTGTTTGACAAACCTTAGCTTATGAAACTGTTATCAGATTAGTTTTGTAAAGCTTTCTATAATATGTCATTTTATACTACCTCGGTTCTACATGAATGGATGATTTACGTGCATGACATTGAAGTTGCCACTCAGGGTTTGACCGCAAGGATTTGTAACAAATAGGGCATGAGAGGTACCAGAGTTTTTGTTTCCGTGCAGTAAGTTCAACATTTCCTTTCACTCAACTTGTTTTGTGCTGTCATATTAGAAGATGGAATTACAGTTTAGTTTGCAAAACATTGCTACAGAGAAGTTTGGAAACAATAAGCATCACATCTACCGAATTTTTGGGACTTACTTGTCTTTCGTTAAGGACTTGGATGATGGGTACAATGGCGTCATCAGTTGGCATTGGTAGTAGAGCACATCTGTTGCTGTGCACTTTTGTTTCAATCATGTTTGCGACTGTGTTGTGATGTGCTTCAGACCTGTAGTGTGAAATTCTTGTAGTAATAGATACTTGAAAAATCCTTTTTTTTAGATCAGAAGACAAGTGAAATACCAATTTTTCAGCAGAGTTGCTTCTTCAAGTGGTGGATCAATAAGAAATACAGAACCATACTTTGACTGGAGATTCAGTGCTGTCAATTGGATGTCTTATAGATGTGAGAGAATAAATTTTTTAGACAATGCTGTTGTGAAGGCAGAATAAAAAATAGAATGCTTACTATGGTAAGCAGTGACTTTGATGTGTAATGCTGCAACAATTGGAAATGCTCCTATTTGGTTTGCTATAGTAGATCCCTCAGATGTTGCAAACGTTTCCCAAAGCGTCAATGTAATAGCTTGAGATCTGTTTAGTAAATTCAGTTATTATTCATCAATATTTGAACTTTTGGATTGAGTGATAATTTCGGTTTATGGAGAAGTTATAGTGGACATACCTTTCATTGACAATGACTATGTCTCTAGCAGTAGTTGGCCCATTATTTCCATTTGCTGCTCTTACCGGTGTCACATGTATTGCAATTCCCAGCACGTCTACATATGTATATATATGTATCAGTTTTTCATTTTTGCAGGTTTCTATTCATAAGAAATTTGTAGAGAAATAGAGCTCTTACCAATTTGTTGATTTTCTTCAATATACTCGTGGAATAAGCTGAATGGAGTAAACTGGAAAACAGATGGCAACTGTGGTGGTGATGGTTCATTCATTGCTTCAACAATGGTTGAGTTGTCAATTGTCCAAAAGCATTCGTTTGGCCGTGTAGCATAGGTTGCATTGGCATGTTTCACTTTTGCATTGGAAATATAGTACCTTTTGTAGAGATGAAAATGGTGCTGGAAAAAAGTGATATCTGAACCAAAAAGTAATGCCTGTATTTTGTTAACCTGTAATGAAAATTCTAATCAGCTGTTCATTTCATATGTTCCTATTCATGATACAGAAATTGGTTTGTAGTAAACCATAGTTTTCAAAAAATGGTACTGTGTCATTAGTTTAACAAAATGAAATTATAGCAGAAAATGATAATACAATCAGATATTCTATGTTTGTAATATTTGCTTTAAACTGAGAATGGATTTGAAAAGATTCATGAACATGCTGAAATTCAGATTTTCCAAATGATGAATATTGTATCATTGAGTTGGGGTTGTCTATGGACAGAGTTTTTTAGGTTTTCATAACTTGTTATGGTGATGTAAGTTTTGCTTTTAAGAGAGTTCTTCTTACAAGAAAGAATGGCTCAATTACAAGACATTCAATGAAAGAGTTTATGTATAGAAAGACTGATGAAATCAGCAACTTATGATATCAAATAATAGTTTAAAGACAACATGATTCTTTTTACATGTTCCTATTCTATTCATCCAGCTGGTGTGGTGAAAAAGCCAGACCCAAAAATTGTACATACTTCTCAGTGGATATGCCTGGGGTAAAGATTATTTAATGTTGACAACTTAATGTAGAGATACCGCAGAAAAGATAAAAAATGACTTCAGGGGAAAGAAGACTTCTTAGTTACTGTCTACCTGTGGTGATGATCTACTGAAACGTGTCAAGTATTATTGTTGGCTACAAAGTTTGATCTTTTAGTCACTCTGATCTCCTCAGCATTATTTGCATGATGATGATCATGTTTTTTGGAATGGCTTCTCTTATAAGAATCAATATATCTTCCTAATCATATCCTGCAGAACTAAATGTAGCCCTACTTAACTACCCCTATTATTGTTGTGATTAATTTTTTCAGTATGACAATGAGCAAATCCATTAATCTTTGAGTGTTTCAAATTTTGGAATTACCATAAAGCAGTTGATTAACATCTTATACTAAGCTTTGGAGGTTAGGTTCTTCTATGTGAGTTTCATTAGCCTAACACAAACTGAATATGCTGTATTTCAAAAGTAGTGTATTATTGGACATTTTTAAAATGGCAAGGTAAAGCATCAAACTTTTTGTGAAGGTCGCATAGGAAAGTGAGAAAAGAAGATGGGCGAAGAATGGACCTCAACACCATAGAAATAGACAACTTAATGTAGACATATTCTGAAAAGCATCAGAAAATCTGTTCAGAAAAAACAAGTGCTCTTAATTTGTTGCTACCTGTGGGTCTGATGTAGCCAAACCTTTAAACTATAGAATTTTTGTGCAAAGTGTGATGTTGTACTGATTCTAATCTTATCAGTAGTAATAAGCTGATGATAATGATGTTTTCTGATACTACAGTTCACACTATATTTGTAAGCATGGTATACTTCAGAACACAGTCAAAGAAGGCAAGAGTTCAGCATTTAGTAAGATTAGTTGATCTTCAATAGTGGAAATGTTATTCTAATGTTCAAGTAAAGCTAAAATACATTCGTAAGGTTGAAGTATGAGGATATATTAGTAAGGACATTTTTCAAACAGCAAGGTAAAGCATCAAACTTTGTGTGAAGGTCGAAGAGGAAAAGTTAGAAAAAGACACAGGCAAAGTGTTGTAGTCATTCTAATCTCATCAGCAGTAGTAACTTGATGATAATGATGTTTTCAGATAGTACAGTTGACACCATATTTGCAAGAATGGTATATTTGAGAACACATTCAAACAAGGCAAAAGTTGAGTATTTAGTGGCATTAGTTGATCTTTAACAGTGAAAATACTATTCTAATGTTGAAGTAAAGCTAAACCATGAAATTTTGTGTCAACATTACATGAAGCAAGTCAGAACAAGAAATCTACAGCTTAATGTAGACATATGACAGTAAATATAAAAAAATCACTTCAGGGAAAACAACTCTTGTAAATTGCTTTGTAGGTATGGTCATGATGTACTGAAGGCTTGAAAGAAGGCATTTTCTGTACAAAGTTCGATGTTGTAGTCACTCTAATGCTATTAGTACCATTAACATGATGAGGATGATTTTTTTTGGACAGCTTTTTTTTATTTCACTGCATGTCTGTATATGCTGTTGTCTATAACTTCTTGCAGAATGAGATATAGACTTTGTTATGTGAGATCTGGTTTGGTGATTGTATTCAGATGCTCCTATTGTTATTTTTTTTTTGGCTTCACTGTGACAATGAAGAGGTATATCATCTCTGAAGTGTTTGGAATTTGGGAATTAGCATAAACCAGTGGATGAAGAATTTATACTAAGGTCTGGAGCGTAGGTAGTTCATTGATAGGACAGGTCAGAGCTTTTTTTGCCTTGACTCTCTTAGCTGAAGACAAACTGGATCTGTTGTATTTCAGCTACAAATGGAAAACTGTAGATGCAAGTGTGGGGTTATAAAAAGAATTGAAACCTTGTGGCCAAAAATTTTAAAAGGCCAGTGTGAATCATGCAATTTTTTCTGAAGATTGCTGACAGAAAGTGAGAAAAATAAATGAGAAATCAAAATAAATAGACATGATTTTGAGGATTCTCTACTGAACATATATATAAAAAAAATAGTCCTATTTCATGAGAAAACAGGTTTGAAAAAGAAATATTAAATATTATCATCCTCTGAATGAGTATAATTTTTCAATTTATGAGATTTATACATCATGAGTTTTAGGCATGACATTAGTTAATCTTCAAGAATAATGCATCTTACTCTAACATGCATTTGTAAGGTTGAAGTGGGACTGCAAGTGTGGGCTGCTAAAAAAAATGAGGGAAGTGGGGAGAATTTCTTTAAAAAGATAAGGTAAAGTATGAAGCCCTCTCTAAAGCTTGTAGAGAGACAATGACAAGCAAAAACAGCAAAGCAATAGCAATGAACATCATCATCATGAATATCTTCCTAATAAAGTTATAGAAAGCAAATGGTCCAACCTGATGAAACTGCAGTTTGCAAACAGACACAGCAACTATGAAGATGTTCTGCTTGAGCATATTTGTTAAGTGTTTGATATAAACATAATTTGTCAGAACTAATGAAAATATCAAGCAGTGAATTAAGCAGCTGGCATGTAACTATAGATCATACATAAACTGCTTTGTAGTAAAAGCTTATGTTCAACTATTTAATCAGTTATAAGTTACATAGGAAATGCAAGTTTATAGTAAGTTAACTACTTACTTGTTCGTCGACAAGAGCAAGCCTTTGGTAGCGGTTTTGTTTTAATGTTTTAGAAGATAAAAGTGGTCGAGTTTTCTCGATTACTTGAACAAGAGCAGTCCAATTCTTTTCCCCAGCAGCATTCTCTAAAATCTGCTTTGTTTGTCGCTCCATGTTCCTGCATATAGTAAAGTCATAGCTTAATGTCATAAATAACAGTTTCATATACTAATTAGATCAAAGGATGCAAGAGCAAATGTCAGTTTTATTTGTTGACAATCATGCATGGAATGGCAAAAACAACTTTAGAAAATACACATATGCTCATCATAACAGAATGAATAAGGCAGATACAAAGAGGAAGCATACATAAATTCCTAATTATACCTGTGTGTTGTGTTGCAGCAAAAAAAATTAAAACACATGTTGGCATGCAAAAACTAACTTGCAGATTTCATTTAGCATGCTGTACAAATTTTGTTGTTTACAAATGCTAGTTGAAAATGTAGTATATCAAAATTTCCTGAGAACAGCTTTACAAAAACTGGAAGTATGACAAGTAATGATGGTTTAATGAAATCTGCAAGATGAGTTGTCAGAGTAAGGAAAGGAATTTGGTAGACACAAAACTTCAGGATACACAATGTTTTTGGTGTAAGCATCTGTGTTATAGTCAGCAAAAGCAGGCCGAATTAAAATTTTGATATCTTTTCTACTTTTAGCTCTAGACAAAGAAACATAGAGTTGGCCGTGTGAGAAGACTGGCTCACGTAAATAAATTCCAACAAAGTCTAAAGTTTGCCCTTGAGCTTTGTTGATTGTCATTGCAAAACAATGGCGGAGAGGGAATTGTGTCCTTTGGAAAGGAATTGGAGATATCTGATCACTGGACACAACAAATTTGATTCTATGAACAAATACTTGTTTTCCAATGTGCTCGCCTGCTGTAATTACTACATCTATGACATGATCTCTTAAACCACGACATACTAATCTGGTTCCATTCCATAAACCTTCAGCTGGATCAATATTGCGTAACAACAGAACAGGACAATTGTACTTCAGACTCAATCTGTGAGGCAGAAAACCATTTGGAATCAATGTGATGAGGAAGTCTTCATACAAAGTTTGTTCAGTACCATTTGTAGCTTCATCACGACTAAAATACTCCATAGCATTTCCTAGGAATTTTTCAATCAACATTGCCTTTATATCATCAACATATTCATTCTTTGTAGTCAAGATTGCTTTGTTAATTTCACATTTATTCCTAAACAAACACCAGTCTTCAAAATTTCCATATATAATATCTATTAGTCGTGACAATGATTCTTCTTCAGATATATAAGGCAGCAGCAAGGTACGAGGAATTTTCACTTCATCTGTTCTGTTTGTTGGTTCTTAACCATTGCCAATACTTAATAAGTATGCTGCAAAGTCTGGATCTAATTGTGCCCGCATATTTTCAGTCAGCTGAATCTTTGTTAAGGCTGACCAAATATTGGAATATACTAAGCTTGCTGTGAGACAGTCTTGCTTGCTACCTTTTGATACAACCGGAAGTATTTGTCTAAAATCACCACCAAAAACCATTACTTTTCCACCAAAAGAACAGGATGATTCCATGAAATCTTGCAAAAGTCTATCAACTGCCTCAATGCATAATCTATGTGCCATGGGGGCTTCATCCCAGATGATTAGTTTTGCATCTTCAATTAATTTACCAGCTGAGCTTCGCTTGCTAATATTGCAAACGTATTTGTCATGGATATCAAGTGGAATTTTGAAGCGTGAATGAGCTGTTCGTCCACCAGGCAATAATGCTGCAGCAACACCTGAGCTTGCATTGGCCAATGCTACATAACCTTTTGATCTGACTTCTGCAAGTAGCACATGGTACAAGAAAGTCTTACCTGTTCCACCAGGGCCGTCTATGAAAAATAGACCCGGCTGGTTGTTGTAAACTTTTTCTTTAATCATTTCAAATGCTCTTCTTTGTTCAGTGTTTAATTTTGCAGCTACTTGTAAATCTTTGATATTTATTTCAAGATGTCTTTCAGATAATACCTCTCTTGACTCCACATTGTCTGTATCAAAGTTTACAAATCTGGGCAGCAAAGCCTACATGTTGATATTTTTTCCCATTGACTCTAAAATTCTGCTAATATGTTGTAGCATTTGGACATCAATCTGCTCATCAGTAGCAAACTGCAGCTTTCTAAAATCTTCTTGCATGAGCTCTCTGAATTTTATCCATAAAGCATGAGGATCGTTGGTTGGTAGATATACTAAAATTGTAGCAAAAAGTCGCCTTAAGCTCTACGGCATATAGAAAAGAGAAGCCTCTTGCAAACATTGTTCTTGAGCATCATTTGTGGCAAATAAACCTCTTAAAACTGCAGCCTCACGAAATGTACTATCATAATTGCCATCAATCGTTTTTAAGTCATCATATGATGTATGGCCTCTAACATGCAATAATAACAGCCGTGAAAAGTACCTTTCACCTTCTATTGGATTTGCAAGAACAATTCTGCCAATAACATGCCTTTGTTCTCTTCTTTTCCATCTCCGTTCACCTTGAAGCTAAACAAAATGTTCAGGGAATTCTTTGTATGTGTGTTGTTCTTTTTGCACTGATTGATCATATTTATTGAGTGTAAAAAATTCTGTTAGCATTGTTTTCTTCAAAAATGCATTACTCAGAACAGTTCGTAAGTCAACATCTTCTTCAAAGCTCATGTTCTGATAATTCTCCAAATGTAGTTGTAGATGTATCACAGCCGGCTGCATTTCATTCAGAGGAAATCGAAAAATACGCCACATTGCTTCAGGTGGTGAAACCCATCTTCCTGTTTGGAATTCTTTGATTTCATCTATAGCAGATGTTGTGTCATCACCATTTAGTTGGAAGTGAATACGGTCATGTCCCTTGTAGATGTACTTATAAATATATTTCACAGCAGTGATCGTGGAGCAGATTTCCACATTGATGTGACAGTTGAACTTTGCTAATAAGTATGGATTATGTGGAACGACCCATCGATTGTCAAGTAAGTGGCCACGAACTTGAACTTGAACTCTATTATTCCGCCTTCAATACAGAGGATATGAATTGAGTTGGTGTGTTGTATGTTCAGCCCAATCTTTAGGATAATGGTTTTTACAACTGCCATCACTCTTTATACAAACATTTGAAGGCTTCAATTTACCACATGGCCCATGCATCATATGTTTCTTCACAGCTTCAAATAGAAATGGATATTTTTTTTCAGCAGGTAGTTCAGCTGAGACTATTTTATCATAGGCATCCACTGAATAAATCTTTGCACTTGGCTTTAAGAGGAGTAAAAAATGGGCATGCGGTAGACCTCTTTTTTGAATTTCAACAACATAAGTTTAAGCAGCAATTTCCCCAAAAAAGTGCTTTTTGAACAGCTCATTCTTTAATTCTTGCAATTTTGCCCGAAAAACTCGAGCAATAAGATCAGGTCTATTTTCCACTACATCACTTTTCAGCATGTGTTCCTTATCTTCAGGCCAAGATGGATTACAAGTTATTGTTATAAAAAGGTCAGGTTTTCCGAATCTTTCAACTAATGTCATTGCATCAACATACCTTTGTCTCATATCTCGTGGTCCACCAATAAAAGATGCAGGTAGAATGATTCGCTGACCAACTTTTGATCCTCCAATTTGTCCGTGCATAACACTGTCCATGATTCCTTGTAATTGTTCTCTACGTAAATCTTTCTGCTTGCTTCTATAAAACTCCAGCCTTTGTGTCTCAATCTTCACATATATATCAACCACATATTGCTGCAACAATCTTCCGCTATGCAACAAAATGGAACTCCTACTGTGTCGCATTTGTAATTTGTAAGCATAATATTCCCGCATTGACACATATTCTGCTTTATTTCTGCCCTTATTTAAATCTGCATACATATTGTAATATTTTATATGTTAAATGAGATGAAAATAGTTGCAAATAGAGTTTTAGAAAAAAAGTGAAAAAAGAGTGGTTTAATTTACCTGTTTCCTCTTGAGAAAGCAGCTCTTCAACTGTTGATACTCCTTTTGGATCAAAAACGTTGGGGTGTCGTTGTTTCTCTGCTTCCAATCTAATATTAAAATTCTGAGCCTCTTTTATCCCTTCATGCCATCCAGTTTCACCAAAAGGATGCAATAATGGATATTACAATGGATCATAACAACCATAATAATATTGAATCTGGTGACTTCGTCCTTCTTTAGTGTAAACACGAATGTCTCTTTTAGATGATCCCTCAGATTCAGCATTTTCAACCCATAATGCTGCAACCTGAGAAGCAGTTGACTTATTGAAGACTCGTTGGTCGCTATCAGGATGCATTCTCAATGCTATTTGATATGATTCAAGGCTCTGAATGCTTCTCAGATATCGGAAAAAACAAGCGTATGGATTCTGATCCATAACTTCCATTAGTTTGACTATAATGTCTGCATTTACTTGCTGACATACTGCCATACGGTTTTCCAGCTCAAGTTCGGTATCATGAAAATAAAGTTGCAAGAAGCTGCCCCGACCTTCAGTTGGTTCTAAATTGTTGAGGAAATGGTATATTTGGCCTTGGAATTTAATGATGTATGTACCACTGTTTTTATTTGCCAATGTCTTATCATAACAAACACCCAAAGAAGTGAATGCAAATATATTGTTGTATGTCCGCACAAATCTACGAAAAGCAGAACTTTGAGTTGAATCGCCTAAAAATAAATCCTTTAACACCTTTGGCAGTTGATGTTCAGACAGCACAATTTGGCCTTGTAAGCAGCAAAGGTATTTGCTTTCACGATGAAATTTGATGGCTCGACAGTGTTTACAATCAGTTGCTGCAAGTAAGATATCAGGGCTGCCAACAATAGAGTCTAGCAATCCTATGCCTGCTGATCCTTTTTTACCTACTGAATGACACAGAGGAATTATATATATTGTCAGAAATCATTTTTCATATACAATAGGAAGAAACGGATGAGCAAACAGAAGTCATGTATAATAAGTAAAAACAGCTGTTGTTTTTCTGTTCTCATAATAACATTGTAAATGTGGTTCGTGCTTAAACTACACAACACATATACTGAGAAATAGTAACATTGTACAAATGTGAAGCACAATGCTACAGAAAATAATGGAATGCAAGAAATGACAAGATCATTCCCATTTAGACAATTAATTTCTGCTCAAAGCTATACTTATTTCATGTGTTATTCTTCAATAATATGTTTTTTTATTTTTTTGCTGTTATGTGTGTTTTGCTAGGATGCTGGATGACAATGATTTCATCGAACCAATTCCAATGTCTTTCAACAGCCTAATGCCTTAATCAATCTCTAAACATTTTTTTATTCAAGTTGCATTTGTGGAAGTGTTGGGATTTTTTTGATACAAACTTATGCTGCTTGCTATCTTTCCAATTAGAGGAATTGATCTAGCAACAGTTTTAATGGCTAGCTGTTTCCTTCCATCGAAAATTTCATCTCTCTCACAAAGCTGTAGGTCCTTTCTTATGAGTAAAAAAGATAGAGATTTGGTAGGACCCTGGAAAAGGATCATGATTAGTAAAGGTGATCTAAAATGAGACTTTATAAAATTAGTATTATTTATTAAAAGCATTTAGTTTTTTTTTATGGGAAAATGATGCAGAATTGATCCATTGAACCTAATTACATAGGCTTTCAATTGTAGTACAAGCAGCAACAATTACATAGCATGTTTGTGTACAAAAAATCAGATACAACAATTTTTTCTGACAATATTGTATAGCTAAACATGAAGGAAAGCCAGTAAACCTTTACAGAAGAAACATTTGCCAAAGGGCTTCAAAAAGGTTGATCTGGAACAAATTATCATCTAGTGTCATTCTTGGTGAAACAGAATAGGACAAAGCTTTGTCTAACTTTATGTGTAGACAATCACAGTGGTATGACTTGCATGAATGATTAATAACATTCCAAATGTGGCTCATGCCTAAACTACACAAGACATATACTGAGAAACAGTTCAAAGCATTGTTAAAAAGGAAGTAAACATTGCTACAAATGTGAAGCACCATGGTACAGAAAATAATGGAATGCAAGACTCCAAGTTTAAGTAGATAGGTACATGAGTTCTCATGATTTATGCCAGACATGCATGAACAGGCTCTATTTTAAGGTCGTAAACAAATTTTCACTTGGGAAGGAATCTTGCTGTAACAAAAAGCTGTGAAGAACACATACAATGTGCCTACATAGGAAAAAACTAATGCAAAATGATTACCAATTGATGCAATGGGTCTTTATATAAGCAGGCTATATCAGATAAGGAAATTAGGTAAACAGCAGAAGACCATATATAATGGCAATAGCATTAAAGCTTCTTTGTTACCTTAAATGAGTAGTTGAAGTAAGCATCATATTTTTTTTAGATCGAATGCAAAGTGCTTTTTGTTTGCATAAGTATAATTCTCAATAGATGATTGAATGTTTTCAATGGTATATAAAATAATAGAAGAATAAAATGGCAACAAAGAATCAATGTGGGAGTAAAAACGTAAGCTCAGCAATACATAAAGCTCAGAATATAGTGATTGCTGATTTGAGTATTTTTATTATAAGTAAGAAGTGGATGAAATCAACAGATAGCAACGTAAAACAACTACGAATATGAGAAAATGAATGAGATGCAAGCTGTTGAGAAGAAGCAACAAAATAAGTTCACCGAAATGAGTTGTTGCCTAATTTTTTTCTTTGTTGCTGGAACTCTGCACTTAGAAGCAGCGAAGTTACATTGATTTGGTTAAAAGGGCTACATACAATGTCAAGTAATCTAATCTACCTAACCTACCCACTTTATTTCTCAATTATAGCTAAAATTCTCCGGAGGCTAAAAAAACCCACTACCCACCATACTAACCAGGTTGAAAACTTTCACTTTATTCTATCACCTAAACTGAGGTGTTTCATGGATTATCCTGTGTTATTATGAGCATGAATTTACTGTCAAGTTACATGCAGTCCGTCAAGAATGGGCAAACAATGATTGTAAACAAAAAGTGAAATGAACAATTGTATTTCATCGATAGGCAAGAATATGAAGACACAAATGCTTACTTTTTGTCTTTGTCATCTCAGAGCTTATAAGTTCACTATCAAATTTTTGCTCTGCAGCTACTGCATCAAGTCTATTACTTAAACTGACGCCATGATTTGTGTCAAACAATGCACCTGTCAAAAGTAACAATTTCATTCTAAAATTTCTATTCGATTAACAAGATACTTGGTGCATTGTGTAAAAGAGTGCTGGTTGTATTATGCAACTGATTGTGCTAAATTGACAATGTTGTTTCTAACAATACACTATGCTTTTGGTATGAACCATTAGAAGCAATGCAGATTTTATCCATATGAAAGTAGAATAAAACTGGACAGAAGATAATCATGTAGGGTTTTGGCTTAACCGTTTGTCCAAAGGGGTCCAAAATTACGCCTTGTAAATTAAGGCATTCCCCAACATCAATATGTTCATTAGCAGCATATGTTGGAAGATGCATGTGAAACCCAGTTCATTTTCTTTCTCTTGTAGCTGCACATTACACAGAAAGGAAAAAAAAAACCTTTAAATTGTATATGTGAAGCTAAGCAGATTGAAGTTCTACTGATGCTCAGCTTCAGTAAAGCAGGTTTTATTTACCATTTGATTAGGTCATCAAAAATAATTTTTACATGTGTTTGTAAACCTGTATATAGTTTGTTGTTCCATGGCCTGAACATCTGAACCAATAATGAGGTTGTACATATGCAAATAACCATATTGTTAATCATTCGTGATAAAGCATTTCACTTGCTAAAAAATTAAAACAACTGCAAGGGAGAGTTATTTGAAAATAATAGTAAGGCTACATCTCATAAAAACATGAGTAGTTCCATTCGATTTGTCAAATACAAAATAAGATAGAAATGACAATGCTTACCTTTGTTGTTTCTTCTTCGCGAGCCTAGAACTTGGGTATGCAATCTACTGTCTTCCGATACAACATACGCGGTATTAGTTAGTCCTTCGTGAACAGTATTTTCGGATGGCTCACCTGGACAGCAACCGTGCGAAAAAAATTGAGAAATCAGCCAGTGCCACAAATTTTGCTGTATAACAAGGACGACGGTAATAGCACTCCTAACCTGGTTCATATATGCTGAAGCTACTCATAATGCCTTTCATTTTCAAACGAAGATATGCTTCATGACCAACCACTTGTGTAGCTACATAGACATACATTTAGTACAACATGTATGAATTTTGTGCAGTCATGAAAATCACATGAAATATAATAAACCAAGATGTAAAGCTTATTTGACATTACAGCGTGACACAAGTATTCTGAAAATTTACAGACTGTTTGAAACCAAAGTACCTTGGGACATCTCTATACGGTGTTTAGTGAGTGATTCACTACACCGTCCAGTCATGCTTGCTGCCAGGTTTTTTTCACAGCCAATTTTACATATCGTTGGCACATCAACATTGTATGTTTGATTATCAAGCACAGCAGTTAAGCCCTGCTCAGATTCATGCTTTTCGTTATGTTGCCAATCATCCATGCTCTTCATCATATTCATCAGCAAATTCTTTTTCTTTTTCTGCGCATATGCTTCCCTTCTTTTTCGAAGTCGTTCCAACTTAACACTTTCACTAATATGGTTTTTTTTTCCCTGAAAGCTCATCGCAACATTGTATGTTTCATTATCATACACAGCAATTGAGGCCTCGTCAGACTCATTCTTTTGATTATGTTGCCAATCATCCATGCTCTTCATCATATTTGTAAGCAAATCCTTTTTCTTTTTCTGCGCATATGCTTCCCTTCTTTTCCGAAGTCTTTCCAACTTAACACTTTCACTAATCTGTTTTCTTTCCCTCCCCCCCAAGTTTATTACAACCTTTTCTTCAGCAGGCACATTTGTATTTTTTTTACATTATCATGCACAGCAATTGAGGGCTTGTCAGACTCATTTTTTGATTATGTTGCCAATCATCCATGCTCTTCATCACATTAGTAAGCAAATCCTTTTTCTTTTTCTGCGCATATGCTTCCCTTCTTTTCCGAAGTTTTTCCAGCTTAACAGTTTCACTCATCTCTTTTCTTTCCCCCCCCCCCCCAAGTTCATTGCAATCTTCTCTTCAGTAGGCATATTTGTATGTTTTTCGGGAATAATTTTCCTCTTCTCTATTCCCCTCTTTATATACGGGCCTGTCATAATGCTACCTTTGTGATAGTTTACAGGGCAACAACACTCATAAGCTTCACACACTTCTTAAAGCACTACACTTTCCGTCCTACATTTCTAAAACACTAATCATAGTATAGCAGTAGCAGAAAAACTACAAGCATAAAGCAATCCAAAAGCAACACAGGAAATGATATTATACGCAGCATGACTGGAGTTACATAACCATGAGAATGTGTAGAAGAGAAATATGAAATGATAAAACACATGCATCTTCATTCCAATTGCAGACCAATCTGCTGAATGCATTACTGAACCAAAATAGGTGGTCTGCAAGAAAACCATTTTTTGGAATTTTCAGAAGCAGGCATCTCGTTTCATGCAGGAGGAAACGTGAAAAACCAAAGCATATGGAATGTCGGTGCATCCAGATGATGTAATCAATGCTTTATACGCAGCTCATGCAAACGAACAATTGGAAAACACATCAAAAAACTTAAAGAATAGTCACACCAATGAGTGAAGAATTTCAAACAGAGTCAGCAAAACAGCAAACAAAATGACGAAGCAACGAATCAGAAACCAAATAATCATTGCGATCATAAAAATGAAAGGTGTAAAAAAAATTCATAAAATACTAACACCAATATTATAGTAAGTTAAAATAAAATACTCACACCAATATTACAGCAAGTTAAAGTGAACTGAGCAAACAGCAGGACGAATACAGAGGCAAACAGTGAGAAGTAGTCAAAGCAGAGTTAAAAATTGATGAGAAAGAAAACAAATGCTAAACAAGAATAACCTGAAAGAAGTCTGAGAAGTGAGAAGAATCAGTTCAATGAACAGCTGTCTAACTTTAACATTGACAGCTAAAAGGTGCTACCCTAAATAGACAGCTCTTTCTTGTAGCTGATTTTTGGAGCACCATCCTAAACAGGCAGCTGCTGGCATCTGCTGGGAGGGGGGGAACAAAGAATCCAGCAGTAAAGCACAAAGGCTATGTACTGGAAAGACACCTTTACCCTGACAACCAAACATGCTTGGTGACAAATTTCTTAACTCCCTCTTTTATGTCATGTGTGTAGTTCCAGCGGAAAGACAATTTTAGTCCTTCCTAAGCAAGCATATTCAAGAGGAGTTTGTTGACAAAAATCTGTTAATTCCCTTTTAGAACTAATGCTAAGGGAGTGGCTACACTTTGCGCAGGATACTGGGCATGGGAAGTGGGAGGGAAGGGCCGTATGTTTGTATGGGATACTTGTTGCAACTAAATTTTTATAGAAAGAGATAGTTTAATTTTTTGTTTGTTTACTTGGATGTTTGACTTTTTTTTGTATTTTCGTAAGAACTTCTCTTTTCCCTGATAGGGGCATCTTTATCCATGTTAGGGTGAAAAGTAGCGATTAAAAATATAGAACTACAAGAAGGGGAAGAAGTAGCAGACTGTTCACAAACCATTTGTTCTTCCCATTGGAGCAAATCTCCTATTCAAAAGGAAACTTTTATAGAAGGAATTGCAAAATAAGAGAAACTACATTGTTGTATGAAAAAATCCAAAAAAATATATTCAAGAATCCAAAAAAATATATAATGAATAGTTCTCTAGGTAGACAGATATATATATTTAAATTTTCACAGAGACTCTATGCATGCCTACAGAAGCTAATCACAGTGATGCTGAATCCCATGTATGTAAAGCATTTTCCTCATTGTCCATATCAAATTCTATCGCAAGGCTTGTGGGATTAATCTTAAATGGAACCGTTGGAGGAGTTTGATACTAAAAAGCAGGAGTTGCTCTGCTAGCAGAGAAGTTAGATGCTCTTCGTTGATCATGAACTGATACAGCACGGACATATTTTTGTAGTTGTTTAATTTGTGTATTCAGCTGCGTCCTAACATCAGACAAGTAAAGAGTCATTTTGTTTCATATTTTCCTCAATGCACAAAAAGAAGAAAGATAGATTGTGTTTGCTAAACTCTTCAATCTAAATGTCGTAGGTTTTATGAACGCCAAAAAATGAAGACAGGTGATAATCAAACCCTTGTTCACAAAGCTTTTCTATCTGACCTGCGGTCAAGTTAGTAATATTGTGAAGAAGGTAAATAGATATTTCAGTTAGTTTGTGGACAAAATCCTAACTCGATTAAGAATAGAATCCTGCATAAAGACTGAACAAAATAGAAGGTAACAGAACTACATACCTGAAACCCATGACTGCACTGGTTGCACAACTTTGGTGGCAAACATGTTTCCTCATGCATCACAAATTTTTTTTTCTTTACAGTCGGAGTGATTGGAGGATGCGTAAAAGCTGATGGTTGAGGAATATAACTTGACTGCTGTTGTTACATAACTATTTGCTGCAAATCAATATTCTAAAACAAATTATTGAAAAATGAAAAGATGAGTTAACTAAAAAACCATTTATCATCAAAGACAAATTTTGTATAACCGAAAAGATTTATGGAATATCTTATGACTTTATTCATTATCCATCCAAGTGGGAAGGTTAAAATAACGGAAAATGTGACAGTGGTTTCACTATGAGTACAGTAGAACATGAAAATGTGATACCTCAAATATCTTACCATCTTCAGTGCCATCTTCATCTGTGTATCCAGATCTTTCCATGTCATTGATTCGCTCTGCATGATTGGTAGGTACTCCATTACGGACTGTGGATAAGAGTTATTACTAACGGATGTATAGATGTCAGTCTGGATATCGAAGGACTTGCTGTCTTCTTGTACAACATTTGCAGATGATGTAAAAGAAAGTCTCCCATACCTTCTGTAGTGATGACCTCTGATACTACTTTCACTGAATCTTTTATGTGTGTGTACCATTGGTTGGTATGTGCTTTTGTTCTCAGATGTGGGATTTTCAATAGTTTGCCAAACTCTCGACATGCAGAAACACTAAAACGTTTTGGCAATGGTAGTCTTTTTCATGGGTTTACATAGGTCTTTAAAGAAAGCCAAAGCCTCGTAAGAACTTGTCAAACCTGCCAAAGTGTTAAAATCCAATAAAATGGTAGAGTTGTTATGTATGGTGAATTGAAATAGAGATAAAACTCATTTGAAAACAGTTAAAAATAAGGTTTTAACAAAAAAATACTACTTAAGAAGTTGATGTACAGAATGAATGGTTTTTTTTTTCTTTCACCAACATATGGAAACTCATTTTGATTTTGGAGTGTAGCAAAATTCTTAGAAGTTCATCCAGCCACTTTGATGATCAGCAATGTATTTCATGACCTTCAAAACTGAAGAAGTGTCATAAAGAATGAGCAATTGCGGTTCCACTAGATTTACCTGGAGATTTCAGCATCAAATATTGTAAAAAGAAGTAACTCAAGGCAAAGAGAAAAATGTGGCTTCAGCTGACAACTGCGCCAATCGTAAAGCTTCTTCACTCTTGTCCCTCTGTTGAAAGGGCAATCCAATAAATTTTCAAGGGAAAAACTTGAGAAAGAGTTTGCAAACCCTAACAACAGTTCAGGTAATTCTTTACATATGTCAGCCAGTTCCTGCATGGGTTTCTCAAGACACATAATCTCTATAATCACAAGAGGGAAACACTGCAATACTCTCTGGGGAGATAAAGATACAACGTTATTTTTTTCTAAACAAATTTAAAGATTTTAAACCATATATAGACCATAAGATATTCTGCAAACTAACCAAAGCTTCAGAAATAAATAAACTCCAGTTACATCCATGAGAATTAGTTTTTATCATTGATAATATGTTTATCATAAAACTAATGTCACAGGCTCACAATGCTAGCACCATTCACATTTACCAATTCCTCCTTAAAATTTATCAAATTTAAACTAAATGAATCCACCATTTGTAAATGGATTGCATTTCACAAAAGCTCCATGAAAATTGTCTACCTACGTAAGGCAATCCTCTTCCACTATCCTAGTTTGAGGCATACCTGAAGAAGATATCGAAGACAATGTAAAATAGTTTGAGTTTGAGGAGATGACTGAAAACATGGGAACTCTGTACATGCTGAAAAAGACATTCTTTGGGAAACACGAACTACAACTCCAGCATTGGGAAGCAGACGAAGAGGATATATCTCGCTGTCAAATTCCAGCTCTGGGTCCAACTGAGAGTTCATACAAAAAGTTTCAAATAAATCGCATCCCTTAAAGTAAAATGATACAAGACAATAAGCCTCTGATTCAAAAGTGATCTGTAAGACTGGAATACAGAAAATAGCTTCATCTTCACAAATTACAAATAGCAATTACAGTCAGAAACCATCATCAATATGCCAAATACTTCTGGAAGAGTCCTACAAATATGGCTAAAGAAAATATTACAACATTACCTAATAAAGCACCAACCTTTTCACATTTCAGAGATCAGTGTGCAAAGGTGTTAGCTTTGGCTCTTTAATCCACCTTGACATGCATTAGAGTGCCGATGAGATTTTCTGGGAGGATGCTCAGAGGTACTAAGTACCTGACCAACTTTTAATCTTTTGCAACTCGAACAACCAAGCCACTGGGTGTTTGAACAGTTTTTAGGTGACCTGAACCAATCAGATCTGTCAGATGAAATCTCATATCCAGCAGAGAAAGTTAAGCTAAAAAGATCTAGTTAGACTGATGGACATTTCCAGACTTTCAAATGCACATCTTCTTCCACTGTCTCAAAGGTATGATATCTCATTACTACTGAGTAATAAAGCTAGATGCTAGCTGCATAGCTTTAAAGTCCATACAGCAGAGCTTTCCTTCACCATCTTGCTTTATTACTCAGAGCAGTGTTTAGCACAAGGTATCTGACATCTTTTTATCTCAAAGAATGACTAATAAAAATGGCATTAATAAGATCAATAATCACATTAGGCAAATGACAGCCTAGAAAACAGGTGCCAATATGTACCATTGTATCATAGTTCAAAAATATATACATATATGTGGCTGAAAAAATCAATTATGATTCATTTAGTTAGCAATCAACGATTACTTATTACCCCATTATCACGCCAAAACTTTTGCATATCATAAATTTTGCACTAATTGTGTGAAGTTGGTGTTGAAGAAGTAGAGTTGAATGGTGTAGGGAAAATAAAGACTACAAGGAATGAAACTGTCTTGACGCTTACCTGTGAAAGGCCCTTGAGCACCGAACCAATATTTGGAATTGCAAACCAGTACATGTTGGGGTCAATAAGTTGCCGAGTCTGGAAAAAAAGCAGTAACAGAATCAGAATGAAAAATAGAAACAAGGAACAATAAGAATAAAAAATCAAAACACCACCACCAACCCAGAAGTTATAGATGAAAACAAAACACCACCACCAACCAAAAAAAATTGAAGAAGTTCAGATAAACTCACCAGAAGGCCAGCATTAATTAAAAGAGAAATGTGTTCCTCTTTTACCTTTCCGGGCAACGAGAGAAGTGAACGCTATCAAGGAAACCAAAAAGACCACAAGAAAAAAGATTCAAGTTACTCAAGAGTCATTATAAAATTTTAATGCAGATAATAAGAATGACCTTTCACAATCTTAAACTAAAACATAGAATTTGACTTCAAAAACCAATTTTTTCCATCATGACAATAAATGCTTGACCATAGTTAAATAAAACAACTCAAATTTGGTCCCATAATTGACATGAGAAAGTAGAATCCTGTTCAAAGGAGATGAAAAACGAAGATGTTATTGCAGAAGACAAATCTCTCCATGGTATAACACGTTGCCAATAAACTTATCTTATAAGTTATTAATTTTTCCCCTTGATATTTATCTACTATATTACATCAATACATATATATGCATAATTTTGGAAATAGTTTCTCATGCTCACAGGTTTCTACATAGAAATTTTCATTTGATAGACCGTAATTTCAGAAAAGTGTTATCCATCTTCACAGAACAATCCATAAATATTGAAGGAAATTCAACCTCTGGTATAGAGCGCTTACAAGTTCTTGATGTCCAATACTGGGATCTAGCTTGGATAGAATAACGTGTGCATTAAACCAATCAAAAATTGCGAGATCATCTTGGCTCTTTGCTTCAAGTCTTTTGACAGCCCATGCAATCTAAAATAGTAATGACAATGGTGACAAATCCAGAAATATCATTCCGATAGTTGTTTGTACAGTAGTAAGTAAGTACATATAAAACTAAGTTTTCCAGGATTAGGGCACAACGGAGAACATGAAACGTAAAATGGCTGGACTCAAATACAAATAAAAGTACCATCAAATAACACCAATAAATAAACTTGACAGTACCAAAGAATAAGTTTATCGGGCAATCAACACAAAACCTGACGTCCAACTCACCATTCGCATATAATCTACAGAAAGAAAGAAAGAATCATTTCAGGAATACTCAACCAACCAACCTGGCTTTGGTAGTCATCTAGGAACATTATAGCATGATCATCTTGTCCAGTATTTAACTTGAAAATGCGTATAATCCTCTCCCCTTTTAAAGACTGCAAAAGATAGATACAAATAGTTGAAAAGGTTAAAATGGCTACCAACAGTTGGCGCATTAAATAGAAAACAAAAAGAAACATAGACTAAATAGAGAGAAGCTCAACAAAATGGAGTGCACAAAAAAACTTGAGGAGAAGCGAAAATTGGGACAAAGAGTTTCAAAAATCCTATATAGTGCTTCAACACAAGCTTATATCCAGTGCAATTGATAAATGCTGCATACCTCTAATTCCCTATCCACTTGTGTCCTATCCATAACACTGTTGTATAACTGCGATCTTAAAATGAAAGGCTGAATGGAAATCTGAAGATGCACAATTAGTAGGTGATGGAATTTGTAGCTATCAAAATAAATAATCAACAAAATACAGCTCAAATTAGAGCAGTCAGAGTGTTAATTGAGTTTGTAAACAACATGCAAATAATTGAAGTTTCCAAGTCCTTGCCAACAAAACTTGCAAAAAACAAAATACTTGAGATTCAATTATGGAAATTTCTCTTCTAAAAACATGTGTTCTTTACAGTTACAGCTCATAATATAGGACAGTGTGATCCACTTAATTAATAACTTTTATTTACGTAAACCTACCAAAGACAATTTGGAGATTTACAGAACGATTAGCCCACAGAAACTTGTAGGCAAAAAAAATAAACAACAGAACAAACAAAGAATCATAGCTTAGGACAGTGGCTGTATCATTCCCATGAACAAGAGGCTTATAAGTATTGTATAGATAAAATGTAAATTGAAGGAAATCAATTACGAACTGAAAGCTATGAAAACCATCTCGAAGCAGAAAAAACAATCTAATTTGTTACCATGACCATGAAGGACAATTCCACAGGACAAAGGACTGCCTAAGGCCATGTGAAAATTGTAAAAGAGATATGCAGAGAAAACCAGAAAGGAGGAGAATCAAATTCCCCTTTAATAAATTGAGAAACAAGTTACCTAAAGATGAACAAAAAAAGCTAAGATTAATAATCGTAAGAATCAACAAAGAAAAGCAGTAAATCTGGAATTACCCAAGCATTAAAACCCACACAACTGCCGAAATACATACAACAATGAAAAATCTAAAAACCAGTTTAAACAAAAAAAATTAGAAACCGAGCAGAAATTGATGAAGATTACAACCCTAAAATTCCATGCCCAGCCTCTTTTGTCCTGCCTTCCTTAAAGCTCATCCTAAACAGACAACTCCTTGCAGGTGGTGGAGGCAGCAAAATTGAAGCGAGAATACAGGTTTACCCCCTCAAACAAGCATGTCGAAGAGCACCACGGAAGAAAAGACTCACTAAGTTGGGCCCCCTCTGATGCATATTGTGTGTGTATGTCAAGCAAAAAGACAATTGTACCCCTCCAAGCACACATGTTGAAGAAGAGCTTTCCAAAAACTCCCCCTTATATGTAATGTATAGATATTATGTATGAATTTGTTGAATCCAGAAGCCATATCTATACATTACATATAAGGGGGAGTTTTTGGAAAGCTCTTCTTCAACATGTGTGCTTGGAGGGGTACAATTGTCTTTTCGCTTGACATACACACACAATACGCATCAGAGGGGGCCCGGCTTAGTGAGTCTTTTCTTCCGTGATGCTCTTCGACATGCTTGTTTGAGGGGGTAAACCTGTATTCTCGCTTCAATTTTGCTGCCTCCACCACCTGCAAGGAGTTGTCTGTTTAAGATGAGCTTTAAGGAAGGCAGGACAAAAGAGGCTGGGCCAGGAATTTTAGGGTTGTAATCTTCATCAATTTCTGCTCGGTTTCTATTTTTTTTTTGTTTAAACTGGTTTTCAGATTTTTCATTGTTGTATGTATTTCGGCAGTTGTGTGGGTTTTAATGCTTGGGTAATTCCAGATTTACTGCTTTTCTTTGTTGATTCTTACGATTATTAATCTTAGCTTTTTTTGTTCATCTTTAGGTAACTTGTTTCTCATTTTATTAAAGGGGAATTCGATTCTCCTCCTTTCTGGTTTTCTCTGCATATCTCTTTTACAATTTTCACATGGCCTTAGGCAGTCCTTTGTCCTGTGGAATTGTCCTTCATGGTCATGGTAACAAATTAGATTGTTTTTTCTGCTTCGAGATGGTTTTCATAGCTTTCAGTTCGTAATTGATTTCGTTCAATTTACATTTTATCTATACAATACTTATAAGCCTCTTGTTCATGGGAATGATACAGCCACTGTTCTAAGCTATGATTCTTTGTTTGTTATGTTGTTAATTTTTTTCCCTACAAGTTTCTGTGAGCTAATCGTTCTGTAAATCTCCAAATTGTTTTTGGTAGGTTTACGTAAATACAAGTTATTAATTAAGTGGATCACACTATCCTATATTATGAGCTGTAACTGTAAAGAACACATGTTTTTGGAAGAGAAATTTCCATAATTGAATCTCAAGTATTTTGTTTTTTGCAAGTTTTGTTGGCAAGGACTTGGAAACTTCAATTATTTGCATGTTGTTTGCAAACTCAATTAACACTATGACAGCTCTAATTTGAGCTGTATTTTGTTGATTATTTATTTTGACAGCTACAAATTCCATCACCTACTAATTGTGTATCTTCAGATTTCCATTCAGCCTTTCATTTTAAGATCGCAGTTATACAACAGTGTTATGGATAGGACACAAGTGGATAGGGAATTAGAGGAATGAAGCATTTATTAATTGCACTGGATATAAGCTTGTGTTGAAGCACTATATAGGATTTTTGAAACTCTTTGTCCCAATTTTCACTTCTCCTCAAGTTTTTTTGTGCACTCCATTTTGTTGAGCTTCTCTCTATTTAGTCTATGTTTCTTTTTGTTTTCTTTTTAATGCGCCAACTGTTGGCAGCCATTTTAACCTTTTCAACTATTTGTATCTGTCTTTTGCAGTCTTTAAAAGGGGAGAGGATTATACACATTTTCAAGTTAAATACTGGACAAGATGATCATGCTATAATGTTCCTAGATGACTACCAAAGTCAGGTTGGTTGGTTGAGTATTCCTGAAATGATTCTTTCTTTCTTTCTGTAGATTATATGCGAATGGTGAGTTGGACGTCAGGTTTTGTGTTGATTGCACGATAAACTTATTCTTTGGTACTGTCAAGTTTATTTATTGGTGTTATTTGATGGTACTTTTATTTGTATTTGAGTCCAGCCATTTTATGTTTCATGTTCTCCGTTGTGCCCTAATCCTGGAAAACTTAGTTTTATATGTACTTACTGACTAATGTACAAACAACTATCGGAATGATATTTCTGGATTTGTCACCATTGTCATTACTATTTTAGATTGCATGGGCTGTCAAAAGACTTGAAGCAAAGAGGCAAGATGATCTCGCAATTTTTTATTGGTTTAATGCACACGTTATTTCATCCAAGCTAGATCCCAGTATTGGACATCAAGAACTTGTAAGCGCTCTATACCAGAGGTTGAATTTCCTTCAATATTTATGGATTGTTCTGTGAAGATGGCTCACACTTTTCTGAAATTACGGTCTATCAAATGAAAATTTCTATGTAGAAACCTGTGTGTATGAGAAACTATTTCCAAAATTATGCATATATATGTATTGATGTAATATAGTAGATAAATATCAAGGGGAAAAATTAATAACTTATAAGATAAGTTTATTGGCAACGTGTTATACCATGGAGAGATTTGTCTTCTGCAATAACATCTTCGTTTTTCATCTCCTTTGAACAGGATTCTACTTTCTCATGTCAATTATGGGACCAAATTTGAGTTGTTTTATTTAACTATGGTCAGGCATTTATTGTCATGAAGGACAAAATTGGTTTTTGAAGTCAAATTCTATGTTTTAGTTTAAGATTGTGAAAGGTCATTCTTATTATCTGCTGACTCTTGAGTAACTTGAATCTTTTTTCTTGTGGTCTTTTTGGTTTCCTTGATAGCGTTCACTTCTCTCGTTGCCCGGAAAGGTAAAAGAGGAACACATTTCTCTTTTAATTAATGCTGGCCTTCTGGTGAGTTTATCTGAACTTCTTTAATTTTTTTTAGTTGGTGGTGGTGTTTTGTTTTCATCTATAACTTCTGGGTGGGTCTATGCCCCTAGCCTAAATTTGGCGTCAAGCTTGACATGAATTCTGATTTTTTATTCTTATTGGTCCTTGTTTCTATTTTTCATTCTGATTCTGTTACTGTTTTTTTTCCAGACTCGGCAACTTATTGACCCCAACATGTACTGGTTTGCAATTCCAAATATTGGTTCGGTGCTCAAGGGCCTTTCATAGGTAAGCATCAAGACAGTTTCATTCCTTGTAGTCTTTATTTTTCCTACACCATTCAACTCTACTTCTTCAACACCAACTTCACACAATTAGTGCAAAATTTATGATATGCAAAAGTTTTGGCGTGATAATGGGGTAATAAGTAATCGTTGATTGCTAACTAAATGAATCATAATTGATTTTTTCAGGCACATATATGTATATATTTTTGAACTATGATACAATGGTACATATTGGCACCTGTTTTCTAGGCTGTCATTTGCCTAATGTGATTATTGATCTTATTAATGCCATTTTTATTAGTCATTTTTTTAGATAAAAAGATGTTAGATACCTTGTGCTAAACACTGCTCTGAGTAATAAAGCAAGATGGTGAAGGAAAGCTCTGTTGTATGGACTTTAAAGCTATGCAGCTAGCATCTAGCTTTATTACTCAGTAGTAATGAGAGCAACTCCTGCTTTATAGTATCAAACTCCTCCAACGGTTCCATTTAAGATTAATCCCACAAGCCTTGCGACAGAATTTGATATGGACAATGAGGAAAATGCTTTTCATACATGGGATCATCACTGTGATTAGCTTCTGTAGGCATGCATAGAGCCTCTGTGAAAATTTAAATATATATATCTGTCTACCTAGAGGACTATTCATTATATATTTTTTTGGATTCTTGAATATATTTTTTTGGATTTTTGAATACATCAATGTAGTTTCTCTTATTTTGCAATTCCTTCTATAAAATTTTCCTTTTGAATAGGAGATTTGCTCCAATGGGAAGAACACATGGTTTGTGAACAGTCTGCTACTTCTTCCCCTTCTTGTAGTTCTATGTTTTTAATCGCTACTTTTCACCCTAACATGGATAAAGATGCCCCTATCAGGGAAAAGAGAAGTTCTTACGAAAATACAAAAAAAAAGTCGAACATCCAAGTAAACAAACAAAAAATTAAACTATCTCTTTCTATAAAAATTTAGTTGCAACAAGTATCCCATACAAACATACAGCCCTTCCCTCCCACATCCCATGCCCAGTAGCTTGCGCAAAGTGTAGCCACTCCCTTAGCATTAGTTCTAAAAGGAATTAACAGATTTTTGTCAACAAACTCCTCTTGAATATGCTTGCTTAGGAAGGACTAAAATTGTCTTTTCGCTGGAACTACACACATGACATAAAAGAGGGAGTTAAGAAATTTGTCACCAAGCATGTTTGGTTGTTAGGGTAAAGGTGTCTTTCCAGTACATAGCCTTTGTGCTTTACTGCTGGATTCTTTGTTCCCCCCTCCCAGCAGATGCTAGCAGCTGCCTGTTTAGGATGGTGCTCCAAAAATCAGCTACAAGAAAGAGCTGTCTGTTTAGGATGGCTCCTTTCAGCTGTCAATGTTAAAGTTGGACAGCTGTTTATTGAACTGATTCTTCTCACTTCTCAGACTTCTTTCAGGTCATTCTTTTTCAGTATTTGTTTTTTTTCTCATCAATTTTTAACTCTGCTTTGACTACTTCTCACTGTTTGCCTCAGTATTCGTCCTGCTGTTTTCTTAGTTCACTTTAACTTATGAGTGTTGCCTTGTAAACTATCACAAAGGTAGCATTATGACAGGCCCGTATATAAAGAGGGGAATAGAGAAGAGGAAAATTATTCCTGAAAAACATACAAAATATGCCTGCTGAAGAGAAGATTGCAATGAACTTGGGGGGGAAAAGAAAAGAGATGAGTGAAACTGTTAAGTTGGAAAACTTCAGAAAAGAAGGGAAGCATATGCGCAGAAAAAGAAAAAGGATTTGCTTACCAATGTGATGAAGTGCATGAATGATTGGCAACATAATCAAAAGAATGAATCTGACAAGCCCTCAATTGTTGTGCATGATAATGTAAAAAAATACAAATGTGCCTGCTGAAGAAAAGGTTGCAATAAACTTGGGGGGAAAAGAAAACAGATTAGTGAAAGTGTTAAGTTGGAAAGACTTCAGAAAAGAAGGGAACCATATGCGCAGAAAAAGAAAAAAGGATTTGCTTACGAATGTGATGAAGAGCATGGATGATTGGCAACATAATCAAAAGAATGAGTCTGACGAGGCCTCAATTGCTGTGCATGATAATGAAACATACAATGTTGCGATGAGCTTGCAGGGAAAAAAACCATATTAGTGAAAGTGTTAAGTTGGAACGACTTCGAAAAAGATGGGAAGCATATGCGCAGAAAAAGAAAAAGAATTTGCTGATGAATATGATGAAGAGAATGGATGATTGGCAACATAATGAAAAGCATGAATCTGAGCAGGGCTTAACTGTTGTGCTTGATAATCAAACATACAATGTTGATGTGCCAACGATATGTAAAATTGGCTGTGAAAAAAACCTGGCACCAAGCATGACTGGACGGTGTAGTGAAGCACTCACTAAACACGGTATAGAGATGTCCTAAGGTACTTTGGTTTCAAACAGTCTGTAAATTTTCAGAATACTTGTGTCACGCTGTAATGTCAAATAAGCTTTACATCTTGGTTTATAATATTTCATGTGATTTTCATGACTGCACAAAATTCATACATGTTGTACTAAATGTATGTCTATGTAGCTACGCAAGTGGTTGGTCATGAAGCATATCTTCGTTTGAAAATGAAAGGCATTATGAGTAGCTTCAGCATATATGAACCAGGTTAGGAGTGCTATTACCGTCGTCCTTGTTATACAGCAAAATTTGTGGCACTGACTGATTTCTCAATTTTTTTCGCACGGTTGCTGTTCAGGTGAGCCATCCAAAAAGACTGTTCACGAAGGACTAACTAATACCCCGTATGTTGTATCTGAAGACAGTAGATTGCATACCAAAGTTCTAGGCTCGCGAAGAAGAAACAACAAAGGTAAGCATTGTCATTTCTATCTTATTTTGTATTTGTCAAATCAAATGGAACTACTCATGTTTTTACGAGATGTAGCCTTACTATTATTTTCAAATAACTCTCCCTTGCAGTTGTTTTAATTTTTTAGCAAGTGAAATGCTTTATCACGAATGATTAACAATATGGTTATTTGCATATGTACAACCTCATTATTGGTTCAGATGTTCAGGCCATGAAACAACAAACTATATACAGGTTTACAAACACATGTACAAATTATTTTTGATGACCTAATCAAATGGTAAATAAAACCTGCTTTACTGAAGCTGAGCATCAGTAGAACTTCAATCTTCTTAGCTTCACATATACAATTGAAAGGTTTTTTTTTCCTTTCTGTGTAGTGTGCAGCTACAAGAGAAAGAAAATGAACTGGGTTTCACATGCATCTTCCAACATATGCTGCTAATGAACATGTTGATGTTGGGGAATGCCTTAATTTACAAGGGGTAATCTTGGACCCCTTTGGACAAACGATTAAGCCAAAACCCTACATGATTATCTTCTGTCCAGTTTTATTCTACTTTCATATGGATAAAATCTGCATTGCTTCTAATGGTTCATACCAAAAGCATAGTGTATTGTTAGAAACAACATTGTCAATTTAGCACAATCAGTTGCATAATACAACCAGCACTCTTTTACACAATGCACCAAGTATCTTGTTAATCGAATAGAAATTTTAGAATGAAATTGTTACTTTTGACAGGTGCATTGTTTGACACAAATCATGGCGCGACAGTTTAAGTAATAGACTTGATGCAGTAGCTGCAGAGCAAAAATTTGACAGTGAAGTTATAAGCTCTGAGACGACAAAGACAAAAGGTAAGCATTTGTATCTTCATATTCTTGCCTATCAATGAAATACAACTGTTCATTTCACTTTTTGTTTACAATCATTGTTTGCCCATTCTTGATGGACTGCATGTAACTTGACAGTAAATTCATGCTCATAATAAAACAGGATAATCCATGAAACACCTCAGTTTAGGTGATAGAATAAATTAAAGTGAAAGTTTTCAACTGGTTAGCATGGTGGGTAGTGGGTTTTTTTAGCCTCGGGAGAATTTTAGCTATAATTGAGAAATAAAGTGGGTAGGTTAGGCAGATTAGATTACTTGACATTGTATGTAGCCCTTTTAACCAAATCAATGTAACTTCGCTGCTTCTAAGTGCAGATTTCCAGCAACAAAGAAATAAATTAGGCAACAACTCATTTCGGTGAACTTATTTTGTTGCTTCTTCTCAACAGCTTGCATCTCATTCATTTTCTCATAATCGTAGTTGTTTTACGTTGCTATCTGCTGATTTCATTCACTTCTTACTTATAATAAAAATACTCAAATCGGCAATCACTATATTCTGAGCTTTATGTATTGCTGAGCTTACCTTTTTACTCCCACATTGATTCTTTGTTGCCATTTTAGTCTTCTTTTATTTTATATACCATTGAAAACATTCAATCATCTATTGAGAATTATACTTATGCAAACAAAAAGCACTTTGCATTCGATCTAAAAAAAATATGATGCTTACTTCAACTGCTCATTTAAGGTAACAAAGAAGCTTTAATGCTATTGCCATTATATATGGTCTTCTGTTGTTTACCTAATTTCCTTATCTGATATAGCCTGCTTATATAATGACCCATTGCATCAATTGGTAATCATTTTGCATTAGTTTTTTCCTATGTAGGCACACTGTATGTGTTCTTCACAGCTTTTCGTTACAGCAAGATTCCTTCCCAAGTGAAAATTTGTTTGCGACCTTACTATAGAACCTGTTCATGCATGTCTGGCATAAATCATGAGAACTCATGTACCTATCTCCTTAAACTTGGAGTCTTGCATTCCATTATTTTCTGTACCATGGTGCTTCACATTTGTAGCAATGTTTACTTCCTTTTTAACAATGCTTTGAACTGTTTCTCAGTATATGTCTTGTGTAGTTTAGGCATGAGCCACATTTGGAATGTTATTAATCATTCATACAAGTCATACCACTGTGATTGTCTGCACATAAAGTTAGACAAAGCTTTGTCCTATTCTGTTTCACCAAGAATGACACTAGATGATAATTTGTTCCAGATCAACCTTTTTGAAGCCTTTTGGCAAATGTTTCTTCTGTACAGGTTTACTGGCTTTCCTTCATGTTTAGCTCTACAATATTGTTAGAAAAAATTGTTGTATCTAATTTTTTGTACACAAATATGCTATGTAATTGTTGCTGCTTGTACTACAATTGAAAGCCTATGTAATTAGGTTCAATGGATCAATTCTGCATCATTTTCCCATAAAAAAAACTAAATGCTTCTAATAAATAATACTCATTTTATAAAGTTTCATTTTAGATCACCTTTACTAATCATGATCCTTTTCCAGGGTCCTACCAAATCTCTATCTTTTTTACTCATAAGAAAGGACCTACTGCTTTGTGAGAGAGATGAAATTTACGATAGAAGGAAACAGCTAGCCATTAAAACTGTTGCTAGATCAATTCCTCTAATTGGAAAGATAGCAAGCAGCATAAGTTTGTATCAAAAAAATCCCAACACTTCCACAAATGCAACTTGAATAAAAAAATGTTTAGAGATTGATTAAGGCATTAAGCTGTTGAAAGACATTGGAATTGGTTCGATGAAATCATTGTCATCCAGCATCCTAGCAAAACACAGATAACAGCAGAAAAATAAAAAAACATGTTATTGAAGAATAACAATGAAATAAGTATAGCTTTGAGCAGAAATTAATTGTCTAAATGGGAATGATCTTGTCATTTCTTGCATTCCATTATTTTTTGTAGCATTGTGCTTCACATTTGTAGCAATGTTTGCTTCCTTTTTAACACTGGTTTGGACTGGTTCTCAGTATATGTGTTGTGTAGTTTAAGCACAAACCACATTTACAATGTTATTATGAGAACAAAAAAACAACAGCTGTTTTACTTATTATTCATGACTTCTGTTTGCTCATCTGTTTCTTCCTATTGTATATGAAAAATGATTTCTGACAATATATATAATTCCTCTATGTCATTCAGTAGGTAAAAAAGGATCAGCAGGCATAGGATTGCTAGACTCTATTGTTGGCAGCCCTGATATCTTACTTCCAGCAACTGATTGTAAACACTGTCTAGCCATCAAATTTCATCGTGAAAGCAAATACCTTTGCTGCTTACAAGGCCAAATTGTGCTGTCTGAACATCAGCTGCCAAAGGTGTTAAAGGATTTATTTTTAGGTGATTCAACTCAAAGTTCTACTTTTCGTAGATTTGTGCGGACATACAACAATATATTTGCATTCACTTCCTTGGGTTTTTGTTATGATAAGACATTGGCAAATAAAAACAGTGGTACATACATCTTTAAAGTCCAAGGCCAAATCTACCATTTCCTTAACAATTTAGAACCAGCTGAAGGTCGGGGCAGCTTCTTGCAACTTTATTTTCATGATACCGAACATGAGCTAGAAAACCGTATGGCAGTATGTCAGCAAGTAAATGCAGACATTATAGTCAAACTAATGGAAGTTATGGATCAGAATCCATACGCTTGTTTTTTTCGATATCTGAGAAGCATTCAGAGCCTTGAATCATATCAAATAGCATTGAGGATGCATCCTGATAGCGACCAATGAGTCTTCAATAAGCCAACTATTTCTCAGGTTGCAGCATTATAGGTTGAAAATGCTGAATCTGAGGGATCATCTAAAAGACACATTCGTGTTTACACTAAAGAAGGACGAAGTCACCAGATTCAATATTATTATGGTTGTTATGATCCATTGAAATATCCATTATTGCATCCTTTTGGTGAAACTGGATGGCATGAAGGGATAAAAAAGGCTCAGAATTTTCATATGAGATTGGAAGCAGAGAAACAACGACACCCCAACATTTTTTATCCAAAAGGAGTATCAACAGTTGAAGAGCTGCTTTCTCAAGAGGAAACAAGTAAATTAAACCACTCTTTTTTCACTTTTTTTCTAAAACTCTATTTGCAACTATTTTCATCTCACTTAACATATAAAATATTACAATATGTATGCAGATTTAAATAAGGGCAGAAATAAAGCAGAATATGTGTCAATGCGGGAATATTATGCTTACAAATTACAAATGCGACACAGTAGGAGTTCCATTTTGTTGCATAGCGGAAGATTGTTGCAGCAATACGTGGTTGATATATATGTGAAGATTGAGACACAAAGGCTGGATTTTTATAGAAGCAAGCAGAAAGATTTACGTAGAGAACAATTACAAGGAATCATGGACAGTGTTATGCACGGACAAATTGGAGGATCAAAAGTTGGTCAGCGAATCATTCTACCTGCATCTTTTATTGGTGGACCACGAGATATGATACAAAGGTATGTTGATGCAATGACATTAGTTGAAATATTCGGAAAACCTGACCTTTTTATAACAATAACTTGTAATCCATCTTGGCCTGAAGTTGAGGAACACATGCTGAAAAGTGATGTAGTGGAAAATAGACCTGATCTTATTGCTCGAGTTTTTCGGGCAAAATTGCAAGAATTAAAGAATGAGCTGTTCAAAAAGCACATTTTTGGGGAAATTGCTGCTTACACTTATGTTGTTGAATTCCAAAAAAGAGGTCTACCGCATGCCCATTTTTTACTCCTCTTAAAGCCAAGTGCAAAGATTTATTCAGTGGATGCCTATGATAAAATAGTCTCAGCTGAACTACCTGATGAAAAAAAATATCCATTTCTATTTGAAGCTGTGAAGAAACATATGATGCATGGGCCATGTGGTAAATTAAAGTCTTCAAATGTTTGTATGAAGAGTGAAGGCAGTTGTAAAAACCATTATCCTAGAGATTGGGCTGAACATACAACACACCAACTCAATTCATATCCTCTGTATCGAAGGCGGAATAATAGAGTTCAAGTTCAAGTTCGTGGCCACTTACTTGACAATCGATGGGTCGTCCCACATAATCCATACTTGTTAGAAAAGTTCAACTGTCACATCAATGTGGAAATCTGCTCCACGATCACTGCTGTGAAATATATTTATAAGTATATCTACAAGGGACATGACCTTATTCACTTCCAACTAAATGGTGATGACACAACATCTGCTATAGATGAAATCAAAGAATTCCAAACAGGAAGATGGGTTTCACCACCTGAAGCAATGTAGCGTATTTTTCGATTTCCTCTGAATGAAATGCAGCCGGCTGTGATACATTTACAACTACATTTGGAGAATTATCAGAACATGAGCTTTGAAGAAGATGTTGACTTACGAACTGTTCTAAGTAATGCATTTTTGAAGAAAACAATGCTAACAGAATTTTTTGCACTCAAAAAATATGATCAATCAGTGCAAAAAGAACAACACACATACAAAGAATTCCCTGAACATTTTGTTTGGCTTCAAGGTGAACGGAGATGGAAAAGAAGAGAACAAAGGCATGTTATTGGCAGAATTGTTCTTGCAAATCCAATAGAAGGTGAAAGGTACTTTTCACGGCTGTTATTATTGCATGTTAGAGGCCATACATCATATGATGACTTAAAAACGATTGATGGCAATTATGTTAGTACATTTCGTGAGGCTGCAGTTTTAAGAGGTTTATTTGCCACAAATGATGCTCAAGAACAATGTTTGCAAGAGGCTTCTCTTTTCCATATGCCGTACAGCTTAAGGTGACTTTTTGCTACAATTTTAGTATATCTACCACCCAACGATCCTCATGCTTTATGGATAAAATTCAGAGAGCTCATGCAAGAAGATTTTAGAAAGCTGCAGTTTGCTATTGATGAGCAGATTGATGTCCAAACGCTACAGCATATTAGCAGAATTTTAGAGTCAATGGGAAAAAATATTAACATGTATGCTTTGCTGCCCAGATTTGTAAACTTTGATACAGACAATGTGGAGTCAAGAGAGGCATTATCTGAAAGACATCTTGAAATAAATATCAAAGATTTACAAGCACTGAACAAAGAAGAGCATTTGAAATGATTAAAGAAAAAGTCTACAACAACCAGCCTGGTCTATTTTTCATAGATGGCCCTGGTGGAACAGGTAAGACTTTCTTGTACCTTGTGCTGCTTGCAGAAGTCAGATCAAAAGGTTATGTAGCATTGGCCAATGCAAGCTCAGGTATTGCTGCAGCATTATTGCCTGGTGAATGAACAACTCATTCACGCTTCAAAATTCCACTTGATATCCATGAATACGTTTGCAATATTAGCAAGCAAAGCTCAACTGGTAAATTAATTGAAGATGCAAAACTAATCATATGGGATGAAGCCCCCTGGCACATAGATTATGCATTGAGTCAGTTGATAGACTTTTGCAAGATTTGATGGAATCATCCTGTCCTTTTGGTGGAAAAGTAATGGTTTTCGGTGGTGATTTTAGACAAATACTTCCGGTTGTACTAAAAGGTAGCAAGCAAGACTGTCTCACAGCAAGCTTAGTATATTCCAATATTTGGTCAGCCTTAACAAAGATTCAGCTGACTGAAAATATGCGGGCACAATCAGATCCAGACTTTGCAGCATACTTATTAAGTATTGGCAATGGTCAAGAACCAACAAACGGAACAGATGAAGTGAAAATTCCTCGTGCCTTGCTGCTGCCTTATATATCTGAAGAAGAATCATTGTCACGACTAATAGATATTATATATGGAAATTTTGAAGACTGGTGTTTGTTCAGGAATAAATGTGAAATTAACAAAGCAATTTTGACTACAAAGAATGAATATGTTGATGATATAAATGCAATGTTGATTGAGAAATTCCCAGGAAATGCTATGGAGTATTTTAGTCGTGATGAAGCTACAAATGGTACTGAACAAACTTTGTATGAAGATTTCCTCAACACTTTGATTCCAAATGGTTTTCCGCCTCACAGATTGAGACTGAAGTACAATTGTCTTGTTCTGTTGTTACGCAATATTGATCCAGCTGAAGGTTTATGTAATGGAACTAGATTAGTATGTCGTGGTTTAAGAGATCATGTCATAGATGCAGTAATTGCAGCAGGCGAGCACATTGGAAAACAAGTATTTGTTCATAGAATCAAATTTGTTGTGTCCAGTGATCAGATATCTCCAATTCCTTTCCAAAGGACACAATTCCCTCTCCGCCTTTGTTTTGCAATGACAATCAACAAAGCTCAAGGGCAAACTTTAAACTTTGTTGGTATTTATTTACGTGAACCAGTCTTCTCACACGGCCAACTCTATGTTGCTTTGTCTAGAGCTAAAAGTAGCAAAGACATCAAAATTTTAATTCGGCCTGCTTTTGCTGACTATAACACAGATGCTTACACCAAAAACATTGTGTATCCTGAAGTTTTGTGTCTACCAAATTCCTTTCCTTACTCTGACAACTCATCTTGCAGATTTCATTAAACCATCATTACTTGTCATACTTCCAGTTTTTGTAAAGCTGTTCTCAGGAAATTTTGATATACTACATTTTCAACTAGCATTTGTAAACAACAAAATTTGTACAGCATGTTAAATGAAATCTGCAAGTTAGTTTTTGCATGCCAACATGTGTTTTAATTTTTTTTTGCTGCAACACAACACACAAGTATAATTACGAATTGATGTATGCTTCCTCTTTGTATCTGCCTTATTCATTCTGTTGTGATGAGCATATGTGTATTTTCTAAAGTTGTTTTTGCCATTCCATACATGATTGTCAACAAATAAAACTGACATTTGCTCTTGCTTCCTTTGATCTAATTAGTATATGAAACTGTTATTTATGACATTAAGCTATGACTTTACTATATGCAGGAACATGGAGCGACAAACAAAGCAGATTTTAGAGATTGCTGCTGGGGAAAAGAATTGGACTGCTCTTGTTCAAGTAATCGAGAAAACTCGACCACTTTTATCTTCTAAAACATTAAAACAAAACCGCTACCAAAGGCTTGCTCTTGTCGACGAACAAGTAAGTAGTTAACTTACTATAAACTTGCATTTCCTATGTAACTTATAACTGATTAAATAGTTGAACATAAGCTTTTACTACAAAGCAGTTTATGTATGATCTATAGTTACATGCCAGCTGCTTAATTCACTGCTTGATATTTTCATTAGTTCTGACAAATTATGTTTATATCAAACACTTAACAAATATGCTCAAGCAGAACATCTTCATAGTTGCTGTGTCTGTTTGCAAACTGCAGTTTCATCAGGTTGGACCATTTGCTTTCTATAACTTTATTAGGAAGATATTCATGATGATGATGTTCATTGCTATTGCTTTGCTGTTTTTGCTTGTCATTGTCTCTCTACAAGCTTTAGAGAGGGCTTCATACTTTACCTTATCTTTTTAAAGAAATTCTCCCCACTTCCCTCATTTTTTTTAACAGCCCACACTTGCAGTCCCACTTCAACCTTACAAATGCATGTTAGAGTAAGATGCATTATTCTTGAAGATTAACTAATGTCATGCCTAAAACTCATGATGTATAAATCTCATAAATTGAAAAATTATACTCATTCAGAGGATGATAATATTTAATATTTCTTTTTCAAACCTGTTTTCTCATGAAATAGGACTATTTTTTTTATATATATGTTCAGTAGAGAATCCTCAAAATCATGTCTATTTATTTTGATTTCTCATTTATTTTTCTCACTTTCTGTCTGCAATCTTCAGAAAAAATTGCATGATTCACACTGGCTTTTTAAAATTTTTGGCCACAAGGTTTCAATTCTTTTTATGACCCCACACTTGCATCTACAGTTTTCCATTTGCAGCTGAAATACAACAGATCCAGTTTGTCTTCAGCTAAGAGAGTCAAGGCAAAAAAAGCTCTGACCTGTCCTATCAATGAACTACCTACGCTCCAGACCTTAGTATAAATTCTTCATCCAGTGGTTTATGCTAATTCCCAAATTCCAAACACTTCAGAGATGATATACCTCTTCATTGTCACAGTGAAGCCAAAAAAAAAATAACAATAGGAACATCTGAATACAATCACCAAACCAGATCTCACATAACAAAGTCTATATCTCATTCTGCAAGAAATTATAGACAACAGCATATACAGACATGCAGTGAAATAAAAAAAAGCTGTCCAAAAAAAATCATCCTCATCATGTTAATGGTACTAATAGCATTAGAGTGACTACAACATCGAACTTTGTACAGAAAATGCCTTCTTTCAAGCCTTCAGTACATCATGACCATACCTACAAAGCAATTTACAAGAGTTGTTTTCCCTGAAGTGATTTTTTTATATTTACTGTCATATGTCTACATTAAGCTGTAGATTTCTTGTTCTGACTTGCTTCATGTAATGTTGACACAAAATTTCATGGTTTAGCTTTACTTCAACATTAGAATAGTATTTTCACTGTTAAAGATCAACTAATGCCACTAAATACTCAACTTTTGCCTTGTTTGAATGTGTTCTCAAATATACCATTCTTGCAAATATGGTGTCAACTGTACTATCTGAAAACATCATTATCATCAAGTTACTACTGCTGATGAGATTAGAATGACTACAACACTTTGCCTGTGTCTTTTTCTAACTTATCCTCTTCGACCTTCACACAAAGTTTGATGCTTTACCTTGCTGTTTGAAAAATGTCCTTACTAATATATCCTCATACTTCAACCTTACGAATGTATTTTAGCTTTACTTGAACATTAGAATAACATTTCCACTATTGAAGATCAACTAATCTTACTAAATGCTGAACTCTTGCCTTCTTTGACTGTGTTCTGAAGTATACCATGCTTACAAATATAGTGTGAACTGTAGTATCAGAAAACATCATTATCATCAGCTTATTACTACTGATAAGATTAGAATCAGTACAACATCACACTTTGCACAAAAATTCTATAGTTTAAAGGTTTGGCTACATCAGACCCACAGGTAGCAACAAATTAAGAGCACTTGTTTTTTCTGAACAGATTTTATGATGCTTTTCAGAATATGTCTACATTAAGTTGTCTATTTCTATGGTGTTGAGGTCCATTCTTCGCCCATCTTCTTTTCTCACTTTCCTATGTGACCTTCACAAAAAGTTTGATGCTTTACCTTGCCATTTTAAAAATGTCCAATAATACACTACTTTTGAAATACAGCATATTCAGTTTGTGTTAGGCTAATGAAACTCACATAGAAGAACCTAACCTCCAAAGCTTAGTATAAGATGTTAATCAACTGCTTTATGGTAATTCCAAAATTTGAAACACTCAAAGATTAATGGATTTGCTCATTGTCATACTGAAAAAATTAATCACAACAATAATAGGAGCAGTTAAGCAGGGCTACATTTAGTTCTGCAGGATATGATTAGGAAGATATATTGATTCTTATAAGAGAAGCCATTCCAAAAAACATGATCATCATCATGCAAATAATGCTGAGGAGATCAGAGTGACTAAAAGATCAAACTTTGTAGCCAACAATAATACTTGACACGTTTCAGTAGATCATCACCACAGGTAGACAGTAACTAAGAAGTCTTCTTTCCCCTGAAGTCATTTTTTATCTTTTCTGCGGTATCTCTACATGAAGTTGTCAACATCAAATAATCTTTACCCCAGGCATATCCACTGAGAAGTATGTACAATTTTTGGGTCTAGCTTTTTCACCACACCAGCTGGATGAATCGAATAGGAACATGTAAAAAGAATCATGCTGTCTTTAAACTATTATTTGATATCATAAGTTGCTGATTTCATCAGTCTTTCTATACATAAACTCTTTCATTGAATGTCTTGTAATTGAGCCATTCTTTCTTGTAAGAAGAACTCTCTTAAAAGTAAAACTTACATCACCGTAACAAGTCATGAAAACCTAAAAAACTCTGTCCATAGACAACCCCAACTCAATGATACAATATTCATCGTTTGGAAAATCTGAATTTCAGCATGTTCATGAATCTTTTCAAATCCATTCTTAATTTAAAGCAAATATTACAAACATAGAATATCTGATTGTATTATCATTTTCTGCTATAATTTCATTTTGTTAAACTAATGACACAGTACCATTTTTTGAAAACTATGTTTTACTACAAACCAATTTCTGTATCATGAATAGGAACATATGAAATGAACAGCTGATTAGAATTTTCATTACAGGGCAACAAAATACAGGCATTACTTTTTGGTTCAGATATCACTTTTTTCCAGCACCATTTTCATCTCTACAAAAGGTACTATATTTCCAATGCAAAAGTGAAACCTGCCAATGCAACCTATGCTACACGGCCAAACGAATGCTTTTGGACAATTGACAACTCAACCATTGTTGAAGCAATGAATGAACCATCACCACCACAGTTGCCATCTGTTTTCCAGTTTAACTCCATTCAGCTTATTCCACGAGTATATGGAAGAAAATCAACAAATTGGTAAGAGCTCTATTTCTCTACAAATTTCTTATGAACAGAAACCTGCAAAAATGAAAAACTGATACATATATATACATATGTAGACGTGCCGGGAATTGCAATACATGTGGCACCGGTAAGAGCAGCAAATGGAAATAATGGGCCAACTACTGCTAGAGACATAGTCATTGTCAATGAAAGGTATGTCCACTATAACTTCTCCATAAACCGAAATTATCACTCAATCCAAAAGTTCAAATATTGATGAATAATAACTGAATTTACTAAACAGATCTCAAGCTATTACATTGACGCTTTGGGAAATGTTTGCAACATCCGAGGGATCTACTATAGCAAACCAAATAGAAGCATTTCCAATTGTTGCAGCATTACACATCAAAGTCACTGCTTACCATAGTAAGCATTATATTTTTTATTCTGCCTTCACAACAGCATTGTCTAAAAAATTATTCTCTCACATCTATAAGACATCCAATTGACAGCACTGAATCTCCAGTCAAAGTATGGTTCTGTATTTCTTATTGATCCACCACTTGAAGAAGCAACTATGCTGAAAAATTGGTATTTCACTTGTCTTCTGATCTAAAAAAAAAAATTTCAAGTATCTATTACTACAAGAATTTCACACTACAAGTCTGAAGCACATCACAACACATTCGCAAACATGATTGAAACAAAAGTGCACAGCAACAGATGTGCTCTACTACCAATGCCAACTGATGACGCCATTGTACCCATCATCCAAGTCCTTAACGAAAGACAAGTAAGTCCCAAAAATCCGGTAGATGTGATGCTTATTATTTCCAAACTTCTCTGTAGCAATGTTTTGCAAACTAAACTGTAATTCCAACTTCCAATATGACAGCACAAAACAAGTTGGGTGAAAGGAAATGATGAACTTACTGCACGGAAACAAAAACTCTGGTACCTCTCATGCCCTATTTGTTACAAATCCTTGCGGTCAAACCCTGAGTGGCAACTTCAATGTCCTACATGTAAATCATCCATTCATGTAGAACCGAGGTAGTATAAAATGACAGATTATAGAAAGCTATACAAAACTAATCTGATAACAGTTTCATAAGCTAAGGTTTGACAAACAAAAAATCCATTTAGGTCTCGAATGACTATTGAACTCGCTGACCCTTCTGCCACAATTACCGTTGAAATATATGGAGAAGATGTGCAGAAGATAATTCCCTTTGATTCCTCTGAACTCCAGCAACAGGATGAACAAGTAAGACTTCTTAATTGACTGCTTCTTATGTTGAATAGTTTTCAGTAATAAGCTTTACCTGAGACATTCAACAATTATGCTGAAGCAAAAGATATTCATATTTGCTATGTCTGTTTGCAAGCTACTGTTTGATCAACTTTGACTATTTGTTTTCTATAGCTTCATTAAACAAATGTTCATGATAATGATGTTTATTTCTACTACTTTCCTATTTTTGCTTATCAGTATATCTGTAACCTTCAAAAAAACCTTCATAGTGTACCTTATCCTTTTTTACCAGCCCAGAGTTTCCCACTTTAACCTTACAAACACATGTTAGGCTAACATGCATTAGTCTTAAAGATAAATTAATGTTAGACTTAAAACTATATGATCTCAAAACATCATCATCATCATCTTAATACTGCTTTCATAAGCTTAAAGGAACTGTATCACATACTTATTTTGTTGCTTTCCCTCTGCAGACAAGGTGTACAAAAAAAATCATGTTTTACATTGTCTTTTTAAAAAAATTCCCTCGATTTTTCCTATGTTTTTTATCAGCCGACATTTACATCTGCAAGTTCGTAATTGAAGTTTGAAAATGCATTATCATTCTTCAAAAAAAAATAATGCCATTATACATTGTCTTCTGGACTATACCATACTGGCCAATACACTTTGTAACTTAATGTTACTGATCATATTAGAATGACTACAACATCAAACTCTGCAGAGAAAATGAGTACTTTTTTCCCTATGGCCATTTTTACATGCTTTTTGCAGTATGTGTATATTAAACTTTCCATTTGTAGCTATACTACTACACATTCTTTAAACAACTTGTCCTTTGCTTTGTGTGTATATGACTGACTTCTAACATTTCAGTATGACTTACCAACAGGGATGCATCAACTTTGACACAATAGCAAAATCCTTACAGGAGCACAACTTGGTATGTTTGGTCAAAAAAGCAACATACCAATCCTCTTTCTCAGCAGAAAATAAATTCACAGCTGTGATGGTATACCCTTTGGCAAAGAAAAGCCCCCGGCTCTCAACAGAACTAACAGCAACAAAACCAGCAGATATAAGAGAATGAAAACTATCTCAAAAGATCTAAGCACTGAAGAAACAGCACACAAAAGAGCTCGGCGTAACTAAATGCCTCATTATCCTACTCTAGCATATTCCTTTTTTGCTTACCTACACTTTTGCTTTCTGTAAGAACAGCTGTAAACGACTTACAGAACATGTTGTCTACTCATAATCATCACTCTTGTAGATATGCCATCAAACTCTGAAGTATGGTACAATTGTTAACAATATCAAAATCCACAGTTCTATTTTGCTTCTATATAAATGCTCTTCTTCCAAACATTCCATCAACTGCAGTTCATGGTCATGTTTATATAGCAAATATGCAAATGTAACAAATGCACATCAATACAACTTTAAGTCTACCTAACTTGCAAAACCCCTGTTTCTCAGAAAACAACACAAAACCACCAGGTTACAACTCAAAGTTAATCATTTGCTGTCAAATTTTATCCCCCTTAAAGCCGTCAACTTCAAAGCCATAAAAACACAACATCTCATAAAGTTTTCTTGCATTGAACATTTTCTCACAACTGCTCTTCATCTTCAATTTTGTATTATTGCTACATGGGTATTCATACATCTTTAACTTACACTTCACACTGAACATATTTACAAACAATTCTTTATTGCTATTCAAGCTACATGCACCACAAAAGAAACACTACAATTTGATTGCTTTTCAGAAAACAACCACAATCAAACTATCACTAGCAATACTAATGATACACCAACTTTTTACAAAACAAACTAAATCAACATTTGTGAAAATACATAATAACGATAGAACCTATGTGAAACCCCATAGTTTTATACAAATATATTTATCGTACTTGATAGTTTAAAACGTTAAATGTTATCTTTCTGTTATACGAGATTTGGTTTGGTGTTTGGTTTAGAAACGATCTTTACCTCGATTTACCAATGGATTAGATAATAATAATAAATATAGTTATGATGTAGGATTATCAAGTTAAAAGTACGTGTTAATTATTAGTTATCTAGTTTTAAGTCAATATTAAACAATTTTATTTGGTAACGTAAACGTTTAAGGTTTAGGGACTATATTGTACAGAGTTATTGAGGATTAGTGGATTTTATTTGATTTTTTTTTAACTCTAAGGATAATAAGGCAATTTAAGGAACTTTATAAAAAAAAAAAAAAAAAAAAAAAAAAGAAAGAAAGAAACGGATAATTACCGCCAGGCTTACTGAACAATTCTCACCGCCTCTTATAAGTTTTTTTTTCTTCTTCTGGCATCAATTGGAATTCGGAGAAGCAAAGGGCGAAGGGAAAGACTCCACAAGGGTTAAAACAAAAAAGGGTGAGTAAAATCTATTCCATTTTAAATTAAAAAAAAAAAAAAAAAACTTGAAGTTTCCAATTTTTGGTTAAGTGGGTTATGTTTTGACCGTACTCGGATCTTTATGTTTAAAAAAAATATATATACGTATATAGTTAATCCCAACTTTTGCTGCATATGTGAAGGAAAAGGTTTTAACATCACCGAATATATACAGTGATGATTGGTATCACTTTAGTTGATATATATATATAGTGATGATTGGTATCAATTATATTAATATCTGATTGAAACATTGAAGTACTAATATTTTATTGTTTTGGCATCATTGAATCAACTTATTCTGTCCATCTATATATCTATATTTGACTGGTGCTTTGATAATCTGCCAATTTGAATTCTGTTGGATAAGAACTCATTCTGTTTGTTTGTTTTGAAGATGAATAGTCCACAGCTTTGGTCGAATCTGGGTGTTTTTCATCGTTTTAATTTTTATCTTGGGTGTTAATTATTCTTTTAAAAGTCCAATTAGTTTTCAAGAGTGGTTTAATTGTCCAGCTTAAACATTTGATTTTTTTTTACTTATACGATTAAGAGTTTTTTTTTCTTAGTATAGGATCTTTGTAAAAAAAAAAAATTTATTTATTATTATTCTGAAAACTATTTTGATAACGGAAGTTTTTAAACCTTTACATAATTTTTAAAATATGTATTCATTTGTTTTAAATATGATAAGGTTTATCATTTTGCTTCTCTGAGACAGGAAAGAAAAAAAGACATAATATATTTTATATACTTCAGCAAATTGTCATACAAGACTGATTGTTATACATGAAGTATGCATTGTATTGAATTGTTTGGGGGCCCTAGTAGGTGTTGATTTGGTAAATAATCGAGACGGTATTGGGCCGACGATTATGCCAAAACTACACCGGTGAGCCCCGTCACAAGATTAAGGAGATTTTAGTCTTGTTTGACGGGAGTCGGAGTGGCAAATCCGGATGCCACGTTAGGCCTGCGGGGCCGTAGTGGTCACTGACCACAAGGAAGGATAAGGTAGCTTCACAAGTCGTGCACGCATCAACAGAATTTCCCGGGGAGATAAGGTTGGTAAAGGTCGGTAGAACCGATCGACAGGTATACATATTTGTGAACATGACATGTGACATCGATATGTGAAAATGATATGTGATATGTGCGGTAACATATTGTGGAATGTGATTTATTTGGGCTTGATAAAGCAATGTATTTATGGAAATTGTACTTGTCTTTAAAAAAAAAAATTTTACATTTTCTCAAAATTGTTCTTTGCCCCCTCATTGAGCTATTTTGAGCTCACCCCCTTTTTATAAATTATTTTCAGAGCAATTCGGGACAGACTAGGAGCTGGTTTGGATTTGAAGACTAACGACGCATAGTGTGGTAGGAGAACGGAAGGTTAAGGTATAAGAAGTCGTTTGAACTAGTCTTTTGTTATGTTAGACTACTTTAATATTTTAGTAGTGCTTTTCTTTTGGAATGTAATATATTTGCAACTAGGATAGTTTGTGGTTTGTAAGATTATTATTCCTATTATAAATCTTAAGTTTTGGAATGTTGAATAGTGAGATGAAAAATTTTGGTAGGAAATAAATAAGTTACTGTTGAATAAGCATGAATTCCAGATTAAGTTATGATTATGAATATCCGGAATTGTTGCTATTTGTATTGAGCCCAGACGTGAGTCGGACGTAATCTAACGCTCCCGTCAGTATGCCGTTAAAGGATAAGGCGGGGCGTTACAACCTAAATCTACATATATTAACAAGACAAAACAGTTGAAACTTCTACAAGAGTCAGCCATGACGACTTGCTTCATCTTCAATAATCTGTTCTTCACATATAAAATCTACAAAAGCTTCTAAAATTGGAAACGGCCCAAACCTCGCAAGAGTACTATCAACAATATCAGTGGAAATCTGCTCATGATATAGAATTTGAAAGAAATGATATACTTCATGACCCAATTGTTCATTATCAACTCTTATCACAGCACCACACCTAACATTACCAGCTTCACCATCATGATTCACAGGTAAGTTGCTTTGAGAACCAAGCGTTAAAACATTGATGCCATGACAAAGATCATCAAAACAAAATGTCCTATCCATCTGCACAGCAAAAAAAATAATTTCAGCAGAAAAAACTAAATCAACGAAAAAACCAGAAGCAAAATACCTCTAAACCAGCAAAAACATAAATTCTTATTTATAACACAATTCGCAAATAAAACAAAATACACAGCCACGTTTTACAGAAGAAATCCACGTGTAAGAACAGTCAACAACTAAACTTACAGAAAACACGTAGACAAGGAACAAACAGCAGATACAACGACATGTCTGTTTAGGATGCTGAAGCAGCTGCCTGCTTACCTACACCAACTTGTGCTGTCAATGCTAAAGCCATTGGAGGTTGTGAGAACTTCTACAGGTGTCTCTACATATTGGTTTGTATTGTTTTTCCACACCTTGCTATTAATGATGCAATTTGCTTTATTTGTTTTTCTTCGCATTTTTGTTGTTTATATATTGTGAACGATTTGCAGCACTTTTCAGGCCAAATTGTGAACAAATAGTCATCCATCTTAACACAGAAGCTGTCAGACCTACATGCAGCTACAGATTGAAACTTCAGTAATTTTTCCAATTTTGCTTCATAACAAGTTATGAAAACCCTTCAGCAAATGTTTCTATTTTTGCCCTTCTTTACAACTGGCTGATTATGCACGGGTACCACTTTGCGCAAAGTGCATACCCATACCTAGTATATATATAACCTGGACTCAATCATAATTGTACATATACATGTATAAACATAGAATCTGGAATCAAATATAGTCATGCGTATGTACATATGTATAATATATATAAATCTTGTAATCAACGAAATCATACATGCATTTTTCCAGCCGCTTGCACACAACATCACCGTAAATTTCAAGAGATACATACATGTTATTCGTAAGAGAATACACATAATTATTAACGTAATTTTCTTGGAAAAATAGGTTTAAAACTTAATAACTAAAGAAGGGATCTAGAATTTACTTACTGATTATTGTAGTTCCTATCAGCCTTTTCTCTTGCTCCAAAAGTCAGCCTTTTCTCTTGCTCCAAAAGTCTTTACGTAAATTTTCTGATGTATAGAGAGGTCCTGTTTATAGTGTTTGATTAGGGTTTATAGGTACTAGTTTCCTTATACCTCAAGTATTTTGTTTCCTAATTTTTAGCCTTGTTTCTTTAGGGTTTACATGTACTAGTTTCCTTATACAAAATTATTTCCTTTATACCAATTTCCTAAATCATTATTTTATTTTTAGTTTCCTTATAAATATATTTCCTTTATACCAATTTCTTAAATCATTATTCTTGTACATTTTTTTTAATTAAAATTTTCGAGATATTACATACTTACCCCTTTAAAATAAGTTTCGTCCTCGAAACTTGCTTGTCCTATTCCTCGGATAATTCATAACTATTATTCCACACGTTCTTTAATCTTAAATCACTACTCTTGTACATTTTTAATCAAAATTTCCGAGACATCACATACTTACCCCCTTAAAATAAGTTTCGTCCTCGAAACTTGCTTGTCCTATTCCTCAAATAGTTGCGGATACTTCTCTCGCATCTTTCCTTCTAATTCCCATGTGGCTTCCCTTGGCGTGTGATTTGTCCATTGAACCTTCGCAAATGGAATGGTTTTATATCGTAACTCTGGTATCTTGTGATCCACAATTCTCAGAGGATATTCCTCATAAGTTAGGTTCTCCTCCAATTGAACGTTATCGTCTTTCTCCAGTACATGATTTGAATCATGTAAGTATCTCCAAAGTTGCAATACATGAAATACATTGTGGACCCGAGACAGGTTTGGAGGTAATGCTAGTCGATAGGCTAAATTCCCAATTCGCTCAAGAATGTCATAAGGTCCTATATATCTTGGGTTCAACTTTCCTGATCCTCCAAATCGCATGACTCCTTTTGTGGGCAAAACCTTAAGGTACACTTTATCACCTATGTCAAACTCCACTGTCCTTCTTCTTAAATCTGCCCAACTCTTTTGTCTCTCTCTCTTGTGTCGCCCCTAAGGTTTTTTTTTTTAATGATTATCTTTTGCCAGTTGAGGTAATTTAGGATCAATGATTTTTTTTTCCAACTTTATCCCAATACAACGTAATCGGCACTTTCTCTTATAACATGCTTCATAGAGTGACATACTACTATGATAACTATTGTCATAAGAAAACTCTACCAATATAATATACTTGTCTCAACTCCCATTAAAGACCATTGTCATAACTCTATGCATATCTCTTCTAAGGTTCGAATGGTTTGTTCAGTTCGATTATCTGTCTGTAGGTAATCTCAGTCCTTAAATTTATTTTTGCTATTATTAGTTTTTGGAATTCCTTCCAAAACAGTGAGGTAATTATTGGATCCCTATTTGATACTATACTTATAGGAACATTCTGAGATCTTACAATTTGATTAGTGTAGAGGTGAACCAAGCTATATGTCTTTTCCTACTTTGTATTTAGTAATTAGAAAGTCAGTAAAATTTTTTTTTTTCAATAATCCTCTGTCACCTATATAGTATCATTTCTATCTTCAATTCTTTGTACACTCTCAATAAATTGTCTAAAAATTTTCTCCCATATCCAAATAGGTATATTGAATGGTTATAGAATTCTTTCGAGTCTCTAATGTCCAATTTTAACTTTCTAGCATATCACAATTTCAACTATTTGTCTCTTAATTCCATTCCATCAATAATGTGTTTTTAAATTCATATATACTTTTGTACTTCTTAGATGGATTGAAAACTTAAAGTTGTGTGTTTCTTTAATAATTCTATTCCCAAATATTCTTTTTTTTTTAATAATTCTATTCCCAAATATTCATTATTTTTTACAATCCTTTGTCCTTCTATATGTTTCCTAATCTTGAATCCTAGAAATATCTTATCCTCAATTCTTCTTTTTATTCTTCATCCATGCCTTATTTTACTTTGATTTTGTCTACCATGCTCGACCATAAAGTAATAAATTTAATATCTCTGCTATTGAATCAAATTCTTGCGCCCTTAATTCTTCCATTTATTGCGCTAACATAATAACCACGTACTAGGTCACTATTCCTTTACCTTAAGTGTTGGCTACCTTATTGGTTTTGTTTTCTAAGACGGTACTATTTTTCTTTTTAGTTCATAATCTTTAATCAATCTTCACTATTTCTTTTGTCTCATACTGGACTCTGTTTAAATACATAACTGTATTTTAAGTTATTATGAGATGTGGATATTTCACATATCATGTCATGTACGGAATATCTAAAAAAAACATACTTTTCTTTTAACTAGTGACTAGTGCAATTTTACTAGTTGGCCAATTTTGACGTATTTTTAATTTTTCTCACGTCAACTAATAGTCCCTTAACTATATGTTCCAAGAATGTTACACTTTACAAAAAAATTTACACTTCCTAAATTTTAGCATATAAATTTTTTTTTTGAACACTTTTCTTAGATGTCATCAATAAATCTCTTCATTAGGCGTGTATATCAAAATATTTCCTATAAATACAATTATATACTTATCCAAATACTCTTTCATAACTCAATCCATCAAATTCATAAAAGCTCTAGGAGCATTAGTCAATCCTACGTGTATCACCAAAATTCGTAATGCCTATATTTCGTCCTAGATTCACTCTTTAGTACATCTTTCAGGATTTATTCTTAATTAGTAATATCTTAACCACAAATATATTTTGAAAAATATTTTGACTCCTTTTAATTGATCGAATAGATCCTTTAGCATTACAAAGAGGTTCTTATTCTTACTCGATCAAAACCTTAAACTTCAAGTGTTTTTTTTTAAACAAAATAGGTGCGCCCCAAAGCAAAATATTTCATCCAATAAATTTTTGTATCTAAATGCCCTTGTAATCGCTACTTTAACTATTCAATTGTAAAGGGCATTTTATGTAGTGTATTCGAAATTAATTTCCTTATTAATTTAAATATACTTCAAAGTCAATTTCTTTCTCTTTGTTAATTCTTATAATTTTCTAAGGAATACTTTCACAGATTCATTTACTATTAGAAGTTTTTTTTTTTTTTTGGTAATTAATTCACTCACACTTAAAATAGGAGTGAACATGGTTACCTATCAATATTCACACTTATATAATTCTCTAATCCTCAAAATAGTAGCCTTACTAAGCTAGTTTCTAAAACGAAGACCTAAGAATATTTCTCTCTGATACCACTAAATGTAACGCCCCAATTTTCGACGACCGAAACACGCCGTAACTTCAAGATTTAGTTTCCAAAATCTTGAGATCACAAGGCATCTCTTACTGTCATTACTTAATAATAATATAAAAAATACTACCTTATTAATCATCCTTACAAAATATTAATTAATAAAAATCCATAATAAAAACTCAAAACATAGTCATGGGTCTAAAACCCATAAATTTATTCATAACTCCTATACTAAGTACTTGATCCATTCATCCTTCACCATTCCCAGACCCCGGTCTCATCCTTACCTACTCCATCAATTTCATCTGTAAAATATTATATAGATAAAAGAATGAGCGAATCACCCAGCAAGTAAACCCTAGATCATTTAAATTAGTAATACTTCAAAAATAATATCTTTTCAATGAACATTTACTCAAACATACAATCATCAATAATCGTCTTACGTAATAACAATACCTTATTCGTTACTTAGACTTTCATATCATTTGTACATTCATACACATACATACACATATACATGTATATTATTTACGTTAGACATCTTAATGAATGATTGACCATGACATAACACGTGTTCACGGCTTACTGAGTACTCGGCCTAACTGTATTCCCGCTAGGTCGGCCATTCTTAATTACATAATCTAATCCCTCTTAGATCGAGGATTAATTATGCCTTGACATAACATATTGCATAATCTAATCCCCCTTGGGTCGAGGATTAATTATGCCGTGACATAACATATTGTATAATCTAATCCGCCTTGAGTCGAGGATTAATTATGCCGTGACATAACATATTCGGAACACGTGTTCCTACCGTTAAGACATGTAATCCATAGAATCATTCATTAAGTTGAGACCACGTATATTATTTAGTGCGTTACTTAATTATGAGCATATAACAACAAGTTAATTTAAGAGGATTATTTATTCTTGTTATATTAAATAATTTATGTTTCCGTAATTACATAATAATTATCAACGATCACATAATTATTGCAATTGAATATAATCAGTATAATTGACCTAATTTCATGTACACGTAATTATCATGTAAACACACTGTACGAACACTAAATTACTAAATTCATTCAATAAGTGTGCATACAGTATGTAAAGGAAAGAACAATTCTTACTTATATATGTTCAATATTTGATAATAATTCTTCATTATTAATTCCTGATCAAGTGTACATGTATATAAGATAACGTGGAATCCATTATTGATGATCACTTTTTGATCCAAAACGACATGTATATATATATATATATATGTATATATATAAACTAGAATCAATATTGGCATGCATATATGCATATATATATATATGTATATAACTACTGGAGTCAATGAATTCATACATATTATATATATACAATCTGTACTAAATCATAACTATACATATACAATCTTGAACCCACGTTGGCATGCATATATGCATATATATATTCATACATAATATCTATACATTACTTATAAGGGGTAGTTGGGACTTTATGACCAGCCTGGTTTTCAACACGCTTGCTTGGGGGGGGGGCAAAACTGTCTTTACGCTGCATTGCAATTGCTGTCCAGCAGAAACAATGCCTTTGTCTTCGTCTTTCTCTTTACCACTTCAAAGATTGAGGGAGCTGCCTGTTCAGAATTTTCTTGATTTTTGCTGTCTGCTTAGGATGGCCCCGTAAGCTTGAGCTGGCAGGAGGAGCTGCTTGCTTAGGATGGCCGATTTTTGCTGTCAATGTTACACTTGGACTGGTGTTCATTGAACTTATTGTTTTCACTTTCTGAGGATTTTTTCACCTCATTCTCATTCAGCCTCGATTTCTCTCTCATCGATTTTCCGCTGTTGTTTTAAAGTTTTGGTTTTACTTTTTTCCCTCCCAATGTGCTATTTTTTTTTGGCTTTTGCAGTGGCCTTTTGAAGAAAGGTCTGAACTTTATTGGTTCTAGATTGAAGAAAAAGAATATTGTTTCTCAAACACTGTACTTTTTGTGCGTTTGTTTTTAATCTTTTTTAATATTGGCAGTTCTCTTGGCATGCATGCTTGTTTTAGGCTTAATTTATAGAGTTTGTGCTCTTGTTCCGTAATACATGTGAAATTGATGGTCAAATTTTTGTTGAACATGTGCTGTTTTAACAAAATGTTCAATTTATTTTGAGAAACTGCAAATATTTTGTTGTTTATATATGTGAAGGAAACGAAAAGAGCCATCAATATTACTTGTATCTTTTCTGATTTTCATGTTGTTATTATTACTGTCCTCACTGGTTCAGCAAAATGTTGAATTTTCTCACAAAAAAAACCGGTTTCTCTTTTTTCCTTTGTGGGAATTTATGGAGATTATTATGTGACTCTATTTTGTGAAAGAATGTGAAAATCCCTCAATGTTTGTTTCCTTTGAGTAATTTTGTTGAGATTTGTGTGTTTGTTGGTTTTTTCGTATTTAAGCAAAATGTTTCTCTTTGTTTTTTTTGCATTTCCCTGTTTTACTTTTCTTCCCCCTTCCCCCTCTCTCTGGATTTCCCTCAGGACTTTTAGTACAAATTTTGAACTTTATTTTTCTATTGAAAAGTAAGGAATTTTTTAATCACTCTGTTGTGGTTGTGGGTTTTCTGCCATCTTCTTTGCATGCATGTGAATTTTATGGCTTGATCTGTAGTGTATAGGTCCTGTTAGGCCATGTTTGAGCAATTTTTTTACTATGCAATATCATTTGTCTGAGGTGGTTTTTTTTTGGTGTTTTCTGACTGCTGTCTTAGTTGCTCTGTTTTTTCTCCCTTCTCATTGTTATCTGATCCTGGCTAAAGGTCTTTAGAAGTTATTCCTCTGGTGTTTGTGTTTGAATTTGGAATTAAATAGTGGTTTAATTTTCCCTTTCTTCTTGTGGTGTCCATAGAGTTGTGGATTTTTTAGTTTCATAATTTTATGCATTTTCCTTTTATGGATTGTTGTGTTGTTCCTTTTAGAACTCCTCTATGTGGAGTATATTCTTTCATTTTTCCTAAGTGGGTGGGAGTAGATAAGCAGCCCCCTAAGCCTCTGTTATTAGGTCTTAACGTAGGATTTATGCTGTTTCGAAACTCTTGGCTGTGAGCTGCCAATTAATTTCTAACTGTGTTTTATTTGTGTATGTAGAAAGATTCTTGGCTTTGAAAATGTTCTGTCTTACTCTTTTTGAATTGTTTAACTATGTAGTAATTGTACCTGTGGTAAATTGTTGGTTGTCTGCTACTTTCTTTCCTTTATGCTGTTTCGAAACTCTTGGCTGTGAGCTGCCAATTAATTTCTAACTGTGTTTTATTTGTGTATGTAGAAAGATTCTTGGCTTTGAAAATGTTCTGTCTTACTCTTTTTGAATTGTTTAACTATGTAGTAATTGTACCTATGGTAAATTGTTGGTTGTCTGCTACTTTGTTTCTGAAGAGTATAAACTTGTGTGTTTTGGATGAAGAGTTATTTTATAATAGTGAGATTACATGCGTTTTGTGATTCAACACAGGATGTGGTAAAATGTTCAAATGTTTTTGCTTATGGGTATCATATTCATGAATTAAATGATATCGCACAGGAAAAAAGTGCTGATGTGGTTTGATGTTATGCAATTATTTTCTTTTTGTGACATTACTACCTTAGCCACTGCTGCTGGCCCATTCCAATCCAGTGTCTTTGCTACAACTTGGATTGTTTTAGTTTCAATAGTATGGTCCCTGCAATGATTGTCACTTTTTGTCTGCAGGGGTGAAGAATAGTTCTGCCATCCGATCGCTAGGGGTGCATTTTTTCATAATAACTCCAGTTGATTCTGGCATTGTAATCATGCCTACTTTTCCGAAACTTCTCTTGGCAGGTGCCTGATGGATTCGTCTGACAAAGAAACTAATGGGGCTCCACAAGGAAAAAATGGGGCTCCTGTGGCTGATGCTTTGCCCCCTCCCCCTCCAGTTTCTCCAAATGTAACCCCCATCCAAGCTGTATCAGAACCAGGTCAAGAAAAGCCTTCGTGTGGCCCATGGCAGACGAGGCTTGGGAACAAAAAGGTAAAAGGATCCAATCCTGACTAATTCATTTTAAGAGTTGCTGTTGAAGAATGTTGATGGCCAGTTCTTTCATTATAGCGTATGAAGGGACACCCTTCACTGAATTTGTATTCATTTTTTATTATCATCTGTGTTTGATAAACTACAACATTGTGAGGCTCACAGTTTATTATCCAAAATATTATCGAGTAGGTTGCAATTTTCCATTGAAGATGGTCGTCCAGTGGATGCTACAGGCATTGGTAGCGCATATTAGATAGAGTTCACGAGACCTACGACACTGAATTAGCTGGGAAGGAATTTGCATATGATGGGGAGAAGAGCTTATTTACTATTGCTGCACTTCCACGAAACAAACTTGAGTTTACAATTGTGCTTGAAGATTTCATTGTAGCAGGTATATTTTCTTGGATTTGCTTAGTCGCTGTATCATTGTTTTAGATATGCTCAGCCAAACTTCTGTCTAGGAACACTGGAAACAATAGCCCTGGTGGCCATGGAAGTCCAAATGACAGTGACAAGAAAAGGTAGTGAAGCCCATATCAATCTAAAACTTTTAAAGTGGAGATAAGCTTTGCAGCCAAAATTCCTATGCAAGCAATTGGGAATGCACTACGTGGCCAGGAGTCAGAGAGCTCTCAAGGTTCTGAGGCAGCATGAAGCTAAACAGTAAGTGAGGCAGAAATAACAGGAGCAAACAATTTGACTCTATGGGGATGCATGAAAAGAATGGTGTGCTGTATAAATATGGGTGATCTTGAACGTCAGGTTATGCTCAAAGTAAATGTTCTCCCTTGCAGGGGTTGCCTACTTGTTCGTCAATCTTACTTCCACAATGAGCCCAGGAATTTTACTGATGTTGGAGATGGTGTTCTTGGTTGTCGCGGATTTCACTCTAGCTTCCGAAATTCTCAGCGAGGCCTGTCTCAAAATATTGGTAACCTTTGTTGATCTCTCATCAAGTGTGCTATGGCTTTTGGTTACTTAAGCTGTGTGTATTAAATCTGCTTCTTCTTTTCAGATGTTTCTACCACCATGATAATCCAACCTAGTCTTGTGGTTGAGTGCTTAATTTCCAACCAGAATGCGAGAGATCCCTTTTCTCTTGATTGGGTCAAGGTAAATGAATGTAACCCTTGTTGTTAATCCCTGCTTCTGTTCAGTTATTCTCTAAGCAGAACACTTCCTCATTTTGGATTGACCAGGTGAAACGTGTAGTCAGAGATTAATTTGGAAATTTATCTTGTATAATTTGCAGGGACCATACTATTGTGGTGCTGGAGCTGACAAGGCATTTGGTCATGACATTGTTGATGCTCATTACAAAGTCTGCCTGTATGCTGGCATTAACATAAGTGGAATCAATGGAGAAGTTATGCCAGGCCAGGTAAACCTATGGATCCAATTTTCCACTTTCGGTAGAACTTTGTGAATCTGTTATGTGATTTCCCTAATTTGAGTCAAGAAGATGTCACTGAAGCTAGCAGTTGATACATTCAAAATCTTACTTTTTGGGGCGTAGTGGGAATTCCAAGTTGGTCCTGCTGTTGGTATCTCTGCTGGTGATGAGGTTTGGATGGCTCGCTACATTCTTCAGATACTTCCATTATAGTGCATATTTCAGTGCACTCTACAGATAGATGGAAATTGCCAAATTTACTTGATCAACGAATTGTTTATAATTTTTTCCACTGTATGATCCAATTAACAGAGGATTGCAGAAATTGAACATATTGCAGGATATGGTCAAAATTGTGAAGAAAAAGGCAAGCTTGCAACCTCTTCTTTGTTTGCTTGGGATTACATCCCAAGGTTAGATAAAAAGTTTTTTGTTTTGCTGTTGTGTTGACATATGTCCCAGTGTTATTGGGTTTCTGTAATGAGGCACTGCTTGCGAGTTCATTTCTTTGGGTCCCTTTGTACTAATAGGTTTATATTTGAGGCATATTGATCTGAACATCACATACAGCACCCTTGCATGCTCTGCTTTTGCTGACTCTGGATCTCACAGCATGTGTAACGAATTTAGTATCAATTTTGATGGTGGGTGCAAGGCCAGAATTTGGAGTACATCTAACCTAAAAGAAAATTTAAAGTTCTCAGTAGTGATCTCGATAAGAAATTGGTACAGAACGCTGGATTAGGGGGTAGATTAGAGAAGCTATGAAATCATGGTCTTCAATTGCCTTTAGGTGATGTGTTTGAGCATGCACCATGCCTTCCTTAATTTGTCATATTTGCAGCATTATTGAAGCTACATCCTACAAAGCGCAAGAAGTCTAGCTTGAGGTTGTCTTATTTGTTTAAATATATTTTATGTTATCTTCTTTGCCCAGTCATTTGAAGTTTCTTAAATTTGCAATGATTTTTTATTTGTTTTAGGGGAATGTGTTTTAACTCGCTATTTACAATTGCTTTTTTCATCAAATTTGAAACATAATTATATCTCCTGATTTGCAGAAAGATATGCATGTGAGGGACAAAATTCTGGTATTGTTGGACTCTTGGCAGGCCGGCTATTTGCGTGCTGTCGATGTAAACTATTAAGAATTATAATATTCGATCTTGGACGGTTGGAAATTTTTTGGGGAAAAAAAGAAAAGAAAAGAGGTTAAGATGTTCTAAGAAACCTAGACTTTGTTAATGCTTGAATCTTCGAAGTTACAATTTGTTTTTTCCTTAATAGTGTTTTAATTCAGTACACACTCGTCAATAAAATTATTTTGTTTTTAGAATCAATATTTGCCTAAATTTGGTGGAGGTGGTTAAGTCTGCAGCTTCATGGTGTTTTACTATTTATATATTCTTAGTTTCTTAGGCTGACTTTTATTTTTGATTTCCCATTTGAATGCTCGGATAGGTGCTGTGGCGGCATTGTAGAACATCTTAGGCTGACTGATGTGTTGTTGTTTGTTGCCTCTCCGCAAGACCACAAGGAAGTGGTCGCTTCTGATATCAACAAAGGTGAATCCACTGTCAGTATTACTGTAGTTGCTGCCTCAGGAGACCTGACCAAGAAGAAGATATTTCCTGCACTCTTTGCGCTTTATTATGAGGGTTGCCTCCCTGAGGTCTGCATGTTACCTGTCTCTCCTTGCCCTTACAGATTATATTTTGCTCTGAAGTGTTTGATTTACACAGTTTTGCTTCAGACCAGTATCCAGATGCTTTATACGAATGGAAAAATGATGTGTTATTTTGTTTGCAGCATTTCACTGTCTTTGGTTATGCTCGAAGTAAGATGACCGATGCTGAATTTAGACTCATGGTTAGCAAAACACTTGCTGCATTGACAAGAGGTGATCAATGCTCTATTGTTTTTAATTTGATGTGTTTAGTTGTTATTTCTTGAGTTTTCTTTTCATGATATTCTTCTTGCAATAATGTTGTTATTTCCGAGTGTGCTCAATTTTGAAATTCCGTGTTTAGTTGACTAAATCCTTCATTATAATGTCTCCATTTTCAGGAAAAATTACGGTGAAAAGATGGAATAGTTCCTAAATTGGTGTTTTTACCATTGTGGTCAATATGATTCTCAGGAACATATTGGAGAGCTTAATAAGAAACTGAAGGAACACGAGGTAATGATCCTCCACTTCTCCTCCATCTCCAGGACGACCTCCACCACCAGCAGGCAAGCATAGTCGCAACTCAGTCTCCTCAAACGCCATTTTGGAATTCCAGTCTTCCATGATCAATTTCTTAAACCTCCCTCATGTCACAAATACTGAGTTCACTTTCTTATTTTGGGATGATACTGCTTTTTACTAATTTTTTATCTAATGTAAGAAAGAATTGAAAAAATTATAGCACAGATATTTGAAAGCAAGCCACATCTAATGCTAATGAACCTTGCATATTCCATTATCTCAAACTGATAAACAACATTGCCTTCAAACCACCAGAAAATATGATTAAAGGGGAAAAATAGAGAAAACGAACACATAGAGCAGCCCAAATCTTGCACAGAATGCGCCAAATGGATCGTTTTTCCTGCTTCATGCTTGTGCTTATAATCCTACTGGAGTGGATCCTACAGAAGAACAATGGAGGGAGATCTCATACCAGTTTAAGGTCATTATTATGTACTACTAATTGTGTTGATAATTGTCCATTATTGCTCTTTTTATTTATTGGAGAGTTGTATATTTGTTTTCAGGTCAAAGGGCATTTTGCCTTCTTTCACATGGCATATCAAGGTTTTGCTAGCGGTGATGCAGAGAAGAATGCTAAGTTTATTAGGATCTTTCTTGAGGACGGTCGTCTAATTGGATGTGCTCAATCCTATGCAAAAAACATGGGACTTTATGGCGAGAGAGTTGGCTGTCTGAGGTGCATTAGAGATTTATTCTCACTCCTGTTTTTACTTATTCACGATTGATTGTCTTCTACTTTAGAATTACTGATTATATTGCTTCACGTTATTAGTTGATGGCCTAATTTTTTTAATGGCTTACATTTTTTAGCCAAATCAGGAATTAGTTTGGGTTAGGTGATGGTTTCTTACATCTAAATCACCTTTCCATGTCCTAACGTCTTCACGCCAAAAGTCTCCCTTCCAGTACTTCTAATGCTTTTAACATAATAAAATCTCGATTTTTCATCTTCTGGGTTTGGAGTTCAAGTTTTCGGTAATTACTTCTTTTCTGTCTAAATATTAATTCTTAGCAATTCTAAGCGTTCAAAAGAATGAATCTTTATATAGTTGTTTTCTTTCATTCGACGCATTAAATATGCATATTAGAGCATGCATTTGCATTTGGGGTTTTAATTTTCTTTATTCCTCATTGTTTAATCCAGTTTGTGTTTTTCTGATTTTTGGAATAATTAGTCTAGCTGATAGAGCTGCCGTTGCCTTTAGCTAAGAGGGTAAGCTGTTCAATTTGTAGTTCAATCATGTGTTTAGTTTCATTACAGATTATGGAACTGATAATTGTATCAGGCTGAATGTGTCTTAGTTACAAGTACCCCTGTGCTGGGCTATAATCAAGTTTCCGTTATAAGGGTCATTCGTGGGTTGGGTATAAAATCTAATTTTGGTTTTCTTTGTTTTGGCATAATTAGTCCACTGATAGAGGTACAATCCCCACAGCTCAGAGGACAAGCTGTTTAATTTTGCAGATCAATTTGTTGCTTTAGTTTCATTAAAAGTATGTACACTGTTTGGAACGCCAGAGTGGTATCTTAATTACAATTGCCTGGGGTATAATAATTTTCTGTTAGAAGGTTTATCATTCTTGATTGGGTTTAGAATTTAATTTTTTTTTTTTACATCACTAAATTTATGAGATATCCTGCCTTCCTTTTACCATATGAGAATTGGAGGTGCTCGACATTTTCTGAAGATGTGGCTCATATGCCTGTTATAAAAGACTCAGAGATTGAAGGTGCTTTTAAGAATTTAATGGCCTCAAACTGGGATGAGCTGCCACCTGCCGTCATCCATGGTGTGAAGCAAAGCATTGGTCTAAAAGCACTGATGAAAAGGCTAGCCAGGAGCGCTTGTAGCCAATGTATTTCGATCAGCAGAGGCGGTTGAGGAGTTTACTGGGATTCTAAACTTCGTTGAAGATGGCGATTGATGATAGCATTGGGCTGAGTGCCGAGGTAGATATGACTTGTATGAAGTTTGGATTTTTGGTAGGTTCTGAACTTAAGCGAAGTATCTTAAGATTTTACATTTTATGCAGGATGTAAAGCCTATGCCAGAAAATTTTGTTAAAGCTCACTAGCTAGCTGCAATGTTAAAAAGGAAACAATAAGAAACTGTATCTACTTTGAACCCCAATTATCCATCTCTCTCTTTCAGAGAGGTACATATTTTTGTGTGTCTTGTGTGTTTATCACTATGACTGATATTTGTGTGTTTCCTGCATATATCTAAGTTTTCCATTTGACTAATTTACAAGCTTCAATACCACTGGAATGGAAGTTTATATTCAGTTCTTGATATTTAACAAAGTAGATTGAATTTTTTATCGTTCAGGGACCTTATTTGAGCACTGCAACAACTCACCTACAAAAAAAACTTGGAGATGACAACGTATTGATTGTATTAGATTTACTGATACATTTATGTGACCACTTAATGTTTCATGTCCTGAAGTGCTCATTCGTCAATTTTGGCTCTTTTGCTTTCTGTTCCTTTTTTACTTCCACATGTAATAAGAATAAACAACTAAACTTGCAGAAAACACGTATACAACAAGCAAACACTTGTAAGCAGCTCTTCTCCTTCCCCTATTACTCACGGGTATTACTTTGAGCAAAGCGCATTCTTCCACCTAGTATATATTTAACCTGGACTCAATCATAATTGCACATATACATGTATAAACATAGAATCTGGAATCAAATATAGTCATGCGTATGTACATATGTATAATATACATAAATCTTGTAATCAACGAAATCATACATGCATTTTTCCAGCCGCTTGCACACAACATCACCGTAAATTTCAAGAGATACATACATGTTGTTCGTAAGAGAATACACATAATTATTAACGTAATTTTCTTGGAAAAATAGGTTTAAAACTTAATAACTAAAGAAGGGATCTAGAATTTACTTACTGTTTATTGTAGTTCCTATCAGCCTTTTCTCTTGCTCCAAAAGTCTTTACGTAAATTTTCTGATGTATAGAGAGATCCTATTTATAGTGTTTGATTAGGGTTTATTGGTACTAGTTTCCTTATTTTTTTTTTATTATTTTTTTTTAATTAAACAGAGATATATATTACTTGAACAAAAGATGGTGCCGGATATACCCGACCACACCATTACAAAAGTGGAAAAACAAAAAACATAAGTTTGGAGTACTACTCCATTACATGAAAATCTTAATCCAATATGTGAAATGGAAATAGATGTAGAAAAAACCTACTCTAGAAAAGTAACTTGATTCTATTTCCACATCATAGTATGTGTGTCAAATTCTGATCAAACAGAAAGTAACGTATATGGGAGTGAGCTTTAGCTCATCCAGCAAATGGCAACACTAGAGTCAATGTGATACCCTAGACAAATTTCCAAAGCAGCCAATCCATCAAATGCAGCAACTGCAATTTCAATGGAGGGGAAGGGGTACAACATTTTCCTATCTCGGCTCTCCCCTTCAACACTGCCAATGGAGCCTTTGAGCCAGTAAGGACAACAAATATATGTGTATGAAGAGCAGGGTCATCAACCCAAGCACATGAGAGATTATCAAAGCATAAGACAATGTGGGAATCCGAGTCGTCTATCAAGCACATGAGGCAATATACCAGAGCCAGAATCTCTTAACAAATCCGCCAAATCCGCACAACTGCAGGATTGACAGGCCACACTAATAACAGGATTTTGGTTGGAATTCACCTCACATGTTGTCACACATTTCACCAAAAAATTCCAAAATGATACCAGCTCTCAGCAATTGGAAATGCAAGCACAGAAATACTGGATTCTTTGAGAATTTCTCCCAAATTAATCAATACCAGAGCAAGAATCCAGTTTATTCATCATACGTTAAACCAAAGGCTGGATTAATCCAATGTCGTCTCTCAAAATGACAAAGTATATGAATGTTATCACCAGCAAAAAAATTAGTGCAGGTAATTCAAAGTCCACAGCAAATCAAATTCATTGCTTATCAATCGTTCCTCAACATACCAAGCTGGTGGTTTTTTCTCAAAGCATTCCTCCAGGAACAGGATTCAGGCAATGGTAGCAAAAATCCACTGCTCCGGCCAAGCTTGCTGCTCTGAAGAGGATTCGTCATTCTGGTCAAGAGCTGCGGCTGAAGGGACTATTGAGGCAAAGGGGTGCCGAAGTGAGGGATTATTTCGGGTCGAGACTTGATTTGGAGCAAAGGAGGCAATCTTTCTTCTAAAGAAATTCGTTTTCAACTGGAGCTTGAAGACTGGTGGCGAGAGCAACTGCACATCTGCCTAGATGGGTGTCGGAGCTCTCTTGAGCTCCGGTCGTCGCTCGGAAAAGGTCGGCGTTGGCCCAGAAAAAGACGGCGCTCGAAACAATTCATTATGGCAGATCGGGGCTCTCTTGGGCACCGATCTGAAGGATTAGCTTCAGGCCGGAGCTCAGATGTAGCTCCGGTTTCCTCGGTGTGAAGCTCCGGTGACCCGATCTGAAATCTTGTGTGGCCCGAACTGGAGCTCCGAGTTCCTCGATTGCTCTGAGGTGGATTCAGATCTGTAAGAGTAAGCCGACAATGATTCTTCAACTGTTCTGAATATTGGGCGATGAAGTCGCGTGCGTCCGGGTGAGACCCCGTCGATGAAAGGTAGCGTCTTGAATCTGGACTGTGAAGCTCCCGTTGAAGAATCGAAGACTCTGAAGTTCTGATCTTTGAATGGTTTGACGTCCTAGAGAATCTGAAGTTGTAAATTTTGAAGCTCCCTTAAGATCTAATAAGGCTGAAGTTCTAATCTTTGATTAATTGCAATATTTGAAAGGCCCGAAGAAGGATCTCTAGTGAGAAGGCAGAGGAAAAATTTTAGAGAGAGAATGCTAAGACTTGGAAGAGAAAAACTAAGACTTACGAAACAGAATATATTTTTATTTATTTTATTTTTAATTTCCTTATAAATATATTTCCTTTATACCAATTTCTTAAATCATTATTTTTGTATATTTTTTTTTAATTAAAATTTTCGAGATATTACAATACTTGTACTCTTGATATCAAATATAATTTGTTATATTCAAGAATGTCTTCAAAATTTGAATCTGTTTGATTAAACATGATTGCGTGTATTTTTGACCCATGAAATAATATGAATATTAACCAGATATAATTTATGTTATTATTTTTAAATTTATAGCAATATTAGTATTCTGATATTTACCTAATCGTATGTGTAGTGTGTTCATGCATGGTAAATCAACCAAAAAAATAAATAATTATTTTACTTAAAAATTAATATAAAAACTAAATAGTAAAATCTTGAGTTTTTTTTTATAATTAATTTAGATGAAAATTACTGTAATAGATTTACATTTAATCAAAGAATCAATTCATACTAAAGTTATACAATTGAAATTAGCACACAAAATCCTTAATACTATTAGCAGTTGCATTGAAGATTTTTAAGGGATGGAAAAAGGTGAATTTCAGTGGAATCCTAATGTAGTTGAAAGGCAGTTGGAAAATGTCAACATGTTTTGTGGATTAAGAAATTTAGAATGGTCAAAATTTGCGTGAGATATTTTTACATAAAACAAATTTTCCGGTTCGTCATGTTGCTTTCTTTTCTTTCATAAAAGAATTATTTTTTCCTAAATCAAATCAATTCAAATAACTTGACAAATTTTCATAAATCAAGAAAATATCGAAGATTAAAATAGTTTAAGTAAATAATAAAATAATTTAAGCATTTAAAAAAATTTCAAAAAATCATAAAAAATTAAAATAGTTTCAATTGACAATTATTATGGAAAAAACGCATATAAGGGAAAAACGACAATTACTAAATTTGAAAAAAATTAACGAATTTGTATTAACAGTATTACCTTTAAAATAAAAGAAAGTGAATGAGATGGTTTAGTTAGCTAGTAAACTACCTATAGATATTAATACTGTTATTGCCAGAGCAACTATTAGCCTCCAGAGCAATAAATTACACATATTCCAAATTTACCCTTAATCAATCAACTCTTTATATTTTCTCAACTTTTCAACTCATCTTTATCTTTTTTCTACCTTATCATTATAACTTATCAATTCTTTACAACTCATCTTTATCTTTTTTCTACCTTATCACTATAACTTATCAATTCTTTATAACATCTTCCCGTAAATTTTGCTTTCTTCTCCTTTACACTGATTTTCTCCCAAATTTTTATTAATATAATATTTATTTTCACCCTCAAATTATAAGAAAAAAATTATTTAAAATATATATATATGACACTTATTTCTACTAATAGATTTTATTGTTCTCTCAATTAAATTGTAAATATTTACCAATATATACGTAAACAAATTTAGACTCCATTTGTTTACCATTATTTTAGTGTTTTATTTCATAAATTTTTTTTTTTCATTTTTTATCAAAATTTGTAAAATAAAAAAAATAATGTTACAATAATTATTTTTGTTACAACATTTTTTTATTTTTATAAATAAATTATTAAATTTAAATTTTTCTATTAAAATTTTAATAATAAAATTTTCTTTCTAAGACATTTTTTTACCAAAATAAACTCATAAAATATTAATTCAAATTTAAATTTTAAATTTTTTATAATAAAACATTCTTGCTGCCTTAATTATATTATGAGCAAATTAATATTTCAAAATAATAATAGACCACAAGGAAAACAATTGCTCAGAATAAAAATAAAAATGAATATATGCATCCACATTCTAAAATAAAATTTTTTGCCATTTTATTATTTAAAATTTATGAATTAAATTGTAACATAAAAAAATACATGAAATCGAAATTTCTATTATATATATATGGTGGTGATATCTTCCTTTTAAATTTTAACTTATGCTAATTATTTTAATAAAATATTAATATGAGAAGCATTATTAGAAATAAAAATAATAATTTATAGTTGCCATATCTTTATATTTAGTATTTTAACAAAAAATATTACTCACCTTGGATAGAGTATTTTTTTAGTTTTATAGTAGAGTTTTTGTTTGTTGAGATTTGTTATAAGAAATAAATATTTTGGAGTTGTTTGGATTGATGAGTTTGTTTTGGTGGACATTATATTCGAGAATTTTTTATTAATAAAATTTAAATTTCAAATTTGAATTAATATTTTATGAGTTTATTTGGTAAAAAAAGTTTTAGGAAGAATTTTTTATTATTAAAAATTTAAAAGTCAAATTTAAATGTAATAATTTATTTATAAAAATATAAAAAATATTGTATTAAAAATAATTACTATAACATTATTTCTTGTGTTTAAAAATTTTGATAAAAAAAATGGACAAAATAGATAAATCAAATTGAATTTGTGAAGTAAAACACTAAAACAACGGTAAACAAATGGAGCCTAAATTTTTTGAAGTATATATTGGTAAATATTTTATAATTTAATTGAGAAATAATAAAAACTTTTAATAGAAATAAGTGTTATATTATTTTTGTGAGAAAAAATAAAGGAGAAGAAAGAAGAAGCTACAGAAAAGATGTTAGAAAGAATTGATAAGTTGTATTGATAAGGTAGAAAGAAGATAATGATGAGTTGTTTTGATAAATAGAGAAAAGATAAAAAGAGTTGATTGATTAAGGGTAAATTTGAAAAATGTGTAATTTATTGCTCTAGAAGCTAATAGTTGCTCTGGCAATAACAGTAACCATAAGTAATATGATTTATAATTGTATTATGTTAGTAGCGTGAATGAGTTATCTCTCTCCCAATTGTATTATGAGAAACAACAATAGTTGATTTTTCCTAATTTGTTTAGAAAAGATTTTAGTTAAATTTAATTTATTGTTTCTAATTCTGAATTATCTAATAGAAAATTATAAAGGAATTTTGAAATATTAGAATTATCTTTATTTTGAAATTCTTGTTGGGGTAAAGATGAAATTACAAAAAAATATATATATAGGGTGAATTACATTTACCCCCTCGAGCTTTATCCAAACTACCAAACAAACTTTGATATTTGATAAAACTACCAAAAGAATCTTTAACCTTACTAAATGACAATAAAACCAACAAAAAAAAGAGCTGTTTTTTTTTAAAGGAAAAAATAGAGTTTTTAAATAATCTAATATATAGTGAATAAAAAATCAAATCTTTTTTGTCTGAAGATGAAAAATTTAGTAATCTTTTTACCTAATAATACTTGAAAGGTAAATATGCTACAATAAAAATATTTTTCAATTTAAATTGTATGGGTTTAATATTCTCTAATACTATTTTAGTTTAATAAATTTTATATCTTAATAGTAAGGGCATAATTGTTAGCACAATGAGAATATAAATTTATCAAGGGGATAATTGTTATACAATTGATTGGTCAAGGGTTTGTTTGGTAGTTTTATCAAACTTCAGGTTTGTTTGGTAGTTTGGACAAACATCGAGCTAATTTACCCAAAAAATTAATGAGACGTTTTAGTTAGCGACCAAGTTATCTAATTTTTAACTGTATCATATTTATAATTATATTTGTTAAGAAGTATTGAAAATTATTTATTATAATAAACATTACTAATTTATTCCTAATTTGTTTAGGAAATATTAGGTAAAATTTATTTAATTTGTTTAACAAAATGTTAAAATCAAATTAGGAATATGATGAGATAATTCTATTAATATTAATCTATACCAATTTTAAATTCTAAATATGTGATTAAGTAATTTATGATAGGTAGGATCAAAATTTTAAAATTGTAATAGGAATTAAAGTTTTTAATTTCTTATCACTAATACACTGATGTGATTCTAACAAACATTTTTTTAGGCTGCTTTCTTGAATGTTGAATACTTTTTTTGCTTTAACTGTTAGCAAATATTCAAAATATATTGAGCCTTTCACATAATTTAGTAATAATTTTAAATAGTATCTTTCGCCTTTGATTGGATCAACTCCATTTACTCGTTCAATTACATGTTTATTTTGTCTCTCCTATCAACACTATTTTCTATTATTTCATGTATAATAATTCACTATACAAGTGAGATGTAACATTTTTATTTCTAAAATAAGATAAAAAAAAAACTTTGTGGGCATTGTCTTTGATACATGAGCAGCCTATAGAATATTTCTTAGGTTTTTATCTTTCTAATAATATGTCACATGTTGTTTCCCTCATAAATGTACTTGTAAGTTTATAACATGGAAGTTGTTATTGCCAAAGTAAATATTAGCATTCAGAGCAACAAATAACTTATATTCCTAATTTGCCTTTAATCAGTTAAATTTCTTAGGGTCTGTTTGGTTATTCAGTTTTTAAGATTTATTTATAAAACAAAAATAAACTATGTTTGGAAACTAATTTTACATAATAATCCATTAATAATTCTAACTTAAATTAACATTAACATATTTTCATGAAACATTATAAAATATAGACATCTATAATGGCAGGTCAAATGTCAGGTCAAATGTCAGATTATTTTCTCTCTCTTGTCTATTGTGTCTTTCTTCTCTTTCATCCATTTATGGGTAATAATGGAAGAAAAAATAAAGAACAAAGAATTCATCTGTAAAAGCAGGAAAAATTGAGGGTAATATTGGGAAAAATAGAAATGAGAAGTGTGTCAGTGCTTTTGCATAGGCACACGTTTTTCTTAAAAGAAATCATTAAACAATATCTAATCAATCATTATAATAAAATAATAATTTTTTTATACACAATTTCCAATAAATTAACAAAATTTATCAATCCAAACACATTTAATCATTTTATAAATATTCATTTTTCATAACAAAACCCGAGAAAAAACTTTCATAGATAAAACTAAAAATACCATATCCAAGCGGAGCCTATCTTCTATCATCCACCTTATCAGTAAGATTTATCCATTCTTTTTAACATATTTTTTCTTATCTTTCAGTTTATTCTCATTTATAATAATTTTTTTCCAAAAATATTTATTAATATAAAACTTATTTTCATTTCTAACTTATATAAAAAATTCTTATATAAAATAATATAACACTTATTTTATTAATAGTTTTGTTCTCTCAATTAAATTATAAAATATTTGTCAATAAACACTTCAAAAAATTTAGGATCAGTATGTTTAGAGTTCTTTTAGTATTTAATTTCACAAATTCAATTTAACTTATTTGTTTTATTCATTTCTTTACCAAAAATTCTAAAACTAAAAACAATGTTACAATAAATTTTTTTTCTATGTATTTTTTATAAATTAATTATTATATTTAAATTTATAATAATAAAAATTTCTTCCTAACACAATTTTTTTACCAAAATAAAATCATAAAATATTAATTCAAAATTGAATTTTAAAATTTTATTAATATATTTTTTTCTTGTGAACTATTAAAATTTTTTATAATTAAATTATTATATTTAAATTTTACTTTTAAATTTATAATAATAAATTTTTTTCCTAACACCATTTTTTTACTAAAATAAAATCATAAAATATTAATTCACATTTGACTTTTAAATTTTATTAATTAATTTTCTTGTGATCTATTACTATTTTTAAGCATTAAATTGCTCATAATATATTGAAACTAACTTACTCTTTTAGCTTTTAATTTTTCAGTCGCCATGTTAGTCAAAATTTTAAACAAAAAAATTTTAATTTGTTATTTTCTTGGTGTTATTGTTGACTGATAAATTTAAACTAATTCCTTTTTTATTTTACCCTAACTATGAAACATTAATTAATATAATTTTAAATTTATTTTTCTAACTGAAAACTAATTTTTGACTTAGTTATATAATTTTTTTAATATAAGTTTGAGTGAAAATAAGAGTCATATTAATAAAATTTTGGAAAGGAAATTAGTGTAAAGAAAAAAAAAACTCAAACTTCAAAGGAAAGACATTAGAAAGAATTGATAACCTTTTATGATAAGGTGAAAAGAGAAAATCAAGATAAGGTAAGGGGAGAAAATCAAGAGTTTGACTCATTAAGGATAAATTGAGAAATTGAGTAATTTATTGATATGAATGCTAATATTTGTTTTGGCATTAACAGCAACATTATAACATATTGGATACATCTAGTTTAAGTTAAACTCATATATTCTCCATATTGCTTCTTGTGCGGATGCACATCTTTCATATTGAAATTATTGTATCTCATGAACATTATTTTACTCCATCATTATGAGAAATAGAAACAATAAATTTATCATGTCATTTATAAATATATTTGTATAAATCTTTACTACCTTCATACAACAACATGCTTCTATATTAATATGACAATTATATCTCATAAGCAAGCATATATTATATGGTACCACCCATTTGTTGTTCAACATTTTATTTTCTACCAAAACTTTTTCATTAATCTTTCTTCTTCTGTACATTGGATAGATATCTTTGTCAAATATAGTGTTTTCGCAATAAACTCGAGGGTAGTAATACTCACATTTTTCATTAAGCATGCATGAATTAGTAGAATTTTTTCTTTCACACGGATCATTCATTATATATTTAACAACTAATTGAAATAGCTCATGATGCTGAAGTAATTCAGCACAGACATACCTATTAAAATCTTGTTAATTGATGATTTTTTATTCAGGTTCAATATAATAAGCATATGGGTATGAGACAAACATCTTTTTTTAAAATTCGATTACATGAACATTTGCTACAACATTTTCAAAATTTTCTTTTTTGAACAATTGATCTTTTAAGTATTGAAATTTAGATTTAAAAACTTTAAAAACTAAATCAGGATGATTTTGTGCTTGTTGTATACTTCATCTTAAATTCCGTTCCATTTTGGATTGCAAGTCAATGTGAAAAAATAAGTTTGATTTTTCAAATCATTACACCAATGTTATTGAATCTAAATACCTACTGCTCATGTCTGTTGGACCTCAAACAAAAGAAGCAAAGTAATACTATTTTTTTCCAAATTTTATTTCCTCTTATTTCTCCTAAAGTAACAAAATCCACATTTCCTTGATAAAAGTCATCTCTAATAATGTCTTGCTTTCTATCTTTTAAGTATTGAAATTTAGATTTAAAAACTTTAAAAACTAAATGAGGATGATTTTGTGCTTGTTGTATACTTCATCTTAAATTTCTTTCCATTTTGGATTGCAAGTCACTGTAAAAAAATAAGTTTGGTTTTTCAAATCATTACACCAATGTTATTGAATCTAAATACCTACGGCCCATGTCTCTTGGACCTCAAACAAAAAAGCAAGTAATACTATTTTTTTCCAAATTTTATTTCCTCTTATTTCTCCTAAAGTAACAAAATCCACATTTCCTTGATAAAAGTTATCTCTAATAATATCTTGCTTTCATCTTTTAAGTATTGAAATTTAGATTTAAAAACTTTAAAAACTAAATCAGGATGATTTTGTGTTTGTTGTATACTTCATTTTAAATTTCTTTCCACTTTGGATTGTAAGTAACTTTACAAAAATAAGTTTGGTTTTCCAAATCATTACACCAATGTTATTGAATCTAAATACCTGCGACACATGTATTTTGGACCTCAAACAAAAGAAGCAAGTAATACTATTTTTTTTCCAAATTTTTTTTCCTCTTATTTTTCCTAATGTAACAAAATCCACATTTCCTTGATAAAAGTCATCTCTAATAATGTCTTGCTTTCTTTTGTAGAAGTTCAAATGTGTTGATTCCACTTTAATATGCACATCTACAATGTATTGTTGAAGTAATCTTTTGAAAAACAGTAAGATGGAATGTTGAGGTTGTCGGATTTGTAACTTATAGCTATAGTAGTCTATAAGAAACCTTCCCAATATTTTCTCAATCTACACCTACATAAATTTTAATTAAATATGTTAGAGTCTATCTTTAATTTACTTGAATTAGTTAATTACGAAAATGGATTAAAATATTCTAAACACTATTTCCTAAAAATTCCATAAATCAACAAATTAATAAAGAATAGTTTTAATTATTATATTTGAGTATATATTTAATTTAGTTAAATTAACTAATTACAAAATTAGATTAAAATACAAGAAATTACTAAAACCTTTCTAAAAATTCTATAACCAATAAATCAATTAAAAGGAGTTTCATAGGATTTAAAGGCTAAAACATCAATATCACATTCCTTGTAAATAATATATTTAATTTAGTAGAATTACTTATATATAGGGTTAAAACTTAAAATTGTGAGACAGTTAGAGCTAATTACATGCAAAACTTTGCCAGACATCTACATATTTAATGTCAAATTATGATATTATATATATATATATATATATATATATATGTATATATGTCAAACTATTTGTGTGTGTTTAAAGAGAATGAATAACTCCATTAAATCAAAGAAGAAAAAAATAAATATACTTACACTACAACATCATGCCATTACTTAATTTAATTATACAACATTATATCATATCAACCGCATTCTTACTCTTTTACTACTTTCTCTATCAATTCAAGTCAATTATATATTAAATTAATTTTTCTACCAAACAATTCTTCAACCTTCTAAGATACCTTCGATTTAGTCCTCAACTCTTTTACGTTTTTTCAATTTAGTTCTTAATCTTTCTTTACTTATAAATAATAAAGTATGGGTTTTTTCTGATAGAATCATAACTATATTTTTCACACAAGAACCAAATGATACATAAGCTAATTTATACTCACTTGATATTCTATTACCTACATAAATTTTATAATAAGAAATTATTTTAAATGGTCTAGTGATTGATTACTGAGGATAATCAAATATGATAAGTAGTCGAATAAGTTTTACTAAATATAATTATAATTTAGATATCTTCTTTCAAACCAATTCAATTTAGAAAGTAATAAACAGAGTAGTAATATTAATTAAATTAATTGATAAAGTAAGAATTTTACTAAACTATAATTTATGTGAAAAGTGTACCTTTTTGTTCTTGCTAAAAAAACGTTTGCTGCACAACCGAAACTACGGCTCTCTTGATTACTTTCTTTTATTGTGCCTTTTTTTTTTGCATTCTTTATGTGTTGATGCCTTCCTACCTATTCGTTTAAAAATAACAAAGGATATTTTAAACTATCTAACACCTATAGTAATGTTTCACACGATGCTTATTTCCTGAATGAGTATAAATAATAATGTCTACTTAAAAATGATTGGTAGGATTATTTCTTTCAACCCAAGTTGCACCAACTTGATCAGTAGTAGCTTCATTATATACACGTTACTCAAGTTTCACGTCATTCTTAACGTGGATATAAAGATCTTCAGATGAAAAATAATCCTTAAATTGTCATAAAATTAATGCATAAGGATTGTCTTTCATAATTTTCTCCAATTGAAGCATACAAAATCAAATTTGATATAATTGCCACTCTATTATGTAGCTCATGTATTACATCATAAAAATATAATTAACAGAAACTAAAAACTCTTTTGTTTCGGAATCAAAACACGAAAATGATGATAAATTTGTTCTTGAGTTCTAAATGTAAAAATACCATTTTTACTCTATGACAAATCATTGTTTAAAACCACTCCAAATGATGTGAATAAGAAAATGTTGTTGTAGGCACAAATATTCTTTTAAAATTCTCTTATTTCAACTTAGTTATATTCGCTGCAATACACCTTATAATAAGGTGAAAGTGGTTTATCAATGTTAAAATATGGTCCCATAAGGAGGGTGGGTGTTCATTAGCGTGTGTAATGCCAAGTCAATGGAAGAAACACATCAATCTTTGGACTGTAAACTGAATGAAAATAGAGGTTGAAAATAACGAAAATTAACAATTATCAAATACACAATTGGAGTTGGTTTAATGCAAAAGTATCACAAGTAAACAATCAATAACGAGAAACATATTTTTGAATTTAGGTTAGGACTGTTTCACTCTTGTTATCTTGACTGGATTAGAAACGTGGATAGAGTGTCTTATTTCCTATCATCTAGGTCACATTCCGGTCCATGCTAGAGTAGACAACACCATGGTCTCTGTCACGTCTTTATCGTCTTAGCCAGATTAATTCAACTAGAAAGTTCTCACGGTTAGCCAATAGCAAAGAGAAAAATAAGGTAAGCAACAAACCAAACGTAAACAATAAACACACAACAAATTTATAGGCCAAAGTCCAACCTTAATCTCATTACAACAATGAAGATTCAAAAAGTCTTTTACAATGGTTATAGAAACTCTAAAGCACATAAAAATGTAACTAAAGAGTAAATCTGCCTATCCAGATCATAAAAGGCTAAAATGTGGCTGACATGTCTAGCCACTAACAATAGTTTACAAAAGAAGCCAATCAGGAGCAAGGAGTTAGCAACTACTAAGGAACATGACTGCCAACTCAGCCACATTCTCCACCAGTCCAACAACTTTAGAGACTTAGCCAATTTTGGTCTAGGCTAAACTAAAATCAAGACCCCATCGAACCAAATATCCCAAGAGTAAGACTTAGCATTCACAACACATAAATACCCAACACAATGCCTTAACCGACATAAGCCCCAATGCTTAAACCTTTCGTAACAACTGACTTCATTTCCCAAGCTGCATGTCCGAAACTAGCCTTCGGTCCTAGACCGTCTCACTTGGCATGCTGACCTTCCCACTCGGCATGCTATTGGCCCAACTTGGCTAACCGTTTAGTGTAACCATCCGCATAGTCACGCCGGTTCTGTTCGGCATACTGATCGTGCACCTAGTCACCCCGGCGACTATCCTAAATGCTATGGGTCTAACAGTCTCCTTCCAGTCCATGCATGGAATTGTGGAATGCAATCAAATATGGTATTTACTCATTTTCTCTTCTGAGTGCAAGAGTTTCATATACTACTCTTCGTAACTCATGTACTTGCCCAGCATAGGGAAGGTTTTAAGCTATGTTTCACCATTAGTCACCTTTCAATCCATGCAAGGATAGACTATTCTAAATCTCCTTCTAGTTCATGTTAGGATAGTAACTTGGTCTGTTTGATTATCCAAAAATTTGTGATTTATTTCACAATTGTAAAATGAGGTGTTTGTTTTGTTCAACTTTTTTATCAAAATTTTTAAAATACAAAACAATGCTACAGTAATTTTTCTAAATAAAACATTGAATTTGAATTTGAATTTTAAATTTTAATAATAAACAATTCTTCCTAACACACTTCCCACCAAAATAAACTAATAAAATACTAATTCAAATTTAAATTTCAAACTTTTATTAATAAAAAAATCTTCAATACAAATCCCAACAAAATAAAATCATTCATTCCAAACACTCTCAAAATATTCCTTTCTCATAACAAATCTCAAGAAAACAAATTTCATGATATAATCCAAAAATAGCTTATCCAAACGGAGAAGTTCTAACTTTACAACCCGTCCATAAAGTTATTTACACTTGTAACTAGGTTTCAATTCACTCATGTTCATATCTTTGTGTTTAATCAGTTAGATTCTCATCAATACCTTTGCCCATGTTCCATCAATTAGTATGACAATCCATTAATAAAATTTCAACATAGATCAAACATATATATAGATACCAACATTGAGAAAGTCCTTGGTGTAAATCACAACAAGACAACAAGAACTCAACAATCCATTCCCATTAACCCAAGATACTACACTAGTTTAGCCACTCATGGTTATGGAGCACAATATAGTGAGCGTAAATAAGGGAAAGTAAAGTTCAATTAGATATCGCAAAGTTAAAATTAGTGCTTCACCAATACTTTAAATCGGATTAATTATATGAAAACTAAACATAATTAAATTAAAGACAGAAAAATTAAGAAAAATAGAATTTATAATTTAAGGAAAATTAAAACTTACCAATTATTTAAGTAATAAAGAACGAGAAGAAATAAAATGAACTAAGAAGAATAGATATCGGTATAAAAGAGAATAAGTAGATTAAAGTGAAACGTCAACTTACTAATTAAAACTAATAAAAAAATTAGAATTTAAAATGAACAAAGAAGAATAGAGATTGGTGTAAAAGAGAATAAGTAGATTAAAATGAAAAGTCAACTTACTAATTAAAACTGATAAAAAAATTAGAATTAAAAAAAAACATATTCTAAAGTTAAACTAAAAGAAGAGTAAAATAAAAAACTACCTACAAGACTCCCCTCAAGTCTTGCCTCTAGGCTCTTTAAATAGAGCATTCTAACTTATTCGAAAACTAATTAAACTTTCCAAAAATATGGAAATTAACTCAATATATGAAATTATCTTTAAAATCTGGAATTATCTAAATAACTAAAAGTATCTTGCAAATATCTTATGAATTTTATCCATAATATCTCACACAACTTCACACGTTTTTTGCAGAATTTTCTCCAAATAAATAGGAGAATTTTCCTCCCGACTTTTGGCTTGCTTTGTATTCTTTAACTTTAACTTCTTCAATTATCCTTTAATAACATGTCTTTGAATCTTTCCAAAAGTGTGTCTAGATACATTTTCCATAATTTTTGCACTTTTAGTACCCAACAATTTCTCCATATAAATCTGCAATGATAATCACTTTTCCAAAATATTAATGACAATATAATCTAAAATAAATATAGATAAATCTCAAAATATTGGCATTATCAAACATATAATTTTAATTCTTGTCTTCATTTAAATTTTCATACCAACTCCTTTTATCATTAGATTTGTGATGTTGTTCTTTATTTGTAATAGATTATATTGAATTGACGTTTTGATTAATTTCAACAATAAATATTTAGAACAACTAAGAATTAGTATTTAAGTGTCTAATTGAAATCTGAAAATTAATTGATTAAAGGATTATTTGATAACTAAAGTTAAATTTAAAAATTAATTGATTCAGACCTTCATCAAATAAGTTTGTTTGATAACTCAAAGTTGAATATTTTAATGAATTAAGTGCATCTGAAAAGGCAGGTAAATTTCTTGATAAAATTTAGCTTATCGGTTAGTTTCAAAACACGCTTAGACCTAAGGTTTAAAAATAAAATTTAATACACCATAATTATTCATAATATTTCTATAATATAGCATAATTATCTATAACATCTCTTTAATCTATTCTTCCCACCATCTCATTTTCCTTCTTTCTTTTATAATTTAAGATTTTTATTCAATATATATATATTTTTTCATTCTATATTCTAATATTTTAATATAATACACATTTTTTTCTATATTTTAATTTTTTATTCAATAAATTTGATTCCATAAAGATTTGAAATATATTTTAGGATATGATTAATTTTTTCTACCCTATATGTATTTTTTTAAATAAAGTTTTGATAAATTAAGAATTATATTTTTAAAAATTTTTAAATATAATATATAATATAATAGAACACCACGAATATGAAGAGGCTACAAATATATGTATTTCTATGATAATATTTTTATTCTCAAAATTATTAAATTTTTTAATTTTTATTTTTTTACAAAATTATATTATTTATAATAATTTTGATTAGTAGTTTAAAAAGTAATGTATTACACATTATTGAGAAAACAAATAATTAAAAGAAAAAATCTTACTATTCGAATCATTAACCTATCATAACAATATGTTTGTGAAACAATTTTAATTATTTCAGTGTTAAGATTCATATATTTAAAACTGATTGTTTGATTGTTTAAAATTTAGATAGTTAAGTGTTTCAGATTTCAGATATCATACTTTAATCTCAAATTTCAATTTTATCAAACAGGCGCTAAGATTTTGATCAAATAAGTTTGTTTGATTACTAAAAGTATGAGGACTTAATGATTTGCAAGGACATAACTAACATAGTGTGATAATGCTTTGTTGATGGATACTTTGTTGAACTTTCAAATGCTTTTGTTAATGCATTGTATGCAAAGTCACTTGTTAAGCCTTATAAGGAAGCACGATAATGCGTTATATGCAAAGCCACTTGTTAAGCCTTATAAGGAAGCATGATAAACCATGGTGGTGGTGGAAGTCTTTCCACGTAATGTAGAGCCATGGGAGGTTTCAAACTTTAAAGTGGAAGGAAAGGAGGTACCTACTTCTAGGGAGCAAGTGGAGGATCAAAGCTGAATTCATAAAGGATGCTTCCCATGGATTTGAGCTCAAATACCTCCTAATAGGGATGCAAAGAAAGCCCTATGAGCACAGAGCAGCGATGTTGAAAAGGGTTTTCTTTGGTACAGGAATGACAACTCCAATGTTGAGGAAGAAGCTATAAGAATAAAGTTTAGTTAGAGACTAATAAACTTAGAACTACTCTCAATCCTCTCTTCTTTTCTTTTGATCTTATTTGTTTTTTATTTGAGTTGTGTATGTACTTGATTTGTATTAATCTAGGTTGTTTGCTTATTTTTAGGATTCCAAGAGGAATGTTATTAAAGAATGAAACAAAAAGTTATAGGAAGAAGAAGAAGAAGGCAAAAATGGTGAAAATTCAGCTAAGAAGGTAAATTGCATAATGTCGATGCCACGATGCGATAGTGCATATTTTTTAACTACATAAATATGTGGCCTTGCAACATTACATCATGTCAAGACATTGTGTATTTCTTAAGGAGCATAATTACACAGTGTTTAGACTAGGATCATGAGGCTAAAATTCTCTGTTTAACCAAAACTTATATCATCACAATTGATAAGGTAACTTCGTTTACTCTATTAGAATCATTGTACTTATACTTTGATTATGTTTGTAGCATTTTATGTGTTTTTAATGTATTTGTAGGATATTGTGGCATGGTATAAGTAATAGAGTGAAAGAATGATGAAAAGAACGTTGGAGAGCGTGAAAGTTTGGAAAGACAATTTTTGAGCCACTCAAAGGGTATTTTTGGCACTTCAAACACAAACAATTGCCAACCCTATTTCTTCCTCATATAAGAAGAAAGTCTTGTAACAGAAAATAAGTAAGTAGGAGTAAAAGAGTTAGAAGACAACGTAGATTAGGGCTACAGTACCTCTTGGAGGCACCAATTAGTAGGAGTAGATTAGAGTAGATCTTAGTGCTCTTCATTTGTGAAAGAGACTCTGTAATACTCAAGTACTCTAAGAGCTTTGAATCAATGGGCAGTCTCTTTTTCTTACACTTCTTGGCTTATTTCCTTGCTTATTTGTATATGCATGTGAAACTCTTGTGTGCCATGAGGGGCTAATTTGTTAATTACTATTGGATTATGGTTATGGATTGCTGCTTTATTATGTTATTGTGTGGTCTTATGCTATTGATAACTAGGAATTAGTATTTATAAGCTAATTTATTGCTCCATATTAGTAATGCTTAATGTAGATTAATATGTGGGTAGAAGGTTAGTGGAGATATCCTAACCTTTTCTTGCCTCCACTATAAAAGGAGAATTGATTAGAGTATTTAGAGTCCAATATAGGTTTGATGAACTTGGTAGACATAAACTAGTTTAGTCCATACCTCCGCCATAAAGGAAGGAGTAGATTAGAGAGTGACTTTGTCCGACCTTTGCCTCCACCATAAATGAAGGGTTGGTTAGAGAGTTGTTGGATTGGAGAGACATTGATGTCTTGGTTGACATTGGTTAGCTAGTTCTTGCCTCCGCCATAAATGGGGCATTAGTTAATTGGTCAATTTTCAGTAGGTGACAACACATTTAGGCTATTGCCTCTGCCATAAAGGAGGGACTTAGTTATGTTGACTCATCCTTAGTTTTAGTGATCTCATAAGGTAGATTACATATAACACTCATATTAGAGATAATCAAATCTAAAGGTATACTTCTTTTACTTGAGTCTTCTTCCATACATTTCCAACACTATTGGGCAGTATTAATGTAATTTAGGTTATTTCTATACATGTTTTCACTTTTACTACTTCACACATATTTACACTAATTTAATAGACTACTCCCCTCCCTGTGGGTTCGACTATTACTTCCTCTAAATACAAAATGTCAGTATCTTGATGCACCTTAAACTTCATGAGGATTAGGGTTATAAATTATATTTGATTCGGTTAAACCTTTATATTTAACCCTAGATCCAAAAACAACTATCAAATCAGGGAAGCTTCATTGATCATAATCTAAATTGGTTATCAAATCAGCGTCATTGCAGGGAAGGCAACAAATTTTAGGATAGGTAATTATGTGTGTTGAGTAGTTGTAAACATTTAGTTTGTGATATCCTATATATTTATTTCTTGTGTTTTCTTTCATTTTTAGTTTTTTTGTGTTGAGTTTCGCTCAAGTATGTCTAGGTTTTTTGGGGACTTTCATGAGCCAAATCATGTAGACCTACCACATGAGGTGGAAGACACTAGACCAACACATAGCATATTTGGAACCATTTTTCACAAGTTTTTGGGACCCTAATGATTGTGAATAATTAGAATCTTTGAGATTCTCTACTACTTCATGCTTTAATAATGATGAGTTTAATGATAAACATTCTATTTTTGAGGCTCAAGTGGCCAATATGGCCAACTTGATAAATGATATGCAAGTTTCAATGAGCTATGATGATCTATTACCTTGTAGTTTTTGCCGAGATGAGCACCACACTCACCAATGCATGTTGAATACGGAGTCCAATCAATATGGTAGCACCTATATTCATCAAGAGGCTTTCAACCCCAATTAGAATGGGTAAGAGGATAGATATTGGGGAAGTGGTGAGAAAAATAGTAAATACTACAAGTTGAATCTTCCACTGGAGCCAAACTACGACGATAAATGGTCAAACCAAGAACAAAGTAATGAGTTGCATCCCATACAAGAAAGAGTACAGTCATTAGAGGATATGCTCTATGAACTAATTGAAAGGCAAAAAAACGTATTCAATGGAATAAGAGATAGTGTGCTCAATTAGAAACAACCCTTAAGGAGCAAGAGGATACCTTAGAGGCTCAAGAAGATACATTGAGAGAGTACGAAATATCAATGAAAAGCTTGGAGATACACTTGGGACAATTAGCTCAACCTATTCACCATAGACCCTAAGGCTATTCATTTAATGCATTTATGGGCCAAAATGAGGTACAACTTGGCCAATACCCTCAAACTCTCTCTTATTCTCTACAATATGATTCATTTAGTGATAATTTTACAACTTTTAGGGATAATCATTTTGAAATCAATGATGATTGTTATGGTACAAGATACCCTAAGAGTGTGAAAATTTCTTGCAATATGGATAAGTTTGAGGTATGCATTGATGGTGAACCTTTGTCAAACGAGTTCAAAGTTACTTATCTTACAAATAAGGAAATATTTAACCTTGATGCATATGTTGGCTTGTGTCAAAGTGATACATCTATAGGTCAAGAAATGACTAACATAATGCAATCTTGTGTTATTTTGGCATCAATCATAGATTTTCATGATTTAAATGATATGTTTGATGTCATTAGATTAATGTGTAATGAGGCAGCCTTATTAGATGATGATGATGCTAAATATGTTGATAATGAGGAAGTGTCTCAACATGAACCCATGTTAAATTAAATGAGGAAGATGTGCATATTTTTTTATGAAATAGCTAACTTAGTAGAGAATTGCTTTGCTGATACATCGATATATGAACTTTCTAACGAGTGTTTTAAGACCATGGATACAAGTTCATCGGTTGACTCTTGTAGGAAAGTATTCTCATATATAATGGAAGTGGAGACTATCTGAAAGGATGTTGAGAAGCCATTGGGGCTTTCAAGAATCTTGATGAAAGAAAGAGATAAGGAGCCTACCTTGGTAGAGTAAGAGTGGTACAAAGTTGAATTCATTGAGGTTGTTCCCTATAAATGTGAGCTCAAGTGCCTCCTTAAAGGGTGGCAAACAACACCCTATAAATGAAAAATGAGTTCTATTGAACGAGCTTTCCTTTGGTACTGAGATGGCTACTTTGTTCTTGAGGGATTATCCATAAGAATAAAGTTTATTTAGGGACTAAATAAACTTCGAACTATTTTTTTTATCTCTTTTCTCTTGATCTTTGTCTTTAATTTGCATGTTTTATGTTACTTTTTTTGGTTTTGGAATAATTAGGTTTGTTGTTGGTGCAGGAATTCATGGGAAATAAGAAATAAGGAAAAGTGGTAAAAAGGAAATGGTGGAAGAAAATTTTCCACTTGTGCATTATAGTGCTCTTCGTTTAAATGTCGCAACATTCACATGAACGTCGCGACGTTGGTAAAATTTTGAAACAAAATGATTTTGGCCATTTTTATTCTCACAAAACCTTGTCATACTCCTTCCTCCCTCACATAAATGGCATACAAGCATACATTCTTCACTCCAAATCAATTGAAAGTTTAATTATTTCACTCAATTCACTTCATCATCATCACACACATACTCTCTTTTTGTGGTGATAATTTTTAATACTTGCATGAATTTACATGTGAACATATCATGTCTCATTGTGTTTGAAGGGTAACATGTGTCCATATGACACTCACATTGTGCAATAGATATATAGGAATTTAGGAAACATTCAAGCATTTTAATTAGCATGAGTTAGCAATTGTGGTGGTCAAAAGCTTTATAATATGTGTAATTTTCATATATGTGGTTAATGGCAGATTCATGTTTTACCTTGCATGAATTCATTAGTACTGAAGTGCACGTGAGCTTAGTGAATGAGATTAGGATTTAAGCATGATTGTGATGCACATTGAGCACAAGAGCACTCACATGAGCACATTGGTAATCACTTCACATCCATACCCTAGTTTGATTAAGAACCTTGTTTTTTTGAGTGGTTTTGTTTTGAGTGTCATATTTAGGTGCTTATATGTTAAGATATTTTCTTCATTAAATCATTCGTAGAGTTAGTTTACTTCTTTTCTTTCTTTTTTCTTTTCTTTTCAGGTTTGCCATCCATAAGAAAGCATAAAGGAAAGAAATTTTCACATATGCCACCCATAATATCTACACTCTGAGAAGACCAAACCTATACACAACCAACAAGTGTTTTCTTATCTCTCTTACATACATTTGAGAATAATGCATATTCTAGGTGTGAGGGGGTTGGGGGTTGGTGGTTGGTATTTGTTGATGATTCTTGAGATTTGTCTTAATGGAATATTTTGTTAAATTGTTGATGTCAACTTAAATTTTTAGTTGTTATTCTATTTAGGTTAGTTTTTTGGATTGACTTCCGAATGCTCTTGGTTTGTCTTTGAAGGTCCAATTGTGTGTTTTTGAAGTTTTTTCAAGACAATATGCTAGAAGCTTGTAGCTCTTCTATAAAAAAAAAGTCTATCGTTGCTATTTTAGATCCCCATAATGTCCAAATTATTGTGTTTAAGTGTTAGTTGTCATTTTTGTTATGATTCTTGTGAAAATTTTTAATTATTTTTTGTATTTTTGTGAATTTTTGTGAAGTTCTAGTGATTATATATATATATATATGAATGTTTTGTAGTGTTTGCATGTTAGTTTTGGCAACCATAATGAGAAAATGTGTCTAGTCTAAATTATATGAACTAAGTGTTGTGTATCCTATGATTGAATGGTTTTGTCCTTAACTTAACTTATGATAAGGGAAGTAACATGTCAAATAGCGGGAGTTGGGTCCTTGGTGAAAATTTTGACATTTTGAATCAATTGTCAATATACACATAGTGGGGAACACCGTGGGAATTAACAAGTTTAGTTAATATGATAGGTCAGAATACCGTGGATCTTTTTTAGTTTAACTCTTGGATTAGCTTTCCCTAATAGACATATGTAGATACCTCAAGATTTTGGAAAATGAGTTGTGCATAATTGTTAACAGCCAACTCTACATAGAAATTGGGTGAAAGGCCCTAATATTTTGCTTATAATGAATAAAGTACCACTTCGATATCGAAGTGCTCTTGAACAAAAGTACAAGTGAAAGAGAACTCTTATGAGTGGGAATGGGTATAAAAAGCTGAAAAACCCTTAGCATTTTTATATAAATTAAGTCTTTTGTGATAAATGATGGTCCCCTCCAATATGAGACCACTCCTACACTAACTGAAAAAAGTGAAGGAGAATTCATATGTGAGACCACTCCTCCAATGTGAGACCGCTTCACAGAACCCTTGGTATTAGTAGCAAGAATAAAAGTCCCGATGATCTTGTAAACTTTTGGGCATCTACACATTAGTCAAAGAGGTGATTGTAAGGAAAAGAGTAAAACAAATCTTAATTGTCGGATCTCTTACCTATGGTATGGATCTGAATAGGTCATGACCTTAGTGGGACCTATTTCACACACACACACACACACACACAATTGACTCAACATTTGAATACGTACAAAAAAACACTTTGATAACTCTTGTGAACACATGGAATGATTACTTAATAATTGAGTCGAGTAAGCCATGAAGCATGTGCACAAACACTTCTCAAGTGCTTAGAATGATTAGACATATTAATGAATTTAGGTGAAATTGCCAACCCTTTTGGTTAAATATAGATATATGTTGTATTTTTTTCTATTTTATTGCTCAGGGGTGAGCAAGGTTTAAGTGTATGGGGAGGGGTTGATAAGGTAACTTTGTTCACCTTATTGGAACTATTGTACTTATAATTTGATTGTCTTTGTAGCATTTTTACGTGTTTTTAATGTATTGGTAGGACACTGTGGAATGAGATAAGCAATGAAGTGAAATAATGATGAAAATAGCAAGAACAAGCCAATTTAACAAAGTTTCCAAAACAGTGCACTTCGTCACGATGCTGGAGAGCGTGATAGTTAGCGAAAGACGATTTTTGATCTAATAAAGGGCATTTTGATACTTCAAATACACAATTGCCAACCCTATTTCTTCCTCATATAAGAGGGAATTCTTGCACGAGGAAATGAGTAAGTAGGAGTTAGAGAGTTAGAAGATAATATAGATTAGGGCTAAAGTACCTCTTGGAGGCACCAACTAATAGGAGTAGATTAGAATAGATCTTGGTGCTCTCCATTTGTGCAAGACATTATTGTAATACTCAAGTTATCTAAGAGCTTGGAATCAATGTGAAGTTCGGATCTTTTACTTTGAATCAACATTTGGAAGGCTAAATTATGGATTAATTTTAATAGGTAGTCTCTTTTCCTTACACTTGACTGATTTCTTTGCTTATTTGTATATGCCTGTGAAGCTCTTGTGTGTCATGAGGAGCTAATTTGTTGATTATCCTTTGATTATGGTTATGGATTATTGATTTGTTGTGTTATTGCATGGTTTTATGCAATGGATAACTAGGAATTAGGATATATAAGCTAAGACCATGCAATAACATATTAGCAATGTTTAATGTAGATTAGTATGTCTGTAGTAGGTTAGTGGAGATATCCTAACCTTTTCTTACCTCTACCATAAAAGGGAAATTGATTAGGATATTTGAAGTCCAATATAGGTTTGATGAACTTGGTATACATGAACTAGTTTAGTCCTTGCCTCCGTCATAAAAGGAGTAGATTAGGGAGTAACTTCCAAGGGAGTGACTTGGTCCGACCTTTGCCTCCGATATAAAGGAAAGGTTGGATTAGAGAGTTATTATATTGAAGAGACATTGGAATCTTTGTTGATATTGGTTAGCTAGTCCTTGCCTCCACCATAAAAGGGGATTAGTTAATTGGTCAATTTTTGGTAGGTGACAACACATTTAGGCCCTTGTCTTCGCCATAAAGGAGGGACTTAGTTAAGTTGGCTCATCTTTAGTCTTGGTGATCCCATAGGATAGACCAAACATAATACTTATTTTAAAGATAACCAAATCCAAGGGTACACTTCATTTACTTGTGTCTTCTTCCACATATTTCCAACACGATTGGGTAGTATTAGTGTAGTTTAGGTTATTTCTTTTCTTGTTTTCACTTCTAATACTCACACACATTTACACTAATTCAATAGTCTACTCTTCTCCCTATGGATTAGACCCCTACTTCCTCTAGGTACAAAATATTGGTGTCTTAATGCACCTTAAACATCGTGAGGATTACAGTTATAAATTGTATTTGATTCGTTAAGCCATTGCATTTGACATTCGCTCCAAAAACCGCTATCAAATTGGTGAACCTTAATTGATCCTAATTTAAACTAGTTATCAACAATCTAGATCATGACACCAAACATAGAAGAAACTTTTTTGTAAGTGTCACAATTTCATAGCGTCATGACGTTGCATTGAAAAGTTTCCATAACGTTATGACTAGAGCAATTTTTTTAATCTGTAACGTGAATTTTCTCAAAAGTGTGATAAGACTTTCTAAGTGTGGAATTGAGATGTAACTTGTATAACATCGTCACGATGAATGGTGACGGTATACAAGATTTACATAACGTCATGACCACATGTTATGACGTTATACAATGTAGACACAACATTATGACCACATGTTGTGACGCCATATAGAAATGTATAGTGTCATGACTATGAGTCATGATGCCAACACTTGAGATTCAAAGGTTTTGAAATTTTATTTTTTAGTGTTAAAAATACACAACTGTCAAGATACCAAGTCGTGACGCTGCACAAATTTACACAACGTCATGACTCGTGACTCATTTATGACTATGAGTCATGACTCCACTTTGGGCTATAAAGAGTCAAATTACACAGCATCATGATGTCGTGTCATGATGTTATACAACATTACCCAGTGTTATGCCTAGCCATGACGCTGCACAATATGTCGGCCATTTCACCTTTGATCTTTCAAGTTCTATTCCTTCTTCTCCTTTACCCTTTATTGCACAACACAAGTACTTTTTTATACACATTCGCCACACTCATTAGACAGCATTAAAGCATCACATCTACAACAAAGTTAACATTCACTTAAATCTTTTAAAATCATAAGGTATACGTGTATTCCCTTGGTGTTAATTGTACTTTACTTTACAAATGAAAGATACCTTCTTATACTTACATTGTTTAATTTGTGGTGAATGGATGCTTGTTAGTAGCTTAGGCTCTATTTGGACAACACCGATTTAGCATCTATTTATAAAACAAAAAAAGATCCTGTTTGGCTATTTCTCCACCTTTTGCATTTATGATTCTAAAAGACTTGTACAGTAACATTAATTTAGAATATTAATAAAATAGTAAATAGTATTCTGTCAAAATCTTTGAATAGTGCACAGTGTTGTATATTCTATGAGTCAGACTTTTCTTTCTTTTCTTTTTTTTTCTCTTCTTTTCTCTTTTTTTTCTCTTCTTTACTCATCTTCTCCTTCTGCAATTCTGCTGCACTTCTTCCCCTTCTTACACTTCCTGTTTTTTTTTTCAAGCCGAATCCCTGTAAACGTATGATGAAGAGTGTGCAAACTATTCTAACGTTGAAAAAAATGGCCAGCGATTTAATGAATAAGGAGAAGGTTTCATAAACAAATCTGATTAGAATCACGTGGGTTCATATAAGTTTAAGGCCCACATGTCTCCTTTTGCAGCCTTTTTTCTGTTTGACCTAGGTAGTTTCTTTATTACTTTGAAAAGGCAGGCGCATGTGCATACAATAAGTTGGCCAGCGTGCAAGCAATCAAGAACAACTAGCGGGACTCAATTTTTAAAAAAATTAATTATATAATAATATATAAAATAATCATTATATATAATAATAATTTTTTCTATACACAATTTTCAATAAATTAACCAAATTTATCTATCCAAACATATCTAATCATTTTATAAATATTCCTTTCTCATAACAAAACCCGATAAAATCATTTCATAAAGGGTTAATTACCAAGACCCCCCATGTGGTTTGCTGATTTTTTGTATAACCCCCATGTATTATTAAAATATACCAATAACCCCTATGTGCTTTGGTTCCAATTGTACAGTGGACGGAAAAGGTTTCTGTCAACGGAAATTGAATTACACGCGCCTAATTGCAAGTATGATTATCACAAACTCATTAAATGGTTGTACATTTCCTAAATTACCCTTATTTGACCTTTTAAAGTCATACTATCCTCCTTTGTACTTATCCTTTTTTTCTCTTTCCAATCATTACTCTCTTTCTTTCCTTTTTTTTCTTTCTTTCACATTTAGTTTTTATTCTTCATTTTAATTAAATTAAATTCAATAAATCTACACTTTAGTTCTAATAATAAATTAAGCTCAATCTAAATATAGATTATTATTAAAACAAACTTTTTTTTCTTAATTGTTGCATTTGATTTTTTTTCTCATTCAAAACCTTCTTTTTAATTTCTTTTCTTGTAAATGATTATTTTTCTCTTTCTTTTCTTTATTTATTTTTTTCTCTTTTCCTTTTTTCTTTTTTCTTTCCTCCACCATCGGCTTCTTCCATTGCCATCTTCACCAGAATTAGTTTTCCTGTAAAAGTAGTATTCCAACAAAATTAAACATCACAGACAAAACAATTTCAATTCAAACACTAACTATCAATTTCATAAATAATCCAATTAAAAATACCACAAACTAATTTCAATTCAAACACGGATAAGAATTAAGAATCAAAACCCAAAAATCAATCAACCTTGGTTGACTGTATTTTCACAAACCCACATAACCTACCAACCCTACCAACCAACCCCACCGACCGTGCAATTCATCATCACTACTTCGTACAACCGCAAACTCCAACCATCACCACCACTTTTACCACCATCGTCAACTCATTCCTTCTTCTCTGTCTTATACCTGCTCCGCCAAACTACAAGACACCTTTCAAATGGCCACAGAGCAGAGATTATACATGGTATGTCAACATTCCCCACAAACATCCCAGCGTTGAGAAAGCAAATCAGAACTAGATCCAATACGAAGGTGATAAGAGTGGGTAGGCAGTTGATCGCTACTACCCAACAACTTCCCCTCTCATAATCGAGGTAATACGTGCTTTTACTAACTTCCTAATTTTCTTTAGTTTTCAGTTCATAATATAAAACAAAAAGAAAACTCGCCATCAGATTTAATGGAGTTAGGGCACCTCAATATGAGAGGAGGGAAAATGGATTGAGGATTGAGAAAAAAGTTTGAAGAAGACGATGAAGAAGAATAAAAAAAATAACGAAAATAAAAAATAAGAAGAAATGGAGAAGTAGGAAAGAGGATTGAGGATTGAGAAAGGAGGTTGATTGAAGAAGATTTGTTAATTTAAGGAAAGAAGAAAAGAGAGAGAAAAAAATGAGAGACGGATGAAAGAGAAATAAGAAATAAAGAAGATTGCTTTAAGTTTATCTTTTTACCTTAAAAGTCTAATGTTTTAAACTGTGGCCCCAAAACTTTAATTATTGAAAGGGCTAATAGTTGGATTTGAAAATAAAGAAGAGGGTATTTTTGGAAATTTTAACAGTGCCGTTAGTGCATCTGATTTTCGTCCACTTTATAATTGAAACCGAAGCACATGGGGGTGATTGGTATATTTTAACAATACGTGGGGGTTATACGAAAAATCGGCAAACCACATGGGGGTTCTTAGTAATTAACCATTTCATAAATAAAACCAAAAAACACCTCATCCAAGCGGAGCCTTAGTTTTTTGCACACGTGTGAAACTCATTACTAGTGTGAAATGTATATCACATGTTTGATTCAATGCATCTTTAGATAAGTGCATCATTGAGATGCCTTTGTTTATATTACGATCAACATGAATTGTGTTCTGATGAGTAAGTGATTTTACATTCTTACTTGTGAATTGAGATGTGTGCACTACAAATGTTCAAGTACATTTTTCTTTGCTTTGTAATGTCAAAGTGAATTCATTCTCGAATTTTTTTATAAATGGTGTAGTTTTTTAATTTTTCAATAATTAGTCTTTTGTGTTGTTATCAACTATAGGAGAGCATTTCAACAAATATAGAGTTAGATACAAGCCATACTAGTCAGGTTTCGAATTATTGGCACAAACAAGGAAATTTTTAAGTATCTTGTATTTCATTTGGAATCCCATTACTCAAAAGGGGCACAAAACCCTTGAATTGCTGTTTTCAGAAAAAAAAAATGCTAGCAGTAGATAAACATAAAATTTCAAAGTACAATTAAATGTCATGACTCTCAAGAAGATGCTATTGTAGCCTTCTTCCTTTGAGCTATTTGAGTACTTTCTCTGAAATTGGTCTTGAATTGATGAGGGACGTGGCAGAGATCTCATACATCAAGTTCTAGTTGTTTTTCTTCTCATGGCTGTCACACCCCATTTATATGTCCTCTTGGGCGCATCAGGGTAAGAACAAGCAAAACAGTGGCTCTTCTGAATATGGAAACTAAGGCACCCATGCCTTACACATAGTGTGTAGATCTTGTTTCTTCTCTTACCAAAGCTCTATGTTCCTTTACCCATGGCTGTGCAGAGATGCCAAAACCCTAGTTGTGCCTACTCTCATTCAATGACGAGGGATCAATATGAATGGATTGATTATAAGTGCAAAGTGAATTAAAACTAGATAAATTAAAGCAAATCACCTAATCCTCAAAAAGAGAGAAAGAGGGGCATAGGTAATCTAAGAAGAAATAATCAAATTTTACCTTTATTTCCATTTATTTTATAGAGTACAAGTTTTTTTTACTGTTCAAAGAAAATAAAACACAAGAGGTAAATAGTAGGTTTCTAAACGTGAAGAAAGTAATTAAAATTTTAGTAAACCACCGAAGCTTTCTTGTAATTAACTCCTTAATTTAAAATTTTAACTGATCTCATGTGATATAGATTCATATATGTGACACCGAGTTAATTACAATTTCAATACGCGATAAAAACACTCTCGACTACATGACAAAAAGTACATTAAGACAAAAAATATTACTAAAAGTATGACAAAAAATAGCAATATAACATGTCAAAGTTTCACTCTCGACTATAAAAGTAACATATTGGGTGACTTAAAAAGTATAGGTTGATAGTTTAAAGGTAACATTTTTGTGACAAAAAGTAGTAATATGACATTGGAAAATATCATTCTCGCCTGTAAAAATAACACCTTGGGTGACTTGAAAAAGTATAGGTTGATAGTTTAAAGGTAACCCTCATGTGAGAAAAAGTAGTAATATGACTTGGAAAAGTATCACTCTCGATTACAAAAGTATGACTATCGGCTACAAAAAGTATTACCATCGAATACAAAAGTATCACTATTGCCTACCAAAAAGGTTATCCAGTGGGCGACTTCAAAAAGTATAACTTGTTTAAAAGTAACAATCATGTGACAACAAGTAGCAGCATGACATTAAAAAGTATTAATTTCGACTATAAAAGTAACACATTAGGTAATTTGAAAGTATCACTATCACATTAAAAATTATACCCAATGGGTTTAATAGTAAGAATACTATGATATTTAAAAGTGTTTACATTGAAATTAAAAAGTATACATTAATATGTAACATATTTGTTGAGGCGTGGATTTTTTGGGCTCCACGCGTGGCTACATGGTGCTGTCGTTTAGCATTCCTTAGCGGTGGGGATGACAGATTCTGGCGACCTCCTTGCCGGACCTATACAAAAGAATCCTGGGGTGGTCTCCATGGAATCTCCTCCGATGATTAAGCTAGTCATCCATTTATATGTGTTTAACATAATATTTAAATGGGAAAAATAGAGAGAGAAATAGTAAAGATCACCATTAATAGAGTGTAAAGGAAGAGATGAAGAGAAGAAGAAGAAAGGAAGTGGAGGTTCCTTTTTTTGGTTATTGTTGTAGTAGAGAATGAAATATTGTTGCCCTAATTCCCTTTTTTAGTTTTTTGTGCATTTTCTCTCTCAAAAATGGTCCACTCACAAGACTCAACAAGTGGTTATTGAGCTGCCATGTTATCATTAATGTGCCCAATTTGAATGGAATTTTGCCTTATCAACATTAAAAAAATGATATTCCATTAAATCAAAGAATACCACTATCAAATTAAAAAGGGAAAAAAACAGTTTTAGTCCCCAATGTTTATCTACTCGACACTTTTAGTCCCTAATGTTTTAACATCAACACTTTTAGTCCCCAAACTCATAGAAAATGTGCATTTTTAGTCCCCAATATTTGTTACTCGACATTTTTAGTCCCCAATATTTGTTATTAAACACTTTTAGTCTCCAAACTTGTAGATAAAATGGCATTTTTAATCCCCCATGTTTTGCCCATTTATAAAAAATATTGTACTTTTAATTTATTCAATGCAATTCCAAACCTCACAATGGACAAACATAAATCCTGTGGACAATTAAATTTCTACATAAATTTAATATTTTGACAATGATTTTCAAACTTTTTCTTCAATAAAAATAAATAAATTTGACCCACTGTGATACATTCCTAACATAGGAATTTTTTTTATTATTTTATTTTAAGCAAAATTTTAAAAAATCAATTACCATATATTAGATTTATGAGAAATTTAATTGTTATATAGGAATGTCATTTTTAGTTGTTTAATTGTATTAAGTAAATTAAAAGTGTAATATTTTTATAAAATATTGTACTTTTAATTTATTCAATGCAATTAAATAACTACAAACATAATTCCTATATGACAATTAAATTTCTCATAAATCTAATGCCAGACAATTGATTTTAAAATTTTTGCTTCAAATAAATAAAATAAACTTGACCCACTTGTAATACATATCCCAACATAGGAATTTTTATTATTTTATTTTAAGCAAAATTTTAAAAAATCAATTACTAGATATTAGATTTATGAGAAATTTAAATGTTACTTAAGAATTTTATTTTTAGTTGTTTAATTGTATTAGGTAAATTAAAAGTGTAATATTTTTATAAATTTAGGAACTAAAAGTATTGAATTTAAAATATTAAGGACTAAAAATGTTGAATAAGCAAAATATTGGGGACTAAAAATGCCTTTTTATCTACAAGTTTGGGGACTAAATGTGTTGAGTAACAAACATTGAGAAGTAAAAATGTCGAGTAACAAATATTGGGGACTAAATATGCACATTTTTTATAAGTTTGGGGACTAAAAGTGTTGACGTTAAAACATTGGGAACTAAAAGTGTCGAGTAGATAAACATTGGGGACTAAAACTGTTTTTTTCCCTATTAAAAATATCATAATGATATTAAAAAGTATTATCAATTATCAAAATTACACAATAGGTGACTAAACGTATATACAATAAGTTTAATAGTAAAGATGCTACCACTTTTAAATATTCATGCTAAAATTAAAAGTATCACAATCAGATTAAAAGTATCACATTATAGTAAAGATGCTACCACTTTTAAGTATTCATGCTAAAATTAAAAGTATCACAATCAAATTACAAGTATCACAATAAAAGTGTTACTTTTAAACTTTAATATCGCTTCCTATTTAATAAAAGTCTTATATTTGAACCGATTTTCATAAGAGATTCTGCATTAAAATTTTTATCACACATCATGTTCTAGACCTCGAGTTCCCTCGTACCGACTTTTCACGTTCTTTGCAAATTAACCTCGAAACTTTGTCAACTGCAAAATGATTTTTGAAGTTTAAACAGGATCAGCATGAGATACATATGCATGTTTTCAGGTCTTGGAATCGATTGAGTTGGATTTCATATTTTAATATTACAACTAAAAACTCAAGTGTCTTTTAGCCGTAGAAGCTGCAAATTCATCAAGAAAAAGAATGCGGTGGAACCCAGGCAATGTTCTCCCAGATGCAGACAGTGGAGTCTTCGTATGCATTGACGCTGCCAATGGCAATACAACGAATAAAGGCACAAAAATCAATATTCGAATGTGGGAAGATAATAATGACTGTTTCTTCCAAATACAAATAATGCAAAGGCATAAAGGAGGCAGCAAAGTTTGCTTCCAAATGTAATGAAATGTCGCAGATCAGAAAGCAAAATAAACTAGTCAAGAGGCTTAGCTGGTTATACGAGTTAATAAAGAAGATATTTACACGTAGAATCAAAGCTGTTGCGCCAGCAACAAGTAAATGTCTTTTCTGCCTGTGTTTCTAATTTATTGAAGATTCAAAAATCCAACCATGAAGGAGTGGATGCAAAATGACTTTGATTACATAGTTTTCACCTTTGAGATTCCTTCTTTGTGAATGAGCTGATGCAATTCATCACATGTTGGAAGATTAATACATTGATCAGCTCATGGTCTAATTCACATATTCCGTCATGGATCAAAATAGAAGCTATTTTGCCAGCTTGTCTTTCATGTTTATACTAAATAGAAGCAAATTTACTGTATCAAAATTGGATCAAACCCACATACATGCTTTATCAGAGGAAATTCACATCTTAAACATTGATGCCACTCATTTATGTGAAAAGACAGGAAAAGCTGTTATTCCTGTTTGTGTGGATACAATGCAGATAACGCAGATGGGGAATTATCATAAAAAGCAAGAAAGCAAACACAGATTGCATCCAGTTTTACTATTTGCAGTTAACTAGGTACGCATCCCATCCTTGAAGCCGGTATTGTCGTGCCACTTCTGCAGGGTTTGCTGCCTTTATGATTCCACGACCAACGATTATAATGTCACTTCCTCTTTCAGAAATGACCTGAAAAACACACTTGCATCAAGTCTCAGGCAAGGTTTCTTTGGTTCATCAACAAGCATTTCTTTATAACACGAGGTTACACAACAAACAGAGGGGGAAAAATGAACTCTGAACACTAGGCCTACTCTTTTTCTGTTTGTGAGCATCTGTAAACCTAGACAGGACATTGCTCCAATTCCGAACTATTCAGTGGCTTCCATGTTTAATCTCTTTTATATTAACAATGCTACCTTTGTGGAGACCATAATCGTTTATTTATTTTATCATGAAAGGTAAAAGGGTCAAAGTTTTTCTCCTCTGCAAAGCTATCAATGCTTTATGAAGAAATTGTCTCACACATGCACAAAAATTTTTTATGGGCTTGTAAGGATTCAATCAAACTTCTTCCTAAATCATGGAAGCATAGGTGGGACAACGAATTTTCATGTGAACTCAACCTCTAGACCAAGAAGCAGAATTTGCATCCCAAGGAAAAGAATTGGATAGCTTTAATATTTTGGCAAGTACAAAGAAACTATGATAAAAACCAGATAGCTGGTTATTGAACTTACAGAATAGGGGGTGTTATATTGCTGGCCCAGAGCATCCCCACCTTTTGCCATTTGAACTCCAGGAGTTGCATGAATTAAGGCTGGATTCCCTGGTCCACTAGCCCATGATGCAGGATTAACAGAAATGAAGCCAATAACAAAATCTGAATGCTCCTCGGCAATTTTTACAGCAGCAGCTGTGTAATCTCCCTTGGCAAAGTTACCAGCTGAACTCATTTCAGCAAGCAGTAACAGGCCCCTACCACGAGGCAAACCCTAATTACAACATTAAAATGTGCTATGAGAAATCTTAAGGCTCGGTTTAAGTAGAATAATATATATCAGAACAACAAGCACAGACCTTCAACTTTAACCCATCAACAATTCCTGGACCAGAAACAATATGAGCATTCACTATATCTGCCCAGTCCAGTATTTTAAAGATTCCCCTGCAGAGAATATAAGTCATGGTTCTCAAATTTGATAACTGATAGCAAAGGAAAGAACCAACAGATATGACAGGGAGGGAAAAACTGCATTCTCACCCTTCATATTGCATTGTCACTGTATTACCAATGTCAGCGAATTTTCTATCTTCAAATATTAAGAAGTTGTGTTTCTCTGCGATCTTCAAAATGCGTTCTTAATTAGCTTTCACACTGAACCAATTCAGCGAATGGAAACAAAGTATACTGCATAACTATGCCATCAAAATCACATTAAACAGAATCCAAGTGTTCCTTTTATTATCATGATATTTGCTGAAGAAATATAACCATAAATAAGAATACAACTGACATGGAGACGCTATAAAAGTTTAACGTGAGGACTGCTTCACTGGAAAGAGCAAATTTAGTTACCATGAAATCAATGAGATGTTAATCTGGAAAAGCACATATTTAATCAATTTATAGAGAAGTTTCCCATTATCTATTGATTTTCTACGCAACAATCCGATGAAAATCCATTTCAGTAAATCAAAACAAGAAACCCAAATGAAATATAGATTGCCAAAGTAGATTGAACTTCAAAGTGAAGAAATAAAATGCGGCGTTAACAAAAAACTAATAGTACCATCAGCAAAACATAAAGGCATAACTGATACCTAACTGTACTATCTCCGAAATATTTGCAGTGACAGTAAGTAGATAACCAGATCATCTTTTCTTCTACATGGGTGGTAAACCTATATGTGTTTCTAATATGATCCATATCATTAGAGTGGCGAAGTTTTACTCTGATTGCCAACCTAACACAACCTCCTCTTCTGATTTGGGACCAGGTACTTATAGGCAAAAACTATATGTGTTCCAATACAACAACAACTAAGCCTTTATCCCACTAAGTGGGGTTGCCTATATGGATCACATTTTGTCACGGTGCTCGGTCTAAGCGATCCAAAAAAAAAAAAGAAAAACAAACTATCCAAAAAGAAAAGCAACCATTAAGAAGACAAGAAATAGGCATCATTTTGTATATGACGATAGACCCTCAGCCACTACCCTTCCGATGGGCACTAGTAAAACTCATTGGACATATGAACCCTGCCCCACTATATATTCATCTAGAAAAGCTTTTCAGTGATAAAGCAGAGTTGATTTAGCATTGAATGCTACCTAGAAGAAATTCAACTCTCCACACATTTATTGAAGTACTTAGAAGAACTCCCATATCTAGTCGACAAGAATTTGTAGAACATAATTACTATTCACAGTCAGTGAGGACTCAAAAGTTCTCCTTCGGTATCTGATAATGGAGGGATGTAGGAATGGTTATCAGCTGCAGGCTAAACAGCCTAACCTGTGGGATCATTCATACATAACCTGATAGAATGCTGAGAACCAAAAATTTGTCAAGGCAGCCTATATTCAATACGCCGACTCTTTTAAGTAATTATCCAAAGCAATAACTGTGATGAGAACAAATATTTTTCTATACTAAAGGAAAGAAAATGCACGTGTTTAGCATGTTTTGTGGCTCTAACTACCATTAGGCTTAAGTTAATTAAACAGTATTCATCAAGATTATTTGGCCATCATACTACATCTAAAAGTTCAGAAGACTAGTACCATGATTTATGATTATGATTTTTCCTTTTCCTCTTTGTAGCCATTTGACACAACAATTTCACAGATTCTTTCCTTTTTGGGGGGTCGGGCCAGAACTTTAACATGTCAGGCTGGCAGCATAGAATACATCAATTCCTTAGGTCTTCCAAACACCATAAAAAAGAAATTATACATTTACGAAATTGTCATTTGAATTGGGTAATGAATTCATTCTCGTTTAAGCGAATTTGATCAATTTCTCAGAGAAAGCAATTTACCGATCGAAGTTTAGAGCCAAAATCAGGGGTGAAATCAGGTAAGATATCCACATGAGTTTTCAGCATGCAGATTTCAGGTCCAACCTGCAGAGATATACAAAAGCATATTAGAACAACTATGTTTTGGGCACCTTTCATCCTCTATATTTTTCTTCTTATCTTCTTACTGCTAATATTTCTTTCTTTCATGTACAAGGCAACCATCAAACTTCATTGGGAAGATTTGGACGTTAATTATCATTTGTTATTGTGTACACAATAAAGATCTTTGTAATCATAATATGGATAAAGATCCATCACAGGAAAGTACTATTATTGGAGCACAATGATCTCTGGCCAAGTGAAGGAAGGCACGAACTGCCATAAAATTTCTTGCATGGAACTGAAAAGGTTTGATCAAAATATAGTATTTAAAAAATTTGTGCATATTCTTTTTAAGGAATTTAGTGAAAGAAACTGCACATTGCCAAGTATGCACTTGACTTGCATAACACCAAACAATATAAATCTGAAAACTTGAACTTGTCTTGAAGTGATTTAGAGCTATATCTCTATTGGTTAAGAAAGAACAAAATAAAAACTCCGAAAGCTAAAGTAACAGCTTTTCTTTCTCTCTTATGTCCTTTTTCTTTCACTTCCTATCTTTATATAAACCCTCGGTTTCAGACTCAATGATAGATTTAGCTGCTGGTCAGACAATCTCCAATAGTACTTTGCGACAATTAAGCTTTAGTTGTATGCTCCTTGTAAGCAGAAATGATGAGGCAACAATCCAGGGGATTTGAGCAGGAAAATGGGATGGGGCGAAAGATAAATGTTCTTTGAATTTTGAGTAGCAGAGGAACCTTATGCTACAAAAACACATGCTCATGGAGGGCAAGAAAGAGAGAGAACGAGAGGAACATGTTTCTTTCAGTACTTTGTGGAAGAACACCAATAAATCTGTTTGATTCACACACAATCTTTAAAAAAAAGTGATGAAATGGCTCCTGAGATTATGGTTTCCTGCGAAAAACAATTCTGGTTCTTTCACAAAATTACAAATTCAATCCCGTATAACCAGCATGCCTCCGAAATTTACTACCATAGACCAAAACCTGTTTTCCGTAGTTCTATTATCCTGAGAAAGTTTTTGCAATTGCTGCTAAGGTAGAATGTAGTACAGAGAACAATATAATTTATGCCATGTTTACAAGTATGCTAGCAAAGAAACAATAATGATGAACCTGCAACAACTCTAAGTGAGCTGGAGTGAAATGCAGAATCCAAGAGAGAGTTCCTTTTTAATCTTCGTTTCTTTTCGAGATCCTCTGATTCTTTAATGATATATTTCTCTAATTCCTATGAATGAACTTCTTTACCCCAAAAATCTAATAAGTTAAAGCAATTGAACAAAGCAGGATTCATTTGTCACTTCATAGTTTACCTGCAGAAACACAAACAACCTCCTCTCACCCCCCAAGCCACAAAAAATAAAAGAAAAGAAAACTAAAATAAAGAAGAAACAAGTGAGCCATGTGCCTGAAATGTTATATAACTTTAGACAGAATCAGATTAGCTTTGAAGTTGAGACGGCCTGAAATGAACTGAACAAATTATTCTGACTGATAATTAATGTCTCTACTCATTGGTTTTCCAAACAAGGAATTTGTTGAACAGATTTTCTAAGGATTCCAGTATGAACATCATCAAGAATTAATGGAAAAGGCAAAAATTATAACAGAATATTTCCTCTTTCCTTCTTTCTCTCTCAATTTCTGATTCCCTTGAGTAGGCAGAAAGTAGAACAAGCCCAATGATGTGCACAAAATTTTTCTTTGTCATAGTTCCCATTTTCCCTTCTACGTAAATCAAGGAAAATCTTCTTTCATCATTTTTTTTTAATTTAAAATGTCCCTCTCAAATTGCACTTAAAAGGGTTAAAGTTTTACCCTCCATGCCAACAATCTAGGACATCTAATATCAAAAACATAGGGTCGAAAAATAATATTAAAAAAATGTTGAGCTCAAAATCAACACCAGGAAGAGTATTCCAATGCAGAAAATTCATGCAACTAGACCAGAAAAATAACAAAAGTTTGCATCTCACAAGCACATAGGTAATGGAATTAAAGAAGAGGGTAGTCATGCAGGTCTCATGTATTTGCAGTTTTGTGTGTGTGTGCATAGTACATGTCTATGTTAAATAGTAAATGCTATTGGTTTTCCTCCAATTCTTTTCCTGTTTCTGGAATCTCACCTTATCTGCAATATCAAGCAATTCAGCAGCAGTGGCAACATCAGCAGCCAAGCACAAGTTTGTCTCCTTTTGAATCATTATCTCAAACAACTTCTTCCCTGTAGGATTCTTTGCCAATTTTGCCCTCTCACCATATGGCACCCGGAACTTGACCTTTTCCACGGCAGCTGCTGGCACTGCAACTTTTCGATTCTCCTCCAAGAACTGCATCACCATCTTCTCTGTCTCTTCTGAAACTCTACCCTTCTCCTTCAGTATCCTCACCATCTCACTTAACTTAACCATTGCATGCAACGTGATACCATTTTCTGCCAAGTTCTCCCTCCCTCCTTGCTCCCTTTACCCCAACAAAACAAAAGAGCAAAATGACTGATAGAAGTAAATGAAAGCCCGGGTACATCCACTCTCGAGGAACAAACCGTGAGTTCATAAAACTTAGAACACCCAATTAAAAACAACAACAGCTAAGTGGGTTGGCTATATGTATCAAAAACTTTGAACACCCAATAAAGAAACAGGAGAAAAATACAATAAAACAACAAAGCAAATTAACATTCAAAATTTACTCCAAACTCCAGCAACCACAGATTACTACAGAGATTTGCCCCCAACAAACTCAAAGACTAAATCAATTGCCAGTAAGGGAATCAAGAGAGTCTCAAAAGTTGCCAAATCACAATGTTAACAGGAATCAATTTTCACCCATCCCATTCGCAGACAATGAAAAAGCAGGTTGGTGCATTGATATGTGGAATAGAGTTTATCATGCGAATTGCTAAAAGCCATGCCAAATCACCAGATGAAAAAGACAATTTGTGCATTATTTTCTAAAGGTCGTATCTTTGCGAAAGAGAATCAAACTTGCTATGACATTTCCAACAGAGACACAACTACAAGCATAAAGCACACATACAGACAAATCAAAGCTGAATTGGAAAATGGTTAAATAAATCCAAATACTAATCCACACGCATTTCAATTATCACAATGCTTAAACTTGCATATGGACAAAAACCCAGTAAAACATAATTAGAACACGTACATTCCCAGTTTCCCCTGACACATACTGTTTCACTCTTTCACTACAATTTAAAACAAAAAAAAAAAATTAAAAACCCAAAGAACCCTTTTTTCAGCTTCGTGAAAGTTTGAAAAAGAAAAAATTGAACTGCCAAATAATAGAAGGTGATTTCCAAAAATCCAAATCATAAATCCTCTAGTATAGCATTCCAGTCACAAAATCGCTCATTTTTTTATGGAGGAAAAAAAATAAAATACAATAGAATAAACTACTTTTTTAAACTATTAAAAATAGCACTTAAATACAAAAACCAAAGAAAAAAAAATTCTTAAAGTAAAAAGAATTAAATTAAAAAAGATTCTTACAGCAAAAATAATACAAAAAAAAAAATCTCAACTTTACCATTTAAAAAATTTGCACAAAAGTTGGATTATTCCATCACTTTTAGTAAAGCGAAAAGTACCTATCAATCATGACAACCGCGTCAGTGACTTTAAGACCGGCCAGGCGGAGGGGCGCGGCTGTTTCAAGCACGGAGGCGCCGGAGGTGACGAGGTCTTCAATAATGAGACAAATTTGATTAGGTTCAAAGGCGCCTTCAATGGCTTTAGCAGTCCCATAATCCTTAACCTCTTTCCGGCGCATAAGCATGGGAACATTGTCGGCGACGGAGACGCATGTGGCGATGGGGAGGGCGGTGTAGGGTACGCCACAAACCACGTCGTATTTGGCAGATGAAGGGAGGGTGGAAATCAGAGTTTGAGAAATTTGACGGAGGAGAGTAGGATATGATACTATGAGACGCAGGTCTATGTAGATCGGCGAGGAGATGCCGGATTTTAGCTTGAAGTTGCCGAATTTAACGGCAGAGATGTCGTGTAGTTGCAGGATTAAATTTTCCATTGTTGATGATGATGATATTGTTGTTGATGACATTCCTTTAACTAAAATTAATTCTTAAAACTGATAGTAATATTGGAAAAAGAGAATGAGAGTTTGTTGTGAAGAATTGCTTTGTTGTTATGGGGTTTTAGAGCATCTCCAACGCTACTTGAGGCCGCATAAGACAAAAAGCGTAAAATGGCGGCAGGGTTTTGCGTTAATGTTTAACGCATGAACAGTGCTGCGCAGCACTGTTCCTGCGCTTTTTTTAATCATTTTTTAAAAGTTTTTATAATTGCAATTTGGTCCCTTTTTGTCTTTAAGACTTTTGTTTCTTCTAATAATTTTGTTATTATAATTTGGTCAATACATTTAGTTTAGATCATTTTAATATTATATTACTAAATTAAATAAAAATTATTATTAAAAAATACTCATTAAATTTAAATTGTTTTTAATTAACAATAATTAACTCAGCAACAAATTAATTACACTTAATTAATTGAAAAATATTATTAAAATAACTTAAATATAGAAAATAAAATAATTGAATGATTTTTAATATTGATTTGTGTTTTTAATGTGTGACTTAAATTATCTAATGTAATATTTTTCTTTTTGCATTTCAATAAAAAGTATGTCCTTATTAATATTGATTTGTATTTTTAATGTGTGACGTAAATTATCTAATGTAATGTTTTTCTTTTTGCATTTCAATAAAAAGTGTGTCCTTATTAATATTAAAAAATTAGTAATTTTCATGACACTTGTTAATTGTTATTTTAGTAATATTATTATTTCCTAAAAGCCAATATCTTGGATTAATATGTAAAAAAAAAAGAAAGATTGGAGGTTGTTTTGTTAAATAATAAAGTAGTATAAAAAGTAATAAAAATGAATATAAAATGAAAAGTAGAAAGGAATATGTATAAAATATTCTTTTAGAGTAGGAAATAGAGTTATGGTTTGAGTAAATTTACTGTAGCTACTGTAAAATTGAGTAAAAGTGTACTGTAAAATAGAGTTATGGTTGGGGATGCTCTTAGCATATAGAGTTTGCTGGCTTGTTTCTGAGTGGGTAGTGGGACTAAACATCCATTATTTTCAAAAAAAAAAAAAAAAAAAAATTTGCGCAAAATTTCGTGTGCCATTGTGATATATATGCGATCTAATATGTGAATTAGGAGTGTAATCGAGTCGAGTCGGACACGGGATCTTCCGTCCAAGATTTTGTTTGTCTTATTCTGTCATAATTAAAACTACGTAGTAGGGTTCACTAATCTCTTGGTTAAGGTATAATAATTTTAAATTAATTTTAATGATATTTATTCATTTAGTCCCTACTTTTAATGAAACTACGTAGTTTTAAACGTTAGACAGAATAAGACTAGATAAATATTGGATAGAGGATTTGGACTCGTCAAGTCGATATCGAGTACCCCTAATCGAGAATTGATACACGAATTCTTTTTTACTTAACATAAGAATATTTTTTATACGTTAATGTTAGTATCTTTATATGGTAATTTTTTATATATTGTACGCTAATTTTTAATACGTTATATGCTAATATTTGATACTTTATACGCTCATTTTTTATACGTTACACGCTAATATTTGATAGTTTGTACGTTAAAGTGAAAATTGATACGCTAATCCGCTAATTTTTTTTATACTTTATGCATCAATTTTTGATATTTTATACACTAATTTTTTATATTTTATACGCGAAAGTGTAAATTGGTACGCTATTTTTTTATACGCTAAATTTCATACGCTAGTTGCATATATGTTACAGTCATACGGGAGAAAGCCTCCTTGTTTTGAAACATTAATTAATTTTTGGAAAGTTTTTTTAAAATTTTTGGATTTAAAGAAAAACTCCTCCATTTTCTTTTCTTGGAAAACTCCTCCATTTTCTTTTAATTATTAGAAAAACTTATATGAAACGAGTTCATATATATAAAATGGATAGTTTATAATGAGCGCTCAAGCACATGTTTATACACTTCTACCTTTTTTTCTTTTTTTAGTTTTCTACTTTTGAGTTCAATTTTTAATTCAAAAGTATCAATCTAATACTTGTACAATGTGACTTTCAAATAGTATAACTTTTTTCGTGCATTAAATTTATGTCCAAAAGTATCAATCTAATACTCGTTGTATGAAGAAAAAAATTAATGTTATTTTTACAATGAAAAATGTTAATTTTTATATTAACATTTATAAAACTAAAACACATTTATGATATTAAAGTGCTACATTTTTGTATTTGTAATCGTACCCATACTTTTATGATAAAGTATGTTACTTTTGAACTTAAAAGTAATATACAAAATTTGATACTTGTTGAAAGTTTTCATTATACAAGTATTAAATTGATATTTTTTAATTTAAAGTGATACACATAAATCGATACTTGTTGAAGAATGATACGTTTCAACATAAAAGTAATACGCAAAAATTAATACTTATTGAAAATCTTAGTTAATGTACAAGTATCATAAGGACACTTTTGAACTAAAAAATGATACGCAAAAATTTATACTTGTTGAAAATCTTCATTGTACAAGTATCATATTGATACTTTTGGACTGAAAATTTATACGTGAAAATTGATACTTATTGAAGAGTGTCATTTTTCAACATAAAAGTGATACGCGAAAATTAATACTTGTTGAAAGTATTCATTGTATAAGTATTAGATTGATACTTTTGGATTGAAAAATGAAGCATAAAAATTGATACTTGTTGAGGAGTGTCACTTTTCAACATAAAAGTGATACGCGAAAATTGATAATTATTGAAAGTTTTCATTATACATTTATTAGATTGATACTTTTGGACCAAAAAATGATACACAAAAATGATATTTGTTTAAAGTTTTCATTGTACAAGTATTAAATTGATACTTTTGAATATAAAAGTTATACGTGAAATTCATACTTATAGAGCAGTGATAGTTTTCATACGTATTTATAGTTAAAAAAAACCAGGCATGTGTGAAGGTCGCATATATGAATCCATTTTTATAGAAGACTATCTCTTTAATAATTTATAAAATTTAGAGTGGTAAAAAATTAAGTATAGCATCTCTTTCGGTGAAAATAGTGAAGTCTGTTTTTAGTGGGAGTTTTTTCTCTCCCAAGAAGAAAGAAATTGTCTCTATTTTAATTTTTCTATTTGAGGTAGTGATGCGAAATCGCATAGGGTTCAGTATTCCGAGATGTCCAAGGTTTTTACTCCGATTGTAGAGGATGAGTCATTCACGTAGAAGTTTGGGATTGAAGAAAATACATGGACAGCAAGGCACGTCGCGACTTGGAGAGCCTCTGACATCGCGAAGTCCAGCGTCACACTTCACGACGTCGGGGAATGTCGTAGATTTTTTATATTTTTCGTTTTAGGTATTTTTGAGTTTATTTGTATTGGGCTTTATAATTAAAGTGTTCGTTAGTTATTAAGATCCATAATTCATATAATCCAAAGTCCGCATAGCTAGGATTTGTTTTACTTTCTTAATGTGTAAGTTAGGGTTTCGTTGTAAGTCTATATAAATGCTTTTATATGTAATCTTTAGAGGGAGGTTGAATTTTGAGAAAAGTAATAAAACAGTTAATGTTTTATCATGAAAGTTTGCGGTTCTTGCGAAGGGAGTTGTTTCTTTCATTATTTGTGAATTTGATTTCCTGCGAAGGGTTTTCAAAGTAGCAAATTTGAGAATTGATTAGTAGTTTGCGCCAAACGGCTTTATCAATTGGATTTTATTTGCCAATCTACATTGTTAGATTGTTCTACTATTCATTGATTTAATCGAAAAAGTCCTGAATAGTTTTTGCTTCCATGACATACAAGCCAGGGTTTGGAGCTAATCGGTCCCAGTTTTGTATCAGGTAGTCTCCTATTAAATGGATTCATAAATGCAACCTACACGTTAGCGTGTTTTTTTACTACAAATAAATACAAAAACTATCACTACTCATCAAGTATCAATTTTCGCATATGATTTTTCAATCCAAAAATATCAATCTAATACTTGTACAATGAAAATTTCAAACTAACATTAATTTTTGCGTAATACTTTTCAGTTCAAAAGTATCAATATAATACTTATGCAATGAAAACTTCAACAAATATCAATTTTCGTGTAACACTCCTCAATAAGTATCAATATTCGCATATAATTTTTAATCCAAAAGCATGAATCTAATACTTGTACAATGGATATTTCCAAAAACTATTAATTTTTGCATAATACTTTTCAATTCAAAAGTATCAATTTAATATTTGAACAATAAAGATTTTCAACAAGTATCAATTTTCACGTATCACTTTTATGTTGAAAAGTATCACTCCTCAATAAATATCAATTTTTGCATATTATTTTCAGTTCAAAAGTATCAAGTTAATACTTGTATAATGAAGATTGTCAACAAGTATCAATTTTCACGTAACACTTTTCAGTCCAAAAGTATCAATCTCATACTTGTACGATGAAAACTTTAAAAAATTATCAATTTTTGTGTATCACTTTTACATTGAAAAGTAATAGTCCTCAACAAATATCAATTTTTGTGTATAATTTTTCAGTCTAAAAATATCAATCTTTCCAACACTTTCAATGTAGAACATGGAATTTTATAAAGTATAAGAATTTTCTTAATCTTTAGTATGGTTTTATTTAGTGATGGATTCACATCAATCGGATATGACGTTGCCAAATTACATTATTTTAAATCAAATGTGGAATGATGAATTCCACAATAAGAAGTTCAAACTGTACTTTGGAACTATCTATTGAATGTATTTCATATTGAATTTGGAGGGATAGTTTGGTTTTTGTGTCAATTGATAAGTGAAGGGGATATTGGCATTGTTTGAATTGTGGACACTCTCTTGTCTTGCATTAAAAAGGGCACTCTTTGAGGAATGAGTTTTCTCATCCTTTGTCCACTGCAATCTGTTGTAATTATTGTAATTGATATGTCAGTGTATATGTGGGATTTCAAGTCCATATAACATGTATTGATAAACTAGGTACGTTGGAACTAAGTGCTGTGCGGAGCTAAGTGCTACGCCACTTTAAAGGCGGGAGCCACCTCTAGAGTCCATACGAGCCACCTCTAGAGTCCAACATTACCAGTTACTTTTGAGAAATTGAGATATGCTTGTGTGACAATATACTTGTGCCCAAGCGTGGGAAGTGACAATATACATGATTATTATATGATTTTTGAATTGTGTGAACGTGTTATATGTGTATTGCATTGAATTGCATGGGCCCTAGTAGGTGCTGGCTTGGAGGGTGATCGAGACGACATCGGGCCGACCATTACGCTAAGACCACACCGGTGAGCCCCGTCACGCGATTAAGGAGTTTTTAATCCCATTGACGGGAGTCAGAGCGGCAAATCCAGATGCCACGTTAGGCCTGCGGGGCCATTGTGGTCACTGACCACTATGAAGGATAAGGTAGCTTCTCAAGTCGTGCACGCAACAATGAATTGTTAGGGGATATAAGGTTGGTAAAGGTCGGCAAGGCCGATCGTGACAGGTACCGATTATATGTCTAATATTTTATATGGAGTTAACGACAAAGTAATGTGATATATGGATATGTACATTGCACAATCTTTTATGCGATATTTGAAACTTTGTCATATGGTTATTTGCATTGGAAAAACGATTGTCACATGGTTATTTGAATTAGAAAATGTTTAACTGAAATTGTGCTTTCTTAAACTTAATTTTCTGAAAATTATCCATTATTCCCTCACTGAGCTATTTTGAGCTCACTCATTTTATGAAAATATTTCCAGAGCCACTCAAGTTAAATGGTGAACCAAATTTTGGATTTTCAGATACGCTGAAGTAATAGGAGTGTAGAAGATTAATGTATTTTAATCGTTCAGATTTGGATTGTAATCACGTTGATGAACAAAAGTTTATTATTTTGAATGGTTTGTCTTTTGGGGATGTAACATAAGGTGAATATTGTGTTATAAATTTTCTTTGAAATTTTTAGGTTATAATTTATTAATGTTCAAGGTTAGGGCCCAAATGTGAGTCGAGCGTAATCTAACGTCTCCGTCACATTTCGGTATAAGGGAATTGGGCGGGGCATTACATAGTGTGTTACTTGTATATCTTAGAGGGATGCTTTGAATGTGATGTTGCTGCTTGTTACTTTTAAATAGTTTAGTTATATTTAGTAGACGCTACATATATACTGAAAGAGCTTGTATCTTAAATCTACTTGTTGTTTTGATGATTAACAAAAACAATATATATACTAATATTTCAACAAACTTCTTGAAGTTATAGGTATACAAGATTAGCAAAAGTGAAGTCTAAAGTGTTAAAGATATTGAAGAAATAGGAAGTAGGTAAATTAGAGTAGATTCCCCAACCCTAAAACCTAATTTACATTATACATTGGCTCATAAATGATTGAACCATTCAAAAGATCAAGTAAAATGAATCAATAAATGAAAGTTAAAAATGTCTTTTTGTAAACAAAGGTTTTACAAAAGTTGTCTTTCATTTTTCTCAAAATATTTCAGGAAAATAAAAAATAAAAATTTGAGAAAAAGATAGATTCGGAGACAATGATACTTTCTAACGTCATATTAATACTTTTGATAAAAAAAGTAGCAAATTTATTTTTAAGAAGTAACACATGAGTTTTAATTTGAAAAATAATAAATGATTAAACAATCTTACATCATGAACGTACTCCCGAATTCAATATCTTAAACTACATTCCTTGAATTAGTATTTCTATTTTGCATAAGTTTCTGAAAATGCCACTTGATTCTCTATTTTCTTCTTTTGTCACTGATAGAGTAGGATTCAAAACTATTGTTGAACTATTATCTATTGCAAAATCCATATTTTGATTTTTAATATTACTGATGGCATTATTAATTTCAAGAAAACCTCGTTGTAACTCTCTTCAAGCATTTTTCCTTGTTTGTTCAGATTCTTGACATTCAAGGACAAGGTTATAGTATTTCATAATCATTTGATGATGCCCAAGGATGGAAATTTTAGGATTTTTGGAAGTTGACAGTGTCTCATACATTTTATCCTAGACGTCTCTTGAAGTCAATTTTGTCCATCTTTTTGAATATAAAATTGTGGCATTTCGAGAAGATAGTGCATATTAAGCACTCTCAAATAGTGGTGACACAGTATACCACACTCCTCAAAGTATTTGTATGAGTATGATATGAACTCATTGACAATGTCGAATATGACACGTTACGAAGTGGTTTCAAAATTAGACAAAAATGATAAATCACTATGTTATCTTCAATATGTACGACGGTTGAAGTTGAATAAACAAATTTCAGAAATTGAGCTTTAAAATGTCTAAACATTGTAAGTGTTTATACTTCGACAACATGTTTCACCATTCCAATTAATGGCAGAATAAATGTAGGAGCCAACCTTGAGCATTGGAATTCATCAATTTGTTCAACATTCTCCAACGATTTACTATTTCTTTGAAAAATCCAAAGAATTTGGTTAAGTTGGTGGTTTTTTTTTTGTATTAATGCTTTCATTTCTTTGTGAGGATTATATTCTAGCAGAAAATAAATCTTGCTAAGTATAGTACACAAATTTTCCTTTAAGGAATATAATCTTGTAAACTAGAAATGAATTTGCAAATCTTATGCTAATATCATAGAACTCCAGAAAGTTTCAAATTCTGTTAACCAAACGAGTTCAGTCGTTAAGCATCATGAGTCTACAATAGGTCTCCATCACTAACGATGGCAAGGTATAATAGATACTTAACCACATACTTGACAAATAATTGAGCCCTATGTGATGCAATTGGTTAGTGAAATAGTATACTTTTCTAACCTATCTGACACAGCCGGACCCTAACTCTCCCACCTTTGGTAAGCTCAATTTTCTGTCCCTGGACACGCTTGACCATAGCCTATTTGGGATGGGTAGAGGCTTGAATAATTCGATGGCTTTTGCTCGCTCAATCTTATCTTGTTGGCACGTCCTTACATATTTTATTCTTCGACATACATCATCTTTGACTAATAGTAGCCTTTCAAGGCCATTGTTCGGTGTGGGTGACCAGCACCCTATAGTAGTCATTGTATCATGGCACTTCTTTTGGAGTGGCTTTCTCAAATCTCTATTAACTTGAAAAGTCGATTTCATTCCCTTTTGTGACCAAGAGCCCATCCTTGATCCAAGTCAAGTTTTGCATTCCTTAGCTTGGTACATCAACATATCCTCTTAAATATTTGTTGAATTGTTTTTTTAAAGAATAATCACATTTCAACCACTTAAAGTGGCTTATAGCATTTTGAAGGAGATGCCATAAGCATAGTCCGCCCCTTGTTTGAGAAAAAATCAGTAATGCAATTAAAGAGTTAGTTATGTATTATTTGATATGAAGGGTGTTACTTTTGAGAAGTATAGTAATGTTTAAAAGAATCAGTATGAGATTTAATAAGTAACATTGTAAGTTATAGGGTTAATTACCGAGAATCCCTATGTAGTTAGCCATATTTCCCTATTACTCCCATATTGTTCAAAAATATACCACTAGCCCCTTTGTGGTTTGGTGTTAAGTAGAATTTAGATGGAAAATAGATCCACTAACAGACAAGTTAATTTTTTTTTTTAAAAACCCTTATATAAATATTAATTTTCTTTCATTGAATGAGTTTTATATCTCAAAGAGTGTGTAGAACTCAGCAGGAACAGTGATTTCAAACTCTTTACCAAAAATTAATTGTTGGTTTAACATAAAGTATGGCGAAGAAAGCTCTAATTTAATAATTAAATTTTAGTCGATCCAAAGATTTTTTACAGAGAGAAATAGTGGATCAAAAGATTCTTTTAGAGGGAGAAATTTATATTGTGAACATAAAAGGAGGAAGGAGAGATGATTAGAACACAAACTCTTTTAATGCGAAGATAAAAGAAAAACTCTTTAAACCCCAAGATAAAAGGATCATGAAAAATGTTTTTTAATAGATGCAATATTATCACTGTAACGCATAATTAGTTGCAATTCAATGCAATTTTGTGACTGTAACACATAATTACTTAGCAATTTAGGATATTAATATCACAACTGTGTTAGACAACCACACAATTCATATGATATTTCATTGTAGTCGATCTTCATTAGTAAAGGAGGAGTCAAAATTGAAGTAAAATCAAAGCAAAAATTTATTATAATTCTCTTGCGAGTAATGTGCACACAGAGTCTTCTAGGTTTGTTATGAATTCCACGGCTCCATATGAATTTGTTGAGCTTCAGATCAACTCTCACATCAGTTGCTCCCATAGCCTTCTACACAAAATTCTTGATCTCTTTAATTACTTTTGGCACTTGTGGAGATGGTGTATTCCCCAATAACAACCTTGTTTTTCTTGGGTTTGCTTTCCTTATCCAATATTGGTGCAACTGTCTCTTTCTCTCTCTAAAACCTTACCTCAAATTTCTTGGGTTTTCTTCTCTTACCCGCCATTGTTGTGTCTCTCTAAAACCCTAGATTCTCTCTCTAAAACCCTTTATTGCAGCTCTCTATTTTTTCTCTCTAAAACCATTGATTGCACATTTTGGACGCTTAAAATTGGAAAAGCTTAAAAATTGGGTGATTTGGTAAAAGTATAAGATTAAAAATAGGGTATTTTGATAAAAATATAGTATTTGGGCATCACAGGTGCAAAACCACGCACGTGTTAGACACTTTCCGTTAACTAACTTGTTTTCCATCCAAATTTTAGTAGACACCAAAATATATAGGGGTGGTTGGTATATTTTTGAATTAGATGGGGGCAATAAAAAAATGTGGCAAATCACATAGAGATTATTAGTAATGAAATCCACCAAAAATCAATCAATCCACTGTTTGAGAAATGAAATCCACCAAAAAATTACAGTAATCCCATGGATCGAATTAATCAAAATTGAACCCAGCAAAACCTGCTCCAAGAAGACACAAGCCATAAGATTTAAAAGGAAGAGAAGGGCAAGTAGAGGATCTTATACTCTACATCTGGATAGTTGATGCGGAGCAAATATGTGTATAAAAATTGTTATCGTGGTTGCTATTCACCCTAATCAAAAATCAAGCTAAACAACCCCTAAAAGGTATTAGTATAGCAAGTTCGTTCCCACGAGGAAAGGACTGTGTTGAAATTCTAAAGAAAATAATTTTGTGTTTTTATTATTATCAAACTGAAACTAAGAGTGCAATTTAACAATAACCTAAAACTAAGAAGGTGATTTGATTTAAAACTTCAAGTTAAGCAAGTGTACTCCCGAGATTACATTTTAGGGTTACATAAAAAGCACATACATACATCCTATCTGTGGTCATGCAAAACAAGGGTAAATAACATAATTCACACCCTCCTTTGTGGCGAGAGGCAAGGAATGATTTAGGCACTTTACCTATTTAGATATTAACTAATTCATTAAACCCTCCTTTGTGGCGAGAGGCAAGATTTACTTCCTTAATTAATCCGGAATCTAATGCAACTACCAACTCAACCAAACCCTCAAGTTCAACCGCTCCTTTGTGGCAGAGGCAACGCCCGAACCAGTCACTCTAATACTAAACTAATGCCCCTAACTCCTCCTTTGTGACGAGAGGCAAGAGCTAAGGTAAAATCAATCTAACAAATTCACAACCAACCCACAAAAGATTCCAAACAACCCACTCAAATCCTCCTTTGTGGCGAGAGGTAAGATTAAAGCAAGTTATCTCTAAATAATTTACTGCACTTAACCCAAGTATTCATCATACATAATACTCGCGACATATCATGCATAATTATGAAGAACACAGCAAAACTTATTCCACAAAGACCATAAGATAGAATTTAGCATGTAAATTAAGCACAAAAACCATTATTCATAATCCCGGGAGCACAATAAATTTCGCCTAGCATGGCTAAATCAAACATCATCATGATATAAATAATTAAGCACAATATTGAAAACATCAATTTAAAGGAAAGAAAACACCTTGAATAATAAATCCTTGAATGTAATCTTTACTCGTAAAAGAATGAATTCAATAGTAGAAGATGTTCCCAATCCGTACAGCTGTAATTCTCCAAGCAATAACCGAAGTAGAAAACCCTAGCTATTACAAAGGAGAAATCTCTTGCTTAAAATCTCTCAAAAGTGTCACACCATTAAAAACTATAAACCCTAGCCTTATTTATAGTAATTCTATGAAGATATTTGCTAATAAGTCCTTCACGAAAGTCTTGTCGGAAAAGGAAACTCAAATTGGGCCAAAATCGCAAATTTCCAAATTTCAGTCGCGATCCCGACATTTTCTCGACGTCGTGATGTGCACCCACGTCGCGACGTGAGAGGGATCCCCATGTCGCGACGTAACTCTCTGCCAATTTCCAAAATTCTTCCAAAAAATCCAATTTAATTCTTTTTACCGACGTCGCGACGTGGAGGGTCTCACGTCGCGACGTCCATTTTCTAGGCCATATTTCTCTATGATCCACGCCAAATTTGGAAAACCCGAAAACATAAAAGTTGTAGCTCTATTTCTTAGCTTTCCAATGGAACTTGAATCACTCGATGTGGATATAAATAGAGAGAGATATGATCAAAATACCAAATCCTGGCAGATTTCTTCAGCATTTGTTCTTCATTGCCTTTCCACGTGTTTTGCTAAATTACCCCTTCTTGGAGTCTCGAGCCGCCATGGGATCAACTTGGAACTTATTTGCCACTCTATACAAGGTGTAAATATGTAGGATAGATCATGAACAATTGGAATTAACACCTTAAATATCTTGTGAAACACGGGACCAGCTTCTTGATCTTTCTCAATATTTTCCTCTCATTTTGGACCTGATTCGACTTTCGTATGATTTTTCCTTCGAAGTATACACCATGGTCGACAAACCTACACGTAAAACACTAAAACGAATAAAAAAGAACAAGAACGACAAAAGAATCAAGTATAACACAATAGATAAAAGGTGAATAAATTCACCTCATCAATAGTGGTGGAAGGAAGGGGGTGAGCCGGTGCGCAAGCCCCCCTTCGTTTTGGGGAGCAAGGGGGTGGTATATACAAACTACCCCTTAGCACCTGCTGGTGAAGCGGCGAGGTGCTGCGCCCAGGCCCAGCCAAAGCCACCAAAGATCAAAGAACTTCCTTCAGCGGCAGTTTGTAGAGACAGAAGATGGAAGAGGAAGACGACTGGCTGTTTGGAATTTTTTTTATTTTTTTTACACTTAAGTAAAACGACGTCATTTTACTTAAGTGTAAAAAAAAAAGAATTAATAACGTTATTACTCATTGTCTCAGTGGCAGTCCTCATTCTCTTTATTTCTTATTTCAAATGAATTAAGGATTCACAAAAAACCTAACAAACTCGTAATTCTTAAAGAAATTTTGGCCTCCTCAGCTGTCGTAGTTTTACAAATTCAGAACTTCCCTGCTTTCCTGGAAGAAGAAGACTTGAATTCTTTTTTTTTTCATTCTAAAGTTAAACCACGTCAATTTGTTTTAAACAAAGTTGATATAACTAAAAAATCTTTTATTCTTAAGTTTAAGTTAAACGACGTCATTTAAAATAAAATGACATCATTTTACTTATTACAAAGTTAAAAAAAAAAGATAAAACGACGTCGTTTTACTTATTACAAAGTTAAAAAAATCCTTGCGTGATTTTAATAAAAATTCTTACAGTAATCCAGTCTAATTCTTATTTTTTCTAATATTAGTAATATTTAATTTTTTTGTAAATATTTTTGTGAATTGTAATTGATTATTGTGATTGAATGTTTTTTAATAGATATTTGTGAATTGTGTTTGTGATTAATTAATTTTAAATTTATAAATTATATTTGTTTATTACGAAAAAATAAGAGACCTTGTAATTCTTTTTGTCAATTTTCATCATAGAAAGTTTTTTTGTCAATTCAATATTTTATCGTTACATATATTTATTTGGGTCATTCTCTTGTGAGACTGCATCATATATGAGACTTGCGTATTAATTTTACTCGTATAAAATATAAAAAATTAGCATATAAATTATTAAAGATTATATAAAATATAAAAAATTAGCGTATAAATTATTAAAGATTATATAAAATATAAAAAATTAGTGTATTAGTGTATAAAGTATTAAATATCAGCCTACAATATGTAAAAATTATTGTATTAATGTGCATATAAGTATAATTCACTTATATGAGATGATCTCAAGAATTTTTGGGTATTTATTTTATGAGAATTTTTTTTCCCAATTATACAGTTAAGCCCCCTAAAAATATGTTCTTGTTCCGCCACTGCATCTGGATATCCAAGCCGTGATTCATAAATAAAACAATCATTGTTATATCATAGTGAAAATATTCATCTTATATGTAGAATCCTAGTTCAGCAAGGTGGCAATTGCATCTTTTGTTTTGGTTCCTCAAGCTTCAAATCGTTTTGACTTTTGATGTGATATTTTTCCTTGGGTAACTCAGGTAGCAGTAGCATCCACATTCTTGATTCTTCATCTGCACAAATTATTTAGAACATCCCGTGAGAATTTCATTTTTCCATTCGTCCCAAAAAATCCCAAGGGGATCACATAAATTCCATAGATGAAGCACTTCGCCAGAGCACTGCAATTGGGATTCTCACAAGGTGCTCACCATCGCTCAACCCTATTGATCCGTATGCAGAATTAATCCTCCCCATTTTGAAAACTTCAGATATGTTCATGCTTGTTCCATTATTTTCTTGCCAATTTTAAATATTGTGTTCGTTCTCAAAACAAAAAAAGGGACAAACTATAACTGGGTGAATTGGAAAACATCGAAGCTATGTTTTTTGAAAAAATGGGTTACCACTTTAGTGACCATTCTAAAATTACAATAATTATCTTGAAATTCTCAACATTATCCAAAACCCACGAATATGGAGCAAAATTTTTGAAGAAATTTACTAAAGTTAAAACAAGAAATAAAGGTAGAAAAGAGATAAAGGGAGAAGAGAGAGGACATGCGAGAGAAAGGTAAAAGATAAAGAAGAAAGAGAAAGGGAGAAGATGTAAATGAAAAAATTTAATGACCACTCTTTGGTGGGGTGTTTGGTGTTTGATAGTTGATTTTTGGTGGATTTACAGTTCTATCTCTTGTTTATGTGTTGTTCGGACGGAATTGACTTTCAAAAAGTTGATTTCTGCTTACACTCACGGAGGAATTAGACGGAATAATCGGAAATCGCGTGTTTAAGGAGTTTGATGACCTTTTAGGCCACTTTAAAAATTAAGTGACCAAAAGGCGGATTCATAAAAAGTTCAGTGACTTTTGGAGCAGTTTGCACTAGTTTAACACCATCAGTTTGTTAAGTATTGGGGTTGAATTTGCAAAGTAACAATGTCAAGCTTTAAAAGTACCCGTTTGACCTTGACAAGTAACACTGTTATATATCAAAATAGCATTATACAAGTATGAGTTTTTGATTAAAAGGAAACAATCTAATATTGTTAAGTATAAGTTTTAAATTTAAACTATAGACTGAAATGTATAAGTGGGAAACTGATTCATTTTAATTAACTAGTTTTGCGCAAACCGGACAAGGTGCGGTAGCCCGGGGCTAAGGTTTTTTAGAATAGGATTTTTTGAATTTTTTTATTGGGATAATTTAATTTTATAATTTTAATATTAATTATTATAATTAACTATTTTTTGAAAATATTACCGAAATAGGTAATTTTAATTTGCTTTTAAATCGTTTGAGAACATATACACACATATGTAATATATATAAGTTTATGTTGAACATAAATACTCGGTAAAATATATAAATACTTTAAAAAGTTCATGTAAACATATATTTAACATCAATATGTATAATTAATCTAAACATAACCGTATATGCCCATATTTTTTATACATGTTTCATTAGTCTAAAATCTATGCATGCCCCTAACCTATATTTATTTTTTACCTAATAAATTGTTTTTCTTAATTTTGTAGTTATTCATAATTCTCTTCATTTCAGAACTCTATATCTTAATTTAATTTAAATTATTATTCTAATTTTAATATTATATTATACTATTTAAATTTAAATTATTAGTTTAGTTTATTCTTTCAATTCTTTTATTCTTTTAATATCTTTATAAATAAAAATTACATTTACATATAATTTATAACTTTATCCCAATCAATTAACATTAACAATCAATATGAAATAAAACATATAATCCATCACCACTAATGTCATTAAGAAGATAATAATCTTGACAATGACTTTTACGTTATTAAAAATTAGAAACAATTTAATATTGTATATATTTTAAAAACATTTTGGATTATTGAAATGTTCAAATAATTTATTATATTTTTCAAATATTATATTTTTTATATTTATATCTTTTTATGTAAATGTCATAGTTGTATACTTGTACGTCTAAATACATATAAATTTTAAAGTGTATTAATATACCATTCAACCATGAATAAAATTTAGTATTTATTCGTTTATTAATTTATACTTACTAAAAATTTTTGATTTAAAAGATTAAAATATGTAATTGAAAATAAAATCGAGAACAAATTAGGCCGAAAGAAAATCTAACCAACCCTAAAACTAAAATTGAAATCAAAATTGTCACTCTTTGAAAAAGATTAAGGGAGTAAATTACTCGTAATTCTTTATTAAAAAATGTATAAGTACAATTAATGTCATATTAAATAAATTAAATAAAGGATAAAATTAGAACGTTACACATTTTTTGTATTAAAATGTGTAAAATAACATTTATTTACTACCAAAAACAGTTGACTAAAATGACAGGAGAACAGAGGAAGTATTGAAGTACAGAAAAGAATAAAGACTAAAAACTGATCACTGATGGCTGCAAATAATATTGTTTAGCCAAATTTTGGGAGGTGGGATTAAATAAACCCATATTGGACAAAGATGATACAAGAATGTTCAAAGATGCATCATCCCATTATTTAATACTCCCTCTGTTTCTTTATAAATGATGTTTTGGAAGATGTTTTGGTTTACAATTTAAATGTCGTTTGACCATTTCAACCCATTTACTTACAATTTTACCCTTTTATAAGTATTTACTTTCTTTTTACAGCTCACCTAGTCATTTACTCTATAACCAATTCTGTATTGAAACTCACCAATTCTTCCAATCTCCAACAAGTTCCGAATCATAAATTTTTCCAATCTCCAACAAAATTTACACGCAAGTCTAGTAGAGAATTTGTTTCTCTCTTCTTCTTTTTTTAATCTTGGAATTATGCAATATTCAACTATAATTAGAGTGCATAGAACTTACCAAATTAACTCAACAATCACAACTCACTTCCAAATCCATCATGGAAAACAAAAAACTAGAATCAACAAAATTTGTTGAAACAGATGTGAAGGCAAAGCATAAGGAGGCTGAAGACAACAATATGCATTATGAAGACATCAATCTTCATTCTGAAGACAACAATAAGATGAAGACAACAATATGCATATTGATTTTGGACTTGATCTAAACAAATTTCATTACGACGAAGGAGATCTTCATCCCAACCCAGAGATTCAAGGAGTAATTATAACTATGCTGAAGATTTTTTTGCCGAAATACTTCTAGATTTGGAGTTGGTGTCATCACGTAGAAGGGAGTTTGATCTGCAATGAACTGATCATATTGGACATTTCTCGTAAATGTTGCTTCATGGTATGATCAGGATGCTTTTTGTAAGTGTCGAATTTTATAGTCAATGACCGTAGTTTGGTTAGGGACACACCCCTAAACTTCTCCCGTAATGCATTCCACAGATCCATTGTTTTGTTATAAACTTTGAATTCCTTGGCAATATCATCAGACATTGCACTGAGCAGAATGATGCGAGCATTGGAATTCTTTTTCTTCCAAGCAAGATAAACCTCTTTATCCAGCTGGTGTTGGGCAGTGTTTCCATCCTCAGGTTCTTCCATAATCGCAGTGAGTGTTTCGAGTGTCTCTTGCTCCTCTAGCACATACTGGATTTTCATGCTCCAGACCTCATAATTATCATCATTTAATTTAAGGTCTTTGTTCAATTCAGCAACTATGGATTTGCTAGCAGTTCCCATTTTAGTCAGTAAGATCTATAATGGACACAAAAATTGCACTTATTATGGAGAAATAGGCAATATACGATATTACTATGCATTCTACCTTTTAACTTATAAAATTTCATACTGGCCCTAGATTCGAAGAGGTCACTATGTTTCCAATCACCCTCCAGTAAACTAGTACTACTTTTTACTTGTTAAAAGTTTTATGCATAGTAATTTGTTATTAGATCACTTGGGTACACATTACCCTAAACTTGAGTTCATTTAATTCTAGTTGTATGTTGGAACATTAGGGATTTTATTTATCTAAATATTATTTTACATGCCTAAGTAAATACAAGCAAAAATAAAGTAACAAAAAACTTTAAATTATGAAATAAGCGGAAAAATAATATGCATAAAAGAAATCCCATCCAACGTAGCAACAAAAATCCAATAACATAAATCAATCAAGATACTACGTAAGCCTTATGATTCTTTTATGTGTGACAGGCATGGACTCATCCGATTGTGCCTCTATATACTGTGGTAATTCATAAACGACCTCACTAGTGGAGAGAAATTGAGGCACAGTTCTCCCGCTTCTTAGCGTTATCCTCTCATGAGGATTGATTGATGTTTGAGCCCCATTTTGCAGAAGAGAGCTAAAAAATCTTTTCAACATAACTGAATAAGAACGCGTTTCTAGCCCACGAGCATGTAACATTAAAATTCTTAATTCAGGATGTCTGAACGAATCAGCGATTACTTCATTTAGAAGCAAGTCATCTGATCCCAAACGAAGCCCTCTATGCCATATGCATAGTTGCATCATTATGTTGTAACATACAACATGATGCATGATTCTATCCAGATCATTCATCCGGACACGGGCATTCAGTTTTATTTTCTCAAGCGCAGATAAGAGTTTACGCAAAATCCTCTTTTGATGCTCGGTTCTCGCTACCGTTGGTGTGCGATACATAAGAACCATTTTCTGCAACATAATCACAGAAAAATAGGGTTATTACTCTCAAGTAATTCCCATTATTGAAAACCAATTTCAATAATCAAAGCATCCAATCAACACTTGAAGAAAGTTTTAAACACGGGATAAACTCAATTTTGAAAAACTCTTTTTCAAAAAATTATTATTAATTAATAATTATTGAAACATCATTCCAATAAATTATTAAATAATCTAACAAATTGAAACACTTTTCAACTATATATTAATTAATTTCTTAAATTGAAACACATTTTCAATGAATTAATGAATATATATATTGTAATTGAAACTAAATTCAATTGATGTAATCAATAATTACTATTGAAATATTTTTTAATTAATTATTAATTATCTTTTTAATTTTAATTGAAAACTAATTTCAATTAATTAATTAAAAAACACTTTTTCTAATTAATCATAAAATATCTATATTTTTGTTTATCCACGTTTCTTCGGACCCTTAGGTCCCAGATTTGGGCCATCAGTGACATTTGTCGCTTCTTGATTCGTTCGAGTGGTGCAATTTTGCAACACTCACAGTCGGCAACATGTGTGCAACATGCGCCATTTTTGGGGTTCATTTTTGACTTCAGAACAGCGGATTACAAGGTTAATCAACGTTCTGGCCTCTTTAGTGAGGTCAAATTTACGATTAAAAATAACTCCATATAAGTCATTTCTCGTCAACATATGCCAAAATACCACAGAAAACTAACAAATAGTAGTGGTGGTTTTAATCAAAAATTATATAAACAGATTTTATGATAAAAAATCATATATTTATCATAATGAAAGAACAAATTTTTCAAAAAAAAACTGCATGTATAATTTTGAAACCTTGCTCTGATACCAATGAAGGATAATACGCATATATCCATATAAAGGCAACTGATCGAATACTAACCTTCGTCCAGTCAACCTCTGCACAGCGAAAATTAGAATCTTGTATACCAATGGATCTGCACCACTAACGAATCGAGCGCATATCACAGTTCCATCACCTATTTGCTCCTTCAGATTGAGATAACAAGAAAAAACTAGTTTTTCTTGCTTATTGTTGTTGCTTGTTACAAACCAAAACCTTATTTAGTTTGTTACCTTTTAGGGCTATTTATAGTTGATAGAAAACCTTTAGTTTTCCTAAAAACCTTTTGGTTTACGTAAAACCTTTAGTTTTACTCAAAAGCCTTTGGTTTACTTAAAACCTTTAGTTTTACTCAAAAAACTTTTGGTTTATTTAAAACCTTTAGTTTTACTCAAAACCTTTGGTTTACTTAAAACCTTTGGTTTTCTGGCATGAGTGCACCCATTAATTCTAACAAGATGAAAGGTCAATTTACATTATATTGCTTTTATTATTGTTGAAAATCTATTTATTATTTTGTTAGTTTAGTCATTCATTTATAGTTTCATTTATAGTTTTTAATTTATTATTGCAAAAAGAATTTAGTTATATTATCTGTTTGGAATGAATTTGTCGATAATGAAGACCGTCAAATTATTGAAAATTTGAAACTTTATTCTGTTGTAATCTGTCGAAGGCTTAAAGTTAATGACTTCAACGGTAAAGTTAATTATGTTCAATTTTGTGTTTTGTGAATCATAACTATTTATATTTCAAAATAAATTTTTTTCTATTTTTTTTTGTCAAGAATTGACTCTGTCTACATATTAAGATATGACAATTCATGTTGATCCAACTGTTGTTGAAGCTAGCATTGCAATTGAAAAATTGGTTATTCTTCATTTCTCTACTATTTGTGCACCATTTCGGAATATTTTTTACACACAAACACATGTGCATAATTTAATGCAATTTCTTCTAACTTTTGTTCAATAGGGCTAGTAGAAATGAAATAAACCTTGCTGAATACGTGAAAAAAAAAGTTATATTTGAACCATAACATGAAACTGATTATGCAAGCAACTGAAAAGACTACGTACCTTAGTTGTTAATTTTTTGCCAAAACAAAATGTGAAATTAATTAGGTATTGAATTGTGAGTACAAAGATATCAAATATTTGATAGCAAAAGAGAAATAGTACCAAATTATATGTCAAAATAGTAACCCTTTATGGTTTTGTTGTTTTCAACAACTTTTGTGTACCTAAAGTACAATTCAATATACTTGGTTATTAAGAAATTTACTTAATGTATTCACTATTTGCATAACTCTTTATGGTATAGTGAGGTATAGTTCCTTGTATAATTCAGCTTTAGTTTTTTACTTTTCTATAGATTTATATATAGTTTTATGTTTAATAATTTCACAATGCTTTCCCAAAATGCATTTGTTGAGGTCGTTTCTCTTTTGAGCATATCACTCAAAATTATTAGTATATGGTGTGCAAAAAATGTTACCATGCAACTGCTGTAACATATGGTTATGAATTCACATGTAATGAAATACAAGCAAAACTCAGATGCGTACAATTTTTTAATCAAATATTTAATTATTTATTCTAATTTTTAGATTATGAACAAACTAAGTATTTTTTTACTTACTATTTAATATCGAATGGACGTAGATTTAATTGATAAAAGTGAAATTATTATTGCAAGTATATTTGCGAGTTAGCTGAAAATGAAGGATCGAATTTAAACAAAATAAAATTACAAAAATAATGAAGATGATTTAGAGGCAGCAATTCTTTTATTTCTTGAACCAAGCCGTATTGGCTTTTCACAAAACTCACAAGGACATCAACTTTTTTTTTGTTTTGGCTATTGTACAAAACCAAATAACCCTACACTTCTATTTATAAGACAAAGACTTCCTAATTCATGTCAACGAAGAATTAGGAAACAAACCAAATAGAAACTTAACTATCCTAATTCATGTCAATAAGGAATTAGGAAACAAACCAAATAGGAATTTAACTAAACTAGTTTTAGGAAACTTAGTTTAATTCTACAAATGCCTCCCTTAAACTAAGTCGTCATGCTTGGTCATCCCCAAAAGCTTCTTCAACTTCATGAATGTCTCCAATTTCAATGCCTTGGTGAAAATGTCCGCCACTTGATCTTCAGACTTGCAGTAGTTAATTGCAATCTCCTTATCTCGAACCAATTCACGAATAAAGTGAAACTTGATATCAATGTGTTTGCTCCGTCCATGAAACACTGGATTTTTTTTGCCAATTCAATAGCTGATTTGCTATCACAAAATATCGTAGTCGGACTATCTTGTTTATGTTGAAGAAATCCAAGCATTCTCCTTAGCCATAATGCTTGTGTAGCACTGTTTGACGCTGCAATATATTCTGCCTCCGCTGTAGATAATGCAACCACTTGTTGTTTCTTTGAACTCCAAGAAAACACACTTGAACCAGTAAAAAATGCATATCCAGAAGTACTTTTTCGTTGAACAGCCCAATCACTGTCTGTGAACCCAATAAGTTCAACTGGATCACTCGATGAATAAAGAATACCATCTCCTTGAGTACCTTTAATATACCTCAAAATTCTCTTTGCAGCTTGTAAATGTGACTGTCGTGGATTTTTCATAAACCTGCTAATCAAACCAACACTAAAAGTAATGTCTGGTCTTATAGAAGTCAAATATCTCAAACTTCCAACTATACTCTTAAAGTATGTCAGATTTACAGGTCCTCCTGTCCCTTCTTTTGTCAACTTCAAATTTTCCTCGCCTGGAGTTAATATTGGTTTAACTCCATCCATCTTGAATTTTTTCAAAACATCTCCTGCATATTTTTTCTGAGAGATAAATATGCCTTATTCAGACTGTAAAACCTCAATTCCAAAGAAATAAGACATAAGACCCAAGTCTGTCATCTCAAACTGTTTAATCATGGCCTCTCTGAATTCAGTAATCATCTCCAGATTATTGCCTGTAAAAATCAAATCATCTACATACAAGCATATCAAAAGAACATCACCCTCACTAGATGATTTCACATATAATGTATGCTCATATGGACACATTTGAAAACCATGATCCATAAAGAAAGAATCAATGCGAGTATACCAGCTCTTGGAGATTGTTTTAAGCCATATAAAGCTCGTTTCAACCTGTAAACCTTATTTTCCTGACCTTTTCTAACAAAACCAGCCGGTTGCTCAGCATATACTTCTTCTTCAAGAACACCATTCAAAAATGCAGACTTAACATCCATTTGATAAATCTTCCAATTATTTTGTGCAGATAAAGAAATTATCAAACGAACTGTATCAAGTCTAGCAACAGGAGCAAATACCTCAAAATAGTCAATTCCAGGCTTCTGCTTGTAACCTTTAGCAACAAGTCTCGCTTTGTATCTCTCCACTTCTCCATCAGGTTTATATTTTGTCTTATAAACCCACTTCACTCCAATTGCTTTCTTCCCACTTGGAAGGTTTGTAAGCTCCCAAGTATCATTCTTTTAAATTGCATGAATTTCTTCACCCATTGCTTGTATCCAACAATCTTTTCGAGCAGCATCCTTAAAGTCAACTGGGTCACAATCTGTAAATAAAGCAAAATTCACAACATCTTTATCAGATAAATTATCATTAGTATTATCACCCACAACATAATCCTGCAATCGAGCTGGTAATTGTCGTTGCTGTTGTGGTCGACTAGACTGTGCAGGAGTTATTTGCACACTTGAAGATGGTGGTTGTTCAACTTGCACAGTCTGCTGTCTATTTTCTTCCTCCTCAATAATTAAAGATACTGATGGTTGACCAACTTATGTTGTTGGTTCTTTAGAAGACCAGTTCCATGGTCCCTGTTCATCAAAAGTAACATCTCTGCTCACAATTATCTTTCCTGTATCTGGATTAAACAATCTATAGCATTTTGTCTGTAAACTATAGCCAACAAATATGCACTTCTCTGCCTTATCATCCAATTTCTTCCTTAAAGCATCAGGAACATGAGAATAGGCTAGACAACCAAATACCTTTAAGTGACTAATATTTGGTTTCTTACCAGACCAAAGCTCGTATGGAGTCATCCCATGATTACACCTCATGCCACATCTGTTCAAAATATAAACAACACAAGACACAGTTTCTGCCCAAAATTCCTTTGGCATATTTTTTGCCACCATCATAGATCTCACCAAATCCATCAATGTTCTATTTTTTCTCTCTGCCACACCATTTTGTTGAGGAGTATACCTATTTGTCATCTGATGTTTAATACCATGATTCGTCAAGAATTCATCACACACAATATATTCAGTACCTCTGTCAGTTCTCAAAGCCTTTATGTAGAATCCAGTTTGTTTTTCTACATACACCTTGAATCTCTTGAAAGTATCACAAGCTTCAGATTTATTTTTTAGAAAATAAACCCAACATTTTCTGCTAAAATCATCAATAAAAGTGATAAAATACTTATTACCACCATTAGAAGGTACCTCCAATGAGCACAAATCGGAATGAACAAGCTCCAATAGATGACTAGCCCTCCAAGCATTGCCTGTTGGGAAAGAATGTCTATGCTTCTTTCCCTTAATACAAGATTCACACTGTCTAGGAGAAAAATCAAGTGAAGGCAGCCCCAAACCATACTCTTCTTGGTCAAAGAATTTAAACCACCAAAATTGAAGTGACCAAATCTCATATGCCACAACCATGCATCATTAGAAATAGTGGAACTAAAACAAGATGAATCACCATAATTCAGAGATATAGGGAACAGTCTACTATGATTCATATTCACTTTTGCAATTAATCCCAGTCTTGCATCACTGATCATACAAGTTCCATGTTTAAAATTCAAATCATACCCCCTTTCAAATAACTGTCCAAGACTCAACAGATTACGATAGAGATTGGGTACATAGAACACGTCACCAATAAAGCTTGTCGACCCATTTTTTAAAGTAATGGGTATATTTCCTTTTCCAAGAACAGGTACAACTGTATTGTTTCCAAATTTAACTGTGCTTTTGAATGATTCATCCAAATTAGAAAATAACTCTTTTTGTCCAGTCATGTGATTACTACAGCCAGAATCCAAATACCAATTACTATTCTTTGTTTGTTCACATTCAGTAGTAGAAAATAAAACAGCCTCTTGTTTATTCTCATTCCCATTAGTTTCAGCAATTTGGACATGCACATCAGAGTTTGCACTCCAACAATCCTTTTTATAATGGTCAAATTTTTCATAATTATAGCATTGAATTTTACTCTTATGGGAATTATTAGACTGTTGAAAATTAAAATCATTATTTTCTCTTTGCTGAAAAAATTGGTTACCTCTACCGCGACCTCGGTAATTGTTTCTACCACGTCCTCTTCCTCTGAAATTCTTGCCATGAGCATTTGTCGCAGCAACATTGGAGTTATTCTTTAATTTATCTGTTTGGGCCTGCAATGCCTTCTCCGGAGTCTCCTTCTCCACAGAATCATTCAACTTTCCATTAATGCGTTGTTCATGCGTAATTAATGTACCTTGCAATTCTTCAACTGTCAATATGGATAAATTTTTGGTTTCTTGCGTTATAGCTACAACATAATCAAATTTCATGGGCAGTGTATTGAGAACTTTCTCAACAAAAACGTCATCTTTTAAAACGTGCCCATTTAATTCCATCTCGTCTCTGATCAGTGACAGACGAGAAAAATACTCCTCAATGGATTCAATCTTTTCCATTGTGCAAAGCTCAAACTTCCGTTTCAACACCATCAAATTACTCTGTTGAACCTTGTCAACACCTTTGTATGTCTTTTCCAAAATATCCCAAACCTTTTTTGCAGTTTTGGCCGTTAAGATTTTTAGATAAACCATTTGATCAATAGATTGATGAATTTGAGACAACGCCATTTTTCCTTGCCTCTTTTTCTCCACAGGAGCATCTTCAGGTACTTCTTTTTGAACGTATTGAATCAAATCAAAAATATCTAAATGGGTTTCCATCTGACCTCTCCAAAGATTATAATTTTGTTTTTCCGTAAGTTTGGGAACAACACAAATTATATTCGTTGTTGCCATGACCACCAAAACAACTAAGCTCTGATACCAATTTGAAGGATCGAATTTAAACATAATAGAATTACAAAAACAATGAAGATGATTTAGAGGCAGCAACTCTTTTATTTCTTGAACCAAGCCGTATTGGCTTTTCACAAAACTCACAAGGACATCAACTTTTTTTGTTTTGGCTATTGTACAAAACCAAATAACCCTACACTTCTATTTATAAGACAAAGACTTCCTAATTCATGTCAACGAAGAATTAGGAAACAAACCAAATAGAAACTTAACTATCCTAATTCATGTCAATAAGGAATTAGGAAACAAACCAAATAGAAATTTAACTAAACTAGTTTTAGAAAACTTAGTTTAATTCTACAGAAAAGCTTTTATCATTCTCTGTATTGCAAGCTATGAAGCACACTGAACAAGTTTGAAATGTTATTACCTCTTATTTTGAATATGTTTATGTTGTATTACAATTTTTTCATGTGCAAGTAATTACAATATATTATTCTCTTTATTGTATTTCAAAAGAAAGAACTTCCTTTGAGTAGTGTTCTGAATCTCTAAAATCCAAAAAGTTCTTTGCTCAAAATAAATAAATAAAGACAAATGCACCAAATTTGATTCAATGCTACACAATTATGCATTTCTTTGAAGAACATAAAAAAGAGAATTTGCAAAAGCTATCAGATGTTGACAAGGTAGGAACAATCGAAGCTAGCATTTTCAATGTTAAAATTCTGGGTATAATTTTTTATTTGAGCCGATACAATGTTATTTAATCATATAAAAAACAAAAGGTCTTATACATTATGAATTTTAGTCTGGAATTTAACATGAGTTGACTACTTATAAAAAAAAAGTGCAGCACGAAAGGCTCAACTTTCTCTATTTTCATTACTTGAAAAAGATCGTAGGGTCAATAATCAAGATATAACCGATGGTAAAAATTTTGGTGCATATTAAGTTGAGGCTGAACATTATGATGATCAAACTGTCACCCCTTAGAAAAGCGCAACTAAGAAATCAAAGACAAAATAGTTACACTTCTTGTGCAAATGTAGTTTGATTGATCTGCAGAAATTATTAGCATATTTTGGCTAGAATATGTTGTATAACTTATATGTGTAACCTATTCCTAAATATAAACTCTTAATAATATGTTGCCTTTTGAACTTCATTATTTTGTTTTTAGATGAAATGATCAACATGGGCTACTTTGTATTAATGGACTTAAATATTCTTGTATTTTGAATTCATTTACTAAGTTATTTCTAAGTATAAATGTTATGAAATTTAATATTTTTTTTGACAGAAGTTAAACATGTAGCTCAATCGGTGTTCTATCATTATATTGATTTTTCATGCTACTATTACTTTAGTTCTTCATTAAAATATATATTTTCTTTTATATGGATTAATAAAAATAAAACTAAAATATATCTTCATTTCTTTACATTTACAATCTAATATTACGTTCAATTTTTTATAACTTCAGAATTCAATAACAAATATGTAAAGAGTTAATCACCTAACAACCGAACACACCTTCGTTTTTTGTCCTACTATGGATAAAAAATTATTAAACATTGATTCTCTCTTTAAAAGATGTTTGTTATGCTATCAATCATCTTGCCTCTTTGAAAGATTGATACATTTCTACTTTGTTTGGATGCTATTTGAAACCTTGATAGATTGATATTTTATTTTATAAGTATGGTGATATATTTAGTATTTTGTAGAAAATGACGGAACACTTAGATTTTGCTTTTGAGTGCAAAATTCAATTGCTTTTAAATTTTTAAAGAAAGCTACAAATATTGTTTCAATAAATTTAATATCTTGCTAAACCTAACTAAAATTTTGCAAAAAAGATCATACTATAAACATCTTTTTGGCCCTAACAATAATTTCGAAAAAAAGTCACACTAGGCACATCTACTTGAAAAAAGTCATACTATAAACATCTTTTTGGCCCTAACAATAATTTTGAAAAAAAGTCACACCGCGCTGAAGTGATATGAACTATCTAGTATATAGTTTAATCTGGATAAATTTTGTTTGCCTAAATCAAGACATATCAGGATTGTTGACTTTTGTTAAATGCATAGTAACGACTACCCATGGGTAAAAAATTAGAAATATGAATCGTGTGACTACTGCTTATACTTTTTGAAATATATTCATAATTTTTAGCTAAATTGCTGAATGTTTATGAATTCTAATTGATGGTTCTTAATCAACTTGGAAGAGAAATCAGATTATCAACTATATAATGATAAGAAGGAATATTTTCATGTTTGCTGGTTCGTTTGTAAAATTTTTTTTGCTTTTGCATTTGGGTAAAAAATGAGTTAAAGTTTCATTCACAAATCAAAATGCAGGATTAGTTTTTTTTTTTTTTGTGGTAAGCGATATTTTCTACCCTACTGCTAACCTATCTAACCTATATACGCTATTTAGGAATAAGGTATTTTCCTGTAAAACGGGTTCAAATATGCGACATACATACGTTCATATTTTTTTTTTGCGTATCATTTTTTATTAAAAATATTAACACTTGATACGCGAAAAAATGGATACTTTATACGCCAATCAAAATGATACACTTTTTAGTTGATATTGATACGTAAAAATTGATACTTGATAGGCAAAATTTTATAATTTATATATGATACGCAAAATAGTGATACATGATACGCTAAAAATTGATACTTTATATATGATAAGCAAAAATTTGATACTTGATATACGAACAATGGAAAAAATTGATACTTTATACATAATACACAAAAAATTGATACATGATATGCAAAAAATTAATACTTTATATGAAAAAAATTGATATTTTATACATTAAATTGAATAATACTTGGTATGATACTTTATACTCTAAGATTGATATTTGATACGCAAAAAATTTATAATTTATACGCGAAAGTATAATACGCGTGCGCATGAGTACACGTCATTAATCCAGTTGTATATATAAACCCATCGTATAGGAGTTTTATGTTTAGTGATTGACCTAAATAGATTAGGGAATAAAGGAGGAAGAACCCACTTCACAAACCAAAAAGATAGCAGACACTTATCTGAATTTAAGGTCAAGATAAATCTAACATTTACAAAGATCTTTTAAGTTTGTAAAAAATGCTGAAAACATTTGCATCGTGTATGTGACATATAGTAGAGAAGTCTCCTTTAGGCACTCTCATTGGATAGACATATAATATTGAAGTTTTTAAATGCCTCAAAATAATGAGCATCATCCAAAAAAAATATCATATATAACGATAATAGGTTGTACTTTAGTTCAATCAATGGTAATGAGTAATTTCTTAAAATTTTCAAAAGATATCTTGCCTTAAATAGTGAATGCTTATATACCCAATGTTCAGTTGTCCAACATTAGATTTGGAGGTCAAAAAAGTAATTTTCTGACTACTGAGCTATTTCCAATGGTAACTCTATTAAAAAATATTTTTTTTCTTGTATGCTGATTTTTTTTTGAAGTTTTTATGGGATTGTGTTTGAAGAAGAAAAACACGATAGTCATCATGTGTTCTGATCAAGTTTAAAATACCAAAAACATTTTTGGTAACTCTATTAAGAAATACTTTTTTCTGTGTGCTGAATTTGTTTTAAAGTTTTCATGGGATTATGTTTGAAGAAGAAAAACATTGTATCGTCTAAAGAGCACATCATTATAAATTTGTACAAAATGCTACAACTAACTCATCCTTGTGAGACATAATATTTGGTATTCACTTGAATTCAAGGAAAAAAATGCCACCTTTTCTATCGTGGTTCTTTGAAAATTAGCATCGTTAGGTTCTTCGAATAGACTTTGATTCTGTTATAGCTTTTGCACTGATACACTATCTTAACTTTTTTTCTTTTCCAATAGAAAACTTGGCAAGGATTGCCTTTCAGTACTCGAAAAATGAAAGTTATGGCCAAAATTTTCTATACAGCTTGTAGTTGGGGATAGTGCAAATGAGAGTGATATCAAACCAAACCAAACCCAAAGTTTAATGTGTTTAGACTCTGTTCATTTATTAATCGAGTCTAAAATTTTGTTCGTATTCATTTATTTATTAATTAAATGAAATCAAGTCGAGATTCAACCAAACTGAGAAGAGGCCAAACTTATTCGTGAACGTTCCTTTGCTAGCATAAAAAGATATAATTTAGTTATTTTAATATATTATGTGAGTTTATATAAAAAGTTCAAGTTCAACTCAAACTCCTATATTGTGATTAGTGTGCCTATAGATGCATAAAAAACAAATTATTTCTATTATTTATTATATTATATAATTAGTATTTTAACTAAACTCTTAACAAGTTGTTCACGAACGTAAACAAGTTTCACCAACTTGAACAAGACCATTATTTCAAGAAGAAGATCCTCGAAAAGGCTACAACCAATATCTCATGTGCAAAAAACACGAATTTTGCCTAATCCTAGAGAAAGAAATGTTCGATCATCATCTTTTAACTCCAAGACAACCACTTCACATAAGCCCCTTTCAGATAGATTGTCAAAAGTATTAAAAGATGCTTTTAACTATCACTCCTTGTATCCAAAACCAGTGAGTGTGAAGAAAGTGTAAGGAAATCAACATAGCGACAATGTAGCGAAAAATATAACAATTATATTATAATTGATTTCCACATGACCTTTAATAATAATCTATATAAAATATACATTGAGAGATACTGGGGAAATCTTTTAGCGAGGTTTAATAAATCAATAAGTCGCACACATGTCCGACCTCTAATAGTACTCCACACAAACCACTCCTATGATCTTCGAAGGATTGATTTATTGCTAGGTTAATAAATTAGATCCCTTTTAACAACACCTTAAAAATCTAATAAGAAAAACTATTTTTCTTATTTATGGGATTTCTTATTGAGAGAGTTGTGTTGTTTATGACCTAATATTAAGCATCTATATATAATAATACAGTCTTCCAAAAATGTTGTGTTATCAAACAAGAAACGAATTATTACCAAACTCTATTTACTTTCCAAAAGAAACCAAGAGCATAACAGATGTCATAATTATCATATAATTATATAAATTATTTTAACCCAAGAAATAATTCTATTATGTGTGATCCTTTAGATTCACAAATACTTGGCAATAAATATAAATAATAATCTTATAATTAAATTGTATTTTGTACAAAACTAACAAACTCCCACTTGGACTAAAGACAATTTAGTCACGGAACTTCTAAAATAGGATAAATTAAACAACTTGAATCTATTATATTAATTCAACAATTAATTTATTTATATTTATATATCAGAAGCGGCCTCTAGTCAAGACATCATGACCACCCAAGAGTTAGAAAAAGTCAATTGATTAACCTCTCCTATCTATGAACCAAGTACCATGTAATTATCATTCTTTCACCATCCTATATCCCTATTAGTACAAGAGTAAAGTATAAGTGACAACTTTTTTATTGTACTAATTATTTTTTTCTTGTACCAAAATTCAACTCTTTATAAATAAATTTAGAACTTTTTCGAATTTACATTTATGTGTATTTTGAGTTGACTTCAACAACTAGTGTCAAAAAGGAATAAAAGTACATAATCATTCTTCCATTATGAATCAAACCAATCATTCATTACACTAAAACGAATGAGTAAACTTAAGTATCATTTTTTTGGGATAATAGCTTAGTCAATGGAATAATTATATTACCCTTTGCAGAAATCTCTTCTATCTTTACTGAAATTCTATCAGTGATTAGTTTAATAAAATAAAAGAACCTTAGTAAATGTTCAGATCATTGATAAGACCTTAGTTCCTCAATCTATTTTCATCCAAACTATCTTTTAGCAACTTTTCAAGTAGCGATGTACTTAGTTTTCTTTGAAGAATCTGTTGTTATAATCTATTTAGAACCTTTTCAAATAACAACATTTATATTTAGGATAAATACATATCCAACATGATATTTTCAATCATCTTTATAAGATTGAAAACTAGTATCTATGAATCCACACATATTAAGCTCAACTTTCAAGAATAAATCATTAATTCTTCTCAAGTATTTAAAGATATTATTGACCACTTCTAGTAACTTTTACTAGTATTGGATTGAAACCTGCTCATAACACTTCTAGCACATGAGACACTTGGTTTTATATAATATATAGCATACATAATTGATCATACAAGTTGGGAACATTTTGTATATTGTATTTCTTAAAATTAGTCTTTGGACACATGCCTTAAGAAAGGTAAATCCTATCAAATAAATGAATGTAAATCTTTTAGACTAATCCATGTTAAACTTATTTAACATCTTATAAATATATATATATTTATTTATTTTTTTATATTGAATATGTAAGATCAAACAATTTATTAATCTATCTCTATAGACTTCTGTCCCAATGCATAAATTATTTCTCTAACAACCACTCCTTAACTGATTTAGGGTAGTTATGTTAGTTCTCATTATTAATATATCATCTTCATAAAATATGAGAAATATAATAATACAGCCAATAATATTTTGTATATACAAGGTTTATTTTTGTTTTTGATAAAATCAAACGTTTTGATTATTTCATCAAAATAAATATTCTAACCCATAAAAGTATGTGATAAGCCTATCGTGTACCTCTTCAATTTTACCAAAACACTACTGTAGTAGTGGTGAGAGGGATCGATCCACAGGGAAGGGAATGGTTTCAAGAATTCAATAGATTTGTCACACAACTTAGTCACAAGAACAGGTACTAATACAACAAAACCGAAGAAACAAAAACGCACAAACAATAGAAATCAATAAATGAAAGATGTAGTCAAATATAACCTTAGATGCCCTAGGGTTCTTATACCGGATGATTGTGTTTTAGATGACTTATGCAATGCAATTGACATACATGAAAAACATGAGGAGATCAAACAGCCTAGGATTCTAGCCTGTAGCCAGCATAGCGACCGCACCACTTTCTACACTCCCTTACATCACTCTTTCCCATGGCGAGGCCTAAGAGTGATGGTTGTAACCTGCAACGTCTCAACTTCCCAAGACTACATGCAAATCCTAAGGTCTTCCCATGGCAAGGCCTGACCTAGATTTCATTTGTATTCGTTAGCCACAGAAAGTCTCTTCTCACTCTATTCTAATGTTTCAATGAACTTCAACCGGCATGGCGACCGCATCTTAGATCATGAACAGGTAAAACAAGTGATAAAACTCAATAATCATACTTTAGGTTCTCATTTCATGCGTTCTCACACCTATCAGGGAATCTAACTTTAACTAAGCATGGCGACTTCAATTGAGGCACAATTCGGTTAATAGGAATGTGAATTTATGAAACTTAACGAGATTAGTGCATTAATTCTCAGTACAACTTCATTCCTTTATGGATTGTGTCAATTGCAAAGCATAGCATAGTCTAACTACACATCCATCCAGTTCAAACCCTAGAACATCACAAATTTAGCCAGGAATACTCATTCTCGAATCGCGATCGACAAAATATAGCATAAAACAATTCATCTTTGTTAGATTGTAAAATTGTACCAATTAATCACAAGAGAATTGTTCACGCTTCCTTAATTGAGAAGAGAATTCCGGTGATCGGATCAAATCTCCAATCAGAACCAAAAACGGAGCAGAAATGAAAGAGAGAGAACCTAGAGAGAGAAAGAATGTAAAGAGAGAAATTCTCTCTCAGAAGTTCGAATCTATAAAAAATCAAAAGTTTAAAAAAAAGTTAAAAAGTTCAGAATCGGTCAAGATCCCGTACATGATGACAAGACCCTCTATATATAGAGGGTCTAAAGCTTATCGAACATGCTACGTAAAATGGATGCACTATTAGAGAAATGCCATTGTAGTGAAGAAAACGTCCAAATATTAGTGCACGTGCATGATCTCTAAGTCGGCCTCAAACTCTCAGCTCATGCCTTCAAGCATAGGCCCCCCACGGCTTCAATGCAACGAACACTCACTCGAGCTTCACCAGTTCACGCCTCCGCAACTTGTACCTGAAAGGGATGAAATCAACACTTTAGAAAAAATATGCAGCTTAAAATTCCAATTTCAACTGCGACGCATCGCCATGATGCATTGCAGGCCAAATATTTTTTCACGACGACGCATCCTGACGATGAGTCGCCACACATTTTTTTCATGGCGACGCATCCTGACGATGCTTCGCCGTGTAATCTTTCTTATGGCGATGCATCCTGATGATGCATCGCCGTTGAGATGTCTTCATAGCAACGCATCTCCGTGATGTGTCGTCGTGTTACTACTCCGTGCATGCATACGTGTGTGCTTGCTATTCCTATAGTGCTCTTAAGTGTGGGCAAGTGTTTCATGTTTTGTGCTTGTATAGTCAAAGTGTGCTAAAGCATAGCCAAAGTTGTGCAACACTTGTGTGCTACGGCGTGCTTGTGATGTGCCTACAATGTGCTTGTGTGATAAGCTGTGCTGTGCATGTAGTGCTTTGAATGTGCTTAGTGAGTTTGTGTTGTACTTGTATTGGATGCAAGTGTGTGCATGGGCGTAGCAAGAACTAATGGATGTAGTGTGCTGTGAAGTACCCAAAATGTGTGCTGTGTAGTGCACGAGTGTTGCGGCGTCAGTGCGGTGATGCATGCACGCGTGCGCTATGAGTACGCGAGGTGTGTTCGAGTGCTGTGTATGCTATGCAGCGGTGTAGTGCTAGAGGCATGCAAACTCGTTCGGCAGCATGTGCGGCTGTTATATGGGCTGGTGCAGTGAGTGTGCGGTGACTGCATGCGAGTGCTGTGGGAATGTTGTGCAACATGTGCGGCGATGAGTGTGCGGGCTGTGCCGCAATGTGGTGCGTGGTGTGTGCGAGGTGTGTGCATGTGTTGTGCGGCAATGCAGCAAGTGTCATACGGCGCTGCAGCAAATGTGTGCTGTGATGTGCGTGCATGTGGGCATGCTTCCAGTGCCTTCGTGCAAACACTTCATGCATACTTGCACAAACTTGAGCTCTTCTTCTACTGAATGACATCTCACACATTTCTTCACATAAACTCACGAATCACACACAATTCCACACAAATTGCCACTAACACCACAAAACCACATAAAGCACACACTCATCACAAATTTACCATTTTCATCAAATAAGAGTTCGCACCATTCTTACCCAAACTCACTCATTACTACATTATTTCTGCATAAAGTGCACTAGAATATACAAAAGCCAATCGAAATCAACATTATTAAGTCAGTACAAAAACTGACTTATCAATTTTCCCAACACTTGAACTTTTGCTTGTCCTTAAGCAGAACTCACACCCCACATTTTAATCACTTGCATTCAACACATTGTTACCTGTCCACTATATCACTCTCTAAGTTCATCAAAACATTTTTTCGCACAAAAACTCCCACAAGTATTCTAGTTCCCAACTCTCAGATTTCAGCACACATTATCAACCAAGGCACGATGAATAAAGACCAAAATGTCATGCGTGCAAGTGTGTGCTGAGGAATACTGAACCAGTTGCTCTCCTCATATGCATAACACTCTGTATTCTTTCTAATTATCTCATTGCACAACAATCCCATTGTCCACACACATGAACAAATAACACACAAGATCAATGGTAACCTAAGTGCACATTGGTGCTTCTATCATAACTTTACCATTTCTTTTCAAATTTGAACTTTGGTGCATTCTTTTGTCACACACATTGGTGTATGATTGCCTGGGTCTTGTGGCTCTTTTTTCCCACTTTTCACCTTGGTTTTATGGCTATTTTTTTCACAAATATGCTTGCCAGGGTCTTACGGATTTTCATTTCCAGTTCCCAAAGGCTTTTTATCCATATCATTTCTTGTGTGACCATTAGTTCATATGTGTCTTCAAAGGACTATAAATGCTAGAACACCAAAACACAAAGAAGAGGTATACTAAAAAGAACAAACTCATCCAGATTACCTCTTATGTTAACAAAGGATTTTGCATGGCATATCTATCTTACCTTAACATGATGCCTTAGCCAACAAAATATGTTAATATCTTCAAGCTCAGAACCAGAACACAAAAACAATTTTGCATGCAACATCGTAACCAAATAAGTGATGAACTTAGAGCTAGGCATAGCTGACAAGGAAACAACTGCTCAAATGCAAGGTGATATTCAATACTAAGCATTTCATTACAGTGCAACACTCACACACTATCACTAAACTTTATTTCATTTCGTTACACACACTACATTCATTTCATTTCAAGGCACACTTACGTTCTTAGAAACTTAAGGAACTAAAAAACAGGAACTAAAACAATAGCAACACCCAAACACTTCAAACTTCTAAGCTTCAACCCATTATAACACTCTCTGATCCTAGCAACAACTTCATAGCTAACACGACTCCTACACACGCAGTGAACACCCAAGCACAACATGGCTTCATGTTTCCAGAAAACTTCAAAACAACAAGAAAGCTTCAAATCAAGAACTCTACCATAGTCATAACACGGCATCCCCACAAGTCTAGCATCCCACCAAATAAAAATCATGGCATCACTCATGGCAAAGGGACAATAAGGCATACCAGCTTCACAACATCCTAGCCAATAGAACACAAAACCACAACACCCCCCTCCATTTTTCAATCACCCAAAGCAAACTCCAGCATAATAATCACAATTACGGCATCATAGACCACCCCCTACACTTGAAACAAACATTTTCCCCAATGAATGGCTAAGAAAAAGGGACTCCCTGAGAAGATGAAGGCGCAGACGAGGACGGTGATGAGAATGATGCCGTAGTAGAAAATGAAGGTCCGCTGAACAGAGATGCCACCTAATGAAATGGCCCATAAATAGGCCCTTGGAGTGGTTGGCCAGAACCAAACATTGGTATCCTAGTTGCGGGCATGAAATCCGGATCCACACGAAAGGTAGGAGTAGGAGGCGCTGATGGGATATGGCCAAATGTTGGCAACGGCTGCAGGGAAGATTTAGCAGAGACCCCTGGAGGAAGCTCGTGCACACCACAAGTTTTATCCATAGATAAATTTGGAATTCTGTACCCTGCCAATTGTGCATTAGACAGTTGTGGTTTTGGTGGCCCAGGAGTGGTATGATAATAGACAGCCATTTTATTGCAGTTATCTAGCTCCATTTGCATCATGAGCTGCCAATGGTGAAGCACTTCAAATTATTGTTGGGCAATTGAAGAGATGTCATCCAACTTGTTACCAATAGTGGATGCATGGGAAGTCCAGTCGTGTTGCAGGTCATTCATCAGTTCATGCATGCTTCCTAAACGCTCATCCATGACCTGGAAACGAGAATCTACAGATTGCTGGAAATCATTGAGGGTGCTCTGGAACGAACTGAATTCAAATGGTTGATAAGGTTGCTCATTATGTCTAACATGAACTGGGGGTCAAAATTCGCGCTAGGCACGCCAGCCTTAGCTGCTTGCGCTCAGACTAGTTCTCGGTTGAGTCGCAGATACTTAAGATACAACGGTGTAGCAATGGGTACCTTAGTCTTGCGCCAGTCCCTGCCTAACTTATCGTTCACTCCTTGGGCCTTGCACAGCTCTTCGATCAGAACAGGGAAATAAATTGTTGCCAAATTCTCTTCAATGCCAACTCTGATGTTATTGACTATAATCCGGCCAACATCCACAGGCCTTCATCATTTAATAGCTGAGATCAAATACAGACGGCTACGCCCAACTTCGGACATCTGCGAGCTTGGCATAAGTCTCGAGAGAATGAACATTGCCACAATTTAACATCGCAACACAGAAACTGATGATGTATATGCTTACGCTCTCGCGTTGGTTTAGCACCCATTCAGCCCCCGAGTGTGCCAGCTCCTCGAGCAAGTCGTGGTCGGTAGCCTCATCAGGTGGACACTGAAACAGATCTATGGGGAAACTAGGAGTGCCTAAGTGCGCATTGATAATGTCACTTGTAATGTCGACCCACGTTCCCTGAACATATACTGCCCCGTCATCGTTTGGAAATTTTGCGTTTGCATAATATTCCGTGCAAGACTTACATTGCAGAACTCGGTTGCCAGTACCAACTTCTCATCAAATTTATGAAAATGCATCAACTTCTTAAATGGTCATTTATCCACAATAAAAGCACGCTCTAAATACAACTTCTTGACAATGAGACCTACTTCCCATCTTCTCTGCGCCTCAGCATTAACGAAGAACGATGGTGTCGATGAGCCTTTTCATTTTTTTGGTGTCAGTATTTGCAAAGTGAATTCTGGGGGATCTTCAAATATCGGCAAATCCTCTATAAAGTATTCTGAGTAAGAATCCATTGCCATCTGAGCCTTACCCTTGGCCTTGCCTTTCTTGGAACTCTCACACTTCTCAGGAGCCATAACCGTATGAAATCTAAATAAGATAAAAGAGCGCAAACGAACAATGAGCAAGTTAAAGTGCCTCATTTGGATAAAAATTGATCCAATAACGCTCAAATTACCGAAGTGTGGCATGCATGGGCAGAATATGCAACCAAATTTTTCAGTTTTCAACCATCAACTAAGCCTGACGAATAACATGCTAAGCAGGTAAAAGTAGCCAAAACCTATAAAATCAAAGTTGTAGAGCCAGATCTTAGCTAAATTTAGGGACCAGAATTACCCAATTTGGATCTATAATGAATAGATTATGGCCAAAACACCGCGCAATGTGTCAAACTGGGCAAATTCAGCAACCATCACACCACCAGTTATAGCATGAACTCACCACTTCCTTATCCAAAATGACTTTGTTTCGTCCATAATTAGCAAGAGTGTAAAACATAAACTTTGTAGCTTATCATCTTAGCTAACTTACCCAACTAGAATCATCCATTTTGGAGACCACATGCTCCAGTTATGTTAAAATTACAGAATCATGTCAAAGCTGAAACAAACTTTGTGAGCCATTAACCTTTCCCCCACACTTAGCATGTGTTTAACTTTTGTAACAAACAATACATTATCCCATTAAATCATCATCATGTCCTCAAAGTTTTAAACAAATTTTGATCATGCATATAAAACTCACCAACTTCCTCTCTGAACACAGAATGAATCCCAAGAAATTAAGATGAAAGAAATGAAACATACTTCTATTTGGGAAACAAAGATAATACGATGAAGAGAAGAGAAACTTAAATATAACGAATGTCTCCTTGAGCAACTTCTAATCTTGAGTAACTCAACTGGTGATTGACTTGAATTGTAAACAATGGTGAGTATTTATAGACCAAAAAATTTGATCTCTCCACCACTCGGTCAAAACCACATAATACCTTATCCAACCAAAGCACAATAGGACAAAAACATCAACACATGTGTGGGACCATGTTCATTCAATTTTATATGAACTATTCTATCTTCCCACCTGGCAATTGACATAATTCACTCTCATGGCATAAAGAACCAAAACATACCTTCGGCTTATGTCTTACAATACCCACACCAAATCCTATCCAATTCACTATTACATATTCAGCTGTTAGTTTACATTTTAGCTTTTCAGAAGAATTCAATCATGCTCAGACGGATAGATTTCCACATCATAAATTCTTGTGTTTTAAAGTACCTCACCACCAACCTTACTCTATGTTCATTGAAGTCCTAAGCTATCAAAGTTGTACTATGCACTTGTGCACCTGCAGTTAAGAATTAATATTTATGTAAGGAATTAATCTAATTAACAATCACTAAACACAAATTCAAGGATATCAACTACATAAAGAAAAATTGCAAAAACGAAGAAAACTCAGTAAACTCATACTGGGTTGCCTCCCAGGAGCACTTGTTTTAATGTCAACAGCCCGACCATGCTTTGTCTCAATGTGAAGTTATGGGATCATTCAAGAACAATTCTTGTGGGACTTGGAAACCTTTGAGCCCACCTCGATCCTTATGCAGTGCATAGGGCTTAAGCCTGTGGCCATTCATTTGCCATATATTTTCATTTTTTTTCATTTTGTACCTCAACCACTCCATAAGGCATGACCTTGCTAACTCAAAGGGGCCAATCCATCGTGACCTCAATTTTTCTGGAAAAAGCCTTAGCTTGGAATCATATAACAAGACCAACTGTTCCGGTGCAAAACTCTTTGATTGAATTTTGGCATCATGGAGTCACTTTGTCCTCTCTTTGTACATCCTTGTACTCAAATAAGAATTAAACTTGAATTTATCCAATTCATTCAGCTCCATCATTCTTTTACGTTGTGCCCCATTCATGTCCATATTCTGCTTTTGAATTGCCCAGAATGCTCTGTGTTCCAACTCCACTGGCAAGTGACATTCCTTGCCATATACTAGTCAGAAAGGTGAAGCCCCAGTTGGAGTCTTGTAAGCTGTTCCATATGCCTAGAGAGCATCATCTAATTTGAGAGCCCAGTCTTTACTACTTGGATTTACAACTTTCTTCAAAACTCGTTTAATCTCTCTGTTGGATATCTCAGCCTGGCCACTAGTTTGGGGATGGTATATAGTAGACACTTGGTGCTTTACTCCATACTTAGCTAAAAGAGATGCAAAAATTTTGTTACAGAAGTTCGACTCTCCATCACTGATTATTGCCCTTGGAGTTCCAATCTGTTAAATATATGTTTCTTGAGAAATGCTGCTACACTCCTGGCATCATTGTGTGGGAGTGCAATGGCCTCAACCAATTTTGAAACGTAATCTACTGCAACCAAGATATACTCCATTCCACATGATCTTAGGAAAGGTCCCATGAAATCAATACCCTAGACATCAAACAATTCTACCTCCAAGATGTTGTTCAGAGGCATTTCATTTCGTGAGGAAATGTTTCCACTTCTCTGGCATCTATTGCAATTACCAACCCAAATTCGTGCGTCTAAGAATATGTGTGGCCAGTAGAATCCAGATTGCAATATTTTGAAACCAGTTCTTGTAGCACTAAAGTGCCTTCCACAAGGGCCCTCATGACAGGCTTTCAAAATACCATCTTTCTCTTCTTCTTTCACACACTTTTGTATGATTTGGTCACTACAAACCTTATACAAAGCATCATCATCCCAGAAGAAGTACTTTGTATCATTCCTTAATTTCTTCCTCTGCTCATGTGAGTAATAAAAAGGCACTTGCCTTGCCACCACAAAATTAGCTATCTCTGCATACCATGGCAAGCTTTTTTTATCCACCTTGAAGATTTGCTCATCAGGGAAATTTTTTTTATCAAGAGTTTAGGTTCATCTTGGGCTCTTGACTCCAACCTCGAGAGGTGATCAGCTACTACATTGTCAGATCCCTTTCGGTCCTTAATTTCAACATCAAACTCCTGAAGAAGAAGCACCATCTTATGAGTCTTGGCTTTGCTTCCTTCTTGGCTAGCAAATAATTTAATGCGGCATGATCAATGTGCACAATGACTTTCGACCCCAGCAAATACACACGGAACTTGTCAAAAGCAAATACTACAACAAGCATTTCCTTCTCAGTAGTTGTATAATTCAGCTGAGCCTCATTCAACAACTTACTTGCATAGTATATTGTATGGAAAACCTTGTTTCTTCTTTGGCCAAGAACAGCACTAAGTGCATAATCACTTGCATCACAAATTATTTCAAATAGTTCCCCCCATTGGGGTGTGACTATAATTGGTGCCTCCACAAGCCTGTTTTTCAAGATCTCAAAAGCTTCATAGCATTCCTCACTAAAATCAAACTCCACATCCTTTTCCAAGAGACTGCACAAGGGCCTTGCAATCTTCGAAAAATCTTTAATAAACCTGCAGTAGAAGAAAACTCCTGATACCCTTCACATTGGTTGGAGGAGGTAATTTTGCAATGACGTCTACCTTAACACTATCTACTTCAATTCCCTTATGAGAAATTGTATGTCCCAAGTCTATCCTTTCTTGCACCATGAATTGGCACTTCTCCTAGTTAAGCACCAAATGTGTCTCTTCACATCTTTGTGGCACCTTAGCCAAGTTGTCCAAACAACCATCGAATGTCATCCCGAATACAAAAAAATTGTCCATAAAGATCTAAATAATGGACTCTACCATGTCGTGGAATATTGCTATCATGCATCTCTGAAAAGTTCCTGGTGCATTGCAAAGGCCAAAAGGCATGCGCTTATATGCAAAAGTACCAAATGGGAAAGTGAAGGTCGTTTTCTCTTGATCTTTGGGATCAATTGCTATCTGATTGTAGCCCGAGTATCCATCCAGGAAACAATAGAAAAGAAAGCCCGCAATTCTGTTCAGATGTTGCTCCAAGAAAGGCAATGAGAAGTGATATTTTCTAGTTGCCTTATTGAGCTTCCGGTAATCTATGCAAACTCTCCATGCACTGATAATCCTTGCCGCCAGAAGCTCATTAGCATTATTCTTTATAACAATTACCCCACCCTTCTTGGGCACACATTGCACAGGACTTATCCATTCATTGTCTGAGATTGGGAAGATCATTCCAAAGTTTAGAAGTTTGATTACCTCCTTCTTCACAACCTCCATCATTTGAGGGTTAAGTCTTCTCTGTCTATCACGTACTGGAACAGAATTTTCCTCTAGCAAAATCTTGTGCATACAAATGCTTGGGCTGATTCCTTTGATATCTGCGATGATCCACCCAATGGCTTGTTTGTACTGCCTTAAAACTCCCAACAATTTCTCCTCTTGCCAAACCTCCAACTTAGAAGAAATCATCACTGGCAATGTTTTATTTTCACCTAGAAAAGCATACTTCAAATATGGAGGCAGTGGCTTAAGTTCCAACTTTGGTGGCACCACAATGGAAGGCATAAGCTTTTCATTCCTGCAAAACTTTCTTTGCTCCTCACCTCAGTGGGTGCACACACTTCATCAGTTGAAAACGCACATTCATCATCATTTCTCATTTCTTTAACACATGTTTTCTCCAACGTATGATTCACTACACATTTATTTTCTACTTCAACAACTTCATTTTTCAATTCAAAAATGGACTCATCTAATACATAACATTCAACGACATTTTCAATCCAAGATACAATTTTTCTATCTTTATCATCTAACTCAAACTCTTCTAATTCCTTTTCACAAACATTCATTTCATCAACACACACATAGCCATGTTTCATATTATCATCAATCACATTTACAGAACATGCAACAGTTCGAATAGCAAAACAAGATTCTATATGCATAGGATGCTTCATGGCATAATTAACATAAAAAACTACTTGTTCATTGTTTATGCGAAATGTTACTGTCTTGTTTCTAACCCCTACCAAAGCATCACCTATTGCAAGAAAAGGTCTACCAAAAATCAAAGGTACCTCAGGGTCCTTCTCCATATCAAGAACAATGAAATCCACTGGGAGAGTAAACTTGTCCACCACAACTAACACATCTTCGACCATGCCCAATGGCTTTACCAGAGACCTATTAGCAAGTTGTAATGTCACAGCCACAGGCCTTATCCTCTCACCAAGACCCACATTCAAAGCAATAGATAAAGGAATAAGATTGATTCTGGCCCCCAAGTCACAGAATGATTTCTCAAAAAATCTCTTGCCTATCTTACAAGGTATGGTGCAACTACCAGGTCTTTTAGTTTTGGTGGCAAATTGTACCCAACCCAAGCTCTACTACATTGTGTAAGCATCAAAGGCACCTCACATCTAAGAATCTGTTCTTTATTTGATATGAGGTCCTTGAGAAACTTTGCGTACTTAAGCACTGCTGTCACCAGATTAAGAAGAGGTAGGCTTACATTCACTTGTTTCACCACATTTAAGAATTGATCAAACTGAGGCCCTCTTTTTGGTTTTGGTTTCCTCTTTTCAGGGAATGGAGGTCTAGGAGCATATTCTGGAAAATTGTAAGGACTTGGTAGTCCTCTAATCTTTTTTGTCACCTCTTTACCACCATTGTCCTGCACCTCCTCCTTCTCTGGTGCTATGACCTTATTGGCACAATCTTTCTCAGGTTCCACAACTACGTCTTCTTCAACTTCACAAGCATTATCTCTAGGATTGGTGGCTCTTTGCACTTGCTTTCCACTTCTCAATGTAATAGCATTACATACCTCTTTTCCTTTTAGATTTGGAATTGTATCACTTGGGAGAGATCCACTAGGCCTGTGATGCATGGCATTGGCAAGTTGTCCCAACTGCATCTCAATATTTTTGAGTGTGGCCTCATGATGCTTCACAGTTGTTTCTAAACCACCAAATATTTGTTCATTCTTATCCATCTTTTCCATAAGCCTATGGAACATGTCTTCTATGGAAGATTTTCTTGGCTCCTGAACATTAGGTTGGTGATCAAAATCAGGAGGTGGATTTGCAGATCTTCTCAGTTCAGTGCCCTGAAAATACTAGCCTCCTTGATTTTAATTTTGCTGCCCCCAATTGCCTTGGCCATCACTATACTGTCTATTGCCTCTAAATAGTTGCCAGAATATTGTGGCTTGTTATAGTTGTTAACATACTGCAAAGACTCCTTAGTAATGGCACACTTATCTGTGTGAAGCTCTCTCTTGCACAAGCCACAAGAGAGCACTGGGGCTTTTGCTTGAGTAGCTTTCAATGTCTGCACCTATTTAGCCAGAGCTTCAAACTTAGCACTAAAAAATGTTTCTTCCTCAAAGTCCAAGACACCTCTCTACTTCCTGCCATGTGTTTTTCTTGTCTCCGAGAAAAGGTATTCATCCTCAGCAATTTTATCAAAGAGTTCCCTAACTTCTGGAACACTCTTATCTTTCAATGCTCCATTAGCACATGCTTTTACTATCATGGAAGATTCAGCTGTGAGGCCCTTAAAGAAGGTATTTAATTCCCTTATTTCCCCAAGTCATGATTTGGACACTGTCTGATTAAGTCATTGAAACGTTCCCAAGTCTCTCGGAATGACTCTCCATCATGCTTTTGAAAATTCATTATGTCTATTCTCATTTTCTCCAATTTAACTGGAGGAAAATACTTTGCTAAATATTTCTTCTGCAATTCCTCAAAAGATGTTATCGCATTTGTAACCCCAATAGATTTGAACCAATGTTTTGCTTTCCCTCTAAGAGACAATGGGAAGAGGACTGTGCACTTCACTACTTAGCACTCTTTGAAGTTTAAAAGTACTACATAGGCCTAAGAACCAATCAAGATGTTCATTCGGATCCTCATTATCTAAAACTTGGAAGAATTGGCCCTGAGTGATCATGGATACTATCTGAGTAGGAATGTGGTAACTTTATACGTCAATATCCTATTGATCAAACCCATTCTCAAAATTGATGGCATAGTGGTCACCAAATCTTGGTGGTCTAGTTCCTAGATTAGCCATTCTTCTTTCTCGCTGTTGAATCCTCAAGGTCTTTGGCAATTCAAGATCTAATGAATGTTCTGGTTCTCCTGCAGATCTAAGCCTGGGCATACAACACACCCAAGTGATGTCTGATAGAAAGACAAAAAAAGCAACAAGAGGTGTAAATGCACACTAAAGAAACATGACAAACCAAACAACACAAGAAATTCAAGAATAGACACTCTTGGTAGTAGAGAATTGCAACAAACAGAATAGCAAGAATGTAACATATAGACAAAACAAAACAATAAAATCAAGAAACTGTGCCTTCCCCAGCAGCAGCACCAAAAAATTGATAAGCCTGTCGTGTACCTCTTCAATTTTACCCTAACACTACTGTAGTAGTGGTGAGAGGGATTGATCCACATGGAAGGGAATGGTTTCAAGAATTCAATAGATTTGTCACACAACTTAGTCACAAGAATAGGTACTAATACAACAAAACCGAAGGAACAAAAATGCACAAACAACAGCAATCAATAAATGAAAGATGTGGTCAAATATAACCGTAGATGCCCTAGGGTTCTTATACCGGATGACTGTGTTTTAGACAACTTATGCAATGCAATTGACATTCATGAAAAACATGAGGAGATCAAGCTGCCTAGGAGTCTAGCCTGTAGCCATCATGGCGACCGCACCACTTTCTACACTCCCTTACATCACTCTTTCCCATGGCGAGGCCTAAGTGTGATGGTTGTAACCTGCAACGTCTCAACTTCCCAAGACTAACTACTCTAGCATGCAAATCCTAAGGTCTTCCATGGCAAGGCCTGACCTAGATTTCATTTGTATTCGTTAGCCACAGAAAGTCTCTTCTCACTCTATTCTAATGTTTCAATGAACTTCAATCGGCATGGCGACCGCATCTTAGATCATGAACAGGTAAAACAAGTGATAAGACTCAATAATTATACTTTAGGTTATCATTTCATGCGTTCTCACACCTATCAGGGAATCTAACTTCAACTAAGCATGACGACTTCAATTGAAGCACAATTCGGTTAATAGGAATGTGAATTTATGAAATTTAACAAGATTCGTGCATTAATTCTCAGTACAACTTCATTCCTTTATGGATTGTGTCAATTGCAAATCATAGCATAGTCTTGCTACACATCAATCCAGTTTAAACCCCTAGAACACCACAAATTTAGCTGGGAATACTCATTCTCGAATCGCGATCGACAAAATATAGCATAAAACAATTCATCTTCGTTAGATTGTAAAATTTTACCGATTAATCACAAGAGAATTGTTCAAGCTTCCTTAATTGAGAAGAGCATTCCAGTGATCGGATCAAATCTCCAATCATAACCAAAAACAGAGCGGAGATGAAAGAGAGAGAACATAGATAGAGAAAGAATGTAAAGAGAGAAATTCCCGCTCTCGGAAGTCCGAATCTATCAAAAATCAAAAGTCTAAAAGAAAAGTAAAAAGTTTAGAATCGGTTAAGATCCCGTAAATGATGACAATACCCTCTATATATAGAGGGTCCTAAGCTTATCGAATAGGCTACGTAAAATGGATGCACTATTATAGAAATGCCATTGTAGTGAAGAAAACGTCCAAATATTAGTGCACGTGCATGATCTCTAAGTCGGCCTCAAACTCTCAGCTCAGGCCTTTACGCATAGGTCCCCCATGCCTTCAACGCAACGAACACGCACTCGAGCTTCACCAGTTCACACCTCCGCAACTTGCACCTGAAAGGGATGAAATCAACACTTAGAAAAAATATGCAGCTTAAAACTCCAATTTCAACTGCGACGCATCGCAGGCCAAATCTTCTTTCATGGCGACGCATCCTGACGATGCGTCGTCACACATTTTTTTCATTGCGACGTATCCTGACGATGCATCGCTGTGTAATCTTTCTCATGGCGACACATCCTGATGATCCGTCACCATTGAGATGTCTTCATGGCGACGCATCTCCGCGATGCATCGCTGTGTTACTACTCCGTGCATGCCTGTGCGTGTGCTTGCTGTGACTATAGTGCTCTTAAGTGTGTGCAAGTGTTTCATGTTTTGTGCTTGTGTAGTGAAAGTGTTCTAAAGCATAGCCAAAGTTGTGCAACACTTGTGTGCTATGGCGTGCTTGTGATGTGCCTACAATGTGCTTGTGTGATAAGCTGTGTTGTGCATGTAGTGCTTTGAATGTGCTTGGTGAGTTTGTGTTGTGCTTGTATTGGATGCAAGTGTATGTATGGGCTTAGCATGAACTAGTGGATGTAGTGTGCTGTGAAGTACCCGAAATGTGTGCTGTGTAGTGCACGAGTGTTACGGTGTCAGTGCGGCGATGCATGCACGCATGCGCTGTGAGTGCGCCAGGTGTGCGAGTGCTGTGCATGCAGCGGTGTGGTGCTAATGGCGTGAAAACTCGTGCGGCAGCGTGTGCGGTTGCTATACGGGCTGGTGCAGTGAGTGTGCGGTGACTGCATGCGAGTGCTGTGCGCGAGTGTTGTGCAACATGTGCGGCGATGAGTGTGGGGGCTGTGCGGCGATGCGGTGCGTGGTGCGTGCAAGGTGTGTGCATGTGCTTTGCAGCAGTGTAGGAAGTGTCATGCGGCGCTTCAGCAAGTGTGTGCTGTGATGTCCGTGCATGTCGGCATGCTTCCAGTGCCCTCGTGCAAACACTTCATGCATACTTGTACAAACTTGAGCTCTTCTTCTACTGAATAACATCTCACACATTTCTTCACATAAACTCATGAATCACACACAATTCCACACACATTGCCACTAACACCACAAAACCAAATAAAGCACACACTCATCACAAATTTACTATTTTCATCAAATAAGAGTTCGCACCATTCTTACCCAAACTCACTCATTATTACATTATTTCTGCATAAAGTGCACTAGAATATACAAAAGCCAATCGAAATCAACATTATTAAGTCAGTACAAAACTGACTTATCAGTATGATTTAGTCTATAAATGAAATTTTATAATTTGCATACTTTGCTAGGGTATTTAGACATGAAAACTCTTAAATTGTATCATATAAATGTCTTCTTGTCATAAAACTAATAGTAACTAAAACTCTCAATTTAGCACTACCACTTATGGTATTAACATTAATTTTTTCCATTTTCAAATAGGAAAAATAATTTTCATTTTTAAATATAGTGTGCGCGGTACCACTGTCAATAAGACAAATATCGTCATCACCATTATTTAATCCCAAATATTTGGCATTCATTTTTTCTTCAGGAAGATTCACATAGATTACTTCTTCTTTAGGAAGAATATTTCAATTTCTTCTTCAAGAAGAAATAATACAATAATATTATAAGTAAGAAATTTAAAATAATATAAATTCTTATATTGTAAGGTTAGTCAAAATACAAATAAAATGAATTAAGCAAAAGAGAAATATTACCTCTGGATTGAGAAAAGGAAAAATATTACCTCAAAAGTTCACACCAAAAATATGTAAGCACATGTGTAATATTACTCCAATATTTAAACTTGTAATCAACTGCTCTAATAATCGAATCTCCCTCAATTGGTAGAGTTTCGTCCTGATAACTTATTATAAAATTAATAGTAATATATATTTGGTAGTAAGTTCTATTTAAACTTCTATATTGTAATATAGAATGAGAAGAAATTAAGGCAAACGTTGAAGAGAGAGAAATAAGATATAGTGTATATAGTGTGTAAATATATTCTTTCATTCACCCATATAACTTTTCTTCTCGTAGAAAGTTTAGTATTTTTCTCATCTATTGTCCACTGAAAATACATAAACTAATAGTCTATTTTGAAGTTACAATCTATATGTAACTCATGAATTGAATTGATAATATCAAATGCCATCTAATGCCTTTAAGTTTAGCTAATGTCATAAATGGACATTTAAACTAACGTTTCATAACACTTCTTGCTAATTTTTTTTTTGAGGCAATATCCCTCTCCGCGGGCTGGGGTTGCCAATCCCAGAATTTTATTAAACTAAACAACCGTTACAAATAAAAATTCCAAAATAGGGATACTATCCCATCACATATTTAAAGAACACTACCGGCGTACTAATCTAAAATTAGGTAACTGAAGTTGGTCCAAATTAATTAGACTCTTCGCCCTATCTGGGAGCAAATGAAAATGAAGAAATTCGGTTCTGGACTGGCGTGTCAATCCCATCTCTGCGAAGAACATCACCGGCTGATTACCTTCAGTGTAAATATGCGAAAAACCACTAAGAACAGTATGCCAAATCTCTTCCATCCAGCCCCTAATCCTCCAAGGAGTACCTTTTTCTTTCTTTAAAATCCGTATAAAATCCGTATGAAGAAAATCACTTCTTGCTAATTATCGTTAAGAGAAACTGTCTTAACTTTGATTTGCCAAAATAAAGTATGCAATTATAGCAAGCAAAATTTTAATGGATTTTAACACAACAACTGGTGAAAAGTTTCATCATAGTCAATACTATGATTTTGTGTAACCTTTAGTGACCAACATTCATGCTTCATAGATAACAATATTACCATCTATATTTGTCTTTTTTTTAAAATTTACTTACACCTTATGAGTTTTATCCCTCAGGTGGATTGACTAATGTTTATACCTTATTGTCATACATGGATCCATTTTAGATTTTATGATTCGAAACTACTTCTTAAAATTCTTATCAAATAATTTTTTTGGAGCTAGTAGGTTTATCATTCTCAATGATAAATATATTATCATACCTCTCAAGTGGATACCTTACCCTACTAAACCTAAAATTAATACGCAAATTTTGTATTGGATTGATACTTTTCAACATAAAATGATGCACAAATTACTTGTTTAAAAGTTTATTTGTAACAAAAAAATAATACACAAAAAAAATATTACGTAAAAAGAATTATTACTTGTTTGTACTGGCAGAACTAGGAGGAGGGGGCCTGGAGAGGAGGGTAGTAGTATTCCTTCTCCACCAGTTCTACCCCCTATCTACCACTCTGACAATGTCACCTAGTAGATTTTTTAGCAAATAGTATAACACTTCCTCACTCCAGCATCCAGGTCTAATAAAGAAGACCATGTTAGTTGTCTATTTTTAATTTATTTTGTGTTACTCTTAAATAAAATAACATCATTTTACTTAAGAGTAAAATTAAAAAGTTACTCTGTAAGTAGAACAACATTGTTTTGCTATAGAATAAAATAAAATAAAATAAAAACTCTTAAGTAAACCACGTCAACAGTTAAAAAAATCCAATATCCTAAATTAATAAAATCTCATTCCCACCATAATTCCTAAACGTGAATTCCTCTCTCTTGCTCCCTCCCTCGGTGTGTAGCCTTCTCCTCACCCCTAACCTCACCTCTTTTCACTCGTTCCTTTGACTGAATTTGTTTAGTTTGCTGCTGCTAGCGCAGTTTCTTGATGTGGGTTTTTTTATATATTTTTTTTTCAATATCAGTAATGTTTAAAATTTTTTGTGTATTTTTTGTGATTGATTATTGTAATTAAATGTTTACTAAAATATTATTTCTAAATTGTGATTGTGATTAATTAATTTTAAATTTATAAATTGCAATTATTTAATCATTGATACTTTAGTAATTACATATATTAATTTTATTTGAAAATTATTTTTCTTGTACAATTAAGCCCCCGCTTAAAAAATATGATGGTTCCGTCATTGCTTGTTAGAGTATTCCTATAACAAAAAAGGTATTATACACGAAAAGAATTATTACTTTTTCGATAGTCTTCCTATAATCATGTTATGCCCAAGTTTCTCGTGATCCATTGGTGAACCTTGATGGACCAATGATAAGGGTAAGGACTAAGAAGATGAATGAGGTTTTACAATCCTTGTTTGCCTCTCATTGTGAAATTTTCGACGACACTCCCTTGCAATCTTAAGATTGTGGAGTTGTGTGGAATTTGTTTTAAATAAGTGTTCAAGAAGCTCTTGGAAACGTCTCAAATGTAGAGATTGAGAAGATTTCACAGTGAAGCTTGAAAACGCATGAAGATAGTAGTCTACATCGCGGCGTAGACATCTCCACGTCGTGACGCACAATGTCGCACGCCACGACAATGAGCCGCTGTGATTGTTTTCTTCATTAGATGTAGATTTCACCTACGTTACGATGCACGAATCTCTATGTCGTGATGCTAATGAATTGAGCTCTACATCAAAATGCAGAATCCTACGTCGCAATTCTGCATTGGTATTAGTTTTAATTTTTATGCTTTGTGTTGTTTTAGGAAAGTTATGCCGAACAATTACTTTTTTAATCTTTTATTAGTTCTCTTTTACAAATTTTAGTAGGGTTTACTTTGTTGTAGCCTATTTAAAGGCCTTTTATTCATGAAATAAAGGGGTAGACGAATTTGAAAGAAATGTTTTCTTTTATCTTTACCTTTTAGAAAACCTTCAAATTGGGTGTGAACCAATTTTGAATCCAGTAAACCTTCTAAATGTAACCTTAGATAGTTTATCTTCCCGCTCTTAATTGAGAGCAAGTCAGGTTAATTTACGTAATGCCAAAAGTACTTGGGTTAGGTAGGTTGATGTTCGGTAAATCCTAAGGTGAATTAAGCCTCGAACTTTTTAGATTAACCAAATCAAATATATTTATAAAATCCTAATTCCTCACTATTTTATGGTGTATCAAAACACCGACGTGTATAGACAGTGAGCAGTAGGAGTTGATCCCACAAGGAAAGAGAGAACTACGATTAAGTATATGTGTGTGAAGTAATAAAAAACCAAAAAAATAAAAAGGTAATTAACCAAAATAACTAAACTACTAAACAATGAGATAAAAGAGGTAAGAGATGTTAAACAATTAAAACCACTCAAAAGCTAATGACCAAGTAATGAAATAGAGTGAAAAGTACTCTTGAGGACAATAACTAAGGTTACAAAGAGACTAGGTAAGAATTCAATATCATGGAAACATTATAATTAAGGGTAAACAATTACTCACAACCTAGATCTCTATATCGAGCACCTACCCTATTTGTAAAAATCTAGCACACTCCCTCTTACGTGGCAAGAGGCAATGAATGGTTTAGGCGTCTACTTACTAGATATTAACAAGTAATTAAATACTCCTATGTGGCAAGAGTCAAGATTTACTTCCTTAATTAACCCAGAATCTAATGTTATCTACTAACAAACAATCCTCTAATTCTACCGCTCCTAGGTGGCAATAGGCAATGATGAACCAAGTCATGCTACTGCTAAGCTAATCCCCAAACTCATCCTATGTTGTAAGAGGCAAGAATTAAGGTAAAACTAAATTAACAAATTTACAACCAACTCACAAAAGATTCAGAACAATCTACTCTAACCCTCCTATGTGGCAAGTGGCAAGATTAAAGCAAGTTATCTCCATAATTTATTGCACTAATCAAGCATATTTATCGTACATAATAGTGGCCAATTATCATGCATTACCCTTCAAGATTATAACAAGTAAAACTAAACATGAACATCCCAATCAATAAACCCTAACACAACTTTTAAACGCAAAACATGTCAAAACTCAAGAGCACAACAAGTTTAGCCTAACATGGGTAGATCAAATATCAATATAAGAATTAAAGAAAAATAAAGAAACTATAAACAAAAGGAAAGAAAACACATTAATTGAAGAAAAATAAGGAGATCTCCTTTGATTAATTAAGACCAAGTGTATAGCTTCCTTCGAAAGATAGATGTTCTCTATGCAAAACTATAGTCAAAGGCCTTGAGATCTCTCAAGGATCTCCCTCTACAAAAGAAACCCTAAAGAGAGAGAAAAACTTCAAATCTATTCAAAACTATGACTCTCTTCAAAATTATATAATATATGGTCTTATATAGGCAATAACTTAAAACCCTATCAAACATTAATAAGATGACACATTTTTGGGGCCTAACATGTAAGGAACAAGTTAGGAAACAAGCCATAACAAAAAGACATCTTAAAAAATTAAAAAGTGAAAAAAAAATAAATTATTAACGCTGTTTACGCACCCAACATCGCAACATGATGATCTACATGTCGCGATGTCAATAAATATTTGGGAAATTTTTGAAAATAGTGAGCCACGTCTCGATTGAAACTTTGCAAGTCGCGACATCCAGCCTCTCGGCCATTTTTCTCTATGATCCTCACTGAATCTGGAAACATCCAAAATATGAAAGTTGTACCTCTATCTCTTGGCTTTTCAAATCAACTTGAATCACCCAATGTGGACATAAAATGAGATAGATATGATCAAAATACTAAACCCTGGCATATTCCCTCAACATTTGTTCTTTGTCGCCTTTTTGATGTGTTTTATTATGTTAACCATTCTTGGAGTTTCGAGCCTCCATGGAATCAACTTAAGACTTTTTCCTTTTTTATCCAAGGTCTCAATACATAGGATTAATCATCAACAATTAGAATTAACTACTTGAATATCTTGTGAAACAATTAGCCAGTTTGTTTGTGACGTAAGGCACTTTTTTGACCTAAATTGCATCTTTCTTGCTCTTCCTCAATCTTTTCCTCTTAGTTTGGCCTTCAAGTTCAATAACCTATAAAATACAAAAAAATACATTAAATACCAACAAGGATGGTACAAAGTATAAGTGAAATATCATATATAAGGTGAACATATTTTGCATTATCATATGTTTTCTTGTATAACGTAAGGGTTTGGATCAATATTCACATTTTTACATTCCATATCTTTTATTTGTTCCGCATCTTCATTGTTGTTTTGCTGAATTTCATGTTAGATCGAAAAATCAAAATAGTCATGTAAGGATCATCTTCTGCGTGCTATAAAAGTGGTATCATAGAAAAATGTTGCACAAATTCAAGTTATCTTTAAATTGTTTGTAATTTTTCTTGTTGTTTCTTTCTTCCTTGTTTCTTGAATCCTTGTTTGTTCACTCTTTCTTAACTGTTTGTGTCCAAGATTGATTATTTTGAATCAATTTTGATTCTTGTTATCGTAGGTTAATAGTGCCATTGTTATTAGAAAATTCTCTTAAATTTCATCTTTGAATTCTTGAGAATTTCGTGAATTGAAAAAAAAATGAAATCTTGAACTTGCTTGCAATTGCTACTTGATATCAGTTTCAAATTGTGTTGTTTTCAATATCAATCTTCTTTTCTAAGTGATTTGAGTTTGCTGCCTCAAAAAAAGAGAGAGAGTCACCAAACTGACCAAAAAGAAAGTAATACAACGCAAAATTAATTTGTTATTTTGAATTCAACACAAAAGTGAGTAGCTAAGATTTCAAATTTCTTAGATTAAGTTTATTGCAATTAAATTATGATAAAGTGATTATTTGTTGGCTTCTTTTGTTCATTCAAATTATACCCTTAACGTGATTTTAAATATTCTAGTTTCTTGTATCTTGTTTGAAATCTTATACTTGATTTTTGTTCTCTTAACTTTGATTTTATTAACTGTTTTGCTCTTAGATTAAGCTCGAGATAAATTATAGGATTGATAGTTAATATGATTTAATTTTAAAGAGAAAAGCCACTAAATAGAGAGTAGTTTACTTAATACTCAAAGTGAGAACCTGTGAGATGAAATAAATTATTATTTTTTTCTCGTGTTTTGCTAAAATTGCAGGTACAACAACAGGACAAAGTTCTAAAACACAAGTGGATATACAATCTCAAATTGCATGTCTTGTAGACATAGTCAAAGAGTTGTCTATCCACATGATAACTATTTAGCATAATAGACTAGAAGAGTTACAATCTTTTGCTCCAATACACCTTGATTTTGATCAGGAGACCGACACTCCGAACCAACCCAAACCCACAAAGAGATCCAAAATTAAAATACAAACTTTTAGGGTTGATTTTCCCATATTTCAATGAAAATATGATCCTGAACTATTCTTAGAATGGATCAGAGCAGTTGACTCGATGTTTGAGAGAAGTGGATTAGATCGATGATGAGGAGAAATTTTGTTTGGTTGGGATACACCTTTAGAGCTATACAGTAGTTTGGTGGAAACAGTTGGTTCAAAACCGAAGAATGAATGACAAAACCCATATCCGAACATGGTGTGAGATGGGGTTTGTAATGAGGAAAATATATGTACCTTCTTACTACCAGCGAGATGTTAAAAAAAATTTGTGAACTATAGTTCAAGGTATTATGATTGTCGATGAGTACTACAAGGAAATATAGTTGTTAATAATAAAGGACAATAGAGAGGAGGACGAGGAAACCATCATGGAACAGCTTGTCGGTGGTTTGAATTCGAGTTTGGCACATAAAGTGAATTTACAGCATGCAATAAATATGGAAGAAACCCTTCATATGGCTGTAAAGACCAAAAAGTACATGAAGTGTAAGGGCCAAGCATATTCTTCTAATCCAAAATGAAAAAAGGATTTTAAATCCTTTGCACCTAAAACTCTATTTAAGTCAAAGCAAATAGTTCAAGAATATGCATCCAAAGTCTTAGGTAAACAACCTATGGCTACTCCAATGACAGCACCAAAGTCAGCTCAACGCCAACGGGAAGTTCAGTATTTTAAATGCAAAGTATATGAGCATTATCTGTTTGATTATCCAACGAGGAATCTCATGTATGTTTTTAATAATAGAGATATCATTAGTGAGTATTCCAGTGATGAGGAAATGACAGATCTTGAGGAAGTAATCGAGGACTTACTTTGGTTTTAAGAAGGATTCTGATACGATCCTAGACCCGAATGAATTTTAAGAGCGTAAACCCAAGATCAATTGAGGAATAACTTGAATTAGAAACAAGAACACATAAGGAGGCAGTCCCCAATTCAATAAATGAATAAAAAACGTACCTATCAATTGTTAGGAACAAACACCCTAAGAAGACTTGCCCTTAGAACCTTTGTTATCAAAATTCCAAGCCAATCAACAACCTTGATTGAAATAGAACCGGTTGTTCTTCACAAAGAACAAAAGGAAAGTTTTCAAATAAAACTCACAAGGTTTTCAAATGTCCAAAAGTCTGCAAATAACGTACATAAGATGGCCTTTTATAGGCTCCCAAAAACCCTAAATAAAAAGTCAACAAAAATTCAAAAATAATGTTCAGCAGAAGTTTCGGACGGCTGAAGTCGTCCGAACCCATTTAACTGGAAACATGCAAAATCTTGTCGCGACATTATCGGACGGCTGAAACTCAGCTGGAGTGTCCGATCCTAAGTTTCGGACGGCCGAAACTTCCCTGAAGCGTCCGAACCTAAACTTCAGAGGCTCATCATTTTTTTCAACATTTTGGATGGTGGTTTTGGACGGCTGGGGTCGTCTGAACCTAACTTTCGGACGGCCGAAAGTTTGCTGAGGCGTCCGAACCTATCTGTTTTTCAGCTCTTCTTCCTTCCAATGCCTCATTTCGATCCAACATAACATTGAACTCCATTCTAGACATTTCCAAGCAAGAAATGATTGTTGCGTCCTCCTCACGAGCTTCACGAACAAGTTCATACTCAAATATGTCCTTGATCAACGCGTACAGTGCACTCCTCATAAGCTTAGTCCTCGAACGCGTCAAAGGTCCTCTAACTCCTTGCAACGGATTATCCACAAAGCTTCTTGGGTTAGCTTCCTCATCATTCCCTCCTTCCTCAAGAGGATTCGTCCTCGAATCACCTAGGTCATACAAAGAAAGATCACCAACATTAAACGTGCTAGAAATATTACCAAATTCACTAGGCAAATCAATAATATATGCATTATCATTAATTTTGGCTAAAACTTGAAATGGACCATCTCCCCTTTGTTGAAGCTTTGATTTCCGTTGATGTGAAAATCGTGCATATGAACCCACACCCAATCTCCGGGTTCAAAAGAAACCTTGATTCTCCCCTGACTTGCTCTCTTAGAAACTTGTTCATTTCGACGCTCAATGTTTGCTCGAACCTTGGCATGCATTTCCTTGATGTGATCCGCTTTCTGCTTACCATCTAAATCCAAAATGTGACTAGTAGAAATAGGCAATACATCTAAAGGCGTTTGGATTAAACTCATAAACCACTTCAAACGGTGAATAAGATGTAGTGGAATGCATGGCCCTATTATATGCAAATTCTACATGTGGCAAATATTTTTCCCAACTTTTCAAATTTTTCTGAATTAAAGCTCGAATCAAGGTTGTTAGTGTTCGATTAACAACTTCAGTTTGCCCATCCGTTTGCGGATGTGCAGCCGTGGAAAACAAAAGCTTCGTGCCTAACCTAGACAACAATGTGAGCCAAAAATGACTCAAAAACTTGACATCCCGATCACTAACTATAGTCTTTGGAATACCATGCAATCTGACTATTTCACGAAAGAACAATTCAGCAATATGCGATGCATCATTAGTCTTATTGCATGCTATAAAATGCGCCATTTTGCTAAAGCGATCGACTACCACAAAGATGCTATCATGACCCGACTGTGTCCTAGGCAACCCTAACACAAAATCCATCGATATGTCCACCCATGGATGACTAGAAACGGGTAATGGGGTATAAAAACCGTGAGGCATGACCTTAGACTTTGCTTGACGACATGAGACACATTTTGCACAAAAATTTTGAACATCATTTCGCATTTTTGTCCAATAAAAATGTTCATGCAATATGTCTAGTGTCTTTGTGATACCAAAATGCCCCATAAGACCCCCACAATGTGCCTCCCTAACAAGCAATTCACGATAAGAACTCTTAGGCACGCACAATTTTCCTTTCTTAAAAAGAAATCCTTCATTCTAAAAATAATCATTCCATGCAGTTTGTGAACATTCAGCAAAGATTTCACCAAAATCACTATCACCTGCATACAACCCCTTAAGTAAATCAAATCCCAACAACTTTGACTGCAAGAAAGTAAGAAGCACATACCTTCGTGACAAAGCATCTGCCACTACATTTTCCATACCTTTCTTGTGCTTGATGATGTAAGGAAAAGATTCAATGAATTCCATCCACCTAGCATGTCTTCGATGCAGCTTCCCTTGAGACTTCAAATGCTTGAGTGGTTCATGATCGGAGTGGATAACGAACTCCTTTGGCCACAAATAATATTGCCAAGTTTGCAACGCCCTCACGAGAGCATAGAGCTCTTTGTCATACGTTGGATAGTTTAGGACAGCCCCTTGCATTTTCTCTCTGAAATACGCTATCGGCTTCGAGTCCTGCATCAAAACAGCTCCAATCCCAAGCCCAGAGGCATCACATTGAACTTCAAAAACTTTATTGAAATCAGGCAACATTAAAACAGGTTCTTGTGTGAGTTTATCCTTCAACATGTTAAAAGCCTTTTCATGCACTTTTTCCAATTTAAATACAGTATGCTTTTTAACAAGATCATTCAATGGTGCGGCAATAGTGCTAAAATTTTTAACAAACTTTCGATAAAACCCTACCAAACTATGAAAGCTCCGGACCTCACTGGCATTCTTTGGTATAGGCCACTCCTTGATTGCCTTAAACTTTTCTTCATCTACCTTAATGCCGTTAGCACTTACAACAAAACCAAGAAAAACAATAGAATCCATACAAAAAGGGCATTTCTTCAAATTGGCATACTATTGATTTTCACTTAACACGATGAAAACCTCTCTTAAATGCAACACATGTTCATCCAATGACTTACTATAAATTAATATGTCATGGAAATAAACAACAACAAACTTCCCTATGAAAGATCTCAAAACATGGTTCATTAATCTCATGAATGTACTAGGCGCATTTGTCAAACTAAAAGGCATGACAAGCCACTCATATAAACCAAATTTTGTTTTGAAAGCGGTTTTCCACTCATCTCCCTCTTTCATGAGAATTTGGAAATATCCACTTTTCAAATCGACCTTAGAAAATATGCATGCACCATGCAACTCATCCAACATGTCATCAAGTCGAGGAATAGGGTGACGATACTTTACCGTAATTTTGTTGACGGCTCGGCAGTCCATACACATCCTCCAACTCGCGTCCTTCTTGGGTACCAAAATGACGGGCACCGCACATGGACTAAGACTCTCTCTCACAGCCCCCTTTTGCAATAGCTCATCCACTTGAGTTTGAATCTCCTTGGACTCCTCCGGATTAGCTCGATAGGCTGGACGGTTTGGTATAGAAGCACCGAGAATGAAATCGATTTGGTGCTCTATCCTTCGCAATGGTGGAAGTCCTGCAGGCAACTCCTCGGGAAAAACATCCTCGTACTCCTGTAATAAAAACACCACTTCTCGAGGCAAAAGATCAAGCATCTTAGCATAAAGCAAAAACACATCTTTATACAATAAAAGAAATACACACTCTCCCTCACTCAATGTTTCTTTTATCTCTCTTTTTGTTGCAAAAATGCTAATTTTCTGTTTTCCATTTTCTGATTTTTCTTCCTCACTTTTGATGATTTCCCCTCAGCTTTTACTCTCACTTGATTCGCCTTTTTCTTTCTTTTCAAAATCTTTTACAATTCGAACTTGATCTTCATGTGCCTCCCAAGGTTTCAATGGCACCAATGTATGCCTTCGATTATTCATCTCCAATGTGTACTTATTAGTGTACCCATCATACACTACCTTTCGATCAAACTGCGAAGGACGCCCCAAAAGAATATGGGCAGCTTGCATAGGCACCACATCACACATCACTTCATCCTTATATCGACCTATCACAAACTCAACTTTCACTTGTTTGGTCACCTTGGCCTCCCCTCTAGTACTCAACCACTGCAATCTATAGGGTTTTGGATGTTTAAGCGTTTTCAAACCTAACTTCTCTACCAACAATGTACTAGCTATGTTAGTACAACTCCCACTATCAATTATCAAGCTACACACCTTTCCTTGCACACGACACCTAGTATGAAAAATATTGTCCCTTTGCACTAACTGTCCCTCTATCTTAGATTGGACATTTAAAACCCTTAAGTTAACTAGTGCCTCTCCCCCCATTGGTAACTCTTCCTCTCCATCACTCTCCTCACCCAATGGTATATCTTCCTCGTCATCGGAATGCTCACTCTCATACTCCCCATTAGGCAACAAGAACATGGTCCTTTTGTTAGGACATTGAGTTTGAATATGCCCTATCCCTTAGCATTTATAACACCAAACGTCCCGACTCCTCACAACTACCTTCTTCTCAACCTTCTCCTTCCCGGTTCCCCATTTTTGTTCTACCTTAGGTTTGGAGTCAACCTTTGTATTTCCGAATTTAGTGTTAGACACTAGTTTGTTATCCTTCCAAGAACTCTTCCAAGTACTCTTTCCCCTAGTCTTAACAATCCTCTCAACTTTCAAAGCCTTATGCAACAATTCTTCCATGTCAACATACTGTTGCAACTCTACCACATCAGCTATCTCCCTATTCAAACCCGCTACAAATCTACCCATAGTAAGCTCAGGATCCTCCTCTATATTAGCCCGAATTAACGCGACCTCCATCTCCTGAAAATACTCTTCTACACTCTTATTACCTTGGGTCAAGGTTTGGAGTTTCCTCACAACATCTCGTTGGTAATGGTTAGGAATAAATCTCTTCCTCATTATCCTCTTAACCTCCTCCCAAGTCCTAACTGGTCTCTCCCCATATCTCCTCCTATTGTGTACTAACTGGTCCCACCAAATTGAGGCATAATGGGTAAACTCTACAACCGCTAACTTCACCTTTTTCTCTTCCGAATAATTGTGACAATCGAATACATGATCTACCCTCCTTTCCCACTCTAGGTAAACCTCGGGATTATTCTTCCCTTGAAATTCTGGAATCTTCATCTTAATGGACCCCATGTGATTGTCCCTTCTTCTATCATTCCTATCATTCCTACCATTCCTATCTCTACCCCATGTTCCCTCTTCTTCCTCCTCCGACTCTTCCTCATGATTTCCCCTCTCAAACAATGGATTTCTACCCGCTTTCTCCCTAGTTGGTTGTTCAGTGGATTCCAAGAAGTTAAGCCGAAGATTGATTTTATCAAATTGGTCTTGAATGGCTTTAAAGATAGTTTCAATGTTAAAAGAAGGACTACTTGTTCCCTCCCCACTCATGATGAATTTAGGAACAATAAATTTATCCTTACCATTCCCTAAGTGTTTACACTCACGCTCGTGTATCACTCAAAAGATTGAAACTCTCTCTCAACTTCCTTCACAAGTTCTTTGGGTTGAACAAACCACTCATACAGCAACCAAGAATTTCAATTGACTAAGAATGTTGAAAGAAATATAAAAGACTCTAAGGAACAAGAATGAATACAAAAACTCTTGAACAATGGAATGAAAAGTAGGCAACAAGAATCAAAATGTTACCAATTACCACAAGTTCAACAAGATGACATAAAATTTCAAGAAGCAATTAATTCTCCAAAACAAACAAGAACTATACAATAATCCAATTTGTCTTAGTGCAGCAATTTCTATAGATATGTATTGAAAAGAAATTTCTGCACACTTTTTGCAATTCAACAAACGCCACAAATTTGCTAAGGGAACAAGGTGAGAATGTTACCTTGAAATACTTCAAACTAAAACTTAAGAATCAAAACTCAAATTGGCCTTCTTTTCTCTTTTTTTTTATCGTTTCTGCACCTTTTTTTTCTGCAGTTTTTTTTAATCGAATTTTTTGCACTTTTTTTTTATGTTTCTTCTTGGCCACAATCTGCAACAATGATAAGAAGAACACAATACCAAACAATGGAATCAACAATGCAACAATGACAAGAAGAACACAATACCAAACAATGGAATCAACAATGGAACAATGACACAATATATCAAATTCACAAGAAACAATCAAAGATGCAATTCTTTGATGGCAAATTCCCCAATTTGGCTTTGATACCAAACTGATACGATCCTAGACCCGAATGAATTTTAGGAACGTAAACCCAAGATCAATTGAGGAATAACTTGAATTAGAAACAAGAACACATAAGGAGGCAGCCTCCAATTCAATAAATGAATAAAAACGTACCTATCAATTGTTAGAAACAAACACCCTAAGAAGACTTGCCCTTAGAACCTTTGTTATCAAAATTCTAAGCCAATCAACAACCTTGATTGAAATAAAATCGGTTGTTTTTCACAAAGAACAAAAGGAAAGTTTTCAAACAAAACTCACAAAGTTTTCAAATGTCCAAAAGTCTGCAAATAACGTACATAAGATGGCCTTTTATAGGCTCCCAAAAATCCTAAATAAAAAGTCAACAAAAATTCAAAAATAATGTTCAGCAGAAGTTTTGGATGGCTGGAGTCGTCCGAACCCATTTAACTGGAAACATGCAAAATCTTGTCGCGACATTATCGGACGGCCGAAACTCAGCTGGAGCGTCCGATCCTAAGTTTCGGATGGCCGAAACTTCCCTGAAGCGTCCGAACCTAAACTTCAGAGGCTCATCATTTTCTTCAACATTTCGAACGGTGGTTTCGGACGGCTGGGGTCGTCCGAACCTAACTTTCGGACGGCCGAAAGTTTGCTGAGGCGTCCGAACCTATCTGTTTTTTAGCTCTTCTTCCTTCCAATGCCTCATTTCGATCCAACATAACATTGAACTCCATTCTAGACACTTCCAAGCAAGAAATGATTGTTGCGTCCTCCTCACGAGCTTCACGAATAAGTTCATGCTCAAATATGTCCTTGATCAACGTGTGTAGTGCACTCCTCATATGCTTAGTCCTCGAACGCGTCAAAGGTCCTCCAACTCCTTGCAACGAATCATCCACAAAGCTTCTTGGGTTAGCTTCCTCATCAGATTCTTAATGTACAACCCCAAGTAAAAGAGGTCGAGCAACAACGTGAAAATATTTTTCACCACCAATGTAAGGTCTATGATAAGGTATGTAACATGATTATTGATAGAGGAAGTTGCACCAGTATGGCTAGTGTACTTCTAGTGAAGAAACTGGGGTTATATTGCATCAAACATCCTAAACCCTATATATTACAATGGTTGAATAAATTTGGTGAAATTAGGGATAACAAACAAGTGAAAATTCCTTTCTCTATTAGAAAGTACCAAGATAAGGTTTTATTTGATGTGGTGCCCATGGAGGCAGCTCACTTGTTGTTGGGAAAGCCTTGGCAATTTGATCAAGATGTTGTCTATCATGCCAAGAAGAACTATTATAGTTTTGACTATAATTTGATGAAAGTGAATCTCACAGATCCTAAACCATGGCAAGTTTCTGCAAACCAAACAACAATTATCAAAGCTTGTGCCAATATGAGAGAAAATAAAGTAAAAGAAAATGAGCAGCTTGAAAAGAAAACTAATAATGTACCTAGTTTAGATCCAGCTATAAAAGAAAAGAAACTTGTTATATTTGCTTCAAATAAAGTGATATGGACAATAATAGTTGATAGGCAACCATTGTACTTAACTATCCAAAAGGACATTTATATTGTTGATAGTGTTCACCTTGACAATTTGCCTAGTGTTGTGTTGTCTCTTTTGCAGGAATATGAGGACTTGTTTCCTGATGAGTTACCTATTGGGTTACCACCTATTAAAAGCATTGAGAATCAAATTGAGTTTGTGCCCGAGGATTTTATCCCAAATAGGCCATCCTATAAAGCAAATCCCAAGAAAATCAAGGAAATACAAAGACAAGTGGCAAAACTTCTTTATAAAGGTATTGTACATGAATCCCTTAGTCTTTGTTCTATTCTTGTTATCTTGGTCCAAAAGAAAGACTAATCTTGGAAAATGTGTGTAGATTGTAGGGAAATTAATAAAATTACCATTTAGTATAGACATCCAATCCCTAAGTTAGATGACATACTTGATGAACTTTATTGTTCAAAAATATTCACCAAAATAGATCTTAAAAGAGGATACTATCACATTAGAATGAAAGAGAGTGATGAATAGAAAACAGCTTTTAAAACAAAGTATGGATTAATAGGGTGAAAGTGAATCTTGCAGCTCTTAATCCATAGCAAGTGTTTGCAAACCAAGCAAACGTTGCCAAAACCTTGTGTCGAGATAAGGGAAAAGGAAGCAAAGGAAAGAGAATAGCTTGGAAAGAAAGATAATGATATACCTAGTTCGTGTCCAGCATTAAAAGAAGAAAAAGCTAGTTGTATTTGCTTCAAAGAAAGAGATAACGACAGCAATAGTTGATAGACAACCTTTATACTTAATGATCCAAAAGGGTATTTACATTATTGATAGTGCTCACATTGATTATTTGCCTAGTGTTGTTTTATCTTTTTTGCAGGAATATCATGACTTGTTTTCATAGAATTGTTACCTACTCGTTTACTACCTATTAGAGGTATTGAGCATCAAATTGACTTTGTGCTAAGAGCTTCTATTCCAAATAGGTCAGCCTATAGGGCAAATCTCGAGAAAACCAAGGAAATACTAAGATAAGTGGATGAGCTTCTTAACAAAGGTATTGTTCGCGAATCCCTTATTCCTTGTTCGATTCATGTTGTTTTGGTCCCAAAGAAAGATGAATCTTGGAGAATATATCTAAATTTTAGGGCTATTAATAAGATTACCATTAAGTATAGACATCCAATCCCTAGGTTTGATGACATGCTTAATGAACTTTATAGTTCAAAAATATTCACCAAGACAGATCTTAAAAGTGAATACTATCAAATTAGAATGAAAGAGGGTGATGAATAGAAAATAGATTTTAAAATAATATATGGATTATATGAATGGTTAGTCCTGCCTTTTGGTCTAGTTAATGCATCTAGTACTTTTATGAGGTTGATGAATCAAGTATTTAGATCTTTCATTGTCAAATTTGTTGTAGTTTACTTTGATAATATTTTGATATATGGCAAATCACTTGATGGGCATGTTGTGTACCTTAATAATGTGTTACGAGAAAATAAATTGTATGCTAACCTTAAAAAGTATTCCTTTTGCATAGAGTCCATTATCTTTTTAGGGTATGTTATTAGTTCTCAAGGAATATCTATTTATGAGTCAAAGGTTAAGGCTATTCTTGATTGGCTAAGGCCTTCTTCTGCTAGTGATGTTAAGAATTTTTATAGATTTGCAAGTTTTTATAGGCGTTTTGTGGAAGACTTTAGTTCTATTGTTGCACCTTTAAATGAACTTGTTAAGAAAAATGTAACTTTTGAATGAAAAAAATCACATGAAAAGGCTTTTAACACGATTAAGAAAAAGTTGACTCGTGCTCCTGTGCTTGCATTACCTAATTTTAGTAAAGTTTTTGAGATACACTATGATACTTCCGGGATAGGTATTGGTTCTATGCTGATGCAGGAATCAAAGCATGTAGCTTACTTCAACGAAAAGTTAAATGGAGCAGTCTTGAAGTATGCAACATATGACAAGGAGTTGTATGCCTTGGTAAGGTCTTTACAGTTATGGGAACATTACTTGTGGCAAAAAAAAATTTATAATTCATTCATATTATGAAAGCCTCAAATTATTGAAGATTCAAGATAAATTAAATAAGAGGCATGCTAAATAGTTAGAATTCATTGAATTCTTTCCATATGTGATGAAGTATAACGCTAGAAAATATAACATCGTAGCAGATGCATTGTCTAGAAAGTATTCTTTGCTTACTTTTATGCATGCTAAGTTACTTGGTTTTAAATTGATTAAAGAGCTTTATACCAGTGATGCTGATTTCAACCTGTTTATGATCTTTGTTTACATAAGTCGAATGGTGAATTTTATGTGCAAGATAGTTATCTTTCTATGAAAGACGAATTGTGCATTCCACTTAATTCCATCTTGAATTACTTGTTAAAGAAACCCATGTGAGGGTTAATGGAACATTTTGGAATGCCTAAACATATGATATTTTGCATAAATATTTTTATTGGCCACACATGTTAAAAGATGTTAAAAGTGTTTGTGAAATATGTATTGTTTGTAAATAAGCAAAATCAAAGGTATTGCCTCATGGTTTGTATACTTCTTTGCCAGTTCCTAGTTATCCTTAGGTAGACATATCTATGGATTTTGTGATTGGGTTACCTAGGTCTTATACTAGTAAAAATAGCATATTTGTTGTTGTTGATAGGTTTAGCAAAATCACTCATTTCATTGCATCTGCTAAAACCAATAATGCAACTTATATAGCTTATTTGTTCTTTAAGGAAGTTGTTCTTTTGTATGGCATACCACAAAGTATTGTCAATTATAGGGATGTTAAATTATTGTCTCATTTTTTGCGTACTTTATGGAATAAGTTAGGCACTAAATTATTGTTTTTTACTATTGCGCAACTACAAACAAATTGTAAAACTGAAGTAATAAGTCACACTTTGTCAACTTTATTGTGTGCTGCAATTCCAAAAGAACCTTAAGAACTGTGAGACTTGTTTTCCACACATTGAATTTGCATATAATCATACTTTGCACAGTTCGCTTAATTGTTTTCTGTTTGAAGTTGTTTATGGTTTTAATCCTTTGACCCCTCTTGATATTTTGCCTTCGGCTACTGATGAGTTTGTTCATTTAGAAGGTAAAAAGAAAGATGAATTTGTTAAACAAATTCATAAAAGGGTTCAAAATTTCATTGAAATGAGGAACGAGCAATATGCAAAATATGCCAATAAGGGTCGTGTTTGTGTGATATTTGAACCCGGTGATTGGGTTTGGATACACTTGCGAAAGGAGAGGTTTCCACCAAACCAAAAATCCAAATTACATCCACACGGCGATGGTTCTTTTAGATTTCTCAAAATGATTAATGATAACTCCTATCGTATACCTAGTGATTATGGCAATGTTTCTTCTTCTTTCAACGTTGATGATCTATCTATATATGATGTAGGTGATTTGAGGAGAGAGGGAATGATAGCAATTTGTCCAAGTTACCGTCTCGTGATCCACTGGTGAACCTTGATAGACCAATGACAAGGGCAAGGACTAAGAAGATAAAAGAGGTTTTACAGTCCTTGTTTACCTCTCATTGTGAAGTTTTTGAAGACACTCCCTTTTTTTTTTGAAGACACTCCCTTGCCATCTAAAGATTGTGGAGTTGTGCGGAATTTATCCTCAACAAGTGTTCAAGATGTTCTTGGAAACGTCTCAAATGTGGAGATTGAGGAGATTTTGTCGTGAATATAGACATCTCCACGTCGCGACGCACACTATTGCACATCGCGAAATAAGTCATTGTGATTGTTTGCATTATTAGACATAGATTTCACCTACGTCATGATGCACGAATCTCTACGTCGTGACACTGGCGAATTGATCTCTATGTCGCGATACATAATTCTACGTTGTGAAGCTAGCGATCGTATTAGTTTTAATTTTTATGTTTTGTTTGGTTTTAGGAAAGTTATTCCAAACAATTACTTTCCTAATATTTTATTAGTTCCCTTTTACGAATTTTAGCAGGGTTTACTTTGTTGTAGCATATTTAAAGGCCTTTTATTCATGAAATAAAGGGGTAGACAAATTTTGAAAGAAAAACTTTCTTTTATCTTTAATTTTGGAAAAACCTTCAAATTGGGTATGAACCAATTTTGAATCTAGTAAACCTTCTAATTGTGACCTTAGATAGTTTATCTTCCCACTCTTAATTGAGAGCAAGTTAGGTTAATTTGCTTAATGCCAAGAGTTCTTGGATTAGGTAGGTTTTCTTGTATAACGTAAGGGTTTGGACCAATATCCACATTTTTATGTTCCATATCTTTTATTTGTTCCGAATCTTCGTTGTTGTTTTGTTGAATTTTGTGCTAGATCGACAAATAAAAATAGTTGTGTAAGGATCACCTTCCACATGCTATCAAATCAAAAGTGGTACGAGGAAAAAAAAATTGTTATGCAAAAAAAATTGCAACTTGTTTGAAATTTTTACGTAACAAAAAAGTGATGCGCGAACAAAAAAAAATGTTATGCGAAAAGAACTGTTAGTTGTTTAAAAATCTTTATGTAACGCGAACAAAAAAAGTGTTACGCAAAAAGAATTGTTACCTGTTTAAAAATCTTTATGTAACTTGAACAAAAAAAGTGTTACGTAAAAAGAATTGTTAATTGTTTAAAAGTATTCACGTAACAAAAAAGTGATACGCGGACAAAAAAATGTTACGTGAAAAGAATTATTACTTGTTTGAAAGTTTTCATGTAACAAAAAAGTGATACATGAACTAAAAAAAAGGATATGCATGAAAAAGAAATAACGTGCTTGTAAGTCACATATATAAACCAATTTCATGAGAGACTAGCTCAAGAAAGGAATATTTTAAAGGTGTTTGAATTGATAAATTTATTTTGACGGATATTTGTATTGGATAATTTTCATTAGTAAAATTTTAAATTTGAATTAATATTTTATAAATTTATTTTGGTAGAAAATTGTGTTAGAAATATTAATTTATTATTAAAAATCAAAATTAAAAATCAATATTTTATTCATAAAAAATATATAAAACATTGTAGCAAACTTAACTATTGTAGCATCGTTTTTGTTTTAAAAATTGTGGCTAAAACAAATTTGAAGGAAACGACAAGCTAATTTGAATTTGTAAAATAAAATACTAAAGTAGAGCCCTTAGACGATTGAGAAAATTTTTATTGGTTTACACATATTTCAACAAAAATTTGCGTACTCATTATTGGCATTGATCAACATTAGTTAAGAATTTTTTATCTTTTTTTCAGGTATTATGTAGTAAATGTGAAAATCTAAACTTATATTGAATAAGAGGAGTATTCTTCTGACATGGGATCTTTTGTCCAAGATTTTGTCTGTCTTATTCTGTCCTAATTAAAACTTCACTAATCTCTTGGTTAGGATCTAATAATTTTAAAGTAATTTTAATGATATTTATGCATTTGGTCCCTACTTTTAATGAAACTATGTAGTTTTAAACGTTACTGTATAAATATTGAACAGATGATCTGCACTCTATTCTTCTTGATGTAAAATCTTCTATGGGGTCATATTAAAAAACCATCTTTCATAGACTAAAATATAATGAATTTTTCGAAGTATAGGAGGTTGTCGGCAGAAAGGCGAAAGTTCAATGGGATTAAATCGCAATTACCTCTGTAGTTTAGGGGCAAACTTATCATTTTAACGCTTATAATCGCTGATTTATCAAAAGCTCTAAAAAACCAAAACAGAAAGAATACAACCAAAAATGACCACCCGTGTAACTACGCGCCAAGCATGAGAGTGAGATAGAATCTCAAGTTTATTCTAGTTTCTGTCTGGTGATTTTCCGAACCAGACAGCTTCCTAACTTCCCAAAACAATCATCAAACTGTTTATCCACCATTGACTTTTGTCTCATTCTTCTGGAGAAAAAAGAAAAAGAAAAAAAAATCCCAAATGCAATTTTGTAAAATTGTTGACTTCTGATTCGTATTTTTTTGTTTTTTTTTTAAATTTTTCTGAACCTTTTCCTTTGTATTTATTGTGCATGTTTTTTTTTTCAAACAAACAAGTATGAATCAACAATTCTTTTTGATTTACAAACTGTGTATAATTTTGACAAGTTAACAAATAATTAATGCATGAAATTACATCACCCCTTCATGCTCTACATGTATATAATCTTTCTATGGCTGAGTCTACGTTGACAGAAAAGTGTGCTTGTCAACATGTAAAGGTACTTTCTTGATTCATTCTTCTTGATTTCTTGTTTCCATCTTGTCTGTTTATGTTTTTTTGATACGACCCTTTTGTTCTTAATGCAGAGAAGAATAAATAGAATGCAATGTTTAGTGTTGTAATGTTGTTTTATTTATCTGGGGTTCAAAATTCTCAGGCTAAAATGTCTGTGGAGCAAGGGAATTCGGATGCAAACAATGTTTCAGGTAAATTCTTTTATGCTTTAATGGCGTTTTGGCGATTGTCTTGAGGCTTAATTGTTGTGGTGACTCTAATTCATTGTGGGTTTTTTTCGTGGATATTTCTGTTCAACATTTGATACCACTATTCTTTTGAATATTGAGAAATAATAGCGATGAGGGAATGGATGATGATTGCTAAATTTGAGCTCAGCATGAGAAATTGTCGGTTCTGAAGTTCTTCTTTGTCTTCTATTTCTGGCAGTATTGCAGTTAGAGGGGAAAATTAAAAATGCTATTTTAGACCATACAGTTTGTGAAAGAGGGAAAGGGTAAAACTTGCAATTTATGTTTAGAGGGTTATTTGCAAGGAAATCTTGGACAATACAGTGCAGTTTTTATCATATGCTGAGCTAAATGCTCATGCTTCCTATTTTGCGTGATCAGTATTTTCTACTTTTTTGATGACTGCTCATGGATTGAAGGCATTTTGACTCATTCAGATGATATATTTACATATGCTACTTCTCTGTATTTGTCGATTTCTTTAAGTTTGGAAGAGTACTTGTAGGGTGACCATTGCTTCGTTATTTACATTTTCACTGTTGCATTTACAGCTGTTTACAGTATACATTGGCAGGGACAAATAACATTTTCTGTTTGCATCCACTTTTTGCTTTTCCCAAATTTTTTTGGCACTTTTTTGTATTTGTATTATTGGCTTGTAAGGTTTAGTTTTGGTACAACACTAAATTTGCTTTACGTTAACAGGCTGCCTTCATGGTTTTTATAACAGAAACATTAATTAGTAGATACATAATTCTTATTACATTGACTGGTCTACAGTTCCAATATCATGTTCTTATTTCACATCTGATTGTATGCATCAAATTCTGCTTATACTTGTTCAGGTTTCTGCCTCTCTGACCTGTTACGCATGGAAACCTCTTCAAGCTGTAGTTACCTCCAGAAGGAAAGAGAGAATTCTTCTACTGGTACCTAAAATCTCACTCAATGTTTTCCTATATTTCTATTTGCCTTTTGAGAATCTCTTACAATGTTGTTACCTTATTTCTTTTATCCCAAGTTTTTCTCCATGTAGACACCCTTGTTCAGTTAAAGCCACTGTTTTATTACTCCTAAGAGTTGACAAAGAATAATTCATTTGATTTGGAATCTGCAACGCCTTAAATCACATACCAAGCGTCATAAATTATTATTAACACTATTAATGGATATGCCGAACAAGGTTGAATTGTGGGAATTGTGTCATGTCTTTAAGTAAAGTAGTAGTTTTGTTAGGGAACACTCATGCTGAAGTGCTTCTCCCTTTTTTTCTTTTATTAACTGATCTTGGAAGAATTTTTTTTGGCACCAAATTTTCATGTGTGATCTAAGTATTGCTGTGAATAAAAATGTCTTTCACCTGTAGGCAATTAAAGCAAATGAGGCTGATATTGTCCCTTTCATAGATGGTGCATGTTAGATATTTCTCAACAGAATTCTTCTTGTTTTTGGGAAAAAATGATAGTAGAAGAAGAGAAGAAGATTCATAGCATGATCGCTTTACTGATATCCTTCCCAAGAATCTACAAATACTTGATATTTGGTCATTCATTATAGAACATGGTTTATGGATAGAATTTCTCACCAATGCAGCTTGATTCTATTGTAATTCAAATTGGTGTAAATCTATAAATACAGCAACAGAAGTTAGCAAATAATTGTTCAAGAATATTTGAAACAAGTAGTTGCAGAAGAATATTCGAAATTTTCTGTCCTCAGATCATGAGGCTGTTATTGGGTCATAAATTTTGGTTGATCTTTCTGCTGCTTGATCTCAAAGTCAGGAAGTTAACAATACATTTGCATTTGTAATTTGTCTCATTTGATTCCACATTTAGGCCTATTGTTGGTTTATTTGATGTTTGAATGAACATATTATACTTTTACATTCCTCTTTCTCGTGTTTAGATTTTGAAAGGTTCTCCATGTTCTGATTTTCTTTTCTAGAAGTGTCAGCTCACCAAAGTAGCTCAATAATCCAGTCCTTCCCTGAAAGTAAAAAATCTATGCAATCCAGAGTATCTTGGCATACTTGTCAAACAATCACAGGAATCTTGTGCTAATGTTTTTGAATGCCAGTTTATATGACTCACTCTTTCGTGGAAATTTTCCTTTGAAACAGAAATAGTGGTCTTTGTTATATGTCAAAATGCATTTTAGTGATATTTGAGTTGTCGTATGAGGCTGCTTTTTTTGTCATCGGTATGTATTACTGCTTCATTGCCCCTCTGCAATTGCATTCTTCATATCTTTCCATTTTCAAAATAATCTTTCCCCATTTGTTGAGAAATTTGAACCACTTTGTGGCATTCATGCACAATGAATGTATGCATTATATATCTGACGTTTTAGATTCTTTGGAGCATTTGGAGGAATCCACCATAATAAAGTACTGTTAAGATTTTTGTTGTCTCGGTGAAGAATCTATTTTGAAATTATACTTCAAAGAGTCTGTTAACTCTCGAATGCCTTCATAACAAGTATTTCTGCTTCTCAGGTCCTCAACAAAGGCTGGAGAGTTTATTATCTGAGCTAGGCAATGAATTTTGTGCAGATTGTGGATCTCCTGAGCCAAAGTGGGTGTAAGTATGAGAACTGAAATGGTTTTCTATGATTCTTCATTGTTAATTGAATGTTTTTTATCAACTGTGATGTGAAGTGTTTCTTTATCTTTTACATACTCAGGTTTCCTAAGTGGTATACAAACTCTCTTTCTTTTTAACTTCACATATGTTATGTGTGATTCTCCTCTAGATATAGTTAAATTAGGCATTGTGGCAGCAAAGTTTTGGTTGTTTGCATGGATTTGTCATTGAAGGATCCAATTGTGCTGAAATATAACCGTGAGAGTTCCAAAACATCTCTCAAATTTGCATCATTAAGTGCTTCTAGCAACAGCTTATTATTTCTTTAAGGAATTTACTTTTCCTTTTGTTGTAGTAGATCTTCTGAAAAGAGCATGTCAGTACTGAATAAAGTTGGGCTTACTTGATCATAAGAAGATTGCAGTACTGACTCATGGAGGATATACTATCTTGGCAGCCAATTGAAAAAGAATGAATGCAGTGATCCCCCTTTGCAAACTACAAGCAGATCCTCACAGCTAAACTCTCCTACCTCAAGAGATTCTAGTTCTCCACCCTACATCCAGTAACATCTCTACATCCTAAGCAGCTTCCATGACTTAGAAAACAGCATGAGGGTGTCTGTGCTAGTGAATTAGGGAGCATAGGCTGCCTCTCCTGTCATATATGATATACATAGCACTCTAGCAATTTTTTTGGCCTTTTTAAACTTGACCACGAAAACGAGACTGAGGCTTTAGCAATTCCATCAGATCCACCATAGCATACCTGGGACATGTCCAGCAGAGCCATAATTCTACAGAATAGATGTTCGAAAATAGATGCTTGATAAGTTCAGTAGCTACATATATCTCACCAAACATGAGCTATCAGATATGATCCCCTATTGGTGCAGTCTACCTCCTGTTAGGAGTTTAATACTGCAAGCAAGCAATAATATGAAAACAAATCTGAAAAAACTTTCTTTTTGTGATGGATGAAAGGACAGACTAGCTTGGTGGAAGTGCCATGAATTGAACAATACTGAAATTGTTCACTAAGATATCAAGCAATATCTTGGGATTATGTTCAATGATTTTCCATGTACAGAAATAGTTTAAATAATGCTTACTATTACTATTTGCTGATGCTAATACAGCTCCATTGCTTATAGAAATTGCAGGACCTTACATATTGAAGTAAAAGAAAAAAAACCAAAGAATAACTGCCTTTTACTTTTTGTATTGGACCATTGTATAAGTTGGCAATCCATGCTTATATGCACTTGCTTCTTTCATTATCTAATTCGCTTTTCTATACTTGGATTTCTGTTATTGGACCTTCTAATTGAGTTTTGCTTTGTGCTCTATGTACTTCTTTAAATATTGATGCTTAGTCTTTCAGAATTACTTTGTGATTACCAGATCATCAAGTCTCGGTGTATTTATATGTATCAAGTGTTCTGGAGTTCATAGAAGCCTTGGAGTGCATATAACGAAGGTACTGATCAGTATGTATTTAATTGATTTGCCTAATTCAATTTGTTTACATGCCAATGCCAATGACAAAGTTGTACTTAATAAGATAATTCACAAGATACCAATTAGTGAACTAGGAAAATGGAACAAATTAGAAGCAATTCACACTGCAGACATGACCTTAATAGATTTATTTCATGTTTCCTAGACTTTAAAAACTCTTCTTGTCTGAACAAACTTAATGTTACCGTTGGAAGTAATTACCTACAAACAAAGCCTTAATCAGCTGTGATTAAGATGGAAAAGCTGTTTAATCATTTGGGTTCACATAGTTCTAAGAAGAAATGCACGAGTACATCAACCTTGCAAAAACTAAAATTTTCTTGCTGGACTCCAATTCAAGACTCAGTTTTTGTTTAATACATGGAATTCAGTCAAGAAGTGCATACAGATTCTTTAATGCAGGATTATAGCTGGACAACATGTAAGGTCCAATAAGGGAAATCAGTTTGTTTTGGATGGTTTAAATTCACAAAACCACATTTCTGTACGCTTTTATCTTTCCTTTTTTCCTTGTTGAATTTATAAAGAACGGATGTCGGGTCTTCTTTGATACCTATCTCATATTAGGTCAAGAGTGGCATTCTCAAGACCAATATGGGATCATTTTGTTATTGTACTAGATGTCTTTTGTTAGGCAAAGAGGCTTTCTTTTCATGGCACTGATTCCATCCTGTCCCAACCAAACGTTCTCTTTGGAATTAGTAAAACTACAATTGAAAATCGGAGGAAAAATGCTTCATTCAGACACTACAGGAGTCTAGGATTCTGAGAAATGAATTATGGACTGATTACTTTTGCGTGGCTCTCAAAAAAGTGGCCATGTGTTCTTGGATTTGCTAAATAAAGTGTTTATCGGAGGCATAAACTCAATGAGAATGCAGTCAGTCTTGAGATGACTTACAGCAGAAGGACTTCGAAGCCTCTGGAGGTTGCTTTTGATGAGAGTGTGTTGTTAATATGAATTGCATTGGTTCTCAATCCCTGTATGCCTTCTATATTTCATGTGGTTCCTTGGTATGAGGCATCAGATTTAATCTTTTGTTAATCTTGTATATTACAAATGGAATAGATGAAAGGTTTCTAATGCTCTAGTTTTACTTCTTGGCTGGCCTTAGATGAGATAAAAGGCTTCAATATCTTAGAAGTTGATTTTAATTGTGCTAGAGTCATATTTCTCTATTTGACATGGTTATATGATATTATGATCTTTTCTGCTATTCAACGCCAGTATGAGGAATATTAGTTATGATAAATAGGGATGTGTAAATACTAGAGTGGTAAATTAGTTAGCTACTACTGCAGAATCACACTAGTTTATGCACTGTTATCGAAGCTTGATTTCATGCCTAGTCTGCAGTAACCTTGCTTGTTGTTGACTGAATTGGATGTAGCAGAAGCAGTGTATTGTCCTTGAGCACACTCATAGTCAAACCATCAGTAACAAATCCGTTTATGGGGAAACAAAGTATTGAAGGTGGTTGTCGCAAAATGCTCAAGTTCTTTATTATTTTACAAATTAACAAAGATTGATCAGTTAGCAAGTGCAAGAAATTACCTTAAGGTGTAAAAATAGTTCAAACATTCTTTCCAATCCTTTTTGTCCTTGGGATTGCTTCATAGAGACAAACATTAGAGGGAGTTTAGTTCATATTTGGCCAGAGTAACAAGCCAGAAAGAAAGAAAATAAATAAGATCTTTACAATAAGTGAATGATGGCCAGCAAATCCTCTGTGGTGGTTCAAGTTCATCAAAGATTACAAAATGTAAATTGGTCTGCCTCGAAAACTATTCTTTGCAATTACATTGTTAAAAATGGCAGGCACAACTTGAAATAATCTTTACACAGTTATCTTATTGGAAACATTGAAGCAGTTTTTTTCAGGAGGCCTATTTAAGCCAATCTCTCTGACATTAGATGCTCACCACAGATGATTTGCAACCTGTAATATTTCTGAATGATTTGTGGCAACAGAATGAAAGATTAACTACGTTTGACATCTTTCTTTTCTGATATTGCATGTTTGCAACTGCTGTGCTGCACAGAGATAACAACTTTGATGTAGTGCATGTTAAGTTATGTTATGTTTTCACATAATACATTTATCCTGAGGGTTGTACTTGCACAATGCAAGTTTTAGTCAAGCTAGCATAGATTATCTTAGAAGATGGGTGAAGAAGGTGAAGTTAAGATCAATTCATGGATGACTTGGAAGGGTCAGAAGGAAAAGATGAAGGTTTTGGAACTTGTCCCGGTTTCCATCTGTTAATTTTCTTTCCAGCCTAGTCTACCCTAATATGTGGAAGAAAGAATATGGAACTGTTGGACCACAATAACTTTTCAGATAAAAAAGTCAGACATTGGGATGGAGATTTCTGTAATCCTCATCTTATGTGCTTTGTAAGAGATGGTGTCTGAACTCTTGCATCCACCACATATGAATTCTGGACATTACAAGTTGGAATTACTATCCACTGCATAATTATACACTGATATCTTGCAGTTTTCTACAGTAAATAAGTTACAGAAATTGACAGGCTCAGTACATATTATTGGTAGTTTGCTACAAGCAAGTACTTCTTTTAATGTTTAGCTATATGAAGTTAACTCTTTCTGCAGCTGTTTGCTTTTTTATTTTTCCTGCCTTCCCTTCGAATATATGGTAGAGTTAATTTGATATGGCTTTAAAACTTGCACACAGTTTTTGAGTAAATGATATAACCACTTCTCTCTATTTTGTAGGTATTTTCAGTGAAACTAGATGAATGGACACATGAGCAAGTTGACGCATTAATAAGTATGGGTGGAAATACTGCACTAAACTTGAAGTATGAAGCCCTTCTTCCGGATAACTATAAAAAGCCAAAACCAGAATCATCCATTGAAGAGCGATCTGATTTCATTAGGTAGTAACGGTTTTGTACATCAAAGATTTTATTGAGTAGTAGTCAACTTACTAAATCAAACACTCGCCTCATTATTATTCAGGAGAAAATATGAGCTGCAACAGTTCTCGACCTGTGATGAATTGCTATACTGCCCCTTGCCATCGCCGTCCTCTTACTCTTCATCAACAGATAAGAAACACTATGAGAAGCAAACAACGAGTAACCGATTTAATGGCCTTGGGCATGCATTTCGTAACAGCTGGAGAAGAAATTATGAGCACAGGTCCACTAAGAAAAGTAACTCAATGGTATGATTTTCTGCTGTTAGGAATTAGCTCTCAAAAAAAAGCATGGACTGAATTGTTTCCACAATGCTTTCAGTTTTTACTTGGAGGTTGTGTCTTACCAGTCATGTGCATTATAAATAGGCAGGTATGGTTGAATTTATAGGGCTGATAAAGGTCAATGTGGTGAGAGGCACGAATCTGGCTGTCCGAGATATGATGACTAGTGATCCTTATGTCATCCTCTCACTGGGAAATCAAGTAACCCTCTTTTTCATCATCATCTTGATGTCATTGTATCTTCATATTATTTCTAGGATCAATAATGATCTACAAACTTTTTGTAGTCAGTGAAGACGCGTGTAATAAAGAATAACCTGAATCCGGTGTGGAATGAAAAGCTAATGTTGTCAATACCAGAAAATGTTCCTCCTTTGAGATTGGTAAGGTTCTTCATTGGTACTTCATGACTTTTCTTTTCGTTTTCTTTTTGGGGATTTGCATCTAAAGATTATTTAAGCAGTTTCAAGTAGGTAGCCAGTACTGAAATCAATTTACCTGAATGTGACAATTTTGTAATTCTCATACCTTGAATGACTGAAAGATATAGTTGTCCTTTTTACAAAAGTTAGTTAAAGCATTTATATCAAATTTTCCACTAATTATTGAAAACTTCTTGCATATACTAGGAGTGAATAATACTTTTGTTGGTATTTGGAGAATTGTCTTAGAAGGGGACAATTGGTGATTCAAATAAATCATGGAATTATAGCAGATTCATGATTCAAATAAATCATGGTATGACTGAGATTAAGACAAGACTAATTTTTTTGGATGAATAATTATGTTGCAGTTGCTAGGCATGGAGTGAAATGAAATGTGTGTAATTATATATCACTTTTTGTGCCTCAAAATAGTGTAATAATGTCCCATGATTCTTTCATACAAAGTTTTGTCCTCAACATTTTCAATTTTATTGCCTCCAAACTCAGTTATGACTGATTTCATCTTAAAATCCTCTTTTGGAATTGTCTTTCAGCTTGTATATGACAAGGATACATTTTCAACGGATGACTTCATGGGGGAAGCTGAGATTGATATTCAACCTTTAGTCTCTGCTGCCAAAGCCTCTGAAAGGTCCACACTTTACGAACCGATTCAGCTTGGCACATGGAAGGCATGCAGAGAAAACACTCTAGTAAGAGATGGTATTATCACCCTAGAAGATGGTAAGGTGAAGCAGCAAATAGCTCTTAAGCTGCAGAATGTTGAAAGGGGAGTGCTAGATATTGAACTTGAATGTGTTCCTCTCACACAATAGTAGTTGAAGGATAGCCATAGAGAGTATATATAATACCCGAGATACTCAAAAATCCCTACCTCGTGTGTCAGATCAGATTTTTCTTTGTTAGCTGTAAAGGTCAATCTTTGTCCGTGGACTGATTGATAATGGTGGCCAATCAATTAGGTTTTCCATGAACAATGTGGATCGTCTATGCACGCTGGCTAGCCATGCGATGCTGCATGTAATGCTTGTATAATCATTTGCATATGCTTTGTTTGTTAGAGCTTAGAACTGAAATCCATGAGATGTTGCCGGAAAATAGCTTGAGTGCTCTAATGCTCTCTGTCTAGACTCCAATCTATGGTTAATTCTTTTTTAATTTGTTTTAATTTCATTTGTGGAATGTCATTCAAATTGGTGTTGTTAGAGCATTTTGAGATATTGTAGTGTTTTTGGTGAAGTTCCTTTGTAAGTTAAAATGTGGATGCCCTGAGCCGGGGTGGTAGGGTGGTGAAATTGTCTAACAAGCAAACAAACTTACAGGAGGATTCTGTTGATTTGTATTCTAGGGAGGGAGCTATCATTTTCTGCAAAAAGTAAAGGGGATTTTGTCTATTCACTTTAATTGCTTTTAACAGAATTAAGCTCTTAGTAATACTAAAATACAGTCTATAATCAAGTATTCCTACCATTTAGCACATTGCTTGCAGACTAAATTGATATAATAAGTAATAAATAGGGAGTACAAATTTTTTTATTCAAGATTTGTATTTTCACTCACATAGAGTTTTATCATCAATCATTCACACATTTATTTATAATAAATATTCATTTATTGAGCAAATGACAAAACTTCATACTTCAATGTAATAAAAACAAAATGCTTATAGTCAAACTTTTAGTTTGTTTTTTCTATGTTCCCAAAATTATTAAAAGGAAAATGAGATAATTTAGATACAAATCTTGAGGGGAAGAAACTAAGCTGTCTAAACGTCTCCCTTCTCCAATGCTGCCATGGTATCACAAACCACTCACAAGGGAAGGAAGCATTTCTAAGTCTGTTTGAAAAAATATCTCTCTCTAAACTTTTCTCTTCCTTCTCTTAATAAACACACCTAAAAATCTAAGGGGAGGTAGCGGTTTTAAATTGTCGCCGCTTCCCCACCAACCCAGTGGCGGAACTAGAATGTTTTTTGAGAGAGGGCTTAATTCACTACTACAGAATATATAATTTAAAACGGTTATTAATAACCCGTTTTAGATAATTGGGGCGGTGGCATTTTTGTAACAAGAATTAGGAAAACGCAAACTTTCTAAAACGGTTACATTATAACTGTGTTAAAAAGTCTCTTGATGTCAGTTTCCAAAACGGTTCGGGAGACAACCGTTTTAGAAACTGTTATCATCTTCGTTTTAAGAACGGTTTCTAACTAACCGTTTTAGAAAATGTACCGATAAAAATCTCCCCCAGTATTTTCTTCTCCTGTATAACAAAAATATTTCAAACACCTATCTGTTTTTATTTCGCGCAAATAACTTCACCGCCATTCACTTCACCTCATCGCCGTTCGCCACCCGTCCCAACCTTTGCCGCCGCCGTCGCCGTCGCCGCGTGACAGTCCCGAGTTTGCCGCCGTTCGCAGCTGCGGTAAGAATATCTACAACAGATCTGGGGTAAGAATATCTCCAGGGTTGAGGATTCTTATGTGTTACTGAACGATTTTTCAGGTGGCATTCAGATAAAGAGTCTGGCAATATCTACAACAGATCTGCAGCTGCGGTAAGAATTATTTGTTTTAAATTTTTATGTCGTATATATTTCAAATCCTCAACCCTGGAGAAGTTGTAAAAACTATAAAGATAGCGTCTTGTTGTTTGAAGGGCTGAAGTTGGTTGCTGACTTGTTCTGTGATCTTATTTTTGTGTGAGACCCTACTTATTAACATGCATATTTGCCATAACTCCAAAAGCTGCCACAGGCTATTGTTTGACATGAAAATGAAAGCATTTTAGTAACTTCTTGCAAGCTTAACTCCAAATTTTCAAACTTTGTCATTCTTGTTGCATTCTGAAAAGATTGCTCCATTAGTTTGAAGCAATTGTTTGTCCAATCAGTGTGAGCTTTAGTAAGAGTTCTCTTACGGTGGTGAGTTGCTGGGAGATTATGATATGAAAATTTGCTGGGAGACTTTTAAGAACAGTTATAAACCGTTGTAAAAAATAGTATTAAGAACAGTTTCTTAACCGTTTTAAAAAATGTAGGACTTTCTAGTCCGCCCATATCTAAAACGGTTTGGAAAATCTAAAACCCGTATTAAATAACTACTTTTAACCGTTTTAGAAAGTGAATTCTGTAGTAGTGATTGTATTTAGAAAAAAAAATCACGGTTAAAGTATCAAATTAATAATCATAATAATACAAATATAATATATACACATACCAATAAAATAATTATTTGTTTACACTTGAGCTACTAACACCGGACGTACAAATAAGACGATACAATTGTGTTCTACAAGTCTGCATCTGTTGAAAACGCTGCAAAATTTGTTCATTCTGGATTGTGGCAAAAATCTCCTTTTCAATGTAAACTATCAAACTGTCATTCATCCACTCATCCCCCATTCTATTATGCAAATCAGTCTTGATAGTTTTCACGGCAGAGAAAACTCTTTCAACAGAAGCAGTTGCAACTGGTAAAACCAATGCTAACTTGATCAGACGATATACCAATGAAAAAACTACACTCTTTCTGGTTTGAACCATCTTTTTAGCGAGACCTCCCAAATCCTCAATCATAGAAAATTCAGCTCTTACATTATGAATGTAAGTCTTAAGTTGCTCCTTAAGTACCATACGATCAGTCAATGAAAAGTCTTCCGGATAAAGTTCAGAAAGACGGAGTAACTTATCAATGTCAAACTGAGAGAAAGAGTCATTTGGATCAAGGCATGCAATGCAAATTATTAACTCCGAACGATTATTCATCTCTTGCACTATCATATCAACAACCAAATATTGTAATAATAAAAAAGTAAATAAGAAAAATACTATTGAAGATAACACGATGAAATAAGAAATTTAAAAGTAATACCTTACAAAAAATTTCAACATGAAAGTGATGAAAATTAGTAATCATTTGCCCATTTCGCCTTCTACGACCACGAGTTCTCATATTTTCTTCCACTGTAGGCACTAGAATCATGTGGTTACAGGAAAATATATTGACTTCATTCAAAAGATTCTCCCATCCCTCGTCTCTGAATTCTTGTAATCGAACTTTTATTGTCTTGATCAAACTGACAGCCAATATAATGTTTTGATCCTTTTGTTGTAAGGCAAGGGACAACTCATTTGTAATTCTCAACAAATATTGCATCATATGCATCACAAACACAAATTCATAACTCTCCATCTTATTAATCAAACTTGTGGCCATACCGCTATTATCATTATTAGTACCATCATCATACACATTTTCAAGTACTTGTAATACGGAAATCCACATAGACATTAGACGAATAATAGTTATGTAATGTGATCCCCAATGAGTATCCCCAGGTCTCATTAAACTGGTTTCTTGATTTTTTTCCTCTACCACTAACAATATCTCATTTCTCCAAACATTATAAAAGTCTATCATGTTCAAGTTGTCTAAGTTTGTCTTTTCTTTTACATGAAGCACCAGTAACATTCACAATCATAGTAACATATTGGAAAAAGTCACTAATACTTTTGTTACTCTTAGCAATTGCAACAACAACTAGCTGAAGTTGGTGAGAAAAACAATGAGCATACCATGTAGATGAATTTTCTTTCAATATGAGAGCTTTCAATCCATTATATTCGCCTCGCATATTTGAAGCCCTATCATATCCTTGTCCTCTCAATCTCGATAACGACAACTTATGTTTTGCAAATAATCCATCAATAGCTTTCTTCAAAGAAATAGAGGAAGTGTTAGGCACATGAATAATAGTAAGAAAACGTTCAATAACATGTCCATGTTTGTTCACATATCTCAAAACAACTCCCATTTGCTCCTTAACTGAAATATCTCGAGATTCATCAACCATAATAGAAAATATAGTCCCTTATATCATTAAGAATGACATTTGTGACTTCAGCAGCATAAGCACTTGTTAGTTTCTTTTGAATTTTTGGAGACGTCATTTGATTGTTTCTAGGGGCATTCTCATTCATTGTCTTAGCAACCTCTTTACTTCGTTGGGTATACCACTCAATTAATTCAAGAAAGTTTCCATTGTTTAAAGAACTCAAAGATTCATCATGTCCACGAAAAGGCAAACCCTGTTTTAAAAGAAAGCGCGTCACATCCAAAATCGTTGTTAAGTGGGTGCGATAGGCAATTTCTGTTTCACGTCCCTGTGCTTGTAACAAATGCAACTCACTTTGTCTTTGATTTGAAAAGCCTCGAGTTGTATTCTTGCATCATTGTGAGCACTAGCTACGCCACCAACATGTGTATTGAATATTTCTATTACTTTTTTCCAATTATTTATCCCAGAATTAGTAAACGCCTCATCTCCAACTCGACATCCTCTATGTGAATTTTTAAAGAGATAGCACAAAAAAAGGCTGCATCCTTTGATATGCTATACACCAACCACGGAAATTTTTTAAACCAAGTAGTTGAAACTTCTATGCTCTTTACCAAATTGTTTTTGGGGATAAATATGGCCAATTGGTTGACATGACCCTCTTGTCAAATATTCTCTTTGAACACTGTCTCTGTTAAAAACATCAAATTATATAATTGGTTTGCGTAAACTTGGATCACTAACAATATCATCTGGGTTGAATTCTACACGAGAATGTTTTTCTTTACTATTTTCTTCATTAGAACTTTTAGAAGAATCAACACTTCGCCTTAAAAATTTATCCATAACCCTACCACAATTCATCAAAATTACCAAATTAAAAATTATAACAATATTAAAATAATTACACAAATAAATAATCACAATCCACAAAATTATAAAAAAATTCAATATATTTTAACACATTTATTAACTCACTATTCACTAACAATTCCCTTATTTTTTTTGTAATTAAATAATTATAATTTATAGATTTAAAATTAATTAATCACAATTCACTAATAAACTATTAATAAATATTTAATTATAATAATCAATTATAATTCACAAAAATATGCACATAAAAATTTAAATATTACCAAAACATGAAATATAAAAAACTTACTTACACATATTACTAAAAACTTGCATAAATAATTTAAATATTAATAAAAACTTAAATATTGGAAAATAAACATAAAAACATGAAAAAATTACTTAAAAATATTACTAATTACTAAAAGTCTAAAAGCTAACATAAAAAAAGATTAAGTATAAGTAAAAACTTAAATATTATAAATATAATATATATATATATATATATTATATTTACTTAAAATACTTACATCTCAAATTTAAAGCCTTGGCAGTAAGAAGAAGGATAGAGGAAGCTCAGGAAGGCAGCACCAAAGTCCACAGGCCACAGCCACAGATCCGCTCCAGAAGAAGCAGCAGCCAGCACAACAAGCAAGAGTTTCTTTCAAATGGAATTAGCCAATTAGGTTTTGTGACTTTTGTCTGAAGAGAAAAGTGAAGACACAAAGTAGAGAAGAGTGAAGAGTGAATACTTTGAAAAGTGATGTGCATTAGTGAAACGTCGTTTTACTTAAGCGTAAAACAAATTGACAAAAGTCACAAAACTGTCATCTTCTTCAGACAGTCAGACCCATTCTTCTTCAGTTCTTTCATAAACCAGGCAGAAACGAGAGACGGGTAGAGCGCCCTGGAAATTTTTCGATGGGGGGTGTTAGGGGGTGGATTATAAATACCACCTCTTGCTCCTCAAAACGAAGGGGGGGCGGCAGCACCGGCTCACCCCCCTTCCATCCGCCACTGCACCAACCTACCTCTCAAAATCCAAATGTTCTTTTTTTCTTGTCTCCCTTAGTGGGAGTAATCTGTCTCTCTTAGTGGGGTTTTTTTTTTCTTTCTTTTGAGCTATTTGTCTCCAATTTGAAGTTTTGTTTAAATATATCAAAATAAAAAAATATGCACTTTCTTTATGAGGGTGTGTTCGTGAGATCCATCCATCTCTTCCACCATAACCTCTTTTTTCCAGATCTAGCTTTTGTTCCTTGAATATCCATAGATTTTGAACTTTTTAGCAGATCTTGTTGTTTGGTGTAGTGTGTTCAAGAATCTTATGGATAATCAGATGGTGGCAGTAGAAGGCAAGCAAAGTTAGTATTCAATAAGAGGTTAAAAAGAGGTGAAGATCGATGCCATGTGTGTAATGCTGATATCTCATCCTGCTTGTATTTTTTATCTTTTATGAAGGAAAAAAAGGAAGAAAAAAGGAAAAATGAGTAAAGAAAATATGAAAGAAAAATTTTCTTTTGAATTAGCTTTCATTCCAATTTGGTGGGGAAAAAAAGTAAAATTGCCACCATTTTGTTGAGTTTTGGTATTTAACAAGGGAGAAATTTTGGCATTCTATTGTAGGATTAAAAAGTTACTAGGAAGAATTAATGTTTTTTTAGTTTTAGCTATGTTAATTCCTACATAGTGTTAAAATCCCTTCTTGTGTATAACTAATTTGTTAGTTAGAATTTCTAACTTTTTGGAACAGATTTCCAGATTTTATTTGGATGCTTATAGCATTCTTTTCTATTTCTGGAATTGGTTTTTCAGCTTTTGCACTCCAAAATGAATTTCAATAAGTTGATTGTATCATGTAAATTTGATTATTATCAATTTTTCAGCTTTTTCACTCCAAAATGAACTTCAATCAGTTGATTGTATCATATAAATTTGATTATTATCAATATAAATTATTGCTTTTGGATAAAGAAGTCTATATTATTTTAGGCCTGCCATAGCCTTGTTCCGCTGGCATGCATAACACAAATGATTAAGAATTATATGGCTGTATGGCCTTAATTTGTGAAACTAACATGCATAAATGATAGCGAGTTATCGCTGCTCGTCAATTTATCCTATTTCACTAACTATAGCAACAGTGAGCTAGGTTCGTTCCACAGAGAAAAGGAGGTATCAAGAAATTTAGAAGTTGTTCAAGTTGTTGTCTCAAAGGTAAAATCAAGACTCAAAGGTAATAGCCACAACTAACAGAAAGTAAGTCAAATGAAATCACAACAAACAGAAACAATCACAAAGAAATTACACGAAGAAGTAATGAGGTAGGATCACAGTAGATTTAAACAGATAATCTAGGGCTTCTTCCAGGTGAATGCAAACTTTCCAGCACAGTAATACTAACGTACATTCATATCAATTGAGGAGAAGGCAACTGGAGACCTAAATTGTAGTTGGCATGATGACCACACTTCAATTCTAGTCTTCCAACACCATCCTATCCTATGATGGGGCCTAAGGATGGTGAAGTAGAACCTTAGCCTTTCTCAATTCTCTACTCAAATTACTCAAGCAATTATCTTCTAGAATCTCCCATGGTGAGGCCCGATTCTATCTTGTAAATTCATCATTCAAGTTAGAAAATCTCTTATCACCTTGTTCTCACAACTTCACAGTCTAAGAGCTTCCTATGGTGAGGCCTAGCTCTAAGACATGTACAAATGCAATCAGGTTTAAGAACTCTTGCATTCTTCGGTTCTCATTCATGAATTCTTAGCTGAATCTTATGAATTAAGATTCAATTCAGCATGGTGACTGCAATCAAATCCCATTCCAACCAATCCAGATCAAATGCATGAACTAAACAAGTTTACAAATTCAATCTAGAGAATGTTGTATTTCTCTTCTTAGATTGTTAATTATACTGCACATTATCAATTCGACCAAGCATTCACCCATTAGAAACCTAGATTATCACTCACTAGCCAGAAAACTCCATTTCCAATTCACGATCAACATATTGGAAGACTAAGCAGTTCTTGTTCATCAATTGGAAAGAGTTTACCAATTAAGATGTCTCGGAAGCTTCCAATTCTCAAAAGGATTGTGAATTGCCTTCTCAAATGCAAGGAGATTTGCAATAATCGGAACAATTCCTCGATCGGAATCCAAAATGGAGCTCAAATTCTAGAGAGAGAAACTAGAGAGAGAAAGTAGATCTAGTAAATTTATTCCCGCTCTCTCTAGATCAAAAGTTGGTTACACAATGAAATCCTATCTAATGAATGAATAATAGTCCAGGGATCCCCTTTCACATATTAGCTACCTTCCCTATATATAGAGTTATGAAATGTAACTAATACGCAACCATAAAACTCCTAAGATATTACAAGAACACCCTCCAAAGGAATGCTTAAAATCAGCCCAAGAAGTGAAAATTCGAAGTTAGGAGCATCACTCCAGCAATTCCGCGCCTTCAAGCTTGCCAGCTTCACGCCTTCAGTCTGTTCCAGCGCCTTCGTGCTTAAGCAATTAACGCCTTCACTCCTCATAAGTCAAGCGAAAGAATCAAAACTTTTCGGCGCCTCCGAGCCAAATGACTCCACGCCTTCATCCGACTGTCCAAGACCTGAGAATCAGACTCTAACACTTAGCCAATTTTCCAGCACTTCACAACTCCAGCAGCCTCCTCGCCCATGCTCGCTCGACGAAGCCTCGCCCCAGCTCCACGAAGCCTCGCCACTAGCACACGAAGCCTCACCAAATGCTACTTGTGAGGTGTGTGCGATGGAGTGAGACGTGAGTGAAAAAAAATGCTATGAAATGAAATGATGAAAGAAAGTAAGGATTCATGGAATAAAGAAAAGGTGAATGCAAATGAAATGTAAAGACTAATGAGTGTTTGATAAGATGAAAATGAAATGCTGCTGCATGTCTTACTCATGAAATGGAAAATAGTGCAACTGAAACCATTCTCAAATCAAGGATTACAAAATGAATGCATACATGAAGTTGCAAAATGTTATGAAGAAGACAATGAAACCTAAACCGACATAATACGCATGGACATAAGCAAGACTAGGAAGATATATGCAAAGAATGAGTGCAAAGTGTGTGGAGTGTGAGAGTTCGTCGCATGAGCTCGTTGCAAGCTCATACGACGAAGTTAGCTAGTGTGTGCGACGAAGTGTGTTTCCATGTGGCGAAGTGAGTGCTCCTGTGCGACAAGGTGCGTTTATGTCCAACTTCTGGCCTTGATTCTTTGTGAATTTGGGAAAATGTAAAACATGAAAGTTGTAGCCCTATATCTTAGCTTTCCATAGCATTTTGAATCACTCAATTTGGAGCTTGCAGGAGAGAGTTATGGCAAACATACTGAAGTGTGGTAGAGAGAAAATTTTAGCTCGACGAAGCCTCGCCAGCGCTCCACGAAGTCTCGCCAAATGCTGCACGAAGTCTCGCCAAATGCTGCACGAAGCCTCGCCATCCCACCGAGAGGCTGCAGCTTTGTGTAAGTGAGGACAGCGTACTAAGCTAGGGTGAAATGTGAGTGTGAAGTTTGTGATGTGAAGATGAGTGTGAGTGGAATTGGTGTCTTGAATGTTTGCAAGAACAACAATCGACTTCTATGCAAATTATGTGTGTCTTAGCCTCTGAATTTGACTTTGTGGTGAACATCAAAGTTTTAGCTCTTTCTCTTGGCTTTCTATTGGTTCCAGAATCAACACCATTAAAGATCTATAGCTCTAGATATACACATTCCACCAAACTGTGGCAACACAAAATCAAAGATGAAAACTTGAAGGGACAGTGATGGAAATCCGCCCATGTTACGTAGTCCACCTTCACGAGATCCTTTGGAGTGTCTTGATGGGCCAATGACGAGATCAAGGAGTTCAAAGATGAAGGAAGCCTTGCATTCATTAATGGCGACAACTTGTGAAGTACTTGATGAAGCTCTTGCATCACCATCTCAAGATGAAGTAATTTGGAATGTTTCTTCATTAACAATTCATGATCCACCTTGAAGAAACTTCACAAAGGCCGAGAAGACCAAGCAATGGCGTGTTGGGCTTCATGATGTTCACGCCATTCTCATTGTTAATTTAGGATTTATTTTTGAGTTGTAATAATTAAGTCCATTAAACATTTAATTGTGGGCTTAAGTCTTTGTGTTTAGTTATGGGCTAAGTAATTACTTGTCCAATTATCTTACATGATAATTAGGAAAGTAATTTAGGAAGTTATTCTTTTAAAATTTTAGTTTCCTAAGTCAACATTAGGGTTTTGTTTTGTAGCCTGTTTAATGGCCTTCTTTTACACGTTAATGATAACATAAAATTTGAGAAAACTTTAGCTTTGCTAAATTTATTTGCAACTGTGAAAAGTTGTGAAGAATGTGATTATTCAATTGATTTCAGTTGAATGTTCATAAGACCCGCGAAAACCTTTAGTGAGGAGCTTTAGGTTGAGCTTACCCATTCTAGATTTATAGAACACGCCGAACTGAGGAAGTTTAGCTATTGATTTACATTAGTTGGACTGAATCTTTTTGTGATGACGTTGGGGTTTGGTTGATTTCTTCCATTTCTTCTCGTTCAAAATCTTGTTTCGTTTCATTGTTTTTTTTCCGCATTGTGTTGTTTGATGTTTGTTCGTGATTATTGAGAAACAACGATCCAAAGGGTGTGGAAAATGTGTGGATTAGAACTCAAAAGCTACTCCATTCGTATCAAGTGGTATCAAAGCAAAGGTTGTTTCCAAAATCAGGTTAATCCGTTTCGTTTCTTGCTGATTTTGTGCTTCTTTGTTGCTGCAGTTTTGCGTCAAAATCTGCTGCTATTCTTGCGTTTTTTCTTGTTGCTATTATGTGTCCTTATTGCTGTTTTAAGTCGTCTTAGTTCAGCCTTTGAATTTCGTCAAATTCGCATGCAACATCTTTGTTGAATTCTGCCCGAAAACATCTTGTTCTTGTTGTTGCGTTTTTGTGTTTTCATATAGTTTCTTGTGTTGTTTCTTTGCTGTCCTTTTTGTGTTTCTTTTGGTGTCTACATTCTGCACTTTTGGATTGTTTTCATAGTGCTGAATTCCTTGTTGTTTTCATTGTTGAGTCGCACGTCAAAAACATCGCTAGGGTTTCATCAAAAGTTTCCAAAAAAAAATTCGTCAGAAAAAAATCAGATTTTTCACCCAGTCGCGACAGTTTCGGCCGGCCGAAACTAGCGTCCGAAACTCGACAGAAAATACATCGTCCTAGAAGTTTAGGTTCGGACGGGTAGGTCGTCCGAAACAGGCGTCCGAAAGTTAAAAAAAAAAAAAGACTGATAAAAAAAAAGACTGTCAATTCAAAAAAAAAAATGAAAAGAACAAAAAAAATATAGAATATCTTCGGACTTTCTCTTTATTTATTTTCTGTTTTACATTTGTAAGAACTAAGTGTTCTTAAGTTGTGTTTGAAAATCATCAATATTGGACGTGACATATCTTGCTTGGGTGAAATCAAAATCAATCATCTTGCCTTCTTGCCTAGTTTCTAATTCGTAGTTTTCTGAGATAAACCAAGTTATACCCCATACGTGATCTTTAAAATACTCTTAAGACGTGTTTCTTTTCAAACTTCTTTGGTTTAACTTGTGTGAATTGACTTGTTGAACTAATTGGTTGAGATTTGTTATATAAATTGTTGAACGGTAAGTTTCAATTAGTCTGAGAGAAACATTGTTGAGAGATTAGATAGGGTATACACGAGAAAAGCCTTTACATTAGAGAGGAGAGCATTTACTCACCATATAGTGAGAACCTGTGAGGATTATATTTGTTTTCTTCTTGTTTTTTTTACTAACTTGCAGGTACAATGGACGGAGATAATACTGTATCTCAAGGTGCACAGAAATCTGAAATGGAAGTACTATTTGACATGATTCAAAAGTTGCAATTGTAAGTGGATAATTTGACTTCCAATCCAAAACGTCGTACAAAGGATTCCACCTCATGACACATCAACTTTGAGGAGGTTCTAACCGATGATGAGGCGGAGGAGGAGTTTGTTGGTTCTACAAAAGTTGGTAAAAAGTCTGAAGTTTCAATTAGTTCTGTTAAATTGACATTACCCACTTTTCATGGAAAGGCAGATCCCGAGGCATACTTTGATTGGGTTCGAGAATTCGAACACTTCTTTGAAGGCAATAGCTATCCCGAGGATAAAAGATACCGTCTGGCCTTCATGCATCTCAAGGATAATGCTAGCTTATGGTGGAATGAGTTAATGAGATCTAGACGCCAAGATGGCGAAACTCCAGTCACAACTTGGAACCAAATGAAGTATCTTATGAGGAAGAAGTATGTTCCTTCACACTTTAATCGTGAGCTCAATAGACAATTGCACACACTTGTGCAAGGAGGTAAATCAGTGGAAGTATACTACAATGAGATAGAGGCTCTTATGATCAAGGCTAATGTTCATGAAGATCCGGATTCAACCATTGAAAGGTTTCTTCGAGGTATGAATTCTGAGTTAGCATACCATGTGGATCTTTAAAGTTATGTTGACATTAATGAGCTTGTTCATAAAGCAATAAAGATTGAGAGGCACATGAAAGGAAAGCAAAGGTTCATACAACCTAATCCGCCTTGGCAAAGAAGTTCCAAACCAAATGTGGCTCCTTTCACTCTATCAACAAAGCCACGCCAATTCACTCCAAACCAGCCTTCAAACACGACATCAAGCTTTCCAAAATTAGTCCCAAAGGTTGCTGAAGTTGCTCCTAAATCGGCGCCACAACCTTCCCAAAGGTTGAGAGATATCAAGTGCTATAAGTGTCAAGGTTTTGGACATGTACAAGCCGACTGCCCAACTCGGAAATTGATGTTCTTGAATGATCAAGGAGAGGTTGAAAGTGATGAGGAATGTGCCGACATGCCAGCTCTTGAAGAAAAGTACCAAAGTGAAGAAAGTGAAGATCTTGAAACCTATGAGGTTGGTGCTTTTTCTTTAGTTGCTCGAAGAGTTCTTAATGTGCAACCACAAATCAATGACGATTTAATGCAAAGAGAAAATATCTTTCACACTCGATGCATGGTTCAAAATAAGGTATGTAGTGTGATCATTGATAGTGGAAGTTGTACCAATGTGGTTAGCACTTACTTGTTAATAAGCTGAATTTGAATTGCATGAAACATCCCAAGCCATATAGACTTCAATGGCTAAATAATTCAGCCGAAACTCGTGTGACTAAACAAGTGAAGTTTACTTTTACCATTGGGAAATATGTTGATCAAGTTGTATGTGATGTTGTTCCCATGGAAGCTAGTCATATTTTACTTGGTAGACCTTGGCAATTTGATCGTGATGTACTTTATGATGCCAAGAAGAACTACTACAGTTTCGATTTTGAGGGTAAGAAGTACAATCTTCGTGCTTTAACCCCATTCCAAGTTTTTGAAGATCAAGCTAAAATTGTTCAAGCTTGTAGAGATTTAAATGCCGCCAAGGAGAAGAAAGATCGAGGGAAACAAAATGTAATAGCTAGCTCATCTTCATCTTGTAATAGTGTGGATCGTGAGTTAGTTGAAAGGAAGTCTTGTTACTTTGCTTCTTCTAGGGAGGTTAAGAGAGCTATACTAGATAGACAGCCTTTGTACTTAATGATTCGCAAGGATTTTGTACTTATTGTTGATAGTAATCACCTTGCTTCTCTTCCTAGTGCTGTTTACTCTCTTTTGCAGAAATATAGTGATGTGTTTCCCGAGGACTTACCAATTGGAATGCCACCAGTTCGGGGTATTGAACATCAAATTGATTTCATACCAGGAGCTCAAATTTCAAATCGTCCAGCTTATAGAGCAAATCCGGAGGAAACCAAAGAGATTCAACGTCAAGTGGAAGAACTCCTTGACAAAGGTATTGTACGTGAGTCTCTTAGCCCTTGTTCAGTTCCTGTTATTCTAGTTCCTAAAAAGGATGAGTCTTGGAGAAAGTGTGTTGATTGTCGTGCTATTAATAAGATCACCATTAAGTATAGACATCCAATTCCTAGATTAGATGATATGCTTGATGAATTGCATGGTTCTTCTATTTTTACCAAGATTGATTTGAAAAGTGGATACTACCAAATTCGCATGAAAGAAGGTGATGAATGGAAAACTGCTTTTAAGACAAAGTATGGGTTGTATGAATGGTTAGTTATGCCTTTTGGTTTGTCTAATGCACCTAGTACTTTTATGAGGCTCATGAATCATGTTTTTCGTCACTTTAAGCTAGTATTTATTGTTTTACGTGAGAACAAACTTTATGCTAATCTCAAAAAGTGTTATTTTTGCATGGAATCTATTATCTTTTTGGGTTATGTTGTTAGTTCTCAAGGTATTTCTGTTGATGAGTCAAAAGTCAAGGCAATCATGGATTAGCCGAGACCACAAAATGCTAGTGATGTTAGAAGCTTTCATGGATTAGCAAGTTTTTATAGGAGGTTTGTTAAGGACTTTAGTTCTATAGCTGCACCTTTGAATGAACTTGTTAAAAAGAATGTCAACTTTGCATGGAATAAGGAACATGAAAATGCTTTTAACACTTTGAAAGACAAGTTGACTCACGCCCCTGTGCTTGCATTACCGGATTTTCATAAAGCTTTTGAAATACACTATGATGCCTCCGGGATTGGTATTGGTGCTGTTTTGATGCAGGAATCAAGGCTCGTGACTTAGTTTAGTGAAAAGCTTAATGGGGCAGCTTTGAAGTATGCAACTTATGACAAGGAGTTGTATGCTTTGGTAAGGTCTTTACAGGTTTGGCAACATTATTTATGGCCTAAAGAATTCATAATCTATTCTGATCATGAAAGCCTTAAATTCTTGAAGACCCAAGGTAAGTTGAATAAAAGGCATGCTAAATGGTTAGAATTCATTGAGTATTTTCCATATGTGATTAAGTATAAGTCTGGTAAAGATAATGTTGTAGCTGATGCACTGTCTAGAAGGTATACTTTGTTTACTTACTTGCATGCTAAGTTACTTGGTTTTGATTTGATTAAAGACTTGTATGAGCATGATCACGATTTTGCCACCGCCTATGAGATTTGTAAGACCAAATCGAATGGTGATTTTTATGTGCATGATGGTTTCTTGTTTCGAAAAGATAAATTGTGCATTCCCCAAAGTTCCATTCGTGTTTTACTTGTTCAGGAAACCCATGGGGGAGGGTTAATGGGACACTTTGGTATTGCTAAAACACTTGCTGTTTTGAATGAACACTTTTATTGGCCTAACATGATTAAAGATGTTAAAAGTGTTTGTGATAAACGCATTGTGTGTAAACAATCAAAATCTAAAGTGATGCCTCATGGTTTGTATCAACCTTTTCCTGTTCTTAGTCATCCTTGGATTGATATTTCTATGGATTTTGTACTTGGTTTGCCTAGGTCACGCAATGGTCATGATAGCATATTTGTTGTAGTTGATAGATTTAGCAAAATGTCACATTTTATTGCTTGTTCTAAGTCTAATGATGATACACATATTGCTGACTTGTTCTTTAAGGAGGTTGTAAGATTGCATGGAATGCCTAAGAGTATTGTTAGTGATAGAGATGTTAAATTTCTGTCTCATTTTTGGCGTACTCTTTGGAATAAGTTGGGTACTAAGTTGTTGTTTTCTACTGTTGCACATCCACAGACTGATGGACAAACTGAAGTAGTTAATAGGACTTTGTCTACCTTACTTCGTGCACTTATTAAAAAAAACTTAAAGAATTGGGAAGGGTGTTTACCACACATTGAGTTTGCTTACAATAGAACTGTGCATAGTGCTACTAATTTCTCACCTTTTGAAATTGTGTATGGTTTTAATCCTTTGACTCCTTCGGATATTTTGCCTTTGCCTGTTAATGAGTTTGTTAGTGTTGAAGGTCAAAAGAAAGCTGAATTTGTTAAGGAGTTACATGATAGGGTTCGCCAAAACATTCAAAGGAGTAATGATCAATATGCTAAGCAAGCCAATAAGGGTAGGAGACAAGTGATTTTCGAACCGGGTGATTGGGTTTGGATTCACTTGAGGAAAGAGAGATTTCCTGACAAAAGGAAATCTAAGCTTCATCCAAGAGGAGATGGTCCTTTTCGAGTCTTGGAAAGGATTGGAGATAATGCTTATAAGATCGAATTTCCTAGTGGGTATGGTAATGTCTCATCTACATTTAATGTTACTGATTTGTCTTTGTTTGATGTAGTTGATTCGAGGACGAATCCTTTCGAGGAGGGAGGGAATGATGGAAATCCGCCCATGTTACCTAGTCCACCTTCACGAGATCCTTTGGAGGGTCTTGATGGGCCAATGACGAGATCAAGGAGTTCAAAGATGAAGACAGCCTTGCATTCATTAATGGTGACAAGTTGTGAAGTACTTGATGAAGCTCTTGCATCACTATCTCAAGATGAAGTAATTTGGAATGTTTCTTCATTAACAATTCATGATCCACCTTGAAGAAACTTCACAAAGGCCGAGAAGACAAAGCAATGGCGTGTTGGGCTTCATGATGTTCATGCCATTCTCATTATTAATTTAGGATTTATTTTTGAGTTGTAATAATTAAGTTCATTAAACATTTAATTGTGGGTTTAAGTCTTTGTGTTTAGTTATGGGCTAAGTAATTACTTGTCCAATTATCTTACATGATAATTAGGAAAGTAATTTAGGAAGTTATTCTTTTAAAATTTTAGTTTCCTAAATCAACATTAGGGTTTTGTTTTGTAGCCTATTTAATGGCCTTCTTTTACACGTTAATGATAACATGAAATTTGACAAAACTTTAGCTTTGCTAAATTTATTTGCAGCTGTGAAAAGTTGTGAAGAACGTGATTATTCAATTGATTTCAGTTGAATGTTCATAAGACCCGCGAAAACCTTTAGTGAGGAGCTTTAGGTTGAGCTTACACGTTCTAGATTTATAGAATACGCCGAGCTGAGGATGTTTAGCTATTGATTTACATTAGTTGGACTGAATCTTTTTGTGATAACGTTGGGGTTTGGTTGATTTCTTCCATTCCTTCTCGTTCAAAATCTTGTTTCGTTTCATTGTTTTTTTTTCCGCATTGTGTTGTTTGATGTTTGTTCGTGATTATTGAGAAACAACGATCCAAAGGGTGTGGAAAACGTGTGGATTAGAACTCAAAAGCTACTCCATTCGTATCAGACAGTTGCAAAGATGCCCCCGTTTCTCCTACTTGCACCCAGTTCCAGAAGAAACTCACAACATAAGCATTTTTTTTTTGGAAAATATGTATTTGCATAGATTAAAAGAAAAAACAGTGCCGGCCATACCCGATCACACTGTTACAAAAGGGAAACTAAAAAGTGAGGAGTACTACTCCTTTACATAAGCATTCATGAGAGAAAATAACAGCAAATAGAGAAGATCTACTTAGATAAAGTAGATAGTTTATGTTTGCCAACAAAGGCATTCCTAACCTAACTAGAGGGCTTAAAAAGTCAGCCCATCTACGTTCATTTACATCAATAAAGATCATGACCTTTCAGCCCAAATTCAGCGCAGTTCAGCCCAAAAAATTAAAATATGAAGTAGCGGTGGCCCAGTCCACTCTTGAGACCTAAAGTCAGGCCCAAAGAGTAGCCGGCCTGTTCACCATATAAGCCCGAGTCTGCCCAATTTAGCCCATTCAGTCCAAACAGGTTGTAGCCCAATTCACCATTTCAGCCCAAATACCCTAAATCCAAAACTAGGTTGCTATAATCACCACCACAAACAGCGTATGATTTCAGCAGCAACACAGCAGAATCCATACATACAGATTCGTCTGAAGGCAATTGTAACCATCAAAGTCGCAATACAAACAATTCAGGTGCTCAACATTCACATACTTGGCCTAAAAACATGCTCTTTCATCCGAGCAAAGTCTAATGATCAGGAGATAATCAGACCAAAATTCTGGCCAATCCACCATCCAAGGAAGCAAAAGAAAACCACATAGCAGCAACACCATCAAGTAGAAACATGATCCCTTGGATTCATGCCTTAAATTTCATGAAAGTCTAATCAATGTCAGCAGTAGTACACTATACAGAGAACCAGACCACAGTTCACCATCCACCAAAACCACACAGCAGCAAGCATAACTAGGATAGAGATTTTAGACTAGCTTTTCACAGTGTTATAGACCACAATTCACTAAACCACAGAAGTCCCAAAACGCCAAATCATAACAAGTCCATACACTTTAGTGAAACGTTTAGAATCATGCATTAACAAATGGCCAATCTGATCTAGCATCAATAACCAGGGGCCATCATATACTATAAAACCTTACCTTGGATTCCAGCGTTTCCCTTCCGAGTAGCATATAAACGGATTCCTGTCTCTAAGCTTCCGGTCAAATAAGACACTTGCTTTTGGACTTACTAAAGCCTCTATATACTTTGTTTACTTTGTAGGTTTTTGGCTTTTTTCCATTCTGTCAAGAAAACTATTTAGCAAATCCTGTGGCTCATCCTCAAAACTGTGTTCTGTCCAACACTCATAATCATCATTCTTAGGCTCTAAATCAGTTGGGATGACTTGAAGGTGAGCTAGGTCAGATGTGGAGCTATCTCTATGAATTTGTGACCATTCTCCTTCATTCCAGAACAGCGTTGGCATAGCTTGAATAATTTCTCTCTCTGTCATAACCCTGTCTCTGCCTTTGCTCTTGTTTGAAGGTTCCCCTGGTTCACCTTCCTCCCAGCTGATTGACACACTAATCCTTTCCGAATTCAGTGCTTTGTCTGTCTCCGAAACTGTCGTTGGAAGATCAGTTGGGCCTTCTTGGAATGGCACAATGGCTAAAGGAGGGAGCTCAGGAGTATCTGATTCCACTTGTTGGCTATGAGCAAACTCCAATATCTGACCAAGATTGGCCAAGAATTGGCCCAGAGAACTCTCTTCAAAAGTTTCAGTCAGGCACTTAGTACCAGTCTCTTCAGCTTCAACCCTGTACACAGTGGCTGGGATCTGCTCACTATGCAAAATATCCATGTCCGTAGGAACCGAATCAGTATTGGTCTTTTTAACAACATTCTCAGAATCTTTTTCAGCGTTTTTGATCACAAGAACCCATATTTTCTTCTTGCCTTTCTCAGAACTTACCTTCCTGCGAGAACGCATTGGATTGCACTAGCTTTCAAGATGTCCCATTCGCCGGCATTTGGTGCAATATTCCGGGGGGTCTTCCACCTCAATATGCTGCCATTTCCCCTTATCTTGACTTCCTATCCATACACGCTGGGGACGAGGGAGAAGCACATCCATCTCCACAAGAACTCTTGCCTCACTTGGTCTCTAAATTTTGTTAGCAAATGCAGTAGCTCTGTCCACTCTAAGCGGATTACCAACTGCTGATGCAATAGATAGTAGTGATTCTTTGTCAAAGAGATGTAGTGGAAGCTGCGGCATTCTAACCCAGACTGGTGCTACTGACGACTCACAATCTATGCTAAAATCCGACCATCTGAAGATTCTTGCCGGAAAACCCGAGAATGTCCAAGTCCGACGAGCCCACATCTTGTGGAATTCGCTTTCTAGGCCAAATTTAAAGAAGATGTGCCGGTAATCTAAAAGCCCGGAATAGACCTCACCTGAAAATAATGCCGCCAGGAGGTCTTTCCTGATTACTGCCATAGAAGGTTTTCCGTTGCTAAATTTCCCAATTAGGGTATCGCAGTATGGTTGCGCGAGACGGTCTTAATCTTCCTTGGACAGGGGCAGGGCCGGTTCTCCCATATGTGACGATAGTGGCCTGAATTTGGTGAAGAGGAAAGAGGCATCGATTTGGTCTGGGCATCCGGAGAGAGCAGGGTCCTCCTCTCTGTTGGCTGCTGAATCGGATACCACTTGACAATAAGATTTCGGTTGCTCCGCCACCATAGCCGGCTGAGGAACAGACATGGGGTTTTGGATTTCCGCCGTTGACGAAGGGGCTGAAGGGGCAGCTTGCTTCCCCAATGGAAGGGGAGAGCTCAGCTGTAGAGGAGTTAGAGCTGTAAGCCTAGGGTTTCTCCTGAGCATGGACGCTGCGAGGGGGGAAAGATTTGGCGAGTAGTAGATGAGCTGAGGAGGGAGCTTTTAGGGGCAAGGGGGGTTCCGACATAGTTCTAGGGTTGGTGGAGCAAATCGGAGCCATTGGGGTAAACTTCACTGTGGCTGCCATAGAGCAGAGAAGCCAGTTAGTTCAAAGGCTTGGTGGCTCCGGCCTGAGACTATGGTTTGCCGGAGTCTCCAACCTTTCGTTCCTAATACTAAAAATTCCAGCCAAAGTATATCGGGTGAGAAAGAAGCGGGTAAGATGACGTGGCAATTAAGTACACACAAAGAGCTTTCCATAACATCCAAGATCTCTTCATTTGGTTTAGTATTAAGAAAGATACACTCAAATGAAGAACACCAATATTCTGCCCAAAACCAAAGCTAGCAAATTAAGCATATTAAGGTTTTCCTCCAACCTTCTTAAGCATCATTTACACTCTTGAAACTCTTTCCTTACCATTTAACATCACACACATATTTGCCCTGTTTAATCTTCATTTTTGGTCTTTTTTACCATTTTAGCACATCAAGTTATAAACCACATAAGAGCACAAAATGGCATAAATCACTACACATTTGCATGAAATTCAAGGCAACAGCTAAGTGAAATAACACATATAAGTTGGTATGAAACCAACTTATCAAATTCCCCCACACTTGAACTCTTGCTTGCCCTCAAGCAAGGACACAAAACAAAACTCTCAACCAAATCTCTTGCTCTCAAATTGAACACGGCCCATACACACTCTCCACACAAACAATGCTTCATTTGTGAACTTTGGTAGAAAAACCTTCCTATCCATTTCAAACACAATTCACACCATTGTTGGATGTTCTCATTCCTTTTATAACCAATTGGTAGCTAATGTTAAAGACATGCTCAACTCTTCATGGTAATCACCAAAACAAAGCTGTACTCATTTAACACTTTAACAAAGATGTGTGAGTTGTGTGCAAAGGCTTTCATACTTCTCAAGTCTTACTTATGTTCAAAGCAATGGTAGAGAATGCAAATAATTAATTAGTAGCCCTTCAAAGCTCTCAACTTGTAAACATCGTATAGACATAAATGCACCATATTAAGGATCAATGGCCGCCCTCGTTTCTTACCACTCTTTCCCCCAGGTTGTCATCCTTTAGTACTTTACCTTCGTTTGCACATGACATTATTACTCTGGGGTACTCATTGTCTCACCAAATATTGCCTTGGGTTTTAGGGCTTTTGAATTCCATCCCCACTCATACGGATTATTCTCAACAGATGCACACTTTGTGTAATAGAGTAGTCCCGTAGAGGAGTGGTTCATATTGTGTACTTTTGGAACATTGTCCACGCTTAGCATCCAGTACATATAACATTTGGCATAACCTGCCTTTTCTAACCAAATCATTTCCTCTAGTGCAAAAATGTCTCTACAAGTTCTCAAGGAGTACTTAACTTGATAAATGAAAATTTTTCAAACAAATTCTCTACTTCTCACCTTTTCACATAAGTTTAACAATCCAAGTATGTATGCCTTTTTAGTGCTTAAAAACAACCATGTTAAAGTGCAAACTTTCCTACTAGGTTTTAACTCTTACCACTTAGTATTGAGCTATCCCCACCACTTTGAGCCCTTTATTCAAACCTATTCAAATTCAAACCAAACTCTAGTGTTAATGTGTTTTCCATAGATAGTTAAGTTTTTCTACAAGAAAGATTCAAATTGTGTTCTTTAGTATCATATTTTCTCAACAGTTCAACACAAAATTTGTTTGGCTCTCTAAATGCAACTCACTATAAAACTTTGCACCACTTGTCTTCAAACTACACAAACATCACTTATTTGCAAAAAATTTAAAATTCGCACAAAAAATGAAAAACACAACATATACTAAGTAGAATATGCAAAAGCTCAAAATAACACAACAAAACTTAAAAGTAACATACTTTGCATCACATAGCACCAATGAACTTTCATGACAAAAAATAAGCATATAAAGTCCAAGAGACACAAACCATAGCAAACATTCCCTCTCCCACACTTAAAACTGACATTGTCCTCAATGTAAAGTAAAGAGAGATTTAGGATCTCCCTGGTGGTGATATGTTATGAATTCCAATGTTTGCTCTGTGTAGTGTCTGTGTCTGAAGTTCTTGTTTGCATGAAAAACTTCCTGCACATGGTGAAAAACAAAGCTTATTAGAAATTGCTCACTCAAGTACCCTACATATTGGTGCAAAATAAACATGACATGGAGGTAGCATGCAATCAAAGTGTCGCACCAAGACTAGGTGTCATGGTGGTGTAAAAATATGCAACTAGTAACACTAAATGGCACATGCAAAATTCATGCTTGTAATGTAAAATAAAGTGATAGTTTGAAGCACGGGAATGGTTCATGACTCCACTTCCCCACACTTAGCCTCATGTGTGCATGGCTTATTTCCCTTGCAATTCCCTCATTTGCATACACCTACATCATGAGTGACCTTGGTGAGTATAAACAAAAATTCAAAATAACATAACAATTATTTGAACCAAGAACTGAAGTAAAGGTAAAATGAGAGAAGTAGTTCTGGGTTTTGTAGTCTCCAGCTAAACTTTATTTATGTAACTTTATTCTTCAAGAATCGGAATAACCCTCTCTGTACCAGAAAAATGATATTTCATAAGAACTCATTATCCTCCTATAGGGCACTTGAAGAATAAGTCCAATGAAGTGCTTAAGCTCATGCATATAGGGAGCAATCTCTACAAATTTTACTTTGAACCACTGAGGCTCCCCCATTGTAGGCACCTCTTTTTCGTCATCCACCTTTAAAGGCTCTCCTATTGAAGGCAACTCATTCACTTCATCCACCACACTAGGCTTTCCATCCCTGCAAGGCTCAACCAAAGCTTGTACATCCATGGTCTCAACAAACGTATCAGTAAGCTCAAAACCACCAGTAAGTTAAAAAATGGATTCATCAATAAAGCAATTTTCCACTATGTTAGCTATGTCATTAAAAATTTTCATATCTTCATCATCTAGACAAACATGGGGAATTTTTAGAGTCTCTTCTTTGTTAACAACACAGAAAGCATTATCATCAATTAACAAGAGTATCTCATTTTGCACTTCTTGTGAGTCCTTATTTAGACATGTAGATTCAATCATCAGTCCAAGAGTTGGTTCCTCAACCAGAGTTTCAAACAGTGTGTTGACATTCCCACTAGCCATGGCAACATTATCTTCACTCAAGATATCACAATGATCATCAAGAAGTGTCTCTATACAATTCACAAAGCTATCAAAGGGAGAAGACTCTAATGAATGGTTATCAACATCATTTGACTCATGGAATTCAATAAAATTAATGCAAGACTCCGTATTAGACACACTTCTCATTATGTCACTTAGAGACCTCAAAACCCTCAACTCATCAACATCAAACTCATCACCGGAGCCATCATCCTCACTAAAATAGCTAAAGTTTGACTCATGCAACAAAGGCTTATTTACAATGTATCTTTGTGAGGCTACTTCAATATTTTTATATTCCACCTCCCAAGGATTCGTTTCACCCCATTCATCATTGGCATGCATATCAAAATGATCATCCTCAGGAGTTGGTGTCTTAGAAAAAAAGAAGTACCTTCTAAGTGGTATTGTGCATCTAGAATTGGTGTCTCAATTTGTTCCCACAGGTTGCCAATTAACACATTGATTCGATCAAATCTCAAATTCTGCCTTTGAACTTCCTCTTCCATTTGAGTCAACCGCGTTTCACCATAAGAACTTGCATCAAGTCTATCCAAAACTTGAGACAACATGTCTTCCACAGAGAGTCTTTGGTTCCCAATGAGATATGTCTTGTTGCTTTGTGATTGATTGTGCCATTGCTCCTCATATGATGGTGGAGAGAAGTCCCTAAATCTCCTAAGTGTTGGCTGTGTGTAATGATAAGAGCCAAAAGAGTCCCCATACCACCTAGACATGTTTGGGATATTTGTTATGTGCAATATCCAATTTCAGTGAAGTTCAATCTCCTGCACTTACCACAAATACACCACAGTAGATAACAAAATACAAAAATAAGAAAAACAACAAAATTTCCCAAATTGAAACATAACAAAACTACTAATATACACAAAAACAAAACAGATCAACTCAAAATTCAAGAAAACCGTGCCTTTTCCAGGGCAGCGGCGCCAAATTATGATAGGAGTTATCGCGGCTCGTCAATTTATCCTATTTCACTAACTATAGCAGCAGTGAGCTAGGTTCGTTCCACAGAGAAAAGGAGGTATCAAGAAATTTAGAAGTTGTTCAAGTTGTTGTCTCAAAGGTCAAATCAAGACTCAAAGGTAATAGCCACAACTAACAGAAAGTAAGTTAAATGAAATCACAACAAACAGAAACAATCACAAAGAAATTACACGAATAAGTAATGAGGTAGGATCACAGTAGATTTAAACAGATAATCTAGGGCTTCTTCCAGGTGAATGCAAACTTTCCAGCACATTACTACTAACGTACATTCATATCAATTGAGGAGAAGGCAACTGGAGACCTAAATTGTAGTTGGCATGATGTCCACACTTCAATTCTAGTCTCCCAACACCATCCTATCCTATGATGGGGCCTAAGGATGGTGAAGTAGAACCTTAGCCTTTCTCAATTCTCTACCCAAATTACTCAAGAAATTATCTTCTAGAATCTCCCATGGTGAGGCCCGATTCTAGCTTGTAATTCATCATTCAAGTTAGAAAATCTCTTATCACCTTGTTCTCCCAACTTCACAGTCTAAGAGATTCATATGGTGAGGCGTAGCTCTAAGACATATACAAATGCAATCAGGTTTAAGAACTCTTGCATTCTTTGGTTCTCATTCATGAATTCTTAGCTGAATCTTAAGAAATAAGATTCAACTCAGCATGGTGACAGCAATCAAATCCCATTCCAACCAATGCAGATCCAATGCAAGAACTTAACAAGTTTACAAATTCAATCTAGATTATGTTGTATTTCTCTTCTTAGATTGTTAATTATACTGCACATTATCAATTCGACCAAGCATTCACCCATTAGAAACCTAGATTATCACTCACTAGCCAGAAAACTCCATTTCCAATTCACGATCAACAGATTGGAAGACTAAGCAGTTCATGTTCATCAATTGGAAAGAGTTTACAAATTAAGATGTCTCGGAAGCTTCCAATTCTCAAAAGGATTGTGAATTGCCTTCTCAAATGCAAGGAGATTTACAATAATCGGAACAATTCCTCGATCGGAATCCAAAATGGAGCTCAAATGCTAGAGAGAGAAACTAGAGAGAGAAAGTAGATCTAGAAAATTTATTCCCGCTCTCTCTAGATCAAAACTTGGTTACACAATGAAATCCTATCTAATGAATGAATAATAGTCCAGGAATCCCCTTCACATATTAGCTACCTTCCCTATATATAGAGTCATGAAATGTAACTAATACGCAAACATAAAACTCCTAAGATATTACAAGAACACCCTTCAAAGGAATGCTTAAAATCAGCCCAAGAAGTGAAAATTCGAAGTTAGGAGCATCACTCCAGCAATTCCGCGCCTTCAAGCTTGTCAGCTTCACGCCTTCAGTCTGTTCCAGCGCCTTCGTGCTTAAGCAATTCACGCATTCACTCCTCATAAGTCAAGCGAAGGAATCAGAACTTTTCGGCGCCTCCGAGCCAAAGGACTCTACGCCTTCATCCGACTGTCCAAGACCTGAGAATCAGACTCTAACATTTAGCCAATTTTCCAGCACTTCACAACTCCAGCAGTCTCCTCGCCCACGCTCGCTCGACGAATCCTCGCCCTAGCTCCACGAAGCCTCGCCCTAGCTCCACGAAGCCTCGCCACTAGCACAAGAAGCCTCGCCAAATGCTGCTTGTGAGTTGTGTGCGATGGAGTAAGACGTGAGTGAAAAACAAATGCTATGAAATGAAATGATGAAAGAAAGTAAGGATTCATGGAATAAAGAAAATGTGAATGCAAATGAAATGTAAAGACTAATGAGTGTTTGATAAGATGAAAATGAAATGCTGCTGCATGTCTTACTCATGAAATGGAAAATAGTGCAATTGAAACCATTCTCAAATCAAGGATTACAAAATGAATGCATACATGAAGTTGCAAAGTGTTATGAAGAAGACAATGAAACCTAAACCCACATACTACGCATGGACATAAGCAAGACTAGGAAGATATATGCAAAGAATGAGTGCAAAGTGTGTGGAGTGTGAGAGTTCGTCGCATGAGCTCGTTGCAAGCTCATGCGACGAAGTGAGCTAGTGTGTGCGACGAAGTGTGTTTCCATGCGCGGCGAAGTGAGTGCTCCTGTGCGACGAGGTGAGCTTATGTCCAACCTCTGGCCTTGATTCTTTATGAATTTGGAAAAACGTAAAACATAAAATTTGTAGCCTTATGTCTTAGCTTTCCATAGCATTTTGAATCCCTCCATTTGGAGCTAGCACGAGGGAGTTATGGAAACAATACTGAAGTGTGGTAGAGAGAAAATTTCAGCTCGACGAAGCATCGCCAGCGCTCCACGAAGTCTCGCCAAATGCTGCACGAAGTCTCGCCAAATGCTGCACGAAGCCTCGCCATCCCACCGAGAGGCTGCAGCTTTGTGTAAGTGAGGACAGCGTACTAAGCTAGGGTGAAATGTGAGTGTGAAGTTTGTGATGTGAAGATGAGTGTGAGTGGAATTGGTGTCTTGAATGTTTGCAAGAACAACAATCGACGTCTATGCAAATTATGTGTCTCTTAGCATCTGAATTGGACTTTGTGGTGAACATCAAAGTTTTAGCTCTTTCTCTTGGCTTTCTATTGGTTCCAGAATCAACACCATTGGAGATCTATAGCTCTAGATATACACATTCCACCAAACTGTGGCAACATGAAATCAAAGATGAAAACTTGAAGGGACAGTTGCAAAGATGCCCCCGTTTCTCCTACTTGCACCTAGTTCAAGAAGAAACTCACAACATAAGTAATTAAGTACACACAATGAGCTTTCCATAACGTCCAAGATCTCTTCATTTGGTTTAGTATTAAGAAAGATACACTCAAATAAAGAACACCAACATTCCGCCCAAAACCAAAGCTAGCAAATTAAGCATATTAAGGTTTTCCTCCAACCTTCTTAAGCATCATTTACACTCTTGAAACTCTTTCCTTACCATTTAACATCACACACACATTTGCCCTGTTTAATCTTTATTTTTGGTCTTTTTTTACCATTTTAGCACATCAAGTTATAAACCACATAAGAGCACAAAATGGCACAAATCACTACACATTTGCATGAAATTCAAGGCAACAGCTAAGTGAAATAACACATATAAGTTGGTATGAAACCAACTTATCAATAAACAATATGATTACAAAAGGTAATTAACAAAAATACCAACAACAAAAAAAACTTATTACTGTTATAAAAATACTATAAAAACTTGTAATATTATTGATGAGGGTTGAATTTTACTACAAGTATAATACCTCATAAATATATTTCTAATACAACGAGTATTCTTCAGTTCATAGGAGTTCAACTTCTTATCAGCAATTATTTTTATTACTCATGTATGATTAAGAGTTACAATTCTATTACAACTCATGCACTACAACAAACCCTTCTTTAAGGTACATTATTAGAGTTTCAATACAACTCTAATTCAGGTATGTATTCTATAAATACCTCCCTTCCATCACTTTGGAAGGGGATTCGATATTCGTATTCTGAATTGCATATCGATAAACACTTAGGGCTCATAACTTACTTAAGCTTCAAAGTTTATTCCCTGGGTCAATCTCAGGGACTTCTTGCAGGTATTCGGCACGTTTCGGACGACCCAAAGACCTGCCAGTGACACTTTGAAGGCGTGAGATTTTCTAGACTCATCAATTGGAGCCCACTGTGGGACAAAAGACAATTATGCCTACTACTCGTTTACAATTGTCAAAATGTGACAAACAACCTGCTTGGAATTCTCCTGATCCTGATCATCAGGAGGAGAAAAATCCTCCTTTATGGGAAGATCATGCGAATTCATCCACCAGTACTCCTATTCGAGACGAAAGAGGTTCTGATCCTCAGAACCAAGATGGAAGTTCATTTCCCTTCATTGATTTGAATTCACCGGATGTACTCAAGTTTCTGATCGAAAATGGAGAACGAATTCAAACGATGATAGTGAATCATGCTCAGGTTAATTTGGCCAAACGAGAAGCTCATACTGCTCGATAGTGAGAAGAACGGAATCAAGTAATCCGTGAAAGAGATCTCCATCAGAAACTTTAGGAAGAGCATGAGCAAAGGGTGAGAGCTGAGGAACGTGCTAATAAAAGGATCAAGATCATATTTCAATCTCATCTCGCCGAAGAGATTCAAGATCTCCGATCAGAAACAAAAGGCAGGTGCATTATCATCAACACACAAGAGCAGAAGATCGTCGTGATGACTTGTGTATTTCATATGAACCGCCAAGAGATTAAAACCTACAATTTGGGGATATAGGTCAATCGGACCAGTCACTCACTTCACGACCAAAATGTAATAGCGCTTCAGAGATAACTTCTCCATTTGTGGATGATGTAGAAATTATCCTCTTCCACATTGTTTGAAAATGCCAAATTTGTTGCGTTATAATGGTGAAGCGGATCCATCAGAACATCTGCATCATTATGTTCAAAGTATCAGGATTTATAATTATCCAGATCAAATCCTATGCAAATGTTTTGGCATAACGATGATGAGAACTGCCCGATTGTGGTATAACAATCTTAAACCTAAGACTTTTCATGATTTCAATTACATCTCAGAAACTTTTAAAAATAGATTTGTGCAACGAGAAAAGTTTGTGAAAACAAGCGTTGAGTTACTTAATGTAAAACAAGGAGATTCAGAGTCATTAACTCAGTACGTTGATAGATTCATAAATGAAAGTTTAGAAGTGGAGCACAAATCGGAGGAAGTGGTGATTGGAGCTTTCACAAACGATTTACGACCTGGAAGGTTGTACAAAGAGTTTGTAACAGATCCTCCTGTCAGCATTGAAGACATGATGAAATGAGCTCTGAAATTCGCAAAAGGTGAAGATGTGGATAAGTGAAAACGAGATAATGATTGAGGAACTGAAAAGAAGAAGGAAGAAAAAGCTAAAGCATCTGGTGGTGGAAACTGAAAACAAAAATTCAATAAAGTGTTATACAACTCGTTTACGACTGGTGAAGACAAGAATTACACTTTTCTGAATAAGACACGAACCAAAGTACTTGCTGTCCTGGAGAACAAAGGAATGGCAAGATATCCACAATGGATTTCAGGCCCAGAAAACAAAAGAAATAAGATGTTCTTTCGTAAGTTTCATAATCAACATGTTCATGCTACTGAACATTGCAAAGATCTCAGGAAATATATAGAAGAGTTGATTTAGAACGGTCATTTAAAGGAGTTTGTCCGTATTGGAAATTCATCAAACCGACTTAAAGATAAGAAAGATCCAGATCATCCTGATGAAAAAAGGAGAAGAGATAATAGTAATGGCAGAAATCCCGATTCAGATAAGAACATCAAGGGAGTAATTCACACTATTATCGGAAGACCCTATGATGGGGATTCAATGACCTCCAAAAAATCGAAGAACAGAGGAAATTCGGAACAAGAACCAGTTCATAAACGGTTCAAAGCAACAGATACCATCACCTTCTCAGAAGAAGATGCGGTACCGACCAGATTTCCACATACCAACACATTGCTAATTAAAGCAATCATCGCTAATAAGGAAGTCTATAGAGTATATGTAGACGACGGCAGTTTGACCGATATTCTCTATTACGAAACTTGCCAAAAAATGGGTATTGACAAGAAACAGTTAAAACCTTGTCATTCACACCCTATCAGCTTTTCAGGAGAAACATCGATGCCAATCGGAACGATAAACCCGCCAGTGACTTTGGGAGAATATCCCAAGGAAAGACTCATTTATGTTGAGTTCATTATCCTAGATGTCACGTCTGCATACAATGTTATTCTAGGACGACCTGCCATGGTGTAGTTAAAGGCTATCTGGTCCCTATATCATCTTGTCATGAAATTTACTACAGATGCTGGAGTTTCAACGATACGAGATGATCAGAAGTTGGCAAGAGAATGTCATATAATTACTTTGAAAGGAAATAAAAACAAACAGGTAGCAAACATTAACTACGTCGAAACAGGAAACCGAACTGAACTTGTTGTGTTAACAGAAGAGGTTGAAGCTATTTCTTTGGACGAAAATCAAACAGACAAGACAGTTCTCATCGGTTTATCGTTACCAATGGGAATAAAAAGATCATTAACTAATCTTTTGTCTGAGTTCAAAGATGTTTTTTCTTGGAGTCCAGACGACATGAAAGGAGTATCAGCTGATCCGATGGCTCATAATTTGAACATTGACAAGTCTGCTAAGCTAGTTAGACAAAAGAAGAGGAAGTATGCGCCAGATCGTAATCGAGACATATCTGAGGAATTTGACAAGTTGTTACAAGCAAAGATAATTAGAGAGGTGTTTTATCCGACCTGGCTTGTAAATCCTGTCATAGTTCTGAAACCAGATACTTCTTTTAGGATGTGCATTAATTACACAAATTTGAACAAGGCTTGTCCAAAAGATTGTTATCCGTTGCCGATAATTGACCAAAAAGATAGAAACTTTCTTGGGCGATGTGAGAGAGACTTTGGAAAAACTGCGTGAAATTGGTCTAAAGTTGAACCCCAAGAAGTGCACATTTAGAGTTGGATCAGGAAAATTCCTCAGTCATATGATTTCAAATCATGGGATTGCAGCAAATCTAGAGAAAGTTAAAGCTATCTTGGACATGAAACCACCTCAAAACTTAAACGAAGTTCAGAGACTCACATGTCGTTTAGCTGCTCTAAATCGTTTTTTGTCAAGGCTGATCGCAGCCTTCCATTCTTTAAATTATTAAAAAAGGCAAAAGCCTTTGAGTGGAATGAGCGTTATGACAGGGCGTTTGAAGAGCTGAAACATACCTGACAAAACTAAAAGTTTTGTCCACCCCCGTTCATGGTGAAACCTTGTGTCTATACTTAGCAGCAAGTGATGCAGCAATCAGTGCTGTTTTGATCAGAGATGATCAGGGAATACAAAAATCGGTATACTACACAAGTCGTGTTTTGCAAGGTACCGAATAGAGGTATCCGACGATGGAGAAATTGGCACTTGCACTCATACATGCTTCAAGAAGACTGAAATTTTATTTTCAAGCGCATGAAATTCATGTCTTAACAAATAAACCACTAAGGCAAGTTCTGCAAAAACCTGATTCCTCAGGAAGGCTTATGAAGTGGGCAATTGAGTTGGGGGAATATAACATCACTTTCTCACCTTGGATGGCAATAAAAGGTCAAGTACTTGCTAATTTCATAGCAAAAGTTTTTGTTATGGTGGAAGACCTTTTAAAGGAGGATGATCTGAAAAACCCTTGCAAAGAAATAAAAGGTTTTTGGATTTTATTCATGGACATAGTATCAAGTGAGAATAGATCAGGAGATGGGTTAATATTAACAAACCCAAATGGACAAGAATTCACTATGCTTTACAGTTTGAGTTCAAGGCAACAAATAATGAAGCAGAGTATAAGGCGTTAATAACTGGGATGAAGTTAGCCTAACAAATGGGAGTGAAAAAGTTACAAGTTTAAAGTGATTCTCAACTCATTGTCAACTAAGTAACTGGAGGGTATGAGGCTCGAGATCTGAATATAAAGAGGTATTTAGAGAAAATTGAAGTCCTCAAGAAGAAATTCCAAGAAGAAATTCCAAGAGTTTCTGATCGAACGACTACCCCGAGCTCAGAACAAACGAGCAGATGCACTTAGCAAGTTGGCATCATCAGCGCATGTTCACCTCACAAAGAAAGTTTTGGTTAAGGTTTTGCCAACTCAAAGCATTGAAGAGTTGCAAGTCTTAGTAGTCGAAAATGTGGGAGATACTTGGATGACTCCAATATTAACTTCTTATCAAATGGAGAATTACCACAAGACAAAGCTTCAACTCGAAAATTGGTACTGCGATCAGCCAGGTATGCTATCAGAGATGGAGTCTTGTTTAAAAAGGGTTATCTCATGCCTTGGTTGCGTTGTATAGGGCCCGATCAGGCAACACTTGTTTTGAAAGAAATCCATCTAGGATCATGTGGGAGCCAAGTCGGAGCACGCATGTTGGCTAAAAAGGTCATGCGATCAGAATATTACTAGCCTACGATAAGCGCAGATTCTCATGAATTTGTGCAAAAATGTCCCAAGTGCCAGATCCATGCCATTGTCAGACGTGTTCCACAAATCGAGATGATCACTATCCAAGGTCCATGGTCGTTCGCTCAATGGGGAATGATATCGTGGGACCCTTTCTTAAAGCTCCTGGGCAGCTTAAGCACTTGATAGTGGTTATCGCTTACTTCACAAAGTGGGTAGAAGCTGAACCACTTGTGCAGATTTCTGGGAAGAGTATGGTTAAGTTCGTTGGAAGCAAATAGTATGCAGGTTTGGAATACTGAACACAATTATATCCGACAATGGCACGCAATTTGCAAGCAACCCATTCAGAAGTTGGTGTGAAGAGCTGAATATAAGACAGCACTTTACCTCAGTAGCACATCCGCAAGTAAATGGGCAAACTGAGGTCACTAACAGGATAATAGTTCAATGTGTGAAGATAAGGCTGAAAAAAGTTCTATGGGCATATCGAACTACCCCAAGAACAGCAACCCGAGAAACTCCGTTCAGCTTAGCTTATGGCTCTAAAGTCGTAATACCTGCCAAAATTGGACTCCTAAGCCCAAGGACAATCCACTACATTTCAGAAGCTAATTTTGAAGAGGTATGATTAAGCTTGACTTGTTAGAGGAAAAATGTGAGATGGCACACCTTGCAGAAGCTAAGTACAAGGCTGAAATGGCTCATTATTATGATCGGCGAGTCAGAAAAATTCAATTGTGACCTGGAAATTTGGTTCTACTGAAGAACGAAGCAAGCTGAGTTGAAGGCCTCAAGAAGCTCGATCAAAACTGGGAAGGACCTTATAAGGTCGCTCAAGTCAGAGGAGCGGGATTTTATAAGTTGGAAACTCTTGATGGACGAACTATCCAGAGGATGTGGAATATCACCAACTTACGAAGATACTATAAGTAACTTTAGTTACTTTTTCAATTCATTTTTATAAAGTTAAGCACATTGATGCTTCAATAAGTGTAATTCAACCTAAATGCTACACATCAATAAAATAGCTCATTATGAGTTCATTTTGATTACAATGATTTCGATTTCAGATCATATCATTAATTTTCCGCCAAAAAGGAAAATATGCAAATCAATGTTCAATTCAGTTCAAATTAGCTGATTTCACATCATATTATTGATTTTTCGCCAAAAAAGGAAAACGTCCAAATCAGATGCAAATCAAATTCGATTCAATTCGAATTAACTGATTTCTCATTATATCGTTAATTTTCCACAAAAAAGGAATAAAGTGCAAATAAAGATTGATTCACTTCTAAATATTCGATTAAATCATATCATCAAGTTCAATTCACTTCAGATTAAATGATTTCACGTCTTGACGAAGGTATAAATTTGAACTAGTTAATCGCAAATCATATTCTTAATTCGTGGCGAATGTGAAACAAAATTTAATTTCATTAGTAGTGCTCAACAAGATCGATTCAGGTCAAAGTCTTATCAATTGAATGTAACTCAAATCATTTGTTTGTGATAATTCAAGTCGGACTGTCCAAATGAAAAACAAAATATGATTCAAATGACATCAATATATGTTGAGAAAATATTCAAATTGAAGAAGTCAAATGCATTGATATGAAAGACCAAATATTGGTCGACTACTGTTCAGGAACTTTAACATACAAAATCCTACATCACTATCACAAAACTTTTGAGCATCAAGGTTTAGTTTTCTTCTTTGCGGTTTTCTTGCGAGGACGGAGGGACATACCAACGGCCATCAATCTGCACCAACTTCAGATCAGCAAATGCTTGGTTTAAGGCCTCATCAGATTCGATGTTATAGCCTTTCTCAGAAGTTATGTCCACTCCAGGACATATTGGGCCAAGTGCAACCAAGGCTTTATGATAGCCAAGGTTACGAGCAGGAGCACACAACTGCGCAAGCAAATTTCTTCCCTCGTTGGAAGATAGAAAGTTAGAGATGAGTTGAGAAGAGCCCTCTCATTCCAAAAAAGTCACCCAAGCTGATAACTCCTTATTTTTTGCCTCTAACTCCTTGTTAGAAGAGCGAACGGTCTTGAAATAATTTTGAACGAGATCAACTTCCTTCTTCTGATCGGTGGTTCTCTTCTCCTCAGCTTCAAGCAAAGATGAAAGAGTTGTAATTCTTATTTTAATTTTATATCGTATTTTTATTTTTATAAGATCCTGCATATTTGGTATCAGAGCCATCTTTCATTCAATCTCTTTTAAATATTTAAACTCTAAACTTTTATTAATACTTTAGTTAATTAATCAACCCAAAGAATAAGGAGCTGTAAGGATTGGTAAGCGGTTGAGTAGCCTTGTGAATCCGTTGGTAAGCCATTGCATCGTCAGCCTAAGGTGTTCCCGGTTAGGCACTCCTGTGTTCCCCATACATTCTGCATTCTTCGTGTTGCATTAAGCAACTAAGGTACGTTTTAAAAGTTATGAATTTAAATACTTTTAAGAAATTTGTTTAATTTTGGCAATAATACTAATTTAGCAGATGTAGATAATATTAATCAAAGTCATGAAATACAGTTTGATATAAACTCAAAAACTTTAAGTTCTGTTTATCATATAGGTAATTTAAGCTTTAATAATTCCTACTCAGTTAAAATACATGAACAAGATTTAACATTTAAAGAAATTTCAAAAACTATAAAATTACTGTCTAACATTGCAATTAATAAATATAAAGGTCAAGGATTTAAATATATTCATTATGGAATAATAAAAGTATTAATCAAACCTATGCATAGAATAGGTATTAATAATCCTATATTTATAGCATTAAGAGATAGAAGATTAATAGAGTATCAAGATTCAATACTTGCTTTAATTCAAACTAATATATGTGATGGTTCAATATCATTCAATTGTGTACCTAATTTTTAGTTAGTTTTGGATGATGAATTAATTATTGATTCATTAGTTATGGATATACAGATAGATCAACATAAAATTGATACTAGAAGTCGTAGTTTTGTAATTCAATATAAAGTATGTTTTAAATTGTTAAAAACTTTAATAGATCCAAGATTAAATTAGAACAAACAAATAATGAAGAAACAGTTAATATTTGAAGAAGATTCTACTAAATCATCAGTATATATTCCAAAAACTTTAAAGTGGGATGAAATCACGATTCCACAAACTTTTACAATAATTCCTCAAATTCAATCAAGAAATATACAACAAAGTAATACCTCAAAGATAATTAAACAAGATGATGGAAGTATTATAATACACTTTGATGAATTAAGATCTAATAATTATGGAGCTAATAAACGATTAATTCAACCTGAAAGACATTCAATATCAGATATACCTACATTAAGAAGAACTTTTAGTCAACATACTAATTTAGATACAAACCCTGAAATATATTCAATACCGATTACAGGTAGTCAAAGAATTCATTATAAATCACCATTACCAGAAATAATTAATACTAATTCATTGAGAAATTCACCATCTTATTCAGAAATGAAACCCGAATCTATTAATGTTATAATTGATGAATTTAAACCTAAATTTAGTTATTTAGAAGAATTATTTAATGATGAAATTAATAATGAAAAAGAAATTGGTATAACTCTTTAGATAAAACATTTCAAGAAAATCTTCAAGACCAATGGAAACAAGAATTATATAGAAGAAAATTTAATTATCCATTCTTTTCTTGGCTAGAATTTATCACACAAAAAGAGAATATTACAAATGTATATTCAACACCATCAATAAATGTTCAAACATCCTTATATAAAAAATGGAATTTAATAGGAGGAGAGATAGTTACTTCGGTACATCCACCTCTACTAAATATAGTAATTAATACACCTAAAGGAGAAATAGTAGCAACCCCATTTAGAGAAGCTCGAACAGATAAAGGCCCAGTAGAAATAGAAGATATTAAAAAAGTTAATCAGCAATTAAATTATTCAAATCAAAATATATCAACAGTAGCAAATCAATTAGAAATAGTCTCAACAAAAATAGATAATATACCTAAAGAAAATATTAGTACTCAAGACTCTATTAAAAAAGAAAAATTAAATATTTCAACAAATATTATAAATAATCCATATAAAAATATAAATTTTCCAAATGAAATATCTAAACCACATTTTCAAATAAATGATATTCAACTACCACAAAGAGATAATGATACATTAAATAAAATATTAAAAAGGTTACAAGAAACAAAACCTAGTACTAGTACAGAATCTACAGATAATATACAAAATATTGAACAAAATATTTAATACAACAGATGATAGTAGCAGTAGTAGTGATTCAAATGAAATTAAAGATATAATAGAAGAAATTGAAGATGAACTACAAGATGATAATATAAATAGAATTAGAAAACAATATAGAAGAAAAAATTATAATTACAGAAAAACAAATTCTTATGCACCATATCAACGAAAAAATTATATCCAAAACTAACACCTCCAGATATACAAATTGAAGAAAGAGCAAAGTTTACATCTAGTCAATATGATGGTAGAGCAGTTTATGAATGGAATATAGATGGTAGATCAGAATATGAAATATTAAGATTACTACAAGAAATGGGAATGGCTAGAGTAGCTTATAGACAAGAAGGGTATAAACCAAAAGATATAGCTGTAGCCTTTACTGCAGGATTTTCAGGACAATTAAAAAATTGGTGGGATAATATGATAACAAAAGATCAACGAAATGAAGTAATAGAACACACAATTGAAGAAGACGAATTAGATGTTAATGGAAATATAGTAAGAGATGCTCAAGGAAATCCAAAGAAAATTAAAATATCGGATGCACCAGAAATATTTAATATATGCTTTAGCTCATCATTTCATAGGAAATCCATCTTATGAATCAAAAAGTTCTCAAATATTTCTGACTAATTTAAGATGTCCAACATTAACAGATTTTAGATGGTATAAGGATATGTTTTTAACTTATGTATTCAAAGAGATGATTGTAATCAACCATTTTGGAAAGAAAATTCATTTCAGGATTACCTACTTTATTTTCATATAGAATATTTAATGCTATAAAGACAACAACAGGAAAAGAAGATATTAATTTTTATGATGGAGTTATGGTCAATTAATATCATTTATTAAATCAGAGGATTAAACTTTGTCAAGAATTAAATTACAATCAAATATGGATCAGAGAGAAATGAAATAGGTTCATTCTGTGATGCATTTGGAATAACAGGAATAAAAGCCCCTTCTAGAAATAATAAAAGAATTACATATCCATAAACCATACACAAAAGAGAAGTAAAAAATATCAACAATATTCTAATAATTTCAATCAGACAAGAGATTTCAAGAAAAAGAAGTATAGAAAGAAAAAATTAATTTGTTATAAATGTGGAAAACCAGGTCATATAGCAACAAACTTTATGCTAATCTCAAAAAGTGTTATTTTTGCATGGAATCTATTATCTTTTTGGGTTATGTTGTTAGTTCTCAAGGTATTTCTGTTGATGAGTCAAAAGTCAAGGCAATTCATGGATTACCGAGACCACAAAATGCTAGTGATGTTAAGAAGCTTTCATTGGATTAGCAAGTTTTTATAGGAGGTTTGTTAAGGACTTTAGTTCTATTCTGCACCTTTGAATGAACTTGTTAAAAAGAATGTCAACTTTGCATGGAATAAGGAACATGAAATGCTTTTAACACTTTGAAAGACAAGTTGACTCACGCCCTGTTGCTTGCATTACGGATTTTCATAAAGCTTTTGAAATACACTATGATGCCTCCGGATTGGTATTGGTGCTGTTTTGATGCAGGAATCAAGGCTCGTGACTTAGTTTAGTGAAAAGCTTAATGGGGCAGCTTTGAAGTATGCAACTTATGACAAGGAGTTGTATGCTTTGGTAAGGTCTTTACAGGTTTGGCAACATTATTATGGCCTAAAGAATTCATAATCTATTCTGATCATGAAAGCCTTAAATTCTTGAAGACCAAGGTAAGTTGAATAAAAGGCATGCTAAATGGTTAGAATTCATTGAGTATTTTCCATATGTGATTAAGTATAAGTCTGGTAAAGATAATGTTGTAGCTGATGCACTGTCTAGAAGGTATACTTTGTTTACTTACTTGCATGCTAAGTTACTTGGTTTTGATTTGATTAAAGACTTGTATGAGCATGATCACGATTTTGGCCACCGCCTATGAGATTTGTAAGACCAAATCGAATGGTGATTTTTATGTGCATGATGGTTCTTGTTTCGAAAAGATAAATTGTGCATTCCCCAAGTTCCATTCGTGTTTTACTTGTTCAGGAAACCCATGGGGGAGGGTTAATGGGACACTTTGGTATTGCTAAAACACTTGCTGTTTTGAATGAACACTTTTTATTGGCCTAACATGATTAAAGATGTTAAAAGTGTTTGTGATAAACGCATTGTGTGTAACAATCAAAATCTAAAGTGATGCCTCATGGTTTGTATCAACCTTTTCTGTTCTTAGTCATCCTTGGATTGATATTTCTATGGATTTTGTACTTGGTTTGCCTAGGTCACGCAATGGTCATGATAGCATATTTGTTGTAGTTGATAGATTTAGCAAAATGTCACATTTTATTGCTTGTTCTAAGTCTAATGATGATACACATATTGCTGACTTGTTCTTTAAGGAGGTTGTAAGATTGCATGGAATGCCTAAGAGTATTGTTAGTGATAGAGATGTTAAATTTCTGTCTCATTTTTGGCGTACTCTTTGGAATAAGTTGGGTACTAAGTTGTTGTTTTCTACTGTTGCACATCCACAGACTGATGGACAAACTGAAGTAGTTAATAGGACTTTGTCTACCTTACTTCGTGCACTTATTAAAAAAAACTTAAAGAATTGGGAAGGGTGTTTACCACACATTGAGTTTGCTTACAATAGAACTGTGCATAGTGCTACTAATTTCTCACCTTTTGAAATTGTGTATGGTTTTAATCCTTTGACTCCTTTGGATATTTTGCCTTTGCCTGTTAATGAGTTTGTTAGTGTTGAAGGTCAAAAGAAAGCTGAATTTGTTAAGGAGTTACATGATAGGGTTCGCCAAAACATTCAAAGGAGTAATGATCAATATGCTAAGCAAGCCAATAAGGGTAGAGACAAGTGATTTTCGAACCGGGTGATTGGGTTTGGATTCACTTGAGGAAAGAGAGATTTCCTGACAAAAGGAAATCTAAGCTTCATCCAAGAGGAGATGGTCCTTTTCGAGTCTTGGAAAGGATTGGAGATAATGCTTATAAGATCGAATTTCCTAGTGGGTATGGTAATGTCTCATCTACATTTGTTACTGATTTGTCTTTGTTTGATGTAGGTGATTCGAGGACGAATCCTTTCGAGGAGGGAGGGAATGATGGAAATCCGCCCATGTTACCTAGTCCACCTTCACGAGATCCTTTGGAGGGTCTTGATGGGCCAATGACGAGATCAAGGAGTTCAAAGATGAAGACAGCCTTGCATTCATTAATGGTGACAAGTTGTGAAGTACTTGATGAAGCTCTTGCATCACTATCTCAAGATGAAGTAATTTGGAATGTTTCTTCATTAACAATTCATGATCCACCTTGAAGAAACTTCACAAAGGCCGAGAAGACAAAGCAATGGCGTGTTGGGCTTCATGATGTTCATGCCATTCTCATTATTAATTTAGGATTTATTTTTGAGTTGTAATAATTAAGTTCATTAAACATTTAATTGTGGGTTTAAGTCTTTGTGTTTAGTTATGGGCTAAGTAATTACTTGTCCAATTATCTTACATGATAATTAGGAAAGTAATTTAGGAAGTTATTCTTTTAAAATTTTAGTTTCCTAAATCAACATTAGGGTTTTGTTTTGTAGCCTATTTAATGGCCTTCTTTTACACGTTAATGATAACATGAAATTTGACAAAACTTTAGCTTTGCTAAATTTATTTGCAGCTGTGAAAAGTTGTGAAGAACGTGATTATTCAATTGATTTCAGTTGAATGTTCATAAGACCCGCGAAAACCTTTAGTGAGGAGCTTTAGGTTGAGCTTACACGTTCTAGATTTATAGAATACGCCGAGCTGAGGATGTTTAGCTATTGATTTACATTAGTTGGAGTCTATTGGATTATGTATTGTTGTGATAACGTTGGGGTTTGGTTGATTTCTTCCATTCCTTCTCGTTCAAAATCTTGTTTCGTTTCATTGTTTTTTTTTTCCGCATTGTGTTGTTTGATGTTTGTTCGTGATTATTGAGAAACAACGATCCAAAGGGTGTGGAAAACGTGTGGATTAGAACTCAAAAGCTACTCCATTCGTATCAGACAGTTGCAAAGATGCCCCCGTTTCTCCTACTTGCACCCAGTTCCAGAAGAAACTCACAACATAAGCATTTTTTTTTGGAAAATATGTATTTGCATAGATTAAAAGAAAAAACAGTGCCGGCCATACCCGATCACACTGTTACAAAAGGGAAACTAAAAAGTGAGGAGTACTACTCCTTTACATAAGCATTCATGAGAGAAAATAACAGCAAATAGAGAAGATCTACTTAGATAAAGTAGATAGTTTATGTTTGCCAACAAAGGCATTCCTAACCTAACTAGAGGGCTTAAAAAGTCAGCCCATCTACGTTCATTTACATCAATAAAGATCATGACCTTTCAGCCCAAATTCAGCGCAGTTCAGCCCAAAAAATTAAAATATGAAGTAGCGGTGGCCCAGTCCACTCTTGAGACCTAAAGTCAGGCCCAAAGAGTAGCCGGCCTGTTCACCATATAAGCCCGAGTCTGCCCAATTTAGCCCATTCAGTCCAAACAGGTTGTAGCCCAATTCACCATTTCAGCCCAAATACCCTAAATCCAAAACTAGGTTGCTATAATCACCACCACAAACAGCGTATGATTTCAGCAGCAACACAGCAGAATCCATACATACAGATTCGTCTGAAGGCAATTGTAACCATCAAAGTCGCAATACAAACAATTCAGGTGCTCAACATTCACATACTTGGCCTAAAAATGCTCTTTCATCCGAGCAAAGTCTAATGATCAGGAGATAATCAGACCAAAATTCTGGCCAATCCACCATCCAAGGAAGCAAAAGAAAACCACATAGCAGCAACACCATCAAGTAGAAACATGATCCCTTGGATTCATGCCTTAAATTTCATGAAAGTCTAATCAATTTCAGCAGTAGTACACTACAGAGAACCAGACCACAGTTCACCATCCACCAAAACCACACAGCAGCAAGCATAACTAGGATAGAGATTTTAGACTAGCTTTTCACAGTGTTATAGACCACAATTCACTAAACCACAGAAGTCCCAAAACGCCAAATCATAACAAGTCCATACACTTTAGTGAAACGTTTAGAATCATGCATTAACAAATGGCCAATCTGATCTAGCATCAATAACCAGGGGCCATCATATACTATAAAACCTTACCTTGGATTCCAGCGTTTCCCTTCCGAGTAGCATATAAACGGATTCCTGTCTCTAAGCTTCCGGTCAAATAAGACACTTGCTTTTGGACTTACTAAAGCCTCTATATACTTTGTTTACTTTGTAGGTTTTTGGCTTTTTTCCATTCTGTCAAGAAAACTATTTAGCAAATCCTGTGGCTCATCCTCAAAACTGTGTTCTGTCCAACACTCATAATCATCATTCTTAGGCTCTAAATCAGTTGGGATGACTTGAAGGTGAGCTAGGTCAGATGTGGAGCTATCTCTATGAATTTGTGACCATTCTCCTTCATTCCAGAACAGCGTTGGCATAGCTTGAATAATTTCTCTCTCTGTCATAACCCTGTCTCTGCCTTTGCTCTTGTTTGAAGGTTCCCCTGGTTCACCTTCCTCCCAGCTGATTGACACACTAATCCTTTCCGAATTCAGTGCTTTGTCTGTCTCCGAAACTGTCGTTGGAAGATCAGTTGGGCCTTCTTGGAATGGCACAATGGCTAAAGGAGGGAGCTCAGGAGTATCTGATTCCACTTGTTGGCTATGAGCAAACTCCAATATCTGACCAAGATTGGCCAAGAATTGGCCCAGAGAACTCTCTTCAAAAGTTTCAGTCAGGCACTTAGTACCAGTCTCTTCAGCTTCAACCCTGTACACAGTGGCTGGGATCTGCTCACTATGCAAAATATCCATGTCCGTAGGAACCGAATCAGTATTGGTTTTTTTAACAACATTCTCAGAATCTTTTTCAGCGTTTTTGATCACAAGAACCCATATTTTCTTCTTGCCTTTCTCAGAACTTACCTTCCTGCGAGAACGCATTGGATTGCACTAGCTTTCAAGATGTCCCATTCGCCGGCATTTGGTGCAATATTCCGGGGGGTCTTCCACCTCAATATGCTGCCATTTCCCCTTATCTTGACTTCCTATCCATACACGCTGGGGACGAGGGAGAAGCACATCCATCTCCACAAGAACTCTTGCCTCACTTGGTCTCTAAATTTGTTAGCAAATGCAGTAGCTCTGTCCACTCTAAGCGGATTACCAACTGCTGATGCAATAGATAGTAGTGATTCTTTGTCAAAGAGATGTAGTGGAAGCTGCGGCATTCTAACCCAGACTGGTGCTACTGACGACTCACAATCTATGCTAAAATCCGACCATCTGAAGATTCTTGCCGGAAAACCCGAGAATGTCCAAGTCCGACGAGCCCACATCTTGTGGAATTCGCTTTCTAGGCCAAATTTAAAGAAGATGTGCCGGTAATCTAAAAGCCCGGAATAGACCTCACCTGAAAATAATGCCGCCAGGAGGTCTTTCCTGATTACTGCCATAGAAGGTTTTCCGTTGCTAAATTCCCAATTAGGGTATCGCAGTATGGTTGCGCGAGACGGTCTTAATCTTCCTTGGACAGGGGCAGGGCCGGTTCTCCCATATGTGACGATAGTGGCCTGAATTTGGTGAAGAGGAAAGAGGCATCGATTTGGTCTGGGCATCCGGAGAGAGCAGGGTCCTCCTCTCTGTTGGCTGCTGAATCGGATACCACTTGACAATAAGATTTCGGTTGCTCCGCCACCATAGCCGGCTGAGGAACAGACATGGGGTTTTGGATTTCCGCCGTTGACGAAGGGGCTGAAGGGGCAGCTTGCTTCCCCAATGGAAGGGGAGAGCTCAGCTGTAGAGGAGTTAGAGCTGTAAGCCTAGGGTTTCTCCTGAGCATGGACGCTGCGAGGGGGGAAAGATTTGGCGAGTAGTAGATGAGCTGAGGAGGGAGCTTTTAGGGGCAAGGGGGGTTCCGACATAGTTCTAGGGTTGGTGGAGCAAATCGGAGCCATTGGGGTAAACTTCACTGTGGCTGCCATAGAGCAGAGAAGCCAGTTAGTTCAAAGGCTTGGTGGCTCCGGCCTGAGACTATGGTTTGCCGGAGTCTCCAACCTTTCGTTCCTAATACTAAAAATTCCAGCCAAAGTATATCGGGTGAGAAAGAAGCGGGTAAGATGACGTGGCAATTAAGTACACACAAAGAGCTTTCCATAACATCCAAGATCTCTTCATTTGGTTTAGTATTAAGAAAGATACACTCAAATGAAGAACACCAACATTCTGCCCAAAACCAAAGCTAGCAAATTAAGCATATTAAGGTTTTCCTCCAACCTTCTTAAGCATCATTTACACTCTTGAAACTCTTTCCTTACCATTTAACATCACACACATATTTGCCCTGTTTAATCTTCATTTTGGTCTTTTTTACCATTTTAGCACATCAAGTTATAAACCACATAAGAGCACAAAATGGCATAAATCACTACACATTTGCATGAAATTCAAGGCAACAGCTAAGTGAAATAACACATATAAGTTGGTATGAAACCAACTTATCAAATTCCCCCACACTTGAACTCTTGCTTGCCCTCAAGCAAGGACACAAAACAAAACTCTCAACCAAATCTCTTGCTCTCAAATTGAACACGGCCCATACACACTCTCCACACAAACAATGCTTCATTTGTGAACTTTGGTAGAAAAACCTTCCTATCCATTTCAAACACAATTCACACCATTGTTGGATGTTCTCATTCCTTTTATAACCAATTGGTAGCTAATGTTAAAGACATGCTCAACTCTTCATGGTAATCACCAAAACAAAGCTGTACTCATTTAACACTTTAACAAAGATGTGTGAGTTGTGTGCAAAGGCTTTCATACTTCTCAAGTCTTACTTATGTTCAAAGCAATGGTAGAGAATGCAAATAATTAATTAGTAGCCCTTCAAAGCTCTCAACTTGTAAACATCGTATAGACATAAATGCACCATATTAAGGATCAATGGCCGCCCTCGTTTCTTACCACTCTTTCCCCCAGGTTGTCATCCTTTAGTACTTTACCTTCGTTTGCACATGACATTATTACTCTGGGGTACTCATTGTCTCACCAAATATTGCCTTGGGTTTTAGGGCTTTTGAATTCCATCCCCACTCATACGGATTATTCTCAACAGATGCACACTTTGTGTAATAGAGTAGTCCCGTAGAGGAGTGGTTCATATTGTGTACTTTTGGAACATTGTCCACGCTTAGCATCCAGTACATATAACATTTGGCATAACCTGCCTTTTCTAACCAAATCATTTCCTCTAGTGCAAAAATGTCTCTACAAGTTCTCAAGGAGTACTTAACTTGATAAATGAAAATTTTTCAAACAAATTCTCTACTTCTCACCTTTTCACATAAGTTTAACAATCCAAGTATGTATGCCTTTTTAGTGCTTAAAAACAACCATGTTAAAGTGCAAACTTTCCTACTAGGTTTTAACTCTTACCACTTAGTATTGAGCTATCCCCACCACTTGAGCCCTTTATTCAAACCTATTCAAATTCAAACCAAACAAACTCTAGTGTTAATGTGTTTTCCATAGATAGTTAAGTTTTTCTACAAGAAAGATTCAAATTGTGTTCTTTAGTATCATATTTTCTCAACAGTTCAACACAAAATTTGTTTGGCTCTCTAAATGCAACTCACTATAAAACTTTGCACCACTTGTCTTCAAACTACACAAACATCACTTATTTGCAAAAAATTTAAAATTCGCACAAAAAATGAAAAACACAACATATACTAAGTAGAATATGCAAAAGCTCAAAATCAAAATAACACAACAAAACTTAAAAGTAACATACTTTGCATCACATAGCACCAATGAACTTTCATGACAAAAAATAAGCATATAAAGTCCAAGAGACACAAACCATAGCAAACATTCCCTCTCCCACACTTAAAACTGACATTGTCCTCAATGTAAAGTAAAGAGAGATTTAGGATCTCCCTGGTGGTGATATGTTATGAATTCCAATGTTTGCTCTGTGTAGTGTCTGTGTCTGAAGTTCTTGTTTGCATGAAAAACTTCCTGCACATGGTGAAAAACAAAGCTTATTAGAAATTGCTCACTCAAGTACCCTACATATTGGTGCAAAATAAACATGACATGGAGGTAGCATGCAATCAAAGTGTCGCACCAAGACTAGGTGTCATGGTGGTGTAAAAATATGCAACTAGTAACACTAAATGGCACATGCAAAATTCATGCTTGTAATGTAAAATAAAGTGATAGTTTGAAGCACGGGAATGGTTCATGACTCCACTTCCCCACACTTAGCCTCATGTGTGCATGGCTTATTTCCCTTGCAATTCCCTCATTTGCATACACCTACATCATGAGTGACCTTGGTGAGTATAAACAAAAATTCAAAATAACATAACAATTATTTGAACCAAGAACTGAAGTAAAGGTAAAATGAGAGAAGTAGTTCTGGGATTTGTAGTCTCCAGCTAAACTTTATTTATGTAACTTTCTTCTTCAAGAATCGGAATAACCCTCTCTGTACCAGAAAAATGATATTTCATAAGAACTCATTATCCTCCTGTAGGGCACTTGAAGAATAGGTCCAATGAAGTGCTTAAGCTCATGCATATAGGGAGCAATCTCTACAAATTTTACTTTGAACCACTGAGGCTCCCCCATTGTAGGCACCTCTTTTTCGTCATCCACCTTTAAAGGCTCTCCTATTGAAGGCAACTCATTCACTTCATCCACCACACTAGGCTTTCCATCCCTGCAAGGCTCAACCAAAGCTTGTACATCCATGGTCTCAACAAACGTATCAGTAAGCTCAAAACCACCAGTAAGTTAAAAAATGGATTCATCAATAAAGCAATTTTCCACTATGTTAGCTATGTCATTAAAAATTTTCATATCTTCATCATCTAGACAAACATGGGGAATTTTTAGAGTCTCTTCTTTGTTAACAACACAGAAAGCATTATCATCAAATAACAAGAGTATCTCATTTTGCACTTCTTGTGAGTCCTTATTTAGACATGTAGATTCAATCATCAGTCCAAGAGTTGGTTCCTCAACCAGAGTTTCAAACAGTGTGTTGACATTCCCACTAGCCATGGCAACATTATCTTCACTCAAGATATCACAATGATCATCAAGAAGTGTCTCTATACAATTCACAAAGCTATCAAAGGGAGAAGACTCTAATGAATGGTTATCAACATCATTTGACTCATGGAATTCAATAAAATTAATGCAAGACTCCGTATTAGACACACTTCTCATTATGTCACTTAGAGACCTCAAAACCCTCAACTCATCAACATCAAACTCATCACCGGAGCCATCATCCTCACTAAAATAGCTAAAGTTTGACTCATGCAACAAAGGCTTATTTACAATGTATCTTTGTGAGGCTACTTCAATATTTTTATATTCCACCTCCCAAGGATTCGTTTCACCCCATTCATCATTGGCATGCATATCAAAATGATCATCCTCAGGAGTTGGTGTCTTAGAAAAAAAGAAGTACCTTCTAAGTGGTATTGTGCATCTAGAATTGGTGTCTCAATTTGTTCCCACAGGTTGCCAATTAACACATTGATTCGATCAAATCTCAAATTCTGCCTTTGAACTTCCTCTTCCATTTGAGTCAACCGCGTTTCACCATAAGAACTTGCATCAAGTCTATCCAAAACTTGAGACAACATGTCTTCCACAGAGAGTCTTTGGTTCCCAATGAGATATGTCTTGTTGCTTTGTGATTGATTGTGCCATTGCTCCTCATATGATGGTGGAGAGAAGTCCCTAAATCTCCTAAGTGTTGGCTGTGTGTAATGATAAGAGCCAAAAGAGTCCCCATACCACCTAGACATGTTTGGGATATTTGTTATGTGCAATATCCAATTTCAGTGAAGTTCAATCTCCTGCACTTACCACAAATACACCACAGTAGATAACAAAATACAAAAATAAGAAAAACAACAAAATTTCCCAAATTGAAACATAACAAAACTACTAATATACACAAAAACAAAACAGATCAACTCAAAATTCAAGAAAACCGTGCCTTTTCCAGGGCAGCGGCGCCAAATATTGATAGCGAGTTATCGCGGCTCGTCAATTTATCCTATTTCACTAACTATAGCAGCAGTGAGCTAGGTTCGTTCCACAGAGAAAAGGAGGTATCAAGAAATTTAGAAGTTGTTCAAGTTGTTGTCTCAAAGGTCAAATCAAGACTCAAAGGTAATAGCCACAACTAACAGAAAGTAAGTTAAATGAAATCACAACAAACAGAAACAATCACAAAGAAATTACACGAATAAGTAATGAGGTAGGATCACAGTAGATTTAAACAGATAATCTAGGGCTTCTTCCAGGTGAATGCAAACTTTCCAGCACATTACTACTAACGTACATTCATATCAATTGAGGAGAAGGCAACTGGAGACCTAAATTGTAGTTGGCATGATGACCACACTTCAATTCTAGTCTCCCAACACCATCCTATCCTATGATGGGGCCTAAGGATGGTGAAGTAGAACCTTAGCCTTTCTCAATTCTCTACCCAAATTACTCAAGCAATTATCTTCTAGAATCTCCCATGGTGAGGCCCGATTCTAGCTTGTAATTCATCATTCAAGTTAGAAAATCTCTTATCACCTTGTTCTCCCAACTTCACAGTCTAAGAGCTTCATATGGTGAGGCGTAGCTCTAAGACATATACAAATGCAATCAGGTTTAAGAACTCTTGCATTCTTTGGTTCTCATTCATGAATTCTTAGCTGAATCTTAAGAAATAAGATTCAACTCAGCATGGTGACAGCAATCAAATCCCATTCCAACCAATCCAGATCCAATGCAAGAACTTAACAAGTTTACAAATTCAATCTAGATTATGTTGTATTTCTCTTCTTAGATTGTTAATTATACTGCACATTATCAATTCGACCAAGCATTCACCCATTACAAACCTAGATTATCACTCACTAGCCAGAAAACTCCATTTCCAATTCACGATCAACAGATTGGAAGACTAAGCAGTTCATGTTCATCAATTGGAAAGAGTTTACAAATTAAGATGTCTCGGAAGCTTCCAATTCTCAAAAGGATTGTGAATTGCCTTCTCAAATGCAAGGAGATTTACAATAATCGGAACAATTCCTCGATCGGAATCCAAAATGGAGCTCAAATGCTAGAGAGAGAAACTAGAGAGAGAAAGTAGATCTAGAAAATTTATTCCCGCTCTCTCTAGATCAAAAGTTGGTTACACAATGAAATCCTATCTAATGAATGAATAATAGTCCAGGAATCCCCTTCACATATTAGCTACCTTCCCTATATATAGAGTCATGAAATGTAACTAATACGCAAACATAAAACTCCTAAGATATTACAAGAACACCCTTCAAAGGAATGCTTAAAATCAGCCCAAGAAGTGAAAATTCGAAGTTAGGAGCATCACTCCAGCAATTCCGCGCCTTCAAGCTTGCCAGCTTCACGCCTTCAGTCTGTTCCAGCGCCTTCGTGCTTAAGCAATTCACGCATTCACTCCTCATAAGTCAAGCGAAGGAATCAGAACTTTTCGGCGCCTCCGAGCCAAAGGACTCTACGCCTTCATCCGACTGTCCAAGACCTGAGAATCAGACTCTAACATTTAGCCAATTTTCCAGCACTTCACAACTCCAGCAGTCTCCTCGCCCACGCTCGCTCGACGAATCCTCGCCCTAGCTCCACGAAGCCTCGCCCTAGCTCCACGAAGCCTCGCCACTAGCACAAGAAGCCTCGCCAAATGCTGCTTGTGAGTTGTGTGCGATGGAGTAAGACGTGAGTGAAAAACAAATGCTATGAAATGAAATGATGAAAGAAAGTAAGGATTCATGGAATAAAGAAAATGTGAATGCAAATGAAATGTAAAGACTAATGAGTGTTTGATAAGATGAAAATGAAATGCTGCTGCATGTCTTACTCATGAAATGGAAAATAGTGCAATTGAAACCATTCTCAAATCAAGGATTACAAAATGAATGCATACATGAAGTTGCAAAGTGTTATGAAGAAGACAATGAAACCTAAACCCACATACTACGCATGGACATAAGCAAGACTAGGAAGATATATGCAAAGAATGAGTGCAAAGTGTGTGGAGTGTGAGAGTTCGTCGCATGAGCTCGTTGCAAGCTCATGCGACGAAGTGAGCTAGTGTGTGCGACGAAGTGTGTTTCCATGCGCGGCGAAGTGAGTGCTCCTGTGCGACGAGGTGAGCTTATGTCCAACCTCTGGCCTTGATTCTTTATGAATTTGGAAAAACGTAAAACATAAAATTTGTAGCCTTATGTCTTAGCTTTCCATAGCATTTTGAATCCCTCCATTTGGAGCTAGCACGAGGGAGTTATGGAAACAATATTGAAGTGTGGTAGAGAGAAAATTTCAGCTCGACGAAGCATCGCCAGCGCTCCACGAAGTTTCGCCAAATGCTGCACGAAGTCTCGCCAAATGCTGCACGAAGCCTCGCCATCCCACCGAGAGGCTGCAGCTTTGTGTAAGTGAGGACAGCGTACTAAGCTAGGGTGAAATGTGAGTGTGAAGTTTGTGATGTGAAGATGAGTGTGAGTGGAATTGGTGTCTTGAATGTTTGCAAGAACAACAATCGACGTCTATGCAAATTATGTGTGTCTTAGCATCTGAATTGGACTTTGTGGTGAACATCAAAGTTTTAGCTCTTTCTCTTGGCTTTCTATTGGTTCCAGAATCAACACCATTGGAGATCTATAGCTCTAGATATACACATTCCACCAAACTGTGGCAACATGAAATCAAAGATGAAAACTTGAAGGGACAGTTGCAAAGATGCCCCCGTTTCTCCTACTTGCACCTAGTTCAAGAAGAAACTCACAACATAAGTAATTAAGTACACACAATGAGCTTTCCATAACGTCCAATATCTCTTCATTTGGTTTAGTATTAAGAAAGATACACTCAAATAAAGAACACCAACATTCCGCCCAAAACCAAAGCTAGCAAATTAAGCATATTAAGGTTTTCCTCCAACCTTCTTAAGCATCATTTACACTCTTGAAACTTTTTCCTTACCATTTAACATCACACACACATTTGCCCTGTTTAATCTTTATTTTTGGTCTTTTTTTACCATTTTAGCACATCAAGTTATAAACCACATAAGAGCACAAAATGGCACAAATCACTACACATTTGCATGAAATTCAAGGCAACAGCTAAGTGAAATAACACATATAAGTTGGTATGAAACCAACTTATCAATAAACAATATGATTACAAAAGGTAATTAACAAAAATACCAACAACAAAAAAAACTTATTACTGTTATAAAAATACTATAAAAACTTGTAATATTATTGATGAGGGTTGAATTTTACTACAAGTATAATACCTCATAAATATATTTCTAATACAACGAGTATTCTTCAGTTCATAGGAGTTCAACTTCTTATCAGCAATTATTTTTATTACTCATGTATGATTAAGAGTTACAATTCTATTACAACTCATGCACTACAACAAACCCTTCTTTAAGGTACATTATTAGAGTTTCAATACAACTCTAATTCAGGTATGTATTCTATAAATACCTCCCTTCCATCACTTTGGAAGGGGATTCGATATTCGTATTCTGAATTGCATATCGATAAACACTTAGGGCTCATAACTTACTTAAGCTTCAAAGTTTATTCCCTGGGTCAATCTCAGGGACTTCTTGCAGGTATTCGGCACGTTTCGGACGACCCAAAGACCTGCCAGTGACATTTTGAAGGCGTGAGATTTTCTAGACTCATCAATTGGAGCCCACTGTGGGACAAAAGACAATTATGCCTACTACTCGTTTACAATTGTCAAAATGTGACAAACAACCTGCTTGGAATTCTCCTGATCCTGATCATCAGGAGGAGAAAAATCCTCCTTTATGGGAAGATCATGCGAATTCATCCACCAGTACTCCTATTCGAGACGAAAGAGGTTCTGATCCTCAGAACCAAGATGGAAGTTCATTTCCCTTCATTGATTTGAATTCACCGGATGTACTCAAGTTTCTGATCGAAAATGGAGAACGAATTCAAACGATGATAGTGAATCATGCTCAGGTTAATTTGGCCAAACGAGAAGCTCATACTGCTCGATAGTGAGAAGAACGGAATCAAGTAATCCGTGAAAGAGATCTCCATCAGAAACTTTAGGAAGAGCATGAGCAAAGGGTGAGAGCTGAGGAACGTGCTAATAAAAGGATCAAGATCATATTTCAATCTCATCTCGCCGAAGAGATTCAAGATCTCCGATCAGAAACAAAAGGCAGGTGCATTATCATCAACACACAAGAGCAGAAGATCGTCGTGATGACTTGTGTATTTCATATGAACCGCCAAGAGATTAAAACCTACAATTTGGGGATATAGGTCAATCGGACCAGTCACTCACTTCACGACCAAAATGTAATAGCGCTTCAGAGATAACTTCTCCATTTGTGGATGATGTAGAAAATTATCCTCTTCCACATTGTTTGAAAATGCCAAATTTGTTGCGTTATAATGGTGAAGCGGATCCATCAGAACATCTGCATCATTATGTTCAAAGTATCAGGATTTATAATTATCCAGATCAAATCCTATGCAAATGTTTTGGCATAACGATGATGAGAACTGCCCGATTGTGGTATAACAATCTTAAACCTAAGACTTTTCATGATTTCAATTACATCTCAGAAACTTTCAAAAATAGATTTGTGCAACGAGAAAAGTTTGTGAAAACAAGCGTTGAGTTACTTAATGTAAAACAAGGAGATTCAGAGTCATTAACTCAGTACGTTGATAGATTCATAAATGAAAGTTTAGAAGTGGAGCACAAATCGGAGGAAGTGGTGATTGGAGCTTTCACAAACGATTTACGACCTGGAAGGTTGTACAAAGAGTTTGTAACAGATCCTCCTGTCAGCATTGAAGACATGATGAAATGAGCTCTGAAATTCGCAAAAGGTGAAGATGTGGATAAGTGAAAACGAGATAATGATTGAGGAACTGAAAAGAAGAAGGAAGAAAAAGCTAAAGCATCTGGTGGTGGAAACTGAAAACAAAAATTCAATAAAGTGTTATACAACTCGTTTACGACTGGTGAAGACAAGAATTACACTTTTCTGAATAAGACACGAACCAAAGTACTTGCTGTCCTGGAGAACAAAGGAATGGCAAGATATCCACAATGGATTTCAGGCCCAGAAAACAAAAGAAATAAGATGTTCTTTCGTAAGTTTCATAATCAACATGTTCATGCTACTGAACATTGCAAAGATCTCAGGAAATATATAGAAGAGTTGATTTAGAACGGTCATTTAAAGGAGTTTGTCCGTATTGGAAATTCATCAAACCGACTTAAAGATAAGAAAGATCCAGATCATCCTGATGAAAAAAGGAGAAGAGATAATAGTAATGGCAGAAATCCCGATTCAGATAAGAACATCAAGGGAGTAATTCACACTATTATCGGAAGACCCTATGATGGGGATTCAATGACCTCCAAAAAATCGAAGAACAGAGGAAATTCGGAACAAGAACCAGTTCATAAACGGTTCAAAGCAACAGATACCATCACCTTCTCAGAAGAAGATGCGGTACCGACCAGATTTCCACATACCAACACATTGCTAATTAAAGCAATCATCGCTAATAAGGAAGTCTATAGAGTATATGTAGACGACGGCAGTTTGACCGATATTCTCTATTACGAAACTTGCCAAAAAATGGGTATTGACAAGAAACAGTTAAAACCTTGTCATTCACACCCTATCAGCTTTTCAGGAGAAACATCGATGCCAATCGGAACGATAAACCCGCCAGTGACTTTGGGAGAATATCCCAAGGAAAGACTCATTTATGTTGAGTTCATTATCCTAGATGTCACGTCTGCATACAATGTTATTCTAGGACGACCTGCCATGGTGTAGTTAAAGGCTATCTGGTCCCTATATTATCTTGTCATGAAATTTACTACAGATGCTGGAGTTTCAACGATACGAGATGATCAGAAGTTGGCAATAGAATGTCATATAATTACTTTGAAAGGAAATAAAAACAAACAGGTAGCAAACATTAACTACGTCGAAACAGGAAACCGAACTGAACTTGTTGTGTTAACAGAAGAGGTTGAAGCTATTTCTTTGGACGAAAATCAAACAGACAAGACAGTTCTCATCGGTTTATCGTTACCAATGGGAATAAAAAGATCATTAACTAATCTTTTGTCTGAGTTCAAAGATGTTTTTTCTTGGAGTCCAGACGACATGAAAGGAGTATCAGCTGATCCGATGGCTCATAAGTTGAACATTGACAAGTCTGCTAAGCTAGTTAGACAAAAGAAGAGGAAGTATGCGCCAGATCGTAATCGAGACATATCTGAGGAATTTGACAAGTTGTTACAAGCAAAGATAATTAGAGAGGTGTTTTATCCGACCTGGCTTGTAAATCCTGTCATAGTTCTGAAACCAGATACTTCTTTTAGGATGTGCATTAATTACACAAATTTGAACAAGGCTTGTCCAAAAGATTGTTATCCGTTGCCGATAATTGACCAAAAAGATAGAAACTTTCTTGGGCGATGTGAGAGAGACTTTGGAAAAACTGCGTGAAATTGGTCTAAAGTTGAACCCCAAGAAGTGCACATTTAGAGTTGGATCAGGAAAATTCCTCAGTCATATGATTTCAAATCATGGGATTACAGCAAATCTAGAGAAAGTTAAAGCTATCTTGGACATGAAACCACCTCAAAACTTAAACGAAGTTCAGAGACTCACATGTCGTTTAGCTGCTCTAAATCGTTTTTTGTCAAGGCTGATCGCAGCCTTCCATTCTTTAAATTATTAAAAAAGGCAAAAGCCTTTGAGTGGAATGAGCGTTATGACAGGGCGTTTGAAGAGCTGAAACATACCTGACAAAACTAAAAGTTTTGTCCACCCCCGTTCATGGTGAAACCTTGTGTCTATACTTAGCAGCAAGTGATGCAGCAATCAGTGCTGTTTTGATCAGAGATGATCAGGGAATACAAAAATCGGTATACTACACAAGTCGTGTTTTGCAACGTACCGAATAGAGGTATCCGACGATGGAGAAATTGGCACTTGCACTCATACATGCTTCAAGAAGACTGAAATTTTATTTTCAAGCGCATGAAATTCATGTCTTAACAAATAAACAACTAAGGCAAGTTCTGCAAAAACCTGATTCCTCAGGAAGGCTTATGAAGTGGGCAATTGAGTTGGGGGAATATGACATCACTTTCTCACCTTGGATGGCAATAAAAGGTCAAGTACTTGCTAATTTCATAGCAAATGTTTTTGTTATGGTGGAAGACCTTTTAAAGGAGGATGATCTGAAAAACCCTTGCAAAGAAATAAAAGGTTTTTGGATTTTATTCATGGACATAGTATCAAGTGAGAATAGATCAGGAGATGGGTTAATATTAACAAACCCAAATGGACAAGAATTCACTTATGCTTTACAGTTTGAGTTCAAGGCAACAAATAATGAAGCAGAGTATAAGGCGTTAATAACTGGGATGAAGTTAGCCTAACAAATGGGAGTGAAAAAGTTACAAGTTTAAAGTGATTCTCAACTCATTGTCAACTAAGTAACTGGAGGGTATGAGGCTCGAGATCTGAATATAAAGAGGTATTTAGAGAAAATTGAAGTCCTCAAGAAGAAATTCCAAGAAGAAATTTCAAGAGTTTCTGATCGAACGACTACCCCGAGCTCAGAACAAACGAGCAGATGCACTTAGCAAGTTGGCATCATCAGCGCATGTTCACCTCACAAAGAAAGTTTTGGTTAAGGTTTTGCCAACTCAAAGCATTGAAGAGTTGCAAGTCTTAGTAGTCGAAAATGTGGGAGATACTTGGATGACTCCAATTATTAACTTCTTATCAAATAGAGAATTACCACAAGACAAAGCTTCAACTCGAAAATTGGTACTGCGATCAGCCAGGTATGCTATCAGAGATGGAGTCTTGTTTAAAAAAAGGTTATCTCATGCCTTGGTTGCGTTGTATAGGGCCCGATCAGGCAACACTTGTTTTGAAAGAAATCCATCTAGGATCATGTGGGAGCCAAGTCGGAGCACGCATGTTGGCTAAAAAGGTCATGCGATCAGAATATTACTAGCCTACGATAAGCGCAGATTCTCATGAATTTGTGCAAAAATGTCCCAAGTGCCAGATCCATGCCATTGTCAGACGTGTTCCACAAATCGAGATGATCACTATCCAAAGTCCATGGTCGTTCGCTCAATGGGGAATTGATATCGTGGGACCCTTTCTTAAAGCTCCTGGGCAGCTTAAGCACTTGATAGTGGTTATCGCTTACTTCACAAAGTGGGTAGAAGCTGAACCACTTGTGCAGATTTCTGGGAAGAGTATGGTTAAGTTCGTTTGGAAGCAAATAGTATGCAGGTTTGGAATACTGAACACAATTATATCCGACAATGGCACGCAATTTGCAAGCAACCCATTCAGAAGTTGGTGTGAAGAGCTGAATATAAGACAGCACTTTACCTCAGTAGCACATCCGCAAGTAAATGGGCAAACTGAGGTCACTAACAGGATAATAGTTCAATGTGTGAAGATAAGGCTGAAAAAAGTTCTATGGGCATATCGAACTACCCCAAGAACAGCAACCCGAGAAACTCCGTTCAGCTTAGCTTATGGCTCTAAAGTCGTAATACCTGCCAAAATTGGACTCCTAAGCCCAAGGACAATCCACTACATTTCAGAAGCTAATTTTGAAGAGGTATGATTAAGCTTGGACTTGTTAGAGGAAAAATGTGAGATGGCACACCTTGCAGAAGCTAAGTACAAGGCTGAAATGGCTCATTATTATGATCGGCGAGTCAGAAAAATTCAATTGTGACCTGGAAATTTGGTTCTACTGAAGAACGAAGCAAGCTGAGTTGAAGGCCTCAAGAAGCTCGATCCAAACTGGGAAGGACCTTATAAGGTCGCTCAAGTCAGAGGAGCGGGATTTTATAAGTTGGAAACTCTTGATGGACGAACTATCCAGAGGATGTGGAATATCACCAACTTACGAAGATACTATAAGTAACTTTAGTTACTTTTTCAATTCATTTTTATAAAGTTAAGCACATTGATGCTTCAATAAGTGTAATTCAACCTAAATGCTACACATCAATAAAATAGCTCATTATGAGTTCATTTTGATTACAATGATTTCGATTTCAGATCATATCATTAATTTTCCGCCAAAAAGGAAAATATGCAAATCAATGTTCAATTCAGTTCAAATTAGCTGATTTCACATCATATTATTGATTTTTCGCCAAAAAGGAAAACGTCCAAATCAGATGCAAATCAAAATTCGATTCAATTCGAATTAACTGATTTCTCATTATATCGTTAATTTTCCACAAAAAAGGAATAAAGTGCAAAATAAAGATTGATTCACTTCTAAATATTCGATTTTAAATCATATCATCAAGTTCAATTCACTTCAGATTAAATGATTTCACGTCTTGACGAAGGTATAAATTTGAACTAGTTAATCGCAAATCATATTCTTAATTCGTGGCGAATGTGAAACAAAATTTAATTTCATTAGTAGTGCTCAACAAGATCGATTCAGGTCAAAAGTCTTATCAATTGAATGTAACTCAAATCATTTGTTTGTGATAATTCAAGTCGGACTGTCCAAATGAAAAACAAAATATGATTCAAATGACATCAATATATGTTGAGAAAATATTCAAATTGAAGAAGTCAAATGCATTGATATGAAAGACCAAATATTGGTCGACTACTGTTCAGGAACTTTAACATACAAAATCCTACATCACTATCACAAAACGTTTGAGCATCAAGGTTTAGTTTTCTTCTTTGCGGTTTTCTTGCGAGGACGGAGGGACATACCAACGGCCATCAATCTGCACCAACTTCAGATCAGCAAATGCTTGGTTTAAGGCCTCATCAGATTCGATGTTATAGCCTTTCTCAGAAGTTATGTCCACTCCAGGACATATTGGGCCAAGTGAAACCAAGGCTTTATGATAGCCAAGGTTACGAGCAGGAGCACACAACTGCGCAAGCAAATTTCTTCCCTCGTTGGAAGATAGAAAGTTAGAGATGAGTTGAGAAGAGCCCTCTCATTCCAAAAAAGTCACCCAAGCTGATAACTCCTTATTTTTTGCCTCTAACTCCTTGTTAGAAGAGCGAACGGTCTTGAAATAATTTTGAACGAGATCAACTTCCTTCTTCTGATCGGTGGTTCTCTTCTCCTCAGCTTCAAGCAAAGATGAAAGAGTTGTAATCTCCAACTCGTCAACTCGTCAAGCTTGTCAGATGCCCCGTCACTGCGATTGATAGTCTCCGCAGCTAAGCAAATGATTTGAAATAAATATGTTAACAAATGACAATAGAATCAAAGGAAGATGATAGAAAATGATATCAAGTTACCTGCGTAATACCAAGAGCAAGACGTTGGTGAATGGAGGAGGTATCAGTTCTCTTCATCATTTTCCTATCCCGACGAGGAATAGAGTTGAAGATGAAGTCAGGTGCTGTTTCTATAGTAAACCTGTCATTGATTTCCATCTTCAAGTCGGCACGGAATGAAGATAAAGGATAAAAGCCTTCACCCTCCAGAACCTTAGAAAAGGAACGAAGACGTCCCCAAGCAATGATGGACCAGACACCTCGGCCTCGTTGACTTCAATTTCTACAATTTTAGGTTTTTTCCGAGCCTCATCTGCAGTGCTGTCTGGTTTTCTCTTACTAACACTCCTCATCAACTTCTTAAAAGGTTTCCCCGACCCGTGGGGAATTTTCTTTCCTTTTTCTTTCACCAATGAGGGAGTCGATTTGTCCGTCTTCTTGTCCGAATTCACCTCGTCGGCGGAGGCTTCATTATTGGGAGCATCAATTAGAGCTGTTGGACTTGTTGAAAAATCAAGCCGATCGCCCATGAGGTCTTCGATGTTGATCACTGAAAAAGAAAATATAAATCTGATTAAAACAGAACATACAAAAGTTTATGATGATATAGCAAGTAGATGGGAGAAGTACCCTTCTTCCCCTTTATCAAGTGGTCGGATGGAAGAATTGCTGAACTCATTTTAGAATTTACCAACACCCTTTCAGGAAAGAAGTTGGTATTGAGAACTCGTTTTTCCATCTCAAGTTTCTCAGCAAGCTCCTTAGGGAGTTTCTTCATAGAGATCGGATCAGACACACGACCAGCATCCTTCCAATATCACTCGCATTCTAACGATTTAAGGTTAAGGAAGAAGAATTTATCTTTCCATTAATGGAACTCGGTTTACCACTCAAAAGTTGTTGTTTTATAGATTGGTTTACCACTCGGTTTACCAGCCCGGATCTTTTCCAGAAGACTTTAGGCAAAAGAAATACCTAAAGTATGGTATTGAAAATCTATGGTTAAGGTGTTTTAAGAATAACTCAAACCCGACCAGGATTCTGTTCGCATTTGGAGTTAGCTGGGTTAAGCTGATCATATAGTCAACAAGGATATTTTTGATGAATTGAGATAAAGGAAATCTCAGTCCGACCCTAAGTTGTTCTACAAAAATACTTACAAAACCCTCTGGGATCGGCTAGCTACATCCCTCTCTACAAGGACCCTAATTTCAATCTGGGGGCTGATGTGAAAGTCTCTAAGGATATATACTAAAGCAGAAGAAGTTGTGGTCAAACTTAAGGTTTCTAATTTGATGACAACGGCGTTTTTGGTGGGATTTGATGATTAGGGGTTCTCAGTGGCTGGTGGGCAGGAGGAAGGACGATCCTCTAGAAGAGGTCGGCCAGATGAAGGTTGGTCATCTGGAAATTCTATTGCTAGAGGAATAGCATGGGTGACAAACCGATCTAAACTGTCTTTAGATTTCCCTCTTGTTGTGCTGAATTTATGTGCTCAGTTTCATCTATATCTTCCTCATCAAACGAAACTAGACTATACCTCTTGGTAGTTTTCAAGTTTTAGCTAAGTTAGGTTGGCTATGCAGACTACTAGATGAACTAGAAGAAGAATCAAAATCATTACTACTACTAGAAGTTGTGCGTGCGGATTCGTGTGTCGGTAATTTGTGATCATTTAAATTGTTTTTAGAACGAATTTTCGAAGAAGAGTTAGATTGTTCCGAGGCAGACATTACTTACTTGTGAATAGAGAAGGGACCTAATGGTACTTAACGTTTCCACTTTTGAATTCCATTTTATATGTTTAATAGACCTTAAATGAACTAAATAAACCATCATGCAAACATTCTTTCCACTCAATTTTCAACTTATAGGGACTACCAATTACAAGTTTTAAAGAACTTACATTGATCAAGCAGGTCAAATAGCCTTTAAAGAGTTTATCCTAACCATGCTTATCCTATATGAGTTATCAAAGAACAATCTTTGCTTATATCCAATCTATAACAAGTGTCAAATATTTATCACCACCTTAGAATGCAAAACTCTTGTAGACACTTCCCTTTAATGAGAGAAGACACCTACTCTAGTTTCTTAACTTAGTTGTTTGCTATAAAGTTAGACTCATTTGTTAGACCAATGAACTCATCCTTCATTATACCATAGTCTACTAAAAGCATTGCTAATGGGAACCCATTAGAAACAAGCAAGCAAGGACTTTATTCAAACTACTCATAGCAAGTATCACTTCATGTTATCATGGTTTGATGCACCCACAATCATCCCCCATAAGAACCCATCAAGACTAGCCACTCATAATGAATTCAAGCACAAACAACAAAGTAAAGATCAATAAAAAGCCCATATAGATAAAAGAAAGTATCTCCCCTTTAATGTCTCAAAGCAAAGATGAAACCTTCTCTTCAATTGAGCTCAAAAGATCCCAAATTTTTCATAAAAGTAGTGCTTTTAGTCTTAGAGTTCACTTCTTGTTCTTGCTTCTTCAAGAAGAAGAAGAAGAAGAAGGTACACATTTTTCTCTTTCTTAGCTAAAAATTATGCTAGAGCACGCTCCCTAAATTTGTTTATTACTTCCTATATATATTTAACAACGTCTAAAAATACTAAATCCTACGTTTAGAAAGTTAATAATACACTTTCAAGAGTATATGACTTTATTTACTGAAAAAAAAGTATAAAGATGAACATTGAGATGTTCAAAACGTATAATGACCTTCTATGTAGTTTACTCTTAAAATAATGGGCTGGTTTGTTGGCTACTCATCCATCAAGAATTTTAACCACGTTTGTGTCTGGTTTGAGGATGAACATCATTAACTTCTTTGATTGCTCATAAATACAACTCGTTGTTTTCAGAGATAGTGACCAAAGATTGCATATTTGTGACTGCAACAATCTCCCCATGCTTTGCTACCTTGTTCAAAAGAGTTGAGATTTTCTGTCCAACATTATCTTTGTCTTATCATGTCCAAAATTAAATTACGCTCTACGGTTTACCCATTCTTGGTTAGGGTCTAATAATTATAAAGTGATTTTAGTGATATTTATGCTTTTAGTCCCTAGTTTTACTTAAACTAAATCGTTTTGGACCTTGAACAAAATATGATAGAGATAAGGTTAAACTATTAGAAAGTAAGACCTTGCATATTACATAACTTATGCAATTGAGTCCTCCAAAACAATTAACATTTTCCATTAAGTCTAAATCTTAATAACTTTTGGTTAAACCTAAAATTAAAGTGTAATTCTTTTCGAGCTTCTTAAATCCTTACTTTAAGTGATGAATAGTGTCAACCATAGAGTTTAGGAATAAAATTAATATTATTTTCTCAAATATACGAGGTTTTGCACTCTAATGGTAGATCTAAGGGAGAATCGGGTGTGCGATGGTCTCTCCCAATATTTTAAAATTTATAATTTTTTCCTTTGAAAAGTAAAAAGCTTTCAGGTATGTTCTTTAAAAAATTAAGGCTATGTTTGGTTGTAGGTTTTTTTGATTTATTTTACAAATCTAAAATAATTTGTTTGTTTTGTCTATTTTTTCTACAAAAAAATTTAAAACAAAAGTAATGCTGCAGTAATTATTTTTGCTACACAAAATTTTAATAATAAACAATTCTTTTTAACACAATTTTTTCCAAAACAAACTTATAAAATATTAAGTCAAATTTAAATTTCAAAATTTTATTAATAAAAAATTATCTAATACAAATCTCAGTAAAGTAAACTTTTTAATTCAAACAATTCCAAAATATTCATTTTTTATAACAAATCCCAGATTTCATCATAAAAAAAAAATACCCACATCCAAAATGGAGTCTAAAATTTTGCTCTTCAAAAATCAAAATATAATTTCTATTAGTAATGTTATAAATTCATGGATTTGCCACTATACTCATTATATATGTTGTCACTCTTCTCCTTTTTTATGTGTATAGTTCATTCATTCTTCTTCAGATTTTGAAACTAATCTTGCTCATATGTAAACAAAAAGGTAAGACAACAGCAGGTGAGACTCACAAAAATAGAGTCATTTGACAAAGAAATCAGGTGCACATATTGATTAGCAAAATTGTTGCTCAAGTTCAACTGCACTCCAAACATGCTTTTTTCTGAATTTAATTACCCATAAATTAAAATGCGTCCGCATCAATCATTAGTCAAAAAATACCCCAGCCAAGCTAAAACTTGAATTACATAAGCATATGCTCCGATACATAATAAAGGGGCAAAGTTGAACTGTAAACCACATCAAAGACATTGTTGCAACCGTACATATATAGCAAGTTGAAATTCTGAAAAACATCATTCTTTTTAAGGAGGGAGCACTGGATCATCACTTCCTCTTGTAGTTTAGGCCGTTAGGTTGTGGATGCAAACTTTCCATTTATGAATGATGAGAATAGAGCAAGGGCTCTTGCTGGTTGGGAATCCGGAACAAAATGCCCTGCTCCTCTTACAGTGACAAATATTAAGTTCTGATATTCAACTACATAGCCGGCTACCTGCATTGGCAGAAAATCGACTTTTATGGGAGGTAAGTGACTTGTATGCATTGGAGGATAGTATCGTTTTGATTTTCGAATTTGAAAAAGTTATATATTACTCTCCCAACCACTATCAAATACGCCCTCTTCCCGAAATTTGAAATTTTAAGTTTTTTTCCTATCAAAGATTACAAGGTTTCAGTTAGGTACGGTCATTTGAAAATTAAATTAGAACTTTGACCTAAAAAATATTAAAATAGTTTGATTAATAATCTTATATAATTTCTCCCCCCTCCCTCCTACCCCTCCAAACTCGTTTTCCTGGATTCTTCACTACTTTCAACTTGAATTTTATCACAAATATAGTTTTCAACTCGTTTTTCATTTATATAACAAGTAACGTTACTTGTCAAGTGACATTATTCATCATTCACCGACATTATGTACCGTATGAATAATTACGTTACTTATCAAATAGATAAAAAATGATTTGGGGAGCATTTGTATAACAGAATATAAATTGAGAAACCAAAATGTAACTTTTTTTAAAATTGGAGATCAAATGATATTGAGGCGAGTTGAGAAACTATTAGAATGATTTACGTTTATATTTGTAATCAAGATATAAATCAATGAGAAAGAGAAATTAAGAGAAAAGTAAAAACTGATCAATGTCTAGCATGAAAACAAAAACATGCAAAGAATAATTACCTCATTTTGAAGGTACCATGGGTACCATGCAGTCGTCACTGATAATCCCAATTTATTAATGGCATATTTGGCAGATGTTACTGGAATATCACCATCAGTATCACCGCTGCATATCATTGAATTGAACATTTTTAATTATATGAACTATTTTTTCAGGAGTTAAACCTGTTGTTTTTACAATACTATTCTACTTTTGTCATGATCATTTCCTCTTCCATCATGAATTGTCACTGGCTAAAAAATTTAAGAATCTTTGGCTTACTTACCTGTAAATCCAAACTTTAATTCCCCCTTGGACCAACTCGGTGATGATTGGCAACACAGTATGGGGATGGTCAGTCCAGTAGTTGCCAGCTGTGAAACTATTTTCAGAGAACATACAACAATGGATAAATTAAATGTTTAGTGAAATACTTGAAAAATCTAGCTCCGACTACAAAGCATGAAATTTGATATTTGGGAAAAAATCTTATTAAATAGGCTCATATATGAGACGGACAGTTAATAACTATTGAAATCGTGATTCTAATTTCCTGTTATATTTATGTTTGTTGAAATTGTGCCCAAGAGCTTTTCTCTTGATATTCATAGAAACTACAAAGTCAATAAGAATGGTAGCACCGTAGCAGTACTTGCAAATTTTCCAAGGATAAGAAGCATTAGCGACATTTGCATGAAGCGCGATCTGAACATCTGGATTGCCAATGTAATCCAAAACATAATCCGTGGAGCAAGGACCGGCATAGTCATACTGTTAATTGACGTAGACAATTAAGAAGTGTGAGCAAATTTGGTTAAAATTATTTGCACTTTAAAACAGAGAGAAAGAAATTAAAGCAAAACTTACATGTTCTAATCCTATTATAGAATTGCACAAGGGAGCATAAATGTCATAAGGGTTGATGTGTGCAGTGACATTGTTTGATAGGTTGAAATATTCTATGCATTTTTCAGAGATAATTTCTGAAGAAAGGTTACAGCTTAATTTGATTCCCTGATAGATTTCATCTGATATAAAGGCATGCGTCCAAGAGTAATCCAAGGGTCCGTAGTAACTTGATTCATAGTCAATGTACGCATTGCCAAGCTGAAATCATGACTTCTCGTGTTATATAAACATTCAAAAGAAACTGGGCAAGTCTGATTTGATACTTGTACAATTAAATGACTTACAACAATTCCTTTGAGATTGATTTTAGTCTGATTTGAGTTTTTGGTTTCCTGGAGAATCAACTGGGCAAGTTGGGTTGCATAATGGCCGGCATAGGTTTCTCTTGCAAGGAAGATTTCTCTAGATTTGTATTCAGGAAATCTTTCGAGCCAGTTTACTAAGAAGTTGTACGTGTCATAAGCTGTACTCGTATCGCCATAATGTTCGTAATCCGAACTTGTATTCGAGTATGAAAATCCAACACCAACAGGAGATTCAACAAAGAGGATATTGGCATCTGTGAAGAATTCAAGCCATTATGTTGTTTGGATATTAGCTGATATTATTAATACATCAACTTTATGTAGAAAGGTTGCTAGGGATCTTGAAATGCATACCTCTATTCCATGCATATTGGTTGAGATAGAGAGTTTTGCTATCTTTGTTGACTCTAAATGGCCCAATTTCAGTCAATGCTCCAATTCCAAAGGAAGAACAACCCATTCCTGTGCATGACAGCAAAGAATAAAAGCCACAATGTAGGCTAAATAAAAGCTCAAGGGTATACTGTCGCATTTATGCGACATATTAAATTTAAACATCAAACTATAAAAAAATCAGTTTCTCAAATTTCACTTTTTCGTATAAATTATCAAAAATTAGCATATAAAATATAAAATAATTAGCGTAATAACTTATTAATCTTAATTTTAGCATATAAAGTATAGAAAATTAGCTTATAAACTATCAAAAATTACCATATCAAATATACCACACTATCGTATAAAAAAAAATCATGTATCAAAGTAAAAAATTCGCGTATCAAATATAATAATTCGCGTATAACGTCGCATGTATGCGACTGTCGAGCTTCCAAAAGCTCAAAGATAATTTATTAAAGAATGACAGTTTATTTTTCGGAATATAGACTGAAAGGGAAAAAGGGAAGTTATTGTCTTGAAACATTACCTCCACTAAACCACAACATAAGGGGCTTAGAGGATGCATCCTGTGAGGACTCAACAAAATAGTAAAAGAATGCTCTTCCTGCTTTGGAATCAACTGTGACATAACCGGAATACTGATTAAAGTCTACTCCATGAGGTTGTCTGGGCAATCTATCAATCTTATCGCTGTCTTTTAGCCCATGATCTTGGGGGGCAACAAATACAGGTAACGCTTCAGCCACGGATTCTGGTCCAAAATTTTGTGAACCGAAGGCATTAGAGTGGCTATCTTTCAATACTTTCTCTCTTATTAGTTTACCAAATTGTGCAAAATTAACTCCATAACACTGGTGAGGTACCGCCACAAGGAGGATTGACAAGCTGAGTAGTATATTGGCCATTATGATCGAGTCTTGATGATGATGAATAGAAGTGATGATCCTTTTCGAAATTAATGCTCAAATATATAATTGTTTACAGGACTGCAATTTGATGCCTTTCCACTTAATTCGTTTCATAAAAATACTCTTAGCTTACATATTGCTAATTAAATACAGAGTTCCTACAGTCTTGATTTGTATCTTCTGTAGGTGTTTTTAGTAATAAATAATAAGAAATCCGTAGAGTAAAGTTAAAATTGTGCAGTAATCATCTTTTTCTTGACTTTTCCTTTATCTATTTGGATTTTTTGAATTTGTTGATGGGAAAGTAATAGTTAGCCCTAACATGCCAAATCTTGATTGGACTTGCTCTCATAGAGATGAAGGATTCTGTTGAAGAGTTGTCTTTTGAGAGTTGAAATGAACTCAATGAACACTAGATTATCGAAAATCGATCTAACAAAGTTCTCAAAGCATCTGAAGGTACAGTTTTTTATTGTTGGGCTAATTTTGTTGATTTAAAGTTAGTTAATTGTTTGATGATTATGATAATTTTGTCAGCCATTTTGGCAATTTTTTATTATCATAAATAAATAATTAGAATTTTAAGAAAGTGATTGAAAAATAGTGATTGGATTAGCCCAACAATATTTATGACATTGATGATAACTAGTAGTTAACACCGCGCCTGCGCGGTGTCATTTGCCTTGGAAAAAAATTGCATGAGTAATTAGAAACGATTAAGTTATAGTAAACAACCTCGCAATTATAATTTGACAGTAAAGAAAAATAGTGTTGTGAAAATATACCCTATGCATATTATGTCGTAATGTTTGTAGTATGATAGAAAATTGTGAAGCATACATTAATATATAAAACGTGGTAAAAAATGCAAAGCATATACAATACGTAAATGATTAAAGTATATGTGAATAGATAATATTATTAAAAAAAAGTGTAATGTAAATCAATTATGTATACTGTTTGTAAATGTGTATAATATGAAAATATGAATAATTTGTGAAATTTTAATATATATATATATATATGATGTGTGAAATGTGAATATTATCCATAATATGTAATTTGTGTGAAAATATAGGAAGTAAGTATAAATATGTATAAATAGTTAGAGCGCGTAAAAAATTGTGTAGTATCCATAAATAAGTATAAGTAGCGAATGTAAATATGTATAATGGGTGGAAAATTGTGTAGTGTATATAAATAAAATATAAATATGCACATGTCTGGAATTTTGCTTTGAATGTGTAAATGTATAGATATTGATGAGTTTAGTCGAATCGAAAAAAATGTTTTGAATTGAATATGTATAGTAACTGATGATTATAACTCCCGCAAAGAGATATTTGAAAAGCTTTATCTTTCTGACAATAGCATGGATGTCTAAATTCCAGTTGGTGTAGGTTCCCGATATATGAAGTTGATGTTGGCTGGGGAAAACCATGTTGGATAAGTCATGCAAGTAAAGCATTGGAGGGGATTGCTTTAATGGATTCCAAGATTGGAAATGGTATTGAAGCATGGATAAGCTTGAAAGATATGGACATGTTTGAGTTCAAAAGACAATTTGAAACTGTAATGTCGATGGTGCCGTAATAGAAATTGTATACAAAACCATTGTGATCCCACTTGGATTGATTCCCTCTGCCTGGTTATGATCTAATATTGAAAATGTTGAATGAATCTTGTTTTCTTTCTCAAGCTCATGCTGCATCCGTAGTTTGCTGAATCACTAAAACTTCCTCATTTTGAGCAAATGATTAAGATTCCATTTGACTTCCTCATTTTGAAAAAATGATTCAGATTCCAGAAAAGAAAACTCAAATGGATGTGAAACCGGACGCAAGGGAGTGATGTCCATAACAGCAAAATTAACGCATTTTTAAATCAAGGTTAAGAAGGCATCGGAGTTCAATGTTGCAATAGCCCCTCTAAAGAGGAAATTAAATTAGATCTTTTCGATGCTGTTTTTCCTTCTTCCTAATCTAGAACGGCACCAAATGGTTGTACATTGTTTACAGCAAAATAACAACTAAGTTAGAACGTAAAATTTATTTTCTGAATGATAATATAAATATCAGTAATTCATCAAGTTAGCACCCAAATGAAAGATCAATGTCTCTTCCAGCAATGTGACTTATGTACATCATACAGGCTACATAAATTAAATTAAATTTTCTAACCACCTTCATCATTTCTAGGTCTTATACCATAGTTTGGAAAAAGAATGAGAAGCAAAAATCCTCTTGATCTTGCATCAGTCATGACTATGAGAAGAATATCATCTCAGCTATTAGCATGTTCACCTTTTTTTTTTCAGCACTAACCAGAAATTATATAATGAAATTGAAAATTTCCCTCAAATTCCTGACTAAATTCCATCCAACATCCTGATTTTGCCAATGGAAACAGAGGAGCTGCTTACGAGTCAGATTCACCTGGTGGAGTCTCGGAGACAGGTTTAACCTTTTTGCTGCTGATTAACTTTGGATAACCATTTGAGTCGAAATCGTAGATGTGGCCCATTTTGGCACGTTTAGTTTCTAGGTATCTCTTGTTCTCTTTCGTGACGAATGTCTGAAGGGGAATACGCCCTGCAACTGCCAAACCATAGCCCTTGAGGCCACTGTACTTTGCAGGGTTGTTTGTCATCAGCTTTATTGTCCGAACTCCAAGATCTCCGAGCATCTGCAGAAAATGATACCTTCAGTTCATCAACTTGTAGAGTTTATCATCCATCAAATATAAACCATAAAAAATTCACCAAAACTCTCCCAAAATAATAAATTTAATTTAACAGTCACATTTTATGTTTTTTTCTTTTTCCTGTTTACTAATATTAGTGTGGAAATGATATTAATGTTGATATGGAAACAATTAGGTAGAAGAGAGCAACAAAATCTATGTGTAAGTACCTGTGCACCAATCCCATATTCTCTTGAATAAACCAAAGCTCTTCATTTGCTTCCACAGTATCGCGCCCAGCTTCTTGCAGATTATACGCGCGAAGTTTGTGGCCTAAACCAATTCCTCTTCCCTCATGACCGCGGAGGTACGCCAGGATACCCTTGCCAGCTTCCTTAATCTGTTCCATGGAAAGTGCCAACTGGTTACCACAGTCACATCTGGCAGAACCAAAGATGTATCCTGTGAGGCATTCCGAATGTACTCTGACAAGAATATCAAGTCCATCACCAATCTCACCCTGCGTATTACAAACCTCAACAAAATTCCCTTCCTAACCAAGATAAGTGTAAACCTGAGTAGATCTAAATACACCTAATCTTGTCTTGTTTTTGGATTATCCTGAATAGGATTTTTCAAGAAGGATAGCTATTGCAGCAGAAACTTACACAAAAAAAAGAAAGTGAATTTCCATGTAAAACATGTTGAAAGATAGGTATTGTTGCAGCAGAAGAATGCTCCACTAATTTATCTCTTTTTCTCCTATATCAGTAGGTTTTAAGCAATTTTACAAGATTATTTATGTGCTTGCTTTCACAGAATGGCATATATTGAGAAATACATAACTGTGCAATTTAAATGAAGGAGAAAAATTATGAACAGCATAATGTTGACATCATTGGTATCACAATTAGACAACTCTATAACATGGCATACTGATTAAGGATGAAAAAATAGAAGCACTTCAACTCTATATAATATAAGATTTGAGAAAGAAAATGCAATGCACTAAAAATTTAATGCATCGGCAGATTTTACTTGATACATGTTCATCATATATTCTAATAGAAGTCATATTATACAGAATTCTAAGGGCAATGACAAACATGAATTTGACATAGAGATAGAAATACAATTCTTTATGCTACAGTGTTTGAAAGAGTTTGCAAGCATGAATTGTTTAACTGAATATTCAACTGTTAAGATTGATGATATATTTAAGATGTATCAAGTGTCAAGTTCAGCTCCAAAAGAGAAGATGTAATAAATTGACCTACCTGATTAAATCAGCTATTGATATAATCTTTATGTTCTCCTCCTTGGCAAATTGCCGAAGCTTAGGGATTCTTGCCATTGACCCATCATCATCAACAACCTCACATAAAACTCCCAACAGGTTCTAACCCCTCAAGCACGGCAAGATCTACAGAGGCTTCTGTATGCCCAGCTATTTTCAGAACACCACCTTCCCTGTATTTCAAAGGGAATATATGGCCAGGGCGATTGAAATCCTCAGGCTTTGAATCTTTGAATCCAAGGGCAAAAATAGTAGTTGTCCTATCACGAGCTGAGACCCCTGTGCTAGTAGCATGTTTTGCATCCTACAAAATTGTATCCAAAAAATCTCATTTACAAGATTTTCAAAAAATCAGTACAGTGTAGAATTGCTCGTCCACAAAACTTTTACAATCATCCATGTATGCAGTATATAGACTGAACTTTTCCCATTCCTATATGTATTCTTGACACTGAGTACTTCTGTTAATTCTGAAATTTCTGGAATGCCTCAAAATGCAATCAATATGCATCCAAATTTTAATCAGACTATCAAATTTACTCTATTAGATTAGAGGGCAAGTACTAAATAATAGTAACCGTACTCCTGCATTGATTTCTGCCCAAATAAACGACAAGCTACAGCACATATAGCTCGTTACCCCCCACATAATTCCATTCCCATCAGTAGAAAAGCCCAAAACTGATAACTAATAGGGAAGCTTACCATCAAACCTCAATTCAGAATCGATGGGAATATCAAATAATTTAGCAGTAAAACACCAACAAGAGATTGAAAAAGAAAAAAAATCATCTTTTCGGAGGAGAGTAAGATTGAAACAGTAAATTTAAAGCATATTGATTTTTTTTCATTTTATTATTTTGGGTTGAAAGAAAAAGATTACTTTCTTCCATGTTCATGTAAAGACTCCAAAACTTTTAACAATTTTCATCACAAACACCATTTTAAAGAAAATCTGATGTCTTCCATAAATTGAAACAAACAATCAACAATCTCATGTGTATATGTAGATTACCATGCATGTCATCACGTGTACATAAAAAAACACAAACATACACATAGAGACAGTAGATAAGGAGAAAAATAGTGTATACTTGTCAACAGCAGACTTAAAATCATCTTTGGCAATCTTTCTGCCAACCCCAGAAGCCAGATCTAATACACCCTGTTTCGACATCTCTTCACAATGCTTTTCACCCCTTGAACAACAGGAAAAAAAATGAAGAGAGAAAATTTTCAAGATTTAAGGAGAAAGAGAGTAAAACTACAATCTTATTCATTCATTCATAACATGAATGAAGAGTTTTGATGATGAAGTCAAATCAGACCTTGTTGTTTTCAATTACCTGCACACATAATCTAGGCAACCAATTATGCACATAAACTTCCAAAACAGCAGGGAAAAAAAAGAAATGAAAAGATAAAAATTCCAAGATTTAAGGAGAAAGAGAATCCAAGATTTCTGAATAGTGTTGCCTTCTCTTTTGTAAAGAATGGCCAGTGTTATATTAAAAAGGTGGACTTAATTACTACAAGTCATTCAATCTGGGATTAAGGAACTAAGTAACTATATTATAAATCAAGAAGTTTGAGGGGAACAATTTCTACATCTTAAGACAATTGACTTATTACCAGTACATTCAATTTGCCATAATTGTTTCTTTTGTTATCTTATGAACCTAAGTATCCAGCATAATATACATTGGTTTCCGCACTCACCATCAGGAATTAATCCATGTTTACACACCTATGAAAGCTACAACTTTCATCACACCAAAAAAGGACAATTTTTGTATTCGGTTATAATACGGAATGGGCAAGTGGAAGAAGATGATCCTAGAGTATGCTCACCTAGCTCTTATTGGGAGAATGAATCATTTGTTCAGATTTTTTTCCTGAAGCATTTATTACTTCAGTTTCTCAATAGCACAACTTCGCTTTCCTGCTTTTTTTCTCTCATACTCAAGCTGCTTGCTGTTTTCCTCCATGGGCTTTGATGAACATTCTCACAAAATTTTCAAAATAGTACATTTAAATGCCACAAAAACATTCAGGATGCAATCAAACTGATAATAAAACTATACCAGGTTTCTAAATGGTAAGAAATTATGGTTCACTAATGCAGCTTTTCTTTTTCCTTGTGTCTTATTTCTCATTCAAGAAGTCTGTTCTAATGCTAATTTCCTAGCCAATCACAATTTTTCAAATACTTGGGTTGAAGTAAAAGTCAACAATGTGAATAAATTTGCTTCTTAAACAAAAGGATTGGACCGCAAGGGATAAAAGCACAGCAGAATACGAATTCTAACATTTCTTCATAGACAGCTGGGGTGACAATGCAGCAACGCAGAGCTTAATAGAAATGATTATATGAGAAGAAGAATGTTTCTTAATATAAAGTCACTAAAACTAACAGAAGATAAGGACATAATCTTCAAAAATAGTGAAAATAAAACAATTTTGGTGAAGAGAGGAAAGAAAGATGAACCTTGGTCTAGAGACATGAGGAAGGGGTACTTGCCTTTAACAGCATCAAGATACATAGTCATGTTCTTCCGTTTTACATCTCCAGGAAATACCCTTTAACTGAACAATACACATAACAAGATTCATTAAAGGTTTTTGAAAAATTCAAAATTCTCATAAGGAGAAATTTGTCACGCATCACATCAAAATTTACAATGAAAATTATAGAAACCATAAGGAAATTTTTTCAAAACAATTCCATGACCACAGAATGATCATTCTTGAATTTCATTGAAGGTCAAAGATATTCAAAACCATAATACTTCGTTTTTCATTCTATTGTCATTCCAAACATCCAATTTGTCTAACTTTAATGGAACAGTAAAATCCCAGAAAACTGAAATCATCAAATAACGTGTAGTGGATTATTCTAAAAAAATTAAACAGTAATGATAAGAAACAAGATCAAATTACCGAGAAATCTTATGATGACAAGAAGATTCAGTCTAAGATATAATAATGCAGCAAAAGCCCATTAATAACTTCAACTGAAGTAACATATAAGGCATTGATCTAGAAACAAATGGACTTGAGGCTAAAAAATACATAAAAAATATAAAATCTGCTAAAGATTAAATGTTTAAAAGATCCAAGTAATGTCATGTACTCCAAAAACACATAAAGCAATATTCTAAGCACAGAAACAACAAACATTCAAATCTAAATAAAGATTGGGCGAAATCAAAAATATCTTGGAAATGCCAAGAATTTCAAGGGAGTAGAGATCAGTGATGAAATCAGTATAGCTAGCTTTCTCATGTTCCGGTGGAGAATCAGATAGTCCATAACCTATGCAATCCGGTGGGATTGCTCTATAACCAGCTTTAGCCACGACCATTTGGTGGTGCCATGAGTAGCATATCTCAGGAAACCCAGGACAGAACAACACAGCCTTTGATCCATTTTCTCCTATCTCAGCTACATGAAGCTTCAACCCCTTCATGATTTCAACGTGTTTATGCTCTATCTGATCCATTTGCCTAAGAAAAATAAGACTCAAACACACACATACACTGTCAGTGAGTGATTGAGTGTACGTACGTGCATTTTCTATCTATTATTATGAATTTATAATATGCATACTTAGTGAGTGATTGAGTGATTGAGTGTACGTAAGTAGATTATACTTCCATCAGTTGGTAATACATATAACCAGATTCTAATTTAACTCCCAGCAATATTTTTAAATCTTCTTCCAGTCAAAACTTCCCCCAAGAAATCTCCCATCCATATCCATCTGTTCAGCGTTCTATGTTCCATAATTCCATGTCAGTGACTCAAGATGTACTTTCCTAAAGGAAGTTTGAAAGTAAATCAAATGATGACTTTCTCCTCAAGCTTTTTGAGACAAAAAAAATGGCCAATCTTTTTTCATCACCATCACTTGTAAGACAATACTTGGTACATTTTCCTGCAATCATACGAAAAAAAATCCCATAAAAAACCCAAATTAGATAGTCAACAGAATTTCAGACAAAAAGGAAAATACAGGAAACAAATTCACATCAGTTTACAAATCCATTCCAAATCCACTGTTTTCTTCACTATAGCTTCCAAAACTTCAGACTTGTGGAAATCTCTCAAAAAGGAAGGCCAAAAAAAGGAAATCTCTTAGATGTGTGCTGAACTTATTATTGATGATTAACCAGAGCAGGAAATCATCAAACCTTTCTCTCCTTTAGCTCCTCTGGGCTTAAATCCCCGTGGCTTGCCTTGTTTATTTGTGCTACACATCTGCAGCAAATTTTCAACAGAATTCCAATCGCAAAGTCACAAACAAGTCAAGATACTACAAACATCATCATTCAAAAGAAGAAATCTACAACAACATTAAATTATTTACCTTCTTACACTGTCTACCAATTCTTGGTTGTTGGGTTCAAGTTTCAACCCCTCCTGGTATGTTTCAAATGCTTTTTCATATTCTTTCATAAAGAACTGGATAGCCCATTTTCTTGTATACCCCTTGGCAAATGTTGGATCAAGCTTAATACACTTCTCAGTATCTTTTAATCCCTCAGGTAAAGCCCCAAGCTTTGTATGTCAAGCAGCCCTGTTACTATATGTCTAAAACAAAAGCAAAACAAACCCATACATTATTACAACTTCTAATGCATCCCAGTTTTTCAAATGCATAAGAATGGTATAAGAAAGTACCTTTGGATCTTTTGGGTTCCTCTTCAAGAACTCTGTGTAGTGCTTGACAGCCTCGGGGATTTTGTGCTCCTTAAAGTACTAATTCCCTAAAATTTCAAAACACCATTATTAGGCAATATTCACAGCATAATATAACCAAATAAACTCATAAATAAGATAGAGAAGTACCTTTGTCATGCTCCTCATCAGCAATCTGTGGATCAAAATATTCTTGTTGCTCCAGGTCTTTCTTTGCCTTCTCAGCTTCATTTAGCTTCTTCAGGGTGTCAGGGTTGCGGTGCTCAGTTAGTGCCTTCTGGAAAGTCTCAATGGCATGCAGTCAGCCACATAAATCCCAACTGTTAAGACATCATAATAGCAAAATAGAGTGAATATTTTCGGGACACAATCTGTAAGCTTTACAACAATTTTTAGATCCTGAACTTGAGAGTGTATTTGCTTACCGCAATACGGATTGGAATCGATACTGCATAGATCTGGACAAGAGACGACATAAAATTGAAGGGAAAAAAATAACACAAAAAGTGAGAAAATAAAATACAAAGATTGTGGCTTTGACGATGGAAAGAAAAAGAAGAAAATATGGTGGAAAAATCAGAAGGCCCATTGCTCGACATGCTCAGTGGAGAGAGTCGGCAGAGAAAGGGGATAGAGAGCGGCAGCGAAAACTGTGAAGATGAAGATGAAAGAAAGAGTTTAACCCTAATTTTTTATTTTATCAGGATTTAAGCCACGTCAGCAAACACAGCAGGATGGGCCACGTCAGCTTGGTGGCCAAGTATCAAGCGGACGACGAAAGTGGGAGACTCCCGTTTAATAAGTATACTTCTAAGGATATCCCCTTATATGAGACTAGTAGATTACACCGCGCTCGCGCGGTGTGATTTGCCCTGAGGAAAAATTGTATGAGTAATTAAAAACGATTAACTTGCAATAAGCAATCTTGAAATTGCTAATAACTTAGAATTTAATAATGAATTATAAAACTTTGATAGTAAAGAAAAATACGTGTGGTATGTAAAGGGAAATAGTGAGGTGAAATTATATTCTACGCAAGGTATGTCTTAATGTTTGTAGTATGATAGAAAATTGTGAAGCATGCATTAATATATATAACGTGGCAAAAAGCAAAAAGCATATAGAATACATAAATGATTAAAGTATATCGGAATAGACAATATTATTAAAAAAAATCTAATGCAAATGTAAGTATGTATATTGTTTAGAAATGTGTATAATATCAAAAAATGAATAGTTATTGAAATTTTAAACACACACACACATATATATATATATATATATATTATACAGAACATGTAATTTGTGTGAAAATGTAGGAAGTAAGTATAAATTTGTCTAAATGTTTAGAGGGTGGAAAAAAAATGTGTAGTGTTCATAAATAAGTATAAATAGTGATTGTACATATTTATAATGGGTGGTAATTTGTTTAGTATATATGAATAAGATATAAATAAATATACACATGTGTGGAATTTTGTTTTGAATGTGTAAATGTATAAGTATTGATGAGTATTAGCTGAATAAAAAAAATATTTTGAATTGAATATGTATAGTTATCGATATTATAATATTATAAGTGAGATGTATAAAATTTGTAAATATAGCAAAATGGATTATTATTGTGCACGATTTTGCTGTGATATATAAATATCGTAATTTCTTAACGGAATAATAGGTGAGCATATATAATTATTAGGATAAATGAAAGCCAAAGCAAATTCATAAATATATATTATGTATATTAACAATGAGAAAGAGATGGTAACATTTGATTGTCTTATATAGTGGTACAAAATTTAAAATGCCAAGCTTGAAGCACAATCGAGTAAACCAAGCTTGAAGCACATAATTCATCAGTTGAATAAAATAGGCAACAATAACATCACGGGTTTGTATTGATTGCTGGAAAGAAGCATTCATGATCCGACAATTCAAGAGGATTTGTTGCAGAAGTTTTGAATGCAAATAACATAATGAGCATTGATTACAGTATGGTTGTAAGTTCACATATAAAATAATGCGTTGTTGTAAGTTTAAAGCTTAATTTTTTTAATAATTAGAACAGTGAAGAGAAACTATGAACTGAAAGCGAAGCACTTATAAAGAGCACTTATTCGAGAATCCATATTGTTTTAGCTGATAACCCAAAATGTATTTGTAGCAATCATTACAAAAAAGCGAATGTTAGAATCGCTGAGAAGACAGTTTCTAAAATTACAAGTTTTCAAACATGTTTAGCACCACATGGCAAAACATAACATGGAAAAACATAATACTAATTAAAAGAGGCAGCTGAAGAACAAATTTGATCACCTGCAATTTCAGAACTCCTACTACAGACTATATAGCATAAATTAATGCTTTGTCTTGCCCCTCTTTACAGGCCTTTTCTCAACTTCAGCAGCTTCAATATCACCAGTCTTAGCGTTTCCAACAGAAGGCGAAGGATTCTCATTATGAAGATCGTCTTCAGTGCTACCAACAGGGTCATTTTCAAGTCTAGCCAATAATGAAAGCCTAGCCTTTGATAACGAAGCCTTCTTTTCTGCCGAAATACAGGTACGAATGTCATCCCAATGATTAATTATGTTACTTACTGCCTAACAGAAGCAGCCTTTAACTAAATTTTACAAAAAGCTGGACAACATTTAATTTGGAATAAGAAACCTGAATATTGCGCTTGTAGAGTTTGTCCTTGAGAGCTCCCAGCAGCTTCTACAGATGATTGCGTTGCAGAAGTCTGCTTCTCTTCCTCTGCAACAAAATACACAACTGTGTATCGATAACCCCCATTACTATCCCTTCGTTTCGCCTGTTTAATCTGAGCAAAGAACTTCTTATTTTTCAAATTTTCATGGACAGCACCCAAAGGAAGCTCCCTATTCTAAATAACAGAAAGAGAAGAACTTATTAATGTAAACATACATAAACAGAGAAAAAGTAGAGATACACATATAAGAGAATTCGAAAATTGACATAACCTCTTCAGTACACTTCATGGCGTCAATAGCTGTAGCAGATAAAATTTGTTCAGCTAATTCTCCAAAAACAATTGCCTTGATAATTCCACTGGCATCAATTAAGTCCATCTCAATTCGACATCTATAAGCAAGTAGACAGGTAATTATCATTAAATATGTATTTCAATAGATTTGTATCAACTCAGAACTTTTTGGTTTGAGAATTGAAACAGGAATTCTAACCTTGGCTCGGCCTTTTGTTTTTCATTACATGAATTACATGTAAACAAGTAGTCATAAGCTACCGAAGTAGCACAATAACATTTTTTGCAGGCCATATACCAATAATTTTGAGATATGTTTTCAAAGGAGAACAAGACTTTAACAACTGCAGTCTGGCAAAATGAATACAATATCAGTGAACATGAAATTCTATAGAAGTAAATCCTGAGATAATTATAATATAGTCATTATTTTTGCCAACCGCAACTCCCAAGTTATATATTTGCAATAATGGCACTACTAATTAAACATTCACCATAATGCCAAAGTAATCATGCGCATAAAGTTTATTTCTCATAGCTGTACCTTATCAGTAGGCAAAAGATTAGCCACAAGCGTAGGTTTTTCCATTGATTGCACATCCAGCTTGACGTTATATTTCATGTATGAATTGTTCCTTAGAAAATCTGAGAGAGCCGTCTGGCTTCTGGCAGCCCTGTTTAACAAAAGGTCAATGCACGAGAAGTATAGCACAGAATATAGTATACCAATGTAAAAAACAGAGAAGAAACATTTCACCAATTCTTTAAACGGAATGCTTCTTCAACTGGTGGATCAACAAGAATCGTTGTATCATAATTAGTAGACAGTGCAATACCTTAAGAAGGACAAAAAAAGTAATTACTTTACCTATGTATAATAAAATGTAGTGTTGAAACTGACATGTATAGAGCACATTATTTTACCATTAAAATGAACGACTTTAAGCCTGCGATAGATAACTACAGGAAATTCACTGATAAGTTCAGTAATCTTGCGAGCTTCATTCTCAATAAAACTATTCCACACGGACAGCATTACTGAATTCATGCTACATTTGTCATGTCAAACGAAAGCATTATGATGTGCAGTACATGGAAAGAAAACACTTGTTATATGAAGCAGACACTTAACATCTATGGAACACGACATTGCTTACTGTTCGTCAACAAGTATGAACTTCTGGACATTGGATTTACCAAAGGGTGTATCAACAGCATTCACTGGCAATGAACCAACAACAAAAGCAATCACATCTATTTTGAAGTCAAATATCTAAATAAGCTAACATATAATGCGCATTTGAAAATACAATCAGAATGGAAAAAGCAGTAAATACTCTTACCAACAAATTTGTTTTTAAAATCAACAAATGGTCCAAGGTCCACGAAGGGAGTGTATTTGTAGTTAACCAATAACATGCTCTGCTCACTTTCCATTTCTTCAATAACAGGTTTTGAACTAACAATCCATTTTTTTTCAATTCCGTCGATACGATATTTTTCAGGAACAGTGGTCACCTCCGCATTTGAGATGCGATAAGTTTTATATACCTCTATCTTGGTCCCCATGCGTTCAATTTCTTTATTGAAAACCATTGCTTCGAATTTAGCACCCTTTAAAAGAGAGTAATAGCGTGACAATAATCTTCAAGGACAACAATATGAATCCATAATACTTAAAAAGAACAAACAGAAATCTAAAAAAATAAGATAAAAACAAATTCTTATGTCTTAGCAACAATGTTTTACCCGTGCGTCAGCAAAAATGAATTTTTGCATCCTAGTAGAACTCCGTGGTGACTGAGTTGGCTGCATCTTTTCTTGAAGAGTAACAACAGCAACCCATGATTTTGTTTCTTTCGTAATTTCATCAATTCGGAGATACGTGTCCATGCTACAATTCAATGTCAATAGTGCCGGGAAAAACATTATGCAATCAAATAGAATAAGAAATAACAATCAGAGGGTTATAGATATAGACAAATAAATTCATAATTATACACTAAGTATAGATATTGGGAAGTTGGAAATAAATTTCAAGATGAAGCTAACTGTAATACTTCTTCAAAGACAACATTTCTTGTTCTATATTCCTGTTTATTATCTTCATCTTCACTTGGAACAATCAGTACCTTAATATCCTTTGTAGTCCTGGCTCTTGAAATGGCAACATACAGTTGTCCATGCGAAAAAACTGGTTCCCAAAGATACATGATAAGTCGGGTTTGTACCGACTTATTTGCTTCACTTGTTTGATCTTTTGTATGAACTTTTCATGAAAGTGATGACAGATGAACAAGTATGTGGTTGAAATGTTTAAATCCGCTGAAATGTGGGAATTGGCTAAGAGTTGTGTTTTTGTGAAGAAAGTAAGGATTTTTGAGTTATGTAACACTCTTGGTCATGCACCACATTAAGTCCCAAGCACTACACTACACAACACTTGCTTGCACACATTACACTGTGCTGGCGCCTGTGATGACAGATGAACAAGTATGTGGTTGAAATGTTTACATCCGCTGAAATGTGGGAATTGGCTAAGAGTTGTGTTTTTGTGAAGAAAGTAATGATTTTTGAGTTATGTAACACTCTTGGTCATGCACCACATTAAGTCCCAAGCACTACACTACACAACACTTGCTTGCACACATTACACTGTGCTGGAGCATAGGCGCCAGCACAGGCCACACACACGCACACTGTGCGGGCGCCTAGCGTCCGCACAAGCCAGTCACGCACACACAACGCCCGCACAGCACACAGACACGCACGCCTGTGCGGGCGCCTGGCGCCCGCACAGCTCAAGCACAGACGCACGCACGTGGGCGCCTATGCTCCCGCACCCTCACCCGCACATGAGCACTTTGATGCATTTTCCTTGTACATTTTTCTCATTCTTCACTCGCACACTGGCACCAACACTACGCACTACATCTTGTTCCCACATCTCATGTAGCACACACAAACTTCGGTTCACACAAGAAGACACTTAATAGGTATTTCTCACGAGCACCAACTGTTTGATGATTTGCAGTGATAATACTTATTTGTTAAGTCTTGCACCAGACACGTGTCCTCACTTGAACTTTGATTAATATCTACAGAAACACATGTCAACATCCCCTAGAAAGAAGGAAGCTTCCAGGAAGTTACGAGCCAAGTCATCCGGAGGAAAACTATAAAAGGCAGAGATGGATTCGGGAGCAGAGGAGCGAGCAGGGAGGCGGTGGCGCACAACGCAACATAGCATTGTTAGATTAGGGTTCATAGTTTAGATTAGGTTCTTTTCTCTCTTTTCCCTTTCATACATTTTACTGTCTTGAGGGGTCATCTATACATACCTAACTTAGTTGAGACATCTGAATTGATATTATATGTGATTGATCTTGTTCATGTCTTTTGATGTCTCATTTCAATGTTTACTTACACACGCTTAAGCTCTTCATTTGATTTGCGGTGCCCACTGAAATCAATTTAGTGCTGTTAAAGGAAATTGAAATATCATCACCTGATTATGGGACAAACATGTATGAGTCCTAAGATATGAGCGTGGTTGTGACTCAAATTGTGCGGTGCCCACTGACAATGGGAGTCAATCTAGTAGAAAAGACTTAGGATCACTCGAGTGTTAGGTGAATACTGAGTAGGGATCCGGGGTTATAGAAGAGAGCCTAGGTCTTGCCCTGCCAAGGGAAGATAGAGGAGATATGTGGATTAGGGTTGTGAGATCTGCCAAGAAGATCAGTTCTAATTTCGCTAGCGGGTTAATCCCCTCATACAAGCTTTTACACAAGTCAATGAAACTAGGAATAGATCAGTACATATTAGAATCCCCCAAGGCAGTGCTTGCATACAAGTCTTTGCATTTGCATTTAGTCTTTTATATTCGTTCTACTGAGCATATATTTGTTTTCCTTTCATTTCTTGCATCATGTTTTCCTTCTTGCATTTCATAGATCATTAGGACAAGCGATCCTTGCACAACCAACCCTTCCCTGTGGATACGATCCCACTTACCACTTCTACATTAGTTGAGTAAGTTTGGGTGTTTGACGAGGTCGAGCGACCAACCTCCGCTCAAAAATGGCGCCGTTACCGGGGAAGGCACGGTTGTTGGAGAATTATCTATTCTCTTGACTTGTTGAGTCTTTGTGTTTTTGTCATTTTGTTTTTGTGTGATTTTCTCCTTTTTGTGTGTTATTCTTTTGTGTTGGTTCTTTTCTTTCATTCTCGGTTCAAATTTGTTGTGTTCAGCTGTGGTAAGTGCAGGGAAATTTTAGATTTCATTGAGATTGAATTGTGCACACCACAATAGACCAAATATGTCTAGGTGGTTTGGGGACTCTGTTGAGACTCATTATGATTACCCACCAGATTGGATGGATGACACCCGACCAACACCTAGAGTATTTGGCAACTTCTCTCCACCCAGATATTATGAATCATGGCATGACCAACAACAAAGCAACGAGTCCTATTTTGGAGAAGATGAAAAAGTGAGAAATATGTTGTTCCAGATTTTGGACAGACTGGATAGAGAGGGAACAAGGATGGCTAAATTGGCAGAGAAAGCTCAAGAGCCACAACAGGGATGTGAAGGCCAATCGGAAGGTATATATCTCATTTCTAAAACACCAACTCTCGGGGAAAATTTTTTTAATATTACTGCCAACATTGATTGCGGTTTAAACTGTCCAAATGAGTTGGAGTCTACAAATATTAGAGATGTCATACGTGAGTGCTCTATGGATGAATCTATTGTGCATGAACATTCGAGTCCTTCTGATGCGAATGATGTCTCCAGTTATGAGCTTACATATAATGAATTTAGGGACTTTTTTGTTTCTTACTATCAAATTGGGGGTTTGTCTAATGGAAGGTCTTATGTTGAATCCATGGAGTCCCATGAGAACATTGATGATGTTAGACTTCCTTTAGACACATTTCCTTCACTTGAATGCCCTATAGCATGTACAGAGACAGGTACAGAGACAACTCTCATTAACCATGTGTGAGCATGAATGAAATTAATTTTGCACTGGTTAATGAAAATGACAACATGATCATTGAGCACTTTGTTGAGCCACCAAATCTTGAAATTATACATGAATCTGTAGTTGTGAATGGTGATCAACAAATAGAGGACATTGAGATGCCTTTGTTAAGTGTGCATAGTGAATCGAATTTCGTTAACAAAGGAATGACTCCAATTGATCCATATGTTGGCTTGTGTGATGAAGATTTAATGCTGTGTAAAGGAATTGCTAGCATAGTGGAAAATTGCTTTGTTGATGCATCCGTTTTTGAAATTACTGATGAATCTTTTGACACTATGGATGCACAGTCTGTTGTTGAGCCTTGCAGGGTTTCAGAGCCAAGCTTGGTGGGAGAAGTGAAAGAGGTGTTTCCTATGGTGGAACATACATGGTTTAAAATAGAGTTTATTGAGATTGTTCCCCACGTGCATGAGCTCCAACACCTCTTTCTGAAAAACAATTGCCCAGTTCCATACAGGAGAAAAAAGAGTGCTCATGAAAGAGCATTCTTCCGGTACAGAGATGGATACTCTGAATCTTGAAGAAGAAGGTTCATGAATAAAGTCTAGCTAGAGACTGAAGAAACCCAGAACTACTTAATCCACTTTCTTGAATAAATTGTTGGTTGAATTCTTAACTTGCTTTTGCTTTTGTTTTGTTTATGTAGCTAGTTGTCTCTTGCGTGCAGGAGCCTCAAGCAATGGCTCTCAAATGCTAAGTGTGGAGGAGTGTCCTCGAAGTGCTAATAATAGGGCATATTATACACCACCATGACCCAAGGTCATGGTGTGGCACTCACTTGCACACCACACACATTTTTTTAATTTCTCTTGCACATCACAAGTCACAATCTCACTCACACGCACATTAAGTTATGTAGCACCACCACTCTAACACAAGGTTTCTGACAAGTCACCATTTACTCATATTTGTACAATATAAGATATGAGCTCATTCCCTTGTGCTTTCTTGAATTCTATTAGTTGGGAAAAATACCTTCTTGAACGTTCATGATATTATTTGAGGTGAATGTTGTCTAGTTGGTTGGGTTTCCATGCATATCATAGAAACTGAGAAGTGGTATCCATGTATGAAATTTTAACATGGCATGAACAAAATGCACTATTGGGACGCCTTTATTGTATTCTGTTCTACTTTAGAATGAAAAACATGGTGAATGTGCTACATGAATATATGAGTTATCTATATAGTGAATTGTGTTCTTTTGGTGCAAGGATTCATAAGTCCAAGTGTGGAGGTCTACAAGTGCAAGGGTTCCACCAAAGAAGAGCCAAAAGCTGTTGAGCATGGAGCTTAAAAGACCAAAGTCATGAAGGAAAGGTTGAGGATAAAAGGCACTCAAACCAGCAATACCATAGTCTACAAACATAGGGGAGCTCCTGAACCCTATTCTTTTATCTTACATTAAGTGTGGGGGAGGGAATGTTTGCTATGGTTTGTGCCTTTGAGGATTCATATGCTTAGTCTCCTTCATGAAATTTTTTTTGATGTTTTTACATGATTCATACTGTGTTTGAGAGGCCTAGTGCCTTTGATCTGAATTTCATTATGTGTGCTGTTTTGTGTGTTAAGAGGACTAGTGGTGGTGGAGTTTAGAGTATTATTCAGGTAGGTAGCATTTTTTATGTGTTTTGTGTCTAGTATGGAATAAAAGACAGTGACTAGCACTAGTCTTGTTTTGTGCTTTATGTTTTAGTTGCATGCAATAAATGTGGAAGTGTGTTGTTTTGTTTTTGTGTTGAGCAAAAGCCGAGCAAATCCATTTTCAACAACAGCAATTACAATGCCATCGTCCAATCTATCCTCAATTTTCATCCATTTTGCATGCGAAATGTTGTGTTAGCTGGTTTCAGAACTCATTCGATAAATACTGGTTGTTGGTCAAGGCATAGTGTCAAGGTAAGATAGAGATGCCAACAAATCTTTTGACATAGGAGAGAATTTATGTGTTATTTGATCTTGTTTGTGCACTCTACTCGTAAACATTTGTTCTTGCATTTAAGTATATAGTCTATTGAAGACACACATCGACACAAGGTGTTGGAGAAAAGATGTGGGAAAAAGAAAAAGCCTGTGGCAAATAAAGGGAAAAAAGAGCCATAAAACCCTGGCAGCCAAGCACCAAAGTGCGGCAAGTTTGAAATAACAAAATGCACCAATGTGCGCTAAAGAAAAGAGGGAAAACCTCAAAGAGTTATGTGAATAAATACCATTGATCTCTATGTGCTGAGTGTTAGTGTGTGTGGACAACAGACTGTAGTGCAGGAATTTCTAATAAAGTGTTTGCTTGAGTACTTTGCGTAAATAGAGAACATGACCATGAAATCTCTCAGCACACACATCACGTTGGCAACTTGGTCTTTATTCATTGTCCCTTGATTGACAATTAGTATGAACTTGGGTGGAAGTCTGGAACTGGAAAAATGAAAAAGGTTGGTGCATGCGAAAACTTTTATGATTGGACAGGATAGTGATATCACCTGTGCTGTGTGTTGAAAATGGTAGAAAGGTCTATAATGCTTTACATTGCTCAGGACTAGCAAAGATTTAAGTGTGGGGGGATGATAAGTCGGGTTTGTACCGACTTATTTGCTTCACTTGTTTGATCTTTTGTATGAACTTTTCATGAAAATGATGACAGATGAACAAGTATGTGGTTGAAATGTTTACATCCGGTGAAATGTGGAAATTGTCTAAGAGTTGTGTTTTTGTGAAGAAAGTAATGATTTTTGATTTATGTAACACTCTTGGTCATGCACCACATTAAGTCCCAAGCACTCCACTACACAACACTTGCTTGCACACATTACACTGTGCTGGCGCATAGGCGCCAGCACCGGCCACACACACACACACCTGTGCTGGCGCATAGGCGCCAGCACAGGCCACACACACGCACACTGTGTGGGCGCTCAGGCACACACAGGCGCCCGCACAGCACACACACACGCACGCCTGTGCGGGCAGCTCATGCACACATGCACGCACGAAGGCGCCTATGCGGCCGCACCCTCACCCGCATATGAGCACTTTAATGCATTTTTCTTCTATGCATTTTTCTTGTACATTTTTCTCATTCTTCACTCGCACACTGGCACCAACACTACGCACTACATCTTGTTCCCACATCTCACGTAGCACACATAAACTTCGGTTCACACAAGAAGTCACTTAATAGGTCTTTCTCACGAGCACCAACTGTTTGATGATTTGCAGCGATAATACTTATTTGTTAAGTCTTGCACCAAACACGTGTCCTCACTTGAACTTTGATTAATATCTACAGAAACACGTGTCAACATCCCCTAGAAAGAAGGAAGCTTCCAGGAAGTTACGAGCCAAGTCATCCGGAGGAAAACTATAAAAGGCAGAGATGGATTCGGGATCAGAGGAGCGAGCAGGGAGACGGCCGCGCACAACGAAACATAGCATTCTTAGATTAGGGTTCATAGTTTAGATTAGGTTCTTTTCTCTCTTTTCCCTTTCATACATTTTACTGTCTTGAGGGGTTATCTGTACAGATCTAACTTAGTTGAGACATCTGAATTGATATTATCTATGATTGATCTTGTTCATGTCTTTTGATGTCTCATTTCAATGTTTACTCACACACGCTTAAGCTCTTCATTTGATTTGCGGTGCCCGCTGAAATCAATTTAGTGCTGTTAAAGGAAATTGAAATATCATCACTTGATTATGGGACAAACATGTATGAGTCCTAAGATCTGAGCGTGGTTGTGACTCAAATTGTGCGGTGCCCACTGACAATGGGAGTCAATCTAATAGAAAAGACTTAGGATCACTCGAGTGTTAGGTGAATACTGAGTAGGGATTCGGGGTTATAGAAGAGAGCCTAGGTCTTGCCCTGCCAAGGGAAGATAGAGGAGATATGTGGATTAGGGTTGTGAGATCTGCCAAGAAGATCAGTTCTAATTTCGCTAGCGGGTTAATCCCCTCATACATGCTTTTACACAAGTCAATGATACTAGGAATAGATCAGTACATATTGGAATCTCCCAAGGCAGTGCTTGCATACTAGTTTTTGCATTTGCATTTAGTCTTTTGCATTCGTTCTACTGAGCATACATTTGTTTTCCTTTCATTTCTTGCATCATGTTTTCCTTCTTGCATTTCATAGATCATTAGGACAAGCGATCCTTGCACAACCAACCCTTCCCTGTGGATACGATCCCACTTACCACTTCTACATTAGTTGAGTAAATTTGGGTATTTGACGAGGTCGAGCGAGCGACCTCCGCTCAACACACTCCAACACAGTCAAGTGTTTGACCTTGAGCTTTGTTTATTGTCATCGAAAAACAATGTTTGACAGGGAACTGAGTTCTAGTGAAAGGAATACCATGTTTTACACTGGTAGGACTTTCAAGAGGAATTTTAGGCAGGAAAATAACATTCCCCTTAGATTGTCCTGTGACAATTTCAGCAGAGATGCTATGTTTTCCCAGGTGTCTACAAAGCAATCTAGTTCCATTACAAAGCCCCTCGTTAGGATTTAAATTTCGAAGAAGCATAACAGGACAATTTTTCTTTAACAAAAGTTTGTGATGAGGAAGTCCTTTTGGGTTCAATAAGTTGAGAAAGTCCTCATAATCCCCTTGATGCTTATCGTCAAGAGCCTTATCTGAGCTAGTATAAACATGAAGATCACCTTCAAATTTGTGAATCATCACTTCGTTGATGTCAACAACAGAACAATTTTTAGTGCAAAGAATAGACCTATTAATTAATTGATAAGGATCACCAGAATCAAGAGATTCTTTGAAGACACTTTGCATGAGCCTGTTAAAACATGAAGCACAACATTAGCACAAATACTGGTAGACAACCAAATATGTTTTGTAAAAGATGACAATTTACACATAGGCAGAAAATAATTCCTATGAATGTAGAAGACTTACTGTTCCATAGCAGATTCTTTGTTTTGTATGGCACAACAATTTCAGCAGGTAGACTAATATTTCCATCTTCATCTGATGGCTCCTTCCCTTCTCCAGTTCTAAGCAGCATATCAGAAAATGCAGGATCCAATGCAGCCCGCATGTTTTTGTGAAGCGAAAGTTTTTTTAAATGTGACCATAATACTGAATTAACAATAGTTGACTTTACTTGTTCCTCCCTTGTACTCTTCTCAAGTACAGGTAAAGTTTGCCGAAAATCCCCTCCAAAAACAACAACTTTTCCTCCGAAAGGTGTAGTGTTCCCTGTTATAACTTTTAACATTCTGTCAAAGGCCTCAACTGCTTGCTTTTTTGCCATTGAAGCCTCACCCCAAACAATTAATTTACATTCAATGATTAGCTTTGCAACAGAAGACTGTTTGCATAGCTGACAAGATTTACTAATGGAAAAATCAAGCGGAATTTTAAATCTTGAGTGGGCAGTACGCCCACTTGGAAGAATAGATGCTGCGACACCTGATGTGGCAACAGCAATAGCTATAAAACCTTGCGCGATCTGATGAAAGCTAACAATGCCCTATAAAGAAAGGTTTTTCCAGTCCCACCCGGTCCATCAATGAAAAAAGACTGACCCTCATCTGAGTAAACACTTGCTAAAATTAAATCATATGCAATAAGTTGTTTAGAATTTAAATGCGAATGCAGCAATAAATCCTCAGAAGGCGTTTCAATTTGAGTTTCACTAATAAAGTCTTTTGTCAATGGGCGACAAGACTGAAATGATACATCATTTGTTAATAAATGGTAATCACTTATGTCCTTACCCATTTCTTGAAGGAATTTATTAATTGCTTCTAAAGTTTTTAATCTAACGTGAACAGAACTGCATTGACTATGCAGTGCAGATCTTTCGTAATCAGCACAGAGATGAGACTCAAACATTTCCCAGAGTTTTCGAGGATTATCTGGTGAGCAGAAGATGAGTAAAATTGCAAAGAGAAATCTAAGAGCAGAAGGCATTGGAAATATGGATGCCTCCTCAAGAGCTTCTACAATATAATTATCAGATTGTAAAAATCCATGTTGCATTGCAGCTTCTCTAAATGACGAGCCCATATTATTATTAACGGTAAGAAGAGAAGTATACGAAATAGGAGTCCTTAGATGAGAAAGAAGTAGTCTAAGATAATACCGCTCACCTTCATTTGGATTAACAGTGACCATCCTACCAACAACATCCCTATTTTTTCTTTCTGTCCAAAGCCTATCTTTTTTATTCCAAACAAAGAATTGGGGGAATTCCTTATATAAACAGTTAAGTTTTTTTGTAGAATCATTTGTCTTGTTCATTTCAAAGAATTCAGACAGCATAGTTCTATTTAATTTATCCCATCGAACAAGACTTGTAAGACTGGCATATTTACTAAAGGCAATATACTGGCCACCTTCTACATGCACCTGAAGTGCATAAACCGAAGGATACATTTCATTTAACTTAAATCCATAAATTCTCCACACCGCTTCGGGAGGCCCGACCCATCTACCATCTTGAAACGATTAGATTTCATCAATTAATTCAGGATCATTAACTCCACTAACACTAAAGCTGACCCGATCATGTCCCTTATATATATATTTGTACATATATTTTATTAATTTAACAGTAGAACATATTTCCACATTCATGTGACAGTCAAACAAAGCCAACAGATATAGATTATAGGGAACAACCCATCTATTATCTAGTTCATGCCTACGAATCCTTACCTTTCTACTATTATCTCTCCTACAATATTGTGGATAACCATCATCAACATGAGTAGTCTGCTGAATAAACTTTCTTGGATAACCATTTTTACAAATGCCTCTTTTCATGCATGCATTATTTGGATTTAAATTGCCACAAGGACCATGCATCATATGCTTAACAACAAGAGCATGCAAATGTTCTTCTTCATCAGGGTCCGGTAATTCAGCAGATACAATGGCATCGTATGCCGCTGGATCCCGAAGTTTGAAGTCATTATCCAGAATTAATAAAAGGTGGGCATGAGGCATACCTCTTTTTTGAAACTCAATCACATATACAGAAGCACAGACATGCCCAAAATTTTTTTTTTGAGCAATTCAATTTTCAACAATTCAAGTTTAGCTCTGAAAACTCTAACAAGCAAATCAGGCCTATCAAAAGGTACTTCACCAAATTTTAGATTTTCTTTAATCTCTCTCCAATTGGGATTACATGTCATTGTCAAAAATATATCCGGTTTTCCATATTTTTGTACCAATGCCATTGCATCCAAATATCTTCTACGCATATCTCTAGGGCCACCTTTGAAAGAAGGAGGCAAAATAATTCTACGGCCAATTTTAGAACCATGGTTTTCACCCAACGAAATACTATCAACTATCCCTTGAAATATTTCTGTCCTAAAATCAGCTTGTTTATTCCTAATGAAATCAAGTCTACACGTCTCAATTTTAACATACATATGAACAACAAACTACTGCAGAAGTCTGTTAGTATGAAGAAGCATTGACCTATCATTCTCTCTTATCTGTAGCCTGTAGCAATAATATTCCCTCGCCGTAACCATTGCCTTCTGTTTACTTCCTACTGCAGCAACTACCAATACAGCAGAAAAATATGGAAAAAGCATAAATACCGGAGCAAACAAGTAATTATAATCTCATTAGCTAATGAAGCGTAAAATCCGAACAAAGAATGCTAACACAACCTGCAGTTTCAGCTTGAAAAAGGGTTTCTGCATTTTCCATTGAAGATGGATCATTGACGAATTCATTTTCAAAGATACCCGTCCTTTGACGCTTACGTTGCGTATTGTTTATTGCAATAGCGAAATGCCACCCAGGTTCACCCCGCGAAAAAAGTAAAGGATATTGAAGAGGATCATAACAAGCAAAATAGTGTTTAATAGTATGACTTTTATCGGAATCGCTAGGATGACTATATATCCTAATATTAGCAGTTCTATCGATAGAATCCTCCTCAGCGTCACTGAAAATAGCAGCAACCTGAGATACAGTAGGCAAGTTGTATCACCGCTGATCTAAATCGGGGTATGCAGCAAGCATAATCGAGTGATCTTCGATATGAGGAATAGATCTCAAAGTCCTAAAGAACTTTGAGTAAGGATTATTGGCAAGAACACGCATTAACAAACTAACTGTTTCCTTAAATAATCGGTCAGTGCCGGAGACACTCTTAACAAATTCATCATTAGTGTCATAAAAATATAGCTAAAGACCAACCGGCTCACGACTGGCAGGAAGAAGTGTATTTATAAAATGATACATTTGACCTTGGACACTAAAAGTGTAAAGGCTATTTGTATTCTTTGTCAGTTCACGGTCATACTTGACACCTAGAGATGTATACTCAAAATGATTATTATAAGTGCGGACATTTTTTCGAAACTGCATTGACAGTTGATCATTCCGACAGAATAAGCTCTTAAGGTCATACGGCATAGGAGAAATTACCAAAGAAATGTCACCTCCATCACAACAGAAATTAGGAGGTTCAAAAGGAAACCGCTTTGCAGTGCAATACGCACAGTCAGGAGCATAAATAAAGGTAAGGGACTGTTTTGGAATTTGCGGGTGAAAAGGCAGAGGTTTTTGTCGGCGGCATCTGTTGGAATATGAAAACAAAAAAAGACAAAGAATGCACAGAATAAAGAATTAGACCAGCCACAACAACGGAACAAAATTTTTTCTCTATTTGGATTTTTTTTTCTAATCAATGCGAGAGCAAAATTTCACAACCAGAAACGAACCCCGAACAATTACACAGGCATAAGTAATAGTAGAATAGTACAAATTAGACTATAATATACAAATACAATTGCGAAGTTTGAAATCAATAGGACGTTAATAAGGAACACATTTTTTCTTCTTTACATAAGCGTTCTAAATAATTATATTAGGGAAATTAAAAATATTGAACAATATAATAGAACCCCATAACCATATTTTTCCAAGGGGGAAAAAATAATTGAATGTACACTTTAGAAAGAGCATGAAATTCGAAATGGAAGACGAAGTGCATAAAACAAAGAACATACATTTTTAGTACCAGAACCACAAATTGAGCACAGCAAAATTTTAAAAATGGAAAGCACAGAACTGTTCATTAGGGCAGAATACATAAACACATAAATTACACATTATCAAAGCAAACAAATGGATGCATATATCCATAACCCAGTTTTTTAACATGGTAAATTTCAACAGAGCACAACGTAAAGACTTATCAAGTGGTCATATTTTAATAAAAATGATCAGAAACCATTTAAACTATGCAAACATAAATAGCTAAATGTACAACTCATTTGGCACCAAACATAAGATATTCATACCTCGAATGGAAGAGGTCCACATAGGCACTAAACCATCACAGGAAGTTTGACAGACTTCCGGCCGTGATCCCAACACCGCATAAACATTATCCAACCTTTGTTCTGCCTAAGAACACAGTTTAGGCACAAACAGGTGAGAAAACAAGCCAGCAAGTAATTTGTAATGCAAGGAGCAAAATTTGACTACGCATAGACAATTCTACCTTTTTAAATAACGTACGACGCCTCTTGGGTGAACGCTGCTGACCAGTCAAATGGTCAGAACCACTCAAATGAGTAGATTCATTTGGAGACATTTTGAAATGCACCGCATTTTCAACTGTCCCTTTCCTCTTTGCTGCATTAACCGCCCTACGATGGCGCAGCATGTCATATTTTTTGCTCTTCGGCATTGTTGCGTACAGTTCATGACGCACCGCATTCTTATCCATTGGAAAATATATAATGTTTCTATATTTCACATAACCAAGGAAATTTTTATCGAAAGTAATTCTTAGAAGACAATTTAATGTATACAGTGGGAAAATTAATATTTTGTATGCAGACAATCGACAATATATCTTACAATCTAGAAGACCTCAATTGCAAAACAACAAGGAGTCCAAATAAAGCCCAAATAAATATGGAAAAGAGGCAGTTGTTCGAGGCAACTTACTTCTGCAATTCTGAAACAACAATCGAAGATCCAGAAATACCTAAAAATCAAATCAATGGTGAAAACTATAAATTAGTTGTACATGACAAAAGATTAATGTGCAGCACTGAACAATGTTAAGCAGGCAACAAGAAAGAATGATTCACATGCAAAAGTAAAACAATAAGCAATACATAAAAAGTGAAGATGAAAATGAGCAGGAAGAACAACAATATTAACACCATAAACCTATAGAACGGGTAGCAGAAAATCCCTGAAGGAACTATAAAAGGCACATATAAATTTAATAAAAGAAAAGAAGAAGATTCTTTTGGTGGAAATTCCCCTGGGGCAAGCAGTTTGTCTAGGAAACAATCTAAAACTACACAAGGGGCTGAAAAAGCAATTTAAAGTTGTGAAGAAAGCCAAAAATTTGCAGCAATCATTTGAAGCATTAAACAGAATGAAATGTACAAAAGTATACAGCAATTTCAAAGCAGGCATAAAGTAAAAAACTAAACAGCAGTAAACCATTAACATATGGAGTAAAATGCGAATTTCATAAATAATAACCAACCAATTTAGCAAGAGTAAACAAAGAACAAAGATCTATTACAATGAACAACTTTATGAATACATGTAGGCCTACAGAAAGCAAGATCTAGAAGGAAAACATTATCAACTGACACCATGCATAGTCCTGTCCCAAAGCAAACAAAAAAACGTAAATAATTTGGAAAAGGCATGCAGAAAGAACACTTATACTGGAAATAAAAGAATGACAATAGGAGCATTAATAATAAGATGCCATTTCAGAATTTCTTGGAACAAGGAACACATGAGGACGCAATATTAATGCGAAAAAAATAAAATAAGAGAAAATGAAGACAGCAAAAAAGCTTAGGAGGAGCTTGGAATTTCTGAACACAAGAGAAGATATGGCAAGCAAAGTAAACAAAGCACAACAACAACATTAAAAAACCAATGCCAACAATGATAATAAATGCAAAACACATGAGGAGGTGTACAAATGCAATAAATAACAATAAAACTTTGTGTGAAGAGACCAAACAGAAGAAGAAAACCATTAGTAATTTTGTTTTAAAAAAACCCTTTAAGTTGGAGTTTAGAAAATTCCCCTCCGATGAAAAGACAAGCGTAATAACCTGGAAGACTTTGAAAGCTGGCAAAAGAAACAATCACCGCTAGTAATAAGGTGGAAAGGAGGAACACGTAACCAAGATCAACAAAACACAACAGAACAGAGCATAAAAAATGAATGAACAATGGATGGGCAGCAAGGCGAAAACAAAAAAATGAAAATGAGATGAGATGAAATGAAGGAATAGTTAGATATAGAAGAAGAAGAGGCTGACAGCAAACTTTGAGGTTCCCAATGTTAGACTTGACATTTTCGACGATAAACATCACGCATAACCAGGAGCAAATACCCAGTCACAAACCAAAAAGTACAGTGAGAACAGTTTATCAAGCAGTTTATAAAAAGAAAAAGTACGATGTAATATTTGTTGACTATGATGGCTGTCAACAAAATCACAGCTGAGCTTGACAAATTGTAATAATAATAATAATTAACTTTTCTGAGACATCCAATCAAGCAATTAGGAAAAGGAAAAGAGAAGAAGAAGAAATAAAAAGAAGAAAAAGAAAGAAGAAAGAAGGAAAAAGAAGTGTAGTTGTTGATTGCTGATCTATTTATTTAGCAACAATGAAAAAAAAAATTCTGATGATAATGATCATGAGAACGAACTAATATCTATATATATATATGATGATAATGATCATGAGAACGAACTAATATATATATATATATAATATATATATCTAAATCTATATATATATATTATACTAATATAGAATATATGGCTAAATAAATATATAACAATATATATAATAATAATGCCGAAAAATATTATTAATTAGTAAACCTGCAAAAGAAAAGGAAACAACAAAACCACATCAAGGTCCAAACCCGACAAACATACGCAAACAGAAATACTATTATTCTACAGCAAGGGAAAAAAACAAATAAATATTCCTGCGAAATTCGTTTGAGGAGCAAGAAAGTAAAAAAGAAGGATTTAAGCAAGACCGCGACGAACAAAAACCAAAGATTAAAGCAAAAAAATAAAGAAAAGCCGAAAAACCAAAACAACGATTCAATGTCGAACCGAAACATATGTAGGGAAAAACCCGAATAAATGTTGGTACGAAATTAACTTCTCGCCGACAAAGCAAGAACGAACGATTAATTATATTTTTTTTCGGCAAAGAAGAAGAAGCTAAAAGAATGGAAAGCAACGGAATAAACATTGAGAAGAACCCATTCATGGGCTTCCGTCTGTAAAATAAAAAGCACCGAAATGAAACCATCAAATATCCCCCGCGGATTTGAAGTGGCAAAATCCAGAACGATTAGAAAGCAGTATCGCCCAATTCCATCCATAAGAATACATACAGATCCCGCATAAGAAGGGAATTTCCAAAGGTCCAATGAAACTGTAAAACGGAACGGTTTTAAAAAAACATTTCGGGGGAAGAACAAAATTACAACAATAGATATACAAAGAACAAGAGAACAAGATTTGAGAAACCATTAAAGTGCGAAGAAACGAAAGGGGACGGAAAGAAACACTTCGGGAAGAATACGAACGGCAGCAACAAAATTAATCGGTTTCCAATGTAATAAAAAAAACAAGACCAAACAGAATATGAATCGAAAATTGCAAAAGAAAAGTAAAGTGGAAGAACCAACAATAGCAAGGGAAAAAATTAACGAAGGGGGCATGTTAAATTTGATGATGATGGGAAGAACAGCAATGGCAAGGAACAGCTTTTTCCTCAAGGCCGAATTAAATCTGGAACGAAAATAGCACAACAAAAGTAAAGTGTAAAAAGGAACAATAGCAAGGAAAAAAATGTCCTCGCTTCGAATTCTTCTAACTAATAAATAACTAAATAATCACAATGCATTGAATCGGGAGCAGAACATTGTACGGGGGCCGAAAACGTAAAAATCTTTTGGAGGAGAGTAAGAGGCCAGGAAGAATCCATCGGAATGAATGCAGGTGGAGTGACGACTGAGAGTAGCAAGGACACCCAGCTGGCAAATTGTGCCAGCAAAGCAAGACACGTGAGCAGCTTCAGCATTGGTCCAGCGCACGACGAAGTTAGACGACGAAAGAACTGGGTCGCACTTAAAAGGATATTCTCCTAAAGGATTTCCCCTTATTTAGGATAAATCTATAAAAGGTAATTGATTCCCTTTTACTAAACGCGCAATAAAATTCAGAATTGAAGGATTATACGCATATATCCAAGTAAAGGCAACTGGTCGATTACTAACCTTCGTTCAGTCAACCTCTACACAGCGGAAATTTGAATCTTGTATACTAGTGGATCTGTACTACTAACGAATCGAGCACAGATCACAGTTCCACCACCTATTTGCTCATTGAGATTGAGATAACAAGAAAAACCTAATTTTTGTTGCTTGTATCTTGTTGCTGGTTACAAACCTCTTGTTTGCGATCTTTTAGAGTTATTTATAGTTGATAGAAAACCTTTGGTTTACTTAAAACCTTTGTTTTACTCAAAACCTTTAGTTTCACTCAAAACCCTTTAGTTTACTTCAAACCTTTAGTTTTACTCAAGAACCTTTGGTTTACTTAAAACCTTAAGTTTTACTCAAAAACCTTTGGTTTACTTAAAACCTTTAGTTTTACTCAAAACCTTTGGTTTACTTAAAACCTTTGGTTTGCCTAAAACTTTTGGTTTTCTGTCATGAGTGTACCCTTTAGTTCTAACATCACTAGTACAAAAATAGCCTGTTACATCGGTTAAATCTGGATATTTACACCGGTTATTTTAAAAATGAACCGGTGTATATATAGGCGCGCGGTAAAATGTGCAACTTTTTAAAACCGGTTTATAAAACCGTTGTAAAATGTTTTTTTTACACCGGTTATTTAAAAAACCGGTGTAAAATGTTTTAATTTACACCGGTTCAATAACTGGTGTAACATGTTTTAGGTAAAGTTGCTGATACGTCAAATCCAACAGTCAAATCCAATAGAAACAGTCAGTACAACAAAAGTTCAAAAGTTGCTGATATGAGTGCATTAGATCTATGTGCGCGCATGTGTGAGATTCAAACAAGCAAAACTGAAACGTATAATGAGTCTCGAATTCAAAAACTCTGCTCTCCATCTTCTTTGCTTGATTCATTCAACTTATCTTACCTGGTGTAGTAATTCATTCAACTCAACCCTAATTCAGACTGTGAGTGGACAAGCATGCACATGTGCCGATTAGGTACTTCTGAAGAATGAGTAGGATGTCATCGGATCCCTCAACATTTGTCTACTGGGTATGCAAAGAAAAATGAAAGACTATCTTTTCAAAAAAAGGACAAGATTAAAAGACGGGGTAGAGGCCAAACATAGAAGCATCATATGCAGAAACAAAATAATATCTATAGGCAGTGAACCAGAGAAAGGATATCTGAGTGCACCTTATCAAGAGCAAGAATCTTTGTCCAAATAAACACAAGAATTTGTCGAAGTTCTGGCATAGTTGTTTGCAAGAGCTTCAAAACATAAGGAAATATTCCAATAGACAAGGCCTGCAAGAAGATGATATTATACATCATTACTAATAATTAACTATTGGAAGGCAGTGACGGTGACCTTTGGGCCACAAAAAATCGACCTTGGTGGAAAGACAAGCACCGGAAGCAATAGCGAAGGTAGTGACGGCGACCTGGGTGATGGCTGAAGTGACAGCAGCATGAGGGGAAGAGGAGGAGGCGGCGGCGGCGGAGGCAATAGCGTTGGCGGAGGTGAAGACAGAAGAGAGGGATGATGTGACGCAGAGTTGAGGGAGAAGTTGATGAAAAACAAAGGGGAATTTGGGAAGAAGTGGAGTTTTATTGCTATTAATAGGATGGAGAAGAAGAAAGGGGTTTTTTACGGAGAATAAGGTGTGAATCAAATTTACACCGGTTAAAAGAATATCCGGTGTAATAGTTTAATATTTACACCGGTTATTCTTTTAACTGGTGTAATAAGTTAGGCGTGAATCAACATTTACACCAGTTAAAATAATAACCGGTGTAATAGTTTAATATTTACACCAGTTATTCTTTTAACCGGTGTAATAAGTTTAAATTGTACACCGGTTATAATAAAATCGGTGTAAATAGTTCTCCCGTCACTAAATTCTTGTTTAATATTACAATAATACCACCGCATTTTTATAAATTACACCGAATTATGTTTAACCGCTCTAAAAAGAGCGGTTTAAATCCGCCATTTTGTAGTAGTGCATCTCCCACTCACACATGACGGAAAATGTTTCTATCTTGTTCTCAAAATCTCATTCATGCAAGCAAATAGGCTGTGCGACCAGCATACTACGAGAGCGCAAGTGCTATACACCTGTTAGGGATATATAGCATCTCGTTTATAGATTTTGTCCTTCGAATATGCAACAAGTGTATGCCTTACCCCATATTACTTTATCACATTCATGTTTTACACATGATCTCAAAAAACAATATCTGTATTCACTACTATGTTCATATTTCTCAAAATATTCATAATAGGCATACCGGTGAATAACAGAACTCGTGAATGTTACTTACAAAGTAATCTCCCCCTCCTACATACTTCCATTCATAAGGTATGACTCACTTTACCGGTTAGGTCCGCTAGGCCTAAATTTTTTTAAGACCTCTTGGCACCTTTCTCAAATTAGTCAATATCACACCTTACTTCAAGAATATGTTAAGGGTAGGATTCCATGAACCACTGTTCTAGATTGGGACCCACACAAGGAAAATCTGAGATCTACTTTTAGTTAAAGTAATTTTCCTTTCCCATGGTCGATTTGCACACATGGCATGAAAACATGTGTTATGGTGTTCTTTCTTTTATTTATTTATAAAAGTGCGCATGTTTTAACATATCACTACTATGTTATGAAATTAACACCATACTAGAAGATCAGTTTAAGGTATGTCTTAACACACCCCCTTTGGCACTAATTACCATAGGGTTCCTCTAGGCAATAAGAATGTAATACAAATAAGTCTTAACTTATTACTAGTTGACAAACAAACTAGTCTTGATACACATTTTGTGTAATAAATCTTATTTATCTTGACAAGACTATTCTTGTTCTTAAAATAAGACGGTACTGTAATTTGAACACGCTCTCGATTGCACCTCATAGCAATTTTGATTCAAAATACAACCTCATCCCTGTCTTTGTAAAACTAATTTACAAAACAAGGGTAACCCCGTGTGAGAGGGTTTACCTCCGTTCCACATGCTCAGTAAATATTATACAAATATAATGTTCACACTCGTATATTGCTGAAGTTGAATATCAAATTTGATAAAACAACAATTCGTTAAATACAAAATCAAAGTTTACATAAAACTTGAACTTTAACATGTTTCTCAAAAACATTCCTAGCTACTGGCTTAGTGAGAGGATCTGCTACCATCTCACTCGTAGCTATGTATTTCAAATCTATGTCTCCATGTGCAACTAAATCTTTTGAAAAGTGATACTTGATGTCAATATGCTTGGTCCTATTATGGAATTTAGGATCTTTAGTGTAAGCTATTGATGATTGACTATCACAATAAATAGTCACTGATTTATCTAAGGTAGTGACTTTTAAATGGTTCATAAACAATTTTAACCACACTGCCTCTTGTGCTTCCACTGAGAGTGCCACAAACTCAGCTTCCATAGTGGACAAGGCAATGCACGTTTGTTTCTTACTCCTCCAAGAGATGGCACCAATGCCAAGTAAGAAAACAAAACCAGAAGTGGATTTTCTTTCAAATATCTCAAGATTCACTTAACTGCTTTCCAATGTGCTTCACCAGGATTGGTCTAATATCTGCTTACTATTCCAGCAAAACAGATATCTGGCCTTGTGCAGAGCATGGCATACATGAGACTGCCAACAGTATTTGCATAAGGAACTTTTTCCATATGCTTGGTTTCTTCTGACGTTTTATGACACATTTCCTTTGTCAGGATGTCATTTTTAGCCATAGGGGTGTCTATGGGTTTGCATCTTGCATATTGAAACGTTCAAGAATCTTTTTGATGTAGTTCTCCTGAGAGAGTGACAACAATTTTCTCGAACGATCCCTTGAAATCTTAATTCCAAGGATGTAAGCTGCCTCACCCATATCCTTCATCTCAAAATTGGACGATAACCAATTCTTTATTTGATTCACATAAGATAAGTCTTTTCCAGCTATGAGTATGTCATCTACATACAAAGTTAAAATAACAAACTTACTTCCAGAGCGTTTTATGTAAACACAATGGTCCTCGTATATCATAGTGAAACCATACGAAATTATCACATTATGAAACCGAATATACCATTATCGTGATGACTGCTTAAGACCATAGATTGATTTTAACAATCTGCAAACCTTTTGTTCGCTGCCTTGTTTGACATAACCTATAGGCTGATCCATATAGATTTCCTCATTTAGTTCTCCATTGAGAAAAGTAGTCTTTACATCCATTTGATGTAGCTCTAGGTCTAAATTTGCTACAATAGCCAGAATTAACCTTATCGAAATGAATCGGACAACAGGAGAGAAAGTTTCTTCATAATCGATCCTTTCCTGTTGTGTGTACCCCTTAGCTACTAGGCGGGCCTTGTACATTTCGATACTATCATCAGCCTTTCTTTTGATTTTGGAATCCACTTATTCCCAATTGTCTTGTGTTCTTTAAGCAAATCTTCAAGGGTCCAAACTTGATTTGTACTCATAGAGGCCATCTCTTCATCTATTGCTTTAATCCGTTTTTCCTTAGTAGGACAAGATAGAGCTTCTTTCACATTTTTAGGCTCATCATTAGATAGGTCAAGTAAGAGAGTTTCACTCGAGGCATAATCTCGAAACCGTTGAGGTACATCTCTCCTTCTAGTGGACTGTCGAGGTTCTGAATCTTGATAAACATGTCTCTGATATTCATCATAATTCGGTATAGTCCAACTAGGATCTAAATCCTTACTCCCACTTGAATTAGGATCTATTCTCCCACTAGACTCAGGATTAGGAACATTCGCATCAGTTAGAGGTGAAGTATTGACATTTTCAAAAACTTCATCCTCAAAAAAACTCCCACTCGAATGAAGTGATCCTGACGCTTCCTCTTCTCGAGTTTCGTAGAATGTGATCTCTTGACCTATATGACCTAGCTTAGGAAATTCATTTTCTATGAATGTGACGTCTCGGGACTCAAACTCTGTCACCGCACCATTGTCTTGTTCACCCACAAAGACATATCCTTTTGATACATCAGAGTATCTAATAAAGATGCTCTTTATACCTCTTGGACCTAGTTTGCCATATTTACTTGAGGTATTGTGGACAAACGCAGTACAACTTCATGGTCGCAATAGACTAAGGTCAGGCTTACGTCCAGTCCATAATTCATATGGAGTGGAAGTGACAGACTTGGAGGGCACACGGTTCAGAACATAGGCTGCAGTTAGTAACGCATCTCCCCAAAAGAAAATGGGTAAATTTGCTTGGGCCATCATCGATCTTACCATGTCAAGTAAAGTTCGATTTCTTCTTTCCGCAACACCATGTTGTTGCGGAGTTCGAGGAATGGACAACTGATGTTCAACTCCTTTTTCATCACACAAAGTTTTAAACTCATATGAGAGATATTACCTACCTCGATCGGTTCTCAAAGCTTTAATTTTCTTATCTAATTGATTTTCAGCTAAATTCATACAAGTCTTGAAACAACTCAAAGCCTCAGACTTATGAGAAATCAAATAGATTTGACCATATCTCGAATAGTCATCAATGAAAGTGATGAAATAGTAGGCTCCATGCCTTGCCCTCACATTCATTGGACCACAAACATCAGAATGGATTAATTTTAACGGAGTGTCTGCCCTGGTTCCTTTCCTGAATGGTTTTCTAGCCATTTTTCCTTGTAGGCAATACTCACAATTAGGTAACTCGACTTTAGCAATATTACCTAATAAACCTTCTTTGGCTAACCGACTTATTCGATTTTGTTCAATATGGCTTAATCTAGCATGCCAAATCATTACATCATTCTCTTTTGAAGTAATGAAGGAAGTAGCATTATTATTAGAATTGAAATATTCAACATCCAAAATAATAAAACCATCCATGATATAACCATGGCCATAACAAGTTGTATCCAAAAACAACTTGACAAAATTGTCAGAGAAAAAGTAATTGAAATCCCATTTTCATTAAAACCAAGATAGAGACTAAATTCCTACGAATACTAGGAGCATAAAGGACATCATATAGAAAGAGAGTACGGCCGTCACGCATGACAAGTCTACAAGTCCCAATGCCTTTGACCTCAATCCTGGAATTATTTCCTACATAAATCCACCTTGAACTATAAGGTAATCATCGGAATTCAATGAAGGTATCACAATCCTTCGTCACATGGTCCGTTGCTCTTGAATCCACAACCCACAAAGGGTTAGATTCAGAAAGAAATACTGTACTAGATACATTTCTTTTGGACCTTATTTGTTTATGTCCTGTTTGCTGTTTCTTCGACCTTCGAGTCAATTTTCCTTTTCCTTTGTACCCCATGCGTTTCTTATTGGAACTCTTTCCAACAACATTGGAACTTGTGGTGTGAACTTCAGATTTCACTCAGACTGACATAAGTCGATCTTTCTAAAGTTCCAAATGACGTACAACATCCTTAAATGTCTTTACATTTACAGAATTAGTTAGGTGCATGTTCATATGCTCCCAATAGTTGGGCAATGATCGGATAACAGCTTGAATTTTCTGCTCTTCGGTCAACGTATGACCTGCACCATTGAGCTCACTGATCATATTAGACATTTCTCGTAAATGTCGCTTCATGGTATGATCAGGATGCTTTTTGTAAGTGTCAAATTTTATAGTCAATGACCGAAGTTTGGATAGGGACACACCCCCAAACTTCTCCCGTAATGCATTCCACAGATCCATTGTTTTGTCATAAACTTTAAATTCCTTGGCAATATCATCAGCCATTGCACTGAGCAGAATGATGTGAGCATTGGAATTCTTTTTCTTCCAAGCAAGATAAACCTCTTTATCCAGCTGGTGTTGGGCAGTGTTTCCATTCTCATGTTCTTCCATAATCGCAGTGAGTGTCTCAAGTGCCTCTTGCTCCTCTAGCACATACTGGATTTTCATGCTCCAGACCTCATAATTATCATCATTTAACTTAAGGTCTTTGTTCAATTCAGCAACTATGGATTTGTTAGCAGTTCCCATTTTAGTCACTAAGATCTATAATGGACACAAAAGTAGCACTTATTATGGAGAAATAGGCAATATACGATATTACTATGCATTTTACCTTTTAACTTATAAAATTTCATACTGGTCCTAGATTCGAAGAGGTCACTATGTTTCCAATCACCCTCCAGTAAACTAGTACTACGTTTTACTTGTTAAAAGTTTTACGCATAGTAATTTGTTATTGGATAACTTGGGTACACATTACCCTAAACTTGAGTTTATTTAACTCTAGTTGTATGTTGGAACATTAGGGATTTTATTTTATTTAAATATTATTTTACATGCCTAAGTAATCACAAGCAAATAAAGTAACATAAAACTTTAAATTATGAATTAAGCGGAAAAATAATATAAAAAATCCCATCCAACATAGCAACAATAATCCAATAACATAGAAAACATAAATTAATCAAGATATTATTTAAGCCTCATGATTTTTTTATGTCTGACCGGCATGGACTCATCCAATTATGCCTCCATGTACTGTGGTAATTCATAAACGACCTCACTAGTGGAGAGAAAACGAGGCACAGTCCTCCCGCTTCTTAACGTCATCCTCTCATAAGGATTGATTGACGTTTGAGCCACATTTTGCAAAAGAAAACTAAAAAATCTTTTTAACATGAATGAATAAGAACGCGTTCCAAGCCCACGAGCATGTAACATCAAATTTCTTAATTCAGGATGTCTGAACGAATCAGCGATTACTTCATTTAGAAGTAAGTCATCAGAACCCAAACGAAGCCCTCCATGCCATATGCATAGTTGCATCATTCTGTTGTAACATAAAACATGATGCATGATTCTATCCAGATCATTCATCCGGACAAGGGAGTTCAGTTTTATTTTCTCAAGCGCAGATAAGAGTTTACGCAAAATTCTCTTTTGATGCTAGGTTTTCGCTACCGTTGGTGTGCGATGCATAAGAACCATTTTCTGCAACATAATCACAGAAAAATAGGGTTATTACGCTCAAGTATTTCCCATTATTGAAAACCAATTTCAATAATCAAAGCATCCAATCAACACTTGAAGAAAGTTTTAAACACGGGATATATTCTCAATTTTTGAAAAAACTCTTTTTCAAAAAATTATTATTAATTAATAATTATTGAAACATCTTTCCAATAAATTATTAAATAATCTAATAAATTGAAACACTTTTCAACTATGTATTAATTAATTTCTTAAATTGAAACACATTTTCAATGAATTAATGAATATATATATTGTAATTGAAACTAAATTCAATTGATGTAATCAATAATTACTATTGAAATATTTTTCAATTAATTATTAATAACTTTTTAATTTTAATTTTAATTGAAAACTAATTTCAATTAATTAATTAAAAAACACTTTTTCTAATTAATCATAAAAATATATTTATCCACGTTTCTGCGGACCCTTAGGTCCCAAATTTGGGCCATCACAGACATTTGTCGCTTCTTGATTCGTTCGAGTGGTGCAATTTTGCACCACTCATAGTTGGCAACATGTGTGAAACATGCGCCACTTTTGGGGTTCATTTTTGACTTCAGAATAGCGGATTACAAGGTTAATCCACGTTCTGGACTCTTTAGTGAGGTCAAATTTACGATTAAAAATAACTCCATATAAGTCATTTATCGTCAACATATTCCGAAATACCACAGAAAACTAACAATTAGTGGTGGTGGTTTTAATCAAAAATTATATAAACAGATTTTTATGATAAAATAACATATATTTATCATAATGAAAGAACAATTTTTTTTAAAAAAAACTCCATGTATAATTTTTGAAACCTTGCTCTGATACCAATGGAGGATTATACGCATATATCCAAGTAAAGGCAACTGATCGAGTACTAACCTTCGTCCAGTCAACCTCTGCACAACGGAAATTTGAATCTTGTATACCAGTGGATCTGTACTACTAACGAATCGAGCACAGATCACAGTTCCACCACCTATTTGCTCCTTGAGATTGAGATAACAAGAAAAACCTAGTTTTTCTTGATTGTTTGTTGTTGCTTGTTACAAACCTCTTGTTTGCTATCTTTTAGGGTTATTTATAGTTGATAGAAAACCTTTAGTTTACTTAAAACCTTTGATTTACTCAAAACCTTTAGTTTTACTCAAAACCCTTTGGTTTACTTAAAACCTTTAGTTTTACTAAAAACCTTTGGTTTACTTAAAACCTTTAGTTTTACTCAAAACTTTTAGTTTACTTAAAACCTTTGGTTTGCCTAAAACTTTTGGTTTTCTGTCATGAGTATACCGTTTAATTCTAACAAAGATAAATGACATTAATGATCCCTCAATTTACAAGTAAATATTGTTTTGGTTTTCAATTTGAGAAGTTACATTTTATTTCCTCAATTTGAAATTTGTCAGATAATTGATTTTCAAGTCATTTTTCATTAATGAGACAAGTAATATTATTTGTCTGATGATATTGTTCATCGTTTAAAGTGATGTCATTTTCTACAAAATGATTAAGGGAGTTACTTATCAAATTGATGTAAAATAAGTAAAAATTATTTGTATGATAAATTTAAATTGAGATATCAAAATATAACTTTTTTATAATTGAAAACCAAAATTGTACTTATAATTATCCCTACATAAAGAGGCTATTGGGTCATTCACATTAAAATTTAAATGCCCACCCAACTTTTTTTTCGGTCTACTCACTAGAGAAGTTAAATTAGGAAATCTTCCGTTGTTATCTTATGTTCACTGAAGAAACCCAATTCTTAAGAAAATTATTTGACACATTATGGCATTCTTGATGGATTCTCACTGCCTCATGAGTGTCAATTGTCGAGCTATTTGGTAGATTCGTCCTTTCTCTATTTTTTGTCTACATTCTTTAAGATTTGGCAAATTCTTATAACATGTTATTGTTGACATCTTTTTACCTTGATTTTCTTATTTAGACGCCAGTATTTTTTGGTCATACGGTGTTTGCATACCAAAGTCAATGGAACACTGGCTTTTGTCTCGGAATATGAATACTTATTATTTGGTACGAAAACTCATATCAAACAGATTTATATATGTAATGTGATACGCAAATTTTGTTATAATTGATACGTTAATATTTATATGCTAATTTTTTTATACTTGATACTTGTTACGTTAATTTTTATATTTGATACGTTAAAGTTTTATACTTGATATGTTAATCTTTGATATTAGATAGTTGATACGCTAATTTTTAATACTTTATAAGCTAATTTTTGATGTTTTATTTGCTAATTTTTAATATTTGATACGTTAAACTAAAAATTTAATGTAAGACGGTAATTTTTGAATTGATACGCAAGTCACATATAAACTCATTTCACAGGAGAATGCCTTTGATTTTCTTTTTTAGGTTCAATACCATATAATCTCACATTTTGTAGATTACTAGTTGACAAGATTTGCCAAGCAGAATTTGAAATCGTATTGTGTGTTGTTCTCGAATTTGTTAAAGATATACTAGAGTGAACATTTTTTTCTTTTATTTATAGGCATTTGATCGTTAATATTGTAGGATGCTTCACATATTTTCCCATCCATAAAATACTCCTCAAAGGATGAAGGACCGAAATAGTTAAATATAGTGATTTTTTTTTGTGTTAAAAGCAATATTTTTATTATAAATACAAAATTTACACAGTTAACTAACTAGTTGAAATTCATTACATTGTTCAACAACAGAAATAATGCATTACAAGCACACAAATGGCTTAAAGTCATAAATATAAAACATAATGGATCATAAACCACTGAATGACATAAACTACAACCCACACAGGCTAATGTAATTAAAGACACAAATAAATCTCATATAATACTATTTTTTACTCAATCAAAACTAAAATTGATTCTCCTCCTCATAAGCAAAACTAAAATTAAATTTGAATAATCATTTCTAGTAGTTGAGCAAAATCACCATACTACAAACAACAAAATTAAAGTTCCTCCTAACATTACCATTATAAATATGAAGAAGAAATCCATCTCTATTTCCTTCTATTTTGCTATCCTTAATAACTATTTTCTCTCAAACATCGAGACTTTTTCAAAAGTGTTGACTTTTATCCCCATTTCAAGATACAAAATCTCAGAGGTAGAGTATTTTTGAAAGCCATTCCGATACAAAGAAGAAAACAAATTCCATATATGGTAAATCTGACAAAAAAATTTAAGGAAAGAGGTTGGAAAAAATAGGCAATCTTATAGTGATTTTAGTTTTCTTTTACCTATATATTTGCAAGAAAAGACTCCAATAATAGAGATACATTCTCTACCAAAGATAAAAAAATACTCCTACAAGAGAAGACTAAACACTTCAAAAAGGGAGACAACAGGAGAAAAAACAAAAAAATATAAGCAAAATATGAGGCGGTCGCTGCCGCCGCCACTCTTGAGTTTTCGTTGAGATGGGTTGCGATTTTTAGAGAGAAGAGAGAGTTTTTTTTAGAGAAAAGAGGGGGAAGTTGATCAATATTGTGATATACCAATCATAATTAAATAATTGATCGAACATTCCAATGTCATTCAAAAAATCACAGGTAAATTACGTCAATTGTCCCTTAACTTAAAGATTAATTTCAAATTTGTCCCCCAGCTTTAAAAAGTTATATTTTAATCTCTCATCTTGCATTTCGAGTTTTAAATCATTTTTTGTCTATTTTTTGTCCATGTGAAGACAGATTACGTCTCTTATATGCATATCACAAAAAAAAAGATAAAGGTAAAGAATAATAATCATGAAATAAATAAAACATATTATTAAACAAATAAATGATAAACAAAATTTGTTCATCTTGCTCTTCGATTTGTCATGTGACAAGCACATGAGAGACGTAATTTGCCTACACATGGACGAAAAATAGCCGATAACGATTTAAAACTCAAAATAAAAGATGAGGGACTAAAATGGAAAGTTTTCAAGTTGAAGAACAAATTGGAAATTAACCACTAACTTAAGGGACGATTTGTGTAATTTACCCTTTTATTCACTAATAAAAATGGTTTCACATAGCCCCATTTTACGAATACCAATAAAATCACCAGAGAATTAATCATTTTCTTTAGGGTAAATTACTTCAATTGTCTCTCAACTTGGGGATTCATTTTATTTTTATTCCTAATCTTTAAAAAATTCACCTTCGTCCTCATGTTGCATTTGTTGATACGGATTTACAAATGCTCTTTACGTAAATAGATGTGAGGTTGCAGAATAGTGTCCAAGATATTTCCAATGATTAATTTGACTAACCCGAATCACCCTATCTCTGTAGGACGACAATATGCGTGGTTATATGGTGGCTGATCACCAACAAATAACAGAAAAGTCAAAGTAAAGACAACCCCCTCCTCAAGAATAATTCTCACGACAAGAAATTAAAACCCTCCTCAGTTTCAACCCTTAAAAGAAAGAAACAACATTGTGTTCTTTATTTTTTCAAAATTCACGTCTATCAGTTACATTGGAAATAAAAGCCTCTATATACATTGTCGTTTCTTTTAATGTTTAGGATCCATTTTGGGAACGTAGAATGGTTGGGGAAAAACCCTAAAAAAATAAAAACACAAAAATCCTGGACGTCCCGACGTGTGACTCTGGACGTTGCGACGTTGGGTTTATTCGGCAAAAAATTTTAAAAAAATCCTAAATTATGGCTCCAGCGAGCCACTTCGCGATGTGGGCAGAATCCCACGCCTTTTGCCTCTAGATTCGCATCAGCCACTCCCACTTGGAAATGATTTGTCCTCAAATCCGGTTTGGCACACAGTAAACCTCCACTAGCAGCTTCAGTTTGTACCCTATATAAACACAACACCTTGGTATCTTTGGGATCAATTTTCGATGCTTACAAATCATTCAAAATCTTGTGTTTATCCTTGTAAACCTCTATTAGATATAGCAAAGTTAATAGAATCTTGCGACCCATCCACTCAAAAGAATAGGTGTTCTCATGACCATGGTGTACACTGCATGATCAAACAACCACAGCCTTCCTAAAAGCACATGCCTCACCGACATTGGCACCACACCACAAAGCACGCTGTCCCAATAAGTCCTAATAGCAAAGTTTAGTTTGATTTGTCGAGTGACCTCCTCCGTTGTCTCTGTATTAACCCAATGAAGCTTACATGCACTGGGGTGATCAACTGTAGTCAATCCTAACCTTTCAACAAGTAATGAACTAGCAATATTCGTGCAGCTTTCACTATCAATAACCACATTACACTTCTTGCCACTAGACACCGTGTATGGATAATTGCATTTGTAGTCATCTTCCACTGTAGGCTATACTGTTAGAGCTTGCCACAGAACTAGCCATTCATCAGTCACATCTTCAGGATATATGACCTCTGCTTCAGGACCCTCCAACTGCTGCAATCTATGATACTCTGAATCTACCTCCACGACGTCCCCATTAGGCACTTGAAGCACTAAACTGACTTAGCATTTGAGGTTACATTACCATCAGTTCTACCCTTAACTTCTTGGCTCGATGATCCTGGCGTGGTTCCCTTAAGAGCTAACTACCAAGATCGGGTACCATTATCTTGGTTTGCTTCTCAATTTCAAGTTGTCTATACGTTCTTAGCCTTGTAAAGTAAGTCCTCTATATCAGTATATTGATAAAAAGCAACATACTTGGTAATTCCTTAATTCAAACCACTGACAAATTGTGCAATAGTCGCCTCTTTCTCCTCATGAATTCGTGCTTGACTCATGATAGTTTGCATCTCCTGATAGTACTTTTCAATGCTCCTATCTTCTTGAGTTAAGTTTTGTAGCTTCAACCACAAACCTATAAAATAATGTTCTGGAACAAAACGGTTTTGCATTAAGGCCTCGTTCCCTAGTATGGATTGGTTGCTCTCCTAATCGGTCTCGTTGAATGATTAAATCCTCCCACCATATGTTGGCATACCCAGTGAATTCCATAACCGCCAAGCTTATCTTAGTATCCTCGGAATAATTGTAGAAGTCAAAGATCTTGTTCGTTTTTCTAACCCAACCCAAAAATAAATTCGGACTCTCCTTATCAAAAAAATGGTGGAATTCGCATCTTGCTTTCTGACAAGCGTGTCGCGTACTTGCATAATTTAACCCTACTCACTAATGTAGATGTGATGAGAGGGATCGTATCCTCAGGGAAGGTGTTTGGTTTCAAGAATTCAAGAAATGTTGCTCAAATTGTGTTGCCAAATTTGCACTATCTAGAACCAGTAGAAGTAATAACAAACTAATGAAATAAAGGTAACAAGACAAATGCAAGAAGAACAGTAAGAAGGTAACAAGATCTGAGATAGACGTCCTAGAGTTATTGTACTAGGCAACTGTGAATTAAACACGATTGCTGTGCATTAGACCCGATGCAAAACAAGTTAGGAGGAGACAATTGTTGCCTATGAGGCCAGTGAACTCTCAGCATGTCGACCGCAAAGTATTCTATACTCTACAACATCCTATTTTTTCCATGTCGAGGCCTAAGCAAGATGATTGAACACCGCAACGTCTCCACTTGCAAACACTAGCTATTCAACATACAAAACCTTAAGTCTCCCATGGCGAGGCCTAAGCAAGATGATTGAACACCGCAACGTCTCCACTTGCAAACACTAGCTATTCAACATACAAAACCTTAAGTCTCCCATGGCGAGGCCTGACCTAATGTTTCTAAACTCAAGCTAGCATTATAGAATCATCCTTTACTCGGTTCTAATGACTTAACGACCTCCGATTGGCATGGCGACCACATCTCGGATCGTGAGCAAAGCTAAACAAGCGAATGAACTCTATATTCATACATTTTGTCTTCATTTCATGCAATTTCCACTCTTATTGGTAAATCAAACCTCGACCTAGCATGGCGACCACAACCTAAGTACAATTCAGTCAATGTAAGTACAAATTCTATGAAACTTCACTTAATCGAGCAATTAAAAGTGTGTATGATCTCATTCATAAAGTTTGGGTCAATTGCATAGCATTTCACAGTTTAATTACACAACTGTCTGGACATAGCCCTAGGACATCATCGATCTAGCCACGAAACCTCATTCTTATATCACGATCTTCACATTCAAGTTCAAGACAATTCATTTTCATATAAATTGGAAGAATTTACCCGGAAAATGTGTGAGAATTGTCAAAAACACTGTTAATTGCGAATGAGAATTTCGTGCTGAGTTCACAAGTTCAACCGAAATCACGATCGGAGAAGAAAATGGAAAAGAGTGGAAAACTAGAGAGAGAAACTTTTTGAGAGAGTAAATTCCCGCTCCGAAAATTAAAAATTTGTTAAGAGTCTAGAATGATCGATCCCCCTAAATCTATAACTAAATCCTCTATTTATAGAGGTTACAAAACGTAAATAGTACAGAAACGTAAAATGTCTAAGATATAACAAAAATGCCACTACATAAATTCACAATTGTTCAATAATAGCTTGTGACAAAACCAAACCACGCCACTGAGCCTTGAGCCTTCACACCTCTATCAGCCTCAACACGCCTACAGTTCATCAACCAACACGCCCTCAGCAACCTCAACACGCTCTGTAGCCACCAGCCATCACGCCTTCGTCATTCCCTGCAGACAAGAGAACACCTTCCATACTTAGCCAAAATTTTAGTCTTGAAAAAATCATGCACAACCGCGATGCATCGCAGCACACTTGCTTCTTCACCACGATGCATCGTAGCGATACATTGTGGTACAAACAACCACAACCACGATGCATCGTTACGACGCATCGTGGTGTAAACCTCCACAAGCACGATGTATCGCAGCGATGCATCGTGGTGCATTTGTCCATGCTTGTGTGCTAGACTTTGTGAAGTAGAAGTGTATTGTGAAATCTATGCACTAGAAATGTTACGAATGCTGTGAACTAAAGAATATTGTACATGCATGTTACATGCTTGAGTGGGTGCAAATGAAGTGTAGAAAAACATGTGCAAGATATGTGTGAACTATTGCATAAAGTGTGCGTTATGGCGCAAGAATCATGCATGCAATGTATGCTTGAACTGCATGGATCGTGCATGCGAAATGGTTACTGTTATGCATATATGTGCTGAAGTTGTGTATTGTGTTGTGCATGTGTGTGCTCAAGTTGTGAAACAAATGTGTGATGATGTGAGTAAGTGTGTGCAGCAAATGTGTGGCAATGCGAGTCGAGTGTGCTATGAGAATTTATGCTGCGATGTGAGTTTGTGCTGAAAACAAGTTAACTACGATGTGAGTGAGTGCTGAAACTAGCAAACTGTCTCCTTACAACCAAAATCTGTGCCTGATTCGTTGTGAATTTGGGAAAACGTAAAACATGAAAGTTGTAAATCCAAGGCTTAGCTTTCCAGAGCCTATTTAATCACTCAATTCGAAGCTCAGACGAGAAAGTTATTACCAAAATACTGAAGTGTGGCGAAGAGAAATTTCATTGTGATGTATCGTAGCGATGCATCGCCGTGAAAAATGTTTACCTGGCGACGTATCTACGATACATCGCCGGTTTTTACTTCCGAATTAGAGCCTGAGGTCAACTTAAGAATTGTAGATCTTTCTCTTTTACTTTCCATAGGTTCAAGAATTATCAACATTGGATGTCTGTAGCTCAAGTTATTAACATTCTACCAAACTGTGGCAGTGAGCTCAACAATGGAAAATTGAAGTAGCAATTACAAAGATGCTCTCATTTCTCATAATGGCATACCGAATTAGAAGAAAGTTAAAACATAAGAATTGAAGTACACACAAAGAGCTTTCCAGAACATTCAAGCTCTCATCATTGGGATTAGTATTGAGAAAATACACTCAAATGACATACACCAACTATTCTACCCAACACATAAAAACAAGCATATAAAGGCATTCTTCAAACTCCACACGCTTTATTTTAAATTCTTTTGCATTCTTTCCTTGTTCTTTAACTTAAGACGCATTTGTTTCATTCAGTCATCATTTTTGGTCTTTTTCACCATTTTAGCACACCAAGTTGCAAACCACATCAATGCACAAAATAACACATAACACCACATAAATGCATGAAAAACAAGTCAAAAGCTAAGTGAAATAAGACAACTAAGATGGTATAAAACCAACTTATCAATTTCCCCCACACTTGAACTCTTGCTTGCCCTCAAGCAAGGACACAATATCACACTTTCACAACTCTTCCCTGTCCTCAAGCAAACTCAAAATTCTCATGTTAATCACTCACATTCAATCCATTACTCCCTTGTTTACTAAGTTCATCTCTTAGTTCATCAAAACATTTTTTCACACAAAAACTCTCAAAATTTTTCCCGTTCCAAATTTGTTAGATTTCAACACACACCATCAACCAAGGCACAATGAATAAAGACCAAAATGTCATACGTGAGAGTGTGTGCTGAGGAATACTGGTTCAGTGCTCTTTATATATGCATAACCCTTTTTATTCTATCTTACGATTAACCGCATATCAATCTCATTATCCACACATAGGAATAACTAGCACACAAGATCAATGGCGCACCTTGGTGCTTCTATTAGATCATTTACATTCAAATTGCACTTTGGTGCTTTCTTTTGTCACACACATTGGTGTATGATTGCCTGGGTCTTGTGGCTCTTTTTTCCCACTTTTCGCCTGGGTTTTATGGCTGTTTTTTTCCCAAATATGCATGCCAGGGTCTTACGGCTTTTCATTCCTATATGCCAATGGCTTTTTCCACCAAATCCTCTCTTGTGTAAGAACTAGTTTGTATGTGTCTTTAAGGGACTATATATGCAAGAACACTAAAATTTTGAGGAAATGCATAACAAAGAACAACTCAAACCAAATTACCTCCTATGTCATTGAATAGTTTGCATGGCATATCTATCTTATTTTAACATCATGCCTTGGCCAACAAAACGTGCCAATTTCTTCCAAATTTGGAACTAGAAGTGAAAATTTTTTCGCATGCATTAACATAGATATTTGATGAACCAGAGGTTGAACATAGCTAACAAAAGAACACAGGTTCGAACACAAAGTGATACTTCATTTAATACAGTTCATTGCCCACACTATCACTACACCTCTTTTCATTTCATTTCACACATTACATCTTATTAGGACACAATCACACTCCAAAAAAAAAACATTAAAAACACCAACCAACCAAAACAACACCATTCAACACTTCAAACATTCCATGGATAGACAAGTTTTTCTTTCTAAATGTCAACTACAAATAACTTGTGTTCGAGAACATCACTAATTCATAAAAAGTTCAAAATCTCGCAAAAACAAAATTAAAACTTGCACAAAAAATTTCATTCATAAAAGAAAGTAAGCATATAGAGTCCAAGAGACACACACCATAGCAAACATGAAAGAAAGTAAGCATATAGAGTCCAAGAGACACACATCATAGCAAACAATACTTAAAACTTACATTGTCCTCAATGTAAAGTAAGGATAGGTTTAAGAGCCCCCTGGTGATGATATGTTATGAAGTCCAATGTTTGCTTGGTGGAGTGTCTTTGTCCGTACCCTATTTGCATGAGAAATTTCCTACACATGGTGAAACACAGCTTATTAAAAATCACTCACTCAAGCAAACTACATGTTGATGTAAGGAAAACATGGCATGGATGTAGCATACAAGAAAAGTGTTGCACTATGATTACAGATCATAGTGGTGTAACATATATGAAACTAGTAACACTAGGTACATGCACAATTCATGCTTGAAATGTAAAACAAAATGATAGTTTGCAGCATGGAAGTGGTCCTTTGCTCCACTCCCCCACACTTAGCCTCATGTGTGCATAGCCTATTCTTCTTGCCACTTCTTCCATGTGTATATCCTGACAACATGAGTGGCTTAGTGAACATACACAATGCAAGAAAATATGAAACTATGTTAACCAATACACTTTATTAGAGCTAAGGTAAAAAGAAGTAGTTCTGGATTTTGCAAGTCTCCAGCTAAACTATCCTCCTCAAGCTTTCTTCTTCACAATTCGGAATATCCATCCATGCAAAATTCGGAATAACCATCTCTATACCATAAAGAAGAAATCTCATAAGCACTGTTCTTCCTTTTGCAAGACACTTGAGGCGTATCATCAAGGAGGTGCTAAGCTCATGCACCTGGGGAGCAATCTCTACAAATTTCACTTTGAACCACTGAGACTCCCCCATTGAAGGCACATCCTTTAATTCTTCTATCATTGGTAGCACACCATCGACCTCTTCCACCACCCTAACAATTTTAATCCTGCAAAGCTCAACCAACGGTTGTTCATCCAAGGTCTCAACAAACCCATCAGTCAGTTAAAAAGGGAATTTCATTTAGCACTTCTTGTGAGTCACCATTATGATACTTAGATTCAAGCATAATTTCAATATTTGGGACCTCCACAAGAGCGTCAATCAATGGGTTAACCTTTTCATCAGCAAGTTCAACATTATCTTCATTCATGATATCACTATGTTCATCAAGATGTGACTCTATACAATTTATCAGGACATCAAGAAAAGACACATCCAAAGAATGACTACCAACATAATCAAATATGGCATGGTACTCACTACCATTTGGGACATTCTTAACACATGCTTCCTGTGAAGTCTGTTCTAACAAAACTTCATCTTGCATTTCAACGATTGATTCATCCATAAAACAGCATTCTACTATGTTTGCAATCTCAGATAAAATCATGCAATCTTCCTTATCAAGCTCTACCCTCTCAATTTCCTCATCGCAAGCTTTCAATTCTTCAATAGGCATACAACTATGTTTCACGTCTTCATAAATCACATGCATGTTCCATGCTATGGCTCTAATTGCACAACAATGTTCTACATGTCTGGGATGCTCGATAGCATAATTGACATCAAAAACAACTTGTTTATCATTAATTCTAAATGTTACCGTTTTGTTCCTCACGCAAATTAATTTATCTCCAGTAGCAAGGAATGGTCTTCCAAAAATAAGAGGCACTTCAGGATCCTCTTCCATGTCTAGTACAATGAAGTCTACTGGCAATGTGAATTTATCAACCCTCACCAGCACATCTTCAACCATGCCTGTGGGCTTCACTAAGGATCTATCAGCGTGTTGCAAAGTGACCGCCACTGGGGGGATTTTCCCATTCAACCCAAAATTTATGGCAATAGAAAGAGGCATGAGGTTGATTCTTGCTCCTAAGACACACAATGTTTTGTCAAAATACCTCTGGCCTATGGTACATGGTATGGTGCAACTTCCCGGGTCCTTCAACTTTGGTGGCAATTTGTGGCCAACCCAAGCTTCACTACACTCCATAAGCATCGTTGAGGCTTCAAATTGAAGAATCTGTTCCTTGTTTGAAATTAGATCCTTAAGGAATTTTGCATACTTAGGAACTGCACTCACCAAATCTAGCAATGGTAGGCTCACGTTAACTTGTCTCACCACATTCAAGAATCGATCATATTGCGGCCCTTTCTTTGGTAGTGGTTTCACTCCCTCTGGGAAAGGAGGCTTTGGAGCATACTCGGGGTAGTTGTAAGGACTCGGTGGTCCTCTAATCTTTTTAGTCACCCCATTCTCTTCGTTTTTCTTCACCTCTTCCTCTTCCTCAGGTGCCAAGGCCTTGTGAGCACAATCTTGCTCAACTTCACTTCTAGTTTCCTCTTCATGCTGGGCATCCTCACCTCTAGGTTCAGTAGTTTTATGCACTTCCTTTCCACTTCTCAATGTGATTGCATTACATACTGCTTTCCCTTTCGGATTTGGAATTGTGTCACTTGGAAGTGAACCACTTGGCCTATGGTGCGCAGCATTAGCAAGCTGTTCCAATTGCATCTCAATATTCTTCAAGGTAGCTTCATGGTGTCTCATAGCAGTCTCCAAAACAGCAAACCTTTCCTTATTTTTATCTATTTTTTCTATAAATCGATGGAGCATCTCTTCTATGGATTGCTTCTTTTGCTCTGAAGAATTAGCCTGATAATCAAACCCGAGAGGTGGTTGAGAAGATCTCCTCAGTTCATCATACTGAAAATACTGGCCTCCCTGGTTTTGGTTTTGATGTCCCCAACTACCTTGGCCACCATTATATGGTCGATTGCCTCCATTTGTCCATGCTTGTGTGCTAGACTTTGTGAAGTAGAAGTGTATTGTGAAATCTGTGCACTAGAAATGTTACGAATACTGTGAACTAAAGAATATTGGACATGCATGTTACGTGCTTGAGTGGGTGCAAATGAAGTGTAGAAAAACATGTGCAAGATATGTGTGAACTATTGCATAAAGTGTGCGTTATGGCGCAAGAATCATGCATGCAATGTATGCTTGAACTGCGTGGATCATGCATGCGAAATGGTGAGTGTTATGCATATATGTGCTGAAGTTGTGTATTGTGTTGTGCATGTGTGTGCTCGAGTTTGCAACAAATGTGTGATGATGTGAGTAAGTGTGTACAGAAAATGTGTGGCGATGCGAGTTGAGTGTGCTATGAGAGTTTATGCTACGATGTGAGTTTGTGCTAAAAACAAGTTAACTACGATGTGAGTGAGTGCTGAAACTAGCAAACCGTCTTCTTACAACCAACATCTCTGCCTAATTCGTTGTGAATTTGGAAAACAGTAAAACATGAAAGATGTAGACCAAGGCTTAGCTTTCCAGAGCCTTTTGAATCACTCAATTCGGAGCTTGGACGAGAAAGTTATTACCAAAATACTGAAGTGTGGAGAAGAGAAATTTCATGCCGTGAAAAATGTTTACCTGGCGACGCATCACTATGATACAGCGTCAGTTTTTACTTCCAAATTAGAGCCTGGGGGTCAACATAAGAATTGTAGATTTTTCTCTTGGCTTTCCATAGGTTCAAGAATCATCAACATTTGAGGTCTGTAGCTCAAGATATTAATATTCTACCAAACTGTGGCAGTGAGCTCAACAATAGAAAACTGAAGTAGCAATTACAAAGATGCTCCCGTTTCTTATAAGTGCACACAGAATTAGAAGAAAGTTAAAACATAAGAATTGAAGTACACATAAAGCGCTTTCCAGAACATTCAGGATCTCATCATTGGGATTAGTATTGAGAGAGATACACTCAAATTAATTACACCAACTATTCTGCCCAATACAAAAAAACAAGCATATAAAGGCATTCTTCAAACTCCACACGCTTCATTTTAAATCTTTTTGCATTCTTTCTTTGTTTTTTAACTTAAGACACATTTGTTTCATTCAATCATCAATTTTGGTCTTTTTCACCATTTTAGCACACCAAGTTGCAAACCACATCAATGCACAAAATAACACATAACGCCACATAAATGCATGAAAAACAAGTCAAAAGTTAAGTGAAATAAGACAACTAAGTTGGTATAAAACCAACTTATCACTTTCTTTCTCAGTGAGACCTCATTTTCGTACCTATCGACAAACACTTTCCTCCAAATTGGACCATCCTCCTCCAATCTCTCAAACCATGGGTTTCTAGGTAGAGTTTTCTTTGGAGTACCAACTTGAGAACCTGACTCTAACTGTTCAAACTATCGCTTAAACTGCTGATGATCTTGTTTAATCTACTGATTGTCAGCGGACAGTTGTCAGAATCGCTCACTAATGGAAGCAAGAATACCCTCAAGATTTTTGTTGACAGTAGTATCTAGCTATTTACTCATGTCGACAATTAACCCCAAATTCCAAAAGAAAAATTTTCACGACAATTTCCAACGGCAACAATAGTCCACAAAAATCCAATATAATCAAACCAAACCAACTCACAATCAATAACCAATTCAACCGGATTTAATGATCACAAATATTTCCAATCAAATCAAAATAAAGATATATTTGCCAACACCAATTCACTAATCAGAATAATGAAAAGGCTTGCGATTATTGAACAAATTAATTTTCAATCTTAAGGAAAAATTGAAAAAACATGATTTTCGAAAATTCCCTTAATCTCATACCACTTGATACAGATCTATAAACGAATAGTGTCCAAGATCTTTCCGAAGATCAATTTGACTAACCCGAATCACCCTATCTTTCTAGGACGACAATATGCGTGGTTATATAGTAGTTCCTCACCAATAAATAACAAAAACGTTAAAGTAAAGACAACCGTCTCCTCAGGAATAATCTTCACGACAAGAAATTAAAACCCTCCTCAGATTTTAACCTTTGAAAGAAAGAAACAACTTTGTGTTCTTTATTTTCTCAAAATTCAAGTCTATCTGTTACAATGGAAAGAAAAACCTATATATAGGTCTTCACAAATGCCCTAAACCATTAATTAAAAACAATATGTAATTAATTAAAAACATAAAAGAAACAACAATGGTCCCGCACGTCGCAACGTGGGCATAGCCCGACGTCGCGAAGTCGGGAAAAACCCTAAAAAAATAAAAATGAAAAAATCTTGGACACCGCAACATGAGACTCTGGACGTCGCGGCGTCGGGTTTATTCAACGAAAAAAATAAAAAAATCCTAAATTATGGCTCCAGTGAGCCATGTCGTGATGTGGAGAGAGCTCTATGTCATGATGTGGGGGCACGTCGCGACATCCAGAACCTCGACGTCACGACGTGGGCAGCATCCCACGCCTTTTGCCTCCAGATTCACATCATTTTAGTTTTCAATAGTCGGTTATTTACTTTTTATGTTAGAAAAATTCAATTCTGATTACCATTTAACATGCATATGTTTAATTCTATTAATTTATATACACTTTTATTTGTCATATATGTGTTAAATATTTATTTAACTTGAATTTTAAATGGAAAAAATGGATGAAAGACGATTTTGAATCAAATTGTAAAACAAGGGACTAAAATAAAACTTCTAAACGATTAAAGATAAAAGTGAAATGCACCCCCAAGTTGATGGATAATTGAAGTAATTTACCCTTTTCTTCGAAATCAGCTCAAAATTAATAAGACTTACTAATTAGGCATCATTTGGATTGGGTATTTTTGAATTTTGTGATAGAATCTTTTTTGTTGGGACTTGTTATAAGAAAATAATATTTTGAGAGTGTTTGGATTAATGATTTGTTTTGTTGTGATTTGTATTAGAAATAATTTATTAACAAAAGTTTGAAATTTAAATTTGAATTAATTATGAGTTTGTTTTTACGGGAATTATGTTATAAAGAATTATTTAATATTAAAATTTAATATTTATTTATAAAAATTACTGTAGCAAAAATAATTATTGTAACATTATATTTTGTTTTAAAAATTTTGGTAGAAAAAATAACAAAATACAAAAATTATTTTGCATTTGTGAAATAAATCATTAAAATGTGAACAACCAAACAGAGCCTAAATTTCTAACGATTGTATATAACATCCTAACTTGTTGTTAAGGAGTGCATAAAGTATCCATTTGTTAACAATTTTTGCTAATTAAAAATAAGAGTTGAACATATTTTAAATCTCTAATGTTTGTTTACTCGACACTTTTAGTTCCCAATAATTTAATTTCAATAATTTTAATTCTCAAATTTACAAAAATGATGCAATTTTAGTTCAAAATATTTTAACTTCAATACTTTTATTCTCTAAACTTACAAAAATATTGCATACAAAAATATTGCATTTTTAATCAACCTAATAGAATTGGAACAATTACAAAGAAATTCTCATGTAACAGTTAAACTTTGTGGTAAAATCGCAAATTCTCATATATCTAATGTTTGATAATTACTTTCTTAAATTTTTACCTCTAATAAAATAGATAAAAAAAATTTATTCATTCAATCAAGTAAGCCTTCCAGCTGCGCAACAAAACAAGAAGAAATAAAGAGGTAAGTGGGTTTTCTTTTTATTTATTTCATTGCAGAAGTTTAACAAATTAATTACCATGCATTAGAGTTATGAGAAATTATGATATGACCATTAAACTTAATTGCTACGTATGAATTGTATTTGAAGTTGTTTCTAACTCTGTTAAGTGGACTAAAAGTGTAACATTTTAGTAAGTTTTGAAACTAAAAGTATTGAGGTTAAAATATTGGAAACTAAAAGTGCTACACTTTTGTAAGTTGAGGGACTAAAAGTGTTGGGTTAAAATATTGGGGATTAAAATTGTCAAGTAGGCAAACATTAAGAACTAAAATGCATTTAACCCTTAAAAATAATCCATATATATTCCTTTCCCATTCCTCTAGTGAACCACAAAACCTTGGAATAGGTTCAAAATGTCCTTTTGTGTTGTCCATCTCCAACTGGTCCTCTTTGCATAATAAAAGTGTATATACAAGGACAGACAATGTCTAATGGATTATTGATGGCAAAATTCACCAAGAAGAAACGGAAGCAATGGCTAGAAATGCATATTGTGATCATTTGCTAGCGATTTTTAAATGACAAAAGGAGAAACATGATATTGGTTTTTTCCACATACAAAAAAGGAAAATAAAATCCGTGAATATGCAATTTGTTAATTACCAAGAACCCCCTGTGGTTTGTTGTATTTCCCTATCATCTTATGTTTTATAAAAATATACCGCTAATTCCTAGATGCTTTAGTATGAAGTGGAATTTGGATGGAAAACAGGTCCACTAAAGGATTTTGAGTCACACGCGCCAATTATGCAAGTGTGATATATTAAAACTCATTTAATGATCGTAAATTTCCTAAATTAACCTTTTTGACAATGGATAACATACATATTGAATTAAATTTATCTTTTCCTCAAAACCCTACTATTCTAATCCTCCTTCTCCTATTTTTTTTTTCCTTTTTTTTCTTTCTTTCCTATTTTATTTTATTTTTTCCTTTTTTCTCTTCTTATTTTTTCCGTTATTTTTTCTTATTTCCTTTTTTCAATTTTTTCTTTTTTCTTTTATTTCTCTTTCATTTCTTCCATTTTATTTCTTTTTCTATTTGCTTTTTTTCTCTTTCCTCTAGTCATATTTTTTACTTTTTTTTTGTCATTTTTGTCTCATCCCTCATTTTTTTTGCATATCAATTTTTTCTTCCTTATTTTTTTCCTTTTTTATTTCAATTATTAAAATTTTTAAACATTATCATTTCATATATCGAAATGTTAGATATGCAAAGAAAATCAAATTTTTTCTAAAATTATTCTTTCTTAGTTATTCAATGTTCTAAAATAACACAAATACACAAATAAAACATTTAAAAACATTTTTCTTTTCAATTTTTTTACTAATTGCAATTAAAACACAAACCAAAAACCCATTTCATAATTCTAATTAAATTTGTTTTCAATTGCACAACCTAGATGGATCATCATGTTCATTTTAGTTACTAAATCCCCAAAAAGTTTGAATATTCAATAACCCAGCCATGGTACCAACTCATATCAATATTTCAATCTCATCAAATTCTTATTCAAATTTAGTAATACATTCCCATGTTTTGAGTAATGGGATAATGTGCATAAAATAAAGGAAACAAATTAGATCAAGATCAAAACTTTTTTTCATGTTCAAGATCAAAACTTTCTTTCCACAAATATTCATTAATTTATCAAATAACTCAAATATCATGCATATAAGAACAAAAAATCTACAAAAAAATCTTAAATCTGTATGAACAACAAAAACCAAACAAAATCAGTCACATTCATATAAGAATGAAACCTTGATGCATTTAGTCGCGTATATTCACCAATTTATCCCTAACACTAACGTAGTTGTGGTGGGAGGGTTTCGTTCCTCTGGGAAGGTAGTGATCTCAAGAATTCAAGGTTTTGTTCTCAAAATTGAAATTATAGGAACAAATTATAACAACAACAAGAATAGAAAAAAAAGAAGTAATGAAAATAACAAGAATAGTAATGCGACGTGAAATCACGTAATAAGCGGATATCCTAGGGTTCTTGTCCCGGATGAATGCCCGTCAAACAAATTGTGCAATGCAATTGACACTTATGTGTGAAGCAGGAGAAGACCGAATTTGCCTAGGAGCCTAGCTTACAACCAGCATGCATATCGCGCTGCAATCTACTCTCCCTTACATCACTCTTTCCCGTGGCGTGGCCTAAGAGTGACGAATGTATCCTGCAACATCTCAACTCTCCAGAGCTAACTACTCTAGCATGCAAATCCTAAAGTCTTCCCATGGCGAGGCCTGACCTAGGTCCTTATGCCTTCGTTAGTAGCAGAGAGCCTCTTTTCACTATATTCTAATGATTCAATGAACTCAAACTGGCATGGCGACCGCATCTCAGAACATGAAAAGGAAAAGCAAGTGAAAAGACTCAATAATTCATACTTTCAGTTCTCGTATCAAGCATTCTCCCAGACATTGGTGAATCTAGCCTCAACTCAGCATGTCGACCACAATCGAAGCACAATTCAGTGAATTCCAGTGTGAATTCGTGAAACTTAACAAAATTCGTGCATTCATTCTAAGTATGAATTCATTCTTTATAGATTATGTCAATCGCATAGCAGCAAGTCATCTAATTATGCATTCATCCGTATCAAACCCTAGAACATCATGAATTTAGCCACAGAACTCCATTCTTAACTCACGATCGTCAAATTGAAACTTAAAACAGTTCATTTCCATATTATGAAAGAATTTACCAATTGAATTGCTTCAAATGCTTCGGATTCACAAGAGAATCGTGAAATGCCCCCTTAATTAAGAAGAGAATTACAATAATCGGACCAAATCTTCGATCGGAATCGAGAACGGAGATAAAATGTTAGAGAGAGAAAGTTATAGAGAGAAATTCCCGCTCAAGAATTCTAAAAAATGGTCAAAATCTAGAAGTGAGTCTCCCTAAAATAATGGCAAATTCCTCTATATATAGAGGTCTAAAACTTCTTCTACACGCTAACGTAACATAAGCACTAAATTATAAAAATGCCACTAGAATGAACCACTGTCCAAAATAGTGCACGTGCACACCTGCCACATCAGCAAACATTGTGATGCTCGACGCTTTTAAGCCAACCTTCACCACGCCTCCACTGCAGCAATCATGCTCCTGAGCCTCAGAAGAACATGTCTTCACAGCACTTCACAAGACAGAGCAATATTAAAACACTTCGAAAAAATTTCCGAAACAAAACATGCTACTTACACGGTGAGGCCGCACCGTGCATTTAATTCCAATGGTGATGCGGCCACACCATGAAGAGTCTCCCATGGTGCGGCTGGTGACGCAGCCGCACCATGGAGAATTTCCCACGGTGCGCCCGCGTCGCACAATGAAACCTATTCCACGGTGCGGCAGCGCACCATGAATTTTCATGGTGTGCTCGTGTGCTGTGTGTTATATATGTATGAGTAGTGCCGAATGAACGTGTGCTTGTTGGTGTGGCAACAATGTGTAACACAATGAGATGTGTGTGTGCAGTGCAAATGAGTTCAAATGTAGTGCATGTATATGTCGTGTAGTTCCACAAGTGAACGCATAAGGTTAGCCTATGATGTGCATGTAGTGTGAAATTGGTCGATGAATGCATGCACTTGAGCCATGCTTTGTGGTGCATGTGTGTGTGCTGGAGTTGTGTGCACGAAGTGTGCATGAGTTGTGAGTGATGAGCGCGGTGGAGTGCGACTGGTGTATCCATGCATGTACACGAGTGTGTGCATGGTGTGCGGTGGAATGCAGCAAGGCTCGCAAGCAATGCATGCGAGGCCTGTTCGACATATGTGTGCAAGCCATGCAAACCTGTGCGGCGGCTGGTGCAAGGGGTGTGCATGTATATGCGGTGTGAACATGTGTCCTGTGCGGAAAATGTGTGCCAACGCTCGTGCAGTGAGAGCCGCACACATGCTACGTTCGTGCAGTGCAGGTAGCATGCATTTTGTGGTGTGTGCGGTGTATGCATGCGGGCGTAGCAAACGTGCAACGACTGCGTGCCATGAGTGCGGAGTATTCATGCATGGTGTGTGCAATGAGCAACAAGTGTATGCGATGCATATACGGGTATTCAGCAACCGAAGACAAGTTTGTGCAACCAAAGACCTTGCCTCGTGTTGTGTCCTCATGCACATACCTATGACCACGTGCACACACCAACACACAATTTCTATCCCTTTTAACCGAACAATCACCATACACAATTCATCACAAATCCCGCAAATTAACACCCAATTTTGCACATAAAGCACTGGAACACAATAAAAGTCAAGTAAAACTACATTTACAAGTCAGTGTAAAACTGACTTATCAATTTCCCCTGCACATAGACTTTTGCTTATCCCAAGCAAAACTCACACTCCACAATTTTTAATCTCGTGCATTTGACACAAGGCTCCTCATCTACTTTGCCACTGTCCGAGCTCATCAAAACATTTTTTACAGAAAAACCACCAAAGTTTCCTGGTTCCCAGCTCTCAGATCCTAGTACACATTATCAACCAAGGCACAACGAATAAAGACTAACATGCCATGCGTGCAAGTGTGTGCTGAGGAATGCTGACTTCATTTGTTCTTTCTGTATGCATATCCCTTTGTTTTCTGTCTAACATTTCATTGCACAACAATCTCCTTGTCCACACACATAAACATATAGCACACAAGATCAATGGTAATCTAAGCACACATTGGTACTTCTATTGGAAAATTCCATTTCCTTTCATCTTGCACTTTGGTGCATTCATTTGTCACACACATTGGTGCATGACTCCCAGGGTCTTATGGCTCTTTTTTCCCACTTTTCGCCTGGGTTTTATGGCAATGTTTTCCCAATATTTGCTTGCCAAGGTCTTATGACTTTTTCTCCCAATTGCCAAAGTCTTTTTCTCCATATCCTTTCTTATTTGACCATTCGTTCATATGTGTCTTCAAGGAGCCATGCATGCAAGAACACCAAAACACAAGGAAGGCATATGACAAAAAAAACAAACTCTATCCACATTACCTCCTATGTCAATTAGGAATGTTTTTACATGGCATATCTGTCATACTTTAACATGGTGCCTTGGCCAACAAAATATGATAATCTCTTCAAACATGGTGCCAGAACACAAAACATTTCGCATGCTTAACCATAAAAGATTAAAGTGATGAACTAGAGCTAAGACATAGCCAACAAGGGAACAAGTGCTCAAATGCAAGGTGATTCTCCATTCTACACATATCATTACATTACGTCACTCACACAATCATTTCACTCCTCTCAATTCCACACACATACTTCCATACACGTACTACATTTATTTCATTGCAACTCACACTGACATTCGCAACATCCTACAGATGCTTTAAAAAACACAAGAGCAAACACTCAATCACTCCATACTTCATGAACTTCAACATAATCAAAACACAACATCATAACATAGCAACAGCATAACACGACACCCTTCTATTCCACAACCACCCCTATAACAGCATAATCTTACCATAACCACCCCTTCATCGTAACAGCATAATCATGGCACCACAATTAACAACAACAAACACCATCATCGACAAACCCCCCACACTTGAAAGAAACATTGTCCCCAATGAAGAGTTAAGAATGAGGGGCTCCCCAAGAAGATGATGGTGCAGACGATGAAGGTGGTGAGAACGATGCAGTGGTAGAAAATGACGGGCCACTGAAAGGCGGTACAACCCAAGTGAATGGTCCATGGACAGCCTCTTGAAAGTCTTCCCCGTACTAAACAATGGTACGCGTGTGGCCGACATGAATTCAGGATCAGGAAGAAATGTTGGAGTAAGAGGCATTGGTGGCAAATAACCAAAAGTCGGCAATGGTTGAAGGGAAGGCTTAGCCGTAACTCTCGGGGGAAGCTCGTGCTCGTCCATCCCTAAATTTGGGACTTGATACATAGTCAATTATGCAGGAGTTGGTTAGGGTTTTGGTGGCCCCGGAGGAGTATAGTAGTACACCGCCATCTTGTTACACTTATCAAGCTCTACCTGCATCATGAACGGGGGATTATAGAGCACTTCGAACTGGTGTTGGGCAATAGAAGCCATGTCATCCAACTTAGTGTCGAATGTGGAAGCATGAGAAATCCAATCCTGATGCATATCATTTACCAGCTCATGCATGCTTCCGAGGCGCTCATCCAGGAGCTGAAAATGAGTGTGCACAGATTGCTGAAAATCATGAAGTGCACCAGTAAAAGACAAAAAATCAAAAGATTGAGGTTGATAGCCAGTTCCTTGTCCATCTTCACATATTTGATATAAAGAGGCGTGGCGATGGGGATTTGAATCTTTCGCCAATCGGCACCCATGTCGTTATCCACCACTTGAGCGCGACACATATCTGCAATTAACACCGAAAAGTAGACTGCAGCATCCTCCTCATCAATCCCAGCTTGTATGTGGTCAATAATGATACGCCCAACATCCACAAGCTTACGATTCTGAATCGCAGAAATCAAATATAAGCGCCGTCGCATAACCTTTTTGACGTGAGATCTAGGCATAAGCCGAGACAATATAAACATCAACCAGATTTTGACATCACTTCTCAAGAACCGCTAAAAGATGTGTTTACGCTCCCCACGCTGATTTACTTCCCTTTCAGCCCTCGGGTGTGTAAGTTCTTCCAACAAGGCTTGATCGGCAACCTCATCATCCAAGCACTCAAAATCATTGTCAGCATAACTAGGCGTGCCCAAGAACGTGTTCACCACCTTGCTATCAATGTTAATCCATTCTCCTCTAACATAAATTGCCCCTTCTTTATTGGGAAATTTGCCGTTTGCATAGAATTCTCGAGCGATGCTGATATTGCAAAAGTCTGACGCCAAGACCAACTTCTCATTGAATTTATGAAATTTCATCAGTTTTTTAAAAGGCCCTTTGTCCAAAACAAAGGCACACTCTAAATGTAGTTTCTTGACATACACGCCGTCCTCCCAACGTCTCTGTGCTTCCTCATTTATAAACACTGAAATCGCAGATGCCCCTTTCCTCTTCTTTGGTACAGGTGGGTTCACTGTAAATTCTAGAGGGTCCCTCAAAGATAGGGAGATCCTCAGGAAAGTAATCAGTGTCGGAGTCAGTTGGCACTCATGCCTTTCCTTTGCCCTTACCAAAGTTAGTACCTTTCTTTGGTCCCATAAAGATTTCCTGAGAAGAAACAATCACAAAATCAGCGTCACAAGTTATCACCTTGAACACATGTAGTAAAGTCATGCCAAAACGAAATAACCCCGACTACATTAGACGACATAACAGACTTTGTGGCACCCAAACTTCTGACACGTACGCACGCATATTCACAAAATACAATGACCTCAACCGAAACAAGCTAAGCCCCCACAAGTGAAAATTATTGCCTGACATGGCAAACACATACAGTAAGAACGCACCCGGTTCACAACGACAAGGGCTTTCGTAATGGCCAACATACAACCACCTACCCCATTACAAACAAACACTGTGTCATCCGCAATGTTCCACACCACATGGAGTTCTATACATGCATACCCATGAAATAAGATTTCAAACCTTGCAAATAAGCTATACTTTACAATCCAAAACACTAGCTTAGGAACATTAATAGTGGAGCTATGCCAGATTGCTACTCTACGGCAAAACAAAGTACGCATTTAGCAAACTGAAAATCCATCACAAGCACGACTTCACATCTAAACTAAAGCTTAGCACAAGAAAAATTAGGCAAAACTTAGGCAAAACTTAAAACACAAAAGTTCTAGCTCTGTGTGTAAGCTGACTTTAGCAACTTGAATCACCTAATTTGGAGTCGAATTTACCAAGTTATGTCCAATTATCCGAGATATGACACAACGGATTATAAGGTTTGGGCAGAATTTCCAGTCCAAATCACACATTAGACACGCAAAATAACATGCTTTTGAGGCGCAATCGGCCAAGTCCTTCAACATAGAAATTGTAGAGCTAACTCCCAACTAACTATAGGCACTTAAATCACCCATTTAGACTTCAAATGATCAAATTATGGTCAAAATATCGAAAGGTATCTAAACTGGGCCAGATAAGCTTATCAGCATTATGAACCTCAGTATGACTACACTTTACCATCCAAATTAAGCTATTATCCATGCAAAATTAGCAAAAGTGTAAAACAAGAACATTATAGCTACACATCTTAGCTAAATTACCCAACTGGAATCACCAAATTTGGAGGTCAGATGTTCAAGTTATGCTGTATTTACAGAACAGTGGCAAAACTGAATTTAACATGGAAGCCATTAGCAACTTCCCCCACACTTAGCATGTCATTAACACTTGTAAGCATATTCCAACATTCAATCTAAGTGGCATGTCTTCACATCTTCAGCACATATAACAAACACTAGGCATAGCAACCGAACATTGCTCATTCAAACAAGAACAACTTTGATCTTTCCTTCAACAATGAAACAAGAAGAAGACATACCTTGAGTTAGAAAGAACAAAGGAAAATCGTGTGAATAAATATGGAATGAACCGAATACCCTTAGTTGCAAAACCACTGGAACCGAATAAAATCGTGCTCTCATTGTGCATTTATAGACTCACAAACTTTTCACGTCCATTCACACTAAATGCATCCAACCACAAACATGACAAGTTCCATTACTTAGTGAGACCTCTTCTTTCATTTATTGGCATGCTATCTTATCTTGCCTAGCTGCACTTTGGTACACCAAAAACACTATTGAAGACACTATTGACTACTTTATGCTTCACATGTCACTTGCTTCCAAAATGTTTCAGCTTTTACCTTCTTTTTCTACACCATTTCCCAACTCAAATTGTCACTATATGTCAGTTTTTTCATTGATTGATCCTGGCCGAGAACCCAGTTCATGTTCATGATCTTAAATACTCCATGTGTGTGTGTGCGTACACCTTACTATTACCTCACTCTTGCATTTACTGATCCTTGCATTAACTAAAAGTCCAATCCTCTCGGCCACACACCCATGCAACTGCAGAATTCAATAACATATCTATTAGACTAAAATAGGAACGAAAAACTAAGACTAACATTAACCCTAAGAAACTGAAATTAAGAGACAGAACAAGAATTTGACAAAACAAGTGTACAAAAAATCATGTTTGGTGAACAACGATAAACACAAAAGATTAAATTGAAAAAGAAGAAGCAAAAGTGATGCTGGGTTGCCTCCCAGGAGCGCCTGTTTTTACGTCAACAGTCCGACATAATGTATGGTAGCTCTAACTGATGGAATCATCCAAGAACAGTTCATGTGGAGCTTGCAGTGAATCTTTGGCAACTATTCCCTTGATGTGTTCCATATGGTTTAAGTCGATGGCTATTAACCTGCCAAACATTTCCATTCTTCTCATTCATTATTTTCACCACCCCGTAAGGCATTACTCTAACAACTCAAAAAGGTCCAGTCCAGTGTGATTTCAGTTTCCCTGGAAAGAGTCTGAGTGCAGAGTCATATAACAGAACCAACTGCCCTGGTGCAAAACTTTTTGCTTTAATGCCAGCATCATGAAACCTCTTAGTCCTTTCTTTATACATCTTTGCACTCATGTAAGAGTTGAACCTAAATTCATCCATTTCATTGAGCTCCATCATTCTCTTTGATTGTGATTCATGCAAATTCATGTTTAACCTTTGAATATCCCAATAAGCCCTATGCTCCAACTCTACTGGTAAGTGGTACTCCTTGCCATACACGAGCCGAAATGGTGAGGCACCAATAAGAGTCTTATACGCTGTTCTATGTGCCCAAAGAGCATCATCCAATTTGAGAGCCCAGCCCTTCTTGTTCGGTCCTACCACTTATTCTAAAACTCTTTGATTTCTCTGTTGGAAATCTCAGCTTGCCCACTAGTATGAGGGTGGTATGTAGTAGAAACTTTGTGTTTCACACCATATTTGGCCAAGAGTGAGGCGAAAATCTTATTGCAAAAATGCGAACCTCCATCACTTATTATTGCCCATGGTGTGCCAAACCTATTGAGTATATGTTTCTTCAGAAATGCAGCTACACTCCTAGCATCATTGTGTGGTAGTGCAATGGCCTCAACACATTTTGAAAAGTAATCTACCGTAACCAGGATGTACTTCATGCCACATGATTTTGGAAAAGGGCCCATGAAATCAATGCCCCATACATCAAAAAGCTCAACTTCCAGCGTGTTGTTTAGGGGCATTTCATTTTGTGAAGAGATATTACCGGTCCTTTGACACTTATCACACTGGCCAACCCATATGCGTGTATCTAAAAAGATTACGGCCAATAAAATCCATACTACAGAACCTTGAATCTCGTCCTAGCTGCACCAAAGTGTCATCCACAAGGGCCTTCATGACAAGCCTTCAAGATGTCGTCTTTCTCCTCGTCATTTACATATTTTCTTATGACTTGATCACTGCACACTTTGTAGAGAGCATTGTCCTCCTAGAAGAAATACCTTGCATCATGCCTTAATCTCTTCCTTTGGTCATGAGAGTAGTATGAAGGCACTTGTCCAGCCACCACAAAATTTGCTATCTCAGCATACCATGGTAGTGTCCCCTTCTCCACTCTCCACACTTGCTCATCAGAAAAATGTTCTTTGATCAAGATAGTTGGCTCGTCCTGTGCTTTTGACTCAAGCCTTGATAAGTGGTCAGTTACTACATTCTTTGATCCCCTTCGATCTCTAATTTCAACACCAAATTCTTGGAGATGTAACACCCATCTAATAAGCCTTGGCTTGGCTTCCTTCTTGGCTAGCAAATACTTCAAAGCCGCATGGTCTGTGTGCACAATAACCTTTGAACCCAGCAAGTAAGCACGAAATTTGTCGAAGGAAAAAACTATAGCAAGCATTTCTTTATTAGTCGTAGTGTAATTCAATTGGGCTTCATTTATCAATTTGCTTGCATAATATATTGTATGGAAGATTTTGTTTCGTCTTTGGCCCAACACAGCCCCCAGTGCGTAGTCACCTGTATCGCACACGATCTCAAAAGGTTCTCCCCATTGGGGTATGACGATGATGGGAGCTTCTACCAATTTTGCCTTCAGGAGCTCAAAAGACTTTAGTATTCTTCATCAAAATCAAGCTTCACATCTTTCTCTAATAAACTGCACAAAGGCCTTGCAATTTTGGAGAAATTTGTAATAAATCTTTGATAGAATTCAGCATGCCCCAAGAAGCTCCTAATGCCTTTGACATTAGTCAGAGCTGGGAGTTTAGCAATGATATCAATTTTAGCTCTATCCACCTCAATTCACTTATGAGAGATTTTGTGGCCTAACACTATACCCTCCTGCACCATAAATTGGCACTTTTCCTAGTTAAGCACCAAGTGAGTTTCTTCACATCTTCGCAACACTCTTGCCAAATTGTCCAAACATCCATCAAAGGTCATGCCAAAAACTGAGAAGTCGTCCATGAAGATCTCAATGATGGATTCAACCATGTCATGAAATATAGCCACCATACATCTTTGAAAGGTTGCAGGGGCATTACATAGACCAAATGGCATTCGCTTGTATGCAAATGTGCTGAATGGGCATGTGAAAGTAGTTTTCTCTTGATCCTTGAGGAATAGCCATCCAAGAAACAATAGAAAAGAAATATTGTGATTCTGTCCAAGAGTTGCTCCAAAAAGGGTAATGGAAAATGATCCTTCCTTGTTGCTTTGTTGAGCTTGCGGTAGTCCATGCATACGCGCCAAGCACTTATGATTCTTGCCGCCAAAAGCTCGTTAGCATAATTCTTCACCACAGTCACGCCACCCTTCTTGGGCACACACTGCACTGGGCTCAACCACTCGCTGTCTGAGATTGGAAAGATCATTCCAAAATCCAACAACTTGATAACCTCCTTCTTCACCACTTCTATCAATTGAGAATTAAGCCTTATTGTCTATCACGCACAGGCACTGAATTATCTTCTAACAAAATTTTATGCATGCATATGCTAGGGCTTATTCTATTTATGTCTGCAATGGTTCATCCTATATCTTGCTTGTATTGTCTCAAAACCCCCAACAACTTGTCTTCTTGCCATCCCTCCAGTTTAGATGATATCACCACTGACAATGTTTCATTATCACCCAAAAATGCATGCTTCAAGTACACATAGGCAAGGGCTTAAGCTTGGGTGGCACCAAAAATTGAAGGCATGAGTTTTTCATTCCTGCACAAAAATTCTTCATTCCTCACCGCAGTGGGTGCACAAGCCTTATTAGTTAACACAATACATTCATCATCATTTTTCATGTCTCTAACATATGCCTCCTGTAATGTGTCTTTTACTACATGAAAGATTTAGGTTAGATACGCGGTGTTCTAGTGTGTTGGAACACTAGGTGTGACACCGATAATAAAAGAAGTAATAGACAATAATAAAATGCAGAAAGTAAAGAGGTAGGACGTTGGTAACGCAGTTCGGCAATCTGCCTACGTCTGCGGGCACTCCCAGATAAAATAATCCACTAAATTCACAAGTTACAAGACACTCGGTCTGACACAAAGTAAGACTCCCTCATATCTTTGACGCCGCCTCTTCCTAACTCCATAGTGAACGGATTGTGCGAGCTCCCCTCGACTTGTGTTGATTCCTCCCGGAAGCTGTGGTTAATGCAAGATCCCCTTGCCCACAATGAAGATAAGATCCCCTTGTCAATGGCGACTCCTTCCGGAATCCATGGTTAACGGAAGATCCCCTTGCCTACGTTTGAACTCTCCAGAGCTCCTCAACAACCTCCTCCCGAGGCTGAATTATAATAAAGTACACAAGGATTGCATCTTCAATGATAATGAAATAAGATGCTTCAGCCAACACACTTTGATCAAAGACCTCCAACAAAGAAGTGTATTCACAGTCTAATGAAGACCGAAATAAACATCAAAGCTCCACACAGAAAACCGTGCGGTAGGAACGATCTTTATAGAGAGCACAAAATCCTACCATGTTTATCTCCAAGATTACTTACATATAAATCCCATAGAAAGATGGAAACTATGTGCCTTCAATGCTTATCTTTTCCAAAGATAATCCTCCAATGATAATTACCAAAAATATCGAGATAAGTCCCATAATTATCAAGATAGCATTAATCTCCAAATCAATTTTCCTTGCATAGATTGATTTAATTGATTCCTGCTGCCAATTATGATCGTTCCTTATTTGCCAAAAAACCAATGCCAATTAATGAATGCCAACTCACGTGCGCATTAATAATCTCCCCATTTGGCATTTTTTGGCAAAATCCAAACTCCCCCTGTATGCTAAATCGGAAGCTCTTGTAAACTCCCCCTGAACAGGAACTAGGTAAAGAAACATCTGTGCACAAGACATCATGCATGACACAGCAAAAGACACCAAGTTCCCTAAGAAACATCACTTCACAAGATATTGTGCATGACACAACAAAAGACACTAAGATTCCCAGCATACATTGTTTCAGGGATTACAAAACAAAATCCAAATTACTCCCCCTTTTTGCCACAAAAGGACAAAAGGGCACAAAAACAACAATAAAACATAACATATTGTCTTAAGTAGAGTAAAATAACCAAATATCAGAGTTATATCAATCAGAATCCTCCTCATCATAGGGCAAAAGGCCAACTGAGTCTGCTAGCAATTGAACACCAGCAGCAGCTTCTGGAACATTATAAACTTTACTAGCATCAAACCCACCAGATTGGGCGCTAAAAGGGGCCTGACTGTCAGTGACACCAGGAGTGACACCTGTTCGACACACTACCTGAAACACTGTAGTTTACTTCATTCAGGGACTCTGTCACGTCTTCTTTAGGAACATCAGCTATTTCCAGAGAATCATCGACTTGAACATTCACAGATTCTATAACATTTCCTTGACCCAACTTTTGATGCCCTATGACAGAATCTTCCATGCTTGATTGAGAATAGGTGGACAAAGCAGAAATGAGATAACAATTATCAGAAGATCTTACTCCTTCCATGATGCACATATTTTGATTGGACACAATATTCTTCAAAAACTTATCGTCACCGGTCATGTGTCTAGAACACCCACTGTCAAGGTACCACTCATCATTTGTTGCAGCTTTCAAAGAGGTGTAGGTAAAATTGCACTTCAAATTTGACTTCTTTACCCATCTCTATTGTGAATCTATGCGAGAAGAAAACTTTCTAGCAGCACTTTGTCTCAATTCAGCAAGGTAAGTAAAACATCTAGGGCGAATATGACCACGACAATAGCAATAATGGCAAATAGGTATAAATCTGTTACCTTCACCTCTAGGAGCATGATAAGAATAATGAGGATTTGACTTCTTCACGTTCTTTGCACTACTAACAGCAACTCCCTTCTCTTTGTAATCATTACCTTGCATTAACACTGGTTGTGACATTGAACTTCTTCACGTTCTTTGCACTACTCACAGTCCAGAATGATCACCACTGGGTTTACTGGTCTTGAAGATGTCATCCAACTTGGAAGAACCCGAGTTTAACATTTTGACATTGTTCTTTATGTGATTTAGCTCGTTAGTCAGATTCTTCACTTCCTCCTGGCTTGCTCTCAGATTGGCTTCCAATCCTTTAGCAGAGTTTTGAAGATTTAGCTTCTCATCTCTCAAGCCCACAATTTGAGTACGAAGATGCCGAATTACTCTAACAAATTCAATACATTTCTCAGAAAGGATCTTGTATTCAACAAGAATATCTTCTTCTGTGATTTCATCTTCGTCTTCGTCACTATAAGTCGACATATTTTCGGTGACAATACGTGTAACATTCATGACAACCCTAGTGTCTGATTGTTCATTTTTCGAAGCAAGAGCCACATGATTATTATGAAATTCATCTTCTCTATCTGACTCATCTTCACTCGAGAATGTGTTGAGAAAATTCTTCTTTTTCTTCAATGTATTAGCACATTCCGCTTGAACATGCCTAAAGCCATCACATTCTCTACATCGAATTCCCCTGCTATTGAAAGGTTGGTCAGATGCATGATTTTCTTCCCTGTACTTATTTGCTTTCAAGTCCACTCCAAGATTCATCTCAAATGTTCTAAGAGATCCCATCAGTTCTTCTAGCTTCATCTTGGAGACATCTTTAGCTTCTTCAATGGCTATGACTTTATAAGCAAAACGTTGGGGTAGAGATCGTAGAGTTTTTCTCACCAATACTTTTTGAAAAAACTTTCACCAAGAACGAACGCCTCATTGGCGATGTCACAGAGTTTGGCGTTGAACTTTGCAATACTTTCATCTTCATGCATTCTTAGGCTCTCAAATTTTGTAGTTAGCATCTGCATTTTTGATAACTTTACAGCCGACGTCCCTTCATAACTGATCTGAAGAATTTCCCATGCCCTTCTGGCTTACTCACATGTGGAAATGAGTCTGAACTGACTGGGATCAACACCATTGAAAATAGCATTAAGAGCCTTTGAATTACTATTTGACAATGCATTTTCCTTAGCGGACCAACTTTCTTCAGGCTTGGGAGATGCGATACCTTCTCTGTCGGTAATCATTGGAGAGTCCCATCCAGTCATAATTGATTTCCAAGCCTTCTCATCGATAGCTTTGATGAAGGCTCTTATTCTTGCCTTCCAATAAGCATATTTGCTGCCATCCAATAAAGGTGGACGCATTGTTGAACCTCCTTCCTTCATAGAGTCTATTACACAAAAACCAAGATCAAGTCCTGCGGATCCCACCTAAGAAATAAAGAAGACCCGCTCTGATACCAATTGAAAGATCTAGGTTAGATACGCGCGGTGTTCTAGTGTGTTGGAACACTAGGTGTGACACCGATAATAAATGAAGTAATAGACAATAATAAAATGCAGAAAGTAAAGAGATAGGATGTTAGTAACGCAGTTCGGCAATCTGCCTATGTCTGCGGGCACGCCCAGATAAAATAATCCACTAAATTCACAAGTTACAAGACACTTGGTCTGACACAAAGTAAGACTCCCTCTTATCTTTGACGCTGCCTCTTCCTATCTCCACAGTGAACGAATTGTGCGAGCTCCCCTTGACTTGTGTTGATTCCTCCCGAAATCTGTGGTTAACGCAAGATCCCCTTGCCCACGTTTGAACTCTCCCGAGCTCCTCAACAACCTCCTCCCGAGGCTGGATTATAATAAAGAACACAAGGATTGTATCTTCAATAATAATGAAATAAGATGCTTCAGCCAACACTGTTTGATCAAAGACCTCCAACAAACAAGTGTGCTCACAGTCTAATAAAGACCGAAATAAACATCAAAGCTCCACATAGAAAACCGTGTGGTAGGAACGATCCTTATAGAGTGCACAAAATTCTTCCATGTTTATCACCAAGATTACTTCCATATAAATCCCATAGAAAGATGGAAACAATGTGCCTTCAATGCTTATCTTTTCCAAAGATAATCCTCCAATGATAATTACCAAAAATACCAAGATAAGTCCCATAATTATCAAGATAGCATTAATCTCCAAATCAATCTTCATTGCATAGATTGATTTAATTGATTCCTGTTGCCAATTATGATTGTTCCTTATTTGCCAAAAAACCAATGCCAATTAATGAATGCCAACTCACGTGCGCATTAACACTACACATTCATTTTTCAATTCACTTATTTCATCTTGCATCTCAAAAATTGATTCATCTAAAACACAAAATTCCACTATGTTTTTAATCTCAAACAAAAGCATGTTTTCTTCATCATCCAATTCAACATTCTCAATCTCTTCTTCATGCACATTTAATTCCTCAACACACAAGTAGTCATGTTTAACATTTTCACCAACCACATGCGAAGAACATGCAACAGCTCCAATCGCAAAGTAAGACTTTATATGGATGGGATGCTTCATGGCATAATTAACATCAAACACAACTTATTCATTGTTTATGTAAAATGTTACTGTCTTGTTTCTAACCCCTATTAATGCTTCACCTGTGACAAGGAAAGGTCTCCCAAAGATATGTGGTACCTTAGGGTCCTCTTCCATGTCCAGCACTATGAAGTCCACTGGTAGTGTGAATTTGTCTATCATTACAAGAACATCCTCCACCGTGCCCGTAGGCTTCACCAATGATCTGTAAGCAAGTTGCAATGTAACCGTTACAGGACGAATTCTTCCACTCAATCCCACATTTATAGCAATTGAAAGAGGCATCAGGTTGATACCAGCACCAAGATCACATAGTGCTTTTTCAAAGTATCTTGAGCCAATCGTGCATGGAATGGTGCAACTACTAGGATCCTTCAATTTAGGAGGTAAATTGTGCACTACCTATAATCTGTAAGCATCATTGGGGCTTCGCACTGAAGAATTTATTCCTTGTTGGAAATGAGATCCTTAAGAAACTTAGCATACTTAGGAACTACACTCACCAAATCTAGCAAAGGTAAGCTCACGTTGACTTGTTTCACCACATTCAAGAATCTGTCAAATTGTGGCTCCCTCTCTTTGGTGGTGGTTTCACCCTTTCTGAAAATGAAGGAAAATGAGGGTATTCTAGAAAATTGTAAGGACTTGATGGTTCTCTAACCTTTTTAGTCACCTCCTTTTCTTTATTATCCTGCACCTCCTCCTTCTCTGGTGCCATGGCCTCATGAGCACAATCTTTCTCAAGCTCAACTACATCCTCATCTACAGCTTCATTCATGTCACCTCCAGTAGTAGCCCTTTGCACTTGTTTGCCATTCCTCAAAGTGATGGTATTACAAACCTCTTTGTCCTTGGGATTCGGAACTGTATCACTCGGAAGAGATCGGTTTGTCCTATGATGCACTGCATTGACAAGTTGCTCAAACTTTATTTCAATTTTTCTGATGATTGCATCATGATTTTTCAGGATAGTTTCTAACCCAGTAAATCTTTGCTCACTTTTTTCTAGCTTGCCCGTAATACGATGGAACATATCTTCCCTGGACGGATGTCGTGGCTCTTATGCAATCGATTGGTGCTCAAACCCAGGATGTGGATTTGAAATCTTTCGTTGATCGTTTCCTTGGAAGTATTGACCTCCTTGGTTTTGATTTTGCTGTCCCCAATTGCTTTGGCCTCCACCATAAGGTCTATTACCACTAGAGTAATTTCTAGAGTATTGTGGCTTGTTGTAGTTGTTGACATAATGCAATGACTCTGTAGTAATAACACACTCGTCTGTGTGATGCTCTTCCTTGCATAAACCACAAGAGAGTACTGAGGCTTTGACTTGTGTGGCCTTCAATGTTTGCAATGTTTTGTAAGGGCTTCAAATTTAGTACTAAGGGACGTTTCCTCATCAAGGTCCAGAACACCTCTTTACTTCCTTCCATGTGGTTTTCTAGTCTAAGGGAAAAGATATTCATCTTCAGCAATTTTGTCAAAAAGCTCCCTAACTTCTGGAACGCTTTTATCTTTCAAGGTTCCATTGGCACAAGTCTTAACCATCATTGAAGACTCCGCAGTAAGCCCCTTAAAGAAAGTATTCAATTCTCTGATTTCACAAAGGTCATGGTTTAGACATTGTCTGATCAAGTCATTGAAATGCTCCCAAGCCTCACGAAATGTCTCACCCTCATGTTGTTGAAAATTCATTATGTCTATCCTTATTTTCTCCAATTTGGCAGGTGGAAAGTACTTTGCCAAAAATTTCTTCTGGATTTAATCAAAACATTTCACAGCATTTGTACCTTCAATAGACTTGAACCAATGCTTTGCTTTGCCTCTCAAAGACAGAAGAAACAAAATTTTATGAACTTCACTACGAGGCACTCTCTGAAGCTTGAAAGTACTACATAGTCCCAAGAACCTGTCGAAGTGCTCATTTAGATCTTCATTAACCAATCCTTGAAAGAATTGCCCCTGAGTGATCATGGATACTATCTGTGTAAGAATATGATAGCTCTCCACATCAATATCTTGTTGGTCAAAACCATTCTCGAAGTTGATGGCGTAGTGGTCACCAAATCTTGCAAGTCTTACTCCTGGATTAGCCATTCTTCTCTCCTTTTGTTGATTCCTCAAGGTTCTTGCCAACTCGAGATCAAGTTGATACTCCAGTTCCCCTGCAAATCTAAGAGATTTGGGCATATACAACTAATAATCCTGTAGAAATCTATCACAAACCAAGATAAGTGTATGATAGTGGAGAAACATAGCAAATCGAGTAACAAGAATGTAAAATATAGACACACGAAAATAGAACAAGAATAGAACAAAACAAGTAAGTTAAGAAACCGTGCCTTCTCCAGCAGCGGCGCCAAAAATTGATGCGTTTAGTCGCGTATGTTCACCAATTTATCCCGAACACTAACGTAATTGTGGTGAGAGGGTTTCGTTCCTCAGGGAAGGGAGTGATCTCAAGAATTCAAGGTTTTGTTCACAAAATTGAAATTACAGGAACAAATGATAACAACAACAAGAATAGAAAAAAAATAAGAATTAATGAAAATAACAAGAACAGTAATGCGATGTGACATCATGTATTAAGCGGATGTCTTAGGGTTCTTGTCCCGGATGAATGCCCGTTAAACAACTTGTGCAATGCAATTGACCGAATTTGCCTAGGAGCCTAGCTTACAACTAGCATGACGACCGCACTGTAATCTACTCTCCCTTACATCACTCTTTCCCGTGGCGAGGCCTAAGAATGACGAATGTAACCTGCAACATCTCAACTCTCCAAAGCTAACTACTCTAGTATGCAAATCCTAAAGTCTTCACATGGCGAGGCCTGACCTAGGTCCTTAAGCCTTCATTAGTAGCAGAGAGTCTCTGTTCACTCTATTTTAATGATTCAATGAACTCAAACCGGCATGGCGACCGCATCTCAGAACATGAACAGGAAAAGTAAGTGAAAAGACTCAATAATTCATACTTTTAGTTCTCGTATCATGCATTCCCCAAGACATTGGAGAATCTAGCCTCAACTCAGCATGTTGGCCATAATTGAAGCACAAATCAGTCAATTCTAGTGTGAATTCGTGAAACTTAATAAAATTCGTGCATTCATTCTAAGTATGAATTCATCATTTATGGATTATGTCAATCGCATAGCAGCAAGTCATCTAATTATGCATTCATCTGTATCGAACCCTAGAACATCATGAATTTAGCCACAGAACTCCATTCTTAACTCACGATCGTCAAATTGAAACTTGAAACAGTTTATTTCCATATTATGAAAAAATTTACCAATTGAATTGCTTCAAATGCTTCAAATTCACAAGATAATCGTGAAATGCCTCCTTAATTGAGAAGAGAATTACAATAATCGGACTAAAACTTCGATTGGAATTGAGAACGGAGATAAAATGTTAAGGAGAGAAAATTCAAGAGAGAGAAAGTTAGAGAGAGAAATTCCCGCTCAAGAATTCTAAAAACTAGTCAAAATCTAGAGATGTCTAGTCTCCCTAAAATAATGGCAAATTCCTCTATATATAGAGGTCTAAAGCTTCTTCTACACGCTAACGTAAAATAAGCATTAAATTATAGAAATGCCACTAGAATGAACCACTGTCCAAAATAGTGCAAGTGCACACATGCCACATCAGCAAACATTGTGACGCTTCACGCTTTTGAGCCAAGCTTCACCACGCCTCGACTGCAGCAATCATGCTCTTGAACCTCAAAAGAACACGTCTTCACAGCACTGCACAAGACAGAGCAACATTAAAACACTTAGAAAAAATTTTTGAAACAAAACATGCTACTTACAGGTGCTTCCGCGTCACCATGCATTTTGTTCCCATGGTGCGGCCGCATCGTACGGTGCGGCTGTGTGACACGGCTGTACCATGAAGAATTTCTCTCGCGGCCTCACCATGAAACCTCTTGCACGCGGCCGCACTATGAATTTTTATAATGTGCTCATGTGCTAAACGTGTGCTGTGTCTTATATGTGTGTTAGAAGTGCCAAATGAACGTGTGCTTGTTGGTGTGGCAACAATGTGTAACACAATAAGATGTGCATGTGCAGTGCAAATGAGTGCAAATATAGTGCATGTATGTGTCGTGTAGTTCCACAAGTGAGTGCATAAGATGAGCCTATGATGTGCATGTAGTGTGCAATTGGTCGATGAATGTGTGCACTTGAGCCATGCTTTGTGGTGCATATGTGTGTGCTGGAGTTGTGAGCACTAAGTGTGCATGAGTTGTGAGTGATAAGCACGGTGGAGTGCAACTAGTGTATCCATGCATGTGCACGAGTGTGTGATACAAAACCCAGATCGATTTGCTCCAAACCTTGGCTTGTATGTCACGGAAGCAATTGCAGGACCTTCGAATAAAATCGAAGAACAAGAACAACCCAAAAACTAGTGAGTTGGGAATTAAAGAACCAACAAATTATCGGAGGATATGCGAATCCGTCTCGCCGTTATGGAGTTTTCAAGGTATGCTAGCGCATGGTGGGATGACCTACGTGCTCATCGAGAGAGATTAGAGAAGAATTTTGAGTTGACAAATAAAATAGTGAATATTTTATCTTTGTGAATTTGATTTCCAGCGAAGGGTCAAGCTAACAAATCTTGAGAATTTATTAGTTTGCGCGAAGCAGCTTTATGAATTGGTGTATAATTGCCAATCTACATTGTTAGATTGTTCATTGTTCATTGATTTTATTCGAAAGGTCCTGAATAGTTTTTGCTTCCGTGACATATAAGCCAAGGTTTGGAGCGAATCGATCCGGGTTTCGTATCAATTGGTATCAGAGATCAAGGTTCTTTGAACAAAATCAGGTTTTTCAATTTTTCCTTATAAAATTGAATTCAAATTGTTTGATATTCGCAAGCCTGTCATAAATTTTGTTTTGTGATTGGTGTCAAGAAATTATATTTTTTATTGTATTGGTTTTGATTTTTGGTGAAAAAAGTTAAAGAAAAATTTGGATCTTTGTTATTCATATCAAGTGGTTCTTTGTTGGATTCGTTATACCGTTTTTATTATTGGGTGGAATTGTTTGTTGAAATTCCTGGATTTGATAATATGAGCAAACAAAGTGAAGGTAGCATTAATCAAAATATGGAGATACAATTGGCTGCTGTGTTAGAAAAGTTCAGCAAAATGTCTGTTGATTATCAGCGGTTGCAACGACAAGTAGATCAAATGAGTTTCCCAGCTCCTAAACCTGCGCGAAAGCCTCTTTTGGAGGATATTGATGAAGTGGGATCTGAATATGAGTAGATTTCTTGTCGGTTTACACCAAAAACTACTGCCACTGAAAATGAGGGAAAGATAATGGTGCCGACATTTATAGGCAGCGAGGATCCTGAGGAATTTCTGCAATGGGTTCGTAAGACTGACCACATCTTTGACCTCTATCAATATTTCGAGGATATACGAATCCGTCTCGCCGTTATGGAGTTTTCAAGAATGCTAGCGCATGGTGGGATTATCTACGTGCTCATCGAGAGAGATTAGAGAAGAATTTTGAGTTGAAAAATAAAACAGTGAATCTTTTATCTTTGTGAATTTGATTTCCTGCGAAGGGTTTTCAAACTAACAAAACTTGAGAATTGATTAGTTTGTGCGAGGCGGCTTTATGAATTGGTGTATAATTGCCAATCTAAATTGTTAGATTGTTCGTTGTTCATTGATTTTATTCGAAAGGTCCTGAATAGTTTTTGCTTCAGTGACATATAAGCCAAGGTTTGGAGCAAATCGATTCGGGTTTCGTATCAGTGTGTGCATGGTGTGTGGTGGAATGCCGCTAGGCTCGCAAGCAATGTATACGAGGCCCGTGCGGCAGAGGTGTGCGTGCCGTGCAAACCTGTGGGGCGGCTAGTGCAAGGTGTGTGCATACATATGTGGTGTGAACATGTGTGCTGTGCGGCAAATGTGTGCCAACGCCCCGTGAAGTGAGAGCCGCACACATGCTACGTTTATGCAGTGCAGGCAGTATGCACCGTGCAGTGTGTGTAGTGTGGACATACAATTTCTAATTTCTAATGGATTATTGACGACAAAATTGTTGGGATATCTACTCGAAGTCCAAGTCCAATTTCAAGAGTATACCCAACAAGGTTTTTGGTTTAGTATAAATACATATTGATTGTACTAAATTAGTGCAAACAAAACTTTTGGAAAGGCAGACATAGAGAATAGAATTGAGTGTTGACAGCCTTTGTATGTTGAGAGCAAACATACTTTGTGTAACTCTTTTATTCTCATATTGAATTGGAATAGACGTTGTTCTTGTGGATTAGGCCTGTTGAGATCAAACCACCTTAAATATTGTGTTGTTGTTTGTTTTTATTATTTTTATTTTATTTTTCCTAACAAGTGGTAATTTGGATTGAACGTTGTTAATCTCAACAAGTGGTATCAAAGCTAAAGGTTCAAATTTGGAACAATTTTTTGAGTCGTGGGAAGGTGTTGTAGTGCAAATCGACATCTAAGAGAAATTTCTTCACCGACCAAACTTCGCAGATAGATTCCTTATATCAAAAAATGTGGGAACCTAAAATTTTTGGGTTGATTGGAACATTAGATTGCGAGATGTTGAAGAGAGAAGGATTTCGAAAATTGTTCCGATTGCAGGCTGCCAGAGTAAGATGCAGTCGATCGGAGGGTTATTTACATAAATAATGCTAAAAAAATCAAAATTACAAAAATATTGCTACTTTTAATAATCTTCCAAAAATAAGGATGTCGCAATTCAAGATTGCGACTTCAGATATCACAATTTTAAATTGTGACTTCTAAAGTCGCAATCTCAAACTGCGACTTTAGAAGTCGCAATCCTGAATTGCAACTTCTTTATTTGATTAATTTTTTAAATTCAATTAAAATATAAATTGACATTTGAACTATAATTTTGATTATTAAAATGACGACGACTTCCTTTAAAAAAATATATGCAAACGCTATATTCAAATGTTAACGTTTTAATATTGATACACAATGAATACAGGTTATTTACGAAAATATTGCTAAAAGAAAAACAAATTAGAGAACTATTGTCAATTATATTATCCTTCCACAAATAGGCTAGTAATTTTTTTTTTAAACTTGATTTAGATGACTTCTTTGTTAAATCTAATTTCAAACTTAGAACCTTTAGACTTTGTCTTATAAGAAAAATACATCGGTTTATAGTTTAAGTAGTAGATATTTTGAAAGAAAACTATTCCTATAAAGTAGGAAAGAAATTAGGTAAGTAGTACATATTTAACAAAATTCCCGAAGGTAAAATACTACGTAATAATAAGCCTCATACTATGCACGAAAGGTATTGATGTGTTTTTAAATCTTATGTAGTATTTTGCATTAATTATGCAAATATATGGATATAATTTAATTATAATTTCAAATAAATTTTTTTTCTAAATAAAGTCATAAATTTATTTCCATATATTCGCATAATTAATGCAAAATAATACATAAAATTTAAAAACCCATCAATACCTTTCGTGCATAGTAAGAGGCTTATTACGTAGTATTTAACCTTTGGGGATTTTGTTAAATATGTACTACTTACCTAATTTCTTTCCTACTTTATAGGAATAGTTTTCTTTTAAATATCTAATACTTAAAATATAAACCGATGTATTTTTCTTAGAAGACAAAGTCTAAAGGTTCTAAGTTTGAAATTAGATTTAACAAAGAAGTCATCTAAATCAAGTTTAAAAAAAATATTACTAGCCTATTTGTGGAAGGATAATATAATTGACAATATTTCTCTAATTTGTTTATCTTTTAGCAATATTTTCGTAAATAACCTGTATTCATTGTGTATCAATATTAAAACGTTAACATTTGAATACAGCGTTTGCATATATTTTTTTAAAAGAAGTCGTCGTCATTTTAATAATAAAAATTATAGTTCAAATATCAATTTATATTTTAATTGAATTTAAAAAATTAATCAAATAAAGAAGTCGCAATTCCGGATTGCGACTTCTAAAGTCGCAGTTTGAGATTGCGACTTCAGAAGTCGAAATTTCAAATTGCGATATCTGAAGTCACAATCCTAAATTGCGACATCCTTATTTTTGGAAGATTATTAAAAGTAGCAATATTTTTGTAATTTTGATTTTTTTAGCATTATTTATGTAAATACCCCGTCGATCGGACATCGGATCTGTGATCTACACAATTAGATTGTGCTGCTGCAGAAGTTTCGTTGAAATCCAACAGTCGAATTGGGAGTTATTGTTGGTTAAAGTTGGAACATTCTGAACCATCGAATTGTGAAGAAAGATTGGTATCTAGGGTTTCTGTCAGATTCTGTCATGTGTCAACGTAAGGTTGTGACACGTGTCGATCAGAGTCAAAGATTGACTGGTCAAAATCAACTGTCAAACTGCCACATCATAAAAAAAATTTCAACGGTCCTACCCATTAGTTTTTGACGCGCTGATTTTGCTTTTGGAGCCGTTTTGCTAAATTTGATTTCTTTTGTGGTGTTTTGATTATTTTCTAGGTGGTTTTTGGGTTTATGAAGATATGTGGAACACACTTTGAGACCCCTATCTTCAACGGGAAGACGGATTTCACTATGTGGCAGTGTACGATTCAAGATTTGCTCGTGCGTGATAATCTTGATTCAGCACTTGGTGAGAAGAAGCCTAATGATATGACAAAGGGTACTTAGGCTTTGGTTAAGAAGAAAGTGGTTATTACGATTTGACTTGCACTTGCTCCTGAAATTAAATATAATGTCGTAAAGAATAAGATACCGAAATGTATTTAATTGGGACAAGTTGAAGAGTATTTATGCGTCGAAATCGCTAACCAACATGTTGTGCATGAAGATAGACCTTTACACTCTGAAGATGGATGAATGAGGTAATTTTCATGATTATATGTATGTGTTTTATCAGCTAGTATGTTAACTTCAAAATACAGGGGATGAAGTTAAAGATGAAGAGCAAGCTTTATTGTTGTTGTCTCCTTTGCCATTTTCTTATAAGCCCGTGGTGCAAACCATCTTTGTTGGGATGACCACTTTGAATTTTGATGATGTGGTTACTCAGTTAAGGGAGAATAAGAAGATAATGAGAAAGACGAATTTGCTTGTTGGAGAGGAAAAACTAGTTGCTGCTGAGGATTCTAATAGAGAAAGGAGTCGTTCATAGGGAAGAGGTGACTCACGTAGAAAATCTTGGACGATTTTGAATTCTTAGGAGATAAGAGGAAACCTTATGAAAAGAACTTACACTTCATATCTGCAACTAAAGCTTGGAAAGCTTTTCAGAGAGGGTGTGAAGGGTATCTAGCCTATATTGGGGAGGACAAAATTGATAGGGTAAATATCACAGACATTCCAGTGGTAAATGAATTTGAGGATGTTTTTCCTAAAGAGTTACCTGGATTACCACCAGAAAGAGAAGTGAACTTTGAGATATCCCTTAAACCAGGCACAGAGCCTATCTCGAAGGCACCTTATAGAATGGCCCCTTTTGAACTAAAAGAATTGAAGAAACAAATACAAGAGTTATTGGACTTGAAATTTATTAGACCAAGTGTTTCACCCTGGGGTGCATCGGTACTGTTTGTAAAGAAAAAGGATGGTAGTTTTAGATTGTGTATTGACTATCGAGAGTTGAATAAAATTACCATCAAGAATAAATATCCTCTTCCGAGAATAGATGATCTATTCGATCAATTGAAAGGAGCCAAAATATTTTCGAAGATTGATTTGAAATCGGGATATCACCAGTTAAGGATAAAATCTGAAGATATACCGAAAAGTGCGTTTCGAACAAGATATGGGCATTATGAATTACTGGTAATGCCGTTTGGGATGACTAATGCACCTGCAGCTTTTATGGATTTAATGCATCAGACTATGAAGGAATTTTTAGATAAGTTTGTAGTGGTTTTTATTGATGACATTCTGATATACTCTCCGGATGAAGAAACGCACAGAGAAACATTTAAGGTTAGTGTTGGAAGTATAAGAAAGGAGAATTTATATGCAAAAATTTAGCAAGTGCGAGTTCTGGCTAAGAAGCGTAGCATTTCTTGGACACGTAGTTTCTGATAATGGTGTGTCGGTAGATCCAAAGAAGATTGAAGCTGTCACCGATTGGCCAACCCAACCAATATTACTAAAATGAGGAGCTTCTTTAGGGTTAGTTGGTATTATCGAAAATATGTTGAGAGTTTCTCGAAAATAGCAGTACTCTAACGAGATTAACACAAAAACAGAGCTAAATTTGAGTGGACCCCCAATGTGCAAGGAGAGTTTTCAAGAATTAAAAGAGAGGTTAGTGTCAGCTCCAGTATTGTCCTTGCCACAAGGAGATGAGGGTTTTGTGGTCTATAGTGATGCCTCTAAAAAATGGTCTAGATGTGTACTGATGCAGCATGGAAAGTTATTTCTTATGCCTCCCGACAGTTGAAACCATACGAACAAAACTATCCTACTCATTGATTTGGAGCTACTGCAGTAGTCTTTGCCCTAAAAATTTGGAGACATTATCTCTACGGAGTAACATGTGAGATTTTCACTGATCATAAGAGTTTGAATATTATATTCACGCAAAAACAACTCAATATGCGTGCAAAGGAGATGGCTTGAGTTGATTAAAGATTATGATTGAAGATCAGTTATCATCCTGGGAAAGCAAATAAGGTGCTGATGCACTGAGTAGGAGAAGCAATATTCGAAGATAGATGTTTTAACTCGACAAATGGAGGATTTGAATCTAGAACAAGTAGACTCCATAAGCGAAGTGTTAGCTGCTCTAAACCTTACAACCAAGCTTCAGTGGAGAGAATTAAGGAGAGGCAAAGGACGGATGAAGAAACCCTAACTCTGAAAGAAAAAATTGAAGTTGGGGTAACACAAGATTTTAGAACGAAAGAAAGATGGAAGTATGGTGGAAAGGCGAAAGATTAATTGTACCTAAAGATGAACATTAAAGGAAGACCTGTTGAAGAGCACACAGCACTAAATTTTCTATCCATCCAGGTAGTACGAAGATGTATGGGATTGAAGACACACTATTGGTGGTGTGGGATGAAAAGAGACATAGCTAGATTTGTGGCTAAATGCATGGTATGCCAGAAAGTCAAAATTGAACATCAGAAGCCAGGTGACTATTACAAACCACTAGAGATACCATTTTGGAAATGGGAAGTATTTCCATGGACTTTGTTGTGGGTTTACCGCGCACTAAAAGGGGAAATGAAGCGATATGAGTCATAGTGGATCGTTTAACGAAATCCGCACCACTTTTTGCCTTAAGATTTTGACTGAGTAAGGACAAACTGGTAAGAACTCTATATTGATCAGATTGTAAGATTACATGGTGTTCCCAATAAGTATAGTTTCAGATAGAGACCCCACGATTCCACCTCAAGTTTTGGAAAGAATTTCAAAAGACAAATTGCACAACCGGCGGTGAGTTTGAGTACGGCTTATCATCCACAAACTGATGGACAAACTGAGAGGACTATTCAACCCTGGAGGACATGTTAAGAGCTTGTGCTATAGAATTTCAAGGGAATTGGGATAAATATGTGTCATTGATAGAGTTCTCTTATAATAATAGTTACCATACGCAGCATACAAATGGCACCATTACGAAGCTTTATATGGAGGAAGTGTCGGTCACCATTATACTGGGATGATATAGGGGAGAAAATATGTTACAGGTCCTGAACTACTTCAATTAGCAAAAGATAAAGTGAAAATCATTAGAGCAAATTTGAAAAGCTGCACAAGATAGACAAAAGAGTTGGGCAGATTAAAAAAGAAGGACAGTGGAATTCAGCATAGGTGAATAAGTGTACCTTAAAGGTTTCTCCACAAAGGAGTCATGCGATTTTGAGGATCAGGATAGTTGAATCCAAGGTATATAGGGCCTTATGACATTCTTGAGCGCATTGGAAATTTAGCCTATCGATTAGCATTATCACAAACTATCTAGGGTCCACAATGTATTTCATGTATCGCAACTTAGGAATATATACATGATTCAAACCATGTACTGGAGAGAGACGATAACATTCAATTGGAGGACAACCTAAATTTATGAGGAATATCCTCTGAGAATTGTGGACCACAAAATACAAGAGTTACGACATAAAAGCATCCCATTCGTGAAGGTTCAATGGACAAATCACACGCCAAGGGAAGCCACATGGGAATTAGAAGAAAAGATGCGAGAAAAATATCCTCAGCTATTCGAAGAGTAGGGCGAAGCAAGTTTCGAGGACGAAACTTATTTTAAGGAGGTAAGAATGTAATACCTCAGAGTGAGTGAGGATAAATAATGTATGAAAGAATAAGTTTTCTAAATCGTTCCAAGAATAGGACAAAGCAAGTTTCGAGGACGAAACTTATTTAAGGAGGTAAGAATGTAATACCCAGAGATTTTAGTAAAATTAAAATCTCTATGTATTATTTTATATGGAAACTATTTATAGATTATGTTTATAGTAATAAAGATACGTGAGGAATTAAATAGTTTTAGCTTAGGGAATTATTTAAAAAGAAATAGAATAAGATACAAATTAATTGGAAATTTAATATCTAAAATAAAAGGAAATAAAATACTTTACGTACAAGGAATCTAACACATGTAAACCCTAGAGAAACAGAATACTTGAGGGATAAGGAAACTATTACATGTAAACCCTAATCAAACACTATAAATAGGACCCTTCAATACATCAGAAAATTCACGTAACGACTTTTGGAGCAAGATAAAAGGCTGATAGGAACTACAATAATCAGTAAGTAAATTCTAGATCCCTTCCATAGTTATAATCTATTAAGTCTTTTCTAAATTATTTGATTATATATACGTATATGTATGTTATGATTTATATATGATCATGAAATCACGAAATTTCATAACGAAAATATATATTCGATTACAAGATAAATTCGTAATCTGAATTAAATATGCTAAGACTTTGATTTTCAAAACTGTTTATGTTGTTAAAAATTCAGAAATCAATTCACATGCATTAAATATATACTGATGATGGAAGTAACTTATTGTGGAAAAAATTCTGGATGAAATTAATTCAAGTACAGGAAATCAGGTCAATGATCAGACAGGTAATCATTATGTTGATCTAACTTTATTAAATATATACATGTGATGTACGTTAAACAGAAATTGATCACTGAAGGATAATTTTCTCAATATTAACTGTGTTGTGTTATATAATATTATATCGATGTTATGGAAATTCATAGGAAAATTCATTGGACATAAATTTTAAAATATATATATATGTATGTAATTATTAGATAGTCATGAGCGATAATTATACATATATACATATGTGTGTACGGATTAAAAAGAAGTTGATCCATGAAATCGATTAATATGACGTGACCTTAATTAGTACGATGTGTTATCGTAATCAAGTTAACTTGACCATGAAGAGATTGTTTTGACTTATACTGGTAATATTTATATACATATATATATATATTGAAGAATTGTTTTGCTTTCTTCATACTGTCTACGCATATATTAGATGATTTCATTAATTTGATTTTTGTACAGTATGTTTACATAATCATTATGTGTAAATAAAATTAGGTTAATTATACTGATTATAATCAATTATGGTTCACAATGGGCTATTTTCACATATTAAATATATATTATGAAGATCTATTTTTGCTTTCATGTGGTGTATTCATATATTGGATAATTTCATCAACTTGGTTTTCGTATAGTAAAGTTACAAGATTAATATATGTACATAAAGTTAGATTAATGATACTGATTATATTCAAGTACAATAGTTCGGTGATTAAAAAAAAAGAAACATATTACTGTATGAAGTTAATGAAAGTCATATACATGACCCAAGAGATAATGAAAGTCATATACATGGCCCAAGAGATAATGAAAGTCATGTACATGACCCAAGAGTTAATGAAAGTTATGTACTTGACCCAAGAGATAATGAAAGTCATGTATATGGCCCAAGAGATAATGAAAGTCATGTATATGGCCCAAGATATAATGAAAGGCATGTACTTGACCCAAGAGATAATGAAAGTCAAGTATATGACCCCAAGAGATAATGGCCGAATATCGAAGTATATGAAAGTCAAGTATATGAAAGTCAAGTATTTGTCTGTTTGTTTATATGTTATATTAAAATATATTATTTTGCAAAGTATGACTATTTTAAATGATCTAGGGTTTATTTGCTGGTCGATTCGCTCATTCTTTATATATGTAATATTTTACAGATAATGTTGATGGCGTAGATAAAGACGAGACCGGGGTCTGGGAATGGTAAAGGATGATTGGTTGAAGTACTTAGTATAAGAACTTTGGAATAAGTTTAAGGGTTTTAGACCCATGATTGTGTTTGAATATTTGTGATGGATTTTGTCTTATTAACTATGGTTTTGTAAGGATGATTAAATAAGTATTAGTTTTATATTATTATTGAGTAATGATAGTAAGAGGAGCCTTGTGACCTCAAGATTATGGAAACTAAATCTAGAGGTTACGGTGTGTTTCGATCCTCGGAAATCGGGGCGTTACACCTTAAGCTTTTATAACATATGATTAATGATCCTTAAGCTATTCGTTGTCTATCAAATACAATTCGAAAGAAAAAGAAAAGAGTTGTTAAAAATCAAACCAAAGGATAAAAAATCTTGAGCTTTAATTTGCATTCATATTCTTGAGTCAATCCTTCTCTCTTGTAAAACATTCTTTGAGAGATAATTTGTTAAGAGCTTTACTTGTAATCATCCGCCCTATTAAGAGGGCTTTCAAAGGTTTTAAGATTTTAACATTTGGTAAGTTGTAAAGGTTTCTCCAAGAGGGATAGTAAAATCAATTCTTATAGCATTGGTTGCTAGTAAGATTGATTAACCTAAAACTTTGTAAAGGTTTGGATCTCACATTTGGTGAAGAGATCTATTTTTAGTAGATTGTAAAATTCTAACCCTGAGGACTTAGGTAGTGGATGTAGAGTGCTCCAATGGGAGACTTGAACCACTATATATTCTTTGTCTCTTCCTTGTGTTCATTTCTTTAATTGCTTAATAATTGTGCATAATCAATTGCTTAATGTTCTTGCAATTATTGTGATTTCATTATTTATCTTGTGTTACTGGAAATAGATACTGTGCATATTTGATTTCTATTATTGTGAATTGAATTGTTTCATTATGAATTGGACTTGGTGAATTCAATTGTTATTGAATTTCACAAGTGTTTGACAAAATTCCTAAAAGAAGGATAAGCTTAGGAAAAACTATTTTTGATTAGGATTTTAATTGGATAACCCAATTCACCCTCCTATTAGGTTGCATATAGGACCTAAAAAGTGGTATCAGAGACTAATCTCTATACATTTAGGACTAAAACCCTTAGAGAACGATTATGGCAACCAATAATGTTATGTTTTTAGAAGGACAATCAAACTTGAGACCTCCCTTGTTTAATGGAACCAACTATGCTTGTTGAAAAGATAGAATGGAAATCTATCTCAAATCCATTAATGCAGAATTATGGAATATTGTAGAAGAAGGACCTTATAGGACCTTAATCACAATAGATGGAGAAACTAGGGAGAAAAAGAGGAGTGAATCAACTCAAGAGGATAGGAAAAATATCACCCTAAATGCAAAGGCAACAAATATCTTGTATAATTCACTTGATGAAAGTGAATTTAGTAAAATCAAAAGGTGTAAGAATGCTTGTGAGATTTGGAAAAGGATTCGAGAAATTCATGAAGGATCGGAAGATGTTAAAGAAGAAAAGAAGTAACTTCTTGTGGCTCAATATGAAAACTTTGAAATGGAAAATTATGAGTCCATAGATTCAATGTATTGTATGTTCAATAGCCTCATTAAGGACTTGGAAATTTTGGAAAAATTCTACCCCTTAGGTGAACAAAATAGAAAAATCTTAAATGCATTGCCTAAAGAATGGGAATTTAAAGTTATTGCAATTGAGGAAGCTAAAAATTTAAGAGAATTACCTATTGATCAATTGATTGACTCACTCAAATCTTTTGAATTGAAAATTAGGTCCAAACTCAAGGAGGAGCAGTCAAAGGCTAAGAAGAGCATAGCTCTTAAAGCTCATTATGTTGAAAGTTATGAAGAAGATGGAGCTTCACATATATGTTTCATGGGACATGAAGACTATAAGGTAAGTTCCTCTTACAATGATGATGAGTATAATAATGATTGAGTTGATGATTATGATGATAGTCTTGAATTTTATGTGCCTAAGTTGATTGGTGAGATAAAGAAGAACCAAAGCCAAAATAAGATGCTTAAGGCAAAACGAAAAAAAAGCTACAAATTGCAATAAAACTCAATCATAAAATATGATAGGCTAATGAAGGAAAATGATAGATTGTAAACTGAAAATAAAAAACAAATGTTGGAAAGTAAGAAGGTCAAGGAAGAAATCAAGACTTATGATTTGGTTAGACAATAGCATGTAGACTAGAAGAAAAGAATTGAGGATCTTAGCATTTGCTTATCTAAGTTCAATCATGGAAAAGAAAATTTGGAGAAGCTTTTAGAAAGTCAAAAGTTAGTAAATAATAGATATGGACTAGGGGGTATGCACATAGTGAAGGTGAACAAAACTCAACTCCTAGATTTGATAGAGCTAATCATCGTTCAAATCATCACCATTATGATAGTGGAGTGCGAAACTCTAAAAATGATTCACACTATCATAATTATGGATTTCAATTGCATAAGTCACATAATCACCACTTTGGAAGAAGACATGACAATAGTGTGCACAATGCATATTCTAGATTTGATAAGGCTAGGAGTGACAATCTTCTTATGCATTATTGCTCTTTTCAATATAATTTGATATGTACTTATTGTTGTAAGAAAGGGAATGTATTCAAAAATTGCTTTGCTAGAAGGGAAATAAAAAAATGGAACAAAGCAATGGGTGAAAAACAAAGTCAAAGAAACACCTAAGTTAGAATGTGAGAAAAATGAAGTATGAATTGCATGTGCTTAGGGGGAGATTAGTAAAATAATTATAAGCATGCTTGATTAACTAAGCTTGAAAATAGGGTAACAACTAGCTTAAAGTGTCTCTTACTTTAAAGTACTTTACCTTGGCTTAGTTTATATAAGCAATCATTTGAAAGATTGAATGATCTCCTTGAACTTGTTGTTTTGAAAAATGATTGAAATGAATCAATAAATGATATGTTCTTATATGATTAATCATTATGTATTGAAAATTGGAAATTGTGTTTTATGTAAAAAAAAAAATTGGGTTATTGGCATGTGGAAAATGGTCCAAAAACAAACTAAACTATGCCAAAATATTTCTAAAATTATAGACTTACCCAAATTTTAAAATTTGGATGAAATTTTGAAATCTAACACCATAAGGTTGCAATGAGTGGAATGTAAGCCCTTGAAAGTAAAAAAAATCATTTAGCATAACTTGGTTTAGAGTATGACCTAATGAATGTCAAAACTGAATGCTAAATGATTATTTGGTATAAGAGTGTTAGTCCAATATGTTGTATCATTCTAACAAGTGGCATCACTTCAACAAAGTGGTATCATGTGTGATTGAAAATTGGGAGCCACAATGATGGACAAGCTCTGACTTGTTTAGATGAATTTATTTGTAAACATTTCTCTCATCTGCACTATAGTACTTGTATATTTTTGTTGATGACAAAGGGGGAGAAATTAAGAATTATGTGATTATGAGAATTGTCATATAATAAATGAGAAATAACAATTTGAAAGAAAAAGAAGAACTTAGGAATGTAAAAATGTCAAAGGGGGAGAAAGAGATAATACATGTAGGGGAAGTATGTGTTGATGAAAAGTGGGGGAGAAAAAGATCATATGTTTAGGGGGAGCATTTTTCATGGTATTTAACATATGAATTATTTCTATGCATTTATTTATCTCCTTATATGCACATATGCATTCACCACAATCCTAGGGGATTATCTTTAATTTGTGGAATCATATTTCAACACAAGCCTAGAACCCCAAATTGTATATGGTTTCTGATTTCATCAGTCGCTTGAACATCAACCACATGCAAATATTATGTTTGACCAGACCCTTTGAGCAAATGAAAGTGTTCATCCAGTGATCTCACTATCTTAACCGGAGCCACAGAAACAACTACTGGCAGATAATCTCTCTCTAAATAATCAATCTAATATCTCTAAGCCCTTTCCTATGTTACAGTGGCAAGACGACGCCGGTTGTGGCAATTTCTAAAGGTCCTCCAGAAACACGTATCATTGTTGACCCAGAGGGAAATATTGAAGATAAAATTTTTAGGATCGTTAAAAATTAAAGACAGGTGATGGTGCCGATTAAATCTCTATGATCCTGTGGCGTTAAGGGTCCTGAGTCTTGTAATTAATGGCAGACTGATGGACAAGACACCTTTGCAAGAATACCCAAACAATAACTCTTCAGATAGACAACTCTGCTTCTCAATTAATATTTATATGCCAATTCAACATAGACAAGACAAAGTCTATATGAATGTTGATGTTATAGTAGTTTAGCATTTTGGTGACACTTTAATTGAAACCCACCTAAGTGATGTAGGAGGGGCTTTAAACCTAAACAACCACACTAATGGAGATTTGATCACCCTGACCCTGGGTGGGCCCTTAAATTATGGTCAAATGATTCAGATAAGTTGAGCCCAATGGACCCCCACATTTTTTACCACACCTGGTAATGGGCTTAAACAAATTTCCACAAGACAACAAAAGAAATATTAGCTTATATATCATACCAAACAATATAGGCCCCCGGATGTAGACCCAAGCAGATTTTGTCATGTCCAAAAGCATACCCTCGATGATGCTCTTTCTCAAAACCCAAATAATACTTCTATAGATTTTGAAACCAAAAGGGAATAAAAGTTGTTACCTGAGCCGAAAAGAATGCATCATGAAAGGATTTTCCATGGAAAAATAATGATGGACTGTAGAGCAAATAAAAATAAAAGGAAAGTGGCAAGTCATAATATAAACTCGGCTATAAGGCAAAGTGAGTTGAGTGGAAAAAACTCAACCTCAAATTCAACTCTGGTTAGGATTCTTCAGATAGGGAGACAAAAGATAGCCTGAAATTTTGGCATTAGGAAAACGAATCTTTTTAGCGAATTCTTAGAAGAGTAGCAGTAGAATAGAGCATCTCAAAGAGTTTTAATGTGAGCAATGTTTCATCAGGATGAGGTAAGAGGAAATTGGTCCAACATGTGCAAATTCTCAACCTTAGAAAATAAAGATTACGACCAGAAGTTTCTATAAATCTAACATCCCAAAAAGTGTCCTTATCCTACAAATATGAAGGAGATGAGGTGGCATAAAAATTGTTCATGAAGCTTTGTTTCTGGCTAGCTAGTGTTGGATATTTTCAATATTGAAAGCATAAAAACAATTAAAATCTAAAAAATCAAATTTTGAGCTAAAGTTTCCCGATGTTGAGATGTGGAGAAGTTCCACGTCCCGATGTGAGTTACTGTGAAGTAAATTTAATTTACTTGGAATTTGATGTTGTGACATGGGATAATTGCACGTCGCGAAGTTGGGGGAAGATTTTGAAAAATTGAGATAACCTCATTAGTTGATAATTTGATAGTTTCTTAGATAAACTTAGCCTTAATTATTTTATGTGTCTAAAATTAGTTATTTAGACATAGTGTGTCTCTACAAAGACACAATGGTTAAGAGTTGTGAGATTCTTATCAAATCAACCACTATCTAAGGAATTAAAACCAAAAAATAAGTCTGAGAAAAAGTGGGTCACTCAGGGCAAGAAAAACTACAGAGTTCTTTTCTAAGAAAAAGACTTCTCTTACTAAATACTTCTATTGTCTTTCAAAGTGAGAAATATGTATAATGCAATACGTATTTCTATTAACTTCAAAGAGTATTTGCTAAGATAATTACTGCAGAATAAAGGGAGTGATGTGTTTAGTCGTATGCTCACCAATTTATCCCTAACACTACTGTAGTAAAGGTAAGAGTGTTTCGTTCCACAAGGAAGGGAGTGATTTCAAGAATTCAAGTACTTGTTCTAATAGTTGTCACAAAAACGAGATTACAAGAACAGGAATTAAAATAACAAGAACAATAAACACAGAAAGCAGAATGTAAATGCAAATGTAGATAAGAGGATGCTCTAGAGTTCCTTCACTGGATGAATGCACACTTAAACACTCATGCGGTGTAATTAAACGTACGTGCTAAGCAAGAGGGGAACTAAGTTGACTAGAAACCTATCCTGCAGCCGGCATGTCAATCGCACTGCAACCTAGGCTTCCTGACACCGTCCTTTCCCATGGCGAGGCCTAACAACGATGAATTCACCGTGCAACATCCCAATCCACTATTCCTAATTACTCTAGCAATCATTTCCTAAACGTTTCCTATGGCGAGGCTTGAATTTAGGTTCTTATGTCTTTGTTAGCAGCATAAAATTTCTTTTACACTTTAATCTTAAGTTTTCGTGATCTAAAATCAGCATGGCAACCGTATTTTAGAAGACGAACATACAAAGCAAGTGCAAAGACTCAATTCATACTCCAATTCTCATTCCACAATATTCTCAGTAAGTATTGGTGGATTAAGCTTCAATTCAGCATGTCGACCGCAATTAAAGTTCAATTCAACAATTCCGGTGTGAATTCGTGGAACTTAACTAAATTCACTAGCAAAGCAAAGTGTGATTCCAATTCTTCATAGATTACGTTATTTGCACAACATAAAGTCATCTAACATAAGCATTCATCCATCGGAACCCTAGAACATCACACGTTTAGCAAAAAACGCCAATCTCATCTCATATCCGTCAAAATGCAACATTAAACAATTCATCTCCAAGAAATTGGCAGAAATTACCGATTGAATTGCTCAGAATTGTAAAATGATTTGTTAATTGAGAATTGAATTGCCATGATCGGTCCAAAGGTGCGATCGAAAACGAAAACGGAGATAAATTTCTAGTGAGAGAAAATTCTAGAGAGAGAAATTCCCGCTCACAAGTTCTAGATAAAAAATCTGGTAAAAGTCTAAAGTCTAATCTCCCCTCCCCAAAATAATGGCACAACCATCTATTTATAGAGTTCTAAAAACATAATCTATACGATAACGTAATCTAAACAATTAATTACAAAAATGCCACTATAATAGAAAATTTCCAAAAAATGTGCGCGTGCATAAGTCTCCACATCAGCACCCAAACTGTAGTCCCACGCCTTTGAGCCTAAGTCATTCACACCTCCATCCCGCAATTCACTCTACTAAGCCTCCATCGACCACGCTTCCAAATCATGCACACAAGTAAGGGTGAGTTTCAACACTTAGAAAAAATTCAGCATCGAAAGTTCACATTTACACGGCGCGATCGCACAGCACGATAGCGCCATATAAATTCTTAACACGGCGTGATCGCGCCATACAAATTCCTATCACAGAGCGATCACGCCATACAAATATTTTCACGGCGCGATCGCGCCACACAAATTCTTAACACGACGGCGATTGCACGGCTCAATCGCGCCCTGTAATTTTACATGACAATTGTGCAATCAAATTGGTGCAAGTGTGCTACTGGTATGCATATGTGTTGTGCTTGTGTGCATGCTCGAAGTGCTTTGCGTATGCGTGCTTATGTGTAGTGTATAAGGTTCTTTGAGTGTGTGCAAGCAAGTGATGTGCCTTAGTGCAATGCATGTGATGCGCAATAAGTGTAGTAAGAGTGCACACAAAATGTAGCCATAGTGCGCATGTAAGGTGCCTTGTTGTGCATGAGTGTAGTGTATGTAGTATGTAAGTGTGGTGCAAGTGGTGTGAGGCGAGTGCTGCAAGCGTGTGCATTGAGTGCTGTAAGTGAGTTAGTATTGCCGCGCGCAAACGCGTGCAGCCAGTGCAGGACTGCTACGCCGTGCACCCAGCAGAGTGTCTGTGTGCCCGTGCACATGCTCGCGGGCTTGTGCAAAGGCTGCGCTCAGAAATGTGCTCAGTGTGTGCTGTGTATGCGTGCGCTACGTGCACCATCGATGTGCGAACAGTGCGGAGCTTGCATGTATTGCGGTGAGTGTTCGGGACTCGCAAGCGACGCCGACGTGCATGGTGTGTAAGACGAATGCGATGAGTACATACAACGTGCAGCAAGTTTGTGCAAGGATCATGCATGACCGTGCGAGGTGTGCGCTACAATTGTGAGCAAGTGTATACTTAGTGTTGTGTCTTCAAGCACAATCCTGTGCTTACCTACACATTCGTATACTCTCAAGTGTACCAATTAGGGTTTATTTTTTCACCAAGAGATACTCTACAAAGCTTATCACGTAGACTTACAATTTAACACAAAAATTATGCACAAAATGCACTTAAAACACACAAAAGTCAAGTAATACTAGCATTTTTGAGTCAGTATAAAACTGACTTATCAGGGAGCAAATAGATTATAAAGGAAAATGCATTTACTGCACAATTTGAAGAGTTAGTTCTTCACTGTAATTTTATTGTAATAGATAAGTTTGATTTTATTGCAGTATCATATAATAATTATCAAAAAAAATTCTCGTAAAGTACTATTGTAATAGATACAACACTACCATTTTATCTCACCAGGAACAAAATTCTACAACAATCTTTAGACTCTATTTATAGTACAGTAGTATAAATAGGAAAGGTTTGGGCTTCCAATGATGGAAAATTAGAAAGGTTGGATGGACATCATCTTACAAGAAGGCAAAAGAGATATCTACAAAAGTTTTATAGCAAAAAACTATAAGACAAGATAAGGTACATGCATGAGAGGATGTTCAAGTAATAACCTTATTGTCTTAAACCTCTTCAAATTATGAAATGATATATGCAAGTATGTGCTAAATCAATTTTCTGAAACTGAAACTTTGCCAAATAAGTTTACTTGACATAACTTACAAATGGACAAAACTATTATAGTAATCTCTATAATAGAAGATTTGTTCTTAAACATGGATGGAAATATTTCTCCTTCTTGGGAAGATTTCAAGGAAATTTGAAATTTAAGAAGAAATGAATGTCTCTTGACAATCTTGCTTAATTAATTTATATAGAAAATAAATGTTGTATAACGAAAAATAAATTTCCTCAAGTAAGGAAAGAAGAGGAAGAGAAGGATTTTTCCAATAAAACACGTGGTGGAAAATGGCCAAGAAAACGAGACTAACAAAGGCAATACTAAGACAAATATCAATCTAACAAAAGAATAAAGGGAAAGGGAATGTGGTTTTATTGCAACAAGAAGGACGTTACAAAATAATGTCATTTGTTCAACAAGAAAGTGTTCAATAAGGGAAAATCATCTAAAGATGATTATTAAAATTTGTTACAATAATTTTCAAATTAAATAATGTGGAAGATTTTCCTTGGTAGGTTGATAAATGTTCCACTAAATGTATGTTTAAGAACATTGAATTCTTGAAGAATTTGATTTCCATGAAAGGACAAGAGCTTTAATGCAATTAATATTACAACATAACTGTTTGTTTAAGTTACTTATTTGATTTAATCTTTTTATTATGGCATAATAGATTATGTTATGTGACATTTATAAATGTTGATAAAACATGGTTTTGCCATATTATAAGAAGATTAGAAAATAAGGAATTTGCATGTTTATTAAAATAACAAGGTAAATTATTTTCTTATTGAAGAAAATCAAATAACTTGGTACATAATGATGTATGTGAGTGCATAGCACAATTTTTGGAAAGTAAAAGTATTATGTTACTTTTATTTGATTATTGAACCAAATTTTTCTATGTTTTTTTATTACATTGTAAAAAGAAGTATTTAAAAAATTATAAAGTTGAAAATTTTAAAATCTACTTCTTAAATTTGCAATGTAATATGGACAAAACTTGTGTTTGAATGAATATTCTAATTAAAGTATATACCTATATGTAATTGTTTCTTATACATTGAAACTTGTACAAATTTAATTTAATAAGTGAAAGTACTATGTTGCTTTTATTTGATGCTTGTACAAGTTGAATATATTTGTACATTACATAATTAAAGAAGTGATTGAGAGATTTTATGCTTACAAAGGTAGAAAAAAAACTAAGAAATCAACTTTTAAAGGTACTAATGCAACGTTAAACAATTGTGATTCTAATTTTCATTACATTTTGAAGGTAGAAGTGATTTGGAAAAATTTGAAGTTATGAAGTTGGAAAACTAAGTCAACTTCTAAATGCTAAAATGTAATGTGATCAAACACAAGTTTGCTAAATTTGTTCATTACATTTTTAAAGGAAAAGTGATTGAAAAGTTTTAAGCTTACAAGCTAGAAAACTTAATCAACTTTTAAAGGTTAAAATATAATGTGGTCAAACACTTGTGATACTAAATCCAATACTTTATAGAGTTAAGTATAGGTTGTGCAATTATGCTAGCTAAAGTGCACAATGGTAAGTTTGGACAATTTGGTCTAAAACTTAATATGGTTGATCACAAGTGGGGAATTACCGTGAACTTTATAAAGTTTAAAGGTAACTGAAAAAATTTGGAAAATCCTTAACCAAAAGGATCAAGTAAGGACGTGACTTTGAGTACATCTAAAGTGATGGAAGTCCATTCAACAAAGCCACTAATAGTGGAAAATTCAATGAAACGCTAGTGACAATGTCTAGTCTTAGATTCAATGAATGAAAGTACACTATTATAATGATTTGAACATTACAAAATATCATCCCAAAAGAGATGTAATATTGAATTATCCACCAAAAAAAAGAGATTGAACAAAAGGTTTTTAACAAGTCTTGAAAATGTCAAAAATAGTGGAGGCATCAAGAGCTTGCCCATATGAGTGTGTAATTTGTGGCATTTACAAAGTTTTATGGACTTAACTTTGTAAACACTCATGAAATGATATATTCAAAAGACCAATCATTAATTTGACAACGTGGGGTAATTGCACGTCATGGGAGAAAATTTTGGAAATTGAGATAAGTTCAATTAGTTGATAATTTGATATTTTTTCAGATAAACTTAGCCTCAGTTATTTGATGTGTCTAAAGTTAGCTATTTAGACATAGTATGTCTCTACAAAGACATAACGGTTAAGAGTTGTGAGATTCTTATCAAATCAACAACTATATGAGAAATTAAAGTGAGAAAGTAAGTCTGAGAAAAAGTGAGTCACTCAGAGAAAGAAAAACTATAGAGTTCCTTTTTGAGAAAAAAAAAAGATTTCTCTTGCTAAATACTTCTACTGTCTTTGAGAATGAGAAATACGTATAGTGCAATACGTATTTCTATTAACTTCAAATTATCCTAAACAGTATTTGCACAAATAATTACTGCACAATAAATGGAGCAAATAGATTCTAAACGAAAGTGAATTTATTGCACAATTTGAAGAGTTAGTTCTTTACTGTAATTTTATTGTAATAGATAAAGTTCTATTTTATTGCAGTATCATGTAATAATTATCAAAGCTTTTTTTTTCTTGTAAAGTACTATTGTAATAGATAGATCACTATCATTGTATCTCCCTCGAATAAGAAATCCCCAATAGCTAGTTTATGGAGATTCTGAATTAATCATGGAAGAACTCACAGGGACAAATTCTACGGGTTTTATGGTGGTTGCCCCAAAACAACCACCAACATCTCCATAAGAATCCTAAACTAGAACTATAGGGTTGTTGGTCAACTGTCTACCGTTCAAATGCTATCAAGATTGACCTAGTCTCATAAACCTTAAGTGTTTTTCCTTGTGGTGACCAAATATAATTCTTATAAACTTAAAAAAATGGCTTCATTCATCTTATTTTAAATTTTGGAATTTTGTAAATCTGAACAGGAGAAGTTACATCCTATGCCTTACCTGGTGTCAATTAGTTTCTTTACAAGTAGTGGCAAAAACACTGAACTATTTTTGTTTAAAAGTATAGGAGACCTGGAGTTTGTCTTTGGTACTATTCATAATTTATGGTCACCAGATTATATCAAAAAGAACTACTGTCTAGAAAGGAACTCTATCAATTATCTTACAGCAAATCTTCCTATCCTATTGGCAGGTGATTTCAACTAAATATTATTATTATAGGACAAATATGGTGGGTCGACCTCAATGCCCCATGGATCCACCGACCTTTGTCATCTTTTATCCACTCTATAGATGAAGAACTTACTAAATTTTGGGAATTGGTTCACATGGTCAAATGGTAGAAAAGGTATGTTTACGGTGTGTGAATACTTGAACAAAGTTTTTGCAAACCAGACATCGCTTCAATTATTCTCAAAAGTAAGCTTTGTAACTTATCAATCTTCGGTTCAACCATGGGCCTATGATTATAGATACACTTTTTACTATTCAAAAGCGGTCCATCAAAAAGAAGTTCGAAATATTTTTGGCACAAGATCTTGCAGTCAGGTAGATTCCAAATTTGAGGAAGGCACCATGCAATTTATCTCTCAAAGCCAGACAGTAACATTTAACCATCTAACAAACTGGCATAAGTCATTGTATAGAAATCTCCAAAGGCGTATAAAAGAGGCAATGACTAACTTGGAGAATATCCAACAAAAGATACACGAACCGTAATTCTAATAATGGAACCAACTATGCATTTCCATATAGAATACCTCCTTCAATGCCAAGAGGTTTATTGGTCTCAAGAGCAAAGTTGTATTGGATGTCTCAATGGGATCATAACACTAGTTTTTTTTCACATTTAGACCACCAAAAGATAAAGTTGCAAATCAATTGAGGAGTTTTGTGATGATAATGATAACTGGATTACGGATAATAAACAGCTGCAAAATCCGGTGACCCATCATTTTAGAATGATTTATGAGGAAAAAAATAGTTTTCTTTTGGATAATTCCCATATGGCCAAACTTCCCAAATCTTGCAACATATCCAACCTCGACTTAACCCGTAAGACCAGCAAATGTTACTTCAAAGAGAAACAATAGGTGAAGTTCAATAAGCAGTCTTCCAAATGGAGAAATGGAAAGCGTCAGATCCTAATGGTTTCCCATTGAGTTTTTATCAACATTTTTGGGATATAGTATGTGGTAAAATTACCCATGCAGTAATAGGATTCTTTGATAATCATATTATGGATGCAAATTTTAACTCTACCACTCTCATTCTTATTCCTAAAACTCCAAACCTAAAACACCCATTAGACTTTTGATCAATTAACTTATGTAATGTATCTTACAAAGTTATCGTGAAGATCTTGGCAAACAAAATTCGGAAGATCATTCACCATGTAATCTCACCCCAATAAAATTCCTTCATTCTTTAAAGTTCTATTGTTGACAATGTGTTGTTGGCCATAAGGTAGTGGAGTTTATATGGAAAAAGAGATGTGAGTTTGAATCTGGACATAAATAAATCTTATTACTGGATTTCATTGTCTTTTTCAAAACATATCCTGATTCATATAGGTTTTCCTTAGCTATGTGTAAAGCAGATCATGCAATATGTCCAAATGGTTATATAGTCGGTGTCTTTCAATGAATGGACATTTGATGTTTTTGTACCTTTAAAAGGACTATGAAAAGTGTGTCCTCTTTCTTTTCCTATCTATATTGTGTCAACAAGCCCTATCTTCTATTATACCAAACAGAACAAGTATTTGGGTATATCTATTGGTAGAAAAGTCCCATCTATATACCACTGACACCCTATCCCCTTTCCTATTTATATTGTGTCAACAAGACTTATCTTCTATTATGCTAGACAAAACAAGTATTTAGGTATATCTATTAGCAGAAAAGTTCCATCTAGATACCACCTTATGCTCATAGATAAATGTTTAATCTTTTTTCAAGCCTTGATAAGGCAAAATATGTTCACCTTATATAAGCTATTTTCACTTATACTTTGCACCTCTTTGTTTCTATTTAATGTGTTTTTAGTATTTTTTTTAGGTTATTGATCTTGGAGGCCAAAATGAGAGGAAATGTTGAGAAAGATCAAGAAATATGTGATTTAGGTAAACAATGTGCCTTTCGTCACAAAGAAGCTGGTTCCGTCTTTCACAAGATGTTCAAGGTGTTAATTCCAATTTTTGAAGATCAATCCTATATATTAAGACCTTGGATAGAGTGGCAAATAAGTTCCAAATTGATCCCATGGAGGCTAGAGACTTCAAGAAGGGTTAACATAGCAAAACACATAGAAAGGAGATGAAGAACAAATGATGAGAAAATCTGCCAGGCTTTGGTATCTTGATCATATCTCTTTCAATTGACATTCAAATGGAGTTATTCAAGTGGAATTGGAAAGCCAAGAGATAGAGTTACAACTTTTATTTTTTGGATATTTCCATATTCGGCCGGGAGCATAGACAAAAATGGCCGCCACGCTGGACATTGCGATGTGGAGATGCTCCACATCTCGACATGGCTCACTGCCTCGAATTTTTTTCAAAAATTTCATGGACGTCGCGACGTGGAGGGCTGCACGTCACGACATCGGGAGCGTAAACAGCGTAAAAAATTCCCTTTTTTGTGGGTTTTTAAGATTTTTTTATGGGTTGTTTCCTAATTTGTTCCTTACATGTTAGGCCCAAAAACGTGCCATATTATCAATGTTTCATAAGGTTTCAAGTTATTTCCTATATAATGCCATCTATTATGTAATTTTCAAAGAGGAGATATCATAGGAGATAATAGAGGAGTTCATAGTTTAGAATAGATTAGGGTTTCTTTCTTTCTTTCTTAGGGTTTCATATAGCTTTAGGTGGGTGACAATTTTGAAGGCATTAAGCAATTCTCTTTGTAACAGCTAGGGTTTCTTCTTTAGCTATTGTACAGGGAATTGCGGCTATACGAAATTGAACATTTGTTATTGAATTCATTCATTTTGAGTTAAAAATTTCTTCTGAGGATTTCCAATTCAAGGTTTTATCTTTCTTTTCAAGCTATGTATTCAATAATATACTTTATTGTTAAATCTATGATATTCGATTTAGCAATGCTCGGCTAAATCTATTGTGCTCCCGGAGTTATGACTAAGGGTTTTTGTGCTTAATTTACAGGTTTATGTCTATTTTTTTGTCTCGGGTAAATGATTTTTGTTGTATTCTTTATAATTATTCATGATTTGGCGCGCGAATTATGGATGATGAATATATTTTTATAGTGCAGTAAATTACTTAGAGATAACTTTCTTTAATCTTGCCTCTTACCACATAAGGGGATTATAGTAGGTTGTTTGAAATCTCTTGTGGGTTGGTTGTGAATTTGTTAGGCTAATTTTACCTTAGCTCTTGCCTCTTACCACATATAGGAAGTTTGGGGGATTAGTTTAGTATTAGCATTACTTGGTTTGTCGTTGCCTTTTACTACATAGGAGCGGTTGAATTAGAGGGTTCGTTTGTTAGTAGTTGCATTAAATTCTGGGTTAATTAAGTAAGTAAACCTTGCCTCTTACCACATAGGAGGGTTTAACAAATTAGTTAATATCTAAGTAGGTAAATACCTAAATCATTCCTTGTCTCTTACCACATGGGAGGCGTGAGTTATGTTATTTACCCTTGTTTTGTGTGACCATAGATAGGATGTGTTTGTGCTATTTAATAACCCTAAAATATAATCTCGGGAGTGCACTTTCTTAATTGGTATTTTAAATCAAGTCATCGTTTCTTTGTCAATTACTTTATTTTTTTTAGTTTGATAATTATTAAAAGTCCAAAAATATTTTCTTAAAGTTTCAGCATCGTCCTTTCTCTGTGAGAACGAACTTGCTATACTTACACCATTAAGGGGTTGTTTAGCATTATTTTTTATTAAGGGTAGATAGTAACCATGAGCATATTTTATAAGTATATTTATGCCCTATTAAGCCTCCATATCAGTAGTAACTTTATTGTGCAAGATCGTCAGTAATTTTACCAATCATGTGGGTCAAAGAATAAACTTTCAAAAATCTGCTATATTACTCAATCCAAATGTAAGTAAGGACTTGCAAACCAAATAACAACTACACTAAATGTCCATAACCTCGACTGTGATAAATTGTGTCTACACTCATAGTCAAGCACTCCTAAAACCATTATGTGATCAACCAAATACTGCAATGGAAGTTCAATCTATCTTAGTAGATATTCTCCAATTTTGCTCATGTTTTCATTCATGTGTTTTTTCCCAAGTCCCTAGATTTTGTCCAAGAGGCCCATGACATAGGAAAAAGATGTACGACCTCTAATTTTGCTTCGATGTAGTTGGTGATAAACTTTGAAATGAAGTGCTAATTTCGAAAAAAATCATGTTAGTTATGTTTGGTGATATTTCATAAACTAATTTCAAAATCTTTCCCAAAGTATTTGAGTAAATATCTTGTGCAAACATTCAAGTCAAGCACATTTTAAAAATAGGGTGGTAACCACCAAGTTCCCCAATTTATTAATTATTATATTAAATTTCTTCTCTAGAAATTACAAAAGTTCACCCTTATGCCTCTAAGTTTGCCTAAATTCCTACATACAACAAATTTATTTAATAAATAATTACAAAAATTCTCCAAAAATTTTGTGACTCAATTACATAATCATGATAAATTATCTTCTTACTGCAAAGAGTATTTATGATTTTAATACTAAGGATGAAGATTACGAACGAATAGAGTAGATGAAAAAAAATTTTTTTTAAAGAAACAACGAATTTTTGTTAAGATAAAAATGACAAATTGATAAAATTTTATCATACAATTGGTCTAATTTGGTGTTAATATAAAGTTTAATAAAAAACATGTGCTGTCTTTATATAAAATAAAATAAAACAATGAGTGAAATATATAATATCATAAAATAAAACAAGAAGTGAAACACATAAGATCCATTGTAAACACAATTGACCAGTAAATTCATAAAAATTACACACGCGCCCGCGCACACACACACACATATATATATAATCTCTTCATAATATATATATATATATATATATATGTGTGTGTGTGTGTATATATATATATATCTTTTTTATATTGGTTGATTTGAAAATTCAGTGGTTAAATATGTTTATTTAATTACAAAAAAAATTAAGTTAGCCCCATTGAATTTTTCTCCTAATTCCTCCTCTGCTTGTATAATATTCCTTAGCATCTTTGCAAACATGGGTTTCTGAATAGCCAATATCCTTTAAAACACCTTGCCAAGAGTTTTCCAAATAGAAAACCAACAACGACACATGGTGGTTACATATATAGAGCACATAACATTAACCTAAACAAATTAACACAATTTCAGCTTTTAAATCTTCAAACTTTGAAAACTACTTGAACTGTTCAAAAATGTTTCACACACCCCCTCACATTAGAATACTATGTTTTAATACCTCTTTTGATTGTTGAAACCATGAACTTAGGTCCGTCCAAATCCTTACAAAATCGCAGCTCTACCTCTTCGTCTTCACCTTTAAATTTTCTCCCTCTCATATTCTTTCTTTAGGCCCTCACATTTGAATACTATGTTTTAATAACTCTTTTGATTGTTGAAACCATGAACTTAGGTCCGTCCAAATCCTTACAAAATCACACCTCTACCTCTTCGTCTTCTCCTTTAGATTTTCTCCCTCTCATATTCTTTCTTTAAGCTAATAGTGGTAAACATTATTTGAGTCTTTTGTACATTATCTTTCGCTTTTAAAGAAGGTATTTATAGAGATATAAGTAATATTGGAAAACTGAACACAAACCCTTCATTGGCTGTCCAAACTTGACACTTGTTTATACCCTAACCTAGCTACCTTTCTTCCTTCTTTAGATTCATCCTTTGCAAGCCTTAGTCACAATTCTTACTTGGCACTTCAACTCCAAATTTTCTGCTAGCCTAAATACGAGTCACACATTTTTGTGCTTTGCGGCCCTCAAAATGCAAAACAAGTCAAAACCTAACTCTACTAACATTTCACCAAATTTTTGATTCACCTAAGTTAAACTCTAATCTCCCATACACTTTTTTTTTTTGCTCAAACTAATCTCCCATACACTTGTTGATTTTCTACCAATTCTTTATCAATGATCATTTCGACGAGAAAGCTAGTAATAAAAGCTAGTAATATTGAAGAAGAAAAAAAGAATTGAAAGGAAGTCTGAGATACTTAAGACAACCTCAACTAATTGTTGACACAAGTGTTAGCTTTCAGTCACACAAGACACCACATAAAAGAAGAGAAATGATCCCAAGGTCTTCACATTACCATGAAATTAGTGCAACTAGATGTATAGTTTCACAAAAAGAAATAAGATTCAAGAGAGACGCAGTAAGATATTATGAGTGTTGGAGGTGAGAGGGACGCAGATGAAGTGGTCATCTTTAATTGGTAGCTTCGAAAAGAGATGTCTAAACTGGCCTAACATCACCTCAATCTCATGTTAAACAAATAAGACTCCAGAATCAGTCAAAACACTTTTGAATCTGAAATGCTAAAAATGCATTTAATAAACTTGGAGTTATTTCAATTATTATTCACCAAGTTAATCATCTCCAAAGACAGAGAATTCTATAACACATCCCAATCCGATAGAGAAGATTATTAAGAAACAAGAATGCAGATCTACAAGCTGTTTTCAGGACATCCAGACCAGAATTAGCAAACCACTAAACTTTAAACAGGTCCATAGTAGCTCTTCCAGATACAAAAACACAGGACTATTCAGATCAGAAGCACAGTTAGCTCACAGGGAGATAAGAGAAAATAGAGGCTTGGATCTCACCACAAGCTTAATTTTCTTTGGAAGTGGCTTATCATCTCTCATATCCCCTAAACACTAGTAATGAGGCATCCCAGACTCCAAGACCATCATCCATGATCGTTGATTAAGTCCTCAAGTGAGATTCAATTTTAAATGGTATTTTTCAGCCAATTTGTCTACCCTTTGTGACATTAATTGCTAATATGTTAACAGACAATGAATGCCCAATGAAAATTGGGGGAGAGGATTCTAAAGGAAGAAATTCAGAAGCCAAAATAAGAACTCCTAAAACACAACATACAGTCCATTAAACCTCATGATATAGAATAGGTTTACAACATAAAACAGTTTCTCTAACGTGCAACATTAAAACAAAATTGATCTATGTGAACAGCTTTCCCCATAATCGCCTGAACCATAATGATAAGACCATGGACAAACATGCCATCCAATCATTGAAGAACCCATAGATGTAAAAAAAGTGGTGTGAAAAGAAAACAAAGAATCCTCTCAATGCTAAATCAACTGAAACTATCATTGTCCTGTTAAGAATTTACAGACAGTAATCTGTAAGAGAGCAAACCGATACGTCATCAGATAACCAACTGAACGAAAATTGTAAATGTGATCAAGCACATAACTGAGTAAATCATATTCATTACTAGTTGCATTTTCCAATGATGTTTAACATAAGCTGCATGAAATATGCAGCATATAAGTTTAACATAAGCTGCACGTAATATGCAGCATATAAGTTTAACATAAGCTGCACGTAATATGGCGCCTATTATCAACTACTAGTCGATACATTAAAACCCTTCTTCATGAGGGATCCACCACATTTTTACATTACATTAGAACCGAGGTGAAAGCCAAAACCATCAATCACCTTGAGAACACACCATTTTCACACATATATATACAAACATGAAATTCAGTATAATCCCAATTAAAGGAACAAAAAACCAAACACCACAAATCATTATCTAATCACTAACAACACGAAATTAATTTAATTCAAACTTAATAGCAGCACTCAGGGCAACGAACCAAACCATTCTCATTGCACTCCGAGCACCGCTTAAGCTGCTCATCATCCTCATCAAACACTTTTCGACTCCCATTGCAATTCGAACACGGCTCAAACCTTGCATCCCCACACCCTTCACAGATGTACCCCAACCCAGGCTTCAAAGCCCGAATGGGCAGCCCTTTGAGCATTTTAGCAAGCTCGCCAGCCTCATTAAGCTGCCTTACCACATCAGCCCCTCCAATGTACTTCCCTTTAACAAACACTTGCGGTAGAACTACAACTTTCTCCCCCAGAACGCTCTGTAATTCCTTCCTGTACGCGCTGTCCATCGAAATATCCCTCTCATCTAAATTCACACGAAAGCCCTTGAAAATCATGCGCACGGCACAGCAATCCGCGTGGGTTTTGCGAATTCCGCGAAGGCTCGTGAAGTAAATGACGACTCTGTCCTCGGTGCCGGGCAGCCGGAATGGGAAAGAGCCGTTGGAGGTGAGGTTAGAATCGGAATTTAAAACTTTTGTGGGTTTCGGGGAGGGGGGCAATGACGACGACGACGATGATGATGGCAGTGGTTGTAAATTAGGAAAACTTTGAGGCGGTTTCTCGAAGAAGGAACAGAGCTTTTTAACCTTACCTCTGAAAGAATTTCCGGCAGAAACCATCGAACCGAAAGAGGAATGATAGGGTTTCTTAACGGAACCAATTCGTTCGAAGGAGGTGGGGGTTTTGGAAAATTCACACGGGGATAATGGCGGGTTAGGGTTGTGATTGTGAATCGTTAACGATCGGTTAAAAATGGCAGCTTTAGGATTTTCAGAGTAATCAAAACTCCGATCGTCACCGTTGAGAAAAGCCATAGAAATGAATTGGGGGAAATATTGTTCAAAATTACAAATTTTTAAAAAAAATTTAACCTCAGAAAAAAATTAAGGAAAATCGGGATAATGATCGATGATATCGATCAACAATCAAAACAATAAAAAACATACAATAGGATTTGTGGTGGCGGAGAGCGGCGGAGATGGGCGGCGCTTGGTAAGTTTTGATTTTTTTCTTTTTCGGTGGCGTGGATACAAAGCAATTCTAGAGAGAAAAAAAAAAATGAAGAAATGAAGAGAACGAGAAAAGGAGCGGACGGCTCTCTTTTGAAAAAGTTTCAATTTTTGAATGAAGAAAAGAAAAGAGGGTGGGGGAGGGGGCGGGGGGCGTGCGGATGGTAATGACAGAGGCGAGGTCACTTTCGGACACCGACTATTGAAAAATATACATACGTGGGGGCATATGCAGTTTTGTTGTTTGCGTCATAATGATGACTAAGGCTCGGTTTTGATTTCTGACTTTTTACAATATTTTTGTAAAATTAAAAGTGATTGTGTATTAAAAAAAGTAAAATGTATAATAGTATAAAATTTCTGTAAAAAAATTCTGGCCAAATAAAGAGAAATGTCCCTCGTATATTATTGTTTAAACTTTTTTGCCCTTTATATTTAAAAAGTAAAAAAGATATCCCTCACATTTAATATTTGTGTAGTTTTGATTCTTTATTGAAATTTAATTAAAATTTTTGTTAAAAATGTGACGTGTCATTCATTTGACTACATATAACGTTTTTGAGGGAGTAAAAGTGGAATTACATTCGTTTTTTTAGGGTTTTACCCTCACTCTCAACCTCTACCTCCGTCTTCTCCACTTCCCAAACTCTCCATCCCCACCTCCTCCAAACTCGCTTGCACTGAATTTTCTCAACTCTGATATTTTTAGCAGCCTCAATGTGGATAGAATCCGGCAGTGGCAGTCTAACTTGTGGAATGGTAACTAAGCATCAAAGCAAAGGGCATATGCCAATTTAGAATAAATTTCATAGAATTATTTATTTTTGGTGGTGAAATTAATATTGAAACATGTTGTGCTTCCGAACTCAATGGAAGAGCTGAATTCGAGTAGCTTAGAACCAAGTCAAATTGGAGCATATTATCATCTATCTGAAGTCCTCCAATCACGATTAACATCATTGGATTGGGTTCTGTCTACCATCCACAAAATCAAGGCACCGTGCATTCACAGATTTTGGGATAATCAAAATGTCAATGATGAGAAACAGAAAAAAGAAAAAGATAGTGGGCTGTAACAATTCAAAGCATGTTGCAAACTTTTCCTTTATTAAGCTTTCAGCTAATTTCTTTCATGCTTCTGTATTTGGAATAGTTACATACACAACAATACTGCGAATAGTTTTGGTGCTTGCTTCTATTATGATACTAGGTGGCAATTGCGCGCCAGTATAATATTTGTTGCATAATATATGTACTAACATCTATGGTTAATATTTCCACAAACCTACCTATAACTTCACTCGCTATACATGTCTATACATATTTAAATTTTTTCATAAGATACATGGTTGGCAATACTTGTACAGACACTTATACATATACATATATATGTATACACTATACGCACTTTCGTATATTTGCATATATTAAACTTATTTTGACACTATAGATTTGTACTCATTTTGCACATAATGTGCACACTACGTATATACATATACTATATACATTCTCACACATTATAAATATTTGCAAATTCTTCTTACATCTGCACACAATACAATGTATATGTGTTACATACTACACATATTATACATACTTATACACACACTTATATATACTACGCATATATGTATATACTAAACATATTTTCATATATTGACACATATTTAATTATTTAGCACACTATAATTTTTTACTTATTTTCCACATATTTTCGACGCTACATATATTGCATATAATATTTACATTTGCACAAACTTTAAATATTTGCACATTCTTCTTACATTTTAACACATTTCATATGTGCACATATTTACACATACTTGTAGACACACTTATTCATAATGCACATATATTTATACACTATATATATTCCACACATTTTATACATATTTCTCACACATATTAACACGTGCTTCACACATTTTTACACACTATACATATTTATATATACAACACATATTTTTACACACTATATATTTTTATACGCTACATATATTAATACACACTACACACAATTTCGCAAACTCGACATATTTATACATACTACACATATTTTCAGATTCTATACATTTATGCACATTTTCCACAATATAAATATTTACACATAATACACATTTTTTGAAACACTATTTGTAAACATACATGCATATTTTCATATGCTACATATATTTATTCATAATTCATACATTTTAATACAGTATGCATATGAACACATATACACATAGTGCATATATTTTCACACACTATACATGTTTACACATAGTAAACATATTTTATTCACTACATATACATATACATATTACACATATTTCTCATACACTATATATTTACACATATCTACACATATAACACACATTTTCACACACTATACATTTTTATACACAATGCACATATTTTTTTACACTACATATTTACACATATTACACGTATTTTCACAAACTATACATATTTGCACATAATTTATACATTTTCACATATTGTACATATTTACGCACACTACAAATATTTTCAACCGCTGTAATAATCTTTACATACTATAGATTTTTTCATATACATATATCTACACATATTACACACATTTTCAAATCATATACATATTTATAAAAACTTCAAACATTTTATCACATAATACATATTTAACTTATTTTCACATATTACACCTATTTATATATATTACCTATATTTTCACACATTAATTATATTTATATATATACACATTTTCAACCACTATATATTATTACAAATACTTCACACGTTTTCAAACACTACATATTTACACATAGTACACATATCTTCACATATTATACATATTTATACATACTACATATATTTTCACATACTATACATATATGCACACATTTCATACATGATATGTATTTACACATACTACATATATTTTCACATACTATAAATATTTATACACGCTATATATATATTTATACATACTATAGATTTTTTTCATATACATATATCTACACATATTACACACATTTTCAAATAATATACATATTTATAAAAACTTCAAACATTTTCTCACACTATACATATTTAACGTATTTTCACACATTACACCTATTTATATATATTACCTATATTTTCACACATTATTTGTATTTATATATATACACATTTTCAACCACTATGCATTTTTACAAATACTTCACACGTTTTCAAACACTACATATTTACACATAGTACACATATCTTCACACATCATACATATTTATACATACTACATATATTTTCACATACTATACATGTATGCACACATTTCATACCCGATATGTATTTACACATATTATAAATATTTATACAGGCTATATATATTTATACACACTATATATATTTTCACACACTATACATATTTATACATACTACACATATTTTCACCAACTATATATATTTCCACATATTACACACGGTATACATTTTTATACATATTACACACATTTATGCAAATGTCATCTATTTACCAACACTACATGCATTTCTACAAACAATACGTATTTACAAATATTTCACACATTTTCAGAACAATTTTCATATCTTTCTTTTTCAACCATTTATTAATTCTGAATTCTTTTTATATCAAAACTTTATACATTAATTCACTTCTTATAATTATTCTAATTATATTATCCTAATATATTGTTTGAATTTCGTATTATATATATTTTCATACTCTACTATTGTTACAATCAAAACTTTATCCACTATTGCGGGATCAGTTACATGGATAATATTTCATCATCTTATTAAGTTTATACACATGTGTGTACTATGTCTAAATATGTATATTGTGGAAAAATATGTGTATTATGTATAAATATATATATATATATATATATATTTAATGTGTGAAAAAGTGTATAGTATGTGTAATTTTAGTGTATGAAAATGTATAAATATATATATATATATATATTGTGTGAAAAAATTTATAGTATGTGTAAATACATATAGTGTGTGATTTATAAATACGCGTAGTATGTAAAAATATATAATTGTCTAAACTATGGAAGGTAAATTTATATAATTAGCGAAAATAAGCAATTTTTTATGATATAAAAAACTTGCAAAAGTTTCGTAAATTTATTTCTCTGCGTTAATTCATCATTATCTTTGCTACGCCTTAGTTGAATGGAGAAAAAATACTTTTGCGTACAAAATCCTTATCCTCTCATTTTTTTCCTTCTTTATCGTGTATAATAGCATAAACAACTAAATATGTATATTGTGAAAAAATGTGTGTATTATGTATAAATCCATGCACATTCTCATTTCATACCAGAGGTGTGAAACCCAATTAGGGCCAGCAAGTTTGGAACTTGCTATCACAGCAATATCTGGTCCGAATAAGATAGTTTATGTCAAAAAAAATAGCAAATGAATAATCACCTTCAATCACCTTATTTCATAATAACCATACCTTTTTTCTAATTTTCCCCCATATATAGCTATACAACGTCACTAATTAACTGGAACACAACATGAATCATCATGTAGTTGAAGTTAAAGCTGAGATAGCATCATAAAAGCCACAAGAAAATGCTGGATAACATTACATACAACATAAAAAACAAAACTTTGTATATCAAATTCAAATTCGATAATAATGGCGTCAATCACATGCCTGAATCTCCCTAAGAACCTCAACTCGCTTCTTGACCGTAGGAGACAAGCTTTCGAGCACACCAAAATGCTTCCCAGTAAGATCATTAAGCTTATTCTGCAGAACAAAGAACGGCAATTTAATTTAGTACTCTTAATTTCAACTTGCCAAAACCCAAAAAAAATTCCCAATCAAATCCTAATATTCTGAAATCACTTGTAAACTCTGCAATGAGATTGGATTTGGGACAGAACCCAAAAAAAAAATAAAAAAAGGAACTTACTTTAAGAGCATTAACAAGGTCTGCTCTATCCTCAGCATTCAAAGCTGCAAACAAGTTAAAGTACACAAAAAAAATTAGAACCATAAAAAAAACCCCACAAAAAAACCATTAACCTGAAATGACAAAAAATACATATTAAGCTCAAATATATTGAGGCACCTTCCCCTTAAATAAAGCTGAAACTCAACTACAATAGATATTGACAGATGAACAGCCGCGGTACCTGTGTTGCACAAATTTCTTTATGTTTTGACAAGCAATAGGCAGCATTGAACCTCTTCTATGCCAGCCACAACTCAAGTTCCCTCCTTTGAACAATCTTTCATTGAGAAAAATCTGGCCATAATATGTTAATAGTTAGAGAGTTCTTGACATCAGTTCAAACTTCCTAGAAGTTAGAACACAACACAACACAGATGCACAAGTAAAAAGGCCAATGACAATATCTAATAAGAAATAACAAAAGAAAAGAAGAACAGAAGTATATATAGTAGTCTACCCAAATAATTTATCTGTAGCAAACTCTAAAAATCAAAAGAGATGAAAAACCAGGTAAATAAATTAACTTCAGGCTTCAGCGGTAAAGAACCATGTCCAGACAGCAAGGACCAACTCTTACAAATGCTTTACTTTGCTCAAGTTCGCAAATGATTTAGGTAAAGGTCCAGATATATGATTCTGATCAATTTGTATCCTGTCCAAGTTAGAAAGAAAACCAATCTCTTCAGGCAACGACCCAGTCAATTGATTTCCATTCAGGAGCCTAGAAACATAGAACAATCAAACATCATATTAGCAATGCAAAACGTGGTGCACTTTACAAAACAAAGAAAGAACTAATATGATGTCCATATTTATCAATATATATTTAGATCAGGCAGATAATCAGAAAACCAGAAAGAAATAAGTTCAGAAGTTAAGATGGAAAATATAGCGATGGGAGGAGTTGGAGCTGGGGGAGTAGCTAGAGACAATCAAATTGGGTAAAGATCTCCAGAAACTTACAACAACTGTAAAGGTGTCATATTTCCTATCTCCTTGGGTATGCTTCCACTGATATTGTTCCACATAAAATCCCTTCAGGAAAAATAGAAATTCTTAGTGAAAAGCAATAAACAGCTATAATAACTTTACTAAATCAATGGGGAAAAAGTAACCAATGCTGAAACTCCGGAACATTGAAAAACAATCCCCTGTATAATGCTGAGAAAATGTATCATCAGTCTCACAAAAAGAATAGCAACTATGGAAATTTTCAACTCACAATATTGTCAAATAAGATAAATGGCCAAGCTCTGGTGATAAACTTCCTGACAGACCCAGACCAAGAAGTAGCCTGTTTAGAACACAACAATCAGTAAGCCACCAAAACATATTAGTAATCATAGTTTTTTGGTTGTTTTCAATGTAGCTTATAGCTTACCAATAATAGATAGAATGTTGTAGCTTACCTTTGTTTTCAAACACTATATTAAAAGCCAAAAGCTTTAATCTTTACAGTGATGAATGAATGAAGGCAAAACAGAAAAAAGCCTAATTCAAGAAAGAACAGAAAGTGAAGTCTGATCAAAATGAAAACTTTTTCCCTTTTCCTTTGTATTTCCAACCATCAAAGAGGTTTAAAGAGTGAAATAAAATTCACCCCTCTGCCTTTTGAACTTAACAGCAGAAATCAAGATCCAATAATCCACTGCATCAACAGTTCCATTAGTCAACTACAGCTCCGCCGGCCACCAGTAAAAAACGAAAAGAACGAAAGCCAATAAAAATGAAAAACCCAAAAGCTCAAACACCAAAATCCATATTCATGAATCACAACCAGAACCCAGAAATTATACAACAAAAAAATACTCACACACAAAACAAGAAATCATTTAGGGAAGCAGAGATGAAGCGGAAAAAACGAAAGCCAATAAAAATGAAAAACCCAAAAGCTCAAACACCAAAATCCATATTCATGACTCACAGCCAGAACCCATAAACTATACAACAAAAAAACATTCACACACAAAACAAGAAAGCATTTAGGGAAGCAGAGATGAAGCGGAAAAGAGGAAGCATTTAGATGAGATAATAAAATGAAAAACTCAAAAGCTCAAACACCAAAATCCATATTCATGAATCACAACAAGAACCCAGAAATTACACAACAAAAAAACACACACACGCAAAACAAGAAATCATTTAGGGAAGCAGAGATGAAGCGGGTAGCTAGGTGAGAAAGAAGGAAGCATTAGATGATTTGAGAGGAAAAGAGGAAACATTTAGATGAGATATTGGGAAAGGTGAGCGGCTAGCGATGAAACCCTAAAACATTTGGGGTGAAAACAGTGCCGTTTGCAAAGAAGCCTTGGAGAGGCGCACGTGATCGCAGCATAGGCACGTGAAAATAGACGACAATCTTTCGTGCGTATTCTATTATCTTTAATAAGTACTACTGTGAACTCTATTACTAGCAACTTTTGACTGCTGACTTCGAGAAAGGAAGAAAGGGGCAGAGATTGAGTGCAACCCATTTTAGAGTAGAGGCAGAAAGCTGTCACCTCAAAACCTAATGCGATTCCAATTTTTCAGCGAACATAAAAGTTGATTCCTATTTAGTGGAACTTGAAATGTTTATGGAATGGACCCGAAGAATTGGTAGATTCACACTAGCACATTTAAAATTTTGGGAATCACAAATTCACCAGCCAAAAAGTCATTAATTCTATGAGCTAAATATTTGGTTGGATTTGAAGGAACTAGCTGGACAATTAGTTAAAAGATCTTTGACCAAAGGAATTAAGGTCTGCACAACATTGGTCATAAAGAGGACAATAATTTTCTTTTGTTTATACACACATTGTTGCAACCTCATGAGCTACAACAAAAAATAAAGTTGGCAGAGAAAGAAAGGCTAATAAAGATTTACAGAAGGGAGGAGATGTAGGAGGAGAGTGTTATTGTGTAGGCCTGGTACAAAGAAAATATAATGGTAATGATAGTAGAAAAGAGGATGAATATCCGAGGCTTGTGTTAACCACAATTTCCTTAAAACAGATTGGCTCCCTCCCGTATAAGTGCTGGAGCTAATACGAGCGTCTGTTTCCTAGGATACAACGGATTCGTAAAGTCTATTTGCACCTAACAGCTTTACCAGCGAACTAGAACTTTAAAGGTTTGATGAACACCAAAATAGAGAGATTTATAAGAGAAGGATTTTTAAAAAGTTAGGTTATTGTCTCTGAATAAGCTATATTTATAGATGAGAGAGCAAACTGCCCAGATGGTCAGTAAACTTTCTGAAAATCCGTCTTTTGGTCACTCAACTTTTAAAGTAGCCTAAAAGGTCACCAAACTATTCAAACCTACAACTTTTGGTCCTTCCGTCCAATACCTCCGTTAGTATAAACAGAAATCAACTTTTTGGGGGGCATTTTTGTCAATTCTTCTTCTTCAAACAAATCAATTATCCATAATTTTAAATAATGGAATTTTTCTTCACCAAAAATCATCTCCAAAATTATACACAAAATCATGATTTTTAAGCAACTCTGTTCTAAAATTTCTTTTTTTTTCCTCAAATGCATTTTTCCTACCCTTTCTGAGTTCGGTAAAAAATCACATACAAAAGTGTTCCTACTCTTTCTGAGTTCCACACGTCAAAGACCACGTGCTGCTGAATCCAATTCACCTGGAAACATCAATATTTGCAATTAATCAATTCAATTTATGTATGAATTTGTCACGATTTCTTTTTGAATACAAACAACGAACGAAGATGATACTTTACCAGGTTGTTATCACTGTTTTCGTAAAACCATCCATTTATGAAGGCGTCAAAGATCCCTTGTGCTGCCATCACAAACACCGGCATTGCGTTCATTCCTATCCACTCAAGAAACAAGCATGGCTTCCGCAGTCCCCAAACATCAATCTGTTTGCATACAATTTTTGATTGGACTTTAGGATTTTGCTTCACTTTCGAGTTTTGACATAAATGGTAATACTACTATTAAACAGATATACCAGTATGTAAAGCCCACAGAAAATTATTATTTTATGGTTGATTGTGGAGATGATTTTGTGGAGAGTTATTGGTGAAGAAAAATGTATCAAGAAAAAAAAAGAAGAAATTTTAGAATTGGGTTGTTTGAAAATCATGATTTTAGGGATAATTGTGGAGATGATTTTGTGGATTATTGTGGAGAATTATCGGTGAAGAAAAATGCATGAAGGAAGAAAATAAGAAATTTGAGAATTGGGTTGTTTGAAAATCATGATCTTGTGGATAACTTTGAAGAAGAAAAATGCATTTGAGGAAAAAAAGAAGAAATTTTAGAACTGAGTTGTTTAAAAATCATGATTTTGTGGATAATTTTGGAGATGATTTTTGGTGAAGAAAAATTCCATTATTTAAAATTATGGATAATTGATTTGTTTGAAGAAGAAGAAGAAGAAGAAGAATTGACAAAAATGCCCCCCAAAAAGTTGATTTCTGTTTACACTAACGGAGGTATTGGACGGAAGGACCAAAAGTTGTGGGTTTGAATAGTTTGGTGACCTTTTAGGCTACTTTAAAAGTTTAGTGACCATAAGGCGGATTTCCAGAAAGTTTAGTGACCATCGGCAGTTTGCTCTAGATGAGAAAAGAAACATTTGAATTGACCAGAAACTCTTTATATTTCCAAGAAACTTTTCATATTTCAAGGAAACTCTTCAAATTTCAAGAAAACTCTTCATTTTTCAATAAAGAATTAAATTCATAAACTCTTCAGTTTTTAATGAATTAAATTCATAAACTCTTCAGATTTCAATAAAGAATTAAATTCATTAACTCTTCAGTTTATTGAATTAAATTCGGTTCATTGAATCTGTTCCATTCTGAAGAAATGTCAATCCAACAAAACGTGTGGTTGATCAGGCCCACAAGTATTATTTTTTTTCCCAATCACTAGAGAAACCAATTTCTCATTCAAAATACTAGCTTTTATCCAACAATCCCCCACATGAATGAAAAATTCTTTTACGTTGGTGTTCATCAATAGATTCCTGCATAGGAAAAGTAGGTGTTACCCTTTGAACTTCTCCCTTGTAAAGTATGTTTGCTTTACTAGCTGTCCAGTAGACGCGATGTCCTTGAATTGTCCTACTTTTTAGTGTAAAGAGTCCACATAAATTACACAGAAATCTTTTTTCCGAGTTCAGTTCTCATGATTTTGTTCATTTTGGCCATGAACATGTCCTGGTTCTGCAGGAGTTTCTGAAGAATTGAGTCTGAACAATTCTACTTAGAAGCGGCCCCACTTCTCTCCCACATAGGTGATTTCTTAAGTCCATAGTAATACAAATTACTTCCTTAAGTATCATTAAAGCAATAAATTGCTAACCTTATCCATTACGTCATTGTTTCATGACAGGAATGAGTTGAGGTTACCCCCACAGTGACAAACTAAGTCTTACAAGTAGGTTGACCCATTGAACCTAGATCTTGGGATCTCCAGTCAACTAGGATTTCTTCATAAGACTTGTATTTTCCACAGACTTTTCTCCCATTTCTTTTGTCAATTTCTCAATTGCATCTTTATTTAACCCTTTGGTTAGGGGATCCGCAATATTATCTCTTGACCTTACATAGTCAATTGAGATAACTCCAGTTGAGAGCAATTGTTTAATGGTATTATGTCTACGACGAATATGTCTAGACTTACCATTATACATCGCACTCTGTGCCCTTCCTATTGCTGATTTCCTATCACAAACCCACTACTCCAAGAGCACTCATCCATAAACCAGTTACTGGTACAAATAAGTTTTTCCCATTTAGGAATATCCTCCAAGAAATCGCGTAGCCATTCCGCCTCTTCTCCACATTTATCCAATGCAATAAACTCAGATTCCATCGTGGATCTGGCTATTACAGTTTGTTTTGAGGATTTCCAACTTATAGCAGCTCCGACAAGTGTAAACACATAGCCACTAGTAGATTTAGAATCCTTTACATCAGATATCCAATTTGCATCTGTGTATCCTTCTATCACCGCCGGATATGAGATATAATGTAATCCATAATTACGAGTATAACGAAGATATCGTAATACTCTCGTAATCGCAGTCCAGTGTTCAACACTAGGATTACTCGTATAACCACTCAACTTGCATATCGCATAAGCAATATCTGGTCTAGTACAACTCATTAGATACATAAGACTCCCAATTATCCTTGAGTATTCCACTTGAGAAATACCCTCTCCATGATTTTTTGGATAAATGGAGACTATTATCTAATGGTGTTCTAGCAATCACAAAATCATTCTTGATAAACTTATCAAGAATATTGTCTATATAATAAGTCTAACTCAAAATTAGACCATCTGCTGTTCTAATGATTTTAATTCCCAAAATCACATCAGCAAGTCCCATATCTTTCATGACAAACTTTGAATTCAACATGCTTTTGGTAGATTTGATAATCTTATCATTGCTACCAACAATGAGTATGTCATCCACATATAGACATAAAATGACATAGTCATCTTCTGTCTCTTTGACATATATACACTTATCACATCTGATGCTCCATATAGATTTCTTCATCTAATTCTCCATTTAGAAAGGCTGTTTTGACATCCATCTGATGTACTTCTAATTTTCTTAAGGCTGCAATAGCAAGTATCAACCTTATAGAAGTTATTCTCGTCACAAGAGAATATGTATCAAAGTAATCTAAGCCTCCTTTTTGCTTGTAACCTTTAATCACAAGTCTGGCTTTATACTTATCAATCGAACCATCAGCCTTCATTTTCCTTTTAAAAATCCACTTGGATTCTAAAGGTTTACAGCCAGGTGGGAGATCCACTAACTCCCAAGTATGATTCTTCAAAATAGAATCAATTTCACTCGTTATGACTTCTTTCCATAAAGGTCCATCTGAGAAACTCACAGCCTCAGCAAAAGTTTGTGGTTCTTTTTCCAACAAGTAAGTTATAAAATCATCACCAAATGATTTTTCCACTCTAGCTCTTTTGCTACGTCTCGGTTCAACTTCCTGAACCTCACACTGATCATTGGTTCGTTTTGACAAACTATATCCAGTAATACTTTTACAAAGAAATACATTTTCAAAGAAAGATGCATTTCTTGATTCCATAATCGTGTTCTTGCGTATATCTGAAATTTGAGAATCATACACAAAGAAACGATATGCACTACTGTTGTGTGCATAGCCAATAAAAATACAATCCACTGTTTTAGGACCTATTTTTATTGCCTTTGGTGGTGGTACAGCCACCTTTGCCAAACATCCCCAAACTCGCAAGTGTTTATAGGATGGTCTTTTTCCTTTTCATAATTCATATGGAGTTTTGTCCTTTTCCTTTCGGGGTATCTTATTTAAAAGATGATTGCTGGACAAAATAGCTTCACCCCACATGAATGTAGGTAGTCCTGAACTTATCAACATTGAATTCATCATTTCTTTCAATGTTCGATTTTTGCGTTCAGCAATCCCATTAGATTGAGGTGAATACGGTGCGCGGTGATTTCATGGTACAATTCCATGCTGTGCATAGAAGTCACCAAAAGGTGCCTCATACTCACCACCTCTATCACTCCTCAATCTTTTGATTTTTCTACTAAGTTGATTTTCAACTTCAGTTTTATAGAGAACAAATTTCTCTATAGCTTCATCTTTGCTTTTCAGCAAATACACATAACAGTATTTCGTGCTATCATCAATGAAAGTAATAAAATATTTATTACCTCCTCGTGTTTGAACATATTTCAAATCACAAACATCACTATGAATTAATTCAAGTGGTTCGGTGCTTCTTTCAATTGCATTAAAAGATGACTTTGTAAGTTTTGCTTCAATGCAAATTCCACATTTATACTTTGAATCAATCTGGAATGTTGGTATATGGTCTAAATTAATTAATCGACGAATTGAATCACAATTAACATGACCTAGTCTACCATGCCATAAATTAGAAGACTCAAGAATGTAAACAGAAGAAATATCTTTATTAACGATATTCATTACATTCAATTTAAACAACCCATTAGTTGCATATCACTTTCCTACATGCATTCCAAATTTGCTCAAAGTAACTGTATCAGATTCGAACACCATGCAAAACCCATGTTTGTTCAAAAGGAATCCAGATACCAAGTTTTTAGGAACTTCTGGCACATATAACACATCTTTCAACGTTAAAATTTTGCCAGAGGTCATCTTTAATTGCACCTGTCCTTGCCCCTCAACTGCAGCAGGGGTAGAATTTCCCATAAAAATTCTTTCCTCTTGAATTGATTCAAATGTGGAAAAATAATCTTTATTGATGCATACATGTCTGGTGACCAGTGTCAATCCACCACTCATTTTGATTGGATCCGACCAAATTTACTTTGGATATCACAGCAATCAAATTCATATTTTCCACATCTTTAGTGATGCCATCAATCATGTTCATTTCATGATCTTTTTTCGAAGCTCGACATTCAGTCGACTTGTGACCTTGTTTGCCACAATTGAAGCATTTTCCTTTGAATTTATACTTCTGCTTTGAGACACCTCCAGTTGTCCCAAGCTTCCTCTTGAACTTGTTATAGTTCTTGGTTTTGTTTTTGGAACCTTGACATCTTCCATGTTCCACAACATTTACCTTTGCATCCAAAGGATTCATTGCCTTAAGTTCGGAAGTCTTGTTGTCTTCTTCAATTCAAAGTCTAACAACAAGATCCTCTAAGGTCATTTCCTTACGCTTATGCTTGAGGCAGTTTTTGAAATCCTTCCAACCAGGAGGTAGCTTCTCAATTGTAGTAGCTACTTGGAAGGTCTCACTAAAACTCATCCCCTCAGCATGAATTTCGTGTAGAATCACTTGAAGTTCTTGCACTTGACTGATCACAGTCTTGGAATCTGACATCATATAATCAAGAAAACGCCCGACAACAAATTTCTTTGTGCCAACATCTTCCGTTTTATATTTCCGTTCTAGAGATTTCCATAATTCTTTAGCCGTTTTGCATGCACAATGAACATTATATAATGAATCATGCAAGCAATTTAATATATAGTTACGACACAAATACTCAGAGTGCTTCCATGCTTCAATAGCAGTATGAGTTTGTGTATCAACATTACCTTCAGGGAGTTTGGGAGCATCCTCCATCAAGTATTTGGCCACATTTAAAGTAGTCAAATAGAACATCATCTTTTGTTGCCACCTTTTAAAATTCATACCATTGAATTTTTCTGGTTTCTCCATATGACCCGTTGGAATTGTGGGAAGTACGGCAGTTGCAGTTGGAACTGTATTTCCTGTAGCATTCACATTAGCAATCTCTGATCAAGTTGCCATCACGATTACAAAAAGAAAATCTGTTTTAAGATTGTTATTCTGTAGGCCTGGTACAAAGAAATTATAATCGTAATGACAGTAGAAAAGAGGATGAATATCCGAGGCTTGTGTTAACCACAATTTTCTTAAAACAGATTTGCTTTCTCCCGTATGAGTGCTGGAGCTAATACGAGTGTCTGTTTCCCAGATACAACGGATTCATAAAGTCTGTTTGCACCTAACAGTTTTACCAGCGAACTAGAACTTTAAAGGTTTGATGAACACCCAAAATAGAGAGATTTATAAGAGAAGGAGTTTTTAAAAAGTTAGGTTATTGTCTCTGAACAAGCTATATTTATAGATGAGAAATGAAACCTTTGAATTAACCAGAAACTCTTTATATTTCCAAGAAACTTTTCATATTTCAAGGAAACTCTTCAGATTTCAAGAAAACTCTTCAGTTTTCAATAAAGAATTAAATTCATAAACTCTTTAGTTTTTAATGAATTAAATTCATAAACTCTTCAGATTTCAATAAAGAATTAAATTCATAAACTCTTCAGTTTATTGAATTAAATTCGGTTCATTGAATCTGTTCCATTCTGAAGAAATGTCAATCTAACAAAACGTGGGGTTGATCAGGCCCGCAAGTTTTATTCTTTTTCCCAATCACTAGAGAAACCAATTTCTCATTCAAAATAATAGCTTTTATCCAACAGAGAGAAGGTGGGGGCGGGTAGAAGTGATGGTGATAAAATTGGAGGAGATGGGAGAGATGAAAACCCTAAAACATATAATAACTATCATTCATGCTTTTGGAAAAACCATTACCTAACATAAATGAATAAGATCTCTTGTATCACTGTCTAGGAAATTGTTTCAATCCATACAAGGATTTCTTCAATAGATAAACATGGCCTTGCTTATCTTAAAATTCAAAACTTTCAGACTATTTATATAGATCTGTTCATCTAACTCACTATGTAAGAACGTTGTCCTGACATTAAGCTGTTCTAACTCCCAATCAAACATGGCTACCAATACAAGTAATACACGAATAGAGCTATATTTGACAAGAGATAAGAAAACATCATTAAAATTAACACATTATACCTCACTGTAGCCTTTTGCAACTAATTATGCCTTATACCTTGCATCTTCAACACTTGAACTACCTTCTTTTCTTTTGAAGATTCATTTGCAACCAACCGTTTTCTTTCCTTTTGGTAGTGTCACAAGATCTCAAATATTATTCTTGTGTAGAGATTCTATCTCCTCCTTCATGGCTACCACTCACTTATCTAAATCAACACCTGAAATTGCCACAATATATGTAGAAGGTTCTCCATCTTCACTTGTTTTCTATGTCGCTGATAAAGTATATGCAACCAAATTTGCATACCTCTGTGGTGGTCGAATCACTTTTCTTGGTCTATCTCTAGTTATGGAACGATACGCCAATAGTTGTGCATGAGGTTGAACATATTTTACCCAATCATGAGGTTCTTGCAGAGGATGGGGAGCTGATTGTTGGAAAGGATGACCGTGTGATCCAGTTTTCGAGTGGTGGGGTAACTTTATCAATAAATGAACATCAACATGGGCCGCTGGTGGTGCTTGCGAATTCTATCTCGGAATATTTAACTGAAGGCAATCCTCAAAGTTTGGTTGTTGCGGGTTTGAGTCAGCTTCTGCAGGATGGTGATATTAATCTTGTTGAAAATGTTGTTGCTCGGGATGTTGACGAAGGGCTGGATCTTCGCGCGATCAGATGCGGGTTCTAGTAACAGCGCTGGAAAGAAAGTTGAAACCAGGTATGTCTGATAGGGTCCTTCGATCTATGCTGCGTGCTTCGAATGCTGATCCTCTTCGGCCAGTTTCCTTATGAATTGTCTTTATTGGAATGCTCGGGGTATTGGGAATAGTGTGACAATTAGGAGATTGAAAATAATAAAAAGAGATAGTAATATTGTGTTATTATGCATTGCGGAGCCTAAATTACAAATGATAGAAGCTGATAGTATTAGAGATAAGTTGCGTTTTGATCATGTCTTGGTGAGTGTTGCAAACCGTTTGTGGATTTTTTACTCGGATGTTATCCATTGTTCGATAGTGGCTCAAGGTATTCAACATATAACAATGTCTATAACTGGTCCTGGTTGCTTGAGTCCAGTTACTGTCTCTTGTGTGCATGGCCTATGAACGATTGCTGCACGTCGAGAGTTGTGGCAGGAATTTTCTGTGATTGGGTCAGGGTCTCAGGGATGGCTTGTATGAGGGGACTTTAATGCGATTTTATCCCCAAATGAGAAGAAAGGTGGCCGAGGTTTTTATATCTCTGAGTCACAGGATTTTTTACATTTTATCGATGATAACGAACTGGTGGATATTGGCTTTGTGGGAGCTAGTTTTACTTGGTGTAATAACTAGAAGTCTCCCACTAGGATTTGGAAGAGACTAGATCGTGCGTTGGTGAATGGAAGCTGGGCTGATCGGTTCATATCTTCGATTCAGCATTTGAGTAGAACAGGTTCGGATCATGCACCTTTGCTCCTTACAGTGCGGACTCGGGATGCTGATGTTCCTAAGTTATTTCGGTTTCAAAACTTTTGGGCCTTGAGGACGGATTTCCTGCAGGTGGTTCTGGACGCTTGGGCTGATCCTATCACAAATGCTCATCCTTTGGTTAGATTTTTTAAAAAGCTCCAGGCCGTGAAGGTAGCTTTGATTGCTTGGAACCGAGAAAAGGTTGGCAATATCTTTGATAATGTGCGTGTGGCTGAGGAAAGAGTTCAACAAGCAGAACGGGATATGGAGACATTGGATTTCGATTTGTCTCGTGCTGCTTTGAGTCAATCGCAAGCCTTACTTCTTCGTGCGTTGTCAGATGAAGAATGCTTCTGGCGGCAGAAATCTCATATGAAGTGGCTTGAAGTGGGGTATAAGAATACCAAATTCTTTCATTCTTCGGTTAAGGCCAGGAAGGAAAAGGCAGGAATTCCTGCTATTTGTATCCCTGATGGTGAATGGATCAGTGAGGAGGGGGCTATTAGGGATGAAGCTGAATTATTTTTTCGAAATCTGTTGACGGAACCTAGCCCGACGATGGTTTATTCCCGGTTGGGTGTAATCCCACAAGTTCTGAATGGGCATGATCTGTTTGTGTTGGATGATGATCCTTCGCTGGAGAAAATCCGAAAGGCTCTAGATGATATTGATGATGCTAGTGCTGCAGGGGCGGATGGTTTTTCGAGCTGTTTCTTCAAGGTGGCATGGGATATTATTAAAAATGATCTCTTTGATGCAATTATGGAATTTTTTAGTGGTGGTGAACTCCCGAGGGGTATTACTTCGACACTTCTTGTTCTGATTCTGAAATGTGATAATCCAAAGAGGTTTTCAGAATTCCGTCCAATTAGTTTGTGTACGGTCATGAATAAGATTATCACTAAAATTCTGGCGAATAGGCTGAGGGGTTTCTTACCTCGGTTGATTTCGCCTCAACAAAGTGCCTTTGTGAAAGATAGGGTGATCTCGGATAATATCTTGTTGGCCCAGGAGCTGGTGCGTTCATTACCCTCGAAGTCTAGCGTGGTAAGGTCATCTTGAAGCTTGACATGATGAAAGCCTATGATAGGGTCTCGTGGGTATTCTTATGTGGAGTTCTCCGAAGATTTGGATTTGGGGAACGATGGATCGACATGGTATGGAGATGCATCTCCAATTGCTGGTTTTCTGTTATGGTCAATGTCTGTCCCTCAGGATTCTTTAAATCAGCTCGAGGTCTTCGTCAGGGTGATCCGCTCTCTCCTTCACTTTTTATTTTAGCTGCTGAATATCTTTCTCCGAGTTTGAATAATCTTCCAGATTCTACTGGTTTTACTCCATTTCGAGGCCCTAGACATTCCTTTGTTGTCACACACTTGTCTTATGCGGAGGACATTCTAATTTTCTCTGCTGGTGATCGTAATTATTAGATGGCGGTTAGGGATGTCATTCGGGACTTTGAAGGTATTTCGGGTCAGGCTGTCAATCTTTTAAAGAGTAATTTTTTTGTGGGGCCTAATTCACCTCTTGTGGTTCGAAGGAGGATTGCTCGGGTTACTGGATTTGCTCAGGCGACATTCCCTTTCAAATATTTGGGATGCCCTATTTATATTGGCCGGAAACGAACGAGTTTTTTCCAAGCACTGATTTCCTCAATCCAACGACGATTGCTTGGTTGGCAGCATAAATTTTTGTCGTTTGGAGGAAGAATGGTGCTAGTTAAACATGTCCTTGCGTCGCTACACTCACATATTTTGGCGGTGTCTATGCCGCCACGGGGAGTTTTGAATCAGGTATCCCAGTTGTGCACAAGGTTCTTCTGGGCAGGTCCATCTCTCCAACGGAAGCATCACTGGATTTCTTGGAACACCCTGTGTCATCCACAACTTGAAGGGAGGGTTGGATTCCGCCAGTTTGGGGATATTGCGGATGCATTTGTGGCTAAACTTTGGTGGAACTTGAGGTCTCAAAAATCGCTTTGGGCACAATATATATTGGCTACTTATTGTCATTCGGAACATCCTGCAGTAGTTCAAGTGTCCCATAATGCTTCCCATGTGTGGCGTAGAATGGTTGATATCAGGATGCAATGTGAACCTTTTATTGGTTGGAATGTTGGGGATGGGTCTTTGGATGTTTTCCATGATAATTGGCAGAAAACTGGGGCTTTCTCTAGATTCGGACGAGGTAATGGATATACCTGGCTCAAGGACTGGTGGAGGGATGGGTTTTGGGATTTTTCGGATGATATTCTTCCTTATCAAGTTACGAATGTGATTGCTTGTTTAACATTGTCTGACCATCCAGCTCACCTGTTATGGATGTGCTGTTCATCGGGGATGTTCTTGGTATCTTCGGCGTATGAGCTCATTCGATCTAAACGCCAATCGTCTTTTTTCTATCGATTGATATGGCAACCTGGCCTCCCATATAAAATTTCCTTCCTGCTGCTTCGTTTGAATTATGGTCAGATTCCTCTGTCGGGTTGGCTTCAGAAGATGAACATGTTGGGACCTTTTCCTTGTCTGTGTTGTATGTACCCAATGGAGGAGACCTTGGATCATGTTTTTGGTGGAGGTTCTTTTGCGTCACAAGTGTGGAACTTTTTTGGGGCGGCTGTGGGAATATTTAGAAGGTATTCATCTTGGAGGGAGCATTGTTTAGCATGGTGGCTGTTGAAAGGTAATCTGTATGCCCGATGGATTTTTCGTCGGATACCTGGTGTTGTCTCATGGCATTTGTGGAAGCGGAGGAATACAGAGTTTTTCAAGAGTTAAGGAGTGTCATGGGAGGTGGTATGTGGCCGGGTGATCCAGGATTTGATTCAGCTTTGGAATGTGCGTTTTCCGAATATTCCTTTAATGGGGGCCTGGACGGAGATGATTAATATGGTTGGTGATCTGCAGGTTGTATCCTGTGTTAAATAGGTGATTTGGTCTCGCCCTCAGATGGGGTGTTTTAAACTAAATGTGGATGGTTGTTCATTGGGTAATCCTGGTAGGAGTGGTGGTGGTGCTCTAATTAGAGACTGGAGGGGGCACTTGATTGCGGCTCGGGTGATGGGGTTTGATTGTGTTACTAGCTTGGAAGCTGAGGCTCTAGCGGTTTTGGCGGGGCTCGAATTGTGTGATATGTTCTCTTTGTCGGCAATACAGGTGGAATCTGATTCTATGATTTTGGTGTACCTTTTGAATGGTAAAGGGCAAGTTCCTTGGAAGCTCCAGGGGCTTATTGAATGGGTGAAACAATTCTCGAATGTCCTATCTTACTGTCATGTTTATCGGGAAGGGAATCAACCCGCGGATGGATTGGCAGACGAAGGTTGCTCACGTCAGCAAGATGTTGTTTTTTCCTCTTTAGGAGATTTACCTTTGCGTGTTCGAGGCTGCATTAACTTGGATCATCTAGGAGTGCCAAATTTCAGGAGGCAAAAGATGAATGTGTAATGTTATGTCTTGGATAAATATATTTGTAACTCCCTTCTTGGGTTTCTTTATGATTTATTAATAATATATGGGAGTGGCGCCCCGATAATTTAGCCAAAAAAAAAATTGAAAAAGAATCTTGGTGACCCAATTGGTCAGTCTAAAAAAAAAAGGAATATTTCTCTTCTATTGGTTTATTTTCAACAAAGTTTAGATTTAGTTCATCATTCTGATCTGTAGAGGATTTTTGAGAATGACTAGAATTGTTGATCTCTAGCTTCACATGATTCAGTGTACTATTTTCTTCTTTCAAATTACAAGGATTACAAGACTCTTTTATAGGATTCAACATAAATGACTCATCATATAACATCTCCACTAATTACAAATTTAGGTGATTTGAGATTAGGATAAAATAATCTGTATCATTTGACTCCTGAAATATAACCGAGAAAAATACATTTGCTAACCCTTGAATCTAACTTTCCTTATTAACATGTGTAAAGTTTGTCTTAGACTAACTCTAATATCTATTTTCTTTGAGTTTTTGCTTTATTTTTGAGTGTTTAATAGGTACTTAAGTGTTTTTTGGCTTAATTGCTAGGGTTTACAAGATAAAGAGTTCAAAGTGATGAAAAAGCTTACTTGGAAGCATATTTGACCAAAAAGTCAACAAAAGTAAAAAAAGTCAACAAAAGTCAAAGGAAAGTCAACATGCCAAAGTAAGCAAACCCTAGACCCTAGGGTTGATCAAAAAAAGGTTGGAGCTCGAATAAGGAAAGGAGAATGCTGGTGGATTTTGGCTAAATTGAGCACTCTTGAAGAAGATAAGGATTAAAGTGAGAGTAAGACTTGGTATTTTCTTAGCCTATGTATTGACTTAGGAACTTTGTCGTAGCAGCAAACCCTCTTATTCCAAGCACATAGTTAAGGCCAAGTAGTAAATACCAAGGGCTAACTTCATACATGCGATTAGCCAAGACTTAACACCATAGGAAGTCAAGGGCAACAACCAAGGCAAGTAGCCAAAGTTTTAGCCTAAAGATCACCAACTTTAGCACATTTTTAGAGACCACACCTTGCACACACATGCATATAAGTTGCACCTTGTAGTTAACCTTGCCTTACTTCACTACAGAAACCTTTAGGCAATCCCAACCGAGACGTAGGCTATTCTAATACTTAGAACCCAAATTAGGACACAACACACACCATGCACTAACACAACACATAGCACAGAACCATGCACAATGGAGTCATGGTATAGATGTTGTGACTCCAGTAGACATGCACACACACACTCAACACAACACATATAACAAACACATAACTCACACGCATACACAATGGAGTCACGACATAGATGCCGTGACTCTAATACACACAACAACAAGAAAACACACATTACACACTTCAAGCATGTTGGAGATGTCGTGACTCCAATACACACACGCATATACACTTTCAATTAGTTTTTTTAGGTTCCTTCATATTGGAGTCATGGCATTTCATCCCTTGTTCAGTGTAGTTTGGTTATGAAATCAAGTAGAACTTACATCCTAACCTTTAGGCACTTAGAAACTATATAACTAACCAATCTCTAAAACTAACTTAGCACACATTTAGGAAACCATAGCAACGTTAGGAACCAACACCTTAGGGACCTACAACCAACCTTTAGGACCAGAAAAGAACACCAATAACCAACCTAGTCATTGGAGTCATGGTATCTATGTCGTGACTGCAATGCAGGAGAGACCCTTTTTCAGTTAATTGTGTTTATTCTTAGGCATTTTGAGTCATAGCATAGGTGTTATGACTTCAATACACTAGAAAATCAATCTCTCCACTTTTTTTACCTTAGTTTGACCTTCATCTCAAATCAAAACACATAATTTTAGGGTCTCATCCTAACCCTCCCAACATGAACCATAGGCTCTAGAATTAATCCAACCTAGGCTAGAACTCTTAAGATTGACCTACTTTGACTAGTCAACTCTAGTTTGACTTAGTTAACACTAATTTAACTAAATTAGGACTAGTCAACCCTAATTAACCCTCTTTAGGTTAAATGAATACTAGTTTGACCTAGTTTGACCAAGTCAACCCTAATTTGACCATAGTTAGTTCTAGTTAGGTTAAGTTAACACTAGTTTGACCCTCGCTGGTCAATTTAATTCTAGTTAGGTCTAATTTAGTCTTGTTAGGTATAGTTTATATCTACACACAATTTCACACAGTATTCATATTGGGTAAATAACTCCAATGGTCTCTCAATGTTGGGGTTGGTTACATTTTGGTTCCCATTCTTCTAAAAGTTTCATTATGGTCCCTTAACTTGGATTTTGTAATGTCCCCAATCAATTTTTCATGCACTTGTGTAATGGTACACGTTATTTTGAGGGGCAAACAATAGAAAAAAAGGCTCACCATAAGTTACACACGTGAGTGGTTTGAAGAAAAAAAAAGTAGATAATAGGATCTTTTATCCTAATCATAGTATTTATTAATTTATTTTACGACCTTAAATCACATGTAGACTGCAGAAAATATGTATTTAGTTAGGGAGATTTAATTTTGTTTCCATTATTTGCCCCTCAAAATGACATGTGCAAAACATATGATTAACAAAACCGTTACATAAGTAGATGAAAAATGGATTATAGACTGTTCACATTACAAAATCTAAATTAAGGTACTATAATGAAATTTTTTAAAGAATGGCCGGGGACCAAAATGTAACCTATCCCAAAGTTGAGAGACCATTGGGGCCATTTACCCATTCATATTTATACTTAGTCCAAACATTTTCACACACTATATATTTTTACACATATTATATACATTTTCACACTATAGATATTTATACTTATTCCACAAATTTTCACACACTGTATATTTTTACACATACTGTACATATTTTCTCCTACTATACATATTTATACTTTCTCGACACATATATGTAGCATGTAAAAATATGTAGCATTAACTATTAAAATATATTAAATGTTTATATGCTTATAATGAATATATAGAAATATCTTAGGACAAATTTATTTGAACATTAATGTAATTACTTATTACAAATCAAATGCTCTATAAGCCAAATAAATAAAATTATAAAGGTAATTGGCATGGTACATTGATATTGTTGCACTAAATATATATTAAAATTTTAGCCATTCATCCCTATAAATTATAATTTTTTTTTTAAAATAAATTCATTAACAAAACATATTTTTTTACCATGTGCATTTTTACCATGGACATGGCTCACCGTGTAGGGCACGGTGATTACATACTAGTTATAATGTATGCCTTTTAATGCATTACATCATATGACAACAAACATATCCAAAGCAAACATAACATAAAATCCATTTTGAGTTAAGAGATGTCACTAAAAGTCTCCCATTTAAGTTTGAACAATACATAAAATCAATTCAAACCTAACACACAATTCATAACAATTCAAAGCTACATTACACAAGCAAATAAAAATAAGTTATAATATAAAATAGTTGTGAAATATGCCCTGATGCATTATAGAGAATAACATTAATTTCTCGATGTAACCCACATATCTTGTACCAATTCCTCACGAAAATTATTCTAGTGAATAACAATATGCTCGAAATAGTCAAATTCTTGCGAAACATTGTTTTGGTGTGGCACACCTTCTCCTTCAATAATCATTTTGTCCTCAGAATGCTCTAGAAAATATACATCATATGGTAAATTTTCCATGATGAAATTTTGCACAGCACAACAAGCAATCACCATCGACATTTGTCTAGATATCATGTAATTGGCATCGACCCTTGTAAAAATGGAAACCTCTTTTTTAATAACCAAATGATCGTTCAATAACGTTTCTATTGATGAATGTCGATGGTTAAATAGTTCTTTTCACCCTCTTGGTAGCGATGACCACGAAAGGGAGCAAGAATTCCAGGCATGTTTTTATAAGCTGAATTAATTACATAAAATTTTCCTACATAACGGAAAGATAAAAAACATGAGTCTTATAGGGTTAAAAATTTATACTTCATTTTTTTGCTTAGTACTACTTAATTCCTTTAATTTTGACCATCCTTTATGTTCGTGTGATAACACGTATATGAATTACAACATGTGAAAAATATTCATTTCTTATAATGAAATCAAAGAAAAAAGATTCATGTAAAAATGATAAATAAATTTAAGCTAATCAATATTAGTGCCTGGCGGAGGCATGAAAAAATTAATACCTCCCTGATGCATGCATCTAAAAAAACTCTAGCATCATTTGCAATTCCCTCCCAACCAGCATGAATAAAGACGAAGTGCAGGTCATGATCACATGCAACAATATTGTTTTGAGTTATTTCTGATTTTCTTTTTTAAAATGTATCTAGTCTACATGTAGGAACCCACGCAGAGACTGAAGTCCCGTCAATTGCTTCGACACGGTCCTACAAGACATCAAAGTTGTAATTTAACTAATGATTTTGTACTGCAATTGAAATTCATTACAACAATGTGACAAGATTTGCTCAACTACCTTGAGCCAAGGGTAAAACTTTGAGCTGCAAAGTATTTTCTTATGAGTGATGTGCACATTCCTTGTTTGTATGATCACATAGCTAAAGTCAACAATAGCCCTCATAACACGATGCACATTATGATTTATAGTTTTAGTTGAATATTGAAATCTTTCAGTCAATGTTCGTTGTCTACTGTCAGTGCTTGCTAAAACTTAAAACATTGCTATTGCTTCTTTAACCGACACACATGTACAAGGGTTTTCTTCAATATAACCCCCATCTCGTAAAAGGCGACAAAATAATAAGAATGTAGAAACATCTATTCTAAAATTCTCAAAAATGCGAGCATGATAACCATTAATTAATTCTTGTATCCATTGTTGGCTAGTAAGAGCTGAAGTATGACAAGGTTGTCTAGGAATATTTGACATGCGAAGCTTGCTATTGCATTTTTATCATACAAATTGTTACAACTATTATTATTGATAGATGAACCCTCTATAAAATGCAAGTTGCAAAATTTTTTATCTCATATCCTTGTAAGTGAATTTAAACCAAACTTTGAAATTGTTATGCGTGAAAGAAAAAAATGGCTATTTAACTAGTAACATTGAAACATGACGTATATATGTATATGATTTATTTTATTAAATTAATATTTTGCAGCAAAAAATACTACGAATACATATAGACCATAAGCAGTAAAGTTACATAAGCAAATTAACTTTCTAAACTATGTATTTGATCATATGTAGTTAATAATACATACATAAAATTAAAATTAACATGGATAAGAATACACTTAAAACCATGTATACATATAATCTATTATATGAACAAAAAATGTAAATCAAAATTTTAAAAAAATAATACTTAGTACATTTTTTATTATTTTTTCTAAAATTATTTTATGCGTTGTATACTTAATAGTTAATAAATTTTGGGCGAAGTCCATTTTACCCTCCTGTGGTTAGGCATAATCACCCTATCGCTACCTCGTGGTTTCAAAATACCCACATAACCCCCTCGTGTTTCGAACTAATGTGGAAACCCGACAGAATCCGTCTAAACTGACGGATGTGTGCGAAATTACAATAACACCCTTTATTCCCTTCGTTTGAGCAAAAAAAACAAATATCAGTTATTCCCTTCAATCCGATTAAGACCACTCGTTTCATATCTGATTGAATTATTTCCAACATATCAACTCGAACATACTGAACTAAATTTTGAAATCAAATATAGTAGAAGATTCAAGCGCATTCAAGTGCATTGTTAAACATTATTTTTTCTGGGTGAAAGGAATCAAATCACGACAGATTCGTAGGCTTTGAAGGTGTCGAAGGTTTCAAAGGATAAAGTGCAGATTTGAAGGTGTCAAAGGTCAATCAGGTAATAGATATTCCCTTCGATGTTGGTATTAAAGTCGAAATGTGGTATTTTAGAATTCAAACATCTTTAGGGTTAAAACATGATTTAGGATTTACGGTTATATCGATTAGGATTACAATTAGGAATTTAGGGTTAATAACCACTCGTTTCAAGATTTTGAATTTTGAATTTGTGATTAATCTTGTATGTTGACGTATAAAGCGAAAGGAGCAGGATAGTAAATGGTGATTAATTTGGGTTACTTTGCCTTTTACTGAATAAGAAAATGGTGATTAATCTGATTAATCTGGGTTACTTTGCTTTTTACTGAATAAGAAAATGGTGATTATCTTATATGTTTGTGAATTTCAGATCTGGGTGCAATGTCATTGACGAAGTTGGTTGATATTCATCTACATTATGGAGGATTGTTTGTATGGAAACCACGAGTTATGTATATTGGTAGAAAGGTGGAGGTTTTTCTGAAATGTTATCCAAATGAGGTATCATGTCATGGGCTGATAAAACTTTATAGGATAGTGGACAATGCAACGAATCCTAAGTTGTATTACAAGCTGCCAAACAGGGAGGTAAGTTATGGTGTGATTCCTATAAAAGATGATGAAGACATCAGATTGTTAACATCTGGACATGAAGGATTGTCTGTTATGGATATCTATGCTGAGATAGATGCAGAACCAATTGAAGTGGTGTCAACAGATGCCCCATTACTTTTGACTTATTATGGTGAGTTGGATAATGTGGCAAATATAGAAAATGATGAGGGTATTGGGGTAAATGACCAAACATTAGCACAACAAAAGAGTGGAAACCCTAGTACAGGAAAAGAGTCTGCATCCAGATCTAGGAGGGTTAAGAAGTCTGCAAGAAAGTCTGTTAGGAAAGCTGTGATTAATGAAATAATTGAAGGAGAACAACAAGAAGATTTGCTCCAGAATGCAGCAGAAGAATTACATGCGGATGTACAAGATGGGCAGAATGGTATTATGAAGAACAAAGAAGGGGAAGAAAATTCAGATTTGCCCCAGAATGCACCTGAAGAAGTTTATCAACAAGATGCAGAACAAGAGATTCTACAAGATGGGCAGGAGGATAATGTGAATACCACACAACAAAGTCAAATTAGATTTGACCAACAGCAAGAAGAACAAGTTGGGAATGAAGGGCAAGAAGAACAATAAGAGATTCTAAAAGAGGCACTACATAAACCAGGACAAGCATCCAATGTATATCAGACTGAAGATGAAGATGACGTGAACAAGGACAAGCATCCAACAGAGAGAGTATCCAATGTTGTCCAAGAAGAAGTCTGTAGTGCAGCAGCATTAAAACGCAAAAGATCTAAGAAAGTTGAAGTAACCAAAGTAACAAAGAGAGTTGCCAGAACTGAAACAACAACCTGTAAACAAGTTACTGCAGATGAACCTTCTGGTCCAACACATGAGAACTCAGAACAAGAAAATGCAGGAGATGATGAGCCTAAATGGATGAGAGATGGAATCGAAGGCCCGAATAGTGATGACATATTTGCAAGCAACGAAGGTCATCAGAGTGTAGATCAGAATGCTGATGAAGTTCAACAACCTTCAGATGAAAATGCTGATGAAAGACATCAAAATTCATATCAAAATGTTGATGGAAGGCAACAAACGGCAGATCAAAATGAACACACAAATGCTGAAGAAATTAACTCAGACAAGGAAGGATGGAATGAACCTGTTGAAGATGATGATGTTTTACTACATCGTAGAGGAGTAGATGATGATGATAAAGGGCCAGACCATCCTTATTTCTATGAAGAAGTTGAGTTTAAGAAGGCTAGATTTGAATTGAAGGTTGTACAAAAATTTACAGATTTCAGAAAATTCAGAGAGGCGCTCATTGAATGGAATGTGAGAGAAGAATACATTCTGAAGTACATAAAGAATGAGTCAAAGAAAATAACTGCGACATGTAGAAATGGTTGTGATTGGAGAATACATGTAAGTCAAGTACAAGGGCAGACCACATTCCAAATTAAGTCTTTGAAAGGAAGTCACTGGTGTACAAGAGTTTCACACAAGTCACATGCAAATTCAAGATTTTTAGCCAACAAATTTTAGGAGAAAATTAGAGATGACCCTAATTGCAGCTTGAGTAGTATACGAAATACCACAAGAAGGTTGTATATTGTTGATATAAGTGCAAAACAGGCTTACAGGATAAAGAAAAAGGCAAAGGAAATATTGCAAGGAGTAAACATGGAACATTACTACAGGTTATGGGACTATGCTGCAACCATAAGACAGCGTAATCCAAGTAGCACTGTGAAGATTCAAGTGTATAGAAAAACATTGGATGACAGTCCAACATTTGAGAGGTTGTACTTTTTTTGAGTGCACTGAAAGAAGGCTTTCTTGCTGGATGCAGACCAATAATTGGGCTAGATGGATGTTTCTTGAAAAGTCCATTTGGTGGTCAATTACTCACTGCAATGGGTAGGGATGGAAATGATAACATGTTCCCACTTGTAATGGCTGTTGTTGAAAGTGAGAGGTATGATAGTTGGAGTTGGTTTTTGACTGAGTTAATGGGTGATATTGGAGTCGGGTCTGATGTGCCTTGGACATTCATTTCTGATAGACAAAAAGGGCTGGTACACGCAGTGGAGCAACTGTTTCCCCAATCAGAACATAGATTTTGCATGAAACACTTAGATCAGAATTTTAATCTAAAGTTCAAAGAACAAGAGTTGAGGCGTCATTTTTGGGCTACTGTAGCTGCTGCAAATGTTCATGATTTCAAACGTGCCATGACAGCTTTGGAATTGGCTGATCCAAAGGTTGGCAATACCTTGAATGCTGTGGGTTGGTTGCAAAGGTTGCCACCATATTTGTGGGCAAGATCACACTTTCGCTCAAATGCTAAAGTGATATCATGGTAAACAATTTGAATGAGTCTTTCAACAATTATATTCTGGAGGCTAGAGACAAACCAATTATTGGTATGCTGGAGTGGATTAGAAGAAGACTTATGCAAAGAATGCAAACAAAGAGAGAAGGTATGGAACAGTACTCTGGAAATTTGTGTCCAAATGTGATCGAAAAGCTATACAAGGCTGTAGATAAAAGCAGAACTTGCATTGCATTCTACACTGGGCAAGATCAGTTTGAAGTGGATGATGGTAACAGGACTTATGTTGTCCACTTGGGCGAACATACATGCACATATGGTATGTGGCAGCTTACTGGAATTCCATGTTGTCATGCAGTTGCTGCAATTCAGATGCTGAAAAAGAATCCTGAATCTTTCGTGCACCATTATTTCAGCAAAGAGATGTATTTGAAAGCATACAGTAGAATGATTCAACCAATTCCATCAAGAGAATATTGGGAGGAAACTGGATTCGATTCTATTAATCCTCCAACAGCAAGAAAACAAGTTGGGAGACCAAAGAAGGTGAGAGTGAGACAACATGATGAACCCAGAAAAGGCACAACTTCAACAAGGAAAGGTTTAGCTGTCTACTGCAAGAGATGTTTCAAACAGGGGCATAATAGCAGAACTTGCAAAAATCCTATTCATCCCAGTTCTAAATTTTTTAAGGTTGGTTGTTGATTATGTATTCATGTTTATTATTTAGTATCTTGATGAGTTGGTTTTATACCAACTAATTTGTGTTAAATCTTTTGGCTTTTGTCTTGTGTTTGGTGCAAGTGTGTGGTAATTTGTACTGTTTTATGTTTATTCGTGGTGTGCTAGTTGATAGTGATGAAATGGTGCAAAAAGAGCAAAAATGGTGATAAACAATGTAATGTGTGTCTAGGTTGGTTATGAGGAAACCTAAACATGATTACTTGGCCAAATTAGGGTTTGGGCAGAATGTTGGTGAAACTTATTTTGGGTATAACTCTTTCAATTCTTGTCCTAATGATGTGATCTTGCATGTTCGGGAAAGCCCTTTGGGTGAACTACAGTTCTTGTGTTTTAACAATTTTCGAATTTTGTGTGTAAGCATGAGAAACGGGGGCTTCTTTAAGATTGCTACGTTCAGGATTTTTTGTGTTTAAGTTCATTGTCACAGTTTGGTAGAACGTGCGTAACTTGAGCTAAAGGTACCCAATGATGCTGATTCTTGAACCTTTGGAACGACAAGAGGGAGATCTAGAACTCTTAAGTTCACCACCAAGTTTGAATCAGAGGATAAGACACACTTACTTGGCATGGAAGTAGGGTGTTGTGCTAGAATGAACACTTTGCCAACACCTTGCCAACCTTGCCAACACTTTGCCAACACCTTGCCAACCTTGACACACTTTGCCAAGCTTTGCCAAACCAACATGCCAAGACTTGCCAAGCCAACGTTGCCAAGACCTTGCCAAGCTTTGCCAAACCAATGTGCCAAGACTTGCCAATCAACCTTGCCAAGCATTGCCAACTTGGCACATCAACCTTGCCAAACACTTGGCCATATTTTGCCACACTTATGCATTCATCCTACCAAGCATTCATAACACACGAACTATATGCATATTAGTACCACATTCACACAGTTTGTGCATGGCACGTTTATTCATTTCTACACATTACTTTTGCAACATTGGCACCTTGGCACACCACTCGTTCACTTTGGCACAAACACTTGCACATTACACTTGGCACCTTACTTTGCCATGCCACTCTTGGCAGATTACACGCACTTTGGCACGACACTTGCACACCATTTGCACAATTCTGCCAACACACCTTGCACACATCTTGCCATAAACTCACAACACACGTCTCATGCACCACCATCACACTAGCACGTTCTTGCTGTCACTTCACTCATTTGCCACACTTTGCCACACACATGTACCCACCTAGCTAAATACATCACTTGAACCGACTATTCACATCACAATGTTCACCAAATAAGAAAGGAAAAAATGGCTTACGACATGTCGTAAGCCATTCTTGAAGAGAAAAAAAACTTGTCATGGGCAAAATTTTGGAGGAAGGATTTTGGCCTACGACATGTCGTAGGCCAATTTTGAAACAAAAATATTTAGCCTGCGACATGTCGTAGGCTAATTTCTTGATGGTGTGCTGAAAAAAATTGACTAAGTGTTGGAAGGTTTGCTCCATGAAAATTTCAGATTTTGTCACACTTTATTAGTTGGGTCATAACTCTTTCGTCTTAGGTCCGAATTGGGTGTTTCAAACGGCTGTAGAAAGCTAAGACAAAGGGTTACAACGTTCGTGTTTTAAGTTTTCCCTAATTCACAGTGCATCATGATCAGATTTAGGTTGGAAGTTGTGTGCAGTTTTGGGTTGTGTTCTTGAGTTTCCAGAAAAATGGCTAAGTATGGAACTTCTGATTTCAGGAGTTCAGCAAGGCAGCTGAAGGCGTGAAGTTTCAAGGCGAGAAGGCGTGAATTCGCACAAGCTGGACTGCAAGGAAGTTCGAGGTGAAGCTGAAGGCATGGAAACACCAGGCTTGAAGGCGTGAACTTGGTTTGATTCTTCAGCTGGACGTCCGGGCGATGAAGGCGTGCGTAGCGGAAGCTTGAAGGCGCGCTTCAGATGACAAGGGCGAGCGAAGGCGTGATTTGCAATGGCTTGAAGGTGCCGGAATGCTGGGCATTTCTTCAAAGTCGAATTTTCTACACTTGAGCTGATTTTAGTCATTTCTTTGGAGGACACTTTTGTAATATCTTTAGATACTTTTAGTTAGCGTATTAGTTACATTTTCTACCTCTCTATATATGGGAGATGTAGCTAGAGAGATTTGGGGGGAGACTATTTTTCATCCATTAGTTAGATTTTACATTTTGTAACAAACTTTTGAGAGCTGGAGAGCGGAAATTAATTTGCAAGATCTACTTTCTCTCTCTAGTTTCTCTCTCTAGCTTTTGAGCTCTATTTTCTATTCCGATCAAAGATTTGCTCCGATCATTGTAATTCTCATATCAATTAAGGAAGCTCTTGGAAGAATTCAATTGGTAAATTCTTTCCATTTATTGAAAATGAATTGTTTCAAGTTCAAAATTGTTGATCGTGAATTGATAATGGAGTTCTATGGTTTGATCTCTCATGGTCTAGAGTTTCAACCGGTTAAATGTATAATTAGACTATGCAATGCTATGCAATTGACATAATTTCTTAAGGATGAAATCATATGTGATTTTAATGATTAAATCTTGTTGAGTTTCATGAATTCACACTTTTATTGAATGAATTAAACTTTGATTGTGGTCGCCATGCTGAGTTGAAGTGAGATTTACCAATATCAGTGAGAATTGCATGAAATGAAAACTAAATGTATGATGTTTGAGTCTTCCACTTGCTTTGCTTGAATCATGATTTGAGATGCGGTCGCCATGCCGGTGGAGAATCATTGAGTTATTAGGAAAAAGTGAGAAGAAACTTTCTAAAGTAAGCAAACACAGGTCCTAGGTCAGGCCTCGCCATGGGATACCGTAGGATTTGCATGCTAGATTTGCTAACTTTGGAGAGTTGAGACATTGCGGGTTGAATCCATTCTACTTAGGCCTCGCCATGGGAAAAGTTGAATGTTAAGGAGTATAGAAAACACTGTTGTCGTCATGCTAAGCGTTAGCTAGCCTCCTGGGCAATAGAGATCTCCTCATTGTTTTACTTGTGTGTCAAGAGCATTGCAATCATGGCCTAATGTGCATTCAACTGGTGGAAATACTCTAGAGCATCCACTCTCTTTTTTTTTTTTTACACTTTGTTTGTTGCATTTGATTCTTTACTAGTTAGTGTCTAGTTTTATTTCTTTCGTGACATTCTGTGAGGAAACATTGAGATTCTTGGCCCAAGCCTTCCCTGTGGATACGATCCCTACTTACGCTACTACATTAGTGTTTAGGGTAAAATTGAGCTGATACGACTTTAAGCTTTCAATTTTTGACGCCGTTGCCGGGGAAGGCACGGTTTCTTGAATTTTGATTTGCTCTGTTTTCTTTTCTTGTGTAGTTTAGTAGTCTTGTTATTTTTTATTTTGGTAACCTTTGTTGCATTTTGTAGTTTTCGTGTTTTGTTGTCTGCTTTGGTGTACTTGTGTCAAGTGCAGGACATTGGAGTTCACTGTAATTGAGTAATTGCACAAGTACCCAAGCATGTCTAAATGGTACGAGGACTTCTCTCCACCACCATATGAAAGGCAATGGCAAAATCAAGCATAAAGCAACAACTCACACCACATTGGGACACAAGAGCTTCTTGTGAAGGACATGTTTTCTCAACTTATGGAAAAACTTGACAGAGGCTTACAAAAGGAAGGGCAATGGTATTACCAACAACAAAGAAATGAGTGTGATCTCAGAGAAGAGGCAAAAATGGAAAATATGTTGTCTCAAATTTTGGAGAGAATTGATAGAAATGAAACAAGGTTCGCTCAACTGGAAGAAGAGCTTCAAGGGCGACAAGAAAGGTTTGATCGAATCAACGCTTTAATAAGCAACCTATGGGAACAAATTGAGACACCAACTTTAGATGCACAATACCACTCACAAGGTACACCTCTCATTCCTGAGGACAATCATTTTGATATGCATGCTAATGTTGATTGTGGCTTAAAGTGTCTAAAGGAGGAGGAGTTTACATGTTTTGGGGATAGTGTACATGAGTGCTTTGTTGCTGATTCTTTTGAGCATGAATATGTGCACTTTGATGTTGAAGATGATGGCTTCTTTAGTGATCTTGATACTGATGACTCTCGTGTTCTAAGTTGCCATGTTACTAAGTTGGAAAATGTGTCTAAAGTGGAATCTTGCATGAATTTCATGGAATTCAATGAGTCAAATGATGTTGATTGCCTTGCTTTAGATGTTTTTCCTCTTGATAGCTTTGTGAATTGCATAGAGTCACTTCTTGAAGATCAATGTGATTTCCTAAAGGAGGAAAATGTTGCATTTGTTAATGAGAGTGTTAACACATTGTTTGAAATTCTGGTTGAGGCACCAATTTTTGAAATGGTCAATGAATCTAAGTGTCTAAATGGTGACTCACAAGAAGTGCAAAGTGAGATACTCTTGTTAGTTGATGATAATGTTTGTTGTGTTGTTGAGAAAGAAAAGCCTCAGGAATTTCCCAATGTTAGTTTTGATGATAAAGATGTTAACATTTTGAATGACAATGACAATGACTGCCATGCTATACTTGATGATGCTGATTGTTATTCTCTGAATGTAACTTTTCTTGATGACTTGATAAATTGCATAGAGTCATATATTGATGAACATTGTGATATCATGAATCGAGATAATGTTGAACTTGCTAATGAAAATGTCGACATTAGTCTAGCTGCTAAAGATGTTAACATTTTGAATGACTGTGAGTTTGAGACATTCATTTTTGAACTTACTGGTGGTTTTGAATTTACTGATGGTTTTGTTGAGACCAAGGATATAGAACCCTTGGTTGAGCCTTGCAGGATTGAAATGGTTAGTGTGGTGGGAGAAGTAAATGATGTGTTTCCAATGGAAGAAGAAGTAAAAGAGGTGCATACAATCGGGGAGCCTCAGTGGTTTTGAAATTAAATTTGTAGAGATTGCTCCCCATATGTATGAGCTCAAGCACCTCTTTGCCACTATTTTACAAGTGCCATACTGGAGGATAATGAGTATTGTTGAAATATCATTTTTCTGGTACAGAGAGGGTTATTCCGATTCTTGAAGAAGAAAGTTACATGAATAAAGTCTAGCTGGAGACTTCAAAACCCAGAACTTCTTTTTGATCTTTTACCTTTTCTTTAGTTTTTGGTTTTCTACGTGTTTTGTTAGTTTGCATCTTTGCTTATACTCACCAAGGCCACTCATGATGTAGGCATCCCTGAAGGAAGTTGCGAGGGAAATTGGCCATGCTCACAAGAGGCTAAGTGTGGGGGAGTGGAGTTATGAACCACTCCCGCAATGCACATAGTCCTTTTGTCTTACTTTTCAAGCATGCTTGTGCATGTGCCATCTAGTGTTCTTAGTTGTAAAATTTTACACCACCGTGGTTCTTAATCATGGTGCGACACTTTGCTTGTATGCTTCCATATCATGTCTACTTTGCCACCAACATGTAGTGTACTTGGGTGAGCAATTTGTAATAAGCTTTGTTTCACCATGTGCAGGGATTCTTCATGCAATTAAGAACTTCAAACAAGGACACTATACCAAGCAAGCATTGGATTTCATGACATATCAATACCAGGGGGTTCCTAAACCTATCTTTACTTTACATTGAGGACAATGTAAGGTTTAAGTGTGGGGGAGGGAATGTTTGCTATGATTTGTGTCTTTTGGACCTGATATGTTTACTTTTTGTTATGGAAATTTCTTTTGTGCTATGTGATGCAAACTATGTTACTTTTAAGTTTTGCTGTGTTATTTTGAGTTTTTGCATATTATACTTGGTATATGTTGTGTTTTTCATTTTTTGTGCAAATTTTGTGCAAATTTTCATTTTGAATGTTTTTGGTGAAAATTTTGAACTTTGTGAATAAGTGATGGCTTTGGTGAGCACGAGTTGTGTTGTGTGTCAATGGGATATGGTGTTAGTGTTGGTGTGTGTTGAGGAGGGTGACAAAAGTTTGAGTGTGTGGACTATAAAGTTAATATCACACATGTATTTGAAACTTTGTTCTTAGTTCACTTTTGGCTTATACCAAGTTCATCACTTTACTCTTTTTGAGCTTGCATGTGAAAATTTTTTGTTTCTGGTCCTAAGTTTGAGGAAATTGGTACATTTTGCAGACTAAAGCCCGATGTTAAGGTAAGATAGATATGCCACGCAAAACTAAATGACACAGGAGGTATGTGTATGGAAGCTTACTCTTCTTGCTATGCATTTGTCTGGATGTTTCCATAGTTCGTGCATGTTAATCAACTTGAAACTTTTATGAATATGTGCATGCATAAGAGAAGCCATGGAAGAAAAAGCCTTTTGGCATCTGGGAAGGAAAAAGCCACAAGAACCTGGCAAATGATTAAAGGGAAAAAACAGCCAAAATACCCAGGCAAATGGTACCAATGAGTATCACAAATGCACTAATGTGCTTAATAAGGGCAATGTCCCATAGAGCTGTGTGCGCATAGGATACCATGGATCTTGTGACTGCATGTTCATGAGAGTGGCTAAGGAGATGGGCTTGTATTGAATGAATGAGACAACTAGATGGTGTATAGCAAGGGAATAGATGAAGTGCATGTTCCTCAGCACACACTGGCACGCGTGGCATGTTGGTCTTTATTCATTGTGCCTTAGTTGATAATTTGTGCTGAAATCTGAAGGCTTGGTGCCAGAAACCTTGGAATGAATTCTTGTGTGGAAAAATGTTTTGATGAACTAGGATGTGGCCATTGTGGATGGATGAACAATGTGTTAGATACGGGTGATAAAAATGAGTTTTGAGTGTACAATTTGCTTAGAAGCAAGTTAGTGTGAATTAAGTTGAAATGGAAAGGAAAGTTGTTTCTATCAAGAGTTTAAAGCATGGTGTGTGTGTGGCATGTTGTTGTGATTGAGTTTAAATGATATTTTGTGTCTTTGCTTGAGGACAAGCAAAAGTTCAAGTGTGGGGGAATTTGATGAGTTGGTTTTATACCAACAAATTTGTGTTAAATCTTTTGGCTTTTGTCTTGTGTTTGGTGCAAGTGTGTGGTAATTTGTACTGTTTTATGTTTATTCGTGGTGTGCTAGTTGATAGTGATGAAATGGTGCAAAAAGAGCAAAAATGGTGATAAACAATGTAATGTGTGTCTAGGTTGGTTATGAGGAAACCTAAACATGATTACTTGGCCAAATTAGGGTTTGGGCAGAATGTTGGTGCAACGTGTGTTGAGTATAACTCTTTCAATTCTTGTCTGAATGATGAGATCTTGCATGTTCTGGAAAGCCCGTTGGGTCCACTACATTTCTTGTGTTTTAACAATTTTCTAATTCTGCTTTTAAGCATGAGAAACGGGGGATTCTTTAAGATTGCTACGTTCAGGAGTTTTTGTGTTTAAGTTCATTGTCACAGTTTGGTAGAACGTGCGTAACTTGAGCTACAGGTACCCAATGATGCTGATTCTTGAACCTTTGGAAAGACAAGAGGGAGATCTAGAACTCTTAAGTTCACCACCAAGTCTGAATCAGAGGCTAAGACACACTTACTTGGCATGGAAGTAGGGTGTTGTGCTAGAATAAACACTTTGCCAACACCTTGCCAACCTTGCCAACACCTTGCCAACCTTGCCAACACCTTGCCAACCTTGACACACTTTGCCAAGCTTTGCCAAACCAACATGCCAAGACTTGCCAAGCCAACGTTGCCAAGACCTTGCCAAGCTTTGCCAAACCAATGTGCCAAGACTTGCCAATCAACCTTGCCAAGCCTTGCCAACTTGGCACATCAACCTTGCCAAACACTTGGCCATATTTTGCCACACTTATGCATTCATCCTACCAAGCATTCATAACACACGAACTATATGCATATTAGTACCACATTCACATAGTTTGTGCATGGCACGTTTATTCATTTCTACACATTACTTTTGCAACATTGGCACCTTGGCACACCACTCGTTCACTTTGGCACAAACACTTGCACAATACACTTGGCACCTCACTTTGCCATGCCACTCTTGGCAGATTACTCACGCACTTTGGCACGACACTTTCACACCATTTGCACAATTCTGCCAACACACCTGGCACTCATCTTGCCATAAACTCACAACACACATCTCATGCACCACCATCACACTAGCACGTTCTTGCTGTCACTTCACTCATTTGCCACACTTTACCACACACATGTACCCATCTAGCTAAATACATCACTTGAACCGACTATTCACATCACAATGTTCACCAAATAAGAAAGGAAAAAATGGCTTACGACATGTCGTAAGCCATTCTTGAAGAGAAAAAAAACTTGTCGTGGGCAAAATTTTGGAGGAAGGATTTTGGCCTACGACATTTTGAAACAAAAATATTTAGCCTGCGATATGTCGTAGGCTAATTTCTTGATGGTGTGCTGAAAAAAATTGACTAAGTGTTGGAAGGTTTGCTCCATGAAAATTTCAGCTTTGTCACACTTTATTAGTTGGGTCATAACGCTTTCGTCTTAGGTCCGAATTGGGTGTTTCAAACGGCTGTAGAAAGCTAAGACAAAGGGTTACAACTTTCGTGTTTTAAGTTTTCCCTAATTCACGGTGCATCATGATCAGATTTAGGTTGGAAGTTGTGTGCAGTTTTGGGTTGTGTTCTTGAGTTTCCAGAAAAATGTCTAAGTATGGAACTTCTGATTTCAAGAGTTCAGCAAGGCAGCTAAAGGCGTGAAGTTTCAAGGCGAGAAGGCGTGAATTCCCAAAAGCTGGACTACAAGGAGGTTCGCTGTGAAGATGAAGGCGTGGAAACTCCAGGCTTGAAGGCGTGAACTTGGTCTGATTCTTCAGCTGGACGTCCGGGCGATGAAGGCGTGCGTAGCAGAAGCTTGAAGGCGCGCTTTAGATGACAAGGGCGAGCGAAGGCGTGATTTGCAATGGCTTGAAAGCGCTGGAATGCTGGGCATTTCTTCAAAGTCGAATTTTCTACACTTGAGCTAATTTTAGTCATTTCTTTGGAGGACACTTTTGTAATATCTTTAGATACTTTTAGTTTGCGTATTAGTTACATTTTCTACCTCTCTATATATGGGAGATGTAGCTAGAGAGATTTGGGGGGAGACTATTTTTCATCCATTAGTTAGATTTTACATTTTGTAACAAACTTTTGAGAGCTGGAGAGCGGGAATTAATTTGCAAGATCTACTTTCTCTCTCTAGCTTTTGAGCTCTATTTTCTATTCCGATCAAAGATTTGCTCCGATCATTGTAATTCTCATATCAATTAAGGAAGCTCTTGGAAGAATTCAATTGGTAAACTCTTTTCATTTATTGAAAATGAATTGTTTCAAGTTCCAAATTGTTGATCGTGAATTGGTAATGGAGTTCTATGGTTAGATCTCTCATGTTCTAGAGTTTCAACCGGTTAAATGTATAATTAGACTATGCAATGCTATGCAATTGACATAATTTCTTAAGGATGAAATCATATGTGATTTTAATGATTAAATCTTGTTGAGTTTCATGAATTCACACTTTTATTTAGTGAATTGAACTTTGATTGTGGTCGCCATGCTGAGTTGAAGTGAGATTTACCAATATCAGTGAGAATTGCATGAAATGAAGACTAAATGTATGATGTTTGAGTCTTCCACTTGCTTTGCTTGAATCATGATTTGAGATGCGGTCGCCATGCCGGTGGAGAATCATTGAGTTATTAGGAAAAAGTGAGAAGAAACTTTCTAAAGTAAGCAAACACTCTAGGTCCTAGGTCAGGCCTTGGCATAGGATACCGAAGGATTTGCATGCTTGATTTGCTAACTTTGGAGAGTTGAAACATTGCGGGTTGAACCCGTTCTACTTAGGCCTCGCCATGGGAAAAGTGGAATGTTAAGGAGTATAGAAAACATTGTGATTGTCATGCTAAGCGTTAGCTAGCCTCCTGGGCAATAGAGATCTCCTCATTGTTTTACTTGTGTGTCAAGAGCATTGCAATCATGGCCTAATGTGCATTCAACTGGTGGAAATACTCTAGAGCATCCACTCTTTTTTTTTTTTTTACACTTTATTTGTTGCATTTGATTCTTTACTTGTTAGTGTCTAGTTTTATTTCTTTCATGACATTCTGTGGGCAAACATTGAGATTCTTGGCCCAAGCCATTCCTGTGGATACGATCCCTACTTACGCTACTACATTAGTGTTTAGGGTAAAATTGAGCTGATACGACTTTAAGCTTTGATATCTTATACTCGCATAACAATGATGTATTTATATGTTGTTCTTAGGCACCTCCAAGCAACCAGCAAGGGACAAATGATGCAATTGATGGGTCCAACCATGAGCAATCTGTGCAACAACCGGTATCATATTATTTAACATGAAATTTTTGTCAAGTTTAATTGCTGACTACATTTGCTTGTTGTGTTAGGCACCTGAAACTAATGAGCAAAGATCAAATGCTGTATTGGATCACCAATCTCAGCAACAACAGGTAGTCTTCATTTATAGTTACATATTGCATTGAACAATATTGAGTAATTTGTGACACATGAACAATACTTACTAAATTGGATTACTTTGTTAGGCACTTAACACTAATAAACAAAGGTCAAATGTTGCATTGGATGCACAGGAATCTCAACAACAGCAGGAAGTAATTGCTTGTAGTTATTGCACTTGACAACTTTGTCTCATGAAGTACATGTTTCATATTATTGACTATTTCTAATTACATGTTGCAGCAAGAAAGTGGTAATAGACATGCAACAGAAGGGACTTCTTCATCTACAGTTAGATCAAATAAGAGGGGTGCTGCAAGGGGTGCTGCAAGGAGTGCAAGGGGTGCTTCAAGTGGTAGAAATAAGAAATCTAGAATGGTTTAGGATTTTTATTTGGATGATGATATTTTGAGTTTTGGAAACCCTGTCATGACATTTTGCAGTTGATGTCATGACTCAGAATGCAACTTAGAATTTGTATGGTTTAGAATTTTTATTCGGATGATGATATTTTGAGTTTTGGAAACCATGTCATGACATTTTGCAGTTGATGTAATAATTCAGAATGCTACAACTCAGAATTTGTCTGGTTTAGGATTTTTATTTGGATGATGATATATTTTGAATGCTGGAAAGTCTGTCATGACCACGTATGCAGTTGATGTAATGATAATATTAGCTTATGATTTAGTTTTCTCAAAATGCTATTACTCAGATTTTGTAATCCAGTGCTATTATTGCACATAAATGAATTTCTGAATCTTTTTCACATTGAATTCCCAGAATGCTATTATTGTTCTTGTTGCATACTGACTGCACATTGAATTCTCAGAATGCTATTATCTTGTTGCATATTGAACAACTGATTCTTTTGAAATTTGTAAGTTGGGTACAATGGTGATGGAGTAGGCAACATTTTGATACTGCACAACTACAATTCTTCCAGTTTTAGTCCATACAAATCGGACACAGAGCATAAAGAAAAAACACAATTACAACCTTCAGGATTTAAACATATACCAAATTCACTAAAAACGGTGGTTGCAATATATTGCCATTAATCCATAATTCATTTCAACAAAATTATAAGTACAGAAAAAATCGAAACACAAATACAAAACTTCATTATTGTCTTCATCCTGCCTAAGTCAATTTCAATTATTTTCTCCTGGTTCTTCATCCTTACAAAAACAGCGTCATAACTATTGCTTGACCCTTTTCTTACTCGATTTTCGTCAGAATTTCCTTTGCTACTTGTTTCGTTGCATCCAATGGGGGTGCACCATGCCCAAAATTTGCACTCATCTTTTTCACAAACAAAATATAATTTACCTTTTGAAGGTTTGTCAGACTCAACTATTCTCACTGTGGCCTTTTTCCCACAATGACACCAACGGTATTGATACCTCATTTCTCTTGTGACACCAAAAGTGCTCGAGCTCGACATTTTGTTAGATCGATTATGATTTTAGAGCCAGGTAGGACTGCTGATCTTCAAAAGTGAGATCTTCAATATGGATTTTGTATGGAGGAATCGCAGATTTTGTGTGGCAGGAAGGATCGCAGATCCGAATAACTATCTCGGCTTGCAGATCTGAGTTGAGTTGACGATCTGAGTTAGGTTGAAGATTTGCGCCAGCTTGAATATCTTCAAATTTGTTTGGGTTTGAGATATGTTTGGGTTTCAGTTAGGTTGAAGATTTGTTTGGGTTGACGATATGTTGCAGATATGAAAGATTAAAGTGAATTTCTATGTCTAAATAAGGGTATTTTCGGAATACAAAAATTACTGTAGCACTTTTTATATTTCACACACGCCTATTGTTGCGCGTTTCGCACACATCCGTCAGTTTAGACAGATTTCATCGGGTTTCCACATTAGTTCGAAACACGAGGGGGTTATATGGGCATTTTGAAACCACAAGGTAGCGATAGAGTGATTATGTCTAACCACAGGGGGGTAAAATGGACTTCGCCCATAAATTTTAGATACAAACCATAAGCAAATATTGAATATTTTCCATATAAGTAATATAATTAATATTTATGAAGTCATATGTAGACGAATATGAAAAACAAGTTTATTTCAACCGGGAGGTAGTAAAAGTTTTATATGTTTATAAAAAAAAAATAAAATCTTACCATATAAATGCTAGCAAACCAATTTGAGTGATGGTGATGCTCCTTGTGGCTATTTCTTCAAGCGAACAAAATAATGAAAAAGTAGATAACATGATCGAGGAATGATGGTGACAATCTTGGTGAATATTTTTTCTGGTAAGGAAAGTAGATGAAGAAGTAGATGGCTAATCTGGTCAAACCTCTTCTTGGGGATATAGTTTAGGTAGACAAAAGGTAGAGGTGGTTACATTTGTTAAAAAAAAAGTGAATATGAAGTGTAATAAAGGAACAAAACAAAAAAGGAACGCTGAAAGGCATTCTCTTGAAATTGCCTTACATACATGACCCCACAAATTTCTGAATTCTTTTGAAATTGCCTCACGTACATAACCCCATCATTTTCTAAAAAATAATTCATTAATTATATATAATCAATCATTATATATAAATAATAATTTATTTTATACACAACTTCCAATAAAATTATAAAACTTATCAATCTAAACACATTTAATCATTTTATAAATATTCCTTTCTTATATCAAAAACCCGAGATAAAAATTTTGTTAACAAAAACAAAAAAATACCCTATTCAAGCGGAGCCTAATTTTTTATAGTGACTCATCAAGACATTGCAAATCCTATTAGTAATGTGAGTCAGTTTATGAGTTCTCCACAAACTTTTCATTGGCAGTTTTTGAGCAAATATTATGTTATTTCAATAGAACTCCAGAATGTGGTACATTTTATATCAATGAATGCCATTCTTGTATTGAGTGTTTTTAATATGCAGGTTAGGGCTCTAAAATAAATAGGTCTACTATAGATTATCGTGCATTTGTTGGAGATAACTTAATATCTTAAAAGACTAAGAAACAAAATATGGTGTTTCAATCTAGTGCAAAAATAGAATATAGATTTATGACACAGTCTACATGTGAGCTTATGTAGATAATTGGTATTGAAAATTCTCTACCTTTGAAGTTGTGGTGTGACAATCAACCTACTCTTCATATTGTATCAAACCTTGTTTTTAATGAGAGGACTAAACACATTGAGATTAATTATATCTCCAATGGTTATATCAAAACTAGAAAATAGTTAGGTGATGTTTTAACAAAGGCTTTGAATGGTCTCATGATTGACTATATTTATATCAAGATAGACATTATTAACATATATGCTCCATCTTGAGGGGAAGTATTGTAAATATTGCAAGTAAATATAATATTGTAAATATAGTAAGAATATATTAGTTATTTGATTTAGAGATTGATTAGTTTCCTCAATTGTAGAGATTGATCAGTTTCCCTGACTGTAGAAATTGGTAAACTTGATTTTAGAAAGTTAGGCATATGATTCTTAAATATTGTTGTAAGTATTTCTGAATTTGCTTAGGAATAAAATTGATATTATTTCCAACTAACACTATGAATCTTTAGTGTCTCTTGATACTAAATTGTCAAGGTTTTCCTTTCTAAACCTAACTAGAGCTGAATTTCAAAATTATAGAAGGAAGAAAGAAGAAAGATTGAGTTAAACAACAAGAATTACAGAGAACTCTAGAGTCGAGAAAGAAGCTATAAAAAATGTCGTAAAAGTCATTCTTGCTAGATTAGTTCATATATAACTAATCTTGCGAACCAATCAAACAAAGCCATTTATCAAATTTTAACTAACTAATTCTTACAATAGAATTTACTCAAAACGGCACAGTCCAACTAAACATAAAGAGTGGTTATAATTTGCCTATGCAAATGTGTGAACTCAATATTGAAGAAAACGTGAATTATACTAAAAGGACATAAAAGGGAGGTTAGTTCAAATTCCTCAATGGGTTCAATAATTCCAATTAAAATCTCTAGGATTACAAGGTTCCACATGTTGTGGGCAAATTTAAGACCTTATCTTAGAGAGAAGTATCTTTAACATAGATATTTCTAGCCAAATTATGATAATTAGAAAAATAGTAGATATGCATAGCATTAAATGTGGTGGGTGTTGCCCAAGAAGCAAATATGTATTGGACATACAAAATGATTATAATTGTGATATAATTAAGTTTGAGTAAAAAATATAAATCCCAACACACATGTTAAGTAAAATAGAAGGATAGTGTTGTTGTCAAATGTTGTAATATTGGGCTCAATGAAGATGGTTACTTATTAAATTTTTAACGGGTCTAATGAATAATTTTGGGCCATAAAACAATATGGTCAAACAATTTTTTGGGAATAGAACTTAACAATCAGAAGCAATTTTTAAAATATTTATGTTTTACACACAATGGCATAAAATTTAAAATGAAGGTTGCAGCTTTTCAATACCGTACTTGCTAAAACTCACAACAAAAATGTACGAACACAAATATCAACACATTGTGGAATAAACACAAGCACATCGCCATCTTGAAGATCATGGTTTACTTTAAAATTATCCAGCACACCCACCTCCGAGTATATGATTCAACTGGAATCGTAGACTTGAAACCTCCGGTAAGATACCCGTCTATAACTCATCAGATAAAGTACAATACATAGTCCAAGGATTAGCGACTTACTTATTCAGTGACTTTTGCATTGCACGTTCCCAAAATGGGTACTATTAGGTCGAGTAAATTTAATAATAGATGCTTGTTGGCATTTAAACCTTCCTTTTGTTTAAAGCATATTCAAAAAAGAAGAGAATTAAATACTTTTTGGTTGTGAATATCTGAACAGGTTCACAAAAGGTAGAATTTACAGAGTATAATTTACTAATTAATTACTAAAATTATTCATTAAATGTTCAAACAATGATACTATGTGAAAATATGTGTGATATGTGTAAATATGTATAAAAATATGTAGTGTGTAAAGATGTGTAAATATGTATAGTGTTTGAAAATGTATATAGTATGAATAAATATGTATAATGCGTGAGATATGTTTAAATATGTATAGTGTGCGAAAATGAGTGGAGTAAGTATAAATATGTATAGTCTGTGAAAACATGTGTAGAATACATAAATATATGTAATGCGTGAAAAAGTATGTAATATATGTAAATATGTATAGTGTGTGTGAAAATGTGTGCAGTAAGTATAAATATGTATAATGTGTGAAAACGTGTATAGCATAAGTATATGAGTGCATGAAAATTTGTATCGTATGTGTAAATATGTATAATGTACAAAAATGTGTAAAGTATTCCTTAATATGAATAGTGTTTGAAAATGTGTATAACATGGATAATATATGTAACAGTTTAAAGTTTATCAGAATCATCATAATAAACCTCTTTATCGGGCACCAATCATTTAGTAACACCTAAGCATTTCTTTAATATTTCACCACAAAACTGATACACCTAACTTATACCATATATTATCTAATACTCAAAACTACGTCGTTTCACTAAAATCAAAAGTAAAATCATGTCGTAAGGTTCACTCACATCTGGGTTAGGGCTTAATACTTATAAATTTGATTTTACTAATAAACAAGATAAAGGCAAAATCAAGATTAAAACCATGTCGTAGGGTTCACTCACATTTGGGTTAGGGCATAATAATTATATATTTGATTTCGGTGATAGACATAATAAAGATAACATAATCTTAAATCCAATAACGAAGAAAATATAAAAAGATTTATCATATAAGTGGGGGTATGTTATTATTGTGAAACATTAAAAAAATGCTTACGTTGCATTCAATGATTGGTGTCTGACAAAGGTTGTATCAGGACGATCCTGATAAAATTTACACCATATAAATATATATGTGAAAAATGTATGCGATATGTGTAAATATGTATAAAAATGTATAGTGCGTGAAAATATGTAAAGTATATTTAAATATGTATAGTATTTGAAAATGTCTATAATATGAATAAAAATGTATAATGCACGAGGTATGTTTAAATATGTATAATGTGCGAAAATGTGTATAACAGATATAAAAATGTATAGTGTGAAAATGTGTATGGTATATGCAAAAATGTATAGTGTATGAAAATGTGTGCTACAAGTATAAATATGTATAGTGTACATGTGTAGTATGTATAAATATTGGCAATGTGTGAAAAAGTGTGTAATAGATGTAAATATGTACAGTGTATATGAAAATATGTGTAGTAAGTATATATATATATATTTATAATATGTAAAAATGTGTGTAGTATGTATAAATATATGTAGTGTGTGAAAGAGTATAATATATATAAATATGTATAGTGTGTGTGAAAATGTGTATAGTAAAACGTTTACTATATATATATTTAGTAAAACATTTATCAGGATCGTCCTGATAAACCATTTATTAGGCACCAATCATTGAATGCCATGTAAGCAGTTTTTTAATGTTCACCATAACAATAATGCACCCTATTTATACCATATAATTAACTAAGACCTTAACTTAAAACACTAAATTTGTGGTGAAAAAAAACTTGAACACCACCAAAATAATAAATCATTGTACTCCAACATAACATCGTCATAAAAGGAGAGATGAGATCTTCATAAAAAAATATCATATATTATTGTATGATTAAAATTATAGATTTACTCATATTTGTGTTAGGCTTTTATAATTATTAATTAAATTTTTATGATATTTTATTATTTAATTCATGATTTTAATGAAACCATGATGTAGGATTCATTCACATTTAGGTTAGGACTTAATAATTGTAAATTTAATTTTAATAATTTTGTATTATTTTAATTACTAATTTTAATGAAATAATGTGGTAGGGTTCACTCATATTTGGATTAGGATTTAATAAATGTAGATTTAATTTTAGTTATATTTTATTTTTCTAATCCTTGGTTGTAGTTATTTGAATATTGGAAAGAATAAAGACATGGTAATCTTAAACAAATGTTCTTGATGAGTTATGGAAAGATTTATTATCTTGGTGCATTTAATTTTAAGAGTTTTAGTTCATTATATGGTATAAGTGGGGTGTATAATAAATATGGTGAAACACTATAAAAGGCTTATATGGCATTCAATGATTGGTGCCTGAGCAATGGTTTATTAGGATGATCCTGATAAATGTTACACATATTTATATATATAATATGTAAAAATGTGTGTAGTATGTATAAATAAATGTAGTCTGTGAAAACTTATATCGTATGTGTAAATATGCATTGCGTGCAAAAATGTGTAAAGTATATGTGAATATGAATATGTGAAAACGTGTGTAGTATGTATAAATATATGAGTGTGCGAAAAAGTGTGTAATATGTATAAATATGTATATTGTAAGTATAAATATATATATGTAAAAATGTGTGTAGTATGTATAAATCTATGTAGTCTCTGAAAACTTATATCGTATGCGTAAATATGCATAGCGTGCAAAAAAATGTGTAAAGTATATGCAAATATGAATATGTGAAAATGTGTATAATATTTATAAATACGTGTAATGCGTGAAGTGTGTGAAAAAATGAAAAATGTGTGAAAAGTGTGTGTAGTATGTGTAAAATGTATAGTGTATGCAAATGTGTAGTAAGTATAAATATGTATATAGTGCGCAGGGTCAGGTTCGTACGCCTCAAACAGACGAAGAAAAAACTACGGAGGCAGCGGATGAAGATCCATGAAACAACAAATGAGCAATCAATGGAGAAACAAGGGGTGGAGTTGCTACAATCTCGTCAGGGGGAGATTTGCATTGAGCTAGATAAAGAAGGAAATTTTCAGGCTCATGATGCTCACAAACCAGAAGATTCTGAAGCCAAAGATGCAAAGGAGAGTATGGACGAAGGGGAGCAATCAATTCGTAAAGTTAAGTCCCTGTATAACCTCTCTCACTTACAAAACCAATCCACGAAATCAGAGGAAGAGGATCATGAGGCCCAAGAAGATTATCACAGCAATGGGGATGAATCTGATACAGATCAATTCATCGAAATTCATGATAAACTGGAAAAAAGACAAAGATCAACCAAGCAAAGTAAGTATGAGGACTTTATTGTTAGCCCAAAAGCTAATACCAAATCGGATAGAAAACTCTGAAAGAAAAACTCTCTTGTATGCTACTCGGAATATAAGAACTGGAATCCCGGATGACTGTGATCGTTCAGGTAGCGTTTTGGCCCCTGATTGCTAATGTTAGATCAGGTTGGCCTTTTGTGCAATCGCTAAGGTTAACATGATACTTTAGTATAGTGACTGTGTTTGCATGCTTGCTATTTTTTATCTGAACTTGGAATAATTGGTGGGAGGTTTTTGGAATTGTGCCTATGAATTGGAAATGTTATGGCTATGCCCGAATGTTGTAGTTTGGATTAGTAGATAATAGGTTAGGCAGCAGTCGCATTTGCACATTTGGTGCCCTGGAATTGTACCGATAGTGCTTGTTGTAAGATGAAGGATGTAATGGAATTCAGACCACTTTGAGCTGTTGAGTGGAACAAAAGGAATAGGCTGATAAACTGCTGGATTGGTGGAGAAGATAAGGCAGTGTTATGGCTGAATGGGAACTTTAGAGATTGGCCCTCGGTTGAATTGTTGATGTTTGGACCTTGGTGAGAACTGCAAACACTGGTTTTTTAGGAGGTTTAAATGGTTAATGTGGCAAGGCTGTCTTGTGTCTTTTGGTTAGGACTGATGGAAAAGTAATTGGAGCAATTGAGATAATGCTAATATGCTTGACAAAAGATAGAATTGGAAAAGGATGGAACATACTTGGCGACACATTCTAAATACGCACAAGTTGAACATATTACTACATTTTGGCAGGTTCTAGGGTTAGTTTACAGACATATACTTTTGTTTCCTTTTGTTTAGAGATGCCACTCCGGGATTAGAAATTTATACTTTGGCTAGTCCAAAGTAGAAGTTTGCTAAACCCGGTGAGTGTTTACATAATGGAAATTACATGTAATGGAGTAGTACTCCAAATTTAGTTAGGATACTATGTAACGGTGTGTTGGATATACCCTGCACTATCTTTTGCCCAAATATATAAAGTAGGACTGTTTCTCTAAAAAAAGTATAAATATGTATATAGTGTGTGAAAATATATGTACTATATATAAATATATGTAGCGTATGAAAAAGTGTGTAATATGTGTATATATGTATAACGTATGAAAATGTGTAAAGTATTTGTAAATATCAATAGTGTGTGGATATGTGTACAATATGCATAATATGTATAAATATGTATAACCCATGAACTATGTGTAAATATGTATAATGTGTGAAAATGTGCATAGTATGTGTAGAAATGTATAATGTGTGAAAATGTCTCTAGTAAGTATAAATATGTATAGTGTGTGAAAATGTGTATAATTATGTATAGTGCGTGTAAATATTTGTACTATGTGTATAATTATGTATAGTGCGTATAAATGTTTGTACTATGTGTAAATATGTATAGTGCGCTAAAATAATGTATAGTGCATTAAAATGTACGTCATATATGTAAATATATGTATAATGTAAAAAAGTTTGTGATAGGCATAAAAATGCATAATGTAAGAAAATTTATGTAATATATGTAAATATATATGGTAAATGAAAATATCTATAAATAAATGTAATGCGCAAAAATGTGTAGGCATTTAATTAAAAATTTTAAATACAAGATGTGTATTATTAATTTTTAAGTTTGTTGTTTTTATTTAATTCATTACGAATATTTTTAAATTAAAATGACAATTAATTATACTTTAGAATTTAGAAATGAATTATGTGTTAATTGTTCAAAGTACGTATTGCAGGGTGAATCTACTTATTTTTTGCTTATCTAACTTTTTAAAAGTTTTTGCCCTCTAAAATGGTAGAATATATTTAAGTATACATTTCACCTTTTTTAATGTTTATTTTTGCTTATCTAAGTTTGTAAAAGTTTTTGCCCTTTAAAATGGTATAATACATTTAAATATACATTTCTACTTTTTAAAAATAAATATCTAAAATAGCATAATACATTTAAGCATATATTTCAACTTTTCAAAAATAAACTTTCAACTATACATCATTATTATCATCTTATAGTCTCTCAAAGAAAAAATGATAGTTTCTTTATCCCCTTTTTTGCGGGAGTTTATGGTCTCCTTTTTGGAGTTTGGGATCTCAAACATTTTCAAAATTTTGTTGTCTGACTAGAACTACAATCTTCAATCGAATGTTTAATCAAAATACCTTTGATGTTATAATTAGGCAAAATCCAAGTTTTTATCTGATATCATTCTAAACTTATTTTAGCTGAACTCTATTTTCTACAAAAAGTTAACTTTCTGCATCTCTGAATTTAATTTTCTGTTTCTCTAAATTTCTTTTTATCTTTGTAGGTTTAATTACACCAAGTAGTGATACTAGCGATCCTCCACCCATATCTGTTTGACTTCCAACATGGCTCATTAAATTGTGAATAGCTTTCAAAGGTTTAATATCACTATTAAAGAACAAGAAGGGATTAAGCTGGCAGAAGAGGATATCTAGTGTTGCAAGGAAGAGGGTAATCGCAGCCTCATCGATAATGTTTTTGGGGATAAAAGAGCAAACGTTGCTGGAATCAGAAACACGATGACAAAACTCTGGAGCTCAACTAATAACCTGAAAATTAGAGAGATCGGAAGAAATCACTTCCAGTTTGTCTTTGCAAGAGAAGGGGAGAAGAACAGGGTTTGGGAAGGAAGACCATGACTTTTTGATAGCCAACTCCTTGTCCTTGAAAAATGGCCGGACAACGTAGATGAGGATCTAAAAAGCTATACAACTTCCCTCATGTGGGTGCAGGTATGGAATACCCCTAATGATTGGCTCTCTAAGGAAACCGGAAAAAAAATTAGGTTTTTGTTTGAATATGTGCATGATGTGATTATATAAGACAGGAGGGGTGTTGATGGTAGATGGATGAAACTTTTGGTAACAATAGATCTAACCAAACCAATCTTAAGAGGCACTATGATCAAACTCAGGAACACAACTCACTAGGTAAACTTTAAATATGAACTGCTTCCACATTTCTGTTTCTCTTGTGTCTTGATTGGGCATACTGAAAAATGGTACGGGTGCAGAAGGAATGGGGATTTCATTTCTAAAAATAGAGAGGATCAATATGGGAGCTGGCTTAGAGCATCACAGAGAGGGAAAAAGGTGAAAGGGAATCCGACCTCAAAATTAGTAGTGCCAAGGAAAGGGTGTGAGAGGGGTGGGAGTGATTTGAATACTGGGGAAGGTCTTCCACTTAGAATTCCAGTCCAAAACAACAATACACATAGGGAAGCCAAAGAAGGTGAGGGAAGTAAACAAGAGAGAGTGGGGTTAAGGGTAGAATCAACAGTCACTGAATCCCCAAAAAATGAACCATACAAAGCCAAGTATATAACCATAGGGAAAAATGAAGAAAAAAGGGACTAATGGTGAATTTGATTCTGGAGAAATAAGTAGTGAAACCATGCAGAAAAAAATTAAGGGAAGGGAGCTGAGAGGTAAACCAGAGAAGGAAAACACTTGGATGGAAATTGATAATGGGTTTGTAAAATACCCCTACCAACAGAACAACATGAGGGGATCAGGGGTGACAGAGGGAGGGAGTGAAATTAGGATGCCATTACTAGAGATTACTAGAAATACCATCAATTGGGAAAAGGCCTACCCGAAGGGGAATGAGTGAATGTGTGCTCCAAATGGAAACGAAAATCAAAGAGTGACAGAAACATCTCTATACTAAACAATCTGATTGATCAGGGGGATGGCATAAAAGGAGTGAAAAGAAGTTTGTCTCTTAGTCAGGAGGATGAGGTGGGAGATGAAAACAGGAAGCGAAGTAAAACCAACAAAGCCCAATCTATCACCCAAAATCCAATGGTGGAGGAAGCTAGCCATAAATGGCCACAAATTGATCAATGAAAATTTAGATATGGACTTTTAGAGGTTTGGAAGGACCCTCTACAGTTTAACAACTGAAAGAAGGAGTGAGACTTCACCACCTGGAGATTACTTTTGTTTGTGAAACGAAACAAAAATCTTATTTTTTCAAGACAGTTTGTAGAAAAATGAAATTAGGACACAGATGGAAAGTGATGGATCCAATGAGACTAAATGGTGGAATGCTTTTGTTTTGGAGTGAACAGATCTCTATGATCAATGTACACATTTCTAATTTTTGCATGAAACTGAGTTCACTTATGGGAATCTAGTTGGATTATCTTGGGGGATTTTTGTTTACTTAAGCTCTGAGGATAAATCATGAAGCAGCAATAGAAAGAACTAGAACACAGAAAGTAGAGATGGGGTCAAAACTGGTTCATTAGGGGTGATTTTAATGATATCTTGAGAAAAGAGGAAAAAAAATTGAGGGAGAGTAAGAACAGTGTCAAGTTTCTACAACTTTAGAGAATTTTTGAGGAATGTGGAGATGGAGGAAGTAATGCACATGGGATGACTATGGACATGGGTGAACAACAGGGAAGAGGAGGGATTTGTAGAAGAAAGGCTTGATAGGTTTTTTGGCTCTTTAGAGTGGACATTGAAATTCCCTAATGTAGTGACAATTCATGATCTCAAACTAGCTTATGACCATGATACGGCTGTTTTAGACTCGGATCCAACTAGCCATATATTCAAAAAAGGTTCTTCTTTTTACAGCAAGTGGGGAGAAAATTATGAAGTGGAGGGGATAATAAGAATAGGTTGAGAAAATAGTGGATATGGATCAAGGTCTTTTAGGGTGCTCCAAAAGATTAGAGCCACTAGACTAGCATTGCTCGATTGGAATAGGAAGGCAAAAACTAAATCTGTAGTCAGAATTTCTGAGATAAAGCAACAAATGGAAAACAAAATGCAAGAGTAGGGCACTAGGAGGCACTGGAAGATATGGAAAACTCTCAATCACCAATTGAAAAAAGTTTACACATTGGAGGAAAGGTTTTGGAGTCAAAAAGCAAGAGCCAAATGGTTACATGATGGTGATAAGAATACAAAGTATGTTTATGCAAGCACAATCCAAACAAGGAAAATGAACAAGATTGAGAATCGATCAAAGAAGAATAGAGATGTTTGCATTACTGAAAATGAGATAGCAGAGGAAATCATTAGAATTTTTGAAGAGCTGGTCACAACTTCATCTCCAACAGATATGGAAGGAATTGTTGAGTGCATTCCAAGAAAGATCACTAGTGACATAAATAAGGAACAAATTAAAACAGTAAAGAAGGAGGAAGTGAAAAATGAACTGTTTTCTATGCATCCAAACAAAGCTCCTGAGCCAGATGGTGTGACCTCATTTTTCTTCCAAAAAATTTTGGCATATTGTAGAAAATGATATATGCAATGCTGTTTTCAGTTTCTTTTGAAATGGATACACGTTGAAAGCCTTTAATCACACCCTATTGTCTCTTACACCCAAATTCAAAAACCCAACCACAGTCTCTCATTATAGACCAATAAGTTTATGTAATGTCATTTACAAGATCATTGCCAAAATCCTTACTGAAAGATTGAAATCATGTTTTCATGTATGCATTAACCAATGTCAGTAAGCTTCTGTCCCTGGCAGGCAAATTTTAGATAATGTTGTAATTGTCCATGAATACATACACTATCTAAATAATCTAAGGAAAGGAAAAACTCCACACATGGCTATCAAACTTGATATGTCAAAAGTGTATGATAGGGTAAAATGTAAATACATTGAGACTATTATGAAAACCTTGGGTTTTGAGCAAACTTTTATGAATTGGATATTACAAAGTGTATGTCTTCAACATCATTTGCTTTCAACCTAAATGGGAACCCAACGGACATGTGAAACCATCTAGGGGTATTAGACATGGGGATCAACTGTCTCCATACTTGCTTTTACTATGTTCTGAAGGTTTCTCCAACCTGATTAAACAGGCTAAAAATGACAACACACTATCTGGAATTAAAATTAGCAGAAATGGTCGTGTGGTATCTCATTTATTATTTGCTGATGATACTTTGGTTTTTTGTAAGGCTGACCTGATTAATATATGATGCATAAAAGTATCCTTCCTAAATATGCCATAAGTTCAGGTCAAATCATCAACTTGGAGATTTCGTCTATCTTTTTCAGCAAAAATACGACAGAAATAACAAGAAATGATATATGTGAGGAACTGAGTGGAATCATGAAACAACATAGCAGCAAATATCTTTGTCTTCCATTGGAGAATTCTAACACATCCTAACCTTCTCATGAGCAGAATCCTGAAGGAGAAATACTGCCCCAACCAATCTCTACTAGAAGCCAAAGTCAAAGCCAATAGCTCGTGGTTGTGGAAAAGCTGGATGGGGGCAAGGTATTTGCTGATGAAAAGTTGCAGAAAATTGGTGGGAGATGAAAACAATATCAAAATTTGGGATGAAAACTAGATCACAGACCAACATCCAAGAAGAATCATATCCCCTAAACCTGAAGACTGTGATTTAGTGCATGTTAACTAGCTAATTACAAGTTGGAGCACAAAATGGAACCAACAATTAGTCAGAAAACTCTTTCAACACCAGGAAGCTGAAATTATCCTCAGCATTCCTATCAGCCAAACTAGTACCAAAGATAAACTTGTCTGGCATTAATCATCAGCTGGTACATACGATGTCAATTTTGGTTACAAAATGGCTGCGATGTGGTTTAAACAACTGATAAATCGTATTGGCACAAGTGAAACCAGAAGAGACGAAAGAAAGGGTTGGAAAAACCTCTAGAAAATGAAGATTAAAGGGAAAATTAAACATTTTGTTTGGAGATGCCTGCACAACAGCTTGCCAATGTGACATCTGATGAAGAAGGGCATAGAGGTTGATGGGGTTTGTAAACAATGTGGTGAGGAGATGGAAACCTTGGAACATATCCTATTCCATTGCACTAAAGCAAGACTGTTATGGTAAATTTCTCTGGTCCAGTGGCAAGTATTTACTATGCTATAGACATACTTATAATCTCACTAGACCAAGTAAGTTTTCAACATAGACATGTTATGTCGCCAAGAGGTAACAAATCGAACATTTTCAATACCTTTAAGAAGCAAAAATACCAATAAAAAAATCATAAACTCCAAAGAATTGTGCACACAATCGTACACTCGAAATCTAAATAAATATATGCATGAGTTAGTACTGCATTATTCATTTAACTTCTCTTTCATGGCCACACCAGAAAGGAAACCACCATACATTTTTGTAAGAAGACTCAAAAATATTTTTCATCAACTCTATTGAATCCATTCTGCAAAACACAAATAAAAACTTTTAGCAGCAATGCATCAAGATTCAAGAACATCACATGCGTAACAAGCCATCAGTTATGCCGGAGTTTTAAAGAGCAAAAGGATGAGAAAATGAGTGACATGATAGAGTCTATACATAAGGGATAATTTTGATATCAAGTATTTTGGTGAATTACATGGCCCATTAACTTTTCAAAATACATACACAGACAGGCAATAAAGTGATGTTCAACAAAATTTAATCTCAAATGCATGCATTATACAGGGAATCTTCATGCATCAGAGAAATCAATATCTTCATATTCAGATAAAAAGATTTACATCTCAGCTTCACCTCACATATCTAAAACAACTTTCACTTCACCAAAATGATAGTTCCACTTCACATTATAACATAACTAAGTTTTCAATAGAACATTTTTTCGCTTCAACAATAAAAAGATTGCTAGTTAGGTTTCACTTCTGCTTCCAACAATTATATCAAAATTTAAATCAAAAAGATAAACTGTCTTATACAGGTAAGTATAGCATACTTCATATTCAATCTGTTGGTAAATGCATCCATTCACACAAAAATATTTAAAGTTGGGAATAACCCACCTCTATAGCACCAGTATTCATTTTCTTGTTAGTCGACTCACTTAAATAAAGCCGAACAATACCTTTCACAGAAACCACATATTCAAGTCTCAAGTCATCCACCATTGAATGAGCATAAAAAAGTATTGTAATATTAAAATTCCAAAAAGTAACAAATTGAGAAAAGTAAAATTAATTAAAGAACTTGCTCACAAAAATAAAATGAAGATTCTATCAAAAAACATAATCATAACAATCCCACTCTGTCAATCATTCATTGGTCCCCCTTGCAATTGTAGTGCACACATAAAATAACACGAGTCAAATCCAGTCTACAATCATTGATCATTTGAATCTAGGAAAAAATACATATAGGTTTTAAATCAACCAGAACTTAAGCATGCCAAAGCCATCACTTTTTCCTTTCTACTTGTTGAAACAATATTAGTTGGCCATCCATATTTTGAGGTGAAGGCTAACCACAGAACCCAATGCAATATGTTCCTATTTCACTATTTGAACCTGTTGCTGCTAACTTTTTTTTTGAGAAATGACTTCTCTATTTCTTTGAAATTTTTTCTCACCATTTATACATCAACAAAATAAGCCGATACAAGAACAAGAGTTTAAGATTAAATACCATGTTATAAAATCCTAATGGATTAAAAATTTTCTCATAGTCTACCAAATACCACAATCCTCAAGTTCCTCTAAGATGGTTCAAAATCTACGATGTTTAACATTTATATGTAGATAGGATGCACTTATGGATTAATGAAAGCATAAAACATAGGTCTAGTGGCTAAAATTAGCATCTAAGAGAAATTAAGAAATGATTTTCAAAACATAACAAGAAATGCATTATCCTACCAACATATAATAACAATCACACCTTGTCCACATTTCAATATATACCAAAAGAAACTTTTGGCAAGGTGTGATACAGGGGGTGCTGCAAAAAAATTGAATCAAAACACACAGAAAAATCCAGATACAAAAATTGAATCAAAACGCACACAACAAAATCCTGCTGAAAAAAATTTAATCAACAAATTTTTCACATGGATAATCACAAGTTGCAAAAAAAGAAAACTGATTTAATCAATAAATTTTTCACAAACTACAAGGCTCTTATAGTATAAACTTAATAAAATTTAAAATCTGCAATTTATGACAGGAGACATAATAGCAACAAGATAAAACATATAGGTATGAATTGAGCACTAAAGATAATGAATTTTGATTAAATCTACCAAGTCACACAAAAAGCTTGTCAAAAAGGCACCTTAAGAAAACTAATAGAGGGTTCTGCAAGGTAAATAATTAAGCAAGGTGAACCTGTAGTGAATTGACAAGTGTGTCGCGTACTTGCAATTTTACCCTAGCACTAATGTTGATATGGTGAGAGGGATCGTATCCACAGGGAAAGGGATGGTTTCTTAGAATTCAGTATTTGTTCCGAGATTGTCTCAAAGAAAAGATAACAAGAAATTGAGATCTAACTAATCAAAATAGAGAGCTTGAAAATAATGCAAGAAACAAGAACAATAAGTGTTGTGTAAAATCAAGTAACGAAACTGATGCCCTAGGGTTTAGGTGCCGGATGATCACACTAATAGATTACTTGAGTGCCATGCAATTGCCACACAAGAAACACAGAGAGGAGATCAATTTGCCTAGGAATATAGAATACCATCAGCATGGCAACCGCATGTTATCCTACACTCCCTGTCACCACTCTCTCCCATGGCGAGGCCTTAGAGTGATGGTTCAAAAACCGCAACATCTCAACTGCCCAAGACTAGCTACTCTAGCATGAAAATCCTGAGGTTTTCCCATGGCGAGGCCTAACCTAGGTTCGTTTGTCTTCGTTAGCCTTAATAGTCTCTCCTCACTCTATTCTAGTGATTCAATGAATTTCCACCGGCATGGTGACCGCATCTCAATTCATTAACAGATAAAACAAGTGAAAAGACTCAATTTTCGTACTTACTGTTCTCATTTCATGCATTTCTTACTCCTAAATTTGATTCTAATCCCGACTTAGCATGGCGACCACAACCGAGGCAAAATTCAGTCAATAAGAGCATGAATACATAAAACTTAACAAGATTCAAGGATTAATTTCAAGTACGATCTCAATCTTCACGATTTGTATCAATTGCAAGGCTTCGCATAGTCTAATTGCACAATCATCCGGTCTCAACCCTAAGACATCATAAATTTAGCCGCGAAACCTCATTCTTATATCACGATCTTCACATTCAAGTTCAAAACAATTCATTTTCATATAAATTGGAAGAATTTACCAGCAAATGTGTAAGAATTGTCAAAAACTCTGTTAATTGCGAATGAGAATTCCGTGCTCAGTGCACAAGTTCAATCAGAATCACGATCGGGGAGGAAATGAAGAAGAGAGAAAAACTAGAGAGAGAATAAATTCCCGCTCTGAAAATCAAAAATCTGTTAAGAGTCTAGAATGATCGATCCGCCCATAATCTATGACTAAATCCTCTATTTATAGAGGTTACAAAACGTAATCAATACGCAAACGTAAAATGGATGTAATATTACACAAATGCCACTGTAATCAATTTGTACAAAAGAACAAATCGGTCACTGTAGCATCCATGCCTTCCAGCCTTGAATGATCACGCCAATCCACACATCTCACAAATGGCGATGCAACCTGTTTCAGCACAACTCTCCACTTCTATGCAATATATGTGTGTCTTAACCTCTGAATTGGACTTTGTGGTAAACTGAAGAGTTTATATCTTTTTCTTGGCTCCATTGGTTCAAGCATCAGCATCATTGAAAGTCTGTAGCTCAAGATATGAACAATCTACCAAACTGTGGCAGTGAGCTCAATAATGTAAACCTGAAGGAGCAATCGCAAAGAGCCTCCCGTTTCTCATACTTACATATAGAATTAGAAGAAAGTTAAAACATAAGAAATGAAGTAACCCCAAAGATCTTTCCAGAACATCCAAGATCACATCATTTGGATTAGTATTGAGAAGTTACACTCAAATGAAATACCCCAACTATTCTGCTCAAACACAAAGTAAGCATGTAATGGCATTCTTCAAACTCCACAAGCTTAACATCAAACACTTTTTTTCTTCTTTCCTTGTACTTTAACCTAAGACACACATTTGCTAATTTAATCATCATTCTTGGTCTTTTTCTCCATTTTAGCACACCAATTTCAAAACCACATAAATGCACACAATGACACAAAACACTACATAATTGCATGAAAAACAAGGCAAAAGCTAAGTGAAATAACATATATAAGTTGGTATAAAACCAACTTATCAATTTTCCCCACACTTGAACTCTTGCTTGCCTCAAGCAAAGACTCAACATCACACTTGCACAACTCATGTTAATCACTCATATTCAAACCGTTACTCCCTTGTTTACTAAGTCCATCTCTAAGTTCATCAAAACATTTTTTCACACAAAAACTCTCAAAGGTTTTCCAGTTCCAAATTTTAAGATTTCAACACACATTGTCAACTAAGGCACAATGAATAAAGACCAAAATGTCATACGTGCAAGTGTGTGCTGAGAAATACTAGCTTAGTGCTCTTCATGTATGCATAACCCTATTATTCTAACTTACGCTTCACTGCATATCAATCTCCTTATCCACACATAGGAACAAATAGCACACAAGATCAATGGCACACATTGGTGCTTCTATTAGATCATTTGCATTCAAATTGCACTTTGGTGCTTTCTTTTCTCACACACATTGGTGTATGATTTCCTGGGTCTTGTGGCTCTTTTTCCCACTTTTCGCCTGGGTTTTATGGCTATTTTTTCCCAAATATTCATGCCAGGGTCTTACGGCTTTTCATTCCCAGATGCCAAAGGCTTTTTCCACTAAATCCTTTCTTGTGTAACGACTAGTTCGTATGTGTCTTTAAGGTATTATATATGCAAGAACACTAAAATTCCAAGGAGATGCATAACAAAGAACAACTCAAACAAAATTACTTCCTATGTCATTGAATAGTTTGCATGGCATATCTATCTTACTTTAACATCATGCCTTGGCCAACAAAACGTGCCAATTTCTTTCAAATTTAGAACCGGAAATGAAAATTTTTTTCGCATGCATTAACATAGAAATTTGATGAACCAGAGGTTGAACATAGCTAACAGAAAGAAGAAAGGTCCAAATGCAAAGTGATACTTCATTTCACACATTACATTTTATTAGGACACAATCACACTCCTAAAAAAAAACTTAAAAGCACTAACCAACCAAAACAACACCACTCAACACCTAAACATGGATAGTCACATTTTGCCACAGAAATGTCAACTACACAAAACTTGTGTTCTTAACATTGTATTCACAAAAAAATTCAAAATTTCCACAAAAAATTTAAAACTTGCACAACAAATGAAAAACACAATATATACAGGAAATAATATGCAAAAGCTCAAAATACTACAACAAAACCAAAAGTAGCATGCCTTGCATCACATAGCCTAAAACAAAATTTTCTTCATGAAGAAAATAAGCATGTAAAGTCCAAGAGACACAAACCAAAGCAAACATTCACTCCCCCACACTTAAAACTTACATTGTCCTCAATGTAAAGTAAAGATAGGTTTAGGAGCTCCCTGGTTATGATATGGTATGAAGTCCAATGTTTGCTTGGTGGAGTGTCTTTGTCCATAGTTTCCCCTTTTCAAGAGAAATTTCCTACACATGGTGAAACCAAGCTTATTAGAAATCACTCACTCAAATACACTACATGTTGGTGCAAAGAAAACATGACATAGAGGTAGCATTCAAGAAAAGTGTCGCACTATGATTACGAATCATAATGGTGTAAAATATATGAAATTAGTAACACTAGGCACATGCACAATTCATGCTTAAAATGTAAAACAAAGTAATTGTGTGCAGCATGGGAATGGTCCTTTGCTCCACTCCCCCACACTTAGCCTCATGTGTGCATAGCCTATTCTCCTTGCCACTTCTTCCATGTGCATGTCCTGACAACATGAGTGGCCTAGTGAACATACACAATGCAAGAAAACGTCAGACTATGTTAACTAGTACATTAAAGCTAAGGGAAAAGAAGCAGTTCTGGATTTTATAAGTCTCCAGCTAGACTATCCTCCTCAAGCCTTCTTCTTCATAATTCAGAATATCTATCCCTGAAAAATTCAGAATAACCATCTCTATATCATAAAGAAGAAATCTCATAAGCACTCTTCTTCCTTTTGCAAGACACTTGAGGCGTATCACCAAGGAGGTGCTTAAGCTCATGTACCTAGGGAGTAAACTCTACAAATTCCACTTTGAACCACTGAGGCTCCCCCATTGGAGGCACCTCTTTTAATTCTTCTATCATTGGTAGCACATCATCTACCTCTTTCACCACACTAATCATTTTAATCCTGCAAGGCTCAACCAAGGGTTGTTCATCCAAGGTCTCAACAAACCCATCTGTCAATTCAAAAATAGATGTATCAATAAAGCAATTTTCCACCATGTTAGCAATGTCATTCCAAATTCGCACATCCTCCTCATCTAGACTAACATGGGAAATTTCTAGAGTCTCTTCTTTCTTAACAACACAAAAATCATTAGCATTAGTTAACAAGGGAATTTCATTCTGCACTTCTTGTGAGTCACCATTAAGATCACTAGATTCAATCATAGTTTCAATAGTTGGGACCTCCACAAGAGTGTTAATCAATGGGTTAACCTCTTCCTTAGCAAGTTCAACATTATCTTCATTCATCATATCACAATGTTCATCATTATGCAACTCTATGCAATTTATCAGGACATCAAGAAAAGACACATCCAAAGATTGACTCTCAACATCATCAAGTAAAACATGGCACTCATTACCATTTGAAAATTTCTTAACACATGCCTCCTGTGAGTTCTGTTTTACCAACACTTCATATTGCATTTCAAAGATTGATTCATCTATAACACAGCATTCTACTATGTTTGTAATCTCAGATAAAATCATGCAATCTTTCTTATCCAGTTCTACCCTCTCAATTTCCTCATTGCACGCATTCAATTCTTCAAGAGATATGCAATCACGTTTCACATCTTCATTAAACACATGCATGTTCCATGCTATAGCTCTAATTGCAAAACAATGTTCTATATGCCTGGGATGCTCAATAGAATAATTGACATCGAAGACAACTTGTTCATCAATAATTCTAAATGTTACCATTTTGTTCCTCATGCCAATTAATGCATCTCCAGTAGCAAGGAATGGCCTTCCAAAAATTATAGGCACTTTGGGATCCTCTTCCATGTCTAGCACAATGAAGTCCACGAGAAGTGTGAACTTATCAATCCTTACCAGCACATCTTCAACCATGCCCGTGGGCTTCACCAATGATCTATCAGCGAGTTGCAAAGTGACTGCCACTGGACGGATTCTCCCACTCAACCTAACATTTATGGCAATAGAAAGAGGTATGAGGTTGATCCCTGCTCCTAAGTCGCACAATGCTTTGTCAAAATATCTCTGGCCTATAGTACAAGGGATGGTGCAACTTCACGTGTTCTTCAACTTTGGTGGCAACTTGTGGCCATCCCAAGCTTCACTACACTCCATGGGCAGCCTTGAAGCTTCACATTGAAGAATCTGTTCCTTATTTGAATTCAGATCCTTAAGGAATTTTGCATACTTAGAAACTGCACTCGCCAAATCTAGCAATGGTAGGCTCACATTAACTTGTCTCACCACGTTCAAGAATCGATCATATTGTGGCCCTTTCTTCGGTAGTGGTTTCACTTTCTCTTGGAAGGGAGGCTTTGGAGCATACTCAGGGTAGTTCTAAGGACTCTGTGGTCCTCTAATCTTTTTAGTCACCTTCTTCTCTTTATTTTTCTTCTCCTCTTCCTCTTCACATGTCACTGCCTCTTGCGCACAATCTTGCTCAACTTCACTTCTAGTTCCCTCTTCATGCAGGGCATTCTCACCTCCTGAGTTGTTATTCCCTGGCAAGAGCTTTCCACTCCTCAGTGTAATAGTATTACACACCTCCTTGCCCTTAGGATTAGGAATTGTGTCACTTGGTAGGGAGTCACTGGGCCTATGATGCACTGTCTTTGCTAATTGCCCTAACTGCATTTCAAAATTTTTGAGTGTGGCATCCTGATGTCTTACAGTTGTCTCCAAAGCAACAAATCTTTCCTTTTTTTTATCCATCTTTTCCATGAGATGTTGTAACATATCTTCTATGGAGGGCTTGCTTGACTCATGTGTATCATGCTGATGATCAAAGCCAAGAGGTGGATTTATAGACCTTCGTTGCTCATTACCTTGAGAATACTGTCCTCCTTGACTTTGATGTCCCCAATTGCCTTGACCACCACCATATGGTCGATTTCCCCCAGAGTAATTCCCTCCAGAATAATTTCCATACTGAGGTTTGCTATAATTATTGACATATTGAAGAGACTCAGTTGTGATAGCACACTCATCAGTGTGATGTTTGCCTTTACATAGACCACAAGAGAGCACAGGAGCTTTTGCTTGAGTAGCTTTCAGAGTTTGTACTTGCTTGGCAAGGGCTTCGAATTTAGCACTCAAAGACGTCTCTTCATCAAGGTCCAGAACACCTCTTTGTTTCCTTCTTCGTGGCTTTCTAGTCTCAGGAAACAAATATTCATCTTCAGCAATTTGATCAAAGAGTTCCCTAACTCTTGCACACTCTTGTCCTTCAAAGCTCCATTAGCACATGCCTTAACCATCATGGATGACTCAGCCATGAGTCCTTTGAAAAATGTATTTAGTTCTCTGATCTCTCCCAGGTCATGGTTAGGACACTGTCTTATCAAGTAATTAAAGCGCTCCCAAGCCTCACGGAAGGATTCCCCATCATGCTGTTGGAAATTCATAATATCCATTCGCATTTTCTCCAACCTTGCTGGTGGAAAATACTTTGCTAGGAACTTCTTTTGTAACTCTTCAAAAGATATTGTTGCATTTGTGCCTCCGATGGTCTTAAACCAATGTTTTGCTTTTCCTCTCAAGGATAAAGGAAATAAAATTCTGTGACCTTCACTTCGATCCACTCTCACAACTTAAAAGTACTACAAAGGCCTAAAAACCAATTGAGATGCTCGTTAGGATCTTCATTGTCTAATCCTTGAAAGAACTGGCCTTGAGGTATCATTGAAACTATCTGAGTCAGAATCCGGTAACTTTCCATATCAATCTCCTGCTGATCGAATCCACTTTTAAAATTTATGGCGTAGTGGTCACCAAATCGTGGTGCTCGTGCTTCTTGATTGGCCATTTCTCTTTGTTATCTTTGTTGCAACCTCAAAGTCTTTGCCAATTCAAGATCTAATGGAAATTACGGTTCTTCTGCAGACCTGTGAGATCTTGGCATATACAACACACCAACATGAAGTAAAATAGGAAAGACACAAAAACACAGAGACAAAAGTATCCAATGCAAACACAAGAAACAAAACAAAAACAAAAAACACAAGAAATTTCAAGAAATTGAAGCAAGAGAATTCACACAACACAAAACCGAACAAGACAGATATAAGAAACGATTGAGCAATTTTAAGAAACCGTGCCTTCCCCGGCAGCAGCGCCAAAAATTGACAAGCGTGTCGGGTACTTGCAATTTTACCCTAGCACTAATGTAGATATAGTGAGAGGGATTGTATCCACAGGGAAGGGGATGGTTTCTTAGAATTTAGTATTTGTTCCGAGATTGTCTCAAAGAAAAGATAATAAGAAATTGAGAACTAACTAATCAAAACAGAGAGCTTGAAAATAATGCAAGAAACAAGAACAATAAGTGTTGTGTAAAATCAAGTAATGAAACTGATGTCCTAGGGTTTAGGTTCCGGATGATCACACTAATAGATTACTTGAGTGCCATGCAATTGCCACACAAGAAACACAGAGAGGAGATCAAGTTGCCTAGGAATATAGAATACCATCAGCATGGCAACCGCATGTTATCCTACACTCCCTTTCACCACTCTCTCCCATAGCGAGGCCTTAAAGTGATGGTTGAAAAACCTCAACATCTGAACTGCCCAAGACTAGCTACTCTAGCATGAAAATCCTGAGGTTTTCCCATGGCGAGGCCTAACCTAGGTTCGTTTGTTTTCGTTAGCCTTAGATAGTCTCTCCTCACTCTATTCTAGTGATTCAATGAATTTCTACTGGCAAGGAGACCGCATCTCAATTCATGAACAGATAAAACAAGTGAGAAGACTCAATTTTCGTACTTATGGTTCTCATTTCATGCATTCCTTACTCGTAAATGTGATTCTAATCTCGACTTAGCATGGCGACCACAACCGAGGCAAAAATCAGTCAATAAGAGCATGCATACATAAGACTTAACAAGATTCAAGCATTAATTTCAAGTACGATCTCAATCTTCACGAATTGTATCAATTGCAAGGCTTCGCATAGTCTAATTGAACAATCATCCGGTCTCAACCCTAAGACATCATAGATTTAGCCGAGAAACCTCATTCTCATATCACGATCTTCACATTCAAGTTCAAAACAATTCATTTTCATATAAATTGGAAGAATTTACCAGTAAATGTGTAAGAATTGTCAAAAACTCTGTTAATTGCGAATGAGAATTCCGTGCTCAGTGCACAAGTTCAATCGGAATCACGATTGGAGAAGAAATGGAGAAGAGAGAAAAACTAGAGAGAGAAAATTTTAGAGAGATAATAAATTCCCGCTCTGAAAATCAAAAATCTGTTAAGAGTCTAGAATAATCGATCCCCCCATAATCTATGACTAAATCCTCTATTTATAGAGGTTACAAAACGTAATCAATACGCAAATGTAAAATAGATGTAATATTACATAAATGCCACTGTAATCAATTTGTACAAAAGAACAACTCGGTCAATGTAGCATCCATGCCTTCCATCCTTGAATGATCACGCCAATCCACACATCTCACAAATGGCGATGCAACCCGTTTCAACACAACTCTCCACTTATATGCAATATATGTGTGCCTTAGCCTCTGAATTGGACTTTGTGGTAAAATGAAAAGTTTTAGACCTTTCTCTTGGCTTTCAATTGGTTCAAGAATCTGCATCATTGGAGGTTTGTAGCTCATGATATGAACAATCTACCAAACTGTGGCAGTGAGCTCAACAATGTAAACCTGAAGGAGCAATCGTAAAGATCCTCCCGTTTCTCATACTTACACACAGAATTAGAAGAACGTTAAAACATAATAAATGAAGTAAAACCCACAGATTTTCCAGAACATCCCAGATCACATCATTTGGATTAGTATTGAGAAAGTTACACTCAAATGAAGTATGTAATGGCATTATTCAAACTCCACAAGCTTAACATCAAACCCTTTTTTTCTTCTTTCCTTGTTCTTTAACCTAAGACACACATTTGCTAATTTAATCATCATTCTTGGTCTTTTTCTCCATTTTAGCACACCAAGTTCAAAACCACATAAATGCACAGAATGACACAAAACACTACACAATTGCATGAAAAACAAGGCAAAAGCTAAGTGAAATAACATATATAAGTTGGTATAAAACCAACTTATCATGAATATGCACTAAAAAATCCAACTCCTCACGCAAACATGAGGAGAACCCATATACCAAACTCTTTCAAATTCTCTCCCAAAGTAATAGAATCTCTGCAAAAAAGGAACAAAGTAGTTAATCTGAATTAACAATAATCAAATGTTGGTTCTTTTTTTTGACAATCATTTACTAATAATTTTAATAGAAAATGACATAACAAAGTTTATTAATTTTTTTGCAGAGAAAATGAAAAAGTTCCAAAAATAAGTTTGAGACTCAGATCTGTTTGTTCTAACTAGACAAAGAAATTGACCACGCCTTGGTCGCAATTCACACCCGGTTGCATATGAAAATGAAACAAATGTCATCCGAGCTTGCCCCACCAAGATACGGGTCATTTGTTTTATCTTCATTGCCCCATGTTTAATTTGCTCAGATTGAATGTTCAAGAACTATCATTGCAGCCCCTTTTCCACCATTAAAGATCATAAATATGGTTTTTTTTTATGAAGGCAACCGGCAGCTCACGTGCAGGATGACCCAACCTCTAACATGTAGAACGACTAAAACCTGCAAGTTTTCTTCCCTCTTTTATTTATTATAGGGCTAATTACCAAGAACCCCCTGTGGTTGACCGAATTTCTCTATAACCCCCATGTTTTATAAAAAGGTATCGAGTACCCCCATGTGTTTTCGGGTGAAATAGAAAGTGGACAGAAAATAGGTCCAATACACTGTTAATTATTCCAATAATACCATCTCCTTTGTTTTCAAATTTAAATGGTAAACCTTTAAAAAATTAAAATTTTGGGGTTAATGTTTAATTATTCCAACAATACCATCTCCTTTTTTTCTTTTTTCTTTTTTATTTTTTACTTTTCAATCACTGCTCCTAAAATTCTGGCGTCTTCAAATCTGCAAACCTTCCCCGCCACCACCAAAACCACCAACACCACCACACTAAAATCTAAAAGTCACCCAGTACCAACAACATTATCAACAATGCTATCAAACAAACAATTACTATTAGAAAATATAACTTACATTATATTAAGAAAAAAATCAATCACAATAGTTAGATGTCCTAAAGAGAAATCACAACTAAACAAAAAATTATGAAAACTTTTTGTCAACCCCCACTGCACCAGAAAAGAATCTCTACTATAATTTTCTTCTCGTCATTCTATTCTTTCTCCATGGTTTTAGAACTCTTGAGAAAGATTTCTTTGAAAGCATATTCTGATAAATGTTTGGGAGAGTCCCTCCAGTAGCAATATAGTCCCTAACAACTTGCTTATTTCTTGGTCATTCCTCATAGCCAACTCAACTGAATATGCATGAGTATCGATCTATCTTGTAACAAACTTTCTTTAGAAATTGAGCAGTCCTACCCACAATGAATTGGAGAGATTCGGTATTATAGTTGTCATTTTTATTGATGATGATGATGATGGAATTGAAAATTTGAATATTCACCTTTTTTTCAGGATTCAAATGATCTTACCCACATGGAATTGGAGAGCCACCTTCTCAGATTTGTAAACCAATTTTAATGCTTTGAACTTGTCGTGGTGGATTTAGTTGCCATTTTTAAAATTTGCAGTGACAAAGAAATAAGAAAAAAAAGACAAAATAGAAGAAAGAAATTGGAGAAGAAAGAGAAAAGACAAAGAAATAGAAGAAAGGAAGTGGAGAAGAAAAGAAGTGACAATAGAAACGAAGGGAGAAGAGGGAGAGGAAAGGTCAAAAAAGGGTAATTTGGAAAGTAAAAAAATTATTTAATGATTTTTTGTGCATCACACTTGCAGAACAAGCGCGTTTCATGCACTTTCGGTTAACGGACCTATTTTCCGTCCACTTTCCATTTCACCCCAAAACACATGGGGGTATTCGATACCTTTTTATAAAACATGGGAGTTATAGGGAAATTCGGCCAACCACGTGGGGGGTTCTTGTTAATTTGCCCTTTATTATATCATAAGACAAAAATGGATGCCAATGCATATACAAGCGAATAAGTAAATGTGTTTACCTATTAATAATTGTACTCAGGAGTCTTATTAGAGTTAAAATAAACAAATACGGAGAGAATTCAATCGTTCTTAGCACAATACTCAAATCATAGTCTACACATACCAACTATCAAATGCTAACAAAATATTACTATATTTCAATAATCAACAAAACCTGTATGCACCATGACATCGTCATATTAACTGAACTCAGTAAAATTCTAAAAATCACGTTATCCCTTTTAAAATTTCAATTTCTACAAATCTAAATATTCAATGAATCAACTTATAATCACCTTAAAAATTAAAACTCTATGATTCACAAAGTAAAAAATCACAACTTAAGCAAAAAAAAAAAGTGTTATGTATTTCTGTCGGTATGTATATCTATGCAAATGAGAACTAATAAAATAATGAAAAAACGGAAAAACATACGACAATTTTAACGAGCTCATTGTGTAAGATCCAAAAACAGAGGCCTTTACGGAGAAAACACGACAAGAAAGTAAAATGACAGCCAATCCAAGTCGTTGATGGAAAGCTTAGAGAGAGATTTTTAGAAATATGTGAGCAACTAAAAAAGTAAAACTTTATGATATCAACATAATTGAAGCACCAAAAGTAAACATGTGACCATCGAGAATCATTAGGAATCACATGTAAAAAAGGCAACACCTTAAAAACCATTAGAATTAGGGGAAGGGAGATCATTTATTACCAAAACCAAACACTAAAACCAACAAGAAAAAGTAGCAACAGAAACTTGTTTTTTGCATCACCCAAGAAGTCCTGAAGGGGAATCCGAGTAACTCATCATCTGCTGATAAATATATCCAAAACCAATTAAAATAGAAGTCATAAAAGAAATAAAAGCACAAACTTGAAGCAGCACCATGTATAAGATTCTGGTTATGTGCAGAACAAGGAAATGCTCCTCCTAAACAGAGTTATTTGCATAAATTTCAAACTTTCTAACAATCAAAAAATGCCACAAAAAATCGGAAGATAAGAAGAAGCAAGACAAAAAATTATTATAAGCTACATAATCAAAGTTTAGGCAACTGCCAATAAGGTAAAGAGAGCTCTAGAAGAACATCTAAGATTTTGCAATAAAGACAAGGCAACTCTAGATTCATAGGTGGACAAAGAAACTCACACCAATTTGAGTTAAAGCTTATCCATGTACAAGTGAAAAAGACGTGCAACAAAAAATAGTGTGATGGCATAAGAGAACCAAATCAATCAACCTAAATTTACTGAAGATAAAAATCTGATTAGGCTGAGCAACATCAGAAAATATCACATCAACCATGCCACGAGCACTCTATATTTTGCTGGATGTCTAGCATCTTCAATGATGGGTATAAAATTTATTCATTTTTCAGCCATGTTCACCAAATCCTTACCACTCTTGTGAGAAAATTTGATAGCATGCATCATTCCATCATACCATGCAAATATCACAAAACAAGTTTCCGTAAACAAAATCAAAAGAACAATAGCAAGAAATGATTTTCATAAGAACAGCTACTCACATGACCAACAATGTCAGAGACATGAGAAACTGTGGTTCCTGAAACTGCTCCAAGGTCGAGCACCCAACTACCAGATTTCTTTTCCAAATTTTAAGAAAAATAATTAGAGGGGATCCTCAGCTACAAATCAAAATAAAAATTTACAAAAAAATAGTAACCATGATGGACAGACTTACCATCCAGATGTCATCAACTCCACCAAGGATATCAGTAGCAAACTTAGATCGGATCAGGTTCCATACTCTGTACTCAACCTTTATCCCATCCTCCTTCTGAGAAGAAATGAAATTGTGGAAAAAGTTTATCTTCTTCTACATATTCTGACTTGCACATTACATTTAAATATGAATACAAGGTGGCTATAATAAGGAAAGAATTTTTGTACACAATCAATCTCCTAATTGATTTCTAAAATATCTCCTAATTAATCAATCCCCTTACTTATCTCCTAATTGATTTCTAAATGAATCAATCTTCTAAATAATTAGATTTATGAATATTCTCTTTTCCATCACTCCCTTCAAGCTGGCTTGTATATGTGTTCTATTGCTAGCTTGCTCACTAGGTAATCAAATTGTTTCGGGCTAATGACCAAGAACTCCCATGTGGTTGACTAAATGTCCCTATAACCCCCATATTTTATAAAAGGTATCGAGTACCCCCATGTGTTTTGGGGTGAAATTGGAAGTGGACGGAAAACAGGTCCAATAACGGCACTGTTAATTGTTACAATAATGCCCTCTCCTTTATTTTCAAATTTAAATTGTAAACCTTTAAAAAATTAAAATTTTGGGGTTAAAGTTTAAATTATCAAACTTTTGTGATAAAAATATAAAGTTAAAAAAATTCTTCTTCCTATAATAAACTTCTTCTTCTTCATGACAACTCATGTTACTCCAAATCTTTCCTTTTTTTTATTTCAATCTCTTTCTTTCTTCTTTCCTTTTTTTCTTTATTTCTTCTTTATTTTTTCTTTTTTCCTTTTCGATCACTACTCTTTTTTTTTCTTTTTTATTTTTTATTTTTTCCTTTTCAATCACCACTCCTAAAATTTTGGCGTCTTCAAATCTGCAAACCTCCACCACCGTCATCGCCACCACCAAAACCACCAACACCACCATACTAAAATTTATAAATCACCCAGTACCAACAACACAATCAACAATGCTATCAAACAAACAATTACTATTAGAAAATATAGCTTACATTATATTAACCAAAAATCAATCACAATAGTTAGATTCCCAAAAGAGAAATCACAACTAAACAAAAAATTATGAAAACTTTTTGTCAACCCCCACTGCACCAGGAAAGAATCTCTATTACAATTTTCTTCTTGTCGTTCTATTCTTTCTCCATGGTCCTAAAACTCTTGAGAAAGATTTCTTTGAAAGCATATTCTAATGAATGTTTGGAAGAGTCTCTCCAGTAGCAATGTAGTCCCTTACAAGTTGCTTATTTCTTGGTTATTCCTCACGGCCAACTGAATGTGCACGAGTATCGATCTATCTTGTAACAAACTTTCTTTAGAAATTGAGTGGTCCTACCCACAAGGAATTGGAGAGCTGCGGTCTCACATTTGAAAATCGATTTTAATGATTCGAAAATTGGTCTTGCCGAAGCTTGTGATAGATTTAGTATTCATTTTTATTGATGATGATGGATTTGGAAATTTGAAGATTCACGTTTTTTTAGGAATCAAGCGATCCTACCCATATGGAATTGAAGAGCCACCTTCTCAGATTTGGAAACCAATTTTAATGCTTTGAACTTGTCGTGGTGGATTTAGTTGCCATTTTTACTAATGATGATTATGGATTTGGAAATTTGAAGATTTTGACAATATAATTTGAAAGAACTCTGAACTATTCAATTTCTGAAATAGCAAAGAAAAATAATTTGTACTTTTTTTCGTCAAAGAAGCATTAATATTTGCAGTGACAAAGAAATAAGAAAAAAAAGACAAAATAGAAGAAAGAAAGTGGAGAAGAAAGATAAGAGAGAAAGAAATAGAAGAAAGGAAGTAGAGAAAAAAAGAAATGGCAATAGAAATGAAGAAAGAAGAAGGAAATGAAAGGAAAAAAGAAGACGACTCTAGTCAACAATATGGTGGTCAAGGTAATAAAAGGCAATTTGGGAAGTAAAAAATTATTTAATAATTTTTGGTGCATCACACTTGCAGAACAAATGCATTTCACACACTCTCAGTTAACGGACCTATTTTTTATCCATTTTGTATTTCACCCAAAACGCATGGGGGTACTCGATACCTTTTTATAAAATATGGGGATTATAGGGAAATTAGGCCAACCACAAGGGGATTCTTGGTAATTAGCCCAATTGTTTCTTTGGTAGTCCCATGGTAAGAATATCAGCCATCTGTTGAGCTACTTACATAGGGAATACAGATCAAGCCACTTTCCAATTTTTCTTTAATAAAATATATATCAACTTCAATGTGTTTAGTCCTATTATGTTGAACCGGATTATGAGAAATTGAGTTAGCAATCTTATTATCATAGTAAACCTTCATAGAAAGTTTAACCGGAACCTTTAGATCTTCTAATAACCTTTTAATCCAAATTACTTCACAAATTCCATGTGCTAGATCCCTAAACTCTACCTCAGCACTACTTCGTGCCACCACATTCTGTTTTTTACTTTGCTAGGTAACTAGGTTTCCTCCAAAGAAAGCACAATATCGTGATGTTGATCTTCTATCTGAAATATTTCTTGCCCAATCAGAATCTGTGTAGACTTTAATTTGTAAGTTATCATGCTTTCTGAACATCAGCCCTTTCCCAGAAGTACCCTTTAAATATCTTAGTATTCTGTAAATAATATTAAAATGTTCTTGTCCTGGTGAGTGCATAAACTGACTTACCACGCTCACAGCAAATGCTATATCTGGATGAGTATGTGAAAGATATATTAACCTTCCAACCAAGCGCTAAAACTTCTCCTTTTTAATCACGTCTTCCTTTTTAGTAGGGCTGAGGTTTAGATTTGATTTAATTGGAGTTTTACCAGCTTTGCATCCTAGAAGTCCTGTCTCATCAAGTAATTCTAAGATATACTTTCTATGATTTACAAAGATACCTTCTTTAGATCTAGCAAATTCCATGCCGAGGAAGTACTTCAACAACACCAAATCTTTAATTTCAAACTCCTTTGCTAGTTTTCCTTTTAAACTTGCAATTGCTTCACGATCATCACCTATCAAGATTATATCATCTACATAGATAATCAATATTGCTATTCTTGCCTTTTCAGAATGCTTATAAAACAAAGAATGGTCTACTTGGCTTTGGTGATAGCCATAGCTTTTTATTGCCTTGCCTAATCATCCAAACCATGCTCTTAGGGACTGCTTGACACCATATAGAGACTTCTTGAGTCGACATACTTTATCTTGTCTAATCATCTTCTCAAATCCAGGTGGTGGATACATGAAAACTTCCTCCTCCTAGTCACCATTCAGAAAAGCATTCTTCACATTTAGTTGATTTAAAGACCAATTGAGATTAACTGCAAGAGACAATAACACATGTATAGAGTTAACTTTAGCTACATGGGTAAAAGTTTCTTGATAATCAACACCATATGTTTGAGTAAACCCTTTAGCCACTAGTCTTGCTTTGTATCTTCTATACTTCACCAGCCTTGCATTTAATAGTAAATACCCATTTGCACCTAACGATTTTTTGATTTCTTGGTAAGTCTACAGCCTACCATGTCCCACTTTTCCTTGAGCATTCATTTCTTCCATTACTGCTGATTTTCACTTTGGGTCATCAAGTGCCTCCTGAATATTTCTTAGAACAACAAGGTTAGAGATTTGAGATATAAATGCTTTATGTCTTTGAGAAAGTCTATCATATGACAAGTATTTTGCAATAGGGTGATTAGCGCAGGACCGAGTTCCTTTCCTAAGTACTATGGGAATATCAAGATCACAATAACTTCTTTCAAAAATTGGAATAGTATTGGAAGAAGTATTTTTCAGAGTCTAAGATACTTGAGGAGTTTTCATGTCCATTACCTAGGGTGTTTGATTGATTCTGTGCAATAGGAATAGGAGGTTCTTTACTCTTTTGATGATTCTTCCTCCTTGTGTAAACCTTAACTCAGTTTCAGATCCATGAGGATGATCTGATGGTAGTTATTCCCTTGTCATGGATTCAATAATGTTAAGCAAAACAGATTCAGGAATAAAGTAGTTCACGGGTTTGGGCAAGGGAGTAGAAGTAATTTCCCAAAAATTCCATTCATCACACTATTTCTCCCCCTGAAGAGAATTTTCCTGAAAATATGATTTGTGTTCAAGAAAAGAAACATCCATTGTGACAAAGATTTTACTTGTTTTTGGGTTAAAGCATTTGTACCCCTTCTTGATCGGACAATATCCAATGAAGACACATTTTTCAGCCCATGGATCTAATTTTGACTGTCCTTTGTTTGACAAGTGAACATAAGCAATACACCCAAAAACTTTTAATGACAAGTTTGAATAGATACGAGCATGAGGAGAGAATTTTTTAAAATGATCAAGGGGTATACTATAATTAAGAAGCCGAGTAGGCATTCGATTTATTACATAAGATGATGTTAAAATAGCCTCACCCCAAAGAAATTTTGGAACATGCATTGAAAACATAAGAGCATGAGACACTTCTAACAAATGTTTGTTTTTACTCTCAGCTATACCGTTCTGTTGAGGAGTATCAACACAAGTAGATTGTAGTTGAATACCCTTTTTCTTTTAGAAAGCTTCCAAGGACTTCATTAAAATACTCGGTGTCATTATCAGAATGAAGAATACAAATTTTTTGTTGGAATTGATTTTCAACCATGGTGTAAAAAATTTTAAACAAATGTGCAACCTCAGATTTGTCACTCATCAAGTATATCCAACATAAATGAGTGTGATCATCAATAAATGTAACAAACCATTTTTTTCTCGGAAAAATGTTTATCCTCAAGGGACACCAAACATCACTATGAATGAGATAAAAGGGTTGTGAGGGTTGATATGGTCTAGGAGGATAAAAAGTTTTATGACTCTTAGATAAAATACACATTTCACAATGAAGTTTTGAATCATCCAATCCTTTAAACAATCCAGAAAACGGTCTTTTAAGATAAGTAAAACTAGGATGTCCTAACCTATAGTGCCACAACATTATTTCATTATAAATAGAAGAAGAACTTTATACTACTCAAGCCTTGAACTTGTTCACTCTGGGATTCTTCATTATCAAAGTAGTAGAGACCATTTATCATCCTAGCACTGCCAATAATCTTCCCCGAGCTCTTTTCCTGAAAAATGAATTGGAATTAATCGAAAATACCATAGCAATTAGAATCTCTACATAATTTGCTAATAGACATGAGATTACAAGAAAATTTAGAAACATGGAGAACAGATGTAAGATCTATTCCCTCATAGATTTTTATGAGATCTTTGCCTGCAATTGGTGAGAAATTACCATCAGCTGTCTAAACCTTTTTATTTCCCAGATATGGTGAGTAAGATTCAAATAAATATGATGAATTAGTCATATGGTCGGATGCTCCTGACTAAATTATCCACATATTTAAAACAAGATAAAACATATAATTTGTTACCCATTTGTGCCACAGAAGCATTGGAAGCACTTAACAGTCCAGAGTTAGATTTCAGCAGCTTTAGAATATGATCCACTTGCTCTTTGCTGAATCGTACAACTTCTGCTTCATGGGCAGTAGGTTCTTAGTTTCTACCCTCACTTTTACCCTTCCAATTTGCTAGTTTATTGTGGAGTTTCCAGCAGGTTTCTTGGGTATGTTTAGGCCAGTTACAGTAGTCACACTATACACGAGGCTTTTCCTCTATTTTCTTCTGAAAATTTCTGCCTGCATATGCCTTAGCTGCAAGGGCTGAGTTCTTGACCGTGTTGACAAAATTTTTCTTGCCAAGCATGACAATTCTCCTGCTTTCTTCATGATGAATCTCAGAAAAAACTTCTCCAATAGAGGGAAGTGGCTGCCTACCAATTATCTTGCCTCTAACTTCATCAAACTCAATATTCAAACCAATAAGAAACTTAAAAATCCTATTATCCTCCACCTTTTTCTTATAGTGGTGATAATCTTTTGAGGATTTTCACTCATAATCATCACTAAATAAGTCGAGATCTTGCCACAAACAATTTAAACAATTAAAATACTTAGTAACATTGTCCTCACCTTGTTGGATGTCTCTGAGATTCAGTGTCAATTCATATATTTGGGACTGGTTTCCCAAAATCTGAATACATTTGGTTGATGTTATCCCAAAGCTCTTTGGCAGTGTGATAACACATATAATTGAAGCTGATTTCCTCCTCCATAGAATTTATCAACCAAGTCATCACCATAGAATTTTTAGCATCCCAAATGGGGTAAGCTAGATCCTCAGGAGCAGGTTCCTTCTTTTCACTTGTCAAATAGCCAATTTTCCATTTTCCACGGATATACATGCATACTAATTGAGACCAACGTAGAAAATTATCACCATTCAGCCTTATTGTTGAAATTTGGACCGAGTGTGAGTCTAAAGTGGAAATATGGGTGTCATTGGATTTTTTGTTGAAATTAGAGAAGAACTAGACTGATTGGTAGGAATGTTTATAGATTCTGAAATAATATCAGACATGGTGGATTGTAAAGAGTTGCAAGAATAGCTAGAAGTTTTTTTTTTCTGTTTAGGGATATTGGTTAGGCTCTAATACCATGTGGAAAAAGTTTATTTTCTTTTACATTTCTCTAACTTTCATATTACATTTAAATAGGAATACAAGGTGGCTATAATAGGAAAGAATTTTGTACAAAATCAATCTTCTAATTGACTCCTAAAATATCTCCTAATTAATCAATCTCCTAACTTATCTCTTAATTGATTTCTAAATGAATCAATCTTCTAAATAATTGATTTCTGAATATTCTCTTTTCAAACAGAAATCAGTCAACAAGAATTACACAAAATAATAATTGCTCAAAATGGTAACAAATAAAATCATCTATCAATCCATAATTCATAATCTTGCCGCAAAATCAACCCTCTTATATAATTTACAAGATTTGAAAAAAAACAAACATTGGAAGTCTAAAATCCAACTGTATTCGAGGGGCAATAGAACAAGTGTCTCACCACAAAATTGCAGGATTTAATTTGATTAACCACCTGGTCATTGTTTGACTTTCTTGGAATGGAGGGCAGTTTTCTTGAGCTTAGAGCTACCAAACCCATATTCAGAAAGAGACATACAAAAATATACAAAAAAAACTAAAGATACTCAGCCTAAAACAAACAAATACATTCAAAATAATATAATACCAGCTAGAAGATGGTCCAAATATTACTGGATCTTTTGAAGATCATCTGGACATACAAACCAGATCCTGGGTCTTTTGAAGATCGTCTGGACATGCAAACCATTTTACAAATTTGGTCGTTAATGCTCCATAACATTTCAATTTTTATTCTTTTTACAATTTTCTCTTCCAAAAAAATTTTCTTTTCATGAATTAAATCATCCAGCTGTAGAGTATAACTTCTCCCAAGCTAATACGGCAAAAAATATTGTATCTTTCATTCAGGATGCAAAGAAGATTAACTTAAAGAGTACAATTTCAACTCACAATCCCACCGCGCCAGTTGATACGCACCTTAAATGTAAATACTTTAGAGAAGTATGTGCATTAGCTTTATTAAGTACAAGTTCCATCCTTGGCCACCTGAAAACATGCAACTTAGCATCATCCATTGCACTAAATATTTAGAATCAATAAAGGAAAAAAGAATAATCTCTTATTGCATAAAGAGGACACTTCTTTCACAAATTGAGAAATGCAAAACATTTACCACAGTATCGTAAAGGATGATTCTCATTCACTATTATATCTCAAAAGGAATGCACAGTGTATGTGTGTGTGTGTGTGTGTGTGTGTGTGTGTGTGTGTGTGTGTGTGTGTGTTTGTATGAGGGGATGGGTAGGTGGGTTAAGGAACCACACAGTTTCTTTAGAAAAAAAGTTTTGGAAGTTGTTCTGTGAGTTTTTGGTAAAAGAATTGAGAGGAATATTGGCTGTGAAGAAATCAGGTTACCTCATTTATAATTTTTATTAAGATTTCTGATGAAAGTATATTATTATGGGATTGATAAGGCCAACTAAACTTGGATGACTCTGCTTCATAATTTTGTTTAAATTCCAAATCAAAATCAAGTTTATTCTACCTAAATTCAATCAAATTGAAAGCCTAGATGAAACAAGCTTGAATCAGAGTTTGATTCAACACATCCAATTACAGTGGCATTGACTTCTCAATATTTTTTCTCTTGGGCCGAGCTAAGGTGACAGGGGCAAGTATCATAATCCATAGTTGACAAGAAACCATAACTAAAAACTCGCCAAGCGAGGTGATTCTGGATTATCAAACCTCAAGTACTCAGCAACTAGCTTATCCAAACTTCTTTTGATGTCAATACCACCCTTCCAAATTTTATCACTATACAACAAGTTATTTTCAGCGGAAAAAAGTATTGATTACGCTAATCATATTGTACAGTTCCATAGATTTATATGGATATTTAAATCTATGTATACTTATCCATACACAAATATAAAGCACTGTAGAATAAGAAAAAAAGGAAGAAAAAAATTAAAAAGAAATCTAAAAACTTTTTCTTTTAACTTTTAACCATGTTGATGATAAAAAAAAGCCATAATACTCCAACTACTCAAGGAATTAAGGTTACAGCAGCATGATGCAACACACACTTATTCTAATAAGAGTCTTGTCTGCCAAAGTAACAACATTAATATCACAAAACAAAGTCATTTGAAGACATTAAGAAAATAGACTTTTATATATTGTCAAATTCAACCCCAAAAAGGGACAGATAAAAAGGGAAAAAAGTCAGAGCCTTTGTTTAGTCCGATTCACAAATCCAAAATGAAATAATTAAATAAAACGAGAAAAACCACAAAAAGAGTAATCACATTTTTCTTTCTCCTCCCCAGCCACCCCAACAGGGAAGAAACACAAAAAAATATATCATCCCTTGACAAATAAACTCCTACCAAACATAAAAAAGGCAACTTTGAGAAATGAAAGTGTGTTCAAAAGAAAAATAGTGGAGATCAACAATACTAATCTTAATGGAAGTAACACTAAAACCACAAGCTTTAAGAACGAGTTCAATATTGCTTGCCGTAAGCCCTTTTCCCAGACCACTCACCACTCCACCAGTTGCCAAAACTTACTTCATTTACATCTTAATATCAACTTCTCTTAAAGACACAAAAAGAAATGACCCCTTTTTCTTCAATTCCTTCAAAAATAACAACAATGAGAGATCAATTTTTTCTCCCAAAAAGATGCCAACTTTATGCATAACCAACACATTATATTCATGTGTATATGAGCTATTGCACATATTTATACACAAACAATAGAGAAAAAAGAAGTAAACTGGGCATTATTCTTTCAACAATAAGAGAAACACATTCGATAGCCAAAATATTCCAATTCCATCAACATTTCAATAACAATATATTATTGAAAGCGAAATGAAACCCTAAAGAAAAGACAGAGTAGTCGATGATATTGGGTCTTTGGTGTTTCCAATGCTATTTGGTCTTTCCGATGCTACAGCCTCTAGTAGCAGGAAAAAGAAAGGAACATAATGAGTAATATAGTTAGCAAGTAACCAGACTAAATTCCCACTTCATAATCCACTTGGATGTTGCCACGTCACTTTATCACTGCCAGGACCAAAGGTCACATGCATGAATGCCCAACCTTCTCATGTGTAGACGACCAAATCTTGCAAACTTTCTTCCCTCTTTTATATATTATTATATCATAAGTTGATATAAAAGAGACTGCAGTTGATTTCTCCATAATTGGGGATTGGGGAAGTAAAAAGTGGACAAAGTGTACCAAGTGTCCTTATGAAATGCCTTGAATTGCTCTTGAGATCATATTGTCCTAGCCTCAAATATGCCTTGAATTGCACTAAGGATCTTCTGAAAGAATGATTCAAATAGGGAATGTAAAAGAAAATCTATTGGGTTTGAATTGCTCTTGAGATCATATTGTCCTCACCTCAAATATACATTGGCATTAGTTAAAGAGTGGTCAATAATAGCCTAATCATAACATAGGCATTGTTGTAGGGAACTCAAAACTGAAGTCACTTTGCAACGTACAACGATAAATGTTGTTTTAGACCTTGAGTGCCATAAGAAGAAAAAAACTTTAATTCATACAGCTGCTACTGCAATGCCAACCTTACCATTCTCATTAATATGCACACACAGACATAAGCTCCAATATGACTTCTATCTATTTATTTCAATTTAAAAACTCAGTTTTGAGACCTTATTCCTCCTTATTTTTCTCTAACATAGTTCAAATAGACTGGAATACAGGGGCGAAAGGCATAGTACTGTTGCACAAAATTAAGGAAAATAGTTCATAGAAGAGAAAATCATAACAATTCTAAAATTTAATAAATTGGCAACATCTTTACAGATGATCACTATGTGATTATTAATAAAGTAAAAAACCAATCAACAAATACACAGTATCTGATAGACATTAATGTATGGTTTATCTTATAATCTTTTTGTGCTTATTTTGAATTGAATCAACAATTAATTACTAGTTTCTTGCAGGTTTTGGTTGAATGAAGAATTAGATAGGGAGAATGAAGGAATATGAATTTGGAAGTTATTTGGGGCTGAATTACGTGAAGAACATAAGCTGGGGTGAAGAATAGATCTTTGTGATTGGTTTGGAAAGTGATGAAGACTTTTGAAAGATTAAGAACTTCTTTCCTTTGCCAATTTGGAATAAGAGTAAGATCAGTAAACTGGCTTGCATTCCTAAAGTTTGAGCCGCATGTGACACATGAATTTGGAAACAAAAGGGTTTTATGACTTTAAGTTATTTAGGAAGTTATTATTCTTTTCGTATATAAGGAGATCGAATTAATTAGGTTAGGGCTCCTTTTTTGTTAGTTTTCACTTCCCATTTTTTACAGTTCTTAAACTGCTTTAGAGCTGACCGTCGTTTGCCCAAACGGCGGTCGAATTCGGTTAATTTAATTTTATTAGTTTTCTTTCTTTTATATTTTTGATTGTTTTACATTATGTGTAGTGAGTAGTTTTTCTTCTGGCAGTAAAGTAAGGAAGCACAAATCTATTAAGTATTTATGAGACCTAATTGTTTTATTTAAACTTTTTCGTATTTAATTTTGAAAGTTCTTTAAGCCTAATGTTTATTATCTAGATTTATTAAAGCTTGATAACCTTTAATTGATTTAGATAAAGTCAATTAATACCCTATTAAGTAACTGGATTTAGTAGGTAAGCTTTATTAGTGGCGAAGCTACTGTCTTCGTAGATGGTAATAATCAGTTAATAGATTGTAACATGCTGATCATGATTACAATTTGTTAGAGTTGGGTTTTTCTAAATCTTAATTCTTTTGTAACATTAAATTGGGTGTTGGCTGATTCCAGTCGGGTTATGTTATGAATAGGAAATAATTGATTAAGTCGATACTTGTCAATTATCGATTAATTAAGGAATAATTGGGCTATGTCGGAGCTGATTCTCGGTAGCCTTTAACTAACTGGTTATATGAAATTGTTAATATTTGAGTCTATAAGAAATGAATAATTGTGTGGAATTACTTGTTTGCCGAATTTTCTTTAATTGAATTAATTTCCAATTTTTTTGTTTATTTATTTTGTCAATTTATTACTTGATTTATTGTTTTAATTACAAACTTGGAGTTTGGTGACTTATCACAAATTAACTGATTTAGAAGATAATTGTTGTTCTCTGTGGGAATGATCTCACTCTATACTATTTAGTACTCTTAGGAGCGAATTTAATTTTGGTAGAATAATGACGTACCAAATTTTGGAGCCGTTGTCAGGGAGCGGCGATTATTTTCTATCTTTTGGTTAATTTGTGTTGTTCTTTGGTTTATGTTCCAGATCGTCTAACCCTAATTTTTTTTCAATCCAGAGATTGAGAATATAGCTCATAGATTGAAGAAGGAGATGAAAGAACATCGCCAAAGAACCAAATCTAGTTCTGAAATCGACGTGTCATTTGCCCAAATGACATCCCGTACAGACGTGGAATCAACATTTTTAACCGACAAAACTTTCATGGCTGAATTTCCATTTGTGAACCACCCCTTGTTGGCAATTTTCTACCACCTAAGCGTGTGCAAGAGCAATGTGTCCCTGTGATTAATCCATTGGTGCCAATCCAAGCTCCATTGAATGATCGACCATTAAAGGAGTCCACTAATCCCGTGATTAATTATAAGCCTTCTTGCATTATTTTGCCTCCACTTACTACTGATTATGAATTGAGAGCATCTTATTAATTTATTGCCTAAGTTTAATAGAGAGAATGGGGAAGATCCCCATAATGTTTTGCATGATTTTCAAAAGGTTTGCGAAATTGTGAAAAATATAGGAGTATCACAAGAATACATTAAGTTTGCTAGTTTTTCTTGGTCTTTAACTGGAAACGCTAGTGTATGGTTTAAAAGTCTTACTCCTAGATCTATTGCAACATGGGATAACATGCAAAAAATTTTTCTTATGAATTTTTCCCGGCTTCTAAAATTGCATCTGGTCAGAAAGAAATAGTAGGCATTAAACAAGACTTTGTTGAGTATTTAACTGCATATTGGATTAGATTTAAAGCCATGTGTGAAAATTGTCCTCAACATCAAATTACTGATGAGCATTTAATTCAATATTTCTATGCAGGATTTCAACCTGAGGAGAAGAGAATACTCGATATTGTGAGTAGAAGAGCTTTCATGGACAATAATACAACTCAAGCCACAAATTTGACTGCCAAAACTTGTGAATCCTGCCAATAGTACCACGTTAGTTGTCGTTCGACCAAACAAATAAGCGACATAAGCAATTCGTCAATCAAAAGTAGGCTAGACGCATTGACAACTTGTGTGAAAAAATTTGTAGCGGGATTGAGTGAATCTAAGTCAGAGAAGGGATGCACAATTTGCAAAATTACTAGCCATACAACTAATAAATGTCCAGTGACCCAAGAAGAGTTGGAGGCTAAAGTTAATGTTGCTGGAGGATATCCAAGTCGCTATGACCCATACGCCAATACCTTTAATCCAGGATGACAAGACCACCCTAATTTAAGCTATAGGAATCGCGGTCAGCAACAAGCACCTTGGCAATCTCCTTCCCAACAAACCTCTCAGAATTTAGCAACACCATTTGCCCAAACCAATCAAAGTATCATCGCAACCACAAGATTTGGAGTTCCTCTTGAAGATATGATAGTTAATTTAGCTACTTCAGTGACTTTAATGCAAAACACTTAAAGTCCAGAATCAAGGAGAATTTCAAAACTTTTAGCAAGAAACTAGAGCAGCTATATGAAGTACTCAAATGACTCAATTGACTAAGAACATCAATGAAATGCAAGCCCATCAAGGAAGGCTACATTCTCAAGTGTAAATCAACCCACGAGAAAACGTCAGTCAAATAACATTGAGAAGCGGGAAATGACTAGAAGATCCTCCCACAAAGGTTGCAGTTGAGAAGCAAATTAAGTGAACCAACAGTGTCATTCGACCAAACGACACAGATGCAAAAATCAGAGGTAAACTCTAAGTTGAATTTGCCTATATCCGAGATTAAAATATATCCACCTTTTCCTAGCAGATTGAAGAGGAACGTCAAATATAAGGATTTGGATGACATCTTGACAATCTTTTGCAAGATTGAAATCAATATGCTTTTCTAAACGAAATTTGAAGGATGCCAAAGTGTGCCAAATTCTTGAAGGATTTCCTTGCAAGAAAAATTCAGCATCCCAAAAAGGAAAAATTCATTGTGGGCAAGAATGTTTCAGCTGTGATACAACAAAAGCTTCCTCCAAAATGCAATGACCTAGGTATGTTTTCTATCCCATATGTTATTGGAGATAAAAAAAATTAAAAGATGCATGTTAGATTTAGGTGCTTCAATTAATGTCATGCCACTTTCTACATATCAAGGTTTAAATATAGGACCATTATCCGATACACAAGTTGTGCTACAATTAGCTGATAGGTCCTTATCTTACCCCTTGGGGGTTCTTGAAAATGTTTTGGTTAAAGTCAATAATTTTATATATCTAGTTGATTTTCATGTGTTAGACATAGGGAATTCTCATGAAAGGAATTTGGCGGTATTATTGTTGGGTAGACCATTCATGAAAACTTCAAAAACTAAGATTGATGTGGATAAAGGAACACTTACATGCGAATTCAATGGAGATTATGTAACTTTCAACATTTTTGATACTATGCAATATCCCATTGATGTAGAAAATGTTCATTCAATTGATGTAATACATTCCTTAGTCCAAGAGCATCTTGAGACTGATTTTGTGCAGAATACAATAGAGGTTGCTATCTTAAGAAGCATGACTGATACAAGGTAATAGATTTGGAGAATGGCGAATTAAAATATGCATTATTTCACTACATCCTCTAGAGTTTCAATTGAACATGGACAAAACTAAGTGTGGGGAGGATAGACAGCTTCAACCAAAAGAATTGAAAGAAATTCGTTTGGAAACACATGACAATGCTATCTGGTATAAGGATCAGATCAAGTTGAACCATGATCATCTTTTGAGGAAGAAAGAGTTTCAAATTGGTCAGAAGGTTCTTCTTTTCTAGTTTGAGTTGCGTTTGCTGGGTGAAAAATTAAAATCCAAATGGATTAACCCGTTTCTAGTAGTCGTTGTATGCCTAAACTAGACAGTTGAAATTAAGGGGATTGAAACTAGAAAAGTTTTTAAAGTCAATGGGTAAATACTTACACCATTATATGAATCTGAGTCATTTGTAGTGGAAGAGGAGTTTTAACTTTCTATACCAACCTACTGATTCGGCAAAGAAAGTCTAGTCTAGGACATAAAACAATGGCACTAGTTGGGAGGCAGCCCAATCTTTAAGTATTTATTTTCTTTACTTTATTCATTAAGTTTATTTTAAGCTAATAAAGTTGCTTTTGTTCCAGGTAGTTTATGCAATAGTGGCTTGAGGAATTAGACTCACAGCTGCCTATCACCATGGTTTGATCAAAATCAAGAATTCCTAAGCTGTTCTTCTTCAACTTCTCAAGACTATTTACCCCCGCACGCTTTTTCTATTCTCAGGCTGTCCCTTTTTCCTGTTATGTGTTTATCTTTCTTATTTATCTTTTGTTTTGTTGTCTGTTATGTGTTCTTCTCTTGCTGGAGGACATGCAAGTTTTTAAGTGTGGGGAGGAATGTTCCTTGTGTTTTCTTAAGTCTTTATTTTATTTTCAAAAAAATAAAAAAATAAAAAAAAATCAGAAAAAAAAATAAAAAATCAGAAAAGTCCAAAAATATTTTAATTCATAGTTGGTGTTTACTTAGAATTGTTTTGTGGATCTAAACTATTTCACTTGCGGGACATTGCTTAGATGTACTGAAATGGGAAGTGGAAGTTGTTTAGTTCATTGTGTTTATATATGTATGCTCTTGAATGACTCCAAGGAGGACGAATACAGAAATTGTGCTTTATTTTACCTACTTTAGAGTGAGTTTTGAGCCTAAGCACACAATAACCACTTTGTTGGTGCTTAATTGAAATATTCTTTGAATGAGTGTTAATTGTACATGGTTGAATTATCGAGTTTCCTTTGTTGTGCATGGTAAATCATGATGTTGAGATTGAACTTGAATGTGATTAAGGCATTTAGGACTATCCCAATTTGACTGTTGTTTTCAATTCTTACCCTCACATTCACCCCTAGTTACCCTTTTTGAGCCTTAATCTTTTCTTGGATTTAAACTACTATAATTTCACCTAAGACCGGTTTTAGCTTTCTTTCGGCCCACTAAGGTGTATGTGGCTGAGTTAAGTGTGATGATTTATTCCCTATTTGGTCATACAAGGAAGTTGCAGTAAAAAAAACTCTTAATGAAGTTGTTTAAACATGCTCTTTGATTTGAAGTTGGTGTTCCCTGTTTTGCCCGAACAACATTCGGGCAGAAAGAGCAGCAATTACCAAACTACAGAATTCTGTTGACATAAGCTGTTTGCCATAAATCAGGCTGAAAAAAAAAAAAAAAGAACAGAACAGTAGAAGAAAAAAAGAAAAAGAATGATGAGATATGAGAATTTTTGTGATGAAAGCTCAAGAGAAAATGTAATTGCGTAGTTGAAGTTACTTTGAATTGTTTTGAAGATCCAGATTTTGAGGGATTACTGCAAGCTAAGTGTGGGGAAATACTTGGTTGAATTACCTTGCACCTTGGGTTTTTGTTTATGTTTAGCCATTTATCCATCTTTTTATCCTACCTTGTGACCCTAGCCCCATTACAACCTTAACACAGACCTTTTGATTCATGTTTGATTCTGATATTATGGTTATCTTTTGACATATTTGCAAGTTCATGGTAAGACTTCTATGTGCAATTTGATTGAGTGGATGAACACAATTTATAACATCTTTGAGTACTTGGAGTGATCTTGGAGAGTTGCTCAAATTCTGTGTTTTGACTTGGAAGACATTATTATGTATATATTTACTTCGATGAATTGAATGTTGTTGATTGGAGGAAATTTTAGTTTGTTTGGAGTAATGTCTATCTTGTGAGATATTTAGATTAATGTGTTAGTTTTGTTTGGTATGCTTAGGGACAAGCATAATGCAATTGTGGGTATATTTGATAGACATTAAATGTATGGTTTATCTTATAATCTTTTGGTGCTTATCTTGAATAGAATCTATATTTAATTACTAGTTTCTTGCAGGTTTTGGTTGAATGAAGAATTAGATAGGGAGAAGGAAGGAATATGAATTTGGAAGTTATTTGGGGCTGAATTGCGTGAAGAACATAAGTCGGGGGCGAAGAATAGATCTTTGTGATTGGTTTGGAAAGTGATAAAGACTTTGGAAAGATTAAGAACTTCTTTCCTTTGCCAATTTGGAAGACGAGTTAGATTAAGAATTTGTACAGATGGCCACGGTTCCGGAACCGGCTATTCTCGGTTCTGTGGCCAGTGGAACCAGAACCGAACTGCCCCTCGGCGGTTCTGGAACCGGAACGGTTCCGATTTTATCTCGATTCCGATTACGATTCCGATTTTATCTCGATTTTGGTTACAGTTTCGGTTATAATTTTATTCCCGTTTCGAATTTCAATTTCAACCTCCGAATTTGATTTTGAAATACTAAATTTTAGGTAGTTAGATTTTAGTAGTTAAAACTTAGAAATACTAAATTTTGCAAGTTAGAATGAAGAAACTACTAAATTTTATTCATTTGGATATAAAAATTTACAAGTTAAGAATTTTAAATCATAAATTTACAAGTTAGAAATTAATAAATGAAGAAACTACTAAATTTTATTCATTGGGATAGAAAAATTTACAAGTTAAGATTTAAATGATGAATTTACAAGTTAGAAATTAATAAATGAAGAAATACTAAATTTTATTCATAATTGATGGTTTAAACTTTAAATTTGAATTGTACAATAATACAATTGCAAAATATATTATGAAATATACAATAATACAACTATAGTCTATACAAATAAAACTATAACATTTATATAAACAAATATATAGATATAAAATTATAATATTTGAAAAACATGATAAACTATTTCAAATTTTCAATAATCTAAAAATATACAATATTAAAATTTTCTTCATTTTAATAAACTAATAGTCGTCGTCGTCATTATTGGCTCTCTCGGTATCGGTGATGGGTGAATTAGTTGTACAAGTAGGGCTACCATTGTGGTGACGTCTAAATCAAAATCAAAATCTTCTTCTATGTCTTGTTCTTGTTCTCTATAAGCTGCTTTACTCGAATCATCTACTAAAGCTTAAATCTCCAAGGATATGGGGCTCAAACGCGATCGGGTCTCGTCTAAAATGTTGCCACCTTGACTAAAAGCTTGTTCCATGGCTATGGTTGATGTTGAGGCTGCCAAAATTTCTTTGGCTATCGAAGAGATGACAAGGCACATTGTTGTCTTCTTCTTCCACCATTCCAATATTTTGAAGTTCTCAATACTATCACATTCAAACTTGTTATCACTAAAATCAAAAGAAGTTGTTAAATATTCCTCAAGTTCAGTACTAGTAGTACCCTTGTGTTTTTTTAACGATTGAAATATTTCTAAACCGAGAGGGATAAAGGAAAACGAAGATCCAATATTTAAAGTTGAAATACTATTGCGACCAGTGCTAGTGTTAATAGTACTACTATTAGGAACTTGTTGATGAAAATTAATAGAATATTCTTCATATAATGCATTTATTATATCTGTAGTCTCATTTATGTATTTACTTACATTTAATTGTAATTGTATAATGTTCGGATCTAATGAAAAACATTCTTTTAACGTATCATAATAAAACTTCAAAAATTGTTCTAAACCTTTAAATTTAAAACGAGGATTAAGAACAATAGCACTAAATATAAAATTGGAATTTCTTTATAATAATTAAGCCATTTTTCTAACATGTGAATAATACTTTGCATCAAAGTTTCATAATTTATATGAATTTTTAACACACCAACTATATTACATGTTTCAACTAAAAATAAATGAGAAGTTGGATAATACACAATATATAAGTAGCATCTTTAAAAACTTTAAAAACTTCTAACAATTTTAAACTAGAAGTCCAATGAGTAGGAAGTAATACAATTCCAAAACAAGAGTTATCAATGCAAAAATTACATAACAATGAACTATATTTAGAAGAATCACATAAGTTGAATTCCAACGATTTGGAACATCCTTTTTAAATATTTTAGGCTTTTGTCCATTTTGTATACAATATTTTACCCATGTTTTCATTAAACTTGGATGTCCGGTCAAATATTTAGTTGCATCTTTAATTGGTTTAATATGACTTTCTAATGCACTTAAACCATTTTGAATGGATAAATTTAAAACATGGCATACACATCTAATATGAAAAAAATTTCCCATCTATAATTGGTGCACAAATATTTTTAATTCTATAATAGATGCATTATTAGCCGATGCATTATCAAAACCAATTGAAAAAATTTTATCATTCAAATTATATTCTTGTAAAATAACACTAATTAATCTAGATATATTTATGGCCGTATGAGAATCATTAAAAATTCTAAATGCAATTACTCTTTTTTTGTAGAAATCAATTTGAATCTACCCAATGACAAGTTATACCCATATAACTATTCATTTGCCAATGATCACTCCAAATATCCGAACATATTGAAACACGAGAATCTAATTTTAAAAAATATTTTGATAAGTTATTTTTTTTCATTTTTATAAATTTGTTTAATATCACGTGTTAAAGTTGTTCTAAGAACACGGTTAACTTGTGGATTTGCATTTTCTTGTATTAATCTCACAAAATTTTGTTTTTCACTAAATGAGAATGGTAAATGTTGTGTACAAACAAATCTAACTATACCATCTCTCCATTTTGAATCACTAAATTTAAATAAATTTAAATTACTAGAAGAAGAAGAACCTTGTTGAGCAAAACCAGTTAATTGCGCTTGTGACTTTTGAATGCCGATTTCTTGAGCATGTATTTTCTCCAAATGCTTGGTTAGTGTACCATATCCGCTCCCAATTTTGAAGGTGTATGATTTCTCGAAAAAATTGCATTTTGTTCTAATAAGAACTCCATCGGCATAAAAAATTTTGTGAAATATTTCACAAACATGTTGGATTTTGGATTCATTGGTGGACGACGACTTGATGGTGGTGGATTTACACTTTCATCACCAATATTAATTGGTTAGGATGAAGAACCAAAACTATCCATTTTATAAAATAATTCAAAAAGATTAAAAACGAATGAGAAATTGAAAGAATAATATATTAAAAATAATAATTTAACTAATAATTATCATAGAAATAATAATTAGAATTGAATTTTATAGAATTTTGATGCTTGAGACTTGAGAAGAAGAGAATTAGAATATTGAGAAAGAGGAATAGAAATTGTGTGGAAAAAATGAAAAATTGAGGTATTTATAGATTAGAAAAAGTAAAAAAATAAAAAAAAGGAAGTGAGGACAGTTAATTTGGACCGTTGCCATGTTGGCAACGGTCAGCATATTAATGCAATGGTCATTTGACCGTTGCAATTTTTTTTTATTTTTTCGTTTCACATGCGCCTATTTTTTTTTATTAAACTTTCTAGGCGCGTGCAAGTGAGCTTCCCACAGCTGCTGACGTGGCAATTTTTTTTTTATTTTAATTTTAGGTTCTAATTTTAGAGAACCGTAACCGAACTATCCATAGACCGTTCAGGTACCGTTCCAATTTTGTGGGGCCTCAGTTTCGGTTTCGGAACCGGAACCGACGGAATGACCATGTCTAGGAAACTGGCTTGCATGCCTAAAGTTTGAGCCACATGTGACATATGAATTTAGAAACAAAAGGGTTTTATGTCTTTAAGTTGTTTTAGAAAGTTATTATTCTTTTCCTATATAAGGAGAACGAATTAATTAGGTTAGGGTTCTCTCTTTTTCGTTAGTTTTCAGTTCCCGTTTTCTATAGTTCTTGAACTGCTTCAGAGTTGACCTTCGTTTGCCCAAAAGGCGGTCGAATTGGATTAATTTAATTTTATCAGTTTTCTTTCTTTTATATTTTTTATTGTTTTACATTATGTGTAGTGAGTAGTTTTCCTTCTAGAAGTAAAGTAAGGAAGCACTAATCGATTAAGTAGTTGTGAGACCTAATTGTTTTATTTAAACTTTTTCGTATTTATTTCTGAAAGTTCTTTAAGCCTAATGTTTATTATCTAGATTTATTAAAGTTTGATCACCTTTAATTGATTTAGATAGAGTCAATTAATACCTTATTATGTCACTGGATTTAGTAGGTAAGATTAATTAGTGGCAAAGCTACTGTTTCGGTAGATGAGAATAATCGGTTAATAGATTGTGACATGCTGATCATGATTACAATTTGTTAGAGTTGGGTTTTTCTAAATCTTAATGCTTTTGTAACATTAAATTGGGTGTTGGCTGATTCCAACAAGGTTATGTTATGAATAGAGAAATAATTGATTAAGTCGATACTTGTCAATTATTGATTAATTAAGGAAGAATTGGGTTATGTCGGAGCCGATGCTCGGTAGCCTTTAACTAACTGATTATATGAAATTGTTAATCTTTGCGTCTATGAACAATGAATAATTGATTAGTGTGGAATTACTTGTTTGCCGGATTTTCTTTAATTGAATTAATTTTCAATTTCGTTGTTTATTAATTTCGTCAATTTAATACTTGATTTATTGTTTTAATTACAAACTTGGATTTTGGTGACTTATCACAAATTAACTGATTTAGAAGAGAATTGTTATTCTCTGTTACTCCTCTATACTATTTAGTATTATTAGGAGCGAATTTAATTTTGGTAGAATAACGACGTAACAATATCCTTGTTCTGACATGGTTAAAATTCGGGAGTAGCAACAAAGGGTAACATGCAGTTGCAGAAAAAATTGCCAGTAAATCAAATGCATCAATTGGGAATATTAAAAACTGCTAACCATGTTGGTGTGAACTGGATTTCATTGTTTACTACTAAGAAAATGTCCAAACTCAGATACCAAGGCATACATCAGGCAAACACAGGTTTCAAATTCTAGTGTAAAAGAGATGGCAGGAAATTGGTAACAAAGAATGAAAAATAGTAATATTATTCTACATGACTACTTCTGGAAAAAAAATAAAAGGCAAATAAATGGGACGAATGTCAAAATGCTTCAATTACTTCCGTTGATGTGAGCCAACTACTTTACAAGAGTACCTTACCAACAAATCAAGATATTGTCCCTTCCACTAACTTAAGTTCAAATGCCAACATGAGTTAATCTTAACAGATTGAGATCATCATACTCAAAATAGGACAAATTGCTAGGAGTTCAAATCATGAGACTCAATAACATTGTGCGGATTAGTTTAATTAGGACCTACAACATGTTTATGGATTCAAAATTTTTTTTTTCTTTTTAAAGAGGATAAACAGTGAAACTTCATATATCCTTGAAAACTTCGAATACGTGACCTATTAGTTATACAAACCACTTTTATGGACTCAAAATTCTTAGGACAAAGAACTCAAAATTTGGTCTTTTGAAATCCTCCATGCCTTGGAGGTTTTCTCCACTAGCCTGTTTTTTCAAGAGAACTCTAAATCATCTGGAATTTTCTTAGGCCATCAATGAATTACATTTCAATATGAATAGGAGTACCAAACACCTGCAAATTTAGGTTTAGCAGATAAATCAAAACCAGCACTTCCTATAACCCAAAAACCAGAAGCCTAAAGTTACAACATTTCGTGTAAACCTTGCACAAAACTTCCAACTGAATCCTAAGGTTGCTCTGTGCAACACAATGGAATGTATACCAAAAGCATGGTAAAAGTTTTAATATGTTGTCCACAACAAATATGTAAAAAGACCTTTAACAAACCTTGCAAAAGAAGACCTTTAACAAGCTTTGCAGCTATATTAAATTAGAACGACTAGCCAGAAGTTGAGTGACATAGATTTATCATTAGGGACTAATATTCAAATCATGTGTCGATGACATGCCAAAACATGACAAATTGGTTTAAATGATAAAAGCACTTCTAAAGTGCTAAAAGCAAAAGTTGCCACTGTTAAAACATTTGCAAGTCAGCATCAGGTTCAAGATTGAAAAAATGCCAACTCGAACTATGGAAAACTCGAAAACAATCATCTGACATTGGATTAATAGAAAACTCTTTAGTGAACCTCCTGATGGCCGAGATATGACTTTGTTTTTCCACATGAAATGGATTTTTGCAAATAGACGAAATTTGTTCATATGCCTCAAAGCTATTTCCAAACAGTACAATCTGATTCAACATACTAACTCCCCAGTTGGCTTGCAGGAGATTGTTGTATAGCTCGGCCTCACAATGCGGCATGAAGAATAGTGTTGGTTTTGAAGCTTGTCGCCGACCCTCTTCATTAAAGGATAGAACAGAACAACCCAAAGCTGACAAAACCATTGATTCGGCATAAGAAATAACTGGATCAAACACCTCTATTTCTCCTATCCAAGTGAATTTCCTTTTCAACAATATTGCCAGGCTAAGTTGTAAACGAGGGGATTCGAATGATTCAATACTGCCAATACCATATATCACCACCAGCAGTTTCTCTTCTGACCCCAAGACCTTGCAGAACTGATCAGACATTTCATGACTTTGAATTTGCTCTATGAAGGCTTGATAAAATTCGGAGCTCTCAAGTTTCTCAATATAAGAATGCATCTTCTGTATCAACTTTAACTCTCTTTCAGGATCACTTTGAAGATCTATGGGAGGAGACCAGGATTGACCAGGTTTATGAAGTTCAGATTGAATGATCTTCTGGGATGCCCTTTTCTGTTTCCCGCGACGGGGCAAAACGATTGTCCAGTCTCCATCTGGTTTAGGCTTCTCAAGGCCAAGAGTTTTTGCAGCCGCAGCCATAATTATGCAAAATTATTTTTTTAACTCAATATAGCCGACGATCCAGCTGATCAAAATAATTGCACGAAAGAAACCGCATTTGCAAGGACCCTAAAACAGATTAGGATTGAGAACTCCTCAGAACTAAGCTCCATATATTAGAGAACAAAAAATTAATGACTTGACTTACTAAACTTCCAGCAAATATCAGTACAAAAAGAGCATAAGCATCAAACAAGACACTAATCCATGCAGGATTACAACAGCATGCAAAGAGCTTGTTTTCATTATCAAACCCATGGATATAGAGGTTGAAATCAAGAAACATCAATATTGCCCCTATAAACAATTTTTTGCAATGAGTCAAGCAGAAAGTCATGTTAACAGATTATAACAAACAGAAAGTCATGTTAACAGATTATAACAAACTAAACAAAAGCTAGTATATCAAACAACCTAAGCATCAAACAAGAGGGGATAATTACTTTAGCTTCCCCCGGGTTATGTCAAACCAAACCATAAACTACCTAAATAAAATCTACCTCAAACCCCCATGCAATATTATACCAATCTGAAGTTCATCCCACTAACACCACCAGTCCACCACCACCACTAATTAGAGGCACAACTACTCCAATCATCACAAAACTGGTCAAGCCATTAAAAGGCAGAGAAAATATCCCCCATCCCCATCCTATGCATCTTTGTCTAAAAACAATGCCCAAAAACTCCATATCAATAGCTAAATATGGATGTTCATCCACAATTTAATATTCTTTAAATAAAAAATCTTAAGGAAAATTTTTTTCCAAACTTGAACCATTGGACCAGCCATTCTCCAATTAAAATAGATTTTCAAGAAAGTCAAATCCAATAAAAAAATCAACCTTGAAGATCATAACCCAAATCACAAAAGCCCAAAAGAGGTGCAATCACATTAAATCTCAAGGTAAAATCGATGAAAATACAAACCTCGAATCAAATTGATATTGGATTGAAGGCTAAATTGAGAGAGAAAATGGGACTATGGGTATGTAATTTTTTCTTTTGATTACAGTAATTACTTTTGAAGTGTTATTCCACTAATTTATGGGATGTGGACAGGGAGTGGTTGAAGCAGGAGGGGAGTAGGTGATGGCGGCAACGAACAATAGTAGTCGAAGATACCGGGGTTAGAGAAGGTACTAGTTGGCATACACCGCGCCAGCGCTAATCGTATATTATTTTTTGTTATAATTTTAATTTAAGTTAATAAGTATAAATAATATAATATTTATTGCACAATACATTTACAAATGTTTATAGTTAATATTCCGTCAAATCTCCCAATAACTTTACTCGCTATACATGTCTATACATATTTAAAAATTTTCATAAGATATATGGTTGCCAATACTTGTACAATCTTATACATATACATATATATTTATACACTATACGCACTTTTGTATATTTGCATATATTACACTTATTTTACACTATATATTTGTACATATCTTGCGCATAACGTGCACACTACGTATATACATATACTATATACATTCTCAAACATTATAAATATTTGCAAATTCTTCTTACATCTACGCACGTTACAATGTATACGTGTTACATACTACACATATTATACATACGTATACACACACTTATACATACTACGCATATATGTATACACTAAAAATATTTTCATATATTGACAAATATTTAATTATTTATCACACTATAATTTTTTACTTATTTTTCACATATTTCCACACATTTTACACATATTTCTCATACACATTAACACGTGCTTCATACATTTTTACACACTATGCACATATACACATACTGCACATATTTTCACACACTATATATTTTTCCACGCTACATATATTAATACATATTACACACAATTTCACAAACTTGACATATTTATACATACTACACATATTTTCATATACTATATATTTATGCACATTTTTCACAATATAAATATTTATACATAATACACATTTTTTGAAACACTATATTTGTACAAATACTCTCATATTTTCATATGCTACATATATTTATACATAATTCATACATTTTAATACACTATGCATATGAACACATATACACATACTGCACATATTATCGCACACTATACATGTTTACACATAGTACACATATTTTACTCACTATACATACATGTTATACATATTTCTCATACACTATACATATTTACACATATCTGCACATATAACACACATTTTCACACACTATACATTTTTATACATACAGCACATATTTTTGTACACTACATATTTACACATACTACACGCATTTTCACACACTATACATATTTGCACATAATTTATACATTTCACATATTGTCCATATTTAAACATACTACAAATATTTTCAACCGCTATAATAATTTATACATACTATACATATTTATAAAAACTTCAAACATTTTTTCACACTATACATATTTAACGTATTTTCACACATTACACCTATTTACATATATTACCTATATTTTCACACATTATTTATATTTATATATACACATTTTCAACCATTATACATTTTTACAAATACTTTACACGTTTTCAAACACTACATATTTACACATAGTACACATATTTTCACATGTTATGCATATTTATATATACAACATATATTTTCACACACTATACAAATATGCACACATTTCATACATGATATGTATTTACACATACTATAAATATTTATACACGCTATATATATTTATACACACTACACACTTTTTTACACACCATACATATTTATATATACTACACATATTTTCACCCACTATATATATTTTCACATATTACACACATTATACATTTTTATACATATTACACACATTTGTGCACATGTGATCTATTTACCAACACTACATATATTTTCACAAACAATACATATTTATAAATATTTCACACATTTTCAGAACAATTTTCATATCTTTCTTTTTCAATCATTTATTAATTCCTAATTCTCTTTATATCAAAACTTTATATATTAATTCACTCTCTTTGGATCATTTCCTATTCCAGCTCATATTTATGTTTTGTTTTGGATTTGTCCATGCTATTATGACAAAGTTGGAGGGATCGATGATTTTATATTTTGGTTTTAATGAGTTTTTATGTTGGAACACTCATGTGTTTGCCTCCTATAATAATCATAATCATGCGACTTAAAATTAAAAATCTTTCTGATTCATAATGTTTGAATAATATGTGAGGAACTGTTTAATTTTATCTTATTAGTTTTGTACTTGCAAACAATAAATGAGCCTTCAATTATTATAAGTTAGAAAATTTGAGTAGTTGGATTAGATTAAACGTTCAATGTCCAGTTTGTATGATTGAACTGTTTTTCTTGTCAAAAATTAAAAGAAAACATTTGACTGGTGATGGGAGGCTAGTCGTATCACCTCATCAAATACCCTAACACTACTATAGTAGTGGTGAGAGGGATCGTATCCACAGGGAAGGTTTGGTTGTTTAGAGACCAGTTTGTTCACTCAACAATACATAAGCATGAAATGAAATGAAGACAACAAGATAGATGCAAGCTACTATGAATGAATGCAAGTTAAGAATGGATGCACGGTTAGTATGCAAGCACTGCCTTGAGGATGAATCAATTGGTATGGATCTCTCCTTATTTTCATTGACTTGTGTAAACAAATGTGAGGGGACTTTTCCTGCTAGTGAACTGGGATTGATCAACTTGGTAGTTCTCACAACCCAGACTCACAATACTCCCCGAACTTCCCTTGGTAGGGCAAGTCCTTGGCACGAGTCAGACTCTCCTAGATCCCAAATTATCCTAACACAAATCTAATTCGATTCCTGACTATCTCCCTTGGTAGGGCAGCTAACCAGTTCACAACTTCGACTCGCAGTACAAGGACTCTCTTAGACCTACGCGAAGGATTGATATTGACTGTCAGTGGGTACCGCAGAGTCAAGATCACAAAGTCTCACAAGACCTAAGACTCACATAAGCACATTCACAATCAGTTCATGTTATGATCAATTGCCATTGGAATATTCACACCGACCTCAGTCGGTACCGTAGACCTAAATGTGAAGTTAATCTAGAGTGCAAATCATCAAACATAACAAGTGCAGAAATATGAACATGAATGAACACAGATAAATTCCATTTCAATTGTCTCAAATAAGCTAGAGATCCATACAATTGAACCTCAAGACAGTATGATCTAAGGAAGGGAAAAGAGAGAGAAAATCCTAATCTAAACTATGAACCCTAATCTAAGGATGCTATGCTCTCTGTGCGGCCGCTTCTCTCTTCTCCCCCTCGATCTCTTATAGGTTTGCTCCAGTAACTTTGGTCAAGTAAGCTTCCAGGAACTTTCCTTCATTCACGGAGATCTCACCACGTGTTCTGCAGATATGAAATAATACTGAAGTGAGGACACGTGTTTAATGAAAGACTTAACGAGTAAGGAAATTCATCGCATTTCATCAAACACTTAGAACCCGTAAGAACGACATTTCAAATGCTTTGCTTGTGTGAGCTTAAGTTTGTGTGTGCCATATGCAAAGGTTGAGGGAGTAGTGCATGTGCAAGTGTGCGAATGGTGAAGTGAGCACAGGATGTATGAACATGCAAAAACATGAAAATGCATGAAAGGAAAAATAATAAAATGTGCATGTGTGTGGTGTGAGTGGTGCGGGCGCATGGTGCGGCCGCACCGTGTGGTGTGTGTGTGGTACGGCCGCATGGTGCGGCCGCACCGTGAAAAGTGTGTGTGGTACGGCCGCACCATGTTATGTGTGTGTTTGTCTGTGTAGTGTGTTAGTGTGTGTTTGTGAGGTGTGTGCTGAGAGTTTGTGAGGTGCAAGAGTGTGAGGTTATGTGAGTTTGAGTTGTGTGCCGTGACTTTCATGAATTGTGACTTTTGTGAGTAGTGAGTTGTGACTTGAGTGAATAGTGAATTGTGACTTGAGTGAATAAATGCAACATTTTGTAACTAAATTCGCAGCACTCAAGTCAATCTCCATAACACTCAATTGTAATCAATATAACACACAAGTCACGTAATCAAGCATCGATTCACAAGTTATTCCAGGCAAGAGACTAACAAAACAGAGCAAATAAGTCGGCACAATGCCGACTTATCATCCCCCCACACTTTAATCTTTGCTAGTCCCGAGCAAAGTAGAGAAATAACTAAGCTCTTGTCCATCCCACATTCAAACACTCACAACATCATCGACAGTCCATTTACAAAATTTTCGCATGCAACAAAAAGATATGAGCAGTGAGTTTACAATTCATCTGACTTACACAATTTATCGAGTAAGGTGCAAGGAATAAAGACCAAACCGTCAGCGTGCATTGTGTGCTGAGAGTTTCTTATGCTTCCTCACACTGTCTAAGCAGAGTACTCAAGTAGACACTTAACAAAATTCTTGCACTACAATCTGTTGTCCACACACACGAACACTTTAAACATTAAAAGATAAGAGCTATAAGTTGTCTATGCTAAGCTTACTGGGGTTTTTCCCCTGGGGTTTCCCCCTTATTCAATGCACATTGGTGCTTATTATTGATGCCAGGGTTTTGTGGCTCTTTTTTCCCTTTATTTGCATAATTCCGCACAACTTTGTGTTCATGTGTGTCTTTAATAGACTATATATTCACAATGCAATAATAAGTGTTTACGAGTAGAAAGCACATACAAGTAAGGAATCATAATCTCTCTCCTATGTCAAAATTGGTACTGGCGTTTCTATCTTACTTTGACATCGCACTTTACTCAGCAAATTGTATGCATCAAATGTATACTGTAAAACTCAAAAATTTTTCACGCATGAATCATTGAATACATTTATGGTTTTGTCGATGGTGTTGGGAGTGCGAGTGTTTTGGAGTGTGCAAGTGTGCTGGATAGACTGGCCAGTGGAATTTATCACAACACAACAACAAACAATCACATTTATCGCATTTATCGCAACAACAAGGAGTGCTAGTCACTGACTTGTTTTTCTTTTCCGCAACAACACAAATTTATTCATCCTACATGCTTACTAATGTACTACACACCACCACCATTTCCCTTTTATACCCAAAGCAACACAACAGAATAAATTCTTAAGCAAAGGCACTGGGCCTTACAAACACAAGCATTCCTTAAAGCTTAGAGGTCAGGCAACCACACACAGCATCTTCACAGGCCAACATCCCCAATAGCATATCTCCCCCCACACTTGAAATTAACAATGGTCCCCATTGTGGAAAAGGAAAGAGACTACCGCGTTTAAGCTCGGTGGAGGCTGGTTGGAAAAATTGGAGAAACCCAGGAAAGAGGATTGTGCATTTCAGAAATTTGGTGTACTTGATCCAGCATTCGAGCTCATCCTTTCCACTTGCACACCCCCACACTTGGACTCATGAATCCTTGCACCAAAAGAACACAACTCATTATATGGATAAATCATATATTCATGTAGCACACTAACCATGTTTTTCATCTCAAAACAGAACTCCATGCAATAAAGGCATCCCCCTACTGCACTATGTTCATGGCATGTTTAAATTTCATACATGGTCACCAAGTCACATTTTCTACGATATACATGAAAGCCCTACCAACTAGACAACATTCACCTCAAATAAATCATGAAAGTTCAAGAAGGTATTTCCCGCAATTAATAGAGTCCAAGAAATCACAAGGGAATGAGCTCATACCTTATACTGTTCAAATATGAGTGAATATTGACTCATTGGAAACTTGGTATTAAAGTGGTGGTGCTACATAACCTACTGTGCGAGAGTGTGAGATTGTGACTTGTGATGTGCAAGAGAGTAGAGAAAAAAAATGTTGTGTGCAAGTGAGTGTCACACCATGACCTTGGGTCATGGTGGTGTATAATATGTCCAGTTAATAGCACTTTGCCAACACCCCCACACTTGGCATTTAAGAGGCCCTTGCTTGAGGCTCCTGCACAAGAGACAACTGACTACATAAACAAAACAAAAGCAAAAGTGACTAAAAACATCAAACATCAATTTATTCAAGAGAAGTGGATTAAGTAGTTCTGGATTTATTCAGTCTCCAGCTAGACTTTATTCATGACCTCCTTCTTCAAGATTCAGAGTATCCATCTCTGTACCAGAAGAATCCTTTTTCATGAGCACCCCTTTTTCTCCAGTATGGAACTGGACAAATATTTTCAGGAAAGAGGTGTTGGAGCTCATGCACATGGGAAACAATCTCAATAAATTCCATTTTATACCATGTATGTTCCCCCATAGGAAACAACTCTTTCACCTCTTCCACCACCTTTGGCTCTGAAATCCTGCAAGGCTGAACCACAGATTGTGTATCCATAGTCTCAAAAAATTTATCAGTAATTTCCAAAATGGATGCATCAACAAAGCAATTCTCCACCATGTTAGTAATTCCTTTACACAGCATTAAATCTTCATCAAACAAGCCAACATATGGATCAATTAGAGTCATTTCTTTGTTAACGAAATTCGATTCACTATGCACACTTAACAAAGGCATCTCAATGTCCTCTATTTGTTGATCACCATTCACAACTACAGATTCATGTATAATTTCAAGATTTGGCTGATCAACAAAGTGCTCAATGATCATGTTGTCATTTTCATTAACCAGTGCAAAATTAATTTCATTCATGCTGACATATGGTTTAATGAGAGTTGTCTCTGTACATGTCTCTGTACATGCTATAGGGCATTCAAGTGAAGGAAATGTGTCTAAAGGAAGTCTAACATCATCAATGTTCTCATAGGACTTCATGGATTCAACATAAGACCTTCCATTAGACAAACCCCCAATTTGATAGTAAGAAACCAAAAAGGCCCTAAATTCATCATATGTAAGCTCATAACTGGAGACATCATTCGCATCAGAAGGACTCGAATGTTCATGCACAATAGATTAATCCATAGAGCACTCACGTATGACATCTCTAACATTTGTAGTCCAACTCACTTGGACAGTTTAAACCGCAATCAATGTTGGCATTCATATTAAAAAAATTTTCCTCGAGAGTTGGTGTTTTAGAAATGAGATATATACCTTCCGATTGGCCTTCACATCCCTGTTGTGGCTCTTGAGCTTTCTCTGCCAATTTAGCCATCCTTGTTCCCTCTCTATCCAGTCTGTCCAAAATCTGGAACAACATGTTTCTCACTTTTTCATCTTCTCCAAAATTAGACTCATTGCTTTGTTGTTGGTCATGCCATGATTCATAATATCTTGGTGGGGAGCAGTTGCCAAATATTCTAGGTGTTGGTCGTGTGTCATCCATCCAATCTGGTGGGTAATCATGATAAGGCTCAAAAGAATCCCCAAAACACCTAGACATAATTGACCTCTTGTGGAGTGCACAGTTCAATTTCAGATAAATTCCAAATCCCCTGCTCTTACCACAACTTGAATACAACCGACTAGAACACAGAACAACAAAAACCGAAATTTACTAACACAAAATCTAACACACCAAAAACGAGAAAATCACACAAAAGCAGAATGACAAAAACACCAAAAAATTCAACAAGTCAAGAGAACAACTGATCTCCAACAACCGTGCCTTCCCCGGCAATGGCGCCATTTTTTTATGGGAGGCTAGTCGTATTACCTCATCAAATATCCTAACACTACTATAGTAGTTGTGAGAGGGATCGTATCCACAGGGAAGGTTTGGTTGTTTAGAGACCAGTTTGTTCACTCAACAATACATAAGCATGAAATGAAATGAAGACAACAAGATAGATGCAAGCTACTATGAATGAATGCAAGTTAAGAATGGATGCAAGGTTAGTATGCAAGCACTGCCTTGAGGATGAATCAATTGGTACGGATCTCTCCCTATTATCATTGACTTGTGTAAACAAATGTGAGGTGACTTTTCCTGCTAGTGAACTGGGATTGATCAACTTGGTAGTTCTCACAACCCAGACTCACAATACTCCCCGAACTTCCCTTGGTAGGGCAAGTCCTTGGCACGAGTCAGACTCTCCCAAATCCCAAATTATCCTAACACAAATCTAATTCGATTCCTGACTATCTCCCTTGCTAGGGCAGCTAACCAGTTCACAACTTCGACTCGCAGTACAAGGACTCTCTTAGACCTACGCGAAGGATTGATATTGACTGTCAGTGGGTACCGCAGAGTCAAGATCACAAAGTCTCACAAGACCTAAGACTCACATAAGCATATTCACAATCAGTTCATGTTATGATCAATTTCCATTGGAATATTCACACCGACCTCAGTGGGTACCGAAGAACTAAATGTGAAGTTAATCTAGAGTGCAAATCATCAAAAATAACCAGTGCAGAAATATGAACATGAATGAACACAGATAAATTCTATTTCAATTGTCTCAAATAAGCTAGAGATCCATACAATTGAACCTCAAGACAGTATGATGTAAGGAAGGGAAAAGAGAGAGAAAATCCTAATCTAAACTATGAACCCTAATCTAAGGATGCTATGCTCTTTGTGCGGCCGCTTCTCTCTTCCCCCCCTCGATCTCTTATAGGTTTGCTCTAGTAACTTTGGTCAAGTAAGCTTCCAGGAACTTTCCTTCCTTCACGGAGATCTCACCACGTGTTCTGCAGATATGAAATAATGCTGAAGTGAGGACACGTGTTTAATGAAAGACTTAACGAGTAAGGAAATTTATCGCATTTCATCAAACACTTAGAACCCGTAACAACGACATTTCAAATGCTTTGCTTGTGTGAGCTTAAGTTTGTGTGTGCCATATGCAAAGGTTGAGGGAGTAGTGCATGTGCAAGTGTGCGAATGGTGAAGTGAGCATAGGATGTATGAACATGCAAGAACATGAAAATGCATGAAAGTAAAAATAATAAAATGTGTATGTGTGTGGTGTGAGTGGTGCGGGCGCATGGTGCGGCCGCACCGTGAAAAGTGTGTGTGGATGCGGCCGCACCGTGTTATGTGTGTGTGTGTTTGTGTAGTGTGTTAGTGTGTGTTTGTGAGGTGTGTGCTGAGAGTTTGTGAGGTGCAAGAGTGTGAGGTTATGTGAGTGTGAGTTGTGTGCCGTGACTTTCATGAATTGTGACTTTTGTGAGTAGTGAGTTGTGACTTGAGTGAATAGTGAATTGTGACTTGAGTGAATAAATGCAACATTTTGTAACTAAATTCGCAGCACTCAAGTCAATCTCCATAACACTCAATTTTAATCAATATAACACACAAGTCACGTAATCAAGCATCGATTCACAAGTTATTCCAGGCAAGAGACTAACAAAACAGAGCAAATAAGTCAGCACAATGTCGACTTATCATTTGGTTCCCCTCATTTGCAGGCTGCTAAAAATCTAAGCTCACAGTGTGCTAATTCATCATGCATTTGTCAATTGCATTGTTGAGTTTAATACTTTAATTGCTTCTTTAATGAGACATCTGAAAATTCATTACCAAAACTATAACTTCTATTCAATGCAATTAAAAGCCCTTTTGTTAATCCAATTTGTCACAGTAATGGGGTGATGGGATTGTCATTTCCTTTCTCTTGTTTTATTGTAGTCAATATAAAGTGGGATTGCTTTTATCATCCTAGACAGAAAGGACAGAAACCAGTAGGAAAATACCATTTCATTTAATAGTAGAATAAACACTTTTGTTGTTTTTCTAGGTTTCAATTCGACTGGATTTAGCACCATAATAAAAGCTGGGAAATTTTTAGATATGGGGTTTGCTTCTTTTCCTTAAAACTTCACTCACAAGTTGTTAATGATAAAAATATTGACTTAATAACTTGAAAAACAAAATTCTTCATGTGTAAACTCAAATACAAAGTTGTACACTTTGGCATCAATCCACCAACTTATAAGATAATCTTGATGAAAAGGTCAATGAGGCATTGCTTCTTTTTCAGTTTGACAATGGGCTGGAGAAAGTGCAGAATTCAAGAATTGTATTGTATAGTGCGTAAACATTCTCAACTTTCAAAGTTTTCTAGTGAGTCTGGCTCTTGTAACTCATACTATCATTGAAACAACACAACTTTGGAAAGCAATAGACAAAAATTCCTTGAGAAAATTGGTAAGCTCACTGCTGCCACAACTAAATAATCAATCCATCATCAAAATCATTTGCCTACAAAAGGTAAAAAAAAAGCAAGAGAAAAACCAAAAAGAAGAAGAAAAAAAAATTCTTCACTGTTGCTTTTATTGGAGTTTATCCATAACAATAATGAAACTGAAAGCTGTACATTAGTAATGTTGTTTTGGCTATTAAAATTTCCACCTATCTTGTTGGGTAGGTCGCTTTCTATTAACCCTGCATTCGTTATGGAACACGTGGGAAGTAGACCATTATCAAGACGGCTACAGAGAAGAAAATAAAATTTGGATAAATTTGTCGCTCATTTCTCACTAACCTGCTCAGTGCTGCTGGCTGCTGCCATTGCCAATAATATCATCATGCTCTGATGCCAGCCAAAATGGCAAAATTCTCGGGGCATAAAAGTCGCCAGTCCACCAGGGATTTTCTCAAATTTCGAAAAAATATCTGCTAAAAATAGTATCTAAAACTGAAATAGACGAAATAACAGTACATAACAATACCAATTAAGCACACATGATTGAGCAGAAGATTCTAGTTGTCAGTAGAAAACCATGCATAATCTCCTCACCGTATCTCAGCATAATCATTTTTTTAAATTCTAAACAAATCAAGGTTCAAGCTGAAACAAAATGTAAATTGTTGTGGCCAAGCCCAACTGAAATCCAAATGTAAAATGCAAACATAAGCACACAATTAAGCCATTTCAACCCAATATGAGACCATGCTAGCAAAGAACACAACAAACTACTAGATGCTCCTACTTGCCTTTTCTAGAATAAACTATTCTTCTAGAAATATAACATATTTTGAGACAAACATTTTTTGTTCGTTGAGATTATAAAAGTAATATAAAAAACTTTATTTTGGACATTCTACAAAATAGTATATATGAAATTTTGTATCAAATTTATCAGATTTGACCTTTTATAAAATATGGGACACTCCCAAATATTTTGGTTCTTTCCTATTTCATATCTCATATAAGGTAGAATCGATAGGTTTAAATGGAAAATAATTTAAAAGATCAAATGCAATATTTAGGGTATATTCTCAAAATAATTTTGTGAGAATTGTATTGCTCATCATTAACCGAATAATATCTAATAAAATTTGATTATTACTTTAATAAGAAACAAATTCTTTTTTATTAAGATAATTATAAAATTCTTGACTCAAGTATCCCCAATTTCGATCTTAATCAAAATATTTGAATACTTTTATCAAGTCATTTTTCAACTTCAATTTTGTATTCTTTGAACTCTTCAAATAATTTAGTTATATACTTTAATAAGCACATATATGATTATATCTAATATAATCATTTGAAGTATGCAAAACTTTCTCTAATTAGAATTAACATAGGTCTATATACATCAATATGTATTAGACTTAATAATTCAGTAGATCTTTCACCTTTTTAAGTAAAAGGTAAATTAGTTATTTTCTAATAAATAAAAATGACATTTATCAAATGATTTATAATAAAGTGATTCCAAATAAACATCTTTATGTAATTTGACTATGTGCTTCTTATTTATATAATCATATCTACAGCGTTAGACATTAAACTATCAATTTTTATTTCTCTGTGTTTATGTTTGAAAACTGGATTATCTAAATCAAATATATAAAGTTTGTTATTCAATTTACTAGTAACATAAAATATTTTCGCAATAAAAAGAACAACATTTATTCTTTTGTATTATTGTAAATCTATTCATGTCAAATATGAAAAGAAATAGTATTTTGATAAGTAATGATCATAACAATCCTTTATATTAAGGATTAATCTTCTGAATAAAGAAAACTTTGTATTTCTATGGTTAATGTAACAACTCTTGCCGCATTCAATTACTATATGTAGAAATATATTTTCTTTACTCAACTTTTTACTTATTAGTAAATCTTGCATATTTATATAAATATGAGATCCAAATCTGGTATCTAATACCCAAGATTTTATTTTATAAGTAGAAAAATTTATTTCAATTATAAACATATTTAAAGTAGAAACCTTACCAAGTTTCTTCTGCTTCAAAATATTGATGAATCGTTTAATTCAATTTTCAGTGTCTATCTTGATAGAGTATAGTGAAATCTAATACCCTATAGATCTTTTGTCTTTATTATTGTGTGTTAATCTTAAGCGCCTTTTTATTGATCTTCTTAAGATCAGGGTCCAACTTCATTTTCTTGGAAGACTCAACTATTAATACAATTTCCCTTTTCTTCTTGATTGAATCATTTGTTGTCTTATTAAGCAATTGAAGAAATATTTAGATCTCAACTTTGTCCATAACAAAAATTAAAAAAATCTAATTTTTCAATGAGACTAATCACCTTTAACACATTAGATGATACTAAAGATTATTTGCCATTTTGCTCCAAATAATTTCATAAGAGAGATATCATATATCTTCAATTTTAACTCTTATATCATACATCATTTCATCTAATGAAATATTGTAAAAGCATACATATTCACATACAACTATTGTAATTAAGATTCATGAATGCTTTTTAGCATAAGACAATATACATTATCAAAATCATCTTTATGTTTCTGATATGTATCTTTGATTATTTAATCAATAACATCATTAAGAAAAAAAATTTTAAGGACATAAATCAACTTCTCATACCTAAAAAAATTTTTAGGTTGTAAAATTCAATCTATAAAATTTGAGCAATTAATTTATTGTCAAACAATATATTATAGATAATTTTCTACAGCAGAAAATAGAGATAGAAAAATATTTCATATTTATGCAATAAGAAAAACCAAAATAAAATAAATGGACTTATAAAATTTTTTATATTTGCTCCCACTATTTTATTCAAATCAATATCCCTTTAATTGATTCGAGAATTTTCACAAAAATCTTAGTGTCTAGAATCTTATTTTAATTATATTAATCTTGAGTTTGCCTAACAAATCAAAACAATTTCAACAAGTAGGTAACAATTGCTAATTACAACAATTTGTAACTTCTAGATAGTTAGGCCATCAACTCTTGATATACATATCAGATATGTCCCCTAACACTTTGCCTCAAAGACGTTTTACTTTGAGTTAGCCCAATGATGAGTGTATAAATCTTGAGCCCGTAAAGGACGAATTAGAAGAAGACACATGGACATATTTTGACTGTGGAGTGGGATGATGCGGCGATGTGAAAAGACCGACAAAATGGTCATATGGCTGTGACATTGTTAGTGATGTGACTAGGTTGGCGTACGGCATCCAGCTGCCCATGTGGCGCCGCGCTGCCTATACTAGGCCCCACTATTCCATAATAGTGACCAATAGGTTCAAATTTCCATCTCTATAATTGTTACCCCTACTCCATTTTGAAAAGGGAAGAGACAAGAAGAATAAACTTAATCTTATTGAACCATCAAAGCTTTCATGGGAAATATCCTGCGGAAGACAATGATAGGGGTGCTCTTCTTGCAGTTGTGGTTAGGTCGGAAGGACATAGTCAACTGCTACGTTCGAGGAGTTGAGTCGATCTCTCAATCAGATCCATTAATTGGCGCCAACCGTGGGGACCTCTTTGAGCCAGCTCCGACCTACCCATGTCGCAGCACTCTGTGATAGGATCGAGTACCCCAAAAGGTGACCAAGAGGTGACCTTGTAACTTTGACCTTCCCGAGATGAGGAGCAGGAAGGTATTTAGGGGAAGATGGGATCAAATGATGCTTAAGATGAGGGACTTGGAACACATAGTGCAACATATATACGAGCCTATCGGCCACCACCACCGCCACCGGACTTTTCCAAGAAATCCTTTGCTCAGATTTTTTCTAAGAACGAACAACCACTACTGGCCTTCCGGCTTACCTCACATAAGGGGGAGGTTGCTATAAAGATTTCTTCAACGGCTATCGACAAACTGTCGGCCCCGTTTAAATATGCACTGGTTGGGAAATTTTCTCATGGGCGGCCGCTGTTGGAGGAGATCAGGCGTACTTTTGCGTTTTCTCGAAGTGGGGCTGATTGACTACGGGCATGTACTTTTGCATTTTCTCTCTGAGGCAGACTTTCATCGCGTCTGGACTAGGGGCATTTGGCAGATTGGGAAGTTTCCGATGCGAGTCTTCAAGTGGTCCCCTTCGTTTCAAACTTCAAATGAAACTTCTGTTGTACCAGTTTGGTTTGAATTGCCAGGATTGCCTTTCCATCTGTTTGATATTGGTGTCCTCTTTTCCATCATGAAAGCTGTGGGCGTGCCTATCTCTGTTGATGCCGCGACCCTCAACCTGTCAAGACCGAGTGTTGCTAGGGTTAATGTTGAAATTGATCTGTTACGGACCATTCCTGCCAGAATTTGGATTGAACATGGTGATGAAGGAGATGGGTTTTGGCAGAGTATTGTGCCTATTAATTTGCCTGAATATTGCTCCACATGTTTTAGGCAAGGGCACTCGCATGTAGGATGTAACCTGAATGAATCACGGCATCAAAAACAGTGGCAGATGAAACCCCCTGTCAAAGAAAATCCTTTGCCAACTTTGACGGTGAAGGACTTAAACTCAGATCTTCCAGATGTAGTGGCCTCGCCTATGAAGATTTTGACAAGGAAGTCCCCTGTGGCTGTGAATGAAATTCCACAGTTGCAGATGACTACGATTGGTGAAGGTAGGGGTCAGTCGGATATGGTAAAGGATAAAGGTGCACAGGTGGAGAATGAAGGCAGTAAAGTCAATGATAATTCTGCGGTGCCGGATGTCAATGTTTTAGCCAATACTACAAAGGAGACCGGCTCTGGGATTGTTCAGGTTGGTAACCCAGTTCACAAATCTTGTGAAATTATAAATAATGTAGAAACTGTATCATCTTCAGGTGTTATAGATGGATGTGAGTTTGGTCAATTGAATTTTCTTAACCAAGTACATGTGCCTATTGTGTCTGATATTGCACTTGTATGTGATCCGGATGTATTAAAATTGGATGGGAATAATTTTGAGGGTTTGCATGAATTGGATTCCACAAAATTGAATGTACATGATGCGGATTTGGTAGACACTGGTTTGGGAAATTTGAGTAATCATCAGAACCTCGTTTTAACAAAGGCTTGGCAGAATCTTGCAAGTGGTGCGGGATGCATGGGAGGTCTCAATTTATGCTCGGCCGCTGGTACGGTTTTGTATGAAACTAAAACATTTAAAAAAGGCCTTGATTGTATGGAATTTCCATAAGGTAGGAGATGTTTTTGAAGGAGTAAGAGCTGCTGAGGAGAATGTCCAGAGGGCGGAGATGGTTTTGGAAATGGAAGATAATACTGCTGCCCGCGCCAGTCTTAGTCATGCACGGTCGAAACTTCAGCTTGCCTTGCATGATGAGGAACTTTACTGGAGACAGAAATCTCATGTGAAGTGGCTTGAGGGTGGTGATATGAACACGAAATTCTTTCATGCATATATTAAAGCAAAGAGGAACAGATCGGGTATTAAGATGATCAGAGGGGCGGATGGGCAGTTGCTTCATGAAGAGAGTGATATTAGGGATGCTGTGGTGGATTTTTTCAAGAATTTATTGACTGGGGACTCTCCTGCAGTGGATTATTCACAGTTGGGTGTGATTCCATATCTGTTGGATGACCGGGATAATTGCGTTCTGGAATCGGACCTAACTATGGAGGAAGTCCGGTTGGCATTGGAAGATATTGATGATTCAAGTGCTCCTGGCGCCGATGGTTTTTCTAGTTGTTTTTTTAAAGTGGAGTGGGAGATTATTAAGGGTGATCTTCTACAGGCTGTAATGGAATTCTTCAGTGGGGCTGAGCTTCCTCGGGGTATTACGGCAACAACGCTGGTTTTGATTCCTAAATGTGATAACCCACAGAGTTTTACGGATTTCAGGCCAATTCGCTTATGTAATGTTATCAATAAGCTCATAACTAAGATTCTTGCCAATCGATTACGAGCGTTTCTTCCAAGATTAATTTCGCCTCAGCAGAGTGCCTTTGTAAAGGATCGGGCTATTTCGGATAATGTACTGTTGGCCCAGGAGTTGGTGTGCTCGATGGCAACAAAATCTCGGAAGGGAAGGGTGATTTTTAAACTTGACATGATAAAAGCTTATGACAGGGTTTCCTGGGTTTTTCTATGTGGTATTTTGCGACGGTTTGGTTTTGGAGAAAGGTGGATTGATATGGTGTGGAGATGTGTGTCTAACTGTTGGTTTTCGGTCATGGTCAATGGAGATCCGTCTGGTTTTTTTCGATCTACCAAAGGTTTGAGACAAGGTGACCCATTTTTGCCTGCATTGTTTATTTTGGTCGCGGAATTTTTCTCTAGACGGCTTAATGGTTTGTTGGATCAGGGAGATTTTTCTCCGTTTCGGGTTCCTAGGAATGCTCCTCCAGTGACACATCTTGCATATGCTGATGATATTCTGATTTTTTCATCTGGGGACCGGGATTCAATTAAGGCGGTGTGTAAGGTAATTGCTGAATATGAGGAGGTCTCTAGACAAAAGGTTAATATAGAAAAGAGTAATTTTATTATTGATACTAGATCGCCTCTTGTGGTCCGTCGGAGGGTAGCTCGAATTACTGGTTTTGCCCAAGGCTTTTTTCCATTTAAGTATCTGGGTTACCCGTTATATGTTGGGAGGAAAAGATCTATTTTCTTCCAGGATTGGTGTCTTCGGTTCACCGGCGTCTTATGGGGTGGCAACACAAGTTTTTATCATTTGGGGGACGAATCGTTCTGATAAAGCATGTCCTCGCTTCTCTGCATTCACATATATTGGCTATTTCGTTGCCTCCGCAGAGTGTAATTCAACAAGTTTCTCGGTTGTGTGCGAGATTTTTTTGGGATAGTCCTCTTATGACCCGGAAACAAAGCTGGATTTCTTGGGATACGCTTTGTCATCCTAAAGACGAAGGTGGTGTTGGGTTTCGGGATTTTGAGGATATTGCGGAGTCATTTGCTGCTAAATTATGGTGGGAATTTCGGGTTCAGAAATCTTTTTGGGCTCAATATATGTATGCGCGATATTGTCATGCGGAGCACCCGGCGTTGGTTCGAACATCTTGGAATGATTCCAATGTCTGGCGTCGTATGCTTGATGTTCGTTCGGTTTGTGAAAGATTCGTGGGATGGTTGTGGGAGATGGTGATCTTGATCTCTTTCATGATAATTGGCGTAAGGTGGGTGTTTTGTCAACGTTTGCCACGGGAAATGGCCATTCACGAATGAAGGACTTTTGTATAAATGGAATGTGGGAGCTTTCTCATCTTTCTCTTCCAGTGGATATTCTAAATATGGTGGCTGAATTGACTTTATCGACAACAAAAGCTTACCCGGTATGGATGTGTGATTCAAATGAGAGATTCTCAGTCTCTTCGGCATATAATCTTATTCGATCTAAGCGACCTCAGTATAGTGTATTTCAACGTATTTGGCAACCAGGAATAGCGTATAAGATTTCCTTTTTTCTTCTTTGTCTATGTTATGGAAGGGTTCCGCTGGCTCATTGGTTAGGGAAGATGGGTTTTCATGGTCCTTCCCCATGTTTATGTTGTGTTATACCGATGGAGGAGACGCTTGATCATGTGTTTGGATGGGGAAGTTTTGCTATAATGGTTTGGGGTTATTGTGGTAAGGCGGTGGGGGTTCGTCAACTGCCTCGGGCTTGGAGAGATAACTGTCTGTTGTGGAGGAGTTTAAAAGGAAATGGGTATGGTAAGGTGCTCTTTAATTGGATACCATGTTTTATATCTTGGCACTTATGGAAGAGAAGGAATGCTGAGTTTTTTTAGGGCAATGGAGTATCTTGGGAACGGTTATGTGAATTGGTGTTGAAGGATTTGTTGCTGTTATGGGGATTGGAATAATTTTGTCGATGTGGTGCTAGGACTCTCCATACCTATAGCGATTACTCGGGTATGCTGGCTAATGCCTCCTCAGGGTTGTTTGAAACTGAATGTTGATGGCTGTTCTTGGGGGAACCCGGGAATGGGTGGTGGTGGTGCACTGATTAGGGATTCTTCGGGAAGACTGATTGCAGCTAGAGCCATGGGTTTTGAATTTGTGACGAGTCTAGAGGCTGAGGCCCTTGCGCTATTAGTGGGCCTGGAGTTGTGTGAACGGTTTGCTTGCACTAATGTTCTGGTCAAATCTGATTCCAAGTTGTTGATATTGTTGGTGTCTTGGGGAGGACATGTTCCATGGAAACTTCGGGATATTGTGGACAGATTAAAGGAATTTACTTGTGTGGTGTCGATGCAGCATATTTTCAGAGAGGCGAATCAGTCAGCAGATGGGCTTGCGCAGGAAGGAAGTCGTAGACAGATGGATTTGGTATTTACTAGTTTTGGAGAACTCCCGCGGGAGGTACGAGGGTGCTTTAATATGGATCGTTTAATGGTCCCGAATTTTCGGGTGCGTAGGAAGTCGGTGTAATCTCTTGCTGATCGTTCATTATTGCTTCTATCATTTGTAACTTTGGTTATTTTTAATAATATTTAGGGGGTGGCGTCCCTAATACATTAGCCAAAAAAAAAATGAATGGAAAGAAGAATGGTTTTGCGGAAGCCCAAGTGGCCGAGCCAAGGTCTAATGACAAAAAGAGAAATGGGACATCTGAATGCCCATTCGTTCTCGACCGGGCCTTCCAGTTCAAAGGAAAGGGTAAGACTGAAGTGGTGCCCCACAATGAGCTCACCCTGCTGAACACGACCAGGGCAGAGATCCTTACCATGGTGCAAGTGAAAAGAATCCTCATGTGCCATAGACCAATGACCATTTCGGATACGCGTTCCAATCAACACACGGCCACGATACCAATGAGTGCCACGATTTGATATAGGAGATTGAGAGGGTAATCAGAAGAGGAGAACTGAAGCACTTCGTGGCAGAAAAGAGCCAAGGTGAGGAAGGAAGCAGTACGGCCGATTCCCAAATAAGAGACATGAGAGAAAAAGTAAGACCGAGAAGGAAAGAAACCCCAAAGCGGGACCATTGGCAGGAGTAATTCATACCATAATAGGAGGACCCTAGGAAGACTCAAATTTTGCACGAAAGAAATACGCTCGGGCGCCTGAGGGGCCAACACCCAAAAGAAAGACATGTCATAAGACGTGATCCAAATAGTCTTCTCTGATGACGACTTCTTCTTGGGGGGAGGGCAATGTGACGATCCCTTAGCAATAGAGATTGTGATATCTAACTTCTTGGTGAAAAGGGTTCTGATGGATAATGGGAGCTCAGCAAATATTATGTACAAAGTAGTGTTCGATTCACTCAAGTTCGACAGGCAAAGCATAGGCCCGGTAAAAACCCTGCTAGTCGGCTTCTCGGGCAGAGTTGTGCGTCCTAAGGGAAGAGTAAAATTTCTCGTGACGATGGGTTCAGGAGAAGTCTCTAGAACTGAGGTCCTCGATTTTCTCATATTCAAGGGAAACTCGGCATACAACATCTGGCTCGGGAGACCAGGGATACACGCTTTCGAGGAAGTATATTCAAACCTCCATTACATAATGAAGTTCACAACCAAGGCCGGGACGTGACCGTAAAGGGAAACCAGAAAGAAACCAGGATGTGCTATATTGCTACTTTGAAAGAGGCAGATCGGGAAAGCGTCCTCACCACAGAGCACCTTTTCTTACTCGACACAAAACTGCAAGGGATGTAGCATCAAGTAGAAATCGAGAAATTTGTTCTGAACGACGACTATCCTGATCAAACTATGAGATATGGCACGAGTTGCAGGGAAGATTAAAGGAACAAATCATAAGACTGCTGAGAGAATACAATGAGATATTCGCCTGGTCAACGAATGATATGCCAGGAATCCCGAGGAGCGTTATCAGTAGAGACTCGGGGTAGACCCAAGACATAAACCTGTAAAGAAAAATAAGAGAACATTTGCCTCCAAGCGGAGCCAAGTAATCAACATGGAGGTTGACAAATTGCTAATGGTGAGGATAATACGCGAGGTAGATTACCTCAAGTGGCTCGCAAATCCCGTCTTGGAAAAGAAGGCAGACGGTGACTGGCGGATGTGCGTGAACTTCACGGATCTCACAATAAAGCCTGCCCAAAAGATTCTGCTCGGTCCTAATGATTGATATCCTGGTGGATTCCACCTCAAGTTTTGTATGGCTGTGCTTTCTACACGCATATCGAGGGTATATCAATCTTCTTGAGCCAGAATGACGACGAAAAAATGTCGTTCATTACTTACCGAGGAATCTATTGCTATACGACGATGCCTTTCGGTCTAAATAATGTTGAGGCTACGTTGCAAAGGTTGGTGAATAGATTGTTCAAGCAGCAAATAGGTCAGAACATAGAGGTATACATAGACAACATGCTCATAAAAAGCAAGGAGTCAAGTCTAACTCGCAACATGAGAGAGGCATTTGAGATAATTAGATTAGTGGGAATGAGACTAAACCCAACCAAGTGCACATTCGGAGCGAGGCATAGAGGCCAACCCCGAGAAGGTGAGGGCGATTCTTGAGATGAAGTCGCCGAGGTTGGTAAAAGAAATGCAGAAATTGTCTGGATGTCTGATAAGTCGGGTTTATACCGACTAATATATTACGATTCCTTGAGCTTTTGTATGGATTTGTTGTGAAAATCTTACTTGATGCATGACTTATGTGTGAAAATGTTCATGAATGGATTTGTGATAAGTCGGGTTTGTACCGACTTATTTGTTTCACTTGTTTGATCTTTTGTATAAACTTTTCATGAAAATGATGACAGATGAACAAGTATGTGGTTGAAATGTTTACATCCGGTGAAATGTGGGAATTGGCTAAGAGTTGTGTTTTTGTGAAGAAAGTAATGATTTTTGAGTTATGTAACACTCTTGGTCATGCACCACATTAAGTCCGAAGCACTCCACTACACAAGTTCACTACACAACACTTGCTTGCACACACTTCACACACTCCGCACAAGCCACTCACGCACACTTGCTTTGGTTGACCGTCATTTGGCAGAATACGTGGCACTCACCTCGCCTAAGGAGGAAACTTCCAGGAAGCTTAAGCAGACACATGGCATTCTCCCCGTGAAGAAAGGAAATTTCAAGAAAACATCATCGGCACCTCCACGGGGAGAAAAGTATAAAAGGCAGAGATATATCAGAAAAAGGAGGATTTTTCGGAGGCGGCCGCACACAACACAACATAGCATTCTTAGATTAGGTTCACAGTTTAAATTAGGTTCTTTTCTCTCTTTTCCCTTTCATACATTTTACTGTCTTGAGGATCAATTGAATGGATCTTTAGCCTATTTGAGACATTCAGATTGCTCATTGCGTGTTTGATATTGTTTCATATATCTATTTGACGTTTTATTTCAATGCTTACTCACTCATGCTTAAGTCCTTCATGTGATTTTCGGTACCCACTGAAGTCAATCTAGTGCTATTAATGGAAATTGAAATAACATCACTAGAATAGGGAACAACTTGGATGAGTCCTATGATCTGTGTATGGTTGCGACTTCAATTGTGCAGTACCCACTGACAATTAAAGTCAATATAATGGAAAAGACTTAGGATTATTTGAACATTAGAACTTGAACTTTGGATGACAGACTTGTCTGGGGGAGTTAGGGTTCTAGTGTCAGATAGGGATCGGGAATTAGGAAGCCGAGCCTAGGTCTTGCCCTACCAAGGGAAGACGGAGGAGTATGGTGAATTAGGGTTGTGAGACCTACCAAGGAGATCGACCCTAAGCTCACTAGAAGGTCGATCCCCTCATTCATGCTGTTACACAAGTCGATGATAATAGGCTGAGGTCCATACCAATTGGTTCATCCTCAAGGCAGTGCTTGCATACTAACCTTGCATTCATTCTCATTTTTTCATTCATATTGTTTTGCATTAGTCCCATTTGCTTTGGTTTCTTGAACAAGTGATCTCTTGACATTCAAACCTTCCCTGTGGATACGATCCCAATTGCCACTTCTACACTAGTTGAGTAAGTTTGGGTATTTGACGAGGTCGAGCGACCGACTTCCGCCAAAATGGCGCCGCTGTCGGGGAAGGCACGGTTGTTGGGGATTATTTGTTCTCTTGAATTGTTTGTTCTTGTGTTTTTGTCATTTGGATTTTGGTGGTGTTATTCTTTTTATTCTGTTTGTTATTGTGTTTGATAGTTAGTTTATATTTTTGTTCTTGGTTCCAGTACTGTGTTTAGCTGGTGGTGAGTGCAGGTGATTTGAAAATTCACTAAAATTGGATTGTGCACACCACAAAAGGCCAAATATGTCTAGGTGGTTTGGGGACTCTTTTGAGCCTTATAATGATTACCCACTAGATTGGATGGATGACACACGACCAACAGCTGGAATATTTGGCAACTTCTCCCCACCAAGACATTATGAGACATGGCACGACCAACAACAGAGCAATGAGTCCTATCTCAGAGAAGAGCAAGACCGAGAATACATGTTGTCTCAAATTTTGGACAAGACGGATAGAATTAAAACAAGGTTGGCTCAAAAGAAAGAGAAGGCTACAGAACCACTACAGAGACTTGATCACATGAGTGCCTTAATGAGCAACTTGTAGGAACGTGAGACAGCAGTTCAAGATGACCAAGGCCATTCAGAAGGTATATCTCTCCTTACTAAAACACCCACTCCTGAGGAAAATCATTTTGATGTGAATGCAATTGTTGATTGTGGTTTAAAGAGTCCGAGGGAGTTGGAGTCTACAAATGTTGGAGATGTTATGCATGAGTGCTTTATTGATGAGTTTTTTGTGCATGAACGTTTGAGTCCTTCTTGTGAGAATGATGTCTCTTGTGATGAGTTTAGTGATGAAGAAGTTAGGGCTATTTGGTATCTTACTGCCTAAATGGAGGGTGTCTCAAATGTTGAGTCTTATATCAACTTTATGAATTACCATGAGGATGATGACATTGTTAGACTTCCCTTAGATACTCCCCCTGTCCTGGAATGCCCAGTGAATTGTCGAGAGACACATTTTATCAATCCTTGTGTGAGCATGAATGAAACCAAAATTGCACTTGATAAGGAAAAAGACAACATGACCATTGAGCACTTTGTTGAGACACCAAATCTTGAAATTGTGCATGAATATGTAATTGTGAATGGAGTCCAACAAATAGAGAACAATGGGATGCCTTTGTTAAGTGTGCATAGTGAACCGAATTTTGTTAACAAAGGAATAACTCCAATTGATCCATGTGTTAGCTTGAGTTACGATGATTTAATGTTCTGTAAGGAAATTGCTGACATGGTGAAAATTGCTTTGTTGATGTATCTATTTTTGAAATCACTAATGAATTTGTTGAGACTATGGATGCACAATCTGTGGTTGAGCCTTGCAGGGTTTCAGAGCCAAGCTTGGTGGGAGAAGTGAAAGAGGTGTTTCCTATGGGGGAACATACATGGTTTAAAGTGGAGTTCATTGAGATTGTTCCCCATATGCATGAGCTCCAACACCTCTTTTTGAAAAACAATTGCCTAGTTCCATACTGGAGAAAAAGGAGTGCTTATGAAAAAGCATTCTTCTGGACAGAGATGGATACTCTGAATCTTGAAGAAGGAAGGCTCATGAATAAAGTCTAGCTGGAGACTGAATAAATCCAGAACTATTTGCTCTACCTTCTGTGAATAAATTTTTGTTTGAGTTTTTAGTTTGCTTTTGTTTTTGGTCTTGCCTTACGTAGATAGTTGTCTCTTGTGTGCAGGAGCTTAAAGCAAAAGCCTCTCAAATGCCAAGTGTGGGGGTGTCTTCAAAGTGCTATTAACTTGACCCATCATACACCACCATGACCCAAGGTCATGGTGTGGCACTCACTTGCACACCACATTTTTTCTCTACTCTCTTGCACATCACAAGTCACAATCTCACACTCTCGCACAGTAGGTTATATAGCACCACCACTTTAACACAAAGTTTCCAAAAAGCCACTATTCACCCATAATTGCACAGTATAAGGTATGAGCTCATTCCCCTGTGATTTATTGAATTCCATTCTTTGTGGGAAATACCTTCTTGAACTTTCATGATTTATTTGAGGTGAATGTTGTATAGTTGGTTGGGCTTTCATGCATATCATAGAAAATGTGAAGTGGTGACCATGTGTGAAATTTTAATTTGCAATGAACATAGTGCATTATTGGGACGCCTTTATTGCATGGAGTTCTACTATAGGATGAAAAACATGGTTAGTGTGCTATATGAATGTATGATTTATCCATATTGTGAGTTGTGTGCTTTTGATGCAAGGATACATGAGTCTAAGTGTGGGGGAGCTGCAAGTGCAAAGACTGATTCAAGAAGAGCAAAAGCTAATGAGCATGGTGCAAATGGTGCCCAAAGGTCTATAGTCATGAATGGAAAATTTGAAGACAAAGGCACTCAACCCAGCAAACATTGGAACCTACAGGCTACAAACAAAAAGGGAGTTCCTGAACCTACTCATTTTCTTTATATCGGGGACAATGTAAATTTTAAGTGTGGGGGAGGGAATGTTTGCTACGGTTTGTGCCTTTGAGGATTCACATGCTTAGTCTCCTTCATGAAAATTTTGAAAATTTTTTTATGTGCTTGCTTGGTTAGCTATGCTACCGCTGATGCTTTTACATGATGCTATATTTGAGAGGCCTAGTTCCTTTGATCTGAATTTCATTATGTGTGCTGCTTTGTTTGTTAAGGAAAAATTGGTGGTGTTGTGACATTATTATTCATGTAGGAAGAATTTTTAGGTTTTTTGTGTCTACTGTGGAATAAAAAGCAGTGACTAGCACTAGCCTTGTTATGTGCTTTCTATGTCTAGTTGCAATAAGTGTGAAGTGTCTTTGTTGTGTTGTGTGAAAATTATCTCTATCCAATAGTACACTAATACTTCCAATACAATAGCACCTCCAATATCATCATCAAATCCATCAATCGGTTATTCAATTGTTCATGCATGCAAAATTTTTGAGTTTGACAGTATACATTTGATGCATACAAATTGCTGGGTAAAGTGCGATGTTAAAGTAAGATAGAAACGCCAGCAGCAAATTTGACATAGGAGAGAGCTCATGTTCATTTACGTGTATGTGCTTTCTACTCGTAAACACTTATTCTTGCATTTTGAGTATATAGTCTATTGAAGACACACATGAACACTAATTGTTTGGAAATTATGCAAATGTGAAAGAAAAGCCAGCAGGCGAATAAAGGGAAAAAATAGCCACAAAACCCTGGGCAGCCAAGCACCAATGTGCGGCATGAATTTCAAAAGAAAAGTAATAAGCACCAATGTGCAAGTTGATTTCTGTTAAGCTTTATAATGTTTAAGTGTTCGTGTGTGTGGACAAAAGGATTGTAGTGCAAGAATTTTTAATTAAGTGTCTACTTGAGTACTCAGCATAGACAATGTGAGGAAACATGAGGAACTCTCAGCACACACTACACGCTGACGGTTTGGTCTTTATTCATTTCACCTTACATGGAAAATTGTGTAAGTTAGATGAACTGGAAACTTGCCCAACTAAATGTTTTCTTGTGCATGCGAAAAGTTTGAAATGGATAGCTGATGATATTGTGAGTGTTTGAATATGGGATGGACAAGAGCTTAGTTATTGTTTTACTTTGCTCGGGACTAGCAAAGGTTTAAGTGTGGGGGGATGATAAGTCGGGTTTGTACCGACTTATTTGCATCACTTGTTTGATCTTTTGTATAAACTTTTCATAAAAATGATGACAGATGAACAAGTATGTGGTTGAAATGTTTACATCCGGTGAAATGTGGAATTGGCTAAGAGTTGTGTTTTTGTGAAGAAAGTAATGATTTTTGAGTTATGTAACACTCTTGGTCATGCACCACATTAAGTCCCAAGCACTCCACTACACAAGTCCACTACACAACACTTGCTTGCACACACTTCACACACTCCGCACAAGCCACTCACGCACACACTAGGCGCCCGGACAGCACACATGCACACACGCCTGTGCGGGCGCCTGGCGCCAGCACAAGCCACACACACACACACCTGGGCGCCCGCATAGGCCACACACCCGCATACTGTGGGGGCGCCTTGCGCCCGCACAACACACTCACGTACGCACACACGCGAGCGCTTGTGCGCCCGCACCCTCACTCGCACACATGCACATTTCATTGGCACTTTCTCACCCGCACACTTGTACATATTTCTTATCCTTGCATTTACGCACCTAGTACCACGCTCATGCTCCCACCACCCTCGCACAAGCATATTTAAACCAAGCATGCACAAACTGTTTGAGTGCACCAACTGTTTGATTAATTGTGCGCTAAAACATTTATCAGTTGACCTCACTGCTTTGGTTGACCGTCATTTGGCAGAATACGTGGCACTCACCTCGCCTAAGGAGGAAACTTCCAGGAAGCTTAAGCAGACACGACATTCTCCCCGTGAAGAAAGGAAATTTCTAGGAAGCATCATCGGCACCTCCACGGGGAGAAAAGTATAAAAGGCAGAGGAATATCAGAAAAAGGAGGACTTTTCGGAGGCGGCTGCACACAACACAACATAGCATTCTTAGATTAGGGTTCATAGTTTAGATTAGGTTCTTTTCTCTCTTTTCCCTTTCATACATTTTACTATCTTGAGGATCAATTGAATGGATCTTTAGCCTATTTGAGACATTTGGATTGCTCATTACATGTTTGTTATTGTTTCATATATCTATTTGATGTTTTATTTCAATGCTTACTTACTCACGCTTAGGCCCTTCATGTGATTTGCAGTACCCACTGAAGTCAATATAGTGCTATTAATGGAAATTGAAATAACATCACTAGAATAGGGAACAACTTGGATGAGTCCTATGATCTGTGTATGGTTGCGACTTCAATTGTGCAGTACCCACTGACAATTAAAGTCAATATAATGGAAAAGACTTAGGATTATTTGAACATTAGAACTTGAACTTTGGATGACTGTCTTGTCTGGGGGAGTTAGGTTTCTAGTGTCAGATAGGGATCGGGAATTAGGAAGCCGAGCCTAGGTCTTGCCATATTAAGGGAAGACGGAGGAGTATGGTGAATTAGGGTTGTGAGACCTACCAAGGAGATCGAACCTAAGCTCACTAGAAGGTCGATCCCTTCATTCATGCTATTACACAAGTCGATGATAATAGGCTGAGGTCCATACCAATTGGTTCATCCTCAAGGCAGTGCTTGCATACTAACCTTGCATTCATTCTCATTTTTGCATTCATATTGTTTTGCATTCGTCCCATTTGCTTTGGTTTCTTGAATAAGTGATCTCTTGACATCCAAACATGCCCTGTGGATACGATCCCACTTGCCACTTCTACATTAGGTGAGTAAGTTTGGTTATTTGACGAAGTCGAGCGACCGACTTCCGCCAATTTGTGAGAAGATTGTGAGGAAGTTTGAAAATGTTGTTCAAATTATGTGATATTTGCATGTATTGCGTGAGTACATGTTTTGACACAATTTCTCTCAAAATTCTCAAGCATGCACGCACAAAGTCCCATAAGAGCATACAGGCACACACTATATACACATAAAGCACACATGCATGGCGGGCGCGCTAGACGCCCGCACAGACTCACACACTCACATGGTGCGGGCGCGCAAAGCACCCGAACCTCGCACACACACACACACTGTACGGGAGCGCTAGGCACCCAAGCCTCGCAGACACGCACACGCGGCGGACGCTCTAGTCGCCTGCCCAGTCCACATACGGTGCATGCACATAGGACGCGCCGGTACACACTCGCGTACAGCCTCACTTTGTACACACTCATGTACACCCGTACACACTCGGACATAGCTTCATGTACTCACTCACTACACTCACACACGAGCACTATACTCATGCATGTCACTCCTTACCTATTTGGCACCTAGCATACACGGCAACACACATTATTCTCGCATAAGGCACAAAACCTTGCACACACAAGTGACCAAGCACAAACACAGCCACTCAATATTTCACTAAGTGTTTGGTGAATTTCATTCTTAATGCTTAAGCAATGCATTTAACACATGACAAACACATGACCTCACTACATCTGATAATTGGTCTTGCAGAACATGTGGAAAAATATCTCTTCAGAAGAAAGCTCTTAACCATCCCGATTGTGACGCATCAGAGGAAGGAAGGCTAAAAATACAAAGCGATGCTGATCAGGAGAAAATGGGGAGAAACGGAGTAGAGAGGAGAGCGGCCACATAAGAGGACATTGAAGAAATTAGGGTTCTTAGACTTAGGCAAGTTTAGGACTTTATTTCTCTTTCCTCTCTAACATCCTACTGTCTTGAGGGTTCGATTTGTATGGATCTTAACTTGTTGAGACATTTGAATTGCAACACTTCTATGTTTATGTGTTCTTTATTCAAAGATTGCTTGATTTTAATGGGCTTGCATGAGTGTGTTCAAATCTAGAGTGGATCTGCGGTGCCCACTGAGATCGCTTTAGATCTACCGAAGGAAATTGAACTCAACATTACATGAATTTGAAAACCATCCATGTTTGGGTTCTAAGATCTGGTCTATTTGTGATTTCAAGTGTGCGGTGCCCACTAAAATTTGGAATCAAACCTTTGGAAAAGACTTAGGATTATTCACGGAAAACAATTTGAATGCATGAATTGGTTAGCTGCCCTGCCAAGGGAGATTATCAAGAATTGAACTAGAATTGTTGTACGGAGTATGGATTTGGTTCATAATTTGTGCCAATAACTTACCTCGCCCGGAGAAGTTTGAGGAGTAAGTGGATTGGGGTTGAGAGAACCGCTCGGTTGATTAATCCCATGAAACTAGTAGGATAGTCCCGTCATGCATATGTACACTAGTCAATGAACACTAACATTTTGCATTTATTCTCCTTGTGTATTCATTCATATTAGCTTGCATTTGTTTTCCTTTCATTTCTCGCATCATGTTTTCTTTCTTGCATTTCACAAGCCATTAGAACAAATAATCTCTGGACAACCAACATTTATTTCTGGATCGATCCCTCTTACCACTACTACAGTAGTGTTAGGGTATTAGACCTTGATATTGTATGCATCAGTGGGGGAAGAAGCGATCAACTTAGTGTTAGTAAGGGAACAGGGCCCGAAACAGCGATCGATATATTATGTCAGTAGGGTGCTTCAGGGAGCTGAGGTACGATACCCAAAAATAAAAAAGTATGCCCTGGCCATAATTACCACAGTACGGAAGGTAAGGCTGTACTTCCAAACCCATGCGATCAAGGTTTTGGCCAGCACCCAACTTAGTAAAGTCTTAGGTAAGCCTGGGAATTCAGGAAGATTGACAAAGTGGGCAGTGGAATTGAGCAAATTTGACATCACATATGCACTACGGATGGCGATAAAAGCCCAATCACTAGCGGATTTCATCCAAGAATGCACTCGGAAGGCAGAGAATGGGAAAAAGATTGAGGATTCTAGGACTTTGCTCCAGGCCACCGAATGGAAATTATACTTTGACGGGGCATCCAGCTCGAACGAAAGTGGTGCTGGGATACTTCTGACTGACCCTACGGGAGTGAGCTACATATACGCTTTACGTTTTGATTTCCCAACCTCAAACAATGCATATGAGTACGAGACCATGATATCGGGATTAAACATAGCTGCATCCATGGGCATAAAGAGCTTGATGGTCTACAGTGACTCGCAGTTGATGGTCGGGAAGATTCAAAGTGAATACAAAACCCGAGAAGAGATAATGAAGAGGTATGGTAGCAAGGTTCTTCAGCTTATCGTCCGGTTCGATAAATTTGACATCGCCAAGATACCAAGGTCCAAAAACAAGAACACAGACGCTCTATCCAAACTAGCATCCTCAATGTATTTGCATTTGACTAAATTAGTATTGGTGGAGGTTATGCTGAAGAGGTCGGTGGATAAAGAGAAACTAATGAATGTAGGCCTTTATGAGGAGTGGATTACCCCAATCATTCAGTATTTGAATGATGGAACTTTGCCCATGGCTCGATTGGAAGCGAGGAAGATCATGGTGAAATCCATGAGATTTGAGATTGTGAATGAGAGTTTGTACCGAAGGTCATATTTGATGCCTTTACTTAGATGCGTGAACCGTGAAGAGGTTTCGATCATCTTGACCGACATGCATCAATATAGTTGCGGGCTCACGTTGGTCACCGAAGCTTGGCCAAAAAAGGCAATGATCTTGGGGATACTACTAGCCGACCATATTCAAGGGCTCGAAGGTTATGGTAAAGAAGTGCCCGAAGTGCCAGATCCACACCCCAATCCTGAGATCCCCGACCACAGAAATGGTGCCTTTAAGTAGTCATTGGCCGTTCGTGCAGTGGGGGCTGGATTTGTTTGGGCCTTTCCCAAAGTCGGTCAGGGGAATCCAATTCATCTGTGTTGGCATAGATTACTTCCCCAAATAGGTGAAAGCCGAGTCGCTGAGGAACATTGCCAAATAAGCGGTAAAAAAGTTCTTCTGGCAGAACATCACCTACTGGTTCGGCTTACCATGAGTGGTGGTAACAAACAATAGCAAACAATTTGAAGGATCTTTACTTATAATGTGCGAGGACCTAGGAATCTCTCAATTCTACAACTCGGTGGGGCATTCATAAGTCAACGGCCTGGTAGAAGTCACTAACAGAACTTTGTTGAATGGGATAAAGGTAAGACTCTACAAATCCAAGGGGTCATGGGCTTACGAGCTTCTGATGGTCTTATCGGCTTATCGAATAATGCCTAGGACAACCACCGGGGAAACACCATACTTGTTGGCCTTCGGGGTAGAAGCGGTCATCCCAGCGAAGATCCAGATACCAACCTACCGAGTGGCTGAGTCTGACCAGGATCAAAATGAATAAAACATCTTCTTGGCTTTGGATGAGGCAGAAGAAAGAAGAGAACAATCACTAATCCGACAAGCGAGGTACAAGCAACAAATCTCAAAATACTATAATTCAAATGTTAGAGAGAGGATCTTCCGACCAAGGGATCTGGTCTTGAGAAAGAATGACGTCAGCCGATAGGAAGAAAGCATGAAATTAGATCCCAAGTGGGAAGGACCTTACGAGGTCATTGAGGCAACGAGATCGGGAAGCTACAGGCTAAAAGATTCGACAGTCCGGGAAGTACCTCAATCATGGAACGCAGTTAACTTAAAGCGATTCTACAAATAGAGTTCCTCCAAGGGATTATTTTGTTTAGAACGACGAATTGTTGCTTTGGCATTTTGTCTAAAATCCTCAGAGAACAAGGGGAGTAGCTTAGTATTTAGTTTGAAGGATTTAATCTAGTAGTTTGAAGAGTTTACTTTGGTTTAACAAGTTCGCCGAACTACTAAGATAAATCAACTATTTTGCTTTACATGCCCAGTTTAATAAAGGTTTACCGAATTAGTATATCTACTTTGTTTTACCAAGCTTGGCATTCGTCAAACTACTGAGTTGGAAGCTGATTTTCTTTATAAAATTCCTTTAACTTATGCTAATTAGTAAAGGTTATCGTCGGTTGCTTCGATTTTCCAGGTTTTTACAAAAAGGAGGAATACTTTACTAGCAAGAAAAATGTGCTAGATATAAAGGAAAAATACTCTATTAAGAAACAATAACAGTACAAAAGAAAGAAAAGTCCTAAACTATGAGGTCGGCTTGGTCCTCTTTGACGATCCCTCGCCCTTATCGGACGCCTTGGCCTTATCCGCCTCATCGTCACTATCGTCTGCTCTTTTGACGGTAAGACCGTATCTGTCAAGAAGCTGGTTCAGGGAGCTAGAGGCTTGTCCTTGAGCTCCTCAAAAAGTAAAAGGTCGATGTCCTCGTACGTAGCCTTGGTTGATTTCAACCCCTACTTGTACCTGTAGTCGGATACGGGAACCATAAGCTCCTTAAACATCTTGTTGAACCCAGTCGAGGTGAGATAATCATTAATTGCTTGGGTTTTCTCCTCCGCAAAGGCTGGGGAGGATCGGTACTCGGCGTTTATGGCTTCTCGGCCTTGAGATAACTGTACCTCAAGCTCCTGAACCTTTTTCTGCTCAGCTTCAAGCGACTGGGAGGAGAGGGAAGATGCATCCAGGAGAGATTGTCTTTCTTTCTCCCAGGCAGCCTTCTGGTCATCACGTTCCTTACCAGTGGACAAAAGCTCGGCGCTTTGCCCGGTTAATTTTTGCATAAGGAACCTAACCCTTTCCAAGGCTCATTGAAATTTTTTCTACAGGAAGACTCGTAAATTTTTCTAAAGGAAAATACATATACAATCAAATAGCAATTTTATATCTTTTAGTATGAGGAAATAAAAATATGGTCCATACAAAAAAAAAAAAGTTTATAGTTGAAATTTCAATTTATATTTTAATTGAATTTTTAAAAAACTAATCAAACAAAGAAAACTGCGACTTTAGAAGTTGCACTTTGAAACTACGACTTTCCTATTTTGGAAGAATATTAAAATTGATATTATTTTTTAAATTTTTTCCCACATTATTTACTTAAATACCCCTTCAAAACTCCATATATATTTTTTAGTGCAATTATTATTCCAATTTAACTACTAGTTTAAGTCTTTCAATTCCCTATTAGTTTTCATATCTTTATAAATAAATATTATATGATGGATAGTTTTGTTTCAATTTTATCTCAATCGATTGATATTGGTGAATGAAATAAAAGAACAAATGTAAATTCATCACCATCAAGTCGTGTCCACCACCTACTCCAAAATCTGATATTTTTGTGAAATGTTTCACAAAAACTTTTAATGCCTATGGGATTCTGTAAGGGAATCAACAAAAATACATAGCGTAACGGAAAATATAACAATTATATTACAAATAATTTGCATATGATCTTTATTGATAAGCTATATAAATTATACCTCGAGAGATGCTATCAAAAACCTTGAGCGAGGTTTAATCGATCAGTGAGCCGTGCACTTATTTGGTCTTAAACAGTAATCCACACGAACTACTAACAGATCCTCGAAAGATTGATTTAATGCTAGATTTAATAAGTTATATCCCTCTAAAAAATAGCTAAGAAATCTAATAACAAAACTTATTTTTCTTATTTGTGGAATTTCTTATTTAGAAAATTTTGTTGCTCTTGACCTAACATTAAACATCTACATATAATAATGCAGCCTTCCAAAAATGTTGTCTTGTCAAACAAAAAACGAATCATTACCAAACTCCATTCACTTTCTAAAAAAAAGAGCATAATAGATGTCATAATTATATGTAAATCATTTAAACCCAAAAAGTAATTCTATTATGTGTGACCATTTAGGTTCCTAAACACTTGGCAATGAATATAAATAATAATCTTAGAATTAAATTGGCTTTTGTACCAAACAACAAACTCTCACTTGGATTAAAGACAATTTAGTCAAACAACTTCTAAGATATGATAAATTAAATAACTTTAGTCTATTATTAATTCTACAATTAATTAATTTATATTTATAGATCAAGACCGGCCTCAAGCCAAGATATCATGATCATACAAGAGTTAAAAAAATTCAATTGATCGACTTCACCCATCTATGAACCATGTACTATGTAATTATCATTCTTTCACCATCCTATGTCTCTATTAGTACAAAAGTAATGTATAAGTATCAATTATTTATTGTACTAATTATTTATTTCTTATTACTGAAATTCAACTCCCTATTAATAAATTTAGAACACTTCTAAATTCACTTACTCATTTAGCCATATTTGGAGTTGAACTTCAACAAATGAATATAATCTCCCACTATTAGGTCCCCCACACTTAAACTCTTGCTTGCCCTCAAGCAAGACTCACACTCCTCATGTTAATCACTCACATTCAAACCGTTATTCCCTTTTTTACTAAGTCCATCTCTAATGTCATCAAAACATTTTTCGCACAGAAACTCTCAAAGGTTTGCCCATTCCAAATTTTCAAAATTCAACACACATTATCAAACAAGGCACAATGAATAAAGACCAAAATGTCATACGTGCAAGTGTGTGCTGAGGAATACTGGCTTAGTGCTCTTCATGTATGCATAACCCTTTTTATTCTATCTTACGGTTCACTGAATATCAATCTCCTTATCCACACATAGGAACAATTAGCACACAAGATCAATGGCGCACATTGGTGCTTCTCTTAGATCATTTACATTCAAATTGCACTTTGGTGCTTTCTTTTGTCACACACATTGGTGTATGATTGCCTGGGTCTTGTGGCTCTTTTTTCCAACTTTTCACCTGAGTTTTATGGCTGTTTTTCCGAAATATGCATGCCAGGGTCTTACGGCTTTTCATTCCTAGATGCCAAAGGCTTTTTCCACCAAATCCTTTCTTGTGTAACCACTATTTCGTATGTGTCTTTAAGGGACTATATATGCAAGAACACTAAAATTCCAAGGAGATGCATAACAAAGAACAACTCAAACAAAATTACCTCCTATGTCATTGAATACTTTACATGGCATATCTATCTTACTTTAACATCAAGCCTTGGCCAACAAAACAAGCCAATTTCTTTCAAATTTGGAACCAAAAATAAAAATTTTTCGCATGCATTAACATAGAAATTTGATGAACCAGAGGTTGAACATAGCTAACAGAAGAACACAAGTTCAAACACAAAGTGATACTTCATTTCATACAGTTCATTGCCCACACTATCACTACACCTCTTTTCATTTCATTTCGCACATATATTACTTATTATGCCACAATCACACTCCTAAAAAAACTTAAAAGCACTAACCAACCAAAACAGCACCACTCAACGCAACAAACATTCCATGGATAGACAAAATTTTCCACAGAAATGTCAACTACACATAACTTGTGTTCAAGAACAACACTTATTCACACAAATTCACAAAAAATTTCAAAATTGCTCAACAAATGAAAAGCATAACATATTATGAGATATAATACGCAAAAGCTCAAAATAACACAACACATCTACAAAAGAAATAACATGCTTTGTAACACATAGCACAAAAAATTTTCTTCATGAAAGAAGGTAAGCATAACATGTTCAAAAAATACAAACCATAGCAACATTCACTCTTAAAACTTACATTGTCCTCAATGTAAAGTAAAGATAGGTTTAGGAGCTCCCTGGTATTGCATGAATTCCAATGTTTGCTTAGTGGAGTGTCTTTGTCCATAGTTCCTTCTTGCATGAAAAATATCCTGCTCATGGTGAAACCAAGCTTATTAGAAATTACTCACTCAAGTATACTACATGTTGGTACAAGGTAGACATGACATTGAGGTGGCATGCAAGCAAAGTATTGCACAATGACTAGGAGTCATGGAGGTGTAAAAATATGCAACTAGTAACACTAAATGGCACTTGCACAATTTATGCTTGAAATGTAAAACAACGTCATTGTATGCAGTATGGGAGTGGTCCATGACACCACTCCCCCACACTTAGCCTTATGTGTTCAGTGTCTATTTCCCTTGCAACTTCCTTCATGAGGAGGCCACTACAACATGAGTGGACATAGTGAGGATAACAAAATGCAAGAAACATTAACGTAAACAAAAGACTTCATTGAATGTAATATGAGAAAGAAGTAGTTCTTGATTTCATAAGTCTCCAGCTAGACTTTATTTCTGTAAATCTTCTTCCTCAAGATTTGGAATATCCATCTTTGTACCAGAAAAATGATCTTTCATAAATACTCTTTTTCCTCCTGTAAGGCACTTGTAAAATATTCTCAAGGAGGTGCTTAAGCTCATACACATGGGTAACCACCTCTACAAATTTCACTTTGAACCATTGAGGCTCCCCCATGAGAGGCACCTCATTTAATTCTTCAACCATTAGAAGCACATCATTTACTTTTTCCACCATTGGAGGCACATCATTTACTTCTTCCACAATACTAGGCACTTTCATCCTGCAAGGCTCAACCAAGGGTTGTACATCCATAGTCTCAACAAACCCATCAGTAATTTCGAAAATGGATGTATCAATAAAGCAATTTTCCACAATGTTAGCAATGTCACTACGAATTTTCACATTTTTTTCATTTAATTCTCCCCCGCAGCGGTGCCAAACATTTACAAGCGTGTCGCGTACTTGCAATTTTACCCTATTCACTAATGTAGATATGGTGAGAGGTTTCGTATCCACATGGGAGGGGATGGTTCAAGAATTCGAATGTTCGCTCTGCTAATTGTCACGGAAATGAAATTGCACAGACAAGAACTAAAATGACCAGAATTCAAAATACGAGACATTCACAAGAAATAAAATCTAAATGCAGTACTAGAAAAGATGATGCCCAAGAGTTCCATAGCTGGATAAATATACATTTAGATTGATCACACTGTGCAATTAAACATACATGCTAAACAAGAGGGGAACTTCGTTGCCTAGAGTCTTAAGCCACAACTGGCATGTCGACCACACTATGTCTTAATCCTCTTGACACCTTCCTATCCCATAGCGAGGCCTAAGGTCGGTGATTTCATCCCGCAACATCCCAATCCACTATTCCTAACAAGTTATACACTCGACTCTCAGAAGCTTCCCATGGTGAGGCCTGAATCTGAGGTCTAATGTGCTCATTAACAACAGAGGACTTTTTCTTCACTCCAACCTAATGATCTCGTAATCTATGATCGGCATGGCGACAGCATCCTAGAAAACAAGCTTGCGCAACGAGTGAAAAGACTCGATTCAAGTTCTCGTTCCACAGAATTCACAACAAGAAATTATGCATTAAACTCATACTCAGTATGACAGCTGCAATTCAAGTTCAATATATAAATTCCAGAGTGAACACATGAAACTTAACTAACATTCTTAAAGCAAAGCAAGATATGAATCATTCCTTCAAATATTATGTTTACTGCACCGAATGAAAGCATCTAATCTGTACATTCATCCATTGGAACCCTAGGTCATCACACGATTAGCCAGAAAACTCTTCTTTCATCTCAATTTCATCAAATTGTAACATTAACAAACTCATTCCCATTCAATTGGAGGATTTTACCGATTAAAGTTGAGAGATTTGTCAATTCCATTGTCAATTGAGAATAAGGAAGCAAATTCCAGTCCAAATCCGCGATCGAAATCACAATCAGAGTACAATTTCTAGTGAGAGAAAGTAGAGAGAGAAAGTAAAGAAAGAGAGAAAAGTTCCCGCTTAAAATCAAAAATCAGTTTTCTAATCTAGAATGATCTCTCTAATCTATGACTAAATCCTCTATTTATAGAGGTTATAAAACGTGAATAATATGCGAACGTAAAATGGATGAAATATTACAAAAATGCCACTGCATACATCCAACAGTCCAAAAGAATTGGCTGGATAACTTCTCACGTCTTCTACGCCTTTGAGCCTTTATTAGTCACGCTAATCTACACACCTGTGCAAGAAGAAACAAAATCCCACACTTAGAAAATTTCTCACAAACAATTCAAACTCAAAAAATGCATAGCCCCGTTATATTCTAAGTAGCGAGACCTCGTAGCGAGGTCTCGCCACACAACCCACAAACAGCGAGATCTCGTAGCGAGGTCTCGCCACACAACCCACAAACGGCGAGATCTCGTAGCACGCGAGGTCTCGCCACACAAAACCAAAACCGGCGAGACCTCGCTACGAGGTCTCGCCACACAAATCCACAACCGGCGAGACCTCGTAGCGAGGTCTCACCATTTTATGTGCAAGTGTGCGTGAGTGTTTATGAAATGTATGCAAGATAACTGTAAAAGGAATTAGTATTGTGAAGTATGTGCACGGCAGAATGAAAGAATGAAGAATGTAGTAACACGCAAAATGTATGCTTGCAACAATGTGAAACACAAAGTTTCTAATGCACACAAAAGAATGTTGAAATGAATTGCATGTGTTATGAAATGTAAGTGGTAAGAAGTGAGAGATGTATGGTGGGGATAAATAGAGGATTGAAAAAATATCTCGGGAATGAATGAAATTGACGTTTAAAGAAGAAAGGCAATAAGCTGCTATGAAAATGAATATGAATATAACATGATGGAAATGAAGATTGCTCAAATAACTATGTGGTGCATCCTTCACTCATGAAATGGAAAATGTAATGTTTGTAAAACATTATTAAAACATGAAGTGCAAAATTGAATGCTTACATGAAGATGCTTACATGAAGCTGCAAATATTATGAAGAAAACAATGGAACATGAGCTCATAACATGACTGAACAAGTATAAAGAATGAGTAAAGTGTGTGTGTTTTAAAGGGTGAGCTCGCCCTCACAACATTCTAAGTGGCGAGACCTCTTAGAGAGGTCTCGCCCTCAAAAAAACAAAAGTGGCGAGACCTCGCAGTGAGGTCTCGCCATGTAAAATGCAAGTGTGCGTGTGTGCAACAACTACCAACCAGTATCTGACCCTGATATGTTGTGAATTTGGACAAACGTAAAACTTGAAATATGTAGCCCTACGTCTTAGCTTTCCATAGCCTTTTGAATCACTTCCGTTGGAGCTAGTATGAGAGAGTTATGGCCGAAATACTAAAGTGTGGAAAAACTATTTGTGCTGTGCGAGAGCTCGCCGCACATTCGCGCGCGACCAATGCGAGGTCGCCGCATGCTTGTGCAGTAATCAGGTGAGCTCATCGCACATTCATGCGACGAGGTGTGCGTGTGTGTGCGGCAAGGTGAGTGATTGTGTGCAGCGAGGTGAGTGCATGTGTGTGGCGAGGTGAGTGCATGTGTGTGTGATGCAACCATTTCAGCACAACAATCTACTTCTATGCAAAATATGTGTCTCTTAGCCTCTGAATTAGACTTTGTGGTAAACATACGAGTTTTAGATCTTTCTCTTGGCTTTCCATTGGATCAAGAAGTCGTATAATTGGAGATCGGTAGCTCAAGATAGACATATTCTACCAAACTGTGGCAACATGAAGTCAAAGATGAAAACTTGAAGGAACAATTTCAAAGATGCCCCCGTTTCACCTACTTGCACACATATTTAGAAGAAATTTAAAAAATACAAAATGAAGTACACTCAAAGATCTTTCTAGAACGTCCAAGTTCTCTTGATTGGGATTAGTATTGAGAACGTTACACTCAAAACAAGTTACACAACCAGTTCTGCCCAACTTCAAATTAGGTTTTGCTCAAATTCTTCAAACATCATATAAGCCCTTTTAACTCTATTCTTGTTCTCTAACTTGAAACCCACATTTGTTTCATTTCATCATCATTTTTGGTATTTTTCACAATTTTAGCACTCCAAGTTGCAAACCACATAAATGCACACAATGGTACAAAACACTACACAATTGCATGAAAAACAAGGCAAAATCTAAGTGAAATAACACATATAAGTTCGTATAAAACCAACTTATCATTAGGAGTGGTGAATCCTATATCGATCGTAAACTATCAATCCATACTTCTTGCTATATCCAATGTATACAGCTCATATAACCAGTTACGGACTAATAAAGTCAATATACTATCCGCACTAAAGATACTCTTATGATCTTAAGTCAAAAGATTGCTTACACTACTGTCACATAGAGATTATACCATTGGCACTCAAATAGTTAACAATATGGAAATCTCCAAGTGGATCGATCCAGTGAACTCATTCTCTGATGATTCACACATATATTATCATATATGCTGGTCTATCTGCATTAACAACGTCCTTTGTTATTGTTAATACTATGACCAAGGAAATTTAAGAATAATAAATATTATTCTAAGGATTTTTATGATAATATATATGTACATAGTTACAAATATATTTTAAAATGATAAAATTGTCATATCATTATTGTATAAGTATAAAAAATATTGCAAAGCCAAAATGGTTTAAAAATTACGTAGTTAATTTTTATCATTACTAAAACCAATCATTCCTGCACTTCACACCGAATGAACGACCATGATCATCATGTTTCTTTTGGGACAATGGCTTAGTCAATGGATCAGCTATGTTACCATTTGTATGAACTTTGTTTATCTTCACATCACCTCAACCAATAATTTTTCAAATAAAATGATACCGCCTTCAGACATGTTTGAATTGTTGATGAGACTTGGGATCTTTTTCTTGTGCAATAATGATAGGGTAAAATATGTTCACCCTGTATATGTTATTTCAATTATACTTTACATCATCCTTGTTTCTATTTAATGTGATTTTGGTATATTTTGTAGGTTTTTGAGCATACAAGCCAAAATAATAGGAAAAGATCAAGGAAGAGCAAGAAAGATACGATTTAGGCAAAAAAAGGTCTTGCATCGCAAAGCTGGATACTTGTTTTACAAGATTTTCAAGGTGTTAATTCTAATTTTTAATAATAAATCTTATGTAGTGGGACCTTGGATTGGGTGGAAAACAAGTATCAAGTTGATCCCATTGAGATTCAAGACTCCAAGTAGGGTTAACATAGTGAAACACGTCAAAAGATGACAAAGAACAAATGCTATGAAAATCTGCCAGTGTTTAGTATTTTGATTATATCTCTCTCCCTTTAGATTTTAATTGCTTGATTCAAAAAGCATTGGAAATCAAAGATCCAGGGCTACAACTTTCATGTTTTGGATTTGTCCAGATTCTACCGTGATAATGGTGAAACATGGCCAAGAGACCGCAAGTCACGATGTGGCTCACTATTTTTGCAAAATTCCTAAAACATGTTACCGACGTCGTGTCATTAGGACCGTAACCTGCGGCTAAAATTTATTTTTTATATTTTGAAGTTGTCTGTTTGTTGTGGGTTGTTTCCTAACTTGTTCCTTACATGTTATGGCCCAAAAACCTGTCATCTTATCAATGTTTGATATGGTTTTAAGTTGTTGCCTATATAAGGCCATCTATTATATAATTTTTAAGGAAATGTCATTGTTTAGAATAAATTAGAGGTTTTTCTCTCTATTTTAGGGTTTTCTTTTGCTCTTCTTTTATAGAGAGAGATCTTGAGAGAACTCAAGGGTTTTGATCACAGTTTTGCATAAAGAACATCAATCTTTCGAAGGAAGCCATACTTTGTTCTTAATTATTCAAAGGAGACTTCTTTATTGTTCTTCAATTAAGTTGTTTTCTTTCCTTTAACTTTATGGTTTCTTTATTGTTCTTTAATTATCATATTGATATTTGATCTAGTTATTTATGTTAGACTTGTTAAAGTGTTGTTAGGATTTATTGATTGGGATGATTATGTTAAGTTTTTCTTGCCATGTTCTTTCATAATTTTACAGGATATTTCACGAGTGTTTTGCATGATGAATACATTTCGCTTAGTATGTTAGTTTATTGGAGATAATTTACCTTTAATCTTGCCTCTTACCACATAAGAGGATTCGAGTAGATTTTTTGAGAGCTCTTGTGGATTGGTTGTGAATTTGTCGGCTTATTTTCCCTTTACTTTTGCCTCTTACCAAATAGGGTAAGTTTGCATATATTAGCTTAGTATTAGTGTGACTTGTTTCGCCGGTACCTCTTACCATACAGGAGCGGTGGAATTAGAGGGTTGTTAATTGGTGGATAACATTAGATTCAAAATTAATTAGGGAAGTAAGCATTGTCTCTTACCACATAGGGGGTTTAATTACATGTTAATGTTTAGTAGGTAGACATATAAACCATTCATTATCTTTTACCACATAGAAGGGGGTGTGATAGGTTTACAAATAGATTGGGTACTCGATTAGAGACCTAGTCTATAAGTGATAGTTTACCCTTAACTATAATGTTTTCATGAAGTTAAATTCTTAACTAACCTCTTTGAAACCTTAATCATTATTTTCAAGAGTACTTTTCACTATATTGCATTACTTGGTCTTTAGCTCTTGAGTTGGTTTAATTGTTATTGATCTATTCTCTTTTATTTTATTAATTACTAGTATAGTTGTTTAGTTTATGTATCTGTTAATTGATTCATTGTCACTAGTTTACATGCGTACACTTAATTGTAGTTCTCTCCTTCCCTGTGGGGTCGACTAGTACTCCTCACGTAGGATTCGCCCCTATGTGAGGAGCGTAAGGAGACTCGTATCAAGTGGTTTCAGAGCTCAAGGGTATTTCCAAATCATGTTTTCAATTTTTTTTAAATTAAGTTGTCAAATTATTTGATATACGTAAGCCTATCATAAATTTGTCTTTTTGATTGATGTTAAACAACTATATCTTTAGCTTTATTATTTGGATCGATTAGGATTGTGCTTTGTTCTCATCAAGTGGTCCAATTTGGATTTTGTTGTTTCCTGGTTCGTGGAAAAAAGTCAAGATAAAAAACATTTGGTTCTTTGTTTATAGATATCAAGTGGATATATAGGGTTTATGTTTTGGTAATGTAATCTTATTCCAGAAGAAGTGTAGATTATGGGTTAACATGGGGATGATTTGAGTTGGATTCGACAGAATAAGTTTATGTCATCTCCCACTGCTCAAACTTAGGATGAAATTGATCAACAATTTTGTGATGCTTTACATGTATTGAGGAAGCCAAAAACCAAAACCAATTCAATATGATAAATGTCTTGGTTATGGTTATCATGATTTTGAATGTTCAAATCATTTTGTTGTAGTTATCTTGGATAGTGTTGCTCAATTATAGATCTTAATGGTTATATTGTTGATGACGTTACTATTGTTGAGGAGGTTTTCTTGGAAGATGTTCCATCAACCATAGTAATTGAAGTTCCTTTAGTGGAAGTTAAATTAATTATCACCAATGAAGACAATCCACGAGGAAGTGGCGAATCCTATTCCAACACTTGAAGAACAATCTCCCAACGAATTATTTTCTTTTGAGGCTTTACATAATTGTAATGTAATTGATGTTATTTGTTTGCAAATGGAGAGCAAGAAAAGAAAGTGATTGTTGATTTGAGTAGGAAACGCCATGTAGTGAGTGTATTTGAAAAAGGCAAAGAGGAAAATACATTTAGTGATGGAGATATTTTTGTATTCTTTTCCTCCTTTTGTGCTAATGTTTTACAGGTGTTCACAAACAAGATCCGAGATTCAATCTTCTTTAAGTGGGAGGGATCGATAACGGATCAAGTGTGTGAAAAATCAAAGTTGCTCTTCTAATTTTTGAAGATAAATTATACATTTGAAAGCCTAGAGGAGACAGGTGCAGGCAGTACGCTATGTCGCAATGCAGGAGTTTGTGAGTCGCGACATATGCCACTATTAAGTTTTTTATTTGTTGAATAAGCTCAGCATCATGACATTGAGCATTCTGCGTTGTGACGCTGAGGCATGCAGTAGAAAAAAATTGTAATTTTTTTAAAATGTTTTGGTGTTTTATCTGTTTTCACCTTTTGTTAAAGTGTTCATAAGTTGTTTGAGCCCAAGATATTATGTAATCTAAATCGTCTTTGCCATGACTTTGTTGGTTTCTTGTCTAGTTGTTAGGGTTTATTTTTTAAGCCTATAAATAGGCTATTATACGTCTATTTTAATTAGACTTGAATTTGACAAAAGAAATAAAACATTGAATTGTTTTTCCTTCAAGTGAGTTTGAATACCTGATGAGGGTTTTCATCTTGCTTGTGAGGGATATTTCTGAGTAGGAGATTCTCTTTATCTTTGTAATACGATTGAAGTAGCAAGGGATGTTTTGACCCTACTTATGACGCCCCGACTCACGCCCTAGTTGAAAAGTAAATCGGGTCGTTTAATCAGTCAACAGTCCTGAACATATAGTGAAACCTCGAGGAAATTTTTTTCTTTTCACTTATTTCTTCTCAACACCAATAACCATAACAAGTACAATGTAATCCCACATTTACAATATTAGATTACAACTTAATTTTGACTGTAGAGTTCAGTGTCAAATGTCTCACAACACTGACGATGGCTCCACTTGTCGTAGCTATTCCTACTGCTGCCCTCATCGGTCTTTCACCTTGCTCGCCTGGAAATATTTAAAGAAAATGGGGGTGAGCCTTTATCGTTCAGTGGGTGAAGAATTGTACATAGTTTTTTTTTAAAACAGTAAATAATTTAGAACTACATTTTCAAAATATCGAGTGCCAAAATAATTCATATATATATAAAGAGAAATTCACAATAAAAGTCACCGAGATACTAACAATAAACAATCATAGAAAATTGGCAGTGGCCAGTCATAAAAGAACTGGCAATAAATAGTCATAGATAGACTACCAGTAAATTGTCACAAATAGTATTCGTCTCAGATAGTATAATGTCCCATAAAGGAGCACATGATAGTTTAGATTTGCTACCTGTGGTCAACCAAGCTGACCCAGTACCAGCCATACGACTACCGATAAATTGCGTGCACGACTTAGAGCTACCTTATCCTCCAGAGTCAGTAATTACCTGCAGGCATAGTATGATATATACGGATAATCAATACCCTTTCTTATGAAACTAGAACCTCCTTAGTTCCACTTGACAAGGATTAAATGTCACGGTGAACTTATGATGAACTCGTCGGCCTTTGCCTTCCCAGTCATCAATAAGCCACTCATGATTGGGCCCCAGTCAATCAGGCAATCACAGTACAGGCAAACCCATGCCATATACAAAGATTTCACACCATGTCGATGTGCTACAATCAATAGCGACTTGTGTGGATTCTAGAGGTGGCTCTCGCATTCATATCGACGAAGCACTTAGTTCCACACAGTACAAAACCAGCATTTCAATCATATCACATCATATTTACCAAATTCAATAAATGCAAGATTATAGTGAACTGTTAAAATTCATTCATCCTGGAATGCCTTTCAAATACAAGAAAGGAGATTGTTCATAATTCAAATAATGCCCATATCACTTTAGTTATTAAGTTGACACGATAACAAGACTATCCCTCCAAATCCAATATGAAATACACTTAATAGAAAGTTTCAAAGTGCAATTTGAACTTCTTATAGTTTATAAAATTCCATGTTCTCCAATCACAGTCACAAAAGTTGTAACTAAGTTTCAGCTTTGCCATCATGGTTTCAAATGGCTAAACCTTTATAGCTAAGAATTCAAATAACGTAAAATCAAAACTATATAGAACTAGATTTCCAATAATAAAATGTTCATGTTTCTTTGAATACCAAGTTCCACACGGAACATGTTCAAAAGTTAGTTTAAAGAATAGTATGAAATTCTTGTATCAAAATTCAGAAAAGTCATGTTTAGTTCAAGTCAATGTAACATGGCAACAACATATCAAAATGATATGAATCCAAAATGGTGTAAACATGGAATCAAAATCCTAAAAAGTCAATTTTGTAGGAAATTCCCAATTTGATTTAAAAAGAGTTGTAAAAATTGTCCGAAGTGGATATAATGACTGAAATTCAATAACAAATTTCAGCCTTGACATGGTGATTTCAAATAGTCATAACATTGTAATCAAAAATCCAAATGATATAAAACCAAAACCATGTAAATCTAGAGAAAATATTCTAAATCTTTTATGTTTTGTAAAACTCCGGATTCAGTATAGAAGGTAGTGTAAAATGAGACATGGTTTCCATAATTACCGAAATCCTGTAACATATTTCACTCGTAGCATAGTAATTTGAAATGGTCGTAACTTTGTAATCTAACCTCCAATTAATATGAAACCAAAAGCATATGAAACTATTTTTATAATATTAAAAATTTTATGTTTTATCAATCCCCAAATTCATTTTACAAATAGCTTTAAAACCTGTTCAAAGGTCATATAGGACTGAAATCCCATAACATATTTCAATTCTGCCATACGTATTTCAAAAGGTCATAACTTTGTAACCAAAGATCCAAATAATGTCAAACCAAAACCGTATAAAACTAGGCTTAATATCAGAATTTACTCTTTTATACAATGTTTAGAATTCTGCCTAAAAAGTAGAAAACAAAACAAACCAAAATCGTGAAAGGCATTAAGCTTCCGTCACGAAATTTTGTTCTGGCATAACTACTTCAAATGACCGAAACTTAGCAAGCAGACATTGAAATGGGATGAAACAAAAACGATATAAAACTACATTTATAGTACTAAAACTTTCATGTTTTAGTAATTATCAAATTATGAATAAATTGAGTCGAAAATCAATTTGAAATAATACACATATGTAGCGTCAACTTGAAAACAACTTTAAAGTTCAGCGTAATTAGACAAAATCCAGCCACTTTTTGTTGCCAAGGACATAATAAAATCTTTATTGGATTACTTAGAAGAAATCACATTAAATATGATTCACCAAACAACTAACATAACCACTAATAAGAGTGTTTATAATTTATACAAAATGGGTATATTGAATAAAAGAGTTAACATATAAATTGCAACCTTAGCATTATATATGTGTGTGTGTGTGTGTGTGTGTGTGCGTGTGAATCTAAAGTTTCTCGCAACAATGATCCTTATTGGTTGCCAATGGAACAAAACAAAAATGCCATCCAATTCGTCATTACACCCAGCAGTTCACCATAAACAAAATCCCCTGAAGCCTCAAGAAAATAGTTTAGGTGAGTTCTCAAAAGCTTTAATCCAAGTTATGTATTAATGATGTGTTATCGATTCAATGAATTCAAATCAACTTACAGTAAGTGGTGAAGATTCAATTGTAAACATCCTATAATTCCTTTCTTCAAAAGATTTTACATGTACAGAGCAATAAACGGGATTCACAAGAGGGCTTCATAATTCATACCAACAATCACTCAAACATGTGAATTTTAAAACCTTATCATTCAAAGAAGTTTACCCTCAAGAATATCCCAGGTATGTAGAGCAATCTGATAACACATAAATCTAACTTGAAAGAGATAAAAATAAAAAATAAATAAATAAAATATAAGAAGTTCTGTTCTTAGAGCCGAAGCTTTCCTTAAGCTATTTTTTTAACATTAAAGTAGCCTTAATAGTGTACACGTTGGGTAACTAGGTGGCAATACCACCATTTTTCTCTTGTTTTTTTCCTTTAAATTTACACCTTTGTCCTTATATTTTAGATAGAAATTAACTAACTCCAAATATGGTACAAAATAATGCAAGTAATTCCCTCACAAGTTTGTAAAATTAGAAATTAAATCCCTAAAATTAATAATTGGCTTGAGTGCTAAATTGTGAAATTTAAATGTTTATCAACTATATTGTCTTGAGTTTTTTTTTAAAAAAACATATCTATATATATTATGAGCAAAATACAGTGCCGGATATACCCGACTACACAGTTACAAAAGAAAGGCAAAAAGATTGGAGTACTACTCCATTACATGGTCTTTTATCTCATCTAAAAAGAGAAACTTAGAGGAACACTACTTTCAGCAAAGTAGCAGTACTCTATGTCCCTAGACACTACTCTAAGACCCTAGAAGTATATGTGTGATCCAGTAGAGACTTTACAAAATCATCTACCAAAAAAACTATGGCGAATCCGGCCAATGTGACAAAAGCCATAAACTTCAATACCCTTGTAAGTCAATAGCAGCCCTGAGATATTGCATTTAGTCAATAGCAGCCCTGAAGTGTTATCCAAGCGTCATCCAATATTCTATCAGGTGTGAGCTTTGAGGAAGCATAGGGCCTCAATCGTCACGCAAGGCAAGAAAAAATTTGGCAGCATAACATTTCCAAGTCAATAATCCCAAAACCATCACTCTATACAACATAGTATGGCGATTCCAACAAATGGAAATATTATGCTCCAACATCAACAATCAGCAAATGAAAAGCAGCATATGAACAGATAGTCATTCACATAATACTTCTGTCTCCTCTAAGGCATCAAAATGACTTCTTCTAATGCTTGAGAGAATTGTCATAACCAGGTCAACAATCTACTATTTAAATTACAGAGCCATAGCCTTGACAACAGGCAAGCAGCATTAGCCAGGACACCGTTTCCAAACGACAGTCAAAATACATTCCCAAAACATCAAGCTCAACACACAGCTCAGTTCCAACATCATTACCACATCCATATAGTCTCTAAAAACAACAACCAGTCAATGAACATACATTATAGAATATTCAGTGTAATATCTACATCATGAGATTACCATTTTACACTAACAGCAAAACTGATCAAACACCAGTGATCAGGAGCCTTCATAAGTTGTAAAACGCTTACCTTGGGTTCCAATTTCTACCTTCCGAGTAACAGATGAAGGGATTCCTTTCCCTGAGCTTTCTTCCAGATTGGACATTAGCTTTAGGGCTGACGAGTGTCTCCATGTACTTCATTTGCTTTGGAGGTTTCTTACTCTTTTCCATTTTGGCAAGGAACTTGCATAATTCATGTTCCGATTCCTCCTCACAGCTGTTTTCAGTCCATTGGTCCTCTCCACCCCCCTCTGATTTAGACTCTGTAGAAATGTTTTGAAGCTGAGCTAAGTTAGACGTGGAGCTAACTTTGTGCATTTTCGAGGGCTCCCCCTCCTCCCAGCTCACTATGACATTGCATTTGGGGCATTGATTATCCACTATTGTTATAGGAGTACATGCTGGTTCCAGCTCTACATTTGGAGTTTTTTTGTTCCCCTGCTCCTTTTCCAATCCTGCCATGTCAGCTTAGTTAAGAGGCTCACGATCCAACCCTTCCACACTTATTTCTTGGCAGGTCATAAGTTCTAGGGTTTTTTCTTCGTTCGTGCCACTGGAAGCTCTAGTCTGGTTGTCTATATGTGTAGATTCAGCAGGCTTAGAAGCAGCATGTTCCTCTTCATCCACGGCTACTACAGCTGAAGTGTTGACTGCCAAAATGAGGGGCCTAGTCTGGTTTTCTATGAGCATGGGTTCAGCAAGCCTAGAAGCATCTAGTTCCTCTTCATTCATGGCTACTACAACTGAAGTATTGGCTACTAAAACTGGGAGCTACAAATTTGTTTCCGCCTTCATGGAGGGCGGCTCATCCATTGAAGTAGTGGACCTATTTGTATATTCCCCCGCTATCGGTTCCTGATCCTTGTTCCTACTTATGTCGGGGACCCAAACTTTCTTTTTTCCTTTTCTAAACTCCTCAGAGCCTCTATCCTTATGAACCTGATTAGGGTTGCACTGGGAAGCCAAATGTCCTATTTTCCAGCAGTTAGTGTAGTAGTCCGGGATTTTTTCCACTTCAATTTGCTGCCATCTTTCTCTCTCCCGACTATCGATCCACACTCGGTGAGGACGAGACTTTAAGACATCTAGTTCAACTAAAACCCTAGCTTCACTGATAAGTTGGTTTTATACCAACTTAAATGGCTTATTTTACTTGGCTTTTGGCTTGTTTTGCATGAAAATGTGGCTTGTTATGAGATATTTGATGCGTTTATGTGATTGACCATATGGTAAGCTAAAATGAAGAAAAAGAATCAAGAATGAGGTTAAAAGAAGCAAGTTTGAATTCGGGTCAACAATTGTGAAAGAAATGAAAAAGGTTTGAAAGAATGCGTTAGTGTGCTTTTTGTTTGGCAGATTGAGTGCTGAATTTCATTTGAGTATATCTTTTTCAATTTTGATCCGAATGAGGAGATTTTGGTTGCTAGTGAAAGCTCTTTGTGTGAACTTTAGTTTTCATATGCCTTCTTCAAATTCTGTATGAAATCATGAGAAACGGGGGCTTCTTTGTTGTGCTTGGATTAGGGTTTTGTATGGTTTGATCTTCTTGCCACAATTTGGTAGATTGACAATATCTTGAGCTACAGATCTCCAATTTCGATGATTCTTGATCCTATGGAAAGCCAAGAGAGGACGCTACAACTTTAGTGTTCAAGGAAAAATCCAATTCGGAAAGGAAAACTGGCGAATCACGGTGGAATGGAGAAAAAACCCAATCAGGGTGTCGCAGGCTTAATTCCTTCTTGCCACAGCTCAGTGTTTTGGTCGTAACTTTCTCGTCCGAGCTCCGAATTTGGTGATTCAAAAGACTATGGAAAGTTAAGAATCGGGGCTACAACTTTAATGCTTTAAGGATTTCCAAATTCACAACGCATCAGGGCCTGAATCTGGTTGCAAGCTGACGGTTTGTACGTTTTCAAAACTAGAGAGGTAAAAAGTTCCAAGTATCTTTGCTTGTTTTTTCCTTGCATTTTTGAGATGATTTTGGTACACGTTTTGTTGCTAGTTATATACAAGTCGATACCCAAAAGCATTGCACACATTGCTACACGCTCATGCACACACATGCACCACTTCGGTAGTAACCTCGACACAAATTTGCACCACAAGTGCACAACTTCATGCACAACCTCATGTACGTTCACAAACATTCCACAGCACCAAACATCATGAGCATTGCATGCACAACTTTTGAACCAAGAGCACACTGATACGAAATCATGTGTGATCACATATTCTAGAAAATCCAAGGTACTTGTTCCAATTGTTAAAGATAAATCTCATGTATGGAGGCCTGGAATAAGATGGAGAATAAGCCTCATGTTAGTCCCAAGGAGGTCCGAGACTCAAAAATGGGATAACAAAGGAACTCATGACAAGAGGCGTCAAATATTGTTTACTGAGAGATTCAAATATTGTTTTTGTAATATGCCTATATCTCTCTCAATTTAACTCGGAATGGATTGATTCAAGCGGCATTAGAAAGCTAAGATCCAGAGCTAAACCTTTGATGTTTTGCATTTTTCCAGATTCTGAAGGGATCAAGATGGAAACACTCCGTCAAGTTGCACGTCATGTAATGACGCGGACAATTTCGGGAATTTTAGTATTTTCATTTTTTTTAGTTGTTTTGGGTTTAATTGTATTGGGCTTTATAATTAATGTGTTATTTAATTATTAAGGTCCATATTTAATGTAATCGAAGTCCAGTTTGTTAGAGATAGTTTAGTTTACTAGTTTAGAAAATTAGGGTTTTATTTTGTAAGCCTATAAATAGGCATATTATTCAGTTGTAATAGAGAGAGGTAAATTTTGAGAATTAAAAACACAGAGTTGTATTTACGTGAGTTGTTTTCCTGAGGAGGGATTCCAATTTACATTGTGGGTATTAGTTCCTGATGAGGGGATTGAATCTTACGCGACTGTCGTATTAATTGTATGTGAGGAGCATCCAATTAATTGTGCATACTGTCAGCCTACAGAGATAGGTTGATTCGACTTGTTCAATTTGATTTACGAAATGATCAACACGTTATTCTGCAACAACTATCAATCTACGTGAGGAGCGTGGTGAGATCGTTATCAACTGGTATCAGAGCTCAAGGGAATTTTCGAAATCATGTTTTTCAGTTTTCCTGAAAATTGAAGCCCTAAATTGTTGTTATTCGCAGCCTTGCATGATTTGGTTATTGTGATAAGGTTACAACAATTATATCTTTTAAATTTTGTGTTGAGAACATTAACGAACGCAAAAGTGCAAAAGAATTGGATCTTCCTGGTAGACATCAAGTGGTATTATTGGTGTTCTTTATTGATAATCATGAGTAATCAGGGAGAATCAGGTATGAATCAAAGGCTCGGAAGATTGATTGCAGCCATGGGAGCTAAGATACGCCGAATATCTGCTACCCAACAGCAAATTATAAGTGACAATCAAAGGTTTTTCGAGAAGCATCAGCCGCGTAAACCAAAAATACCTAGATGTTGTACATGTCTTGGATTAAATGCGCAAGTCAATTGAAAGTTGTTATTGTTGATGGGGTTGCTAAATTTAAAGATCCAAAATCTTATGTTATTGGTGATCCTTCTACATGGGCATGGGATGATGCCATTCCACAACCAATTGTGGCAAACACAATTGAAGAGATCATATTGAGCCCGAAGGTGACGACGAATTTCTTTCGGATATGCCTGGGCCAAAGGTTATTTTGGAGGATATTGAGCCTACTATTGAGGAGAATAAATCCAAGGAAGATGAAGCTTCTTTACAGGAAGTTCACTCACCCATGGTGGAGGTTTCACATGATGTGCTTGAAGAACAATCTTGTGAAGATTTAATTCCTTTTATTGCTTTAAATGATTGTAATCTAATTGTTCTTAATGATGTTTATCATGATAAGCAAGAAAGTAAATTGATTCATGATTTGAATGGAAAAAGCCTTGAGGTGAGGATTGTAGAAAAAGGCAAAGAGGGGGAAAAATAATGAGTGTGAATTTCCATATATTTTGTCTTTTTGTCTTGACAATTTTTGAGGTTTTGTGATGAATTCTCTTGTTACCAATCCACAAGATTTGAGGACAAATCTTTTTCAAGTGGAAGGGAATGATACGAAATCATGTGTGATCACATACTCCAGAAAATCCAAGGTACTTGTTCCAATTGTTAAAGATGAATCTCATGTATGGAGGACTGGAATAAGATGGAGAATAAGCCTCATGTTAGTCCCAAGGAGGTCCGAGACTCAAAAATGGGATAACAAAGGAACTCATGACAAGAGGCGTCAAATATTGTTTGCTGAGAGATTCTGCCACGTTTTAGTAATATGCCTATATCTCTCTCAATTTAACTCGGAATGGATTGATTCCAGTGGCATTAGAAAGCTATGATCCAGAGCTAAACCTTTGATGTTTTGCATTTTTCTAGATTCTGACGGAATCAAGGTGCAAACACGACGTCAAGTTGCACGTCATGTAATGACGCGGACAATTTCGAGAATTTTAGTATTTTCGTTTTTTTTAGTTGTTTTGGGTTTAATTGTATTGGGGTTTATAATTAATGTGTTATTTAATTATTAAGGTCCATATTTAATGTAATCTAAGTCCAGTTTGTTAGAGATACTTTAGTTTACTAGTTTAGAAAATTAGGGTTTTATTTTATAAGCCTATAAATAGGCATATTATTCAGTTGTAATAGAGAGAGGTGAATTTTGAGAATTGAAAACACATAGTTGTTTTTACGTGAGTTGTTTTCCTGAGGAGGGATTCCAATTTACATTGTGGGCTTTAGTTCCTGAGGAGGGGATTAAATCTTACGCGACTGTCGTGTTAATTGTATGTGAGGAGCATCCAATTAATTGTGCATACTGTCAGCCTACAGAGATAGGTTGATTCGACTTGTTCAATTTGATTTACGAAAAGATCAACACGTTATTCCGCAACAACTATCAATCTACGTGAGGAGCGTGGTGAGATAGTTATCACACACTTTATTATCTTAAGTTTAAAGGCATAAGTACAACGAGGAAGATTTCTTGAGTTTCAAACACAAAGCTCGTTCGGCACAACACATGCATCACTGGTTGAACATAAAGGCACACATCGTACACCCACATATGTAATTTGGCCTTTGACTCGCAAGCTGTTTGGGATTGAAGGACAATTGGCCTGCGACACGAAAAGTGGGAAAAATTGGCCTGCGATTTAGAATCTAGTGGAAATTGGCCTGCGACGCGAATTGAGCCTGCGACTCTTGTTGCTTTTCATTGCCAAAATTCCGGCTAAATATGGTTTTTGTGTTTCTCGTGCAGGAGACCTGAAGACGTGATCGCTGTGAGCTCGAAGGCACGTTGAAAGACGATGGGGATACAAAAGGCGTACTTGGGGGAGGCTCAAAGGTGTGGTTTTGCAGCTTAAGCGTTTAGCTAGGAATTCAGAGTTGTGCTGATGTGGCATTCTTTGTGATGGCATTTTTGTAATATTGTATTCATTTGAAGTTTGACCATTTACGTTTTGTAACTTCTATATATAGAGGATTAGTTAGCTTTTACGGGGGAGACGAATATTCTAGAGTTCACAACCATCTTTTGATTTTTTGGAGCGGGAAATTATCTCTCTCTACTTTCTCTCACAAGAATTTCTATCTTCTTCGATCGATCTTCAGTTTCAATTCCGATTGAGAATTTGATCCGAACGTTGTAATTCACTTGAGAATTGAAGCCTAAGAAGCAAGTTATTCGGTATATTCTTTTCAATTATTGATGATGAATTGCTTAATGTTGAGAAATATTGATCGTGAATTTGAAATGAAAATTCTCGGCTAGATCTTTGATGTCCTAGGGTTTTGATCGGATAACTGTGAATTTGAACCGTGAAAAGCTAAGCAATTGACCTAATCTCTACGGAAGAGTTCATACATGATTTTAATTGTTGAATCTGAGAAATTTTATAATAATTTCACTTGTGTTTTGTTGAATTGCACTTCGATTGAGGTCGCCATACCAGTTCAAGGTTTGATTCACCATTAGCAGTGGAATTTGTATGAACTATGCACGTGTTGTATGACTATGGAGTTCCTTCGCCTGTTTTACTAATCGGAGGTCATGCTAATCGGAGGTCGTCGAGTCTTAAGAATTAGGTGAAGAATGACCTTGTGTAGCTAGCTTAATAATAGACACTCAAGTTAGGCCTCGCCATGGGAGACTTGGGAAATCACACGATTAATAGCTAGAAACATAAAATTGAGATGTTGCGGTTTGTATCCATTTTGCTTAGGCCTCAACATTGGAAAAGTGAAATGTTAAGGAGTATATGGGATACTGTGGTCGTCATGCTAAGTGTTTACTAGCCTTCTAGGCAACAATCATTTCCTCCGAGTTAGATTTAGATTTACATGAGGTCAAGTGCATAGCAATCATATTGGGTTCACAGTAGTCTGATTCATAAACTCTAGGACATCTGTTTGAATTCTTGTTATTTCTATCTGTTGTTCTCGCAGGTGTTCTACTATTTCGAATTTTGAGGACTTCTCTTATTTTACTGAGTTTTGATGCTGTGCAATCTGCAACACATTTTGAGAAACACTTCGAATTCTTGAACCAAATATCCCTTCCCTGTGGACACGATCCCCACTCATCACTACTACGTTAGTTTAGGGGTAAAATTGCAAGGTTAACGACACGCCTGTTAATTTTTGGCACCGTTGCCGGTGAAGGCACGGTTTCTAGAATTTGATTAAGTGTTTCTTGAATTTCCTCGTTTTATTTCGTGTTGTCTTGTTCTGTTTTGAGTGCTCTGTTCTTATCCTTGTACTCTGTTATTCTGTGTTGTGTCATTGTTATTGTTGTAGATAGTGGTTTTTGTTCTGTTGATTGTTTACATTTGGAGTTTTTGCTATTGTGTTCTGAAATATTTCGGTTATACTTCATATTTGGTGTTGTTGTATGCCCAGGCTACGATCATTTGGACTGGTTCTTAGGTTTGTGTAGCACGTTCAAACTTCCACGAGTGGAGAGAAGTGAAGTACACAGAATTCTTTTTCCTCTTTCCTTGAAAGGTAAAGCAAAACATTTGTTGAAAACCATTGGAGGCTCAGATGCAACAATATCTTTTGAGGAACTTCAGAAGAAGTTCTTGGCGAAATATTTTCCACCAGTTAAGCTTGAGAAGAGGAGAATGGAGATCGAGAATTTTCAACAGCAAGATGGTGAATCATTCAGAGAAGCATGGGAGCGTTTCAATGACCTAATCCATCAATATCCTAATCATGACCTTGGTGAAATCAGAGAATTGAATACGTTTTTCAAAGGCCTCACACCTGAGTCTTCTATGATGGTAAAAGCTTGTGCCAATGGTGTATTAAAGGATAAGAGTGTGCCGGATGTTAGAGAATTGTTTAACCAAATTGCCGAAGATGAGTACCTTTTCCCTGAGACACGGAAACCTCATAGTCAAAGACAGAGAGGAGTGCTGGATCTTGATGAGGAAACTTCATTGAGTGCAAAATTTGAAAGCTACTCAAACAAAAGCTCATGTGCTTTTATGTGGTCTGTGCAAAGGTGAACACCACACTGATGAGTGTGTTATCACAATTGAGTCTTTACAATATGTGAGTAATTACAACAACAAATCGCAGTATGATGGAAATTATTCTGACGGGAATTACTCTGGGGGGAATCGACCTTACAATGGTGGACAAGGCAATTAGGGACAATAACAAAATCATGGAGGGCAATATTATCAGGGAAATGACCAAAGAAGAGCAACAAATGCACCTCCTGGTTTTCATCATCAAGCTAGTACTTCAGAGCAAAGAAAGCCATCAGTTGAAGACATGTTCCAAAAATTGATGGAAAAGATGGACAAAAATGAACAAAGATTTGGAGGATTGGAATCCACTGTCAAACACCATGAGACTACTTTAAAGAACATTGAAATGCATCTTGGACAACTCGCCAATGCCGTGCTCCAGAGACCACGTGGAGCACTCCCTAGTGATACAGTTCCAAATCCAAAAGGGAAGGAAACATGTAATGCAATTACATTGAGAAGTGGTAAGGAAGTGCATAAGACATCTAAGCCTGAGGATGAGGAGTGTGTTATTGAGGAGGAAAGTGTTCAATTTGAGAAAGAATGTGCCAATGAGGACTTGGCACCAAAGAAGGAGGGGGTGCAAGATAACGGAAATAGTAAATCAACCAAGAAAGTTAGAGGACCTCCTAGTCCTTACAATTTTCCTGAATATGCACCAAAACCTCCATTTCCTGAGAGAGTGAAGCCAAAGAAAAAGAAAGGACCTCAATTTGGTAGATTTTTAGATTTGGTGAGACAGGTCAATGTGAGCTTACCATTATTAGATTTGGTGACCGCAGTACCCAAATATGCAAAGTTCCTCAAAGACTTGATATCCAAGAATGAACAAATTTTGAGATGTGAAGTACTGATAAGTTGGTTTTATACCAACTTATATGTGTTAATTTACTTGGCTTTTGTTGTGATTTTCATGCTATTGTGTGGTGTTTCATGCGGTTTAATGTGTAAATGTGATATGATAGATGATAATGTGTAAATGGTGCAAAAAGTGCAAAAATGATGGTAAGTGGAGTGAAATGTGTCTAGGTTGGAAATGAAGAATTAAAACATGTTTAAATGGCCAAATTAGGGTTTTTGCAGATTGGTTTTGCAAGTTCATCTGAGCATAACTTCTTCAATATTAATCCAAATGATGAGTTCTTGGATGTTATGTTTTGGAAAGATCTTTGAGTTGTCTTAAATTCTTATGTTTTAACTTTCTTCTAATTCAGTGTGTAAATATGAGAAACAAAAGCATCTTGATGATTGCTACTTCATGATTTAGTTATTGAATTCATATTGCCACAGCTTGGTAGATTGTTAATAACTTGAGCTACAGTCATTCAATTAAGGTGATTCTTGATCCATTGTAAAGCCATGAGATAGACCTAGAATTCTTATGTTTACCATCAAGTCCAATTCAGGAGCTAAGTCACACGAATTTGGTGTAGAAGTTAAGTTCTAAGCTGAAATGAACGCTTGCCTGTTTTAAAGACTCACACTCACAATACCTTCACGAGCATTCTCACAAACACCTCACGGGCACTCACTCTACACTACACTATCGCACAGCTGTACTCTCTCCCTCACACACTCTCGCACACACCTCACATGCGGCGAGGTCACCTCGCCGCACAACACTCTCGCACGCACACGCACCATCACTGCACCACACTCATGCGGCGAGGTCACCTCGCCGCATGAACTATGCACACACCTCACTACACTCATGCGCACAGGGACACTACACTCTCGCACACTACTCTCGCACCACACTCGCACTTACAGCACGAACCCTCGCACACACTCATGCGGCGAGGTCACCTCGCCGCAAGTCTTCACTTGCACACACGCACAACATTCTACTCACACTTCACTCTTGTGCACACAAGCACTCATTCGCACACTACTATCACTTCACTCTTATGCATACTAGCACTTCACTAATACACACTTGCTGCACAAGTACTTTGCACACACTGATGTACATTTCACTTGGTTGGTCATTCTTTACCCACAATTTATAAAGTCTTGTGTAGAAATTGGTGGAGATTCTTTAATCAATGCCGCAATCACTCACAACTCCATAATGAATTCATAGAAGGTTTAAATATTGCACACATCCATTTTCGTAGCACTAACTTCATAGGATTTCTTTCATTGCATTTCATATACACAAGACATCCTTTTGATCAACAACACTTAAAACACTCACAACACCAACACTCACTCATGTTTTAACCTTCATCCTCACTTCACAACTTCACCATTTACACATTCATTCACAATTCACAAACTTTACCAACTTCACAATTCACTATCATCTCACACTACTCACAACATTTTCATTCACTCGAAACTCACAAATACTCACAACACATTACACATTTTTTATCACTAAAACCTCACAGCACTCTACATTGTTTATCACTCAATCACTCACAATACACACACACACTTGCGCCTACACGGCGAGGTCTCGCCGCGAGACCTCATCACTCACACATTGCACGGCGAGACCTCCCTGCGAGGTCTCACCAGCAATCACACAACACGGCGAGACCTCATGGCGAGGTCTCGCCACACAAATGCACAAAGTGGCGAGGTCTCGCCATGAGACCTCACCCCTTTACATTCTGGATTGCTAAAAATTGACTAAGTGTTGTGGCTGTTCTTCAGGTGCAGAGGGTGCAGGAAGGCATGAGGCATCTGAGCATGAAGGTGCGCAAGTAGCTGAGCAAAAGGGGGGCGCTGGAGTTGTGATCCCGAAGGCGTGCTTCGCTCCACTTATGAAGGCGTGGTGCTTGCTGAAGAAGAAAGAATTGTGGCAGATGCTTGAAGGCGCAAAACATTTGGCAGGAAGGCGTTATGAAGTTTTGAAGGCGCAGATACTTTGGCTCAAAGGCGCTGGAGCTGGCTTGTGATCTTCCACTTTGGATTTTAAGTTTTTTTTACTAATTTTAGTCATTCTCTTTGGAAGACACTTTTGTAATACTTGATACATTTTATGTTGCGTATTAGTTACGTTTTCCCAACTTTATAAATAGGGAAAGTAGCTAACATATAGAGGGGGATTCATTATTCACTACTCACATTTTCCATATTGTGACCGACTTTTGATTTTGAAGAGCGAGAAGTGTTCTTGAGATCTACTTTCTCTCTCTACTTTATCTCTCTAAGTTTGCTGTTTCAATTTGGATTCCGATCAAAGATTTGCTTTCATCTTTATACATCTCCTTGAAATTGAGAAGGAAAGTGACAATCCTCTCGGCATTTGGAAGCTTTTAAGACTCTTAATTGGTAAACTCTTCCAATTAATGATTAAGAACTGTTTTATCTTCCAATTTGTTGATTGTGAAGCAGAAATAGAGATTCGTGGCTAATTGTATGATAATCTAGGATACTGAGGGTGAATGCTAGGTTAAAATTGTAATTGTGTAGTAGAACTAACAATTTATTATAAGAAATGGAAATTCTCAGCTATGAATTTGTAAAACTTGCTAAGTGCATGCTTTTGATCTGAATTTGATGAAATGAGATTTGATTGCGGTCGTCATGCTGAATTGAGTCTTCTTTTGTAAGATTTGGATGAAAATCATGAATAAGAACCAAAGAATGCATGAGTTCTTAAACCTGTTTGAATTTGCACAGATCTTAAGGCTAGACCTCATGATAGAAACCTTTGCGTCTGTATAATCCTGAGAACAAGGTGATAAGAGATTCTACTACTCAAATGATGAATTTACATGCTAGGATCGGGCCTCACCATGGGAGATTCTAGGTGTTCATGCCTGAGTAATTTGAGTGGGGAATTGAGACACCTTGTTCACACTTCACCATCCTTAGGCTTGACTAGACGATAGGATGGTGTCGGGAGACTATAATTGTAGTGTAGTGGCCATGCTAACTATTATTTCTGTTTCCAATTGTGATTCTCCTCATCTGCTTTGATTGTATGTTAGTAATACTGCATGTATGAGAAGTTGCATTCACCCGGAAGTAGCCTAGATTATAAGCTTAATCTTCTTGAGAACTTTTCTTTTACTTCTCTGAGTCTTACGTTTGTGTTCATTTCAATTCGTAATTGTGCGGATTTAAACCAATTTACTTCCTGTTAAATTTTGTATTTAGTGTTCTTTTAATCTTGTTATATTTTGGTGACATAACTGAGCATATCAAACTTCTTGAATCGACTATTTCCCTGAGGAACAAAACCTAGCTCACTACTACTATATTTAGTGAAATTAGGATAAATTGACGAGCCGCGACACTCGACATCAAGTACCATTGACACTCACGGAGTATGGTGGAGCATGGATTGGGCATAAGTTGCCACCAAAATTAAAAGACCCTGGCAGTTGCACTATACCGTGTAAAATTGGAACAAGACTCTTTGAGAAAGCTTTGTGTGATTTGGGTTCTGGCATTAATCTCATGCCTCTTTCTATTGCCACTGATGTTGGACTTAAAGGGAGAATTCGTCCAGTAGCGGTGACTCTTCAACTGGCTGATAGATCCTTAGTCAAGCCTACTGGAATGGTTGAGGATGTCCTGGTGGGGATTGATAAGCTTACACTCCCAGTTGATTTTATTGTTCTTGATATGGAAGAGGATCCGGAAGTACCTTTGATCTTTGGTCGACCCTTTTTGGCAACAGGAGATGTTGTGATTGGGGTAAGAAACAAAACAGTTACTTTTAGAATCAATAATGAAGAAGTTGTTTTTTATGTGAATTATGCCATGAAACATCCGTTACATGTTCAATCTTGATTTGCCATTAATGCTATAGCATATTCTTCTATGCATGGAATGATTGAGAGTGTTAAGCATGAATTTTTTGTTGTTGATGAATTGCATGTCTGTGAAAATGAAATTGATGAATTTGTGCTAGATAATGAGGAAAGGAACATCTTGGCTGAAATTGAAAATGATGTTGAATGTTGTGTGATTGATGAATCCATTTTTGAAATACAAAGTGAGATTGTTGAAGTATCAAATGAATGTGAAATGAAAGAAATTTTGGAAGAAGCATGTACTAATGAATTGAAATAAAATGTTGAGTGTAAACTTCCAACTAACAATATGAATGCATCCACTGAGGTGAGAAGAACTGAAAGTTTTTGCAGGAATGAGAAGCTTATTCCTTCTATCATGGTGGCTCCAAAACTTGAGCTTAAACCTTTGCCTCCATATCTCAAGTATGCTTTTCTAGAAGAGAGTGAAACGTTACCAGTAGTGATCTCTTCTAAACTTGAAGATTGGCAAGAGGAGAAATTGCTGGGAGTACTGAGGCAACACAAATTGGCTATAGGATGGACCATTGAAGATATAAAGGGCATAAACTAGCTTGTGCATGCATAAGATTCTTTTGGAGGATAACTCTGTGCCAATGAGAGATAGACAACGAAGGCTCAATCCACAAATGATGGAAGTTGTCAAGAAAGAAGTGATAAATTTGCTGGACTTTGGAATGATTTTTCCCATCTAGGATAGTGAATGGGTAAGTCCAGTGCAGTGTGTTCCAAAGAAGGGAGGAGTTACAGTTGTGAAAAATGATGCAAATGAGCTTCTTGCAACAAGAGTTGTTTGTGCTTGGAGGGTTTGTATGGACTACAGAAAGCTTAACAAGGCTACAAGGAAGGATCATTTTCCACTTCCCTTTTTGGAGCAGCTGATGGACCGAATTGCTGGCTACTTGTTCTACTGCTTCTTGGATGGCTATTCTGGCTATAATCAAATTGCAATTGATCCTAAGGACCAAGAGAAAACAACTTTCACTTGTCCCTTTGGCACATTTGCTTACAAAAGGATGCCATTTGGCTTGTGCAATGCGCCCTCGACTTTCCAGAGATGTATGATGGCAGTATTCCATGACATTGTTGAGTCGATTATAGAGATTTTCATGGATGATTTTTTCGTCTTTGGAATGACGTTTGATGGTTGCTTGGATAATCTAGCCAAAGTGCTGAAGAGATGTGAGGAAATTAATCTTGTGTTAAATTGGGAGAAATGTCAGTTTATGGTTCAAGAAGGCATAGTGATACGAATGGAGTAGCTTTTGAGTTCTATTCCACACGTTTTTCACACCCTTTGGATCGTTGTTTCTCAATAATCACTGGACAAGCATGAACACAACAAGACAAAAAGATATTGAACGAAAAAAAATGGAAGAAATCAACCAAACCCCAACATTAACACAAATAGATTCAGTCCAACTAATGTAAATCAAAAGTTAAAATTCCTCAGTTCGGCGTGTTCTATAAATCTAGAACGGGTAAGCTCAACCTAAAGCTCCTACTGTCAGAATCTGCTGGGGCTTTGTTGAACTTGTTTCCAAAACAATTTTACTACCTGCTTCCCTTGCATTTAGGCCTGGGATTCGGATAGTGCTCTTCCCCTCCTTGAACAACTGAAACCAAACACCAGGGGGGAGGCAGACAAGCCAGAAAAAGAAGAGAAATATGTGCAAACAACTAGGAAAAATAGCTCTAACATCAGCAAGCTGAAACCTTCGAGATTGACTATGGCAAACCAATCCTAACTTCAGCAGACTTGGGCCTGAAATCATACCTGAGTTATCTATTTCTATGAAATGCAGTCCTTTGTACTGAATATGCATTGGTGTTTTGAACGATAATGGATGGAACTTGTTTCCTATCCATTTCAATTAGTGATGGAATAGTGAATAGAGCCTGGGATCTCTGTAGTAAAGCTAGTTGTCTTGCAGGGAGGTTGGCTTCTTTTGGTACTAGCTGTGGACTGGAGTTCTGCTTTATGAAATCCAAGATATTAACTAGTTTCTAATCCCCCCAGGACTGCAGTTCATGAATGAGCATAGAGGAATCAGTTTCCAGGATGATGCCGTGATGTCCAATCTCCTTGCTTCTGGAGATATATTTGTGGGCTACCAAGGCTTCTACCTGCAACCTAGAAAGTGAATAGCAAAATAGAAAGAGGAAATAACATGTAACCCTTATGGTCTCTTGCAAGGCCTCCAATTCTCTAAACATTGCCAGTCCTTGCTGCTGCTACGTTGATCTTGATGCAGTAGGCATCAGGAGGGTTTCACTTGATACATTTTAGGACAGTCTGCCGTCTTATGATCTGGCAAGTCTCCCAGAAGTCTGGCCATTGCAGTGTAATAACCTGCAAACCATGAAACCTGAGTATCATTAGTTCTTTAATAGAAACAAAAATCCTTTCCACCAGGGTACCTACAATTGGGTTCCCCTTATCAAATGTTATCTTATTTCGGAGCTTCCACATCCATCAGCAGATTAAGGATGGGCAAATCTTGAGTAGAAATTGTCTGCATTCCGAGAGAGGACTTCTGTTCTGCCACCAGATGTTCAAAGTTCCTGTCAAAAATTGAGAGTGTTCCACAATTCCTAATTCTGCCGCAAAAATTCTCCAGATTCTCTGAGCAAAGGAACAGGACACTAAGAGTTGGAACATAAGGCTTACTGGGCAATTCAAAAGTTGAATATGGATTTGCCTGGAGCTCAATCAAAAAGGATGCTAGAATTGAATGAATTGTACGAGTTTAGATTCAATGCTTATATGAGTTCTAAGCTTTACAAGGAGAAAACAAAGAGATTACATGATGCGAAAATCCAATCAAAAAGTTTTGCTCCAGGACAGTTGGTGCTATTGTACAATTCTCGTCTAAGGCTTTTCCCTGGGAAATTGAGGTCACGATGGAGTGGGCCATTTCGAGTTGTCAATATGAAGCCATATGGTGTTGTGGAGATCCAAAATGATAAAAATGGTAACACATGGAAAGTGAATGGTCACAGGCTTAAACCGTACTTGACTTCTCAGGACAAAGGCATCGCTAGTCTGGCACAAGCTCCCCATGAACTTTTCTTGGATGATCCTTTACCTTCACAATGAGCCAAGGAGCATGGTCGGGCTGTGGACCATAAACCAAGTGCTCCTGGGAGGCAACTCAGATTTTTTCTTTCATTGTTTTCCTTTGTTTTGTTTTGTTGTGATTACTTTTACTTGTTAATCTTAGTTTGTGTAGAACAAATCGACAATTCATGGCACAATCTCATAACTGGTTGTTAAATTTTGCAGATTATCAGAGGGATTATGGTACTCGATGATAAAGGCATGTAGTGAATCTTAGCTATTCACTCAACAAGGGTAAGATGAATTTCACATTTTCTACAACCAAGGTAAATGCATTTATGGTAAATCTTGACACTAGACCCGTGAACTTGAGTGCATGATTGGCTTGTAAGATTCCAATAATTGAGTGAAGGAGGTAACAAGTTATAACATAAGGAGAATGGTCCTTTATATCCTATATTGTCCGTATGTCTGTTTTGTTTTCAAGTTTCATTCACATGTGCTTGTTTGATAGCTACCATGGAGATATTATGTGTTGCACATCCTTTATATATTGCCTGATCTCTTGTTTACTAATGCTAAATCTTTGATAGTGATTCTCCTTCCTAAGGTGATGGCTTACTCTTACCATAATCCTTATGAGTATGCAATATTCAGTGAAGATCCGGGCACTACTTCATCTTCGTCTTCTTCTTCTTCTTCTTCAGTGAACAGGCTAACTCACCCCAATTTGTTAATATTCATGCTGAGAGTCTATGCACTAGCTCCCTCAATAGAGAAATCATTATTGAAAGACCATTTGAGGACCCTTCCCATAGACTTGAAGAATTGATTATGAGGCATTCTTGGGCTCATTTCGCCAGAGCATCTGTTGTTGTGAACCTGGAGATAGTTCGAGAATTCTATGCTAATTCACGTGTAAATAGTGCCCATTCAGTGTTTGTGCGAGAAAAGTATTTGAAAGTCGATCGCCACAGCATTAACTTGCATTTTCTTCTCCCAGATTACTGTGGTGATAATTACAGTCGGTTGTTATGGGCGGAGAACACTGATTAGTTATTTGCTGCTGTGGCATTGCTTGGTGCTACCTGGGTGCGAAATGCTAGGCATAAAGCACTGAAAGTTCCCACAAGTGAGCTGATAGCTGAGGCGAAAATGTGGTTGTTGTTTATCAACTCTAAGATTTTGCCTACTCATTGTACCACTATAGCATCGAAGGAACGTGTTCTTTTGATTTATGCTATTCAGCATGATTTCTCGATTGAGATTGGAAAATTAATGCTCGGGTATATCAGGAAGGCACAACGGAATGAATTTGCCCCGATGTTTTTTCCCGCTCTGCTCACAGTTATGGCTCGGAACAAGGGAATTGACATTTCTTCACAAGACAATCCTCAGCATTTTCTTCGCCTTATGGGACCACCTCAATGGCCTGCATTTCTTGAGGAACAATAGATAGCAAGACTCTCCAGCGGATAGTACAAGGCCAGGTTCCTTTACTTTTTATTTTTCTGCCCCGGGGACCGTGACTTATGCAAGTGTAGGGGGTGTTGAATTAATTGAAGATTGTGATGTGGGATTTGAAGAAGATTGTGTTATGTTGTTATTGTCGTTGTTTAATGTATTTAGAGTAGTAGTAGTAGTCTTTGAGTTGTGTGTTGTTATGATAGTTTTCATAAAAAGTTTTCATAAAATTAGTGTGTTAGTTTATTGGTTAGGTGTTCAGGTTGTTTTGGTTATGTGTGAGTTTATTAGCTAATAATGTAATAGGTATGTTTGAGTTTAATGGGCATGAGTACATTTGAGCTAAAGTGGGCATCACTCATGGAAATGGTAAGGTTTGGTAAGGGTTCTACAAATGACTGGGTGATTTTGAAATATAATTGAAAGCTTGATATGATTTGTTTGGAGAATTGTTGAACCGAATTAAAAATTGGTTTGTTTCCTTTTGGCGTGAAATGAATGAATTACATAATTCTGAATTCAATTGTGGCTTCTTGTGAACACGTGAATACATTATTTTCAGTTGTCAGATGGTAGATAACATAAGTTCACATGGATTGAATGAAAATGGCCCCACTTGTGTCTTGTTGTAAATGTCTTTGATGATTGTTGGGAACATTCATGTGTTGACCGAAATATGTACATGTCCATAAGGGTTCTATAAATGCACACGCTTGTTCACTTAACAAGATTATAACTAGTGTATTTGCTAAGTACTTAGCACTTGCTCAAGACGTTTCTTGGACAGCTTTCGTGAACATCAAAGTCTTGCCTCATTCATTCTCGGGTCAGTTCAGTAAGAAGGTATGCATCGCAATTCCCACTTGATTTTTGCTGAGTGTTCTAATGTTGGTAAGTACTTATATGCTTGCTGGCCAAGAGTGAAAGGTTAGAAGATAGGTGTTTTCATGCAATGAGGAGTTAGTGGATTCTTAAGAGTAGATGCATGCTAAGTGTGGGGGAAGGGTTTAATTGATTTCAATTAGTTTCAGCTTTACCAGGTTTCTGTAATTGGGCTATAACTTGGGCATAAGATGTCTAAATTGATTTCAGTTGGAAAATTTTGTTAAGTGGTTGGCCTACAATGTTTATGTTGGGCACTTTTGCTAAATGTGATTGGAATGTGGTCTAATTTTGAAGACAAGGTAGTGTTCATGTTGTTGTTGTCCTTTGAGAAATTCTGGATTTGCTCTGATTGTCATGTCTCGGATTTTTGGCTATAACTTGCTCATATTTGGTCCAAATTGAGTGATTCTTGTCCCCACATTTAGACAAGAGCAAGTGCTGTAACTTTGAAGTTTAAAGTTTTGGTTGAAACGATTTGCTTAGGATGATATTTTGCATATCTTCATAAGGATTCAAGCTGAACATGCATGACTTAAAGCTGCCCATTTGGTTTGTTTTTTCTATAGTTATGTGAAAGATTTGTGTCGTGTAGCAGCTAGAAGTTAGCAGTTCACATGCATAATAATGGAAGGGGTCCTACTATCATGATAAGGTTTTTGTATGTTTGTGGTTTTTGGGAATAATGAAGCTTTGATATTGACCGATTTAGTGCTGCATACTCCTTTTGGCTCTATAAATGTCTAAACCATTTTCCATCTTTCGAGAAGCAGAATAAGTCAAATGCTTGTGCGTGAATTGTGCAAGACAACTTGAACAACATTGTTTTTCTTCCATCGCTTGGTCGATTCCCCCCAGAGTAATTCCCTCCAGAATAAAGTGCAGTTAACACTTCGTTTGTTATCTTTAGCAAAGGTATGTTCATTTTGTTTATTGGAATCCATTGCTTGCACAAATAAAGTGTTGGTAAGAGGATGAGCTTGTTCACATTATTGTTAAGATAAGAGGAGATACTTGGATAATGAAAGGCTACCTTGGTTGAAGGGTACAAGAGGTAGATACAAGGTAAGGGTGGGGGAGTGTTCATAAGTCATTAGGATGTTTCAGCTTTGACATGTTTCTGTAATTTGATCATAACTTGCAAATGAGATATCCAACATGCGTGATTCCAGTTGCAGAATTTAGCTAACATGATGATCTACAATGTTTATGTTTGGCATTTTTGCTAATTGTGAATGGAACATAGACTAATGAGAAGAGGATTGTAAAGCTGATGTTGACTTGCTATTGTGTTGAGTGCAGATTTTGCCCAGTTGGATATCTCTCAGTATTTTAGTCATAACTTGTTCATTTTGCGACCAAATTGGGTGATTGTTGTCCTCAAATTTAGCTTAAATCGTGCACTATAGCTTTGATGTTTTATGTTTTGACTAAATCTTACTGTGTCATGTAACATTTTCACGATCATGTTAAGATGGTTTCCAGTTCCAGAATTTTGTTGTGAGCATGTGAACAACTATTGTTGGGTTTCGGTTGTTGTGAGCTTAAGTGCATTATTTTGTATATGCATGAAGTACTTTCATTAATATGAGACATTTACGTGTTGAGAATGCAGACAGTGTGTTGTGAGTTGTGTGAGTGTCTTTAGATCAGGATAGTATTCTCAACGCTATGCAAGTTGTATCCATGTAAGGTTGTATGCAAGTTGCTTACATTTATGGTGTGCATTTTAGGTCATGGCTCCCAGAAAGGCTATAACATCATCAAAAGGAGAAAGTTCCAAGAAGGGAAAGGCAAAGGGGAAAGCGAAGGTGCCAGTGGATGAAGATTCCGAGTACTTTGTAGACGATATGCTAATTTTTGAAGAACCTCTAGTGATCACTATACAACCATCGTTTCAGAAACGAAAGGGCAATCCGACAACGTTGTGAAAGTAGGTTAGCGGTTAAAAGTGTGCACTTGGAACGAGCTTTTGTTGTTGACAAGGGACCATTCCAGAAGCTGATGGAATTTCACAGATTTAATAAAAAGTTAATCTACGCACCTGAGTTCTGTAATGTCAGTCTCGCCCGGGAGTACTACGCCAATGCAAAATTTCCAAATGACGATGGAGCGGTATTTTTTTCGAGGGGTATGGGTTGACATCTCAAGTGGAATCATCAATGCTTATTTAGGATGCCGAGTTATCCCGAATATCCTTTTCAGTGTTCTACGAGTGAGGAAGGTGACCAAGAGTTGCTAGCAGAACTTGCACATCCTAGGGCCGAATGGGTTCTCAATCGCCAAGGGGAGCATAAGCATATGCGACACCAGTATCTACGAGCTGATGTTAAAGTATGGTTGCTATTCATCCTGTCTAGGCTTATGCCTAGTTCACAGAGGTCCGAAGTAACCTCATTCTTGATCCTTTTTCTTCATTTTAGCTTACTATATGGTCAATCACATAAACACATCAAATATCACATAAACGCCTCTATTTGATTTCCGCTATTAGAGGACGAAGATATGTGGATGTGGGCGATCATAGTCGAGGACATCAGAGAGGTTATCGAGGATCCGCTGGCTTCTATCTATTACCCCCTCCTTATTGAGGACTTGTGCAAAGCTCAAGGTGTGACCGACGAGTTGGGTGGTGATTGGTGAAAGGTTCAGGGACCCATTGCTAATCCTCTGTATCTTAAATACTTGCGCCTTGAGAAGGAACTTGTTCGAGCTCAAGAAGCTGAGGTGAGAGTGCCACGAGACAATTTGGAGCCCTCAGCTCATGTTGGGCTGCACCCGCAACCTCCACAACCATATGACTTCAGTGCATTTCAAGGAGTAATTCAGGATTTCCATCACTCTATGGACACCCGTTTCCAACTATTGGATGAGAGGCTGGAGCATATCCACCAAGATTGGGCACACCATGCATCTACTATTGATTCCAAATTGGACAATATATCTTCTATTGCACAACAGCAGTTTGAAGTACTGTATCATCGTCAGGAGAAAATGCAGTTGGAGCTTGATGCTTGCAATAAGATGGCTGTTTACTACCATTCTACTCCTGGGCCACCGAAGTAATGGCCAACTCAAGCGCAACTGGCGGGATATAGCATTCCTAATTTGTCTATGGACGCAGTCAGTGGTGCTGTGCACGAGCTTCCTCCTGGAGTGCCTGGTGTGCCTTTTTTCCACCCGTTGCCCACGTTTGGTCGTATCCCTTCAGCACCGCCTACTCCCACATTTCTCGCGAATCCTCAGTTCATGCCGGCCACACGCATACCCTTAGTTGGTTCAAGGCAACAATTACAAAGGCCAACTCATAGACCATTTCATTGGAAGGCATCTTATTTCCAGAGTCTGTCTTTTTCCACTACAGCATCATTTTCTCCTCCATCATCATCGGCACCTTTCTTTTCCCAGAGAGCACCTCCTTCCTAACCTTTACATTGAGGACAATGCATGATCTAAGTGTGGGGGGTGGTCGAAGAATATGATGATGTTGTGTTACTTTGTGGTGTGTTGTTTTGTTTTGTTGCTAGGTGAATGATGCGGTTGCCATGGAGGTAAGTATTTTGTTGGCGGGATTGTTGGGGGTGCCATGATAATAATGTGGGGAGTTTTTGTTTGAAAATTTTTATTGTGCAGTTTGTGTTTTGGTTTGAATGACTTGAAGAATGAAGTTGCCTTGCTTTGCTTTAAAGAATGATGTGCGAAGAAGTATGAAACCTTTGCTTGTTGTGGTGTGAGGTGCTAGGTTGTGGTGTGCTATATGCTGTTATGGTGCTGAGTGTTGAAGTTAGTATGAGGTTAAGAGCATGTGAAGTGAAATATTATGTGGTGAAAAGATGTAACGTGTCAATGTGTGTTGTTATGGTAATTCAGGTTTAGATGTGTCATGTGTGATGTAATGTAATGTGGTTAACTGGGAGAAATCACTTTGTAGTTGAAGCTTTGTTTCTTGTTCACTATGGCATATTTCAAGTTCATCACTTTACTCTTTTTGATGTTGCATGCAAAAAAAAGTTTTTGTTTTTTTGATACTAAGTTTGAAGAAATTGGTACATTTTGCTGGTTAAGGCACGATGTTAAGGTAAGATAGATATGCCATGCAAAAATTCAAATGACATAGGAGGTAATGTGTATGGAATTTGTTTTTTTTGCTATGCATTTGTCTGGAGTTTCCAGTGTTCGTGCATGTTCAATCATTTTGAGACCCTTATGAACATGTGCATACACAAGAGAGGAAATGGAGAAAAAGCCTTTGTCAACTGGGAAAAAAGAGTCATAAGACCCTGGCAAGCAATAAAAGGGTAAAAACAGCCACAAAACCCAGGCTAAAGCACCAATGTGTGCAACAAATAAGCACCAATGTGCAAATAAGGGCAATGTCCCATAGAGCACCAATGTGCGCATAGGTTACCATTGATCTTGTGAAGTTACATGTTCATAGGAGTAGTCAATGAGATTTCTATGTACTTTATGGGAAGTGAGACAACTAGATTGTGTATAGCAAGGGAATAGATAAAGTGCATGTTCCTCAGCACACACTTGCACGCATGACATTTTGGTTTTTATTCATTGTGCCTTAGTTGGTAATGTGTACTGAAATTTGAAGAGCTAGGTGTCAGGAAACGTTGCATAAGTTTTGTGTGGAAAATATTTTGTTGAACTTGGAGTTAGGTATGGTGGGAAAGGAGTGAGGTGTTCAATGCATTTTGGTGAGAGTCTAGAGCATGAGTTTTGCTTGAGGGCAAGCAAAAGTTCAAGTGTGGGGGAATTTGATAAGTTGGTTTTATACCAACTTAAATGGTTTATTTTACTTGGCTTTTGGCTTATTTTGAATGAAAATGTGGCTTGTTATGTGATATTTGATGCGTTTATGTGATTGACCATATGGTAAGCTAAAATGAAGAAAAAGGATCAAGAATGAGGTTAAAAGAAGCAAGTTTGAATTCGGGTCAACAATTGTGAAAGAAATGAAAAAGGTTTGAAAGAATGCGTTAGTGTGCTTTGAGTCTGGCAGATTGAGTGCTGAATTTCATTTGATTATATCTTTTTCAATTTTGATCTGAATGAGGAGATTTCGGTTGCTATGGAAAGCTCTTTGTGTGAAATTTAGTTTTCATGTTTGAGCCTTCTTCAAATTCTGTGTGAAATCATGAGAAACGGGGGCTTTTTTGTTGTGCTTGGATTAGGGCTTTGTATGGTTTGATCTTCTTGCCACAGTTTGGTAGATTGACAATATTTTAAGCTACAGATCTTCAATTTTGATGATTCTTGATCCTATGGAAAGCCAAGAGAGGAGGCTACAACTTTGGTGTTCAAGTAAAAATCCAATTCTGAAAAACAAACTGGCGAATCACGGTGGAATGGAGAAAAAACTTAATTAGGGTTTTAAGCCTGCGACGCGTCGCAGGCTTAATTCCTTCTTGCCACATCTCAGTGTTTTGGTCGTAACATTCTCGTCCAAGCTCCGAAATTGGGTGATTCAAACGGCTATGAAAAGTTAAGACTGGGGGCTACAACTTTGAAGTTTTAAGAAATTCCAAATTCACAACGGATAAGGGCCAGAATCGGGTTGCAAGCTGACGGTTTTGTAAGTTTTCAGAACTAGAGGGGTAAAAAGTTCCAAGTATCTTTGCTTTTGTTTTCCTTGCATTTTTTAAGTTGAATTTGGTACACGTTTTGTTGCTAGTTATATACAAGTCGATGCCCAAAAGCATTTCACATATTGCTACACGCTCATGCACACACATGCGCCACTTCGGTAGCAACCTCGGCATACATTTGCACCACAAGCGCACAACTTCATGCACAACCTCATGTACGTTCAAAAACATTCCACAGCACCAAACATCATGAGCATTGCATGCACAACTTTTGAACCAAGAGCACACTCTATTATCTTAAGTTTAAAGGCATAAGTACAACGTGGAAGATTTCTTGAGTTTCAAACACAAAGCTCGTTCGGCACAACACATGCATCACTAGTTGAACATAAAGGCACACATCGTACACCCACGCATGTAATTTGGCCTGTAATGCGTCGCAGGCTGTTTGGGATTGAAGGAAAATTGGTCTACGACTAAAAAGTGGGAAAAATTGGGTCGCAGGCCATTTGGAATCGAGTGCAAATTGGCCTGCGACGCCTAAAATTGAGCCTGCGACTCGTCTTGTTGCTCTTCATTGCCAAAATTCTGGCTAAGTATGGTTTTTGTGTTTCTCGTGCAGGAGACCTGAAGACGTGATCGCTGTGAGCTCGAAGGCACGATGAAGGACGATGGGGAAACAAAAGGCGTACTTGGGGGAGGCTCAAAGGTAAGGTTTTGCCGCTTAAGCGTATAGCTTGGAATTCAGAGTTGTGCTGATGTGGCATTTTTTCTGATGGCATTTTTGTAATATTATATTCATTTGACATTTGCGTACCATTTACGTTTGGTAACTTCTATATATAGAGGATTAATTAGCTTTTACGGGGGAGACGAATATTCTAGAGTTCACAACCATCTTTTGATTTTTTGGAGCGGGAAATTATCTCTCTCTACTTTCTCTCACTATAATTTCTATATTCTCCGATCGATCTTCAGTTTCAATTCCGATTGAGAATTTGATCCAAACGTTGTAATTCACTTGAGAATTGAAGCCTACGAAGCAAGTTATTCGGTATAATCTTTTCAATTATTGATGATGAATTGCTTAATGTTGAGAAATATTGATCGTGAATTTGAAATGAAGATTCTCGGCTAGATCTTTGATGAACTAGGGTCTTGATTGGATAACTATGAATTTGAACCGTGAAAAGCTAAGCAATTGACCTAATCTCTACGGAAGAGTTCACACATGATTTTAATTGTTGAATCTGAGAAATTTTATAATAATTTCACTTGTGTTTGGTTGAATTGCACTTCGATTGAGGTCGCCATGCCAGTTCAAGGTTTGATTCACCATTAACAGTGGAATTTGCATGAACTATGCACGTGTTGTATGAATATGGAGTTCCTTCGCCTGTTTTACTTTGTACACGATCCGAGATGTGGCCGTCATGCTAATCGGAGGTCGTTGAGTCTTAAGAATTAGGTGAAGAATGACCTTGTGTAGCTAGCTTAATATTAGACTCTCAAGTTAGGCCTCGCCATGGGAGACTTGGGAAATCGCATGATTAATTGCTAGAAAATAAAGTTGAGATGTTGCGGTTTGTATCCATTTTGTTTAGGCCTCAACATGGGAAAAGTGAAATGTTAAGGAGTATAGGGGACACTGTGGTCGTCATGCTAAGTGTTTACTAGCCTTCTAGGCAACAATCATCTCCTCCGAGTTATATTTAGATTTTCGTGAGGTCAAGTGCATAGCTATCGTATTGGGTTCACAGTAGTCTGATTCATAAACTCTAGGACATCTGTTTGAATTCTTGTTATTTCTATCTGTTGTTCTCGCAAGTGTTCTACTATTTCGAATTTTGAGTACTTCTCTTATTTTACTGAGTCTTGATGCTGTGCAATCTGCAACACATTTTGAGAAACACTTCGAATTCTTGAACCAAATCTCCCTTCCCTGTGGACACGATCCCCACTCATCACTACTATGTTTGTTTAGGGGTAAAATTGCTAGGTTAACGACACGCCTGTCATTCACTCAGCCTCAAGAGTTTATTCGCATAAGCAGTCGCACGATCTACTTTAAGTGGTGTTCCAACAGTAGTGGCTATGGAGAACAATGAGTCTTTTCCAAAGAGATGAAGTCGGAGCTGTGGCATTTTAATCTATATTGTCTTGAGTTTAATATTATGTTGACACAATCTTACGTAACAATAATCAAGGTTATTAATATGCTAAAATTTTATAGGTCTCACACTACTAATCCAAGCAATTATATTTTCGAACGTAGCACAAGGTTCGGCACGAACAAACAATGATGCAAAATAATAAATATATTGAACGTAAATTATGGATATATACCAATATGAACCCCTACGTTTTCACAAGAAAATCAATTTAATCTATGTACTTATAACTAAACCAATTTACTTGGTTTGTTCTCAACAAAGAGTAGTAAACAAACTCCTAAAGGTTTTGCCTAAAGAAGTTTGGGTTTTCAATTAAGGTTCACTCCCTAAATTGAAGAAAAAATTAAGAAAAGCTTAATGGATTCCTTGATGGAAAATTCTTTATTCTTGATTGATTAAAAATGTTGAGAATAGTGTCTTTAGATAGGTTACAAGATAAACAAAAAACCTAACATTGACCTACTTCACGGCGCTAAACTTATTCAGCTAAAATAAAAAACCTAACAGTGACCTACCTCATAATGCATGGTGGCATATGTTGTGACAAAGACAGACAGACGTTGTGATGCATGAACTCCTGCATTGTAACGTGGTGTACTACATGTGTCTGTCTCCTCCAAACTTCTGAATGTATGATTTATCTTAGACAATTGGAATGAGCAACTTCGATTTTGCTTGCCCACTTTATCAGTTATCTTTTGATTGTCTGAACCTATTCTTGAATAATTTAAAAATCTCTCCGGAATTTACATTTTGACTACCCCTAAAAGTTTTGGCCGTTGGAATTAATTCGGTCTACCAATTCGGCAGTCCAAATTTATATGAAAGAATTTTGAAAAACTCTCTAAAACTTTAATTCAGACAACCCCTGAAGAGTTTCAGCCGTACGAACCAATTTTTCCTGTGAGTAATGGCTAGTTTTGTGAAACCTAATGCTTTATCCCTCTTCTACTCCATATATCATTCTATAAATACAAAATATGAAAATAGCGGTTAGATTATGATCAAAGAGTTTTAAACTTATAAAAAAAACTCTCCAAAACATCAAAACAACAAAGATTTGCTCATCATAAAGTTAAAAGATTGATCTTTTAATTTGTACTTCATTTTTTATTGAGCTAACCTTTCATCTTTGTAAAAATATTTTTTGAGAAGAATTATTGTGAGAGCTTCAAGTGATTGTATCCACCCTATTATCAGGGCATTACATCATTTATAATTTTAAATTAGTAAGGTTAAAAGGCTTCTCCAAGAGGGAGAGTAAAAACTCAACTCATAGCTTGTGATAGCTAGTGAGTTAGTTTCACCTTCTTTGTATAAGGTTTGGATCACACTTTGGTGAAGAGATCTTTTTAGTGAAATGGTAAAAGCCTAAACTTGAGAGGTTAAGTAGTTGATATGAAGTTCTCCAAGAGAGAAACTTGAACATTTCTAAATCATTGTGTATTTTACTTCTTGTAATTCCTTTAAGCATTGTTTAATTCTCTACTGTTATGATTTATGTTGAAGTATTTAATAATCTCCATCACCATTATGATAGTGATAAGAATCCAGATGCACTTGATGGTGAACAACTTTCCATTGACCCGTTATGTGGAATTGGTGGACCAATGACCGAGCTAAAACCAAGAAGTTCAAGTTGGCTCTTAATGGTTTGATCATGGAAGTGATGGACGATGCATACAAGTGGTTGGAACAAGGTTTCAATGAAGTGAAGAGTGATTTTAAGCCTTGGAACTTCATGGTTTTGACATTATGTGGAGAAACTTCGTTGGAAAGCAAGATTGGACAAGAGTTGGATAATCGTGCCTCCACGTGGCGACGTCCACTGCTCCTCGTCGCGACGTGCACCGACATCGTGACGTCCACCGCCCTCCACGTCGCGACGTACCTCTCTGGATGTTTGAGGTTTGGAAAATTGGACTTAAAAATCCAATTTTAATTCACGTCAAGATTTCCGCACGTCGCGACGCGCGACCTTCCACATCGCGACGTACACCGACGTCGCGATGTCCACACCCCCACGTCGCGTGACGTTGGGAATTTTTACAGCTTTTTAGGTTTTGATTTTTAATCGTTTTTATTTAATCTTTTCAATAAGGAACGTGATCTAATGTTCTTGCATGAACATTGATATGTTCTATATGATGTTTTCCATTGGCTAAAGATCTTGCATGATTAAAGCATGTGTTAATTACATTTTAAGGAAGTTTATTCCAATTAGGAAACTATCTTTTAGGAAAGTAGGGTTTACTTTGTTGGCAAGTCTTTGTGCCTATTTAAAGGCTTGTAAACCCACGAATTTAAGGAGATGATTTTTGAGATTGAAGTTGATAATTTTGCAGAGCAAAATTTGATCCCACAACCTTAGAGACCTTAAGCTAAGTTTGAGCTTTTGTTCTTCTAAACCCTAAAGTGAGGCTAGACCAATAGTCTTGCTTTTGTTCTAAGTTTGAGAACAGCCAAATCTGATTTGATTTTGGTGCCGCCAGAGTCCAGTTGGGTTTGTAATAGCGTTGGGACTTTGGACAATTTTCCATTGAATCGCGCTCCATATCTTTTTCTTATTCCTTTCTTTGTTTCTTTGTGCTTCTTTAATTGTTTGTTCTACTAGCAATCAAAGTGTGAATCTAATCAAAAAAGGCAATTTGGATAAAGCCTCGTCTAATCAAAAAGCTTGCTATGACTCTTTGGATGATGCTGACACTGGAATTATGAAGGAATTTAGGGTACACGTCAATGAGGGTCTTATGGCTAGCAAGATTGCTAGTAATATAATTGCCAAGGTTTAAAAAGCAAAAATCAAATTCGAATATAAACAACTGCGGCCCAAGATAGACCCATAGTCGTCGTATTTTGGGATTTTGATAATTGGACTTTCTTCTATGATGTCCAACATCAGTTCTTTATGTAGACTAGATAAAGAGGCAATCTTGTGTCAAGGGTCCGACTCTTAAACTTGACGAATAAACATTAATTAAAATCTTGAACTTGATGAACAAACAATCACAGCCAATAGACAGTTTCAAACTGCAGTTTCAACTTCTTATAATTTATAAAATTCCATGTTCTCCAATCACAGTCACAAAAGTTGTAACTAAAGTTTCAACTTTGCCATCATGGTTTCAAATGGCTAAACCTTAAGAATTCAAATAACGTAAAATCAAAACTATATAGAACTAGATTTCCAATAATAGAACGTTCATGTTTCTTTGAATACCAAGTTCCACACGGTCTGGGCCTGGTTCTTGGCCTTGGAAGAAACTAAAATGGTTTGGTCTTCATCAAGTGGGTGATATAGGACTTTTAGGGCTGCATTGGGCCGTTAGGCCTTGGTCTCTCTAATTGGGCTGTTGGTCAGGTTTGGGTTGAATTCTGCTTAGCCCACTGAATTAGGATATTTGAAGCTTTTTGTAATTTATCAAGATTCAAGAGTCTTTAGAATTTGAACTGCCTATTGGGCTTTCAAATTGTTTGGACTCTCAATCTCCACACATATTCCTATTTTGACATTTGGCTTTTAGACTGTAAAGGAGTAGTACTCCTCGTTTATGGCTTCTTTTGTATCGGGGTGTCGGGAATATCCGGCCTCTTATCTTTTGTTTATGGTATAAAAAATTAGTTTTTCAAAAAAAAAAAAAGTTCCACACGGAACATGTTCAAAAGTTAGTTTAAAGAATAATATGAAATTCTTGTATCAAAATTCAGAAAAGTCGTGTTTAGTTCAAGTCAATGTAACTTGGCAACGACATATCAAAATGATATGAATCCAAAATAGTGTAAACATGGAATCAAAATCCTAAAAAGTCAATGTTGTAGGAAATTCCCAATTTGATTTACAAAGAGTTGTAAAAATTGTCCGAAGTAATTCAGTAATAAATTTTAGCCTTGACATGGTGATTTTAAATAATCATAACTCTGTAATCAAAAATCCAAATGATATGAAACCAAAATCATGTAAATCTAGGGAAAATATTCTAAATCTTTTATGTCCTATAAAACTCCGAATTCAGTATAGAAGGTAGTGTAAAATGAGGAATAATTTCTGTAATTACCGAAATCCTGTAACATATTTCAGTCCTAGCATAGTAATTTAAATTGGTCATAACTTTGCAAACATACCTCCAATTAATATGAAACTAGATTTATAGTACTAAAACTTTCATGCTTTAGTTATTATCAAATTATGCATACAACGTAGTCGAAAATCAATTTGAAATAATATACTTATGTATCTTCATCATGAACACAACTTTAAAGTTAAGCTTAACTAGACAAAATCCAGCCACTGTTTGTTGCCTAGGATAGAATAAAATCTTTAATCGATTACTTAGAAGAAATCACATTTAATATGATTCACCAAAAAACTAACAAAACCACTAATAAGAGTGTTTATAATTTATACAAAATGGGTATATTGAATAAAAGAGTTAACATATAAATTGGAACCTTAGCATTATATATATATGTGTGTGTGTGTGTGTGTGTGTGTGCGTGCGTGTGAATCTGCAGTTTCTCGCAACAATGATCCTTATTGGTTGCCAATGGAACAAAACAAAGATGCCATCCAATTCGTCATTACACCCAGCAGTTCACCATAAACAAATCCCCCGAAGCCTCAAGAAAATAGTTTAGGTGAGTTCTCAAAGGCTTTAATCCAAGTTATGTATTAATGATGTGTAATCGATTCAATGAATTCAAATCAACTTACAGTAAGTGGTGAAGATTCAATTGTAAACATCCTATAATTCCTTTCTTCAAAGATTTTACATGTACAGAGCAATAAACGGGATTCACAAACCTTATCATTCAAAGAAGTTTACCCTCAAGAATAAATCAGTTATGTAGAACAATCTGATAACCCATAAATCTAACTTGAAAGAAAGAAAAAGAAAAAATAAATAAATAAAAGATCAAGCCACAAAAAGATTTCTTTTACTCACCCACACTCCTCTTGCGGTGGTTTCATATCTAACTACTAGAACAAAACTTCACCAAATTTCATTATATCTCAATAAAGACAAACATACAAAACCATTAAGTCTCCAAAGTAAACACAGAGCAGTAAGCAAGTCCTTTTTGTTTCCTAATAATTTCAACAGAATTTCAAAACCCCAAAGTTACACACAGAACAATAACAAGTTTTGTAACCTCTTAACACAAAGTTCGACGAAACTCATAAAAATTATCAGATCATGAGAAAGATTTCAAGGAAAAGAACAATTTCTTTTAGCCACAATGTATTGTTAATGAAAATTGACAGTCAAGACAAGATTCACCATTATGGAGCAAAAACCTCTACAATATATTGATTCAGTTCAATAAGAACTTAAGCAACTCATCAAGCTGTGAGTTCAACAAAAAAATATCAAGTTGGCTAGGAATTTAATCAAAATTTTAAATCAAAACACACCCACCGTTTTTAAAATTTTCACAGTTTTCTTGAGTAAGCCAAAGTGAAATTGCCAAGCTTTTCTCCTCCTCATCCTTTTTCTTCTTCTTCTCTTGATTTACGATGTCTCTCTGAACCCTTCCTCTTCTTTTCCATTTCTTCTTCTCCCCTCTTCTTTCCTTTTCTTCATTTTTTTCCTGTTCTGTTCTTAGAGCTCATGCTTTCCTTAAGCTTTTTTTTTAACATTAAAGTAGCCTTAATAGTGTACACGTTGGGTAACTAGGTGGCAATGCCACCATTTTTCTCTTTTTTCCCTTTCAATTTGTACCTTAGTCCTTCTATTTTAGATTGAAATTAATTAACTCCAAATATGGTACAAAATAATGTAAGTAATTCCCTCACAATTTTGTAAAATAGAAATTAAATCGCTAAAATTAATAGTTGGCTTGAGTGCGAAATTGTGAAATTTAAATGTTTATCAACTATATTGTCTTGAGTTTATTATTATGTTGACACAATCTTGCCTAACAATAATCAAGGTTATTAATATGTTAAAATTTTTGGAGTCTCACACTACAAATCCAAGCAATTATATTTTCGGACGTAGCACAAGATTCAACACGAACAAACAATGATGCAAAATAATCAATATATTGAAAGTAAATTTTGAATATATACCAACCTAACCCCCCACGTTTTTACAAGAAAACCAATTTAACCTAATCACTTTTGAACTAAACCAATTTACTTGGTTTGTTCTCAACAAAGAGTAGTAAACAAACTCCTAAAGGTTTTGCCTAAAGAAGTTTGGGTTTTCAATTAAGGTTCACTCCCAAAATTGAAGATAAGATTAAGCAAAGCTTAATGGATTCCTTGCTGGAAAATTCTTTATTCTTGATTGATTAAAAACGTTGAGAATAGTGTCTTTAAATAGGTTACAAGATAAAAAAACCTAACATTGACCTACTTCACGGCGCTGAACTTATTCAGCTAAAGTAAAAAACCTAATAGTGACCTACCTCGTGATGCATGATGGTGTATATTGTGACGCATATGGACAGACGTTGTGATTCATGAACTCCTGCATTGTAACGCTGCGTACTACTTGTGTCTGTCTCCTCCAAACTTCTAAATGTATGATTTATCTTTCACAATTGGAATGAGCAACTTCGATTTTGCATGCCCACTTTATCCGCTATCGTTTGATTGTCTGAAACTATTTTTGAATAATTTTAAAATCTCTCTGGAATTTACATTTTGACTACCCCGAAAAGTTTCAGCTGTTCGAATTAATTCGGACTACCAATTCAGCCATCCAAATCTATATGAAAGAATTTTGAAAAACTCTCTAAAACTTTAATTCAGACAACCCCTGGAGAGTTTCAGCCGTACGAACCTATTTTTCCTGCGAGTAATGGCTAGTTTTGTGAAACCAAATGGTTTATCCCTCTTCTACTCCATATATCATTCTATAAATACTAAATATGAAAATAGCGGTTAGATTATGATCCAAGAGTTTTAAACATATAAAAAACACTCTCCAAAACATCAAAAGAACAAAGATTTGCTCATCATTCATAAAGTTAAAAGATTGATCTTTTAATTTGCACTTCATTTTTTATTGAGCTAACCTTTCATCTTTGTAAAAATATTTTTTGAGAAGAATTATTGTGAGAGCTTCAAGTGATTGTATCCACCCTATTATGAGGCCATTCCATCATTTATAATTTTAAATCAGTAAGTTAAATGGTTTCTCCAAGAGGGACAGTAAAAACTCAACTCATAGCTTGTGATAGCTAGTGAGTTAGTTTCACCTTCTTTGTAAAAGGTTTGGATCTCACCTTTGGTGAAGAGATCTTTTTAGTGAATTGGTAAAAGTCTAAACTTGAAAGTTTAAGTAGTGGATATGGAGTTCTCCAAGAGAGAGACTTGAACAACTCTAAATCCTTGTGTATTTTACTTCTTGTAATTCCTTTATGCCTTGTTTAATTCTCGATTGTTATGATTTATGTTGAAGTATTTAATAATCTTACCTGTGCTACATTTGAGATACTGTGGTGATTGGTCTATAAATAGAATTGTTTTATTAGAAGTATTGCATTAGTGCACCAAACATACACACACAGAGAGTATTTATTTAAATATCTTAAAGAAATATTTTTGTACCATAACTTATTCTTGTAAGATTTTTAATTGTCCAACCTAATACAACCTTCTTGTAGGTTTCCCATAAGGCTAACAAATGGTATCAGAATTTGGTCTCTGTATATTTAGGTTTAAAAACCTTAGAGCAAAAATTATGGAAAACAACAATGTCATTTTCTTAGAAGGGCAATTCATAGTTAGATATCCCATTTTTAATGAAACTAACTATATATGTTAAAGAGATAAAATTTAAATCTATTTAAAATCTATTAATATAGAATTATGATATATTGTAGAAGAAGTACCCTATAAGGCCTTGATCACCATAGATGAAGAAACTAGGGAGAAGAAAGAAGTGATAGACCAAAATAATAAAAGAAATATCACCCTAAATGCAAAAACAACAAATGCATTATACAATTCACTTACTGAATTTGAATTTAGTAGACTCAAAGGGTGGAAAAATGCCTAAGAAATTTGGAAAAAACTTAGGGCAGCATATAAAGGATTGGAGGATATTAGGGAGGAGAAAAAGTCACTACCTTTAACTCAATATAAAAGCTTTGAAATGGAAAGCTATGAATCAATTGATAAAATATAGATTCAATAGCATAATTAAGTACTTGAAAAAATTAAAAAAATTCTAGCCCTTAAGTGGGAAAAAATAGAAAAATATTAAATGCATTGGCTAAAAAAAGGAAATCTGAAGCCATAGAAATTGAGAAAGCCAAAAACTTAAGGGAAGTACCTATTGACGTCTTTTGAATTAAAAACTAGTTCAAAGAAAAAAGAAAAAAAGTCAAAAAATAAACAAGAGCATGGCTCTTAAAGCTTAGTTGCATTGATAAAAGTGAAGAACATGATGAAGAGAAAGGAGTTGGCAACATGTGCTTCATGGGATTGGAAGAAAATGAGGTAAGTTCCTCTTATAATTCTAATGATGATAATGATGATGACGATGATGATGATGATGGCAATGATGATGGGCTCAAATTGTATGTATCTAAGTTAATTGATAAAGTCAAGAAGATTCAAAGTCAAAATAAAAAATTTAAGGCAAAATTAGAGAATGCTACTAATTGCAATCAAGACTTGATCATCAAATGTGAAAGTATAGTGAAGGAAAAGGACAAATTGAAATTTGATAATGAAACGCTAACCTTACAAAAATAAGAAAGTCAAGGAAGAAATAAAAAACTATGATTTGTTAGAAAAGAACATATAGATATCAAGAAAAGAATTGGGAATCTTAACACTTGCTTAGCTAAATTCATTTAAGAAAAGAAAAATTTAGAAAATCTCTAAGGAAATAAAAGGTTTGAAAACAATAGATATGGTTTAGGGTATATACATAGAGAGGAATTACAAAACTCACACCCTAAATTTGTTAGAACTAACCATAGTGCATATCATCACCATTATGATAGTAGAGTACAAAATTTTAAAAATAATTCACAGTATCATCATTATGGATGTAGAACACACAATTTACATTATCACCATTTTAATAGTGGAATACAAAATTCAAAACTTAATATGGTGGTAATAGAATGAATTCATATCTTAGAGCCTCTCATTCTTTTTAATATAATATGATATGTGATTATTGTTGTAAGAATAGGAATATATCTAGAAAATGCTTTACAAGGATAGAAGTAGTACTTATCTTTTATACCTTAATTTGCACTGAACCATCCACCATAAGTTTTTGTGTGTTTAATCCATTAGTCTATAGATTCTTTTAATTTGTTCTCAAATAAAAATTTGTTATAGTTTCTTTTTAATATTATTTATTTGTAATTGAACTGCGAAAATTCTAAAGTTAAACTTTGGATTGTATTCTCATGATCATCTTGGTAGCTTTTTTGGTGATTTAAAATCAAAACAACATAAATATTCATACACAACATCTGTTTTGTCATTCTATGACTGAAATTCTTCCATATTTTTTAATGATTTTAAACTCCCTTCAATTTTTCGACTTTACCAATTAAGTTCTTAGAAAGTACAAGTGTTTAATACTTTATGGCTCTTAATACATACACGATGATAAAGCATCCTAACCTCTTGGTTCTTTTTCTCATGATCTGGTGTTGTTTTATTCAATATTCAACCACACTTGATGCATGAACAGACACACATACACAAAAATTAGCCAACCAATGCAATGTTAGAATCCGAAATGCGACTGCATGTGCACGTCATTCTACAATTCCTACTGTCCTCCATATAGTTGCACTAACTAGTAATGAACAAAATGACTTGACTAAAATCCAATAATCTAACCTTGAATTTCGTTTATTTTGTCCAATTCAAAAATCAAGGAAATACCAACATCTTACTCACCGAAAGGTGAAACGCAAATTTCGACTAATATCCCACGTTGTCGACTTGTTAATGGCAAAATCAGTTAAATTCCTCCCTATAAATACATGCTTCATGGAATGGCCTAATCTCATATTACACAACGTTTTCCTACACGATTTTTATTTTATTTTACAAAGCAAATAAACCAAAAAAAGAAAAATGGAAAGATTTTCAATTTCAGTTCTAGCCCTCCTCCTAGTGGCATCGTACGCCTCAGCAACAACAATAGAAGGATTGTGCAAGGATACCTATGATGCTAGCTATTGTGTAGAAATGCTCAAACCAACCATTACACCATCTACGGATTTCAAATCAGCAGCGTGGCACAAATTGGTCATCAATAGGGCTTTGGTGAGAGCCATGTATGCTAAGGATTTCATACATGACCACGAAAATTACAATCTTCCTGAATCAATCAACATGATGTTGATAAACTGCGTCAACAAACTTGATCAAAGTGTGAATCTAATAAAAAAAGGCAATTTGGATAAAGCCTCGTCTAATCAAAAAGCTTGCTATGACTCATTGGATGACGCTGGCGCTGGAATTATGAAGGAATTCAGGGTACATGTCAATGAGGCTCTTATGGCTAGCAAGATTGCTAGTAATATAATTGCAAAGTTTTAAAACACAAAAATCAAATTCGAAGATAAACAACTGCGGCCCAAGAGAGGCCATAGTCGTCGTATTTTGGGATTTTGGTAATTGGACTTTCTTCTATGATGTCCAACTTCAGTTTTTTATGTAGACTAGATAAAGAGGCAATCTTGTGTCCAGGGTCGGACTCTGAAACTTGATGAATAAACATTAATTTAAATCTTGAACTTGAAGAACAAACAATTTTCAAGATTCATTTTGTTTAATTTGATCTACTCCTTTCCTCTCTTTTATTATTTTGTAACTCATAATTATTAATTTATTGGAAAAATAAGTAAAATGGGACGCATACAAGTTCAAATTAATAAAGTGCGTATAACTTCTAATGAGTTATTATTAAGCTCATAAAAAAGAGTGTTTTTCAAAAATAGCATAATTTCTAAAAAAATATATTTCCAATATAACACGTTTTCAAATTTAATTCCCTAACTAACATTCTTTTCACCACATAGATCAGTATTTGTTATGATTGAAGACAACAAATTTTTTTCTTTCTCATACTATTCCCTTAATAACATACTTTTCAATTATATTCCCTTAATTATATTCCCTTAATTATATTCCCTTAACATACTTTTCAAATTACCAAAATAACATACTTTTCAATTATATTCCCTTAATAACACTCTTTTTGTCACATAAGTCTCAATTAGCCAATGCGAGAGACAAATTATTATTTCTTTCCACAAATTATTCTCTCCTATAATTTTCTCTTTCCATCTATCTCTTTGATCTTTCCTTACTTTTTTTCTTTTAATCTCTCTTCACAATAATTTTCTCTCTCCACCTTTCTCTTTCATTTTTTTCTTATCTTCTTTTAATTTTCTCTTATTTTCTTCTTTTAATTTTTTCCCTTATCAAAATTCCCATATTTTTTCCTTTATCAAAACTGAAGATCATGATGGACAAATTTTAAAACACAGTAAAATAATTTAAAGTGAAATCGTTACAAAGAAAACTAATTGTAAATGAAAGAATTCATTGAAAATAAAACTAATTGTAAATAATTTTGAAAAAACCTACTCATTCCTATGTAATAATTATTCTACTAGTTAAAATTGAGAGAGGAAAATAATTTACACAATAAAGATCAATGAAAATAAGAAAAACTCATAGTGATTTATAATTTTGAGCAATCACAAAAATTAAAATTCATGTATTGTTAAATTTGTGTGTTTTGTTTAAAAAATAATAATGATATGAATTTTATTCTTGTGACCATTTATTAAAGACTTCAAATTAAAACTTATGTATTTAAATAATTCTAATTAAAACTTATGTATTTAAAGAATTCTAATTCAAATTTATGTATTTTGTTAACAAATATGACTGATTTTAAATTTCTTACTCTGACCATTTAGTAAAGTCTTTTATTAAAGAATTCTAATAGGTATTTTTCATGTATTTTACTGAATGATTTGAAAAAAAACAATTATTTCTCCAAGACAAAGTAATAAATAATCTTTTATTAATTGATAATGAATTAATGATTTCTAAAATTGAAGATTAAGATAGAGAAGATAACTTTCAATTAAAAGAGAGAAAAAAATTGGAAGGGAGTAATAGTTTTTCTTTTATTAATACTCTTTTAAATTGAAAAATAAATGAGAGAATATAGTAACTGTTTCTTCCATGGTGGATAGTTGAAATATACGTGGTGAAAAGAATGTTAGTTGAGGAATTAAATTTGAAAGTGTATTAGGATGGAAATATGTTTTAGAAACCATGCTATTTTTGAAAAACACTCCATAAAAAATACTAAATTATTTAATTTAAATATTAAATCTATATTCTATATATATATATAAGAAAATTAATATTTTGGTTTTAGTCATTGAGTTCTATTAAAATACTACATTGAATTACATTAAAATCTATTTCTAAACAAAATAATTTAGGACACTAACTAATTTGATTTTTCAAAATTAAAGCACGATTAATATTATTTCCTTAATAAATTTTTTAAATACAATGTGAAACATATAAAAGCAAATTGATGTTTTTGTTTTAGTCATTGACTTCTATTAGAATACTACATTGAATTACATTAAAATCTATTTCTAAACAAAATAATGTAAGAAACTAACTAATTTGATTTTTCTTTAGTAATTGACCTCTATTAAAATACTACATTGAATTACATTAAAATCTACTTCTAAAGAAAATAATTTAGAAAACTAACGAATTTGATTTTTCAAAATTAAAGCATGATTATATTATTTCCTTAATAAATTTTTTAAATACACCGTGAGACATATAAAAGTAAATTGATGTTTTGCTTTTAGTCATTGACTTCTATAAGAATACTACATTGAATTACATTAAAATCTATTTCTAAAAAAAATAATTTAGGAAACTAACTAATTTGATTTTTCTCAATTAAAGCACAATTAATATTATTTCCTTAACAAATTGTCTAAATACACGGTGAAACATATAAAAGCAAATTGATGTTTTGGTTTTAGTCATTGACTTTTATTAGAATACTACATTGATTTACATAAAAATATATTTCTAAAAAAATAATTTAGAAAACGATCTAATTTTATTTTTCACAATTAAAGCACAATTAATACTATTTCCTTAGTAAATTTTTAAATACACGGTGAAACAAAACAATTTAAAAAATTAACTAGTTTGATTTTCACAATTATAAATGCACCATTAATATAATCTATATCTATAAATATTATATATATAACCAAATTATTATTATTATATATATTCTTTTATCTATATCTTTATTTATATCTGGGGAGCTTGCTCGATTCGCCTATTGGTCTGACTCGTAATTCACTTTTGACATATGTTCGATAGCTGACAATTTTCAATTACTTCAAATATAATACAATTAAGAATTTATAGATCCAATTAGAATCGAAGATCTCATAAAATCTATAAATATTTATGTTGTTAACCAGACAATCTTATTTTCTCTATAATTTTATGAATTCTTTGTATAATTTTATGTTTCGTAATTTTTTAATGTTCTTGATCTTTATATAATAATTGTCTTGGATGTTTTTATATAATTGTCTTTTTGTAGTGGGACTTTTTTCATCTTTACCTCAAAAAGAATTACAAAGCTCCGAAAGAAGCTCCAAAAGAATAAAATTACAAAAGGTAATCATTATTTTTTTGCTTTTTAAAATTTTAAGGTAATTGACATTTTATCTTACTTTCTTATTCGAATATTTATATCTTTAACTTTGAAAGAATTACAAACTATAAGTAATATTTATTTTTTTGGAATACATTATGTACCTTTCTTTTAAATAATTAATTTTTCCCTATTTTTTGGAATAACTAATTAAAAAAATTAATTGATTCTCCTTTTGAATTTTTTTATCATTCAAGTTTAGTGAGTTTGTTGGGTTTTTTTATTAAATTTATGATTTTTACTGCAAATTTGGTTAGTTTCTTATTGATGATTTTTTTTTCAAAATTTTAATCTATTTATTAAATTTTATTTACTGTACTAAATTGTTTTGTTTTCATAAAAATAATAATTCTTTTATATGTTGTTGATTTTCCTAAATTAAACTCCATGATTATTGTGTTTGAATTAATTTTTGTATGAGGCCTACATGTATATTCTTTTTTATGGCAATTTTTTGAGTTTTGAATCCTAATATTTTAATTATAATGGAAATTTTCGAAATAATTTCCATAAAGTTTGAAAATCAACTATACGGTTAAGGACTATACATGCAAAATAATACAAGTAATGTTATCATTGCATGCGAGATTTCTTCTTTCAATTTTTCAATCCAACAACCATTAAAACCTAAATTATCTTTGTGTGAGGATTATCCATACATTGATTATCAATCTATATACCTATATCTGTTTCATGTTGATGTTTTACTGTTTTAGTCTTTAAATTTTTTTAAAACTTTTCTTAATTCATTTTTTGTATAATTTTTCGTATTCTATTCCTTATGCACAATTAATTAATCTTCTTAATTAATATTTAGCATACTTTTTTTTGTATAAAAAAGAGTTTTATAGATTTGGCATACTAAAAACTCGCTTTTACCCTTATGTTACATTACTCTAAATTTACCAAATTGTTTTTACTTATATTTGGTTAAACTTACCTTTTCTTGTGAAATTCGAAAAGCTTTGCCATGTATGAAAATACTAGCAAATTTTTTAATTTTCTTTACCGGCATAATTAAAGCAATTACTTTTGTCCATTAATAATTTAATCTTACTCGAAGTTAAGTTCTAAATGTTTTAATTGAGAGTTAGTTGCTACATTTTTCAGTTTTTAATATTGAGAAAAGATGAACATTAATTTCTTTTTTTGTCATATAACTTTACAAACTTGAATATATAATAAATTATTATTTCTTTTAACTTTCTTATCATCCTCTATATCACATAATCTACATATTCTGTTATTACTTTTCTTATAAAAGTAATTTGATCAACTAGTTTTTTAGTGTTTTGGTTGTACTTGGTTTTACTCTTAATCACTTATTACAACTCTATTTCATAATTTAAATGGTTTTTAATTTGTTTAGAAAATGTTGGTTGGTTTCTAATTTGTTTAGAAAATGTTTAAAAATTTAGTTAATAGTTTTTAATTTTTTTTGGAAAAAAGAAATAAAGACTAAAACTAATTTGTTTTGTTTAACATTTAATCTAATTCAGATAGATTGTTTTGAAAAGTGTTGAATTTAATTAATAGTGTTGAACTAATTAATCTAGAGTAATAATAAAAAGTGTTGAACATATTGCAATAAGACTTAATGACCAGATTTTATTGGCATTTATAATTAGAAAAGTAATAATTTAAGAAATTAATTAACCTTAATTTTAAAATTTTAACCATACCAAAATTATAAAGATTTAGGAAAATTCTTTTTACGCATTATTAAAAACATTTACGTCAATATTTTAACCATAATTATATTTAAATGTCTAATATTTTAACAGCTGATAAATTAAAATAAATATTTAGATGTAAACTATATTAATTTAAATATACCAAACATCAAACCAAAATATCGACGAAGTTAAGTTCTAGATGTTTTAGTTGTTTTAGTTGTTAGTTAGTTACTATACTTTTCAATTTTTAATATAATATTGAGAAAAAGATGAATCTTAATTTTTTTTTGTCATATAACTTTGGAAACTTGAATATATAAGAAATTATTTTTATTTATATTTCTTATCATTCACTTTAATGTAACTATTACAATGATTTTTTTTGACATTTAATTTAATTTTATTAAAAATAGATGCTAGTAAATAATAAGATATGAAATGTATTATTATAGTTTCTTGCATTCAAATGATTCAATATCGTTGAATAAAGTTTAGTAAATTAAGCATTATAATTTTTAGGTTTTGAAAAAATAGGATAAATATCCTACATTTTAAATGTAAACTTTTTTTTAGTTATTTATGAATAGTAATTAAACATATATATGTAGCGCACATATAATTAATGTCATAATTATTTATATATGAACTAACTATTTATTTTTATGTCTATCATTATTTATATTTAATTTAAAATATCAATATAATTATAACAATACCATATAATAATTGAATACCTTTTCATGTACAAGACATGAATGAAAGATAGGAAAATTTGTTAGATTTATTTTTAAACTATTAAATTTTGAGGAAACTCCATTCACAATTTAAGTATGCCTAGATTGTCAAAAAAATTAATTACAATATAGTAAGCAAAAAGTTAGAAAATTTAATATTATATAATTTTGTCGTACAATAACTTTCTTTTAAATTGATTCAATAAATTTGATTCGCATAACACAAGAATATTGAGAATGTTCAAGCTTTATTGAGAATAATTAAGACCATTCATATTGAAAAAATCAACTTTAGATGTTGTACATAATTGATAACCACTGATTCAGAAAAAAAAAAATTAGAATTACAAACACATTACACATATTAATTATTATTTTAATTACTTTTTTCTTAATAACTGACAAGCTCGTTGTTAACCTGCAATTTTACCTTTTACACTAATGTAGTAGTGATGAGAAGGATTGTATCCACAGGGAAGGGAATGGTTTAAAAAATTCGATTTAAGTTGCTCTGATTACGTCAAGATCCAAAACTAAACTATGAAGTACGTGGAATAAAACTAGATGCAGGTAATGTAAACAAGTGCAAGAAGGATGCAACACAACAACAAAAGACAATACCACGAGGTCTAAGCTGATGTCCAGGTTTCAAGTACTAGATAATCGTAAATTAAGCTGCTATGCTATGCTCTTGACTCCATGAAAAACAAATTAGGAGGAAATATTAGTTGCCTAGAAGCCTAGAGAATACTCAGCATGTCGACTACAATATCCTCTATTCCTCTTTACATCTTACCTTTCGCCATGTCCTCTATTCCTCTTTACATCTTACCTTTCCCATGGCGAGGCCTAAGTAAGAAGATTTTAGTACCGCAACGTCTCGACTACATAACACTAGCTATTAATCATACATAACCTTAAGTCTCCCATGGCGAGGCCCGACTTAAGTTCCTAGGCTCTAACTAGCATCAAAGAGTATTCCTTTACTCGGTTCTTATGACTCAATGTCCTTTGACTGGCATGGCGACCACATCGCGGATCATGTACACAGACAAATAAGCAAAGGAACTCCGTACTCTTATATCCGATCCTCGTTCATGTTATCTACATTTCCAATGAGAAATTAAACCTCAATCTAGCATGGCGACCTCTATTAAAGTTCAATTCCACCAACGAAAGGGTAAACTTCACAAATTTTGATACAATTATGCAATTACGAACATATACGAAGTCTTTCATGAAAGATGAGTCAATAGCATAGCATTCACAGTTTAATTATACGATCATCTATACCAAACCCTAGAACATCTCACGATCTAGCCGAAAATCTCCATGTCAAGTTCACGATCAATAATGCTCAGCATTAAGCAATTCATACTCACTAATTGATAGATTATACCGATTAAATTGCTTCGGAAGCTTCAATTCACAAGCAGATTACAATTTTCGGATCAAATTCTCAATCGGAATGGAAATTGGAGATCGATCGGAGAAGAAAGAAAATCTAGTGAGAGAAAGTATTTGTATTGAGAGAATTCCCGCTTACAAAATCAAAAGTCGGTTTCACTATCTAGAATGATCTCTCTCGAAAGTCTAACTAAATTCTCTATTTATAGAGGTTACAAAACGTAAATAATACGCTAACGTAAAATGACTAAGATATTACAAAAATGCCACAAGACATATCGACAAAGCTCAACAGCAGCTTATACACAAGACCAATCCACGCCTTTACACCCTCGGAACTTCACGCCTCTATCAACTGCACTGCGCCTTCAAGTCAGCAGCTCCCACGCCTTTCACAACCCCTACACGCCTTTGAGCCATCAGCTATCACGCCTTCACTGCTTCCTGCACACACAACCAAAAGTCTCAACGTTTAGAAAATTTTCCATCGGCCAAAACAGAAGTTTTTTGCCAGACCTCGCCTTGTAAAAACTTGTGTGGCAAGGTCTCACGTGTAATTAATTGTATGGCGAGGTCTCGCAGTGAGACCTCTTCGTGTAATTGTTCATGTGGCGAGGTCTCGCAGTGAGACCTCACCGTGCAATTATGTGTGCGAGTGAGTAAAATGAGTTAGGCAGTGTTGTGATGACAAGTGAGTGAAGTGAATGAATATGATTTGCTAATAAAATATCAATATGTGAGAATTTGCTCTCTAGATATTTGATTTGCTGACTACATTTCTACCATTGACCACCCTAAACATTACCGTTAGATTTTCAGAATCTCCCTAACGGTTAAATTCTTCCCTCTTCTGTCCGCTGACCATGGCGGAGGGGGGGAACCTCCGCCTCCTCCATCCTATGTTCTAGCGGTGGAGCACTCCTCCAAACCTTCCAAGGAACATGCCATTTCTTTCAACTCAATACAGAACAAAACACCCCTATCTTCATTCAAGGGCGAACCGGCAATGTTCATCACAAAGGAAGAGGAACTTGCCCTAGCTCAGAATTTCGAATGGCCCCAACCTTATCGAAAAATTCTCCTGGGGAAGGCCATCCATGGCTCAAATCAGATAGGAGATAATTGCTGCAGGCTTCTTAGAAGACTGTAAAGTTGGGTTACTCGACAATCGGCATGTACTTTTCAAGTTTGATAAAGAATCGGATTTTCAGCGTTTTTGGACCAGGAAGGTATGGCGTTTTCAAGGCTTTCAGGAGAGAATTTTTAAGTGGTTCATATACTTCGATCCGGCAGTTGAACCTTTAATTGCTCCGGTTTGGATCAGATTCCCTCAGTTACCACTCCATATTTCTCAAAAAGAAAGATTATACACACTAACTTCGGTCGCTGGGAAGCCTCTGAAGTTGGACTCAGTCACAGCGTCGGCCTCGGATCTATTACGCCCTAGTGAAGCTAGGGTTTACGTAGAGATGGACTTAACAAAGCCTACACCCTCCCGGATTTGGATAGGCACTAAGGAGAAAGGAAGGTGGCAACAACTGGAAGTGGAGGAATGCCCTAATTATTGCTCAAAGTGCAGAAAGCTAGGGCATGATACCCAGGTGTGTGATCCTTCAAGGAGGCAGACGCAACCAACGAAGAAATTTGCTACTCAGGAACAGAACATATGTAATACTGCTGCTAAATCAGGAACTAAAGAATGGGTGGTGGTAACAAGGAAACTGCAGAAAGATGAAGTAGCTGCACAAGGGGCTTCTAAGGGAAAGGAGGTGGCAATTACTATTCTGTCCGCTCTGGGGGAAATCCCTGAATCTTCTACAAGGAACTTAATGGCAGAGCCTACACCTAGAGATGGAGCTCAAAACATATCCCAGGAGGGGATTAAGAATGTGGCTCAGAATTCAGGTGCAGATGGACCTTCACAGCTACTTAACAACAAGTTTGCAGTTTTTGAAAATGTACATGAGGAGTAAAATGAAGTGTCTTGCACTCAAGAGGGACTTCAAGCAGAGGAGGGGCCGATATTGGACCCAACTCCTACCCAAACCAAACCCATGAAGGATATGTAACAGGACAAATTCATAAGTCAGCAAATCCAGGAACAGGTTTATTGTGATCTTATCCTTAATTACTTATCTGATTTAGCTTCCTTTGATGCTTTGCAGGTAGACATACTAAAGGAGGGTATGAGAAGGGAGGAGGGGATTCCAATTCCTACATCTCAAACTGATATGGAAGTGGATTGTCAGAGCTCCACACATCTGAACTCCCAGCAGAAAACTGAGCTTCAGAATTCTGGAAAGAGGATAGGAGTAGAACAGGCAGATAATGGGGGAAAAAATCCTAAGTCCTGGCCTCAATATCCTTCTAGTAGACAACTAAGAGACAAGAGTGCACAAACGGGTCCTAGGGATGGAGTTTCCTAATGATTAAATTCACATATTGGAACATTAGAAGTATTGGCCAAAAGCCAAACTTGAGGAAGCTTAGAAAAATTCTAGCTACACATAGAAGTGACTTCCTAGCTTTAGCTGAACCTTTTGCTTCTTCTCACTGGTTAGAAACAATGAAAAGAAGACACAAATTTTATATAGCTTTCTCAAACATTGGTAGCTCTTTATGGGTCATGGTAAGGAAACCATTTTCTTGTACCTTTATATCATCCTCAGATCAACACATCACTCTTCAAATTCTTTACCCTGAACTGCCTGGTCCCATAATCTTCTCCAATGTATATGCTAAATGTACTGAGGAACAAAGACAGGATTTGTGGCAATCATTAGAGGATTTACAGCAAATCAATCTCCCTTGGGTGCTGTGGGGAGATTGGTGTTCAAGGCAAAATCCAATTCTGAAAGGAAAACTGGCGAATCACGGTGGAATGGAGAAAAAACCCAATTAGGGTTTTCAGCCTGCGATGTGTCGCAGGCTTATTTCCTTCTTGCCACAGCTCAGTATTTAGGTCGTAACTTTCTCGTCCGAGCTCTGAAATGGGTGATTCAAAAGGCTATGAAACGTTAAGACTCAGGGCTACAACTTTGATGTTTTAAGGATTTCCAAATTGACAACACATCAGGGCTAGAATCTGGTTGCAATCTGACGGTTTAGATGAATTTGGTACACGTTTTGTTGCTAGTTATATACAAGTCGATGCCCAAAATCATTGCACACATTGCTACACGCTCATGCACACACATGCACCACTTCGGTAGCAACCTCGGCACACATTTGCACCACAAGCGCACAACTTCGTGCACAACCTCATGTACGTTCACAAACATTCCCCAGCACCAAACATCATGAGCATTGCATACACAACTTTTGAACCAAGAGCACACTATATTATCTTAAGTTTAAAGGCATAAGTACAACGTGGAAGATTTCTTGAGTTTCAAACACAAAGCTCGTTTGGCACAACACATGCATCACTGGTTGAACATAAAGGCACACATCGTACACCCACGCATGTAATTTGGCCTGCGACTTGCAGGCTGTTTGGGATTGAAAGAAAATTGGTCTGCAACGTGAAAAGTGGGAAAAATTGGCCTGCGACGCGTCGAGTGGAAATTGGCCTATGACGCGAATAGAGTCGCATGCTTCTTGTTGCTTTTCATTGCCAAAATTCTGGCTAAATATGGTTTTTGTGTTTCTCGTGCTGGAGACCTGAAGACGTGATCGCTGTGAGCTCGAAGGCGCGATGAAGGATGATGGGGAAACAAAAGGCGTACTTGGGGGAGGCTCAAAGGTGTGGTTTTGCAGCTTAAGCATTTAGCTTGGAATTCAGAGTTGTGCTGATGTGGCATTCTTTGTGATGGCATTTTTGTAATATTGTATTCATTTGACGTTTGCGTACCATTTACGTTTTGTAACTTCTATATATAAAGGATTAGTTAGCTTTTACGGGGGAGACGAATATTCTAGAATTCACAACAATCTTTTGATTGGAGCGGGAAATTATCTCTCTCTACTTTCTCTCACTAGAATTTCTATCTTCTCCGATCGATCTTCTGTTTCAATTCTGATTGAGTATTTGATCCGAATGTTGTAATTCACTTGAGAATTGAAGCCTACGAAGCAAGTTATTCGGTATAATCTTTTCAATTATTGATGATGAATTGCTTAATATTGAGAAATATTGATCGTGAATTTGAAATGAAGATTCTCGGCTAGATCTTTGATGTCCTAGGGTTTTGATCGGATAACTGTGAATTTGAACCGCGAAAAGCTATGCAATTGACCTAATCTCTACGGAAGAGTTCATACATGATTTTAATTGTTGAATTTGAGAAATTTTATAATAATTTCACTTGTGTTTGGTTGAATTGCACTTCGATTGAGGCCATGCCAGTTCAAGGTTTTATTCACCATTAGCAATGGAATTTGCATGAACTATGGACGTGTTGTATGACTATGGAGTTCCTTCGCCTGTTTTACTTTGTACACGATCCGAGATGTGGTCGTCATGCTAATCGGAGGTCGCTGAGTCTTAAGAATTAGGTGAAGAATGACCTTGTGTAGCTAGCTTAATATTAGACACTCAAGTTAGGCCTCGCCATGGAAGACTTGGGAAATTGCACGATTAATATCTAGAAACATAAAGTTGAGATGTTGCAGTTTGTATCAATTTTGCTTAGGCCTCAACATGGGAACAGTGAAATGTTGAGTATAGGGGACACTGTGGTCGTCATGCTAAGTGTTTACTAGCCTTCTAGGCAACAATCATCTCCTTCGAGTTAGATTTAGATTTACATGAGGTCAAGTGCATAGCAATCGTATTGGGTTCACAGTAGTCTGATTCATAAACTCTAGGACATCTGTTTGAATTCTTGTTATTTCTATCTGTTGTTCTTGCAAGTGTTCTACTATTTCAAAATTTGAGTACTTCTCTTATTTTACTGAATCTCGATGCTGTGCAATCTGCAACACATTTTGAGAAACACTTTGAATTCTTGAACCAAATCTCCCTTCCCTTTGGACACGATCCCCACTTATCACTACTACGTTAGTTTAGGGGTAAAATTACAAGGTTAACGACACGCCTGTCAATTTTTGGCGCCGTTGCCGAGGAAGGCACGGTTTCTAGAATTTGATTAAGTGTTTCTTGAATTTCCTCATTTTATTTCGTGTTGTCTTGTTTAGTTTTGAGTGCTCTGTTCTTATCCTTGTACTCTGTTATTCTGTGTTGTTTCATTGTTATTGTTGTAGATAGTGGTTTTTGTTCTGTTGATTGTTTACATTTGGAGTTTTTGCTGTTGTGTTCTGAAATATTTTGGTTATACTTCACATTTGGTGTTGTTGTATGCCCAGGCTACGATCTTCTGGAGATCCTGAGTTTACATTAGACCTTGAACTACAAAAGACTTTGAGAATTCAAGCCAAACAAAGAGACATGGCTAATCTCGAAGTAAGAGCACCACGTTTTGGTGATCATTATGCTGTGAATTTTGACAACGGATTTGGACAGCAAGATATTGATGTTGAAAGTTACCACATCCCCACTCAGATTGTATCGATGATTACTCAAGGCCAATTTTTCCAAGGATTAGACAATGAAGACCCTAATGATCATCCGGACTGGTTCTTAGGTTTGTGTAGCACGTTCAAACTTCCACGAGTGGAGAGAAGTGAAGTGCACAGAATATTTTTTCCTCTTTCCTTGAGAGGTAAAGGAAAACATTGGTTCAAAACCATTGGAGGCGCAGATACAACAATATCTTTTGAGGAACTTCAGAAGAAGTTCTTAGCGAAATATTTTCCACTAGCTAAGCTTGAGAAGAGGAGAATGGAGATCATGAATTTTCAACAGCAAGATGGTGAATCATTCAGAGAAGCATGGGAGCGTTTCAATGACCTAATCCGTCAATGTCCTAATCATGACCTTGGTGAAATCAGAGAATTGAATACGTTTTTCAAAGGCCTTACACCTGAGTCTTCTATGATTGTAAAAGCTTGTGCCAATGGTGCATTAAAGGATAAGAGTGTGCCGGAGGTTAGAGAATTGTTTAACCAAATTGCCGAAGATGAGTACCTTTTCCCTGAGACACGGAAAGCTCATAGTCGAAGACAGAGAGGAGTGCTGGATCTTGATGAGGAAACTTCATTGAGTGCAAAATTTGAGGCCCTTGCCAAGCAAGTGCAAACTTTGAAAGCTACTCAAACAAAAGCTCCTGTGCTTTCATGTGGTCTGTGCAAAGATGAACACCACACTGATGAGTGTGCTATCACAACTGAGTCTTTACAATATGTGAGTAATTACAACAACAAACCGCAGTATGTTGGAAATTATTCTGGAGGGAATTACTCTGGGGGGAATCAACCTTACAATGATGGACAAGGCAATTGGGGACAATAAAAAAATCAAGGAGGGCAATATTATCAGGGAAATGACCAAAGAATAGCAACAAATGCACCTCCTGGTTTTGATCATCAAGCTGGTACTTCAGAGCAAAGAAGGCCATCAGTTGAAGACATGTTCCAAATATTGATGGAAAAGATGGACAAAAATGAACAAAGATTTGGAGGATTGGAATCCACTGTCAAACTCCATGAGGCTACTTTAAAGAACATTGAAATAAAGCTTGGACAACTCGCAAATGCCGTGCACCAGAGACCACGTGGAGCACTCCCTAGTGATACAGTTCCAAATCCAAAAGGGAAGGAAACATGTAATGCAATTACATTGAGAAGTGGTAAGAAAGTGCATAAGACATCTAAGCATGAGGATGAGGAGTGTGTTATTGAGGAGAAAAGTGTTCCATTTGAGAAAGAATGTGCCAATGAGGACTTGGCACCAAAGAAGGGGTGGGTGCAAGATAACGGAAATCGTGAATCAACCAAGAAAGTTGGAGGACCTCCTAGTCCTTACAATTTTCCTGAATATGCCAAAACCTCCATTTCCTGAGAGAGTGAAGCCAAAGCAAAAGAAAGGACCTCAATTTGGTAGATTTTTAAATTTGGTGAGACAGGTCAATGTGAGCTTACCATTATTAGATTTGGTGACTGCAATACCCAAATATGCGAAGTTCCTCAAAGACTTGATATCCAACAAGGAACAAATTTTGAGATGTGAAGTACCATTGACACTCACGGAGTATGGTGGAGCATGGATTGGGCATAAGTTGCCACCAAAATTAAAAGACCCTGGCAGTTGCACTATACCGTGTAAAATTGGAACAAGACTCTTTGAGAAAGTTTTGTGTGATTTGGGTGCTGGCATTAATCTCATGCCTCTTTCTATTGCCACTAATGTTGGACTTAAAGGGAGAATTCGTCCAGTAACGGTGACTCTTCAACTGGCTGATAGATCCTTAGTCAAGCCTACTGGAATGGATGAGGATGTCCTGGTGGGGATTGATAAGTTTACACTCCCTGTTGATTTTATTGTTCTTGATATGGAAGAGGATCTGGAAGTACCTTTGATCTTTGGTTGACCCTTTTTCGCTACAGGAGATGCTGTGACTGGGGTAAGAAACAAAATAGTTACTTTTAGAATCAATAATGAAGAAGTTGTTTTTGATGTGAACTATGCCATGAAACATCCGTTATATGTTGAATCTTGTTTTGCCATTAAGGCTATAGCATATTCTTCTATGCATTGAATGGTTGAGAGTGTTAAGCATGAATTTTCTGTTGTTGATGAATTGCATGTCTGTGAAAATGAAATTGATGAATTTGAGCTAGATAATGAGGAATGGAACATCTTGGCTGAAATTGAAAATGATGTTGAATATTGTCTGATTGATGAATCTATTTTTGAAATACAAAGTGAGATTGTTGAAGTAGCAAATGAATGTGAAATGAAAGAAATTTTGGAAGAAGCATGTACTAATGAATTGAAAGAAAATGTTGAGTGTAAACTTCCAACTAACAATATGAATGCATCCACTGAGGTGAGAAGCACTGAAAGTTTTTGCAGGAATGAGAAACTTATGCCTTCTATCATGGTGGCTCCAAAACTTGAGCTTAAACCTTTGCCTCCATATCTCAAGTATGCTTTTCTAGGAGAGAACATTACCAGTAGTGATCTCTTCTAAACTTGAAGATTGGCAAGAGAAGAAATTACTGGGAGTACTGAGGCAACACAAATTGGCTATAGGATGGACCATTGCAGATATAAAGTGCATAAGTCCTAGCTTGTGCATGCATAAGATTCTTTTGGAGGATAACTTTGTGCTAGTGAGAGATAGACAACGAAGGCTCAATCCACAAATGATGGAAGTTGTCAAGAAGGAAGTAATAAAGTTGCTGGACTTTGGAATGATTTTTCCCATCTCTGATAGTGAATGGGTAAGTCCAGTGCAGTGTGTTCCAAAGAAGAGAGGAGTTGCAGTTGTGAAAAATGATGCAAATGAGCTTCTTGCAACAAGAGTTGTTAGTGCTTGGAGGGTTTGTATGGACTACAGAAAGATTAACAAGGCTACAAGGAAGGATCATTTTCCACTTCTCTTTTTGGAGCAGCTGTTGGACCGAATTACTGGCTACTTGTTCTACTGCTTCTTGGATGGCTATTCTGGCTATAATCAAATTGCAATTGATCTTAAGGACCAAGAGAAAACAACTTTCACTTGTCCATTTGGCACGTTTGCTTACAAGCGGATGCCATTTGGCTTGTGCAATGCGCCCGCGACTTTCCAGAGATGCATGATGGCAATATTCCATAACATGGTTGAGTCGATTATAGAGATTTTCATGGATGATTTTTCCGTCTTTGGAATGACGTTTGATGGTTGCTTGGAGAATCTAGCCAAAGTGCTGAAGAGATGTGAGGAAACTAATCTTGTGTTAAATTGGGAGAAATGTCAGTTTATGGTTCAAGAAGGCATAGTGTTGGGACACAAGATTTCTCATGCTGGAATTGAGGTTGACAGAGCTAAAATTGATGTCATTGCTAAGTTTCTCTTCCATCTAACGTTAAATGCATAAGGAGTTTTCTTGGGCATGCTGACCTCTATAGGAGTTTCATCAAAGATTTGTCAAAAATTGCTAGGCCATTGTGTAGCCTATTAGAGAAGGATGTAAAGTTTGAATTCGGTTCTTTTGAGACTTTGAAAGCTAAGCTTGTGGAAGCACCGATTATATGAAAGAATTTTTGAAAAACTCTCTAAAACATTAATTCAGACAACACCTGGAGAGTTTCAGCCATACGAACCTATTTTTCCTGCGAGTAATTGCTAGTTTTGTGAAACCAAATGGATTATCCCTCTTCTACTCCATATATCATTCTATAAATACAAAATATGAAAATAGCGGTTAGATTATGATCCAAGAGTTTTAAACTTATAAAAAACACTCTCCAAAACATCAAAAGAACAAAGATTTGCTCATCATTCATAAAGTTAAAAGATTGATCTTTTAATTTGCACTTCATTTTTTATTGAGCTAACGTTTCATCTTTGTACAAATATTTTTTGAGAAGAATTATTGTGAGAGCTTCAACTGATTGTATCCACCCTATTATGAGGGCATTCCATCATTTATAATTTTGAATTAGTAGGTTAAAAGGTTTCTCCAAGAGGGACAGTAAAAACTCAACTCATAGCTTGAGATAGCTAGTGAGTTAGTTTCACATTCTTTGTAAAAGGTTTGGATCTCACCTTTGGTGAAGAGATCTTTTTAGTGAATTGGTAAAAGTCTAAACTTGAGAGTTTAAGTAGTGGATATAGAGTTCTCCAAGAGGGAGACTTGAACAACTCTAAATCCTTGTGTATTTTACTTCTTGTAATTCCTTTATGCCTTGTTTAATTCTCGATTGTTATGATTTATGCTGAAGTATTTAATAATCTTACCTGTGCTACATTTGAGATACTGTGGTGATTGGTCTATGAATAGAATTGTTTTATTAGAACTATTGCATTAGTGCACCAAACATACACACACAGAGAGTATTTATATAAATATCTTAAAGAAATATTTTTGTAGCATAACTTATTCTTGTAAGATTTTTAATTGTCCAACCTAATTCAACCTTCTTGTAGGTTTCCCATAAGGCTAACAAATGGTATCAGAATTTGGTCTCTATATATTTTGGTTTAAAAACCTTAGAGCAAAAATTATGGAAATCAACAATGTCATTTTCATAGAAGGGCAATTCATAGTTAGATATCCCATTTTAAATGAAACTAACTATATATGTTAAAGAGATAAAATTTAAATCTATTTAAAATCTGTTAATATAGAATTATGATATATTGTAGAAGAAGTACCCTATAAGGCCTTGATCACCATAGATGAAGAAACTAGGGAGAAGAAAGAAGTGATAGACCAAAATAATAAAAGAAATCTCACCCTAAATGCAAAAACAACAAATGCATTATACAATTCACTTACTGAAATTGAATTTAGTAGACTCAAATGGTGGAAAAATGCCTAAGAAATTTGGAAAAAACTTAGGGAAGCATATAAAGGATTTGAGGATATTAGGGAGGAGAAAAAGTCACTACCTTTAACTCAATATAAAAGCTTTGAAATGGAAAGCTATAAATCAATTGATAAAATATAGATTCAATAGCATAATTAAGTACTTGACAAAATTAAAAAAATTCTAGCCCTTAAGTGGAAAAAAATAGAAAAATATTAAATGCATTGGCTAAAGAAAGGAAATCTGAAGCCATAGAAATTGAGAAAGCCAAAAACTTAGGGGAAGTACCTATTGATGTCTTTTGAATTAAAAACTAGGTCAAAGAAAAAAGAAAAAAAGTCAAAAAATAAACAAGAGCATGGCTCTTAAATCTTAGTTGCATTGATAAAAGTGAAGAACATGATGAAGAGAAAGGAGTTGGCAACATGTGCTTCATGGGATTGGAAGAAAATGAGGTAAGTTCCTCTTATAATTCTAATGATGATAATGATGATGACGATGATGATGATGACGATGATGATGGTAATGATGATGGGCTCAAATTGTATGTATCTAAGTTAATTGATAAAGTCAAGAAGATTCAAAGTCAAAATAAAAAATTTAAGGTAAAATTAGAGAAAGCTTCTAATTGCAATCAAGACTTGATCATCAAATGTGAAAGTATAGTGAAGGAAAATGACAAATTGAAATTTGATAATGAAACGCTAACCTTACAAAAATAAGAAAGTCAAGGAAGAAATAAAAAACTATGATTTGGTTAGAAAAGAACATATAGATATAAAGAAAAGAATTGGGAATCTTAACACTTGCTTAGCTAAATTCATTTAAGAAAAGAAAAATTTAGAAAATCTCTAAGGAAATAAAAGGTTTGAAAACAATAGATATGGTTTAGGGTATATACATAGAGAGGAATTACAAAACTCACCCCCTAAATTTGTTAGAACTAACCATAGTGCATATCATCACCATTATGATAGTAGAGTACAAAATTTTAAAAATGATTCACACTATCATCATTATGGATGTAGAACACATAATTTACATTATCACCATTTTAATAGTGGAATACAAAATTCAAAACTTAATATGGTGGTAATAGAATTAATTCATATCTTAGAGCCTCTCATTCTTTTTAATATAATATGATATGTGATTATTGTTGTAAGAATAGGCATATATCTAGAAAATGCTTTACAAGGATAGAAGTAGTACTTATCTTTTATACCTTAATTTGCACTGAACCATCCACCATAAGTTTTTGTGTGTTTAATCCATTAGTCTATAGATTCTTTTAATTTGTTCTCAAATAAAAATTTGTTATAGGTTCTTTTTAATATTAGTTATTTGTAATTGAACTGCGAAAATTCTAAAGTTAAACTTTTGATTGTATTCTCATGATCATCTTGGTAGCTTTTTTTGGTGATTTCTAATCAAAACAACATAAATATTCATACACAACATCTGTTTTGTCATTCTATGATTGAAATTCTTCCATATTTTTTAATGATTTTAAACTCCCTTCAATTTTTCGACTTTGCCAATTAAGTTCTTAGAAAGTACAAGTGTTTAATACTTTATGGCTCTTAATGCGTACACGATGATAAAGCATCCTAACCTCTTGGTTCTTTTTCTCATGATCTGGTGTTGTTTTATTCAATATTCAACCACACTTGATGCATGAACAGACACACACACACAAAAATTAGCCAACCAATGCAATGTTAGAATCCGAAATGCGACTGCATGTGCACGTCATTCTACAATTCCTACTGTCATCCATATAGTTGCACTAACTAGTAATGAACAAAATGACTTGACTAAAATCCAATAATCTAACCTTGAATTTCGTTTATTTTGTCCAATTAAAAAATCAGGGAAATACCAACATCTTACTCACCGAAAGGTGAAACGCAAATTTCTACTAATATTCCACGTTGTCAACTTGTTAATGGAAAAATCAGTTAAATTCCTCCCTATAAATACATGCTTCATGGAATGGCCTAATCTCATATTACACAACGTTTTCCTACACAATTTTTATTTTATTTTACAAAGAAAATAAACCAAAAAAATAAAAATGGAAAGATTTTCAATTTCAGTTCTAGCCCTCCTCCTAGTGGGCATCGTATGCCTCAGCAACAACAATTGAAGGATTGTGCTAGGATACCTATGATGCTAGCTATTGTGTAGAAATGCTCAAACCAACCATTACACCATCTACGGATTTCAAATCAGCAGCGTGGCACAAATTGGTCATCAATAGGGCTTTGGTGAGAGCCATGTATGCTAAGGATTTCATACATGACCACGAAAATTACAATCTTCCTGAATCAATCAACATGATGTTGATAAACTGCGTCAACAAACTTGATCAAAGTGTGAATCTAATAAAAAAAGGCAATTTGGATAAAACCTCGTCTAATAAAAAAGCTTGCTATGGCTCATTGGATGATGCTGACACTGGAATTATGAAAGAATTCAGGGTACATGTCAATGGGGCTCTTATGGCTAGCAAGATTGCTAGTAATATAATTGCAAAGGTTTAAAGCAAAAAAATCAAATTCGAAGATAAACAACTGCGGCCGAAGAGAGAGCCATAGTCGTCGTATTTTGGGATTTTGGTAATTGGACTTTCTTCGATGATGTCCAACTTCAGTTCTTTATGTAGAATAGATAAAGAGGCAATCTTGTGTCCAGGGTCGGACTCTTAAACTTGATGAATAAACATTAATTTAAATCTTGAACTTGAAGAACAAACAATTTTCAAGATTCATTTTGTTTAATTTGATCTACTCCTTTCCTCTCTTTTATTATTTTGTAACTCATAATTATTAATTTATTGGAAAAATACGTAAAATGGGACGCATACAAGTTCAAATTAATAAAGTGCGTATAACTTCTAATGAGTTATTATTAAGCTCATAAAAAAGAGTGTTTTTCAAAAATAGCATAATTTCAAAAAAATATATTTCCAATATAACACACTTTCAAGTTTAATTCCCTAACTAACATTCTTTTCACCACATAGATCAGTATTTGTTATGATAGAAGACAACAAATTTTTTTCTTTCTCTTACTAACCGCAATAAACCCACTTTTGTTTTTTCAAAATAACATACTTTCAAAAAAAAATTACCAAAATAACATACTTATCAATTATATTCCCTTAATAACACTCTTTTTGTCACATAAGTCTCAATTAGCCAATGCGAAAGACAAATTATTATTTCTTTCCACAAATTATTCTCTCCTATAATTTTCTCTTTCCATCTATCTCTTTGATCTTTTCTTACTTTTTTTCTTTTAATCTCTCTTCACAATAATTTTCTCTCTCCAACTTTCTCTTTCATTTTTTTTCTTATCTTCTTTTAATTTTCTCTTATTTTCTTCTTTTAATCTTTTTCCCTTATAAAAATTCACATATTTTTTCCTTTATCAAAAACTCAAGATCATGATGGACAAATTTTAAAACACAGTAAAATAATTTAAAGTGAAATCGTTACAAAGAAAACTAATTGTAAATGAAAGAATTCATTGAAAATAAAACTAATTGTAAATAATTTTGAAAAAACCTCATTCCAATGTAATAATTATTCTACTAGTTAAAATTGAGAGAGGAAAATAATTTACACAATAAAGATCAATGAAAATAAGAAAAACTCATAGGTATTTATAATTTTGAGCAATCACAAAAATTAAAATTCATGTATTGTTAAATTTGTGTATTTTGTTTAAAAAATAATAATGATTTGAATTTTATTCTTGTGACCATTTATTAAAGAATTCAAATTAAAACTTACGTATTTAAATAATTCTAATTAAAACTAATGTATTTAAAGAATTTTAATTCAAATTTATGTATTTTGTTAACAAATATGACTGATTTTAAATTACTTACGTTGACCATTTAGTAAAGTCAATTATTAAAGAATTCTAATAGGTATTTTTCATGTATTTTACTGAATGATTTGAAAAAAAAACAATTATTTCTCCAAGACAAAGTAATAAATTTTCTTTTATTAATTGATAATGAATTAATGATTTCTAAAATTGAAGATTAAGATAGAGGAGATAACTTTCAATTAAAAGAGAGAAAAAAAATTGGAAGGGAGTAATGGTTTTTCTTTTATTAATACTCTTTTAAATTGAAAAATAAATGAGAGAATATAGTAACTATTTCTTCCATGGTGGATAGTTGAAATATACGTGGTGAAAAGAATGTTAGTTGAGGAATTAAATTTGAAAGTGTGTTAGGATGGAAATATGTTTTAGAAACCATGCTATTTTTGAAAAACACTCCATAAAAAATACTAAATTATTTAATTTAAATATTAAATCTATATTCTATATATATATATATATATATATATATATGAAAATTAATATTTTGGTTATAGTCATTGAGTTCTATTAAAATACTACATTGAATTACATTAAAATCTATTTCTAAACAAAATAATTTAGAACACTAACTAATTTGATTCTTCAAAATTAAAGCACGATTAATATTATTTCCTTAATAAATTTTTTAAATACAATGTGAAACATATAAAATCAAATTGATGTTTTTGTTTTAGTCATTGACTTTTATTAGAATACTACATTGAATTACATTAAAATCTATTTCTAGACAAAATAATTTAAGAAACTAACTAATTTGATTTTTCTTTAGTCATTGACCTCTATTAAAATAATACATTGAATTACATTAAAATCTACTTCTAAAGAAAATAATTTAGAAAACTAACGAATTTGAATTTTCAAAATTAAAGCATGATTATATTATTTCCTTAATAAATTTTTTAAATACACGGTGAAACATATAAAAGCAAATTGATGTTTTGCTTTTAGTCATTGACTTCTATTAGAATACTACATTGAATTACATTAAATCTATTTCTAAACTAAATAATTTAGGAAACTAACTAATTTGATTTTTCACAATTAAAGCACAATTAATATTATTTCCTTAACAAATTGTCTAAATACACGGTGAAACATATAAAAGCAAATTGATGTTTTGGTTTTAGTCATTGACTTTTATTAGAATACTACATTGATTTACATTAAAATCTATTTCTAAGAAAATAATTTAGAAAATGATCTAATTTTATTTTTCACAATTAAAGCACGATTAATATTATTTCCTTAGTAAATTTTTAAATACACGGTGATAAGTTGGTTTCATACCAACTTATATGTGTTAAATCACTTAGCTTTTGTCTTGTGTTTTCATGCAAATGTGTGGTATTATGTGCTAAATTGTGCATTAATGTGATATGTAACTCAATGTGCTTAAGTGGAGAAAAAGACTCAAATATGTGGATTAAATGAGGTAAATATGTGTTTGGTGTCAAATGGTAAGATTGAGTTTTAGAAAGGCTTGAGTGATGTGTGGGATTTTGGGAAAAACCTAAATATGCCTAAAATTGCATAATTGTGGAGTGGACAGATTTGGTTGGTGAACTTCATTCGAGCATAACTCCTTCAATTATAATCCGATTGGTGAGTTCCTTGATGTTATGAAAAGCCCTTGGAGTGCTCTTTAATTCTTCTGTTTTAACAATTTGCTAATTCTGTGTTCAATGCCATGAAACGGGGGCTTCTTTGTGACACATTACATTAGGGTTTAAAGAGTTTATGTTGCTACAGTTTGGTAGATTGTTGATATCCTGAGCTCTAGTTGTCCAATGGTGCTGTGTCTTGTACTCATGGAAAGACAAGAATAAGCTCTACAATCTTTGTGTTGAACTCAAGTTCTGATCTGGAATAGAAAGAGGGGAATTATCATCATGAGGTACTAAGATGAAGTTTGCACTACGATGCATCGTAGTGCAAATGTTCAGTTTTGCCATGTTTTGGTATTCCGGCTATAACTGCCTCATCTGAGGTCCATATTGGGTGATTCAAAAGCCAATGGAAAGCCAAGAGAGCCATCTACAATTTTGGTGTTCAAGGTTAAGGCCAGTTCTGAAAGAAAAGCTGGGAATTCAACGTGGGAAATGGCAAAAATCAAAGTAGGGTTTTAAACCTACGATTCATCGTAGGCTTAAATTTCACAATCTGCCAGACATCAGTAATTTGGCCATAACATTCTCACTTGAGCTCCGATTTGGATGATTCAAAATGATATGGAAATCTGAGATCTGGGGCTACAACGTTTGTGCTTTAAGTTTTCCCAAATTCCTACTGCATCATATTCAAATATTGGTTGGACGTAGCTGGAAATAGTTGGGCAGTTGGACATTCTGAGCCTGAAAATTGCACCATGGTTTCATCGTGGTGCATTTGCACATTCAGCTACTTTGCACTACGATTTCATCGTAGTGCATTTGTGCACAGATTTTACACTACGATTTCATCGTAGTGTAAAGTAACACACACATTTCACAACACCTCTTCCACAAACACCTCACAAATTTTCACCCACAATGCACTTTTGTTCCATTTTTTCAGCTCAAGATTATTTGTGTCAAGTTGGTTTATATGCACAACAGTTTGAAAGCACACACAACATTTCATATTTCAGATTTACATTCTTGATTGCTACTTTTTGTACCAATTTTGGCCATTGCATTTTCATCTCTCTATTTGGAACAATTGATTTGTTTTGGTTCATCCTTCACTCTTCACCCACACATGCACATCTCACGGATTACACTTAACACTCCTCACACTCCACACACAATTCACGGCGATGCATCACTGCGATGCATCGCCATGAACACAGCACCAAGGCGATGCATCACCATGTTTTTTTTGTTGCACAGCGACACATCGCAGCGATGTGTCGCCATAGAAAGGTTTTCACGGCGATGCATCGTTGCGATGCATCGCCATGAAGATGTCTTGGCTGCTGAAGAAAAAATCGACTAAGAGTTCGTTTGGTATACAGGTGCAAGGAGGCTGCTGGAGTTGTGAAGTGCTTGAAATTGGCTAAGTGTTGAGGTCTGAATCTCCAGGTGAAGGCAGGAGGATGAAGGCGTGAGGAGCCAAGGCCCAAAGGCGCTGGAAGCTGGCTGGGTCTTCTTCTCCCAACAGAAGCGAAGCATAGGCGTGATTTTGAATGGGTCAAAGGCACTGAACAATTCTAATTCTTCAGCCTGGATTTCTTGAGAGCGAAGGCGTGAAGAGAAGAAGCCTGTAGGCACGATGTGGTTGGTGAGGTTGATGAAGGCGCTGGAATTTGCTACCAAAGGCGCTGGAGTACTGATCCATTTCCTCAACATCGAATTTTCACTTCTTGGGCTGATTTTAGTCATTTCTTTTAAGGATACTCTTGTAATAATGTAGCTATTTTACGGTTGTGGATTATTTACATTTTCATAACTCTATAAATAGGAGATGAAGCTAATATGTAGAGAGACCCCGGGACCATTATTCATCGTTCACTTTCACAATTTCATAACCAACTTTTGAGAGCTAGAGAGCGGGAATTAATTGTGAGATCTACTCTCTCTCTCTAGTTTCTCTCTCTAGACTTTGAGCTCCGATTCCATTTCCGATCAAGGAATTGCTCTGTTCATTGGATTTCTTACTCAATTAAGGAAGCAATTTCCAATTCCTTGTGAATTGGAAGCAATTGAAGCATATCATTTGGTAACTTCTTTCCATTTGTTGAATATGATTTGCTTGATATTGCTTGTTGAAGATTGTGAAATGGAAATGGAGTTCCGTAGCTAGATCTTGTGATATCCTAGGTTTTGAACGGATGAATGTTTAATTCAGTTGATGTGATGTCTTGCAATTGACTTAATTCACTAAGTATGAAATCACACATGAATCTACACTTTGAACTTGTTACATTTCATATTTCTGCACTGGTCTTGGAGGAATTGAACTCCAATTGTGGTCACCATGCCAAATTGGAGGTAGATTCACCATCATTTAGTAAGGATGCATGAAATGAGAACTTGCATGTGATTTCTTGAGTCTTTTCACTTGTTCAATTGATTATTGCATTTCTGAGATTCAGGCCTCACCATGGGAAGCTTCAAAGAAATGAACCTTAGAGAAGAAGTGTAAAAGAGACTTCCTATGATAATAACAAAGGCATTCAAACTTTGGATGGGCCTCGCCATGGGAGTTCGTAGGCTTTGCATGCTAGAGTAATTGTCTTAGGAAGTTGAGATGCTGTAGTTTATGACACTAATCTAGGCCTCACCATAGGAAAGGTAAGTGTTATGGGACCTAGCATATAGTGCGGTCATCATGCCGGCTATAGGTTAGGTTCTCGGGGAACTAAGATCTCCTCTGTTCATATTTTCTTGTCAATTGTATCGCATCAAGTCACTGAGAACTCAAGAATCCTAGGATATCCATTCACACTTGTTCGTTGCATTTAGGCTTCATTTCTTATGTTAATCTTGTATGTTTCAGAGTCCTAGTTCAATTAAGTCTTACTTTCTGTTTGATACATAGTTGGTAATTGTCACTCTTATTTGTTAATCCTGTTATTTACTCTTTTGTTTGTGACATTTTGTGAACAAAATCCAATTTCTTGATACCTCTTTTTCCCTGTGGATATGATACCTTGCTCACTGCTACTATAGTTAGTGAAATAGGATAAATTGACGAGTAGCGATAACTCGCTACCAATTTTTGACGCCGTTACTGGGGAAAAGGCTTGGTTTTCTTGAATTTGGATTTGCTCTGTTTTGTTTTCTTGTCTTTTGTGTAGTTAGTAGTCTTGTTATGTTTCATTTTGATAACTTTTGTTGCATTTTGTAGTTTTCGTGTTTTGTTGTCTGCTTTGGTGTATTTGTGTCAAGTGCAGTACATTGCAGTTCACTGTAATTGAGTATTGCACAAGAACTCAAGCATGTCTAGATGGTACGATGACTTCTCTCCACCACCATATGAAGGGCAATGGCAAAATCAAGCACAAAGCAACAACTCACATCACATTGGGACACAAGAGTTTCCTGTGGAGGACATGTTTTCTCAACTTATGGAAAAACTTGACAGAGGCTTACAAAAGGAAGAGAAATGGCATAACCAACAACAAAGCAATGAGTGTTATCTGAAAGAAGAGGCAAAATTGGAAAACATGTTGTGTCAAGTCTTGGAGAGAATTGATAGAAATGAAACAATGTTCGCTCAACTGGAAGAAGAGCTTCATGAGCGACAAGAAAGGTTTGATCGAATCAACGCTTAATAAGCAACCTATGGGAACAAATTGAGACACCAACTCTAGATGCACAATACCACTCACAAGGTACACCTCTCATTTCTAGTGTACCACCTCCTGAGGACAATCATTTTGATATGCATGCCAATGTTGATTGTGGCTTAAAGTGTCTAAGGGAGGAGGAGTCTACATGTTTTGGGGATAGTGTACATGAGTGCTTTGTTGCTGATTCTTTTGAGCATGAATATGTGCACTTTGATGTTGAAGATGATGGCTTCTTTAGTGATCTTGATAGTGATGACTCTCGTGTTCTAAGTTGCCATGTTACTAAGCTGGAAAATGTGTCTAAAGTTGAGTCTTGCATTAATTTCATGGAATTCAATGCGTCAAATGATGTTGATTGCCTATCTTTAGATGCTTTTCCTCTCGATATCTTTGTGAATTGCATAGAGTCACTTCTTGAAGATCAATGTGATTTCCTAAAGGAAGATAATGTTGCATTTGTTAATGAGAGTTTTGAAACTCTTGTTGAGGCACCAATTTTTGAAATGGTCAATGAATCTAAGTGTCTAAATGGTGACTCACAAGAAGTGCAAAGTGGGGTACTCTTGTTAATTGATGATAATGCTTATTGTGTTGTTGAGAAAGAAAAGCCTCAAGAATTTCCCAATGTTAGTTTTGATGATAAAGATGTTAACATTTTGAATGACAATGACAATGAGTGCCATGCTATACTTGATGATGCTGATTGTTATTCGCTGAATGTAACTTTTCTTGATGACTTGATAAATTGCATAGAGTCACATCTTGATGAACATTGTGATATCATGAATCAAGATAATGTTGAACTTGCTAATGAAGATGTCGACATTAGTCTAGCTGCTAAAGATGTTAATATTTTGAGTGACAGTGATAACATGGTGAACAACTGTGAGTTTGAGACATTTGTTTTTGAACTTACTGGTGGTTTTGAGTTTGCTGATTTGTTTGTTGAGACCATGGATGTACAAGCCTTGGTTGAGCCTTGCAGGGTTGGGGAGCTAAATGTGGTGGAAGAAGTAATCGATAGGCTTAGTAAGGTTGAAGAGTTGAATGATTTGCCTCCAATGGTGAAAGAGTTTAATGAGGTGCCTTCAATGGAGGAGCCGCAGTGGTTCAAGGTGGAATTTGTAAATGTGGCTTCCCATGTACAAGCGCATAAGCACCACTTTAAAAACATTCATCAAGTGCCTTACAAGAGAAGGAAGACCGTTTATGAGAGAGCATTTTTCTGGTATAGAGAGGGGTATTCCGATTATTGAGGAAGAATGTTTCTTGAATAAAGTCTAGTTGGAGACTACAAAACCCAGAACTACTTCTTTTCTCCCTTAGCTTTAATAAGTGTTTTAGTTAAACTAGTGTTTACATTTTCTTATATGTTGCTTTCCTCATTGAGCTACTCATGTTGTCAGGGCTTACATATGAAGGACGTTGCAAGGGAAATATGCCATGTACACATGAGGCTAAGTGTGGGCGAGTGGAGTTATGAACCACTCCCACAATGCACATAATCACTTCATTTTACATTTCAAGCATGAATTATGCATGTGCCAATTAGTGTTACTAATTTCACGTATTTTACACCACCATGATTTCTTAGTCATAGTGCGACACTTTGCTTGCATGCTTTCTCCATGTCTAGTTTACCTTACTTCAACATGTGTGGATTTGAGTGAGTAATTTCCTAATAAGCTTGTTTTCACCATGTGCAGGAAATTTTTCATGCGAAAGGGAACTAAGGACAAAAACACTCCACCAAGCAAACATTGGACTTCATGACATATCAATTCCAGGGAGATCCTAACCCTCTCTTTATTTTACATTGAGGACAATGTAAATTTTAAGTGTGTGGGAGTGAATGGTTGTTATGGTGTGTGTCTCTTGAAGCTTATATGCTTACTCTTCTTGCATGAATGGAATTTTTTGTGCTATGTGAGGCAAAGCATGCTATTTTCTAGTTTTGTTGTGTTGAATTTGAGTGTTTGCATATTATGTCCGATTATATGTTTCGAATTTTAAATTTTGTGCAAATTTTAAAAATTTTTGAAAGTTTTGTGAATAAGTGATGGTGTCGAACATAAGTTGAGTTGTGAAATTGTGTTGTGAAACTTTTTTGCGCAGAAGTTTTTACAGTTGAGTTGCATTTAGAGAGTTATGAAATTTTTTACCTTGTGAGCAAATTTGATGAGAAATTTTGAACTTTTAAAAAGATGAAATGCTTAAAGAACACGATTTGACCTTTGTTGTGGAAAAACTTGACTATTATGGAAAACACATTAACACTAGAGTTGGGTGTGTGTTTGAAAAAGTTTGAATAAAATGCTCAAAATGGTGAGGATAGCTCAATACTAAGTGGTAAGAGTTAAAACCTAGTAGGAAAGTTTGCACTTTAACATGGTTGTTTTTAAGCACTTAAATGGACTAACCACCAACCTTTCTAACAATTAGCTTGTAAATGTAATAGGACTTTTTGTAATGGAAATTAGAAAGTAGTATTCTAGGAGCCCTAGAATACACCTTTCTTCTCTCCAGTTTATTTAGGGACACATATTTATTGTAATGGAGTAGTACTCCACTTTTACTGCTTTTCTACATTATAACGGTGTAGTTGGGTATGTCCGACACCGTCTTTTGCCTAGTACGTCTATAAAAATGCTTTTATATAAAAAAAATGGCATACATACTAGGATGGTTAAACTTATGTGAAAAGGTGAGAAGTAGAGAATTTGTTTGGAAATTTTTATTTTATCAAGTTAAGTACTCCTTGAGAACTTGTAGAGACATTTTTGCACTAGAGGAAATGATTTGGTTGGAAAAGGCAGGTTATGCCAAATTTAATTGTACTGGATGCTAAGTGCGTGGACAATGTTCCAAAAGTACACAATATGAACCACTCCTCTACGGGACTGCTCTATCACACAAAGTGTGCAATTGTTGAGAATAATCCGTATGAGTGGGGATGGAAATCAAAAGCCCTAAAACCCAAGGCAAAATTTGGTGAGACAATGAGTACCCCAGAGTAATAATGTCATGTGCAAACGAAGGTAAAGTACTAAAGGATGACAACCTGGGGGAAACAGTGGTAAGAAACGAGGGCGGCCAATGATCCTTAATATGGTGCATTTATGTCTATACAATGTTTACAAATTGAGAACTTTGAAGAGCTACTAATTAATTATTTGCATTCTCTACCATTGCTTTGAACATAAGTAAGACTTGAGAAGTATGAAAGCCTTAGCACACTACTCACACAACTTTGTTAAAGTGTTAAATGAGTACAGCTTGTTTTGGTGATTACCATGAAGAGTTGAGCATGTCTTTACTATTAGAGTTTAATTGGTTACAAAAGGAATGAGAACATCCAACAATGGTGTGAATTGTGTTTGAAATGGATGGGAAAGTATTTCTACCAAAGTTCACAAATTAAGCCTTGTTTGTGTGAAGAGTGTGTAGTGGCTGTGTTCAATGGATTTTGTTGAGAGTTTGATTTGTGTCTTTGCTTGAGGACAAGCAAAAGTTCAAGTGTGGGGGAATTTGATAAGTTGGTTTTATACCAACTTATATATGTTAAATCACTTAGCTTTTGTCTTGTGTTTTCATGCAAATGAGTGGTATTATGTGCTAAATTGTGCATTAATGTGATATGTAACTCAATGTGCTTAAGTGGAGAAAAAGACTCAAATGTGTGGATTAAATGAGGTAAATATGTGTTTGGTGTCAAATGGTAAGATTGAGTTTTAAAAAGGCTTGAGTGATGTGTGGGATTTTGGGAAAAACCTAAATATGCCTAAAATTGCATAATTGTGGAGTGGACAGATTTGGTTGGTGAACTTCATTCGAGCATAACTCCTTCAATTATAATCCGATTGGGATTTCCTTGATGTTCTGAAAAGCCCTTGGAGTGCTCTTTATTTCTTATGTTTTAACCATTTGCTAATTCTGTGTTCAATACCATGAAACGGGGGTTTCTTTGTGACACATTACATTAGGGTTTTAAGAGTTTATGTTGCCACAGTTTGGTATATTGTTGATATCTTGAGCTCTAGTTGTCCAATGGTGCTGTGTCTTGTACTCATGAAAGACAAGAAGAAGCTCTACAATCTTTGTGTTGAACTCAAGTTCTGATCTGGAAAAGAAAAGGTGGAATTATCATCATGAGGTACTAAGATGAAGTTTGCACTACGATGCATCGTAGTGCAAATGTTCATTTTTGCCATGTTTTGGTATTCCGGCTATAACTGCCTCATCCGGGGTCCACATTGGGTGATTCAAAAGCCAATGGAAAGCCAAGAGAGCCATCTACAATTTTGGTGTTCAAGGTGAAGGCCAGTTCTGAAAGAAAAGTTGGGAATTCAACGTGGGAAATGGCAAAAATCAAAGTAGGGTTTTAAACCTACGATGCATCGTAGGCTTAAATTTCACAATCTGCCAAACATCAGTAATCTGGCTATAACATTCTCACTTGAGCTCCGCCTTGGATGATTCAAAATGCTTTGGAAAGCTGAGATCTGGGGCTACAATATTTGTGCTTTAAGTTTTCCCAAATTCCTATTGCATCATATTCGAATATTGGTTGGAAGTAGCTGGAAATAGTTGGGCAGTTGGACATTCTGAGCCTGAAAATTGCACAATGGTTTCATCGTGGTGCATTTGCACATTCAGCTACTTTGCACTACGATTTCATCGTAGTGCATTTGTGCACAGATTTTACACTACGATTTCATCGTAGTGTAAAGTAACACACACATTTCACAACACCTCATCCACAAACACCTAACACATTTTCACCCACAATGCACTTTTGTTCCATTTTTTCAGCTCAAGATTATTTGTGTCAAGTTGGTTTATATGCACAACACTTTGAAAGCACACAAAACATCTCATATTTCAAATTTACAAATTCTTGATTGCTACTTTTTGTACCAATTCTGGCCATTCCATTTTCATCTCTCTATTTGGAACAATTGATTTGTTTTGGTTCATCCTTCACTCTTCACCCACACATACACATCTCACGGATTACACTTAACACTCCTCACACTCCTCACACTCCACACACAATTCACGGCGATGCATCGCTGCGATGCATCGCCATGAACACAACACCACGGCCATGCATCGCTACATGTTTTTTTTGTTGCACGGCGACACATCCATAGAAAGGTTTTCACGGCGATGCATCGCCATGAAGATGTCTTGGCTGCTGAAGTAAAAATCGACTAAGAGTTCCTTTGGTATACAGGTGCAAAGAGGCTGCTGGAGTTGTGAAGTGCTGGAAATTGGCTAAGTGTTGAGGTCTGAATCTCCAGGTGAAGGCAGACGGATGAAGGCGTGAGGAGCCAAGGCCCAAAGGCGCAGGAAGCTGGCTGGGTCTTCTTCTCCCAACAGACAAGAAGTAGAGGCGTGATTTTGAATGGCTCAAAGGCGCTGAACAATTATGATTCTTCAGCCTGGATTTCTTGAGAGCGAAGGCGTGAAGAGAAGAAGCCTGTAGGCGCGATGTGGTAGGTGAGGTTGATGAAGGCGCTGGAATTTGCTACCAAAGGCGCTGGAGTGCTGATCCATTTCCTCAACTTCGAATTTTCACTTCTTGGGCTGATTTTAGTCATTTCTTTTAAGGATACTCTTGTAATAATGTAGCTATTTTACGGTTGTGTATTATTTACATTTTCATAACTCTATAAATAGGAGATGAAGCTAATATGTAGAGAGACCCCGGGACCATTATTCATCGTTCACTTTCACAATTTCATAACCAACTTTTGAGAGCTAGAGAGCGGGAATTAATTGTGAGATCTACTTTCTCTCTCTAGTTTCTCTCTCTAGACTTTGGGCTCCGATTCTATTTCCGATCAAGGAATTGCTCTGTTCATTGGATTTCTTACTCAATTAAGGAAGCAATTTCCAATTCCTTGTGAATTGGAAGCAATTGAAGCATATCATTTGGTAACTTCTTTCCATTTGTTGAATATGATTTGCTTGATATTGCTTGTTGAAGATTGTGAAATGGAAATGGAGTTCCGTAGCTAGATCTTGTGATATCCTAGGTTTTGAACGGATGAATGTTTAATTCAGTTTATGTGATGTCTTGCAATTGACTTAATTCACTAAGTATGAAATCACACATGAATCTACACTTTGAACTTGTTACATTTCATATTTCTGCACTGGTCTTGGAGGAATTGAACTTCAATTGTGGTTACCATGCCAAATTGGAGGTACATTCACCATCATTTAGTAAGGATGCATGAAATGAGAACTTGCATGTGATTTCTTGAGTCTTTTCACTTGTTCAATTGATCATTGCATTTCTGAGATTCAGGACTCACCATGGGAAGCTTCAAAGAAATGAACCTTAGAGAAGAAGTGTAAAAGAGACTTCCTATGATAATAACAAAGGCATTCAAACTTAGGATGGGCCTCGCCATGGGAGTTCGTAGGCTTTGCATGCTAGAGTAATTGTCTTAGGAAGTTGAGATGCTGTAGTTTATGACACTAATCTAGGCCTCACCATGGGAAAGGTAAGTGTTATGGGACCTAGCATATAGTGCGGTCATCATGCCGGCTATAGGTTAGGTTCTCGGGGAACTAAGATCTCCTCTGTTCATATTTGCTTGTCAATTGTATCGCATCAAGTCACTGAGAACTCAAGAATCCTAGGATATCCATTCACACTTGTTCGTTGCATTTAGGCTTCATTTCTTGTGTTAATCTTGTATGTTTCAGAGTCCTAGTTCAATTAAGTCTTACTTCCTGTTTGATACATAGTTGGTAATTGTCACTCTTATTTGTTAATCCTGTTCTTTACTCTTTTGTTTGTGACATCTTGTGAACAAAATCCAATTTCTTGATACCTTCTTTTCCCTGTGGATACGATACCTTGCTCACTGCTACTATAGTTAGTGAAATAGGATAAATTGACGAGTAGCGACAACTCGCTACCACACGGTGAAACTAAAACAATTTAAAAAATTAACTAGTTTGATTTTCACAATTATAAATGCACCATTAATATAATCTATATCTATAAATATTATATATATAACCAAATTATTATTATTATATATATTCTTTTATCTATATCTTTATTTATATCTGGGGAGCTTGCTCGATTCGCCTATTGGTCTGACTCGTAGTTCACTTTTGACATGTGTTCGATAGCTGACAATTTTCAATTACTTCAAATATAATATAATTTAGAATTTATAAATCCAATTAGAATCGAAGATCTCATAAAATCTATAAATATTTTGGTTGTTAACCAAACAATCTTGTTTTCTCTATAATTTTATGAATTTTTTGTATAATTTATGTTTCGTAATTTTTTAATATTCTTGATCTTTATATAATAATTGTCTTCGATGTTTTTATATAATTGTCTTTTTGTAGTGGGAATTTCTTCATCTTTACCTCAAAAAGAATTACAAAGCTCCGAAAGAAGCTCCAAAAGAATAAAATTACAAAAGGTAATCATTATTTTCTTGCTTTTTAAAATTTTAAGGTAATTGACATTTTATCTTACTTTCTTATTCGAATATTTATATCTTTAACTTTGAAAGAATTACAAACTATAAGTAATATTTATTTTTTTGGAATACATTATGTACCTTTCTTTTAAATAAATAATTTTTTCCTATTTTTTTGGAATAACTAATTAAAAAAACTAATTGATTCTCCTTTTGAATTTATTTATCATTCAAGGTTAGTGAGTTTGTTGGGTTTTTTTATTAAATTTATGATTTTTACTGCAAATTTGGTTAGTTTCTTATTAATGATTTTTTTTTCAAAAAATTTTAATCTATTTATTAAATTTTATTTACAGTACTAAATTGTTTTGTTTTCATAAAAATAATAATTCTTTTATATGTTGTTGATTTTCCTAAATTAAACTCCATGATTTTTGTGTTTGAATTAATTTTTGTATGAGGCCTACATGTATATTATTTTTTATGGCAATTTTTGAGTTTTGAATCCTAATATTTTAATTATAATGGAAATTTTCGAAATAATTTCCATAAAGTTTGAAAATCAACTATACGGTTAAGGACTATACATGTAAAATAGTACAAGTAATGTTATCATTGCATGCGAGATTTCTTCTTTCAATTTTTCAATCCAACAACCATTAAAACCTAAATTATCTTTGTGTGAGGATTATCCATATATTGATTATCAATCTATATATCTATATCTGTTTCATGTTGATGTTTTACTGTTTTAGTCTTTAAATTTTTTTAAAACTTTTCTTAATTCATTTTTTGTATAATTTTTCGTATTCTATTCCTTATGCACAATTAATTAATCTTCTTAATTAATATTTAGCATACTTTGTTTTGTATAAAAAAGAGTTTTATAGATTTGGCTTACTAAAAACTCGCTTTTACCCTTATGTTACATTACTCTAAATTTGCGAAATTGTTTTTACTTATATTTGGTTAAACTTACCTTTTCTTGTGAAATTCAAAAAGCTTTTCCATGTATGAAAATACTAGCAAATTTTTTAATTTTCTTTACCGGCATAATTAAAGCAATTACTTTTGTCCATTAATAATTTAATCTTACTCGAAGTTAAGTTGTATTATTATAGTTTCTTGCATTCAAATGATTCAATATCGTTGAATAAAGTTTAGTAAATTAAGCATTATAATTTTTAGGTTTTGAAAAAATAGGATAAATATCCTACATTTTAAATGTAAACTTTTTTTTAGTTATTTATGAATAGTAATTAAACATATATATGTAGCGCACATTTAATTAATTTCATAATTATTTATATATGAACTAACTATTTATTTGTATGTCTATCATTATTTATATTTAATTTAAAATATCAATATAATTATACCAATACCATATAATAATTGAGTACCTTTTCATGAACAAGACATGAATGAAAGATAGGAAAAATTGTTAGATTTATTTTTAAACTATTAAATTTTGAGGAAACTCCATTCACAATTTAAGTATGCCTAGATTGTCACAAAAAAGAATTACAAATATAGTAAGCAAAAAGTTAGAAAATTTAATATTATATAATTTTGTCGTACAATAACTTTCTTTTAAATTGATTCAATAAATTTGATTCGCATAACACAAGAATATTGAAAATGTTCAAGCTCTATTGAGAATAATTAAGACCATTCATGTTGAAAAAATCAACTTTCAAGATGTTGTACATAATTGATAACCACTGATTCAGAAAAATAACAAAAAAAATTAGAATTACAAACACACTACACATATTAATTATTATTTTAATTACTTTTTTCTTAATAACTGACAAGCTCGTCGTTAACCTGCAATTTTACCTTTTACACTAATGTAGTAGTGATGAGAAGGATCGTATCCACAGGGAAGGGAATGATTCAAGAAATTCGATTTAACTTGCTCTGATTACGTCAAGATCCAAAACTAAACGATGAAGTACGTGGAACAAAACTAGATGCAGGTAATGTAAACAAGTGCAAGAAGGATGCAACACAACAACAAAAGACAATACCACGAGGTCTAAGCAGATGTCCAGGGTTCAAGTACTATATAATCGCAAATTAAGCTGCTATGCTATGCTCTTAACTCCATGCAAAACACATTAGGAGGAGATATTAGTTGCCTAGAAGCCTAGAGAATACTCAGCATGTCGACCACAATATCCTCTATTCCTCTTTACATCTTACCTTTTGCCATGTCCTCTATTCCTCTTTACATCTTACCTTTCCCATGGCGAGGCCTAAGTAAGAAGATTTTAGTACCGCAACGTCTCGACTACATAACACTAGCTATTAATCATACACAACCTTAAGTCTCCCATGGCGAGTCCTGACTTAAGTTCCTAGGCTCTAACTAGCATCAAAGAGTCTTCATTTACTCGGTTCTTATGACTCAATGACCTTTGACTGACATGGCGACCACATCGCGGATTATTTACATAGACAAATAAGCAAAGGAACTCCGCACTCGTATATCCGATCCTCGTTCATGTTATCTACACTTCCAATGAGAAATTAAACCTCAATCTAGCATTGCGACCTCCATTAAAGTTCAATTCCACCAACGAAAGGGTAAACTTCACAAATTTTGATAGAATTATGCAATTACGAACATATATGAAGTCTTTCATAAAAGATGAGTCAATAGCACAACATTCACAGTTTAATTATATGATCATCTGTACCAAACCCTAGGACATCTCACGATCTAGCCGAAAATCTCCATTTCAAGTTCACGATCAATAATGCTCAGCATTAAGCAATTCATGCTCGCATCGAGACCTCGCCGTGCAATTATGTGTGCGAGTGAGTAAAATGAGTTAGGCAGTGTTGTGATGATAAGTGAGTCAAGTGAATGAATATGATTTGCTGATGAAATATCAATATGTGAGAATTTGCTCTCTAGACATTTGATTTGCTGACTACATTTCTACTGTTGACCACCCTAAACATTACCGTTAGATTTTCAGAATCTCCCTAACGGTTACATTCTTCCCTCTTCTGTCCACTGACCATGGCGGAGGGGGGGAACCTCCGCCTCCTCCATCCTATGCTCTAGCGGTGGAGCACTCCTCCAAACCTTCCAAGGAACATGCCATTTCTTTCAACTCAATACCAAACAAAACACCCCTATCTTCATTCAAGGGCGAACCGGCAATGTTCATCACAGAGGAAGAGGAACTTGCCCTAGCTCAGAATTTCGAATGGAACCTTATAGGAAAATTCTCCTGGGGAAGGCCATCCATGGCTCAAATCAGAAAGAAGATAATTGCTGCAGGCTTCTTAGGAGACTGTAAACTTGGGTTACTCGACAATCGGCATTTACTTTTCAAGTTTGATAAAGAATCGAATTTTCAGCGTTTTTGGACCAGGAAGGTATGGCATTTTGAAGGCTTTCAGGCGATAATTTTTAAGTGGTCCATAGACTTCGATCCGGCAGTTGAACCTTCAATTGCTTCGGTTTGGATCAGATTCCCTCAGTTACCACTCCATCTTTTTCAAAAAGAAAGATTATACACACTAGCTTCGGTCGCTAGGAAGCCTCTGAAGTTGGACTCAGCCACAGCGGCGGCCTCGGATCTATTACGCCCTAGTGAAGCTATGGTTTGCGTAGAGATGGACTTAACAAAGCCTACACCCTCCCGAATTTGGATAGGCACTAAAGAGAAAAGAAGGTGGCAACAGCTGGAAGTGGAGGAATGCCCTAATTATTGCTCAAAGTGAAGAAAGCTAGGGCATGATGCCCAGGTGTGTGATCCTTTAAGGAGGCAGACGCAACCAACGAAGAAATCTGCTACTCAGGAACAGAACAAAAGTAATACTGCTGCTAAATCAGGAACTAAAGAATGGGTGGTGGTTACAAGAAAACTGCAGAAAGATGAAGTAGCTACACAAGAGGCTTATAAGGGGAATAGAGGCGGCAATTACTATTTTGCAATTACTATTTTGTCCCCTGTGAAGGAAATCCCTGAATCTTCTACAAGGAACTTAATGACAGAGCCTGCACCTGGAGATGGAGCTCAAAACATATCCCAGGAGGGTGCTAAGAACGTGGCTAAGAATTCAGGTGCAGATGCACCTTCACAGCTACTTAACAACAAGTTTGTAGTTTTGGAAAATGTACAGGAGGAGGAAAATGAAGTGTCTTGCACTCAAGGGGGACTTCAAGCAGAGGAGGGGCCGATATTGGACCCAACTCCTACCCAAACCAAACCCATGGAGGATATGCAACAGGACAAATTCATAAGCCAGCAGATCCAGGAATAGGTTTATTGTGATCTTATCCTTAATTACTTATCTGATTTAGCTTCCTTTAATGCTTTGCAGGTAGACATACTAAAGGAGGGTATGAGAAGGGAGGAGGGGGTTCCAATTTCTACATCTCAAACTAATATGGAAGTGGATTGTCAGAGCTCCACACATCTGAACTCCCAGCAGAAAACTGAGCATCAGAATTTTGGAAAGAGGATAGGAGTAGAACAGGCAGATAATGGGGGAAAAATCCTAAGTCCTGGCCTCAATATCCTTCTATTAGACAACTAAGAGACAAGAGTACACAAACGAGTCCTAAGTATGGAGTTTCCCAATGATTAAATTCACATATTAGAACATTAGAAGTGTTGGCCAAAAGCCAAACTTTAGGAAGCTTAGAAAAATTCTAGCTACATATAGAAGTGACTTCCTAACTTTAGCTGAACCGTTTGCTTCTTCTCACCGGTTAGAAACAATAAAAAGAAGACTCAAATTTGATATAGCTTTCTCTAACATAGGTAGCTCTTTATGGGTCACGGTAAGGAAACCATTTTCTTGTACCTTTATATCATCCTCAGATCAACACATCACTCTTCAAATTCTTCACCCTGAACTGCCTGGTCAAATAATCTTCTCCAATGTATATGCTAAATGTACTGAGGTACAAAGACAGGATTTGTGGGAATCATTAGAGGATTTATAGCAGATCAATCTCCCTTGGGTGCTGTGGAGAGATTGGAACTGCATCTTATCAAGGGAAGAGAAAAAAGGGGGAAAGGCCTTTCACTTTAGGGAAGCTAGGGAACTTTCAGACCTAGCCACCTCCTTTGGCTTAGCTGGAGTTAACTTTAATGGGGCCAAATTCACATGGTGTAACAATAGTGAGGGTAAGGCTAGGATATGGAAAAGATTAGATAGGGCTTTAGTGGATAGTCATTTTCAGGACAGTAATTTAATTGCCAATGTAACTCATCTTGCTAGGGCTCCCTCGGATCATGCCCCTCTTATCTTGGAAATTTAGAGGAAGAAAATTATAGCCCCTAAACCTTTTAGGTTTCAGTCCTTTTGGACTACTCATACTAACTGTTTACCCATTATCAAGAGGGCTTGGGACACGAACCTTCAAGGTAGCCCAATTAGAGTCTTTACTGAGAAACTTAAGCTAGTAAGACAAGCCTTAAGAACTTGGAACAGATCTACTTTTGGGAATATCTTCTCTAAAACAGAAGAGGCAGAGAGAGAGCTTCAAAGGATCGAAAAAGAGGATGAGATCAGCCCTGTGCCTAGTTATTTCTGAACCAAGCTGCTGCAAAAGCTAGATATCAGGCAGGGTTAGAAGATCTATTCTGGTCTCAAAAAGCGAACCTCAAATGGGTCAATGAATGAGATAGAAACTCCAAGTTTTTCCATTCATATGTTAGAAATAGGCATGCAAGGTCTTATATACATAGAATTAAGAATCAAGATGGGACTTGGTGCGAAGATGAGGAAGAGATAGCAGCAATAGCTGTCAATTACTTTGCTGATTTGTATTCAGCTGAACAGGTGACAGATAGGATTGATCCTCACATATTACCCATGATCTTGTCAGCTGAGGATAAGGAGAACTTTACTACGATTCCTGATTTGGAGGAGGTACAGCAAACACTTAAGCAAATGAACCCTGATAGTGCAGCAGGTCCGGATGGCTTTCATGGACTTTTTTTCAACTTTGCTTGGGATGTTATCAAACAGGATCTGCTTAAGGCTATTCAAGCATTTGTTAATGGTGACATGCTTCCTCAATCTATAACTGCTACCTCAATAGTGCTCATACCTAAAATTCCCAACCCTTCTTCCTTCAAGCACTTTAGACCAATCAGCCTATGCAATTTCATTAACAAAATAGTTTCTAAACTCCTAGCTACTAGATTAGCCTATGTCCTTCCAAGACTTATTTCAGAAAATCAGAGTGGCTTCTTAGGGGGAAGATTGATCACAGATAATTTCCTACTAGCTAGTGAGTTGACATCTTCCATAAATAGGAAAAGCAAAGAGGGGAAAGTAGCACTTAAATTAGACATGGAGAAGGCTTATAATAGGGTTCATTGGCCTTATCTGCTTCAGGTATTAAGACTGCTAGGATTTGCAGAGATTTGGATTGACATTGTTTGGAGGCTAATTTCCAATGTATGGTTCTCAGTCCTCATAAATGGAGAGAGTAAGGGTTGGTTTAAAGCAACTAGAGGCCTTCGTCAAGGGGACCCAATTTCTCCTCTACTGTTTGTCCTTAGTGCAGAGTACCTCTCTAGATTGTTAAACAGTGAGGCTGAAAAGAGATTGGATTTCCCTACTCCTAGGAACTGCCCTAGGATTACTCACCTTGCCTATGCAGATGACCTAATTATTTTTTCCTCAGCTAAGCCTGGAACAATCAGAAAGGTCATGAACAAACTGCAACATTATCAGCAAGTCTCAGGGCAGAAGGTGAATGAGGGCAAAAGATCATATCTAGTTCATGAAAAGCTACCACTAGCTAGGAAACATCAATTAGGAGCAATCACTAAATTCAATAGAGGTTCCTTCCCTGCCACCTATTTAGGACTGTCACTGCATTTTAAGAGAATTCATGCCATCTTCTATGACCCATTGGTAAGTAAGATCAGTCAAAAGATTGGAGGATGGAGCTCCACGCTCCTAACAATGGGAGGCAGAATCACACTGATAAAAAGTGTACTTTCATCAATTCCTTTTTATACTACCATGAGCTTAAAACCTCCTAAAAAAGTCCTTAATCAGATTCAATCGATGTTGGGAAGCTTTTTATGGTCATCAGTGGAGAAAGGTCCCAAATATCATTGGATCAGTTGGAGAGAATTATGCTATGCCAAAGAGGAGGGACGCTTTGGGTTCAGAGATCTCAATCAAGTGATTTTGGCTCAGTCCTTCAAACTGTGGTGGAGATTCAGAGAAAATAAGTCTCTATGGGCTAAGTTTCTAAGGGCGAAGTACTGCAGCTCCCTACATCCCTCTCAGGTCCTGATTAGAAGAGGTGATTCCAATATTTGGAAAAGGTTACTCAGTGTAGCTGCTGCTGCTGAGGAATATATCCAATTTCAGATTGGAAATGGAAACTGCAGCCTGGCACTTGATAAATGGAGCCATAGGGGCAAACTATCGGAGCTATTTGAAGTTCAAGGGGACTATAAAGTGGCAGTTATACTTGCCCCACAAGGATGGGACTGGGGTAAAATCCATCAAATGTTCCCACAAATTCCTAATCAGATTTTCAGGGAAACCTTGGTCAACACAAGCTGCAGTGACAAACTGATATGGACTTTATCTTCTCATGGTGAATTCACTATAAAATCAGCCCTTACTCAAATCAGAGTATCCCAGAGGCCACCTCTCCCTCATGCTAGTTATATATGGGACCAAATGATTCCTTCAAATATATCTTTCTTCATGCTAAGGCTCATCAAGAAGAAAATTCTGGTTGCTGCTAATCTTCACAAAGTAGGAGTCTTGGGACCCTTTGCCTGCCCTTGGTGCTTGGCTAGTGAAGAAACTGTGGACCACCTAATAATTGCCTGCCCATTTGCACAAAAGGTATGGAAAGTCTTTGAAGTTGAAATTGGTATTTTTTGTCACTCACATTCTCTGGCAGGTGTCCTTCAAGTTTGGTGGCAAAATCATAGTAATATCCCAAAATACAGGAGATTTCTCATAAAGGTGTGCCCATCACTAATCTGCTGGTGGCTATGAAAGCTAAGAAATAAGATGATTTTTGATAAAGCGACACCAGTTTTGGAGGTCTTAATTATCAGAATCTTCAAATCACTTAAGGGTATTATGCATTTCAAGTTCTAGGGGGTTCAGATCTTGGATTTGGAATGGAACATCTTCTGGGATGCTTGCACTAAGATTAGAAGAAAGCAAAAGCTACATTGCATCAAATGGAATCCACCTGATCCGGAGAGTATCAAGATCAATTTTGTTGTATTCGAAGTGATAGATTCTTGGAGAGCTACTGGAATATCTAGAAACAATGAAGGTATGTTGGTCTTTCCCTTACCAATTCTTAATTTTCCACTAACCCTATCCAAACTTCAGGTGGAAGCTCTAGCAGGAGCTAGTTACATACGTAGTTGCAGAGAACGGAGCAATCAGTAAATCATACTTCAAACAGACTCTTCTGAACTTAATCGAGGACTCAAATCGTGGAAAGTTGGGTACATTAGACATGTTCTTGAACAAATCCATATGACCTCTCAAATTTATGAAATCAAGAAAGAAGCCAATCTCCCAACAAAACTAATAGCTTCCAAGAGGGACTCCCAAAATTCGACCTCCTTCCTATCACTTCTGAAGCTGGATCGAGAGCAAACCCCCTCCATTGTTCTGAAAGAAGGTGCTGATTACATATTGGGTCAGAGCCCTAACAGAGGACATGCGCAGTTGCTGCCTTGGAACAACAGGAGTTTATAACATACATGGTACTTACCTTAACCTGTACCCTTCATCTCCAAATGAATCCTACATTTCCTTATGGCAAAATTGTTAGCATTTGGGGCCCCAGCCTGCATAGGTTAGGGCTAGTTTGCCACACTGAATATAGGTCCCAGCTTGCTGAAGTTAGAGCTGGTTTGCCTTTGTGGTTTGACATTATAATTTGGTGTTACACAAGAATAGCCTACCCTTTCTTTCCCCTTGGACTATTGCTGGTACTGCGGCTTTTCTATCGCCACCGAGAAAGGGAAGATACAGCTAAATGGGATTAGCACTCTCATGCCTGCATATTGGCCAAAGCTCTTCACCTCCATCTGCACTTCATGACTGTTTTTGGCCAAATGGGACATGCTCATTTTAACTTGAGGCCTGCACTCTGGCCAAATGGGAGCTGCACTATTTTGACTGATTACTTTCACCTTGATGAAGAGAAGTTCAGCACAAAGTATATCAAGAATCAGTTCTAGAGAAACTCCCTTAATTCAGCCTACTACTTTTTGGCTAGTCCATTTAATAGAGGACTTTTTGTCACTCCTTGTGATTATAGGAGTCTTTTGGATACGTTATTTTGTCCCATGCTTGTAAATGGAGGGACCACTCCGACTCTTGCTTTTCTACGTAGGTTGCATTGTAGAATACTTAGTTGCATAAATATAAATGGAGGAAGTACTCCAAGTTTATATCTTCAACTTCCTTTTGAGCTTGGAACCATGGTCGAATTTTGTAAATGGATCCTACCTCAAAAAGAATTCTTTTGTAAGGATAATTTTAGGGTAAATTCATCATCCACCCAATTAATTAATATATTAGGAGTGGCGCGCACCCTCAAAAGAGGTAAGCCAAAAAAAAAGTGAGTGAAGTGAATGATGAAAATCATGAGTATTTGAAGTGTAAGGAAAACAAGTGCTAATGTAAAGTGTTGAACAATGAAGATGTGATGTGATGCAAATGAATGTGAAATATTGAACGAATTGTTTGAAGAATGTTATGAGCTAAGTATTGTGAGCATTGTGAGATATATGAAAGAATGTGTTTAGAGATGCGCAAAGAGAGTGCATGTGTGTACGGAGTGGTGCTTGCGCCATGCATAGGTGCATTATGTGAGTTCGCCGCACAGCTTGTGCGGCGAAGTGTGAACAGTGCATGAATTCACAGCACAAGAACTGTGAATAGTGTGCGAGTTCGCCGCACAGCTTGTGTGGCAAATTGTGGAATACCGCATGCCAGCGAGCGCGGCTGGTGTAAGAGTACTGCACGCAAGTGCGATCAGCGAGTGCTAGACTGCCGCGCACCAGCGCGCGCAGCTGGTGTAGTGCATGTGCATGAATGCTGCGATGTTCGTGCGTGAGTGCTGCGTGCAAGCGCATGCAGCTAGTGCGAGGTGTGTGCGTGAGAGCTGCGCATCCATGTGACGAGGTGTAGGCGATGTGCAAGAGCTCGTCGAATGATGCATGCGACGAGGTGTGCAAGTGTGCGGCAAGATGACTGCTTGTGTGCAAAAAACCTTCACACCAACTCTCACAAAGATCATGCTAAAAATTCCAAAGCATTACCTCCCTTCCACCCATATGCAAACCATAATCACTTCATCACATTGCTTTTAGCAATATTCACCTTACCATCTATATAAACAACACATCTGACCACACACACTTCACCCTAACAAGTAGATTTAGCCCAAAACATGCTCTATCACATTCTTGACTCCTTTACTAAATTCAACACTAAAACTACACAAAATGCACTCAATTATACAAAATTCAAGTGAAAAACCATGCAATAACGTCAGTATAAAACTGACTTATCAATTTCCCCCACACTTGAAATTTTGCTTGCGCTCAAGCAAAATTACACTTCAAATAGGTTAACCGCTTTTGCACTAAACCTTACTCTCCTGTCCACATGTTCTTCTCTGAGTTCATCACAAAAGTTTTTTCACACAAGGTCTCACAAGATTGTCTTGACTCCAAGCTGTCAAATTTAGCACAAATTATCAACCAAGGCACGATGAATAAAGACCAAAATGTCATGTGTTCAAGTGTGTGCTGAGGACTCCCATACCAACTATCCTTCATGTATGTATTCCCCCTTTGTTTCCAGAACATTCTCATTACACACCAATCACCTTTTCCACATACAAGAACTCCTAACACACTAGATCAATGGTAGCACATTGGTGCTTCTTTCACTAAATAACATTTACTTCTTGCACTTTGGTGCATTCACTTTTCACACGCATTGGTGTTTTCGCCTGGGTTTTGTGGCTCTTTTTTCCCACTTGCCTGCCTGGGTTTTATGGCTATTTTTTCCCAATTAAGCTTGCCAAGGGTATTTCAGCTTTTCTTTCCCAATTGCCAACGGCTTTTTCTCCATATCCTTTCTTGTGTAACTAAAAGTTCCTGAATGTCTTAAAAGGACTAAGAATGTAAGAGCATCCAAAACACCGAAGTTATGCATATCAACAAGAATAAATTGAACCAGATTCCTCCTATGTCAACGAGTGATTTTTGCATGGCATATCTATCTTACTTTAACATGATACCTTGGCCAACAAAATATACCAATTTCATCAAATTTGGAGTTAAAAATGAAAAAATTTTTCGCTTGCATATAAAGATAGAAATTGATGAACTACAAATTCGAACACGGCCACAAGAGAACAAAGGCATACTACAAAGTGATTACCATTAAACAGACTTGCACTTCCACTTACTACTCACAACATATTCACTCACATTCTAAACATTTATTCAAACTCTCACAGTTAAGACTAAATACTAACAATACTACAAACATATTAAAACAGACTACACACTCCAACCCTAATTCCATGCTTCTCAACTCTATTCACAAAGCATACTTCACAGAACTTCAACAATTTCAACAATTCATATCACACTTCAAAGAGACTTGCCACAGACTTCAAAGCCAAACTTAGAACCACTCCACAGCACATCATATCTTCTAGGCTCAGGAAAATATCAACACATCAGGACAACTTCAATAACCAGAACCCCCCATAATCAACAAAAGGCACCCGCATTCTATAAAAAAAATTAACCGAATTTAGCCCATCACATCCTTCATAACAACAAACAGCACAACAACTCCCTCAATCAGTGATCAATCATTAGGCATGTCACAAACCAACAAACAGCATCACAATCCAACCCCTCCACACTCGAAGTATACATTGCCCCCAATGTAAAAGATTAGGGATGAAGGGCTCCCTGGGAAGACGAAGATGGTGCAGAAGAAGCGAGAGAAGAGAATGATGCTGTTGTGGAGAACGAAGGTCCAGTGAATTGCTGCTGCGCCACCCAATGAAACGGGCCAACTGTAGGTCCCTGAATAGGCTGCCCCGAACCAAACAATGGAATACTAGTCTCTGGTATGTACTCAGGTGTCGGTATAAAACTAGGCGTAGGAGGCATGTGAGGGATTCGTCCAAATGTTGGCAAAGGATTAAGTGAAGGCACGGCAGGAAGCCCAGGTGGCAGCTCATGAATTGCTCCACTGATGATGTCTCGTGTCAAATTTTGAATACGATAACCGGCCAACTACGCCGAAGTTGGTGTCGGTTTGGGAGGCCCTGAATCAGAATGGTAGTACACAGCCATTTTGTTGCATTTATCAAGCTCCAGTTGCATGACCATTTCCCTATGGTATAACACTTCAAATTGTTGATGAGTTACCGAAGACATATCATCCAACTTATAATCCATATTAGACGCGTGCGATGTCCACTCATGCTGCATAGTATCTATGTTCTCATGCATCCTTTCCAGCCTCTCGTCCATCCATAAGAAACGATGCTCAACTGACTGTTGGAACTCCTGAATTGTACCTTGAAGAGAGCTAAAGTTGAACGGTTGCTGGCCTTGATTCTCATCATAAGACTGGGGTTCAAATTCATCACGAGAGCTGCCTGTGCTCGAGACCCTCCACGTCACCATCTCCTTGTCTATTTTCAAATATTTCAAATAAAGAGGATTACCAATCGAAAACTTCGTCTTGCGCCAATCACCAATCTCATTATTCACACCCTGTGCTGTGCAAATTTTCGAAATCAACAATGGTAAATAAAGGGCCGCGCTGTCCTCGTCAATGCCAGCATTGATGGCAGAAAGAATTATCCGGCCCGCATCAATTGGCCTCTTCCCTCTAATAGCTGATATCAAAAACAACCGATCAAGTAACACTTCAGTTGATTGAGAACTCGGCATAAGGCTAGACAAGACGAACATTAGCCATAATTTGACATCACATTTCAAAAATTCTTTGCGAATGTGCTTATGCTCTCCTCGCTGATTTAACACCCATGTTGCTCCTGGATGGGCTAACTCCTCTATCAAAGCTGGGTCTGACTTTTCATCAGTTGGAAACTCTAGAGGATCTGTGGAATAACTAGTCGTGCCCAGGTGCGAGTTTATGATCTCACTCGTTAGTTGAATCCATTGTCCCCTCATAAAGAAAGCTCCATTCTCAGGGTATTTTGCATTTGCGTAGAATTCTCTGGCAAATTTCTGGGGCATAGGTAAGCTTCACATCAAATTTATGAAACTTCGACAATTTTCTAAAAGGCCCCTTATCCACAATTAATGCACGTTCAAGGTGTATGTACTTCACATTCATGCCTTGCTCCCATCGCTTCTTGGCTCCTTCATTAATGAACAAGGATGGTTCAGGTTCTGAAGTTCCTTTCCGTTTCTTTGGTGAGGGGGCTTGCAGTGTATATTTAGGAGGCTCTTCAAAGATTGGTAAGTCATCTAGAAAATATTCTGAGTCTGAGTTCGCAAATCTTGGCTCCTTTCCTTTTCCCTTTTCCTTTCTTTGAGCCTTCTCCTTTTTTAGGTGCCATACCCTGCAATTCAAACCACAAAAATGTACTTCTCAATAAACACTTCAAACACAGAAAGTAGACAACCTAACCAAATTCAACATACTAGATCAAATGCAAGAATAATGGTTTAGCCCAAAACACTCAATCACCATTTAATCACATAAACACAGCCCTTCATTCGGACTATAAAAAACCACTTAAAACACCTCAAATTATGCGTTGAACAATTTATGCTCATTCTAGCAACTTGTGACAAACTTGTGACAAACTAGAACAACAACTCAAGACGAAATTCAACTCACACTATCCACAAATCCGAGGAAATAGCATGCAAAGCAGGATGAATTAGCCAAAATTTAAAGAATAAAAGTCGTAGAGGAAGATCTTAGCTGCATTTAGGAACTGGTCTTACCCAATTTGGACCGCAAGTGGGCGACTTATGCACAAAATACCGAGTCTTACAAACTGGGCAGATTTAGCAATTTCTCTTATAGCAATTTCCAGCATGCACGTTACATTGTCTCATAAAATGAAACATGTTCCAGTCACAACTAGCAAAAGTGCATAAAAGAAACATTGTAGGCCATCCTCTTAGCTAACTTCTCCAACTAGAACCAACTCATTTAGACATCCCAATATCAAGTTATAGCCAAATTACAGAAACCTGGTATAGCTGAAACATTCTGAAATTGCAAACAAACTAACCCCCCGCCCCACACTTAGCATGCATCTACTCTTAAGCAAACATTAATTTATCATCTCATGAAAACACCCATATTCTCACCTCTTAAATCACTTTCCAACAAGCATAAAACTACTCACCAACACAAGATTATTCAGAAAATCAAAGAAGGAGTGGCGGTGCATACCTTCTTGTTGAGTGAATCGATAATGGACTTGAAGCACGTGGAAATGTGGTGTTTGTAAATGCTATCACTAAGCTCAGAGCAATGCTGAATTCTTAGCAAGTCTGCTAGATATGATCTTGTAAAGTGAACACAAGTGTGCATTTATAGAGCCCTCATAGAAGTGCACATGTTTCGGTCAACACAAACATGAATGTTCCCAACAACCATAAAGACATTAACAACAAGACATAAGTGGGACCATTTTCATTCAATGCATGTGAACTCCTATGTTGTTTCCTGCCAAAAGAAATAATGCATGAACATTTCATAAAAAACAAACAATGTTGCAGCCTTATGTCTTACCACTTCTCTCCACAATCCTATCTACTGCACTATTGCATCACAGCTTTAAGTTCATTATTGCTTCAGCTTTTCAGATGAATCAATTCATTAACTCATTCTCAGGGATGTAGGTTTCACAATCATCAATAAATATCAACTATGCCGAATTAGCACATAAGGAATTGGGCAATTTATTTCATCAACTGCACTAATAGCTACCAACACACTTAAGCATATAAGCATAAAAAAACACACTAAAAAAGACTAAACTAAAACTAATTTTTTTGACAAGCATAAAAAAAATTCAACACAGCATAATCTCACATAACACATCTTTTCTACCACGATCTTGCTCAACAAAAATAATCATGCCAGCTTATCAAATCACCACAGCAGCAAAAACAATCAATATCGAATACCAATAGTCATAAACAACCAAAACAAACCCCCCACACTTGAAAAATGTGACGGTCCCCGTTGCATGTAAAGCACAGAAAACTGCCCTGCTTACAATCCTCTCGAGAGTCTTGCCACCCTTTCTTCCACCAGAAAATTAGGCCATTGAGGTGGCCCCATAAGGGCAAGAGAATGTTAAGGATTGTCATTGGAAGAAATGTCAACTCCCTTGTCTCGAGCCATTGCTGTTAACAGAGCGGAAAAGAACATCGGGACAAATTCATTGCGTTGCGCCCGCCTTATGTACCCAAGCATTAATTTTCCAATGTCGATAGAGAAGTCATGCTGAATAGCATAAATCAAGAGAACTCGTTCCCGCGATGCCATATTGGTGCGGCGAGTAGGCAGGAGCTTATAGTTGATAAATAGCAACCACATATTTGCCTCCGCTGTTAGTTCATTCGTGGGTACATATAGTGCTTCATTCCTGGCATTTCGCACCCAGGTAGCACCAAGCAATGCCACAGCAGCCAATAAATGATCTGTATTCTTCGCCCTCACCAAACGGCTATATGTATCACTAGGGTAATCGGGAAGAAGATAATGCAAGTTAATGTTGTGGCGATTCACTTTCACATACTTGCCTCGCACAAACACTGAATGGACGCTGTCGGCACGTGAATTTTCATAGAACTCTCGAACTATCTCCATGTTCACAACAACAGATGCTCTTACGAAATGAGCCCAAGTGTGCCCCATAATCAACTCCTCAAATCTGCGAGAAGGGTCCTCAAATGGTCTTTCAATGATGAATTCTCTGTTGACTGATCTATTGTATAGGCTCTACGCATTAGCATTGACAAACTATGGTGATTCAACCGGATCATAATCAATCACCATATCCTCATTCGCTGAAGAAGAAGAAGAAGATGAGGAAGTAGTGCCCATATCCTCACTGAAGATTGCGTACTCATAAGGGTTCGGATGGGAAAGTAGGCCATCACCTTATAGTGAAAAATCACTTGGATGCATTTACCTTTGTTGTGGAAAATGTGAAATCCATCTTACCCCTTTTTGAGTGAATAGCCGAGATTCACCATCTGCCTTTTCATTCATCACCATAACCCCTATGATAAGCTGCAAAATCCATCAACAAATTATGAGATTGTGCCATGAATTGTCAATACACTCTACACAAACTAAGAGTAAAATTAAAAGTAGACAAAACAAACAAACAAAAACTTAGAATGAAAATCTGGGTTGCCTCCTATGAGCGCTTGGTTTACGGTCTACAGCCCGACCATGCTCCTTGTCTCACTGTGAATTTAAAGAATCATCCAAGAACAATCCATGTGGAGCTCGTGCTAACTCTGCGATGCCCTTCTCCTGAGTCATCAAATATGGTTTGAGCCTGTGACCATTCACTTGCCATTTGTTACCATTTTTGTCATTCTAGATCTCCACAACACCATATGGCTTAACATTGACAACTCGAAATGGACCACTCCAACGTGACCTTAATTTCCCAGGGAAAAGCCTTAAGCGAGAATTGTACAATAGCACCAACTGACCCGGAGCAAAAATTTTTGATTGGATTTTTGCATCATGAAGTCTCTTTGTCCTCTTCTTATAAAGCTTAGAACTCATGTAAGCATTGAATCTAAACTCATCTAATTCATTCAACTCCAGTATCCTTTTTGATTGAGGTCCAAGCAAGTTCATGTTCAGCTACTGGATTGCCTAATAGGCCTTATGTTCCAACTCCACTGGTAGGTGACACTCTTTGCCAAATACAATTCTGAAAATAGAAGCACCGATAGGAGTTTTATATGCTGTTCTATACACCCACAATGCATCATCCAACTTCATGGCCCAATCCTTTTGTCCTGGGTTAACAACTTTTTCCAACACTCTCTTAATCTCCCGATTTGAAACTTCAGCCTAGCCACTGGTTTGAGGATGGTATGCTGTGGATACCTTATGTTTCACTCCATACTTACCCAAAAGAGCTTCAAAAATCTTATTGCAGAAGTGAGTGCCTCCATCACTTATGATTGCTCCAGGGGCTCCAAATCGATTGAAAATGTGTTTCTTCAAGAAGGCAGCCACACTCCTAGCATCATTGTGTGTGAGAGCTACGGCCTCGACCCATTTGGAAACGTAGTCAACTGCCACCAAGATATATTCCATGCCACGGGATTTCGGGAATGGACACATAAAGTCAATGCCCCAAACATCGAACAATTCCACCTCAAGAATGTTATTCAGAGGCATCTCATTCCTTGAAGAAATGTTCCATGTCCTTTGGCATCGATCACATTTGTCAACCCAAATTCTTGCATCCATGAATATATGAGGCCAATAAAATCCACGTTGCAATATTTTTAATCCTGTTCTTGTGGAACCAAAATGTCCACCACAAGGTCCTTCGTGACAAGCTCTCAGAATGTCTTCTTTCTCTTCTTCCTTGATGCACTTCCTTATAATTTGATCACTGCACACTTTGTACAATGCATCATCATCCCAGAAATAATACTTTGCATCACTTCGCAATTTCTTCTTCTGTTCACTAGAGAAATTGGAGGGTACTTACCTAGCCACAACAAAATTTGCTATCTCTGCATACCAAGGCAAGGACTTCTCTACCACTCTGAACACTTGCTCGTCTGGAAAATATTCTTTCACCAAAATAGTTGATCCCTCTTGAGCTTCTGATTCCAACCTTGAGAGATGATCAGCTACCACATTTTATGACCCCTTTCTATCTCTGATTTCAACATCAAACTCTTGGAGCAGCAATACCCATCGAATCAATCTTGGATTGGCTTCTTTCTTTGCTAGCAAATACTTCAAGGCTGCGTGGTCTGTATGTACAATGACCTTCGAACCCAGCAAATAGGCACGAAACTTGTCAAACGCAAACACAACAGCCAACATTTCTTTCTCCGTAGTTGTGTAGTTCATTTGAGCTTCATTTAGTAACTTACTAGCATAATAAATTGTGTGAAAGACTTTATCCCTTCTTTGGCCCAGAACCGCCCCCAATGCATAATCGCTCGCATTGCACATAATCTCAAAAGGCTCACCCTAGTGAGGGGTGACGATGACAGGAGCCTCCACCAATTTAACTTTCAAAGTTTTGAATGCTTCCACACATTCTTCCCTGAACTCAAATTTGACATCTTTTTCTAGCAGGCTACACAATGGTCTGGCAATTTTAGAGAAGTTTCTGATAAATCTCCTATAAAAACCTGCATGGCCAAGGAAGCTTCTGATCCCTTTGACATTTGTAGGTGGAGGAAGTTTGGCGATAACATCAATTTTGGCCTTGTCCACTTCGATTCCAGCGTGAGAAATCTTGTGTCCAAGCACTATGCCTTCTTGAACATTAAACTGACATTTCTCCCAGTTCAACACAAGATTAGTTTCCTCGCATCTCTTCAGCACTTTGGCTAGGTTCTCCAAACAACCATCAAAAGTTATCCCAAAGACTGAAAAGTCATCCATGAATATTTCGATTATTGATTCCACCATTTCATGTAAAATCGCCATCATACATCGCTGGAATGTGGCAGGGGCATTGCACAAGCCGAAGGGCATTCTTTTGTACACAAACGTGCCGAAAGGACAAGTAAATGTAGTCTTCTCTTGGTCCTTGGGGTCGATAGCTATCTGATTGTAACCAGAATATTCATCCAAGAAGCAGTAGAATAAGTAACCAGCAATTCGTTCCAACAACTGCTCCAAAAAAAGAAGTGGAAAATGATCCTTTCTTGAAGCTTTGTTAAGCTTCATGTAGTCCATACAAACTCTCCATGCACTAACAACTGTGACACCCCCTTTCTTGGGCACACATTGAACAGGGCTCACCCATTCACTATCCGAGATAGGAAAAATCATGCCGAAGTCTAGCAACTTAATCACTTCCTTCTTGACAACCTCCATCATCTGCGGGTTGAGCCTTCTCTGTTTATTCCTCACTGGCACAGAATTGTCTTCCAAGAGGATCTTATGCATGCATAAGCTTGGATTTATGCCCTTGATATCCGCAATGGTCCATCCTATGGCCCTCTTGTATAGTCTCAAAACCTCCATCAGTTTCACTTCTTGCCATTCTTCCAATACAGATGAAATTATGACTGGAAGTGTTTCATTTTCACCCAGATATGCATACTTTAATTAAGGAGGCAAAGGCTTCAACTCAAGCTTCGGTGGCACTAATATAGAAGGCATAAGCTTCTCATTTCTGCACAAAATTTCTTCCTTCCTCACCTCAGTGGGAACACAAGTTTCATTAGTTGGAAAATGACATGCTTCATTATCTTTCAAATTCTTATCACATGATTCCTCTATCATATCTTTCACCACACATTCATGCATTTGAGCTTCAATTACCTCACTTTGCAATTCAAATATAGACTAATCTAGGACACAACATTCAACAAGATTTTCAATTTTAGAGATAATTTTTCTATCCTCTTCATTCCACACAACCTTCTTAAACTCTTCCTCACATCTATTTAACTCATCAATCAACACCAAGTCATGCTTAACACTTTCATCATTCACAGTCTCAGAACATGCAATAGCTTGAATAGCAAAGCAGGATTCCACATTCATCGTGCGTTTCATAGCATAATTCATATCAAAAACCACTTCTTCATTATTGATCCTGAATGTTACCGTCTTGTTGTGCACTCCAATCAGAGCATCACCAGTAGCAAGAAATGGTCGTCCAAAAATCAAAGGGACATCTGGATCTTTCTCCATGTCTAACACAATAAAGTCCACTGGCAATGTAAACTTATCAATCATCACAATGACATCTTCTACCAAACCTGTTGGTTTCACAAATGAGCGATCTGCCAATTCCAAAGTCACAGCTGCTGGGCGGATTCTTCCTTTTAGTCCCACATTAATGGCAAATAGAAAGAGGCATAAGGTTTATGCCAGCACCTAAGTCACATAAAGCCTTCTCAAAGTACCTAGTGCCAATCTTTCAAGGGATAGTGCAGCTGCCCGGATCTTTTAACTTCGGAGGCAAATTATGTTCAATCCATGCTCCACTACACTCCGTTAGTGTCAAAGGCGCTTCACACCTCAAGATTTGCTCCTTGTTTGATATGAGGTCTTTAAGGAACTTAGCATACTTCGGTACTGCACCCACCAAATCTAACAATGGCAAGCTCACGTTGACCTGTCTAACCACATTCAAGAATCTGTCAAATTGAGGTCCTTTCTTCTATTTAGGCTTTATCTTCTCAGGAAATGGAGGTTTTGGAGCAAAGTCAGGGTAATTATAAGGACTCGGTAGTCCTCTGACCTTCTTGGTCTCTGTTGTGTCTCCATTATCTTTCACCCCCTCCTTCTCTGGTGCCATGTCCTCATTGGCACACTCTAGCTCATGGTCAGATTCTACGTCTTCCTTATCTGCACAAGTTTCCTCTCCAAGCTTGATAGATGTGTGCACCTCCTTTCCACTCCGTAGTGTGATTGCATTACAAGTCTCCTTTCCTTTTGGATTTGGAACTATATCACTAGGAAGTGAGCCACTTGATATATGATGAACCGCATTCGCAAGTTGTCCCAGTTGCATCTCAATATTCTTCAATGTGGCGTCATGGTGCCTACAAGTACTTTCCAAGCCTCCAAACCTTTGCTCATTCTAGTCCATCTTTTCCATCAACTTATGGAGCATATCTTCAACCGATGTCTTCCTTTGCTCTGAAGTAGTAGCTGGATGATCAAAGCCAGTAGGTGCATTTGTTGATTTTCGTTGGTCATTTCCTTGATAGTATTGCCCTCCTTGGTTTTGTTGTCCCCAATTTCCTTGCCACCCATTATAAGGTCGATTTCCACCCGAGTAATTCCCTCTAGAGTAGTTCCCACCATATTGAGATTTGTTATAGTTGTTGACATATTGAAGAGACTCAGTTGATATGGCACACTCGTCTGTATGAGGCTCGCCTTTACATAGCCCACAAGCCAGGATAGGAGCTTTTGCTTGAGTAGCACTGAGAGTTTGTACTTGCTTGGCAAGGGCTTCAAATTAGCATTCAACGATGTCTTTTCGTCAAGGTCCAAAACACCTCTTTGTTTCCTTCTATGTGGCTTTCTAGTCTCAGGGAACAAATATTTATCTTCAGCAATTTGATCAAAAAGTTCCCTCACTTCCTGCACACTCTTGTCCTTCAAAGCACCACTAGCACATGCTTTAACCATCATGGACGACTCAGATGTGAGTCCTTTGAAGAACGTATTCAATTCCCTAATCTCTCCTAAATCATGATTAGGACATTGTCTAATAAGATCATTGAATCGTTCTCAAGCTTCCCTAAATGACTGCCCATCGTGCTGCTGGAAGTTCATAATATCCATGTGCATTTTCTCAAGCTTCGCAGGTGGGAAGTACTTTGCCAAGAACTTCTTTTTCAATTCGTCAAAGGACATAGCAGCATTGGAGCCTCCAATTGACTTATACCAGTGCTTGGCTTTGCCTCGCAAAGAAAGAGGAAATAAGATTCGATGCACTTCAGGCCTTGGTACTCTCAGCAGCTTAAAGGTACTACATAATCCTAGGAACCAGTCCAAGTGCTCGTTCGGGTCTTCATTGTCCAGTCCCTAGAAAAACTGCCCTTGAGTGTTCATTGAGACAATTTGGGTAGGGATATGATAACTGTCAACATCTATGTCCTGCTGGTCAAAACCATTCTCAAAATTTATTGCATAATGGTCACCAAAACAAGGTGCTCTCACTCCAGGATTAGCCATCTCTCTTTGCCTTAACTGAACTCTCAGAGTCTTTTGTAACTCCAAATCAAGTGGAAACTCTGGCTCTCCAGAAGATCTTAGCCTGGGCATACAACAACGAACCACAAATGAAGTATGATGGAAACAAAACAAAACACAAAAGAAATAGAACAACACCAAATAGAACACTAAACTTTAAGAAACAATCAAATCAATTCCAAGAAACTGTGCCTTCCCCGGCAACGACGCGAAAAATTGACAAGCTCGTCGTTAACCTACAATTTTATCTTTTATACTAATGTAGTAGTGATGAAAAGGATCGTATCCACAAGGAAGGTAATGGTTCAAGAAATTCGATTTAAGTTGCTCTGATTACGTCATGATCCAAAACTAAACTATGAAGTATGTGGCACAAAACTAGATGCAGGTAATGTAAACAAGTGCAAGAAGTATGCAACACAACAACAAAAGACAATACCACGAGGTCTAAGTAGATGTCCAGGGTTCAAGTACTATATAATCGCAAATTAAGCTGCTATGCTATGCTCTTGACTCCATGCAAAACACATTAGGAGGAGATATTAGTTGCCTAGAAGCCTAGAGAATACTCAGCATGTCAACCATAATATCCTCTATTCCTCTTTACATCTTACATTTCGCCATGTTCTCTATTCCTCTTTACATCTTACCTTTCCCATGGCGAGGCCTAAGTAAGAAGATTTTAGTACCGCAACGTCTCGACTACATAACACTAGCTATTAATCATACACAACCTTAAGTCTCCCATGGCGAGGCCCGACTTAAGTTCCTAGGCTCTAACTAGCCTCAAAGAGTCTTCCTTCACTCGGTTCTTATGACTCAATGACCTTTGACTGGCATGGCGACCACATCGCGGATCATGTACACAGACAAATAAGCAAAGGACCTCCGCACTCGTATATCCGATCCTCGTTCATGTTATCTACACTTCCAATGAGAAATTAAATCTCAATCTAGCATGCCGACCTCCATTAAAGTTCAATTCCACCAACGAAAGGGTAAACTTCACAAATTTTGATAGATTTATGCAATTTCGAACATATACGAAGCCTTTCATAAAAGATGAGTCAATAGCATAGCATTCACAGTTTAATTATACGATCATCTGTACCAAACCCTAGGACATCTCACGATCTAGCTGAAAATCTCCATTTCAAATTCACGATCAACATTGCTCAGCATTAAGCAATTCATTCTCTCTAATTGAAAGATTATACCGATTAAATTGCTTCGGAAGCTTCAATTCACAAGCGGATTACAATGTTCGGATCAATAGGAATTGAAATTGGAGATCGATTGGAGAAGAAAAAAAATCTAGTGAGAGAAAGTATTTGTAGTGAGAGAATTCCCGCTTACAAAATCAAAAGTCGGTTTCAATATCTAGAATGTTCTCTCTCAAAAGTCTAACTAAATCCTCTATTTATAGAGGTTACAAAAAGTAAATAATACGCTAATGTAAAATGTCTAAGATATTTCAAAAATGCCACAACACATATCGACAAAGCTCAACAGCAGCTTATGCACAAGACCAATCCACACCTTTACACCGTCGAAACTTCACGCCTCCATCAACCGCACTGTGCCTTCAAGTCAGTAGCTCCCACGCCTTTCACAACCCCTTCACGCCTTTGAGCCATCAGCTATCACTCCTTCACTGCTTCCTGCACACACAACCAAAAGTCTCTGCACTTAGAAAATTTTCCATCGGCCAAAACAGAAGTTTTCATGGCGTCGAGACCACGCCGTGTAAAAACTTGTGTGGCGAGGTCTCGCAGCGAGACCTCGCCGTGTAATCAATTGTATGGCGAGGTCTCGCAGCGAGATCTCGCCGTGTAATTGTTCATGTGGCGCGAGGTCTCTCCGTGCAATTACGTGTGCGAGTGAGTAAAATGAGTTAGGCAGTGTTGTGATGACAAGTGAGTGAAGTGAATGATGAAAATCACGAATATTTGAAGTTTAAGGAAAACAAGTGCAAATGAAAAGTGTTGAACAATGAAGATGTGATGTGATGCAAAGGAATGTTAAATATTGAACGAATTGTTTGAAGAATGATATGAGCTAAGTATTGTGAGCATTGTGAGATATATGAAAGAATGTGTTTAGAGATGCGCAAAGAGAGTGCATGTGTGTGCGGAGTGGTGCTTGCGCCATGCATAGGTGCATTGTGTGAGTTCGCCGCACAAGTTAACACTGCAAGAATTCGCCGCACAGCTTGTGCGGCGAAATGTGAATAGCGTGCGAGTTCGCAGCACAGCTTGTGCGGCAAATTGTGGAATTGCCGCGCGCCTGTGCGAGTATACCGCACGCCAGCACGCGCGGCTGGTGTAAGAGTGCTGCGAACTCGCACAGCGAGTGCTAGACTGCTGCGCACCAGCGCTCGCTGCTGGTGTAGTGCATGCGCATGAATGCTGCGCACAAGCACGCGCAGGTTGTGCGATGATCGTGTGTGAGTGCTGATGAGGTGAATTTATTCACCTTTTATCTGTGGTTTTATACTTGATTCCTTGCTCGTTCTTGTTCTTTTTGAGTTTGTTTAGTGTTTTATTTGTAGGTTTGTCAACCATGGTGCTCTGGGAAGGAATAAATCATGCAAAAGTTGAATTGGATGAAAACGTGGAGGAAAATTTGAGAAAATCGTCAAAACAGTCACCCACGTCGCGACATGGGGATCCCTTCCATGTCACGACGTCCAGATTCAGCAGATTTTGAGAAAGTCACAGACACCCATGTCGCGACGTAGGGATCCATTCCACGTCGCGACGTCGGCGCACGTCGCGATGTGCACAGTCGCACGTAGCGAAGTCAGAGAGAAACAGAAGGCGCTGATTTTCGTCTCAATTTTTGAAACTTGCGATTTTGGCCCAATTTGAGTTGCCTTTTTCAACAAGACTTTTGTTAAGGACTTATTGGCAAATACTTTCATAGAATTACTATAAATATGGCAAGGGTTTACAGATTTTGGGAGTTGATTATCTTTGTAACAGCTAGGGGTTTTCTTTGGTTATTGCGTGAGGAGAATTTGTTCGGGAACATCATTGACATTGGATTTATTTATTTAAGAGTAAAGATTTCTTCCAAGGATTTTTCAATTCAAGGTGTTATCTTTCTTTTACTTGGTGAATTCAATATTGTGCCTTAATATATATATATCATGATGTGCGATTTAGCCATGCTTGGCTAAATCTATTGTGCTCCTGAGATTATGAATAAGGGTTTTTGTGCTTAATTTACATTCTAAGTTCTATTCTATGGTCTTTGTAAATGAGTTTTACTGTGTTCTTCATAATTATGCATGATTTAAGGCCTTAATTATGTATGATGAATATTTGCTTAAAGTGCAGTAAATTGCTTAGAGATAACTTGTTTTAATCTGTCCTACCGCTATATAGGAAGGTTAGAGTAAGTTGTTTGGGATCTATTGTGGGTTGGTTGTGAATTTGTTAGATTAACTTACCTTAATTCTTTCCTACCGCTATATAGGGGGAATTTGATGGGGGTTAGTTTGGCATTAGCGTGACTGGTTCCGGCGTTGCCTTGGCTATAAAGGAGCAGTTGAACTTGAGAGTTTGGTTGAGTTGGTAGTTGCAATAGATTCCGGGTTAATTAAGGAAGTGAACTGTGCCTACCGCCATATAGGAGTGTTCAATGAATTAGTTAATATCTAAGTAGGTAAGTGCATCAATCACTTCTTTCCTACAGCTATATATGAGGGTGTGAGTCAGTGTAGTTATCCTTATTTTGCATGACCATAGATAGGATGTATGTGTGTGTCTTTATGTAACCCTATCATATAATCTCGGGAGTACACTTGCTGAACTTGATATTTACTCAAATCACCACTTTAGGTCTGTTATTGCCATTACTTTATTTTTCGGTTAATCATTGTTAAAACACCAAGAGATTTTATTTAAACTTCAACATAGTCCTTTCCCTGAGAGAACGAACTCGCTTTACTATTGCCTTCACGGGGGTTGTTTAGCATTATTTTTGAGAAGGGGTGAATAGCAACCACGATCGCATTTTTATATACATATTTGCCCCCATAAAATTTTGGCGCCGTTGCCGGGGAAAGCAGTTGTGTTGAAGTTTTATTTTTATTTGCTTTTATTTGTTTTTCATATTCTTTCCATTTTTCCTTATTCCTCTTTGTATGCGCAGGACGAGATCATCTGGACTGGCTGAGTATCAGTACGATCCAGAACTTGCTAAGACTTTACGTGCTAAGAAGACGCTAGATTGTGCAGCAATGGCTGGAATAGAAAATCGAGGAAATCAGCAAGATGTGGTTGACCCTCCAAGGGAGCAACAGGGAATTCCCCCAGTCCAACCAGAAGCACTTCGTCGTCGATATGGTGATCATTTTGAGCCTCGAATGGACAACTTGGATTCACTATTCATTATTACTGGAAAGCATTTTCAAATCCTGCTGGCGTTCATTAATTTGGTTCAAAATGGCCAGATTTTTCATGGGATGAGTTCTGAAGATCCACATGCACATTTAAGGACATTCTTTAAAGTGTGTAACACAAGTAATCTCCCACATATCCCCCATGATGTTTTGAAGAGAATGTTGTTCCCTTTCTCTCTTCAAGGAGCAGCTGAGAGATGGTATGACTCTATAAATGTGGCGAGGATTGAAACTTTTGATGAGGTTGCAAAGAGATTCATGACCAAATACTTCCCTCCTTCCCGAATGGACAAGATCAGAATGGATTTCATGCAGTTTCGTCAAGGTGATGGTGAGTCATTCACAGAAGCTTGGGATCGATTCAGGGAACTGTTCAATAAATGCCCAAACAGTGGGTTGGAGCCGGGACGAGAGTTGAATTTCTTTTGAAATGGACTGAATGTGGATACTATGCATTTAGTGAATCTTTCAGCTGGCGGAAACCTGCGAGATAAAACCCCAGAAGAGGTTGAAGAGATTTTTGATCATATAGTAAGCAATGAGCTGATGTTGCCTTCTGGGAGAAGCAACTATGGGAGACGGCAGATTGGTATATTAGAGTTGGATAAAACAACCAACTGGGAAGTACAGATGACAGCCATGCAGAATCAACTGGCTAGTATTCAAGTAGCATTAACAAACAAAACCACGCCAACCTGTGGTTTACTAATGAGCAAGTGCAGTACGTCAACTACGACCGGAATAATAATTCAAATCAGTGGAAGCCTTCCGGTGGAAATCAAGGGTATCAAGAAGGATTGAATCGCCCACAGTATACATCAAGACCAACTTATCCACCTGGTTATGGAAACCAGCAGAACACACAAAATGTTAAATCACAAGCATCATTGGAGGATGTTATCACAGTGTTGGGAGGTAAGATGGACAAGCTTTTTCGAGAATGTCAACAAATAACAGCCAATTTAGAGAAAATAGTGGAGCTTCAAGGAGGTATGTTAAGGGAACACAATACTATCCTTAAGTATGTGGAGATTCAATTGGGCCAACTAGCAAAGGAAGTTCATAATAGGCCAGATGGAGCTTTACCCAGTGATACTTTTCCCAATCCCAAGGGAAGAGAGCATTGCAATGCTGTGACATTACGAAGTGGTAAGGAACTGCATTCTCCACAAATTTCTGAAGAGGAGTCCCCAAAGGATGATCAAGAGGCTGACAAAGTTCAGAAAAAGGTGAATGATCAACCCAAGAAAGCAGAGAAGACGGAGGGAATTCATGGTAAAGGAAGCAAGAAAAATCCGCCAAGTGGTTTCAATTTTCCTGATTGTGTTCCACCACTGCCTTTTCCTCAAAGGATGCAGCCATCTAAGAAGAAGATTTTGTTCAGCAAATTTGCTGAGATGATTAAGCAGCTCCACGTGGACATACCTTTGATGGATTTGGTCAAGATATCACCTACCTGCACAAAATTCTTGAAGGACCTTATCTCTAATAAGGAGCAAATTTTGCAATGTGAGGAAGTGATCCAAGTGAATGAGGTTGGCACATGTTTAAGGAAATCAAATCTTCCACCTAAGCTCAAAGATCCAGGAAGCTGCACTATTCCATGTAAGATTGGCTCGAGATATTTTGCTAAGGCATTATGTGATTTGAGAGCTGGCATTAATTTAATGCCTTATTCTATTGCCGTCAGTGTGGGCATGGGGGAGTAGATAAAACAAGTGGGGATAACTCTTCACTTAGCTGATAGATCCATCATTACTCCTATGGGCATAATTGAGGATGTCTTGGTAGATGTTGATAAGTTCACGATTCCGGTGGACTTTATTATCTTAGACATGGAGGAGGATGAGGAGGTTCCTCTCATTTTTGGCAGACCTTTCTTGGCTACTGGAGATGCTTTAATTGGCGTACGCAGCAAAACCATCACATTTCGTGTCAATGGAGAAGAGGTAACATTTAATGTGAATTATGCCATGAAGCATCCTAGAGACGTAAATGCTTGTTTTTTTATGGATATTGTCGAATCTACAATTATTGCATGCAACCCTTTGAAAATATGTGGTGTTAATGATAATGAATCTATGATGCATAATTCTAATTCTGAACAGTGTAACATTGATGAAATTATTGCATTAGAGTTAGAACAGATGGTAGAAAGTGTTTGCATTGATGCTTCTAGTGATGTGATAACTGATGATTTCTGTGAGGAGCCCATTGCGATGAGGCCAATTGAAGTTCTTGAATGCAGGGCAAATAAACTGAAACCTTCAATTGAAGAGGCACAGAAATTGGAGCTTAAACCACTCCCCTCCAATCTCAAGTATGCTTTCTTGGGTGATAATCACACATTGCCTGTAGTGATTTCCGCGACATTGGAACCGTGGCAAGAAGAGAAGCTTGTCATTTTGCTGAAACAGTACCAAGGAGCAATTGGATGGACTATTGGTAACATTAAGGGAATTAGTCCGTCAATCTGTATGCACAAGATTCTTTTAGAAGATGATGCAGTTCCAGTACGTGATAGGCAACGTCGGTTGAATCCGATAATGATGGATGTGGTCAAGAAGGAGGTAATCAAACTGTTGGAATTTGGGATGATTTATGCTATATCTGATAGTGAATGGGTGAGCCCAGTCCATTGTGTACCAAAGAAGAGTGGAGCAACAGTGGTCAAGACTGATAAGGACGAGCTGTTAGCAACGCGTATCATTAATGCATGGCGGGTTTGTATGGATTATCGCAAGCTCAACAAGGCCACCCGCAAAGATCATTTTCCTCTACCATTTCTTGATCAAGTGTTGGATAGAATAACTAGTTATCTATTTTATTGCTTTTTGGATGGTTACTCCGGTTACAATCAGATCATCATTCACCCAAAGGATCAGGACAAGACAACCTTCACGTGCCCTTTTGGTACTTTTGCATTTAAGAGGATGCCTTTTGGGTTATGCAATGCACCTGCAACTTTCCAAAGGTGTATGATGGCCATCTTCCATGACATGGTGGAAGACATTATTGAGGTATTCATAGATGATTTCTCAGTTTTTGGTTATTCATTCGATCCGTGCTTGGATAATCTGGCTAAGGTACTTGAAAGATATGAAAAGAGAAATTTAGTTTTGAATTGGGAGAAATGCCAATTCATGGTGCAAGAAGGAATTGTCGTAGGCCACAAGATCTCATCTAAAGGCATGGAGGTTGATAAGGCAAAATTGGATCTCATTGCAAAGCTACCTTATCCAATTAATGTCAAAGGAGTTAGAAGCTTTTTGGGACATGCCGGGTTCTATCTCAGATTCATTAAGGATTTCTCGAAGATCACGAAGCCTTTATGCCATCTTCTGGAGAAAGATGCTACATTTACATTTGATGATGACTGTAAGGCTGCTTTTGATTTTCTTAAAGGCCAACTCGTAGCAGCTCCTGTGATTCAAGCACCAAACTGGGGTGCCCCCTTCGAGATTATGTGTGTTGCCAGTGATTTTGCTGTGGGGGCAGTTCTTGGTCAAAGGACAGACAGAATTTTCCACACTATTCATTATGACAGCCGTTTACTTGATCCAGCTCAGTGCAATTATACTACCACAGAAAAGGAGATGTTGGCGGTTGTTTTTGCAGTGGACAAATTTCGTTCTTATTTACTGGGAGCCAAAGTGATTATTTACACAGATCATGCAGCAATTCGGTATTTAATGGCCAAGAAAGATGCGAAACCGAGATTAATCCGATGGGTTCTACTGCTCCAAGAGTTTGACTTGGAAATCCGTGATAAGAAGGGTGCTGAGAATCATGTGGCAAATCATCTTTCTTGTTTGGAAAAGCATGAACATTTGAAAGAGGACATTAATGTACAAGTTCACGAGTTCTTTCCAGATGAACAGTTACTTCACGTGGGAGAAGCAGCAAAAGCTCCTTGGTATGCTGACATTGCCAACTATGTTGTCTCCGTAGTCATCTGACACGACAAGGTGGGAAAACCCATCTCCAGCTGATCAAACCGCTCATCGAAGTGCGTCGTCTGTTGGGCCATAAGCCCCTCCATCTCATCCAATCGAGTATGCACCCCCGTAAAAGTCAAAAGGCGGCGGGGTGGTGGTGGAGGCAGTGGGTGGATCAGTTCCAAGCCCGCTGGCTCTGGGTCGGGCTCGGCGTCCTGCTCATGCTCTGACAGAGGGTCCGGAATGTAGCCTTCTTGCTCATAGGAACTGACCTTATAGGCATTGAACATTGACGTGGTGATGACATCCCGCACCCCACAGAGCTCGTCAGTCCCAAAAGCGGGTACCCCCGCGGCATAACATATCGCCGTGATCACTGAAGGATAATACAAGCCGGTGCGGATAAAACGACGGGCCTTCTGAATCTCAATATCCATGAGTTCGCCAACATCAATAGTGAGACCCGTCTGGATGGTGTAATTGATTACAGCCTTGTCATTGTCACACGAAGCCTGATGGACACTGGGAATGAGCTTCCCAATGATGAAATAGTGCCAAGCCTTGGTGAGCTTGGTCATCTTAGCGAGCTTTAGCTCTGCAATCTTGAAGTGTGACCGGACAGTGGCAAGGGGCTTGCCAGTGATACGAGAGTAGATCTGTGGAGTGGAAGACCGAAACCCACCTCCTGCCAACCCTCGATAGCCACTGTCCACAATGTCATGCAGGCCATAGTACTCATTGAACCGAGTACGACCGATCGGGACATCAACTCCATGCATACGCAGGATTCCTTGCTGGGCAAAAGGATAATTGGCATAAAACTCACGCACCAAAGTAGCATTCCCGCCAGCTGATTGTTAGCAAAGAGTTTGCCAACGACGTTGCCGGATTTGAGTGGTAATTGGCGTAGCGGTGACGGCTGTACCGCGCTCCTCAACCATGACTTTATTTGCCAGCCTCGCATTATGGAAGGTCTCCGCCTCTAAACACTTAAACCGAAAATTATCAAAGCCGGCGGGGTTGGGCTGCGGCGGTGGTGAAGGTGGTGGTGGAGCATCAGCAGTGCGGCGTGGTCGCTTTGGGGCTATTCCTATCAATAGAGTACATTGAGAACAAACCAGTAAAGCCATTAACCCAATAATGTAACTATGAATATCACAACATGTAAACATCACCATGAGTTTATACATCCCCCCACACATGAGGCAAACCAAATCCACAATCCGAAACATGTAATGCATAAACCAAGACCACACTTAAACAAACAGAAAAACAACTACGAGTGAAACACAACAATTGAAAACATAACACATAACAACAATCAATTCAAGCTCAACAATATGACTAAGTACAAGATCGCACTTTGTATAACCTTAAAACAATCGAGACTTGGTGTTAACTCAACAGGAAGCGAATCAAGTATTGTAACAAACAGGTAACATGCATGAAAGTCTACGCATGCATAGGTGTGGTTAATGCAAAATATGAATCATTGAAGCATTTAAACAAACACCTAGCATGCACCACTAGTTTGATCCTTTGAACACCAATTCTCAACTACAATTACCCAACAACAACCACAACAAGTAACACACTATCTACTTCACCAATGTAATTGAATAACAACACGCATGTCATAGCACGAATCAAAGGAATTCCAAATTGGGCAAACCATGACAAAAACGTGGCCAAAAATCCAAAGATGTATGCCAATCCAACATTGATGCTATTCATCATCACAAGTCACCAAATAGATTATATAGAATGCATAGAAAACAATTAAACACAAGAGTATGACAACATTAAGAGCAAAAATTTCGAAATTACCTCGTGGAGTCAAAATCGAAATCCTACAAAACTTGTGTTATGTGATGATGTGAAACTCCTTACACCTTCCTAATGTGTCCTAGAACGCAATGGAGGCACCAAACTTGCACGAATTCTACTAGAAATCTGGATTTTGACGTTTTTTGTTAAAAATTTTCAAAATTGGGTCAATTTTTCTTGTTTCAATCGGTGAATGTGTGTGGGTGTTGCGTTAAAGTGATCTAAACCTTAATTATGACACTACTATGGAGCTAATTAACAAAAAAAAGAGAAAGAAAAAGATGGAGTAGAGAGAATTTTAGGGTTTTTGGTGTGTGTGTGTGAAGAACAATGAGATGTTCTAGTTTTAAACGCAAAATATCTCGACGTCGCGACGTGTAGCCTCTGGACGTCGCGACGTGGGTTTCTGATGAATTTTTTTTTTCACTCACGAACCTGGACGTCGCGACGTGGATGACTGATGAACGATTTTATTGAAAATTCTGGACGTCGCGACGTGGAGCCTCTGGACGTCGCGACGTGAGTGATTGTCCACGATTTTGCACTTGAATCTTCAAAATCTCCCTCATTCTCTTCTCCAATCTTCAAAACACAAATTTGCACGAAATAAACTATTAGTTAATGGAATTTTTAGCCTAAAATCTAACTAGAAACATAAAAATAAATGTAATTAAAAGAAGAACATAAAAATAAACTTGGGTTGCCTCCCAAGATGCACTTTATTTATCGTCGAAAGCTCGACGCCTTTCGCTTATTCTTCCCTTAGTGACTCGTCAAGAGTCACCTTATCAACTGTGCGGTAAACCTGTTCACCTTGAGAAAGATAGATTTTCAACCTATGACCATTGACGATGAAAGAATTTCCGGACTTCTCGTTTAAAAGCTCGACTGTCCCATAAGGAAACACTGTCTTCACCCTAAAAGGACCAGTCCACCTTGACTTCAGCTTGCTTGGGAAAAGACTTAACCTTGAGTTGTATAGTAAAACCAGCTGCCCTGCCTCAAACTTTTTATGTAGGATGGCGTTTATCATGTCATTTCTTCGTTCTCTCTTTATAGAGAGATGCACTCTAATATGCATCAAATCGAAACTCATCCAAATCATTGAATTCTAATAACCTTTGCTCAGCTGCCTTTCCATAATCCATTTTCAACTCCTTTAAGGCCCAAAAAGTCTTGTACTCAAGCTCAATAGGTAAATGGCACGCCATACGATATGGAGATGTACCAATAGGGATTTTGAAAGCTGTTCGATAAGCCCATAGAGAATCATCCAATTTGATTGCCCAATCCTTGCGAGAGGGTCTCACAACTTTTTCCAAGATTCTCTTTATCTCCCGATTTGATACCTCCACTTGACCACTTGTCTGAGGATGGTAAGGTGTTGCCACTTTATGCCGGACTCCATAATTGATCAGTAATGCTTGAAAGGCCTTGTTGCAAAAATGAGATCCTCCATCATTAATTATAGCCTTTGGGGTTCCATATCGTGTGAAAATATACTTCTTAATAAATCCCACAACACTCTTCGCATCATTAGTCGGTAATGCAATGGCTTCAATCCATTTAGAAACATAATCCACAGCAACAAGAATGTATCAGTTACCATAAGATTTTGGGAATGGTCCCATGAAGTCTATGCTCCAAACATCGAAAATCTCTACCTCCATAATGTTGTTTAAAGGCATCTCATTCCTCCATGAAATATTTCCAGTTCTTTGGCATTCATTACAGTGTTTGATCCACTCTTGAGTGTCATGGAAATGTCTCGGCCAGTAATACCCCGACTGCAACACTTTGTAAGCTGTCCGTCTCCCTCCAAAATGTCCTCCATAATCAGATTCATGGCATGAACGGAGAATGTCTGTTTGATGTTCCTCAGGAACACATATTCTTATCACTTGATCACTGCATACCTTGAAAAGATAAGGCTCATCCCAAAAGTAGTAGCTTGCATCATGGATGAGTCTTTCCTTTGTTGAGTGGACAATTTCGGTGGTTTCCGAGCTTCTCCAGCATATGAATCGCCAGTGGCAGATATCTCGTGGTGAAGGATCCAATTCGCAGCCTCCTCCGCGTGATGATGTGCATTAGGCCTAGGTCGTGTTTCTCCTTTCCCACATTGAGGACAATATGCCATTTAAGTGTGGGGGGGCGTTATTTTGTGTCTTTTGTTCGTGATTTTTCTATTTATTTGGTGTGTTTGATGTTATTTCTTTTGTTTTTTTGTTTAGGATGTTTTAAGGATTGTTGTTTGTTATTTCTGTTGTTAATTTGCGCGTTATTAAGATACTTACGTTAATGGAAGTTAGGATTTAATTTTAGATTCTCTAGATGTCCCATTAGTTTTAAGTTATTCCCTTGTGTAATTTTGCCTAGTAAAAAAAATAGTAATTCTGAGATGCTAATTCTTTTCATAGGTAATCCATGGTTGTTATATGTTTTTTTGCGTTGTATTTTTGTGTTGTTTTTGTGTTGTATCCAATTTTGAAAAATTTTGATCTTGTTGTGATAAGTGTCATGTTGCCAATGATGAGATTTTATTAAAAGATTCGATGTAGGATAGGAAAGTAATATGCTATCTAGTGGAAGTCGGGTCTTTGATAGAAATTTTAGCATTTTGAGTCAATCATTTTTTATGCACTTAGGAAAACTACTGAGGGGATTGATGAGTTTGTAATCATTAAGTGGTTGGAGTGTTCTTAACACTTTGTTTAGTTGAAACTCATATAACTCGCTTATAATGTGCTCTTAATAAATGTGCTTGCATAATTGTTTGCACTTAATGCTTTTGCATTTTTAAGCTTGTTATGTTCATACTATTGTCCCTCTATGAGATTGCTTTTAATAATAACCCTAAGAGAACTCATATGGATGGTAACGGAGATTAGAAGCCATAAGACTCTTGCTTCATATTGTCACTCCTCTGCGAGACTGCTCTTAAACGAAAAGTCAATGGAGAACTTGCATGAGTGGGAATGGGTCTAAAACCCGAAGGTGAGACAGTACTCCAGGTGGATGTCACGGGAATTCCATTGAAAACCCCAATTAAGTGTGATAGTCTGGGGGAACGAGTGTTATATATAAACCTAAGGGTTTGCTGAGTGAATTCTCATTAATATGAGCTGAATAATGAATCTTTAATATGATTAGTGAGAAAGAGTAGAGACAAAGACTTAGTTGTTGGAGCCCTGGCTTATGGCGCGTGGTTGTGGATGATTTATGAACTATGGTGGAACCTACCGCACACACACACATGGTTGGCTCAACGTGTCTAAATGAGTATGTCAATGCACTTTGATAACTTTTGGGGACTCATATTATGTGTACTTGGCATTTGAATACTTGCGATTATGAGGATAAGACATGGCACTTGTTCTTAGATCGGAATGATGAATTGGATGCATTTGTTGATATGTGTTAGTTCTATTTGTTAAGAGTTTTTGTGTTAAGTTTTTGTTTTTAGTATTGTCGTGTTTGGCTTAGTTTGTTCGGGACGAACAAAGGTTAAGTGTGGGGGAATTTTGATGAGGTGAATTTATTCACCTTTTATCTGTGGTTTTATACTTGATTCCTTGCTCGGTCTTATTCTTTTTGAGTTTGTTTAGTATTTTATTTGTAGGTTTGTCAACCATGGTGCTCTGGGAAGGAAGAAATCATGCAAAAGTTGAATTGGATGAAAACGTGGAGGAAAAGTTGAGAAAATCGTCAAAACAGTCGCCCAAGATTCAGCAGATTTTGAGAAAGTCTCAGACACCCACGTCGCGACGTGGGGATCCATTCCACGTCGCGACATCGGCGCACATCGCGATGTCGGGGAGCGACAGAAGGCGCTGATTTTCGTCTCATTTTTGGAAACTTGCGATTTTGGCCCAATTTGAGTTGCCTTTTTCAACAAGACTTTTGTTAAGGACTTATTGGCAAATACTTTCATAGAATTACTATAAATAGGGCAAGGGGTTTACAGATTTTGGGAGTTGATTATCTTTGGAGCAAGAGAATTCTTCTTTTGTAAAAGCTAGGGTTTTTCTTTGGTTATTGAGCGTGAAGAATTTGTTCGGGAACATCATTGGCATTGGATTTATTTATTTAAGAGTAAAGATTTCTTCCAAGAATTTTTCGATTCAAGGTGTTATCTTTCTTTTACTTGATGAATTCAATATTGTGCCTTAATATATATATCATGATGTGCGATTTAGCCATGCTTGGCTAAATCTATTGTGCTCCCGAGATTATGAATAAGGGTTTTTGTGCTTAATTTACATTCTAAGTTCTATTCTATGGTCTTTGTAAATGACTTTTACTGTGTTCTTCATAATTATGCATGATTTAAGGCCTTAATTATGTATGATGAATATTTGCTTAAAGTGCAGTAAATTGCTTAGAGATAACTTGTTTTAATCTGTCCTACCGCTATATAGGAAGGTTAGAGTAAGTTGTTTGGGATCTATTGTGGGTTGGTTGTGAATTTGTTAGATTAACTTACCTTAATTCTTTCCTACCGCTATATAGGGGGAATTTGGTGGGGGGTTAGTTTGGCATTAGCGTGACTGGTTCCGGCGTTGCCTTGGCCATAAAGGAGCGGTTGAACTTGAGGGTTTGGTTGAGTTGGTAGTTGCAATAGATTCCGGGTTAATTAAGGAAGTGAACTGTGCCTACCGCCATATAGGAGTGTTCAATGAATTAGTTAATATCTAAGTAGGTAAGTGCATTAATCACTCCTTTCCTACCGCTATATAGGAGGGTGTGAGTCAGTGTAGTTATCCTTATTTTGCATGACCATAGATAGGATGTATGTGTGTGTCTTTATGTAACCCTATCATATAATCTCGGGAGTACACTTGCTGAACTTGATATTTACTCAAATCACCACTTTAGCTCTGTTATTGCCATTCCTTTATTTTCCGGTTAATCATTTTTAAAACACCAAGAGATTTTATTTAAACTTCAACATAGTCATTTCTCTGAGAGAACGAACTCGCTTTACTATTACCTTCACGGGGGTTGTTTAGTATTATTTTTGAGAAGGGGTGAATAGCAACCATGATCGCATTTTTATATACATATTTGCCCCCATCAAGTGCTGCACGCTAGGTGTGTGCGTGAGAGCTGTGCATCCATGTAGCTAGGTGTAGGTGATGTGCAAGAGCTCGTCGCACGATGCATGTGACAGGTGTGTAAGTGTGCGGCAAGATGACTGCTTGTGTGCAAAAAACCATCACACCAACTCTCGCAAAGATCATGCTAAAAATTCCAAAGTATTACCTCCCTTCCACCCATATGCAAACCATAATCACTTCATCACATTGCTTTTAGCAATATTCACCTTACCAACTATATAAACAACACATCTGACCACACACACTTCACCCTAACAAGTAGATTTAGCCCAAAACATGCTCTATCACATTCTTGACTCCTTTACTCAGTTCTACACTCAAACTACACAAAATGCACTCAATCATGCAAAATTCAAGTGAAAAACCATGCAATTACGTTAGTATAAAACTGGCTTATCAATAACCAATATTTTTTTATTCGTCTATCGGGAAACAAGCGACCAAAAAAATGGCAACCACAATAATTTCAATTAGTGAATTGAATGAGAAGAGAGCAATGCAATACATGCTAAACTTTTATTACTATGGAAAATGAATGTGAAAGACGAAGACGTAAATATCAACAAACAAATATTGCTATAAAATTTAAAAATTAAAAATTAAATGTAACAGAAACTTTTTTATTCATAATTTTCTTTTCACTCAATAAATTAATTGTCTTGCATATTACAAATCTATTTCATAATTTAAAGAAATTTTATTGTTTAGAAAAGGTTGGTTGGTTTTTCCTAATTTGTGTAGGAAAGCTTTTACAATTTATTTAATAATTTTGAATTTCTTTAGGAAAAAATAAGTAAAGACTAAAATCAATTAATTTAATTAAGATTTAATCTAACTTAGATTGTTTAGGAAAGTGTCGATTTTATTTCATTGTTTTGAACTTAATTAATCTAGAGTAATAATAGAAAGTGTTGAACGTACTGAAATAAGACGTAATGACCAAATTTGATTGTTGGTTATAATTAGAAAACAAAAATATTTAAGAAACTAAATAACCTTTTTTTTACAGAGAATATCTAAATATATATATGTGGGGAAAATATGGTGCCGGATATACCCGAATACACCATTACAAGAGTGAAAGCAATAAATTGGAGTACTACTCCATTACATGCGATACGAAGTAAATGCAATAATTTTAATGTCCTATTCGTTTACATGTAAATCAATATTCAAAACATGACAGTAATATGATCCTTGGTAATGTACTTGTGGAAGAAAACAAATGATTTAGTAAATACCAAAGTAGTAGAATTCTTCCCCCAAATAAAGCAATGAACGCACAGGAAACTAATTATATGCAATGTACAAATCCACAAGACGGGAAGACAACATGTCTCCCCAAGCACATGATGATCAACAATCCTATGCATCGTTCTAGAATTCTCGTAGTTGCAATTTCCAACAAGAGAACTCCATAACCAGCAGATGTATGGCCTCAAATTGTGCAAATAAGCATTTAAACTACTTATCTGCTTTTACTCATCTGAAGGCTGCCAAGAATTCCAAACCAGGTTCAACTAGGGCAGCCAAATTCAATGAAGTAATTGATATCATCAACAAGAAGTGGAAGGACACACTATGAGCACATGAGCAGGATCCTTAATAAACATCCAGCCAGCTATCCGACTGAGTTTGGACATGAAGTACGGAAACCCCACCATCATCATGACTTTAAGCAACTAGCGCCAAATTATATGTACTGAGACTAAACCACCACAAAATCTATCAACCGAAACTAGTTTATACTCAGCAATTGAAACAACAAGTTGAGGTTCATTCAAGTTCAAGTTCAAGAATTTATTCAAATTCGCCAAAGCGGTGTTCCCATCCAAGATGCAACTTATCTCATCAAGAGCATTCAGAGCCAATCTAAAACTAATGCAGCTCGGATCAATTCAAATTCATTCACAGTGGTTCAGGCAAATCATTGTTCCAAATCCAAGAAGGCCGGTAGCTCCACCGCCCTTCAATTATGTATGCCCTATCAAAGAATTGCAATTCAACTAGCCTAGTCTCTATCTTTACAGGCCCTTCATTCAACATTAGAGCCAGAACTCCCCCAGATCGAACCACTAACCATTACCACACAAGTAACCACTAAAAGCCACTTTTGAGTAAATGATTAAAGACAAGGCCAACTGACCAAACATCAGCAGTCAGGGCCAAGCTTACCTGCTGCTCTGAAAATTGTATCTCTGAAGTCTTAGAGCTGTGGCTAATAGGACCTATTGGGGCATGATTTTAAAATTTTAACCATAATAAAATTAGGAAAATTAATAAAATTTAAGAAAATTCTTTTTACGCATTTTTATATAATTTACGTTAATATTTTAAGCATAACTATATTTAAATGTCTCATGTTCTAACGGTTGATAAATTAAAACATACATTTAGATGTAAATTATATTAAATTAAAATATACAAAAAATGAAACCAAATTATCGATTTGCAAATCCGAATAAGAAAGCATATGAAAAAAGATAAAGATTACCTATATTTTTTTTGCATTTGAAGATTGAGAAATTAATCCAAATGATAAATTCACACAAAATATCAATTATCTTGGTATGATATATTTCCATTGTTCTTTCTTAGTTTAATTGGTTTAGGATTTCTAGAAATTAAGATTAACATTATATAGTGATTTTATATTTTATTAATGTTTTACTCTAATTCTATAATAGTTTATAAGAAAGAACGTAAATCTTAAAGACTATATATAAACGTATGTTTTTAATTGTTTGGTTTTAATCTGAAATAATAAAATAATAAAATCTTCTAAAAATCTCAATGTTTGTGAGATATAGCCTTAAGTTTGCGACCATTATGCAAAAGAAAATTGAAAACATGAATTATTATCTAAAGGGAAATTAAAACATGAATTATTTAAAAGAAAAACAAATAATGAATTACAAAAACATATCTAAGAGAAAACAAGATAATGAATTCCAAAAAACTAAGGATTACTTATATGTTTCTGAAGTTGAAAATGAAAAAATCTAGAGTAGGCACGTATATTTGATTGAATTAATTATGAATATTTATTTTTATAGTGTATGACTGAATTGTTAATATGTTAATTCAAAAAAGAAGCACAATATACTAATATTGATTTTACTAAAAAAGATTATAATAATCATGACAGAAAAGTAGCTTTTATATGAAACTAAATTTTCTTGACTTTTATTTTTATTTTGTAATGTCTTTTAAACGATTATGATAAAAAAAATAAGAAAAAATAGAAATTTTAATTTTATGAACCATAACAATTAATAAGTGTAAAATATATTTTTAACGGTTGTTTTTTATTCATATCTTGATGAAAAACTTTTAAACTAAGGCTGGTGTATTTCGATTTAAACTTGTTACTTTTAACTTTAACACTCAAACTTGTCTAGTCGACAGTGTTTTTATTAAACTCAATACTGATATAATTCAATATAACTGTGTTACTTTTAAATACAATATTCATACTTGTCAAGTTTATGGTGATACTTTTAAATACAACAATGATACATTTCAAAATAAGACTATTACTACGACTTGTCAAATCGAATGTTATTTTTAAACTCAATATTGATACAACTCAATATAACAATGTTACTTTTAAATACATTATTGATTCTTGTAAATTTTCGAGTGCAAATTTTAAATATAATACTGATACATTTAAATTTAAAAGTGTTACTTTTAAATTTAACAATGATACATCCAAAGTCTAGAGTGTTACTTTTAAACTTAACATTGATACTTCTCAAATAGATAATGCTACTTTTAAAATTCATAATGATACCTTTTCAAATTGCACAATACCTATTCATTAATTTCATCAAAGTAAAACGCAAGTGATACTTTTGATTTACATACTACCTAATCTATTCACACTCTATTTGTTTTATATTCAATATTAAAATACACGATTAATTATTTATTTTATATATAAACCACGTTTTATATATGAATCGATTTTATATATGCAAGCAAATTATATAAAATGGAATGGTGCAATTGAGATAGTTATCCAACCATACATCGATCCAAATATGTGAAGGCGCCTCATATGTACCAACTGACTTATTACAATCAAATTTTATGAAATTTGAACGCGTTTAAAAATCAGAATTGAATGGACAATACATTAGTACAGAATGGAACCACTACTTATTGTACTATAGGGAGATATTACCAACATTGAATGACAACTTTTGAAGGAAATAAAAGACCAAAATTCAATTATTACTACGTTAACCTTCAAATCTTCAACATTTTATGGTATAAAATATAATTGCCTACCTTTATTAATTCATCAAAAAAATATCCAAATTGTCAAGGAGTAAAATAACTACAACAATGGTAAGCATCAAATAAAAAACGTAAAACCACGTAGTTGTTTTCGTACAAAAACATTCTTTTATACGAATTCAATAATTTTATACTTCAAATCACATTACGTTTTCACACTTCCTAAAAATTTTGGGCAACAATTAAAAATATTGAAAACAAATATCGACCATATTATAAGTCATCCAAAAAAAGCTAGAAGAACAAAGTAAATATAAGAGAACGGAAGAATTGTCTACATTCCGAACAAGATACATCAAATTTTTTTCGAGGTATCTCTAATATACGTATTCTAATTTTAACTTTAATATGTAAATTAATTTTATTAAATATCTATATTTTCAGTATTAAAGGTTTTGGACTAGTACTAGAAATCATTTGAGGAGGAAACTATGTGACAATAATTCTCTTCAAGGAACAAACAAAATTATATAGGGATGTTCTTCTCATCAGTATATGGAATCGATAACCGATCATGTTTGAATGAGAAATAAAACTTTCATAAAATTTAAAATATTAATATATAATTATTAAAAAAATATACTTCATGCAGCAAGAAAAACATGGTAGTGCTATAAAAAATGATAAATTATTTGATTAAGGATTATGAATTCACAATAAAAATGTGGCACATATATTATTTTGAAAGAAAAATGTTGATAGTTAAGGGAGATATTGAAGAAATTTAAAAACAAAATCGAGTCAATATTTGTAAAGTTCAAAATTCAATTCATGATATCAATGAAGGTAGCGAAAAGTCAACAAAACCAATTACAAAAAGAGTAGCAAGAAAGATAACTTCTAAGAAGAATAAATTTTATATTATAGATGAAAATGAAAATAACAAGACACTTCATAATTTTAAGAAAACATCAAATCCGTCAAGAAAGAAAAAGGAAGGAAGAAATTACGTAACAGAAAAAGATAAAAATTGAGAAAAATTATATTCATTTAATACAAACTATATTTTTAGTAATTGTCTCAATTTAGTAATTATATTTTAATTTTTATCGTATTTTATTATCATATTTTATTTTTTCCCTCAATTTAATTATTATTACTCACATGTTGTAAGTACCTTTTTCTTTTAAAATAGCATATTACCGAACAAACACGTAGCCAATTTCTAGTATTAGTAAATTTGTGGGAAAACAATTAGATTATAGAGTTAGGACAAAAAAAATTATAGAGTTAGGGTTGGAGATGACTACCATTTCCATTCTAACCAAAAAATGTACAAGAATCAAATTGGAGATTTCAATCCCTTGAATCGGATCTACCTTCTTGCAGTTTAGAACAGTCACTAAATTGTGTTAGGGTAGTTTGATTAGGCTTGTTTTGGTTTGGTTCTGAACCTTCAAAGAATAAAAAATAATTAAGAAAAAAAATAAAAGATTAATTATACTTTGTCACCCTATACTTTGTGGGTAACTTCACTTTGTCACTCTATACTTTCAAAATATATACTTTCCCACCCTAAAAGTTACAAAGTTAACAAACTTAACAGTGTAAATTGGCTCTACTATAGTTCAGCATTATTTGGACAAATATACCCTTATCAATAGATTTATTTAAGAATTAATGCAATGCAATGCTAAAAACTCTATATTAACTCAAAAACCTGTACAATACATTACTTTAATTTTCAATAATATAAGAATAAGAAATTTATTTACTTTGATTTTTACTAATATAATAATAAATTTATATCTTACCATTGTTATACCTTTTTCTATTCCAGTAAATAGAAAATTGAAAAATTGTTTATAAATAATAATATATACACACCCACAAATATTAAAAGTCTCTTTCATTTTTTCGTTGTTATTTTTTAGATTTTCTTAATAATATGTTATATATTTTTATAAGCGTCATTTTTGTCATTTCATACATGTTTCAAACGGAAATTTGTTAATTTACATGTTGACTAGTCTACAGAGTGGCAAAGTGTATATTTTCAATGTATAGGGTGACAAAGTATAGCTACCCACAAAGTATATGGTAGCAAAGTGTAATTAACCGTAAAATAAGAAATAATTTTAGAAAAGGCAAGCTTGTATTGTGATAAGACAGTTCCTGTTTTTTTCTTTAATTTTCTAAAGGGTTAATTACACTTTGTCACCCTATGCTTTGTGGGTAGCTATACTTTGCCACCCTATACTTCAAAAATATACACTTTGTCACCCTATACACTTTGCCACCCTTTAGACTAGTCAACATGTTAGTTTAAAAACTTCCATTAGAAACATATATGAAATGACAAAAAAGACCCTTATAAAAATATGTTGAAAAGTCTAAAAAATAAAAAAAAAATGCAAACCACTTCTAATCTTTGTGTGCGTGTGTATTATTATTTATAAACAACTTTTCAATTTCTTAATTAATGGAATAAAAAAGGTATAAGAATGGTAAGATATAACATATATGACAAGTTGATTCTATCATTTCTATGAGTCTGTAATAAATGCTCTTAATTCTTAGAAAAATAGTATCGACATTGGATAATGTCTCACTATCTCTTCAAAATTATATATCATTGATATGATTTATTTAGATTTTGTTCACTTTTTTACTAAGTTATTATAGACTATTAACGCTTTTATTTCTCTTTTTATATTAAGATATTTCAATTTAGGTAGAGAATAGAGCAGTTAATAGTACAAAATAAATTTGTTATTATATTAGTGTAAATTAAAGTAAATAAACTTTTTATTATTATATTAGCGAAAATTAAAGTAATGTATTGTACATATTTTTGAGTTAATATATAGTTTTTAACCCTGCATTAAATGAATCCATTGATATGGATATATTTGTCCAAACAATGGTGAAAAATAGTGGGGGCCAATTCACACCGTTAAGTTTGCTAACTTTAGTGGGGGCCAATTCACACCGTTAAGGATGACCATGAAGACTGCTGGACTGAGCACAGTTTCGAGGATGTTCCTGAGGATATGCTAGATAGCTTTCTTCACAAGATGGACAAATGCCACAAGTCTGTCAAACAATCAAAATACATGAAGGCATTAGTGAGTCCCAAAGCGAGCACTCTCTCAGACAGGAAACTCAGACAAAGGAACCCATTCATTTGCTACTCGGAAGGCAAACGTTTGAATGCTGGGTAAGTTTCTTTTGTGACCTGTTATGGACCTACTCAAAACAGGACTTTAGAGGTTGTTTTGTATGGTCCTCACGACTGAATTTTTGGGATTAAGAGGCTGTGTAGACTTAGTTTTGAGACCTGTGCGTACTGCCATTTTAGTTTGGTAAATGCTGATCTTTGGATTGCTGGTAACTGAATTCTTGTGGTCTGATTTTGATTGGTGAGGATTCTTTTCAATGCCTTATCTGGTGGAATCTGTTTTGGGTATGCCTTTTCTGCTGGAATATGTTTTGGGTAAACTGCTGGGACTAGGGAATTAGTGCATGCACAGAAAATTTGGCTCTCTTTTTGGACTGCTCTAATGGTAGCCTATGAACCTTAGTAAACTATTTTGATTTGTTGGAGTTTATCGTTTTGATCTGAGGTTGCTTAAGTTCGGTTTGGAAGTGTGAAAGGACACTTCTTTGGGACTGTTTTGTTGATCCTAGGACTACTCATACAGGAGCAGTGACTTTATCCATCAAAATGTAGAGGTTAATTTGCTTCGCCCTCTCATTAATGGCATGAGTCAAATTGCTTGCCATGTTTGCCTAGTGTTACATTTTGCTCATCTGATAATTTTGTTGGTTAGTCCTTTTATTTGTCGATGGTTTGTTGATTATGAAGCACCTAACATTGTTGAGAGCCTGTGGGATGTTATTGATAATATGAATACTGATTTGGGATGTGCTTCGACACAATGATTGGTGAGGATAAACGAAGGATTTGTTGGCCAAAAATCCCTGTTTGGCCAGGTTTTTGCTGTTTGCTGAACGTGATGAAGGAAGGATGGCCTCAAGGTATTTGATTATTTGTTCCTTAGTCAAATGGGATTTTGGGCTGATTATAATGTAGTGAGACACTGAGTGGGCTGATAATCAGCATGTAGTGAGACACTGTTGGAATGGGTAGTATGGGATGTTGGGCTGTTTCGACCGACGGTGGGCCTGAGGGGCTTTTGGGATGTTTGATAATTTTGGGGCATATTGGGCTGAAGAATAGCAGGATAGATAATGGGCTGAAGACTTTTGAGACCAACATGACTTTCTAGTGAAGGATACAAGATGGGCTGTAGGCTATGGACTTTCATTGCTTATGGATTGCTGATCCGTTTTACCTAACCCTTATATTTACTTCACCTATTTTGTACACTTAATAGAATTGTATATAATGGAAATAGAAAGCTATATTCTAGGAATACTAGAATAAACCTTTCTTCTTTCCAATCTTTAGGGACAAATACACAATGTAATGGAGTAGTACTCCACATTTACTGCTTTCTACTTTGTAACGGTGTTGCTGGGTAAGTCCGACACCGTTTTTGCCTAGGTTGTATATAAAGCTCTCGTTTAAAAAAAAAGTTTGCTAACTTTGTAATTTTTAGGACGACAAATTATATATTTTGGAAGTATAGGGTGGCAAAGTATAGATACTCATAAAGTATAGGGTGGCAAAGTGTAATTAATCATTTTTTAAATTTATAAATTATCCCATCCCATTCCTTTTTTACTCCACAAATTTTAATTCTCTTTCTTACCATTTTAATTCCTCCGATTTCACTTCATCTCAACTTACAATTCTCAAATCTGGGATAATTACCTAAATCATGCAGAAAAAAAAATTAAACTAATGGTGTCAATTTTAATTAAAGAAATGGACTCAATTTCAATATGTTTTGTGACAACAATGAAGTACAGTTAAGTCTCAACATTTTAATATAGCTTTTGATTTGAAAATTGTTTCTATAGAAAGACTCATAAATTTTTCTGAATGAAAATACAAATATGATCAAATAGCAATTTTATATCTTTGAGTATGAGGAAATAAAAATAAGTTCCATACAAAAAAATAAAATTTATAGTTGAAATTTCAATTTATATTTTAATTGAATTTTTAAAAAATTAATCAAACAAAGAACACTGCTACTTTAGAAGTTGCACTTTGAAACTACAGCTTTCCTTTTTTTGCAAGAATATTAAAATTGATATTATTTTTTAAATTTTTTCCCACATTATTTAATTAAATAACCCTTCAAAACTCCATATATATTTTTTACTGCAATTATTATTCCAATTTAACTACTAGTTTAACACTTTCAATTCCCTATTAGTTTTCATATCTTTATAAATAAAAATTATATGATGGATAGTTTTGATTCGATTTTATCTCAATCAATCGATTGATATTGGTGAATGAAATAAAAGAGTAAATGTAAATCCATCACCACCAACACCATCAAGTCGTGTCCACCACCTAATCCAAAATCTGATATTTTTGTGAAATGTTTCACAAAAACTTTTAATGCTTATGGGGTTCTGTAAGGAAATCTGTAACGCCCCAATTTTCGAGGACCGAAATATGCCGTAATCTGAAGATTTAATTTCCATAATCTTGAGATCACAAGGCACTCTTTCTATCATTACTCAATAATAATATAAAACTAATACCTTATTAATCCTTCTTACAAAATAATAATTAATAAATATCCATCGTAAATACTCAAAACATAGTCATGGGTCTAAAACCCATAAATTTATTCAAAAGTTGCTATACTAAGTACTCGATCCATTCCTCCTTTACCATTCCCAGACCCCGGTCTTGTCCTTATCTACTCAATCAACTTCATCTATAAAATATTATATATTTAGAAGAATGAGCGAATCGCCCAGCAAGTAAACCCTAGATCATTTAAACTAGTCATACTTCAAAAATAATATCTTTTCGAACTAAACATTTAATCAAACAAACAAACTTCAATAATTAACTTACACAATAACATAACTTATTCGTCACTTATACTTTCATATGGTTCGTACTTTCACATATAAATAAACTAAAAACATGTTCACGTGACATATCTTAATGAATGTATTTTCATGACGTACATGCATTCACGGCTTACTGAATACTCAGCCTAGCTGTATTCCTGCTAGGTCGGCCATTAGGCCCTTAGGCCACATACATGACATACATAGATCCCCCTTAAGTCGAGGATCTTCATTACATAATTAAATCCCCCTTGGGTCGAGGATTAATAATTCCATGACATACATATTCAGAACACGTGTCTCTACCATTAGGACATGTAATCTATAGAATCATTCATTAAGTTGAGATCACGTATAACATGTAGTGCGTTACTTAATTAGGAAACATATAAAGAACAACTTAATTTAAAAGAACCATTTATTCGTGTTAAAAATGTGTACATTATGAACCAAACCTCAAATTATTTCTAACATATAAGCCTCATCATAATTTTCCAAAAGTCCTTTACATGAAAATTAATCTTCATCCTCTATGTATGCTTTAAAAGAGAACGTGTTAAGTATTAATATTTTCCTTCAAAACAAAATTTCATGGTCTCTGAATAAGCACCAAAATAGTATTTCATTAAACAATTTATGTTTTAGTAATCACGTAATAATTATTCACAATCACAGAATTATTGCAATTGATTACAATCAGTACACATCATATTAATCATTCATGATCACTTTCTGATCATGTACACATATGTATATATATATATAATTCCTTCATCATTACTTAATGATTATACACATATATAAATATTTAAAATTCTATCACAATCACTTAATGATTACATATCATGATATATATATATATAGTACAACAAAATAATGCTTCATGATCACTTTCTGATCATCACGTATATGTATATAATTATCACTTTCTGATTGCCACTTTCTGATCATCGCGTATATATATATATATATATATAATTATCACTTTCTGATCACGTACACATATGTATACATATCATTCCTTCATGATTACTTATTCCAGTTATCAAAATCATCCACAATAATTTACGATCATCCTCTGATCCGTATACGTTCGATCATAACAGAAAATTCCTAAGTTTTTTTATAAGAATCTAAATACATGATAACGTAAATTTTAATGTGAATCATAATATATATTAGAGTAATTAAAAAAAGATCTAAGAATTTTTAACTATGGAAAGGATCTAAAATTTACTTACTTGTTATTGTGGTTGCTATCAGCTTTTTCTCTTGCTCCAAAAGTCTTTACGTGAATTTTCTGATGTATAGAAGGGTCCTATTTATAGTATTTGATTAGGGATTACATGTACTAGCTTCCTTATACCTCAAGTATTCTGTTCCTAATTTTTAGCCTTGTTTCTCTAGGGTTTCATGTACCAGTTTCCTTATACATAATTATATTTTCACATATCAATTTATCAAGGATTTCTTTCACACATTATTTATCCTTTAATCCTAAATCATTACTCTTGTGCATTTTTATTTTTAATTAAAATTTTTGAGATATTTCAAAATCAACAAAAATACATACATAACGGAAAATATAACAATTATATTACAATTGATTTGCATATGATATTTACTGATAATCTATATAAAATATACCTCGAGAGACGCTATCAAAATCCTTGAGCGAGGTTTAATCGATCAGTGAGTCGCTCCCTTATTCAGTCTTAAACGGTATTCCACACGAACGACTTCCAGATCCTCGAAAGATTGATTTAATGCTAGATTAAATAAGTTATATCCCTCTAAACAACAGCTAAAAAATATAATAACAAAACTTATTTTTCTTATTTGTGGAATTTCTTATTGAGAAAATTGTGTTGCTCTTGACCTAACATTAAACATCTATATGTAATAATGAAGCCTTCCAAAAATGTTGTCTTGTCAAACAAGAAACGAATTATTACCAAACTCCATTCACTTTCTAAAAAAAATTAAGAGCATAATAGATGTCATAATTATATGTAAATCATTTAAACCCAAAAAGTAATTATATTATGTGTGACCATTTAGGTTCCTAAACACTTGGCAATAAATATAAATAATAATCTTAGAATTAAATTGGCTTTTGTACAAAACAACAAACTCTCACTTGGATTAAAGATAATTTAGTTACGGAACTTCTATGATAGGATAAATTAAATAACTTTGATCTATTATTAATTCAACAATTAATTAATTTATATTTATAGATCAAGACTGGCCTCTAGCCAAAACATCATGACCACCCAAGAGTTAGAAAAAGTCAATTGGTCGACTTCACCCATCCATGAATGATGTACCATGTAATTATCATTCTTTCACCATCCTATGTCTCTATTAGTACAAAAGTAAAATATAAGTATCAACTATTTATTGTACTAATTATTTATTTCTTGTTACTAAAATTCAACTCCCTATTAATAAATTTAGAACACTTCTAAATTCACTTACTCATTTACCCGTATTTGGAGTTGAACTTCAACAAATGGCACCAAAAAGTATTATAATCTCCCACTATTAGGAGTAGTGAATCTTATATCAATCGTAAACTATCAATCCGTACTTCTTGCTATATCCAACGTTTACCACTCACATAACCATTTATGGACTAATAAAGTCAATATACCATCCACACTAAAGATACTCTTATGATCTTAAGTCAAAAGATTACTTACATTACTGTCACACAGAGATTATACCATTGGTACTCAAATAGTTAACAATATGGAAATATCTAAGCATATCAATCCAGTGAACTCATTCTCCAATGATTCACCCATATATTATCATATATGCTAGTCTATCTGCATTAACAACGTTCTTTTTTATTGTTAATACTATGACCAAGGAAACTTAAGAATAATAAATATTATTCTAAGGGTTTTTATGATAATATACATGTACATAGTTACAAATATATCCTAAAATGATAAAATTGTCATATCATTATTGTATAAGTATAAAAAATATTGCAAAGCCAAAATGGTTTAAAAATTACGTAGTCAATTTTTATCATTACTAAAACCAATCATTCATGTACTTCACACCGAATGAACTAACATGATCATCATGTTTCTTTTGGGATAATGGCTTAGTCAATGGATCAGCTATGTTACCATTTGTATGAACTTTGTCTATCTTTATATCACCTCAACCAAAGATTTTTCGAATAAAATTATACCACCTTCAGACATGTTTGAATCGTTGATGAGACCTAGGTTCTTTTGCTTGTGCGATAGTGATAGGGTAACATATGTTCACCCTGTATATGTTATTTCAATTATACTTTACATCATCCTTGTTTCTATTTAATGTTCTTTTGGTATATTTTGTAGTTTTTTGAGCATACAAGCCAAAATAATAGGAAAAGATCAAGGAAAAGCAAGAAAGATACGATTTAGGCCAAAAAGGCCTTGCATCGCAAAGATGGATACTTGTTTTACAAGATGTTCAAGGTGTTAATTCTAATTTTTAGTAATAAATCTTATGTATTGAGACCTTGGATAGGGTGAAAAACAAGTATCAAGTTGAGCCCATTGAGATCCAAGATTCCAAGTAGGGTTAACATAGTGAAACATGTCAAAAGGCGACAAAGAACAAATGCTGAGAAAATCTGTCATTGTTTAGTATTTTGATTATATCTCTCTCCCTTTAGATTTTAATTGCATGATTCAAAAAGCATTGGAACGCTAAATTCTAGGGCTACAACTTTCATGTTTTGGATTTTTCCAGATTCTGCTGTGACAATGGTGAAACATGGCCAAGAGGCCACACGTCACAACGTGGCTAACTGTTTTTACAAAATTCCTAAAAAATGCAATCGATGTAGCGACATTAGGACCGTAACCTGCGACAAAATTTTATTTTTTGTATTTTGAAGTTGTCTGTTTGTTGTGGGTTGTTTCTTAACTTGTTCCTTAAATGTTATAGCCCAAAAACCTGTCATCTTATCAATGCTTTACATAAGTGTGATGTAATTGATGTTATTTTTTTTCAAAATGGAAAGCAAGAAAAGAAAGTGATGTAATTGATGTTATTTTTTTTCAAAATGGAAAGCAAGAAAAGAAAGTGGTTGATTTGAGTAGGAAACGCCATGAAGTGAGTGTATTCGAAAAAGGCAAAGAGGAAAATACATTTAGTGATGGAGATATTGTTGTATTCTATTCCTCCTTTTGTGCTAATGTTTTTACAGGTGTTCACAAATAAGATCCGAGATTCAATCTTCTTTAAGTGGGAGGGATCGATAACGAATCTAGTGGGTGTGCAAAATCAAAGTTGCTCTTCAAATTTTTGAAGATAAATCATACATTTGAAAGCCTAGAGGAGACAGCTGCGGGCAGTACGCTATGTCGCAAAGTAGGAGTTTATGAGTCACGACATAGGCCACTATTAGTTTTTTTTTAGTTAAATAAGCTCAGCATCACAACATTGAGCATTCTGCATTGTGACGCTGAGGCGTACGATAGAAAAAAATTGTAATTGTTTTTATTTTAAATGTTTTGATGTTTTATCTGTTTTGACCTTTTGTTAAAGTGCTCCTTAGTTGTTGGGGCCCAAGATATCATGTAATCTAAGCCGTCTTTGCTACCACTTTGTTGGTTTCTTGTCTAGTGGTTAGGGTTTATTTTGTAAGCCTATAAATAGGCTATTATACATCTATTTTAATTAGACTTGAATTTGACAAAATAAATAAAACATTGAATTGTTTTTCATTCACGTGAGTTTGAATACCTGATGAGGGTTTTCATCTTGCTTGTGAGGGATATTTCCGAGTAGGAGATTCTCTTTATCTTTGTAATACGATTGAAGTAGCGAGAGATGTTTTGACCCTACTAATCCAAGCAATTATATTTTCGAACGTAGCAAAAGATTCAACACGAACAAACAATGATGCAAAATAATAAATATATTGAACGTAAGTTTTGGATATATACCAATATAACCCCCCACGTTTTTACAAGAAAATCAATTTAATCCAAGTACTTTTGAACTAAACCAATTTACTTGGTTTGCTCTCAACAAAGAGTAGTAAACAAACTCCTAAAGGTTTTGCCTAAAGAAGTTTGGGTTTTCAATTAAGGTTCACTCCCTAAATTGAAGATAAAATTAAACATAGCTTAATGGATTCCTTGTTGGAAAATTCTTTATTCTTGATTGATTAAAAACGTTGAGAATAGTGTCTTTAAATATGTTACAAGATAAAAAAACCTAACATTGACCTACCTCATGACACTGAACTTATCCAGCTAAAATAAATAACCTAATAGTGACCTACCTCGTGACGCAAGGTGGCGTATGTTGTGACGCAGATCGACCAACGTTGTGATGCATAAACTCCTGCATTGCAACACGGCGTACTACTTGCGTCTGTCGCCTCCAAACTTCCAAATGTATGATTTATCTTTGACAATTGGAATGAGCAACTTCGATTTTGCATGCCCACTTTATCCACTATCTCTTGATCGTCTGAACCTATTTTTGAATAATATAAAAATCTCTCTTGAATTTACATTTTGACTACCACTAAAAGTTTCGGCCGTTCGAATTAATTCGGACTACCAATTCAACCGTCCAAATCTTTATGAAAGAATTTTGAAAAACTTTAATTCATACAACTCCTGGAGAGTTTCAGTCGTACGAACCTATTTTTCCTGCGAGTAATGGCTAGTTTTGTGAAACCAAATGGTTTATCCCTCTTTTACTCCATATATCATTCTATAAATACTAAATGTGAAAATAACAGTTAGATTATGATCCAAGAGTTTTAAACTTATAAAAAACACTCTTCAAAACATCAAAAGAACAAATATTTGCTCATCATTCACAAAGTTAAAAGATTGATCTTTTAATTTGTACTTCATTTTTTATTGAGCTAACCTTTCATCTTTGTAAAAATATTTTTTGAGAAGATTTATTGTGAGAGCTTCAAGTGATTGTATCCGCCCTATTAAAAGGGTATTCCATCATTTATAATTTTAAATTAGTAAGGTTGAAAGATTTCTCCAAGAGAGAGAGTAAAAACTCAACTCATAGCTTGTGATTGCTAGTGAGTTAGTTTCACCTTCTTTGTAAAAGGTTTGGATCTCACCTTTGGTGAAGAGATCTTTTTAGTAAATTGGTAAAAGCCTAAACTTGAGAGTTTAGGTAGTGGATATAGAGTTCTCCAAGAGAGAGACTTGAACAAATCTAAATCCTTGTGTATTTTACTTCTTGTAATTCCTTTATGCCTTGTTTAATTCTCTATTATTATTGTTTCTGTTGAAGTATTTAATAATCTTACTTGTACTACATTTGAGATATTGTGGTGATTGGTCTATAGAATTGTTTTATTAGAACTATTGCATTAGTACACCAAACATACACACGCACACACAGTATTTATTTAAATATCTTAAAGAAATATTTTTGTAGCATAACTTATTCTTGTAAGATTTTTAATTGTCCAACCTAATTCATCCTTCTTGAAGGTTTCCCATAAGACTAACAAATGGTATCAGAATTTGGTCTCTATATATTTAGGTTTCAAAAACCTTAGAGCAAAAATTATGGAAATCAACAATGTCATGTTCTTAGAAGGGCAATTCATAGTTAGATATCCCATTTTTAATGAAACTAACTATATATGTTAAAGAGATAAAATTTAAATCTATTTAAAATCTATTAATATAGAATTATGGTATATTGTAGAAGAAGTGCCCTATAAGGCCTTGATCACCATAGATGAAGAAACTAGGGAGAAGAACGAAGTGATAGACCAAAATAATACAAGAAATCTCACCCTAAATGCAAAAACAACAAATGCATTATACAATTCACTTATTGAAAGTGAATTTAGTAGAATCAAAGGGTGCAAAAATGCCTAAGAAATTTGGACAAAAACTTAGGAAAGCATATAAAGGATTGGAGGATATTAGGGAGGAGAAAAAGTCACTACCTTTAACTCAATATAAAAGCTTTGAAATGGAAAGCTATGAATCAATTGATTAAATATGTTGTAAATTCAATAGAATAATTAAGTATTTGACAAAATTAAAAAACAAATTCTACCCCTTAAGTGAAAAAATAGAAAAATATTAAATGCATTGGCTAAAGAATGGAAATCTAAAGCCATAGAAATTGAGAAATCCAAAAACTTAATGGAATTACCTATTGATCAATTGATTGGCTCACTCGTGTCTTTTGAATTAAAAATTAGGTCAAAGCAAAAAGAAAAAAAGTCAAAAAATAAACAAGAGCATGGCTCTTAAAGCTTAGTTGCATTGATAAAGTGAAGAAGATGATGAAGAGAAAGGAGTTGCCAACATGTGCTTCATGGGATTGGAAGAAAATGAGGTAAGTTCCTCTTATAATTCTAATGTTGATGATGATGATGGGCTCAAATTGTATATACCTAAGTTAATTGATGAACTCAAGCAGATTCAAAGTCAAAATTAAAAATTTAAGGCAAAATTAGGGAAAGCTACTAATTGCAATCAAGACTTCATCATCAAATGTTAAAGTATAGTGAAGGAAAATGACAAATTGAAATTTGATAATGAAAAGCTAACCTTAAAAAATAAGAAAGTCAAGGAATAAATAAAAAACTATGATTTGGTTAGAAAAGAGCATATAGATATAAAGAAAAGAATTGGGGATCTTAACACTTGCTTAGCTAAATTCATTTAAGAAAATGAAAATTTAGAAAATCTCTTAGGAAATAAAAGGTTTGAAAACAATAGATATGGTTTAGGGTATGTACATAGAGAGGAATCACAAAACTCACACCCTAAATTTGTTAGAACTTACCATAGTTCATATCATCACCATTAGGTTAGTAGAGTATAAAACTTTAAAAATTATTCACACTATCATCATTATGGATGTAGAACACATAATTTACATTATCACCATTTTAATAGTGGAATACAAAATTCAAAACTTAATATGGTGGTAATAGAATGAATTCATATCATAGAGCCTCTCATTCTTTTTAATATAATATGATATGTGATTATTGTTGTAAGAATATGCATATATCTAGAAAATACTTTACAAGGATAGAAGTAGTACTTATCTTTTATACCTTAATTTGGACTGAACCATCCACCATAAGTTTTTTTGGGTTTAATCCATTAGTCTATAGATTCTATTAATTTGTTCTCAAATTAAAATTTGTTATAGGTTATTTTTAATATTATTTAATGTTATTTGTAATTGAACCGCAGAAATTCTAAAGATAAACTTTTGATTATATTCTCACGACCATCTTGGTAACTTTTTTTGATGATTTCTAAACCAAACAACATAAATATTCATACACAACATCTGTTTTGTCATTCTATGACTGAAATTCTTCCATTTTTTTAATGATTTTAAACTCCCTTCAATTTTTCGACTCTGCCAATTAAGTTCTTAGAAAGTACAAGTGTTCAATACTTTATGGCTCTTAATGCGTAAACGATGATAAAGCATCCTAAACTCTTGGTTCTTTTTCTCATGATCTGGTGTTGTTTTATTCAATATTCAACAACACTTGATGCATGAACACACACACAAATTAGCCAACCAATGCAATGTTAGAATTCGAAATGCGACTGCATGTGCACGTCATTCTACAATTCCTACTGTCGTCCACATAGTTGCACTAACAAGTAATGAACAAAATGACTTGACTAAAATACCAATAAACTAACCTTGAATTTTGTTTATTTTGTCCAATTCAAAAACTAGGGAAATACCAACATCTTACTCACCGAAAGGTGAAACGCATATTTCAACTAACATCCCATGTCGTCGACTTGTTAATGGCAAAATCAGTTAAATTCCTCCATATAAATACATGCTTCATGGCATGGCCTAATCTCATATTACACAACGTTTTCCTACACAATTTTTATTTTATTCTAAAAAGCAAATAAACCAGAAAAAGAAAAAATGGAAAGATTTTCAATTTAGTTCTAGCCTTCCTCCTAGTGGGCATCGTACGCCTCAGCAACAACAATTGAAGGATTGTGCAAGGATACCTATGATGCTAGCTATTATGTATAAATGCTTAAACCAACATAACACTATCCAAGGATTTCAAATCAGCAACGTGGCACAAATTGGTCATCAATAGGGCTTTGGTGAGAGCCATGTATGCTAAGGATTTTATACATGACCACGAAAATTACAATCTTCCTGAATCAATCAACATGATGTTGATAAAATGCATCAACAAACTTGATCAAAGCGTGAATCTAATCAAAAAAGGCAATTTGTATAAAGCCTCATCTAATCAAAAAGCTTGCTATGACTCATTGGATGATGCTGACGCTGGAATTATGAAGGAATTCAGGGTACACATCAATGAGGCTCTTATGGCTAGCAAGATTGCTAGTAATATAATTGCCAAGGTTTAAAAAACAAAAATCAAATTCCAAGATAAACAACTGTGGCCCAAGAGAGAGCCATAGTCGTAGCATTTTGGGATTTTGATAATTGGACTTTCTTCTATGATGTCCAACTTCAGTTCTTTACGTAGACTAGATAAAGAGGCAATCTTGTGTCCAAGGTCCGACTCTTAAACTTGACGAATAAACATTATTTCAAATCTTGAACTTGATGAACAAACAATTTTCAAGATTCATTTTGTTTAATTTGATCTACTCCTTTCCTCTCTTTTATTGTTTTGTAACTCATCACTATTAATTTATTGGAAAAATACGTAAAGTGGGACGCATACAAGTGCAAATTAATAAAGTGCATACAACTTCTATTGAGTTATTATTAAGCTCATAAAAAAGAGTGTTTTTCAAAAATAGCATAATTTCTAAAAAATATATTTCCAATATAACACACTTTCAAATTTAATTCCCTAACTAACATTCTTTACGCCACATAGATCAGTATTTTTTTTTTGAAACAACAGACCTTAATATATATAATGCAAAAGACGGTGCTGGGCATACCCAAGCAGACCGTTACAAAGTATGCGAAGAGATTGGAGTGATAACTCCATTACATGAACTCCTACAAATACGTGTAAAGGAAAATAGAAAAGCGTTATTTTCGTCAAGACCACATAGATCAGTATTTGTTATGATAGAAGACAACTACTTTTTTTCTTTCTCTTACTAACCGCAATAAACCACTTTTTTCCAAAATAATATACTTTCAAAAAAATATTACCAAAATAACACACTTTTCAATTATATGCCCTTAGTAACACTATTTTTGTCACATAAGTCTCAATTAGCAAATGTGAAAGACAAATTATTATCTCTTTCCACAAATTATTCTCTCCTATAATTTTCTCTTTCCATCTATCTCTTTAATATTTCCTTATTTGTTTTCTTTTAATCTCTCTTCATAAATAATTTTCTCTTTCCACCGTTCTCTTTCATTTTTTTTCTTATCTTCTTTTAATTTTCCCTTATTTTCTTCTTTTGATTTTTTTCCCTTATTAAAATTCACATATTTTTTCCTTTATCAAAACTCAAGATCATGATGGACAAATTTTAAAACATAGTAAAATAATTTAAAGTAAAATCGTTACAAAGGAAACTAATTGTAAATGAAAGAATTCATTGAAAATAAAACTAATTGTAAATAATTTTGAAAAAAACCTACTCATTCCCATTTAAACATTATTCTACTAGTTAAAATTGAGAGAGAAAAATAATCTACACAATAAAGATCAATGAAAATAAGAAAAACACATAGTGATTTATAATTTTGAGCAGTCACAAAAATTAAAATTCATGTATTATTAAATTTGTGTGTTTTGTTTAACAAATAATAATGATATGAATTTTATTCTTGTGACCATTTATTAAAGAATTCAAATTAAAACTTATGTATTTAAGTAATTCTAATTAAAACTTATGCATTTAAAGAATTATAATTCAAATTTATGTATTATGTTTAACAAATATGATTGATTTTAAATTTCTTACTCTGACCATCTAGTAAAGTCACTTATTAAAGAATTCTAATAGGTATTTTCATGTATTTTACTGAATGATTTGAAAAAAAAACTATTATTTCTCCACGACAAAGTAATAAATTTCATTTATTAATTGATATTGAAGTAATGATTTCTAAAATTGAAGATTAAGATAGAGAAGAAAACTTTCAATTAAAAGAGAGAAAAAAATTGGAAGGGAGTAATAGTTTTTCTTTTATTAATACTCTTTTAAATTGAAAAATAAATGAGAGAATATAGTAACTTTTTCTTCTATGGTGGATAGTTAAAATATTCGTGGCGAAAAGAATGTTAGTTGGGGAATTAAATTTAAAAGTGTGTTAAGATGGAAATATGTTTGAGAAACCATGTTATTTTTTCAAAAAATTCCATAAAAAATACTAAATTATTTAATTTAAATATTAAATCTATATTCTATATATATAGAAGCAAATTATATTTTGGTTTTAGTCATTGAGTTCTATTAAAATACTACATTGAATTACATTAAAATCCATTTCTAAACAAACTAATTTAATTTTTCAAAATTAAAGCACGATTAATATTATTTCCTTAATAAATTTTTTAAATACACTGTGAAACATATAAAAGCAAATTGATGTTTTTGTTTTAGTCATTGGCTTCTATTAGAATACTACATTGAATTACATTAAAATCTGTTTCTAAACAAAATAATTTAAGAAACTAACTAATTTGATTTTTCTTTAGTCACTAACTTCTATTAAAATACTACACTGAATTACAATAAAATCTACTTCTAAAGAAAGTAATTTAGAAAACTAACGAATTTGATTTTTCAAAATTAAAGCATGATTATATTATTTCCTTAATAAATTTTTTAAATATACGGTGAAACATATAAAAGTAAATTGATGTTTTGCTTTTAGTCATTGACTTCTATTAGAATACTACATTGAATTACATTAAATTCTATTTCTAAACAAAATAATTTAGGAAACTAACTAATTTGATTTTTCAAAATTAAAGCATGATTATATTATTTCCTTAACAAATTGTCTAAATACGTGAAACATATGAAAGTAAATTGATGTTTTTGTTTTAGTCATTGACTTCTATTAGAATACTGCATTGAATTACATTAAAATCTATTTTTAAACAAAATAATTTAGGAAACTAACTAATTTGATTTTTCACAATTAAAGCACAATTAATATTATTTCCTTAACAAATTGTCTAAATACACGGTGAAATATATGAAAGCAAATTGATGTTTTGGTTTTAGTTATTGACTTCTATTAGAATACTACATTGATTTACATTAAAAATCTATTTCTAAACAAAATAATTTAGGAAACGTTCTAATTTTATTTTTCACAATTATAGCACCATTAATATTCTTTCCTTAGTAAATTTCTAAATACACGGTGAAACAAAAACAATTTAAAAAATTAACTAGTTTGATTTTCAAAATTATAAATGCACCATTAATATAATCTATATCTATAAATATTATATATATATAACTAAATTATTATTATTATATTTATTTTTTATCTATATCTTTATTTATATCTGGGGAGCTCGCTCGATTCGCCGGTTGGTCCGACTCGTAATTCACTTCTGACATGTGTTTGATAGCCGACCGTAGTGATGTTTATTGTGGTTATGATTAATTATGAATTAATTAAATTAATTTAATAATATTTTATTTATAATTTGATTTATAGATTAAAAGAATTTGAATAGGATTTAAATACTAAAACACTAAAACATATCATTGTGAGAAATTTTAATATGATTGGGTGTTTTACTTTAATAAATCGATTTAGTATTTAATATTTATGATTAATTATGAATTAATTAAATTAATTTAATAGGATCTTATTCATAAATGGATTGGATTTATAGATTTTGACAAGAGTTAAAAAATTATACCAAAACTAATTAGAAAGAGTTTTAATAGGATTTAATGACTAAAACACTAAAATATGTCATGCTTAACATTTATAATTAATTACGAATTAATTAAATTAATTTAATAGGATCTTATTCATAATTGTATTGGATTTATAGATTTTAAGAAGAGTTCAAAAAATTATACCAAAATTAATTAAAAGAGTTTTAAAAGGATTTAATGACTAAAACACTAAAACGATGTTTTGGTTATAGTCATTGAATTATATTAGAATACTCTTTTGAATTACTGTAAAACCTATTTCTAAACAAAATAGGATCAAAAAGTACTTATGAATTAATTTAATAAATTTAATAAATAAAAATGCTAATAAAATAAATTTTCTTTTCCTATTAGAACTCTTCTTAAATAATATAAAATTGTCTAATTAAAATTAACTAACTAATCATGATTAAATAATTAGGAAACTAAATAATTTATAGCTTAAAGTCGTATCAGCTCAATTTTACCCTAAACACTAATGTAGTAGCGTAAGTAGGGATCGTATCCACAGGGAAGGCTTGGGCCAAGAATCTCAATGTTTGCTCACAGAATGTCACGAAAGAAATAAAACTAGACACTAACTAGTAAAGGATCAAATGCAACAAATAAAATGTAAAAACAGGAAGAGAGTGGATGCTCTAGAGTATTTCCACCAGTTGAATGCACATTAGGCCATGATTGCAATGCTCTTGACACACAAGTAGAACAATGAGGAGATCTCTATTGCCCAGGAGGTTAGCTAACACTTAGCATGACGACCACAGTGTTTTCTATACTCCTTAACATTCCACTTTTCCCATGGCGAGGCCTAAGTAGAATGGATTCAACCCGCAATGCCTCAACTCTCCAAAGTTAGCAAATCTAACATGCAATTCCTAGGAACTCCCATGGCAAGGCCCGACCTAGGTATGAATGCCTTCGTTGCTATCTCAGAGAGTTTCTTCAACACTTTTTCCTAACGTTTCATTCCTTCGAAGTTTTCCATAGAGAGGCCTAAATCTCAGTAATGAATTGATCGGCTAAGACAAGTGTAAAGACTCAGGAAATCACTTTCAAGTTCTCATCTCACGCAATTCTCACAGATATTGGTAAAATCTCACTTCAACTCAGCATGGCGACCACAATCAAAGTTCAATTCATTCAATAAAAGTGTGAATTCATGAAACTCAACAAGATTCAATCATTAAAATCACATATGATTTCATCCTTAAGGAATTATGTCAATTGCATTGCATTATATAGCCTAATTATACATTTAACCGGTTGAAACTCTAGAAAATGAGAGATCTAGCCATAGAACTTCATTACCAATTCACGATCAACAATTTGGAACTTGAAACAATTCATCTTCAATAAATGGAAAGAGTTTACCAATTAATTCTTCGAAGAGCTTCCTTAATTGATATGAGAATTACAATGATCGGAGCAAATCTTTGAGCGGAATAGAAAATTGAGCTCAAAATCTAGAGAGAGAAACTAGAGAGAGAAAGTATATCTTCAAATGAATTCCCGCTCTCCAGCTCTCAAAAGTTTGTTACCAAAATCAAAACCTAACTAATGGAATGAATAATAGTCTCCGGGATCTCCTTTACACATTAGCTACATCTCCTATATATAGAGCTATGAAAATGTAACTAATACGCTACCGTAAAATATCTAAAGTATTACAAACGTGTCCTTAAAAAGGAAAAACCAAAAATCATCCAAAAGAAATAAAAATTCCAAGTTTGAAGAAATATTCAGCACTCCAGACCTTTGGTGTTAATTTCCAGCGCCTTCATGAACCTCGTGCGCCTTCAGGCCTCTGCTCTTCACGCCTTTGCTTCTAAGAACTCCAAGCTGGAAAAATCAGAACTTCCAGCGCCTTCAAGCTTACATAAATCGCGCCTTCAACGTCCTCGTGTACCTTCGTGCAATGCAGCCTTCAAGTAATCACGCCTTCTTGCCAGGAGGCCTCACGCCTTCAGCTGCCCAGAAAATCAGAACTTCAGAAGTTAAACACTTAGCCATTTTTCTGGAAACTCAAGCACAAAACACTTCATGGCAGCAACTTCCCACCAAGATTTGATCATGATGCACTATGAATTAGGGAAAACTTAAAACATGAAAGTCGTAACACTTTGTCTTAGCTCTCCATAGCTACTTAAAACACCCAATTCGGAGCTAAGATGAAAGAGTTGTGACCCATTTATTGAAGTGTGTTAAAGCTGAAAGTTCATGGAACATCCTTAATACTTAGCCAATTTCCGGAAAGAAAACCTCCAAAAGCATTGAACTGGCGAGGTCTCACGGAGAGACCTTGTTGTGTAGTGTGTGTGTATGGCGAGACCTCGCGGCGAGGTCTCGCCGTGTGTTGCTTTTGCCGGAGAGATCTCGCCGGCCAATGTGCGAGTGTGAGAGTGTTTTGGTGAGGAATGTTGTGAATAAAGTTGAAAACTGAGATGAATGTCGTGAAGTAGAGTGAGCTGTAGTGAAGTATTGTGAGGTGAATATTGAGTGATGAAATAGAGTGAAGAATGAAGATTGAAATCTGAAATTATGAATGAATAATGTTGTTAAATTTGTGTGATATAATGGATGTTATGAAATGGTGTGCATTCATACAAAATGAAAAAATGTAAAATGAAAACCCATGAAAGGAATTGATAGAGTATGAAATGGTGAAATCATAGCATGTCAATGTTATGAAATGAGTGGGAAGTGTTTTGGGTGAGTGTTGTGAAATTTTTCAAAACAAATGTGAAGTGCAATGTTTGATTGTTGAAGGATGATATGAAGAATGTGTTGTGCAAGAGTGGATGTGTTGTAGTGTAGTGAGGAATGTGAGTGATAATGTGCGAGTGTGGTGGAATATGTGCGAGAGTGATGTGCGAGCCGTGCGAGTGATGTTGTGAGTGTGTGCTGTGAAAGTGTTGCGGCGAGGTGACCTCGCCGCAACGTGTGTGCAAGTGCTGCATGAATGTGCAAATGCTGGTGTGTGAGTGTTGTGGTGAGATGCATGCGGCGAGGTAGCCCCGCTGCATGAGTGTGGTGCAGCGATGGTGCGTGTGTGTGCGAGAGTGTTGTGCGGCAAGGTGACCTCGCCGCATGTGAGGTGTGTGCGAGTGTTGTGAGTGTAGTGCGAGGTGGATGTTCGAGTGTGCAGTGAGGCTGTGCGAGAGTGTAGTGTGAAGTGAGTGCCCGTGAGGTGTTTGTGAGAAAGCTTGTGAAGGCATTGTGTGAGAGTGAGCCTTTGATATGGCCAAACGTTTATTTCAGCTTAGGATCCAACTTCTACACCAAATTCATGTGCCTTAGCTCCTAAATTGGACTTGATGGTAAACATAGAGGTTCTGGATCTATCTCATGGCTTTCCAATGGATCAAGAATCACTTACATTAGATATCTACAGCTCAAGATATTAACAATCTACCAAACTGTGGCAATACGAATTCAATAACTAAATCCTGAAGTAGCAATCATAACGATGCCCTCGTTTCTCATATTTACACACAGAATTTGAAGAAAGTTAAAACATAAGAAATGAAGTACACTCACAGAGCTTTCCAGAACAGCCAAGATCTAATCATTTGGACAAGAATTGAAAGAGTTATACACAAATTAAGTTGCATATCAAAACTTTCCAAACCCTAATTTGGCCATATATGTACTTTTAGTTTCTCAATTCACAACCTCTACACTTTTCACTCCATTTACCATCATTTTTGCACTTTTTTCACCATTTACGCATTATCAACTATCAGACCACATTTACACATTAAACCACATGAAACACCACACAATAGCATCATTTACATTCTTTTACACAATATAGTTGGTATAAAACCAACTCATCATATTCCCCCACACTTGAACTTTTGCTTGTCCTCAAGCAAACTCACACTTCACAAACACTTAATACTAGGCTTCACTCCTCTGTCAAACTTGTTCTCAATTGAGTTCATCAAAACAAATTTTTCATGCAATATCAAAACTCTTAACATATCCTTAATTCCAACCTATCAACTTTTAGCACAAATTATCAACCAAGGCACGATGAATAAAGACCAAAATGTCATGCGTGCAAGAGTGTGCTAAGGAACATGAACTTCATCTATTCACTTGCTATACACCATCTAGCTCGTCTCACATACCATTCAATACATGCCAATCTCCTTGTACACCCTTATGAACATGCAATCACAAGATCAATGGTACCTATGCGTACATTGGTACTCTATGGGACATTGCCCTTATTCTGCACATTAGTGCTGCACATTGGTGCAAAATTGCTTCACATATTGATGACTGAAATAATGCCTGGGTTTTATGGCTTTTTTCTCCAAATTTGATTGCCAGGTTCTTATGGCTTTTTCCTTCCCAGTTGCCAATATGGCTTTTTCTCCCATATCATTTCTTGTGCAAGCACATGTTCATAAGAATCCCAAATTGACTAAACATGCACGAATTTTGGAGACACCAGATAACTGCATAACAAAAAGAATAGAATTCATACACATTACCTCCTATGTCATTTGAGTTTTGCATGGCATATCTATCTTACATTAACATCGGGCCTTAATTAACAAAATGTACCAATTTCATCAAGATTGGAATCAAAGACATCAAAACAATTTTCGCATGCAATACAAAAGTAAGATGGATGAACTTCAAATTTTTTAACATAGCTTAACAAAAGAGTAAAAGCATAGTATAAAGTGTTACTTCATTCCATCCATTTCACCACTTTACTCACACTTTCACGAATTTCCTTCTCATTACTTTACCCACACTCATTTTTCTCATTTCAGCTCAACTCACATTTAAAGAAATTAAACCACCAACACACAATCTATGTTTAACACCATCACTTTATTCACAAAAAGTTCAAAATTTCACCAAAAAAGTTAATTTTTTTACAAAACATGAAAAACACCACCAAACATGAAAATACCACACATACGGATAATAAACTCATATTAACACAACAAAACTAAAATAACAGGCAAAAGTCTCAAAACAACACATATTTACACTAAAAATCCATAAAAGAAAGTGAGCAAAATAAGTCAAACCACAAACCACAAAACAACATGTATATAAAGCAAAAAATTTCAAAAATTCAAAAAACAATTCAAAAATTTCCAACACATCAAATTTCCAAAACACAAACAATGCACAAAAAGAAAACACAAACCACAGCAAGCAACATTCCCTCCCCCACACTTAAAACTTACATTGTCCTCAATGTAAATTAAAAAGATAGGTTTAGGAGCTCCTTGGTATATCATGAAATCCAAAGTTTGCTTGGTGGAGTCTATTTGTCCACAGTTCCTTAGTTCCTTCGTTCCTTCGTTCCTTCTTTGAATGAGAAAACATCCTACACATGGAGAATCAAAGCTTATTAGGAATTACACACTCAAGCACACAACATGTTGGTGCAAGGTAGACATGTCATAGAACTATTATGCAAGCAACGTGTCACACCAAGACTAGGAGTCATGGTGGTGTAAAATTAAACAACTATTAACACTAAAGGAATAAGCACAATCACGCTTGAAATGTAGATAAAATGCATAAATGTATTGTGGGATTGGTTCATGACTCCACTCCCCCACACTTAGCCTCATGTGTGCATGGCTTATTTCCCTTGCAATTCCTTCCTTTGCATACACCTACATCATGAGTGGCCTTGGTGAGTATAAGCAAAAATGCAAAATAACATAACAACTAGTTATACCAAAAACAACTGAAGTGAAAGTAAAGTGAAAAAGAAGTAGTTCTGGATTTTTGTAGTCTCCAGCTAGACTTTATTCATGAAACATTCTTGCTCAAGAATCGGAATAACCATCTCTGTACCAGAAAAATGATATTTCAACAATACTCATTGTCCTCCTGTATGGCACTTGTGAAATAGTGGCAAAGAGGTGCTTGAGCTCATGCATATGGGAAGCCACCTTTACAAATTCCACCTTGAACCACTGAGGCTCCTCCCTTGAAGGTATCTCCTTAAACTCGTTCACTTTACTAGTCCTATCGATTACTTCTTCCACCACATTAAGCTCTCCAACCTTACAAGGCTCAACCAAGGCTTGTACATCCATGGTCTCAACAAACAAATCAGCAAACTCAAAACCACCAGTCAGTTCAAAAACAAATGACTCAAACTCACAGTCATTCAAAATGTTAACATCTTTAGCAGCTAGACTAATATCGACATTTTCTTTAGCACTTCCAACATTATCTTGATTCATGATATCACAATGTTCATCAAGATATGACTCTATGCAATTTATCAAGTCATCAAGAAAAGTTACATTCAGAGAATAACAATCAGCATCATCAAATATAGCAAGGCACTCATTGTCATTGTCATTCAAAATGTTAACATCTTTATCATCAAAACTAACATTGGGAAATTCCTGAGGCTTTTTTTTCTCAACAACACAACAAGCATTATCATCAACTAACAAGAGTATCTCACTTTGCACTTCTTGTGAGTCACTAATTAGACACTTAGATTCATTGACCATTTCAAAAATTGGTACCTCATCCAGAGTTTCAAACAATGTGCTAACATTTTCATTAACAAATGCAACATTATCTTCCTTTATGAAATCCCAATGATCTTCAATAAGTAACTCTATGCAATTCATAAAGCTATCAAGAGGAAAAACATCTAAAGCTAGGCAATCGACATCCTTTGACTCATTGAATTCCATGAAATTCATGCAAGATTCCACTTTAGACACATTTTCCAACTTAGTAACATGGCAACTTATAACACGAGAGTCATCAGTATCAAGATCACTAAAGAAGCCATCATCTTCAACATTAAAGTGCACATATTCATGCACAAAAGAATCTGCAACAAAGCACTCATGTACACTATCTCCAAAACATGTAGACTCCTCATCCCTTAGACACTTTAAGCCACAATCAACATTAGCATGCATATCAAAATGATTGTCCTCAGGAATGAGAGATGTACCTTGTGAGTGGTATTGTGCATCTAAAGTTGGTGTCTCAATTTGTTCCCGTAGGTTGCTTATTAAAGTGTTGATTCGATCAAACCTTTCTTGTCGCCCTTGAAGCTCTTCTTCCAGTTGCGCGAACCTTGTTTAATTTCTATCAATTCTCTCCAAAACTTTAGACAACATGTTTTCCATTTTTGCCTCTTCTCTGAGATCACACTCATTGCTTTGTTGTTGGTAATACCATTGCTCTCCCTTTTGTAAGCCTCTGTCAAGTTTTTCTATAAGTTGAGAAAACATGTCCTCCACAGGATGCTCTTGTGTCCCAATGTGGTGTGAGTTGTTGCTTTGTGCTTGATTTTGCCATTGCCTTTCATATGGTGGTAGAGAGAAGTCCTCGTACCATCTAGACATGCTTGGGTACTTGTGCAATACTCAATTACAGTGAACTTCAATGTCCTGCACTTGACACAAATACACCAAAGCAGACAACAAAACACGAAAACTACAAATTGCAACAAAAGTTACCAAAATGAAAAATACCAAGACTACTAAACTACACAAGAAAAGAAAACAGAGCAAATCAAAATTCAAGAAACCGTGCCTTCCCCGGCAACGGCGCCAAAAATTGATAGCTTAAAGTCGTATCAGCTCAATTTTACCCTAAACACTAATGTAGTAGCGTAAGTAGGGATCGTATCCACAGGGAAGGCTTGGGCCAAGAATCTCAATGTTTGCTCACAGAATGTCACGAAAGAAATAAAACTAGACACTAACTAATAAAGGATCAAATGCAACAAATAAAATGTAAAAATAGGAAGAGAGTGGATGCTCTAGAGTATTTCCACCAGTTGAATGCAGATTAGGCCATGATTGCAATGCTCTTGACACACAAGTAGAACAATGAGGAGATCTCTATTGCCCAGGAGGTTAGCTAACACTTAGCATGATGACCACAGTGTTTTCTATACTCCTTAACATTCCACTTTTCCTATGGCGAGGCCTAAGTAGAATGGATTCAACCAGCAATGCTTTAACTCTCCAAAGTTAGCAAATCTAACATGCAATTCCTAGGAACTCCCATGGCAAGGCCCGACCTAGGTATGAATGCCTTCGTTGCTATCTCAGAGAGTTTCTTCAACACTTTTTCCTAAAGTTTCATTCCTTCGAAGTTTCCCATGGCGAGGCCTAAATCTCAGTAATGAATTGATCGGCTAAGACAAGTGTAAAGTCTCGGGAAATCACTTTCAAGTTCTCATCTCATGCAATTCTCACAGATATTGGTAAAATCTCACTTCAACTCAGCATGGCGACCACAATCAAAGTTCAATTCATTCAATAAAAGTGTGAATTCATGAAACTCAACAAGATTCAATCATTAAAATCACATATGATTTCATCCTTAAGGAATTATGTCAATTGCATAGCATTGTATAGCCTAATTATACATTTAACCGGTTGAAACTCTAGAACATGAGAGATCTAGCCATAGAACTTCATTACCAATTCACGATCAACAATTTGGAACTTGAAACAATTCATCTTCAATAAATGGAAAGAGTTTACCAATGAATTCTTCCAAGAGCTTCCTTAATTGATATGAGAATTACAATGATCGGAGCAAATCTTTGATCGGAATAGAAAATGGAGCTCAAAAACTAGAAAGAGAAACTAGAGAGGAAAGTATATCTTCAAATGAATTCCCGCTCTCCAGCTCTCAAAAGTTTGTTACCAAAATCAAAACCTAACTAATGGAATGAATAATTGTCTCCGGGATCTCCTTTACACATTAGCTACATCTCCTATATATAGAGCTATTAAAATGTAACTAATACGCTACCGTAAAATATATAAAGTATTACAAACGTGTCCTTAAAAAGGAAAAACTAAAAATCAGCCCAAAGAAATAAAAATTCCAAGTTTGAAGAAATATTCAGCACTCCAGCACCTTTGGTGTTAATTTCCAGCGCCTTCATCAACCTCGTGCGCCTTCAGGCCTCTGCTCTTCACGCCTTTGCTTCCAAGAACTCCAAGCTGGAAAAATCAGAACTTCCAGCGCCTTCAAGCTTACATAAATCGCGCCTTCAACATCCTCGCGTACCTTCGTGTAGTGCAGCCTTCAAGTAATCACGCCTTCTTGCCAAGAGGCCCCACGCCTTCAGCTGCCCTGAAAATTAGAACTTCAGAAGTTAAACACTTAGCCATTTATCGGGAAAATCAAGCACAAAACACTTCATGGCAGCAACTTCCCACCAAGATTTGATCATGATGCACTGTGAATTAGGGAAAACTTAAAACATGAAAGTCGTAACACTTTGTCTTAGATCTCCATAGCTACTTAAAACACCCAATTCGTAGCTAAGATGAAAGAGTTGTGACCCAGTTATTGAAGTGTGTTAAAGCTGAAAGTTCATGGAACATCCTTAATACTTAGCCAATTTCCGGAAAGAAAACCTCCAAAAGCATTGAACTGGCGAGGTCTCACGGAGAGACCTTGTTGTGTAGTGTGTGTGTATGGCGAGACCTCGCGGCGAGGTCTCGCCGTGTGTTGCTTTTGCCGGAGAGATCTCGCCAGCCAATGTGCGAGTGTGAGAGTGTTTTGGTGAGGAATGTTGTGAATAAAGTTGAAAACTGAGATGAATGTCGTGAAGTAGAGTGAGCTGTAGTGAAGTATTGTGAGGTGAATATTGAGTGATGAAATAGAGTGAAGAATGAAGATTGAAATCTGAAATTATGAATGAATAATGTTGTTAAATTTGTGTGATATAATGGATGTTATGAAATGGTGTGCATTCATACAAAATGAAAAAATGTAAAATGAAAACCCATGAAAGGAATTGATAGAGTATGAAATGGTGAAATCATAGCATGTCAATGTTATGAAATGAGTGGGAAGTGTTTTGGGTGAGTGTTGTGAAATTTTTCAAAACAAATGTGAAGTGCAATGTTTGATTGTTGAAGGATGATATGAAGTATGTGTTGTGCAAGAGTGGATGTGTTGTAGTGTAGTGAGGAATGTGAGTGATAATGTGCGAGTGTGGTGGAATATGTGCGAGAGTGATGTGCGAGCCGTGCGAGTGATGTTGTGAGTGTGTGCTGTGAAAGTGTTGCGGCGAGGTGACCTCGCCGCAACGTGTGTGCAAGTGCTGCATGAGTGTGCAAATGCTGGTGTGTGAGTGTTGTGGTGAGATGCATGCGGCGAGGTGGCCTCGCCGCATGAGTGTGGTGCAGCGATGGTGCGTGTGTGTGCGAGAGTGTTGTGCGGCGAGGTAACCTCGCCGCATGTGAGGTGTGTGCGAGTGTTGTGAGTGTAGTGCGAGGTGGATGCTCGAGTGTGCAGTGAGGCTGTGCGAGAGTGTAGTGTGAAGTGAGTGCCCGTGAGGTGTTTGTGAGAAAGCTTGTGAAGGCATTGTATGAGAGTGAGCCTTTGATATGGCCAAACGTTTATTTCAGCTTAGGATCCAACTTCTACACCAAATTCATGTGCCTTAGCTCCTAAATTGGACTTGATGGTAAACATAAAAGTTCTGGATCTATCTCATGGCTTTCCAATGGATCAAGAATCACTGAAATTAGATATCTACAGCTCAAGATATTAACAATCTACCAAACTGTGGTAATATGAATTCAATAACTAAATCCTGAAGTAGCAATCATAAAGATGCCTTCGTGTTTCATATTTACACACAGAATTGGAAGAAAGTTAAAACATAAGAAATGAAGTACACTCAAAGAGCTTTCCAGAACATCCAAGATCTCTTCATTGTGACAAGAATTGAAAGAGGTATACACAAATGAAATTGCATATCAAAACTGTCCAAACCCTAATTTGGCCATATATGTACTTTTAGTTTCTCAATTCACAACCTCTACACTTTTCACTCCATTTACCATCATTTTTGCACTTTTTGCACCATTTACGCATTATCAACTATCAGACCACATTTACACATTAAACCACATGAAACACCACACAATAGCATCATTTACAAGCTAAAAGCCAAGAGATTTTTACACAATATAGTTGGTATAAAATCAACTCATCAATAATCATGATTCTCTTGACTTATTATAATAATAAAATGTACTAATTAAATAGATTTGGTTTTAGTCTTTGAGTTCTACTACAATTATACATTAAATAAAAGTAATTTATAAACTAATAAATAGTTAAACATGACTATCATGCAAAATTAATACTCACATGAGATTATTAATTCTAAAACTAATGTTTAATTTATCTAAATTATAAATCTCCTAAATTAATTATAATTAAGAAATACATTTTAAACTATTAAATTATGATTAGAAAATAATAAACAAATTAGAAAACTATCTAACTTTATTTTATGTATATATAAATTATAATTATTAAACAAGATTAAACTATTAAATTATTAAATTATAGTTGAAATATCAAAATTAGAAAACTAACTAATCATGATTCTATTGACTTATTATAGTATAATTTTAAATACTTCAAATATAATACAATTAAGAATATATAAATCCAATTAGAATCGAAGATCTCATACAATCTATAAATATATAGGTTGTTAACCAAACAATCTTATTTTCTCTATAATTTTATGATATTTTTTTGTATAATTTTATGTTTCATAATTTTTTAATGTTCTTGATCTTTATATAAAAATTGTCTTGGATGTTTTTATATAATTTTCTTTTTGTAGTGGGAATTTCTTCATCTTCACCTCAAAAAGAATTACAAAGCTCAGAAAGAAGCTCCAAAAGAATAAAATTGCAAAGGTAATCATTATTTTCTTGCTTTTTAAATTTTTTAGATAATTGACATTTTATGTTACTTTCTTATTCAAATATTTATCTTTAACTTTGAAAGAATTACAAACTATAAGTAATATTTATTTTTTTGGAATACATTATGTACCTTTCTTTTAAATAATTAATGTTTTCTTATTTTTTGGAATAACTAATTAAAAAACCTAATTGAGTTTCCTTTTGAATTTATTTATCATTCAAGTTTAGTGAGTTTGTTGGGTTTGTTTTATTGAATTTATGATTTTTAATGCAAACTTGGTTAGTTTCTTATTGATAATTTTTTTTTTGAAAATTTTAATCTATTTATTAAATTTTATTTACAGTACTAAATTGTTTTGTTTTCATAAAAATAATAATTCTTTTATATGTTGTTGATTTTCTTAAATTAAACTCCATGATTATCGTGTTTGAATTAATTTTTGTATGAGGCCTACATGTATATTCTTTTTTATGGCAATTTTTTGAGTTTTGAATCCTAATATTTTAATTATAATGGAAATTTTTGAAATAAGTTCCATAAAGTTTGAAAATCAACTATACGGTTAAGGACCATACATGCAAAATAATACAAGTAATGTTATTGCATCCTAAATTTCGTGCTTCTTTCAATTTTTCAATCCAACAACCATTAAAACCTAAATTATCTTTGTGTAAGGATTATCCATATATTGATTATCTATCTATATATCTATATCTATTTCATGTCGATGTTTTACTGTTTTAGTCTTTAAATTTTTTTAAAACCTTTCTTAATTCATTTTTTTGTATAATTTTTCGTATTCTACTCCTTATGCACAATTAATTAATCTTCTTAATTAATATTTAGCATACTTTTTTTTGTATATAAAAGAGTTTTATAGATTTGGCATACTAAAAACTTGCTTTTACCCTTATGTTACATTACTCTAAATTTGCCAATTTGTTTTTACTTATATTTGGTTAAACTTACCTTTTCTTGTGAAATTCAAAAAGCTTTTCCATGTATGAAGTTACTAGCAAATTTTTTAATTTTCTTTACCGGCATAATTATAGCAATTACTTTTCTCCATTTATAATTTTAATCTTACTCGAAGTAAAGTTCTAAATGTTTTAATTGAGAGTTAGTTGCTACATTTTTCAGTTTTTAATATTGAGAAAAGATGAACATTAATTTCTTTTTTTGTCATATAACTTTACAAACTTGAATATATAATAAATTATTATTTCTTTTAACTTTCTTATCATCCTCTATATCACATATTCCACATATTCTGTTATTGTTTTTCTTATAAAAGTAATTTGATCAACTTTTTTTTTAGCGTTTTGGTTGCATTTGGTTTTACTGTTTAGCACCTGTTACAACTATATTTCATAATTTAAATGATTTTTAATTTGTTTAGAAAATGTTGGTTGGTTTCTAATTTGTTTAGAAAATGTTTAACAATTTAGTTAAGAGTTTTTAATTAGTTTAGGAAAAAAGAAATAAAAACTAAAACTAATTTGTTTTGTTTAACATTTAATCTAATTTAGATAGATTGTTCTGAAAAGTGTTGAATTTAATTAATTGTGTTGAACTAATTAATCTAGAGTAATAATAAAAAGTGTTGAACATATTGGAATAAGACTTAATGACCAGATTTGATTGGCATTTATAATTACAAAAGTAATAATTTAAGAAACTAATTAACCTTAATTTAAAAAATTTAACCATACAAAAATTATAAAAATTTACGAAAATTCTTTTTACGCATTATTAAATAAATTACGTAATATTTTAGCCATAATTATATTTAAATGTCTAATATTTTAACAGCTGATAAATTAAAATAAATATTTAGATGAAAACTATATTAATTTAAAATATACCAAACATCAAACCAAAATACCGACGAAGTTAAGTTCTATATGTTTTAGTTGTTTTAGTTGTTTTAGTCGTGAGTTAGTTACTATACTTTTCAATTTTTTAATATAATATTGAGAAAAAGATGAATCTTAATTTTTTTTTGTTATATAACTTTGGAAACTTGAATATATAAGAAATTATTTTTATTTAAATTTCTTATCATTCTCGTTAATGTAACTATTACAATGATTTTTTTTTACATTTCATTTTATTTTATTAAAAATAGATGCTAGTAAATAGTAAGATATGAAATTTATCATTATAGTTTCTTGCATTCAAATGGTTCAATATCGTTGAATAAAGTTTAGTAAATTAGGCATTATAATTTTTTGGTTTTGAAAAAATAGGATAAATATCCTACATTTTAAATGTAAACTATTTTTCAGTTTTTTATGAATAGTAATTAAACATGTATATGTAGCGCACATATGACTAATTACATACTTATTTATATATGAACTAACTATTTATTTGTATGTCTATCATTATTTATATTTAATTTAAAATATCAATATAATAATACCAATACCATATAATACTTGAATACCTTTTCATGAACAAGACATACTGAACATCAACTTTAAATATGAGAAATCATCATCATGAATGAAAGATAGGAAAATTTGTTAGATTTATTTTTAAACTATTAAATATTAGGCAAACAATTAATTATAAATTTTGATGAAACTCCATTCACAATTTAAGTATGCCTAGATTGTCAAAAAAAAGAATTACAATACAGTAAGCAAAAAGTTAGAAAATTTAATATTATATAATTTTGTCGTACAATGACTTTATTTTATATTGATTCAATAAACTTGATTCGCATAACACAAGAATATTGAGAATGTTCAAGCTCTATTGAGAATAATTAAGACCATTCATGTGAAAAAATCAACTTTCAAGCTGTTGTACATAATTGAGAACCACTGATTCAGAAAAATAACAAAACAAATTAGAATTACAAACACACTACACATATTAATTATTATTTTAATTACTTTTTTCTTAATAACCAATATTTTTTTATTCGTCTATCGGGAAACAAGCGACCAAAAAAATAGCAACCACAATAATTTCAATTAGCGAATTGAATGAGAAGAGAGAAATGCAATGCATGATAAAGTTTTATTACTATGGAAAATGAATATGAAAGACGAAGACTTAAATATCAACATACAAATATTGATATAAAATTTAAAAATTTAAAATTAAATGTAACAGAAACTTTTTCATTCATAATTTTCCTTTTACTCAATAAATTAATTGTCTTGCATATTACAAATCTATTTCATAATTTAAAGAAATTTTATTTGTTTAGAAAAGGTTGGTTGGTTTTTCCTAATTTGTGTAGGAAAGCTTTTACAATTTATTTAATAATTTTGAATTTGTTTAGGAAAAAATAAGTAAAGACTAAAATCAATTAATTTAGTTAAGATTTAATCTAATTTAGATTGTTTAGGAAAGTGTCGATTTTATTTAATTGTTTTGAACTTAAATAATCTAGAGTAATAATAGAAAGTGTTGAACGTAATGAAATAAGACGCAATGACCAAATTTGATTGTTGGTTATAATTAGAAAACTAAAATATTTAAGAAACTAAATAACCTTGATTTTAAAATTTTAACCATAATAAAATTAGAAAAATTAATAAAATTTAAGAAAGTGTTTTTTACGCATTTTTACATATAATTTACGTTAATATTTTAAGCATGATTATATTTAAATGTCTAATGTTCTAATGGTTGATAAATTAAAACAAACATTTTGATGTAAATTATATTAAATTAAAATATACCAAAAATGAAACCAAATTATCGATTTGCAAATCCGAATAAGAAAGTATATGAAAAAAGATAAAGATTATCTGTATTGTTTTTGCTTTTGAAGATTGAGAAATTAATCCAAAGGATAAATTGACACAAAATATTTCCATTGTTCTTTCTTAGTTGGTATGATATATTTCCATTGTTCTTTCTTAGTTGAATTGGTTTAGGATTTCTAGAAATTAAGATTAACATTATATAGTGATTTTAGATTTTATTAATGTTTTACTATAATTCTATAATAGTTTATAAAAAAAACGTAAATCTTAAAGACTATATATAAACGTATGTTTTTAATTGTATGGTTTTAATCTGAAATAATAAAACAATAAAATCTTCTTAAAATCTCAATGTTTGTGAGATATAGCCTCAAGTTTGCGTCCATTATGCAAAAGAAAATTGAAAACATGAATTATTATCTAAAAGGAAATTAAAACATGAATTATTTATAAGAAAAACAAATAATGAATTCCGAAAACATATCTAAGAGAAAACAAGATAATGAATTCCAAAAAAACTAAGAATTACTTATATGTTTCTGAAGTTGAAAATGAAAATATCCAGAGTAGGCACGTATATTTGATTGAATTAATTATGAATATTTATTTTTACAGTGTATGAGTGAATTGTTAATGTGTTAATTCAAAAAAGAAGCACAATATACTAATATTGATTTTACTAAAAAAGATTATAATAATCATGACAGAAAAGTAGCTTTTATATGAAACTAAATTTTCTTGATTTTTATTTTTATTTTGTAATGTCCTTTAAACGATTATGATGAAAAAAAAATTAGAAAATTTTAATTTTATGAACCATAACAATTAATAAGTGTAATATCCAGAGATTTTAGTAAAATTAAAATCTCTATGTATTATTTTTATAAAGAAAACTATTTAATAGTTTATGCTAATAGTGATAAAGATAAGTGAGAAATTAAATAATTTTAAGCTTAGGGAATTATTTAAAAGAAATAGAGTAAGATACAAATTAATTGGAAATTTAATATCTAAAATAAAAGGAAATAAAATACTTTACGTACAAGGAAAGGAACAGAATACTTTACGTACAAGGAATCTAACACATGTAAACCCTAGAGAAACAAGGCTAAAAATTAGGACACAGAATACTTGAGGGATAAGGAAACTATTACATGTAAACCCTAATCAAACACTATAAATAGGACCCTTCAATACATCAGAAAATTCACGTAACGACTTTTGGAGCAAGAGAAAAGGCTGATAGGAACTACAATAATCAGTAAGTAAATTCTAGATCCCTTCCATAGTTATAAATTATTAGGTCTCTTCTAAATTATTTGATTATATATATACGTATATGTATGTTACGATTTATATATGATCAGATGTTTACGTTTGTTAAGGATTAAAAAATCCATTCGTTACGTTGGATGCATACTAAAATATTCTATGTTCATAATTAATGATTAAGTGATCAGTATGTAATCACGAAGGAATTTAAATGCTATACATGTGTATATTTAACAATTGCGTTGATTCAGTGATCATACAGAATGATCACATGGATATTCTGTGGTCATGAAAGTTTTCCTTAAAATTGATTGAGCATTCAAGTATATTTAATATGCTATATTAATAATTACTGATTGTGTGATCATTATGTAATCATAAGGAGTTTATATGACAGACTTGTATATATTTGATGACTGCATTAATTCGATGATGATTATGTGATCATAAAAGTTTTCTTTAAAGCTGATTAGATATACAAAGTGATTAATTGCATGTGTTCTTGTGCATAATGAAGAATTAAATTTCTTAATGACAACGTACTGTTTTCATAAAAGTAGTTCTTGTAAGTAAATTTCTAGATCCTTTCAAAATTATAAAGTTTTAAATCTTTTCAAGTATCTTATTATACATAATATAATTTATGTTTCCAAGTGCATAGATTATATAATATGAATCTAATATTTTTAATAAAAGGAAATAATTGTTTTAAAGCAATATGATCAATCAATTACGTGTTACATATTATGGATCATATATATATATATATATATCAACAGATTTGTCAACAGATTGCATAAATTAACGCATTGCATGTTAATTTGTCAAGAATGGTGATCATTCTATGTAGTTAATTTAGGATCATTCGTTGCATGACAAATTAACATATCATTGCATGTTAATTTGTCAAGATTGGTGATCAGTTTATGTAGTTAACAAATTAACGCATTGCATGATATATAAAAGAAAACATATTACCGTATGAAGTTAATGAAAATCATATACATGACCCAAGAGATAATGAAAGTTATGTACATGGCCCAAGAGATAATGAAAGTCATGTACATGACCCAAGAGATAATGAAAGTTATATACTTGACCCAAGAGATAATTAAAGTCAAGTATATGACCCAAGAGATAATGAAAGTTATGTACATGGCCCAAGAGATAATGAAAGTCAAGTACATGACCCAAGAGATAATGAAAGTTATATACTTGACCCAAGAGATAATGAAAGTCAAGTATATGGCCCAAGAGATAATGAAAGTTATGTACATGGCCCAAGAGATAATGAAAGTCAAGTACATGACCCAAGAGATAATGAAAGTTATATACTTGACCCAAGAGATAATGAAAGTCAAGTATATGGCCCAAGAGATAATGAAAGTCATGTATATGGCCCAAGAGATAATGAAAGGCATGTACTTGACCCAAGAGATAATGAAAGTCAAGTACATGACCCAAGAGATAATGAAAGTCATGTACATGACCCAAGAGATAATGAAAGTTATATACTTGACCCAAGAGATAATGAAAGTCAAGTATATGGCCCAAGAGATAATGAAAGTCATGTATATGGCCCAAGAGATAATGAAAGGCATGTACTTGACCCAAGAGATAATGAAAGTCAAGTATATGACCCCAAGAGATGATTTATGTATGTATATGTATATTTATATATATGTTTATGGATGTTTAAAATATGTGAAAGTACAAGTGATGTTAAGTTAAATGTTATTGTATGTTGATTATTCAAATTGGTTATTTGAATGTTTATCTGGAAAATATAATATTTTCAAAGTATGATTAGTTTAAATGATCTAGAGTTTACTTGCTGGGCAACTCGCTCATTTTTCTATATATATAATACTTTACAGGTGAAGTTAATGAAGTAAACAAGGACGAGACCGGGATATGGGAATGGTGAAGGATGAAAGGAGCTTATAATTAGTATAGGAACTTTTAAATAAAGTTATGGGTTGTAGACCCATGACTACGTTCTTTAGGATGGATGATTATTAACTTTGATCTTGAAGGATGATTTATAAATTATTAGTTTTATTATTAATAAAGTATTAAATTATGGAGAAATGACAATAAGATGTGCCTTGTAATCTCAAGAGTAGGGAAACTAAATCTTGAGATTACGGCGTGTTTCGGTCCTCAGAAATCGGGGCGTTACATTTAGTGGTATCAGAGAGAAAGATTCTTAGGCCTTTGGAAGAAAAACTATTAAGTCTACTATTTTGAGGATTAGGGAATTTCGTAAGTATAAATATTGATAGGTAGCCATGTTCACTCCTATTTTTAAGTGTGAGGGAATTAAAAAAAAAAATCTTGATCAAATTAGAAAATAAATAAGAATATTCTAGTAGTAACTAAATTTGTGAAAGTATTCCCTAGAGAATTATAAGAATTACCATAGGGAAAGAAATTGATTTTAAAGTATATTCAAATTAATAATGAAATTAATTTCAAAAGCACTACATAAAATGCCCTTTAGAATTGAAGAGTTAAAGTAGCAATTATAAGGACTTTTAGATGCAAAAATTTATTGTATGAAATATTTTGCTATGGGGCGCACATATTTTGTTTATAAAAAAAAATTATTGATCCTAAATTACTCCAATTGGCAAAATATAAAGTTAGAATAAAAAAAAAACTTAGGGGCAGCACAAGACAAACAAAAGAGTTGCATGAATTTAAAGAAAAGGCCAATAGATTTCAATGTTAGAGAAAAAGTGTATCTCAAGGTTTCACATATCAAAAAGAGCATACCATTTGTGAAGGTTCAATGGACAAATCACACGCCAAGAGAAGCCACATGGGAATTAGAAGAAAAGATGCGAGAGAAGTATCCTCAATTATTCGAAAAAATAGAATCAGCAAGTTTCGAGGACGAAACTTATTTTAAGGAGGTAAGAATGTAATATCTCAAGAATTTTAATTACAAATAAATTGTATAAGAGTAGTCATTTATGAGTAAGGGATAAATAACGCATAAAAGAAGAAGTATTTTAAATCGTTCAAAGAATAGGGCGAAGAGAGTTTCGAGGACGAAACTTATTTTAAGGAGGTAAGAATGTAATACCCAGAGGTACAAGAGTAGTCATTTATGAGTAAGGGATAAATAACGCATAAAAGAAGAAGTATTCTAAATCGTTCAAAGAATAGGGCGAAGCAAGTTTCGAGGACGAAACTTATTTTAAGGAGGTAAGAATGTAATACCCAGAGATTTAGTAAAATTAAAATCTCTATGTATTATTTTTATAAAGAAAACTATTTAATAGTTTATGCTTATAGTGATAAAGATACGTGAGAAATTAAATAATTTTAAGCTTAGGAAATTATTTAAAAGAAATAGAATAAGATACAAATTAATTGGAAATTTAATATCTAAAATAAAAAGAAATAAAATACTTTACGTACAAGGAAAGGAACAGAATACTTTACGTACAAGGAATCTAACACATGTAAACCCTAGAGAAACAAGGCTAAAAATTAGGAAACAGAATACTTGAGGGATAAGGAAACTATTACATGTAAACCCTAATCAAACACTATAAATAGGACCCTTCAATACATCAGAAAATTCACGTAACGACTTTTGGAGCAAGAGAAAAGACTGACTTTTGGAGCAAGAGAAAAGGCTGATAGGAACTACAATAATCAGTAAGTAAATTCTAGATCCCTTCCAAAGTTATAAATTATTAGGTCTCTTCTAAATTATTTGATTATATATATACGTATATGTATGTTACGATTTATATATGATCAGATGTTTACGTTTGTTAAGGATTAAAAAATACATTCGTTACGTTGGATGCATACTAAAATATTCTATGTTCATAATTAATGATTAAGTGATCAGTATGTAATCACGAAGGAATTTAAATGCTATACATGTGTATATTTAACAATTGCGTTGATTCAGTGATCATACAGAATGATCACATGGATATTCTGTGGTCATGAAAGTTTTCCTTAAAATTGATTGAGCATTCAAGTATATTTAATATGCTATATTAATAATTACTGATTGTGTGATCATTATGTAATCATAAGGAGTTTATATGACAGACTTGTATATATTTGATGACTGCATTAATTCGATGATGATTATGTGATCATAAAAGTTTTCTTTAAAGCTGATTAGGTATACAAAGTGATTAATTGCATGTGTTCTTGTGCATAATGAAGAATTAAATTTCTTAATGACAACGTACTGTTTTCATAAAAGTAGTTCTTGTAAATAAATTTCTAGATCCTTTCAAAATTATAAAGTTTTAAATCTTTTCAAGTATCTTATTATACATAATATAATTTATGTTTCCAAGTGCATAGATTATATAATATGAATCTAATATTTTTAATAAAAGGAAACAATTGTTTTAAAGCAATATGATCAATCAATTACGTGTTACATCATATATATATATATATATATATATCAACAGATTGCATAAATTAACTCATTGCATTTTAATTTGTCAAGAATGGTGATCATTCTATGTAGTTAATTTAGGATCATTCGTTGCATGACAAATTAACATAAATTAACGCATTGCATGTTAATTTGTCAAGATTGGTGATCAGTTTATGCATTTAACAAATTAACGCATTGCATGATATATAAAAGAAAACATATTACCGTATGAAGTTAATAAAAGTCATATACATGACCCAAGAGATAATGAAAGTTATGTACATGGCTCAAGAGATAATGAAAGTCATGTACATGACCCAAGAGATAATGAAAGTTATATACTTGACCCAAGAGATAATGAAAGTCAAGTATATGACCCAAGAGATAATGAAAGTTATGTACATGGCCCAAGAGATAATGAAAGTCATGTACATGACCCAAGAGATAATAAAAGTTATATACTTGACCCAAGAGATAATGAAAGTCAAGTATATGGCCCAAGAGATAATGAAAGTCATGTATATGGCCCAAGAGATAATGAAAGGCATGTACTTGACCCAAGAGATAATGAAAGTCAAGTATATGACCCCAAGAGATGATTTATGTATATATATGTATATTTATATATATGTTTATGGATGTTTAAAATATGTGAAAGTACAAGTGATGTTAAGTTAATGTTATTGTATGTTGATTATTCAAATTGGTTATTTGAATGTTTATCTGGAAAATATAATATTTTCAAAGTATGATTAGTTTAAAAGATCTAGAGTTTACTTGCTGGGCAATTCACTCATTTTTCTATATATATAATACTTTACAGATGAAGTTAATGAAGTAAACAAGGACGAGACCGGGATATGGGAATGGTGAAGGATGAAAGGAGCTTATAATTAGTATAGGAACTTTTAAATAAAGTTATGGGTTGTAGACCCATGACTACGTTCTTTAGGATGGATGATTATTAACTTTGATCTTGAAGGATGATTTATAAATTATTAGTTTTATTATTAATAAAGTATTAAATTATGGAGAAATGACAATAAGATGTGCCTTGTAATCTCAAGAGTAGGGAAACTAAATCTTGAGATTACGGCGTGTTTCGGTCCTCAGAAATCGGGGCGTTACAATAAGTGTAAAATATATTTTCAATGGTCGTATTTTATTCATATCTTGATGAAAAACTTTTAAACTCAGGCTGGTGTATTTCGATTTCAACGTGTTACTTTTAACTTTAACACTCAAACTTGTCTAGTCGAGAGTTATTTTTTTAAAACTCAACGATGATATAATTCAAAATAACTGTGTTAATTTTAAATACAATATTCATACTTTTCAAGTTTATGTTGATACTTTTAAATACAACAATGATACATTTCAAAATAAGACTATTAGTAAGACTTGTCAAATCAAATGTTATTTTTAAACTCAATATTGATACAACTCAATATAACAATGTTACTTTTAAATACATTATTGATTCTTGTAAATTTTCGAGTGCTAATTTTAAATATAATACTGATACATTAAAATTTAAAAGTGTTACTTTTAAATTTAACAATGATACATGTAAAGTCTAGAGTGTTACTTTTAAACTTAACATTGATACTTAAATAGATAATACTACTTTTAAAGTTCATAATGATACCTTTTCAAATTGCACAATACCAACAATAAAAAATAGACGTAGTTGTTTTCGTACAAAAACTTTCTTTTATACGAATTCAATAATTTTATACTTAAAATCACATTATGTTTTCACACTTCCTAAAAATTTTGGGTAACAATTAAAAATATTGAAAACAAATATCAACCATACTATAAGTCATCCATAAAAAGCTAGAAGAACAAAGTAAATATAAAAGAACAAAAGAATTGTCTACATTCCGAACAAGATACATCAAATTTTTTTTCGAGGTATCTCAAATATACATATTCTAATTTTAAATTTAATATGTAAATTAATTTTTTTAAATATCTATATTTTCAGTTTTAAAGGTTTAGAATGGTACTAGAAATCATTTGAGGAGGAAACTATGCAACAATAATTCTCCTGAAGGAACAAACAAAATTATTTAGGGATGTTCTTCACAACAGTATATGGAATCGATAACCGATCATGTATGAATGAGAAATAAAAGTTTCATAAAACTTAAAATTTTAAAATATAGTTATTAAAAAAATATCACTTCATGCAACAAGAAAAACATGGTAGTGCTATAAAAAATGATAAATTATTTGATTAAGGATTATGAATTCACAATAAAAATGTGACACGTATAAGAATTTGAAAGAAAAATATCGACGGTTACGAGAGATATTGAAGAAATTCGAAAACAAAATCGAGTCAACATTTGTAAAGTTCAAAATTCAATTCAGGACATCAACAAAGGTAGCGAAAAGTCAACAAAATCAATTACAAAAAGAGTAGCAAGAAAGATAACTTCTAAGAAGAATAAAGTTTATATTATAGATGAAAACAAAAATAACAAGATACTTCATAATTTCAAGAAAACATTAATTCCGTTAAGAAAGAAAAAGGAAGGAATATAGTACGTTACAGAAAAAATTAAAAAATGAAAAAAATTATATTCATTTAATACAAACTATATTTTTAGCAATTCTCTTAATTTAGTAATTACATTTTAATTTTTAATGTATTTTATTTTTCCCCTCAATTTAATTATTGTCTCACATGTTGTAAGTACCTTTTTCTTTTAAAATATCATATTACCGAACAAACACGTACCCAATTTCTAGTATTAGTAAATGTGTGGGAAAAACAATTACATTGTAGAGTTAGGGTTGGAGATGACTACCATTTCCATTCTAACAAAAAATTGTACAAGAATCAAATTAGAGATTTCAATCCCTTGAAGCGGAACTACCTTCTTGCAGTTTAGAACTGTCACAAAATTGTGTTAGGGTAGTTTGATTAGGCTGGTTTTGGTTTGGTTCTGAACCTTCAAAGAATAAAAAATAATTAAGAAAAAAAAAAGATTAATTATACTTTGTCGCCCTATACTTTGTGGGTAACTACACTTTGTCACCCTATACTTTCAAAATATACACTTTCTCACCCTAAGAGTTACAAAGTTAACAAAGTGTAAATTGGCTCTACTATAGTTCTGCATTATTTGGACAAATATACCCTTATCAATAGATTTATTTAAAAATTAATGCAATGCAATGCTAAAAACTCTATATAATACTCAAAAACCTGTACAATATATTACTTTAATTTTCACTAATATAAGAATAAGAAATTTATTTACTTTGATTTTTACTAATATAATAATAAATTTATTTTGTACTATTAACTGCTCTATTCTCTACCTAAATTGAAATATTTTAATAGAAAAAGAGAAATGAGAGCATTAATAGTCTATAATAATTTAACAAAAAAAGTGAAAAAATCTAAATAAATCATATCAATGATATAAAATTTTGAAAAGATTGGGAGACATTATCCAGTATCGAGACTATTTTTCTAAGAGTTGAGAGCATTTATTATAGGCTCATAGAAATGATAAAATTAAATTGTCAAATATGTTATATCTTACCATTGTTATACCTTTTTCTATTCCATTAAATAGAAAATTGAAAAGTTGTTCATAAATAATAATAATATATACACGTCCACAAATATTAAAAGGTTTTTGCATTTTTTTCATTGTTATTTTTTAGATTTTCTTAATAATATGTTATATATTTTAATAAGGGTCATTTTTGTCATTTCATACATGTTTCAAACAGAAATTTGTTAACTAACATGTTGACTAGTTTACGGAGTAGCAAAGTGTATATTTTCAAAGCATAGGGTGACAAAGTATAGCTACCCTCAAAGTATATGGTAGCAAAGTGTAATTAACCCTAAAATAAGAAATAATTTTAGAAAAGGCAAGCTTGTATTGCGATAAGATAGTTCCTATTTTTTTCTTTAATTTTCTAAAGGGTTAATTACATTTTGTCACGCTAAGCTTTGTGGGTAGCTAATTTTCCACCCTATACTTTTAAAATATACACTTTGTCACCCTATACTTTCAAAATATACAATTTGCCACCTCGTAGACTAGTTAATATGTTAGTTTAAAAACTTCCATTAGAAACATATATGAAATGACAAAAAATGACTCTTATAAAAATATAAAACATATTATTATAAAGTCTAAAAAATAAAAAAATGCAAACTACTTCTAATCTTTGTGTGTGTGTGTGTATTATTATTTATAAACAACTTTTCAATTTCCTATTTAATGGAATAGAAAAAAGTATAAGAATGGTAAGATATAACATATTTGACAAGTTGATTCTATCCTTTTTATGAGCCTGTAATAAATGCTTTAAATTCTTAGAAAAATAGTATCGACATTGGTTAATATCTCACTATCTCTTCAAAATTATATATCATTGATATGATTTATTTAGATTTTGTTCAGTTTTTTACTAAGTTATTATAGACTATTAACGCTTTTATTTCTCTTTTTATATTAAGATATTTAAATTTAGGTAGAGAATAGAGCAGTTAATAGTACAAAATAAATTTGTAATTATATTAGTGAAAATTTAAGTAAATAAATTTCTTATTATTATATTAGTGAAAATTAAAGTAATGTATTGTACATGTTTTTGAGTTAATATATAGTTTTTAATCCTACGTTGCAATAATTCTTAAATGAATCCATTTATATGGATATATTTGTCCAAATAATGGTGAAACATTGTGGGGGCCAATTCACATCGTTAAGTTTGCTAACTTTGTAATTTTTAGGATGACAAAGTATATATTTTGGAAGTATAGGGTGGCAAAGTGTAATTAACCCTTTTTTAAATTTATAAATTCCCCCATCCCATTCCATTTTTACTCCATAATTTTTAATTCTCTTTCTTTAAAATTTTAATTCTTCCGATTTAACTTCATCTCAACTTTCAATTCTCCAATCTGGGATATTTACCTAAATCATGCAAAAAAAAAAAAAAACAAAATTAAAGAAACAGTGTCAATTTTAATTAAAGAAATGGACTCAGTTTTAATATGTTTTGTGACAACAATGAAGTCCAGTTAAGCCTCAACATTTTAATATAGCTTTTGATTTAAAAAAATTTTCTATAGGAAGACTCATAAATTTTTCTAAAGGAAAATACAAATACGATCAAATAGAAATTTTATATCTTTGAGTATGAGGAAATAAAAATAAGTTCCATACAAAAAAAAAATGTTTATAGAATAAATTTCAATTTATATTTTAATTGAATTTTTAAAAAATTAATCAAACAAAGAAAACTGCGACTTAGAAGTTGCACTTTGAAACTACGACTTTCCTATTTTTGGAAGAATATTAAAATTGATATTATTTTTTAATTTTTTCCCACATTATTTAGTTAAATAACCCCTCAAAACTCCATATATATTTTTTACTACAATTATTATTCCAATTTAACTACTAGTTTAACTCTTTCAATTCCCTATTAGTTTTCATATCTTTATAAATAAAAATTATATGATGGATAGTTTTTATTCGATTTTATCTCAATCGATTGATATTGATGAATGAAATAAAAGAGTAAATGTAAATCCATCACCACCAACACCATGAAGTCGTCTCCACCACCTACTCAAAAATCTGATATTTTAGAGAAATGTTTCACAAAAACTTTTAATGCCTATGGTGTTCTGTAAGGAAATCAACAAAAATACATAACGTAATGGAAAATATAACAATTATATTACATTTAATTTGCATATGATCTTTATTGATAATCTATATAAAATATGCCTCAAGAGATGCTATCAAAATCCTTGAGTGAGGTTTAATCGATCAGCTAGCCGCGCACTTATTCGGCCTTAAACGATAATCCCCACGAACTACTTCTAGATTCTCGAAAGATTGATTATATCCCTTTAAACAACAGCTAAAAAATCTAATAACAAAACTTATTTTTCTTATTTTTGGAATTTCTTATTGAGAAAATTTTGTTGCTCTTGACCTAACATTAAACATCTATATATAATAATGTAGCCTTCCAAAAATGTTGTCTTGTCAAACAAGAAACGAATTATTACCAAACTCTATTCACTTTCTAAAAAATAATAAGAGCATAATAGATGTCATAATTATATGTAAATCATTTAAACCCAAAAAGTAATTCTATTATGTGTGACCATTTAGGTTCCTAAACACTTGGCAATAAATATAAATAATAATCTTAGAATTAAATTGACTTTTGTACAAAACAACAAACTCTCACTTGGATTAAAGACAATTTAGTCACGGAACTTCTAAGATAGGATAAATTAAATAACTTTAATATATTATTAATTCAACAATTAATTAATTTATATTTATAGATCAAGACCGGCCTCTGGCCGAGACATCATGACCACCCAAGAGTTAGAAAAAGTCAATTGATCGACTTCACCCATCCATGAACCATGTACAATGTAATTATCATTCTTTCACCATCCTATAACTCTATTAGTACAAAAGTAGTAAAGTATAAGTATCAACTATTTATTATACTAATTATTTATTTCTTGTTACTGAAATTCAACTCCCTATTAATAAATTTATAACACTTCTAAATTCACTTACTCATTTACTCGTATTTGGAGTTGAACTTCAACAAATGGCGCCAAAAAGGAATATAATCTCCCACTATTAGGAGTGGTGAATCCTATATCGATCGTAAACTATCAATCCGTACTTCTTGCTATATCCAACGTCTACCGCTTACATAACCAGTTATGGACTAATAAAGTCAATATACTATCCACACTAAAGATACTCTTATGATCTTAAGTCAAAAGATTGCTTACACTACTGTCACACAGAGATTATACCATTGGCACACAAATAGTTAACAGTATGGAAATCTCTAAGCGGATCGATCATATTATCATATATGCTAATCTACCTACATTAACAACATCCTGTGTTATTGTTAATACTATGACCAAGAAAATTTAAGAATAATAAATATTATTCTAAGGATTTTTATGATAATATATATGTACATAGTTACAAATATATTCTAAAATTTTAAAATTGTCATAACATTATTGTATAAGTATAAAAAAATATTGCAAAGCCAAAATGGTTTATAAAAACGTAGTCAATTTTTATCATTACTAAAACCAATCATTCATGTACTTCATCATGTTTCTTTTGGGATAATGGCTTAGTCAATGGATCAACTATGTTACCATTTGTATGAACTTTGTCTATCTTCATATCACCTCAACCAATGATTTTTCGAATAACATGATATCGCCTTCAGACATGTTTGAATCGTTGATGAGACCTAGGTTTTTTTGCTTGTATGATAGTGATAGGGTAAAATATGTTCACCTTGTATATGTTATTTCACTTATACTTTACATCATCCTTGTTTCTATTTAATGTTCTTTTGGTATATTTTGTAGGTTTTTGAGCATACAAGCCAAAATAATAGGAAAAGATCAAGAAAGAGCAAGAAAGATATGATTTAGGCCAAAAAAGACCTTGCATCGCAAAGCTGGATAGTTGTTTTACAAGATATTCAAGGAGTTAATTCTAATTTTTAATAATAAGTCTTATGTATTCAGACCTTGGATAAGGTGGAAAACAAGTATCAAGTTGATCCCATTGAGATCCTAGACTCCAAGTAGGGTTAACATAATGAAACACGTCAAAAGGCGACAAATGACAAATGCTGAGAAAATCTGCCAGTGTTTAGTATTTTGATTATATCTCTCTCCCTTTAGATTTTAATTGCGTGATTCAAAAAGCATTGGAACGCTAAGATCCAGGGCTACAACTTTCATGTTTTGGATATTTCCAGATTCTGCCGTGATAATGGTGAAACATGGCCAAGAGACCGCACATCACGACGTGGCTCACTATTTTTGCAGAATTCCTAAAAAACGTTATCGACGTCGCGACGTTAGGACCGTAACCAGCGACAAAATTTATTTTTTATATTTTGAAGTTGTCTGTTTGTTGTGGGTTGTTTCCTAACTTGTTCCTTACATGTTATGGCCCAAAAACTTGTTATCTTATCAATGTTTGATAAGGTTTTAAGTTGTTTCCTATATAAGGCCATCTATTATATAATTTTTAAGGACAGATCATTGTTTAGAATAAATTAGAGGTTTTTCTCTCTATTTTAGGGTTTTCTTTTGTTCTTTTTTCATAGAGAGAGATCCTTGAGAGAACTCAAAGGGTTTGATCATAGTTTTGTATAGAGAACATCAATATTTCAAAGGAAGCCATACTTTGTCCTTAATTATTCAAACCAGATCTCTTTATTGTTCTTCAATTAAGTTGTTTTCTTTCCTTTAACTTTATGGTTTCTTTATTGTTCTTTAATTCTCATATTGATGTTTGATCTAGTTATTTTAGGTTAGACTTGTTAAAGTTTTGTTAGGATTTATTGATTGGGATGATTATGTTAAGTTTTTCTTGCCATGTTCTTTCAAAATTTGACATGATATTTAGCGAGTGTTTTGCATGATGAATATGTTTTGCATAGTATGGTAGTTTATTGGAGATAATTTACCTTTAATCTTGCCTCTTACCACATAAGAGGATTCGAGTAGATTATTTGAGATCTCTTGTGGATTGGTTGTGAATTTGTTCGGCTTATTTTTCCTTTACTCTTGCCTCTTACCAAATAGAGGAAGTTTGGGTAGATTAGCTTAGTATTAGTGTAACTTGTTTGGTCGTTACCTCTTACCATACAGGAGCGGTGGAATTAGAGGGTTGTTAATTGGTGGATAACATTAGATTCCGAATTAATTAGGGAAGTAAGCATTGCCTCTTACCACAAAGTGGGTTTAATTAACATGTTAATGTCCATTAGGTAGACATCTAAACCATTCATTATCTTTTACCACATAGAAGAGGGTGTGATAAGTTTGCAAATAGGTTGGGTACTCGGTATAGAGACCTAGTCTATAAGTGATAGTTTACCCTTAACTATAATGTTTTCATGATGTTAAATTCTTAACTAACCTCTTTGAAACCTTAATCATTGTTCTCAAGAGTACTTTTCACTCTATTGCATTACTTGGTCTTTAGCTCTTGAGTTGGTTTAATTGTTAGTGATCTATTCTCTTTTATTTTATTAATTACTAGTATAGTTGTTTAGTTTATGTATCTGTTAATTGATTCATTGTCACTATTTTACACGCGTACACCTAATCGTAGTTCTCTCCTTCCTTGTGGTCGACTAGTACTCCTCACGTAGGATTCGACCCCTACGCGAGGAACGTAAGGAGACTCGTATCAAGTGGTTTCACAGCTCAAGGGTATTTCCAAATCAAGTTTTCAATTTTTTTCTTAAAATTAAGTTATCAAATTGTTTGATGTACGTAAGCCTATCATAAATTTGTCTTTTTAATTAGTGTTAAACAACTATATCTTTAGCTTTATTATTTGGATCGATTAGGATTATGCTTTGTTAGATTGATTTTCATCAAGTGGTCCAATTTGGATTTTGTTGTTTTCTGGTTCATGGAAAAAAGACAAGACAAAAAAAAATTGGTTCTTTGTTTATAGATATCAAGTGGATATCTAGGGTTTGTGTTTTGGTAATGTCGTCCTATTCCAGTAGAAGTGTAGATTATGGGTTAACATAGGATGATTTGAGTTGGACTCGACAGAATGAGTCTATGTCGTCTCCCATAGCTCAAACTTAGGATGAAATTGATCAAGAATTTCATGATGCTTTACGTGTAATGAGTAAGTCAAAAACCAAAACCAATTCAATGTGATAAATATCTTGCTTATGGTTATCATGGTTTTGAATGTTCAAATCATTTTGTTGTAGTTATCTTGGATAGTGTTGCTCAATTATAGATCTCAATGGTTATAGTGTTGATGATGTTACTATTGTTCAGGAGTTTTTCTTGGAAGATGTTCCATCAACCATAGTAATTGAAGTTACTCTAGTGGAAGTCAAATTATCACCAATGAAGACAATTCAAGAGGAAGTGGCGAATCCTATTCCAACACTTGAAGAACAATCTCCCGAGGAATTATTTTCTTTTGAGGCTTTACATAATTTTAATGTAATTGATGTTATTCTTTGCAAAATGGAAAGCAAGAAAAGAAAGAGATTGTTGATTTGAGTAGGAAACGCCATGAAGTGAGTGTATTCGAAAAATGAAAAAAGGAAAATACATTTAGTGATGGAGATATTATTGTATTATTTTCCTCCTTTTGTGCTAATGTTTTTACAGGTGTTCACAAACAAGATTTGAGATTCAATCTTCTTTAAGTGGGACGGATAGATAACGGATCAAGTGGGTGTGCAAAATCAAAGTTGTTCTTCTAATTTTTTAAGATAAATCATACATTTGAAAGCATAGAAGAGACAGGTGCCGGCAGTATGCTATGTTGCAACACAGGAGTTTGTGAGTCGCGACATAGGCCACTATTAGATTTTTTTTAGTTGAATAAGCTCAGCATCACGACATTGAGCATTCTGAGTTGTGATGCTAAGGCGTGCGGTAGAAAAAATTGTAATTTTTTTTATTTTAAATGTTTTAGTGTTTTATCTGTTTTGCCCTTTTGTTAAAGTGTTCTTTAGTTGTTGGGGCCCAATATATTATGTAATCTAAGCCGTCTTTGCTATGACTTTGTTGGTTTCTTGTCTAGTTGTTAGGGTTTATTTTGTTAGCCTATAAATAGGCTATTATACGTCTATTTTAATTAGACTTGAATTTGACAAAAGAAATAAAACATTGAATTGTTTTTCTTTCACTTGAGTTTGAATACCTGATGAGGGTTTTCATCTTGCTTGTGAGGGATATTTTTGAGTAGGAGATTCTTTTTATCTTTGTAATACGATTGAAGTAGTGAGGGATGTTTTTACCCTACTAATCCAAGCAATTATATTTTCGGACGTAGCACAAGATTCAACACGAACAAATAATGATGCAAAATAATAAATATATTGAACGTAAGTTTTGGATATATACCAATCTAACCCCCCATGCTTTTACAAGAAAATCAATTTAATCTAAGTACTTTTGAACTAAACCAATTTACTTGGTTTGCTATCAACAAAGAGTAGTAAACAAACTCCTAAAGGTTTTGCCTAAAGAAGTTTGGGTTTTCAATTAAGGTTCACTCCCTAAATTGAAGATAAAATTAAGCAAAGCTTAATGGATTCCTTGCTGGAAAATTCTTTATTCTTGATTGATTAAAAACGTTGAGAATAGTTTCTTTAAATAGGTTATAAGATAAAAAAACCTAACATTGACCTACCTCACGGCGCTGAACTTATTCAGCTAAAATAAAAAACCTAATAGTGACCTACCTCGTGACGCATGATGGCATATGTTGTGACGCAGTTGGACAGATGATGTGATGCATGAACTCCTGCATTGCAACGCGACGTACTACTTTTGTCTGTCTCCTCCAAACTTTCAAATGTATAATTTATCTTTGACAATTGGAATAAGCAAATTTGATTTTGCATGCCCACTTTATCCGCTATCTGTTGATCGTCCGAACCTATTTTTGAATAATTTAAAAATCTCTCCGGAATTTACATTTTGTCTACCCCTAGAAGTTTCGGCCGTTCGAATTAATTCGTACTACCAATTCAACCGTCCAAATCTATATGAAAGAATTTTGAAAAACTCTCTAAAACTTTAATTCGGACACCCCCTCAAGTGTTTCAGCCATACGAACCTTTTTTCCTGCGAGTAATGGCTAGTTTTATGAACTAAATGGTTTATCCCTCATTTACTCCATATATCATTCTATAAATACTAAATGTGAAAATAGCGGTTAGATTATGATCCAAGAGTTTTAAACTTATAAAAAACACTCTCCAAAACATCAAAAGAACAAAGATTTGCTCATCATTCATAAAGTTAAAAGATTGATCTTTTAATTTGTACTTCATTTTTTATTGAGCTAACCTTTCATCTTTGTAAATATATTTTTTGAGAAGAATTATTGTGAGGGATTCAAGTGATTGTATCCACCATATTATGAGGTCATTCCATTATTTATAATTTTAAATTAGTAAGTTTGAAAGGTTTCACCAAGAGGGAGAGTAAAAACTCAACTCATAGCTTGTGATAGCTAGTGAGTTAGTTTCACATTCTTTGTAAAAGTTTGGATCTCATCTTTGGTGAAGAGATCTTTTTAGTGAATTGGTGAAAGCCTAAACTATAGAGTTTAGGTAGTGGATATAGAGTTCTCCAAGAGGGATACTTGAACAACTCTAAATCCTTGTGTATTTTACTTCTTGTAATTCCTTTATGTCTTGTTTAATTCTCTATTGTTATGATTTATGTTGAAGTACTTAATAATCTTATTTGAGCTACATTTGAGATATTGTGGTGATTGGTCTATGAATAGAATTGTTTTATTAGAACTAATGCATTAGTGCACCAAACATACACACACATAGTACTTATTTAAATATCTTAAAGAAATATTTTTGTAACATAACTTATTCTTGTAAGATTTTTAATTGTCCAACCTAATTCAACCTTCTTGTAGGTTTCCCATAAGACTAACAAATGGTATCAGAATTTGGTCTCTATATATTTAGGTTTAAAAACCTTAGAGCAAAAATTATGGAAATCAACAATGTCATGTTCTTAGAAGGGCAATTCATAGTTAGATATCCCATTTTTAATGAAACTAACTATAAATGTTAAAGAGATAAAATTTAAATCTATTTAAAATTTATTAGTATACAATTATGGCATATTGTAGAAGAAGTACCCTAAAAGGCCTTGATCACTATAGATGAAGAAACTAGGGAGAAGAAAGAAGTTATAGACCAAAATAATGGAAGAAATCTCACCCTAAATGCAAAAACAACAAATCCATTATACAATTCGCTTACTGAAAGTGAATTTAGTAGAATCAAAGGGTGTAAAAATTCCTAAGAAATTTGGGAATAACTTAGGGAAGAATATAAAGTATTGGAGGATATTAGGGAAGAGAAAAAGTCACTACTTTTAACTCAATATAAAAGCTTTGAAATGGAAAGTTATGCATCTATTAATAAAATATGTTGTAAATTCAATAGCATAATTAAGTATTTGACAAAAATAAAAATGTTCTACCCCTTAAGTGAAAAAAAAGAAAAATATTAAATGCATTGGCTAAAGAATGGCAATCTAAAGCCATAGAAATTGAGAAAGCCAAAAACTTAAGGGAATTACCTACTGATCAATTGATTAGCTCGCTCATGTCTTTTGAATTAAACATTAGGTCAAAGCAAAAAGAAAAAAAAACTCAAAAAAATAAAGAAGAACATGGCTCTTAAAGCTTAGTTACATTGATAAAAGTGAAGAAGATTATGAAGAGAAAGGAGTTGCCAACATGTGCTTCATGGAAATGGAAGAAAATGAGGTAAGTTCCTCTTATAATTCTAATGATGATGTTGACGATTATGATGATAATGATGATGGTAATGATGATGGGCTCAAATTGTATGTAGCTAAGTTAATTGATGAACTCAAGAAGATTCAAAGTCAAAATAAAAAATTTAAGGCAAAATTAGAGAAAGATACTAATTTCAATCAAGACTTGATCATCAAATGTGAAAGTATAGTGAAGGAAAATGACAAATTGAAATTTGATAATGAAAAGCTAACCTTAAAAATAAGAAAGTCAAGGAAGAAATAAAAAACTATGATTTGGTTAGAAAAGAGCATATAGATATAAAGAAAAGAATTGGGGATCTTAACACTTGCTTAGCTAAATTCATTTAAGAAAAGAAAAATTTAGAAAATCTCTTAGGAAATAAAAGGTTTGAAAACAATATATATTGTTTAGGGTATATACATAGAGAGGAATCACAAAACTCACACCCTAAATTTGTTAGAACTAACCATAGTTCATATCATCACCATTATGATAGTAGAGTACAAAACTTTAAAAATGATTCACACTATTATCATTATGGATGTAGAACATATAATTTACATTATCACCATTTTAATAGTGGAATACAAAATTCGAAACTTAATATGGTGGTAATAGAATGAATTCATATCATAGAACCTCTCATTCGCTTTAATATAATATGATATGTGATTATTGTTGTAAGAATAGGCATATATCTAGAAAATGCTTTACAATGATAGAAGTAGAGAATGGAACAAAGAAATGAGTATAAAAACGAACTCTTGAGCATTATGTGCAAGTAGTTAAAAAATAATAAATCATTAAATGATCTATCTAAGAAAGAGATAAGCACCTAAAATTTAATATTTGAAAGACAAAATAAACAATGCATATACTTAAGGAGAGATTAATAAAAATGTTAAAAATGAATTGTAAACTTATATCTGAATGCTTGTTAGCTAAGTTTGACAATAGTTTGTGATAAGTCAGTTTTATACTGACGTAATGGTGTTATTTTCACTTGATTATTGCTGTGTTCTAGTGTATTTCGGGAGGAAATCGTTGTTGATTTGTAAGATTGTGTAATTGTCTGTGTGTAGAGTTATCTGATGAAAAAGGGTCGAATTCGGTGTTGTGCATAAGTGTTGCATGAAAATTTAAGTATGTGCATGGAGACATAGCATTAAGCACACACCTCGCATAACATATGCATATACTTGTTATACTATGCATCAATGCACCGCACAACACATGCCTTAATTATTGCACATGTATCGCACAACTCGTGCGTGCACCGCACAACACCATGCATGAATCCCCGGCACACATCGCACGAAGTTGCTACACACATGGGCACATATCGTACGCACACTACCGCTGCCATGCCGCACACAAGGTCCGCACGAGCTCGCATGCTTCCCATAAGAGCTCCGCAAGCCACCGCACACATGCCGCATAGGCCATGCATGCAATGACACACTTTCCGCACACTTTACCGTACGAGCATTGGTACCACAGCTGCCGCACATGCTTGCACACCATGCACACACTTGCTGCATAAATATGCACACACCAGCACATGCACTACACTCTTGCTGTACTACATGCACAGCAAAGCTCACTACATAAGCACATTGTAGGCACTTAACATGCACACTATAGCATACAAGTATTGCACAACTTTTGCTATGCTTAGGCATTACTCTTGCATTCACCTCGCACACAACCATGGGCGACATATATACACAAGCAACACTAGGCACATATACACAACTTTCTAGCAACACATGCATGCACTATATGCACTGCATATGCACACCCATTGTGTTACACACTCTTGCCACACCAACATGCACATGTTCACTCGGCACACTTCACTTACACATTAGACACAACACATGATGAGCACACCATGAAAAAGTTTCATGGTGCGACCGCATCGGGTGGCGGTACTGTGGAAACAATTTAATGATGCGGCCGCACTGTGGAAGAATTTGTATGGTGCGGCCTCACCGTGTAAGTAGCTTGTTTTGCTCTGTAAATTTTTCTAAGTGTTCTAATCTTACCTTTTCTTGTGCAGTGTGTTGAAGGCGTGTTGGCTTGTGGCTCAAGAGCGTTATTGCTGCAGCGGAGGCGTGATGCAGGTTGGCTCAGAGGTGTGGAGCTGCAGAATGTTTGCTGACAAGGCATGTATTACACGTGCACTATTTGGACAGTGGATTATATCAGTGGCATTTCTGTAAGTTAGTGCTTATTTTATGTTAGCGTGTAAAATAAGCTTTAGACCTCAATATATAGAGGAGTTTGTCATTATTTTGGAGGATTGGACACTTTTTGATAGATCGAGACTTTGACCAAATTTGAGAATTCGTGAGCGAGAGTTTTCTCTCTCTAGGATTTTCTCTCTATATTTTTAGCTCCGATTCCAATTCTGATCGGACTGTTGGGCTGATCGCATTATTTCGATTCACAATTAAGGAAGTTGTGAGCAATTTTCTTATGATTTTGAGCTCTTTGACACTGTAATCTGTAAATTTTTCCAATTAAACGAGATGAATTGTCATTTGCTTTATTTGCTACATTTTGATGATTGTGAGTCGGAAATGGTGATGTCCCACTAGATTCATGATGTCCTAGGGTTTTAAATGGATGAATGCATGATTTAGATGATTTGACGCTACGCAATTGACATTATCCATAAAGAATGAAATCATACTCTATTTCAGCTTGTGAATTTAGTTAAGTCTCATGAGTTCTCGTGCTATGTTGTTGAATTGAGCTTTAATTGCGGTCGACATTCTGAATTGTGGTGCGATTCACTGATATTTGTTGAGAATGCATGAGATGAGAACTGGAGGTATGAGTTATTGAGTCTTTCCACTTGTTTTACATGTTTGTCTTCTGAAATACAGTCGACATGCTGATTTTAGACCGCGGAAACTTAAGATTAAAGTGACAAAGAAATTCTCTGTAGTTAACGAAGACACAAGAACCTAAATTCAGGCTTTGCCATGGGAAGCTTTTAGGAATTGATTGTTATAGTAGTTAAACACGGAGAATTGAGATGTTGCAGCTCAGATTCATCGTTCTTAGGCCTCGCCATGGGAAAGAACAATGTTAGGAAGCTTAGAGTGTGGTGCTGTTGCCATGCCGGCTATAGGCTTGGCTTCTAGGCAATTAGGATCTCTTCTTGTTTTACATGTGTATCAATTGCATTGCACGAGTTATCTGAATTGAATTCATCCGGTAAAAGAACCCTAGGACAGCTACTCTATACTTGATTCACATCTCGTTACTGTTCTTGTTATTTTCGATTGCTTCTTAATTCTCTTTTCTTGTTATTGTTATAGCTTGTTCTTGTAATTTCGTTTCAGTGACAAAATCTTGAATTCTAGAAATCACCCACTTCCCTGAGGAACGAAACCCTCTCACCACAACTACACTAGTGTTAGGAATAAATTGGTGAACATACGAATAAACACATCAATTTTTGGCGCCACTGCCGGGGAAGGCACGGTTTCTTGAATTTTCTTATTTTGTTCTGTGTTTGTTCTGTTTTCTTTTGTTTAACATTTGCAATTCTTGTTACAATTGTTTGTGTTCTCTTTTATCGTACATTACCAGATCTCTTAGGTCTGCAGGAGAACCAGAGTATTATCTTGATCTTGAGTTGGGAAGAACTTTGAGAAACCAACAAAGAGAAAGGAGAATGGCTAATCAAGAAGCAAGACCACGAGATTTGGTGACCATTATGCCATTAACTTTGAGAATGGTTATGATCAACAAGACATTGATATGGAGAGCTATCATATTTCTACACAGATCGTGTCCATGATCACTCAAGGGCAATTCTTTCAAGGACTAGATAATAAGGATCCGAACGAGCACTTGGATTGGTTTTTAGGCCTTCGCAGTACATTCAAGCTTCAAAGAGTACCTCAGAGTGAAGTTCATAGATTTTTGTTTCCTCTATCTTTGAGAGTTAAGGAAAAGCACTGGTTCCAGTCTATTGGAGGCACTATTGCTGTGACATCTTTTGATGAACTCCAGAAGAAATTTTTTTCAAAGTACTTTCCACCTGCCAAATTAGAGAAAATGAGGATGGACATAATGAATTTTCAACAACATTAGGGTGAGACATTTCGTGAGGCTTGGGAACATTTTAATTATTTGATAAGATAATGTCCAAACCAAGACCTTGGTAAAATCATAGAATTGAACACCTTCTTTAAGGGACTTACTGCAGAGTCTTCAATGATGGTTAAGGCTTGTGTCAATAGAGCCTTGAAAGACAAAAGCGTTCCAAAAGTAAGGGAGCTCTTTGACAAAATTGCTGAGGATGAATATCTTTTCCCTGAGACTAGAAAACCGCATGGAAGGAAGCAAAGAGGCATCCTGGACCTTGATGATGAAACGTCCTTAAGTGCTAATTTGAAGCCCTTGCAAAACAACTGCAGACATTGAAGGCCTCACAAGCCAAAGCCATAGTACTCTCTTGTGGTTTATGCATGGGAGAGAATCACACAGATGAGTGTGCTATTACTACAGAGTCATTGCATTATGTCAAAAACTACAATAAGCCACAATACTCTGGCAGTTACTCTGGTGGTAATAGACCTTATGGTGGTGGCCAAAGCAATTGGGGACAATAAACTCAAAATCAAGGAGGCCCATATTTTCAAGGCAATGATCAAAGAAGGGCTTCAAATCCATCTCTAGAGTTTGATTCTCAACCACATGTACAAGAGCCAAGGAAGCCTTCAATGGATGACATGTTCCATTGTATCATGGAAAGGTTAGATACAAGTGAACAAAGATTTGTCATTTTGGAGACAACTGTAAAACATCACGATGCCACACTCAAAAACATTGAGATGCAGGCAGCTAGCCAATGCAGTGCATCATAGGCCCAGCAGATCACTCCCAAGTGACACAATTCCTAATCCTAAGGGTAAAGAGGTTTGTAATGTTATAACCCTAAGCTGTGGCAAACAACTGCGAGGAACTCACACAGAAGGCGAAATTGACCAACATGAAGCTGGAGGTGAAGTTGAGGATAATTGTTCACAGGTGGCCAAGGCACCTGAAAATGAAGGGGTAACGGAAAATGAAGGAAGAGAGGTGACTAAGAAGGTTAGAGGGCCACCAAGTCCTTACAATCACCCAGAGTATGCTCCTCGACCTCCATTTCTAGAAAGGGTGAAACCACTACCGAAGAGAGGGCTGCAATTTGACCGATTTTTGAACGTGGTGAAACAAATCAACGTGAGCTTACCGTTGCTAGATTTGGTGAGTGCCATTCCTAACTATGCAAAATTCCTCAAGGATCTCATTTCCAACAAGGAACAAATTCTGCAATACGAAGCTCCAATGATGCTCAAGGAGTGTAGTCAGGCTTGGGTGATGCACGATTTACCCCTTAAATTGAAGGATCCTGGTAGTTGCACCGTTACTTGTAGGATTGGCACAAGGTACTTTGAAAAGGCACTTTGTGATCTTGGTGTTGGAATCAACCTGATGCCCATTTTAATTGCAATAATATGGGTCTGAGTGAAAGGATTTGCCCTGTAGCGGTCACATTGTAACTTGCTGACAGATCTTTGGTTAAGCCCACATGCATGGTTGAGGACGTTTTGGTAATGATAGACAAATTCATATTACCAAAGGACTTCATTGTGCTAGACATGGAGGAGGACCCTGAAGTTCCTCTCATTTTTGGAAGACCATTTCTTGCCACTGGTGATGCATTGATAGGGGTGCGAAGCAAAACGGTAACATTCAAAATTGATAATGAACAAGTTTTTTTTATGTTAATTATGCGATGAAGAAACCAACCCATACATGTAGAACCTTGTTTTGCAATAAGGGTGATAGCATGGAACATGCATGTAGGTGATGAAAGTGTCAAACATGATGATATTTGCATTGATGAAGTAATTGTTTGTGATGACGAAATTGAGAGTGTAGAGTTAGATAATGAAGATTGCATGATTATTTCTAAGATTCCAAACCTAGTTGAATGTTGTGTTTTAGATGAGTTAATCTTTGAAATGCAAGATAAAGTTAATGAAATGCAAGATGAAGTGTTGGTAGAACCTACCTTACAGGAAGTATGTGCAACGAACTCTCAAAATAATAGTGATTGCCATTCTATATTTAATGATATTGATAGCTATGCATTAGATGCCTTTCCTCTTGATTGCCTTGTGAATTACACAGAGTCACATATTGTTGATCATTGTGATAGCATGAACAAAAATAATGTTGTAATTTCTAATGAGAATGTTAAAACATTGACTAAGACTCTTGTTGAGGCACCAATTCTTGAAACGGTGAATGATTCTAAATGTCTAGATGGTGACTCACAAGAAATGCAGAATGAGATACCCTTGTTAATTGATGATAAAGTTTTTTGTGTTGTTAACAAAGAAAAGACTCCAGAAATTCCCTATGTTAGTCCAGATGATGTAGATGTGCAAATTTTTAATTACATAGCTAACATGGTGAAAAATTGCTTTGTTGATGTATCTATTTTTTAGCTTACTGATGTTAATCTGGATGATGAAGATGTGATAATTCATCATAACATATCTAGCATGGTGGAGAATTGCTTTATTGATGCATCCATTATTGAACTCACTGATGAGTTTGTTGAGACCATGGATGTCCAACCCGTGGTTGAGCCTTACAGGGTCACAGAGCCTAGTACAATGGAAGAAGTAAACGAGGTGCCTTCAATGGGGGAGCCTCAGTGGTTCAAAGTGAAATTTGTAGAGGTTGCTTCCCTTGTGAATGAGTTTAAGCACCTCCTTAAAAATATTCCTCAGGTGCCCTATAAGAGGAAGACGAGTGCTTATGAAAGATCTTCTTTATGGTCTAGAGATGGATATTCCGAATTTTGAAGAAGAAGGCTTGATGAATATAGTCTAGCTGGAGACTTACAAAACCCATAACTACTTTTTTTTCCCATTAGCTTTAATAAAGTATTTTGGTTGAATTGATTTTTTATGTCTCTTGCATCTTGTTATGCTCACTAAGCCACTCATGTTTGTCAAGACATACACATGAAAGAAGTTGCAAGGGTAATAGGCCATGCCCACATGAGGCTAAGTGTGGGGAAGTGGTGCCATGGACCCCTCCCATGCTGAACAAAATCAATTTATTTTACATTTCAAGCATGAATGGTGCATGTGCCACTTAGTGTTACTAGTTGCATATTTTTACACCACCATGATTCTTAGTCATGGTGCGACACTTTGCTTGCTTGTTACCTCCATGTCATGTTTACTGTGTGTCAACATGTCGTGTACTTGAGTGTGTGATTTTCAATCAGCTTTGTTTCACCATGTGCAGAAAATGTTTCATGCTAGAGGGAACTATGGACAAAGACACTCCACCAAGCAAACATTGGAATTCATGACATATCAACACCAGGGAGCTCCTAAACCTATCTTTACTTTATATTGAGGACAATGTAAGTTTTAAGTGTGGGGGAGGGAATGTTCTATGGTTTGTGTCTCTTGGACTTTATATGCGTACTTTCTTGCATGAATGAAATGTTTGCTATAGTTTGTGTCTCTTGGACTTTATATGCTTACTTTCTTGAATGAATGAAATGTTTGCTATGGTTTGTGTCTCTTGGACTTTATATACTTACTTTCTTGCATTAATAAAATTTTTTGTGCTATATGATACAAAGCATGCTACTTTTTAGTTTTGTTGTGTTATTTTCAGCTTTTGCATGTTATAACCTGTATATGTTCAATTTTTCATTTTTTGTGCGAATTCTAAATTTTTTGTGAAATTTGGAAATTTCTGCGAATAAGTGATGTTTTTGAACACAAGTTATGTGTAATTGACATTTTGGTGGAAGAACTTGTCTATCCATAGAAAGTGCAATAGCACTGGCGTTGGATGTGTGTTTAAAACTTGAATAAAATGCTCAATGGTGAGAATAGTTCAATGCTAAGTGGTAGGAGTTAAAACCTTAGTGGGAAAGTTTGAACTTTAACATAGTTATTTTCAAGCACAAAAATGGAATACATACAAGGATTGTTGAACTTATGTGAAAAGGCAAGAAATAGAGAATTTTTGAAAATCTTCATTAATTATGTTCAGTGATCCTTGGAAACCTATAGTGACATTTAGGCACCAGGGAAAAATGATTTGGGGAAAAAGGCAGGTTATGCCAATGTGAAATTTGTTGCATGCTAAGTGCAAGGACAATGTTCCAAAAGCACATTTTATAAACCACTCCTCTGCGGGACTGCTCTACCACACTAAGTGTGCATCTTAAGAGAATAATCCGCATGAGTGGGGATGGAATTCAAAAGTCATAAAACTCGAGGCAATTATTAGGAAAGGCCAAGTAGTACCCCAGTGTAATAATGTCATGTGCGAAACGAAGGTAAAGCACTAAAGGATGACAACCTGGGGGAAAGAGTGGTAAGAAACGAGAGCAACCAATGATCCATAAGATGGTGCATTTATGTCTATACAGTGTTTACAAGTTGAGGACTTGAAAAGAAATAATAATAAAATCTTTGCATTCTCTACGATTGCTTTGATCATAAGTGAGACTTGTGATGTATGTAAGCCTTTTGCACACAACTCACACATCTATGTTAGAGTTTCAAATGAGGACAGCTTGGTTTTGATGATTGCCATGAAGAATTGAGCATATTCTTACCACTACAGTACAATTGGTTAAATAAGAAACATGCACATCCAATAATAGTGTGAAATGTTCTTGAAGTGGATAGGTAGGTTTCTCTACAAGAGTTCACTATGTAACGATGTGTGCTATGTGTTTGTGTATTGTTGTGACATTGTTTGAGGGCAAGCAAGAGTTGTTTAAGTGTATTGTTGTGTCCTTGCTTGAGGGCAAGTAAGAGTTCAAGTGTGGGGGAAATTGATAAGTCAGTTTTATACTGACGTAATGATGTTATTTTCACTTGATTATTGCTGTGTTCTAGTGTATTTCATGAGGAAATCATTGTTGATTTGTAAGATTGTGTAATTGTTTGTGTGTAGAGTTATCTCATGAAAAAGGGCTGAATTTGGTGTTGTGCATAAGTGTTGCATGAAAATTTAAGTATGTGCATGGAGACATAGCATTGAGCACACACCTCGCATAATATATGCATATACTTGTTATACTATGCAAGCATGCACTGCACAACACATGCCTTACTTATTGCACATGCATCGCACAACTCGTGCATGCACTGCACAACACCATGCACGAAAGCCCGGCACGCATCGTACGAAGTTGCTACACACATGGGCACATATCATATGCACACTACAGCTGCCATGCCGCACACAAGGTCCGCACAAGCTCGCATGCATCGCATAAGAGCTCCGCAAAGGCTGTGCATGCAATGTCACACTTGCCGCACACTTTACAGCACGAGCATTGGCACCAAAGCTGCCGCGCATGCTTGCACACTATGCACACACTTGCTTCATATATATGCACACACCAGCATATGCACTACACTCTCACTGTACTACATGCACAACAAAGCTCACTACATAAGCACATTGTAGGCACTTAACATGTACACTATAGCATACAAATATTGCACAGCTTTTGCTATGCTTAGGCATTACTCTTGCATCCACCTCGCACATAACCATGTGCGGCATATATACACAAGCATCACTACGCACATACACTCTACTTTCTAGCAACACATGCATGCACCATATGCACTGCACATGCACACCCATTGTGTTACACAGTCTTGCCACACCAACATGCACACGTTCACTCGGCACAAGTCACTTACACACAAGACACAACACACGACGAGCACGCCATGAAAAAGTTTCATGGTGATGCGGCCGCAACGTGGAAATAATTTCATGGTGCGGCTGCACCGTGGAAGGAGTTGCATGGTGCAGCCGCATCGGGCGGCCGTACCGTGTAAGTAGCTTGTTTTGCTCTGTAAATTTTTCTAAGTGTTCTAATCTTACCTTTTCTTGTGCAGTGTGTTGAAGGTGTGCTGGCTTATGGCTCAAGAACGTTATTGTTGCAGTGGAGGCATAATGCAGGTTGGCTAAGAGTCGTGGAGCAGCAGAATATTTGCTGATGAGGCATGTATTGCACATGCACTATTTGAATAGTAGATTATACCAGTGACATTTCTGTAATTTAGTGCTTATTTTATATTAGCGTATAGAATAAGCTTTAGACCTTGATATATAGAGGAGTTTGTCATTATTTTGGAGGATTGGAGACTTTTTGATAGATCGAGACTTTGACCAAATTTGAGAATTCGTTAGCGAGAGTTTTCTCTCTCTAACTTTCTCTCTCTAGGATTTTCTCTCTCTATATTTTTAGCTTCGATTCCAATTCCGATCGGACTGTTAGACAGATCGCTGTATTCCGATTCACAATTAAGGAAGTTGTGAGCAATTCTCTTACACGATTTTGAGCTCTTTGACACTTTGTAATCGGTAAATTCTTCCAATTAAACGAGATGAATTGTCATTTGCTTTATTTGCTACATTTTGATGATTGTGAGTCAGAAATGGTGATGTCCAACTAGATTCATGATGCCCTAGGATTTTAAACTGATGAATGCGTGATTTAGATGATTCGACACTACGCAATTGACATAATCCATAAAAAATGAAATCATACTCTATTTCGGCTTGTGAATTTTGTTAAGTCTCATGAATTCTCATACTGTGTTGTTGAATTGAGTTTAATTGCAGTCGACATGCTGAATTGTGATGAGTTTCACTGATATTTGTTGAGAATGCATGAGATGAGAACTAGAGGTATGAGTTATTGAGTATTTGCACTTGTTTTACATGTTTGTCTTCTGAAATGCGATTGACATGCTGATTTTAGACCACGAAAACTTAAGATTAAAGTGACAAAGAAATTCTTTGTAGTTAAGGAAAACACAAGAACCTAAAATCAGGCCTCGCCATGGGAAGCTTTTAGGAATTGATTGCTAGAGTAGTTAAACACGTAGAATTGAGATGTTGTGGCTCAGATTCATAATTCTTAAGCCTCGCCATGGGAAAGAATGATGTTAGGAAGCTTAGAGTGTGGTGCGGTCGCCATGCCGGCTACAGGCTAGGCTTCTAGGCAATTAGGATCTTCTCTTGTTTTACATGTGTATAAATTGCATTGTACGAGTTATCTGAATTGCATTCATCCGATAAAAGAACCCTAGGACAGCTACTCTATACTTGATTCATATCTCGTTTACTGTTCTTGTTATTTTCGATTGCTTCTTAATTCTCTGTTCTTGTTATCATTATAGTTTGTTCCTATAATTTCGTTTCTGTGACAACTTGAATTCTGGAAATCACCCCCTTCCCTGAGGAATGAAACCCTCTCACCACAACTACACTATTGTTAGGGATAAATTGGTGAACATACGCGAATAAACGCTTCAGTTTGATAACTAGGCTAAAGTGTGTCTTTCTATTAATATACTTTACCCTAATTTAGTTTAATTATGTAATCCTTTGAAATCTTGTGATGATTTCTTTGAGTTTATTGAAAATGAAGAATTATTGAAGTGAATTGATTATTGATATGAGTTTATTATTGTATTTGAACTAGAAATTATGTTTTCTTGTCAAAAATTAGGTCGTTGGTAGGTGGAAAATAGTCTAAGAAGAAGGGAAACTTTGTCAAAATGTTTCAAAATTGTACACTTAATCAAATTTTTGAGGTTTGAAGAAATCCAGAATCTAGCCATTTATAAAGTTGCAAGGAGCGAAAGGTAAGCCCTTAAAAGGATGGTCACTAAGAATAAATTGGTTTAAATTTATTTTATGTTATGTTTAATATTAATGTTATGTGACAATTTGACATCAAATCTTATTGACATTTGTCTTTGTACGTATTTTAATTTTATACTTTTTGTTGATGTAAAAAATTAGAGAAGAAAAAGAAAAAAAAAGAAGTTCATTTGGTGTCATGTGGTATAGAGTTTCGTTTAAGTGGTATTAAATTCAAATGCTGAATGAAATTTTAGTATAAGAGTACAATTTCAACAAGTGACATTATTTCAACCTTTTATTTGTTTTGATGAAGAGCTTTCATTTCTCTAGATTTATTATAATTTTATTCATATTTTGTTGATGACAAAGAGGGGAAAATTAGAGGCAATTATGTGAAATTAGGGGTAATTTTCTGAAATTAGAGGCAATTATGCAATAATATTTATGTAAAAATATCAAATGAAAAGAAATTAGGGATTATGTGATGTATCCCATAAAAGATATGAAATGACAAGGGGAAGACAATGGGAAGAAATAAAAATCATATATTGAAATAAAAATGGGGAGAATAAACATACATTTAAGAGGATTTGGATCTCACCTTTGGTGAAGAAATATTTTTAGTGAATTGATGAAATCCTAAACTGGAGAGTTTAGGTAGTGGAAATAGAGTACTCTAAGAGGGAGATTTGAATCACTCTAAATTCTTGTGCATTTTACTTCTTGCAATTCCTTTATGCCTTGTTTAATTCTCTATTGTTATGACTATGTTGAAGTGTTTAATAATTTTAATTATGCTACATTTGAGATATTGTGGCGATTGATCATTGAATAAAATTGTTTTATTGGAACTATTACATTGGTGCACCAAACATACACACATACCAAGTATTTATTTAAATATCTCAAAAAAGTATTTGTGTAGCATAACTTATTCTTGGAAGATTTTTAATTGTCGAACCTAATTCACTCCCTCTTAGATTGTTCATAGGCCTAACAAAATCACTAAAAGTCATTTTTCTTCAACAACTCAGTTAAAGGTTTATTTTTAACTAACAACACAAGAGAAGAAAATAGACTATTGTTGTGAAATATAATTCTTCATTCCAACCTTTTAGTTACTTATTTTTCAATATCTGATTTTCAAGAATGAGAATACCTATATAGGGTTTTAGTTTGATAGGCCAGGATAATGGTTTTAAGGGATTTTCATGGTCTTGACTTCTATTAGGAGGTAGAGATTGTGGTATAGAAAATACAATAGAATATTGTTCCAATAACTTTGAAATCTTATGAGTAACAGTACTGTTCTTTTGCTCAATTTGAGAAAAAATAAGAACATTGTTACCTCTTTGTTGGTCAAGTTGAAATAATTTTACATGCTGCTATCCAATAAGTGTCATTGTTGGATGTTGCACTTTTCTTTAATTTTAACACAACGCGTTGTTCCTCCTATTATAAATGCACACTGAACATGTGGAAGTTAAATACTATAAGACTATAATTCATCATTCAATCTACTCCTAAGATCATATGCCAGCCTCCTATTTTGATGATCCTTAGGTCATATTTAACCTTGAATCTTCCATTGTACTTTAGGAAAAACTCTAGAACTGATAATAGTACTCCTATATGCTATTGTAGCCAGCAATGGTTTAACTTCCTTGTGTTTCAAGGATAACTGTTATGTGATATGAGAATTAACATAGCTATCTGATAAGTTGGATTTATACCAACTTATATATGATTATTTCACTTAGCTTTTGCCTTGTTTTTCATTCAATTGTGTAGTGTTTTGTGCCATGTTGTGCATTTATGTGGTTTATAACTTGATGTGTTAAAATGGAGAAAAAGTGCTAAAATGTCGATCAAATGAGTCAAGTGTGTATGTGAAGTCCAAGAACAAGGAAAGAATTGGAAAAGGATGGAAATGATGCTTTGAGAAAACCTAAACATGTTAATAGGCTTGAATTAGGGTTTTGGGCAGATTTGTTGTGCAACTTCATTTGAGTGTAACTCTTTCAATACTAATCCAAATGACGACATCTTGGATGTTCTGGAAATCTCTTTGAGTGTACTTCATTTATAATGTTTTAACTTTCTTCTAATTCTGTGTGCAAGGATGACAAACGGGGGCGTCTTTCCAATTGCTACTTCAGGTTTTTTATACTTGAGTTCATATTGCCACAGTTTGGTAGATTGTCTATATCTTGTGCTACAGACCTCCAATAAAGCTGCTTCTTGAACCAATGGAAAGCCAAGAGAAACATCTAAAAATTTAATGTTTACCACAAAGTCGAATTCAGAGGCTAAGACACGTATATTTTGCTTGGAAGTAGTTTGCAGTGCTGGAACGGTGGCATCGCACACACATGCACTCACCTCGCCCGACACATGCATTCACCTTGCACACTCATGCACACCTCGTCGCACAAACTGTGCGACGAGCTCACTTCGTCGCACACCAGCAGACCACCTCGCCGCAAAGGAAGCTCACCTCGCCGCACACATATGCACACCTCGTCGCATGCTCATGCGACGAGCTCATGCGGCGAGCTCACTTCGTCGCACACAGCTTCACCACATCTCGGTATTTTGGCCATAACATTCTTGTCAGAACTCCAAATTGGGTGATTCAAAATGCTATGGAAATCTAAGTCATAAGGCTACAACTTTCATGTTTTAAGTTTTCCTGAATTCACAATGAATCTAAGCCAGATTTTGGTTGGAAGTGGCTGCTTGTTTTTGCATTGGCACATTAGCACATTTGTTCACAATTCCATTTTGATGCTCACACACTCATTTTGTGGGCAAGATGACCTCGCCCTTTGTTTTCATGTTGTCCAGTTTAAGAATGGAGAATAAAATTCATTGCAATATGCTTGAGTGTGCATTACATACTTTGTGTTTCACAATATTTCATGATTCATGCCTTGTTTGGTTAACACTTGATCTTATACTTATTCTTCACACTTCACTCACCATTTATCATTCACTTCATCTCTACTTCACTCTTCATCGCATTTCACAACAGCACTTCTCACAACACTCAACACACTATATTTAACTCACATAAAAAATACTCAGTAGAAATGTTTTCACACAAACCGTGTCTTCTACTTGCTACCTTAACGAATATGTTTGTGGTTGTGTGTTTCTGAGAGCTCAACTCTGTGGATTCAAGGTTTTACAATGTGGCTTCCATTGGCCTCATATCTTCATGGATGCAAAAATCTGGGTTGGAAACTGTGATCGTTGTCAAAGAACTGGAAACATTTCTTCCAGAAATGAAATGCCTCTAAACAACATCCTTGAAGTGGAGATATTTGATGTTTGGGGTATTGATTTCATGGGTCCTTTTCCGAAGTCATTGCCAAGCTCCCTCCACCTACCAATGTAAAAGGGATCAGAAGCTTCCTTGGTCATGCTGGATTTTACAGAAATTTCATTAAGGATTTTTCCAAGATAGCTCGGCCCTTGTGTAGACTCTTGGAAAAAGATGTCAAGTTTGAGTTTGGAACAGAATGTGTTGAGGCGTTTGAGGCCTTAAAAGCTAAATTGTTGGAAGCTCCTGTTATAGTCACTCCTCAGTGGGGTGAACCGTTTGAAATTATGTGCGACGCAAGTGACTATGCCTTGGGAGCTGTCTTAGGCCAGATAAGAGACAAGGTGTTTCACACTATCTATTATGCTAGCAGGTTACTGAATGAAGCACAAATGAATTACACAACTACAGAAAATGAGATGTTGGCTGTGGTCTTCGCATTTGATAAATTCCGTGCCTATCTTCTGGGGTCAAAAGTCATTGTTAATACAGACCATGCGGCATTGAAATATTTGCTTGCAAAGAAAGAGGCAAAACCACGTTTGATTCGATGGGTGTTGTTGCTCCAGGAATTCGATGTGGAAATCAAGGAAAGGAAAGGCTCTGAAATGTGGTGGCGGACCACTTGTCAAGATTGGAGTCTCAGGAGCAAGACTCGCCTGACCTTTTGGTTAAGGAACATTTCCCTGATGAACAAATTTTCAAGATGGAAACAAAGGGGTTGCCTTGGTATGCAGAAATTGCAAATTTCGTTGTAGCTGGTCAAATTCCTTCTTATTTTTCTAGTGACCAGAAGAAAAGATTGCGAAGTGATGACAAATATTACTTCTGGAAGGACAATGCATTATATAAGGTGTGCAGTGATCAAGTGATACGAAATGTGTCAAAGAAGATGAAAAGGAAGACATTTTGAGAGCCTGTCATGAAGGACCCTGTGGGGGTCACTTTGGCTCAACGAGGACTGGATTCAAGGTTTTACAATGTGGCTTCTATTGGCCTCATATCTTCATGGATGCAAAAATCTGGGTTGGAAACTATGATCGTTGTCAAAGAACTGGAAACATTTCTTCCAGAAATGAAATGCCTCTAAACAACATCCTTGAAGTGGAGATATTTGATGTTTGGGGTATTGATTTCATTGGTCCTTTTCCGAAGCCAGGAGGATTGGAATACATCCTAGTTGCTGTGGATTATGTGTCAAAATGGATTGAAGCCAAGGCTCTTGCTCACAATGACGCACGCAGTGTTACTGCATTCTTGAAATCACATATCTTCACTCGGTTTGGTGCTCCCAGGGCAATCATATCTGATGGTGGCACTCATTTTTGCAATAAGCTTTTTGAAGCTCTCCTAGCTAAATATGGGGTAACACATAAAGTTTCTACTTCTTATCACCCACAAACCAGTGGACAAGCCGAAATTTCAAACAGAGAAATCAAAAGGGTTTTGGAGAAGGTTGTTAACCTTAGTAGGACGGATTGGTCTTCAAAGCTAGATGATGCCTTGTGGGCATATAGGACAGCTTACAAAACCCCATTGGAGCTTCTCCATTTAGACTAGTATTAGGGAAGGAGTGCCACTTGCCAGTTGAGTTGGAGCATAGAGCCTATTGGGCGATTCAGAAGCTCAATTTGGACTTGAATGGAGCACAATCAAAACAAATGATGGATTTAAATGAATTAGATGAGTTTAGGTTCAATGCATATGTGAATGCAAAAATGTACAAGGAAAGGACAAAGAAGCTTCATGATGTAAGGATTCAATCAAAGAGTTTTGCACCAGGACAATTGGTTTTGTTGTACAATTCTCGTTTAAGGCTTTTTCCAGGGAAATTGAAATCACGATGGAGTGGTCCATTTCGTGTTATTGATGTAAAGCCTTATGGAGTTGTGGAGATTCAAAATGACAAGAATGGCAATAAGTGGAAGGTGAATGGTCACAGGCTTAAACCATACCTGACCTCTGAGGACAAAGGCATTGCTAATCTAGCACAAGCCCCACAAGAGCTTTACTTGGATGATCCGTTACCTTCACAATGAGCCATGAAGCATGGTCGGGCTGAAGACCGTAAACCAAGCGCTCCTGGGAGGCAACCCTGATTTTCTTTCTTTATCTTGATTTGTTGTGATTTCTCTTACTTGTTAATTTTTAGTTTTTGTCTAACATAGTAAAAATTCATGGCACAATCTCAGAACATAACTGGTGGTTACATTTTACAGATTCTCATAGTGATGATGGTCGTCAATAATAAAGGCAAGAAGTGAATCTTTGTTTTTTTTCAATCCATTAGGGTAAAATGCAGTTTCACATTGTTTACAACTAAGGTAAATGCTCTGATGGTAAAGCTTATTTCCAGTCCCGTGAACTTGAGAGCATTATTGATGCATTATTGGTTTGGACGGTTTTGACCAGGTTCCTTTATTCTTGCTTGTTATTTTTCTCACGGGGGCCGTGTCTCTATACAAGTGTGGGGGGAGTTGGAACACTCGAGTGTGGATTCCACGTTTATGGATCACAATAGTTGTGTTTTGAAAGAGTGTGTTGCTATGTTTGAATCTAGGGTAGCATTAGTAGTAGTAGCATGGTAATAGTATTGCATTATTTTGTCTAGCACTTTATTAGGTAAGTGTAACGTCTTGATGATTGTGTTTGAGTATATTTGGTGGTAATATGAAATTAGTGTTATTGTGAATATTTTTGTTAATTTTTCGGTGAGATTTTGTTATTTCTTTTAGTTTTTTTTAGTAATGAAGATGAGCTTTTGGTACACATGCATTGATGATGAGGATATCTACTCGTTCTGAACATGAGTTAATTGAACTGAAAAGCTGCAAAATGCATTCACGAAAGAGAAAAGAAAAAAAAAACAAAACAAGCTCACATGGAGTCATGAAATGGAGAAGTGGTGTAATGAGCCATGACAAGACTTGAAGGCTGCATACATTATGTGAATTGCATAGAAGTGAGGTAGTGTGTCGTGTGCTTAAGTGGCAGAGAGGAGATGTTATGCATGTGAATAAAAGAGGGACCCGTTTTTGTTTTATTGTCATTTTATTTTTATGGTTGTGGGAACATTTATGTCTTGAGTTGACCGGTTGAAAGCATTTACATGACTTCTCTTCCTTTGTGTTTCTATAAATGTAAGAAGTATTACTTGTTGTTTCAAGACATCACAAGTAGGACACACGAGTTCGGTGATATTGAGGCCATATTGCTTACATTGAACTTCTCCATTCCATTTTCTTCCAAGACTAAGTTTAAGCTCTCCACAAAGGTATTTCTCATTACTCTTTAAGATTTGTGAACTTTAATGTAGTGTGAAACGTTCAAGTGAAGAATGTAAGAGCATGGAAATGATGATTTGTTGCTAAGATATTGAAAATAATGAGCATGCAAGATATCATGTTGATTAACCAAGAGAACAAGTGCATGATAAGTGTGGGGGGGGGGGGGCGATTCAAAATTTTGATTTTCAATTGTTCCAGCTTTGCCATGTTTATGTGTTTTGAGCAGAACTTGAGTTTGGGATGTTGAAAATGCATGCTTCCAGTTTCCGAATTTAGCCAACATGATGATCTTCAATGTTTATGTTGTACATTTTTGCTAGTTGTGAGTGGAAAATAGGCTAAATTAGCTTAGAATGTGAATTTCATGCTGAAATCAGAATGTGAAATCCTTGAATCTGCCCAGTTTGTCACCATTCGGTATTCTTGTCATAATTTACTCAATTGTGGTCCAAATGACGTGATTCCAATTGGAGATTGTTGCTAAGAGATAGGACTACGATGTTTATGTTGGGCACGTTTGCCAGTTTTGACTAAAATGTAGTCTTATTTTCGAGACAAGGCCGTGTGCATGTTATTGTGTAGTCTGAAATTCCTGGAATTTGGCCTGTTTGGAGTGCCTCGGTTGTTTGGCCATAACTTGTTCAATGTTGGTCCGAATGCTGTACTTTTTGTCCCCAAATTCAGCTAAGGTTGTGCTTTACAAATTTGCAGTAGCAAGTCTTGACTAATTCGAACTGTTTCACTATGTCTTTTGGTCTATGGCTTGAAGTGACAAGGCTGAAATTTGCAAACATTTTGTTACACTACATTTCAGGAATGATGAGATTGCAACTTGGATATATCTTGTTTACATTGATTATTTCCAGCTCTTAGAGTGAGCGATGTTATGATTTTGTACATTTGAGGTTTTACATAATTGTGGGGATTTATCTTGATTGACATGTTATAGTCTTGGAAGTTTGGAATTGGATAAGTTCATATGTGTTTGAGAAAATGAAAGAAATGTAAATGAGGATATGCAGTTCGTTGTGTTATGAGCTTTGCATCTAGTGGTTGGAAGGTCTTCCTTGTTTATGATTTGTTTGAGAAAATGGAAGTTGGAAGTATCTAGTTAAAATTTCAATGTTAACTTTTTACTGATGTTGTTTGGAAAGTGAGTCTTGACATTTCACACTTTGAAAGATTATTTGGCAAGTTGTGTAAATAATTCACGTGGACTGAATTGTTCCTTTGTTGTGGTTGATCTTCACAGTATGACACCAAAAAAAGACTCCACTTCCAACAAGGCTTCAACTTCAAGAAAAGGGAAAGGAAAGATTAAAAACCACCAGTCGTTGACTCTGATTCAGAGTACTTCCCAGATGAAGATTTGCCTTTATTCGAGGACCCTCCTCAGTATACCATGCGAGCTCAAACTCCAAAGAAGAGGAAGGGGTCATCTAGTCAAGATAGTGAACCTTCGGTGTTCTTAGACAAAAGGGCTCAAAACCGATGGGAGGATGGAATTGGCATGAAAAAACTTCATTTGGAGAGGGCATTTGCTGTTGAAGGAGGTCCATTTGCGTAGTTGATGGCATTTCACTGCTTTGATAAGAAACTCACAAGTGCACCAGGCTTTTGCAATGCTAGTTTGGCGAGGGAATTTTACGCTAATGCAAAATTTCCAAATAAAGCTGAAGAATTCTTTGTGCGAGGGAAATGGCTACAAATTACCAGTGAGCTCATCAACAATCATCTCGGCACTCCACGTTTTTCTCATGATCCTTTACCATTTTCAGACAATGATGACTATGATCAAATGTTGACAGAAGAGTTGGCTTTACCCGGGACTAAATGGGAATTAAATACAAGGGGAGATCGCAAACATATCCGAGGGGAATGGCTACGCAGTGATGTGAAGATCTGGTTGATGTTTGTTTTGTATCGTCTTAAGGCAAGCTTACAATCTACTGAAGTTCTCCGCGATCGGTTGTATTTGATATTGGCTATTCGTGGGCGGAGACCACTTGATGTTGGGCGTATAATTCTGTCAAGTATTCAGTCTGGGATTGCCACGGATAATGCAGCTCTTTATTTCCCTGTCTTGTTGGAGGAGATCTATATGGCTCAAGGAGTGGACACTGAAGCTGGAGAGTGGCGTAGGAATCTAGGGCCAGTTGGGACATCATTTTACATCAAATACCAGGCACTGGAGAAGGAAATGAGAAAAGCAAAGAAAGCTGGAACTAAGAAATCTAAGAGCAAATATGGCCTTTCACCTTCTGAGGCGGAAGAAAAACCACAAATGTATGATTTTAGTGCTTTGCAAGGAACAATACAGGAGTTCCAACATTCTGTGGAGAACCGTTTTCAGGATTTCCAACAATCTGTGGATCAGCGTTTCTCGAACATGGAGGAGAGGTGGGAACGGATGCATGAAGGCATGGATAATATGCAACACGAGTGGTCAACACATGCCTCAAATATGGACCATAAATTGGATGATATGACCTCAGTGGCACAGCAACAATTTCTTTTTTTTTAACTTATATGTGTTAAATCACTTAGCTTTTGTCCTGTGTTTTAGGCAAATGTGTCATGTTTTGTGCAATTTTGTGCATTAAGGTGGTTTGCAAGTTGAAAGTGTTTAAATGGTGAAAAAGACCAAAAATGATGTTCAAATGAGTCAAGTGTGTATTTGAAGTTCAAGAACAAGGAAAGAATTGGGAAAGGTTGGAAGTGATGCTTTGGGAAGCCCTAAGATGTTAATAGGCTTGTTTTAGGGTTGGGGCAGATTTGGTATCTGAATGTCATTTGAGTGTAACTCTTTCAATACTAATCCAAATGAGGAGATCTTGGATGTTCTGGAAAGCTATTTGAGTATACTTCATTTCTTATGTTTTAACGTTCTTCTAAATCGGTGTGCAAGTAGGAGAAACGGGGGCATCTTTATGATTGCTCCTTCAGGTTTTCATACTTGAGTTCATATTGCAACATTTTGGTAGATTGTCTATATCGTGAGCTACAGACCTCCAATTAAGCTGATTCTTGAACCAATGGAAAGCCAAGCGAAAGATTTAAAAACTTTATGTTTTCCACAAAGTCCAATTCAGAGGTTAAGACACACCTATTTTGCTTGGAAGTAGTTTGCAGTGCTGGAATGGTGGCATCGCACACACATGCACTCACCTCGCACGACACATGCACTCACCTTGCACACTCATGCACACCTCGTCGCACAAGCTGTGCGACGAGCTTACTTCGTCGTACACCAGCAGCCCACCTCGCCACTCAGGAAGCTCACCTCACCGCACACACATGCACACCTCGTCGCATGCTCATGCGACGAGCTCATGCGGGGAGCTCACTTCGTCGCACACAGCTTCACCACATCTCAAAATTTTGGCCATAACTTTCTTGTCCGAACTCCAAATTGGGTGATTCAAAATGCTATGGAAAGCTAAGACATAAGCCACAACTTTCATGTTTTAAGTTTTCCCGAATTCACAATGAATCTAAGCCATAATTTGATTGGAAGTGGCTGCTTGTTTTTGCATTGGCACATTAGCTTTGTTCACAATTACATTTTGATGCTCACACACTCATTTTCTCATGTTGTCCAGTTTAAGAGTGAAGAAGAAATTTCATTTCAATTTGCTTGAGTGTGCATTACATGCTTTGTGTCACAATGTTCAAGTTTATGTTTTTGCATGCTTAACACTTTATCCATTGTTCCTTCATACATTCTTCACACTTCATTCACCATTTATCATTCACTTCATCTCTACTTCACTCTTCATCGCATTTCATAACAGCACTTCTCACAACACTCAACACACTACATTTCACTCACATATCACAGCCTCACTTCCCACATACTTCACATTCACTCACAACTCATAAACACTTCACACATTCACCTCATTTTTGCATGGCGAGACCTCGCCGCGAGGTCTCGCCCACAACACTTTACAAGGCGAGGTCTCGTATCGAGACCTCGCCCACAAAACTTTACAATGCAAGACCTCGCCGCGAGGTCTTGCCCTCACACACTCACACCGCGAGACCTCGCTATGAAATTTTCAGCTTTGTCGCACTTTAGTATATTGGCTTAACTCTCTCGTCTTAGCTCCGAATTGAATGATTCAAAAGGCTGTGGAAAGCTAACACACAGGGCTATAACTTTGGTGTTTTAAGTGTTCCCAAATTCACAATGCATCATGGTCAGATTTTGGTTGGAAGTTGCTGCCTTGGGAACTCTCTGTTGGCTGATGAAAACTTTTCTAAGTGCTGAGATGTTTTGGTTGTGTGTTCAGGTAGGAGCAAAGGCGTGATCACGATGGCTTGAAGGCATGCTTGGACTGATGGAAGCGTGCAAGGGAAAGGCTCAGAGGCGCGTTATGGGTGGTGAAGACGTGATAGCTGTTGGCTCAGATGCGTGATGGAGCACTGTTCTAGAGCTGATGCCTTGATTAATTTGTTATATTTTGTGGTGTATTTTGTAAGTGTTTAGTATTTTTCATTTTCGTATTGATTACGTTTCTATACCCTCTATAAATAAGAGGATTTAGTTAGTTTTAAGGGAGATTCTAGATAGTTAACAGACTTTTGAACTAGAGAGAGAAAGTTTCTCTCTCTAACTTTCTCTCTCTAGGATTTTCTCTCTCTAGATTTTCTTCTCCGATTTCAATTCCGATCACGACTTTGTACCGGAGATTACATATTGAACTCAATCGAAGGAGCATTTGACATTCCTCTACACTTTCAATTCTGGTCGAAATGATGAGATTTCGGTTGATATGGAAAGCTTGTTGTGTATACTTTAATTGTCATGTTTTAACGTTCTCTAAATTCTGTAGGCAACCATGAGAAATGAAGACTTCTTTGTTAATCTTGGATTAGGGTTTTTTAGGGTTAGATCATACTGCCACAGTTTGGTATAGAGTTCATAACTTGAGATGTAGACATCCAATTTTGATGAATCTTGAACCTATAGAAAGCCAAAAGAAAGCTCTACAACTTTCATGTTTACTGAAGAATCTAATTCAGAGGCTAGGCCAAACAAATCTTGCATGGAAGTCGGTTGTTTGTTCTGGCCTAGCAACCCTTGCACTCACCACAAGCTCTCACACGCACACTCATGCACTCTGATGAGAATGAGCCCGTGTCCATGTCCATGGTGTTTAAGTCAATTATTCATCCTGAAAGTTTCTATCACGTTTTGGTATTCGGGACGTATCTCAATCGATATAACTCCGAATTACGTGATTCAAGAAGCCCTAGAACGATAACAGATAGGTCTACAACTTTTATGTTTTACATTTTACGAGATTCGGAAGTTAGCATCGTCAAAAGTGCCTACCAAGATGAGTGACGTGATTCTGGCAGATTACAGTCGCGAATCCATGGACTACATTGATGACCAAGTAATGGCGTATTGGGCTTCATTAATTGTTCACGCCACTTTTAATGTTTTAATTGGGTTTATTTAAGTTGTAATAATTAAAGTCCATTAACATTGATTAATTGGGCTTTAGTTTCGGTTTTTAGGAAACTTACTTGTCCAATTATCTTACATGATAATTAGGAAGGTAATCTTTTAGGAAACTTTCAAGTTAGCCAAGAAGTCAAATCGTTCCGTATTTAAGGGTGGCCATTGTAACGTTTTTCAGATAGATGAAATCAAGGAATTCAATATCCTTTATTCTTTTGTTGTCTTGTTTTCGCATTGTTCTTTTGTGATTCGTGCTTGTTCGGATTAATTGTGAAACAACAATCCAAAGGTTGTGGAAAACGTGTGGAATAGAACTCAAAAGCTACTCCATTCGTATCAAGTGGTATCAAAGCAAAGGTTGTTTCCAAATTCAAGGTAATCCGTTTACGTTCTTGTTGTTTTGTGCTTCTTGTGTTGTTTTCTTGCTATTTTTTTTGTGTTTTTTTGGTGTCTACATTCTACACTTTTGAATTGTCTTCATAGTGTTGAATTCTTTGTGTTTTCGTTGATTGAGTCGCACGTCAAAAAAAATATTGCTAGGTTTCATCAAAAGTTTCCAAAAAACATTCGTCAGAAAAATCAGATTTTTTTCACCCAGTCGCGACAGTTTCGGCCGTCCGAAACTCAGACAGGCGTCCGAAACTAGCGTCCGAAACTCAACAGAAAAGTCGTCGTCCCAGGAATTTTAAGTTTCGGCCGTCCGAAACTAGGGAAATCGTCCGAAACTAGCGTCCGAAACTCGGCAGAGAAAAAAAAATCAAAACAAAAAAATCAAAAAAATATATATATATATATCTTCGGACTTGTCATTATTTGCTGTTTTAATTTCCATTTGAAAGAACTAAGTGTTCTTAAGTTGAGTTTGAAAATCATCAATATTGATCGTGACAAATCTTGCTTGGGTGAAATCAAAATATCATTCATCTTACTTTCTTGCCTAGTTGCTAATTTCGTAGTTTTCTGAAATAAATCAAGTTATACCCCATAGTGATCTTTAAAATACTCTTGTGATGTGTTTCTTTTCAAACTTCTTTGGTTTAACTTGTGTGAATTGACTTGTTGAACTAAATTGGTTGAGATTTGTTATATAAATTGTTAAACGGTAAGTTTCAATTAGTCTGAGAGAAACATTATTGAAAGATTAGATAGGGTATACACGAGAAAAGCCTTTATACTAGAGAGGAGAGCATCTACTCACCCAAATAGTGAGAACCCGAGAGGATTATATACTATTTTCTTCTTGTTTTTACTAACTTGCAGGTACAAATGGAGGATTTTAAAACCACTTCTACATCATGTGAAAAGGTGTTTCAAACAAGGTGCAAAGTGTAAGATAAAGTATGTGTTGTGGTGATTGATTGTGGAAGAAGCTCTAACTTTGCTAGTGAGCTAATGGTAGAAAGGTTAAATATGCAAACCACTCCACATCCAAATCCTTACTTGCTTCAATGGAGCAATAATTGTGGTGAAGTATGGGTGTCCATGCAAGTCAAGGTTGCATTCTTCGTGGGCAATTACAAAGATGAGGTACTATGTGACATATTTCCTATGCAAACAGCCCATCTTTTATTGGGGAAACCATGGCAACTTGCTTGCAAGGGTGTTTATAATGATATCAAAAATTGCTATTCATTCATGAAGGATGGTAAAAAGTTTAATCTTTGTGCTTTAACGCCCTGTGAAGTTTCTGAAGATCAAGCTAGAATTGCTAAAGCTTGTAATGACTTGAGAGAAGAAAAAGAGAAAGAAAAGTGTGAATTGGAAAAACAAAAGAGGGAAAAAGAATTGAAAGAAAAAAATGAAAAAGAAAGTCAAAAGAGTGACTTAGTTAGCATAGGCTGTGAGCGAAATAAGTGTAATAGAAAGAGTGAGCATGAGAGTTCATTGAGAGCTAAACAACAACATCTTGTACTTATGAATTCTAGTGATCACGATTTGTATTGTTTGTTGCCTAGTTCTTTTGTTTTGCAGTTTTATGGAGTTCCTAGACATCTAATGGAGATGCAAACAACTCATTATCAATTGGAAGGAGTCCAATCTGTCTTAGCTTGTTTTCCACAAGGTAAGCAAGGTAAGTTAGGTAAGTATGAAAGCTTTTTGATTGATTTCAATGGTTTATATGACAAGAACTTTGATAACGTCATTCATATTGATTTTCAAAGTTTACATCCTGTTTTGAATCAATTTCAATGTCTTTCACCTACCTTTGAAACATTAGTTCGAAAATTTTTACCATGTGAATTAAAGCCTGATGGTTTGTGTTTTAGTAAGCAAATTCTTTCACATAATTCTTCAATTATGAAATCTAACTATTTTGTATTGAATGAGTTTATGTATAGTTTCTTAACATGCTATGTTGCTTATCTAATACATGAATTATATTTGATCTTAATGTTTATCATTTTGAACTTAATCAATTCCTTGTGTATAAAGGTGTTAAATATATTGATTATACTTATTGGAATGATTTTTCCTTTGAATTTTTGGTTCGTGAGTTTGTACTAGTCATTGTCAATCCGTTCCTTAGCCAAAATCATCAAATTCCAAGAGGTAATCAAGTAGTTCAACACTTGTCTGGTAAGTTATCTACATTCTTAAGTTCTTTTCAATTCCAAAAGGTAAAGTATGGTGTTAACATCTATTTATTAGATTGCTTACATTCTGTTTTTAATCTAAGGAATTGTATTTTTATAATTGATAACTTTCACATGTTTGAAAATTATGTCCAACGATTTTGTAATTTACATTCTATCCGAGATGCATATATGTTTAGTTGCTATGAATATTCTTATGTATCTTTAGATAATCCTTTTAGTTACATTCATATATGTTTAAGTTCTTTTCTTACATTACATGTTAATAATAAAATTGTTTTCTATGCTAGTACTGGTGTATCTATGCATGATATTACTAAGTTTATTTTAAATACTTCCATATTGAGAAAATTACTAAATTCGTTTTTACATGAAGTATTAATATTGTTTCATGATGCAAATCAGAATAACTTGTTGCATTTAATACATGATGTTTATTTGCATAATTGTTATGAATTTTCTTTAACAATATCGTGTTTATATGCTTCATGCATACATAAATATTCTGCCAGAGAAAGTTTATCTTATCCACTTGTTTTGATCTCGCAGAATATTAAGCATTGTTGGCCGAGAATTGTTTCATTCCAACTCGACTTGATTCTTATGGAGTTCGTCATATTGGTGTTTGACCCTGGAGCTCAATTTCAAGATTCGAGGACAAATCCTTTCGAGGAGGGAGGGAATAATGAGAATGAGCCCGTGTCCATGTCCATGGTGTTTAAGTCAACTATTCATCCTGAAAGTTTCTGTTACGTTTTGTATTCCGGACGTATCTCAATCAATATAACTCCGAATTACGTGCTTCAAGAAGCCCTAGAACTATAACAAATAGGGCTACAACTTTTATGTTTTACATTTTACGAGATTCGGAAAATAGCATCGTCAAAATTGCCTACCAAGATGAGTGACGTGATTCTGGCAGATTACCGTCGCAAATCCATGGACTACATTGAAGACCAAGTAATGGTGTATTGGGCTTCATTAATTGTTCACGCCACTTTTAATGTTTTAATTGGGTTTATTTAAGTTGTAATAATTAAAGTCCATTAACATTAATTAATTGGGCTTTAGTTTCGGTTTTTAGGAAACTTACTTGTCCAATTATCTTACATGATAATTAGGAAGGTAATCTTTTAGGAAACTTTCAAGTTAGCCAAGAAGTCAAATCGTAATTTGCTTCTTGTTTCCTTTTCCTGTTTGGCCATGGCCGAATTCTTCCCTATTTAAGGGTGGCCATTGTAACGTTTTTCAGATAGACGAAATTTGATAAAGTTTAGCTTTGCTAAAACCTTTTTCCAGCTGTGATAAGTTGAGAGAAAACGTGAGAGTTCTTCTATGTTTAGTTGAACAATCATAAGACCCGCGAAAACCTTAAGTGAGGAGCTTTAGGTTGAGCTTACCCGTTCTAGATTTATAGAACACGCCGAACTGAGGAAGTTTAACTTTTGATTTACATTAGTTGGCTGAATCTATTCGTGTTAACGTTGGGGTTTGGTTGATTTCTTCCAATCCTTCTCGTTCAATATCCTTTATTGTTTTGTTGTCTTGTTTTCGCATTGTTCTTCTGTGATTCGTGCTTGTTCGGATTAATTGTGAAACAACGATCCAAAGGTTGTGGAAAACGTGTGGAATAGAACTCAAAAGCTGCTCCATTAGTATCAATGTACTTACCGCACCTCACTCGCACACACTATGCGGCGAGCTCACCTCGCCGCATGTATTACGCACTAGCACTCGCACACTAGTCCCACACACTTCATGCGACGAGATCACCTCGTCGCATGCACTCACGCACAGACATTGCGGCGAAGTCATTTCGCCGCAACACATTTGCGCACAACCAACGTGCGGCGAGGTCACCTCGCCGCACGACCCTCGCACGCATCACGCACAAACTTCATGCGACGAGCTCACCTCGTCGCATGAATTGTGCACATTTTGTTTCGCAACATTTGCACACACACTCAACACTTACTTCACTCAACACACACTCACTGTTATTGCATCTTAAAGCATACATTTTGCAAGGTCATGATTTGAGAAGGGTTTCATGTGTTTGAAAACATTTCAAGATTGAAGAGGGAATTGGTTGTTTACTATGGCATTTATCAAAGTTCATGTCTTACTTTGCTTGATTATTTTTCATGGACTTTCATCTTCATCAGATTGTGTCCTTGATATGCACATTGCATTTGCATTCACCGATTTTCCATCTCATGATTTATCATTCTCACCATTTTCATCAAGAACTCATTTTCAATCACAACTCACAAACACTTCACAATTCATTCCACTTCAAAAATTCACAATACCACTCTCATTGTTACATTTTCATTTCACAAACGTGCACACATATTCACAAGGGCGAGACCTCGCCGCGAGGTCTCGCCCACAAACAATTAACACGGCAAGGTCTAGCCGCGAGATCTCGCCCACACCACTTTGCACGGCGAGACCTCGCCGCGAGGTCTAGCCCACACACGCAATACACGGCGCGAGGTCTCGCCGCGAGACCTCACCCTATGAGTTTTCGTTGGCAGCAAAGCGGCTAAGTGTGGGTTCTTAGTGGTACACATGGGCAGTGAAGGCGTGGAGGCAGTTGGCCCAATGGCACACTATTGCTGAGTTCAAAAAGAAAAAGTGGAAACTGGCAGATTGAAGGCGTGACTTGTCCAGGATAAAGGCGTGATAAAGCTGAGCACACGAGGGTTTTGAGAGTTGGTTGGAGGCGTGATTTTCAGAAGCTAGAAGGCGCAGAAATGGATTGAAGGCGTGAAGACCACTGGCTCAAAGACGTGGATATGAATTGTTGAAATACGAGAAGTTTTATGCATTTTGACTTGTGTTTGATTGAATTACACTTTGTTTGAGGTTGCCATGCTAGTTCAAGGTGTGAAACAACATTAACAGTGGAAATAGTGTAAATAATATACATGATGAACGATATGGAGTTCCTTTGCCTGTTTGTTCTTGTACACGATTCGAGATGTGGTCGACATGCTAATCAAAGATCATTGAATCTTCAGAATTAGATAAAGGAAGACTTCATGAAGCTAGCTTAACTGAAGACACTCAAGTTAGGCCTCGCCATAGGATACTTGAGAAATTGCATAATTAATAGCTAGAAACATGAAGTTGAGATGTTGCGGTTTGATTTCATTTCACTTAGGCCTCGACATGGGAAAAGTGGAGTGTTAAGGGGTACAGAAAACACTGTGGTCGTCATGCTAAGTGTTAGCTAGACTCCTAGGCAACAATGATCTCTTCCTAATTAGTATTTCATGAGGTCAATTGCATAGTAAACGGTTTGAACTCTCAGTAGTCTGATTCAGAAACTCTAGGACATCTGCTTGAATTCCTGTGAATCTCATTTGTCATACTTGCAAGTTAACTTCTGTTTTGAGTGTTGAATACTGCTTTTACTTTACTGAGTTGATACTGTGAAACTTTTGTTACATTCTTGAGAAACATTTCAAATTCTTGAGCCATTATCTTCCCTGAGGATACGATCCCTCTCATCACATCTACATTAGTGAGTAGGGTTAAATTGTGCAAGTGCGCGACATACTTGTCAATTTTTGGCGCCGTTGCCGGGGAAGACACGGTTTCTAGAATTTGATTAAGTGATCTTTGAGTTTCATTGTTTAGTTCTGTGTTGTTTTGTTTTGAGTTGTTTACTCGGTTCTTATCCTGTTATTCTTTACTGTTTTCATTGTTCTTGTTGTTGCTTGTGGTTTTTTTTTGTTCTTGTGTGTAGTTAATTTGAAGTTTTGCTTTTGTGTTCTGTTTTATTCGGTTATATTTCACTCTTGGTGTATTGTATGCCCAGGTTAGGATCCTTTGGAGATCCTGAGTTTGGATTGGACTAGAATTGGCTAAAACCTTGAGAGTTCAAGCCAAGCAAAGAGACGTGGCTGCCCAAAGAGTACAAGTACCTCGTTTTGGTGATCATTATGCTGTGAATTTTGACAATGGATTTGGACAGTAAGACAGACGTTGAGAGCTACCACATCCCTACACAAATTGTCTAAATGATCACACAAGGACAATTTTTCCAAGGATTAGACAATGAGGACCATAATGATCATCTGGACTGGTTCTTAGGTTTGTGTAGCACATTTAAACTTCCAAGGGTGGAGAGAAGTGAAGTGCACAGAATCCTTTTCCCTCTCTCTTTGAAAGGTAAAGCAAAACATTGGTCTAAGACCATTGGGGGAGCAGATGCAACAATTTCTTTTGAGGAGCTTCAGAAGAAATTCTTGGCTAAATATTTTCCACCAGCTAAGCTTGAGAAGAGGAGAATGGAGATCATGAATTTTCAACAGCAAGACAGTGAATCATTTAGGGAAGCTTGGCAGAGGTTCAATGACTTAATTCGTCAATGCCTCAATCATAACTTGGGAGAAATCAGAGAATTGAATACGTTCTTCAAAGGTCTCACACCTGAGTCCTCTATGATGGTTAAAGCTTGTGCCAATGGTGCATTGAAGGATAAAAGTGTGCCTGAAGTTCGTGAGTTGTTCAACCAGATTGCTGATGATGAATATCTTTTCCCTGAAACCTGTAAACCTCATGGCAGAAGACAAAGAGGAGTTCTTGATGTAGATGAGGAAACTTCACTCAGTGCAAAATTTGAAGCCCTTGCCAAGCAAGTGCAAACTTTGAAGGCTACTCAAATAAAAGCTCCAGTTATCTCTTGTGGATTGTGTAAAGGTGAACATCATACTGATGAATGTGCCATCACAACTGAGTCTATTCAGTACGTGAACAATTACAGTAACAAACCTCAGTATGGAGGGAATTATTCTGGGAACAATTACAATGGAGGTAACAAACCATATGGTGGACAAGGCAATTGGAATCAACAACAAAATCAAGGAGGGCAGTATTATCTAGGAAATGACCAGAGGAGAGCAACCAATGTACCTCCTGGTTTTGATCATCAAGCTAGTACCTCAGAGCAAAGAAAGCCATCGGTTGAAGACATGTTCAAAAAGTTGATAGAGAAGATGGACAAAAATGAACAAAGGTTTGGAGGCTTGGAATCCACGGTTAAACATCATGAAGCTACTTTGAAGAATATCAAAATTCAACTTGGTCAACTTGCCAATGCTGTGCATCAAAGGCCAAAAGGAGCACTTCCGAGTGATACAATTCCAAATCCAAAAGGAAGAGAAGCCTGCAATGCCATCACCTTGAGGAGTGGAAAACTTTTGCCAGGAAACAAACCTTCAGAAGATAAGAGTGATGGCCTAGAAGAAGACCAAAAAGATGAAGCTGAGAGAGTCCTGGAACTTGAGAAGGATGGTGAGCAAGAGGCGAGTAAATCTGAAAAGAAGAAAGTATCAGCAAGGGTAGGAAACGATTTAACCAAAAATTCCAATCCTTATAACTTTCCAGATTATGCCCCAAAGGCTCCATTTCCAGAGAGGAAGAAACCTCCACCTAAGAAGGGACCTCAATTCAATCGTTTCTTGGATATGATCAAACAAGTGAATGTGAATGTTCCTCTGTTGGATTTGGTGACAGCCATGCCGAAATATGCTAAGTACCTAAAGGATCTCATTTCAAATAAGGAGCAAATCTTGAGGTATGAAGTTCCAATGATGTTATCCGAATGTAGTCAAGCATGGATGGTGCACAAATTACCTCCTAAGCTAAAGGACCCAGGCAGTTGTACCATTCCATGCAAGATTGGAACTAGACATTTTGCAAAAGCACTTTGTGACCTCAGAGCTGGGATCAACCAGATGCCACTTTCTATTGCAATAAACGTGGGCTTGAGTGGAAGGATTCGACCAGTTGCAGTAACACTTCAGTTGGCAGATAGGTCCTTGGTGACTCTCACAGGCTTAGTGGAGGATGTATTGGTGGGAATTGATAAATTTACCCTGCCCGTTGATTTCATTATTCTTGATATAGAGGAAGATCCAGAGGTACCATTAATTTTTGGTAGACCTTTTCTAGCTACTGGTGATGCATTGATTGGGGTAAGAAACAAAACTGTCACTTTTAGAATCAACAATGAAGAAGTTGTTTTTGATATGAATTATGCTATGAAACACCCTTTACATGTTGGATCTTGTTTTGCCATCAAAGCTATAGCATGCTCTTCGTTGCATGAATTGAATGATAACATGATTATTCTGTTGTTGATGAGTTGAATGTTTGTGAGAATGATTGTGAAGAGATTGATTTAGATGATAAGGATAAGAAAATTATTTCTGAAATTGAAGATCTTATTGAATATTATTATTTGGAAGAGTCAATTTGTGAATTGCAAAGTGATGTAGTGGAAGTTAAAATGCATGAAGCTGTAGGAGAAAATGAACATGAACCGTTTGTGTTGACAAATGTGTTGACTAATGAAATTTGTAATCCCACTGAGGTGAGGAAGGAAAAGTTTATTTGCAGGAATGAAAAGCTCTTACCTTCCATTGTGGTGGCACCAAAGCTTGAGTTAAAACCCCTTCCTCCTTATCTCAAGTATGCTTTCTTGGGAGAGGGTGAAACATTACCAGTTGTGATATCTTCCAAACTTGAAGCATGGAAAGAGGAAAAGCTTTTGGAAGTACTGAGGCAACATAAATTGGCTATTGGATGGACAATTGCTGACATAAAAGGTATTAGTCCAAGTTTGTGTATGCACAAGTTCTTGCTTGAGGAGAATGATGTGCCAGTGAGGGATAGACAACGAAGACTCAATCCACAAATGAAGGAAGTTGTCAACAAAGAAGTGATAAAGTTGCTTGATTTTGGAATGATTTTTCCCATCTCAGACAGTGAATGGGTTAGTCCTGTTCAATGCGTTCCGAAAAAAGGAGGGGTCACAGTTATAAAGAATGATGCAAATGAGCTTCATGCAACGAGAATTGTTAGTGCTTGGAGGGTGTGTATGGATTACAGAAAGCTCGACAAGGCAACGAAAAAGGATCATTTTCCTCTTCCATTCTTGGAACAATTGTTGGATCGAATTGCGGGCTGTTTGTTCTTTTGCTTCTTGGATGGCTACTCTGGCTATAATCAAATTGCAATTGATCCCAAAGATCAAGAAAAGACGACTTTCACCTGTCCCTTTGGTACATTTGATTATAAAAGAATGCCATTTGGTCTATACAATGCCCCTCAAACTTTCCAAAGATGTATGATGGCAATATTTCATGACATGGTGGAATCGATAATAAAGATCTTCATGGATGACTTCTCTGTCTTTGGGATGACCCTTGATGGATGTTTGGAAAACATGGCAAAGGTATTGAAGAGATGTGAAGAAACAAACCTTGTGTTGAATTGGGAAAAATGCCAGTTTATGGTCCAAGAAGGAATCGTGTTGGGACATAAAATTTCTCATGTGGGGATCGAAGTGGATAGAGCAAAGATAGATGTCATTGCCAAGCTCCCTCCACCTACCAATGTAAAAGGGATCAGAAGCTTCCTTGGTCATGCTGGATTTTACAGAAATTTCATTAAGGATTTTTCCAAGATAGCTCGGCCCTTGTGTAGTCTCTTGGAAAAAGATGTCAAGTTTGAGTTTGGAACAGAATGTGTTGAGGCGTTTGAGGCCTTAAAAGCTAAATTGTTGGAAGCTCCTGTTATAGTCACTCCTCAGTGGGGTGAACCTTTTGAAATTATGTGCGATGCAAGTGACTATGCCTTGGGCGCTGTCTTAGGCCAGAGAAGAGACAAGGTGTTTCACACTATCTATTATGCTAGCAGGTTACTGAATGAAGCACAAATGAATTACACAACTACAGAACATGAGATGTTGGCTGTGGTCTTCGCATTTGATAAATTCCATGCCTATCTTCTGGGGTCAAAAGTCATTGTTCATACAGACCATGCGGCATTGAAATATTTGCTTGCAAGAAAGAGGCAAAACCACGTTTGATTCGATGGGTGTTGTTGCTCCAGGAATTCGATGTGGAAATCAAGGAAAGGAAAGGCTCTGAAATGTGGTGGCGGACCACTTGTCAAGATTGGAGTCTCAGGAGCAAGACTCGCCTGACCTTTTGGTTAAGGAACATTTCCCTGATGAACAAATTTTCGAGATGGAAACAAAGGGGTTGCCTTGGTATGCAGAAATTGCAAATTTCGTTGTAGCTGGTCAAATTCCTTCTTATTTTTCTAGTGACCAGAAGAAAAGATTGCGAAGTGATGCCAAATATTACTTCTGGAAGGACAATGCATTATATAAGGTGTGCAGTGATCAAGTGATACGAAATGTGTCAAAGAAGATGAAAAGGAAGACATTTTGAGAGCCTGTCATGAAGGACCCTGTGGGGGTCACTTTGGCTCAACGAGGACTGGATTCAAGGTTTTACAATGTGGCTTCTATTGGCCTCATATCTTCATGGATGCAAAAATCTGGGTTGGAAACTATGATCGTTGTCAAAGAACTGGAAACATTTCTTCCAGAAATGAAATGCCTCTAAACAACATCCTTGAAGTGGAGATATTTGATGTTTGGGGTATTGATTTCATTGGTCCTTTTCCGAAGCCAGGAGGATTGGAATACATCCTAGTTGCTGTGGATTATGTGTCAAAATGGATTGAAGCCAAGGCTCTTGCTCACAATGACGCACGCAGTGTTACTGCATTCTTGAAATCACATATCTTCACTCGGTTTGGTGCTCCCAGGGCAATCATATCTGATGGTGGCATTCATTTTTGCAATAAGCTTTTTGAAGCTCTCCTAGCTAAATATGGGGTAAAACATAAAGTTTCTACTTCTTATCACCCACAAACAAGTGGACAAGCCGAAATTTCAAACAGAGAAATCAAAAGGGTTTTGGAGAAGGTTGTTAACCTTAGTAGGACGGATTGGTCTTCAAAGCTAGATGATGCCTTGTGGGCATATAGGACAGCTTAAAAAACCCCCATTAGAGCTTCTCCATTTAGACTAGTATTCGGGAAAGAGTGCCACTTGCCAGTTGAGTTGGAGCATAGAGCCTATTGGGCGATTCAGAAGCTCAATTTGGACTTGAATGGAGCGCAATCAAAACGAATGATGGATTTGAATGAATTAGATGAGTTTAGGTTCAATGAATATGTGAATGCAAAAATGTACAAGGAAAGGACAGAGAAGCTTCATGATGCAAGGATCCAATCAAAGAGTTTTGCACCAGGACAATTGGTTTTGTTGTACAATTCTCGTTTAATGCTTTTTCCAGGGAAATTGAAATCACGATGGAGTGGTCCATTTCGTGCTATTAATGTAAAGCCTTATGAAGTTGTGGAGATTCAAAATGACAAGAATGGCAATAAGTGGAAGGTGAATGGTCACAGGCTTAAACCATACCTGACCTCTGAGGACAAAGGCATTGCTAATCTGGCACAAGCCCCACAAGAGCTTTACTTGGATTATCCGTTACCTCACAATGAGCCATGAAGCATGGTCGGGCTGAAGACCGTAAACCAAGCGCTCCTGGGAGGTAACCCTGATTTTCTATCTTTATCTTGATTTGTTGTGATTTCTCTTACTTGTTAATTTTTAGTTTTTATCTGACATAGTAAAAATTCATGGCACAATCTCAGAACATAACTGGTGGTTACATTTTGCAGATTCTCAGAGTGATGATGATCGTCAATAATAAAGGCAAGAAGTGAATCTTTGTTTTTTTTTTCAATCCATTAGTGTAAAATGAAGTTAAAAAAAATTGCTAGGCCAGAACAAACAACCAACTTCCATGCAAGATTTGTTTGGACTAGCCTCTGAATTAGATTCTTCAGTAAACATGAAAGTTGTAGAGCTTTCTTTTGGCTTTCTATAGCTTCAAGATTCATCAAAATTGGATGTCTACAGCTCAAGTTATGAACTCTATACCAAACTGTGGCAGTATGATCTAACCCTAAAAAACCCTAATCCAAGCATAACAAAGAAGTCTTCATTTCTCATAGTTGCCTACAGAATTTAGAGAAAGTTAAAACATGACAATTAAAGTATACACAACAAGCTTTCCATAGCAGCCAAAATCTCATCATTTGGACCAGAATTGAAAGAGTTATACGCAAGACAAGTTGAACAACCAAACTGCCCAAAAACCCAAATTTGGCCGAATAAGCACTTTCAGTCCCTTCATTTTTCAACCTAGACACACATCACTTCATTTTCCATCATTTTTACCCCCTTTGCACCATTTAAACATTATCAGCTAGCAACCCACAACTATGCGTAAAACAACATAAATCACCACACATTTTGCATCAAACACAAGACAAAAACTCAGAAATGTAGCACAAAATAGTTGGTATAAAACCAACTCATCAAATTCCCTCACACTTGAGCTTTGCTTGTCCTCAAGCCAACTCACACTTCACAACCACTTAGCACTAAACTTCTCTCCTTTGCTCAACTTGTTCTTCCATCCAGTTCATCCAAACAAATTTTTTCATGCATAAAACTCATAACAAATCCTTAACTCCAAACCATCAAACTTTCGCTCAAGTTATCAAACCAGGCACGATGAATAAAGACCAAAATATCATGCGTGCCGTGTGTGCTGAGGAATACTGATCCACCTATTCTCATGCATACATTACCTCTTTTGTTCCAACACATCCCTTATCATAAACAATCACAATATCGACACACAAGAACTCAATATTCACACAAGATCAATGGTCGCACATTGGTGCTTCTCTTCATTGATTTTATATCTCTTTTGCTTTTGCACTTTAGTGCTTGCTTTTGTTCCAACACATCCCTTGGCATAAACAATCACAATATCCACACACAAGAACTCAATATTCACACAAGATCAATGGTCACACATTGGTGCTTCTCTTCATTGATTTTATATCTCTTTTGCTTTTGCACTTTAGTGCTTGTTTGTGTTTTTTTTTCAACTTTATTTCACACATTGGTGTGCTTGCCTGGGTCTTTTGGCTATTTTTTTCCCACTTAGCCAAGGGTATTTCGGCTTTTCATTCCCAATTGCCAAAGGCTTTTTCTTCCATATCATTTCTTGTGTGGCTAAAAGTCCCTGGATGTCTTTAAAGGACTATCTATGCTAGAGCAACCAAAACAACCGAATTAATGCATAACAACAAGAACAAATTGAAACAGTTTCCTCCTATGTCCAAGAACAAGTTTTGCATGGCATATCTATCTTACTTTAACATGAGGCCTTGTTTAACAAAATGTACTAATTTCATCAAGATTGGAATCAAAGATCACAAAAAGTATTTTCGCATACAGAAAATGAAAATAAAACTTGATGAACCACAAATTTTGAACAAAGAATTCCAAAGGAGCCAAAGCCTAGTACAAAGTGTTCTAGACCTTACAACAACTTACACTACCCCTAAACTTTTATTCAACATTCATTTACTAGACTCACTACCCACACACTTAGAAAAATAGTAACTACACTAATTATTCAAATTCAACTTCTAAAGAAAACATCACACACAATGTCTCGGCTTCACTTCACAGAACTTCCAAACTCGAACTTCAAGAAATACTTCAACTTCAAGAAACTTCACACAAGCTTCAACTCGGAACTAATCCACAACATCTCATTAATATAAAAGTCGGGAAATCTTCAAGACAACTCCCAGCATTCGAACCCCCCTTTCAACAATATAAAGCACCCACATGCTGCTAAAAAAATTAATCCCCCTTTTCAACAACCAAAGCATCAAACAATCACAGCAATTTCCTCAACATCAAGCCAATCATAAAAATAAAACAACAATTGACACCTCTTCCACCCCCTACACTTCAAATAAGCATTGTCCGCAATGTAAAAAGTCTAGGAATGAGGGGCTCCTTGGGAAGATGAGGATGGAGCCGAGGAAGAAGGAGATGCAAATGAGGCTGCCGTTGAAAATGATTGACCCCCCGTTGAAGCTGCTGTCGCAAAAGAGGGAACACCAAAAGGCTGAGCCACATAATGGAAAGGACCATGCACTGGGTCTTCAAGAGGTTGGCCAGATGCTATCAATAAAAACCTCGCTGTTTGCATGAACTCAGGATTCGGGACGATCTCTGGAGTTGGAGACATTGAAGGGATTCTTCCAAATGTAGGCAATGATGGAAGGGAAGGCATTGCAGTCACCCCCGCTGGCAGCTCATGAATAGCGCCACTAACAACATCCATTGAGAGATTTGGAATACGATATCCAGTCAATTAAGCATATGTTGGCGTTGGTTTTGGGGGTCTAAAATCACTATGATAGTAAACTGCCATCTTGTTACATTTGTCCAATGCCAGCTGCATCATCATCTGTCGATGGTATAGTACTTCAAACTGTTGCTGTGCCACTGAGGTCATATCATCCAATTTATGGTCCATATTTGAGGCATGTGTTGACCACTCGTGTTGCATATTATCCATGCCTTCATGCATCCGTTCCCACCTCTCCTCCATGTTCGAGAAACGCTGATCCACAGATTGTTGGAAATCCTGAAAATGGTTCTCCACAGAATGTTGGAACTCCTATATTGTTCCTTGCAAAGCACTAAAATCATATATTTGTGGTTCTTCTTCCGCCTCAGAAGGTGAAAGGCCAGATTTGCTCTTAGATTTCTTAGTTCCAGCTTTATTTGCTTTTCTCATTTCCTTCTCTAGTGCCTGGTATTTGATGTACAATGATGTCCCAATTGGCACTGGATTCCTACACCACTCTCCAGCTTCAGTGTCCACTCCTTGATCCATACAGATCTCCTCCAACAAGACAGGGAAATAAAGAGCTGCATTATCTGTGGCAATCCCAGACTGAATACTCGACAGAATTATATGCCCAACATCAAGTGGTCTCCGCCCACAAACAATTAACACGGCAAGGTCTCGCTGCGAGACCTCGCCCACACCACTTTGCACGGCGCCAAAAATTGATAGGTATGTCGCCTACTTGCACAATTTAACCCTACTCACTAATGTAGATGTGATGAGAGGGATCGTATCCTCAGGGAAGGTAATGGCTCAAGAATTTGAAATGTTTCTCAAGAATGTAACAAAAGTTTCACAGTATCAACTCAGTAAAGTAAAAGCAGTACTCAGCACTCAAAACAGAAGTTAACTTGCAAGTATGACAAATGAGATTCACAGGAATTCAAGCAGATGTCCTAGAGTTTCTGAATCAGACTACTGAGAGTTCAAACCGTTTACTATGCAATTGACCTCATGAAATACTAATTAGGAAGAGATCATTGTTGCCTTGGAGTCTAGCTAACGCTTAGCATGACGACCACAGTGTTTTTTTTACCCCTTAACACTCCACTTTTCCCATGTCGAGGCCTAAGTGAAATGAAATCAAACCACAACATCTCAACTTCATGTTTCTATCTATTAATTATGCAATTTCTCAAGTATCCTATGGCGAGGCCTAACTTGAGTGTCTTCAGTTAAGCTAGCTTCATGAAGCCTTCCTTTACCTAATTCTGAAGATTCTACGATCTTTGATTAGCATGTCAACCACATCTCGGATCGTGTACAAGAACAAACAGGCAAAGGAACTCCATATCGTTCATCATGCATATTATTTACACTCTTTCCACTGTTAATGTTGTTTCACACCTTGAACTGGCATGGCGACCTCAAACAAAGTGTAATTCAATCAAACACAAGTGAAAATGCATAAAACTTCTCGTATTTCAACAATTCAGAACAAGTATGAACAATTCTTTAAAGATTAGGTCAATTGCTTAGCTTTTCCCGGTTCAAATTCACAGTAATGCGATCATAACCCTAGGACATCACCAATTTAGCCAGATAACTCCATATTCAACTCGTAAGCATTAAATTCCAACATTAAACAATTGAATTCCATCAAATTGAGAAATTTCACCAATTGAAGTGTAGAGGAAGGTCCAATGTTGCTTCGATTGAGTTCAATATGTAATCTCCAGTACAAAATTAGCGATCATAATTAAATTCGGAAGAGAAACTATAGAGAGAAAAAATAGATCTCGACAGATAAAAATGAAAGATAAGAACTCCCGCGCTCTAAATTCAAAAGATGGTTAGCAATTCTAGAATATTCGTCCCCCATAAAAGCTAACTAATCCTCTATATATAGAGGTTACTAGAATCGTAAACAGTACGCAAACGTAAAATGATTAAGTATTTACAAAAATACCACTGCTTTTAAAATAAACTGTCAAAAATCAATTCATGCACAAACATATCCATGTCTTTGAGCTAGTGGTCTTCACGCCTTCAATCCATTTCTGCGCCTTCCAGCTTCTGAAAATCACGCCTCCAACCAACTCTCAAAACCCTCGTGTGCTCAGCTTTATCACGCCTTTATCCTGAACAAGTCAAGTCTCCAATCTGCCAGTTTCCACTTTTCCTTTTTGAACTCAGCAATAGTGCGCCTTTGGGCCAATTGCCTCCACGCCTTCACTGCCCTTGTGTACCACTAAGAACCCACACTTAGCCGCTTTGCTGCCAACGAAAACTCATAGGGTGAGGTCTCGTGGCGAGACCTCGCGCCGTGCATTGGGTGTGTGGCGAGACCTCGCGGAGAGGTCTCGCCGTGCAAAGTGGTGTGGGTGAGATCTCGCGGCGAGACCTCTCCGTATTAATTGTTTGTGGGCGAGACCTCGCGGCGAGGTCTCGCCCTTGTGAATATGTGTGCACGTTTGTGAAATGAAAATGTAACAATGAGAGTGGTGTTGTGAATTTTTGAAGTGGAATGAATTGTGAAGTGTTTTTGAGTTGTGATTGAAAATGAGTGATTGATGAAAATGGTGAGAATGATGAATCATGAGATGGAAAATCGGTGAATGCAAATGCAATGTGCATATCAAGGACACAATCTGATAAAGATGAAAGTCCATGAAAAATAATCAAGCAAAGTAAGACATGAACTTTGATAAATGCCATAGTAAACAACCAATTCCCTCTTCAATCTTGAAATGTTTTCAAACACATGAAACCCTTCTCAAATCATGACCTTGCAAAATGTATGCTTTAAGATGCAATAACAGTGAGTGTGTATTGAGTGAACTAAGTGTTGAGTGTGTGTGAAAATGTTGCGAAAAAAAATGTGCACAATTCATGCGACGAGGTGAGCTCGTCGCATGAAGTTTGTGCGAGATGCATGCGAGGGTCGTGCGGCGAGGTGACCTCGCCGCACGTTGGTTGTTCGCAAATGTGTTGCGGCAAAATGACTTTGCCGCAATGTGTGTCCGTGAGTGCATGCAACGAGGTGATCTCGTCGCATGAAGTGTGTGGGACTAGAGTGCGAGTGCTAGTGCGTAATACATGCGGCGAGGTGAGCTCGCCGCATAGTGTGTGCGAGTGAGGTGCTATGAGTGCATGAGTGTGCGTGTGAGAGCTTGTGGTGAGTGCGAGGGTTGCTAGGCCAGAACAAACGACCGACTTCCATGCAAGATTTGTTTGGCCTACCCTCTGAATTAGATTCTTCAGTAAACATGAAAGTTGTAGAGCTTTCTTTTGGCTTTCTATAGCTTCAAGATTCATCATAATTGGATGTCTACAGCTCAAGTTATGAACTCTAAACCAAACTGTGGCAGTATGATCTAACTCTAAAAAACCCTAATCCAAGCATAACAAAGAAGTCTTCATTTCTCATGGTTGCCTACAGAATTTAGAGAAAGTTAAAACATGACAATTAAATTATACACAACAAGCTTTCCATAGCAACTGAAATCTCATCATTTGGACCAGAATTGAAAGAGTTATATGCAAGACAAGTTGAACAACCCAACTGCCCAAAAACCCTAATTTGGCCGAATAAGCACTTTCAGTCCCTTCATTTTTCAACCTAGACACACATCACTTCATTTTCCATCATTCTTACCCCCTTTGCACCATTTAAACATTATCAGCTAGCAACCCACAACTATGCGTAAAACAACATAAATCACCACACATTTTGCCATCAAACACCAGACAAAACTCATAAATGTAGCACAAAATAGTTGTATCAACCAACTCACTCCAAATTCCCCCAACACTTGAGCTTTTTGCTGTCCTCAAGCCAACTCACACTTCACAACCACTTAGCCACTAAACTTCTCTCCTTTGCTCAACTTGTTCTACCATCGAGTTCATCCAAACAATTTTTCATGCATAAAACTCATAACTAAATCCTTAACTCCAAACCATCAAACTTTCGCACAAGTTATCAACAAGGCACGATGAATAAAGACCAAAATGTCATGCGTGCCGTGCGTGCTGAGGAATACTGATCCACCTATTCTCATGCATACATTACCTCTTTTGTTCCAACACATCCCTTAGCATAAACAATCACAATATCCACAAACAAGAACTCAATATATTGAGCGCGATTCAATGAAACTTGTCCAAAGCCCCAACGCTATTACAAAACCAACTTGACTCAGGCGGCACCTAAATCAAATTTGATTTAGCTGTTCTCAAACTTAGAACAAAAGCAAAAATATTGGCTTAATCTCACTTTAGGGTTTAGAAGAACAAAAGCTCAAACTTAGCTTAATGTCTCTAAGGGTTTGGGGTTAAATTTTGCTCTGCAAAATTATGAACTTTCAATATCAAAAATCATCTACCAACTCTATTAAAAACGTCAAAGGGGTTGTCTTTAAATAGGCTACAAAAAGTCTTGATGATTGGTATTTTTTCCGGATGTGGGATAATTGCCCAAACATCTCCTAGAAAATAGGAAAGTTTCCTAAACTTTTACTTGCCATTATCATGCAAGATAATTGGGCCAAGTAACTTTATTAAAACTGAATTAACAACAAAATAAATCTATGATTAAATGTAATGGCGTGATCCATTGAAGGCAAAGCCCAAGCACGCCATCTTGGTCTTCAATGTAGTCCATGAAATTCGAGAAGGAAATCAGCCAGAATCCCGTCAGTCATCTTGGTAGGCACGTTGCACGATGATAACTTCAGAATCTCGTAAACCTTAAAACACATAAGTTGTAGCTCCATCTCTTATCGTTCCAGAGCCACTTGAATCATGAAATTCCGAGTTATATTGAGAGAGATATCGCAACAATACGAAAATGTGGCAGAATCTCTCAGCAATGTAATTCCCATGGTGGCAACACTTTAAATGTTGTGAAGCTCCAAACCTCCATGGAACCTTTGGTAACTGTGATTCAACATGATTCCAGGCCTCCAACTATATGATTCATCACAAATGGATGGAATGAATATCACGAACCACTTCCTTGTTGAACATCCAAATAATAGCCTTTCTAGGTTTGTATCACTGGAAGCATGCATTTTCAACATCCCAAACTCAAGTTACGCTCAAAACACATAAACATGGCAAAGTTGGAACAATTGCAATTCAAAATTTTGAATCATCCCCCCACACTTATCATGCACTTGTTCTCTTGGTTAATCAACATGATATCTTGCATGCTCATCATTTCCATTATCTTAGCAACAACATCATCATTTTCATGCTCTTACATTTTTCACTTGAACGTTTCACACTACATTAAAGTTCACAAATCTTAAAGAATAATGAGAAATACCTTTTTGGAGAGCTTAAACTTAGTCTTGGAAGAAAATGGAATGGAGAAGATCAATGTAAGGAGTATGGCCTCAATATCACCGAACTCGTGTGTCCTACTTGTGATGTCTTGAAAAAACAAGTAATACTTCTTACATTTATAGAAACACAAAGGATGAGAAGTCATGTAAATGCTTTCAATCGGTCAACTCAAGACATAAATGTTCCCACAACCATAAAAAATATAATGACAATAAAACAAAAATAGGTCCCTCTTTTATTCACATGCATAACATCTCCTCTCTTTCACTTAACCACACGACACACTACCTCACTTCTATGCAATTCACATAATGTATGCAGCCTTCAAGTCTTGTCATGGCTCATTACACCACTTCTCCATTTCATGACTCCATGTGAGCTTGTTTTGTTTTTTTTTTCTCTTTCGTGAATGCATTTTGCAGCTTTTCAGTTCAATTAACTCATGTTCAGAACGAGTAGATATCCTTATCATCAATGCATGTGTACCAAAAGCTCATCTTCATTACTAAAAAAAACTAAAAGAAATAACAGAATCTCACCGAAAAATTAACAAAAATATTGACAATAACACTAATTTCATATTAACACCAAATATACTCAAACACAATCATCGAGACGTTACACTTACCTAATAAAGTGCTAGACAAAATAATGCAATACTATTACCATGCTACTACTACTAATGCTACCCTAGATTCAAACATAGCAACACACTCTTTCAAAACACAACTATGGTGATCCATAAACGTGGAATCCACACTCGAGTGTTCCAACTCCCCTCACACATGTATAGAGACAGGGCCCTTGAGAAAAATAACAAGCAAGAATAAAGGAGCCTGGTCAAAACCTTCCAAACCAATAATGCATCAATAATGCTCTCAAGTTCACGGGACTGGAAATAAGCTTTACTATCAGAGCATTTGCATTGGTTGTAAACAATGTGAAACTACATTTTTCCCTAAAGGAATAAAAAAAAACAAAGATTCACTTCTTGACTTTATTATTAACGATCATCATCACTCTGAGAATCTGCAAAATGTAACCACCAGTTATGTTCTGAGATTGTGCCATGAATTTTTACTATGTTAGACAAAAACTAAAAATTAACAAGTAAGAGAAATCACAACAAATCAAGATAAAGAAAGAAAATCATGGTTGCCTCCCAGGAGCGCTTGGTTTACAGTCTTCAGCCCGACTATGCTTCATGGCTCATTGTGAAGGTAATGGATCATCAAGTAAAGCTCTTGTGGGGGGCTTGTGCCAGCATTAAGCAATGCCTTTGTCCTTCAGGAGGTCAGGTATGGTTTAAGCCTGTGACTATTCACCTTCCACTTATTGCCATTCTTGTCATTTTGAATCTCCACAACTCCATAAGGCTTTACATCAATAACATGAAATGGACCACTCCATCGTGATTTCAATTTCCCTGGAAAAAGCGTTAAACGAGAATTGTACAACGAAACCAATTGTCCTGGTGCAAAACTCTTTGATTAGATCCTTGCATCATGAAGCTTCTTTGTCCTTTCCTTGTACAATTTTGCATTCACATATGCATTGAACCTAAACTCATCTAATTCATTCAAATCCATTATTCGTTTTGATTGTGCTCCATTCAAGTCCAAATTGAGCTTCTGAATCGCCCAATAGGCTCTATGCTCCAACTCAACTGGCAAGTGGCACTCCTTCCCGAATACTAGTCTAAATGGAGAAGCTCCAATGGGGGTTTTGTAAGCTGTCCTATATGCCCCCAAGGCATCATCTAGCTTTGAAGACCAATCCGTCCTACTAAGGTTAACAACCTTCTCCAAAACCCTTTTGATTTCTCTGTTTGAAATTTCGGCTTGTCCACTGGTTTGTGGGTGATAAGAAGTAGAAACTTTATATGTTACCCCATATTTAGCTAGAAGAGCATCAAAAAGCTTATTGCAAAAATGAGTGCCACCATCAGATATGATTGCCTTGGGAGCACCAAACCGAGTGAAGATATGTGATTTCAAGAATGCAGTAACACTGCGTGCGTCATTGTGAGCAAGAGCCTTACCTTCAATCCATTTTGACACATAATCCACAGCAACTAGGATGTATTCCATTCCTCCTGACTTTGGAAAAGGACCCATGAAATCAATACCCTAACATCAAATATCTCCACTTCAAGGATGTTGTTTAGAGGCATTTCATTTCTGGAAGAAATGTTTCCAGTTCTTTGACAACGATCACAGTTTCCAACCCGTATTTTTGCATCCATGAAGATATGAGGCCAATAGAAGCCACATTGTAAAACCTTGAATCCAGTCCTCGTTGAGCCAAAGTGACCCCCACAGGGTCCTTCATGACAGGCTCTCAAAATGTCTTCCTTTTCTTTTTCTTTGACACATTTACGTATCACTTGATCACTGCACACCTTATATAATGCATTGTCCTTCCAGAAGTAATATTTGGCATCACTTCGCAATCTTTTCTTCTGGTCACTAGAAAAATAAGAAGGAATTTGACCAGCTACAACGAAATTTGCAATTTCTGCATACCAAGGCAACCCCTTTGTTTCAATCTTGAAAATTTGTTCATCATGGAAATGTTCCTTAACCAAAAGGTCAGGCGAGTCTTACTCCTGAGACTCCAATCTTGACAAGTGGTCCGCCACCACATTTTCAGAGCCTTTCCTAGCCTTGATTTCCACATCGAATTCCCGGAGCAATAACACCCATCGAATCAAATGTGGTTTTGCCTCTTTCTTTGAAAGCAAATATTTCAATGCTGCATGGTCTGTATGAACAATGACCTTTGACCCCAGAAGATAGGCACGGAATTTATCAAATGCGAAGACCACAGCCAACATTTCCTTTTCTGTAGTTCATTTGTGCTTCATTCAGTAACCTGCTGGCATAATAGATAGTGTGAAACACCTTGTCTCTTCTCTGGCCTAAGACAGCTCCCAAGGCATAGTCACTTACGTCGCACATAATTTCAAATGGTTCACCCCACTGAGGAGTGACTATAACAGGAGCTTCCACCAATTTAGCTTTTAAGGCCTCAAACGCCTCAACACATTCTGTTCCAAACTCAAACTTGACATCTTTTTCCAAGAGACTACACAAGGGCCGAGCTATCTTTGAAAAATCCTTAATAGATTCCACTATGTCATGAAATATTGCCATCATACATCTTTGAAAAGTTGCAGGGGCATTGCATAGACCAAATGACATTCTTTTATAAGCAAATGTACCAAAGGGACAGGTGAAAGTAGTCTTATCTTGATCTTTGGGATCAATTGTAATTTAATTGTAGCCAGAATAGCCATCCAAGAAGCAATAGAACAAATAGCCCGCAATTCGATCCAACAATTGTTCCAAGAATGGAAGAGGAAAATGATCCTTTCTCGTTGCCTTGTTGAGCTTTCTGTAATCCATACATACTCTCCAAGCACTAACAATTCTCGTTGCCAGAAGCTTATTTGTATCATTCTTTATAACTGTGACCCCTCATTTTTTCGGAACGCATTGAACAGGACTAACCCATTCACTGTCTGAGATGGGAAAATCATTCCAAAATCAAACAACTTTATCACTTCTTTCTTGACACCTTCCATCATTTATGGATTGAGTCTTCGTTGTCTATCCCTCACTGGCACAACATTCTCCTCAAGCAAGATCTTGTGCATACACAAACTTGGACTAATACCTTTTATGTCAGTAATTGTCCAACCAATAGCCAATTTATGTTGCCTCAATACTTCCAAAAGCTTTTCCTCTTGCCATGCTTCAAAAAAATCGTTGATTCAGAAACTCGCCATGGTCAATACTGAGGAGAGGCATTCTTGAGGTGTGAAGTTCCAATGATGTTATCCGAATGTAGTCAAGCATGGATGATGCACAAATTACCTCCTAAGCTAAAGGACCCAGGCAGTTCTACCATTCTCTGCAAGATTGGAACTATACATTTTGCAAAAGCACTTTGTGACCTTGGAGCTGGGATCAATCTGATGCCACTTTCCATTGCAATAAACGTGGGCTTGAGTTGAAGAATTCGACCAGTTGCAGTAACACTTCAGTTGGCAGATAGGTCCTTGGTGACTCCCACAGGCTTAGTGGAGGATGTATTGGTGGGAATTGATAAATTTACCCTGCTCGTTGATTTCATTATTCTTGATATAGAGGAAGATCCAGATGTACCATTAATTTTTGGTAGACCTTTTCTAGCTACTGGTGATGCATTGATTAGGGTAAGAAACAAAACTGTCACTTTTAGAATCAACAATGAAGAAGTTATTTTTTATGTGAATTATGCCATAAACACCCTTAACATATTGAATCTTGTTTTGCCATCAAGGCTATAGCATGCTCTTCGTTGCATGAATTGAATGATAAGCATGATTATTCTATTATTGATGAGTTGAATGTTTGTGAGGGTGATTTTGAAGAAATTGATTTAGATGATGAGGATAAGAAAATTATTTCTGAAATTGAAGATCTTATTGAATGTTGTTATTTGGAAGAGTCAATTTGTGAATTGCAAAGTGAAGTTGTGGAATTAAAATGCCATGAAGCTGTAGGAGAAAATGAACATGAACCGTTTGTGTTAACAAATGTGTTGACTAATGAAATTTGTAATCCCACTGAGGTGAGGAAGGAAGAGTTTATTTGCAGGAATGAAAAGTATTTACCTTCCATTGTGGTGGGACCAAAGCTTGAGTTAAAACCCCTTCCTCCTCATCTCAAGTATGCTTTCTTGGGAGAGGGTGAAACATTACCAGTTGTGATATCTTCCAAACTTGAAACATGGAAAGTGGAAAAGCTTTTGGAAGTACTGAGACAAGATAAATGGGCTATTGGATAGACAATTGCTGACATAAAAGGTATTAGTCCAAGTTTGTGTATGCACAAGATCTTGCTTGAGGAGATGATGTGCCAGTGAGGGATAGACAACGAAGACTCAATCCACAAATGAAGGAAGTTGTCAACAAAGAAGGATAAAGTTGCTTTGATTTGGAATGATTTTTCCCATCTCAGACAGTGAATGGGTTAGTCCTGTTCAATGCGTTCCGAAAAAAGGAGGGGTCACAGTTATAAAGAATGATGCAAATGAGCTTCATGCAACGAGAATTGTTAGTGCTTGGAGGGTGTGTATGGATTACAGAAAGCTCGACAAGGCAACGAGAAAGGATCATTTTCCTCTTCCATTCTTGGAACAATTGTTGGATCGAATTGCGGGCTGTTTGTTCTTTTGCTTCTTGGATGGCTACTCTGGCTATAATCAAATTGCAATTGATCCCAAAGATCAAGAAAAGACGACTTTCACCTGTCCCTTTGGTACATTTGATTATAAAAGAATGCCATTTGGTCTATACAATGCCCCTCAAACTTTCCAAAGATGTATGATGGCAATATTTCATGACATGGTGGAATCTATAATAGAGATTTTCATGGATGACTTCTCTGTCTTTGGGATGACCTTTGATGGATGTTTGGAAAACTTGGCAAAGGTATTGAAGATATGTGAAGAAACAAACCTTGTGTTGAATTGGGAAAAATGCCAGTTTATGGTCCAAGAAGGAATCGTGTTGGGACATAAAAATTCTCATATGGGGATCAAAGTGGATAGAGGAAAGATAGATGTCATTGCCAAGCTCTCTCCACCTACCAATGTAAAAGGGATCAGAAGCTTCCTTGGTCATGCTGGGTTTTACAAACGTTTCATTAAGGATTTTTCCAAGATAGCTCGGCCCTTGTGTAGTCTCTTGGAAAAATATGTCAAGTTTGAGTATGGAACAGAATGTGTTTGAGGCGTTTGAGGCCTTAAAAGCTAAAAGCTCCTGTTATAGTCACTCCTCAGTGGGGTGAACCGTTTGAAATTATGTGCGACGCAAGTGACTATGCCTTGGGAGCTGTCTTAGGCCAGAGAAGAGACAAGGTGTTTCACACTATCTATTATGCCAACAGGTTGCTGAATAAAGAGCATGCCTGGGTCACACAACCAAAACATTCTTTTGTGTTCAATTCAAGGAAAGAACAAAGAAGCTTCATGATGCAAGGATCAAATCACGATGGAGTGGTCCATTTCGTGTTATTGATGTAAAGTCTTATGGAGTTGTGGATATTCAAAATGTCAAGAATGGCAATAAGTGGAAGATGAATGGTCACAGGCTTAAGCCATACCTGACCTCTGAGGACAAAGGCATTGCTAATCTGGCACAAGCCCCACAAGAGCTTTACTTGGATGATCCGTTACCTTCACAATGAGCCATGAAGCATGGTCGGGCTGAAGACCGTAAACCAAGCGCTCCTAGGAGGCAACCCTGATTTTCTTTCTTTATCTTGATTTGTTGTGATTTCTCTTACTTGTTAATTTTTAGTTTTTGTCTAACATAGTAAAAATTCATGGCACAATCTCAGAACATAACTGGTGGTTACATTTTGCAGATTCTCAGAGTGATGATGTCGTCAATAATAAAGGCAAGAAGTGAATCTTTTTTTTTCAATCCATTAGGGTAAAATGCAGTTTCACATTGTTTACAACCAAGGTAAATGCTCTGATGGTAAAGCTTATTTCCAGTCCCGTGAACTTGAGAGCATTATTGATGCATTATTGGTTTGGACGGTTTTGACCAGGTTCCTTTATTCTTGCTTGTTATTTTTCTCACGGGGGCCGTGTCTCTATACAAGTGTTTTGGGAGTTGGAACACTCGAGTGTGGATTCCACGTTTATGGATCACCATAGTTGTGTTTTGAAAGAGTGTGTTGCTATGTTTGAATCTAGGGTAGCATTAGTAGTAGTAGCATGGTAATAGTATTGCATTATTTTGTCTAGCACTTTATTAGGTAAGTGTAACGTCTCGATGATTGTGTTTGAGTATATTTGGTGTTAATATGAAATTAGTGTTATTGTCAATATTTTTGTTAATTTTTCGGTGAGATTCTGTTATTTCTTTTAGTTTTTTTTAGTAATGAAGATGAGCTTTTGGTACACATGCATTGATGATGAGGATATCTACTCGTTCTGAACATGAGTTAATTGAACTGAAAAGCAGCAAAATGCATTCACGAAAGAGAAAAGAAAAAAAAACAAAACAATCTCACATGGAGTCATGAAATGGAGAAGTGGTGTAATGAGCCATGACAAGACTTGAAGGCTGCATACATTATGTGAATTGCATAGAAGTGAGGTAGTGTGTCGTGTGGTTAAGTGAAAGAGAGGAGATGTTATGCATGTGAATAAAAGAGGGACCTATTTTTGTTTTATTGTCATTATATTTTTTATGGTTGTGGGAACATTTATGTCTTGAGTTGACCGATTGAAAGCATTTACATGACTTCTCCTCCTTTGTGTTTCTATAAATGTAAGAAGTATTACTTGTTTTTTCAAGACATCACAAGTAGGACACACGAGTTCGGTGATATTGAGGCCATACTCCTTACATTGATCTTCTCCATTCCATTTTTTTCCAAGACTAAGTTTAAGCTCTCCAAAAAGGTATTTCTCATTATTCTTTAAGATTTGTGAACTTTAATTTAGTGTGAAACGTTCAAGTGAAGAATGTAAGAGAATGGAAATGATGATGTTGTTGCTAAGATAATAGAAATGATGAGCATGCAAGATATCATGTTGATTAACCAAGAGAACAAGTACATGATAAGTGTGGGGGGGCGATTCAAAATTTTGATTTTCAATTGTTCCAGCTTTTCCATGTTTATGTGTTTTGAGCATAACTTGAGTTTGGGATGTTGAAAATGCATGCTTCCAGTTTCAGAATTTAGCCAACATGATGATCTTCAATGTTTATGTTGTACATTTTTGCTAGTTGTGACTGGAAAATAGGCTAAATTGGCTTAGAATGTGAATTTCATGCTGAAATCAGAATGTGAAATCCTTGAATCTGCCCAGTTTGTCACCATTCGGTTTTCTGGTCATAATTTACTCCATTGTGGTCCAAATGAGGTGATTCCAGTTGGGGATTGTTTCTAAGAGATAGGACTACAATGTTTATGTTGGGCACTTTTGCCAGGTTTGACTAAAATGTAGTCTTAGTTTCGAGACAAAGCCGTGTGCATGTTATTCTGTAGTCTGAAATTCCTGGAATTTGGCCTGTTTGGAGTGCCTCGATTTTTTGGTCATAACTTGTTCAATTTTGGTCCGGATGGTGTAAATTTTGTCCCAAATTCAGCTAAGGTTGTGCTTTACAAATTTGCAGTAGCAAGTCTTGACTAATTCGAACTGTTTCATTATGTCTTTTGGTCTATGGCTTGAAGTGACAAGGCTGAAATTTGCAAACATTTTGTTACACTACATTTTAGGAATGATGAGATTGCAACTTGGATATATCTTGTTTACGTTGATTATTTCCAGCTCTTAGAGTGAGCGATGTTATGATTTTGTACATTTGAGGTTTTACATACTTGTGGGGATTTATCTTGATTGACATGTTATAGTCTTGGAAGTTTGGAATTGGATAAGTTCAGATGTGTTTGAGAAAATGAAAGAAATGTAAATGAGGATATGCAATTCGTTGTGTTATGAGCTTTGCATCTTGTGGTTGGAAGGTCTTTCTTGTTTATGATTTGTTTGAGAAAATGGAAGCTGGAAGTATCTAGTTAAAATTTCAATGTTAACTTTTTATTGATGTTGTTTGGAAAGTGAGTCTTGACATTTCGTACTTTGAAAGATTATTTGGCAAGTTGTGTAAATAATTCACGTGGACTGAATTGTTCCTTTGTTGTGGTTGATCTTCACAGTATGGCGCACCAAAAAAAGACTCCACTTCCAACAAAGCTTCAACTTCAAGAAAAGGGAAAGGAAACATTCAAAAACCACTAGTCGTTGACTCTGATTCAGAGTACTTCCCAGATGAAGATTTGCCTTTATTCGAGGACCCTCCTCAGTATACCATGCGAGCTCAAACTCCAAAGAAGAGGAATGGGTCATCTAGTCAAGATAGTGAACCTTCGGTGTTCTTAGACGAAAGGGCTCGGAAACGATGGGCAGATGGAATTGGCATGAAAAAACTTCATTTGGAGAGGGCATTTGCTGTTGAAAGAGGTCCATTTGCGGAGTTTATGGCATTTCACTGCTTTGATAAGAAACTCACAAGTGCACCAGGCTTTTGCAATGCTAGTTTGGTGAGGGAACTTTACGCTAATGCAAAATTTCCAAATAAAGCTAGAGAATTCTTTGTGCGAGGGAAATGGGTACAAATTACCAGTGAGCTCATCAACAATCATCTCGGCACTCCAAGTTTTTCTCATGATCCTTTACCATTTTCAGACAATGATGACTGTGATCAAATATTGACAGAAGAGTTGGCTTTACCCGGGGCTAAATGGGAATTAAATACAAGGGGAGATTGCAAACATATCCGAGGGGAATGGCTACGCAGTGATGTGAAGATCTGGTTGATGTTTGTTTTGTCTCGTCTTAAGCCAATCTCACATTCTACTGAAGTTCTCTGCGATTGGTTGTATTTGATATCCGCTATTCGTGGGCGGAGACCACATGATGTTGGGCATATAATTCTGTCGAGTAATCAGTCTGGGATTGCCACAGATAATGAAGCTCTTTATTTCCTTGTCTTGTTGGAGGAGATCTGTATGGCTCAAGGAGTGGACACTGAAGCTGGAGACTGGCGTAGGAATTCAGGGCCAATTGGGACATCATTGTACATCAAAAACTAAAAGAAATAACAAAATCTCACCAAAAAATTAACAAAAATATTCACAATAACACTAATTTCATATTAACACCAAATATACTCAAACACAATCATCAAGATGTTACACTTACCTAATAAAGTGCTAGACAAAATAATGCAATACTATTACCATGCTACTACTACTAATGCTACCCTAGATTTAAACATAGCAACACACTCTTTCAAAACACAACTATGGTGATCCATAAACGTGGAATCCACACTCGAGTGTTCCAACTCCCCCCACACTTGTATAGAGACACGGTCCCCATGAGAAAAATAACAAGCAAGAATAAAGGAACCTGGTCAAAACCGTCCAAACCAATAATGCATCAATAATGCTCTCAAGTTCACGGGACTGGAAATAAGCTTTACCATCAGAGCATTTACCTTGTTTGTAAACAATGTGAAACTGCATTTTACCCTAATGGATTGAAAAAAAAAACAAAGATTCACTTCTTGCCTTTATTATTGACGATCATCATCACTCTGAGAATCTGCAAAATGTAACCACCAGTTATATTCTGAGATTGTGCCATGAATTTTTACTATGTTAGACAAAAACTAAAACTTAACAAGTAAGAGAAATCACAACAAATCAAGATAAAGAAAGAAAATCATGGTTGCCTCCCAGGAGCGCTTGGTTTACGGTCTTCAGCCCGACCATGCTTAATGGCTCATTGTGAAGGTAACGGATCATCCAAGTAAAGCTCTTGTGGGGCTTGTGCCAGATTAGCAATGCCTTTGTCCTCAGAGGTCAGGTATGGATTAAGCCTGTGACCATTCACCTTCCACTTATTGCCATTCTTGTCATTTTGAATCTCCACAACTCCATAAGGCTTTACATCAATAATACGAAATGGACCACTCCATCGTGATTCCAATTTCCCTGGAAAAAGCCTTAAACGAGAATTGTACAACAAAACCAATTGTCCTGGTGCAAAACTCTTTGATTGGATCCTTGCACTATGATGCTTCTTTGTCCTTTCCTTGTACATTTTTGCATTCACATATGCATTGAACCTAAACTCAACTAATTCATTCAAATCCATCATTTGTTTTGATTGTGCTCCATTCAAATCCAAATTGAGCTTCTGAATCACCCAGTAGGCTCATTCAAAAAGCTTATTGCAAAAATGAGTGCCACCATCAGATATGATTGCCCTGGGAGCACCAAACCGAGTGAAGATATGTGATTTCAAGAATGCAGTAACACTGCGTGTGTCATTGTGAGCAAGTGCCTTGGCTTCAATCCATTTTGACACATAATCCACAGCAACTATAATGTATTCTATTCCTCCTGACTTCAGAAAAGGACCCATGAAATCAATACCCCAAACATCAAATATCTCCACTTCAAGGATGTTGTTTAGAGGCATTTCATTTCTGGAAGAAATGTTTCCAGTTCTTTGACAACGATCACAGTTTCCAACCCAGATTTTTGCATCCGTGAAGATATGAGGCCAATAGAAGCCACATTGTAAAACCTTGAATCCAGTCCTTGTTGAGCCAAAGTGACCCCCACAGGGTCCTTCATGACAGGCTCTCAAAATGTCTTCCTTTTCTTCTTCTTTGACATATTTACGTATCACTTGATCACTGCACACCTTATATAATACATTGTCCTCCCATAAGTAATATTTGGCATCACTTCGCAATCTTTTCTTCTGGTCACTAGAAAAATAAGAAGGAATTTGACCAGCTACAACGAAATTTGCAATTTCTGCATACCAAGGCAACCCCTTTGTTTCCATCTTGAAAATTTGTTCATCAGGGAAATGTTCCTTAACCAAAAGGTCAGGCGAATCTTGCTCCTGAGGCTCCAATCTTGACAAGTGGTCCGCCACCACATTTTCAGAGCCTTTCCTATCCTTGATTTCTACATCGAATTCCTGGAGCAACAACACCCATAGAATCAAACGTGGTTTGGCCTCTTTCTTTGCAAGAAAATATTTCAATGCCGCATGGTCTGCATGAACAATGACCTTTGACCCCAGAAGATAGGCACGTAATTTATCAAATACGAAGACCACAGCCAACATCTCATTTTTTGTTGTTGTGTAATTCATTTGTGCTTCATTCAGTAACCTGCTGGCATAATAGATAGTTTGAAACACCTTGTCTCTTCTCTGGCCTAAGACAGCTCCCAAGGCATAGTCACTTGTGTCGCACATAATTTCAAACGGTTCACCCCACTGAGGAGTGAGTATAACAGGAGCTTCTACCAATTTAGCTTTTAAGGCCTCAAACGCCTCAACACATTCTGTTCCAAACTCAAACTTGACATCTTTTTCCAAGAGACTACACAAGGGCCGAGCGATCTTGGAAAAATCCTTAGTGAAACGTCTGTAAAACCCAGCATGACCAAGGAAGCTTCTGATCCCTTTTACATTGGTAGGTCGAGGGAGCTTGGCAATGACATCTATCTTTGCTCTATCCACTTCGATCCCCAAATGATAAATTTTATGTCCCAACACGATTCCTTCTTGGACCATAAACTGGCATTTTTCCCAATTCAACACAAGGCTTGTTTCTTCACATCTCTTCAATACCTTTGCCAAGTTTTCCAAACATCCATCAAAGGTCATCCAAAAGACATAGAAGTCATCCATGAAAATCTCTATTATAGATTCCACCATGTCATGAAATATTGCCATCATACATCTTTGGAAAGTTGCAGGGGCATTGCATAGACCAAATGACATTCTTTTATAAGCAAATGTACCAAAGGGACAGGTGAAAGTCGTCTTATCTTGATCTTTGGGATCAATTGCAATTTGATTATAGCTAGAGTAGCCATCCAAGAAGCAATAGAACAAATAGCCCGTAATTCGATCCAACAATTGTTCCAAGAATGGAAGACGAAAATGATCCTTTCTCGTTGCCTTGTTGAGCTTTCTGTAATCCATACATACCCTCCAAGCACTAACAATTCTTGTTGCTAGAAGCTCATTTGCATCATTCTTTATAACTGTGACCCCTCCTTTTTTCGGAACGCATTGAACAGGACTAACCCATTCACTGTCTGAGATGGGAAAAATCAATCCAAAATCAAGCAACTTTATCACTTCTTTCTTGGCAACTTCCATAATTTGTGGATTGAGTCTTCGTTGTCTATCCCTCACTGGCACAGCAATCTCCTCAAGCAAGATCTTGTGCATACACAAACTTGGACTAATACCTTTTATGTCAGCAATTGTTCATCCAATAGCCAATTTATGTTGCCTCAGTACTTCCAAAAGCTTTTCCTCTTGCCATGCTTCAAGTTTGGAAGATATCACAACTGGTAATGTTTCACCCTCTCCCAAGAAAGCATACTTGAGATAAGGAGGAAGGGGTTTTAACTTAAGCTTTGGTGCCACCACAATGGAAGGTAAGAGCTTTTTATTCCTGCAAATAAACTCTTCCTTCCTCACCTCAGTGGGATTACAAATTTCATTAGTCAACACATTTGTCAACACAAACAGTTCATGTTCATTTTCTCCTACAGCTTCATGCATTTTAACTTCCACTACATCACTTTGCAATTCACAAATTGACTCTTCCAAATAACAACATTCAATAAGATCTTCAATTTCAGAAATAATTTTCTTATCCTCATCATCTAAATCAATTTCTTCAAAATCACCCTCACAAACATTCAACTCATCAATAAAAGAATAATCATGCTTATCATTCAATTCATGCAACGAAGAGCATGCTATAACCTCGATGGCAAAACAAGATTCAATATGTAAAGAGTGTTTCATGGCATAATTCATATCAAAAACAACTTCTTCATTGTTGATTCTAGAAGTGACAGTTTTGTTTCTTACCCCAATCAAAGCATCACCAGTAGCTAGAAAAGGTCTACCAAAAATTAATGGTACCTCTGGATCTTCCTCCATATCAAGAATAATGAAATCAACGGGCAGGTTAAATTTATCAATTCCCACCATTACATCCTCCACTAAGCCTGTGGGAGTCACCAAGGACCTATCTGCCAACTGAAGTGTTACTGCAACTGGTCGAATCCTTCCACTCAAGTCCACGTTTATTGCAATGGAAAGTGGCATCAGGTTGATCCCAGCTCCGAGGTAACAAAGTGCTTTTACAAAATGTCTAGTTCCAATCTTGCATGGAATGGTACAACTGCCTGGGTCCTTTAGCTTAGGAGGTAATTTGTGCACCATCCATGCCTACATTCGGACAACATCATTGGAACTTTACACCTCAAGATTTGCTCCTTATTTGAAATGAGATCCTTTAGGTACTTAGCATATTTCGGCATGGATGTCACCAAATCCAACAGAGGAACATTCACATTCACTTGTTTGATCATATCCAAGAAACGATTGAATTGAGGTCCCTTCTTAGGTGGAGGTTTCTTCCTCTCTGGAAATGGAGCCTTTGGGGCATAATCTGGAAAGTTATAAGGATTGGAATTTTTGGTTATCTCATTTCCTGCCCTTGCTGATACTTCCTTCTTTTTAGATTTACTAGCCTCTTGCTCACCATCCTTCTCAAGTTCCAGGACTTCCTTAGCTTCATCTTTTTGGTCTTCTTCTAGTCCATCTCTCTTATCTTCTGAAGGTTTGTTTCCTGGCAAAAGTTTTCTACTCCTCAAGGTGATAGCATTGCAGGCTTCTCTTCCTTTTGGATTTGGAATTGTATCACTCGGAAGTGCTCCTTTTGGCCTTTGATGCACAGCATTGGCAAGTTGACCAAGTTGCATTTCGATATTCTTCAAAGTAGCTTCATGATGTTTAACCGTGGATTCCAAGCCTCCAAACCTTTGTTCGTATTTTTCCATCTTCTCCATCAACTTTTTGACCATGTCTTCAACCGATGGCTTCCTTTGCTCTGAGGTACTGGCTTGATGATCAAAACCAGGAGGTGCATTGGTTGCTCTCCTCTGGTCATTTCCTTGATAATATTGCCCTCCTTGATTTTGTTGTTGATTCCAATTGCCTTGTCCACCATATGGTTTGTTACCTCCATTGTAATTGTTCCCAGAATAATTCCCTCCATACTGAGGATTGTCACTGTAATTGTTCACGTACTGAATAAACTCAATTGTGATGGCACATTCATCGGTGTGATGTTCACCTTTACACAATCCACAAGAGAGAATTGGAGCCTTGGTCTGAGCAGCTTTCAAAGTTTTCACTTTCTTGGCAAGGGCTTCAAATTTTGCACTAAGTTAAGTTTCCTCATCTACATCAAGAACTCCTCTTTGTCTTCTGCCATGAGGTTTACGGGTTTCAGGGAAGAGATATTCATCCTCAGCAATCTGGTTGAATAACTCACGAACTTTAGGCACACTTTTATCCTTCAATGCACCATTGGCGCAAGCTTTAACCATCATAGAGGACTCAGGTGTGAGACCTTTGAAGAACGTATTCAATTCTCTGATTTCTCCCAAGTCATGATTGGGGCATTGACGAATTAAGTCATTGAACCTCTCCCAAGCTTCCCTAAATAATTCACTGTCTTGCTGTTGAAAATTCATGATCTCCATTCTCCTCTTCTCAAGCTTAGCTGGTGGAAAATATTTAGCCAAGAATTTCTTCTGAAGCTCCTCAAAAGAAATAGTTGCATCTGCTCCCCCAATGGTCTTAAACCAATGTTTTGCTTTACCTCTCAAAGAGAGAGGGAAAAGGATTATGTGCACTTCACTTCTCTCTATCCTTGGAAGTTTAAATGTGCTACACAAACCTAAGAACCAGTCCAGATGATCATTAGGGTCCTCAATGTCTAATCCTTGGAAAAATTGGCCTTGTGTGATCACTGAGACAATTTGTGTAGGGATGTGGTAGCTTTCAACGTCTATGTCTTGCTGTCCAAATCCATTATCAAAATTCACATCATAATGATCACCAAAACGAGGTACTCGTACTCCTTGGGCAGCCATGTCTCTTTGATTGGCTTGAACTCTCAAGGTTTTAGCCAATTCTAGGTCCAATCCAAACTCAGGATCTCCAAAGGATCGTAACCTGGGCATACAATACACCAAGAGTGAAGTATAACCGAATAAAACAGAACACAAAAGCAAAACTTCAAATTAACTACATACAAGAACAAAAAAAACACAATCAACAACAAGAACAATGAAAACAGTAGAGAATAACAGGATAAGAACAGAGTAAACAACTCAAAACAAAACAACATAGAACTAAACAATGAAACTCAAAGATCACTTAATCAAATTCTAGAAACCGAGCATTCCCCGGCAACGGCGCCAAAAATTGACAAGTATGTCGCGTACTTGCTCAATTTAACCCTACTCACTAATGTAGATGTGATGAGAGGGATCGTATCCTCAAGGAAGGTAATGGCTCAAGAATTTGAAATGTTTCTCAAGAATGTAACAAAAGTTTCACAGTTTCACAGTATCAACAAAAGTGTCACCTCGCCGCATGTATTACACACTAGCACTCGTACACTAGTCCCGCACACTTCATGCGACGAGATCACCTATTGTTTAGTTCTGTGTTGTTTTGTTTTGAGTTGTTTACTCTATTCTTATCCTGTTATTCTCTACTGTTTTCATTGTTCTTGTTGTTGCTTGTGGTTTTTTTTTTTGGGTTCTTGTGTGTAATTAATTTGAATTTTTGCTTTTGTGTTCTGTTTTATTCGGTTATACTTCACTCTTGGTGTATTGTATGCCCAGGTTACGATCCTTTGGAGATCCTGAGTTTGGATTGGACCTAGAATGGCTAAAACCTTGAGAGTTCAAGCCAAGCAAAGAGACATGGCTGCTCAAGGAGTACGAGTACCTCGTTTTGGTGATCATTATGCTGTGAATTTTGATAATGGATTTGGACAGCAAGACATAGACGTTGAAAGCTACCACATCCCTACACAAATTGTCTCAATGATCACACAAGGCCAATTTTTCCAAGGATTAGACATTGAGGACCCTAATGATCATCTGGACTGGTTCTTAGGTTTGTGTAGCACATTTAAACTTCCAATGATGGAGAGAAGTGAAGTGCACATAATCCTTTTCCCTCTCTCTTTGAGAGGTAAAGCAAAACATTGGTTTAAGACCATTGGGGGAGCAGATGCAACTATTTCTTTTGAGGAGCTTCAGAAGAAATTCTTGGCTAAATATTTTCCACCAGCTAAGCTTGAGAAGAGGAGAATGGAGAACATGAATTTTCAACAGCAAGACAGTGAATTATTTAGGGAAGCTTGGGAGAGGTTCAATGACTTAATTCGTCAATGCCCCAATCATGACTTGGGAGAAATCAGAGAATTGAATACGTTCTTCAAAGGTTTCACACCTGAGTCCTCTATGATGGTTAAAGCTTGCGCCAATGGTGCATTCAAGGATAAAAGTGTGCCTGAAGTTTGTGAGTTGTTCAACCAGATTGCTGAGGATGAATATCTCTTCCCTGAAACCTGTAAACCTCATGGCAGAAGACAAAGAGGAGTTCTTGTTGTAGATGACGAAACTTCACTCTGTGCAAAATTTGAAGCCCTTGCCAAGCAAGTGCAAACTTTGAAGGCTACTCAAACAAAAGCTCCAGTTCTCTCTTGTGGATTGTGTAAAGGTGAACATCATACCAATGAATGTGCCATCACAACTAAGTCTATTCAGTACGTGAACAATTACATTAACAAACCTCAGTATGGAGGGAATTATTCTGGAAACAATTATAATGGAGGTAACAAACCATATGGTGGACAAGGCAATTGGAATCAACAACAAAATCAAGGAGGGCAATATTATCAAGGAAATGACCAGAGGAGAGCAACCAATGCACCTCCTGGTTTTGATCATCAAGCCAGTACCTCAGAGCAAAGGAAGCCATCGGTTGAAGACATGTTCCAAAAGTTGATGGAGAAGATGGACAAAAACGAACAAAGGTTTGGAGGCTTGGAATCCACTGCTAAACATCATAAAGCTACTTTGAAGAATAATGAAATGCAACTTGGTCAACTTGCCAATGCTGTGCATCAAAGGCCAAAAGGAGCACTTCCGAGTGATACAATTCCAAATCCAAAAGGAAGAGAAGCCTGCAATTCCATCACCTTGAGGAGTGGAAAACTTTTGCCAGGAAACAAACATTCAGAAGATAAGAGTGATGGCCTAGAAGAAGACCAAAAAGATGAAGCTAAGGAAGTCCTGGAACTTGAGAAGGATGGTGAGCAAGAGGCGAGTAAATATGAAAAGAAGGAAGTATCAGCAAGGGCAGGAAATGAGATAACCAAAAATTCCAATCCTTATAACTTTCCAGATTATGCCCCAAAGGCTCTATTTCCAGAGAGGAAGAAACCTCCACCTAAGAAGGGACCTTAATTCAATCGTTTCTTGGATATGATCAAACAAGTGAATGTGAATGTCCCTCTGTTGGATTTGGTGACAGCCATGCCGAAATATGCTTAGTACCTAAAGGATCTCATTTCAAATAAGGAGCAAATCTTGAGGTGTGAAGTTCCAATGATGTTATCCGAATGTAGTCAAGCATGGATGGTTCACAAATTACCTCCTTAGCTAAAGGACCCAGGCAGTTGTACCATTCCATGCAAGATTGGAACTAGACATTTTGCAAAAGCACTTTCTAACCTCGGAGCTGGGATCAACCTGATGCCACTTTCCATTGCAATAAACGTGGGCTTGAGTAGAAGGATTTGACCAGTTGCAGTAACACTTCAGTTGGCAGATAGGTCCTTGGTAACTCCCACAAGCTTAGTGGAGGATGTATTGGTGGGAATTCATAAATTTACCCTGCCCGTTGATTTCATTATTCTTGATATGGAGGAAGATTCAGAGGTACCATTAATTTTTGGTAGACCTTTTCTAGCTACTGGTGATGCATTGATTGGGCTAAGAAACAAAACTGTCACTTCTAGAATCAACAATGAAGAAGTTATTTTTTATGTGAATTATGCCATGAAACACCCTTTACATATTGAATCTTGTTTTGCCATCAAGGCTATAGCATGCTCTTCGTTGCATGAATTGAATGATAAGCATGATTATTCTGTTATTGATAAGTTGAATGTTTGTGAGGGTGATTTTGAAGAAATTGATTTAGATGATGAGGATAAGAAAATTATTTCTGAAATTGAAGATCTTATTGAATGTTGTTATTTGGAAGAGTCAATTTGTGAATTGCAAAGTGAAGTTGTGGAAGTTAAAATGCATGAAGCTGTAGGAGAAAATGAACATGAACCGTTTGTGTTGACAAATGTGTTGTCTAATGAAATTTGTTATCCCACTGAGGTGAGGATGGAAGAGTTTATTTGCAGGAATAAAAAGCTTTTACCTTCCATTGTGGTGACACCAAAGCTTGAGTTAAAACCCCTTCCTCCTTATCTCAAGTATGCTTTCTTGAGAGAGGGTGAAACATTACCAGTTGTGATATCTTTTAAACTTGAAGCATGGCAAGAGGAAAAGCTTTTGGAAGTACTGAGACAACATAAATTGGCTATTGGATGGACAAATTGCTGACATAAAAGGTATTAGTCTAAGTTTGTGTATGCACAAGATCTTGCTTGAGGAGAATGCTGTGCTAGTGAGGGATAGACAACGAAGACTCAATCCACAAATGATGGAAGTTGTCAAGAAGAAAGTGAAAAAATTGCTTGATTTTGGAATGATTTTTCCCATCTCAGACAGTGAGTGGGTGAGTCCAGTCCAGTGTGTTCCAAAGAAGGGTGGAGTAACTGTTGTGAAGAATGATGCAAATGAGCTTCTTGCAACGAGAATTGTTAGTGCTTGGAGGGTGTGTATGGATTACAGAAAGCTCAACAAGGCAACAAGAAAGGATTATTTTCCTCTTCCATTATTGGAACAATTGTTGGATCGAATTGCGGGCTATTTGTTCTATTGCTTCTTGGATGGCTATTCTGGCTACAATCAAATTGCAATTGATCCCAAAGATCAAGATAAGACCAATTTCACTTGTCCCTTTGGTACATTTGCTTATAAAAGAATACCATTTGTTCTATGCAATGCCCCTGCAACTTTCCAAAGATGTATGATGGCAATATTTCATGACATGGTGGAATCGATAATAGAGATCTTCATGGATAACTTCTCTGTCTTTGGGATGACCTTTGATGGATGTTTGGAAAACTTGGCAAAGGTATTGAAGAGATGTGAAGAAACAAACCTTGTGTTGAATTGGGAAAAATGCCAGTTTATGGTCTAAGAAGGAATCGTGTTGGGACATAAAATTTCTCTTGTGGGGATCAAAGTGGATAAAGCAAAGATAGATGTCATTGCCAAGGTCCCTCCACCTACCAATGTAAAAGGGATCAGAAGCTTCCTTGGTCATGCTGGGTTTTACAGACGTTTCATTAAGGATTTTTCCAAGATAGCTCGGCCCTTGTGTAGTTTCTTAGAAAAAGATGTCAAGTTTGAGTTTGGAACAGAATGTGTTGAGGCGTTTGAGGCCTTAAAAGCTAAATTGGTGGAAGCTCCTGTTATAGTCACTCCTCAGTGGGGTGAACCGTTTGAAATTATGTGCGACGCAAGTGACTATGCATTGGGAGCTGTCTTAGGCCAGAGAAGAGACAAGGTGTTTCACACTATCTATTATGCTAGCAGGTTACTGAATGAAGCACAAATGAATTACACAACTACAGAAAAGGAGATGTTGGCTGTGGTCTTCGCATTTGATAAATTTCGTGCCTATCTTCTGGGGTCAAAGGTCATTGTAAAGAGACAAAACCACGTTTGATTCGATGGGTGTTGTTGCTCCAAGAATTCGATGTGGAAAACAAGGATAGGAAAGGCTCTGAAAATGTGGTGGCAGACCACTTGTCAAGATTGGAGTCTCAGGAGTAAGATTCGCCTGACCTTTTGGTTAAGGAACATTTCCCTGATGAACAAATTTTCAAGATGGAAACAAAGGGGTTGCCTTGGTATGCAGAAATTGCGAATTACGTTGTAGCTAGTCAAATTCCTTCTTATTTTTCTAGTGACCAGAAGAAAAGATTGCGAAGTGATGCCAAATATTACTTCTGGGAGGACAATGCATTATATAAGGTGTGCAGTGATTAAGTGATACATAAATGTGTCAAAGAAGAAGAAAACGAAGATATTTTGAGAGCCTGTCATGAAGGTCCCTGTGGGGGTCACTTTGGCTCAACGAGGACTGGATTCAAGGTTTTACAATGTGGCTTCTATTGGCCTCATATCTTCATGGATGCAAAAATCTAGGTTGGAAACTGTGATCGTTGTCAAAGAACTAGAAACATTTCTTCCAGAAATGAAATGCCTCTAAACAACATTCTTGAAGTGGATATATTTGATGTTTAGGGTATTGATTTCATGGGTCCTTTTCCGAAGTCAGGAGGAATGGAATACATCCTAGTTGCTGTGGATTATGTGTCAAAATGGATTGAAGCCAAGGCTCTTGCTCACAATGACGCACACAGTGTTACTGCATTCTTGAAATCACATATCTTCACTCGGTTTGGTGCTCCCAGGGCAATCATATCTGATGGTGGCACTCATTTTTGCAATAAGCTTTTTCAAGCTCTCCTAGCTAAATATGGGGTAACACATAAAGTTTCTACTTCTTATCACCCACAAACCAGTAGACAAGCCGAAATTTCAAACAGAGAAATCAGACGGGTTTTGGAGAAGGTTGTTAACCTTAGTAGGATGGATTGGTCTTCAAAGCTAGATGATGCCTTATGGGCATATAGGACAGCTTACAAAACCCCCATTGGAGATTCTCCATATAGACTAGTATTCGGGAAGGAGTGCCACTTTCCAGTTGAGTTGGAGCATAGAGCCTTTAGAGTGATTCAGAAGCTCAATTTGGACTTGAATGGAGCACAATCAAAACGAATGATGGATTTGAATGAATTAGATGAGTTTAGGTTCAATGCATATGTGAATGCAAAAATGTACAAGGAAAGGACAAAGAAGCTTCATGATGCAAGGATCCAATCAAAGAATTTTGCACCAGGACAATTGGTTTTGTTGTACAATTCTCATTTAAGGCTTTTTCCAGGAAAATTGAAATCACGATGGAGTGATCCATTTCGTGTTATTGATGGAAGGTGAATGGTCACAGGCTTAAACCATAACTGACCTCTGAGGACAAAGGCATTGCTAATCTGGCACAAGCCCCACAAGAGCTTTAATTGGATGATCCGTTACCTTCACAATGAGCCATGAAGCATGGTCGGGCTGAAGACCGTAAACCAAGCGCTCCTAGGAGGCAACCCTGATTTTCTTTCTTTATCTTGATTTGTTGTGATTTCTCTTACTTGTTAATTTTTATTTTTTGTCTAACATAGTAAAAATTCATGGCACAATCTCAGAACATAACTGATGGTTACATTTTGCAGATTCTCAGAGTGATGATGATCGTCAATAATAAAAGCAAGAAGTGAATCTTTGTTTTTTTTTTCATTCCATTAGGGTAAAATGCAGTTTCACATTGTTTACAACCAAGGTAAATGCTCTAATGGTAAAGCTTATTTCCAGTCCCGTGAACTTGAGAGCATTATTGATCCATTATTGGTTTGGACGGTTTTGACCAGATTCCTTTATTCTTGCTTGTCTCTATACAAGTGTGGGGGGAGTTGGAACACTTGAGTATGGATTCAACGTTTATGGATCACCATAGTTGTGTTTTGAAAGAGTGTGTTGCTATGTTTGAATCTAGAGTAGCATTAGTAGTAGTAGCATGGTGATAGTATTGCCTTATTTTGTCTAGCACTTTATTAGGTAAGTGTAACGTCTTGATGATTGTGTTTGAGTATATTTGGTGTTATGAAATTAGTGTTATTGTGAATATTTTTGTTAATTTTTTGGTGAGATTTTGTTATTTCTTTTAGTTTTTCTTAGTAATGAAGATGAGCTTTTGGTACACATGCATTGATGAAGAGGATATCTACTCGTTCTGAACATGAGTTAATTGAACTGAAAAGCTGCAAAATGCATTAACGAAAGAGAAAAGAAAAAAAAACAAAACAAGCTCACATGGAGTCATGAAATGGAGAAGTGGTGTAATGAGCCATGACAAGACTTGAAGGCTGCATACATTATGTGAATTGCGTAGAAGTGAGGTAGTGTGTCTTGTGGTTAAGTTGCAGAGAGAAGATGTTATGCATGTGAATAAAAGAGGGACCCGTTTTTGTTTTATTGTCATTATATTTTTATGGTTGTGGGAACATTTATGTCTTGAGTTGACCGATTGAAAGCATTTACATGACTTTTCTTCCTTTGTGTTTCTATAAATGTAAGAAGTATTACTTGTTGTTTCAAGACATCACAAGTAGGACACACGAGTTTGGTGATATTGAGGCCATATTGCTTATATTGAACTTCTCAATTCCATTTTCTTCCAAGACTAAGTTTAAGCACTCCACAAAGGTATTTCTCATTACTCTTTAAGATTTGTGAACTTTAATGTAGTGTGAAATGTTCAAGTGAAGAATGTAAGAGCATGGAAATGATGATGTTGTTGCTAAGATAATGGAAATGATGAGCATGCAAGATATCATGTTGATTAACCAAGAGAACAAGTGCATGATAAGTGTGGGAGGGCGATTCAAAATTTTGATTTTCAATTGTTTCAGCTTTGCCATGTTTATGTGTTTTGAGCATAACTTGAGTTTGGGATGTTGAAAATGCATGCTTCCAGTTTCAGAATTTAGCCAACATGATGATCTTCAATGTTTATGTTGTACATTTTTGCTAGTTGTGACTGGAAAATAGGATAAATTTCCTTAGAATGTGAATTTCATGCTGAAATCAGAATGTGAAATCCTTGAATCTGCCTAGTTTGTCACAATTCGGTATTCTGGTCATAATTTTCTAAATTGTGGTCCAAATGAGGTGATTCCAGTTGGAGATTGTTTCTAAGAGATAGGACTACAATGTTTTTGTTGGGCACTTTTGCCAGTTTTGACTAAAATGTAGTCTTATTTTCGAGACAAGCCCGTGTGCATGTTATTGTGTAGTCTGAAATTCCTAGAATTTGGCCTGTTTGGAGTACCTCGGTTTTTTGGCCATAACTTGTTCAATTTTGGTCCGAATGGTGTAATTTTTGTCCCCAAATTTGGTTTTTTGCAGTAGCAAGTCTTGACTAATTCGAACTGTTTCACTATGTCTTTTGGTCTATGGCTTGAAGTGACAACGCTGAAATTTGCAAACATTTTGTTACACTACATTTCAGGAATGATGAGATTGCAACTTGGATATATCTTGTTTACGTTGATTATTTTCAGCTCTTAGAGTGAGCGATGTTATGATTTTGTACATTTGAGGTTTTACATACTTGTGGGGATTTATCTTGATTGACATGTTATAGTCTTGGAAGTTTGGAATTGGATAAGTTCAGATGTGTTTGAGAAAATGAAAGAAATGTAAATGAGGATATGCAATTCGTTGTGTTATGAGCTTTGCATCTTGTGGTTGGAAGGTCTTTCTTGTTTATGATTTGTTTGAGAAAATAGAAGTTGGAAGTATCTAGTTAAAATTTCAATGTTAACTTTTTACTGATGTTGTTTGGAAAGTGAGTCTTGACATTTCGCACTTTGAAAGATTATTTGGCAAGTTGGGTAAATAATTCACGTGGACTGAATTGGTCCTTTGTTGTGGTTGATCTTCACAGTATGGCACCAAAAAAAGACTCCACTTCCAACAAGGCTTCAACTTCAAGAAAAGGGAAGGAAAGATTCAAAAACCACCAGTCGTTGACTCTGATTCAGAGTACTTCCCGGATGAAGATTTGCCTTTATTCGAGGACCCTCCTCAGTATACCATGCGAGCTCAAACTCCAAAGAAGAGGAAGGGGTCATCTAGTCAATATAGTGAACCTTCGGTGTTCTTAGACGAAAGGGCTCGGAAACGATGGGAGGATGGAATTGGCATGAAAAAACTTCATTTGGAGAGGGCATTTGCTGTTGAAGGAGGTCCATTTGCGGAGTTGATGGCATTTCACTGCTTTGATAAGAAACTCACAAGTGCACCAGGTTTTTGCAATGCTAGTTTGGCGAGGGAATTTTACGCTAATGCAAAATTTCCAAATAAAGCTGGACAATTCTTTGTGCGAGGGAAATGGGTACAAATTACTAGTGAGCTCGTCAACAATCATCTCGGCACTCCAAGTTTTTCTCATGATCCTTTACCATTTTCAAACAATGATGACTGTGATCAAATGTTGACAGAAGAGTTGGCTTTACCCGGGGCTAAATGGGAATTAAATACAAGGGGAGATCGCAAACATATCCGAGGGAAAAGGCTACGCAGTTATGTGAAGATCTGGTTAATGTTTGTTTTGTCTCGTCTTAAGCCAAGCTCACAATCTACTGAAGTTCTCCGCGATCGATTGTATTTGATATCGGTTATTCGTGGGCGGAGACCACTTGATGTTGGGCATATAATTCTGCTCAGTCTGGGATTGCCACAGATAATGCAACTCTTTATTTCCCTGTCTTGTTGGAGGATATCTGTATGGCTCAAGGAGTGGACACTGAAGCTGGAGACTGGCGTAGGAATCCAGGGCCAATTGGGACATCATTGTACATCAAATACCAGGCACTGGAGAAAGAAATGAGAAAAGCAAAGAAAGCTGGAATTAAGAAATCTAAGAGCAAATCTGGCCTTTCACCTTCTGAGGCGGAAGAAGAACCACAAATGTATGATTTTAGTGCTTTGCAAGGAACAATATAGGAGTTCCAACATTCTGTGGAGAACCGTTTTCAGGATTTCCAACAATCTGTGGATCAGCGTTTCTCGAACATGGAGGAGAGATGGGAACGGATGCATGAAGGCATGGATAATATGCAACACGAGTGGTCAACACATGCCTCAAATATGGAACATAAATTGGATGATATGACCTCAGTGGCACAGCAACAGTTTGAAGTACTATACCATCGACAGATGATGATGCAACTGGCATTGGATAAATGTAACAAGATGGCAGTTTACTATCATAGTGATTCTGGACCCCCAAAAACCAACGCCAACATCTGCGCAATTGGCTGGATATCGTATTCCAAGTCTCTCAATGGATGTTGTTAGTGGCGCTATTCATGAGCTGCCAGCGGGGGTGACTGCAATGCCTTCCCTTCCATCATTGCCTACATTTGGAAGAATCCCTTCAATGCCTCCAACTCCAGAGATTGTCCCGAACCCTGAGTTCATGCCAGCAGCGAGGTTTCCATTGATAGCATCTGGCCAACCTCTTGAAGGCTCAGTGCATGGTCCTTTCCATTATGTGGCTCAGCCTTTTGGTATTCCCTCTTTTGCGACAGCAGCTTCTTTGGGGGGTCAATCACTTTCAACGGCAGCCTTATTTGCATCTCCTTCTTCCTCGGCTCCATCTTCATCTTCCTAGGGAGCCCCTCCTTCTTAGACTTTTGCGGACAATGCTTATTTCAAGTGTGGGGGTGGAAGATGTGTCAATTATTGATTTGTTTTTATGATTGGCTTGATGTTGAGGAAATTTCTGTGATTGTTTGATGCTTTGGTTGCTGAAAAGGGGGGATTAATTTTTTTTAGCAGCATGTGGGTGCTTTATATTGTTGAAAAGGGAGTTCAAATGCTGGGAGTTGTCTTGAAGATTTCCCGACTTTTATATTGATGAGATGTTGTGGATTAGTTCCGAGTTGAAGCTTGTGTGATGTTTATTGAAGTTGAAGTATTTCTTGAAAATCAAGTTTGGAAGTTCTGTGAAGTGAAGCCGAGACATTGTGTGTGATGTTTTCTTTAGAAGTTGAATTTGAATAATCAGTATAGTTACTATTTTTCTAAGTGTGTGGGTAGTGAGTCTAGTAAATGAATGTTGAATAAAAGTTTAGGGGTAGTATAAGTTGTTGTAAGGTCTAGAACACTTTGTACTAGGCTTTGGCTCCTTTGAAATTCTTTGTTCGAAAATTGTGGTTCATCAAGTTTTATTTTCATTTTCTGTATGCGAAAATAGTTTTTATGATCTTTGATTCCAATCTTGATGAAATTAGAACATTTTGTTAAACAAGGCATCATGTTAAAGTAAGATAGATATGCCATGCAAAACATGTTCTTGGACATAAGAGGAAACTGTTTCAATTTGTTCTTGTTGTTATGTATTACTTCGGTTGTTTTGGTTGCTCTAGCATAGATAGTCCTTTAAAGACATTCAGGGACTTTTAGTCACACAAGAAATGATATGGAAGAAAAAGCCTTTGGCAATTGGGAATGAAAAGCCGAAATACCCTTAGCGAGCATAAGTGGGAAAAAAATAGCCAAAAGACCCAGGCAAGCACACCAATATGTGTAATAAAGTTGAAAAAAAACACAAACAAGCACTAAAGTGCAAAAGCAAAAGAGATAAAATCAATGAAGAGAAGCACCAATGTGCGACCATTGATCTTGTGTGAATATTGAGTTCCTGTGTGTGGATATTGTGATTGTTTATGCTAAGGGATGTGTTGGAACAAAAGAGGTAATGTATGCATGAGAATAGGTGGATCAGTATTTCTCAACACACACAGCACGCATGACATTTTGGTCTTTATTCATCATGCCTTGTTTGATAACTTGTGCGAAAGTTTGATGGTTTGGAGTTAAGGATTTGTTATGAGTTTTATGCATGAAAAAATTTGTTTGGATGAACTCGATAGAAGAACAAGTTGAGCAAAGGAGAGAAGTTTAGTGCTAAGTGGTTGTGGAGTGTGAGTTGGCTTGAGGACAAGCAAAAGCTCAAGTGTTGGGGAATTTGATGAGTTGGTTTTATACCAACTATTTTGTGCTACATTTCTGAGTTTTTGTCTTGTGTTTGATGCAAAATGTGTGGTGATTTATGTTGTTTTATGCATAGTTGTGGGTTGCTAGCTGATAATGTTTAAATGGTGCAAAGGGGGTAAAAATGATTGAAAATGAAGTGATGTGTGTCTAGGTTGAAAAATGAAGGGACTGAAAGTGCTTATTCAGCCAAATTAGGGTTTTTGGGCAGTTTGGTTGTTCAACTTGTCTTGCGTATAACTCTTTCAATTCTAGTCTAAAAGATGAGATTTTGGTTGCTATGGAAAGCTTGTTGTGTATACTTTAATTTTCATGTTTTAACTTTTTCTAAATTCTGTAGGCAACCATGAGAAATAAAGACTTCTTTGTTATGCTTGGATTAGGGTTTTTTAGGGTTAGATCATACTGCCACAGTTTGGTATAGAGTTCATAACTTGAGCTGTAGACATCAAATTTTGATGAATCTTGAACCTATAGGAAGCCAAAAGAAAGCTCTACAACGTTCATGTGTACTGAAGAATCTAATTCAGAGGCTAGGCCAAACAAATCTTGCATGGAAGTTGGTTGTTTGTTCTGGCCTAGCAACCCTTGCATTCACCACAAGCTCTCACACGCACACTCATGCACTCACCGCACCTCACTCGCACACTAGCACTCGCACACACTATGCGGAGAGCTCACCTCGCCGCATGTATTATGTACTAGCACTCGCACACTAGTCCCACACACTTCATGCGACGAGATCACCTCGTCACATGCACTCACGCACACACATTGCGGTGAAGTCATTTCGCCGCAATACATTTGTGCACAAACAACGTGCGGCGAGGTGACCTCGCCGTACGACCCTCGCACGCATCACGCATAAACTTCATGCGATGAGCTCACCTCATCGCATGAATTGTGCACAATATTTTTTCACAACATTTGCACACACACTCAACACTTAGTTCACTCAACACACACTCACTATTATTCCGTCTTAAAGCATACATTTTGCAAGGTCATGATTTGAGAAGGGTTTCATGTGTTGGACTTAACAGGGGTGTGTGAACCGTGGTACTCACAATTGGGAAATAGGGAAACCCGGTTGGTTACTTCTCCAACTGAACGATTGTCGTCTTTACAGTTCGAAATGGACCAAACAAAGGTTGGCGAAGGGAATCTCCGTCTGGTACTGAATTGATTAGAATCCACGATATTGCTGATGACCTAGTAAACCAGCTGGGGGAGGGAGTAATTGAGGGTATTGCAGAATTGGTAATGGCAGAAGATGATTCTGATGATAATTTTGCTGAGGCGAGTTCAACAAGATTGCTGGAAAGGAAACAAGCAAGGGACAATGCACATCATAATATCATTGATCAAGTGGTTCAGAATCTTAATTTCGATTCTGTGGTGGAATTGATTACGAAGGAGAATCGACCAAACCAACATACCTTACGTTCTTCTAAGAAGAAAACTTCAACGTCTACAAAGGTTTGTAATGATGTGGCTCTTCTGGAACGCAAGGGGGATCGCCAATAAACCCACAATGCACAGATTGCGCAGATTGGTACGTGATCACAAGCTTGAACTTTTATGTATTGTAGAACCCAAACTTGATTGTTCACATTTGGATGCCATTGCTAGTAGTTTGGGTTTCTCGTGTGCTTTTGCAAATTTATCAAACCGTATTTGGGTTTTCCACTCGGCTGCATTTGTTAGTGATGTTGTTGATCAATCTGTCCAGAGTTTGTCGTTTATATTGTCTGGCTCTACTAGAATGAATAAATGTATGGTGTCTTGTGTACATGGCCTCTGTACTAGGAGGCAAAGACAGGAGTTATGGAATGATCTTCAGCGACTGAATGTGGGGGATCTACCATGGCTTATATGGGGGGATTTTAATGCCATCACCAGTGCTGCGGATAAAAATGGAGGTAGACCGTTTCAGGATAGGGAAGCTGAAGTTGGATTCTCGGGTTCGCACTTTACCTAGTGTAATAATTGGAAGAGGAATCCGCGCATTTGGAAGAGGTTAGATCGTGCCTTAGTCAACGACAAATGGCTGGACATGTTCACCTCTTCTATTCAACATTTAAGTAAGGCTGCCTCGGACCATTCGCTATTGCTTCTGAAGTTCCACAGTAATGGAGTTCAGCGACAATCGCAGTTTAAGTTCTTAAATTTCTGGACAACAAGGGCGGATTTTCTTGAAGTGGTAAAGTTTTCATGGCAGCAGGAAGTACGGGGCAGACCATTGATGGCAGTGTGGATTAAGCTTATGAGAGTTAGGCGTGACTTGATAGCTTGGAACAAAAATATAGTGGGTAAGTTTGATGTTCGCATTAAAACTGCAGAGGATAGACTTGTTGTTATGGAGAAAGAATTGATTGCGTCAGATTCTGAGGGGTGCCGACAGGAGTACAGCCGTACATTGGCAGAGCTTAATCTTGCTTTGGCAGACGAGGAGTCTTATTTGAGGCAGAAGGCAAATTTAAAGTGGGCAGCTGAGGGTGACTGTAATTCTGCATTTTTTCACTCGCATGTACGAATGTGACACCGACGAACTCGCATTCAGTCTGTGGTAGATGAGGATGGGGTTCTTTTGGATAATGCTGTGGCTATTGAAGATGCGGCAGTTTTGTTCTTTCGGAATTTACTTACGACAGTGGAGGGGTCTGGACCCATTCATGTTCGAGAGGGGTTTCCTACCCAGCGTTTGTCGCTAGTGGAAAGTGATAGCTTGCAAGAGTTGCCGTCATTAGATGAGGTGCGTCGCGTAGTAATGGAAATTAACTGTGATAGCACTGCAGGGTCTGATGGCTTTTCAAGCAAGTTCTTCCAGGTTGCTTGGGAAATTGTTGGTAATGATATTCATAGGGCCATTATGGAGTTTTTTTGCGGGGGTGAATTGCCACGGGGTTACACTTCCACGCTTTTGGTTCTCATACCAAAGTGTGATAATCCGAAATCATTTGGGGATTTTCGGCCAATTAGCCTATGTACGGTTCTTAATAAGATCTTTTCCAAGTTGTTAGCAAATAGGTTGATTGATATTCTTCCGCGCATTATTTCCCATAATCAGAGTCCTTTTGTTAAAGGGCGGTCGATTGTGAAGAATGTGGTTATGGCACAGGAGCTTGTTGGGGATTTGTCTGCTCGGGTCCGGGGTGGTAATATTATCCTTAAATTGGATATGGCTAAGGCGTATGATAGGGTCTCTTGGCCATTTCTGTGCCAAATTTTGCGTCGACTGGGGTTTGGCAAGATGTGGATCGACATGGTATACCGCTGTATCGCCAACTGTTGGTACTCAATAATTATTAATGGAAAACAGGTTGGTTTTTTCCATTCGTCTCGTGGACTTCGGCAGGGTGATCCGTTATCCCCTTCTCTTTTTATTATTGCAGCGGAATATCTATCATGGTGTCTAAATGATCTCCCTACGGATCAGAGGTTTGGGGGATATTGTCGGCGGAAATGGGTGCCTCCAGTGACGCATCTAGCCTACGCGGATGATATTTTGGTTGTTTTGGCAAGTAATCGGTGGGCCCTGAGGCAGGTCATGCGGGTTTTAAAGGAGTATCAGGATGTGTCTGGTCAGCTAGTGAACATAACGAAGAGTGGTTTCTTGATTCATCCGAAGAGTGGTTTACGTCGTCGAGTGGGTCGGATCACTGGGTTCACACACCGTGTCACTCCTATGTTGTATTTGGGATGCCCGATTTTCTTGGGCCGGAAACGAGTCAGTTATTTCCAGCAGATGGTTACGAAGGTCCGACGAGTCTTAGGCGGGTGGAAAATTAATTTATTGTCCACTGGGGGTCATCTGGTACTTTTGAAATCGGTTTTGATGTCTTTACATGTCCATCTTATTGCTACTTGTGATCCGCCTAAAAGAATTATTGCAGAGCTACAGCGGATATTTGCAGCTTTTCTTTGGAAGTGTGAGGACAATAATAAGGGGACCCATTGGCTGAGTTGGGAGAAAGTTTGTCGTCCAGTCCAGTCTGGGGGTTTGGGGGTGCGAAGATTCGAATATATTGTGGATGCTTTCTCGACCAAATTATGGTGGAGTTTTCGCAAAGGGAATTCGTTACGGTCTAATTTCTTGATGCGGAAGTACTGTGCTAAATTTCATCCGGTGGTGGTTCCATTACGATCATCGGCTTCGATAGTTTGGCGTCGAATGGTGCAGGTCCGGGATAAGGTGGTGGAGCATATGGGATGGTTCATCGGGGATGGTATTGTGGATTTCTTTTATGATCGTTGGTTGCCTTGTGGGACTTTGGGGCATTTGCCCCGTCTTTGGGATACTGCCCGATTTCTAACTTCAGAAATGATGGTATGTGGCTTGTTGGGAAATTGGTGGATTTGCTCCCAATGGAGGTTGTTGTTTTGATACTGCAACAGAAATTTTATGGGGTTTGCGAACCTTATTGGGATTGGGTTCCTGAAGGCCAGTTCACTGTTGCGTCTACTTATGTGCTATTCCGGGGATCTTTAGTGGTTGAGACGTCACATCCTTTCTTTTCCCGTTTGAGGTGTAAAGGTTTGCCTATTAAGATTTCTATTTTTATGCTCCGATTGTGGTCTGGGAGATTGCCGTTGGCAAATTGGTTAAAGTCGATTGGAATCTGTGGCCCTTTTAAATGTTCTTTATGTGGGGAGGCGGAGGAAACCGTGGATCATTTGTTTGGGAGGTGTAGATTTACTTCCAGTTTATGGCATTCTTTTTCTTCAGGTATGGGTATTGTAGGGAGGGATTTGGATTGGCGGGCATGGTGTGTTATTTGGTGGGATTTCAGTAGCACAAAGATTGGAAGGTTTGTGTTGCGTATTACACCTCTCATACTTTGTTAGTGCATTTGGTTGGCTCGGCATTCTGCGCTTTTCAAGGGTGTTAAGGTTGATCGGGAACAGGTAGAACTTAATATTTTCAGGCATGTTAAGGTGATGCTTAATGGGCTGTTTCGGTTGGGATTGGATTGGGGGCCGTGGTCACGGATTGTGGATAATGTGGGATCGTGGCGGCCGTCTTCTTATATTAGTATTGTCTGATGGTGTCCTCCGCCACGGGGACGTCTGAAATTGAATGTAATGGGTTGTGGAAGTAATGATGATAGTTATGCAGGTGGGGGAGTGGTGGTGAGGGATTGGTGTGGTTCTTTTGTTGGGGCAATTGCTCTTGGCTATTCGGGAATTTCGAGTCTAGAGGTAGAAGCCAAGGTGTTGGTGGAGGGTTTTCGGTTTTGTTCTCGACATTCATGGGAGGATTTTGATGTGGAAGTTCACAATTTGGCTTTGGTGAATATTCTGGGTAGGCGGAGTAGGGTACGGTGGAGGATTCGTGGTTGTATAGAGGAGGCGTGGCAGGCTAAGTTTTGGGCAATCTCACATATTCATGCGGTTGGCAATAGGCCGGCTTCTCTCTTGGCTGAGTTTGGTCGGACTGTGCGCTCTTCGATAGAGTTTTGTCAACTTAGTCTGCTTCCGCCATTGGTGCGGGGAGCCATCGCTTTAGATAGGCAACAACTTCCTAGTTTTAGTTTGGACAATGTACAGGGATAGTATCCCTCTTCCATTGCATTTTTATTTGTAACTTGTTCGGAGTATTTTAATAATAATTTTGGGACTGGCACTCCCAACCCGCTGAGAGGGACCATTTGCCATAAAAAAAAGAAAACATTTCAAGATTGAAGAGGGAATTGGTTGTTTACTATGGCATTTATCAAAGTTCATGTCTTACTTTCCTTGATTATTTTTCATGGACTTTCATCTTCATCAGGTTGTGTCCTTGATATGCACATTGCATTTGTATTCACCGATTTTCCATCTCATGATTCGTCATTCTCACCATTTTCATCAAGTACTCATTTTCAATCACAACTCACAAACACTTCACAATTCATTCCACTTCAAAAATTCACAACACCGCTCTCATTGTTACATTTTCATTTCACAAACGTGCACACACATTCACAAGGGCGAGACCTCGCCGCAACAATTAACACGGCGAGGCCTCGCCGAGAGACCTCGCCCACACCACTTTGCACGGCGAGACCTCGCAGCAAGGTCTCGCCCACACACGCAATACACGGCGCGAGGTCTCGCCGCGAGACCTTGCCCTATGAGTTTTTGTTGGCAGAAAAGTGGCTAAGTGTGGGTTCTTAGTGGTACACAGGGGCAGTGAAGGCGTGGAGGCAGTTGGCCCAAAGGCGCACGATTGCTGAGTTCAAAAAGGAAAAGTGGAAACTGACAGATTGAAGGCGTGACTTATCCAGGAAGTAAAGGCGTGATAAAGCTGAGCACACGAGGGTTTTGAGAGTTGGTTGGAGGCGTGATTTTCAGAAGCTGGAAGGCGCAGAAATGGATTGAAGGCGTGAAGACCACTAGCTCAAAGACGTGGATATGTTTGTGCATGAATTGATTTTTGACAGTTTATTTTAAAAGCAGTGGTATTTTTGTAAATACTTAATCATTTTACGTTTGCATACTGTTTACGATTCTAGTAACCTCTATATATAGAGGATCAGTTAGCTTTTACGGGGGACGAATATTCTAGAATTGCTAACCATCTTTTGAATTTAGAGCGGGAGTTCTTATCTCTCATTTTTCTCTCTCTAGATCTATTTTCTCTCTCTAGAGTTTCTCTTCCGAATTTAATTCTGATAGCTAATTTTGTACTGGAGATTACATATTGAACTCAATCGAAGCAACATTGGACCTTCCTCTACACTTCAATTGGTAAAATTTCTCAATTTTATGGAATTCAATTGTTTAATGTTGGAATTTAGTGCTTACGAGTTGAATATGGAGTTATCTGGCTAAATTGGTGATGTCCTAGGGTTATGATCGCATTACTGTGAATTTGAACTGGGAAAAGCTAAGCAATTGACCTAATCTTTAAAGAATTGTTCATACTTGTTCTGAATTGTTGAAATACGAGAAGTTTTATGCATTTTCACTTGTGTTTGATTGAATTACACTTTGTTTGAGGTCGCCATGCTAGTTCAAGGTGTGAAACAACATTAACAGTGGAAATAGTGTAAATAATATACATGATGAACGATATGGAGTTCCTTTGCCTGTTTGTGCTTTTACACGATCCGAGATGTGGTCGACATGCTAATCAAAGATCGTTGAAACTTCAGAATTAGGTAAAGGAAGACTTCATGAAGCTAGCTTAACTAAAGACACTCAAGTTAGGCCTCGCCATAGGATACTTGAGAAATTGCATAATTAATAGCTAGAAACATGAAGTTGAGATGTTGCGGTTTGATTTCATTTCACTTAGGCCTCGACATGGGAAAAGTGGAGTGTTAAGGAGTACAGAAAACACTGTGGTCATCATGCTAAGTGTTAGCTAGACTCCTAGGCAACAATGATCTCTTCCTAATTAGTATTTCATGAGGTCAGTTGCATAGTAAACGGTTTGAACTCTCAGTAGTCTGATTCAGAAACTCTAGGACATTTGCTTGAATTCCTGTGAATCTCATTTGTCATTCTTGCAAGTTAACTTCTGTTTTGAGTGTTGAGTACTGCTTTTACTTTACTGAGTTGATACTGTGAAACTTTTGTTACATTCTTGAGAAACATTTCAAATTCTTGAGCCATTACCTTCCCTGAGGATACGATCCCTCTCATCACATCTACATTAGTGAGTAGGGTTAAATTGTGCAAGTATGCGGCATACCTATCAATTTTTGCACAGAGAGGACCCATGAAATCAATACCCCAAACATCAAATATCTCCACTTCAAGGATGTTGTTTAGAGGCATTTCATTTCTGGAAGAAATGTTTCCAGTTCTTTGACAACGATCACAGTTTCTAACCCAGATTTTTGCATCCATGAAGATATGAGGCCAATAGAAGCCACATTGTAAAACCTTGAATCCAGTCCTCGTTCAGCCAAAGTGACCACCACAGGGTCCTTCATGACAGGCTCTCAAAATGTCTTCCTTTTCTTCTTCTTCTTCTTTGCTCTATGCTCCAACTCAACTGGAAAGTGGCACTCTTTCCCGAATACTAGTCTAAATGGAGAAGCTCCAATGGGGGTTTTGTAAGCTGTCCTATATGCCCACAAGGCATCATCTAGCTTTGAAGACCAATCCGTCCTACTAAGGTTAACAACCTTCTCCAAAACCCTTTTGATTTCTCTGTTTGAAATTTCGGCTTGTCCACTGGTTTGTGGGTGATAAGAAGTAGAAACTTTATGTGTTACCCCATATTTAGCTAGGAGAGCTTCAAAAGCTTATTGCAAAAATGAGTGCCACCATCAGATATGATTGCCCTGGGAGCACCAAACCGAGTGAAGATATATGATTTCAAGAATGCAGTAACACTGCGTGCGTCATTGTCAGCAAGAGCCTTGGCTTCAATCCATTTTGACACATAATCCACAGCAACTAGGATGTATTCCATTCCTCCTGACTTCGGAAAAGAACCCATGAAATCAATACCCCAAATATCAAATATCTCCACTTCAAGGATGTTGTTTAGAGGCATTTCATTTCTGGAAGAAATGTTTCCAGTTCTTTGACAACGATCACAGTTTTCAACCCAGATTTTTGCATCTACGAAGATATGAGGCCAATAGAAGCCACATTGTAAAACCTTGAATCCAGTCCTCGTTGAGCCAAAGTGACCCCCACAGGGTCCTTCATGACAGGCTCTCAAAATGTCTTCCTGTTCTTCTTCTTTGACACATTTACGTATCACTTGATCACTGCATACCTTATATAATGCATTGTCCTCCCAGAAGTGATATTTGCCATCACTTCACAATCTTTTCTTCTGGTCACTAGAAAAATAAGAAGGAATTTGACCAGCTACAACAAAATTTGCAATTTCTGCATACCAAGGCAACCCCTTTGTTTCCATCTTGAAAATTTGTTCATCATGGAAATGTTCCTTAACCAAAAGGTCAGGCGAGTCTTGCTCCTGAGACTCCAATCTTGACAAGTGGTCCGCCACCACATTTTCAGAGCTTTCCTATCCTTGATTTCCACATCGAATTCCTGGAGCAATAACACCCATCGAATAAAACGTGGTTTTGCCTCTTTCTTTGAAAGCAAATATTTCAATGTCGCATGGTCTGTATGAACAATGACCTTTGACCCCAAAAGATAGGCACGGACTTTATCAAATGCGAAGACCACAGCCAACATCTCCTTTTCTATAGTTGTGTAATTCATTTGTGCTTCATTCAGTAACCTGCTGGCATAATAGATAGTGTGAAACACCTTGTCTCTTCTCTGGCCTAAGAAAGCTCCCAAGGCATAGTCACTTGTGTCGCACATAATTTCAAACGGTTCACCCCACTGAGGAGTGACTATAACAGGAGCTTCCACCAATTTAGCTTTTAAGGCCTCAAACGCCTCAACACATTCTGTTCCAAACACAAACTTGACATCTTTTTCCAAGAGACTACACAAGGGCCGAGCTATCTTGGAAAAATCCTTATTGAAACGTCTGTAAAACCCAGTATGACCAAGGAAGCTTCTGATCCCTTTTACATTGGTAGGTGGAGGGAGCTTGGCAATGACATCTATCTTTGCTCTATCCACTTCGATCCCCACATGAGAAATTTTATGTCCCAACACGATTCCTTCTTGGACCATAAACTGGCATTTTTCCCAATTCAACACAAGGTTTGTTTCTTCACATCTCTTTAATACCTTTGCCAAGTTTTCCAAACATCCATCAAAGGTTATCCCAAAGACAGAGAAGTCATCCATGAAAGTCTATTGTAGAATAATATACATGATGAACGATATGGAGTTCCTTTCCCTGTTTGTTCTTGTACACGATCCGAGATGTGGTCGACATGCTAATCATAGATCGTTGAATCTTCAGAATTAGGTAAAGGAAGACTTCATGAAGCTTGCTTAACTGAAGACACTCAAGTTAGGCCTCGCCATAGGATACTTGAGAAATTGCATAATTAATAGCTAGAAACATGAAGTTGAGATGTTGCTGTTTGATTTCATTTCACTTAGGCCTTGACATGGGAAACGTGGAGTGTTAAGGGGTACAGAAAACACTATGGTTGTCATGCTAAGTGTTAGCTAGACTCCTAGGCAACAATGATCTCTTCCTAATTAGTATTTTATGAGGTCAATTGCATAGTACTTCCTGGATAAGTCACGCCTTCAATCTGCCAGTTTCCACTTTTCCTTTTTGAACTCAGCAATCGTGCGCCTTTGGGCCAACTGCCTCCATGCCTCACTGCCCCTGTGTACCACTAAGAACCCACACTTAGCCACTTTGCTGCCAACGAAAACTCATAGGGCGAGGTCTCGCGGCGAGACCCAGGAAAAGGTGAGGCAACACATTTCTAAGTGAAGGTTAAATTTTCTAGCAGTACTACCAGTATCCACCAAGATATTCACTAGTTGATCATTGATCAAACCTTGTAGTGTTATTGTCTTCCTCCCTTTTTTTTTCTTTTTTTTGTCAAGAACACTTCTCGCTCTTCAAAATCAAAAGTCGGTTACAATATGGAAAAATGTGAGTAGTGAATAATGAATCCCCTCTATATGTTAGCTACATTCCCTATTTATAGAGTTGGAAAAACGTAACTAATACGCAACATAAAATGTATCAAGTATTACAAAAGTGTCTTCCAAAAAGAATGACTAAAATCAGTAAAAAATCTTAAAATCCAAAGTGGAAGATCACAAGCCAGCTCCAGCGCCTTCGAGCTATCAAACATGCGCCTCCAGTCTAGCTTCAACGCCTTCAAGCTCCTGCAAATCAGGCCTCCAAACTTCGCTTCCAGCTTACTCTCTGCCCAGCAACATCGCGCCTTCATAAGGATGCTAAAACGCGCATTCGATCTCCAACCTCTACACCCGCTTGATGTTTCGCGCCTTCTAGTCTTCAGCTTACACGCCTTCCCTCGCATATGTGCACCACCTGAAGAACAAGAACAACACTTAGCCATTTTTTTCTCAATCCAGAATGTAAAGGGGCGAGGTCTCGTGGCGAGACCTCGCCACTTTGTGCGTTTGTGTGGCGAGACCTCGCCACGAGGTCTCGCCGTGTTGTGTGATTGCTGGCGAGACCTCGCGGCGAGGTCTCGCCGTGCAATGTGTGAGTGGCGAGGTCTCGCGGCGAGACCTCGTCGTGTAGGGGCAAGTGTGTGTGTGTGTTGTGAGTGATTGAGTGATAAACAATGCAGAGTGCTGTGAGGTTTTAGTGATCAAATGTGAGATATAATATTGAGTAGTGAAAATGAATTGTGAGACTTGAGTGAAATTGGTGTTGTGAGTGTTATGAAATGAGAGTGAACGTGAGTGTGTGAAGTGTTTGTGAGTGTTTGAGAATTTTGAATGAATGTGGAAATGTTGTGCAAATGAACATAATATATTGTGAGTGATGCAAAGTTCATATGAACAAAGGATGTTTTGTGTATTCAAAAGTGAAATGTTGTGTATTACATGATATGTGATGAATTGAGCAAATGCTATGGTTGTTCCTTGCTGTGTAGAGCTTATAAGATATGCATGGGGGTATAATCTTAGTGTAAAAGGAAATGAGAAAATTTATGCGTGTGAATGTGCATATTATGTTAGTAAGTGTTTGAATGCTCTAGTGCATGTGTGCATGAGAGCATGCGGCGAGGTGACCTCGCCGCACATTGTGTGTGTGCATTAGTGTTGCGTGAGTGTATGCGACGAGCTGAGCTCGTCGCATGTGAGTGTGTGCATGAGTTTTGCGGCGAGGTGACCTCGCCGCATGTGAGGTATGTGCGAGAGTGTGCGAGTGATGGTGAGTGTTGCTAGTGCTTGTGTGCGAGTGATGTGCGAGGTGGTGTGCGTGTGTGCTCGTGCGGCTGTGCAGGAGTGTAGTGTGAAGTGAGTGCTCGAGAGGTGTTTGTGTGAATGCTTGTGAAGGTGTTGTGAATGTAAGCCTTCAATATGGCTGAATGTTTATTTCAGCTTGAAACCCAACTTCCACACCAAATTCATGTGCCTGAACTCCTAAACTGGACTTGATGGTAAACATAAAAGTTTGAGACCTATCTCGTGGCTTTCCAATGGATCAAGAATCCTTTTAATTGGAGGTCTGTAGCTCAAGTTATTAACAATCTACCAAACTGTGGCAATATGAACTTCATAACTAAATTCTGAAGTAGCAATCATCAAAATGCTTTCGATTCTCATATTTAAACATAGAATTAGAAGTAGGTTAAAACATAAGAAATGAAGACAACTCAAAGGGCTTTCCAGAACATCCAAGACCTCATCATTTGGATAAGTATTGAAAGAATTATACACAAATGAATTTGCATATCAAAACTGTCCAAACCGTAATTTGGCCATTTAAACATGTTTTAATTCTTCATTTCCAACCTAGACACATTTCACTCCATTTACCATCATTTTTGCACTTTTTGCACCATTTACACATTATCATCTATCATATCACATTTACATATTAAACCGCATGAAACACCACACAATAGCATGAAAATCACAACAAAAGCCAAGTAAATTAACACATATAAGTTGGTATAAAACCAACTTATCACTCCCCCAAGGTTTTGGATAATGCATGAATTGTTACCTCTAACACTTGTCCTGGATTGCCAGTTTGATCATCTTACTCACTTTTATCATCCAAGAACTTTGTCACTTCCCTCTCCACCTCTATTAAGATGAATTAATATGACGATTTTTGTAAATATGTCCCGATGTAAATTTTTCTGTACACTTGAAACATAATGTTATTCCTCATATATTCAATTTCTCGAGGAAATAGATCATGGGCATAACTAGTTTTTCCTTTTGAAGGGCTTGACTTTGTGATATTTCCCTAAAATATTTGTTGGGTACCTGCACCCCAGATCTGTTAATCCAGCCATAATTCATTTTCTTGGATGTCAATTCTAAGGATTGTTCTTGCAGTATAGCTACTTCGACAGCTCAGACAAAGATATTGGTTTCATCATTTTTACCATAAGTTTGATTTCTTCCTTCACTCCACTAATAAAACTCAAAATGAAATAGTGTTCTATCAAATTAGGGACTTCAATTCTTCAAGACGTTCTTGATTCTCAATCACTGATTTTGATTGACTTTGTTTTTCTCAAGCATCAACAATATCATATAACTACCAAAATATTTTATTTACAAAAGAGTGACCAACTGACCAACATCATCTTGTGCATCCAGTTGAAGCCACAGGGGGAAGGAGTACGTCCTTCCACACTACTTCATTAAAAATTAGGGGTTTACAGCAAAATTTTCTAATCTGTTGCAAATTCTATTACCACTACTACTTACAAGGCAAAATGAAGAAAATATGAAGTTATTACTGAGCATAACTATATTTTCTAGAATCACATAAATCTATACATGCTTAATTGATTTTTCTTGAAGTAGTTGTACAACTTTCTTTCTATTTGTCTGTACCTCAATCAAATCCCAGCCTTCATCTTTTGATTATTTTGATTGACTCAATTTATTAAATTCTTTGATTTAATCTCTTCCCTTACGATCATCAAACCTCTTTAATATCATTTCAATCTGGTTTTTCAAAGAAATGCTCTCATTTATCAACTTAATTCCTTGGAACCAACTTTCAGCCTTACTTTCTTAATATTTTTTTTATTAAATCCACTTTTTCTGACAGTCTTTCACTTATTGAACTAAGAAATTTTTCACATTTTCTAATCCACTATGTAGGTTAATTCCGCCAACCGTTTGCAACTCCATTTTAGGCTGTAATCCAAATTTGAATCTTTCTAATGCGAATCTAGAGTTTAAAGACTTAAAGACGCCCCACGTTGCGATGTGAAGACCTTGCACGTCATGACATAGGGACCCTTCCATGTCGTGACGTGGCTCTTTTGTATTTTTTTTATTTTTTTCGAATAATGCCGACATCGCGAAGTCCAGAAATGGCATTTTATAGTTTAGGGATGCCTGCACGTCGCGATGTCGGGATGCCTGCACATCGCGATGTCAGGATGCCTGCACATCGCGACGTTAGAATTCCTGCACGTCGCGACGTCCAAAAACTTTGCTTTTTTATTTTTGTTAATTATTTATGAATTTAGTTTATTCCTATCTAGGGTATTTAGTGAAAAGCCTATATAAAACTTTTTATTCAGCTGTAATAATTAGAGAACGATTAAGTGATATTTTTATAAGATTTCAGTGATTGAATTCTTGCTTGTGAATTTGTTTTTCTGCGAAGGGTTTACATATTTGCATCTATTCAGAACTGCTTAGTTTTGCACGAAGCAGACTAATTAGTTGGGTGTAATTTCCAATTCACGACTGTTGGGTTGTTCTATTATTCATCGATTTTATTTGAAGGTCTTGAAAATTGCTTCCGTAAAATATAAGTCGTGGTTTAGAGCGAATCGGTCCCAATTTCGTATCACTTACACAATTGTCCTTCTTATTTGAATGAAGCACTTCTTCCCTAATCCTCCTAGGCTGTCATTCAGGTGTTGGTAATAAATGAGTTTTATTCACTTGCGAGATATTAGTAGCTCCATATTTATCCTTCACCAATAGATTCATGAGAGTATAGAATTTGGACTCCACTTAATTTATACAAGTATTTGTTTTCTTGTTAGTTTCCTCCATTTTAAATTGTATTTCATTCTAAATCATTCAATTTCCTCTAAAAAATTTGTTCTATCTCCTACAATTTTCCATCACACTTCTTGAACTGTTCTTCCAACAATCTATATTACGTATTATCTGTCATTGATATTTAATTATTCCCAAATTATTCCTACTCTTATATCAATTATTAACAACTCAATATCAGTTTCTAACTCTTATTAATTAGAATTAAAAAAATCCAGCAAAGAAAGAAAGAGACATTGATATTAGAGAGAGAAAGTTTGGTTAGGAAACAAGTAATACAAATTTTAATTGATCATTATTGCCAAAAAACTGGAATCTTAAAGCAAACAGGGTATGACATGATTCAAAAAATGCAAGAGCCTAAGTGGAGAAGCACGCAACAGTTCAAAATAGAAACATGACAAGAAAATGTGGAAAAGACTATAGAGACTACATCTAAAACAAAAACTGAAAATGTTTGCAAGGAAGTGTTATCGTAGGGCTCTCTCAGTTCTCACTAATCTACTGCATAAAGGAGTACCAATATGTTAATGCGCAAGAAGAGTGAAGATGAGTTGGCATTATTTTTAATGTATTGGCATTTATTTTTTGGCAAATAAGAAAAGATCTATTGGTTGCAGAAATCAATTAAATCAATCTATGCAAGGAATATTGATTTGGACATTAATGCTATCTTGGTATATTTGGTGCTTATCTTGGTAATCTTGGTAATTATCTTTGGAGGTTTATCTTTGGAAAAGATAAGCATATAAGGCATATGGTTTCCATCTCTCTATGCAATTTATTTGGAAACAATTTTGGATATAAACATAGAAATATTTTATGTGCTCTATATGATCTTTCCAATCACACGGCTTTGGAGTGTGAGTTTTTTATTATTCTTTCGGTCTTTGTAAGACTGTGAACACACTTCTTTATTGGAATTCTTTTATTAAAGTGTGTTGGCTATTCGCATCTGAATGCAAAAGTATTGAAGGTGCATTCCTTGTATTCTATGTTGAAACTCAGTATCGGGAGGATGCTGCCAAGAACTCGGGAGGAGTTTTGATCGTGGGCGAGGGGATCTTTCCATAACACGGATTCCGGGAGGAGTCGCCATTGACAAGGGGATTTTGTCTCTTAAAGATTATGGGAATAACCGCACAAGTCGAGGAGAGCTCACAAAACAGTTTCACTTGGGAGGTTTGGAAGAGGTGGCGACAAAGATAAGAGGGAGTCTTACTTTGTGTTAGACCGAGTGTCTTGTAACTTTGATAACCTAGTGGATTGTACGTAAGCAATTGTCGAACTGCGTTACCAACTTCCTGTCTCTTTATTTTTCATATTTTAATACTGTCCATTATTGCTTTTATTATCGGTGTGATATATAGTGTTCCAACAAACTAAGACACCGCGTATCTAACCTTGATCTTTCAATTGGTATTAGAGCTGGTCGTCTTTGTTTCTTAGGCAGAATCCGCAGGACTTGATTTTGGTTTTTGGTACAATGGACTCTATGAATGAAGGAGGTTCAACAATACGTCCACCTTTATTGGACGGCAACAATTATGCTTATTGAAAGGCTAAAATGAGAGCATTCATCAAAGCTATTGATGAGAAGGCTTGGAAATAAATTCTGACAGGTTGGGACCCCCCAGTGATTACTGACACATCTGGTGTCGTCATATCTCCCAAGCCAAAAGAAAACTGGTCTGCCACTGAAGATACCTTGGCAAATAGTAACTCAAAGGCTCTTAATGCAATTTTCAACAGCGTAGATCCTGCTCAATTTAGACTTATTTCTACATGTGTGGCAGCCAAGAAGGTATTGGAAATACTTCAAACTACTTATGTAGGGACATCCGCTGCAAAGTTATCAAAGATGCAGATACTAACTACATGATTTGAGAGATTAAGGATGCATGAAAATGAGAGTATTGCTGAATTCAATGCCAAACTCTGTGATATCGCCAATGAGGCATTTGCTCTTGGTGAAAGTTTTTCTAAAGAAAAGCTTGTGAGGAAAACTCTACAATCTTTGCCTCAATGATTTGCTTATAGAGTTACTGCCATTGAAGAAGCAAACGATATCTTAAAGATAAAGTTAGAAAAACTGATGGGATCTCTTAGGACATTTGAGATGAATCTTGAAGGAGACTCAGAAACAAAGAAAGTTAAAGTCATGGCCTTAAAAGCTAAGATGCAAAAGTCGGTTGATCCTGATGAAGAGGACATTGAGGATTCTCTCGCATTAATATCTAAGAATCTAAGCAGAGTTATGAAGAGATTTGGCAGAAATAATCAAGGTGTCAAGGCCAGTGTCAGCAACACCAAGAATAAATTGGAAAGCAATAAAAATTACAGGGAAGAAAATCATACATCTGATCAGTCATTCAAAAGCAAGAAAATTCAGTGCAGAGAATGTGGTGGTTTTGGGCATGTTCAGGCAGATTGTGCCAATACATTAAGGAAGAAGATGAATTCTCTCAACACAACCTGGAATGAAGATGATTCAGATAAGGAAGATGAATTTCAAAATAATCATGTGGCTCTTACTTCTAAGACTGAACAATCAGATAATGGTTGGATCAAGAATGTTACATAAGATGTCATTGGAAATATATCGGCATATAGTGACGAAGATGAAGATGGTGTCACCGAAGAAGATATCCTAGTAGAGTACAAGAATCTTCATAATAAATGGACTAAACTTGTTAAAGTTAATCAGCATCTTTATACTCAAATTGGGGGTCTACAAAGTGAGAATCTCAATCTTTAAAACTCTACTGCATATTTGGAGGCCAAACTGAAAGTAAGTCAGGAAGAAGTGAAGAATCTAACCAACGAGCTAACCACATAAAGAAAGGTGTCAAGATGTTAAATTCTGGTTCTTCCAAGCTTAATGAAATTCTTAAGACTGGACAATCTAATGGTGATAACTCTAGACTAGGATATAAAGGAGAAAGCGTCGTGTCACAACCAGTGTCACTACTAGTGGATAATACCAAAGTGAAGCAAGTTGCTGTGAATACTGCAAAGAACATGAACAAGTCAAATCCTCGTTATTCTTATCATGCTTCTAGAGATAAAGGTAACAGATTTATTCCTATTTGTCATTACTGCAATCGTCGTGGTCATATTCGTCCCAAATATTTTATTTATCTTGCTGAATTGAGACAAGGTACTGCTAGAAAGTCTTCTTTTCGCGAATATTCACAGTAGAGTTGGGTAATGAAGTCAAATTTAAGGTGCAACTTCACATATACTTCACTAAAAGCTGCCATAACTGATGAGTTGTACTTTGACAGTGGATGTTCTAGACATATGACTGGAGACGAGAAGTTTTTGAAGAATATTGCGTTTGGAAGTTTGGGAAAAGTAACCTTTGGCAATGGTGTCACTGCTCGTGTTATTGGAAAAGGTACACTAGATGTGTCATGGTTACCAAAGTTGGAAAATGTTCTTCTGGTAAATGGTCTAAAGGCAAATTTGATTAGCATTAGCCAGTTGTGTGATCAAGATCTGAATGTGAACTTTACTCAAGGTAAGTGCAAGGTGGTTGATCAAAACTACATGTGCATCATGGAATGAGTAAGGTCTTCAGACAATTGTTATCTAATCTCTGTCTCATCTACATATCTTCGATCAAGCATGAAAGATTCTATTCTATGGCATCAAAAATTGGGTCATTTGAATGTCAGAATGTTACAGAAGATTGTCGCTAAGAGAGCTGTCCGTGAGATTCTGATGCTAAAGTTTGATAAAGAAAGAGTGTGTGGACCTTGTCAGATTGAGAAACAAACAAAGGTGTCACATCCTAAGTCTCAGACACCAGAGACAACTCGTGTGCTCGAGCTGCTTCATATGGATTTAATGGGTCCTATGCCTGTAGAGAGTATTTGACGAAAACGGTATGCCTATTTAACTGTTGATGATTTCTCTCGATATACATAGGTGAAATTTCTTCGAGAAAAATCTGACATATTTAATGCTTTCAAGACATTTTGTATACGTCTTTAGTGAGAAAAGGGTTGTACTATTGTGAAGATTGTTCGGATTCGCAGTGACCATGGAAGAGAGTTTGAAAACTCAGATTTCTGTAATCAGCATGGAATATCTCATGAATTCTCTGCAACAAAAACTCCTCAACAAAATAGAGCCGTTGAGAGAAAGAATCGGACTATAGCAAAGATGTCACGTGTAATGTTACACGAAAGAAATATTCCACAGAAATTCTGGGCAGAAGCTATGAACACATCATGTTACACTATCAATTGAGTATATCTTCGTGGAGGAACTGAAATGACGCCATATGAGATATGGAAAGGTAGAACTTAAACTGTTAACTATTTCCATCCTTTTGGTAGTACTTGTTATGTGTTGAATGACAGGGAATATAAAAGAAAGCTTGACCGCAAGAGTGATGAAGCTATTTTTCGTGGATATGCTATAAATAGTCGAGCTTATTTAGTCTACAACAAAAGAGCTCAAACTGGCATAGAATCTGTAAATGATCAAGTCGATGATTCTTTGAAAGTAGCTGACGTTTCTAAAGAAGATGTTACAGAATCTTTAAATAAAATAAGCTCCGGTGTTCCATGCAGTGTTTTGACCGGTGTCACAAGTGGTGTTACCGATCAGAGTATATTGGTTGATAACGTGGAAGATGTCATATCACCTCGCAGGCAACAATCCACTCATGTTCAGAAGAATCATCCTATTGATGAAGTTATTGGAAATCTAAATGATGGTGTCCAGACAAGAGATAAGCCGCGAGTAAACTATAGAGATATGATTCAAATGGCATGTTTTACTTCATCTATTGAGCCTAAGAATATAAAAAAAGCCTTATTAGATGAGTATTGGATTGGTGCTATGCAAGAAGAACTTGATTAATTCACTCGGAATCAAGTTTGGAATCTAGTTCCGTGCCTCCCTAATATGAATGTGATTGGCACAAAGTGGGTATACAAGAACAAGAGCGATGAGCATGGAAATATCATTCGCAACAAGGCTCGGTTAGTTACTCAAGGGTACACATAAATTGAAGGAGTTGACTTTGATGAGACAATCGCACCAGTTGCTCGACTTGAGTCCATTTATCTATTGTTAGCAATTGCATGTGTGTTGCAATTCGAATTGTATAAAATGGACATAAAAAGTACTTTCCTCAATGATTTTCTTAATGAGGATGTGTATGTTGCTCAACCAAAGGGTTTTGAAGACCCTCATCATCCCGAGTTTGTCTATAAGTTGAAGAAGGCGTTATACGGGCTCAAACAAGTTCCTCAGGCGTGGTATAAAAGACTGACGCAGTATTTATTGACAAAGGGATATGAGCAATGGGGAGTAGATAACACCCTTTTCATTTGCCGTGCTAAAAATCAGTTTTTACTCGCTCAAATATATGTTGATGACATAGTGTTTGGCTCAGTTTTTACTCGCTCAAATGACTGAGGAATTTGAGATGAGTATGGTTGGTGAGCTTAATTATTTTCTTGGCCTTCAAATTCAGCAAAGAAGTGATGGGATTTTCATTTCTTAAAGCAAGTATGCTAAGAATTTGTTGAAAAAGTTTGAATTGGAGAATGCTCGTTCAAGGAGAATAACTATTGGAACTTATGAGAAGATCTCCAAAGATAAGAAAGGGATTCCTATTGATGCAAGTCTATACAGAAGTATGATTGGTAGTATTTTGTACCTCACAGCTAGTCGCCCAGATATCTGCTATAGTGTTGGTTTATGTGCTCGTTTTCAAGCAAATCCTCGAGACTCACACATGGAGTAAAGAGAATACTCAAGTATATTAGCGGGACACTTGACTATGGGATCTGGTATTCATTTGATACAAATACCAATCTAGTTGGTTATTGTGACACTGACTGGGTTGAAAGTTCTGATGATCGAAAAAACACTTCTGGTGGATGTTTTTACTTGGGAAACAACTTGGTATCATGGTTCAGCAAGAAGCAAAACTCTATTTATCTATCTACTGCCGAGGCAGAATATATTGCAGCTGGTAGTTGATGTACACAGCTTCTCTGGATGAAGCAAATGCTGAAAGACTATGGTGTCACACAGGATGTTATGATACTCTACTGTGATAATATGAGTGCTATCAATATCTCCAAGAATCCGGTTCAGCATTCTCGGACAAAGCATATTGATATTCGATATCATTTCATTAGATCTCTTGTGGAAGACAAAACTATTACTTTGGAACACATAGTGACAGAAAAACAAATCGCTGATATTTTCACCAAAGCTTTGGATGGAGCGAGATTTGAAGAACTAAGGTCTGCCCTAGGCCTTTATGTCATGCGAATAGGTCCTTCAGTGTTGTAAGTTTTTTTTCTATATATGTAGTTACAAAAATAAATAAAAAATATGAAAAACAAAACAAGACATAAAATAGTAGAATAGTTGTTCTTTTCTGTTTTCCCTCCTCATGTTTTTAGGCGGTTTTATAGTTGTGGATTTCTTTTTGTGGATTTTGATCTTCAGCTCCTCAAGTGACATGTGGCGTTTTGGGGATTCTTGGCTAATTTCAAGGAATTGAAGAGTCAGTCTCTTTCACGCAAAATCTGACTGCACTTATTTCGGTCATTATCTCCCTCTCAGCTACTCCAAAGTTTTTTAGTCTCTTGAGTTTCTTCTTCTCAAAGTGTTGGACATATCTCAGCCGCTTTCACTATCTTGAACATAATCGAAGTTTTTGAAAGTTCAATCGAGTCAAGTGCCCTCAAATCGCAAAGATGTCTCAGTCAAAGTATTCATCTCGAGTTAAAAAGGTGGTGGAAACTGTAGATGATGATGAAGTACATGTTGTCGTCACTCTTGCTTCTCCAAATTTGTCTAAGAAATATGGGAGTTCCTAACATTCACAGGACAAGTCTTCCGATTTTGAGATTAATTTATCTTCAAAAACAGAGATGGTCACTTCAATTCAGTCAATAAATTATTCGGGAGTGAGAATAAGATTTGGACAAGTTAGTGGTGGTCCATTCAAGACAAGTGTTGTACCTCCTAAACCACCTGATGCCTCTAAGTTACCACAGAGCCTAAGAGAAAAAGGTTTCGGATTGTGGATGAAATCTTTGATTATCCAGCAGTTTGATTTTGAAAAGAGAAGGAATGAGGTCTCTTCATTGCTTGATGATCTAGTAGCTGTAAAGACAGCTAGAGATGCTGCTGCTAAGACTGCTGAAAGGAAGAAACAATTTGATGCTAAAGCTGAACCTGTAGCTGATGATGGTCCTGGCTCTTCAGCTATTCCACCTGATGTCACTCAGGGTGTTACAGCAGGTATTTCTCAAAGTCTGTCTTCTATTTTTACAGAATCAGAGATGGAGACTAAAAATCCTATTGTTGAAGAAACTGCTAATTCTGATCCTGATGAGGAAATGATTGTAACTGGAACTCCTGTTCCTTCTGCTCCTTCTGGTGAGGGTACTTCTAATGTCACTCCTGATGTTACTAACAGTCAGGATCCTTCCAGCGCCCAATCTGGTGGGTTTGTTGCTAGTAAAGATGAAGCTACTCCAGAAGCAGATGCTAGTGTTCATTTGCTAGCAGATTCAGTTGGCCTAGTGCCCTATGATGCGGAGGATTTCGATTGATTGCTATGATCTTATTGTTTATGGTGACTGATTTAGACAATTTCTTATGTTTTTATCGTTGATTTATGCCCTTTTGTCTTTTTGTGGCAAAAAAGGGTAGTATTTTGGATATTTGGATATTTATTTTTGTAATTCCTAAAATATTGTGTGCTGGGAACTAGGTGTCTTTTGCTGTGTCATGCACAATATCTTGTGCAATGATGTTTCTTATCTAAATTCCTTATCAAGGAAAGTTTTCAGTGAACTTTCGATTCAGCATACAGGGGGAGTTTGGATTTTGCCAAAAAATGCCAAAGGGAGAGATTGTTAATGCGCAAGAAGAGTGAAAATGAGTTGGCTTTATTTTTAATGTGTTGTCATTTATTTTTTTGGCAAATAAGGAAAGATCTATTGGTTACAGAAATCAATTAAATCAATCTATACAAGGAAGATTGATTTGGAGATTAATGCTATCCTGGTATATTTGGTGCTTATCTTGGTATTCTTGGTAATTATCTTTGAAAAAGATAAGCATGGAAGGCACATGGTTTCCATCTCTCTATGCGATTTATTTGGAAACAATCTTGGAGATAAACATAGAAAGATTTTGTGTGCTCTATATGATCTTTCCAATCACACGGCCTTGGTGTGTGAGTTTCTGACTATTTTTTCGGTCTTTGTAAGACTGTGAACACACTTCTTTGTTGGACATCTTTGATTAAAGTGTGTTGGCTATTCGCATCTGAATACAATTGAAGGTGTATTCTTTGTATTCTTTGTTGAAAATTAGTCTCAGGAGGAGGCTGCCAAGAACTCGGGAGGAGTTTTGATCGTGGGCGAGGGAAAATGTGTGCAGTGTGTGAAAATGTGTGTAGGGTGTGAAAAATGTGTAGTGTGTGAAAAATTGTGTAGTGTGTGAAAATGTGTGTAGTGTGTGAAAATATGTGTACTATGTGTAAAATATGTATAGTGTGTGTAAAATATGTTGATAAGTTGGTTTTATACCAACTTATATGTGTTAATTTACTTGGCTTTTGTTTTGATTTTCATGTGATTGTGTGGTGTTTTATGTGTATTGTGCATATTTGAGATGAGCTAGTTGATAATGAAGAAATGGTGCAAAATGTATGAAAATGATGGTAAATGCAAAGTAAAGTATAGAGGTTGAGAATTAAGACATCAAAAATGCATATATGGCCAAATTAGGGTTTGGACAGTTTTGATATGCAAATTCATTTGATCATAACGTCTTCAATACTAGTCCAAATGATGGGTTCTTGGATGTTCTGGAAAGAGCTTTGAGTTGTCTTCAATTTTTATGTTTTACCATTCTTCTAATTCTGTGTGTAAATATGAAAATCGAAAGCATCTTGATGATAGCTACATCAGAATTTAGTTATGAAGTTCATATTGCCACAGTTTGGTAGATGGTTAATAACTTGAGCTACAGACATCCAATTAAGGTGACTCTTGATCCATTGTAAAGCCATGAGATAGCCCTAGAACTCTTATGCTTACCATCGAGCTCAATTCAGATGTTAAGACACACGAATGTTGCTTGGAAGTTGCTTGTTGTTCTGAAATGGTGTCATCACACACTAAGCACTCACAAAGACTTCACGAGCATTTTCACAAACACCTTACGGGCACTCACTTCACACTACACTCTCGCACAGCTGCACACTCTCCCTCGCACACTCTCGCACACACCTCACATGCGGCGAGGTGATCTCGCCGCAACACTCATGCACACACGATGTGCGGCGAGGTCATCTCGCCGCACAACACTCTCGCACTGACACTCGCACACATGCACAAGCACTCACGCACACACTTGCGGCGAAGTCACTTCGCCGCAAGTACACATGCACACTACCTCGCATTTCACTCGCACACAAGCACTAACAACACCTCACTGCACTCATGCGCACACAAGCACCCATTTGCACACTACTAATACTACACACTCGCATAGCTGCACACTATCACTGCACTACACTCATGCGGTGAGGTCACCTCGCCGCATTGCACTCGCACACACTCACTACAACACACACACACATCTGCACATTTGCACTCAAATAATGCACTCACCTCACTTCACTCTTGCACATACTCACACTACAATCGTACACAACAACACATCCACTTTTGCACAACTTCTTCTTCACGTCATTCTTCAACAAGAAAACATTGCAATTCACATTTGTTTTGAAAATTTCACAATAATCACCCACAGCACTTCTCACTCATTTCATAACATTGACATGTCATGATTTCACCATTTCATTGGTTTTCAGTTTACATATTCTTCATTTAGTATAAATGCACACCATTCCATAGCATCCATTCTATCACACAAATCTAATAACATTGTTCATTCATGTTTTTTCAGATTTCATTATTCATCCTTCACTCTTTATCATTTCATTACACATCTCACAACACTTCATCACATCTCTTCTCACTTCACTCATTCATTCCACTCTCGTACTCACTTCACTCAAACCTCACAGGACTCTAGGATCACTCAAACACTCACTCACACACTCGCACATTGCAGGCGAGACCTCGCCGCGAGGTCTCGCCAGCCAAACACTTACACGGAGAGGTCTCGCCTCGAGACCTCGCCATCAAATACACACACGGCAAGACCTCGTGGCGAGGTCTCGCCACACACATGCACTTCATGGCGAGACCTCGCCGCGAGGTCTCGCCATACAATTTGTTCCATGAAATCTCCAGCTATGTGCACTAAAATGATTGGGTTGTAACTCCTTCGTCTGAGCTCCGAATTGGGTGATTTAGATAGCTATGGAAAGTTAAGACAAAGGGTTACAACTTTCATGCTTTAAGTTTTCTCTAATTCACAGTGCATCATGATCAAATCTGGGTGGGAAGTTGCTGCCATGAAATATTTTGTGTTTGAGTTTCCAGAAAAATGGCTAAGTGTTGAAGCTTTGATTTTCTGAATTCTCAGGCAGCTGAAGGCGTGGTTTTATTTGGCAGGAAGACGTGAATTTCAAAACGCTGGATTCTTGAAGGCTCGCTGAGTTGCTGAAGGCGTGATTGGATGAGGGCTGAAGGCGTGATTAGACTCTGATTTCTTCACTTGGAAGTCAGAAGCAGCGAAGGCACGACAGCTTAAGCCTGAAGGCGCGCGGCTCGTTGCTGAGTTACAGAAGGCGCGATTTGCACAAGCCAGAAGGCGCTGGAATGCTGAACTTTTCTTCAAACTTGGAATTTTTATTTCTTTGGGCGGATTTTTGGTTTTTCCTTTTTTAAGGGCACTTTTGTAACACTTTATACATTTCAATTGCGTATTGGATACGTTTTCCCAACTCTATATATAGGGAAGGTAGCTAGTATGTAAAGAGGAGAATTTTTCGAGAGAGGATTCTAGATTTTAGAATTATCATTTTGAATTTCTCATTTTCTCTCTCTAGATCTACTTTCTCTCACTAAACATTTCTTCTCCGATCTCAATTTTGATTGTGAATTTGGACTGGATTTATCTTTCTTATTCTCAATTGACAAAGGAATCGACAATTCTCTTGATTTAATCGGTAAATTCTTCCAATTAAATGAGAATGAGCTTATCAATTTTGGAATTTGTTGCTTTTGAAATGAGAAAGATGTTTTCTGGCTAAATCTATGATATCTTAGGATTCTTAATGGATGAATACGGGTTTTATTAGATTGTATGCTATGCAATTGATCTAATTGTTGAAGTATTGAAATCACATTTGAATTGAGCATAAACATATGTTGAATTTCATAATTCCTAGCTAATCTTGAATAGATCAAGCTTCAATTGTGGTCGACATGCTAAATTGAGGAGTGATTAATCAAAGTTAGCGAAGTTGCATGAATTGAGAACTAAATTGTGATTGTTTAAGTCTTTGCACTTGTTTTCTGTAATCAAATCAATTCTAAGACTCAGGCCTCGCCATAGGAAGTGTTAATGAATTGAAACATTAGGAAAAGTGTTAAAGAAGCTTTCTGTGTTAACAACAATGATATGTGAACCCTAGGATGGGCCTCGCCATGGGAGTTCTTAGGACTTTACATGTTAGAATAGTTAGCTGGGAGAGTTGAGACTTTGCGGAGCTTATTCCACCATTCTGGGTTTTCACCATGGGAGAGGATGGTGATTTGGGAGGTACAAGCAGTGGTGTGGTCGCCATGCTAACCCCAGCTTGGACTTCTAGGCAATTTAGGTCTCCATTGCATTTAATTGTTTACTGATTGCATAGCATAGATTTACTAAGCCTGTGTTCATCCAATACAAGAATCCTGAGATATCTGTTTCCTCCTTGCTTGTTGCTATATTTTGCATCTTTGTTTTCGTTCGTTTGAGTTGAATTTTCCTCTTTCTAGTACTTAGATTTTGTTACAGGACTTTTAGAACAATTTACTCAATTTTCTTGACCTACGCCTTCCCTGTGGATTACGATCCCTGCTTCCACTTCTACAGTAGTTGTTAGGGTAAAATTGACGAGCCGCGACACTCGACATTATATGTGTAGTGTGTGAAAATGTGTGTAGTGTGTGAAAATATGTGTTGTTTATGAAAATGTGTGTAGTGTGTGAAAATGTGTGTACTATGTGTAAAATATGTGTAGTGACAAGCTTATCGTGTACCTTGCAATTTTACCCTATTCACTAATGTAGATATTGTGAGAGGGATCGTATCCACAGGGAAGGGGATGGTTCAAGAATTCTAATGTTTGTTCTGCTAATTGTGACGGAAATAAAATTGCACAGACAAGAACTAAAATGACCAGAACTCAAGACACGAGAAACTCACAAGAAATAAAGTCTAAATGCAATAATAGAAAATGTGATGCCCTAGAGTTCCATAGCTGGATGAATACACATTTAGATCACTCTTTTGGTGCAGCTAAACATACATGCTAAACAAGAGGGGAACTTCGTTGCCTAGAGTCTTAAGCCACAACTGGAATGTCGACCACACTATGTCTTAATCCTCTTGACACCTTCCTATCCCATAGCGAGGCCTGAGGTCGGTGATTTCATCCCGCAACTTCCCAATCCACTATTCCTAACAAGTTTACCACTCAACTCCAGCAACTTCACATGGCGAGGCCTGAAACTAAGATCTAATGCGTTTGTTAACAACAGATAATTTCTTTTTCACTTCAATCTTATGATCTCATAATCTATGACCGGCATGGCGACCGCATCCTAGAAAACAAGCATGCACAACGAGTGAAAAGACTCGATTCATGTTATATGTTCTCATTCCACAGATTTCACAACAAGACTAGATGAAATAAGCTCAGACTCAGTATGACGGCCGCAGTACAAGTTCATTTCAACCATTCCAAAGCGAATATGTGAAACTTAACTAATTATTCACAATCAAAGCAAGATATGGATCATTTCTTTAAAAGATTACGTTTATTGCACCGAAGCAAGCATCTATATTGTACATTCATCGATTGGAACCTTAGGTCATCATGCGATTAGCTAAAAAACTCTTTCTTCATCTCAATTTCATCAAATTGTAACATTAACAAACTCATTTCCATTTAATTGGAGGATTTTACCAAATAGAGTACAGAGATTTGTCAATTCCTTTGTCAATTGAGAATAAGGAAGCAATTTCCAATCCAAAACCGCAATCGAAAACAAGATCAGAGTTCAACTTGTAGAGAGAGAAAGTTTTAGTGAGAGAAAATATAGAGAGAGAAATTCCCGCTCCGAAAATCAAAAATCTGTTAAGAGTCTAGAAAGATCCATCCCCAAATCTATGACTAAATCCTCTATTTAAAGAGGTTACAAAACGTAATTAATACGCAAACAAAAAAGGGATGTAATATTACATAAATGCCACTGTGTACATCAAACAGTCCAAAAGAATCAGTTGGGTAACTTCTCACGTCTTCCACGCCTTTGAGCCTTCATTGATCATGCCAACCTACACACTTGCTCAAGAAGAAAACAAAATCCAACACTTAGAAAATTTCTCACAAACAACACTAACACAAAATGCATGGCGAGGCCTCGCCCTCACAACATTCTTAGTGGCGAGGCCTCTCTAAGAGACCTCGCCCTCACAAAACCAAAAGTGGTGAGACCTCTTAAAGAGGCCTCGCCATGTAAATGCATGCATATGTGTTAAAAGTATTGTGAAGTGTGTGACCAAAAATGAATGATCGTGAGGTGCATGGATGTTGAAGAATTATGTAACCTGTGTGTTGAAGATTGTTATGAGTGTAATGTGCTAAAGAGTGAGAACAAATGAAAAGTGAGGTGTGTAATGCAATCAGTATGCAAGAAAATGCTATGAAGTGCATGTGTGAGTGTTACTTGTGAGGTGTGTATGAAAAAGTACAAATGAAGTGTTGTGAAATGTATTGAAAAATGAATGCAAATGAAATGTGATGAAGAGTGAAATATGAGTGAAGTGAGTGTTGAGTGTTGAGTGAAATGTGTGCTGGAGAAAGTGAGGTCGTCGCATGGGTATAGCAAGTGTTGTGTGCAAGTGTGCAAGTGTGCAGCAAATTCCAACCTGATTCTGGCCCTGATGCGCTATGAATTTGGCAAATCCTAAAACATAAAAGTTATAGCCCTAGGTGTTAGCTTTCCATAGCCTATTGAATCACTCAATTTGGAGTTTGGACAAGAACGTTATGGCCAAACTACCGAAGTATGGTAAAGCTGTATGCGCTTTGGGTGAGCTCGCCGCACATTCATGCGGTGAGGTGTGTGAGCTCGCCACACGAGGTGAATGTGTGCGGCGAGGTGAGTGAGTTGTGTGGTGATGCAACCCGTTTCAGCACAACACTCCATGTCTATACAATATATATGTGTCTTAGTCTCTGAATTGGAATTTGTGGTAAACATAAGAGTTTTAGATCTTTCTCTTGGCTTTCCATTGGTTCAAGATTCAGCATCATTGGAGGTCTGTAGCTCAAGATATGAACAATCTACCAAACTATGGCAGTTAGCTCAACAATGTAAACCTGAAGGAGCAATTGCAAAGGTTCTCTCATGTCTCATTCTTGCACACAGAATTAGAAGAGAGTTAAAACATAATAAATGAAGTACACTCAAAGAGCTTTCCAGAACATCCAAGATCTCATCATTTGGATTAGTATTGAGAAAGTTAAACTTCAAATGAAGTACACTAACAGTTCTGCCCAAATGAAAAATAAGCAAAATAACATGTTAAGGTTTTCTCAAACTCCACAAGCATCATTTCCAACCTTTTTTAATTCTTCCCTTGTTCTTGAACTTCAAATACACATTTGACTCATTTAATCAACATTTTGGCATTTTTCTTCATTTTAGCACTTACAAGTTGCAAACCACATAAATGCACACAATGGCACAAAGCACTACACACATGCATGAAAAAACAAGTCAAAAGCTAAGTGAAATAAGTCATATAAGTTGGTATAATACCAACTTATCAATTTCCCCCACACTTGAACTCTTGCTTGCCCTCAAGCAAGGACACAACATCACACTTACACAACTCAAACTTCTTATGTTAATCATTCACATTCAAACCATTACTTCCTTGTTTTCTAAGTTCATCTCTAAGTTCATCAAAACATTTTTTATACAAAAACTCTCAAAAGTTTCCCCGTTCCAAATTTTAAGATTTCAACACACATTGTCAACCAAGGCACAATGAATAAAGACCAAAATGTCATACGTGCAAGGGTGTGCTGAGGAATACTGGCTCAGTGCTCTTCATGTATGCATAACCCTTTTTATTCTATCTTACGAGTCACTGCATATCAATCTCCTTATCCACACATATGAACAAATAGCACACAAGATCAATGGCGCACATTGGTGCTTCTATTAGATCATTTAAATTCAAATTGCACTTTGGTGCGTTTTTTTGTCACACACATTGGTGTATGATTGCCTGAGTCTTGTGGCTCTTTTTTCCCACTTTTCGCCTGGGTTTTGTGGCGATTTTTTCCCAAATATGCATGCCAGGGCCTTACGGCTTTTCATTCCTAGATGCCAAAGGCTTTTTCCACCAAATTTTTTCTTGTGTAACCACTAGTTCGTATGTGTCTTTAAGGGACTATATATGCAAGAACACTAAAATTCCAAGCAGATGCATAACAAAGAACAACTCAAACCAAATTACCTCCTATGTCATTGAATAGTTTGCATGGCATATCTATCTTACTTTAACATCATGCCTTGGCCAACAAAACGTGCCAATTTCTTTCAAATTTAGAACCGGAAATGAAAAATTTTTCGCATGCATTAACATAAAAATTTGATGAACCAGAGGTTGAACATAGCTAATCAAAAGAACAAAGGTCCAAATGCAAAGTGATACTTCATTTCATTCATTTCATTGCCCACACTATCACTACACCTCTTTTCATTTCATTTCACACATTACATATTATTAGGACACAATCACACTCCTAAAAAACTTAAAAACACTAACCAAGCAAACCAACAACACTTAACACTTCAAACATTCCATGGATAGACAAAATTTCCCACAAAAATGTCAACTACAGATAACTTGTGTTCAAGAACATCACTTAATCACAAAAATTTCAAAATTTCACCAAAAAATTTAAATTTTGCACAAAAAAAATGAAGAACACAACATATACGGGTAATAAGCTCAAAATGACACAACAAAATTAAAAACAATAGCATGTTTTTCATCATCATAACAAAACATTTCCTTCATGAAAGAAAGAATGCATATAAAGTCCAAAAAACACAACCCAAAGCAAACATTCACTCCCCCACACTTAAAACTTACATTGTCCTCAATGTAAAGTAAAGATAGATTTAAGAGCTTCCTGGTGTTGATATGTCATGAATTCCAATGTTTGCTTGGTGGAGTGTCTTTGTCCATAGTTCCATCTTTGCATGAAAGATAATGTCCTGCACATGGTAAAACCAAGCTTATTAGAAATCACTCACTCAAGCACACTACATGTTGATGCAAGGAAAACATGACATGGAGGTAGCATACAAGAAAAGTGTCGCACTATGATTACGAATCATAGTGGTGTAAAATATATGAAATTAGTAACACTAGGCACATGCACAAGTCATGCTTGAAATGTAAATAAGTAATTGTGCGCAACATGGGAATGGTCCTTTGCTCCATTCCCCCATACTTAGCCTCATGTGTGCATAGCCTATTCTTCTTGCCACTTCTTCCATGTGCATGTCTTGACAACATGAGTGGCTTAGTGAACATGCACAATGCAAGAAAATGTAAGACTATTTTTACCAATACACTTTATTAAAGCTAAGGGAAAAAGAAGTAGTTCTGGATTTTGTAAGTCTCCAGCTAGACTATCCTCCTCAAGCTTTCTTCTTCACAATTCGGAATATCCATCCCTGCAAAATTCGGAATAACCATCTCTATACCATAAAGAAGAAATCTCATAATCACTCTTCTTCCTCTTGTAGGACACTTGAGGAGTATCATCAAGGAGGTGCTTAAGCTCATGAACATGGGGAGCAATTTCTACAAATTTCACTTTAAACCATTGAGACTCCCCCATTAGAGGCACCTCCTTTAATTCTTCTATCATTGGTAGCACATCATCTACCTCTTCCACCTCACTAACCATTTTAATCCTGCAAGGCTCAACCAAGGGTCGTACATCCATGGTCTCAACAAACCCATTAGTAAGTTCAAAAATAGATGTATCAATAAAGCAATTTTCCACCATGTTAGCAATGTCATTCAAAATTCGCACATCTTCCTCATCTAGACTAACATGGGAAATTTCTGGAGTCTTTTATTTCTTAGCAACACAAAAATCATTATCATTAGTTAACAAGGGGATTTCATTTAGCACTTCTTGTGAGTCACCATTAAGATCCCTAGATTCAATTACCGTTCCAATAGTTGGAGACTCTACAAGAGTGTCAATCAATGTATTGACGTTTTCATTAGCCAATTCAACATTATCTTCATTCATCATATCACAATGTTCATCAAGATGTGACTCTATGCAATTTATCAGGACATCAAGAAAAGACGCATTCAAAGAATGACCATCAACATCATCAAGTATAGCATGGCACTCATTACCTTTTGAAAAATTCTTAACACATGCTTCCTGTGAGGTCTGTTCAACCAATACGTCATCTTGCATTTCAAAGATTGATTCATCTATAAAATAGCATTCTACTATGTTTGTAATCTCAGATAAAATCATGCAATCTTCCTTCTCCAGTTCTACCCTCTCAATTTTCTCATTGCACGCATTCAATTCTTCAAGAGATATGCAATCACGTTTCACATCTTCATTAAACACATGCATGTTCCATGCTATGGCTCTAATCACAAAACAATGTTCTATATGCCTGGGCTGCTTAATAGCATAATTGATATCAAAGACAACTTGCTCATCATTAATTCTAAATGTTACCGTTTTGTTCCTCACGCCAATTAATGCATCTCCAGTAGCAAGGAATGGCCTTCCAAAAATGATAGGCACTTCGGAATCCTCTTACATGTCCAGCACAATGAAGTCCACAGGAAGTGTGAACTTATCAATCCTCACTAGCACATCTTCAACCATGCCTATGGGCTTCACCAATGATCTATCAGCAAGTTGCAAAGTCACCGCCACTGGACAAATTATTCCACCCAACCTAACATTGATAGCAATGGAGAGAGGCATGAGATTGATTTCAGCACCAAGATCACAGAGTGCTTTCTCAAAGTATCTTGTGCCTATCTTGCATGGGATGGTACAAGTGCCAGGATCTTTTAACTTAGGAGGTAAATTATGTGCTACAAAAGCCTGATTACACTCTGTAAGTGTACTCAGAGCCTCACATTGAAGAATTTGTTCCTTATTGGATATAAGATCCTTAAGGAATTTTGCATACTTAGGAACTGCACTCACCAAATCTAGCAATGGTAGGCTCACGTTAACTTGTTTCATCACTTTCAAGAATCGGTCATATTGTGGCCCTTTCTTCGTTGGTGGTTTCACTCTTTCTGGGAAGGAAGGCTTCGGAGCATACTCGGGGTAGTTGTAAGGACTCGGTGGTCCTCTAATCTTTTTAGTCACCTTCTTCTCTTCATTTTTCTTCTCCTCTTCCTCTTCACATGTCACTGCCTCTTGCGCACAATCTTGCTCAACTTCACTTCTAGTTTCCTCTTCATGCTGGGCATTCTCACCTCCTGAATTGTTATTCCCTGGCAAGAGCTTTCCACTCCTCAGTGTAATAGCATTACACACCTCTTTGCCCTTAGGATTAGGAATTGTGTCACTTGGTAGGGAGCCACTGGGCCTATGATGCACTGCCTTTGCTAACTGCCCTAACTGCATTTCAATGTTTTTGAGTGTGGCATCATGATGTCTTACAGTTGTCTCCAAAGCAACAAATCTTTCCTCATTTTTATCCATCTTTTCCATAAGACGATATAACATGTCTTCTATGGAGGGCTTTCTTGGCTCATGTGTATTGAGCTAATTTTCGAATCCAGGAGGTGGTTGGGAAGATTGTCTTTGCTCATTTCCTTGAAAATAATGGCTTCCCTGGTTTTGGTTTTGATGCCCCCAATTACCTTGGCCTCCACCATATGCTCTTGATGGGGGTAAATATTTGTATTAAATATGCGATCGTGGTTGCTATTTACCCCTACTCAAAAATAATGCTAAACAACCCCCATAAAGGTGATAGTATAGCAAGTTCGTTCCCACGAGGAAAGGACTGTGTTGAAACTTAAAAAAAATCTTTTTGGTTTTTTTTATATTTATTAAACTATATAACAAGAAAGCAAATAACAAATAACTAAAACAAAGTAGGTGATTTGATTAAAACTCAAGTTAAACAAGTACACTCCTGAGATTATATTTTAGGGTTACATAAAAAGCACATACATACATCCTATCTATGGTCATGCAAAATAAGGGTAAATAACATAACTCACACCCTCCTATTAGGCTAAAGGAAAGGAACGATTAAGCACTTACCTACTTAGATATTAACTAATTTAATAAACTCTCCTATATGGCGAAAGGCAAAGTTTACTTCCTTAATTAATCCGGAATCTAATGCAACTAACCAACTCAACCAAACCCTCAAATTCGACCGCTCCTTTATGGCAGAGGCAACGCCCGAACCAGTCATGCTAATGCTAAACTAATCCCCTTAATTCCTCCTATTAGGCTAAAGGAAACAATTAAGCTAAATCAATCTAACAAATTCACAACCAACCCACAATATATCCCAAACAACCCACTCTAATCCTCCTATCAGGCTAAAGGTAAGATCAAAGCAAGTAATCTCTAAGTAATTTACTGCACTTTAAGAAAATATTCATCATACATAATCCGGCCAAATCATGCATAATTATGAAGAACACAGCAAAACTTATTCCATAAAGACCATAAGATAGGACTTAGCATGTAAATTAAGCACAAAAACCCTTCTTCATAATCCCGGGAGCACAATAAGTTTAGCCGAGCATGGCTAAATCAAACATCATAATAATAATATTAAACAAGCACAATATTGAAAACATAAATTAAAAGAAAAGATAACACCTTGAATTGTGAATTCTTGAAAGAAATCTTTGTCTCTAAATAAATGAATTCAATAAGTAATGATGTTCCCAATCTGTACAGCTGCAATTCTCCGTAAATAACAAAAATAATGAAACCCTAGCTATTACAAAGAAGAAAAACCCTTGCTTAAGCTCTCTCAAAGTTGACCCCCTATAAAAGCTGTAACCATGGCCCTATTTATAGTTATTCTATGCAAATATTCGCAAATAAGTCCTTCACGAAAACCATGTCGGATAAGAAGTCTCAAAGTGGGCCAAAATCGCAAATTTCCAAAATTAAGTCATAAATCTGCACTTTTCCCCGACGTCGCGAAGTCCCTGATCGCGCGTCAAAACGTCCACGCACATCGCGATGTCCAAGGTCTGACATCGCGAAGTCGCGGCACGTCGCGACGTGGGAGGGGTCCCGACGTAACTCTTTGGAAGTTTCTCAAAATTCGTCCAAAAATCAACTTTAATTCACATTTTTGACGTCGCGACGTGGAGGTTGCTCTTCAATAAAATCACAAACTTCCTTTATTTTTCCTCCATTTTGCATCCGATTTGGCTCCCGTATGATTTCCCTCTTTCAAGAATACACCATGGTCAACAAACCTACAATTAAAACACTTAAACGAATAAAAACGAACAAGAACATCCAAAGAATTAAGTATAAACACTACATAAAAGGTGAATAAATTCACCTTATCAATTTCCCCCAACGCTTAACCTTTGTTCGTTCCCGAACAAACTAAACCACAAAATAACAAACCTAGACAAAAGTCTAACACAAAGACCCTAACAAAATACTAACACATAACAACAAAACGCATCCAACTTCATCAATTCGATCTAAGGACAAATGTCATGTAAGTGCCTCATACTCTCAAGTATTCAAATGTCAAGTACACATAATATACGTCCCCAAAAGTTATCAAAGTACATTAATGTACTCATTTAGACACGTTGAGCCAACCATGTGTGTGTGTGTGCGATAGGTTCCACCTCAGTTCATAACTCATCTACAATCACGCCATAAATCAGGGTTCCAACAACTAAGTCTTCGTTTCAACTTTTCCTCACTAACATATATCAAAAATTCATTATTAAACTTATATTAATGAGGGTTCACTCAGCAAACCTTTAGGTTCATAAATAAAACACTCGTTCCCCCAGACTGTCACACACAATTAGGGTATTTCGTTAGAAATCCTGTGACATCCACCTGGAGTACTGTCTCACCTTCGGGTTTTATACCCATTCCTACTCATGCAAGTTCTCCATTAACTTTTCGTTTAAGAGCAGTCTCGCAGAGGAGTGGCAATATGAAGCCAGAGTCTTACGGCCTCTAATCTCCGTTACCATCCATATGAGTTCTCTTAGGGTTATTATTAAAAGCGATCTCATAGAAGGATGATAGTATGAGCATAACAAGGTTAAAAATGCAAAAGCATTAAGTGCAAACAATTATGCAAGCACATTTATTAAAGAACATATTTTATACAAGTTATATAAGTTTCAGCTAAACAAAGTGTTAAAAACACACCAACCTACTTAATGATTACAAACTCGTCAATCCCCTCAGTAGTTCCTCTAAGTGCATAAAAATGATTGACTCAAAATACTAAACTTTCCATCAAAGACCCGACTCTCTCTAGATAGCATATTACTTTCCTATCCCACCTCGAATCATTCGATAAAATCCAATCATTGGCAACATACACTTATCACAACAAGATCATCATTTCAAAAATTGGATACTACACAAAAAATATTCCTAAAACCATGGTGTAACTACGCAAAGAGTTATCATTACCGACTTACTTATTTACGAGCTAAGGTTAACTCAAGGGAATAACTAATACAAATGGGACATAATTAAAAATTTAAAATAAATCCTAATTCCATTAACTTAGTTGTCTTAATTTGGTGCAAAATAACAAAGAAAATAACTAAATGACGAGAAATGAGAAAAGAAAAATAACATCCTCACAAAGAAAACAAAAAAACATAAAAAAAAACATAAAAACATAAAAAACAGAAAAACACTCCTAATTCCCCCCCCCCCCCCCCACACTTAAAATCCACATTGTCCTCAATGTGAGCAAGGAGAAACACCACCTAATCTTGCTGCATGTCGTCATATGGAGAAGGATGCGAATTAGTTCCCTCGCCTCGTGAAATCTGCCACTGTCTGCTCATCTGGCAGACCATATCAGAAATCTGCGACATCTGATGGGATAAGTTGGCATACGCCATCTCCATCTGGTAAAACCACTCGTCAAAATGAGTCGCCTGCTGCGCCATCATCGCCTCCATGTCATCCATGCGTGTATGGATGCCCGCAATGTTCATTAGACGGCGAAGTGGGGGTGGGGGTGGGGGTTAAGGAATGGGCTCCTCGTCCTGTGCTTCCTCGTGCTCTGGCTGGTGTTCTTGCTCTTGCTGCTGTCATTGCTCTAGCGGTGGCGGTTGCTCCTATCCTTGCTGTTACGGCGGCAGTGGCACTGGGGGTTGTCCTGGCCTCTCATAGGAACCAATCCTATATCCATTAAACTGGGAAATTGTGATGACATCACGCACGCCACAAAGTTCATCAGTGCCCAATGCTGGCACCTGAGCTACATAGCACATGGCTTTGATCACAGAATGGTAGTACAATCCTGTCCGTACAAAACGACGCGCCTTCTTGATCTCAATATCCATAATCTCCCCAACATCTATTGAGAGGCCTGTCTGAATAGCGTAATTCATAACAGCCTTGTCGTCGTCGCAGGAGGCCTGATAGACGCTAGGGATAAGCTTGCCAATGATGAAGTAGTGTCATGCCTTTGTGATCTTAGTCATCTGGGCCAACTTCAACTCAGATATCCGGTATGTCACTGTTACTTGAGCCAGAGGTTGAGCTTGATAGTGGAATAGATTTGCTTACGTGGAATGACATGGTGATACATGGTGCAGTATGCACTAGCCTCGATGTCGCGCAGTCCGTAATATTCATTGAACATTGTGCGGCTGACTGGCACATTCACTCCTCGCATGCGTAAAATACACTGCTGGGCAAAGGGGTAGTTGGCATAGAATTCCCGCGCACCAATGTAGCATTGCCGCCTATCGGTTGTCGGCACAATTGTTACCCATGACGATTCCAGATCTGATTCGCTATCGGTGCGGCTGTGACTTGGATACCGCGCTCCTCTACCATGGCCTTAAGTGCCAGATGCTTATCATGGTACTGCTCCGCCTCTAAGAACATAAAGCGGAAATTATCAAACCCCCCGGGTTGGGCTGTGGCGGTGGTGCACGTACGATTGCACGTAGAGCAATGGACGTCGCGACGTGGGGGAACCCTAATTTTTAATTAAATGAACCTGGACGTCGCAACATGCGATCGTGCACGTCGCGACGTGCGTCGAATTTCCAGTCTTTTTCTGAGCAGCATGGGCGTCACGACGTGTACGACGTTGGCAAAATTTGATGCATTTTGGAACTTTAATCTTCCAAATTTCTATTATTCCTTCCTCCAACCTACAAAACAAAACATTTTCACAAAAAGACTATTAGTTAATGGAATTTTTAGCCTAACTTCTAAATAAACTTAAATTAAACTTAAAAATATAAAATATAAACTTGGGTTGCATCCCAAGAAGCGCTTTATTTATCGTCGAAAGCTCGACACCTGTTACTTATTCTTCCCTCGGTGACTCTTTAAGAGTCACCTTTTCAACAATGCGGCAAATCTTTTCGCCTTGAGAAAAATAAATCTTCAACCTATGCCCATTGACGATAAAAGAATTTCTCGTTCTTTCATTTAGAAGCTCCACCGTGCCATAAGGAAACACTGTCTTGACCCTAAATGGACCATTCCATCTTGACTTAAGCTTGCCTGGGAACAGTTTCAACTTAGAATTATACAGTAAAACCAGCTGCCCAGGTTCGAACTTTTTATGTAGGATGCGTTTATCATGCCACTTTTTAGTTCTCTCGTTTTAGAGAGATGCACTTTGGTATGCATCAAATCTAAACTCATCCAAATCATTTAATTCCAACAACCGTTGCTCAGCCGCTTTCCCATAATCCATTTTCAGCTCCTTTAATGTCCAAAAAGTCTTGTACTCAAGCTCAATTGGTAAATGACAAGCCTTACCAAAAACCATGCGATATGGAGATGTACCAATAGGGGTTTTGAAAGCTGTGTGATATGCCCATAGAGAATCATCCAATTTTGTTGCCCAATCCTTCCGAGAAGGTTTAACAACCTTTTCTAAAATTCTCTTGATCTCCCGATTTGATATCTCCACTTGTCCACTTGTTTGAGGATGGTAAGGGGTTGCCAGTTTATGCCGGACTCCATATTTGGTCAATAAGGCTTGAAAAGCTTTGTTACAAAAATGTGTGCCTCCATCACTGATAATAGCCTTTGGAGTTCCATAACGAGTGAAAATATACTTCTTGATGAACCCCACCACACTTTTTGCATCACAAGTCGGCAAAGCAATTGCTTCTATCCATTTAGAAACATAATTCGCAGCCACAAGAATATAGGATTGACCATTAGATTTTGGGAATGGTCCCATGAAGTCTATGCCCCAAACATCGAAAATTTTCACCTCCATAATGTGTTTAAAGGCATCTCATTCCTCCATGAAATATTTCCTGTCCTTTGGCATTCATCACAATGTTTGATCCACTCTTGAGTGTCATGGAATAGTTTTGGCCAATAATACCCCAACCGCAACACTTTGTAAGCTGTTCTTCGCCCCCCAAAATGTCCTCCATAATCAGATTCATGGCATGACCGAAGAATTTCTTTTTGATACTTCTCAGGAACACATCTTCGAATAGCTTGGTCACTGCATACCTGGAAAAGATAAGGCTCATCCCAATAGTAGTAGTTTGCATCGTGGATGAGTTTTTTTCGTTGTTGGACAGACAATTTGAGTGGAATTAGTTGTGAAACCACATAATTTGCAATGTCGGCGTACTATGGAACTTTTTCAGCTTCTTCCACTTGAAACAATTGCTCATCCGGGAATATCTCCTTAATTTGAACATTACTGTCTTATTCCAAATGCTCATGCTTTTCCAAACGAGAAATGTAGTCGGCAACATGATTTTCAGCTCCTTTCTTATCACGGATTTCCAATTCAAACTCTTGTAGAAGTAGTACCCATCGAATCAACCTCGGTTTTGCATCCTTCTTGGCCATTAAGTAACGAATTGCTGCATGATCAGTGTAAATAATCACTTTGGCTCCCAGCAAATAAGAACGGAATCTATCCATAGCAAATACAACTGCCAACATCTCCTTTTCGGTTGTAGTGTATTTACATTGAGCTGGATCGAGTAAACAGCTGGCATAATGAATACTATGGAAAATTCTCTCTGTCCTTTGACCAAGAACTGCCCCCCACAACAAAATCACTCGTATTGCACATAATCTCGAAAGGGGCTCCCCAATTTGGAGGTTTAATGATCGGAGCTGCTATAAGTTGGCCTTTAAGAAAATCAAAAGCTGCCTTACAATCATCATCAAAGTTGAATACCGCATCTTTCTCCAAGAGATGACACAAGGGCTTGGTGATTTTAGAGAAATCCCAAATGAATCTTCGGTAGAACCTGGTATGGCCCAAAAAGCTTCTTACTCCCTTTACATTTATTGGATATGGCAACTTTGCAATGAGATCCAATTTTGCTTTATCCACTTCTATGCCTTTAGATGAGATCTTGTGGCCTAGGACAATTCTTTCTTGCACCATAAATTGGCATTTCTCCCAATTCAGAACCAAATTAGTTTCTACGCATCTTTCAAGCACCTTAGCTAGATTATCTAAGCACCGATCAAAAGAATAGCCAAAAACTGAGAAATCATCCATGAATACCTCAATAATGTCTTCTACCATGTCATGGAAGATGGCCATCATACACCTTTGAAATGTTGCGGGTGCATTGCATAACCCAAAAGGCATCCTCTTAAATGCGAAAGTACCAAAAGGGCAAGTGAATGTTGTCTTGTCTTGATCCTTTGGGTCAATAGTGATCTGATTATACCCGGAGTAACCATCCAAGAAGCAATAAAATAGATAACTAGCAATTCTGTCCAAAACTTGATCAAGGAATGGTAGAGGAAAATGATCTTTGCGGGTTGCCTTGTTGAGCTTGCGATAATCCATACAAACTCGTCATGCATTAATGATACGGGTTGCCAACAACTCGTCATTATCAGTCTTGACCACTGTCATCCCACTCTTCTTTGGCACACATTGAACTGGACTTATCCATTCACTATCAGATATAGCATAAATGATCCCAAAGTCCAAAAGTTTGATCACCTCCTTTTTAACCACATCCATCATTGCTGAATTTAATCGATATTGCCTATCACGTATTGGAATTGCATCATCTTCCAAAAGAATTTTATGCATGCAAATTGATGGACTAATTCCCTTAATGTCAGCAATAGTCCACGCAATTGCTCCTTGATACATTTTCAGCACCATAATAAGCTTCTCTTCTTTCCATGATTCCAATGTAGCTGAAATCACTACTGGGAAAGTGTTATTCTCCCCTAAGAAGGCATATTTAAGATGTGAAGGGAGTGGCTTGAGCTCCAATTTTGGAGGTTCTTCAGCTGAAGGCTTCAACCTATTTTCACTGCAATCAATGACTTCAATTGGCCTCACCTCAATGGGCTCCCCACAAACAGTATCAGTTAGCTCATAAATGGAAGCATCAAGATAACCATTTTCAACCATACTTTGTAACTCTAATGCTATATTTTCATCAATCTTAAGCAACTCAGAATTAGACATATGCATTAAAGAGTCATTATCATTAACACTACATGTTTTCATGGGATTGCATGTAATAACTGAAGTTTCAACCACATCCATGGAAAAATAATTATTAATATCCCTAGGATGCTTCATAGCGTAATTCACATTAAATGTTACCTCTTCACCATTGACACAAAAAGTGATTGTCTTGCTGCGTACGCCAATTAAAGCATCTCCAGTTGCCAAAAATGGTCTTCCAAATATGAGAGGGACCTCCTCATCCTCCTCTATGTCCAAGATAATAAAGTCCACCGGAATTGTGAACTTATCAACTACTACCAAAACATCTTCAATGATACCCATAGGAGTGATGATGGATCTATTAGCTAACTGAAGAGTTATAGCCACTGGTTTGATTTGCTCACCCATTCCCATTCCCGTCTCAATGGGAACCTTGACATCATCTTGATCATCCTTTGGAGAATCTTCTTCATTAATAGTTGGAGATTTTAATTCCTTACCACTTCGAAGTGTAACAGCATGGCATTGCTCTTTTCCCTTTGGATTGGGAAAAGTATCACTTGGTAAAGTTCCCGCTGGTCTATGATGCACTTCATTGGAGAGTTGGCTTTTTTAAGTCTCCATATTCTTAAGGAGAGCTTTATACTCTCTGAACATTCCATCATATACCTCCATTCTTTTCTCCACATTGGCTTGTTGCTGTTGACATTCTCCAAAAAGCTTTTCCACCTTAGCCCCCAACACAGTTATAACATCATCAATTGTTGCTTGTGAATTACCACCTTGTATATGTTGTTGATATCCATAGCCAGGCGGATAAGTTGGTCTTGATGCATTATACTGTGGGCGATTTTGTCCTCCTTGAGACCATTGATTCCCATGGGATGGTTTTCATTGATTTGAATTAGTATTCCGAGTGTAATTGACATACTGGACTGGCTCATTAGTGACTTGAGGGCATTCATCCATATGATGCGCTCCTTGGCATAATCCACAAGATGACGTGACTTTGTTTGTCAATGATGCATGAATACTAGCAAGTTGGCTCTGCATGGCTGTCATTTGTACTTCCAAGTTGGCTGTTTTATCCAACTCTAACATTCCAATTTGCCGTCTTCCATGGTTACTTCTTGTTGTGGGCAACATCAGCTCATTGCTTACTATACGCTCAAAAATCTCTTCAACTTCTTCTGGTGATTTATCATGCAAATTTCCTCCAGCTGAAAGATTTACCAAATGCATAGTATCAAAATTGAGTACATTGCAAAAGAAATTTAGCTCTCTTCCCGGCTCCAACCCACTGTTTGGGCATTTATTAAAAAGCTCCCGAAATCTATCCCAAGCTTCAGTGAATGACTCATTTTCTCCTTGACAAAACTGTATGAAATCCATCCAGATCTTGTCCATTCGGGATGGAGGAAAGTATTTAGTCATGAACCTCTTTGCAACCTCATCAAAAGTTTCAATTTTCGCCCCATTAATAGAGTCATACCATCTCTCAGCTGCTCCTTGAAGAGAAAAAGGAAACAATATTCTTTTTAAAACATCATGTGGGATGTGTGGAAGATTGCTCGTGTTACACACTTTAAGGAATGTCTTTAAATGTGCATGTGGATCCTCAATACTCAATCCATGGAAAACTTGGCCATTTTGAATCAAATTTATGAAAGCCGGCGGGATTTGAAAATGCTCTCCAGTGTTAATAAAAGGTGAATCCAAGTTATCCATTTGAGGCTCATAATAATCACCATACCGACGCCGCGGTACCACTGGTTATGCTTGTGGAATAACCGGAGGGTCCCCCGCTGGAGGACCAATACCCGCTGGAGGAACAACGACATTGGGCTGATTACCTTGTGCAGCCATTGCTTCAAATTCTAACTTTTTCTTAACACGCAAAGTCCGTGCAAGTTCCGAGTCGTATAGATATTCCGCTAGACTAAGAGATCTTGTCCTGGGCATGCAAAGAAGAGTAGCAAACAGTACTAAAAATATGTGAGAAAATTAAAACTTCAGCTAAAAAATAAAATAAAATTTCAACGCGACTGCTTTCCCCGGCAACGGCGCCAAAATTTGATGGGGGCAAATATGTGTATTAAATATGCGATCGTGGTTGCTATTTACCCCTATTCAAAAATAATGCTAAACAACCCCCGTAAAGGTGATAGTATAGCAAGTTCGTTCCCACGAGGAAAGGACTGTGTTGAAACTTAAAGAAAATCTTTTTGGTTTTTTTTATATTTATTAAACTAAATAACAAGAAAGCAAATAACAAATAACTAAAAAAAGTCGGTGATTTGATTAAAACTCAAGTTAAGCAAGTGCACTCCCGAGATTATATTTTAGGGTTACATAAAAAGCACATACATACATCCTATCTATGGTCATGCAAAATAATGGTAAATAACATAACTCTCACCCTCCTATTAGGCTAAAGGCAATGAATGATTAAGCACTTACCTACTTAGATATTAACTAATTCAATAAACTCTCCTATATGGCGAAAGGCAAAGTTTACTTCCTTAATTAATCCGGAATCTAATGCAACTAACCAACTCAACCAAACCCTCAAATTCGACCGCTCCTTTATTGCAGAAGCAACGCCCGAACTAGTCACGCTAATGCTAAACTAATCCCCTTAATTCCTCCTATTAGGCTAAAGGAAACAATTAAGGTAAATCAATCTAACAAATTCACAACCAACCCACAATAGATCACAAACAACCCACTCTAATCCTCTTATCAGGCTAAAGGTAAGATCAAAGCAAGTAATCTCTAAGTAATTTACTGCACTTTAAGAAAATATTCATCATACATAATCCGGCCAAATCATGCATAATTATGAAGAACACAGCAAAACTTATTCCATAAAGACCATAAGATAGGACTTAGCATGTAAATTAAGCACAAAACCCTTCTTCATAATCCCGGGAGCACAATAACTTTAGCCGAGCATGACTAAATCAAACATCATAATAATAATATTAAATAAGCTCAATATTGAAAACATAAATTAAAAGGAAAGATAACACCTTGAATTGTGAATTCTTGGAAGAAATTTTTGTCTCTAAATAAATGAATTCAATAAGTAATGATGTTCCTAATCTGTACAGCTGCAGTTCTCCGTAAATAGCCAAAATAATAAAACCCTAGCTATTACAAAGAAGAAAAACCCTTGCTTAAGCTCTCTCAAAGTTGACCCCCTATAAAAGTTGTAACCCTAGCCCTATTTATAGTTATTCTATGCAAATATTCGCAAATAAGTCTTTCACGAAAATCATGTCGGATAAAAAGTCTCAAAGTGGGCCCAAATTGCAAATTTCCAAAATTAAGTCATAAATCTGCACTTTTCCCCGACGTCGCGACGTCCCTGATAGCTCATCAAAACGTCCACGCAAGTCGCGACGTCCAGGGTCTGACATCGCAATGTCGCGGCACGTCGCGACGTGGGAGGGGTCCCTACGTCGCGATGTAACTCTCTGGAAGTTTCTCAAAATTCGTCCAAAAATTCAACCAAAAATCGACTTTAATTCACATTTTTGACGTCGCGACGTGGGTGAACGTACAGACGTCGCGACGTGGAGGTTGCTCTTCAATAAAATCATGAACTTCCTTCATTTTTCCTCCACTTTACATCCAATTTAACTCCCGTATGATTTCCCTCTTTCAGGAATACACCATGGTCAACAAACCTACAATTAAAACACTGAAACGAATAAAAACGAACAAGAACATCCAAAGAATTAAGTATAAACACTACATAAAAGGTGAATTAATTCACATTATCAACTTTGCTACCACAAGAATAGTTCCCAGAATATTGAGGTTTGTTATAGTTGTTAACATACTGTAGAGATTCAGTAGTAATGGCACGCTCGTCTGTATGGTGCTCGCTTTTGCATAACCCACATGATAACACAGGAGCCTTGGCTTGTGTAGCTTTTAGAGTTTGCACTTGTTTAGCTAAAGCCTCAAACTTGGCAATCAAAGAAGTTTCTTCATCCAAGTCTAGCACCCCTCTTTGCCTTCTACTATGAGGTTTTCGAGTCTCAGGGAACAAATACTCATCTTCTGCAATTTTGTCAAATAGATCCCTTACTTCAGGCACACTCTTGTCTTTCAATGCACCATTCGCACATGCCTTCACTATCATAGAAGACTCAGCTGTGAGGCCTTTGAAGAAAGTGTTCAATTCTCCAATTTCTCCCAAATCGTGGTTAGGACATTGTCAGATCAAATCATTAAAGCGTTCCCATGCTTCTCAGAATGACTCTCCATCATGTTGCTAAAAATTCATTATATCCATTCTCATCTTCTCCAACTTAGCTGGAGGGAAGTACTTGGCCAAGAATCTCTTTTGGAGTTTATCAAAAGTTGTCATATTAGCTCCTCCAATAGACTTGAACCAATGCTTTGCCTTTCCCCTAAGAGACAATGGAAATAAAATTCTATGGACTTCACTTCGATTCACTCTCAGAAGCTTGAAAGTACTGCAAAGGCCTAGAAACCAATCAAGATGTTCATTCGGATCCTCATTGTCAAGGCCTTGGAAGAATTGGCCCTGAGAGATCATTGACACTATCTGAGTTGGAATATGGTAACTTTCCATATCAATTTCCTGCTGATCGAATCCATTTTCGAAATTTATGGCATAGTGGTCACCAAATCTTGGTGCTCTAACTTCTGGATTGGCTATTTCCCTTTTTCTCAGCTGAGTTCTCAAAGTCTTTGGCAATTCGAGATCAAGTGTATATTCTGGTTCACCAAATGAGCTTAGAGACCTGGGCATAAACAACACCACAAGTGAAATATGATGGGGAAGAAGTGATAACAGACGCAAGAATTTCAACTATCTATAAAAGAAACAAAACAGAACAAATCACAACGAAACAACAACAATAAAACAAAAACAAAACAACACAATAAAATCAAGAAACTGTGTCTTCTCCGGCAACGGTGTCAAAAATTGACAGGCTTATCGTGTACCTTGCAATTTTACCCTATTCACTAATGTAGATGTAGTGAGAGGGATCGTATCCATAGGGAAAGGGATGGTTCAAGAATTTGAATGTTTGTTCTGCTAATTGTCACGGAAATAAAATTGCACAGACAAGAACTAAAATGACCAGAACTCAAGACACGAGAAACTCACAAGAAATAAAGTCGAAATGCAATAATAGAAAATGTGATGCCCTAGAGTTCCATAGCTGGATGAATACACATTTAGATCACTCTTTCGGTGCAGCTAAACATACATGCTAAACAAGAGGGGAACTTCGTTGCCTAGAGTCTTAAGCCGCAACTGGCATTTCGACTACACTATGTCTTAATCCTCTTGACACCTTCCTATCCCATGGCGAGGCCTGAGGTCGGTGATTTTATCCCGCAACATCCCAATCCACTATTCCTAACAAGTTTACCACTCAACTCTCAGCAACTTCCCATGGCGAGGCCTGAAACTAAGGTCTAATGGGTTTGTTAACAACAGAGAATTTCTTTTTCACTCCAATCTTATGATCTCATAATCTATGATCGGCATGGTGACCGCATCCTAGAAAACAAACATGCAAAACGAGTGAAAAGACTTGATTCATGTTATATGTTCTCATTCCACAGATTTCACAACAAGACTAGATGAAATAAGCTCAGACTCAGTATGACGGCAGTACAAGTTCATTTCAACCATTCCAGAGAAAATATGTGAAACTTAACTAATTATTCACAATCAAAGAAAGATATGGATCATTTCTTTAAAATATTACGTTTATTGCACCGAAGCAAGCATCTAAATTGTACATTCATCTATTGGAACCCTAGGTCATCATGCGATTAGCCAGAAAACTCTTTCTTCATCTCAATTTCATCAAATTGTAACATTAACAAACTCATTTCCATTCAATTGGAGGATTTTACATAATAGAGTACAGAGATTTGCAATTCCTTTGTCAATTGAGAATAAGGAAGCGATTTCCAATCCAAAACCGCGATCGAAAACAAGATCGGAGTTCAACTTGTAGAAAGAGAAAGTTTTAGTGAGAGAAAATGTAGAGAGAGAGAAATTCCCGCTCCAAAAATCAAAAATCTGTTAAGAGTCTAGAAAGATCCATCCCCAAATCTATGACTAAATCCTCTATTTAAAGAGGTTACAAAACGTAATTAATACGCAAACGAAAAAGGGATGTAATATTACATAAATGCCACTGTGTACATCCAACAGTCCAAAAGAATCAGCTCGGTAACTTCTCACGTCTTCCACGCCTTTGAGCCTTCATTGATCACGCCAACCTACACACCTGCACCAGAAGAAAACAAAATCCAACACTTAGAAAATTTCTCACAAACAACACTAACACAAAATGCATGGCGAGGCCTCTTAGAGAGGCCGCCCTCACAACATTCTTAGTGGCGAGGCCTCTCTAAGAGACCTCGCCCTCACAAAACCAAAAGTGACGAGACCTATTAGAGAGGCCTCGCCATGTAAATGCATGCATGTGTTTTAAAAGTGTTGTGAAGTGTGAGACCAAAAATGAATGATCGTGAGGTGCATGGATGTTGAAGAATTATGTAACCTGTGTGTTGAATATTGTTGTGAGTGTAATGTGCTAAAGAGTGAGAACAAATGAAAAGTGAGGTGTGTAATGCAATCAGTGTGCAAGAAAATGCTATGAAGTGCATTTGTGAGTGTTACTTGTGAGGTGTGTATGAAAAAGTACAAATGAAGTGTTGTGAAATGTATTGAAAAATGAATGCAAATGAAATGTGATGAAGAGTGATATATGAGTGAAGTGAGTGTTGAGTGTTGAGTGAAATGTGTGCTGGAGAAAGTGAGGTCGTCGCATGGGTATAGCAAGTGTTGTGTGCAAGTGTGCAAATATGCAGCAAATTCCAACCAGAATCTGGCCCTGATGTGCTATGAATTTGGCAAATCCTAAAACATGAAAGTTATAGCCCTAAGTGTTAGCTTTCCATAACCTTTTTGAATCACTCAATTTAGAGTTCGGACAAGAAAGTTATGGCCAAAATACCGAAGTGTGGTAAAGCTGTGTGCGCTGTGCGTGAGCTCGCCGCACATTCATGCGGCGAGGTGAGTGAAGTGTGTGGCGATGCAACCCGTTTCAGCACAACACTCCATTTCTATATAATATATGTGTATCTTAGTTTTTGAATTGGACTTTGTGGTAAAAATAAGCATTTTAGATATTTCTCTTGGCTTTCCATTGGTTCAAGATTCAGTATCATTGGAGGTCTGTAGCTCAAGATATGAACAATCGACCAAACTATGGCAGTGAGCTCAACAATGTAAACTTGAAGGAGCAATTGCAAAAGTTCTCTCGTGTCTCATACTTGCACACAGAATTAGAAGCAAGTTAAAACATAAGAAATGAAGTACACCCAAAGAGCTTTCCAGAACATCCAAGATCTCATCATTTGGATTAGTATTGAGAAAGTTACACTTCAAATGAAGTACACTAACAGTTCTGCCCGAATGAAAAATAAGCAAAATAACATGTTAAGGTTGTCTCAAACTCCACAAGCATCATTTCCAACCTTTTTTAATTCTTCCCTTGTTCTTGAACTTCAAATACACATTTGACTCATTTAATCAACATTTTGGCATTTTTCTTCATTTTAGCACTTACAAGTTGCAAACCACATAAATGCACACAATGGCACAAAACACTACACACATGCATGAAAAAACAAGTCAAAAGCTAAGTGAAATAAGTCATATAAGTTGGTATAAAACCAACTTATTATGTAGTGTGTGAAAAAATGTGTAGTGTGTGAAAATATGTGTAGTGTGTGCAAATGTGTGTACTATGTGTAAAATATGTGTAGTGTGTGAAAAAACGTGTAGTGTGTGAAAAAATATGTAGTGTGTGAAAATGTGTAAAATATGTTTAATGTAAATGTCTACCATGAGGAAAGAATTGGAAATATCTACCATCTGGAAAGAATTGAAAATGCAAAATTGGGCAATAATAAAAATGGAAATGAATTCAAATCCAAATTTTATTTTCTAAACAAACACAAGAATTAGAATTGGACCCGTCAATTCTAATTCTGAGGTCCAATTCTAAGCAACCAAACACAGCCTTACTGAAATTGAGTTGTTGTTCAGATTGCACAACAAAAGTTTCAAAAGCAGAACAACCAATGTCAACTCATAAAAAGGCAACATTAAGAAGATAGAAAAGGAAAAACTACTAAGGAGTTTGATCAAAGTTTTCTCTCACATCTCTTTTTCGACTAAAGCAAGCAAAAAATCCCTATAATTGCCATTAGCCACTTCTTCAATCTTTTGGGACAGGGAAACTCCAGTTCTGTGATGAAACTCTTTTTTAATCTGCTTCATCATGTCAACATCTGCTTGTGTGAGAATCACCCTGGTAACAGCATCTCTAGCAGTCTCATCTACATCAGTTCTAAGTGATGCTTCCAAAATCTGAATCGATCGATTCGGGTTGTTTATGATAAGAGCAATCAATAAGAAAATAAGGGTAAAATTAAAGACAAAAGGACAATTAATAATGAAACAATAATCATTGTTGATAGTAAAAATGTCACCTTGCTAAAGTATGCTTGAGGTATGCACAAGCATTGAACTGTCTGTTTTAAAATCCTGTCACCCTCAAGATCCTGAAATGGGAAAAAGAAATGAAACAAAAATCAATGGCCATTATTTGATTTAAAAAATCACTTATTAAGGCATTAATTCAAAACTAGTGGATGTAGTTAGGTTACAATTTTTTTATTTTTCACTTTGTACTAGTCTTTTTTATGTTTTAATTGTACTAGTTAGAGATTATTTCATTTTACCTTTACAGAGCATATTGTTATCACAGATAAATGGATTATAAGGTGCCTAAATTAATGGTGATTTATAAATAAGTAATGATAGGAAATACGAGTTTTTTACACGTAACTTCATCCACATGAAGTATTATTATTAATATTTATTTACTAATCTATCCATTATAAATTATCATTTGTTGAATAATAATAGAATTTCACGTGAGTGAAGTTGATTATATGTTAAAAAAAATTGTAATTCCTATTATTACTAAATTTTTTTCAATTATCCGTAATTTCCATGGTCCTTATAAAAAGCTAAAAGATAAATTATAAGAAACTCTCGGGTAATTTTGAAAATTTTAAATTACTTCCTTATTATACTTTAAAAATATGCATTTTACTTTACTTTCTTGTGGTTTGATTATTTTTTTTAAAAAAAAAGACACAAAAATATAAATTTAAAATGCTTATTTTTGTAAATCTATCTAATCCAATATATAGACATAGTTTTCTACTATTAATTTGAAGTAGATTACACTTTATATTTTTCTAAATTTAACAATCAATTTTTTAAACATTTTTCAAAAAAGACCAAGCCGCAGAAAAGTAATTTGTAAATCTTTAAACTATAAGGAGAATAGTTTAAGATCAGAGGTTTTTTGAAATTTGTCGACAAATAAATTACTATGGATAAGAAATTACTTTTGCTATTAAAAATGAAATTTTTTCTGATATTTCCGGATTCTAACGAACAAATACAATCATTTTAGTTGTGAAATGGTAATATTTTAGTCATACCTCGTCCAAGTTGTTTCCACTGATTTCCTTGTAATACTTGTACACAGCCTTGATATGGGATTTGCTTCTTGTTGACAGTATCGTCACTATTTTCTCGTCCTCGATAAGATTGTTTTTACCAGCATTAGCTTTTACGGCATCATGAAAGATTTTGGCCTCGGATTTTGCTGCTTTTTCATCCACATGTGGACCTTCATAGCGGTAGGAACTTACAAGTGCAACTAAAATCTGTTCAATCATCAGTCCACAAATACAACTCGAATTATATTGTTTTATTTCTCTTTCTGGTTAAAATGAATTTAACGAGGAAATTAATATTTAAAAAACTTTTACTCTTTATTATTAATCTAGAAAACTGCTAATATATTTCATCAAACTTTGATTAATCTTTCATATAATGAAAGTTTTTCCTTTTTTGTTCCCTCAAGTGGGCTTAAAATCTTTCATGTAATGAAAGTTTTTTTTTTCACAAATGGGCTTAAATTTTGGACACATAATCTTTGTTTTCTCCTTAACACACCCTCATATTTGTGAGCATCTCCCAAGTTTCAAACAGAGATAGCCCAATGGTTCACATTATCTTTGTTCAAATAATACCTTTTTCAAATATCTGACTCATAGCTAGACCGGCTAGTTAACATGTAAATTATAATATAGTTTGTGAAATTATATAAACTCATTAATACTGATGAATAAAATCTCGGGATAAATAATCAATTTAGGAAATGAACTTATATTGTTTATTGATTTTTTTTTTTTTTTGGCTAGTCGAGACCAGAAATTCTTAAACCTCTAACAAAGCTATAAGAAAGCAACTTGCGATTTACAACTTTTATAAAAGACTACCATAAAAAAATAGAACTAAAAAATTGTGACAATATTGGACTCTAACACTTTTTATTTCATACACACTCCATTCTTTTAGCCCAATTAATTTAAACTTTTCATCACCATTAATACACTAATACAGTACCAGAAATAGTTGTCTTTGCTCCCAAATGTGTTTTCTTTGGTGATATCCCATCAACCCATTGAAGTTTTTCCAAGTTTTGTTTAGGCTTACTATTAGTTTTGGGATGTGACATTTTTCCATAGCCAATTTGAAAGTTTCCAAGTTTTCTTCCACATTGCATATACTCACATACAATGGTGGATCTCTACCAACAAGGAGGGCAGTCGTCTCTCAAGATTTAAAAATTTATATTTCTTTTGTAATTATTTTTTTAAAAATTAAAATATAATAATTTCCCGTCCCTCCCTCTCTCCCTTACTCAAACTCTACTTTTTGAATTCATCATTTTTCCGATAAATAAAGTATATATAACCAAATTTGAGAGAAACGACAATAAAAAAAAGGTAAACAAAAGTCTCAAAAACTTTAGTTTGTTTCCCATGTTTTACCTTGCGTTCAATGGTGTGGATATTGGAGGCTATTTGTTCTTCAATGGAGTGATTGAAGAGGGAATGATAAGCTCTTTTTGCTCCCAACAGCTCTTCAGCTGATCTTGTGCATGCTGCTTCTATGATTGTATCAATTCTTGGGCCCTTTTGCAAAGCCTCTTTGAAAATACGAGCGTCTCTTTCCCAAGGATGCATTGTTCGAAGCACCACAGCATCCTAATCAATTATATAAAATCAGCCAAATATTTCTTAGATTTTGGTTCATACAAGAGATTGGTTTATTTCCATCAAGGGTTCTTTTTTCTTTGTATAGATAATAGATTTCATTTTTTCTTTTTTCTTTGTATAGATAATAGATTTCATTTTCGGGTTCTTTTTTCTTTGTATAGATAATAGATTTAATTTTCTAACCTTTAAAGCTGCATTTTTTTTTTTTTAAATGTCCCTTTTGACAAATAAAAAAATAAAATAAAATAAATAAAAAAATAAAAATAAAAATGTCCCTTTTGACGAAATAAAATATTTATCAACAACTTTCCTCTGAAATCTGATTCTGTTTAACTTACAATCAACAAGTCAAGTAAGGACTTTTGACCATTAAATATTCATTCATTTTAATAAAAAAAAATCATTACATTTGATTGAAGAATTATTTTCAATAGTTTGCTCGGGAAACAAATTTTAATAATGCAAGGATGGAGCAAACATTTTTCTTTCTTTTTTTTTAAACATAAAGAAAAAGAAACAGAGAATGCCACGAAAAAAGTATATTCTCGCTCCTTTTGAAATTTCTCTAGGAATTAAAATATAATTCAAGCTTTATTACTTTACATATGATAGGTTATAAATCAAGGAAACCATAAGGAAATTTCAATTAAAAACAATTTTCTTTTTCCATTTTGACTTGAAGTCCATCAAACCATTTAAAAACTTTTTGTGGGTTCTATTTTTTTTTTTTCCTCATTGAAAATTTCAATTTCATTTTTGGGCTGTCATTGTGAAAATTAAAATTAATGTTAAATGCCCAGGATAAGGATACTCTGTATTAAAGTTTACATAGAGGAAAAGCTGCATTAAATTATGTCATTTTGCTACAAATATAAAAGATCAAATCCACTCATAACGTAATTCATAATCGGAAATTTAATTTAGCTTACAACTTATAATTAAGAACTAAAAGTTACCATTTCATTGATTGGTGCTCTGACTTCTATATTGGTTTTTAATTATTTTCTTTTCTTCAGAACTAAAATAATAATGTAGATTGAGCAGAAAAACATCTCAAAACAATTTAATTTGGCTATAATAACATACAATCAAAACAAATTCCGAACAACTTAGAATATTTTTAGTTTAAATCCAAGTAATTAAATAAACAATAATGAAGATGATTCAATTCTAATTGCTTGTAACTTCTTAGCTTTAGAAAAAACAAAAAAACAAAAAACAAAACAGAGACAATGATCTACTTTGATCAAACTAACCATCCACAGCAATTGTAGTTGTGGTGTGTATGTTCGTGCAAAGAATCATCATCATTTGTTAAATTTTTATTGGTGATTCACAAGTTTGACTCAAATATTCCAAAGACAAAATACTAACTTTGAAAATCAAAACAAAGGAAAATTAAAAAAATATACAGACCTTGAAACGTATGAATTCTTGTCGAAGTTGAATGATGTGATGATCATTCCACCTGTCAAATTGACGTTCATCTTCTTTGAAGAATTCTGGGCTTGCTTTTCTGTACGAATGAATGTGATGCGGATGCCATTTAGTCAATATAGCTATCAACGATTTCTCTTCAACTCCAAATCCTACAATTCAATATCAATGTCCAAAGTCCCATTAAATATCCATATCTTAAGTACTTAAACAAAGGAAAAAATACAAAATTGCAGAACTAATAATCTTTCCCTTGAAATGATTTTAATTAATGTTTGAGGGTGAACTTGGGACAACCTGAGAAAGCCCTTGTGAGAGATGAGATCTCATCAGAATGTGCCATTCTTTCTTCTTCTGCAGGAAGAGATTTAACACAAAAGAAAATTTTGAAGTCTTTGAGAATGTAAATGGCAGAACAAGAATGCTGAGCAAATATTGTTTCTGAAACCCAAACAAAAGGGTGTATTTATAATTAAATTGGACTTTGTGAGAATAGAAAATGACAACGATGGTGTTGTGGAAACAAGAAATGACACACAAGTGTATGTATGGTTGGTACTTTCCATGTGCATTCATTAAAGAATAAAGATGTCATATATTTAATTAAATAAATCAAATGAAACGCTTTCATATTTAGGATGGTTTGGATAAGATATTTTTCTGGTTTTATAATGACATTTTTTTTTTACTTATTATTTTTAAAAAATTGGAAATATTTGGATTGATAAATTTGTTTTGACATAAATTTTTTAAAACTTTTTTATCAAAAAATTTAAAATAATTTATATTTAATGAATTTATTTTGGGGAAAATTTGTGTAAGAAGACTATTATTAAAAAAATTAAAATTATTATTTTTTAATAAACAAAAATTAAAAATATAAAAAAACTCTATAGTAAAAAATAATTATTTTAGAAGGTTTTTTTATAGAAAAAACAAACAAAACTAACCATTCAAATTAGATTTGTGAAAAGCACACCAAATAGTGTAGTACAAACCAAGAATAATTTGGTTTTCAAACTGCTGAGCCTCGAGAAATCGTACGCATTAGCATTTGCTAATGCGTTCAGTAAATAACAACAATATTGGTATCTCAACTTTGTATTTTAAGTATCATTTTTTCCTTTTATTTTGAAAAATTTTATTTGGATCGATTAATTTGAATTTTGTTATATAAATTTTTTTTATTCATATCACAAATAATACTATTTGTCACATAACACTAAACAATATTGTTTTAGATTGCAAATAGTGTTATATTATAAATGATATTACTTGTTAAATGAATAAAAAAATAAATTAAAAACTATTTATATAATAAAATTTGAGTGAAGACATCAAAATAATTTTTTTTAAAATTTGAGTGAAGACATCAAAATAATTTTTTTTTTTAAATTAAAGATCAAAACATATATCTTACTTTCAAATTAAAGAAACATTAAAATCATTTATCCTAATGCATTAATTTCCAACTTAATTACGAGAAGGACACATAAAGGAATTGCCAACTTAATTTACTTATAGTCTAGTATTATTTGCAAAAAAATTTTATTAAGGATGAATACATATTAAAATACCTAATTTGTTTGCATCTAAATTTGTAAGAAACTAATAAAAATAGGATGCGAAAATCTAGCCTAAACTTAAAAACTAAACCAATAAGTTTTGGTTCTTACATACTTAATTATCACATGATCTATTTTATACATTCAAACCAATTCTTGACAAGTTGAACAACTATTAGAGTTTGTCCCGTCGACACTTTAAGTAATTAGGGTTAAAAGTTAGAGGTTTGAGTTCTCCAACCTCAATTCGAGATATATACCCTGAAATTTGAATCACCCAACACTTACTCAAGATATCTACCTCGAGTTTCTCCAACTCTTACTCAAGAAATCTGTTTCTATTGTTCTATCTCATTTGTAGAAGTCACGAACTGATTTCTAATAAAACATGACTTAAAAAAAACAAATAAAACATAAATATGTATTCTCCATTAGGAGGGGGAAAAAAGACAACCTGCATGCTCAACAAATAAAACATACATATGTATATATTCTCCATTAATGAGAGCTAATTGCAAACTGCGTAATACAATATATACATTAAATATTGTACATTTAATATATTTAGTGTACATATATATAGAGACATGGATATATATACATACATATATATATATATATATTGGAATAGTTTATATATTTTGTTGTGTTAAGCTTGAAATCTAGTCTTAAGGCCTATTCTAAAATGATTAAAAAGTTAAAATTAACTAATTTTACCTTTTCAAAAACTAAAATTTGCTTTGAGATGCTTTAAATTAATTTTGTCTTCTTCTTTTAGGTTATTATAAACTGAAGAAAGCTAATTTTAAAAGTAGTTCTTGGTGTGATTTTTGTAAACATTTTTTAACTTTTCAAACATTATTTTTTAAAAAACGTACATGCTTTTAAGTAATTTCAACAGATTTTTCAGATTAAGTTTTCAAGAATCAGCTTTGAAATTAAAATCAATATATTGAGGCCGAATATTGTTATCATTGAATTATTGTTGGAATATGAATGAATAAATTCATTTGTTAGGAGTTCTAGATCCTACAGTCTCACTTCTCTTTTTTTCTCACCTCTTAAAAGAGCATACTGACAGTATTTAAGTTATGGATACTCTATTCCTTTTTCATTACAAGTTATCTATTTAAATGTGCAAAAAAATATTCATCTACACTTCTTGGACAGAAAATTATATAACTATGGACAAATTACAAGAAACTTCCATGTAGTTTGAGAAACTTTCAAATTATCTCTCTATGATTTAAAAACTTTTAAATTCCATTCTTAAGATTTGGATTTTTTTTTTTAAATAGAAGAAAAAATTGATGATTACGAGAAAAAATGCTATGCAATTTACTTCAAATCAATAATAAAATGTTATACCTACGTATTGGGTTAGAAAGATTTATAGAAATAAATATTTCAAATTTATATATTTTTGTGTTCTTTTAAAAAAAAAAACTATAAGAGAGTAAAATATAGCCGTTTAAACTATAGGAGAAGTTGAAAATGACCGAAACCATCGGGAAATTTGTTATAATTTGCCTATTTCTATCTATTCCTCTTTTGATTATAGGGTAATCATGGCAAGTTCATTATTTCTCTATTCCTCTTGGATTTTTGGGTAATCCGGACAAGTTCATTATTTCTATAACAATAAAAATGATCATGCTAGCTGCTCTAATTAAAAGAGTTGTAAGAGTAATTAATCATCAATAATGGGGATCTGGCTTATTATTAACCGATAGGATTCTCTGTTCAATATTATTCTTTCTTATAATATGCAAGATTAAAACTATGTTATAAGGTTCATTGATATTTTGGTTAGAGTCTAATAATTATAAATTTGATTTTTAATAATATTTATGTTTTTAGTCCCTAATTTTAGTGAATCGACATTGTTTTGAACATTAGACACAATAAAATAGGATAATATTGACCAGATGATCTGATTTATATTATTAATGCTAGAAACCCCAGGGCATAGATTTGGGATATTTAAACATAAGTTAGAGCATAAGTTCTCATGTTTGCTCGATTTTGTCTATTCAAAAATGGTTTATAGAACAATAGGAGATCATGACACATGAGAAGCTAAGAGAATCACAGCACAGCATGGATTTGCACAGGTGGGATTAAAATCTTGTTTATCTTTTCCTTTCAAATGCCAATCCAACCATTCCATGTTCACAAGGACTTCCATATTTATTGGTTCAGACAGCAACAAAAGGAAGAAATGTTTTCGAATATGGGGCTAATTATTTTTTTTTTAAAGTAGCTTGTTTTTTTAACAAACATCAAATACATTAATGCTTTGTTTGGTTGTTTAGAAATAGAATTGAATTAGAATTAAAATATTACAGAAATTTAATTCTATGAATTGAAACTCTAAAATGTTTGAATACCCTTATGTAGCAAAATAGTAGAATTAATATAGAATTGAATTATGATTCTATATTCTTTATTTTAAAGTTTAAAATAATATGAAATTGGGTTTTCCTTTTAATTAGAATTAGCAAAATAATTTGTCTTTTTAATATTTTTATGCAATAATATATTTTTCAAAAATCTCTATTTTCTAGAATAATTTAAACAAAAAAATATAAATTATTTTTTATTTCTAAAAGCAATTATCCGAGTTAAGATCCACCTATAATCCAAATTGTGATAGAAATATGTTTGAAATTTGTGAGTCAAGTTAAAGAATTGAAAGTTTGGAATTGATCCATATTGAAGTACAATTCAATTCTTTCTTTTTTTTTTATGTTGAGAACCAAACATAGAAATTAGAATTATGCTCCTTAATTCTAATTCTGAAAGTCTAATTCCAATGATCCAACAGAACCAAATAAGGGTACATTTGTCAATCTAGAGAATTAGAACGCATGCATTTAATAAGGGTACATATTTTTTTATGCATTTAATAATTTGAATTGACTCATCTTGAATGACAACGCAATTCTAATTTTTTTATTTTATTTTGATTGAATAAGGGTACATATTTTTTTTATGCATTTAATAATTTGAATTGACTCATCTTGAGTGACAACGCAATTCTAATTTTTTTTATTTTATTTTGATTGAGAATCAAATACAAAATTTAGAATTGTGCTCTCTAATTCTAATTCTGAAGGCTGAATTCCAAAGAACCAAATAGGAACGTAAACTTTCACATAAAATTATCTCTTGCAGGTATTCGGCGTATTCCAGACGACCAGAGGATCTACCGACAACGTGAGATTTTTAGATTTATCAATTGGCGTCCACCGTAGGGCAGAATACAAAATCATGCCTACTACTCGTTTACAACTATCAAAACGTGACAAACAACTGGCTCGAAATTCTCCTGATCCTGATCATCAAGAGGAGAACAATCCTCCCTTAAGGGAAGATCACGCGGATTCATCCACCGAAACTCCTATTCAGGACGGAAGGGGTTCTGATCCTCAGAATCAAGATGGAAGTTCAATTCCGTTCATTGATCTGAATTCACCTGATGTACTCAAGTTTCTGATCGAAAATGGAGATCGGATTCAAATGATGATAGCAAATCATGCTTTGGTTAATTTGGCCGAACGAGAGGCTCGCACCGCTCTGCAACGAGAAGAACGGAATCAGGCTATTCGCGAACAAGACCTCCGCCAGAAGTTTCGAGAAGAGCAGGAACTCAGGCTGAGAGCTGAGGAATGTGCTAACAGGAAGAATCGAGATCATATTTCGATTTCGTCTAATCGAAGAGATTCAAGATCTCCATTAAGAAACGAGAGACGGATGCATTATCGTCAGCAAACGAGAGCAGAAGATCATCTTGATGATCTGTATGTGCCATATGAACCGCCAAGAGATCAAAACCTACGATTTGGGGATATAGGTCAATCCGACCTGCCACGCACTTCACGACAAAAACGTAATGGCACTTCTCAGGTAATTTCTCCATTTGTGGATGATGTAGCAAATTATCCTCTTCCACATCGTTTCAAAATGCCAAGTTTGCTGCTCTACAATGGAGAAACGGATCTCTCGGAACATCTGCATCATTATGTAGAAAGCATGAAGATCTACAATTATCCTGATCAAATTCTATGCAAATTTTTTGGCATAACGATGATGGGAACTGCACGATTATGGTATAAAAAGTTAAGGCCCAAGACTTTTCACGACTTTGAAGACATCTCATCAGCCTTTAAAAGTAGATTTGTGCACCTTGAAAAGTTTGTAAAAACTAGCGTTGAGTCTCAATGTAAAACAGGGGGATTCAGAGTCATTAACTCAATATGTTGACATATTCTTAAGTGAAAGTTTAGAAGTGGGACACAGATCGGATGAAGTTGTGATTGGAGCTTTTACGAATAGTTTACGACCAGGAAGGTTGTACAAAGAATTTGTAATAGATCCTCCTGTCAATGTTGAAGATATGATGAAGCGAGCTCCAAAATTCGCAAAAGGTGAAGACGCAGATAAGCGAAAGCGTGATAATAAAAAAGGACCTACAAAGAAGAAAGAAGAAGTTAATAACTGGGATGAAGTTAGCCTATCAAATGAGAGTGAAAAAGTTACAAGTTTACAGTGATCCCCAACTCATCGTAAACCAAGTAACTAGGGGGTATGAGGCCCGAGATCCGAATATGAGAAAACTAAAAACCTCAAGAAAATGTTCGACGAATTCTTAATTGAACGAGTACCTTGTTCCCAAAACAAACTCACAAATACTATCAGTAACTTTAGTTACTTTTCAGTTCAATTTTATTAAAATAAGCACATTGATGCTTCAATAAGTGTAATTTAGCTTAAATGCTACACATCAATAAAATAACTTATTATTAGTTCATTTTTACAAAAAAAAAAATAATATTTAGTATTCAGCTCAATTATGTTCATTTTATATGACATGCAAATCAAAGTTCGATTCAGTTCGAACTATTCGATTTCAGATCATATCATTGATTTTCCGCCAAAAAGCAAAATATGCAAATCCAAGTTCGATTCAGTTCGGATTATGCGATTTCAAATCATATCATTGATTTTCCGCCGAAATGGAAAAAATGCAAATCAAAGTTCGATTCAGTTCAGACTATTTGATTTCAGATCATAAGTTTGATTCAGTTCGGACTATTCGATTTCAAATCATAAGTTCGATTCAATTCGGACTATTCGATTTCAGATCATAAGTTCGATTTAGTTCGGACTATTCGATTTCAGATCATATTATTGATTTTCCGTCAAAAAGGAAAATATGCAAATCCAAGTTCAATTCAGTTTGGATTATGCGATTTTACATCATATCATTGATTTTCAGCCAAAAAGGAAAACATGCAAATCTAAGTTCAATTCAGTTCGGATTATGCGATTTCACATCATATCATTGATTTTCCGCCGAAAAGGAAAATATGCAAATCCAAGTTCGATTCAGTTCGGATTATGCGATTTCACATCATATCATTGATTTTCCGTCGAAAAGGAAAACATGCAAACCAAGTTCGATTCAGTTCGGATTATTCGATTTCACATCATAACATTGATTTTTCGCCAAAAAAGGAAACATGCGAATCAAGTTCGATTTAGTTCGGACTAATCAACTTCAGCTCGTATCATTGATTTTTCGCAAATACAAAAACAGGGTCCACGAAACTCAAAGAGGAGAACGTGTACATGTCAGATCGGTATTATACAACAGATTATTATTCAGATCGGAATGGATAAATGCAATCCGACCTGATGGGCTATTGATGAAGTTTGAATTTTAGTATAAGTATAATACCTCAGAAGTAGACTTACAATACAACAAGTATTCTTCAGTTCATAGGAGTCCAACTCCTTCTCAGCAATTATTTCTATTTCACATATATGCTAAGAGTTACAATCTTAATTATTATAACTCTTACACTATAGAAAACCCTTCTTCAAAATATGTTATTAGAGTTTCAATACAACTCAAACTCATGTATGTATTCTATAAATACCTCCGCTCCATCACTTTGGAAGGGGATTCGATACTTGTATTTTTAATTACATATCGATAAAGGTTTAAGGCTCATAACTGACTTAAGCTTCGGAGTTTACTCTCTGGGATCATCCTGGGGACTTCTTGCAGGTATTCGGCGTACTCCAGATGACCAGAGGACCTGCTGATGACGTGAGATTTTTAGACTCGTCAAATCGAAAAAACTCTTGTGAAACCGTTTCAAATATGAGATGTGATACGTGAATTATACTTTATATGCTATTACGTTAATTTTTTATATATTATACATTAATATTTGAGACTTTATACGCTAATATACCAATATACTAATTATTTTACTTTATATATTAATCTTTAATATTTTATATACTAATTTTATATACTTTATATGTTAAAGTAAAATTTATAGAAAAATTTAGTATATGACACGGTATCATAAGAATTGTTTATATGAATAAATGTGCTATAATTAGTTGGAGAATTGCATTACTGCATTTGATTCTTGTTATTTTGATAACAAACCTGTACATGATTGTTCTGGTCATTTAGCATGTGAGCTTTATTTTCAAATGATGTGTCCTTTAGCATATGTATAATTGTGTCAAATACCTCCTGTTTGTCCTTTATCTTTATTTTGTTTGTTTATGCCTATGAATTTAATGATGAGGCAAATGAATCACAAATGACACAAACCACGCAAAGGACGGTATGGTCCTATTACCTCTTCCCATTGCTTTAGCTAGTGAATCATTGGAGTGGTGTATCCTATTTTTAATTATTGAAGTTTTACAAAAATAAATAAATGTGCAACACAAGGAATTAGTACTTTATAGTTTATAGTGTTCAAACATGGGAAGGCATATATGAATTCACATGAGCTTTCTCAGTCATGAGTCATGACAAGATAAGTCATTTAATACAAAAAAAAAAAAATGGTTGATTTGATTGGAAATGTATAAATGAAAAGAAATATAATTTAGTTTATTGGTAGCTCGCCTATCTATTACGACTATTTTAAATAGAGATTCCAATCGAATTAAAACAATAAAGGGAGATAATATTACCAAACAAATTAAAAGGATAACTAACGTCCAACTAGATTTTACACGGCATTATAAACATAGGAAATTCACTTACCTATCTATTACGACTATTTTAAGGATAGATTCAAATCGAATCAAGGCAATGAAGTAAGATAATTTCACATCACAAACTAAAAGGGTAACTAACACCTAACTAAATTTTACATGGTAAAATAAACGTAACAAATTCACTCGACCATGAGTTTTGAACCAATGAATTTCGAACCATTAACCTACACAATAATTGGAAAGAAATAGTTGAAGACTTAATAAACTACTAGAAAATTTGGATTGGATTATTGTTTTATGAGGAAGTGGCTGCATATTTATTGCTGAACTGTCATTCTCACTTTATATATGGCGTATATATTATTTATTCAACAAATATTAAATTGTGTTAATATGTTAATTTGTTTTTCTGTTTAATTACTCTAGCCCCTTTAAACCTTAGGGTAAATGATATTTTATCCATTTATCTATATCATGTTAGAACACAAAATTTAGTTGTGAATTATAAATTTAGCATTGTATATGTTAGTAGTATTAGTGCAATTACCTAAACTTTTAATAAAATATGAATTAGGTGATTTAAAAGAATATGTGACAAAAAATAAATATGCAAAATGTTTGCTATCTCAAAAATAAGAAAGATTTTTTTTAATTTATCTTTCTCATTTGTTTAACTCAAAATAGAATAAAAATATTAAAATTTGACAAAATAGCAATAATAACAAGATAAAAGATTAAAATTTTAGATTTTGACTATTTTGAAGAGCATGGTGTTCAATCTCATTGTTGATGCAATTGCAACACAAATATTTTATTGCCACTCCGAGATGATTTCTAGAATGGCAGCATGAGTTAACAGTTTGTTGTACAATCAAAATCAATCAACCTTATTCGATAGGTGGCATGGTCGGCTCGTGGTCAACTCATTGAATTAAATTTAAATATAATTTTTTAAAGAAATTAAAAAGACTAAAATGTCTTTATATCTATTTTGTGAAAATTATTATTATTTTTTTTTTGAAATTTAGTGATAAACAAATAAGAATTTTGAGATAAGATGAGAAACGAGCAAAAATTACTTATCCAAATAGTTATCAACTTTGTCCCTACTGTTTGAATTTGGGACAAAACCAAAAAGAAAAAAAAAATTGCATATTTTCTCACTTTCTTTTAGAGTTGTTCATTGGTTCGATTTTAACACAAATATTTTATTGCCACTCCGAGATGAATTCTAGAATGGCAGCATGAGTTAACAGTTAGTTTTACAATCAAAATCAATCAACCTTATTAACTAGCCCTTAATTGATTTTATTAAATGAGTGATGTTAACTTTTCAAAATATAGTCTTCATTCTAAAATATCATTGTATTACACGAGTATGATATATATGAGTTGGCTATTGAATCTCATTCTGCATTCCCATGTACCATCCAATTTGACTTTTAAAATGGTTGTTTTCAAAGCGATGCTCCACTCATGTTATGAACAAAATCTGTTTAGATATGTGTTTTATTTTGAAAATGAGGAAATATGTGTTATCTAGTTGTGTTTTAAAAAAATATATTTTAAATTGGTAATTGAGTGTTTTGATTAATAAATTTTGTTTTTGTTAATTTTTGTGTTAAACAAATTTTATTATTTAAAATTAAAAATAAATTTTTAAAAAAATTGGGAGTTGACTAGCGGTTGCCAAATTTCAATACGGTGGCGGTGGTCGGCTCATGGTCAACTCATTGAATTAAATGTAAATATAATTTTTTAAAGAATTTAAAAAGACTAAAATGTCTTTATATCTTTATATCTATTTTGTGAAAATTAATTTTTTTTTGAAATTTAGTGATAAACAAATAAGAAATTTTGAGATAAGATGAGAAACAAGCGAAAATTGCTTATCCAAATAATTTATCAACTTTGTTCCTACTGTTTGAATTTGGGACAAAACCAAAAAGAAAAAAAAAAGATTGCATCTTTTCCCACTTTCTTTTAGAGTTGTTCATTGGTTCGATTTTAACACAAATATTTTATTGCCACTCCGAGATGAATTCTAGAATGGCAGCATGAGTTAACAGTTTGTTGTACAATCAAAATCAATCAACCTTCTTAACTAGCCCTTAGTTGATTTTATTAAATGATTGATGTTAACTTTTAAAAATATAGTCTTCATTCTAAAATATCATTGTATTACACGAGTATGATATATATGAGTTGGCTATTGAATCTCATTCGGCATTCCCATGTACCATCCAATTTGACTGTTAAAATGGTTGTTTTCAAAGCGATGCCCCACTCTTCGTTATGAACAAAATCCAATTTAGATATGTGTTTTATTTTGAAAATTAGAAAAAATGTGATATCGAGTTGTGTTTTAAAAAAATATATTTAAATTAATAATTGAGTGTTTTGATTGATAAATTTTGTTTTTGTTAATTTTTGTGGTAATCAAATTTTATTATTTAAAATTAAAAATAATTTTTTAAAAAAATTGGGAGTTGGCTAGCGGCCAGCCAAATTTCGATAGGGTGGCGGTGGTCGTCTCATGGTCAACCCATTAAATTAAATGTAAATATAATTTTTTAAATAAATTAAAAAATCTAAAATGTCTTTATATCTATTTTGTGAAAATTTAAAAAAAATTGAAATTTAGTGATAAACAAATAAGATATTTTGAGATATGATGAGAAACGAGCAAAAATTGCTTATACAAATAGATTATCAACTTTGTCCCTACTGTTTGAATTTGGGACAAAACCAAAAAGGAAAAAAAAAAGATTGCATCTTTTCCCACTTTCTTTTAGAGTTGTTTATTGGTTCGATTTTAACACAAATATTTTATTGCCACTCCGAGATGAATTCTAGAATGTTAGCATGAGTTAACAGTTTGTTGTACAATCAAAATCAATCAACCTTATTAACTAGCCCTTAATTGATTTTATTAAATGAGTAATGTTAACTTTTCAAAATATAGTCTTCATTGTAAAATATCAATGTATTACACGAGTATGATATATATGTGTTGGCTATTGACTCTCATTATGCATTCCCATGTACCATCCAATTTGACTGTTAAAATGGTTGTTTTCAAACCGATGCCCCACTCTTGTTATGAACAAAATCCGTTTAACTATGTGTTTTCCTTTGAAAATTAGGAAAAATGTGATATCGAGTTGTGTTTTAAAAAAATATATTTTAAATTGATAATTGAGTGTTTTGATTGATAAATTTTGTTTTTGTTAATTTTTGTTATAAACAAATTTTATTATTTAAAATTAAAAATAATTTTTTTTAAAAATTGGGAGTTGACTAGCGGCCAGCCAAATTTCGATAGGGTGGTGGTGGTCAGCTCACGATCAACTCATTGAATTAAATATAAATATTTTTTAAAGAAATTAAAAAGACTAAAATGTCTTTATATCTATTTTGTGAAAATTAAATTTTTTTTTTGAAATTTATTGATAAACAAATAAGACATTTTGAGATAAGATGAGAAACGAGCATAAATTGCTTATCCAAATAGATTATCAACCTTGTCCCCACTGTTTGAATTTGGGACAAAACCAAAAAGAAAAAAAAAGATTATCAACCTTGTCCCTACGGTCAAAATTATTAAATTTTGTAATTTTATTTTTTTACAAAATTATTATAAAACTATATAATTTTAGTTGTTTAAAAATTAATATATTGCACATTTATTGATAAAATAAATAATTGAAAGATAAAATCGTACTATTTGAATTATTAAGCTATCATATCAACATGTTTATGAAACAAATTTCATTATTTCAACATTAAGATTTGAACATTTAAAATTGATTGTTTTATTGTTCAAAAGTCAAACATTTAATTATTTCAAATTTTAAATTTTAATTTTATCAAACAAGTCCTAAATCATGTTAATGAAAAATTATTGACAAATTATATTCATATACTAAAAAGTGGCTGAGCAATAATTGATATGCATATAAACTCCAAAAACTTAAGAAAAGAAGAAAAAAATTGTCAACTTTGGGTCACGACCAATGATATGGTATGATTGGGACACTCAAGCATTGTGATATACGTGCTAATTTAATTGGATTATAGTGGCGTTTGGTATGGAGTAATCAACATTCTTCTATGAGTTTGATTACCTTTAACAACATAAATATTGTTTGGTAAAATCCTATCACTATCATTTAATCACTTTGATTACCCAATTTTGATTACCTTGCCTACTATTAATTTTGATTAATTTCTCTATCATTAAGGTAAAAGTGGCAATTATACATATTATTAAACACTACATGTATTTTACACATATTACACATATTTTACACACATTATACATATTTCTACACACTATATATTTTTACATATTACACATAATGTTTTAGCACTAGAAGACATTACAACTATGCTTCATTATCTGCAACTTGACAACAGCTATGCTTCACAACTTGTTAGGTTGCGGATATATTATAATAATAATAGTAGTAGTAGTAATAATAATAATAATAATAATAATAATAATAATAATAATAATAATAATAATAGTAAGAGTAATAATAACTCTAAGATTAAAAAAATAAACAAATGATCTTGCAGTAGAGTCCATGAAAAATCATTTTTGTTTACATTTAGAATTTTGGGTATACCTTGATATATAGGGTCAAACATTTCCGAAAAAAAAAAAGGGTTAACTACAATTTTCCCCAATAATATATTTTTAGAAGCACTTTACACCCTTTAATTTTAGTAAAAAATTCTAATTTTTTTTTCAATTTTTTTAACACTCACACCATCACATGCATTCCCTAAAAATCGAACACTAAACCTGTAGGTTGGCATGCTAACTCTCTAACTACTAGATTAACCTCAATAGCTAAAAAATGCTAATTAATAATATCGGTAATTGTTAGTTATAAATGATCATTTTATCCATCAATATGAAATAAACTAAATTACAGTATTTGCCCCTATTATATTTAAATATTAGTTTCAATTTATCTACTCTATAACTTTATGTGAATACTTAAATATTATTAATTTGAAGCATAAAATATTCGGTCAAATTTTTGAATAAATGAAGGCACTTGTTTGTTTTTCCCTATTTTTATTTATTTTTCATTTATTTCATCTTTTTATGTATATATATATATATATATATATAAAAATTTACATCACGTTTCTTGTAATTTTTATGTACTTTTTTACTCAATTTAGTTTGTTGTCTCATTCTAATATGATTATTTATTTTATTTGTATTATTGACAATTTGAAGTGTTGATTCATTTTAAAACTCGTGGCTTATAGCCTGCTATTTTTTTTTTATGTTTGCTCTCCCTTCTCTCTAGAATCTCTCTCTCTCATTAAGAATCATTGCTACAATAAACAGCTAACTTGAATTTAACCGTTAGACTTAATAACGGTTACAATTTATTGGAAACCTAACTTCTGATTGGTCGCCGATGGCGAGCCAGGAGGGAGTTCCTCCACCGGCATCTTACAAGGATGCTGTCTCCAAAACAAACTCAATCAACATTAATCAAGACTGCTCAATTTCTTTTGGATCGATCAAAAAGAAAGAACCTTTAACAACATTCAAGGGGGAGCCAGCCCTAATTCTGTCAGAGGAAGAAGAGCAAAAATTGGCCTCGGTCTTTCAATGGACCCTTGTCCGGAAATTTTCTTGGGGACGACCTTCCATGGTCAACCTAAGGAAGGAGATCCTAGCGGCCTCCTTCAAGGGAGAATGTCACATCGGGCTACTAGATAATCGCCATGTCCTCTTCAAATTCGATCAAGAGCTAGACTTCCAGAGGATGTGGATGAGGAAGACATGGTACTTCAATGGATTCCAAGCCAGGATATTCAAGTGGTCTGTGGATTTTACCCCGGATATGGAGCCATCTGTGACTCCAGTGTGGATCAAATTTCCAATGTTGCCAATCCACTACTGGGACAAGGAAAAACTCTACTCGTTAGCCTCAGCAGCTGGAACCCCCCTGAAACCTGGACACTGCGACAGCCTCGGTTACTCGATTTGGTTAGACCGAATGAAGCACGAGTGTGTGTGGAAATGGATGTTCTCAAGCCTACTCCTTCCAGAATCTGGATTGGAAGTCGAGAGAATGGAAATGGCAGAGTTTGGAGGTGGAAGATCGCCCAGACTACTGCACCAAATGCAAAAAATTAGGGCACTGCAGTGCTGTTTGCAAACCCTACCCAAAAAAGGAAGGATAAACCTCCTGTCCAAAAACCTCCAACTAGCAACACTCAGAAGGAATGGAGCCAAGATCAAAAACAAAATACCCAAACTGAACAAAAAGGGGTAGCAAAAGACACGACGATTCCACTAGGCAAGGGCAAAGAGGTGCCCATTGTTGTTCCCTCTGTCACTAACCTAGATATCCCTGAATCCTCGAAGGTAAGATCAACAAGTCCTGAGATTGAAGCAGAAGAAGGCTCCCCTGCCCAACCCCACACTGGAGGCTCAATGAAGGTTCAGATGACAAAACTAGGAAATAATGATCCAGTGATAGTAATATCTCCCTCGCTGGAGGTGACAAATCTTGTCTCAGGTGTGGTAGAAGATCATACACAATACGATACAACTGCTATCCCCCAAGCAGCTGCTGAAGAGCAGAACAAGCAAAATTCCTCTGAAAGCTTGAACCTAGAGATAGTTAAAATGAATCCTGCAAGAGCAGAGGGACAGGTGGGACTAAATGTAAATACAGTGGTACAGCAGGTGGAAGTGGTGCCAGATCAAAGCCCTGAAAAACAGGGTGAAGTTACCAATATGGGAATACTGACTGGGATGGAGTTACAAATAGAGACTCAAGGAATAAGAGAGAAACAAATTTAGCTCCATACAGTCAATGAAATTGTCATTAGAAAAACTAATTCAGTGTCTTCTATGCAGGAGGTTGATGAATCAGAAGCGGAAGGCTCGGTGGATATACTAATAGAAAAGAAAGATGCTCCGTTCTCCCAAGTGCAGTCAAAATCAGCAAAGAAAAAGGAGGCTAAGCAAAGAAAAAAAGAGAACATGAAGGCAGCACAATCACAAGAGGTATCAAATCGTAAACTCAGGAATAACACCCCAAAAACTGGTACCTATTCTGAATTATCTGATGATTAATACACTTTTTTGGAATATTAGAAGCATTGGGAAAAAACCTAATTTCAATAGGTTAAAAAGAATCATTAGACAACATAATATTAACCTAATTGCTTTGGCTGAACCTAAATGTAGTATGAAAAAACTAGAAAATTTAGATTAAAGTTAAGATTTGACATAGCTATATCAAATGATGTAAGGTCTATTTGGATCTTTATTAGAGCTCCCTTTAGCTGTGCTATCTTAGAAAATTCCAACCCAACATATTACCCTGTCGCTGGAACACCCTTTGATGCCATGTGCAAATTTGCTCTCTGTAATCTATGCTAAATGCTCACCTAAAGAGAGAGAACCTCTTTGGCAGTCCACTAAGGCAACATAGGTCAGATAAGCCTTGGTTACTGTTGGGGGACTGGAATTGTATCCTAGAAAAGCAGGAAAAAAAAGGAGGAAACCCTTTTCACACAAGTGAAGGGCAGGAACTTGCTCAGATCATGAATGATATGAGTCTTGTAGAAATTAACTTTTCAGGGCCTCAATTTACATGGTGTAATAATAGGGAGGGAAATAATAGGATCTGGAAAAGGCTTGATAGAGGATTGATGAATAGTTCCTACCTAACTTCGAAACTGAATGCTGTGCTGACTCACTTATCTAGAAGTCCTTCTGATCACTCTCCTCTCATATTGAATCTGAATCTAAAACAGGATATAACTATAAAAAATTTCAGATTTCAGAATTTTTGGATAAAACATGAAAATTTCTTAGAGATAGTTGAACAAGCTTGGCAACTAGAGGTAGAAGGAAACCCAATGCGAGTCTTTATTGAAAAATTAAAAAATACGAAGATTAGACTGAAAGAGTGGAATAAATCAGCATTTGGAAACATTTTTTCCAAAGTCTTAGAAGCTGAAGATGTAGTGAAGAGACTAGAAAATGAGGATGCTAATAATCCTATTGATAGGAAGACTCTCAATGAAGCCTATGCTAAGTATAATTTGGCCCTAAATAATGAGGAGGCTTTTTGGGCACAAAAAGCTAGGCAAAAGTGGACAAATGAAGGTGACAGAAACACTCATTATTTTCACTCATCTGTTAAACAGAAACAGGCCAGAAATCAAATTCATAGAATAAAAGATCACATGGGTGCATGGGTAGAAAATCAAAAGGAGATAGGTCAAATGGCAGTCAATCATTTTCAAGAGCTTTTTTCTGCTCTACACCCTTCTCTGGTATACAACCAGGTTTAATTCCAGAAATGATTAATGAAGAAGATAGGCAGAACCTAACTGCCTTGCCTAATATGGAGGAATTAAACACTGTAGTATTTTCAATGAATGAAACAAGCTCCCCGGGTCCGGATGGATTCAATGGAGCCTTCTTTCAAGCCACTTGGGAGATTATCAAAGATGATCTATTGAAAGCTGTGATTCATTTCTTGAATGGTGGTAATTTACCTCCATCTGTCACAGCTACTTCACTTATACTAATTCCAAAAGTTAAGGGTCCTACAAACTTTGCTCAATTTAGACCCATAAGTTTATGTAATTTTGTTAATAAAATCATCTCCAAAATGCTAGCTTTAAGATTAGGAGAGATTTTGAACAAAATAATTATTGAAAACCAAAGTGGCTTTGTGAAAGGTAGAAACATTGTGGATAACTACTTGTTAGCTGCTGAATTAATGACTACCTTACCAAAGAGACATAAACATGGAAACATTGCATTAAAATTAGATATGGAAAAAGCTTATGATAGGGTTCATTGGCTTTTCCTACTTCAAGTCATGAGGCTAATGGGGTTTGGGGAAATTTGGATTGATATTATATGGAGACTAATCTCAAATGTGTGGTTTTCGGTACTCATTAATGGAGCATCATATGGGTGGTTCAAATCTACTAGAGGGTTAAGACAAGGAGATCCCATCTCTCCTATGTTATTTGTCATTGGGACTGAATACCTAGGTAGAAGTTTAAATAATTTAGCTATGAGAGAAGGTATCCCTAAATTTTGTGTGCCAAGAGGCTGTAATGATATATCTCACTTAGCCTACGCTGACGACATTATTATCTTTACTACTGCCCACTCTAGATCAATAAAAAGTGTTATGAAGGTTATTCAGCACTATGAAAGTGTCTCTGGTCAAAAGGTAAACCCCCAAAAAAGCTGTTTTCTGGCAAATAAGACTCTTAGTAGGGAAAAGATTTACCTGGTCAGAAAAGTTACAAAATTTCCTAGGGGTAAGCTGCCTATTCAATACTTGGGAATTCCTCTACACTATAAAATAACCCAGGCTGCTCATTATGAGGATTTGATTAAAAAGATAACTGCCAAAATCTCCTTTTGGAATCCTCAAACTATTACAAAAGGGGGTAGAATAGTTCTCATTCAGAGTGCCTTGACAAGCTCTCCCCTTTACACCACTATGGCCTTGAATCCTCCAAAAAAGGTACTTCACCAGCTAGAAACTTTGTTTGCTAATTTCTTGTGGGGTAATTCAGATTCACATAAAGCCTATCATTGGATTAAATGGAGTAAACTATGTTTTCCTAAGGAGGAGGGAGGAGTAGGTTTCAAGGCCTTGGAGGACATTGTCACAGCTCAATCTATAAAATTATGGTGGAAATTCCGTAAAAAGGACACACTTTGGGCTAAATTCTTACACTCTAAATACTGTCATGGAGTCCACCCTACTTTGATTAATAAAGCTAGAGGAGATTCTGAGATTTGATCTAGAATAACCCAAGTTTCAGAAATCTCAGAAAAGTTCATTTGGTTCCAAGTCAATGAAGGAAAATGCAGTTTATGGTTTGATAACTGGCTTGGAATGGGTACATTATCCCACCTAGCTCCTCCTGATCACAATCACAGCCTAGACCAATTCATAAATGACCAAGGGTGGGATATATCTCAGTTGAAGAACTTCATACCTCCTGATTGGTTAGAAGCTGTAGAATGCAGCCACTCCCCCTCCCGGATGGAAAAAGATAGACTAATTTGGACTTTGGAAGAGAATGGCTGTTTCTCCCTAGCTTCAGCCTACAATATAATCAGGCAAAGAAATGCCTCATATGACTCTAATGATGAGTTGTTATGGGACATGCATGTGCCTACAAAAATCTCCTTCTTTAACTTAAGATTGAGAAAAGCAAAACTCCCTATTGGAAACTGTCTATCAAAGTTCAGCATTAATGGTCCTTTCTTATGCCATTCATGTAAAGCCAATGGGGAAACAATTAATCATTTGTTTGCTGAATGTCACCTTGCAAAACAGATTTGGAAAAAATTTGGAGCTGAGGTAGGTATCACAATTCAATCTAGCTCCTTGAACACTACATTTCAAATCTGGAGAAACCATAAAAGAAAAATAAAAGATGAACTTGAATGCAAAATCCTTCCTCTTATCATTTGCTGGAAGATGTGGAGATAATGAGAAATAGCATAGTCTTTGAGAATCAGAATTTTGACTTGTTTCACTTTAACTAATTCCATTCTTAATACTTTGATGTTATGCATTAAAATGCATCCATGCTCTTGGGAAGATTTTTGGCTTGTTAGCACAAATACTGTTGCTAGATATAATGTCCAGGTCATTAAATGGCATCCACCTTTGAAAGGCCAGGTAAAAATCAACATTGCAAGTTTGGTCAATGAGAATTCAGTCCAAGGAAGCATAATGGTGAGAAATTCTGAAGGATCTGTTATATGGTTACATTCACTCACAGAATTTAATTGTTGGATTTCGTCCAAAGTACAGGTGAGATTTGCCACAGCTGCTGTAGCTATTCAAGTAATGCTTAAATCGTGGTTTCACTAATATCCTGTTGGAAACTGAATCAGATTGTCTGATGAGAGTATTATCAAAAGAATTTATAACCTGGAGGCAACATCCATCTCCAAGATGCTATAATGACCATAGGAGACAACACTACTGTTGGTAAATCTGGAAAGAAGCCAACCCAAGCTGCAAGATGGCTGGCTGACACACCTCCTAAAGAATTTGATAATATTCCTGCAGCTTTAAAGACTATCATCCTTCAGGATAATATAGGGCTACCAAAATTCAGAAAAGTCAGGTTGAAAGAACTCACTTGATATCTTCTTTGTGTACCATGAAAATGAGGATACATCTGAAAAGATCAACACTAGGATGCCAAGCTGCCTTCTTTATAAAATCAGGTATAATTTCAGGCTTTGGAACCCAGCTTGCTGTGCTCTGTTTTCGTCTTGTGGTCTGGTTTGGTAATTTAGGTAGGAGCTTGACATATCATCAAGTAAAGAGGCAGCATAGCATAATGGAACAAAGAAAAAAGCCAGCAAAAAAATGTTCATATGATGCTGTACTTTAAGGGCAAAGCACTTCTGATGGTCAAGCATCACTATGTGGATCTACTGCCAGAATGTAGCTGGAAAACCTTGCCTAGCGTACCAACAGAGCTATATGGTCAGGAAAAGAGTAACGGGAATAGGCTTTTATGTCTCTTTACTAAAGAGCTTTTTGTCACTCCTTGTGATATAAGGAGACTTTTGTACTATATAATAGCTATAGAATTTCTGGAAATTGGAGGGAATAATGTACTATCACTCTATGTAGTTTTTTGGGATTATAATTATTATACCCTCCAATTACTATGTTGTAAAAGGAGTAGTTCTCCTCTTTTGCTCTTTCCGCTTGATCCACATGGCATTAGGTTTAGGCTTGTAAATGGTGTGGGGATCAAGTCGGTTCATTTATGTAAGGGTGATTTTAGGGTATATCCATCACCCAAAAATTATATTAATATAAGAGGGAGTGGCGCCCCTCGTATAAGGATCGTTGCCATATAAAAAAAAAAAAAAGAAGTGTTGATTCATTTTCTTAAATTTTTTTATTATATTTTTATACATATTAAAGCAATCTAAACAATATCATAAAATTATGTAACATATAAGTACCAAAAATTTGAATAAATCAAAGGAAAACTTTGTAATAAGGGCAGTGGAAGTTATCAAATTAATAAAGAAGGTGTAACTTTTTATAAATTAGTAATAAGGGTAGTGAAAAATTCCCTACCAAATAGTTATCTATTTCTTAAATACTTTTTTCCATTAAAATTTTAAAGCTTATATATTTATAAAAAAAATCAAATACATATTGTTCAATCAATATTAACCTAAAAAAATTAACGTTACTAAGTTTTTGATTGCTTAATTATATATTATTCATAAATTGTTTTTAGTGTTATAATGTATATAGGAATTTATATAAAAAAAATTAAATTGAGAAACTAAATGAGAATTTATCTAATGAAACAATAAAAAATAATAAATCTTATAATACTTTTTTTGGGTACTTGATTATGAAATAACATTTGTAAATGTACAATAGGATATTTAATATTTAAATTTATTGAAAATTTGAAAATTTGATATTAGACATAAGTATTGTAGTATCATTTAATTTCAAAATATTTCTTTAATATTTAATTAATTTTATGAACACATAAATATTTCATTGAGATGTCTAGTCTCAAATTTAAAAAAATTTGAAAATTTTTAAATGTTAAATATGTAGTTATGAAATTATAAATAGTTACTTTCGTACTTTAGTAACAAAAACAAATTATGTATACAATAAAATGGTATAATAATGCTCTATTAGTTTTTTATTTTTTTTTAAAAAATACTTCTTTTCATACATTCTATTGTTAGATTATAACAGGAAAAATAGTTAATATTTTAAATTATTTTTTCTCACTATATAATTAAGAAATCATCAAAACTTAAAAATATTAAATTTTGTGAGGTTAATACAAAATAAATAATAAATTTTTAATTTTTGTTAAATACATAAGCAATAGCTTTAAAATTAATTATCTAATCAATCTTGTTGTTAAATAATTATTTTTCTTGGTATATTTCTATGATTGCATGGTACAAAACATATCTATGCCCTTATTAATAATTTAATAAAAGTTATACCCTCTTTATTAATTTAGTAACTTCCACCACCCTTATTGAAATTTTCCCTAAATCAAATAATTGTTTGTTGTTATTTTAAGTTGCAGATTTATTTTAAATATATAGTTTTCTAATAAAGATATTTTTATACTTAATAATTCTAATGAAAAAACCTAATTAACATTAAACTAAAAGTCCATAGATATTAGAGTTGTAAAATAAAAATTTTTATTACATTTTTATTGAGGAATTAAAAAAATAAAGACAAAGTACCTATTATTTTATTAACTTCAAAAAATAATTCATACAAGTTTCTTGTTGACCAAGTATATTAAAAATAGTTAACAAATTATAAAAGATAATAAATTGTATTTAAAATCTAAATCTTTTTTAGTAAAAAAAATACTCATCTCCTATCTAAAATAATAATAAATTTTTTTATTGAAGTATATATGAAGAAAAGGAAAACAAGATTTTGATGATCAAAATTAAGAGTTAAACCGTCAAAAATATGAAAAAGTAAATTAGAATAATTTTTTGAGGCAAAATTTTAACTTTTCCTTTAAATATACTAAGGAAAAGAAATAGTTTGTTAAGTTTTCATATTTTGAATAAGAGGGAGTAAAAAACAAGAAGGGACATAGACCAGTACAAAAACATATGGTTAAAACTTGTCAGAAAAGCCACAATTAAATGTTAAAGCCAAACTACAATTCTTTTTGGATTTTAAAGAAGAAAATTGAAAACTATTTACAAGAAGGAAATTGAAACCTATCTAAATTGACACATCCTTGAACTTGTAGATGTAAATTTGAAAAAAAAAAAAAAAAAAAAAAAAAACTCATAAGAGCCATCTCATTCAAAAAACTTCGTTGTGTTTTTTTTTTTTTTTTTTCTCTTTCTTGCCCGTTGTTTCTTTCTTCCGTTAAAGGCAACATGACTTGTAGTTTAATTGTGTTATCAATGGAATAAGCATTATAGTTTAACAAAAATTTTGCTACATCACTGTCCTAGTTTTTACTTTTACAAACAAGCATACAACTTGTTATTTTTCTTTATGCTTTACGAGATTTGTTGTTTGAGCGGTAAGACTTATTAATATTTTTTTGTGTAGGTTTGTACAAAAGGAAATTTAATTTCTAAAAATTCATGTAATTGATACTACTTTACTAATCAAGATAATTAGGAACCTCCTAAAGAGTCACACATACATATACACTTACATATCTGAGGGTTAAAAATGATTTATATAATATATATTAAATTATATCAGTCTTATTATGCTCTTATTTGGCTTTTAAAAGACGCTCGACGCAAAGTATGAGGTAATCAACTTATATAAATTAATTTAATGGCATCTATATGGCTCTTGTTCACTTTTAAACGAAGTGAGTGGACAATTTGGGAATAATTTCCAATTTCTTGCTTTAAACAAATTTAAACCTTTTTGGGAAGGTAGGTATTATATATATATACGATGCCCTTTAAATGTAGGCTCAAGAGATAACACAACTCTCTCAATAAAAAATCACGTAAATAAGAAAAATAGTTTTTCTTATTAAATTTTTGAGGTATTATTTAGAGGGATCTAACTTATTAATCTAGCAATAAAATTATCGTTAGAGGTCGGACACTTGTGCGGCTTATTCATCGATTGAACCTTGCTTAATAATTTTGCTAGCATCTCTCGAAGTATATTTTATATAGATTATTATTAAAGATCTTATGAAAACTAATTATAATATATAATTTTATATTTTCCGTTGCGTCGTTGGTGATTTCCTTTAAACATGGGTGCTTGTTCAACATCATAGTTAGTCAAAAAAATCTTTTTCAGAGCCAATTTTCAGAATCTGTAGATGACACTTAATCTATTTAGTTCTCGATATGTGTTTGTCTTTCATTTTGAAGTTTTTATTGCAATTACAACCTAATATAAATAATTATTTTGAAGATTACTGTATAACTTTGTAATATTTCAAATAATAATTTGGCATGTTTTTTATGAACTTCTGATGAAACTTCTAACATAGTTAGTTGAGAAAAAAAATCTAGTTAATTTAAGTTAACAATTAAAACTATGTTTTTAATTTATATATGAATATGAAATCTCTAAACTAATTAATTAGTTTGTGAGAAAAATATCTAGTTAACTAGAGCTTTTATAATTGGTGGTCTATGATGAGATGCCTACAAATGGTATGATGAGATCGCTACGAATGTGGGCTCAAAATGCGATTTTATTTGATAAATTTAAAAAATAAAATGATGAGATGGCTACAAATGTAGGCTCAAAATGTGATTTTATTTCATAAATAAAAAAATTCTAAGTGTAAAGAAAAATCCATAACGAAGTTAAAGATAAAAAGATATGGGGCAAATATATTGGTTTTGCAAGTCCTACAATTATTTTCTTTCTTGTATTCGATAATGCATTGAAAACCAAACGAGAGATAGAATTGATTAACTTATAAGCTTTGGATGGGATATTTTTGAATTTTATAATGTAATAGTTTTTTTTTTTAAATTTGTTATAAGAAAAGAATATTTTGAAAGTATTTGGATTGATAATTTTATTTTGTTGGGATTTGTATTAGTGAACTTTTATTAATAAAAGTATAAAATTTAAATTTGAATTAATATTTTATGAGTTTGTTTTTGGTGAAAATTGTGTTAGAATGAATTGTTTATTATTAAAGATTAAAAATTCAAATTTAAATTTAATAATTTATTTATAAAAAATACTGTAATAAAAACAATTATTGTAACATTGTTTGTTGTTTTGAAAATTTTGGTAGAAAAAATAACAAAACAAACAAATCATCTTGCATTTGTGAAATAAATCACTAAAATGTGAACAACCAAATAGAACCTAATTTCCACATTACAAATAAAAATAATTATAAAATAAGATGTAATATCCAATAGTGACATAAATCGCACATGCGCTCAACAACCAAGCTAACATAAATCTGTCCAATTACATATTATGTCACAGCAAAAAACAAAAGGTCCAATTTTAATTGTTTCAAATTTCATCAAATTAATAGCTACTAGTACTGCTAGCCATGACCAAACCCACGGTTCCGGTTCGGAACCGCCGGTTCCGGTTCCGGAACCGTGGGACCCCCCAAACCGGAATCGTAACCGAACCGCCTATGGGGGGTTCCGGTTCCGGTTCCGGTTCCAAACCGTGTTTTTTTTTTTATAAATATTTTTATACCACTTCATTTTCATCACATAATTTCTTAGTTTTTTAATCTTTATATTGTAAGTTTTAACGTTTATAGTTTAGGCCCTTTAGGGTATCAATTTTTTTAATTAATTATTCTAATTATATTATTATATTGTTCAATCATTCTTTCAATACTCTTATCATTTATATATTTTTCTTTCTCACTTATCTAATCCTTCATAATCATAATTCTATTTTTCTAAAACCTCCATATATTAATTCAATTTCAACTATTAATCCAATTATATTATGTATCAACTTAATTTTCTAATTTATATTATCCTAATCCTATTATTATATTATGCTAATATACTATTTAAATTCCAATCAATAGTTCGATCATTCTCTCAATACTCTAATTCTTTCTATATATCTTTCTTTCTCACTTATATAATATTCATAATTCTATTATTCTAAAAAGTTCATATATTAATTTAATTTTAACTACTATTCTAATTATGTTATTATATTATACTAGTTGAATTGTAATTAATAATTAAAATATTAAAATATTATTATTATTTTTATTTCCTTGAATCTCATTTATCTAATTCTTCCTAGTTCTATTATCTAAAACCTATATATTAATTAAGTTCAATTGTAACTATTATTATTCGAATTATGTTATTATGTTGTATTATTTGAGTTTTAATTAATAGTTTAATCATTATTTCAATAGAAATCAAATTTAAAAGTTGGATTACAATCGAAATTCGAAACTAAAAATCGGAAAAAAATCGAAATTGGAACAAAACCGGAACCGGAACCGGAACCGGAACCGCCGGTTCCGGAACCGTGGCCATGGCTAAGTACTGCTACTGCTATGTCTTGAGTCTATAATTTTGATTTTACATTTGTTTTCAACGAAAAATAGTCATACATATGCCATTTTAAACTAAAAACAATATGACAAGTACACCTCACAATTATCTTGAATGATTGAATTTTTTAAAAAACTTTTTTTAGGAAGATTTTCAATGTAACTTGAGTTAAACGAAGAAAGCTTTATTGGAAGAATAAGCTATTAGTTTTCTTTTATTTTTTTTGTACCAATTGCTAGTTTTCACTCTTTTAGTAATTATTATCAAAGAATAAGTGTTAATTAAGCCAAATGCAGTTTTTTTCCCATACCAAAACACATATTTAGTCGGTTTGCCTAATTAATTCATTTTGAACAAGTTTTTAAGGAAGCAACAAACAATTAAAGAATAAAAATTTTAACCAACAAATTTCTAAAAGTTGGAAGATTTCGTTGTAATAAAACGAGTGGGCATATGTAATCAATTTACACTCTTCTGTCAAAAGAAATCCCTAATCATCATAAGAGTAATGATAGAAAATAGGAATATAATTCTATTTTTGTAGAATTATATCATCACTTATTTACTCATTGCTCCACAATTGATCTCAAATTTATTAAGTGATAGTGATAATAAAACTTCAACAAACAGCCACAACAAACTAAATATATAAGTTTCCACTTATGTAAGGTCGACTGATTAATCATACTTTGTTATTTTATTCTATTTATATATATTCATTTATTTTTAATTTTTTTAATCATTTTTCTAATTCTTTTTATAAATCTCTCTCTTTCCTTTTAATTTGAGTTAACATTGAGAAATCTCCAACTCACATGTATGATGGATCATAGTGACAATGAAATTTCAATAAACTTCACATGAACAAAATTAGCTAACATTGGAAAACTTTTTTTTTTATTATTCCTCTTATCACAAAAATATCTCCTTTTTGTCATGGATATATTATTCTTCTGTCTTGCTTTTACTTATGGCTAAGGTTGTTAATTACAAACCAAACAAAAAATAATCCTATTTGGATAAGGAGGCACATGAATCAAGATCCTAAGAGGACAACAACATCAACATTATTGGTACTACTGCCTCTTCCGATTGTTTATAGCTGTTAGAATCATTAGAATGATGTCCACCCATGCATTTCTAATTATTGAAGTTTTGAAACAAGAAAATAATGTGCAACACATGGGATTATTATACTTTATACTGATAAAAAAAACATGGTTGGTCATATACAGTTCATATCAGATTTCTCAGTCATGGGAACTCACAAGATAAGTTGTTGAAACAACAATAACAACAACAGTAACAATAATTAAAGATTTAGTTCACTACGTCGTAAATTTAGTTACATAATATTTCATCATCATACATTATTTATACACATATTTTTATTTATATTTAAATATATATTATATTTTTATCATTTATTTTTAATTCTTTTTAAATCTCTTCATTTTCCTTTTAATTTAAGTTGATTTTTTCTACTTTTTACACGTCGCACTTGTGCATTAATTTTAAAATCTCCTATAAACATGCCCAAATTATTTTAAACGTGTTTATCATTTTTTCATATATTTGAGTTACTCCACTTTCTTTCTAATGCATTTAATACGTATTCTATCTAATCTAGTATGTCTATATATCCGTCAATTTATATGTGAATGATGAAAAAAAATTCAATAAAATGTGAAGGGATTTTTGATTTTTGATTTTTTATTTTTGGTAATTTTCCCTTTTCTTGTTGCCAATGTTGAACCCTTAATTAATAACCTTCCCATTTTGAAAAAAAAAAAAACAAAAACAAAAAAAACATTCCCATTTTGAAATAGAGACACACGTGAATCATGCAGTAAGTAGGAAAAGGACATCCAACAACCAAAATTATTGGTTCTACGATGTGAATAAAATCGCTTTTGCTGGTGACGAAATAGAATGATGATCCATAACTAATTATTGCTGTCCAATAAAAGTGGTGATCCATACTTTAATTATTGCGGTCCAACAAAAAATATAATTGAATGTGCAAGTCATGGGGTAAAAATTTTAATCTGTCCAACCATGCCAGCCTTGGTAGGTCATAGTTCATTTCACTATCAATTTTCTCCAATCATGCCAACCCATAGCATAACTATCGATTTCCCCTTCTGGCTGCAAAATGCAGCTGAAAAAATGTTCGACCACTGATTGATTATATAAAGTTTTTTTCTTTTTGGATATATTGAAATATAGCTTTGGATTTTTTTAAAAAAAGCTCATAAAAAAAGCGAAAATTTTTGAATGCGTGATCCTGTAGGTATGATTGAAAAAACAATATTTGAGGTCTAGACAAAATAGTTAAAAATTTCAATTACACTATAGTTTTACGAGGTAGTGGCTACATATTAATTAATTGTTGAATTTTATTCTCATTAAATAAAGGAAATGCAGAAGTGTTGTAATTGATTGCAATATAGGAGGCTGTTTTTTTCATTTATCATATTCATCTACATTTATTAATTAATTCCATAACCCAAACTAACATGCGTACTCTTTTTACATCTAAAAATGTTCTTCTCTTTAGCTGCTAACACAAGAAAGAGAGATAAAAACAAAAGATGACTGTAGTTCTTTCATTAATTTGAAACTTCTGTAATAACAACAACTAAATATTTATCCTACTAAGTGGACTCAGTTATATAGATAACATTTCGTTATTATTTAAGCTCATTTGTTTGAGTCTTAGTATTTACACAATTTCTAATGTTGTTCATATCATACACTTTGGCAAAATCTTTACACTAGCATGACTACACTACACTTGCTTCTTATCGCACAGTAATAGATTTAAAAAGTTGAGTTTGAAGGGCAAAATTGTACAAATTATTAATAGAATTTATATTTCAATTTTGAGTTGGGAGAAAGGGGCGAAATTCTAATATTTTGAAAAGGTTGATTGAAAAATTTTAAATTTTTTTTATTAAAAAGGTAGATTTTTCAAAATTTGAGGAGTAGGATTGCATCTGCCACAGATATCACATATCCATGATAGTGTTGTACAACACTATTTTTTCTTTCTAATTTACTCTAAAATTTATTTGCATTGCTACAAGCCAACATAGAAATGTCTGAATACAGAAATCTAAATTTTAACAACACAATGAAAAGTGAAAAAAAAAAAATGAAATACTTCCTACATTCCAAAACATTTTTTTGCTAGAAATAATGTCATGTTAATCCAATATGCTTCTGATTTTGTTATTTCTTTGTTGTGAGAATTTGAAGTGAGAAACATAACTACTCTTTTTTGACAATTTTCTGAATCAACTTCTAAAACATGATCTTGCATAAAGTAGCACGTACCATGTGATTTGCAAGGGTAATACAACATTTTTTGTTATATTGTTTTTTTCAAAAAAAAATTTAAACACACATATCATATGTACTTAATATGATGTATTAAATTAAAAAAATAACTATAATTAATATAGTTTCCAATAATGAAAAAGTATTGATAGTAAATCGTGTAAGTTGCTCAATAGAATGGGAAATGAAAATTAAAAAGTAATTGTCATATTTATAACTATAAAAAATATTATATATGAGATAGTATCATTTGACTAATGATTTAGTATGCCTAGATTAATTTAAGGGGTGAAAAATTGTTCACATATAAATTGTTTCAAGTATTTCAGCTCCTATTGTAAAATTTTAACATATTATTTAATATACGATAAGTGTAGAGTGCATATTGTTATGAACACATTGTGAATGTCCATCCAAATACACCATGTTCTACCACTTTATCTCTCATTATTCCTATAACTCATGTAACATCATCCCATTATCACCCATTACTTTGTAACCTATGTAACTTATGTAACTCTTGGTGTTTTCATTTAGCACATTGTAAGTTACAAGGTACCTCAAAGCCTATAAATATGTAGGATTATGTGAAAAGAGAAAGGATGGTTGGTGAAAGGCTTACTACATTTTGTTACTACTGTGCTCCTTATCAAGATTCTCCTATCCTTTCTTAGCATTTGTTTTGCATACTTGTTTCATATTTGATAGTAGTAGTTGTTAACATAAGATTTATATCTCGTACTTGTTGTAAGTAGTGGAATTATAACAAACTTGTTACACACATAATAATACTACAAGTATGTTGTAGTATTTTCTATAACACGTTATCAGCACGAATTCATCTACCAATTGAGACAAACTTGGAGCAAATCAAATTCATAGGTTCATATTAAAAAGACATTGTTAAATAGTAGGGTTGTCGGAATTTTTGGTGAAGTTTGCCATATGTTAATTACTTTTTCATTTTCAATTAATTTATTTTCTATTATAAATTTGTTAACATATTGGCATATAATATATTTGACATATTATATGATGGATTAATTTGGAAGAAAAAAAAATTCACACCACATTTGAAGTTGGTTGTTCATTTCAAAAGCACGGTATGTTTGATAAAAATATGCCATATAATCAAAATAATGATTACCGTGACAAGAAATAAAATAACCTCCAGAAGTGGGTTAATAAAATTGAAAGAAAAAATGGCAAAAAGAGTTACTACGAATGTGGTATAGAATATCATTGGACTCGTACCTGTCGTACTACGAAGCATATCGTTAAGCTTTATCAAATATCATTGAAAAAGAAATACCACGATATTGAGACAAACTTTATTGATAAAATATGATGATAATACTAATATGATGAATCTCAACATATTATATTATTTTGAACACCCTGAAGGTGCAATTTAATCATATTTTATTTATCACCTTGAAGGTGTAATATGATTACATAATTTTATTGTTTTGTATCTTTTATGTAAATTTTCAATTATGCAATTTATTTATATTGTATTATTTATATAATTTGCAATAACACATAAATTATTGTTTTGTATTTTTATGTAAATTTTAATTGTGCAATTTATTTATATTTATTGATTAATATTTAATGTCTCAAATTCTTCCTGAAGAAGAAATAAATGTATGTTTTCTTGAAGAAAAATAAATACCAAATGTTTGGAATCAAATAATATAGATTTCTTTGTCAATCACCCCGAAGGTGATACTAGTCACTTGATTAGTGATGAAAATATCCAAGAATAAGTATTTTAGTTGTTTATTTCAATGTAATGAATAAGTATTTTAGTTACTTATTTTGATGTAATGAATAAACATCTTAATTTTTTTATTTTGATATAATGAATAAAATTTTCAGTTTCTCACTTTATGTAATGAACAAATATCTTCATTAGATGTACTCAAATAATAATAAAAATACTTATTATTAATATATTTGTTTTAAATATTTCTTTTATACTTAAAGAAATTAAAACATTTGTCATTTAAAATTTTTCTTTTGTGAAGAATATGGACGTTTCAATGATCAAAGACAAAGAATTATGTCTGGCAGATAGTTCAACAACACATTCCATACTAAAAGATAAGAAATATTTTTCTTATATAATCATGAAAGAAACTCATGTTAGTACTATATCTGGTAGTACAAAATTGATTGAAGGCTCCGGAAGAGCAATAATAATTTTACCAGGAGGAACAAAATTTTGCATTGAAGATGCATTATATTCTTCTAAGTCTCAAAGGAATTTGTTAAGTTTTAAAGATATTCGCCGAAATGGATATCATATTGAGACTAAAAGTGAATGTAATAATGAATACTTGTATATTACAAGTATGGATTTTGGAAAGAAAATTATATTAGAAAAATTACTTTCTTATTCCTCCGGATTATATTATACATATATTTCTACAATTGAAATATATGCAACAGTAAACCAGAAGTTTATTGATCATAATGATTTTATTGTTTGGCATGACTGGTTAGGCCATCCCGGTTATATAATGATGGGAAGAATATTAGAGAATTCAAAAGGTCATTCTTTGAAGAGCCAAAAGATTCTTCAATCTAATGAATTCTCATGTGTTGCTTGTTCTCAAGGCAAATTAATTATAAGACCATCACCAATAAAAATTCGTACCGAATTTCCTGCATTTTTTGAACGCATACATGGTGATATTTGTGGGCCTATTCACCCACCTTGTGGACCATTTAGATATTTTATGGTTTTAATTGATGCATCAACTAGATGGTCACATGTATGTTTATTATCAACTCGCAACTTGGCGTTTGCGAAATTGCTTGCGGAATTAATTCGGTTACGATCACATTTTCCAGATTATCCTATCAAGACAATTCATCTTGATAATGCTGGTGAATTTAAATCCCAATCTTTTAATGATTATTGTATGTCTATTGGGATTAGTGTTGAACATCCTGTCGCTTATGTTCATACACAAAACGGTTTGGCAGAATCGTTTATTAAACGTCTTCAATTAATTGCGAGACCATTGCTTTTGAGAACTAAACTTCCAACAACTGTTTGGGGACATGCTATTTTGCATGTTGCAACACTAATTCGCATATGGCCAACAAATTATCATGAATTCTCTCCCCAACAATTGGTTTTTGGTCAGAAACCAAATATTACCCATCTTAGAATTTTTGGATGTGCGATTTATGTTCCAATTGCTCCACCACAACGCACAAAGATGGGACCTCAAAGGAGGTTGGGAATATATGTTGGGTATGAATCTCCATCTATAGTGAAATATCTTGAACCAACAACTGGAGATTTATTTACGGCTCGTTTTGCTGATTGTCATTTTAACGAATCAGTTTTCCCAACATTAGGGGGAGAACAATAAACAGCTGGGTTAAGAAAATTAGTTGGAATGAAATTATCGATTATTCATTTTGATCCTCGTACAAATCAAATGTGAACTGGAAGTTCAAAAGATAAATCATTTGCAACGTTTAGCAAATCAATTGCCAGATGCTTTACTGACCCAAAACGCTTGAACTAAGTCACACATACCGGCTTGTTAATGCTCCAATTCGAATGATGTCCCCTGAAGGACCCTTCTACCACTAGTAATCAATTAAAGGCACACATGAAACGGTGGTAGACCAATCCGGTTCCAAAGATAAAAATCCTCGAAAGAGAAAAGGGAGTAAATAATAATGATGCGAGAATCGAGGTAATTGAGGTTCCAAAAGAATCTTTCAAAAAATGGAAAATTCTCGACATGACAAATGATAACTTGCCAGAAGAAGTTCAGGTACCTGAAAATCTGATAATCATGAGATCTCAATAAATTATGTCATGACTAGGGAAAGGTGGAATCGATATAAACGACGTCGATGATAAATTTGCCTATGCTGCAGCATACTATCATGAATGAAAACTGAGAGATCATGAACCAAAGTCTGTGGATGAATGTAGACGAAGAAATGATTGGCCCAAAATGGAAAGGACGCAATTCAAGCAGAGTTAGACTCGTTGGCAAAACGTAAAGTTTTTGGATCATCAATAATACGCACACTTGAAGATGTGCAGTCAGTGGGGTTATAAATGGTTTATTGTGCGAAAACGAAATGAGAATAATGAAATTGTGCGATATAAGGCTCGACTTGTTGCACAAGGTTTTTCCCAAAGACCTGGTATTGATTATGAGGAGACATATTCTCCCGTGGTGGATGCAACAACTTTTCGTTATTTGCTTAATCTGGCAGCAAATGAACGACTTGAAATGCGTTTAATGGATGTTGTAACAGCCTATTTGTATGGCTCTCTTGATAATGATATTTATATGAAAATCCCCTGAAGGATTCAAGTTGCCTAAGGAAAATAATTCCAGTTCTCGAGAACTTTATTCAATTAAATTGTGCAAATCTTTATATGGATTAAAACAAGCTGGACGCATGTGGTATAATCGCCTTAGTGAATATTTGATGAAACAAGGCTATATGAATGATCCTATTTGTCCATGTGTTTTTATTAAAAGATCTGCATCCAAATTTGCAATTATTGCAATTTATGTTGATGATTTGAATATTATTGGAACTCTTGAAGAGCTCGAAAAAGCTGTTAACTCTTTGAAACAAGAATTTGAAATGAAAGATCTTGGAAAGACAAAATTTTGTCTTGGATTGCAAATTGAGCACTTGGAAAATGGAATATTTTTGCATCAGTTGGGTTATACAGCTAAAGTACTTAAAAGATTCTATATGGATAAAGCACATCCCTTAAGCACGCCTATGGTTGTAAGATCACTTGATGTGCATAAAGATCCTTTCCGACCTCGTGAAAATGATGAAGAATTACTTGGTCCAGAAGTACCATATCTTAGTGCTGTTGGAGCATTAATGTATCTTGCTAGTCACACACGTCCTGATATCTCATTTGCTGTGAATCTACTAGCAAGATATAGTTCTTCACCTACACGAAGGCATTGGAATGGTATAAAACATATATTTCGTTACCTTCAAGGTACGATAGATATGGGTCTTTATTATTCTAAGGCAATTAAGTTTGATCTAATAGGTTATGCAGATGCTGGATATTTATCTGATCCTCATCATGGTCGTTCACAAACGGGTTATGTGTTCACATGTGGTGGTACAGCTATTTCTTGGCGTTCTATGAAACAAACTATAGCTGCTACTTCTTCAAATCATGCTGAAATATTGGCAATTCATGAAGCAAGTCGGTAGTGTTTTTGGTTGAGATCAGTGATCCATCATATTCGAGAAACATGTGGTTTGCATTTGGATAAGAAAGTTCCCACTGTTTTGTTCGAAGATAATGCTGCATGCATTGCTCAATTGAAGGATGGATACATTAAAGGTGATAGAACAAAACACATCTCACCAAAATTCTTTTTCACGCATGATCTTCAGAAGAATGGTGAAATTCATGTACAACAAATTCGTTCAATTGACAATTTGGCAGATATTTTCACTAAATCACTACCGACTTCAACATTTGAAAAGTTAGTATATAAGATTGGAATGCGTCGATTGAAAGATGTCAAATGATGTGCTTAAGAGGGGGAGTTATTATACATTGTACTCTTTTTCCCTAACCAAGGTTTTTTTTCCCATTAGGGTTTTTCCTGGTAAGGTTTTTAACGAGGCAATGTTATATATGAAAAATATACTCTTTTTCCTTCACTAGGTTTTTATCCCATTGGGTTTTTCCTAGTAAGGTTTTAACGAGGCATTTATCTTAAAGATGGACATCCAAGGGGGAGTGTTATGAACACATTGTGAATGTCCATCCAAATACACCATGTTCTACCACTTTATCTCTCATTATTCCTATAACTCATGTAACATCATCCCATTATCACCCATTACTTTGTAACCTATGTAACTTATGTAACTCTTGGTGTTTTCATTTAGCACATTGTAAGTTACAAGGTACCTCAAGCCTATAAATAGAGGATTATGTGAAAGAGAAAGATGGTTGAAAGGCTTACTACATTTTGTTCTACTTTGCTCTATAATATTCTCTATCTTTCTAGCATTTTTCATACTTGTTTCATATTTGATAGTAGTAGTTGTAACATAAGATTTATATCTCTACTTTGTAGTAGTGGTATAACAACTTGTTACACAATATAATACTACAAGTTTGTAGTATTTTTATAACACATATCAAAATTTTCATGATTTATCAATTAATAATTTCAGTCCTAATAAACCAAATTGGATATAATAAAAGTAGTTTTGAATTTAAGAGAAAGTTGTACTATTTAAAGTTAATGGCTTGTTTTAACCTTTTGTTTTTTCTTTTTGACCTGATCCTGCAAAGTCCATAAGTCCTCTTCATCTACCCATTCCCCATTAATAATATTTTATTAATATATAATAAATATTATTCAACTTCCATCGCCTTCATCTAATTAACATAAATTAATTTATAATTAGTGTTAACCAAAACAAGTAAAATGGAAATGTTTTCATGCCAGGGTATGAAATTCTAAACTACTAGAGATGTTGATTACTAAAATAGTGAGTTGATTTAATTAGTCGACCTCTCCTCCCTTTTGATTGATTTGGTATTTCATGGTTGAGTTTCGTATTATTAGTGAAATTTGTACGCTAATTGATTTATAAAATGCATTAAAATGTTAATATTCTAAACCATTAATATAATGTTTGTATTTTTTTACATCAAATGAAAAGGTAATTATATAAACCACTTAATCTACCACCACAATAATGATATCACAACATTTTATATATATATATATATAACATTTATATTATTGTGTAAATTACCATTTAATCAGTACAAAATCAGCAAGAATTACATCAAATGCAACTATAGATCCCCCAATCCCTTTTGGTAGGCAGACTTTTAAAATTTGTCTTAAGTGCCTTTTTCTTCTTTTTTTTTTCTTTTACTGTAAACTACATGATTTTATTTGATAATAATGGCTTTAATGGTCCCTTACATTTAAGATCAGGAAGCTTCATTTTAGTTTCTGATTTTAAAATATTTTATTGTGATCTTTTAATTTAAATTTTAATATATAAATGATTCACGATTTATTTCATAAGTAATGTTATTTGTCATATGACATTAACTGATGTAGGTTTGAATACTAAATCGTGTGATATAATAAACGAGCCTATGTTAAAATTTAAATTGAAAGAAATGAAACTTTTTCAAAATTAAGGAATAAGCATTAAATTAAGGACTATTGAGGCAATTTATCTCATGTATATAACTTCACAACATCTATAAAAGATGGTTTATTGGCTTTTGTTGCCGTTATTCCTTTTTTTTTAATGCACAACTTTATGGATTTTATTTTAAAAAGAAAGAAGTATATAGAAATAGATTATGAATCCTATTTTGTTAACAGTTATTTCATCATAATTGCAAAATTTGACTACATAAATAAAAATCGATAAAAGAAAATGCAATTCTAATTCTTACATAGTGAACATTCCCATGTTTACTTGTTTTTTTGGCATGCATGTTAATTTGATATAACTTATTAAATTTAGGCATTTATCAAAGGCTTTTGCATTCAAGATGCATATTTTGACTAGAGGCATAAGAAATTCAAATTCAAGAAAACAATCCACAACCTATACTCCCCACAACATACCTAAAATACTGAAAATTTAATTAAATTATTCGGTTTAACATCATTAGTGCCGGTAGATAAGTGTAATAATTAAGAAAACAGCATAGCTTTATGTGATTGTGATAAAAGTTAGAGGTTGCAAGTGCAATTTATGTTGGATAATTTTTTTTTTATTTTGATTTTGTTCCTATAAGACTATTACCGTAAACATGACAACGGTTCTGGAACTGGCCGTTCTGATTTCGAAACTGCCAGTCTCGTGGTCATGGTTCGATTCCGATTCTTGTTTGGTTCCGTTTTCACTACCAGTTAGGGTTTTATTTCGGTTTTGCTTTTGGTTACGGTTACAATTATGATTTTATTCTGGTTTCAGATTCGATTTCGATATCGAATTCCAATTTTCACCTCCGAATTTGATCTTGATTTTTTAATTCTATAATTTAAACTTCAAGTATAGGCTTTAGGGTTTAAAGTTTTATGACTTTTAACACTGAAAATTTTATTAGTTAGAAATACTAAATTTTACAAATTAGAATCTTAGATATTTAGATTGTTAAACTTTAATAAAACTTTTAGGGTTTTATCGTTTTAATGTTAAATTTTTTTTACAAGTTAAAATATTAGATATTAGATTGTTAGAAAATAATAAATGAAGAAACTACTAAATTTTATCCATTAGGATAGAAAAATTTACAAGTTAAGAATTTTAAATCATAAAAGTTTTACAAGTTATAAATTAATAAATGAAGAAATACTAAATTTTATTCATAGTTGATAGTTTAAACTTAAATGGAACATTAATACACTTACAAATTTAAGTGTATTATGATATACAATAATACAAATATACAAATAAAACTATGACATTTATATAAAATATCTATAAATTTCAAAATTATAATATTTGAAAAACATAATAATTTATTTCAAATTTTCAATAATTTAAAAATATACAATATCAATTTTTTCTTCATTTTTAGTAAACTAATAGTCGTCGTCGTTATTATTGGCTCTCTCGGCATAAGCGATAGGTGAATTAGTAGTACAAGTAGAGCTATTATCGATAGTGGCGTCTAAATCAAAATCTTCTTTTAAGTCTTGTTTTTGTTATATATGAGCAGTTTACTCCAATCATCTACTAAAACTTGAATCTCAAAAGACATGTGGCTCAAATTAATGCGACTGGATCTTGTTTAAAATATTGGCACCTTGACTAAAAACTTGTTCTACAGAAACTGTTGATGTTGGGACTGCCAAATTTTTTTTGATGAGGTACATTGTCGTCTTCTTCTTCCACCATTCTAATACTTTGAAATTCTCAATGCTATCACACTCTAGCATGCTATTACTAAAATAAAAATAAGTGGCTAAATATTTCTCAAATTCTGAACTAGTAGTACCCTTGTGTTTTTTTAACGGTTGAAACATTTTTAAATTGGGAGGGATACAGAGAGATCCAAAATCGGTAGTTAAAAAAAATTGTGAATAGTGCTAGTGCTAGTTGTACTACTAGTAGGAACTTGACAACGAAAATTAATAGAATATTCATTATATAATGTATTTGTTATATCTTAGTCTCATTTATGTACTTACTGACATTTAATTGTATAATTTTTGGATCATATAGAAAACAAGATTCTTTTAACGTATCATAATATAAATTCAAATATTATTCTAAATCTTTAAATTTAAAATGAGAATCAAGAACAATAACAGCTAAATATAAATGTGCAATTTCTTTATAATAATTAAGCCATTTTTCAACATGTGAATAATACTTCGCATCAAAGTTTCATTATTTATATGATTTTTTACACTAACTATATTACATGCTTCAACTAAAAATAAATGAAAAGTTGGATAATAAACACGTGAAAATATACAATTAACATCTTTGAAAACTTTAAAATTGGTAACAATTTTAAACAAAAATTCCAATGAGTAGGAAGCAGTACAATTTCAAAACAAGAGTTATCGGTGTAAAAATTACATAACAATGAATTATATTTAGAAGAATCTCTAGTAAGCCATAAATTGATTTCCAACGTTTGGAATATTCTTTTTAAATCTTTTAGGTTTTTGTCCGTTTTGTATACAATATTTTGCCCCATGTTTTCATTAAATTTGGATATCCAGTCAAATATTTCATTACATTTTTAATTAGTTTAATATTATTTTCTAATACTATTCAACCATTTTGAATGGATAAATTTAAAACATGATACATCTAACATGGAAAACATTTCACCCATAGTTAGTGCACAAATATTTTTTAATTCTACAACAGATGGATTATCAAAATTAATTGAAAAAAATTTTATCCTTCGAATTATATTCTTCTAAAATAAAACTAATTAATATAGATATATTTAGGGTCGTGTGAGAATAATTTAAAATTCTAAATGCAATTACTCTTTTTTTGTAGAAACCAATTTGAATCTACCCAATCACTAGTTATGCCCATATAACTATTCATTTTCCAATGAACACATTGAAACAAGAGAATCTAATTTTGAAAAATATTTCGATAAGTTATTTTTTATTATTTTTATAAAATTTTCTTATACCACATGTTAAAATTGTTCTAGAAAATATTTAACTTGAGGATTTGTATTTTCTTATACTAATCTTACAAAATCTTGTTTTTCACCAAATGAAAATGATAAATGTTGTGTACAAATAAATCTAGCTAAACCATTTCTCCAATTTAAATCATTAAATTTAAATAAATTTGAGCAAAACCGGTTACTAGTGTTTGTAACTTGTGAATGCCGATCTCTTGAGGATGCATTTTCTCCAAATGCTTGTTTAATGTACAATATCCACTCCCAATTTCGAATGCATATGATTTTTTTGCAAAAATTTCATTTTGTTCTAAGAAGAACACCATCGGCATAAATGTTTTTTGTGAAATATTTCTCAGACATATTGAATTTTAGATTTGTTGGTGGACGAGGACTTGATAGTGTAGATGGTGATGGATTTGCATTTTCATCACTAATATTAATTGGTTGGGATCAAAACTATCCACAATATAAATTTTATTTATAAATATTAAAAAAGAATAAGAACTTGAAAGAATAATATATTAAAAATAATAATTTAACTAAAAATTATAATAAAAATAATAATTATAATTAAATTATATAGAATTTTGATGCCTGAAAATTGAGAAAGAGAGAGACTTAGAATGATGCAAAAGAAAGGTGGAAATTGTGTGGGATTAATGAAAAATTTAGGAGGTATTTATAAAATTATAAAATGAAAAATATTTTTAAAAAAATAAAGCCCAGATTGTAAACTCATATAATGGCAATAATTAAACCGTTGCATTTATTTATTTTTCATAATTGTTAAAGGCACCGAGTGGAATAATTACCTTTTTTTTGTCTAATATAAGGGGATATCCTTTAGGAGTATTTCATATTAAGTGCCACCCAACCAAACTTTCGTCGTCGTCCTTCGTCGTGCGCTGTACAACTGCGGACCACTGCTGATGCTGCTGACGTGTTTTGCTTTGCTGGCGCAAGTGCCTAGGTGGAGCTCTTTGCTGTTCTCAGTCCTCACTCCACCTGCATTAATGGCGATGGATTTTTGCTGGCCTCTTACTCTTATCCAAATTTTACGTTTTCTGGCCTCTTCCAATGTTGTGGGCCGAATCAGTGTATTGTTGTTATTATTATTATTATTATTACTATTATTATTAGTTATTATTATTAGAAGATTAGAATATTACATTGGAAGTGGAAACATTTTTTTATCTTGCTATTGTTGTTTTTTCCACTTTAATTTTGCCACTTTCGTTCCAGATTTCCATGCCCTCTCAAATTTCTTTATTTGGGTGTTGGGGAAAAATCTTTTCTTTGTCATTGCTGTTTTGCCCATAAAATTGATTATGCCCCTTTCGTTCCAGACTTCCATGCCTTCTCAAATTCCCTTCTTTGGCTATTGGTATATGTATTATTATAGATTTGTGTCTTTCCCGATTTTTTCCCCTTTTACTGTTTTCCTATTAGATTTTATATTACATTGGAAACGGATTAATTTCGTTGCCTACCGTTCGTATTCTTCCTGAAGTGTTTTTTTCCGTCCCTTTCGTTTCTTTCCTTTCGTTTGTCATACTTTAATGGGTTCTCAAATCCTGTTCTTTTGTTCTTTTTTTCTTGGTATATGTATTATTATAATTTCGTGCTTGTCCCGAAATGTTTTTTTTAAAACCATTTCGTTTTTCATTTTCGTCAGACCTTCTGAAATTCAATTCTTATGCGGGATCTGTATGTGTTCTTATGGACGGAATTTGTCGATACTGCTTTCTATTCGTTTTGGGTTTTGCCATTTCAAATCCGAGTGGAAAATTCGCTTGTTTCAGTCTTTCTATTTTATATTCAGAGCCGCATGAATGGGTTTTCCTGAGTTTTTATTACGTTGCTTTCCATTTTTTTAGCTTCTTTTTCCATTTTTTAGCTTCTTCTTCTTTGCCGAAAAAAATAAAGGAATCAGTTAATCGTTGATTCTTGCATTCTCGTCGAGAAACTAATTTCGCTAAGACATTTATTCGGTGTTTTCCCTAAAGATGTTTCGGTTGGACATTTAATCGTTGTTTTTGTTTTTCGTCTTTTGCTTTAATCGTTGTTTTCTGTTTTTTTGGGTTTTGCTTTAATCTTTGTTTTTTAGCCTTTTGCTCCTCAAACAAATTTCGCAGGAACATTTATTCGGTTTTTTTTGGGTTTTTGTCTGGTAGAATATTAGGATTTCTGGACGCGTGTGTATGTTCAGTTTGGGCCTTGATGTGGTTTCGTTGTTTTTTTTCTTTTGCAGGTTTAATTTCAGTGTTATTATATATTATTATATATTTATTTATGTGTATATATTAGTATATATATATATATATATATATTAGTTCGTTCTCATCATCATCATCATCGGATATTTCATTGCTAAATAAATCAACTTTTCTTCTTTTTCCTTCTTCTTCTTCTTTTTCCTTCTTCTTCTTTTTTCTTCTTCTTCTCTTTTTCTAATTGCTTGATTGGATCTCTCAGAAAAGTTAATTATTACCATTTTTCAAGCTCAGATGTGATTTTGTTGACAGCAATCATAGTCAAAGATGTCAAGTCTAACATTGGGAGTCTCAAAGTTTGCTGTCAGCCTCTTCTTTTATATCTAACTATTCCCTCAATTGTTAGAGACTATTGCTCTTTGCTCATGTTGTACCTCTTTCTTATGTTCTTCTCTACTCATCTCATCTCATCTCATTTCATTTATTTGTTTTCTCGTTGCTGGCCATCCATTGTTCATTGTTTTATGCTCTGTTCTGTTGTGCTTTGTTGATCTTGGTTGCGTGTTCCTCCTTTCCACCTTATTACTATCGGTAGTTGTTTCTTTTTCCACCTTTCAGAGTCTTCCAGGTTATTACACTTGTCTTTTTATCGGAGGGAAATTTTTTGACCTCCAACTTAAATGCTTTGTTTAAAGGAATATTATTATTATTAATGGTTTTCTTCGCTTCTTCTTATGTTTACTCTCTTCAGACAAAGTCTTCTTGTTATTTATTGCATTTGTACGCCTCCTGATGTGTTTTGCATTTATTAGCATTGTTAGCATTGGTTCTTTAATGTTGTTGTTGTGCTTTACTTAGTTTGCTTGCCATTTCTCTTATTGTCCTCAGAAATTCCAAGCTTGTCAGAACCTTCTTTCCTGTCTTCATTCTTTCTTTTTTTATTAACATTAATGTTTGTGGCCTCCTGTGTTCCTTATTCCTGGAAATTTTCAAAAGGCATCTTATTATTAATGCTCCTGTTGTCATTATTTTATTTCCAGTCTAAGTGTTCTTTCTGCATGCCTTTTCCAAATCATTTGCGTTTTTTAGTTTGCTTCCAGCCAGGACTATGCATGGTGTCAGTTCATAATGTTTTCCTTCTAGATCTTGCTTTCTGTAGGCCTAGATGTTTTCAGAAAGTAGTTCCTTGTAATAGTTCTTGTTCTTTGTTTATTTACTCTTGGTGAATTGGTTGTTTATTATTTATGAAAATGGAATTTTGCTCCAGATGTTAATGGTTTACTGCTGTATTGCTTTTTACTTTATGCTTGCTTTGAAATTGTTCTATAGTTCTGTACCTTTCATTCTGTTGGTTGCTTCAAATGACTGCCGTAAGTCTTTGGCTTTCTTCATCACAACTTTAAATTGCTTTCTCAGCTCCTCGTGTAGTTTTATATTGTTTTCTAGACAAACTGCTCCAGGGGAATTTCCTGCAGAAGATTCTTCTTGTTTTATTAAATTTAGAGGTGCTTCTTGGAATTCCTTGTGAGAGTTTCTGCTACTCTCTCTATAGGTTTATGGTATTAATATTGTTGTTCTTTTTGCTCATTTCCATCTTGACTTTTTATGTATTGCTTATTGTTTTAGTTCTGCATGTGAATCATTCTTTCCTGTTGTTTGCTTAACATCGTTGGGTGGTCCAGATTAATCTTTTGTCATTTGCAACTAATTTTATAGTTTTCGTCATTCATTTGATTTGTAGGTGTCTGTGGATCTTTGATTGTTGTTTCAGCATTGCAGAAGTAAGTTGGCTCTAACAGCAACCTCTTTTCCAAATTTAATTGGGCTTTATTTCGAGTCCTTATGATTTTGGAATTGGGGTCTTCTAGATTGTAAGATATATTGGCATTTGTTTCCGTATAAATAATTTTGTCGGTCTTTAGTTTGTCTTCTTGTTGTTAATACTTTGTGTAGCCTACCGTTCTGTATTGTTTTCTACAAATTTTTACTACGTTTTATGTTGCTGTTGTAATCTGCTGCCTACTGGAAATTAGAAATTGCCTTGTCTTGGTTTTGCCTATTATTTGCAGCTGTTTCTTTTAGAACAAAATATTAATTCTCCCACTGTATACGTTAAATTGTCTTCTAATAATTACTGTCAATAATAATTGTGTTCGTGCTGTGAAATATAGAAAAATTATATATATTTCAATGGATAAGAATGCGTTGCGCCGTGAACTGTACGGAAAAATGCCGCAGAGCAAAAAAGATGATATACTGCACCGTTGTAGGGCGATTTATGCAGCAAAGAGAAAAGGGACACTTGAAAATGCTCAGAATTTCAAAATGTCTCCAAATGAATGTACTCATTTGAGTGGTTCTGACCGTTTGAGTGGTCAGCAGCGTTCACCCAAGAGGCGTCGTACTTTATCTAAAAAGGTAAAATTGTCTATGTATAGTGAAACTGTGTTCCTTGCATTACAAATTAGTCGCTGGCTTGTATTCTCACCTGTTTGTGCCTAAACTGCGTTCTTAGGCAGGACAAAGGTTGGATAATATTTATGCGGTGTTGGGATCACGGCCGGAAGTCGGCCAATCTTCATGTGATAATTTATTGCCTATGTGGACCTCTTCCGTTCGAGGTATGAATATCTTATGTTTGGTGCCAGATCAGTTTTTACATTTAGCTATTTATGTATGCATTGTTTAAATGTTTTCTGATCATGATTTATTAAAAAATGACCAGTTGATAGGTCTTTACGTTCTTCTATGTTGAAATTTGTGATGTTAAAAAGTTGTCTTCTGGATATATGCATCCATTTGTTTGCTTTGGCAATGTGTAGTTTATGTGATCATGTATTCTGCCCTAATGAACAGTGCTTTGTTTTCCATTTTTAGACTTCTGTTGTGCTGAGTTTGTGATATTTGGTACTAAAAAGGGATGTTCTTTATTTTATGCACTTGGTCTTTGCCTTGGAATTTGATGCTCTTTCTAAAGTCTAAATTCAATTATTTTGGGTTCTTGGAAAAATATGATTACCGGGTTGTATTATATTGTTCAATGTTCTTTATATTGCTAATATAATTATTTAGAAAGCTTATTTACAGAAGAAAAAATGCTTTCTTTTTTACCGTCCTATTGCTTTCAAACTTCGCAATTGTAATTGTTTATTATAATCTAATTTGTACTATTACTTATGCTTGTGTAATTGTTCCAGGTTGTTTGTGCTTCTGAAATTGTGGTTTCGCATTGAATAGAAAGAAAAGCCAAAAAAAAAAAAGAAAAGATAAAATCGCCTCATTGTTGCAGCTGGTCTAATTATTTATTCTGTGCATTCTTTCTCTTTTTTTTCTTTTCAGATGCCAACAGATGCCACCGACAAAAACCTCTGCCTTTTCACCCACAAATTCCAAAACAGTCTCTTACCCTTTTTTATCCCGCCGACTGTGCGTATTGCACTGCAAAGAGGTTTCCTTTGAACCTCCTAATTTTTGTTATGATGGAGGTGACGTATCTTTAGTTATTTCTCCTATGCCATATGACCTTAAGAACTTATTCTGTGGGAATGATCAACTGTCAGTGCAGTTTCGAAAAAATGTACGCACTTATAATAATCATTTTGCATATACGTCTCTAGGTGTCAAGTATGACCGTGAACTGACAAAGAATACAAATGGCTTTTATACCTTTCGTGTCCAAGGTCAAATGTATCATTTTATAAATACGCTTCATCCTACCAATCGTGAGCCGACTGGTCTTCAGCTATATTTTTATGACACTAATGATGAATTTGTTAAGAGAATTTCCAGCTCTGACCGATTATGTAAGGATACAATTAGTTTGCTAATGCATGTTCTTGCCAATAATCCTTACTCAAAGTTCTTTAGAACTTTGAGGTCTATTCCTCATATCGAAGATCATTCGATTATGCTCGCTGCATACCCGAAATTAGATCAGTGGCGATACAACTTGCCTGCTGTATCTCAGGTCGCTGCTATTTTTAGTGACGCTGAGGAGGATTCTATCGATAGAACTGCGAATATTAGGATATATAGTCATCCTATCGGTAACGATAAAAGCCATACTATTAAACACTATTTTGCTTGTTATGATCCTCTTCAATATCTTTTGCTCTTTCCGCGGGGTGAACCTGGGTGGCACTTTGCCATTGCAAGAAACAAGACGCAACGTAAGTGTCGAAGGATTGATATCTTTGAAAATGAATTCGTCAGTGATCCTTCTTCAGTGGAAAATACAGAAAAACTGCTTCAGGTTGACACTGCAGGTTGTGTTATGCTTCTTTGTTCGGATTTTACACTTCTTTAGCCAATTAGATTATAATTACTTGTTTGCTCCGGTTTTTATGCTTTGTTCATTTCTTTCTTTTCTATTTGTAGTTGCTGCAGCAGGAAGTAAACAGAAGGCAATGGTTACGGCGAGGGAATATTATTGCTACAGGCTACAGATAAGAGAGAATGATAGGTCAATTCTTCTTCATACTAATAGACTTCAGCAGCAGTTTGTTGTTGATATGTATGTTAAAATTGAGACGTGTAGGCTTGATTTCATTAGGAACAAACAAACTGATTTTAGAACAGAAATATTTCAAGGGATAGTTGATAGTATTGCGTTGGGTGAAAACGAAGGGTCTAAAATTGGCCATAGAATTATTTTGCCTTCTTCTTTCATAGGTGGCCCTAGAGATATGCGTAGGAGATATTTGGATACAATGGCATTGGTACAAAAATATGGTAAACCAGATATATTTTTGACAATGACATGTAATCCCAATTGGAGAGAAATTAAAGAAAATTAAAAATTTGGTGAAGTACCTTTTGATAGGCCTGATTTGCTTGTTAGAGTTTTCAAAGTTGAAAATTGAATTACTAAAAAAAAGAGTTTCAAAAAAGAGGTATGCCTCATGCCCACCTTTTATTAATTCTGGATAATGATTTCAAACTTCGGAATCCAGCAGCATATGATGCTATTGTATCTGCTGAATTATCGGATCCTGATGAAGAACAACATTTGCATGCTCTTGTTGTTAAGCATATGATGCATGGTCCTTGTGGACATTTAAATCCAAATAATGCATGCATGAAAAGAGGCATTTGTAAAAATGGTTATCCAAGAAAGTTTATTCAGCAAAATACTCATTTTGATGATGGTTATCCACAATATTGTAAGAGAGATAATAATAGAAAAGTAAGGATTCGGCGGCATGAACTAGATAATAGATGGGTTGTTCCATATAATCCATATCTATTAGCTTTGTTTGACTATCCCATGAATGTGGAAATATGTTCTATTGTTAAATTAATTAAATATATGTACAAATATATATATAAGGGACATGATCGGGTCAGCTTTAGTGTTAGTGGAGTTAATGATCCTAAATTAATTGATGAAATCAAATCATTTCAAGATGGTAGATGGGTTGGGCCTCCTGAAGCGGTGTGGAGAATTTATGGATTTAAGTTAAATGAAATGTATCCTTCGGTTTATGCACTTCAGGTGCATGTATATGGTGGCCAGTATGTTGCATTTAGTAAATATTCGAGTCTTACAAGTCTTGTTCGATGGGATAAATTAAATAGAACTATGCTGTCTGAATTCTTTGAAATGAACAAAACAAATGATTGTGCAAAAAAACTTAACTGTTTATATAAAGAATTCCCCCAATTCTTTGTTTGGAATAAAAAAGATAGGCTTTGGACAGAAAGAAAAAATAGGGATGTTGTTAGTAGGATGGTCACTGTTAATCCAAATAAAGGTGAGCGGTATTATCTTAGACTACTTCTTTCTCATATAAGAGCTCCTATTTCATATACTTCTCTTCTTACTGTTAATAATAATGTGTGCTCGTCATTTAGAGAAGCTGCTATGCAACATGGGTTTTTACAATCTGATAATTATATTGTAGAAGCACTTGAGGAGGCATCTATATTTCAAATGCCTTCTGCTCTTAGATTTTTGTTTGCAATTTTACTTGTCTTCTGCTCACCGGATAACCCTCGAAAACTCTGGGAAATGTTTCAGTCCCATCTCTCTACAGACTATGAAAGGTCTGCACTCCATAGTCAATAGAGTTCTGTTCACGTTAGATTAAAAACTTTAGAAGCAATTAATAAATTCCTTCAAGAAATGGGTAAGGACATAAGTGATTACCATTTAGTAACAAATGATATATTATTTCAGTCAGGTCACCCATTGACAAAAGACTTTATTAGTGAAACTCAGATTGAAGCTCCTTCAGAGGATTTAATGCTGCCTTCGCATTTAAATTCTGAACAGCTTATTGCATATGATTTAATTTTATCAAGTGTTTACTCAGATGAGGGTCAATCTTATTTCATTGATGGACCGTGTGGGACTGGAAAAACCTTTCTTTATCGAGCATTATTAGCTTCTGTCAGATCACAAGGTTTTATAGTTATTGTTGTTGCCACATCAGGTGTCGCAGCATCTGTTCTTCTAGGTGGGCGTACTGCCCACTCAAGATTTAAAATTCCTCTTGATTTTTCCATTGGTAAATATTGTCAGCTAAGCAAACAGTCTTCTGTTGCGAAGTTAATCATTGAATGTAAATTAATTGTTTGGGATGAGGCTTCAATGGCAAGAAAGCAAGCAGTTGAGGCCTTTGATAGCATGTTAAAAGATATAACAGGGAATGCTAGACCTTTTGGAGGAAAAGTTGTTATTTTTGGGGGGTATTTTCGACAAACTTTACCTGTAATTGAGAAGAGTACAAGGGAGGAACAAGTAAAGTCAACTATTGTTAATTCACTATTATGGTCTCATTTAAAAAAACTTTCTCTTCACAAAAACATGCGGGCTGCATTGGATCCTGCATTCTCTGATCTGTTGCTTAGAATTGGAGAAGGGAGGGAGCCATCAGATGAAGATGGAAATATTAGTCTACCTGCTGAAATTGTTGTGCCATACAAAAACAAAGAATCTGCTATGGAACAGTAAGTCTTCTACATTTATAGGATTTATTTTCTATCTATGTGTAAATGATCATCCTTTCCAAAACATGTTTGGTTGTCTACCAGCATTTGTGCTAATGTTATACTTCATGTTTTAACAGGCTTGTACAAAGTATCTTCAAAGAATCTCTTTATTCTGGTGATCCTTATCAATTAATTAATAGGTGTATTCTTTGCACTAAAAATTCTTCTGTTGATGACATCAACTAAGTGATGATTCACAAATTTGAAGGTGATCTTCATGTTTATACTAGCTCAGATAAGGCTCTTGATGATAAGCATCAAGGGGATTATAAGGACTTTCTCAACTCATTGAACCCAAAAGGTCTTCCTCCTCACAAACTTTTGCTAAAGAAAAATTGTCCTGTTATGCTTCTTCGAAATTTAAATCCCAACGAGGGACTTTGTAATGGAACTAGATTGCTTTGTAGACAGCTGGGAAAACATAGCATCTCCGCTGAAATTGTCACAGGACAATCTAAGGGGAATATTATTTTACTGCCTAAAATTCCTCTTGAAAGTCCTACCAATGTAAAACATGGAATACCTTTCACTAGAACTCAGTTCCCTGTGAAACTTTGTTTTTCGATGACAATAAACAAAGCTCAATGTCAAACACTTGACTGTGTTGGAGTGTATCTTCGTGAACCAGTTTTTTCGCATGGACAACTGTATGTTGCCATTTCAAGAGCCAGGACTGCAAAGGATATTAAGGTGCTGATTGTTCCAAGCGGAGATGAAGATAATAAACAGGAATGTAGAACAAGAAATGTTGTCTTTGAAGAAGTACTACAGTTAGCTTCATCTTGAAATTTATTTCCAACTTGCCAATATTTATGTTTAGTATATAATTATGATTTTATTTGTCTATAACCCTCTGATTATTATTTCTTATTCTATTTGGTTGCATAATGTTTTTCCCTGTACTATTGATATTGAATTGTAGCATGGAAATGTATCTCCGAATTGATTAAATTACAAAGGAAATGAAATCATGGGTTGCTGTTGTTACTGTTCAAGAAAAAATGCAGCCAACTCAGTCACCACGGAGTCCTACTAGGATGCAAAAATTCATTTTTGCTGACTCAAGGGTAAAAAAACTTTATGATACATACTAATTTGTTTTTATCTTATTTTTTAAAATTTTTTATTGTTCTTTTTAGGTATTATAGATTCATAGTGTTGTGCTTCAAGATTATTGTCATGCTATTTCTCTCTTTTAAAGGGTGCTAAAGTCGAAGGAATGGTTTTCAATAAAGAAATTGAACGCATGGGGACCAAGATAGAGGTATATAAAACTTATCTCATCTCAAATGCGGAGGTGACCACTGTTCCTCAAAAATATCGTATTGACGGAATTAAAAAAAAATGGATCGTTAGTTCAAAGACTGTTATTGAAGAAATGGAAAGTGAACGGAGCATGTTATTGGTTAACTACAAGTACACTCCCTTCACGGATCTTGGACCATTTGTTGATGTTAAAAATAAATTTGTCGGTAAGAGTATTTACTACTTTTTTTGTTCTATTTGTATTTTCAAATGCACATTATATGTTGGCCAATTTAGAGATTCGACTTCAAAATAGATGTGACTACTGTTGTTGTTGGTTCGTTGCCAGTGAATGCTATTGATACCCCCTTTGGTAAATCAAATGTCCAGAAGTTTATACTTCTTGATGAACAGTAAGCAACGTCATGTTTCCTAGCTGTTCAGTGTCTGCTTCATATAACAATTGTTTTCTTTCCATGTACTGCACATCATGATGCTTTTGTTCGACATGACAAATGTAGCATGAATTCAGTAATGCTGTCCGTGTGGAATAGTTTTATTGAGAATGAAGCTCACAAGATTAGTGAACTTATCAGTGAATTTCCTGTAGTTATCTGTTGCAGGCTTAAAGTCGTCCATTTCAATGGTAAAATTATGTACTCTATACATGTGAGTTTCAATGCTAAAATTTCTATTACATAGGTAAAGTAATTACTTTCTTTGGTCCTTTTGAAGGTATTGCACTGTCTACTAATTATGACACATCAATTCTTGTTGATCCACCAGTTGAGGAAGCATTCCGTTTAAAGAATTGGTGAAATATTTCTTCTCTGTTTTTTACATTGGTATACTATATTCCGTGTTATACTTCTCCTGAATGGACCTTTTGTTAAACAGGGCTGCCAGAAGCCAGACGGCTCTTTCAGATTTTGTGAGGAACAATTCATACATGAAATATAACGTGCAGCTGGACGTGCAATCAATCGAGAAACCCACGCTTGTGGCTAATCTTTTGGCCACTGATAAGGTACAGCTATGAGAAATAAACTTTATGCACATGATTACTTTGGCATCATCGTGAATTCCATGTAAACTGATTTTGTATTCCTTTTGCCAAATCGCAGTTGTTAAAGTCTTATTCTCCTTTGAAAACATATCTCAAAACTATTGGTATATGGCCTGCAAAAAATGTTATTGTGCTACTGCGGCAGCGTATGACTACTTGTTTACATGTAATTCATGTAATGAAAAACAAAAGGCCGAGCCAAGGTTAGGAATCCTGTTTCATTTCTGAACCCAAAAAGTTCTGAATTGATACGAATCTATTGAAATGGATATTTAATGATAAATACTTGACTATTTGCTTATAGATGTCGAATTGAGATGGACTAAAGTGGAATTATCATGGCAACTATTTTTGGAGAATTGGCTGAAATTTTTTTATCTGTTACAGCTATTGAGGCCATGCAATGTACTGAAGAGGTTATGTCAATTTCTGAATTTTCTTATGTGTATATCTATGGTTTTCCTCTGTTTATGTATGTCTACATTAATAAGATGTTCTTTTTTTGTGTTTTAGAATAGGGAACTTCCTTTGGGTGCTGTCCATGAAGAATTTAAAAATAAGAAGTTCTTTGCTCAGATTAAACAGGCGAAACGAAGGGATAGTAATGGGGGTTATCGATACACAGTTGTTTATTTCGTTGCGGAGGATGAAAAGCAGACTTCTGCAATGCAATCGTCTGTAAAAGCTGCTGGGAGCTCTCAAGGAGAAACTGTTCAAGCGCAAACTTCAGATTTCTTATTCCAAATTAAACAATGTTCAGCTTTTTGTTAAATTTAGTTATAGGGTGCTTGTGTTAGGCAGTGTGTAACATAATAAATCATTGGGATGACATTCATACTTGTATTTTTGCAGAAAAGAAGACTTCATTATCAAAGGCTAGACTTTCATTATTGGCTAGACTTGAAAATGATCCTGTTGGTAGCACTGAAGACGATCCTGATAATGAGAATCCTTCACCCTCTGTTGGAAATGCTAAGACTGGTGATATTGAAGCTGCTGAAGTTGAGAAAAGGCCTTTAAAGAGGGGCAAGACAAAGCATTAATTTATGTTATATAGTGCGTAGTAGGAATTCTGAAGTTGCGAGTGATCAAATTTGTTCTTACACTACTTCTTTTAATTAGTATAATGTTTTGCCATGTGGTCCTAAACATGTTTGAAAACTTGTAATTTTAGAAATTGTCTTCTAAGCGATTCCAACATTCGCTTTTTTGTAATGATTGCTACAAATGCAGATTGGGTTATCAGCTAAAACAGTATGGAATCTGGAATTGTATGAAGTTGTGGCAATATAGTGCCCTCTATATTATTATTTTTCATTATGTGGCGAAATTTATAAAAAAAATGCCAACAATTATGTGCACAAATCTTCGTTTATTCCTTCTTTAAGAAATTTTTTTATGCGCGGGTAGCTTCTAATACATTTAATATAAGGTTTATATTAATTATAATAATAATAATGTCTATATATAGATTTAGATATATATACACACATAAATGGTGTTATTGAACAAATATAATTATTGCTTTTATGCCAGCAAAATAGCATTAAATTGTCCCCTAAAATAAGAATTCTTCTAAATAGTTATATCGTTTAACATCATGATTATTATCATCATCATTTTATTATTATATATATAAATTAGTCGCATTTGTATTTGTGGTGCTTTCATTTCATAGTCTCTCTTCACTGTTCTAATTATTAAAAAAATTACACTTTAAACTTACAACAGTACATTATTTTATATGTGATCTTACAACAGTACATTATTTTTCTTTACTGTCAAATTTTTATAGTTCATTATTAAACCCTAATTAATTATCAATTGCAACGTTGCTTACTCCAACTTAATCATTTCTAATTACTCGTACAATTTTTCTTCAGGGCAAAATTTTTTACTCGTACAGTTAGTGTTGCTATAATCATTTCTATATAAATGTGCATGTATAACACGGGCCTTTCATGGTATGCTTATAGCAACACTAACTGGCATTTATTTATTTTTTTAAATTATGGCTTAGAATCAAAACTGAAGCAGTCGGTTCTAATTTGGTTCTAGTTTTTAAGAATCGTAACCAAACCGTCAAGAGGTGGTTCAATTCTAGTTTGGAATTATTGGATCCTCGATTCCAATTTTAGAATCAAAACCGCCAGTTTAGTTTCGGTTCGAATTGAACCGTTGGCCATGTCTATATTACCGCAATGTTTTTAGTATTCGACCTCTCAGGCATTCAATTTTTTAATCAAAATGTCAAAAAAAGGTTCAATTTTATGGCCTCTTAGTTTTGTTATTAATTATGACGAGAGAATGCTAATAAAGAAAATGTTTTTCTACTAATTGAAAAAAAATAAAACAAAAGGATGTGAAAGAAATAGATTAATATTTATGAGATGGAAATTTGTGTCCAATATTATCTTGTGTTATCCTATTCAAGATTAAATTTACGTTATACGGTTTACTTATTTCTTGGTTTTGGTCTAATAATTGTAAAGTAATTTTACTTTTAGTCCATACTTTTAGTAAAACTACCTCATTTTAAATATTATGATAATACTAAATAATCTTGGACAGCAGATCGAGTCTCAATATTTATGGGCAAAAGAGCCCCTTTAAAATATGGATACTAAAAGCTAAAAATCAAAGAAAAAATTAACTTGTGTCGAGCAGGTTGGATGGAAAGTATTATTTAGGCTTTGTTTAAGTAGGGTATTTTTGGATTTTATATCTAACGGATTTTTTTTTGAAATTTATTATAAGAAAAAACATTTTAGAGGTATTTAGATTGATGAATTTATTTTGACGGGTATTTGTATTTTAAAATTTTTTGTTAATAAGATTTTAAAATTTAAATTTGAATTAATATTTTATGAATTTATTCGAGTAAAAAATTTTGTTAGAGAGGATTGTTAATTATTAATAAACAAAAAAATATAAATATACTGTTACAAAAAATTTACTATAATATTCTTTTTATTTAAAATTCTTGTAAAAAAAAAAAAAACAAACTAGACAAATTCGATTTATAAAAAGAAAATACCTAAAGAGTCCCAATTTGGTGAGCCTCAAATTGAGTGTTCAATTATTGGGACATGCAAGTGGTGAAAGGGATTGGGAATAGGAAACAAAAAAATATAAAAAAAAAGGGTTAAAAGGAAAAGGATATAGAAGGAAATGAAAACTAACATAGGGGCAAAAGAGACCCATGGCACCAAAGAAAAAAAAAAGGAAAATAGTAACTTTCTTTTTTCTTTTTATTTTTTTAAAATTTAACAAACAGGATGTCAAAGGATGTGAAAAACTAAAACAGGGGTAAAAATGTCCCACAAATGAATTAAATTGGAGGTCCACTTTTCCAGCCAATTACTAAGCCTAAGAGCGAAAACAGAAAAAACAGAAAAGATGAACACAACTCACTCAAACTGAAAACACATAAAAACAGCAAACAAATTGTAAGTAGAAACAAACTAATGGCTACATTGAGGGTCCCTGATGTTGTTCCTTCTCCAACTGAAGACTGTGAAAGACTCAAGAAAGCCTTCAAAGGTCAACTCTCAAAATTCCTTCTTTTTTTCCTTGGTGATTTTTTTTTTTTTTTTTTTTTTTTTAATGTTTTTGGTGGGTTTCAGTTCTATGAATTATTAATCACTCAATGTAATTTTATGTTAGAAAATTATTTTTGGGTTAATGGGTTTTTGCTAATTAGGATGGTGGACTAATGAGAAGGCTTCTTTCTTTTGCTGTTTTTTGTTCCTTTAATGCTTGTGTTTGTATGTTTTTACTTTTTGCTCTTGAGTTTCATTTTTGTTGTTTGTTGATTTATGGATGTAGTTTTGTGCTAAAAATGTTGTTTTGGTTAATGGGTTTTCACTTATTAGGATGGGGAACTGATGAGAAGGCAATAATAGATGTTTTGGGACGCAGAAATGCAAGCCAAAGGAGGAAGATCAGAGAAACATTTCAGCAGCTTTACAAGAAATCCCTCACTGATGAGCTTTTTTCTGAATTATCTGGTGATTTCAGGGTAAAAGTTTGGGAATTTCTTGTTTGGATGCTATGGTCAATTCCACAAAATTATATTAACTTTCAGTTGAAATATAAACTGATAATGGTATGGTATGGTTTCTCCAATTTCTATACTTTCCAAATCCCTCTTTGTTAAATATGGTACTTTTCAGTGTTCAATTTGGGGTAAATTTCATAGATAAGACTGGAGCTGCAAAGAATACATAATTTTTGAATTTTAATATTTGGCCATCTCATCGCACTGAAATGGTGATTGAGTACTGGCTACTGTATTAGTTTTTGGTCCTCAATTAAATTATGTATCAGTTTTATCTTCTTTTCCAGTATAACAGTGATTGGGAGCATTTGTTCGAAAACACAACTTTATCTTTAGGGTGAAAATTTAACTATGAAAATGTGAGATCTGCAAGTTTCAGTTCTTCATGTCCCTCAGAAGAATTATAGCTTTCAAATAGTTGTAGGATTTCTGTTCTGATAAATATTTCCTTGTTCAATTGTCCTCACTAAAATCTGTTTTTGGTTCTAGGTGTTCTTCCCATGGTTAGCTAAAAGATAATCTTAAGGATTTTCATCTGCTTGTTTTTTATTTTTTTTGTGTAATCTAAGTTGTGTTCCCTTTCCCTTTCTTTAGCCAATGAGTGCGATAGTACTATCACACTCTTACTAATGTGCAAAGAGATAACACTATCACTAATGTGCAAGGCTTGGCAACTTGGATATTAGCATTTGACATAAGTCTGCCCCTCAACCACATGATATTAGAAATTGAAGTCTTACATGATATTAGAACTTGAAGTTATTCTGTCTTTGTCCTAACTTTTTTTTTAGAATCAAACTAGTTGAAGGTACAAAATTGTAAATGTTTAGTAGTCTGTTAAATCTTGCATGTTGCAAAAGTTGGGAAGAAGTCATTGCAGTACATGGCACAATACTGTTTTGTAGACGTCGCTAAACGTTATAGAGAAATTGTGAGAGCAAATGTATATTTGAAGCTTATGTTCTTTAGCATACCTTCAATATCAAAGTTGAAAACTCTAAAATGCGAGTTCTCAATGGTTATTGGTGACAGAAAGCTGTGATCTTGTGGACATATGATCCATCTGAAAGAGATGCAAGACTGGTGAATGATGCTCTGAAGTCTAAGAAAAAAGGAATCAGGGAACTGCAAGTAATTGTTGAGGTTGCATGTGCATCATCTCCTCATCATCTGGTTGCTGTAAGGCAGGCATACAGTTCGCTGTTTAACTCATCAATTGAAGAGGACATTATTTCAAATGTTTCTATGCCAGTTCAAAAGGTAAATAGATTAGTCTTGGGAACTTGAGATAAATATTCTGAGTTTCTCAGATGTAACTTAATTTTGATCATGCAAGTAGTATGAGATGGTATTGAAATGAATCCAGCAATAAAATTATAAATTTATAAACCCTTTCCGGTAATTAGTTCCTAAAAAGTTTTAATCTGCCTGAGAACTTTTCATTTACAATAGGGGTAAAATGCATTTATTGGTATCTTGTGCCATGAGGCAGAGAACTAATTACTGAAAATGGCCAATCATTTTCAAAGATCTGCTAGTAGTCTAATTACATTATTATTGTGCATATTCACACTTCACACATCAAACTCTTTAAGCCTCTATAAGAATTAGACAATAGTGAAATGCTCTAAACTAATAAGTCATCTGGATTTCCACAGATCCTTGTGCGACTTGTAAGTTCTTACAGATTTGATAAAGAGCTGGTGAATTCTAGTATAGCTAATTCAGAAGCAGCTACTCTACATGACAACATCAGAATGAGTCAATTAGATCATGATGATCTGATTTGGATATTGAGCACTAGAAACTATTTCCAGCTCAGAGAAACTTTTCAATGCTACAGGAATATGTATGGAAATTCTATAGACCAGGTTCAGCTTCTTACTAGTGGTGCATCTCATTGATATCTCTTGTTGTGAATATGTATCTTTTCTCTAATTCTTTCGTCTAATAGTAGAAGCTTTTAAATTCTTACTCTAATTCAACCTCTTGTTGCGGATAAATATCTTGTCAGGACATTGCGACTTGTGGCAAAGGAACATTGGAATCAATTCTGAAAGTGGTTATCTGGTGCATTGATGCCCCAGAAAAGCACTTTGCTGAGGTGATGATCACATTAGATTTTCTGTGCACTAGCATTCTACTGATAGATACAAATGATGTTAATGGCATATCATCAGCTTATTGATTGACCCGCTGCATTTTGCCATACTCTTCTTATGATGCTAACATTTCTCAAGTGTGAAGATTCTGTTACCTCTTACCAAAATTTACTCATTAATTATTTAAGCTGCCCTTTATAATTGTGCAACTAACATTTCTCTTTGATGGAATAAAATCTTTTGGATGAAGCTGAATAATTTACAAGCTTTAAGAAAACAGTTCTTCTGCTACTTTCACATGAGCTAAGATTTCTTTTTATTGCTAAAAGAAGCCAGAAAGCTTTTAATGTGCTTGGTTTCTTATTTGGGTGATACTTTCGGCCAAATTTTATCCATATCCTTTTATCTGGTGATGGAAAATGAAGAAAGAGCTAGGCTTCAGTCATTAAGGGCTATGATTTATGATGTTAGCATAAAAATGAGTCTCATCATGATTTGTATGTTCACTGGGTTGCTGACATGATCACAAGCATAAGGACTTTAATTAACTTTTTGTTTAGGAATTTATATAAAACAAACTATATGATATATTTAGATATAAATGAAAACACATGTATAGATGAAATATGATAACGAAATACGATCTGCATGACTGACTGTTCATATAGTGGGATAAAAACTTAGTTGTGATTGTTCATAAAATAATTATGTTATTTTGTCATTTTGGCTTGACAAAAATATGCAATTTTGTGAAGTTTGGACTCCAAATCCTTTGCAAGTGGCTCCTATTAAATTAGTTTCTCTCTTGCTCTGGCACATTGTCTGCCTGCGGATGTTCACTTGGTTCTCCAAAGAGCAATTGGTCATCAAGTGCTTAAAGAATGAATAAGACTTCTCATCTACTCTGTTATTAAATTTGGGATTGTCCATAGTGTTATGAGCATATGCTAACTTTTTCTGGCTATTTCCATATGGAATTTCACTAGGAGTTGCATTTCAATTGTTTGGCCATTTTGAGATAACTCAAATTGTGTTCTTCTGTTTTGAAATCACATTTCTATACTAAGAATTCTTTGCCCCCAACTTATCAGGTTATTAGAGCTTCAATCGTCGGGCTTGGAACGGATGAGGATCCCTTAACTAGAGCCATTGTAACTCGAGCTGAGATTGATATGATGAAAGTTAGAGGAGAATATTTCAACATGAACAAATCTAGTCTTGACAATGCAGTCATTGGCGACACTTCAGGGGACTACAAGAACTTCTTGATGACCTTGCTCGGTGCAAAAGTTTAATTCGTTTGCAGGAACCATTTTCTTCCTTTTTTTTTTGGTTTCTTGTTATCAATCAGCTTTTCCTGTGGATTTGACATTCATGTGTATGAAATTGTGTTGGTGCTCGGGTAAATATTTCATTTATATTGAAAAACCATGGGGTTTGTACATATTCTTGGATTTTGTATTTGCTGGAAACATAGAAAGCGTGGTTATTATGAAAGTTGCAAAGGATAATGAGTGGAAAAAGACTAAATGTGGGGGAAAGTAGTGTGAAGACTATGAGAGAATAATTAAGGCTATGTTTGATTGAGCAAGTTTTAGTAATCTATTTTATAAAATCAAAATTACTTGTTTATTTTGTTAAATTTTTTTACTAACATTTTTAAAATAAAAAACAATGCTACAATAATTATTTTTGCTACAGTATCTTTTATAAATAAAATATTAAATTCATATTCAAATTTAAAATTTTAATAATAAACAATTCTTTCTAGCACAATTCCTATCAAAATAAACTCATAAAATATTAATTTAAATTTAAAATTCAAACTTTTATCAATAAAAAATTCTCCTATACAAATCCCAATAAAACATAATCATCAATGCAAATCCTTCCAAAATATTATTTTCTTATAACAAATTAAAAAATTTTTTTTTATCATAAAACCTAAAAATAGTCCATCAAAACAGAACCTAAGTAGTTGACAATGTTAAAGTCTAAACTAGTACAAAGTGAGATAATTAGTTTCCTTTATTCATTGACAAACACGTACACAAAGTCTATGTTTATAGGCCTTCAATTTATGTACAAAATGAAAAAAAAAAAAACAGAAGAGTGTGAAAATTTACTTCTATATGCAAAATGGCATCTAGCTTTAAGGTTGAAGTTTAGACATGGAAACAAGGACTATGATCTTTCATGGCCATTACTCTTGAATTTCTATCTTTTCGTGTAAAAATTCTTTGCGTGCTTCATTTTCCTTTGTCCTTGAGGTTAATTTCCTTTGATGGATTAGAAATCGATCATGCAATTTAACATTTTGCTGCACATCTAAAACAAAACTATGTGAACAAAGAATTGAAATCAAAATGGTATAAGTTTGAATATATATATATATATAGGCTAATCAATTAGGGACGCCAATCCCAAGTATTATTAATAGAAACCAAAGATACATCAGTTTTAGAAAAACAAATTACAGTACCCATCAAACTCCCCAACATGAAATTACACAGATTTCCTATGCAACCGAAAATTCGGTACCATTAATCGATCCATATTAATGCATTCCCTGACCTGCCAAGGAAGCTCACCAAAAAAAGCAAACTCCAAATCCAATTGCCTAACACAACCCTCCTTTGCAAGACCATCTGCTGGTTGATTGGCCTCTCTATAAATATGATATAGCGACAGCATACAAGAGAATTGTTATATTCTGTCCACAATGGCTCGAAGCTTCCATGGAACATGCCCCTCGCCAGACATGAGCGACACCAACAACTTAGAATTCGATTCTATGAGAACATTGGTGCAATCAAAACGTTTACACAACTCCAGCCCCACTAATAATGCTAGTACCTTAGCTTCCAGACTTGTAACAAATTCAAAACCCATAGCTCTAGCAGCAACCAACCTTCCAGACTAATCCGTAATCAGTGCCCCACCCCCAGGCCCTGGATTACCCATCGAGCAACCGTCAACATTCAGCTTCAATAAACCCTGAGGGGGCTGTACCCAGCCTACCCGAATAAACGAAATAGGGATTGACATCCCCACCACCACATCAACAATGTTATTCCAATCCCCAGAAATAAGGATCTCAGGAAACCACAAATTCCACAACATCATCAAATCATCACAACCAGCCCACATACCCGATCCCAAGACGCCCCTTTACCTTCAAAAAACTCAATATTTCGTCTTTTCCACAAGTGCCAAGATATAAGGCAAGGGAACCAACGAAACGTCACCCTACGGTACTCATTTCCTTTTAAGTTCCACCACAACAGACAGTTATCCCTCCATGACCTAGAGCCCTTTCGAACTCCCACAGCTATACCAAAATATCCCCAAACCTTAGTAGCGAACATGCCCCATCCAAACACATGATCCATCGTTTCCTCCAGCGGTGTAACACAGCATAAACACGGGAAGGGACCAAGCACCCCATTTTAATTAACCAATAGGCCAAAAGTACCAGTCCATAACACAGGCAAAGAAGAAGGAAGGAAACCTTATACGATATTCCTGGCTGCCAAATATGTTTAAATAAAATGGATTGTGGTCTCTTGGACCAAATGAGATTATATGCCAATGCAACCGAGAAAAACCCATTAGCATCATACATCCACAATAGATGGGCCACCTTGGTCGACAAAGATAATTCAGACACCATGTTCATATTATCAACTGGAAGAGAAAGATTAGCAAACTCCCACACACCATTTATACATAAATCCTTAAGCCGTGTATATCCATTCCCCTGTGCAAGATTCGATAGCATTCCCGCCTTTAGCCAATTATCATGAAAAAGATCAAGAGCACCATCTCCCACAAACGAACCAACAAATTCCTCACAATCAGACCATATCTTAAGCATACGTCTCCAAACATGTTAGTCATTCCACGAGGGCCGAACCACTGTCGGGTGCTCCGAGTGGCAATATCGAGCATACATATACTGAGCCCAGAGCGATTTTTGAGAACGAAAACCCCACCATAGTTTAGCAGCAAATGACTCCACAATATCCTCAAACTTACGAAAACCAACACCACCTTCACCCTGAGGATGACAAAGTGTATCCCATGCAATCCAGTGTTGCTTCCGACTCATAGATGGACCATCCCAAAAAAATCGAGCACAAATTTAAGTCACTTGATAAAGGACATTCTGCGGAGGCAATGAAACCGCCAGTATATGCGAATGCAGAGACGCAAGCACATGCTTAACAAGCCCAATTCTTCCCCCAAAAGACAAAAGTTTGTGTTGCCATCCCAACAAGCGTCGCTGAAACGAAGACACCATCTCTTGGAAGAAGCTGGATCTCTTTCTCCCAATATATATCGGGCATCCCAGATATTTAAATGGAAATTCAGCTTGAACAAAACCCGTGATTCTAGCAACCCTTCTACGAACCACAAGAGACGATTTGGAATCCATAAAGAAGTTACTCTTCGAAGCGTTAACTTGTTGCCCAAAAATTGCCTCATATTCACCAATAACCTTACAAACAGCAGTGAGAAAAGCCCGGTCACCAGATGAAAAAATGAAAATATTATCTGCATAGGCAAGGTGAGTAACTAGAATAGCATTCCTTGGACCTCCCCAAAAGGAAAGAAAACTCCAAAATCCAGTAGACTATTCAGCCGTCGAGAAAGAAACTCCGCCACCAAAATAAATAAAGAGAGAGACAGTGGGTCAACTTGTCGCAATCCCTTGGTAAAACGGAAAAACCAGAAGGGCAGCCATTAACCATGATTGAAAACTAACAGTTAGATACACATCTCCACACCATATCGATCCACCTTTCTCCAAAACCAAACAGACGTAAGATACCACACAGAAAACCCCACGAAATCCTGTCATATGCTTTCATCATGTCAAGTTTAAGAATCACCTTACCATGATGAGATTTAGAGGCCACCGATAGAACCCGACATTATCCGATAGAACCCGATCCTTTACAAAGGCACTTTGCTGTGGAGAAATTAGCCGTAGAAGATAGACCCGTAGCCTATTAGCAAGAATCTTGGTGGTAATCTTATTAATGACATTGCACAAATTAATTGGTCTAAACTCCGTAAAATTCTGGGGATTATCACATTTTGGAATTAATACAAGCATCATCGAGGGAGCTCACCACCACAGAAAAATTCCAATACCGCCTCAAAGAGGTCACACTTAATAATCTCCCACGCCACTTTAAAGAAGCAACTAGAAAACCCATCGGCCCCAGGAGCACTCGAATCATCAATAGCATCCAAAGCCTCACGGATTTCCTCTATAGATGGATCTGTCTCCAGAACACTGTTATCATGGTCACCCAACAGATGGGGAATCACTCCTAACTTCGCATAGTCCACCCCAGTTAAATTTCTAGTGAATAAATTCCTAAAGAAGTCCTCAGCAGCAGTCTGAATGCCACTCTCCTCTTGGATCCATTCCCCATCCACCCCTCGGATCACCTTAATCCCTATTTTAGCCTTCCGAGCGTTGACAAACACATGGAAGAATTTCGTGTTCTTATCACCACAATCAAGCCACTTCACATGAGATTTCTGTCCCTAGAAATATTCCTCATCCCGCAAGGCAAGCTGGAGATTCAACTGAGCTCGACTTAATACAACCCTTGTATCAATATTATCCTATACTTCTATATCCATTTCCGCTTTTTGCACATTCTCCTCAGCAACCCTTACCTATTCAAATACATTCCCTACTTTATTGAAATTCCATTCAATTAATGCCTTCTTCAAACTTTGTAATTTCTTACAAAAATGTACTAATGGCCGAGCTGGAATTGAGAGACACCACACCTCACGCACCACCTGCAAAAAATCAGGCCGCAATACCCAAAAATTTTGAAACCGAAATACCTTGTGGATGTCCTCCCCTTGGGCCTCAGAGATAGAAGCAAAGGGGCATGATCAGACCCCGTTCTACTGAGATGCTATACAGACGAGGTGAAGAGATCCGACCATACTTCATTCACCATAGCACGATCCAATTGCTTCCAAATACGTGGAGGCCGACTCCAGTTATTACACCAAGTATAACGAGAGCCCACAAATCCAGAATCCAATAACTCATTACGCTCGATAAATTGAATAAAATCCTGCGCCTCCCTATGGTTAAACCCTCTACCCCATTCTTCTCATTCGAGGATATGATTGAATTAAAATAACCCTATACAAGCCAACCCCTCGACCCCCTCTTCAAATCAGACAGTTCCTTCCAAAGATCACATCTACCCGAGATAGTCGATAGGTCATGCACACATGAGATTAACACATTATCTAGCTGACCATGACAAGAGATTGATACTGTAAGATGTTGGACACCTTGTGCAACCACAAAAATCTGAAGACAGTTCGAAAAAAATAGCCACAGCTGGTTTGCATCACTAACAATAGCATACTCAAACTTCAACATTCGCCGAATGGATTCAGCTTCATTGCTTTACAATTTTGGTTCCGCTATACACAATAGCATAACACGATGTTCCTTTTTAATTCTTCGTAACCGCCTGATTGTACCACTATTTCCAATTCCCTAAGCATTCCAAAATAGGAAATTCATAAGGAAACAGGTTGAAAGGATTTTTTGATGCACAAAGCATAGAACGAAGAACACGATCAAACATACCATATTTTAGTTTCATGTCATCCTCCGAAGGATCCAGCTGGAACGAATGATGAAAAACCTTCTTCCCCCCAACCTGACGTTGTATTCTCGAAGACCAGATCACCATTCAAACCCTTCTCCTCATCACAATCCATGCCCCCGGCATTAATTTCCGACAGAATCCGAGACAAACCCACTAAATTCTTCCATGCGTATGTTAAATCAAAACTCCTTTTCTCACTTTCATTTCTCATCATAGCAACAGCCGAACCACCCCCTTAGACATCTAATTTTGTCATTATAGTTTCATGCAAAATCCCTTCAGAAGCAGCCCCATCCAACGGAGAACTGTTTTCACCACATAAATGTGATGTAGCAGATATCATAGGCACTTTTAATTGCTCAATAAAGTTCAAATGACCATTCTCACCACCAACAATAATAGCTGAAGAATTATCAGTACCAATATTAAGAACATTTTCACAATCAGTCAGAGTTTGATTACAAACCTCATTCATCCGATACATCATCCCAGGTTCTAGACTTGTTGAAGTTAAAATCTCTACAGCAGCAATGTTATTGTTCAGTAGCATCCCAGACCTCTCCAAATTCAACCTGTCCGTCTCATTATCCAGTATCGAAAGAAGAGGGATCTTAGCATTACAGACCTTGGCATTCCCTTCGCTGAGTGGAATCGGCAGCACCATCTGAGGATCCGTTACATGGTCCAAGTTCTGTTCATTTACCCTCGTATCAACAGCAGGACCACGTTTCAACATCGTCACTAGATTCTCCAGAAATGACGGCAATTCCATAGCTATATCCTTCTCCGGCAGTGGCAACGGCAAAGGATTCCCTTTGACACTAGGTTTCATCTTCCATCGTTTCTGCATCCGTTGATCGTTCATGTTACACCTTTCCTGTGAATGACCTTGCCGAAAACACGTGGTACAATATGCATGCAAATTTTCCGGAATAATTCGCTGCCAAAAGCCATCTCATTCATCACCATGTTCAATCCAAATTCTTGAAGGTATGTCACATAGCAAATCAATTTCCACATTCACTCTTGCCACACTAGGTCTTGATAGATTAAGGGTCACAGAATTAATTGAGAGTGGAACATTGTAATGCCCCGACCCATCCCCTACTTGGGAAGTGGATCGGGTCGTTCAGTCAGTCAATAATCCTGAACATATAGTAAAACCTCAAGGAATTTTTTCATATTTAAACATTTATTCTCAACAATAGTAATCATAACAAGTACAAGACAGTCTTGTTTATATGGGCTTTCCTATTTCCAGAAATTTCACAACTTGTTATAACTAATTCTGGAATCTATATGCGTATAAGTTAATATTTGATATGCGCATATAAACAATCTAATAGTTAATCTAAAACTTTCAAGCATACAAGCTCTAGTACCCTTGTTCATTTGGTATTCAAAGGTTCTTTAAGCAAATCATTTCACATTAATCAAACTGTCCAACTAAGCTTTCTACATTTATTGATTTCTGGTCATTTGCCATATGTAATAATCTTTTCCGTTCATAAATTTTGAGATCATCAAGCCATTAAAATAGTAATTTAGTAGAGCTAACACCAATGTTATAGCAACTAATACAATTAAGAATTTTAGATGGCTATACCTCTAGTGAGATATAGTTTTATGAATTCAGCAAATTCAACCTGTGGCACATAATCTTGCAGCGGAGTGAAACACTTTTAAAGCCTATAGTTTATAATTAATATAGCCTCAATTTAATGACTCTATCTAAGTAAATATGACCATCGTGGAGTACAAAATTCACCACTGGCTAAGTTACAATTTCCAAAGTGCAGTTTGAACTTCTTATAATTTATAAAATTCCATATACTTTATTAAAAGTGTTGGAAAACATTCCAGTATATGCAAGGGATTTAAGGACCCATAACAAACATTCAGTTCTATCACATTCAATTCAATTCGTCATTACTTGAGATAAAAGCATTCAAATGATGTGAGTTAAAAGCCATTTGAAACCAGCTCTAAATACAGGAACTTTCATGTTTTACAAGATTCCAAATTAAACATGAAAGGTGTTCAAAGTTCGTTCCAAAAGACAACCTAAAATTTAGGTAATAAACTCGAGACAAAGCATTGCTAATTTCTGGTTGGACTGAAGCCCAAACCGGTAATGCACCGAGGCCCATTCTTAAAGGGTCCACTTCACATTAAACTCTGAAACCCCATTTCTATTACTCACATCCATTTTAATTCTTGATAGACTGAAACCCAAACCGGTAATGCTCTGAAGCCATCCTTAAAAGATCCACTTCACATTAAACACTAAAACCCCATTTCCTAGTACCCACATCCATTTAATTAATTCACAACCATTACTAATTTATAGTTGGACTGAAGCACAAACCAGTAATGCACTGAGGCCCATTCTTAAAAGGTCTACTTCACATTAAACTCTGAAACCCCATTCTTATTACTCACATTCATTTTAATTCTTGATGGACTAAAGCCCAAACCGGTAATACACTGAGGCCCATTCTTATTACTCAAAGCCATTTTAATTCTTGATGGACCGAAGCCCAAATCGGTAGTGCACTGAGGCCAACTCTTATTACTCATATTCGTTTTAATTCTTAATGGACTGAATCCCAATGTGATAGTGCAGAAGGCCCATTCTTATTACTCACATTCATTTTAATTCTTTTGGACTAAAGCCCAAACCATTAATGTACTGAGGCCATTCTTAAAGAGTCCACTTCTCATTAAACTCAAAAACCCATTTCCTACTAACCACACTCATGACTCATTCCATTAATTCCCAATCATTACTTGCATCATCACAAAACGGTCCCGCTTTACATCATCACCAAATGTGGAGCCAACTCTACTTCCTTTGCTCCTATTTCGCACCAGATTGTACAACAGCAAGCAAAGTGGCTCTAGTTCTAAGCCTTCTCCATCTTTACCCTCTCCAACTTCCTTAACATCACTACCAACTCTTTTCCACCATAGAAGTACATAAGAAAACATAATTAAAATTCTCAAACAAGAAATCATATTCACAATTCTCAAACAACCTCCAAAACCATATCTTCCCTTTACTGATTATATATAATTTTTTTTCACTCACTTGGAAACACACGAGTCTTAGAATGGAGAATTCAGCAGATGCACACACTTAGCTTAAAATAACAAATTGGAAATCAGATTAAAACCTACAACAATTTCCTCAATCTATAAACGTGCACCACCAACAGCACCCATAGAATAACCCCACAAGACCCATGTTACAACTAAGCCTGTAAGTGGCAATTCTGAACACGACAATAGATTTCATGACAGCAAACCTAGGTTCAATGCAATTCAAATCACAAGTGAAAAAAATTATCTATAGTTTAAAACAAAACCCATCCTTTCTAGATCATCCATTTTTTATATACTATCCATTAAATTTCCCCAGTGAGACTATGAATTTAGCATAGATCGCAAGAGTATCTAGAAATTGAAACAATTCACTCAAGTTTGTAAAAGCAAACAAGAATTTTCCATTGTAAATCAACCATGAATTTTAAAATCTAAAATACGCCCATGTTTCTCTACTGTGGATTTAGCATCAAGGTTTTAACCAACTTCACCCAAAATATATATCAAAAGCATCAATTAGACAGACTCAGAAAGTGAATTCATTTTTTTTCCAAGAAATTACAGAATTTAAAAACACAAACTCATCCACCGATTAAGGGGCTTCTCCTGGGATTCTCCTTAATGGTTAAGTAAAAGTTGGACAAGCTTTTCCTCTTCTCCTTCCAGCTCTTCCTCTAGTTTCTCCGGCTGCCCTCTCCTCTTCTTCCTTCTTTTTCTTCCCTTTTCCTTCTCCTTCTTGCTCTGTTTTCCCTTTTTTTTCTAGTTTGCTGCCTTTTTCTCCTCGACTTTTCATAGCCAGCTCATGTTACCAAGTACCAAGTTTTAAGCTGCCAAGTGTGTATCCCTTTGGTGCTTAAACGTTTGGCTACTGACCATTTTTTTTAACTTTTATTAATTTATAACTTGACCCTTGAATTTATGTAAAGTCCAACATAACCCAAAATCACTATTAAGTTATGCCCTTCATAATCTTATAAACTTGTAACTAAAACTATAAAATTAATAATTAATTTTAGTGCTTAATTCTGTGATATTAATTTTCACAGTAATGCTTATAATGACGTGGTATTTTAACTTTAAAATTAAGATGACTTGCTCAAATTTAATATTAATGAAATTGTTCACACATTAATATTTTGGGTTCTCACAAACACCCCTAGCTTTCATTATTGAAAACAGGACACTTTTGTCGAACAGATGAAAAGGTAAGTTTGGCAATTCAAACCAGAACGGAACAATTGAAGTTTCTTTAGATGTTTGGAATGAAGAAGACCACTTGAAAACCCTCATAGGGAATTTTTCGAGCTGCCAAATCCCCTTAGTCTATACACGATTAAAGTCAGCCTCGTTATGAAACCGCAGGAGTACGTGTCTATAGTCAATCAGACCAACTTCAAGTGAGCCTTTAAGATCCAGTTTGGAGAACGCTTTCCTCGTTTCCTCCAACGATGGAGAAGAAAGCTTGATGGCGACCTCCCCCTTATGCGACGTGAGCGGGATGTTAAGTGAGCCCTTAAGGGTAACTATTTGTTTGTGAGTATTTTAGTGCTTTATTTTACAAATCCAATCTGACTTGTTTGTTAATTCTAACAAATTTCAAGAAAAAAGATTCTAATATAATTCATGAATAATGCTTAAAAAAATCAAAATTAAAGAAATATTGCTACTTTTAATAATCTTCCAAAAATAAGGAACTCGCAATTCAAGATTGCGACTTCAAATATCGCAATTTGAAATTGCGACTTCTGAAGTCGCAATCTCAAACTGCTGGCTTTAGATGTCGCAATCCTGAATTGTAATTTCTTTATTTGATTAATTTTTTAAATTCAATTAAAATATAAATTGATATTTGAACTATAAGTTTTATTATTAAAATGATGACGACTTTCTTCAAAAAAAATCTATGCAAACGCTATATTAAAATGTTAACGATTTAATATTGATACACAATGAATACGAGTTATTTACGAAGATATTGCTAAAAAAATAAATTAAAGAAATAATGTCAATTATATTATCCTTCCACAAATAGGCTAGTAAATTTTGTTTTTAAAAAAAACTTGATTTAGATGACTTCTTTATTAAATCTAATCTCAAATCTAGAACCTTTAGACTTTGTCTTCTAAGAAAAACACATATGTTTATATTTTAAATAGTAGATATTTAAAAGAAAACTATTGCTACAAAGTAGGAAAAAAATTAGATGAGTAGTGGTTTTGGGTCTGGTGTGCCACTTTTGTGTGTCACTCTGTATGCAATTTTATGAAAAGATGACACATGTAATTTTTAATTAGTTATCTAATTTTTCAAATTATATTAAATCCCTAACCAAGTGATGGGTGAACCCTAAGGGATAAGTGATTGTACATGCGTCATCTTTTTATAAAGTGGCACATAGAGTGGTACAGAAAAGTGGAATATGAGATCCATTACCGTAAGTAGTACATATTTAAAAAAATTCCCAAAAGTAAAATACTACGTAATAATTGTCTTACTATGCACGAAAGGTATTGATTTTTTTAAATCTTATGTATTCATTTTGCATTAATTATGCAAAGATATGGATATAATTTAATTATAAATTTACATCTTTATTACGTAGATAAACACATGTTTCGTTGCAACAATAAAATATAATTAAGTAGTCAATATTTTAATATAGGTGTTTCAATTGAATTTGTTTCTAAATAAAGTCATAAATTTGGAAGTGAAACTTCTTTTTGTAAAGATACAAATGTGATCAAATTACAAAATTAATTTTTTTGTATAGAAAAAAGAATTCATACAACAATTAAAAAATTTATAGTTCAAATAAATCATCATCAAATTGTGTTTTAATTGAATATTAAAAAAATTATAAAACAAATAAAACATCAATTTGTGTTTTAATCAAGTTTAAAAAAATTTAATAAAATAAAAAATTTATCCATTTGTGTTTTAATTGAATTTTAAAAAATTAATAAAACAAAAAAAAATCATCAATTTGTTTTAATTGAATTTAAAAATAATTATAAAACAAAGAAATCATCCATTTAAGTTTGAATTGAATTTTAAAAAATTAAAAGCCAAAAAATCATTCATTTGTATTTTAATTGAATTTTAAAAAAATTAATAATGCAAAGAAATCGCAATTCCATATTGCGACTTCTAAAGTTGCAGTTTGAAACTGCGACTTCGGAAATCGCAGTTTCAAACTGCAACTTTAGAAGTTGCAATCTCAAACTGCGACTTCTATAGTTCTGAAAGAATAATAAAAATCATATTATTTTTTTTAATTTCTTGTTTTAAAAGCAATATTTTGGTAAATAACCCCTCAATGGTCTATGGTTAAACTACATTTGTTTAACCTTGGAAATCTGCTATATGTTTCTGTATATGGTTGTGGCCTTGTAGGTGATGAAAAGAATGCAAAAGATGGAGAGGAAAAAGGAAATGAAATTAATATTTGAAGAATTCAGTATAACTAAGTCAAGAAAATACCACACAAGATTTCATTTTGCATTAAAAAAGGAAATGAAATTAATATTTGGATTGATGATAAAATTTACCCTCAGTAAATGATAAACTACTTTTTCTTTCTTTCTATTTTTGTACAACAAAATATTAATGTATGTCCAATCTTTGGGAATTCATATTTTTTGAATAGGGAAAATTCAAAGAAAATATTTTTAATTTTCTAAACAATTTCTTCATCGATCACTCACATTGGAAATAAAATAATTTAGTCATTCGCATTAAAAATACGCATTAAGTTGGTATTTTTATTTAATTTTTTTTTACCTTTTTTAACAACAAACATACAGGCTTATGCATATTCTCTATTGAGAAGTTAGATTGATTCAGATAGAAGGGTGAATTTAATGTAATTTTTTTAATGTGGGTAAGAAAATTAATTATACCGTTATAAGTGTGAGTGATGAAAAAATTATTTTATAAAATATAAAAATTAATGATTTTTGTAATTTTCCCTTTTGATCAATAAGCACTTGACAAAATTTTCATTCTGCTACAATGTGTTTCCTTTCACAAGATATGGATGATATATCTGTAAAAATACCAAAATAGACGTGCGAAAAATTCTAAATTAAAGAAAGTTATATATATATATATATAGAAATGCCCCTCACATATTGTTGTTTAATGTTTTTTGCCCCTCATTTTTAAAAAGTAAAAATATTGTCCCTCACAATTGTTGTTTGTATAATTTTAGTCCATCATCCAATTTCTGTTTTAACTGAATAAAGTAGGTCAAGTGAATAACACCTGACTTTTTGTTAAGGGTAAAAAAAAGACAACACATTTTTTTTATTTAAGACTTTTATTAAGATAAGAGAATAAACCCCAAAGGCTGAACGACCACAGCATGCTCCCCTTGCTGTGGTCACGTGCGGGCATCGCAGCAAAAGACCCCCATTTTGGCAAACGACGTCATTTTTTGCCCTCTTCCTGACCCTCTCTTTTTATTACGTGTCTTTTCCTTGTCACATCCTAATTAATGCTCTGCGCTCCTTCCTTTCTCTCTCCCATTACTCATTGGATTCTTTTTTATCTGATGCTTCGTTTGGTTGCTTTGGGGTTTTCTCTCCTCTTGCTCTTTCCTAATGAACGGCCACCTCTGACAAGAAAGTTTTGGAAATGCAAAAAAATTGTTTTCTTCCCTTTTTCTATGTTTTCCCTATCCGTTTATTTTCTTTTGGTTTTCCTCTCCAAATTTTTCCAGCATCTCTTTCTTTTTCTATTGTTTTTCTTAAACCATCATCTTGATCCGTTAATAATATTATTTTATTGGTTAAAATGTGCAGGGAAACAGCTTTGTTTTGGCTACTTGTATCTGTTCTTTGTTGGCTTTGTTTCTTTGGAATCATCTTATCACTGTTTTTTGATCATTCTCTATATATCAAGTAGAAAGCCGACAATTCTTTACTCCTACTTAGGCTGCCTACCTGCAGCACCTCACCACATACCTTTTCTGTTTTTTCTTTATTATTATTATAATTATTATTTTTGGGTTGAGTTACAGTAAGAAAAATCAAAAGGGACAGTACAAAATTGTGCTGTTGTTGTTGGGATTTTCATTTAAACTTGTTTGCACTAACAAACAATTTTATTTGTCATGGTGTTTCCATAAGTGCAGATTTGATAATATATAAAGTATATAGAGTATAGTGGAAATGGCTTTGGTGACTTCCATAACAGGAATTCCACAAATAATGGAGAAAACAAGGTACACAGAGATTGATTTAAGTGGGCTGAGTATGAGTCCCAGCATAGAACTTGTTGGAGAAACGCATACTTCAACGTTTTGTCCTTCAAGTCCAAGTCCCTTTTCTCCACTATCTCCAGTTCTGTATAATGATGAAACAGTGTTAGTTGCTGGGGGGAAAGAAGTCAAAAAGGCTTAGTTGACGTTATCTTGGGCATTGCATAATTGTGGAGGAAGGAAAATTAACATCCTTCATGTTCATCAGCCAGCCTAGAAAATTCCAATGTGAGTAATAACACCCTTTATTTCTCTAATTCATTGGAAAGAATAGTTCTTTATGCATTTTTTGGTATTTTTCGTTATGGGATGCTTGATTCTACCATAAGTTTTGGTGGGTCATGGGTCAAGTTTAATTTGTTTAAGTATTTGCTGGAAAGTATAAATTACTTTATGTTTTGCTTGCCTACGTTAGAAGGGCTTGATTACCATTCATTTATGTTTGTGTGTTTGTTTTCAGTTTGCATATTCGATCGTATGTAGTACCTTTAGTCCTTGTGGTTTGGAGAATTGAGTAGAAGTTAACTCCTCTTTTTTTTTGTTACTTGGAAAAGAAAGGAAAATAGTGCTATAGGCACGGTTTTCTTTCCCCTTGTTACCGACAAAGAAAATGAATTGGTTGAATATGGGCTGATTCTGATCAAAGCCCTTTGTTTCACCAGATGTGATGATAAAGTTTCAATGAAATAGAAAAACAATTAAAAGAAAGATAAAGAAGAAGGGAAATTCCAATGATTTATATCCTCCATTTTTGCACAATCTACTCTCTCTTTGTTGTTAACTAGATTTATTACTTGTTTAAAGTAGAATGCTTTATGTGCATGATGAAGAACATAAGATATGTTTGATAGTAGATAGAAATGTGCTCCCATTGTTCTTCATGTGTGTACTTTTACTTTTACTTTTAAATGCTACTTCTTTTGGTAACTATCTTTTTGCGCCTGTCTAATTGTTTGGTAACAGTGTTAGCATTTCATGAAAATGCCTATGCATTTGAAAAGATTATATATTTTCCCACACTTGTTTACAGTAATATGCTATAAGCTTTGTCCTGGTTCTGTCACCTTATCTGGAAACTTTTCTCCTGAATTATACTTTTAGGCTTTTATGAGATGATATATTCTATTTTTTTTTGGTTGGCTAACCTCCTTTTGAGGTGGGGCGCCACTCCCAATATATTAGATATCTTTTTGAGCAATGGATATACCCTAATATCGCTCTTACAAAATTTAGAGGATCCTTGAGATCAAATTTCCATTTACATGCCAAAGGCCTAATGGAAGCTTGTTCTTAAGGATATCACAAAAGCAAAGATGATTGGAGTACTACTCCATTTACAAAATTAGTTCAAGAAAGCGTAAATGTGAATTACTAATCCATTTACAATTGTGGAATCACAGTAAATCTATTCTATTACCGGTAGCCAAGATCAAGCATGTAGTTGATTAGAGCAATGTATAACCGTACATGTTTTCACAAAACCACACCAGGGGTGATGATCACAACAGAAGCCGGAATAGTGCTAATATGGAAGAAGCTCAGGACATATCCCAACTGCACCAAATTCTCAAAATAGCATAAACTCTCCTTCTTTAATGAACACTGGTGGTCTAATCATTCCATGGCAGCAGCATCACATGGAGTTATTGTCGCAAATTCCCTCATTTAATCAGAGGGAGCTGTCGGCATTGTGGATCTTTTTCCAGTTTTTCCACACCAAATATGAAGAAAAGATGAGGAATGGGAGGAATAGAAATTTCAGATTAGATAAAGCTTGCCCTAACATCTGCAGGAATGGAAATTAAATGGCACCCTATCCTAGCATCAGCAGATAGGGGCCCTAACCTGTAGTAATTCTGATGTCGTACTTCAACTGATTAGGTAATATTGCCTTGTTTTTTTCCTTAGTATGTAAGGAGAGCTCATCATATCCGCTTTCAGCATCTTCTCCAGGGGCGAGATCTCCTTTCCTTCATTAGCAGCCATCCATTTTGCAGCCCTATTTGCCTCTTTTGGGACTTTATGAAAGGATATTTGGGACTGAAGCTGACGCATGAGTGGGTTCAAGTTACCATCTGATGAGTTGGTTTTATACCAACTATTTTGTGCTAAATCTCTTGGCTTTTGTCTTGTGAATGATGCAAATATGTGGTGACTTATGTGGTTTTATGCATATATGTGGTGTGCTAGTTGGTAGTATTGAAATGGTGCAAAAAAGGGTAAAAATGATGGTAAACAAAGTGATATGTGTCTAGGTTGAGAATTAAGGAATTAAGGAATTAAAAGTGTTTATTCGGCTAAATTAGGATTTTTTGGCAGTTTGGATGTTCAATTTGTCTTGTGAATAACTCTTTCAATTCTAATCTAATTGATGTGATTTTGGTTGCTATGGAACTCTTTGTGTGTACTTCAATTGTCATATTTTAACTTTCTTCAAATTCTGTATGCAACCATGAAACATGAGAGCTTCTTTGCCTTGCTTGGATTAGGGTTTTTAGGGTTTTTCCTTTCTGCCACAGTTTGGTAAAACGTGCATATCTTGAGCTTCAGGTATCCAATGATGCTGATTCTTGATCCAATAGAAAGCCAAGAGATAGGTCTAAAACTTCTATGTTTACCATCAAGTCTAATTCAGGTGTTAAGGCACATGTTGTTGGCATGGACGTTGGGTCTTGTGCTAAAATGCATACTTAGCTATTTTAAAGTCTTGCTTTTGCACACACGCACACTCTTTCACCACATACTAGCATTCACATCTTGCAGCACTCTCGCACACACTCACGCTAGAACCTCGCACATCCTCACAACATCACTCGCACACACTTGACCTCGCCGCACAACAACCTCGCACACACCTCATAACACTCGCACACATGCACACTACTCTCACAAGGACTTACACACACCTCGCCGCACAAGCACTGACGCACACACCATGCGGCGAGGTCACCTCGCCGCATGAATGCCTCACGCACTCACTACAAGCACACGCACTTACTACAAGCACACGCACACTCATGCACTACTCACGTTGCACCTCACACACACCATGCGGCGAGGTCACCTCGCCGCATGAGACCTCACACATTTAATGCTCCCGCATGCACACATATGCACTTAAGCACAACATTCACACCACTCATCTTACTTTTCACACATTTGCACACAAAGTCTCCTTTGCATTTCATTCTCAACACTTAAGCACAAATTGTACACTACACAACATACACACAACACATACATTTGCACTTCATTCAACACTTATAGCACTCACACACACGACTCTTCTCATTTTATTTACACACACTCAACACTTAGTCCACTCAGCACACAAACTCAATGTTATTGCATCCTTAAACATACAACTTTCATTTCACTTCTCATTCTTGCAAAATATCGAAAACACCAACACTCACTCACAGTTTGAATTCGGATTTCACACATTCTATTTCATATTCACTTTACCTCACTCTTACATTCACTTCACTCTATGTAAATACTCACAACAACAACTCACACACTTTTGTTCACTAAAATCTCACTCACTCGCACATAAGTGGCGAGACCTCGCCGCGAGGTCTCGCCCACTAACACATTACATGGCCGAGGTCTCGCCGCGAGACCTCGCCAGCAATTGTAGTACACGGCGAGACCTCGCCACGAGGTCTCGCCATACACATGCACAACACGGCGAGACCTCGCCGCGAGGTCTCGCCGGCATAATGGTCTTGAGAGTCTTTTGTTTCGTCAATAGAAAGAAAATGGTAAAGTGTTAAGTCGCTGTTTTCTGGCTTTGATTTCAGGGACATGAAGGCGTGGGTTATGAAGGCTCAAAGGTGTGAGGAGTTTTCCATTGGCGTGTGAGCTGTTGCTTGAAGGCGCATGGAAGCTGTTGAAGGCGCGGCAAGCCACAGTAGTTAAAGCGTGATTCGGGTTATGACAGAAGTTTGGTGGATTTTTGTTCTGTTAAAGGCAGTGGCAATCTTGTAATATTGTAGTTATTTTACGTTTGCGTACTGTTTACGATTCTTGTAACCTCTATATATAGAGGGTTAGTTAACCATTTAGAGGAGGAATTTTGGAGACGAATATTCTAGAATTGCTAACCATCTTTTGAATTTAGAGCGGGAGTTCTTATCTCTCATTTTCTCTCTCTAGATCTATTTTCTCTCTCTAGAGTTTCTTCTCCGAATTCAATTCTGATCGCGAATTTGTACCGGAGATTACATATTGAACTCAATCGAAGCAACATTGGACCTTCCTCTACACTTCAATCGGTGTAATTTCTCAATTTGATGGAATTCAATTGTTTAATGTTGGAATTTAATGCTTACGAGTTGAATATGGAATTTTCTGGCTAAATTAGTGTTGTCCTAGGGTTATGATCACATTACTGTGAATTTGAATCGGGAAAAGCTAAGCAATTGACCTAATCTTTAAAGAATTGTTCATACTTGTTTGAATTGTTGAAATACGAGAAGATTCATGCAATTTCACTTGTGTTTGATTGAATTACACTTTTTTGGAGGTCGCCATGCCAGTTCAAGGTGTGAAACAACATTAATAGTGGAAATAGTGTGAATAATATACATGATGAATGATATGGAGTTCCTTTGCCTGTTTGTTCTTGTACACGATTCGAGATGTGGATGCTAATCGAAGATCGTTGAATCTTTAGAATTAGGTAAAGGAAGACTTCATGAAGCTAGCTTATCTGAAGACACTCAAGTTAGTCCTCGCCATAGGATACTTGAGAAATTGCATGATTAATAGCTAGAAACATGAAGTTGAGATGTTGCGGTTTGGTTTCATTTTGCTTAGGCCTCGATATGGGAAAAGTTGAGTGTTAAGGGGTACAGAAAACACTGTGGTCGTCATGCTAAGTGTTAGCTAGACTCCTAGGCAACAACGATCTCTTCCTAATTAGTATTTCATGAGGTCAATTGCATAGTAAACAGTTTGAACTCTCAGTAGTCTGATTCAGAAACTCTATGACATCTGCTAGAATTTCTGTGAATCTCATCCGTGAATCTAATCTGTCATTCTTGCAAGTTAACTTCTGTTTTGAGTGTTAAGTACTGTTTTTACTTTACTGAGTTGATACTGTGAAACTTTTGTTACATTCTTGAGAAACATTTCAAATTCTTGAGCCATTACCTTCCCTGAGGATACGATCCCTCTCATCACATCTACATGAGTGAGTAGGGTTAAATTGTGCAAGTACGCGGCATACCTGTCAATTTTTGGCGTCGTTGCCGGGGAAGGCACGGTTTCTAGAATTTGATTAAGTGATCTTTGAGTCTCATTGTTTAGTTCTATGTTGTTTTGTTTTGAGTTGTTTACTCTGTTCTTATCCTGTTATTCTCTACTGTTTTCATTGTTCTTGTTGTTGCTTGTGGTTTTTTTGTTCTTGTGTGTAGTTAATTTGAAGTTTTACTTTTGTGTTCTGTTTCATTCAGTTATACTTCACTCTTGGTGTATTGTATGCCCAGGTTACGATCCTTTGGAGATCCTGAGTTTGGATTAGAACTAGAATTGGCTAAAACCTTGAAAGTTCAAGCCAAGCAAAGAGACATGGCTGCCCAAGGAGTACGAGTACCTCGTTTTGGTGATCATTATGCTGTGAATTTTGATAATGGATTTGGACAGCAAGACATAGATGTTGAAACCTACCACATCCCTACACAAATTGTCTCAATGATCACACAAGGCCAATTTTTCCAAGGATTAGACAATGAGGACCCTAATGATCATCTGGACTGGTTCTTAGGTTTGTGTAGCATATTTAAACTTCCAAGGATGGAGAGAAGTGAAGTGCACAGAATCCTTTTCCCTCTTTCTTTGAGAGGTAAAGCAAAGCATTGGTTTAAGACCATTGGGGGAGCAGATGCAACTATTTCTTTTGAGGAACATTCAGAAGAAATTCTTGGCTAAATATTTTCCACCAGCTAAGCTTGAGAAGAGGAGAATGGAGATCATGAATTTTCAACAGTAAGACAGTGAATCATTTAGGGAAGCTTGGGAGAGGTTCAATGACTTAATTCGTCAATGCCCCAATCATGACTTGGGAGAAATCAGAGAATTGAATACGTTCTTCAAAGGTCTCACACCAAAAATTCCAATCCTTATAACTTTCCAGATTATGCCCCAAAGGCTCCATTTCCAGAGAGGAAGAAACCTCCACCTAAGAAGGGACCTCAATTCAATCGTTTCTTGGATATGATCAAACAAGTGAATGTGAATGTTCCTCTGTTAGATTTGGTGACAGCCATGCCGAAATATGCTAAGTACCTAAAGGATCTCATTTCAAATAAGGAGCAAATCTTGAGGTGTGAAGTTCCAATGATGTTATCCGAATGTAGTCAAGCATGGATGGTGCACAAATTACCTCCTAAGCTAAAGGACCCAGGCTGTTGTACCATTCCCTGCAAGATTGGAACTAGACATTTTGCTAAAGCACTTTGTGACCTCGGAGCTGGGATCAACCTGATGCCATTTTCCATTGCAATAAATGTGGGCTTGAGTGGAAGGATTCGACCAGTTACAGTAACACTTCAGTTGGCAGATAGGTCCTGGTGACTCCCACAGGCTTAGTGGAGGATGTATTGGTGGGAATTGATAAATTTACCTTGCCCGTTGATTTCATTATTCTTGATATGGAGGAAGATCCAGAGGTACCATTAATTTTTTGTAGACCTTTTCTAGCTACTGGTGATGCATTGATTGGGGTAAGAAACAAAACTGTCACTTTTAGAATCAACAATGAAGAAGTTGTTTTTGATGTGAATTATGCCATGAAACACCCTTTACATGTTGAATCTTGTTTTTCCATCAAAGCTATAGCATGCTCTTCGTTGCATGAATTGAATGATAAGCATGATTATTCTGTTGTTGATGAGTTGAATGTTTGTGAGGATGATTTTGAAGAAATTGATTTAGATGATGAGGATAAGAAAATTATTTCTGAAATTGAAGATCTTATTGAATGTTGTTATTTGGAAGAGTCAATTTGTGAATTGCAAAGTGAAGTTGTGGAAGTTAAAATGCATGAAGCTGTAGGAGAAAATGAACATGAACCGTTTGTGTTGACAAATATGTTGACTAATGAAATTTGTAATCCCACTGAGGTGAGGAAGGAAGAGTTTATTTGCAGGAATGAAAAGCTTTTACCTTCCATTGTGGTGGCACCAAAGCTTGAGTTAAAATCCCTTCCTCCTTATCTCAAGTATGCTTTCTTGGGAGAGGGTGAAACATTACCAGTTGTGATATCTTCCAAACTTGAAGCATGGCAAGAGGACAAGCTTTTGGAAGTACTGAGGCAACATAAATTGGCTATTGGATGGACAATTGCTGACATAAAAGGTATTAGTCCAAGTTTGTGTATGCACAAGATCTTGCTTGAGGAGAATGCTGTGCCAGTGAGGGATAGACAACGAAGACTCATTCCACAAATGATGGAAGTTGTCAAGAAGGAAGTGATAAAATTGCTCGACTTTGGAATGATTTTTCCCATCTCAGACAGTGAGTGGGTGAGTCCAGTCCAGTGTGTTCCAAAGAAGGGTGGAGTGATTGTTGTGAAGAATGATACAAATGAACTCCTTGCAACAAGAGTGGTTAGTGCTTGGAGGGTATGTATGGATTACAGAAAGCTCAACAAGGCAACGAGAAAGGATCATTTTCCTCTTCCATTCTTGGAACAATTGTTGGATCGAATTGCGGGCTATTTGTTCTATTGCTTCTTGGATGGCTATTCTGGCTACAATCAAATTGCAATTGATCCCAAAGATCAAGATAAGGCCACTTTCACCTGTCCCTTTGGTACATTTTCTTATAAAAGAATGCCATTTGGTCTATGCAATGCCCCTGCAACTTTTCAAAGATGTATGATGGCAATATTTCATGACATGGTGGAATCTATCATTGAGATTTTCATGGATGACTTCTCTGTCTTTGAGATGACCTTTGATGGATGTTTGAAAAACTTGGCAAAGGTATTGAAGAGATGTGAAGAAACAAACCTTGTGTTGAATTGGGAAAAATGCCAGTTTATGGTCCAGGAAGGAATCGTGTTGGGACATAAAATTTCTCATGTGGGGATCAAAGTTGATAGAGCAAAGATAGATGTCATTGCCAAGCTCCCTCCACCTACCAATGTAAAAGGGATCAGAAGCTTCCTTGGTCATGCTGGGTTTTACAGACGTTTCATTAAGGATTTTTCCAAGATAGCTCGACCATTGTGTAGTCTCTTGGAAAAAGATGTCAAGTTTGAGTTTGGAACAAAATGTGTTGAGGCATTAGAGACCTTAAAAGCTAAATTGGTGGAAGCTCCTGTTATAGCCACTCCTCAATGGGGTGAACCGTTTGAAATTATGTGCGACGCAAGTGACTATGCCTTGGGAGCTGTCTTAGGCCAGAGAAGAGACAAGGTGTTTCACACCATCTATTATGTAAGCAGGTTACTGAATGAAGCACAAATGAATTACATAACTACAAAAAAGGAGATGTTGGCTGTGGTCTTCGCATTTGATAAATTCCGTGCCTATCTTCTGGGGTCAAAGGTCATTGTTCATACAGACCATGCGGCATTGAAATATTTGCTTGCAAAGAAAAAGGCAAAACCACGTTTGATTTTATGGGTGTTGTTGCTCCAGGAATTCGCTGTGGAAATCAAGGATAGGAAAGGCTCTGAAAATGTGGTAGCGGACCACTTGTCAAGATTGGAGTCTCAGGAGCAAGACTCGCCTGACCTTTTGGTTAAGGAACATTTCCCTGATGAACAAAATTTCAAGATGGAAACAAAGGGGTTGCCTTGGTATGCAGAAATTGCAAATTTCGTTGTAGCTGGACAAATTCCTTCTTATTTTTCTAGTGACCAGAAGAAAATATTGCGAAGTTATGCCAAATATTACTTCGGGAGGACAATGCATTATATAAGGTGTGCAGTGATCAAGTGATACGTAAATGTGTCAAAGAAGAAGAAAAGGAAGACATTTAAAGAGCCTGTCATGAAGGACCCTGTGGGGGTCACTTTGGCTCAACGAGGACTGGATTCAAGGTTTTACAATATGGCTTCTATTGGCCTCATATCTTCATGGATGCAAAAATCTGGGTTGGAAACTGTGATCGTTGTCAAAGAACTGGAAACATTTCTTCCAGAAATGAAATGCCTCTAAACAACATCCTTGAAGTGGAGATATTCGATGTTTGGGGTATTGATTTCATGGGTCCTTTTCCTAAATCAAGAGGAATGGAGTACATTTTGGTGGCAGTTGATTATGTTTCTAAATGGGTGGAGGCTGTGGCCTTCGCTCATAACGATGCGAAGAGTGTAATTTCTTTCGTGAGGAAACATATCTTCAATAGGTTTGGAGCTCCCAGGGCAATCATAAGTGATGGTGGCAGTCATTTCTGTAACAAAATTTTTGAAGCTTTGTTGGCTAAGTATGGAGTGGCTCATAAGGTTTCCACAGCCTACCATCCTCAAACTTCTGGCCAAGCTAAAATTTCAAATCGTGAAATTAAGAGGGTGCTTGAAAAGGTTGTCAATCCAGGAAGAAAAGGTTGGTCTATGAAATTGGATGATGCATTGTGGGCATACAGAACAACTTACAAGACTCCCATAGGAACTTCTCCATTTCGGCTTGTATTCGGTAAAGAATGTCATCTGCCAGTGGAACTTGAACATAAAGCTTATTGGGCCATTCAGAAATTGAACATGGATTTGCCGGGTGCTCAATAAAAAAGGTTGCTTGAGTTGAATGAACTGGATGAGTTTCGATTCAATGCTTATATGAGTTCTAAGCTGTATAAGGAGAGGACTAAAAGACTTCATGATGCAAAAATTCGATCCAAGAGTTTTGCTCCAGGGCAGCTGGTGTTATTGTACAATTCTCGTTTGAGGTTGTTCCCTGGGAAGTTGAAGTCACGCTGGAGTGGTCCATTTCGGGTTCTCAAAGTGATGTCATATGGTGTGGTGGAAATCACGAATGAAAGAAATGGTAACGTTTGGCAAGTAAATGGTCACAGACTAAAGCCTTATTTGACAGCTGAAGACAAGAGCACTACAGGTTTGGAAGGAGCTCCACAGAAGCTATTCCTCGATGATCCTATAATTTCACAGTGAGCCATGAAGCATGGTCGGGTCTTCACTCCTAGATGATCCTATAATTTCACAGTGAGCCATGAAGCATGGTCGGATCTTCACTCCTAGATGATCCTATAATTTCACAGTGAGCCATGAAGCATGGTCGGGCTGAAGACCGTAAACCAAGCGCTCCTGGAAGGCAACCCGGATTTTCTTTCTTTGTCTTGATTTGTTGTAATTTCTCTTACTTGTTAATTTTTAGTTTGTGTCTAACATACTAACAATTCATGGCACAATCTCAGAACATAACTGGTGGTTACATTTTGCAGATTTTTAGAGTGATGATGATCATCAATAATAAAGGCCAGAAGTGAATCTTTGTTTTTTTCAATCCATTAGGGTAAAATGAAGTTTCACATTGTTTACAACCAAGGTAAATGCTCTGATGGTAAAGCTTATTTCCAGTCCCGTGAACTTGAGAGCATTATTGATGCATTATTGGTTTGGACGGTTTTATTCTTGCTTGTTATTTTTCTCACGGGGGCGTGTCTCTATACAAGTGTGGGGACAGTTGGAACACTCGAGTGTAGATTCCACGTTTATGGATCACCATAGTTGTATTTTGAAAGAGTGTGTTGCTATGTTTGAATCTAGGGTAGTATTAGTAGTAGTAGCATGGTAATAGTATTACATTATTTTGTTTAGCACTTTATTAGGTAAGTGTAACGTCTTGATGATTGTGTTTGAGTATATTTGGTGTTAATATGAAATTAGTGTTATTGTGAATATTTTTGTTAATTTTTCGGTGAAATTTTGTTATTTCTTTTAGTTTTTTTAGTAATGAAGATGAGCTTTTGGTACACCTGCATTGATGATGAGGATATCTGCTCGTTCTGAACATGAGTTAATTGAACTGAAAAGCTGCAAAATGCATTCACGAAAAAAAAAAAACAAAACAAGCTCACATGGAGTCATGAAATGGAGAAGTGGTGTAATGAGCCATGACAAGACTTGAAGGCTGCATACATTATGTGAATTGCATAGAAGTGAAGTAGTGTGTCGTGTGGTTAAGTGGCAGAGAGGAGATGTTATGCATGTGAATAAAAGAGGGAAAATTTTTGTTTTATTGTCATTATATTTTTATGGTTGTGGGAACATTTATGTCTTGAGTTGACCGATTGAATGCATTTACATGACTTCTCTTCCTTTGTGTTTCTATAAGTGTAAGAAGTATTACTTGTTGTTTCAAGACATCAAAAGTAAGACACACGAGTTCGGTGATAGTGAGGCCATATTGCTTACATTGTACTTCTCAATTCCATTTTCTTCCAAGACTAAGTTTAAGCTCTCCACAAAGGTATTTCTCATTACTCTTTAAGATTTGTGAACTTTAATGTTGTGTGAAACGTTCAAGTGAAGAATGTAAGAGTATGGAAATGATGATGTTGTTTCTAAGATAATGGAAATAATGATGTTGTTGCTAAGATAATGGAAATGATGAGCATGCAAGATATCATGTTGATTAACCAAGGGAACAAGTGCATGATAAGTGTGGGGGGGCGATTCAAAATTTTGATTTTCAATTGTTCCAGCTTTGCCATGTTTATGTGTTTTGAGCATAACTTGAGTTTGGGATGTTGAAAATGCATGTTTCCAGTTTCAGAATTTAGCCAACATGATGATCTTCAATGTTTATGTTGTACATTTTTGCTATTTGTGGCTGGAAAATAGGCTAAATTGGCTTAGAATGTGAAGTTCATGCTGAAATCAGAATGTGAAATCCTTGAATCTACCCAGTTTGTCACCACTCGGTATTCTGGTCATAATGTACTCAATTGTGGTTCAAATGAGGTGATTCCAGTTGGAGATTGTTGCTAAGAGATAGACTACAATGTTTATGTTGGGCACTTTTGCCAGTTTTGAATAAAATGTAGTCTTATTTTCGAGACAAGGCCGTGTGCATGTTATTGTGTAGTCTGAAATTTCTGAAATTTGGCCTGTTTGGAGTGCCTCGGTTTTTTGGCCATAACTTGCTCAATTTTGGTCCGAATGGTGTGATTCTTTTTCTCTAATTCAGCCAAGGGTGTGTTTTACAAATTTGCAGTAGGAAGTTTTGACTAATTCAAATTGTTTCACTATGTGTTTTTGGGCTATTGCTTTCTTGTGGGAGTTTATCTTGATTAACATGTTATATTCTTGGAGGTGTGGAATTGGATAAGTTGAGATGTGTTTGTGGAAATGAAAGGATTGTAAATGAGGATATGCAAGTTGTTGTTTTGTGCTTTACATTTTGTGGTTGGAATGCCTTACATGTTTATGCTTTGTTGGACGTTCATAGTTATAATTTCAATGTCATATTCTTACTGAAGTTGATTGGAAAATAAGTCTTGTCATTTTGAACTTTGAAGATTATTTGCCAAGTTATGCAAGTTGATAGTTCAAGACTGATTTGTTTCTTTGTTGTGGTTGATCTTCACAGAATGGCACCAAAAAAAGACTCCACTTCCAACAAGGCTTCGACTTCCAGAAAAGGGAAAGGGAAGGCACAAAAACCACCAGTTGTGGAATCAGATTCGGATTATTGCCTTGATAAAGATTTGCCACTCTTCGAGGATCCCCCTCAGTATACAGTGCAAGCCACTCCCCCAAAGAAGAGAAAAGGATCAACGAAATAGGAACCACCTATGTTTATTGACAAGAGAGCACAACAAAGATGGGTGCAGGGTATAGGTATGAAAAAATTGCATTTGGAAAGGGCATTCACAGTTGAAGGAGGGCCATTCGAAGAATTGATGACATTCCACTGCTTTGATAAGAAACTCACAAGTGCCCTAGAGTATTGCAATGCAAGTCTAGCACGAGAATTTTATGCCAATGCAAAATTTCTGAATGAAGATGGGGAATTCTATATGCGTGAGAGAAACGGGTACAAATTACAAGTGAAATAATCAATAATCATCTTGGAACACCCAATTTCTCTCATGACCCTTTGCCAATTTTGGAGAACGATGATGACTGTGACTTCGCATTAGCAGAAGAGCTCGCTCCACCAGGAGCTAAATGGGAGTTGAATACGAGTGGTAAACTTAAGCATATCAGAGGAGAGTGGCTGCGAAGTGATGTTAAAATATGGCTCATGTTTGTATTGTCTCGGTTGATGCCCAGTTCAAAATACACTGAGGTGCTTTGTAACAGGTTGCATTTGATAGCAGCTATCCGAGGGAAGAAACCAATTGATGTGGGGAGAAAAATTCTTTCTATTATACAATCTGGGATTGAAATGGATAATGCAGCTTTATATTTTCCTGTCTTGCTTGAGGAGCTTTGTATGGCTCAGGGAGTGGATACCGAGGCTGGGGAATGGCGAAGGAATCCAGGGCCAATTGGGACATCATTGTACATCAAATACCAGGCACTGGAGAAGGAGATGAGAAAAGCAAAGAAAGTTGGAACTAAGAAATCTAAGAGCAAATCTGGCACTTTACCTTCTGAGGCGGAAGAAGAACCACAAATGTATGATTTTAGTGCTTTGCAAGGAACAATACAGGAGTTCCAACATTCTGTGGAGAACCGTTTTTAGGATTTCCAACAATCTGTTGATCAGCGTTTCTCGAACATGGAGGAGAGGTGGGAACGGATGCATGAAGGCATGGATAATATGCAACACGAGTGGTCAACACATGCTTCAAATATGGACCATAAACTGGATGATATGGCCTCAGTAGCACAACAACAGTTTGAAGTACTATACCATCGACAGATGATGATGCAGCTGGCATTGGATAAATGTAACAAGATGGCAGTTTACTATCATAGTGATTCTGGACCCCCAAAACCAACGCCGACATCTGCACAATTAGCTGGATATCGTATTCCAAATCTCTCAATGGATGTTGTTAGTGGCGCTATTCATGAGCTGCCAGCGGGGGTGACTGCAATGCCTTCCCTTCCATCATTGCCTACATTTGGAAGAATCCCTACAATGCCTCTAACTCCAGAGATTGTCCCGAACCCTGAGTTCATGCCAGCAGCGAGGTTTCCATTGATAGCATCTGGCTAACCTCTTAAAGGCCCAGTTCATGGTCCTTTCCATTATGTGGCTCAGCCTTTTGGTGTTCCCTCTTTTGCGACAACAGCTTCTTTGGGTGGTCAATCATTTTCAACGGCAGCCTCATTTGCATCTCCTTCTTCCTCGGCTCCATCTTCATCTTCCCAGGGTGCCCCTCCTTCTTAGACTTTTACATTGCGGACAATGCTTATTTCAAGTGTGGGAGGGTGGAAGATGTGTCAATTGTTGATTTGTTTTTATGATTTGCTTGATGTTGAGGAAATTGCTGTGATTGTTTGATGCTTTGGTTGCTGAAAGAGGGGGTTATTTTTTTTAGCAGCATGTGGGTGCTTTATATTATTGAAAGGGGGGTTCGAATGCTGGGAGTTGTCTTGAAAATTTCCCGACTTTTATATTGATGAGATGTTGTGGATTAGTTCCGAGTTGAAGCTTGTGTGAAGTTTCTTGAAGTTGAAGTATTTCTTGAAGTTCAAGTTTGGAAGTTCTGGGAAGTGAAGCCAAGACATTGTGTGTGATGTTTTCTTTAGAAGTTGAATTTGAATAATTAGTGTAGTTACTATCTTTCTAGTGTGTGGGTAGAGTTGTCTTGAAGATTTCCCGACTTTTATATTGATGAGATGTTGTGGATTAGTTCCGAGTTGAAGCTTGTGTGAAGTTTCTTGAAGTTGAAGTATTTCTTGAAGTTCAAGTTTGGAAGTTCTGGGAAGTGAAGCCAAGACATTGTGTGTGATGTTTTCTTTAGAAGTTGAATTTGAATAATTAGTGTAGTTACTATCTTTCTAGTGTGTGGGTAGTGAGTTTAGTAAATGAATGTTGAATAAAAGTATAGTGGTAGTGTAAGTTTGTGTAAGGTCTAGAACACTTTGCACTAGGCTTTGGCTCCTTTGGAAATCTTTGTTCGAAATTTGTGGTTCATCAAGTTTTATTTTCATTTTCTGTATGCGAAAATGGTTTTTTGTGATCTTTGATTCCAATCTTGATGAAATTGGTACATTTTGTTAGTCAAGGCATCATGTTAAAGTAAGATAGATATGCCATGCTAAAATTTGTTCTCGCATATAGGAGGAAACTGTTTCAATCTGTTCTTGTTGTTATGCATTACTTCAGTTGTTTTGGATGCTCTAGCATAACAGAGTCCTTTAGAGACATTTAGGAACTTTTGGTCACACAAGAAATGATATGGAGAAAAAGCCTTTGGCAATTGGGAATGAAAAGCCGAAATACCCTTGGCAGGCATAATTGTGAAAAAAATAGCCACAAAACCCAGGTAGCTAAGGGGAAAAAGAAGCCAAAAGACCCAGGCAAGCACACCAATGTGTGTAAAAAGCAAAAACAATAAAGTGCAAAAGCAATTGAAATGTGAAATCAATTTAGAGAAGCACCAATGTGCAACCATTGATCTTGTGTGATTTTGAGTTCTTGTGTGTGGACATTGTGATTGTTTATACAAAGAGATGTTTTGGAACAAAAGAAATAATGCATGCATAAAGAGTGGATGAATCAGAGTTCCTCAGCACACACTTGCACGCATGACATTTTGGTCTTTATTTATCGTGCCTTGGTTGATAACTTGTGCTGAAATTTGATAGGTTAGAGTTAAGGATATGTTAAAAGTTTTGATATTGCATGAAAAATTTGTTTTGATGAACTCAAAGGAGAACAAGTTGACAGAGGAATCGAGTCTAGTGTTAAGCGGTTGTGAGTGAGAGTTTGAGTTTGCTTGAGGACAAGCAAAAGCTCAAGTGTGGGGGAATTTGATGAGTTGGTTTTATACCAACTATTTTGTGCTAAATCTCTTGGCTTTTGTCTTGTGAATGATGCAAATATGTGGTGACTTATGTGGTTTTATGCATATATGTGGTTTGATAGTTGGTAGTATTGAAATGGTGCAAAAAAGGGTAAAAATTATGGTAAACAAAGTGATGTGTCTAGGTTGAGAATTAAGGAATTAAAAGTGTTTATTCGGCTAAATTAGGGTTTTTGGCAGTTTGGATGTTCAATTTGTCTTGTGAATAACTCTTTCAATTCTAATCCAATCGATGTGATTTTGGTTGCTATGGAAAGCTCTTTGCGTGTACTTCAATTGTCATGTTTTAACTTTCTTCAAATTCTGTATGCAACCATGAAAACTGAGAGCTTCTTTGCCTTGCTTGGATTAGGGTTTTTAGGGTTTTTCCTTTCTGCCACAGTTTGGTAAAACATGCATATCTTGAGCTTTAGGTATTCAATGATGCTGATTCTTGATCCAATAGAAAGCCAAGAGATAGTTCTAAAACTTCTATGTTTACCATCAAGTCTAATTCAGGTGTTAAGGCACATGTTTTTGGCATGGACGTTGGGTCTTGTGCTGAAATGCATACTTAGCTATTTTAAAGTCTTGCTTTTGCACACACGCACACTCTTTCACCACATACTAGCATTCACATCTTGCAGCACTCTCGCACACACTCACGCTAGAGCCTCGCACATCCTCACAACATCACTCGCACATCCTCACAACATCACTCGCACACACTTGTGCGGCGAGGTCACCAAGCCGCACAACAACCTCGCACACACCTCATAACACTCGCACAAATGCACACTACTCTCACAAGGACTTACGCACATACATTGTGCGGCGAGGTCACCTCGCCGCACAAGCACTTACGCACACACCACCTCGCCACATGAATGCCTCATGCACTCACTACAAGCACGCGCACACTCATGCACTACTCACGCTGCACCTTACACACAACCTCGCCGCATGAGACCTCACACATTTAATGCTCCCCCATGCACACATATGCAGTTAAGCACAACATTCACACCACTCATCTCACTTTTCACACATTTGCACACAACGTCTCCTTTACATTTCATTCTCAACACTTAAGCACAAATTGTACACTACACAACATACGGACAACACATACATTTGCATTTCATTCAACACTTATAGCACTCACACACACGACTCTTCTCATTTTATTTACACACACTCAACACTTAGTCCACTCAGCACACAAACTCAATGTTATTGCATCCTTAAACATACAATTTTCATTTCACTTCTCATTCTTGCAAAATATCGACAACACCAACACTAACTCACAGTTTGAATTCGGATTTCACACATTATATTTCATATTCACTTTACCTCACTCTTAAATTCACTTCACTCTATGTAAATACTCACAACAACAACTCACACACTTTTGTTCACTAAAATCTCACTCAGTCGCACATAAGTGGCGAGACCTCGCGGCAGATTACACGGCGAGGTCTCGCCGCTAGACCTTGCCAGCAATTGTAGTACACGGCGAGACCTCGCCACGAGGTCTTGCCATACACATGCACAACACGGCGAGACCTCGCCGCGAGGTCTCGCCGGCATAATAGTCTTTAGAGTTTTTTGTTTCGTCAATAGAAAGAAAATGGTAAAGTGTTAAGTCGCTGTTTTCTGGCTTTGATTTCAGGGACATGAAGGCCTGGGTTATGAAGGCTCAAAGGCATGAGGAGTTTTCCATTGGCGTGTGAGCTGTTGCTTGAAGGCGCATGGAAGCTGTTGAAGGTGCGGCAAGCCACAGTAGTTAAAGCGTGATTCGGCTTATGCCAGAAGTTTGGTGGATTTTTGTTCTGTTAAAGGCAGTGGCACTCTTGTAATATTGTAGTTATTTTACATTTGCATACTGTTTACGATTCTTGTAACCTCTATATATAGAGGGTTAGTTAACCATTTAGAGGAGGAATTTTGGAGACGAATATTCTAGAATTGCTAACCATCTTTTGAATTTAGAGCGGGAGTTCTTATCTCTCATTTTCTCTCTCTAGATCTATTTTCTCTCTCTAGAGTTTCTTCTCCGAATTCAATTCTGATCGCAAATTTGTACCGGAGATTACATATTGAACTCAATCGAAGCAACATTGGACCTTCCTCTACACTTTAATCGGTGTAATTTCTCAATTTGATGGAATTTAATTGTTTAATGTTGGAATTTAATGCTTACGAGTTGAATATGGAATTTTCTGGCTAAATTAGTGATGTGCTAGGGTTATGATCACATTAATGTGAATTTGAACCGCGAAAAGCTAAGCAATTGAACTAATCTTTAAAGAATTATTCATACTTGTTTGAATTGTTGAAATACGGGAAGTTTCATGCAATTTCACTTCTGTTTGATTGAATTACACTATGTTGGAGGTCGCCATGCCAGTTCAAGGTGTGAAACAACATTAACAGTGGAAATAGTGTGAATAATATACATGATGAATGATATGGAGTTCCTTTGCCTGTTTGTTCTTGTACACGATCTGTGATGTGGTCGACATGCTAATCGAAGATCGTTGAATCTTTAGAATTAGATAAAGGAAGACTTCATGAAGCTAGCTTATCTGAAGACACTCAAGTTAGGCCTCGCCATAGGATACTTGAGAAATTGCATGATTAATAGCTAGAAACATGAAGTTGAGATGTTGCGGTTTGGTTTCATTTCGCTTAGGCCTCGATATGGGAAAAGTGGAGTGTTAAGGGGTACAGAAAACACTGTGGTCGTCATGCTAAGTGTTAGCTAGACTTCTAGGCAACAACGATCTCTTCCTAATTAGTATTTCATGAGGTCAATTGCATAGTAAACGGTTTGAACTCTCAGTAGTCTGATTCAGAAACTCTAGGACATCTGCTAGAATTCCTGTGAATCTCATACGTGAAGCTTATCTGTCATTCTTGCAGGTTAAATTCTGTTTTTAGTGTTAAGTACTGCTTTTACTTTACTGAGTTGATACTGTGAAACTTTTGTTACATTCTTGAGAAACATTTCAAATTCTTGAGCCATTACCTTTCCTGAGGATACTATCCCTCTCATCACATCTACATTAGTGAGTAGGGTTAAATTGTGCAAGTACGCAACATACCTGTCACCATCCTGTTTCCAAACTTTTTTCAGCTCCTTTGAATCTGATTCAAATTCTACCTTCTTGAATCCCATTCCCTTGCAGTATTCAAGCCACCTTCTGCAGGCCATTAGCTCTACCTGTACCTTGGAATAAGTCAGGTTATAAGAAAGCACTTCGATATTCAAGACACCTTTTCCAATGTGATCACGAGCAACACCTCCAATTTTCCATTCCTGACCTGCTTTTAGGGCTGAAAAGTTTACCTTAATCCCCAGTGGTGTCAGGGACAGCCATTTGAGGAAACTAACCTTAGTTCTTCTTTTGATGGTCCAGATAGTATTCCAGAATTGAGACCATTCTAGATCCACCAGATTTCTGATTTTGAATTTGTTAGCAGCTAACTCATTAACAAGTTGGAAGGTGGTGTAGACCAATTGATTTATTTCAGGCTTTGTACTGCTAAAGGTGACTTTATTCCTCCATTTCCAAATATTCCAGCAGATCCATGATGTTATTATTTTTAGCAAAAATCTTTTTACCTTTATTTTTTTAGTGCTGGACCACCAATGATTTAGTGTACCTGTAAAGGAAATAGTATTAGGCCACATTCCTATTTCTGCTCCAAAAATTTTCCATACCTTGGCTGTCATCTAATAGGAGGTAAATAGATGGCTAATTTATTCTTCAGTGGAGCAGCAAAAGGGGCAAACAAGTGGCCCTATAAACCATATTTTATATAAGTTCAGAGCCAATGGTAATCTTTTTCTGATCAGTCTTAGCATAAAAAAGGAAATCTTTATAGGCATGCAATTATCCCAAATATGGGAAGTATAAGGAAATAATGGAGGGTTTACCTCTCTAATTACCTGGTAGGCTGAGTGCAGAGAGAATTGGCCATTACCTGTCTTCATCCACTTCATCTGATCCAGTGAGTCCCTGTCTCCAATATGGATTTCAGAAAAAAAGGATAGGGGGATCTGAGGGAATTGTTCCAGAATTTTTTGCATATTCCAGCCCTGTGGTCCTAAGCACTCATTCACATTTTGTTGTCCCTGAATCTGGAAGATATCTGCAATTCTTCCCCTACCATTCCATTTGTCCCAACACAAGTTACACTCTCCTTTTCCAACCTGAAACAGAATATGATCCTCCACTTTGGCAGCTGTTTTGAGCATCTTTTTCCAACTGTTTGAGTCACCCCTATGGAGCTGAAGTTGAAGAGGATGGGACTTTCTACAATATTTTGCCCATAGAAATCTGGCCCATAGGGTGTTTTGTTGCCTAAATCTCCACCATAACTTGTATAGGTGGGCTTTGGCAATATCTTTAAGTTCTATAAATCCTATACCCCCCTCCTCATATGGCAGACATAAGTTTTCCCACTTAATCAAGTGATACTTGTCAATTCTTTCGGAGGAGGAGCACAGAAAATTAGACATCATTGCTTCCAGCTGATTGATCACCTTTTTTGGAATGGATGTGCTCTTTATAGTATAACATGGAATAGAGGATAGCACACTTTTAATGAGGGTTATTCGACCTCCCATTGACAAAAAATTTGTACTCCAACCACCAATCAATTGACTGAATTTCTGCATTATATTATCAAAATGGATAGCTGGAGTTCTTTTAAAGTGGAGAGGGAGACCTAGATATTGGGTAGGGAAAGACCCTCTACAATATTTGGTGAGTCTCCCAATCATGTGTTTCCTTTCGGTGGGAGCTTTGTCACATATTATGTAACAGCTTTTTGCCGAATTTATCCTTTGTCCAGAGACTGCCTCATAATGACTAAGTTTTCCCATAACTTTCTTAATGGAGATGGGGCTAGATGAAGAGAAGATAATGATGTCATCTTCATAGGCTAAGTGAGTAATCTTAGGACAGTCTCTAGGAGTAAAAACCTAGTCCTTTCCTATGGTTGCAATTGAGGTCCCTTGACAAATATTCAGCATTTAAGGCACAGAGGAGTGGGGAGATGGGGTCACCTTGCCTTAGTCCTCTAGTGGTCTTAAACCAGCTGTTTGGGGATCTATTAATGATTATAGTAATCCAAGAATTAGAGATTAATCTCCATATGATATCTATCCACACTTCCCCAAATCCTAAGGATCAAAGTACTCTCAAAAGGAAAATCCAATTGACCTTATCATAGGCTTTCTCCATATCAAGCTTTAAGGCCATATTATCTACCTTTCTCTTTCTATTAAATGTTGAAATTAGCTCATTAGCTAGCAAATAGTTGTCCGTGATCGATCTACCCTTTATGAGTCCACTTTGGTTTTCTGAGATAACCTTGGGTAATACTCTTGCAAGCCTAGTAGCCAACAACTTGGAGATAATTTTGTTAAAGAATGAGCAAAGGCTAATCGGTCTAAAGTCTTTATTGGATTTTGGGAATTAGGACTAAGGATGTGGCAGTAATGGCATTTGGTAACTCTCCTCCATTTATGAAATATTGGACAGCTTCTAAAAGGTCCTGCTTAATGATTTCCCAAGATTTCACATAGAAAAAACCAGGAAATCCATCAAGTCCAGGAGCACTATCTTTGTTCATGGAATGGACAGTGTCATAAACTTCCAGCATTTCAGGGATTCTGGTTAGCATCTCTCTATCTTCCTCATTTAGGCAACAGGTAAATAGGCTACTCTTAAAGTTAGGGATAGTAGGTCCAGCAGAAAACATATTTGTGAAATGAAGAGTAGCATTCTTTGCTATTTCTTCCTCTTCCTCTACCCATTCTCCATGCGGAATTTTGATCTTGTGTATGTATGATATCGCATGTCTCTATTTTACATAAGCATGAAAAAACTGGGTATTTCTACCCTCCTTTCTATTCCACTTTAAATTAGCCTTTTGAGCCCAAAATTGTTCCTCTAGACCTAAGTGGAACTTTGCCTTCGCAGCTGCCTGATTTATTACTCTCTAGGGATAGGATCTACTTCATCTACTTGTTCTAATCTTAGTAGCTCTGCTTCTGCTTCTGCATTTTTGGAGAAGAAATTAACACATGTGCCAAAATTCCACTGTTTTAGGGCCAATTTGACTAACTTCAGTTTCTCACAGAAAACTCTTAAGGGGTTACCAGAAACTGATTTGGACCAAGCTTCGCTAATCACTCTAAGGCAGTCTTCATGGTCTAACCAAAACTTTTGAGAGCGAAATGCTTTCTTAGGTCCTGGTTTGCCTTTATTGATAGAGAGCAGCAGTGGGGCATGGTCAGATGGAGATCTAGCTAGGTGAGAGATATGTCATTGGAGGTTCTTTCTCAAAAATTCTAGGTTCATCAAGCCTCTATCTAGTTTTTTCCAGATCCTATGTTTCCCGTCCCTATTTGGCAAGGAGCGTCGTCTACCCTTGCAATTTTACCCAATATCACCAAAACAAGTAGTAGTGGCAAGCAGGATGGTATCCAACAGGGAGAGGATTGAATTAAGAATTGTAGAGATGATAGAATAAAAAGTGTTCAATAAAGCAAGCAGCAAGTATGAGCAAATACGTAAGTCAATCAAGAAGTGAAATGGTGCTGCCTTGAGGTAGGTCAGTGTGACGACTCTATTTGATTATCCTTGACTAGTGTAAGAACATGAATGACCGGGTCGCTGTTCTAGTGAACTTAGGGTTGATCTCCTTATAAGACTCACAATCCTAATTCACCCTGCTCCTCTCATCTCCCCTTGGTAGGGCAAGACCTAGGCTCAGCTTCCTAATTCCCGATCCCTACCTGACACTGGAACCCCAACTCCCTTCTTCCTTTTACTCTCGTGAGCCTTCACACTCCCCTCCTTGCCTTGGGTTTCATCTCCCACCAGCGTGGTCTCCTCACTGACCTCTTTCTCTGGGGCTTCCTCTCCTTCTTTTCTCTTATGACCATTTAGCTCCTTTCCAGATCTCAATGTGATGGCATTGCAGACCTCTGGTCCTTTACCTTTGGGATTCGGCTCTGTATCACTTGGGAGGGCGCCTTGCGGTCTTTGGTGGCTGGCCTTAGCCAACTGTCCCATCTGCATACCAATGTTCTTGATGAAAGCCTCCACGTTTTTCACTTGAGTTTCCAGTGTGGATGTCCTCTTCTCGTACATGTCCATTTTTCCCAGAATTTCATGGAGCAAATCATCGGTTGACTTCCTCTGTTCACGGTTGCTTGACTCTCCACTCTGATAATACTGCCTTTGCTGATTACTCTGTCCCCAGTTGACTTGGCCTGACTGATTTCGATAACCACCTCCGTACTGCTGCTGGTGGTTGTTGTAATTGGCGACATACTGGACTGATTCTTGTGTGAGCTCGCACTCGTCCGTGTGGTGATCTCCCTTACACAGCCCACACATCAACACGGGAGCAACCTTGGCAGACTTTATGTTCTGGATTTGTCTTGTGAGGGCCTCAACTTTTGCTTCCAAGGATGTCTCCTCATCCAGCTCTAGTACGCCCCGTTGCTTACTCGCAGGCATCTTTCTAGTTTCAGGGAACAGGAATTCATCGTCTACAATTGAGTCAAAAAGTTCTCTGACCTCAGGAATGCTTTTATCTTTCAAAGCTCCATTGGCGCCGGCATTGACCATTAGTGAGGACTCCGGTAATAGACCTTTAAAGAATATGTTCAGCTCCCTGACCTCCCCAAGGTCATTGTTTGGGCATTGGCGGAGCAAATCGTTGAATCGATCCCAGGCTTCCTTGAAGGTCTCGCCATCCTGCTGCTGAAAGTTGCGGATTTCCAACCTCATTCTCTCCAACTTCGCTGGAGGAAAATACTTAGCTAAAAAATTTCGCTCAAGTTCCTCAAAGGTAGATATAGCAGGACCACCAATAGAGTTAAACTAGTGCTTCGCCTTCCCTTTCAAGGACAGTGGGAAGAGCACTCTCCTCACATCATCTGGAGTCACTCTTTGCAGCTTGAATGTGTTGCATAGTCCTAGAAACCAATCCAAATGCTCATTAGGGTTTTCGTTGCCCAAGCCTTGAAAGATCTGCCCTTGGGTGATCATGGACACAATTTGTGTCGGGATTTGATAACTTTCGACGTCTATTCCCTGGTGATTGTTCCTCCGCTCAAAGTTTACTGCGAAATGGTCCCCAAACCGAGGTGGTTGGGGCTGAGGTCTCTCCTCATTGTGCTCAGCCATTTCAATAACCCTTCTACTTTGCCTCAAGGTTCTCTGCAATTCTAAGTCAAGTGCAAATTGCGGAGCTTCCCCTCGTAGCCTTACTCTAGGTAGCATAAACTGTGAATTCTCACAAGAAAAGGAAACAGCACTAGAACAAAAGATCAGTAGAACAAAATTAACAGAGACAAGTAATGAAACAACAAATCAACAATTTTAAATAAGAATTCGTAAAGTAACAAACAAAGTAAAACTATCACAAACAACTCTCAACGCTGTGCCTCTCCCCGGCAACGGCGCCAGAAATTGGCAAGGAGCGTCGTCTACCCTTGCAATTTTATCCAATATCACCAAAACAAGTAATAGTGGCATGCGGGATCGTATCCAACAGGGAGAGAATTGTATTAAGAATTGTACAAGTGATAGAATAAAAAGTGTTCAATAAAGCAGGTAGCAAGTAAGAGCAAAGACGTAAGTCAATCAAGAAGTGAAATGGTGTTGCCTTGAGGTAGGTCAGTGTGACGACTCTATTTGATTATCCTTGACTAGTGTAAGAACATGAATGAGGGGGGCGTTCTTCTAGTGAACTTAGGGTTGATCTCCTTATAAGACTCACAATCCTAATTCACACTGCTCCTCTCATCTTCCCTTGGTAGGGCAAGATCTAGGCTCAGCTTCCAAATTCCCGATCCCTACCTGACACTAGAACCCAAACTCCCTTGGACAAGACAGTCAACCAAAGTCCAAGTTCTAATGTTCAAATAATCCTAAGTCTTTCCATTACATTAACTTCAATTGTCATTGGTAATGCACAACTGACGTTGCATCCTTAGACAGATCATAGGACTCATTCAAGTTGTTCCTTATTCCAGTGATGTTATTTCAATTTCTATTAATAGCACTAAATTGACCTCAGTGGTACTGCAAGTCATATAAAGGGCCTAGGCGTGAGTGAGTAAGTATTGAAATAAAGCATCAACAAGATATAAGAAATAATATCAAACATGTAATATGCAAAACAAATAACTCAAATCAATTTAGAGTCATCACACTTAATCCCTCAAAGCAACAACCTAATGTTTAGCCAATCATGTTGATCGGCTTTGAAAACAAGTTTGACAAAGCCAGATCAAACATAGCTATTACAGAAAGATAAAATGGAATGATCTCCACTCTGATCTCCTTCTTCTCTTGAAACCCTAACTCTCTCGATTGATCTCCGTTTTTGGCTCTCGAAAGCTCCCTCTCAAGCCCTCCGTCCAGCCCCCCGTCATGCCCTCCTCTGGCTTTTATAGTTTTCTCTTCATGTCCTTGCCAAGTGAGCTTCCTGGAAGTTTCCTTGCTATGCCCGGATGTTGACACGTGCTCCTGTAAACATAAGCGAAGAATGTAGTGAAGACACGTGTATTAAAAAATAAGAATGATGAGGCAAAATATTAAATGTATTAGATGCTGTGTTTGCTACACGTGCTTGGACCAAATGTGGAGTGTAATGTATACTAGATGCATGAAAAAATCCCTAAGTAAAAATCTAACAAAGGCAAAGTATAACAAAGAACGAAAATATGACAAAGGAAAAATGTAACAAAGACCAAGTGCAGAGTGTGCAAATGTGAGTGAGGCGGGCGCGTGGTGCGCCCGCCGTGAGGATGGCAGCCGCCGTGTGAGTGGCGGGTGCCATGTGCGCCCGCTGTGCTGTGCGTGTGCGTGTGTGCCCGCCGTATGTGTGGCAGTCGCCTAGTGCGACCGCCGTGTGTGAGGCGGGCGCCTAGTGCGCCTGCCATGTGCGTGGCGTGTGTGTGTGATGTGTGCAAGTGTGTGTGAGTGTTTGGCAAAGTGTGAGTGCTGTGCAAGTGTTGTGGTTGTGGACTTCCTAAAAGGCTTGGAGGTCAGTGACTCGCAAGATGGCTTGGAGGTCGATGGTGTGCATGACCAAGTGTTGTGCCTATTTCAAACATCAAAGCATCTTCAGCGTTTTTGCAACACTTAGCCATTTTCACCCCAATTTCCAAATCATGCAGTTATAGCACACAGTCAACATAACAAGCATTATTTCGGCACAAAGTCCATAGCAAAAGATAAGGAAATTCACACAAATAAGTCGGCAAAATACCGACTTATCACTATTATTGCACCAAGTGAACTTGGCACCAGTAGATTGGATTTCAGAAAGGCATTCCGATGAGATAAATTCAGTTAGTTCTTTTGCCTCTTTTCATGGAAGGTCTTTCCTCCTTTTTTCTCTTCTCTAGACCTAATTCAATTCCAGTCCCCCCAAGCAATCCATGGCATGTTATAGGCATTTAATTTAGCAAGTGATTCCCATAGGTCCATTCTCTCTCTTGTCTTACACATGGCATAAACATTGGAAACAAGGATTGGCTCAGGCAGGTTGGGGTGATTAATCTGCAGGGTGATCTACTGATTGTGGTTATCAATTACGGAACAGTTTATTGGTTTTTTAAACATGATCCAAATAGAATTAGCCGAGTTAGATAGGGCAGAATCAAAATTCAGTTTTTTCCTCAGGATTTCTAGCCTTGATACACTTATAAATGGTTCAGAAATAGCAAGAAATTCACAATTATGCTCACAAACAATTTTTTTTAATTTTCTGAAGTTGGGTTTTTTGTTAATGCTCTTAATATTCCAAAATAGGCAATTAACCATTTAAACATTTCTAGCTAGGGGAGTACCTGCTTTCTTTTCTCTGAGCCATCTTGTTGAGGATTGCTCTGCCTTGTGTCTTTTGTCATTATCTTGTTCTTTCTTCTCCCCCATCTTTTGCTTGCCCTGCTTGTGTTCAGTCACTTGCGACTGAGGCCCTTTCCTTCTTCCGTCTATTTTAGGAGTTAGTTCCCCCTTGAAGGGTTATGAATACCTTCCTCTTTCCCAATTTGGGAACTTACCATAGTCTCCTCCTGGTTCTCGTCAGATGAAGTTTCCACCTGCAAATCCACAATAGAGGGAATCTTAGGAAAGTTACTAGATCTTATACCACCTTTACTAACCTGGGGGGTCTCCTCGATGCTATTAAACGGTTCAGATAGAGGCACAGGGCCACTTTGTGACAAAATTATGTTATTCTCGGGTACAGGATTATTAATAGATTGCTCCCCTTTTATTTCCTACTTCCTTGATTTCACATTCTCCTTTTGACGAACTTGATTCCATTCCCTGTACCAAGTGGCTTCGTTGCTCACTTTCTATCATGGACTTCTGATTAGGGGAGGGACCTTGTGCCGTATCCTTTGGAAGCTGCTCAGAGTTCGAGTTCTCATTCATTGTATGACCTGATACCTCCAGATTAATTGGGGGAGGACTTGTAACATTGATCCTCTATGTTGTTTGAGCAATTGGGACTACCTTAGGAGGACTTACCTCCCCCGGGGTACCCTGAGCTTGGGCTTCTTACTTGCAACTTCTGGGCTATCACCAATTAGAATTAGTGCACCTCCATCATTCCCCGGAGGTTCATTTTCCTGCTCCTGACTGCCATTATTTAAGATGGGCTCTTTGATCACTGTGGGTTTATTATTGGGATTTCCCATTATAGGCATCTCAGTGGCATTTCCTTGAACACCTTCAATGGGAAACGTTCTTGGATCCCTCGGGAGGGACTGATATGTTACTATGGGTTCTCCTCCGTACCTCCCAGAGGACTCAGGGAGATCTTCCTCGAGGAAGATAGTCACACCAATTTTGCTCATAGGCTCTTTACCCTTTTGAATCTGAGCCAGATTGGTATTTGTCTGGGTACTCGCACTGACGGGCTTTCCTTTGTTCCTTTGTACCAAGGTCCATTATTTGGTATTTTGATTACGTGTTTGAACCTCTGATCTTGCTAGCTTCTTCCCATCTGCTTTGGTAAGCTTCAAGATATGTTTTTGTGGGTTGCAGTTCTTGAGATCATGACCTAGCTTCTTACACCTGGAGCAGTAGAGAGGCTTATCTTCCACTTCCATCATTTGCCATCTTCTATTTTCCTTAGAACCAATCCAGATTCTAGTAGGGACCTCTTTAGTAACATCCAGTTCAATACATACCCTAGCTTCGCTAGGGCGTGTGATGTTTGTCGCAGAAGCAGTGGTTGCATCTAGTTTCAGTGGTCTTCCAGCTACAGAGGCAAGCGCATACAAGTACTCCTTTTTGAACAGGTGGAGAGGTAGCCATGGGAATCGGATCCAAACTGGAGCTGTTGAAGGTTCAACTATCGGGTCGAAATGTCTGGTCCACTTGAAGATCCGGGCAGGGAATCCATTAAAATGCCAAGTCTTTCTTAACCATAACCTTTGGAAATCTTGCTCGTTCTCGAATTTGAATAAAACATGACGTGAATCCAGAAGACCAACATGGCATTCACCCAAGAAAGCCGCTTCCAATACCTCTTTTCTTATACCCACCATTGATGGTCTACCCTATGAGAACTTTCCCACCAAGGTCCAACGGAATGCATCTGCTAGTTTGTCTTCTTCCTCGGCAGATAAGATTAGGGCCGGTTCCCCTTTGTGAAGGGATATTGGAATTTTTTGTTCAATGGATGCGAAAGATGTAGAATGATCAAGGTCAGAGATTGGGGATGAACCTACCGCCTCTTTGTAGGTTACAGGAGGTGGATTTCCCCCTCCCTCCGCCATAGGCGGTTGTCAAGGTGGAGGGAGCAGTTATCAAAGTATGTACGTTAGAGAGAGGATAAGGCTAAACAGTCATGTAATTACTAGAGGTTAATGTTTTACCGGGGCCAATTTTTTCGAAGCGAGTGAGGATTCTAGAGAGAAAATTTTGACTCACATAACATGACATGAATTTGTGATATATTCTATTTTACTGCCATTAAATAGCAAGATGACTATTTAACACATGAAGAAGAGAAGAGAGAGATGGGAAAATAGTTGAAAATTTCTATGGTTTGCTCATGTTGTAGATTTACAACATTGCTTGTTTGATTGTTTTAGTTATCAATGATATCATTGAGGCTATTATTACTATATATGTTATCTGTATCTATTTGTTCATTTTATTCTTGGTTTGCAGTCGGTGCAAACATGCCCATCAGTCAGTTGGATCAACACTGAGTTAGAGCATATCATGAAGCCTAGAGGCAAGATATGCAAAAGGTTTTTGACAAGTACATATTGTTTTGCAAGAAAGCAGGGGTAATTTTCCTTTATTCTCGTTCTCCAGTTACTGTTAGTTTTTAACTTGATTGAGTCAGGATTTGATATCACTACACAACTGCTGTTTCTCTTTTCCATTTATCTTATCTGATAGCAAAATTATTTATTGGTTATTTTATCTTCACAGACAAAATAATATGTCGCTCATTATTGTATTCTTTTAAGCTCCAAGCAGAGAAACTACACATTGAGATGAATACCATTGAAAAGTGCATTGTGGAACTAATATCTCTTCACGGTATCAAGAAGCTTGTAATGGAAGGAGCAGCTAGAGGACATTATTCAAGGTAAGAATTCTAATTTGCTTAAATTTCTTGATTTGAAATTTTCAGCCATCATTACCTCATGTCAATTGATGTTCCATTATCAGTAAGTTTTAGCAACAGAAAAATCACATAAGTTGTCTGCCAGCCCATTACGATAATATTTTTCATGCAGTGTAAGTCCTCAAGACCTCTTCTTTCCCTACATTCACTAATTGGCATAAAAAACCAAGATTAATTTAGCCTCGAGAGTATCAAAGAAAATTTCTTGTAAGAAATTTGTAAAATTCATATCTCCGCTCCCTGAAAACTTTGAATCAGCTTGTTGTGATATGAAGATTCATTTAATTCATCAGAATTATGCTTTTTCGCTCTATTTTTTGTCTATTTATTTTTGGGGAAGGGGAGGGGGTGGAGGATTGGTTGTGAACACAAAATTGGTACCTAAAAAGTTAGATAATGTGGAAGCAATATTGTAAACATATTAGGAGCTCCTCCAAAATTTAAAACCCTCGACTAGTTATTGTTGACTAAATAGTTGATTTAGTTCTTTATGATCATTTAAGTATTAATGGAAAAATGTAGGTGTTCATAAGTGTTTTGATATTCGCTACTATTGTAGGAGACTACTGGAGCCTAGATCTAAGAAAGCAATCTATGTGTGCCAACATGCTCTTGCTGTCTGTCAAATTCGGTTTGTATTCAAGGGATACCTGATTCATACAAGGTAGGTTTTCATATGTAAGTTCTTCTATGTATCTTTTAGTGAGGCTTTCTCCTGGGTACATTTTCCATATTTTGGAGAAATGGATGGATCACTTGTTTGTGGTTACTGTATTTCCAAAGCAGTTATAATCTAGAAGTTTAAGAATTGTGAGTTAATTGCTAAACTGTCTCTTGTTGTAACTTGCATACTGATATTGCAATTTGTAATTTGTGCAGGGAAGCTAAGTCAATTGGAGTCAATATGGAGGTTATGTCTCCATCACCTCAGGCTAATCCAAGTACCAAAACTGGACAATCTCATTCCTTGAGATCAAGATCTGTTCATGAAGGGTCAAATGATCAATTAAGGCCATTAGAAGCAACTTTTGATTTTCGTTGAGTAAAGCCTGACAATCATGGCACAAGTTTTTATGAACTTTCTTCCTATGAAAGAATGGGGACTGTAAACCCTTGTATTCAGCCAGGTATTGAAGGGGGCATTGATATTTGTGATGGCATATCGCAAAGAAGTCCTTTGGTTGTTGGACCATGCAGCTTCAATCTCCATTACTAAGATAGAGAGGAGTGGAAATGAGTTAGAGGGAGATGTACCACATCATTCTGACGAAGATTATTCTAGCATATCTCTTCATCGCCAAGTGACAGTAAATAGAACTTCCTATTGTAATAGTTGTTGGCTACCGTGCGCAGTTATCATTCTGCTCTTTAACTTGGCAATAGTAGCTCCTGCATGATCGTGGGATTTTATGGGCAAAAAACTATGAGGTATCCATTTCCTTGAATATTCGGTCTAAACTAAAAGAAGAAAAATATTGATTCTAATTCTATTCTTCTAGATGGAAGAAGGAATACTGATAAGTTGGTTTTATACCAACTTAGATGTGTTATTTCACTTAGCTTTTGACTTATTTTTCATGCAATTGTGTAGTGTTATGTGTCATTTTGTGTATTTATGTGGTTTACAACTTTGTGTGCTAAAATGAGAAAAAGACCAAAAATGATGATTAAATGAGACAAATGTGTGTCTTAGGTTAAAGAACAAGGAAAGAACTAAAAAAGGTTTGATATTAAGTTTGTGGAGTTTGAAGAATGCCATAATATGCTTATTTTGTAGTTGGGCAGAACGGATAGTGCACTTCATTTGAGTGTAACTAATCCAAATGATGAGATCTTAGATGTTCTGGAAAGCTCTTTGAGTGTATTTCGATTCTTATGTTTTAACTTTCTTCTAATTCTGTGTGCAAGTTTGAGAAACGGGAGCTTATTTGTGATCCCTACTTCAGGTTTTCAATGTTGACTTCACTGTCACAGTTTGGTAGATTTATCATATCTTGAGCTACGGACCTCTAATAATGCTGATTCTTAAACCTATGAAAAGCCAAGAGAAATATCTAAAACTCTTATGTTTACTACAAAGTCCAATTTGGAGGTGAAAAAACACATATATTATAGAAGTGAAATGTTGTACTGGAAAGGGAAATTGCACGGCAACTCGTCGCCATGAAAACAATTGCAAGGCGACGCATCGCTGCAACGCGTCGCCATGAAAACCATTGCACGGTGACGCGTCGCCATGAAAATATTTTCAAGCCACGATGCGTGGCCATGAAATTTTCTCCTCGCCACACTTTAGTATTTTTGTCATAACGTTCTTGTCCGATCTTCGAATTAAGTGATTCAAATAGCTATGAAAAGCTAATACCTAGGGCTGCAACTTTCATGTTTTAAGTTTTGCCTAATTCACAAAGCATCAGGACCAGATTTTGGTTGGAAGTCGCCGCACACTCCTCGCACATCGTCGCACAGGTCGCTGCACACTCCTTGCACATCAGGCACCAGGTCGCCGCACACTCTCCCGCATAAGCGCTCATTCTCGCGTGCGCATGCGTGCAGCGACTTTGCACTAGCCGAGCCCGCATGCGTGCGGCAATCTCGCACCAGCCGCGCGAGCATGAGTGCGGCGACCTCGCACCATGCGCTGCTACACCCGCAAAACACACACTGCATTGCCACAGTTCAGTAAAATGGTCATAACTTTATGATTTTAGCTCCAAATCGAGTGGTTCAATGTGCTATGTTTAGCTAAGAGTCTTGTCTACAATGTGGATGATCTATATTTTCTAAGACTCGACGTGAATCAGGGGCTAAATGGGAGAGAAAGATGATGCATGTGCAATCGTTTACACCTAGCTCACACACTTCATACACCTCATGAACCACTAGCATTCACTCTTTTTGCACACAATCATCATTCCATTTGCTGCATGCATTCACTTCACTACAAGCTTTTTAACATATACTTCACACATTCCATTTTCATATGCGTTTACACGGTGAGGCATCGCTGCGATGCCTCGCCATACACACACTTACATGGCGATGCATCGCTGCGATGCGTCGCCATGGAAAATTCGTGCACGGCGACGCATCGCTGCAATGCGTTGCTGTGATAATGATCAGGTTGCAAATGCTAAAATTTTTCAAACTGTATAATTCTTGTTCTTGTGCAGGGATCATGGTGGAGTGGTTGCTGTAGGCGCGAAGGCGTACGGGGATGATAAAGGCGTGGAGGTTCTGGGCTCAAAGGCGTGGATGGATGCTTTGCACGATTTGCATTGTGGACAATTGATATATGCAGTGGAATTTCTGTAATATTGTAGTCATTTTACGTTTGCGTATTGTTTACGTTTTGTAATCTCTATATATAGGGGAATTTGTCATTATTTTAGGGGGAGACTTTTCGACTTTGGATAGATTTTAACAGACTTGATTTTGTGTTTTGGATTCTGATTGCACCTTTGTGCCGATTACTACATTCCGATTCTCAATTGACAAAGCATTTGACAATTCTACATACTTTAATCGGTAAATTTGTCCAATTTGGTGGGAATGAATTGCTCAATGTTGTATTGTGATGAATATGTGATGAAAATGAAGTTTTTCGGCTAAATCGTGTGATGTCCTAGGGTTTCAACCGGATGAATGTGCAATTAGACTACATGAAGCTCTGTAATTAACACAATCCATAAAGAATGAGATCATACTTGTGATTAATGCATGAATCTTGTTAAGGTTCATTTATTCGTGCTTTTATTGACTGAGTTGTGCCTCGATTGTGGTCGCTATACTGAGTTGAGGTCAGATTCATTGATAGGAGTAAGAATGCATGAAATGAGAACCTAAAGTATGATAATCGAGTCTTCTCACTTGTTGTTTGATCATGATTTGAGATGCGGACCATGCCGGTGAAAGTTCATTGAAACCTTAGAAAAGAGTGAGAAGAGACTTTCTATGGGCTAATGAAGACAAACGAACCTAGGTCAGGCCTCGCTATGGGAAGACCTTAGGATTAGCATGCTAGAGTAGCGAGTCTTGGGAAGTTGAGATGCTGCAGTTTCCAACTATCATTCTTAGGCCTCGCCATGGGAAAGAGTGGTGTAAGGGAGTGTAAGATAACATGCTGTCGCCATGCTGATGGTATTTTAGGCTCCTAGGCAGCTAGATCTCCTCTCTTTTCTACTTGAGTGTCAATTGCATTGCATTAGGTAGTCTATAGTGCACTCATCCTGTATAAATAACCCTAGGATGTTTGATTAAAACTTTACACTACATCTCTTTGCATTTATTGGTTTTGCATTTCTTCTGTTTGTTCTTTCTTGTTCTTTTTGCTATTGATATCATCTGTTTAAGTCCTTTTACCTCTCTGTTCTTGTTGTTATTTTCACTAGTTCTTGAAAATTTATTCTTTGTGACACCATTACAGCTACATTCTGAGAGTTCTCGAAACCAATCCCCTTCCCTGTGGAACGATACCTCTCACTACTACTACAGTAGTTTAGGGTAAAATTGGAGCATACGACTTTAGCTTGTCAAAGACGCCACAGTTCTGGTTCTCAAGGACATAATAAGCATAATACTTGGCGATATCATCCCTGCTAATGCTTGTTTGCTTGAGGGAGATCCTTTGAAAATTGACTAGGTGAGTGTCCTTTTTGGTTTCTTGGCCTTCTACTCCTTTGTGGTCTATATGTCCGGCTCTAAAAGAGGTACTTCCTGTTTCTACTTGTTTCTCTGCAATGACCTATAGTATGTGTTTATACTTTTCTAGAGTAATTTTTTTTATTTTCATTAGTTGCACTTTACCAAGGACAGTTAACTTTGTTTTCATATATTTAGTGCTTATGTTGTTCTAGAATTCTGCACTTTAGTGATAGTATTGAGATTGTCAAATTGGGAAGTTTTGTGCTGAAAAATAAGGAATTGATGTGTAATTGAGTTTTCTTAACATGTCAAAGAGTTACTTTTTAAATGGAAAAATGTTGCTTTATATGGATGGGAGATTTCTTGAGGGAGGTTTTAACTGGAAGAAAATTTTAAAATGTTGCTGGGAGTGAAATTATTTTTCTCGTAAATCGAATAGAAATTCCATTGGTAAAGGTAAACTTTCCTTGCACCTTTCTGGGCTTGTATTGTTTTAGAGATTCAGCTCTGGGATGCTCCTTGTTTATTGGTTTTAGTGGGCTAATGCAGGTATTTAGACCAGTGAAAAATGCAGACTTATGCCATTTCTACTGAGGTTCCTAAATTCAGCAACAAGGACAAGTCATTCGTATTCCAATTCTTAGTGAAACATGAACAAAACAAGAGGTAAGAAAACTTATCATTATATGACTTTTAGCAGAATTCATAGTAATAAGGTATATATGGTTCTAAGTATTCCCTCAGTTTCTTTAGGGTTATGGTTCTAATGGATTTTTAAAATATTTTCTAATTTTTTCCTTTTTATTTATGGTTTTTTTCCATTTTTTCATTACTGCCATTCTAAAGATTTATTATTTTCCTAAAATATCAATCTAGAGTAGCTAATCATAGTGTCATAGACTCTATTCAGTTTCAATTTTTGATTTCTTATATTTCATTATGATTCTCTGTTTGTGTGTTTACAACAAAGGATTTATTCCTCTTTTAGTTTTTTGAAAATTCTAAAACGACAGTAATTTTTGGGCTGTATATTCTTCGAGTTTTGCCATTTGCTGGTAGTTTGAATGTTTATAGGGTGTTGAATAGTGCATTGTGTCTTGCCACATGTGCCATGCTGTTGGAAGCTTTTATATCTTTTGAATTTGGTTATATATATTACCAAATGATGCAAGTAGAATCCTTCAATTGATATATTATGTGTTTGGGTGGAGGTGGAATGTTTAACTAAGATTTTGTACAATTTGTGTTCTATGCTAAATTCTGTCTCACAGATTATCGTTTGAAAATTTATGATGTCATTAGAGTTTTTAGCATTACGGGTCTAGGTAGTTATGGTTGATGAAAAGAAAATAGCTGACACGAGCTGTCGTGGGCTCGTCAATTTAACCTAAACCACTATGTAGTAGTGATGAAGGATCGTCTCCACAAGGAGAGGGTTATGTATCGATTTCAATTATGATAGCAAAGAACAACGAAATGATATTACTCGAACAGTCTAACACTGAACAAGCTAAATGAAACAGGAAATAATCGGTATGGAAAAATGCGTTGCCTCAAGGGGAAACAATTAGCATGGATTTCTGTTCATTATCATGGACTTGTGTATTATGTGAGGGGACTGTCTACCAGTGATGTGAGGTCGATTGGCCTGTTGGCCCTCACAGCTCCAGATCACAAATACCCTAAATCTTCTCTTGCTAGAGCAAGATCTCGGTTCCTAGTAATACCCTAGATCCCTATACTATAGGCCAATTCTAGTTCTAATCTCAACTGACTCCCTTGGTAGGGCAACCAACTAAGTTAAGCATTCGAATTGAACCATACAGATAAACTCAGTCCTTATCATGTAATTGACCTTAAGATTGTCATTTGGCAACACACAACCCAGATCACAAAGCAATTAGGTAATTGAGACTCACAAGACATAGATTTCAATTCATTACAGGTTTTATCCAATTGACTTAGGTAGATCCACATAGATCTCAGTGGGTACCGCAGATCAATTTAGGATTTGGATGAAATTAAATGAACCCATTGATATAAAAACAAGCAATGAACATCAATCAAGATTTGTCACAGATAAATTATATTTCAAATGTCTCAAACGAACTAGAAATCCATACAATTAAACCCTCAAGGCAACACTATGAGTCTAGCCGATCATGATGATCGGCTCACAATCCATGATTACAATCAGAAAGTTCAAGATACAAACTATCCCCCGTCTCTATTCAGCTCTCAATCGTTCTTTTAGGGTTTGGTATCTTGCTGTAGAATTTTTTCTCTCTCTTTCTCCCCGACTGTCTCTTTCTCTCTCCATCTTCCTCCTTTTATCCCTTCCTCGTGTCATTCTTGATCATGTTGTGTGAGTAATCTTTGCTCCCCTCCTTTATTCTTGCACGTGTCCTGTGTTACACCAATCAGAAAATGATATGATTTCACGTGGTCACCCCAATGACTTAAACATTAAGAATCAGAAATACACAATTACAAACACCTAGTGAACATGTCAATTGCTATGCTTATGCTTTGCGCATTTGGTGTATGTAACGTGCCTTGCCTTATGTGTTCACATGTTTGTAATACTATGGTGACATTGAGTGTGACAATGTATGACTTGTGAGCTAGTGCATAGATGAAGTGAGTGGGTGAGCTATGTGCTGAGCATCAGTGCAATGAGAGTGAGTAGTATAATGAATTTAGTGTAAAAAATTACATGAGTGTGTGAGGTGCGTGAGATGGTCGGCCGTCGGGACTGACGGCCGACCAACCCGGACGGCCGACCAAACGGTCGGCCGACCAAGGGTTGGCCGACCTGTGTGTGTTTGTGTGTGTTGTTTTGTGTTGTGTGTGTTTGTGAAGGTTGTGAGTGAGTGAAATGCAAGAGAGTGTTGAAGGTATGTAAATGTATGAATGTGTATGCATTTATGTGAAGTGCTAGTGTAGGTGTTTGATTTACAAATTCAGTGCATGCACAACTCATTTCATGTCTCGTTAACACTTCATATCACAAAACCATTTTCATCATACGTTCATTCATCACACTGCATTCAAAACATCAACCAACCCAAACCAACCTGTGTGTGTTGTGTGTGTGAGTCGGCCGACCGTTTGGTCGGCTGACCAACTGTGAGTGTGTGTTGTGTGTGTTGTGTCGGTGGTTGTGAAGTGTTGGTGTGCTAATGTATGTGATTTTGTAAACCTTGTGAAGCACAACATGTTTCTTAGTTCATCCTTCATCACACAATTGCATCAATTCATGACACATTTTCTCAACACTCTACCAATTTTCACATTTGATAGCTTCAACACATTTTCACACAAAAGATGTTCATCATATGCTCTTTTCATCGTAAATGCATGCAAAGTTCAAGTAATAAGAACAATTAAGCACAAATAAGTTGGTGCACACACAACTTATCAACAGCTTAGATGTATTACAAAAACTAAAAACGACTGTTTTGCTTAAGAATGCATAAATGGAGTCTTTGTAATCTTGTCTTGTCTTGCTACCTGAATAGTGATAGCTTTCTTACAATGTGGCTATATGTATAGATAATAAATAATGATGTCTTTAACTTCATACAAAATTTTGCTTTCCATATTAAGGGTAGAGGTGGAGGTGGAGTTTTGTTTTACTTAAAGTATGTTGACATTCCAAAACAGTCATTCTGCATGGTTGTGGCATGTGATCTCAATGAAGGCTCAAAAAATTCAAATACACAGTTTTAGAGGTTGAAAAATTAAGATCTCAACAATGCTTGATCATGAAGTCAATAAAGACGTTTGGCATTTCAAGGTATTTCTAATTCAATGCTAATGAAGTTTACTTCTCAAGCCATTGATATTAATTCACAAGTCAGTGGAAACACAAAAGAATTAAAGTGAGCAAGTTGGAGGTAGCAAACAAAGAAGGTAGCAAGGAAATGACTTTTCCAATGCATTCTGCCCAACATGTTATTTTGGCATTGTTTTCAGCTTTTGTGATGTGTTGCTGCCTAGTTTCACTTGAACTTCGTTTTGAGGCTTAGGAGGACATGAAATAGAGCCTAAGTCAGCCAAGACTAAGCCATAGAAGCTCTAGGATCAAGCAAGACTCAATCGGTCAAAGTTTATTAAAGCTTGGTCAATAATTGTGGCTGTCTAAATGCAAGGCTTTTTAATTTCGGTCAAGGCTATTTTGGGAGTTCAAAATCAGTCAAGACAATATTAAAATTACCCTTGAATAATGTGGAATGCATAAAGACAAGGGCTGGTCTTGGTACAACTCATTTGACTAGCATTAGTTCCAAGACAAGCCTTAATTAGCCTTTTAAGTTTCCTAAACTAGACTTAATTGTTTTCTTGTTTTATATAACCTTTAGATTAGGGTTTCTTACCTATTTATATGTTGTAAAATGTTCCAAAATATTCAGAAGATGAGTTAATCAAAATTGTGAGAGTTTTTCTCTTTGGTTCCTTGTGAACTTTTGGAACTTATTAAGCCTTATGACTTGTGGCGTTCACCCATTGACTTATCAACCTTCAATCCATAATTGGTTGTGGCGTCATTCTACCTTTCCATCTAGCATATCTGCTGTAGAACGATCCTAAGATCTCATTTCGATATTATATTTCGTCCATTGCGGGGCGGAGTTCATATCAACATATTCTTATAACAACATGTTGTAATTAATCTACATTAATTTTACAGGGAGATGGGTGAAACTAAATTGAAAACTGATGACCATTAATGATGATGGGGTGATTATATATATGGCAAATTTCTTTTTTGGATTTTCTTCCTCTTATGACTATTGTTCTGAGTATTGAAGCAAAAACATAAATGCTTTGACTAATTTGGGAATTAAATTATGCATTCAACATGTATTTCATCCAATATTGACTTACTTGCATGCAAATGTAGGTGTACTAAAATAACTTATTAGATATCTGAACCTTGATAAGTTCGAATATCCCTCGGTTTAAAATTAGTAAATTTCAGTTGCTTCTATTTCTAAATTTTTCATTAACACTACAACAAGACAAAAACAAAAACAACAGCACTAGTTTAGATGGATATCGGATCCTCTATCCAATATTATTTTATCTTATCTTGTCTAATATTCAACATCAATTGTTTAACTAAAATCAAGAACTAAAGTATAAATATCACTAAAATTAAATTTGCAATTATTATGTCCTAACCCAAGTATATATGAGTAACCCTATTTATTATTTTAATCCATGATTTTAGTGTAAGAGATTCATTTTAAACACTGAATAGGATAAGACACAATAATGTTGGACAAGAGATCTCGTCTCGTTTAGATGTCTCATGCTATTATCTTATGAAGGAGATCGTCCAAGGAAAAATTATTGATATCATACTGGAGTTGTTGTTCAGAAATTAAGCCCTCCAAGCATATTAGTAATTGCCAGTATTGTTTCAGGGACCGGAGCATTTGCAACATGACAAATTGACAATATTCAAAGGATGGTCAGTTTCTAAGGAATCTATGCTCTATTTACACAAGAAACTCACTGCTGCAGGACTTTTGAATCTATGCTATATATAAAAGATATAGCTTATATATATGATCCACTGGTCTCTGCATCACAGAAGAATGGAAGTCATGGTATCATCAGAAATTAACAGTATAGCAAAGCAATGGAGACAAGACAAAAAGTGGATCTCATAATTTTCCAATAGCTTCCATTCTTTTGCAAGAATTTATTGCTCCTACATAGTAATTGATGGTCTTATGACCCTCTTCTTGCTGATTATATAAATAAATAAAATTTGGGTTTTTAAAAAAGGAAAAATAATTGATCATATGTCATCAATGGACTTGATTAAATGTTGGGGGAAAAAAATCAAGGGATTACAACAATGGCATCACTAAATATTATAGGAAAGGAACCTTGCTAACTATTACATGATATTGAAACAAATAAATCTCTATCTATTACAATAAAATTACAACAAAGAACAAACTCTTCAAAATGTGTAGTAAATGCACTTTTATTTAGATTCTATTTGTTTCCTTATAGTGCAGTAATTATTTGACCAAATAGTCCCTCTATTCTCTAATAAGTGTCGTTTTAAAGATGGGTACACTAATTGAAAAAAGGGATAAATTCTCTTATTTACCCATATTTATTACCACAACTTTCTCTCTGTTTTTTTTAAATAACATTACAGAGATAAATTGGACAAATGGAAAATTTGGAACCTTTTAGACTTTTTGCATTGAAATTTATAAAATGACACTTATTTGAGAACAAAAAATATGAGGCAAAACAACACTTATTAAAGAATTGAGGGAGTACTCTTTAGGATAATTTGAATTTAATAGAAATACATATTGGACTATACATATTTCTCATTCTGAAAGACAACAGAAGTGTATAGCAAGAAAAGTCTTTTTCTCATAAAAGAACTCTGCAGTTTTTTCTATTTCTAAGTGACTCTTTTCTCTTAGACTTATTTCTTGGTTTGAATTCGTCATATAGTTGTTTATTGGATTGAATCGTCACAACTCATAACTCCCAACCGTTATGTCTTTGTAGAGACATACTATGTTTAAATAACTAATTTGAGACACATCAAATAACTTAGAGAAAGTTTATCTGAAAAACTATGAAAGTATCAATTAATTGAACTTATCTCAATTTTTCTAAATTTTTTTCGACATCGCGACATGCAATTACTCCACGTCACGACGTCAAATTCTAATCAAATTAGAATTCTTTCACTGTAAACCACGTTGCGACGTGGAACTTCTTTTCAAGTCGCGACGTCAAGAAATTCAGCTTTACTTGATTTTTCACATTTTCATTGTTTTATTATTTTCAATATTGAAAATATCTAATATTTCATATAGTACTATGTAACAAGAAAGTCTTTAACTAAGTTAGGGAATTAGTATCTCGACCTTCAATCTAGAATTCGAGATTTGGGGGATACAAGTAAGGGTGTGTGTGTTAAAAAATAATTAAAAAAAAGAAAGTCATTAACTACAGTTAAAAAATGGAATGAATTATAATAAATTTTATATTACTAATTATAGAAATCTCGATCTTCAATCTAGAATTCGAGATTTCGGGGATACATGTGAGGGTGTGTGTGTTAAAAAATAATTAAAAAAAAAAGAAAGTCATTAACTACAGTTAAAAAATGGAATGAATTATAATAAATTTTATATTACTAATTATAGAAAATAGAAGACAACTACTCATTAGACAATGGGAATTAAGGGAATATATTCATGTAAGGATTGGTTTGGTGAAGCCAATTCATCATCCAAGTGTTCACACAAAAGATTGGTTTTTGTTGGACATGTATATATAAATATCTCCACGTAAGAAAAAAAAAAGAAAGAAAATAGAAACCTGTTGTAACATTATATATACCTTTTTTTGTTAATTTTAGAATTTTTAACACGTCAATTTTGCTTTTTCTATGAATAATTTCATTCATGCATGTCTTGTACAAAGAAATATGCATAGTGTGACAGAATGAAACTTTTAGGCAGTTGTTATTAAATTGAAAAAATTACATTTGTTAGAAAAAAAATTCATCATGATACAATTCCATCATTTTACATTAAAAAATTGAATCAAATTTACTGTAATTTTTTTTATAGAAAACATGTATGCGCACGCCATCTAATTAATTAATAATTATAGCATGTACATGTTAAATAAATAGATAGAATTAGATAAAGTGACCAAATTATAAGTGCAAATTATTGATCCCAATGATGGAATTCTATCATTTTAGAAAACAATTATGGAACACTGTATTGCATTTTTCACTATTCCAAAAAAGAAAAAGTAAAATAGGTAATTGTATTGCTGAGTGTAAATTGCATAAATCCCATTGCATACCGTTTCATTTCCTTTGAAACAAAAAGCAAATTCTTTTCGGTGTCTTTTAACGTGTAGTGAATCTCTTACTTCACCTCGACACCTTTTCTTTATTCCTGTGTGTGTCTTAGCTTTAGCAGAAACAAAGTGCTTCTATATACCATCCCTTTCTCTTCTGCCTTCTTACACATTTTTCTCTTCATCGACATTTTCATCTCAGTCAAACCATAGCAAAAAACTGATATTTCCTTTCTTTCTTTGTGTGTCTCTTTTGATTAACTTATCAAAAAAATAGCACCTCTATCTCATCCTCTCTCGATCTGCCATTTCTTGAAATCTCTCTTCTGCCTTCTCATTCATTTTTTCCTTCGTGTTATTTTCATCACACACAAATACACATAACAAAATTCTCATATTTGCTCTCTCTCTCATTAAAGTTCAGTTTATATATAGGTGATGTTTTTATTTAATTTCTTTTATTATTTTAATGTATTGATATTCAATCTACACATAGTTCAATTGAAATTCTACATACATTTCAACGATATTTTTTTTTTGTATTTTGTGTGCAAAATTCAGGTTATCAACCGCATACAGTTATATATCTATATATATATATATATATATTAATTTTTGAGTTTCACTCTCTCTATATAAAGTTTTTTAAGCGATGATCTCACAGAATATACTGTTAATTATTCAAAAAATGGATTTCAATATATATGCATTTTACTTCACAATGTTATATCTAGTTTGCCAAATTGTTGATTGATTTAATTATTACATTGCACATTAATTTGTAACTCCTTGCTGAAATTGTATAATTATTAGCTCATGATTGATTAATTAGTGAAGGTTTTAAATTATTAATGTTTGACATTTATTTTTTAAATTTTATATTTATCTCTGAATTAAATTTTAATTTGACTACTGATAAGTAATTTGGTAGTTAAGTTTGTTGAGTTTAGTTAGTGATAAGACTTTTGAAGATACATGAATATGAGAGGCAACCATTACTTCATTTTGAATATTTATAAAAACAATGATGGATGTATTGATACAAATAGATCGAGGAAGAAAAGAAATGTAATAAATTTGGGAAAGTTTCTACACCTTTTTTAGTGCTAATTAATCTCAAGATGAAATTTTCATACATTTTTATAGGGCCATATATAGTTATTTTTTGTGCCACCTTCATTGTACAACTTTTTGTATCATATGTAAATTTTTTTACATATAGTTTATTATTAATTTCATTATTTTATGCCATTAATTAATTATCCACTTTTATATTTTTAAAATATTTTTAAGTTTTAATGTTATATTTTTAATTTATTTAGACAAAAAAATAAAAATCATAACATTAGAAATAATATTTTTTTGTGTTACTATTATTCATTTATATGCACATTTTCTGCATGCATATATATAATTCCCAAAATAAAGAGTCAAGTATAAAAATTTGTCCCAAATTTTTTTTTTATTTATTTACTGCATACGTATGCTTAATTTTTCGAATTATCTTTATTATTACTTTTTTTTGCTGCATGCTCATGTGCATTATATATATTGGTGAAACTAATGAATTTGTTGTTTTTTTTTTCTTTTGCAGTTAAGTATCAATGGGTGGTAATAAAAAAGGTAAGAGTAAGAAGCAACAACAACAAAAGAAAAGAAAAAAATCTAATAATCTTCAAAAATCCAACCCCAAAGTGGAAACATCATGTGGCAGATATGTTCATGTGTCTGCAAACAAACTTGAAGATGAAAAGCAAATGGAGGGATTAATATATGACAAGATTGAAGAAGCGTTTAGAGAGGTTTGTGGTATGCTTTATGATTTGAACTACAATGTCTAAACAAATCATAGAGCAATGTTGGCTGGCGGTTTTATTTTTGGTGATGAAAATTTTGTAAGTTACAATTTGAAAAATTGTGTTACTTACATTAATAGTTGTCCCATTGTTGATGGGAAACATGTTTTTGATAAAGTTCCCATTTTTGACAATTTAATTGATTTGGTAAGATTTTGGGTTCATGTACTGGTTAACTTCGTAGTACAAATGTATCCTGGTGATTCCAAGTGTGATGCAATGAGACATATTTTGTCATGCAAATCACTTAAAATTGAGAGAGTTTCTGGGGATTATATTCAGCCCAAAGTTGAAGGTTCTAGTTCCAATGATGATGGCTTTATTTCTGGGGATGAAACAGATTTTGATGTATTACTGAAAGAAAATATTCATACTTTTAAAAGGATTAGTCTAACTTTCAACCCTGCATTGTTGGAAAATATGGAGGGAGAGAATGATACTTCTAGCAGTAACACTACTCTTGCTAACCCAAAAGAAGTACATCAATCAGTGGAAGATTTGGAGTTTGATCATATCTATTTGAACCCTTTTGAATATCTTCCTCAAGGATTAGATGAAGAAACAAGCTTTGAATAATGGCTGAGGAATAGTTCTTGTGAAAAAAAAGATGACGTGATTTTGAAACTGGAGAACTTCGTCATACGTCTTGAGGAGCAAATCACTGAATGCAAAGAATGGGCAGAGAAGAAAGTATGAGAAGCCATTGAAACGGAGAGACAAAACACTTCTAAGTTGAACATGTTAAGGGCAAAGGATAAATTGGAAAGTCAAGAATTGAAAAGGAAGAAAAAAAAAAGTCGTCAATTCTAGGATTGCCAAGATGTTAGAAAAGGGTTTAGACAATAGGAAGGGAAGTGACAAACTTGCTAATCTCGATGAAAAAATGAAAAAATTTGTGGCTGAAAATTCAGAGTTTCATTCTGAAGTTAGTGCTTTTAAAATGAACGAAGAAGAAATAAAGAGAAAATTGAAACAAACTGTCAGAAAGGAGAAAGAGGAGCTCAAAATGATAAAAAGTTCTGATAAACAGATTAGCAAGTTCCAAGGTCACATTCATGAAGAAAAGGAAACGATCCTTCAGCTTGATCAGCAATTGCATCTTGTTGAGAAAGCCCAAAAAGAAACTAAGGTACGTGATTAATTTTTTACTTATAATGTTTTGATACTGTGGTTTAACTTTGCTTGAAATTCATACAATATAATGCATGTTTGAGTTTAATTAAGTATATATTAAAGTTTTGTGTATTTTTCATATGCATGTAGTTGAAATTGAAGCACGAGCAAGAAGAAAGAAAGAAGCCGAACCACGTCTGACTAGAAGAAAGAAGATTAACAAGGATTGCAAAAGAAAATGCAAACCAGAGGTTGGCATCTTTGAATAAATCATTCGAGATGGAGCTAAAACTTTCAATGGATCACAAGTTGAGACTTATGGGTGAACTGTCTGATCTAATGACCCCTCACTTTTTATAAAATGATCAAAATGATGAGTCTTCTTCTGCTTCTAGTCATGTACATGTTTTAGAGAAGGGTGAGAGCTCGCAAGACAACCACTGGCGGAACCAGAGGGGGGTGAGCCGGTGCGGCCACCCCCCCTTTCTTTTGGAAGAGAGAGGAGTAGTACTCCTCTCCAACATTTCTGCCACTCTTTCGTCACCAAGCGGTAACACTCAACAGATGCAAATTCTTCCTGTAATGAAGACGATGATGAAATGATATTATCTATGTTGATTTTTATGAGATGCAATCTCGCCGGAAATATCGCAAAAAAACGAAGCAGAAGCGAAGTTTATTTTATTTTCTTAGTTATCTGATTGAAGAAGATGATGACATCATGCGTAGTCATCATCAATTTAATATTATAAAATAAAATATTAAAAAAAGAAAAGAAAAACAGAAAGATGTGCGTATGTTTGAACACGTCTTTTGATAAAAAAGGAATTGGTTTCATTATTTCCGGTTTAATCCCACAAGTTTGCTTCTTATTCAAATCTGTTGGCCCTGGAAATTTGAAAATTATATTTTGATTTACAAAAGTTTCAAATTGTTTAATTAAATGATTTATAATATAATGAGAAATAATATACATATAGATTAATGATAGAAAAACTATATATCATTTAATATGTTTATTTGAATAACATGTCATATGTGATTAATATTTAATAAAATAACATATTTATCTAATTGTATATTGCCTTTTTTTTACTCGGTTTAAAACAACCTTGTTTTACTTAGGAGTGAAACAAAAAAAAAAAGCTCTTTAAGTAAAATGATGTCGTTTTACTTTAAGAGTAAAAAAAAAATTAAAAATTTTTAGACATGAATTTTTTAACTCTTATTACTAAAATCTCATTTCCACCTTAATTCCTGAAGTATGAAAGTGAATTTCTCTCTTTTATTCCCACCTTAACATCTGCAGCCTACTCCTCTCTGAAACCTCACCTCCCTCGACTAATTCTTTCATTGCTATTTAGATGAATTAGTCTAGTTCGCTAGAGGTTATTTCCCGTCCATAACATTGTCTGTTATTGTAAAGTTTTTTTTTATTTTTTTAAATATTAGTAATGTTTAAATTTTTTGTGTATTTTCTAATATTATCAATTTAATATAATGTCTTCATTGGTAGGCGCTGGGTTGTACGAAGTTTGGAAGATTCGTGGTTAGGGTAACACCCCTCCTCATTTGTTGGCACGTTTGGAAGCTTCGGAATTCATGGTTTTTTGATGGCTATAAGATATCGGTGGAGAAGGTTGTGCAACGTATTTTAAGAGAACTCCTTGTCCTGCTTCAGATACGGTTCCGGCAGGTCCATTGGGATTCATGGCAGGCTATTGTGGATCATTGTTTTGAGGGGTTGTCGTCTTTTCATTCCATTCTGGTTAGATGGACAACGTCGATAGAGGGCAGAATTAAAATTAATGTGCTGGGCTGTGTTCGGAATCGTGATGGCCGAGGGGGTGGTGTTGTTATTGTACTTAGTTCGTTAGGACATTTTTTGGGAGTCATTGCCCTGGGTTGGAGTGGGAGAAATAGGTTGGAATCGGAGGTGGAGGCGTTGGTGGAAAGAATTCGGTTTTGCAGGCAATGGGAATAGGAATGCATTGACGTGGAACTGAATTCTACTATGCTTGTACGGATTTTGAAACGGGTTATTGATGTTCCTTGGCGGGTGCGGACACTGGTGGAGGAAGTTTGGCGTGCTAATATTGGCGATATTACACACATGTATGTTGAAGGAAATAAGCCGGTAAATCTTGTGGCAAGGATCGGGTTGGAGATGGGTTCGAGAAAGAAGTTTGATCATGTTCATTTGCTGCCAGATGAGGTGCGGTGGCTTCTCCATTTGGATCGACTTCAACTACCAAATTTTCGATTTGTTAGGCGATAGAGTTTTTGATCGTAAGCTTGTATAAAGGGATAGTATCCCTATTGTATGGAACTTTATTTTACTTTGTAATGGTTCGTTTAAGTTTTAATAAAATTTTGGGATTGGCGCTCCCAACACGCTAAGAGGGATATTGTCTTAAAAAAAATCAATTTAATGTTTTAGTAATTATATATATTTGTTTTATAAGAAACAAAATCTTGTAAAGTTGAGCCCCACTCAAAAAAATGTTCTTGTTCAGCCACTGAAGACAACACTGCTCATCATGAACAAGCTGAAATGATTCCCAATCATAGGCGTTGCATATTTTTCTTGCAAAGGAAAGTTTGTGTTCTTTTCATGTCTTGTGCCCATCAAGTCGTATGCTATGATTGCAGTGCATACATAGGAAAAAATGCCCATGTTGTCAGGTTGAAATTGCAAAGAAGATTAGGGTTTATGGAGGAAGCTTTTATTGAGTTGATCATGTCACATGGATTTGAATTTTTGCCAAAGTCCTATAATATCATAAGTAAATCTTGTGTTAACTTTGATGTTGGAAAATTAAACTAAGCTTTTGTTAATTAGAAGTTTCCATATATGTTTTGGTTCTTGAGTTTAAATTAGTTTCTTAATAGTATTTGTTTCTTAATTAGTTATTGGTAGGGATTAGGAAAGTGTGGAATTAAGAAACCTCATACACTATAAATAGAGGGTGTTAGGAATATTTGTGAAGAGGGGAGTTGGAAGAGAGAAACCTCAAAGAGGTGCTTTGTGTGAAAAAGCCATACGGCGGCTTTGAGAAATCTGTGGACTAACAGATATTGTTGTTGTGTGGTGGTTGTGCCATACGTGAGATTTTGTGATTTAATTCCTTTCCTCCCAAACATATAGTTTGTTGTGATAAATAAAATCTCTTCCACATGATTTATGGTTTGATTATTGTGATTTGGTTAATTTCGATCCTTCAAATTGGTATCAGAGCAAGGTTATAATTGATTAACCATGATGGAAAATATAATTTGTGTTGTTCCCAAACTGAAGGGAAAACAAAATTATAATATTTGGAGAGATCAGATGGAAATCCATCTGGAAGCTTTTAATTTGATCCAATACATTTAGAAGGAATTACCTGAAGATGTTGCCCCAGATAAAAAGAGGCAAGGAAAAATGGCTTTGTCTCAAATTCATCAAGCAATTGAACAATCGGTTTATCTGAAAATCTCAACGGCCAAAACTACGAATAAGGCTTGGGATATTTTGGAAAAGATATATAGAGGTGTTGACACACTTCAATACAAAAATTTCTTGGTGTTGACAAAAAATTTTGAACTTTACACCATGAAAAATAATTTGTTGATGTTACAAAAAAGATTCGATCTTTGCAAAATGGAGAAGACAGAATCCATTGAGTCATATTTTTCTCGTCTGTTGGTGATTAAAGACTAGATGAAATTAAATGGTCATATATTGCAAGATGAAATTTTTATTGCAAAAGTTCTCAATACACTACCCTTGAAGTTTGAGTATTTTGTAGCCTTGATGATAGAGACCAAGAATTTGGCAACATTGAATATTGAGGAATTGCAGCGTTCATTAATTCAATTTGAACAAAGAATTAATAAAAAATTGGATGGTCAGATAGAGGATACAGAAAAGGTGATTGTGATAAGAGATTTTACTTTTGATGAACAAAGAGCTTCGAATTGGTCTTCTAAAGAGCCAAAGGTATCAATTGGGCAAACACAAGTGTCTTTCTATATTGAGGAAGAAAACAATGATCACCAAAGTGAGCAAGTTCAACGACCCATTGTTGATCCTTCTTCTTCAAGTATTGAATCCACTTTAGAAATTGAAAATCTCAAGGAAGGATATTGTGGTTATGATCATGTTATGGAAATGGTGAATGAAAGAACTGTTGATTTAATTGAAGAAGATGAAGATATTATTTGTTCGGTAGAGCAAGAACAAGAAATTCATGTTGATGAATATGTGGAGAAAAAAGAAATTGACAATGTTGGTGAAAAATATTCGTGTGATGATACATTGGTGGACATGAATGAATTATTTGATGAAATTTAGATGGTTGAAATTGGTGATTTTATTGACAAAGAGAATGTAGAAATCATCAATTTTGAAGAGGAAAAAGAAACCATATCAATAGTTGAAGGTAATAAAAATATCATCGGTGAAAGTGATATTGTTCAGATAAAAGATATTGAAAATATTGTTCAAATTGACAAATATGATTTCTTGATTTTTGGAAATTATATTGGTCATTCTTTGATAGAAAAGAATATTGGTATATGGGAGTTTTGTGATAAAGGAAGAGAAACATAAAACATGTTTGAAGATTTCAAGATCCGGAACTACAAAATTCGTCTCAAATTACATGTGAAGACGAAAATGAAGATTAAGAAGAAGATCAAATACAAGATCCAAACTGCAAAAGAAATTTCAAAAGAAATTCAAGCACCTGAAATTGAAGGTGTTGATCATATATGGAAAGGTTAGTTTAAGGGGGGATTTGTTGGAAAATTAAACTAAGCTTATGTTAATTAGAAGTTTCCATATATGTTTTGTTTCTTGAGTTTAAATTAGTTTCTTAATAGTATTAGTTTCTTAATTAGTTATTGGTAGAGATTAGGAAAGTGTGGAATTAAGAAACCTCTTACACTATAAATAGAGGGTGTTAGGAATATTTGTGAAGAGGGGAGTTGGAAGAGAGAAGCCACAAAGAGGTGCTTTGTGTGAAAAAGTCATACGGAGGCTTTGAGAAATCCGTGGACTAACGGATATTGTTGTTGTGTGGTGGTTGTGCCATACATGAGATTTTGTGATTTAATTCCTCTCCTCCCAAACATATAGTTTGTTGTGATAAATAAAATCTCTTCCACGTGATTTATGATTTGATTATTGTGATTTGGTTAATTTCGATCCTTCATTTGAGCTGCAAGTGCCCCTGCCCTGCCCCTGCTCTACCCCTGCTCACTGCTTTGCATAGTGGCCTTTCATGAAGGTGCAAATAAAGGTGATTGAGAATTGCGCTTGCAAGCATGCTGCCGTACGTGCTTTGTGTATTGACAGAGGAGTACTGCAATCAGCCTAAGAATTGTGAAAAGTTGATTTCTTTTCCAAGTGCCTAATTAATTAAGAGTCTTGATCGATGAATGCAGAAGGGGAAGGAGACGAACGTTGTTGGTTGCTCCATCTTTGGTTTGATATAAAGGATTATGTTGTGGCAATAAAAAGGGCTTCACATTAATTGTTAAAATCTCACTAATTAAGATCATTAGATTGGATTGAAGTTTTGTGATACGAATGGAGTAGGATAAAGTCCAATCCACACGAATTTTCCACAAGTTCGGATCGTTGTGCACCAAAAACTCAATTTAAGAAACAAGAACACAATTTGCGGAAAAGAGATATGGAACGAAAAGGCAAGATTAAAATTAACCTAACCCCAACGTTAACACAAGTTGAATCAGTTCAACTAATGTAAATCAAAAGTTTAAACCTATCAAGTTTGGCCGGTTCTATAAATCTAGAACTTGTAAGCTTCACCTAAAGTTCCTCACTTAAGGTTTGGCGGGTCTTATGAATTACTCAACAATAATTCACGTTGGTGATGTCAAATTTAATTTAGCAAAGCCAAAATTCTTTCAATTCAACATGAGTAAAAACGTTACATAGCTCCTCCTTTTATAGGGAGTAGTTTCGGCTTTCCTAAAAGGAAAAGGAAATAAAACCCTAGAAGTTGTAAAGTACAACTTGACTTCTAAACTAACAAACTAACAACTAATAAGCTAATCCTTTTCCAAAAAGGATTAGGGCAAACGGTTATTCCAAAGGTGGCCAAACACGATTTGGCTACCTTTGTTTCCTAAACTATGAAGTAGCAAAACTCAATTTGACTTCTTAAGTTTCCTAAACTTTTACTTGCCATTATCATGCAAGATAATTGGGCCAAGTAATCTTTATTAAAAGCAGAATTAATGAAGCCCAAACTTAATGTTAATGGACCAAATTAATTGCATAATAAAATCCTAAAACATTAAAAATTGGCGTGAACACATAATGAAGCCCAACACGCCAAAGCTTGGTCTTCTCGGCCTTCTTGATATTTCTTCAAGGTGGATCATGAATTGTGATTGAAGAAATATTCCAAAGTACTTCATCTTGAGATGGATGCATCGAACTACTTGGAACAATGTCCATTGCCTCACAATGTGTTGATAACAATGCTTGTAAGGCTTCCTTCATCCTCTTGCTCCTTGTTCTTGTCATTGGACCACCAAGATTTGTTAATGGATCATGGGAAGCTGGATTTGGCAATGTGGACTCGGGTTCATTCCTATCATTCCCTCCCTCCTCGAAAGGATTCGTCCTCGAATCACCTACATCATATAAACTAAAATCAGAAACATTGAAAGTAGATGAAACATTACCATACTCACTAGGTAGTTCGATCCTATATGCATTGTCTCCAATCCTTTCCAAGACTTGAAAAGGACCATCTCCTCTTGGATGAAGTTTAGATTTCCTCTTTTCAGGAAACCTTTCCTTCCTCAAGTGAATCCAAACCCAATCTCCAGGTTCCAAAATCACTTGTCTTCTGCCCTTATTGGCCTGTTTTGCATATTGCTCATTACGCATTTGAATATTTTTGTAAACCTTTTCATGCAACTCCCTTACAAAATCAGCTTTAGCTTTACCTTCCACATTAACAAACTCATTAATAGGAAGAGGCAAAATATCAAGGGGAGTTAAAGGATTAAATCCATACACAACTTCAAAAGGCGAATAACCAGTAGAACTATGAACAGTTCGGTTATATGCAAATTCAATGTGTGGCAAACAATTCTCCCAATTCTTTAAGTTTTTCTGAATGATAGCACGAAGCAAATTAGACAATGTACGATTTACTACTTCTGTTTGACCATCAGTCTGTGGATGTGCAACAGTAGAAAACAATAATTTTGTGCCTAATTTATTCCAAAGTGTACACCAAAAATGTGACAAAAACTTGACATCTCTATCACTGACAATACTCTTAGGAATTCCATGCAAACGTACAATATCCTTAAAGAAAAGGTCAGCAATTTTGGTAGCATCATTAGATTTAGAACATGCAAGGAAGTGAGCCATTTTACTAAATCTATCAACTACAACAAAAATGCTATCATTACCAGTGCGTGATCTAGGTAACCCTAACACAAAATCCATAGATATGTCAATCCAAGGGTTGCTAGGAATAGGCAGAGGTTGATACAAACCATGAGGCATTACTTTGGACTTAGCATGCTTACACACAATACATTTTTCACAAACACTTTTAACATCTTTAATCATGTTAGGCCAATAAAAGTGCTCATTCAAAACAGAGAGTGTTTTAACAATACCAAAATGCCCCATTAACCCTCCCCCATGGGTTTCTTTAACAAGTAAATCACGAATGGAACGTGAGGGAATGCACAATTTATCCTTGCGAAACAAGAAACCATCATGCACAAAATAATCACCATTCGGCCTTATTGAACAAAGATCATAAAATTCGGCAAAGTCAACATCTTCCTTATACAAGTCTTTAATCAATTCAAATCCAAGTAGCTTTGCATGTAAATAAGTAAATAAAGCATATCTCCTAGATAAAGCATCAGCTACCACATTCTCTTGACCAGATTTATATTTAATCACATAAGGAAAAGTTTCAATGAATTCCAACCATTTTGCATGTCTCTTATTCAACTTACCTTGAGTCTTTAAAAATTTGAGACTTTCATGATCAGAATGGATTATGAATTCTTTTGGCCACAAATAATGTTGCCAAACCTGCAATGACCTTACCAATGCATACAATTCCTTCTCATAAGTTGCATACTTTAAAGATGCCCCATTAAGCTTTTCACTGAAATAAGCCACGGGCCTTGATTCCTGCATAAGAACAGCACCAATACCAATCCCGGAGGCATCACAGTGTATCTCAAAAGCTTTATTGAAATTCGGCAAAGCAAGTAAAGGGGCATGAGTCAATTTATACTTCAAAGTGTTAAAGGCGTTTTCATGTTCTTTATTCCATGCAAAGGTTACATTCTTTTTAACAAGTTCATTTAAAGGTGCAGCAATGGAACTAAAGTCTTTAACAAATCTCCTATAAAAACTTGCTAATCCATGAAAACTTCTTACCTCACTAGCATTTTGTGGTCTCTGCCAATCTATGATTGCCTTGACTTTTGACTCATCAACAGCAATGCCTTGAGAACTTACAACATAACCCAAAAAGATAATAGATTCCAAACAGAAAGAACACTTTTTAAGGTTAGCATATAATTGGTTCTCACGCAATATAGCAAACACGAGTTTTAAATGTTCAACATGTTCATCAAGTGATTTGCTATATATCAAGATATCATCAAAGTAGACTACCACAAACTTTCCAATGAAATGACGAAAAACATGGTTCATAAGCCTCATGAAAGTACTAGGTGCATTAGATAAACCAAAAGGCATAACTAAGCATTCATACAACCCATACTTTGTTTTAAAAGCAGTTTTCCATTCATCTCCTTTTTTCATTCGTATTTGGTAGTACCCACTTTTCAAATCAACTTTGGAAAATATGGAAGATCCATGCAATTCATCAAGCATATCATCTAATCTAGGAATTGGATGTCTATACTTAATGGTAATCTTATTAACAGCACGGCAATCTACACACATTCGCCAAGTATCATCCTTGTTAGGGACTAAGATAACAGGAACTGAACATGGACTAAGAGACTCACGCACAATACCTTTGTCAAGGAGTTCATCCACTTGATGTTGAATCTCTTTTGTTTCCTCCGGATTTGCTCTATAAGCTGGTCAGTTTGGAATTTGAGCTCCTGGGATGAAATCAATTTGGTGCTCAATGCCACAAATAGGTGGTAAACCTATTGGTAACTCCTCGGGAAACACATCACTATATTCCTGCAAAAGAGAGTACACGGCACTAGGCAAAGAAGCAAGGTTATCACTGTCAACAACAAGTATAAGTTCCTTTCTAAACATTAAGTATAAGGACTGCCTATTAATCAATGCTCTCTTAATCTCATTAGAAGAAGCAAAACAACAAGATTTCTTATTAACTACCTCTCGGCCTAAATTAGATTTTTCGTTTTGTTGTTTTTCTAGTTCCTTCTTCTTCTTAGCTTCATTTATATCTTTAAAAGCTTGTGCAATTCGAGTTTGATCTTCAAAAACTTGAGCTGGAGTTAAAGCATGTAAACTATACTTTTTACCATTATGCACAAAGCTGTAAAAAAATTTCTTGGCATGATAAAGCACATCACAATCAAATTGCCAAGGTCTACCAAGTAAAATATGACTAGCCTCCATTGGAACAACATCACATAAAACAGTATCAACATATTTACCAATGGTGAAAGAAAACTTTACTTGTTTAGTGACACGAGTTTCAACTGAATTATTTAACCATTGAAGCCTATATGGTTTTGGATGTTTCATGCAATTCAAATTCAGTTTGTTAACAAGTAAGGTGCTCGCCACATTTGTGCAACTACCACTATCAATAATCACACTACAAACCATGTTTTGCACTAAACAGCGTGTGTGAAATATGTTATCACGTTGCATCAAATCATTATCTTCCAAAGGTTGAACATTAAGAACACGGCGAGAAACTAAAGAAAAGTTACCAACTGAGTAGGTCGGCTCATCAAGCTTTTCACCCTCATCACTTTGATCATCTTGGTACTTTGCTTCAAGAGGTGGCATGTCGGCACAATCATCATCACTTACCACTTCTCCAGTATCTAAAGTAATCATGATCCGGGCAGTAGGACAATTGGCTTGCAAGTGACCATAGCCTTGACATTTAAAGCATCTAATATCCCTCAATCTTTGAGCAGAAGTTGTCGCCGGTTTAGGGGCTGGATCAACAGCTTTAGGGACTGATTTTGGGACATAAGGGGGCGCACTAGATGGCTGGTTTGAGGTAAATTGCCTCGGTGGAGTGAAAGGGGCTGATTTAGGTTTCAAATCCCTTTGCCATGGTGGATTCTATTGTGTGAACCTGTTCTTACCTTTCATGTGCCTTTCAATCTTAATAGCTTTATGAACAAGCTCATTAATATCAACATAAGATTGTAAATCGACATGATAAGACAATTCAGAATTCATACCTCTAAGAAATCTTTCAATTGTTGAATCGGGATCTTCACGAACATTGGCCTTGATCATGAGAGCTTCCATCTCATGGTAGTATTCCTCCACGGTTTTGTTTTCTTGCACAAGGGAGTGCAATTTTCTGTTGAGCTCTCGGCTATAATGTGATGGAACATACTTCTTCCTCATAAGCGCTTTCATTTGCTTCCAAGTTTGAATAGGTGGTTCGTCATCTTCATGTCTAGATCTCATTACCTTATCCCACCACAAACTTGCATAATCCTTGAGGTGCATGAAGGCTAGGCGATACCTCTTATGTTCGGGATAGCTATTACCTTCAAAGAAGTGTTCAAGCTCTTGAACCCAATCAAAATAAGCTTCCGGATCTGCTTTACCATGGAAAGTAGGCAATGTTAGTTTAACTCCACTAATTGACAAATCAGATTTCTTACCATCTTTAGGAGAATCCATGAACTCCTCATTCTCCTCATCACTAGGCTCGGCTTCTTCATGTTTATTCTGTCGGGAAGTAGAACCTTTTTTTGGTGAGGGAAAAATGGTTAAATTATCAATCTTTAGATTGAGTTTTCGGATCATGTCAAATAGAACATCATTAACATATTTTTGATCCGTTTGGGGTTGTCCTTGAGGTGTTTTATCATCTCCCTCCATTGTTCCTGCAAGTTAGTAAAAACAACAAAAGATAGCAAAATATAAACCTCTCGGGTTCTCACTTTTGGTGAGTAACACTCCCCTCTCTAGTGTAATGGCTTTTCTCGTGTATACCCTATCTAAATCACTCAACAATGAATCTCTCAAACTAATTGAAGCTTACTGTTTGTCGATTTTAAGAACAAGTCTCAACCAATTAGTTCAAACAAATCAATTCACAAACGCAAAACCAAAGAAGTTTAAAAAGAAAAATTCACGTCACAAGAAGATTTTAAGATCACGTATGGGGTATAAACAGATTAACTTCAGAAAGCTATGAATTCAGAAACTAGAGAAGATAACAAGAAGATGTGTTTTTGAATCACTCAATTCCGATTAAAAATGAGAAAGTTATGAAGGTTTGAAGTTATAGTGTATATAACCTCTCTACCGAGTTTCGGACGGTAGATCAAAGGTTCGGACGGCCGAAAGTGGCGTCCGAAACTTTGTTAAAAAAATTTCAAATCTCTGTCGAGGATCGGACGGTAGTTTCGGACGGGTCAGGGGTCCGAAAGTGGCGTCTGAAATTTTTGTGAAAATTTGTGACTTCTCTGTCGAGGTTCGGACGGTAGTTTCGGAAGGGCAAGGGGTCCGAAAGTGGCGTCCGAAACTATAAAATTAAATACGAAAAAAAATAAAAATTTTTTTGTTGTTTTTTTTTTTTCACTTTAGACCAAATGCCTTTGGGCTGATTTTTACTTGGTGCTTTTTTTTTTTTTTGTAATGGCCTCTTTTTTTTTTTTTTTTTTTGACAAAAAGCTTAACTAGGTTTTTTTTTGAGGTTGTTGATGAACCCTAAATTTTCAACCACTTCAATGTATCAAGAAGTCAACAAAATTTCGGATTTTGAAGATACCACTTTTACCAAAGATTCAAGAAATATCACAAAGAGCAAAAATATGTCTTCAAGATTCAAATTTGAGCACTTTCGAATTTTCAAGAAAAATCAAGATTTTCAAGAAAGTGGTCAAGAACTCGTCTTTTTGAGATGGTGAAAAAGTTTGATCAAAACACACTTTGATGCAATAGAATGATGAAACTAACACAAAAGAAAGATCAAGAAAAGGATGAGAAACAAGGAAGTTATGAAATTTTGAATAAGAACCCTAATTTCACAAACCCTAGTTTGACAAACCCTAATTCTTTGGACGTGATTTCAGCAAGAATGACTCAAGAATTCCACACTATGATGATGAACAAGAACAATGCAGAATTATGAAGAAAAACAGCAGCAAAACACGACACAAAACAGCAAGATCAACACAACAAAAATCGCAAAAAAAAAAATCCGAGCAAGATGAACACGAATTGGACAGATTTTTAGCAAACAAATTGCATGCGATTTTGACGTAATTTAAAAGCTGAACTATAACGACCTTGGACAGCAATAAAGACACGAAAACAGCAACAAAAAGACACCACAAAAACTGCAAAATTTGACGCAACAAAACAGCAACAAGAACGACGCAAAAAATAAGGACAAAAATCTGAGAAGAGAACAAAAACGCAAAACCTGAAATTTTTTATGAACAACCTGGCTTTGATACCAATTGATACGAATGGAGTAGGATGAAGTCCAATCCACACGAATTTTCCACAAGTTCGAATCGTTGTGCACCAAAAACTCAATTTAAGAAACAAGAACACAATTTGCGGAAAAGAGATATGGAACGAAAAGGCAAGATTAAAATTAACCTAACCCCAACATTAACACAAGTTGAATCAGTTCAACTAATGTAAATCAAAAGTTTAAACCTATCCAGTTTGGCCGGTTCTATAAATCTAGAACTTGTAAGCTTCACCTAAAGTTCCTCACTTAAGGTTTGGCGGGTCTTATGAATTACTCAACAATAATTCACGTTGGTGATGTCAAATTTAATTTAGCAAAGCCAAAATTCTTTCAATTCAACATGAGTAAAAACGTTACATAGCTCCTCCTTTTATAGGGAGTAGTTTCGGCTTTCCTAAAAGGAAAAGGAAATAAAACCCTAGAAGTTGTAAAGTACAACTTGACTTCTAAACTAACAAACTAACAACTAATAAGCTAATCCTTTTCCAAAAAGGATTAGGGCAAACGGTTATTCCAAAGGTGGCCAAACACGATTTGGCTACCTTTGTTTCCTAAACTATGAAGTAGCAAAACTCAATTTGACTTCTTAAGTTTCCTAAACTTTTACTTGCCATTATCATGCAAGATAATTGGGCCAAGTAATCTTTATTAAAAACCGAATTAATGAAGCCCAAACTTAATGTTAATGGACCAAATTAATTGCATAATAAAATCCTAAAACATTAAAAATTGGCGTGAACACATAATGAAGCCCAACACGCCAAAGCTTGGTCTTCTCGGCCTTCTTGATATTTCTTCAAGGTGGATCATGAATTGTGATTGAAGAAATATTCCAAAGTACTTCATCTTGAGATGGATGCATCGAACTACTTGGAACAATGTCCATTGCCTCACAATGTGTTGATAACAATGCTTGTAAGGCTTCCTTCATCCTCTTGCTCCTTGATCTTGTCATTGGACCACCAAGATTTGTTAATGGATCATGGGAAGCTGGATTTGGCAATGTGGACTCGGGCTCATTCCTATCATTTTGTATATCAAACAGAAAAATGTTTGTTAATTATTGTTGTTTGAGAAGCTTTATTGTATTGAATGAGGAGAGTACATTTTTTCAATTACATTCTTCATGTGTGTGTGTGTGTATATATATACACACACATCACACATGAATAAGGCTCATATATTAATGTGGCTCTTTTAAGGCTCACATCTTTTGTTAAATTAATTTCTCCAAAAATATTTTATTAATTAATAACAAGATTCTATTAATTAATAACAAGATTCTTATTAATTTCTCTCAAATCAATATCAATGTCTCCATATTGAGTAAATTTTAAGTAATTAATAATCATAATAAGAAGATTACTTTTAATGTGGCTCTTTTAAGGCTCACATCTTTTGTTAAATTAATTACTCTCAAATCTGCAAAATTTCGGCTGTGGATATAAATTATAATTGAGTAGAATAATAATGGGTGTGAATAGTACAGATACGGATATAAGGGTATTCGCAAGTGATACATAAATGGGTATTAACGGATACTCAAAATTATCCGCATTAATTACTTTTATTAAGGCTTCCTAATTTCTCTTCCGTTTTTTTCTCCTTCTCATTAATTTAAGGTCATTAAAACTTTTCAAGTTTCTTTATATTTTCTTTTTTTTCCTTCTTCTCACTTATCATATATTTGGGCACTAGACTTGGTTTTTTATCTTTGTATAACAATAAAGTCATTAATCACAATAAAATGTAATGAATGCCATTTATTATTATTTATAATGCATTTAAGGTTGCTAAATGCTGAACCAATTCATTATTCACATGAATATTGATTTGTATAGACATACATATTTAATTAAAATTTTGGGTAAATTATGTCAATCATCCCTTAACTTAGGGGTTGATTTCGAATTTTTCCTTCAACTTCAAAACGTTTCATTTTAATCCCTCAACTTACATTTTGAGTTTTAAATCGTCCTTGGTCTATTTTTCGTCTACGTGTAGACAGATTACGTCTCTTACGCGTGTAACACATGACAAAAAAGATGAAGTTAAGGAATAATAATCATGAAATAAATAAATGATAAGCGAAATTGGTTCATATTGCCCTTCAATTTGTCATGTGCCACACACATGAGAGACGTAATGTGTCTATACATTGACGAAAAACAGACCGAGGACTATTTAAAATTGAAAATGCAAGATGCTTGACTAAAATAGAACATTTTAAAGTTGAGGGATAAATTCAAAATCAAACCCTAAGTTAAAAGATGATTGGTGTAATTTACCCTAAAATTTTCAATTGAACTTTTAAATTATAATGTCAAAAAGTAACTCATTTAAATTGCCTATTAAGAATCTATATGAATATGAGTAATCTCCTCTTGTAAGGACTAAATTATATACATCAATTGTAGTAGATTTTTAACCGAATATCTTGCATAAATATTTCCATGTAAGAAAATAAAAAAAAGAAAATACAATATAAACTCTTAAAAAATGTCCCTTACATATAACGCGTAAATATTTTTTGTCCCTCACATCTCAAAGGCAGAAAAATAGTCCACCACATTTAATATTTGCATAATTTATGCCATTCATACAATTTTTATTAAGTTTTCCGTTAAAACATATTATGTGAGAAGCACATGACATTTTTTTATAAAAAAAAACTTATTTTAAAAGTTTTTACCTTTTTGTCCCATCCTACTAATTTTGTCGTCACCACCACTTCCACCTCTCTCCCTCCATGTTCACCTCCACCTTCTCCTCTCCTCTATCTCTACCTCTGTGTAACCATCAACATAATCTTAATCACTCCTAAAAAATCCCAATTTCTCATAGCAAAAAATAAACTCTCTCATATCCCTACATTCACTGCAATGGCTGAAATCCACAACCAAAGCCAATCCCAATTCCAAATCATTGGCAAAATGGCTCAAACTCAAAACCAAAACCAATCCAAATCGTTGGTGATGCCTTAGATGACCCCGCGAACAAATTCTTGAATTTGGACCATGGCCGCTTCCCACTAGAAGAAAGCAAGAAGATGATGAAGTTGCCGATGAAGAAGACCTCGTTGTTCCCTTGTTATCATCATCATCTTCATCTTCCCATCCTTCTGCTCAAAGGGAGACTTACCTGGTAGGCTTTGTCATTCTCTATGTAATGGATCTCCAGTAGTATAACGGTACCATCAATGGCCTGAAAATGGTGAGCTTTGTGCGGTACTCGATCAATACATGTGGCGAAAATGCAATTGGATCAGAATCTCAATCTAGCGCAGGACTTAGTTACAACAACATTAGGGGTCCAAAAAATCTCAATCTCATTTTACATGTTGCCTTTTATAGTTCTGAAAATAATGATTCCGCAAACTGTGATGAGTTTTGTTTTGGAAATAATTGTCTTTTAAGTCTGTTTCTTATGCGGAGGTAGACGTTGGAGAGGCAACACAATGATTAAGGTGGAGACTATCTGGTAACACCCGCGCCAGCGCGGTATATTAGATGTTATATCCCGTTATTATTTTAATTTAGTGTAATAGGTATAAGTAATATAATATTTGCAGCACAATACACGTACTAATATTTATGGTTCATTTTTTCACAAACTTATCCATAACTTCACTTGCAATATGTATCTATACATATTTAAACAGTTTCATAAGATACATGGTTGCCAATACTTGTACACACACTTATACATATACATATATGTATATACTATATGCACTTTTGTATATTTGCATATATTAGACTTATTTTGATACTATAGATTTGTACACATTTGCAAATAATGTGGACACTACGTATATACACATACTATATACATTGTCACACATTATAAAAATTGGCAAATTCTTCTTACTTCCACACATTACTATGTATATATGTAACATATTACACATATTATACAATCTTATATGTACACTTATACACACTACGGATATATATATACAGTAAACATATTTCATATATTGGTATGTATTTAACTATTTATCACACTATAATTTTTTACTTATTTTTCACATATTTTTGACGCAACATATATTGCACATAATATTTACGTTTGCAAGCATTTTAAATATTTTTACTTATTTTTTAATTTGGAGAACCTTGATCTTAGGGTGGGTCGCCACTCCCAATTTATTAGATAACTTTGTGGGTAGTGGATATACCCTAATACCACCCTTACATAAAACATCCATAAGAACATAACCCCATTTACATGCCCATGGCCTAATGGGATAATGTACAGATAGATTTTCCAGAATCTGAAACATGGAGTACTTCCTCCATTTACACTCCCTTGACAAAGTCACAAAATCTATCTTATAGTTCAATTTATGAACAGTGATCCATTCTAATAGTCCACTGAAGTCCCTATACACAAAACTCCTTAGTAAAGGAGGGGGACTTTGTAAAGTTGCAAAAAAAGGGGGGTGGCCAAACACCTGCAGCCACAGCCCTATTGTTGTTTCCATGCTTTTCTTAATACTTGTAACAGTAATGGGAAATTGGCCTAACTGTAGCAGCCAATACCCTTCTACCTTATCACTTACCAACATATTTTTTATCAGGTCAGATGTGATTTTTCCATCTCCTTCTTTGGACTTCCAGCCCTTCATCTGATCATCCTTTTAATTAAAGGTATGCCAAGTTTGTCTTTGAGGATAACGTCTCTGAATGGCTTTGGCGGCATGTCCTGGTTTTCAGGTAGACCTTCTTATGCAATTCATTTGGCAGCTTGGTTTTCTTCCATCGGAATCAGCTTTATTGAGCACCTTGACTGTATCAACCACAGTTTTTGCCATTGATTGGACAGCTTCCAGTTGAGTTCTTTATCCTTGATGGCTTTGTAGATACCATTATTATTGACCTCGACAATAATGTTCTTCCAATTCTTTTCCCAGCAATATTTGATTCCTTGCTCTCTCATGTCCAATAGCCCGTTGATGGTGGCAAAACCTGCAATGGGAGAGCAATTTCTTGTAGTTTACATTCTCTGATCTTACCTGTAATATCTCTGATAATTCCCCCAAGGTGTTGGTTCTATCCTTCAGAGTATTGAGCCACATTCAGCTTTATCCATGATTCTTCAGGAGGCTTCCATTTGTACATTGTACATTTTTGTACATTTTTTTTTAGAAAACTACTTTATTATACCATAAGCAAAAATATACGGGGCCGGATATTACCGACACCCCGGTACAAAAGGAAGACATAAACGAGGAGTACTACTCCTTTACAGTTCGGAAGCCAAAAGGTAAAAAAAGGGGCGTGTGTGGAGATTAAGAGTCCAAATAATTTGAAGGCCCGATAGGCAACTCAAATTCTATGGAGTCTCCAATCATGATAAATTATAAAATCTTCAAATGTCCTAAATATGTGGGCTCAGCAAAATTCAGCCCAATCTTGTTCTAATCCACATAGTGATAACACATTTTATTTGTGCACATATTGTTCTTACATTGTTCTTACATTTTAACACATTTTATATGTGCACATATTTACACATATTTGTAAACAAACTTATTCATAATCCACATATATTTATACACTATACATACTTTCATACATTTTACGCATATTTCTCATATACGTATTAACACATGCTTTACACATTTTTACACACTATATATATACATAAATTGCATATATTTTCACACACTCAATATACACATATTGCACATACTTTCATAGACTATACATGTTTACACATAGTACACATATTTTACTCACTATAGATATATATACATATTACATACATGTCTCATACCCTATACATAATTACACATATCTACACACATAAAACACATATATCACACAGAAAACGTTTTATACATATTGCACATATTTTTCTACACTAAATATTTCGACATACTATACTTATTTTCACATTATACATATTTGGACCTAATTTATATATTTTCGCATACTGTACATATTTACTCATACAACAAATATTTTCAACCGCTATAATAATTTATACATGCTATAGATTTGTTCATATTCATATATCTACACATATTACAAACATTTTCATATACTATACATATTTATAAAAACTTCAAACACTTTCTCACACTATACATATTTAACATATTTTCACACATTACACATATTTATATATATTGCCTATATTTTTACACATTATTTATATTTATATATACACATTTTCAACCACTATACATTTGTATAAATACATCACATGTTTTTAAACACTACATAATTACACATAGTATACATATTTTAACATATCATACATATTTATACATAGTACATATATTTTCATTCACTATACATATATGCACATATTACATACACGATATGTATTTACATATACTACACATATTTTCACATACTATAAATATTTATACACGCTATATATATACATAAATACCACACATATTTCCACGCACTATATATATATATATTATACATATTTTCACATACTATACATATTTTCATAAATTATATATATTTATTCTTTTTTACACACTAAACATATTTACATATAGTATGCACATTTTTACACATTGCATATATTTATACATATCATAAAAGTTTTCACATACTACACATATTTACTTATATTACACATTTTTACACACTATGTATATATCTACAAATACGATACACATTTATATATATTTATACAAACTATACATATTTTCAAACAATATACATATTATGAATAGTATACATATTTTCACAAGCTATATATTTACATATACTACACATTTTTTACACACTATATTTTTTCACATATCATACACATTTTTATACGTTTAACATATATATATATATATTGCACACATATTCACGCTATGCATATGTACACATACTTCACATAATTTTACACACTATACATATTTTCAGGCGTATAAATTTTTACATATACTATATATATATTTTCACACATTATATATTTTTACACATACTACATGCATTTTTGAACACTATATATATTTACACAAATTTTTACACATTATACATAGTTACGTATATTTCACACATTCAAACTTGGACATCTCTATACATATTTACATATATTTCATATATTTAACTTTGGACATTTATGGTCTTTAGTTGCTTATTATGTTACACTTTAAGTATATAATAAAGATTAATCCAACTGTAATACTTCAATAAAAATTTTCTCTCAACTCACTCAACATAAAATGCTAGCAAAGGTTTTTAAAACGGACATAGTCATCCAAACATTGTTCCACTTCACTTTTAAATTTTTTGAAAAATTTCCATTTTATTTGAAATTGAATAATTATAATTTTGGTGAATTAATGAATCCCAAATATGAAAATGAATGTATTAGCATATAAAAAATAAAGGATAATATTCAAATTATACATCAAATTCAAATTATGAAAAGAATCAAGTTTTACCATTTAATTAGTAAAAATAATTGTTAAGATAAATTATAAAAATACCAAATGTGATTTTTTTAGTTAAACCTTTTCTGATATAAGTATTGTTATTTTGTATGGATTGTCATAAAAGTATAAAAAAATTATATTTTTTTATTACACATGAATTTTGAAAGAGCGCATTTATCAAAAAAAAAAAAGAATCAAATTTAAAAGAGACAAACAATGGGACAAATTAAGAGAGTAATATATTTTGCATTGGGAAAAAAATTAGGAGAGTAATATATTTGGCAAATGAAAAATTCGAAAAACATTAATGGTCAAAAAAGTCACCATGAGTATTAAGCATGAAAATATTAATGGTGGTAAATATCTAGGAGGAGTGGAACTTGGAATTTTGTAGAACCCACACTGTAGTACAAAAGTATATTTTTACTAATACTCTGAGAACATAATAAACCATGGTTAAGGTTTCCATTGACAATTAGGTCCTTTCTATGATGTTAGAATAACACACAAGGAGAACTTCATAGCAGGAACCATGAAATAGGAGGTGAGTCCACCTTTAAAGTAAGAAAAATCACTAAATATTATTATGGAGCAAGGAGATCTGATTATAAAAAATTAGTGGGAGTTTGGACAATACAGGAAATGTGTAGTGATGAAGGTTGAATTTTACAATAAGTAGAATACTTCAGAAATAGGCTTCTAATATAACAAGTACTCTTCAGTTCATAGGAGTCCAACTCCATTTCTGCAACTGATTATATTTCACATGTATGCTAAGAGTTACAATTCTATTACAACACTTACACTACAAAACCCTTTTTCAAGGTATGATATTAGAGTATCAATACAACTCTAATTCAGGTATGTATTCTATAAATACAACCCCTCTCTCACTTGAGAAGGGGATTCGATATTTTTGGTACTCAATTATATATCGATTAAGGCTTAAGGCTCATAACTGACTTAAGGCTCGGAGTTTACTACCTGGAAACAATCCCAGGGATCTTTGTAGGTATTCGGCGTTCCGGACGACCAGAAGACCTGCACAGACTACGTGAGATTTTTTGAGACTCATCAATTGGTGCCCACCGTGGGCTAGAAAGAATATGCCTACTACTCGATTGCAATTGTCAAAACGTGACTAACAGCCCCAAACGGAACAGCCGCCTCATAATTCTCCAGTCCCTGAGCGTCAGGGGGAGAATAATTCTCCGATAAGAGAAGATCCAGCAAGTTCATCCACCAGAACCCCTATTCGGAACGGAATAGGTGCTGGTCCTCAGAACCAAGGCGTCAGTTCAGTTCCAGTTGTTGATTTAGATTCGCCTGATGTACTTAAGTTTCTGATTGAGAACGGAGAACGGGTTAAAACAATGATAGCGAATCGTGCTCCGGTTAATCTCGCTGAACGTCAAGCGCGCGAAGCTCAGCAACGTGAAGAACGGAATCAGACTATCTGTGAAAGAGATCTCAGATAGATGCTTTGAGACGAGCAGGAGCTCAGAATGAGAACTGAAGGGCGTGCCGATAGAAGAAACCGAGATCACATCTCTGTTTTATCTCAACGAAGGGATTCACCGAACAGAAACATAAGACAGGTCCATTATTATCAACGGACAAGAGCTAAAGGTCACATTGGTAATGACCTATATAGGTCGTATGAACCACCAAGGGATCATAATTTGCGATTTCGTGATATAGGCCCATCCGATCTTCCACCCACTTCATTGCCAAGATATGATAGTGATTCAGACGTGAATTCTCCGTTTGTAGATGATGTGGAAAATCATCCTCTTCCACATAAAATCAAAATGCCAAATTTGTTATACTACAACGGAGAAAGAGATCCAGCAGAACATGTGCACTATTATGTGCAAAGCATGAAGATTTATAATTACCCAGACCAGATCATGTGCAAATGTTTTGGGGTAACCCTGATGGGAACTGCACGATTGTGGTATGATAATCTTACTCCTAAGGTGTCTCGTAAATTCAGTGAAATCAAAGCAACTTTTAAAAACAGATTTGTGCAACGACAGAAGTTTGTGAAAAACAGTGTTGAGCTACTTAATGTTAAGCAAGGAGATTCGGAATCCTTAACTCAATACATTGATAGGTTTATAAATGAAAGTCTTGAAGTGGGGCACAGGTCGGAAGAAGTAGTCATCGGAGCATTCGCAAATGGTTTACTCCTGGGAGATTGTACAAGGATTTTATAATAGATCCTTCTTTGAGCGTCGAAGACATGATGAAGCGAGCTCGGAAATTTGCAAAAGGTGAAAATGCAGATAAGCGAAAACGAGACAATGACAGAGGACCTGAAAAGAAGAAATATGATAAGGCCAAAGCATCTGGTGGACGAAATCGAAAGAAGAAGTTCGATAAAGTGCAATTTAGCTTATTCGCAACTAGGGAAGATAAGAATTTCACTTTGTTGAATAAAACAAGAACTGACGTCCTTGCTATCTTGGAGAACCGAGGAAATGTGAGATATCCACAACGGATGTCAGGACCAGACAGCAAAAGGAATAAAAAGTTCTATTGTCGATTTCATAGTCAACATGGTCATGACACTGAGCATTATAAAGACCTCAGAAAATATATTGAGGAGCTGATTCAGAATGGCTATTTAAAAGAATTCGTCCGACTAGGGAATTCATCTAACCGACCTGAAGATAAGAAGGATCCAGATCTTCCTGATGAAATGAGGAGAAAGGATAATGGTAGTGATAGAAATCCCGATGCAGACAGAAATATCACGGGAGTAATTCACACCATTATCGGAGGACCCTATGATGGAGATTCTATGACCTCCAAAAAATCAAAGAACAGAGGAGTTCCTGAACAAGAACCAGTTCATAAACGGTTTAAGTCAACAGACACAATCACCTTTTCAGAAGAAGATGCGGTACCAACTTGATTTCCACATGCCTATGCATTAAAGCAGTCATTGCTAATAAGGAAGTCCACAGAATATATGTAGACGACGGCAGTTCGACCGATATTCTCTACTATGAAACTTGCCAAAAAATGGGCATTGACAAGAAACAGTTAAAACCTTGTCATTCACGTCTCATCAACTTTTAAGGAGAAATATCGATACCAATCGGAACGATAAACCTGCCAGTAACATTGGGAGAATATCCCAAGGAAAGACTCGTTTATGTTGAGTTCACTGTCCTTAATATCACGTCTCCATACAATGTTATTCTTGGACGACCTGCCATGGTGCAACTAAAGGCTATCTAGTCGCCATACCAGCTTGTTATGAAATTCCCCACAGAAGCTGGAGTTGCGACAATACGAGGTGATCAGAAGTTGGCGAGAGAATGTCATATGATTGCCTTAAAAGGAAATAAGAAAAAGCAAATGACAAATGTGAATTGTATTGGAATAGAAAACCGAGATGAACATGTGGTGTTAACAGAAAAGGTAGAAGCTGTCTTCTTGGATGAATCTGAAGCAGACAAGACAGTTCTCATCGGATCATCATTGCCCGTGGTGATAAAGAGATCATTAACAAATCTCTTGTCGGAATTCAAAGATGTCTTTGCTTGGAGCCCAGACAACATGAAAGGAGTATCTGCAGACCTGATGGTTCACAAGTTAAACATTGACAAGTTTGCTCAGGTAGTCAGACAGAAGAAAATGAAGTATGCACCAGATCGTAATTGGGCCATATCTGAAGAAGTTGATAAATTGTTGAAGGCAAAGAAAATCAAAGCAGTTTTCTATCCGACCTGGCTTGCCAATCCCGTTATGGTTCCAAAACCAGATGCTTCATTAAGGATGTGTATAGACTACACAAACGTGAACAAAGCCTGTCCAAAAAACTGTTATCCTTTGCCAATAATTGACCAAAAAGTGGATGCGACCTCTGATTTTGAGGTCTTATATTTTCTAGGTGCATACAAAGGATATCATCAGATTCATATGGATGAGGATGACACAGAAAAGACAGCTTTCATAACTGAGAAGGGCATGTATTGTTACACTAAAATGCCTTTTGGACTAAAGAACGCAGGTGCCACGTATTAACAATTGGTAGATAAGATATTCTTAGATCAGATCGGGCGAAATATGGAAATCTATATTGACGACATGCTCATTAAGAGCAGGAAAATAGAAACTTTCTTGGACGATGTGAGAGAAACTTTGGAGAAATTGCGGGAAATTGGTCTTAAATTGAATCCAAAGAAGTGCATGTTCGGAGTTGGATCAAGAAAATTTCTCGGTCATACGGTCTCAAACCAAGGAATTGCAGCAAACCCATAAAAGATCAAGGCGATTTTAGGTATGAAGCCTCCCCAAAGTCTGAACGATGTTCAGAAACTCACAGGTTGTCTAGGTGCATTGAATCGTTTCTTGTCAAGATCAGCAGATCGCAGCTTACCTTTCTTCAAAGGTTTAAGAAAAGCAAAAAACTTTGAGTGGGATGCGAGCTGTAATAAAGCATTCAATGATCTGAAAGCATATTTGTCAGGAGTACAAGTGTTATCCACCCAGGTCCACGGAGAGATTTTATATCTATATTTAGCAATAAGTGACGCAACTATAAGTACAGTTCTAGTCAGAGATGATAAGAGAACACAAAAATCGGTGTATTACACAAGCCGCCCTTTGCAAGGAGCCGAACAGAGATATCCGACGATGGAAAAATTGGCACTTGCGCTCATTCATGCTTCAAGAAGATTGAAACCGTACTTCCAAGCATTTGAAATTCATGTCTTAACAGATAAACCACTAAGGCAAGTTCTGCAAAAATCTGATTCTTCTGAAAGGCTTATGAAGTGGGCAATTGAGTTAGGAGAATATGATATCATATTTTCACCTCGGATGGCAATAAAATATCAGGTACTTGCTAATTTCATGGCAGAAATTTCTATTAGAGAAGAGGATCTTTCAAAAGAGGATGATCTGAAAAATACTTTGAAAGAAAAAGAAGGTTTTTGGGTTTTGTTTGTTGATGTAGCATCAAGTGATGACGGTTCAGGTGCAGGGTTAATATTAACAAACCCAAGTGGACAAGAATTCACATATGCTTTGTGATTTGAATTCAAAGCAACAAATAATGAGGTAGAATATGAAGCATTAATAACTGGGATGAAGTTAGCCTCTCATATGGGTGTAAAAAAGTTACAAGTTTACAGCGATTCTCAGCTCATTGTAAAGTAATAGCTGGGGGGTATGAGTCTCGAGATCTGAACATGAAGAAGTATTTAGAGAAAACTGAATATTTGAAGACAAAATTTCAAGAGTTTCTGATTGAACGAATATCCCGTACTCAGAACAAGCGAGCAGATGCGCTTAGCAAGTTGTCATCATTGGCACATGTTCATCTCACAAATAAGGTTTTGGTCGAGGTCTTGCCAACAAGAAGCATTGAGGAATTGAAAATTTTGGCAGTTGAAGACGTGGGAGAGATTTGGATGACTCCAATCATCAAGTTTCTAACCAGTGGAGAATTGCCACAAGATAAAATTGCAGCTCATAGACTAGCCTTATGATCAGCCAGGTACGCTATCCAGGGCGAAATTTTGTTCAAAAAGGTTATCTCATGTATTGGTTACGTTGTATAGGACACGAACAGGCGATGTATATGTTGAAGGAAATCCACCTTGGTTCGTGTGGAAGTCACATCAGAGCACGTATGTTGGCCAAAAAGGCAATGCGATTAGGATACTACTGGCCCACGATGAGTGCAGATTCCCATGAACTGGTGTAAAAATGTCCTAAGTGTCAAATTCACGCTGTTGTCAGACATGTTCCACAAACCAAAATTATCACAATCCAAAGTCAATGGCCATTTGCTCAATGGGGAATTGACATCGCTGGACCATTTCCTGAGGCTCCAGGATGTGTGAAGCACTTGGTAGTGGCTATTGACTACTTCACAAAATGGGTAGAAGCCGAACCATTTGTGCAAATCTCCGGGAGAAGTATGGTTAAGTTCGTCTGGAGACAAATAATATGCAGGTTTGGGATACCAAATGCGATTATATCTGATAATGGCACGCAATTCACAAATGATCCATTCAAAAGCTGGTGCGAAGAGCTGAATATAAGACAGCATTTTACTTCAGTAACGCATCCATAGGCAAATGGACAAATCGAGGTCACAAACAGGATAATTGTTGAAGGTTTGAAGAAAAGGTTGGAAAAATCTGAGGGAGACTTGGTTGAAGAACTGCTGAACGTTCAGTAGGCGTATAAAACTACCCCAAGGACGGCAACCCGGGAAACTCCATTCAGCCTAGTATACGGTTCTGAAGCTGTGATCCCGGCTGAGATCGGACTCCCAAGTCCAAGAGTAATCCACTACATTTCGGAAGCTAACTTCGAAGAGATGCGATTAAACTTGGATTTGTTAGAAGAAAAGCGAGAAATGGCACACCTTGCATAAGCCAAGTATAAAGCTAATATGGCCCGCTATTATGATCGGCGAGTCAGAAAAACACAGCTCCAACTTGGCGATCTGGTCCTACGAAAGAATGGAGCAAGTCGAGTTGAAGGACTCGAAAAGCTTGATCCGAACTGAGAAGGACCTACAGGGTGATTCAGATCGGAGATGCAGGAAGTTACAAGTTGGAAACTCTGGATGGACGAACTATCCCGAGGATGTGGAACTTCACCAACTTAAGAAGATATTATCAATAATTCAAGTTATTTTCAGTCCGTTTTTATTAAAGTTAGCACATCGCTGCTTCAATAAGTGTAATTCAGCTTAAATGCTGCGTATCAATAAAACAACTCATTATGGGTTCATTTTTATAAATCAAAGTTTATCTTCAGTTTAACTAGTTCAATTCTAATCGAATCATACGATTTTATATCATTACGGATTTTCTGCAAAAAAAGAAACATCCAAATCAAATACAAATCGAAGCTTGATTCTAATCGGCTTCTACGATTTTACATTGTTTTCCCGCCAAAAAAGGAAAAACATTAAAATTCAATGCGAAACAGAAAATTCGATTCAGTTCGGATTACAAAATTTCATATCATACGAGTTTTCCGTTAAAAAGGAATACAAATCAGAAGATTCAATTTAGTTCGGATTATACGATTTCATGTCGACAAGAAGAAAATAAAATCAGACTGATTTTGTTTAGATTACCTTGTTTCGGTTCATCGCAGATCAACTAAACTTCAGATCATATTTGCTTAATCTGAGGATTTAAATTTCCTTCAAATTACTTACAGTTCGAAGTCAGATCATATTGATTAGTCACCAAATATCAAAGTTTGATTCAGTACAAGTATGGATCATAGACTATTTGTTTATATATTAATTCAAGTTATTGAATTATCTAAATAAATAAATTAGATTTAGACGACATCAAATGATGAAAAGTTTCAAGTAGGAGAATTTGAATATAGTGATAAAAGACCAAAAACTGGTCTGTTCAGAAATTCTGAAAATTACAAAGACCTACAGTACTATTAACAAGATATTTGAGCTTGCAGGCTCAGCTTTCCTCTCCTTCAGTTGTGTTCTCCTCGGAAGATGAAGGCACATACTGACGACCGTCAACCCGCACTAGCTTCAGGTCGGCAAAATCTTGGTTTAAAGCTTCCACGGACTTGACATTATAACCCTTCTCGGAAGTTATGTCAAGTTCAGGAACTTTCTCTTTAAGAGCGACCAGAGCCATGTGATAGCCATGGTTGCGGGCTGGGGTGCATAACTTGACAAGCATCTTCCTCACTTCTTCGGATGATAAGAAATTGGAAATCAATTGAGAAGAGCCTTCTCCCGTCAAAAAAGCCCCTCGAGCTTCCAAAGAAAGTAATCGAGCCGTTAGCTCATCATTGGAATCTCTAACAGCTTTCAGGTCATCTTGTAGAAGCTTGTTCTCATCCTTCAGCTCGACGTTCTTATGCTTCAGCTCAGAAAAATTTTCTTCTCTGTATCTAAAGAAGAAGAAAGAGCTTTGATTTCTTTGCTGTTGACATCTTTTTCAGTAGAAAGTTTCTCCAACCCTTCGGAAACTCCTTCACTGTGGTCTATGATTTTAGAGACAAGAGCCATGACCTGTAAAAAAAAATAAAATAAATAAATAAATAATATATATATTTATATAATAATAATAAACAAACATATAGAATAACTGTAGCAGCGAGAACTAGATGAAGTACCTGAGCAGCGCCAAGAGCAAGGCGTTCGTGCAGAGAAAAAGTAGTAATTCTTCTCATCATCTTCCTGTCCCGACAAGGACATGTGTTGTAGATAAAATTAGGTGCAGTTTCTATGGTCAACCTGTCATTGATGCCCATCTGCACGTCGGGATGGAAGGTATTCAGATGAAAGCTACCTTCACCCTCCAATTCTTTTGAATACGGGACAAAGACATCCCCAAGTAGTGAAGGTGGCCCAGTCACCAAGGAATCATCAACCTCAAACTCTACAAATCGGGCCTTTTTCTGAGCCTTGTCGGCGAAACTTTCTGCTTTCTTCTTATCAAGCAGTTGTTGCACAACCTTCAAGGATTTCCCAGCTCCATGAGGATTTTTCTTCCCTTTTCCTTTGCCCGACGAGGAAGGTGCTTTGGAAGTTTTAGCTTCCAATTTCATCTCGTCAGTAGGGGCTGAACTGGTGGGGACTTCATCCTTGGTAAGAACCTTCTTGATACGAGTTTCGACATCGATAATCACAGGTTCAGAGATGTCTTCAAAGAGATCTATGATGTTGCTCACTGAAAAAGAACACGTAAATCTGATCAAAACAGAACACGTGCGTTAATAAGGATAAGATAAGGGATGAAAGGTTATACCCTCCTTTCCATTTATTACGTGCTCCGTGTGGTCGGATGGAAGTAGGGCCGGACTTATCCCCGCTGACACCAACACTCTTTCAGGGAAAATATTTGTGTTAAGCACTCGTTTCTCATTTTCAAGCTTCTCAGCCAGGTCGGTTAGAAGTTTTTTCATAGAGATTGGGTCGGAAACACGACCAGACTCTTTCCAAAACCACTCACACTCTAAAGATTTTAAATTAAGATAAAAAAGTTTTTCTTTCCATTTGTGAATGGAGCTGAGTTTCCCACTTAGAAGTTGTTGTTTTCTAGATCGGCGGGTGAAATAGAACCACCCTGGATCCAAATGGTACTTCTTGGTAATTTTAAAATCTGGGCCAGATTAGTCTGGTTATGAGAATTACCAGGTGAGCTAGAAGCAGAATCAGAGTAACCACTAGAAGTATGTGCAGATTTATGTGTGGGAGAATTGTGTTCAGATCCTAAGTTATTCTCAGAATGAATTTCAGAAGATGAATTAGAATATTCTGAATTGGACATAACTTACTTGTGAATGGAAAAGATTTGGTCTAAGAAAGCTGAGCTGGAAGGCTTGAAAGCTGAAAGCAATGCACGTAAGAGTTCTGAAATCCGAACAGAAAGATTGGAAGCTCTGAAAGATGCAAGTGCAAATAAATTCCGTAGATGCTCTATTTATAGATAAAGGGTAAGGGAATTCGAACAGTCGTGACAGTTGTGTTGGAGAACGTGTATTCGAAATGTCAGGTTGGATAAATCGTGGTCAGGAACATGTAAGCGTGTTTCTTGGACATGAAGTTCAACGAGTTGAACGTGTACATGGCAGATCGATGTTGTACTAAAATAAAAGTTCAGATCGAAATGAATAAATACAATCCGACCTGGGGGGGCTATTGATGAAGGTATTGATGAAGGTTGAATTTTACAATAAGTAGAATACTTCAGAAATAGGCTTCTAATATAACAAGTACTCTTCAGTTCATAGGAGTCTAACTCCATTTCTGCAACTGATTATATTTCACATGTATGCTAAGAGTTACAATCCTATTATAACTCTTACACTACAAAACCCTTCTTCAATGTATGATATTAGAGTTTCAATACAACTCTAATTCAGGTATGTATTCTATAAATACAACCCCTCTCTCACTTGAGAAGGGGATTCGATATTTTTGCTACTCAATTATATATCGATTAAGGCTTAAGGCTCATAACTGACTTAAGCTTCGGAGTTTACTCCTTGGGAAGAATCCCGGGGATCTTTGCAGGTATTCGGCTTTCCGGACGACTAGAAGACCTGCCTAGACTATGTGAGATTTTTTAAGACTCATCATGCAGCAAATGAGAGCATGTAAGGCAATAGTAGATCTGATTAAATGTTATTACACATGGCAGAATCAATTCTTACATTTTTCAACAGAAAAAGTAGGAAAACAATTATAAGACAATAGTAGATATACTGCAAAAATTTCAGATAATAGAGTGTCTCCAAAATCTGCACAATAGTTGTAAAAGCATTAGAAAATGGAAAAAGTGCAAGCAACTATTCTTATATTTTCACAAAAAAGTTCTATACATTTATACATTATGAGAGCATGTAAGAATTGTTAATTCCAGTGCACTGTCATCAAAATCCCTTTATTGCACAATATGTGCGCTCAGAAAATCAACTTGTGTGCTCTCTTTCCCACGGTCTTGAAAATGTTAGTCTTCATGCTTGAAGAACTTTAAGAAATCTGATTGGAGATTGGGAATGACAAAAACATACATAAAAAGAGACCATATGAGAGACATGACCATAGATCGTACTCAAAGAGAATTACCAGAGGCAAGAGATATCTTGCTCAGAGAGGATGGAAAGATTTATAATACGCTAAAGCATCAAGATCAAAATTTACCTCCATTTGTTATTTCTCCCCAATGCTTCTCGAAATATAGAAGGCGGGAGAAATAGTGTCAACCACTTGATCAACTGCAACATCATTATAACCTGTCACACGCAAACAATTTTGAACCCAAAGTATATTAGAAGCAGTTGCATTTTATTTCGTAGATATGAGAAATCCTAACAACATATTTTCATTTGCCCAAAATAATGTTGAAAACGCCTAACCAGCATGCAAGAATATTGGCATAAGCTAGAAAATGCATAACCAGCTTCCATGTCTTTGTCACAATCCCACATTTTAAGTTTATATAAAGCAAAAATAGAAAACCTCAATTCCTTCCCTCAATTCACCAAAAGATTAAAAATCCTAATATCTGTTCATTGCCAAAAATGAAAATTATTTATTTTCGCAATTATCCTTGAAAATGGTACAAAATCAAGTGATGAAAATTCCAAATGCTTTGTCTATGACCTTGTCCAAGAACAAGATGCTTAAGAAGCTTAAACTTGGAGTACTTCCTCCATTTACAATTTCAAGTGATTTGAATGGCAAAATATGTTGCATTGCATAACACTTGGAATCATCAAGATACATTTGTACTATGAAGTTAAGAATACATGAATTAATCCAGAATCTTATCAAATCAATCAAATTATCGAAAATGGAAACTTTATCAAAAAACATGTTTCACATTAATAATAGGACAACTATCATTGACGGCAATAGATCTTGTGTCTGAAAATCATATTTAGTTACTAGAAGAAATGTCGTCACTGTTACAATCTTAATTAAGCATTAACAGTAACAAAAACAAAAATGTCGTCCCTATATCGTTACAGATATACTTGGCGCTAACCATTCACACGTTTCAGTAACAATATATTTTGACAATCTTTGTTGGTCGTTACTATTTCTTTTATAGCGACGACTTAAAGTCGTTGAAGATAATAAAATTTTTAGTGGATCACTAGTAATGTTTGGCCGAAAATTTCGCGCCAAAACTAGTAACAATAATATTTGTTACGACATATTGTTATTGTTAAATAAAAAAAATATCATTGGTTTCATTTTATTTTTTCAAAATAGTTAATGGTTTAGTGTATGGTTTGGAATACTAAGGGTTTAAGATTTAGAGTTAAGAATATATATTTGCTGACAAAATTGATATTGATTGACTTTTTTGTTGTAATTGTAAAATTTAATACACATTTTAATAATTTGTTTTTATTTAAGTTAAAATAATTAAATCATTTAAAAAGTTTAATTTACAATTGAATTTATATTTCTATAGTGTTCAATATGTACATATTATAAAATGTATTCAATCAAAACACTACAACATTTGTGATAAATATGTCCTACGTTAATATGTCCTATGTTAATATTTGTAATAAATTATAAAATAACATAATTGTACTTGATATACTTGTCTTATTTCATATCTAATACATATACAAATAAGACTCTTTCAATGCCTATAACAGTTGGCAAAATTATATTTATCTCTTTTATTACTTTGTTGATGAACTTATTTGTAAGCCTCAATCTATAAGAAAAAAAAGAATATAAAATAGAAAGACTTACATTACTATGTACAAAGATTGAATAATATTTTTGAAAATTTCCTTAAAAAAGAAGAAAAATATGATAAACAATTAATCTAATTTTAAGAAATTTAATTCCAACTCCAAATTAGAGAATTTTCAATTGAAAATTTAGTCTTATTAAGGTGGAAAAGAAAAATTATTAGTTTTGAAAAATATTACTGCAAAGTGATAATTGATAAATTATAGTGTTCAGTAGTTTTTAATTGGAGGGAAATGAAAATGAAAGCGTACAAATAAAAAAATTTCCCACGTTATTTTCCCCCTTCTCTCTCACTACCCCTAATATCTCCCCTCCAACACTAAGCAATTTTCACCATTTTCCTCCCCAAATAAAAGTGCGAAACCCACGGCCTTTCCCTCTCCGAATTCAAGATCCAACCTTTCTTTTCCCAAATTAAACCCACAAGTCGACAACCTTTCTCTCTACAAATCCAAGACAAATCTCAACGTTTCTTCTCCTCAAACCCAAATCACGTCTAAACCATAAATACAAATTTTCTATCTGTCGTAGTGGAAGAATGAACCTCAATTTCCATATCAGCAACTACCTCATTGAATTCGCTGGCAAAACTGTTACGTTGTGTTTGGTTGCTTAGAATTGGACCTCAGAATTGGAATTGAGAGCTCCAATTCTAATTCTTGTGTTTGTTTACAAAATAAAATTTGGATTTTGAATTCATTTGCAATTCTATAATGGCCCAATTCTGCAGTTTCAATTCTTTCCTCATGGTAGATATTTCCAATTCTAATTCAAGATAGAATGGGTCAATACGCGGGTTCTTATAAGACTCTTTTTCATCGCCTTCACTTCTTTCTTTTTTTTCACATACTACATATTTTTTCACATATTACACACATTTTCACACATTACACACATTTTAATACAACACATATTTTACACACACTACACACATTTTAATACAACACATATTTTACACACACTACACACATTTTCACATACTAACATTTTCACACACTACACACATTTCCACAAACTACACATAGTACACACATTTTCACACACTACACATATTTTACACATAGTACATATATTTTCACATGCTACACAAATTTTTTCACACACTACACACATTTTCACACACTACACATTTTACACATAGTACACACAATTTCACACACTACACATATTTTACACATAGTACACATATTTTCACATACTACACATTTTTTCACACACTACACACATTTTCACAAACTACACATATTTTACACACACAACACACATTTTCACACACTACACATTTTTTCACACACTACATATATTTTACACATAGTACACACATTTTCACACACTACATATTTTTTCATACACTACACACATTTTCACACACTACACACATTTTCACACGCTACACATTTTTTCACACACTTCACACATTTTCACACACTACACATATTTTACACACACTACACACATTTTCACACACTACACATATTTTACATATAGTACACACATTTTCACACACTACACATATTTTCACACACTATACATTTTTCACATACCAAACATTTTCACACACAAAACACATTTTCATACAGTACACATTTTCACACATTACACATATTTTACACACACTACACACATTTTCACACACTACACATTACACATATTTTCACACACTACACATTTTTTCACACACTACATATTTTTTCACACACTACACATATTTCACGCACTACACATTTTTTCACACACTACACTCATTTTCACACACTACATATGTGTAAAATATGTGTAGCGTGTGAAAATGTGTATAGTGTGTGAAAATGTGTATAGTGTGTGGAAAAATGTGTAGTGTGTGAAAAAATGTGTAGTGTATGAAAATGTATGTACTATGTGTACAATATGTGTAGTGTATGAAAATGTGTGTTGTGTGTAAAAATATGTGTAGTGTGTGAAAATATGTGTAGTGTGCGAAAAAATGTGTAGTGTGTGAAAATATATGTACTATGTGTACAATATATGTAGTGTGTGTAGTGTGTGACAATATGTGTAGTGTGTGTAAAATATGTGTAGTGTGTGAAAATGTGTGTAGTGTGTGAAAAAATGTGTAATGTGTGAAAATGTGTATACTATGTGTAAAATATGTGTAGTGTGTGAAAACGTGTGTAGTGTGTGAAAATGTGTATAGTGTGTGTAAAATATGTGTAGTGTGTGAAAATGTGTGTTCTATGTGTAAAATATGTGTAGTGTGTGAAAATGAATATATTAAAAATAAATTATTGTCAATTCTAATTATTAGTGAAATCTAATTTCATACAATTTTTAAGCTTTCAAACAAAGGATTTGGAGTTATAATTCAATTCTCTATGAATTTTATTGTTTTGCCAAACAAAGGAATTCAAACATTTTAGACTTTCAATTCATTGAATTACAATTCTATAATATTTAAGTTCTAATTCAATTCTATTTCTAAACAATCAAACACAGCCTTATCTACCTTGATCCCAATCCTTTCTACAGCTTCCACTTCATCGATTTCCTATTATCAATTTTTTTTCTTTTAATTTATAGCGTGTGCCTATATACGAGATATGGGAGATAGATGTTAGAATGTCTTTCTTCTATGGATGGAAGAGTTGTATCCGCTAATTGCTGCCATATCTAGATCTATACATTTTTCCAAAATAGAGGTATGTTAAAATATCTTTCATTTTGCTGAAAGATTTCAATTCTTATTATTTTGATTGTGTAGCTCATTAAGAAAGATAAGTTTTTTAGTTGAGAACTTTAATATTTGTGGTTAATATTAGTGTTTTTTTGTGTTGAATTTAATAATTTTATGATTTTGATGGGTTTGTCTGTTGAAGAGAAGCATAACTATAATAAAGTTAGAGAAACAAAGTTGAAAGAATGAATGTTCCTCTCCGTATGATTCTGTTCTAATTTGTTTTCCATTCACGAACAATGATGCTTATGTTGTAACAAATGACAAAGTGTCCCTTCAATTTGCCTCAACTAGGGAAAAAAATATTAGTATAGTCTTTTGACATTTACCTCTCTTTCCAAACTATAGGGTTTTTTGTTTGCTGCTGTTCAAGGAATTATTCTCACATCTTGTAAATTTTTTTATTTCTCATAGAGTCGAGCTTTTAGTTTTGCAATTGAAGGATGAAGAATAGTGATGGTGCTCTAATTAGATAATTTATTCATATATACAATTAATGGATTTAGTGAATTATTTGGCTTTGTCTGCACATTGTATCCTCTAAGAGAACCATTTAATTGGGCAGATTTTTGGACTTTCAAATGAGATGTTGGAAGTGTATTAGATAAATGGATTGCTTAGAACACTGAATTTTCATTGATTGTTGAAGATAAGACTAAGAATTTTAAGGAAAAGGAACCAGTGGACACAAGTAATTCAAGTAAAAGATTTGAATTTATTTTTTTTTACATTTTTTAGATGTGGCATATTTGTGAGTTTTTCACTGTGATTATGAAAGTATGGTATTGAACTACATGTGCTTAATGATGTTAAGAGTTGTATGTGTGCACGTGCATATATGATGCACAAGCGAAAAGACGTGTATGGTATTAACAGACATAACAAGAGCAATATAGATTGGCATGTGATTTATAATTTTTTTTTCTGAAATGGCTGCAGTGAGCAACTATGCAAGATAAAATTTATATGGATGACACTTTAACTTGATTAATTTTCTTGGAGGAAGTTCTTGTTATGATGGTAATCCAATTGTCTATTTTATCTTGCTTGCAGGTTACCTCTATGAAGCAAATGAGTGTATATTTGTCAAATTTGTGAAGATGGAATTGAATTCACTATGGGTGAGAGCCATTTGTGGCCTAAAATGAATATGTATTCCATGTTTATAGACAATGTTATGATTATGAAAGAAAAGAGGGTAATCAAGCTTACACTCAATGCAAAATTAGATACCAATGCATAAACGGTAATGCTTTATCCCTCTATGATTTTTGTTTGTCAGGGTCATTCCCACTATGGCTTTGGATAAGTGGTACTTTGTTTATTAATGAATTATGTGGATTGATTTCTTTCACTTTGAATTGTGTGTGAGTTCAAAACAGGGCTGAAATGATATAATCCTATGCATCAACATTTTATGACAATGTAGTCTGTGTTCCTATGACATGTTTTAGACAATTTCTTTCACTATTTGAGTTGCCTGTAAGTTCAAAATGCGACTAAAATAATGTATTTCATTTAAAACCTCCATTCTTGATTCTAATGTATGAACTAGGGGTGTAATCGAGCCGAGTCGAGCTCGAGTACACCCCAATTCAAGCTACTCTGATAAAAAAAATAAGCCTACTCGAACTCGACTCGAGCTCGATCGAGTATCATTAAGGGAGCTTAAACTCGACTCGATTTATCATACTCGAGCTCTCAAGTAGCTCGATCGAGCTAGAGCTCAAATCGAGCCCAACCGAGCTCGAGCTCGAGCCAATTGAGTGTTGTTAAGCTCGAAAACTCGATTCGAACGCCTAACTCGAACACGAGCTCGATTAACTCAAGCTCGAACTCGAGTTTCAGACTTTTAAAATAATTTAGTTTCTGCCTTTTTTTATTATTATTAGTGAAAAACAAAATTATTCAACCAATCAAATTAAAAATTAAATATTATATTTTGGGTATTACATAAAACTTTGTGAGATAAAATAAATGGTAGCATTCTCACTCTCAACTTCCTCTCAAATACATAAAAAACATTGAACACTTGAATACACCTAATTTACAAATTAAAAGGTACAACCTCAATAAATTTAAAATTTGAAATATTCAAACATATATCATAAATTCAGAATGTTTCACCACAAACACTCCACTAGAATTTTTTTTCTTTTTTAATTTGTCTTTTTAGTATATTTATATTTTTTAAAAATTTTGGCAGAATCTCCCCTAATATTTGAACTAAACTTCTTGTTGACAATCCAAAAACCAATCCAAAAATAATATAATTACTCGGCATGGGCTAATTCGATTCAATATCATTCAAATAACAAGTGACATAATTAAAATGCAACACCAGCCATGAGATGTAAAAGTTCAAAATCAAAATATGTCTAACATAACATTTGAAATAGAAATTAAAATAGCACAACTTTGTCTTTTCAATAACTTTAAAAATAACCTATTCACATAAACATCATTCCTTTCATAATATGTCGCCTGATTGAAAGTTGAACATCCATTCGTACTTTCATTGTTGCATACACTACTACAAAATGAGACTGTTGCATCACTTTGTAGGCAACACTTCTAAAAGTATTGCAAATGAAGAAAATTTTAGAAAAGTTGCAATCTTTTGAAATAAGTGTTGCTTATATAAATTTAATGCAATACTTGTAAACAAGTGTTGCAATTAGTATAAGAACATGCAATACTTTTAGAAAGTGTTACCTTTATTATATATTTAAAGCAATATTTATATAATATATGCAACACTTTATAAAATATTGCATACAACTAAATATAAATTTAGTCAGTAAAGTATCATTCTATGCAACTAAAATTTAATTTTCGTTTATTTTACAATTGTATACCTTGAAACAAATAATAATGTAATTTAATTAAAAAAATTGTGTATAATAAACTAAATATTTGTATAGCTAGTTGTTATCAAAATATTCAGGTTTCATTTGAATAAAGTATTTTTTTATTTTGAAAAGAAATATTTTTTCAAATTTTAGTATATAAAGATAATCTTGTATAAGTGTTTGAATTGATGTACTAATTTTGGTGAGAATTTATGTTAAAAAATATTTAATTATTAAAATTAATGAAATAAAATTTAAATTTAATATTTTTGAGTTTATTTTGGTGAGGAATTACAATAGAATTTTTTAACTATTATTAAAATTTTAAAACATAAATTTAATATTATTAATAAAAACAGTACAAAAAATAATCGTTGTGGCTTTGTGTTTAATTATAAAAATTACTACAGGAAAATAAAAAAAAACATTCTAAAATTATATTTTTAGGAAAAAATTATAATTATTTTATCTTAATGATTTTGTATTTAATTCTTTTTATAAAACTTAATACTTATAATTAATGTTATGTTATTATTAAAACTAAAATGTGTGAACAATCCATACTAATCACTAAACATGCACATAATACGATGTCGTTTTTTGGTTATACAACGTCGTTTGTGGCAACTACTTATCATCTGTTCGACACTTAGAAAATAGTTCCATTTCATTCACTCTAACTCTAAAAACAACTAGAGCCTTTCTGCTTGCAAACCCTTTAAAGAATCGAATTCAATCTTTCGAATCATCCACGAATCGTTCATTTCTTCCTTTTAAATCTTTCAATCTTCCTTGAAATCCTTGAATTCTACAACATTTTGAACCCTAGGACTTCACTATTGAAATCAATTACAATACTCATATTGGAATAATTCTGGCATAACTTAATGTTTAAATTACTATCAAAGAATCACATGTTTGCATGTTTTGGCTTGTTTATTTTGTATATTGCTTATTGTTGAACTTAGAACAAGTGAAAGAGGTTTGGAGCAAGGAGTCGTACTGATCCATATATTTACATGGTAAATTTAGATTTTCTACCACATACTATTATTATTTTATTGCAAATAGCATGAAATCTTATTTGGTCATAAAGCTCTAAGGTTCTCACATATTCTGCACAAGGATTATGTTTTCCTTGAATTTCTATTGTTTTGGGGGGTATTGCAGCTTGTGATAACTAATTTTTAGTTGAAATTATAAATGAGAATTTTTTGTTGCATTTTTAGAGCATTCATTTAGTGTATATTTGAATACTACTCACATCTACAACGAATGTTATTTTCCTGTAGGAATGATTAAAATGTTGATCTTTACCGTGGGATGACATGTTGGAAAGTACCACTCTAAGAGCTATGCATTATCTATGAAAGTATTTCATGTATTTGAAAGTAGTTAGGGTTAAAATTTGTAAATTCCCTAAGGGTCATATAGTTGTTTATTAATTTCATTAACTACTTTTGTATTTTACACTATAAATACTTTTGTAATATATTTATCATTTTGGATTATCTATTTATAGAATTACTTTTGAATGGATGATATTGAATTAGAAAAAGTGTTGCATATATTGGATTGAAAAATTGTAAAAAGTATTGCATTTGGTAGAATAAAGTACTGCAATTGATTAAAGGAAACAAATAAAAAAGTGTTGCATTTGGAGAGAAAGAAGTGTTGCACATACAAAAGCGTTGCATATTATGACAATTGCAACACATTTTCGAAGTGTTGCATAAAATGGTAAAAGTGTTGCTATAGATCTAAGGAGATACCTTCTAATAACACACTTTGTAAAGTGTTGCTTTAGGCTTATAGCAACATTTTTAGGGCCTAAAACAACACTTTATGGGTGTTGCTATAGGCTCATTTTGTAGTAGTGATAAAAATAAATAAATGAGATAATAGAATATATATATATATATATATATGTTTAACATAACTTGAAAAATAGAATTAGAATAGTACAAATTAGTTCATTCAACAATTTTAAAAATAACCTCTTCACTTGATTGGAAGTTGAATGTCCATTGGTGCTTTTCCTTGCTGCATACGAATAAATGAATGAGATAATTGACATGAAAAGTCTTTTTAATAAAATAAATAAAATTTATAAGTAAACTTACTTTAATTTTCTTTTTCACTCTATGCATATTTCAACACCAATCTTCTACACACATTAGTATTTGAACGGTTTCTAGAGATAGTGAAGCACGATATGCATCAATCACTCTCGTTCCAGCACTGAATGTGGCCTCTGAAGCTACAGTGGTAATAGGAATGGCTAAAATATCACAAGCCATCAAAGATAGTATATTGTAACTTGATTTATTGATACGGATGGCCTTGGATGGAGATCCTCAACTACACGAAACCCTCACCTTTGGATCGTTGTTCAATCAAGATCACGAACAAGACAAGAAGACAAGAATGCGGAAATCACAAAGAAAACACAAACAAAGATATTGAACGGCAGTTTTGATTGAAAGCAATCAAACCCAACACGTTATAACAAAAAGAATCCAAATCAACTTATGTAAATCAAGAGTTGAAAAGTCTTCAGTTTGGCTTGTTCTTTAAATCAAGAACGGGTAAGTTCTCTCTAAGGTCTTAGCTTAAAGATCATGGGTCTTATGAACATTCAACTGAAATCAATTGAATAATCACGTTTTTCTCTCAACTTTTCACAGTTGCAAGAAGGTTTTTAAGCAATGCTTAATTTATCAAAATTCAACTTTTCTCCCAAGTTTCGGACGCTAGTTTCGGACGCCTGTCTTAGTTTCGGCCGGCCGAAACTGTCGCGACAGGTTTAAAAACCCTAATTTTTTTGACGAAAATTTCAAGCAATTTTTGACGAAACCCTAAAATTCTTTTTCGACGTGTGACAAAACAATGAAAACTCAAGGAATTCAACACTATGAAGACAATCAAGAGTGCAGAATTTAGACACCAAAGAACGACAGCAAGGATCGAAAGAAAGTAACAAGCATGCAACACAACAAAAATGCAAAAATCCGGGAACAAGATTACCAACGATTTTGGACAGATTTTAGCAACTAAATTGCATGCGATTTTGGTGAAATTTAAAGGCTAGATTATGACGACTTGAGACAGAAATAAAGACACGAAATCAGTAACAAAAAGACTCCACAAAAACTGCAGAAATTGACTCAACACAAGAGCTAAAACCGAGAAGAAGAAGAAAACGCAAAAAACATGAATTTTTTATGAATAACCTGTCTCTGATACCAATTGATACGAATGGCCTTGGATTGAAGTCCTTGACCACACGAATTCCACAACTCTTCGGATCGTTGCTACAACAAAAACATTTGAAACAAGACACAAAAATAGATTTTGGGCGGAGTTGAATTCAAGGGGAAATTGCAAATTATTGAAGTAAATCAAACCCAACGTTTTAATACAAAAGAACTTGATTCAACATGTGAAAATTCATGAGCTAAACTAGTTATTTTGGCTTGTTCTTTAAATAAAGAACTCGGGTGAAGTCTCCTAAAGGTCACGCTAAAGGAAAACTTGCTACAATGAAGATCAAACTTGAACTTCAAGGTTTTGAACTACACAATGTGTAAATTCTTGATTTAGCAAAGCTAAAACTTCTTTCATTCATCATATCTATAAAACGTCAAAAGGGATGCCTATATATGTGAGGTTTTGAACTACACAAGGTGTAAATTCTTGATTTAGCAAAGCTAAAACTTCTTTCATTCATCATATCTATAAAACGTCAAAAGGGATGCCTTTATATAGGCTACAAAAAGTGTTAAGAGTTGGTATTTTCCCAATGTGGGATATTGGCCAACTTTCCTAAACTTTTTAAGCCCATTACAAGCCTTTATCATGCAAGATAATTGGGCCAAGTAATGACTTATTAAAACCGAAATTCAAGCCCATAATTAAATGTTAAATGGACTTAATTATTACAACTTAAAATAAACCCTAAATTAATCAAAAGGGCGTGATCCAAAACTCAAAGCCTAAGCACGCCTTGTATTGGTCTTCAAAAGGTCCATGAAATTCGCGACGGAAATCTGTCAGAATCACGTTACTCATTTTGATAGGCACGTTTAACGATGATAATGGCGCAATCTCGTAAACTTTAAATCATAAACGTTGTAGCTCTGTCTCTTATCGTTCTAGGGCTTCTTGAATCACCAAATTCCGAGTTATATCGAGAGAGATATGGCAAGCATACCAAAACGTGATAGAATCTTTCAGCATTTAATCTTTGACTTTTGCACCATGGACTTGGACACGACTCATTCGCATCATTTATTCTCCCTCCACCATTCCAAACAATCAAATTTCTCAGAAAGATTTTTTCTATTGATACAAGGCTTCTTTAAATAATCGACCAACTCCAACTTTTGAGGCTCAAAAATCTCAAAAGTCTCCACATACTCCTCTAGAGCAGCATTTTATTTACTCACATCAGATTGTTGATTATCAACAATTTTTCTCGTTGAACCAACAGTTTCATGTTGTGCACTTGTTTGAAGATCAATGACATTATTTATAGCATATTCTTCATAAATAAGAGAAAGAGCTTCCTTAACCTTTGCAATATTCGCCTTTGCTTTATTAGGTTGAAAAAACTTAGGGAAGCAAAATTCTATCACCCGCATCTTCTTTCGAGGATAAAAGATAGAAGCTATGGACATCAACAAATTGCATTCTCTCCAATATTTATCAAACTTGTCCTTCATCTTTTGAACCATATCCTGAATAAAGTCATCTCCTTGTACTAATTTTGTATCCAAGACTGACTTTATCATAGCAACTTCTTGAAGAAATAAGTTTGATGTTGGGTAATCACTACCTGAAATGATGTTCGTGGTCGTCCAAAAAGGTTCTAGGACTGAACACACTTTCTCTACTCTCTCCCAATCATCAATAGATGGGCAACAATCAAAGCTTTGATCTCGATCCTCAAATCATGGAAAAACTTCTTTAAATTTGAGTGCACAATTCAACATCTCAAATGTAGAATTCCATCTTGTCTTGCAATCATAAATCAACTTCCTTTCTGGCAAACCTAATTGTTGCACAATCTCTACAAATAATGATAGCCTTGCCTCTGAGCGATTCACATAATATATGTTATCCCTTATTTTGTTAGTGACATCAACAATCTCACTTAGTCCATCTTGAACCATAAGATTCAAGATATGTGCACAACACCTCACATGGAATAATTTTCCATCACACAACAACTTTCTAGATCTTGAGAAATTTTCTTTCAAGATTCTAATTGACACATCATTTTTCTTTGCATTGTCAACTACAATTGTGTGAATCTTATTTTCAATTCCCCACTCTTTTAAACACTTGAAAATGGAATATGCAATTTCTTGACCTCTTCGAGGAGGAGGAATTTGAACAAAGTTTAAAACTCTTTTTTGCAACTTCCAAATCTGATCAATCCAATGTCCAGTGATAACCATGTATTCAATCTTCTAATTTTTGAATTTCCACAAATCTGTTGTCAAGCATATTTTTCGCACATTTTTCAACAAATTCTTAAGCTTCTTTTTCTCCAACTCATAAACTGTTTGGCAATTATGTTTACCTGTTACTCTTGAAATTCTTTGCCACTCTATATTCGCACGGCTCATCATCAAATTAAAGCCTTCTTCCTCCAAAATTGTGAAAAAGATGTTCGTGCATAAGTATCCAATGAGCAACCGCCTCTCTCATTTTTGCCATATCAAACTTCGAAGATTGTAAAGCTGGTTGAGAAATCAAAGTTGAAGTAGAAGGTTGAAAGTTGAGAAGAATTTGTTGTTGTGCTTTCCTTTGGTTCACCTTTCTCACAGAACAACTATCTAGATGTCTTTGGAAACTTGTTGTGCTCTTGGATTAAGAGAGTGCCATCTTTGTTTTGCAATGCATGCATTCTACCGATTTGACACCATTAACGTCCACCTCCTTGAATTCTAATCAAATATTTGATGTTTTAGCCCTTTTTCTGCCTTTGAATGCATCACTATCTTCATTGTGTTGTTCACTATCTCCATCTCTATCATCTATATTATGTATTTGTATGTTTTGTTCCTCTAGCAAGGTCTCATTACTCGTAGGAAGATTTGGAATTGTAGTGATTGGGCTATTTGAATCTGTCGTGGAAGTCAATTGACTTGAGAAATCTGTTAAAAATATCCATTATAATTTAGAGATTAGTTTGTGAATATGTAAAACAAACAAGAAAATAAATAAAAAATCTACAACAACATAATAAAATAAACTTAATTTCCTATCCATGATTATAAATAAAGAAAGATGGTATTCATGATTATAAATCAAGCAATAGATTGCATATTTGAAAATTTTGAAGTCACATAATTGACTAAGCTAGCATTTCATCTCAGAGATTTGTGCATGACATATAAGCATGATAAAATTTTGTTTTCTTTACTATGTCAGCATTTCTAAGTCTTTCTCTTGCAGAGTCAACCACTTCTAAACATTAATTACACAATAATGTTCCTCCGACCAATATGAATGCTGTATATTTCAGTATAATTTCCGATTCTCTAATTGGAAAATATAAGAAACCCTTACCCAAGTTCACTTTGATAGAAGCATTGAACAACAAATTTTAACTCAAAGAGAATAAGTGGCAGACCTCATGTCATCCTTAAGGTGAAACCAATAACTCTTTACCCCTTTGTCTACAACACTTATAAGGAACAATTTCCACTAAAAAAAGTCATTATATAAAATGCAATCAACTAAGGAAATGATATTTGGTAATCTAGAACACTAGAAATCTCCCCTAAAACTACGTTCAGGTGTGCATAAGAGTTCGTTAGTCAACTGCACTCTACTGGATGCATAGTTCACTTTTAATGGTATGCCCAGCACATAGACTTACCATGAACAGTAAGCATTTAACAACCGGAAGTATGTAGCCAAGATAAGAAATTAAGACCATATATATCATGCATTCATCCAAATTAAATGAAACCATGGTTGATGCTATATGCACCAAACTGATTACAAACAGAAACAAAGAAATAATCAGAAACATGGCAAAGTAGGAGTACAACAACAGGAACCAAAAGCAAACAATAACATAAAAAAAACAGAATACTAACCAAGCCAGAATCTCTTTTTTGTAAAACTAACAACATGTACTTCGTCCATATGTTAAAAAAATTTTAAATAAATTTCTAATCCCTCTCAACTAAACCCCAAAGATAAAAATACATATAGATCAAGTTGAATCTTGAATCCTTACCTATTGGGGATGGAATATCATCCATATGTTAAACAATGAGCTGAATACGGGAATCTTGATTTCTGAAGGAATTGATTGAGTTTGGGATTTTGGGTTGGTTAGATCTGAATTTGAAATGCAAAAATGAAAAAGGTGTGTGTGAAAGCTGAAAGGAATAAGATTTTTGAAGGAATCGATTGAGTTTGGGACTATGGGTTGGTTAGATCTGAATTTGAAAGGTAAAAATGAAAAAGTTATGCGTGAAAGCTAAAAGGAATAAAGAGTAAATATGGTACAGAGTCTTAAGACTTTGGGAATCTGGGAACTTTGGGTTGACCGCTCAACCCTTAATGCTTTGAAAGATTATTAGCATTTTTTTTATTTATAAAAGCTCGCGAGCTACTCGTGAGCTTTCGAGCCTCTATTTTACCTACTCGAACTCGGCTCGGTTAACTATAGAGCTCGAGTAGCTCGAGCTAGCTACTCGAGAGTAGCTCGATCGTTCACCACCCCTAGTATGAACATTTCTTGCCAACTCAAATTGTTGTTATAGTTTGTCTTCAAAAATTATGGATCATATTTTAGAATTTGATAATGGAAGTTCAGAGTTGCTAAATTTATACTTTTAATTTTTGTAGGTTTTTTTGTTAATATCTTTTGCACATAGTAGTCACTTGGTGGTTGCTTAAAGGGATCGATGCTAGTACATTGTTGGACACTTAGTGGTTGCTTAAAGGGATCGATGCTAGTACATTATTGAACAGCTATAGTTTGGCATTGTTTCATTTAGAGGGTTTTAATTTTGCTTATAAAAGATTGATATATATACTCTTTTATTTGAGATATGATGTTATTTTGGATATTATTTAGCTACTAGATCGAGCTTTCATAAAACTTATGAATACTATTGATATGTGATTGTGACAATTAATTTGGTTATTTTGTATTGATGACAGTGAACATCTTCAAATTCTTCAAATTTTATTGCATTTTGGGTTTGGCTTTGTACTGAATTTGTGAATGGAATATTCAAATTTGTAAAAATAATAGGCTGTGGCAAAATATTAATAGTGACGATTTATATATATAGGGAATGACACTTGTTGTCGTCCCTATTTATATTTTTTCCCTTCCTTTTGGGACGACAGTTTTATTTTAGACATATCTATAGGGACGACATTTTTGCCCATTCCTGTTGTGAAATTTTCTTAATAATGAAAATTTACAATATATTTGGAATTAACAATGACAATCTGTGTCACTAAACTGTATGACACGTCAAATTGCCACATGTTATGTCAGTGCCACGTATGATTTTAGTAACAATTTTAACCACTTTATGTTACAACAAAAAAGTCGTCGCAAAGTGACTACAATTAGGGACGACAGTGACAATCAGTAACGATAACATAAATGTCGTTGCTATTGGAATTAGCGACGGGGCTATAGAAACGACTAAAGGACGACTTAAAAGTTGATATAAAATATTTATGGGGACGATATATTGACCATTAGACACAAAAACATGTCGACACTAAATTCCATTTTTCTTGTAGTATCATCTGATAGGTTGGTAGTTACTAACCATCCAATACATTCTTTGTTGGTTTCCCTGCTAACTCTACTATCTTGAATGGTCAACAGGTTGAACTTTGTACATGCAAAAGCAACAAATTCAAGGCAAATTGATGCATAATCTTAAACTTTCCATGTCTCATGGAAAAAATAGATACTATGCCTATTGGAACAGTTAGGCTGCCTTTCATTAAGATGTGATCTCTGTAGATTTATCATGTATCGTCCTTGATTGCATTTTTGAATTTTACTAGAAAAGTAAAATACATTAAAGATAAGAATGAAAACCAATATATGCATGACTTTAGCCCTAGGTTCCTTCTATAATTAGTTTTATGGTTATATGATTTATAACAGTATATAAACTGTTCCTTGCAGGATTTTATCGTGAATGATGTTCGACGAACTCTTTTTGAGGCAGTTTCATCTTTCATTGGTAACTTAGAAGATGACAAGGATTTCTTACAACTTATTGAAGCAAAGTTGACAATGTTACATAAAGCTTTCCGAATTGCTCAATCACATGAGAATGATCACGAGAAAGTCTTGGGTGGTTAATAATCACCACCTCATCAATTGAGTTAGTAGTTAAGTCTCAATACTTTCCCACAATGTGTGCATAATGACCTAAATGCAAGGGTCCTTCTAATAGTAGGATATGATATCACTATAGTGGGTCATTATGCATACGTGGTGGGAAAGTATTGAGACTTAACTACTAACTCAGCTGATTAGTTGGTGATCATTAACCACTAAATACTTTTTCGAATGATCACAGTAAAGTTGTTATGAAGTTGCTTGATCCGTACCGCACAGGAAGGTTTGGTCATTTTGTTTTAGATACAATCCTAAGGAATTGTTGAGGAGACACTGCCATAGAGTTTACTTGATTGTCTCTGCCATTTGTTTTGTTGTTGTTTTAGGATTATAACTGTATAGCTTTTCTTAGTACTTTATTCCTCATTTGTTTATTAAGTATACAAAATAATTACAGTTTTTCTTCTTTCATTACAGAAATCAAAGTTTTTCTTGTTTGAAATGATTCTAATATATATATATATGTGTGTGTGTGCATATAAATCAATGCGTTTAATTTTGTAGTTATTCTACTAGGGCCATTCTCTAGTGAGATCGTCTCATATGTGAGACTTGCGTATTAATTTCACTTTAGCATATAAAGTATAAAAATTTAGTGTATAAATATCAAGATTAGCATATAAAGTATAAAAAACTAACATATTAGCGTATAACGTATAAAAAATTAGTGTATTAGTGTAAAAGTATCAAATTTTAACATATAACGTATACAAAATTAGCGTATTAGCGTAGAAAGTATAATTCATGTATCACGTGTCAAATATGAGATGGTGTCAGAATAATTTTTGTGTTTTTACTATGACTTTGTTTCAGTGCATATCATGTGCATTATACTGGTGAAACTATTGAATTTGTTGCCTTCATTTTTATATTTTTTTTCTTTTGCAGTGTAGTCTCAATAACTGATTATAATTAAGAAAGGTAACTGGATGAAGACAATTGAGTGAAAGAAAGTAATCCTCACAAATCCAACAACTTTGATGACGATGAGAAGCAAATAAATTAATAGATTAACATACAAAAGACAATTCAAAATAGAATGTTGGGCGCTGATTATATTAATTGGTGAATGAAATATTGCAAGTGAAAATTTTTGTCATGCAAATCACTTGATATTGAATAGTTTCTAAGGATTACAATCTGCCCAATTTAAAGGTTTTAGTTCCAATGATGATGGCTTTATATCAGCAGATGAAACAAATTTTGAAATGTTAATTGAAGGAAAATATTTATACTTTTGAAGGGATTTTCCTTCAGTAACACACCAAAGTATGAATATTTTTAATGACTTCTCTTACTGTCTTCTCTTCCCATTCTTTGCACTCAATGATTTGCTCCTACAAGACTTATAACTAAGTTCTCCAATTTCAAAATCATATCATCTTTTGGATCACTAGAACTATTCCTTAACCATTCTTCAAAACTTGTTTTTTCATCTAAGACTTGAGGGTATGAGGCAAAGATTGAAAAGGGTTCAAATGAAGTAGTTCTTGTGGGTTGGCAAGAGTAGTGTTACTCCTACTAGCATAATCTTTTTCCTGCCCACATCCAACACTATAGAGTTGAAAGTTAGTCTAATCTCTTCAAAAGTGTAAATATTTCCCTTCAGTGACACATTGAAATCGGTTTCATCATTGGAACTAGAACCTTTAATTTTTGGACAGATTACAATCCCTATAAACTCTTTCAATTTCAAGTGATTTGAATGGCAAAATATGTTGCATTGCATCACACTTGGAATCATCAAGATACATTTGTACTATGAAGTTAAGAATACATGAACTAATCCAGAATCTTATCAAATCAATCAAATTGTCGAAAATGGAAACTTTATCAAAAAACATGTTTCACATTAATAATAGGACAACTATCAATGTAAGTAACACAATTTTTAAAAATATTACTTACAATATTTCCATCACCAAAATTAAAACCACCAGCCAACATTGTTGTCTGAACTATTTTGGAAGTGTAGTTCAAATAAAGAAGCAAATTAACCACAAACCTCTCTATAAGCTTCTTCAATCTTTTTGTATATTAATCCCTCCATTTGCGTCTCATCTTCAGCTTTGTTTGCAGATACAATATCATGTCTGTCACATATGATGCTTCCTCTACATCAACTTTGGGTTTGGAATAATTCAGAAGATTAGATTTTTTTCTCTTTTTTTTCTTGCTCTTACATTTCTTATGACAAGAAACTATACTGCAAATGAAAAAAAAAAACCCCAAGCAACAAATTCATTAATTTTATCAATATAATATGCACATGATATGCACACAGAAAAAAGTCATAATAAAAATAAGTAGAAAATTGAGTGCATTGATTTATTGCATATTTGAGAATCAATTCCAACAACAGAAGTCTCCTAACGTACAAAAAGTAAACGAGTAAATAAATAAATAAAACATTGGAACAAATTTTGTCTATACTTAAATTTTTTATTTTGGGAAGTGCATATGTGCAGACTCAGTGCAGTAAACGTACGTTCGTATAGATGAAATAATAGTAACATAAAAATGGTAAGGATTTGTTGTCCCACATTTTGAACTTGTGATGCTTAAGAGTTTCCACCATATAAACCCTAAATTTCCAACATGGGCAATTTTTTCCTATATATGCACTGCAACTATATATAGTATACAACGTGATGGGCAAAAAGAATTAAAATAAGGCAAATTTTCTTTTGCAAGCAAAATATGCCACTCGGCTGTGATCTAGAATCATTTAAACTTGTTCATGACTATTACTGTTGTCTTGTGAGGGTTCACCTCCTCAAACATTTACATAATTACATGACTAGAAGAAGAAGTAAAAGAAGACTCATTATTTTCATTTAATAAAAGGTATGGTGCCTTGAGATCACACGGTTCAACCATAAGCCTCATCTTGTGATCCATTGCAAATTCTAGCTTCATCTCCAATGATTGATTCAAAGGTGCCAACATTTTTTTTTATTTTCTTTTCCAATCTTTGTTAATTTCATTTCTTCTAGTCAGAGATTGTTTGCCTTGTCTCTTTCCTCTTGCACGATTCTTCAGTTTCATCTACCAAATATGAAAAATACAAGACAATTTTTTTTCCTAACCGTTCAACATCAGTGCAACTTGGATTGTCCATAGCAGTTTCTTTGTAAGAATGGGTATCCATTTAATATGTGGTCATTCATGATAAAATGCCAATCTCAAAATGAAATTAACTATCACTAGCTAGCGGCCTCAACTTCCATATTGATAGCATTGGTGACTCAAGAATTCACATCTAACATTATAGCTATGAACATAATTTACAGGATTATTAAGAGTTCAATGAAAATATCAATCTTCAATGCATGATAAACTTGCTTCACCAACTGTTACAAATTTCGAATTCCTGTGCGTGATTCAAATGTTCATCGTATGAAGTTTAAGCAAACCTAAATCACAATATCTAAATATTATAAGTAAAGAATCATGCACGTACCTTAGCTTTACCTTTGGGTTTCATCAACAAGATGAAATTGCTAATCTATCTGAAGGATCTTTTCTTTTAATTCATGGATTTGACCTGGAATTTGTAAATCTATTTTAACTTGCTTCAAATTTCTCTTTATTTCTTCTTAATCCACTTCAACAGCACGAACATGATCAGCACGAATCTCAGAATTTTTCAGCCTTGAGATTTTTTACTTTTCAGCCTTGAGCGAGTTGGACACTTTCTTTGCTCTGTCTAATTCTTTCTTTAACATCTCTGCAATCCTAGTTGTTACAACTTCTTTTTTTCATCTTTTCAATTCTTCACCTTCAAATTCCTCTGCATGTTCAACTCAGGAATGCTTTGTCTCTTCTTTTCAATTGCTTCTCTTACTTTCTTTTCTGCCAACTCTTTGCACTCAACGATTTGCTACTGAAGATTTATGACTAAGTTCTCCATTTGCAAAATCATGTCATCTTTTTTATCACAAGAAAATATTCCTTAGCCGCTCTTCAAAATTTGTTTCTTCATCTAATCAAGCCTTGAGGCAGAGATTCAAAAGGGTTCCAAGGAATCTAATCATACTCCAAATCTTCCTCGAATTGATTGCTTTCTATACAAGGCTAGGATGAAGTAATGCTTGTGTGTTGAAAAGATCAGTAGTGTTATTGCAACTAGCATCGTCATATATCAATCCTTTTCCAACAATGCACGGTTGAAAGTTAGACTAATCCCTTCAACAGTATAAATATTTTCCTTCAAAAACACATTAAAATCCCTTTCAACTCCAGAAATGAAGCAATCATTACTGGAACTAGAACCTTCAACTTTGGGCAAGTTATAATTCTCATAAACTCTCTGAATATCTAATAAATTGCATGACAAAATATGTCTCATTGCATCACATTTGGCTTCATCACAATAGACTTCTGTGAAATTAACTAATTCTTGAACCCAAAACTTTGACAAATCAATCATAATATTGTTGAAAATGGGAAATATGTCAAAAGAATTAATATTCACCATTTCACCATCGCCTATAAGGACAACTTTCAATGTAAGTAACAAAAATTTTCAAAATGTTAATCACAATGTTTCCATCACCCATTATATATATATATATATATGTATGTATATATATATATATATATATATATGTATATAAAATAATGCACATGAGTATGTAGCCTAAAAAAAAACACAAGTAATAATAAAGATAATTTGAAAATTAAGTGTATTGATTTATTTGTATATCTGGGAATCATTTCAAAAGTACATAAGTCTCTAACAGACAATAAACAAACCAGTAAATAAATAAATAAAATTTTGGGACAAATTTGTATATTTAAATTAAAATTTTATTTTGGAAGTTTTTATGTATTACTTAGTGCAGAAAATGCGCATATAAATAAATGAAATAATAGTAACATAAAAACAATAAGGATAACTGTTTGTTTGTGACTGTTTTAGTGTTTTTTTTTTACAAATCCAATCTGAATTGTTTGTTTTATCTATTATTTTTACAATAAAAATAAAAATAAAAATAATGCTATAGTAATTATTTTCGCTACAATAATTTTTAATAATAAAGGATTCTTCTTACCACATTTCCTATCAAAACAAATTCATTTAATATTTTTCAAATTTGAATTTTAAAATTTTATTAATAAAAAAATTCTTTAATGCAAATTTCTATAAAAACAAACTCATCAATTCAAGCACCTTCAAAATATTCATTTTCTTATAACAAATTTCAAGAAAAAAATTCTAATATAAAACCAAAAAGTACCCTTTCCAAACGGATCATTTTCCTCACATTTTAATATTCGAACATATTTGTTCTTGTTTATATTGTTATATGTACCATTAATTATCCACTTTCATCGTAATTATTCTTAATTTTAAGATTTGTTTTTTGCTAAAAATATAGAAATATTATATTAAAACTTAAAAATATTTTAACATTAAAAGTATAAATTTGGACAAGTAATGACGTAAATAATGATACTAATAAAAAATAGTATATAAAAATATTAACATGTGATACAAACAATAGTACAACAAATGAATGAGGCATAAAAATGTTCTATGGCCCTATAACAATGTATAAGAATTTCATCTTGAAAGGGAGGAAATTAACTTTCCCAAAATTTATGACATTTCTTTTCTGCCTCTTTTTGCATAAATAGATCTATTATTTTTTATAAATATTCAAAATGAAGTGAAAAACAATGAAAATTCATCTTTATGTATAATTAAGTCTTATCACTAAAATCACAAAAATTTAACTACAAAAATTACTTATTAATAATCAAGTTAATATTTAATTTGGAGATAAAACATAAATTTATGAAATACATGTCAAACAATGAATAATTGAAAACTTGCACAAATTAATCAATGATTTCCTAATAATTATATAAATTCATTGCAATATAATAAATTGAACAACAATTTGGCAATCTAGATCATTGTAGATATAGTAAAATGTATTTAGACTCAAATCCATGCTTGAAAAAGAGTATTTCTGTGAGATTAGCACTTAAAAAAAAAAAACTCTATAGATAGTATGCATACAATAAAATGAGATTTGCATACAAAATAGAAAATTTAACACTAAAACGAATTGTGAAGATTGGATGATGAGTTAAAATAACAAAAGAAAGGCAAAAACATCACCTAATTAAAGAGATTTGAATTAAAAAGAGAGACTAATTGAAAGATGTGAGTAGTGTTTGAGTATGTTTGTTTGTGTGTGGTAAAAATATCGATGAAGATGATTTCTATGTATTGATAAAAACAACGAAGAGCAAAATGAATGAGTTAATCTACTTTTACATATATATATAGAGAGAGAGAGTGTGGGCGCATGTGAGTGTGACATATATAGCCTAGCTGGTAAGTGGCAAGGAGATAAGGTGTGGAGAAATTGCCTTCCATGCGGGTTCGATTCCATGTGGGTGCGTTGCCTAGGTGAAATATTCCTGGGGGCGCACCTGGAACTCGGGTCCCGTTGGATATCCTTGCAGGCTGCCAGTTAGGGCACATCCCGCGATTTACCTGTCACGTGCAGATCCAGGGCAGGGCTAGCATGCCCCGGTTTGGATGTCCGGAATTTACACCTTTAGAGAGCAAAATGTGTCTTACAGTGAGTAAGTGAGAGAAAAAAAGTTTAGTATAAATCAAGAAAACACTGGTTTTTGTCTTTTTGTCTAAAAATTAAAAACAGTGAAATTAATATTAGGATTGAAAAAATTTATGTATACTTGGCAAATAATAACCTACGGTTTTTTTTTAATTTTTTTAAACAAAAGAAAAAATATATAAAAAAAAATGCACTCCACAATTTTTTAAAAAACTTTGTTCATAACTCAAATCCATTTTTTTGAATAAAAGTATTTTTGTGAAATCAACACTTAAAAAACTCTAAAAATAATAGTGAAAATCAAGAATTAGTATATATATAATTGCATACATATATAAATACACAAAATAGAAAATCTAACATTAAAATGTAGAATCTGAATTGAATGTGCAGATTGATGATCGGCTAAAATAACAAAAAAGAGTAAAATTATCACCTAGAAACTTAAATTATGGAGAAAGATTGAACAATGACAGTTTCTCTCTCTCTTTTTAATTTTTACTATTTTAAAACTAATGTTCAATGTCAATTCAATTTCACATGTATTAAATGTTGTTAAGAGAATTAATTGAAAATAATAAAAAAAAATTGAATCTAAGTTACTTGAGGCAGGTTTTCAATGACATGACATGGATAACTGCATCTCCAAAACAAGCATTCACATATTCAAACTCCATTATCAGAAACCAATGTAATTAAAGCTCACAAGTTAATTAGCCCAAGAGCTGATCTTCTAAATTTATTTGGAGAAAGAAGAGATTTTGGAGAATGTTTTGAAACAAACTTTTTTTTTTTTTTTTTTTTTTGCATAACCCAGTGAATGTGGGAGGGACGCCACAACCATTTTTATTAGATTTTAGTTAAGCAAAAGTGGAGGTGGATGTACCCAACCTCCATTACAAAGTTAAAACTTGTACATTAGGAGTACTACTCCTTTACATTTGAGTGGGAAAAGTAAATAAGAAGGGCTACCTCCTATACAAAAAAGAATTAATGATGGGGTTTGAAAATAATGAGTGCCACACAATCTAAAAGCATTCATAATGGGTCAAACTAAAAGAAATTGTTTTGGTGTCATAAAGGATTTTAAGAAGAGGGAATTTGTAGAATTATGGCACACATTTGTCATTGATCATTGTTATATATATATATATAGGTACAAGGTTACACTATTTATAGAATACATTAAGTAATGACACAATTACAATCAATTACAATTGATTACAATTAATGGAAATCACTTGATTTTCTCTCTTGATTATCTCTTCAGTGATTGATATCTCTTGGTTGCCTTGATTGATTGGCACGACAAGAAAAATAGGCTTTAATGACTAGCACATTATGGTCACTAAACAAACAAAAGTGGTCACTAAAATAATTTGGTAATCCAATTCGAGCCGTCACCGGTTGGTCAACTAAAATCAGTCACTAAAGTTACCTGGTGACCACATTTCGTTGTTGGTCACCAAAGAATAATCTTTGGTGACCGACAAAAAAATAACCTCCACCAAATAGTGACTTAAAATGTGGTCACAACATGGTCACCAAAAAGCTACATTTTCGTCACCAAATTGCAATTTTTTGCGACCAAAATGGTGACCACCAATATTTCGTCAATAAATACCCAATGGTCAATACACATGACATGGTGTTTGTTGACAAAAAAATTATGCTCACCAATGATTACCAATTGCTAACCAAAATATTAGTCAACAAAAACCTTGGGTTGCTCGAGCAATTGATGTATTATTGACTGAAATTGTGGTCAACAAAGGAAATGTGAGACTAAATTATGAACAATCTTCGGTGACTAATTTGGTGGTCAGTAAATGGTGACCAAATATTTGGTCATTAATTGAATAGTCTCAATGCAATTTTATGGGCAAATTCTAATTTTGGTCCCCAATGTTATAGGCAGCTGTAAAATTAGTCCCTAATGAAATTTTTTGGCCTGAAAAGTCTCTAATGTTTCAAAATTTTTCTAATTTAATACACTTAACGAATTTTCTTTATTTTTAACATATTTGTTTATTTGAATATGACGTGTCAGTTAGTTGACATGCATATATATTTTTTTCCAATTAAAAAAATACGAAATGTATTTTTAATTTTTAATTAAACAAAACCGTATTTTAAATACACAAGCATTTTCCACTCCGCCTCCTTCTCTACCATTACCACCCGTCCCTCACTTCCATATCCAAATTCTGTAACATGAACCACTACGTACACCTTCTCCTCACTCTCTACCACTACCACCACTTCAACCTCTACCATTCCGTTCTCTTCTCTTCTCGAACCCATACCTTGAAACAAACACTACAAAATTTTGGATGTTGATGGCCTTCGCATGGTGGTTTATGTGTACGAACTTATTGATGGAGAGGTGAAGGTTGCTCTTGTATAAAATCCCTCACTCTTTTTTTCAATTTATTCCTTTGTCTTACCGGCTTACCTCATCTTTTTACTAATTTAGTCATAATAATGCATCTTGTTTTGCATTATCCTTTTCGAATTATGTGGGAAAAGACTAAAGTTTGGTAATAGGTTTTGAAAAGCTGATGTACGGATATGGGATATAACAGAAAATAGCCGAGTTAATAGACGGAGATTTACACCATCATTCTTAGAATGTTTTGGTGGAGTCAATTCTCTTTGAAAAATTGATAGATATTGAACAAATATTGAACAAATGAGCCCTTCAAATTATTAAGTAGAACCATTGGTTTTTCTTGGATGAAATTTATTGCTGCAGACCTGAATAAATTGCTATTTTGCTCAGAATTTCAAGAATTACGAGAAAATTTGAAGTAAGAAGTGCCTTATGTCATAACCCAAATGTCTTGTGAGAGAGGTGGTAATGGTGGAGGAGAAGGCAGGGGCAGATATAATTAAAAGAAAGATAATTTAATTAAAAATAAATTATACATTTTTTAGTTGGATGAAATATATATATGCATGTCAACTAACGGATACGTAAGATTCAAATAATTGAATATGTTAAAAGTAAAGAAAATCTGTTAAGTGTATTAAATTAGACAAAAATTTGAAACATTGGGGACATATCTGGTCAAAACAATTCATTGGGGACTAACTTTGCAGCTGCCTATAACATTAGGGATAAAAAATGGTGTTTGCCCCAATTTTATTGACCAAATTGTTTGGTCAATTTTTTGTTATGGTGACCAAATATTGTGGTCAGTAGTAAAACAGTGTGGCCAAAAAATTGATTTGGTGACAAATATGATCATTATATGGCATAATGTCATGTTTATAATAAAATAAAATATGTACTATCTATTAAATAAAATGCACAACACAAAAAAATTACCTATAAATTGGACAAATACTAAAATAAAATTAACCAAAAAATACCAATACATTCAAATATTGCACAATAACAAATGTTTAAGTTCAAAAGTGAATTTATAAAGACGATAGTATTTTCACAAAAATTATAAGTATTAGAAAATAACACGAGTGCATGAATCTAAATTGCGATAAAGGTTATGGATAATGAATATACCACAAAAATTAATACCATCCAACAAAATATACCATAAGTTTAATAATCTTCTAATATCCAAGAAATAAAACACGAGTACTAATCCACCATACAAAAAGTTAACACGAGTACTCTCCCGTATCAAGATCGTCCACCATTTGTTTACATCCATTAGGAGAGTTGATACTTCAACTCTTTAGTTTCCTTCAACCTTCATAGTTTGAAAAAATAGGTTAAAAACAATACACGGACAACAATACATAAGCCAAGTTCACACATATTCTTTCATATTTTGCATATTTTAAACCAATCAAAGTCTACTTTCAATGTATAAGCATGCAAGTTTAACCAAAATTTCACAATTTAGTTCCAATAATGCCAACAACACACGACACCAATTGCATTCATTTTATGATAAGACAATGTATATATCTTAAACCAAACAATACTTGGGTAGCAAGTGTACATGACACATGTTCTTGCATATTCTTTTAGCTTTCACATATTGTAAACAAATAAAATGCTATTTTGAGAGTGATATCGTGTGTTAATTTATATAAAGTTTCACGATTTAATCCCACTATTAGAATCAATACGCCACACGAGCTATATTCAAATATTTAAAGGTAAAAGAATGATAATATTTGACACAAAACAATACATGGACAACAAGTGTACATAAGCCATGTTCACGCATATTCTTTCATGTTTAACATATTTTAAACCAATCATAGTATACTTTCAATGTATAAGCATGCAAGTTTAACCAAAGTTTCACGATTTAATTCCAATAATGCCAACCATACAACACAAGAGTTGCATTCAAGCATTTTATGATAAAACAAGGTAGATATCTTAAACCAAACAATACTTGGGTAGCAAGTGTACATAACACATGTTCTTGCATATTCTTTTGGATTTCACGTATTGTAAACAAATGAAATGCTATTTTGATAGTGATATCGTGTCAATTTTTACAAAGTTTCATGATTTAATCCCACTATTAGAATCAATACACCACAAGAGCTATATTCAAGTATTTAAAGATAAAAGAATGACAATATTTGACACAAAATAATACATGGACAAAGTGTACATAAGCCCAGTTCATGCATATTCTTGCATGTTTAACATATTTTAAACCAATCAAAGTCTACTGTCAATATATAAGCATGCAAGTTTAACCAAAGTTTCGCAATTTAGTTCCAATAATGTCAACAATACAACACAAGAGTTGCATTCAAGAATTTTATGATAAAACAAGGCAGATATCTTAAACCATACAATACATGGACAACAAGTGTACATAAGCCATGAGAAACAATCAGATTTTATAGAAACAAGCATTTCAGATTTATAGAAGCAGCAATTCTAATTCAGTCTAATTCAAAATCTTGCTTCACAAGCAAGTAATTTCAAAGTTTTTCTCCCAGAATATAGGTTCAATTTCTTTTCACAAAAATTGGCATTAAATGTGTTACACTTGCGAGGACAACATAAATTAAGTTCACCATAAAAAAAACCGATTTCACCACTTTCCCCATGTCTTTTTCTTGTTCATTTGTTTTTGAAAATGAAAATGGGTTTGGGGATAGGGAAAGTGCCCTTGCCCCAAGACTATGCGAATATGTTTATTAGTCCCTAGTCATGTCCATGACCCCTCCCATAGACAAGCTTAGTCAAGCTAGAAAAGCTATAAACCGTCAAGCACTAATGGAGAACTCCAATACTCAATTACCAACCTCTTGCTTGAGGTGAGAATTAAGGTTGGTTGCCTACCATAGGATCTCTCTACCTGGTGGTCTCTTTCCTTAAGTCGATAGCACAGTATAATTAGCCTCATGCATATGTATATTATCTATCATGCTTGGCTAAACGAAAAAAATGTATTACCATGAAATGTTGGTACTCCACAATGCTACCAGTATAGCCTCAACTTATTGTCGCTTTAAGAATGTACCTACAAAACAAAATAAATATATAGAAGGTTATGTGCTGTATTTACTTGGACTTTCAATGAGAGTGTGTGATATTTGCATGTATAAGAAGGCACAAAGCCATATTAACTTCCATTTCAGAATAAAAATGCCAAAGAAATATCAAAAGAGTTCTAAACCAACAAGGCCCTGATGTGACACCCAATATTCTTGGAAAGTATTCAGATCACTTGGCACTGTTTTGGATAACTTGGAAGACTAAGAAAAGGGGAACATGATCATAGGTAGGAAACTCCAGGAATGAAATTCGAACTGTATCTTCTGTCATGATTGTTTTACTTGGGATACTAACAGAGAGACTAGCTATCTGTGACTCCCATACTTACAACCATAATGTTTTCTCCAGTTTCAAAATTTTGTTCACCCATATGCACCATAACAAAGGCTTCATCATCTTCTTTCTCAAGATTTTACTAAGAGTCCTTCCTTGGATGTCATGCTTGTAACAATGACATCACATGGGGGCATATAATGTTTGAGACCATGGCCATTAGAAAACTCACTGTAACATGACAACTATATGGAATCACTTAGCATGATGAGTATTTCTAGTAGTTATGCCCCTACTATCACTTTCTTTACAAGGAAATAAGGTCTAAGGATTGGAAAAGATGGGGAAAAGAAAACTGAGAACATAATATTCTCACTAGTACATTATTCAACAATTTCACAAATGGAAAAAACTTTAATTCAGCTACTCCACACTCTATGTCCAAATATTACTTGCACAAATTCAAACTACACTCCACTTTGGCCTAGAACAAAATCGTTAATAATGGATTGTAAAGGAAATAGCATATTTGAATCCGATGAGCATACAAGTAAATGTCACAATTGAATCAAATAACTATGAAACAGGCACAACAAGTGTGGTGGATAGTTTAGGTTCAAACTAAAGTGAGGATTACATGATGTAACAACTTTCTTGTCCAAATTATATGCAATGAAATAACATATTTGCATATGAGTAACAAAATATAACCATCTATAAAACAAAAAAGATGAACTTAGTCTGCACTTCACTAATTCACATCAATAATCAGACTACTATGACTTCCAAAATCAACATATGATGAGTTTTTAGAAAATTGTATGCATAATAGGTAGGGATTAAATAAACTTGCTTGAATTCAGTAAAATAAGCAAGTCATCAATCATATCCTAAAATAGAATTTTAGCAAACAAGAATTTCAAGCAACATTCAATGCCTTAAGACTTCCAGCAGAATCAGAAAAGTTCTTCCATATGCACAAATTACACCAGGTGATGGAAATTAGCCCGTGTCCATTGCCTAGACCGACTTCACAAGACCCATTGGAGAGTCTTGATGGTCCAATGACAAGATTAAGGAGATCAAAGATGAAAGCAGCCTTGCATTCATTATTGACGTCAACTTGTGAAGGACTTGAGGAAGATCTTGCAATAACATCTCATTCACATGAAGTTATTTGGCATAATTCTTCAATAAAAATTCATGATCCACATTGAAGAATTTGCATAAGGCCGAGAGAAGACCAAGAGGCGTGCTTAGACTTTGTGATTTGGATCACGCCACTTCTTGGATTAATTTAGGGATTTATTTTAAGCCCAATTGACGTTTTAATTTTATTAATTATTGGGTTTGGAATTTCAATTTTAATAAGATTACTTGTCCCAATTATCTTGCATGATAATGGTAAGTAAAAGTTTAGGAAACTTAAGAAGTCAAATTGGTTTTTGCTTCTTAAGAGTTTAGGAAAGTAATCTCCTACTTTTTAAGAAAATTTAGGAAAGTAATTCCCTAAATTTTAGGAGCCTTTAGCGTGTTTTCTAGAAGGCCAAAACGTGTGGTTTTTGTGTTCTTTTAGTAAGATTAGGAAACATGATTGGCAATTATCCCACATTGGAAAAATACCAATCATCAACACTTTTTGTAGCCTATAAAAAGGCAAGCTTAGTAGCGTTTTTTATATATATGAATTTTGATAAAGTTTAGCTTTGCTAAAAGAAATTTACAGCCTTGAAAAGTTGTAAGACGTGAATTATTCTTCTTAGTTTAGTTGAGTGTTCATAAGACCCGCAAAACCTATAGTGAGGAACTTTAGGTGAGCTTACCCGTTCTAGATTTATAGAACACGCCAAACTGATAGGTTTAACTTTTGATTTATATTAGTTGATCTGATTCTTTTTGTGTTAATGTTGGTGGTTGCTTCAATCAATCCTTCTCGTTTTTATTTAATTCCGCATTGTGTTTGAATTCGAGTCTTGTTCGTGAATTTGGTGCACAATGGTCTAAAGTGTGTGGAAAATTGTGTGATCAAGGATCTTTCCTAGGTTATCTCACATCAATTGGTATCAGAGCAGCCAGGTTGTTCATCAAATTTCAGGTTTTTACGTTTTTCTTTGTCTCGGGTTTTTTTTGTGTTTCTTCTTGTTTCGGTTTTAGCCCTTGCTAGCGTTTTTTTTGCTGCTGTTTGTGGTCGTCTTTTTCTGCTGTTTTAGAGTCCTTTTTGCTGTAGTAAATTCGTGTCTTATTGCTCAATAATTGTGTCTAAAAATCATTAGAGTCTTGCTGCAATTTTTCATCAAAATCATGCTAGGGTTAGTCTTGTTGATCTTGCCGAGTTGTGTTGTTTTGAGTCGTTGTTTAGCTGCTATTTTTGTGTTCTTTTTGCGTCAATTTTGCAGTGTTTTGTTCATCATCATATTGCGGAATTCTTGTGTTTTCATTGCAGTGTCAACACGTAAAAAAAATACAAAAACAAATAGGGTTTCGGTTAAAATTCTCTGACTTCCTTATTTTTCATCCGAATTGTGTTCTTTCTTTTGTGTTAGTTTCGTTGTCTCATTTCCATCAAAGTGTGTTTCGATCAAACTTTTATCTCAAGTCAAAAAGACAAGTTCTTGCACACTTTCTTGAAAATCTTGAATTTCTTGAAATTCCGAAGTTGCTAAAATTTGAATCTTGAGCTTGATTCTTGATCCTTGCCTTGAATCTTGAATATCTTGTTTAAGTGGCATCTTGAAAGTCATAATATTTGGTGAGATATTTACAATTCTTGTTGGCTGAAGTTTTTGACGAAAATAAGGTTAAGACAACCTAAGACAAGACAACAACCTTAAATCCTAGGTTTCTTGTCTTAAAACCTTAAACCTACTATTGTACTAGGATCTTGTCCGAACAAAAAAAAAAGAGGCCGACTATAAAAAAAAAGGCCCAATTCAAAAAAAAAAAAATTATTTCGGACCATATATTTACAAAAAAAAAAATAATTACAGCCCAAGAAAAGAACTAAGTTCTTGTTTGCTCTTTGAAAATCACCAATATTAAAAGTGTCATATCTTGCTCATCTTAACTCGGAATTGAGTGATTCAAAAACCAATCTTCTTCTTTTCTGCTCTAGTTTCCATTTTCGTAGTTTTCTGAAGTTAATCAAGTAATACCCCATACGTGATCTTTAAATTACTCTTGTGACGTGTTTTCTTTTCAAACTTCTTTGGCTTTACTTGTGTGAATTGAGTTGTTTGAACTAGTCGGTTGAGACTTGTTCTACATATTGCCGAATGGTAAGTCTCAATTAGTTTGAGAGAGACATTGTTGAGAGGTTATGGTATAAACGAGGAAAACCTATACGCTAGAAAGGAGAGTACCTACTCACAATATTGTGAGAACCCATGAGATATATATCCATATATTTCTTGTGTTTTTACTAACTTGCAGGTACAAATGGAGGGAGATGGTAAAACACCCCAAGAAAAACCCCAAGTGTATCAAAAATTCACAAATGATGTAATTTTTTATATGATCCAAAAACTCCAAATACAAATTGATAACATGTCTTCAACATCTAGACCACCAAAAGGCTCTTCTTCACGAAAAAATGAGTATGAATCCGACATGGAATCCAATGATGAAGAGGAGGAGGGAAACAAGGATACTCCTAAGAAAGGTGACAAGTCTAAGATTTCAATTAGTTCTGTTAAGCTAACAATCCCTACTTTCCATAGTAAAACAGATCCGGAAGCTTATTTCGATTGGGTGAGAGAAATTGATCACTTCTTTGAAGGCCATGATTACCCTGAAAAGGAGAAATATCGCCTTGCCTTCATGCACCTCAAGGATTATGCTAGTCTATGGTGGGATGATGTTATTCAAACTAGACGTCAAGATGGAGAAAGATCAATCAAAACTTGGAGCCAAATGAAGGTGCTTATGAGGAAAAAGTATGTTCCTTCACACTACAAATGTGAGCTCAATCGCAAGTTGCACTCACTTGTGCAAGGTAGCCGACCAGTGGAGGAGTACTACCATGAGATGGAAGCCCTCATGATTAAAGCCAATGTTCAAAAGGATCCCGATTCAACAATTGAAAGGTGTCTTAGAGGTAAGAATTCTGAATTAGCATACCAAGTGGATCTTCAAAGTTATGTTGACATTAATGAGCTTGTTCATAAAGCAATAAAGATTGAAAAGCACATAAAGAGTAAAAATCGGTTCACACAATCTAATCCACCTTGGCAAAGAAGTTCCAAGCCGAATGTGGCTCCATTCACTCCATCGACAAAGCCACGCTAATTCACCTCAAATCCATCTTCTAGTGCGACATCAAGCTTTCCAAAATCAGTCCCAAAGGTTACTGAAGTAACTCCCAAATTGGCGACACCAAACCTGCCAAGGTTGAGGGATGTCAAAATCGCTTTAAGTGTCAAGGGTATGGACATGTTCAAGGCCGACTGCCCACTAGGAAATTGATGTTCGTGATGATCAAGTGAAGTGGAGTGATGATTGAGTTGGTGGCCGACATGACCACCGTCTTGAAGAATATACCAAAGTGAAGAAAGTGAAGATCTTGGAACTTATGAGGGTTGGTGATTTTTGTTTAGTTGACTCGTCAAGTACTTCTAATGTTCAACCACAATTCAATGATGAATTAATGCACATAGAAATATTTTTCACACTAGATGCATGGTTCAAAATAAAGATATAGTAGTGAGATCATAGATAGTGGAAGTTGTACCAATGTGGCTAGCACCTTCACTTGTTAATAAGTTGAAATTTGAATTGCATAAAGCATTCCCAAGCCGATATAGTTGCAATGGTTAATAATTCAACTGAAACTCGTGTTACTAAGCAAGTAAAGTTTACTTTTACCATTGGGAAATATGTTGATCAAGTTGTATGTGATGTTGTTCCAATAGAAGCTAGTCATTATTTTACTTGGTCGACCTTGGCAATTTGATCGTGATGTACTTTATCATGCCAAGAAGAATTTCTATAGTATTGAGTTTGAGGGTAAAAGGTATAATCTTCGTGCCTTAACTCCATACCAAGTTTTTGAATAAGCTTGTAAAGATATGAATGCCGCCAAGGAGAAGAAAGATCAAGAGAAGAGCAATGTAATAGCTAGCTTAAGTGATAAGAATGGTTCTAAATCTTGTAATAGCCGTGAGTTAGTTGTTTTCAAATCTTGTTGTTTTGTTTCTTCTAGCGAGATTAAGAGAGCAATAATAGATAGGCAGCCAGTGTACTTAATGATTCGCAAGGACTTTGTACTTATTGTTGATAGTGATAACCTTGCTTCTTTGCCTAGTGTTGTTTACTCTCTTTTGCAGGAATATAGTGATGTGTTTCCTGAGGACTTACCAATAGGTTTACCACCTATTCGAGGTATTGAGCACCACATTAATTTCATACCAGGAGCTCAAATTCCAAATCGTCCAGCTTATAGAGCTAATCCTGAGGAAACCAAAGAGATTCAACGTCAAGTGGATGAACTCCTTGACAAAGGTATTGTACACGAGTCTCTTAGTCCTTGTTCGGTTCCTGTGACATTAGTTCCTAAAAAGGATGAGTCTTAGAGAATGTGTGTTGATTGCCGTGCTATTATTAAGATAACCATTAAGTATAGACATCATATTCCTAGATTAGATGGTATGCTTGATGAATTGCATGTTCTACTATTTTTACCAAGATTGATTTGAAAAGTGGCTACTATCAAATTCGCATGAAAGAAGGTGATGAATTAAAAACAGCCTTTAAAAAAAAGTATGGTTTGTATGAATGGTTAGTTATGCCTTTTGGTTTATCTAATGCACCTAGTACTTTCATGAGGCTTATGAATCACGTTTTTTGTCACTTTATTGGTAAATTTGTTGTAGTCTATTTTGATGACATCCTTGTGTACAATAAATCACTTGGATGAACATGTTGAACATTTAAACTAGTGTTGCCTGTTTTGCGTGAGAACAAATTGTATGCTAACCTCAAAAAGTGTTCTTTTTGCATGGAATCTATTATCTTTTTGGGTTATGTTGTTACGTTCTCAAGGCAATTGCTGTTGATGAGTTCTAAAGTCAAGGCAATCATGGATTGGCCAAGACCTACATGTGGCTAGTCAAGTTGAGGAGTTTTCATGGATTGGCAAGTTTTATAAGGAGATTTGGTTAAAGACTTTAGTGTCTATAGCAGCCCCCTTAAATGAACTTGTTAAGAAAATTGTCAACGTTTTGAATGGAATGTTGAGCATGAAACGCCTTTAATAAATTGAAATACATGTTGACTTATGCCCCTTTACTTTGTATTTGCCAAATTTTTAAATAAAGCTTTTGAGATACACTGTGATGGCCTCCGGATAGGTATTGGTGCTATTTTAATTCAGGAAATCAAAACCGGTGGCCTATTTTAGTGAAAAGCTCAATGGGGCAAGCTTTAAAGTATGCAACTTATGACAAGGAGTTGTATGCTTTGGTAAGGTCATTACAGGTTTGGCAACAATTACTTATGCCAAAAGAATTCATTATTCATTGCTGATCATGAAAGCTTAATTTTTGAAAACTCAAGGTAAATTGAATAAAAGGCATGCTAAATGGTTAGAGTTTATTGTTGTTAAGTTATAAATCTGGTAAAGAAAATGTTGTAGCTGTGCATTGTCTAGGAAATTAACACGTATTCACCTATATGCATGCTAAGTTGCTTGGTTTGAATTGATCAAAGATTTATGCAAAGATGATGTTGACTTTAAATCTGCCTATGATTCTTGTGCTTTGAAGCTGAATGGAGATTTCTATATGTATGATGGATTCTTGTTTAAAAAGGATAAATTATGCATACCCTCATGTTCCATTCGAGAATTACTTGTTAAGAAAACCCATGGGGGAGGGTTAATGGGGCATTTTGGAATTGCTAAAACTCTTACTGTTTTGAATGAATACTTTTATTGGCCTAACATGATTAAAGATGTTAAAAGTATTTGTGATAAATGCATTGTGTGTAAGCAAGCAAAATAAAAAATAATGCCTCATGGTTTGTATCAACCTTTGCCTGTTCCTAGTCATCACTGGATTGATATTTCTATGGATTTTGTGCTTGGATTGCCTAGATCACGCAATGGTCATGATAGCATTTTGTGGTAGTTGATAGATTTAGTAAGATGGCACATTTCATTGCTTGTTCTAAGTCTAATGATACTACAAAAGTTACTGATTTGTTCTTTAAGGAGATTGTAAGATTGCATGGAATTCCTAAGAGTATTGTTAGTGATAGGGATGTAAAGTTCTTATCTCATTTTTGGCGCACTCTTTGGAATAAGTTAGACACTAAATTACTGTTTTCTACCGTTGCACACCCACAAACTAATGGGCAAACAGAAGTAGTTAATCGTACATTGTCTACTTTACTTTGTGCTATTATACAAAAAAACTTAAAGAATTGGGAGAGTTGTTTGCCTTATATTGAATTTGCTTACAATCGAACTATCCATAGTTCAACAAATTGTTTACCTTTTGAGATTGTTTATGGTTTCAATCCTATAACTCATTTAGATATTTTGCCTTTGCCTATTAATGAATTTGTTAATGTTGAAGGTAAAAAGAAAGCTGATTTTGTAAGGGAGTTACATGAAAAAGTTAGAAATAACATTCAAATGCGTAATGAACAATATGCTAAGCAAGCTAACAAAGGTCGAAGATAAGTGATATTTGAACCGGGTGATTGGGTTTGGATTCACTTGAGGAAAGAGAGGTTTCTCGACAAACGGAAATCTAAACTTCATCCAAGAGGAAATGATCTTTTTCGAGTCTTGGAAAGGATTGGAGATAATGCATACAAGATCGAGCTTCCTAGTGAGTATGACAATGTCTCATCTACATTTAATGTTACTGATTTATCTTTGTTTGATGTAGGTGATTCGAGGACGAATCCTTTTGAGGAGGAAGGGAATGATGGAAATCAGCCCGTGTCTATTGTGCCTAGACTGACTTCACAAGACCCATTGGAGAATCTTGATGGTCCAATGGCAACATTAAGGAGATCAAAGATGAAGGCAGCCTTGCATTCATTATTGACGTCAACTTGTGAAGGACTTGAGGAAGATCTTGCAACAACATCTCATTCACATGAAGTTATTTGGCATAATTCTTCAATAACAATTCATGATCTACCTTGAAGAATTTGTATAAGGCCATGAGAAGACCAAGAGGCATGCTTGGACTTTGTGATTTGGATCACGCCACTTCTTGGATTAAATTATGGATTTATTTTAAGCCCACTTGACATTTTAATTTTATTAATTATCGGGTTTGAAATTTCTGTTTTAATAAGATTACTTGGCCCAATTATCTTGCATGATAATGGCAAGTAAAAGTTTAGGAAACTTAAAAAGTCAAATTGGTTTTTGCTTCTTAAGAGTTTAGGAAAGTAATCTCCTACTTTTTAGGAAAATTTAGGAAAGTAATTCCCTAAATTTTAGGAGCCTTTAGCGTGTTTTCTAGTAGGCCAAAATGTGTGGTTTTTGTGTTCTTTTAGTAGGATTAGGAAACATGATTGGCAATTATCCACATTGGAAAAATACCAATCATCAAACACTTTTGTAGCCTATAAAAGGCAAGCTTAGTAGCGTTTTTTATATATATATGAATTTTGATAAAGTTTAGCTTTGCTAAAAGAAATTTACAGCCTTGAAAAGTTGTAAGACGTGAATTATTCTTCTAAGTTTAGTTGAGTGTTCATAAGACCCGCAAAACCTATAGTGAAGAACTTTAAGTGAGCTTACTCGTTCTAGATTTATAGAACACGCCAAACTGATAGGTTTAACTTTTGATTTACATTAGTTGAGCTGATTCTTTTTGTGTTAATGTTGGGGTTTGGTTGCTTCAATCAATCCTTCTCATTTTTATTTAATTCTGCATTGTGTTTGAATTCGAGTCTTGTTCGTGAATTTGGTGCACAACGGTCTAAAGTGTGTGAAAAATCGTGTGATCAAGGATCTTTCCTAGGTCATCTCGCATCACCAGGTGTTGAAGTGATACAGATTAACTTAACGAAGTCGCACATTTACCTCATTATATGTCTCATAAGGCATTTCAACTACTGAAAACTCGAATGGATATGTCTTCCGTTGATATATCTCACCCGGAACATCCAGTTCACGTACTAAGGACAGAAATATACAGTTTAACATTCATGAAAATAATTTAAGAAAGTAATTCCATAACATTAGGGTTTCATCACTCATCAATTAATGGTATTAAAAAATAATAAAAAATTAAAAAGAGCAAAATTATTAGCTCAATTCCAGAAGCTAAACAAAAAGCATTTATCTAAAAACTACAGCCATGTGTAAACACCAAATATATCATACTTACCAAGCGAGGTAAAGTCATAGAAGTTGTTTCTGTAAAAGTACATCTCTGTAAACAAAAAAAATTCGCAAACTTATGTCAGTGCTCAAAAAGCTAATAAAAGAATACATGAGAAATTGGCAAAATAGTAGCAACAACCATTCAAGTTTTACAGGTATCAAAGATTGTTCAAAATAAAATTAATAGTCCAGATTCAATTCCACTATATTACTGCATAAGCTTAAAGTTGCATATTCTACAAGAAACAAATACATCAACAAACACACTTTAAACCTCACCTATTTGTCCAAGAAGCTCTACTTTTATTCCATTATGTTCAACTTTCGTTCCAGACACTGGTTCAACTGAAATCTAAAGATGTCACAAATATGTATATCCTCAAATTAGAAACTTTCTACGTAAACAAAAAAGCAAGGAAAAACGGTTTTACAAAAATGATATTATGCATGATACCTTTCCAGTGATGTTTTCTTGACTGTGAAAAAGTGGAACCATTACAGTTTCGCCATTTTCTTTCTTCAATGGAACCTAATCCATAAGCATAAAAAAGAGGAATATCAACAAAGCACAACCAAATTGTTATGGCAAGCTTAGAGTTGGCTACAGAGTTGCACCACAATCATTGTCTTACCTCACCATGCACATGCAAGAGAAGGAAACGAGGAAGCATAAACGCTCTCAAGACAACTATGTATCAGGCCCAACATTCAGTGCTACACTTTACAAATGCTTCTAGACACATTGAACACACATCTAAAATCCCACAACATTATCAAAGGTAAATACTCAAAACTTCAGACATATCTGCAAACTTGTTGAAAACATATTGAACAATTATGATACTGGAAAAGATGTAATTAACAATAAAAATGGCACATAATGTTTTTGTCTTAAGAAGAATGGATGGCACAAACAATTAAGGAATTAGTCAATTTACCAAACAAATAAAACAAGAAATAACAAAGATTCTGAGAACATTGTATAGTTAGAGGAACATACTAATAAGTCAATTTCATACTGACTTGTAAATGTTAGTTTTACTTGGCTTTTGTTGTGTTCTAGTGCATTATGAGCAAAAATCATGTGGTAATTTGTAAGCTTATATGAAGAATTGTGTGAAGTGTTATATTATGAAAAAAGGGCCGAATGTGGTGTATTAGTGTTGAGCACAAGTGTTACATGAAAATTCAAGTATGTGCATGGATACACAACATTAGGCATACACCATGCATAACATATGCACACACTTGCTACACTACGCACGTATGCACCGCACAACTCATACACACTCGTCGCACACGCTCGGCAGCACACTCGCACACATCGCTGCAGAATGATGGGATGCACTGCATGCGAGCCCCTGCAATGCATGTGAGCCCGTGCCGTCGAGCCTCACCACACACCTGCCGTATGCCATGCATACAAGTCGCAAGGGCATTGCGCTAGCTGCCGCACATGTTTGCACACTCGCCGCACAGACATGTGCACTTGCATGCACAAATTGGCACCACTCACAGCACACTTCGCACTCACTCGGCAGTCACCACTGCAAATTCATGTACGCAACGCAGCAGCACTCCTAGGCACGGGCAAGGCTCACTTGTTACATACATTTGCTATATTTTATGCACCTCACTTATGCATTACATGCATTGCACATACACACAACACATGCATATTTGCACCAATTCAAGCACACAACATGCATCAAGGGCACTACTCATGCACACATAAGCAACTTCTTTGGGCACAACTTCTGCTATGATTGGTGCACATTACTTCACTCATGCACAAGCATCGCCTATATCACTTGCACCACATTGCACACCCTTGCTATACTTTGTGCACATTCTTGTTGCTACACTTTGTGCACATTCTTGCGACACTTGTGCACATTACATGCGCATCACATGTATTACTCGCACAGATTCAAAGAACCGCATGCATTTCACTTAAGCACCTCATATGTGTAAACATACACACTGCATTTCAAGCATACACATAGGCACGACCCATCTACATACCTCTAACACATTTGCACCAGTTTCACAGTTGCCATGGAATTACATGGCGCGATCACAGGATGCAATCGCGCTGTGAGAATTTTTGTGTGGATGCGATTGCACCGTGAGTGTTTTTTGTGTGGCACGATTGTTGAAAATCTGTGTGGTGCGATCGTATCGAGCGATCACGCTGTGCAAATGCATGTGTTGTGATGATTGAATCGTGGTCCATGGAAGCTCAGGAGCATGAGTTTCCAGATAGAAGTGTGAAGGTCCTAAGCTCAAAGGCGTGGGATTATGTCTGTGATGCTAACATGAAGCTTCTTTCACGTGCACATTCTTGGGACATTTTCTATTACAGTGGCATTTCTGTAATTAAGTGATTAGATTACGTTAGCGTATAGATTAAGCTTTAGACCTCTATAAATAGGCGATTTTTTCATTATTTTAGGGGATTCTGGAGAGATTAGACTTGGACCAAATTTTTGTTCTTGAGCGGGAATTTCTCTTTCTAGACTTTCTCTCTCTGGAATTTTTCTCTCTCTAGATTTTTAGCTCCATTTTCGATTCTGATCGAAGCTTGGGACCGATCACTGTAATTCTAATCTCAATTAAGGATGCATTTTATGATTCTCTTAGGAATTTGAAGCATTTGAAGTGATTCAATCGGTAAATTCTTTCCAAATAATGAAGATGAACTGTTTCATGTTGCAATTTAACGATTGCGAGTTGAGATTAGAGTTCTGTGGCTAATTTCATGATGTCCTAGGGTTTTGAATGGATGAATGCATAATTAGATGACTCGATACTACGCAATTGACATAATTCATAAAGAATGAAATCATACTCTATTTCGGCTTGTGAATTTAGTTAGTTTTAACTATTTTCATACTATATTGTTGAATTTAGCTTTAATTGCGGTCGACATGCTGAATTGAGGTGAGATTCACTAATATTTGTCGAGAATGCATGAAATGAGAACTGAAGGTATGAATTATTGAGTCTTTGCACTTGTTTACATGTTCGTCTTCTAAAATGCGGTCGCCATGCTGATTTTAGACCGCGGAAACTTAAGGTTAAAGTGAAAAAGAAATTCTCTGTTAACGAAGACACAAGAACCTAAATTCAGGCCTCGCTATGGGAAGCTTTTAGGAATTGATTGCTAGAGTAGTTAAACACTGAGAATTTCAATGTTGCAGCTCAGATTCATCATTCTTAGGCCTCGCCATGGAAAAGAACGATGTTAGGAAGCTTAAAGTGTGGTGCGGTCGACATGCCGACTGCAAGCTAGGCTTCTAGGCAACTAGGATCTCCTCTTGTTTTACATGCGTGTCAACTGCATTGCGCGAGTTATCTGAATTGCATTCATCTGGTAAAAGAACCCTAGGACAGCTACTCTATACTTGACTTCACATCACATTTATTGTTCTTGTTATTTTCATTACTTCACACAACGTCTCTTTTTGTCTAAACCTCCACCATAATTTGATGGATTAGGTCTTGATTACATCCTCTATCATCCTAAAAGCTAATCCCCCATCCCTTTTGGGAAAACATAAGTTTCTCCAACTTATCCAATGATGTTTTCATGTCTTATCAGCATTACTCCACAAAAAGTTAGCTAATATAGACTTAATTTGGATCTTCTTAGGGGGGTTTATGGCTATAGTGGTATATAGAGGCATTGAATTTAAAACACTTTTTATGAGTGTGATCTTCCCTCCCCCCCATTGTAAGCATATTGACCTTTTATGAACAAATTTTTGATGTAATATTGTCTACCAAGCCTCCATAGTAATTATCCTGAATTCTTTTGTAATGCAATGGAAGACCTAGGTATTGAATGGGCAGTTTCTCTTGGCTAAATTTAGTTATTTTCCTGATTTTGTGCTTAATTCCCCCATTAATGTTCTTGGGAACAATGAATCTACTTTTTACAGTTCTAACTTTATGCCCCGAGATCTTTTCATAATGTGCTAGGATATCCATAACTTTCTTTAAGGAAGTAGGGTGGACAGCAAAAAAAATAATTATATCATCCGCATAAGCAAGATGAGTTATTGGTGGACATTTCAGAGGTATGCAAAACCTAGGTATTTGTGGGCTATTCTATTAATTCATTCTCCTAGGGCTAGCAAATAGTTGTTTGTTATTAATCTACCCTTCATGAATCCACTTTGATTCTCAGAAATCAGTTTATCTAACAAATGAGCTAATCTAATGGTTAACAATTTAGAAAAAACTTTGTTCACAAAATTACAAAGGCTAATAGGTCTATAATGGGTAAAAGTGCTTGGTTTTTTATTTTTTAGAATTAAATATAAGGAAGTGGCAATCATGGATTTAGGCAAATTTCCCCATTCATAAACCATCTAACTGCCCTTAAAAGGTCCTCTTTGATAATTTCCCACGCTTTATGGAAAAAATATCCCATTGAACACATAAGGACACGGAGCACTATCATTGCTAAGGGAAAAAACAGCAGTTTTTAATTCTTCCATTGAAGGCATTGCTATTAGTATTTCTCTATCTAGCTCATTCAATAGCAAGGGAATTAGGTCTGTTTGTATTCTATCTTCAACAGGACAGGCTGAGAACAATTTACTAAAGTACAGTTCAGCTTCCTTGCCTATCTCTTCCTCCTCTTCTATCCATTCATCCCTTTCATTCCTTATTTTATGAATATGGTTTAAGGAATGTTTTTGTTTTACACAACCATGGAAATATGCAGTGTTTCTCTCCCCCTCTCTCATCTATTTTAGCTGTGTTTTTTGTGCCCAATACTGTTCCTCAACACTTTGTGCATATTTTAATTGAGCTTCAGCTCTTTGCAGCTTCTCTCTATCTCCTAAGCTATCCATATCACATAGTTCTAGCATTTTTACCTCCTTTTCTGCTTCCTCTACTCTTACATAAAATATTGCCAAATTGTGTTTGATCCCCAGTTTTTCAGGGCAGATTTTGTCTTTTTTAATTTTTGTACAAAAACTCTGATTGGATCTCCCATTACTTGGGAATTCCAGGCAGTGCTTACAGTCGATAAGAAATCATCATGTTGGGTCCAGAAATTTTGAAATCTGAATCCCTTTCTCATTTTGTTTTTTAGTTTCAGCTCTAGCAGCATAGGAGAATGATCAGATGGGCTTCTACTGAGTAGCATAATGTTGGCCTCTATTTGAGAACTAATCCATCTATTACTAACCAGTCCCCTATCAAGTCGTTTCCAAATCCTTGCTTTACCTAGTCTATTATTGCACCATGTATATTGGTCTCCTAAGGTATTTACATTAGTTAAATGTTCCTGACTAACAAATTCTAACAACTCCTGAATATCTCTCGGTTGAAAGGGTTTACCACCTTTCTTTTCTTCTCTATGTAGGGTGCAGTTCTAGTCCCCCTAAGCTAACCAAGGCAGGTTTAAGGAGTTAAAGGGGGTCAAAGTGGTCCAAAGTTCTCTCCTCTCCTGGGGGGTACATTTTGCATAAACATTTGAAACTATTATAGCTTCTCTCAACTGTGGGTGGTCTAATTTGACTATGATTTGCTGAGTATTACAATACAGAATTTGACACACAAAAGGTTCACGAACAAACAACCAAATTGTACTAGTCTGATTAACATAGCAGTGGTCAAAGTTTAGCTTATACATAATTTTCTGAGCCTGATTTTTATCAGATAATGGTTTTGCCAAAGCCAAGAAATTAAGATATTTTGATCGAACAATTTTTTTTAATTTTTTGAAGTTAGGTTTCTTATTAACACTTCTAATATTCCAATATAACAATCTAATCATTTAATTCAACTTTTCAGAATTCTTACCTACCTCCTGGTTGAATATGATGTCTGATTCAAGTTACTTGTGGAATCCACTTAAATCGTTTTACCCAAATTATTTTAACGAATTCGTGTATGCATGTGATGTGGATTTCGGTTATGATAATGTTATCACGTTTTTTAGGCCTTCAAATATAAAATACGATTTTCAGATCAAGAAATATAGATGTTCGATTTCATGGTTATTATTTTTTATGAAACTTGCATCTTGCTGGAAGGATTCATAATATATTAATATTTGTATCATGATGATACTATTCAGAATAGTATATATTATGGTTTAAAGATGATGCATATTATTTTTACAAAGTAAATTATGTCTGATACGAATTGTGTTTAAATAGATGAAAATTCCAAAACACTTTATCATGTTAATTTTCTTTTCAATTAATTGGACACTTGTATGATTTATTACACACATGAAAAATATCATAAGACGTTAATTGATTTATAAATTTTCAATCGTGCATAAAAAAAAAATTATTTCAGAGAGTTTGCTTACATGATTTTCATACATGAAATAAATTTATTTGATTCAATGTGGTAAAACATTTCTCTACACATGCATGATAATTATATATATGTATATATACATGTGTGTACATGAGCATCAGAACACATGCATGATAATTACATATATGTATATATATATATATATGTACATGATGATCAGAAAGTAACCATTAGGAATTATATGCTATTTACTATGTATATACTTATATGTACATGATGATCAGAAAGTAACCATTAGGAATTATATGCTATTTACTATGTATATACTGAATATATATATATATATAATGATATGTAATCATTAGATAATCATGACAAAATTTTGAATACTTATATATGTATGTGATTATTAAGCAATCATGAAGGAATTATATATAAATACATATGTGTATGTGATAAGAAAGTGGTAATTATTATGTGATTACGAAAACATAAATGGTTTTAAATTAACTTGTTCTTGGTATGTGTCTTAATTTAGTAACGCACTACATATTATACGTGATCTCAACTTAAAGAATGATTCTATGAATTACATGTCCTAACGGTAGGGACACGTGTTCTGAACATGTATGTCATGGCATAATTAATCCTTGACCCAAGGGGGATTTAATTATGTAATGAAGATCCTCGACCCAAGGGAGATCTATGTATGTCATGTATGTGGCCTAAGGGTCTAATGACCGACCTACCGGGAATACAGCTAGGCTGAGTACTCAGTAAGCCATGAACGCATGTACGTCATGGAAATACATTCATTAAGATATGTCACGTGAACATGTTTTTAGTTTATTTATATGTGAAAGTACGAACCATATGAAAGTATAAGTGACGAATAAGTTACGTTATTGTGTAAGTTAATTATTGAAGTTTGTATGTTTGATTAAATGATTGGTTGAAAAGATATTATTTTCGAAGTATGACTAGTTTAAATGATCTAGGGTTTACTTGCTGGGCGATTCGCTCATTCTTCTATTTATATAATATTTTACAGATGAAGTTGATGGAGTAGATAAGGACGAGACCGGGGTCTGGGAATGGTAAAGGATGAAGGGATCAAGTACTTAGTATAGGAAATTTTGAATAAATTTATGGGTGTTAGACCCATGACTATGTTTTGAGCATTTATGATGGATATTTATTAATTATTATTTTGTAATGATGATTAATAAAGTATTAGTTTTATATTATTATTGAGTAATGACAGTAAGAGGTGCCTTGTAATCTCAAGATTATGGAAACTAAATTTTGAGGTTACGGCATGTTTCGGTCCTCGAAAATCGGGGCGTTACACTTTCTCCATAAGGCTACCTTACAAATGATATAAATATCTGACTCAAGTTCACCAAAGAAGACGGCGAGGAAGAAGAACATTTTTTATTAATCTTTTCAATTACAAGTAAAGTCTCTTCTTCTCTAACATTTTGAAATGACTTGACCCTTTTATGACTCAAAAGTTGAAGAACACTAATGTGTCTTATTTGCCTCCCAATACTTGCCATAAGGGTGAAAACATAACATCCTTGGATCCATAAATAAGTTTATCAGCGATGCTCGATTTTGACTTGTTAATAAATATTAAAGGTTTTCATGATCTCACAAGCTGTATCATCTGAAGAGAGCACAAGTCCTGGTTTGTTGCCCAATTAAATAAATTAGCATAACCGAATCATACTTTGCTGATAATTTCTAGAGTGAAGGATGGGGTAACACTTACAAAACGACGTCGTTTTGTTAAGCACTTAACAAAACGAAGTCGTTTTTGTGTTAAAAAAAAAGAAAACATAAAATGCATTTGCTAAATATGTTTCAATTCATCCTCAACACAGAGAGAAACATTCGGAAGCAAGGTGTAAACTCATATTTTTTTTCCTAACCCTTTCCATTTCTCAATTCCAATTTCCAAACCTAAAAATTGCTAGTATCTGCTTCCAATTTTTTTTTCTATCTATAATTTCATTCATCATTATTAAAAGTAATTTTATTTCTCCCTTTCTTTCTTCCTTCATACTGTCTATTTCTTCATCTTTATTTTTACTCTTTTGACAAAGATTAGTTTTACTTCTTTTTTTTAAAAAAAAATTAGATGTTATTAATTGTAAGTTTAATAAATTTTAAATTACTAAATTAATTTTGATAATTTTAAAAGGAATTTCATGGATTAAATATTTAGAGATTTTTAAGTTAGATTAGAGATTTTGTATATGAACTAATTCGAGAAAGATATTTTTTTCAATAATTTAAAATAAGCAAATCTTGCAATATTTTCAACGGATGTAGACATGTAGAATACAAATACCTTATCTTCATGAAAAGTTGTAATTCAAGTGTTAAACAATAGTGCAATTATGTGTATTTATATATATTTTTATCGTTTTTATAATTGTAAATTTAGAAACTTAGTTGTTAAATAATTTTATTTAAACAAAAAAAATTCAAGCTAGCCCCGATAAAATTTGGTTCTGGTTCCGCCCCTGTTGATGAAGGTTTCCGATTATTGATAGCCATGGTGGAGATGGTGGAACCTTTTGGGCTGTGTTGATGGATAATACAACCATTTCAATAGGAAAATAATGAACAAAATAAGTGGAAGGATGGAGAAGAAAGAAACATGCATGAGCTTCATTTTCTTAGCTTGTTTCTGAGTCTGTAAGTTAAATTGGTGGAGGTATACTAACACCTTTCAATTTAACATTGACACATCAAGGTTGGGAAATGATTAGTCGACGTTACAAATATAGATATGTATGATGAAAATGTTTTTCTCGAAGATGTCTGGAAAGTTCATGTTCTCTCTTTATTCACATTTTTATGAATTTTTTATAACGATACAATTTCGGTACTCAAATTATAAATAATTGTTAAATTAGTCATTTTATATAATTTTATGTTTTTGTAGAGAAATTATGTTTGTGAAGAAATTATATTTATTTTATATGTAAATAATAAAAGCCAAATTTTCAATAAATTTGAAAGATAATTTTTACAATTTTTCCTAAAATTTTCTGCCTTATTTTTATAAAAGTTTCGAATACCATAATTTTATAATTTTACTATAATTTTATAATTCTCTACCACATGGGCCATCGAGTTCATCTGGGCCACATGGGCCATTGAGTTTATTTGTGCCACATGGGCCATCCAGTTCATCTGGGACATATGGGTCGTCAAGTTCATCTGGGCCGTCGAGTTCATCTAGGTTGTCAGCTCTTTTGTCGCCATCTGGCTCATCTCCACCTCCACCACCACCACCACCTCTGCCTCTACAACCACCCTAAAAATGCTTTGAATTAAATAAAGTGATTGTTTCTTTGGACACAACTGCACTGCTAAGTATAGTCCTCACATACAGGCAACACACTTGGCTAGCATTCTCTATGGTTATAACTATCATGTTGTCACTAATTTGTTTAATCTTATTCTTCGTCTTTATGGATGACAGAACAGCTCGTATTACGCTCACTAGTCTATTCGGAGGTTTTTCTATTGCCAACGAGATTATATTATTGTTTATCACGTTTTATCACTAAGTTGTTATAGTCGTCACAGTAGGTCAGGTATCTAGAGCCTAACTCTAGTCTTTCGTTTATCTTCTATCTACATTACCTAACGTTTTTTTATTGCTATAAATTAGTAGAAATCTCATGAATATCATTCTTATTGTGTTTTCCATTTTAATTTTTGCTATAATATATCAGCCTACATATATACATTCGAAATAAATTTTGAAAGATAATTAATTACTTCCCTACATTAATTAATTATTCTGTAGTTCTAATTTGTAACTACTAATCCCAAGTCCACAAGACATGCAATCTTGGAGAAGTGGTTAATTAGTACACATTTGGCAGAAAGAATCAAAATGGAAATGTACACAAATCCAGAAACTGTTAAAAATGGACAACTCTTTTCTACATGAGATCATACTCTATAAAACTTTCTATTTCTTTATTTTATTTTTGGCATGACGTGGATACAACATGAAAAGAATAAGATTTTAATGTATTATATGTTGCATATAGAGTAGTTCGGCATATTTATAAGTAGCTTAATCGAGCCCAACTTAAAAAAAAACGGTGGTTGTGTTAGGTTGACAGTTAAAATTTTATCGATCATATATTGCATGTAGATTGAATACCCTATCATATAATTAAGTTTTACATTTTTTGCTAATAAAAAAAATTAGTCACATCTTGACTTATTTGATGGTGAGAGATATTTAATTTTCTGATTGAAGAAAGATTAGTCTTAATAAAGTCTCTTTAATTCATTACAAATTTAATGCAAAACCTAAACTAACCCTTGTCGTTCAATGAATTCTCTGAATATTACTTGAACAAGACATAAATAAATTAATCCTCCTCTTTGCTAATAATTGTTGAAATATTTGAGAAAAATCATAAACTACTCTATACTATTATTTTAGGGAAAATTTGTATTAAGGGCGCATCTCATGTCATTATTATTAAGTAGGATGCAACTTTAATGTATTTATTGTTAAGGGCGTCAAAATAACTTTATTATTTTATGTAATTAACTAAAGACATTTTTACCATCCCCACTACCTTACGCTTATTTTTTTTAATCTTTTATCCCAATTAAAATCCTAATCCTTTATCTTTTAAATTTTTCAATTATCATAAATTAATTTTATTTTTCTTAATTTTTTCTCCATTAAATAATCAAACTCTAGGTTTTTTACTCTTTTATCCCAATCAAAATCCTAATCCTTTATCTACAAAATTCTTCAATAATCATAAATTAATCTTCTCTCTTAATTTTTTTCACCATTAAAGGATTAATCTCTAGTGTTTTTTCTAACACTTTTATTGTTCTTCTTTTTCTTTTTTTTTTTGGATTTGGAAGCCTCCAATGAAAATTTTCCAATAAATAATTTCATAAACAACAAAGGAAATAATAAGGTGATATAAATTATAAATTAAAATTATTCAAAGTGCGTGTGTGTTTTGCATTGGTGTTCTCCTGCTAGAAGGTTGTGGAGTTTCAATCAATTTTAAATATTTTTTTGTTAATCGAATTCAAAATTCTTATGTACAAAGTTGATGGAGAGAATGAAAATAAAGGAATTACATTTCCATCTCTTACTTTTTAATTTGGCATTTGGCTTGTTAAAATTAAGGTTTTCGGGTTTGAAAAATAGTATTCAACATCTTAATTATGAATGCATCACAGAGATTTTATCCTCCAACTTCAAAATAATATAAATTAAAGAAAAAGTCTAGTGACCAATTCTTGCAACAACCAATAAATTAAGGATTATACTTGTGCAAACCTCAAGTTGGGGATGCAGTCTCATGCATGCACATGTTCTTAAGTATGAATTGCGGTTTAAACATGGTCCTGCTACTTATATTTTTGTTAGGAACTCTCTCATGCTAATTGATAAAAATCATTAAACAAATATAGTAAATAATAAGTTTTTGGGATAAATTGGATAGTACAAACCATTAGTTTGAGATAATTGAAAAGTTTTAGTGACTAAGGATTAAAGTTTGAATTGGGATAAGAGATTTAAAAAAAAAGTAGTATTAGAGTTTGAATTGGAATAAAAGATTCAAGAAAATTAGTATTTAAGCGTAAACTAATAGTAGAAAGGACAACAAAGTATTTAACTAATTATATAAAATATTAAAGTTATTTTGACGCCTCTAATAATAAATACATTAAAATTTTGCCTTACTTAATAATAATGACATAATATGCTCCATTAATACAAATTTTTCCTAAATACTAAATACGTTTTTTAACGTGTCTCTGTTTTTTATAAGAAAACACGGGTCCTTTATAATTACATGGCTATAGAAAACACGTGTCTCACACAGAATCAAACACGTTTACTTTATAATTACATGTGTTTTCTATTCTTTATTCTGGTTTCCTTCATGTGTTTTCTATTCTTTGTACGTATTTCTTTGTTGTTTTTATATAGCACATCTTTCTTTTATGTACATATCTCTTTCTATTTTTTATTTACATGTTTCTTTAAATAGAAATACTTCATTATATACATCCCTCTACAAGTAAGACACAAATACATGAATTTTCAAATATGTATTTTACAATAAAGTATATTAAACCACATTCGTCTTTTAGCAAAATGTATTAATTAAGATATAAATCTTAAAATTTGTATATATTTGACCGAATTCTTTTTATATTTGACGGGAGAAAAAAATTAATTACTATATATATATTTATTTTTTTATTGACTATTCGTATATAAAATTTCAAAGTCACTTAAACAACTCACAAAATACATGTTTCACAATAAATCAAATAACTCCCCAAATCACCAATTAAATATATCATACTAACTTGAATACAAGTTTTTCATTTACATGAATTTTAGGTGTAACATTTATCAGGATCCTCCTGATAAACCCTTTGTTGCACCAATCATTGAATGCCATGTAATCATTTTTTTTAGTGTTTCACCATAATAATAATAAGAGTAATGATAGAGAGTACGATAGTTTTTACGAGTATTGTGAAAATCAGACCTGATCGGGCGGTTCGATCGGTGACCGAAACTTGGTTCGGTCCGATTTTCCTCTAAAAATCGTTTTCACAAAAAATCGGTCAAAACCTGGGTTTGACCAGGTTTAACCGATTTTCTTTTTTTTTTTTTTTTTAGTTTTAGTTTTAAACTTGGGCTTGAAGTGTTGGGCTTTTGGTTAGTTTCTAATTCTAATTCACTAACAATACATTTTTGGACTTAATGTTAACTTTAAGTTTTTAAATTTCATCTTTTGATTTTGAATGTTAGATCCAATCTTAATATATTTGTTTGTGGGACTATTTTTTTATTCTATATTCATTTTTTAAATCACCCAAAATAAATAAATAAATAATAAATACTTGATATACTAGCTTTTTTACTCATTTATTAATAGATTAAATACCTATATAAAATTTTTAAAAAAAAACTCACAACTTTAAAACATTTGTATTTTTTTCTTTCATTTTAAAATCATTATTATGTTTGATATTAAATAATATCTAATTTGTAAATGAATTAATGATGTTCCATTAATATTATGTATTTTAACAATAGTTTATTAAATATTGCAATTATATATAATTTTTATAAGTTATTCATATGTTTATAATTTAAATTTATTTATGACATCATAATGATGTCATCTGGTATTTTCATCTAATCCGACTGGGTTGGCCTCTTAGCTAGACCAGTTCGTAGTCCGGTCCGATTTTAGAATCATTGGTTTTTACGCTATTTGGAAACTTGAAATCCCACATAAAATAGGAGAAAGGGTTTGAGTAATTAGAGTTCGAATGTGATAAAACTTATCTTATTGATAGATAAGTGATTGAAAAACTATATAAAAGGATATAAAACCTCCAAAATTTATTCTTTTGTCCTAAGAATTATAGTATTATCATGGTAACTTTAAAACTATATTAAAAATATAATTGCTCTAAAAATTATCATAAAAAGGATATGCATTGTCGTAATAGTAAAAAATTATTTATTTTTTCATGACACAATTTTAACACAATTGCTACCCACTACTGCACTATCTCCATGTGTTTAGGATTTTTTTTTTTTTACTAACTTACCTTATAATTTTTTTAATAAGTATTGTTTTTGAGAAAATTGCAAAAAACACCCCTCACATCTACTTGAATGTTTTTTCAGTCACATTTCAAATGATGCAAATTCGTCACTTACACTTAAATGGTGTATCACCAATTTCGTCACTTTTTTTTTACGAAAATATCTACGTGTCTGCATCTGCCCATTTTTGTAAGGGCAAAATTAGAATCAGAGTTTGTTCACTTAATTATTCATTAATGACTGCAAACCACACACCACCACCAATTCTTTCCACCGAGTAACCTAACTCCTTGATTCAATCCCAACAAATTTAGCATATTGTTCACATTTTTAGCCTGAATTAAGGATCCCTATATTCACCTCTTTGGTCTTTATTAATATTTTCTTCAAAATAAATTCTCGTTTCAATTAGATCAGGACTATAGGCCCTATACTGAAGATTGGATTTTTCAAACAGAAAGAAATTCCGAATCAACATATTTTCTTCAAATCAAGGTTAAGTCCGACAGAAAAGAAAAATTGATTCAAGATGATTTTAGAAAATCAAGGTCAAATAATTATTTGTTAGAAGCAGCACTAGGTGATAATTGCTGTAGATTTTGTTTGGAAGCCTTCTCAGAAGAGAGGTAAATATGGCGGTGGTGGCGACGTGAGTTGATGACGCTATTGATGGCTTAACTGGTGCGGCTGTAAGAAAAATTTTTATTTGTGATGGACCTTGGTTCGAACTGCTTTGCGGTCTGGTAGTGTGTGGGTGGTTAATTACTTTGCGGTGGATGACAATGTTGGAATGAATGTCCTAAAGACAATCATTTGATGATTGTTTGACATTTTATTATCATGATATTCTATTAATAAAAGGCATTTTATTATTGTCACAATTGTTTATAATTGTTATATGAATTATTATAATAATAATGTCCCTAGAATATAATGTATATTCTTAAATATCCTTAGTCGAGTATTATTAATAGGGACATTAATAATACGATAAGACGAATATGTGGTTGATTAATATATGATATTAAGGACAATACATAAGTGCATAAATTAGAGAATTCATGTACTGGATCGACCGGCTATGAAATCATTGCATGGATCATGTTATGATAGTCATAAATGATTTCGTAGTGATGATGGTGTTGACTGTTCCTTAGACTTAAGGTCACCATGGCGCCCAACATAAAGAATTGTATATTTTGACTCCATCAAACGTTGCCCTTAACAAGGTGATTATAAAGATGGTGATTGGATATATAATAATTTATGTAGTGGGTTGAAAGTGATTAAGATGGGATTTGTTCTTCCTATAAAATGAGAATGATATGTATGGCCTCTTGATTGAGTTAAGCTAATAAGTGCATGGCCATGCCCAAATGATTTGTTATTTGTTTTGATTAGCTAATTCAGGAATCAAGAAATAAAGATTAAACTATATGAGAATGACATATCCATGTCTCATGTTTAATCTAGATATAGAGAACAAAAGGAATTTACAACATGGTAACATCAGTCACAGTTTAGGTTGCTTTGAAGCATATATTTCTTCGTAATTTGGGTAGTAATGATGTGTTGCTAGAAACCTTTCATTGTTTATAATTATGAAATATGATTTTACAATTATTGCCAACATTACGGGAACCTACAGGGTCGCATACTTAGAATAGTAAGTAATGCAGAACATTTAAATTCATTAGATGAATTTTATTTGAGCAATTGAATAAACTATCCTAGTTAGACTAGGATTAAGTTTTGGTTTTGTCATAATTAATTAATTGATATATATATATGATATATATTTTAATTAATTTCCTAGTTAGACTAGGATTTGACTATTAATTGGTTTCCTATTTAATTATTTAATTAATTAATAAAGTATATCAGAATACTATTGAGAATAGGATTCTTTTTTGGTTAAGGTTTTATCTACCTCCCAAGATAGGAAGAAATATATATTTCTCCCCAGAGAGGTCTGTGAGACATGTTATTTTAGAGAATCAAAACCCTACTATATTGCTCAAAGATTAATTCAAGTGTTGTATTAATCAACTAATTAACAAGAATAAAGGGCTAGCACCCAAGTTCTTGTGAGTTTTATCCGGGTTCGTGAGACGAGTTCGGAGATTAAACTGCTCGTGAGGATACCGTAGAGACACGATCTAATTGTTCGTGTTCTGTTGATGCTTCTACAGTACGGAAGGCGCACCAAAACGGTATGTTCTAAACATATACTAGATTGTTGTTTTAAACTGATCTTGGCTTAGGGAATTAAAATTTTAAATTTTTGCTGCTTATGCCTGTTTAATTTCCAACAGTCGTATCAGAGCCAAGTTTTTTAAAACACTGTCTATTATGATTGAAAGTATGTAAATAAATTATTTATATATGAGATATAATTATTTATTGTTTGATAAGATCAAATTTACATGCTTCCTGATACACGATTAAATAATTGCATAATTTTATGTGATTTGCGCAATGTTAATTCATGAGAATGCATAAAATTATAAACAATATGTTGTTTTGGTTTTGTTGGTCAACGTATTGAAGTTTGCAAAAAAAGCCAAAATTCTCTATTTTTATTTTTTTTTATTTCTTGATCCACGGAATTGTCAACAAAACGTTTGTTGACCGAATTGTTGATTGAGAATTTGTTGTGCAAATTTAACATGTTGACCGAAATGTGGTTTTAACCAAATACTGTTGTGCCACTTTGAGTCAAAATAAACAAAACTATTACAATCACAAATGTAATCCTAATGTTTATCATTTACTTTAATATTATGAATTGATAAGATTAATTTATAATACAATTTGATGAGATCAAATTAGATATAATTAATTCATAATATATTTGATTTGATTAGATCATATTGTATAAAATTAATAAGATTAATTTATAATACATTTTGATAAGATCAAATAAAATATAATTGATAAGATTAATTTATAATATAATTTGATGAAATCAAATTCTATAAAATTAATATAATGATAAATTATAATTTATTTTCATGCATGATTATAATTTTCTGACAATATTTGTTGGGTCTGATAACATTTATACGGTCAATATGCATGTATTAATAATAATTTGATAAGATCAAATTTAATTGAGTTAAAGAGTTTAATTCATGATTTAGTGAGATAATCCCTTATTAAAATATATTAAGTTTTCCTTCCAATAAGTTATCTCTCGTCAAATTCTTGATCCAATTAAAGTAGTTTCCGCCAAAGTGGGGTGCTTGATTCTATCTTGAAAGGCGTAGAAGAAAATGTAGAGTCTACCAAAGCAGTGTACCTTGTTCCATCGATTAACTATTAGGTCGAACTTAACTAGTACAAGCCCAATAGGATTGGGAGTCTAGAGGAAAAGAGTTGGGCCTTTATCTATAAAATGAAGTTAAATAAAGAGTTATTTACCCAACTGTTCCAAGAATTGTATAATGATGCAATTAGCAAAGAGTTGCTTACCTAAATAGCCAAGTTTTGAGTTTTTCAGCCAAAACTGTCTCAATAATTGGTGAAATATGGATCTTGGCCTACTAGAAAGTTTAGAACTTTCAGAATTAATAAGAGGGATATTAATTCAAATAAAATAGTGGGAGAATTATTTAATTAAAGTCCTATTAAATAATTTAATTCATGATATTTATACTGGCATATTTTTCTGTTGTAGAATAACATGGCATCTAATACTACAAACAACATATCTGTGCGATCCATTCTTGAGAAGGATAAACTGGTTGCGACCAACTTCATTGATTGGTACAGAAGTGTGAGAATTGTTCTCAGACAAGAGAGGAAGTTGTATATCCTAGAGCAAAAGATACCTGAGGAACCCCCAGTAACTACCCCTAAGACAGACAAAGATGCTTACAAGAAGCATAAAGATGACTCTGGGGATGTTGCATGTTTCATGTTAGAAGGTATGAACTCCGACCTTCAGAAGCAACATGAAAACATTGAGGCCTTTGAAATGATTGAGCATCTCAAGCAATTGTTTCAAGAGCAAGCTCGACAAGAAATGTATGACATTTCTAAGGCACTGATTCAATGTAGAATGACAGAAGACAGTTCTCTTAATTCTCATGTGCTCAAAATGATTGGGTACATTGAGAGCCTTGAAAGGTTGGGATTTATGTTGACTAAACATTTGGAAATTAACCTTGTCATGCAATCGTTGCCAGATAGTTTTAGTCAATTTGTCATGAACTATAATATGCATAGTTTGGACAAAACTTTAACTGAGCTCCATAACATGCTAAAGACTGCACAAAAAAATATGCAAAAGCAGAACCCTGGGTCCATATTGATGGTTCAAAAGGGTAATAGCAAGAAAAGGGGCAAGGGCAAGAAAAGCAAAAATCCTAAACCCAAGGTTGCTGCACTAAAACCTAAAGGAGGGGTTACAAAGGATACAAAGTGCTTCCATTGTGGTGAAATTGGTCACTGGAAGAGGAATTGCAAAGTGTATTTGGAAGATCTAAGAAGAAGAGAAGTGAGACTTCTATTTCAGGTATTTATGTTATTGAGATTTAATCTCTCAACTCCTACTACTTGGGTATTAGATAGCTGGTTGTGGTTTTCACATTTGTTTGAATATGCAGGAACTGAAAAACAGCAGGAGACTTGGAAAGGGTGACGTGTGTTTACGAGTGGGAAATGGAGCAAGAGTTGCTGCATTAGCTATAGGAACATATCATTTGTCTTTGCCCACTGGGCTGTTATAGAACTTAATAATTGTTATTACATTCTGTCAATTACCAGAAATATTATTTCTATTTCTTATTTAGATAAGGAAGTATATTATTTTGATATTAAAAATAGAATTTGTTCTATTTATTTTTAAAGGAATATTTTATGGTAATGCTCCAATGATCAATTGGTTGGCTATTTATTGGATCTTGACATGCCCATTTTATAACATAAATAATAAAAGGGGTTAAATTAAACAAATCAAACTTGACTTACCTTTGGCATTGTCGTTTTGGCCATATAAATGAGAAACACATTTTTCAAACTCCATAAAGATGGATTTTTGGACTCATTTGATTTTGAATCATATGAGACATGCGAATCTTGCTTGCTAGGAAAAATGACAAAAACCTCATTTACTGGACACAGTGAATGGGTTAATGACTTATTGGGTCTAATACATACTGATGTATGTGGACCAATGAGTTCACAAACTTGAGGTGGGTATTTGTATTTCATTACATTTATTGATGATTTCAGTAGGTATGGTTATATCTACCTGATGAGACATAAATCTGAATCATTTGAAAAGTTCAAAGAATTCAGAAATGAAGTACAAAACCAACTTGGCAAAAGTATAAAAGTACTTCGATCAGATCGATGTGGTGAATACTTAAGTCAAGAATTTTGTGACTATTTGAAAGAGTGTGGGATAGTCTCACAGCTCACTCCACCAGCTACACCATAATTAAATGGTGTGTCTGAACGAAGAAATCGAACCTTGTTAGACATGGTTAGATCGATGATGAGTCACGCAAATCTTTCAATCTCCTTTTGGAGATACGCTCTAGAGACAGCAACTTTTATACTGAACAGAGTTCCATCTAAAGTAGTTCAAAAGACACCATATGAGATATGGACTGGGAAGCATCTTAGTATGTCTTTTATCAGATGTTGGGGTTGTGAGGCTTACGTAAAACTTCTAGCTTCCAAAAAATTAGCACCAAAATCAGATAAATGTTATTTTGTAGGACATAAAGAAACTAAAGGGTATTACTTCTATAATCCTTCAGAGAACAAAGTGTTTATTGCTCAAACTGGAGTATTTTTAGAAAAACAAATTGTCTCTAAAGAAACCAGTGGGAGGAAAATAGAACTTGAAATTGTTCAAGAACCACAAGAAAACATAGAACCGATGATGAATTTTGAGCCAGTTTCACAAGTAGTTGTGGAACCTGAGGTAATTCCGCAAGAAGTTATGGAACAGGAAATGGTTCAAGATACACAAGGCCCATGTAGGTCACGTAGGTTGCCTGCGAGATATAATTTTCTCGTAACTCAACTAGGGGACGTGATGCTCATTGATGAAGATGAGCCTACAACTTATGAACAAGCTATAACTGGGCAAGATTCTGAGAAATGGCTTAAAGCCATGAAATCTAAAATGAACTCCATGTATACCAACCAAGTGTGGACTTTGGTTGACCCACCTGAAGGGGTAAAACCCATTGGGTGCAAGAGGGTTTTCAAAAGGAAAACCGACATGGAAGGAAATATGCATACCTATAAAGGGCGATTGGTTAAAAAGGCTTCAAACAAGTTCATGGTATAGACTATGACGAAGTTTTTTTATCGGTTGCGATGCTTAAATCTATTTGGATTTTACTTGCTGTTGCAGCATACCAAGACTATGAAATTTGGTAAATGGATGTCAAAATAGATTTTCTTAATGGAAAGCTCCTGGAGGATGTGTATATGACACAACCTGAGGGTTTTGTGGATCCAAATGCCCTGGCAAGGTGTGTAAATTGTAACGATCCATATATGGGTTGAAGCAGGCTTCTCAGAGTTGGAATCTTCATTTTGATGAATCAATCAAAGAGTTTGGTTTCATACAAAATGAAGATGAACCTTGTGTATATAAAAGGTTCAGTGGGAATACCATTATCTTCCTAGTGCTATATGTAGATGACATATTATTAATTGGGAATGATATTCCAGCTCTGCAATCAATTAAGACTTGGTTGGGGAGTTGTTTTTCAATGAAGGATTTAGGTGATGCTACCTACATTTTGGGTATTAAGATCTATATAGATAGATCAAGAAAAATGCTTGGCTTAAGTCAAAGTACATACATTGACAAGGTGTTAAATCGGTTTAGCATGCAAGAGTCTAAGAGAGGACTACTTCCTATGTCATATGGCATCACTCTCACAAAAATTATATGTCCAAAGACACAAGATGAGAGAGAACGCATGAGTAAGATACCTTATGCCTCAGCTATAGGATCTATCATGTATGCCATGGTATGTACACGTCCTGATGTCTCGTATGCACTAAGTATAACGAGTAGATACCAAGGTAATCCTGGTGATAGTCACTGGATTGCTGTTAAAACAATCCTTAAGTACTTAAGAAGAACTAAGGATGTGTTTTTGGTATATGGAGGTGATGAAAAGCTCAGAGTAAAAGGTTACACTGATGCAAGCTTTCAAACTGACAAGGACAGTTTTAAATCGCAATCTGTATATGTGCTTTGCCTAAATGGTGGCGCTGTAAGCTGGAAGAGTTCAAAGCAAGATACAATTGCTGATTCTACAACAGAGTCTGAGTATATTGCTGCCTCCAAAGTAGCAAAAGAAGCTGTTTGGATTAAGAAGTTCATATCTGAACTAGAGGTTGTTCCTAGCATTGTAGACCCAATTGAGCTCTATTGTGATAATAATGGAGCAATAGCACAAGCTAAAGAATCTCAATCTCACCAAAAATCCAAACACATACTTAGACGTTTCCATCTCATTCGAGAAATCATTAGTAGAGGAGATGTGAAAATATGCAGAGTTTCTACAGACAACAATATAGCTGATCCATTGACCAAACCTCTGACACAAAAGAAGCATGACCAGCATACTGAGTCACTGGGTATTAAATACGTTAATGATTGGCTTTAGTCCAAGTGGGAGTTTGTTGGAATGAATGTCCTAAACACAATCATTTGATGATTGTTTGACATTTTATTATCATGAATATTCTATTAATAAAAGGCATTTTATTATTGTCACAATTGTTTATAATTGTTATATGAATTATTGTAATAATAATGTCCCTAGAATATAATGTAAATTCTTAAATATCCTTAGTCGAGTATTATTAATAGGGACATTAATAATACGATAAGACGAATATGTGGTTGATTAATATATGATATTAAGGACAATACATAAGTGCATAAATTAGAGAATTCATGGATCGACCCGCTACGAAACCATTGCATGGATCATGTTATGATAGTCATAAATGATTTCGTAGTGATGATAGTGTTGACTGTTCCTTAGACCTAAGGTCACTATGGTGCCCAACATAAAGAATTGTATATTTTGACTCTATCAAACATTGCCCTTAACAAGGTGATTATAAAGATGGTGATTGGATATATAATAATTTATGTAGTGGATTGTGAGTGATTAAGATGGGATTTGTTCTTCCTATAACATGAGAATGATATGTATGGCCTCTTGATTGAGTTAAGCTAATAAGTGCATGGCCATGCCCAAATGATTTGTTATTTGTTTTGATTAGCTAATTCAGGAATCAAGAAATAAAGATTAAACTATATGAGAATGACATGTCCATGTCTCATGTTTAATCTAGATATAGAGAACAAAAGGAATTTACAACATGGTAACATCAGTCAAAATTTAGGTTTCTTTGAAGCATATATTTCTTCGTAATTTGGGTAGTAATGATGTGTTGCTAGATACCTCTCATTGTTTATAATTATGAAATATGATTTTACAATTATTTCCAACATTACGGGAACCTACAGGGTCGCACACTTAGAATAGTACGTAATGCAGAACATTTAAATTCATTAGATGAATTTTATTTGAGCAACTAGTTAGACTAGGATTTAGTTTTGGTTTTGTCATAATTAATTAATTAATATATATATATATGATATATATTTTAATTAATTTCCTAGTTAGACTAGGATTTGACTATTAATTAGTTTCCTATTTAATTATTTAATTAATTAATGAAGTATATCAGAATACTATTGAGAATAGGATTCTGTTTTGGTTAAGGTTTTATGAAACCCTATGCCTATAAATATCAACTTAACTATCTAGAAGAAATATAAGTTTCACCCCAGAGAGGTCTGTGAGACAGGTTAGTTTAGAGAATCAAAACCCTACTATATTGCTCAAAGATTAATTCAAGTTTTGAATTAATCAACTAATTAACAAGAATAAAGGGCTAGCACCCAAGTTCTTGTGAGTTCTATCCGGGTCTCACTATATTGCTCAAAGATTAATTCAAGTTTTGAATTAATCAACTAATTAACAAGAATAAAGGGCTAGCACCCAAGTTCTTGTGAGTTCTATCTGGGTTCGTGAGACGAGTTTCGGAAATTATGCTGTTCGTATGGATACCGTAGAGACACGATCTAATTGTTCGAGTTGATGCTTCTACAGTACGAAAGACGCACCAAAACGGTATGTTCTAAACATATAATAGATAGTTATTTTAAACTGATCTTGGGTTAGGGAATTAAAATTTTAAATTTCCGCTGCTTATGCCTATTTAATTCCCAATAGACAACACTTGTGAATTGGTGATGATGGCAGCTGGTGTGGCAGCGTGAAGAAGTGATGGCGGTCACATAGTGGTGAGGAGTCAAAATTTGGCTACTAGTGATAATAACGGTGGTGTGTATTACACTGGTAACTTGATCTTGGTAGCAGCGATGATGATGCTTGTTTTGTGGGTGGCACTGGGTTGGCTTTTTGGGTGGCAAAAATAGCCTGTAGGATTTGGCTTGGGATGATGACGCATTTGAGAGATGTGGATGTTGCGGGTAGGTGGGCGGGGAGAGGTTGAGCCGTTGAGGTGTTGTTGCTTATAGAGAGTTTCGGTGGGTGGGAGATGGCTAAGAGTGGCTTGTGGGTCTGGGGGAATCTAGATTATGTTGGCAACGGTGCTGGCGTAATGGTGGCTTTGGGTCCGATTGGCGATGGCTATGTGAAATGGTTATGAGGACATGTTTACTGTTTGCCAGGCATTTGATAATCCAACAAATGCTACCAAAAAATCAAATTGATAACCCCTCACATTTGTTTGCTGTACTAAACCCAAATACACAACAGTCCACTAACAATTAAGAAGAAAAAGAAAATGATTAATAAAACTGAGAAAGAAACGAAGTTATGTCCTGCTACCTCACTAATACAGATTTGATTAGTGAAGGTTTGGGGTAATAAATTCTGACTCCAATTTTTCCCTTACAAAAATGGGCGCATGGAGGCACGTTGATATTTCTGTCAAAACAAAGTGATTGAAATTAGTGAAATGACCAATTTGATACAGTATTTTAAGTATGAGTGATGAATTTGTATTATTTTAAATATGAGTGACGAAAAAAGTTTTTAAACAAATGTGAGGGATGTTTTTCGCAATTTTTCCTTATTTTTTTTAATAATTTACCTTATAGTTTTTATTTGAGTTGAAAAACTTGCATCAATTTATATTTGTTTACGATTTGGTCGATGAGTTCGTATGTAAAATGCAAACAAAATATTTCTCAAAAGATGATTTAAAATTGATACTTTTTTTTAATGAATGCTGTACTATATTTACAACATTTGTATGTTTGAATTTTAATTTAGTTACTAAAAGAATTAATTGTTGTAGATATCTACAGGTGATTATACACCAATATGTTGACTTAATTATATTGCAATCTATATATTAAGCCAATCCTTCATAGGTTGAATCTATCACAATGCGCTATTTTTCTATAAATTTGGTATTTTATTTTTTTAAGATTGTTTCTAATATTCTTTAATTCATTTTATTTAATTTGTTTAACAGCAATGTTATAGTGCATCGTAAAGGTTCAAGACAACATCAACCTCAAATTGATTTCCATAACAAAAGTGGAGCATTTGAGACAATAAATGTCTTTAGAATTGAAAATTTTGTTTTTTTTAACCTTTTCAATATTCTAAATTTATTCTAATTAGTGAGAATACTTGTTTGAATATTGTTATTTATTTTCTTTGACTATTTTTTTACATTACTATGATTTATTGCACTTATAATATTTTGGTTTTGATTTTTTTTTACAAATTATTCTTTATCCATTGTTTTAAGTCACAAATGGCTTCTAATAAACTACATAATTAAATGGTTTCAAAATTAATATAATTATTTATTGATAAAACTATAAATAAAAGTTTCAAAAAATAAGAAGGAACTTCTTTTGATTAAACTAGAAACACACCTGGAGATAGTGCAGGAGTGGGTAGTAATTATGTTAAAATTGTGTCATGAAAAATAAATAATTTTGTATTATTACGACAATACATATCATTTTTACGATAATTTTTAGTGTAATTATATTTTTAATATAGTTTTAAAGTTACAATGATAATATTATAATTCGTAGGATAAAAGAATTATTCATATTAAGAAATTTATGAGATTTTTTTATCCTTTTATATAGTTTTTCAATCAGTTATCTATCAATAAGATAAATTCTATCACACTCCAATTACTTAACCCTCTCTCTTATTTTATATATAGTTCGACTTCCCAAATCATGTAAAAACTATCGTACTCTCTATCATTACCCTAATAATAATAATAATAATAATAATAATTAATTATATCATATAATTAATTACAACCATTAAAACACTAAATTTGTAGAAAAAATTAAATGCACCAAAACGATAAATCCTTCCATAACTCATTCATATCATTTATTGAAGATTATCTTCTCTTCATTCTGTACAATGTTCAAATCACTAAAATCAAGGTTTAAAAAAATAAAATATAAATAAAATTAAATCTATAATTATTAAGTCATAACCCAAATGTGAGTGAGTAAAAACTTATTTCATTAAAATTAGGGATTAAAATAATAAAATATTACTAAAATTAAATTTACAATTATTAAGTCCTACCCCCAAATATGAGTGAACCACAGTGGTTGACTAAAATCATGAATTAAAATAATAAAGCATCACAAAAATTAAATTTACAATTATTAAGTTCTAACCCAAATGTAAGTGAAACCGATGTGATTTTAATCACACAATAAGATATGATAATCTTAGATAAAGTATCTCATCTCTCTTTTTATGACGATGTTATGTTAGAGTGAAGGGATTTATTATTTTGGTGATGTTTAAGTTTTTTTCCACGATAAATTTAGTGTTTTAATTTAAGCTCTTAGTTAATTATATAGTATAAATAGTGTGTATTATTATTGTGGTGAACATTACATCGCCATCAATGATTTGTGCTTGACAAATGGTTTATCATAATCCTGAAAATATTTTTCTCATTTTAACAATATGTAATTCACAATAAATCAAATAACTCCCCAAATTCGGAATTATTGTTTCACAATAAATGAAATAAATCCCAAGATTCTCAATTAAATATATCATACTAACTTGAATGTATAAAAACACATCTTTTTTTTTTTGTAACTCTAACCATTCGAATAATATAACTTTACAATTACATAAATACTGTTAATTTATTATTTGGAAGCATGACTATGAATTATGAAACGTCGTGCGTAATTAGTGAATGAAGGAAACAAAAAGGAATTGAAATAGAACTTTGCCCCATAAGACACGTAAATTAGGTCCCTAAATTAATGTGATTATTAAATAACTTCAATAAGTTCATTAATCTCAATCAAACTTCAAAATATTTTTACAAAATAAAACGTAATTTTTTTTTGTGGGATTGATATAGTATAAAACTTAATAATTATATTATGGCCCTTAAATTTTAAATTTTTTTAATTACCTCCTAAAAGATTATAGAAATATCCTCAATAACTTTATTCTTTGCAATCATGACCTCAAAAATTATTACAAAATAACCATTAGAAATTATTTGTGAGGTCCATAGTTGGTAGTTTAATTATTCTATTATTGTCTCTCAGATTTAAAATTATTTTCAAATAGGTCCTCAAGCAATTATTTTAAAATTATTTATGAACCTTATAGTAATTTATTAATTTAGTAAAACTTAATATTTTTATTATTTTTTTCAAGTAGTTTTAGCAATTCAATTTGAATTCAAAACCTTTTCTAAAATAAAAAAAAAATATTATGTGTGTTTTAATTTTGGTTAGATCAACAGTACTTTGTAAGCAAAAATTACATTTATTGCTCATAGTTTGTTTTAATTATGTTAATTTTGGTAAGATCATCAATCTTTACATTCTATAACTTTGTAACTTTGATTACATTATGTAACTTCGCTTCTTCATTAGTAAGAAATTTAATGGTATTATCCTTTAACTAATGCTAAAAGTATCCCAAAATATTCATTTTCTGGGTGCACTTTCAATATTCATTGTAGTTGCTCAAGTTCTTGGGGGTGTTATGATATATATTTGATTGATTGATTGAGTAGACTTTAATTGGTGCAATATGAACAGAAATTATTGATTGAGTTTAAAATTGCAAACTTGCTTGGATAATTTTTTTTGGGGTAAAATACACTAAATTCCCTTATATTATTACTTCGTTCCACAATCACCCCATATAATTTTAATTGAAATATTTAACCCCCTTAATTTTCTAATTTTAGAATAATCAGTCTAATATATTAATTGTACTTAAATAATTAAATGAAAGTGAACACATGACTTTATTATAAGATAATAAAATGACAAGAATAACTTCAAAACAAAGAATTATTTAATACAAATTAATCAATAACTGAAAATCTAAAATTTTGACAAAAGACTAAGAAGGAAATCCTTTTATGTTAAGTAAGAAATCATGACAAATATTTTAGGATATATCTTGAAAAATCTCTTTCATTGATGGTTAGTTTCATATCAATTTATTATATTTTATATTTTTTAAAGTTTAATTGGGTGTTTTAAATATTGAACAATTTTGATACGAATACAATTAGTGTTGTAGATATTGAACAATTCTAATAAGGTTAAAATTATATTTACATTTGCTCTATTCATTTTTTTCATAAATTAATTGATTGTCGTATGTACTAATTAGTTTTAGTCGGATTAAAATTATCTTTTCATTAACTATATTTAACATTGTTATTGATTTTTTTTTAATTTGAAAAGTTTAGAGAGTTAATTATTATATTTAAAACTATAGGGGATATAGATAGAACACAGAACAATAGTGTAGAGGGGTTTAGTATATTTTACCCTTTTTTTAAATAGGCAAACCCTGTATGCGCAGATTGGATCTTCTGTCCAACATTATTCAGTCTTATTCTGTCTAATGTTCAAAACGACATAGTTTCACTAAAAGTAAGGACTAAAAAGTAAATCACTTTACAATTATTAGATCTTAACTAAGATATGAATGAATCCTACGATGTAGTTTTAATCTTGGATCAGTGTTTTAAAACTCGTACCAGAGTGCGAATCGGTCGACCTACTGGGTTAGGTGTCAATTGGTCGAACAGGTCGAACCAGTGTCAAGAACCAGATGATGTCATAAATAATATAAAAATATTTTAATATTCCACGTATTTTTAAAACACATCACATTCCCAAACTAAATAATATTACAAACCGTAAATATAATTGTCAACTACAATCTAAACAACAAAAATAATAAATTTTATGTTTTGAAGTACAATATTAAAGATTTTAGAGCAACAAAGTTTGTAACACGAATTATAATATTAAAATTTTTACTTCAATCCAAAATAAAATCATCCTCATTAGTTGGTGTAGAATTTGAGTTATCTCCTTCCATTAGTATGTACAATTTAAAAAAAAATAAAATATTGTTAATAGAAGTGAATAAAGGTCATCTTCTGTGGATGAACACTGCAATCAAATCAAGCCATCATCTACATAAAGTACTGAACTCATGAAAAAAAATGTTACTTGCAGCAGCCTTCTTAAAGTCCTCCTAAAGGTCATCTTCAAAATATGGTTTAATGACGGGAATGTAATATTGTATACAAACAGAAATCCGATGCATCTTCTGCAGCATACATATATACCCAATAATCATTTCTTTTTCACTCCAAACACATCAAATATTCGTCAAAAAACAATTCAAATTGAAGGACATCATAAAAGGACCAAACTTTAAATTACAAAAACTATTTTTTCCCAGTCTTCACTCTTCAGTGGCCATTGGGATTCTGTAATTTTCGAAAGGAGAGAAAATGGGAAAAAATGTGACTAAAACTAATTGTTTTCTTCACTTTCAATCATATAAAATATAAAGCTTGAATCAGTTTTCATAATTCAACGAAAATTAAAATATGACCAATCATTCATTTCTTAAAAATCAAACACAAGAAAACTAATTCAACACTAAATTGCAAGTTCGAAACATGACCTTAATTTTCATACTCTTCACGAATTCTCTGTCTGAAATCCACTCCTCCCACTCCACCCCCTTCTTGGAAAAGGAATAAACCAATCATAAAAAGGTTTTCAAATAATTGCCAACAACCACAACACCACAATCGCAAAAGAGGAAAAATAGTGACTATGTATCACATAGAAACAATTCTATCAAGAACAAAAAAAAAACAAAACTGATTTCATAATCGCCAAGAAATCTAAAACAACAAAAAGAAAAAGAATTCAAGAACAATTTCTAAGAAGCAGTTTTAAAACAAAATTGGAGACCCAAAATCATTTCATACCAGTAATCAACAAAGAATAAAAATACAACCTACTTATGATAGAAACAAAAAATACCTGAAATAAGTCAATAGATCTGAAATTGAAATTTGAAGACGTGACAACTTGGAATTGGAATTTGTCAGTGAACTGATGAACTTGAAGATTGAACTTTGAAGATGGGGATGAACTGATGCAGTTGAAGATGGGAAATAACTGATGAAGTTGAAAATTGAACTTTGAAGATTTGAAGGAAAGATGGGCAGTCGGCGTTAGAGAGGAGGAAAGAACATGTTTTAGATTTTAGGGCTAAAAACAGTGAAAAGACAAAAACCGAAAAGTGTAACATTAAAAAACGTATTAAAAAGAACAAAAATTAAAAAACCCGGTTTTCACCGATTTAGCGGTTTTCCTGTGGAACCCGGTTTTTGAACATCTGATTTTTTAATTCTAACCGGACCTAACAGGCTTGAGGTTACCGGTCGAACCAGCTGGTCCGGTCCTGGTTTAATAACACTGTCTTGGATATGATAAGATATGATAATTTTGGATAGAAGATCTCATCTCCTGTACACAGGTGGAATGCCCATCAAAATTTATTAATAACTTAAAAGCCCCAAAATAGATACAAAATCGTCCTAGCGAAGTTGTTAGCAAAGTACCGGCAATCTACCAAAGCAAATATTTTGCTCATGACATAAGAAACCCTTCCAACTGGAATTAGAGGCTCATTTAGAGTAGATAGACTCGGAATTCCTTATATTAGGAAAATTCCAAAACAATTATTATAAAGTAATGCTCTATACATTTTGTGGAAACATAAGCGTTTATATATTTTGATCACCATTAGTTTTGGTTTTTTGAGCATCACTACCTTTTGATGCATAAGTTATTTGAACAATTCATTCTTGGATTAGGTGTAACTTTAAAATTTTCAATTAATTAATAAAATTGGGGTTGGCATCCCCTTCCTGTGAGACAAGATCTTTTATTCAAAATTATTTTGTTTTATCATGTTCAAAATTCAAAACCACGTCATTACACTAAAACTAAGATTATAAACATAAATAAGGTCCATTGATAATTGAATTAGGGCATAATAATTGAAATTTTAAATTTAATGATATTTATGCTTTTAGTCATTGATTTTAATAAAACGACGTCGTTTCGAATATTAGACATGAGAAGACAAATTAATCATTGACAGAGGATCTGATCTCCCTAACCCATATACCAGGTTTGTCACAAAAAAAAAAGATACAAAATCGCCAATGCATTTATATGAAAAAGAGTACTAAAGATGAAAACCTTAGTGGTGAATCGTGAATATTAATACACAGGATGAATGGTGAATGTGCATTTCCATTAGACATTCCAACTATATTTTCACTTAAGCTAAGTATGCTGAATCAATAATATGTCAATTTTGTAATGTAATAATTTTTCACTTTGTTTTTAAAATTAGATTAAGCTAAGTATACTGAATCGACAATATGTCAATTTTGTAATGTAATAATTTGTCACTTTGTCTTTAAAATTAGATTAGAGACTAAACGTATCTATTTCAAAGGAAACATGAGCTCAATCAAAAAATGTTTATAAGTCCATTTGATAAATTGTCTTTTTTTGTACCGGTCTTTGGTATCACTTTCTTATATATTCTTTTAATGTTTTTCCTCCTTTTGAGCTTCTTAAATTGTCTTTTTTCTTGTTTGAATGGTTTGATGATTTTGAATGTGTTAATGAGAGGCTGTCAAATTTCAAAAGTTGATGGAATCTTTATAGACATTCCATGAATTTACGATCATTCATAGCCTCCACTGAAAGCTAAGAATGTATTCCATTTTTTTTCCTTGTCTTTAGTCATTCCCGATTCGTTATTAGTCATTCATTGATGCAATCTATCGTAGTAATTCATTTTTTTCCCCTTTCTTTATGCATAGATTTATGCAAGTATTTTCTTTCAGGGTAAGTCGAGCTGCATATCAGCTCATGAAATGGCCACAAGGCTGCTTAGCTGCCCAAAAATGAAGCAACAAAAGTTGGCCATATTTTGCTGATAACTTTCAGTGTCATACATTCGAAGTTGATGAAGGTTTCGCATTCCAAATATATATATTGTGGAGAAGGTCCTCGAGATTTTATGACTTAGAAGTTGAACTCGTCTCCAATACTCATAAGGTGAAAACGCAATATCCTTTGATCCATAAAGAAGTTTATCAGCGATTTGGGCCTCTTAGAAAATGTTAAATCATGGATTTTCATGATCTGACAAGTTGCATCATCTGTTTACAGCACAAGGGCAGATTTGTTGCCAACATGAATTAGCATAATCGAAATATATTTTGCTGATAATTTATGGAGTGAGCGGTGAGGAAATGATAAGTTGATGAAGGTTTTCAATTATTGACAGCCCAAGTGGAGATGGTGGAAGCTTTTTGGACAGCATAGATGGATAATACAACTATTTCAATAGGAATATAATGAACAAAATCAGTAGAAGGACAGAGAAGAAAGAAACATTCATGAGGTTCATTTTCTTCACTTGTTTCTGAATCTGTAAGTTTAGAAGGATTTGTCGAAGATATAAATATGTATGATGAAGATGTTGAAAAGTATTATCGTGAGAAATTCTTGTTCCCTCGAAAAAAGTGCAGAAGTCAACACGATTCAATTTTTAAAGTCATTAAAGATTTTGAGAAAATACAAAAAATTTTATTCACATTTATAATTATTCTATAATAATATAATTTTCTTACTCATATTATAAATAATTACTAAAATAGTAACTTTATATAATTTTGTCTTTTTTTTAAACTAAAAATACACATGTGCAATAATTGGACAAAAATGTATATTTTTCTATTAAAAAAATTAGATGAAATTAAATTAAAGAATAAATTTGTTATAATATTTTAATGTTAATCACGAAATTATTTTATTTTTAAATATAAATAATAATAAAAAATTTCAAAATATGAAAGATGATTTTTACAAATTTTTTCTCAAATTTCTTTATCATTTTTTTCAAAGATTATAGAGATATAAATATGTATTTTCAATAGTTGAAGATGAAGGTTAGATGAAGCAAAGCAGAAAAGGTCAATCATTTTACATAATTGAAGTCCAATATAGAAAGGAAAGAAGTCCAATGCAAACTTTCAACTGCTAAATTCAATAGTGGAACTTTGAAAAGAGTATATGTAGGATGCAATGTAAAGAATGCTTCTAAAAGTAGGCATTTGATAAGTTTGATCACAAAGAGATGTATACGTTTCTTCTAAGAAGCTACATCATTAAGATAAAAGGAAGCCGAAAAAGAAAAATCAAGCACCATTTAGCTCCAAGATTGCTGGAGAAGCAAGAGCAATAAACCATAAGCCAGGGTATAACTCGATGAGAAAGAGTAAAAACTACAACCTAAGAAGTATACTCCTACCTAAATGGCACTCTATTTAGGTGTCACATACAACTACAAACTGGATCAAAGTAAATTCTTTAAATAACCAACATTAAGTAATTCATTAGGAAAGCATCACAATGATAAAGAGCTAAAGTGCTATACTTCAATTAAGTAACTCATTAGGAAAGCATCACAATGATAAAGAGCTAAAGTGCTACTTCAGAATCAAAACTTCCATTCATAAACAAGCACAATTCCTCTGTAAACATGATTGCTGAAACTTCACAACTCCATAAACCACTCAGTGTCTGAATTACAAAAAAGAAACTTCAAAAAAAAAAATAATAAAAATAGTATCTTGCAACTTACAAAAACACCCAAACAGAAGTAATCCACAAAATTGCCAGTCCATATAAAAATACCTTGTGCAAACTCTCTGGCCACTGAACCGACACGCGGTACCTTTGGGGCAGAGGAATCAAGCGAAGGGGTGTCTCCTCAGGCGCCGGGCAGTGCCTTTCCCTATAGAAGTTCATTTCTTTACTAAGTTGGCTATTAATTATGGGATCTTCACAGGGCATATGATCCACCATTTCCGCAGGGGAAATATGATCTGTTTTCACAGAAATTTCTTGGTCGTGTGTCTGCAGGACAATGAAGGAAAGCAATTAAATCAAGTTGGATGCATCCCTTCTTTACTTCTGTTGAATGCATTGCTCCAATGATCCTTTTCTCACTATGCAGTAATTAAACAATTTTTTTTTGGACACTAATTCTTGTTATATATACTACTTCTGATTATGAGATTGAATGATTGTGATACATCATAATTCCTTGCGAGTTGATTATCCATTTTGAAGGGAGATCCCTAATGCTGTATTGAAAGCTCTCGAATTCGGGCTATTATTTGTTCTTGTAATGTTAGTACTTTTCTGGGATATCAAGAAAGTTGAAAAGATTTCCGCAGTGACACTGTAGAACATTCTTGGAAGCCGACTTGGTTCAAAATCTGGTGAGTAAAAGAAAGAAGCCATTGAACATAGTTTTAAGAAGTTAGTTTAGGTTTAGGCATCAACTTTTCTCAGCTCATTTCAATTAAATGTTTATAAGGGTGAGAACGAACACGAACAAGCTTAGAATCGACTCGATTAAAGTTCGGCTCGAGCTAGTATATTTAATAAATAAACGAACATGAACAAGATTTTAGGCTCGATTAATAAATGAACAATAAATGAACACATTGGTGAAAGCTCTTTTATGTTTATGAATAGCTCATTAAAAATCTCGTTTATAACTCGATTAAACCTCGATAAAAGCTCGGTTAAAATATTAATTATATAATATATATTGTACTTATATACTAAATACTAGAAATAATTATGTTTTTATATATATTTATTAAGACACAAATCACAATATACGAGTGTTTGAATTGTTATAATAAACTAATCTTTTATATGTGTTTGAATTGATGTATTTATTTGAGTGGAAATTTATATTAAAAAATTATAAAATTGTACAAATTTTTTTTTGTAAGAATTTATAATGTATGTTATTTTTTGAATTATTTAGTTGGTGTTGTTTCTTTGAACAATGTATGTTGTAATTTATTTTATTTACATTTGAATATAACTAATAGATTGTGGTGATTATTATCAAAATATTTGATAAGTTATTGTGTCGTGATTGAATAATCTTATTTTTGCAAAAAGAAAAAAAAAAAAAAAACTAAAATTGATAAAAAAAAACTAAAATCGAGCTCGAGCTGAATAATAACTAAACAAGCCGAGCCCGAGCCCAGTTCGAGCTCGAAATTTTTACTCGAGCTTGAGCTCGAGTTCTAGGCTCGACTTGAGCTCGAGCCTGAAGAAAAATAAACGAGCCGAGGTCGAGCTCACTAAAGCTCGGACTCGATTCGGCTCGATATCAACCCTAAATGTTTACAAAAGCAACAAAAGCTGCAAAATGGCAGAAACACGAAATCAACATTCATGAAAATTTATTACTATCTCTTCCTTCTCACCATTCACTAGATATCATGTTGGCAGATGAAATACGTAAAAACCACAGCATCAAAACAGCCAACTTAAACACATTTTTGAATTTTTTTATTTCTGCCCAAAAGTATGTATGCTATAACCCATCAAAATTACTAGTATTTGAAAATTATTTACCATCCAATTTTTTCCCAGTGTTTACTGTATATTATGTTGACAAGTGAGACATGTCTAAAAAATGGCACGAAGGCAGTAATATTAGGCATGTTTTTTAAATTTTTTATTTTTGCCCAACACATGTGTTATATAACCCATCAAAATTGTCCATTTTTTAAAATTTCTCACTGTTCCTTTTTTTCACATCGTTCATTAGATATCATGTTGGCAAACGAGACGGTTTCTAAAAAGGCACGAAAACGGCCAACTTAAGCACGTTTTTTAGGCCTTTTATTTGTGCAAAATACGTGTATTATAACCCATCAAAATTGTCATTTTTTGAAAATTTCTTACCATCTATTTTTTTTCACACCGTTCATTAGATATCATGTTGGTAAGTGAGACGGGTTCTAAAAAGGCACGAAAACGGCCAATTTAAATACATTTTTTAGACTTTTTATTTTTGCCCAAAATACATGTATTGTGTTCATCAAAATTGTCAATTTTTGAATGTTGACAAGTGAGACGGGTGCAAAAAAAGCACAAAAATGGCTAAATTAGTCACGTTTTTAGGCTTTTTATTTGCCCAAAATACGTGTGTTATACCTCATCATAATTGTTAATTTTTGAAAATTTATTACTATGCTTTTTTTCTCACTCTTCATCAGATATAATGTATGCAAGTTAGATGTGTGCAAAAAAAGGAGACGAGATCCTCTGTCCAATATTTATCATGTCTTATTCTGTCTAACGTTCAAAACGACATAGTTTCATTAAAACTAGGGACTAAATGCATAAATATCAGTAAAATTACTTTACAATTATTAGACCCTAACCAAGAGATTAGTGAACCCTACAACATAGTTTTAATTAAGATCGAATAAGACAGACAAAATTTTGGACAGAAGATTCCGTGTCCAAAAACAGCACAAAAAAGGCAAGTTTAGACGCGTTTTTTTTTTATAAAAAAATTATTTTTGTCCAAAATACGTGTGTTATACCCTATCAAAATTGTCAATTTTTTAAAATTTCTTACTTTCTTTTTTTTACACTGTTCACTAGAGCTAATGTTTGCAAGTGAAACAAGTGCAAAAAAGGCACAAGAATGACTAAATTAGGCACGTTTTTTAAGCTTTTTATTGCCCAAAATACGTGTGTTATAACTCATCAAAATTGGCAATTTTTAAACATTTCTTACTATGCTTTTTTCTCACTCTTCATCAGATTTAATGTATGCAAGTTAGATGTGTACAAAAAAAGCACGAAAATGGCCAATTTAGACAATTTTTTAAAAAAATTTTATTTTTGTCCAAAATACGTGTGTTATACCCTATCAAAATTGTCAATTTTTAAAAATTTCTTACTATCTTTTTTTTACGTTGTTCGCTAGACCTCATGTCCGCAAGTGAGATGGGTATAAAAAAGGCACGAAAATAGCAAATTTAAACTCGTTTTTTAGACTTTGTATTTTTGCCCAAACGTATATTATTTTAGCTCATCAAAATTGACAATTTTTAAAAATTTCTTACTATCGCTATTTTTCACATTATTCACTAGATATCACGTGCAAGTTAGGTAATCTTCAAGTACTAGAAGCAAGTGCATATGAGGAGAATGAATGTGAAGAAATCATTAAGTTCGTTTCAAAATCACAATGCATCCAACAAGTGAGCCTTGATATTTTAAATTGTTATTTTGCCAACTTAGAGATGTGGTCAAGTCTTGTAGAGAAATTTTTACACAGCAATAATCTTATTTGTGCAAAATGGAAGTTTGATGAAAATTTCAACTTTTCTTGATCTAATTACACAAATTAGAATTGGAAATTTTAACCTAATTTATCTAACTTTTCTATTTCTCACACATTCAATTATTTTCTTTACTTCACCAAGATCTTCAAACTTCATTTCTGGTTTCTTAAATATCTATCATATTAAAAACACTTATAAAAATATTAACACATACATAATTGTCTATTAATTATCAAAACAACAATTAGATTTAAGACTCTAGTCCTTTAAAATGTGTTTAGGAGTGTAAGAGAGTTTAGTGTAGTGTAGTCTAACATATAACCTAATTAGACTAATCAATCGGTTGATCTAGGTCAACAGTCAACATTTAAATGTTAGAGGCTAACTTGTTGACTAGTCTAGTGAACTTTTAATTTTTGTCATTTTTTATAATCAAATTTAAATATTATTAATATTAAAAAAGTTTACACGAAAATTTAAAAAAAAATTAAATTTATGAATTTATACATCTATTTTTAAATATTTACTTTTTTCCCATTTTTAAATCAAAAGATCTATTCAAAGTACGAGATGAGTTTTTTGTGCAAAATTATGTTGTTTTAAATTAAAATTATATTGTAATGTTCACTGGAATTAAAGTTTAATACTTATAAAATAATTTTACTGATATTTATACTTTTTAATTTTTAATTTAAATAAATTTAGTTGGTTTTGAATATTAGAGATAATAAAATAATGTGGTATGGAGAAGAATATGATTGTGTGTAAGTCTCCGCTGGCTTTCTCAGTCTCTTCTTATCTTTAATTCCTTTCAAATTTGGTTGGTTTGGGTTGCACACTTGCACATGCAGCCAGTAGCTCTTAATGCTAACGATAAAAACATGCAGCCACTAGCTCTTAATGCTAACGATAAAAACAGAAGAATAATAAGTGGATGAGAAAAAGGAGCATTTAAAACAGACTTGTGTTTATCGATCACAACACTTGCAAGTTGCAACCTGGAAAGAATTTTACAAATCACCCACCCAGGCAATATTCCTATACCAATATCCCAATAAAAAATGGCCGAATTGGCTGAGCCCGTTGTATCTTTTCTCTTAGAAAGCATCACTAATTTGTTGGTTGAAGAGGGGAAGTTTTTACATGGGGTGAAAGATCAAGCTGAGGAACTTCAATCTGATCTAAAATTGATGCAATCCCTTTTAAAAGATGTTGATGCTAGGCGGGATGAAGCTGCTATGATTCGTGAATGGATTTCACAAAGCAAAGATCTTTCGTACGAAGCTGAGAATTCCCTTGAAACTTTTGAATTCAAGATTGCATCCAGAAGGGGAGGAGGAATATCGAATTTCCTCAAGCGATTTGGTTGCATAGTCAACGAGTGCTACCTGAGGCATAAAATTGGAGTAGATGATGAGAATGAGCCCGTGTCCATGTCCGTGGTGTTAAAGTCAAATTGTCATCCTGAAAGTTTCTGTCACGTTTTGGTATTCTTCCCATAACTCTTTCGATATAACTCGGAATTGCATGATTCAAGAAGCCCTGGAACGATACGAGATAGAGCTACAACTTTCATGTTTTAAGTTTTTCGAGATTCTGACATTATAACCGTTGAAAATGCCTTCAAAAGTTGATGACGGGATTTTGGCCGAATTTTCATCTCGAATTTCATGGACTACATTGAAGACCAAGATGGCGTGCTTGGGCTTTGTCATTATTGGATCACGCCATTGTTAATCTTTAGGATTTATTTAAGTTGTAATAATAAGTCCATTAACATTAATTAATTGGGCTTTATTTTCGTTAATTAATAAGTCATTACTTGGCCCAATTACCTTGCATGGTAATTAGGAAAGTAATCTCGTACTTTTTAGGAGGATTTAGGAAAGTAAGAGTACAAATCGGTTTTTAGTTCTTCATAACCGATTTGCTATGATTAGGAAACTTAAAGTTTGTCTTTTAGTTATTGGTTTCCTTTTCCAATTTGGAAACTAAGTTGTAATAGGATTAAGCTAGGGTTTCATGTTTTTGTAGCCTATTTATAGGTGAGTTTTTCACATGAAATAATAAGATGAATTTTGATAAAGTTTAGCTTTGCTAAAATCCTTTTTGCAGCCGTGAAAAGCTTCAAGAAAAACGTGAATTAATTCAATTAAGTTTAGTTGAATTTTCATAAGAACCGTGAACCTAGAAGCTAAGACCTTTAGGTGAACTTACAAGTTCTTGATTCAAAGAACAAGCCAAACTGATTTGTTTAGCCTTTGAATTTTCATAGGTGATCCGAATCTTTTTGATTCATACGTGGGGGTTTGATTGCTTCATATCAAATCTTTTCGTATCAATATCTTTTACTTTCTTTGTTTGTTAATTCCGCACATTGTTGGTTCTTGTTCTTGTTCGTGATAATTTGGTAAGCAACGGTCCAAAGGAAGTGGTTTCGAGTGGTCCAAGGTGCTGCATCTTAATCATTCATATCAATTGGTATCAGAGCTCAAGGTTGTCTTCCAAATTCAGGTTTTCAATTTCGGTTTTTGAGTCTTCTTGTGTCTCGGTTTTTCTTGCTGTTTTTACATCGTTTTTGTGTTGCTGTTTTTGAGTCTTTTTGTTGCTGTCTTGAGTCAATTTTCTTCAGTAAATTGTGTCTTAGATCTGCTCTTAATTCAGTCCTAAAGTCGTCATAAATCTGTCCAAAAATCGCATAAATAATTCTTGCTCAAATCTGCCCAAAAGTCGAGTTTTCTTGCTTTTGCGTTTTGGCCGAATTCTTGCTGTTTTGTGTTGCGTTTTTGTTGCTGTTCTTGGTGTCTATATTCTGCACTTTTCTTGTCTTCATAGTGTTGAATTCTTGTGTTTTCATTGGCTGTCCACACGTCAACTTGTTAGGGTTTTGAAGTCAAGAATTAGGGTTTCTTACAAACCCTAGTTTTGGTCATGTTTGCATAACTTTCTTGTTTATTATCCAATTCTTGATCTTTCTTTTGTGTTAGTTTCTTTGTTTCATTTTTGTCATAGTGTGTTTTGATCAAACTTTTATCACACTTGAAAAAGATAAGTTCTTGAACACTTTCTTGAACTTCTTGATTTTCTTGAAAATCCAAAAGTGTCAAAATTTGAATCTAAAGCCATATTCTTGATCTTCTTGATAAATCATGAATATTTTGTGAAAGTGGCACATGCAAATTCATAATTCTTGGTGAGATATTAAAGTTTGAAAATTTTAAGGTTTTTAAGGTTAAGACAAAAGACAAAACATCCTTAAACCCTAATCCTAGGTTGTTGTCCTCAAACCTTAAAAGTTTGTTTTGTACTAGGTTCTTGTCCGAACCTTAATTGTTTTTGTTTGTCCAAGGTTTTTGTCCAAACCTTAAAAAGTTTGTTTTGTCCTAGGTTGTTGTCCGAAAAAAAAAAAAGAGGCCGTATAAAAAAAAAGGCCCAACTCAAAAAAAAAAAAAAAAGAGGCCGAACTATATATATAAAAAAAATGCCCAATACAAAAAAAAAAATATATATATATATTCGGACTTTATTTATTTATTATTTTCAGTTTATTGTTTTTATTTAATTTATTTTATTTAAAGAACACATTGTTCTTAAGTTGTTTCTTGAAAACCACCTTGGATTAAAAGTGCCATAACTTTCTCAATACAACTTGGAATTAAGTGATTCAAATTACGTTTTCTTCGTCTTGAAGTCTACTTTCTGTTTCTCTTAGTTTCTGAAGTTAAATCAAGTTATACCCACACATATTATTAAATACTCTTGACGTGATTTGTTGAAACTTCTTTGGTTTTACTTGTGAAAATTTGTTGGTGGAATTAATTGGTTGAGTCTTGTTATTACAATTATTGAACCAGTAAGTTCCATAGTTTGAGAGTATTAGTATAGGGTATACACGAGAAAAGCTTTCATATTAAGAGAGGAGAGTACCTACTACCCCATATTGTGAGAACCCGTGAGGTATATTTCTATATATTTCTTGTGTTTTTACTAACTTGCAGGTACAAATGGAGGGTGAAGAATCTAAATCACCAAAGCTAGTGGACCAAAAGTTCACTAATGATGTCCTCTTTGACATGATCCAAAAACTCACACTCAAAATTGATAGTTTGTCTTCGCCACCACCCAAGGGTCCTAAATCCCGAAGAGTTGAGTTTGAATCCGACAATGACTCTAGTCATGATGTGGAGGATGAAGTGGAGGATACGAGTTCTTCTAAGAAAGGTGACAAGTCTAAGATTTCCATTGCTTCTGTTAAACTAACTATCCCAACTTTCCATGGTAAAGCAGATCCCGAGGCTTATTTTGATTGGGTTCGTGAGCTTGAGCACTTCTTTGAAGGCCATGATTACCCCGAAAAGGAAAAGTACCGACTTGCTTTTATGCACCTTAAGGATTATGCTAGTTTATGGTGGGATGAGGTTATAAGGTCTAGACGTCAAGATGGTGAAAGGCCAATCAAGACTTGGAGCCAAATGAAGATTCATATGAGGAAAAAGTATGTCCCTTCTCATTACAACCGTGAGTTGAACAGAAAATTGCATTCACTTGTGCAAGGTAATAAATCGGTTGAGGAGTATTATCATGAGATGGAAGCTTTGATGATCAAGGCTAATGTGCATGAAGATCCTGATTCTACTATAGAATGATTTTTGAGAGGTATGCATTCTGATTTAGCATATCATGTGAATTTACAAAGTTATGTTGATATTAATGAACTTGTCCACAAAGCTATTAAGATTGAAAGGCACATGAAAGGGAAGAATAAGTTTTCACAACCGCCACCACCATGGCAAAGAGATAAGAAGCCGAATGTTGTCCCTTATTCTCCATCCACAAAACCGTGCCAATTCACTTCCAATCAACCATCAAGTACACCTCCCAAAGTCCCAAAATCAGTCCCTAAACCTGTGGAGAACACCCAAAAAACGGCGTCAACTCCTAGTCCAAGACTGAGGGATGTTCGTTGTTATAAATGTCAAGGTTATGGACATGTGCAAGTTGAGTGTCCAACTCGAAAATTGATGATAACTTTTGATAGTGGAGAAGTGGTAAGTGATGATGATTGTGCCGACATGCCATCTCTTGAAGAGAAGCACCAAAGTGAGTCAAGTGATAATGAAGCTCTTGAATCATATACTTATGATGTTGGTAATTACTCTTTAGTTCCTCGCCGTGTTCTTAATGTTCAACCTTTAGTTGATAATGATGATTTGATGCAACGAGATAACATATTTCACACACGATGCATGGTTCAAGGAAAGATTTGTAGTGTGATTATTGATAGTGGTAGTTGCACCAATGTGGCGAGCACTTTGTTTGTGAATAAATTGAATTTGACTTGCATGAAACATTCCAAGCCTTATCGTCTTCAATGGTTAAATAATTCGGTTGATACACGAGTAACCAAACAAGTTAAGTTTTCTTTTACCATTAGGAAGTATGTTGATACTATTTTATGTGATGTTGTTCCCATGGAAGCAAGTCATATTTTACTTGGGTGTCCTTGGCAATTTGATTGTGATGTGATTTATCATGCCAAGAAAAATTTCTATAGCTTTGTATACGAAGGAAAGAGGTTTAATCTTCACGTTTTGACTCCTGCACAAGTCTTTGAAGATCAAACAAGAATCATTCAAGCTACCAGAGATGCAAACGCCGCAAAGGAGAAGAAATTGCAAGAGAAACAATGTAATAATGGATCGAAATCTTGTAATAGTCATGATATAGTTGTTTCAAAATCTTGTCATTTTGTTTCTTCAAATGAGATTGAGAGAGCCTTACTAGCTAGGCAATCAATGTACTTACTTGGTGATAGTGTTCACGAATTTTCTTGTTTGCTGCCTAGTACATTTGTTTTGCAGGTTTTTGGAGTTCCTAAGTGCTTAATGGAGTTCGAAATAACTCATTATCAATTGCAAGGAATCCAATCCGCCTTAGCTTGTTTTCCACAAGGTAAGCAAGGTAAGTTAGGTAAGTATGAAAGCTTATTGGTTGATTTCAATGGTTTTAAAGTAAAGAACTTTGTTAACGTCAATGCTATTGATTTTCAAAGTTTGATTTCTATTTTGAATCAATTTCAATGTCTTTCACACACCTTTGAAACATTAGTTCGAAATTCTTTAACATGTGCATTAAAATCCAATGATTTGTGTTTTGGTAAGCAAATTATTTCACATAATTCTTCAATTATGAAATCCAATTATTTCGTTTTGAATAGTTTATGTATAGTTTCTTCACATGCTATGTTGCTTATCTCATACATGAATTATATTTTGAGCTTAATATTGATAATTTTGAACTACATCAAACCTTTGCATGCACTCATTCAAGTGTTAATTATATTGACTCTACTTGTTGGGTTAATGATTCTTTTAATTCTTTATTTCGTGATTTTGCTCACATCCATCAAGTTCAAAGAGGTCATTGGATAATTCAACACTTGTATGGTAAGTTATCTCCGTTCCAAATTTCTTTTGAATTCCAAGAGGTAAAATTTTCTATTTACAACTATTCAATAGATTGTTTACATTCTAGTTTTTGGAATTACACTCTCATATTTGATAACTTTTGCATGTTTTTAGAGGTCTTAATACGTTCATGTGATTTGCACTTTCTCAAGGATGCATATATGTTTTCTTGTTATGAATTTTCGTGTCTTTATGATTCTATTCATATATGTTTACATCCTTTGCTTACATTACATGTTAATAACGTAAATAATGTGTTCATGAATGTTGTTAGTGAATTCATATTGATTAGTTCTTTAATTAAGAACATTCGATTTTCTGATTTGCATAAACTATATGATAGTTATTTGCATAATTGTTTTGAATTCATTGACTTCAACATTATGACTCATGCAAAATTTGTTACGACTAATCATGTTATATGTATTTCGATTTTGCATACATATTCTGCCCGTTCTATTCTTTTGGTGAAAGGAAATTATTCTACGTATTGTTTTAGATTATTATGCTTTCTTTTACCTTATACATTTGTCTTGTTTTGGCAGGATATAACTTCTTGTTGCTCGAGATGTGCATCTTCCCAATTTTACTTGGCTCGAGTTTACAATGAGTTCGTGATACTGGTGTTTGATCCAGGAACTCACTTTCAAGATTCGAGGACGAATCCTTTCGAGGAGGGAGGGAATGATGAGAATGAGCCCGTGTCCATGTCCGTGGTGTTAAAGTCAAATTGTCATCCTGAAAGTTTCTGTCACGTTTTGGTATTCTTCCCATAACTCTTTCGATATAACTCGGAATTGCATGATTCAAGAAGCTCTGGAACGATTATATATTAATTTAGCCGTTTTCTTTCACCCATATAACTATCTGCTTTTGTTTTTCTTCTATAAGAGATAGAGCTACAACTTTCATGTTTTACGTTTTCCGAGATTCTGACATTATAACCGTTGCAAATGCCTTCAAAAGTTGATGATGGGATTTTGGCCGAAATTTCATCTCGAATTTCATGGACTACATTGAAGACCAAGATGGTGTGCTTGGGCTTTGTCATTATTGAATCATGCCATTGTTAATCTTTAGGATTTATTTAAGTTGTAATAATAAGTCCATTAACATTAATTAATTGGGCTTTATTTTCGTTAATTAATAAGTCATTACTTGGCCCAATTACCTTGCATAGTAATTAGGAAAGTAATCTCCTACTTTTTAGGAGGATTTAGGAAAGTAAGAGTACAAATCGGTTTTTACTTCTTCATAACCGATTTGCTATGATTAGGAAACTTAAAGTTTGTCTTTTAGTTATTGGTTTCCTTTTCCAATTTGGAAACTAAGTTGTAATAGGATTAAGCTAGGGTTTCATGTTTTTGTAGCCTATTTATAGTTGAGTTTTTCACATGAAATAATAAGATAAATTTTGATAAAGTTTAGCTTTGCTAAAACCCTTTTTGCAGCAGTGAAAATCTTCAAGAAAAACGTGAATTAATTCAATTAAGTTTAGTTGAGTTTTCATAAGAACAGTGAACCTAGAAGCTAAGACCTTTAGGTGAACTTACAAGTTCTTGATTCAAAGAACAAGCCAAACTGATTTGTTTAGCCTTTGAATTTTCATAGGTGATCCGAATCTTTTTGATTCATACGTGGGGGTTTGATTGCTTCATATCAAATCTTTTCGTATCAATATCTTTTACTTTCTTTGTTTGTTAATTCCGCACCTTGTTGGTTCTTGTTCTTGTTCGTGATAATTTGGTAAGCAACGGTCCAAAGGAGGTGGTTTCGAGTGGTCCAAGGTGCTGCATCTTGATCATTCATATCAGTAGAGATTCAAAGCCTGAGCACAAGAGTCTCTAATCTCACCAGACGTTTTCAAGATTATGGAATAAGGAGTATAGTGGAGAAGGGCGGTTCAAGTTCAAGTCATCAGCAACAACAAATGATCAGACGAGCATATTCCCATGTAGAGGAAGATGATTTTGTTGGGTTGGAGAGTGATGTGAAGATGCTGATGCAGCATTTGGTGAGCCAAGATGAGGTAATTAGCCCATTTAGAGTTGTCTCCATTTGTGGGATGGGGGGCTTGGGAAAGACCACAATGGCTAGAAAAGTATACAACCACCCAAATGTAAGGCATCATTTTGATTGTTTTGCGTGGGTTTGCATATCACAAGAGTGGCAAATAAAAGATAACTTGCAGGGAATTTTGGTTAAAATAATTCCGGAGAAGAGAAAAGAATTTGTGAAACTTTGGAGAGAAGAGGAGCTGGTCCGACAACTATACGAGGTTCAGCAGAACAAAAGATGTCTGATAGTTCTTGATGACATTTGGTCGACAAATGCTTGGGAATGTATGAAAAATGCCTTCCCAACTGGTGAGAGATCAAGAAGCAAAATATTGCTTACTACTCGGAATAAAAATGTGGCTATCCATATAGGGCCAAATGGTTTTCACCATGATCCCCGACTTTTGAGCCATGATGAAAGTTGGGAGCTGCTTCGCAAGAAGGCCTTACTAGATCGACACACTCATGGTATGCACAATCTTCTAGTTTGGTATTGTTTTTGAATTCCATTGTTGGAGTTTATTTTGTCCTGGCTTTAGATGCATACATTTATAACGTCTACTTCATTTTCAATACAGTTTTAAGTTCTAATTTGGAGTAATTTCTCAAAGTAGGATTCTTTTGTAAAAAATTTCTAAGACTAAGATTGTTTCGAAGTGGGCTTCTAAAAATGTGAACTCACATTCACGAAATGCAAATTATGGGAATAAAATATTAAAATTATGAATCAAATATAATAAAATTAAATTAAAACATAATAAAATTTCATTTTATACATAATTTAATTAGTTTTTAAAACTATCCGGACGTCCGAACTTGGCATCCGGATACCAATTGGTTGATCCAGATGCCACATCCGGACGATACAACTTACGTCCGGATCAGCCAATTGGTATCCGGATGCCACATCCGGACGATACAACTTGCGTCCGGATGTGAGTCCGGTTAAAAAATCAAACTCGCATTGGGTGAATGCGAGTTCTTTTAAAATAACCGGACGACTGTTTTCGCTTCCTGATGTTGCGTCTGGATCAAACAATGGGTATCTGGACGCACATCCGGACGAGATAAATTGCGTCCAAATGTCTCGTCCGGTAAAATAATTATAAAAATATATTTGGAAAATATATTTTTTGTTAACAAAAATTATATCTCGCAATTCCGATAGGTCAATCTCTACTTTTCTTTACTTTCTCCACCCTCCTTCACAATTTCTCTTCCAATATCAGAACCCTCACTCCATTACTCTCAAAGTTCACTCCATTTGCATTTTTACCGGACAAGACATCCGGACGCAATTTGTCTCGTCCGGATGTGCGTTCGGATACCCACGCAACATCAGGAAGCGAAAACAGTCGTCCGGTTGTTTTAAAAGAACTCGCATTCACCCAATGCGAGTTTGGATTTTTAACCGGACGCATATCGGGACGCAAGTTTTATCGTCCCGATGTGGCATCCGGATACCAATTCGCTGATCCGGACGCACATCCGGACGCAAGTTGTATCGTCCAGATTGGCATCCGGATCAACCAATTGGTATCCGGATGCCAAGTTCGAACGTCCGGATAGTTTTAAAAATTAATTAAATTATGTATAAAATGAAATTTTATTATGTTTTAATTTAATTTTATTATATTTGATTCATAATTTTAATATTTTATTCCCATAGTTTGCATTTCGTGAATGCGAGTTCACATTTTTAGAAGCCCACTTCGAAACAATCCTAGTCTTAGAAATTTTTTACAAAAGAATCCTACTTTGAGAAATTACTCTCTAATTTGCATATGGAAAATCAGAACTAATAGTGTGTATAATTACGCGACTTGTTCAAATTGAGAAAAATTGAGAACCAAAGGAAAAATGACATCAATCTAAACTCCTGGATGTGTTTGAATTAAGATTAAAATTCGTTGAATTTTGTTGAGTTCATCTGCTTGGATCAACATCTTCTCGGGAAAGATTTGAATTGAATGGTTGACTATATCAAATTATCAATGCTTCCTTGTCTGCTTTTCTCCAAGTTTCAGAAATTCTCTTCTATTTGTAACTCAAAACATTTTTGAAACTACATGAACAGATGAAATCCTTTTATGATATAAAGAATTATGGGAAAGAATAAATGGTTGATAGGTTTCATACTTAAAATTGAATCCTTCTTAGTTTGCATTTTCAATACCTATGAACTTCGTCTAATAACTTGCATCGGCAAATAAATCTTCATGCTTCTGTCTCTTCTGTTGTTTATCATGTTAGTGATGTAATAGTGCCTTTTTGTGGCAAGAGAAACCTTCGTTTTAAAAATGGGGTGCTGATACTATTATCCTTGTTCTTTCATATATAGGTTCTGATGATGATACGTATAGATTACAAGAGTTAGGAGCAGAAATGATTAAGTATTGTGGGGGGCTTCCATTAGCAGTCGTTGTTCTTGGAGGAATTCTTGCAACCAAACACGAGTTCAACAAGTGGAAATTTGTTTACCAAAATATCAAATCATTTCTTGGAAAAAGCGAGACCATTGGAGAACAAGGAGGAGTTGAGAAGATATTAGCTTTAAGTTACGATGACTTGCCATATCAATTAAAGCCATGTTTTCTGTATTTAAGCATATATCCTGAAGATAGTGACATGGAAACAGAGAGTTTGTATCAGCTATGGATGGTTGAGGGAATGGTGTCCGAAGAACATCGAATTGGAGAAGAATCAATGATGGATGTTGCAGAACGGTACTTAGTTGAGTTAGTAAAAAGATGCATTGACCAAGTGAAGTTAAAACAAGGACTTGCCATTAGAAAGTTTGAATCTTGTCGCCTTCACGACCTCATGAGGGACTTATGTTTGTCCAAGGCAAAAGATGAAAACTTTTTGAAGGTTATTGATTATCGAGAAGGAAACAATAATGAGTCCTTATGAGATTCAACTAATTATTCAAGTTGTAAATTGCATAGACTCGTCATCTTTTTTAATGACAAAGATGTAGCTAAGTACGTTACCCCAAAGAAAGAAATGATTGAGAATGTTCGGTTCCTGACACTTCGCATACTGGGAGATGGTGATTTTGATGGGCATAGAGCAAGTACAAAATTTAACAACTTCAAGATGCTTAGAGCTTTTACCATTCAAGGCCTAATCCCTAACCTTAGTGATAAGGATAAGCTCTTCGACGTCGTCCTCCGCGTCTTTATTGAACGTTTCAAGTTGGAAATAGGTAAGCTTATCCACTTGCGTTATCTTTGTCTTAGGAACACCGGTTTAGTTATGTTGCCTTCATCCTTAGGCAACTTGGAATATTTGGAAACCCTTGATCTTCGTGATTTTAAAGGAGGATGGATAAGGAATGTCCTACAGAAGATGAGAAAACTGAGGTATTTGTATCTTCCTGATGGAAAGCCTCTCCAACTTTGTTGTAAGCTTCGACTGGTTGGGTTGAATAATCTTGAGATCGTGAACTTCGATACTAATTATTGTGAGGTTAATGATCTACACAAGTTAAGTAATCTTGAGATACTCGGAGCAATTGGATACAAGGAGAACGAATTCGAAGAAATTATCAAGTTTGTTTCAAACTCACAGCGCTTAAAGCAGGCAAGTCTAGATTTTTGGAGTAATGATGATTATTCAGAGAAGTGGACAAGTGTTGTGGAGAAATTGTTTCACAGCAATGTTGGTCATCTGAGTCTAAAAGGTTACTTGGGTGTGTTGCCTGCATAATACAAACCCAACTTCTTTAGAAACCTGGTTGAATTGGAGCTTCGATGGTCTGGTATTGAAAGAGATTTGATGGGAACACTGGAGAAACTCCCCAACTTACAAAGGCTATGGTTGAAGGAAGATGCCTATGTTGGAACAGAGATTATTTGCCGTAGTACAGGGGTTTCCTCAACTCAGATTTCTTTCACTCTCTGGATTGTATAGCTTGAGAAAATGGAGGGTGGAAAATGAAGCCATGCCCAATCTTTCTCGTCTTGAAATTTCATATTGCAGTCAATTAGAAAAGATCCCGGATGGTTTACGATTCACTCCAATGCTCAAAGAATTGGAGATCGAAGGCATGTCCAGAGAATTCGATGAGAGGGTTCGAGAATGGGGAGAGGATTTTGAACAAGTTCGTCATATACCATCCATTTTATCTACATCCATTTTAACTAAAAGGGCCAATCTCTCTCGTTTTTTATGTTCTTTATTATTATCATTCTTTGTTTCTTTACTATTTTCTCTTATGTTTCCTCTATTATATATGTACGTTGTTTATCTTTGTGAATTATAGCCAATAATTTTTGGTTGAAAATCAAAATTAATTATAACAAAATGTTATTGCGCTAACTCCATAGAAGAATCGGAGCTAGCCATTTGGCCAAAATTTGACCAAAATTCGATCGACCTTTGGTAGCCAATGACAGTCAATGATGCTTGACCAGCAACGTTCAACCTTTAACTGCCACCGGTCAACCCAAAACCGGTCAACCCAAACAATTTAACAAAACAATTCTTATTTTAAACTTTATTTAATAAAATAATTCTTCTGTACAAAAACCAATAAAAGCAAAACTTATTAATCAAAACACTCAATTCTCAAAACTAAAATATTCATTTTTTAAATGCAACATCGTTTTTCTCAATTCTCAAAGCAATCACATATTCAAACTCAGCCTTAATTTTAACTTTTTTTACAATATTCATTGGAATGCATATTCACAAGTAATGAGAGTGTAAAAAACATTTAAAAAAAGGTCAAAATCAATGTGTTTTTGAATTTAGCCATTTTTGGGTACATGTGTTATAACCCTTGAAAAATGTAAATTTGATGAAAAATCTAAATTTTACTTTTTTGACACTATTTATTTGAATGCATGTTCGAAGTTGGGGTACATGTAAAAAAATAGGAAAAAGAAAAATGTATTATGTTTTTTTTTACTTTGCCATTTTTTTACCTAACACGCGTGAAAATGAAGGCTTGGTAAAAATTTTAATTTTCACTTTTGTAGATAGTATTCACTAGAATGCATGTTTATAATCGATATGGGTGCCAAAAAAGTCAAAATCAATTCATTTTTGGATTTCGCTATTTTTGGCTAAAATATGTATTTATAACCCATGAGAAATGGAAATTTGGTAAAAAAAAAATCTAAATTTCACTTGTTTTGTAATCATTCACGAGAACACATGTTCACAATTGAGGTGGGCGAAAAAAATAGTAGGGAAAAAGTCAAAATCAACACTTTTTTTACTTTTTCATTTTTTTTACCAAAATACTGTGTTATAACCCATGAAAAATGAAGGTTTGGTGAAAATTTTAATTTTAATTTTTTTAACATTATTAATTGAAATGCATGTTCACAATTGAGGTGTGTATAAAACACATTATAAAAAAAGTCAAAATCAACGTGTTTTTAGATTTTGCCATTATTTGTGGTAAGAAAGGGTTTCCTCAACTCAGTTTTCTTTCGGTCTCTAGATTGTATAAATTGAAGAAATGGAGGGTTGAAAATGGAGCCATGGCCATTCTTTCTCGTCTTGAAATTTCACATTATAAAGAATTAAGGAAGATTCCGGATGGTTTGCGAACCATTGCAATTGGTATGTCGTTTTTGTACCAAAATTAATTCTCTCCTAACACTATAAAATATTATAGAGAAGTGAGATCGTTCCCACGAGGAACAACAATATCTTCTAAATTCGTTAATTTGCAAGTAGTCACAACGATTAAACTTATAAATAAAACTAATCAATTCTAAATAATCAAAATGAATTAATCAACGAAATTGACAATTAGCAAAAATATCCAAATTAATTAACTTAAAGGAAAGATCTGGCAAATAAGCAAGTCCACACTAATCAATTGTTTATTGTTCATTGACGCAAAGATAAAAATTTCATATTAACCAGTTAGTTATAGGATATCGAGAATCAGCTTTGACATATCCCAATCCTTCCTTAATTGTTCGATTATTGACAAGTATCGGTTTAATCAATTATTTCCCTATTCATAACATAACCCGGCCAAAATCAGCCGAACACCAGATTCAATGTTACAAAAGCATTAAGTAGTAGAAGAACATAACTCTAACAAATCATATTATGATCAGCATACAACAATTTGTTAACCGATTATTTCCGTCTACCTAGACAGTAGCTTCACCACTAATTAACCTTACCTATTAAATCCAGTGACTTAACAAGGGATCAATTGGCTCTACCTAAATTTATTAAAGTTGATCAGGCTTTAATTAATCTAGATAATTATCGTTAGACTCAGAAAACTCTCATAATTAAATATGAAAAGGTTTAATTAAATCAATTAGGTCCCACAATTAATTCATCGATTAGTGCTTCCTTACTTACAGCCAGAAAAGAAACTACTCACGATATATAATAAAAACTAATCACAATAATAATTTAAAGGAAATAAAGACTGAATTAAACTGAAAATATCAAACTGCCCAGACGGTCTGTGCTGCTATTCTATCTATGAACTGGACAGCGACAACTGCAGAAGAACTACGAAGAAAAGCTGCGCAAAAGAAAGTTGTTTTACCCTAATTATCCTACTCCCTTATATAGAAGGGAAAACATAACTTCCTAAATTAACTAATGAAAGAAATGTTCTTGTTTCCAAATTCAAATAAGCCACACGTGGCTTCAAACATTATCACATAAAATAATTTCCTAATTAAACTCTCCCCACCATATTAGTATCCTCCAAGAATTCATTTCCTTGCCAACCCAACTGCAAAACTCTTTCAAAATCTCATGCGTAGTCCAAGTAACAAATTCATGCATAATCAAGTCCTCCAAGTCAAAATACAAAATTCGGAGTAACTCTCCAAGTTCACTCCAAGCACTCATTTATGTATAATATTGGGTTCGACCACTCAATTACAATTGCACATGGAAAATTTACAATAAACTTGCAAATATGTCAACTGATAACTATAACATCAAAACTAAACACGAATCAAAAGGTCTTTCAATGGGTTGTAATGGGGCTAAGGGAAAAAGGTAAGATTTAAGATGGTTAAAAGGCTAAAAATAAAAACAAGGTGTAAGCAACACAACTAAGAACATCCCCACACTTATCTTGCACCAAGTCCCAACTTTTCATTTTCAAAACTCATCAAGTAATTTCAGCACAACATGTATTTTTTGTGCTTTCTCACATATTTTTTTCTTTTTCTTTTAGATCACTTTTCTTCTTCATCCTTTTCATTTGCTGCTCCTTATTTTTTTTCTTTTTTTTTCTGTCCTGCTGAGGTAAACAACACTGATAATATTCTGTAGAGTTTTCTTTCTTTCTTGCTGTGTGGTTTAATCCACACTTTCAACACTTCATACTGGAATCACTTAGTACATAGAGACTTAAACATGCAACCCTCTTCTGTTAAACCAAAGGGAATCAAATAACATAAAACTTAGTTATTTACACCTTAGGGCCAAAAGAAAACTAAAAAGGGTCTTAGGTGAAATTCTTTAGTTGGTTTAAACATGAAAAAAGCTCAAAGGTTCAACAGGTTTAACTAAGGGTCAATAAAGGTAGGCATGAAAAATAAAGTCAAAAGAGGTGAACTCCTAAATGCCTTTATCATTTTCAAGTTCAATTTCAACACATTATATCCATGCAAAACAATGCAAACTCCATAAGTCAACCATGCACAATTTACACTCATTCAAAGAATTAATCAATTAAGCACCAACAAAGTGGTTATTATGTGCTTGGTTCAAATCCTCACCTTTACATGGGTACAATAAACTCAGAAATTTCATTCGTCATACTTGGAGTCATTCAAGATCATGCAAAAACCAACGCCATGAACTAAACATGTTGTCATAACATTCGGTTCGGCCAGACAATGTCTATAAAGTAAAAAAGTTCAAAACATCCTATAAAACTATTAACAAAACAAAATTGTTTTTGTGAAAATTTTTCTAATTTTCTGATTTTTTTGGTGTTTTTGGATTTTGAAAATAAAATAAAACTACACAATAAAAAAAACACATAACACTCTCCCTGGTCGCGTCGTTATACCACCAAAATTAAAACCTATTCTTTACTAGTATAGCAATGGAGCAAGGTCATCTCCCAAGGGAACGAGTGTATCTTTTCCTTCAACTTGTCCCAAACAAATATTAGAAACAAATAAAAAAAACAAAGTACTAAAGAATTTAATCAATAAGAAAGAAAATCCAGTTAAATCATTGAATCCACACTAATTAATAACTTGATCCTTGATGCAAACATTAAACATGTAATTTAAATAAACCAGTTATAGTTACCTGGTACGCCACTGATATAACCTCATTTCTCCTTACTTGTTGGTAATTAAAAGGACGCCTTATTAATTACTCTTTAATTAATAAACAATCTAAGAGGACGCCTCATTAAATTTAATCCATTAACAGCATTAAGATGAGAGAAACCTGATTATGATATTACCATATAAACGCCATATGCCCATACAATCCCCTTATGCCCACTGTCGATGAATGACAGTCTTACCACCTATTAAAACTAAATAGACAATTACGGATCCACCGTTTTAATTGGCATTAGAATTTCCTACAATAAAATAAATATTGCGCACTATTCAACAATCATAAAAAATTCATAAACCCTCTATCACAGGACATAAAAAGGTACTTATTTTACATATTTATTTAAATCCAATTATATCTCACTAGTTGTTAATTAGTGCTTCATCAAATAAATTAACTGAAAACTAATTTAGAATGAAGACATAATTAAACAAGACATGAAAGAATTGAATAAAAATAGATTCATAATATACTAAAAAGAAAACCTGTAGTTGACAATCTCTTGGTAGTAGTTATGGTTGAAGATACCAATCCAAATAGCAAAGGAAATAGATAATACTTGTCCACAAACTTATCCAATCAATTGTCTAAATTAAGATTGCTGAAATTTGAATGCCTGAATAAAATAGTGAAGATTCAATTAAATTCAAACAAGATGAATTGAATAAAATAATACGTGAAAGCAAATAAACTCCTACTTCTTAAGAAAAACTAAACTCTCTTTCCTACTTATTAAGAAAAACTAGGCTCCTCACTACTCTAAAAACCCACTTATTTATAGACTTCTCCCAACAAACACTACTAAAATTCCTAACAGAAGATAACTCTTAACAAACTCCAAAATCCCAATCTCCACAATATGAGGAGATTCTGATTACAAAAAATATTCCTTCCCAACTAACATAACCACATCTTCCAATAAAATCTCTTCCCCTTAGTAAACATCCTTCTTGGTAAAATTTTCTTTTTTTAGTAAAGATCCTTCCAATAAATCTTCTCAACTTCTGGCATCATTTTCTCAACTTGCATCATTTTAACTCTTTTTTTACCATTCCATTCATTTTCTACATAAACCTGAAAACATAACCAAAAGCTAAGTGAAATAACACATATAAGTTGGTATAAAACCAACTTATCAAATTCCCCCACACTTAAACTCTTGCTTGCCCTCAAGCTAGGCCACAACCATGCACTTACATCACAACACACTTACACAAATCTTGCACAACTGAAGCACGGTCACAACAGTAAACCAACACATACACCACATCGCTACATATGTGAGCTTTTGTAGAGAGACCTTCCTATCCACTTAAAGAACATTTCACACTATTATTGGATGTGCACATTTCTTATTTAACCAATTGTACTCCAATGGTAAGGATATGCTCAACTTTTCATGGCAATCATCAAAACTAAGCTGTACTCAATTGAAGCTTTAACATAGATGTGTGAGTCGTGTGCAAGGGCTTACATACAGCTCAAGTTTCACTTATGATCAAATCAATAGTAGAGAATGCAAAGATTTTATTATTAGTTCTTTTGAAGTCCTCAACCTGTAAACACTGTATAGACATAAATGCACCATCTTAAGGATCATTGGTTACCCTCATTTCTTACCACTCTTTCCCCCAGGTTGTCATCCTCTGGTGCTTTACCTTCGTTTTGCACATGACATTATTATACTGCTCCTTGGCCTTTCCAGTTGTTGCCTCGGGTTTTGTAGCTTTTGAATTCCATCCCCATTCATGCGGATTATTCCAATGTTTGCATGGTAGAGTGTCTTTGTCCATAGTTCCCTTACGCATGAAAACACAATTCCTACACAAAGTAAAACAAAGCTTATTAGAATGTGCTCACTCACGTACACTACATGTTGTTGCAAGGTAAAATGACATAGAGGTAGCATCCAAGCAAAGTGTCACACCATGACTAAGAGTCATGATGGTGTAAAAATATGCAATTAATAACACTAAATGGCATATGCACAATTCATGCTTGAAATGAAAAAATAAACTGATTGTGTGCAGCACGGGAGTGGTCCATGGCACCACTCCCCCACACTTAGCCTCATGTGTGCATAGCCTATTCTCCTAACCACTTCCTCCATGTGCATGCCCCTACAACATGAGTGACCTTAATAAGCATAAGCAAAATGTAAAAAACTTAAAGACTAGTTTAACCAAACTACTTTATTGAATGTAATATGAGAAAGAAGTAGTTCTGGGTTTTGTAGTCTCGAGCTAGTCTTTATTCATCCATGAAGCATTCGTCTTCAAGAATCGGAATATCCCTCTATGTACCAGAAAAATGCTCTCTCATAAACACGTTTTTTCCTCCTGTAGGGTACTTCAAGAAAAGTTTTAGAGAGGTGCATAAACTCATGCACATGGGGAGCAACCTCTACAAATTCAACTTTGAACCACTCAAGCTCCTCCATTGTAGGCACCTCTTTTTCTTCATCCACCACGCTAGGCTCCCCTATAGGAGGCAACTTATTTATTGCTTCCACCACAATAGGCTCTCCCATTGTAGGCGCCTCATTTACTTCTTCCACCACACTGAGCTCTTCAACCCTGCAAGGCTCAACCAAGGCTTGTACATCCATGGTCTCAATAAACGTATAAGTAATCTCAAAACCACCAGTAAGTTCAAAAATGGATGCATCAATGAAGCAATTTTCCACAATGTTAGCTATTTCATTAAAAAGTCTCACATCTTCATCATCTAGACTAACGTGGGAAAATTTTTGAGTCTTTTCTTTGTCAACAACACAAAAAACATTATCATCAATTAACAAGAGTATCTCACTTTGCACTTCTTGGGAGTAACAATTTAGACATTTAGATTCATTCCCCATTTCAAGAGTTGGTGCCTCAACAAGAGTTTCAAACAATGTGTTGACATTCTCATTAGCCATTACAACATTATATTCATTCATGATATTACAATGATCACCAAGAAATGTCTCTGTATAATTCACAAATTGGTATTCAAGAGGAGAAGACTCTAATGAATGGCTATCAACATCATTTGACTCATGGAATTCCGTGAAACTAATGTAAGACTCAGCATTGGACACACTTCCCATCATATCACTAAGAAACCACAAGGCTCTAATTTCATCAAGATCGAGCTCTTCACAGGAGACATCATCCTCACTCAAACAACTAAAATTGGACTTATGCAACAAAGGTTCATCAACAATACATTTTTGTGACACAACCTCAATATTTATAGATTCCACCTCCCAATAATGCTTTTCACCACATTCAACATTAGCTTGCATTTCGAAATGATATTTCTCAGGAGTTGGTATTCTAGAAATTACAGGTGTACCTTGTGGATAGCTTGGTGCATATTGAATTGGTAGCTCACTTTGCTCTCTCACATTGCCCCATAATGCATCTAGTTGAACACTCCTTTGTTGGCTTCTCGAAAACTCTTCTTCTTGAGAAAATCCCATTTCCTCCTTTTGTGAGCCTCTATCAAGTCTTTCCAAAAGTTGAGAAAACATGTCCTCCACAGAGAGTCTTTGGTTTCCAATGAGATACGTCTTGTTGCTTTGTGATTGATTGTGCCATTGCTCTTCATATGGTGGTAGAGAGAAGTCCCTAAATGTTCTAGGTGTTGGTCGTGTGTCAACCATCCAATCTGGTGAGTAATCATAATGAGGCTCTTCAACGTCCCCATACCAACTAGACATCTTGGGTACTTGTAGTGTACAATATCCTTTTTCAATTGAGTTCAAGTATCCTACACTGGCCACAAATACACCACAGTAGACAGAACAAAACACAAAAACAAAAACAACTATGAAACATACCAAAACTACTAAGCTACACAAAGGAAAAGAAAACAAAACAGAGCAAATCCAAATTCAAGAAACCGTGCCTTCCCCGGCAACGGCACCAAAAATTGGCAAGCGTGTCGTTAACCTTGCAATTTTACCCTAAACACTAACGTAGGAATGATGAGTTGGGATCGTATCCACAGGGAAGGGAATGGTTCAAGAAATTTGAAATTGTTCTGTTGAATGTCACAAGAATGACGAATTAAGGAATGATAATACTAATCTAAACAGAGAAATAAGGAATAAAGCAAAGACACAAACAAGACGTGTTGTAAGATAGCAAGTAAGAAATCAATGTCTTAGGATTTAGGTGCCAGATGATTGTTCATTAAACTACTCATGCTATGCTTTTGACGTACATTCATACTTAGAGGAGACCAAAGCTGCCTAGGATTGTAGCTAAAAGTCAGCATGGCGACCGCACCTCTTTCTACTCTCCTTAAAGCCGCACTTTCCCATGGCGAGGCCTAAGTGTGACCAATGAAATCCGCAACGTCTCAACTTAACAATACCACAAACTCTAGCATGCAAACCCTTAGATCTCCCATGGCGAGGCCTGACCTAAGTTTCTAAGCCTTCGGTTAGTATTAAAATGCCAGTCCTTACTCTATCTTATGATTCAATGACCTCCGATCGGCTTGGCGACCTCATCTCGGATCACAAACAACCAAATCAAGTAAAGAGACTCAATTATCATACTTTTATACCTCATCTCATGCATTTCTCACTCGAATTGGTGAACGAGCCTCAACCTAGCATGGTGACCACAATCAAGGTTCAATTCAATCAATGGAAGTGCAAAAATTATGAAACTTGATATTTTTCATTCATTAAGAACAAGTATGAATTCATTCTTTAGTTACTTAGTCAATTGCATAGCATTTCTTTCGTTTAATTACTCAAGCATCCGGTACAAACCCTAAGACATCATCAATTTCCATTCTCAACTTCAGATCATCAAATAGCAATGAAGAACAATTCATTTTCATTAAATTGAAAAGATTTTACCAAATGAATTGCCTCGATTGCTTTGAATCCACAAAAGTCTTGTGAATTTACTCCTTAATTGAGTAGAAGCTTACAATGATCGGTCCAAATTCTCGATCGGAATTGAAAGCGGAGAGAAAATTCTAGAGAGAGAAAGATAGAGAGAGAAAATTCCCGCTCTCAAAATCAAAAAGTCTGTTTACTACTCTAGAATCCTCTCCTAATGATCGTTTTTACAAAAACCTAACTAATCCTCTATATATAGAGGTTACAAGAAACGTAAATAATACGAAAACGTAAAATGAATGCAAAATTACAAAAATGCCACTATGAATGTCATCAAGTTCAACGCTAGCTCTTGCACTCGTCCAATCACGCTTTTAAGCCTTGGTCGCTGCGCATTCATCCCCAGCAGCATGCCTTTGGGCCTGGACCATCCACGCCTTCAAGAACCTGCACACAAAAGAGCACGTTAAACACTTAGCTAAATTTTTGCACTTGGAACATTGGATTACAACAACGACGCATCGCAAGCCAAAAATTTCTCATGCTTGCGATGCATCGCAAGCCATTTTTTTCAAGCTTGCGATGTGTCGCAAGCCATTTTTATGCATGCTTGCGATGCGTCGCAAGCTATTTTTATGCATGCTTGCGATGCGTCACAAGCTATTTTCCCAAGAAGCTTGCGATGCATCCCAAGCTAATCTTCACATTCTTATGCATAACATGTTAATGTCCTTGCACATATCATGTTCAAAAGATTTTCATGAGTCATGAATTATGCTAAAAATTGGACACAAGAATAGAACACACAAAGTGAGTGCTAAAAATGATGCGCGGGATGAACTGTATAATGCACTGAGTGTGCAAGAGTGTTGCTGTGAAGTGCCCATGTATGTGCACAAGTGATGCTGTGAAGTGCATGTGGTGTGCTGGAATGGCAGAAGCTGCGTGCATGGGGGCGCACAACGTGTGCTGAAGCCGTGCCCGAGCGCGCGCGGCGATGTGCTGTTGCGGTGCGCACGCAGCGTGCTCTGTGTGTGTGTGTGCCGCGAGCGCTATGCATGGACGCTGCGCGCGATGTGCGCACAGCCCGTCACATTGCAACCGAATTATCGCCCTGATGCGTTGTGATTTGGACTTTGTGGTAAACATAAGATTTTGGATCTTTCTCTTGGCTTTCCATGGGTTCAAGAATCAGCATTATTGGAGGTCTGGAGCTCAAGATATTAACAATCAACCAAAATGTGGCAGTGAGCTTAACATTGAAAAACCTGAAAATAGCAATCATAAAGATTCCCCAGTTGCTCATACATACACACACAATTAGGAGAAAGTTATTACATAAGAATTAAAGTACACTCAAAGAGCTTTCAAGAACATCCAAGATCTCTTCATTTGGATTGTTATTGAGAATGATACACTCAATTGAAGTACACAACGATTCTGCCAAACACAAAAGCACTCCTATTAAGGCACTCTTCCAATCCTTTTTGAATCTTTTCTTGTTTTTTAACCTCGAACACACATTTGTCTCTTTTAATCAATATTTTTGGTCTTTTTCTTTATTTTAGCACATCAATTGGTGAACGACATAAATGCACAAAATGGCATATAACGCTACACAATTGCTTGAAAATCAAGTCAAAAGCTAAGTGAAATAACACATATAAGTTGGTATAAAACCAACTTATCAAAGAGTCCAACCAATTGCTTTCTTATGTTCTCGAAAAATTCGAAGTAATTTTTCCTCTTGGGTTTGTGTGAGTTGCTTATGAATGACGATAGGTAACATCTCTCCAACAACTAAATCCACATATTTCGAATTGTTAGGTAGTGGTTTAATTTCAAGAACATGAGGTGCAATAATAGAAGGTAAAAGCTTATCAAATGGATCCTATTTGGGCAAAAAGCGATTTTCTACTTTAATTGGATATTCAGCTAGAGAATGTAAGGACGTAATGGCATCTTGCATTTCATGATTCTCTAGATCTTTGACCTCAGTTTCTGTAACACTTTTTGTGACAACAGCCTCCAACTTATCCTACACAAGTTCAGTCTCAAGATGCTCTTGGACTAAGGACTCAATCACATCAATTGAATGAACATTTTGTACATCAATGGGATATTTCATAGCATCGAAAATATTAAAAGTTAAATATTCTCCATTGAATTCACATGTAAGTGCTTCTTTATCCACATCAATATTAGTTTTTGCAGTTTTCATGAATGGTCTACCCAACAATAATACCGCTGAATTCATTTCCTGAGAATTCCCCATGTCTAATACATAAAAATTAGTTGGGTATATAAAATTATTGACTATAACCAAAACATTTTCAAGAACCCCCAATGGGTAAGATAAGGACCTATCAGCTAATTGTATAACAACTTGTGTATTAGATAATGGTCCTATATTTAAACCTTGATATGCAGAAAGTGGCATGACATTAATTGAAGCACCTAAATCTAACATGCATCTTTCAATTTTTTTTATCTCCAATAACACATGGGATAGAAAACATACCTGGGTCCTTGCATTTGGGAGGAAGCTTTTGTTGTATTACAGTCGAAATAGTCTCGCCTATAATGACTTTTTCTTTTTTGGGATGCTGAATTTTTCTTTCAATGAAATCCTTCAAGAATTTGGCACACTGTGGCATTCTTCAAATTGCATTTTGAAAAGGCATATTGATTTCAATCTTGCTAAAAATGGTCAAGATGTCCTCTAAATCCTTATCTTTGGCATTGCTTTTCAACCTGTTTGGAAAAGGGGGAGCTATCTTAATCTCAGAAGTAAGAAAATTCAATTTAGAATGTACCACAGATTTCTGCGCTGGCATAGTTTGGTCGAACGACGTGGATGAATTTTTCTATTCTTCAACTGCGACCTTGACGATTGGCCCTTCCAGTTGTTTCCCACTTCTCAATGTGATTTGACTTACGTTTTCGCGTGGATTGATCTGCACTTGAGAGGGTAATTTCCCTTGAGGACCTTGAGTCTCATTAAAGTGTTTTGCCATTTGGGTCATTTGAGTACTTCACCCACTTATTGTTGCCCTTGTCTCTTGCTGAAATTTTTGAAATTCTCCTTGATTTTGTACTTGTGTATTCTGCATTAAAGTCACAGAAGCAGCTAAAGTAACAATCATATCTTCAAGAGGAACTTCAGACCTTGTAGTAGCTATAAAGCTAGGATTTGTTTGGGTAGACGGAACTGCTGGTCTCAACTTTGTTTGTTGTTGAGCTTGCTGTTGTGGAGGATTCTGTCAAGGAACTCGATTCCTATAGCTTAGATTTGGATGGTCCTGCCAACCTGGGTTAAAAGTTCGAATAAGGATCATAGCGCTGTTGTGGATAACCTCCCACAGCATTAACCTTGGCGTCAAGTTCTTCTTGAGTCATTTGACATTGATCCGCTGAATGAGTTGGGCTTTTGCAAATTGCACAAACATTTTCCATCTGACTTGTACCCCTTTCATTGATCAACTTCTCAGCACTTGCTGTCAAAGCTTTCAGTTTGCTCTCTATAGAAGAGCTGGAGATTTCACCAACTTGCATTGTTGAATGATAAAAAGGTTGGAACTGTTTGCGTGACTCGCAGGTTTTTGTAATCAAGTTTATGGCTTGAGTTGTGCTATTATCCATGAATGCTCCACCACTCGTTGCATCTAGTGTACGTTTCTCATTCGGTTGCAACTATTCATACAAATATTGGATTAAAAGCTCATCAGAGATTTGATGTTGAGGACAACTCTCGCACAAACGTTTAAATCGATTCCAGTATACTGTTAATAATTCATCATATTCTTGTTCAATGCCTACAATTTGTTTTCGACCAAATGCAATCTTAGATACTGGGAAGTAATTCATAAGGAATATTCTTTGCATGTCATCCCATGTTATAATAGATCTAGGAGTAAGGGTTTTAAACCAATCACTAGCATTTTCAGTTAAAGACCAAGAAAAACTAGCTAGTTTAATGTACTCTTGTGAGACTCCTCTACTGTTCACAGTTTCACATACTTTAATAAAATCATGCAAAAAACTATGAGGATCTTACATTAAATTTAGGCAATAAATTAAGAAATGATGCCTTCGGTTCATAATCAGTGGTAAGCTGACGCAAAACAATACAAGAAGGCCAATAATTAATAATTGGATTAGTGGACTCCCTTAATGGTCGATCTTACAATGGAGCTTGAACTGGTATTGGCGCAACTGGATTATCATAGGGGCTCTTGGTTGCTGTTCGAATCCAGGTGGTGGCTCATCGCCTATAGGTTGCGGTATCACCGATGGAAGGTTAGCCATGAGAGTTTCGTCAGGCAAAAAGCTGATTCTAATTCTGTGCTGGTCGTGGTGGAAGCAAACGACTTGTCAAGTTCTGAACCAGAATTGGCTCTTTGGCGATGTTCTTTCATCTCTTTCTTCAATCTTCGTGCTCTCTTTTTGATTTCTGGATCAAAAAGCAAATCTGGGTTAGACGATCTGGACATAAACCAAAGAACAAATACAAATTAACTAAATAGAAAATAATTGCTGTTCCCCGGCAGTGGTGCCAATATTTGGTGTGTCGTTTCTATACCAAAATTAATTCTCTCCTAACACTGTAAAATAGTAAAGAAGAGTGAGATTGTTCCCACGAGGAACAACAATATCTTCTAAATTCGTTAATTTGCAAGTAGTCGCACAATTAAACTTATAAATAAAACTAATCAATTCTACATAATCAAAATGAATTAATCAACGAAATTGACAATTAGCAAAAAATATCAAAATTAATTAACTTAAAAGGAAAGATCTGGCAAATAAGCAAGTCCACACTAATCAATTGTTCATTGTCCATTGACACAAAGATAACAATTTCATATTAACCAGTTAGTTATAGGATACCGAGAATCAGCTCTGACATATCCCAATCCTTCCTTAATTGTTTGATACCGATCTAGGAAGTAGGGTTGATTTGTGACAACTTTCGTCACCGCCTTTCTTTCTCGTCCACTCAGGGGGGTGCGGACACACCGGTTTAATCAATTATTTCCCTATTCATAACATAACCCGGTCGGAATCAGGCGAACACCAGATTCAATGTTACAAAAGCATTAAGTAGTAGAGGAACCTAACTCTAACAAATCATATCATGATCTGCATGCAACAATTTGTTAACCGATTATTTCGGTCTACCTAGACAGTGGCTTCGCCACTAATTAACCTTACCTATTAAATCCAATGATTTAACAATGGATCAATTGGCTCTACCTAAATTTATTAAAGTTGATCAAGCTTTGATTAATCTAGATAATTATCATTAGACTCAGAAAACTCTCGGAATTAAATATGAAAAGATTTAATTAAATCTATTAGGTCTCACAATTAATTCATTGATTAGTGCTTTCTTACTTACAGCCAGAAAAGAAACTACTCATGATACATAATAAAACCTAATCACAATAATAATTTAAAGGAAATAAAGACTGAATTAAACTGAAAATATCAAACCACCCAGATTGCCGTCTAGGCAAACGTCTGTACTGCTGTTCTAGCTATGAACTGGACAGCGACAACTGCAGAAGAACTACGAAGAAAATCTGCGGAAAAGAAAGTTGTTTTACCCTAATTATCCTACTCCCTTATATAGAAGGGAAAACATAACTTCCTCAATTAACTAAAGAAAGAAATCTTCTTATTTCCAAATTCAAATAAGCCACACGCTGCTTCAAACATTATCACATAAAATAATTTCCTAATTAAACTCTCCCACCAGATTGGTATCCTCCAAGAATTCATTTCCTTGCCAAACTCTTCAATTCTATCTTCGGCCCGTAATTCTTCTTGAAATCTCTCCAAATCAATCTTTATCTTCACACCATGCTCCTTGTTGGAAACTTCCAGATTCTGCAAAGATTTTCATCAATTAGCACCAAACTTCCCCCACAAAGCACATAAAAAGAATAAGCATTAAACTATATATTACGTGCTTATCAGCAATGCTCAAAGAATTGGTGATCACATACATGCCTCAAGAATTCTATGACAGGGTTCGAATTAGAAATGGTGTAGGGGGAGAGGATTTTGAAGAAGTTCGTCATATACCATCCATTGTGCTGCGTGATTGAGCCATTCAATTCAACAACAACTAATTTAAATGAGTTAATTTTTCTCTATTGTTTACGTGTTGTACATACTTGTGCATATATAGATATTCTATGTAAATGTGTAAACCTTTTTAAATATGTTTCTCTCATTTTTTTCATCTATCAGAATTACACTCTTTTCTTTGTAATGCATTCATTACTCACTATATCTAATCTAATCTAATATGCCCACAAAAATTCAACTTTTTGCATTTTCATTTTATCATGTAATAATTTGTTCCACTCTCTCTATTTACTCTTTCATTTACAATTTTTTTATAATTTGAGTTAAGAAATTAAATGAGTTCATATCACTATTCTCTTAAAGATTATTGTGTCTATAGGTACATAATTCATCCAAGACAAATTCTATTATTCAATTTCTATGAAATATACATATATATATATATATATATATCTTAATTTTAGTTTTAATTTGGATTTTAAAATACCCCATATAATTAATGGAAAGTTATGAACTTCAAGTATAAATGATTTGGTCCCACATTTGAATGATTGACAAACATTACTCCGATACTATCTCATTTTCTTTTCATTTTAAAATAGTTTTTTTTAAAGAGTCAAAAGTGGAACTCCACATTTCTTTGCATTTTTATAATATTTTTTTATTTTAATAGAATATCAAAAGTGAAACTCCACATACCCTTGATGATTCGAACCCATGACCTACTAGCTCAGAGGTAAAGATACAAACTATTTGATCTATACTTCGTGGTCTAAAATAGTTATTTATGCCTTGAAAAGATTCTATCGATTCTCATGTGCTCCACTATAACAACTAAAGAATGGGCTATTATTCAATTTGTATGTAATGTTTTAATTCTTTATAACATTAAAACTAGAACAATCACCATCAACTGTTTTGTTAGTATATTAAACTAAATTTAATTAGTTAAAAATATCCTATTTATAATATATAGGATTTGATATACGTAGTTAGTTTCCTAATAAAAATATGATTAAATATAATAGTTAATTAGTTTTCTAATAAAATCTATTTTTAATTAGTTTTTAATATATAATAGGAAATTTCTTACATTATAAATAGAGGTGCTAGAAATGGACTTTTTTTTGGTACAAAGATAAAAAATAGCCGTCTTGGAAAAAAAAATTCAGCCAGTATTTTATGTTTTTGTTTTGACGACAATATTACCCTAGTTGTTTCTTCCAATATCCTATGAGTTTGGCTTAATTTTTGTTTTGGAATTAATTATTCTATCCTACATATTAAGAATGGTATCAGAATAAGGTTCTACCCAAAGAAAATTGAACAAGATCTTGCTCAAGGTGTGCACATTGATAAATTTTCATTCCAAAGGAGAAAGAATGGCAGAGATTAAAGAGCTGAGGATTTAAAAATTTGGATGGATTAATAGAACATTTTTGACAAATTGGGATTTGAAAACGGTCATTAATTTTTACTAAAAGAGAGAGTTTATTAATTTTATGTATGTTATAAAAATACTACAAACTTGTATTATTATATTGTGTAACAAGTTGTTATAACACTACTACAAAGTAGAGATATAAATCTTATGTTATAACTACTACTATCAAATATGAAACAAGTATGAAAAATGCTAGAAAGATAGAGAGTATTACAGAGCAAAGTGGAACAAAATGTAGTAAGCATTCAACCTCCTATTTCATTCACATAAGCTTCTATTTATAGGCTTGAACTTCACACATCTACCTTGTAGGTTACAATGTCCCAAATGTAAGTTACAAGATGTTAATGCGCATGTTGGCATTATTAATTGGCATTGATTTTTGGCAATTAAGGAAAGATCTTATTGGTTGCAGGAATCAATTAAATCAATCTATGCAAGGAAGATTGATTTGGAGATTAATGCTATATTGATAATTATGGTGCTTATCTTGGTATTCTTGGTAATTATCATTAGAGGTTTATCTTTGGAAAAGATAAGCATTGAAGGCACACGGTTTTCATCTTTCTATAAGATTTATATGGAAATAATCTTGGAGATAAACATAGAAAGATTTTATGTGCTATATATATCTTTCCAACCACACGGTTTTCATGTGTGGAGTTTTGAGTATTCTTTCAGTCTTCATTAGACTGTGAACACACTTCTTTGTTGGAAGTCTTTGATCAAAGTGTGTTGGCTGCTCGCATCTCAATGCAATATTATTGAAGGTGCAATCCTTGTATTCTTTGTTATAACTCAGCCTCGGGAGGAGGTTGTAAGGAGCTCGAGAGGAGTTCATACGTGGGCAAGGAGATCTTGCAATACCAAGGATTCCGAGAGGAGTCGCCATTGACAAGGGGATCTTGTCTTCATCGTGGGAAGGGGATCTTGCCATAACACAGATTCCGTTGTCTTCATTGTGGGCAAGGGGATCTTGCCATAACACGAATTCTAGGAGAAATCACAAAAGTCGAGGGCAGCTCGCACAATCACGTTCACGTGTGGAGTTAGGAAGAGGCGGCGACAAAGATAAGAGGGAGTCTTACTTTGTGTTAGACCGAGTGTCTTATAATTTTGTGAACTTAGTGGATTGTTTTCTGGGCGTGGCCCCGTAGACGTAGGCAATTGCCGAACTGCGTTACCAACCTCCTGTCTCTTTACTTTCCGCATTTTAATATTGTCCATTACTATTTTTATTAACGGTGTCATATCTAGTGTTCCACCTAACTAGGACACTACGCATCTAACCTTGATCTTTCAATTGGTATCAGAGCGAGTCGTCTTTATTTCTTAGGCGGAATCCGCAGGACTTGATCTTGATTTTTGGTACGATGGTCTCTATGAAGGAATGAGGTTCAACAATACATCCACCTTTACTGGACGGCAACAATTATGCTTATTGGAAGGCTAAAATGAGAGCCTTTATCAAAGCTATTGATGAGAAAGTTTGGAAATCAATCCTGACAGGTTGGAACCCCCCAGTGACTACCGACACAGATTGTGTTGATTCTCTCAAGCCAGAAGAAAGTTGGTCTGCTACTGAAGATGTCTTAGCAAACAGTAATTCAAAGGCTCTTAATGCTATTTTCAACGGCGTTGATCCTGCTCAATTTAGACTTATTTCTACTTGTGTGTCAGCTAAGAAGGCATGGGAAATTCTTCAAACTACATATGAAGGGACAACAGCCATAAAGTTATCAAAGATGCAGATACTAACTACAAGATTTGAGAGCTTAAGGATGCTTGAAGACGAGATTATTGCTGAATTTAATGCCAAACTCTGTGATATTATCAATGAGCCGTTTGCAATTGGTGAAAGTTTTTCTGAAGAAAAACTTGTGAGGAAAACTCTACGATCTTTACCTCAAAGTTTTGCTTATAAAGTTACTGCCATTGAAGAAGTAAAAGATGTCTCAAAGATAAAGCTAGAAGAACTGATGGGGTCACTTAGAACATTTGAGATGAATCTTGGAGTAGACTTGGAAGCAAAGAAAGTCAAAGGGATTGCCTTAAAAGCAAAAATGCAGAAATCAAATAATCTTGATGAAGATGACCTTGAGGACTCTTTTGCATTGATATCTAAGAATTTCGACAGAGTCATGAAGAGATTTAGCATAAACAATCAGGGTGTCAAAGCCAGTGTCAGCAACACCAAGAATGAGTTGGCAAGCAATAAAAAGTCTAGGGAAGAAAATCACACCTCTGATCAGTCATTCAAGAACAGAGAAATTAATTGTAGAGAATGTGATGGTTTTAGGCATGTTCAGGCAGATTGTGCAAATACATTGAGAAAGAAGAGGAATTCTCTCAACACAACCTGGAGTGAAGATGATTCAAATAAAGAAGAGGATTTTTAGAATAATCATGTGACTCTTACTTCGAAGACTGAACAATCAGATCATGGTGGGAAAAAGAATGTTACACAAGGTGTCACTGAAAATATGTCGGCATATAGGGATGAAGATGAAGATTGTGTCACTGAAGAAGATATTCTAGTTGAATACAAGAATCTCATGATAAGTGGACTGAACTTCTGAAAGTAAATCAGCGACTTCATATTCAAGTTGGAGATCTACAAAATGAAAGGCTCAATCTTCAAAACTCTAATGCAGATTTGGAAACCAAACTGAGAGTATGTCAAGAGGAAGTGAAGACTCTGACCAACGAGCTGAATCACATAAAGAAAGGTGTCAAGATGTTAAATTCAGGTTCTTCCAAGTTGGATAAAATTCTTAAGACCGGTCAATCCAGTGGTGATCACTCTGGACTAGGGTATATAGGAGAAAGCTTCATGTCACAACCAGTGTCACTATCAGTGGATAATTTCAAAGTGAAGCAAGTTGGTGTGAACACTGCAAAGAACGTGATAAATTCAAATCCTTATTCTTACCATGCTTCTAGAGGCAAAGGTAACAGATTTATTCCTATTTGCTATTATTGCAATCGTCGTGGTCATATTCGTTCTAGATGTTTCATTTGTCTTACTGATTTGAGACAAGGTACTGCTAGAAAGTCTTTTGTTCGCAGGGATCCACAACAAAATTGGGTAATGAAGCCCAATTTGAGGTGCAACTTCACATATGCCTCACTAAAGGCTGCCACAACTAATAAGTGGTACTTTGACAGTGGGAGTTCCAGACATATAACTGGTGATGAGAAATTTCTGAAGAATATTGTATCCAGAAGTATAGGGAAAGTAACATTTGGAAATGGTGTCACAGCTCGTGTTGTTGGAAAAGGTACTCTAGATGTGTCATTGTTACCAAAACTTGAGAATGTTCTTCTAGTAAATGGTCTGAAGGTGAATTTGATCAGCATTAGTCATTTGTGTGATCAAGATCTAAATGTGAACTTCACTAAGGGAAAGTGCAAGGTAGTTGATTATAACAATACGTGCATCATGGAAAGAGTAAGATATTTGGACAATTGTTATCTCATCTCTGCCTCATCTACATGTCTTCGATCAAACATGGAAGATTCTATACTATGGCATAGAAAATTAGGTCATGTGAATATAAGGATGCTGCAGAAATTTGTCTTTAAGGAAGCTGTCCGTGGGATTCCCATATTGAAGTTTGATGAAGATAGGATGTGGACCTTGTCAGATTGGAAAGAAAACAAATGCGTCACATCCCAAGTCTCAGACACCAGGAACAATTCGTGTGCTTGAACTGCTGCATATGGATTTAATGGGTCCTATGCTTGTAGAGAGTATTGGAGGAAAACGATATGCGTATGTAACTGTTGATGACTTTTCTCTATAAACATGGGTGGAATTTCTTCGAGAAAAATCTGACACATTTAATGCCTTCAAGTCATTGTGCAGTCGTCTTCAACGAGAAAAGGGTTGTACCATTGTGAAGATTATTCGTATTCGCAGTGATCATGGAAGAGAGTTTGAAAACTCAGATTTCTCAGATTTCTGTAATCAGCATGGAATAGCTCATTAGTTCTCTGCACCTAAAACTCCTCAGCAAAATGGAGTCGTGGAAAGAAAGAATCGAACTATAGCGGAGATGTCACGTATCATGTTACACGAAAAGAATATTCCACAGAAATTCTAGGTTGAAGTTATGAACACAGCATGTTACACTATAAATCGGGTATATCTTCATGGAATGACTAAAAGGACGCCCTATGAAATATGGAAAGGTAGAACTCCAACTGTTAACTATTTCCATCCTTTTGGTAGTACTTGTTATATGTTGAATGACAGGGAATATAAAGGGAAGCTTGATTGCAAGAGTGATGAAGCTATTTTTCTTGGATATACTGTCCATAGTCTTGCATGAGTCTACAAGAAAAGAACTCGAACTGTCATAGAATCTGTGAATGTTCAAATAGATGACTCTCTGGAAGTTGCTGATGGTTCTAACGACGATGTTACAGAATTCCTACATAAAGTAAGCTCCAGTGTTCCTGGCAGTGTTTCAACCAGTGTCACAAGTGGTGTCACTGATCAGAGTACAGAGGTTGATAATGTGAAAGATGTCATCTCACCTCGCAGGCAACCATCCACTCGTATTCAGAAGAATCATCCTACTGATGAAGTTATTGGAAATCTGGCTGATGGTATTCAGACAAGAGAAAAGCCAAGAGTGAACTATAGATATATGATTCAAATGGCATGCTTCACTTCATCTATTGAGCCTAAGAATGTGAAAGAAGCCTTACTAGATGAGTATTGGATAGGTGCTATGCAAGAAGAACTTGGTCAATTTACTCGGAATCAAGTTTGGGATCTAGTTCCATGCCCCCCTAATGTGAATGTCATTGGCACAAGGTGGATATACAAGAGCAAAAGTGATGAGCATGGAAATATCACTCGTAACAAGGCTCGGTTAGTTGCCCAGGGATACATCCAAATTGAAGGTATTGACTTTGATGAGACATTTGTACCTGTTGCTCGACTTGAGTCCATTTGTCTATTGTTAGCAATTGCATGTGTGTTGCGATTCAAGTTATATCAAATGGATGTGAAAAGTACTTTTCTCAATGGTATTCTTAATGAGGAAGTGTATGTTGCTCAACCAAAGGGTTTTGAAGATCCTCATCATCCTGAGTATGTCTACAAGTTGAAGAATGCGTTATATGGGCTCAAACAAGCTCCTCGCACATGGTATGAAAGGCTAATGTAGTATTTGTTGACAAAGGGATATGAGCAAGGGGGAGTAGATAAAACCCTTTTCATTCGCTGTGTTAAAGGTCAGTTTTTGCTTGCTCAATTTTATATTAATGACATAGTGTTTGGCTCAGTGTCACAGGCGATGGTGGATGAATTTGTTGCTCAAATTACTGAGGAATTTGAGATGAGTATTATTTGTGAGCTTAATTATTTTCTTGGACTTCAAATTCAGCAACGCAATGATGGTATTTTAATTTGTCAAAGCAAGTATGCCAAGAATTTGCTGAAGCAGTTTGAATTGGAGAATGCTCGTCCAAGGCGAACATCTATGGGAACTCATGAGAAGATATCTAAAGATGAGAATGGGACTTCTATTGATGCGAGTCTATACAGAAGTATGATTGGTAGTCTCTTATATCTAACTGTTAGTAGCCCAGATATCTACTATAGTGTTGGTTTATGTGCTCAATTTTAAGCAAATCCTCGAGAGTCACACCTGGTGTCAGTCAAGCAAATTCTCAAGTATATTAGCAGGACAACTGACTATGGGATCTGGTATTCATTTGATACAAACACCAATTTAGTTGGTTATTGTGACGCTGACTGGGGTGGAAGTTCAGATGATCAAAAAAGCACTTCTACTGGATATTTTTACCTGGGAAATAATTTGGTGTCATGGTTCAGCATGAAACAGAATTCTATTTCTCTGTCCACCGTTGAGGCAGAATATATTGCAGCTGGAAGTAGCTGTACCCAGCTTCACTGGATGAAGCAAATGCTGAAATACTATGGTGTCTCAAAGAATGTTATGACACTCTATTGTGATAATATGAGTGCTATCGATATTTCTAAGAATCCTGTTCTGCATTCTCGGACAAAGCACATTGATATTCGACATCATTTTATTAGATCTCTTGTGGAAGATAAAACTATTGCTTTGGAACATATTGTGATAGAAAAACAAATTACTGATATTTTCACCAAAGCTTTGGATGGAGCAAGGTTTGAAGAACTAAGGTCTGCCCTAGGCCTTTGTGTCATGTGAAGAGGCTCTTCAGTGTTGTAAGTTTGTTTTTGTATTTGTATTTACAGCAATAAAGAATATGAAAAACAAAAGAAAATAGTAGAATAGCTGTTTTTGTCTTTTCTGGTTTCCCGCCATAAGCTTTTAGGCGGATTTGTAGCTTTGGATTTTGTTTTCGTGAATTCAAGTCTCCAACTCTCCAAATGACACGTGGCATTTTGGGGATTCTCGGCTGATATTGGGGAATTCAAGAGTTGGTATCTTTCACGCAATTTCTGACTGCATTTATTTGAGTTACTTTCTTTCTCTCAACCATTCTAAGGGTTTGTGGTCTTTTAGAAGTCTTCTTCTCTAAGTGTTGAACATATCTCAGCCGCACTCACTATCTTGAACATAATCTAATTTTTTGAAAGTTCAATCGAGTCAAGTGTCCTCAAATCTCAGTGATGTCTCAGTCAAGGTCATCATCTCGGGCTAGAAAGGTAGTTGAAACTATGGATGAGGATGATGTTCATGTCGTCATTACCCCTGCTTCTCCAGTTTCATCAAATGAATGTGGAAGTTCTTCTAATTCACAGGAGAAGTTTTCGGACTCTGAGATTAAGTTATCTTCAGAAGCTGAAATGGCCACTCCTATTCAGTCAATAGATCCTACAGGAGTGAGAACAAGATTTGGACAAGCAAGTGGTGGTCCTTACAAGACAAGTGTTGTACCTCCTAAAGCACCTTATGCCTCCAAGCTTATCATAGAGCCCACAAGAAAAAGGTTTCATGTTGTGGATAAAGATTCATCGGATGAGGCTTGAGTTGAAGAAGGTGATGTCAAAGACAATGTTCCCTCTGATGATGACGTTGAGGATCTTTCTGATTCAGAACCAGTTAAGTCTCCTAAAGTAAAGCGGCAGAGAGAAAATCCAGCCTCTGAATCTCAGCTAGTCACTCGCTCAAAATCGATGTCAAATGGAAAGTCTTCTGCTACTGCAAGTAAGTTATCAGATTTTTCTATTAAGTTGGATGACTTTATGTCTGAATATAATGCTGGTTTGTGAAGTAGAGTTTCTAGGAGAAATATCTGGAATGAGAGGAATATTCATGAAGGGGACTTTAGATTGCCAAAAACTTGTTGATCAGTTAATTAGCCAAGGTTTAGGAAGGACAATTAAAGGAATAAAGCCTTATGCACGGAGAGTTGTACAAGAGTTCTATTGCAATTTGGACTCTACTATGAAGGATTTTGAACATCCCGATGGAGGGCATGTATATGTAAGGGGTCATGTATTTAAATTTTCTCCGGATGTCATAAACACACATTTAGGCAGTCACTGGGCTAACATTGAGGAGTTCAACCCTGATTACAGTAAGATAATCACTGATGTCACAGGAGGTGTTAAGTGGGTATGGCCAATGGAGAAAGACTTTCCTGCTTCCCAATTGTCTGTTAAATATGCAATTTTGCATAAACTTGAAATGAGAAATTGGCTTCCAACATCTTATGGTACTGGAGTGAACAAATCAATGGCCACTTTGTTGTTCAAAATTGGCAATTTTATTGAGTTTGATATTTGACATTTTCTGTTTGACCAAATTGTGAAGCACGCAGACTGCAGAAATGAGCGCATGGCCTGTCCCTTTCAATGCCTAATATATGGTATTTTATCTTCACAACGAAGTGTGATTAAGGCTAGAGAGATTCTAGAAACTAACAAGGAGGAAATCAAAATCAGTTTCAAGCTGCTGAAAGGTGATCATATAAATGACATGGAGGATGTCTCCGAGGATGTTTCTGACTCTGACAAAGATGAAGTGGGGAATTCAGTCATATTGTCACGCACAATTAAGATGCTGGAGGATGAGTTGAAATCTTTGATTGCCCAGCAGACTGACATTAAGAAGAGAACGAGAGACGTCTCTTTATTGCTGGATGATCTTGTTGCTGTGAAGAATGCTAGAGATGTTGCCACTGAGGTGCTAAAATGAAGGAGCATTTTGCAGCAAAGACTAAAACAGTTACTGATGATGCTGCTGGTACTTCAGATGTTCCACCAGATGTTACGTAGGATGTTACTGCAGGTATTCTTCAAAATCTAGCTCCTATTTTTGCAAAATTAGAGATCGATCCTGAAAATCCTATTGTTGAATACACTGTTGATTCTGATCCTGATGAGGAAATGACTATGATGGGAGCTACAGTTCCTCCTATTCATTCTGAACCTGAAGGTACTTCCAGTGTCACTCCTAGTGTTACTGAAAGTCATGCCCCTTCCAGCGCCCAATCTAGTTGGTTTCATACTGGTAAAGATTAAAGAGTTCCAGAAGCTGCTGCTGGTGTTCAATTACTAGCGGACTCTATTGGCCTTGTGCCTTATGATAAGGAAGATTCAGATTGATTACTCTGATATTTTTTATGGTGATTGATTAAGAAAATTTTGTATGTTTTTATTGTTGATTTATGCCCTTTTATCTTTTTGTGGTAAAAAGGGGGAGTAATTTAGATTTGGATATTTGTTTTGAAATCCCTCAAACATTTGTATGCTGGAAACTTCGTGTCTTTTGATGTGTCATGCACAATATCTTTTACAGTGATGTTTCTTAGAGAACTTGGTGTCTTTTGCAGTGTCATGCACAATGTCTTGTGCAGTGATGTTTCTTATCTAAGTTCCTGTTCAGGGGGAGTTTCAGTCAACTTTCGTTCAGCATACAGGGGGAGTTTGGATTTTGCCAAAAATGTCGAAGGGGGAGATTGTTAATGCGCACGTTGGCATTATTAATTGGTATTGATTTTTTGGCAATTAAGGAAAGATCTTATTGGTTGCAGAAATCAATTAAATCAATCTATGCAAGGAATATTGATTTTGAAATTAATGCTATCTTGATAATTATGGTGCTTATCTTGGTATTCTTGATAATTATTATTAGAGGTTTATCTTTGGAAAAGATAAGCATTGAAGGCACACAGTTTCCATCCTTCTATAAGATTTATATGAAAATAATCTTGGAGATAAACATAGAAAGATTTTATGTGCTCTATATATCTTTCCAACCACACAGTTTTCATGTGTGGAGTTTTAAGTATTCTTTTGGTCTTCATTAGACTGTGAACACTCTTCTTTGTTGGAAATCTTTGATCAAAGTGTGTTGGCTATTCGCATCTCAATGCAATATTATTGAAGGTACAATCCTTGTATTCTTTGTTATAACTCAGCCTTGGGAGGAGGTTGCAAGGAACTCAAGAGGAGTTCAAACGTGGGCAAGGGGATCTTGCAATACCACGAATTCTGGGAGGAGTCGCCATTGACAAGGTGATCTTGTCTTCATCGTAGGCTAGGGGATTTGCCATAACACGAATTCCGGAAGGAATCACAAAAGTCGAGGGAAGCTCGCATAATCATGTTCACGTGTGGAGTTAGGAAGAGGCGGAAACAAAGATAAAAGGGAGTCTTACTTTGTGTTAGACCGAGTGTCTTGTAACTTTGTGAACTTAGTGGATTGTTTTCTGTGCGTGGTCCCGCAGACGTAGGTAATTGCCGAACTGCATTACCAAACTCCTGTCTCTTTACTTTCCGTATTTTAATATTGTCCATTATTGGTTTTATTAACGGTGTAACATCTAGTGTTCCACCTCACTAGGACACTACACATCTAACCTTGATCTTTCACAAGAGTTACATAGGTTACATAGGTAGTGGGTGATTATGAGGGAAAATGGTGTTACATGAGTTACATGAAATAATGTGAAGTAATTGGGGTAGAAAATGGGTGGACATTCACAATTATTCATAACAATGTATAGATTACTAAAACAGAATTATATCATGCTCATTTCTATAATTCTTCATCCTTATTAATTGGTATTATAAGCCAATATGATATGATCAAATTGGTTGTTTGGTTAACCCCTTTATTGTCAAGCAATGAATTCTATAACTCACAATGAGAAATATTGAAAAGCTCTAACGTATGATAAATTAAAAAGAGAGTTGGATTTTTATGTAGAATTCAATTTCAGATGTAGTAAAGAACACTAGATCTAGGATTATATACTTAACTTAACCTCATAAAAAGAAAAAAAGAAAGAATTAAAGGAGTAAGATAAGTAGCAAAACTTTATGCCGAAGGTAGAAGAACAAGAAAAAAAAATCATCAATTGAATGAGAAGAATTTGGAAAAAGATTAAATTAACTGATGAAAGGAAAATGAAGACAATGAAGTTAGAATCATTTGCTCGTTGTATAAGCAAGGTATACAAAATCAAGATCTGTAATGATATAGCACATCAAAACAGACTTGTGTTCATAAATCATAGCTTGCGAGTCCCAACCTGAAAAGAATTTACAAATCACCTAAGGTCCTAAGCTATATTGGTATACTACTAATAAAAATGGCCAAATTGGCTGAGCCTTTTGTATCTTTTCTCTTAGAAAGTATAACTAATTTTTTGTTTGTATTGTCATGGCAGTCGATGAATACATTTCTTGTGTGCAGTTCAGTTTCAATACAGTTTAAGTCCTAATAGAGTCTATAATTCTAAGACTTATTTATTCTCTAGACATATAATGCAAAATGAGAAAAATTGAACCAGCTATGATGAAAAAATGATAGCAATCTAAACTCCTTTTGCTGTGTTTAAATTAAGATTTGTTGAATTCGGTTGATGAGTTCATTTGTTTGGATCAACATCTTCCAAGGAAAGATTTGAATTGAATGATTTACAACATTAATGCTTCCTTGTCTGCTTTTCTCGAAGTTCTATAAATCCTCTTCTATTTGTAACTCAAAATATTTTTAAAACTACATGAACAAATCAAATCCTTTTGTTATATAAAGGATTAGGGAGCTTTCATGCTTACAATTGAATCTTCATTATTTTACATTTTCAATACCTATGAACTTTGTCTGATTACTTGCATAGGCAAGAAAGTTTTCATGCTTCTGTCTCTGTTGTTATTTACCATGTTCGTTATGTAATAGTGCCCTTCTGTGCCAACAGAAAATTTAATTTTTTACCTGCTAATCTACAATGGCATAGTCATCACTCACTTTGAGTGAAAAAAGTGGTGATGATAAATATGGTATCGCTGTTCTTTCATATGTAGGCTCTGAAGATACGCATAGATTAGAAGAGCTTGGAGTGGAAATGGTGAACTATTGCAGGGTGTAATGAATGGTCTACACCTATCTTTGCTGACAATACTTTTTGATTTTGGTGAATTGATAATCTTCACCAGCAAAAGAATGGGGCTCCATGCATTGACGTAAAAGCTACAATAATTTTTGCCTCAAAATATGCCTATAAATTTGAGGCATCGCTGAAGCACAAAAATCATCCTAAAATTCATTCAGCAAAGGTATCAGCCTAGAAAGCTTTTCTCTCCATCCTTTTTTTTAGAAATCCTTCTTTCATTCCCTTTGTTTCCAGAAAGGATTTGTAGAATTTTGATGTTCCACCTTTGTAGTTTTGTTTCCACATATTAGTGAATTTTGGCACACCGCCTCTAGCCGAGGACATAGGTCACATTGACCGAACCACGTAAACCTTTGTGTCCATTATCCTATTTATTTTTCTCGTTACTGTCTCTATTATTATTTTGGGCTATTAGACACAACGCTAGATTCAATATTTCTCCAACAAATTGGTATCAGAGCCATATCTCATTTTAGATCTTTTAGTCACCATGACAAAAACTAAAACCTCTGTTGAAACGTTTGACAGAAGTGCCAACTTCGATACATGGCAACTCAGAATGGAAGCCATTCTTATTCAGGATGGGTGTGAATTAGCAATTGAAGGGGTAGAGAAAAAGTCACCAGAAATGTCGATACAAAGTTTTCAAGATCTAGATAAAAAGGCTATATCAGGTATTATATTAAATATCTCTAACGAGGTTTTGCAGGAAGTTGCCAGTGAAAAGACAGCCAAAGGCATGTAGGACAAATTAAATGCCATCTATATGAAAAAGACAGTGGAAAATCGGCCCTACTTAAAGCAAAAGTTGTACATGTTAAAAATGACAGAAGGTACATCTATAATCTCACATCTTGATAAATTTGATTCCATGATTATGGATTTGGAGAATGTATATATTAGGATGGAAGATGAGGATCAAGCTATACTTTTGTTGTGCTTCCTTCCCTAGTCATTTAAATATTTTCGTGATACCATGATTTATGGAAAATACTCTGTCTCATATAATCATGTAAAATCTTCATTAAAATCCAAAGAGCAAATTGATAGGAATATCACAGGGGAGACTAGTGAAAATCAGGCAGAAGGATTAATGGTACGAGGTAGACCTGAAAATAGAAATTTTGAAACTTGTAGATCCAAAGGAAGGTCTAAATCCAAACACAATAATAAAATTTGTAATTATTGCAAGAAAAAGGGGCACATTAAAGCTGATTGCTATAAATTGAAAAATAAGGAAAAATATAAAAATGAGCAGAATAACAGCAACACTGCCAAAGCTAGTGTAGTTGTAGATGAGCATGATGGAACTTTGTTTGTAGCGACAACAAATAAAGTTAAGTCTAAAGATGAGTGGATTATAGATTCTGGTTGATCTTACCACATAAGTCCTGAAAAGGATTATTTTTCCACGTATGAAAAATATGACGGTGGAGTTGTTTTGATGGGTAATAATGCTCTATGTAAGGCTGTTGGTAGAGGTACAATCCAGAACAAAATGTATGATAGAATAATCAGAACACTCACTAATGTTAGACATGTTCCAAATTTAAAGAAAAATCTCATCTCTTTAGGTACCCTTGATGCCCTCGGGTACAGGTATTCAGCTGACGGTGGAGTTCTAAAACTTTCTCGAGGTGCCCTTGTACTAATGAAAGCTTGCAAGTCTGGTAGTTTGTATATCTTGCGGGGATCTACAATTTCAGGTGCTGCGGCAGTCTCTGTATCATCAGATACCGACATCACTAAGTTGTGGCATATGCGGTTGGGACACTTGAACGAGAAAGGCTTAACGTTGTTAAGTAATAGGGGCCTACTTTATGATCAAAGTACCGGTAAGATGGACTTTTGTGAACATTGTATTTTTGGGAAACAAAAAAAGTCGGTTTCAATTCACCTGCAGTCCATAAAACAAAAGCTACTTAGGAATATATTCACTCTGATCTTTGGGGTCCTTCTCGTGTTCCCTCTAAAGGTGGTGCAAGGTATATGTTAACCTTTATTGATGATTATTCAAGAAAGATTTGGGTATATTTTTTGAAGAAAAAAATGATGTTTTCTTGACTTTTAAACAATGGAAGGCTTTTGATTGAAAAACAGACAGGAAAATATATTAAGCGGTTGCAAACTGATAATGGCTTGGATTTTTGTGGAAGTGAATTCAATGAGTTTTGCAAAAATAAAGGAATTGCTCTACATCGCACTATCAAGATGACGCCTCAACAGAACGGTGTATCCAAGCGTATGAACAGGACTCTTTTGGAAAGAGCTCGGTGTATGATCTCAAACGTTGGGTTGACTTTAGAGCTCTGGGCGAAAGCCATCTCTACAGCTTGTTATATTGTCAACCGTGTTCCTTGTGCTCCTCTTGATTTCAAGACTCCGGAGGAAGTTTCGTCAGGTACTGCTGCTGATTACTCGAATTTAAGAATATTTGGGTATCCAGCTTATATGCATGTTAACGAGGGAAAGTTAGAGCCTAGGGCTAGAAAATGTATTTTCTCGATTATGTTTCAGGGGTGAAAGGATACAAATTATTTTGTCCTGATCCCAAATCACCTAAATTTGTAATTAGTAGAGATGTTACATTTGATGAGTCATTTATGTTGAATCCTGAAAAAGAGTCTTGTAATTTAGAAAAAGAAAGCACACAGAAACAGGTGGAGATAGAGATCACAAATTCTAATTCTTCTCAAAGACCTTCTATAGATCAAGGTGATGAATCAAAACCAGATCCAGAATTTGTTGAAAATGAACCAGTAGAGGAAGAATATTCCATAGCCAGAGACAGACCAAGACAGGAGATTCAACCACCACAGAGTTATACAAGTTTAATTGTATATGCTTTATCAGTAGCACAGGAAACAAGTGGAGACGGAGAACCTTCCACATATATACAGAGGCAATTTCAGATGCTGATTCAGATAAGTAGGTGGTGGCCATGAATGAGGAGATGGAATCTCTACACAAGAATGATACTTGGGATCTTGTGATGCTGCCGCAAAGAAAGAAAAATGTTAGTTGCAAATGGGTCTTCAAAAGAAAAGAAGGTAGTTCAGGTATTGAAGATGCAAGGTATAAAGCAAGATTAGTTGCAAAGGTCTATAGTCAGGTACAAGGTGTTGATTTTAATGATGTTTTCTCACCTGTTGTGAAACATAGCTCTATTCGTGTATTGCTTGCATTGGTAGCCATGTTTGATTTGGAGTTAGAACAACTTGATGTTAAAACGGCATTCCTACATGACGAGTTAGATGAATAGATCTATATGAAACAACCTGAAGGCCTTAAATTTGAAGGTAAGGAAGGCCATGTTTGTTTGTTGAAGAAATCCTTGTATGGATTGAAACAATCTCCAAGACAGTGGTATAAAAGGTTTGATTCATTTATGTTGGGTCACAATTTCTCCAGGAGCATGTATGATAGTTGTGTCTACTTCCGGAAGTTAAATGACAGTTCATTCATTTATTTGTTGTTATATGTTGATGACATGCTCATTGCGGCTAAGAATCTTGCAGAAATTCACCAGTTGAAGGCCTTATTGAATGGTGAATTTGAAATAAAAGATTTGGGAGCAGCTAAGAAGATTCTTGGTATGGAGATAAGACGAGATTGAGGAGTTGGTAAGTTATATCTGAACCAGGAAAGTTACCTCAAGAAAGTTTTGGAGAGATTTGGCATGTTGGATGCCAAACAAGTCAATACTCCTCTTGCTAGCCATTTCAGGCTATCTGCTACTCAATCACCACAGTCAGAAGAAGAGGAAGATTATATGGCATGTGTTCCTTATTTTAGTGCCGTTGGCAGTATTATGTATGCAATGGTCTGTACTCGTCCAAATATTTCACAAGCAGTTAGTGTTGTTAGCAGGTATATGGCAAATCCAGGCAAAGAACATTGGCAGGCGGTGAAGTGGATACTCAGATACTTAAAGGGTACTTCAAACTCTTGTTTGGAGTTTGGTAGAACCAACAACACTTTAGTTGGTTTTGTAGATTCAGACTATGCCGGTGACCTTGATAAGCGCAGGTCTCTTACAGGCTATGTATTTTGTATTGGAGGTTGTGCAATCAGCTGGAAAGCTACTCTACAACATGTAGTGGCTTTATCTACTACTGAAGCAGAATATATGGCAGTCACAGAGGCAATCAAACAAACTTTATGGTTGAGAGGTCTATTTGGCGAATTAACTCTATAACAAGGAGTTACTACCATTTACTGTGATAGTCGAAGTGCAATCCATTTGACTAAAGACCAGATGTATCATGAACGTACAAAGCATATTGATATCAAGTATCATTTCATTCAAGACACCATTGCGGAGAAGAAGGTCCTTGTTTAGAAGATCAATACCAAGGACAATCCTGCCGATATGTTTACGAAAACTCTTCCAGTATACAAGTTCAAGCAATGCTTGGACTTGATTGATGTTTATTGTTGGTGATTTAGCCCATTGGGGCTTTAACGGAGGTGGATGATCAAGTCACTATTTTTTAAGGTCCAGACCAAGGTGGAGATTTGTAATGAATAGCCTGCACCTTATCTTTGCTGACCATACTTCTTGATTTTGGTGAAATGATAATCTTCACCAGCAAAGGAATGGGGCTCCATGCATTGACGTAAAAGTTACAATAATTTTTGCCTCAAAATATGCCTATAAATTGAGGCATTGCTGAAGCACAAAAATCATCCCAAAAAGCATTCAGCAAGGCATCAGCCTATAAAGCTTTTCTCTCCATCCTTTTCTTTTAGAAATCCTTCTTACTTTCCCTTTGTTTTCAGAAAGGATTTGTAGAATTTTGGTGTTCCACCTTTGTAGTTTTGTTTCCACATATTAGTGAATTTTGGCAACGCCTCCGGCCATAGACGTAGGTCACATTGACCGAACCACGTAAACCTTTGTGTCCATTGTCCCATTTATTTTTCTCGTTACTGTCTCTATTATTATTTTGGGCTATTAGATACAACGTGAGATTCGATATTTCTCCAATACAGGGGGCTTCCATTAGCAATCTTGTTCTTGGAGGAATCCTTGCAACTAAACACGAGTTGAACGAGTGGAAATTTGTGAACCAAAACATCAAATCTTTTCTCAGAAAGAGTGAAACTATTGGACAACGAGGAGAAGTTGAGAAGATATTAGCTTTAAGTTATGATGACTTGCCATACCAATTAAAGCCATGTTTTTTTTAACGATTGTTGATTATCGAGAAGGAAACAATAATGAGTTACTAACTTCAACTTCTTCAAATTGTAAATTGCATAGACTTGCCATCTTTCTGAACGAAGAAGATGTATCTAAGTACGTTCCCCCAAAGAAAGAAATGATTGAGCATGCTCGATCCTTGACATTTCGCAGACTTGGAATTGGTGCTTTTGATGGGATTATGGCAAGTACCCAATTTAGTAACTTCAAGATGCTTAGAACTTTGACCATTGAGGGCCTGAACCCTTATGGCACAGATAAGCTCTATGATAACATTTGCATTGTTCTTGAACTCTGGAAGATAGAAATCAGAAACCCTATCCACTTGCGTTATCTTTGTCTTAGGAACACCAGTTTTGTTATGCTACCTTTATCCTTAGGCAACTTAAAACATTTGGAAACCCTTGATATTCGTGGTTTTGAAGGAGGGTGGATAAGAAATGTCCTATGGAAGTTGAAAAAATTGAGGTATCTGTATCTTCCTGGAGATGGTCATTTATTTGTCCAGTTTTGTTGTAAGCTACGACTGGTTGGGTTGAATAATCTTGAGATACTGGTGAACTTCAATACTAAGTATTGTGAGGTTAAATATCTATGCAATTTAAGTAATCTTCAGGTACTAGAAACAATTGCAGACAAGGAGAATGAGTGTGAAGAAATCGTTAAGTTCGTTTCGAATTCACATTGCTTAAAGCAGGCGAGCTTAGATTTTTCAAAATGTGATTTGGACAAATCAAAGAAGTGGGCAAGTCTTATTGAGAAATTGTTTCACAGCAATGTTTTTCATATGACTCTAAAGAGTTACTTGGGTATGTTTGCCAGATTACAAACTTCTTTGGAAACCTCATTGAATTGGAGCTTCGTAAGTTTCATATCAAAATAGATTTGATAGGAACACTGGAGAAACTCCCTAACTTACAAAGACTTTGGTTGAAGGAATATGCCTTTGTTGGGATAGAGATTATTTGCCGTAGTACAGGGTTTCCTCAATTGAGATTTCTTTTGCTCTCTGGATTGTATAAATAGAAGAAATGGAGGTTGGAAAATGGAGCCATGGCCAATCTTTCTCGTCTTGAAATTTCCTATTGTGAAAAATTAGAGAAGATCCTAGATGGTTTGCGATTCATTGTAGTGCTCAAAGAATTGGTGATCAAAGACATGCCGGGAGAATTCTCTGACAGGGTTCGACAATGAGGAGAGGATTTTGAAAAAGTTGGTCATATACCGTCTATTGTGTTGCCTGATTGAGCCGGTAATGGATCTTATGTATAATATTTATATATCATTTCATGTATTATTTTATAAGATTTTGACACGAATATAATCAATTATCATAGGATTTTAGTTTTATCAATTAAAAAGATACGCATCACATTTATAGAAAGTGATATAACAAATGATACAGGAGATCCAAAGTCGATTGAACCATTCAATTCATTTACACAAATTCTGACTTTCTGCATTTTCATTTTTGCCATGTAAACCGTTCCACTGTCTCAATTTTTTTTAAAGAGGATCAACAATGGTACCCCATCTACTCCCTTGGTGACTCGAACCCGTGACCTATTGTAAGCTCTAAGGCAACCTAAGAGGGGGGGTGAATTAGGTTTCAAAAAATTTTGTAAACTAATTAATTCAAATTCAACCACAATTAGTGAGTTGTGTGAATTGTATCAAGTGTAATATCCAGCAATATTGAATTAGAAACACAATGAATGAATACTTCAATTCAATTACAGTTATATCAAAGCATGAACAATATGAAATAAGAGTAGAAACTAAAAGCAATAAAGAGCAATGGACTCAATCAATATAGAGTGGTTCAAGTCTCCCCCTTGGAGCACTCTAACTCCACTACCCAAGTTTTCCAATTTAGGATTTCAACTCTTCACTATGAACTGATCTCCTTTCAGTGGTGAGATCAAAAGAACAAGTTTTACAACCTACCAAGGTTCAACCTTCTCACTAGCTATCGCAAGCTATGAGTTCTAGGTTTTTACTCTCCCTTGAGAAACCTTTTCAATCGCTCACAATGTTTGTATAAAGAAGAAACAATAACCCTCAATTTTGGTGGAAAAGATGAAGTGAAGCTCACAAAATTATTCCTACAACAAAAATTACAACTCAACTATATAGCTCAAGAATGATATGAAATACTCAATAAAGGCTCAAGAACTTTTAATCTTTTGTGTCTTGAGAAATCAAAGTGAAATACAAGAGTTGTAGAGAGTGTTTTTTTAGATTGAGAGCTTAGGAAATCAAGTGTTGTATCTCTTCAACGCTCATGTGTTGGCTTGTATTTAAATCTCTCAAAAGATGACAAAAAACGTATATGTTTGACTTTTTAAAAACTAGCCGTTATTTGAAAAATTGAGTTTCGGACGCTAGTTTCGGACTCTGGGAGGCGTCCGAACCTAAGTTTCGGACGGCCGAAACTTTCCTGAGGCGTCCAAACCTAAACTACTGAGAGCTTGATTTTTCACCAGAGTTTCGGATGGTCAAAAGGTATCCGAACCAAAGTTTCGGACGTCCGAAACTCTGCCCTCAGCGTCCGATCCTATTTTTCTCAAACTTGTTTTCAATTTTCGTTTTCCAAATCATTTGTGCAACTTTGTGTGACTTTGTGCAAGTATGTTTCTCACTTTTTAAAATGTATTTGAAGACTACTAACATTTGGAAATCATTTTTACTTGAGCCTTAAAGGATTAGAACAATTTCTTGAGCTATTTACATAATTAGGGTTTAGGGGTTGGGAAATGACCTAATTTACCAACTTTGTATCTTTTGCACTTCCAATTCTTTCTTCATGCACTAAAGCTCCATGCTTGGCTTCTCTTGAATATCTATCACATTGAGACACTTTTTCGAACCATTAGCATAAACATAATTGTTTGTTAAACATTAAAATAAGTAAGATTAAGACCCTAGGTCTTTACAATCTCCCCCTTTTTGATGATGACAAACCAATTATGTAAGAGAATAAATAACAAGTGCAATAAGTTACTTTTTAATCAAAGAGATGATATATGCTCCCCCTATGTGTATACTTCCATTTCATTGTATGCTTTGGTTTTCTCTTTTCTAATATTTTTTTCCCTTTTTAATTTTCTCCCCCATTTTTGTTCTTTATCTATTATATTCATTACATGATACCAACATGCAATATTGTTCTCTTTCCTTCTCCCCCTTTTATCATCAATATAATTCCCCTTTTAGTTTTCTCTTTTCTTCCTTTTATTTTTCTCTTTTCTTCTCCCCCTTTTGACATCATCAAAATAATACATAACAAAAACATAAACAACATTAACTTTGATGTACCTTGTTTCCATTTGTTTTTAGGGAAACAACATCATATCTTAGAACTACCTTTCCACTCCTCGCAACCTAATAGGTGGCTAGGCAAAAAAAACATGGTTAAGTATAATAATTTCTGAAAAATTTTGACAGAGTTTCCTTTGTATATGGATGTATTCCACCTGTCAACAACCCTTCCATTTCCACAAAATAGTACAATATAGCATTTCAACATATAAATTCAATAAGCACCATTAATGTCAAATCCTCAAATCATCAAGACATCAAAGAGTTCACATTCAAAAGGCAATATTCATATCATATCACAAACAGAGACAACCAAATATCAACAAGAAATTATTAAATCCATAAGCCAACAAGTAAACATCAAACCATCATCAAGGAGATGTAAGGAGTAATAAGAAAAACAACCAAAATACTAGGAAATTTCAAGAGTGAGAAACATATGAAACGGGTTCCTAGTCTATTACAAGAATAGCTAGTCACGTGATGGTGCCTTTCCTTTGAGGCAAGCTTGAGCTAAAGCTTCACGTTGCTCATCCGTCATAAGCACTTCATGGCCATAGTGAATCTCACTACCCAAGTCATCCACCCTAACGGTTAATGCATCCAATTGTTCCCTTATCTCCTCCATGCTATTATTCAAACTAGAATGCACGCCGGCAATGCCACTATCAATGCGATCAGTTAAAGAGTCAAAATACCCTTGAATAAGGGTTTTGAAATCTTCATCTATGTTAGTTGCTTGGGCAGGCTCCGGTGCATCTTGACCTTGATTTTCTGCCTCCTCATCATCACCTTCCATCATGTCTTCATCCTCTTCTTGGCCTTCAATTTGCTTGTCAAATGTCCAAGCCCCATTCACCACATAAATTCCCATGGACTTAAGAAATATCGAATCATAAAAATTACGGGAAGACACGGGGTACTCAACGACATTATCCACAGTTATGCCATGATGCCTAAGGATTTTTGTGATGAGCATGCCATGGGGTAAACTACGACGTTGATCCTTAATATGAATATCAAGGTACTTCAGCATTAAATATCCAAAATTTACGGGAATTTGCTTAAGAAAAGCATATAGGAGATAAAGGTTCATAGTGTTGGGATCGGTCTTATGGCCATGATTTGGAAGAACGACTTTGGTAATGATATGAAAAAGAATGCGATGTTTAGGACTCATATTCTTGATTGGTGCTTCACTTGCCCTACCAAATGTCTTACCTTTGAAAGCACTTAATAACAAATCATTGAAATTAAATCCGTGAGAAGCATCCAACCAATAATGAAGCCTAAAGTATTTCATGATAGGTTTGCCATCTTTAGCTACGGCATTTGGATGATCAGTTTTGAACAAAGTATTAAGGCTTTCAGGTGTTAGGGTGATATCCTCAGAATTGACTCTAGTACATAACTTATCAACTCCAGCAGCACTTTTTGGTGAATGCAAATTGGCAAAAAACTCATAAACTAACAAGGTAGGAATAGGCTCATTTGTGAGTAAAATGTCATTCTAATCTTGATAGTCAAATAATTCTAGGATGTCTAAGGCACCAACAAAGTCTTCATTCCTCACAATCCTAGGTACAATAATCTTCTTCTGATTGTTAACATAACTATTGTACTTAGAAGTGCACTCACCATTGATAAATAGAGATGGAGGATTGTTGGCTGTTGTTTGTGGAGGTGTCGTAACCTTCGTTTGCTTTCTTCCCCTTGATGAACTCATTATGATTGAAAATTTCAATCAAATCACTGAAAATGTGAAGAATTGATATTTAACCCAAAAGCTAGGGTTTAAATAAATGTGAAGAATTTGGATGTAGAATTTTGTGTTTTGAATCGGTGAAGATGTTCCCTAGATGGAAAGGAAAGATTGTATTGGAACAATTTGGAAATTAAACAGTTAAAACGCAATATGGGTATAAGAGGCGCGAAGAAAGGTTTGAAAGCCTTTTGAAAGTTTGTGAGAAACTGTTCTGAAAATCAGTTTTTAACCCTGACACGACAGTTTCGAACGGCCGAAACTATGGAGGGCGTCCGAAACTGGCGTCTGAAACTCCAGCAAAAATGTACCCTCTCAGAAGTTTAGGTTCAAAAGGTCTTAGGCGTCCGAAACCGGCGTCCGAAACTTCTGAAAAATTTTACTCTTCTATGAATTTTAGGTTTGGAACGTTCTAAGCGTCCGAAACTGGCGTCCGAAACTTATATGAATTTTTAAAATTCATTTTTAAGAGATAAAATCGATGTTTTCGGACCACTTTAGTTGTACTATACCAATGCTATCTCTTAAGATAGAAAATTGGTCCTCCAGGAGTGGTTTGGTGAAGATATCCGCCAGTTGTTCTTTAGTGGAAACATATTCAATATGAATTTCCTTATTTTGAACAAGATCACGAATGAATGATGTTTAATGTCAATATGTTTTGATCTAGAGTGTTGAATGGGATTCTTGGTTAGATTAATGGCACTGGTGTTATCACATTTAATGGATACACACCCAAAATCTAAACCAAAATCAATGAGAGTGTGTTTCATCCAAAGGATTTGTGAGCAACAACTTCCGGCAGCTATGTATTCGGCTTCCTCCGTTGATAGTGATACGGAAGATTGTTTTATATTAAACCATGATACAAGAGATTTTCCTAAGAATTGACATGTTCAACTTGTACTTTTCCTATCAACTTTACACACGGCGAAGTCGGCATCGATGAACCCTACTAATTCAAATGTGTTTGTCCTAGGATACCATAAACCATGTTCTATTGTTCCTTTAAGGTATCTTAGTATTCTTTTTACAGCCAAGAGGTGAGATTGTTTAGCACACGATTGAAATCTAGCACATAAGCACACAGCATACATAATATCCGGTCTACTAGCAGTCAAGTATAGCAAGCTTCCTATCATTCCCCTATATTGTGTTTCATCAACTTTCACACCATTTTCATCTTAATCTAACTTAGTTGAAGTACTCATAGGTGTTCCATTTTGTTTTGATTCTTCCATACCAAATTTTGTAAGTAACTCTTTAGTGTACTTTTCTTGACTTATGAAAATTCCATCATCCATTTGTTTTATTTGTAACCCAAGAAAGAAAGTTAATTCTCCAATCATACTCATCTCAAATTCATCTTTCATTAAATTTGAAAATTCTTCACATAATGATTCATTTGAGGCACCAAAAATAATATCATCAACATATATTTGAACAATAAGTAATTCATCATCATAATGCTTTGTAAACAATGTAGTATCTATTATTCCCTTGTGAAAGTTCTTTTCTATTAGAAATCTACTAAGTCTTTCATACCAAGCTCTAGGAGCTTGTTTTAATCCATATAGTGCTTTGACCAATTTATATACATGATTAGGGAACTTATTGTTTTCAAAACCGGGAGGTTGTTCTACATATACTTCCTCTTGAATGAATCCATTTAAGAATGCACTTTTAACATCCATTTGAAAGAGTTTGAATCCTTTAAAACAAGCATATGCAAGTAACATTCGGATAGACTCAAGCCTTGCTACGGGAGCAAAGGTTTCATCATAGTCTATGCCTTCCTCTTGCCTATACCCTTGAGCCACCAATCTAGCTTTATTTCTTACTATGTTTCCTACTTCATTTAATTTGTTCCTAAAGATCCATTTAGTTCCTATAATTGAAGTGTCTTTAGGCCTTTCTACTAGATTCCACACTTTATTTCTTTCAAATTGATTTAATTCTTCTTGCATAGCTATGATCCAATTATCATCTTTTAAGGCTTCATTTATGTCTTTTGGCTCAATTTGTGGAGAGGAATACCAAATTATTACTAGATGCAAAGAAGACCTAGTTGTTGACTCCTCTAGATGGACTTCCTTATGATTAAGTTTTTAGGATGACTTTGGATGAATTTCCAAGCTATTGGAAGATCATCTTTTGTGGATTATTATCTACATTTTGAATATTTTCTTTGGATCAATTTCTGAGATGAATTGTGTCTAGTTCAATTTTATCTTGCTCATTAGATGGATTTTCTTCTATTCCTATTTCTTCATCACTTCTTCATGATTTTACTTGTGTCACCTTCATCAAAGTTTACATGAATTGCCTTTTCTATTATCATGGTTCTTTTGTTATACACTCTATATGCTTTTCTAATTTCGGAATATCTAAAAATACTCCTTCATCCGATTCTTATCAAATTTTTCCCAAGGTATCTTTTACATTAAGAATGAAGCATTTACAACCAAAGAATTTAAAAATATCAACATTTGAGTTTTCTTAATACTAATTCATATGGAGTTTTCTTCAATAATGGTATAATTAAAGCACGGTTCATGACATAAACATGCGGTGGTTAACCGCTTCGGCCCAAAGTATTTAGGCAAGTCATTTTCACAAAGCATAGTTCTAGCCATTTCTTGAAGTGTTCTATTCTTTCTTTCAACTACTCCATTTTGTTGTGGTGATTTGACTACTGAAAAATTATGTGTAATACCATTTTCATCACAATGATTTATAAAGTTCTCATTTACAAATTCGATTCCATTATCACTTCTAATTTTCACCACATTTAAGCTTAACTCATTTTGAACCTTTTTAAATAGTCTAGCATATTCTTTAAATGTATCACTTTTATGTGCCAAAAATATAACCCAAGTGTACCTAGAACAGTCATCTACTATCACAAAAACATATCTTTTGCCACCTAAACTTGTAGTTTGTGACGGTCCAAATAAGTTCATATGTATCAATTCTAAGGGTTTTGAAGTTGTCACCATGTTCTTAGGTTTGAATGTATTTTTAGTTTGTTTTCCAAATTGACATGAATCACACACTTTATATTTTTCATATTTTTGTTTAGGTAGACCTCTAACTAGTTCTTTAGCAACTAGATTATTTATGTGATCTATTCCCACATGAGCTAATCTCCTATGCCACAACCAAGTTATATCATTCTCCACACTAAGACATTGCATATCTTGTTCCATAATATCACACAAATGAAGAGTGTATACATTGTTGTGTCTAGATCCGGTAAGAATTACTTTACCATCTATTGGATCAACGACTAAGCATTTTTCACGTTTAAACCACACATCAAGATCTTTATCACATATTTGACTTATGCTAATCAAATTGAATTTCAAGTCATCAATCAAAAGCACATTTTCAATCACATTGCTATTATTGTTTGCTACATTACCAATCCCAAGTATTTTTCCCTTTTTATCATTTCCAAAGGTGACATGTCCCTTACTTCTAGCTTTCAAGTTATTAAGCAATAAGGGATTACCGGTCATGTGTCTTGAGCATCCACTATCAAGGAACCATTTTGTATCCAAAATTGTATTTTTTAAACATACCTACATTCAAGAATCAATTTGTGACTTTAACCACTCAAGCTTTCATAACATTGATATCTTTCTTTATCCATGTTTTTAATCCATTGTTAACTTCCATTCTAGCAAAGCATTTCCTTGAGGTATGTCCCTTTTTACAACAATAATCACATATTACATGATATTTAAAAGAATGTGAAGTCTTATAATAAGGATAAGACCAGCATTGATAAACCTAGGTTCCAAGTTATATCTTTCATATCCATGACTTTGGTTATGTGAGTTATGCATTCCATACCTATAGGGTTGACGAGGTCTAGTTCTAAAATTCTTCACTCCTTTCTCATGATTATGTGATAAATGAGTAATTTTCACCGGTTTGGAGTTGGAGCTTTGACCTACATCATATGAATATCCTAATCCATACTTACTATTTCCCATTCTTTGAATTCCTAAAAGTATTTCTAAGTTATTCTTGCCTTGAGTGAATTTAGCTAAACAGTCATTAAGGTCTTCGATTCTCTTTCTTACTCCTACATGTTCTTTCTTAACTTCATCATACTTTTTACCCTCTTCCCTAATCTTATTACTTTCTATGGTTAACTTTTCATTTTCTGTTTTTAATATACAGTTTTCTTTTACTACACAATCATACTTAGTGATCAACTCTTGATTACATGAAGTGACTTCTTCCACTTTTGCCTTAAGCTTTTTGTTTTGAATTTTAGTTTTCTTTAACTCATCTACCAACTTAGCAATGTACAGCTCAAGTTCATCTTGATCATTACCATTATCATCATCATCATCACTAGAAGAAAGACTTACCTCATGGTCTTCAAATCCCATAAAGCACATGTTAGCAACTCTTTCTTCTTCTCCTTCGTTCCTCTTGGATATTCGGTCATCATCCATGTGACTTGAAGCTTCTTCCTTTACCCTTTTTGTCTTGTTTGAACTCCTTCTTTCTTCTTTGAGGCACATCTGCAATAAAATGTCCAGGTTGTTACATTCATAACATTTATTGACTTTTGATGTTTCCCCCTTTTCTTTCATCCAATCTTTGCTCTTGAAGTTCCTTTCTTTATTAAACTTGTTTTTCCTACTTTGGATCATCCTAGATAGCTTTCTAGTAAGAAAAACAAGATCATAATCATCTTGTTCATTTATATCTTCCTCATCTTCTTCATCATCATTCTCATTCTTTAACACTTTAAGTGCTATGTTCTTCCTAGCATTAGTGTCTTCTTCTTTTTGAGTTTTAGATTTAATCTTCAACTCATATGACATAAGTGAACTAATTAGTTGATCTATGGGTAGTTCTCTCAGATTTTTAGCTTCTTCAATAGCTATGGCTTTTGACTCCCATTCCTTAGGTAATGAATTTAAGATTTTTCTGTTTTGTTCACCTAAGGGGTAGATTTTTCCTAGATTCTCCAAATCCTTAATTATGCTATTGAATCTACAAAATATTTTATCTATGGATTCATTGCTATCCATTTTAAAGCTTTCATATTGTGTTACTAGCAATGATTTCTTTTCTTCTTTTATATCTTCGGTTCCCTCATGAATCTCCCTAAGTTTCTTCCAAATATAATGTGCATTTTTACATCCTTTAACTCTACTTGATTCATTAACATCTAGTGAGTTATATAAGGCATTTGTGGCTTTAGCATTTAGTGTGAGGTTTCTCCTATCGGTTTCAGTGAGTTCACTCCTTTTCTTTTCTCTAGTTTCATCCCCTATAGTTATCTCAGCCTTATAAGGTCCTTCTTCTACAATATACCACATCTCAATATCAATGGATTTGAGATAAATTTCCATTCTATCTCTCCAACTGCTGTAGTTGGTTCCATTAAACATTGGAGGCCTAGAGATAGATTGTCCCTCCATAAACATATCATTGTTTGTTGCCATAATCTTTACTCTAAGGTTGTTAAGCCTAAGCAAATAGAGACCAAGCTTTGATACCAATTGTTAGCTCTAAGGCAACCTAAGAGGGGGGGTGAATTAGGTTTCAAAAAATTCTGTAACTCATCAATTCAAATTCAACCACAATTAGTGACTTGTGTGAATTGTATCAAGTGTAATATCCAGCAATATTGAATTAGAAACACAATGAATGAATACTTCAATTCAATTACAGTTATATCAAAGCATGAACAATATGAAATAAGAGTAGAAACTGAAAGCAATAAAGAGCAATGACATAATCAATTTAGACTGATTCAAGTCTCCCCCTTGGAGCACTCTACATCTCACTACCTCCAGGGGTTTTCCAACTTAGGATTTTAACTCTTCACTATGAACTGATCTCCTTTCAGTGGTGAGATCAAAAGAACCACTTTTACAACCTACAAGGTTCAACCTTCTCACTAGCTATCGCAAGCTTGAGTTCTAGGTTTTACTCTCCCTGAGAAACCTTTCAATCGCTCACAACGCTTGTATTAAAGAAGAAACATTAACCCTCAATTTGGGTGGATAAGATGAAGTGAAGCTCACAGAATGATTCCTACAACAAAAATTACAACTCAACTATATAGCTCAAGAATGATATGAAATACTCAATAAAGGCTCAAGAACTTTTAATCTTTTGTGTCTTGAGAAATCAAAGTGAAATACAAGAGTTGTAGAGAGTGTTTTTTTAGATTGAGAGCTTAGGAAATCAAGTGTTGTATATCTTCAACGCTCATGTGTTGGCTTGTATTTAACATCTCTCAAATAGAGTTGTACAAAAAAAACTGTAATATGTTTGACTTTTCAAAACTAGCCGTTATTTGAAAAATTGAGTTTCGGACGCTAGTTTCGGACTCTGGGAGGCGTCCGAACCTAAGTTTCGGACGGCCAAAACTTTCCTGAGGTGTCTGAACCTAAACTACTGAGAGCTTGATTTTTCACCAGAGTTTCGGATGGTCAAAAGGCGTCCGAACCACAGTTTGGGACGTCCGAAACTCTGCCCTCAACGTCCGATCCTATTTTTCTCAAACTTGTTTTCAATTTTAGTTTTTCAAATCATTTGTGCAACTTTGTGTGACTTTGTGCAATTATGTTTCTCACTTTTTAAAATGTATTTGAAGACTACTAACGTTTGGAAATCATTTTTACTTGAGCCTTAAAGGATTAAAACAATTTCTTGAGCTATTTACATAATTAGGGTTTAGGGGTTGGGAAATGACCTAATTTACCAACTTTGTATCTTTTGCACTTCCAATTATTTCTTCATGCACTAAAGCTCTATGCTTGGCTTCTCTTGAATATCTATCACATTGAGACACTTTTTCGAACCATTAGCATAAACATAATTGTTTGTTAAACATCAAAATAAGTAAGATTAAGACCCTAGGTCTTTACACTTATTGATTCACAGGTGAAGATGTAAATCATTTGATCTACACTTCGTTGTCCACTGTCTCTATTTACTTGTTCATTCATTCTTACATTTTTTATAATTTATAATTTGAATTAAGAAAATGAATCCCATCTCATTATTCTCTTAAGATTATTGTGTCTACATATTTACATCGAGGACATATTTTCAATTTATATGAAACATTGTGTGTGAATGTGATGTTTTGAATTAGATTTTGAATACCCCACTTGAATGGAAAATGAACTCAAGTAAGTATAAATGATTTGATCCAACATTTGAATACTTTTTTTATTCAAAGCGATAATTTTATTATATACATGAATTTGTACAACCAGCTAAATAGTTGAAGAAAAGTGCACTGTTATATACATGAATTTGAATGCTTGACAAACATTACTCCTACACTATCTCTGTTTTTCTTTACATTTTAAAACAGTTATTTATGCCTTGAAAACATTCAATTGATTCTCAATTGGTTCCTTACACTACAATTAAGATTGGGCTATTACTCAATTTGTATGCCATGTTTTAATTCTTTAGAGCATTAATTAGACACAAAAATTATATGAACCACATTAATATATAAAACATGAATCAAATAGTTGATGGTACGTATCCACGTGTACGTTTATAAAATAGAATTTTATTGTATGAATAGTAAATTAATACATCTAGACGAGAAAGTATTACAAAAATAATTGATCATTCATTAAAAAAAATATAAAATTGATATATTTTAACTAGGCAAAAAAAATAATCCTATTTTGAGAATAAACTCCCGAATACAGCCCTCAGTTTTGTGCCTTCGTTAACTGCTTTGTTCACTGTTTTAAGAATAAGTTTTGTTTTGTCTCAATATTGTCCTAATAAGCCTTTGGTTTTTGCACTTTTTCCTTCCAATATTTTGCGAGTTTGGTTTAATTTTTGTTTTCGAATTAATTATTGGATCCTATTATCATAATGGTATCAAAGCCAGGCTCTATAATCTCAACAAAAGATTCGTTTGGCGAAAGAAAATTGAACAAGATATTGCTCAAGGTGTGCCAATTGAAAATTTTTCATCGAAGGCATAAAGAATGGTAGAGATTAAAATGGTGAAGAAAAGAGAGCAAAGGGCTTTTTCATTGACCCTGAAGGGACAGGGCTAAAAAGCGTTTTGTTGTGGTCTTGGAAGAAAGGGGTCTCCTCCAAGAATTGAATTCAATGCCTAATATTCCTTCTGAGCATAACTTGGAGAAGAAAGCTTCGAAAGCAATGGCAGCCATGGAGGAGGAATTTGATTCAATATTAGGCTCAACTGATGAAATTAACCTTGATTCACAGCTTTACTGGCACAGTCCAAGAAAACCCAAGTATTTGAATCGCATTTATACCGATTATGAGTGGAATAAATACAATCGAACTCATTATGATCGTCGTAACCCACCGCCTAAGATTGTACAGGGATACAAGTTTAATGTTTTCTATCCCGATCTTGTTGATAAAAGGGAAAACTCCAACCTACGCCATTGACAAGGTTGGTGATAGTTTGGAGACATGCATCATCCGATTCCATGCTGTACCGCCTTACCAAGACTTTAATTAGATAGCATATTTTTATATGAGTGCAAAAAAATAGCACGAAAATAGTCACCGATGGCAAGTAACTCAGAAAAAAATGTCATTTTAAAATTTTGTAACTTTTCTATTTTTTACATGATTCATTAGATAGAATATTTCAATTTGATATGAATGGAAAAAAAAGACATGAAAATGGTCACCGGTTGTAAGTTTTTTAAATTTCCCATTTTATGAAAAGAAAAACAAGTGTGAGCAAAATAAGGTTATTTTGCAAAAAATTTTCCCATTTTTTTAAACAATTCATTTGATAGCATATCGCAATTTGATATAAGTGCAAAAAACAGTACAAAAACGGCCACTGGTGACATGTTTTTGAAATTTTCCGTTTTATGGAAAAAAAAAAACGTATGCTATAACTCACAAAAAATGGTCATTTTTAAACAATTTTAAATTTTTTATTTTTTACACCATTCATTAGATAGTATATCCCATTTTGATATGAGTGCAAAAAATAGCACGAAAATGGCCACCGACAGCAAGTTTTAGAAATTTACTGTTTTGGTTAAGAAACGAGTTTTGTAACCCACAAAAATAATAATTTTTCAAAATTTCTATCTCTCTTTTTTACACTATTCATTAGATAGAACATCGCGCCATTTGATATTAATAAAAAAATGATACGAAAACAGCTACCAACGACAAGTTTTTTAAATTTGCCATTTTTGGCAAAAACACGTGTGCTATATCCCACAAAAATGGTCATTTTTCAAAATTTTAACTTTCCCGTTTTTACAACATTTATTAGATAGCACATTAAAATTTTATATCATTGCAAAAAAGGCACGAAAACGGCCACAGGTGGCAAGTTTTTTAAATTTGCCATTTTTGGGAAAAAAACGTGTGCTGTAACCCACAAAAAATGGTAATTTTTAAAAATTCTGTCTTTCCATTTTTTACACCATTCATTATATAGCACATTGCAATTTGACATAAGTGCAAAAATGGACCAAGAACAGCCACTGCCAAAAAGTTTTCAAAATTTGCCATTTTATGAAAAAAAACATGTAACCCACAAAAAATGGTAATATCCCGTGTTTTACATCATTCATTAGATTGCACATCGTCATTTGATTTTAGTGAAAAAACAACACGAAAACAGTCATCGGTGGCAAGTTTTTAAAATTTACCATTTTTATGAAAAAACAACGTGTGCTATAACCTACAAAAATGGTCATTTTTCAAAAAATTTAAATTTTAAATTTTTTTACACCAATTAAAAGATAACATATCACAATTTGATATGAGTGTAAAAAATAGCACAAAAATGGCCACCGGTGGCAAGTATTTTAAATTTGCCATTTTACGGAAAAAAATATGTGCTATAACCTAAAAAAATGATAATTTTTAAAAAATTTCAACTTTCCCAGTTTTTTACACCATTGATTAGATAGTATATTAAAATTTTATATGCGTGTAAAAAATGGCACGAAAATGGTCACCGGTGGAAACTTTTCGAAATTTGTCATTTTAGGCAAAAAAACGTGTGCTATATACCGCAAAATTGTCATTTTTCAAAATTTTTAACTTTTCTATTTTTTTACACCATTCCTTACATAGCACATCGCAATTTGATATGAGTGCAAAAATCGGCACGTAATCGGCCACCAATGATAAGTTTTTAAAATTTGCCGTTTTGGGGAAAAAATGTGTGCTATAACCCGCAAAAAATGGTCATTTTTCAAAATTTTTGCACTATTCATTAGATAGCATATCGGAATTTGATATGAGTGCAAAAAAAGGCACGACAACGGCAACCAGTGGCCAAGTTTTCGAAATTTTCCATTTTATGAAAAAAAACATGTGCTATAACCAAAAAAATGGTCATTTTTAAAAACTTTTAAATTTATCAATTTTTACACCATTCATTAGATAACACATCGCAATTTGATATGAATGCAAAAAATGGCACGAACATAGCCACCTGTGGCAAGTTTTCGAAATTTGCCGTTTTGGGCAAAAAAATGTGTAATATGACAAATCGAAAATGTCATTTTAAAATTTTTTGACTTTAACTTTTTTTAGACCATTCATTAGATTGCATATCTAAATTTGATATGAGTGCAAAAAGTAGCACAAAAACGGCCACTAATGACAAGTTTTTGAAATATGCTATTTTGGGGAAAAAAAATTGTGCCTAACCCACAACAAATGGTCATTTTTAAAAAGTTTTAAATTTTCAATTTGTTTATACTTTTCATTAGATAGCATATCACAATTTGATAATAGTGCAAAAAAAATAGCACGAAAATGGCCACCGGTGGCACGTTTTTTAAATTTTCCATTTTACTTTAAAAAACGTGTGCTATAATCTAAAAAAAGATAAGTTAAAATAAATTATTTTCCCATTTTTTACACCATTAATTAGATAGCATATTACAATTTCATGTGAGTGAAAAAAACAGTACGAAAATGGCCACCAGTGGCAAGTTTTTGAAATGTGTTGTTTTGGGCAAAAAAATGTGTGTGATATAACCAGCAAACATGGTCATTTTTCATGTAATGGAGTAGTACTCCGAATCTATGATTCATATGATTGTAAAGGTGTGGTCGGGTATAGCCGGCACCGTATTTTGCTCACTATGATATAAAATTTCCTTTTTGTTCAAAAAAAAAACATAGTCATTTTTCAAAAGTTTTAACTTTTCCATTTTTTTTACATCATTCTAGCAGATCGCAATTTGACATGAGTGCAAAAATTGACACGTAATCGGCCAACAGTGGCAAGTTCTTCAAATTTACCGCTTTGGAGAAAAAAAGTTGTGTTATAACTCACAAAAAATGGTCATTTTTTAAAATTTTTAACTTTCTAATTTTTTTGCACCATTCATTAGATGGCATATCGCAATTTGATATGAATGCAAAAAAGGCATGACAGGGGCCACCAGTGGCAACTTTTCGAAATTTGTCATTTTATGAAAAACAAAACGTGTGCTAAAACAAAAAAATGTTCGTTTTTTAAAATTTTTAAATTTCGCAAATTTTACACAATTCATTAGATAGCACATCGCAATTTGATATGAGTGCAAAAAATGGCACGAAAATAACCACCTGTAGCAAGTTTTCAAAATTTGCCGTTTTGGGCAAAAAAACGTGTGCTATAACCAACCAAAAATGTCATTTTAAAAAAATTTTAACTTTCACTTTTTTACACCATTCATTAGACAACATATTACAATTTTATGTTAGTGCAAAAAACGGCTACCGGCGGCAATTTTTAAAATTTGCCATTTTATTAAAAAAAAAGGTGTTTTATAACCCACAAAAAACGGTCATTTTTCAAAAATTTTAAATTTTCTATTTTTTTACACCATTCATTAGATAACATATCGCAATTTGATATGAGTACAAAAACCAGCAAGTAATCGGTCATTAGTGGCAAGTTTTTGAAATTTCCCATTTTGGGGAAAAAAATGTGTCTATAACCCAAAAAAATGGTCATTTTTTAAAATTTTTAACTTTCCAATTTTTTTGCACCATTCATTAGACAGCATATCGCGATTTGATATGAGTGCAAAAATGGCACAACAACGGCCACCAATGGCAAGTTTTCGAAATTTGACGTTTTATGAAAAATAAAACATGTGCTATTACAAAAAAATGTCATTTAAAAAAAAAAATTAATTTCTCATTTTTTACACCATTCATTAGATAGCACATCTCAATTTGATATGAGTGCAAAAATGGCACGAAAATTGCCACCTGCGACAAGTTTTGAAATTTGCCATTTTGGAAAAAAAAACGTGTGCTATGACCAACAAAAATGTCATTTTTCAAATTTTTTAACTTTCACATTTTTTACACCATTCATTAGATAGCATATCTCAATTTGATGTGAGTACAAAAAATAGCACAAAAACGGCTACTAATGACTTTCGGGGGAAAAATGTGTGTTATAACCCACAAGAAATTGTCATTTTTCAAAATTTTTAACTTTCTTATTTCTTACACCATTCATTAGATAGCATATAATTGCGCGAAATCAGCTATACAGGCACCAGAAGCAGAAGACCGATGAAGAAGAAATAGTTTAGCACCTAATTAAAACCCTGAAAAAGATGGGATGAAATTAGTTGACATGAAGCTTTTGATGACCTATTCCCTACAAAAGTACAAAAGGACAAAAGGTTTGCCTTTTCTTCTTTTTTTTTAAGAATTTTCGGTTTTCCGTTTCCGATTACTTTTATTAAATAATTATTTGTTTTAAAGTTAATTTTTTTATTTTATTTTCTTATATTAAAGAAGTGTCCAATTCGGTTTAATTAAATCACTTAATGGTAGTTAACATATTAAACTAATTATTCTTAAATTATAAAATTAAAGGAGTTAAATGTTGTAATTAAAACTACAATACATGAGTGTTAAATTAAAGGAGCTAAATGTTGTAATTAAAACTACAATGTATGACTGTGGATTAACCGAACAAAAGTATAAGAGGTTTATTGAATTTTACCCTAACATATAAGTTGATGAGACCGGTTAATGAGTTGACCCAGGTCGATCAACATTTAAATGTTCAGCTTGTTGATTGGTATAATTAACTTATAATTTTGTTATTTTTTATAATAAAATTAAATATTACTAATATAAATAAGATTTTCTACAAAAAAGTTTTTAAAAAATAATCAATTTAAACACCTATTTTTTGAAAATAATTATATATATATATTTAATTTTTAAAAGAGTGATGGTATGCAAAGTAAAAAATTTCAATGAAACATCAGTGAATGATGCGGACCAATTTGTGATAAATATGTGTCACTTAATGAGAGCAGTTGCCTACACATGTTTATCGCCAATTGGACCACATCATTTAATTTATACTTTCATTTAGATTTTTCCGTCAGCAAAAGGAAATTGCGAAAACTATTGTGCAATTGTGGCATATAAGCGACGTGATACGCGAATCTTTTTTTTGATGCCCTACTGTTGGTAAACTTTATATGGTAATATTTTATACTTTATACGCTAATATGCTAATTTTTTATACGTTACTTTAATTTTTTATACGCTAAGTTTTTATAATTTATACGCTAAAATAAGAATCAATGCGCTAAAGTAAAAAATTGAAACGTTAAGTTTTTATACGAAAATTTTTTAAATTTCATACGAGCGTCGTATAATGTGTTGGTTGTACAAGAGAATGCCCAAAAGAAAAATATCAAAATATATATTCAAAGTCTCCGGCCTCTTTCTTAGTCTCCGGCCCCTTTCCTTTTAAATTTTGGTTGGTGGGTTGTACCTCACCAGCGGTTCAGCAGTTCATGACAATGATAAAAAAATATAATAATAAAGTGGATGAGAAAAGAACATTTGGAATTTGGAAAAGCTGAAATTAACTAATAAAGAAAAGTGAAAGACATTGAACTTATAATCAAAAGGTAAAACATTGATTTCAATTTTGGTAGTTTTGGTACAATAATGTATTAAAATATACTAATACACTTATAACAAGGTATGCCAAGTTAAGATGAGTAACAATTTTTTATAAAAACAGGCTTGTGTTCATCGATCACAGTTCAGAACTCTTGCAATCATCCCAATCAAAAATGGCAGAATTGGCTGAGCCCGTTGTATCTTTTCTCTTAGAAAACATCACTAATTTGTTGGTTGAAGAGGGGAAGTTTTTACATGGGGTGAAAGATCAAGCTGAAGAGCTTCAGTCCGATCTAAAATTGATGCAATCCCTTTTAAAAGATGTTGATGCAAGGCGGGATGAAGCTGCTGTGATTCGTGAATGGATTTCACAAAGCAAAGATCTTTCTTACGAAGCTGAGAATTCCCTTGAAGCTTTTGCATTCAAGATTGCATCCAGAAGGGGAGGAGGAATAGCAAATGTCCTCAAGCGATTTAGTTGCATAGTCAACGAGTGCTACCTGAGGCATAAAATTGGAGTAGAGATTCAAAGCCTGAGCACAAGAGTCTCTAATCTCACCAGACGTTTTCAAGATTATGGAATAAGGAGTATAGTGGAGAAGGGCGGTTCAAGTTCGAGTCATCAGCAACAACAAATGATCAGACGAGCATATTCCCATGTAGAGGAAGATGATTTTGTTGGGCTGGAGAGTGACGTGAAGATGCTGATGCAGCATTTGGTGAGCCAAGATGAGGTAATTAGCCCATTTGGAGTTGTCTCCATTTGTGGGATGGGGGGATTGGGAAAGACCACAATAGCTAGAAAAGTATACAACCATCCAAATGTGAGGCATCATTTTGATGGTTTTGCTTGGGTTTACATATCACAAGAATGGCAAACAAAAGATATCTTGCAGGGAATTTTGGTTAAGATAATTCCTGAGAAGAGAGAAGAAATTGTGAAACTATGGAGAGAAGAGGAGCTGGTCCGACAACTGTACGAGGTTCAGCAGAACAAAAGATGTCTCATAGTTCTTGACGACATTTGGTCGACAAATGTTTGGGATTGTATAAAAAATGCATTCCCAAATAGAGAGAGATCAAAAAGCAAAATATTGCTTACCACTCGGAATAAAAATGTGGCAATCCACGTAGGGCCGAATGGTTTTCACCATGAGCCCCGACTTTTGAGCCATGACGAGAGTTGGGAGCTGCTACGCAAGAAGGCCTTGCGAGATCGATGCACTAATGGTATGTGTTATCTTTCAGTTTAATATTGTTTTTGAATTCCATCGTTGAAGTTTGTTTGTATTGTCATGGCAGTAGATGAATACATTTCTTGTGTGCAGTTCAGTTTCAATGCAGTTTTAAGTCCTAAGAGAGTCTATAATTCTAAGACTTATTTATTCTCTAGACGTATAATGCAAAATGAGAAAAATTGAACAAGCTATGATGAAAAAATGACAGCAATCTAAACTCCTTTTGCTGTGTTTAAATTAAGATTCATTGAATTCGGTTGATGAATTCATTTGGTTGGATCGACATCTTCTAAGGAAAGCTTTGAATTGAATGATTGACAACATTAATGCTTCCTCGTCTGCTTTTCTCGAAGTTTTAGAAATCCTCTTCTATTTGTAACTCAAAACATTTTATGAACAGATCAAACCCATCGATTATATAAAGGATTAGGGGAAACAATAAATAGTACATATATAGCTTTCATGCTTACAACTGAATCTTCATTGTTTTGTATTGTCAATATCTATGAACTTTTTCTAATTACTTGCACAGACAAGAAAGTTTTCATGCTTCTGTCTATGCTAGCTGGTGTTTGCCATTTTAATTATGTAATAGTACCCTTCTGTGGCAAGAGAAAACTTTTTTACCTGCTAATCTACAATGACATAGTCATTACTTTGAGTGAAAAAAGTGGTGACGATAAATATGGTATCCTTCTTCTTCATATGCAGGCTCTGAAGATACACATAAATTAGAAGAGCTTGGAGTTGAAATGGTGAACTATTGTGGGGGGCTTCCATTAGCAATCATTGTTCTTGGAGGAATTCTTGCAACCAAACACGAGTTCAACGAGTGGAAATTTGTGAACCAAAATATCAAATCTTTTCTTAGAAAGAGTGAAACTATTGGACAACGAGGAGAAGTTGAGAAGATATTAGCTTTAAGTTATGATGACTTGCCATACCAATTAAAGCCATGTTTTCTCTATTTAAGCACATATCCTGAAGATAGTGACATTGAAACGGAGACATTGTATCATCTATGGATGGCTGAGGGAATGGTGTCCGAAGAGCATCGAATTGGAGAAGAATCCATGATGGATGTTGCAGAACGGTACTTAAGCGAGCTAGTTAAAAGGTGCATTGTTCAAGTTAAGTTGAAAGAAGGACCTGCCATTAGAAAGTTTGAATCTTGTCGCCTTCATGACCTCATGAGAGACCTGTGTTTGTCCAAGGCAAAAGATGAAAACTTTGTAAAGGTTATTGATTATCGAGAAGGAAACAATAATGAGTTACTAACTTCAACTTCTTCAACTAGTAAATTGCATAGACTTGCCATCTTTCTGAACGAAGAAGATGTATCTAAGTACATCCCCCCAAAGAAAGAAATGATTGAGCACGCTCGGTCCTTGACATTTCGCAGACTTGGAATTGGTGCTTTTGATGGGCTTATGGAAAGTACCCAATTTAGCAACTTCAAGATGCTTAGAGCTTTGACCATTGAGGGCCTAAAACCTTATGGTACAGATAAACTCTACGAGAACATTTGCATCGTCATTGAAACTCGCAAGTTACAAATCGGAAACCTTATCCATTTGCGTTATCTTTGTCTTAGAAACACCAGTTTTGGTATGTTGCCTTCATCCTTAGGAAACTTGGAACATTTGGAAGTTATTGATCTTCGTGGTTTTGATGGATTTTTTATAAGGAATGTCCTGTGGAAGATGAGACAATTGAGGTATCTGTATCTTCCTGGAGATGATGATTTATTTCTCCAGTGTTGTTGTAAGCTGCGACTGGTTGGTTTGAATAATCTTGAGATACTGGTGAACTTCAATACTAAGTATTGTGAGGTTAAATATCTATGCAAGTTAAGTAATCTTCAGGTACTAGAAACATTTGCAGACAAGGAGAATGAGTGTGAAGAAATCGTTAAGTTCGTTTCGAATTCACATTGCTTAAAGCAGGCGAGCTTAGATTTTTCAAACTGTGATTTGGCCAAATCAGAGAAGTGGACAAGTCTTGTAGAGAAATTGTTTCACAGCAATGTTTGTCATATGACTCTAAAGAGTTACTTGGGCATGTTGCCAGAATACAAACCCAACTTCTTTGGAAAACTCACTGAATTGGAGCTTCGTAAGTCTAATATCGAAATAGATTTGATGGGAACACTGGAGAAACTCCCCAACTTACAAAGGCTTTGGTTGAAGGAAGATGCCTTTGTTGGGACAGAGATTATTTGCCGTCGTACAGGGTTTCCTCAACTGAGATTCCTTTCGCTCTGTGGATTGAATAGCTTGAGAGAATGGAGGGTGGAAAATGGAGCTATGGCCAATCTTTCTCGTCTTGAATTTTCAGATTGTAAAAAATTAAAGAAGATCCCAGACGGTTTGCGATTCACTGCCATGCTCAAAGAATTGGTGATCAAAGACATGCCGGGAAAATTCTATGACAGGGTTCGACGTGGAGGAGAGGATTTTGAAGAAGTCCGTCACATACTGTCCATTGTGCTGCCTGATTGAGCCATTCAATTCATTAGCATAAATACATCTGTTGCATTTTCATTCTGTGGAGAGATATCAAGTAATCATTTTTCATTTTCTTTTACCAGGTAATTCGTCTCACTTCTCTCTTTGCTAATTTTTATTCTACGATTTTAGTTGTTGATGTACCTGTTGATTTTTTTCTACTTAATTAGTCTTTTCTCAAACTATCTCTAGTGTGTGTGTGTGTTTTTTTCTTCTCAATTTGCAATCTCACTCATGCTTATTGCATGGATGTACATATTGTATCCCATGCATCTATACATATTTGTGTGCTTGCCATCTACTGCTCCCCCTAGTTTGCTGTTATGCTGTATTTGCCATTGGTGACATTTCTTGTTTCTCGTATTCTTTCTTTTTGGTTAATTCTTTCTTCCTACTCATTGCCAGTTTATCACTCCAATTCCTTTCAATTTCCTTAAAACAAATAGTTGACAAGCCTGCAAATTAAAGACTCTTTACTTTCTTGTGCTTCTGTAGATAAATATATGATTCTTTTCTTGATGGGATTTTCATCCCAAAAAGATTGGTTTTGAACCTTTTTTTCTAAAATCATCCGGAGCATTTATATTTGAATTACTAAACATGTAATTTCATTTTTCTACTTTTGTTTTGCATCAGAACAATGCTGTGAATGCACCTCAAGTACTGATATTTCTTCCTGGTACAATTGAAAAGGCAAATATCTGCTGTTTTTTTGTAGAAATTTCGTAGTCGTCTGGCAAATCAAGTTGGATGCATCCCTTCCCCAACCAATTCTTTTCAGTCCTGGTAAAAATCCTGTTTCGGTCTTCTTTACGGATGCAATATCATGATGTACCTGTGTTGGATTCCTTGAGAGATCATGTATGCCTTTCTCACAATGCAGTAAACAAGTTCATTTTTGGACTCAAATTCTTGTTATAGTACTTCTGATTAAAACTCTGTCTCACTGACTTTATGTGAATGATTGATAGAGAAGCATCACTATTCCTTGCAAGTTCATTATCCATTTTGATATTGTTAATCAATTCCAGACTGAGACCGTGATGGTTCTTCAAGAATCTATAAAAGTTATAACTCCCAGATTAATCATGGTATTGTTTATAATATTGATGATGGCAAAGCCAGTGTTTTAAGCAGAATTCCAGAATCCTGACTGACCAACTTTATTCGTTTTGTTTGCTGCCTCAAAGTCATATGTGCAATGATTAAAGATTCAACGAGTCTCCAAAGCAAATTCCTTGGCATTCAAATGAACATAGTTTTGGAATTATTCAATAAACTTTATTCGATTTAACCTTATAAATCATTGAAAAAAAACATCTTTGAAACCAAATCACTTCTAATTGTTTCTTAAAACATAGGCATAAAGCAGAAATCCCTTTAAAAAACAATCCTTAAAAAATAGTTTTGAGCTTGTTCTTCTCCATTTATTTATTTAAGAAGATTGACTTTCGAGCTTCATTACACTTGTTCATTTTATTATTATTTTTATCTAATGAAAACTTTTAACTACTACACAAATAAAAAATTAGTAATTACAGCAATTCTATGACAATAAAGTGCAATTGATCAATCTAAACATCATAACTCAAGCAGCAAAAATCAAAATAATTCTACTCCAAAATATCACAAGTACTAAAGCAACATCAAAATTTAATATATATCATAAAAACGAACCTTTTCCGAGTTCTTCATATTCACTCGTTTAATTTTTCAATCTTAAAATTATAATAAAAAAACACAAACCAGCCAACACGAATTTGTTCTTGAACTGTTCGGTTAGTTACAGCTCTATTTAGGCATCGATTTTTCAGCATTCGTTTGGATGAAATGTTAATAAAAGCTGCAAAATCCTTGCATTATATATGTTCCCAAAGTGATGAATGGGATATATAGTTGGTGGTTATATTGAAGCGGATGCAACTACGCACACCTCTACAAATGTGTTGATGAGAAATGGATTTGTGCAATGGAAAGATGAAGGTTAAAGGGTTCTATCATCACTAGGGTCCAAGAATAGATTCATTGCTTGTTTCCAAGTTAAAAAGGGAAGATGAACTGAAGGAATAAAGTCCTTGAGTGAATTGGAAGAGTTAAATTAAAGTAGTAAAGGCAAACTGAATGAATGATAATGAGAATCAAAATATCACAAGTACTAAAGCAACAACAAAATTTTTAATATATATCATAAAAACGAGCCTTGACGAACAAGTTCATATTCACTCGTTTAATTTTTCAAGCTTAAACTTATAATCAAACAACACAAACCAGCAACACGAATTTGTTCATGGACTGTTTGGTTAGTTACAGCTCTATTTAGGCATCAATTTGTCGCCGTTCATTTGGATGACATGTTTGTAAAAGCAGCAAAAGTAAGCTGCAAAATCATGCATTGTATATGTTCCCAAACCCCAAGTGATCAAATGAGATAATTGGTGGTTATAATGAAGCGGTTGCAAGTTGCAACTGTACTCCTCTACAAACTCATTTATGAGAAATGGATTTGTGCAATGAAAAAATGAAGGTTAAAGGTTCTATCATCACAAGGGTTCAAGAATAGATTCATACTCGTTTCCATGTTAAAGGGAAGATGAACAAAAGGAGTAAAGTCCTTGAGTGAATTGGAAGAGTTAAATTAAAGTACTAAAGGCGAAGTGAATGATAATGAGAATCATGTTGCTGCTCTAATAAGCAAGGAATTGATTGTTCCTGTTCCTGCTATATTAGTAGCACAAACATATGTTGAGTGAATTTTCTTATGCTTCATTCCTTGCAACAATTGCATACAACATATATACCAACTTCTGTTTTTTTTTTTTACAGTTTCAAACAAATTAATGGCGAATCCTGCAGAGCCTGTTGTATCTTTTCTTCTAGAAAATATCACCAAACTGTTGATTGAAGAAGGCAAATTTCTAGGGGGTGTGAGTGAGCAAGCCGAGCAGCTTCAATCGAAGTTGAGACTAATGCATTCAATGTTGAAAGATGCTGATGCAAGACAAGATGAGGCTGCTGTAATTCATGAGTGGATTGCACAAAGCAAAGATCTTGCTTATGAAGCTGAAAATGCACTTGAACCTTTGCCTTCAAAGTTGCATCCAGAAAGAAGAGGTGTTGTAAATTTCTTGAAGACATTTTCTTGTATCTTGAGCGAATGCTACCTGCGTCACAGAGCAGGCTCAGAGATCCAAAATCTTCACAGCAGAATTACGGATCTTAGCAAAACATTTCAAGAGTAGAAGTATAATGGAGAGGGAAGGTCCAAGTTCTAGGCAACAACTATTGAAGATCAGGCGGACGTATTCCCATGTTGAGGAAGAGGATTTTGTTGGGTTGGAGAGCGATGTACAGATGCTGGTGCAGCTTTTGGTGAATGAAGATGCGGTAAGCCCCTACAAAGTTGTCTCCATTTGTGGGATGGGGGGGTTTGGGAAAGCCACCATCGCTAGAAAAGTATACAACCACCCAAATGTGAGGCAGCATTTTGATGGTTTTGCCTGGGTTTGCATGTCACAACAGTGGCAAACCAAAGATAGCTCACAAGGGATTTTGGTAAAATTAATTCCTGAGAAGACAGAAGATATTATGAAAAATTGGACAGTGGATCAGCTGGTCAGACATCTTTATAGTGCTCAGCAGAACAAAAGCTGTCTAATAGTTCTTGATGACATTTGGTCGACAAATGCTTGGGAATGCATGAAAAATGCCTTTCCAACCGGAGAAAGATCAAGAAGCAAAATATTGTTTACTACTCGGAATAAAGATGTGGCGATCCACATAGGGCCAAATGGTTTCCATCATGAACCTTGACTTCTAAGTCATGATGAAAGTTGGGAGCTACTCCAGAAGAAAGCCTTGAGAGAACGATACGCTCATGGTCATGGTAAGTGAATTTTCAGCTTAATGTTGTTTTGAAATTCTATTGGTCGAATTTATTTTGTCATGGCAGTATATGCATAACATTATGGTTTACATTCCAGTTTGAATGCGTCATCTTGATATGTAATAAAAGAATGAGAAAAATTGAAGCAGATATGAAGGAAAAATGACAGCAATCTAACTCCTTTTGGCTGTGTTGAAATTAAGATTCCTTGAATTCGGTTGAGTTACTTTGCTTGGATCGACAACTTCTCAAGAAAAATGTGAATTGAATGATTAATTATATTGATGCTTTATTGTCTGCTTTTCTCAAAGTTTTCGAAATTCTCTCCTATTTGTAACTCGGAACATTTTTAAATCTACATGAACAGATGAAGTCTTTTGCGATATAAAGTATTAGGGGAAACAATAAATGGTTCATATATAGCTTTCCTGCTTAAAATCGAATCTTCCTTACTTTGCATTTTCAATACCTATGAACTTTGTCTTATTACTTGCACCAGCAACAAAATTTTCATGCTTTTATCTTTTATGTAGTTTATCATGTTAGTGATGTTATGTTGGGCAATTCTTATTTGAGGGAGATACAATGGTAGTATTCTATCTATTACAATAAAACTTTACAAGAAAAGAAACTTTGATAACTATTACATAATAATGCAATAAAAATAGAAATTTATCTATTATAATAAAAATTGCAGTAAAGGATGAACTCTTCAAATTGTGCAGTAAAAATGCATTTTCCTTTAGATTCTATTTGCTCCATTTATTGTGCAATAATTATTTGAGCAAATACTCTTCAGGATAAGATGAAGCATTTAGAATTACATAATGCACATTACATAATTCTAACAACTAAAGACAATGTGCAAGAGATGTCTTTTTCTCAGAATTGTAGATATTCCTTTTCTGAGTGATTCTTTTTCTCATGCTTCTTTTTTTTGTAGAATTTTCAGACTTTTCTTCTCTGTGGAATTCCCATGTAGTTGTTCTTCTGGTAATTAAGACAACTTTCAAAAGTTATAACTAACATAATATGTCTAAATAACTAATTTAAGACACACTACATGTTTTGGGATAAACCTGAATATATGATAATTACCAACCAATTGTAATTATCCAAAAATTTTCTAATGTTTCCCGACGTCGCGACGTGCAAATACCCCCACTTTGCGACGTTCAACTCTAAACAAATTAGAATTGTTGAACTTTCTCCATGCCGCAACGTCAGAAAAATTCAGCATTATTCAGTTTTTCATATTTTTATTGTTTTGATACTTTCAATATTGAAAATATCCAACAATCCTCCACCATTTTCAATATTTGAAAAGCCTTTAAAGAATCACAAATAACTCTTGATAATATATGATTTCAATAATAGTGTCTTTCGATTAAACCACTATTTAAGTACAAGAATCAATAACTAATCATATGAATTGGTAGACAAGCATTGAACCAATCATATATGTGACTAGCCACTTTAACTTGTACACATAGATTCAACACTTCCAAAAGTCGTTTATTTTGCATGGTCTTTTGCATATATCCTTTTATGAGTGTTTACAAAGTTAAGTCCATTAAACTTTGTTGATGCTACAAATCTTACACTCGTATAGGCAAGTTCTTGATGCCTCCACCATTTTTGGCATTTCCAAGACTTGTTAAAAACCTTTTGTTCAACCTCGTTCTCTTGGTGGCAACTCAACATTACACATCTTTTGGGATGATATTTTGTAATGTTGAAATCACTATAATAGTGTACTTTCATTCATTGAATCTAAGACTAGACGTTGTGACTAGCGTCAGATTGAAGTTTCCACTATTAGTGATTTAATAAAATGGACTTCTATCCCTTTAGATGTGTTCATAGTCACATCCTTAATTAATCCTTTTGGTTAAGGATTTTTCAAAATTTTCAATTACTTTTAAACTTCACAAAGTTCATAGTAATTCTTCACTTATGATTAATAATATCAAGTCTTAGACCAATATGTCTAGACTTATTATTGTGCACTTTAGCTAGCATAAATGCACAACCTCTCAATACTTAACTCTATAAAGTATTGGAGTTAGTATCACAATTATTTGATCACATCATTTTAACTATGTCTTATACTAAAGTGTCTAGACATACCATTGTGTATTCACAATATGTTTTAGCTTGTTTTAGCTAACATATATACACAATCTCACACAACACTTAACTTTATACTTTAACAAGCATAAATTCACAAGTGTTTAAGTGCATTACATTTTAACCTTTAAAAGTTGATTAAATTTTTAGCTTTGTAAGCTTCAAACTTTTCAATATCTTTTCCTTTAAAAATGTAATAAACATATTTAGCAAACTTGTGGTTGACCATATTACATTTTAGCTTTTAGAAGTTGATATAGTTTTCCAACTTTGTAGCTTAAAAAACTTTCCAAATCACTTCTACCTTCAAAATGTAATAAAAATTGAAATCACAATTGTTTAATATTACATTAGTACCTTTGGAAGTTGATTTATTAGTTTTTCTAGCTTATAAGCTTAAAACCTTAATCACTTCTCTCTAACAATATAATGGACAATCATATCTAATTTGTACAAGCATTTAATAAAAGTAACATAGTACTTTTACTTATTAAATTAAGTTTGTACACGTTTCTATTTATTTAGTCTATTTTATTTCAATTTAAGAAAATATTTAAAAGTATGTATATGCATTAATTATCATATTTATTCAAACACAAATTTTGTCAACATTACATTGCAAAGTTTAAGAAGTAAATTTTCAAGTCATTAATTTTACAACTTTTCAAATACTTCTTTTTACAATATAATAATTTAACATAGCAAAACTTTTTCAATCATCAAGAAATGTACCACAATACTTTTACTTTTGAAAAATAAATATATGCTATGTACTCAGATATATCATATCTACTTATTTGATTTTCTTCAATAAGAAAATAATTTATCTTGTTATTTTAACAAATATGCAAATTTCTCATTTTCTCTTCTTCTTATAATATGGCAAAAATTATGTTTTATCAACATTTATAAATGTCACACAACATAATCTATTGTGCCATAATAAAAATATTAAATCAAATAAATAATATAAAAAAATAGTTTAAATATTACATTGCAATATTAATTGTATTAAAATATTTGTTCCTTCATGGATTTTAAATTCTTCAAGAATTCATTATTCTTGAGCACACATTCAGTGAAGCCTTTATCAATCTATCAAAGGAATCCCTTTTCCACAATATGTAAATTGAAAATTATTGTAACAAAATTTTTAATAATCATTTTTTTGGATGATTTTCCTTATTGAACACTTTTTTGTTCATCAAATGACATTCTTTTGTAATGTCCTTCTTGTTATAATAAAATCACATTCCCTTTTCCTTTCGTGTTAGATTGATTTACACTTTCCTTTGGCCTCTTGCCTTAGGTAGGCTATTTTAGTTGGCCATTTCAACTCTTCTCACAATGTGTATTTTGTTAGAAAAAATCCTTCTCTTTCTCTTCTTGCTTTACTTGAGGAAATTTATTTCCCTCTATACAACATTCATTTTCTATGCAAATGAATCAAGCAAGATTATCAAGAAACATTCATTCCTTCTTAAATTTCAGATTTCCATGAAATCTTTCAAAGAAGAAAAAAAAAACATTTCCATCCATGTTTAAGGACAAAATTTCTATTATATATATTACTATAATAGTTTCCACAATGCGCAAGTTATGTTGATTAAACTTTTTAGCAAAGTTTCAATTTTAGAAAATTGATTCATCACATACTTGCATTTATCATTTCATAAGTTAAAGAGTTTAAGCCAAGAAAGTCTTACTTGAATATCCTTTCAAGCATGTACCTTTCCATGTGTTCTAGTCCTTTGCTGTAGAACTTTGTAGACACTCCTTTTATCTTATTGTAAGATGGTCTCCATTCCATTCATCCTTTCCAATTTACTAATATTGGAAATCAAGTCCTTTCCTTTTTCTACCATTATTCTACAAATAGAATCTAATGATTGATGGGGAGTTCTTGTTTCAGGGAGATACAATGGTAGTATTCTATTTATTAGATAACTATCTATTACAATAGAACTTTACAAGAAAAGAAACTTTGATAACTATTACATAATACTGCAATAAAAATAAAAATTTATCTATTATAATAAAAATTGCAGTAAAGGATGAGCTCTTCAAATTGTGTAGCAAAAATGCACTTTCCTTTAGATTCTATTTGCTTCCTTTATTGTGCAATAATTATCTGAGCAAATACTCTTTAGAATAAGATGAAGCATTTAGAATTACGTAATGCACTTTACATAATTTTAACAACTAAAGACAATAGAAGAGTTTGTGTAAGAGATGTCTTTTTCTCAGAATAGAACTTCTGCAGATGTTCTTTTTCTGAGTGATTCTTTTTCTCAGGCTTCTTTTCTCTGTGGAATTCCCAGACTTTTCTTCTCTGTGGAATTCCCATGTAGTTGTTCTTCTGATAATTAAGACAACTCCCAACAGTTATAACTAACATAATGTGTTTAAATAACTAATTTAAGACACAATAAATTAACTATATTGCAATAAACTTGAATATATGATAATTACAAACCAATTGTAACTATCCAAAATTTTTCCAATGTTTCCCGACGTCACGTGCAAAGACCCCCATGTTGCGACGTTCAATTCTAAACAAATTAGAATTGTGAAAAACAAATTAGAATTGTTTCACAGTAAGGCACTCCACGTCGCGAAGTCAGAAAATTTTTTAGCAATATTCAGTTTTTCATATTTTTATTGTTTTGATACAATCAATATATCGAACATGTTATAGTATTCTTTTGTGGCATGACAAAACATTTTGACCAGCTAATCTACTTTGTCATAATGATCAGTTCCTTAATGTGAGTGGCGATGATAACGGTATCTTTGTTCTTTCATGTTTAACGTAGGCCCCGAATATTTGAATAGATTAGAAGAGTTAGGAGCGGAAATGGTTAATTATTTTGGGGGGCTTCCATTAGCAGTCGTTGTTCTTGGAGGAATTCTTGCAATCAAACATGAGTTCAAGGAGTGGAAATATGTTTACTAAAATATCAAATCATTTCTTGGAAAAAGCGAGACCATTGGAGAACGAGAAGGAGTTGAGAAGATATTTGCTTTAAGCTACGATGACTTGCCATACCAATTAAAGCCATGTTTTCTCTATTTAAGCATATATCCTGAAGATAGTGACATTGAAACGGAGACATTGTATTAGCTTTGGATGGCGGAGGGAATGGTGTCGGAAGGACATCGAATAGGAGAAGAAACAATGATGGATGTTGCATAATGGTACTTAGGTGAGTTAGTAAAAAGGTGCATTGTCCAAGTAGACTTGAAAGAAGGAGGTGTAATTAGAAAGTTTGAATCATGTCGCCTTCATGACCTCATGAGAGACTTGGGTTTGTCCAAGGAAAAAGATGAAAACTTTGTTAAGGTTATTGATTATCGAGAAGAAAACAATAATGAGTCCTTATGAGATTCAACTAATTCTTCAAGTTGTAAATTGCATAGACTCATCATCTTTATGAATGACAGAGATGTAGCGAAGTACGTTTCCCCAAAGAAAGAAATGATTGAGAATGTTCGGCTCCTGACATTTCGCAGATTGGGAGATGATGATTTTGATAGGCATATAGCAAGTACAAAATTTAACAACTTCAAGATGCTTAAAGCTTTGACCATTGAAGGCCTAAGTCCTAGCCTTGATGATAAGGATAATCTCTTGGATGTCGTCCGCATCATTACTGAAATGTTCAAGGTAGAAATTGGTAAGCTTATCCACTTGCATTATCTTTGTTTGAGAAATTCCAGTTTTGTTATGTTGCCATCATCCTTAGGCAACATGGAACATTTGGAAACCCTTGATCTTCGTGGTTTTGAAGTAGTGTGGATAAGGAATGTCCTATGGAAGTTGAGAAAATTGAGGTATCTGTATCTTCCTGGAGATGATGATTTATTTGTCCAGTGCTGTTGTAAGCTATGGCTGGTTGGGTTGAATAATCTTGAGATACTGGTGAACTTCAATACTAAGTACTGTGAGGTTAATGATCTAGACAAGTTAAGTAAGCTTGAGGTACTAGGAACAATTGCACACAGGGAGAAATAATGGGAAGAAGTTATCAAGTTTGTTTCAAACTCACAGCGCTTAAAGCAGGCAAGACTAATTTTTTGGAGTATTGATGAAGATTCAGAGAAGTATACAAGTGTTGTGGAGAAATTGTTTCACAGCAATGTTGGTCATCTGAGTTTATATGGTTACTTGGGTGTGTTGCCTGCAGAATACAAACCCAACTTCTTTAGAAACCTGGTTGAATTGGAGCTTGGAACTCTGGTATCGAAAGAGACTTGATGGGAACATTGGAGAAACTACCCAACTTACTAACGCTTTGGTTGAAGGAAGATGCCTTTGTTGGAATAGAGATTATTTGCCGTAATGCACACACTTTCACACACTACACATTTTTACACATAGTACACATATTTTCACACACTACACATATTTTACACATACTACACACATTTTCACACACTACACATATTTTACACGTAGTACACACATTTTCACACACTACACATTTTTTCACACACTACATATATTTTACACACACTACACATTTTTTCACACACCACATATTTTACACACACTACACACAATTTCACACACTATACATTTTTTCAAACACTGCACATATTTTACACATACTACATATATTTTCACATACTACACATTTTTTCACACACTACACATAATTTACAAATAGTACACACATTTTCACACACTACACATTTTTACACATAGTACACAAATTTTCACACACTACACATATTTTGCACATAGTACACGCATTTTCACACACTACACATTTTTACACACAGTACACATTTTTATACACTAAACATATTTTACACATAGTACACTACTGTAAAATATGTGTAATGTGTATAAAATATGTAGTGTGTGAAAATATATGTAGTGTGTGAAAATATGTGTAGTATGTGAAAATATGTGTAGTGTGTGAAAATATGTGTAAAATATGTGCAGCGTGTGAAATAATGTGTAGTGTGTGAAAAAATGTGTAGTGTGTGAAAAAATATATAGTGTGTAAAATATGTGTAGTGTGTGAAAATGTGTGTACTATATGTAAAATATGTGTAGTGTGTGAAAATATATGTACTATGTGTAAAATATGTGTAGTGTGTGAAAATATATGTACTATGTGAAAAATATGTATAGGGTGTGAAAATATGTGTAGTGTGTGAAAATATGTGTAGGGTGTGTAAAATATGTATAGTGTGTGAAAATATGTGTACTATAAAGCACTTCATAGCTATGAAGCACTTCATAGCTAAATACCAAAATATTTTGGTATCAAAGCCATTTTATTCAAGTTCTTTATAATTTAAATTCTTAAATTTTAAAATTTACCTAAATTATTAGTAAAGCGTTTAGAATACTGATCTAAGGTTTGGTAAGCAGTGAAGCCTTGTAAATCCGTTGGTAAGCCGTTGCCCAGTGAAGCTTAAGGTGTTCCAGGTCTAGGCACTCCTGTGTTCCCCATACACTCTGTATTCTATTAAGTTGCACTAAGACTTTCAGGTACGTTTTAAATTATGAATTTAAATGCTTTAAAAAAGTTATTTAATATTGGTAAGATTACTGAACAAGTAGATACTAATAATGTTAATCAAAGTCATGAATTAATATTTGATATAAATTCAAAAACAGTAAATTCTGTATATCATATAGGAAATTTAAATTTCAATAATTCATATGCAGTCAAAATACATGAACAAGATTTAACATTTAGAGAAGTTTCAAAAACAATAAGATTAATGTCTAAAGTAGCAATTTTTTTTTAAATTTAAATTATATTAATTAAACGGTTGGTGGGAGATCCACCTTACAAAATATTATCCATCGATCACTGATCCAGAAAGTTGGATTCTTGGTCAATGGACATTAAAACAAAATGGGAACTATTCTTTTTACAAAGTATGTGTTTAAGCAAAGGACTACGAGCAAAAATGGAGGGCCTCTCCATTGGGAGTTACGTACAGAGTCCTACTAATAATGTGTAAAGCCAGGTATTTACAAAATATGGAATCCAATCGCCTCAGCATTCTTCTTGATCTGCAATATGTAAAGAGATGAGGGTGGCTTCCATGTTGCAGCTTCTTGCACTTCTTTCTGCTATTCCGTATTTAGTTGATTCTGGTATGACCATCAGTCTTTGTAAGCTCTTTTGCCAGTCTTATTCTTTTGATCACGGGAATTCCTAGCTTGTCTCTCAGCAGATTCTTGTGGAGCCTTTCCCCAGAATTTTGACCTCGCTGCACTAGTGAATTGGCAGCTTGGTTTTCTTCAGGAGAGCAGTGAGACACCTTGCATTTCCCCTGAATCAGATCCACCTTCCACCAAGAGTTTGCTATCATCCAGCAGTTCTCTCTGGTTCCCTGAATTGCCTTGTGGAAGCCTTGGTGATTTGACTCCAGTATTATGTTTTCCCAGCCATTTTCTCTGCAGAAGCTGATGCCTTGAAAAGCAATGTCCAGCAGTGCATTGTATATAACTGTACCTGCAGGGTTAGTCCATTCATATAAAGCAAAAAATGATTTAATAGTTTCCCCTTGATGATCCCTGATAATACCGGCAGCTGCGATGGAGTTAGAGACTCCCCTGTAAGCCACATTCATCTTTAACCAACCAATTTCAGGAGGTTTCCATTTGCATATAAGTATCCTGTATCTTCTCCTAAAGCTAGTTACAGATCCCCAAAAACAGCCCCAATCCCACCTACTCCAATCTCCTTGATGCATTTTGGTCTTGGTTAAAGTCACCGCAACTTTGAATATTTGTTTAATAGCCTGTTGCACCTCTACCTCTGACCTTCAAACACTGCTAAATTTCGAATCTTCCAATGCTCCCAGCAAATCAGAGAGGGCAGTACCTTCAGTAAGAAATTATGAGCGGCATTAGTGGCAGGAGTTCTCCACCACTTTTGACATACCTGCTTAACAGAGTTTGAATGCTCAAGCACCCCCATTTCTGAGGCAAAAGTCCTCCAGACCTGTCTGACATACAAACAGCTAGCAAAAGAATGGTTAATGCTTTCCTCATTCTGATAACAAAATTGTCATATAGATGGCCCAATAAAATTTAACCTGTGAAGGGACACCCCCAAAGGAATTCTGCCCATGAACAAACTGTACATGAAAAAAGAGGTCTTCCGAGGTAGATGAGGCAGCCAAAATTTGTACCATTCTGGGCTTAAGTCCTGTCTTCTTCTGATTTTCTGATATGCAGTTCTGACGGAGAATTCCCCATTTTAGCTAAGCATCCATTTTAGTTGATCCTGTCCCCCGTACAGGAGAGGGGGCCTTCTGGGTAACCTATCCCTTATGTGTCCATCAAGCTCTGCTATTTTGTGCGTGTCCCAACTTCCATTGTAGATATATTCTTTTAGAGACAAGTTATTATGAACATTAGACTCAGTCAGTAGCCTTCCACTTCCCAGCCAATTGTCAAGCCACATGTGGCAGCAGCCCTCTCCCACCGTCATAGCAATGAACCTTTCTGTCATTTCAGAATATTTTAGCATCCTCCTCCATGTATGTGAATCACCTCTGTGAGATGTTCACTTGAGTGGGTGAGAAGTCCCACAATATCTTGAGTTTGGAAAACTCATGGCCCCACAGTGTACCCCTTTGCAAAATCTCCACCAAAGCTTCATGCTTGGACTGAGTATAAGGTGGTCTTCAAGTGACCTAAACCTGCACCCCTCTCATGATCTCCAACTGGGTGAACATAGCTTCTCCCATTCTAATCCAATGGTAAAGACTTTTGTTCCTTATTCTTCTGCCACAAAAAAGTTCGCAAAGACCAGTCTCTATTGGTTCAGAAACACACTTGGGTGGACTACATGCCATTGTAACATAGATGGGCATGGTAGAAAGTACACTTTTAATTAGGGTAATCCTTCCTCCTTTGGATAAGAAACTTGTGTTCCATGCTTCCGGTTTTATTCCTCACTTTTTGAATAAGCATATCAAAGTGTTTGGCTTTGAGCTTTCCATAGTGTAGAGGAATCCTAAATAAGGAAATAGGCCACAACCCCTTTCTGAAATTTGGTGGTCCCTAACTACAAGGGATTTTTTGTGTCCTGATAGCTTGTGATCGAGATAGAAAGTAGCTCTTCTCCTCATTAATTTTCTGTCCTGACACTGCTTGATAGTGCTCAAATCTTCTATTAATCTATTGCAAGGGATTGCTGGATTAGCCACAGAAAATATCAATGACATCATCACGCATATGCTAGGTGTGATATTTCGTGGCAACCTCTTGGAACACAAGAAATATTGAACGCATCTCCATGGACATGGTTCAGACAATCTAGACAGATTAAGCCCTGATCCCAAGTTATAAACAAGGAAGGGAGAGGGCGATCACCCTGTCTAAGCCCCCGAGTTGTGTTCAACCACCCTTGAGGAGAGCCATTAAATGAGAACCACATCCCAACATTAGAGATTATCTCCAAACTAAGTCGATAATATCTTTCGCCAAAACCAAAATTTCCTCAACACTTGGTAGTAGAGGAATGCCCATTGTTGAAACTCTGTTCATAGCGCCTTCTCCTATGTCAAGTTATAGAAATACTTTACCATTTTTATTTTTAACTGGATTCCAATGGAGGTCATCGAGCTCACTAGCCAACACCATAACTGGCTAATATTTGGTCTCTCCCCCAGGACAAATCCACCTCTGGTTACCACAACTATTATGCCTAAGGTCAATATTTTGCTGAGCATTCTCTTTGCACCTAATACTTTGATAGCACTTTGTTTACATAATTACATAAGCTGATCGGCCTGAAATTTGAAAAGTTAGATGGGTTTGGAATCTTAGGGACAAGTACAATCCAAGTAGCTGATATAGCAGTTGGTAATTCTTCCCTATTTAGAAAGGTAATCACAGCAAGTAGCAGGTCCTCTTTTATTATCTCCCAGGATATCCTGAAGAAATGGCCATTAAATCCATCCGGGCCTGGGGCACTATCTTCCCCTAATGAGAAAACAATCTCTTTTAATTCCTCAATTGAAGGATCTGACAGCAGCGCTTCATTCCATTGAGTAGATATCATCGTTGGTACCATTCCTGGTTTAATGTGTTCTGAGACCTGTCCTGCAGAATATAATTTGGAAAAGTGCATCACTGCTTCTGTGCCAATCTCTTCATCCCCTTCTACCCAATTTCCCAAACTCCCCCTTATCCTGGTAATAGAATTTCTAACCTGCCTTTGCTTTACAGTTGCATGAAAAAAAGCTGTATTTTTATCCCCCTCTTCTACCCATTTTACATTAGCCTTTTGGGCCCAATATCTTTCTTCTCTAAGTGTGGCCTGTTGTAGCTTGGCTGCTGCTTCATTCATCATCTCCCTAGGTAACGGGTTGATGGCATCCTCCATTTCCAATTCTTCCATGTGCTGTTCTGCCTTTTGCACTTCGGATAGGATATTCCCAAAGGTTTCCTTGTTCCACTGTTTCAGCGCTGCTTTGGTCTTTTTAAGTTTTTCAGCAAACACCCTAAGAGGTCTTCCATTGATGGAGGGGATCCATGCTTTCTCTACTACCTTCAAGAACTCATTATGCTGGGTCCAAAAGTTCTAGAGTAGCAATTGATAGATATAAATCTCAAGGATTTAAATATATTCATTATGGTTTAATTAAAGTAGTTATAAAACCTCTGCATAGAATAGGTATAGATAATCCTATTTTTATTGCTTTAAGAGATAAAAGATTTATAGAATATGAAGATTTCATACTTGCATTAATGCAAACTAATATTTGTAATGGAGAAATATCATTTAATTGTGTACCTAATTTCTTAGCTAGTTTAGATGATGAATTAATATTAGATTCATTAATAATGGATATACAAATTGATCAAAATAAGATAGATGCAAGAAGTCGTAGCTTTGTAATTTTATATAAAGTATGTTTTAAATTATTAAAAGCAGAAATAGATCCAAAATTAAAATTAGAACAAACAAGTACAGAAGAAACAATAATATTTGAAGAAGATTCTGAAAAATCTTCAGTATATATTCCTAAAACTTTAAAGTGGAATGAAATAACTATTCCAAAAATGTTTACAATAGTTCCTCAAATACAATCAAAAAATATTCATCAACATAAGACATCAAGAATAGAAAAACAAGAAGATGGTAGTATAACAATACATTTTGATGATATAAGATCAAATAAATATGGAGCAAATATACAACCAGCAAGACATTCAATTTCAGAAATACCTAATATAAGAAAATTATATAATCAAAATACTAATATAGATACAAATCCTGAAATATATTCAATACCAGTTACGGGTAGTCAAAGAATTCATTATAAAGCACCTTTACCAGAAATAATAGATACAACCTCAACATTTATGCCATCAAGAAATAATAGATACAACCTCAACATTTATGCCATCACCAGCTAGATCAGAAATGAAACCAGATTCAATTAATGTTCTTACTAATGAATTTAAACCTAATTATAAATATTTAGATGAAGAATTCAATGAGGATAAGAATATACAAAAAAGACAATGGTATAAAAATTTAGAAGAAGAATTTCAAAAAATACCAAACATTAAATGGGAAGAAGCATTATTAAAACAAAAATTTAATTTTCCCTTCTTTTCATGGTTAGAATATGAAACACAAAATATAGGAAGTAAAAAATTATATATAAAAGATAGTATAAATGTACAAACATCTTTATATAAAAAATGGAATATAATTGGGGGAGAAGTACTAAGTTCAGTACATCCACCTCTTTTAAATATAAAAATTCAAACAACAAAAGGAGAAGTAGTAGCTACTCCATTTAGAGAAGCTAGAGAAGAAAAAGGGGCAGTAGAAATCGAAGATATAAAAAAAATTAATCAACAATTAAATTATTCAAATCAAATACTATCAACAATAGCACATCAAGTAGATTTAGTTCATACAAAAATAGAAACAATTCCAAAAGAAAAAATAAAAGACAAAGAATCAATAATAAAAAACCCTTTTAAAAATAGCAGTTTAAACTTTCCAAATGAAATAGCAAAATCTCATTTTCAAGTAAATGATGTATTTTCAAATTTACAATTCCCAAATAATGAACAAGATACATTACAAAAGATTAAAAAAAAAATTAGAAGAAACCAATCCTAGTACAAGTAAAACAAGTCAAATTCAAAATATTCAATTAACAAACCCAATGCAAGAAAATAATAGTGAAATAGATAGTGAAAAAGAGTTAAGTTCAGAAAATGAAGAAATATATGAACAAATAGATAACATAAAAGATGAATTTAATGAAATAAATAGAATAAGAAAACAGTATAAACCCTATAAGTCGAACAAATACTATAATGATCAGATAAAATGTGCACCATATCAAAGAACAAACTATTATCCAAAATTAACACCTCCAGATTTACAAATAGAAGAGAGAGGAAAATTTAGAGCAACAGAATATGATGGAAGAGCAATATATGAATGGAATGTAGATGGTAAATCAGAATACGAAATCTTAAGAGTATTACAAGAAATGGGAATGGCAAAAGCAGCTTATAGACAACAAAGATTTGATCAAAAAACAACAGCTAGCGCATTCGTTGCAGGTTTTACAGGACAACTAAAAAATTGGTGGGATAATTTACTCACTGCACAAGATAGAGAAGATGTCATGAAACATACAAAAGAAGAAGATGAAAAAGATGTATTAGGAAATATATTAAAAGATGATAAAGGAGAACCAAGAAAAATAAAAGTATCAGATTGTGCGGATTTTTCAATATTTGCACTAACAGTTCATTTTCTAGGAAACGCTTCTCAAGACCAAAAAAGTTCTCAAATATTTTTAATAAATTTAAAATGTCCTACTCTTACTGATTTCAGATGGTATAAAGATATGTTCATTACTTATCTGTATAAAAGACCAGATTGTTTACAACCTTTTTGGAAAGAAAAATTCATTACTGGATTACCAAATTTATTTTCTCAAATAATATTTAATGCTGTAAGAGCATCAACAGGACAAGAAGAAATTAATTTTACTACCTGGACTTTTGGACATTTAATTGCTTTAGTAAAAGAAGAAGGATTAAAATTATGTCAAGAATTAAAATTACAAATTAAATATGGATCAGAAAGAAGAGAATTAGGATCTTTTTGTGAAGCCTTTGGAATCCAAGGAGTAAGAGCTCCGTCAAGAGATAATAAAAGAATTACTTACAATCCACATAAAAAATTCAGGAAATCATATCATAAACAAAATCAAAGTCATATAAATCAAAATGAATATAAACCAAACAGAGAATTTAAGAAAAAGAAATATAGAAAGAAGAAATTAGTTTGCTATAAATGTGGCAAACCAGGCCACATTGCAACTAATTGCAAAACTAAAAAACGAATTAATGAAATATTTAGTAATGACAATGATAAAGAATTAAGAGAAAAACTAATGAAACTTATGATTAGAGATGAATCGGAAGAAAGTGATCAAAATATTAATGAATTACAAACTGATAGTGATAGTGAATATTATTCAGATGAAACATCACCATGTAAATGTATTAATGTTAATACAGAAGAAAAGAATAACAAAGACATTTTATTTGAAATAATAAGTAAAATAAAGGATCCTATAGAATAGAGAGAATATTTAGTTAAATTAAAAGATTTAATTATACAAGAAGATAATAAACCAGAATTTGTTGAAGCATTTAATTTAACTACTCTATATAATACATATTCATATTCATCAATTTCAGGAGTTTGTGATAAAACAACAAATAAACAAGAAGAATTAAAAGAATTAAAAATAGAAATGAAAGAAATAAAAAAACGATATAAAAAATTTACAATTACAAAATTTAGAAATTCAAGCAAAAATGATAATACAAAATCAAGATAAAATAGATAATGAAGAGACAATAGAAAGTAGTAATAAAGGAAAAGGTATTCAAATAGAAGAAAAAGATAACAAAGAATATTTAAATGTAATTAATAAAGTTAATATTGAAAAATGGTATGTTTTTGTCACAATAGGAGTTCAAGATTTTAATACAACATGTGTAGCTTTAATAGATAGTGGAGCAGATCAAAGTTGTATAAAAACAGGAATAATACCATTAAAATATTGTTCAAAAACTAATCAAAAATTACTAACAGCAAATGGAACCCCATTAATAATTAAAAGTAAATTATCAAATGGATTTATTTGTAATAATAATTATTGTTTTAAACATTCTTTTATTATTATAGATGATTTAACTAATGATGTAATATTAGAAAATCCTTTTTTATATCAAATCACTCCTTTTAAAAAGACAACTGAAGGATTAAATATAAATATTATGGGAAATAAGATAACATTTCAATTTATAACTCAAGTTAGACAAAAAGAATTAAATATGTTACAAAAAATATTATATTTAAACAAATCAAAGAAAAAGAAATACAAATTTTATTAATAAAAGAAGAAATTACGTATAATCAAATTGAATTACAATTACAAAGGGAAGAAATAGTCAATAAAATCAAAGAAATACAATTAAAATTTACAAATACAATATGTGCAGAACATCCCTCTGCATTCTGGTCAAGAAAAACTCATATTATAGAATTACCTTATGAAAAAGACTTCAATGAAAAAGAAATACCAACAAAAGCAAGACCAATACAAATGCGCGCTGAATTAGTACAACATTGCAGAAAAGAAATAGAGAACCTATTAGATAAAAAGCTAATAAGAAAATCAAAATCTCCATGGAGCTGTCCAGCATTCTATGTTAATAATCAAGCTGAAAAAGAAAGAGGAGTTCCAAGATTAGTCATAAATTACAAACTATTAAATAAAGCATTAAAATGGATAAGATACCCAATACCTAATAAAAAAGATTTATTAAGTAGATTATATAATGCAAAAATTTACTCTAAGTTTGATTTAAAATCAAAATATTGGCAAATTCAAATAACGGAAAAGGATAGATATAAAACAGCATTCACAGTACCATTTGGACACTTTGAATGGAATGTAATGCCTTTTGGATTGAAAAATGCACCCTCTGAATTTCAAAATATTATGAATGATATATTTTCAGTATATACTTTTATGATAGTATATATAGATGATATTTTAGTATTTTCAAAATCAATTGATGAACATTTTAGGCATTTGCATATATTTTCAAAAATAGTAGTTCAAAATGGATTAGTTATATCAGCTTCAAAAATGAAATTATTCCAAACAAACATAAGATTTTTAGGACATGATATTAATAAAGGTACTATTAAACCCATTAATAGAGCCTTAGAGTTTGGTGAAAAATTCCCAGATGAAATTAAAGATAAAAATCAATTACAAAGATTTTTAGGATGCCTTAATTATGTTGCAGATTTTTTCCCAAATTTAAGAACTTTATGTGCACCATTATATGAAAGATTAAAAAAGAATCCATCTCCGTGGTAAAAAATACATACTAAAATAGTTAAAGAAGCAAAAGAAAAACTTAAATCATTACCATGTTTAGGAATTCCACACCCAGATGCATTTATGATAGTAGAAACCGATGCATCAGAAATAGGATATGGAGGAATTCTAAAGCAAAAATTAAATAATAAAACTCAATTAGTTAGATATATGTCTAAAGTATGGTCAGGTTCTCAAAAGAATTACTCAACAGTTAAAAAAGAATTGTTAGCAATAGTCTTAAGTATATCTAAATTTCAAGATGATTTATATAATAAAATTTTTTTATTAAGAATAGACTGTAAATCAGCTAAAGATATAATTCAAAAGATATTGAGAATTTAGTTTCTAAACAGATATTTGCACGATGGCAAGGTATTTTGTCAGTATTTGATTTTGATATTGAATACATAAAAGGGGAAGAAAATTCATTGCCAGATTTTCTAACAAGATAATTTTTTACAGGAAAAATTCAAAAAGATGGCAAATAAAGGAGAGTCATCATTCTCATTCAAAAATCACAAAAAACAAACAGCAGCAGACTATATGTCAAAGGTGAATACTCCAAGACCCTTATCCCCAGTCATTCAAACATCAAATAAATTTGCAAGTCTAGAAGAATTTCCATTACTCCCACTCACGTATACTCAAGTAACTCAAACACCTTTTGCACAATTAAGAAACAAAGAGTCTAGTTCAACACAAACACCAGTAGCAATGACCCCACTTCCTATTGTATCTACACAAAATATTGAAGCAGGAAAAGCATCTTATCAACTAAAAAAACCCTTTGAATATTTGTGTCTAACAGAATTTACTACTAATATTCCAGTTACTTATTTAAATAACTATACTCAACAATTATTCCGCAATGATATGCTATGGTTTTCAGATGATTTATTGAAAAATCAAATGTTTTTCGAATTTATTTTGGTTGATTCAGAATCTGTGGAAATCACTCATATTCATGAAGAAGGAACTCAAAAAATAGCTTACTCAAAATGTGTCATTAAACAAGTATTAGATATAGAAGATTGGCCAAATGCTTTTACCAAAATACCATTTTCTATACCATTCCAACTTCAAGGATACTCCTATGAAGATTATAAACAGGTATGGAAGAAGGCCTTTTATTTAAGGTCGTTTGATCATTCTTGGTTTTTTCAATTCCACAAAGATAGCAAAGTCAAATTCCCATTATGGTTCTTCGACTGGTGGGATACTCATGGATGTTAGCCAGATATTATGCCAATAGAAGCTCAGCAAGGATTACAATATTGGAACAATAATAGCAAAATGAAGGAATATCATAAAGAAATTCAATGGCATGTGTCTCTTAGAGTGCCATGGATATGGTGTTGGAATTTTCAAATAATGCAAATCAGACCAGCACCAAGGCCGATGTCACTGATTAGACAATTCAAATGCAAATGGTGGGATACCAACAAAAAAGAATTATGCTGTCAAAAAGCAGTGGCCACTCTCATGACTACTGGCAAAAGGACATGGATTAATCCCACTACTAATGCAACCACTCCAACTGGACCCCAACAAAAGACCACTCATCAAAAGACACCAACAAATTCAGCATCAGCAACAACAACTCAAAAAGGAAAATTCTCAGAAGAAGATATGGAAAATTTTTTTCGATTTATGGAATATCAGAGAAGACGTAATCAACAACAGCCACCACAACCGCAAATGTCAATAGATTCCACTCCAAATCCATCCCCTCAAGATATGTTTGGAGGACATTGTGCTCAAGATCCTTTTGAAGAATAATCAATATATTTTATTTTGCAGGTTTTCTTTGACAAAAAATTCCTCATGGATGACAAGATTAAAAATAATTCAAGCAGCAACATTACAAATCTTCTACAACAAAGAGAGATAGGAAGATCTAATCCTAAAGTTATTCATCAAAATATATATCAAGATTTGTTAGAAGACAGAACTAAAGGGAAAAGACAACATATTCAATCTTGGTGGACATATTATACTCAAAAAACTAAGCAAGATTATTGGTATTATCGCACTCAAGCTTTCAAGAAGAATAGTCAAAGACAAAATGGGGGCCCAAACCCATGTGAAGACTAATACTTTCTTTCAAAAGGAGACTAAGACTTCCACTCAAAGACATACCCATGTGAAGTTCACAAGATGAAGAAGACTGCCATTCAAATAAAGACAATGAAAATGTCTACTCAAATAAAGTAATATTCGGATTTGAAAATATTATTCAATGTAATAGATTAGAATTTCCATAATAAATAGGTAGCATTCAAATGTAAGAAGCATCGCATGTTTTTAGTCTGAAAAGCAATAAAAATTTCAGCTTTCATTCACTCCCTTCTTTATCTTTTCTTTTATATAAATTTTACATTTCAGGAAAAATTTAATTTATTCAATCAAATATTTTTGTTATTAACGATCCTACTTATTTTGGTATCAGAATAAGTAGGATCGTTAATAACAAAAATATTTGATTGAATAAATAAAATTTTACCTGAAATGTAAAATTTATATAAAAGAAAAGATAAAGAAGGGAGTGAATGAAAGCTGAAATTTTTATTACTTTTCAGACTAAAAACATGCGATGCTCCTTACATTAGAATGCTATCTATTTATAATGGAAATTCTAATCTATTACATTGAATAATATTTTGAAATCCGAATATTACTTTATTTGAGTAGACATTTTCATTGTCTTTATTTGAATGGCAGTCTTCTTCATCTTGTGAACTTCACATGGGTATGTCTTTGAGTGGAAGTCTTAGTCTTCTTTTGAATGAAAGTCTTAGTCTTCACATGGGTTTGAGCCCCCATTTTGTCTTTGACTATTCTTCTTGAAAGCTTGAGTACGATAGAACCAGTAGTCTTGCTTAGTTTTTTGAGTATAATATGTCCACCAGGATTGAATATGTTGTCTTGTTCCTTTACTTCCGTCTTCTAACAAATCTTGATATATATTTTGATGAATAACTTTAGGATTAGATCTTCCTATCTCTCTTTGCTGTAGAAGATTTGTAATGTTGCTGCTTGAATTATTTTTAATCTTATCATCCATGAGGAATATTTTGTCAAAGAAAACCTGCAAAATAAAATATATTGATTATTCTTCAAAAGGATCTTGAACACAATGTCCTCCGAACATATCTTGAGGGGATGGACTTGGAGTGGAATCTATTGACATTTGCGGTTGTGGTGGCTGTTGTTGATTACGTCTTCTCTGATATTCCATAAATTGGAAAAATTGTTCCATATCTTCTTCTTAGAATTTTCCTTTTTGAGTTGCTGTTGCTGATGCTAAATTTGTTGGAGTCTTTTGATGAGTGGTCTTTTGTTGGGGTTCAGTTGGAGTGGTTGCATTAGTAGTGGGATTAATCCATGTCCTTTTGCCAGTGGTCATGAGAGTGGCCACTGCTTTTTGACAGCATAATTCTTTTTTGTAGGTATCCCACCATTTGCATTTGAATTGTCTAATCAGTGACATCGGCCTTGGTGCTGGTCTGATTTGCATTATTTGAAAATTCCAACACCATATCCATGGCACTCTAAGAGACACATGCCATTGAATTTCTTTATGATATTCCTTCATTTTGCTATTATTGTTCCAATATTGTAATCCTTGCTGTGCTTCTAATGGCATAATATCTGGTTGGCATCCATAAGTATCCCACCAGTCGAAAAACCATAATGGGAATTTGACTTTGCTATCTTTGTGGAATTGGAAAAACCAAGAATGATCAAAAGACCTTAAATAAAAGGCCTTCTTCCATGCCTGTTTATAATCTTCATAAGAGTATCCTTGAGGTTGGAATGGTATAGAAAATGGTATTTTAGTAAAAGCATTTGGCCAATCTTCTATATCTAATACTTGTTTAATAACACATTTTGAGTAAGATATTTTTTGAGTTCCTTCTTCATGAATATAAGTGATTTCCACAGATTCTGAATCAACCAAAATGAATTCGAAAAACATTTGATTTTTCAATAAATCATCAGAAAACCATAGCATATCATTTTTGAATATTTGTTGAGTATAGTTATTCAAATCAGTAACTGGAATATTAGTAGTAAATTCTGTTAGACACAAATATTCAAAGGGTTTTTTTAGTTGGTAAGATGCTTTTCCTGCTTCAATATTTTGTGTAGATACAATAGGAAGTGGGGTCATTGCTACTGATGTTTGTGTTGAACTAGACTCTTTGTTTCTTAATTGTGCAAAAGGTATTTGAGTTACTTGAGTGTACAGAGTAATGGAAATTCTTCTAGACTTGCAAACTTATTTGATGTTTGAATAACTGGGGATAAAGGTCTTGGAGTATTCACCTTTGACATATAGTCTGCTGCTGTTTGTTTTTTGTGATTTTTGAATAAGGATGATGACTCTCCTTTATTTGCCATCTTTTTGAATTTTTCCTGTCAAAAATTCTCTTGTTAGAAAATCTGGTAATGAATTTTCTTCCTCTTTTATGTATTCAATATCAAAATCAAATACTGACAAAATACCTTGCCATCTTGCAAATATTTGTTTAGAAACTAAATTCTCAATATCTTTTTGAATTATATCTTTAGCTGATTTACAGTTTATTCTTAATAAAAACTTTTTATTATATAAATCATCTTGAAATTTAGATATACTTAAAACTATTGCTAACATTTTCTTTTTAACTGTTGAGTAATTCTTTTGAGAACCTGACCATACTTTAGACATATATCTAACTAATTGAGTTTTATTATTTAACTTTTGCTTTAGAATTCCTCCATATCCTATTTCTGATGCATCTGTTTCAACTATCATAAATACATCTGGATGTGGAATTCCTAAACATGGTAATGATTTAATTTTTTCTTTTGCTTCTTTAACTATTTTAGTATGTATTTTTGACCACGGAGGTGGATTCTTTTTTAATCTTTCATATAATAGTGCACATAAAGTTCTTAAATTTGGGAAAAAATCTGCAACATAATTAAGGCATCCTAAAAATCTTTGTAATTGATTTTTATCTTTAATTTCATCTGGGAATTTTTCACCAAACTCTAAGGCTCTATTAATGGGTTTAATAGTACCTTTATTAATATCATGTCCTAAAAATCTTATGTTTGTTTGGAATAATTTCATTTTTGAAGCTAATATAACTAATCCATTTTGAACTACTATTTTTGAAAATATATGCAAATGCCTAAAATGTTCATCAATTGATTTTGAAAATACTAAAATATCATCTATATATACTATCATAAAAATATATACTGAAAATATATCATTCATAATATTTTGAAATTCAGAGGGTGCATTTTTCAATCCAAAAGGCATTACATTCCATTCAAAGTGTCCAAATGGTACTGTGAATGCTGTTTTATATCTATCCTTTTCCGTTACTTGAATTTGCCAATATCTTGATTTTAAATCAAACTTAGAGTAAATTTTTGCATTATATAATCTACTTAATAAATCTTTTTTTATTAGGTATTGGGTATCTTATCCATTTTAATGCTTTATTTAATGGTTTATAATTTATGACTAATCTTGGAACTCCTCTTTCTTTTTCAGCTTGATTATTAACATAGAATGCTGGACAGCTCCATGGAGATTTTGATTTTCTTATTAGCTTTTTATCTAATAGGCTCTCTATTTCTTTTCTGCAATGTTGTACTAATTCAGCGCTCATTTGTGTTGGTCTAGCTTTTGTTGGTATTTCTTTTTCATTGAAGTCTTTTTCATAAGGTAATTCTATAATATGAGTTTTTCTTGACCAGAATGCAGAGGGATGTTCTGCACATATTGTATTTGTAAATTTTAATTGTATTTCTTTGATTTTATTGACTATTTCTTCCCTTTGTAATTGTAATTCAATTTGATTATATGTAATTTCTTCTTTTATTAATAAAATTTGTTTTTCTTTTTCTTTGATTTGTTTAAATATACTATTTTTTTGTAACATATTTAATTCTTTTTGTCTAACTGGAGTTATAAATTGAAATGTTATCTTATTTCCCATAATATTTATATTTAATCCTTCAGTTGTCTTTTTAAAAGGAGTGATTTGATATAAAAAAGGTTTCCTAATATTACATCATTAGTTAAATCATCTATAATAATAAAAGAACGTTTAAAACAATAATTATTATTACAAATAAATCCATTTGATAATTTACTTTTTATTATTAATGGGGTTCCATTTGCTGTTAGTAATTTTTGATTAGTTTTTTAACAATATTTTAATGGTATTATTCCTGTTTTTATACAACTTTGATCTGCTCCGCTATCTATTAAAGCTACACATGTTGTATTAAAATCTTGAACTCCTATTGTGACAAAAACATACCATTTTTCAATATTAACTTTATCAATTACATTTAAATATTCTTTGTTATCTTTTTCTTCTATTTGAATACCTTTTCCTTTATTACTACTTTCTATTGTCTCTTCATTATCTATTTTATCTTGATTTTGTATTATCATTTTTGCTTGAATTTCTAAATTTTGTAATTGTAAATTTTTTTATATCGTTTTTTATTTCTTTCATTTTTATTTTTAATTCTTTTAATTCTTCTTGTTTATTTGTTATTTTATCACAAACTCCTGGAATTGATGAATATGAATATGTATTATATAGAGTAGTTAAATTAAATGCTTCAACAAATTCTGGTTTATTATCTTCTTGCATAATTAAATCTTTTAATTTAACTAAATATTCTCTCTGTTCTATAGGATCCTTTATTTTACTTATTATTTCAAATAAAATGTCTTTGTTATTCTTTTCTTCTGCAATAACATTAATACATTTACATGGTGATGTTTCATCTGAATAATATTCACTATCACTATCAGTTTGTAATTCATTAATATTTTGATCACTTTCTTCCGATTCATCTCTAATCATAAGTTTCATTAGTTTTTCTCTTAATTCTTTATCATTGTCATTACTAAATATTTCATTAATTCGTTTTTTAGTTTTACAATTAGTTGATGTGGCCTGGTTTTCCACATTTATAGCAAACTAATTTCTTCTTTGATGCGAATGGTTGATCGAGGCTCTTGCTCCTGGACCAAATTCGATCTTCAAGATGTAGGATCGTGATGCACAAAGGTTATTCCAAGACACACAAACAACAAGAACTCGAGTGGATGAAGATTCAAGGAAAAAACGCAAGTATTGAGGATAAATCAAACCCCACGTTTTTAATACAAAAGAACTTAATTTAACTTATGAAAATTCAATTAGTTAAACAAGTTAATTTGGCCTGCTCTTTAAATAAAGAACAATGGTGAAGTCACCTATAGGTTACGCTAAAGGTAAGCTTCTACAATGGACAATTAAATAATTCTCCAAGGCTTTGGATAACTCAAAGAGTTAATCTCAATTTTTAGCAAGCTAAAAACTTTCTTTCTTTCATCTTCATGTTAAAAACGTTACAATTGCTTCTCTTTATATAGGGAGCAGTTCGGCCATGCTTAATGAATAAAGGAAATAAAACCCTAGTAGTTGTAAAATACAACTTGACTTCTAAACTAACTAACTTTCCAAATTGGAATGGGAAACTAACAACTAACAAACTAATCCTTTTCCAAAAAGGATTAAGGAACACGGTTTCAAAGGTAGCCAAATTCAATTTGACTTCCTTTGTTTCCTAAACTATTACTTGCCATTATCATGCAAGATAATTGGGTCAAGTAGTTACTTAGCCCATAATTAAAACACAAAGACTTAAGCCCATAATTAAGAGTTGGATGGACTTAATTATTACAACTTAAATAAATCCTAAAGATTAACAATGGCGTGATCCATTAATGGCAAAGCCCAAGCACGCCATCTTGGTCTTCAATGTAGTCCATGAAATTCGAGATGAAAATTCGGCCAGAATCCCGTCATTAACTTTGCAAAGCACTTTCAACGGTGATAACGTCAGAATCTTGAACAATGTAAAACATGAAAGTTGTAGCTCTATCACTTATCGTTCCAGGGCTTCTTGAATCATGCAATTCCGAGTTATATATAAAGAGTTATGGCAAGAATACCAAAATGTGACAGAAACTTTCAGGATGACAATTTGACTTTAACACCACGGACATGGACACGAGCTTCTATTCTCATCAATCCCTCCCTCCTCGGAAAGGATTCGTCCTCGAATCTTAGAAGTTGAGTTCCTGGATCAAACACCAAAATCACAAACTCATTGCAAACTCGAGCCAAGTAAAATTGGGAAGATGTAAATCTCATCCAACAAAAATTTATATCCTGCCAAAACAAGACAAATGTATAAGGTAAAAGAAAGTACAATAATCTAGAACAAGACTTAGAATAATTTCCTTTCACCAAAAGAATAGAACTGACAGAATATGTATGCAAAATCGAAATACATATAGCATGACTAGTCTTAACCAATTTTGCATGAGTCATAATGTTGAAGTTAATGAATTCTAAACAATGATGCAGATAACTATCATGTAGTTTATGTAAATCAGAAAATCGAATGTTCTGAATTGGAGAACTAATCAAAACGAATTCACTATCAACATTCATTAACACATTATTTACATTATGAACATATAATGTAAGCAAATGACGTAAACATATATGAATAGAATCATAAGTACAAGAATATTCATAACAAGAAAACAAATATGCATCCTTGACAAAGTGCAAATCACAATAACGTATGAATACCTTTAAAAACATGCGAAAGTTATCAAATATGAGAGTGTAATTCCAAAGATTAGAATGTAAACAATCTATTAAATAGTTGTAAACAGAAAATTTTACCTCATGGAATTCAAAAGAAATTTGGAACGGAGATAACTTACCATACAAGTGTTGAATTACCACAGGACCTATTTGAACTTGATGGATGTGAGCGAAGTCACGAAACAAATAATCAAAGGAATCAATAATCCAACAAGTAGAGTTAGAATAATTAACACTTGAATGAGTGCTTACAAAGGATTGATGTAGTTCGAAATTATAATCATTAAGCTTAAAATATAATTCATGTATTAGATAAGCAACATAGCATGTTAAGAAACTATACATAAACTCATTCAATACAAAATAGTTGGATTTCAGAATTGAAGAATTATGTGACATAATTTGCTTATGAAAACACAAATCATCAAACTTTAAAACACATGGTATAAATTTTCGAACCAAAACATCAAAGGTAGGTGAAAGACATTGAAATTGATTCAAAACATAATTCAAACTTTGAAAATCAATAGCATTGACATTAACAAAGTTCTTGACATTCAAACCATTGAAATCAATCAAAAAGCTTTCATACTTACCTAACTTACCTTGCTTACCTTGTGGGAAACAAGCTAAGGCGGATTGGATTCCTTGCAATTGATAATGAGTTGTTTCGAACTCCATTAAGCACCTAGGAACTCCAAAAACCTGCAAAACAATTGTACTAGGCAGCAAACAATTCAAATGGTGATCACTATTATCAAGTAAGTACATTGTTTGCCTAACTAGTAATGCTTCCTTAAACTCGCTAGAAGAAGCAAAATAACAAGATTTAGAAGGAACACTATTTCGGCTATTACAAGATTTAGAATCAATGCTTCGGCCTACACTAGTTACATTCTTTTTATCTTCTTGTTCTTTCTTCTCCTTTGCTTCCATCTCACGGCAAGATTGCACAATCCTCAATTGATCTTCAAAAGCTTGGCTTGGACTCAATGCCCTAAGGTTGTACTTTCGGCCATGATAATCAAAAGAATAATAATTCTTCTTTGCATGATATGTAACATCTCGATCAAATTGCCATGGACGACCAAGTAAAATATGACTAGCTTCCATTGGTACAACATCACACACAATATCATCAACATACTTTCCAATGGTGAAGGAAAATTTAACTTATTTAGTCACTTTACTCTCGGCAGTGTTATTAAGCCATTGAAGCTTATATGGATTTGGATGTTTCATGCAAGTCAAGTTTAGCTTCTTAACAAATAATGTACTTACCACATTTGTACAACTATCACTATCAACAATCACACTACAAATCTTACCTTGAACCATGCATCGAGCATGAAATATGTTTTCTCTTTGAGACAAATCATCTTCAATTAGTGGTTGTGCACTCAAGACTCGGCGAGTAACTAAAGAGAATTCACCAACATCATATGTAGTAAGATCTTCACTATCTTCATCACTTTGGTACTTCTCTTCAAGTGGTGGCATGTTGGCACATTCTTCATCACTTTCAACCTCTCCATTATCACGGATTATCATCAATTTTCTGGTTGGGCAGTCGATTTGATAATGGCCATAACCTTGACACTTATAACATCTAATGTCCCTCAATCTCTCATTCGGTTTGGGCGTTGCTTTGGTTGAAGATTCAGCAAGTTGGCGGACTGTTTTGGGAGCATTATGTGAAGTGTTTGAAGGCTGGTTTGGGGTGAAAACTTTCGGCTTTGTTGGAGGGGTGTAATTCGGCTTTTGCTCTCTCCTCCAAGGCGGCAATGGTTGTTGGAAATTTCGCCCTTTACCCTTCATATGCTTCTCAATTTTGATAGCTTTGTGAACAAGTTCATTAAGATCAATGTAACTTTGAAGATCAACTTGATAAGCCAATTTGGAATTCATACCTCTAAGGAACCTCTCAATGGTGGTGTCGGGATCTTCATGAATATTGGCTTTTATCATCAATGCCTCCATCTCATGGTAGTAATCTTCAACTGTTCGGCTACCTTGCACAAGGGTATGTAACTTTCGGTTGAGCTCTCTATTATAATGTGAAGAAACATACTTCTTCCTCATGATTGCCTTCATTTGATTCCAAGTCTTAACTGGCCTTTCACCATCTTGTCTTCTAGCTCGAACAACTTGATCCCACCAAAGACTAGCATAATCTTTAAGGTGCATAAAAGCAATTCGGTATTGCTTTTTCTCGGGGACATCATTACCTTCAAAGAAGTGTTCTAAATCTCGAACCCAATCAAAGAAAGCTTCGGGATCTGATTTGCCATGAAAGGTAGAGATGGTGAGTTTAACAGACTCGATGGAAACTTTAGACTTTTCACCTTTTGAAGAGCTCGTGTACTCCTCCTCTTTTTCCTTATCATTATCATCATCAGATTCATCATGTTCTTCAAACTTAAGCTTTCTTGAGGCGGAGCTTTTTGTGGATGACTCCAAATTATCAAGACGAAGATTGATCTTTTGAAGCATGTTGAATAGGACCTCATTGGCGAACTTTTGTTCGGCCTCGGTGATTGGTTTACCACCTTTTTGTTCCTCCATTGGTACCTGCAAATTAGTAAAGAAAACACAAGAATATATGTATATATACCTCTCGGGTTCCTCACTATTGGGTAGTAGGTACTCTCCACTCTATTTAGGTAGTGTTCTCTCTTGTTTATCCTAGCTAAAACCCTCAAGTAATAAATGTGTTGGGATGATTAAGACTCACCAAGTTCAATTACTTAAATAGCAAAATCTCAATCAACAAGTTCCACACAAAACTTTCACAAGAAAAATCAAGAGAGTTAACAAAGAAATCACGTCTAAGAAGTTTAGAACACGTGTGGGTTACAAACTGATTTACCACCAGAAACTATGAAATTCAGAAACTAGACTCAAAGATGAAGAGAATGGCTTCTGAATCACTTAATTCCAATTTGTATTGAGAAAGTTATGGCACTTTTAATCCAAGGTGGTTTTCAAGTAACAACTTTAGAATAATGTGTTCTTCAAAATAAAATAAATTAAATAACAGAAATAAATAAATAAAAATAAATTAAAGTCCGAATTTATATATATTTTTTTGTTCTTTTCTCTTTTTTTTTTTTGAATCGGTCACACTTTTTTTTTTTGACCGTGACTTTTTTTTTTGTTCGGACAAGATTCTAGTACAAAACAAAAAGTTTAAGGTTTGGACACAAACCTTGGACAAAACAAAGAGACTAGGTTCGGACAAGAACCTTAAATAATACTAGGTTTAAGGTTTTAAGACAAGAACCTAGTACAAGGTACTTAGGTTTAAGGTTTGAAGACAACAACCTAGGATTAGGGTTTAAGGATGTTTTGTCTTTTTGTCTTAACCTTAACAACCTTAAAATTTTCAAACTTTAATATCTCACCAAGGAAAAGGAATTTGAATGTGCCACTTTCACAAAATTTTCAAGATTTTCAACAAGGATCAAGAAGATGGCTCAAGATTCAAATTTGGACACTTTTGAATTTTCAAGAAAATCAAGAAGTTCAAGAAAGTGTTCAAGAACTTATCTTTTTCAAGTGTGATAAAAGTTTGAACGAAACACACTATAACAAGAATGAGATAAAGAATCTAACACAAAAGAAAGATCAAGAAACGGATAAGAATCAAGCAAGTTATGATGTTAAGACCGAAAACCCTAGTTTTAGAAACCCTAATTTTGACACAAAACCCTAGCAATGCTTTGACGTGAAAACAGCAAGGAAAACTCAAGAATTCCCCACTATGATTATGAAGAAACAATGCAGAACTTGGACACGAAAAACAGCAAGAAACGCAACACAAAAACAGCTAGAAACAACACACAAATCGCAAAGACGCTAAACAAGGATTTGGGCAGATTTCGGGCAGAATTTTAAGTCAATGTTGCATGCGATTTTTGACAGATTTTGGGACTGAATTAAGCACGAATTTAGACAGAAAATAAGACACTAAAACTGCAGCAAAGAGGACGCAAAAGACTCAGCAGAATGGACGTTAAAAAACGGGCAGAAATTGATCAAAGTGAGATGCGAATTTGACGAAATTTCTAGATGATTATGACACGACCTAGGACAGCAAGAAGGACACAAAATAGCAGCAAGAAAGATGCACGAAAATCTGCAGAAATTGACACAATAAACGGCAGCAAAGACGCACACCAAAAATCAGAAAATTTCGCGGAAGAGAAAACGGATTAACCTGAAATTTTTGGGCAACAACCTGTTCTCTGATACCAATTGATGCGAATGGTTGATCGAGGCTCTTGCTCCTGGACCAAATTCGATCTTCAAGATGTATGATCGTGCTACACAAAGGTTATTCCAAGACACACAAACAATAAGAACTCGGGTGGATGAAGATTCAAGGAAAAAACGCAAGTATTGAGGATAAATCAAACCCCACGTTTTTAATACAAAAGAACTTAATTTAACTTATGAAAATTCAATTAGTTAAACAAGTTAATTTGGCCTGCTCTTTAAATAAAGAACAATGGTGAAGTCACCTATAGGTTACGCTAAAGGTAAGCTTCTACAATGGACAATTAAATAATTCTCCAAGGCTTTGGACAACTCAAAGAGTTAATCTCAATTTTTAGCAAGCTAAAAACTTTCTTTCATTCATCTTCATGTTAAAAACGTTACAATTGCTTCTCTTTATATAGGGAGCAGTTCGGCCATGCTTAATGAATAAAGGAAATAAAACCCTAGTAGTTGTAAAATACAACTTGACTTCTAAACTAACTAACTTTCCAAATTGGAATGGGAAACTAACAACTAACAAACTAATCCTTTTCCAAAAAGGATTAAGGAACACGGTTTCAAAGGTGGCCAAATTCAATTTGACTTCCTTTGTTTCCTAAACTATTACTTGCCATTATCATGCAAGATAATTGGGTCAAGTAGTTACTTAGCCCATAATTAAAACACAAAGACTTAAGCCCATAATTAAGAGTTGGATGGACTTAATTATTACAACTTAAATAAATCCTAAAGATTAACAATGGCGTGATCCATTAATGGCAAAGCCCAAGCACGCCATCTTGGTCTTCAATGTAGTCCATGAAATTCGAGATGAAAATTCGGCCAGAATCCCGTCATCAACTTTGCAAAGCACTTTCAACGGTGATAACGTCCGAATCTTGAAAAACTTAAAACACGAAAGTTGTAGCTCTATCTCTTATCGTTCCAGGGCTTCTTGAATCATGCAATTCCAAGTTATATCTAAAGAGTTATGACAAGAATACCAAAACATGACAGAAACTTTCAGGATGACAATTTGACTTTAACACCACGGACATGGACACGGGCTTCTATTCTCATCATTCTTTCTATATTTCTTTTTCTTAAATTCTCTGTTTGGTTTATATTCATTTTGATTTATATGACTTTGATTTTGTTTACGATATGATTTCCTGAATTTTTTATGTGGATTGTAAGTAATTCTTTTATTATCTCTTGACGGAGCTCTTACTCCTTGGATTCCAAAGGCTTCACAAAAAGATCCTAATTCTCTTCTTTCTGATCCATATTTAATTTGTAATTTTAATTCTTGAAATAATTTTAATCCTTCTTCTTTTACTAAAGCAATTAACTGTCCAAAAGTCCAGGTAGTAAAATTAATTTCTTCTTGTCCTGTTGATGCTCTTATAGCATTAAATATTCTTTGAGAAAATAAATTTGGTAATCCAGTAATGAATTTTTCTTTCCAAAAAGGTTGTAAACAATCTGGTCTTTTATATAGATAAGTAATGAACATATCTTTATACCATCTGAAATCAGTAAGAGTAGGACATTTTAAATTTGTTAAAAATATTTGAGAACTTTTTTGGTCTTGAGAAGGGTTTCCTAGAAAATGAACTGTTAGTGCAAATATTAAAAAATCCGCACAATCTGATACTTTTATTTTTCTTGGTTCTCCTTTATCATCTTTTAATATATTTCCTAATACATCTTTTTCATCTTCTTCTTTTGTATGTTTCATGACATCTTCTCTATCTTGTGCAGTGAGTAAATTATCCCACCAATTTTTTAGTTGTCCTGTAAAACCTGCAACGAATGCGCCAGCTGTTGTTTTTTGATCAAATCTTTGTTGTCTATAAGCTGCTTTTGCCATTCCCATTTCTTGTAATACTCTTAAGATTTCGTATTCTGATTTACTATCTACATTCCATTCATATATTGCTCTTCCATCATATTCTGTTGCTCTAAATTTTCCTCTTTCTTCTATTTGTAAATCTGGAGGTGTTAATTTTGGATAATAGTTTTTTCTTTGATATGGTGCATATTTTATCTGATCATTATAGTATTTTTTCGACTTATAGGGTTTATACTGTTTTCTTATTCTATTTATTTCATTAAATTCATCTTCTATATTATCTATTTGTTCATATATTTCTTCATTTTCTGAACTTAATTCTTTTTCACTATCTATTTCACTATCATTTTCTTGCATTGGGTTTGTTAATTGAATATTTTGAATTTGACCTGTTTTACTTGTACTAGGATTGGTTTCTTCTAATTTTTTTAAAATCTTTTGTAATGTATCTTGTTCATTATTTGGGAATTGTAAATTTGAAAATACATCATTTACTTGAAAATGAGGTTTTGCTATTTCATTTGGAAAGCTTAAACTGCTATTTTTAAAAGGGTTTTTTATTATTGATTCTTTGTCTTTTATTTTTTCTTTTGGAATTGTTTCTATTTTTGTATGAACTAAATCTACTTGATGTGCTATTGTTGATAGTATTTGATTTGAATAATTTAATTGTTGATTAATTTTTTTTATATCTTCGATTTCTACTGCCCATTTTTCTTCTCTAGCTTCTCTAAAAGGAGCAGCTACTACTTCTCCAAATGGAGCAGCTACTACTTCTCCTTTTGTTGTTTGAATTTTTATATTTAAAAGAGGTGGATGTACTGAACTTAGTACTTTTCCCCCAATTATATTCCATTTTTTGTATAAAGATGTTTGTACATTTATACTATCTTTTATATATAATTTTTTACTTCCTATGTTTTGTGTTTCATATTCTAACCATGAAAAGAAGGGAAAATTAAATTTTTGTTTTAATAACGCTTCTTCCCATTTAATGTTTAGTATTTTTTGAAATTCTTCTTCTAAATTTTTATACCATTGTCTTTTTTGTATATTCTTATCCTCATTGAATTCTTCATCTAAATATTTATAATTAGGTTTAAATTCATTAGTAAGAACATTAATTGAATCTGGTTTCATTTCTGATCTAGTTGGTGATAGCACAAATGTTGAGGTCGTATCTATTATTTCTGGTAAAGGTGCTTTATAATGAATTCTTTGACTTCCCGTAACTGGTATTGAATATATTTCAGGATTTGTATCTATATTAGTATTTTGATTATACAATTTTCTTATATTAGGTATTTCTGAAATTGAATGTCTTGCTGGTTGTATATTTGCTCCATATTTATTTGATCTTATGTCATCAAAATGTATTGTTATACTACCATCTTCTTGTTTTTCTATTCTTGATGTCTTATGTTGCTGAATATTTTTTGATTGTATTTGAGGAACTATTGTAAATGTTTTTGGAATAGTTATTTCATTCCACTTTAAAGTTTTAGGAATATATACTGAACATTTTTCTGAATCTTCTTCAAATATTATTGTTTCTTTTGTACTTGTTTGTTCTAATTTTAATTTTGGATCTATTTCTGTTTTTAATAATTTAAAACATACTTTATATAGAATTACAAAGCTACGACTTCTTACATCTATCTTATTTTGATCAATTTGTATATCCATTATTAATGAATCTAATATTAATTCATCATCTAAACTAGCTAAGAAATTAGGTACACAATTAAATGATATTTCTCCATTACAAATATTAGTTTGCATTAATGCAAGTATGGAATCTTCATATTCTATAAATCTTTTATCTCTTAAAGCAATAAAAATAGGATTATCTATACCTATTCTATGCAGAGGTTTTATAACTACTTTAATTAAACCATAATGAATATATTTAAATCCTTGAGATTTATATCTATCAATTGCTACTCTAGACATTAATCTTATTGTTTTTGAAACTTCTCTAAATGTTAAATCTTATTCATGTATTTTGACTGCATATGAATTATTGAAATTTAAATTTCCTATATGATATACAGAATTTACTGTTTTTGAATTTATATCAAATATTACTTCATGACTTTGATTAACATTATTAGTATCTACTTGTTCAGTAATCTTACCAATATTAAACAACTTCTTTAAAGCATTTAAATTCATAATTTAAAACGTACCTGAAAGTCTTAGTGCAACTTAATAGAATACAGAGTGTATGGGGAACACATGAGTGCCTAGACCTGGAACACCTTAAGCTTCACTGGGCAACGGCTTACCAACGGACTTACAAGGCTTCACTGCTTACCAAACCTTACGATCGGTATTCTAAAAGCTTTACTAATAATTTAGGTAAATTTTAAAATTTAAGAATTTAAATTATAAAGAACTTGAATAAAATGGCTCTGATACCAAAATAATTTAGGTAAATGGCTTTGAATAAAATGGCTTAAATACCAAAATATTTTGGTATTTAATAATTTAGCTATGACGTGCTTCACGCCAGGTGGGCTATGCTTGCAGTCATTGGTGCTTTGATTCCAGAAATATTAAACCTATCAGGTGCATTTCATTTCACAGAATCTGTCTGGTGGTTTGTTGGCTATTCAAAGCTTAAGGTTACTATCTTCTGTTCAGTTGATGAGTATCTGAGTCTATGCTGAATTTCTTCTATTTTATTGTCTATAATACTTGATAGATTCTTAATTTATAAAACTATTCTAAATTTTTATCCTTGGCATACCTGGAATCCATGTGGTTGCAGGAAGTCAAGGAGTAATTGTTATTGCACTTTGTCAGGCTTTTCTAATGGTAACTTCTATTTTACCTCAATTTTTGTTTGTCATTTTTAGGCAGGTATATGTGCACTGATAGTAGTGTTGTTTAATTTCACTATGATCACACCACCCCTCTTCAGAAGGTCCTTTAGTATAACTTGTCATCATTTAAGGAGTGATTGTTGTCCTCGTTCATGTTTCTTTAGTAGTTTTTTTGTATAGGTGGCAAAATTACCCGCTATCCATTACTCGTCCATTACCCACCCTTAAAATTACCCGCCCAAACCCGCAACATTTTGGCAATGGGTATTATTGGGTAGGGTAATAATAGGCGCGGGTAAGATGCGGGCGAGTATGAGTATGGGCGGGTAAATGGGTATTAACGGGTATCCTAGTAGGTATCAACAGGCACTTTAACGGGCATCAACGGGTACCCTAAACTATCCTCATTAATTACTCTAAATTACCCTCATTAATTTTCAAGTGAACAAATAAAAAAAAGGAAAGAGTTACATATTTTATACATAGTGCATATATTTTCACACATTACACATATTTTACGCATATTTTCACACACTACATATTTTATACATACTACACTTTTTTACATACACTGCACATATTTTTACACATTACATATATTTTATACATATTTTCACACACTACACATATTTTACACATACTACATATATTTTACACATAGTACACACATTTTCACACACTACACATTATTTCACACACTAAACATATTTTACACATGCTACACACATTTTCACACACTACACATTTTTTCCCACACTACACATATCTTCACACACTGCACATATTTTACACATAGTACACAGATTTTCACACACTACACCTTTTTTCACACATTACTTATATTTTACACATAGTACACACATTCTCACACACTACACATTTTTACATATAGTACACATATTTTCACACACTACACATATTTTACACATACTACACACATTTTCACACACTACACATATTTTCACACACTATATATATTTTACACACACTACACATATTTTCACACACTACACATTTTTTCACATACTACACATATTTTCACACACTACATTTTTTCACACACTATATATATTTTCACATATTTTCACACACTATATATATTTTTTGTTATTTAATTTAAATTCTACACATAATTTCACACACTACACATATTTTACACAAACTACACACATTTTCACACACTACACATATTTTCACACACTGCACATTTTCACACACTACACATATTTTACACATACTACACACATTTTCACACACTAAACATATTTTACATGTAGTACACACATTTTCACACACTACACATTTTTTCACACACTACATATATTTTACACACACTACATATTTTTTCACACACCACATATTTTACACACACTACACATAATTTCACACACTATACATCTTTTCAAACACTACACATATTTTACACATACTACACATATTTTCACATACTACACATTTTTTCACACACTACACATAATTTACAAATAGTACACACATTTTCACACACTACACATTTTTACACATAGTACACAAATTTTCACACACTATACATATTTTGCATATGGTACACACATTTTCGCACACTACACATTTTTACACACAGTACACATTTTTACACACTAAACATGTTTTACACATAGTACACTACTGTAAAATATGTGTAATGTGTATAAAATATGTAGTGTGTGAAAATATATATAGTGTGTGAAAATATGTGTAGTGTGTGAAAATATGTGTAAAATATGTGCAGCGTGTGAAATAATGTGTAGTGTGTGAAAAAATATATAGTGTGTAAAATATGTGTAGTCTGTGAAAATGTGTGTACTATGTGTAAAATATGTGTAGTGTGTGAAAATATATGTACTATGTGTAAAATATGTTTAGTGTGTGAAAATATATGTACTATGTGAAAAATATATATAGGGTGTGAAAATATGTGTAGTGTGTGAAAATATGTGTACTATGTGTAAAATATGTGTAGTGTGTGAAAATATATATAGTGTGTGAAAAAATGTAGTGTGTGAAAAAATGTGTAGTGTGTGAAAAAATGTGTAGTATGTGAAAAAATGTGTAGTGTGTGAAAATGTGTGTAGTGTGTGTAAAATATATTTAGTGTGTGAAAATATGTGTAGTGTGTGAAAATGTGTGTAGTATGTGTAAAATATGTGTAGTGTGTGAAAATATGTGTACTATATGTAAAAATGTGTAGTGTGTGAGAATGTGTGTACTATATGTAAAATATATGTAATGTGTGAAAAAAGGTGTAGTGTGTGAAAAAATGTGTAGTGTGTGAAAATGTGTGTACTATGTGTAAAATATGTGCAGTGTTTGAAGATATGTGTAGTGTGTGGAAATGTGTGTAGTATGTGTAAAATATGTGTAGTGTGTGAAAATATGTGTACTATGTGTAAAATATGTTTAGTGTGTGAAATAATGTGTAGTGTGTGAAAATGTGTGTACTATGTGTAAAATATATGTAGTATGTGTAAAATATGTGTAGTGTGTGAAAATATGTATAAAATATATGTAATGTGTAAAAATATGTGCAGCATATGTAAAAAAGTGTAGTATGTATAAAATATGTAGTGTGTGAAAATATGCGTAAAATATGTGTAATGTGTGAAAATATATGCACTATGTATAAAATATGTAACTCTTTCCTTTTTTTTCTTTTTTCACTTGAAAATTAATGAGGGTAATTTAGAGTAATTAATGAGGATAGTTTAGGGTACCCGTTGATACCCGTTAAAGTGCCTGTTGATACCTACTAGGATACCCGTTAATACCCATTTACCCGCCCATACTCATACTCGCCCGCATCTTACCCGCGCCCATTATTACCTTACCAAATAATACCCATTGCCAAAATGTTGCGGGTTTGGGTGGGTAATTTTAAGGGTGGGTAATGGACGAGTAATGGATAGCGGGTAATTTTGCCACCTATACAAAAAAACTAATAAAGAAACATGAACGAGGACAACAATCACTCCTTAAATGATGACAAGTTATACTAAAGGACCTTCTGAAGAGGGGTGGTGTGATCATAGTGTAATTAAACAACACTACTATCAGTGCACATATACCTGCCTAAAAATGACAAACAAAAATTGAGGTAAAATAGAAGTTACCATTAGAAAAGCCTGACAGAGTGCAATAACAATTACTCCTTGACTTCCTGCAACCACATGGATTCCAGGTATGCCAAGGATAAAAATTTAGAATAGTTTTATAAATGAAGAATCTATCAAGTATTATAGACAATAAAATAGAAGAAATTCAGCATAGACTCAGATACTCATCAACTGAACAGAAGATACTAACCTTAAGCTTTGAATATCCAACAAACCACCAGACAGATTCGGTGAAATGAAATGCACCTGATAGGTCTAATATTTCTGGAATCAAAGCACCAATGGCTGCATGCATAGCCCACCTGGCGTGAAGCACTTCATAGCTGGAAAATCACAAAGATACTATAGCTCAAATATTTTTTGTCTACAAACTTTATTTTAAAAAAGAAAAAGAAAATAATGAAGGCTTTCAAGAGCTAGCCTAAGAAAACAACCCACTTTTGTATTGGAAGTCTTGCACAGGATACATTCAATAATACTATACAAGAATGTACTATGACTATAATACCTAGCCTATGTTTGAAATAAAAGCAGTAATGCAGTTACAATCATCCTGACTGCAGATGTTATTTACTCCAATAAGATGTTGTACCAAAAGTTGAACAAAACAAGAAACAAATAGATGGAGTGCAAATGAAGAGTCATTTGCAAATTGTCACTCAACGACCTGAAATTCATTAGGAAAATGCATTTTCCATGTATAATACTTTGAACCAAATACACTTTTCTGAACCATCAAAGACCCATTTGTCTCTGAAGTCAAACGGGCAAAAAATGGGAATTTGAAGAAGAAACATTTGCAAAATGAGTTGAGCATGTCAAATTGCTTCTAGAGACTTTGGCAGAGCATCATACTACACCATTTTCGCCAAATGTTTATGAACTATAACAAATAAATAAGGCCAATAATCAGCTGAATAAGCAGGGAAGAAAATTAACTGTCCGAAAATACATACTTAAAGTACTTGCGGAAGGCAGCATGATTCTTGCTGAGACCAACAATGTCAAAGCTATAATCTCCCGGAAGCTCTCTAGTTATATAGGTGGGATAGTCAAAAGGGATTGGACCAAGCAAGCATCGAGAACAGTGCATCAGATCAAATGAGGATGCAGGAAATGGAAGCCTGCGAGTGCCAAGCATGGCAACAAATGCTGGTACTCCCCTTTCCAAAGCAAATTGTATTTGTGCTTTATGCGAATCTCTAGGAGCAAATGAAAGAGTTAAAATGTCCTCTGCAGGTAGGAAACCACCAAAACTGCCAACCTGCAATTGGAGTTTGAGATGTTGTCTCACAAATGTAAACTTCCAACAAGAGTGAAAACAAGTACAGATATTCACAGAGAGAGAAGTTCATACCCCACATCCCATATCAAGAGCTGTCCTCAAAACTCCACCATCTATAGGAATATATTGTGTAAGTTTTTCAATATATTGTACAGCTCCATCTGGAAACGTAGTCCCACACTCCCACCACCAGGAAAGATGGAAGTATGGACCTACCTTTTTCATCCATTCTTGTTGACCTTTTCTATCAGCTATTTTATTTTAAGGCATGTTGTCATGCCATATCTGTACAGAAGAGAATTTTTTGATTGGAGAAAAAAAGAAGATACTGCTAAAAATGTCTTTGTATGTCTATGTAGTACAGAAAAAGAAACACACACATACGTATATACACATCGATAGCACTAATTTTTCACTCAAGGTTAGATGAAGCAAAGCAGAAAATGTCAATAATTTGACATAATTGAAGTCCAATACAGAAAGGAAAGAAGTCCAATGCAAACTTTCAACTGCTAAATTCAATAGTGGAACTTTGAAAAGAGTATATGTAGGATGCAATGTAAAGAATGCTTCTAAAAGTAGGCATTTAATAAGTTTGATCACAAAGAGATGTATACATTTCTTCTAAGAAGCTACATCATTAAGATAAAAGGAAGAAGAAAAAGAAAAATCAAGCACCATTTAGCTGCAGGATTGCTGGAGAAGCAAGAGCAATAAACTATAAGACAGAGTATAACTCAATGAGAAAGAGTAAAATCTACAGCCTAAGAAGTAATGAAGTATACTCCTACCTAAATGCCACTCTATTTAGGTGTCACATACAACTACAACTGGATCAAAGTAAATTCTTTAAATAACCAAATTAAGTAATTCATTAGGAAAGCATCACAATGGTAAAGAGCTAAAGTGCTACTTCAATTAAGTAAATTCTCAAAGCAGTAAGTGATCTCTAACTAGAAAAGAGACTTTTTTTGATAATATTAACTATAGTAACTTGAGCTTCTCTCTAGAATTTTCTCTAGCTTCTCTCTAGAAATCATCCGTTTAAGGGCCTTTCAGCTGTATAGCTGAAAGGCCCGATCCTTTTTCAACTGATTTCGTTCCTTCTCACTTGCTTCCAATCGTTCCATTTTCATTGGTTCCTCTTTTCAATCTTTCCTTTCTTTCATCTGCTCCAAATTAGAGTTCCGCCAGAAGGTGATAGCAGCTCACTAAGCTGCTTACTAAGCTGATCAGACAAAGCTCTTCACAAGCTGATCGGTCAAACCTCGTCACAAGCTAATCGGTGAAAACTAATCTGCCAAAGCTCTTCAAAAGCTAATCGGTCAAAGCTCATCGGTCGAATCTCTTCACTAAGCTGTCCACTAAGCTCCAACCTAAACAGATCGGAGCTCTTCACAAGCACATTGGTCAAAGCTCAGCTCGGTCAAGTTCAGATCTGTGCAAATCGGTCAAATCTCAGAGCTTCGTGAAGATGCTACCTCAGCTACAGTCAAAGCTTCCAACGCTCAACGCCACTCAAGGAAGATCACTCTAGATGGGACTCTTCACTTTTAGAGACCTGAGCTCCAACAAGATGTCGCCAGAAAATTTCAGATCAGTATCTTCAGCTACACAACTTCAAGCTGCCTCCCTAGCAGCTCGTCCAGCTTTTGAAGGCTGGAGAACCAACAAAGTAGAACTCTGTTCCGGCCCATGTTGCTTCGAGAAAAGGCAGTTTCACTCAAAATCAGAGACGGTCGGAAACACTCCAACAGAATCAGCACCCCTTGCCTCAATTGATCCTGTCAGCCACAGCTTTAGGAACTACAGAGTTACAAACCCTCTCAAAGCAGCAGGTAAGCTTGGCCCTTGGTCTGGCCAGTTGACCTTATCATTTACTCATAAGTGGCTTTGGCTACTGTTGGGGCAATTGTTTGGTACGTGTTTTTCAGCTGGTAGTGTTCGATGGCTGTGATGCTGATTGAGGCCTGCCTTCTCAGATTGTGTGTCTTGTTTTGGAAAAATGCTACATATGTGGAATAGCTCATACTGCTTATTTGGTTGCTGTTTCAGTGGTTTGGCCATTCTTTTTTGGCATCAAATGATATATTGTGGATATGAATGAATGTGGAAGTCTTAAGTTTTGGAATCTGAAGATATGCCTAGATAGATAAGGACTTTATATTTCATATGTCAGAGAATTTTTCAACTTGCTGATAAGTAGTACTTCAGTTATTTGGTTGCTTTCAATGCACAAACTGGATTCGAGTATTTGGAGATCCCTAACTTGAGGCAAATTCCCAGTCATGGCTACTGGCTAATTTATGTGCGTTGCTCTTTGTCATTGGTGTGTTATCTGATTGGTGGAATATGTCATGTGATTCATTTGCTTGTTGTTGTGCTGCTGTATGTTTGATTTTGCATACCAGCGCACACTTAAACTTTTGGTGCTTGAGTGCAATGTTCTTGCACATGGTATGCGGCTCTTGCTGTTGAGTTTGCATACCAGTGCATTCTGGAAATTAAGTGCACATGCTTTTGTACATGGTATGCTGTTTTGATTGGTTTCTTTGGATGGTTGTGATGCATACCACCACATGCTTTGAACCTTGTTTGGTTAAAGGTGTGAATATACTCTTGCACCTGGATAATGAAGCTACAAAGTTGCTTACAGATTGGTAATGAGCCAACATGGGAGCCTATTTGACTAATTGCCCCCCAATAGGAAATTGTTTAAACTGTTCTTAGAGTGGGGGCTCTTTTACTTTGATAGCTGTTCATTAAGGAAAATGTATGGATTTGATCTCCTACAACTTCACTTCCATTTACTTGACATCATAGATGCATAGAATTTTGATAGGATAATAGAAAATTTATACTCTAGTTGGCTCTAGAGTAGACATTTTCTGCCTTCCATCTTTTTCATTTAATTACAAACTCATGTAATGGAGTAGTACTCCATATTTATTGCTTTCCTTTTTTGTGTTTATGTTCTTTTCTTTCTTCCTTTTGTAACGATGCGTTTGGTTATACTCAGCACCGTATTTTGCCCATGATATATATAAGCTTGTTTTGCTAAAAAAAAAATCATTAGGAAAGCATCACAATGATAAAGAGCTAAAGTGCTACTTCAATTAAGTAACTCATTAAGAAAGCATCACAATGATAAAGAGCTAATGTGCTACTCTGTAAACATGATTGCTGAAACTTCACAACTCCATAAACCATTCAGTGTCTGAATTACAAAATAGAAACTTAAAAAAAAATAGTATCTTGCAACCTACAAAAACACCCCAACAGAAGTAATCCACAAAAGTGCCAGTCCATATAAAAAATACCTTGTGCAAACTCTCTGGCCACTGAACTGACATGCGGTACCCTTGGGGCAGTGGAATCAAGCAAAGGGGCGTCTCCTCAGGCTCCGGGCAGTGCCTTTCCCTATAGAAGTTCATTTCTCTACCAAGTTGGCTATTAAATATGGGATCTTCACAGGGCATATGATCCACCATTTTCGCAGGGCAAGCATCCATTTCCCTGTAGTTAATCTACAATTATGTATATATCTGAGACAAATATCTATCTTCTCCCAACGAGAAAACATAATTAAACCAACAAATAAGACAGAATCCATATCTCATAGTTCCATAGTTCGAGTAGATAAGAAGGGTGATTTGAATCATATAAAATTAAATTAAACCAACAGATAAGATAGAATCCATTTTTATAGATTATCTAACTAGTCACAGAAATTTCTTTAAACTAAAATTACACATATTCTCCGTGGATTTATGCCCATGCCCATTTTCAAACTGTATAACAATCATTATTAAACATTTCCACTGCATTCATTCTCATTCTGAATGCGAAACCCAAAAGGAATTTGAGATTTATCTTTGTCGATCAAATTGTAATTTGCTCAAGAATCAAGATGTATCTCTCACTCTCTATTTGGGCTTTATTTTTTTTATCGCATAAACTAGACATGACCACGGTTTAGGAACCGTCGGTTACGGTTCGTGAACCGCCGGTTCACGGTTCCACGAATGGTGGAACCTGAACTGACCTTGGCCTCACGGTTACGGTTACGGTTCGTGAACCGCCGGTTCATGGTTCCGTCACGGTTTCGGTTCCGATTTGTTCACGATTTTTTACTGTTCAAATTTTTTAACATTAAATTTGAAAAAATTAAATACAATATATACAAATTTGATATAATTGAAAAGTAACTTTAATTACCACGTAGATTTAATGATGTATCATGTATATACAAAATATAATAAAATAAAAAATACTCTATATTTGTTAGTAATTAAATATTCATTACTATTAACATGTTACTAATGGTTGTACCATAATGAATATGGATAATAATTGATATTATTTGAATATTAAACTATAAGTTTAATCATATGTTTATATGAATTTATTCATTCATTATACAAGAACACGTGATAATTCAAGTTAATATAGTTAATCATAAGTAATCTTTTATTTTAATATACTTATAGTTTAATAACCAACCATTAATACTATTAGATAATGAGAAAATTTATTAATTCAATATATTAGTTAATCACCTTTTTCATTCACAAGAAAATCAATATATATGATTCAATGTAAAGCACACCATAAGGCATAAGTGATTAAATTTAAGAATATTACTTCTAAACTAACAATAACAAATAAAAAAATAAACAACTAACAATGAGAATTAGATAACAAAGTAAATGAAGTGAAATATATTAAAGTAAATAATTGAATAAAATGAAATAATTTTAAAAGTAATAGGAGATTATGAGAAAATATGTGAGAAAATTCAAGAAATTTGTGTAAAATAATGAAATATAATATGTTTTTAAAAGCAAAATAAAAAAAGAAAATTCAAGAAATTTGTGTAAAATAATGAAATATAATATGTTTTTAAAAGCAAAATAAAAAAATATTTTTTTTTATTTTTCTTGGAACCGGCGGCTCCGTGGCACACTAAACCGGAACCGGCCCATGTCTAGCATAAACTAAAATTTTAGCACTATCCCAGACAACAGTTCTACTATGCACTGGCCCTCTCTCTCCCAGAAAGAAATATGGTATTGGCCCAGAAAGAAATATGGTATTAAGTATTGTAGCAGTAACCGAAAAGATAATATCATTAACACCATTGTGTATGCGAAATAGTCCATCAATTGTACTTTGAAATGAAATAAATCATCAGGAATTATGAAATCAAATTTGGGTGGGTTTGCAATGAAGTGCTGTAGAACTTAATTTTTTATATTTTTCACTTTTTGGTACATGAAGGGCTTGGGGAATTATAATTCCAAAATTTTAAAAATCGCTCTTCACATTTGTTGGATAATTTTAATTTTTTTTTATTTTTTTATCACTCACAAGTTATGTTCTCGGCTTAAGTTACAAATTTTCCATATCTTTTTTTCGGTAAATAAAAGCCCAATAAGTCAAAAGGGAACAAAGTGATGGGTGGCATCGTGAATCGTGGGCTATCTGGGTTTGTTAATTTAGACCTAGTAAGTTCTAAGGGTAATTAACTTGCTATTTTTGTCACTCAAATGATTCAATTTGGTCCTAAAAGTTTTATTGTATTGTAGTTCAATTCGGTCCTAAAAGTTTCATTAAAGAGTAATCACAAATGGAGTGTTTGAATAACCCATTCCTATTATTATATATAATAATTATGGAATCATTAAAATCAATAACGTGCCGTCTTTGAACAATATCAAGAAAGTCATCTGAAATTCGCAAGGAAGAAGCATAAATAATTCAAATAAAATCATCTGAAATTTGCAAGGAATAAGCATAAATAATTGAAATAAAATCATCTGAAATTGGCAAGGAAGAAGTATAATATAAAAAAGGTTACAACTGCCCATAACCATACCAGCATTAGATACTACTATATATTCAGAACACAACTTAAAAGTAATACATTTTGCTTCACAATTAGCAAATAGTCCTTTTTTCGCATTCTAATTTAAGTTTTAAATTGGGCCATCTGTGTTCATTGGCAAGATTTTGGTTTGTTTCGGCATCTTCCAAATTGGGCCATCTCTATTCATTGCAGCTTAACTTTTCTTTAATATTATAGTTGAAATGCATAGGATTGAATATGAGATTGGAATGTTTGTAATATGAGATTGGAAAGCTTCATCTGATAATTGAGTAATAATAAATTATAAATTATTCTTTTTTTGAATTTTTACCAAAAGTATATATTTAAGAACTCAAAACTACCAAAAGTATGTATTACGATAGCTTTGGACAAAAAAAAAACAAAAAAACAAAAACAAAACTACAAGTTATGTCCAAAAAAGAGGTACATTATTTCCAAAAAAAACCACACTGAAAATACAGACTGAAGCAATTCTTCCAGCAACTTGATCAACATCTTCCCTGTCCTTCCAAGTTCCAAGTTCCAACCTTAGGGATGGGATATGTTCATGGCCTGCAATTGCTGAAGAATGTGGTGAGCAACTGAACCACTGCTCGTTCCCAAATGGGGTAGACGACTACAGTATTGCTATTCCTCTTAATTGGCTACCACCATAGATGATAGAGCATTCTTTATTAATCTTTTCAATCACAAGTAAAGTTTCTTCTTCCCTAACATCTCGAAATGACTTGACCCTTTTATGACTCAGAAGTTGAAAAACACAAATGTGTCTTACTTGCCTCCAGTACTCACCATAAGGTGAAAACGCAATATCCTTGGATCCATAAAGAAGTTTATCAGCTATGTTCGATTTTGGCCTGTTAGAAAATATTAAATCATGGGTTTTCATGATCTCACAAGCTGCATCATCTGAAGAGATCACAAGGGCTGGTTTGCTGCCCAAATGAATTAACATAACTAGACCATACTTTGATGATAATTTCTGGAGTGAGCGGTGGGGAAACGATCCAAGTTGATGAAGGTTTCCAATTATTGGCAGCCATGGTGGAGATGGTGGAAGCTTTTTGGGTTGTGTTGATGGATAATATAACCATTTCAATAGAAAGATGGTAAACAAAATCACTGGAAGGATGGAGAAGAAAGAAACATTCATGAGATTCATTTTCTTGGCTTATTTTTGAATATGTAAGCTAAAGCTGTGGAGATATAATTCATATATACTAACGCCTTTCAACTTAACATTGACACATCAAGGTTAGAAAAGGATGAGTATACTGTGGAGATATGATTCATAGATACTAACACCTTTCAACTTAATATTGACACATCAAAGTTGGAAAAGGATGAGTCAACATTACAGATATAGATATGTATGATGAAGAAGTTTTTGTAGAAGATGTGTTGATACATCAAAGTTGGAAAAAAATTTGTCAGACATTAGAGATATAGACATATATAATAATGAAGTTGTTTCACTGGAAAATGTCTGGGAAGTTCTTGTACTATCTTTTTTTTCTTATTATCTTGTGCATAGAGAAAGTTACTCAAATCTCTTACATGCCCGCAAATCCAATTTTCAAAGTCTTTATAATAATTTGGAAAAATATAAAAATCCTTATACACATTTCTATGAATTTTTTTTAAAAGGATACAATTTCGGTACTCATATTATAAATAATTGTTAAATTAGTCATTTTATATAATTTTATGTTTTTTAACTATATATATATATATATATTTGTGTGTGTGTGCAATAATAGGACGACAATGTATTTTTTTATTAGATTTAGATGAAATTGAATTAAAGAATAAATTTGTATTTGTAGAGAAATTATATTATTTTTAAATATAAATGATAAAAGTCAAATTTTCAATAAATTTGAAAGATAATTGTTACAATTTTTCCTAAACTTTTCGGCCTCATTTTTGTAAAAGTTTTGAGATATAAATGTGTATTTCAATGGTTGAAGGTGAATGTTCCAATTTCAATGGGAATGAATTTTGAATACAAAAAACACATCTTATTTTTTATAACTACTTTGTCTATTCATATAATATAACTTTACATAAATAGGGTAAATTTATTACTTGGACTATTCGTATAGTGGACAGGTTATCAAAAGAATCCTTCAATATGTTGGGATGTCAATTATAATTGAGGATATCTTTTTGTTAAAATATAATTTTATCTCTTGTTTTTTTCTTGGATAGGGATTGAGTAAAGTATAACAATGTTAGCTTGTGAAACAAATACTTCTTAGAATTGGTTTTACCAATTCCCAAGTTGGTTGGTACTTATGGATCAAAATGATATTCAACCAATTGGTTGATTGTTGTAAATTGAGATTGATTGTTAATGAAAATGATATCGTTTTGAATAATTAAAAAAAAACATTTTGAAGTATGGCATCTAATTAAAAGACGTGCGTAATTCGAGCATGAAGGAAACAAACATGAATTGTGAAGGTTTTCCAGGAAACTGACTTGGAAGAGCGGAAGTTGGGATCTTGTTCTACTCCACCTATAGAATTCACTTGCCCTGATAGAAAAAGAACTCCCGGTAATAGAAACTACACGAGGATCTATTGTGATCCACCAATTACATACAAAGTAGGGAACCAGATATAATACTGAGGAGGAAAATACGTATAACGATGTTTTCTATCGTTTTTTCTTAGTCTATTATTCTCTATATATAAAGATAATAGACTCTTATCCTTGAGCTACAAGAAAACTACAAGATAGGGATAGTCTTCTTATCTTTATCAGAGTCTGTTATACGTATCAAACGCATATAATCTTTATCTCATACTTTGAGATAATATCACACTAATATATCATAGGCGTAATTATCCTATATGCCAACATCTCCCACTCGCACATGATGGGAAGACATTTCTTACTTTATTCCTCAACTTACTCATTATATCTGTCCATACTAGTAAATAATTGGTGCAACCGCTGAGTTCACCTGTTTTGGGAGCTCTATACTAGAAACCATTTAAGGCCAGCATAGAGACATCAACCACTAAAATATAGAAGACTATCGTAACTCAGTATACCTCAGACTTATTTGATTATATCTAGTCAAGTATCTCTAATCCCTCAAAGAGCATACTTGTGCCTCCATTATCTACATTACACTCATAATTATGTCACTTACTGAAAAGTGCCATAACCCGTCGACGAATGAGTATAGTGTAATGATATAATCCAAATAGTCTTCCTTTGCCCTAATATCATTCGACTTAAAATTAGCTGCTTTCCCAGACATGCCCCACCCGGCCGAATTAACCATGACCATTGGTAGTCATGCTAAAGTAGCAAACACTAACTTTAAATTTCATAATACAGTCTAAAGTCACAAAGGGTATTTCTAATAAGGACATTTAATATCCTCTAGGACTCACACGGTGAGGAAGCAGGGACCCATTCACTCACCTCCATCCACAGTCGCAAAGCACATGTTGTACAAAACAACATGTTATGGAATATGAGTATTATGCCATACGGATCTTAGTCAAGTCGCTAATCAAGCGCCTTACTTGAAACTTATTTTTGTCTTCTTGTGTAACTCCAAGTACACTTAAAAGTCTCACATCCGGCTGTTAATCAGGCTTATATATAGATTTTGGGTTATCTATATGCGATCTTATATAAGATCTCATCTTGACCAACGTCAAGGCTACATACTTAATGTCTCATCTTTTGCTCGCTATCATTAGCGCCGAAAGGTTGCTTGTGTGAGTAAGAAAATCAGCCTATCCATGTATATTACAAAAATATACATTCATATATGTGCTATAATCAATGTCACATAATTTGAAAAATAAATCAAATATGTACATCCATTTATATTAAAATCAAGATATTTGTAAACTGTTACAAATATTTATAGTACAAAAAGTTCTATGCAACCATGCTGCTCTATCATAAACAAAAATGCATCACCTTATTGTGGGTTTAGTCACATGATAAGCAAATATATGGTTCATAGAAAATATACTATAAAAACACGTACTTTTGTGCCACTGCTTATTAAAATGTGTTTTAGTTCTTTTATAATACTTGGAATCCTTGGTAAAAGTTTAAAGTAACTATATTGTTACCATAAACAAATGTAGAATCCAATGAGTCTATAACAATGCCAAGATTCACAAGGAACTTTTTCAAACACATTACCTCTTGTACTATTAATGTACAAGGTATTAATTTCGCTTACTCTACAGACAATGATTTACATGTTTATTTCTTACTCATCTATGATATAATATCATCATTAAGTAAGCAAATATATACATAGGTTAATTTACACTTATCCAGATAAGAGCTCTAATCAGCGTTTGTACTTCTAATAAGTCGTAAATCCAAACCTTGATAACATGTAATCTAAAGTCATATTCCAATTAGCAAAATATACGTTTTGATAGCTTTTCAAAAATTTAAATTAGGTATTGCTTATTAGATAGTATTGGCTAACTAACCCAACCATATTGTAGATATCAAATGAGTATCCAAAGTGAGAAAACTAATTTCTCCACTTTACTCACATATGGAACAAAGTGATGAGAATGAGCCCGTGTCCATGTCCATGGTGTTAAAGTTAATTATTCATCCTGAAAGTTTCTGTCACGTTTTGGTATTCTGGGCGTATCTCACTCGGTATAACTCCGAATTACGTGATTGAAGAAGCCCTGGAACGATAAGCGATAGAGCTACAACTTTTATGTTTTACATTTTACGTGATTCGGAAGTTAGCATCGTCAAAAGTGCCTACCAAGATGAGTGACGTGATTCTGGCAGATTACCGTCGCGAATTCATGGACTACATTGAAAACCAAGTATTGGCGTATTGGGCTTCATTAATTATTCACACCACTTTTAATGTTTTAATTGGATTTCTTTTAGTTGTAATAATTAAAGTCCATTAACATTAATTAATTGGGCTTTAGTTTCGGTTTTTAGGAAACTTACTTGTCCAATTGCCTTGCATGGTAATTTGGAAAGTAGTCTTTTAGGAAACTTGCTTGTTAGTCAAGAAGTCAAATCGTAATTTGCTTCTTGTTTCCTTTTCATGTTTGGGTATGGCCGAATTCTTCCCTATTTAAGGGTGGCCATTGTAACGTTTTTCACAGACATGAAATTTGATAAAGTTTAGCTTTGCTAAAACCTTCTTCCAGCTGTGATAAGTTGAGAGAAAATGTGAGAGTTCTTCTAAGTTTAGTTGAACAATCATAAGACCCGCGAAAACCTTTAGTGAGGAGCTATAGGTTGAGCTTACCCGTTCTAGATTTATAGAACACGCCGAACTGAGGAAGTTTAACTTTTGATTTACATTAGTTGGACTGAATCTATTCGTGTTAACGTTGGGGTTTGGTTGATTTCTTCCAATCCTTCTCGTTCAATATCTTGTTTCGTTTCATTGTTTCGTTCCGCTTTGTGTTGTTTGTTGCTTGTTTGGATTAATTGAGAAACAACGATCCAAAGGTTGTGGAAAAACGTGTGGAATAGAACTCAAAATCTACTCCATTCGTATCACAAAGCTTATTTACTCATTACTTTTAAGAGTGTTTGGGCAATTTTCAAGCTTATAGACTCACATTTTACCACAGGAGTGTCATATGTCCTTCATTTCAAAAATTAGAAGGCAACCACTTATTAGTGGTGACAATCGTCTCCTTGTTAGTTTGGCTTACTTAATATCGTCTACATATAATGAAATATATGAAACTTCCTTTAGAATGTTTAAGATACATATAGTAATATCTATTAACCACCGTAAACCTAAATTTTAGTTGGCTCGATGATGTTTTAGATATAACTATCTGGTTGATTACTTCTAGTAATAGTAAGATTGATTGAGCTAGCAAACTTTGCGCTTTCAATCTCCTATAACAAAGTTAACGAACGGATTCTTGCGAATCTTTCATCCAATTTCTCCAATGAGAAATGTTATCTTTAACATTCATTTCACAAAATTTCAAATCAAAAATATGTAACAAAAGCCAAACTAAGGTTATCTATTCACCTTTCAATGGAACTACCTTCTTTTACCTTTGACTTTGGGAACCTTTGTCCCTAATGATCTTTAGTCCAAAAGAATAGTTAATCAAGTCCCAAACTTGATTAGTCTCAATAGACTCCATTTAAATAATCCATTCTTCTCTAACTTTTGATGAAATAGCCTGATGGAAGTTCTTTGACTCATTTTCATCATAAGAAGTAACCATGAAAGTTTCCCCATCAGTCTCAAAATGACGATCGAAAATTTTTCATTTACTTCTTTAAGGTAGAAATTGTTTAGAACTCTCATTGGTTTGTACTGAACTATTCAATGGAAATATGTTCCCACTATTTTCGAGAGGTCGATAATTAGTTATCTCAAATTCCATTGGAGTAATAAGATCACCCCCTTCAGTACTTTCCAATGCATAGAGTTATAAATTATTCTTTACCTTGCATAAGTTAGGAAAATCCTTTTCTAGAAATTCCACATCTCGTGACTCAATATCAGTTACACTTCCATTTAGTTGTCTACCAATAAACACTTAACCTTGTGAGGCGTAGATATCTAACAAAGATAAATTTCTTATCTCTAAGTCACAAAGTCTCATACTTAATGAGAAAAGTGTTATAGGTAGCACATATATTTTATGACCGCAAATTATTCAAATATGAATTGCTGCCGATCCATAATTTATGGAAGAAACTGATCATAAGGGCACATTGTTAAGTACATAGGCAGCTGCTTAATTTGTATATCTCCCCTAATAGGAAATTAACAAAAAATTATTAGCGCCAATGACTATATCAAGCAAAGATCGATTCCTATTATTTGCCACAACATTTTGTTGCAAAATATAGAAATCATTTTTTTGTTTTGCTAAATAATTCCTTTTCTGTATATTATTCTTTGAATAGATACTCGCAGTTTTGATTAAGTCAAACTGATTCTCTACCTCAAAAATTATGGGAGATCAAAAAAATATAATCAAAACGCGTTTAGTTATCTATTAAAGTAAAAGGAATTATTATGTCCAACCCTTATGTATATTGGCCCACAGATGTCAAGATGGATTAAGCATTGCCCATTTAGCCTTTTGAAAATGGTTTATTAATTAATTTCTCTCCCAAAATAATATTCACTAATAGGCAAAATTGTTTTGTGCGAGTAGGTCCCAATAGACCCTCTCTAGCTATTCTTTTATCTCGCCTAAAAATGACTCAATTTGTTATGTCATTTTGGTGAATCATTATTTTTATCCTCTCTAGAAGATATGAGAGAACTTTATACATATTAGAATTATAAAATCCAATATCTTATAATTAGAAACCAAAATCAATTTGTTCCATAATTAATATCAATTTCTTGCCTCTTAAACATTTTAAGAAAAAATTAGTTGAAGTATAATAAGAACAAAAAATAAATTTTATTGAAGTCATGAAGTATTAAATACATTATGGAGACAATGGTTACACAAGTCAAATTTTCAATTTGTGAAGAACATTTTCCCACTTGGAACCTTTTCTCCTTATGTATCTATTTACTTCCAACTCAAAAATTCAATAAAATTTCACAAACTCTACTCAATTTCTCATCATATAATTAGTTGTTTTTGAATCTATCATCCACGATTTGGAGAGTTTCAACAATCTTTTCGCGACTCCGCTGCTTTCATCTGCAGATGATAATTTTAATTGTGTAATTAGTTATTTTTGAATCTTCCATCCACAATTGGAGAGATTCTTCAACTTATTTTACTGTGTAAATAGTTTATTGTTGAATCTTTCATCCACAATAGGAGAGATTCAACAACTAATTACAATTGTTACTTTCTTAAAATAACAAATAATATGTGAGACATGTGGTCAAAGCGTATATATTTCAACTCAGTGCTATCACGAGTGAAATTCTAATTGACCATTCTATTAGTAGAGTTTTGATTTGTTCCTTTTGCAAAAACTAAATTTTCTTTTGTTTGGTATTTTTCTTGAGTATAAATCTCTCATTGAGATTATTAGGAGTTCATCTAATTCGCTTTCGCATAAAGCCTAAATGCTTTGCGAAAATTGAAACTTGATAACTAAAAAGGAGGATCAGCAGCTACTAAGTGCTCTTCCCTAATCATATTAGTATGCTCCCATTGATTAAAAATTGATTAAGTGATTAATCATTATTTTAATCAAATACTAATCTAATAGAAATAATTTCTACCTCTTCACATATCATACCCTCCATGAAGGTCTAAAATATGTAACTTTCTCGTAGAAATATTACCAAACTCATGAATAAGAACAACTTATTCGTGGTGGCATATTGTTCACACATTAGATCATTGCCAATATAACTTAACAACTTGATGCAAGTTATATTATTTATTACTTTTGAACTTATTATAAGCCCAAGATCTTGATGTTGAACAATAATATATTGGATTAAGCCATAATATAGTTTAATGCCACTTAGGCCCACTACTCTACCAAACCCATATTTAAATTTTATGGTGTCCAATTTGAAAAAAAAAACCAATAAATTTATCACAATAATTTAAATTAATAATTATCTTATTTGAAAGCTATCTTTTAAGCAGTGCACAAAAGGGTCTTGATTAACACATATATGTAGATTTTGCAGCAATCATCAATTTGTAATAATTATAATCAAAACATTTATGTACAAAGGAAACTTCGCTATGCTAGCAATCACATTATACCAAAAATATTTTAAATTATAATTATAAAAATTTGCGCAAAACCCCCTTCAGTATTAATGTTATTTTTAAGGAACAAAAACTGATTCATTCAACTTAAAAATACTTGCATGTTTAAATAATTCATTTTTATATTCATGAATTATCAGTAAGAAATAAACATGCATTATAAATTACAAAAACATAATCACAGTTAAAAAAATTCAAAATTAACATTCTGGAACTTAAATAACACCTCAAAATATTAATGTGATTTTTCTGTATTTTTCTGTAATTTATTTATATTTATTTCAATTTTTGTGCAAATTCACAAAATAAGAAATAGGCATGCTTTTAAATTACAAAAAAATAATTACAGTTATAATAATTAAAAATTAACATTCTGGAACTTAAATAACACCTCAAAATATTAATGTGATTTTTCTGGATTTTTCTGTAATTTATTTATATTTATTTCAATTTTTTGTGCAAATTCACAAAATAAGAAATAGGCATGCTTTTAAATTATAAAAAAAATAAGTACAGTTAGAAAAATTAAAAATTAACATTATAGAACTTAAATAATACCTCAGAATATTGAAGTAATTTTTCTGGATTTTTCTGTAATTTATTTATATTTATTTCAATTTTTGTGCAAATTCACAAAATAAGAAATAGGCATGCTTTTAAATTACAAAAAAATAAGTACAGTTAGAAAAATTAAAAATTAACATTATAGAACTTAAATAACACCTCATAATATTAATGTGATTTTTCTGGATTTGATTTATATTTATTTCAATTTTTGTGCAAATTCACAAAATAAGAATAAATAAGCATGCAAATATTACAAAAAACTATATGCAGGCAGAAAAATTCAAGTACAATATTCTGGAACTAAAGATAATACCTCAGAATATTTACATTACTTTTTCTTAATTTTCTGTAATTTTAATTCTATTTATTCTATTTTTTGCAAATTCACAAAATTGATAAATAAGCATGCAAATATTACCAAAAAAAAATATATGCAGGCAGAAAAATTCAAATACAATATTCTGAAACTAAAGATAACACCTCAGAATATTAACATTAATTTTTCTGAATTTTTTTTAATTTTAATTCTATTTATTCTATTTTGTGCAAATTCACAAAATTGATAAATAAGCATGCAAATATTACAAAAAAAATATATGCAGGCAGAAAAATTCAAGTACAATATTCTGGAACTAAAGATAACACCTCAGAATATTAACATTATTTTTTCTAAATTTTCTGTAATTTTAATTCTATTTATTCTATTTTGTGCAAATTCACAAAATTGATAAATAAGCATGCAAAAATTAAAAATATAAAATCCAGAAACTTATTACTATAGAAATATTCTGTAGTTGCAAGAACATTTTCTTGTTTTCTGAATTTTTTTATTTATTTCATATTTTTTTATGAATATTCACAAACAAAATGAATTAATAACATATGCATATAAATCATATCAAGCCACTTTTATTTTCTGATTATTTAGTTTGTTCTAATCCTCAAGCCCAAGATTTAGTGCAGATGTGGCTGACTGGTGTACAAGCCATGCATCCAATGCACAGGCCCAAGCTAACCCCATCAAGGCACGGCCCATTCTTATTTAAAGCTCACCACACCAGTCAAGCCTTAGGTCCAGTAGGGCTCCATGTGTTCTGTAATGATTCTGGGCCAAAGCTTTTCTTACCCAGATCATCCCTAGAGTTCTGGGTTGGACGGCCCACGTTTCAATATCAATGATCAGAAAATAAAATCAAACCAAAAAACTTAAAACAGTCATATATAATTAATCGTATATCCGATTTTCACATACTTTATACCGTTGGATTCGTTTTGAAGTCTAGTTTCTAACCATATATTACTTATCATCTAATTCATATGATAAGTGAGTCAAAAATGGCAAGAATCAAATCTGGAATTATGAATTTCACAATTTATTTCCATAGAAAAAAATTACTCAAAGAAAATTCATAATAGCTATTTAAAACTCACATAATAAGTAATTACATGGAAAAACATGGGAAGAACATAACCATTGGCTCTGATACCAATGAAGGTTTTCCAGGAAACTGACCTGGAAGAGCGGAAGTTGTGATCTTGTTCTACTCCACGTATGGAATTCACTTGCCCTGATAGAAAAAGAACTCCCGGTAATAGAAACTACACGAGGATCTATTGTGATCCACCAATTAGATACAAAGCAGGGAACCAGATATAATACTGAGGAGGAAAATACGTATAACGATGTTTTCTATCTTTTTTTCTTAGTCTGTTGTTCTCTATATATAAAGATAATAGACTCCTATCCTTGAGCTACAAGAAAGCTACAAGATAGGGATAGTCTTCTTATCTTTAGCAGAGTCTGTTATACGTATCAAACGCATATAATCTTTATCTCATACTTTGAGATAATATCAGACTAATATATCATACGCGTAATTATCCCATATGCCAACAAATTGGAATAGAAATTTGCCTCTGTCTATTTTTAATAAGCACTTGAAAAAAATTAATTAAAATGAAAGAATACATGTAAAGTTCTCGTGAAACTTTAATACAATAAATTATTTTCTTCATCCAATAGATGGAAACTTGATATTGAAGGGAACATATATTCTTCTTTTCCATTCACGTGTGATTATTTCAAATGTTTTTTCCATTGATTGTTCAAGAATTTTTTGGTCAGATCTTGATAGTTTTTACAGAATTATAATAGTAGGCCAATACTTTAAATTTTACCATCGATATAAAACACGCTTCTTACAATCAATAAAAACTAAATACATTTTTTTTACTATTACGTGTCTATGTAATTTACAAGAAAATACGTGTCTCACACGTTATTAAACGCATGTTCTTTATAATTATATATCTATAGAAAGCACGTATTTCACACAAAATCAAACATATGTGCTTTATAATTACATGTCTTTTATATTATTTATACAGGTTTCTCTCATTTGTTTTATATTCTTTATACGTGTTTTTTTTCTTGTTTTTATATACGTATCTCTTTCTATTTAGTATCTACGTGTTTCTATAAATAGAAATACTTCATCATATCCATCTCCTCTACACGTAAGACACAAATACATGAATTTTCAAATATGTATTTTACAATAAAGTATATTAAACCACATCCCTATTTTAGCAAAATATATTAATTAAGATATAAATCTTAAAATTTTTATATATTTGACCGATTTTTTTTATATTTGACGGGAGTGAAAAAATATTTAATTATTATTATATATATATATTTATTGACTATTCGTATATAAAATTTCGAAGTCACTAAAACACTTCACAAAATACGTGTTTCACAATAAATGAAATAACTCCCCAAATCCGCAATTAAATATATCATACTAACTTGAATACATGTTTTTCATTAAATGAATTTTGACAGGGTGTAAAATTTATCAGGATGATCTTGATACAACCTTTGTTAGGCACCCATCATTGAGTTTCATGTCCCACTTATATCATATAATTAAGGGTTATCTTCAATTTACCCCCATGAAAGATGATCTTTAATCACTTTGCCCCTATCAAAGATTTTTATTAGTACTTTGCACCGATAAGGATATTCTATTACTATATTTAAATGAAATGTTTAAATTTTGCCTTAAAAAAATTACTTTTTTTTATATTTTAGACTATTTTACCCTTAAATTTAATTCTGAAAATCTTATCCTACTTTATCATCATTTTATTTTCTTTTTCTTTATATATACTTTAACAAATTAAATTTCTTATTATTATTTTAAATAATAAAATAATATATATAATCTTACTAAAAAAAATTATATTTTGGATACGGTTTACTATTTTTTATAATTTTTTAACTATTTTTAATGTACTTGGTCAATAAAAACCTCATATGAATTATTTAATTTTTTAGAATGTAATAAAATAATACATACTTTGTCCAATTTTTTTAATTCTTTAATAAAAAATTAATGAAACATTTTATTTTAACACTATGATATCTATGAATTTTTAATTTAGAGTGAATGAATTTTTAATTAAATTTATTAAGTATAAAAGATATATCTATTAGAAAAATATATATTTATAATAAATATACACCTTACAACTAATAAGCAAATAATTATTTTATTTATTTATTTTTCATTATATAATTTTATTATGTTGATTAGATTACTTTAATATATATAATAATATAATAAAAAAATTAAGATATTAAATCAATATTTTAAATTATAAATAATACAAATAAGATAAACAATCATATTAAAAAGATACAACAAACTACAATGAGTAAAAAAATCATAAATTACAAGAAACTTGACATATTTATTTATATAAAAGTAGATGAAATAAAAGAAAAAGGAAAAAATGAATAAATAAACAAGTATCTTATTTTGTTAAAAAAATTGATCAAGTATTTTATTCTTCAAACTAATAATATTTAAGTATTAATACAAAATTATGAAGTAAATACATTGAAATTAATGTTTAAATATAAGAAGGACAAAGATAATTTAATTTATTTCTTATTGATGGATAAAATTTTCATTTAAAATTAATAATTAATGATGTTATCCGTTAGCATCTTTAATTGATAGTCAACGGTGCAAAGTATTAATAAAAATCTTTTATGGAGACAAAGTGATTAAAGGTCTTCTTTCATGGGGGTAAATTGAAGATAACCCTATAATTAACTAAAACCCTTAAAACATGTAAAACGAAATTGAATGCACTAAGATAAATCTTTCCATAACTCATCAATATCATTTGTTTAAGATTATCTTTTCTTTATTCTGAAAAATAAAATAAAATTAAAAGTAAATCTATAATTATTAAATCATAAGCCAAATGTGGGTGAATTCTAGGAAATTGTTTCATTAAAATCAAGATTTAAAATAATAAAATATCACTAAAATTAAATCTATAATTATTAAACCCTACCCCAGTAAAATTATGAATTAAAAGAATAAAATATCACAAAAATTAAATTTACAATTATTAAACCGTACCCAAATGTGAGTGAACCTACGACATGATTTTAATCACACAATAAGATATGGTAATATTATATAAAGGATCCCATCTCTCCGATGTTATGTTGGAGTGGAGGAATTTATTATTTTGGTGATGTTTAAGTTTTTTTTTCACGACAAATTTAGTGTTTTAATTTTAGGTCTTCATTAATTATATAGTATAAATACGGTGTATTATTATTGTAGTGAACATTACAAAAATATTTACATAGCACTCAATGACAAATGGTTTATCATGATTTGATGAATGTTTTTCTCATTTTAACTCCCCAAATCAAATAACTCCCCAAATTCTGAATTATTGTTTCACAATAAATCAAATAAATCCCCATATTCTCAATTAAAGATATCATAATAACTATATATGTATGCAAACACATGTTATTTTTTCATAACTTTGACCATTCGAATTAAATAACTTTACATAAATACTGTTAATTTATTATTTGGAAGCATGACTGTTACTTATGAGACGTCGTGCGTAATTCTAATTCGTGCATGAAGGAAACAAAGGGAATTGAAACAGAACTTTGCCCAGTAAGACAGGTAAATTAGGTCCCTAAATTAATGTGATTATTAAATAACTTCAATAAGTTGATTTATCCCAATCAAACTCCAAAATATTTTTACAAAATAAAATGTAAATTTTTTGGTGGGATGGTAATTAGTATAAAACTTAGTAATTATATTATGGCCCTTAAATTTAAATTTTTTTAATTACCTCCTGAAAGAATATAGAAAACATCCTCAATAGCTTTATTCTTTGCAATCACACCCTAAAAAATTATTAAAAAATAACCATTAGAAATTATTTGTGAGATCCATAGTTGGTAGTTTAATTATTCTATTCTTGTCTCTCAGATTTAAAATTATTTTCAAATAGGTCTTCAAGCAATTATTTTAAAATTATTTATGAACTTTATAGTAATTTATTAATTTAGTAAAACTTAATATTTTTATTATTTTTTTCAAGTATTTTTAGCAATTCAATTTGAATTCAAAATCTTTTCTAAAAGAAAAATATCATGTGTGTTTTAATTTTGGTAAGATCATCAATTTGTAAGCAGAAATTACATTTATTACTCAGAGTTCATTTTAATTGCGTTAATTTTAGAACGATCATCAATCTTTACATTCTATAACTTTGTAACATTGATTACATTATGTAACTTCACTTCTTCATTAGTAAGAAATTTAATGGTATTATACTTTAATTAATGCTAAAAGTATCCCAAAATATTCATTTTATGGTGCACTTTGCATATTCATTTTAGTTGCTCAAATTCTTAGGGTGTTATGATACATATTTGATTGATTGATTGAGTAGAATTTAAAAGTAATGATAGGGGGAGTGAAAAATTAGAGTGAAAGCGTAAAGTGACTGACGTGGCAATTATAAAAAGACAAACTAATACCCTAACCAAATGATGAGTGAACCCTAATGGATAATGGATAATTTTGTCTTTTTATAACTGCCACGTCTATCACTTTACGTTTTCACTCTAATTTTTCACTTTGTATATCATTATCCAGAATTTAATTGGTGCAATATGACTACACATTATTGATTGAGTTCAAGATTGCAAACTTGTTTGGATAACTTTTTTCTTTTAAATTGACAAACCCTATGCACGAGTGGAATGCCTATCAAAATGTATTAATAACTCAAAATTCCCAAAATAGATATAAAATCGTGAGATGGGATCTGCTGTCCAATATTATTTTGTCTTATACTATCCAACATTAAAACTATGTTGTAGGGTTTACTTGTATTTTAGTTAGGGTGTAATAATTGTAAATTGATTTTACTTCTTAGACCTTACTTTTAGTGGAATTACATAGTTTTGAACACTGGACAGAATAAGACAGTTAAATTAGACAGCAGATCTGGTCTCCAAAATTGTCCTAGCAAAGTTGTTAGCAAAGTACTGACAATCTAACAAAGCAAATATTTTGCTCATGACATAGAAACCCTTCCAACTAGAATTAGAGGCTCATTTAGAGTAGATAGACTCTTGGATTAGGAAAATTCCAAAATAATTGTTGTAAAGTATTGCTCTATACATTTTGTGCAAACATAAGCGTCTAAATATTTTGATCACCATTAGTTTTGGTTTTTTGAGCATGACCTTTTGATGCATCAATTATTTGAACAATTCGTTCTTAGATTACGTGTAACTTTAAATTTTTTTATCAATTAATAAAATTGAGATTGGTATTCCGAGAAGATCTTCTATCCAAAATTATTTTGTTTTATCATGTTCAAAATTCAAAACAACGTCGTTGCACTAAAATCAAGATTATAAACATAAATAAGGTCCACTTATAATTGAATTAGGGCATAATAATTGAAAATTTAAATTTAATAATATTTATGCTTTGGCTGCTGTTAATGCCACAGCAAATATTAGCATCAGATCAACAAATTACTCAATTTTCCAATTTATCCTTAATGAGTCAAACTCCTCATTTTCTCTTTTCACCTTATCCTGATTTTCTCTTTCCACCTTATCACAAGAGCTTATCAATTCTTTCTAACATCTTTCCTTTGAAGTTTGATTTTTTTTTCTTTACTCTAATTTCTTTTCCAAAATTTTTATTAATATAACACTTACTTTTACTCACACTTATATTTTAAAAAATTATATAACTTAGTTAAAAATTAGTTTCTAGTCAGAAAAATAAATTTTAAATTATATTAATTATTTTTTCATATTTAGTGTAAAATTAAAAAGAAATTAGTTCAAATTTTTTTATTAATCAACAAATAAAACTAAGAAAATAATAAGGTAAAATTTTTTGTTTAAAATTTTCATTAACACAGCGACTGAAAAATTAGAAACTAAAAGAGTTAATTAGTTTTAACTTATTATGAGCAATTTAATATTTAAAAATGTTAATATATCACAAGAAAAAAAATTATTAATAACATTTTAAAATTCAAATTTAAATTAATATTTTATGATTTTATTTTGGTAAAAAAATGGTGTTAGGAAGAAATTTTTATTATTATAAATTTAAAAGTCATTTAAGCATCATAATTTATTTATAAAAAAATATTAATATTTAAAAATGATAATAGATCTCAAGAAAAAAAATTATTAATAAAATTTTAAAAATTTAAATTTTGAATTAATATTTATGATTTTATTTTGGTAAAAAAATTGTGTTACGAAGAAATTTTTATTATTATAAATTTAAAAATCAAATTTAAATATAATAATTATTTATAAAAAATACGTAGCAAAACAAAATTACTGTAACAATGGTTTTGGTTTTAAAAATTTTGGTAAAAAAATGGACAAAACAAATAAGTTAAATTGAATTTTTGAAATAAAATACCAAAACAACTCTAAACAAACTGAGCCTAAATTTTTTGAAGTGTATATTGACAAATATTTTATAATTTAATTGAGAGAACAAAACTATCAATAAAAATAAGTGTTATATTATTTTATATAAATTTTCTTTTTGTATAAGTTGGAAATGAAAATAAGTCTTATATTAATAAATATTTTGGAGAAAAATCACTGTAAATGAGAAGAAACTCAAATATCAGAGATAATATGTTAAAAAGAATGGATAAATCTTACTGATAAAGTGGGGGAGAGAAAATAAGAAGTTTAACTCATTAAGGCTGTGTTTGGTTGCTTAGAATTGAACCTCAGAATTAGAATCGAGGGGTCAAATTCTAATTCTTGTGTTTGTTTACAAAATAAAATTTGGATTTTGAATTCATTTACAATTCTATAATGGCCCAATTCTGCATTTTCAATTCTTTCTAGATGGTAGATATTTCCAATTCTTTCCTCATGGTAGACATTTACATTACACATATTTTACATATTTTCATACACTATACACATTTTCACACACTACACATTTTTTCACACACTACACATATTTTACACATAGTACACACATTTTCACACACTACATATTTTTTCACATACTACACATATTTTACACACATTACACATTTTTTCATACACTGCACATATTTTAAACATAGTACACACATTTTCATACACTACACATATTTTACACACACTACACACATTTTCACACAATACATATTTTTTCACACACTATACATATTTTACACACACTACACATATTTTCACACACCACACATTTTTTCACACACTACACATATTTTCGTCATCTAAACCACTGAGATGATTCACCCACTGAAGCCAAGGAATATGATCGCCTATAGTCAAATCCCTCAATAATTCATCAAATTCTACAAAATTTCCTTTGTCTTAGTTCCATTTTCGTCATCGCCATACTTCCTCCCTAAGGCTACTTTACAAATTATATCATTTGTAAGGTCTATAAATATCTAACTCAAATTCACCAAAGAAGACAGTGAGGAAGAAGAAGAGCATTCTTTATTAATCTTTTCAATCACAAGTAAAGTTTATTCTTCCCTAACATCTCGAAATGACTTGACCCTTTTATGACTCAGAAGTTGAAAAACACTAATGTTTCTTACTTGCCTCCAGTACTCACCATAAGGTGAAAACGCAACATCCTTGGATCCATAAAGAAGTTTATCAGCTATGTTCGATTTTGGCCTGTTAGAAAATATTAAATCATGGGTTTTCATGATCTCACAAGCTGCATCATCTGAAGAGATCACAAGGGCTGGTTTGCTACCCAAATGAATTAGCATAACTGGACCATACTTTGCTGATAATTTTTGGAGCGAGCGGTGGGGAAACGATCCAAGTTGATGAAGGTTTCCAATTATTGGCAGCCATGGTGGAGACGGTGGAAGCTTTTTGGGTTGTGTTGATGGATAATAAAACCATTTCAATAGAAAGATGGTGAACAAAATCATTGGAAGGATGGAGAAGAAAGAAACATTCATGAGATTCATTTTCTTGGCTTGTTTATGAATCTGTAAGCTAAGGCTGTGGAGATATAATTTATATATACTAACACATTTTAACTTAACATTGACACATCAAGACTGGAAAAGGATGAGTCAACTATGGAGATATGATTCATATATACTAACACCTTTCAACTTAACATTGAAACGTCAAGGTTGGAAAATGATGAGTCAACTATGGAGATATGATTCATATATACTAACACTTTCAACTTAACATTGACACATCAAGGTTGGAAAAAGATGAGTCTACATTACAGATATAGATATGTATGATGAAGATGTTTTTCTCGAATATGTATTGATACATCAAAGTTGGAAAAAATTTGGCAATATTAGAGATATAGATATGTATGATGATGAAGATGTTTCGCTGGAAAATGTCTGGGAAGTTGTTGTTCTATCTTTTTTTTTTCTTGTTCTCTTGTGCATAAAGAAAGTTACTCAGATCTCTTACATGCTAGAAAATCAAATTTTCAAAGTCTTCATAAGAATTTGGAAAAAAATCCTTATTCACATTTTTATGAATTTTTTTAAAAGGATAAAATTTCGGTACTCATAGTATAAATAATTGTTAAATTAGTCATTTTATATAATTTTATGTTTTTTTAACTATATATATCTATATTTGTGTGCGTGTGCAATAATAGGACGACAATTTATTTTTTTATTAGATTTAGATAAAATTGAATTAGAGAATAAATATGTATTTGTGGAGAAATTATGTTTGTGAAGAAATTATATTATTTTTAAATATAAATGATAAAAGCCAAAATTTCAATAAATTTGAAAGATAATTTTTACGATTTTCTCTAAAATTCTCTGCCTCATTTTTGTAAAAATTTCGAGATATAAATAGGTATTTCAATAGTTGAGTGTGAAGGTTCCAATTTCAATGGGAATGAATTTTGGATGCAAAAAACACATCTTATTTTTTATAACTACTTTGACTATTCGTATAATATAACTTTACATAAATAGGGATAATTTTCTACTTTGACTATTCGTATAGTGAATCCTCTCAATTTATAGGGGTCTCAACTATAATTGAGAATATCTTTTTATTAAAATATAATTTTTTTCTCTTATTCTAACTATAATTGAGAATATCTTTTGTTAAAATATAATTTTATCTCTTATTCTTTTTCGTTGAGGACATCTTTTTGTTAAAATACAATTTTATCTCTTGTTCTTTTTCTTGGATAGGGAGTAAGTATGACAATGCTAGTAATTTGAGGATATCTTTTTGTTAAAACACAATTTTATCTCTTGTTCTTTTTCTTGGATAGGGAATAAGTATAACAATGCTATTAATTTGTTTGCCCTTATGGATTAAACTGATATTAAATCAGTTGGCTGATCGTTGTCGATTGATTAATGAAATTGATATCGTTTTTTATAAAAAAAAATACATTTTGAAGCATGACATCTAATTAAAAGACGTCGTGCGTAATTCGGGCATGAAGGAAATAAAAAGGAATTGGAATAGAACTGTTAGAGTTTTAGGTCAAGCAATTCAATATGCAATTGCTTGAAGCATTACACCCTAGGTATCTAGTTTGGAATACCTAGCATGCTGCCTCCAGCTAGCATATATATAGAGGTACGCTAGGGTTAAAACCAGTTAATGGGCTCTTACCCATTCAGGCCCATTACAAAGGTTCGTTATCTATTGGGCTTATATTAGAACATATTATTGGATTATATTAAATATCCAACAATCTACTCCTATGTTCTACATATAGCACAATCCAATAGATAGATAATGTAATGTTCAAACAAATGATTGAATCATTCATAACACAAAAGATTCATTGCTCAAAATTATGAATTCTTAAACCACAATTATGAGTTTTAGAAAAACAATCTAAACTCAAACCAAACACAAACAAAAGTGTTACCAAGATCAAAGTTTTAGAAATCTCTAAACTTCGAACACAAGAGTTTTAGAAATATTCTAAACTCAAACTAAAATGGGCATAGCGTATGTAAGTGGACCAATTATTCAAATAATAGTCCCCCACAGTTCATAACTCTAGAGGAATTATCCATCAAGTAGATCATCCTCTTCAGGATTCCAATTGGAATTAGCTCCTCTATTTCCATCATTGCTTGTAAGTTATCAAATATGAACTTAATCATTTATGTAACAAAATAAAGTGTCTAGTTCAAGCAGAAGAACTTAGCACAATATCTCAATGATTGAAAATAAATATATATCAATGTCAAAATGCATCAATACCATATTCCAATAAGCATCAATGTCTAGTTTCTTTATAAGAGCAAGACCTAAACAGTTTCTTTTCCAAAAGGACCATTTCCAATAAGCATCAATGTCCAGTTTCTTTATAAGAGCAAAACCTAAACAGTTTCTTTTCCAAAAGAACCATTTCCAATATTTCTATGTGGAATGTTACAGTTGTCAAGTCCAAATTTAGTTAAGTAGCTTCATCAAATATGGAATGATACTACCACTCTAAATAGAACATCCAGAGTGAGTAAAATCACCTCATCATATGTGGAATGAGACAACGCACCCAAAAAGGATATATCATCAGATGTGGAATGATATATTGACAACCATAATCATCGTCGAAACATTATCAAGTGCTTATCTTAGCTAGCAAAGGGAGATACGAAAATTCAAAATTAACATGAATGTAGGTTAAGACATATCTATATAGTCTTTAACCCCATAACCCCAGGAATGTAGGTTAAGACATATCTATATAGTCTTTAACCCCATATCCCCCACAATTTTGAAGATTCGAGCTTTGTTAAGTCCCTTTGTTAGAGCATCAGCCAGATTATCCTTCGATCTCACATCGACCAAAGTAATAATATCATGTTTTATGAGATACATCAGCAAGGCATGTCTCAGTCTAACATGTCTCCTCTTACCATTAAAGAGTGAGTTTTGTACTACTGAAACTGTAGCCTGATTATCACAGAACATACTTAAAGGCGTAATCTTTAAGCGGGTTAGTGGAATATCCAGGATTAGTTCTCTTATCCACACTGCTTCTCCTCCTGCAGAAGCTAGTGTAGAATGTTCCGATTCCATAGACGACAAAGCAATACAAGTCTGTCTTTTGGATTTTCACGCAATTGCTGCACCACCCAGTGTGAAAATATAACCACTGGTGGACTTACTATCCCCTAAGGATGAGCACCACGAAGCATCAGAAAATGGTTCCAAAATAGGAGGATAACCACTATAACATAGTGCATGGTTAGCGGTTCCCTTCAAATATCGCATAAGTCGCGTGAGGGCACGCCAATGTTCATGGCCGGGATTACTAGTGAAACGACTCAGCATGCCTACAGAAAAGGCTATGTCTGGTCTAGTGCATGTCATCGCATACATGAGACTACCAATCAATTTAGAATAAGCTAATTGATTCACGCTAGCTCCCTCATTGGAGCTCAACTGTTTATTAGAATCATACGGTGTCTCTACCACGGTATATTCACTGTATCCCCATGTAGAAAGTAGTTTTTCAATGTAATGAGCTTGGCTAAGAGTAATACCTTGCTCCGTAAAACGTACTTTCATACCAAGAATGGTATCAACCATACCAAGATCAGACATGTTAAATGCATTTGTTAACTCAGTTTTTACATCACTCACTGTAGAATGATCGGAACCAAGTATTAACATATCATCTACGTACAAGCAAATAAGCGCAACTTTAGTTAACATAGAATGATAGTAAAGGCATTTATCTGAATCACTGGATCGAAATCCTAAACTCTTTACTACCTTGTCAAACTTTTGATGCCCTAATTTAGGTGCTTGTTTGAGACCATACAAAGATTTGTATAACTTACAAACTTTGTTCTCGAAACCTTTGATGACAAACCCTTCAGGTTGGTTCATGTAGATCACCTTAGTCAGATCTCCATTTAGAAAAGCTGTCTTTACATCCATTTGATGCACAACATAGTGCTCAATAGATACCAAAGCAAGAAGAATTCTTATCGTAGTCAAATGACAGACCGGGGAGTACACATCAAAATAATCTATCCCATATATTTGGGTATAGCCCTTAGCTACTAAACTTTGCTTTATACCGAGCTATAGATCCGTCAGAATTAAGTTTCTTCTTCAAAATCTACTTGCACCCTACAGTCTTAACCCCTTTTGGCAAATCGACTAGGTTACCAGTTTGATTTTGTAACATAGAGCTCATTTCATCATCAATGGCTTCTATCCATAATAGGGAGTCCCTAGATCTCATCGCTTCATTATAGGTGGATGGATCATCTTCTAAATGGTAAGTGACAAAATCCTCACCAAACGTATTGGGAACTCGTTATCTAGTAGATACTCTTAAAGGTACAGATCCAGAAGGGATCCGAGTGTTAGAGGAAGTCAATTCAGGTTCAATAAATGTCTCTGAAATGATTTCGACAGTGCTTGATACTGTCAATCCTTTATCTCGAAGAAATTTTTCTTCAAAGAAAACAGCATCTCTAGATTCTATAACTACATTGGTTGATAGATCCAAGAACCCATCAGTAGCACTATCCTCTGCACTACCTAGGTACACACAACTATTAGTCCTAGGCCCCACCTTAGGTCTTCTAGGGTCTGGTATCCTTACATAAGTAATACAGCCCCAAGTCTTAAGAGTATCATATTTACAAGGATGTTTATGCCATATCTCATAAGGAGTTGAAGACAACTTAGAGTGTGGCAACCTATTGAGGATATGATTAGCAGTCAAAGCTGCCTCTCCCCAATAACAGGAAGGCATGCCAGCTATCAATAACATAGGGTTTAACATTTCTGTTAACGTCCTGTTCTTACGTCCAGCTATGCCATTTGATTGAGGTGAGTAAGGAGCAGTAGTTTCAAGGATTATGCCCTCTGAAGCACAAAATTCCTTGAACCCTGTCAATGTATATTCTCCTCCTTTGTCACTCCTCAACTTTTTGATTTTCGAAGTAAATTGGTTTTCAACACGATTCTTGAAAATTTTAAATTTATCAAAAACTTCATCTTTTGATTTTAACAGATAAATATGACAATATCGAGAAAAATCGTCTATAAAAGTGAGTAAATACTTCCGACCACCTCTAGTAGGAGAACTTTTAAAGTCACAGAGGTCAGAATGTATTAAGTCAAGAAGTTGTATACTCCTAGAGACCGGACGAAAAGGTCTTCTAGTAATTTTAGTTTGTGCACAGACTTCACATCTGTTAAATCTGATCGAAGTATCGAGAGGTATATTATGACTTTTAACTAATCTAACCATTTTCTTATAGTTCACATGTCCTAACCGATTATGCAATATCATTGGATCAATTAGAGTTGAACTAACTTGGCTGACTGTTTCAGTTCCAGTGCTCAATTCATACATACCACCATTCAAGAATGCAAAACCAAAGTAATGAGAGTTAACAGATAAAGTGACTCTACCACTAGAGAAAATAAATTCATGCCAACATATTCTAAGTGACTAATAGAAATTAAATTCTTTTGGATCGCAGGAACAACTTTAACATCTTTTAAAGTTAAAGTTTACCTGGAGAGAGATTGATATTTGTAGTACCAGTGTGAGTCACGATCTCCGTCGCCCCACTAGCCACAGCAATAGTTTCATTGGCCTCAGCAATATTATCAAGTAACTTTTTAGTTTGGCAAACATGGCATGTTGCCCCAGAATCTAATCACCATTCTGAAGAAGTACTGGCATTTCCATGATTGCCTACCATAGCAACAAAGTTTTGAAGCTCAGTCTTTCGCACCAGCATATCTGCTTACAATGGTGTGTCAGATTTGTCCTTTTTTGGTAGCCTACAATCTGCTATAAAGTGGCCCCATTTCCCACAATTGTGGCACTTCTTTTTCTTAAAGATAGGATTTTTGGCCTCAAATTGTTGAGACTCACTTTTGGGAGACTTAGATTTCTTAGGAAATTTCTTGGGATATATTATCGCGTTAGCAGCTGACTGTTGTTGTCTAACCATCTCCAATGTATTCCTAACTCGATTCTCATCCTTGATTCTAATGAACCGTTTAAGATCATCCAGTCCCACCTGAACTTTCTTTCTTTGTACATCTCAGTTTTGAAAGAATGCCAAGCAGATGGTAATTTATAGATTATGGCACCAAAAAGAAAAGGATCACAAATATTGATGTTTTCATTAGTCAATTTAGATCTCAAGTTTTCTAGATCAGTTACTTGATGAGTGATTTCCATATCTTCTTTGAATTTGAAATCCATGAATTTGTTAACAAGATGTGTTTTTGACAATTCCTCCTCTTTCTTAAACTGAATATCTAAATTGTCCCAAATTTCTTTAGCAGTCTTAAACTTGCTAAAACCTTCTGCAAGATGGTCTAAAAGACAGTTCAAGAGATAATCTCTGTAGTAGTCGTCATCTTTGTTCCATTGAGATTCATCAACATCCTCAGTGGTATCAGCAAAAGTACTCATAACAGTATAAAAAATATTTTCATATTTTAAACCAAACTGAGTCTTTCGTTTCCAGGAATTAAAATCAGACCCACTAAAAGACTGAAGTTTAACCATTTCAATTGGCACATGTTTTGCCGCTACAGTGCCGGAACAGTGCCGCTACAGTACTAGAATAGTGCTGCTACAGTGCCATAACAGTGACGCTGCAGTACTGCTACAGTGATGGAACAGTGACGCTGCAGTACTGCTACAGCCGGAAACAGTGGCGCTACAGTCTGCTACAGTGCTAGAACAGTGACGCCGCCGCTACAGTACTCTAACTTTTTAATGCTTCAAGATTGTTAGAGTTTGGTCAAGCAATTCAATATGCAATTGCTTGAAGCATTACAACCTAGGTATCTAGTTTGGAATACCTAGTATTCTGCCTCCAGCTAGCATATATATAGAGGTACGCTAGGGTTAAAACCAGTTAATGGGCTCTTGCCCATTCAGGCCCATTACAAAGGTTCGTTATCTATTGGGCTTATATTAGAACATATTATTGGATTATATTAAATATCCAACAAGAACTTCACCTTTGTCTATATAATTACTTGAAAAAAAAATTAAAATGGAAGAATATATGTAAAGTTTTCGTGAAACTTTAATACAATAACTTATTTTCATCATTTGATAGATGTAAACTTGATATTGAAGAGAATATATATTCTTCTTTTCCATTCACGTGGGATTATATCAAATTCTTTTTCCATTGATTGTTCAAGAATTTTTCGGTCAGATCTTGAGAGTTTTTACGGATTTGTAATATTTTTTAGAGCTTTAAACGAAATAAAAACAACAATGGTGTTATTATTTAGGAATTTTTTTAATAGTTTCTACTACAATTTAAAATAAAAGTTTCGGATCCATTAACGACTATAAAGGAAATTAAAGGAAGGGAATTAGCAGATAAAATATAAAAGATTATAGAGCATATGCCAAAAATAGTAGTCTAGATGTGAAGTTAACTCATATAATAGGTTGCATATGAGGATGTGCGTGTTAAAAACAATCTCATATAATAGCTTTTTTTTTTTAAATCAAAAGCGATAATTGTATTAAAAAAATTAACAATCTCATATAATAGCTTTTTTTTTTTTTAAATCAAAAGCGATAATTGTATTAAAAAAATTAACAATCTCATATAATAGTTTTTTTTTTTTAAATCAAAACCGATAATTGTATTAAAAAAATTAACAGTACAATAAATCAGTTAACTAGTCTAAAATTATTGCATTATCTTAGGTTTTAAACTAAAAGAACAATGCATTATAAGCAGTTAAATAAATAATTTAAAGCCACAAACTGCATTTAAGCAAATGGCCTAAAGCCACAATCCCACAAACTGCAAATCGCACTAATATTGCTAAACATCTTATTAAATACTTAAAATAATTTTTTTCCATTCAAATTAAAACTTGAAATAGATTCTACTCCCTAATAGCAAAAACTAAAAGTGAAGTCAATAATTTTTCTTCCTAATAGTTGAACAAAAAACTCCTTCAACATCTGTCTCCTCGCCCTTCTTGGATCTTTATAGCCGTGTAATCTCCACCTCCAAACCATGAAATCACAAAAGGTGGAATTTTTAATGAGAAAAATCCACCCAAAAGTTGAAAAGTTTATATCACAAAGGTTGAATCATAAATACTAAATACGTTTGTTTAGGGTGTCTCTGTTTTTTACAAGAAAACACATCTATAGAAAATAGTGTCTCACACATAATCAAACACGTTTACACTATAATTACATGTCTTTTCTATTCTTTATTCTAGTTTTCTTCATGTGTTTTCTATTCTTTGTACGTGTTTTTTTATTGTTTTTATATAGCGAATCTCTATTTTATGTACATATCTCTTTCTATTTTTTATTTACATGTTTCTCTAAATAGAAAGACTTCATTATATACATCCCTCTACAAGTAAGACGCAAATACATGAATTTTCAAATATGTATTTTACAATAAAGTATATTAAACCACATCCGTCTTTTAGAAAAATGTATTAATTAAGATATAAATCTTAAAATTTTTATATATTTGACCAAATTGTTTTTATATTTGATGGGAGAAAAAAATTAATTATTATATATATTTAATTATTTATCGACTATTCGTATAAAATTTCAAAGTCACTTAAACAACTCACAACATATGTGTTTCATAATAAATCAAATAACTCCCCAAATCACCAATTAAATATATCATACTAACTTGAATACAAGTTTTTCATTTACATGAATTTAAGGTGTAAGATTTATCTGGATCTTCTTGATAAAGCTTTTGTTGCACCAATTATTAAATGCCATGTAATCAATTTTTTTTGTAATGTGTCACTATAATAATAATAATAAGAGTAATGATAGAGAGTACGGTAGTTTTTATTAGTGTTATGAAAATCGAACCGGATCGGGCGGTTCGACCGGTGACCGGATTTTGGTTCGGTCCGATTTCCTCTAAAAACCGTTTTCACAAAAAATCGGTCAAAACTTGGGTTTAACCAGGTTTAACCGGTCAAATTCCGATTTTGACCGGTTGGCCCGATTTTCTTTTTTTTTTTTCCTTTTTACTTTCTTTTTAGTTTTAATTTTAAACTTGTGCTTGAAGTGTTGAGCTTTTGGTTAGTTTTTAATTCTAATTCACTAACAATACATTTTTGGGCTTAATTTTAACTTTAAGTTTTTAAATTTCATCTTTTGATTTTGAATGTTAGATCCAATCTTAATACATTTGTATGTGGGCCTTTTTTTTATTCTATACCCATTTTTTAACTCACCCAAAACAAATAAATAAATAATAAATACTTGATATACTAGCTTTTTTACTCATTTATTAATATAGCAAATACCTATATAATTTTTTTTTAAAAAAAAACCTCACAAACTTTAAAACACTTGTATTTCTTTTCTTTCATTTTAAAATCATTATTATGTTTGATAATAAATAATATCTAATTTGTAAATGAATTAATGATGTTCCATTAATATTATGTATTTTAACAATAATTTAGTAAATATTGTAATTAGATATAATTTTTATGAATTATTCATATATTTATAATTTAAATTTATTTATGACGTCATAATGACATCATCCAATTTTTTCGTCCTATCCCACTAGGTTGACCTCTCAACCCCTTAGTTAGACCAATTCGTAGTCCGGTCCGATTTTCAAAATATTGGTTTTTAAGCGATTTGGAAACTCTGAATCCCACATAAAATAGGAGAGAAAGTTTGAGTAATTGGAGTTTTAATGTGATAGAACTTATCTCATTGATAGATAAGTGATTGAAAAATAATATAAAAGGATAAAAAAACCTCCAAAATTCATTCTTTTGTCCTAAGAATTATAATATTATCATGGTAACTTTAAAACTAAATTAAAAATATAATTGCTCTAAAAAATATCATGCCACCTCCAATTCTTTACCCCGAGTAACCGACGCCCGAAAGCCTACTACTACTCTTGACTCAATCCCACCAAATTTAGCTATTTGTTCACATTTTTAGCCTGAATTAAGGATCCTGACATTCACCTCCTTGGTCTTTTTTAATATTTTCTTCAAAATAAATTATCATTTCAATTAGATCAGGTCTATACTAAAAATTGGATCTTCCGAACAAAAAGAAATTCCGAATCAACCTATTTTCTTCAAATCAAGGTTAAGTCCGACAGAAATGAAAAATCGATTGAAGATGATTTTAGGAGACTGAAATCAAGGTCAAATACTTATTGTTGGTAGCAGCACTAGATAATTGCGGTAGATTTTGTTTGGAAGCCTTCTCAGAAGAGAGGTAAATGTGGCGGCGGCGGCGACTTGAGTTGATGACGCTGTTGATGGCTTAACTGGTGCGGCTGTAAGAAAATTTTTTATTTGTGATGGACTTTGGTTCGAACTGCTTTGCGGTCTGGTGGTGTGTGGATGGTTAAGTACTTTGCGGTAGAAGACAACACTTGTGAATTGGTGACGATGGCAGCTGGTGTGGCTGCGTGAAGAAGTGATAGCGGTAGCATAGTGGTGAGAAGTCAAAATTTGGCTACTAGTGACAATAACGGTTGTGTGTATTACAGTGGTAACTTGATCTTGGTAGCAGCGATGATGATGCTGGTTTTCTGGGCGGCACTAGGTTGGTTTTTGGGGTGGCGACAATGGCCTGTAGGATTTGGCTTGGGATGATGACGCGTTTGAGAGATGTGGATGCTGCAGGTAAGTGGGCGGGGTGAGGTTGAACCGTTGAGGTGTTGTCACTTGTAGAGAGTTTCGGTGGGTGGGTGATGGCTAAGAGTGGCTTGTGGGTTTGGTGGAATCTAGATTGTGTTGGCAGCGGTAGTGGTGTAATGGTGGCTTTGGGTCCGATTGGTGATGGCTATGTGAAATGGTTATGACGACGTGTTTACCGTTTGCCAGGCATTTGATAATCCAACAAATGCTACCAAAAAATCAAATTGATAATCCTTCACAGTTGCTTGCTGTTCTAAACCCAAATACACAACAGTCAACAAACAATTAAGAAGAAAAAGAAAATGATTAATAAAACTGAGAAAGAAATGTTATTTTCTGCTACCTCACTAATACAGATTTGATTAGTGAAGATTTGGGGCAATAAATTCTGATTTCAATTTTGCCCTTACAAAAATGGGTGGATATTTCTGTCAGAAAAGTGATAGATGCGTGGATATTTCTGTCAAAAAAGTGATAGAAATTGGTGAAAGGACCCATTTGATACACTGTTTTAAGTGTTAATGAATTTATATCATTTGAAATGTACGTGACAAAAAAAGTTTTTCAAACAAATGTGCTGAATGTTTTTCGCAATTTTTCTTTATTTTTTTTTAATAATTTACCTTATAATTTTTATTTGAGTTGAAAAACTTGCATTATTTTATATTTGTTTACTATTCGGTAGATAAGCTCGCATGTAAAATGCAAACAAAATATTGGTCAAAAGATGATTTAAAATTGATACTTTTTTAAACTAATGTTGTACTTTATTTACAACATTTGTATGTTTGAATTTTAATTTAGTTACTAACAGAATTAATTGTTGTAGATATCTGCAGGTGATTATGCACTAATAAGTTGACTTAATTATCTTGCAATCTATATATTAAGCCAATCCTTCATAGGTTGAAATCTATCACAATGTGCTATTTTTCTATAAATTTGGTATTTTATTTTTTTAAAATTGTTTCTAATATTCTTTAATTCATATTTAATTTGTTTCACAGCATTGTAAAGGTGCATGGTAAAAGTTCAAAAACAACATCAACCCCAAATTGATTTCCATAACAAAAGTGGAGCATTTGAGACAATAAATGTCTTTAGAATTGAAATTTTAGTTTTTTTAACCTTTTCAATATTCTAAATTTATTCTAATTAGTGAGAATACTTGTTTGAATATTGTTATTTATTTGCTTTGACTATTTTTTTACATTACAATGATTTATTGCACTTATACTATTCTGATTTTGATTTTTTTACAAATTATTCTTTATCCATTGGTGTGAGTCACAAATGGCTTTTAAGAAACTACATAATTAAATAGTTTCAAAATTAATATAATTATTTATTGATAAAACTATAAATAAAAGTTTCAAAAAATAAGGAGGAATTTCTTTTGATTTAACTAGAAACACACCTGAAGATAATACAGGAGTGGGTAGTAATTATGTTAAAATTGTGTCATAAAAAAAATAATTTTGTATTATTACGACAATACATATCATTTTTATGATAATTTTTAGTGTAATTATATATTTAATATAGTTTTCAAGTTACCATGATAATATTATAATTCTTAGGACAAAAGAATTATTCATATTAAGAAATGGCTGCTGTTATTGCCAGAGCAACAATTAGCTTCCAGAGCAATAAATTACACATCTTCCAAATTTATCCTTAATCAATCAACTCTTTTATCTTTTATCAATTTATCATTACAACTTATCTTTATCTTCTTTCTAGCTTATCATTACAACTTATAACATCTTTTCGTAACTTCTACTTTCCTAACATTTATTTTCACCCTCAAATTATAAGAAAGAACTTATATAAAATAATAGGATACTTATTTCTATTAATAGCTTTTATTGTTCTCTCAGTTAAATTATAAAATATTTACCAATATATACTTCAAAAAATTTAGGCTCCATTTGTTTACCGTTGTTTTAGTGTTTTATTTCACAAATTCAATTTGATTTATTTGTTTTGTCCATTTTTTTATCAAAATTTTAAAATAAAAAAATAATATTACAGTAATTATTTTTTATACAACGTTTTTTATATTTTAACAAATAAAATATTAAATTTAAATTTGACTTTTAAATTTTTAATAATAAAAAATTCTTCCTACGACATTTTTATACTAAAATAAACTCATAAAATATTAACTCAAATTTAAATTTTAAATTTTATTAATAAAAAATTATCAAATATAAATGCTCACCAAAACAAACTCATCAATCCAAACACCTCCAAAATATTTTTTTTATAACAAATCTCAAGAAAAAAAATCCTACTATAAACCTAAAAAAATACTCTATCCAAAGCGAGTTATATTTTTTTGTTAAAATACTAATATATAAACATATGGCAGCTATAAATTATTATTTTTGTTTCTAATAATACTGCCCATACTAATATTTTATCAAAATAATTCCCATAAATTAAAACTTAAAAGGAAGACCACCACTATATATATAATAGAAATCTCAATTTCATGTATTCTTTTATGCTACAATTTAATTCATAAATTTTAAATAATAAAAAGGCAACAAATTTTACTTTATAATTTCGATGCATATATTTACTTCCATTTATACTCCCAGCAATTTTTTTCCTTGTGATCTACTAACATTTTGAAATGTTAATTTGCTCATAATATAATTAAGCTGGGAAGAATTTATAATTATTAAAAATTTAAAATTCAAATTTGAATTAATATTTTATGAGTTTATTTTGGTAAAAAAAATGTCTTAGGAATAATTTTTTATTATTAAAAATCTAAAAGTCAAATTTAAATTTAATAATTTATTTATAAAAATAAAAAAATATTATAGAAAAAATAATTATTGTAACATTATTTTTTTTTGTTTTACAAATTTTGATAGAAAAAATGGACAACACAAATAAATCAAATTGAATTTGTGAAATATAACACTAAGACAACGGTAAACAAATGGAGCCTAAATTTTTTAAATACATATTGGTAAATATTTTATAATTTAATTGAGACAAAAATAAAATTTATTAATAGAAATAAGTGTCATATTATTTTTATATAATTTTTTTCTTATAATTTGAGGGTGAAAATAAATATTATATTAATAAAAATTTGGGAGAAAAATTAGTGTAAAGGAGAAGAAAACAGAAGTATGTTAATTAAAGATAAAGATAAGTTGTAATGATAAATGTAGAAAAATAAAAGAATTGATTAATTAAGGGTAAATTTGGAAGATGTGTGATTTATTGCTCTGGAAGCTAATTATTGCTCTGGCAATAACAGCAACCTTAAGAAATTTATGAGGTTTTTTTAATCCTTTTATATAGTTTTTCAATCAGTTATCTATCAATAAGATAAATTCTATCACATTAGGACTCCAATTACTTAACCCTCTCTCCTATTTTATACATAGTTTGAGTTCACAAATCGCGTAAAAACTATCGTACTCTCTATCATTACACTAATAATAATAATAATAATAATAATAATAATAATAATAATAATACACCCCACTTGTATCATATAATTAATTACAACCATTGAAACACTAAATTTGCAGAAAAAAATTAAATGCAGCAACACGATAAATCCTTCTATAACTCATCCATATCATTTATTTAAAATTATCTTCTCTTCATTATGTACAATGTTCAAATCACTAAAATCAAGGATTAAAAAAATAAAATATAACTAAAATTAAATCTATAATTATTAAGTCATAACCCAAATGTGAGTGAGTAAAAAATTGTTTCATTAAAATCAGGGATTAAAATAATAAAATATTACTAAAATTAAATTTACAATTATTAAGTCCTACCCCCAAATGTGAGTGAACCGCATTGTTTCACTAAAATCATGAATTAAAAGAATAAAATATCACAAAAATTAAATTTAAAATTATTAAGTTCTAACCAAAATGTGAGTGAAACCGATGTGATTTTAATCACACAATAAGATATGATAATATTAGATAAAGTATCTCATCTCTCTTTTTATGACGATGTTATATTAGAGTGAAGGAATTTATTATTTTGGTGATGTTTAAGTTTTTTTTTCACGATAAGTTTAGTGTTTTAATTTTAGTTCTTAGTTAATTATATAGTATAAATGGGCGAAAGGCAATTTTATTTCCCAATATTATATGCAGTGGCAAAATTAGTCCCCAATATTATTTTTTGACCAGAGAAGTCTTCAATGTTTCAAAATTTGTCGAATTAAAGACATTTGACAGAATTTCTTTATATTTAACAGATCCAACACGTGAATACCACGTATTAATAATCCCTCTTTGTTTTCTTCCACTGGAAGCAGGATAATAGTTACCCAGATTTTCATCTTCTTCATCGGCGGCACATGTTGACTCAACAAAGTCATTTTGCACTAATATCCTCGTTTTGTTATGGCTGGACTTATGACCACCTAATGCTTGATGAGTGGAAAAAAACTTGTCACAAGTGGTACATCTGAATTTCTCAAGAAAATTTGTCATTGTCGAAGCTTGATTTTGACGGACTAGAGTACTAGTAGTATCATGAACTGATTCAAGATCCCTTAGTTTCATCTTTTTCCTCTTCTTCTTTTTCTTGACAATCACCAAATTCCTATGGGAACTCTTATAATTCTTGTGATTCAACAGCTTAACTTGAGTGTTTTTGCTGCCCCATGATTCATCACCAGAGAAATCCTTTCTTTCACCATATTCTTTTAGCCAGTTAATGTCCTCCCATTTATGACTCATATTTGCCAGGTAAAAAGCTTGTCAGTTTCTTTTGCATCTTTCGCATTGAACATATGAATCACATTATTCAATTGAATACCATTGCTTTTGTTGTCTTCATTTCTCAGTTCTTTCACGGTATTATCATTCATATATCCATATGAAATTTCCTCATTAGGGAATTGCTATTTGTTGTCTCAAATCCCTCAGCACCATGACCATGATAATTGGCCAGCTTAGTTTCAAATGAATCCCCCGGGCTAAACTCATTAGATGGGTTGGCTTGGCTCATTTTGCTCAACTTTTTGCTAAAGATCAAATCTTTATTAGTCTTGGAAATGAACCCTCATGTGACCTCCCAATGGTTTACCAGACCTAAACCCCTTGATGCACACTTGACAAATCCTAGTAATAATACTAGCATTGCTATTGTTGTTGTGGTTGAATTGATGTGTGAATTATCGTTAAAAGATTGTTTGTATTTTTTAATTATTGTTAAAGAGGGATTACTAACAGAGCGGAGCACCTGATATTCACGTGTTGTATCTGTTAAATATAAAAAAATTCTATCAAATGTCTTTAATTCAACAAATTTTGAAAAATTGGGAACTTCCCTAGTTAAAAAATAATATCGAGGACTAATTTTGCCACTGCTTATACCACTGGGGACTAAAATTGTCTTTCGCCCTAGTATAAGCAGTGTGTATTATTATTGTGGTGAACATTACATCGCCTCAATGATTTGTGCTTGACAAATGGTTTATCATGATTCTGAAAATGTTTTTTTTTTCATTTTAACAATATGTGATTCACAATAAATCAAATAACTCCCCAAATTCGGAATTCTTATTTCACAATAAATCAAATAAATCCCTAGATTCTCAATTAAATATATCATACTAACTTGAATGTATAAAAACACATCTTATTTTTTTATAACATTGATCGTTCGAATAATATAACTTTACAATTACATAAATACTGTTAATTTATTATTTGGAAGCATGACTATGAATTATGAAACGTCGTGCGTAATTTGTGAATGAAGGAAACAAAAAGGAATTGAAATAGAACTTTGCCTAGTAAGAAACCTAAATTAGGTCCCTAAATTAATGTGATTATGAAATAACTTCAATAAGTTCATTTATCTCAATCAAACTTCAAAATATTTTTACAAAATAAAATACAAATTTTTTGGTGGGATTGATATAGTATAAAACTTAGTAATTATATTATGGCCCTTAAATTTTAAATTTTTAATTACCCCCTGAAGAATATAGAAACCATCCTCAATAGCTTTATTCTTTGCAATCACGCCCTCAAAAATTATTAAAAAATAACCATTAGAAATTATTTGTGAGATCCATAGTTGGTAGTTTAATTATTCTATTCTTGTCTCTCAGATTTAAAATTATTTTCAAATAGGTCTCCAAGCAATTATTTTTGAACCTTATAGTAATTTATTAATTTAGTAAAACTTAATATTTTTATTCTTTTTTGTCAAGTATTTTTAGCAATTCAATTTGAATTCAAAACCTTTTCTAAAATAAAATATTATGTGTGTTTTAATTTTGGTTAGATCATCAGTACTTTGTAAGCAAAAATTACGTTTATTGTTGATAGTTTTTTTTAATTACATTAATTTTGGTAAGATCATCAATTTTTACATTCTATAGCTTTGTAACTTTGATTACATTAAGTAACTTTGCTTCTTCATTAATAAAAGATTTTATGGTATTATCCTTTAACTAATGGTAAAATTATCCCAAAATATTCGTTTTATGGGCGCACTTTCAATATTCGTTGTAGTTGCTCAAATTCTTGGGATGTTATGATACATATTTGAATGATTGATTGAGTAGAATTTAATTGGTGCAATATGAACACAAATTATTGATTGAGTTTAAAATTGCAAACTTGCTTGGATAATTTTTTTTTAAATTGGCAAACTCTGTAGACGAAGATTGGATCTTCTGTCTAATATTATTCAGTTTTATTTTATCTAATATTTAAAACGATTTAGTTTCACTAAAAGTAGAGACTAAAAAGTAAATCACTTTACAATTATTATACCCTTACCAATATATGAGTGAATCATACGATGTAGTTTTAATCTTGAATATAATAATATTGGATAATTTTGAATAGAAAATTCCAATCTCTTGTACACATGTGGAATGCCTGTCAAAATTTATTAATAACTCAAAAGCCCCAAAATAGATACAAAATCATCCTAGTGAAGTTGTTAGCAAAGTACCGACAATCTACTAAAGCAAATATTTTGCTCATGATACGAGAAACCCTTTCAACTAGAATTAGAGGCTCATTTAGAGTATATTGACTCGGAATTCCTTATATTAGGAAAATTCCAAAACAATTATTGTAAAGTAATGCTCTCTACATTTTGTGCAAACATAAGCATATGTATATTTTGATCACCATTAGTTTTGGTTTTTTAGCATCAAAACCTTTTGATGCATCAATTATTTGAGCAATTCATTCTTGGATTAGGTGTAACTTTAAAAGTTTCAATTAATTAATAAAATTAACTTTAAAATAACAATTCATTCCTGCATCCCCTTCTCGTGAGATAAGATTTTCTATTCAAAATTATTTTGTTTTATCATGTTCAAAATTCAAAACCATTACACTAAAACCAAGATTATAAACATAAATAAGGTCCATTGATAATTAAATTAGGGCATAATAATTGAAAATTTAAATTTAATTATATTTAGGGTGTAACATTTATCAGGTTCATCCTGATAAACCCTTTATAATGCACCAATCCTTGAATGCCACGTAAGCTTTTTTTTTAGTGTTTCACTATAATAATAATACACCTCACTTATACCATACAATTAACTAAAATCCTTAAATTTAGGAAAAATAATAAATGCACATAAATCCTTCCATAAATTATCCATATCATTTGTTTAAAAACATTAAATGCACATAAATCCTTCCATAACTTATCCATATCATTTGTTTAAAATTATAATGTATTTATTCTATCTAATTCAAATCACTAAACAAATTAAAAAATAAGATATCATTAAAATTAAATCTATAATTCACTAAAAAAATTATAAAAAAAATTAAATATCACTAAATTAAATCTACAATTATTAAGCCCTAACCCCCAAATGTGAGTGAACCCTACCACATTATTTCATTAAAATTAGGGATTAAAAAAATAAAATATCACTATAATTAAATCTATAATTATTAAACCCTAATCAAAATATGAGTGAACCATGCGATATTGTTTTACAAAAATTAGGAATTACAAGAATAAAATATCACAAAAATTAAAATTTAAAATTATTAACTGTAAAATTAGGAATTACAAGAATAAAATATCACAAAAATTAAAATTTACAATTATTAAACCCTAACTCAAATGTGAGTGAACCCTACGATTTGAGAATAAAATCAAAGAGTTTAATAATTAATTATATGGTGTAGGTAGGGTACATTTTTATTAGGGTGAGACTTTAAAAAATGCTGACATGGCACAAAATAATTGGTGCCTGACAAGGAGTTTATCAGGATGATCCTGATAAATGTTTTACTCTTATATTTATGCTTTTAGTTATTGATTTTAATGAAACATCATCGTTTTGAATATTAGACATGAGAAGACAAACTAATCACTGACAGAGGATCTGATCTCCCTTCCCATGTACTAGGTTTGCCAAAAAAAAAAGATACAAAATCGCCAATGCAATTATATAAAAAAAGAGTACTAAAGATGAAAATTTTAGTGGTGAATCTTGAATATTAATACACAGAATGAATGGTGAATGTGCATTTCCATTAGACATTCCTACTGTATTTTCACTGAAGCTAAGTATACTGAATCAATAATATGTCAATTTTGTAATGTAATAATTTGTCACTTTGTCTTTAAAATTAGATTAGAGACTAACCGTATTTATTTCAAGGAAACATGAGTTCAATCAAAAAATGTTTAGAAGTCCATTTGATAAATTAATGCCAGTCTTTCTTATATATTCCTTTAATGTTTTTCCTCCTTTTGAGCTTCTTAAATTGTCTTTTTTCTTGTTTGAATGGTTTGATGATTTTGAATGTGTTAATGAGAGGCTGTCAAATATCAAAAGTTGATGTAATCTTTATAGACATTCAATGAATTTACGATCATTCATAGCCTCCACTGAACAAGCTAAGAATATATTCCATTTTTTTTTCTTGTCGTTAGTCATTAACGATTCGTTATTATTCATTCATTGATGCAATCTATCCTAGTAATTCATTTTTTTTCCTTTGTTTATGCATAGATTTATGCAAGTATTTTCTTTCAAGGTAAGTCGAGCAGCACATCAGCTCATGAAATGGCCACAGGCTGCTTAGCTGCCCAAAAATGAAGCACCAAAAGTTGGCCATATTTTACTGATAACTTTCAGTGTCATACTTTCGAAGTTGATCAAGGTTTCGCATTCCAAATATATATATATATATATATGTAATTGTTATATATTGTAGAGAAGGTCCTCGAGATTTGATGACTTAGAAGTTGAAGAAACGAAATGTGTCTTACTTTTCTCCAGTACTCATAAGATGAAAACGCAACATCCTTCTATCCATAAAGAAGTTTATTGGCGATTTGGCCTGCTAGAAAATGTTAAATCATGGGTTCTCATGATCTGAGAAGTTGCATCATCTGAAAACAGCACAAGGCTGATTTGTTGCCAACATGAATTAGCATAATCGAACTATATTTTGCTGATAATTTATGGAGTGAGGGGTGAACAAAATCAGTAGAAAGATACAGAAGAAAGAAACATTCATGAGGTTTATTTTCTTCACTCGTTTCTGAATCTGTAAGTTAAGGAGGATTTGTCGAAGATATAGATATGTATGATGAATTGAAAAGCATTGAGAAGTTCTTGTTCCCTGAAAAAAAAAAAAAAGGTACAAAAGTCAACACAATTCAATTTTCAAAGTCATTAAAGATTTTGAGAAAATACAAAAATCTTTTTTCTCATTTATAATTATTCTAGGGAAAATTTGTCTTAACACTAGTACAAAAATAGCCTTTTACACCGGGTAAATCTGGATATATATACCGGTTATTTGAAAAATGAACCGGTGTAAATATAGGCGCGGTAAAAAGTGAAAAATTTTACACCGGTTAATAAAACCGGTGTAAAATTTTTTATTACACCGGTTATTTTTCAACCGGTGTATAATGTTTTAATTTACACCGGTTGTTAACCGGTGTAATATGTGTTGTTAACCGGTGTAATATGCGTTCTTTGCTACACCGGTTCCTTTTAACCGGTGTCCGAAGTTTGATTTTTTACACCTGTTCCTTTTAACCGGTGTAAAATGTGTACTTTTTACACCGATTCCTTTTAACCGGTGTAAAATGTTTGCTTTTTACACCGGTTCCTTTTAACCGGCATAAAAAGTTAATTTTACACCGGTTAAAAGGGAACCGATGTAGTAGTTTTATATTTACATCGGGTTTGTTATACCTGGTGTAATATGTACTTCTCCTACGAATTAATTTAAATTATATGTGCATGAACAGAACAAAACAAAATCAAGTCTCGAAATACAGAGAGTATATAAGCATACCAATCCAAAATGTATATTGAAAACAACGCATTCAACAATTGCCATTTTGACGTGACAACAATTTTGTTCATATTTTTACAAATATTGCATATACATATATTTACATCTACATATCTATATAATGTCCTAATAAAATACTAAATCACATCTATCTTAGGGTCGTAGCCATCAACGCTTGCAGCTCATTGTTCATTACATAATCGGCCCATGCTTGTCGAACAATATTCAAATCTGTTTCAGTTAATGCTTTCGCATCTTTTTTGAACCACTGATACATTCAAAAGAAGTCATTATATTATTACTAACAATTTCAGATGCGAAACAAAAAAAGGATTTGACTAGCAAAATATTATGACAATGAAATATTCCGAAACAAAACCCAATTACCTTCTTGAAATCCTTCTGCTCTATGCAAGCTCGGAGTATTATCATGCGCATGTACCACATGACATAATACCCACATTCCCAATTTGAGACTTGCCTCTTGTGCTACCAAAGAAATAATAATGTCATAAAGTAATAACATTGTTCACACCAGGTACATTAAGTCGAACTATTGAACAATCTTACCTTTATCTCTATCCATTTTATTATTTTCTGCGTCGATGAGTGACCCCCTTCAATTTCTGACTGATACACCCTCGATACACTGTACAAGACAACAATGAAACCCTTATAAATAAGCATTAGCAAATAAACATGTGACAATATCAGTAATATAATATTTGAAAAACATTGAAAAGTATAAATACGCGTTCATCAAATTCGTAGCATCGTCTCGTGGGCTTGATAGTACCGGATCAAACCAGTACACAATCATGTCCGGTGGACTTATTGCCATTAGCATCCAATGTGCACTGAAAAATAATAATATCATCAATAATTCCAACCTATTAGACTATAAACCTATTGAAAATGCGGTTAACATTATAAAGAGATTTGAAATTTAATTACTTTAGAAAATACGGCGCTAAGTATATACTCTTGTCTCCAGTCTTCAGGGTAGACACAATGTACTGTATTCTAGATGCTTCTTATTCCCGAAGGGTTGTATATGCTCTGGCGATAGGAACCCTATCCCATTTTGACCCTGTTCTATACATAGTGCATACATTGTCCTACAACATTCATTGACAAACATACGGACATGCTTCATTAGTGTAACTATCTTGCAAAATAACCAAAAAAAATAAAATAAAGTTGAAACTTTAAAAAAATTTCCAAACTTACTTTATGAACAGTAGCATGCAATCACCCGTCACCATATCACACGACAAGAAATCACTGAGGCTCTCGTTAGAAAGTAATAGGGAAAACTCAATGCCCACTATTCCTTCGTTCATATTGATTGTATACATAGAGTCAGTCGTATGGTTGCTCACCAATATGCACACTTGCCGTAAAGCTCCATCAAGGTGAGATAATAATTCATTAACCTCTTCTCGCGGGTGGGCCACCACTTTTGTTTTCTTGGGTGGAGGGGAGTTCGTTAACTCTTTACCACCTTTCTTGGCCGGTACCTTAAAAAAAATAATAAATTATTTGAGATGTTTATTACTAAAATTATACCAAAAAAACACAAAGAGTACAATGTAATTACACCTGAGAATCCGATTCGGTATAGATATCAACCAATGACCGTGGCCACTCTAACAGGTTTCCAAATCCTGTACCAACTGTCGTGGCCTCATCATCGGGAAACGGCAATGGAGCATTATGTACGATGGCGGTAATGATGTTGACCTTCACTCTGTCTCGCATTACCTCTTTCCCGTGATGCATTGATAAATTATACAGCCTCCCGTTAGCTACAAGACGCCTCCCTTGAATATGATCAATCACAAACAGGCGACATTCTGTTTCGTCCTGTGATTAATGACCAAATATGAGCATAATTTAATAAATGAGTTAAATGAAAAACTTTTGAAAGAAAAGAATTATTATTTGTTACCTTGAACTCTCCCAATGAATCTGGGCGTCCAAAACCAGAGAATATCGGTATGTTCTCTGGATGCTTTAACTCTTGTTGCTTCATCGTTGCTCCCGTACTACGCAAAGTAGATACATCGCTCGCAGAGAAAACAGGTACTGGTTTGCCCAAAGCTCTGTATAGGTCATGAAATGTTTCAGACAAAAACCTAATTTCCTCTCTGCATTTCGCGTGACTGTCTACATTCGTAGTACGCCCGGACGATGAGTCTCCAAAAACTTGAGACATCCTCATCCGACCCCCAACTCCCCTTATGCGACCTGGGTGATCTTTCTTACCCGTTGCAATGACAAGAATGTCATTGCTTCCCTCTCCAAGGGACTCTCCTTGACTTGAGCGATTCGTCAAATCATCCTGATAAATTGTACCAAACATTTTTTGTAGTGTAATGCACATCAACAATTAATATTAATAGAAAATTTACTTAATTGAATAAATTATACTTACAATTGTCTTACTAAGACCTCTAGCCGCGTCGCTAGAAAAGTCACCAAGCTTGTTTTTGTGACCTTCCTTGAATAGAATATGCTGGGGAATTGGTGACGGGGGAGAGGTTGTTTCACGTGCCTCCTCTGCTGTCATACCGGAGTCAATCTTCCTTTGTATTTTTGCCTGAAATTTATCATGCATCTTCTTTTTTTTCAAGTATGAATATCCACCACGAGACATTGTGTGATTGAGTTTGTTCTTGTTCGAACTCTCTTGGCTAGCAGCACGCTTTGCCTATTTCTCGGAAAAAAAGATAGATTAACTGAATAATCATTTCAAAAAATAAAATATTACCTGAATAATCATCTGAAAAAAATAAAATATTACCTGCCATTCTTCGGTTAATCGATTGTTTCGGAACGTCTCCCATGTATCCCTGCTAAGGTACCGATATGTAGCACATGGGTCCTCATCCTTCTTGCTTCCAAATATATACCGGTTCAAGCTTGTCTTCCAACCCCGCCAACGTTCCCCAGCCTGGACTAACCACTTATTCTTCAGTTGTGGTGTGGACTCAAAGTCAAAGGTATTCTGATGGAAAAAAAATATAACATCATTGTAAGTAAAATTTCCTATAAATTAACGAAAATTTGAAAAAAAACAGTAAAAGGACCATTAATATCTTGCACATACCATTACTTCATTCCAAATCATGTCCTTTATTGATGCATCGACGTCAGGCCATGATGGAAATTGCACAATGTTCACTTTACTGCGTGCCATCAATGCAATGAAACTAATCCAGTCATTATGTGCTTTTGCAGTCGTCGGCTCACCGTTGTCATCGAAAAAAATTGGTGTCCTTAATCCTCTTGCCCTCCTTTCCAAAATCTCGCGACATTTCGTTCCCTCTCGTCGTTTATTAGCCATGAGAAACCTTTGTATTGTACACAGCATCCAAAAGTAAAAACCACAATAACAATATTTTAAAATTAAACAAACTCTTTGAACTAAATCATTTCATACATGAAACATACTTTTAACTTTTTTTTGGCTTTTCGTATATTAACGCGCTTATATATAAGTTCACATAAATCATCAAAACATCTCATAAATGAACATATCATAAATCATCAAAACAGAAATTACCAACATCTCATAAATATGAGCATAATTACTTAAATTGTGAATTGAATAAATACTGAATAATAGATTGATCATAAATAGTCCATTGTATATCCCAATATATCCAGATTTCAGTTAGGTGTAATATTTCAACAGAACATCTATAACATCCTTCGACCACCAAGTATATTGCCAAAACCAGAAGCTCAAAATTTAATCTCAGATTCCTTATTTATTCAAGTACATGACGAATCCACAGCCGTAATCTCCAGATTCCAACAGTAAGATAACTTTCCAAATGTAAAATAATAGTTCAACCAGGCATCTCCGAAATGTTTAACTCAGTTCAGAGAAATTCCAGAGAATGCATTAACCATCGAAATTCAATTACCCACTTGCATGCAAGCCTTAAAATTAACTATTAGCATATCCAATTTATCAGTGCACCCACCAAAAAGAAACATACCAAGGAATAACATATGAAAGGTTTTTTACACAGTAAAGAGTGTAATTTGTTCCCCTTTTGCATGCTAAGACGTCAAAGGCGAAGAATCAAAATCAACAAACTCCATTTCGAAACTTCCAGGCAGGAAAACAAATTATATAGTAGCATACATGATAACCATTGCCTTGTGCTAAATGATAAAAGCACTATACCTCGACAAGCGTGATGTAATCAGAAATGGAGATGGATACACTCCGAACTTGAGTCGGATGCGATGGATACGGCTGCGAAGGATACGTCGACGTTGGAGGCTGTTATGATAAAGATGGCGCCGATGGAGGTGGCTGCGAGTTGTTTTCAAAACGATGGTGGTGAAAATGGAGGTGGAGGTGGAGGATACAAACACTTGGAGACGGCTATATGTTATAGAAGGACTTTGGAGACGGCGCCAGGGAAAATTTTATTTAAAAAACACTAACTACACCAGTTAAAAGGATACCGGTGTAGAAAGTTTGTTTTCTACACCGGTTATAAGGATAACCGGTGTAGAAAGTTTATTTTCTACACCGGTTAAAAGGATAACCGGTGTAGTAAGTGTGTGTTCTACACCGGTTATTCTTAACCGGTGTAGAAAACAAACTTCTGAACCGGTTATTCTTATAACCGGTGTAGTAAGATATATTTGAACTATATTTTTATACATTTACTGGTTATTAATGTTAAAATTAAAAAAATATTAGTAACCTTAATATATTTAGTTCTATTTTAACTATATTTTAATACATTTACCGGTTGTTAATGTAAAACTTATAAAAACATATTTAAAACTTAAAAAAATATATTTAACATTAAACTGTGTAGTAAGTTACATTTACTGGTTATTAATGTAAAACTTAAAAACAATAAATTTAAAACTTAAAAAAGTGTATGTAACCTTAATATATTTAGTTATATTTTAACAATATTTTTATACATTTACTGGTTGATAATATAAAACTTATAAAAATATATTTCAAACTTAAAAAAATATATTTAAGATTAGAAAAATTTATTAAACTTTATTATAATACGCTATACACCGGTTATTATTGTAACCGGTGTAACAGAATACATTCCACACCGGTTATTATTGTAACTGGTATAAAATACTAATGCATTCTAAAATTTCAAATTTGCCGTTTTAAAGTTAAAAGCAACAGCGGTTTTAGTGTTAATTAGTCTTTAAATATAATCAACCCCATATAATATGATGAATGCTTAATGACATTTTAATATACATGTTTATTTCATTATATTTTAATTAGAAATATATTGATGTTTTAGTGTTCATTATATTCAAATTCTATTAAAATTAATCTACATTAATTAAATCTTTGTAATGAAATATATAAATTCAATCATAGTTACAATATGATATTAATAAATTAAAAATCTTGGTATAAAATATACGATACAATTTGAATGAATCACATATGAATGATTAATGAACTACTAATATGAATGTTTATTTCATTATATTTTAATTAAAAATATATTGATGTGTTAGTGTTATCTAGTCGCATAAATTCTATTAAAATTCTTCTTAATTAATTAATTCGTTGTATTAAAAAAATCTGCATGGTATCCCCTGTATCTAGAGCAAACCTACCTGTCAAAAAACACTTGTGATGTATACAACTTTATACCACAATAAATATCGATCACTAATATGAACAAGTCTTAGTTATACAGTAACATATATGATTAAGTTGACACACCATAATACATTGAGTAAACTTAGTAAAACAATTAATATGCCCTAATAGCTATAAGTAACGCCTATGTTGCATGAAGCTCATATCATCCCAGCCATTCACCTGTACCAAAATTAACAAAAAAATATACAAATTACGTCACAACAGTTAGAGAAGCATGAAAATATCCAAATAACTGCATAAAGAAATAGTGAGTACAATGAAAAATATAAATACACAAAAGTGCATACTAACTTACACACTATATCTCACGACAAGGTCTTTCTTTTATTTGACAATGGATCATCAACCCATATGCCTTCCACGTGATCAGTGCGGAGAATGAATGCATCCATATTGCGGTCCTCTTCAATTGTGCTCAGGGGGAGAAAACCTGATGAGAACGGCGGCACATCGTGATTATTATCAATATCAATTTCATCACCGACATACAATTTTTTACCTTGTAGGACAATGGACCATTTTTTGTCAATGGGATCAGAGACATAAAATACTTGTTTTGCCTGGGAAGCAAATATGAATGGTTCCCCTTTGAAACCTTCCCTATTCAAATCCACTAGCATAAATCCCATTTCTTCAGTTCGAACGCCATTGTTGTTGTCAACCCATTTGCATTTGAAAATATGGACTTTGAATTTAACATAGTCAAGCTCCCATATCTCCTTAATCACCCCATAATATGACATTTTGGCATACACTGGATTTCTATCTCTCGAACTAGACACATGTAAAGCCTCAGACACCCCACTATCTTGCGTTGTGCTACTGTCATCTTGAGTCTTAGTAGCAAATGAAAATCCATTTATGGCATAGCCCGAATATGATAGCACAACGTGACTGGGCCTAAATGCTAACCACTTTAATGTCTCTGTAACAGTTTCGGCCCCAACAGCAGCACTGAACCAATTCACAACGGTTCGGTTGTGTTCATTGAGTACGTATCTGTCAGTCCAACCACGATGGCTTTCTTTAATTTCATAAATATGAGCATCCACATAAGGCTGTACTTCTTCAGAATTTCGCAAGATATATAGATGCGCATTTTGTAATTCACCAATAGAGGGGGTAAACAACTTAGCTGCCGATGTACCTCGTCCTTTGTTCCGTTCATTGTGGCAATGCTTTGGTAGTCCACTAGCATGGGTATCAGACAAGTACCCAGTGCAAAACTCAACAACCTCTTCAGCTATGTACCCCTCAACAATGCTTGCATCAGGACAATAGCGGTTTTTCACATAACCCTTGAATACTTTCATATAGCGCTCGAATGGATACATCCAGTGAAAAAATACAGGCCCACAAATCTTTATCTCCCTAACCAAATGAACAACCAAGTGCATCATAATGTCAAAAAATGCAGGTGGAAAATACATCTCAAGTTGGCACAAAACTACGACAATTTCAGATTGTAGCTCATCAAGTCTATCACGATCAACTACCTTGTTACATATTGCATTAAAGAAGAAACAAAGTCTAGTTATGCTGTATCTGACATGTTTTGGCAATATAGATCGAATAGCAATAGGTAGAAACTGCTGCATCAACACATGACAATCATGGGATTTTAATCCAACCAATTTTAAATCTCCAATCGAAACAAGTCGACTTATATTTGAAGAATATCCTGCTGGGACCTTGTTGCTCTGGAGACTCTCACACAAGCTTTGTTTCTCTTTCCGTGACAATGTATAACAAGCGGGGGGCAAGTACGTGCGCTGTCCACGAATCTCAGGAGCTAAATTAGCCCTAATACCCATATCAACCAAATCAAGTCTTGATTTATAACCATCTTTTGTTTTTCCAGGTATATTCAAAATAGTACACAACAAACTGTCACATATGTTTTTTTCAATATGCATCACGTCGAGACAGTGTCTAACATCTAGTGTCTCCCAATATGGAAGATCAAAAAAGATTGATTTTTTCTTCCAACAGCTTGTATGATTCTTCCTCGACTTTTTATGTTTTCCAAAATCCACGTTGATATCCTTCGCATGATCATGAACTGTCTTCCCACTCAATGCAATTGGAGCACTTCTGAACTCCTGTTTCCCATTGAAAGCTCTTTTCATTCGACGATATGAATGGGAATCAGGAAGAAATCTACGATGTCCAAGATAGACCGTCTTGCTCCCATGTACAAGATGACAAGAATCTGTATCCTCTTCACATATAGGACATGCTTGGTTTTCTTTAACAGAAAATCCAGATAAATTCCCATACGCAGGAAAGTCATTAATAGTACAGAATATCATGGCATGAAATGTGAATGACTCCTGACGATGTGCATCAAATATCAACTCCCCTTCATCCCACAACTTCTTCAAGTCTTCAATTAGGGGGGCTAAATAGACATCTATGTCATTTCCAGGTTGGCGGGGACCTGAAATCATTAATGACATCAAACTATACTTCCGCTTCATACACAAGTGAGGAGGTAGATTGTAAATAACCAACATTACTGGCCAAGAGCTATGTGTACTACTTAGACAACCATAAGGATTCATTCCATCCGTACACAATCCTAATCTCAAATTCCTTGCATCTCTACCGAACAAGGGGTACACCAAATCAATCTTTTTCCACTGATCAAAATCTGCAGGATGCCTTATCATCTTGTCCTCAGGGGAAATATTCCGATTTGCATACCAGGTCAGATTTTTAGCATCTCCGGAATTGGCAAACAATCGCTTGAATCTCGGTATTATAGGGAGATACCATAACACTTTCACCGGTGATGATTTCTTCTTCGCATCTATATAATCTTCAACGCCATCACCAATTTGCTTCTTTTTGAAACGAGAAACCCGACATTTAGGACAATACAATGAATCTTCGTATTCATTCCTATATAGTATGCAATCATTTGGGCAAGCATCTATTTCTTATAGTCCATACCCATAGGGCACAAGATTTTTTTAGCCTCATAAGTGCGATTCGGAAGTTCATTACCTTCTGGCAGTACATCCTTCAGTAAAGTCAACAGTGCTGTAAAACTAGTATCAGTCCACCTATGTGTCGCCTTCAAACTGTAAAGTTTTAAAGTGACCGATAATCGTGAGTACTTAATACACCCTGGATATAGAGGCTTTTCACTATCATCCAACAACGAAGCAAGAATATCAGGCGTATCGGCAAAGCTACCGACAATATCATCTACCATAGCATCCAATCGGTCATGTTTAATCGCAACATCATCTTCTACCTCATATTCATCTTGTTTTGATGAATTTTCACACTCGCCGTGCCATTTCTATATTTTATAAGCCGGATCAAATCCCCTCCGATACAAATGGTCTCTTATAGTGTCAGGGTGTCGAACACCGCAAAATTCTTACAATCCATTCATGGACAATAGATGTACTTGGCTTTTTTTATAAGCAAAACTAATAAATTTCTCAACATCTTCTTCATACGCTGATGTTGTCCGATCACCAAATATAATATCATTATGACCCATGACTACCGAACCCTTTAAATTATAACAAAAATAATTATAATAAGTTAACCAACAAAATAAATGCATTAATTGATATGTTCATAATATTACATCATATAAAAATATACACAGGAACGCCTGAATCAAATAACAAAACAACAATTTTTATTACATGTATTACAAATATAAAGCATATATATGGAAATCTACAATTTTACAACTGGTTTAAAAAAAAATGAAATGCAGATCCATATTTTAAAGGCCAGTAATTATTTATGGAAATATCATATATATATAGAAGTTATGAGTTTATACGTAACTATAGCTAACCTCAGATGTTCGAGTTGCATGAATATAAGTTAAGTTGTAGCTTCTGATTTGGCCTTAAAAGAGATTTCGGGCGCAACTTTTGGAACAAATACGTAGTTCTTTGCGACAGATATAATACACACTTAAGATGGAGCAGAAGGAGAAATGTGTGGTCATGTAAATACTTGTTATTTACACCGGTTAACCAAAAAACCGGTGTAATAGTAGACAAATTTACACCGATTTTTTAAATACCCGGTGTAATAAAGTAAATCATTTACACCGGTTATAAGAAAACCGGTGTAAGAAATCCCATATTACACCATTTTTTTTATAACCTGTGTAAATGATTTACTTTATTACACCGGGTATTTAAAAACCGGTGTAAATTGCTCTTTTTTTACACCGGTCGTAATAGTAACCGGTGTAAATTGTTCTCCTTATTGGTATTTTTTTTACCCTACTGTGTTGGTACATTAATGCTTATGTGTGAACTGACTACGATAAAATAATTTGTACCAATTTGGACATTTACAAAAAAAAACAAAATAGTTTATAGATTAATTTTTGTAAGTTTTGTTTATTTATTGAAAAAATTTGTTAAAAGTTTTGGAGCAATTGGAATGTTGAATTTTGTTTGATAGGTGCATGTTAAAAGATAAGATTAAAGGGTAGTTAAGTATTTTGTTAAATGTATTTAATATTCCTTATCATCCTATTATCAATATCAATAATTTGCCACCTTCATCTCGTAAACAATAAAAGATCACAACAAAACAAAATCACTGTTTTAAAGGCTAATACAATCATAAAAGCACTTTATAAGCGCTCAACATACTTTCATCTACACATCAAAAGCTATCTTTTAACATGGAAAAATAAGGGCGTTACAAAAAGCCACAGGACAGAGAACGAAGGCACATGATAAAACTTCTACATGATTAGAGCAATTTCAGATTAGAAAAATTTTGGATAAATAATCTTCAGCATTGTTACAATAACTTCTTGCATCTCTGGATCGGCATGTAGCTCTCCATCATCAAATTGTATTTTATTCAAATCAAATCCATAATCAATATGGAGATTGATGTCAGCTATTTGGTCATTTGCTTCTATCGATTATGGAGAGACAGAAGGTTTACGGTTTTTGACTGCGTCGGAAAATGGTTGTTTGTCTTCCATCGTCAACTGCTGTTGAAGTTGTTTTCATGGTGGAGTACAATATAAAAAGAAGAAAAAATAATTACTTACCACACAGATGGTAAACAACTTTTAATTTAAAAAATTAATTAATTACGATACATGACTATCGAACCCGTTAAATTATATGAAATGAATGCATTAACGAGACTTTCATACCATTACATCGTTTAAATTAATCAATAAATTCTGTTTCTAATTTTTATTAAAATAGAAATTGCCAAACTTCATTTCATTCCAGTATTTAAATGAAGGACACAATCAGTAATAATTAATAACTTAATATTTTGAAATGTATCAATGTAATTCTAAAAACTATACACAGGAACGCCTAAATAACAGAACAAACATCATTCTAATTGCATTTGTTACAAATATAAAGCTTATGTAATGAAATCTACAATTTTGCAACAGTTTTACAAAAAAATAAATGCAGATCCAAATATATATGAGTCAATGCTTTGACGAATGAGAAGTAAAATCATATAAAAGAAATCAGTTTATATATAACAAGCTAACCTCAGATGGTTGAGTTGCATGAGTATAAGTTAATTTGTGCTTATGATTTGGCCTTCAAAAAGATTTCGTGCGCAGCTTTTTGATAAAAATATTCCTTGTTCTTCCCGAAAAGGATAAACTTACTGAAGTTGGAGCAGATGGGAAAATGAGTGGTTATGTTTTACAGTAGTTATTTACACCGGTTCACCAATAAACCGGTGTAAACAATAATCTATTACACCGGTTGTCATTTAAACCGGTGTAATAGATAAAAATTTTACACCGGTTATAAATTAACCGGTGTAATAAGTTCCTTGTTACACCGGTTGTCTAATAACCGGTGTAAATAGTTTATCTTTAACACCGGTTTAAATGACAACCGGTGTAATATGTTCTATTTCTTGTGTAATATATCGGTAATGCCACCGCGTTTTTATAAATTACACCGGATTATGTTTACCCGCTTTAAAAAGGGAGGTTTAAAAGGGCTATTTTGTAGTAGTGTAAGGGCGCACTCCAAAGCCTTATTATTAAAGAGGGCGTAACTTTAACCTATTTATTATTAAGGGCATGAAAATAATTTAATTACTTTATATAATTAGTAAATGACTTTATTATCCATGGATAAACTCAAACAACAAATAACAATTATCCAATTAAATCACTTCTAATAATTTTCAATCACTCATTCAAACCACGTCGTTCAATAAATTCAATTTTAATCTTTTTCAATCACTTTTTCTTTTAAACTCACCCAATTTTCTTCTCTCTAAAACTGTTTAGTTTTCTTTGCAAATGATTGATTCAATTTTAATCTTATTTTTTTTAAAATCTAAAATACATTGTCCATTATTTTAAACACAATATATATTAACTAATGATTTAATCATATCAGTCATAAAATTATAAAATGAATTATGTTAGTATAAGAAAATAATTTTTTTTATATTTGAATATAATAGATAGAAATAATTAATTCCGTATTCACTTTGAAGGAAAAATAAATAAAAATATTAAACACTCATTTCTAATACTTTTACCCTTTGAGGAAAAAAATAAAAATAATAATAAAAAAAGTTAAAAAAACTTGAACTAGTGGATTTGAGTTGCCTATCATTGGCAATAATATGATTTAATTTGAGATATAATTCATATTTTTTTCTAAATTAGTTATAATTTATTTTTTACTTGCTGCTATTTTGTTTGTTTTAGATTGAATATAAAATTTTGACAATCATATGATTTCAGCTTGAGACATAATTTTTCTTTCATTTATTTATTTTTTTTGAATTTCACTTATAATTATTTTCCTTTTTCTTGTCCAAATTTCACATTTTTTTTGTTTTAGTTTGAATGAATAATTATGTCAATAATATGATTTCAATTTGAGATGTAATTCATTTTTTTTTATTTTCTTGAATTTCAGTTTGAATTTGTTTTTTTTTGTTACAATTTTGTTCGTTTACTATTTTAGATTTGAGGTAGAGTTCGAACATTAATATGATTAATAATTTATTTATCTTTCTTTTTTTATTTTTTTCTAATTCTCTACATTTTTATTTATCTTTCTTAGGAGATGCTATTTTCTAATTCTCTACCTCAAATCTGAAAAAACTAAGAAAGATAAATAAAAATGAAGAGAATTAGAAGTTTATTTTTTCTTAACTATTTTTTCGCAAAGGGTAAAAGTATTAGAAGTGAGTGCATAATATTTTTTTTTATTTTTCCTTCAAAGTGAATACAGAATTAATTATTTCTCTCTATTATATTCAAATATCAAGATTCTTTTTTAGTTTCTTATACTAACATAATTCCTTTTATAATTTTAGGACTGATATGATTAATTCATTCATTAATATATATTATGTTTAAACTAATGACCAATGTATTTTAGATTTAAAAAAAAATTAAGATTAAAATTAAATCAATCATTGACAATGAAAATTAGACCGTTTTAGAGAAGAAGAAGATTTGATGAATTTAAAAGAAGATTAAAATTGAATTGATTGAATGACGGTTTGAATGAGTGATTGAAAACTATTAGAAGTGAATGAATTGGATAATTGTTATTTGTTGTTTGAGTTTATCCATGGATAATAAAGCATTTTACAAATTATATAAACTAATTAAATCATTTTCATGCCCTTAACAATAAATAGGTTAAAGTTACGCCCTTTTTAATAATAAGGCTTTGGAGAGTGCCCTTAATACAAATTTTCCCGTTATTCTATAATAATGTAATTTTCTTACTCATATTATAAATAATTACTAAATTTGTAATTTTATATAATTTTGTCTTTTTTTTAAACTAAATATACACATGTGCAATAATTGGACAAAAATGTATATTTTTTATATTAAAAAAATTAGATGACATTAAATTAAAGATTAAATTTGTTATAATATTTTAATGTTAATCAGGAAATTATTTTATTTTTAAATATAAATAATAATAAAAAATTTCAACAACTATTCAAGATGATTTTTACAATTTTTTCTCAAATTTCTATATCATTTTTTTCACAGTTTATCGAGATATATAAAGAGGTATTTTCAATGGTTGAAGATAAAGGTTCCCATTTCAATGGGAACAGATTTTGGATGCACAAAACACATCTTATAACTACTTTCACGATAATATAACTTTTAATTTAGAATATTTTGAAGCATGACATTTAATTAAAAACATCGTGCATAATTCGTGCATGAAGGAAACAATAAGGCTATGTTTGGATTGAGGGAAAGAGAGGGAGAGGAAAGGAAAAGAAAGGAAAGGGACATATTATAATTTTTGTGTTTGGATATGTTTTGTTGGAGGGAAAGGAAAGGAAAGGAAGGGAACTGTTTGAATCCATTTCTGTTTCCATTCAAAAGTGGGCGGAAACGGAAGGAAACAATTATTGTTAATAATTACTCATTATAAAAGTATTTTTTTAACTTAAATTTTTATTTGAAAATTATAGCGTAAACTTTTATGTGTAAACAACTCTTATAAAGATTGGAAAAATTTAATCTCTTGTAAATATATCTACCTCTAGAGTTCTAATTTTATTAAAATTTGATTTAATTTCTACAACTTTAATAATTCTTCACGTGAATGAATATTTAACTACAAGATTATTCAAATTATTATGATATATTAATAAACTAGAGTTTCAATTGCTTACAAATTCTACTCACTCACAAATAATAATATTATAATTATATTTTATTATAATTTGATTTTATTTATAAAACTTTAATAGTTTCCCTACTTTTCTCTTTAACTTGAATCAACATTTAACTATAAAACTTTTACATTGAAAAGTATCATTATAAAATTTAGAATAATTATATATTAATAAGAAGTTTATTGACATCCAAAAGATTAGTTTATTTATGCGTCAAACATTATCGTCTTAGATAAAAATATAATAGTCTCCTTAAAAAAATTATAAAAGTTATCAAAAAAATAAATTTTGATTTTTTATGAAAAAAAACATGCTTATCTAAACTTGACATATTTTTTATTTGATTGTTGTCTTTATATTTATTTATTTTTAGTTTAATTTTATTTTATATAAAAATAAGATTAATAAAATGGATATAAGATTTAAAAAGAAAAAAAAGTAAGTATGAATGGATTATTTTAATTTATTATATTAGTTTGTAAATTAATTATACATTATAGAAATTTTATCTTTTTTTTCTTTTCCTTCCAATCTCCACTAATATTTTTAATATATCATTTTCTTTCTTTTCCATCCTATCCAAACAGACAGGAGGGAAACTATTTTACTCTAATCTACTCTTTTTTCCTTTCCACTTGTTTCCTTTCCTTTCCTTTTCTTTCCTTTTCTTTCCTTCCATTTTTCTCAATCCAAACATAGCCTAAAGGAATTGAAGAGAACTTTGCCTTTGTCTATGTTTAATAAGCACTTAATAGATAGCTTAAAAAAAGTAATTATAGATGGAAACTTGATATTGAACGATATATATTTTTTACTCTAATCTACTCTCTTTTCCTTTCCACTTGTTTCCTTTCCTTTCCTTTTCTTTCCTTCCATTTTCCTCAATCCAAACATAGCCTAAACGAATTGAAGAGAACTTTGCCTTTGTCTATGTTTAATAAGCACTTAATAGATAGCTTAAAAAAAGTAATTATAGATGGAAACTTGATATTGAACGATATATATATATATATATATATATATATATAAATTTTTCATTCGGGTGGGATAATTTCAAATTCTTTTTTCATTGATTGTTCAATAATTTCTCAACCAGATTTTGATAATTTTTACATACTCATAACGTTTTTTAGAACTTGAAACAAAATAAAGACAACAATGGTTTTCTTATTAATGATTTTTTTTAAAATAAATTTTTGGATCCATAAACAATTATAAAAGAAATTAAAGGGAGAGAATAAGCGAAATTAGAGATAAAATGTAAAAGATTACTGAACAAACACAAAATAGGTGGACATATGGGATAACTCCAATACTCCATGACGCGCTACCATTGGCGGACTAGATGGAGATCAGATCCTCTGTCCAAGATTATCTCTGTCATATCCTGTCTAATGTCCAAAACAACGTAGTTTAACTAAAACTAGGGACTAAAAGGATAAATATCACTAAAATCACTTTACAATTATTAGACTCTAACCAATGAATCAGTGAACCCTACGACGTAGTTTAATTTTAGACATAATAAGACGGATATAATTTTGGACAGAAGATCCCAACTCGACTAGACGTCTATTATGCTCAATCAATTATAATTACGTATTTTTTTTCTAGTTTTTATAACCTATATAAAACATCACGTGTCTCTCATCCCGGATTTAAAATTGTACTTTGGGGGGCAAAATTATATAGTATTATTAGTATAAACTATATTTTAAATTTTGGGGAGGGGCAAAAATCTAATTTTCTTTATCATACAATTAAAAATTCTTAAATTTTTAGAGGGACTTGATATAAATTTTAAAATAATGGGAGTTACCTCCTTTGCATTCGATGAAATAATCTGTTCAAGATTATCTATTAAATTAAAATTAGGATGAGCTAATTTTAAACATTCAATCTCATCAAATACATACATATTTTTTATAAACATTTTCTCATAAAATAGAATCCATTTCTCTGTAACTAATCTACAACTCCGTGTCTATCTGAGATAAATATCTATCTTCTCCCAATGAGAATTAAACCAACAAATAAGACCGAATCCATAGCTCATGGTTCCATAGTTCGAGTAGATAAGAAGGGTGATTTGAATCATATAAAATTAAATTAAACCAACACATAAGATAGAATCTATTTTTATAGATTATCTAACTAGTAACAGAAATTTCTTTAAACTAAAATTACACATATTCTCCAATAGATAATAAAGTAACCAACACATCTTCTCCCACCGAAAAGACAAGACAGAATTAAACCAACAGATAAAAACATAATTCATAGCTCCGTAGTTCATCTAAGTAGCTAATAGGGGTAATTTAAAACATATAAACTTAAATTAAACCAAATAAGAATCATATCTCCATAGTTCATCTAACAAGCTAAGAGGGGTAATATAAATCATATAAACTTAAATTAAATCACCAATAGATATTTAAATCATATAAACTTAAATTAAATCACAAATAGATACTTACTTGGTAGATGTAGATTTATCACCCATTATTGATCCATATATACCACCTTGTCACGTAATTTCTTTTGTAATAAAAGAATGGGTTAATTACAAAAAACCTCCCTGTGGTTAGGCGAAATTTTAAGTTACCTCCCTGACTTATAAAAACCTATAATTTACTTCCTTGTGGTTTAGACTAAAGTGAAAAATGGATGGAAAATAAGAAAAATAACGGAGATTGAATGAGACGCGCATACAGATCGTGTATAGATGTCAAAATTGTTTATTAGCCTAAAAATTATTTTTAATAAGACAATGATACCCTTCGACTTCGATTTGCTCCGGCGACTTCGAAGCTTCCAGCAGTCCCAAATTATTAGTTCACATCTTTATCTTCATTTTGACTCCCAGCAGTCCCAAATTATTAAAGGAAACAATCCAACGAAAATTTACAAACTCCAAAAATATTAGTACTTCTTCACCTGCAACGGCGAAAGGGCCGACGAGAACCCATCGAAGGCCGACGTAGAGGGCCAGACATCGGCAACCGCAGCCGAGTCCCTGCGCCCTTTAAGCACTAATCTCTTATAGCTCTGTACATACAAGAAAGCAACCAAATCAAACACATTGACACCAACGTCATCAATCTCCGAGGGATTGGCATTGACGAGAGGATCAGCATCGTTATGAAGAAAGCGATGGTCTCGAGGACGAGGCGCAAATGGTCAGGCGAGATCTGGAGGGATTCGACAAGTGCTGCCGAGTTGACCCGGTGAGTGGAGTCAGATGAAAGGGACAAGAGCTTATCCTTGATTGGAGCTAATGATTGAGTCCCATCAGAGAAAATGAGTTTAGGGACTGGGAGAAGGCCATGCTCAAATAGCTCCCTTCTTAGGTGTATAAAAATTAGAATTTGTCATGGCTGGTGAAGTTGAATTAGAATCTGTCGATGATGAAGTTGAAGCTGGGGAGGTGGTCGGCGGTAGTGATGGTTCAGAATCTCTCATGGCTCATCAAAATGGAGGTGGAGTAGGTTGGATCTTTTGGGAAGGTTGATGCTTCCTTGAATTTTTACTTGGTTCTATTTGATTGATGAATCAAAGTTTTTTGTGGGAATTCACCTTGCTGGATTTTGTTTGTTTTTTTTGGTTTGCTTTTGGTGCTTCAAACTGAATCAAGAGTCAAAAGCTGTAAAATGCAAAATTGTAAATTGATGATCGGAGAAGATGATCATTAGGGTATTTTAAGAATTTCAATTTCTGCCGTTACTTTATTGTATTTCCGTCATTTTTCACTTTAGTCTAAACCACTAGGAAGTAAATTGTAGATTTTTATAAGTCAGGGAGGTAACTTAAAATTTCGCCTAACCACAGGGAGGTTTTTTGTAATTAACCCTAAAAGAATCTTTAATTTCCTAACACACCTCCTAATTTAATTATAAAATAAACCTACAAAATTTAGGTTATTTAGGATCGTGATAAATATTCTAAATCAAAGTATTGCCATACTATGGGAATTATTTACTGTACAGATCTTAAATTTTGCATCAGCTGCTTTGGTGGGAGGTCAATCAATCGATGGATTGAAGTTTATGTGCACCCACACATATTTCCAAAGCTATTTTAGTTGAACTCAGCTCTCTACTTTTCAAAGTTTAATGAAACGTTTGATGCTGTTGTCCTGGCATGTATACGAGCCAGAAGTACCAAGCTTTTTGGCCAAGATTTCTGGGTTCGTTGCTTCCTGCTCATACAGAATGTGTCAAATGGTTGGAAAGACATTTTGGAGTAATTGGGCGGAATCTAAAAGTATCACTAAGAAGAGGAAAGCAACCGAGGTAGCAGGAGAAAATTTGGTGCAAGATGAAGTTGCAAGATTTACATCATTGTTCTGAAAGATGGATTTTACATCAACGTATAACTATATCATAACCAACATAAATTCAAAAATAATATGATACAAAAATAGAGAAAAAAAAACAGAAAACTAAAAGGACTTAATTTACATTACATCATTATTCTAAACAAGGGATTTAACATAAAGTCCCCACTAGAAAGAACATTGAGTGGCAACAGCAACAGCAGTGGGAATTTTTTATTGACTGTGATACCATTGGATTCAGTCATGTCTATTTCTTCCTCTGGTAAATGAAAATTAACTTGTGCAACAGTTTTGCCATTGAAAGCTCAATCCACAGCCCATGGAAAAAGTTATTCCTGGACAGCCCCTCCTTCCAGCTCCAAATGGAATCAACTCAAAATTATTCAAACCTCTAAATCCACATCCCTGTTCAAAAACCTCTTCTGGTAGAAATTCATCAGCTTCTCCATAATACTTTCTTCCAATTGAGCCCAAGCATTCACATAACACTTTTGTCCCTGCTGATATTTCATATCCCATTACTTTGATGTCTTGAGTTGATTCTCGAGGAACAAGCAATGGAACAGGAGCATGAATCTTAATGTTTCTTTTATCACTGCTTTTAGAAATTGCATTTTGTCTAAATCATCCTCACTAATCTCTGTTTTCCCTTCTTGTCTAAGCTCAATTGCAATTTCTCCAAGACTTTGGATGCCTTAGAACTTCGGCCATTGCCCACACCATCAACTGTATGTGTTGTATCAGTTCCAGCACAAACATGTCCTAATCAAGTTATCCCACACAATGGATAGTAAATATATTTGAAAAATGTGATCTCTGTAAAAAGATTCAACCAACTAATTTTACATCTTGCATAAAGTGATTTGAAAGCACATTGGAAGGAAATTCTTACCAGAATCAAAGCTTTGAGAGTATCTTTTCAACATAAAAACCAGTCAAGTTTCCCTCTTAACTTCAAGTAGAATATCCACAAAATCTAAGCTTCTTGAATCAACCTTTCTATCATCATCATTGTCATGGGATTGATACTTTTTCCTTATTCTCATGTTCTTCAATGACCTTCTCCAAAAATTCATCAATCTCTTTAGACGTTTTCTTCACTCTGGCATCTAAACCACTGAGACGATTCACCCACTGAAGCCAAGGAATATGATCGCCTATAGTCAAACCCCTCAATAATTCATAGAAATTCTGGCCAAAATTTCCTTCGTCTTCCTTCCCTTTTCGTCATTGCCATACTTCCTACCTAAGGCTGCCTTACAAATTATATCATTGCAAGGTCTATAAATATCTGACTCAAATTCACCAAAGAAGACGGTGAGGAGAAGAAGAGCATTCTTTATTAATCTTTCAATCACAAGTAAAGTTTCTTCTTCCCTAACATCTCGAAATGACTTTGACCCTTTTATGACTCAGAAGTTGAAAAACACAAATGTGTCTTACTTGCCTCCAGTACCTCACCATAAGGTGAAAACGCAACATCCTTGGATCCACAAAGAAGTTATCAGCTATGTTTCGATTTGGCCTGTTAGAAAATATTAAATCATGGGTTTTCATGATCTCACAGCTGCATCCATCTGAAGAGAATCACAAGGGCTGGTTTGCTGCCCAAATGAATTAGCATAACTGGACCATACTTTGCTGATAATTTCTGGAGTGAGCGGTGGGGAAACGATCCAAGTTGATGAAGGTTTCCAATTATTGGCCACCATGGTGGAGATGGTGGAAGCTTTTTGGGTTGTGTTGATGGATAATACAACCATTTCAATAGAAAGATGGTGAACAAAATCACTGGAAGGATGGAGAAGAAAGAAACATTCACGAGATTCATTTTCTTTGCTTGTTTATGAGTCTAAGGTAAGGGTATGGAGATATGATTCATATATACTCACTTAACATTGACACATCAAGACTGGAAAAGGATGAGTCAACTGTGGAGATATGATTCATATATACTAACACCTTTCAACTTAACGTTGACACATCAAGGTTGGAAATGATGAGTCAACTGTAGAAATGTCTTGGAAGTTCTGAATATGTTTAGCTGGAAAATGTCTCGGAAGTTCTGGTTCTATCTTTTTTTTTCTTGTTCTCTTGTGCATAGAAAAAGTTACTCAGATCTCTTACATGCCGGCAAATCCAATTTTCAAAGTCTTTATAAGAATTTGGAAAAATAAAAAAATCCTTCACATTTTTATGAATTTTTTTAAATGGATACAATTTCAGTCATATTATAAAGAATTGTTAAATTAGTCATTTTATATAATTTTATGTTTGTTTTAACTATTTATATCTATATTTGTGTGTGTGTGCAATAATAGGACGACAAGGTATTTTTTAATTAGATTTAGATGAAATTGAATTAAAGAATAAATTTGTATTTGTAGAGAAATTATGTTTGTGAAGAAATTATATTATTTTTAAATATAAATGATAAAAGCCAAATTTTCAATAAATTTGAAAGATAATTTTTACAATTTTTCCTAAACTTTTCTACCTCATTTTTGTAAAAGTTTCGAGATATAAATATGTATTTCAATGGTTGAAGGTGAAGGTTCCAAAAGGTTCCAATTTCAATGGGAATGAATTTTGAATGCAAAAAACACATCTTATTTTTTATAACTGCTTTGACTATTCGTATAATATAACTTTACATAAATAGGGTGAATTTACTACTTTGACTATTCGTATAGTGGAAGAATCCTTCAATCTGTAGAGGTCTCAAATATTATTGAGGATATCTTTTTGTTAAAACATATTTTCTTGGATAGGGAGTAAGTAAAGTATAACAATGTTAATTAGCTTGTGAAACAAATATTTCTTTGAATTGGTCTTACCCATTCCCCAGTTGGTTGATTATGATAAATGTTATTCAACCAACCGGTTGATCGTTGTAAATTGAGATTGATTGTTAATGAAATTGATATCTTTTTGATAATTAAAAAAAAAACATTTTGAAGCATGATATCTAATTAAAAGACGTCGTGCGTGATTCGTGCATGAAGGAAACAAAAAGGAATTGGAATAGAACTTTGCCTCTGTCTATTTTTAATAAGTACTTGAAAAAAAATTAATTAAAATGGAAGAATACATGTAATGTTCTCGTGAAACTTTACTTCATCCGATATATGAAAACTTGATATTGAAGAGAATATATATTCTTCTTTTCCACTCACGTGGTATTATTTCAAATTCTTTTTCGTTCAAGAATTTTTTGGTCAGATCTTGATAGTTTTTACAGACTTATAATATTTTTTATAACTTTAAACGAAATAAACATAACAATGGTGTTATTATTTAGGATTTTTTAAAATAATTTCTACCACAATTTAAAATAAAAGTTTCGGAAAATAAAAGCTCATATAACAGATTTTGAATCATATGGGTTTTAAACTTTGATATGAATTGATAACTATTTTTATTAAATGAAATTTTGAATCCTATAGCAAATAATGTAAGAAAATTTTACATAAACAAGTCAACAATTAGTTTTTTACAAGAAAACACGTGTCTCATACCCAATTAAACACTTGTCCTTTATAATTATATATGTAATAGAAAATACGTGTCTCACAGAGAATAAAATACATGTACTTTATATTTACATGTCTTTTCTATACTTTATACTGGATTCTTTCACGTGTTTTATATTCTTTATACGTGTTTTTTCTCTTGTTTTTATATACGGTATCTTTCTTTTATGTACGATATCTCTTTCTATGTAGTATGTACGTGTTTCTCTAAATAGAAATACTTTATCATATATATCTCCTCTACAAGACACAAATACATGAATTTTTTAATATTGATTTTACAATAAAGTATATTAAAGCACATCCGTCTTTTAGCGAAAATATATTAATTAAGATATAAATCTTAAAATTTTTATATATTTGACCGAAATTTTTTTATATTTGATGGGAGAGAAAAAATATTTAATTATTATTATATATATATATATATTTATTGACTATTCACATATAAAATTTCAAAGTCACTAAAACAACTCACAAAATACGTGTTTCACAATAAATGAAATAACTCCCCAAATCCCCAATTAAATTTATCATACTAACTTGAATACATGTTTTTCATTTAAATGAATTTTAATAGGGTGTAACATTTATCAGGATGATTTGATAAACCCTTTGTTAGGCACCCATAATTATGTGTCATGTCACACTCATATCATATAATTAACTACACTTAAAACAATTAAATGCACTAAGATAAATTTTTCCTAACTCATCAATATCATTTGTTTAAGATGATCCTTATCTTTATTTTAAAAAATAAATATAATTAAAATTAAATCTACAATTATTAAACCATAATCCAAATGTAGGTGAACTCTAAGAAATTGTTTCATTAAAATCAGGATTTAAAATAATAAAATATCACTAAAATTAAATCTATAATTATTAAACCCTACCCCAAATGTTAGTGAACTACATTATTTCACTAAAATCATGAGTTAAAAGAATAAAATATTAAAAAAATTAAATTTACAATTATTAAGTTCTAACCCAATTATGAGTGAACCTACGACGTAATTTTAATCACACAGTAAGATATGATAATATTATATAAAGGATTACATCTCTTCGATGTTATGTTGGGGTGGAGGAATTTATTATTAGGGTGATGTTTAACTTTTTTTTCACGACAAATTTAGTGTTTTAATTTCGAGTCTTAGTTAATTATATAGTATAAATATGGTATATTATTATTGTAGTGAACATTACAAAAATGTTTACATAGCACTCAATGACAAATGGTTTATCATGATGCTAATAAATGTTTTTCTTATTTTCACAACATTTGATTCAAAATAAATCAAATAACTCCCCAAATTTTGAATTATTGTTTCACAATAAATCAAATAAATCCCCACATTCTCAATTAAATATATCATACTAACTTGAATGTATAAAAACACATCTTATTTTTTTATAACTTTGACCATTCGAATAATATAACTTTACAATTACATAAATACTGTTAATTTATTATTTGGAAGCATGACTATGAATTATGAAACGTCGGGCATAATTCGTGCATGAAGGAAACAAAAAGGAAATTAAATAGAACTTTGCCCAGTAAGACACGTAAATTAGGTCCCTAAATTAATTGGATTATTAAATAACTTCAATAAGTTGATTTATCTCAATCACACTTCAAAATATTTTTACATAATAAAGTGCAAATCTTTTGGACACGGGATCTTCTTTCCAAATTTTTTCCTATCTTATTCTGTCTTAATTAAAACTACGTCCTAGGTTTCACTTATCTCTTGGTTAGGGTCTAATAATTGTAAAGTAATTTTAGTAATGTTTATGCATTTAGTCCCTAATTTTAGTAAAACTACGTTGTTTTGAATGTTATAAAGTATTGGACAGATAATCTGGTCTCACATTTTTTGTGGGATTGATATAGTATAAAACTTAGTAATTATATTATGGTTAAATTTTAAATTTGTTTAATTACCTCCTCAAAGAATATAGAAAACATCCTCAATAGCTTTACTCTTTGTAATCACGCCCTCAAAAATTATTACAAAAGAACTATTATAAATTATTTGTGAGATCCCATAGTTGGTAGTTTAATTATTCTATATATTTATTGTCTCTCGGATTTAAAATTATTTTCAAATAGGCCCTCAAGCAATTATTTTAAAATTATTTATGAACCTTATAGTAATTTATTAATTTAGTAAAACTTAATATTTTTATTCTTTTTTGTCAAGTATTTTTAGCAATTCAATTTGAATTCAAAACCTTTTCTAAAATAAAAAATATCATGTGTGTTTTAATTTTGTTTAGATCATCAATTTGTAAGCAAAAATTACGTTTATTACTCATAGTTTGTTTTAATTACATTAATTTTGTTAAGATCATCAATCTTTACATTCTATAACTTTGTAACTTTGATTACATTATGTAACTTCACTTCTTCATGAGTAAGAAATTTAATGGTATTATCCTTTAATTAATGCTAAAAGTATCCCAAAATATTCATTTTATTATCCTTTGATTGATTGATTGAGTAGAATTTAATTGGTGCAATATGACTACAAATTATTGATTAGTTCAAGATTGCAAACTTGCTTGGATAACCTGTTTTTTTTTTTTTTTAAATTGGTAAACCTTATGCACAAGTGGAATGCCCGTCAAAATGTATTAATAACTCAAAAGCTCCAAAATAGATACAAAATCGTTCTAGCGAATTTGTTAGCAAAGTACTGGCAATCTACCAAAGCAAATATTTTGCTCATGACATAGGAAACCCATCCAATTAGAATTAGGGGTTCATTTAGAGTAGATAGACTCGGAATTCCTTATATTAGGAAAATTCCAAAACAATTATTGTAAAGTAATGCTCTATACATTTTGTGCAAGCATTAGCTTCTATATATTTTGATCACCGTTAGTTTTGGTTTTTTGAGCATCAGTACCTTTTGATGCATCAATTATTTGAACAAATCATTCCATGCATAAGTTATTTGAATTCATTCCTGGATTAGGTGTAACTTTAAATTTTTTTAATTAATTAATAAAATTGGAAAATTAATTAATAAAATTGGGGTTGGCATCCCTCCCGTGAGACAAGATCCTCTGTCCAAAATTATTCTATTTTATACTATCCAAATTCAAAAAGATGTCTTTACGCTAAAATCAAGATTATAAGCATAAATAGAGTTCAATCATAATTGAGTTCGGGCATAAAAATTGTAAATTTAATTTTGATGACATTTGTGTTTTCTAATCTTTGGTTTTAGTGAAACGACGTCATTTTGAATATTAGACAAGATAAGACAAACTAATCATTGACAGATAATCCGATCCCCCTCCCTCTGTACAAGTTTTGCCATATCTTAATGAGTCACTTATAATATTTTCATCAGGTGATATAATAGGGCTCACGTGGGGCACTTCAAAAAAAAGTCACATATGAATAGTCGCAATATCTATACGAGGCACAAAAAAGTGCCACATAATATGTTTATATATTAAGACACATTTAAAAGCCTCAATAATTGTTATCGTACCGGGACACTTAAAAGTTCCAAGAAGTGCAATTTTATTGAGATACTTTTAAGAGTCCGAACAAGTTCAATAATTGTTATCCTATCGGGACACTTAAAAGTTCTAAGAAATGCAATTTTATTGAGATATTTTTAAGAGTCCGAACAAGTTCAATTTTATCAGGACACTTTTAAAAGTCCGAACAAGTGTAATTCTTGGACACTTTTAAGAGTCCCAACAAGTTCAATTTTATTGGGTGCAATTTTATTATGACACTTTTAAGAGTCCCAATAAGGGCAAGAAACAAATTAATATAAAGTTCTTCATGTGTGATTAGGTGCTTTGCAGTAACATTTCTCGTTACTTCATCAGCTCCATTTCATGGATGCTCATATCTCATTCTAATCAAGATAATTACATTTAACTCAATTTGAACTATTAATAAGATGATTGTTTCAACATGTATGGAATAAACAAACCCGAAAAGCCATCCTTTGAAGATTTCTTGCACCATAATATAGTAATTCCCAAAAAAAAAACTTTTTTAACTTAAATAGTTTAACACACGAATTCATATTATGCAAAATAAAAGTACAGTGCTAGACAGAGAAAATTTTGAGACCAATTTACCTAAAGTCTTACAGATACTTGGTTGACTACAACTTTTAAGTCTTAAATGGCATACTATTAATAAAATTTGATTTGGACTCAGAGGCAAAGTTCGCTTTTCAAATATCAGATTCCCAGTAAATGTGTACAACTAATTGTTAGCTAACTCACATTGCACTTCACCTGCAGCTTGGAGAAAAAATCACTTGAGGATAATAAACGAAGGAGCAACAATTACTCATCATCATCATCGCATATTCCAATAATGCAAGTGATAATTATAATAAGATTTGACTACTTCTGTTAGACACCAGCTTGGTCATATCACATGATGCTGTTCAAAATCTTTTTACCATCATGACTACACTATCATCAATTGCAATTAAGACACATTTCATCATGTTATCAATAACTAATTAGTAATTAAACTATTGTCAAAAAAATGGAGACCAAACCTTGGAATTCAGAGACTTCCTCAGGAGTCACATAATCCCATGTCTTCTCTAAAGCTTTCCTGATCTTTAAATTTGTTTCACCATCTAGATTTGCTGTCTGTCAACCAACAAAAGTGCCTAAAGAACAGACAGACATGAGCACATTAACATGCACACAGAGAGAGAGAATATATAACAGTCAAGATGTCCTTGCTAGCAAGAAACAATATGTCAGCAGGAAAGTATCAATTTGTCCCACATAAATTGAAGTTAATCTCTAGTGACACTAACAAGGAAAGGTAAAATTATAGGAAGGCCAACCATAAGATGATCCAAAGAAATACTGATTCTCTATATATATAAAGCGCCGTGCAAAATACCCTAAACCCTACAAATGAAAAAAAAGAGACTGATTCAGTTAAAAAACATAGAAAATTCAAACTCTAGCCATATTGACTCAGAGGCAATCTATGCATATGATCAACTTCAGATTCAGCTAACAATGCAGAAACTATTAGGGAAAAAGAATAACAAAAACTGCCTTCTGGCCCTTGTATCACCAAATCAAAAATATCTTTCACGGAAAACAAAAAAGGAAAAAGTAAAGAAAGTAGGGGGGAATGTCAAGAGGGAGAAACAGAAGGTATTAGCAAGAGTCAACAGAGACAAGCTAAGCATTAAGATAAGTGAATGATTTTGAAATTTTCAGAAAACAATCAGTTGCTACAATTGTTCAGGCATAAGAGGGATAGAGCAAAGTCAACATGATGTTATCAAAATTATATTTCAATTTTATAGATATAAAACAACACTCCAAAATTTGATACCTTTCCTAAACCTTCCCCTTTATCAATTATTATAACGGGGCTTTTCCCTCTGCCCCGAGAAACATTAATCTGCATGTGTAACAAATCAAAGTAGTAAAAGAACCATGAATGGCGGCTGCCAAACAATGTAGTTTTCCTAAACAAGCATAATGGAAAAAATTCTTACAGGAACTATTTCCCATGCAAAAACACCACTTATTTGGGCTGCAATTCCATGCTCAAAACTTTGAATAGCATAAAAATCCTAAAGAGAGAGAGAGAAATGCAATTACAACTTGAAGATACCACAAAAGAAAAAGAATTCAGCACCAGCAAAATATGAATTACCCCTAACAAAATATTACCCTCTAGGTTGGTTTAATAATTAAATTTCTAGTTTCTCAAGCCATATGCAGTCATGAATATGGCAGATAATTTAATATTAAAACTAAAAATTGTATTTGGCAATATTGCAAGTGGCAAGGAAGACTTGTGCACTTTGTTTGAATTTGTTGCAACACTTGCATACTAAGACAAAAAGGAAGATACAATTGTAGAGGCAAAGCAAAACATACTGGCTCTTCTCTTGGGATACTGTGTTGGTCAACACACAATTCTGCACAAACTACCCTTACAAAAGTGTTGTATACTTCCCAAAGGCCATCTTTGAGCATACCATCAATAGCCATGTCATGTCATAGCCGGGAACCCAACTTGTTGATACAGAAAGAAATAACAACTTTTTCAAATCAGAAAAGTTTTACTAATCTGCCATATAACAATCACCGCTAGAAGGAACTCCGAAACCTCATCTAGTTTGACAAATAAATTCCACCTTAATCAGAGAGAGAAAGACCTTAGTCCCTCCTTCTACAATATGGCTAATAGTAGCACCAAATTCCTCCTCTATTCTTTTAAAGGTAACAAAATTTGTATCTTCTACTGTGTCATGTAATAAACCAGCAGCAAATGACTCCCAATACAAATCCTAAAATCAACACTAGCATAAATTGCAATTGATTACAAGAAGGAGAGGAGCCAGATTCCAAATGAAATCACATGCTCCTTTCAATTGAATTACTTTAACAATATAAGTAACTTACACGTTCTCCAAGAATCTGTGCAACTGCAACTGGGTGGATTATAAAAGGCTCTCCACTGTGCCTTCTTTGACCATCATACGCCTCAAAAGCTAGCTCTAAAATAATTGTATCAGGCAAATGTGCGGAAGAAAAATGAGGTGGTAAGGTACACCAGAAGGCACATGAATTGCCTCGTTAAAATTACATCTAGAGCAGTAAAAAGACAGCAGAAAGTGTTTAGAAATATACTAAAACATAAGAATTTCGTCCCATAAATTTTTTTTTTAAAAAAAATCTTTTCCTCTTCTACACCAAAGTACTAAATATACATGTAAACATCCACTTATACACAGAGGTATAATGTATGTGTATGCATGCATGATCATTCAATTGACTGTTATGGAGAAGGAAGGCAGAATTTGACTGCTAATTAATCCATCAATGGATTTTCAAGTTTGTTATGTTGGTTAACTCATAATTAATTAGTAGTAGTCGTGTCATGTTTAATCCAAAGAGAAGCTTAAAATCCAAAGTGCAACGAAAGAATATTGGAAATGCTGTGAACTCTGTCCTAAAGTTGGAAGATTCTGAAATATATGTTATTTGGAATGGATATTTGCATAGACAAAGAAAATGATTACTTGTTTGGGTTGAGCATTTGGCAGAAGGAGAAATGATCTCTTTTCACCCAGTTATGAATCACAAAAGAAACATTCACAATTCTTCCTTTAATGCCTGTTTCTGCAGCTGTCTCTACCATTTTCTCCAGCAACATTTCAGTCAGTAGAAAATGGTCTGCTAAAAAGGAAAACCAAGAAATTGGATTAAGAGATAGATCAATTGTGCAAATCAGTAGTAGAAGAATGTTTCTTTTTGCTGACTTTGAACCAGTTTTGATGAGGCCTCCATCTAGAGACGAAATTGACTATGATGAAATAGGAATGGCTTTGAGAATGAGATTATTACCTAAGTAATTTGTGGCAAAAGTCATCTCAATCTTGTCTTCAGAAACCTCCAACTTTAGTGAAAATTTCCCAGCATTACATCAACTGTTAATCTAAAAATACTTGAGCAAGACAGCAACAGGAAAAGTAAACATGTTTAGGAAATGGAACGTTCATTCATACATTAGGATATGAAGGGGTAATCCAAGAGACAGAAACTCAGTACAAAATCACTTAACCGATGCAAGTGAACTAAGGTCAATCTCCAACAAAGTCATATCAGCCTCCGGATTCTCCTTTTGTATATTTTCCTTTACCAAAGTAGCCTTCTTTAAGCTTCTTGCTGGGATGATTATCCTTACACCTCTCTTTGCCAGAACTCTTGCTGTTTCAGCATCAATCCCTAATGTTGCTCCTAGTAATTGTGTACATAAAACAAGAACAATGATCATGTGCTTAGTTTGCAAAGAATTAAGAGTACTAATATATGTTCCAAAATGAAAGATATGAAAAAAAAAGTATTAATAAACAATGATTTAGTGTCCTAATATGGTGCCAAACTGAATAATTAATGGAACTTTTAATATATTAAGTAAAGGATGAATGATTAGTATTGAGCACTGTCTAGAAAGTTTTGATATGAATCTAAGTATGCACATGTGATGAGGATTGAGGAAGAACTATTCATTCAAATTAGAAGAGACAAAACAAAATCTTGCACCAAAACAAAAAGCGCAGCTAATAGAATAATGCATACTTTTATGAGCAGAGAAGAGAATAGTATACATAGGTTTCATCAACCACAGATACAATGGTGTGTGTTTGTCAATGTTGGCTTGATTTAGTACAAGAAAATTGACTTGTGGAACAGGAAAAGAGAGAAGATTAACAGCAACACGCCAACACCAGTATGAAGATGCATAATTTGTCCAAGAGCTGCAACTTTTGTATCTCTCACATCTTGGTTTGGATGGAGAATTTAGTTGGAGATTTTGTTATTTCAGAAAAGGCAAAATAATCCCAAGAAAGAAAAAAGAATAAGAGAAGAAGAGGAGGGCTAAAGAAAAACGAGAAGAGAAATAATTATTCAAGTACAGAAGTACCATTAAAATGATTCTTAAAGGCAACAAGAGAATCTTTCAGCCCATGCCCAGCACCGAAAGAGAAAGAAAAACAAAATCGTCAAGTCAAGAAACAAATACTCTTCTCTTGAATGATTAATTTTTCCCAAAGATTTTGAAAACTGTAGTTCTCAAAAAGTTCTTGAGAAACATTAAAGAAATTATAGCCCAAAAACAATCTTACAGTCAACTATCTGCATGCCAATGACAAGAAGTTAAATGAATGAATGCTGCTTAATTCATACATATAGAGACTAATTACCAGTGATGGTTGCAGCTGTAGATTTTGATCCATAGCCACTTGGGCCAGCAAGACCTGCCAAATACTTTATTGTTGCCTTCATAAGAGCACAACTTAGAACCTTAAACTGCAAGACTGCAGATATGGTGGAAAACCGCGTTTATCTAATAGACTCGTGAACTTTGTGGTACTCCATGCACAGACTGCACAACTGCACACACACAGACTGACACAGTCACACACTAGAAGAGTCTTAAGGAAGTGAGTAGTGAAATTAATGGATTAAAAAGCAATAATATTTAGTAATATAGATCATCCAATTGGTTCAATTGTCAGAAAGTCAGACATTTCTTCTCATCATCATCATCATCATCATCATCATCAATCAGTACTACTTCAAGAGATAAAATTTTAGTGGTCCAATATTGACTCTATTAGCTTTGTTTTTGAGCAAGTAATTGTGAAAGAAGTCCACTAATAATAATACCAACAATAATAATAATAATAAGGGTTTGGTTTCATTCACAATTCTTACTTCAATGCCAGTTTCTGCAGTACTAGATATTCAATTACAACAAGCTAATACATTAACTCTAGTCATACAGCCTGCTAATTTTTGAAATTTTTTTTAAGAAAAGACTTTCTATAGGAATCCAATTAATAAAGCTAAAACCAACTTCGTCAGCTGCCAAAAAGTATGGTGTTCAATTACAAATCAGCCGGCAAATGCACATGGAAATTTGAAGAACCCTATGAATGCGTTGTAATTCATATCAAACAACACCATTCTATAAAAGGCTCGTCATAATTCCCCAAATTTTTGTAGTTTCATCGTAAGTTTTAAGAATTTCAAGACACTCCAGTCAGCGAGGTAGTGCGAGTGATTTAGTTCCAGAAAACAAATGGCAATGACTCTGCATGCAGAACCAGAATTCATAGATAAACTTAAACATGTCAAGCGATTACTTCTTCTACACCAATTGGACCGGTTAGGAGGTGGTGGAGGAGTACTACTACGTGCGGTACTGGAAACGAAACCAGTCAATGCTTTAGGAGCCTTCCAGGCACGGGACAGCGACGGTCACGTAGAATAGAGACTCCGTGGCGGGAGAAACGATGAGGAGTGGCGCGGATGTGAAGGTATTGGTGTATTGCCGGATGGTAGCGGCGGAAATGTAAAGATGGCGCCGGTGACGGAGGAGGTAGGAAGGATTTTGGTTTTAGCCACGGGGTGTTGCTTTACAATCAAAATGCGGCGGCGGGAGTCATTTGCAACTCTGTATTGTGTATGACAAAAAATAGCTGCGGGTAAAATGGTAAATGAAGCACTTTTAGATGCAATCTCATAACCAAACACTTCAATTAAATTATTTTGTTTATTTCTTTTTCTAATTATTCATCGCATGAATTTTTTTTACCTTTCTAATTTTTTTAAAAAAATCTTATTCCCTTTCTAGTATAAATGCTTATGAATTTATTAAAACAAATAATTATATTATGCTTTTAAAAATTAAATTTCTATTATTTTAAAGTGATAATTTTTTAAAGACAAATCGGATCATAAAAATAAATTTTAAATTTTTATAGAATATCTGTGCATGAAAAATTTAAATTTTATTACATAATATCTTTAAAATCAATTTGTCTACGTACAATACTGTAGCTTATAAGAAAAAACATAGATGCGTAATAATTATTTATGTTAATAGATGATAATATCAAAATAATTAAATTATCTTTTATTAAATGTTAAATTTTATAAGTTGTATTTGAATATTAGTAATCAATATTGATTTTAATTACTTAAAAAGTAAATACGTATTTATTAAAATAAAGCATGTATTTATTCAAAATTTTACGAGGCAAAAATATAAAATTAAGGTGTCTTACTAATATTATGAAAATTCAAGAGATCAAATTATAACTTTTAAGGTGTCACCGTACAAATATTAAAAATTTAAAGTTACAATTCAAATAAACTATACCTTACCCAATACATATGCTGATTCCAATCATTTATTCTAAATAACAGCTCATTGAAATACCAAATGGGATATTTCTAAGTGTTCTTTTAAGTTGTATAGGGACTTATGTAAGTGTCATATTTTTTATTGTATAATATGTCATTCCTATGTGTCCTATTAATTGCATAATGAGACACACAGATAATAGGGCACATAGGAATAGTGTCCTATATTTTCAAGAATACTTTTTTTTATTTAATGAGATACTTTTTTTAAGTGCCCCATTACATATTTAAGAGTAATGATGGGGGAGTGAAAAATTATAGTGAAAAGGCAAAGTGAATGACGTGGCATGTATAAAAAGACAAACTAATCCATTATCCATTAGGGTTCACTTATCATTTGGTTAGGATATTATTTTGTCTTTTTATAACTGTCACGTCAGTCACTTTGGGTTTTCACTCTAATTTTTCACTCCCCATATCATTGCTCCATATTTAATAAAACTTTTATATTGGATGTGCCCCAATATATGTGTCCTAACATGTATATTTTGTTATAGTGATAGTGGATTTCTTTCAATTGCCCAAACATTCACAAACACTTCTGTTCCTGCTAATAGTTCATATCCCATTTAAAAGCCTATACGAGGCACAAAAAAGTGCCACATAATATGTTTATATAATTAAGACACATTTAAAAGCCTCAATAATTGTTTTCCTATTGGGACACTTAAAAGTTCCAAGAAGTGCAATTTTATTAAGATACTTTTAAGAGTCCGAACAAGTTCAATAATTGTTATCCTATCGGGACACTTAAAAGTTCCAAGAAATGCAATTTTATTGAGATATTTTTAAGAGTCCGAACAAGTTCAATTTTATCGGGACACTTTTAAAAGTTCGAACAAGTGTAATTCTTGGACACTTTTAAGAGTCCTAACAAGTTCAATTTTATTGGGTGCAATTTTATTATGACACTTTTAAGAGTGCCAGTAAGGGCAAGAAACAAATTAATATAAAGTTCTTCATGTGTGATTAGGTGCTTTGCAGTAACATTTCTCGTTACTTCATCAGCTCCATTTCATGGCTGCTCATATCTCATTCTAATCAAGATAATTACATCTTAACTCAATTTGAACTATTAATAAGATGATTGTTTCAACATGAATGGAATAAACAAACCAGAAAAGCCATCCTTTGAAGATTTCTTGCACCATAATATAGTAATTCCCAAAAAAAAAACTTTTTAACTTAAATAGTTTACAAAATTTCATAGTTTAAAAAATGCAACACAAACCAATATCATTGCTAAGTAAATAACTCGATAGTTAATAAATCCAGAAAGAGTTCCATAGTTAAAAAATCCAAACAAAAAAAAAATTCTTATCACTTCACCATCAATCAACTCATTCTTCGTCATCACCATCAATCACCTAAATTCCAAACAAGAAAAAGTGTTGTATAATGTCTAAAAGAAAAAAATGACCAACTCACCTAGAGATAGTTTAACACACCAATTCATATTATGCAAAATACAAGTACAGTGCCAGACCAAGAAAACTTTGAGACCAATTTACCTGAAAGTCTTACAGATACTTGGTTGACTACAACTTTTAAGTCTTAAATGGCATACTATTAATAAAATTTGATTTGGACTCAGAGGCAAAGTTCGCTTTTCAAGTATCAGATTCCCAGTAAATGTGTACAACTAATTGTTAGCTTACTCACATTGCACTTCACCTGCAGCTTGGAGAAAAAATCACTTGAGGATAATAAATGAAGGAGCAACAATTACTCATCATCATCATCGCATATTCCAATAATGCAAGTGAGAATTATAATAAGATTTGACTACTTCTGTTAGACACCAGCTTGGTCATATCACATGATGCTGTTCAAAATCTTTTTACCATCATGACTACACTATCATCAATTGCAATTAAGACACATTTCATCATGTTATCAATAACTAATTAGTAATTAAACTATTGTCAAAAAAATGGAGACCAAACCTTGGAATTCAGAGACTTCCTCAGGAGTCACATAATCCCATGTCTTCTCTAAAGCTTTCCTGATCTTTAAATTTGTTTCACCATCTAGATTTGCTGTCTGTCAACCAACAAAAGTGCCTAAAGAACAGACAGACATGAGCACATTAACATGCACACACAGAGAGAGAATATATAACAGTCAAGATGTCCTTGCTAGCAAGAAACAATATGTCAGCAGGAAAGTATCCATTAGTCCCACATAAATTGAAGGTAATCTTTAGAGACACTAACAAGGAAAGGTCAAATTATAGGAAGGCCAACCATAAGATGATCCAAAGAAATACTGATTCTCTATATATATAAAGCGCCGTGCAAAATACCCTAAACCCTACAAATGAAAAAAAAAGAGACTGATTCAGTTAAAAACACAGAAAATTCAAACTCTAGCCATATTGACTCAGAGGCAATCTATGCATATGATCAACTTTAGATTCAGCTAATAATGCAGAAACTATTAGGGAAAAAGAATAACAAAAACTGCCTTCTGGCCTCTATATCACCAAATCAAAAATATCTTTCGCGGAACACAAAAGAGTAAGGAAAAAGTAAAGAAAGTAGGGAGGGAATGTCAAGAGGGAGAAACAGAAGGCATTAGCAAGAGTCAACAGAGACATGCTAAGCATTAAGATAAGTGAATGATTTTGAAATTTTCATAAAACAATCAGTTGCTACAATTGTTCAGGCATAAGAGGGATAGAGCAAAGTCAACATGATGTTATCAAAATTATTAATAATTACCCCTAACAAAATATTACCCTCTAGGTTGGTTTAATAATTAAATTTATGGTTTCTCAAGCCATATGCAGTCATGAATATGGCAGATAATTTAATATTAAAACTAAAAATTGTATTTGGCAATTTTGCAAGAGGCAAGGAAGACTTGTGCACTTTGTTTGAATTTGTTGCAACACTTGCATACTAAGAGAAAAAGGAAGATACAATTGTAGAGGCAAAGCAAAACATACTGGCTCTTCTCTTGGGATACTGTGTTGGTCAACACACAATTCTGCACAAACTACCCTTACAAAAGTGTCGTAGACTTCCCAAAGGCCATCTTTGAGCATACCATCAATAGCCATGTCATGTCATAGCCGGGAACCCAACTTGTTGATACAGAAAGAAATAACAACTTTTTCAAATCAGAAAAGTTTTACTAATCTGCCATATAACAATCACCGCTAGAAGGAACTCCGAAACCTCATCTAGTTTGACAAATAAATTCCACCTTAATCAGAGAGAGAAAGACCTTAGTCCCTCCTTCTAAAATATGGTTAATAGTAGCACCAAATTCCTCCTATATTCTTTTAAAGGTAACAAAATTTGTATCTTCTACTGTGTCATGTAATAAACCAGCAGCAATTGACTCCCAATACAAATCCTAAAATCGACACTAGCATAAATTGAAATTGATTACAAGAAGGAGAGGAGCCAGATTCCAAATGAAATCGCATGCTCCTTTGAATTGAATTACTTTAACAATACAAGTAACTTACAAGTTCTCCAAGAATCTGTGCAACTTCAACTGGGTGGATTATAAAAGGCTCTCCACTGTGCCTTCTTTGACCATCATGCACCTCAAAAGCTAGCTGCAAATGTGGGGAAGAAAAATGAGGTGGTAAGGTACACCAGAAGGCACATGAATTGCCTCGTTAAAATTACATCTAGAGCAGTAAAAAGACAGCAGAAAGTGTTTGAGAAATATACTAAAACATAAGAATTTCGTCCCATAAATTTTTTTTTTAAAAAAATCTTTTCCTCTTCTACACCAAAGTACTAAATATACATGTAAACATCCACTTATACACAGAGGTATAATGTCTGTGTATGCATGCATGATCATTCAATGGATTGTTATGGAGAAGGAAGGCAGAATTTGATTGCTAATTAATCCATCAATGGATTTTCAAGTTTGTTATGTTGGTTAACTCATAATTAATTAGTAGTAGTCATGTCATGTTTAATCCAAAGAGAAGCTTAAAAACCAAAGTGCAACAAAAGAATATTGGAAAGGCTGTGAACTCTGACCTAAAGTTGGAAGATTCTGAAATATATGTTATTTGGAATGGATATTTGCATAAACAAAGAAAATGATTACTTGTTTGGGTTGAGCATTTGGCAGAAGGAGAAATGATCTCTTTTCACCCAGTTATGAATCACAAAAGAAATATTCACAATTCTTCCTTCAATGCCTGTTTCTGCAGCTGTCTCTACCATTTTCTCCAGCAACATTTCAGTCAGTAAAAAATGGCCTGCTAAAAAGGAAAACCAAGATGACTATGATGAAATAGGAATGGCTTTGAGAATGAGATTATTACCTAAGTAATTTGTGGAAAAAGTCATCTCAATCTTGTCTTCAAAAACCTCCAACTTTTGTGAAAATTTCGCAGCATTGTGTCTGCAAAATTATATATTTTACATCGACTGTTAATCTAAAAATACTTGAGCAAGACAGCAACAGAAAAGTAAACATGTTTAGGAAATGGAACGTTCATTCATACATTAGGATATGAAGAGGTAATCCAAGAGACAGAAACTCAGTACAAAATCACTTGACCGATGCAAGTGAACTAAAGTCAATCTCCAACAAAGTCATATCAGCCTCCGGATTCTCCTTTTGTATATTTTCCTTTACCAAAGTAGCCTTCTTTAAGCTTCTTGCTGGGATGATTATCCTTACACCTCTCTTTGCCAGAACTCTTGCTATTTCAGCACCAATCCCTGATGTTGCTCCTAGTAATTGTGTACATAAAACAAGAACAATGATCATGTGCTTAGTTTGCAAAGAATTAAGAGTACTAATATATGTTCCAAAATGAAAGATATGAAAAAAAAGTATTAATAAACAATGATTTAGTGTCCTAATTAGTATTGAGCACTGTCTAGAAGGTTTTGATATGAATCTAAGTATGCACATGTGATGAGGATTGAGGAAGAACTATTCATTCAAATTAGAAGAGACAAAACAAAATCTTGCACCAAAATAAAAAGCGCAGCTAATAGAATAATGCATACTTTTCTGAGCAGAGAAGAGAATAGTATACATAGGTTTCATCAACTACAGATACAATGGTGTGTGTTTGTCAATGTTGGCTTGATTTAGTACAAGAAAATTGACTTGTGGAATAGGAAAAGAGAGAAGATAAACAGCAACACGCCAACACCAGTATGAAGATGCATAATTTGGCTAAGAGCTGCAAGTTTTGTATCTCTCACATCTTGGTTTGGATGGAGAATTTAGTTGGAGATTTTGTTATTTCAGAAAAGGTAAAATAATCCCAAGAAAGAAAAAAGAATAAGAGAAGGAGAGGAGGGCTAAAGAAAAACGAGAAGAGAAATGATTATTCAAGTACAGAAGTACCATTAAAATGATTCTTAAAGGCAACAAGAGAATCTTTCAGCCCATGCCCAGCACCGAAAGAGAAAGAAAAACAAAATCGTCAAGTCAAGAAACAAATACTCTTCTCTTGAATGATTAATTTTTCCCAAAGACTTTGAAAACTGTAGTTCTCAAAAAGTTCTTGAGAAACATTAAAGAAATTATAGCCCAAAAACAATCTTACGGTCAACTATCTGTATGCCAATGATAAGAAGTTAAATGAATGAATGCTGCTTAATTCATACATATAGAGACTAATTACCAGTGATGGTTGCAGCTGTAGATTTTGATCCATAGCCACTTGGGCCAGCAAGACCTGCCAAATACTTTATTGTTGCCTTCATAAGAGCACAACTTAGATCCTTAAACTGCAAGACTGCAGATATGGTGGAAAACCGCGTTTATCTAATAGACTGGTGAACTTTGTGGTACTCCATGCACAGAGTGCACAACTGCACACATACAGACTGACACAGTCACACACTAGAAGAGTCCTAAGGAAGTGAGTAGTGAAATTAATGGATTAAAAAGCAATAATATTTAGTAATATAGATCATCCAAAAATTATGGTGATTAATTACAAATCAGCCGGCAAAAGTACATGGAAAATTGAAGAACCCTATGAATGCGTTGTAATTCATATCAAACAACACCATTCTTCAAAAGGCTCGTCATAATTCCCCAAAGTTTTGTAGTTATCATCGTAATTTTTAAGTGCCCCATTACATATTTAATAAGACTTTTATATTGGATGTGCCCCAATATATGTGTCCTAATAGGTATATTTTGTTATAGTGATAGTGGATTTCTTTCAATTTCCCAAACATTCACAAACACTTCTGTTCCTGCTAATATTTCATATCCCATTACTTTGATGTCTTGAGTTGATTCTCGAGAAACAAGCAATGGAACAGGAGCATGAAGTCTTAATGTTTCTTTTATCACTGCTTTTAGAAAATTGCATTTTGTCTAAATTATCCTCACTCATTCCTATTTTCCCTCTTGTCTAAGCTCAATATGCAATTTCTCCGAAACTTATTTGCCTCCCAATACTCACCATAAGGTGAAAACGTAACATCCTTGGATCCATAAAGAAGTTTATTAGCAATGCTCGATTTTGACCTTTTAATAAATATTAAATCATGGGTTTTCATGATCTCATAAGCTGCATCATCTGAAGAGAGCACAAGGGCTCTGTTTGCTGCCCAATTAAATAAATTAGCATAACCAAATCATACTTTGCTGATAATTTCTGGAGTGAGGGATGGGGAAACGATCCAAGTTGATGAATCTAGGGGCAAATCTAGGCAGGGTCTGGTGTGGACTTCAGCCCCAGCCAAGCTCGCTAGAGGCCATAAAGGAGGAGGATTATCGTTGCCGTCAAAAGGTTGAAGAAGAAGACCAATTTAAATTTCAAATTTGTGTGTTAGATTTTTTTGGGGTAACACTTACAAAACGACGTCGTTTTTTTAAGCACTTAACAAAACGAAGTCGCTTTAGTGTTAAAAAAAAGAAAACATAAAATGCATTTGCTAAAAATGTTTCAATTCATCCTCAACACAAAGAGAAACATTCCCAAGCAAGGTGTAAACTCATATAGTTTTTTTTCCTAACCCTTTCCATTTCTCAATTCCAATTTCCAAACCTAAAAATTGCTAGTATTTGGATCTAATTTTTTTCTATTTATAATTTCATTCATCATTATTAAAAGTAATTTTATTTCTCCCTTTTTTTTCTTCCTTCATACTGTCTATTTCTTCATCTTTATTTTTACTCTTTTGACAAGGTTAGTTTTACTTCTCTTTTTATAAAAATTTAGATGTTGTTAATTGTAAGTTTAGTAAATTTTAAATTACTAAATTAATTTCGATAATTTTATTAGGAATTTCATGGATTGAATATTTTGAGATTTTTAAGTTAGATTAGAGATTTTGTATATGAACTAATTCGAGAAAGATATTTTTTCAATAATATAAAATGAGCAAATCTTGCGCAATATTTTCAACAGATGTAGACATGTAGAATACAAATACCTTATCTTCATGAAAAGTGGTAATTCAAGTGTTAAACAATAGTGCAATTATGTGTATTTATATATATTTTTATCATTTTCATAATTGTAAATTTAGAAACTTAGTTGTTAAATAATTTTATTTAAACAAAAAAAAAATTCAAGCTATCCCCCGATAAAATTTGATTCTGGTTCCACCCCTGTTGATGAAGGTTTTCAATTATTAGTAGCCATGGTGGAGATGATGGAACCTTTTTGGGTTGTGTTGATGGATAATACAACCATTTCAATAGGAAAATAATGAACAAAATAAGTGGAAGGATGGAGAAGAAAGAAACATTCATGAGCTTCATTTTCTTAGCTTGTTTTTGGGGCTGTAAGTTAAGGTGGTGAAGATATACTAACACCTTTCAACTTAACATTGACACATCAAAGTTGGGAAATGATTAGTCGACGTTACAGATATAGATATGTATGATGAAGATGTTTCTCTCGAAGATGTCTGGAAAGTTCATGTTCTCTCTCTATTCACATTTTTATGATTTTTTTATAACGATACAATTTCGGTACTCAAATTATAAATAATTGTTAAATTAGTCATTTTATATAATTTTATGTTTTTTTTATCGAACGTAAAAATTATATTGATCAAAGAATGTTTAATGTACAAAGTACACCGGGCATACTCGGGTCAATCAAGGTAATATCCAACAAAATAACTAGTCTAAGATCCCAAAAAGAACTAGTCAATGATAGAGACACTAGGGTACAAAGATACACCGACCCTGTACACGTGTGTCTTTATCCTATGGACAATATTCTGCTGAATAGGCACTGGTCCTTCAAAATATAGTCTATTCCTAGTAAGCCAAATATAATCAACTATACAAGCAAAGGTCAGCTTGCTCTTCTTAGTCCTCCAGGAGGTTCCTCTACTCTCCTTCTTCAGCCACTTCAAAGCCGCGTCTAAGGTGGTCATCGTCCTTCTCAATCCACACCAACTCCGTAGGTCATCCCAGATTGCCCTAGTGAAAGGGCATGCAAAGAATAAGTGTTGTACAGACTCCTCAATCTCCCCACAGAAGCCACATCTCAGGTCTATGTGGAGATAGCCCAATCTGTCCCTAGTGAGAAACCGATCTCTGATCCCTAGCCAAACCGTGAAGGAATACTTAGGCAGAATGTAAGAGTTCCATATCGTCGACACCCAAGGTACCTTCGGAGCCGAACTGTGGAAGTCGTGATATGCAGTCCTAGCGAGACCTGGTTGCTTCCATTCTTCCATCATAGCTATGCCCTGATCCACCGATCCTTCCCTCTCCACGATCTGATCTCACATGCCCAAGAGCCTTCTCATAAGAGTAGAGTGATCTCTAGTAGAGGACAGCTCCCAAATGGAGTGGCGTCGGAGATAAAAGTGATGGACCCATCTGACCCACAAGGAATCTTTCTTGTGGTTTATGTTATATAGTACCTTCGAGAGTAGAGCCACATTCCATGCCTTCGGGTCCGTAACTCCCAAACCTCCCTCCTCCTTTGGCATTGCCAGGTCCTCCTAGGCCATCTTCGGTTGCCCTCCGTCCCATAGAAAGTTCCTACAGAGGCAGATAACTCTGTTGATGACTTCAGCGGGGACCGGTAAGGCAGAGAGCCAGAAGCAGTGGATACCCTGTAGAGCCGATCGAATAAGCTCCAAGCGTCCAGTATGAGATAGAGAAGATGCCGTCCACACGCCAATCTGAGACGTGATCTTCTCCAAGAGCGGGGTAAAGTGCAAGACCCGCATTCCTTGTGCCGCCAAGGGGATGCCCAGATATCTGATAGGAAACGATCCACGTGGTATAACCGTGAGATTAATGATGTCTATCTGAACCTCCACTGGTACTCCCACAAATAAAACCTAGGATTTCAGGGTGTTGGCCCTTAATCCCGATACCTCCCTGAACTGATGTAAATAATCCCAAAGTATCCCTATAGAAAGCCGATCCCCTCTACTGAAGAGTATAAGATCATATGCATATGCTAGATGTGAAATCTTAAACTCATCGCACCGAGGATAAAATCTGAAAATGAGCTCCCTGGTTCTCATGGTGAGCATTCTGGACAAATACTCCATGCAGATGACAAAGAGGTACGGGGATATGGGGTCCCCCTGTCTCAAACCCCTCCGTCCCTGAAAATGGCCATGTATCTCTCCATTAATCCGTATGGAGTACGAAACCGTAGTAACGCATTCCATCACCCAATCAACATATAATGTGGGAAAGTCCATGGACTCCACAGCTCGCCGCAAGAAAGCCCAGTCCACCATAGCATATGCCTTCCGAAGATCGACCTTAACAAGGCTCCTAGGTGAGATTCGCTTACGGTTGTAACCATTGATCAGTTGCTGAGCCAAGTGAATGTTCTCTATCACACTACTCCCCTCCACAAACGAAGACTGCACCTCGTTGATGAGACTCGGAAGAAGACCCACGAGTCTGTTATAGAGAACATTACAGCAGGAGATAGGCCGGTAGTCCCTAATCGAGCTCGAGTGAGCAGACTTAGGGACGAGCAATAATAGTGTGGTTGAGCCGCATCAGGATCCTTCCCTCTTCAAAGAATTCCTTGACCACCTTGCACACATCACTCCCTACAATACTCAACGAGGACCCAATGAAAACCCAATGAAAACCCATAGCTCCCTTAATCTCCTTCTCTCCCCACCGGAGTCGTCAGGCGATCTGCTTCATCTTGAGAGAGTAAGGCACCTTGCCAGTACACCTCGGCATCAAGTACTGGTATAGTGTAGGAGGAGCCCAATAGGTCGTGGTAATAGCTCACGAACTCCTTAACCAGGGCACTCTTGGAAGTGGTAGTGGTACCATCCCCAGTGATTACCGTCGGTATGAAATTCCTCCTGCCATTTCTCTTCATCACATCATAGAATAACCTAGTGTTCCGGTCACTGTGAAGTAGATAGCGGCATTTAGCCTTTTAGGCCAAATAACTCCTCTCTGCCTCTCCCAGTCGCCAAGCCTCCTTCTTCATCACCTTGATCTTCCTTTGCAACTCCATATCCGTAGGCAAGTCATGGAGAGCCGAGAGGTGAATCTCTAATTCTTCCCTAGCCCTAACCACCTTAGAGGATATACGATGAAAATGCAAACGGTTGAGCTCCTGAAGAGGTTCCTTCAAGCTTTCAGCCTCCTACATATCATATATTGCTCCCTACCATAATACGGTTGAGACCAAGCCTGATGAACCACATCAAAGAACGAGTCATGTCCTCCCCACATGTCAAAATAATGGAACATGCCCTAGCCTTGGTCCAACTGATCTCACACGGAAATAATACATGACGAATGGTCCGATATATGCGTCAAGGTGGCAAAAGTGACATGAACATAAATATCCTATCGGTACCAATCATTATTGACCAACACCCTGTCCAACTTGGACCACACAGTTCCATTAGACCAAGTGAGGTGACTCCCCATAGATGGCACATCAGTGAGTCCTAGAGATACCACGCACTCCAGAAAATCCTGTGTCTCGTATGGTGTAACAAGGGATCCATTAATCCTCTCATTATCAAATAGTATGCTGTTGAAATCACTAAGAACCATCCATGGAGTACCCTCTGGTGCCAAAGACTCCAATGCACTCCACAAAATCCGTCTGGTCACAATTGTATGAAAACCATAAACAAAAGTCACAAGGAAGGTGACTGAGGTTACCTTGCATGTGACCGACAAGTGAATGAGTTGGGGTTGCACCGCCAATGTAGAGACGTCCACCTTAAGAGGGTTCCACAAAGCAATAATCCACCCCGGTTGATAAAGGCCAAAGTTATTGCATTGGTGCCACCCAGGGAACCACAATCGCATCAACACGTCCACCTTGCTGTCATCCATCCTGCACTCAAGAACTCCAAAAACGTCTAGGCTTTGCTTGCCTAGAATGGCTGTGACCTCTTTTTGCTTGAGAGGGAGGTTGAACCCCTTTATGTTCAATAACATTGGCAACAACTCCTTGCACTGTTGCCGCATTTTCATGAATTCCGGTCAAACTCTTTTTTCCTGTAGCCACCCCTTGAAACGCCGGTTGGCCGGATGTGGTAGCTTTGTGTCCCACCTTAGGCAATAGACTCACTTGCCCCTTTTACCTTTCATGTAGAGAACCCACTTCCGAGGCCGCCAAGATTTCGGCAGCCGTATGTTTTTCGATGAGGGCCATCTTTTGGCACCTGTTGTAGCTATTTTATGGCCAAGAATTGGTCCAGCTTGAAGGTCGGTGGTCTGCCCAAGAGGAACACCTAAAATGAGGCCAAAATCTTCAGTCCCAACACCGGTTTGAGCTCCCAACTTCCCGCAGGCAGTTTTGGTTTTAACGGCCGGAAATTCGGCCACACTTGTCACGACAGCAGCCCCTACTGCAGCTATTGTTCCAGGATGAGAACCACCAGAATGCTCCTCCATTTGGCCAGAGGTGGTGTGTTCGGAGTCTTTAAAGGCTGCGGCATGAGGCAGCTGTCTGGCGGCAACTTTTCCCATTTTTCCAGCGACTCCAATAGTTGTCTGCTTGGTCAAGCAAGCAGGCTTGACCATGGCTGCCAATAGTAGCAAGCCACGTGGCAAAGAGTGTTGGTCAAACGTATGAGGCCCACTTAAAATAGTGAAATCAGATTGGTCTTATTTGGGAGGGAAATCATATTTTCAAACTTTCAAATTTCAAACAACCATCTTGCACTATTCATCTTCTTCTTCACTTCGATGCATATGGTAATTGAAATACCCACATTATGGCAAGAAAGACCAACCTTTATAACAGTATTCCAAGCTATTTTCAGACGCAAGTCATGAACTAAAGCTGCAAATGCAATGAAAGCTAATAGAACATGAAAACAGCCAAGAAATCTTCAAGACACCCAAACTGAAAATATCAAGAAGACCTAGCAATATGCCCTCAAAATCTCTGAAAAGAGCAATGTGAGGTATGTAGACTAAGTTCCTTAAGTGATCAGCTCCAAAGAAAACCAAGAAAATGGATTTTCAGCTTTTGGAAGAGACGATGAACAGTGTATTTTGGGACTGCCCAAATCTGAAATTCGACCAAAATTCGACCAAAAAATGCTTGGAAAATTCCCAAAAACCACTAAAATCCCTAAAAATGTAGGTCATATATTCCATAAATCATCTGCTCCAACCGATGTCAAGAAGATGGAATTTCAGCTCAACCAAAGTGACGATGAACAGTGATTTTCAAATCTGCCCAAATCTGAAAAATGAGCAAAAATCGACCAAAGCCTGCATGAAAAAATCCCAAAAAATCATGAAAAATCCCTAAAAATATAGGGAATATATTCCTTAAAGCAGCAGCCACGAATCAGTAGTGAAAATCGATCAAGAAAGCCACCAAAATTCGGGAAATTTGAGAGGCACAAATGCTGAAATTCCGTCCAAGAAACTTCAGACGAACCACCAAGAAATCCGGCCATTAGGTTGATGAAAACCTACTGAATGTGATGGTATGAGGTCAGGTATGAGTCCCAATCATAAAATCCAAGAGCAAATTGTGTAGTGGAATGTAGAAAGTAAAACCCAAGGGATGGGAGTTGAGAGCCTCTCTCTCTAACTGTATCACTCTACTATTATATTATGTATAAAGGATTTATGTTTTTTTTAACTATATATGTGTATATATATATATTTGAGCGTGTGCAATAATCGGATGTATTTTTTTTATTAAAAGTAGAGGAAATTGGATTAAAGAATAAATTTGAATTTGTAGAGAAATTATGTTTGTGAAGAAATTATATTATTTTTAAATATAAATGATAAAAGCCAAATTTTCAATAAATTTGAAAGATAATTTTTCCTAAAATTTTTTGCCTCATTTTTGTAAAAGTTTCAAACACTATAATTTTATAAGTTTCCTATAATTTTATAATTCTCTACCACATGGGCCATCGAGTTCATCTGGGCCACATGGGCCATCGAGTTAATTTGGGCAGTCGAGTTCATCTTGGCCATATGGGCCGTCGAGTTCATCTAGGCTATCAACTCTTTTGTTTCAATCTGTCTTACCTCCACCATGAATATCTCTGCCTCTACAGCTACCCCAAAAATGTTTGAATTAAATAAAGTGATTGTTTCTTTGGACACAACTGCACTGCTAAATATAGTCCTCACATGGGGCTTTTACCAAAATATTGTTATTTTCATAAAAAATTACATAAATATAGTAAATTTCTAAAGCTTTCCAAAAATAGTGAAAGTGAGGATGCCAACCTCGACTTCAAAAATTGGTATTTCAAAAATTAACCAAATAAGTTTAACTTATTTATAAATTGACCCCAGAACTTTTAATAAGTTCATATAAAAACTATATAATTTCTCATAGATCCTTTCGAGGCTAAGTATAACCTTAGTTTAAACCCGTCCAAATTGGTATCAGAGCCATGTGCTCATAAAAATTTATAATTTCCTAATGGAAAAAGATTATACACTTACTTTCTTCTATGAAGAAAATAATATGCATAACTTTGTTTTTCATAAACAAAATTCAGAATTATGGTTAACTATAGAAACTCCAATTATTATTAGAATATTGAAAGAATTAATGAATATGAATATAATCCCAGATCTTAGAAAGATCATTTATGAAAAAATAATAAAAAACTTAGATTCTACAAATTCTGAAATAGAAATAAAAGAATTTGAAGAAAAAATATATTCTGAAACAGAATATAAATGGAATTCAGAAGATTGGCCTTGGCCAGATACAGATTAATAAAAAAAATGTATAGAAGAACAGCTTCAAAAGTTTTTGAATCTACTAAAAAATGCTATGTTTGTATAGATTTTATAGAAAGAATACAAGACGCTAATAAAGAATTAAAAATAAGAAAAGAAAGATTTCAAGAAAATCTTATAGCAGGAGTAAAACCAGAAGCCTTAGAAAGGCAAGAAATTGTTATAAAAGAATTAGAATCTGATATTCTATATATGAAAGAAAAAGTAAACTTTCATGGAACTCATGGATAAAATGAGTAAACTTGAATCAATAGAGTTAATTCTTCTTAAACAAGAAGAAAAAATAGAAAAGTTAATACAATTAGTCATAGGACTAGAAGAAAAAATTAATAAAATAGAAAATATGGTAAAATCTGTAGAAGATCAAATACCTAATAAGGTAAAAGATAGTAAAAAATTCCAAGAAAACCAACAAAAGGTTTTTGAAGAATTTTGGATGAAAAAGGCTCCTACAGGATATAGGCCATTTGAAAAAGGAAGTTTAGACGAAAGATTTCATTTAAAAAAAATGAAAAGAATGAAACAAGAAAAAATGAAACAGAAAGTTTCAAATGAAGAAATAAATCCAAGTTCAGAAGAAGAAATAGAATTAAAACAATAAATGGATAAAGAAATAGAAGAATTGATATATTCTTTAGAAGATTTAGTAATAGAAGAACCAATAAAGGTAAAAATGAATAAAGATACATCTGTAAAATTAGAAACAGATAAACCAAGTACTTCATCAGTACCTATAAATCAAGGAAGAACCCGTAGAGTTCAACCTGAAAAGGCAGCCATAGAATGTACTTATTCACCTAGTGGAAAGTACATACCTAATAGATATATACCAGCAACTACAAGTTCTGGATTTAGATTTATGAACCTTGACTGCAAGCTAGATGCGTCAAAAACTTTACAACAATGGGGACAAGATATAGGTCTCTATTTTTTGACTGATAAAACATCCAACTTTTCGTCAGAAGAAAAATACCAAATATGCGTAGCAGCATTAGATGGAAATGTTAAAAACTGGTATCAAGGATTATCAGATTCAACCAGAAATACAATAAGGGTTAATGTTATCAGACATATGGACACTTCTTTAACAAATGGAATTAGCACATTCATTAACTATATAGCAGATGAATTCATGGGATATGATTGGAATTCAAAAATAGATTCATCAAGAATAGCTGAAAAACAAGAAGCTATAAAAAAAAGATTAATCAATTACAAATTTGTAATATGTGTGATATTAATTCATATATATGTGAATTCGAAGAATATTATTATCAATATTTTGATAGTAATGAAGATATGACTAAAATAGCTGACATGCTATATCAAAAATTGCCAGGAATATGGAGTTCATATTTTTTGACTCAGTTTTCAAAAAATCATGAAATAGAAGGATATTCAAATACTCTAGGAGCAAGAATAGTTTTCTTAAAAGAAAAATTATCTGATCTTTGTGCACAGCAAAGAATACTTTCAAAAGCAAAAAGAGTTAATGAAATTATATGTTGCAAAGAAGTATCTGAAGTAGGCAATTGGGGATGTCAATGATCTACCAATAAGTCTAAAAAACATAAATCCAAAAATAAGATTTACAAAAAATATAAAAAATTCTTTAAAAAGAATAAAATACAAGATAGAAAATATTATAAAAGAAATAAAAAAGATGGAGAAAAAAAGAAAAAACCAACTAGTTGTAGGTGTTATAACTGTGGTGAAGAAGGACATAAGTCCTATGAATGCAATAAAAAGAAAGTCAAAGTTTCAATAATTGACATAGAAGACATAGAATCTGATTTAGAAACTGTGTCATCATTTGATTCTGAAATGACAGAAATATTTGAAGTATTTACTGAATCTGATTCAGAATGAGTGAAATAGAAATCAGTAAAAAAGAAGAGGAAGGAATCCTCATACAAGAAGAAGAAGAGACTATAGAAGGATATGCATTAAGAGCATCTTTTGACCCTTCTAAATATGAAAAGATTAGGAACTTAGAGTTAAATTTAAGAGGACCTAATCAAAATGTGTTAAGTCAAATAGGAAATGCTTTCAAAAGAAAGAAATTCGTTTATCATGAATACATGGAAATTGAAAAGGTTATACCTATTCAAGAAACCTCTGGAAACAGAAAATTGAATTTATTAACAAAAAAAGACTGTTACAGATTTGTTAAATAAACTGCCTAAAGAAAAGAAAGATAAAATGCAATATGTATATCTTGCAGGCATACAAATTCTTTGTAAATCAACTTTTCAAGAATGAATTGACTGTCCTTTGGTCATCAATTTATCTGATGAAAGATTTACAAAAGCTTCAGATGGAAATCTTGGAATAGTTGAAGGCAATTTAGCCTATAAAAAATTACTTTTCACGTATTATCCAAAATATTGCATATCTTTAAAAGATAAAGATTTCAATGATGCCTTGAGTTTACATTTTCAAATTCGAAGAAAAGGATTTTTCAAACCAGGCAATCATATAATGAGCATATATTATTGTGCATTGTATAGTCTTACTAATTCAAACTATGGAAGTATTTTTGACAAAAAACCAGCAGTTGAATTAGATAAAGAATGCCTAGAAATAGGAAGAATTCTATAACCCACTAGAAATAATCTAACTATCCCAGATAGTTATACAATAGAATTTGGAACTTCTAAAAATTTAGAAGAGGGAACCTCTAGAGATATAGTCTCATATAATAAAAATAATATCATAATAGAAAAAGGAAGGAGAAGTTATTCCTCACTCAATATATCAAGAAAAGAAGATACACCAAATGACTTGAAAGTTTTTGGTAAATATTTTAATGGAAAAAAATATATTAAAGGATATAACATTCTTATAAATCCAAAAAGTGCTCAAAATCATTTTAATAGTTATTTTGATGCAGGACTAATAAAGAAATATAAAGACGCACATAAACATGTATCAAACAATGAAAATGAAAATGAGATCAATGAAATTGTTAAAGTTCCAATAATTTTTCAAGAAACCAAATTTAACATTAATTGTTATTTGGATATTTTAGATGGAAAAAAAACCATCATATAATCCTAGAAAGATTATTTCTAGAGAGCCTAGATAATGTTACCATTGACAAATAAGGTATTGAGATTTCTTTTGCAGGAAAAACTATTTTTCTAGAAAAGAAAAATGCCTAGCGAACAGAGATTTTCTATAAGTATTTTCGTAGAAATTACATGTTACGAAAAGAAAATTCTCACTTGTGCTCAGATTGATACAGGTGCAGAAATAAGTTTAGGAAAAGAATTCTTATTCAAAAATTGGATAACTAATCCAATAAAAGTCTCAATGCAAGGAATAACAGGTGATAAGCACTCCTTAGACAAGGTATGTTTTAAACCTGAAATTATATTGGGAAGCAAAATAGTAGCTATAAAGCAGTTATATGCTTATGAAGAATTAGATGTCGACTTACTGTTAGGAAATGACTTCGTTCAACAGTTTCAGCCATATAACCAAACAATCTATATGACTAGTTTAAAAACACCTTGTGGACATTGGATACACACTTTGCGAATTCATACACCATACAGAGTTCAGCCAGCACCGCGTGGTGATGGATATGAAAAAATTTGGTTACATAAAAACTAGATAAGAAAGTTTAATGTTAAAATGCTAGATATAGACAAAGTAAAAGATCTAATAGCTAGCAATTATGGAGAAAATCCTATAGCAAAATGGGATGTAAAAAGAGAATTAGCCGTAATAGAGCTAAAAGATCCAAATGTTATCATTAGGGTTAAACCAATGATATATTCTGAAGAAGATAAAATGGAGTTTAAAACTCAAATAAACGAATTGCTTAATCTAACATTAATTAGAGGTAGTAATAGCCCTCATAGTTCACCAGCTTTTATGGTTAGAAACCGTGCTGAAGAAAAACGTGGAAAAGCACGAATGGTTGTTAACTATAAAGAGTTAAATAAACATAGTATTTTTGACGGATATTTTCTTCCAAACAAAAATAATTTAATCAATTTAGCTAAAGGAAAGAAATACTTTTCTAAATTTGATTGTAAATCAGGATTTTGGCAAATAAAACTTGCTGAAAAATCTATACCTTTAACTGCCTTTAGTACACCTAATGGACAGTATGAATGGTTAGTGATGCCTTTTGGATTAAAAAATGCACCACAAATATATCAGAGAAAAATGAATTAGATATTTTCTATTTTCTCATATATGCTTGTTTATGTTGATGATATTCTTATTTGCTCTAATGAATATCAGGAACATATAGAACATTTAAAAGAATTTGCAAAAAATTGCATGCAAAATGGAATAATCTTAAGTCAGAAAAAGGCTGAAATTAGTAAAATTGAGATAGAATTTCTTGGTATGATAATAACCACTAATGGTATTAAATTACAGAGTCATATATCTCAAAAAATATGTAATTTTCCAGATAAATTAAACACTAAAAAAGAAATAGAACAATTTCTTGGATGTTTAAATTATGCAGGAGAATTCATACCGCAACTTGCTAAGAAAAGATCTTTGTTGCAAAAATTACTAAGAAAAAACAATACTAGTGGATGGTCAAATGATCACACTGAAGTAATAAAATCTTTAAAGGAAGAATGTAGAGAACTTCCTAAACTCAGAATACCTGGACCAGAAGATAATCTTATTTTACAAACTGATGCTTCTGATTTCTATTGGGCAGCTATTTTAAAAACTGACATCAATGAGATATGCAGGTACACAAGCGGTACATTTAATACAGCAGAAGTCAATTATTCTACAAATGAAAAAGAATTATTGGCTATTATAAAAGGAATAAGAAAATTTTCTTTTTTCTTATTACCAAAACCTTTTGTTGTAAAAACAGATAATACCCAAGTTGGTAGTTTAATTTTTAATAAATTACCTTCTGAACCTCAATTTAGAAGATTATTAAGATGGCAATCTTTGTTGTCTTATTATATTTTTAAAATTGATTATATAAAAGGAACTGATAATTTTTATGCAGATTTCCTATCCAGAAATCCCGAACATGGAGAAGGGTAAAAAGCAGCAATTATTACAACTTTGCAGCTCCTTAGCTACAAAAACATCTCAACTAGATGAAAGTATTGTGGAAAAATCTAATATGTTATTCTCTATTAGAGAACAAACAATGAATCTCTTGGATCAGCAAAAGCAACTACAACAAGAGATGAACAGTCTTGTTGAACAACAAGGAGAGATACTGACAGAATTTGCAGATCTCTATGAACTGGTAGAGAAGTTTTCAGACTCTCATGGAATGTTGGGTGATAAACCAACTTATAGTTGTGAATCCACTAAAAATAAAAATGTTGAATTCAAATCAGCATATGATGATTCTACCATTCACATGGAGAATCCTGAGAATATAAATCTCAAAATCAATAACGAGCAACCCAGTTCTTCTGATACTGGAAAAAACAAAGTTGTTCGGATAAAAGGATCTTCGGATTCAAAAAACTTAAAAGAAAAATAATATTATGAATTTGCTTTGCAGGTATACAATTTAAATAATGGAGAAACTTTCTTCAGACTTGAAGGATCAAGTGCATATCAAAGGATAACTACGATTGAAGGAGTTCCAGCCAAATTCCTATGCCAACTATTCAAATTCGGTTTTTGTGATCGAATTTACCCAAGCATGGAGTTAAAAGAGTTTCAATTCTTTGACCCAGTATTTGTTCAGTGCCTTGAAAAATATTCTGAAGGCAAAAAACTTTTCAATCGAGTGTATAGCATTGCACCAGAATATGATGAAAATGAAGAGTACCCATGTTTTAACCTAGTTCATATCGCCAAGCTTAAAGGAGATGTGAGTCTCCGAGTTAATGAACAAAAGGTAAAGATACCATTCTTCAATAAAAAATGGGAACAATACAGGAGAGCTATGGGAATCAAAGCCATAGCAGGAATACTGGAGACTTTCTCTGTAAAAAATTTTCAAGTCCTCAACAGCTCAGAAAGCTGGATGATCGTGACAGAAGGAAATAAAAGATCACCAACATTGCAAGAAAAAGTAAAAGAATTCAAAACCGACAAGTTTTATGGCAGAAGCACCACTTTGTAAATGGCATGCAAAATGAGTCAGCATATACACTCAAGAGATTCTTCACCAAAGAAGTACAGCACCATGTGAAGAGTGGTCCATACCACTACGCTCAAAATGGAGCATACGAAGAGTGGTCCCTACCACTATTAGAAGCAATTGCTTGAAAATAACATCAATGGACCACATCCATGTGATAATAAAGATAACTATTACCCCACTCATCAAAATATATGGATTCTTATCATCAATCCACCAATGGAGAAGAAGGCTTATCTCTTTACGCGGATTTTCAAGCGCGGTTGAAACTTATAAAAGGAGAACACCTTGAAGAATGAAGGCATCGGAAAAATCAATCTAAAAACCCCAACCTAAAGTATTAGAAAAAAGAATGAGTTTCTAAGTTTTCTTCTTTCCCATAGGGAAAATATAAGCATAGGGATGAGCTGATTAAAGCTCTTTTCTATTGTAAATTAGTTTGTTCAAATTCTATAAAAGAACGTTTCTGATACAAAATCATATGTGATCACATGTTCCAAAAAATCCAAGGTACTTGTTCCAATTGTTAAAGATGAATCTCATGTATGGAGGTCTGGAATAGGATGGAGAATAAGCCTCATGTTGGTCCCAAGGAGATCCGAGACTCTAAAATGGGATAACAAAGGAAATCATAACAAGAGGTGTCAAATATTGTTTGCTGAGAGATTCTGCCACGTTTTAGTAATCGTATCATATCTCTCTCAATATAACTCGGAATGGGTTGATTCTAGCGGCATTAGAAAGCTAAGATCCAGAACTAAAACTTTGATGTTTTGCATTTTTCCAGATTCTGACGGGATCAAGGTGAAAACACACCGTGAAGTCGCATATCACGTTATGACGCGGACAACTGCGGAATTTTAGTGTTTTGCATTTTATTTAATTTTTAGTAATTTTTGTCTCACATGGTTAATAATCCTTGCATGGAATTAACATGTGAATTATTAGGAAGTTTCCAGTTTTATTTATTTTTAATTTAGGTTAATAAGTTGTTTCTAAATAGGAAAAGTTTCCTATTTGGATTAATTAAGTGTTAGTTTCCTTTTCCAATTAGACTACTTGTTTAGCAAGTTAGGGTAAGCTTGTAGCCTATAAATAGGCATCTTAGTTGCGTTTTTTTTAGAGAAGAATTTTGAATTGAGAAATAAAACAGCGATTGTTTTATCTTTGTGAATTTGATTTCCTGCGAAGGGTTTTCAAACTAACAAATCTTGAGAATTGATTAGTTTGCGCGAAGCGGATTTATCAATTGGCGTGTAATTTCCAATCTACTTGTTAGATTGTTCTTGTTCATTGGTTTTATTCGAAGGTCCTGCAATTGCTTCCGTGACATACAAGCCGGAGTTTGGAGTGAATCGATCCGGGTTTCGTATCAAGTGGTATCAGAGAACAGTTCTTCGAACAAAAATCAGGTTTTCAATTTTTCCTTATAAAATTGAATTCAAATTGTTTGATATTCGCAAGCCTGTCATAAATTTTATTTTGTGATTGGTGTCAAGCAATTATATCTTTAATTGTGTTGGTTTTGATTTTTGGTGAAAAGTTAAAGAAAATTTGGATCTTTGTTGTTAATATCAAGTAGAGTTTCTTGAAATTGTGGATATGGCTTTTGAGTCTCAATGGGATAATTTGAGTTGGTCTAGAAAGAATGAAATTATGTCCACCCTCATATTTCCTAAAACTGATGAGGAGATTGAACAAGAAATTTGGGCTTTCCATGAATTGAAAAATCCCAAACCAAAGATACCTAGATGTGGTACATGTCTTGGATATGGTCATACTGAGATTGAATGCGTAAGTCAATTGAAAGTTGTTATTGTTGATGGCGTTGCTAAATTTAAGGATCCAAAATCTTATGTTATTGGTGATCCTTCTACATGGGCATGGGTTGATGCCATTCCACAACCAATTGTGGCAAACACCATTGAAGAGATCATTATTGAGCCCGAATGTGAAGGCGAATCTCTTTCGGATATGCCTTGGCCAAAGGTTGTTTTGGAGGATATTGAGTCTACCATTGAGGAGAATAAATCCAAGGAAGAAGAAGCTTCTTTGCGGGAAATTAACTCACCCATATTGGTGGAAGCTTTGACGTTAATGAAGACAATTCAAGAAGAAGAGGTTTGTTAATCAAATTATTACTCTTGAAGAACCTTCTTGTGATGATGTTGATTCTTTTATTGTTTTTGGTGATTGTGCATTTATTGATAATTTTATGGTAAATCATGAGAAGCAAGAAAATGAATTGATTCATGATTTGAATGGAAAAAGCCTTGAGGTGAGGTTTGTAGAAAAAGGCAAAGAGGGGGAAAATTATGAGAGTGAATTTCCATATATTTTGTCTTTTTGTCTTGATAATTTTACAGATTTTGTGCCAACTTTCCTTGTTACCAATCAACAAGATTTGAGGACAAATCTTTTTCAAGTGGAAGGGAATGATACGAAATCATATGTGATCACATGTTCCAAAAAATCCAAGGTACTTGTTCCAATTGTTAAAGATGAATCTCATGTATGGAGGCCTGGAATAGGATAGAGAATAAGCCTCATGTTGGTCCCAAGGATATCCGAGACTCTAAAATGGGATAACAAAGGAAATCATAACAAGAGGCGTCAAATATTGTTTGCTGAGAGATTCTGCCACGTTTTAGTAATCGTATTATATCTCTCTTAATATAACTCGGAATGGTTTGATTCCAGCGGCATTAGAAAGCTAAAATCCAGAACTAAAACTTTGATGTTTTGCATTTTTCCAGATTCTGACGGGATCAAGGTGAAAACACGCTGTGAAGTCGCACATCACATTATGACGCGGACAACTGCGGAATTTTAGTGTTTTGCATTTTATTTAATTTTTAGTAATTTTTGTCTCACATGGTTAATAATCCTTGCATGGAATTAACATGTGAATTATTAGGAAGTTTTCAGTTTTATTTATTTTTAATTTAGGTTAATAAGTTGTTTCCAAATAGGAAAAGTTTCCTAATTTGGATTAATTAAGTGTTAGTTTCCTTTTTCAATTAGACTACTTGTTTAGCAAGTTAGGGTAAGCTTGTAGCCTATAAATAGGCATCTTAGTTGCGTTTTTTTTAGAGAAGAATTTTGAATTGAGAAATAAAACAGTGATTGTTTTATCTTTGTGAATTTGATTTCCTGCGAAGGGTTTTCAAACTAACAAATCTTGATAATTGATTAGTTTGAGCGAAGTGGCTTTATCAATTGGCGTGTAATTTCCAATCTACTTGTTAGATTGTTCTTGTTCATTGGTTTTATTCGAAGGTCCTGCAATTGCTTCCGTGACATACAAGCCGGGGTTTGGAGCGAATCGATCCGGGTTTCATATCAGTTTCCTTTTAGAAATTGTGCCAAATACTTTGTTTCAATTCTTTGAACCCAAATCAGAATAATTTCTGTACCCAAGGGAGGAGATATTGCAGTCAGAGGAATCTATCAAGGACGAGAAGGCGTTGAGGCAGGAGCCGTTTAAGAAGTCCGAAGATGTGAAGATTCTGACATCAATGCAATTAATTATGGCCCGGAAGGTGAAGCCAAGCGGCTGATGAGATTTTAAGAAAAGGAACAAACAGCTTAAAGGAAGCGATGTAAGACCCAAAAAATTTGAACTGCTTAGTTACAATAGATAGTGTTTTATGATGCTTTAATTATGCTTATATGAGTACCTAGGGAATATAAAAATAAACAAGTTAAAACTAAAATACTTTTGAAATATTCAAGATATTGTATGATTTTAAATAAGTCTAAGGACTAGATACAAAATAAATAAATAGTGATAACAATATTTTGAGAATAAGTTTCAAAACAACAATACTTTGGGAATAAGTTTCCAAAAGTACCATAGTTTGGTAAATAACCCATCCTCACATACAGGCAACACACTTGTTAGCATTCTCTATGGTTATAACTATCATGTTGTCACTTATATGTTCAATCTTATTCTTCATCTTTATGGATGACAAAATAGCCCACATTACGCTCACTAGTCTATCTGGAGGTTTTGCTATTGCCAGCGTGATTATATTGTTGTTTATCATGTTTTATCACTGAGTTGTTACAGTCGTCATAGTAAGTCAGGTATCTAGAGCCTAACTCTAGTCTTTCGTTTATCTGCTATCTACAATACCTAACATTTTTTTATTGCTATAAATTAGTAGAAATCTCATAAATATCATTCTTATTGTGTTTTTCATTTTAATTTTTGCTATAATATATCAGCATACATATATATTGGAAATAAATTTTGAAAGATAATTAATTACTTCCTACATTAATTAATTATTCCGCAGTTCTAATTCGTAACTACTAATCCCAAGTCTACAAGACATGCAAACTTGAAGAAGTGGTTAATTAGTACACATTTGGCAGAAAGAACCAAAATTAAAATGTACACAAATCAAGAAACTGTTAAAAATGGACAATTCTTTTCTACATGAGATCATACTCTATAAAACTTTCTATTTCTTTATTTTATTTTTGGCATGAAGTGAATACAACATGAAAAAAAAGATTTTAATGTATTATATGTTGCATATAGAGTAGTTCGGCATATTTATAAGTAGCTTGATTGAGCCCAACTTAAAAAAAAAAGAACGGTGGTTGTGTTAGGTTGATAGTTAAAATTTTATCAATAGAGTAGTCATATTTATAAGTAGCTTGATTGAGCCCAACTTAAAAAAAAAAAAGAACGGTGGTTGTGTTAGGTTGATAGTTAAAATTTTATCAATCATATGTTGCATGTAGATTGAATACCCTATCATATAATTAAGTTTTACATTTTTTGCTCATAAAATAAAACTAGTCACATCTTGACTTATTTGATGGTGAGAGATATTTAATTTTCTGATTGAAGAAAGATTAGTCTTAATAAAGTTTATTTAATTCATTACAAATCTAATGCAAAACCTAAACTAACCCATGTTGTCCGATGAATTCTCTGAATATTACTTGAACAAGACATGAATAAATTAATTCGTCTGTTTACTAATAATTGTTGAAATATTTGAGAAAAATCATAAACTACTCTATACTTTTATTTTAGGGAAAATTTGTATTAAGGGCGCATTTCATATCATTATTATTAAGTAAGGTGCAACTTTAATATATTTATTGTTAAGGGCGTCAAGATAACTTTATTATTTATGTAATTAACTAAAAACTTTGTTACCATCCCCACTACCTTACGCTTCATCAGCCCCCAACAACCTTTCCATAAACAAGGTTGTATAGGATCTCCCGAGTGGGTGTTTGAGTTGTGGTGCTATACGCCCACGGTACATAAGGTATCTCTTCAGGCCGACTCTTTTGTTGCTTTTACAGGTGACCCCTGATGTTACTGTTAGTTCTACTCCCTCTGCCCAAGAAGTTGGTGACTTGCTCCTCCTTCAGAGTTTGGCCTCTATGCCCGTTGGGGGACCCTCTTCCTCGGCTCCTGTTCAACAGAGCGTAGCCATCGATTTGAGCGTTCTCAATGGCTCTCTTTTGACTTCTTAGGGGATGCCGCCCTCTCAGTTTAATTAGACATTATCATTCATTATATAAAGGAGCATCGACCATTGTCCTCTATCTAGCCACTCTTTCATTTAACTTCAACAATGGTAAATTGGTAATGACATTCTGTTTCTAGATCTGCGTAGTTGTTTATACTTATTTCATATTTCAAATGTTTTATTTGATATTTTAATAATTTTTATTTAATTGTATACTACAGATGGAGATGGAGTATCAAGGTAATTGAGTCACCAGCCTACCATAGACAAAGCCTAAAGTTTAGAAACTTTAGTATAGAGCTTATTATTAAAAATTCTTTTTTTTTTTTTTTTTCTTAATGTATGCTTGTAGTTTGCTAAGAAAACTTCTTTTTCAAGTTCTAAATTTGAGATAATGATTCTGATGCTGAATGGGGTAAACTTTTTTATCTTTTGATTATATGATTTTTTTTTTTTGGATGATTGAGGCTGATTCTAGATGGTCTTTACTTCATTTTTTTTTTGGATGATGCTGCTGCTCTCATAATATGAAAGATCTGATTTTTTGTTTACTGTTTTTGAAATTAAATAGAAAATTTGATGATCTGACTCACTTGCGTATAATTTGAAAGGAATTGGATATTTTGATAATCTAACTGACTCGTGTATGATTTTGAAGGGAACATGCTGCTGTAGTTCTAACTCAGTATAAGTTTTTGGGACTTAATTTTTGATAATCTAACTTGTTCTTCTTTTCTGTCATCTAAAATATTCTCGCTTGCTATTCGCCACTCAGTTTTGTCTTTCTTATTTTATGAGATGGAAGTTGCTCGTTTGGTTTTGGTTACCTTTACCGTTTTTGGTCTCCTTTCTATCAGAGGAGTCCTTGACCGCAGTGTCCATGTTATCCATTTCTCCCGGTAATAATCTTTCATTTTTTAAATGGCATTTTCCATCTTTATCTGACGTTATAAATGTTGATGTGCCTATTTTCTCGATGCAGGGCTTCTTTGGGGAAACAATGGCCTTTGATTTTTTCCTTCATCAAGGAAATCGTGTTGTCTCTGCCTCCATACACATTCACTCCTACCCAGCCCCCTCCCAATTCACCACAGCCACCATCTGGGCCACTACCGCAATCTAGGCCACTGCCTCCATATGGGCCACCACCGTCATATGGGCAAACCTAGGATATTTGGGCCACCTAAGCCACCTGGGCCATCGAGTTCATCTGGGTCACATGGGCCATCGAGTTCATCTGGGTCATCGAATTCATTTGGGCCATCGAGTTTATCTGGGCCACATGGGCCGTCGAGTTTATCTGGGCTATCAGCTCCTTTGTTGCCATCTGGTTCACCTCCACTTCCGCCACCACCACCACCTCCGCCTCTAAAGACACTCCAAAAATGTTTTGAATTAATTAAAGTGGTTGTTTCTTTGGACACGACCGCACTGCTAAGTATAGTCCTCACATACAGGCAACACACTTGGTTAGCATTCTCTATGGTTATAACTATCATGTTGTCACTTAAATGTTCAATCTTATTCTTCATCTTTATGGATGACATAACAGCCAGCATTATGCACACTAGACTATCCGGAGGTTTTGCTATTGCCAGTATGATTATATTGTTGTTTATCATGTTTTATCACTGAGTTGTTATAGTTGTCACAGTAGGTCAGGTATCTAGAGCCTAACTCTAATCTTTAGTTTATCTGCTATCTACACTACCTAACGTTTTTTTATTGCTATAAATTAGTAGAAATCTCATAAATATCATTCTTATTGTGTTTTCCATTTTAATTTTTGCTATAATATATCAGCCTACATATATACATTGGAAATAAATTTTGAAAGATAATTAATAACTTCCCTACATTAATTAATTATTCTACCGTTCTAATTCGTAACTACTAATCCCAAGTCCATAAGACATGAAAACTTGAAGAAGTGGTTAATTAGTACACACTTGGCATAAAGAACTAAAAGGGAAATGTACACAAATCAAGAAAATGTTAAAAATTGACAACTCTTTTCTATATGAGATCATACTCTATAAAACTTTCTATTTCTTTATTTTATTTTTGGCATGAAGTGGATACAATATGAAAAGAATAAGATTTTACTGTATTATATATTGCATATAGAGTAGTTCGGCATATTTATAAGTAACTTGACCGAGCCCAACTTCAAAAAAAAACAAATAGAACGATAGTTGTGTTAGGTTGACAGTTAAAACTTTATCGATCATATGTTGCATGTAGATTGAATACCCTATCATATAATTAAGTTTTACATTTTTTCCTCATAAAAAAAAATAGTCACATCTTGAATTATTTGATGGTGAGAGATATTTAATTTTCTGATTGAAGAAAGATTAGTCTTAGTAAAGTTTCTTTAATTCATTATAAATTTAATGTAAAACCTAAACTAACCCATGTCATCCGTTGAATTCTCTGAATATTACTTGAACAAGACATGAATAAATTAATCCTTCTATTTACTAATAATTGTTGAAATATATGAAAAAAATCATAAACTACTCTATAATTTTATTTTAGGGAAAATTTGTATTAAGAGCGCGTCTCATGTCATTATTATTAAGTAGGGTGCAACTTTAATGTATTTATTGTTAAGGGCGTCAAAATAACTTTATTATTTTATGTAATTAACTAAAGACTTTGTTACCATCCCCACTACCTTACGCTTAATTTTTTTTAATCTTTTATCTCAATTAAAATCATAATCCTTTATCTTTTAAATATTTCCATATTCATAAATTAATCTTCTCTTTCTTAATTTTTTTTCTCCATTAAATGATCAAAATCTAGGTTTTTTACTCTTTTATCCCAATCAAAATCCCAATCCTTTACCTACAAAATTCTTCAATAATCATAAATTAATCTTCTCTCTTAATTTTTTTCACCATTAAAGGTTTAATCTCTAGTGTTTTTCCCAACGCTTTTATTGTTCTTCTTTTTAAATTTTTTGGATTTGGAAGCCTCCAATGAATAATTTCATAAACAACTAAGGAAATAATAAGGTGATATAAATTATCAATTAAAATTATTCAAAGTGCGTGTGTGTTTTGCATTGGTGTTCTCCTGTTAGAAGGTTGTGGAGTTTCAATCAATTTTAAACATTTTATTATTAATCGAATTCAAAATTCTTATGTACAAAGTTGATGGAAAGAATGAAAATAAAGAAACTGTATTTCCATCTCTTACTTTTTAATTTGGCATTTGGCTTGTTAAAATTAAGGTTTTCGGGTTTGAAAAATAGTATTCAACATCTTAATTATGAATGCATCACACAAATTTTATCCTCCAACTTCAAAATAATATAAATTAAAGAAAAAGTCTAGTGAACAATTCTTGCAACAACCTATAAATTAAGGATTATACTTGTGCAAACCTCAAGTTGGGGATGCAATCTCATGCATGCACATGTTCTTAAGTATGAATTGTGGTTTAAACATGGTCCTGCGACTTATATTTTTGTTGGGAACTCTCTCATGCTAATTGATAAAAATCATTAAACAAATATAGTAAATAATAAGTTTTTGGGATAAATTGGATAGTACAAACCATTAGTTTGAGATAATTGAAAAGTTTTAGTGACTAAGGATTAAAGATTGAATTGCGATAAGAAATTTAAAAAAAAAGTAGTATTAGAGTTTGAATTGGAATAAAAGATTCAAGAAAATTAATATTTAAACATAAACTAATAGTAGAAAGGACAACAAAGTATTTAACTAATTATATAAAATATTAAAGTTATTTTGACACCTCTAATAATAAATACATTAAAGTTTCGCCTTACTTAATAATAATGACAGGATATGCGCCATTAATACAAATTTTTTCTAAATACTAAATACGTTTTTTTTATGTGTCTCTATTTTTTATAAGAAAACACGGGTCCTTTATAATTACATATCTATAGAAAACACGTGTCTCACACAGAATTAAACACATTTACTTTATAATTACATGTCTTTTCTATTCTTTATTCTAGTTTCCTTCATGTGTTTTCTATTCTTTGTACGTATTTCTTTATTGTTATATAGCGCATCTCTCTTTTATTTACATATCTCTTTCTATTTTTTATTTATATGTTTCTCTAAATAGAAATACTTCATTATATACATCCCTCTACAAGTAAGACACAAATACATGAATTTTCAAATATGTATTTTACAATAAATTATATTAAACCACATCCGTCTTTTAGCAAAATGTATTAATTAAGATATAAATCTTAAAATTTTTATATATTTGACCGAATTCTTTTTATATTTGATGGGAGAAAAAATTAATTATTATATATATTTAATTATTTATTGACTATTCGTATATAAAATTTCAAAGTCACCTAAACAACTCACAAAATACATGTTTCACAATAAATCAAATAACTCCCCAAATCACCAATTAAATATATCATACTAAATTGAATACAAGTTTTTCATTTACATGAATTTTAGGTGTAACATTTATTGCATTTATACTATTCTGATTTTGATTTTTTTACAAATTATTCTTTATCCATTGTTGTAAGTCACAAATGGCTTCTAAGAAACTACATAATTAAATAGTTTCAAAATTAATATAATTATTTATTGATAAAACTATAATAAAAGTTTCAAAAAATAAGGAGGAACTTCTTTTCATTAAAATAGAAACACACCTGGAGATAGTGCAGGAGTGGGTAGTAATTATCTTAAAATTGTATCATGAAAAAATAAATAACTTTGTATTTTTACGACAATACATATCATTTTTAAGATAATTTTTTGGGTAATTATATTTTTAATATAGTTTTAAAGTTACCATGATAATATTATAATTCTTAGGACAAAAGAATTATTCATATTAAGAAATTAATGAGATTTTTTTATCCTTTTATATAGTTTGTCAATCAGTTATCTATCAATAAGATAAATTCTATCACACTCCAATTACTTAACTCTCTCTCCTATTTTATATATAGTTTGAGTTCCCAAATCACGTAAAAACTATCGTACTCTCTATCATTACCTTAATAATAATAATAATAATAATATTAATAATAATACACCCCACTTATAACATATAATTAATTACAACCATTGAAACACTAAATTTGTAGAAAAAAAATTAAATGCACCAAGACGATAAATCCTTCCATAACTCATCTATACCATTTATTTAAGATTATCTTCTCTTCATTCTGTACACTGTTCAAATCACTAAAATCAAAGATTAAAAAAATTAAATATAACTAAAATTAAATCTATAATTATTAAGTCATAACCCAAATGTGAGTGAGTAAAAAATTGTTTCATTAAAATCAAGAATTAAAATAATAAAATATTACTAAAATTAAATTTACAATTATTAAGTCCTACCCCCAAATGTGAGTGAACCGCATTGTTTCACTAAAATCATGAATTAAAAGAATAAAACATCACAAAAATTAAATTTACAATTATTAAGTTCTAACTCAAATGTGAGTGAAGCCGATGTGATTTTAATCACACAATAAGATATGATAATCTTAGATAAAGTATCTCATCTCTCTTTTTATGACGATGTTATGTTAGAGTGAAGGGATTTATTATTTTGGTGATGTTTAAGTTTTTTTTTCAAGATAAATTTAGTGTTTTAAATTAAGCTCTTAGTTAATTATATAGTATAAATAGTGTGTATTATTATTGTGATGAACATTACATCGCCATCAATGATTTGTGCTTGAAAAATGGTTTATCATAATCCTGAAAATGTTTTTCTCATTTTAACAATATGTGATTCACAATAAATCAAATAACTCCCCAAATTCGGAATTATTGTTTCACAATAAATGAAATAAATCCCCAATTCTCAATTAAATATATCATACTAACTTGAATGTAAAAAAACACATCTTATTTTTTTATAACTTTGACCATTCGAATAATATAACTTTACAACTACATAAATACTGTTAATTTATTATTTGGAAGCATGACTATGAATTATGAAACGTCGTGCGTAATTAGTGAATGAAGGAAACAAAAAGGAATTGAAATAGAACTTTGCCAAGTAAGACACGTAAATTAGGTCCCTAAATTAATGTGATTATTAAATAACTTCAACAAGTTCATTTATCTCAATCAAACTTCAAAATTTTTTTTACAAAATAAAATGTAAAATTTTTTGTGGGATTGATATAGTATAAAACTTAGTATTTATATTATGGCCCTTAAATTTTAAATTTTTTTAATTATCTCCTGAAAGAATATAGAAAATATCCTCAATGGCTTTATTCTTTACAATCACGCCCTAAAAAATTATTACAAAATAACCATTAGAAATTATTTGTGAGATCCATAGTTGGTAGTTTAATTATTCTATTATTGTCTCTCAGATTTAAAATTATTTTCAAATAGGTCCTCAAGCAATTATTTTAAAATTATTTATGAACCTTATAGTAATTTATTAATTTAGTAAAACTTAATGTTTTTATTCTTTTTTGTCAATTATTTTAGCAATTCAATTTGAATTCAAAACCTTTTCTAAAATAAAAAATATTATGTGTGTTTTAATTTTTGTTAGATCATCAGTACTTTGTAAGCAAAAATTACGTTTATTGCTCATAGTTTGTTTTAATTATGTTAATTTTGGTAAGATAATCAATCTTTACATTCTATAACTTTGTAACTTTGATTACATTATGTAACTTCGCTTCTTCATTAGTAAGAAATTTAATGGTATTATCCTTTAACTAATGCTAAAAGTATCCCAAAATATTCATTTTATGGGTGCACTTTCAATATTCATTGTAGTTGCTCAAATTATTGGGGTGTTATGATACATATTTGATTGATTGATTGAGTAAACTTTAATTGGTGCAATATGAACACAAATTATTGATTGAGTTTAAAATTGCAAACTTGCTTGGATAATTTTTTTTTGGGTAAAATACACTAAATTCCCTTATACTATTGCTTCGTTCCACAATTACCCCTTATAATTTTAATTGAAATATTTAACCGGCCCCCTTAATTTTTTAATTTTAGAATAATTAGTCTAATATATTAATTGTACTTAAATAATTAAATGAAATTGAACACATGACTTTATTATAAGATAATAAAATGACAAGATTAACTTCAAAACAAAGAACTATTTAATAAAATTAATCAATAACTGAAAGTCTAAAATTTTGACAAAAGACTAAGAAGGAATCCTTTTATGTTAAGGAAGAAATCAGGACAAATATTTTAGGATATATTTTGAAAAATCTCTTTCATTGATGGTTAGTTTCATATCAATTTATTATATTTTATATTTTTTAAAGTTTAATTAGGTGTTTTAAATATTGAACAATTTTGATAGGAATACAATTAGTGTTGTAGATGTTGAACAATTCTAATAAGGTTAAAATTATATTTACATTGGCTCTATTCATTTTTTTCATAAATTAATTGGTTGTCGGATGTACTAATTAGTTTTAGACAGGTTAAAATTATCTTTTCATTAACTATATTTAACATTGTTATTGATTTTCTTTAATTTGAAAAGTTTAGGGAGTTAATTATTGTAATTAAAACTATAGGAGATAAAGGTAGAACATAGCAATAGTATAGAGGGGTTTAGTGTATTTTACCCTTTTTTTTTTTAAATTGGCAAACCCTGTATACGGAGATTGGATCTTCTGTCCAATATTATTCAGTCTCATTCTGTCTAGATTGGATTTTCTGTACAATATTATTCAGTCTTATTCTGTCTGATGTTCAAAATGACGTAATTTCACTAAAAATAAGGACTAAAAAGTAAATCACTTTACAATTATTAAACCCTAACCAAGATATGAATGAATCCTACGATGTAGTTTTAATCTTGGATATGATAAGATAGGATAATTTTGGATAGAAGATCCCATCTCCTGTACACAGGTGTAATGCCCGTCAAAATTTATTAATAACTCAAAAGCCCCAAAATAGATACAAATTTGTCCTAGCGAAGTTGCTAGCAAAGTACCGGCAATCTATCAAAGCAAATATTTTGTTCATGACACAAGAAACCCTTCCAACTAGAATTAGAGGTTATTTGGAGTAGATAGCCTCGGAATTCCTAAAGTTAGAAAAATTCCAAAACAATTATTGTAAAGTAACGCTCTACACATTTTGTGCAAACATAAGCGTCTGTATATTTTGATCACCATTAATTTTGGTTTTTTGAGCATAAATATCTTTGATGCATAAGTTATTTGAACAATTCATTATTGGATTAGGTGTAACTTTAAAATTTTCAATTAATTAATAAAACTGGGGCTGGCATCCCCTTCCCGTGAGACAAGATCTTCTATTCAAAATTATTTTGTTTTATTATGTTCAAAATTCAAAACCACGTCGTTACGCTGAAACCAAGATTATAAGCATAAATAAGGTCCATTGATAATTGAATTAGGGCATAATAATTGAAAATTTAAATTTAATGATATTTATGCTTTTAGTCATTGATTTTAATCAAACGACGTTGTTTGAATATTAGACATGAGAAGACAAACTAATTATTGACAGAGGATCTGATCTCCCTTCCCCATATACCAGGTTTGCCACAAAAAAAAGATACAAAATCGCCAATGCAATTATATGAAAAAGAGTACTAAAGATGAAAATTTTAGTAGTGAATCGTGAATATTAATACACAGGATGAATGGTGAATGTGCATTTCCATTAGACATTCCAACTGTATTTTTACTTAAGCTAAGTATACTGAATCAATAATATGTCAATTTTGTAATGTAATAATTTGTCACTTTGTCTTTAAAATTAGATTAAGCTAAGCATACTGAATCAATAATATGTCAATTTTGAAATGTAATAATTTGTCACTTTGTCTTTAAAATTATATTAGAGACTAACCGTATCTATTTCAAAGGAAACATGAGCTCAATCAAAAAATGATTAGAAGTCCATTTGATAAATTAATGCCGGTGTTTGGTGTCACTTTTTTATATATTCCTTTAATGTTTTTCATCCTTTTGAGCTTCTTAAATTGTCTTTTTTCTTGTTTGAATGGTTTGATGATTTTGAATGTGTTAATGAGAGGCTGTCAAATTTCAAAAGTTGATGGAATCTTTGTAGACATTCAATGAATTTACGATCATTCATTTATTAGTCATTCATTGATTCAATCTATAGTAGTTAATCATTTTTTTTCCTTTGTTTATGCATAGATTTATGCAAATATTTTCTTTCATGGTAAGTCGAGTTGCACATCAGCTCATGAAATGGCCACAAGGTTACTTAGCTGCCCAAAAATGAAGCAGCAAAAGTTGGCCATATTTTGCTGATAATTTTCAGTATCATACATTCAAAGTTGATGAAGGTTTCGCATTCCAAATATATATATCGTGGGGAAGGTCAATGAGATTTTATGACTTAGAAGTTGAAGAACAGAAATGTGTCTTACTTGTGTCCAATACTAATAAGGTGAAAATGCAACATCCTTTGATCCATAAAGAAGTTTATCAGCGATTTGGGCCTGTTAAAAATTGTTAAATCATGAATTTTCATGATCTGACAAGTTGCATCATCTGTAAACAGCACAAGAGCTGATTTGTTGCCAACATGAATTAGCATAATCGAAATATATTTTACTGATAATTTATGAAGTGAGCGATGTCCAAGTTGATGAAGGCTTTCAATTAGAGTAATGATAGGGGTAGTGAAAAATTAGAGTAAAAACGCAAAGTGAGTGACGTGGCAGTTATAAAAAGATAAACTAATTAATACCCTAACCAAATGGTGAGTGAACCCTAACGAATAATGGATGAGTTTGTCTTTTTATACCTGCCACGTCAGTCACTTTACGTTTTCACTCTAATTTTTCACTCTACTTATCATTATTCTTTCAATTATTGACAGCCCAGGTGGAGATGGTGGAAGCTTTTTGGATAGCATAGATGGATAATACAACCATTTCAATAGGAAGATAATGAACAAAATCATTAGAAGGATAGAGAATAAAGAAACATTCATGAGGTTCATTTTCTTCACTTGTTTCTGAATTTGTAAGTTAAAGAGGATTTGTCGAAGATATAGATATGTAAGATGAAGATGTTGAAAAGCATTATTGTGAGAAGTTCTTGTTCACTAGAAAAAGTACAGAAGTCAACATGATTCCATTTTCAAAGTCATTGAAGATTTTGAGAAAATACAAAAAAATCTTTATTCACATTTATAGTTATTCTATAAGAATGTAATTTTCTTACTCATATTATAAATAATTACTAAAATAGTAATTTTATATAATTTTGTCCTTTTTTAAAACTAAATATACACATGTGCAATAATTGGACAAAAATGTATATTTTTTCTATTAAAAAAATTAGATGAAATTAAATTAAAGAATAAATTTGTTATAATATTTTAATGTTAATCACGAAATTATTTTATTGTTAAATATAAATAATAATAAAAAATTTCAACAACTATGAAAGATGATTTTTACAATTTTTTCCTCAAATTTCTTTATCATTTTTTTCAAAGATTCTCGAGATATAAATAGGTATTTTCAATGGTTGAAGATGAAGGTTCCCATTTCAATGGGAATGGATTTTGGATGCACAAAACACATCTTATAACTACTTTGACGATAATATAACTTTTAATTTAGAATATCTTGAAGCATGATATTTAATTAAAAACATCGTGCGTAATTAATAAGTACTTAATAGATAAAGGAATTGAAGAGAACTTTGCCTTTGTCTATGTTTAATAAGTACTTAATAGATAGCTTAAAAAAAGTAATTATAGATGGAAACTTGATATTGAAATATATATATATATATATATATATAAATTTTTCATTCGGGTGGGATTATTTCAAATTATTTTTTCATTGATTGCTCAATACTTTTTTAGCCAGATTTTGATAATTTTTACGTACTCATAACGTTATTTAGAACTTGAAACAAAATAAAGACAACAATGGTGTTCTTATTAATGATTTTTTTTTTAAAATAAAATTTTTGAGTCCGTAAACAATTATAAAAGAAATTAAAGGGAGAGAATTAGCAAAATTAGAGATAAAATGTAAAAGATTACTGAACGAACACAAAATAGGTGGACATATGGGATAACTCCAATACTCCATGACGCGCTACCACGGGAGGATCTAGGCGTTTATTATGCTCAATCAATTATAATTACTTGTTATTTTTCTAGTTTTTATAACCTATATAAAACATCACGTGTCTCTCATTCAGTGGCGGATTTAAAAATTGTAGTTTGAGGGCAAAATTATATAGTATTATTGGTATAAAATATATTTTAAATTTTAGGGAGAGCCAAAACTCTAATTTTATTTAGGATACAATTAAAAATTCTTAAATCCTTTGCATCCGATGATACCCTATTCAAAATTATCTATTAAATTAAAATTAAGTTGTAGGATTCACTTATCCCTTGATTATGGTCTAATTTTACTAAACTATGTCGTTTTGAATTGGATAGAATAAGATAGGATAATTCTAAACCGCAGATTCCATCTCATCAAAGTACATATTTTTTATAAACATTTTCTCGACATATAAGACAGAATCCACTAATCTACAAAGAATCCATAGCTCATAGTTCCGTAGTTAGAGTAGATAAGAAGGGTGATTGGAATCATATAAAATTAAACTAAACCAACAGATAAGATAGAATCCATTTTTATAGATTATCTAACTAGTAACAGAAATTCTTTAAACTAAAATTACACATATTTTCCGATAGATAATTCAGTAACCAACACATCTTTTCCCACCGAAAAGACAAGACAGAATTAAACCAACAGATAAAAGACATAATTCATATCTCCATAGTTCATCGAAGTAGCTAAGTGGGGTAATTTAAAACATATAAACTTAAATTAAACCAAACAAGAATCATATCTCCATAGTTCATCTAACTAGTTAAGAGGGGTAATTTAAATCATATAAATTTAAATTAAATCACAAATAGATATTTAAATCATATAAACTTAAATTAAACCACAATTAGATACTTACTTGGTAGATGTATCCATATATACCACCTTGTCACGTAATTTCTTTTGTAATAAAAGAATCTTTAATTTCCTAACACACCTCCTAATTTAATTATAAAATAAACCTATAAAATTTAGGTTATTTAGGACTGTGATGAATATTCTAAATCAAAGTATTGCCATACTATGGGAATTATTTACGGTACATATCTTAAATTTTGCATCGGCTGCTTTGGTGGGAGGTCAATCAATCGATGGATTGAAGTTTATGTGCACCCACAAATATTTCCAAAGCTATTTTAGTTGAACTCAGCTCTCTACTTTTCAAAGTTTAATGAAACGTTTGATGCTGTTGTCCTGGCATGTATACGAGCCAGAAGTACCAAGCTTTTTGGCCAAGATTTCTGGGTTCGTTGCTTCCTGCTCATACAGAATGTGTCAAATGGTTGGAAAGACATTTTGGAGTAATTGGGCGCAATCTAAAAGTATCACTAAGAAGAGGAAAGCAACCGAGGTAGCAGGAGAAAATTTGGTGCAAGATGAAGTTGAAGTTGCAAGATTTACATCATTGTTCTGAAAGATGGATTTTACATCAACGTATAACTATATCATAACCAACATAAATTCAAAAATAATATGATACAAAAATAGAGAAAAAAAAACAGAAAACTAAAAGGACTTAATTTACATTACATCATTATTCTAAACAAGGGATTTAACATAAAGTCCCACTAGAAAGAACATTGAGTGGCAACAGCAAGCAGTGGGAATTTTTTATTGACTGTGATACCATTGGATTCAGTCATGTCTATTTCTTCCTCTGGTAAATGAAAATTAAACTTGTGCAACAGTTTTGCCATTGAAAGCTCAATCACAGCCATGGCAAAAGTTATTCCTGGACAGCCCCTCCTTCCAGCTCCAAATGGAATCAACTCAAAATTATTCAAACCTCTAAAATCCACATCCCTGTTCAAAAACCTCTCTGGTAGAAATTCATCAGGCTTCTCCCATAATACTGGATTTCTTCCAATTGCCCAAGCATTCACAAACACTTTTGTCCCTGCTGATATTTCATATCCCATTACTTTGATGTCTTGAGTTGATTCTCGAGGAACAAGCAATGGAACAGGAGCATGAAGTCTTAATGTTTCTTTTATCACTGCTTTTAGAAATTGCATTTTGTCTAAATCATCCTCACTAATCTCTGTTTTCCCTTCTTGTCTAAGCTCAATCTGCAATTTCTCCAAGACTTTGGGATGCCTTAGAACTTCGGCCATTGCCCACACCATCACTGTATGTGTTGTATCAGTTCCAGCAACAAACATGTCCTAATCAAGGTTATCCCACACAATGGATAGTAAATATATTTGAAAAATTGATCTCTGTAAAAAGATTCAACCAACTAAATTTTACATCTTGCATAAAGTGATTTGAAAGCACATTGGAAGGAAATTATTACCAGAATCAAAGCTTTGAGAGTATCTTTTTCAACATAAAAACCAGTCAAGTTTTCCCTCTTAACTTCAAGTAGAATATCCACAAAATCTAAGCTTCTTGAATCAACCTTTCTATCATCATCATTGTCATGGATTGATACTTTTTCCTTATTCTCATGTTCTTCAATGACCTTCTCCAAAAATTCATCAATCTCTTTAGACGTTTTCTTCACTCTGGCATCTAAACCACTGAGACGATTCACCCACTGAAGCCAAGGAATATGATCGCCTATAGTCAAACCCCTCAATAATTCATGAAATTCTGCCAAAATTTCCTACCTAAGGCTACCTTACAAATTATATCATTTGTAAGGTCTATAAATATCTTACTCAAATTCACCAAAGAAGACAGTGAGGAAGAAGAAGAGCATTCTTTATTAATCTTTTCAATCACAAGTAAAGTTTCTTCTTCCCTAACATCTCGAAATGACTTGACCCTTTTATGACTCAGAAGTTGAAAAACACAAATGTGTCTTACTTGCCTCCAGTACTCACCATACGGTGAAAACGCAACATCCTTGGATCCATAAAGAAGTTTATCAGCAATGTTCGATTTTGGCCTGTTAGAAAATATTAAATCATGGGTTTTCATGATCTCACAAGCTGCATCATCTGAAGAGATCACAAGAGCTGGTTTGCTGCCCAAATGAATTAGCATAACTGGACCATACTTTGCTGATAATTTCTGGAGTGAGCGGTGGGGAAACGATTCAAGTTGATGAAGGTTTCCAATTATTGGCCGCCATGTTGGAGATGGTGGAAGCTTTTTTGGTTGTGTTGATGGATAATACAACCATTTCAATAGAAAAATGGTGAACAAAATCACTGGAATGATGGCGAAGAAATAAACATTCATGAGATTCATTTTCTTGGCTTGTTTTTGAATATGTAAGTTAAGGCTGTGGAGATATGATTCATATATACTAACACCTTTTAACTTAACATTGATGTAACATTGACCCATCAAGGTTGGAAAGGATGAGTCAACTGTGGAGATATGATTCAATATACTAACACCTTTAACATTGACGTATCAAGGTTGGAAAATGATGAGTCAAATGATTCATATATACTAACACCTTTAACATTGACACATCAAGGTTGGAAAGGATGAGTCAACTGTGGAGATATGATTCAGGTTGGAAAAGAATGACTCAATATTACAGATATAGATAGGTATGATGAAGATATTTTTCTCGAAGATGTGTTGATACATCAAAGTTGGAAAAGAATTTGTCGACATCAGAGATATAGACATGTATGATGATGAAGATGTTTTGCTGGAAATGTCTGGGAAGTTCTTGTTCTATCTTTTTTTTTTCTTGTTCTCTTGTGCATAGAGAAAGTTACTCAGATCTCTTACGTACCAGCAAATCCAATTTTCAAAGTCTTTATAAGAATTTGGAAAAATATAAAGATCCTTATTCACATTTTTATGAATTTTGTTAAAAGTATACAATTTCGGTACTCATATTATAAATAATTGTTAAATTAGCCATTTTATATAATTTTATGTTTTTTTAACTATATATCTATATTTGTGTGTGTGTGTGTGCGCAATAATAGGATGACAAGGTATTTTTTTTATTAGATTTAGATGAAATTGAATTAAAGAATAAATTTGTATTTGTAGAGAAATTATGTTTGTGAAGAAATTATTTTATTTTTAAATATAAATTATAAAAGCCAAATTTTCAATAAATTTGAAAGATAATTTTTACAATTTTTCCTAAACTTTTCTACCTCATTTTTTTAAAAATTTCGAGATATAAATATGTATTTCAATGGTTGAAGGTGAAGGTTCCTAAAGGTTCCAATTTCAATGGTAATGAATTTTGAATGCAAAAAACACATCTTATTTTTTATAACTGGAAGGCTGGCAAATGGGCGAGTTGGGTCGACCCGCGGGTCGGGTTGAGTGAGGAGTGGTAGTTGGCGGATCATGACCCAACCCAACCCGCCTATTGGCGGGTCATGCACGGGTTGGGTCAAAGGTGGGTTGGGTTGTAACTAGTTCAACCCGCGGGTCAATTTAGCTATTTTTTTTCTTGACCCGCGGGTCAATTTAAGTATTGTTTTTTTCTTGACCCGCAGGTCAATTTAAGTATTACTTTTCTTTGACCCGCGGGTCAATTTTATTATTTTCCTTAATACATTAGTTAATTCAAATTTTTCTTTTTAATTTTTGTTACTTTTAAATTAAATGTTTATTATACACATTTACACACACTAATTATATTTTCACATACTACACCCTACACATATTTTACACGACCCAGACCCAGACCCACGACCCACAGCCCAGACCCACGACATACGACCCACGACCCAGACCCACGACCCATGACCCACGAAATACGACCCACGACCCAAGACCCACATACTAAATACATTTTCACACACTACACGCATTTTCACACACTACATACATATTTTCACACACTACATATATTTTCACACACTATACACATATTTTCACACACTACACGCATTTTCACACACTACACATATTTTTACACACCACACACATATTCACACACTAAACACATTTTCACACACTACATATATTTTCATACAATACACATATTTTACACATACTACACACATTTTCACACACTATACGCATTTTCACATAATACATACAATTTACAGAGATTAACACGACCCAAGACCCACATACTAGGACCCACGACTCAAGGCCTAGACCCGCAACCCACGATCGATTACCCATTTGATCCACGACCCAATTACCCATTTGACCCATGACCCGATTACCCATGTATCCAATGATCCATGACTCAATAACCCAGTCCCACGACCCGATTACCCATTTGACTTATGACCTGATTATGCATTTGACTCACAACCCAATTATCTAATTGACCCATGACCCAAGATCCACAAATGAGAGCCAAAGCTCGATTAATATTCATTAATTTTCAGTACCATGCATCCCATAATAACAAGATATTTTTCATAAGATTCATCAGTCAGGTCATTATCACCAAGTCAATTACTTGAGCAAGAGCAATGGGAATATGCATTTGTAACTTACTTCTCTTTGATCCAACTATTTCTTGGTAATTTGTTCACTTAAAGCAAATCTGGGACTTTTTTTTAAAAAAAAACTAATCTAACCATGAATCTCAAAACCAATTTCACGTCAGTACTACTATATATCCTTTTCAGCAATAAGTGTCAGCACTCAGGACCATATACTTCACCTCCATGCATATATGTATTGATGTTTACATCCAGATACCAAAGTCAATCACAAAATCACATTTTAACTATGCTCATAATAGACAATAACATCTCCCAAAGGAAGCCAACAGGAATATTGCTTCTCAGTCTACTAACATATTTACATTCTGAAAAGCATGCAAAAATTACTCAAATCTGACATTAACAACTGCAACACAGTTTTTGCAACAAAAAAAAAATTCAAATACGGGCTTAATTCCCAGAACAGAAATAGCAATCCAGCAACGACATTGAACATCTATATAACACAATCACAAACTGAAAAGAAATGAAATTCCATAATTGTGAGAGTTTACTAAACCTCAAATAAACAATTCCATAATTGTGAAGGTTCACTAAACCTCAAAGAAAATATTCAACAAGTTTTTAACTGATCCCTACTAGACAAGAAATGCAAATAGTCTCCACTAACTCTTGATTGTGCTAACTTAAGCATCAAGTATTATTCAAGCAATCTTCTTTCAAAAATTAATGGTACTACTATAACTCTTGTAATTAATTGTATCTTCTCAACGTTCCAGAGTTGAGAAACAACCTTGAGATCGAACCAAAGCTTCCTTCCTCGGTGAATCCAAACTCCTCAAAAGAAGCTGCTTCACGGCAGAGATGAGTTCTTCTGTTGGATTTGGAGGTGGCCTTAAAGATCTGAACTTTTTGCAAAAATTCATATGCAAATTCAGGGCTTCTTCCTTCACGATCCATCTTTGTGACCTCACCACTTCATCTTTCACTGCCTCAGCACAGAGCCCACAAATCCAACTACCCTGAAATCTCTCGCGAACGCGTTTGATGTATGCCTCAGTGCACTCCTCCGTCAATCCACAGCACAGAGCCCACAAACTTTGTTGTTCTTTTCCCCAAATGTTTTTTCTTTCTGAATGAATATATTAGAAGAGGAAAAAAAAAACAACAGGGGCACTGTTTTTGTCAAGATTAGAGACTAGAGTTGAACTTTATTTATAAACTATATATATATATATATAGGTCTGCAAAACCACAAACATTTTCTGTGATTGCTTTAACAAATTAAACCTATTGTCTTCTTCCTCAAATTATATAATTAGAAGTAAATGTTTATAAATTGGGATGATCCCATCACTGTACATGCATGCAAACATTAATTAATAATACAAATTAAGGATTATGTCAATGCAAGTTAATCTATTGGACCACTTGTCTATATCAAATTATTCAATTCTAGGCTGCTTAATTGAGGGAACTTTGTTTATTACATCAACTGTATATCTGCATGCATAATGCTGACCACCTATATATAACCTATGCATACACATGAACTAGCCATATAGGAGTCTGGGATTGGATGCAGAATCCAAAATATGTACACTAACCCTTTAGAAGAATTTCTTGCAGATTAAGCCAAGAAAAACAAGAGGGAGAGAGAGCTGAGAAGGGAAACATAATGATTAAAATATATGGCAGTGGAAACATAGATGCAGAAGAAGCCAATGCATCATTTACTCAAAGACAGTAAACTCATTTTGGATCTTGTGTCATTCTTCTTCTTAATTAGAGGAGGGTTTTGATTAGCTAAACTAAGATCAAAGCTGCATGCTTTGGCCCTTTGGGGTGTTTGACATTTTATAAATGAAGTCCCAATTGAATGTTCAGAATCCAGCACCAGCTCAACTTCAAGGTTTGCATTAAACAAGGGATGAATTAATCCATTTTTTAAGTTTGATTGTACGGACCAAAAATACATCATCAACGACAATAATAAAGCTTTTAATTCTTCATCGTAATTTATTTATACACATTTTCACTACCAAATTAGAAAGGATTGTCATAAACACACCATTGGAAAATCTCACCAACGTAAAAAAAATAGTCAAAAATAGCCCTTTCAATCCTGTAAAGAGTTTCCAAGAACTCAATCCTGTAGGGTGTATTGGTTAACAGAAAAAAGATTTTAGAGACCTTCACCTGCGATTACAAGAGAGACCCTTTACAGCTGAGACATGCAAATTCTAAAAAAGAAATGCCACAGAGAGACATGAGAGTGTAAGCATGCATTGCTTGGAAACTTTGAGCTTATTCATTAATCCTATTTAAAGAAGTTTATGAGTGTTTATTCATGAATGATGGTAAGTTTAATGTTCTAATTTTCATGCAAAAACCACATAAAAACTGTATCATGCTTGAATCCTAGATGTTTTCAACAAAAATAGTATAAAATAAACCCAAAACAGAGAAACAAATCTAATATCAAGGCCGTTGCTTTCTTGAATGATTTGATGAGAAAAATCTTACTGAAGATTAAAAGTCACCAAAGATGTAAATTTGACAATCTATTCCCGTAAATGCATAAAATGAAGTATGAAATCGATCAGAAAAATCCAACTATAACTCATATTTACACCCGCAATGGAGCAAATTACAAAATCTAAATATGATCCAACACAATCTTCTAACATCTGAGACACGCAAGAAACAGAATAGTGAACAAAAAAATCCAAAATTTAATCCAAGAACAAACCTTTTCAAAGTAATACAATCCCTGTTCCCACCCCACCAAAAAATGGAGAAAGAAAAATATCAAAATGGAAGATTAAGCATAAGATACTTCAAGACATGAACAAGAATCAAAAGAACTAATCTTTAACAGCAAAAGGGATGAAGTTTGTGGAGGAAAATCATGTACCTTCCTCTTCAGATTGTGCCAAGGATCTTAAATCAATACTGAAGCAATTCAAGATAAGAAATGCCCACAAAGATCTCCACAAAGATAAGGAGGAGGTGTAGCTGCTGTGAGGAAATCGCAAAAACGTGAAGTCAGTAGAGAGAAAAAACGCAAGAGGGAAAGAGCAGAAGTGAAAATCTGATTGAGGGAGAAAAAACGCAAACAAAATTGATTGACCCGCGGGTTTACTATAGTCCGACCCAACCCAACCCGTGAAAGATTAATGACCCGTTTGACCCGTGACCCGTTTGACCCAACCCAACTAGTTAATTTGATGGGCGGGTTGGGTTCAAAATCCGGGTCACGGGTTATAATTGACAGCCATTTAACTGCTTTGACTATTCGTATAATATAACTTTACATAAATAGGGTAAATTTGCTACTTTGACTATTCGTATAGTGGACAGGTTTCGTATAGTGTACAGGTTATCAAAAGAATCCTTCAATCTGTAGAGGTCTCAAGTATAACAATGTTAATTAGCTTGTGAAACAAATATTTCTTAGAATTGGTCAAACCCATTCCCAAGTTGGTTGATCTTGATAAATATTATTCAACCAATTTGTTGATCATTATAAATTGAGATTGATTGTTAATGAAATTAATATCGTTTTGATAATAAAAAAAAAAAACATTTTGAAGCATGACATCTAATTAAAAGACGTCAAGCGTGATTCGTGCATGAAGGAAACAAAAAGGAATTGGAATAGAACTTTGCCTCTGTCTATTTTTAATAAGTACTTGAAAAAAATTAATTAAAATGAAAGAATACATGTGAAGTTCTCGTGAAACTTTAATACAATAATTTATTTTCTTCATCCGATATATAGAAACTTGATATGGAAGAGAATATATATTCTTCGTTTCCATTCACGTGGGATTATTTCAAATTCTTTTTCCATTGATTGTTCAAGAATTTTTTGGTCAGATCTTGATAGTTTTTACAGATTTATAATATTTTTTAGAACCTTAAACGAAATAAAGACAACAATGGTGTTATTATTTAGGATTTTTTTTAATAGTTTCTACCACAATTTAAAATAAAAGTTTCGCATCATAAAATGTAGAAGATTATGGAACATACACAAAATAGTAGTCTAGAGGTTAAAGTTAACTCATATAAAAGGTTGCATGTGGTTGAGGTGGGGAGTGGGGGGCGGGGGCCGGGGGGCGGGGGGGGGGGGGGTGGGTGGTGAGGGCTGGGTGTGGAGAGTGTTTGGTTGTGTTAAAAAAAATTAAAACCTCATATAATAGATTTTGAATCATATGGGTTTTAAACTTTGATATGAAATTGATAACCATTTTTATTAAAAGAAATTTTGAATCCTAGAGCAAATAATGTAAGAAAAATTTAGATAAACAAGGCAACAAAAATCAATCATATAAATTTTCAAAATTAGTGTTTTACAAAAAAATATGTGTCTCATACCCAATTAATTATATATCTATAGAAAACACGTGTGTCACACATAATCAAACTAATGTTCTTTATAATTACATGTATTTTCTATATTTTATATTGGTTTCTTTCATGTGTTTTACATTCTTTATACGTGTTTTTTTTTCTTGTTTTTATATACTGTACCTCTCTTTTATGTATGTATCTCTTTTTATTTAGTATTTACGTGTTTCTCTAAATAGAAATACTTCATCATATATATCTCCTCTATAAGATACAAATACATGAATTTAAAAAATATGTATTTTACAATAAAGTATATTAAACCACATCCGTCTTTTAGCAAAATATATTAATTAAGATATAAATCTTAAAATTTTTATATATTTGACCGAATTTTTTTATATTTGATGGGAGAGAAAAATATTTAATTATTATATATATTTATTTATTTATTGACTATTCGTATATAAAATTTCAAAGTCACTAAAATAACTCACAAAATAAGTGTTTCACAATAAATGAAATAACTCCCCAAATCCCTATCATACTAACTTGAATACATGTTTTTCATTTAAATGAATTTTAATAGGGGTATGATTGTCGAACTTTGATTGAGGTCTTCAGTTTTCTCCAAATACTTCTTCATATTTGGATCTCAGGCCTCATACCCCCCAGTTACTTGGTTTACGATGAGTTGGGGATCACTGTAAACTTGTAACTTTTTCACTGTCATTTGATAGGCTAACTTCATCCCAGTTATTAATTTCTTCTTTCTTCTTTTCAGGTCCTTTTTCATTATCTCGCTTTCGCTTATCTGCGTCTTCACCTTTTGCGAATTTCCGAGCTCGCTTCATCATGTCTTCCACATTGGTTGGAGGATCTATTACAAACTCTTTGTACAATCTTCCTGGTCGTAATCCATTCGTGAAAGCCCCAATCACAACTTCATCCGATCTGTGTCCCACTTCTAAACTTTCGTTTATGAATCTCTCAACGTACTGAGTTAACGATTCTGAATTTCCTTGTTTCACGTTGAGTAATTCAACACTTGTTTTCACAAACTTCTGTCTTTGCACAAATCTGCTTTTAAAAGCTGCTTTGATGTCACTGAACTTGCGAAACGATTTAGGTTTAAGGTGGTCATACCATAATCGGGTAGTTCCCATCATAGTTATGCCAAAACATTTGCATAAGATTTGATCTGGGTAGATATAAATCCTCATGCTCTGCACATAATGATGCACATGTTCTGCCGGATCTCCTTCTCCATTGTAATATAACAATGTTGGCATTTTAAATTTATGTGGAAGGGGATAATTTTCCAAATCGTCCACGAATGGAGAATTTACTGCGTTGATCGTTGCATTGTGGTTGTGAAGTGCGCGGCAGATCGGATGGGCCTGTATCCCTAAAACGCAAGTTCTGTTCCCTTGGCTGATCATAAGACGTATACAAATTATCACGTCGGCCTTCTGCTCTGGTATGCTGGCGGTAATGCACACGTCTTTCATTACGACCTAGAGATCTGGAATCTCTTCGACGAAATGAAACCGAAATGTGATCTCGGTTCCTCTTGTTAGCACGCTCCTCAGCTCTCATTCTGAGTTCCAGCTCTTATCGAAGCCTCTGTCGGAGATCTCGTTCACGAATAGCTTGATTCTGTTCTTCTCGTTGCCGAGCAGTGCGAGCCTCACGTTCTGTCAAGTTAATTGAGGCACGATTCGCTATCATCGTTTGAATCCTCTCTCCGTTCTCGATCAGAAACTTGAGCACATCAGGTGAATCAAAGTCAACGATGGGGGCTGAACTTCCATCCTCAGAACCTCTTCCGTACTGAGCTGGAGTTCTGGTAGATGAACTCGCAGGGTCTTCTCTCAAAGGAGGGTTATTCTTCTCCTGATGTTCAGGAACTGGAGAATTGCGAGCCGGCGGTTTGTCACGCTTTGACAATTGCAGACGAGTAGTAGGCATGTCTTCTGCCCCACGGTGGGCGCCAATTGATGAGTCTCAGAAAACTCACGTCGTCTTCGGAATCGTCTGGTCGTCTGAACACTCCGTACGTTCCGAAAACCTGCACAAAATCCTCGGGATTGGTCCCAGGGAGTAAACTCCGATGCCTAAGTCAGTAACGAACCTTAAGCAAATATTGATAAGCAATTGAGAATACTTCCATCAAAATCCCCTTCTCAAGTGAGAGAGGGGTTGTATTTATAGAATACATACCTGAATTAGAGTTGTATTGAAACTCTAATAACATACCTTGAAGAAGGGTTCATTATAGTGTAAGAGTTGTAATAGAATTGTAACTCTTAGCATACATGAGTAATAGAAATAATTGCTGAAAAGGAGTGAGACTCCTATGAGCTGAGGAATACTTAGACTCCTATGAGCTGAGGAATACTTAGACTCCTATGAGCTGAGACTTGTTGTATTAGAAGTCTATTTCTGAGGTATTATACTTGTAGTAAAATTCATCCCTCATCAATAGCCCCTCAGGTCGGATTGCATTTATTTATTCCGATATGAACTTCTGTATAATATCGAACTGCCGCGTACACGTTCTGAACAACGGTTTACTTATTTTTGGTCTTTCTCTTAACATATTTGGATTTTCCAATATTTGAAAGTTTCTAACTTATTTTGATGTCATTTGAATCATATTTGTTATGTATTCGAGCAATCCAATTTAACTTGAATTGATACATAAACAAATGATTCGAATTGTATCCGATTGATAAGCAATTCGAACTGAATCAAATTTTTGAATAGTCCAAACTAAATCAAACTTTGATTTGCATGATCTGAAATCAATGATTTGATCTGAAATCGAATATCCGAACTGAATCGAACTTTGATTTGCAAGATCTGAAATCAATGATATGATGTGAAATCAAATAGTCTGAGCTGAATCAAACTTTGATTTGCAAGATCTGAAATCAATGGTATGATCTGAAATCAAATAATCCGAACTGAATCGAACTTGGATTTGCATGTTTTCCTTTTTGACGGAAAATCAATTATATGATCTGAAATCGCATAATCCGAACTGAATCGAACTTGGATTTGCATATTTTCCTTTTTGACGGAAAATCAATTATATGATCTGAAATCGCATAATCCGAACTGAATCGAACTTGGATTTGCATATTTTCCTTTTTGACGGAAAATCAATGATATGATCTGAAATCGCATAATCCGAAGTGAATCGAACTTGGATTTGCATGTCATATAAAATGAGCATAATTGAGCTGAGCAAAATGAACTCAAAATGAGTTATTTTATTGATGCGTAGCTTACAAGCTGAATTACACTTATCATCAATGTGCTTGACTTGATAAAAATGAACTGAAAAAGCAACTAAAGTTACTGATTGTCGAACTTTGATTGAGGTCTTCAGTTTTCTCCAAATACTTCTTCATATTCGGATCTCGGGCCTCATACCCCCCAGTTACTTGGTTTACGATGAGTTGGGGATCACTGTAAACTTGTAACTTTTTCACTGTCATTTGATAGGCTAACTTCATCCCAGTTATTAATTTCTTCTTTCTTCTTTTCAGGTCCTTTTTCATTATCTCGCTTTCGCTTATCCGCGTCTTCACCTTTTGCAAATTTCCGAGCTCGCTTCATCATGTCTTCCACATTGGTTGGAGGATCTATTACAAACTCTTTGTACAATCTTCCTGGTCGTAATCCATTCGTGAAAGCCCCAATCACAACTTCATCCGATCTGTGTCCCACTTCTAAACTTTCGTTTATGAATCTCTCAACGTACTGAGTTAACGATTCTGAATTTCCTTGTTTCACGTTGAGTAATTCAACACTTGTTTTCACAAACTTCTGTCTTTGCACAAATCTGCTTTTAAAAGCTGCTTTGATGTCACTGAACTTGCGAAACGATTTAGGTTTAAGGTGGTCATACCATAATCGGGTAGTTCCCATCATAGTTATGCCAAAACATTTGCATAAGATTTGATCTGGGTAGTTATAAATCCTCATGCTCTGCACATAATGATGCACATGTTCTGCCGGATCTCCTTCTCCATTGTAATATAACAATGTTGGCATTTTAAATTTATGTGGAAGGGGATAATTTTCCAAATCGTCCACGAATGGAGAATTTACTGCGTTGATCGTTGCATTGTGGTTGTGAAGTGCGCGGCAGATCGGATGGGCCTGTATCCCTAAAACGCAAGTTCTGTTCCCTTGGCTGATCATAAGACGTATACAAATTATCACGTCGGCCTTCTGCTCTGGTATGCTGGCGGTAATGCACACGTCTTTCATTACAACCTGGAGATCTGGAATCTCTTCGACGAGATGAAACCGAAATGTGATCTCGGTTCCTCTTGTTAGCACGCTCCTCAGCTCTCATTCTGAGTTCCAGCTCTTCTCGAAGCCTCTGTCGGAGATCTCGTTCACGAATAGCTTGATTCTGTTCTTCTCGTTGCCGAGCAGTGCGAGCCTCACATTCTGTCAAGTTAATCGAGGCACGATTCGCTATAATCGTTTGAATCCTCTCTCCGTTCTCGATCAGAAACTTGAGCACATCAGGTGAATCTAAGTCAACGATGGGGGCTGAACTTCCATCTTGGTTCTGAGGATCAGAACCTCTTCCGTACTGAGCAGGAGTTCTGGTAGATGAGCTCGCAGGGTCTTCTCTCAAAGGAGGGTTATTCTTCTCCTGATGTTCAGGAACTGGAGAATTGCGAGCCGGCGGTTTGTCACGCTTTGACAATTGCAGACGAGTAGTAGGCATGTCTTCTGCCCCACGGTGGGCGCCAATTGATGAGTCTCAGAAAACTCACGTCGTCTTCGGGATCGTGTGGTCGTCTGAACACTCCATACGTTCCGAAGACCTGCACAAAATCCCCGGGATTGGTCCCAGGGAGTAAACTCCGATGCCTAAGTCAGTAACGAGCCTTAAGCAAATATTGATAAACAATTGAGAATACTTCCATCAAAATCCCCTTCTCAAGTGAGAGAGGGGTTGTATTTATAGAATACATACCTGAATTAGAGTTGTATTGAAACTCTAATAACATACCTTGAAGAAGGGTTCATTATAGTGTAAGAGTTGTAATAGAATTGTAACTCTTAGCATACATGAGTAATAGAAATAATTGCTGAAAAGGAGTGAGACTCCTATGAGCTGAGGAATACTTAGACTCCTATGAGCTGAGGAATACTTGTTGTATTAGAAGTCTATTTCTGAGGTATTATACTTGTAGTAAAATTCAACCCTCATCAGTAACATTTATCATGATGTTCTTGATAAACCCTTTGTCAGGAACCCATTATTGAGTGTCATGTTCCACTCATATCATATAATTAACTACATTTAAAACACGTAGAAAAAAATTAAATGCACTAAGATAAATCTTCCATAACTCATCAATATCATTTGTTTAAGATTATCCTATTTTTATTTTGAAAAATAAAATATAATTAAAATTAAATCTATAATTATTAAACCGTAATCCAAATGTGGGTGAACTCTAGGAAATTGTTTCATTAAAATCAGGATTTAAAATAATAAAATATCACTAAAATTAAATCTATAATTATTAAACTTTACCCCCAAATGTTAGTGAACTACATTATTTCACTAAAATCATGAGTTAAAAGAATAAAATGTCACAAAAATTAAATTTACAATTATTAAATCCTAACCCAAATGTGAGTGAACCTACCACGTGATTTTAATCACACAATAAGATATGATAATATTATATAAAGGATCACATCTCTCCCAATGTTATGTTGGAGTGGAGAAATTTATTATTTTGGTGATGTTTAAGTTTTTTTCACGATAAATTTTGTGTTTTAATTTCGAGTTTTAGTTAATTATATAGTATAAATTTGGTGTATTATTATTGTAGTGAACATTACAAAAATGTTTACATAGCACTCAATGACAAATGGTTTATCATGATCCCAATAAATGTTTTTCTCATTTTAACAATATTTGATTCAAAATAAATCAAATAACTCCCCAAATTTTGAATTATTGTTTCACAATAAATCAAATAAATCCCCACATTCTCAAGTAAATATATCATACTAACTTGAATCTAAAAGTATGATAACTTTGTAACTTTGATTACATTATGTAACTTCACTTCTTCATTAGTAAGAAATTTAATGGTATTATCCTTTAATTAATGCTAAAAGTATCCCAAAATATTCATTTTATTATTCTTTGATTGATTGATCGAGTAGAATTTAAATGGTGCAATATGACTACAAATTTTTGATTAGTTCAAGATTGCAAACTTGCTTGGATAACTATTTTTTTAAAATTGGCAAACCCTATGCACAAGTGAAATGCTCGTCAAAATGTATTAATAACTCAAAAGCTCCAAAATAGATACAAAATCGTCCTAGCGAAGTTGTTAGCAAAGTACCGGCATTCTACTAAAGCAATATTTGCTCATGGCATAAGAAACCCATCCAACTAGAATTAGAGGCTCATTTAGCGTAGATAGACTCGGAATTCCTTATATTAGGAAAATTCCAAAACAATTATTGTAAAGTAATGCTCTATACATTTTGAGCAAGCATTAGCTTCTGTATATTTTGATCACCATTGGTTTTGATTTTTTGAGCATCAGTGCCTTTTTATGCATAAGTTATTTGAACAATTCATTCCATGCATATGTTATTTGAACAATTCATTCCTGGATTAGGTGTAACTTTAAAATTTTTAATTAATTAATAAAATTGGGGTTGACATCCGTCCCCATGAGACAAGATCCTCTGTTCAAAATTATTTTGTTTTATACCATTCAAAATTCAAAAAGATGCCATTACACTAAAACCAAGATTATAAGTATAAATAGTGCTCAATCATAATTGAATTAGGGCATAAAAATTGTAAATTTAATTTTATGACATTTATGTTTTCTAATCATTGGTTTTAGTGAAATGACTTCATTTTAAATATTAGACAAGATAAGACAAACTAATCATTGACAAATAATCTGATCTCACTCCCTGTGTACAAGTTTTGCCACATCTTATTTAGTCACTTATAAAAGTCTCTTCAAGTGATATAATGGGACTCATGTGACATTGGGGCACTTCAAAAAAAGTCACATATGAATAGTCGCAATATCTATATGAGCCAATTTTATTGAGACACTTTCAAAAGTCCGAACAAGTTCAATTTTATCAGGACACTTTTAAAAGTCCTAACAAGTGTAATTCTTGAACACTTTTAAGAGTCTCAATAAGTTCAATTTTATTGGGTGCAATTCCGTTGGGACTCTTTTAAGAGTCCCAATAAGGGCAAGAAACAAATTAATATAAAGTTCTTCATATGTGATAAGGTGCTTTGCAGTAACATTTCTCATTACTTCATCAGCTCCATTTCATGGATGCTCATATCTCATTCTAATCAAGATAATTACATCTTAACTCAATTTGAACTATTAATAAGATGATTGTTTCAACATGTATGGAATAAACAAACCCGATAAGCCATCCTTTGAAGATTTCTTGCACCATAATATAGTAATTCCCAAAATAAAACCTTTTACTTCAATAGTTTACAAAATTTCATAGTTTCAACAATGCAAAACAAACCAATATCATTGCTAAGTAAATAACTCAATAGTTAATAAATCCAAAAGGAGTTCCATAGTTAATAACTCCAAACAAAAAAAAAATTCTTATCACTTCAAGTGTAAGAAATGTGTTGTTCACCAAATAAACTCATTCTTCGTCATCACTATCAATCACCTAAATTCCAAACAATAAAAGTGTTGTATAATGTCTAAAAGAAAAAAATGACCAACTCACCTAGATATAGTTTAACACACGAATTCATATTATGCAAAATACAAGTACAGTGCCAGACCAAGAAAACTTTGAGACCAATTTACCTGAAAGTCTTACAGATACTTGGTTGAATACAACTTTTAAGTCTTAAATGGCATTCTATTAATAAAATTTGATTTGGACCCAGAGGCAAAGTTCGCTTTTCAAATATCAGATTCCCAATAAATGTGTACAACTAATTGTTAGCTTACTCACATTGCACTTCACCCTGCAGCTTGGAGAAAAAATCACGTGAGGATAATAAACGATGGAGCAACAATTACTCATCATCATCATCGCATATTCCAATAATGCAAGTGATAATTATAATAAGATTTGACTACTTTTGTTAGACACCAGCTTGGTCATATCACATGATGCTGTTCAAAATCTTTTTACCATCATGACTACACTATTATCAATTGCAATTAAGACACATTTCATCATGTTAATAATAACTAACTTTTATTAATTAAACTATTGTCAAAAAAATGGAGACCAAACCTTGGAATTCAGAGACTTCCTCAGGAGTCACATAATCCCATGTCTTCTCTAAAGCTTTCCTGATCTTTAAATTTGTTTCACCATCTAGATTTGCAGTCTGTCAACCAACAAAAGTGCCTAAAAAACAGACAGACATGAGCACATTAACATGCACACAGAGAGAGAGAATATATAACAGTCAAGATGTCCTTGCTAGCAAGAAACAATATGTCAGCAGGAAAGTATCTATTAGTCCCACATAAATTGAAGTTAATCTCTAGAGATACTAACAAGGAAAGGTCAAATTATACGAAGGCCAACCATAAGATGATCCAAAGAAATACTGATTCTCTCTATATATAAAGTGTCGTGCAAAATACCCTAAACCCTACAAATGAAAAAAAAGAGACTGATTCAGTTAAAAAACACAGAAAATTCAAACTCTAGCCATATGACTCAGAGGCAATCTATGCATATGATCAACTTCAGATTCAGCTAATAATGCAGAAACTATTAGGGAAAAAGAATAACAAAAACTGCCTTCTGGCCTCTGTATCACCAAATCAAAAATATCTTTCAGGGAACACAAAAGAGTAAGGAAAAAGTAAAGAAAGTAGGGAGGGAATGTCAAGAGGGAGAAACAGAAGGCATTAGCAAGAGTCAACGGAGACAAGCTAAGCATTAAGATAAGTGAATGATTTTGAAATTTTCATAAAACAATCAGTTGCTACAATTGTTCAGGCATAAGAGGGATAGAGCAAAGTCAACATGATGTTATCAAAATTATTAATAATTACCCGTAACAAAATATTACCCTCTAGGTTGGTTTAATAATTAAATTTCTGGTTTCTCAAGCCATATGCAGTCATGAATATGGCAGATAATTTAATTTTAAAACTAAAAATTGTATTTGGCAATATTGCAAGAGGCAAGGAAGACTTGTGCACTTTGTTTGAATTTGTTGCAACACTTGCATACTAAGACAAAAAGGAAGATACAATTGTAGAGGCAAAGCAAAACATACTGGCTCTTCTCTTGGGATACTGTGTTGGTCAGCACACAATTCTGCACAAACTCCCCTTACAAAAGCGTTGTAGACTTCCCAAAGGCCATCTTTGAGCATACCATCAATAGCCATGTCATGTCATAGCCGGGAACCCAACTTGTTGATACAGAAAGAAATAACAACTTTTTCAAATCAGAAAAGTTTTACTAATCTGCCATATAACAATCACCGCTAGAAGGAACTCCGAAACCTCATCTAGTTTGACAAATAAATTCCACCTTAATCAGAGAGAGAAAGACCTTAGTACCTCCTTCTACAATATGGCTAACAGTAGCACTAAATTCCTCCTCTATTCTTTTAAAGGTAACAAAATTTGTATCTTCTACTGTGTCATGTAATAAACCAGCAGCAATTGACTCCCAATACAAATCCTAAAATCGACACTAGCATAAATTGAAATTGATTACAAGAAGGAGAGGAGCCAGATTCAAAATGAAATCGCATGCTCCTTTGAATTGAATTACTTTAACAATACAAGTAACTTACAAGTTCTCCAAGAATCTGTGCAACTGCAACTGGGTGGATTATAAAAGGCTCTCCACTGTGCCTTCTTTGACCATCATGCACCTCAAAAGCTAGCTGCAAATGTGGGGAAGAAAAATGAGGTGGTAAGGTACACCAGAAGGCACATGAATTGCCTCGTTAAAATTACATCTAGAGCAGTAAAAAGACAGCAGAAAGTGTTTGAGAAATATACTAAAACATAAGAATTTCGTCCCATAAAAATTTTTTTAAAAAAAATCTTTTCCTCTTCTACACCAAAGTACTAAATATACATGTAAACATCCACTTATACACAGAGGTATAATGTCTGTGTATGCATGCATGATCATTCAATGGATTGTTATGGAGAAGGAAGGCAGAATTTGATTGCTAATTAATCCATCAATGGATTTTCAAGTTTGTTATGTTGGTTAACTCATAATTAATTAGTAGTAGTCATGTCATGTTTAATCCAAAGAGAAGCTTAAAAACCAAAGTGCAACAAAAGAATATTGGAAAGTTGGAAGATTCTGAAATATATGTTATTTGGAATGGATATTTGCATAGACAAAGAAAATGATTACTTGTTTGGGTTGAGCATTTGGCAGAAGGAGAAATGATCTCTTTTCACCCAGTTATGAATCACAAAAGAAACATTCACAATTCTTCCTTCAATGCCTGTTTCTGCAGCTGTCTCTACCATTTTCTCCAGCAACATTTCAGTCAGTAGAAAATGGTCTGCTAAAAAGGAAAACCAAGAAATTGGATTAAGAGATAGATCAATTGTGCAAATCAGTAGTAGAAGAATGTTTCTTTTTTCTTAATTTGAACCAGTTTTGATGAGGCCTCCATCTAGAGACGAAATTGACTATGATGAAATAGGAATGGCTTTGAGAATGAGATTATTACCTAAGTAATTTGTGGCAAAAGTCATCTCAATCTTGTCTTCATAAACCTCCAACTTTTGTGAAAATTTCCCAGCATTACATCAACTGTTAATCTAAAAATACTTGAGCAAGACAGCAACAGGAAAAGTAAACATGTTTAGGAAATGGAACGTTCATTCATACATTAGGATATGAAGGGGTAATCCAAGAGACAGAAACTCAGTACAAAATCACTTGACCGATGCAAGTGAACTAAGGTCAATCTCCAACAAAGTCATATCAGCCTCCGGATTCTCCTTTTGTATATTTTCCTTTACCAAAGTAGCCTTCTTTAAGCTTCTTGCTGGGATGATTATCCTTACACCTCTGTTTGCCAGAACTCTTGCTGTTTCAGCACCAATCCCTAATGTTGCTCCTAGTAATTGTGTACATAAAACAAGAACAATGATCATGTGCTTAGTTTGCAAAGAATTAAGAGTACTAATATATGTTCCAAAATGAAAGATATGAAAAAAAAGTATTAATAAACAATGATTTAGTGTCCTAATATGGTGCCAAACTGAATAATTAATGGAACTTTTAATATATTAAGTAAAGGATGAATGATTAGTATTGAGCACTGTCTAGAAAGTTTTGATATGAATCTAAGTATGCACATGTGATGAGGATTGAGGAAGAACTATTCATTCAAATTAGAAGAGAAAAAACAAAATCTTGCACCAAAACAAAAAGCGCAGCTAATAGAATAATGCATACTTTTATGAGCAGAGAAAAGAATAGTATACATAGGTTTGATCAACCACAGATACAATGGTGTGTGTTTGTCAATGTTGGCTTGATTTAGTATAAGAAAATTGACTTGTGGAACAGGAAAAGAGAGAAGATTAACAGCAACACGCCAACACCAGTATGAAGATGCATAATTTGTCCAAGAGCTGCAAGTTTTGTATCTCTCACATCTTGGTTTGGATGGAGAATTTAGTTGGAGATTTTGTTATTTCAGAAAAGGCAAAATAATCCCAAGAAAGAAAAAAGAATAAGAGAAGGAGAGGAGGGCTAAAGAAAAACGAGAAGAGAAATAATTATTCAAGTACAGAAGTACCATTAAAATGATTCTTAAAGGCAACAAGAGAATCTTTCAGCCCATGCCCAGCACCGAAAGAGAAAGAAAAACAAAATCGTCAAGTCAAGAAACAAATACTCTTCTCTTGAATGATTAATTTTTCCCAAAGATTTTGAAAACTGTAGTTCTCAAAAAGTTCTTGAGAAACATTAAAGAAATTATAGCCCAAAAACAATCTTACAGTCAACTATCTGCATGCCAATGATAAGAAGTTAAATGAATGAATGCTGCTTAATTCATACATATAGAGACTAATTACCAGTGATGGTTGCAGCTGTAGATTTTGATCCATAGCCACTTGGGCCAGCAAGACCTGCCAAATACTTTATTGTTGCCTTCATAAGAGCACAACTTAGAACCTTAAACTGCAAGACTGCAGATATGGTGGAAAACCGCGTTTATCTAATAGACTCGTGAACTTTGTGGTACTCCATGCACAGACTGCACAACTGCACACATACAGACTGACACAGTCACACACTAGAAGAGTCTTAAGGAAGTGAGTCGTGAAATTAATGGATTAAAAAGCAATAATATTTAGTAATATAGATCATCCAAAAATTATGGTGATTAATTACAAATCAGCCGGCAAAAGTACATGGAAAATTGAAGAACCCTATGAATGCGTTGTAATTCATATCAAACAACACCATTCTTCAAAAGGCTCGTCATAATTCCCCAAATTTTTGTAGTTATCATCGTAATTTTTAAGTGCCCCATTACATATTTAATAAGACTTTTATATTGGATGTGCCCCAATATATGTGTCCTAATAGGTATATTTTGTTATAGTGATAGTGGATTTCTTTCAATTTCCCAAACATTCACAACCACTTCTGTTCCTGCTAATATTTCATATCCCATTACTTTGATGTCTTGAGTTGATTCTCGAGAAGCAAGCAATGGAACAGAAGCATGAAGTCTTAATGTTTCTTTTATCATTGCTTTTAGAAAATTGCATTTTGTCTAAATTATCCTCACTCATTCCTATTTTCCCTCTTGTCTAAGCTCAATATGCAATTTCTCTGAAACTTATTTGCCTCCCAATACTCACCATAAGGTGAAAACGTAACATCCTTGGATCCGTAAAGAAGTTTATCAGCAATGCTCGATTTTGACCTTTTAATAAATATTAAATCATGGGTTTTCATGATCTCATAAGCTGCATCATCTGAAGAGAGCACAAGGGCTCTGTTTGCTGCCCAATTAAATAAATTAGCATAACCGAATCATATTTTGCTGATAATTTATGGAGCGAGGGATGGGGAAACGATCCAAGTTGATGAATCCAGGGGCGGATCTAGGCAGGGTCTGGTGGGGACTTCAGCCCCAGCCAAGCTCTCCAGAGGCCATAAAGGAGGAGGATTATCGTTGCAGTCAAAAGGTTGAATAAGAAGACCAATTAAAATTTTAAATTTGTGTGTTAGATTTTTTTGGGGTAACACTTACAAAACGACGTCGTTTTTTTAAGCACTTAACAAAACAAAGTCGCTTTAGTGTTAAAAAAAAGAAAACATAAAATGCAATTGCTAAAAATGTTTCAATTCATCCTCCATACAAAGAGAAACATTCCCAAGCAAGGCGTAAAGTCGTATAGTTTTTTTTCCTAACCCTTTCCATTTCTCAATTCCAATTTCCAAACCTAAAAATTGCTAGTATTTGGATCTAATTTTTTTCTATTTATAATTTCATTCATCATTATTAAAAGTAATTTTATTTCTCCCTTTTTTTTCTTCCTTCATACTGTCTATTTCTTCATCTTTATTTTTACTCTTTTGACAAGGTTAGTTTTACTTCTTTTTTTAAAAAAGTTTAGATGTTGTTAATTGTAAGTTTAGTAAATTTTAAATTACTAAATTAATTTCGATAATTTTATTAGGAATTTCATGGATTGAATATTTTGAGATTTTTAAGTTAGATTAGAGATTTTGTATATGAACTAATTCGAGAAAGATATTTTTTCAATAATATAAAATGAGCAAATCTTGCAATATTTTCAACAGATGTAGACATGTAGAATACAAATACCTTATCTTCATGAAAAGTGGTAATTCAAGTGTTAAACAATAGTGCAATCGCTGTTTTATTTCTCAAATCAAATTTCTTCTCCTCTCTCTAAAAAAAACGCAACTAAGATGCCTATTTATAGGCTACAAGCTTACCCTAACTTGCTAAACAAGTAGTCTAATTGGAAAAGGAAACTAGTATTTAATTAATCCAAATTAGGAAACTTTTCCTATTTGGAAACAACTTATTAACCTAAATTCCTAAAAACTACATTACATGCCATTATCATGCAAGATAATTTGAGCCATGTAATTAACTAATTAATCACAAAATTAATAAGCCCATAATTAACGTTTGGACTTAATCTTATTACAACACAAATTAAAGAAAATCTAAAAATCTCGAAATTGTCCGCGTCATGACGTGACCTGCAATTTCACGGCGTGTTTTCACCTTGATCCCGTCAGAATCTGGAAAAATTCAAAACATCAAAGTTTTAGCTCTGGATCTTAGCTTTCTAATTCCACTAGAATCAACCCATTCTGAGTTACGGTGAGAGAGATATGACCCGATTACTAAAACGTGGCAGAATCTCTCAGCAAACAATATTTGACGCCTCTTGTCATGATTTCCTTTGTTATCCCATTTTAGAGTCTCGGATCTCCTTGGGAGCAACATGAGGCTTATTCTCCATCCTATTCCAGGCATCCATACATGAGATTCATCTTTAACAATTGGAACAAGTACCTTGGATTTTCTAGAACATGTGATCACACATGATTTTGTATCATTCCCTTCCACTTGAAAAAGATTTGTCCTCAAATCTTGTTGATTGGCAACAAGGGAATCCAACACAAAATCTGGAAAATTGTCAAGACAAAAAGACAAAATATATGGAAATTCACACTCATTATTTTTCCCCTCTTTACCTTTTTCTACAACCCTCACCTCAAGGCTTTTGTCATTCAAATCATTACTCAATTCTTTTTCTTGTTTATCATGATATAAAACAAAATTATCAATTAATGTAGAATCACTTAAAACAATAAAAGAATTTACATCATCACAAGAAGGTTCTTCAAGAGTAGTAATTTGATCAACCTCTTCCCCTTGAATTGTTTTCATTGAAGGCAATGCTTCCTCCACCAAAGGATCTTCATTAATGGTCTCCACCATTGCTTCAACAATTTCATTAACTTGACCCATCTCCAACGGACTCAACTCATTATCCCCATGATCCTCAACACATTCCAACAATGGTATAGTAACAACTTCGACAGCTGGGTCTCCCTTTGGAGGTTCAACATATAAATCATACCATCTTGGACAACTAATAAACTTATGACCTATAGCCATACATATAGCACACCGGATTGGTTTTGGCTTAGACTCCTTCAAACCCTCAATCCACGGATTTTTAGATAGAGTTCTCCTTGGAATACCTACTCGAGATCTCGACTCCAGTCGTTCAAACCGCTGCTTAAACTGTTGATGGTCAGCTGATATCTGTCGTAACTGTTCACTCATAGAAGCCAGTATACCTTCCAAATTTTGATTAACACTAGTACCTTCTGCCTGTTTACTCATGATGACAATTAAACAAATTTTCCCACAAATATCAAATATGTTCAAACCAACAATCAATAAAGATATAATTGCTTGACACCAATCACAAAATAAATTTTATGACAGGCTTGCGAATACCAAAATAACACTTAATTAATCCAAATTAGGAAACTTTTCCTATTTGGAAACAACTTATTAACCTAAATTTCTAAAAATAAAAAAATTATTATAGCCTACTAATTCCTGCACGTCTTTGAACTCTAATTCCCATCAGTCGTGGTAATAGCTCACGAACTCCTTAACCAGGGCACTCTTGGAAGTGGTAGTGGTACCATCCCCAGTGATTACCGCCAGTATGAAATTACTCCTGCCATTTCTCTTCATCACATCATAGAATAACCTAGTGTTCCGGTCACTGTGAAGTAGATAGCGGCATTTAGCCTTTTAGGCCAAATAACTCCTCTCTGCCTCTCCCAGTCGCTAAGCCTCCTTCTTCATCACCTTGATCTTCCTTTGCAACTCCATATCCGTAGGCAAGTCATGGAGAGCCGAGAGGTGAATCTACAATTCTTCCCTAGCCCTAACCACCTTAGAGGATATACGATGAAAATGCAAACGGTTGAGCTCCCGAAGAGGTTCCTTCAAGCCTTTCAGCCTCCTACATATCATATATTGCTCCCTACCATAATACGGTTGAGACCAAGCCCGATGAACCACATCAAAGAACGAGTCATGTCCTCCCCACATGTCAAAATAATGGAACATGCCCTTGCCTCGGTCCAACTGATCTCACACGGAAACAATACATGACGAATGGTCCGATATATGCGTCAAAGTGGCGAAAGTGACATGAACATAAATATCCTATCGGTACCAATCATTATTGACCAACACCCTGTCCAACTTGGACCACATAGTTCTATTAGACCAAGTGAGGTGACTCCCCATAGATGGCACATCAGTGAGCCCTAGAGATACCACGCACTCCATAAAATCCTGTGTCTCATACCGTGTAACAGGGGATCCATTAATCCTCTCATTATCAAATAGTATGCTGTTGAAATCACTAAGAACCATCCACGGAGTAGCATCCGGTGCCAAAGACTCCAATGCACTCCACAGAATCTGTCTGGTCACAATTGTATGAAAACCATATACAAAAGTCACAAGGAAGGAGACTGAGGTTACCTTGCATGTGACCGACAAGTGAATGAGTTGGGGTTGCACCGCCAATGTAGAGACGTCCACCTTAAGAGGGTTCCACAAAGCAATAATTCACCCCGGTTGATAAAGGCCAAAGTTATTGCATTGGTGCCACCCAGGGAACCACAATCGCATCAACACGTCCACATTGCTGTCATCCATCCTGCACTCAAGAACTCCAAAAACGTCAAGGCTTTGCTTGCCTAGAATGGTTGTGACCTCTTTTTGCTTGAGAGGGAGGTTGAACCCCTTTATGTTCAATAACATTGGCAACAACTCCTTGCACTGTTGCCGCATTTTCATGAATTCCGGTCAAACTCTTTTTCCCCGTAGCCACCCCTTGAAACGCCGGTTGGCCGGATGTGGTAGTTTTGTGTCCCACCTAGGCAATAGACTCACTTGCCCCTTTTGTCTTTCATGTAGAGAACCCGCTTCCGAGGTTGCCAAGATTTCGGCAGCCGAATGTTTTCCGGCGAAGGCCATCTTTGGCACCTGTTGTAGCCATTTTATGGCCAAGAATTGGTCCAGCTTGAAGGTCGGTGGTCTACCCAAGAGGAACACCTGAAATGAGGCCAAAATCTTTAGTCCCAACACCGGTTTGAGCTCCCAACTTCCCGCCGGCAGTTTTGGTTTTAACGGCGGGAAATTCGGCCATACTTGTCACGACAGTAGCCCCTACAGCAGCTATTGTTCCAGGATAAGAGCCACCAGAATGCTCCTTCATTTGGCCAGAGGTGGTGTGTTCGGAGTCTTTAAAGGCGGCGGCATGAGGCAGCTGTCTGGCGACAGCTTTTCCCATTTTTCCAGCGACTCCAATAGTTGGCTGCTTGGTCAAGCAAGCAGGCTTGACCATGGATGCCAATAGTAGCAAGCCACGCGGCAAAGAGTGTTGGTCAAACGTGTGAGGCCCACTTAAAATAGTGAAATCAGATTGGTCTTATTTGGGAGGGAAATCATATTTTCAAACTTTCAAATTTCAAACAACCATCTTGCACTATTCATCTTCTTCTTCACTTGGATGCATATGGTAATTGAAATACCCACATTATGGCAAGAAAGACCAACCTTTATAACAGTATTCCAAGCTATTTTCAGACGCAAGGCATGAACTAAAGCTGCAAATGCAATGGAAGCCAATAGAACATGAAAACAGCCAAGAAATCTCAAGACACCCAAACTGAAAATATCAAGAAGACCTAGCAATATGCCCTCAATAATCTCTGAAAAGAGCAATGTGAGGTATGTAGACTAAGTTCCTTAAGTGATCAGCTCCAAAGAAAACCAAGAAAATGGATTTTCAGCTTTTGGAAGAGACGATGAACAGTGTATTTTGGGACTGCCCAAATCTGAAATTCGACCAAAATCCGACCAAAAAGTGCTTGGAAAATTCCCAAGAAACCAATAAAATCCCTAAAAATGTAGGTCATATGTTCCATAAATCATCTGCTCCAACCGATGTCAAGAAGATGGAATTTCAGCTCAACCAAAGTGACGATGAACAGTGATGTTCAAATCTGCCCAAATCTGAAAAATGAGCAAAAATCGACCAAAGCCTGCATGAAAAAATCCCAAAAAATCATGAAAAATCCCTAAAAATATAGGGAATACATTCCTTAAAGCAGCAGCCACGAATCAGTAGTGAAAATCGATGAAGAAAGCCACAAAAATTCGGGAAATTCGAGAGGCACAAATGCTGAAATTCCGTCCAAGAAACTTCAGACGAACCACCAAGAAATTCGGCCAATAGGTTGATGAAAACCTACTGAACGTGATGGTATGAGGTCAGGTATGAGTCCCAAGCATAAAATCCAAGAGCAAATTATGTAGTGGAATGTAGAAAGTAAAACCGAAGGGATGGGAGTTGAGAGCCTCTCTCTCTAACTTTCTCACTCTACTATTATATTCTGTATAAAGGATTTATGTTTTTTTAACTATATATGTATATATATATATATATATTTGAGCGTGTGCAATAATCGGATGTATTTTTTTTTTGATTAAAAGTAGATGAAATTGGATTAAAGAATAAATTTGAATTTGTAGAGAAATTATGTTTGTGAATAAATTATATTATTTTTAAATATAAATGATAAATGCCAAATTTTCAATAAATTTGAAAGATAATTTTTCCTAAAATTTTTTGCCTCATTTTTGTAAAAGTTTCAAACACCATAATTTTATAAGTTTATTATAATTTTATAATTCTCTACCACATGGGCCATCGAGTTCATCTGGGCCACATGGGCCATCAAGTTCATCTGGGCCACATGGGCCATCGAGTTCATTTGGGTAGTCGAGTTCATCTTGGCCATATGGGCCGTCGAGTTCATCTAGGTTATCAATTCTTTTGTTTCAATCTGGCTTACCTCCACCACGAATATCTCTGCCTCTACAGCTACCCCAAAAATGTTTGAATTAAATAAAGTGATTGTTTCTTTGGACACAACCGCACTGCTAAATATAGTCCTTACATACAGGCAACACACTTGCTAGCATTCTCTATGATAACTATCATGTTGTCACTTATATGTTCAATCTTATTCTTCATCTTTATGGATGACAGAATAGCCCACATTACGCTCACTAGTCTATCTGGAGGTTTTGCTATTGCCAGCGTGATTATATTGTTGTTTATCATGTTTTATCACTGAGTTGTTACAGTCGTCATAGTAAGTCAGGTATCTAGAGCCTAACTCTAGTCTTTCGTTTATCTGCTATCTACAATACCTAACGTTTTTTTATTGCTATAAATTAGTAGAAATCTCATAAATATCATTCTTATTGTGTTTTTCATTTTAATTTTTGCTATAATATATCAGCATACATATATATATTGGAAATAAATTTTGAAAGATAATTAATTACTTCCCTACATTAATTAATTATTCCGCAGTTCTAATTCGTAACTACTAATCCCAAGTCTACAAGACATGCAAACTTGAAGAAGTGGTTAATTAGTACACATTTGGCAGAAAGAACCAAAAGTAAAATGTACACAAATCAAGAAACTGTTAAAAATGGACAATTCTTTTCTACATGAGATCATACTCTATAAAACTTTCTATTTCTTTATTTTATTTTTGGCATGAAGTGAATACAACATGAAAAAAAAAAGATTTTAATGTATTATATGTTGCATATAGAGTAGTTCGGCATATTTATAAGTAGCTTGATTGAGCCCAACTTAAAAAAAAAAAAGAACGGTGGTTTTGTTAGGTTGATAGTTAAAATTTTATCAATCATATGTTGCATGTAGATTGAATACCTTATCATATAATTAAGTTTTACATTTTTTGCTCATAAAATAAAACTAGTCACATCTTTACTTATTTGATGGTGAGAGATATTTAATTTTCTGATTGAAGAAAGATTCGTCTTAATAAAGTTTATTTAATTCATTACAAATTTAATGCAAAACCTAAACTAACCCATGTCGTCCGATGAATTCTCTGAATATTACTTGAACAAGACATGAATAAATTAATCCGTCTGTTTACTAATAATTGTTGAAATATTTGAGAAAAATCATAAACTAATACTTTTATTTTAGGGAAAATTTGTATTAAGGGATCATTTCATATCATTATTATTAAGTAGGGTGCAACTTTAATATATTTATTGTTAAGGGCGTCAAGATAACTTTATTATTTATGTAATTAACTAAAAACTTTGTTACCATCCCCACAACCTTACGCTTCATCAGCCCCCAACAACCTTTCCATAAACAAGGTTGTATGGGATCTCCCGAGTGGGTGTTTGAGTTGTGGTGCGATACGCCCACGGTACATAAGGTATCTCTTCAGGCCGACTCTTTTGTTGCTTTTACAGGTGACCCCTGGTGTTACTGTTAGTTCTACTCCCTCTGCCCGAAAAGTTGGTGACTTGCTCCTCCTTCAGAGTTTGGCCTCTATGCTCGTTGGGGGACCCTCTTCCTCGGCTCCTGTTCAATAGGGCGTAGCCATCGATTTGAGCGTTCTCGATGGCTCTCTTTTGACTTCTCAGGGGATGCCGCCCTCTCAGTTTAATTAGACATTATCATTCATTATATAAAGGAGCATCAACTATTGTCCTCTATCTAGGCACTCTTTCATTTAGCTTCAACAATGGTAAATTGGTAATGACATTCTGTTTCTAGATTTGCGTAGTTGTTTATACTTATTTCATATTTCAAATGTTTTATTTGATATTTTAATAATTTTTATTTAATTGTATACTACAGATGGAGATGGAGTATCAAGGTAATTGAGTCACCAGCCTACCATAGACAAAGCCTAAAGTTTAGAAACTTCAGTATAGAGCTTATTATTAAAAATTCTTTTGTTTTATTTTTTTCTTAATGTATGCTTGTAGTTTGCTAAGAAAACTTATTTTTCAAGTTCTAAATTTGAGATAATGATTCTGATGCTGAATGGGGTAAACTTTTTTATCTTTTGATTATATGATTTTTTTTTGGATGATTGAGGCTGATTCTAGATGGTCTTTACTTCATTTTTTTTGGATGATACCGCTGCTCTCATAATATGAAAGATCTGATTTTTTGTTTACTGTTTTTGAAATTAAATAGAAAATTTGATGATCTGACTCACTTGCGTATAATTTGAAATGAATTGGATATTTTGATAACCTAACTGACTCGTGTATGATTTTGAAGGGAACATGCTGCTGTAGTTCTAACTCAGTATAAGGTTTTTGGGACTTAATTTTTGATAACCTAACTTGTTCTAGTTTTGTCTTTCTTATTTTATGAGATGGAAGTTGCTCGTTTGGTTTTGGTTACCTTTACCGTTTTTGGTCTCCTTTCTATCAGAGAAGTCCTTGACCGCAGTGTCCATGTTATCCATTTCTCCAGGTAATAATCTTTCATTTTTTAAATGGCATTTTCCATCTTTATCTGACGTTATAAATGTTGATGTGCCTATTTTCTCAATGCAGGGCTCCTTTGGGGAAACAATGGCCTTTGATTTTTTCCTTCATCAAGGAAATCGTGTTGTCTCTGCCTCCATATACATACACTCCTACCCAGCCCCCTCCCACTTCACCACAGCCACCATCTGGGCCACTACCGCAATCTAGGCCACTGCCTCCATATGGGCCACCATCGTCATCTGGGCAAACCTAGGATATTTGGGCCACCTAAGCCACCTGGGCCATCGAGTTCATCTGGGTCACATGGGCCACCGAGTTCATCTGGGTCATCGAATTCATTTGGGCCATCGAATTTATCTGGGCCACATGGGCCGTTGAGATTATCTGGGCTATCAGCTCCTTTGTTGCCATCTGGCTCACCTCCACTTCCGCCACCACCACCACCTTCGCCTCTACAAACACTCCAAAAATGTTTGAATTAAATAAAGTGATTGTTTCTTTGGACACGACCGCACTGCTAAGTATAGTCCTCATATACAGGCAACACACTTGGTTAGCATTCTCTATGGTTATAACTATCATGTTGTCACTTAAACGTTCAATCTTATTCTTCATCTTTATGGATGACATAACAGCCAGCATTATGCACACTAGTCTATCCGGAGGTTTTTCTATTGCCAGTATGATTATATTGTTGTTTATCATGTTTTATCACTGAGTTGTTATAGTTGTCACAGTAGGTCAGGTATATAGAGCCTAACTCTAATCTTTAGTTTATCTGCTATCTACACTACCTAACGTTTTTTTATTGATATAAATTAGTAGAAATCTCATAAATATCATTTTTATTGTGTTTTCCATTTTAATTTTGCTATAATATATCAGCCTACATATATACATTGGAATAAAAATTTTGAAAGATAATTAATAACTTCCCTACATTAATTAATTATTATACCGTTCCAATTCGTAACTACTAATCCCAAGTCCATAAGACATGAAAACTTGAAGAAGTGGTTAATTAGTACACATTTGGCATAAAGAACTAAAAGGGAAATGTACACAAATCAAGAAAATGTTAAAAATTGACAACTCTTTTCTATATGAGATTATACTCTATAAAACTTTATATTTCTTTATTTTATTTTTGGCATGAAGTGGATACAACATGAAAAGAATAAGATTTTACTGTATTATATGTTGCATATAGAGTAGTTCGGCATATTTATAAGTAACTTGACCGAGCCCAACTTCAAAAAAAAAAAAGAACTGTAGTTGTGTTAGGTTGACAGTTAAAACTTTATCGATCATATGTTGCATGTAGATTGAATACCCTATCATATAATTAAGTTTTACATTTTTTCCTCATAAAAAAAAATTAGTCACATCTTGAATTATTTGATGGTGAGAGATATTTAATTTTCTGATTGAAGAAAGATTAGTCTTAGTAAAGTTCTTTAATTCATTATAAATTTAATGCAAAACCTAAACTAACCCATGTCATCCGTTGAATTCTCTGAATATTACTTGAACAAGACATGAATACTTGTGCAAACCTCAAGTTGGGGATGCAATCTCATGCATGCACATGTTCTTAAGTATGAATGTGGTTTAAACATGGTCATGCGACTTATATTTTTGTTGGGAACTCTCTCATGCTAATTGATAAAAATCATTAAACAAATATAGTAAATAATAAGTTTTTGTGATAAATTGGATAGTACAAACCATTAGTTTGAGATAATTGAAAAGTTTTAGTGACTAAGGATTAAAGTTTGAATTGGGATAAGAAATTTAAAAAAAAAGTAGTATTAGAGTTTGAATTGGAATAAAAGATTCAAGAAAATTAGTATTTAAACATAAACTAATAGTAGAAAGGACAACAAAGTATTTAACTAATTATATAAAATATTAAAGTTATTTTGACGCCTCTAATAATAAATACGTTAAAGTTTCGCCTTACTTAATAATAATGACAGGATATGCGCCATTAATACAAATTTTTTCTAAATACTAAATACGTTTTTTTTACGTGTCTCTATTTTTTATAAGAAAACACGGGTCCTTTATAATTACATATCTATAGAAAACACGTGTCTCACACATAATTAAACACATTCACTTTATAATTACATGTCTTTTCTATTCTTTATTCTAGTTTCCATCATGTGTTTTCTATTCTTTGTACGTATTTCTTTATTGTTATATAGCGCATCTCTCTTTTATGTACATATCTCTTTCTATTTTTTATTTATATGTTTCTCTAAATAGAAATACTTCATTATATACATCCCTCTACAAGTAAGACACAAATACATGAATTTTCAAATATGTATTTTACAATAAAGTATATTAAACCACATCCGTCTTTTAGCAAAATGTATTAATTAAGATATAAATCTTAAAATTTTTATATATTTGACCGAATTTTTTTTATATTTGATGGGAGAAAAAAATTAATTATTATATATATTTAATTATTAATAGGGAGTGGCGCCCCCCCGCAAATGGGATGATTAGCCGAAAAAAAAATTATTTATTGACTATTCGTATATAAAATTTCAAAGTCACCTAAACAACTCACAAAATACGTGTTTCACAATAAATCAAATAACTCCCCAAATCACCAATTAAATATATCATACTAAATTGAATACAAGTTTTTCATTTACATGAATTTTAGGTGTAACATTTATTGCACTTATACTATTCTGATTTTGATTTTTTTACAAATTATTCTTTATCTATTGTTGTAAGTCACAAATGGCTTCTAAGAAACTACATAATTAAATGGTTTCAAAATTAATATAATTATTTATTGATAAAACTATAATAAAAGTTTCAAAAAATAAGGAGGAACTTCTTTTCATTAAAATAGAAACACACCTGGAGATAGTGCAGGAGTGGGTAGTAATTATCTTAAAATTGTGTCATGAAAAAATAAATAATTTTGTATTTTTACGACAATACATATCATTTTTAAGATAATTTTTTGGGTAATTATATTTTTAATATAGTTTTAAAGTTACCATGATAATATTATAATTCTTAGGACAAAAGAATTATTCATATTAAGAAATTAATGAGATTTTTTTATCCTTTTATATAGTTTGTCAATCAGTTATCTATCAATAAGATAAATTCTATCACACTCCAATTACTTAACTCTCTCTCCTATTTTATATATAGTTTGAGTTCCCAAATCCCGTAAAAACTATCGTACTCTCTATCATTACCCTAATAATAATAATAATAATAATAATACACCCCACTTATAACATATAATTAATTACAACCATTGAAATACTAAATTTGTAGAAAAAAAAATTAAATGGACCAAGACGATAAATCCTTCCATAACTCATCTATATCATTTATTTAAGATTATCTTCTCTTCATTCTGTACACTGTTCAAATCACTAAAATCAAAGATTAAAAAAATAAAATATAACTAAAATAAAATCTATAATTATTAAGTCATAACCCAAATGTGAGTGAGTAAAAAATTGTTTCATTAAAATCAAGGATTAAAATAATAAAATATTACTAAAATTAAATTTACAATTATTAAGTCCTACCCCCAAATGTGAGTGAACCGCATTGTTTCACTAAAATCATGAATTAAAAGAATAAAACATCACAAAAATTAAATTTACAATTATTAAGTTCTAACTCAAATGTGAGTGAAGCCGATGTGATTTTAATCACACAATAAGATATGATAATCTTAGATAAAGTATCTCATCTCTCTTTTTATGACGATGTTATGTTAGAGTGAAGGGATTTATTATTTTGGTGATGTTTAAGTTTTTTTTTCAAGATAAATTTAGTGTTTTAAATTAAGCTCTTAGTTAATTATATAGTATAAATAGTGTGTATTATTATTGTGATGAACATTACATCGCCATCAATGATTTGTGCTTGAAAAATGGTTTATCATAATCCTGAAAATGTTTTTCTCATTTTAACAATATGTGATTCACAATAAATCAAATAACTCCCCAAATTCGGAATTATTGTTTCACAATAAATGAAATAAATCCCCAATTCTCAATTAAATATATCATACTAACTTGAATGTAAAAAAACACATCTTATTTTTTTTATAACTTTGACCATTCAAATAATATAACTTTACAACTACATAAATACTGTTAATTTATTATTTGGAAGCATGACTATGAATTATGAAACGTCGTGCGTAATTAGTGAATGAAGGAAACAAAAAGGAATTGAAATAGAACTTTGCCAAGTAAGACACGTAAATTAGGTCCCTAAATTAATGTGATTATTAAATAACTTCAACAAGTTCATTTATCTCAATCAAACTTCAAAATTGTTTTTACAAAATAAAATGTAAAATTTTTTGTGGGATTGATATAGTATAAAACTTAGTATTTATATTATGGCCCTTAAATTTTAAATTTTTTTAATTATCTCCTGAAAGAATATAGAAAATATCCTCAATGGCTTTATTCTTTACAATCACGCCCTAAAAAATTATTACAAAATAACCATTAGAAATTATTTGTGAGATCCATAGTTGGTAGTTTAATTATTCTATTATTGTCTCTCAAATTTAAAATTATTTTCAAATAGGTTCTCAAGCAATTATTTTAAAATTATTTATGAACCTTATAGTAATTTATTAATTTAGTAAAACTTAATATTTTTATTCTTTTTTGTCAATTATTTTTAGCAATTCAATTTGAATTCAAAACCTTTTCAAAAATAAAAAATATTATGTGTGTTTTAATTTTGGTTAGATCATCAGTACTTTGTAAGCAAAAATTACGTTTATTGCTCATAGTTTGTTTTAATTATGTTAATTTTGGTAAGATAATCAATCTTTACATTCTATAACTTTGTAACTTTGATTACATTATGTAACTTCGCTTCTTCATTAGTAAGAAATTTAATGGTATTATCCTTTAACTAATGCTAAAAGTATCCCAAAATATTCATTTTATGGGTGCACTTTCAATATTCATTGTAGTTGCTCAAATTATTGGGGTGTTATGATACATATTTGATTGATTGATTGAGTAAACTTTAATTGGTGCAATATGAACACAAATTATTGATTGAGTTTAAAATTGCAAACTTGCTTGGATAATTTTTTTTTGGGGTAAAATACACTAAATTCCCTTATACTATTGCTTCGTTCCACAATTACCCCTTATAATTTTAATTGAAATATTTAACCAGCCCCCTTAATTTTTTAATTTTAGAATAATTAGTCTAATATATTAATTGTACTTAAATAATTAAATGAAATTGAACACATGACTTTATTATAAGATAATAAAATGACAAGATTAACTTCAAAACAAAGAACTATTTAATAAAATTAATCAATAACTGAAAGTCTAAAATTTTGACAAAAGACTAAGAAGGAATCCTTTTATGTTAAGGAAGAAATCAGGACATATATTTTAGGATATATCTTGAAAAATCTCTTTCATTGATGGTTAGTTTCATATCAATTTATTATATTTTATATTTTTTAAAGTTTAATTAGGTGTTTTAAATATTGAACAATTTTGATAAGAATACAATTAGTGTTGTAGATGTTGAACAATTCTAATAAGGTTAAAATTATATTTACATTGGCTCTATTCATTTTTTTCATAAATTAATTGGTTGTCGGATGTACTAATTAGTTTTAGACAGATTAAAATTATCTTTTCATTAACTATATTTAACATTGTTATTGATTTTCTTTAATTTGAAAAGTTTAGGGAGTTAATTATTGTAATTAAAACTATAGGAGATAAAGGTAGAACATAGTAATAGTATAGAGGGGTTTAGTGTATTTTACCCTTTTTTTTTAAATTGGCAAACCTTGTATACGGAGATTGGATCTTCTGTCCAATATTATTCAGTCTCATTCTGTCTAGATTGGATTTTCTGTACAATATTATTCAGTCTTATTCTGTCTGATGTTCAAAACGACGTAATTTCACTAAAAATAGGGACTAAAAAGTAAATCACTTTACAATTATTAGACCCTAACCAAGATATGAGTGAATCCTACGATGTAGTTTTAATCTTGGATATGATAAGATAGGATAATTTTGGATAGAAAATCCCATCTCCTGTACACAGGTGTAATGCCTGTCAAAATTTATTAATAATTCAAAAGCCCCAAAATAGATACAAAATCGTCCTAGCGAAGTTGCTAGCAAAGTACCGGCAATCTACCAAAGCAAATATTTTGTTCATGACACAAGAAACCCTTCCAACTAGAATTAGAGGCTTATTTGGAGTAGATAGCCTCGGAATTCCTAAAGTTAGAAAAATTCCAAAACAATTATTGTAAAGTAACGCTCTACACATTTTGTGCAAACATAAGCGTCTGTATATTTTGATCACCATTAATTTTGTTTTTTTGAGCATAAATATCTTTGATGCATAAGTTATTTGAACAATTCATTATTGGATTAGGTGTAACTTTAAAATTTTCAATTAATTAATAAAATTGGGGCTGGCATCCCCTTCCCGTGAGACAAGATCTTCTATTCAAAATTATTTTGTTTTATTATGTTCAAAATTCAAAACCACGTCGTTACGCTGAAACCAAGATTATAAGCATAAATAAGGTCCATTGATAATTAAATTAGGGCATAATATTGAAAATTTAAATTTAATTATATTTATGCTTTTAGTCATTGATTTTAATCAAACGACGTTGTTTGAATATTAGACATGAGAAGACAAACTAATCATTGACAGAGGATCTGATCTCCCTTCTCCATATACCAGGTTTGCCACAAAAAAAAAAAGATACAAAATCGCCAATGCAATTATATGAAAAAGAGTACTAAAGATGAAAATTTTAGTAGTGAATCGTGAATATTAATACACAGGATGAATGGTGAATGTGCATTTCCATTAGACATTCCAACTGTATTTTTACTTAAGCTAAGTATACTGAATCAATAATATGTCAATTTTGTAATGTAATAATTTGTCACTTTGTCTTTAAAATTAGATTAAGCTAAGCATACTGAATCAATAATATGTCAATTTTGAAATGTAATAATTTGTCACTTTGTCTTTAAAATTATATTAGAGACTAACCGTATCTATTTCAAACGAAACATGAGCTCAATCAAAAAATGATTAGAAGTCCATTTGATAAATTAATGCCGGTGTTTGGTGTCACTTTTTTATATATTCCTTTAATGTTTTTCCTCCTTTTGAGCTTCTTAAATTGTCTTTTTTCTTGTTTGAATGGTTTGATGACTTTGAATGTGTTAATGAGAGGCTGTCAAATTTCAAAAGTTGATGGAATCTTTGTAGACATTCAATGAATTTACGATCATTCATTTATTAGTCATTCATTGATTCAATCTATCGTAGTTAATCATTTTTTTTCCTTTGTTTATGCATAGATTTATGCAAATATTTTCTTTCATGGTAAGTCGAGTTGCACATCAGCTCATGAAATGGCCACAAGGTTACTTAGCTGACCAAAAATGAAGCAGCAAAAGTTGGCCATATTTTGCTGATAATTTTCAGTATCATACATTCAAAGTTGATGAAGGTTTCGCATTCCAAATATATATATCGTGGAGAAGGTCATCGAGAATTTTTGACTTAGAAGTTGAAGAACAGAAATGTGTCTTACTTGTCTCCAATACTAATAAGGTGAAAACGCAACATCCTTTGATCCATAAAGAAGTTTATCAGCGATTTGGGCCTGTTAAAAAAATGTTAAATCATGAATTTTCATGATCTGACAAGTTGCATCATCTGTAAACAGCACAAGGGCTGATTTGTTGCCAACATGAATTAGAATAATCGAAATATATTTTACTGATAATTTATGAAGTGAGCGGTGTCCAAGTTGATGAAGGCTTTCAATTAGAGTAATGATAGGGGTAGTGAAAAATTAGAGTAAAAACGCAAAGTGAGTGACGTGGCAGTTATAAAAAGATAAACTAATTAATACCCTAACCAAATGGTGAGTGAACCTTAATGGATAATGGATGATTTTGTCTTTTTATACCTGCCACGTCAGTCACTTTACGTTTTCACTCTAATTTTTCACTCCACTTATCATTATTATTCTTTCAATTATTGACAGCCCAGGTAGAGATGGTGGAAGCTTTTTGGATAGCATAGATGGATAATACAACCATTTCAATAGGAAGATAATGAACAAAATTAGTAGAAGGATAGAGAATAAAGAAACATTCATGAGGTTCATTTTCTTCACTTGTTTCAGAATTTTAAGTTAAAGAGGATTTGTCGAAGATATAGATATGTAAGATGAAGATGTTGAAAAGCATTATTGTGAGAAGTTCTTGTTCACTAGAAAAAGTACAGAAGTCAACATGATTCCATTTCAAAGTCATTGAAGATTTTGAGAAAATACAAAAAAAAAAATTATTCACATTTATAGTTATTCTATAATAATGTAATTTTCTTACTCATATTATAAATAATTACTAAAATAGTAATTTTATATAATTTTGTCCTTTTTTAAAACTAAATATACACATGTGCAATAATTGGACAAAAATGTATATTTTTTCTATTAAAAAAATTAGATGAAATTAAATTAAAGAATAAATTTGTTATAATATTTTAATGTTAATCACGAAATTATTTTATTGTTAAATATAAATAATAAAAAAAAAATTCAACAACTATGAAAGATGATTTTTACAATTTTTTCCTCAAATTTCTTTATCATTTTTTTTCAAAGATTCTCGAGATATAAATAGGTATTTTCAATGGTTGAAGATGAAGGTTCCCATTTCAATGGGAATGGATTTTGGATGCACAAAACACATCTTATAACTACTTTTAAGATAATATAACTTTTAATTTAGAATATCTTGAAGCATGATATTTAATTAAAAACATCGTGCGTAATTAATAAGTACTTAATAGACAAAGGAATTGAAGAGAACTTTGCCTTTGTCTATGTTTAATAAGTACTTAATAGATAGCTTAAAAAAAGTAATTATAGATGGAAACTTGATATTGAACTATATATATATATATAAATTTTTCATTCGGGTGGGATTATTTCAAATTATTTTTTCATTGATTGTTCAATACTTTTTTAGCCAAATTTTGATAATTTTTACGTACTCATAACGTTATTTAGAACTTGAAACAAAATAAAGACAACAATGGTGTTCTTATTAATGATTTTTCTTAAAATAAAATTTTTGAGTCCGTAAACAATTATAAAAGAAATTAAAGGGAGAGAGTTAGCGAAATTAGAGATAAAATGTAAAAGATTACTGAACGAACACAAAATAGGTGGACATATGGGATAACTCCAATACTCCATGACGCGCTACCACGGGAGGACCTAGGCGTCTATTATGCTGAATCAATTATAATTACTTGTTATTTTTCTAGTTTTTATAACCTATATAAAACATCACGTGTCTCTCATTCAGTGGCAGATTTAAAAATTGTAGTTTGGGGGGCAAAATTATATAGTATTATTGGTATAAAATATATTTTTAATTTTAGGGAGAGGCAAAACTCTAATTTTCTTTAGGATACAATTAAAAATTCTTAAACCCTTTGCATCCGATGAGATACCCTATTCAAAATTATCTATTAAATTAAAATTAAGTTGTAGGATTCACTTATCCCTTGATTATGGTCTAATTTTACTAAACTATGTTGTTTTGAATTTGATAGAATAAGATAGGATAATTCTAAACCGCAGATTCCATCTCATCAAATACGTACATATTTTTTATAAACATTTTCTTGACATATAAGACAGAATCCACTAATCTACAACTCTGTGTCTATCTGAGACAAATATCTATCTTCTCCTAACGAAAATACAGAATTAAGCCAAGAAATAAGACAGAATCCATAGCTCATAGTTCCGAGTAGATAAGAAGGGTGATTTGAATCATATAAAATTAAACTAAACCAACAGATAAGATAGAATCAATTTTTATAGATTATCTAACTAGTAACATAAAATCTTTAAACTAAAATTACACATATTTTTCGATAGATAATTCAGTAACCAACACATCTTTTCCCACCGAAAAGACAAGACAGAATTAAACCAACAGATAAAGACATAACTCATATCTCCATAGTTCATCGAAGTAGCTAAGTGGGGTAATTTAAAACATATAAACTTAAATTAAACCAAACAAGAATCATATCTCCATAGTTCATCTAACTAGTTAAGAGGGGTAATTTAAATCATATAAATTTAAATTAAATCACAAATAGATATTTAAATCATATAAACTTAAATTAAACCACAATTAGATACTTACTTGGTAGATGTATCCATATATACCACCTTGTCACGTAATTTCTTTTGTAATAAAAGAATCTTTAATTTCCTAACACACCTCCTAATTTAATTATAAAATAAACCTATAAAATTTAGGTTATTTAGGACTCTGATGAATATTCTAAATCAAAGTATTGCCATACTATGGGAATTATTTACGGTACATATCTTAAATTTTGCATCGGCTGCTTTGGTGGGAGGTCAATCAATCGATGGATTGAAGTTTATGTGCACCCACAAATATTTCCAAAGCTATTTTAGTTGAACTCAGCTCTCTACTTTTCAAAGTTTAATGAAACGTTTGATGCTGTTGTCCTGGCATGTATACGAGCCAGAAGTACCAAGCTTTTTGGCCAAGATTTCTGGGTTCGTTGCTTCCTGCTCATACAGAATGTGTCAAATGGTTGGAAAGACATTTTGGAGTAATTGGGCGCAATCTAAAAGTATCACTAAGAAGAGGAAAGCAACCGAGGTAGCAGGAGAAAATTTGGTGCAAGATGAAGTTGCAAGATTTACATCATTGTTCTGAAAGATGGATTTTACATCAACGTATAACTATATCATAACCAACATAAATTCAAAAATAATATGATACAAAAATAGAGAAAAAAAAACAGAAAACTAAAAGGACTTAATTTACATTACATCATTATTCTAAACAAGGGATTTAACATAAAGTCCCACTAGAAAGAACATTGAGTGGCAACAGCAAGCAGTGGGAATTTTTTATTGACTGTGATACCATTGGATTCAGTCATGTCTATTTCTTCCTCTGGTAAATGAAAATTAAACTTGTGCAACAGTTTTGCCATTGAAAGCTCAATCACAGCCATGGCAAAAGTTATTCCTGGACAGCCCCTCCTTCCAGCTCCAAATGGAATCAACTCAAAATTATTCAAACCTCTAAAATCCACATCCCTGTTCAAAAACCTCTCTGGTAGAAATTCATCAGGCTTCTCCCATAATACTGGATTTCTTCCAATTGCCCAAGCATTCACAAACACTTTTGTCCCTGCTGATATTTCATATCCCATTACTTTGATGTCTTGAGTTGATTCTCGAGGAACAAGCAATGGAACAGGAGCATGAAGTCTTAATGTTTCTTTTATCACTGCTTTTAGAAATTGCATTTTGTCTAAATCATCCTCACTAATCTCTGTTTTCCCTTCTTGTCTAAGCTCAATCTGCAATTTCTCCAAGACTTTGGGATGCCTTAGAACTTCGGCCATTGCCCACACCATCACTGTATGTGTTGTATCAGTTCCAGCAACAAACATGTCCTAATCAAGGTTATCCCACACAATGGATAGTAAATATATTTGAAAAATTGATCTCTGTAAAAAGATTCAACCAACTAAATTTTACATCTTGCATAAAGTGATTTGAAAGCACATTGGAAGGAAATTATTACCAGAATCAAAGCTTTGAGAGTATCTTTTTCAACATAAAAACCAGTCAAGTTTTCCCTCTTAACTTCAAGTAGAATATCCACAAAATCTAAGCTTCTTGAATCAACCTTTCTATCATCATCATTGTCATGGATTGATACTTTTTCCTTATTCTCATGTTCTTCAATGACCTTCTCCAAAAATTCATCAATCTCTTTAGACGTTTTCTTCACTCTGGCATCTAAACCACTGAGACGATTCACCCACTGAAGCCAAGGAATATGATCGCCTATAGTCAAACCCCTCAATAATTCATGAAATTCTGCCAAAATTTCCTTCGTCTTCCTTCCCTTTTCGTCATTGCCATACTTCCTACCTAAGGCTACCTTACAAATTATATCATTTGCAAGGTCTATAAATATCTGACTCAAATTCACCAAAGAAGACAGTGAGGAAGAAGAAGAGCATTCTTTATTAATCTTTTCAATCACAAGTAAAGTTTCTTCTTCCCTAACATCTCGAAATGACTTGACCCTTTTATGACTAAGAAGTTGAAAAACACAAATGTGTCTTACTTGCCTCCAGTACTCACCATAAGGTGAAAACGCAACATCCTTGGATCCATAAAGAAGTTCATCAGCTATGTTCGATTTTGGCCTGTTAGAAAATATTAAATCATGGGTTTTCATGATCTCACAAGCTGCATCATCTGAAGAGATCACAAGGGCTGGTTTGCTGCCCAAATGAATTAGCATAACTGGACCATACTTTGCTGATAATTTCTGGAGTGAGCGGTGGGGAAACGATCCAAGTTGATGAAGGTTTCCAATTATTGGCCACCATGGTGGAGATGGTGGAAGCTTTTTGGGTTGTGTTAATGGATAATACAACCATTTCAATAGAAAGATGGTGAACAAAATCACTGGAAGGATGGAGAAGAAAGAAACATTCATGAGATTCATTTTCTTGGCTTGTTTATGAATCTGTAAGGTAAGGCTGTGGAGATATGATTCATATATATGAACACCTTTTCACTTAACATTGACACATCAAGACTGGAAAAGGATGAGTCAACTGTGGAGATATGATTCATATATACTAACACCTTTCAACTTAACATTGACACATCAAGGTTGGAAAATGATGAGTCAACTATAGAAATGTCTTGGAAGTTCTGAATATGTTTAGCTGGAAAATGTCTCGGAAGTTCTGGTTCTATCTTTTTTTTTTCTTGTTCTCTTGTGCATAGAAAATGTTACTCAGATCTCTTACGTGCCAGATAATCCAATTTTCAAAGTCTTTATAAGAATTTGGAAAAATATATTTTTCTTTTCCATTCACGTGGTATTATTTCAAATTCTTTTTCCATTGATTGTTCAAGAATTTTTTGGTCAGATCTTGATAGTTTTTACAGACTTATAATATTTTTTATAACTTTAAACGAAATAAACACAACAATGGTGTTATTATTTAGGATTTTTTTAATAATTTCTACCACAATTTAAAATAAAAGTTTCGGAAAATAAAAGCTCATATAATAGATTTTGAATCATATGGGTTTTAAACTTTGATATGAATTGATAACTATTTTTATTAAATGAAATTTTGAATCCTATAGCAAATAATGTAAGAAAATTTTACATAAACAAGGCAACAATTAGTATTTTACAAGAAAACACGTGTCTCATACCCAATTAAACACATGTCCTTTATAATTATATATCTATAGAAAACACGGGTCTCACAGAGAATAAAATACATGTACTTTATAATTACATGTCTTTTCTATACTTTATACTGGATTCTTTCACGTGTTTTATATTCTTTATACGTGTTTTTCCTCTTGTTTTTATATACGGTATCTCTCTTTTATGTACGATATCTCTTTCTATGTAGTATGTACGTGTTTCTCTAAATAGAAATACTTCATCATATATATCTCCTCTACAAGACACAAATACATGAATTTTTTAATATATGTATTTTACAATAAAGTATATTAAAGCACATCCGTCTTTTAGCAAAATATATTAATTAAGATATAAATCTTAAAATTTTTATATATTTGACAGAAATTTTTTTATATTTGATGGGAGAGAAAAAATATTTAATTATTATTATATATATTTATTGACTATTTACATATAAAATTTCAAAGTCACTAAAACAACTCACAAAATACGTGTTTCACAATAAATGAAATAACTCCCCAAATCCCCAATTAAATTTATCATACTAACTTGAATACATATTTTTCATTTAAATGAATTTTAATAGGGTGTAACATTTATCAGGATGATTTGATAAACCCTTTGTTAGGCACCCATAATTATGTGTCATGTCACACTCATATCATATAATTAACTACACTTAAAACAATTAAATGCACTAAGATAAATTTTTCCATTACTCATCAATATCATTTGTTTAAGATGATCCTATCTTTATTTTAAAAAATAAAATATAATTAAAATTAAATCTACAATTATTAAACCATAATCCAAATGTAGGTGAACTCTAAGAAATTGTTTCATTAAAATCAGGATTTAAAATAATAAAATATCACTAAAATTAAATTTATAATTATTAAACCCTACCCCAAATGTTAGTGAACTACATTATTTCACTAAAATCATGAGTTTTAACCCAAATGTGAGTGAACTTACGACGTAATTTTAATCACACAGTAAGATATGATAATATTATATAAAGGATCACATCTCTTCGATGTTATGTTGGAGTGGAGGAATTTATTATTAGGGTGATGTTTAAATTTTTTTTCACAACAAATTTAGTGTTTTAATTTCGAGTCTTAGTTAATTATATAGTATAAATATGGTATATTATTATTGTAGTGAACATTACAAAAATGTTTACATAGCACTCAATGACAAATGGTTTCTCATGATGCTAATAAATGTTTTTCTCATTTTAACAACATTTGATTCAAAATAAATCAAATAACTCCCCAAATTTTGAATTATTGTTTCACAATAAATCAAATAAATCCCCACATTCTCAATTAAATATATCATACTAACTTGAATGTATAAAAACACATCTTATTTTTTTATAACTTTGACCATCCGAATAATATAACTTTACAATTACATAAATACTGTTAATTTATTATTTGGAAGCATGACTATGAATTATGAAACGTCGTGCATAATTCGTGCATGAAGGAAACAAAAAGGAAATGAAATAGAACTTTGCCCAGTAAGACACGTAAATTAGGTCCCTAAATTAATTGGATTATTAAATAACTTCAATAAGTTGATTTATCTCAATCACACTTCAAAATATTTTTACATAATAAAGTGCAAATTTTTTGGACACGGGATCTTCTTTCCAAAAATTTTTCTATCTTATTCTGTCTTAATTAAAACTACGTCCTAGGGTTCACTTATCTCTTGGTTAGGGTCTAATAATTGTAAAGTAATTTTAGTGATGTTTATGCATTTAGTCCCTAATTTTAGTAAAACTACGTTGTTTTGAATGTTATACAGAATAAGTATTGGATAGATGATCTGGTCTCACATTTTTGGTGGGATTGATATAGTATAAACTTAGTAATTATATTATGGTTAAATTTTAAATTTGTTTAATTACCTCCTCAAAGAATATAGAAAACATCCTCAATAGCTTTACACTTTGTAATCACGCCCTCAAAAATTATTACAAAAGAACTATTAGAAATTATTTGTGAGATCCCATAGTTGGTAGTTTAATTATTCTATATATTTATTGTCTCTCGAATTTAAAATTATTTTCAAATAGGCCCTCAAGCAATTATTTTAAAATTATTTATGAACCTTATAGTAATTTATTAATTTAGTAAAACTTAATATTTTTATTCTTTTTTGTCAAGTATTTTTAGCAATTCAATTTGAATTCAAAACCTTTTCTAAAATAAAAAATATCATGTGTGTTTTAATTTTGGTTAGATCATCAATTTGTAAGCAAAAATTACGTCTATTACTCATAGTTTGTTTTAATTACATTAATTTTGTTAAGATCATCAATCTTTACATTCTATAACTTTGTAACTTTGATTACATTATGTAACTTCACTTCTTCATGAGTAAGAAATTTAATGGTATTATCCTTTAATTAATGCTAAAAGTATCCCAAAATATTCATTTTATTATCCTTTGATTGATTGCTTGAGTAGAATTTAATTGGTGCAATATGACTACAAATTATTGATTAGTTCAAGATTGCAAACTTGCTTGGATAACCTGTTTTTTTTTTTTAAATTGGCAAACCTTATGTACAAGTGGAATGCCCATCAAAATGTATTAATAGCTCAAAAGCTCCAAAATAGATACAAAATCGTTCTAGCGAATTTGTTAGCAAAGTACTGGCAATCTACCAAAGCAAATATTTTGCTCATGACATAGGAAACCCATCCAATTAGAATTAGAGGTTCATTTAGAGTAGATAGACTCGAAATTCCTTATATTAGGAAAATTCCAAAACAATTATTGTAAAGTAATGCTCTATACATTTTGTGCAAGCATTAGCTTATGTATATTTTGATCACCGTTAGTTTTGGTTTTTTGAGCATCAGTAACTTTTGATGCATCAATTATTTGAACAAATCATTCCATGCATAAGTTATTTGAACAATTCATTCCTGGATTAGGTGTAACTTTAAATTTTTTTAATTAATTAATAAAATTGGGGTTGGCATCCCTCCCGTGAGACAAGATCCTCTGTCCAAAATTATTCTATTTTATACTGTCCAAAATTCAAAAAGATGTCGTTACGCTAAAATCAAGATATATTATAAGCATAAATAGAGTTTAATCATAATTGAGTTCGGGCATAAAAATTGTAAATTTAATTTTGATGACATTTGTGTTTTCTAATCTTTGGTTTTAGTGAAACGACGTCATTTTGAATATTAGACAAGATAAGACAAACTAATCATTGACAGATAATCCGATCCCCCTCCCTCTGTACAAGTTTTGCCATATCTTAATGAGTCACTTATAATATTTTCATCAGGTGATATAATAGGGCTCACGTGACATTGGGGCACTTCAAAAAAAGTCACATATGAATAGTCGCAATATCTATACGAGGCACAAAAAGTGCCACATAATATGTTTATATAATAAGACACATTTAAAAGCCTCAATAATTGTTATCCTATCGGGACACTTAAAAGTTCCAAGAAGTGCAATTTTATTGAGATACTTTTAAGAGTCCGAACAAGTTCAATAATTGTTATCCTATCGGGACACTTAAAAGTTCTAAGAAATGCAATTTTATTGAGATATTTTTAAGAGTCCGAACAAGTTCAATTTTATCAGGACACTTTTAAAAGTCCGAACAAGTGTAATTCTTGGACACTTTTAAGAGTCCCAACAAGTTCAATTTTATTGGGTGCAATTTTATTATGACACTTTTAAGAGTCCCAATAAGGGCAAGAAACAAATTAATATAAAGTTCTTCATGTGTGATTAGGTGCTTTGCAGTAACTTTCTCGTTACTTCATCAGCTCCATTTCATGGATGCTCATATCTCATTCTAATAAAGATAATTACATCTTAACTCAATTTGAACTATTAATAAGATGATTGTTTCAATATGTATGGAATAAACAAACCCGATAAGCCATCCTTTGAAGATTTCTTGCACCATAATATAGTAATTCCCAAAAAAAAAATTTTTAACTTAAATAGTTTACAAAATTTCATAGTTTCAACAATGCAACACAAACCAATATCATTGCTAAGTAAATAACTCGATAGTTAATAAATCCAGAAGGAGTCATAGTTAATAACTCCAAACAAAAAAAAATTCTTATCACTTCAAGTGTAAGAAATGTGTTGTTCACCAAATCAACTCATTCTTCGTCATCACCACCAATCACCTAAATTCCAAACAATAAAAAGTGTTGTATAATGTCTAAAAGAAAAAAATGACTAACTCACCTAGAGATAGTTTAACACACGAATTCATATTATGCAAAATACACGTACAGTGCTAGACCAAGAAAATTTTGAGACCAATTTACCTAAAGTCTTACAGATACTTGGTTGACTACAAATTTTAAGTCTTAAATGGCATACTATTAATAAAATTTGATTTGGACTCAGAGGCAAAGTTCGCTTTTCAAATATCAGATTCCCAGTAAATGTGTACAACTAATTGTTAGCTAACTCACATTGCACTTCACCTGCAGCTTGGAGAAAAAATCACTTGAGGATAATAAACGATGGAGCAACAATTACTCATCATCATCATCGCATATTCCAATAATGCAAGTGATAATTATAATAAGATTTGACTACTTCTGTTAGACACCAGCTTGGTCATATCACATGATGCTGTTCAAAATCTTTTTATCATCATGACTACACTATCATCAATTGCAATTAAGACACATTTCATCATGTTATAAATAACTAACTTTTAGTAATTAAACTGTTGTCAAAAAAATGGAGACCAAACCTTGGAATTCAGAGACTTCCTCAGGAGTCATATAATCCCATGTCTTCTCTAAAGCTTTCCTGATCTTTAAATTTGTTTCACCATCTAGATTTGCAGTCTGTCAACCAACAAAAGTGCCTAAAGAACAGACAGACATGAGCACATTAACATGCACACAGAGAGAGAGAATATATAACAGTCAAGATGTCCTTGCTAGCAAGAAACAATATGTCAGCAGGAAAGTATCTATTAGTCCCACATAAATTGAAGTTAATCTCTAGAGACACTAACAAGGAAAGGTCAAATTATAGGAAGGCCAACCATAAGATGATCCAAAGAAATACTGATTCTCTATATATATAAAGCGCCGTGCAAAATACCCTAAACCCTACAAATGAAAAAAAGAGACTGATTCAGTTAAAAAACACAGAAAATTCAAACTCTAGCCATATTGACTCAGAGGTAATCTATGCATATGATCAACTTCAGATTCAGCTAACAATGCAGAAACTATTAGGGAAAAAGAATAACAAAAACTGCCTTCTGGCCCTTGTATCACCAAATCAAAAATATCTTTCACGAAACACAAAAGAGGAAGGAAAAAGTAAAGAAAGTAGGGAGGGAATGTCAAGAGGAAGAAACAGAAGGTATTAGCAAGAGTCAACGGAGACAAGCTAAGCATTAAGATAAGTGAATGATTTTGAAATTTTCAGAAAACAATCAGTTGCTACAATTGTTCAGGCATAAGAGGGATAGAGCAAAGTCAACATGATGTTATCAAAATTATATTTCAATTTTATAGATATAAAACAACACTCCAAAATTTGATACCTTTCCTAAACCTTCTTCTTTATCAATTATTATAACGGGGCTTTTCCCTCTGCCCCGAGAAACATTAATCTACATGTGTAACAAATCAAAGTAGTAAAAGAACCATGAATGGCGACTGCCAAACAATGTAGTTTTCCTAAACAAGCATAATGGAAAAAATTCTTACAGGAACTATTTCCCATGCAAAAACACCACTTATTTGGGCTGCAATTCCATGCTCAAAACTTTGAATAGCATAAAAATCCTAAAGAGAGAGAGAGAAATGCAATTACAACTTGAAGATACCACAAAAGAAAAAGAATTCAGCACCAGCAAAATATGAATTACCCCTAACAAAATATTACCCTCTAGGTTGGTTTAATAATTAAATTTCTGGTTTCTCAAGCCATATGCAGTCATGAATATGGCAGATAATTTAATATTAAAACTAAAAATTGTATTTGGAAATATTGCAAGTGGCAAGGAAGACTTGTGCACTTTGTTTGAATTTGTTGCAACACTTGCATACTAAGACAAAAAGGAAGATACAATTGTAGAGGAAAAGCAAAACATACTGGCTCTTCTCTTGGGATACTGTGTCGGTCAACACACAATTCTGCACAAACTCCCCTTACAAAAGCGTTGTAGACTTCCCAAAGGCCATCTTTGAGCATACCATCAATAGCCATGTCATGTCATAGCCGGGAACCCAACTTGTTGATACAGAAAGAAATAACAACTTTTTCAAATCAGAAAAGTTTTACTAATCTTCCATATAACAATCACCGCTAGAAGGAACTCCGAAACCTCATCTAGTTTGACAAATAAATTCCACCTTAATCAGAGAGAGAAAGACCTTAGTCCCTTCTTCTACAATATGGCTAACAGTAGCACCAAATTCCTCCTCTATTCTTTTAAAGGTAACAAAATTTGTATCTTCTACTGTGTCATGTAATAAACCAGCAGCAATTGACTCCCAATACAAATCCTAAAATCGACACTAGCATAAATTGCAATTGATTACAAGAAGGAGAGGAGCCAGATTCCAAATGAAATCACATGATCCTTTGAATTGAATTACTTTAACAATATAAGTAACTTACAAGTTCTCCAAGAATCTGTGCAACTGCAACTGGGTGGATTATAAAAGGCTCTCCACTGTGCCTTCTTTGACCATCATACGCCTCAAAAGCTAGCTGCAGAATAATTGTATCAGGCAAATGTGCGGAAGAAAAATGAGGTGGTAAGGTACACCAGAAGGCACATGAATTGCCTCGTTAAAATTACATCTAGAGTAGTAAAAAGACAGCAGAAAGTGTTTGAGAATATACTAAAACATAAGAATTCCGTCCCATAAAATTTTTTTTTTAAAAAAATCTTTTCCTCTTCTACACCAAAGTATTAAATATACATGTAAACATCCACTTATACACAGAGGTATAATGTATGTGTATGCATGCATGATCATTCAATGGATTGTTTTGGAGAAGGAATGCAGAATTTGACTGCTAATTAATCCATCAATGGATTTTCAAGTTTGTTATGTTGGTTAACTCATAATTAATTAGTAGTAGTCGTGTCATGTTTAATCCAAAGAGAAGCTTAAAATCCAAAGTGCAACGAAAGAATATTGGAAAGGCTGTGAACTCTGTCCTAAAGTTGGAAGATTCTGAAATATATGTTATTTGGAATGGATATTTGCATAGACAAAGAAAATGATTACTTGTTTGGGTTGAGCATTTGGCAGAATGAGAAATGATCTCTTTTCACCCAGTTATGAATCACAAAAGAAACATTCACAATTCTTCCTTCAATGCCTGTTTCTGCAGCTGTCTTTACCATTTTCTCCAGCAACATTTCAGTCAGTAGAAAATGGTCTGCTAAAAAGGAAAACCAAGAAAATGGATTAAGAGATAGATCAATTGTGCAAATCAGTAGTAGAAGAATGTTTCTTTTTGCTGAATTTGAACCAGTTTTGATGAGGCCTCCATCTAGAGACAAAATTGACTATGATGAAATAGGAATGGCTTTGAGAATGAGATTATTACCTAAGTAATTTGAGGCAAAAGTCATCTCAATCTTGTCTTCAGAAACCTCCAACTTTTGTGAAAATTTCCCAGCATTGTTTCTGCAACATTATATATTTTACATCAACTGTTAATCTAAAAATAATTGAGAAAGACAGCAACAGGAAAAGTAAACATGTACATTAGGATATGAAGGGGTAATCCAAGAGACAGAAACTCAGTACAAAATCTCTTGACTGATGCAAGTGAACTAAGGTCAATCTCCAACGAAGTTATATCAGCCTCTGGATTCTCCTTTTGTATATTTTCCTAAAGTAGCCTTCTTTAAGCTTCTTGCTGGGATGATTATCCTCACACCTCTCTTTGCCAGAACTCTTGCTGTTTCAGCGCCAATCCCTGATGTTGCCCCTAGTAATTGTGTACATAAAACAAGAACAATGATCATGTGCTTAGTTTGCAAAGAATTAAGAGTACTAATATGTGTTTCAAAATGAAAGATATGAAAAAAAAAGTACTAATAAACAATGATTTAGTGTCCTAATATGGTGGACTACTACCAAATTGAATAATTAATGGAACTTTTAATATATTAAGTAAAGGATGAATGATTAGTATTGAGCACTGTCCAGAAAGTTTTGATATGGATCTAAGTATGCACATGTGATGAGGAATGAGGAAGAACTATTCATTCAAAATTAGAAGAGACAAAACAAAATCTTTCACCAAAACAAAAAGAGCAACTAATAGAATAATGCATACTTTTCTAAGCAGAGAAGAGAATAGTATACATAGGTTTCATCAACCACAGATACACTGGTGTGTGTTTGTCAATGTTGGCTTGATTTAGTACAAGAAAATTGACTTGTGGAACACGAAAAGAGAGAAGATTAACAGCAACACCAGTATGAAGATGCATAATTTGGCTCAAGTGCTGCAAGTTTTGTATCTCTCACATCTTGGTTTGGATGGAGAATTTAGTTGGAGATTTTGTTATTTCAGAAAAGGCATCAAATTTCCTGAGATGGGCTATCAAGAGAACCATAAAAACAAAATTTACAAGAGTTGTATTCAACTGATGAAAGATTAACATTTGAAGACTTTCATGGAATGTTTGTCTTTTAAGAAGGTTCAGACGTCCTGTTAATGCTGATCAAGAACCAATTCCGTACAACCTCGTACACATAATTCAGTGGGATTAAGGTACACTTAATAAGCAAAATAATCCCAAGAAAGAAAAAGAAAAAGAAAAAGAGAAGGAGAGGAGGGCTAAAGACAAAAAGAGAAGAGAAATGATTATTCAAGTACAGAAGTACCATTAAAATGATTCTTAAAGGCAACAAAGAAAGGCAACAAGAGAATCTTTCAGCCTATGCCCAGCACCGAAAGAGAAAGAAAAACAAAATCGTTAAGTCTAGAAACAAATACTCTTCTCTTGAATGATTAATTTTTCCCAAAGATTTTGAAAACTGTAGTTCTCAAAAAGTTCTTGAGAAACATTAAAGAAATTATAGCCCAAAAACAATCTTACCGTCAACTATCTGTATGCCAATGAGAAGAAGTTAAATGAATGAATGCTGCTTAATTCATACATATAGAGACTAATTACCAGTGATGGTTGCAGCTGTAGATTTTGATCCATAGCCACTTCGGCTAGCAAGACCTGCCAAATACTTTATTGTTGCCTTCATAAGAGCACAACTTAGAACCTTAAACTGCAAGACTGCAGATATGGTGGAAAACAGAGTTTATATAATAGATATTCAATTACAACAAGCTAATACATTAACTCTAGTCCTACAGCCTGCTAATTTTTGAATTTTTTTTAAGAAAAGACTTTCTATAGGAATCCAATTAATAAAGCTAAAACCAACTTCGTCAGCTGCCAAAAATTATGGTGTTCAATTACAAATCAGCCGGCAAAAGTACATGGAAAATTGAAGAACCCTATGAATGCGTTGTAATTCATATCAAACAACATCATTCTTCAAAAGGCTCGTCATAATTCCCCAAATTTTTATAGTTATCATCGTAATTTTTAAGAATTCAAGACACACTAGTCAATTATCTAAAACAACGAGGTATTGCAAGTGATTTAGTTCCAGAAAACAAATGGAAATGACTCTGCATGCAGAACCATAATTCATAGATAAACTTACACATGTCAAGCGATTACTTCTTCTACACCAATTGGACGGTTAGAAGGAGGTGGAGGAGTACTACTACGTGCGGTACTGGCAACGAAACCAGTCAATGCTCTCGGAGGTGGAGGAGTACTACTAATAGTTCATATCCCATTACTTTGATGTCTTGAGTTGATTCTCGAGGAACAAGCAATGGAACAGGAGCATGAAGTCTTAATGTTTCTTTTATCACTGCTTTTAGAAAATTGCATTTTGTCTAAATTATCCTCACTTATTCCTGTTTTCCTTCTTGTCTAAGCTCAATATGCAATTTCTCTGAAACTTTGGGATGCCTTAGAACTTCGATCATTACTCAGACCATTGCTGTATGTATTGTATCAGTTTCAGCAACAAACATGTCCTAATCAAGATTATGCCACACAATGGAGTAAATATATTTGAAAAAATTGATCTTTGTAAAATGATTCAACCAACTAAATTTTACATCTTGCATAAAGTAATTAGAAAACATATATTTTGCGTGCAGTGTGAGTGCTAGTGGAGGAAGGTAATTCTTACCAAAATCAAAGCTTTGATAGTATCTTTTTCAACATAAAAACCAGTCAATATTTCCCTCTTAACTTCAAGTAGAATATCCACAAAATCTAAGGATCCGTTTGGATACGTGTTTTGTTTGAGAATTGGAAAAAACGAGGTATCGGGTTGCTTGATAAGAAAGGTATATTTTGGATTGAGAAATGAGTGTTTGGATAGATAATTTTTGTTTTTATTGGTTTTTGTGTAAAATAGTTATTGTATTAAATAAAATTAGAAAAATGATTTTTTTTGTTTTTTTATTCATTGGTGTTAACTGACGGAGGTCCGGTGTTGACCACCACCGGTCAACAACAACATATTTCTTTTAATTCAATTTTTTTTTTAAAAAAAATACCAAACTGCCCTCATATTGTGTTTGAAAAAGTTGAAATTTTTGTTCTGTGAATTGGTGCAAAATAAACACAGTATTTTGAGAAGAGATGAGAAATGGGGAAAAATGGATAACCAAACAAAACCTAAGCTTCTTGAATCAACCTTTCTAACATCATCATTGTCATGGATAGATACTTTTTCCCTATTCTCGTGCTCTTCAATGACCTTCTCCAAAAATTCATCAATCTCTTTAGACGTTTTCTTCACTCTGACATCCAAGGCACTGAGACGATTCACCTACTGAAGCCAAGAAATATGGTCGCCTATAGTCAAATCCCTCAATAATTCAACAAATTCTGCCAAAACTTTCTTTGCCTTCCTCCCATTTTCTTCATCGTCATACTTTCTTCATAAGGCTACCTTACAAATGATATAAATATCTGACTCAAGTTCAGCAAAGAAGACAGCGAGGGAGAAGAACATTTTTTTTAAATCTTTTCAATCACAAGTAAAGTCTCTTCTTCTCTAACATTTTGAAATGACTTGACCCTTTTATGACTCAGAAGTTGAAGAACACTAATGTGTCTTATTTGCCTCCCAAATACTCCCCATAAGGTGAAAACATAACATTCTTGGATCCATAAAGAAGTTTATCAGCAATGCTCGATTTTGACCTGTTAATAAATATTAAATCAAGGGTTTTCATGATCTCACAAGCTGCATCATCTGAAGAGAGCACAAGGGCTCTGTTTGCTGCCTAATTAAATAAATTAGCATAACCGAATCATACTTTGCTGAAATTTCTGGAGTGAGGGATGGGGAAACGATCCAAGTTGATGAATCCATGGGTAGATCTAGGCAGGGTCTGGAGGGGACTTCAGCCCCAGCCAAGCTCGCCATAGGCCATAAAGGAGGAGGATTATCGTTGCCGTCAAAAGGTTGAAGAAGAAGACCAATTTAAATTTCAAATTTGTGTGTTGATTTTTTGGGGTAACCCTTACAAAACGACGTCATTTTTTTAAGCACTTAACAAAACGAAGTCGCTTTAGTGTTAAAAAAAAGAAAATATAAAATGCATTTGCTAAAAATATTTCAATTCATCCTCAACACAAAGAGAAACATTCCCAAGCAAGGCGTAAACTCATGTAGTTTTTTTTCCTAACCCCTTCCATTTCTCAATTCCAATTTCCAAACCTAAAAATTGCTAGTATTTGGATCTAATTTTTTTCTATTTATAATTTCATTCATTATTATTAAAAGTAATTTTATTTCTCCCTTTTTTTTTCTTCCTTCATACTGTCTATTTCTTCATCTTTATTTTTACTCTTTTGACAAAGGTTAGTTTTACTTCTTTTTTTAAAAAAAAATTATATGTTGTTAATTGTAAGTTTAGTAAATTTTAAATTACTAAATTAATTTCGATAATTTTATTAGGAATTTCATGGATTGAATATTTAGAGATTTTTAAGTTAGATAGAGATTTTGTATATGAACTAATTCGAGAAAGATATTTTTTTAATAATATAAAATGAGCAAATCTTGCAATATTTTCAACAGATATAGACATGTAGAATACAAATACCTTATCTTCATGAAAATGGTAATTCAAGTGTTAAACAATAGTACAATTATGTGTATTTATATATATTTTTTATCGCTTTCATAATTGTAAATTTAGAAACTTAGTTGTTAAATAATTTTATTTAAACAAAAAAAAATTCAAGATAGCCCCCGATAAAATTTGATTCTGGTTCCACCCCTGTTGATGAAGGTTTCCAATTATTGGTAGCCATGGTGGAGATGGTGGAACCTTTTTGGGTTGTGTTGATGGATAATACAACCATTTCAATAGGAAAATAATGAACAAAATAAGTGGAAGGATGGAGAAGAAAGAAACATTCATGAGCTTTTTAGCTTGTTTCTGGAGCTATAAGTTAAGGTGGTGGAGATATACTAACACCTTTCAACTTAATATTGACACGTCAAGGTTGGGAAATGATTAGTCGACGTTACAGATATAGATATGTATGATCAAGATGTTTCTCTCGAAGATGTCTAGAAAGTTAATGTTCTCTCTCTATTCACATTTTTGTGAATTTTTTATAACGATACAATTTCGGTACTCAAATTATAAATAATTGTTAAATTAGTCATTTTATATAATTTTATGTTTTTTTTATCGAATGTAAAAATTATATTGATCAAAGAATGTTTAATGTACAAAGTATACCGAGCATACCCGGGTCAATCAGAGTAATATCCAACAAAATAACTAGTATAAGATCCCAAAAAGAACTAGTCAAGGATAGAGACACTAGGGTACAAAGATACACCAACCCTGTACACGTGTGTCTTTAACATATGGATAATATCCTGCTGAATAGGCACTAGGCCTTCAAAATATAGTCTATTCCTAGTAAGCCAAATATAGTAAACTATACAAGCAAAGGTCAGCTTGCTCTTCTTAGTCCTCCAGGAGGTTCCTCTACTCTCCTTCTTCAGCCACTTCAAAGCCGCGCTAAGGTGGTCATCGTCCTCCTCAATCCACACCAACTCCGGAGGTCATCCCAGATTGCCCTAGTGAAAGGGCATGCAAAGAATATGTGTTGTACAGACTCCTCAATCTCCCCACAGAAGCCACATCTCTGGTCTATGTGGAGATAGCCCAATATGTCCCTGGTGAGAAGCCGACCTCTGGTCCCTAGCCAAACCGTGAAGGAATACTTGAGCGGAATATAAGAGTTCCATATCGTCGACACCTAAGGTACCTTCGGAGCCGAACTGCGGAAGTAGTAATATGCAGTCCTAGCGAGACCTGGTTGCTTCCATTCTTCCATCATAGCCATGCCCTAATCCACAGATCCTTCCCTCTCCACGATCTGATCTCTCATGCCCAAAAGCCTTCTCATAAGAGTAGAGTGATCTCTAGTAGAGGAAAGCTCCCAAATGGAGTGGCGTCGGATATAAGAGTGATGGATCTATCTGACCCACAAGGAATCTTTCTTATGTTGTATGTTTCATAGTACCTTCGAGAGTAGAGCCACATTCCATGCCTTCAGGTCCGTAACTCCCAAACCTCCCTCCTCCTTTGGCATTGCTAGGTCCTCCCAGGCCATCTTCGATTGCCCTCCGTCCCATAGGAAGTTCCTACAGACGCTAATAACTCTGTTGATTACTTCAGCGGGGACCGGTAAGGCAGAGAGCCAGAAGCAGTAGATGCCCTGTAGAGCCGATCGAATAAGCTCCAAGCGTCCAGCATGAGAGAGAGAAGATGCCGTCCACGCGCCAATCTGAGACGTGATCTTTTCCAAGAACGGGGTAAAGTGCAAGACCCGCAGTCCCTGTGCCGCTAAGGGGATGCCCAGATATCTGATAGGAAATGATTCACATGGTATACCCGTAAGATTAATGATATCTGTCTGAACCTCCACTAGTACTCCCGCAAAGAAAACCTGGGATTTCAGGGTGTTGGCCCTTAATTCCTAGACTTCCCTGAACTGATGTAAGCAATCCCAAAGTATCCCTATAGAAAGCCGGTCCCCTATACTGAAGAGCATGAGATAATCTGCATATGCTAGGTGTGAAATTTTATACTCATCGCACCAAGGATGAAATCTGAATGGGAGCTCCCTGGTCCTCATAGTGAGTAGCCTGGACAAATACTCCATGCAGATGACAAAGAGGTACAAGGATATGGGGTCCCCCTGTCTCAAACCCCTCCGTCCCTAGAAATGGCCATGTATCTCTCTATTAATCCGTATGGAGTACGAAACCGTAGTAACGCATTCCATCACCCAATCAACATATAATGTGGGAAAGTCCATGGACTCTATAGCTCGCCGCAAGAAAGTCCAATCCACCATATCATATGCCTTCCGAAGATCGACCTTAACAAGGCTCCTAGGTGAGATTCGCTTACGGTTGTAACCATTGATCAGTTCCTGAGCCAAGTGAATGTTCTCTATCACACTCCTCCCCTCCACAAAAGAAGGCTGCACCTCGTTGATGAGCCTCAGAAGAAGACCCATGAGTCTGTTAGCCAGAATTTTAGAGATGGCCTTATAGAGAACATTACAGCAGGAGATAGGCCGGTAGTCCCTAACCGAGCTCGAGTGAGCAGATTTAGGGACTAGAGTAATAATAGTGTGGTTGAGCCGCCTCAGGATCCTTCCCTCTTCAAAGAATTCCTTGACCGCCTTGCACACATCACTCCCTAAAATACTCCACGAGGACTTAAAGAAACCCGATGAAAACCCATCTGGGCTAGGCGCCTTGTCATTGCTAATATCAAATATAGCTCTCTTAATCTCCTCCTCCCCCACCGAAGTCGTGAGGCGATTCGCTTCATCTTGAGAGAGTAGGGCACCTTGCCGGTATACCTCGGCATCAAGTACTGGCATAGTATGGGAGGAGCCCAATAGGTCGTGGTAATAGCTCACGAACTCCTTAACCAGGGCACTCTTGGAAGTGGTAGTGGTACCATCCCTAGTGATTACCGCCGGTATGAAATTCCTACTGCCATTCCTCTTCATCACATCATAGAATAGCCTAGTGTTCCGGTCACTGTGAAGTAGATAGCGGCATTTAGCCTTTTGGGCTAAATAACTCCTCTCTGCCTCTCCCAATCGCCAAGCCTCCTTCTTCATCACCTTGACCTTCTTTTGCAACTCCATATCCGTAGGTAAGTCATGGAGAGCCGAGAGGTGAATCTCCAATTCTTCTCTAGCCCTAACCACCTTAGAGGAGATATGATGAAAACGCAAACGGTTGAGCTCCCGAAGAGGTTCATTCAAGCCTTTCAGCCTCCTACATATCATATATTGCTCCCTACCATAATACAGTTGAGACTAAGCCCGATGGACCACATCAAAGAACGAGTCATGTCCTCCCCACATGTCAAAATAATGGAACATGCCCTTGCCTCGATCCAACTGATCCCCCATGGAAACAATATATGACGAATGGTCCGATATATGCGTCAAGGTGGCAAAAGTGACATGAGCATAAATATCCGATCGGTACCAACCATTATTGACCAACACCCTGTCCAACTTGGACCACACAGTTCCATTAGACCAAATGACGTGACTCCTTATAGACGGCAAATCAGTGAGCCCTAGAGATACCACGCACTCCAAAAAATCCTGTGTCTCATACGGTGTAACAGGTGATCCATTAATCCTCTCATTATCAAATAGTATGCTGTTGAAATAACCAAGAACCATCCACGGAGTAGCCTCTGGTGCCAAAGACTCCAATGCACTCCACAGAATCCGTCTGGTTACAATTGTATGAAAACCATATACAAAAGTCACAAGGAAGGTGATTGAGGTTACCTTACATGTGACCGACAAGTGAATGAGTTGGGGTTGCACCGCCAATGTAGAGACGTCTACCTTAAGAGGGTTCCACAAAGCAATAATCCGCCCCGGTTGATAAAGGCCAAAGTTATTACATTGGTGCCACCCAAGGAACCGCAATCGCATCAACGCGTCCATCTTGCTGTCATCCATCCTGCACTCAAGAACTCCAAAAATGTCTAGGCTTTGCTTGCCTAGCATGGTTGTGACCTCTTTTTTCTTGAGGGGGAGGTTGAACCCCTTTATGTTCCATGAGCCAATCCGCATTAAGAACGGTTACGGTTTCCCCCCTTCCCTTTCTCATTCCCTTTGGCCTTCTTGGCCTTTCCCTTCTTCTCGGATATGTGAGCCTGTATCCACTATTGCTCCTCGGTGAGAGCTATATCCTCATAAAAAGAAGTAGCACTAGCCTCTTCATTAGTGCCCAATATCTCAGCTTGGATGGGGGGACAATCTTCCACCGGTGTTAAATAAACCGACTCCTCCGTCGAGAAGAGCTCTTGGACTTGAGATTCCTCCTCCACCATCGGGGCCTTGCCCTTATCAATAATGGTCAAAGGTGCAGGTTGATCCTCTTCGGCCTGTGGAACCTCTAGCCTCCTCAATTCCATCTCCTGCATCTCCTTGGTAACAACTGTGGCTTTAGGGATGGCCTTGGATCTAGAACGATCCCTGGACTTGCTTCTTCTTGGCCCTGGTAGAGTGGCCTTCACCGCTTGCTGTTGTGGTGTATGAATATCCACCTCTTTAGCACGCGAACTAGACCTCGCTCTTTGCTTCTCCCCCAACTTGCAATGGTCCACATCGTGTCCCGCATATCGGTAACCAGTGCAAAATCTAAGCTCCTTCTCATAAAGCACCTTTTGGGTCCTTATTTGACCATTCGGCAAAAAATACTTGACCTCCATTGTTAGTGGCTTGGTTACATCAACCTCCACCAAAATCCTGGCATATGCGGTGCATGATAAGGTGACAGCACACTCATCAGTCGCTATGGAATCTTTAACAATCGACGCAAACTTCCCCAGTGCTGCCTTACTCCAACAGTCAAGTGGGAGGCCAGGAAACCGAATCTACCTGGGTATAGAGGCAAAGCAGCTGTCATCGAACGAGAAGAAAGATGACATAGCCTTCAGTAGCCAAGGAATTCCAAAAGATTCATAGGGTCTGTTTGCCAATACCATATCTCTGTCCGTCTCCTCCTCGAACCTGAAAATCATCCATCCACTATCATGTATAGAAAAAATGTGGTTGTGTTTCCAAGACATTCGCATCTCGTGTATAGCCTTCATCCCGGAAAACCTCCCAAGTACGTAACCTACCAAACAATGGTCAAAGTCACGTAAGTCGTCGTCCTCCAGTTTAACCTCATTTGCAACCTCCCACTTCTTTAGCTTAAAGCTCGTATTGAGCTTTTTGTGTTCCTTAAAAAAGCTTGACCATGAAGGATTTGGCCCAATAACATTTGCAACGACTCCTTGCACTGTTGCTGCATTTTCATGAATTCTGGTCAAACTCTTTTTCCCCGTAGCCGCCCCTTGAACCGCTGGTTGGCCGAATGTGGTAGCTTTGTGTCCCACCTTAGGCAATAGACTCACTTGCCCCCTTTGCCCTTCATGTAGAGAACCCGCTTCCGAGGCTGGCAAGATTCTGGCAGTCGTATGTTTTCCAGTGAGGGCCGTCTTTCCGGCACCTGTTATAGCCATTTTATGGCCAAGAATTGGTCCAGCTTGAAGGTCGGTGGTCTGCCCAAGAGGAACACCTGAAATGAGGCCAAAATCTTCAATCCCAACACCGGTTTGAGCTCCTAACTTCCCGGCAGTAGTTTTGGTTTTCACGGCCGGAAATCCGACCACACTTGTCACGACAGCAGCCCCTACTGCAGCTATTGTTCCAGGATAAGATCCACCAAAATGCTCCTCCATTTGGCCAGAGGTGGTGTGTTCAGAGTCTTTAAAGGCGGCGGCATGAGGCAGCTGCCCGGCGGCAGCTTTTCCCATTTTTCCAGCGACTCCAATAGTTGGCTACTTGGTCAAGCAAGCAGGCTTGACCATGGCTGCCAATAGTAGCAAGCCATGTGGCAAAGAGTGCTTGTCAAATATGTGGGGCCCACTTAAAAGAGTGAAATCAGATTGGTCTTGTTTGGGGGGGGGGGGAAATCAGATTTTCAAACTTTCAAATTTCAAACAACCATCTTGCACTATTCATCTTCTTCTTCACTTGGATGCATATAGTAATTGAAATACCCACATTAAGGCAAGAAAGACCAACCTTTATAATAGTATTCCAAGCTATTTTCAGACGCAAGGCATGAACTAAAGCTGCAAATGCAATGGAAGCCAATAGAACATGAAAACAGCCAAGAAATCTTCAAGACACCCAAACTGAAAATACCAAGAAGACCTAGCAATATGCCCTCAAAATCTCCGAAAAGAGCAATGTGAGGTATGTAGACTAAGTTCCTTAAGTGACCAGCTCTAAAGAAAACGAAGAAAATGGATTTTCAGCTTTTGGAAGAGACGATGAACAGTGTATTTTAGGACTGCCAAAATCTAAAATTCGACCAAAATCCGACCAAAAATGCTTGGAAAATTCCCAAAAAATCACTAAAAATCCCTAAAAATGTAGGGCATATGTTCCATAAATCATCTGCTCCAACCAATGTCAAGAAGATGAAATTTCATCTCAACCAAAGTGACGATAAATAGTGATTTTCAAATCTACCCAAATATGAAAAATGAGCAAAAATCAACCAAAGCCTACATGAAAAAATCCCAAAAAATCATGAAAAATCCTTAAAAATATAGGGAATATATTGCTTAAAGCAGCAGTCACAAATCAGTAGTGAAAATCGATGAGGAAAGCCACCAAAATTTGAGAAATTTGAGAGGCACAAATGCTGAACTTCCGTCCAAGAAACTTCAGACGAACCACCAAGAAATCCGGCCAATAGGTTGATGAAAACCTACTGAATGTGATGGTATGAGGTCAGGTGTGAGTCCCAAGCATAAAATCCAAGAGCAAATTGTGTAGTAGAATGGAGAAAGTAAAACCCAAGGGATGGGAGTTGAGAGCCTCTCTCTCTCACTTTCTCATTCTACTATTATATTCTGTATAAAAGATTTATTTTTTTTAACTTTATATGTATATATATATATATATATATTTGAGCGTGTGCAATAATCGGATGTATTTTTTTTGATTAAAAGTAGATGAAATTGGATTAAAGAATAAATTTGAATTTGTAGAGAAATTATTTTTGTGAAGAAATTATATTATTTTTAAATATAAATGATAAAAGCCAAATTTTCAATAAATTTGAAAGATAATTTTTCCTAAAATTTTCTGCCTCATTTTTGTAACAGTTTCAAACACCATAATTTTATAATTTTACTATAATTTTATAATTCTCTACCACATGGGCCATCGAGTTCATTTGGGCCGTCGAGTTCATCTTGGCCATATGGGCCGTCGAGTTCATCTAGGCTATCAGCTCTTTTGTCGCAATCTGGTTTACCTCCACCACCAACACCTCTGCCTCTACAGCTAACCCAAAAATGTTTTGAATTAAATAAAGTGATTGTTTCTTTGGACACAACTGCACTGCTGAATATAGTCCTCACATACAGGCAACACACTTGGCTAGCATTCTCTATGGTTATAACTATCATGTTGTCACTTATATGTTCAATCTTATTCTTCATCTTTATGGATGACAGAACTGCCCACATTACGCTCACTAGTCTATCCGGAGGTTTTGCTATTGCAAGCATGATTATATTGTTGTTTATCATGTTTTATCACTGAGTTGTTACAGTCGTCATAGTAAGTCAAGTATCTAGAGCCTAACTCTAGTTTTTCATTTATCTGCTATCTACATTACCTAACGTTTTTTTATTGCTATAAATTAGTAGAAATCTCATAAATATCATTCTTATTGCTATAAATTAGTAGAAATCTCATAAATATCATTCTTATTGCTATAAATTAGGCTCTAGATACCTGACCTACTATGTCATTGCAATGATTTATTGCACTTATACTATTCTGATTTTGATTTTTTTACAAATTATTCTTTATCCATTGTTGTAAGTCACAAATGGCTTCTAAGAAACTACATAATTAAATGGTTTCAAAATTAATATAATTATTTATTGATAAAACTATAATAAAAGTTTCAAAAAATAAGGAGGAACTTCTTTTCATTAAACTAGAAACACACTTGGAGATAGTGTAGGAGTGGGTAGTAATTATGTTAAAATTGTGTCATGAAAAAATAAATAATTTTGTAATTTTTACGACAATACATATCATTTTTAAGATAATTTCTTGTGTAATTATATTTTTAATATAGTTTTAAAGTTACCATGATAATATTATAATTCTTAGGACAAAAGAATTATTCATATTAAGAAATTTATGAGATTTTTTTATCCTTTTATATAGTTTTTCAATCAGTTATCTATCAATAAGATTAATTCTATCACACTCCAATTACTTAACCCTCTCTCCTATTTTATATATAGTTCGAGTTCCCAAATCACGTAAAAACTATCGTACTCTTTATCATTACCCTAATAATAATAATAATAATAATACACCCCACTTATAATATATAATTAATTACAATCATTGAAACACTAAATTTGTAGAAAAAAAATAAATGCACCAAGACGATAAATCCTTCCATAACTCATCTATATCATTTATTTAAGATTATCTTCTCTTCATTCTGTACACTGTTCAAATCACTAAAATCAAGGATTAAAAAAATAAAATATAACTATAATTAAATCTATAATTATTAAGTCATAACCCAAATGTGAGTGAGTAAAAAATTGTTTCATTAAAATCAAGGATTAAAATAATAAAATATTACTAAAATTAAATTTACAATTATTAAGTCCTACCCCCAAATGTAAGTGAACCGCATTTTTTCACTAAAATCATGAATTAAAAGAATAAAACATCACAAAAATTAAATTTACAATTATTATGTTCTAACCCAAATGTGAGTGAAACCGATGTGATTTTAATCACACAATAAGATATGATAATCTTAGATAAAGTATCTCATCTCTCTTTTTATGACGATGTTATATTAGAGTGAAGGGATTTATTATTTTGGTGATGTTTAAGTTTTTTTTTCAAGATAAATTTAGTGTTTTAATTTAAGCTCTTAGTTAATTATATAGTATAAACAGTGTGTATTATTATTGTGATGAACATTACATCGCCATCAATGATTTGTGCTTGACAAATAGTGTATCATAATACTGAAAATGTTTTTCTCATTTTAACAATATGTGATTCACAATAAATCAAATAACTCCCCAAATTCGGAATTATTGTTTCACAATAAATGAAATAAATCCCCAGATTCTCAATTAAATATATCATACTAACTTGAATGTAAAAAAACACATCTTATTTTTTTTATAACTTTGACCATTCGAATAATATAACTTTACAATTACATAAATACTGTTAATTTATTATTTGGAAGCTTGACTATGAATTATGAAACGTCTTGCGTAATTAGTGAATGAAGGAAACAAAAAAGAATTGAAATAGAACTTTGCCGAGTAAGACACGTAAATTAAGTCCCTAAATTAATGTGATTATTAAATAACTTCAACAAGTTCATTTATCTCAATCAAAATTCAAAATTTTTTTAAAAAATAAAATGTAAAATTTTTTGTGGGATTGATATAGTATAAAACTTAGCAATTATATTATGGCCCTTAAATTTTAAATTTTCTTAATTATCTCCTGAAAGAATATAGAAAATATCCTCAATGGCTTTATTCTTTACAATCAAGCCCTCAAAATTTATTACAATATAACCATTAGAAATTATTTGTGAGATCCATAGTTGGTAGTTTAATTATTCTATTATTGTCTCTCAGATTTAAAATTATTTTCAAATAGGTCCTCAAGGAATTATTTTAAAATTATTTATGAACCTTATAGTAATTTATTAATTTAGTAAAACTTAATATTTTTATTTTTTTGTCAATTATTTTTAGCAATTCAATTTGAATTCAAAACCTTTTCTAAAATAAAAAATATTATGTGTGTTTTAATTTTGGATAGATCATCAGTACTTTGTAAGCAAAAATTACGTTTATTACTCATAGTTTGTTTTAATTACGTTAATTTTGGTAAGATAATCAATCTTTACATTCTATAACTTTGTAACTTTGATTACATTATGTAACTTCGCTTCTTCATTAGTAAGAAATTTAATGGTATTATCCTTTAACTAATGCTAAAAGTATCCCAAAATATTCATTTTATGGGTGCACTTTCAATATTCATTGTAGTTGCTCAAATTCTTGGGGTGTTATGATACATATTTGATTGATTGATTGAGTAAACTTTAATTGGTGCAATATGAACACAAATTATTGATTGAGTTTAAAATTGCAAACTTGCTCGGATAATTTTTTTTTTTTTGGTAAAATATATTAAATTCCCTTATACTATTGCTTCGTTCCACAATTACCCTTATAATTTTAACTGAAATATTTAACCCCCTTAATTTTCTAATTTTAGAATAATTAGTCTAATATATTAATTGTACTTAAATAATTAAATGAAATTGAACACATGACTTTATTATAAGATAATAAAATGACAAAATTAACTTCAAAACGAAGAATTATTTAATAAAATTGATCAATAACTGAAAGTCTAAAATTTTGACAAAAGACTAAGAAGGAATCCTTTTATGTTAAGGAAGAAATCATGACAACTATTTTAGGATATATCTTGAAAAATCTCTTTCATTGATGGTTAGTTTCATATCAATTTATTATATTTTATATTTTTTAAAATTTAATTGGGTGTTTTAAATATTGAACAATTTTGATAGGAATACAATTAGTGTTGTAGATATTGAACAATTCTAATAAGGTTTAAATTATATTTACATTAGCTCTATTCATTTTTTTCATAAATTAATTGGTTGTTGGATGTACTAATTAGTTTTAGTCGAATTAAAATTATCTTTTCATTGACTATATTTAACATTGTTATTGATTTTCTTTAATTTGAAAAGTTTAGGGAGTTAATTTTTGTAATTAAAACTATAGGAGATAAAGGTAGAACAGAGCAATAGTATAGAAGGGTTTAGTGTATTTTACCCTTTTTTTAAATTGGCAAACCCTGTATATGGAGATTGGATCTTCTGTCCAATATTATTTAGTCTTATTCTGTCTAGATTGGATTTTCTATACAATATTATTCAGTATTATTCTGTCTGATGTTCAAAACAACGTAGTTTCACTAAAAGTAGGGACTAAAAAGTAAATCACTTTACAATTATTAGATCCTAACCAAGATATGAGTGAATCCTACAATGTAGTTTTAATCTTGGATATGATAAGATAGGATAATTTTGGATAGAATATCCCATCTCCTGTACACAAGTGTAATGCCCGTCAAAATTTATTAATAACTCAAAAGCCCCAAAATAGATACAAAATCGTCCTAGCGAAGTTGCTAGCAAAGTACCGACAATCTACCAAAGCAAATATTTTGTTCATGACACAAGAAACCCTTCCAACTAGAGTTAGAGGCTCATTTGGAGTAGATAGACTCGGAATTCCTAAAGTTAGAAAAATTCCAAAACAATTATTGTAAAGTAATGCTCTATACATTTTGTGCAAACATAAGCGTTTGTATATTTTGATCACCATTAGTTTTGGTTTTTTGAGCATAAATATCTTTGATGCATAAGTTATTTGAACAATTCATTATTGGATTAGGTGTAACTTTAAAATTTTCAATTAATTAATAAAATTGTGGCTGGCATCCCCTTCCTGTGAGACAAGATCTTCTATTCAAAATTATTTTGTTTTATCATGTTCAAAATTCAAAACTACGTCGTTACACTGAAACCAAAATTATAAGCATAAATAAGGTCCAATGATAATTGAATTAGGGCATAATAATTGAAAATTTAAATTTAATGATATTTATGCTTTTAATCATTGATTTTAATAAAACGACGTTGTTTTGAATATTAGACATGAGAAGACAAACTAATCATTGACAGAGGATCTGATCTCCCTCCCCCATATATCAGGTTTGCCACAAAAAAAAAAGATACAAAATCGCGAATGCAATTATAAGAAAAAGAGTACTAAAGATGAATATTAATACACAGGATGAATGGTGAATGTGCATTTCCATTAGACATTCCAGCTGTATTTTTACTTAAGCTAAGTTTACTGAATCAATAATATGTCAATTTTGTAATGTAATAATTTGTCACTTTGTCTTTAAAATTAGATTAAGCTAAGTATACTGAATCAATAATATGTCAATTTTGAAATGTAATAATTTGTCACTTTGTCTTTAAAATTATATTAGAGACTAACCGCATCTATTTCAAAGGAAACATGAGCTCAATCAAAAAATGTTTAGAACTCCATTTGATAAATTAATGCCGGTGTTTGATGTCACTTTTTTATATATTCCTTTAATGTTTTTCCTCCTTTTGAGCTTCTTAAATTGTCTTTTTTTCTTGTTTGAATGGTTTGATGATTTTGAATGTGTTAATGAGAGGCTGTCAAATTTCAAAAGTTGATGGAATTAATCTTTGTAGACATTCAATGAATTTACGATCATTCATTGATTAGTCATTCATTGATTCAATCTATCGTAGTTAATCATATTTTTTCCTTTGTTTATGCATAGATTTATGCAAGTATTTTCTTTCATGGTAAGTCGAGTTGCACATCAACTCATGAAATGGCCACAAGGCTACTTAGCTGCCCAAAAATGAAGCAGCAAAAGTTGGCCATATTTTGCTGATAACTTTCAGTATCATACATTCAAAGTTGATGAAGGTTTCGCATTCCAAATATATATATTGTGGAGAAGGTCATCAAGATTTTATTACTTAGAAGTTGAAGACATAAATGTGTCCTACTTGTCTCCAATACTTAGAAGGTGAAAATAACGCAACATCTTTTGATCCATAAAGAAGTTTATCAGCTATTTGGGCCTGTTAGAAAATGTTAAATCATGGATTTTCATGATCTGACAAGTTGCATCATTTGTAAACAGCACAAGGGCTGATTTGTTGCCAACATGAATTAACATAATCGAAATATATTTTACTGATAATTTATGAAGTGAGCGATGAAGGTTTTCAATTATTGACAGCCCAAGTGAAGATTGTGGAAGCTTTTTGGACAGCATAGATGGATAATACAACCATTTCAATAGGAAGATAACGAACAAAATCGGTAGAAGGATAGAGAATAAAGAAACATTCATGAGGTTCATTTTCTTCACTTGTTTCTGAATCTGTAAGTTAAAGAGGATTTGTCGAAGATATAGATATGTATGATGAAGATGTTGAAAAGCATTATTGTGAAAAGTTCTTGTTCCCTAGAAAAAGTACAGAAGTCAACATGATTCTATTTTCAAAGTCATTAAAAATTTTGAGAAAATACAAAAAATCTTTATTCACATTTATAGTTATTCTATATAATGTAATTTTCTTACTCATATTATAAATAATTACTAAAATAGTAATTTTATATAATTTTGTCTTTTTTTTAAACTAAATATACACATGTGCAATAATTGGACAAAAATGTATATTTTTTCTATTAAAAAAATTAGAAGAAATTAAATAAAAGAATAAATTTGTTATAATATTTTATTGTTAATCACGAAATTATTTTATTGTTAAATATAAATAATAATAAAAGATTTCAACAACTATGAAAGATGATTTTTTACAATTTTTTTCTCAAATTTCTTTATCATTTTTTTCAAAGATTCTCGAGATATAAATAGGTATTTTCAATGGTTGAAAATGAAGGTTCCCATTTCAATGGGAATGGATTTTGGATGCACAAAACACATCTTATAACCACTTTGACGATAATATAACTTTTAATTTAGAATATCTTGAAGCATGGCATTTAATTAAAAACATCGTGCGTAATTCGTGTGCATTTCCAGTAATCTATAAACCATTTCCAGTAATTTGTTAGTGTGCTTCATCGTGCTATCATTTATTCTTCCTTTCTTGGCATTGTGAACTAATTTGTAGGTATTGGCTCCATGCTGCTTTGAAGCTCAAGACCCTCTCTACCTCGACCCACGGGTACCTACGGCTACCTCCTGCGCCTTGCGCAGGCTTCACACCTAGTATATATATATGAGGCAAGTAAAGCATGCTCACTTACAATTACATTCAAGTTTGTTTTCTGTTATTGTCAACTGTGGAGATATGATTCATATATACTAACACCTTTCAACTTAACATTGACACATCAAGGTTGGAAAAGGATGAGTTAACTGTGGAGATATAATTCATATATACTAACACCTTTCAACTTAACATTGACACATCAAGGTTGGAAAATGATGAGTCAACATTACAGATATAGATATGTATGATAAAGAAGTTTTTCTCGAAGATGTGTTGATATATCAAAGTTGAAAAGATTTGTCGACATTAGAGATATAGACATATATGATGATGAAGATGTTTCCCTGGAAAATGTCTGGGAGGCTGTTTCGCTGGAAAATGTCTGAGAAGTTCTTGTACTATCTTTTTTTTTTCTTGTTCTCTTGTGCATAGAAAAAGTTACTCAGTCTCTTACATGCCAGCAAATCCAATTTTCAAAATCTTTATAAGAATTTGGAAAAATATAAAAATCCTTATTCACATTTCTATGAATTTTTTTAAAAGGATACAATTTCGGTACTCACATTATAAATAATTGTTAAATTAGTCATTTTATATAATTTTATGTTATTTTTAACTATATATCTATATGTGTGTGTGCAATAATATATAGGACGACAATGTAATTTTTATTAGATTTAAATGAAATTGAATTAAAGAATAAATTTGTATTTGTAGAGAAATTATGTTTGTGAAGAAATTATATTATTTTTAAATATAAATGATAAAAGCCAAATTTTCAATAAATTTGAAAGATAATTTTTCCTAAACTTTTCGGCCTCATTTTTTAAAAAGTTTTGAGATATAAATATGTATTTGAATTGTTAAAGGTGAATGTTCCAATTTCAATGGGAATGAATTTTGAATACAAAAAACACATCTTATTTTTTATAACTGCTTTGACTATTCATATAATATAACTTTACATAAATAGGGTAAAGTTATTACTTGGACTATTCGTATAGTGGACAGGTTATCAAAAGAATCCTTCAATATGTTGAGATGTCAACTATAATATTGAGGTTATCTTTTTGTTAAAATATAATTTTATCTCTTGTTTTTTTCTTGGATAGGGATTGAGTAAAGTATAACAATGTTAAAACAAATACTTCTTAGAATTGGTTTTACCAATTCCCAAGTTGGTTGGTACTTATGGATCAAAATGATATTCAACCAATTGGTTGATTGTTGTAAATTGAGATTGATTGTTAATGAAATTGATATCGTTTTGAATAATAAAAAAAAACATTTTGAAGTGTGACATCTAATTAAAAGACGTGCGTAATTCGTGCATGAAGGAAACAAACACGAATTGGAATAGAACTTTGCCTCTGTTTATTTTTAATAAGCACTTGAAAAAAAATTAATTAAATGGAAGAATACATGTAAAGTTCTCGTGAAACTTTAATACAATAAATTATTTTCTTCATCCAATAGATGGAAACTTGTTATTGACGAGAACATACATTCTTCTTTTCCATTCACGTGTGATTATTTCAAATGCTTTTTCCATTGATTGTTCAAGAATTTTTTGGTCAGATCTTGATAGTTTTTACAGAATAATAGTAGGCCAATACTTTAAATTTTAACATTGTTATAAAACACGCTTCTCACAATAAGTATAAACTAAATACATTTTTTTTTACTATTACGTGTCTATGTAATTTACAAGAAAATACGTGTCTCACACGTTATTAAACGCATGTTCTTTATAATTATATATCTATAGAAATCACGTATTTCACACAAAATCAAACATATTTACTATTACGTGTCTCACACGTTATTAAACACATGTTCTTTATAATTAAAGTAATGATTGGGGGAGTGAAAAATTAGAGTGAAAACGTAAAGTAACTGACGTGGCATGTATAAAAAGACAAACTAATCCTTTACCCATTATGGTTCACTCATCATTTGGTTAGGGTATTAGTTTGTCTTTTTATAACTACCACGTCAGTCACTTTTGTTTTCACTCTAATTTTTCACTCCCCCTATCGTTACTCTTATAATTATATATCTATAGAAAGCACATATTTCACACAAAATCAAACACATATACTTTATAATTACATTTCTTTTCTATTCTTTATACAGGTTTCTTTCATATGTTTTTATATTCTTTATACGTGTTTTTTTTCTTGTTTTTATATACGTATCTCTTTCTATTAAGTATTTACTTGTTTCTCTAAATAGAAATACTTCATCATATACATCTCCTCTGCAAGTAAGACACAAATACATGAATTTTCAAATATATATTTTACAATAAAGTATATTAAACCACATCCCTCTTTTAGCAAAATATATTAATTAAGATATAAATCTTAAAACTTTTATATATTTGACCGATTTTTTTTTATATTTGACGGGAGTGAAAAAATATTTAATTATATATATATTTATATATATATATATATATATATTTATTGACTCATTCGTATATAAAATTTCGAAGTTACTAAAACAACTCACAAAATACGTGTTTCACAATAAATAAAATAACTCCCTAAATCCCCAATTAAATATATCATACTAACTTGAACACATGTTTTTCGTTTAAGTGAATTTTAACAGGGTGTAAAATTTATGCGGATGATCTTCATGAACCCTTTTTTAGGCACCCATCATTGAGTGTCATATCCCACTCATATTAGATAATTAACTAAAACTCTTAAAACACGTAAAACAAAATTAAATGCACTAAGATAAATCTTTCCATAACTCATCAATATCATTTGTTTAAGATTATCTTTTCTTTATTCTGAAAAATAAAATAAAATTAAAAATAAATCTACAATTATTAAATCATAATCCAAATGTGGGTGAACTCAAGGAAATTGTTTCATTAAAATCAAGATTTAAAATAATAAAATATCACTAAAATTAAATCTATAATTATTAAACCCTACGCCAAATATTAGTGAACTACATTATTTCAGTAAAATTATGAATTAAAAGAATAAAATATCACAAAAATTAAATTTACAATTATTAAACCGTACCCAAATGTGAGTGAACCTAAGACATGATTTTAATCACTCAATAAGATATGGTAATATTATATCAAGGATTCCATCTTTCCGATGTTATGTTGGAGGGGAGGAATTTATTATTTTGGTGATGTTTAAGTTTTTTTTTTCACGACAAATCTAGTGTTTTAATTTTAGGTTTTCATTAATTATATAGTATAAATATGGTGTATTATTATTATAGTGAACATTACAAAAATATTTACATAGCACTCAATGACAAATGGTTTATCGTGATCTGATGAATGTTTTTCTCATTTTAACAATATTTGATTCACAATAAATCAAATAACTCCCCAAATTCTGAATTAGTGTTTCACAATAAATCAAATAAATCCCCATATTCTCAATTAAATATATCATAATAACTTGAATGTATACAAACACATCTTATTTTTTTCATAACTTTGACCATTCGAATTAAATAACTTTACATAAATACTGTTAATTTATTATTTTGAAGCATGAGTGTTAGTTATGGTCGTGCGTAATTCTAATTCGTGCATGAAGGAAACAAAGGGGAATTGAAACAGAACTTTGCCCAGTAAGACAGGTAAATTAGGTCCCTAAATTAATGTGATTATTAATAACTTTAATAAGTTGATTTATCCCAATCAAACTCCAAAATATTTTTACAAAATAAAATGCAAATTTTTTGGTGGGATGATAATTAGACTTAGTAATTATATTATAGCCCTTAAATTTTAAATTTTTTTAATTACCTCCTGGAAGAATATAGAAAACATCCTCAATAGCTTTATTCTTTGCAATCACGCCTTCAAAAATTATTAAAAAATAACCATTAGAAATTATTTGTGAGATCCATAGTTGGTAGTTTAATTATTCTATTCTTGTCTCTCGGATTTAAAATTATTTTCAAATAGGTCCTCCAGCAATTATTTTAAAATTATTTATGAAATTTATAGTAATTTATTAATTTAGTAAAACTTAATATTTTTATTATTTTTTCAAGTATTTTTATCAATTTAATTTGAATTCAAAATCTTTTTCTAAAATAAAAAATATCATGTGTGTTTTAATTTTGGTAAGATCATTAATTTGTAAGCAGAAATTACGTTTATTACTCATAGTTCGTTTTAATTGCGTTAATTTTATTACTATCATCAATCTTTACATTCTATAACTTTGTAACATTGATTAGATTATGTAACTTCACTTCTTCATAAGTAAGAAATTTAATGGTATTATCCTTTAATTAATGCTAAAAGTATCCCAAAATATTCATTTTATGGTGCACTTTGAATATCCATTTTAGTTGCTCATTCTTAGGGTGTTATGATACATATTTGATTGATTGATTGATTGAGTAGAATTTAATTGGTGCAACATGACTACACATTATTGATTGAGTTCAAGATTGCAAACTTGGTTGGATAACTTTTTTTCTTTTAAATTGGCAAACCATATGCACGAGTGGAATGCCTGTCAAAATGTATTAATAACTCAAAAGCCCTAAAATAGATACAAAATCGTGAGATGGGATCTGCTGTCCAATATTATTTTGTCTTATCCTATCCAATATTAAAACTATGTCGTGCGGTTTACTCGTATTTTAGTTAGGGTGTAATAATTGTAAATTAATTTTACTTCTTAGACCTTACTTTTAGTGGAATTACATAATTTTGAACACTATAGATAATAAGACAGAGTTAAATTAGACAGCAGATCTGGTCTCCAAAATTGTCCTAGCAAAAATGTTAGCAAAGTATCGACAATCTACCAAAGCAAATATTTTGCTCATGACATAGAAACCCTTCCAACTAGAATTAGAGGCTCATTTAGAGTAGATAGACTCTTGGATTAGGAAAATTAGGGTTGAACAATTAGGGACTTTTCTTTACAGCTCTTAATGTGTGGATTTACAATTTGTTCATGAAAAAATATAACGGACATGTATGTTATACAATAGAATATAATCGACACATATATGTTATTCAAATTATTTAGTTAACCATGATTAGCTTTCTTTTAGACTTTTTTGATGAGTAGTTTTTCATGTGTTTAAGTAAATGTTAATGATTATCTTGCAATATGAGCTGACGGTGATTTTGTGTCATTTATTATTCATTTGAAAAAGAATTGGTTCTCTTTAAGTTTGATGTGGTTTGCATTTTTTAATCCGTGCTGCTATTTTATACTGTAGAATGAATGTGTAGTACATGTTTGAATTAAATCTGAATTGTGAAGATGGCTGGTAAATGGTGATGATAGTTAATGTATGCAAATAGTTTGCGCCTTGTGATCTTGTAGATGGATGAGTTTGAAAATTTGAAGGTGTATACTTTTGGAAGATTAGACTGTTTGCTCATTGTTGGGATGATCTGTAGTTCCCATATTATGAAAATGGCGATTAGTTATGTGTGATTTTAAGGAGGATTCTAATTTTTGGCTATTCCCATTTGCAAAGGTACTTGTAGTACATTCAGTACGTCGTGAGTCTAGTGACTTCTATTGAATTTCTTGCCATGGATTTATGATGTTATACATATATTGCTGTGGTATTATTTCTTCTTTAAAAGTTCATACAGACCTTCTTTTCATGTGCATTCCATTCTTTTAATTTAGACAATATATGACCCTTTTCATTGTTTACAATTTAGTGGTTGATACCGATGATGAAGGATGAGTACTCTATGAACTATTTGAGTAATGGAGGATGAACTATAGAGAATGTGTTGATGAACTTTTAGATTTATTAACTATTTAGTTATCTACTTAATTAGCAATGACATTAGTTTGCTTTGCATTGTTGAAACTATAAATTGGTTTTGTTTTGCATTGTTAAAACTATGAAATATTATAATCTATTTTCATTAAAAGAATTTTAGGTATTACTATTGATAATTTATTTTAGAATAATTTTAATTTTTGTGCTTATTATTAAATATGATTTGAAAGCTAATATACTAATTATATTAATATTATTAAAAAACTATTGGGCCACTTATTAAAACAACTTAAAGTGTTATAATATCAATTTATTTACCATTTCATGTACCTAATTTCAAGTGTCCTAATAGTCATAAAAATGTCTCCGTTTGGATATGGTGTTTTTTGATTTTATTTATGAAATGATTTTATTGGGATTTGTAATGAGAAAAGGAATATTTATAAAATGATTAGATGTGTTTGGATTGATAAATTTGGTTGATTTATTGAAAATTGTGTATAGAAAAAATTATTATTATATATATATATTATTTTACATATTTTTATATAATTAATAATTAAGTTAAGTAGGACCCACAATAATTACTTGTACACATGTCGTTCAGCAAAATCTTGACTTTGAACCACCAGGAGGACCCACAACATGTTTTGTGCCTTTTCTTGGCTCTGTCAGCCGAACACTATGCCATCATTATATATTTGCTGTGCATCATTGGGTTGCAGAGTGATTTTGACATTTTACAGTGTATATATATTTAATAATATATTAGAGAATTTATTATTGTGCACTTTTTTTTCAATCATGAATATGCAATTTATGAAATTCCTGGATGTGGCCAAGGACACTATTTTGTTTTGTTTTACAAATTAATTGAAAAATTAATTTACCTAATATTGTGACTAATTTGAAGTGTCCCAATAGGCATACAGGTGTTAAGTCTTCGGCAGGTCAAATTGACATCAATATGAAATGATATTAAGGTCACTGTCAAATTTGACCACTAAACATTAAAAATGATAATTGACTCACTTAGAACATGTGAATCTAGAACCACAAAATTAGGGTGTCATTACGTGACACATTTGAGTGTCGAGCATTGAGAACTTGTATGATCTAATTAGGTCACTTTAAAAGTGTCTCAATAGACTATACGTATCGAAACTTTTAAATGTGCTGTAATATTAAAAACCTAATGGGACACTTATTTGTGCCTCATTAGACTATTGCAAATATTTCGTATGGGACTTTATTTGGAAGTGCCCCATTGTCATATGAGCTACTTGACGAGGCACTTATAAATGATTCAATAGGGCTATTTTGTTGTAGTGATTGTAATGGAGGGTATTTATAATTAATTGTATTTCCAATAAAGGAAATGGTTTTCATAATATCTTGATTTTTAAAAAAGCGACAATAGATTTTAGGGTTATCTTCAATTTACCCTAATGAAAGATGGTCTTTAATCACTTTGCCCCCATAAAAGATTTTTATTAACACCTTGCACAGTTGACTATCAATTAAAGATGCTAATGGATAACATCATTAATTATTAATTTTAAATGACAATTTTATCCATCAATAAGAAATAAATTAAATTCTATTTCTCCCTCTTATATTTAAACATTAATTTCAATTTATCTACTCCATAATTTTGTATTAATACTTAAATATTATTAGTTTGAGGCATAAAATATTTGATCAATTTTTTTAACAAAATAAGATACTTGTTTTTTTTCATCTTTTTTCTTTTTCTTTTATTTCATCTTCTTTTATATAAATAAATATGTCAAGTTTCTTGTAATTTATGATTTTTTTTACTCATTTTAGTTTGTTGTGTCTTTATAATATGATTGTTTATCTTATTTGTATTATTGACAATTTAAAGTATTGGATTTAAATTATATTGAAATTTTTTTATTAATACCTTATTATAATATATTAAAGTAATCTAAACAACATAAATAAAGATATATAATGACAAAATTAAATAAATAAAATAATATTTGGCTTTATAGTGTAAGGTGTAATATTGATTATAAATATATAGTTTTCCTATAGGAGATATGCTTTTATATTTAAGTAAATTTAATAAAAAATTCATTCTCTCTAAATTAAAGATCCATAGGTATCAGAGTGGTAAAATAAAATATTTCATAAATTTTTTATTAAGAATTAAAAAATTGGACAAAGTATGTATTATTTTATTACATTTCCAAAAAATTAAATAATTCATATGAGAGGTTTTTATTGACCAAGTACATTAAAAAATAGTTTAACAAATTATAAAAAATAGGTAAACCGTATCCAAAATCTAAATTTTTTAGTAAAATTATTTATATTATTATATTATTTAAAATAATAATAAGAAATTTAATTTGTTAAAGTGTATATAAAGCAAAAAAGAAAATAAAATGATGATAAAGTAGGATAAGATTTTCAGAATTAAATTTAAGGGTAAAATAATCTAAAATAAAAAATAATAATTTTTTTAAGGCAAAATTTAAACTTTTCATTTAAATATAGTAACAGAATATCCTTATCGGTGCAAAGTAGTAATAAAAATATTTGATGGGGGCAAAGTGATTAAAGATTATCTTTCATGGGGGTAAATTAAAGATAACCCAAAATGATAGTATAAAAATATGCATTTATAGTTTTTGAAAATATTTTAGTTTCTACCCAAAAAAAGACAAAAAAAAAGACAAATGTGGTCCCAAAAATTTTAGGCCGTGACATTTTTAATCTCTAATGATTTGACCATTGATGGACATATACTATTTCCATTGGTCAAAGGAGAAAATTCGTTAATTGTCTTATATTAGTTACAAATTAAAATATTGGAGACTAAATTGGGTAGTGAAAAATTATTAGGGACCAAAATTAATACACCCCTAAACTTTAAGGACTAAAATTACATTTTTCTCTAAATCAATTATGAAAAAATACGATCGAAGTACATAAAAATAAAGAGTAAATTATAGAAAACTCCATCATGATTTCAAAAAATTTTAAATTACCTTTCTATGAGTTAAAAATTTACAAATTACTTCTAAATGGTTGTCTTTTTTGAAAAATGCACAAATATATAGAAAACTACTTGTGATTTGAGAAATTTTCAAATTACTTTCTTATGATTTAACAATATACAGATTACTTCTTTTGTTTTTTTTTCTTCAAAAAACACACAAATTTATGAATTTTAAACATTTACTTTTCATATATCTATCTAATCCAATTCCTAAGCATACTTTCCTATTCCCGATTCCAAGTGAAACGGACAATATCCTTTTCTTTAATTATCAATTTTTTCATACTCTTTAAAAAAAACAAATCATACAAAAGTAAATTGTACAATTTTTAATTATAGGGAGACAATTTATAATCTAAAAACTTTCTAAAACACAGAAGAGTTTATTTTTAATTTACTCAAAAAGAAATAAATTGCACGAATCAAAGAAAGAAGAATTTGAAATACCCATAGAAAATCTCATGTAACATAGAGAATGGATAGAAAGAGTTAATATAATTTTAATTACTGTTACAAAAGTAGTACGAAACATCATAGAAATGCATGAGAATACACCTTCAGGACAAGTGAAAAATGGTAAATAGATATAATGCACAAGCATAAGGTTTAGGTAAAGTTTCTTGATCAATCTCCCCTTGCAATCAAAGTGAGCAAAAAATCCCTGAAGTTCCCATTGACGGACTGTTCAAGTTTTTCTGATAGTGAAACTCCATATTTCTGATGATACTCTTCTTTGATAAGTTTCAAATCAACATCCGCCCGAGTAACAATCACTCTTGTCAAGCATCCTTTTCTATTATCATCCCCAGAACTTTTCAGGGATACATCCAAAACCTGAAGAACATCAAAATTGAACTTGAGAAAACAAAGTTTTCTTTTACTTAAAATATTTTTTTGAGTTACGATAAATTAAATATCCCACCTCAGTAAAGTATGTTTCTGGCTTGCAGAGGCATTGGATAATCTGTTTGAGTAACAACTGATCACCAAGATCCTGAAAATTAATCGAAAGAAGGAAAGTGCGATTAGTCCCAGATGTGAGAAATCAAATGAGATCCATTTTAAAGCTCAATTTATTCATCGTAATCCCCCACTAAACTGAAAAGGGAAAATTACAAAAATCATTATTTTCATTAGTCATATTTAAAATGATGTAATTTAATTAGTCACATTAAAAATTTTATCAAATTTATCTTTTCATCTTATTCCATTTGATTTTTTAACCGAAAGTATGTACGTGTACGTCATCTGACGATAACATGTAAATATTTTCGTTAAAAAATTAGATGGGGTTAGATTAAAAAATTAATCTAGTACAAATTTTCAGTATGAGTGATGAAATTGCATCGTTTTAAATGTGTGTGATAAAAAAACGTTTTGCTAGAAAAAAATCCAATAGATCTTTTATTACATTTTGTATTATATTTTATGGTTACGCATCATATGTCTTTAACACTTATATATCTAATTCACTAATCTACACTTAGCGTATTTCTATAAAATAAAATATATAATAAAACTGTAAATGAAACAGAAGATCCGAAGTGAAGAAAAAGTGGAGGACATTTTTTGCAATTTTTCCAACTGAAAAAAAACATTCGAGTTTTTTTTAATACTAGAAAAACATGTGAAACAATTCATTTCTTACCTCATCCAAGTATTTGCCACTGATTTCCTTATAATGCTTATAAACTGCCTGCAGATGAAGCTTGCTTCTTGTAGTCAGTATACTGACAATCTCTTCCTCTTCAATGGGATTCTTAGCAGCATCTTTTATGGCATTATACAGGATCTTGGCTTCAGATTTTGCCACTTCTTCACTGAATTTTGGACCTTCATAACGATATGCACTTACTAATCCAACTAAAATCTGCTTAATGCACATGCAAAAATCATATCGATCATCAGATAATTAAATTATACAACAAGAATTCACAATTCAAGCTTATTAATAAAAATCAAAGTAATAATTGCCAAAAGCATGCATATATAACAATCACTGATGTCTCTCCAAAAAAAAAAAAAACAGTCTTATAGTCTTAACTTTTAAGGCTATTACTTCTTATACGTGGAGGTACTATATACATCTTTTATGTAGAAAAAAATTTGAGAAGTTAAATCCTAGAAAAGAGAAGTAACAAGGAGTTCAAATAATTAATTAAATAAACTGCAAGACAACCCGAAAACAGGTAGGACAACGAAAAACATAACCATGCAAGTTGGACAGATCAATTATCATATTGATATTCTATTTTGCCAAGTCTTCAAATTAGATTTTCGATCCAAGACTGTCTACGCAACTGACAGTTTTCAGTGGTCCAGTATCCACATGTCTCAAAAGAAAAACACAAAAATTATTATGAGAGCATTTCATGTATGAGACGTGATACGTGATTTATACTTTATACGTTAATACGCTAATTTTTTATACGTTATATGTTAATATTTAATATTTTATATGCTAATAAGCTAATTTTTTATACTTTATTATTTATAAACTATTTTTTTGTACTTTATACGCTAAAATGAAATTCATGCGCAAATCTTATATATAAGACGGTCTCATAGGAGAATGGCTCAAAGAAAAGAAAACAAAAACAAAAATTGTGAAGAAAAAAAAATCCAAGTAGCCAAAATTAATTGTGAGAAAAAAAGGTTTGTTCATGATTTTATCATTATTCGCATATTAATTTGGTACAATGTGCATAGCTTAGTTTAGGAAGGGGTGCTGGTTTCCCGTTCAAACATCAAAGCAGCCCACCAGCCGGGTACAAATTAAGAAGGGAGCGCAGTGGCTCAAAATTTTTAAATTTATATTTTCTTTATGAAAAATTTAAAACATTTATTAAACTTTTAGAAAAATTAAAATTTTACCCTTTAAAAAAATTAAAACATAATTTTTATTATAATATTATATAAGGGTAAATTACTTTAATTTCCCTTTAATTTAGAAATTTATTTCATTTTTGTCTCTATTTTTTAAAAAGTCTCATTTTGTCCCTCATATTGTACTTTTGATTTTCAATGGCCATTTTTTTTACTTTTTATAGAAAAATAAATTCAAGACCATGTGATATGCATATGTCTTATTCTATCAATTTATGTCATATTTGTCATATATGTGTTAAATAATTGTTTAATATATTTTAGTGAGAAAAAAAATAGACGAATGACAACTTAAAATCCAAAATAGTAACATGATGATAACAAATAGAACTTTTTAAAAGGATAAATATAAAACCAAAATAAACCCCAAATTAAGATACCCAATTAAAGTATTTATCCTATGGGCATTCTCCCGTAATACCGTTTCATATATTAAACTTACGTATGAATTTCATTTTAGCGTATAAAGTATCAAAAATTACCGTATAAAGTATAAAATATTAGCGTATAAAGTATAAAAAATTAGTGTATAAAGTATTAAATATTAGCGTACAACGTATAAAAAATTAACGTATTAGTGTATAAAATATAATTCACGTATCACGTCTTATAAATGAGATGGTATTACAAGAATTTTTTTACTATCCTATTATATAGTTCTCCTATAAACTCTACTTTCTAAAATAGCCACGGTAACCATCTCAAGCACGACAAGCAGAATTGCAAGAGTGAAACTAAAAGCAAGAATTCTCTTAATCAAAGTTGCAAACTTTGCCATTTGTGCCAACCCTTAATGATTAGGAAAAAAAAAAAATTCATTGAAATGTTAACTTCTTCAGGAGCTCAACACATAAATGCAAGTGAGCAGAATGTTTTTACTTTTTACCTTTTTCTCAAAGCTGTGGATACTGAAGGCTATGTCTTCCTCAATGGAGCGTTCAAAGAGGGAATGATAGGCTCTTCTTGCTCCCAACAGCTCTTCTGCTGATCTCGTACACGCAATTTCTATGAGAATGTTATCATACTGTGGACCCTTTTTCACAGCTTCACTTAACATGCGAGCGTCTCTTTCCCATGGATGCATTGTCCAAAGCACCACTGCATCCTGACAAGTTCATCATGAAATGGGCTCAGACTTTGTTTGATTTGCGTGCCATTTTTTTTGTATCGATTGATTCTCAAATAGCTCAACTGGTTAAAACATTATACTGATTTAGATTCGAGTATTCAACTCTCTTCCCCTATTGTATCTTAACTTATCTATTTATAAACTACTTTAGTAAAGAATTCGGTGTAGGCACTGAACATTAACTGCCTAATTAGGGACTAACTTAAACAAGTCAAGTCCATTTATATGAGATTTACAATTTACAGAATAAAAAATGAATGGGTAAATGGCCAATCATCCCTCAATAAAGGGATATGTATCATTTTGGTTTTCAATCTTAAAAAAAGAAGCTATATTTTAGTTGTTCAAATTAAATTTTGCTGCACAAATGGTTTCTAAATTATTTTCTATTTATTTGACAAGTAACGTCATTTATTATGTGGCACAAAATAATATCGTTTTGAATGATATATAGTGTCACATGACTATTGATGTTACTTATTGAATGGATGAAACATGAGTTACTTGGGGACCATTCATGCAACAGAACTTAGATTGATTGATCCAAATATAACTTTTTTTAATTAAGAATGATACTTACCCAAAAAAATGAATATATCAAATATAATTATGTGTACGCTTCAAATTATATCATCCGGTGGTAAGTGTGCAGTTGATAGTGTTAATTGCACTTTCTCAAGGTAAAACTAAATAATTAAAAAAAAAGAGTTAAGTGCAAAAAAATCCTCTTAAATTATGTTTTTATGAAATCCCCCTATGAACTTTTAGTTATAGTACTTTGCACCCTCAAACTTATTTAAACAGGTAAAAACCATCCTCTCATAAAGCCTACACTTAGAAATTTCAAGGAGAATTTGTGAAAGAATCACAGTTTATGAGGGTTTTTTTACAATTAAATATTCTTATTTTAAAAAAAAAAACATTTATGTATACATTTGTTATGTCCTTATCTTTCCGACGTGTTAAATAAGTTATATATTGAAAGCTTAATCCAACTGCTATACCAATAAAATTAATTGCTATAATAAATACAATTTAATATCATAACAACCCCTTCAAAAAGAAATATCATAACAATATAATAATTCATTTATGAATTTTATTAATCTGCTACCTTGAAACGTAAAAACTCTTGGTGGAGTTTCTGGATATGCCGATCATCCCATCTCTGGAATTGGCGTTCATCCTCTATAAAGATTTCACGAGTATTTTTTCTGAAAGATTGCCTCTGCTCTGGATGCCACTTGCCCAGTATTGAAATTAGTGACTTTTCATCAACACCGAGTCCTAAAAAATTCAGAAAAATATATAATCAAAGAATCAAACAAATAAATATAAAGAAATAAAAAACATTTAATTAATTGGGAATTAATTCTCTTTTTTATCTTGGGAAAACACATCATTTAATTGGATATTATTATTCCAGCTAATAATTAAAAACCATAAATTAGTATTTTTTTTTTCCAATGTTTGTAGACCCATAAAAGAGACAGTGATGTTTTAGAAAGTCAACGTGTGTGTGTATATATATATATATATATATATATAATATATTTATATATTGGATAAGTTTTTTAAGTGTATACTTTGTAATATTTACATTAATAATTAAGCAACTTTAATAAAACAAGAAAAGGTCATTTTTATTTTGTGGAAGAATTAATGGTGGACAGATAAGTATTGGAGTATTTCTTTTTTGACCAAATAAGAAAATTATATATTTTTATCTGTAGATAATTAAATGTTCAAATAACAATTTTTTAGGTTAAATATATGATCAATTGGAGATTAGCATGTGTATAATATTACAGTGCAAAAAATATAAGTAACATCCAAAGACTGAGTCATGGTACAAATTTGATCAAGCACAGCTAGCTAAGCCTTCGACTAATACAAAATTTAACAAACATGAAGATCATCAAAAATTCAATGCAATCCAATGGTTTTGCTTCAATTTGAGAAATATAAACAATCCTTAAAACATTCCTTTATACTTTTCTAAGTAATTGGAAATAGACAAGAGAAAAAAAAAATGAAACATTTAAGTTGTATTCCTGTAGTTGTGAAATTTATACTTTAAAGAGGGAAATTAAGAAAAAAAAATTTGACAAAGGAAAAAGATTGTGGATAACTTAGTTGACTTTCAAAATAGTGAATAAAGAAACAGTAATCAGCCTCTGTCATTAGGGATGAAGAAAATTTTGAGAACAAGAAACACAAAAGACAAATGAGAATTATAACAACATGAACAGCTAGTTATAGTAAAAATTGCAACTTGCACACAGAAAAAGGATTGAAGTTGATGAAAAGCTTCAGAAGGAAAAAAAAAAAAGCTTTTGAAAACTGGGGATGCAATGAATTAATCTGAGTAATAGCTTCCCAGAAAGATAGGTGAATTTTATTTCTTTTTTTTTGTCTATTCCGTTAAATAGGCTAAACACTATTAAGATATGTGTGCAATATTTTAAATTTGCTGTTTTTGCCAAAAATGAAAAGGAAAAAAAAAAGTCCAAAATGTTTCATTAGTGTGTGTGATGTGGTGACGAGAGACAGATAGATGAGGGAGAGGAGAGAAGTTAAAAGACCTGTGAAAAGCTATTGGTGAGAGCTCCAACTTCATCAGCCACTGCCATGTCTGTGATTGGTTTAGCTTTTGGTCAGAGTTGAGAGAAAGTTTAGAGAAAGTTGAGGCAAAGAGTTTGGGAGTTTCTGTTGCAAGAATTGTGGGAGACTGAATTCTTACTGGGCTTAATCAATAATGCCACAACTACAAAAACAAAAAGTTGAGATCTAAACCTGTAAAGCCACATTAGAATAAAATGACTCCAATGTCCTTTGTAGTCAAACTTTATTTAATTTGAATTTAATTAGCTATGCCATAAATATAGAGTAATGATTGGGGGAGTGAAAAATTAGAGTGAAAACGCAAAGTGAATGACGTGGCATGGATAAAAAGACAAACTAATCCATTACCCATTAGGGTTCACTCATCATTTGGTTAGGGTATTAGTTTGTCTTTTTATAACTGCCATGTCACTCACTTTGGGTTTTTACTCTAATTTTTCACTGCCCCTATCATTGCTCATAAATATATGATATGGTTAAATGCTTGGCACCAATAAGGCAAAAACAAAATAAATAAGCGATAAATTATAAAAAAAAATCACGGTTTAGGAAAATTTTAAATTGTTTTTTTATAGTTTAAAAATGTGCAAATTACTTTTATGTGGTTTGGTTTTTTTTTTTTTTTGAAAGAAATTTATAATTTATAATTTTAGAAAAATATATAATGCAATTTATTTCAAATCAGGCTGTGCTTGGTTGTTTAGAAATAGAATTGAATTAGAATTTAAATATTATAGAAACGTATTTCAATGAATTAAAAGTTTAAAATGTTTGAATTCCTTTGTTTGTCAAAACAACAAAATTCATATAGAATTAAATTATAACTTCAAATCCTTTGTTTAACTCCAAATCCTTTTTCACACACTACAAAATTTTTCACACACTACACATTTTTTCACACACTACACATAGTACACACATTTTCACACACTACACATTTTTTCATGCACTACACACTTTTTCACACACTACATATATTTTACACACACTACACATTTTTTCACATACTACACATATTTTACACATAGTATACACATTTTCACACACTACATATTTTTTTACACACTACACATTTTTTCACACACTATATGTATTTTCACAAGCTACACATATTTTACACATATGTAGTGTGTGAAAATATGTGTAGTGCGTGAAAAAATATATAGTGTGTGAAAATGTGTGTAGTGTATGAAAAAATGTGTAGTGTGTGAAAATGTGTGTAGTGTGTGAAAAAATGTGTAGTGTGTGAAAAAATGTGTAGTGTGTGAAAAATTGTGTAGTGTGAAAATGTGTGTACTATGTGTAAAATATGTGTAGTGTGTGAAAAAATATGTAGTGTGTGTAAAATATGTGTAATGTGTGAAAATGTGTGTAGTGTGTGAAAATGTTTGTTGTGTGTGAAAATGTGTGTAGTGTGTGAAAATTTGTTACTATGTGTAAAATATGTGTAGTGTGTGAAAATGTGTGTAGTGTGTGTAAAATATGTGTAGTGTGTGAAAATGTGTGTAGTGTGTGAAAATGTATGTAGTGTGTGAAAAATTGTGTAGTGTGTGAAAACGTGTGTACTATATGTAAAATATGTGTAGTGTGTGAAAATGTGTAAAATATGTGTAATGTAAATGCCTACTGTGAGGAAAGAATTGGAAATATCTACCATGAGGAAAGAATTGAAACTGCAGAATTGGGCCATTATCAAATTGTAAATGAATTCAAAATCCAAATTTTATTTTGTAAACAAACACAAGAATTAGAATTGGACCCCTTCTGAAGTTCAATTCTAAGCAACCAAACATAGCCTCAAGAAAGTTATATTTATGTATTGAACTAGATAGATGTACAAGATCAAGTATTTCAAATCTATATATTTTATGCGGTTTTTCAAAAAAAAAAAAAAACAAAAGTAACAAATAAGTAAAATGTAAAGGTTTTTAAACCATAGGATGATGATAACTTGAAAGTTTCCAAATTATAAGAGGGTTTTTTGTATTTTGCCCAATAAATAAATATTTTCGACATATATGAAAAAAAAAGAAAGAAAAGAGTAGCCATTGATGGTGAAACATTGCAGTAATCAAACATGATTATGATTATGATATATGGATTGATTTTCTCATTTTAGTATTGGAGTTTAGATTTCGTCTCATTAATTTTGATCAGAATTGAATTGATCTTGCCTTTAAAAATGTTAAGATTCATCTCAAGTGATATTTAAGATGGATGTAGTATTTGAATAATATTCTACATTGATTTTATAAAACATTACAAACTAATTAATAAAATCTTTGTACAACTTTACTCGACACTAATACATTTTAATTTGGATGCATTGGATATTTAATTAACTCTCACAACAGTTATTTCCATATGGTAAGTCCATTTTAATGTAAATGGATCATGACTTATACTCTTTTAAATTAAAACTAGGTTCACTCATATTTTGATAAGAATCTATTAATTGTAAAATAATTCTAATGATATTTATACTTTTAGTCACTAATTTTAGTGAAACTACATCGTTTTGAACATTAAATAGAATAAGACAGGATAATATTGAATAGAGAATCTAGTCTCTGTTATATTGCTATTTATAGTTTATTAGTTACTCAGAGTTCCTTTATAATTTTATTGGTTAATTACACTTTGTCATCCTATATTTCTAAAATATACACTTTGTCACCCTAAAAGTTACAAAATTAGCAAATTTAACAGTGTAAATTGGGCCCACTATGGTTTACAACTATTTGGACAAATACACCCTTATCAACATTTTCATTCAATAATTAATGCAATGCAAAGCTAAATACTCTATATTAACTCAAAAACATGTACAATACATTACTTTAATTTTCACTAATATAATAACAAATTTATTTACTTTAATTTTCACTAATATAATAACAAATTTATTTACATTAATTTTCACTAATATAATAACAAATTTATTTTGCATTATTAATTACTCTCTTCTCTACCTAAATTAAAATATCTTAATCTAAAAAGAGAAATAAGAGTGTTAACAGTGTATAATAATTTAGCAAAACGTGAAAAAAATCTAAATAAATCATATCAATGAAATAAAATTTTGAAGAGATAGTGAGACAATATCCAACGTCGAAACTCTTTTTCTAAGAATTAAGACTATCTATTAAAGGCTCATAGAAAAGGTAAAATCAACTTGTCAAATATGGGATATATTGCCATTTCTATGCCTTTTTCTATTATACTAAATAGGAAATTGAAAAGTTATTTATAAATAATTTATATACACACACAACGATTAGAAGTCTTTTACCTTTTTTTAATTGTTATTTTTTAGATTTTCTTAATAATATGTTTTATAGTTTTATAAGGGTCATTTCATACATATTTATAACGGTAGTTTGTTAGTTAACATATTGACTAGTTTATGGGTAGCAGAGTGTATATTTTGGAAGTATATGGTACCAAATTGTAACTACCAACAAAGCATAGAGTGGTAAAGTGTAATTAACCCTAATTTTATACCTTAAAAAACTTCAAAACTTTTGTTCCGAATGCGCTATTTATCAATAGTTTTGTATGAAAAAACACAAAAAAAAACAAAAATTCTCTGGAATACTTTGCTAGTAATATATTAAGTCCAATATAATACCACATTTTTTTCTTTTATTATAGAAAAGCTACCAAAATAGTTATTGACATTATAAGGAAAAATTTATTCCACATTAAAATATTACATTTTCATTTTAGTTACTGACATTTAAAAAATGCACCAAATTAGTCATTCAACAAATTTTATTAACTATTTTAACAGGGAAAACGCACGTTCACATCAACAACCACTTATTAAAAAGGTAAATGTAAAAAGTTGATTTATTCTTCAACTATCGGTGGACTCTTTATCTATTAGCAGTTTAGTATGAATAATTATGAAGTATTTTGTTTGACAAAAGAAATGAATTTTTCACTTTTACCGATTTATTAAGCGATAATGCCAAATATTGAGCCTCCTAGACATAATTTTTTCACTCTGCAATTGAATGTGTATCAAAACAGATGTAACACTTAGGGTCAATTATCAAAATTGCACAATGAGGCACTTCTATATGACTTATGACAGAGAGGTTAGGGAGAATTAGTAATAGGACTTATGAGTTAGGACCTACTTTAACACCGGACAGATTAATATACAGAAGAGAACGAATTTTGCAAAATACAACTTCCAAAGTATTATCATTATTATAGTGAAAATAAAATTCTATGAACATTTATATATTTATAACACAGTTCAAACTAAATCAGAAAAGATGTTGAAAATAATTAGAACTCCAAAAATAGCTTAAAATGAGCAAAACAATGAAATTTGGACGGAAAACGATTTTGGTTACGATACTGTTGATCTCGTTGTACCTTTCGAAATGCCTGGCACAATAATGATTTTGAACTCGTAACAAAAAGTTATGTCTATTTGACATTAACGACACAATTTCGACTGTTTTTTTTCTCTTTTTCAACGGATCTATGTGGCCCAAAACTCATTTTTAGCCCGTCCATATCATACTTCAGAGAAGACAACTGGAATGCATTTCATATGCAACCAACATTATCTAATATATGGGATATCCTTTAGTATATGGGATATCCTTTAGAAGTTATACTATTAAGTGCGAACCTCACAATTCGTCGTTCGCTGGACAGCTGCGCACACTGCTGACCTGTCCTCCTCTTTTGCTAGGTACGTGACCACCGCTGCTGACGTGTCCTGCTCTACTGGTGCGGATGAGTTTTAGCTTTAGGGTTTGCTCTTTTTTTGCTTTTACTTTTCTCTGCCGCTGCCGCTCTCTCTCACCTACAGGGCTTCATATCTTTTCTTTGCTTTTGCTTCAATACCTTCTGCCGCTTTCGCTTTTTTTCTCTCAAATTTTTTCTTAGCTAATTTTTTTCTGTAATTTCCTGATTCTTCCTTTCTTTTTTCTACTTTATTTTTAACTTTTCGAGATTCATGGTGAATATATTGGAGATTTTGAATTTTTTAGATTTTCATGTTGCAACTACTCTTTTTTTTGTAACAGATAAATATTTTTCTTTCTAATTTTTACTGTGAAGAGTTTGGCCAATAGCTTTTTGTCCAAAAAGCTGGAGGAGGGTGTTGACTGCTGAGAACTTGTTTTATTTGTCGTTGATTCTCCCTCTGGAGAACGAGAATTGGTATAATGGAGATGATGAGTATGCGTATGAGGACAAGGGTGAGGATGGGTTTGATTGGGAGAAAGAGATGAGGAAAAGAGTGAAGGAAATTGAGGAATTTAGGGAGTTAGAAAAGAAGGCTGAAGAAGTGCAGAGCAGAGTTGCAACTGCCCAACAGAACTAACCAATATATTGCATCCAAGATACCTTTTGTAATCTCATGAAATATTTCATTGATTGTACTACTTGTTAATGTATGTACGTTGACTGATTACTTTTATGGTTTTGAAAGGGTAAAACAGCCAACCCCAAAAAGTATAGTGTTCACCCGAATGCTGGCATTATTCTGCCTGGTTCCATAAGCAATGTCACTAGTAAAAATTCTTTCTTTAAAATATAGTTCATTGCGAGAGGTCATAGGCATGAGATTGTTGTTTACATTATCCTGAAACGTGCGATTTGTAGATTTCGAAGCTTGGTTGTTTTGATTATATGGTTTAGTTGTTAACTGCATGGGTATTAATCTAAGTCTTGTTTATGTTTGTTGTTAATATGCAGGCACTTAAAGAGATGCCTACTGATATGCAATGCAAAGATAAATTTTTAATCCAAAGTGTTGTTGTTCCTGGTGCTTCAACAGTTAAGGACATAAATCAGCAAACAGTGGGTTGGGTTTTATATGATTTTAAGTGCATGATACCGTTTCTTGACTTTGTTGGACTGTAATTTCATTTTGTTATATATCAGATGTTTAAGTTATTTTTCTGGACTCATTTGTTTTGTAGTTTGAAAAAGATAACGGGAAGGTTGTTGGGGAGTTTAAATTGAGGGTTGCTTACATTCCTGCCAATTTCCCCTTCCCCGGTTCCTGAAGAACCTGAAGAAGATTCTTCCCCCATGTTGTCTACAGTTAGGGATGAGGTTAAAAGTTCTTCGTTATCTGAATCTGTAAGTCTTCAAGGCTTTTCAATTTTTCTGCAGTGTGCATATTGGGCCTAAAATCATACCTTGTCCCATTAAATGTGCCAGGTGGCAAGGTCTCTGGAGGCTTCTACAGTCGAAGCATCATATTCAGAGGTGAACAAACATATATCTTTCTTTTACACCCAAAACTGTGGGCTGACTGTTGTTATTGAAGGAAGTAAACTTGAGGCTGCATTAGTCAAATGCACTTATAATACATTCTAAGCGATAATTGTGTTGCTTGTATTTGTGAAAATGAGTATTCCGAAGATAAATTTGCTTTGAAAGAGAAATTTTGGATTGAAAGTACACTCATTTAATTTTTGGTAGAAAGTAAAAGTTTTAACAAGTGTGCTATGTCATTAGATGCATTTTGATGAAATAAGTCTTTTGGTGACACTGTTTTGTGGTTAATTGATGCCTTTTTGGAATCTTCTTTGGAAATTTATAGAAGGAATGCGTACAAAAGCTTCTTCCATATCATTCTTGGAAATGTGTCTAACTGTTTATTATCCTTCTGATTTTTGCACCATATTTTTTTTCTTTTCCTTTCCCTCGTCACAGCGACAAGCTTTGTATTTTCTCACCTTCTGCGTTATTTTTTTCCCTTCAATTTTATGCCGTTTCACTGTTTTTGAGCGACGATGAGAATGGGAATGGGTATAATGGGGATGATGAGTATGACTATGAGGATGAGGATGTGTTTGATTGGGAGAAAGAGATAAGGAAAAGAGTGAAGGAAATTGAGGATTTTAGGGAGCTGGAAAAGAAGGCTGAAGAAGTGTAGAACAGAGTGGATGAGGAGTTTAAGGAAAGTGGGGAGGATAAGAACGAGACTGAGGAAGAGAAACATATGAGAGCCCAAAAAGAGCTCGAAAGGGTATGCTTTTCCTCTTTTTTTTGTTAATTTGAACATTTCTGTAGTACCTTAAAATGAATGATATTTACGTTAATGCCGTTTGTTGGGATTAATTATTCCAAATATTATATGGATTAAATACTGGTTGTTTTATTTTTACTAAGATATGCTTGTTATTTCCTGTGTTAGCTGCCAATTGGATGGCTAATCAGTTTTATAGTTTCTTTTATCGGCTTAACTTTGATTGGTTTGATCCTTGTGTGTAGAATGTTACCTCTTGTCTGTTAAGTTTGCAACTTTATCTTTTTTATGCTATTTCTGTTCAATGATCTGTTTTGTGAGCCTATTGTCATCATGCTGCCTTTGCTTTTGTAATGGTAGTTGGGTATATTTTGGAGATTGAAAAAGAAGAAAAAAAGCTTTGGGGCTATTTGGAAGTGTTGAATGCAAAACTTATGCAAATTTTCCATAACTAAATCTAGAAATCATGGTTATAATAGCAGTTTCTAAGTATGGACCTTAATGAATGTACAGCTTGCAAATTAAAGTATCAATCGGTAATCGGAATAAATGCTATACCGCTCAAATTGTTGAGTGGATTATGAAAATTATCTTTTGTTGTTTGATTATGTAAGGTAGTGAAATTTGCTACTATTACTGTTGACATTCTTAGTTAGTGCTAAAGCTGAAGCCTGTTCGTTGGTTTTGCTTGAGAGTAGGTAGCAAAGGAGCAAGCTGAATGGAGAAAAATAGCTCAGTTGGTGTTTGACTTGGGTCAGAGGACTTACGGGAAGGTAATTGCCATTTGCTTTTATGTTTTTGTCGGTTTTGTAGGATCTTTGTTTGCTGTGATAGCCAGACTTTCTCTTGGTATTTTGTTTGGCCTTTTTCTTTGAGAGATTTTCACACGTTTGAAGTTTTGGAAGCTATAGTGAAGAAAACAGTCCACGCGTCTGAATTTTTGGAAACAATAGTCAAGAAAACAGTAGATTTGGAATAGATCTGTAAACTGATGTGAATTTTTTTTTTGTAATTTTCTTTTTTTTGGAATTTCTGTGGTCTATCTAATTTTTTTATGGGATTTGTTTTCGTGTGATTGCAGAAAAATGTTCTTATTCAAGTAGTTTTTTAGAATTTGAGATGTACCAAGGATGGATGGTGATGAAGCACTCACAATTTTTTTTGCGTATCCTTTTTTTGTAATTTTTTTGTATGAATATAATGTAGCTTTACTATTGTTGTCACCGTGTTATTTTAGGGTTTTTATTAATTTGTATTGTTTGTTTAATTTTTTGTAGTTTGAACGTAATTGGAAAAAAGAATAGAATTTCTGTGAATTTCCGATCCTACATTTATTTTTCTGTTACTGTAGAACTGAAGTGAGCTAAGAAGTTATGAAATTACTGATTTTTAGTATATCTCCTTGTTAAAGTTTTTCATTTGGCAGATTTTCCTTCTTAATTGTAATGATTGTTATGACAAGTTGGTTGTTCTTGACTGAAATTGAAAAAATAGGAGTTTTTTGCGAATTCCAGCAGTGTAAATTGTTTAAAGATTGGAAAGAAGAATTGTCGACAATTTATAACTGGTAGAGATGATCAAATAGTCACTATTTGGTCAATTGGCAAACCTGCACCTTTGAGGTATAGTTCAAGATTCAATCTTTCTAATTGTACTCTTACCAGCAAATTGGATGAGCATTCTGTTGCTTGGTGAATGATTGTACAAATGGAATTAAAGGTGGGAAAAATGGTTTTCTGGGAAGTTTATGTGTTGAGTCATTGTTGCCTGAATTTTTAAAATGAAGCCTTTTTTGTTGAGAAAGGCAAATTTTTTAATATTTTTCTATTTTCTTTAACGTATTTTTAGTTGGATGAACCATTATAATTAATTGCAGTGTATATTTGATTTAGTTTTAGCTTTTGGATCATCATAAATTAGCACGGGAATATCTCACTACTTATGACTGGGTATTTTGATCTTTGATTTTAATTCACGTTGAACTGCAAACTTGGTGTCATGTTAAGCAACTTGGCATTAAGATAATTATAATTGGGAAAGTAGAGTTTAAGAGAAATGCCGTTTGAGTTTGGAGTAAAACCGAAGGCTTATGTGCTTTTGATTTCGAAAAAGTGAAAATGGCGTGATATATGTTAATTTGGAGATCAGAGGTGGTCTGTATTAGTTGAAATGGTTCTTGAACTTAATATTGCTCGGAAGAATTGGTCTAGACTAATGGTTCTGTGTTTGTTACTTCAATTCAGCTGAGAAATAATCTTAGTTAATCTGTCTCTAATGCTCCGGTGCATTACTTTTGCTTAATGTTTACCCTGGTGAAGTTACTTTTTAGAATTTGTTCATGTTTAGAGATTTCTAACATATTCCCTTGTCTTGATGAAAATGATTGGCTTCAACTGATTTGCATTTCACATTGGGAAAGTGGTTATTTTCACAATGTCTTTTCGCTGGAATATTATCGTGTATGAGTAATAGAAGTTGGCCTTTCTCATGCATGCAGATCCTTTCTGGTCACACAAGTCCAGTAGAATCTGCAGTTTTTGATTCTGCAGAGGTTTTAGTGGTTGCTAGAGCCTCATCTGATGCAATAAAATTGTGGGACCTAGAAGAAACAAAAAGTAAGTTGGTAATTTTTTTAAAGCTTCCTGTACCCTAATTTGGAGTGTGCTTATTACTTGGCGATGTGATCCTCTATCTTCAAAGTTTCAATATTGAATTTAGTAACTTATATTTTGGCTGTAATTCTGGTAAAGACACTTATTCTTTTTACTGGATTGACCATATGATTTCAGCATGCTGGACTTTGTCATTGTGTCTGTTCCATCAACTGCGGTGTATTATCTATCGGCTTGGTGATTTACCTTGAGCAATATTGAACATAGTTAATGATATTGTGACAGTTAAACTTTAAATACATGTAATGAACACTATTTCTTCTTGACTGTGAAAAAACATAAAAGATTGAAGAGGGTACAAATATGGGTATGTTCTGATGTTGCCTTTAACTTGAATTTAGATTTCTGCAAACATCTCAAGCAGCACACTGTTGAGCTGCAACCCTGTGTTTGTGACCCAGTACTAATCAATTTTTCATTACAAAGTTCAGGGGTTAGTGCAAATATGATATTTCAATCATTTACGACCCACTTTCAAGATGACCTCTTACCCATTCTTTTGATCTTTCTCTTTTAATACCTGTTGTGAGGAATAGATTCTAGCTTTTTTTGTAGTATCATTTCTAGTATCTAATCTTAAACTTATGGATGACAACTATATGAAATCTTTCTTCTGTTAGGCTTTGTTAGTTGGTCATTATGTGAAAATTTTAGAGGATTTCTCTACTGCACTCAGCAACATATATAGTAAACATAGCTCTTACTGTGATTATATTCTCAAGCTAGAAACAACTTGAATAGGATCCTCCAGTTGTTCTGGTAAGGGGGACATTAGATGTTCCTTGGATTATTTTTTGCCAGGCACCTTCTTATCTTGCTTGAATTGTATTAACAAAAGCAATCTCAAGACAGTGAGTTTTACAACCATTGTGTCTTGGAATTATTTTATGTGGAAAGTGGTGCGTCCCATACTTGGTCCACTTTTTATTGTAATGTTATTTTTATCTTCATGCCTTCAAATGCAATGTGAAATCTGTTATCAACTTTAACGTATTTAAAGCTTAATTATTACTCAGGAAGACAATTCTTCCAGGTTAATTCTTCTACCTTTTGTCTTTTCAAATGTGGGAAGAGAATCAAATGCACAAATCCTCAGGATGGTTACTGCTGGTGCAAATCAGGTAGCTTGCTGAAGATTCGGTACTTTCCTATAAAGGGTCTTTCCTGTTTTAGTAGCTTTTAATGTTAGAAGTGCGGAAGATTTGCTTAAGAGGCTTTGAATTTGTTCAATATTTTTTGTTTTAATTAGTGGATATTGAGATTATAACGAATGCAATGTATTTTTTGCCGAATTAAGTTCGTGCATGGAAAAATAAGAGAAATCTAGGGTTAGGAAAGAATTTTTGGGAAATCTTATGCATGAAGCTCTTGTATTTTTGGTATTGTATAAGTAGGTTTATGTTTACATATGAAATAGTTAATTCTTTAATGTGAGCCCATGACAAGTGATTAAGACCATATAATTTCTTTGTAGTATTTAAAGCTAACTATATAATGTTGTCGTTTAGGCATTGGTGTGGTACAATTTCATTCATTAATTTCTAAACATTTAGTGCTGACCATTTTAGTGCTTGATAATGGTAGAATTCCATTCATTAATCTCTGAAATGGTTAGTGATCAATAATGATAGAATGTTGAGGTTGTAACAATATATGCTGACCTAGAAATTTCAACTGCACAAAATGTCAATTTTTTTAATTGTATCTATGCAAATACACTTGTTTTGTCCTGTCAGAGTCTTGATGTTTATATAAGTGCTTGGAGTAATGTTGCTCCTATCACTAACAATTTCAATGCTTGATAATTTTTCTCTTTATGTATTAAACATTCTATCAATAATTTCTTTTGAGAAACAGAATCAAGAATGCTAGTTTTGAATTCCATTAACTTTTATATACTTTGCCAATTGGTATAAAGAACTCTTAATATATCAGTTTTGCACCACAGTTCATTACTTTAATGGATAAAGTGTATAATTTGTAGTAAGGTTCTATGCAATTCATTATGTTCCAATTAGCGTACCATTTAATGCTCCAAGTGGTGATTTAGTGTCAAACCAAAATCTTTCATAGTTTACTACTTTGAGTATTGGTCAGCATGTCTAATCAAATGTCTTTATTAATTGTTCATTTTTTTATGGAATTGGGAAATGAATTCCATGCCACGAATGTAAAAGGCCCGAGGAAATGTTTGCACAATTGTGCGTGTCTTGGCTGCATTTCCATTAAAATGAGAGTAGAACAAAGTTTCTCTATTTGTCTGATGGATTGAATGAAAGCCAACTTAAAGTTTTTGGTAGTCTTCACAAAACTTCAAGGTGGAGCCCAAACTGCAGTGAAGAGTTTGAAGGGGGATTATGACGCAACAACTCCAACCTACCAATACATTTATTTTCATATTTGGGATATTGAGTAATTCACCAAAATTCTAATAATTCAATAAAATGGAAAACATTCATGAAATTAAAAAAAAATGTGAATCTTTTTTAAAATGCATGCTACATTTAATACTTGAAACTCAGTGCAAAAATTACAAAAATGGTCAAAAGAAAAAGATAAATTTTTTTAAAAATCTCATCATCCATATTGTCAGTTGCATCATTTAATTCGTAATGTGCAGTAAACATGAAAATAAAATTAGAAAAAAAATCCAAAAAAAAAACCTAAATCTTATATAATAATAATAATGGGATAAACCTTTACCTCATCTTCTCCAAACCAATAAATCCTATTTTATTAAAAAAAATTAAAAATTCAAAAAATGTTATGTAATTATATATATTACACCTAATTTTACACACTATACATATTCATGCATGTTAAATACATTTTGACACATTATACATAGATATGTATACTACATAGATTTTTACACACTATACAAATATTAGGCATGTTTTTGCACATTATGTATAATTACACATATTAGAACACAATTTGCACACTACGTATATACACATATTAGACACATTCATATTAGACACATTTTTGCGCACTACGTATAATTACATATAGTACACACATTTTCACTCACTGTACATATTTATATATACTTTACACATTTTCACACAAATTTTATATTTTCACGTACTAAACACATTTTTACATCTACTACACATATTTTTAAACACTATATATATATATTTATTTATTTATTTATACATACTAACACATTATCACTCACAATACATGTTTACATATATTCTAAACTAATTTTGAAACACTATTCATTTTTATACATATTTGCACATAGTAAATATATTTTCACACACTATCATTGTTTGACAACTCATTAAGAAGAAAATCAAATAGTTAAAAATTAATACAAGTCAACAAAATTTGTTAACAAAAATATTCTTTTTTTCTCACAAACGTAAACAATTAATACAACATTTGTACACTTTTATACTGTTTACTTGGATTCATTTAATTCATAATTATATTAATCTCGCATATTATATTGAATGAAAATATTGGGCTTCCTAGGCTATTTCAATTTAAAAATATTCCTAATACAAAATTTTAAACAATAAACTTAAAGATTAATTGCACACAAACTTTTACTTAAAATTTATAAATTAATGTCTACAAATTTTCACACCATACATATTTATAAATAGTAAACATATCTTCATTCAATATAAATATATATTACATACACTATATTTTTACATATACTACACACTTTTTTACATATTATACATATTTATAGTTTACAACGCACATGTCACACGGCATTATACATATTTAGACAATTCATACCTTATACATATTTACATATACTACATACTTTTTTTACACTCTACATATATTTATATATACTACATACATTTTCACACATTATATAGATTTATACTTACTACGCGCATTTTCGTCAACTATACATTTTTATACATATTACAACATACTACTTACATTTTCAAATACATACATTACACATTATAAGATAATATATATTTTCATATACTATGCATATTTACACATTTTGACATATTTTATATATTTACACGTACTATACACCTTTAAATATACACTTTTTTGCATTGCATATGTGTAATATGTATAAATATATGTTGTGTGTGAAAACATGTGCGCTATGTGTATATATTTATACATATTACACGCATTCGCATACATGTTATATATTACCCATATTTTCACATTCTATACATATTACCCATATTATACCAATTTTCGCACACCATAGATATTTACCTATACTTCATAAATTATACATTTTTATTATACACGTTGATACACATTTTTGCACAATATTCATATGTATACATACCTTACACATATTCGCACACGATAATAATTAAACATTTTATGCACTAATATATATTTACATATTTTTACGCACTATACATATTTACACATTCAACACAAAATTTCAAACATATACATATTTATATGTACTACACACTTTTTCACCCACTATACCTATTTAGAGTCAATAAAAATGTATTTTACACATATTAACACAATTTTCATGCACTCCATATATTTATACATACTAAATGTGTTTTATTCACATTATACATATTTATACTTATTGCGTATATTTTCACAGTGTTTACATTTTACGTATACTATCACTAATCACAACACTATACGATTTTTTTATTTACCTCAAATATTATTTATATTATTCATAATATACACATTTTTCAAATAATATACATATTTACATATACTTTTACAATTTATAATATATATTTATATTGCGTATTCACATACACTTTACATCATACTTAACATACTTTACATATTTTCGCACACCTTTATATTATATACACAGGTTCACAATTTCTTGTATACTATGGCATATTAGCGCATACTATGCATACTATACATTTTTACAGCTACAAAACAATTTTTCACAAACTATACATTTTTATGCGTACGTACACAATTCACTACATTGTCGCACACTTTCGTTGTTTAACATTTAATGTAGAATGTTAATAACTCATTATTAAATAATAATTTATTATCAATTTTTAAGATTGCTTACTACAACTGAATCGTTTTTAATTCCTCATGCAATTTTTTTCCAGGCAAATGACACCCGCAGGGCGCGGTGTTAACAACTAGTTTCTATGACATGATTGCTCAGCTACCACTGATTTCATGGTGTTTTTTAAATTGGGTTCTGAAGAATTTGTGGAATAAAATAAAGCACAAGTCAAACTAATCAGAAAGTGTTGTTAGTGACTAAAAATATGAATTAATTCACTTGTCTTGGCTCAAACCTAACTTAATGGCCAATGTGAATAAAATGCAAGCTTTTTGTGCACAAATTAAAAGATAACTAAATTTTAAAAATGTGAATTAACGAGAAGATGTTTATCCCAGATAAGAACTCAGAATGACAACATCGTATTCAATTCATTGTCACTCTTAATTAGCCAGACTGTTCAAGCTTTTGGTATTTTACTTGATCGTCCATACTTGAAAGAGCCAATAATGTCTTCTCGTTTTATTTATTTATTTTTTCGTTTGATAAACCCTTTCAATTTACAATACACAGGGTTTTTCTCTCTGTGAGACTGTTTTATATATGAGATTTGCGTATGAATTTTAATTTAATGTATAAAATATTAAAAATTAGCATATAAAATATGAGAGATCTAGGTTAGATACGCAGTGTTCTAGTGTGTTGGAACACTAGGTGTGACATCGATAATAAAAGCGATAATAGACAATATTAAAATGCGGAAAGTAAAGAGATAGGAGGTTGGTAACGCAGTTCGGTAATCTGCCTACGTCTGCAGGGCCACGCCCAGATAAAACAATCCACTAAGTTCACAAGTTACAAGACACTCGGTCTGACACAAAGTAAGACTCCCTCTTATCTTTGACGCCGCCTCTTCCTAACTCCACAGTGAACGGATTGTGCGAGCTCCCCTCGACTTGTGTTGATTCCTCCTGAAATCTGTGGTTAATGCAAGATCCCCTTGCCCACAATGAAGACAAGATCCCCTTGTCAATGGCGACTCCTCACAGAATCCGTGGTTAATGCAAGATCCCCTTGCCCACGTTTGAACTCCTCCCAAGCTCCTCAACAACCTTCTCACGAGGCTGGATTATAATAAAGAACACAAAGATTGCATCTTCAATAATATTGCATTAAGATGCTTCAGCCAACACACTTTGATCAAAGACCTCCAACAAAGAAGTGTGTTTACAGTCTAATGAAGACTGAAATAAACATCAAAGCTCCACACGATTCAAACAATTCGCATGCCTTGCACACCTCAAAAACGTTTGGTGTGGAAAGATTATATAGGCACACCAAGTCTTCCCATGTTTATCTCCAAAATTATTTCCAAGTAAACCCCATAGAAAGATGGAAACATTTGTGCCTTCCAGGCTTATCTTTTCCAAAGATAGCTCTCCAATAATAACTTTCAAAAATACCAACATAAGCCCAAAAATATCAAGATAGCATTGATCTCCAAATCAATCTTCCTTGCATAGATTGATTTAATTTGATTTATGCTTCAAATAAGATCTTTCCTTATCTTACCAAAAAAATCAATGCCAATTAAAATAAATGCCACTGCACGTGTGCATTAACAATCTCCCCCTTTGGCATTTTTTGGCAAAATCAAAACTCCCCCTGTATGCTGAATTGGAAGGTTTTGAAATCTCCTCCTGAACAGGAACTAGGTAAAGAAACATCACTGCACAAAACATCGTGCGTGACACAGCAAAAAACACCTATTCCCAGCATACATTGTTTTAGGGATTACAAAACAAAATCCAAATTACTCCCCCTTTTTGCCACAAAAGGACAAAAGGGCACAAAACAGCAATAAAACATAACATATTGTCTTAAGCAATCATCAAAGAACGGAATATCAGAGTAATTAATTAGACTCCTCCTCATCATAAGGCACAAGGCCAACTGAATCTGCTAGTAGATGAACACCAGCAGCAGCTTCTGAAACATTATAATCTTTACCAGCATCAAACCCACCAGATTGGGCGCTGAAAAGGGACATGATTGTCAGTGACACCAGACGTGATACTAGGAGTGACACCAAGTGGGACATCTGGAGATCCAAGAACATCATCAGCTGCAGTTTTAGCCAGTGCATCAAACTTCTTCTTTCTTTCAGCTGCATCAGCTGCAACATCCTTAACAGTCTTCAAAGCTACAAGATCATCAAGTATCAAAGAGACTTCCTTCCTTCTCTTCTCAATGTCAATTTGCTAAGCCATCAAAGCTTTCAACTCATCCTCCAGCACCTTAATGGTGCGCGACAGTAAGATAGAGTTACCCAGCTCTTCTGTGTCAGAGACATCCTCTGAGACATCTTCCATGTCATTGACATGATCACCCTTTAATAGCTTGTAACTGATCCTGATTTCTTCCTTATCAGATTCCAGAATTTCTCTTGCTCTAATCACAGCATGTTGTGAAGACAGAATAGCATAAATCAAATATGGAAAAGGATAAGCTAGCCTCTCGTTTTTACAGTCAGCATGTTTCACAATTTGGTCAAACAAAAACTGCCCAACATCAAACTCAACAAAGTTTCCAATCTTAAACAGCAAAATGACCATTGACTTATTCACTCCAGTACCATGAGATGTAGGCAGCCAATTTCTCATAGCAATTTTATGTAGAATTGCATATTTCACGGACAACTGAGAAGCAGGAAAATCTTTTCCTCTTGGCCATACCCGTCTGACACCCCCAATGATATCAGTGATTATCGCGCTATAGTCAGGACTAAAATCTTCCACATTAGCTCAGTGGCTACCTAGATAGGTATTAATCACATCCGGAGAAAATTTAAACAGCATACCCCTCACATACACATGACCACCATCGGGGTGTTCAACTTCTTTCACAGTAGAGTCTAGATTGTAATAAAACTCTTGTACCACTCTCCTGACATAAGGCTTAATCCCCTTAATTGTCCTCCCTAAACCTTGGCTAATAAATTTGATCAACAAGTTTTTGGCAATCTTTGAAATTACCATCATGAATATTCCTTTCATTCCAAATATTCCTCCTAGAGACTTTACTCCATAAACCAGCATTATATTCAGACTTAAAATCATCCAGATTGACAAAGAGATCAGATAACTTACTGGTAGCATCAGGCGACTTTCCCTTTAGCATTGCCTTTGAGCGAGTGACTCGCTGAGATTCTGAAATCGGAGTACTCTTCTGGCGCTTTGGCTTTGGGAACTGAACAGGATCTGGGTCGAAAAGACTCTGATCATCATTATCATCAGATGGGACATTCTTTCTGACATCTTCTTCTTTTTCACCCCAATCTTCACCTGAAGAATCTTCATCCACAATTCGAAATCTCTTTCTCTGAGGCTCCACAGTAACTTTAGAAGCATCAGGTGCTTTAGGAGGTACAACACTTGTCTTAAATTGTCCACCACTTGCTTCTCCAAACCTAGTTCTCACACCGAATAGATCTACTGATTGAATGGGAGTGGCCATCTCCGCTTCTGACGACAAGTCAACCTCAGAACTTGAAGACTTCTCCTTTGAGTGAGAAGTATTACCATTTTCACTTGACGAACTTGGAGATGCAGGGGTGACAACTACATGAACTTCATCATCATCCATAGTTTCAACAACCTTTCTAACCCGAGATGAAGACTCTGATTGCGACATCCTGAGAATTTTGGATCACTTGACTTACGAAAAATCTCGGAGACTTTGATTATGTGCACACTGATGAAGACGGCTGAGAATAATTGAACACTTTGGGTAGTAGATACTCAGAAAACCAAAAACCCTTGAAATATCAAAAAGAGAAATATTTGCCAAAATTATTGCAGTCAGAGTTTACGTAACCGAGATCAACTCTTCAATTCCATATATTCAGCCGAGGAATCCCAAAAAAGTTACGTGTCACTTGCGGTGCTGACGATCAAAATCCTCAAAACATGAAATCCTCAGCTATAATGCCGCCTAAAAGCGTGAGGCGGGAAACCACGAAAGACACAATAGCTATTCTACAATATTTTTGTGTTTTCCATAATTTTTTATATTGTTATAAATACAAATACAATACAAAAGAAAAACTTACAACACTTGAAGAACCTCTTCATAAGACACAAAGGCCTAAGGTAGACCTTAGTTCTTCAAACCTTGTTCTATACAAAGCTTTGGTGAAAATATCAGCAATTTGTTTTTCTATCATCATATATTCCAAAGCAACGGTTTTATCCTCCACAAGAGATCTAATAAAATGATATCGAATATCAATGTGCTTTGTCCGAGAATGCTGAACAGGATTCTTAGAGATATTGATAGTACTCATATTATCACAGTAGAGTGTCATGACATCCTGTGTGACACCATAATCTTTAAGCATTTGCTTCATCCAGAGAAGCTGAGTGCAACAACTGCCTGCTGCAATATATTCTGCCTCAGCAGTAGACAAAGAAATAGAGTTTTGCTTCTTGCTGAACCATGACACCAAATTGTTTCCCAAATAGAAACATCAACCAGAAGTGCTCTTTCGATCATCTGAACTTCCAGCCCAGTCAGCGTCACAATAACCAACTAAGTTGGTGTTTGTATCAAAAGAATACCAGATCCCATAGTCAGCTGTTCCACTAATGTACTTGAGAATTCATTTGACTGACACCATGTGTGACTCGCGATGATTTGCCTGAAACCGGGCACATAAACCGATACTGAAGCAGATATCAGGATGACTAGCAGTTAGGTATAAGAGACTGCCAATCATACTTCTGTATAGACTTGCATCAATAGAAGTTTCCTTCTCATATTTAGATATCTTCTCATGAGTTCCCATAGGTGTTCTTCTTGGACGAGTATTCTCCAATCCAAACTTCTTCAACAAATTCTTGGCATACTTACTTTGAGAGATAAAGATACCATCGTTGCGTTGCTGAATTTGAAGTCCAAGAAAGTATGTGAGCTCTCCAACCATACTCATCTCAAATTCCTTAGTCATTTGAGCAACAAATTCATCCACCATCGCCTGTGACACTGAGCCAAACATTATGTCATCAACATATATTTGAGCAAGTAAGAACTGACCTTTAGCACGACGAATGAAAAGGGTTTTATCTACTCCCCCTCGCTCATATCCCTTAGCCAACAAGTACTGTGTTAGCCGGTCATACCATGCCCGAGGAGCTTGTTTGAGTCCATATAAGGCCTTCTTCAATTTGTAGACAAACTCGGGATTATGAGGGTCTTCAAAACCCTTTGGTTGAGCAACATAGACTTCCTCATTAAGAAAACCTTTGAGGAAAGCACTTTTCACATCCATTTGTTACAATTTGAATTTCAACACACATGCAATGGCTAGCAATAACCGAATAGACTCAGGTCTAGCAACTGGAGCAAATGTCTCATCAAAGTCAACTCCTTCAATTTGGGTGTATCCCTGAGCAACCAACCGAGCCTTGTTGCGAGTGATATTCCCATGCTCATCACTCTTGTTCTTGTATATCCATTTTGTGCCAATGATATTCACATTAGGTGGACATGGAACTAGATCCCAAACTTGATTACGAGTAAATTGATCAAGTTCTTCTTGCATAGCATCAATCCAATATTCATCTAATAATGCTTCTTTCACATTCTTAGGCTCAATAGATGATGTAAAACATGCCATTTGAATCATGTCTCTATAGTTTACTCTTGGCTTTTCTCTTTGTCCGAACACCATCATCCAGATTTCCAATAACTTCAGCAGTAGGATGATTCTTCTGAACACGAGTGGATGGCTGTCTGCGAGGTGAGAGGATATCTTCTACATTATTATCCTCGGTACTCTGAGCAATGACACCACTTGTGACGCTGGGGGAAACACTGCCTGGAACACTGGAACTTACTTCATGTGAAGATTCTGGAACATCTTCATGACAAGCAGCAGTTACTCCCAGAGAGTCATCGACTTGAACATTTACAGACTCCATGACAGTTCGAGTTCGTTTATTGTAAACTCGATAAGTTCGACTATTGATAGCATATCCAAGAAAAATAGCTTCATCACTCTTGCGATCAAGCTTTCCTTTATATTCCCTGTCATTCAACACATAACAAGTACTACCGAAAGGATGAAAATAGTTAACAGCTGGAGTTCTACCTTTCCATATTTCATAGGGAGTTATTTCAGTTCCTCCACTAAGATATACACGATTTATAGTGTAGCATGCTGTGTTCATTGCTTCAGCCTAGAATTTCTGTGGAACATTCTTTTCGTGTAACATGACGCGTGACATCTCTGCTATAGTTCGATTTTTTCTTTCCACAACTCCGTTTTGCTGAGTTTTAGGTGCAGAGAACTCATGACCAATTCCATGATGATTACAAAAATCTGAGAAATCTGTGTTTTCAAACTCTCTTCCATGATCACTCCGAATCCGTACAATTTTCATGATAGCACAACCCTTTTCATGCTGAAGATGTGTACACAGTGCCTTGAAAGAATTAAATGTGTCGGATTTGTCTCGAAGAAATTCAATCCATGTATATCGAGAAAAATCATCAACAGTCACATAGGCATACCGTTTGCCTCCAATACTTTCTACTGACATAGGACCCATCAAATCCATATGAAATAGCTCTAGGACACGGGTTGTTCCTGGTGTCTGAGACTTGGGATGTGACACCTTTGTTTGTTTTCCAATCTGACATGGTCCACACACTCTATTTTCATCAACTTTAGTTGGGGAATCCCACGGACAGCTTTTTTAGTAACAATTTTCTGTAGCATCCGTATATTCATATGACCCAATTTTCGATGCCATAGAAGTGAATCTTCCATACTTGATCGAAAACATGTAGATGAGGCAGAGATGAGATAGTAATTATCTCTCGATCTTACTCCTTCCATGATGCACATGTTGTTTTGATAAATCTCCTTGCAATTTTTCTTAGTGAAATTAACATCCAAATCTTGATCGCACAAATGATTGATACTGAGCAAATTTGCCTTGAAATCATCTACCAACAGTACATTATCTAGCTTTGATAACCATGGCACATTTAGAGTACCTTTTCCAATGACACGAGCTATGATACCATTGCCAAAAGTTACTTTTCCCATACTTCCAGACACAACATTCTTCAAAAACTTGTCGTCACCAGTCATATGCTTGGAACATCCACTGTCGAAGTACCACTCATCAGTTGTGGCAGCCTTTAGTAAGGCATATGTGAAATTGCACTTGAAATTAGGCTTCATCACCCAGCTCTGTGGTGAATTTCTGCGAAAAGAGGACTTTCTAGCAGTACCTTGTTTTAATTCAACAAGATAAATAAAGCATCTAGGGCGAATATGACCACGACGGTTGCAATAATGACAAATAGGAATAAATCTGTTACCCGCTTCCTTTAGGAGCATGATATGAATAGTGAAGTGTTGTTAGTGACTAAAAATATTGAATTAATTCACTTGTCTTGGCCTCAAACCTAACTTAATGGTCAATGTGAATAAAATGCAAGCTTTTTTGTGCACAAATTAAAAGATAACTAAATTTTAAAAATGTGAATAACGAGAAGATGTTTATCCCAGATAAGAACTAGAATGAAAACGTCGTATTCAATTCATTGTCACTCTTAATTAGCCAGACCGTTCAAGATTTTGGTATTTTACTTGATGATCCATACTTGAAAGAGCCAATAATGTCTTCTCTTTTTATTTATTTATTTTTTCTTTGATAAACCCTTTTCAATTTACAATACACAAGGGTTTTTCTCTCTGTGAGACTGTTTTATATATGAGATTTGCGTATGAATTTTAATTTAATGTATAAAATATTAAAAATTAGCATATAAAATATGAGAGATCTAGGTTAGATACGCAGTGTTCTAGTGTGTTGGAACACTAGGTGTGACATCGATAATAAAAGCGATAATAGACAATATTAAAATGCGGAAAGTAAAGAGATAGGAGGTTGGTACGCAGTTCGGTAATCTGCCTACGTCTGCAGGGCCACGCCCAGATAAACAATCCACTAAGTTCACAAGTTACAAGACACTCGGTCTGACACAAAGTAAGACTCCCTCTTATCTTTGACGCCGCCTCTTCCTAACTCCACAGTGAACGGATTGTGCGAGCTCCCCTCGACTTGTGTTGATTCCTCCTGAAATCTGTGGTTAATGCAAGATCCCCTTGCCCACAATGAAGACAAGATCCCCTTGTCAATGGCGACTCCTCACAGAATCCGTGGTTAATGCAAGATCCCCTTGCCCACGTTTGAACTCCTCCCAAGCTCCTCAACAACCTTCTCACGAGGCTGGATTATAATAAAGAACACAAAGATTGCATCTTCAATAATATTGCATTAAGATGCTTCAGCCAACACACTTTGATCAAAGACCTCCAACAAAGAAGTGTGTTTACGTCTAATGAAGACTGAAATAAACATCAAAGCTCACACGATTCAAACAATTCGCATGCCTTGCACACCTCAAAAACGTTTGGTGTGGAAAGATTATATAGGCACACAAGTCTTCCCATGTTTATCTCCAAAATTATTTCCAAGTAAACCCCATAGAAAGATGGAAACATTTGTGCCTTCCAGGCTTATCTTTTCCAAAGATAGCTCTCCAATAATAACTTTCAAAAATACCAACATAAGCCCAAAAATATCAAGATAGCATTGATCTCAAATCAATCTTCCTGCATAGATTGATTTAATTTGATTTATGCTTCAAATAAGATCTTTCCTTATCTTACCAAAAAAATCAATGCCAATTAAAATAAATGCCACTGCACGTGTGCATTAACAATCTCCCCCTTTGGCATTTTTTGGCAAAATCAAAACTCCCCCTGTATGCTGAATTGGAAGGTTTTGAAATCTCCTCCTGAACAGGAACTAGGTAAAGAAACATCACTGCACAAAACATCGTGCGTGACACAGCAAAAAACACCTATTCCCAGCATACATTGTTTTAGGGATTACAAAACAAAATCCAAATTACTCCCCCTTTTTGCCACAAAAGGACAAAAGGGCACAAAACAGCAATAAACATAACATATTGTCTTAGGCAATCATCAAAGAACGGAATATCAGAGTAATTAATTAGACTCCTCCTCATCATAAGGCACAAGGCCAACTGAATCTGCTAGAGATGAACACCAGCAGCAGCTTCTGAAACATTATAATCTTTACCAGCATCAAACCCACCAGATTGGGCGCTGAAAAGGGACATGATTGTCAGTGACACCAGACGTGATACTAGGAGTGACACCAAGTGGGACATCTGGAGATCCAAGAACATCATCAGCTGCAGTTTTAGCCAGTGCATCAAACTTCTTCTTTCTTTCAGCTGCATCAGCTGCAACATCCTTAACAGTCTTCAAAGCTACAAGATCATCAAGTATCAAAGAGACTTCCTTCCTTCTCTTCTCAATGTCAATTTGCTAAGCCATCAAAGCTTTCAACTCATCCTCCAGCACCTTAATGGTGCGCGACAGTAAGATAGAGTTACCCAGCTCTTCTGTGTCAGACATCCTCTGAGACATCTTCCATGTCATTGACATGATCACCCTTTAATAGCTTGTAACTGATCCTGATTTCTTCCTTATCAGATTCCAGAATTTCTCTTGCTCTAATCACAGCATGTTGTGAAGACAGAATAGCATAAATCAAATATGGAAAAGGATAAGCTAGCCTCTCGTTTTTACAGTCAGCATGTTTCACAATTTGGTCAACAAAAAACTGCCCAACATCAAACTCAACAAAGTTTCCAATCTTAAACAGCAAAATGACCATTGACTTATTCACTCCAGTACCATGAGATGTAGGCAGCAATTTCTCATAGCAATTTATGTAGAATTGCATATTTCACGGACAACTGAGAAGCAGGAAAATCTTTTCCTCTTGGCCATACCCGTCTGACACCCCCAATGATATCAGTGATTATCGCGCTATAGTCAGGACTAAAATCTTCCACATTAGCTCAGTGGCTACCTAGATAGGTATTAATCACATCCGGAGAAAATTTAAACAGCATACCCCTCACATACACATGACCACCATCGGGGTGTTCAACTTCTTTCACAGTAGAGAGTCTAGATTGTAATAAAACTCTTGTACCACTCTCCTGACATAAGGCTTAATCCCCTTAATTGTCCTCCCTAAACCTTGGCTAATAATTTGATCAAACAAGTTTTTGGCAATCTTTGAAATTACCATCATGAATATTCCTTTCATTCCAAATATTCCTCCTAGAGACTTTACTCCATAAACCAGCATTATATTCAGACTTAAAATCATCCAGATTGACAAAGAGATCAGATAACTTACTGGTAGCATCAGGCGACTTTCCCTTTAGCATTGCCTTTGAGCGAGTGACTCGCTGAGATTCTGAAATCGGAGTACTCTTCTGGCGCTTTGGCTTTGGGAACTGAACAGGATCTGGGTCGAAAAGACTCTGATCATCATTATCATCAGATGGGACATTCTTTCTGACATCTTCTTCTTTTTCACCCCAATCTTCACCTGAAGAATCTTCATCCACAATTCGAAATCTCTTTCTCTGAGGCTCCACAGTAACTTTAGAAGCATCAGGTGCTTTAGGAGGTACAACACTTGTCTTAAATTGTCCACCACTTGCTTCTCCAAACCTAGTTCTCACACCGAATAGATCTACTGATTGAATGGGAGTGGCCATCTCCGCTTCTGACGACAAGTCAACCTCAGAACTTGAAGACTTCTCCTTTGAGTGAGAAGTATTACCATTTTCACTTGACGAACTTGGAGATGCAGGGGTGACAACTACATGAACTTCATCATCATCCATAGTTTCAACAACCTTTCTAACCCGAGATGAAGACTCTGATTGCGACATCCTGAGAATTTTGGATCACTTGACTTACGAAAAATCTCGGAGACTTTGATTATGTGCACACTGATGAAGACGGCTGAGAATAATTGAACACTTTGGGTAGTAGATACTCAGAAAACCAAAAACCCTTGAAATATCAAAAAGAGAAATATTTGCCAAAATTATTGCAGTCAGAGTTTACGTAACCGAGATCAACTCTTCAATTCCATATATTCAGCCGAGGAATCCAAAAAAGTTACGTGTCACTTGCGGTGCTGACGACGATCAAAATCCTCAAAACATGAAATCCTCAGCTATAATGCCGCCTAAAAGCGTGAGGCGGGAAACCACGAAAGACACAATAGCTATTCTACAATATTTTTGTGTTTTCCATAATTTTTATATTGTTATAAATACAAATACAATACAAAAGAAAAACTTACAACACTTGAAGAACCTCTTCATAAGACACAAAGGCCTAAGGTAGACCTTAGTTTCCAAACCTTGTTCTATACAAAGCTTTGGTGAAAATATCAGCAATTTGTTTTTCTATCATCATATATTCCAAAGCAACGGTTTTATCCTCCACAAGGATCTAATAAAATGATATCGAATATCAATGTGCTTTGCCGAGAATGCTGAACAGGATTCTTAGAGATATTGATAGTACTCATATTATCACAGTAGAGTGTCATGACATCCTGTGTGACACCATAATCTTTAAGCATTTGCTTCATCCAGAGAAGCTGAGTGCAACAACTGCCTGCTGCAATATATTCTGCCTCAGCAGTAGACAAAGAAATAGAGTTTTGCTTTTGCTGAACCATGAACACAATTGTTTCCCAAATAGAAACATCAACCAGAAGTGCTCTTTCGATCATCTGAACTTCCAGCCCAGTCAGCGTCACAATAACCAACTAAGTTGGTGTTTGTATCAAAAGAATACCAGATCCCATAGTCAGCTGTTCCATAATGTACTTGAGAATTCATTTGACTGACACCATGTGTACTCGCGATGATTTGCCTGAAACCGGGCACATAAACCGATACTGAAGCAGATATCAGGATGACTAGCAGTTAGGTATAAGAGACTGCCAATCATACTTCTGTATAGACTTGCATCAATAGAAGTTTCCTTCTCATATTTAGATATCTTCTCATGAGTTCCCATAGGTGTTCTTCTTGGACGAGTATTCTCCAATCCAAACTTCTTCAACAAATTCTTGGCATACTTACTTTGAGAGATAAAGATAATGGGATAAACCTTTACCTCATCTTCTCCAAACCAATAAATCCTATTTTATTAAAAAAAATTAAAAATTCAAAAAATGTTATGTAATTATATATATTACACCTATTTTTACACACTATACATATTCATGCATGTTAAATACATTTTGACACATTATACATAGATATGTATACTACATAGATTTTTACACACTATACAAATATTAGGCATGTTTTTGCACATTATGTATAATTACACATATTAGACACAATTTTGCACACTACGTATAATACACATATTAGACACATTCATATTAGACACATTTTTGCGCACTACGTATAATTACACATAGTACACACATTTTCACTCACTGTACATATTTATATATACTTTACACATTTTCACACAAATTATATATTTTCACGTACTAAACACATTTTTACATCTACTACACATATTTTTAAACACTATATATATATATTTATTTTATTTATACATACTAACACATTATCACTCACAATACATGTTTACATATATTCTAAACTAATTTTGAAACACTATTCATTTTTATACATATTTGCACATAGTAAATATATTTTCACACACTATCATTGTTTGACAACTCATTAAGAAGAAAATCAAATAGTTAAAAATTAATACAAGTCAACAAAATTTGTTAACAAAAATATTCTTTTTTTCTCACAAACGTAAACATTAATACAACACTTGTACACTTTTATACTGTTTACTTGGATTCATTTAATTCATAATTATATTAATCTCGCATATTATATTGAATGAAAATATTGGGCTTCCTAGGCTATTTCAATTTAAAAATATTCCTAATACAAAATTTTAAACAATAAACTTAAAGATTAATTGCACACAAACTTTTACTTAAAATTTATAAATTAATGTCTACAAATTTTCACACCATACATATTTATAAATAGTAAAAATATCTTCATTCAATATAAATATATATTACATACACTATATTTTTACATATACTACACACTTTTTTACATATTATACATATTTATAGTTACAACGCACATGTCACACGCATTATACATATTTAGACAATTTCATACCTTATACATATTTACATATACTACATACTTTTTTACACTCTACATATATTTATATATACTACATACGTTTTCACACATTATATAGATTTATACTTACTACGCGCATTTTCGTCAACTATACATTTTTATACATATTTACACATACTACTTACATTTTCAAATACATACATTACACATTATAAGATAATATATATTTTCATATACTATGCATATTTACACATTTTGACATATTTTATATATTTACACGTACTATACACCTTTTAAATATACACTTTTTTGCATTGCATATGTGTAATATGTATAAATATATGTTGTGTGTGAAAACATGTGCGCTATGTGTATATATTTATACGTATTACACGCATTCGCATACATGTTATATATTACCCATATTTTCACATTCTATACATATTACCCATATTATACCAATTTTCGCACACCATAGATATTTACCTATACTTCATAAATTATACATTTTTATTATACACGTTATACACATTTTTGCACAATATTCATATGTATACATACCTTACACATATTCGCACACGATAAATAATTAAACATTTTATGCACTATATATATTTACATATTTTTACGCACTATACATATTTACACATTCAACACAAAATTTCAAACATATACATATTTATATGTACTACACACTTTTTTCATCCACTATACCTATTTAGAGTCAATAAAATGTATTTACACATATTACACAATTTTCATGCACTCCATATATTTATACATACTAAATGTGTTTTATTCACATTATACATATATATACTTATTGCGTATATTTTCACAGTGTTTACATTTTACGTATACTATTCACTAATCACACACTATACATTTTTTTATTTACCTCACATATTATTTATATTTATTCATAATATACACATTTTCAAATAATATACATATTTACATATACTTTACATATATATATATATATTTATATTGCGTATTCACATACACTTTACATGTACTTAACATACTTTACATATTTTCGCACACCTTATATATTTATACACAGTTCACAAATTTCTTGTATACTATGCATATTAGCGCATACTATGCATACTATACATTTTTACAGCTACTAAACAATTTTTCACAAACTATACATTTTTATGCGTACGTACACAATTCACTACATTGTCGCACACTTTCGTTGTTTAACATTTAATGTAGAATTTTAATAACTCATTATTAAATAATAATTTATTATCAATTTTAAGATTGCTTACTACAACTTAATCGTTTTTAATTCCTCATGCAATTCTTTTCCAGGGCAAATGACACCGCGCAGGCGCGGTGTTAACTACTAGTTTCTATGACATGATTGCTCAGCTACCACTGATTTCATGGTTGTTTTTAAATTGGGTTCTGAAGAATTTGTGGAATAAAATAAAGCACAAGTCAACTAATCAGAAAGTGTTGTTAGTGACTAAAAATATTGAATTAATTCACTTGTCTTGGCCTCAAACCTAACTTAATGGTCAATGTGAATAAAATGCAAGCTTTTTTGTGCACAAATTAAAAGATAACTAAATTTTAAAAATGTGAATAACGAGAAGATGTTTATCCCAGATAAGAACTAGAATGACAACGTCGTATTCAATTCATTGTCACTCTTAATTAGCCAGACCGTTCAAGATTTTGGTATTTTACTTGATGATCCATACTTGAAAGAGCCAATAATGTCTTCTCTTTTTATTTATTTATTTTTTCTTTGATAAACCCTTTTCAATTTACAATACACAAGGGTTTTTCTCTCTGTGAGACTGTTTTATATATAAGATTTGCGTATGAATTTTAATTTAATGTATAAAATATTAAAAATTAGCATATAAAATATGAGAGATCTAGGTTAGATACGCAGTGTTCTAGTGTGTTGGAACACTAGGTGTGACATCGATAATAAAAGCGATAATAGACAATATTAAAATGCGGAAAGTAAAGAGATAGGAGGTTGGTAACGCAGTTCGGTAATCTGCCTACGTCTGCAGGGCCACGCCCAGATAAAACAATCCACTAAGTTCACAAGTTACAAGACACTCGGTCTGACACAAAGTAAGACTCCCTCTTATCTTTGACGCCGCCTCTTCCTAACTCCACAGTGAACGGATTGTGCGAGCTCCACTCGACTTGTGTTGATTCCTCCTGGAATCTGTGGTTAATGCAAGATCCCCTTGCCCACAATGAAGACAAGATCCCCTTGTCAATGGCGACTCCTCACAGAATCCGTGGTTAATGCAAGATCCCCTGCCCACGTTTGAACTCCTCCCAAGCTCCTCAATAACCTTCTCACGAGGCTGGATTATAATAAGAACACAAGGATTGCATCTTCAATAATATTGCATTAAGATGCTTCAGCCAACACACTTTGATCAAAGACCTCCAACAAAGAAGTGTGTTCACAGTCTAATGAAGACTGAAATAAACATCAAAGCTCCACACGATTCAAACAATTCGCATGCCTTGCACACCTCAAAAACGTTTGGTGTGGAAAGATTATATAGGCACACCAAGTCTTCCCATGTTTATCTCCAAAATTATTTCCAAGTAAATCCCATAGAAAGATGGAAACATTTGTGCCTTCCATGCTTATCTTTTCCAAAGATAGCTCTCCAATAATAACTTTCAAAAATACCAAGATAAGCCCAAAAATATCAAGATAGCATTGATCTCCAAATCAATCTTCCTTGCATAGATTGATTTAATTTGATTTATGCTTCAAATAAGATCTTTCCTTATCTTACCAAAAAAATCAATGCCAATTAAAATAAATGCCACTGCACGTGTGTATTAACAATCTCCCCCTTTGGCATTTTTTGGCAAAATCAAAACTCCCCCTGTATGCTGAATCGGAAGGTCTTGAAATCTCCTCCTGAATAGGAACTAGGTAAAGAAACATCACTGCACAAAACATCGTGCGTGACACAGCAAAAAACACATATTCCCAACATACATTGTTTTAGGGATTACAAAACAAAATCCAAATTACTCCCCCTTTTTGCCACAAAAGGACAAAAGGGCACAAAACAACAATAAAACATAACATATTGTCTTAAGCAATCATCAAAAAACTGAATATCAGAGTAATTAATTAGACTCCTCCTCATCATAAAGCACAAGGCCAACTGAATCTGCTAGTAGATGAACACCAGCAGCAGCTTCTGAAACATTATAATCTTTACCAGCATCAAACCCACCAGATTGGGCGCTGGAAAGGGACATAATTGTCAGTGACACCAGACGTGATACCAGGAGTGACACCAGATGGGACATCTGGAGATCCAGGAACATCATCAGCTGCAGTTTTAGCCTGTGCATCAAACTTCTTCTTTCTTTCAGCTGCATCAGCTGCAACATTCTTAACAGTCTTCAAAGCTACCAGATCATCAAGTATCAAAGAGACTTCCTTCCTTCTCTTCTCAATGTCAATTTGCTAAGCCATCAAAGTTTTCAACTCATCCTCCAGCACCTTAATGGTGCGCGACAGTAAGATAGAGTTACCCAGCTCTTCTGTGTCAGAGACATCCTCTGAGACATCTTCCATGTCATTGACATGATCACCCTTTAACAGCTTGTAACTGATCCTGATTTCTTCCTTATCAGATTCTAGAATTTCTCTTGCTCTAATCACAGCATGTTGTGAAGACAGAATAGCATAAATCAAACATGGAAAAGGATAAGCTAGCCTCTCGTTTTTACAGTCAGCATGCTTCACAATTTGGTCAAACAAAAACTGCCCAACATCAAACTCAACAAAGTTTCCAATCTTAAACAGTAAAATGGCCATTGACTTATTCACTCCAGTACCATGAGATGTAGGCAGCCAATTTCTCATAGCAATTTTATGCAGAATTGCATATTTCACGGACAACTGAGAAGCAAGAAAATCTTTTCCTCTTGGCCATACCCGTCTGACACCCCCAGTGATATCAGTGATTATCGCGCTATAGTCAGGACTAAAATCTTCCACATTAGCTCAGTGGCTACCTAGATAGGTATTAATCACATCCGGAGAAAATTTAAACAGCATACCCCTCACATACACATGACCACCATCGGGGTGTTCAACTTCTTTCACAGTAGAGTCTAGATTGTAATAAAACTCTTGTACCACTCTCCTGACATAAGGCTTAATCCCCTTAATTGTCCTCCCTAAACCTTGGCTAATCTGTTGATCAACAAGTTTTTGGCAATCTTTGAAATTACCATCATGAATATTCCTTTCATTCCAAATATTCCTCCTAGAGACTTTACTCCATAAACCAGCATTATATTCAGACTTAAAATCATCCAGATTGACAAAGAGATCAGATGACTTACTGGTAACAGCAAGCGACTTTCCCTTTAGCATTGCCTTTGAGCGAGTGACTCGCTGAGATTCTGAAACCGGAGTACTCTTCTGGCGCTTTGGCTTTGGGAACTGAACAGGATCTGGGTCGAAAAGACTCTGATCATCATCATCATCAGATGGGACATTCTTTCTGACATCTTCTTCTTTTTCACCCCAATCTTCACCTGAAGAATCTTCATCCACAATTCGAAATCTCTTTCTCTGAGGCTCCACGGTAACTTTAGAAGCATCAGGTGCTTTAGGAGGTACAACACTTGTCTTAAATTGTCCACCACTTACTTCTCCAAACCTAGTTCTCACACCGGATGGATCTACTGATTGAATGGGAGTGGCCATCTCCGCTTCTGACGACAAGTCAACCTCAGAACTTGAAGACTTCTCATTTGAGTGAGAAGTATTACCATTTTCACTTGACGAACTTGGAGATGCAGGGGTGACAACTACATGAACTTCATCGTCATCCATAGTTTCAACAACCTTTCTAGCCCGAGATGAAGACTCTGATTGCGACATCCTGAGAATTTTGGATCACTTGATTTACGAAAAATCTCAGAGACTTTGATTATGTGCACACTGATGAAGACGGCTGAGAATAATTGAACACTTTGGGTAGTAGATACTCAGAAAACCAAAAACCCTTGAAATATCAAAAAGAGAAATATTTGCCAAAATTATTGCAGTCAGAGTTTACGTAACCGAGATCAACTCTTCAATTCCATATATTCAGCCGAGGAATCCCAAAAAGTTACGTGTCACTTGCGGTGCTGACGATCAAAATCCTCAAAACATGAAATCCTCAGCTATAATGCCGCCTAAAAGCGTGAGGCGGGAAACCACGAAAGACACAATAGCTATTCTACAATATTTTTGTGTTTTTCATAATTTTTTATATTGATATAAATACAAATACAATACAAAAGAAAAATTTACAACACTTGAAGAACCTCTTCATAAGACACAAAGGCCTAAGGTAGACCTTAGTTCTTCAAACCTTGTTCCATACAAAGCTTTGGTGAAAATATCAGCAATTTGTTTTTCTATCATCATATATTCCAAAGCAACGGTTTTATCCTCCACAAGAGATCTAATAAAATGATATCGAATATCAATGTGCTTTGTCCGAGAATGCTGAACAGGATTCTTAGAGATATTGATAGTACTCATATTATCACAGTAGAGTGTCATGACATCCTGTGTGACACCATAATCTTTAAGCATTTGCTTCATCCAGAGAAGCTGAGTGCAACAACTGCCTGCTGCAATATATTCTGCCTCAGTTGTAGACAGAGAAATAGAGTTTTGCTTCTTGCTAAACTATGACACCAAATTGTTTCCCAAATAAAAACATTCACCAGAAGTGCTCTTTCGATCATCTGAACTTCCAGCCCAGTCAGCGTCACAATAACCAACTAAGTTGGTGTTTGTATCAAAAGAATACCAGATCCCATAGTCAACTGTTCCACTAATGTACTTGAGAATTCATTTGAATGACACCATGTGTGACTCGCGAAGATTTGCCTGAAACCGGGCATATAAACCGATACTGAAGCAGATATCAGGATGACTAGCAGTTAGGTATAAGAGACTGCCAATCATACTTCTGTATAGACTTGCATCAATAGAAGTTTCCTTCTCATATTTAGATATCTTCTCATGAGTTCCCATAGGTGTTCTTCTTGGACGAGTATTCTCCAATCCAAACTTCTTCAACAAATTCTTGGCATACTTACTTTGAGAGATAAAGATACCATCATTGCGTTGCTGAATTTGAAGTCCAAGAAAGTATGTGAGCTCTCCAACCATACTCATCTCAAATTCCTTAGTCATTTGAGCAACAAATTCATCCACCATCGCCTGTGACACTGAGCCAAACACTATATCATCAACATATATTTGAGCAAATAAGAACTGACCTTTAGCACGGCGAATGAAAAGGGTTTTATCTACTCCCCCTCGCTCATATCCCTTGAAAAACAAGTACTGTGTTAGCCGGTCATACCATGCCCGAGGAGCTTGTTTGAGTCCATATAAGGCCTTCTTCAATTTGTAGACAAACTCGGGATTATGAGGTTTTCAAAACCCTTTGGTTGAGCAACATAGACTTCCTCATTAAGAAAACCTTTAAGGAAAGCACTTTTCACATCCATTTGTTACAATTTGAATTTCAACACACATGCAATGGCTAGCAATAACCGAATAGACTCAGGTCTAGCAACTGGAGCAAATGTCTCATCAAAGTCAACTCCTTCAATTTGGGTGTATCCCTGAGCAACCAACCGAGCCTTGTTGCGAGTGATATTCCCATGCTCATCACTCTTGTTCTTGTATATCCATTTTGTGCCAATGATATTCACATTAGGTGGACATGGAACTAATTCCCAAACTTGATTACGAGTAAATTGATCAAGTTCTTCTTGCATAGCATCAATCCAATATTCATCTAATAATGCTTCTTTCACATTCTTAGGCTCAATAGATGATGTAAAACATGTCATTTGAATCATGTCTCTATAGTTTACTCTTGGCTTTTCTCTTGTCCGAACACCATCATTCAGATTTCCAATAACTTTAGCAGTAGGATGATTCTTCTGAACACGAGTGAATGGCTGTCTGCGAGGTGAGAGGATATCTTCTACATTATTATCCTCGGTACTCTGAGCAGTGACATCACTTGTGACACTGGGGGAAACACTGCCTGGAACACTGGAACTTACTTCATGTGAAGATTCTGGAACATCTTCATGACAAGCAGCTGTTACTCCCAGAGAGTCATCGACTTGAACATTTACAGACTCCATGACAGTTCGAGTTTGTTTATTGTAAACTGGATAAGCTCGACTATTGATAGCATATCCAAGAAAAATAGCTTCATCGCTCTTGCGATCAAGCTTTCCTTTATATTCCCTGTCATTCAACACATAATAAGTACTACCGAAAGGATGAAAATAGTTAACAGCTGGAGTTCTACCTTTCCATATTTCATAGGGAGTTATTTCAGTTCCTCCACTAAGATATACACGATTTATAGTGTAGCATGCTGTGTTCATTGCTTCAGCCTAGAATTTCTGTGGAACATTCTTTTCGTGTAACATGACGCGTGACATCTCTGCTATAGTTCGATTTTTTCTTTCCACAACTCCGTTTTGCTGAGTTTTAGGTGCAGAGAACTCATGACCAATTCCATGATGATTACAAAAATATGAGAAATCTGAGTTTTCAAACTCTCTTCCATGGTCACTCCGAATCCGTACAATTTTCATGATAGCACAGCCCTTTTCATGCTGAAGACGTGTACACAGTGCCTTGAAAGCATTAAATGTGTCGGATTTGTCTCGAAGAAATTCAATCCATGTATATCGAGAAAAATCATCAACAGTCACATAGGCATACCGTTTGCCTCCAATACTTTCTACTGACATAGGACCCATCAAATCCATATGAAATAGCTCTAGGACACGGGTTGTTCCTGGTGTCTGAGACTTGGGATGTGACACCTTTGTTTGTTTTCCAATCTGACATGGTCCACACACTCTATTTTCATCAACTTTAGTTGGGGAATCCCACGGACAGCTTTTTTAGTAACAATTTTCTGTAGCATCCGTATATTCATATGACCCAATTTTCGATGCCATAGAAGTGAATCTTCCATACTTGATCGAAAAAATGTAGATGAGGCAGAGATGAGATAGTAATTATCTCTCGATCTTACTCCTTCCATGATGCACATGTTGTTTTGATAAATCACCTTGCAATTTTTCTTAGTGAAATTAACATCCAAATCTTGATCGCACAAATGATTGATACTGAGCAAATTTGCCTTGAAATCATCTACCAACAGTACATTATCTAGCTTTGGTAACCATGGCACATCTAGAGTACCTTTTCCAATGACACGAGCTATGATACCATTGCCAAAAGTTACTTTTCCCATACTTCCAGACACAACATTCTTCAAAAACTTGTCATCACCAGTCATATGCTTGGAATATCCACTGTCGAAGTACCACTCATCAGTTGTGGCAGCCTTTAGTAAGGCATATGTGAAATTGCACTTGAAATTAGGCTTCATCACCCAGCTCTGTTGTGAATTTCTGCGAGAAGAGGACTTTCTAGCAGTACCTTGTTTTAATTCAACAAGATAAATAAAGCATCTAGGGCGAATATGACCACGACGGTTGCAATAATGACAAATAGGAATAAATCTGTTACCTCTTCCTTTAGGATCATGATATGAATAGTGAGGATTTATCCTTTTTGCATTCTTTACAGTATCCACAGCAACTTGCTTTCCTTTGGATTTATCCACTGGTAGTGGCACTGATTGTAACACTGGTTGTGACACTAACTGTGATACTGACTGTGACACTGACTGTGACACCAAGCTTTCTCCTTTATACCCCAGTCCTGAGTGATCACCACTAGATTGACCAGTCTTAAGAATTTCATCCAGCTTGGAAGAACCTGAATTCAACATCTTGACACCTTTCTTTAGATGGTTCAATTCATTGGTCAAAAACTTTACTTCCTTTTTACTTACTCTCAGTTTGGTTCCCAAATCAGTATTAGAATGTTGAAGATTGTCCCTTTCTTTTTGTAGATCTCCAATCCACGTGTGAAGTTCCTGATTTACTTTAGTTAGTTCAGTCCACTTATCATGAAGAATCTTATATTCAACTAGAATATCTTCTTCTGTGACATACTCCTCATCTTCATCCTTATATGCCGCCACACATGATTGTTCTGAAAATTTTCCTCTTTTCTGAATCATCTTCGCTCCAGGTTGTGTTGAGAGAATTCCTTTTCTTTCTTAATGTATTTGCACAATCTGCCTGGACATGCCCAAAGCCATGACATTCTCTACACTTGATTCCCTTATATTTGAACGACTGATCAGATGCATGATTTTCTTCCCTGTACTTTTTATTGCTTGCCAACTCATTCTTTGTGTGACTGACACTACCCTCGACACCCTGATTGTTTTTGCCAAATCTTTTCATTATTTTGCTGAAATTCTTAGATATTAACGCTAAGGAGTCCTCAAGATCATCTTCATCGGGAATATCTGATTTTTGCAATTCTGCTTTTAAGGCAATCTCTTTGTCTTTCTTTGCTTCCAAGTCTACTCCGAGGTTCATCTCAAATATTTTAAGGGATCCCATCAGTTCTTCCAATTTCATCTTTGAGACATCTTTTGCTTCCTCAGTGGCTATAACTTTATAAGCAAAACGTTGAGGCAATGACCGTAAAGTTTTCCTCACAAGTTTTTCTTCTGAAAAACTTTCACCAAGAACAAATGCCTCGTTGGCAATATCACAGAGTTTGGCATTGAATTCAGGAATACTTTCATCTTCAAGCATCCTTAAGTTCTCAAATCTTGTAGTCAGAATCTGCTTCTTTGATAATTTCACAGCTGAAGTCCCTTCATAAGTAGTTTGGAGAATTTTCCAGGCCTTCTTAGCAGTTACACATGTGGAAATAAGTCTGAACTGAGCAGGGTCAACTCCATTGAATATGGCATTAAGAGCCTTTGAATTACTGTTTGCCAAGGCATCTTCAGTAGCAGACCAACTCTCTTCTGGCTTGAGAGATTTGACACCATCTGCATCAGTAGTCATTGGAGGATCCCATCCTGTTAAGATTGATTTCCAAGCCTTCTCATCAACAGCTTTGATGAATGCTCTCATTCTGGCCTTCCAATAAGCATAATTACTGCCGTCCAATAATGGTGGATGCATTGTTGAACCTCCTTCCTTCATAGAGTCCATCGCACACAACCAAGATCGAGTCCTGCGGATCCCTCCTAAAAAACAAAGATGACCCGCTCTGATACCAATTGAGAGATCTAGGTTAAATACGCGATGTTCTAGTGTATTGGAATACTAGGTATGACACCGATAATAAAAGCGATAACAGACAATATTTAAATGCGGAAAGTAAAGAGACATGAGGTTGGTAACGCAGTTCGGCAATCTGCCTACGTTTGCAGGGCCACGCCTAGATAAAACAATCCACTAAGTTCACAAGTTACAAGACACTCGGTCTGACACAAAGTAAGACTCCCTCTTATCTTTGACGCCGCCTCTTCCTAACTCCACAGTGAACGGATTGTGCGAGCTCCCCTTGACTTGTGTTGATTCCTCCCGGAATCTGTGGTTAATGCAAGATCCCCTTGCCCACAATGAAGACAAGATCCCCTTGTCAATGGCGACTCCTCACAGAATCCGTAGTTAATGCAAGATCCCCTTGCCCACGTTTGAACTCCTCCCGAGGTTGGATTATAATAAAGAACACAAGGATTACATCTTCAATAATATTGCATTAAGATGCTTCAGCCAACACTCTTTGATCAAAGACCTCCAATAAAGAAGTGTGTTCACAGTCTAATGAAGACTGAAATAAACATCAAAGCTCCACACGATTCAAACAATTTGCACGTCTTGCACACCTCAAAAACGTGTGGTGTGGAAAGATCATATAGGCACACCAAATCTTTCCATGTTTATCTCCAAGATTATTTCCAAGTAAATCCCATAGAAAGATGGAAACCTTTGTGCCTTCCATGCTTATCTTTTCCAAAGATAGCTCTCCAATGATAACTTCCAAGAATACCAAGATAAGCCCAAAAATATCAAGATAGCATTGATCTCCAAATCAATCTTCATTGCATAGATTGATTTAATTTGATTTATGCTTCAAATAAGATCTTTCCTTATCTTGCCAAAAAATCAAGGCCAATTAAAATAAATGCCACTCCACGTGTGCATTAACAAAATATAAAAAAAAATCATATAAAATGTAAAAAATTAACATATAAAGTATCAAATATTAGCGTATAACGTATAAAAAATTAGTTTATTAATATATAAAATATAATTCCGATATTACGTCTCATATAGGAGATGATATCATAAGAATTTTTGCAATAAATCAAGGTGTCACTTTCGTGATTCTCTAAGGGCATAAGTGATCCAATATTAGCAAAGAGCCAATCATGTCTTCTCTTTTTATTTAATTTGTTTTTTTGGATAAACCCTTTTCAACTTATAATAAATCAAGGTTTCACATTCATGTTTACTCTAAGGAGATAAGTGATCCAGTATCAACAAAACAGGTGAATCACGTTGATGATTTCCTCATGGACTTTCCATTTCAATAGTAACCATTGACGTGAAACGAACAAAAATCTTGATTATGGTGTGTCGGTGTCGCATTGAAAAAATAAATACAAACATTTTGTTCAAATCAAATGATTTTTTAGGGATCGATGGACATAATGTTTCTTTTGCCTTTCTTTGTGTGTGTGTATATATATATATATATATATATTGTAGGTTTTATATCACAAGCACAAGTAATCTTTTGGTGGGAAAAAAATAGAGGAATTTCCCATTGTAAAAACTATTGTTTTACAATATTTTACTGCTTCTTTAATTTTTTAAACAAATCCAATTTGACTTATTTGTTTTTCCTATCATTTCTACCAATTTTTTAAAATAAAAAATAATGATACAATAATTATTTGTTTCTACAATGTTCTTTATTTTTATATAAATAAAATATATTAAATGTGAATTTAAAATTTAAAATTTTAGTTTTTAATAATAAACAATCATTGGAAACAAAAATTTCAAACAAAACAAATTCACAAAATATTAACTCAAATTTAAATTTTAAATTTTCATTAATAAAAATTTCTTCAATACAAATTCCAACCACAACCAACTCATTAATCAAAATATAATTAAATTTTTTTCTTATAACAAATCTCAAGAAGAAAATATTATAAAATTAAAAAAATACCCCATCCAAAATAACCATAAAAATTTGAGCCAATGTAGGCTCTCTTTTACAGCTTTAAGGGAAAGGAATTGACTTTGTAGCTGTTGTTTGTGAAACAATATGAATTTTAATGCTATTCTATATATTGCTTCAATCATTGTCAAGTGAACGATGAACTTATTAGATATCTCAAAACCTCAAAAACTTTATTTGTTCCAAAAATAAGATAAATATGTGTGGTTGGATTTCATTATGCATTCAATTTGTTTTTTGTTTTTTTTTCATGATCATCCATTTCTATGTCAATCATGAAACATGAATCACATAACAAGGATTTCCTTGCTGTTTCTGACAATCACCACAACGCGGATTGTTCTTGCTTTAGTTGGCATGTCGGGACCTTTGATCATGTAAAATCAGTTATGGAGGTCTTGCTAAAGCTGTAAATATCCAGCTCATTTGATTGAGATTCTCAACAACTACTTTGGAGAGTTTCCATATATACATTATTCTTATCTATGTATGATTTCTCTGGTCAATAAAATGTTTGGAATGATCTAGTCAAGCATATATTTTTTGAGGAGATAGTGTTATATAAAATAGGTTCATATAAATGATAGCAACTTAATCACAATTTTAATACGCAATAAAAATATAAAGAAATTATAATTACGATTTTAATGACGATTAATTATTGATTTTTATATAAATTGCGTTTTATATATGCATCATTTTCAAATGAGTTTTTATGTATTTTGAGTAATGATAGATAGAAAATATGCAATTTTCTAATGTGAAGTAATAATTTTATTCCCGTAAAATCATATTGTTATTTAATAAACGAGTGAATAAGTAATGATAAAACCCTCTGTAAATAAAATTACGATATCGCATAAAAAATTTGAATTTTCTATTATTATTTATATTTTTTTAATACACATCAAACATTAAGTTTGTAGTTTAAAATATGAGAAAAGAAAATGAAATGAATCCTTTGGAATATAATGAGGATTCAGGAGGATCTTTAATGGTAGTCATCCTTATTCATAAATTAAAATCACTCATTCAGCTGGATTGCTTTTGTCTGGTCATAATTTCATAAAGCCATGTCCTTCAAGGCTTCATTTGAACATTTTGTCTCGTCATAATTTCATAAACCCTATAATAATATAATTTTATGAGCACTGTCAATTTGCATATCAAAAAAGCTCTTGTGAAAGGCATTCATATACATGACATGATACGCCAATTTTATTATATTTGATAGGGTAATATTACATTTTGATATATTAATTTTTGTATACTTGATATGCTAATTTTTTATTTTTGATATGTTAATCTTTAATACTTAATACTTGATAAGATAATTTTTTTATACTTGATACGCTAACTTTTGATACTTGATATACTAATATTTGATACTTGATATTTGATACGTTAATTTTTTATATTTGATGCACTAATTTTTTATACTTGATATTTGATAAACTAATTTTTGATACTTGATACGCTAAGTTTTTACAATTAATACGCTAATATTTGATACTTGAATAGCTAATCTTTGATCTTTGATACTTGATATTTGATACGCTAATTTTTTATATTTGATATGCTAATTTTTTATACTTGATACTTGATACGCTAATGTTTGATATTTGATAAGCTAATTTTTGACAGTTAATACGCTAATATTTGATACTTGATACGCTAATTTTTTATATTTGATAGACTAATATTTTATATTTGATACGCTAAATTAAAATTTTGATATGGTAAATTAAAATTTTAATACTTGATACCCTAATTTTTAATACTTGATACGCTAATCTTTCATTCTTTATACATGATAGTCGCATATATGAAAATTCGTAGGAGAATGTCCTATATATATATTTTAACTCATACACCCTCACATGTATTTTACTAGATCTGGGGTGGGTAACTCCTTAACCACTGGTATAGCCCAATGGCTAGTAGAATGCCCAATATACTACCACTTAATAACTCACTAGTGAAAATCAAAGACAAACAAGAAATAAAAATGTGGAAAAACATACTTCATATCAATTCAAGGAGGAATGTTTCCTCCAAGGCAATAGTTGTGAATTATTAGTACAGATAAAAAAAAAAGTGGTATATGAAAATCACTGCCCCATTTTTCAGTTTCTTATTAATAACAAGAGGCTTGTTTGATTATGTTCCTTTTAGGTTTATTGTTTATAAATACGATTTGCTTTGTATGTTTTGTCAATTCGTTTTACAATTTTTTTTTTAAAAATAGTGTTAGATAATTATTTTCTTACCATCGTTATATATATATTTATTAATAAATTTTTAATTTTTAATTTTAATAGTAATTAAAAAAATTGTTCTAACACAATTTCATAACATAACAAACTCGTACAATACTAATTTAAATTAAAATTTTTAAATTTCATTAGTAAGATTCGAGAAAGATATTCCCAATTTTTAGAACCAAAAGTACCATATCCAAATAAAGTCTAAACTATTTGTTTATTTTTATTTAGCATGAAAAGAGAAAATTGATTAGGAAATCGTATTTTCCACTCATCTAAGGATTTAACTAAAACTTTAATGATCGAACCACAATTTTCATTATATATATTTCCGAAGCAAAAAGTTATATAAAACGCCATTTTCTATTTCTAAACAAGTTAATTAAAAAAAATGCCAATCCCTAAACAGCCTTTAGCTTAAAGATCTATAATTGGTTTTCTTAATAAAGTAGCTGGAATATATTGATGTTAGGGAAAATTACAAAAATTATCCTTCACATTTATTTCAAAAACTTTTTCATCACTTATATTTAAAATAATGCAATTTGGTCATTTACCTTAAAATATTGTACTAAATTTATCTTTTCATTTAATTTTATTTGATTTTTTTAATGATAAGTATACACGTGTACATAGTCTATTCATGATATGTGTATATTTTCGTTAAAAAATAAATAAAATTACATAAAAAAATTAATTCAATATTACCCATTTTAAATATGAGTAATGAAAAAAGTTTTTTAACCAACTTGTATTTGTTAAGTTGGCCACAAGCCAAATCTCGATAGATCGATCCATCTAACCTCTTTGGGTCAACCCCTACATATGGTAGATGTAGACAAAAATATACTGTAATGGCAAAAAGAAAATGAAAAAAGTTTTTCAATAAAATGTGCAGAACGATTTTTACAAATTTATCTAGATGTTAATAAAGATACAAAGTTTGGAAAAGGGGGACATGAAAGAAAAAAAAAAAACTTAGAACTGGGGCATAATATTCCAAGAAAAAGATGAATTGAAACTCCTAGCAGCTATTTTTCAGGAGTTAAAACAGCTGAAAAATTAAACAGAACAATAAAAGGAATAGAAAACAATAACTGCAAGTTGAAACTGAACATTCATTGCTTCATTAATCAGAACTAATTCAGGAAAAAACAATATCCTTTCTGTTGGTTTGTTACTGATTTTTTTGATAAATAAACAAAAACAAAAATCTGCTTTGCTAAAAAAAATTTCATGGCTACATTAAGACTGCCAGATGTTGTTCCTTCTCCAAGACAAGACTGTGAAAGACTCAGAAGAGCCTTCCAAGGTCCAATTCTTCTCTTCTCTTCTTTAATTTGTTCCTTTTTTATTTCATTATTCACTGTGGGTTTTTTTTTTTATCTTTGTTGAGCATGATTTATATTATTTATCTGAACTGCATACCTTCCTTTTCTTTTCCCCTGTTTTTATGGATATTATAGTGCATGAACTTCCTGCTACTGCTACTGCTACTGCTACTGCTACATGTTTGCATGTAGTTTTGTGCTGTTCATGTATTCTGGATTCATGGTTAGGCCTTGGAACCGATGAAAATGCGATCATAAAAGTGTTGGGCCATAGAAGTGCAAGTCAAAGGAAGAAGATAAGGGAAACATATCAGCAGCTCTACAATAAGTCCTTCATTGATGAGCTCCATTCTGAATTGTCTGGTGATTTCAGGGTACTTTGTTAACTCCCCATTCTCTATAATTTGCTTCCTTTGTCAAGTTGTGGTAGTTCTGTCAACATTTAGCCCCTCAATTGGTCGTGCAGAGATATTTACTGCAGCCAAAGTCTTTGACATTTGACTTCTGTCTTTGATCTTCAAGAAAAGAAGAAAATTATTATGTGTTGAGAATAATCTTAGGACTTAAATCAGTTGTCTTTCGTTGATTTGATATTAATCTCAAAAGGGTTCTTTTCTTTTTTGATAAATTTATGGTTTTTACAAAGTTCTGTTTGTGGGATATTTTGAGGTCGCCCTGACTCATGATATTGAGTCCCCAGAGGGCTCTTTCATTTCATTTCCCTCATTTAATTGTTTGAATTTCTCAAAGTTCAAACCACCCACCCTCTTTATTGCTTGATGCAGTTACAAATGAAATTGTTGTGTTTAAACGTATTTAACAGGCTGAAAAAGAATCCAAATTCTGCCTTACAACCTAAACTCAGTCTGAATTAATCAAAACGTGAGAACTACATCTTCCTTTAATTTCAATCTTCTTTTCTTTTACTTGGCCACATTTATTCCAATAATAATAACTAGAAAATGATTTAGCTCTCTCACAGCAATTAGCATCTACTGATACTTACAAAATAGTTAGTTGAAGTGGGTTCATATATAAAAAGTATAATCACAATTTGGATGCACAATAAGAGTGACAAATTTAAAATCATGATTTCAGCGGTATTAATTGACATTTCACCGGTTATTAATTGCCCGTTTTATATATGAACCCGTCTCATACGAGTTTTTGTTCTTACAAAAAACTTTTCTTCTTTCCGCCGACTGGACACCATTAAAAGGACCATTTTGCTACTGCTAATTGAGTTAGCACTCATAAAAATCTAAATCTGCCAGATTTAATAGACCAGAACTGCTAATTGATTGGCATTCTAACTTATACCGTTTAGGGTGGATTGTTGGAAATTTTTGGATCAGTTTGCCTGATAAGAAACTACTGGACTGATAATTGATTCTCTGATGAGTGACAGAAAGCTGTGATCTTGTGGGCATATGATCCTGCTGAAAGAGATGCAAGGCTGGCAAATGAAGCTTTGAAGTCAAGGAGGAAAGGTGTCCAGGAACTACAAGTAGTAGTTGAGATAGCATGTGCATCGTCTCCTCATCATTTGATTGCTGTAAGACAAGCATATTCTTCTCTCTTTGACTGCTCGCTTGAAGAAGACATTACATCAAATGTTCCAATGCCTCTCCGAAAGGTAAATTCTTGCCCTTTTGAGCAAATCACATGAAACAGAAGAAACCTTTTATCCAACTCTCAACTGAAAATACTGCTGATTTTTGCTTTCAGAAAAAGGCTACATGATCTGTCTTAATGGTTGATAGTGTGCACTTCGGCAATATATGTTTGGTCAAAAAGAAAAACTAATGTGAAACGGTTTCATATATGAGATAGGAATTAATCACAATTTCAATGCACAATAAGAATAACAGAAAATTAGAATCACGATTTCAACGGCCATTAATTGCCCGTTTCATAAACGCATCTCATATATGAAATCGTTTCACATAAATTTTTCTCTTGGTCAAATAAGTTTCATTGCGAAGAGTTCAAAGTTTGTTCCCTTCGGGACAAATCTGGTCTTTAAGACTCAGACCTTTGTGCTATCTCAAATTAAAGCTTTCCTGTATATGTTACAACGAAGTCCATCCTGAATTTATGGACCTCATTTAACATTTTGAAATTCTTTGTGTTAAAATTGTGTTTTTTGGCTCTTGGATCATAGAAATTCTAATAGCAACATAAAATGATGATCTTTGACAGGTTCTGGTTAATTTAGTCAGTTCCTATCGATACGATAAAGAGGTGGTGGATTCTGATATTGCCAATTCAGAGGCAGCCAGGTTATATGAAGTAATCAAAACAGAGAAACTGGATGAAGATGATTTTATTGCAATCCTTAGTACCAGAAATGTTTTCCAGCTGAAAGAAACTTTCCACTTTTACAAGAAAAACTATGGGAATTCCATAGATGAGGTCCAGCTTTTAAAGCAGCTATTTATTTTATAAACACACTTCCTAAAATGTTTTACTTCCTAATTCATAAGAAATCTCTTGCAGGACATTATGCAATGTGGCAAAGGCACATTGGAAACTCTATTGAAGGTGGTCATTTGGTGCATAGACTCCCCAGAAAAGCACTTTGCAGAGGTGATAAAATAATATTGAATTTCTTATTGATCCTTCAATTTGGTTATTTCTTTTACATGATCAGCTATCTCACTTAATTCCTATCAAAGAGAAAAAATCAGTTTCATATATGAAACACATAATTAATGGCCCTTGAAATCGTGATTCTAATTTTCTCTCATTTTTTTGCGCGTTAAAATTATGATTAACTCACATCTCCCCCGTTTTACAGAGTTTTTCTCCCTATCCCCAAATAACATTGTGAGTTTGGCAAGTGGCTGCTTTTCTTTTTTCTACACGTTCAAGTCCTCATTTGCACTTAGGAGAGAATAACCGGCCAAAAGGACAGCCATTTTCATCAAGATTAAGTTGGAAACCACTTTTCATCTTTTTTTCCCCTTGGCATCGAAGAATCCCTCTTGTGCTCAGACCCCCAGAAGAAAAGATTGTTGTTTCACTATTTAGTGTGTTTCGTGTGCAAGTGATGCTCTTGTGAAACATAATTTACCATCACACTTAACTTCCCTTTTGCAGAGAAACTTTTCCTTGTTTTATTCAGTTCTAATGCATATAATCAGATCATTCCATGTTGATTGTTTGAAATTTCCAGGTGATTAGAACTTCCATTGTTGGGCTCGGGACAGATGAGGATTCTCTAACTAGAGCCATCGTAACTCGAGCTGAAATAGATATGATGAAAGTTAGAGGAGAATACTTGAACCAGAACAAGTCCAGTCTTGATGATGCAGTTATTGGAGACACATCAGGGGATTATCAAGATTTCCTTATGACCTTGCTAGGGGCAAATAACTGAGAAAATATTTGGAAAAATATAGTTTATCCATAAATGATATTACATTCAATTTATCAAATAAATGTTATTAGAATCAATTTGGCATAGGAATGGTAGTTAGGCAATAGTAATATAGGATTTCAGAGCAGTGCTTTTGTGCATGAAATAGGTTAGCATATTGTTTCTAAATAGAGCAAAATTAGCTTCAATACAATTTGTTTGGTTATATGCGTTTTAGTGTTTTTTTTTCACAAATCTGAATTGACTTGTTTGTTTTTGTTTATTTTTTTCATTAAACTTTTTAAAATAAAAAACAAAATTACAGTAGTTATTTTTGCTAAAGTATCACGGTCGAATGTTCGGACTAATAAACGATAATTTGAGTTTCCACGCCTTACTTTCCCTTCATTCTCATGAAAAAGGCAAGGAAATGTCTATTGGAGGTCAGTTGCGGTTAGTGTAGCCATGGCCACGGTTTCGGAACCGGCGGTTCCGGTTTCGGTTCCGGAACCGGCGGTTCCGGTTCCGTCCCGGTTTCGGTTCCTGTTCCGATTCCGTCCCGGTTTTTTTTTATTTTTAGTTTTGAATTTCGATTGTTATCCCACTTTTAAAATTGATTTCTATTGAAATAATGATTAAACTATTAATTGAAACTCAAATAATACAACATAATAACATAATTAGTAAATTAGATTAATAATAGTTACAATTGAACTTAATTAATATATAGTTTTTAATAATTGAATTAGGAAGAATTAGATAAATGATATTCAAGGATATAAAATAATAAGAATATTTGAATATTTAAATTATTAATTAGAATTCAACTAGTATAATACTAATATACTATAATATAATAACATAATTAGAATAGTAGTTAAAATTAAACTAATATATGAATTTTTTAGAATAATAGAATTATGAATATTAGATAAGTGATAAAGAAAGATATAAAAAGAATAAGAGTATTTTATAAAAATTTTCAAGTTAAAAATTTTAAATCATAAATTTACAAGTTAAAAATTAATAAATGAAGAAACTACTAAATTTTATTCATTGGATAGAAAAATTTACAAGTTAAAATTTTTAAATCATAAATTTACAAGTTAGAAATTAATAAATGAATAAACTACTAAATTTTATTCATTTGATAGAAAAATTTACAAGTTAAGATTTTTATTCATAAATTTACAAGTTAGAAATTAATAAATGAAGAAACTACTAAATTTTATTCATTTGATAGAAAAATTTACAAGTTCAGATTTTAATTCATAAATTTACAAGTTAGAAATTAATAAATGAAAAAACTACTAAATTTTATTCATAATTGATGGTTTAAACTTTAAATTTGAATAGTACAATAATACAATTGCAAAATATATTATGATATACAATAATACAACTATAGTGTATATAAATAAAACTATGACATTAATTTATATAAACGAATATATAGATATGGAAATTGTAATATTTGATAAAACATAATAAATTATTTCAAATTTTCAATAATGTAAAATGTACAATATGATATTTTTCTTCATTTTAATAAACTAATAGTCGCCGTCGTCGTCGCCGTCATTATTGGCTCTATCGGCATCGGTGACCGGTGAATTAGTTCTAGTTGTACAAGTAGAACTACCATCGGTGGTACCGTCTAAATCTAAATCAAAATTTTCTTCTATGTTTTGTTCTTGTTCTCTATATGCGGCTTTTGTCACGCCCCAAAACCGGACATGGCACGACCACACTTCTAGAGACTAATTCCAAAAGTGCGAAGCCTCCTGTTATCAAAGTTTACTATCCTCAAACGGTATAATTATGTATAGGCCACACTTTACATAATATTCATTATGTACAACCTCAAATCCCTGTTTCCAAAAACATCACATTCAAACCTACATTTTCGTAATATGACACATATCTCTCTAAAACCACAATATCATACATAACACTGTATATACAACTTCCAACTAACGATTACACTTACAAACACAAAAATACATTTCTTTTCAAATCATCTTGAAACTATATGCATCAAAATCAAGATCTAATACTCCAATAGCGTTCAACGCGAAACATCTATTACAGTTTTCTATTATTTCCACCTCACTACAATATCCACAAAATAACTCTCTCCACTTCCAGTCATCCACGTAACCTGTACATGAAACCTTAGAATCTGCAAAAATAACAATATTTGTGGTATGAGCAAAACTATGCCCAGTAAGTGATTGAGATATTCCTCTATTGGATTGAGCACGTTATATACATAATATATTTTCTCAAATCCATTATTTCACACATGAAAACCAACATTAGAAAGTGTTTCAAATCAAAACACACACACGTACATATATATAACAAGTGGCATCATCATTTATCAAACATTCACAAATACATTGAGTACTTGTTGTCATTTAGCTCATGAATAACTCAAATCCTTCTTGGTAACATAACTGGATCCAGTCCTGACTGTTTATCCCGTCAGGTAGGCCAAAACAAATAGGTTCCTAGCTGTTTATCCCGCTAGGTAGGCCAAATCAATAGGTTGGAACATGTTCCTACCAATCATTCATTAAGGCATTCAAGAGCTCATAACAATGCAAATTCATTTAAATCATTCCACAAAATACTTTACATTCACAAAAGCCACTGCATACGTTTCATAGTCATCAAAATCACAATCTTATTCATGCTCAAGCCACTTTAATATAAGAACATAACCAACTTCTCAAAAATATGTTTCATAAAATGCGTATAAAACATAAAGGGATATCAAAACCACTTACCTAAAGCCAATATCCAATATCGCACTTGATTTAAGATTTCCAACACTTATTCAATTCACTTTCCTATAAAATATACACATATAACAAAAGAACAATCAAAATAGAGCCTAATAACTTTTAGACACTATTCTTAATTTAAGAACATTTCATTTTCTTATCATTCTAAAATCCATTCATATGATTTTCTACACTTGAAATCCATTTGAGAATCTCTTACATGTCAAGTATGTTGAACAACCTATTTTTCCATAAACCCACTTATATATTACTCCAACAAACTTTCTTCAACTAGCATATCCTCATAATTTGACTTAAACCCATCAATCCATGTTCTATACCTAATCAAATGAATGCTAAAATCCTTAGATAAGTGTTCTTGAACTTATGGAATTAAAACTCATATCTTATCACAACAAAGTTTCAAACCCTTACTAATCTAGAACACTAAATAAAGATATTAACATGGATAAATAAACTAGATAGGTTCCTTACCTTAATTTGGGTGAAATTTGAATGGAGATTGAGCTCTTATTTCCTTAAATCAAGCATTTCTTCTTGCTGCCCTAAAGTGGAGAGAAAATGGAGAAAAATATTAAGAAGAGGCTGAAACCTCAGCCTGAGCAACGAATGGGTTTTAAGACCCATTTTGTCAATTTTGCTAATAGTCCCTATACTTTTACTTATTTATTAAATGGTCCCTAATTTGGTCACAATTGTTACAGCTTTAGTCCAATCATCTAATAAAGCTTGAATCTCCAAGGACATGGGGCTTAAACGCGATCGGGTCTCGTCCAAAATGTTGCCACCTTGACTAAAAGCTTGTTCCACGGCTACGATTGATGTCGGGGCCTCCAAAATCTCTTTGGCTATCGAAGCGATAATGGGGCACATCGTTGTCTTGGACTTCCACCATTCCAATATTTGGAAGTTCTCAATACTATCACATTCATAATTGTTATCACTAAAATCAAAAGAAGTGGTTAAATATATCTCAAGTTCTGTACTAGTAGTACCCTTGTGTTTTTTTAAAGATTGAAACATTTCTAAACCAGGAAGGATAAAAGAAGACGAAGATCCAGTATTTGAAGTTGAAAAACTATGATGAGTAGTGTGAGTATTAATGGTACTACTAGTAGGAACTTGAGGTTGAAAATTAGAAGAATATTCTTGATATAATGCATTTAACATATCTTTAGTCTCATTTATGTATCTACTTACATTTAATTATAAATGCATAATGTTTGGGTCTAATGGAAAACATTCTTGTAACGTATTATAATAAAACTTCAAATATTGGTTTAAACCTTGAAATTTAAAACCAGGATCAAGAATAATAGCAACTAAATATAAAATTGAAATTTCTTTATAATAATTAAGCCATTTTTCTAACATGTGAATAATACTTTGCATCAAAGTTTCATCATTTATGTGCATTTTTAATACACCAACTATATTACATGCTTCAACTAAAAATAAATGAGAAGTTGGATAATACACACGTGAAACAAACAAGTAGCATCCTTAAAAACTTTTAAAACTTCTAACAATTTTAAACGAGAAGTCCAATGATTAGGATATAATACAATTCCAAGACAAGAGTTATCAATGAAAAAAATTACATAACAATGAACTATATTTAGAAGAATCAAAAAGTAAATCATAAGTTAAATTCCAACGATTTGGAACATCCTTTTTAAATCTTTTAGGTCTTTGTCCATGTTGTATACAATATTTTCCTCATGTTTTCATTAAACTTGGATGTCCAGTCAAATATTTAATTGCATCTTTAATTAGTTTAATATGAATTTCTAATGCACTTAAACTATTTTGAATGGATAAATTTAAAATATGGCATACACATCTAATATGAAAAAATTTCCCACCTAAAATTGGTGCACAATAATTTTTTAATTCTACAATAGATGCATTATTAGCCGATGCATTATCAAAACCAATTGAAAAAATTTTATCATTCAAATCATATTCTTCTAAAATAATACTAATTAATCTAGATATATATATATATATATGGCCGTATGAGAATCATTAAAAACTCTAAATGCAATTAATCTTTTTTGTAAAAATCAATTTGAATCTACCCAATGACAAGTTATACCCATATAACTATTCATTTGCCAATGATCACTCCAAATATCAGAACATATTGAAACACGAGAATCTAATTTTAAAAAATTCCGATAAGCTATTTTTTTCTTTTTTATAAATTTTTTTAATATCGCGTATTAAAGTTGTTCTAGGAACACGTTTAATTTGTGGATTTGCATTTTCTTGTACTAATATCACAAAATTTGGTTGTTCACCAAATGAAAAAGGTAAATGTTGTGCACAAACAAATCTAGCTACACCATCTCTCCATTTTGAATAACTAAATTTAAATAAATTTAAATTACTAGAAGAAGAAGAACCTTGTTGAGCAAAACTGGTTAATTGCATTTGTGACTTTTGAAGGCCGATTTCTTGAGATGCGTTTTCTCCAAATGGCTTGTTTAGTGGTACCATATCCGCTCCCAATTTTGAAGGCGTATGATTTCTCGCAAAATTGCATTGTGCTCTAATAAGAACTCCATCGGCATAAAAAAATTTTGTGAAATATTTCACAAACATTTCGGATTTTGGATTCGTTGGTGGACGACGACTTGATTGTGATGCATCACCAATATTAATTGGTTGGGATGAAGAACCAAAACTATCCATTTTATAAAAAAAATTCAAAAGGATTAAAAAAGAATGAGAAATTGAAATAATAATATATTAAAAATAATAATAAATAATTTAACTAATAATTATAATAGAAACAACAAATAGAATTAAATTTTATAGAATTTTGATGCTTGAGAAAATTGAGATGAAGAGAATTAGAATATTGAGAAAGAAAAGTAGAAATTGTGTGGGAAAAATGAAAAAAATAAGGGGTATTTATAGATTATGAAAGATTAAAACAAAATTAAAAAAAAAAAGGAATTGAGAGGAATCAGCAATTTATTTTGGACCGTTGCCCTAGTGAATTGATCGAGCTTGCCGCAACAATATATAGAGATCTGCGGTTCGAATTTGTGCCGATGTTCGTCTCAATTACAGAAATTAGTGGAGTGTGGTAATCTGGAATAGGTGTAACTATCATACTTAACCGTACTCTAGAATACTAGGCAGAGAGTATCTCCTCATAACTTGGTGGTAAATGTCAAGGAAGTCATTAACAAGCAATAGTTCACGATGGTACCTTAAGGCGACGTTTTGTCAATTGTATTTCCAAACATTTTAGTGTGTTTATCACATTTGTGTTTACATACACTCTGTAGCATTTGAGTTGAGAAATCAATAGTTTCAATACTAAACCTTCCCTGTAGATACGATCCCTTCTCCCGCTACTACAGTAGTTGTTTGAGGGTTAAATTGAGGTTACACGACTACACCTACCAATATATTTCGATTAGTATAACAAAATGAGTTTGGGGTACAACAAGACATCGTTAATATTATTCTTTTTAGGGTTGTAGCCTATATGTTATCCCTAACAGATGCATAGTTGAACTCCCAAGTGCAAGTGTGCTCGCGATCGCATGACCTATTTTCTTGAAAAAACAGGCAGGTCACCCATGATGGGTTGACCCGACCCAATTTAAATTAATAAAAAGTTAAAATGTACAAGGATGAACCGGGTTCACCCTTAGAGATTTCTGTTGCTTTAAAGCAACATAACAAAATAGAAAAAAGAAGCTTTGAAATTTTTCTCTAAGAAAAATAGAAATTCTCCTTCCTTCTAAAATCACAATCAAGAAGAACTTGGTTTATGGAGATGAATGTTTTCCGTTTTGTGATTACACTTAGACTGCTTGACCTGTAATTCAACTTCAAAGAACCCGTGTCTTACATCTCAGAGTGAGGTAAGTTTTAAAAATTTCGATGAATACCCACATCAACATATGATTCGATTATGCAAAAATCAGTTGGATTATCAAACATATAAAATTAATGAATTCAACAACTTATAACTTATAACTTTTAAATTTTAAATTTTAAATTTTAAATTTCAGATTCAATAAGTTTTTAGTTTTATCAAATGGGCCTTAAAAATATCCCAATACCATTTCAATCGAGGAATGCAAATCAAATGGCTAGAAAGAGATAATGATGATAGAGTTGATAAATCATATCAAGAAATAAGACCCCACTTCGGCCATACAAGCTCCAGTTTATAAAGTGCCTGATTTATCTCTCCAATTGTAAATCAAGCACACCAATGATGGGAATGGAAGCATATGACCAGTCCTCTACTAAGATTTCTGTCAACAAACTCATCATTATGATTCCAAACTAATAAAGTAATGTCAGCAGGATAAATAATACCAATGTTCTTCCTTTAATGTTCCAATCCATCTACAGGATGCACATATAACCTAGGAAGTTAAGGAAATGCCCTGATGCCTCCAACATATGTAGCCTCAACAGAAGCAGGTCCTTCTGTTGTTAAATAATCCCATGAATCAGTCGATAACACCACGAAATCTGCCAGTTTTCCAGGAGATAGTGATCCAACATCCTTGTCGAGAAAGCATGAATGAGCAGCCCAAATAGTGTGTCTACATAAAGAGGATAAATTAGAATAATAACAATTAAGATTTTATCCCGCAAAATAGCATGGGCTACATATATGGATTACACTTCGACATCATGTTTGTTCTAAAGCTCATTTTTTTGCATTTATTACTTATTCTATCTTGTATTGTATGTCCAAAAATCTAAATCAAAGCTTATTTTCTGCATTTATTACTTATTCTATCTTGTATTGTGTGTCCAAAAATCTAATCAATATTTTCATTTTTCTACCCTCGCTTTTATTCATATTCATATTTAGCCGTTCAACGCTTTGTATTGTAAAACATTGTTGGTCTTAAAGTTGTTTTATAAAATTTTCCTTCCAATTTCATTGGTATTTTATGATGACAAAGTGTAAAGTCCACACTTCTCCATTTTTTTTAAAGCATTTCTTCATTTGTTCTAACTTGTTTAATATTTATATGTAACATTTTTATCAATTTCCTCATTTTCTTTGATGATAGATTCTAAATATTTAAAACTTTTAAATACATTTATTCACGCACAAAAGTGATACATTAGAATATCATTAAAATTGAGATGAAAGTTTTGCAATCAAATGCAACTCCATGGAATCAATCTGCATTGGACACAAATGAACTATTGAAAAGGAAGTCCAATAGACAAAGGTACTTTGATTTCGACAATCTACTAGTTCGTGGGGAGAATGTTTTTTCTACTATCTGATGTTTGTCTCAAAAACTTTCTATCACGGTGCACAAGAAAATTAAAGAGTTACTGAATTTGAAACCAATGAATTAATCGTCAGGGTATCTAATGAAAGTATAACTACAAATTTCAGAAACTTTATCCCCTGTTCTGAAAATGTCTTAATACTCTTATCACACCTAAGAACCACAGGATATTGTCCGTAAGCCGAAACCGGAGGACTGATTCAGTAGTAGTTGGGAGATCAACTTAGAGTCTTACATATTTAGCAATGCATATATGTCTAACATGCCATGATCATATGCCTGCAAAAATTCCTTGAGGAGGCTTCTGCCTTCTAGGTATGCAACTTTTTACCTTTTGTATGGGAAGGAAATTTTGAGGAACCCCAGTTGTTTTATATTAGAAATTAGAAATGCAGTGGCTGTGACTATTTGAACAAGAAATGCTCATTGCATATCATACAGAATGTAAGCCAGAAATCAACAGTACAAATGTACCAAAGTAAGCTGTCAAACTTGCAACTTTATGTTCCCTTTCAGACTACATTCCCCGTGTAGTTGTAATTAGGCAATTGAGTAAACTTTGGGCTAATTTATGGTTATTCAGACAATCTTATAACGCAGCAGTAAACTTTAGAAAAAATAGGTTCAGCGTATTACATTATGCTTTGGCCATAGCCAGTCAGTAAAGAAGTCTCACATGAAACTGAAACTTGCACCACTGACAAGAAAGCATTTCCTATTTTTTTTCATAAGTTAATGATTTAGTTAAATCGTCGAGTTGCATTGTCTTTCTTTAGAAAAAATTCAGTTTTCAACACAAGAATCCACAGGGAGCTACCAAATAATTATGAAATAACCAAACGAAGAATGATGCTCAAGGAGAAAGAGAATTCAAAATGGTTCAAGTCCAAGAACCGTTGGGACTTGGACCATATATCTGAAATCTCCCTACAGTGGAGAACATTTAATTCCAATGCCATAACCATAAACGACAGTCGCTATATAAAGAAAATATCAACAAAATAAAGAGTAAAGAAAGTATCTTACGCTTTTAATGCATCATTCAGATTCATGCACTCTGATGAAGCCCAAGGTCGATCCCACCCGGGAGGGATTCTTTTGATTGCTGTCCTCATGCTTCCTAAAGGGTTGATATCTACTACCTGAAACAAGCACCGAGAGCGAACAAGTCTGAGTAATTATACAGATTTTATTGCATAGGAGCCCAGAAAGACTTGTCGGAATCTCACCGGCCAATCAGAGCCAAATGCCAATGTTGTACCGCTAGCAAGAAGTGACTGGAAAAGATAGGAACCTTTCTCTGCTCTCTCAACCCCAAGTTTCTTTATTGCAGAATCAGCATCATCCAGCATGTGAATAGGCTGTAAGTATTTGAAACCAAACTACTTTACTGTTAAAATGCACTAACATCCTCACTATAGTTAGTGAGGTCATTGGTACTGCTGATCTTCTATTTATACATAGCACAAGTAAAAAATTTAAAGGACAGAAATAATCATCCATCCTTCAGAACCAACATGCTCAATAACTGGGCCTGCATTGTGGGGTCAGGCAGGGATAACTGCACCACCCTCCACCCCAAGATTAGGACAGCCAGCACCCACCCAAACTGTATATAATTTGATTTTTTTTATCCAGATCTTCTGTTCAACTATTGATGTTATACTTAGAAATGCTTCTTAGTATATCTTTATCATTGTTGGTAAAATACATGACGCAAAAAAATATCTATTTCAGAAATTAGTATAACTTGGATTTTCTTTTAAAGTTGCAAAGTAAAGTTCGATACAGAGGAAGGAATAAGTAAGCATCTTGAAGCTATGTGTTCAAATGTTACTGATATCCGAGTACTTCATAAGAAATGGCATTTCAGAAGTGGGGGCCGTTGTTGTCAGCACTCTCCCTTTTAACAAGGTTACTCCCACTGATTCCTCACACTATCTAATTCATCTATAAATGACCATGAGCAAAACCTGAAGACTATAAAAAAATAAAAAGATTCATCACAAGTTTCTTCTACCAAGTTAGAAGATGTCTCGACTCTGTAGCCTCAACTATGTAGCCCTGTTCAACAAACTTCATATATTACCAATAGTTGCCCGTAATCCCAACTTACTCAAAAGGTTTCATTGCTTTTCAAGGAGCACTAGAGCTTAATTAGAGTCCATCCAGTAAGTGAGGTTAAAGAATAAGAGAATACCACTAAAGATAGAGAGAAGGGCCATGCAACCAGTAATGGTAGTGAAAACGGATAGATAAGCAAGATGCTGGGGAAGAATGAAGGTCCATGTGATTTGTGAAAAAATAGATGGTGGCTGACTTGAATGTGGGAGAAAAAGGAGTAAAAAGAGCAATGAATTTTTTACTATCCATGTACACTGTAGAAATAGGTTAGTCACCAGATAAATAGGAGCATTTTGGTCTATAAACCAAGAAAAATGCATTGATTGGAGTGCCATTATATACACAAAGTGGAGTTCCAATATCTTCTTCCCTTTAACATTATATTCAGTAATCATAATTTGCCATTTTAATGGCTTTGTGATATAACAACAACAACAACAATAAATAAGCCTTCATCCCACTATGTCAGGTCTACTTTATGGATCATATTTCACCATCGTATCAAATAGGTAAATTCGAGCATAGAAGAAATATTAAAGAATTCCCACAATGGAAAAATTACCTTTAATAAGAGAACCAAGAGTGACATAAATACACAAAATCAATGTGTATTAAGAGGCGTAGAAAACCACAAACTAAACGAACTCTTTTATGCAATGGACAAAATTAAATAAGCTAAAGCTTAATACTGATCTTTATTTCTTCCTCTACAGCTTATTTTAAAAACTACCTTTCCCCTTTTATGCAATGTTCAAGCATTTTCTGCCATGTTAGCACCAGCTGGGGTGGGTTATTTCCATTTGTTGCTTTTTCCTCTTTTTTCTAAGCTGTCATAGTGGACATTTGTAGACACTCTAGTTGACAGCAATGGCTGCATAATTTCAATCTTTAATGGCGTGAACTAGTTCTCTGATAAGGCTGCATAATTAGTTGATTTGTGCACTATAAATACACTTAACAGCCTCTTGACAATGCATACCATGAATAACAAAAAGTTTCAGAAAACAATTCCCTTCTGTCTTAGGTGTGTCCTAAGATTTCTTCTCTTGCCTCGATTGTCTTTTGCCTAGTTTCTCTTCTTTCCTACCTTCTAAATATTCTTCTTAACCTACAATTTTCAGCTTCAGAATCACCATATAAACTCTGATTTTCTATTTATCTCCCCATCTCTAACTTCATTCTTAAAAGTATTAAAAGTAATCAACCTTAGCCACTTTCAGAGATCTTTTCAAGAATTTAAATCCTTAAGACTGTCTTAAAGGAATAGAAGTTTTGGTGCTTAAATCATCTAGTTCTCTTAACAGTGCATACTTAGAATTCCAATTAAAACCATTGCTAATGATATCATGAATACTTTCGAATTAACAATTATGCCATTAGAGATTTATCTTAGTTATACACTCGATTTACCAAGATGGAATGCTCCTGATGATTATTTTCAGGTCAAGTTGTAGTTTTCCCAAATCCTTATAGTAAAATTTCAACCATTCTAATTCAGAAAATTCTTTAGTAATGGTCTCCTTTTGGATTGACTCTCTTCAAGCAAAATTTTACCAAAACACTCAAAATATTTAACTGCAGAGTTCTCGAATTGAAAAACAAAAGATGTCATAAAGGAAGTAGTGGCCTCGTCTCCTAAATCCAGAATATATACATTATACAAAACAATTGAAAAGCTTCAAACTATCTCGCTCATCTACTGCAAAAGAAACTTGACTAATACTACCTACAGGTGGTGGGGGCCAAATCATTGATGTATTTTATACAAGTTTTTCATTGATTCATGGCTTCAAAAGTGTGACTGGCAAGTAGGTACAAGAAGAAGGAGAAGGAGAAGGAACAAGAATTAGAAGAAGAATATGAATTTGATTTGGAAATAGATACAGCAGAAAAGAAATGGCCTAAAACAGTGGAAGGCATCATCAGACACAAAATCAATTCAGATGCAGCAATGAAGAATGTGCGGAAAAGAAGGAAGAAGATAATAAGAAAGAAGCAGCTGCTAGCAGAAATATATGCAGTAAAAGAGAAATGAAGTACACCAACCAAAGGTGGGATCGAAATCAAATAATGATCAAGCAGTGGTATAGAAGTAATCAATTTGAATATGGAGAAATTTAAAAGCCAAATCAAAGAGAATCTACCTGAACAGAAGCAATAATAGCTTGTTCACCAAATCGAGATGCTGTCCCAGGCCCCAAATGCTGAGCATGTTCAATCTGCAAGCAGTATTCGAGATTCATATTACTTGAGATGAAATAGTTGTGTGACTAGCAGAATGCGAACTCTGTCTTGAACTCCTTAAAATCCATTAGATGCATGATTCACCCTGAATCTTCTGTCCCTGATTCCATTTTGAGAAATCACTGATGAGTACATGTCCAAGATCAAAGAATTGGCCTTGTCACCTATTGCATGAATGGCAACCTGACAGGAAGCATAAGTATCTTCTCATTTGTTGAACCGGGTAAAGAAGAATGGGAAACCAATAATATCGAAGCAGCATGAGATAAAGCACCTGAAGGCCAGCTTTATCTGCTGAAACAGTCATGCTATGTAGACTATTCATATCTGTTAACTCTAGACCATAATTATGAGGTTCACCAACATAAGGCTAGCAAAAAGATGTCAAATGTTAGCATTACATATACCTCAACTAGAAGATAAAACAAGGAAAACAGAAATTTAGTTGCAAACAAATTACTTGAACCATAAGGAGAGCTAAAAGGTATATGAGAATAGTCTTGAAGAACTTATTCTAAACCCAAGAAACAAAGCAATCCAAGGTATTTCCAGTTTTCAGTGATTAATTCAAAGACCAAAAAAAAAAAGAGGGAAAATCTTACCTCGTGGAAAAGTGCACTACTGGATCCCAATGATCCATCAGCAAAACCCTTCACACCACCCAAGTAAATCTTTTCACTTCGCTTAGGGCCTGCCTCATACATGAAATCCTAAAAAAGAAAATGTGTCAACTAGGATGAAAATGAAAAATTAAATGAAACATGATGGCAACACAAACCTAATGCCTCAAGATTCAGTAAAATATAAAGCCATTAGTTTACTTGAGCGGTATATTTTATTGAGCATAAATTGTTGATATATCCATATATCACTGCAAAAGTATTTAGTATCTTTCCTGAGGTATTGAATGAGGTATTGAACTCTTATAACTGAATTGGTTGATATTAACAATTTAAATTATCAACAGACTTTTCTGGAGAAAATTAAGTAGAATTTCTCACATCTCCTCAAACGAGAACTGGGCCATTCAAACCTCAGAGAGTAATACCTTATTCATTTCATGCCTTCAACAACAACAACAACAACAACAACAACAACAACTAAGCCTTTATCCCACTAAGTGGGGTCAGCTATATGGATCATATTTCGCCACCGTGTTATTCATTTCATGCCTTAACATGAAAAATTTCCAAGAGGATGAATGAGAATAGGTCATAGGACTATACCTCAAAAAATATTAAATAACTGTGTCAAAAACAAAATAAACTTAAGAAATCTTCTACTAAATGCAGTAACATATAAGACCATATAAACCTGAGAAACACACATAAGACCACAAAAACCAGAGAAACACACATAAGAGAGTTTCAGCTAAGGATAGAACTTCTCAAAATTATTCCCCTGCACCCATAACTTCTGAAACCCAATGATAAAAAATTACAATGAGGGGACCAAACAGAGAATGAGAAAACAAGGAAAAAAGAAAAAGAAGTGTTATGACAGAAGCAAGAAAATGTTAAATTTAGGAAATATTATAATATTGAAAAGCGATATTAGAATATTAACGAAAAAAAAAAACTAACCATATTCAGGAAATTGCAGTTTAATATCTAGGCCCTATAACAACGGAAGGTTTGTAAAGTGAGCATCAGATGTTTTTGTTTTCAGGATACTGTATAAAGTATGAGCAACCTTAGAAGAACTCCATAGTGCTGCATTCTAGTTTCTTATTAGAAATTGCACTAGTCATCAATCTATTTATACCATTAAAAGGAGATCGGATCCTCTGTCCAAAACTACTCTATTTTATTCTGTCCAATTCAAAACGACGTAGTTTCACTAAAATTAGGCACTAAAAATTTAAATATCTTTAAAATTACTTCAGAATTATTACACCCTAACCAATATATGAGTGAAACCCACGACCTAAAAGTACAAAAAAAAAAGTATTTGCACTCCCAAGTATCAGGTGGCCCATATGGGATTTCTCTGTCCAAGTTCTCTCTGTCTTAATCTGTCTAAGTTCCCTCTGTCTTATTTTGTCCAACGATGTCAAACATGACTAAAACAATGATGTCATTTCACTAACTTAGACAGAATAAGACAAAGGGAACTTGGTCAGAGTATCTGATCTGCTTCTGGTCCCCCGAGATTGGATCCTCTATTTAAAATTATCCTGTCTTATTCCGTCCAATACTCAAAAAGACACGATTTCACTAAAACCATGACTAAAAGCATAAATATCACCAAATTCAATTCACCAATTATTAAGACCTAACTCAAATTTGAGTGAATGATGTGGTTTTGATTTGTTAGAAAAAATAGGATAGAGAAATATCAGATTGATGATCTAATTTGTGATTCGCCTCCCCAGAAGTCTTTCCCCTAATAAATACAACCACGTTACTTTTTTCTAACACAGCTAACATTCAAAATATAAAGAGTTTTTATCATTCTATGTAACTAAAACCTTACACGTAATCGTGCCCATGTCTCCAACGGAAAGAATAAACAGACCCTGATCAACATCTTTCCTAATGAATCAGCCCATGTATATACATCTGCAATCATCAACAAAGTGCAGACCAAAGATTATACAGGATTCATTCCTTTACCACAGCACTCTAAGACGGACGACACAATCCCCGGTAGAAGTTTGACAAAATCAAAGAAACACATTTTTCCTGTTGTGCCAAAATATTCAAAATTTCCAATCTACAAGCAAAGTATAGACACCATATTTATTTTCCAAGTACAGAATTTAGATGAGAATGCTTCTTTTCTTGATCCTCCTTCAAGTGCCTTATCTATATTAGAACAAGAGACCAGTTTAAATAATCTACTATCGACTTCTTGTTCCAGAGGAATCTCATAAAATGATTAACTTTTGAATGCACAAGTAAGAGGTTCCATATCCAGAACCTGAGTAATCTTCCCATGAGAGTTCTGCTGGTGAACCAGGAACATATCTCCCAAAATCAACTACTGTTGTCACACCCCTTCTCAAGGCATGATGGGCAGCTCTCGAAAGAGCTTCCCTTCGTTCATCTACTGAGACTTCTGGGATGCAGGATAAGACAAGCTTCATAGCAGAATCAATCAACAATCCTGTTGGTTCTGCATTTGATAATCCAACGAAAAAATAAGAACGTACTCTTTCTTGTTTGGACAAATTGAATCTTCCACAAGAATTCCACTATGGAATTTTAGATCCATGTTAGAAAAATTAAGAAGGAAATAGCAAAAGAATTAAATTGTTAGTATGTTAGCCCCTGGATGTCTTCAGTTTTGTTGTGCAAACATGCAATGTGTTCTGAGAGCTGCTTTAGCAAGAAGATGGTTGTCAGATGAAGTACTTATGGAAAGCTGAAACTTAGCATTTAATAACTTGCACATCTTTTATTCTGTTTCTCAATTATGGTGAGAATGTGCGCAAGAGAAAGAAATTCATCTAACAGAATATTTGTATAATTTGTAGAGTATAACTCCTCTAAAAAACTTTTGATAAACAAATGGCCCCAAACTTTGATAACTCAGCATTCAAGAAGAGAATATCATCACTTCAAACTGCAAATTCTTTCCATTAGTTATGCGAATCCGAATGGATGAGAAAGTTCAATATTTTCATTTCCCATGTCAGAACATCCTAGTAGTTCATTTCCCTCTTGTGTTGATGACAACAACATCCTAGTAGTTAGACCCACGAGTGGGTAACCCAAGGTAGAGCTAAACACCATGAAGTGAACTTCCAAATCTCTGAAAGAAGATCTGAAAGCCAACAAGTATCGATCTTTCATCTATTAAGGAAACAAAGGCTACATGGTATAGTACTTGGGGTGAAACAACAATAAGTTCCCAAAGTCGGGTTTGTTCAAAATCATGTCACTATCAGCTCTGAAAGATACCAGCGCATCTTTGATTTTCAAGCATAATTCATTTGTAAACCACCAGATAGATTTGTCTGTGTTGCTAAGCAAACTTCTTGTTATTATGGATAGGAAAAACTTCCAATTTTCTCAACTAACACTAGGAAATTGTCATCATTGAACTCCCTCTGTAGATCTTCTCATCAATGAGAAGTATTAATCTGCTGTTAAAGCTAAAGCATACCACAGCATTAGAATGATAAATAAACTCACCTTCTTCTGTTCTTCCATAAGTCTTAGACTTACCACAAATGTATCACTCCAATAAAAAGGAGAAAATGTACAGCAATTTTGACATGTTTACCAACAATAGCAAACAGTGGTTCTACAATTAGAAAGTTTATGCTCCTGAAAATTCAAATCACTTGGATGAATAAAGTGACTGAAATTACCTGCATCATTTTTTCTAACGATAGCTCCACCATCTGGATCATTTGTGTAATTAGAAATTCCAGCAACTTTTAGTGCCAAAGTGTTAGCCAAGCCCATGTGCCCATCCATCCTTGAAAACCAGACCTTCATACAAGAGAATGAGCATACAACAGAATTTTCTGCATCCAATAACCATCTAGTAGTGAAGTTCAAGCTTCTTACAGGATTATGGGGTGTAATACCATCAATCCAAGATGCCATTGGTAGTTCTCCTCCCCAAAAGTCATTGTTCCATCCTCCACCCAATAACCAAGAACCTTTTTTCATATCTTTTGATGTTTGTAAATTAAAAGAGTAGAGAGACACTCAGAATTTGATGAAAAGGTAAGATCGTAAAAATTAGTCACGCGAAAATAATGCTGAAATAGAAATAGAAAGGTAAAACATCAAAAAAAAGACTTCACAAATTCATGCAACTCTAGAAAGGACTTTTAAAACAAGTACTAACCAAATCTTAGATTGATAACATAAGAAGCTGAAAGATAAGGACTTCTAACAAATTTTCACAAATTTGATGAAAGAATTTTTAACATAAGAAGCTGAAAGATATTGATAAAATATAATATGGAAACAAATCCATGTTATCCAGTCTACAGAAAAAATGATATAATCATGTTTTGGAACTTTTAGTTTCATAAAGAAAAAGAAATGAAATGTACGTAGCGAAAGGAACATACTTGTTAGAGCTTCCTTCACCCTGTTCACAAACTGATCCTTACTGTTTACGTCACGTAGTTCAACACGTGCCATCTGTTTCCAATTTCTGGATCAACGTTAGCACACCCAAATCTTTGCTTCAGTGAAACTTTTTTTATCATAAATGTCAGGCACTGAAAAAAATCTTAATATAGAAGTGTACAACTAAAGTGAATGACAAGTTTGTTCAATAATCTTCGAAAGAATTTTTGTTAGTAATTGTTAAGCAAGTATGTTTTCTGGATGTGTCCTTTACTGTGCACAAACAAGCAATTACTCTTGAACAGGTGCAAAATTTCATGTGAGCAACTTAGATTGAACCTCTGATGTATCTGGTGCACCAACCAGCAACCACCAAAGTGTATGTAAAGGGAAGTGAATGAAACAGTTTCACTTTTACTTCTTACCAGTGTCATCAAACATTTAAGTTGATGCAGGTTCCAATAACAAGATACTTGTCCAGATTACTTGAGCAGTCCATTCACTCACTTCTTTGGTCATTCTGAGATGCCAGGTGATTTATCCTTTAAGTAATTATACATTTCATCATCCAAGCTAAACAAAATTTCTAGTGAATCATTTCCAGGTGATTCTTCCAATCTTTCCACATCGATTGTGATATTCCCACATATAAAGAACTGAACTCAGCAGACAATTTTGCAGCTTGTAATCTTGTTTATTCTGATTGTTACTAAAGCAAAGAGTACCATAACACATCAAGAATTTCAAATACAAATAGGAAAGCAATCTTGTTAGTATGAAAAGAGGGAAAAAAAAACAAAAAAAAGAAGAAAGAATTCATGGCAAACATCAACCAACAATAGTTTTCTTCATCTTTGAACCCAACTCAGCAGGTTGGACATCTGTCTGAGTGTCATGAGGTCTCAGTTCAACTCTCTTGCGACTCTCTCCTCTACCTTCTTCATCACTCAAAGGTTTCGCATTGGGAAACCAGTTCACATTTTAAATTAAAAAGTGATATTGAATGGTATACTCCAGCTTTGAACACTTCGATGTTACATTGATCCTCTAAACCCAGTTACTTCAAAGCTTAGCTAAGTTGCACACGGGCATGCTTTCTGACAAAATGCAGGAACATCTGAACTATTATTCCAGTATGTATTTGTCTTATGAAAACTGAGGCTGTCCATCGTTGAGAGTAGCCAATGACATCATTAGATTGATTGAGGTAAAGCGATCGGTCTATATAGAGGAAATCAAGATGGCAATGCTTGTGCTAAAGACATAAAATGGAGAATAAGAAATTAAAAACATGGAAGATACCAAAACGAAGGGATAAGATTTGGGTATACATTATGTGGTTGTGATTATTTATTATGCAACTCATCTAATTAAAACAACAAAGAAGCAGATGAAAACACAAGAACTATAAGATCTTCCAAACTTCTTCTAAAGACCTTTCATGTTCACTTTTAGATATATTATAAAGTTTCACCAGTAAAACACGAGAGATTCTGAAAATAATTCCATCAGCTATTAAAGTTTGTCAAAGCAACTATTCTTTGAAAAGGTTTCATAATAAAGGAGATCAATTGTTAATAGAACCACAAAATTAGCCGTCACTGCTATATTGGTTAATAAAACCAAAGTAGAATTAATTCTTGCATGACATGTTTGTCAGCTGACAGAAATCTAAATTTCTGTAAAGAACAATAGGCCCAATCATGCCTAAGAAAGGACTATTTTGGATGAATAGTTTGGCATAGGCATCTGTTGGAGAGTCAGTTCTCTCCAAACACATATCCCCAATATATCCCTTTGTATCTCTTGTCAAAGAAACAAGTGGCTATACTGCACTAGAAATAGGAGAAATTCTAGGATTAAACTCATGGGAACATTTCAAAACCTCAATCACAAAGCTGTCTTTTGCTACCTTGGTGTGGCTTCAACACTAAATTATGCATGTAAGTTTTAGTTAAGCCAGTACCTAAGTACAGCAATATATATTATATCACTGTCATGCAGAAAAATAATTTTACAGCAATACATCTCCGATTAATCTATGAAAACAACAATATGATCCTACTGTAAATATAGCCATGTACTGTGGACAGATGAAACATTGGAACCATATCGTAAGACACATTTCTTGTATGATTACTGCTGCTGAGAACCTATCTTGTGATAAAAAAATGAGATAATGAGAGCATGGTGTGGCACTAAACCTGTAATCCTCCAAAAATCAAGTGCACATGGGAATCAATAAATCCAGGAACCACTATCTTCCCCTCTAGATTCAGTTCCCTCGACCCAGATCCTGCCAAATCCTGTATTAACATGTATCCCATGTTAGATACAAGTTTCTGACTGTTAAGAAAATGGTATCCGGTAGCTTTTGCTTTAGAACTTTTTACCAAGGTAGTAACACTGACTGTAGTTTTGACTTATAGTTTTATTAAAAAGGGACATGTGGTGACTAATAAGTAATGGAACAAAAACAACATAGAATAAACAGCTTCAAAATATGATGGCTCCATATGATTCATCCAGATTCTATGAACCTCCACTTAGAATCAGATACAAGATTACAAGTTGTGTCCAAAAGAAAAGAAGCCTGTGTACGTTTAGCACCAAATAATATGTCATCATGATGTTAATGGACCCTAGTATCGTATCATTTCAAAGCGAAGAATATATAATTCTCATTAGCCTTTTTTTCGGATGAGTCAAACAAGAGTATCATTCACAAAATGGAATTCTCCATATACAAGATGTATACAAGACATATGAAGTTCAGAAGGAAAATTCATCCAAGATTCCGCGCAAGTACAATAACCTGCCTACTCCAAGAGCATATACAATATAAAATCCAAAGCTTTAAGATGCATGACGGTGCCTCTAAGGCTCAAAATACTCTCATATTCCTTTCAGTTTGTGCTACCAAAAACACAGCAAATGCAGCATATTACCAAAATTTTCCATCTCCTGTTTGATTACCCTGCTTTCTCCAACAAAACATGACATGTAGCACCCACTTTGGCATGACCCTGTGACATCTAAAAGTACTTAACACTTTTCCACAGCATTAATGAGCCAGTCCAAAATGTAATAGAGTGTTATCTGTTTTCAAAGAAACTATAATACATAAGTTGGGCAGATCAAGTTTCATCATTGGTCTCGTGAAGATAGCTACTTCGGTTGAATCTTGAACAAAGGCTATACTAACATTAATATCAAATACTTCTAAGCATATTGGTAGCTTCTTATTCCTATCTCAACAAAATCTGTTCTTTCATTTCATTTGCTGAAACATAGCTTACTAACTTTTACTGGTTTGCTTGTCAAATAAAAATTTCTTCCCATACCCAATATTTTATTTTATTTTTATTGAGAGTTCCTAAGTTGCAAAATTCAGCTAAATTTTTTTACTTATACTACTACCTATTCAACTTTTCTGTCACTATCATCTTTCACACTTTTATTTATGTTACTGCCCCAAACAATGGTATCAATGCTGTGAATAGTGGCAGTACCAAAAGAGTTGAATAAGTTATAAAGGTAGCCGGATTAAGTACCTACTAATTTGGCACCTAAGAAGTCCCTTTATTTAGAGGCATTTTTATTTTGAAAAATGAACTAACTATGATAGAACAATCCGTTTGACAACTAACAAACATCAAGCCAAAAGAGAGAAGATACAATTAATAACAAGGAATTCATCTAAAACCTAGAATGTTATGACTTGCTGACTGCATAAATCAGTAATGCTAGCAAATGCACAAAACAAGATACATCAAGTAAAAAGCAACGGTTCTTAATTAGATTAACTATGCTCCTGCAGTTGTGTGTGTAGGAATGAGAAACACAATATCACTGCACAATCTACAGAGAAAATTCATGGGATTTTTAATAAAATCAAAAAATTTTAAAAGAAAGTGAGTATTAAATGATAACCTTGACAGAAGAATAGTTGCCAACTCTCATAATTCGACCATTGCGAATGGCCATGGATTCAGCATACAGCAAAGTATCATCGCTGGTGTAAATGGTCCCATTAGTCACTATCAAATCAGCAACTTGTGCGATAGTTTTACTTGAAAATATATTCAAGAAACCTAACATAAAAGTGAAGAAGAAAAAATCGAGTCAGTAAATCAGTTAACAAAGAGAAAGAAAACACATAGTTGAACAAAATCAAAAAAATAAAAAGGACCCCAGAAAAACATAAAGAAATCTTTGTTGTTACTTGAGGAGGAGAAGTTGAAATTGCCAAGAAGAGGAAGGGAGGCTATGGCTATCGACAGAAGCAAGGCCACTATGGCTGAAATGGTCATCCACCATATACTCATTCTTGTTCAGTTTTTGATGTTTGGCTGAAGATAGACATGACCTTGGAGTCACGGTTACAGTTTAGGTTCGTGAATCGCCGGTTCACGGTTCGGTCACGGTTCCGGTTCCGTCCCGGTTCCGGTTCCGTCCGGTTCCGGTTCCGGTTTTGGTACGGTTTTCTCACGGTTCGACTTTTTAAAAAGATGACAATATGAAATGTGATGTACTTTACAAAATTTACAAGATGAAGAAAAAGAAGTTTGGTATAATTTACAATGTGAAAAATAAGAGAAGTTTGATATAATTCACAAATTTACAAGGTGAAAAAAAAAAAGAAATTTGATATAATTTACAATGTGAAAAATAAGAGAAGTTTGATATAATTCACAAATTTACAAATTTATAAGATGAAAAAAAAAAGAAGTTTAGTATAATTTACAATGTAAAAAATAAGAGAAGTTTGATATAATTCATAAATTTTACAAATTTACAATGTGAAAAGTAACAAGTTTGATATAATAAGTACAAGTTCACAAGTTTGATATAAATGAAAAAATACCTCATTTTATTATTGAAATATAAAATTTTGGCCTAAGTACAAGTTGGCCATTTACATATATGAATAATGAATCAATACAACATTTACTAAAAATAAAAATTTTCATTCATAAAAGTAATTTGAGTACAAGTTAATCTTCTTCAATGTCATCATCGTGATCGAGTTGAACGAAATCCGTGAAATAAGAAACTCCGGTTGAAGATCCGCCACTAACATTGCTCGTTTCGGAAATGTCGGTGTCGTAATCTAAATCAATGTCATCCGCCTTGTCCATTTCTTGTGCTCTCAAAAATGCCTTGTGCCAATCATCCACTAATGCTTGGATTTCTAATGATCTTGGTAATAATCGGGACCGGTGCTCGTCTAACATGATTCCTCCCGCACTAAAAGCTTGCTCCACAGCTACGGTTGATGCCGGAATTGCAAGAATATGTTTTGCGATAATAGAAAGGATTGGATAATCCTTCTCCTTTCCCTTCCACCATTCTAACACGGACCACTCGTGAAAATCCTTATCTTCATCACAAACTTCAAAAGTAGTTGTTAAATATCTATCAAGTTCCGTATCATTACCGAATCTTGGTTTTTTGTGTGAAGAATATATAGACTTACCAAGTTTACGTGGTGCTATAGAAAACATTGATGGAGCACTAGTATTTTGATGTGATGCACTACTAGTAGAACCATCAATATTAGATCCGGTACTAATAGGAACTTGACTACCATATTTAGAAAGAAATTCATTAAATAAATCACGAAGAAGAAATATTACTTCTCCTATAATTTCCTTAGTATCTTGAGGTTTATAACCTTCATTGCCAAGAAAAAATGAATCTATACAACTATTATATGCAGTAATATATTCTTCTAAAATATTAATTTTTTGACGTGGATCAAAAACAGAAGCAATTAAATATGTAGGTGGAATTCTTCGGTAATAGTTAAGCCATTTTATTAACATATCATATATAGGAAGTGATAAAACAGGGTCATCTTTAAATTGTTGTAAAATACCAACAACATCACATGCAATGTGAACAACTAGATGAGAAGTAGGATAATAAACACCAGATAAAATTTCAGTAGCATCTTTAAATACCTTTAAAAGTTCTAATAATTTACAACAAATTTCCCACATATTAGGATGCAAAGAAATATTATCTACTTGATTTTGCATAAAAAAAGTACATAACAAAGTACTATATTGTGTAGATGCATTCAATAATTTATAAGTTGAATTCCACCTATTAGGAACATCTTTACTAAATCTTTTTGGTTTGCGTCCATTTTCCATACAAAATTTTACCCATAGTTTCATTAAATTTGGACGGATCCATAAAAGACTAATTGCCTCTTTAATAGGCGTAATATGCGTATTTAGTGTTTTTAAACCATCTTGTACCGCTAAATTTAATATGTGGCATGCACACCTAATATGAAAAAATTTTCCACCTATTATTGGTTGACAAAGAGTTTTTAATTGATTAATTGAAGCCGTATTAGAGGAAGCATTATCAAAACCAATTGAAAATTTTTTTTTAGATAAACCATATTCATCTAAAATAATATTCAACAAATTAGATATATTATTTGCGGTATGTCTTGCTTCAAAATGATGAAAAGCAATAATTCTTTTTTGTATTTTCCAATCACTATCAACCCAATGACAAGTTACTCCCATATAAGAATGCATTTGCCATAAATCACTCCAAATATCGGAACATATAGAAACACTACCATTTAATTTTGAAAAAGTTTCAATTAAAATTTGTTTTTCACCTTTATAAATTTTCTTTAATTCTCTTGTTATTGATGTTCTAGGCATTCTTTTAGCTTGTGGATTTAATGCCTCTTGACAATAATAATTAAATCCTACTTTTTCACCAAAACCAAATGATAAATGTTCTATGACAATCATTTTAGCTAATTCTTTTCTATTTTTTTCATCCGAATATTTAAAAGGAGGAGTAGTAGAGGGAACAAACCCGGATAATTGCGATTGGTTGGTGGAAAGGCCGAGTTCGTGTGGATGTTTTTCCTTCAAATGTCGCACGCCAAAGTTCCATAGCCCGATCCTTTCTTGAAAGCATAAAATTTATTTCCGAGACAATAATTGCATCTCGCCTTGATTGGTTGTTGGTTGGAATCTAAAATCTTTGTGTAATGCTTCTTGAACATATCCGATTTTAGCCTTTCTTCAACGTTGGGGCTTTCGGTTTCTCCACCACCACTAAAAATTTGCTCACTTTGGTTTGCACCAAATTGTGAGCTACCAACAATATCTCTATTATAACTATCCATTTTATAGTAAATTCAAATTAAGTAATTGAATAAATATAAATAATTAGATAAATAAAATTATAACCTTATAAGTGTATAATAAAACTATAAAAGTGTTTAAATAAATTAAAATAATTCAAATAATAAAAATTATTAATGACATAAATAATTTGAATAAAATAAAATAATTTAAAGTAAAATAAATAGCTAAAGATTTGAATAAAATAAAATAATTTAAAGTAAAGAATTGAATTTTGAATATAATGAATTAATGAGTAAAAATAATTTAATGATAAAAAAAAAGTAGATAATATAAATGATAATTGAGTATTGAGAGAATTGAGAGAATTGAGATGAAGAGAAAGGTGTGAAAATGAATTTAGAAAATTTTAGGTATTTATAGAAGAAAAATCAAAAAAAAAATAAAAAAAATGCATGCAAAACCGTTGGCAGCCAACGGCCCAATTTATGGCCGTTGGACTGCCAACGGTAATGTAGACATGAGGGCCGTTGGCCACTTGGCAGTTGGCCTGGCCCATCACTTTTTTTTTTTTTTTTTTTTTTTTGCTGAACCAGCGGTTTAACCGCCGGTTCTAGCCGTTGGATCATCCAAGGCCTGGGAAGATGGGTCAGTCCATCCATATACTCATCTGTTGCAGTTTTTGATGTTTGGCTGAAGAACAAAGGGGGAGTGAACGCAGCCAGAATCTTGACTTGAAAGTGGAATCTAAAAGGAATCTTTCAATTTTTGGATTGATTTGAAATTAGGCAGTCACAACCAAAGGAATCTTCTTTCATTTTTTATTTTAAATGACGGGAGATTGTTTGGGCTATGGAATTTTTATTTTTTTATTTTTTTGGGTTGAGAATAAAGAAAAAAAAATCATTTTTTAACTGTAAAGTAGATGTTTATATTTTTATATTTTTTTCTATTGGAATTTTTTTAATTAAATAAACTACTTTTTTAAAATTGACTATCGATTATTAACATTAAAATTGTGGCCCATCAACTTTTTAACTTTCGATTTGCGGATATTATTTTTAGCATTAGTCTATTAGAGACTAGACAAAAAAATATAGAATATTGTGTAAATAAAAAGAAGAAAATAATGAACTCTTCATACTTGTGGGATTAATTTAAAAGTGAGATTAAAATCGAAATCGAAACTAGAAATCGGAATAAAAACTCGAATCATAACAAAACTAAACTCGTAATCGTAATTGTAATCAAAACCAGACCGAAATCGAAACCGGAACCGCCCCTCGGTGGTTCCATTCCGGTTACCATGACCACGGATCCGGGAACCAATGATTCCAGAACTGTGTTCATGTCTAGGTCTAACCACTCGACTCCACTCAGATTTTTAGTTGTTATTGGGATTGTTGACCAAGACACATAACAAATACTGCAAGCTCATGCTGTACTTATAGAGGAGGGATGGATACAAAGGTTTCACACACTGGTTTTATTGTGGGATCAATCCAGCGCAGAAGAACTGCAGGTTCATCTACATATTCAGTAAAGGAATGCATACAGTTAGGATTTTCAGGTTGAGCAACATGGGAAATCAGTTCTTGCAGTATCGTCTTTGCAAACTGAGCTATGGCGTGTATATTTGCAGTAAAAGAAACAGTTCAGATAGGTACTCCAAAATTTATGGATTCACGACAAATCATGTTCACTAGTTAAAACTGATAGTTGCAAATAGCATCTCCAAAATCAACTGGAAGTCAGAGAAAAATGGAATTATCCAACTCAATTGGACCAAAGATTACTATTACTCCATCAAAAAAAACACCCGAATCATACGAGAAAAAGATTACACATCTTTAAATATATAAATTCACAACTATCATATTCACCAACGTGAAAAGTAATATAAATCAAGATTTAGAGGAATTTCCCATTTGATTCAGAAAGCGGGAAAAAATGAAAGCACTGAAGGGGAGGGAAACATCAGGCAGGAGAAGCAGACATAGATTCTTTTTCTTCAGCTGTAAAAGGAATTGGGTTGGTTGGGGCAGGCAGACGTCCAATGCTATCCACTTTATCTTTCAGTTTTGGAGGAGGTCTTGCTGGTTTAGGAAGCAACCTGCCCTTCTTCTCAAACCACTCAGGCTTGAGTAGAGCCCTCAATCCTAATTTGTTGTAATGAACTCTTCGTACGGATCCACCAGCAGCTTCGACGGCTGCTTTTGCCCTAACAGTCACCCTTGAAACCTGCAATTGCAATATCTTTCGAGCATTATTCTACATATGTAAAGAATAGCCTGAAGTTACATGTTGTAAAGTAGGTTAAATCTCTCAGTAGCATAATAGAGGAAAGAGAGACTGAATCCAGGACACAAAAATTATTATCTACGGATGACTAGTTCAAGTTACTGGAAGTTACATTACTCTCAATCCTGAGAAAAACAAATGTAAGCATATATAAGCACAAGTCACTCATATCCCACAGCAAAAACCAGGCTAACAACATTAAGGAACTGATACAGAATATAATATCGAAAGAAACTAAAGGGAAACAAATAAGCATGACAAAAAAATTCCAAATTGGAATTCAAGATAAATAATATCAAGTGGCAAGATTCGAGCAGCTGCAAACGTACCTCTAGATGAATAGGCCATTCAATAAGTCCACTGCCACGTCCCATCAGTCTAACTCCATCTTCTATTTGCTTCCCGACCGCTCCAGCATCCTTTTCCATACAGCATAAAAGATCAAGTAAAGCTCAAGTTGAAATGGAGTGAAATCACATTATACTGAAAACTTATTCTTACCTTCAGAGTTTTCATGGTGATCAACTCTGACGAGTCTATCTCCCCAGCATTGATTAACTTTGCGATCTTCTCTAAGCCAACTGGCTGTCAAATTCACAAAGTAATTTAGTTCCAACAACATATACCCTTCTGGGCAAACCATGCACATATAAAATCATCATGTGATGCAGAAACAGAAAAGAGAACAGGATAAATAATTATCAAGGCTGAAATTGTAAAGTAGAAAGCAAATACACAATTATAAAGAGAAACAGATGTCTCAATATTTTGCTTAACAGATAGATATTCTTGAATTGGTGCACTGAGACATGCTGTGGCACAGGCCACTTTAGTTTGGACTAAATGTACAAAGTGCACTTCCTTGGACATAAGCCACTCTAACTAGGTGTAACTTTTTTCAAACCCAAGTTCAAGTTTGGAAGCCCAAGAAACTTCAGTCAAACAGCAATAAAAGCACACCAAAGGCAGCACTAAGTTGGAAACTATTTAGGTTCACTCAAAATCTGCTTAGCTTTGGCTATCTCTGTTCAATGTGACAATAATGACATTGATTCAAATAAAATAAATTATGTCAGAGTGGAAGCTTCTCCCATCCTAATTGCATTTGTTAGTTCTCAGCCGACTGGCAATATAAAAAAGATAAATAGAGGTGAAGTGTACTTAGTTTAGGAGCTCCATCAACTAATTTCATTCAACAAGCCAAATGAAAACGCCAAGACCTTTCGTCATTTAATGATTCTGATTTGCCAATCCTAACATCTGTAAGTTTACCAATAGGAGCTAATTTTCTTCTCTGTTCTTGCTTCACCTTGTGTGAACATACTAGACTAGATAGAATAAGTAATGAATGCAGTAGAAAAAAAGTAGGGATAACTCCAATAGATGAGAAAATAAGAGAAACACGCTTAAGATGGTTTGGACATGTACATTGGAGACCTTTAAAATTCCCCAATGAGACGTGTAGAATAGAGAATTATTAATTAAAATTAAAAGGGAAAGAGGAAGACCCAAAATGAATTTGAAAGAAACTATAAAAAAAGATATGCTATATTTAAATATAAATGAAAAAAAGTATTTCGACCGAACACAATAGCGAAGTGTGATCCATATAACCGTCCCCAATTTGTGGAATAAAGGCTTAGGCTCAGTTTGGTTGTAGGTATTTTTTTTATTTATTTCACAAATCTAAAATGATTTGGTTGTTTTGTCTATTTTTTCTACAAAAATTTTTAAAACAAAAAATAATGCTACAGTTATTATTTTTTCTACAATAAATTTTAATAATAAACAAGTCTTCCTAACATAATTTCCCACCAAAACAAAATTATAAAATATTGATTCAAATTTGAATTTTAAATTTTATTAATAAAAAATTATCCACTACAAATCCCACAAAACAAACTTATACTTTTCTTATAACAAATCCTAATAAAAAAAAATTCATAATAAAACCAAAAAATACCACATTCAAATTGAGCCTTAGTCGTTGTTTTTCTTGCTTCATCTCATTCTTTGTCAATAAATAGTTTTTCCACATCATATGTCATGGTGGAACAGTAAAATTATTCTTTAAACTTGATTAAAGACTGACATTGTTTAATAATATTAAAATTCCACAGAATATGCTTTTAAGGGGAGTAAAATAAAAATATGAACTTATAACCGCATAGTGTGTCCTTCTTTAGTATGGTGATTCCAAAAAAAAATACTTTAAATAACCAAAAGATTCCATAGAATTTTGTATAAAAGCATCCCCTCCCAATAACAATCAAGTCAATTAGCATATAACAACAATATAAAGGGTAATCTGAGTGTTTATGAAGTTGTCCTGAAAGTTAATGCTAAAAAATTCCATTTAAATTTGTGGCTATCGTTAAGTAATTTTTCATCTAGAAAGGACAAAGAAAACAGAACACTGTAAGCAAATCTAGGGAAGTACATTGCTATCTAGAGACAATAAACATCCAGCACTACAAAATTTTTGGTTATGCACATTTTACAAAGAAAGATATTCCACATTCTACACTAATAGCTGTTAGTAACCCTAGCAGCTGTTTCAGCTAATCCACATTCTACACCAGTTGCATCTCTGTTTCTACATAACAATTTTGACCAATTCAGATGCTCTACTTACTGCATCAATTGCTTCTATTTCAATAGTTTCATATAGCAACAGCAGTGCCCCTTTATGTCTACCATTCTGATAATTATCTCTACACCTCCAACTCACAACCATTTCAACAAGAATTACTAAAAGGGCAGGTATAGATTCGCAACACAATCAATTTCAAATGCTTGCTTAATCACATAATGCAGTAATTCGACAAATGCACTATTAATCCAATAAAAATAAAGCAAACCCAACAAACTCCACTTAAACAAATATGATTTAACTGAGAGTCGCTTGCATTCCAACACAAAAACTATCAAACATCCATCCACAAATTAGATAAATATTTCACTGTACTAAAAAGGTCGAATTTTTGCCAAAAACAAAATCCTACAAAGTTCAAACCTTTTGATTTCACATAACAAACTCCTGGTAAAAAGGGACCAAACTTCATGAATACCTGAAAAGTGAGGCTAAAAGGGTTCTTAAATCCACGTTTGGGAATACGGCGGCGAAGTGGGGTTTGGCCACCTTCGAATCCAAATTTCATAGTCCCTCTAGCTTTTTGCCCTTTGTGACCCCTCCCTGCAGTCTTCCCTTTTCCAGACCCAATACCACGGCCTTTCCGGATCTTCTGTTTCCTGGATCCCTTGTTATCACTAAGATCATTCAAGGCCAAAAGAGTGCTATAGCCCCTCGTCATCAACCCCAGATTTTTTTCATGAAAATGGGTAGAATAGTGAGACCTCAGAACTCCATGATGAAAATTGGCACGGTTAGGACAGTGAAGGAATTCAAGAAAAGGAATTTGTTTTGGGACAATTTGGGAAATGGGATTTGAGTTTCTTATCGAGGGATTGCAAATTGAGGTTGATAATACTGAAGTTAGTTTTCTTCTAAGCATTTCTTTGCAGTTTCTACCTCCTTTGGGATAAAAGGGTTGGGTTTAAACAGGGTTTAACCTGGTGAGGTTTTATCAAGTAAATAAGAAATACAAATTGAATAAATCCAAATTAGTTATCATGAGGAGAACACTGGCAAAGGCCGGAATACAAAGTAGCCAAGGACAACAAGAACCTTTCAGAAGATAATGACCTGCTTTAAACATCCACACAAAGCAAGCGGAGCATTTAATAAGAATTCACAAATAGCAAATCACAAGGTTCATGAGGGCAGAAATTACACCTCTAAACCAGAAGCCGAGAAAAAATATGCATCCAAAGCACGCACCAGCCTGAAACAAACTGTGCACAATTCTTTTTCCTGTTCCCTAATTGAATAAAAGACGAAGATCTGTACACCATGCGGTGATTGCCTAAAAAGGTGCAATGAAAAGACACGAAACCGAGGGTAATTAGTGTTTATTGTAACTGATGATGAAAAGGCATAATTAATAGATAAGGTTAAAATAAAATAAAAATAAAAAAGAGCGAAGGGACCACAAAGTCACTTGAGGTTGACAAAGCATGTCCATTCCCCTTCCTGTTTTTCTATATACTTGATACTTCTACATAAAATTATGAATAGTAGCCATGTTTATTAAAATTTCAATATAAGGGATCATGAAAGTCAAGAAATATGACCAGAATTACAGCTATAAAGTGCAAAATTCAGGCATGGCATGGCATTCCTCAAAGAGAACAAGATATGTAAAAAAACTTCCATTTAACCACCAGTTCTAAGTAAAAGCAAGGAATCAAATTTTCAAGTTAGAAAAACATTATCCACACATTTATGAATTTACTATTTTGTATTCAAATACATATCTATAAGTAGAACATGACCACAGTTTTGAAAAAGCGGATTCCCAATTATGTTGTTAGTTTAGAAATTAAGTTCTTTATTTGTGAATTTTAAGTTATAAATTAATAAATGAAAAAAATACTAAAATTTATACATATATAAATATACATTTATTACACTTAAAAATTGAGGTGTATTTGGATATTTAACTATGACATTTACAAAAAAAAATAATTAAACTATTAATTTGAATTCAAATAGTATAATCTAATACTATAATTGGAATTGAATTAATATATAGAGTTTTGGGAGAAAGTGAGAAAGAGAGATAATAAAAAGAATAAAAAAAATTGAAAGAATAATTGAACTACTAATTTGAATTCAAATAGTATAATATAAGAATAATAATTAGAATTGAATTAATATATACTGTCTGTTCGGTTATTTAGAAATAGAATTGAATTATAATTAAAATATTATAAAATTTTAATTCTATCAATTGGAACTCTAAAATGCTTAAATTCCCTTGTTTGTTAAAACAACAAAATTAATATGTAATTGAATTATAACTCCAAATTCTGTTCGAAAGTTTAGAAAATATATGAAATTAGATTTCACTTGTAATTAAAATTGGCAAAATAATTTATTTGCTAATATATTTTTACAATAATATTTATTTTTCAATATTATTTTCTATTTTCTGGAATAAATTTAAACAAGAAAAAAAATAATTGTTTTTTAGTTTTATATATCTCCAAAAATCCCATTCCACTAAATATTCAAAAAAAAAATCAGTTAGCAACCATACTTAGTGTTATAAACAAAATTTGAACAAAAAACCTTATTACGTTCGTTGGAGTTAAATTTACCTCATTTCAATCATAATAGTAATCTTTCACACCACCGTAAAATAACAAAAAAGAACAAATTTCGAGTTACTAATTATACTTATGCGTACGGAATGTTAGTTTATCCTACCTCTCATTTGAACATCTTTCAAGAACCAAAGCAGTCAAATTTTTTAAAATAACCCCATCACATGAAGCAACAAAAACCAGTACATGACATAAAATGTTTTTCAAATTGAGACAAAGCACTCCATACTTGCATGTCAAAACTCTCCATCTTCTCCAAAACTAACAAAAACAAATAAATATCTAGTTTTTCCTTCATCAAGTAATTTTAAGCGGGTTTCAAATTTCATCCCACGTCCAATTTGTGCAAAATGGGTCATTTTTGCAAGATTAGTCTACTCAACAACAGTGAAGTGGCGGGAAGACATAGAGTTGTAGAGTTAGGAACATGGACATCAAAAAAAATAAATACCTAATATGATTATTAATGCATTTTGCACAACGTTTTGTATGTAGAATGTGGCTAATTACCAGGCTTGTCATAATTAATCTTATTCTAGAATTCACAAAAAAGAAGAATTTTGACAAATGAAAGAAACCCTAAAGCATCTGGATTATATCATAAAATTTATTTTTTTGGGATTTATTATGAGAAAAGAATATTTTGAGAGTGTTTGGAATGAATGATTTTGTTTTGTTGGGATTTGTATTGAAGATTTTTTTTATTAATAAAAGTTTGAAATTTAAATTTGAATTAGTATTTTATTAGTTTGTTTTGGTGGGAATTGTGTTAGGAAGAATTGTTTATTATTAAAATTTAAAATTAAAATTAAAATTCAATATTTTATTTATAAAAAATACGATAGCAAAAATAATTATTGTAGCATTGTTTTTTGTTTTGAAAATTTTGATGTAAACAACTCATTTTGCATTTGTGAAATCACAAAAATTACAGCTTCCAAATATCATTTCATTCGAGATACCATTGCTGAGAATAAGGTCCTTATTCAGAAGATTGTTTACGAAAGCTATTCCAGTATACAAGTTCAAGCAGTGCTTGGACTTGATTGGTGTTCATAGTTTGTGATTAAGCCCATTGGGGCTTTGCCGGAGGTGTGTTTGATTAAGTCGCTATTTTTGGGTTCCAAACCAAGGTGGAGATTTGTAAATGATAGTGATGGTCAGCAATCCACCAACTCACCATCCACATTTGCTGACTTGAGATTCATTCATTGTGGATTTTTGGCAACAAAGTTTCAAACTTTGTGGCTGCATGGAAAATGCATTTCAGCAGACCATAATTTTCTTTTGATTCACATTCAAGCATTTGCCTATAAATAGAGGCAAATACTGAAGGTTTAAAGCATCCCAAAAACAGAGAGCTTTAGAGCTTTTCTTCCTCTGCCTTTCTTTGTTCTCTTTCTTTTGCTTAAAGCTTTGTGGAAATTAGTGTTCCACTTTCGTAAATTGTCTCCACTTAATAGTGAATTTTGGCACCGCCTCCGGCCGTGGACGTAGGTCATATTAACCGAACCACGTAAATCTTTGTCATCATTGTCCCATTTATTTTTCTCGTTTCTGTCTCTATTATTCTTTTGGGCTATTAGATACAACGTGAGATCCGTTTTTCCCTAACAAGTTCTCGGCTACTGAAGGTAAAGCACAATATAGAGAGTTTATGAAAAGCAGTAAATATTAAATTTGTGATCGGATTTATGAAGTCCACACTCCACTCCACTGGCTACGGAATCCATATACTATGAATTTGTTCAGGTGATCATATCAGATGATTATGTTCCCCCTTTGTTTGAGATTTTTGAATGGGAATCATTTTCCGTCTTTGTATTAGAGGAAGATGTTCCAAACTTGAGGAACATACTTCCTGAGAAAAGATGCATGGAGATGCAGAAACGACTGAAATTGGTGCAACAACACTTCCTTTTGGCACAAAATTCCTCTTATGTGTGACTTATTTCATATGATCCTTTACTCCATCTGGGACAACAAAGTTTTCTCTTCGATGAGGAAGTGAGATAACCAAAAGATTTCAGTTCTTGGTAAACATAAGAGGAGCATTCTGTTATAAAGTCTTTTGGCTTAACCAGAGGTAAGCAATCCATCCTACACAAACATGTTGAAGAATTCTGGGAAAAAAGGCCTTTGTTTCTAGAGACGATTCATGCACAGGAAAGAACAAAGATGTCAGTGTTTAGTTGAGATCACTACTTCATCAAGTGTTACCTATTAATCTGAGTGATGCTATCTATCCGGAACTGAATTACGCATTGATTCCATTTTGTTTGGAAGCTGGCCAGTAAGATGAACACTTTTTCTTTGGAATTTAGCTAAGAATAGAGAAGTAAACCTGCCTCTTTTGTCCCAAACACATGAAAAATGAACTGTCATTTGCACAATACCAATAGGAATGTAAACTAGCAATGCCAGCATTTTTCGTTTTCGCATAGGTCAAGTCACTCAACAAAGATGTGCTCTACTCTACAGACTAGATTGAACACACACATGTATGGCAGAAAATCAAACTGACCCAAGAAAAAAAAGGTAGATACAAATCCTGTGAAATCATCCAACAGTAACAGCATTTTAAAAGCTTCCTTAATCCTTACTATCATATCAAAGATCCTGTTGACAATCTCCAGGTAAGTAAGCTTCCTTACTATCAAATCAAAGATCCTGTTAACGATCTCCAGGTAAGTAAAACGTGCAATCTTTTCTACACTCGGCAAAATCCCTACATTAAATAAGGAATGCGATAGTTAAGTTTATCCAAGTTACGACTGTTATCCTGCTCACTACGCTCTACAATATCCATTAGACTAGTCCAAGATTTTCTCTTCTGCTTACTTGATGCAATGGTAGATTTTTCTCCATCAATAGCAATGGGACTACTATCAGGTTCAACAGCATTTTTCGATCTTGACCTATCCCTTTTCCTTTTCTTTGTGTCCAACAAAGTACCAACTTTCATCAATGGAGTTGTAGGAGTATTAAACACAGGGTTATGGCCGGTTATTTCTTCTGAAGCAATTTCATCCTTCTTGGGCAAGAGATTATCTTTGTTTGCTGTCATAACCTTTGTTTCAGCATATTTGATAGGATCACATTTAGCGAGATCTGATTTGAAAGTCAATTTGGCCTTTGGTGGACATATTTCTTTCATATAGCTTTTTGGGGTTCCTCTCTTCAGATTTTGATGTGAACAAAAATAGCACGTATAAACCACACTGTTCTGAGTGGAAAAATTCCGTTTCTTGCGTTTTTTCTTCACCTTTGCTTTAATCTTCTCAATCCGAACTGTACAATTATTGCCAGGTTGAAGAATAGATTCACACCTACAGAACAACGAAAATTAAATCAAATCTTTAGATTCATTAATTCATATCCTACAAGCAACAGAAAACAAAATGTCTTCTAGAGTAATACAGTCCATGGTGCTAATAATAGAAGAAAGAAATGACCATTTGGGCTAAAAGGACCCGTAGCAGACAGCAGACAGCAGGCAGTAGACAACAGCAAACTGTCAAGTTAGTAAATGATTATATACCCTTTAAAGGAGGAGAATCCAGTTTCTAATACCTTGCTCTCACACTAGAAAACACAAGACTGTTTTTCCAATGGCATAAGTTTATATCCCAAAAGTGAAGTAACACTTGCTAGTAACTTGTATTTCTAAGAATGCAATACATTTTTGGGCTAAAACAATGAGATGACTTTTTATTAGTTGGTATTCACAGTTTCTTAGCCATAAAACGTTATCACAACACATTATAGCCCAAATTAATCCACTGTCATATGGAGGATATACCAAAAACTGTTTTAAAGTGAAGGATATATGTACCTTTGGCAAGAGAACAAAGAGGAGTCAGGAGGAACACCTAACGCTTCAGCAGTGGCAGCCAAACGATAGCCGAAAAGAGCACCTAGCGAAGGTACAAAAGCTTCATCGCTGGCCCAAATAGAAAGGCTTTTCATGTGGTCTAGTTTCAACATGGACTTCACATTTAGATTGTTCTGTTTCTTCCCACTAGATTCCTCTCTCAATGTCACTGAAGGAACCAGCTGCAAGTGTGAGCGTGAAGATGTTGATGCTGCTGATGACGATTTCTTCCAACCCATTTTTTTTGTAGGATTGGCTACTTATAGACAGACCTCTTATGAATACCTGGGATTCAATCTCAAGCTCAGTAACCCAATCAAGAGCTATTTTTTCCACTAGTTGTAGCAAGGCAACCTTGAATGTACATTAAAAAGCTTCAAATAGTCAAGTCATGGCTCCATTAACATTACAAATTGAGTCCCAATGTGCATATAAATTTTTCAGATTGATTGTTGTGCATCAAATTCAACACACCAAAGTAACCACATTAATTCTAATAGCTTATAGTACAACATTGCATCCCTACAAACTGAGTATAGAAAGTTCTAAGCAAGAGACTGAGGAAGCTAAATAATTTTATTCTCCTGTTGAAAATGACATAGGGACACATTAGTTCATCATCCGTCTAGTAGGAGAAAAATCATATCACGATGTTTCCTGGTAACATTTGCGATATATGCATTTAAAAACATTGGAGAAAAGAACATTATGAAGTTGTTGTATTGTGAACAAAGAGATGCAGAACCCACACCTAAATTCTTCCTGATATGTAAGTTTGACAATCTACATGCAAAAAGCAAAGATCGGCATTGTCCAAGATAAGAACTATGCATGTCAATATAACTAGATCTCAAGAATTCCAAGGCTCCCCCATTCAAATATAGAATATATCCTTTACGATCTTCCAGGTTGCAATCAACTCAATCAAATTTGAAAGTTTTTTACTAGTACGTTATGCACCCCCGGGGCACTTCCACTCTTCAAGTTTTGCATGACTTGCCATGCTTCATTTGACTTTAGAGATATACAAATTGGAGAAAACGATTGACACCATAAAAATTATGCTATAAGTAGGCAAAAAAAAATCAACAGTCCATATCTTGAGTCACAACTTGGTAAGGATTAACTCACCAGTAAAAAAAAGAGTCAAAAGCAAGCATATCTAAACAGATGCATAGAAAAATTTCAATGGACAGGCATACTTAAAAGCCTATTGGAGATTATACAAAAACGAACTTAACTTAGTTCCAGCACTTTGCATAGAAACATTTCAATGGACAATCATACTAAAAAACACTATTGGAGAGGTTATAGAAAAATGAACTTAACTTGATTTCAGCACTTTGTGGTTTGAATGGATCCACAAATCTTGCAGACAACTTGTCCAGCTGCAATGTCATATCCACAAATAGTTAGCAGGCAAAATCTTCAGATTACTACTTTGTAGATTAGAGAAAGTTACAAAAAGTAAGTCAAATGCACCAAAATTTTGAAACACTAAATCTTATGTGTGCAATTGCAAACATCATTGCTAATGAATTCAACTGGGATAACCAAACATCAAAGTTGGAACTATGGACAAATTTTGACTTAAACAGAAGTCAACAAGAGGACTCTATGAAAACATGCAGTCAGCACACTCAATTAATATGCTGAAAATATTTGTGGTGAAGCATTTGTCCCCATAGCCCATTGTAGGGGTTGAATACAATCCAGACAGTCGTCACAATAAGACAAGCATAAGCACATTACTAGATTTCAAAATTCAGAAACATTCATGTTTTGCAGAGTTCCAAATTCCACATGAAACTTATAAAGAGATAATTGGTTAATAAAACTAAACAGGAACATGCCAAGCAGCAATTCAGTTTTGACATTACTCTTTCAAACCCTTGTACCTTATTTTCTATAAGCCAATAAAAATGGATGGTTTCTACTGTATGAAAATATGTTCAAAATACAAAAACTTTTATGTTTTGTGAATCCCCAAATTCTATCTATAAAACGCTATATAAACTGTTCAAAGATGCTTCAATGGCTAAAAATGCCTTGTTTTAGTCCTGTCAAGGTGGAGCCAATTGATGGTAACTTCATGCCCAAATATCCAAATAACGTGAAACTAAAACTGTATAAAAATAGAATCAAAATGCTAGAACTTTTGTGTTGTGTAAAACCCTGAATTCAAACTTTTTGAGCTGTTTTTTGTTTTTACCCCACCTTGTGAATTGAATTTCGAAAAATATGAAATTATATAATACTATTAGTAAAACTTGTATTAGTTTTTTATTTTTTTAAAAAAGAACAAAAATCTGTTTTTATTAATAAAAAAACTTTTAACTTTCCATAAAAAAAATACGTACATTCAAAAAAAAAATTCGAGGCAAGTCCCTAAATTTGCCTATGCTCCTGCTCATTCAATTTATTACAATCAAGGGCAATTAATTTTGGGACTGGAACTTTATCATTAAACATGCATAAATTGTGCATTCCAGCACCCTTCAGGTTGGCTTCAGCTAGGGCTGTTCAAAAAAACTGAAAGATCGATAATCAGATCCGAACCGGTTAATTAGTTATTATCGGTTCCGGTTTAACTGGATTTAACCGGTAATTAATAATATTTTTAATATTTTCTATTTTTTATTTTAATAGTTAAGATATTTATTATTTAAATTTATTAATTAACTTTAATTTATAATTATAATTAACAATATATATATTTTATAATGTAAAATTTAAAATATTAATAATATATTATAATTTTTAACACATGAGTATTATGACTAACAATAACATGGTTTAATGATTTACAAATTTAATATGTCACTAGTGTAATTTCTATTATAATTAGCTATTATTATAAGACGGAATATTGAGAAGATACCAAATAAACATTAATACTAATTTATATTATTAAAATTAATAACAATAACAAGTAATTAAAATAAGTATATTTTATATTTTAAATAATATTATAAGTTCATAAATATATATAATTAGTACATTAACTAAATACATTATATTTATAGGTTCTTCGTAAATTAGACTCTAAATATAAGTAATTAGTACATTAACTAAATACATAAGTATATTTATAGGTTATATAAGTAAATAATACTTTAATATAAGTAATTAGTACATTAACTAAGTTATTTTTTAACATCCACACATTCTTACATCACATAAACTTTGTCATTTAATATGTTGAATTAAATATTAAATTTTAGTATTTTACATTTCAAACATAGTTAATTTGTTATTAGTTTGTTGTTTTAACTTTCAATAGTATTCAAGAGTAAAAATAAAATAAAAAAAATTTAACCAGTACCGAAATCTGTCGGTTAACCGGTTATGGCAAAATTTTCCAAAACCGATACAAACTAGTACCGGTTAACCGGTTATTACCGGTTCCGGTTTAATCGGATTTAACCGGTAATTAATAATATTGTTTAATTTTTATTTTAATAGTTAAGTTATTCATTATTCAAATTTATTAAACTTACAGACATCGGTTACAAAAGCATCTTTTAAATTCTCAACACTGCTCTGTCACAAACTAGAAACTGCTCTTTTAAAGGATTGTAAAATTCTGTCACCAACCTTAGCTTTGCCAAATGGACATGCCACGTTGATCTTCAGCCATTTATCCACACATTCTTTGTGAAAGAAATAAGAACATGGAAACTCCCTGAGCTCATCGTTGTTTACCTACTAAGTCAAATAACTACAAGCAACCTGTCCACCACACACTAGCAAGAGTCATTTGGAAGCCACAAAGATAATTTAACTTTAAAACACCAAATCAAGTCAAAAGTACGAGAATTCTGGAACATCTATTGCATAATGGTTGAAGATAATTTCAACTAACATTTCAAGTCTCCAAGCCACTAAAGGAAGTCAAGTACAAAAAATGTATCCATGGGAAGAACCATTGGGTTATACCAAATGAACCAAGTACCACACACCAACACCCACCTAAGCTATAACATGTGATTCAATGGTTAAGGGGTTGCACGTGTTTGGTACCCAAGTACTGCTTGGTGAAGCTAATAAATACCAAGATTCTCTTTCATTTGTGTGAACCATTTAGTACAATTTGGTACCTTCTCAAGGGAAGATATTATAAGATGTCACTATTAAAGGCCAAAGAAGTCCTTGTTGAAAAAGTACAACAGAGTACAGAATAGACAAGATGAAAACTAATATCCAAGTGAGACAACTGTTGTCAATAGAGTGAACTAAGCATAGTGAGTAGAGAATATACCAATACAGGAATAGCATAAGCATTAGAATCCCTAAGAGTTCAAAACAGAGCCATAATGCATGCAGAAATCAGAAGTAAAGAGTATTAAAATCCACCAAGAGTGAACCACACATGAACTTAACTAATCAAAGATATCAAACTTGTAATTTGCAACTCAAAAGGCACCCAATAAAATTACAAGTTGAAATCATAAAAAAAAGGAGTTGCTGCAATTCTGAACCCTGACCCACAAAACATATCACAGTAAATAATGCAATCAAGCCCAAAAAAAAGGGATCATGCATGCATAGGAATAATGACCCAAAATCACTAAACTCCTTCAAATTAAAAGAAGACCATTTCCTTGAAGGAAAACCACTGTAATTATAACCACAAATGAAACACTGCACTAACCTTTCTAGAGCTGCTAAAATGATACTAAAGTTAACATATCTAGACTAACTAAGTACTTTATCACAATCAATAATGTCAGATAACATGAAAATTGATATCAAAATTGCATAAATAAATTGACAGATTCAAAGCCACAAAATTGCATAAAGAAATTCACACATTCAAAGCAACAAAATTGCATAAACAAAATCACATATTCAAAGCCACATTCCATATCAAATCCACGAATATGCAAAACACATTACTCCAAAAACAAGTTCATCTGATGCAACATTTTTCAATAATAGTAAACATTATCCCGAGAATTGGTAATTAACGATATCACTGCAGCACCATCGGTGTTGATTCAACACGAACAAAACAGGAAATAACACAGTCGCTAATCTTTTTTTCCACTCAATTAACCCACCAAAAAACCCAACCAAACACACAAAATCCTGAAAAGGAAAAGAATTACAACACGGTACCATCCAATAACTACCAAATTATTTCTGAATTTTCTCCTAATATTCTTATTCATTCCATATCAGACAACTTTGATAGGGGTAAAGGAAGATGTGGGATTTTCAGAGATTTGGGATGGGTTTGGGTTGAGAGGGCACGAATAACACCATCATCATCGGGATCATAGTCAGGGTTGAGATTAATATATATATATATATATTAATCACTGTTTAATTATCTACTCAAAATCTTCCTTCAATTTCCCCTTCTTTCACAAAAATAGCTAGAAGGGAACAAAATAGCTACATATGAATTTATAAGTTACTAAATTCACACCCTTACGGCTAGTTTTGATTTGTATGGTTTCATTCTTTTACTTATTCACTTTATCTGGATTAGAAAAAACCACAAAAGTACAAAGAAAATCCAGATACAAAGTGTTCCTTTGATGTACAAAGAAAATCCAAATAGCTACTTGTACAAATAAAAAGTTCAAATTAACATACTCCTCTAATTTCAACGAGTATCAACCAGAGAGTTTATCTTGATGCAAAATTTATATCTAAATAAGCCCATTAACCAATGAATCATCTCTTATTTGTCTTGAACACAATACCATAACCAGAACAAAAATACAACTCATCAACAGACAATGAAGAACCCCATTAAACATTTGAAATTCATTAAAGCGTACTAACATTCATTGAGAACATCAACAGCAATAAATTAAATTCATTCATGAAAACCAAGAAAAGAAATGGAAACAAAATTCTCAATGAAAGCATAATGCATGTTACTTTCAATAGCAATATTATCATCTGAAATTGGCAATATTGGGAATTGAACATTGGCAATGATTATTTAAGTAAAGGGGTTTCACAATGTCAACACTATTCGTCTAAAGGAAATTGAATTTTAAACAATGATTCGTGTGAAGTCAATAACAACTTGTAATTTAGAGTATCAATTTGCATATCTGTCTTCAAATCTTTGCTAAGAAAAGAACAAGAGACCAAAGGTTTGAACTAGTAATATTGATCTAATTAAGTAAACAAGGGTAACACAATTAAATATAGTCTCACATAATTTCTACCTACAAAAAGAAAAGTAAAAAAAGACATAGAACATGCATTTTTTTTTTGGCCAGAAGAGTTGATTTTTAGGGAGTCCAAGACAATGCTCACCCACGTCAGGAAAGAAAACCAAACAAAATGTCCCCAAATTCCCGCTGCAGGAAATCAATCCGAAACAAATATGAGAACAGACAAGTCATTCTCATCGGCAGTAACCAATACACAAGGTAACCGAAGAAAGAACCACTAAAGAGTAAAGAGCAACCATTCATGCATAAAAAGAGTTTCGGGAGAAAATTTAAGGCTTGTCAAAAGTTCAAAAAACAAGCATCAATAACTCATTTTGATAGTCAAAAACAGCCGGACAAAAAAAAAACAGAAACGAATGAAACAAACACCAACAGAAGAGCTAATAAATGGAAATTCTTGAATCACCAACAAGACCCTTTGCAAAGAAAACCAGATAAAGCAAAAATCTCATACAGTACTTGCCTAAGTGAGGAGCGAGAAAAAATTATTGAGAAATGGTTCTCAATGTGGGTTGGTAGAGTTTTGGCCCGGTTTGGATTCTGGATTTTGGATTTCCGAGGAAGAGGAACAGTTTATTACGTTTGCAAATTTTGTAGTGTACTCTTAGCCTTTTTGTTTTTTCTTTTTTTAATTATATATTTATTTATTTTACCCAAAGCGATAATCGTATTAATGAGTCCAAAGTACTACTTCAAAATAGGGGTGAGAAAAAAATTGAAAAACCAATCGGACCGAATTCAAATATTCGGTTTTTAATTTGGTTACGATTTTAGTATTTTTAATTCCGTTAACTGAAAAAATCGAATTCAATTTGAGTTTTAATTTGATTTTCGTTTTTAAACCGAATAACTAAATATAACATGTGTTTATAATTTATATTTATGATTGGGGCAATCAAATATGGTCTAATTCTATTTTCAACTTTTCTTTCTTTTAATTATTTTCTAACTGTATATGGCTAACCATTGCAGTTGCCCCATTGGCCACCTAAAGAGCCGTTCTTTGAGATTAGAGGTTAGGGATTCAACCACCAACAGCATTTCTCATCCCCTTTGTTCGAATGTCCTGTCTCTAGAATATGCAAAGAACCCAAACAAGATGTCTTAAGGTTCTTTGGGACTAGAGGTTAGGGGTTCGAACTCCACCCCCTCCTTCCCCACCCCCCTCGCCTCATCCAACAACATTTTTCCTCCCCTTTGTTCGAATTTCCTGACTCCCTTTGTTCGAATGACCTGTACAATATGCCTTAAAGTTGGGTTAGAGGTCAGGGGTTCAAACTCCCCTAACAGTATTTCCCCTTCCCTTTGTTTGAATGCCTTGTCTGTGGTATACGCTAGCGTCAGACGCTAGTAGAGGATTCAGACAAGATCCCACCTGAAAAGCCTTAAGGTTCTTTGGGGTTAGAGGTCGAGGGTTCGAAACCCCCCCTCCCCCCTCTCCCACCCAAGAGCATTTCCTCCCGAACAAGATCCCACCTAAAGAGCCGCAAGCTTCTTTGAGGCTAGAGGTCAGGGGTTCCACCCCTCCCCCCAACCCAAGAGCATTTTCCCTCAAACAAGATCCCACCTAAAGAGCCTCAAGTTTCTTTGAGGCTAAAGGTCAAGGGTTCGAACCCCTCCCCCAACAACATTTCATCTCCCATTTGTTTGAATGCTCTATATCTAGTATACGTCAGCGTCAGACGCCAGTAGAGGTTCCGAACAAGATTCCAAGTATAGCCATGCCCTGTCTCTAGATACCCTGACAAGATCTCAAGTGTAGCCCTGTCTCTAGTATACACCAACAAGACAAGATCCCACCTGAAGAGCTTTAAGGTTCTTTAGGGTTAGAGATAAGGGGTTCGAACCCCCCAACTGTATTTTCCCTTCCCTTTGTTCGAATGCTCTACTCTAGTATACCTCAGCGCCAGACGCCAACAGAAGACCCAAGATACACAACGGACAAGATCCCAAGTGTAGTCAGAGGATTGATCTAACAGATTAGAATTGGTGTAATAGTTGCTTCAAATGAAACCCTTCTAAAAAAAAAAGTACATATGGCTCAATCCTTATCACTTATTATTAACTAGTTTATTAAAAATGGCTCAAAACTACATATGGTTCAAAATTACACATGTTTAAGCCCATTTGATCCAAATTTTTGTTTCATCTCTCAAATTTATTAATGTTTTATATCATTTTATTTTGAACTTTCTTCTAATTTATTCATAAACTTGTATGAATTCATTCATTCAAAATTTTGTAATTTATATATATATATATATATTAAAATTGCATGATGAGATTTTGAATTTTTTTTCATTTAGATTGAATTGCTAAATGCTATCTCTTAAAATTTTTGAAGGTTGAAATAGTTTAAATTTTAGTTTTATTAGGAAAAAAATTAATAATTTAGTCATTAATTATTTTGATTTTACTTCTAATTCTTATGTTTTTTTAGATTAAAAAAAAAGAGAATTCACTCCATAACAAAATAATCGACCGAATTGGAATCGATTTTCGGTTATTCTGCTTTCTATTTTCGATTTGGTCAAAATTTTTAGAAAAGGAAAAACCATTCAAACTAAATTGAATAAATCAAATAACTGAATATTTTTACACATATATTCAAAACACAGATATCTTTTTCTTAATCCACCAAATAAACATATTTTTACCTAATTGAAATCTATAGACAAAATGTGCTTCATGAAGTGGTATCCTCCGTCTAAAATTATTGTATCTTATTCTATCCAACACTCAAAATCAGGCCGTTTCACTATCAACCATAATGCATTTTCATGGTCATTTCACTAAAACTAGAATAATCAAGTAGTTTCACTGTCAACCATAATGCTATTTCATGGTCGTTTTACTAAAAGCATAATTAAAATCATGTCGAAATGTTCACTCATATCTCAGTTAGAACTTAATAATTATAAATTTGATTTTGGTGATATATATTGTTTTAATCTCTGATTTTAATGAAACAACATAGTTTGAATATTAAACAAAATAAGACAGAATATTGAAGAGAATAAGATATCATAATTTAGACATAGGATATGTAATAAATGCCCGCAACGCTTAGTTGAATTTGTTGACTTTGAGGTGTTTTTATGGCTGCGTGAAATGAAGTACGACTATGTGAAAAAGTTACAAAATTCTACCTCAAAACTTCACAAAAGGAGCGGCATTGAAGCCTTCTGAAAACCATCCCGAGCCTTCAACTTTCTCTCTTTCAATTCTTTGGTCAAAAGCCTTTGTATAATTTAGTGTTCCATTTTTTGTATATTATTTTCACGTATTAGTGAAATTTGGCTCCACTTCCAACCGTGATCGTAGGTCATATTAACGGAATTAGTAAATTTTTGTATACATTATCTCATTTATTTTTCTCGTTACTGTCTTCATTAATATTTTGAGGTATTAGATACAAGTGAAATTTATTTTCCCTAATAAGATTCGATCTCATAAAATGCGCAATAGGTTCTCAAAAGCTCAATAGAGACCTCAGTTTTACCCAAAATCCTAAAAAGACCAACATGAAGAACAAAAATGTGTCACTGCCATATGATTAAGCATTATTAAATTTAGACCTAAAGATCTTTGTCAACATGGCAGTTTCCCGTTTGCAATGATCACAAATATTTACCATCCAAAACATAAAGGAGTCACAAAGGAGAACTAGGCGTTGTCTTTTTAATTCGGTAGAAAGAACTGGGAACCATCAATAGCTAGGAAAGATACAGTTTGAGGTAAACATGACCAATTTGTGAATGATTTGCAATTAAATTAGATGATTTGGTGCACTCACAGTTATCTACATGTTCTACAAATCTGATACAAAACCAGGAAAAAAAAACACAATTTAAATAAGTAAAGCCATATCAAATGCAGTTTAAAATGCTATGTATTGCTTTAGATATGACAGAAGCTAAATTCTCATCATCGGTGCTAATTATTATATGTGCTTGTGTGACTTCTATCAAGGCCTTACTAGGCTCCAAAACGAGCACAAGTGAAGTCTTTTCCGAACCATTTGTACTCGTTAATTCTTCCACTCTTGTATTCATTCCCATCTTTTGCAAACTTGTCAGAAGAATCTGCAAGTTGACACTACCCAAACATAGCAATGGTCTCGCCTGTGAGGAAAGAATCTGTTCATTTCCAATACACAATCGGCTTTTGCCTTGTGCCATGAAGAGCTCCCCCTTCAGTCTAGCAGTATTAATATCTTCATGTGCCATTTTTGTATACCTGAGCCGACAAGCCAATTCTATCTCGATGTCTAACTCTGTACTATCCTTCAGTTTTGGTATGAGCAATGTTTCATTTTCGTTGTAGTAAATAAATGAAAATGACTGATTCGTACCGCCAAACTCTTGCTTCAATTTCTCAGGGAACTATCACCAGCATGAAAATCAGAGTCATTAAGACACTAAAAGAAACTTTCTTTCGGTATTCTGTGAAATATAGTGAAACGGGAAAGACTTTAGTTCAGAGAATTACCAGCACATATTTGGGATTCAAAAATTTAAGTAAAACTTCAGCTTTCTGCAACCTGCAAAGCAAAAAGAAATTCAAATGAACACTATAACAATTTAGTGGCATTTAGAAGCCAAGAATAAAAAAGGGATAACCTGTAAATCACCAATTAGGAGCTCTTCAAAGTGAGAGTTTAGCACAAATTATCATGACTAAACTATTCAATACGCAAAATTCTAACACTCTTCAATAATGTCCAGGAAAATAAGTATCCTTTCAATTATCTGGTAATGCTGAAATGAATAGCATATATTCATCGACGGAACATAGAGAAATATTTAAGCTAATACGAAGTGTCAATTATTTGAATCAAATCCTGGCCCAAATAGAACACAAGTGTTTTTACATTCATATTCAGAAGTCTCCACTAAACAAAGCAAAAAATATGATCAACTATTCTCTGGTCAAGTAAACTAATCCAACAAACTTCAACTTTAGACACAGAAAGGAGAGAAGTCAAAGGCAAAATAATCAAAGAAAGCATTCCCTACTTCATTCCAGAAAGAAATGAACAATGGAGGACTTTTATTGCCATTGGCTCAAAAGGTAAGAAAGCCAAATTTGCATCAACTCCTTCCTGCACATAACAGAATAATCCGAAATGGAAATCAGACAAAATGAAATCACACTTGACAACTTTAGTAACAAAATATCAAACATAAAATATTCCTGACACAATTCTCAGCTTAAATAGGCACCTCCATTATGAGCAACGAGTTTTCCTCCCTGCACCAGCGTTGAAGCAAGTGAACAGCAGGTCCAATCCGTAGACTCCAATGAGGACAAAATACTATACATGGTTCCTGCCAAATTGCTCTGCATACAAAAAAAGCCCCACAAAACCTTAATAACTGATGAACTGAAATTATTCTTGAACAATGTGCAATAAAGGACAAATTTAACTCCAAGCTTTTCAAGTAAATCACAAAACTTCAAATCCACAACAACTAAGACTTTAAACATCTGAAGAAAAAGAATTAACTTACAGTAACTTTGGTGAATGAATTAAAGGGAACAAAGAGATCCTCTTCTCATTGAACATATCCATAAAAGAAAATAAACCTTGACCAGAATAGAACTGCATAGAAAATTTAGGACAGAGTAAATTAATCAGTTTGATCATTCTTAGATGCCATAAATATCAATTGCCTCTTGACTGAAAGTATTGAGCCAACATACCTTGTCTTGCCGCTGCTCGCATAACCATTCAGGTATAACATTTAAAAGAGCAAGTAACTCTTCAGCAACAGAAGAAATAATAAACATGGGAACCTGAATTAACAGAAAACAGATTAAGTTTTGCAAGAAAGATCTCCAGAAAATTTCAAGCACTACTTCAATATGGGACTATCCTAACATATAAATTAGCAGAATTCCAAGACTATTTGATTTTTTGGTATATAACTGTAACGACCACCTAAACTGCTTAAAGGTTCACTAAGTGGTGTCGCAACAGAATCTTCTGTTGCTCCTTGCTATAAAAGCCTAAGAGAAGCATTTCTTTTGTCAACCAACAGTAAAGTGATGCAAATCAGCACTAATCTATCCAAAAATTCATCCTGCACTAGATTCTAATTTTTAATGCCCCAGGTATACTACTTTAATAAAGGCGAAAAGAATACAATCCATCTACCAATTGAAAAGCATTCATTTGAAATTTAATCTAGAATGAAATACTCAAAGCATTCCAAAATCAATATGCATATCATATCAAGTCCACCAAAAAATGTACCATTTCATAACCATAAAAACTTCAAAGATAAAATACCTTCAAGTCTGAAGACTGCAGAGAAAGTGTAATATGTTCCAATAGTTGCAGCACAACTCCAAGTCGTGAAATGGGAATTAGAACTGAACCTCCAGCCTTAACAGAATCCACAATACATGAGCAAAGAAAAGCCAATTTCTCTGACTCTTCGGTAAACTCATCATTGTTTAGCAAGAATTCAGAAATTTTTCCCCCAGTATCATCTTTTTCACTGCGCATGGAAGTAGTCAATTTCTTGATTTTACCATAAAAATACAGCGGAATAAAACGTAGACCGCTAAAATCCATGATTTTAAGTGGTTTAAGTGCAGGGTTTAAGATAATCTTGCTAACTTAACAAGAATACTGCTGAACAAAGACAACCTGAAATACCTGAGATTTGGGGGATACTTATCAGCTAGACTGGAGTCATTGTGAGCATCCATACGCTTGTCATTAAGATCAAATGCTGTAAAATCTGAGAATAAGATCACATCACTTCCTCGGAGCACATGATAATCAAATTTTGTTGCTGTTGCTGATACAAAAGTGGAGGCCGAAAGATATGCAATGTTCTGTTTTGGACTAATGATACTCCAGTTACAAGTGCCTATGTCCAAACCAGAGCTGAATGCCTTTATTAACAATGTGCCATTGTAACAGGCTTCTTCGGCAAATTTAAGAGATTGAATCCTTTGCATGCAATCACTTACATCAGCTGCACTGAGAAGCACCATAATTACAACCTTAAAATTCACCATGAAATTATAAGCAAATTTTAATTTCAAGTTACGACTATGGACAGGAGAGTGACAACAAATTACAGCTCATCTAAAAAGCGCACATATCTCACTCATTTTATAACCGAAAAAAAATCTCCAGACTTCAGTACAAGATAGGTAAACAGAGATGTATACTGTAGGATAAAGTTTTTACACTTCTAAGTAACATGTTGATGTATTAATTAAATTTCAGTGAAGACAAATCTTTTGTTAACATGACCATCTAGTCAAGTAGAACATTTTCTTTGTTTTTTTTTTTTGGTTTTTTGCTCAGTTGTTAAAGTAGAATATACATCAGAACATTTTAACTAAAATGTTTGTACTTGATCATAACTCTTTGCAAAAGACAAAGAAGCTCAGAAGAAAACTCCATATAGTAGATTAAGTTTTATTACCTGTACAATGGCATCCAACCACCAAGGTCTCCTCCGTCTCTGCCTGAAAGTATCTCTTTTATTGCAGATGGAAGAAATTCAATCTCGTCCCATTTCATCCATTCAGGGTTAGACTCTTCAGGCCCATAAAACTGTCTCATCTCCTTGTGCATTGTAACAAGGTCCTCCATTATAAGCTGTCCAAGTTTTGCAGTAGCTTCTGTTGCATATACCTGACCCCATGAAAATAAGAAAGTAATAGACATAAAATGATTTGCAACAAATACAAGAATTGAAACATTTTAAAAACCACAGTACTCTTACTCACGCAAGCAGAAAAATCTTTGTTTCTGGTCAGAAATGGTAATCCTAGCATGCCCATTGGACTTGAGATTAGTACAACATCAATGAAAGAAGTGTTCCATAGTTTCAAGCTCTTTACAGTTTTATACCAAGGTTCAGCACGTATTAAATTGCTTGTGTCAAGAGGTTTCTCCGTTGTCTGCTCTTTTTTCCTGCCAGACTCTGGATGTGAAGGACCATCACATAGACAAGCACTATGGCAGTCATCATGCCGAGTAGAAAAATTCACAGAAAGAGGAGAGAAAGCTGATAGTGCAGAAAGGTCTAGCGGGCAATCAAATAATAGCTGAAATCCATGTATGTTTAGTATGTGGCAGGGTGGGAAATGAAAACCCTTACCCTCGCTCAAACACGTCTGCAAGAATTGAAATCATTACATTTATATAAGCAAATCAATACAGAGAAAAGGAATATCTAAACATTCGCAAACACCATATAAAAATTGGGAGCAGGAACTCACAAACTTCATCAGGATGAACTAGAACATACTTTTACTGCTGAAGTAGGATCTTCTTCTACAGAAGAAAAGCCTTCAAGGCCAAGGTGAAATTCAGTGGCTAATCTCAGTTCATCAAAGAATGAAAATTCTAACAGGTAAAAACTAGAGCTCAAAATCCAAAAAGATAGGGATTACAACAACATTCACCATTTTGTCCTTATGTTTTTAGAAAGAAATGTCTATGGTTCATGACACAGCCATGTGGCCAGCCCAGAAAGTAGGGAATGAAACAAATAAGATTTGATTAGTTTTCAGTTACATGTTGCCATAACATCCTACCAAGATCTCTATAATTTCAATATTTTCTTCTGCAAAACGGGGAAAAAGCAGCTGGAAAAAAGAGGGAAAAAAATCAGCCACTTTCAAAAATCTATCTGCTTCCTCTGGCTCCTATGCCTGTGAATTCTCATATTAATACCATAAACTCTAAGGAGTTAACTGCATCCGAACATTATAAATAATTGATTAAAACACAAAACCACTCGCGAAAAAAAAAAAAATTTGGTTATGAATAAAATTTCATTTCGTTACTAATATTGAAGCAAGATGCAACTTGCCCATTATTCCGAATTGCACATTCAATAATGCACTCTTTTTGAGCCTAGACTCCAGAAATACTTTAATGAATCACCAACAGTTCCCTGTAGAATTATTTTGTTAGTTTGATAAGGCAAGGCTCAGACAACCCTAGAACAGAGGATACATGAACTTCCAAACACTTAAATAGAGACTTATATCCTCTTAAAGGCATGACAGCTAAAAAAAATTTTGCAGATACTTTATGCTCGACAGATATTGGAAACTGTGTTAGTATCTAGGAAATAAATAGACTGGTTACAAATTTTCTAAGAATCTCAAAGAAGAAATGGTGATCATCAAGAAATTCTTTCTCATGCCACATTTCCTTTCTGCTTTTTTAGATTGGTATCTTATATGGTCAATAGGTTTAGCTGGAAAGCTAATTCATAACATGGAAGATTAATTGCCTACTTTTTCCCATTTGTATAGCGGCTTATGTGCATCGAAAAAGGCATGGCTTTTATTTAGTAGGAACCATTAGGCATTAAGCTAAAAAACAGATAAGATCCAAATGATAACTTAATTACTTCTCTAGAACTTCTTAGTGTCCAAATTTTCACAACAGTTCATCTCAAGTTCAATAGCATTTCCTTAACTGTTAATCCTGTTTAAGGTTGAAAATGTGATGCTTCTTCGAATTTATTTAAGTTCAAACAACAAATATCCACACAAATTCGAGTTAATTTCAGTAAATATGTTCTTCCAAAATTTATTAGGGCCAACTAGCCAGCAAACTTCATTGGCTGAAAAATTGACATGATATGACAAAAACTACATTAGGCCTCTCAATTTTAAGCCCTTCTCAACAAATATACCTATAGGGGTTAAAAACATTAACCCCCCACCCACCCACCCACAATGTTTGCAAAAGAAAATCATAATTTTTAAACATTTTGAATAATAACCAATTCATATCTCTCTTCCCAACTAAACAAAAACTCAGAACACTACATAGAATGAATTTCTTTGCCCTCCTTTCCATTTACCTAAAAATCATGGCAACCCACATTCCTGATGACATTGAAAAAGAAAGGAAAACAACAATAACAGCTAAAAATTTGCCCAAGCACTTGCTCCGCTTTGAATTACGAAGTCAATAAAAACAAGCCACTTTATCAAATCTGAACAAAAAAAACAAATTGAAGACTGAAAAACCCACTTGAGAAGTATTTGGAGATTGTGATATTGAGGAATTGAGTTGCAGTTGTTGGATTTTGCTTGGTCTTTAAAGAAAATGCTGAGGATGCGGAATGCCAAAATGGGGGGTGGTGAGAAGCGGAAACCGGTGAGGCGTGGTCAAAATTAGGGTTCTGGTGGAGGGCAAAATGGTCTTGTGGTTTTGTTGAGGAAGACGAAGCGGCAGAGGAGGGGATTAGAAGCAGAGATGCACAATGAAGTCGATTTAGGGAAAACTGCCAAAATATTCACTAAAATTGTACCAAAAAATTTATTGTCATTCACATTAAAAATGATGCATTTTAGTCACTGACATTTAGAAAATACATCAAATTAGTCACCAACCAAATTCTATTAGCTTTTTTAATAGAGAAAATGCACGTTCACATACCACTTAATAAAGGGGTTAAAGTGAAAAATCCATTTATTTTCAAACACAATCCTTTATGATTTATTCATACCTCGTTATTAATGGAGAAACAGTCCATCAATAGAAGTCGGGGATTGATGAATAAACCGATTATAATGAAGGGTTATCTGAAAAATAAATATATTTCCTACTTTTAATCTTACATTCAGTGGCTCGTGATGTGAATTTGTGTTTTCTCTATTAAAAATGCTAACAGAGTTTGGTTGAGTGACTAATTTCAACTTTACCTTACCCTCCCACAAAAGATTCTCTGAGGCCATACAAATCATTCTTAATGTGGATGACAAATAAATTATTGTGTAATGTCAGTGACTATTTTGGTAGTTTTCCTGTTGATTTATTAGAAACATTTAGCCCTAATTTGAACTTCGAGGTTCTGAACAATTTCATTTAAGGAATCACTGGTTCGGGTTCAACTCGTAATGATATTATGGTTCCAGTTAAGAACTGTTTTTCATTTTTTTTACAATTTTTTTTATTAAAATTTGAAATGTAAAATATTTTGTAATTAAATAATTTTATTCTAATAAATTATAATTATTAAAAAATTTAAATAGTAAAAGAAAAATTAATTTAGAATTTGAATAAAGAACATATATTTTAATCTTTAGTTAAATTTTACTGAATGTTGAATTTGGCTATTTAGTCATTTTTGTTGGATTTGATTCGAAAATATTGAATTCATTTTATTGACTCTCTTGATTAGAAATCTTTATTCCCTAGATGAGGATAAATCATCAATGCTAGTTAATTATTGAAAATTAGCTAGCCCAAAAAAAAAGTATGCATAATAGAAAGTTTAAAAGATTTAGAGATATTTATGTAAATAGATGCATTGCAACAACTTGAATTGGAACAGAATATCAACATAGAAAACAAAGATGCAGACCACAAAAACCATAATGGTGTCATGCTTAAACAAGCTTACATGACCTGCATCCAAGGGATTATTATCCTACAATGGAAATTTCAAATCCTTTAGCATCATATCTAATGGTATCATGCTTAAACAAGCCTACATGCCTGCAGGCTGCAGCCATGGCATTTTTATCCTACACTGGAAATTTCAAATCCTTTAGCATTATATCGCCAAGTATACCCTTACATGCTTAGTAACTAGAATACCCACAAAGAAGCACATTACTGTACTTAGCAAAACTAGCCCTGCCTAGATTGATTCATTCAGATTAATTTCACATCAATCTCTATTTTTCAAACCGGGTAATTTGCAAAAATTCTTCTTCCCACAGGAGATAGATTCAAAATGTATTCAAAACTCAAATAATTGTACATAAAAGCGCAAAAATAATGAAGATAAAATTAGGAGTAAAACTTAAATCAAGTAAAAATCTGAATAGATGTCTAACCAGCTGTTTTCTCGCGCCGTTTATAGTTTCCTTATGCAGAGTTCTTCTCCACAGAACCTGTGGCTTTACTCCCTTCCAGATAAACCTCCTGTACCTTTCTCTTCCGCTGGCCTAAAGATTTCATCTGAGATCTTCGATTCACTGCAAATTACATCACTTTACATAGAACCATCAAATTTAATCATGTTGAATCCAGCCAAACAAATCAAAGAATTTAAAATTTTCAAAAAAAAAAGCCTAGGGTTTTTGTATCAAACCTTATGAGTGCAATTCATCGATGAGTGAAGAATCTGTATCGGTTCAAAGTGTAGATTTCGAAATGTATCAAACCTTAGGACTTGGATCTCACCTTGAAAGTATTCAGGATTTCAATGTGGGGTTTATATGCTTTGGGTTCCTTCTCTAAATTATATTTCTTGGATTCGCCACTACTTTCAACTATAACATTTACGTGGAATCATACAAGGTTGGAGCTTCCAATCATTTTAATTATTATTTTTTTTTATTGTTTTGTGTGTGTATTTTATGTATCTAACAATATTTTTAATTCTGACGGATAAAACTTTCAATTATAATTTCGTCAAATCTAATGTGAATCATGGAAGCCATCGATAATATGACTTTGGATGTTTTGGAATTTGAATTCTTTGTTATAAATATGTCACTTGCATTTTTAAATTAAAATTAAATTAAAATTTTATTAAATAATGTGTGAACCCAAAAATAATTTAATTCAAATCAACGTTAAAAAATTATACGTATGTATTAGATTAAGATAGATCTACAAAAATAAATATTTTAAATTCATATATTTTGAATTTTTTTTTTTTTGAAAATTAGAAGAAAGTTTTTTATATTTTGATGTGTATATTATCCCACGTCGAAAATGGATTAGCCAGATTAATTGTTTATATGAATAGAACTTTAAGCGACGAGCACTGCTGAGCTTGGTAGCGCAAGCTTGTGAGCTTATCGGGGGCATTAAAGTTACCGAATGAGTTTCGGTTACGGTTTTAGTCTTGACATCTCTGATCTTCTGGTCGGTACATTGTGGATTGCGGGCCAGATTATAGTCTTCCCTATCCATCCCTATGGATGAGATTGTGGGGCTTCTGCTGGAGCATCGTTGCTTGAACATCAACCACACCTGCATGCTTGTCAGAGCAGCAGCTGCTACAGGGAAAGAGGAGTCAGGCTAGCCCACTAAGATCAGGCCATCATGAAATTTAAACCTTAACTTTTGCGATTTGCTACGGGGGAAAGAGGAGTTAGGCTAGCCCACTAAGATCAGGCCATCATGAAATTTAAACCTTAACTTTTGCGATTGGCTAGCCCACTAAGATCAGGCCATCATGAAATTTAAACCTTAACTTTTGCGATTTTAGTAAAATATTCTAACACAATGGCCAAATATTATCTGACTAGCCCACTAAGATCAGGCCATCATGAAATTTAAACCTTAACTTTTGCGATTTTAGTAAAATATTCTAACACAATGGCCAAATATTATCTGGCTAGCCCACTAAGATCAGGCCATCATGAAATTTAAACCTTAACTTTTGCGATTTTAGTAAAATATTCTAACACAATGGCCAAATATTATCTATATAACTGAGTGGATAAAATATATATTTTTTAAAAATTTTTGAAAGAATTTTGTTTTGAAATTTCTTATAAAAAAATATTTTTAGAGGTTTTAGAATTTTTATTAATAAATTTTTAAAATTAAAAATTAAAAAATTACTATTTTATTAGTTTGCTTTGACATGAAGTTGCGTTACAAGAATGGTTTATTATTAGAAATTTTAAACTTATATTTTAAAATTAATATTTTATTAATAAACAAGAATAAAAAAATATAAAAAACATTATACCAAAAAAATATTCACGATAACATAATTTTTTGTTTTAGAAATTCTTGTAGAAAAAATAGGCAAATCAAATAACATAAATTGAATTTGTTGTAATGTTAGGATATTTATGCAAAATCATGGGATCTCATATTCCACTCAAATACTTCACTACCCATAATGCTGCCATGATTTAATTGGAAAAAATAATGTGCCATAAAGAATGACATTATTCTTTAGGCTTTGTGTATATAAATAATTATGATACTTTTTTGCATATTAACTGCATTAATATTTACTAGTAATAGCTTTAGAGAATTTGTAATGTTCACGTACATTAAAACACATAAACTATTCTTGAACTTCATTTTCTTATTGATTTTTAATTGAAAAAATGTCTGTAGAAAATGAATTCTCATGTGAGAAAATCGTTAATCTTTTCCTTATTGTAACCAAGAATTTCAAAAGAAACGACAAAATGTATAAAACAAGATATGCAAAACTCATCGAGAATTGACTTATATGATTTTAAATTGAAATTTCTTTATTTTGACCATCTTCAAACCTTTTTTCTAATTTGATTTTGACCTTGTTAAAACTACATAAACACATCTAGGATTTTATTTTTGATCATTCGACAATATTATTATTCAATAAATTCTTTCGAATTTCTCAAAAGTTGTATATTTGTTAAAGATTATTTGCCTTCTATCAATCTGTCTGGTTATAAAAGAAAAGCTTGCAATAATGCATACACAAACTCAACTCATACAACATTATTAGTAGCAAAGTAATCAAATATACAATCATACAAACACTCACCATAAATCACAAAACAAAATCGGGTATATATGACAAATATATAACTCCATCAAAATGGCAAAAAAATACAAATAGCTAGCTAGCAACAGGAGGTTGTTGTTGTTGTTGATGATGATGAGAAGCATTTCCATATGCTCTGAAGTCAGAAACGAAGTCCAAAAGAGATGGTGTGATGCTTTCTCAAATTTCACAAATCCCATAATCCAGAACTCGTGTGGATCAATGGTCACAAGCTAAATGTATTTCTATGGTGGATTTTCTTTCATGACTACAGGGTTCACATTTGCAATGTTTGCCAAAGGAATCATAACCTGTTGCATGAATGCTTGTGTAAGAAAACTAACAATTCAAAACAACAACATTAAACTTAAGCAGTTTAGAGTGCATTATGATCATAAGAATCACTTCAAAATGATAAAACACTTCAATTCCTTTTTTATCAGTGTCGTTTGGCATTATAATCCATCAGTACGTACGCCTTTCATTGATGGTACCGATATTCTTACACGGAGAACCTTTCCAACTAGAACCTGGCCTGTGCATCAGTTCAAATTCCTAGTTGGGATTGGCTAGGTCCATTATAAGTCAAACTTGAGCATATCTAACACTAACAGTTCAAATGAGAGCCAAAATTTGAGCTGCACTGCACAACCTGTTATAGAGTTGCTAACCCTATTATCAAATGATAGGCCTTTCTAACTGAATTCGGATTGATTCCAAGGTTTGAACAATAAGAAAGGAAATTGGTAAAACAAAAAATTATTGGTCCAATCTAAACAAAACTAAGCTAGAAAACTTTTAAAGTTCTAATGCCTGAATTGAAGGCCCCAATCAAAGTGAGTAAAAGTAGAAAGAAGATTGAATATTAACCTGCAGTTCATCAAATCTTTTTTTGTCAGAAAATCTTTGTTTACTTCATTGGAGTCCAATCTTACTAAACGGGGCCATTAATTCCTTCTCTTTGACTTAAAAGGGAATTCCCAATCAATTTGAGTAAGTTCTTAGTATATCTTTTACCTTATAGTAGCTCCAAATCTCTTGCCCAGATGAAGCTCTGAAAGATAAATGCTACTCGAGCAGTTGACAAATAAAGAGTTCCAGCAGCAGGACCTGTTGAGGTTGAAAGGTAACAAGCAAAGGTCTTCTTCAACCTTTCATTTGCATATATATGTGGCAAAAATCTGCCTGTAAAGAGACTCAAAACCCCTTTCAGTCAAAGCCTTAGCATTCAAATTAAGTTTTCCCCATGCTGTTCCTGAAGAGTAATTTCTAGGAATAGGATTCTTTTATAAAAACTTTCTAACAGTTGGACTCTTTTTAATAGCAATGATACAAATAGGGTCTCTGCATTCAGCGAATGCGAATTCACTGAAATCACGATCCATGAATGGGAACTTAAAGCAAAAAAATAATTGAAAAATAAAATTAAAAAACATTAAAATAATAAAGTAAATATAATATAATAATATTTATTTTAGACATTAAAAAAATTAATATATGAATAGGAAAGGTCTATTAAAATAGACGAGTGAAAGTCAGATCCGATTGTCCAGATGTTTCTTGATAGACCTGATTATAAATAAAACAAAACCCCTCATTTCCGCCTCTTGTCTGTATTCTCTCCCCCAAATCGTCCGGATATTCTAAATACTTCGATTCGCTTGTTTTTGTTTCTCCACCCGTCATCCAGACACCTCATCAACAGACCTAATAAACCATCAAACAAACAACAATCAAATCTAACCCGAGTGAATAACCCTAACAAAACATGGTCAAAATGTGTGGAGGCCGTCGGAGTAGAGTTGGCGGTAGAGGAGGTCGGTTGGGTGGCAGAATAGGAGGTGGAGATGGCGGCATAGGTCAACGAAGAGATGACGATGACTCCCAAGATAGAGATACATTTATAATACATTTTTACTGATGATGCGGCCATTGATATTTTACAAAACAAATCCTCGAATAAAACTATATGTGGAGGTAAATGGTGCAATACATCCGAATTTGTATATGGTTTGAAATTGATTATCGAAAATTTTAATGCCTTGGGTTGGTCAAAATTGTTAGTAATTCCTGATATTTATTATGAAAAAAATTAGTTAGACATTTTTTCTCCAATATGAGAGAAATTGATGGAACTTTGCTTACCGTGGTTAAAAGTACTAGAATTAGTTTTGATGCTGCATGGATTAATAAAATATTGAAGTGTCCAAATGTGGGTAGTGAATACGTTGTTCCTACTAAATGGAGTTTTATCGTAGTGAAAACTGATTTAAAGGAATTTTTTTCATATGTTGAGGTTAAGCGTGGGCTGAAAAATTTGAACATGACATATTTTACCCCTTGTATTCGAGTTTTATATTACATTATTACTAGTATTCTTGCACCAAAGTAGGGTCATAAAATCGATATTAGTCATGTGAGTCTTCACCTCTTTTATGCAATTATGCGAAAAAATTTCGATAAATTACGGTGCTTTTTTCATAAAATACTTGATGTTCTGTAAGTCAAAATCACAGCATGAATTGTGTTTTGGAAGGATAATCACTAGAATTCTTGCTGCATATAAAATTCCATTAGATGATGAGCAACCTATTATTCTCAATGGCTTTGACATAATAGATGTTGAATGCTTTAGACGTATGTATATGATCCAAATTAGGAATAAGTGGATGTATAAAAAATCCAAATTTTGTCTATGTGGTGTTGAGATAATGTCGCAAATTGGAGACTATATATATGATGACATTGGAAAAGTTCATAGAAGTAGTAATATGTTGGAAGGAGAAAATGAAGCCAGTCCAACTAGCGGTGAAGGTAGTAGAAGAATGGAGGAGGAGTAATGAGTGTATTGATGCAATTGCACTCAAAATTTGACAAAATTGATAAAAAGATGACTAAGATGTACAAGAAAATTAACTTCAGCAATAAAAAGATTGACCACGTTATGACGAAAAAGCAAAAGGCTTCTTTCATGGAGGGTGATGCACGTGAGGACGAGGAGGATAGCAGTGGTGAGGACGAAGAGGATAGCGGTAGTGAGGAGGATGATGAAGATGAGCAAGAGGAAGATGAAGAAGACGAAGACGAAGAAGACAAAGAAGAGGATGATGAAGCAGAAAATATGCCATTGGAAGAAGAATATGAGAATATTAATTCATTTGAAGTGAGATCAAAAAAGAAAAATGATAAGCAATAGTTTATTAAATAAATTTTTCAATAGGAAGATGTAACTCTTTTTTTTGTATTTTTTTAATTGTACTATTTTTTTTATTGCAACTGGATTTGCAACAATTGCATGTCAATGTTCCTTTTTTACATATGATCTTATGCGATTAACTTTTCCCCTTCAAATACAAACTTTTGTCCTCATTTTAAAGCCAGAACATAAAGTTCTCGAATAATATAGTTAGCCAACAAAAAAAACACTAAAATTTCATCTCAACTATTTGTAGCTATTATATTTTCCTGCCTCTGAGAATTTTTCTGTGATGATAGCTCCCTGTTTTATCCGGAATTATATCTGAATGGGTGACAAAATTTTATGGCATCCGGTATTCGCGTTCGGATATTTGAGTTTGATATGAATTTTATAAAATATAAATTAATTCATTGGAAAAAATAATAATAATAATGCACCTTATACTTTTAAAAAATATTTAAATTAATTATATAATTAAATATCAAATAATTTAGAACAATAATTTCCTTAAAAATTTGAGCTCACATTTGATGAATGCGAATTGTTTAAAATCGCATTTCGATAATGCGAAGAAGAATTTTAAAAATCCGGACGAATGTTGTCTCTTCCGGATACCAAGACTGGATTCTTACTGTTTTATGTAGAATTGTAATCAGAGGCGGATCTATAGGGGTGCGGGGGGGGAGGGGGGTGCGATTTAAAAAATTATGCTAGGTCTCTTTAAAATATTAAAAAAATTCAATTGAATCCTTAAAAAAATTAAAATTTTGCACCCCCAAAATTAAAATATAACTTCTACTATATAATTTTGCTCCCCCAAACCATGATTTCTAGATCCGCCACTGATTGTAATGCTCCGAACGAATGTTGTACCATCCGGATTACGAATCTGTATTCTCCCTGTTTTATCTGGACTTGCATCCGGATTGGTGTAAAGCATCCGGTATTCGCATCCGGATATTTGAGTTTGATATGGATTTTATAAAATATAAATTAATTCATTGAAATAATAATAATAATGCACCTCATACTTTTAAAAAATATTTAAATTAATTATATAATTAAATATCAAATAAATTTGGAATTTTAATCATCTGAACGAATGTTGTCTCGTCTGGATACCAAGTCCGAAGTCTCCCTATTTTATCAGGACTTGCATTCGGATTACTAACCAAATGCTATGGCATTCGGTATGCTCGTCCGAATATTTGAGTTAGATTTAGTTTTTATAAATAATAATTTGATTCATTGAGGAAATAATAAGAATGCATATCATACTTTAATTATATATTTAGAACAATTATTTCATTGAAAATTTGAGCTCGCATTTGATGAAAAATTGACCTTGTAGTAGTTTGGAGATACTGAGTTCGGATTGCCCCTGTGAATTTGGAAAGAATTTCACAGTTGTGATAACAGCTTGACATATTAGTTGAGGCACTGGACACAAATACAAATACATTGTAATAACATTTTACACATAATAATGCACTATAACATTACAAGTATTAATTAAAAATCTAACTTAGGAGCACTCTGTGTACATTCAATGTCCTCCCAAATGTCCATGTGTGCCACATGTCGTATGACACGAAACTCTTTTTGATCTACGGAGTCTTACATGTACATGTTCACGCACTTCATCTACATGTTTATCAACTTCATTTAAATGTTCTTCAACTTCATCTACATGAACGTTCACATTAATGTCGACATCATTCATCTCATTGTGAATTGTTGCTCTCGTATCAAGATCAGAGAATGGAATGCTAGACTTATCAAGATATGTATTGTGGGCAGCTATGGACACTTCTACATTTGGCGTCATGTCCATCAGAGTGTGAAACTGTGATGACGTGCCGGGCTACAAGACATCATCAATCATCGTACTATGATTTGGCCGTGAATTTCTTCTTTGTCTACATTATGGAAACTTCGGCGAGCTCTCTGTACTCGGTGTGTGCCCAAACTAACCATACTACATTCCGATACTTGTGATGGGCGGATTTGAAGACAATAGCAGTTACGAACATTTTGCATTGCATCATGTGTGTATTCTATTATTTCTTTGGAAAATGCATTGCTAGAACCATCTTCACTAGTAGATTTTATATTATCCAACGCTATATAATACATCCTCGTCACCACGTCCATCTAGATGAAAATGTAGTATTATCAATGTTAATATGTAAGAAAAAGAAAAGTTAGACAATCTCTTAAGAAACGTTACCAAATAATTGGTTGTACCACCATCACCCTGACACCCACTCCGAACATTACTGTTTGTACCAAAATTTGTGAGGTAAATCACATTCCGCTGCCTATACCAATCCATGTACTCAATAGAAGGATATGTAACATCGGCAATCATGTCACTAGACTCTACCCAAATTGTACACGGAATGAAGTGACTAACATAAGGTTTATGTACTATGATCCAGTTATAAGTGCCTCTTCCGCGTAGGTCCATTTTATGTAATTATGCATGATTCTCTAACAACATAGGGACCGGAATGCTTTACCATCTTCTTTGGGCAGATTTGTTGAGGTCAACCCGCTGTTGGTATGCATTTGGTCAATCATCATGTGCTTGGTGAGACATGTTGTCTTGCCGCCTTGTAGATTTATTTCTCGTGCTTACATTGCATATACTGAGTTTTGTGTGCTTACTTTGCGTTATTTGGGGAAAGAATTCTACTACTTTGGTATTTACTAAAGCAGTTGTTTACTTTCCCAAGTACATTATCAAGAATCATGTTACTGTCATGTTTTGAATATAGATATACATGTAATCGTATAGGACAGTAAAGTTATCGCAATTACTTTGTATTTCTTGTAATGGAGTAGTACTCCAATTTATTGCTTTCACTCACGTAATGGTGTATTCGGGTATATCCGGCACCATATTTTGCCCATATATATATTAAGGTATTTTCAAAAAAAAAAAACCTAGGGACCGGAATGGGCTGATGTATGCCAAATTGTTGTAGTACTCTATTAGGCATGTGCGGTTCAACAATCTCCTAACAAATAAGATTCGTAACTGCTTTCCATATTTCTCTACCACTGCTACAATATGGAGGAAGCACAGATAGCACTTCGTCCGTATATGGCATTCAAATAAACTACAATTAACAACCGGCATAAAGTTAAATGCATTTGTTATAAAAATATATATCTTAATACAAAATCATTCGTAAATTACCTCCTCAAACTTTAAACTAGTCAGTTGGTCACGATAGATAGACAATACATGCATACACATGTTTGACAAATCGAATCCAACGTTCCACCTGAAACTTAAATTGTCAAATTTTTTATGATATAAATGATTGAAAATAAAAAAGTGCACAAGATAATAGCAACAAAAAGATAAATATATGACATATTCATATTACCTCGCGCCATAAGGACGTGATTAATCAGTGCTCGGTATAAGTCGTTTTGGACTCAATGTAGGAAATCGCTCCCATACCCACAAATATTTGTTGCAGAAGGTAATGTTGTATTACACAAGCTACGATATAAATGTCCAAAATCGCACTCTCCCAACAACATAACGATGCTTGTTTTATTTAATTAAGGGAATTTAAATAGTGAAGAGACATCATAGAGCCAGAAGTGTTCAGTAGTAAATGCCCTCCTAAAAGCATCATAATGTATGTGCAAGCACGCTGTTTACAAGCCTTTTTAGAAGCATATTCTTGTAATGTATATCTAGAGATTTGGCTAAACAACTCATCTTAATCCGACATCCATTAATAGCATCACGCGGTGGCTCAAATCCTAAAACTGATTTACATACTTCTATCCAATGATCAACATTTAAATTAAGACATATAGTAGTAACAGGATCACCCTTCACACGTAGTCCTTATAGAACTTCGACATCCTGTAGTGTAATTGTTGTCTCGCCAATTGGTAAGTGGAAAGTATGAGTTTTAGGTCACCATCGCTCAACAAATGCAGTGATAAGAGAGTGATCTACCAAATATATCCATAACGTATAACACCCTCAAACCCAACCAATATAATGTATTTCATCACATTTTCAGGTATGGGATGGTTCCAAAAACTACTATCACATAGCCTAACTATAAGTTTATCATCATGCAATTGTCCTCTAAACAATGCATTTGTTCTGTACATATGTCGACATGACATACTGCACCTGTATATATGTCGACATTTCATTTCCCATAGCAATAGATTATGATAGATAACACCCAAAAAGCATAAATATGTATGCGTGTCACATACTTGTATTATGAATGTCAAATTACATTAACATTAATACATCAAACATATACTAAAGAAACAGTTAAAATAACAAAGTTTTCATATATTAAGGACAAACTACTATTACATATCTAAAACGGTAATGATGACCTGACATTGGATACTAATGAAAATTAAACTCTACGTTTATTATTAGTGTAATTCCTCTTATTATGACCGGGTTGGTGACAATATGAGCACTTGCGAGGTTTATTGGGGTGTCTAACGTCCATCTCATTATGACTGCAACTAACTCGAGTTCGGCCAGGACGATGATCATGAAAGTGACTCATATCCGGTATAATATGCCAATTTGGAACTCGCCAATATTCTTCATGTGGCATTGGATGAAATATTCCCGAATATTGTTGCAAAAAAGTGCAATTTTTGTATATCGCATCAAATATCATCATCGGGTCATCCCCTCTAAGTCTGCAAACTGCTATTGTATGTGAACACGGAAATCTATATATTTGCCACTTGAATATTTCTTCTTATCATAGCTAATAATTTGGATGTTCCCCCATTTTACATCAACCCGACGAGCTGTAACAATTTTGTAAATACCAGATGAATAGTCAAATTCAAGTACATGATGACCTTGCGTGGCTTTTTCAATTTTCTTAAATTTTTTCCACACAATATCTGTCAGTGGATAGCGAGAATGTTTAGCAGCCTTTGTGTTGTCTCTAAGTCTCTGCACAGTCTGATGCCAAACCAAATCAATACATGCCTTTATGGGCAAATGTCTAGCACCCCTTAATAGATTATTAAAACTCTCAGATAGATTTGTAGTCAAATTACCCCAACAATGATATTTGTCATATATAAGATACCACCTACTCCCATCGATATCATTTAAGTAATCCCATACCTCAACATCAATACTAATAATCTCATTTTGAAGTCTTATCCGCTTGCATTTCTGACTAGTTGAACCCAAAGACCAGCACAACTTTTTCAAATGAAAACTTTTATACTTTGACATGAAGTTGCTCCAAATGTGTCTCAAGCAAAATCTATGAAGTGCTGCTGGTTCCTTCCAATCATCCATCTTTGTCATAGCATGAATTATCCCTTTGCGTCTATTAGACAATACACATATGGAATACCGATTGTGTGCAACATGGATTCTAAACTGCTCAAAACACCAGCACCAACTCTCGTTAGTCTCCTCATCAACGATTGCATATGCAAGAGGCAATGTCTTGTTATTTGCATCCATTGTCACAGCTGTGAGAAGTTTACCTTTGTATTCACCACGCAAGTGGGTGCCATCAATGCTAATTACAGGTATGCACAAATGAAATGCCTCAATTGTAATACCGAATGCCCAAAATGCATATTTAAAAGTTATCATGGTAGTAGAACTACTTCGATAGTGCCGCCACTAGATCACAGTCCCTGGATTTGAATCACACAATACCTCTACATATCGGGGCAATTCAGCGAATGAGGCCTCCCAATTTCCAAAAACAAGTTCAATAGCTTTTCTTCGAGCATACCATGCTTTCTTGTAGGATATATCGATACGGAGAGCATTATTTATATCCAATTGAATGTCTTTAACCTTATATGCAGGATCATCTACAATTGAGTGCAAAATATAGCTAGCTATGACCACAGTACTCAAATTGTTGTTGTTATTTGAAAGAGTTGACCCACCGCAATTGTGATCTTTCACCTACTTTGTGATTTTCCACATTTTGTGCGTGGTCTTTTGACGTGCCAAAAAAATACTAGTCGCAATTGACAGATTCTCATGGCGTATCTTCCCCAATAGTGTTCAAACATGTCCCCTACATTTAGCAGCCCAAGTATTTCCTTTGCTCTCAACAACTATAAATTCCCTATTTTGTTGTATAGACCACAAAGTAATTGCCTTCTTGAGTTGTTTTTTACTTTCAAATCTCATTCCTAATCAGATATCATTGTTTGCCTCAGTCCAAATGTTTATACTTTCATGATCGCCACTATCAGTAGAATCATCACCTTGTGAACCAACATTATTCTAGAATGCAAGGCCAGTTGGAGTGTATGATTTTGTGTGTATTGATATATTTCTATGACCAGTATAGTGATGTATATCATCGTCACCATCACCACCAACTACATCATTTGAATGGTTCGCCACATATCATCCAGACTCATACTGTCATCTTCGCTAGACTTTTCAACATTACTTGGAATAGAATCATCATCCCCATCCATATCAAATATAATTTTGGGAGAGAGGTATAGAGAGTTGGCCCGTCCTGATTCCGGGATGGCATGAAGACCGAGAATATAATCAGTGAGTCCTATACAATGAGATGTTTCAAAACTATGGGGTGAATGTTTGCCAACACTTCGAGAAGATGTTGCCACTGTTACTACTGAGTTCAAACAAGGGTGCGAATGTGTTACTTGAATAATACTTTTTCCCCAATTGTCAATTGCCATTGGGTTTGGAAAACTATTCAATAAAAACATCATTGCACCATGACCAAGCATCCCAACTATGGTTTACATCTTCGCTAGACTCCTCAACATTACTTGGAATAGAGTCATCATCCCCATCCATATCAAATATAATTTTGGGAGAGAGGTATAGAGAGTTGGCCCATCCTGATTCCGGGATGGCATGAAGACCGGGATATAATTAGTGAGTCCTATACAATGAGATGTTTCAAAACTATGGGGTGAATGTTTGCCAACACTTCGAGATGATGTTGCCACTGTTACTACTGAGTTCAAACAAGGGTGCGAATATGTTACTTGAATAATACTTTTTCCCCAATTGTCAATCGCCATTGGGTTTGAAAAACTATTCAATAAAAACATCATTGCACCATGACCATGCATCCCAACTATGGTTTACATTTTGTAAGTAGGTTCAATTACATTCTGTGTAATATATAACTCAGTAGTGTAATGTGGCATCTCTGCAGTAGTATTGTAAACAAACTCAAATGACTCATCATCATATATTTAGTTGTGCAATATCTTAGCACACTTTCGGTATAACAATGTGATTGTTTAAGCAAGATGGTAAGGGTCACTCAATTCTTGTCAACTCCCATAATATCTTAGATTTCATCAACCAACTCAAAATACCGAATCCTAGTATGCACCTTAAATGTTCGTTTTGCATGTGGAGGTTCATATGATACTGATGACAGTGAGTGAATGATTTTTCCTCCCCAAAATAAACTTATTACAAACAAGCTTTTAGGAGGCATGTCACGTCGTCTATCCCTATATTCGATATTCACACAATTAAAAATTAATTTTATAAATAATTAATATTAATCAAATACGTTCAGTATAAAATTAATAAATTTTAATTAAATAAATTTTTGAATAAATTTTACATATTACTCACAAATATATGTATTATTTTTTTATTTTCCAAATTAATATATTATTTTTAATAATGACTTTCAACAATATTTATTATTTAGTTATTTAGTTGTAATTGGATACAAATATCTAAATAACTAAGGCTATGTTTGAATTGAGGGAAAGGAAAGGAAAGGAAAGGAAATGGACGGATTTGTGCATTTGGATAATTTTTGTTGGAGGGAGAGGAGTGGGCGGAAATGGAAGGAAATAATTTATTATTAATAATTATTCATTATAAAAGTATTTTTTTAACTTAAATATTTGTTTAGAAATTATAACGTAAACTTTTATGTGTAAATAACTCTTATAAAAATTTAAGAAATTTAATCTCTTCTAATTCTATCTATATCTAGAGTTCTAATTTTATTAAAACTTGATTTGATTTCTACAAATTTAATAATTCTTCACGTGAATGAATATTTAACTATAATATTATTCAAATTATTATGATATATCAATAAACTTGAGTTTGAATTTTTTACAAATTCTACTCACACACAAAATAGTATTAAACTTCTATTTTATTAGAATTTGATTTGATTTATAAAACTTTGATAATCTCCCTACTTTTATTTAAGTTGAATCAATATTTGACTAAAAAACTTTTATGTTAAAAAAAAGTATCGTCATAAAATTTAGAATAATTATATATTAATAAAAAGTTTATTCACATCCAAAAGATTAGTTATTTATGCTTCAAACATCATCGTCTTATATAAAAATACAATAGTCTCCTAAAAATTATAAAAGTTATAAAAAAAATTAACTTTTTTATAAAAAAAATAACACGCTTATCTAAAATTAATATATTTTTTTTATTTGATTGTTGTGTTTATATTTATTTACTTTATTAGTTCTATTATTTTTAATTTAATTTAATCTTATATAAAAAATAATATTAATAAAATAGATAGTAGATTAAGATTAAAAAGAAAAAAAAGTAAGTATAAATTGATTGTTTTAATTTATTATATTAGTTGGTAAATTAGTCATACATTCTAAAAAAATTATCTTTTTTTTCTTTTTCTTCGAATCTCCAATATTATTTGTTGTATATCATTTTCTTTCTTTTTCACCCTATCCAAACAGACAGGAGGGAGATTGTTTTCCTCCACTGTACTCTTTTTTTCCTTTCCACTGGTTTCATTTCCTTTCCTCTCCCTTCATTTCTCTCAATCCAAACATGGCCTAAATCATCATCTAGACTCTTGATCAAATCATCATCTGGATGACTAACGCAAAGCAATGACTAACCTAATAGGACTATTTATCCGGAAGATTATTTACTCATCCGGATGTGAATCCGGTAGAATCAAAACTAATCATCCGGATGATGTACCGGATGTATTCCTTATGCGTCTGGATTACTAACTCGAGTCTAGCTATCCAGTCATCCTCTTCCTATTTTTCATTTTTTTTTCTTGGCAAACATTCATCACTTACAATCAAGCATTTTTTCTCCAACCAAAATTTACCTCCAGTAAAATAATAACTCCTCGATATTATGGGTTTATTTCAAGTGAAATAAACCCATAATACTATAAATTAATTCATAAATATGTCTCAATTAATATTAATTTCACAATTTGAATTCATACCTCTAAATGCTAAGAGTTGATGGTGAAGAACTTGAGGCAATGATTTTCTACAAATGAAGAACACACCAACAATTAGAATGCTAAGTTTTATTAGGTATTTAGGTTAACAGTTCACAAAGTTAGGGTTTGCATTCTCAAAATAAAAATGATGAATGTGGTGCAGGTAGAAAGAATCAAAGAGATGGAGTGCAAATTTTGGATAATGTAGCTCCTTACTCAAGCTGGATTTGAATTTCGGATGAATGCCTAAGCGATATGAATTTTTTTTGTTTAACACCAAATGCAGAAACCCCCTTTCAGCAACCTCTTCTCGTTTTTCATTTTTTTCTTACAATTATTTATTATATTTAATTTATTACTTTCATAATTTATTATTTTATTTTTCTTTGATTTTTTCCCCATATGTTCGCATTTGTTGAATCCGATTTCAGAGAGTTCGCATTCTACAAATGAGAATGTCCTATACTTAGAATAGTTGTTTAAAACAATCCTATTGTTAGGAAACTTTTGGAAAAGAATCCTATTTCTAGAAATTACTCTATTCTTGAAACAGATATCATGGTCTTGTTTTCACTGCAATATATAGAATTAAACTATTTTCATATCCTAAATCACAAAAGAAAAATTTGATAAGTACTGAAAGATCTTGTCCAACTCAAACGCGTCGTCCTTTCACTCACATGTTTATTATTAATGAATACATTTTCTCATACTTTCATAATAAAAAAATTAATTAGCTAATGAATGCACAATATTTAATTTTAGCAATAATATATTTTTGTCTTTTCTTATCACTTTAATCTTAGCAAGGTAGCCACCGTGTAAAGCACGTTATAATTTTTCTACTATTATGCATTTCATGTCATTAAATTTATTTTTTGTTAATTTATATTGATGGACTCTAATTGCTTCATCTTTTCAACTTCATTGTTTGTAACTCCATTTACATATTCCTAACACATATCACTATTTTAAATTTTTAAATTCAATACCTTCATTGATTATTTGTTTCAAATAAATTAAAAAACCACACATGCATTTCATAGTCATTAAATTTATTTTTCGTTAATTTATATTGATAGACTCTAATTGCTTCATCTTTTCAACTTCATTGTTTGTAACTCCAATTACGTATTTCTAACACATATCTCTGTAGTGAATTTGAATGTGTGCCCTTTTATTTTCCACTTGTGGTTTGGGAAACTCCCTTTTATTACCTCGTGCTTTTATAATGTTCACAATAACCCTTCTTGTATTTTTGGAATAACATGGAAAATGAACGGAATCTACTAACGGAATATATAAAATTACTACAATACCCATCAGTGGTATTTCTTTATCTTTATTTTTATAAAAAAAACTAAGGGGTCAAAATTAAATATTATGAAATTTTGAGGTCAAATTGAGAATTTCTGAAAATTTCCTTTCTTCTTATTCGTTAAACTTGTAGTAAGTTTCCAACTTTTTTATTTCTTATTCAAACTTTTTATTTTCAAACATACCAACACACAGTTTAGAACTCAAACGTATGTGTGGCGATTACCACATCAGCACAAAGATCTAATCTTCGGTTCTAAAAAATAAACAACATAGCCTCGATGTAAATAAAACGATCAACCACAAACAGTAAATCACTGAAAAAAAACCACATTGGACGACCAAGCACTCCGTAACCTACAAGAAAATCTCATTAAAACATTCAACCAGTTAAAAAAACCCAATGGAAGGACTATGTGGGCTCCCTACAGGCTGATAAAAAAATCAAAATTCAACCACAAACATTAGACAGTCAAAAAATCTAATGGAGACCAAAGCTCCTAGTGCTTAATTTTGATGATCTTAATCTTGATTCTGTCTGATCATCTTCTGACTTGAGGTTTCAATCAGTCACCCATCTTGATTTTAGTGTTCGATTTCGGTGGAGAATATTAGAAATGAATAAAATTTAGTTTTAGTAAAAATTAAAAGCTAGGCTTTTATTGTTAGTTAATTGGTGTTGACTTAGTATTTTATTTTATCTTTTGTTAAGATATTTAGGAAAGATTTTTAGAAAGCTTTTTCGTGGTTAATTTCTATTGTATTACTCTATATAAAGAGTATTAATGAATCATCAATAAATTAAAAATTTTCAAACCACTTTGATGATTGTTTAGTGCTGTTAAAAATTCCAATAGTGGTATCAGAGCTTTCTTAAATTTTAAGGGGCCTGTGTGAGAGAAAAAAACCAAGAAACCTATTTTTTCACTTCAAACCATGCATAGAAATTTTCTTTCAAAAACCTCCCTCTTTCATAGCCCAAAATTACCAAATATGCGGATATTAAAATGAAGTCCTATTTGGATGCTAATGATTTTTGGGAAGTGGTGGAGAATGAACAACAACCATTGCCTGAGGATCCTACAAAATTGGCTCAAATTAGAGAACAAATAAATGAAAAGAAGAAAATGAGTAAAGTCTTTGACATTGTGTTCACACCAGCACTTTCAAATTATGTATTCATAAGAATCATGACTTGTGATACTCCAAAAAAGGTTTGGTATGCTTTTGAAAGAAATTTGGTTTCAAGGTAATGAAAGAACTCGACAAATGCGAGTATTAAACCTTGAGAGAGAATTTCAATTTTTGAAAACTGAAAGAGAGTAAAACCATTCAAGAGTATTAGAATAAACTCTTGAATGTGGTCAACAAAATTCGATTGATTGGTGAGCAAGCTTCTAGGATCAATTGGTGGTGCAAAAAGTTCTAATAGTTTGCCCTGAAAGATTTGAGGCAAAAATATCTTCTCTTGGAGATTCAAGAGATCTTTCCCAAATCACCTTAGAGAAATTGGCAAATGCATTACCAAGCACAAGAACAAGAAGAGCTATTCGCTAGGAGGAGCAAATTGAAGGTGCATTGCAAGCAAAAGAAAAAGGTCCAAAACAACAAGATGGCAAAGAAAGATAGAAATGGAACAAAAAAAGGTGAAAGCACCTCAAAGGAAGAAAAGATAGGAAATTATCTTATTTGTCAACATTGTAATAGAACTTATCATATACATTGAAATGCATTGTTGGTTCAAAAATGTTGAATACATGCATATACTGTAAAAAAATTGTCACATTGAAACGGCTTGCAAAAAAAAAAAAAAAAAAAAGAACAGCAAACTCAAGCGGTAAATCAAGAATCAGAATAACAGTTATTTTTTGCTTCTTGTTTTGCAAGAAATACCAGTAGTGATGAATCAATCTTCAAGGAGTTTTTACTAATTATAAACTTCAAAGGAAGATTTGCAAAACATTAAAGAAAGAAAATAGAATTCTTGGATAGCAGCAAGTTGTCAAGGAGGAGTGTTAGAAGTTGAAATTCTTTACTGTCAGGAATAAATAAATTCAGTTTTTAGCAAAACTGAAGGTTAAGATTTTATTGTTAGTTGTTTGGGGTTGACTTAAATATTTTTATTTAATCTATTGTTAAGATATTTAGGGAAGTTTTTTAAGAAGATATTTTTGGTTAGTTTCTATTGTATTACTATATATAAAGAGTATTAATGAAACATAATAAATTAAAACTTTTCCAACACACTTTGATAATTGTTTAGTGTGCTAAAATTCTCCAATAGAGAAGATAGGATATATTGTCATGGTATCATTGGGTTGAATTTATATTTTTTTCGGAACCTTCTACAGACGATAAACTGGATCTAGAGGATGAGAAAAAAAAATGTCTTGATTTCTGTGGTAAAAAAAGATTATTTAGGTAGGTTTCAATCAATTACTGTCCAAATCTCAATGCTTGATTCTAGTGAAGGAAAAAAGAAAAATTAGAAAAAAAAAATGAAGCTTTTGTTGAGCGATGTTAATCATCAATTCTTGGTTGCAATAATGTTCTGGGGATTTTGTAGCCTTCCCCTATGCATATATGATTTGTTGTTGAACTAATGATGAAATACTGATTCTACAAATGTTCGATTAAGGAGAAAAAAATTTAAACATTGAAGAGGAAACCAAATAGAAAAAGAAATAAAAGAAAAAGGAAGGAAAAAAAGCGAAAAAAATGAATCCCTAATAAGGGTGATTTTAGAACAAAAGTTTGATTTTAAACACTTTTTAATTTTCTACCCGCATATCCTAATACGTATAACACACTTTCGTCAATTTAGACAGATTCAGTCCATTTTTCACATTAGTCTAAAATACAAGAGAGTTATGTAGACATTATGAAAATACGAGGTAGTAAAAGGGAAGTTTCCTAAACCAAAAAGGGGTAAGTGGAATTAACCATTTTTTTTTATGTATATATATAGGATTCGTTTGGGAGGCCGGTATCACTAATATGTTTTTTTGCATGTAAGAATTTATCATTTTTTTTCTTTTTCCGATTCCTTAATTTTCTTTCTTCCCCATAGAGGAAATAGGGTGTTGTAAGAATTTATCATTTTTTTTCTTTTTCCAATTATTCATGGTAAGAATTTTCCACCTTTCTATTTTTTAACAAATTCTTATTCTCTTTCTAGTATAAATGTTTATGAATTTATAAAAAATAAATTATATTATGATTTTAAAAATTAAATTTCTATTTTTTTAAAGATATCATATGATAAAAATAAATTTTAAATTTATTAAAAATAATAAAGCAAATATGTGGATTGAAAATTTAAGTTTTATTACATAATATGTTCAAAATCATTTCAGCTCATATATTGCAAGTTTTAAGGTTGAATGAAATGTCAAATGAACTACTTCTAAGTGTCTTGTTAAGTTGTATAATGACACATGTAATGTGTCCTATTATTGTATAGAGCGATGATAGGGGGACTGAAATTCTACAGTGAAATCACATAGTGACTGATGTGACAGGTGTAAAAAGACAAAATTAGGTCTATTGTATCATTTTCATATAGCACTTTGTAAAAAATTGACACGTGTCATTTTAGTTAATTATCTCATTTTTAAAAATTAAACTAATACCCTAACCAAATGATAAGTGAACCCTAAGGAATAAGTGATTATCCACGTGTCAATTTTTTTATTAGGTGTTACATCATTTTGTCTTTTTATACATAATGGATGATTTTGTCTTTTTACACATGTCACGTCAGTCAATATGGGATTTCACTCTACAATTTCACTCTGCGTATCATTACTCTATTGTATAATAGGGCACATATAATAGAACACATGTGAATGGTGTCCTACATTCTTGTGAAAACTTTTTTTTTATCCATTACATATTTAATGATACTTTTACATTGGAAGTACCCCAATAATATATGTATGCTAACATACATATTTTGTTGTAATGTAGCCAAAAAAAATACAAGGCATAGAAATTTAAAAGATTTATAGATACTTTTGTAATCAATCATAAAATATAACAAATTGAATAAATTATATAACAAATCAAGATGTTTGAGAGTTTTAGATAATTTAGTATTGAGCGAATGAAAATTGGTGGGCTGAACATTCAAGAAAAAAAGGATATTTATTGGTGAAAAATGAATTTTAAAAAAATTAAAAAATTCCTAGGTGGGTGCATTCGTAGTTTATTACTAGGCTTAGGTTTACGAAAGATATGCCTAAAATTTTAAATGTATTTTATTATTACGTTTAAGTTCGTTTGTGTAATGGGATGGTCTTTTTCTTTTTAAATTTAATTTTGATTCTAGTTAACTTTTATGGCATTGACAATGTAGATGATTTTAAAAAGGTAAATAGCTACAATAGTCCCTCAATGTAGAGGTAACTAAGGTAAGTATCGTTTTGGTCCCTCAATGTTAAAAAATTACATTTTGGTCTCTTAACTTGAATTTTGTTGCATAAATGGTCCCTAATTCATTTCATCTATTTGACAAGTAACGTCGCTAGCCACGTGACATAAAACAACGTCGTTTTGAATGATGAACATTATTACATGACTAACTATGTTACTTGTCATTTGAATGGAAAATGAGTTGGGAACCATTTGAGCAACAAAATTTTTGAAGGGAAATGTAAACTTTTTCAAAATTGAGAATCAAAATGATTTTTATCCCTAAGTCCAGGGACTATTAAGGTCTTACCCATTTTAAAATTATTGAGGAGGAATTGTTAAATAGGGATTTTTAGGAGGTATTTAAGGTGAAGAAAAAAATTATCTATATTTAATTTTTTAAATTTTTACTCTTTTATTTTGTATTGCTTTGAAAATTTACTGGATTATCATAAGGTAGCAAGTTAATAGGTAAAATATTCAAAACGTTTGAAGGGAAATTAAGTTTGTTTGGATAACAATATTTTGTTTTTTTTTTTGTTAGGAAAGAATTGTCTATTCAAAAAATACTATTTTCCCAAAAAAAGTTGTCCACGCAGCTCTATTTTTATCTCAGAGTTAAAAAAATGAAGAAGGAATATTTCTTGAATTGGTTGGATAGCAACTTAAAGTTCTCTCCTCCACCATAATTTTCTTTCTTAGATATTAACGAATCTATTAATTTTAAATTTGGTACAACTTACGAATACAACGATATGATGGACAAACATAAGACTAACGAATACAACGATATGATGGACAAACATAAGCTGTAGCTACGGAGAGGAGAAAGTTTTGGTTTTATGTAATTTTATTTAGGGGTTAAAGTTTGGTTTTGATTAGTTACTAGAGAGGAAGCAAACTCCTATTCCAACTCTTCTACTTGGAAAAGAAACTCCTCCAATTTTAGATTTGACAGAAAAGAGAAGAGACTCTAAGTTTAGTTTTCAATTAACCAAGTGAATATTTCATTTTTCATTACTTGTGAACAATTTTGCGTTTTGTTCAATTCAAATTGATATAGCTTTGGATCATTGGATTAATTGCTTGTAATACAGGTCATTTGCTTGTATTGAGTATATGAGTTTAACCAACTCAACTCAATGCACTTATTATTAGCTATTTAGAAGTAATGTGTTGTATTTATTTTCATCTTTTGCGAAAGAAAAAAAAAAAGAAAAAGTTGGCCAATTTTTTCTTTTTCTAAAACATAGTATTTTGAACAAATATTTCTTTTTTTTGGGGGGGCTAATTACCAATAACTTGCATGTGGTTTGTTGTATTTCCCTATAACCTTCATGTGTTTTAAAAATATACCACTAACCCCCATGTACTTTGGTGTCGAGTAGAATTTGGACGAAAAATAGATTTGCTAACGAAATCGTTAAAATTTTCGAGAATACCCAGATATAAATAGCCTCTCCTATCTTTTTAAATCAAAGCATAAATCTCTAAGTTATTAAAGTCTTGGGGTTCAAAGTTTAAATTATTAAAGTTTTGAGGTAAGAAAATAAATTTAAAAATTTCTTTTCTTCTCCATGTCGTCAGCCCTTCACTTTTTTTATAAAAAAAAAAATCCCTGTTCTTTTTTCTTTGCTTCTTTTTTTTTGTTCTTGCACTACCACCACAACCATCCGTCTACTACCCTACTCCACCACTCGTCAACCCCAGAGAATGGAGTTGGGATCTTCTGTCTAAGATTATCTCTTTTGTATCATGTCCAAAATTAAACTACGTCGTAGGATTCACTCATCAATTGATTAGGGTCTAATAATTGTAAAGTGATTTTAGTGATATTTATGCTTTTAGTCCATAGTTTTAGTTAAACTATGTTGTTTTGGACATTGGACAGAATAGAACAAAGACAATCTTGGATCGGGGATCTGATCTCCATAGAATGCCAACAACAAAAAAAACCCATTTGATTTCAAGGGAACCCTTATTGTTAACTCTTGATTTTGTTTTTCTTTTCAATTTTTGAACCCATTTCAAGCAGAACTTATTTGATTTTTAAACCCATTTAGTTATCTTCTTCGGCACAGGAGATTTAACCGACCACAATTCTTTTTACAATATATGATACTTCCTTTTCAAAGTAAACATTCTTTTCCTGTAGTCATTTCTAGGAAACTTTTATTTCTCTCTCAAATCAATCCACTATGGGTTGCATTGGTTGGTAGGAGTATGGGTTTGGAAAGTAATATTTTTCCAGGTTTTTTAAATTCTAGTGTTTGGTTCATTTTTTAAACTTTTTGACAAAGTAAAATGAATCATGCACTTAAGGAAAGTTGGTACAAAATTTCATATATTCTAAATCTTTGTTTCAACTTGGTACTCTGATCACTTCCTCCAGGAAAGTTAATCATCTTTCATTAAACATTTACTAATTACAACTGTATCCTTTATGAATAACAACCCATCATGCATAATTAGTTCAACCTTATTGAACTTTTAATTCATAAACTCACTAATTTTTACTGCAAACTCTATTTCTTATTAATTGTAATTTTACATATTGTTCGTCAAACTGTTCATTCCAAAATTAACTCTCACTCTTAAAATGTAAAACATCTAAATAAACAAACAAACATTAATTAAAAAAAAATCATGTGAAAAATAACTCACTTTTTGAGAAGTAAGAAATTCCAAACACAACAGAGAACATTAATATTTAAAAAAATTATAACAATTACCATGTGATTTATTAATAACATATAATATAATAGCGTTAAATATGCGATTATACATTTGTTTAGCATTTTGGAACTGTTTTCATTTATTTGTTGTTATTAACCACATAAATGTATATGGTAATACTTATTTTTGACATTATAATTTTACAAGAATTTTATATTTTGATGGATAATAATTGTTTATTACACATAAATGAAATTTGTAAAGAATAATTAGAAAATTATTTTGTTGTATAACACTATGTATAATTACCAAAGATATTTTGTTTTTATAATTGAACAAAAAATGCATTGCATTCTTTGGTTTGATTAATTTGAATAAAATACTGAAACATGAATTTTTGATTAACTTTTCTATTAACATCTCGTGATCTATCCAAACACAGAAAAGAAAAGTTGTTATATTCATTTTTCTTAAAATTAAAATTTAAAATCATATTACGAAAACACTTTAATTTCTTGCCAACAAAATGAGCCTTATGGATTTCTCAAAAAATATCCAACAGAAGAGGATAAAGAATCGCAAGGTTAAAAATGGGTGATTGCTAAAATAACAATAAAGACTTCCTTGAAATCAATATGTACCAAACCCAAAGAGGAGAATGAAAAAGATGACCAAATGGAATCTTACTCAATTTTCTTCCCACATTCACAATATTTATACTGATACCTCAATCCACGAGTTTCTCTACTTCTGTGTTTGGACTTTAGAATTTATGTCATTATTGCAGCACCTTCGATAAATTGAGATTTTCTTGATTAATTCTCTTCAATAAATTCCGATCTTTACAATGATGGATATTTTTAGGAGTAAGATAGATTGAACATAGGCTACAAAATCTAAGTATTATGCCTTGAAATATTTTTAGGAGTAAGATAGATTTGATTGCAATACTGTTTGGTTGAAATAAAGAAGAATGAGGAAACAAGTGAGACTGTATTCTATTAAAAGTCAAAGAAAGAGTAATCTGAAACTTATATATGATCATTTAATAAGTTTAGGATAATTGCATGTGCAAAAATCTACGCTTGTAACTCAATCTCTTTAACGGACTAGTTTAACATCTAAATTCTACTCGACACCAAAGCACATAGGGATTATTGATATATTTTTAAAATGCATGAGGGTTATAGGAAAACGCGACAAACCACTTGAGGTTATTGGTAATTAGCCTTTTTTATGATTAGCAATACAACAGTCAACAAGTTTCGAAACAAAAACCTACCATAATACTGAAATTTTAATTCCATGTTTGTGGCCAATTTGAAAAAGCCACTTTGATTTTCAACAAATATTTCTTAAAAAAAAGTCATATCCAATTTATAGTACAATGATTACAACTTTTGGGGCATTTGTTTTGAGTTTTAAAAATATTTTATATGACTATTGTTTAATATTCATTTCTTTTTTCTTTTTTTTTTTACACTGTGGGTACAACTGCTTGAAGCCATATTCTTCCACCTTCAACTTTTAGATCCTGATCACATAATAAATGCAAGAAATCTTCAAATGTCAGCTTTTTTGTAATTATGCAAGAACAAATCAAAATCTCAAAAAATATTTTTGCATTTCAGTTGAAATTCAAAAGTGTTGACTGTAAAGGTTTATGAGGTGTTCTATTTTCAAACATGGTTTATCCAACTCTCACTAGATAAGAGTGATTACACACACTTTTGAAATATTAGAGGAGATAATTAATCTAAATTTTAGTTTTGGATGAGAATCTTACTACAAGGTAAACTAACTTAACTTGTGCAAGTAAATTAGAAATAAACTAAATGATATAACTAATGTGGAAAAATTAGTAAATCTCACTACAAGGTAATGTTGAGATTTTTCTTTTCTCTTTTATCTTTAACTAAAGTTAAGTGAACAAATTTTTCTTCAAATTTCTTATGTGATTATTGTGATACCCCAGTCCCACATCGTATATGTATAAAGATGATGACTATGATATAAGTGTAGGGCCTAGCATGCAAGTACAACTTGGGATATCCATTTTGGCATAGCGAGGATGAGCCAAATTAAGTTGGACTTGGGTAGGCTCTAGTCGCGTCATGTGCTTGCTTGTGCATGTGGGCCTACGGGTTCACTGGGCTCGCGGGTTCGGGGTGTGACAATTACAGTTCAATAAATTTTTACTCTCACTTTATACATTTTTGGATACCTTGAATGTTGCATATCGTCTAAAAGTTCTTTTGGTTTTGATATTATTATATCCATAGGAACAAACACATTATCCATAAAACAACTATTCCTACTCCAATTTACCCACTTAATTAGTGACTCTAAATGATTTTAGTTTTTATGTTAGAAATTGAGAAGGGTTATTGTTGGTCTTCCTCCTATTGAATTAGAAAATAAGCCGATCAATGTGTGGTTTGTGCACACGACCCAACAAAGTAAAATTTCTCTAACCACACTTGTAGTAGTAGGGTAGGGGTTGATCCCATGAGGACTGATTGTTCACCAAAAGATTTCAAGGATTGGTTGTGGTTTAGGCTTCAAACAAACAAAGAGTGAAATAGCTAAAAGATTCAAGTCACTAAGATATGATATGGAGGAAAGAGTTCTTAGATTTGTGGTTCAATATCCTTGAACCCTCAATTGTAAACTAACTTATGCTTGAATTCACTTTTCTTTAACGAAGAGGGAATCTAGATTACCTTTAAGAAAGAGTTAAAGAGAATGGCCATCTACTCTAATCCTTCCTTAATGGACTACCCAAATCAATTAATTGAATGTTTTACTTGAATCCCCCTTGGCCTAGTGAGCTTCAAATAATATCAATCAATTGACCCAAATAGACATTTAATTGGAATCCAATACCCGTTAAATTCAATTCCTCCTTGTTCTAGTAAGAATCACATCCAACTATTCCAATTAAGCCAAGAATATCAAACTCATCAATTAAATCTTATGTTGGCCCGGTCTAAGAAATTCTTGAAAAGTTCATTAAGACTCAACTTAACCCTTAAACTCAAAGCATGAATTCATATGAAACACGAGTTCAAGCAAGCTTCAATTAAAGATCCAAATATATTCAAGCATAGTTGTCGATGTAAAAAAGAGATTTCAAGAATCCATCCCCATAATCCAAGAATAAGTGTCTAGCCACTCATAAAGAGTGACATCATCTCTAAACTATAAAGAAAACAAAAAGCAATCTTCTAAATGAGGAAAAAAAGGGGCCCAACTCTTCTTCTCAAGGAATATCCCTATTTCTAGTATTACAATTCTTTGGTTCTAAGAAACAAGACATATATGCTTGAAGTAAGCTCTTGAGAATTGGCTACAAGGAATATACTTTGGCTCCAAACAATATGTTTTGGGCTCAAGCAATGTGTTTTGGCTTGAAGAAATGTAAAGAATCTTCTTATTGCAACTTTCAACTTTGGGATTTCACAAAATGGTTCATTGAGAGTTTGTCTTCAAAGATTTTTACTTGACTCTAATTGTGGGTTTGGATGTATGTAGCACCTTTATAGCTTCTCCAATTGATGGCTAAGTGCTGAAAGTGCGTCATTTACGTACCAAGGCTTGAGCATATAAAATCAATTACATAAATCAAAGTAGGATAAAGGTTTAATCCTCTAAAGGTTCTTGGTTTTCCTAAAAGGTTAGGTTAGGAATGGTTCTAGGGTTAACTAAGGTTCATTGTTTAACTATAGTAACATGTGGTAAAAAGTGGTCAAACTAGTCAAAACTCAATTATCTAGTCAACTAATTATTGTTATTTTAACTAAGTCCAACTAAGTCAAACTTGGTGAAATTCATTCAAAATATGGTTAGTATAGTGTTTAGGTTGGGTGAGGGTCTAGTTCGAGGTTTAGGATTAAGTGTCAAGCCATGCTCTGGTCAAGAGTGATAAGGTACAAATCCTAAGGTTAATTCTGGGGTTAGTTTGCTAAACTAAGGTTCTAAGGCTTAAGGTAAAATCAAGGTACTAGGGTTACTAAGGAAAGGTGAGAATCCAACATATTTCCATGCTCTTGGGTTTAGCTCTTGAGCTTCTCCCAACACTTAGCCATTTTTTTACCTTTCCATGTCTTGCGTTCTATCTTTAACATTGGGCCAAGTACTCCTTTTTGACTCCTCTCTTTGACTTTATTTGGACTTCTTTGTCTTTTCATCATTTTTGCACCATTTATCCCCAAAAGAAGCCATCTTCATCAATTGAGCCCTCCATTATATGAAATCCTACAAAGTACACAAAACACTACATAAATACCTTAAAAAGCATGAAAACAAGGCAAAATGTTTAAGAAAATATCAATGTTTAGTTAATACATTTTTACTCAACAGCTATAAACTTCTTCAAATCAAAATATCATGATTATTTTATTTATTAGTCTTGATAGCCCCTGTATTTACTCTTACATACTCGTAAACAATAAACAAGAAAAAGGCAAAACCTCTCATAAAAGAATACATTGAGTTAGCTCAAGAGCAAGTTTTATAGGCTTTTAATATTGTAGAGCTTATATAGAGATTTAAGAGAAAAGACTATAGATATGTTAATGATATTATCATTGATACTATTATTTATTTTGGATTAACAATGAAGTAACTTAATTCAAATTATATAATTCCTTTTAGGGAAATTGTGAAAACGTCCCTCACATTTGGTTGAAAAACTTTTTTCGTGTGGGTTCATTCAAAATTTTATGGCGTGGCCGTCCTTTCCCTACACTTTTGGTTGTCAATATATTAAACGTTTATATTTTATGTTGTGGCTATCATTTTCCTCACATTCGGTTGAAAAACTTTTTGGTTGTGGCTATCCTTTTAAGGGTTAGCAAAACATTAGTTTATATGTCAATCTTTTGACTATTTAAAAGATAAAACATGTCTCATTTTTAATATAGTGTTGATCTTACTCAACTATTAATGACTAACTACCGGCTAAAAAGGGCAACAAAAGTTCCAAATTTTAATTTTTATAATTGCAAGTGAAACTCTAAATTAAAATTTTTGTTTTGCAACTAAACAAGAGAATTAGAGTTATTCTAATCCTAAAGGCCAATTCAAAGAGCAAGAGAATATGAAAGAAGAATAACATGAAATGAAAAAGTTCATTGAGCATAAATTCTTTACTGCAAAGTGCCAAGTACAAATTAACAACATATTTCTAAGAGATATATGCAAATTTCTAAAAACCTAAACATTCATTCATTCATTTTCTCGTCAAGTTTATTGAGCATAAACATATTATTCACACCAACCATAAATTGACCATTAGTATTATATTTTCTTTTATAGTCCTTCCACAGATTAGCCATGTCCTTCCCAATCAGGTCTTTAGAGAAGCGATCCTCATAACCATATTTCACCATTTGGTTCAATTCTGTAACAAACTCCTCTTGAAAGGTATTGCAGTAATCTAGAAACAATGCAGTCACGTCACTTCTTCGTCCCATCTATCAAATTCCCCTGGTTTCACCCAATGAGTGGGTGTTAGGCTTGCTTTCAATCTTACATAAGCAGCTATGACATCAACTAATCCTCGATTTGCCTTGCCATTGGCATCCCATTGCTGAACATGGGTATTCTCGTTAAAAACTACGTCAGTAATATCTGCTTTATATCACCAGCATAATTTTCTACATACCTTTCACTAACTCGAGTCTCATTGCCGATAGTGAATGCAACACCCTTCATGGCATCATAAAGAAACTAGCTCTCTTGTTCGTAGCTTTTTCTCTCAGCTGGCTGACTGCTTGGATTGAATAGCCACCAGGTGAAATTAGTGGCATTTGCTAGTGTAGCCATAGTGTATGCTATCCCAATCTCTTGATTAAATCGAACACCACATTGGGTGTTTTTAGCTTCATTTCTCACATTGAAGGTGAATGAATTACTGGCAGGGACGGCTCCTAAAAGTAGCAAAAGTGAGAGAAAAATAAAACTACATGGTTAAGCCTCCATTTCACTAAAATTTTGTTTTATTTTTCTTCAGAGAGAAGGTAAAAGATGGGTAAATCCTCAAAGTGCAATGCAATTGTTATAGACTTATGGTTTAAGTAATAGATATCTAACTACCCCTAAGGCAAAAGTGTATATTCCAAAAATTAATTAATGAAGTGAGTTGTTGAATATTAAATCACTGTTGCATGCTTGCTGTTTCAAGGGAAGTAACTAATGCATACAAGTGATGAAGGTGGTATCTAGGCAACAAGTTAATAAGAAAAAATTATACATTTCAGGAAAAAATAGAGAGAGGACTCTGTAATGTTTTCAGCTTTGCATTAATGTAAAAAAAAAGTTAATAAGAAAAAATGGAGTTTAAATTATGAAAGATCAAGGTTAGATGCGTAGTATCCTAGTGTGGTGGAACACTAGATGTGACACCGTTAATAAAAACAGTAATGGACAATATTAAAATGCAGAAAATAAAGAGACAGGAGGTTGATAACGCAGTTTGGCAATTGCTTACGTATACGGGGCCACGCCCAGGAAAAAACAATCCACTAAGTTCACAAGTTACAAGACACTCGGTCTGACACAAAGTAAGACACCATCTTATCTTTGATGCCGCCTCTTCCTAACTCCACAGTGAACGTGATTGTGCGAGCTCCCCTCGACTTATGTTGATTCCTCCCGAAATCTGTGGTTAATGCAAGGTCCCCTTGCCCACAATGAAGACAAGATCCCCTTGTCAATGGCGACTCCTCCAGGAATCCGTGGTTAACGCAAGATCCCCTTGCCCACGTTTGAACTCCTCCCGAGCTCCTTAACAACCTCCTCCCGAGGCTGAATTATAACAATGACAACAAGGATTGCATCTTCAATAATAATGAAATAAGATGCTTCAGCCAACACTTTGATCAAAGACCTCCAACAAAGAAGTGTGTTCACAGTCTAATGAAGACCGAAATAAACATCAAAGCTCCACACACAAAACCGTGCGGTAGGAACGATCCTTATAAAGTGCACAAAATCCTTCCATGTTTATCTCCAAGATTACTTCCATATAAATCCCATAGGAAGATGGAAACAATGTGCCTTCAATGCTTATCTTTTCCAAAGATAATCCTCCAATGATAATTACCAAAAATACCAAGATAAGTCCCACAATTATCAAGATAGCATTAATCTCCAAATCAATCTTCCTTGCATAGATTGATTTAATTGATTCCTACTGCCAATTATGATCGTTCCATATTTGCCAAAAAACCTTATGCCAATTTAATGAATGCCATCTTCATATGCACATTTACAAATTAATATAATTGTTTTTATGGGAATTAAACACCAAAATGGCCAAGTCTTCATGTTCGATCAACAACAACAACAACAACATTATTCTTCATTTCCTTTTGTTTTAATTTGTTGTTGGTGAAAAACTTGACGGTGTACTTAACAACTTTGTCTCTTTCAAAGATATTTAATCAAACTTTGTCTCTTTTACTATTTGTCATGATTGAAACTCTATTTTCACAAATATTTTAATCATTAATATATTTTTTCTCAAATAATTTATAATAAGCCAGATTTGTTTAAGCTAAAAATTTTAATAAAAAATAATAATTTAGTATATTTATTTAAAGATAAAAATGTACACTACAAGAAAATTAGCTTTTAATGACACTAAAAAATGTCTTTATACGTTAGTTATTAAGACATTTGACACTAAAAATGTCTATTATTATAATGTAGCAATAGCTACAATGTAATACAAAGGCTCATATTAAGACACTTTTGAGTGTCTTAATAAATAGGTCTTAATGAACTTTAAGGTGCCTTAATATATAGTTTATAATGTCATTTAAAAGTGCTTCTAAAAAAAACTTTTATTTCACTTTCTAATGTATTTTTAGGTTATTTTTTCCTTTTAAATTATTTATAATATAATATTTAATATTATTTTTTTATGATAATATCTAATTTGGATTGATACCAATTAAAAAATAAAAAATAATAAAAAAATCTAGGTTGAGCTCGGGACTCAAAGTCGAGCTCGAGTTCAAAAATTGGTGCTCGATCGAGCTTGAGCTCGAGTTCAAGTAGTACCACTGATGCGGAATAGCGTCTTTGATCTTTTTCGTCAATCAATTTAGTTTGTTGAATCAACCTATCTATGTAGGATGACAGTATGCGCAATTATTTGATGGCTCCTCACCAACAAACAAAGAGACAGTCGCGTAAGATTTAATCCCCTCCTCAGGAACTAAAACCCACAATGTAAATTGGAATTCCCTACTCAGGAAAACAACTCTGTGTTTTTATTTCTCAAAATTCTTCTCTCTCTCTAAACATTACAACTGAAAGAAAGCACCTATTTATAGGCCCTAAACAAACCCTACACGAATTATTCCATAAAAGGAAAGTTTAATTAACTTAAATCCTAAGTTACTAAAATTAGAAAATAAATTAACGCCAAAATTTCCCGCATGTCGCGACGTGGGGAGCCTGACGACGTCGGGAAACAAACCCTAAAAAAAAATAAAAATCCTACGTTACTGGACATCGCGATGCGCAACGATGGACGTCGCGACGTTGAAGACTCCACGTTGCGACGTGGATGCTGTTTTGCTGCCCACATCCAAATTCGCTTCTTTCTTTCTTTTTGGCCTTCAAACTCGTTCCATCCTTCTTAAGCATCCCTTGATTCGCTCCAATGACTCCTGAGGCTTTGGTTTGGACTTCAATTTGCTATTATTCCTCCCCGGTCGAAAGGATTTGACCTCAAATCTGACAGCATGCCGAAAATCGTCAATACCAACTCTAGAAAGCATTACCATTGCACAAAAGTCTTTGGGGTCTCCATCTCCAATTTCCAATGACTGCAAATCATTGAGTATTTTGCGCTGGTCTTTATATACCTCAGACGGATGCAACGAAGTCAACAAAAACTTATGACCTTGCCATTTAAATGCATAAGTATTATCATGTCCACGATGCACAACATCCCGATCAAACATCCATGGTCCTCCAAGAAGCACATGACCCGCTGACATTGGCATCACATCACAAAGTACTTGGTCCGATACGCCCCCATGAAGAAGTCTAGTTTGACTTGTCAAGTAACGTCATCCGCAGTTTCCGCATTAACCCAATGAAGTTTGTAAGGATGAGGGTGAGCAACCGTAGTTAATCCCAACCTTTCAACAAGCAACGAGCTGGCAATATTCATGCAACTCCCACTGTCAATAACCACGTTACACTATTTTCCACTGATAACACACCGTGTGTGGAAAAGTTGATGGCGCTTATACTCGTCCTCCATCATAGGTTGTGCTGTTAGAGCTTGCCTTAACACCAATGCCTCACCAATCACATCTTCAGGATTAATTGTCTCTTCTTCAGGACCCTCCAACTGCGGCATCCCATCATATTCAGATTCCACCTCCATAACTTCCCCATTAGGTCTAATAAGCATAGCTCGAGCATGCCCATAACCATGACACTTGAAGCACTAAACCACCTTAGACTTTGAAGTCACATTGTCTGGCTTACTCTTGACTTCTTGACTAGATGATCCTGACGTTGTTCCTTTGAAAACAGACTTCCACGATCGAGTTCCATCGACCCCACTTTGCTTCTCTATATCAAGCTGTCGTTCCACTTCCTTGGCCTTGTCAAGCAAGTCCTCCAAATCAGTATATTGAAATAAAGCAACATACTTAGCAATACCTTGATTCAGACCACTAACAAATCGTGCAATAGCCGCCGCCTTTTCCTCATGGACTCGTGCTCGACTCATGATAATTTGCATCTCCTGGTAGTACTCTTCAACGGTCTTATTTACTTGAGTTAAATTTTGTAGCTTCAACCACAAATCTCAAAAATAATGAGCTGGAACAAAACGGGTCTGCATTAATGCCTTTACCTCATCCTAAGTACGGATTGGTCATTCTCCCAATAGGTCGCGTTGAATAAGTATATCTTCCCACCATGTGCTAGCATATCCAGTGAACTTCATAACTGCCAAACTAATCTTAGTTTCCTCAGAATAATTATAGAATTCAAAAATTTTGTTCACCTTTCGAACCCAGTCCAAAAACAATTCCGGACTCTCCTTACCTAAAAATGGAGGAACACGTATCTTCCTCTTTCTCAGTATTACCACCCTTTCGCACCCGCCGGTGAACACTATCATCCATGTCAGTCCCGTCCTCCTCCAAACCCTCAAACCAAGGATTTTTAGTTGGAGTTCTCCGTGGAGTACCTATTCTAGATCCCGACTCCAACTATTCAAACCGCTACTTAAACTGTTGATTTTCAACTGATAACTGCCATAATTGTTTACTCATAGTAGCCAGTATACCTTCCAAATTTTGGTTAACACTAGTACCTTCTGTCTGTTTACTCATATTGACACTTAACCAAAATTTCAACAGAATATCCACAACAATTAATATAGCAACAATTACCCACAAATACCCAAAATAATCAACCCAATCAATCAATCACCAATTTTCAACCTAATCAAATTCTCACAGTACCAAATAAATAATAATAAAGATATAATTGTTGTAACCTTCCCACAATAATCAAATCATGCAAGGCTGCGAATAACAACAATTTAGGGTTTCAATTTTAAGAAAAACTGAAAAACCTGATTTCAAAAATCACCCAAGTGCTCTGATACCACTTGATGCGGAATAGCGTCTTTGATCTTTTTCGTAAATCAATTTAGTTTGTTGAATCAACCTATCTCTGCAGGATGACAATATGCGCAATTATTTGATGGCTCCTCACCAACAAACAACGAGATAGTTGCGTAAGATTTAATCCCCTCCTCAGGAACTAAAACCAACAATGTAAATTGGAATTCTCTCCTCAGGAAAACAACTCAGGTAAAAAAAACAACTATGTTTTTTTATTTCTCAAAATTCTTCTCTCTCTCTAAATATTACAACTGAAAGAAAGCAACTATTTATAGGCCCTAAACAAACGCTAAATGAATTATTCCATAAAAAGAAAGTTTAATTAACTTAAATCCTAAGTTACTAAAATTAGAAAATAAATTAACGCCAAAATTTCCCGCACGTCGCGGCCTGGGTAGCCCAACGTCGCGACGTCGGGAAACAAACCCTAAAAAAAATAAAAATCCTACGCTACTGGACGTCGCGACGCGTGATGATGGACGTCGCGATGTGGATAGATGTCGCGACGTCGGAGACCCCACGTCGCGACGTGGATGCTGTTTTGCTGCCCACGTCCAAATTCGCTTCTTTCTTTCTTTTTGGCCTCCAAACTCATTCCATCCTTTTTAAGCATCCCTTGATTCGCTCCAATGACTCCCAAGGCTTTGGTTTGGACTTCAATTTGCTATCAACCCCAATGGAACTCGAGTAGCTTAATTAGATGTGTACTCGAGCTTAATTCGGCTCGATTACACCCTTAAATCAAGGTGAACAAATGAGTAATAATATTGGTACTTTTGCAAAGAGAAAATATAGGCTTACTGTTAATTAAGAAGACGAAATATTGTTTTGTGGGTTTTAGTGCATAATCTGTAACTATTGTTTTGTTGTCATTTTCCTAACACCTAAAAATTCTCGAGAGATTCTATTTATACTTAACATTAAATGAGAAGGAATCCGAAGACGGGTTATGTAAATTCCTCGCAAAAATGGAGAAGTGCCGAAAGCCGTCAAAACAATCCAAGAAAATGGAGGCCCTAATCAACCCCAAAGCCAAAAATGCCCAGTCGGCCCGCAAGCTCAGGGAAAGAAACCCTTTCATATGCTACTCGGAGGGTAAACATTGGAATCCTGGGTAATTCATACATTGCTATTGTTGGCCCCTGATTACTGAAGCTCGATCAGTTTGGCCGTTGAATAAGTTGTTTTTTTTTCAATGATGGTTGTCTGGTTGTGCTACTATTGTGTGGATCTTAAGGTGCCGACACTCTTTTACAAAGTAGTACTGTTGATTTGATTGGAATGGTCCCATTCTTACTCGGTTGTTTGTGCTTATAGCTTTAGTGTTACTGGTTGGTTTCTGGATTTCATTTTGATAGATAGATCTGGTTATGTTGCATATACATATCTTCCTTTTTGTGCTCTTGTCTCTTGGATGCATTATTGAAAAATGGTTGATGGCTGCTGGAAGACACTTTTTTGTTTGACTGCCTCTTGACCATTCCTCTTGGGGGATGGCTTGTGTGGAAGTAACTCTTTGAAGCAGTGGTGTTGTGCCCTTCCAAGGAGGATTCAATGGGAATTTTTGGATAAAATGTCTATGGAAGAAAGGCAGTTCAGCTTTGTATGCTCATATGACCAATATTAGGCCGCTAAATGGGAGTAATTCGCTGGCTTGGGGAATTTTGAATGAAATTTCCTTGCACTTATAATATAAGGAATTTAGTCCCATGTATTTTGAGAAAAGCGATACTTTATTTTGGTAGGTAAACACATACTCTATTGTAAACCCTCTAGATGTATGTACTGGATTTTGTTGATTGGAAAATAGAAAACTATACTCTAGTTAGTCGAGAGTAGACGTTTTTTTTATTCTGTTGTATACATAAGAAGACTAACCATGTAATAGAGTAGTACTCCAAATTTACTACATGTGATTGTAACGATGTCTTGGGTATATCCAGCATCGTGTTTTGTCCACTATATATAAAAGTATGGCTGTTTTTCCAAAAAAAAAACATTAAATTTGGAGAGAAATAAACTATACTTCTACCATTTACAAAATGGTTACCTATGCTAGTACAATTCATTTACAATGTGATCCTCCTTGGGGAGCAAGTCTTCATTTTAGTCCCTTCCCTTGGATGTCATCCATGACATTTCATTCCTCTTTAAGATCATTTCTTATGTATCATGCCTTTGGATGTCATTCCTTACGTATGCACCTCGTCTTGACCTCTTTCTTGTGATGGACTTTGGCTTAAATATCATGTGCACACTCATAAGGGAATCAAGGTTAAATATCAAAATAATCAAGTAAAGATAAGCATGAAAATTAGCCTATGTGGCAAGACTACATAGGTTCCTAGTGGTTCCAGTGTGAAAAATAACCAAATCAACTCTAACCAAACCAAGTTAAATGTTAAAATCTTATATCTATCATGGCCACCGCAGAAGTGGAGAAGATTCTCGGTCAGTACAAAGGGATACTTACAGAAATGTGAAAAACAGAAGGCGATATGGAAAAAAGAGGGCTGAGATGACAAAACTTGGCCAATCAATCACTCGTTTGGAAAATCTTGTCATTCTCTCCATGAAGTATTTGGAAAAGCTCGATAAGAAAATTAAGGACCAAACTAACTTTACATAAATTATAAACAAGGTGAACTTGATGGCACTCACGGAAGAGATATTCCATAAAGCCCTCGAACTTGGAATTGAGATCATTCTCTGGGAGTGAAGATAATCATATATTGATGAAGTATAATTTCTATGTGTGGATATAATTTCTATGGGTCGGTGTAATTTCTATAGGTAGAATAATGTGGAATTTGGGTAGGAGTGAAATGATGGTGGTTCTATTTTATTAGGTTGATGAAGTATGTAAGTATGTATGAAGAACAGCTTGATGTTGAGTTTTACTTCCAATTGAATTATGATGTTGAGTTTTCTTCCAATTGAAAAAAAACAAGTTAAACCTTATTTAGTAGTTAAGTGGACACATTTAGGCCAAACTAATGGAACTTAGGTCATTCTAGTCACTCTAGAATAAACTAAGTAACACTAGTTCAAACTAACTATTGTTTCACATAAATAAAACTAATTAGGATTTCATTAAGGTGAGTTGGTCAAACTAGGTCAAACTAGTCACACTAGGGTTGAACTAACCTAACTAGCGTTTACTAGGATTAACTAGGGTTAGTTAGGGTTAACTAGTTAAACTAGATCAACTAGTGTTAATTTGACTAAATTAGGGCTAATTAAGTTAAACTAATCCTATTTTGGCCAAACTAGTGTTAACTAGTGAGAATAACCAAACCTAAGGGTTCTATCCTAAGTGGGGTCTATTATGGAGCCTATGGTTCATGCGGGTTCATGTTGACTATGGACCATTCTCTACGGTACATGTTGGAAAGGTTAAAAGGTGGTTCCAAAACTATGTGTCTTGGTTTAAGGTAAAGGACAAAACAAGATAAACTAAGGCAAAAAGGTGAAACAAGTGATAATTCATGTACATTATCGCCGTGGCAATCATGCCACAACAATAATAGCCTAGCTTATAGTGTTTTCAATGTGAGGAGGGTTTTTAGTTCATTTCTATGCCATGACAAAAATGACCTAAGTTTTGGGAGTTTTAGGGTTTTAGAGAGAAGTAAGGATCTTGTGTGTATCATTGTCGTGGCATGATTTCCATGTTAATGATGTCATATGGGGTTCTAACATGTTCGAATTCTAGCCTATAGTTGGGTTCTAGGTCCTAAGGGTTGGTTTTAAAGGTTCTCTAAAGGTGTGGAAGGTTAAGGCCTGAGATAGGTTCCCTAGGGAGATTCTAAGTACCTAGAGATAGAGATTTGAGTTCTACATATGCTAACACCTAACAACACAGAAAAAAAGTATATGGAATGCAAAATAAAGTGTTCAGAAGTGTACACAAAACTTAATCTAAGTAAGGTAGTGTGCAAACGTGATTATGTGTAGTGTATTTCTGTCGTGGCATTCATTCAACGATAGAATTGTGCATGTGTGTGAGTGTTGTATGAATTGTGTGTGGTGTGTGTGTGTGTGTCTGTTTTATGTGTACTTCTGTCTTCACAATCATGCCACATCAAAAGTATGCATGAATCCTAGGTTCTAAATGCTTTTCTAGAGTGAAGTGTGTGCCAAGAGTGATTCTAGTGTATTATTTTTGTGGCATGAATGCCACTGCAAAACTTGGTTAAGAAAGTGAAGAAATTAAGTTTGGAAAGAAAATGGAGGAATTCTAGTGTATCCTTTTCGTGGCAATATTCATGCTTAGGAAAATATGTACATGAAATGAAGAGAGTGAAATGTAAAGAAAATGAACTAATGATGGAATTCTAAGGCTATTCCTGTCGTGGCATGATTGCCACGATAGAACATACCTATGTGTGTGTGTGAGTGTTTTGTGTGTTGTGTGTGCTTGGTGTGTCCTAGTTTGAGTTCTAAGGGTTAGTGATTTCCTAAAGTGTCTTAGGGTTAGAAAATGTTCCTATGTGCTAGGGTTTAGGTTGGCTTAAGGGTTTGTGCCTAAGTGTGCTAGGTTGGTGCATGTGTGGTGTGCTAGTTCTATGTTTTAGGCCAATACCTTGGCTATGTGCCTTGGTGTTGGCCTTGGGCATGCTAGGGTGCTAGGTTTTGGTGCATGTGTGCTAGAGGTTGGCCTTAAGTGCTTACAACTTAGGCCTTGGCTATGTGTCTTGGCATAGAGGGTGTGGTGCTAAGGTGGCTATCTGTCAGGATCTGAACCTGAATTTAACGCTTTAAGGGAAGAAATTGGAAATGAAGAATAGCATCAAGAAAGAGTATGAAATTTGAGAGAGAATGTTATTCAGAAAGAAATCAACTTCACAAAACTTGTCTAAAACCCCACTTTGCTAACTATTACATTTATAAAGGAAAAACTAAAGAAAACGTGAAATTTAACTAAGAAAGCGTGACAAATCATCCCCTCTTAAGGTAGACTTGTCCTCAAGTCTAAAGTGGAGCATTAACAACTGAAATTCAATCCTAGAATTTTTTGCCCAATAAAGAACATGAAGTGGTGATATTGCAGTTGTAGTAGCCTCAAACTGGAAGTGAAGGAGTTGTGAGAAAACCAAATATGCAGTTTCCCAAGTAGCCTCTTCTTCCCCTGCACCAGTTTCTTTTTCAGGAACGACAAATTTTTGATTTTCACAAGTTCTTTTCACCAACACTCGAGCAACAAGAATTGCCTTAAAAAAAATCAACGTGTCCTCAAGTTGAATATTTTATACAACTGGTCATATACCATCCAAAAAATAACAACAATGAACCACCAACATCAAGCATTGCAATGCCATCTGAGCTGTCCAAATTCTTTTATTCAAAATGTCCTAATCTCTTATTCAAAAAGGGACCCCAGAAATAAGTAACAACTCCAGGCCTTCATCTTTGGCACCAAACTTCAAGTTCTTGATCAGAAACATGGAATGTAAGGATAAATGAATGAAAACACCCACTCTATTTAGAATGTCCAAGTATAGTGCATCTTTTGTTTCAGACTTGCTAGAATCCATCATGTCAAAACACAACACATGCAAGTTCACCACATCACCACATTTAGATACATGCTCATGAGTTATCATAGCTATAAAGTCCAAATAACTAATGTAACCAAAACAGAGGTGGTATACAGGATCACATTTATCACAATATATGGAATAGAATCCTGTATAAATTTTGTCTGGGTATGAATAATTGGGAGTTGGAGTTTGATAATTCCTTCCAAATTAGTACCTCCCTTGAAACTGGTCACCCTTTCAACCCAAAATTTTACAACATTCTTAGTTGATTTGGTATCAATTTCCACCCTTTTCAATTCCTCAAAATTTTGTCGTAGTGCATGATTTCCAAACTTATAAAAATCACTCCTAGGAGAGTCTAGCACTACACCTCTACTAAAAACAATTGAACACTGTCGTTGTCTACCACAATTATCAAAGTTAACAGTCTCAAAATGCACATCAATTTCAGAAAAATTATCTTTCTCCATCACAATATAATTCTGAATTCCATATGAAGAAACCATTAGTTTACCAATTTGGTCAGAAAGAAAAGTACCATCAATTCCATCAAGATGAAAAGCCTTTTTGAAGTATGTCCCTTTTCCAACTTTTTCTAGACAATTCCCTTTTTGTTCAACAATTTCTTGAGATTCTTGTTCAGATTCAACACATTCTAGTAACTTCATTTCTCCTAGTGAATCTTCTGTAACGATTGGCTCCATCAAATTTTCCAAAAGTTCCTCGTCACTAAACTTTGGCCACATAGAACTTTTGTCAAGCATGTGCTCTTCAACTTTCTCAAACATATTTTCACTGTCAAAAGCACTTTCCCCATTACAGTTGGGAGTAATGACCTCAACGATGACAGGCTCTTGATTCTTGAAAGTTAAATCTTCAATTTCTTCAATGTTATCTACCACAAATTTCTCTTCTGGAAACTCAAAATTTGACCAGTGAGGACTTTTATCAAACAGATGTTGTTCATCTCCTTTAAATTCTCTCCCACCATCAAAAACAATTTCCTCATCAAAGCTGGTTGTCGTAACAACAAGAGTGCCAGTCTCTAGAATCTTGAAAGAATTGTTTTCAAATTCTCCAATGTTATCTTTCGCCATAAACCTCTCTGAAAGCATACTTAGCAAGATATCAAATTTAGTTTCAATGCTATCAAGGATAGCATCAAATTTACTCGTGTGTACATTGTGATTCTCATCATCCATGTTGAAAACTTTAAATTCGAAACTTAAAATAGCGAATTTAGAATTCAGAATTGGAGTAGAAAAGAATTAGAAAATGCAAGAAACAGGAATGAAGAATTTGGGAGAATTTCTTGAGAGAAGAATAAAGGGAAAGAAAAAAAAATTACGAAATCAAAGAAATGAAATAGAGAGTTCAAAGAAGAAGCAGAGAATGGAGAGTTCAGAGAAAGAGGAAGAAAATTAGAGAAAGGGTGAAGAAGATTCAGGCCAAGAATTGATTGTCTCTGATACCATTTGTCAGGATCTGAAGCCTGGTTTATCAAGTTTATCATTAATCAAAGAGTAGAATCGAGATTTGAGAACAAGAAATGAGAAAAGAGGGAAAGAGAGAAAGTTAAGGAAAGAATCCTTTCTTTAATATTTTCCATTCCCTTTCTAATAATACCTATGCCACTATTAATACTAATTACCAACTAATACAAAAGAGTAAATTCTAATCCAAAGTCGTGACACTATCCTAAGGCAAACACAAGCCAAAACATGCTAAGTCTTTACTCAAATCTTAACCTTTACCTTCCAAATAATGCATTAACTTGCCGAAGCTCATCTCCAACATGATTTGTACATAATCCGAGCTCAAACCCTAGGGGCATAATCCTAGGATTTTGGGTTTCTCCTCATTTCCTTGTAGACTTCGCTTTGTCTTGTTGACGTTTTGACTTTTTGGTCACAATAGCCTCTAAATAAGCATTTTTAGCATATTAAACTCTCCACCTTGTAAATCCTACAAATAAGCCCAAAACACGCTTAAGTACTACAAAAATACTTAAAAACAAAGCAAAAACCCTAAGAAAAGAAAGATTAGAGGTAGTCTAAGACGGACTACAAGGGTAGAATCAGAAAAAAAATTTAGTGGAGGCTAACTTAAAAATAATTTTTTTTGTGTGATTAAATAAATAAATAAATATTTAACAATTCATGAATTCAAATAAATTAATTAAAATTTAATTTTTTATAGGTAAAATATAATATTTTTAAACTTTGAGTATCATCAATTATAATTTTCATGTCACTTATGTAAAATTTTTTAAGGACATAATTTTCAGGATATAGCCACTTTTTTTAAAGATATGAACTTTAGGTGGAAAATGATAAAACAGATTAGTACTCAAACTTCCATTTGGAAAACCGTATGAAGTAATGCACTTATTCAACAAGGGGAGTAAATAAGAACAAGAAAACAAAAGTTCAAGTTATGTGCAATAACTGAAAGGTCTAAACTATGTAATTGGACCAGAAAATCTCTTGTAAAATACATGGGCTTTTTAATTCAGAATATTTTTAATTTATTAAATACTAGAAAACGTGATACAGAAGATCATTCGTTGAACTAAGTCATTGAGCCAAAACACCTCTAGAAAAACACTTGGGCTTTTTTAAATTTTGATTGAATTTTAATTCATTAAATGTTGATTTAGGAAACTTGATGAGGGTTGGACCCTACACCAGCCCTCCACCTAGTTTCGTCGAAGTAATCATATCTATTATTAGACTCAAGTACAAACAAGTGTGGAAACAATACAGATAACTACTTGATGATAATGTGTTCATATTTTATAGTAAGGGTACACTCCAAACCCTTATTATTAAAGATGACGTAACTTTAACCTATTTATTGTTAACAGCATCAAAATAATTTAATTAATTTATGTAATTAATAAAAGACTTTATTATCCTTTATAATCTCTAATTTTGTTTTCTTTAGAGTTGTCGTATAAGTAAATTGTCCAAAGTAGAAAAATAAAAAATGCATAGCTTTGTATTTCAATTCCACAAGTACAAAATAAACAAAAGTATGACAATAAAAAAATAAAAAGAATTAGAAATAAAATTGAGAAAAATAAAAGAAATATAAACAAACTATTAATCATAATAATGTTAGAACTTTGCCTCTACAATTATAAATAAACAAAACTATGAAAATAAAAAATAGAAAAATAGAAAAAAAATAAAAAAATAAAAGAAAGATAAATAAATTATAATCATAATAATGTTAGAACTCTAACTCAAATTTGAAATGGTAAATGAACAAAATTGTGACAAGAAGAAAAAAGAATTCAAACTAAAATTCAAGAAAAAAATAAAAGAAAAGAAAATTGAATTACACCTCAAATTGAAATCATATTACTGAAATAATTTTCCATTCAATATAAATAATAAAAAAAGTGAAATTTGGACAAGAAAAGAATTATAAGTAAAATTGAGAAAAGAAATAATATAAGGTAAATTATGTCCTAAGTTGAAATATATGATTGTCATAACTCTTATAAAACAAGCAAAATAGCAACAAGCAAAAACATGAACTATAACTAATTTAGAAAAAAAAAAGGGGAATTACTTGTCAAATTAAATCATATTATTGCCAATGGTGAGCAACTCAAATCCTCTAGTTCAAGTTTAAATTTTTTTTACTGTTATTTTTTTTTTCACCAAAGATAAACATATTAGAAGTTAGTACATAATGTTCTTATTTATTTCTCATTCGAGAGTCTCCAATCGACGGTAATTTAGAGTGAATAGCACGGATAAGAACAAAAAATCGGCACCAAATTTTATTTCTAACCGACGCCATTTTTCTGCCAATTTGATGTCTAACTACAGTGCAACCCTAAATTTGGCATTACTATCACGCTCACGCCCCAATTTTTGAGGTTCGTAATACGCAATGACTTCAAGATTTAGTTTTCAAAATTTTAAAATCATAAGGCTCTTTTTGTACATAAAATTTTGAACAAATTTACTAATTGAATGTTACATAGTACTAATACTTCCAATATAGTACTTATAATATCATAACTTATAATTATCTAAATCCAATTAACAATAAAAATGAAAATATTCCTCTAGGTGTCTAGCATGTAAGCTATTTGACCATCCCTTCTACTAAACACTTAGTCTACTCGTTCCTTACCATTCTCAATCTTTTGTTCTGTCCCTTTCATCTACTTCATAATTGTCAACTGTAAAAATTATTTTAAAAGAAAAAATGAGCTAAATCTCTCAACAAGTAAACTCTAAATCATATTTAAAATTAGACATATTTTATAAAATATTTTATATAGTCATAAATTAAATACTTACATGAAATGAAATTTAAACATAGTGAATGGTTCAAAACATTTATACATGAAATCAATTTTTAATCATTAACAATGATCCAAACCATTGATAATAGAAAACTATGTCATTGATAAAAAAAACTCTTAAAAATTCATCTGATTGATAAAATCCATAAAAATTTATGTCATTCATAAAATACCATGTCATTGATAAAAATCTCAAATCATTGGTTTTAAAAAAATAATAATAATTTATTCTCTGTTATTCTTTATATTACATTAATCATTTTTTTTACATAAAACGTATGCGTTATTCTGTCACATAAAACATATGAATCGTACTTTCATATAAAACACGTATGTGGAATTTCTTAATGAATGTGAGTCTATGATATAACATGCATTCACGACTTAGATTATTTGGCCCGTCGGCTACATACATGACACACATATATATCTCTCTTGGGTCAAGAATTATCATGACATAATTAAATCCCCCTTACATCGAGGATTAACCATGACATGACATACATGTTCAGAACACGTATTCCTACCGTTAGAACATGTAAATCATGAAATCTTTTTTTTTATAATAATAATACTATTATTTCTAAGACAAAATATGAGTACAACTTCAAGTCTCTATCTACATGATACATCTATTACATCCAAATGACCTAGGAAAATTTCTTTTGATGAATTAAAAAATGTTATCGTTATAGACATGAATGCTTGACTTCCCTTCATTTGGTATGATTAGCCAGTGTCCTAAACAACGGCACTACAACATCCATCACTGCATTAAAGTATGGGGCATTTAAAGATTTCTTCACGTACTCCATGGTCCATGTCACAGTGTTCATACCACCATGGTTCTCAACATTGACGGTGACACTAAAAGTGTTGTGCAACTGCAAGAGAACACATTCAATGATTTTATAAGTGACTGACTTCGATTGTTGTCCACTGCCGAGATTATTGTAAATCATGAAATCATTTATTAAGGTTTCATCGTATACACGTGTTAATCTTTATAGATTACAAGCTGGTCCAAAAATATATATAACTAAATATGTTATTCAAGTTCTGTGGTTTAACTTAATACGAATATATTGTGTTAAGTTTACAAACGTATGTAAACAAATAAAAGTTTTTTTTGAATTTTTTTTAAAACAATATCAACAATTTATAAATAGGGAGTTGTTATTGCCAGAGCAAATATTAGACTCCAGAGCAATAATTAACTCATATTCCTAATTTACCCTTAATGAGTTAAAGTTATTATCTTTTCTACAACCTTATCAATAAGATTTATCCATTCATTTTAACATATTTTCTCTAATATTTGAGTTTCTTCTCATTTACACTGATTTTTCTTCAAATATTTATTAATATAAGACTTATTTTCATTTCCAACTTATAAAAATAAAATTTATATAAAATAATATAACACTTATTTTTATTAATAGTTTTTTTCTCTCAATTAAATTATAAAATATTTGTCAATATACACATTAAAAAATTTAGGCTCAGTTTATTTAGAGTTGTTTTGGTATTTTATTTCAAAAATTCAATTTAACTTATTTGTTATGTCCAATTTTTTACCAAAATTTTTAAAACCAAAAACATTGTTATAGTAATTTTTTGCTTCGTATTTTTTATAAATAATTATTATATTAAATTTAACTTTTAAATTTATAATAATAAAAATTTCTTCATAACATAATTTTTTTACCAAAATAAAATAATAAAATATTAATTAAAAATTAAATTTTAAAATTTTTACTAATATTTTTTTTCTTGTGATCTATTATCATTTTTAAATATTAACATTTCTTGTAAATAAATTCTTATACTTAAATTTGACTTTTAAATTTATAATAATGAAAACTTGTTCCTAACACCATTTTTTTAACAAAATAAAATCATAAAATATTAATTTATATTTGAGTTTTAAAATGTTATTAATATTTTTTTTGTGATCTATTAACATTTTTAAATATTAAATTGCTCATAATATATTAAAACTAATTAATTTGAAATAAAATACCAAAACAACTCTAAACAAACTGAACTTAAATTTTTTGAAGTGTATATTGACAAATATTTTATAATTTAATTGAGAGAACAAAACTATTAATAAAAATAAGTGTTATATTATTTTATATAAATATTCTTTTTGTATAAGTTGGAAATGAAATAAGTCTTATATTAATAAATATTTGAAGAAAAATCAGTGTAAATGATAATAAACTCAAATATTAGAGAAAATATGTTAAAATGAATGCATAAATCTTACTGATAAGGTTTGAGAGAGAAGATAAGAATTTTAACTCATTAAGGGTAAATTAGGAATATGAGTTAATTATTGCTCTGGAGGCTAATATTTGCTCTGGCAATAACAGCTCCCTTATAAATATATGTACAAGTCACCTACATAACAAGCCTTTCGAATTTTAAGCCATCAAAACAGTATAAGATAACATACACATCACATAAAGTAGTATGTTTTTAGAATGTTTTTTTTTTTTTTTTAAACCGAGCATATATATTCATAATAGGCAAAAATGATGTTGGATATACCCAAACGCATCGGTACAGCAAGAAAGCAATAAATATGGAGTACTACTCCATTATATGATCTTGGAATTAAATGACTAATATGGAAAACAGAAAGTGTCTACTTTAAGGACTAAAGTATATCTTTCTATTTTCCAATCGAAATTCCAATACATCATCCAAGAAGCTATTGAATTCATTCTAAAGTGTATGTTTTTAGAATGTTTAAACATTAAGAATAATGTAATTTATTTATAGTCATACACACTACATCGGTTTTGGATGTATACAGTGGCTATAAATAAATTACATCCCTAGATGTATAACTCGTATATTTCGATAAACAAACAATTCTAATTTGTAAAACATGAAGAACCATCTCTTATATTTCAATAAACAAACAATTCTGATTTATAAAACATGAAGAACCATTCTATATATATATACCATGCACGATTACTTATACTCGTGAATTGTATTATGTATCATGTTGTGAATGTAATTATGGAATTCACTCCAGTAACTTGCAAAACATATCATGTCTCTTTTTAAAATAAAACAAGATAAACATTCATTTACTAGTAGCATAAAATATCATTCATAATTGAGTCTTGTATCCATAAAATGTAATTTATATTCATGTCGTATGAAAATTTGAAAATGCATGTAATACTTACGCAATTATGTCGCATGAAAATAGAACGTATGTATATTATTACGGATTGCGACATGAACTATAATCAAGTCGTGGAAAATAATTAATACTTTTAGTTTGAAAAGGATCTAGCATTTACTTACCTATGACTCATATTCCTATGACTTTAATCTAAATTTCTCAAACTTCCTCCTTTAAACTCTCGTGGACGACTTTTATTTTCCCCTCTTGTTTCTTTGTGTGCAAAATTTTAATGTCTTGGGATCGTATTAATTAGGGTTTATACGTATTGTAGTTTCTTGTGCGTGAGGTCTTCTATTCTTATTTTTTAACCTTATTTTTCTAGGGTTTACATGTATTAAATTCCTTGTACGTAAAGTATTTTGTTCCTTGTTTTTTCTAGGGATTATAGGTGTCATAAATATTGTACGTAAAGTAATTTATTTCCTTTTTTAGGTAGTAAAATTCTAACAAATTTGTATTTTAATATTTTTATTTCTATTAAATAATTACCTAAGAAACCTAAAATTATTTAATTTCTCACTTATCATTATCATTATAGGCACAACCTATTAAGTAATTTTCTATATAAAAATAATACATAAAAATTTTATTTTTACTAAAATTTCTGGGTATTACTATGCTAAAACTTATTTAAATATATCTTTCTGCTTTTCTTAGCTTTTTGTTTTTACATTTTATTTCAATTGTCAATGTTTAACTCTTTTTTTCAAGTATGCTTTAATTCCTTTTCTTTCTTCAATTAATTGATCGTAATTATAATTATTTAAATTTTAAATTCCAACATAAATATATGTCCAATTTAATTTTTTCACTTAATTGAATATAATTGAATTAAAAGTTTGAATAAAAAAGGGAAAATTTGCATTAAGGGTGTATTACCTTTCGTTATTATTAATTAGGGTACAACTTTAATGTATTTATTGTTAAGGGTGTCAAAATAACTTTATTATTATTTTAATTAGTTAAAGACTTTATTACCCCTCTTTTTACTTAATATTAATTCTACCATTAAACAAATACTAATATTAATCTGAATTCAAACCCTAATCCATAGTTCTTCAAAGTAGTTTGACGTTTCTCCAAATATGCAGAAAGGGATAGCTGCCCAAAAACCTAAAAAATAGCAAAACAAGAACACCGACTGGGATTAGATTTCACCATTCAAAACAACAAGAACTGAAGCCCACAACCCCCACATGTGAAAGCAATACAAGGCAGGAGTTGGACCACGTCTCAAAGGAGACAAAAATCTTCAACAGGCCATGTTTTTCATTCTCAAAGGTGAGACACTGATCATGTATGTTTGAATTGAAACCAAGTGTTCATGGATGACGAGCAAAAATGATCAGCTTTGTAGATCGATTTCTTTAAGTTTGATTACTTAAATTTTTTTCCAGGCATCTCAATGTTACAACGGAGGTAATGACGCCGGATACACCACTCAGTGTGATAGCGAAAACTTCATCAGTAAAGTCGAAATCTAAGGAAATAGGGAAAAAACGCAAGAAGGTTGATAGAGTTCCACGCAGTTCCTCCAGGGCCATCCCCAATGAACCAAACTTCCATAGTTCCCGTATGCCAAAGAGTTGCTGTCACGCCCCGAACCCGCAAGCACAGTGAACCCATGGGCCCACACGCGTCCGCGTGGGCGTGACACGACCGGAGCCTGACGCACCCAAGCCCAACTTCATTTCGCTCGTCCTCGCTATGCCAAAATGGATATCCTGAAGTTGAACTTGGAAGCTAGGCTCACATACATATACATTACATTAACCATGCTCCTATCCGATGTGGGATAGGAGTATCACAGTTGCGCTGGGAAAATCTCATAGACTATTGTCATCATCATTGTGTATCATATTTTCTTGTTGTTCAATTTCTTATTGGCTTTGATGCACCTTACGATTGCAGATTTTGCTATTCTTTCCTATTGTTTTCTTCTTTCGAAGTGTAGTTTCTGACATTTATCGGTTGGTTCAGGTTGTGAAAAATTATTTGAGTGCACTATGGAAAAGACAAAGTATATTGTAATTCTTTCCGTTACACAAGCTCGTATCAGAATTTCGTCTTGCCTGTTTGTTGCAGTACATTTATTTTCATTTCTTTTCGTCAGAATCAGAACAAAAAGTATTTCTAGGTCCCTTGTTTTTGAGTTTTTTCTGGATGGTCCATGCCCTTAATACTCACCAAGGAAAACATATTTACAAAAGACTTAATTCCCCTAAGATACTACAAATCCAGGCTTCTCTTTTTTATACTCACCAAGGAAAACATATCATCATCACCTCTCTTTACATTCTCTTCACTTTGCCTGAGATGCGCAGTCATCATTTCCCATTTGGTCCATGCCCTTGCTGCTGCATACTAAAAAGATAAGGAAGCCATTTGGTCCATGCCCTTGCTGCTGCATACTAAAAAGATAAGGAAGTAAAGAAGCATAACTGCTGCATACTAAAAAGATAAGGAAGTAAAGAAGCATAAAAGTAACCAAAGGATGTAACAATAAACTGAAAGTAGTACCCACAAACTCCAAAGGATAATCACTGGGAAGATTCTACTGATACTATGTCTTTTAAGCACATCCTCAACTACAAACTTTGGCAGGACTAAGGCATACCAAAGAGAACTTCCAATATAACTATTTGCAGAAAATAATGATATTTTACAGTTCAAATCACGTTTTAAACTAATATCCTCTCCCCTCACCTCCATATATACTTTTAGGCAGTTTCTACAATTAAAATACAAATGTCTTGAAGGGAATGTCCAAGAACCTTTTAATATCCTACCGTCATTTGTTAATTTCTGGCTCTATCATTCTCAGTTTTTATCCACAAGATTTTTTAGACTTCGTTAAGATTCAAGATCCCATATTCTACTCATCAATTAAACGGATGTGTGTTGCTGATCAATCAACAAAAGAACTTAAAGAGAGAAGAAAGAGTTAAAGTGATTAAAATCCTTGAGTTTCTAATTTTTGAACTGTTTCTTTCTTGAATTACAAGAACTAGGGATTAGAGTTTGAATTCAGAATAATAATTTCATAAACGTAGTATTTGTTTAACTGTATAATTAATATTAAGTAAAAGGAGGGATAATAAAGTCTTTAACTAATTAAAATAATAATAAAGTTATTTTGACGCCCTTAACAATAAATACATTAAAGTTGCGCCCTGATTAATAATAACGAAATGTAATACGCCCTTAATGCAAATTTTCCCAATAAAAAATATATAAGAGTTACAAAATTTTAAGTTAGGACCTAACTATAATTATTTCAATTTTAAATTTTATTCTAATTAAATAAACATAAATTATAATTTATTTAGGCACTAAATTATTTTAACTTTTTAATCATTAAATAATAAAATTTAGTAGTTTAAATGAAAAGGATAAAAAAATTAGGATTTATTAATTTAATAGTATGAAAGTAATTAAAAATGATATAAAATGAAGTATGGATAGGAATATATAAAAAATATTCTTTATAGTGTAAAAAATAGAGTAATGGGTTGGAGAAAAAATTACTGTAACTACTGCATTTTGGAGTAACCTTACTGCAAAATAGGTTATATGGTTAGAGATGGACAAAGAGAAGCATTGATTAATTCCAATAGAACAAAGATAGTTTCTTACCATCTTTTGTTACTTTCTCTCACTTTCTGTCTATAACGTTTCTCTCTCCCCCCCCCCCCCCCCCCCCCCCCCCCCTCTCACAACCCAAAAAAATAAAAAAAAATAAAACTAAGGGGAGGCGACAGCCCCTTGCCGTCGCTTCCCCACTAACTCACCTCCCTCAAAATATAAAATTTTGTTTTGTCTCCCTTTGTGGAAGTAATTTGTCTCCCTTGATGGGAGTGTTTTTCTCTCTTTGAGAGATCTTGTCTCTATTTTTTGGAGTTTTTTTACAATGTGAAAGAAAAAAAAATTTGCAGCTTGAATAGAGAGTTGGGATAGGTACAAAGAAGGCTCAATTTTTGGGCAAATAAAAAAATTGAGAAAGTATATTTCTTCAATCGACTAAATCGCAAGGTTATCTTATCCACCCTATCTTTCTTTCTCAAATCTAAACTTTGGTCATTGAATATCGATTGATTTTGGATTTGGTACATGAGAGGAGAAAACTTTGGATTTAGGTATTTTGTGCGGGATAAGGTTTGGTTTTTGATCAATTACTTGGGAGGAAAAATTCCTATTCCAATTTTGTAACTAGGAAGAATAAATTCACTCCAGTTTTAGTTATGCAAGAGAGGAGAAGACAATACAGTTTTAACTTTCAATTAACCAAGTGATTATTATTATTTTTTTGTTTTCATGACTTGTGAATGATTTTGAACTTTTGTATATCTCTAATGGGTATGCCTTTAGGTCTATGGCTTAGTTGCCTATAATGTATGTCATTTGTTTGTACTGAGTATATTGGTTAACCAAGTTAACTCAGTGTACCTATTATCAGCTATTTAGCTATATTGTGTTGTATTTTATTTTATTAAATAATGAAATTATCACTTTTGGACAAAAAAAAAAAGAGAAGAAATGATTAAGAATGATTAGATTGAATTGATTGAATGATGGAGTGATTGAAAATAATTAGAAGTGAATAAATTGAATAATTGTTGTTTGTTATTTGAGTTTACCTATGAATAATAAAATTTTTTACTAATTATATAAACTAATTAAATTATCTTCATGTCCTTATCAATAACTAGGTTAAAATTACACACTCTTTAATAATAAAGGTTTGGAGCACACTTTTAATACAAATTTTCTCATTTATTAAATATTAGAAAACTTGATGGAGAAGATCCATTGGTTGAACTAAGTCATTGAGCCAAAAAAAACCTCCTGAAAAATACTTTGGCTTTTAAATTTTGATTGAATTTTAATTCATTAAATGTTGATTTAGGGAACTTGATAGGAGTTGGAGCTCACACTAGCCCCCACCTAGTTCGTATAATCATGTCTATTATCAGATTAAAGCACAAACATGTGTGGAAACAACAAAGGTAACAACTTGATGACAATCCTTTCATATTTGATTACAATAAAATAAGTTTTATTCAAGGTTGAGAAATAAGATTAAAATACGAGATAATCAAATTACGTTTTATACCAGAGAAATCTACAATGAAAGTTCTACATTTCATAAGAAAATTATGTGAGCAATATAACGAGAGAAAACAAGACTTATGGTATTTATTGATTTCAAAAAGGTATATGATAGAGTCAATCAAGATATAAATGGAGGGTATTGAAAAAAGAGGGATAAGAGTTATAAAAAATATGTTTAAAGATATAACAATTTATGTAAAAACGCCAACATAAATATCTGATGATTTTTTGAATACTATAGGTTTGCATAAGAGATCTGCTTTAAACTTATATATTTATGCTTTAATAATTGACAAAATTACTAAGCATTTGCAAAAAGTTATTTATTAATGTATGTTGTTTGCACACGATATAGTCTTAATTTTGATGAGACAATAGAAGAAGTAAACGCTAAATTAGAAGTTTGGAGGAAAGCACTATAATCGAAAGGTTTTACCTTAAATAGAGAGATAAAACTAAATATAAGGAATGTTATTTTAGTAATCATAGAAGTAATAGTAGGCAAAATATGAAAATTAGTGAGTATAAATTAAATGAATCCAAGGGTGTACTTAGTTCGGCATGAAGAATAACAATGACAATGATAATAGTGAGCAATAATAATGATAATCACATCTATTCCCCAAAAATTAGAGGGGTATAAAGTATTACCTAAAATTTGATTATAAAAGTAATTTTAAAAGAATGATTATATCCTACCAAATACCTATTTTCATTTAATTCTCATTCCTTTGCCCTAAACTCACTAACCATGCATACTCTAAGAGTTTTAAATATTTAGAATAAATCATTGAAGAAAATTGGAGAAAATCATAAAGACATTATACATAGAAATCAAGCAAATTAGAACACATGGAGATGTGCATCTTCTATATTTTGTGATCATAAAATATTATTGAAATTCAATGGAAAATTTTATAAAACATCCATAAAACCAGTGATGATTTATGGACCAGAATGTTAAGTGACTAAATATGAGCATGGACAAAAATAAGATGGCTAACAACCCATGAGGTTCAACAAAACACAATGAGAAATACTACATCCTTTGGGCTATTATTATTACAAAATTCAATTGCGCCTTTGATTTACCTTATTGGTTACACACCTACATTACATAGCAAATGCCACAAATCATACAATCCCATTTATGAAACGGGGAAGAAAGAGAAATACAACAACAAATAAGCTGTTTGAATGGAGATACAACAAATAAGCTGTTTGAATACAGCCTCAAGTTAATCCTTCTGAACCTCTTCCACAGCTTTGAGGATCAAGATAAAGAATGGAGATCGTCATGGCTGCATAATGAATCGATGATGGAGATAGAACATGACACACCTGTTTTATTTAGTTTACATTTACAACAACATGCTCCTCCACAGCAACGTCTGCTGCAAACCTCATCCCAGACAACATGTACCGAACCTCTGATAAAATATATCGGGCCACAACAAATTGTCGTTTGGGACATTCAAAGATGGCATCCAGGCAATATATAAACATGCCTAAACAAGGGTAATGGAGTCTGCCGTAAAGACGAGGTTTTCATTTTGGGGATTTAAAGGCGGCATCCAGGCAATAGATAAACATGCCAACAACAAGGGTAATGCCGCCTGCTATAAAGCCAGGAGGAAGGGAGGCCACAACATCAAGATATGGCAGTGGCAACGTGAACAAAAGCACAGATATTGGCACTGTGAAAAAGAACCACAGATGAGATGAATAGTATACACTTTGTAGAAAATAAAAGCACGGAAAAAAAGAGATGAAAATAATGACTTCTGAGGAGAACACTATGCATTTGACTAAGGCTTTTTGAACAAAAAGTTTTCGAAAAAAGGAGCTTGTTTGCAGTAATACTATTTTGCATAAAATTTTCCACAACTTTCCTTACTGATAACTGACAAAGATACAGAAATGTTTGCAGGGAGTCAACTTTACACAGAAAGTTATAATATATGTCCAAAATAAGTATGGGAAGAATCCTATACTACATCATGAGGAATCAAAATCATGTTCTTGGGCTAACTTGATGTTTTGCCTCATTATTTTCCATAACATGTTACCGGTCATGCAAAGCAGACATTAGAAAGAGATTATAATAAACTTCAAGATTCATTCATCTCCAATAAAAAAACCATGTAAAAAGAACATGGAAATAACAGAGCTAATTACTATGATTTCCATGTAATATTGCAAAAACTATGCAAAATTACATTTGTTGCCTATTAGAGTAAAATAACATATGCATCCTTGTGTTCCTCAGGCAGCCACTGGTAGACCAGTGAAAACCTAGCAGGCAGAAGGGAAGGGGTTAAAATACCCACTCCCCTTCCACAACTTCCTTGGTTTTTTGGTACAAAGGGTTTTCTTTGGGCTATTCTTATTGGTAGTAAAAAGAAATAGGAAGAAACACTGAGGAAGTGATTTTCCATATTATCATATCAAGAAACAAACTCCACCTAGTTATAAGTAGCATGGCTGCCTATAATTAGCAGGTCCTAAGCCCGGGAAAAGAAGGTTGCGACAGGCTGGCAGTCGGCGTAAAAATTTTATTAAACCTTATGAAATGTGATCCATATAGCCAACCCCATTTTGTGGGATAAGGGCCTAGTTGTTAGTGTTGTTGTTGATGATGATGTTGTTGTTGTATCATATAGCCTACTCTTATTGGTACTAATATAAATAGGAAGAGCCCTTGCGGGCTTCTTTATACATTGCAGCCATGATATTCAAATCTGTCAAATTTTGCTTCTGCATTATCAGATCTGTATATTTTTGGTCCAATACTCCATTATCTATTGTCCAACATAAGGGTTTTCTTTCACTTTCTATTATATCTCGTAAAATAACAAGTAAAGATGGCTAACAACCCATGAGTATCAACAAAACACAATGAGAAATACTACATCCTTCATCCCAGACAAACATTTCTGGTAGCAATTTGTAAAGTTACGAGTTGAATAAAAATTTCTTGTCCCTTTTGATAACCATTGGCATGTAAATTAGGAAACCACTTAGGCTAGAGAAGAGAAATACAATCCTTTGGACATCATCAATTGACAGGCTCAATCTATCCAATGACATGAATCAGTTGTCATTTGCCATGTGAAAAGTAAAGAGGTAACACAGGGCTAAAAGTTCTAGTTGTAATACTGATATGTTTTATAGCATTCTTGTCTCCAATTAGTTTAGTGAGTAATCAACTAACCTTCTGCATTAATCATTCAAAAGAAGTTACTGTGTCAAATCACTTCAAAATGTAAATTAATTTGATCACATAAAAATCAGGATATATTCATTTCAAATAGGATGCTGGGATTAGAGACAGCTTAAATGTCTAAATGGGTGCATGGGGATTCAAATAGTTCAAGGCTGATGAATACAAAATGTAAATTCTAATACCTTTTTATGTAATTTATAGTGAAAGAAAGTTCTAATAAGAAATAATGGTTGAAAGGATGATTAGGACATTAGGCAAACTTCTCTAAACAGCCTGAATCTGAACATTATGGTTATCGAAATACCTCACTGGATATAAAAGCTCCTCCTTGCAAACGAGACTGATGGCTACAAACCACAGCACCAGATCGGGAAATAGATTATGAAAAAAATCTCAATCATCAGTCGTGGACATTGTTTTATTGTTTGCTTCCAATAGCTATAAGCATATAGCTTTTCCATTAATCTCCAGCTAATCTGGCTTCAACATTGGACACAACTGAATCTTGTTTACAAGTCCACCCAAGGTCATATTTGTAAGATTCCACCAGGCTGACTCACAGCTCAAAAACAATACTTATATTAATAATAAAGAAATCAAACTGTACCAATGCCAAATGGTGTTGGTTAGTACTAAACCTAGTTAAAAGTTAAGTATTGATATGTCGACAGCTCCAATTAAAATTTTGAAGCACTCCTAAATTTAGCCTAAGTGTTTCACAAAGCTTCTGGGTGATGTAAGCTGCTTCTCCTGGTGATGCCTTTCACCAAAGACTAGCAGCCTTAGCTTAGTGACATCTGAAAGGTTATTATTGATAAAAAGGAGTAAACAAATTCCTGTAAACAGACCAAACTACTCCTAGGATACCCAAAGACCTTAATTTGTGCAACAGCTCCTCCTTACGCATGATGCTGATGGCTCACAAATTAATCACTACACCTGAATGGGAAATAGATTAAGAGAAAAATTTCAAGCCCCATAGTGATCCCTGTTTTATCGATTGCTTCCAATAGTCATAAGATTATAACTATTTTCCATTAAACTCCAATATCAGTAAGGCTAAAACATGGCCCAGCTGAGTCATATTTGCAAACCGACCAAATCTCATAGCCACAAGACTTTGCTAGGATGACTTACGACTCAAAAACCATGCCTCTATTTATAATGCACTAAACGTGCAACATGTTCCAACACATTAACTGTTAGGTTAGGATTAAACCTAGCTGAACACTAGAAGCGAGTGGTTGACATAGAACAAGAGTATCACCTAACGCTCCATCTCAGAAATCAACTGCTCAACCTAGCCAGTGGCTCTCAATGGGATAATTGGCTCAAGATTCTCCAAAATGCTACCCATGCACTTTACTATTCTCTATCGGCCTTCGTTATGATGAAGAACGTGTTCACAAACTCATGCATAACATTTTAAATGTGTTTAAAGAATGGTATGCAAATGCCTTCAAGGATCCAATGCTGGCGTCAGCCTACAGCCAATAATCATCCATGACATAGCAAACCAAGCTTGAGCATCCTAGGAGCTTCAATTCAACTTTGACTTGTTGACATTGTAGAAACCCAGCCAATGAAATGGTTTGATTAAAGGTCAAAGCCTGACTTTCATATAATACCAATACCATTGAACATATTTCATAAAACATGGAAAATCAACTAGTTTGGTAGTTCCCTAACCATTACTAGGTACAGAAATTGACAAACAATACAAGTAATATACCTGAAACTGTGGATGCCAGACAAGATACTACAGCCGATGAGATTTTCAGCAGATGCAATAAAGATACATTAAAGCACATGTTGACAGTGACAAATAGAAGGGGCAGTAGTGGAGCACCATCGCAACCTGTGTCACGGCAAACAAAGTTCAGTGAACTAGCTAATCATACCTGAATTACAATGCAGTGGACAAGAGGGAGAAGAAGTGTAGCAGAGGTTGTAGATAGAAAACTTAGATACATCTTTTGGACAACTTATTTTCTCAACCAGAAATTGGATGTAAATATCAGGACATAAACTACTTTTAAATTACCAAATTTTGACATTCAACTCGGTTCTTCATTACTACAAAAATAATAATAATAATAATAATAATAATAAACATCAAGTTTCACTCTTCCTATTCATCATCTGACACGTACACCAATCCTGGAGTTGGTCAAGGGAGTTGGAATTGTGACTGGCTAACCTGAGGGAGTTTGGATTGTGACTGGCTTGTTTAAGGTTGGGGACAGTGACTGGCTTAGTCCAGGACTGAAAAGTTCATTTTGTTGTTTGGGGCCCCATGGAACCAGTCGACCAAGCCCTGGTGGCATTGATGTTTGTGGAGTAATTGAGGAGGTGGTGGATAATGGTTCTGGGCCTTGTTCAGAGCCATTTTTTGGAATAGACTTTGAAAGCCACCTTTTGGCTAATCAGGGGTGGTTAACTGATGCAAAAGAAGATAATTTTTTGTCGTAGTGATACAAACCTAAAACCAAAGCCAGCTTAATTAACCTTTTATTCCACAAAGTTATATTGAAACTTGAAAGCTTATTAAACAGAAGAATGGCTTCCATAAAAATTTATCAACAGTTACAAGTAACCATTCCGACCTGTTTAAGAAAGTTTAAAGTTCCATACGATTCCACTGTTTATTTACCACAAATACAGCTCTACGTGTCATGTTTTGGCATTCAAATCAAATTGACCTTTCACATCTTCAAGATTTTAATATCTAATATAGTTTCAAATATTTCAAACAAACTTAGCTCTGACAAGTTAGAAAAGAGAACAATATAGGAAGAAGAAAGAGAGTCTTGCATGATATAATATACATCAATCACTAAACTCGCAGAAAGGATTAGAAGCTTTGGTTTGAGTAACTTAGCAAGTGATCAATACAATCATATTTATTCAAGAAAGGATCTCATGACAAAATTGACAAGACTTACTCCTTGATACAGTGCCAATGTTCAGAAAGCAGGCTGCACCATCTTTAAGATAAGATGGCAGTTGATCAAATGGAATACCCCATAACTTTGACAAGAAAGGAAGGAGGAGGCAAATAAAAACTGCCTGTGCAAGACAGTAACAGAAGTTTAAGGCTTTTACAAGAAATTCACTACTTTTCTATGGACCCGAGAAATGTTAAAGCTCACCTGGAAAGCGGATCCAAAGGAATTTACAACAAATAGATCCACTGATCCTTCCTACAAGTAGTACAGAATATTTCTTACTCACAGGATATATATCACATTAAGACCAAAAACTGTAAGATTAGAAGTTTCATACATTATCCTAGTACAAGCATACAGATATATGTAAACTGTCTCCAACTTGATTTCCTTGGGCTCTGCTAGGTATTCCTTTTAGACCAACTACATTGTACAAAACAAGGACCATTTGTTTCCTTCCATAAGTTTTCGAGTGTATGAGATGCACACAAGAAATTACAGATTCAGACCAAATATGTATCAATTATATGTGCTCCCAATAGTTTTGCATACAGGATCTTCTTCGAACATCAAGTTCAAAGTGAAGATAATTCCACAAATCTTGTTCCATCCGTTGTTCGAATATCAAAAGGGAGACACATACACACAGACGTGTAGTGATGTACTTACTTTTAGAAAATGAAATTGTATTGACTAAACAGACTGGATCAACTTTGAGGCTAAAAAAGGTTATGTCTTCAAGTTCATTGTGGAATAAATGCACTACTATACAGAGGATTAGAAGCACATAACCACGAAACCATGTCGCAAAGCACCTACCTTCAACCTCTGCGCAGCATCTAGAAATATTATTTCCTACAAATAAAAACCGCAGCCTGTAAGAGAAAAAGTAACACAACCATCAAAATGTGGCAAGTTTAAGTGTAAAGGAAGCAATCAACCTTCAAGACTGTATCAGCAGCTTGAAAGAGAAAAGAAACTATCATCAAAAGACTCCAAAATATACCAGCTTCCATCAAGGAACCAGCACTTGGTCCTCTGCAAAAGGAAAAACACAAAAGAAGCTTTACTACCCAACTCCCAGAAGAACAATTTTAGTACAAGGCAATTAAGGTTGGACCCGGAACTTAAAGAAGTAAAGATATATACACGTGATTAAACAATGTTAACCAAAGCTAGATTGCAGGAGTAAATTATGAAATGGAAAATGAAGAAATCAATAACTAACATATAAATTTTTGAGAGAAACTATCCAAAGCTCAGACTTTAGTAATGCATAAAAGAGATTGTTCAGGTTTAATGAAACACCGGAATGACCATGGTCCTTATATTTTCTTCAAATATCTCGTTATTATTTCAAAGACAAGCATCTGGAGATTTGAACCATAACATAAATTGACCGCATGACATAAATCTAAACTGCACCTCAATCTTGTAGGCCGAAAGAGAAGAACAAGACCAGCAAACTATATATCACAAAATTTGTTCTCATAGAGCTTTCACCTTCCACTGAAAGAACGTATGTGAAAGAAACTACTCGTTTATGTATCTTTCATGTTCCAGGAAATGGAAATTTTCTTTACACATCAATGTTTTACAATTCAAGTTCCTGATGTTATGTGGAATTTTTCTTTACACATCAATGTTTATTAATTCAAGCTCCAGATGCTAAGAGGGTTAGATTATCTGTCAAGGAGCTTATGCTATAGTAACGAAATACGATGCTTACCTTGCTACAGTTACTATTACACCGACAGCTACAAGAAAGCACCCAAGTAATTGATTGAAACTATATCTTCTGCCGAGGAAAATATATGACAGAAGAAGTTGCCAAACAAGAAAGCTCTGCAAAATGGGTAACAGATCAGCACATTAAGCTGAAATTTCCATGATTCAGGATGGAAGAAAGATGTTCCCTAGCATTAACATGTACACAAATTTCATGTAAGACATAATTAATATCAATATCTGAGGATTCATCACAAACTTATTATACAACCATTAATTTTGGTCCTGGAAACAGGTACTAAAAGAGAAGTCACCCAGAAGTTATATTTCTGATTCTTTCTCCATATCTTGAATTTAGTGCAAAACTAGTTGTTTACTTAGATGTTTTACTTAACCATCTTCTTTGACTTCTAACAATGGCTGGCCATATGACTAAGAAGTTAATCTTTTATCCAGGTGATAATCACATCAAGTATTGGCCAGGGTACAATCGCTTTCTTTTGGCACACTGATGACTGCAGCAACAATGTAAGTTGCATCCTTTACTAGTTGAAGGGCCAGTGCAGTTTAAAATTCGGGATAAAGAATCAATAGAGAAGAAAAATTAACGGATGGCTTAGTTTTTGTTTCTACAAATACATAATATGAACAAACTTTATGGTAATAAATCATAATGAACAAGTAAATTGGATTTCATCCTGTATAGAACTAACTAGACAACAACATGAAAAAATACAATAATGTGCGTATGAGCATGATCTGCAACATCATGTAGTGACTTCCTTAATATATAACAAAGTAAGCAATGCTCATCATTTTTAGTTAAGATAACAGCGGGGAACCATGTTATTTTACTTGCATAATAACTATAACAATGTAAGCAATGCTTTCTCTAGTATTCTGGGCTTTACAAATGAAGCAGAAATAAGAGGTAACAAACTTTATTTCCTTAGTTCACATTTACAGTTTTACTCCTCTAGAAGCTCGAAATTGAGACATGAAAGGGCTTTGGGTTTTAAGGGTAGCTCATTGATGTAAACATCAACCTTTTAACACAGCCTTGTTTCCCTAGCAATTATACCCGTTTTCAATTCTAACAATAGTGTGTTTTCTTCATTGTATAGGATTTCTACTTCACACTTGTGCAGCATGTTACAAGATAACTTCCTTTCATCAGAAATTAAGTATGCAAACTGTCTCCTAGATCACCAATCTTGGAAGAAAACAAAGTGGAAAGTCAACATAAAGTGCCATTCTTTCCCCCTTCTTCTTTTCAGGTCCAAAGGATACACTTCATTATTTCCTAGTCAATATCACAATTTAATCAGAGTACCTACTCTTTTGCTTTGTTGGCATTCCCTTATTTCCAGCATCCATTGCCAAAACAAGGAATTAGTTCATCTGACTTAAGACACATTAAAGGGAAGAAATTGATGTAGGTTTTATTGCTATGTAATGCAAGCTTTGGTACAAGCGGAAAAATGTAAACTGCTTCTATTAGCTTGGTAATCTAACAGGAAAAAAGCAGATTGTTCAATTGTATTTACCTGGGATAATATAGGAATGACTGCCCCAGAAAGAATAGCTGCATGTATACAGTCACAACAAAAACAGCTTCAGCCAACATTCTTGCACATCAAAGTTGAAAAATCAAGTCTATAGAGTTTGTCCAAGTAAAACTCCAAATTTTTATAAAGATAATATCAAGGTCATAGATCAATTCTTGATCTTCAGATAAATTAAATTACTAATGCATTCATCAAAGATCTATCAGAACCATTATATATGCATCAAGATCCCAATTCATGGATCTCTCAGTTCGAGAAATTACAATAAGAGGATCGAACAATTTCTTCTTACCTTTTTTCAAATTCAATAAATGTTGGTTGATACAAATGGTCAATCAGACAAAATTTTGCACCATAAATACACCTGTAGAACACAACTAGGAAGGGACTAAGCTCCCCCTTGTAATTAAAGAAGGACCTAGTAAATAACGACTTTAGAAGACTGTACTACAGCAATGATGACCTATCAATAACGTAGTTTTAATAGGCAAGTCATTATATTGAATAAAGTGAGAAAAGCCAAGAAGGAAGTAAGCAGCTATTCCTCCAAAAGGTTTGATTATAAATGTACTGGCCAAAGTATTTTCATGCTGCTTAGTTGAAATCAGGTACACACAACCACAACAACTAAGCCTTTATCCCACTAAGTGGGGTCAGCTATATGGATCACATTTCGCCATCGATCTAAACTCATTTGCTTATTTAAATTTAAATGAAAATACAGTTAACCTGAAATCAGGTACACACATTAAATAAAAATACAGTGGGCTTGTATTTTACATACTAACATAATTCAACCTTTGGAGGTAGAAAAACATTCAACAAAACGAAAAATGGTAAAGCAGTTGGTCCTGATGATATTCCAAATGAGGGTTAAAGTGCCTTAAAAAAGTTGAAAGTACATGACTTACAAATCTATTTAATGTAATTATAAACACTAAGAAAAAATCTCACACTGGGATAAAAGCTTAGTTGTTATTGTTGTTGTATAAACACTAATAAAATGCCTAATCAATGAAGAAAAACGTATATTGATATATTTATATAAGAATAAAGGAGATACATAAAACTGTACAAATTATAAGGGTATTAAATTATGAGTCATAACAAGGTTAAGAAAAGAGACTAATATATTAGATAATCAATTTGATTTTATGTCGGGGACGTCTATAATGGAAGTTGTACATTTAATAAGAAGAGTATGTAAACATTATAATAAGAGAAAACAAGATTTACCTATGGTATTTATTGATATTGAAAAGAAATAGGATAAAGTTAATCGGGATATAATGTGGCGGGTATTGGAAAAGAGGGGTAAAAATAGCTTATATAGAAGTTATAAAATATATGTATAACAATATAACAATATGTGTAAGGACGCTAGTAGGAATATTTGGTGAATTCCCAAATACTACAAATCTGCATCGGGGATTAGCTTTAGAACCCGTACCTTTTTTACTTTAATAATTGACGAGATTACTAAGCATCTATAGAAAGCCAATCTTGAATGTATGTTATTCGTAGACAATTTAATTTTGATCGATGAGAAGAAAGGGGTAAATGTCAAGTTAGAATCTTAGAGGGAGACATTAGAATTGAAAGGCTTTATTATAAGTAAAGGTAAATTGAATATATGGAGTATCACTTTAGTAATTATAGATGTAACTATGGGATAAATGTGAAAATTGACAAGCATGAATTCAATGTATCTAAAAATTTAAATATTTAGCATCTATCATTGAAGAAAATAGGGGAATTGATAAAGATGTTACACATAGGATTCAAACAGTTAGAACAAATGGAGAAACATATCATCTATACTTTGAAATCATAAAGCATCGCTGAAATTGAAAGGAAAATTTTAGGAAACAGCTATAAGACCAGTGATGCTTTATGGATCAGAGTTTTGTGCAACCAAAAGTAAACATGAACAAGAAATAGGGTAGCAAAAATGAGAATGTTGAGATAGATATGCAGACACACTAGACTATGTAGAATAAATAATGAGTGCATTAGAAAGAAATTGTGAGTAGCTCCAATAGATAAGAAAATGAGAGAAGTATGCTTAAAATGGTTTGGACATGTGCATAGCAAACTTTTCGATGCCCTAGTATGACGTGTAAAAAATAGAAAATCATTAACTAAAATTAAAAGGGACAGGGGAAGATCAAAAAAGAATTAGAAAGAAACTATTAAAAAACACATCATATAATTAAATATGAAAAAGAATGTGTGTAAACATAACATCATGGTGAAATATGATCCACATAACCAACCCGACATAGTGGGATAAAGACTTAGTTATTATTGTTATTGTTACCGCTAACTTGGAAAGTCAACTCTGGCGACCTACTTTTGTAACAAGTCTTTTGTCTTGTCAATTTTAACTCTATAAATCACATTTTAGGAAATAAATTTTACAAGTCATCAATTTACCTTATGTCCAACCCTTGCTAGAAGTTTTTCGTGGAGTCATTATCCAAGCAATTTGAGATCAACTTCAAAAGGTTACAAAAACTTGGTTTCTTTTAAGCATATACACACAGAAAATAACATTGTTGCGTTTAAATTAACCCAGACCAATCATAATATGTGGGAAAGAATTTTACTCAGGTACAATTTATATAGCATCCTTGATTAGTATTTCGTGATTGTTTTTCTGCAGGCAGTTCACTTTTTTTGAGGCCTTTGACAAGTGTAAGCCAGAGAAATATGCTTTTGTACTGCATCACAATTACTAAAGTTTCATTGCAGACTACATTTGGTTGTTTTGTGCCATAAGAACATTGTATCAATCTTTCTCAAAGCATTTCACCAGTTTTATATTGTCTCATGTTGTTTTGTGCCATAAGAACATTGAATCAAACTTTCTCAAAGCATTTCACCAGTTTTATATTGTCTCATATGAGTCACAGTCACTGTATTAGAGGCCATGTTTTCATGGTTTATTTCCACTAACCTAACGTACCAATTACACTCTGTAATCTACACATATATATCAAGGAGAGAAGCAAATTATTTTCTAAAGGAACTAGTTTTTGGAAGAGAAAAATAAGTCAAAAATAAACTCAAGCATCTGATGGTAAAAATTCTTGATATACTGCTCCACAGAAAAACTAAGAAGCGGAGGGAGATTACAAAAGAAATAGCTAGAAAATACCTCCAGCTGCCATTCCACAAGCAGCACCAAGAGCCTCCAATAGACCAACAGCAATATATGGCGTTTTAGGTAAGGCAAGCATTTTACTTGTTACCTTGCCAGAACGATATCGGAAATACAAGATAGAGAAGTACACAAGTACATATCTGTTAAGCAAACAAAATGAGAAAAGAATGTTAGTATATGCTTATCTGATAAATGGTAAAAACTGCAGCAATATGTACAGAAGCATAATGCCCAAAGCTTCACAACTTCCACAATTACAACTACAATGGTAACTTCACATGACTAATCCTGTTGTGAACATGCTCCTCTTTTCTGTTTAGTATTTAGCAGTAAAAGATGCTTAGTGAACAACCATTATTGACAATGTTAATTGTATCACCTATAGATTAAACATATTGAGGGCTACCTTAGTACTCCGTCCATTCCATCGTTAATGTCATCCTTTCACTGTTTGGATGTCTCAAAATAAGAATCAAACTTTAAAATTCAACAGCAAACATAGACGAGTTGCCAATTTTACCACTTGAAAAAGTAATCTTTATCAAATCCCAACACACTTCTAATCAATGAATATTTTGAATTTAAGGGTAATATTTGTACATTCATTCATTTTTAACTAGACAAAATGATTGCATGATCTCTTAAAAAGATGGATTCCCAAAAATGTAACTCTAACAGAGAAAGAGGGCATTTTTCTTTGCGCCAACAAATTTTTCCTCAAAGAAATAACTAGTTCCCATGAACGCTGCAACTACTGGAAAAAGAATAAATAGCATGCGGTCCTAAGCTTATAAAAAGTGAAATAAAAACCCAACCAATCTAAATATTGCTTCTTGAAACCTATGTCTAGACTTCAAGAAGTTTATGGTAACTAATACTTCCAAGATTTGTCCCTCAACATGATGTTTTCCATAAATGCCATTCCTTCATTTGATTCATCAAAACTTGACAAATCAATGTATAAATTTGTCATTTTGACGTGCAATGTCAACCCAAAATGATAGTATATATGCAACTATACTCTTGTGGACACTAGATGTGCATGGTTTTTACAATATAACATTATCTACATGTAATTGTAATCTATAATGGACATAGTTCCCCAATATATATGGGCGGATTCATAGTTAAGCTTTTGAGCTCAACCATATAATTAGCAGATAACGAAGTAAGAAAAACTGACAAGTTGCTGACAATGTATTCAAAGATAGTTTGGGCATATAGATTCCTTAGGACGTGGTTTAGAGTTTCAAACTAGTTGATGAAGGGGCAAGTAATGGTCTGGTAAATTTGTGAGATGAGAATTCAACATTAGAAATGGCCTGGTCATCAAGGGGTATCAAATAAATTCAAAGTGCAAGCATTAATGGACACTAAAATTAAGAAAGGAGAGAAAAAACTATGATCTTGTCCAATTTCTCTTTGAAATAACTAAGTGCGTGCCAAGGAAGAAATATGGGAATTGTTTTCAGTATCTAAGCAAAAGCAAAACTAAACCAAAGCATGAAAAAAATTCTTCCGAATGATATAATAGTTTGAATTCCCTTGAAGTTTTAGGTAGAATTTTTAGGTACTCCCTATTCACATAACTGTGACTTGTACTCATAAATCATGTGTCTAGCAAAATATAACGCATTCTACAATGACCAAATGTTAACACTTATCAATGCTTTCTTGTTCTTTTTTTAAGCTATCTTTTGGCTCATGCAGGGTGAAATGACGACTCAGGAGAGAGAAAGATCATAGATGTACCCGAAAGTGGCCAATTGAGCTAAAAAGAAAGGATAGTGTTTTAAAGGAACTAAAGCGAGTTTATAGAGCACTCGATTCCCTACACCCAGCACCACAGTAGCTACAGCTGCAACCACAACTTCTACCATCCCAGTCTTTTTCTGAATAACAAACTTTTCTTCTTCCATACTACCCTTCTCCACCTCCTGAACTGCATAAGTACAACACTGTCTTCCCTTTTCATTCTTCTCATCCTCAACATCACCAAAATCAGATCTCAAGGTTTCTCCGCTATTGGGAATCACTGCCTCAATCACCAATTTTCTCGATCTCAGAACAATCTTGTGCCGAGCATTCAGTTGATGAATTGTAGAAAGTCGTGAAAAACCGAATACCCGAAGTGGAGTTTGTGAATATGGGATATGGCAGCTTGCCACCGTTGCCGTGTTGGTGTGAGCCGTGAATCGTCGAGAAGCCGACATGGTTTAAATGAAAGAAACTGGTACCTGAGCTTGAAATCAAAAGTTCTTATGCCCACAACTTAAGGAAAACAATTCTCAAATTCCAATACCACTCAAAAGCACAAATTTCACAACATGTGGATATTTGAATTTGAAACCAACATGTAAGCACTTCACAAAAGAGATGAGATGAGTTTTTATCTAATTGATTCCCAAAAAGCAGAATAATCAAATACATGTAAACCTCTGCACCTAAATACAGAACCAATCACATTTATCCAACGAGGTTCAGATCAAATCAAATTCAAACATAATGCTTTCCATTACATAGAACAGATATCCATCTCAACCAATCAAAACCACAAATCTTATACATGTTACATCAACAGGAGCTGAATTATGTCTTGAAATCCAACCACAGAACCATACACATCACAAAGAGATGATGTAGCAGCAAACTACACCACTTTAATTCAAATAACGTATTATTGATTCTTAAAATGCTCCTTTTGACTCACTGCATGGTATGTGAATCACGGAAACTCCTAGAATTTCCCAGTTGGATAAAAACCCAGCTTATACAATTGCGAGAGAACATTAAATTCATATCAGCTGGGTAATTCATTCTACTAAACATATGTGATCGAGTCACAGTAAATTGACGAAACAAGGAATTGTGTATAACTTTGACAGAATTTCATGCAATACCGGCTCCCAGATTTGCGATTAACCAGCAATTCACCTCACATCATCAGAGTCATTAACCACCCTATATTTTCTCAAGATTCAGTATTAAATATTGATGACAGAGACAGAGAAGACATTCAAAGCAGACAAGCTTCAGCTCTTCACATATCAACGGCATATTAAAACTATTAAAGCATGCTAATAAATAAACAATTTATGCTATTACAGTATTACACCTTAATAATTGCAACTTCCGCCATGGCATTAACTGCAGAAAAATTAAAAGTTACCTTTTTCACCACGATCTTCAACTGGAGCAGCTAACATCCAACGGAATTCGAACACCTTTGAAGCAACAGAGCATTGCAAGGATTCGTTGCACTCTTTAATGCAGCAATTTTGCTTCTAATTTAAACAAACTTCACAAGCAAAAAAAAATCTTGAAAAATTCTTAAATTACGGTTAAGAAGGGGGAACGAAGGAAGACTGGAAGAAGAGTCAACGGCGGCGGCAGTGGTGGACGGTGATCGTTGATCGGTGGTGACGGGTTTGGAGTTTTACGAGCAATTTGGCGGTTTCGAAATTCGGAATCTCGTTGTGTGAGCACTGAGCAAAGAGAAATGCGGAGTGGCGTCGCGTCAGCGTCAAAATTATTTGAGAATCTTTCAAAAAGCGGTAGAATTCAAGTTTAATTAAAACTTTGCTTTTATGAGATGTTGACGTTTTCAATACAAAGTCCAATCATAATTGAATTCTACAGTCATGTGTTTTTACCATCTACTATTATGTCAATTATCAATATCAATATCAATAATAGCCATAAATAAAACGTGTGAGTTGTCGCGCTAAATTTACAATAACTTTCAGGTGTAATATTATCGAATAGGATTATTTTTCTCATCAAGTTTAATACACATTTGTGTTCAATCAATTTATATTTGTTGGCGAAAACTTTTTTTTTAGTCATGTTTAAAATGATGCAATTATACCTTTTTTTTATTACATTTGAAAACAAATTAGTGGGAGTTGATTTAAAAGTAAAATTTTTGTTACTATTAAATAGATGTATTTAACAACTAAATGTTTATATTCACTATTATAAATATATATAAATATACACAACTACACTATTAGTTATTATTTGTCTTACATAATTGTATTTTACGTATATGTATATGTTGAAATTCTTAATTTAAATTCAAAATCCATAATTTTCTTATTTGTATCCATAAAGTTCTTAATTAAATTTCTAAATATAAATTCGCATTCAAAATCCCTAATTTATTTTTGGAAAAATTGTCAAAATAGTCACTCACATTGTACAAAAATATTTACTTTGTCACTCACATTAAAAATGATACATTTTAGTCACTTACATTTAAAAAATGTACCAAATTAGTCATCAACAAAACTTTATTAGGTTTTTTTAACTAAAAAATCACACTCTATTAGCTTTTTAACTGAAAAAACAAACGTTCATATCATATACACTTAATAAATGGGTAAAACTAAAAAATTGATTTATTTTTCTTATTCATACTCCACCGTTAATAGTGAAAAAATCTACCAGTAGAAAGCGTCAAATGATCAATAAATCGATTGTAATGAAGGATTTTGTGTATGAAAAATAATTCAATTTTTTACTTTTACCCTTTTATTAAGTGGCACGTGATGTGAACGTGCATTTTATCGGTTAAAAAAGCTAACAGAGTTTGATTGAGTGCCTACTTTGGTGCATTTTTTAAATGTTAGTGACTAAAATGCATCAATTTTAATGCAGATGACAAAATAATTTTTTTTTTTGTGTAATGTGGACTATTTTGGCAGTTTTCCCTTTATATTTCAATTTATAAAATTGCTAATTAAATTTCTAAAATTCATAACGTAAATACACACGGAAAATTCTTAATTTCTCTAATTCAAACTATAAAATCATTAATTTCAATTCAAATAAAAAATATAAGAATTAATTGTAATTACTCAAATATTTAAATTAATTTAGTACTTTACAATTTTAAACTTACAATTAACCAAAAAATTCTAAATACAAGAAAAAAACCAACATTGGATAAAAGACAAGAATGTCCTATGCGGCTATGTGAACATGTGTGAAATGAAGGCGAAATGGAGAGAGAGAGAAAGAGAAAAAGAGAGAGAGAGTGAATAGAAAAATGGATATTGATGTGTGAATTGTAAGTAAGTGAACTATGAAGAGTATAGGGTGGAAGAGCAACGGTTTTTTTATTATTATTTTTTAAAATTAAGTGGAACGTCACCATTTTTTTTAAAAAAAGGATGTGAAGAGTATAGGTTGGGAGAGTGATAGTTTTATTTTATTATTTTTCAAAACTAAGTCTAAACTTAAGTTTTTTGTCTAAGAATGAGCACACAGAAAGGGTGGGTCCGTAGATATTGGAGCACTCCTCATTTATGGTCTCGGCGAATTTGGTGGGTGTTAGAACTCCGATGAATTTGGTGGGGCTTGGAACCCCTACCTAGTTTAGTCACTATACATGTATATACTTTTTGTTAAAAAAATAATTGAAATTAAATAAAAAAACCTATTTAGTGCAAACTTTTAGTGTTAGCAATGGAATTTCATAAGATTAAATGTTAGTGATGAAAACAAATTTTCACTTAAAATGTGAAAAGTGTTTTTTTTGCAATTTTCCCTTTTTTTATCCTTAATTAAGTGTCAAATTTGTTCCTAAATTAAATAATAAAAAGAATATTAACAAGGAATTCTATTTGTTTTGCACAGAGTTGTTAAATTTATACATTTGCATCGGTTTAGATCTTTTATTTCATTACCTATTTCATTTTACAGATACATACTACGTATATTTAACTAAAATCATATCAAGTGATTAACGCTAAGGGATAAGTGTTAAAGCCACATAGCGTGTATCTATGAAATAAAACAGAGAATAAAACATAAAATGCAAGAGAAGATCCAATTCATTTGGAGTCCAATCATTATTAAGTGAATTAACATTAGTTAATGATAGATAGCTGAATGAATGGTGTTAGCTTCACACATTTGCAAACCTATCATTATTAAGTGAACGCAAAAATTCCTGTGCGATCGATTTATATATGCGACAGGACTAATGACGTGGCACTATGCGCACGTGTAGTGCACTTCCCACATAAAGTATACATACTTTCTACTTATAGTGAAAAGTAATACGCTAATAGTGAAAATGTTACGCAAATAAAGTATGCATACTTTATATGTGAATAGTGAAAATGTTACGCGAATGAATAAAGTATGCATACTTTATACGCGAATAGTGAAAATGTTATGCGAATAAATAAAGTATGCATACTTTATGCACGAATAGTGAACATGTTACGCGAATGAATAAAGTATGCATACTTTATACGCGAATAGTGAAAATGTTATGCGAATAAATAAAGTATGCATACTTTATGCACGAATAGTGAACATGTTACGCGAATGAATAAAGTATGGATACTTTATATGCGAATAGTGAAAATGTTATGCAAATGAAGAAATCATGCATAGTTTGATACGCAAATAGTGAAAATATTACACGAATGAATAAAGTATGCATACTTTGATACGCGAATAGTGAAAATGTTACGCAAATGAATAAGATATGCATACTTTATAGCGAATTAATAAAGTATGCATAATTTATACGCGAATAGTGAAAAATATTGATACTTTATATGCGAATAATGCAAAGTATTTATACTTTATATGATAATAATGCAAAGTAATGATACTTTATACGTAACTAAATAAAACAAGTGCACGTTACGTTTGCACATGAGTCTCCATCTATTTCATATTTTAGATTTCATAATTAATATTTTAATTTGATCAAACAGGCAGTTAGTTTAATCCTACAAATACTATCAATTTCTCACAAAAAGTAAAAATTATTTTTCCGTGGGAAAACCAAACAAGAATGTCCTTATTAAAGCCACTATCATTTGTGCTTGTTAGTTTCGTTTCACAATCGCCATTCGCCACACAATATGCACATTCTAAATAATTAACGTAGTCCCCACAATCACATTTGGTGTCTCCAGGCTCTAAATGACGCGGCAGAAAGAGAGAAAAAAAAAACACTTATTTTCACCGCCAGCGGCGGCTTTTTTCTGATGCTGACCCGCACCTTTTGTATTTTGCTAGAGTCAAAAGGCAAATAAAACCATTATTTGTTTTTTTTTTTTTTGTCATTAAACTTTTCTTAGTTATTTAATAAAAAGTGATACATTTGTGACCGTTCTTTTATGTTTAGCCACTATTTTTTTATTTTTTTCGCTAAATTTAAACTAAAAATTAGGATATGATTTTAAGAGTAAATTTATTTGATGTAATTTTATTTTATTAGCTCTCACTATTTTACAACTAAATATATTAATTATACTTATTTTTAGACATGATTTTTCCTTAAAGAAAAATTTGAATTAAAAAAAAATATTTAAAAGATAACAATTAAATCTAATGAAATAACTACTAATGTATCACTTTTATTAAATGAACCAAAAATTTAATGACTATATGATGGTAAAAGTTTAGTCCTAATTTTTTTTGCCCTTGTTTTTATATGGGAAATTAATGACATACATACCAAATTTGTGACATGAAGGTACAAATAATAAACATTATTTTTAAGGGAAAATTGTCAAAATAGTCACTAACATTGTACAAAAATATTTATTTTATCATCCATATTAAAAATGATGAATTTTAATCACTGACATTTAAAAAATGCATCAAATTAGTCAGAGAAAACGCCATTTAATCAGAGAGTTAGTATCCCGACCTAGTAGTCACTAAGTTAAAAGAATTTTAATCACTAACCAAACTTTGTTAGCTTTTTTAACAAAGAAAACGCCACTAGGGCTAACCTAGTAGTCAGAGAGTTAGTATCCCGACCTCTAGGTCTAGAGTTTGAGACTTGGCGGATGCATGTGAGAGTGTGTGAGTATTAAAAAAGAAAAAAAAACACACATTCACATTATGTACCATTTAATAAATAGGTAAAAGGAAAAATCGATTTATTTTTCAAACAAAATCTTTCATATTTTATTCATATTTTGTCGCAAATAGAGAAATAGTCAACCGATAGAAGGTGACGAATGATTAATAGTACTGAAGGGTTTTGTTCGAAGAATAAATTGATTTTCAATTTTTATTCTTTCGTTAAGTCGTTCGCGATATGAACGTGTGTTTTTTCTGTTAAAAAAGTTAATAGAGTTTGATTGAATGACTAATTTAATATGTTTTTAATTGTCAGTGACTAGAATGTATTATTTTTAATGTGGATGACAAAATAAATATTTTGTGTTATGTCAGTGATTATTTTGACAGTTTTTCCTATTTTTAAATACAATTTTGATCAAGGTAAGATTGCCTATCAAGAGAGTACTTTTTAATTACCAAAAAAATTTATAAGAGCATGGTCATAAATTTTAATAGAATTAAAAAAACATATAACTTCTCAATCTTAATTAAGACTAATAAATAAGAAAACCTTCAAATTAAGAAACTATGCAAAACTCTTTATTCGCAATTGAAAATATTAAAAAAAAATCACCTTCTCCAATCAATATGGGAAGAAAAAATAAGATGCAAGAAAAATCCAATAACATAATGTAGCACATTCCTAAAAATTAATAAGCAAAAACAGTAGAGCTGCGCAAGCTTTAGTAATAGTGTGCTAATTTGAACCGGAATTTTAAACATTTGATCATCCTTATTGTCCCGTTTATTGAATTATGTGTTGCTGAGGTATTGTTGATAGTGATGCATTTGGTATCATCTGTCGACTAGTTCATGTGCTTGGTGGCTAAGTGAATTCGAACTTGAACTTGAATGTGGATTCCCTTGGTGACGTTTGAGGTGAATCCCAAATCCATTTACTGTTGGTAATTTATTCTTGTGCCCGTGCTGCTGGCTCGATGAAACTACCTTGCTGCTGTTGTGGTGTGTGGCCATACTTGCATGAGCTGATTGTGGAGTCCTACATTAAATGGCTAGATTCGTGTGGTAAAACAGCCAGCAAGGAATACATGGAATGACACAGATTTGATTATGTCCATTAGTTTGCGTAATTTCAATTACTTTGAACATTTTGCAAATTGCATTATGATCGGGCTTATACTTTCTAGAGGGATTAAGAGCGTTACTACTTTGGTTGTTCCTAAAGTAGTGTTTCTCTAAATTCTAATCTTAGTTTATAGAATTCATCATGTAATGATTTTCATGTAATAGAGTAGTACTCCAAATTTATGATTTTTCATGTTTTTTGGTTGTAACGGTGGTCGGGTAGATCCGGCACCGTCTTTTGCCCATGACTATATATATATAGGGTCGTTTTTCCGAAAAAAAAAGAAGCAAAAACAGTAAACATTTTGTACACAAATTGAATCAACACTTCAAACTTATCCTAATTCAAGTGTTTTTAATCCCTATTCTCATGAATGATATCTAACACTTATATAAGTTAAATAAATAATTATATATATTTACTGTTGTATTAAATGTTAAATATAACAACAACTAAACATTTATTCTACTAAGTGATATCTGATCAAGCTAAACTCAACAAGGAGTTTTGTTTTAAGATATACACAATTTTTAATATAATCTGTCTCATAAAGTTTGACAAACTTTTACGTTATTTATTAGGTTATTGCAAAGCTCCACGTTTTTTTTTTCGTATTTGGGATCAACTATTTATAAGCAAATAAGTTGCTTATAATTAGCATACTTTGCGTTAAATGTTAAATATTAAATTATAATAATATTGCACTGAAAAGTACAATGTTATTTTGAAATGACTGACTAAAGGTTGAAAAAAAACATGCCTCACATTTGGTTGAAAATTTTTTTTCGTCTTTTACATTTCAAATGATACAAATTCATCCCTTACATTTGGTTGAAAAAAAAATTTCGTCCCTTACATTAAAATATTGTACCAAATTGGTCATTTCATCATTTCTGTTAAAAAAAGATATCTGAATGGATTGAATGACTAATTTGATACGCTAATTTGATACGCTATTTTAATGTGAATGACGAATTTACAACATTAATTTGAAATGTGAGGGATTGAAAAAAAAAATTAAACAAATGTAAGAGATGAATTTGCATCGTTTGAAATTTTAAGGATGAAAAAAGTTTTTCAAACAAATGTGATAGATATTTTTTTACAAATTTTCCATAACTAAAAGTATTAAAAATTATAGCCATACAAAAGTAAGGTTAATTTGTTCATCACAAACAACAAAAATCAAAATGTTAATTGATGTGATCACAAAAACTCACAAGTGAAAACGATCGTCACGGGCACTACAATTCGAGTGCCCACTTACATTGCAATTCGAGTTGACTAAACAGCCTACTTGCAAAATGAATGATGGGATGGTTTCTAAGAGTTTCTTTCAATGGTTAAATTGGTGAGGGAATTATTGTTCGAATAATATAATCAGCATATAACTTTAGAAGTAAAAGGCTTCTAAAGTAAAGTGTTTGAGAAAAAACAAAAGAGCTTAGAAGCAGTTTGAGCAAAATATATATATATAACTTTAGAAGTAAAGTGTATAACTCGTAACTTCTTGTAAAAGTATAATACTAGCCATTGGTTAGATGAAAAAAAAGTAAGAGAAAAATAATATTGTGAATGTTACAAGAATGGAGTAAACACGATGGAGTTTTCTTAGATTAGAGCAATTATTAGGAAAAATTAAATTACTCGATCCAATTTTATTTTTGTTAATAGCGAATGTTTGATTGTGTAAACTTGCTTAGATAGTCAATTTGTAATGATGAACATGTTTTATGTGGGAGATTTTTATTTCTTTTGATAATGAACAACGAAAGAATTTTTTTTGTACCGCCTGGTTAGAGTGATTCTTAATCAGTCAATTAGAGTATATTTACTTTAGAGTAAATTACACAAATCGTCCCTTAATTTAGAGGTTAATTTCGAATTTCTTCATCAACTTCAAAATGTTCTATTTTAGTCACACATCTTGCATTTTGAGTTTTAAATAGTCCTCTGTCTGTTTTTCGTCCATGCGTAGACACATTATGTCTCATGTGCATGACACTTGACAAATCAAAGGGCAAGATGAATCAATTTCATTTATCATTTATTTATTTTATAGTATGTTTTATTTATTTCATGGTTATTGTTCCTTAACTACATCTTTTTTTTGTCATGTGTTATGCACGTGAGAGACGTAATCTGTCTATACATGGACGAAAAACAGATCGAGAACGATTTAAAACTTAAAATACAAGATGAGGGGTTAAAATGGAACGTTTTGAAGTTGATGGACAAATTCGAAATCAACCTCTAAGTTAAAAGACGATCGTTGTAATTATTCCTTTACTTTATTCATTAATAAAATGATCGTTGCATTAGTACACATGTCACTTTGCTTTTATATAATATCACTAACATCCCTTTTTACTCGGAGCCTCTTTCTCACCCAAACGAAATGTGAGTCATTTAATTTAATAGGGTAAATGACCCCAATGGTTTTTCAACTTTGGGGTTGGTTACGTTTTAATCCCTATTCTTTCAAAAATTTCATTATGATCCCTTAACTTAGATTTTGTAATGTGAATAGTCCCTAATCCATTTTCTATCTACTTGTGTAACGGTTCTATTTCATTATGATCCCTTAACTTGGATTTTGTAATGTGAATAGTCCCCAATCCATTTCCATCTACTTGTGTAATGGTTCTATTAATCATGTGTTGTGCATAAAACAACATAGGGTACACATGTGAGTGAAAACCTATGTGTGTAATCGTTACACAAGTGGATAAAAAATTGATTGGGATAATAAAATTTTTGAAAGAATGGAGATCAAAACGTAACAAACCCCAAAGTTGAGGGACCATTGAAGTCATTTAATCTAATATATAATAAGGTCATTTTTTTTAAAACAATATGATGGAGTACGTTTTTTCACTAATTAGTAACTCTATTTAGAATTCTATCACCATTCATTTGGTTATCTATCCTTAACTAATGTTAATTTGGGAGACCATGAGAAACTGTCTCATATATGTGACATATACGCACTAGTATTTTATTTATTTGCGTATAAAATATCAATACTTTGCACTATTTAAGTATAAAGTATTAATATTTTTCACTATTCGCGTATAAAGCATGCATACTTTATTCATCCGCGTAATATTTTTACTGTTCACGTATAAAGTATGCATACTTTATTGATTCACGTAATATTTTCACTATTCGCGTATCAAAGTATGTATACTTTATTCATTCGTGTAAAATTTTCACTATTCGCTTTTAAAGTATCTATATTTTATTCATTTGTGTAACATTTTCACTATTTGCGTATAAAGTATGCATACTTTTTTCATTCGCGTAACATTTTCACTATTCACATATCAAAGTATGTATACTTTATTTGCGTAATATTTTCACTATTCACGTATCAAAGTATGCATACTTTATTCATTCGCGTAATATTTTTACTATTCACGTATTACTTTTCACTATACACAGAAATTATGCATACTTCATATAGAAAGTGCACTACACGTGCGCGTGAAGCGTGTCATTAGTCCCGTCACATATATAAATCGGTCGCACATGAGTTTTTGCGTATGAAATATGAAATCTTAAATAATTACGGTTTTGTTTAGATGTGGTATTTTTTGATTTTATGATTTAACTTTTTTATTGAGATTTGTTATGAGAAAAAACTGTTTAAAATTTATCATGATCATCCTAATAAACTTTGTGTCAAGCACCAATAATTGAATGCCATGTAAGCATTTTTTTTCATGTTCACCATAATAATAATAATACACCCCAATTATACATATAATTAACTAAAACTTTAAAACACCATAATTAACTAAAATTTACCGTGAGAAAAAAATTAAACAAAACTAAGATAATAAATCTCTCTACTCCAACATAACATCGTCATAAAAATAGAGATGTGAAAATTATCATATTTTATCATGTTCAATGTACAAAATGGCTCTAGTTTCACTAAAACCAGGATTAAAGTCACATCATAGAGTTACTCACATTTGAGTTAGGGCTTAATAATTGTAGATTTAATTTTAGTGATATTTATTTTTTTAATCCGTGATTTTACTGATTTGAACATTGGACAAAATAAAGACATGATAGTTTTAGATAGATGATATGGATGAGTTATGGAAGGATTTATCATCTTAGCACAGTTTAATTTTTTTTCAACAAATTTAGTGTTTTAAGGGTTTTAGTTAATTATATGGTATAAATGGAGTTTACTATTATTATGGTGAAACACTAAAAAAATGCTTACCTGACATTTAATGATTGATGCATGATAAAGTATTTATCATATTGATCTTGATAAACTTTACACAGGAGAAATTTTGTTTTTAAAAGTATTTGGATTAATGAATTTGTTTTGTTGAGATTTGTATGCGAGAATTTTTTATTAATAAAATTTTAAAATTCAAAATTTAATTAATATTTTATGATTTTTTTAAAAATTTTATTAGGAAGAATCGTTTATTATTAAAAATTTAATATTTTTATTTCTAAAAAAATATTGTAGTAAAAAATAATTATTTTAGCATTATTTTTTGTTTTAAAAATTTCGACAGAAAAAAATGGATAAAACAAAGAAATCAAATTGAATTTACGAGAATAACCACTAAAACATCAACAAATAGACATACCGTAAGTGACTGAATTTTAAATGTCTAAATCTTAATACTGAAATAATTAAAATTATTTCATAAACATATTAATATGATAGTTGAATGATTCAAATATTAAGATTATTTTCAATTATTTATTTTCACAATAAATACGCAGTACATTACTTTTTAAACAACTAATCAAAATTATTATAAAAAATGTATGCCATATAATTTTGTAAAAAGATAAAAATTACAAAATTTCATAATGTTGAGCATAAAAATATTATTATAGAAATGCATATATTTGTAACTTTTACATATTCATGCATGGTGCCCTACTACATTAGTTCATATTTTAATTTAAAATTTTAAAAATATAGTTCTTAATTAACCAAAACTTAATTTAAAAAAAGGAGAATGTAGAAAAGATTAATCAAATTCTAAACTATAAAAAATCCTTTATCCAATCAAGTATAAAACAACAACAACAATAACTAAGGCTTCATTTGGATGGGTTATTTTTGGGTTTTATGATGCAATCTTTTTTCTTGAAATTTGTCATAAGAAAAGAAAATTTTGAGAGTGTTTGGAATGATGATTTTGTTTTGTTGGAATTTGTATTAGGGGATTTTTTATTAATAAAATTTTAAAATTTAAATTTGAATTAATATTTTATGAGTTTATTTTAGTGGGAATTGTGTTAGGAAGAATGGTTTATTATTAAAAATTAAAAATTCAAATCAATTTCAAATTTAATATTTTATTTATAAAAAAATACTGTAACAAAAATAATTACTGTAGTATTATTCTTGTTTTTACAAATTTTAGTAGAAAAACTAAACAAAATAAATGGGTCATTTTGCATTTGTGAAATAAATCACTAAAAGGCATGAAACCAAATAGAGCCTAAGTATTTATCCTGCTATGTGGTTTATCCAATCAAGTATATTGAATAAAAAATATTAAAATATAGAAGCAATGTATATTAAATAAAAATATTAAAATATAAAAGGAATGTATATTGAATAAAAATATTAAAATATAAAATGAAAAAAGAAAGTATTTTGAATAAAAATATTAGAATATAGAAGGAAGGAAGAAATTGAGATGGTAAAAAGAATAGATTGATGAGATATTATAAATATAGATAATTATAGTATACTAAATTTTATTTTAAAACCTTACGTTTGAGCGTTTATTCAAATTAAGTAATTAGTTAGATCTTATCGCTTAAAATAAAAAAAGATTGCCGACAGATTGATGAGATATTATGAATATAGATAATTATAGTATACTAAATTTTATTTTAAAACCTTACGTTTAAGCGTTTATTCAAATTAAGTAATTAGTTAGATCTTATCGCTTAAAATAAAAAAAAATTGCCTACATTTTCATAGACTCTTAACTCATTAAAATATTCAACTTCTAGGGCCTGTTTGAATCAATTAATTTTCATACAAGAAGTAATTAAACTTGTTTGATAAACACATATTGCGCATTTTAATAAATTAAGAGATATGATAAAATGATGATAGATTTTTAAACGATAAAATTTGGTTTAATTTACTTAATTTGAAAGTATAGTCAACTATAGAGTTTTAAAATATTTTTAATAACATAATTAACACGTTTAAATTTTTTTTCTTTTTGCACGTAATTACACACACTACACATATTTACATACATTATATATGTATATATATATATATATATTTCATACACTGTATATATTTACACATACTTCACATATTATACACATTTAAACATGTTTATATACACTAAACAAATTTTCCCAAACTATATATATTTACACATATTTGTATATACTACACAAATTTTTACACATTACATATATTTACATATACTACACAAATTATATACACTACATATATTTATACACACTACACATATTTACACACACTATACATATTTACACACACTACATATATTTTCACATATTACAAGTATTTACGCACACTACATATATTTATACATACTATATAAATTCTTATACACGACATATTTTCACATATTATATTTTCAAATGTGAAAATCAGTTGGATTATTAAATAGATAAAATTAATGAATTCAACCATTTATTAGTTTCAAATTTCAAATTTTAAATTTAGTCAATTTTCAGTTTTATCATATGGGTCCTTAGTTTTCAAATATACTTATTTGATCAAGGTTTAAATCAATTAATTTACAAATCTGAACTTAATTATAAAAACATATGTGTCAAATTCTAGTTAGTTAGTGGTATGTTTATTGATGTGTAAGGTTGGGGTTTATTTGTACAAAAATATAAATAAATTGAGTCTACAGTTAAGATGTGTTTCACGTCAAAAGCCATACGATTTAATAGTTGATAGAATTGTTGCCTCAAAATTTTTACATTTTTGTTTCCATGTGTTATTCAATAAGCATTACAGTATAACAAAACTTTTGTTATCTTGTAGTCCTAGTTTTTTGCTTTTACAAAAAAGCATACAACTTTTTGTTTCACAAAATTTGTTCTTGAATAAGCTTTGCTGCTTGTAACTTTTTGGGCAAAATATATATTTTTATTGGCACTACTACAAAATGGCGAATTTAAACCGCCCCTTTTAGAGCGGTTAAACATAACCCGCTCTAATTTATAAAAACGCGGTGGCATTATCGTAATATTAAACAAGAATTTGCACTTTTTCGGACTTTCTAGACCGGTTGCACTTGAACTGTGTTAGAAAAGTGAAAATTTTCATTTTCTAACACGGTTAAAAGTTTAACCGTTCTAGAAAACTGAAATTTTTGGTTATTTAGTACGGTTAGCGTGTAACCGGTGTAAATAAGTAGTGTAACAGGGACCACTCATTTTCGCTTCTGCTCAAACTTCAGTAAGTTTATCCTTCCGGCGAAGAACAACGAATTTTTTACAAAAAGCTACGCACGAACTCTTTTTGAAGGCCAAATCAGAACAGCAGCAAATTATAACAGCCATCTGAGGTAAGCCAGTTAGCCTGTTATATTGATCCATTGCATAATACAAATTTATTAATTATTACTGATTCTGTCCTTCATTGAATTTATGGTAGTAAATATTCATAGCAAAGTCGATTTGCCCCAAATATTCAACAGGAATTGATGATGGAAGACGAAAAAACTTCTTCCGAAGAAGTAAATATTATACAAGATTCTTTATCTCCAGAATCAATAGAAGCAAATGACCAACCAGATAACATCAATCTCCATATTGATGATGGACTTGAGTTGAATAAGATATACTTTGAGGAAGGAGAGCTAGATGCCGACCCAGAGATCCAAAAAGAGGTTGTAACTATGCTGAAGATTATGTATCCGAAATTTTTCTAATCTGAAAATGTACTAATCATGTAGAAGTTTTATCAATTACCTTGTTTCTATGTTAGTTAATTCCTAGCATATCAATTACCTTGTTTCTAATCTGAACAATGTATTAGCCTTTATACGTCTATTAATATTGTGATCTTATCATCTTCTCTAAAATGTTTGACTGGTGAGTAGTATAGAATAAGACGAATGAGGCTAATTATTGTAAAAAAGTTACCGAAATTCTAACTGATCGATACATTAGGAAAACGCAACCTTTCTAAAACGGTTACTTTATAACCGTGTTAGAAACTGCATAGGGCCGGTCGCATTTTTTCAATAAGAAATAGGCAAACGCAAACTTTCTAACACGGTTACACTATAACCGTGTTAGAAACTACAGCATATATAATTTAAAACGGTTTATTTGAAACGGTTATTGATAACCTGTTTTAGATAATTGGGAGGTTCGCAAACTTTCTAAAACGGTTACATTATACCCGTCTTACAAAAACTCTTGATGTCAGTTTCTAAAACGGTTAGGGAGACAACCGTTTTAGAAACTGATATCATCTCCTTTTTAAGAACGGTTTCTAACTAACCGTTTTAGAAAACGTACCCATAAAAACCTCCCCCAGCATTTTCAGGTCCTGTAGAACAGATATGGGTATCGATGTGCAACTCTGAAGATTGAAAAATCGAGCGGCGGGCTTATGTAGAAAGATACAACTACTTGCATTAAGTTCTACCCAACTTTGAGAGGTTATATATTCTTTACATTCTTCGATATTGCTTCTCATTTGATAAACCGCATGTTGTCATGACTTTTGTATTTCAGACATTTTTTTGTGGGATTGAAAATTTCGTGTTGATTTGAATAATGATCGATATATGCTTCTTAATGTGTTAATATTAATTTGATACATGCATGTAGTGATATATTTCCATAATAAATTGCACATTTATTCACTTATTTGACATAATGTTTGTTCCATTCAATTAAAATACATAATGTTCTTATGAAGTATGCATTCTATTCGGTTGGGTTTCTTATTATAAATCATGTCTTTTTATAATTTACAGTTTACTAAAGTAATGGACCGCAAAGATATACTATTTGGTGATCGGACAACAGATGCTTTTGAACATAAGGTTGAGAAATTTTATTGAATTTGTTTTTAAGGATGTTAAGTTCGTATATTGCCCGTGTAAAGATTGTAAAAATTTTGCCGTATACGACAACCCTAATACGATACGGGACCATTTATATCGTAGAAGATTTGATCCTGGGTCTAAAATTTGGAGATGGCACGGTGAGAGTGGAAGTTCATCAATTCAAGAAAATCATGAAGCAAATGATGATGAACCAATTAAGAAGGATCGATTGGATGACATGATGGATGATGTGGTCGGTGGTTTTGGTGATAAGCCCGAAGTGCTTGCTTCCCTATTAACTGATAGAGAAAAGCCTCTTTATCCTGGGTGTACAAAGTACACACGGTTGTCTGGAGTTTTGAAATTGTACCATCTGAAAGCGGCAAATGGGTGGACTGATACAAGTTTTACAGCTTTATTGAAGTTACTGAAGGACATATTACCGGATGGTAATGAATTGCCGGATCGCATTTATGAGGCTAAAAAAATTATGTGTCCTTTGGGCATGGAGTATAAAAGGATACATGCTTGCCCAAATGATTGCATACTGTTCAGAAATGAGTACGAGAAACTACAGGTATGTCCTAAGTGTCAGACATCTCGTTTTAAAAAAACTTTATCTTCTGTCGATGGTCATGCACTGAGGAAAGCTTCTCCAGCAAAAGTATTATGGTATCTCCCTATAATACCGCGATTTAAACGATTGTTTGCCAATTCAGAAGATGCTAAAAATTTGACATGGTATGCAAATCGGATTATTCCCATGGAAGACAAGATGATAAGGCATCCTGCTGACTCGGATCAGTGGAAAAAGATTGATTCAATGTATCCGTCATTCGGTAGAGAGACAAGAAATTTGAGACTGGGTTTGTGTACAGATGGGATGAATCCTTATGGCCCATGAATGATGAATTGCAAAATGCACACCTTTACATCATTCGCAACTCTGAAGAAGTAGTGCCATATGTGACGGCTCATATGAGTCAAATAAAAGAGTGTAATCGGGGATGGACTGACAAAGATGTGCTCAATGAACACAATCGGACCTTTGTCAACTGGTTCAGTAGTACTATTGCTGAGGGGGAAACAGTGTCAGAGACGTTGAGGTGGTTAGCATATAAGCCCAACCATGTTGTGTTATCATATTTGGGTCATGACATAAATGGATTTTCATTTGCTATCAAGAGTCAAGATGCTCAGAGTACAACGCAAAATAGTGGGGTTACATTAGTGTCTGAGGCATTACATGTGGCTAGTTCGAAGGATAAAAATCCAGTATATACCAATATGTCCTATTATGGGGTGATAGAGGAGATATGGGAGCTTGACTATGTTAAATTCAAAGTACCCGTATTCAAGTGCAAGTGGGTTGAGAACAACAATGGCGTTCGAATTGATGAATTGGGATTTACGCTTGTTGACTTGAATCGAGAAGGTTTCAAGGGGGAACCATTCATACTTGCATCTCAGGCAAAACAGGTGTTTTATGTCACTGATCCTTGTGATAAAAAATGGTCCGTTGTTCTACAAGGAAAGAAACAAAACTTTGGGGTTGAGATTGATAATGATGTGAGTAATGAAGTGCCACCATTTTCCTTAGGTGTACCCACAGTTCAACCTGTTGAAGAGGATCGTAATATGGATGAATTTATTCTTCGTACTGACCATCTGGAAGGCATATGGGTTGACGATCCATTTTCTAAGAAAAGAAAGACAACTTCTTGAAATTTTTTGAATTATAATTTGGCTTGTTAGTAGTTACTCTTTTATGTGTGTATATTTCATAAATGGTCGCGGATATTGGATCTATTGAAAGCGTCCGATTATTTCATTCAGTTGCTTGAAAATTATGAAGATATGTTCAACAAAATTAATTTCAAAAACCCAATTATATATAATGAACTTTATGCAGTTCAGTTTTGAATATTTTTCTAATTTTCTCACTTCAAAGCAGGTGAATTACCCCTAATTAATACACGTAATTGGGCAGTTATTTTTTCCCTTTCTAGAACGGGTGTTAATTAACCGTTCTAAAAAACTTAAATTTGTAATTATTTAGTACGGTTAGCGTGTAACCGTGTTAGAAAACTGAAATTTTTTCCCTTTCTAAAACGGGTGTCAATTAACCGTTCTAGAAAACTGAATTTTTTTACATATTTAGTACGGTCAGCGTGTAACCGTGTTAGAAAACTGAAATTTTTTTACCTTTCTAAAACGGGTGTCAATTAACCGTTCTAGAAAACTGGTTCGAATACATATTTAGTACGGTATGCGTGTAACCGTGTTAGAAAACTGAAATTTTTTTACCTTTCTAAAACGGGTGTCAATTAACCGTTCTAGAAAACTGAAATTTTTTCACTTATTTAGTACGGTTAGCGTATGACCGTGTTAGAAAACTGAAATTGTTTTCCTTTCTAGAACGGGTGTCAATTAACCGTTCTAGAAAAGTGAAAATTTTTCACTTATTTAGTACGGTTAGCATGTAACCGTGTTAGAAAACTGAAATTGTTTCCCTATCTAGAACGGGTGTCAATTAACCGTGTTAGATAAGTGACATTTTTTTCCTTTTCTAATACGGCTGTCGAATAATAGTTCTACCTTTTACATACAACCAACTCAAAAATATTTGAAACACTTCTCTATTCTGATTTGGCGCAAAGAACATTACCCGTTCGCCACCCATCCCAACCTTTGCCGGCGCCGTCGCCTTCCCCATCGTCGCCTAAGTCTCCGTCGCCGCGTGACCGTGAGGATTTTTAAATTATGTTTAAATTATGTAGCAGATTTTTTCCCAAAATTAAGAACTATATGTGCACCTTTATATCAAAGATTACAAAAGAATCCACCTGCATGGACAAATAAACATACTAAGATAGTACAAGAAGCAAAAAAGAAAATCAAGTCTTTACCTTGTTTAGGTATTCCTCATCCTGATGCATTCATGATAGTAGAAACAGATGCCTCAGAAATAGGATATGGAGGTATTCTGAAACAAAAATTAAACAACAAAATAGAATTAGTTCGGTATACTTCAAAAGTATGGATAGGAGCTCAAAAAAATTATTCAACAGTCAAAAAAGAAATTTTAGCTATAGTTTTATGTATTTCTAAATTTCAAGATGATTTATATAATAAGAAATTTTTATTAAAAGTAGATTGTAAATCAGCAAAAGATATTTTACAAAAGGATATTCAAAATTTAGTGTCTAAACAAATATTTGCTAGATGGCAAGGAATTTTATCTATTTTTGATTTTGATATAGAATATATAAAAGGAGAAGAAAATTCATTACCTGATTTTTTGACTCGGGAATTTCTTACAGGTAAGCAGGAGAATGTCACAGAATTCAGAGCTAAAGCATATATTAAATATTCTGGTGCATCCGATATTTTAATTTTCTTTGGATTTCCTTGAGCATCTCTTACTATATTTCCATTAACATCTAATTCATCTTCTTCAATTGTATGTTCTATTACTTCATTTCGTTGATCTTTTGTTATCTACTGTTCTTGCCTTGGTGTCCATGTCATGGCGTTTTTTAATAAAAGCCATTAATTGATGTCTTGATGGCAGCTGAACTTCCTGCAGAAAAATTGTTAATATTAAACTTTTTCTTTCTTTTTTCTTTCTTTTTTTTTTTTTTTTTCTTTCTTTTTCTTTCTTTTTTCTTTTTTTTTTTTTTTTTTTTTTTTTTTTTTTTTAATATTCGAAGGGATCCTGAGCCATAGGTCCTCCGAAGTAATCTTCTTGAACTGAGCTTTGTGTGGATTCTAAAGAAACTTGTGTTTGATTCTGTTTTTTCATGTTCTTGAATGCTAAAAATTGTTGAAATTCTTCCCATGCTTCGTTATTGGATTCCTCTGTCTTCGGAATGTTTGGGTTCTTTGGAATTGACTGAGTTTTTGGGATCTGCTGGTTTGGGCTTGAATTTTGTGCATTATTAATCCATATTGTTGTTCCTGTCTCAAAATATCTTTTTACCGCCTGTTCACAGCAGCTTGATGGATCAAATTTTTCCCACCATTTAATCTTGAATTGCCTTACTAAGGACATTGGTTTGGGCTTTGGATGGGCTTGAATAATTTGGAATTGCCAACACCAAATCCAGGGGACTCTGAGCTCACAATGGAATTGAACTTCTCTCATATACAGTTGCATACTGGATTCAGAATTGAACTTTTTGAGACCTTCTTTTGCTTTGAGTGGCAGAATACTTTCTTCAATTTGTATATCTGGAGGTGTTAGTTTTGGATAATAATTTTTTCGTTGATACGGTGCATAATTTGTTTTTCTGTAATTATAATTTTTTCTTCTATATTGTTTTCTAATTCTATTTATATTATCATCTTGTAGTTCATCTTCAATTTCTTCTATTATATCTTTAATTTCATTTGAATCACTACTGCTACTATCATCTGTTTGTATTAATATATTTTCTTCAATATTTTGTATATTATCTGTAGATTCTGTACTAGTACTAGGTTTTGTTTCTTGTAACTTTTTTAATATTTTATTTAATGTATCATTATTATCTCTTTGCGGGAGTTGAATATCATTTATTTGAAAATGAGGTTTAAATACTATTCAATTACTCTCTAACGTAGCTATTAAAAAATATAGAGAACTAGGATTTAAATATATTCAATATAATTTCACTTATTTGACATAATGTTTGTTCCATTCAATTAAAATACATAATGTTCTTATGAAGTATGCATTCTATTCGGTTGGGTTTCTTATTATAAATCATGTCTTTTTATAATTTACAGTTTACTAAAGTAATGGACCGCAAAGATATACTATTTGGTGATCGGACAACAGATGCTTTTGAACATAAGGTTGAGAAATTTTATTGAATTTGTTTTTAAGGATGTTAAGTTCGTATATTGCCCGTGTAAAGATTGTAAAAATTTTGCCGTATACGACAACCCTAATACGATACGGGACCATTTATATCGTAGAAGATTTGATCCTGGGTCTAAAATTTGGAGATGGCACGGTGAGAGTGGAAGTTCATCAATTCAAGAAAATCATGAAGCAAATGATGATGAACCAATTAAGAAGGATCGATTGGATGACATGATGGATGATGTGGTCGGTGGTTTTGGTGATAAGCCCGAAGTGCTTGCTTCCCTATTAACTGATAGAGAAAAGCCTCTTTATCCTGGGTGTACAAAGTACACACGGTTGTCTGGAGTTTTGAAATTGTACCATCTGAAAGCGGCAAATGGGTGGACTGATACAAGTTTTACAGCTTTATTGAAGTTACTGAAGGACATATTACCGGATGGTAATGAATTGCCGGATCGCATTTATGAGGCTAAAAAAATTATGTGTCCTTTGGGCATGGAGTATAAAAGGATACATGCTTGCCCAAATGATTGCATACTGTTCAGAAATGAGTACGAGAAACTACAGGTATGTCCTAAGTGTCAGACATCTCGTTTCAAAAAAACTTTATCTTCTGTCGATGGTCATGCACTGAGGAAAGCTTCTCCAGCAAAAGTATTATGGTATCTCCCTATAATACCGCGATTTAAACGATTGTTTGCCAATTCAGAAGATGCTAAAAATTTGACATGGTATGCAAATCGGATTATTCCCATGGAAGACAAGATGATAAGGCATCCTGCTGACTCGGATCAGTGGAAAAAGATTGATTCAATGTATCCGTCATTCGGTAGAGAGACAAGAAATTTGAGACTGGGTTTGTGTACAGATGGGATGAATCCTTATGGCCCATGAATGATGAATTGCAAAATGCACACCTTTACATCATTCGCAACTCTGAAGAAGTAGTGCCATATGTGACGGCTCATATGAGTCAAATAAAAGAGTGTAATCGGGGATGGACTGACAAAGATGTGCTCAATGAACACAATCGGACCTTTGTCAACTGGTTCAGTAGTACTATTGCTGAGGGGGAAACAGTGTCAGAGACGTTGAGGTGGTTAGCATATAAGCCCAACCATGTTGTGTTATCATATTTGGGTCATGACATAAATGGATTTTCATTTGCTATCAAGAGTCAAGATGCTCAGAGTACAACGCAAAATAGTGGGGTTACATTAGTGTCTGAGGCATTACATGTGGCTAGTTCGAAGGATAAAAATCCAGTATATACCAATATGTCCTATTATGGGGTGATAGAGGAGATATGGGAGCTTGACTATGTTAAATTCAAAGTACCCGTATTCAAGTGCAAGTGGGTTGAGAACAACAATGGCGTTCGAATTGATGAATTGGGATTTACGCTTGTTGACTTGAATCGAGAAGGTTTCAAGGGGGAACCATTCATACTTGCATCTCAGGCAAAACAGGTGTTTTATGTCACTGATCCTTGTGATAAAAAATGGTCCGTTGTTCTACAAGGAAAGAAACAAAACTTTGGGGTTGAGATTGATAATGATGTGAGTAATGAAGTGCCACCATTTTCCTTAGGTGTACCCACAGTTCAACCTGTTGAAGAGGATCGTAATATGGATGAATTTATTCTTCGTACTGACCATCTGGAAGGCATATGGGTTGACGATCCATTTTCTAAGAAAAGAAAGACAACTTCTTGAAATTTTTTGAATTATAATTTGGCTTGTTAGTAGTTACTCTTTTATGTGTGTATATTTCATAAATGGTCGCGGATATTGGATCTATTGAAAGCGTCCGATTATTTCATTCAGTTGCTTGAAAATTATGAAGATATGTTCAACAAAATTAATTTCAAAAACCCAATTATATATAATGAACTTTATGCAGTTCAGTTTTGAATATTTTTCTAATTTTCTCACTTCAAAGCAGGTGAATTACCCCTAATTAATACACGTAATTGGGCAGTTATTTTTTCCCTTTCTAGAACGGGTGTTAATTAACCGTTCTAAAAAACTTAAATTTGTAATTATTTAGTACGGTTAGCGTGTAACCGTGTTAGAAAACTGAAATTTTTTCCCTTTCTAAAACGGGTGTCAATTAACCGTTCTAGAAAACTGAATTTTTTTACATATTTAGTACGGTCAGCGTGTAACCGTGTTAGAAAACTGAAATTTTTTTACCTTTCTAAAACGGGTGTCAATTAACCGTTCTAGAAAACTGGTTCGAATACATATTTAGTACGGTATGCGTGTAACCGTGTTAGAAAACTGAAATTTTTTTACCTTTCTAAAACGGGTGTCAATTAACCGTTCTAGAAAACTGAAATTTTTTCACTTATTTAGTACGGTTAGCGTATGACCGTGTTAGAAAACTGAAATTGTTTTCCTTTCTAGAACGGGTGTCAATTAACCGTTCTAGAAAAGTGAAAATTTTTCACTTATTTAGTACGGTTAGCATGTAACCGTGTTAGAAAACTGAAATTGTTTCCCTATCTAGAACGGGTGTCAATTAACCGTGTTAGATAAGTGACATTTTTTTCCTTTTCTAATACGGCTGTCGAATAATAGTTCTACCTTTTACATACAACCAACTCAAAAATATTTGAAACACTTCTCTATTCTGATTTGGCGCAAAGAACATCACCCGTTCGCCACCCATCCCAACCTTTGCCGGCGCCGTCGCCTTCCCCATCGTCGCCTAAGTCTCCGTCGCCGCGTGACCGTGAGGATTTTGCCGCCTTTCGCGCCGTCGCCAATCCCCCGAGGTCACCAAAGAGAGGTGAGTTCGGAATTTGGAAATACGGCATTAATTGGGGTTTTTTTTCGATTATGTTGCTGTGGGATAGAAAATGTGTTACAGTGTTTCGTTTAAGAACAACAAATTAGGGTTTGTGATAAAATGTTATTGTTAATGCTATTTTCAGAGATGGTGGTGTTTAGAACCAAATTTAAGATGGATGTTGTTTTTGATGCAATTGCAATTGGTGTATTGTGATATATATGTAATGTAATGTAATGTATACTGGCTGCCCCTGCCCTAATATTGGCTATACCATTTTCTAACAAAACTTGTTTGTTTGTTCGTTTGTGTGATGTTGTTTTGGGAAACACAAGATTAATTGTTTATGGAGATGTTATTTGTTTGTTTGTTCACTTATTTGGTTGTTTTTTGCATTTTAGGACTGTTTGAAGACGTATGTAGATACATTACGTCGAAACCTGTGTTATTTGGATGATTTTTGGAACGTCCAACTGTTTGAGGCCAGTTTTGGGTTGATTATATCGACACTTCACTTTTTTGGTTGTTTTTTGCATTTTAGGACTGTTTTAATATGTATTTAGATACATTACGTCGAAACTTGTGTTATTTGGATGATTTTTGGAACGTTCAACTGTTTGAGGCCAGTTTTGGGTTGATTATGTCGACACTTCACTTTTTTGGTTGTTTTTTGTATTTTAGAACTGTTTTAATACGTATTTAGATACATTACGTCGAAACTTGTGTTATTTGGATGCTTTTTGGAACGTTCAACTGTTTGAGGCCTGTTTTGGGTTGATTATTTCGACACTTCACTTTTTTGGTTGTTTTTTGCATTTTAGGACTGTTTTAATACGTATTTAGATACATTACGTCGAAACTTGTGTTATTTGGATGATTTTTGGAACGTTCAACTGTTTGAGGCCAGTTTTGGGTTGATTATGTCGACACTTCACTTTTTTGGTTGTTTTTTGCATTTTAGGAATGTTTTAAGACGTATTTAGATACATTACGTCGAAACTTGTGTTATTTGGATGATTTTTGGAACGTTCAACTGTTTGAGGCCTGTTTTGGGTTGATTATGTCGACACTTCACATTTTTGGTTGTTTTTTGCATTTTAGGAATGTTTTAAGACGTATTTAGATACATTACGTCGAAACTTGTGTTATTTGGATGATTTTTGGAATGTTCAACTGTTTTAGGCCTGTTTTGGGTTGATTATGTCGACACTTCACTTATTTGGTTGTTTTTTACATTTTAGGACTGTTTTAAGCCTGTTTTGGGTTCATTACGGCGACACTTCACTTATTTCGTTGTTGTTTGCATTTTAGGACTGTTTTAGGACTTCTTCATGTTGATTAAGTGTAAACTTGGGTTATTTGGTTGGTTGTAGGAAATATCGAAGTGTTTTATGTTGAAATTAACTAACAACTTTTGGCTGTTCCGAAAACATTATAGTGTAATTTATTCAATGGGACCCAAAAAGCGCTCACGCACTCAGTCCAGAAATGATGAACCACAACAAGAAGATGGTAGGAAAGGGACAATTTGCAAAGAACTGTTGAATATGAGGACCACGGGGAAAAAATTACTATGGCGAACCCTTGAGATCAAGAGCGCGAACCCAAAGGATTAGCTTCATTGGATTGATGGCACGCAGTAAAGTAGATATTGTCAAATTCGAAGACTGGCCATCTGTTGAACAGCAGATAAAGGATAACATATGGGAAGAAGTAGTGGTATATGTTTTAGATTTTATTGCCTAAGTTAGAATTGGTTGTTTCAATAAAATAGGTTTTAATTGTTTTGTAGTTATATTTATATTAAGAATGTTATATCGTATTTGGTGTAGGCCACATTTGAATTTCAGCCCACAGAGGAACTAAAACGAAAGTGGTTATCAGCTGCGGGAGAACGTTGAAGGTCTTGGAAATCGAGCCTAAATCGATACATTTCTGGTTCGAAAAAGGGAAAAGACCCATGTGTAGATTACAAGTTTCTCAATAGGGATTCATGGAATTTATTCTGTACTACTCGATCCACTAAAGAATGGCAGGTAATGGAATTCTGTTTTATTTTTATATATTGTTAATTCAATCTTTAACAAATACACACTTACAATTTTGGTTGCTTTATTTTTTCAAATAGGTGCGGCGGAGTGCTAGTTTAGAGAGCTCCAATCAGAACAAACTCCGCCACACAATGTCTCGTGGTGGATATTCTTTGCTTGCCCACAAATTAAATGCTGAGAAATGGGAGAAAAAAATACAGATGAATATTGAGAAAGGTATGGCCGAGGAGGAGGCACGCGCGACAACTTCACCACCTTCACCAATTCCCCGCCATGTGCTATTTAAAGAAGGGCACAAAAAGAAGAGTGGTGAATACTCGACAGACGAGGCCAGAAATGTTAGCAGTGTTATTGTAAGTATAATTCACCAATTTCCACATTGAACTATATAGTTTTATATAGTTTATAAAATGTCATTACAAACTGAGGAATGTTATTGCAATTATATTTAGGATGATTTGACGCTGCGCGAAAGTCAAGGAGAGACAGTTGCGTCAAGAAAAGAAGACATTCTTGTTGTAGTGACGGGGAAAAAGGATCACCCCTGCCGTATTAGAGGTGTTGGTGGTCGGAAGCGAGTGCAAGAAGTCTTTGGATCCCCGGCCTCTACCAATACTGAGATCAAAAACCCGTCAGCGGAGCTATTGGAATGCAAGGAGGAGCTCCGATTTTGGGCAGACGCGGTCAAAGAAATATTTCAGGCAATGGGTAAGCCAGTTCCAGTTTATAAAAAGGGACGGTCTAAGGCTGACACGAGCGATACGAGCCACACAGTTGAATCAGCCATGAACCTGAACGCCCAAAAGGATCCGACGCCTGTGACAGTGGGAGATGAAGTCTTGATTGAGCAAGTTGTGAGTTGTTCCAGTTCGTGCAATCCAGATTCACTCGGAGATTTTCAGGTAATGTATGCATTTTTTTTTATACACGTGGCTTTAAGAATTATTTTATCCTTGTATAATTTATGTTATTATTGAATTTTATAGTAGGACAGAGCTGAAGTTCAACTGTTTGTTAACAATGAACTTGAAGAGAGGTGTTTTGTGGCCACCGGCAGAGCGTATACTTTATCACTTCATCATGGAAAAGAGGTAACGGCTGATAAAGTGAGAGTCACCATATTGACCTAGCATGTTGCCAATGCTTTGGTACCATTTCCGGACGATGAGGCCACGACAGTGGGGGGAGCAGTCGGACAGATTTTGCTATGGCCTAGATCACTAGTTGAGCTTAGTTCAGGGCTATACGTTCAGGTTTTAATAGGATCCATAATAGTATTTAATACCTTACAACTGTCAATCTTTCCAATTACACTACAATTTTTTCGCAGGTGCCGAAGAAAGGGAGGAAAGGTTATACTCCCAAAAAGGCAAAGCAAACCCCTAAGCCCCAAACTTCGAAAGATGCCCACACAGAAGAAAAACAAGATGCAATTTCAAAATTGAAGGGCTCTTTACGACAGTTATATGACCTGGTACAAAACCATGATAATGACATTGTTTACACAATACAGATGATACCAGAAATTGTGGGCCATGCATATGATCTATATATATCAAAGGAGAGCCTAAACGAATTTTTTAGGTTCGACAAGGTCACAAGTAATTGCATGCAAGTGTTCATTAAGTAAGTTAGAATTTATTGCAATACTTTACATATATATTTTGCAATTTCCATTTTGTTTACACACTCTACAGATTAATGAACTTGACTGTTATGTTTGTTTAATGTATTGTGTATAGGGCACTTTATACATTGGCTAATGAACTGGGTCAGACTGAAGTAGGGTTCATATCCCCAAACCATATAGTCAAACTTGGGAATAATGACACGGATAGGGCACAATATATGGCATCAGCCATGAAGAATAGCAAGAACAGCATCTACCTTGCGCCATATTTTCTAAGGTAATTCAACTTATGGCGAATTAATTTACTGTCAATCTTATAATGAATTTAATAATTGATATATATGTTGCATTTTCTTAAACAGTGATCAATGGATGTTAATGGCCATAATGCCACGGGATATGTCTGTTTATTGGTTTGATCCTGTACATTCGGAACCCCGAGACGATGCTAAGTTATTAATGAACACGTAGGTTATATTTGTGATTAACTTTTTAAAATATTATAATATGACACGCATTATTACTTGTTCATACACGTGGAGAGTTGATGCCGGTTTTTGCTTCTTTTTCGTTTTGCAGCTTTGCGAGGTTATATAATTCTATGTGTGAAGAAAGCTCAACCACAGAAACAGAAATTAATTGGATAGAGCTTAAAGTAAACTTCTGTTATTTTGTCAACTTGTTATATATTCGTAAGAAAATTTATTATCTGAAAAAGTGATTTTTTTTGTTTGTAGCACAAGAGGCAAAGGGGAGATTGGGAGTGTGGATATTATGTCATGTGCTATATACGAATGATCGCACTCTATCCGGGCATAGATCACTTGAGTCTGACCATGGTATTCGGCTTGTTTTTCAATTTCATTATTAATGGTTGCATGTGTTATTATAATTTTCTTAATATCTCAATCAACTACAATGAACTATTGTTTTTTTAATGTTTTAGCTCTTCAAGAAGGACGCGAAACCATTTCCAAACAAAGATTTGGAGGAGGTTCGAGAAATATGGGGCAAGTTTGCAATGAAATGTGAGCTCAAAGCATTCGCAATTGAATAGATTTCACTACTACAAGTTTGATAGAACATACTTGCAATTATGTACTGTTTTTCATTCATTACTATATATGATAGTATTTTTTTCTGTAGATAATAGTGTATTTGTTGTATATATATAGTTTATTTCTTGTATGTACGGCAATTGTTTTTTCAATTTGAAATGGATGTGTTATTCATATGTATGCTGTGTTGCGAACTTTAGGGAGCAGTCAATTATAAGAAAAAGTTCGAATAATATATATTTGATGTGTTATTCATGGTCAGTGTTAAAAAACTGCCTTTTAACACCGTTCGTGAACCGTGTTAAAAAATATACTTTTAAGAACGGTTCATGAACCGTGTTAGAAAACAGACTTTTAAGAACGGTTCATGAACCGTGTTAGAAAACACACTTTTAAGAACGGTTTATAAACCGCGTTAGAAAACAGACTTTTAAGAACGGTTCATAAACCGCGTTAGAAAACAGACTTTTAAGAACGGTTCATCAACCGTGGTAGAAAATAGACGTATAAGATTGGTTCATCAACCGTGTTAAAAATGATTTTAAAGACGGTTAACTTAAAATATCTAGAACGGTTATAAACCGTTGTGAAAAAATACTATTAAGAACGGTTTCTTAACCGTTTTAAAAAATGTAGGACTTTCTAGAACGCCCATATCTAAGACGGTTAGGAAAATTAAAAATCCGTTTTAAATAATTCATAATAACCGTTTTAGAAAGTGATTTTTGTAGTAGTGTGGTTTGATTAATTCGAATTTACAAGTTGTATAAGAGCATTGGTAGTTATTTAGTAGGCATGGTAGAAAGAAATATAATTGTATTGTTTTCAAACTTACAAGAAAGTAAGAGTGTGAAGCACGGGAATGCCAGAAAGATATTGGATGATTAATAACTACTAATTTATCAGTCGAGTTGATTGTTAATTTCCAATTATATATGGTGATGTGTATTATAATGTGAGCATGACTCTTTACTCACTTTACAGATCCCATATAATAGTAGGGTCTTATAGTATACATAGCACATTGCTCTTGGTGATTAACCATAAACGTAGTTATTAATCATCTAATACTTTCTCGTGAAAGACACACTTAATTATAAATTTCCTTTTAACTTATAGATTTTCTTATGAGTTATGATACATGCTGCGATATCAATTGTGTACTATTATTCGTAACTTTAATTCATGAGTCAATTTTCAGTTTTATGCCTTTATGCCCAATCATCAATGCACATAAAATCCATATTCTAAATTCATTAAACTATGTAAAATCTTCTTAAGACCTAAAATTCGTCTAAATTCATTGAAAATATGTTAAATCTTCTTAAAATCATTTTAGAATGTAAGCACATCAAATTTTTGTGTAAAAGAATGTTTCATGTTAGATTTTCGAAAGATTAGTTAAAATAGATAATTTTATATCTTTTTTTTATTGGTTAATCATCTCAAATTTGGGGCGTCACTCCCAATTTTATTAATTAATTAAAATTAAAAAGGTGGTGGACATATCCAACCACCTCTACAATAATATTGAGAACACAAATGTAAACCGGAGTACTTACTCATTTAGAATGAATCAATTAAAGCGAGAATTAAAATAGGAGTAATACTCTCCTTTACCCAACGTGACTATGAAAATCTGAAGGATGGTATCTGAAGCCTATCCCAAGTTCAAAGCTCCTCTAGCTGTAATCGGCAACTCCTGAAAAGAGTAGTTGCATATGACATCCTGATGTTGTCTCACCACCTCATTGGCCAACACATCCGCCACTTGATTTCCTTCTCCTTAAATTTCGATCTCATGATGGAATTTAATTCTGATCGCACTGCCTGATGTACGTAACATATGGACCTTGCATCGCCTTCAAAAAAGGCTGCATTCCGGCGTTTCCATGACAGCCAACAGATGAGCCACGGGAGCACTTGCCGCAGGAAAACCATGTACTTACTTCCTTTTACTCGCCACCAACCTAAACACCAACCCCACCAACCATCCCGAATTTGTCGTACCCCACAGGCCACATCTATCCGCAAATGATCTTCACACTGCTGTAGCAAAAGTGCTTTGAGAAAATACATGGTTAATCGACTCATGTTCCTTGTGTTGGCAACAATAACAAGACAAGGGCCCAAAAAAACATTTTACCTCTTTGATTCTCTTAAACCTTTTCTTTGATTCTCTTAAACCTTTTCATATAAATTTTAAATTTTGAATATGTTATTCTTGGTAAAGATGAGAGTAAAACAAAACAAGAATAAGGAGATTCTGTCCAATATACATTGAGAAATCAATTTATAAATTGAGTTTCTAGAAATTTAGAAAACCCAAAAGTTCAAAATCAAAGTTATTGAATTTGGGTTTTTAAGGAGATTCTGTCCAATATACATTGAGAAATCAATTTATAAATTGAGTTTCTAGAAATTTAGAAAACCCAAAAGTTCAAAATCAAAGTTATTGAATTTGGGTTTTTAAATTCATAAACTTTGTTTCAAACTTCAATTTTCCATCCAAGAATCATGTACAATCAAATGAATCAAAATTTGATGGAGTATAATTGTGATAATATGAATTCTGTTAAATGATGTAGAATATGATTGCATAAAAGTTCATTACTTTTTGGTTTGACTATAACTGATAACTGATAAGAAATAAAATTTTATAGAAATTAGGATACTATTATATAGAAAAAAAATTCCATTGAATTTGTATGTGTTGAGGTAAGTGGTTGGCACGGTAGTTTAGTACCAAATTAAATACTTAATTCAAATAATACAAATAGCACATGGAAGTAGGGTCGATCCCTTGAGGAACGGAAACACAATCGATTTTAGTTAATTTCACAGTGTCACAACTCAATTTCAGTGTGTTAACTCAATTAAACTTAAAAAATTAATTAAACAAGCTAACTAGAATTATCGAAAGAAAATCACAAAAAATTAAAATCTGGCAAATAAACAAAATCCGGCAATTAATAAATCCACACTAATCAATTTTAGATCGATCCTAGACTCACAAATTAATTAACTTTTACAAACCAATTGGTTATAGATTATCGAGAATCAGCTCTGACATAATCAAATTTTTCCTTAATTAATAGGTAATTAACAAGAATCAGCTATAAATTAATTACCCATAATTAAATTTTAATTTAGCTGGAATCAGCCAACACTAAATTTAAAGATTTAATTGCATTAATAATTAGAAAAACCCAATTTTAGTAAATTACAATCATCAATAGTATGTCATAATTTACTAACCTTTAATTCCCTCCTACTTGAAGGTAGTTTTACCACTTAATTAATTAACCAATTAATTACAGATAATTAACAGAAAATTAATTTGGCATTGCATAGATTAAAAGAACATTATCAAGGTTAAATTAATCGCAACATAATCATTAAACACAGGGAATTTCCAGAATTTATTCAAATTAATTTAATAAAAGCATTTTGGTCTTACGATCATATTTTAATTAGCACTTCATTATTAATGCCGGAAAACAAAATTAAGCTACAGTCATAATTGAAAGAATACTTAAACTAATTACTGAATATAAAATTAAACTAAAAGAGAGAGTTAAAGATAAACTTATTGGTATAGCCTGGAATATTCTCTCGTTTGGTCGAACGGGTGCGTGTTGAATTCAGTAAAGAAATCTAGCTTTGCCAATAATTATCCACTGGTTACTGTAGCAACAGTGTTGAAATTATGAAATGAATTGGTGTATTATTTAATAGGATGTACTAAACTATTATTAATTAATTACATAAAATGATTTATTTTAACCACTAAAAAAAAGTTTCATTATTTAAAATGGAAACACAACTTAACAAATTAGAAAATGTCTACAGCAAGGAAAACGAAATTAATGAACATTATTTACTTAAGAATTTGACTGAACTCAGAATTCTTAAGGAAATTTAAGACAAATATTAAACTTCAAAATGAAAGACTTTTAATGATCTTAAAATTCTAGGCCCTGGAAACAAGTTCAATGGTATTGATCCAATACGTTAAAAATCACAAATCCAACATGATCAATTAATTAATGCATGGTACTTTATCCCGAAATTTTAATCACAAATAAACTTGCATGTCTGACTTCTTGAGAAGAAATACTTCAACTACGCAGTGCTTGAAGAAATTTAAAGATGAAATTAAACTCAAAATTCAATACTTCTTTAATGGATATAAACTAGAATACTTCGTTGTTAATGGATAAGAATTCTACTAGAATAAAAATACTGAATAGAAGGACTTTAAAGCATTCAAACTTAAATGCGGACTTAATTAAAGACACGAGAAATTCAAAATAAAACAAAATTTCATAGAATTAAAGAATGGATGGATAAACTATTTTGCTCCTCTCCTATTGATAGGAAAAACTAGGTAATAGAAACACAATCTCCATCTAACCAAAATTCCCCATTTTTCCTCTCTAGAAAATATTTTCTTGTTTAACCTATCAAAGTTGCGGAACAAATCCTTGCTGTTGTGGAAGAATCTTCAAATCTTTGACCTTTGTTCTGCTTTCTTGAGTCAACCTTATCCAAATTCTTTTACCACCTTGATTTACCATTAAATCCATAAACTACACCAACGTCCACAGTAATTTTCTTATTCATATAATCCCCTTAATTTCTGCAAAAAGCATAACAATATTTACTACTTATTAGACATTTTAATAATGAAATAAAAATACCCAAAATACATACTTATCAATTTTCCCACACTAGAATTATGCTTGACCCTAAGCATATACATGAAAAACACATTTATTCAAAATTCTAAAAATCAAACATCATCCATTTAAATCGAAATTCAACATTCATTCCACAAACTATCCTTGCATTAAAAATCAAACATATCCTTTTCTTCAAAATCAAAAAATCACAAGAATGAACAACTCTCATAAGCAACATTTTAAGCACTCAATGTGTTTTATTAGGATCATCCACTCAAAAGAAATATACAAGAATACTTACCATAACCTTGCAAATATGTCACATTTCAATTATAAATTTCCAAAATCAATTACATGAATCCAAAGGTCTTCCACGGGTTGTATTAGGGCTAAGGTGAAATAGGTAGGATAGAAAAGAAGGATCAAGGAGCTAAAATCAGCTCAAGGTGCAAATTCAATATCAACTTAGCAATTAATCCCCACACTAGGTCTTTTGCATCAACTTCAAACAAACAAATATATTTTTTCTTTTTTTTTTTTCTTTTTTTTCTTTCTTTTTTTTTCTCTGTTCTGTTCTTATTTGATCAAATAGAACACTTCAAACATAAATTTTTTTTCTTTTTTTTTATTTCAACAAAAGAACACTTAGTTCTTCACAATTTTCAAATTGCATTTGCTTGCTTCTAAACCAACCTAAGAGGTTCAAATATTATTCATCTTGCCGTAAACACCTTGAAGAAAAAGGAAAAATAGAAAGTTAAAAGGGGTAAAGTGTATTTTAAATGAGTTAACATATCAAAGAAAAGTTTCAGGCTTCAAAAGGGTTAACTAAAGATTTTATTTAAGGTAGGTAAGAAAAGAAAGCTAAAATTGGTAAAACCTACATGCCTTTATTATTTTCATGTAATAATAATTCCAAACATCAATGGTTCCATGTGTACAACAATGCAAAATTTGTAAGATCATCATTGTACATTCTTTCACTCAACAAAAAAAATCATTCAAGCACCAAAAAGTGGTTTTGCATGCTTTGGCTCAATCCTCACTTTAGGTAGGTAAGTAAAATTCATACTTGCATTTTATCACTTTTTGAGACATATAAGGATTTATTTGAAATTAAAGCACAAGGATTCCACCAACTTCCAAACCAAATTTTGATTCTCATGAATAATATTTAACCTTAGAACCTTGGAAACAAACAAAAGTCTTCTTCTTTTTTTCAATTTTTTTTTATTTTGATTTTTTTTAAAAAGGAAAAACACATCTAACAAATATTGAAAATAAATAAACACATAAAATCTACCTCCCCACACAAAAACCTTGCTTGTCCCAAGCAAAAGCAAAAGTATGAACAAGGCTTCAAAACGTAACCCACAAGACTAAAAAAACAAAATCTCTAGCAGGGGAATGAAACAAATACTGCCCTTTTTATGACTTTTGTCCTTGTTGAAAAATGGTGTTGCAGAAATTGAAGCATGACATAGTAGTGACTACTTTTGGATTTCAGATTTGGAGCAACTAGAGGATAGAGTAGAATGTGATTTTGACTGTCTCTGCCTTTCGTTCGGGCAAATGGAACTTTTATTCAACAATTAAACACTTTGACTTTGTAACAAGAAAAATAAAATTAGAGAAATAAAACTAAGAATTCAAAAATGTGAATAAAAATAACTGAAAAATAAAAACCATTGGGTTGCCTCCCAATCAGCGTTTTTGTTTAAAGTCTTTGGCTAGACCGAATGTGACGCGGATGTGTCGAGGCTTGATGTCCTAGACCACCGAGTACACCACAACTTTAGACCGTGCTGCAATAAAACTCGATCCAACACAAGGAAACACAACAAACAGCGGAAAAGAAATCTAGGGAAAACGTGAAGATTGGATATTAGCCAATCAAACCCCCACGCCTCTTACAAACAAATTAACCTAGCTCGTGTAATCTCGAGACTAAACTATTAGGTTCAGCTTGTTCCTGAAATCAAGAATTGGACGGCTCACCTAAAGATCTTAGTTAAAGGCTTGCGGAATTGGCTTGAAGATCAACTAAACTTAATTGAAACTTCAAAAGGTTCAAACACAACGTGTTTGTAAATTTAGCAAAGCTAAAATTTCTTATTTCTTGGTTAATGAAAAACGTAAAAACAATGCCTCAAATAGGCTACATAATTCGGCCAAAAGAAACCCTAGTTAAGAAGTCAATTTTGAATTGAACTTCAGTAACTAACCAATCTAATTTAGGAAACTTCCAAATTGGAGTTGATAACTAACTACTTTCATAAAATGAACCACAAGGTTTTACTTTCTAAAAACCAACACACGGTTTTCCTTAGAAGTAAAACACAATTTTACTTTCCTAAATCCAACCAATCGGATTTAGTTTCCTAAAACCTACCCTTAATGAATTAAAAACCCATTAAGCCCATTACATGCCATTGTCATGTAAGATAACTTGGGCTATGTTATTAATTTATTACTAAAGAAAATATTAATTCCATAGTTAACATTCTTGGACTTAATTAAAAATAATAATAAATCCTAACAAATTAACAATGGCATGATCCACAAATGGTAAAGTCCAAGCACGCCTTCTTAGTCTTCAATTAGATTGCTCCATGAATATTCTTCAAGGTGGAATTTCCTTAAACTCCAATGTAGAAATCTTAGAAACATCTTCATGAATTGTGATTGAAGAAATATTCCATAATGCTCCATTGGTGAGAGATGTCGTGTAAGCTTCTTTAAAGTTGTCCAAGTCTTCACAATATGTTGTCAACATTGAGTGCAAGGCGGCCTTCATTCTCTCGCTCCTTGATCTTGTCATTGGTCCATCAAGATTCTCCAAGGGATCAATATATGAAGTTGGCTTTGGCACCATAGACATGGGCGGTGATACGAAATCATGTGTGATCACATGTCTCAGAAACTCCAAGGTACTTGTTCCAATTGTTAAAGATGAATCTCATATATGGAGGCCTGGAATAGGACGAAGAATAAACCTCAGGTTGGTCCCAAGGAGATCCGAGACTCTAAAATGGGATAACAAAGGAAATCATGACAAGAGGCGTCAAATATTGTTTGCTGAGAGATTCTGCCCCGTTTTAGTAATCGGGCCATATCTCTCTCACCGTAACTCGGAATGTGATTCCAGCGGCATTAGAAAGCTAAGATCCAGAGCTAAAACTTTTCTGTTTTGCAGTTTTCCAGATTCTGATGGGATCAAGGTGAAAACACGCCGTGAAGTTGCACGTCACGTCCTGACGCGGACAATTTCAGGATTTTTAGATTTTCTTTAATTTGTGTTGTAATAAGATTAAGTCCAAACGTTAATTATGGGCTTATTAATTTCGTGATTAATTAGTTAATTACATGGCCCAAATTATCTTGCATGATAATGGCATGTAATGGGCTTAATGGATCTTTAATTCATTAAGGGTAGTTTTTAGGAAACATGATTAGCAATTATCCCACATTGGGAAAATACCAAACATTAACACTTCTTGTAGCCTATTTAAAGGGCACACTCCATACGTTTATAAGGGAGAAGAATTTTGATTTGAGAAATAAAACAGCGATTGTTTTATCTTTGTGAATTTGATTTCCTGCGAAGGGTTTTCAAACTAACAAATCTGAGAATTGATTAGTTTACGCAAAATGGCTTTATCAATTGACGTGTAAATTCCAATCTACTTGTTAGATTGTTCTTGTTCATTGGTTTTATTCGAAGGTCCTGAAATTGCTTCGGTGACATACGAGCCAGGGTTTGGAGCGAATCGATCCGGGTTTCGTATCAAGTGGTATCAAAGCACAGTTATTCGAACAAAAATCAGGTTTTCAATTTTTCCTTATAAAATTGAATTCAAATTGTTTGATATTCACAAGCCTGTCATAAATTTTGTTTTGTGATTGGTGTCAAGCAGTTATATCTTTTATTTTGTTGATTTTGATTTTAGTGAAAAAAAAATTGGATCTTTGTTATTCATATGAAGTGGCACAATTTGGATTTTATATTTTGAGATGTCATTGTATTCCGAAAGATTTTTCTCTTTTTTTTTTGGCTAACCTCCAGTTGAGGTGGGGCGCCACTCCCAATTTTGTTAAATAGCATTTTTGAGCGATGGATATACCCTAATATCGCTCGTACAAAATTTTTTGATCCTTAAGACCACGATTCCATTTACATGCCTATGGCCTAATGGCAAAGTGGTCTTGAGGATTTCACACAAAAGGAATAAACTTGGAGTACTACTCCATTTACAGGTAAATTACCAAAATGCGCAAACGAGGAGTACTACTCCCTTTACAATAGAAGTCAGTGTGAGACTACTCTAACATGTGGCCATAATCATGCATATCTAGCTAAATCATCACTCAATGAATCATGAAGTACCAAAATCACCAGAGGTAAGGGCCAATTAATCACAACATCAGGGCTGTACTTGCCACCTTCAATTACTATTGCAGTTTGAAGCATCTGACTCCGTTATGGTTTCCTTGTTGCTAGTCATTAAGCCCTCAGTTTGCCGAGAAAGTTTGACATTTAGTACCATAAGGCAGCAGCAGTAGTATTCACAATAGAGAACCAGAATATCATGATACGCATAGCAGACTTAGGAAAGGGGACAGGGAACATTTCAGCAATTAATGCCCTAACTTCAGCAGGCCAAAAGCATAAATTACCCCCTGTCCTAACAGTAGCAAACGGGGGACTAACCTGGTTCATATAGTTTAGATCTCTTCCTTAATATGTAAGGCAGTCCCATCATATCTGATTTCAGGAGGGAGTCCAGGGATGCAGGTTCCATATTCTCATTAGCCACCACCCATCTAGCTGGAGCATTTACCTCTCTTTATTGGAGAAGTATGATCCCTATGGAAATCGCTATGGCTATCGTCTAGAGACAATTTACAGGGTGGAAGCGGAATTAAAAAAATTGGCAAGTTTGAGACAAGAAGCAACCTTGCAAGAACAGATTTGCAAGTCACAACCCATCCGGTGTGCTATATGTTATGGGTATGGTCATCACGAACGTGATTGTGTTAACCTTTTTATTGAAAGAAAGATTCGGACGCCAACGCCTAGGGTCCATGCTAGGAAGTGTTTGAGATGTATGGTTGTAGGTCATAATGCTATTAGTTGTCCAAGATGGTATGATTTGTATGTTGAACCTCCAAAGGAAGACCCAACTGTCAAAGTTGTTACTATACCATTATTGGAATGTGTTGAAAATCATGGGGATAATGAGTTGCATCCATTGGAGATGGGTCAAGTTAATGAAATTGTTGAAGCAATGGTGGAGACCATTAATGAAGATCCTTTGGTGGAGGAAGCCTTGTCATCAATGAAAACAATTCAAAGGAACGAGGTTAATACAAATACTACTCTTGAAGAAGCATCTTGTGCAGATTTAATTCCTTTTATTACTTTAAAGGATTGTAATTTAATTGTTATTAATGATGTTTGTCATGTGAAGCAAGAAAAAGAATTGGATAATGATTTGAATGACAAAAGCCTTGAGGTGAGGGCTGTAGAAAAAGGCAAAGGGAGGAAACATGTTGAGTGTGATATTCTCTATATTGTATCTTTTTGTCTTAACAATTTTCCAAGTTTTGTGCTTGATTCCCTTGTTGCCAATCAACAAGATTTGAGGACAAATTTTTTTCAAGTGGAAGGGAATGATACGAAATCATGTGTGATTACATGTCTCAGAAACTCCAAGGTACTTGTTCCAATTGTTAAAGATGAATCTCATGTATGGAGGCCTGGAATAGGATGGAGAATAAGCCTCAGGTTGGTCCAAGGAGATCCAAGACTCTAAAATGGGATAACAAAGGAAATCATAACAAGAGGCGTCAAATATTGTTTGCTGAGAGATTCTGCCCTATTTTAGTAATTGGGCCATATCTCTCTCACTGTAACTCGGAATGGGTTGATTCCAGTGGCATTAGAAAGCTAAGATCCAGAGCTAAAACATTGCTGTTTTGCAGTTTTCCAGATTCTGACGGGATCAAGGTGAAAATATGCCGTGAAATTGCACGTCACGTCCTGACACGGACAATTTCGGGATTTTTAGATTTTCTTTAATTTGTGTTGTAATAAGATTAAATCCAAACGTTAATTATGGGCTTATTAATTTTGTGATTAATTATTTAATTATATGGCCTAAATTATCTTGCATGATAATGTCATGTAATGGGCTTAGTAGATCTTTAATTCATTAAGTGTAGTTTTTAGGAAACATGATTGACAATTATCCCACATCGGAAAAATACCAAACATAAACACTTCTTATAGCCTATTTAAAGGGCACACTCCATACGTTTATAAGGGAGAATAATTTTGATTTGAGAAATAAAACAGCGATTATTTTATCTTTGTGAATTTGATTTCCTGCGAAGGTTTTCAAACTAACAAATCTGAGAATTGACTAGTTTTCGCGAAACGGCTTTATCAATTGGCGTGTAAATTCCAATCTACTTATTAGATTGTTCTTGTTCATTGGTTTTATTCGAAGGTCCTGCAATTGCTTCCGTGACATACAAGCCAGGGTTTGGAGCGAATTGATCCTGGTTTCGTATCAGGCGGATTGTCAACCATTGTCCAGCATCGAGAGGTCCAAACTAGAGTGTATCAATTTATTAGGCGGCTTCGGATTGGGCAAATGGGACGAATATGTTTTAATTGAAAATTTATCCAGTGAATGCAATGATGTTATTGCATTTTTTATCTCGTCGTCATGCTTTTCTTTTGCCTCAAAAGTTGTTGTGATGACTTGCTCTAATTTATCCTGCACAAAATTCGTCTCAAAATGTTCTTAGACAAATGGTTCAAAAACATCAATTGCATTGTAATTTTCAATATCATGGGGATGTTTCATAACATCATAAATATTAAAGGTCATAAACTCCCCATTGAATTCAAAGGTCAGGGTGCCTTTATCCATATTAATTTGGGCTTTTACAGTTTTCAAAAATGTTCTCCCTAACAATAAAATTGCAGATTTTTGTCATAATATTTTCCTGTGTCAAGAATATAAAAATCGGCAGGATATATGAATTCATTCACTTTAACAAGCACATTTTCAAGAACACCAAGTGGGTATGCCAATGATCTGTCTGCTAATTGTATTACAACTCTTGTGTCAGAAAGGGGTCCCAAACTTAATTCATTATAGGTAGATAGAGGTATTACGTTTATAGATGCACCTAAATCGTACATAGCTGTTTCTACCAATTTCTCCCCAATTACACATGGAATTGCAATCATACTTGGGTCCTTGCATTTTGGTGGTAACTTTTTCTGAATTATTACTAAAACATTTTCACTTACCACCACTTTCTCATCCCTTGGTTGTTTAATCTTTCTGGCCAAAAAATCTTTCAGAAACTTTGCACATTTTGGCATTTTTCTGATTGCTTCAAGGAAGAGAATATTGATTTCAATATTACTGAATATGGTGAGAATATCACTCATGTCATCGTCCTTCATGTCTCTGTTCAACCTGCCAGGAAAAGGAGGAAGAATTTTAATATCAGAAATATTTTTATTTAAATCAAATTTTACCTCAAATTTCTGATTGTCATATGTTTGGTCTAACGGAACCTTATTTCCTACTTGTTTTTTCTGGATCTTTGGTGTGGGATCTTCCAACTGGTTTCCATTTATCAATGTTATTTGACTAACATTTTCTCTTGGATTCGGAACAACTTGTGATGAAAGCTTTCCTCGATTCCCTTCTAAGGCATTAATGGTCGTGGACAATTGAGTAATTTAATTATTCAACCCTGTTATACTTGCCTTTGGTTTCTTGTTGAAATTTTTGCACCTCCACTTGAGATTTATAAATCCTTGTTGCATGTTTTGAGTGGTGGTGGCTAATGTTGTAATCAAATCCTCTAAAGGTACACCTCCTCTTGAAGTGGGTACAGGAGGTTGTTGGGCAACCGAAACCATTACTTGTTGTTGTGGCCTAAATTGCGGAGGATATAAAATTTTAGGGACTAGCTGTTGTCTATTCCCATATCTCAAATTTGGATAATCTTTCCACCGCAGATTTAATGTATTAGAATGGAGATCATACTGCTGATTTGCTACATTTACCAAAGCTTTTTGGTCATCTTGAATTGATGGGCACAAATCATTTGGATGTCCTGGACTATTATATACTCCACAAATTGGTTGGTTATTATCCAATGTTGCCACTAAACGTTCCACTGAAGTGGTTAATGCATCAAGTCGGGTCTCAAAAGATGACATGTTTGCTGCATTTATCTGTTTGGCCGAACTAGAGACATGATATTATTGTCGGGACTCACACATTTGTGTAATCAAAGCTCTAGCTTGCACCGGAGTTTTATCCATAAATGCGCCACCACTTGAAGCATCAACTATTCTCCTTTCTTTCGGTAGCATACCTTTATAAAAATATTGGATTAGTAATTCTTCAAAAATTTGATGTTGATGACAACTGTTACAAAGTCTTTTAAATCTTAACCAATATGCATGTAAAGATTCATCAATATCTTGTTTGATTCCACAAATTTCTTTTCTTACTGATGCAATTCTTGATGCAGGGAAAAAATTATGCAAAAAGATTTCTTGTAAATCTTGCCATGAACGTATAGAATTTGGAGTTAGACTACTAAACCATATATTAGCTTCTTCTGTTTGGGTAAATGGAAAACTTGCTAATTTTATGTATTCCTGCGTCACTCCCCGATTGTTCAATGTTCCACACACTCTTAAAAATTCATGCAAGAAGTTATGCGGATCCTCTCCAACTAAACCGTTAAATTTAGGCAACAAATTAAGGTATGATGGTTTGAGTTCAAAATCAAAAGTTATAGTAGGCAATACAATACATGAGGGTTGATAATTTATTACGTGACTATTTAACTCCCTTAATGTTCTTTCCCGAACGGGTGCTTGTCGTCCTCCACCCTGGTTATTTCCATTCAGATTTTTTGCCATGTCAAAGTTATCAAAGGATGTGTCTTGATCCGATTCTGTTGCTGAAGTATCTTCCGTTTGGGCAAACAGAGGTTCTGGAACAGAATCCAAAAAATGCCCTTGGCTTATTTTCCTTAATCTTCTTACTGTCTTCTCGATCTCTGGATCATATAATTGATTATGGTTAGACGAACAGGTCATACACCAAGGGTCAAAAAAGAATTAACTAAAATGAAAAGTATAATGTCGTTCCCCGGCAGCGGCGCCAAAAATTGGCACGGTCGTTTAGTACCAAATTAAATGCCTACTTCAAATAATACAAATTGCACATGGAAGTAGGGTTGATCCCTCGAGGAACGGAAATACAATTGATTTTAGTTAATTCCACAGTGTCACAACTCAATTTCAGTGTGTCAACTTAATTAAACTTAAAAAATTAATTAAACAAGCTAACTAGAATTATCGAAAGAAAATCACAAAAATTAAAATCTTGCAAATAAACAAAATTCGGCAATTAATAAATCCACACTAATCAATTTTAGATCGATCCTAGACTCACAAATTAATTGACTTTTACAAACCAATTAGTTATAGATTATCAAGAATCAGTTATGACATAATCCAATTTTCCTTAATTAATAAGTAATTAACAAGAATCAGCTATAAATTAATTACCCCTAATTAAATCTTAATTTAGCTGGAATCAGCCAACACTAAATTTAAAGATTTAATTGCATTAATAATTAGAAAAACCCAATTTTAGTAAATTACAATCATCAACAGTATGTCATAATTTACTAACCTTTAATTCCCTCCTACCTGAAGGTAGTTTTACCACTTAATTAATTAACCAATTAATTATAGATAATTAACAGAAAATTAATTTGGCATTGCATAGATTAAAAAAACATGATCAAGGTTAAATTAATCGCAACATTATCATTAAACATAGGAAATTTCTAGAATTTATTCAAATTAATTTAATAAAAGTATTTTGGTCTCACGATCATATTTTAATTAGCACTTCACTATTAATGCTGGAAAACAAAATTAAGCTACAGTCATAATTAAAAGAATACTTAAACTAATTACTGAATATAAAATTAAACTAAAAGAGAGAGTTAAAGATAAACTTATTGGTATAGCCTGGATTATTCTCCCGTTTGGTCGAACGGGTGCGTGTTGAATTCAGTAAAGAAATCCAGCTTTGCCAATAATGATCCACTGGTTACTGTAGCTACGGAGTTGAAATTATGAACTGAATTGGTATATTATTTAATAGGATGTACTAAACTATTATTAATTAATTACATAAAATGATTTATTTTAACCACTAAAAGAAAGTTTCATAATTTAAAATGGAAACACAACTTAACAAATTAGAAAATGTCTACAGCAAGGAAAACGAAATTAATGAACATTAAATTTAAGACAAATATTAAACTTCAAAATGAAAGACTTTTAATGATCTTAAATTCTAGGCCCTGGAAATAAGTTCAATGGTATTGATCCAATACGATAAAAATCACAAATCTAATATGATCAATTAATTACTGCATGGTACTTTATCCCAAAATTTTAATCACAAATAAACTTGCATGTCTGACTTCTTGAGAAGAAATACTTCAACTACGCAGTGCTTAAAGAAATTTAAAGATGAAATTAAACTCAAAATTCAATACTTCTTCAATGGATATAAACTAGAATACTTCGATGTTAATGGGTAAGAATTCTACCAGAATAAAAATACTGAATAAAAGGACTTTAAAACATTAAAATATTCAAACTTAAATGCGGACTTAATTAAAGACACAAGAAATTCAAAATAAAACAAAATTTCACAGAATTAAAGAATGGATGTATAAACTATTCTGCTCCTCTCCTATTTATAGGAAAAACTGGGTAACAGAAACACAATCTCCATCTAATCAAAATTCTTCATTTTTCCTCTCTAGAAAATATTTTCTTGTTTAACCTATCAAAGTTGCGGAACAAATCCTTGCTGTGGTGGAAGAATCTTCATAGCTTTGACTTTTGTTCTGCTTTCTTGAGTAAACCTTATCCAAATCCTTTTACCACCTTGATTTACCATTAAATCCATAAACTACGCCAACATCCACAGTAATTTTCTTATTCACATAATCCCCTTAATTTCTGCAGAAATCATACCAATTTACTACTTGTTAGACATTTTAATAATGAAAAAAATACCCAAAATACATACTTATTGATGAGTCTCAGAATAACTCACATCGTCTTCGGGATCCCTGGTCGCCTGGTCGTACCGAACGTTCCGAAGACCTGCACAAAACCCCCGGGATTGGTCCCAGGGAGAATACTCCGATGCCTAAGTCAGTAACGAGCCTTAAGGAATATATCGATAAGCAATTGAGAATACTTGAATCGAATCCCCTCCAAAGTGATGGAGGGGAGGTATTTATAGAATACATACCTGAATTAAAGTTGAAGTAAAACTCTAATAATATACCTTGAAGAAGGGTTTGTTATAGTGTAAGAGTTGTAATAGAATTATAACTCTTAGCATACATGAGTAATAGAAATAATTGCTGAAAAGGAGTTGGACTCCTATGAGCTGAACAGTACATGTTGTATTAGGAGTCTATTTCTGAGGTATTATAATCTTGGTAAAATTCAACCCTCATCAATAGCCCCTCAGGTCGGATTGTGTATTTACAAATTCGAACTGAATAATTATTCTGGTATAATACTGATTTGACATGTACACGTTCACCGCTTTATAAGAAATGTGTTTCCACGTTTACACGTTTTTATCCACGACTTCCCTGACAAACACTTCGAGCGGCACATTCTCCCATTATAGCTGTCGCGTTCTTTCACATTCCCACACCTGTTAGTATAAATAGGGAGTTTCAAAATTTATTTGCTACTTCAATCATTCAGAGTTTTCATTCCTCAGTTCGGACTTTCAGATTTTCAAGAGCGCCTATTTCCAGCTTCCCTATCTTCCAGTTCAGCTCATTCCTTATTATCAAGTAAGTAAATGTCCAATTCAGAACATTCCAATTCTTCATCTGAAATTCGATCTGAAGATAATCTAGATCAAGAGTCATCTGCACACATTTCCACTTCTTCTAGCGGTTATTCTGATTCTTCTAGTACTCATAATCAAGATACCCTAGCCAAAACTTTAAAAACTTCTAAGTTTAATTCAGATCGACTAGATATGGAAAACTCTGAACCAAAAAATTTAGGTGCCTCTGGTAGTCAGGATTTAGGGATCAACACTGATCAATTCTTTTCTGAACCCATCCCTTTAGCGATAGAATTTCCAGAAGACGAGCCTTCATTTAGCCGTCCTGATAACGACAAACCCCAACCTTCTAATCTAACCAAAAACCCTGTTGTAACAAAGTTAGAAACACTAACCTCAACCACAACTTCTTCCTTATTAGATAAAATTATTAAGGATTTCAATATTAGCCCCCAGATAGAAATTAGAGCTCCTGGAGAAGGAGTTGTGGCGAGCCGACCTCCAGAAGGCTTTATAAGTATTTTCGTAGAACAACTTAGGGCCGGACTGAGATTTCCTTTATCTCAGTTTATTAAGGACATCCTTGCTGATTATATGATCAGCTTAACCCAACTAACTCCGAATGCGATCAGAATTCTGGTCGGATTCGAGTTATTTTTTAAATTTATCGATCACAAGATTTCAGTTCCCTATTTTAGGCATTTTTCTGCCTAAAATCTTCTGGAAAAGACCCTGGATGGTATTATTTTACCCCCCGATCTAAAAAACAACAACTCTTAGGTGGAAAACCCAGTTCCATTCACGAATGGAAAGACAAATTTATTTATCTCAACCTCATTTCTATAGACCTAAAATGGTATTGGAAAGGCGCAGGTCGCGTTTCTGATCACATTTCAATAAGAAAACTTCCCAAGGAACTCGCTGAGAAGTTAGAAAGAGAGAAGCGAGTTCTTAATACCAGCCACTTTCCAGAAAGGATATTAGTGTCAGCCGGGATGAGTTCAGCCGTTCTCCCATCCGACCACACAGATGTCGTGGTAAACGGGAGGAAGGGTATAACTTCTTTTCCTCCTTACCTTTTCGCATAATGTATCCCCGTACCATTCTGATCGTAATATTAACTTGTTTCCTCTTCTGTTGATTTCCAGTGATGAATATTGGCAACCTCATGGGAGACGTTCCCGAACCCATAATTATAGACGACGCTCCCGTCGACACTTCGATTCTTGAAGACAGGGTTCTTACTGATGAGGCCCCTAGCGACGAGGTCAAGTCGGAAAAGAAAACAGATAGACCAACATCCTCGTCGGTCAAAGAGAAAGGGAAAAAGATCTCCTATGTCAAAGGAAAAAGCCTCAAAATCGTGAATGACGTTCTCAACAAGAGGAAAGCAGAGAGCTCAGCTGATGAAGCTCAAAAGAAACCCCAAATGGTGGATGTTGAGGTCGATGAGGCAGAAGTATCAGGTCCGTCTCTTCTCGAAAGGCTGTTCATCCCTTTCTCAACTATCCCAGAAGGCGAAGCTTCTTATTCTTTGGCGTCATTCCGTCCTGACCCAAAGATGGGCATCAATGACAGGCTAACGACTGACACAGCTCCTGAGTTTATCTACAACACGATCCCACGTCGGGATAGAAAGCTGATGAGAAAAATGGATATCTCCTCTCTTCACCAAAGTCTTGCTGTTGGTGTCGCACAGGTACCTATCATATTTCTCTTTTTATTTAAATTGTCATCCTATTTTATTAACATTTTTTTAGGTCATGGGCTTAGCTTCTGAGGTCATCGCTCGTAATGATGTCACCCTAGACAAAATTGACGAGATGACTGCACAAAAAGATGCTGACCAGCTTGAGCTTTCAACTTTATAATCTTTGCTCAAACATGAAGAGGAGAAATCTGAGAAGGAATTAAAGGAAATTGCTCAGCTTAGAAGTGATCTGGACGTTGCCAGCTTTTCTAAAAAGAAATTGGAAGCAGAAGTAGCCTTTTTGAAAGGAGAGGGTTCTTCTCGGCTTATCTCCAACTTTCTTTCTTCCGACGAGGGACGAGACTTGCTAATTCGGTTGTGCGCACCTGCCCGCAACTTGGGATATCACAGGGACTTAGTCGCTATTGCTTCAAAATACCCAGAACTGGCGATTACTTCCGAAAAGGGGTATAACGCTAAGGCTGATGAGGCGTTAAATCAAGCTTTTGCCGATCTAAAGCTAGTTAAAGTTGATGGGCGGTAATACGTACCTGAAGTGCCTCGGGAAGATGATGAAGAGGAGAAGAGCTGAGCCTGCGAGCTCAAATTACTTGTAATAGTGCTGTAGGGTTTTTGTATATGTCCTAAACAGCAATTTTGACCAATTTCAGGTCTCTTTTTTGTGTAATATTTATATTTTCTGATCCTCATTGAAAATTTATTTCTTTTCAGATTTTAGAATGAGCAGGCACTTCTACTTGAATTTGAACGATAATCAGTATGAATTGAATCAAACTTCATTAAAATATTTGTTTTCGCTAATTAGGATTTTAGTCGGCCGGACTAAACCTTGTGCGTAGCAAAAACAATTAATCCGACATGAACCGATATGTTTATCATGTATTTTTTTTTCCTTCTTGCGGAAAATTCAATAATTTACACGATCAGCTAACTCGAACTGAATTGAACTCGTGTTTTCCTTTTTGGCGGAAAAGTAATAATATACCTGAAGTTTGTTAATTTGAACTGAATCAAACTTGAATTGTTTCCTTTTTGGCGGAAAGCAATAATGTGACCTGAAATTCGTTAATTTGAACTGAATCAAACTTTTGATTTGCATTTGGTCTGGATGTTATCCTTTTTTGACGGATAATTCCTATAAAATCATCGTATAATCTGATCAGAACCGGAGCGCAAATACGACATAAAACGAATATATTGAATACGAACTCAAGTTATAAGAATGAACTCATAAAGAGTTGTTTTATTTATGTGTAGCCTTTAGGCTGAATTACACTTATTGACGCACTAACGTGCTTAATTTTGACAAAACGAACTGAAAAATACTTAAAAACTTGTTGGTAGTATCTTCGCAAGTTGGTGATGTTCCACATCCTTGGGACAGTTCGTCCGTCTAGAGTTTTCAACTTGTAACTTCCTGCGTTGCCGACCTGGGCAACCTTATAAGGTCTTTCCCAATTTGGATCAGGCTTTTTGAGTCCTTCGACTCGGCTGGCTTCATTCTTGAGCAGAACCAAGTCTCCGGGTTGAAACTGAGTTTTTCTGACTCGCCGATCATAATACTGGGCCATCTCAGCCTTGTACTTAGCTTCTGCAAGGTGTGCCATTTCACGCTTTTCTTCCAACAAATCTAAGCTTAACTGCAGTTCTTCTGAGTTATCCTCTGAGATGAAGTGAATAGTCCTTGGACTTGGAAGCCCAATTTCAGCTGGTATTACAGCTTCAGAACCATAAACCAAGCTAAACGGAGTTTCTCGGGTAGCCGTTCTCGGGGTAGTGCGGTACGCCCATAGAACATTTGGCAGTTCTTCTACCCAATCACCTTTAGCTCTTCCCAGTCTTGTCTTCAAGCCCTGAATAATTATTCAATTGGTGACCTCAGTCTGTCCATTTGCTTGTGGATGTGCTACCGAGGTGAAATGCTGCTTGATATTCAGCTCTTCACACCAACTTTTGAACGGATCGTGGGCAAATTGGGTACCATTATCTAACACAATGGTATTTGGTATTCCAAATCGGCATACGATCTGCCTCCAAACGAACTTAATCATTTTACTCCCAGAAATTTGCACAAGTGGTTCGGCTTCTACCCATTTTGTGAAGTAGTCGATAGCCACTACCAAGTGCTTTAGCCGTCCAGGAGCTTCAGGAAAAGGTCCAGCGATGTCGATCCCCCATTGAGCAAACGGCCATGGACTTTGAATTGTGACCATCTCAGCTTGTGGGATGTGTCTGACGACGGCATGGATTTGGCACTTGGGGCATTTTTGCACCAAATCATGTGCATCCGAACTCATCGTAGGCCAGTAATATCCCAGCCGCTTTGCTTTTTTGCCTGTGACTTCCACATGATCCAAGATTGATTTCCTTCAGAACATACAACGCCTGCTCAGGTCCTATACACCGTAACCAAGGCGTTAGATAACCTTTTTTGAACAAAATTCCGTTTTGGATAGTGTACTTGGCTGATCGCATATTCAATCTTCGAGCTGAATGTTTGTCTTGCGGTAAATCACCCTTTGTCAAGAAGTTGATAATTGGCGTCATCCAAGTATCCCCCACATCTTCGACCGCTAGAACCTGTAGCTCTTCAATACTTCTTGTTGGCAGAACCTCTACCAAAACCTTTTTGGTGAGATGAACATGCGCTGAAGATGCTAACTTACTGAGCGCATCTGCTTGTTTATTCTGAGCTCGGGGTACTCGTTCTATCACAAATTCCTGAAAATTTTTCTTTAGGTCTTTAGTCTTATCCAAATATTTCTTCATATTCGGACAGCGAATTCAAGCTATGATAGCAGGTCATGCTCTAGATAATAATCTAGTTGAACAACAAGCTCGTGATGCAAGACAGCGAGATCGGGAACAAGTAATTCGTGATAGTTAATTAAATCGCGAGAGAAATCTTCGACAAGAGCTACAGAAGGAACATGAGCTCAGTATGCGAGCTGAAGAGCGTGTTAACAGGAATAACCGAGACCATATTTCAATCTCATCTCGCCGAAGGGACTCACGATCACTAAACGAAAACGAAAGACGTACACATTATCGTCAGCGTACAAAAGCAGAAAATCATGTCGGTGATAACATGTACGTGAGAGATGACCAGCAAAGGAATCAGGATTTGCGGTTCGGAGACATAGGTCCATCCGACCTGCCCCGCACTTCACAGCCACAGCGTAATAATGATAATTTGGGTGTGACTTCTCCGTTTGTGAAAAGATGATAAAGTTGAAAGCTCAAGCTGGTCAGCATCTTTTTGTGCAGTCATCTCGTCAATTTTGTCTAGGGTGACATCATTACGAGCGATGACCTTAGAAGCTAAGCCCATGACCTAAAAAAATGTTAATAAAAGAGGATGACAATTTAAATAAAAAGAGAAATATGATAGGTACCTGCGCGACACCAACAACAAGACTTTGGTCAGTCGTTAGCCTATCGTTGATGCCCATCTTCGGGTCAGGACAGAATGACGCCAAAGAATAAGAAGCTTCGCCTTCTGGGATAGTTGAGAAAGGGATGAACAACCTTTCGAGAAGAAAGGAACCTGATACTTCTGCCTCATCGACCTCAACATCCACCATTCGGGGTCTCTTTTGAGCTTCATCAGCTGAGCTCTCTGCTTTCTTCTTGTTGAGAACCTCATTCACGATTTTGAGGCTTTTTCCTTTGCCATGGGAGATCTTTTTCCCTTTCCCTTTGACCGACGAGGAAGTTGGTATATCTGTTTTCTTTTCCGACTTGACCTCGTCTGTAGGGGCCTCATCGGTAAGAACCCTGTCTTCAGGAATCGAAGTGTCGACGGGAGCGTCGTCTATAATTATGGGTTCGGGAACGTCTCCCATGAGGTCGCCAATATTCATCACTGGAAATCAACAGAAGAGGAAACAAGTTAATATTACGATCAGAATGGTACGGGGATACATTATGCGAAAAGGTAAGGAGGAAAAGAAGTTATACCCTTCCTCCCGTTTACCACGACATCTGTGTGGTCGGATGGGAGAACGGCTGAACTCATCCCGGCTGACACTAATATCTTTTCTGGAAAGTGGCTGGTATTAAGAACTCGCTTCTCTCTTTCTAACTTCTCAGCTAGTTCCTTGGGAAGTTTTCTTATTGAAATGGGATCAGAAACGCGACCTGCGCCTTTCCAATACCATTTTAGGTCTATAGAAATGAGGTTGAGATAAATAAATTTGTCTTTCCATTCGTGAATGGAACTGGGTTTTCCACCCAAGAGTTGTTGTTTTTTAGATCGGCGAGTAAAATAATACCAGCCAGGGTCTTTTCCAGAAGGTTTTAGGCAAAAAAATTGCCTAAAATAGGGAACTGAAATCTTGTGATCGATAAATTTAAAAAATAACTCGAATCCGACCAGAATTCTGATTGCATTCGGAGTTAGTTGGGTTAAGCTGATCATATAATCAGCAAGGATGTCCTTAATAAACTGAGATAAAGGAAATCTTAGTCCGGCCCAAAGTTGTTCTACGAAAATACTTATAAAGCCTTCTGGAGGTCGGCTCGCCACATCTCCTTCTCCAGGAGCTCTAATTTCTATTTGGGGGCTAATATAGAAATCCTTAATAATTTTATCTAATAAGGAAGAAGTTGTGGTTGAGGTTAGTGTTTCTAACCTCCATACTTGATCGAAGACATGTTGATGAGGCAGAGATGAGATAACAATTATCTTTCGATCTTACTCCTTCCATGATACACATGTTGTTTTGATCAATCACCTTGCAATTTTTCTTAGTGAAATTGACATCCAAATCTTGGTCGCACAAGTGACTAATGCTAAGCAAATTTGCCTTGAGGTCATCTACCAGCAGTACATTATCCAACTTTGGTAACCAAGACACATTTAGAGTACCTTTTCCAATGACACGAGCTGTGACACCATTGCCAAAAGTTACTTTTCCCATACTTCCAGACACCACATCCTTCAGAAAATTATTTTCACCAGTCATATGCCTGGAACATCCACTGTCAAAATACCACTCATCTGTTGTGACAGCCTTTAGTGATGTGTATGTGAAATTGCACCGGTAATTAGGCTTCACCACCCAGCTCTGCTGTGTATTTCTGCGAAAAGTAGAGTTTCTAGCAGTACCTTGTCTTAATTCAGAAAGATAGACAAAACATCTAGGACAAATATGACCACGACGATTACAGTAATGACAAACAGGTATAAATCTGTTACCTCTTTCATTATGAGCATGATAGTAATAAGAATGTGACCTGTTCACAGCAACCTGCAACCCTTTGAATTTATTCTCTGATAGTGACACTGACTGTGACATCATTTGTGACATGGGCTGTGACACTGAGCTTTCTCCTTTGTACCCCAGTCCTGTGTAGTCACCACTTGATTGACCAACCTTAAGAATTTCATCCAGCCTGGAAGCACCTGAATTTAGCATCTTAACTCCTTTCTTTATGTGATTTAACTCGTTGGTCAAAGTCTTCACTTCCTCTTGAATTACTCTCAATTTGATAACCAGATCAGTGTGAGATTGTTGAAGATTGTCCCTTTCATTTTGCAGATTTCCAACCTGTGTATGAAGTTGCTGATTCACTCTTGAAAGTTCAGTCCACTTGTCATGAAGATTATTGAATTCCACCAGAATATCTTCTTCTGTAACATAATCTTCATCTTCATCTAGATAGGTTGACATATTTCCAGTGACACTCTGTGTAACATCCATTTTCTTGTCATAATCAGATTGTTTCGTCTTAGTGGTAAGAGCCACATGGCTATTCTGAAAATCATCTTCTTTGTCTGAATCATCTTCACTCCAAGTTGTATTGAGTGAGTTCCTCTTTCTTCTCAGTGTATTAGCACAATCTGCCTGAACATGCCCATAGCCTTCACATTCTCTGCACTTAATTCCTTTATGTTTGAATGATTGATCAGACATATGATTTTCTTCCCTGTTCTTTCTATTATTTGCCACCTCATTTTTGGTGTTACTGACACTACCTCTGACACCAGGATTACTTCTTCCATATCTTTTCAGTATTTTGCTGAAGTTTTTAGATATTAAAGCCAAGGAGTCCCGAAGGTCATCATCTTCAAAATTGTCCAACTTCTGCATTTCTGCTTTTAAGGCAAGCTCCTTGTTTTTCTTTGCTTCCATGTCTACTCCCAGATTCATCTCAAATGTTATAAGGGATCCCATCAATTCTTCTAGCTTCATCTTTGAGATGTCTTTTGCTTCCTCAATGGCAGTAACTTTATGAGCAAAGTTTTGAGGCAAAGATCGTAAGGTTTTCCTCACAAGCTTTTCTTCTGAAAAACTTTCACCAAGGGCAAATGCTTCGTTGGCAATATCACACAGCTTGACATTGAATTCTGTAATGCTTTCATCTTCAAGCATCCTCAAGTTTTCAAATCTTGTAGTCAGAATTTGCATCTTTGATAACTTCACACTTGAGGTTCCTTCATGAGTAGTTTGCAGAATTTCCCATGCCTTTTTAGCAATCACACATGTGGAGATAAGCCTGAACTGTGCTGGATCTACTCCATTAAATATAACATTAAGCGCCTTTGAGTTACTGATTGCCAAGGCATCTTCAGTAGGCCGGAACATGGAGATTTATGTCGATGACATGCTTATTAAAAGCAAAAGAATAGCAACCTTCTTGGACGATATGAAAGAAACTATGAAAAAGTTACGAGAAACGGGGTTGAAGTTGAACCCGAAGAAGTGCACGTTTGGCGTTGGTTCAGAGAAATTTCTTGGCCATATGGTTTCACATTAAGGGATTGCAGCTAACCCGGAGAAGATCAAGGTAATTTTAGATATGAAACCGCCGCGAAGTATAAATGACGTCCAAAGGCTCACTGGTCAGTTAGCTGCGTTGAATCGATTCTTATCTAGATCGCCTGATCGTAGCTTGCCTTTCTTTAAAGCTTTGAGGAAAGCAAAAAATTTTGAATGGGACGAAAACTGCAATAAGGCGTTTGAAGATCTGAAAGCATATCTAACAAACGTGCAAATGTTATCGACCCCTGTTCATGGAGAAGTTTTATACCTGTACGTGGCAGCAAGTGATGCAGCAATCAGTGCAGTTCTAGCCAGGGACGATCAGGGGGTACAGAAACCAGTATACTACAAGAGTAGAGCATTGCAAGGAGCCGAACAGCGATATTCGACCATGGAAAAATTGGCATTAGCACTTGTAAACGCCTCGAGAAGGCTGAAACCATATTTACAAGCACACGAAATTCATGTCTTAACTAACAAACCATTGAGGCAGGTCTTGCAGAAACCTGATTCGTCAGGAAGACTTATGAAATGGGCAATTGAGTTGGGCGAGTACGCAATCACATTTTCACCTCGAACAGCGGTGAAGGGCCAGGTGCTCGCTGATTTCATAGCAGAAGTTTCTACTTCAGAGGAAGACCGCTTAAAGGAAGACGACCTGCGGTACCCTTGTCAAAAAAAGGAAGGCTTTTGGGTTTTATATGTTGATGGTGCATCAAGTGAAGATGGTTCAGGTGCTGGACTAATATTAACTAACCCCAATGGACAAGAGTTCACGTGTGCTTTGCGTTTTGAGTTCAAAGCTACAAATAATGAAGCAGAATACGAAGCTTTAATAACTGGAATAAAGTTAGCCCACCAGATGGGAGTTAAAAAGTTACAGGTTTATAGTGATTCGCAGCTCATAGTAAACCAAGTAACTGGGGGTATGAAGCCCGAGATCCAAATATGAAGAAATATTTGGATAAGACTAAAGACCTGAAGAAACATTTTCAGGAATTTATGATAGAACGAGTACCCAGAGCTCAGAATAAACGAGCAGATGCGCTCAGTAAGTTAGCATCTTCAGCACATATTCATCTCACCAAAAAGGTTTTGGTAGAGGTTCTGCCAACAAGAAGTATTGAAGAGCTACAGGTTCTAGCTGTCGAAGATGTGGGGGATACTTGGATGACTCCTATTATCAACTTCTTGACAAAGGGTGATTTGCCGCAAGACAAACATTCAGCTCGGAGATTGACTATACGATCAGCCATGTACACTATCCAAAACGGAGTTTTGTTCAAAAACGGTTATCTAACGCCTTGGTTACGGTGTATAGGACCTGAGCAGGCATTGTACGTTCTGAAGGAAATCCATCTTGGATCATGTGGAAGTCATGTCGGAGCATGTACACTGGCAAAAAAGGCAATGCGGCTGGGATATTACTGGCCTACGATGAGTTCGGATGCACATGATTTGGTGCAAAAATACCCCAAGTGCCAAATCTATGCCGTCGTCAGACACATCCCACAAGCTGAGATGGTCACAATTCAAAGTCCATGGCCGTTTGCTCAATGGGGGATCGACATCGCTGGACCTTTTCCTGAAGCTCCTGGACGGCTAAAGCACTTGGTAGTGGCTATCGACTACTTCACAAAATGGGTAGAAGCCGAACCACTTGTGCAAATTTCTGGGAGTAAAATGATTAAGTTCGTTTGGAGGCAGATCGTATACCGATTTGGAATACCAAATACCATTGTGTTAGATAATGGTACCCAATTTGCCCACGATCCGTTCAAAAGTTGGTGTGAAGAGCTGAATATCAAGCAGCATTTCACCTCGGTAGCGCATCCACAAGCAAATGGACAGACTGAGGTCACCAATCGAATAATTATTCAGGGCTTGAAGACAAGACTGGGAAGAGCTAAAGGTGATTGGGTAGAAGAACTGCCAAATGTTCTATGGGTGCTCCGAACTACCCTGAGAACGGCTACCCGAGAAACTCCGTTTAGTTTGGTTTATGGTTCTGAAGCTGTAATAACAGCTGAAATTGGGCTTCCAAGTCCAAGGACTATTCACTTCATCTCAGAGGATAACTCAGAAGAACTGCAGTTAGCTTAGATTTGTTGGAAGAAAAGCGTGAAATGGCACACCTTGCAGAAGCTAAGTACAAGGTTGAGATGGCCCGGTATTATGATCGGCGAGTCAAAAAAAATCAGTTTCAACCTGGAGACTTGGTTCTGCGCAAGAATGAAGCCATCCGAGTCGAAGGACTTAAAAAGCTGGATCCAAATTGGGAAAGACCTTATAAGGTTGCCCAGGTTGGCAACGCAGGAAGTTACAAGTTAGAAACTCTAGACGGACGAACTGTCCCAAGGATGTGGAACATCACCAACTTGCGAAGATACTACCAATAAGTTTTTAAGTATTTTTCAGTTCGTTTTGTCAAAATTAAGCACGTTAGTGCGTCAATAAGTGTAATTCAGCCTAAAGGCTACACATAAATAAAACAACTCTTTATGAGTTCATTCTTATAACTTGAGTTCGTATTCAATATATTCGTTTTATGTCGTATTTACGCTCCGGTTCTGATCGGATTATACGATGATTTTATAGGAATTATCCGTCAAAAAAGGATAACATCCAGACCAAATGCAAATCAAAAGTTTGATTCAGTTCAAATTAACGAATTTCAGGTCACATTATTGCTTTCCGCCAAAAAGGAAACAATTCAAGTTTGATTCAGTTCAAATTAACAAACTTCAGGTCGTATTATTACTTTTCCGCCAAAAAGGAAAACCCGAGTTCAATTCAGTTCGAGTTAGCTGATCGTGTAAATTATTGAATTTTCCGCAAGAAGGAAAAAAATACATGATAAACATATCGGTTCATGTCGGATTAATTGTTTTTGCTATGCACAAGGTTTAGTCCGGCCGACTAAAATCCTAACTAGCGAAAACAAATATTTTAATAAAGTTTGATTCAATTCATACTGATTATCGTTCAAATTCAAGTAGAAGTGTCTGCTCATTCTAAAATCTGAAAAGAAAGAAATTTTCAATGAGGATCAGAAAATATAAATATTACTCAAAAAGAGACCTGAAATTGGTCAAAATTGCTGTATAGGACATATACAAAAACCCTACAGCACTATTACAAGTAATTTGAGCTCGCAGGCTCAGCTCTTCTCCTCTTCATCATCTTCTCGAGGCACTTCAGGTACGTATTGCCGCCCATCAACTTTTACTAGCTTTAAATCGACAAAAGCTTGATTTAACGCCTCATCATCCTTAGCGTTATACCCCTTTTCGGAAGTAATCACCAGTTCTGGGCGTTTTGGAGCAATAGCTACTAAGGCCCTGTGATATCCCAAGTTGCAGGCAGGTGCGCACAACCGAATTAGCAAGTCTCGTCCCTCGTCGGAAGAAAGAAAGTTGGAGATAAGCCGAGAAGAACCCTCTGCTTTCAAAAAGGCTAATTCTACTTCCAATTTCTTTTTAGAAGAGCTGGCAACGTCCAGATCACTTCTAAGCTGAGCAATTTCCTTTAATTGCTTCTCAGATTTCTCCTCTTCATGTTTGAGCAAAGATGATAAAGTTGAAAGCTCAAGCTGGTCAGCATCTTTTTGTGCAGTCATCTCGTCAATTTTGTCTAGGGTGACATCATTACGAGCGATGACCTCATAAGCTAAGCCCATGACCTAAAAAAAATGTTAATAAAAGAGGATGACAATTTAAATAAAAAGAGAAATATGAAAGGTACCTGCGCGACACCAACAACAAGACTTTGGTGAAGAGAGGAGATATCCATTTTTCTCATCAGCTTTCTATCCCGACGTGGGATCGTGTTGTAGATAAACTCAGGAGCTGTGTCAGTCGTTAGCCTGTCATTGATGCCCATCTTCGGGTCAGGACGGAATGACGCCAAAGAATAAGAAGCTTCGCCTTCGCCAACTATAGATGAGTTGTTTTGTACTTTGTCAAATTTATCAAACCTTTGTTTGCGATTTCCATTGCTAGATGATTTGTTTTTTTCTTCCTTCTTCTTTTCAGGTCTGTCATTGTCTCGTTTTTTCTTATTTGCATCTTCACCTTTTGCAAATTTACGAGCTCGTTTCATCATCTCTTCAGTATTAACAGGAGGATCTAGGACAAAATCTTTGTACAATCTTCCTAGTCGTAAACCATTAGTAAATGCCCCGATAACTACTTCTTCCGACCTGTGACCCACTTCTAAACTTTCATTTATGAATCTGTCAATGTACTGAGTTAACGACTCCGAATCTCCTTGTTTCACATTGAGCAACTCCACACTTGTTTTCACAAATTTTTGTCTTTGTACAAATATGCTTTTAAAAGCTGTCTTCATTTCACTGAACCTTCTAAATGACCTGGGTGGAAGATTGTCATACCACAAACGGGGAGTTCCCATCATAGTTATGCCAAAACACATGCACAAGATTTGATCTGCGTAATTATAAATTCTCATGCTTTGCACATAATGGTGCACATGTTCTGCCGTGTCTCCTTCTCCATTATAAAACAACAGAGTTGGCATCTTAAACATATGCGGAAGAGGATAGTTATCCACATCGGTCACAAACGGAGAAGTCACACCCAAATCATCATTATTACGCTGTGGCTGTGAAGTGCGGGGCAGGTCGGATGGACCTATGTCTCCCAACCGCAAATCCTGATTCCTTTGCTGGTCATCTCTCACGTACATATTATCACCGACATGATCTTCTGCTCTTGTACGCTGACGATAATGTGTAAGTCTTTCATTTTCGGTTGCTGATCGTGAGTCCCTTCGGCGAGATGAGACTGAAATATGGTTTCGGTTATTCCTGTTAACACGCTCTTCAGCTCGCAATCTGAGCTCATGTTCCTTCTGTAGCTCTTGTCGAAGATTTCGCTCGCGATTTAAGTAACTATCACGAATTGCTTGTTCCCGATCTCGCTGTCTTGCATCATGAGCTTGTTGTTCAACTAGATTATTATCTGGAGCATGACCTGCTATCATAGCTTAAATTCACTATCCATTATGAAGCAGAAATTTGAGCACATCAGGTGAATCCAAATTGACGATAGGAATTGAACTTCCTTCTTGATTCTGACGACCAGAACCTTGTCCGTCCTGAATAGGAGTTCCGGTGGGCGAACTCGTAGGGTTCTCTTTTATGGGAGGATTCTCCGCCTGCTGATCAGGATTGGAAGGATGATGAGGTGGTTGATTATCACGTCTTGACGTCTGCAAACGAGTAGTAGGCATGTTGCTTTCTGCCCGACAGTGGGCGCCAATTGATGAGTTTCAGAATAACTCACGTAGTCTTCGGGATCCTTGGTCTCTTGGTCGTACCGAACGTCCTGAACACCTATACAAAACCCCCTGGATTAGTCCCAGGGAGAATACTCCGATGCCTAAATCAGTAACGAGCCTTAAGCAATATATCGATAAGCAATTGAGAATACTTGAATCGAATCCCCCTTCAAATTGATGGAGGGGAGGTATTTATAGAATACATACCTGAATTAGAGTTGAAGTAAAACTCTAATAACATAACTTGAAGAAGGGTTTGTTGTAGTATAAGAGTTGTAATAGAATTGTAACTCTTAGCATACATGAGTAATAGAAATAATTGCTGAAATGGAGTTGGACTCCTATGAGCTGAACAGTACTTGTTGTATTAGGAGTCTATTTCTGAGGTATTATAATCTTGGTAAAATTCAACCCTCATCAATAGCCCCTCAGGTCGGATTTTGTATATACAAATTCGAACTGAATAATTATTCTGGTATAATACTGATTTGACATGTACACGTTCACCGCTTCACAAGAAATGTGTTTCCACGTTTGCACGTTTTTATCCACGACTTCCCTGACAAACACTTCGAGCGGCACATTCTCCCATTATAGCTGTCGCGTCCTTTCACATTCCCACACCTGTTAGTATAAATAGGGCGTTTCAAAATTTATTTGCTACTTCAATCATTCAGAGCTTTCATTCCTCAGTTCGGACTTTCAAATTTTCAAGAGCGCCTATTTCCAGCTTCCCCATCTTCCAGTTCAACTCATTCCTTATTATCAAGTAAGTAAATGTCCAATTAAGAACATTCCAATTCTTCATCTGAAATTTGATCTGAAGATAATCTAGATCAAGAGTCATCTGCACACATTTCCACTTCTTCTAGCGGTTATTCTGATTCTTCTAGTACTCAAAATCAAGATACCCTAGCCAAAACTTTAAAAACTTCTAAGTTTAATTCAGATCGACTAGATATAGAAAACTCTGAACCAAAAAATTTAGGTGCCTCTGGTAGTCAGGATTTAGGGATCAACACTGATCAATTCTTTTCTGAACCCATCCCTTTAGCGATAGAATTTCCAGAAGACGAGCCTTCATTTAGCCGTCCTGGTAACGTCAAACCCCAACCTTCTAATCTAACCAAAAACCCTGTTGTAACAAGGTTTTGTCTACCAACCGTTGGTATGTAACACCAGCATTCCTCAAACCAAATGGCATCTTCGTATAACAGTACGAGCCCTTCTCAGTTATGAATGTTGTTTTTTCCGCATCGTCTTCATCCATCTGAATTTGGTGATAGCCTTTATAGGCATCCAGGAAACATAAGACCTCAAAACCGGAGGTCGCATCCACTTTCTGATCAATTATCGGCCACGGATAGCAATCTTTTGGACAAGCCTTATTTAGGTCGGTGTAGTCTATACACATCCGAAGTGAGGTGTCTGGCTTTGGAACCATGACAGGATTGGCAAGCCAGGTCGGATAAAACACCTTTTCGATTATCTTTGCCTTCAGTAATTTGTCGACTTCTTCAGATATGGCTTTATTCTGATCTGGCGCATACTTCCTTTTCTTCTGTTTGATCACTTGAGCTGATTTGTCAATATTCAACTTATGAACCATCAGGTTGGGTGAGACTCCTTTCATGTCATCTATGTTCCAAACAAAAACATCTTTGAAATCCGACAAAAGATTTACCAGTGATTTTTTTTGTTTCCATCGGTAATGATGATCCGATGAGAACTATTTTTTCTGCCTGAGATTCATCTAAGCGCACAGCTTCCACCTCTTCTGTTAACATCACTGCTTCTGCTCGGTTTTCTGTTTCTACATAGTTTACATTTGCAACATGTTGTTTTTTACTTCCCTTTAAAGCAATCATGTGACACTCTCTTGCTAACTTTTGATCACCTCGGATCGTAGCAATTCCTGCCTCAGTTGGAAATTTCATGACTAGATGGTATGGAGACCAGATTGCCTTTAATTGCACCATGGCAGGTCATCCCAAAATAACGTTGTATGGAGACGTGACATTAAGGACGGTGAACTCAATGTATATGAGTCTTTCCTTGGGATATTCTCCCAATGTCACTGGCAGGTTTATCGTGCCAATAGGCATTGACGTTTCTCCTGAAAAGTCGATGAGGTGTGAATGACAAGGTTTTAACTATTTCTTGTCAATACCCATTTTTTGGCAAGTTTCGTAATAGAGAATGTCAGTCGAACTGCCATCATCTACATATATTCTGTGAACTTCCTTATTGGCGATGATTGTTTTGATCAGCAATGCGTCGGCGTGTGGAAATTTGGTCGGTACAGCATCTTCTTCTGAAAAGGTGATGGTGTCTGTTGATTTGAACCGTTTATGAATTGGTTCCTGTTCTGGAATTCCCCTGTTCTTCGATTTCTTGGAGGTCATAGAATCACCATCATATGGCCCTCCAATAATGGTGTGAATTACTTCTGTGACGTTCTTATTCACTCCAGGATTTTTATCATCACCATTATCTCTTCTTCTTTTCTCATCCGGAAGATCTGGATCTTTCTTGTCTTCAGGTCGGTTTGAAGGATTTCTTAAAACAAACTCCTTTAGATGACCGTTCTGAATCAGTTCTTCTATATACTTCCTGAGATCTTTACAATGCTCGGTGTCATGACCATACTGATTGTGAAACTTACAAAAGAATTTCTTACTTCTTTTGTTATCGAGAGCTGTCATTTTTTGTGGATATCTCACACTTCCTCGATTCTCCAGGATTGCCAGCACATCAGTTTGTCTTTTATTCAACAGAGTGTAATTTTTGTCTTCGCCAACTATGGATGAGTTGTTTTATAATTTGTCAAATTTATCAAACTTTTGTTTGCGATTTCCATTGCCGTTTTTTTCTTCCTTCTTCTTTTCAGATCTGTCATTGTCTCGTTTTTTCTTATCTGCATCTTCACCTTTTGCAAATTTACGAGCTCGTTTCATCATCTCTTCAGTATTAGCAGGAGGATCTATGACAAAATCTTTGTACAATCTTCCAGGTCGTAAACCATTAGTAAATGCCCGATAACTACTTCTTCCGACCTGTGACCCACTTCTAAACTTTCATTTATGAATCTGTCAATGTACTGAGTTAACGACTCCGAATCTCCTTGTTTCACATTGAGCAACTCCACACTTGTTTTCACAAATTTTTGTCTTCGTACAAATCTGCTTGTAAAAGCTGTCTTCATGTCACTGAACCTTCTAAATGACCTGGGTGGAAGATTGTCATACCACAAACGGGCAGTTCCTATCATAGTTATGCCAAAACACTTGCACAAGATTTGATCTGCGTAATTATAAATTCTCATGCTTTGCACATAATAGTGCACATGTTCTGCCGGGTCTCCTTCTCCATTATAATACAACAGAGTTGGCATCTTAAACTTATGCGGAAGAGGATAGTTATCCACATCGGTCACAAAAGGAAAAGTCACACCCAAATCATCATTATTACGTTGTGGCTGTGAAGTGCGGGGCAGGTCGGATGGACCTATGTCTCCGAACCGCAAATCCTGATTCCTTTGCTGGTCATCTCTCACGTATATATTATCACCGACATGATCTTCTGCTCTTGTACGCTGACGATAATGTGTACGTCTTTCGTTTCCGTTTGGTGATCGTGAGTCCCTTCGGCGAGATGAGACTGAAATATGGTCTCGATTATTCCTGTTAACACGCTCTTCAGCTCGCAATCTGAGCTCATGTTCCTTCTGTAGCTCTTGTCGAAGATTTCGCTCGCGATTTAAGTAACTATCACGAATTGCTTGTTCCCGATCTCGCTGTCTTGCATCACGAGCTTGTTGTTCAACTAGATTATTATCTGGAGCATGACCTGCTATCATAGCTTGAATTCACTGTCCATTATCAAGCAGAAATTTGAGCACATCAGGTGAATCCAAATTGACGATAGGAATTGAACTTCCTTCTTGATTCTGATGACCAGAACCTTGTCTGTCCTGAATAGGAGTTCCGGTGGGCGAACTCGTAAGGTTCGCTCTTATGGGAGGATTCTCCGCCTGCTGATCAGGATTGGAAGGATGATGAGGTGGTTGATTATCACGTCTTGACGTCTGCAAACGAGTAGTAGGCATGTTGCTTTCTGCCCCACAGTGGGCGCCAATTGATGAGTCTCAGAATAACTCACGTTGTCTTCGGGATCCCTGGTCGCCTGGTCGTACCGAACATTCCGAAGACCTGCACAAAACCCCCGGGATTGGTCCCAGGGAGAATACTCCGATGCCTAAGTCAGTAACGAGCCTTAAGCAATATATCGATAAGCAATTGAGAATACTTGAATCGAATCCCCCTCCAAAGTGATGGAGGGGAGGTATTTATAGAATACATACCTGAATTAGAGTTGAAGTAAAACTTTAATAACATACCTTGAAGAAGGGTTTGTTGTAGTGTAAGAGTTGTAATAGAATTGTAACTCTTAGCATACATGAGTAATAGAAATAATTGCTGAAAATGAGTTGGACTCCTATGAGCTGAACAGTACTTGTTGTATTAGGAGTCTATTTCTGAGGTATTATAATCTTGATAAAATTCAACCCTCATCACTTATCAATTTCTCCACACTAGAATTATGCTTGACACATAGTACATATATTCTCACACACAACATGTTTTATACATATTAAACACATTTTCACACACTACATGTATTTTACAAATAGTACATATATTTTCACACACCACACATGTTTTACACATACTACCTGTATTTTTACACACTATACATGTTTTACACACACCACACATATTTTATACATACTACACATATTTTTATAAAGCATATATGAGAGAAGTTTTGAGATAATATGTGATACGGTAAGAGATATTGGGGGTAAAATTGAAATTTTGATTGATTGTCACTACTAAAGTGGAGTTGAACCAAGCATCATCAATCAGAATATAATACCTATTCAAAAATTTGAACCAAACACTAACAATGCAATAATAATTCCGTTTATGATTGACCCCTCAATCAAAGTCATTGTGATTGGCATTGAAGAATTTATACAAAACACAATGTTAATGATGGTAAAATATTCAAATTAAAAATTTTTGGGGTATTTTATGATCGAGTCATAGTTCAAGGGTGGTTTTTGCAATTAATTCTAATTATTTTGATACTTGTTTTTTATAAATTATATTTTCTTAATTATGATATAAGTGGGTAAATTCAGATATTCCTCCATCGCATCAAGTTTGTGTAATTTATGGTAAGATATTACAAAGCTGTTTTTGTTTTAATTGTGTGTTAATATTGAATTAATTGATTATATCGAACTTCGAATTGGAAATCTGGAATTGATATAACTTTTAGTATTATTTTGACCGACCCACAAGTTTGTATGGATATTGTTTTGACCTGGCAAAGGAATTATACTGAATGGTGACTCGATTAGGGATTGTACTAGATATTATTTTAATACGACTAGGGAGTTGTACATAATATTAAACCTTAGGACATATATTAAACCTTAGGACAACAGAAGGACAAAAGTGAACTAACTTATAGCTTCAGGGAGTGACAATGTAATTCTTCCCACAACTGAAAAAGGGAAAAGGAAACAAAATTTCCTTTCTTTCTGAATCTGAATCTCTCATTATTTTGCTTCAATGATCCATTCCCCAAAAGTATCATTGAAAGAAGGATGTATGGGAGGAGCTGGCCTATCTGGAATTTCAGGAACCTGAATGTCTCCTTCCAACATTTTCAGTGCATCCAAAATGCTAGGCCTCACAGCCTCAGTTACATGAGCACATAGGATTCCAACCAACACATATCTCTCCATTACACTCTTTGGATTTTCATTTGCTGAAAACTCCTTCCCTTTGTTCAGCATGTCAGAATCCAAAACTTGTTCAATTTTCCCTGAATTCACCATTTCCCAAGCCCAATCAGTGATTAAAATGGCTCTAGATGACCCTGATGATGACCAGGAAAGAGCTTTCTTCCCACACATTATCTCCAAAACAACCACTCCAAAGCTATAGACGTCACTCTTCTCTGTCAATCGCCCGTAAAGGGCATATTCGGGCGCCAGATATCCATATGTTCCTGCCACTTTAGTTGTAAGATGTGACTGTCCTTCTTTGATTTTCTTTGCCAATCCAAAATCTGCAACTCTTGCCCTCATATCTGCATCCAATAGAATATTTGTAGGCTTAATGTCCCTGTGATAAATTGCTGGCTTTACTCCATAATGTAAATAAGATATCCCTGTTGCAACATCCAATATTATGCCTTTCCTTTGAGGCCACTCTAATGGTTTCTTCCTCCTTCCAACCTTAGTCACTGGAAACAAATGATCATTCAGATTTCCATAAGGCATGAAATCGTAAACAAGGCACTTGTGGGTCTCTCCTTGTCCGAAATTTTGTTCATCCTCTGTCACACAGCAACCTATAAGGGGCACAAGGTTTCGATGCTTTAAGTTACTAATGATCTCAACTTCATTGCAGAACTCTTCCTTTCCTTGGAACTCCGACTCTATGATCCTTTTGACTGCAACAACAGCCCCATCAGCCAGTGTCCCTTTATAGACAATCCCAAATCCACCTTTTCCTATTAAATTCATTGGTGAGAAATCATCGGTTGCCTTTTCAAGCTCATGAATCTTGAACCATGCAAATCCCATATTAGGCCTAATATTTGGTCGAGCCTCCATTTCATCAATTTCCAAATTAGAATCAGTTCCATTTCTCCTCATCCTCCATGTTTTATCTCTCCAGAAATATAATCCCAAGAGTAAAGATAACAGCAAGACAGCAACACTTCCACCGGTTAGCCCCAAAATCAGAGCTAAATGTTTCTTACGGGAAGAACTCCTTTTAGGACTAATGGGCAGGTTCAAAATACATGATATGGTGCCATAATCTTCAGTCCCAACCTTATTATCAATGGCTGCAGCATATAAAATTGTGAAATAAAGGCAATTTAAAGAGTGTGACTGATTACCATCAAGTGCCATCAATTGAGACTGAGCCTGAAAGCCAGCAGATACACAAGCATTGCAAAAACTGGGATCATTGAGATCAGGGCTGCAAGCAGAGTCTAAAGCAGTGGAGGGACCAAGCTTATTTATCCAGTCTTGAGTTGTCTGAATGGATGCACAGACATTTGGCGAGATCACAAATTGCATAGGATCAAAACAAAGAGAAGTGAGATTCGGGGAAAGAGAAAGAGAGCTGAGCTTGGATTGGAAGTCATCCAGGCAAGAAACAGAAGTTGCTAGATCAGGTAGTTGAAACAAAGATGTTTCTTTCAGTCGTCTTGCTAGCGCTATTCCAAAGAGGGACAGCATATTCTGACAACAATTTCCATTGCCTGAAGTCGAATTATCCGAACTAACAGGATTTTGTGAGGTTGTACTTGCATTTAGAAAATCTTTGCAGGCAACAGTAGACCATGGGATTTTTTGGACATAGTTTAGATCAAGTGGACATGAAGTGCTTTGTGCAGAAGGGGCGGAAGAAATCGTAGTAATCAATACAGCAAGATTAAGTACTATGACAAGAGTTAAAGACACTGAATTATTCATTCCGATTTCTGGCTTCTTTGAAATGCATGAACTGCAACAAAAACAAAAGGGAGAGTGTTGTTTATGTCAGTACAAATGTCATATGGGAATAAATAGAAAATTAGCAAGATCAAAGTCGCACAAATGTGGAGGTCTTATGAGTGTGATATTATTATTTTTTGATTCATTTTAGTATGATACTGTCTCATATATACTTGACTGTAAATTTCACTTTAACGTATAAAATATAAAAAATTTAGCTATAAAGATTCAAAGATTAATGTATAAAGTATAAAAAATTAAAGAAAATTTAGCTATAAAGATTCAAAGATTAATGTATAAAGTATAAAAAATTAAAGTTTTAGAGTATAAAGTATCAAATATTAACGTACAATGTATAAAAAATTAGTGTATTACCGTACAAAGTATAATTCACGTATCATGTTTCACAAGAGTTTTTACGTATATTATATTATGACTAGATAAACTATTTCGAGCAGCTATCGGTTGCGGGACTTAGGATATCTATTCCTCGTAAATTATATTATATTATGACTAGATAAACTATTTCGAGCAGCTATCGGTTGCGTGACTTAGGATGTCTATTCCTCGTAAATTATAGGATGCCATGATCCAAAGAATTTTCTTTTATTACGGGCTAAAGCGTGTGAAACAGGTTCATATATGTGACCTGCATATTAATAAAAAAATTTAGCATATAAAGTATCAATTTTCAATGTAAAGTATCAATTCAAAAACTTAATAGCATATCAATTATAAAAGATTAGCGTAACAAGTTTTCACTTTATCGTAACAAATTTTCACTTTAGCGTATCAAATTTTCACTTTAATTTATCAATTTTCAATACAAACATATCAATCAAATACCAAAAATTAACTTATCAAATATAATATTAACCTATCAAATATAAAAAAATTATTGTATCAATTTCAACAAGATTCGCGTATCACGTAGCTTATATAAATCCGTTTAAAAGGATTTTTTGTGTTTTATCACAAACCAATTATCAAATCTACTTTATTAAATCATATACTATGATTCGACCTGGGGCAATTGAAGTATCCATTGCTTAGTGCCAATCAAACATACAACAGTAAGCAAATGTATACATTTTCTATAGTTTTGCCTGTACCATCCATTCAGCAAACGTGGTGAAAATGGTCCTAAAGTTAACATCTTAAAGACATATTCAAAGTTCAAACTGAAAATCATCGGTCCTCCAATGACAAATGATGGGGCATCGGTCAAAATTTCAAGAACTCAGCAAACTTTGAAAGTTTCAATTCGTTGACTCATTATTTGCTAGAAGTAGACTCCATAATTAATTTACAACAGAAGACTATTTCACTCGTACAAGACGCTTTAAAGACTTTCTTATTTTAGTCTGTTTGCCAACAATAATTGATAATACCAATATATAATATAGATGTCCCAATAAATTAATCTAACTTTGACTAGTTTTCATATTTATAAAAGAAGAAGGAAATGGCAGATTGATTAGCCCACGTACCTTTTGTTTTTACTTGGAGGACTACCTCTGCATAATTTTGGGACATTGACCTGACTAAGAAGTTTTTTTCACTATAGAACATTGTCAAAGTTCTTGAATCATAGCTCATTAAAGATAGACGTCAATATTGGGAGAAAGTAATACAAATTGACTTTGAAAGGAAGGCACTTTGGAATGAACAATCAAACAATGACAATCTCTAATATTTTTTGGTCATATCTAAATTGGGATAATTGAAAGCCAGTTTTTTAAAACACGTAATGATTTTTTTTTTATATTTTCAATTCTTGGAGTTGTGTTGAAGATAAGAATCTCCGATATTAAACTTTAGAACTAGAAATAGTTCTTATACCAACACGACAATAAGCGGAAGAGAATATGTGTTTGAGAGAAGATGAATATAATCACAATATCACGTGTATGGGCACAACCGGCACACAACAACACAATCCGCTGATCTGCGGAATTTCTCCAAATCCAAAAGGGCTTTTTTCATACCTCTTTGAGGTATCTAATTCTACTCCTCTACCTCTCTCTTCCACACTCACAAAGACCTCTATTACCCTCTATTTATAGGGTAATAATAAATCTAAAACATACAAGAATTTGGAGAGTATATCCCTCACAAGAAAACAATCTAATAAGTAAATCCTATTGAAATATAATTTCTAATTAATAAAGCTTAGTTTAATTTCCAACAAATCCCCCTTTAAACTAAGCTTTCCATAAATGATCAATACCTTCAAGATCACGTGCTTGAATTCCTTTTGCAATCTCTATTGCAGTTTGGATATTGTATTTGATATTCTTCTTTATCTTCATCTTCGTCTTCACATGTAACTTGAGACGAATTTTGTACTCCAGATCTTGAAATCTTCAAACATGTTTTCTGTTTCTTCTCCTTTATCACAAAACTCCCACATACCAACATTCTCTTCTAAAAAAGAATGCTCAAAGTAATTTCCAAGAATTAAAAAATCATATTGTTCAACTTGAACAATCTTTTCAATATTGTTTACCTCAACAATGTCACCGTCACCAGTGATATTTTTATCGCCTTCAACCATGTATATAGTTTCTTTTCCCTCTTCAGCCTTGTATATGGTTTCTTTTTTATCCTCAAAATTGATGAATTTTTCTATCTCTTTATCAGTCAAATCTCCAATTTCTTCCTCTTCTTGATTCACAGTTTCAATCTTCTCAATTTCACGAAATAAATCAAACAAGCCAAAATCCTCAATGGATTCGGTCTTCTCCCTTCTTTGTAACGTCAACAAATTATTCTCCATGTTGCAAAGTTCGAATCTCCTTTTTAACATCAAGGGATTATTTTGTTGAACTTGGTTGATACCCATGTATGTTTTCTCCAAAATATCCCATGCATATTTTGATGTTTTAGCCATTAAGATTTTTCCAAAAATTGACATATCAACCGCCTGATGAATTTGGGACAATGCCAATCTTTCTTGCATCTTTGCATCTTCATCAACATCTTATGTTATTTCTTATTGAATATATTGGAACAAGCCAAAAGCTTCAAGATGGGTTTCCATCATAACCTTCTAATAAAAATAATTTTGTTTTTCCCTAAGTTTAGGAACAAAACAAATTAAATCCATCTCTGTCATGACTAACAGATAATAACCTAGCTTTGAGAAACACCCAGGATCTTAATTTCGATCTGATACACAATCCAATATCAATTGACCTAGCTCTGATACCACTGTTAGAGATAAAAATCTCCGATTAATCTTTAAGCTTTAGAACTAGAAATAGTTCTTATACCAACACGACAATAAGCGGAAGCGATTTTATTTATTTATCACAAGAATATGTGTTTGATAGAAGAGGAATATAATCACAATATCATGTGTATGGGCACAACCGCCACACAATAACACAATCCGCTGATCTGCGGAATTTCTCCAAACCCAAAAGGGTTTTTTTCATACCTCTTTGAGGTATCTAATTCTACTCCTCTACCTCTCTCTTCCACACTCACAAAGACCTCTATCACCCTCTATTTATAGGGTAATAATAAATCTAAAACACACAAGGATTTGGGGAGTATATCCCTCACAAGAAAACAATCTAATAAGTAAATCCTATTTGAAATATAATTTCTAATCAATAAAGCTTAGTTTAATTTCCAACAAGGTGGCTGCACCCCCTCCCCCTCTTATGGATCCGCCACTGAGTGGATGAAATAATTTGTGTTCTACCTTCGAAACTTGGGGTATGCATTCAAGTATGGTGTGAGTGAAAAACAAATTATAAAAAAAAACACTAAAACAATTCGGGTTTTAACTTTTTAAATTAGTAATACGTTGTTTGATTAAAGTACTTTTATTTTTTTGGGGGGGAATCAAATATTTGTCTACATTTTAAATAAGAAATATTTTTAAATTATAAAGGATTATTTGGATTGATAACTTTTGATTTCATAAATTTTTTTGTATGAGATTTTTATATTAAATAAATTTTAAATATTAAAATAGATTTTGTTTTAAAAGTTGACATCCAATGGTCAGATTTTTATCAAATGGGGCTTATTTTAACATATTTATTAGTAAGGACGTTGAAATAACTTTATTGTGTTATATAACTAGTTAAAGACTTTAGTAACCTTCTTACCAATAATAAAAAGAGATTATGGTGAAACACTTAACTTTCCATCTTTTATTCAATCTTTTATTTGTTTTTTTTTAATAATTTTTTGTGGATAAAATTTGAAGGTAATTCAAATCATTATCAAATTATCTTAAATAGTAAAATATAATCATCATCAAATCTTTAAGAGCTTATTAAAATATACTATTTTATTAAATAAACTATTTTATACTCTTTTATTAAATATATGCTTTTATACTATTTAATTAAATATACTCTTGTATTAAATAAACTCTTTTATACTCTTTTATTAAATAAATGCTTTTGTACTCTTAATTTTATTAAATATACGCTTTTATACTATTTAATTAAATACACTCTTTTATTAGATATACCCTTTTATTGTTAAGAGATTGATGATGGGTATATTTAATAATAAAAGAGTTTGATGATAATCACTGTAGAGTTTATTAAATATATGTTAGCTCTAAAGGAAACCTAAGAGAGGGGAGGGGGGTTGAATTAGGTTTCTAAAAATTAAGTATACCAATCAACTCAAATTCAACAACAATGAGTGTAGTGTGACTTGTAACAAGTGTAATATCAAATAATGTTAAACGTGATATTCTAGAAACACAATGAATAAATATTCCAATTCAATTGCAGTATATCAAATCATGAACATGATGAAATAAGAGTAAAAAATGAAAGCAGTAAAGAGCAATGACACAATCGATTTATAGTGGTTCAAGCCTTCCCGTTGGAGTGCTCTACATCCACTACCTAAGTTTCCCAACTTAGGATTTCAAACCTCTTCACAATAAACTGATCTCCTTTCAGTGGTGAGATCAAAAGAACCACTTTTACAACCAACCAAGGTTCAACCTTCTCACTAGCTATCCCAAGCTATGAGTTTTAAGTTTTTACTCTCACTTGAGAAACCTTTTACAATCACTCACAATAGTTGTTTGAGAAAGAAATAACAGCCCACAAGTTGGGTGAATAAAATAAATTAAAGCTCACAGTATGATTCCTATAATGAAAATTACAACTCAAACTATATAGCTCAAGAATGAAATGAAGAACTCAAAGAAGGCTCAAGAACTTTGATCTTTTGTTTCTTGTTGATTCAAAGTGAATTAGAGGAGTTGTAGAGAGTGTTTTTCAGATGTGAAGCTCAGGGAATCAAGTATCTAACGTTAATGTTTTAACTTGTATTTAAACTATCAAAAAGAATGGCTAAAAGTCGCATAGCATTGAAAGTTCAAAAACTAGCCATTATGTTGAGAAAATGACTTTCGGACGGTCTTTCGGACCCTTGGGGTCGTTCGATCCTATTTTACTGAGAACATGTTAAAACCTGTTACGACAGTTTCGGACGGCCGAAACTCCAAAGGGTCGTCCGAACCTATATTTCGGACTGTCGAAATTCCCCTGCATCGTCTGAACCTAAATATCAGAGTTGCCTTATTTTGCTTCAACATTTCGGACAATCAATTAACCAAGAGGGGCATCCGAACCTATCTTTCGGACGGCCGAAAGTGTGCTCTAAGCGTCCGATCCTATTTTTTTTGAGCTTATATATAATTTTTTTTCCAAATCATTTTTGCAACTATGTGTGACTTTGTGAAAGTGTGTTTCTCACTTTTACTACTTCTTTTGAAGTCTATTAGAAGACTAAAAACATTTTGAAATCATTTTTACTTGAGCCTTAAAAGAGTAAATCAACTTCTTGAGCTAATTACACAAATTAGGATTTAGGGTTGGGGAAATGACCTAATTTACCATACTTCCATATCTTTTACACTTCCAATTCTTTCTTCATATGATAAAGCTCCATGCTTGGCTTCTTGATACATCTATCACATTGAAACACTTTTTGAACCATTAGCATAAACATAATTGTTTGTTAAACATCAAAATTAGTGAGGTTAAGACCCTAGGTCTCACAATCTCCCCCTTTTTTATATATACTTTTCTTAAATCTACTATTTTATTAAATAAACTTTTTTATTCTATTTTATTAAATAAACTTTTTTATGTTGTTTTATTAAATAAACTCTTTTATACTATTTTATTAAATAAACTTTTTATTCTGTTTTATTAAAGAAACTTTTTTATACTATTTTATTAAATATAATTTTTATTATTAAATATACTCATAATTAACTGTTACCAATTATAAAAACAGTAAAAAAAATATAAAAAAATTTGATGATGAGTATATTTAATATAAAAAATTTGATGATGAATATATTTAATAATAAAAGATTTTTGATGATGAGTATATTTAATAATAAAAGATTTTGATGATAAGTATATTTACTATTTAAGATACCTTGATAATAAGTTGAATTACGTAAAATATTTATCCACAAAAAATTATTAAAGAAACAAATAAAAGATTGAGTAAATGATAGAAATTTAAGTGTTTCAACGTAGTCTTTTTATAATTGGTAAGAAGGATACTAAATTATGTAACTAATTATATAACACAATAAAGTTATTTCAACACCCTTACTAATAAATATATTAAAGTTGTGCGCCATTTTGTAATAAGAATTTGAGACGCGCCCTTAATACAAATTCTCCCTTTATTTAAAGTATGTGTTTTTATGACTTACATATATAACAATATTAAGGTGCATGTTCACTATCTCGAAATTAAGCACAATTTTTATCTACCTCTAAAAATTTTTCTCTCCCTTCTCTCTAAAAATCTTATCTAGTGACTTTTACCTAAATTCCATCTGACCACCAGTCATCTTTTGACCGTTTACTCTAACGGCTAGCTAGTGGAAAGGCCCAAGTTGCCGCCTATGGCGGAGGGGGGGGGGGGAAATCCCTCCACCACCGTCCTACAAGGATGCAGTGGGTAAGTTGGAAACTTCCACTAAGGAGAACTCGATCTCCTTTGCATCCATTCAGGTTAAACAACCTCTCATTGTACAAAGGGGAACCTGCACTATATTTAACAGAAGAAGAGGAGAACAGCCTAGCTAAAAGCTTCCAGTGGACATTAGTGGGGAAGTTTTCCTGGGGACGTCCTTCAATGGTGATGATCAGAAAGGAAGTCCTAGCGGCCGGATTCTTAGGTGAATGCAGGGTGGGATTGTTGGACAACCGCCATGCATTCTTCAAATTTGACAAGGAAGAGGACTTTCATAGATTTTGGATGCGCAAAATATGGCATTTCCAGGGATTTCAAGCTCGGATCTTTAAATGGACCAAGGAATTTGATCCTGCATTTGAACCTTCAATCTCTCCAGTTTGGATCCGTTTCCCCTTCCTTCCACTCCATTTATATAATAAGGAAAAACTTTATTCCCTAGCCTCAGCCGCCGGAAAGCCCCTAAAGCTAGACACCGCTACAGCATCGGCTACCAACCTAGTCCGGCCAAGTGAAGCCACAGTTTGTGTTGAAATGGACCTTACAAAGACGATCCCCTCCAGAATTTGGATAGGAAGCAAGGAACATGGAAGGTGGCAAATTCTGGAGGTAGAGGACCGCCCGGCTTACTGCTCTAATTGCAAAAAGCAAGGGTATGACAATAAGGAATGTAACCCTGTTCAGAAAATAAATACTAAAAGCCCAGCTCAGGGAGCAAAACTAACCCCAAAGGAAGGTACCCATGTAACCCAAGGAATCAAGAAAAACCCAAAAGAATGGGTTCATGTCCCCAAGAAAACAGATCGCAGAGTAGAGGATACAGGAAAAGCTGGGGATCAAACTGAGATCACCAGGCTTTTGAAAGGAAAGGAGGTGGTCTTGCAGAGCCTCCCTATTATATGCCCCCCTCAGGAAATCACAGAGTCGTCCTCAAAGAATATTGAGACCACCCCAATGGAACAGTCTCAACCTTAGGCTCAGGATATGGAGGGGACAAAGAGGGAAATGCCACATCTAGATGAGGGAATGCTGGAGGTGGCAGAACCAGGGCAAGACATAACAGTAGTTACCCATACAAAGCAGACCAATGCAGAAGTACTAGAGGATGAGAAAAACAACCCAGCCCTAAAAGGATCCAATCCGAGGTTTCATAGGGAGAAGTTGCCATGTGCAAAAGTATCCAAGAACAGGTATACACTACTGTTGTCTCTACACAAATTGCTAAAGTAGCTTCCTCTGTTGATCTACAGGAAAATTAAACATCCTCAGAGGAGGAAAGGGGGGAAGTTTCTCTGGAGCCCCCACAGGTAGAGCTTCTGCCTAATGAAGAATCAGTGGAGGAAAGACCTGTGGTGGAACAGGAACAAGAAGAAGAACCTAAAAATCCCAAATCTGTGACGGGACAAGAACAGGAAGAGGAACCCGAAGTTAATCCCAAATCACGGGCTAAATGTGTTTCCAACATGAAGCTCAGGGAAAGGAGGCCAGGTACTTGTTACAAAGAATCCAGTTCTGATGATTAGCTGCATATATTGGAATATTAGGAGTATAAATAAAAAGCAAAATTTCAGAAAATTAAAAAAAATAATTAGGAAACATAAGAGTAATTTTGTAGCTATTGCTGAACCATTCTCTGGTTGTGATAAGTTGGATGCTTATAAAAGGAAACTGAAATTTGATGTTGCCATTTCTAATCCATGCAACTTGATTTGGGTCATGTTTAGGACCCCTTTCTCATGTTCCATTATTGAATCCTCCGAACAACATATAACACTGGAAATTGGTCATCCTGAATTGCATTGTCCCATTTTGATATCTAATGTTTATGCCAAGTGCACTGAGCATCAAAGGGATGAATTATGGCAGTCCTTAGGTAGGTTAAGAGGATTGAATTTGCCTTGGTTAATGTGGGGAGACTGGAACTGTATTAGGTCCAGGGTAGAAAAGAAAGGGGGTAAGGTATTCAATGTAAGGGAGTCTAGGGAGATGCTAGAGTTTCAGACCTCCGGGGGGTTATCTGAGGTCCATTTTAGTGGCGCTAAGTACACATGGTGTAATAATAGGGATGGAAAGGCTAGGGTCTGGAAAAGGCTGGATAGGGCTATGGTTGACAGTGAGTTCAGGAATAGTAACCTGGAGGCCAACATTTGTCACCTAGCAAGGTCTCCATCTGATCACTCCCCACTGGTATTAGAAGTGAGAAAAGGAAAGGTGGAGAGAGTGAGATCCTTTAGATTTCAGGGATTTTGGCTTGACCATGAAGAGTGTCTCCAAGTCATTAAAAGGGCCTGGGACACTCAGGTTTCAAGGAACCCTTTAAAGGTGTTTACAGAAAAATTGAAATTGGTAAAATAGGCTCTGAAGACCTGGAATAGATTAACCTTTGGGAACATCTTCTCTAAAGCTGAACAAGCTGAGGAAGAGCTCACTAGACTTGAGCAGGAAGATGAGGTGAACTATGTACCCAGGGAGTCCCTAAGCCAAGCTGCTGCCAAGGCTAAATATCTCCTAGGCCTAGAGGAACAATTTTGGCTGCAGAAGGCTAACATTAAATGCATTAAGGAGGGGGATAGGAACACTAAATTTTATCATACCTATGTGAAAAATAGGCATTCCAAGTCTCACATCCATAAAATCCAAAACCAGGCTGGGGTATGGGTAGAAGGGGAGGATAAGGTTGGAGAGCTTGCTGTTCAGTACTTTTCCGAACTATATACTGCTGAGAATACTTGCCCTGGGCTAAAGCGTAGCCTAATTCCACAAATCCTTACTGAGAACGACAGAATGGACCTTACTAGAATTCCTGACCTGAAAGAATTACAGGAAACTGTCCATTGCATGTGCATGGATAGTGCCCCTGGACCTGACGGGTTTCCAGGACTTTTTTATGTTAGAGCCTGGGAAATAATTCACCTGGATTTACTCAATGCTGTCCAATTCTTCATAAATGGGGGTGAGCTTCCCAAAGCTATGACTGCCACATCCATTGTACTAATCCCTAAAGTCCAAAATCCTTCTACTTTCAAACACTTCAGGCCAATCAGTTTGTGCAACTTCCTAAACAAAATCGTCTCTAAACTCTTAGCACTGAGACTAGCTAAAATTCTGCCTAAGGTGATCTCAGATAATCAAAGTGGTTTTGTATCAGGAAGAACGATCACTGACAACTATCTTCTAGCTAGTGAGATGATTTCAGCAGTCAATAGAAAGAGGAAGGAAGGGAACGTAGCTCTCAAGCTTGACATGGAAAAAGCATATGATAGGGTCCAATGGACCTTTTTGTTGCAGATTCTGAGACTACTAGGCTTTGGAGAAGTATGGATTGACCTGGTATGGAGGCTTGTCTCGAATGTATGGTTTTCAGTCCTAATTAATGGGTCCCCAAAAGGATGGTTTAAAGCTAGTAGAGGGCTTAGACAAGGAGACCCTATTTCTCCTATGCTTTTTGTGTTAAGTGCTGAATATTTGTCTAGAGACCTCAACAGTATGGTGGAGAAGGGCTGGGAGTATTCTATCCCTAGAGGGTGCCCTAGGATTACCCACTTAGCATACGCAGATGACCTGATTATTTTTTCCTCTGCTAAGCCTCAAGCAATTAGAAATGTGATGTCAAAACTGCAACACTATGAATCTGTTTCGGGACAAAAGATTAGTGTGGCAAAGAGTAGTTATTTAGTACATGATAGGATGCCTAGTTCCAGGAAACATCTGGTAAGACGAATCACTAAGTTCTCTAGAGGGTCCTTCCCCACTCAATACTTAGGTATTCCCTTACACTTTAAAAGAATTCCTGCTTCCCATTATGATAACCTGGTTGACAAGATCAATCACAAAATAGGGAGTTGGAGCTCCAGATTTCTGACTATGGGGGGAGGATTACCCTGATAAAAAGTGTCCTCTCTTCCATCCCTTTCTACACCACTATGAGTAGTAGCCCTGCCCACAAAGTCCTCAACCAAATCGAAGCACTGCTGGGTAATTTTCTATGGTCTGCTACTGACAAGAGGTCGAGGTATCACTGGATTAGCTGGAGAGACCTATGTCTATCTCAGGAAGAGGGGGGCTAGGGTTTAGGGACCTCAAGCAAACTGTCAAAGCCCAATCCTTAAAATTATGGTGGAGGTTTAGGCAAAGGAACACACTCTGGTCTCAGTTCCTGTGGCTAAAGTATTGTGGAAATAGTCATCCTCTTATGGTCCAAATTCATAGAGGAGATTCCAACATTTGGAAAAGACTCTTAAGGATAACTCACACAGCAGAAGAATTCATAGAATTTCAGGTTGGAACTGGGGAGTGTAGTCTGATCTATGACAAATGGAATCCTAGAGGGAGGTTGGTTGATCTTCTGAACTGGCAGGAGAACCATAAGGTGGCAGAGTTTCTAAGACCCACTGGATGGGATCTTTCTAGACTCAAAGGCTTATACCCTCAAGCCCCTCTAGATCTTTTTATGGAAACTCCAATTAGAACAGGACTGCCTGATAAAATGATCTGGAATCTGACAGCTGATGGTTCCTTCAGTATTCAGACTGCCTATACGGCTCTCAGAGAAAGAAGAAACCCTTTATACCCGTATACTCAATATATTTGGGATCAAATGGTTCCTGTAAAAATGTCATTTTACATGTTGAGGCTAATTCGAAACAAAATCCCCATTGGCTGTAATCTGCATAAGGTGGGCATCATGGGCCCTTTCACTTGCCCTTGGTGTTGTGCTAATGGGGAAACATTAAATCACACATTTGTCTCATGCAATTTTGCAAAAAGGGTATGGCAGATTTTTGGGGCAGAAGCAGGGATACACACCTAATCTCAGTCCTTAGCAGGTACTCTTCGAATTTGGTGGGGACACAAAAGGGAAACGGAGCCTAAGCAGTTTATCCTAAAGATTTGTCCAACCCTAATCTGTTGGCACCTATGGAAACTGAGGAACAATATCACATTTGATAATGCTAAACCTGAGCTGCCAGTCATTGTTGGCAATATTTTTCAACTTATTAAAGACATCTCCAATATGAAATTCAAAGGGGGACAGCCGAGGAACTTAGACTGGAACCAGTTTTGGGACTATTTCTTTAAGATCAGGAGAAAGCCAATCCTGTTCTACATCAAATGGAACCCACCTGACCACCCATTTATCAAGGTCAACATTGCTGCTGCTAAGGTAGGAGATGGCTGGCGGGCTGTGGGAATCCCAAGAAACAAAAGGGGTAATATGCTCTTCCCTCTTCCCATATTGTTATTCCCTCTTACTTTCCCCAAAGTGCAGGTGGAGGCTTTAGCTGCAAACAAGTATATATCCAACTGCAGAGAGCTTGGAATGGATCAAATTACAATTGAATCAGATTCTTGGGAGCTCCAGCAAGGTTTGGAAGGCAGGTCCTGGAGAAGCTGGCAGTATAGTAACATCCTAGGAAACATTAAGAAATTTGCCTCCTTCTCTAAGGTTCCAAAAGAAGCAAACCTCCCAGCTAGATACCTGGTCTCTAAGCTGGAAGCACAAGCATCATCCAAGTTGATCTCCCTCCTCAAGGCTGACAGGTTGAACATTCCAGCCATTGTGAGAAAATGAAGCAAGGTCTATACATTCCCTGGGAAGTAGACGCAGGCTGCCAGCAGGACCAAAGGCCCACTGTCCTGGTGTGGGGATTGTGAGCAGCTCATATTTGGTCTGATGCAGGTGATCTAACTATCAACTGATTCTGATTGAATGGAGCCAAGGATTTGACAACTAAAGAAGCTGATCTTGATGCTGCTTCTCCTAGACAAAGCATAACTATTACATGCTATTTGGAAGGAGACAGATGCTCTACCATGTACTGGTTTGCTATCACCTCTGGTGATTTTTGTACAGCCTATACGCTGTTTTTTGTGGATAGAGGGACATAGACTACTATGTAGAGAACAGAAGATGATTGTAGATGGAGGAGTCCTCCACATCTAATTTCTATTTCCCTCTTGATCATCTTCCCGTGGATAGGTGATTAAGTAGGTTTTTTGATGTAAAAGTGATATGCACTCACAAATTATCCAATAAAAATAAGCAGAACATGCTTTTATAAAATATATATATATATATATATAACAATATTATATTATTTTTACTATTTTATATAATTCACTCAAAATTTTTATTTAGAGTGTGCATTTTTATGCCTTGCATATTTAATAACAATGTATTATTTTTACTAATTTGTTAAATTTGGTAATTTTTGTTGATTGATAACTCATTAACATTAAAAAAAATAAACTTTTAATATTCCACTAACTAAGTTTACAATAGCGAAATAAAATAGAATGAAATAGTAATATAAAACAAAAGTAAAGTAATATATATATATATATATTCTAATAGTTATATGAAATTTTTGAAATTTTATTCCTATATCTTTTTATTGGTAACTTATAAATTATAATTGCAACTTTAAATAATACATATAAAGTGATGAGAACATTAGTTACAACTAATTCATAATAAACTAACACAAATATTTGTATTTAGAAACTATCAAAAACATTTATTAATTTATAAGTTATACATGTATATGAAAATTATTAAAATATTTTAGAGCTAGATCATATAAAAAACTAAAAAAAAATCCTAAAAATATTTGATATAATTATAAACTAATATTATTTGATTAATTTTGTCCACACTAATCAAAATTTCTATTTCCGCCGCTACTACTGGTATCGTCCCAAAAGGCCCAAATCACATCAACCGCTTCACTGTAGCATGATTGCAATGGAAGGGATGGGATGGACCAAATTTTGTGATTTATTTTACAATTTCAGAATGATGGTTTTGTTTTGTTTAACTTTTTCATCAAAATTTTTAAAACACAAAACTATGTTACATTAATTATTTTTGCAACAGTAATTTTTATAAATACAATATTGAATTTGAATTTTAAATTTTAATAATAAACAATTATTACTAACACAATTCCCACTAAAATAAACTAATAAAATACTAATTCAAATTTAAATTTCAAACTTTTATTAATAAAAAAATTTTCAATACAAATTCCAACAAAATAAAATTATTCATTCAAAACACGTATTCGTTTCTCATAACAAATCACACGAGAAAAAATTTCATGATATAATCTACAGATAGCTCATCCAAACGGAGCCTAAAACTGTCTTGCTGAGATAATTTGGAGATTTGGTTTGTTTAAACTTCAAATCCCATCCAAAATCCCCTCCATTTGGGTTATTTTCCCCCCGAATTCTTTTACTATAAATGATCTCAACTGATACGGTAATCCCTCTTCCTTTGTGTTTTTGAAAACATTTCTGATCAATACTTCTTCTTCAAAGGTAACCCTTTTCGTTTCTTGCTGTTGTGGTGCCGTTTTTGATGGATTCTGTCTCTCTATTTCGTCAAGTATAATTTGCAAAATGATGGCATGCACTGTGAAATTTTATGAGCCAAATGTCCGTTTGGTTAAATCTTGTGCATTTTTAAATATGCTTTTTGGGTTTTTCTCCTGGACGAATTGGGCGTGCTTTCAGTTTTTTTTTAATTGGGGAGTGAATGCAGGGAATTTGAAAAGATCATCCAATTTGAGATAAAGGGGTGTTGTGATTGTACTAACTTATCAATCAAGATCAACCTTCCATCCCTGTTGCATGCATGTAAGCGTTTGTGTTTATGAATGGTTTCTAACCTGTGTTATTTTCTTGATGTATCACTACACGTTTTTTTTTTTTTTTGTGTGTGTTTGTGTTTGTGTAATTGTGATAAATTATTTTTAAAGGAAAATGTAGCAAAACTTGTCAATGTTAAAACATTTTCTTAAAGATATTTAATCTGATTTTTAGCTGATAAAGGAAAGCCTGAAGTTTCTATTGATTTTGTCTCTATTTTTTGTTTTCCCTCACGCTAGAAAATTGAAGAAGATATCTGTTTTGTTTGGCTTTTGCCATAGTCTCATAAATAAACTTGATTTTTTTTTTTGTTTTTGGCTGAAAAAAATTGATCAACTGAAGCACATGATGGGTTTTTTCTCATATGGTTTTATTTTTACATACTTTTTCCACAAAGGATTTATCTGTTTACCTATGGTGTTTGTTTCTTTTGATTGGAACGGGCTGTTAATGCTGCTCTTTTTTTCTTTTTTTTTTAAATTATTAAATTTTGATTGTTTCCTCCCTATTTTGTCTCTGATTTCGAAGATGGATGTGAAAAGAAGAAGGGATGCAACAACTATAGAGATTGAGAGGGGAATTGCAAAATCAGATTATCAAATTTGTACATTTGGTGCATCCATCATGGACTTAGCTGATCGCCTCTTAATAGATATTCTACTAAGGTTGCCTTTGAAGGGAATTCTTGTTTGCAAGTGCATTTGCAAATCTTGGCGCCGTCTGATCTTAAGTCCTCTGTTTGCTAAGTTGCATTTTTCACAATCACAGACAAGCCTCTTAGTTAGAAAGTTGGATAGTACATGTGTTCCTAGAATTTGTTATCTAATTGATCCATCTGAAATTGATATCAAGTCTTGTCTGGGATGTGATGAAGAAATTCATACAAGTCTTGATGTCAAATTGAAGATACCTCTACGGAATCCAAGAGAAGCCCTTGAGATGGAAGCTGTTAAGAAGAAGCTTCGAGTGAGACTGAAACTTACTGATCACAAGTTCAGAATTGTGATTCTTACAATGGCTTCCTCTGCTTATCTGAACCATCAGCTAATGAACCTGCTGTCATATGCAATCCTGTTACTGGTGAGTACATAAACATTCCAGACGGCCAGGAGGCTTATGAAGATTCCGTGGATTGTGGATTTGGCTTTTGTCCGACTACCAATCAGTATAAGGTGATCAGAATATTTGATTCGGGGGATAAGCAATTGGTTGAGTGCCCAATTACTGAGAGACATACATATAGTAGTAGAATGGCTGAGGTGTATACACTTAGCACACAATCATGGGAAAATGTTGGTTATGCACCTTGTTATTTTGGTAAGTTAACATCACCCTTTTATCTGAATGGGAATCTTCACTGGTTCCATCATGGCTGGAGCTATTCAAATATCATTCTTTCATTTGACTTTACAAATGAAAGCTTCCAAAGCTTCCCCCCACCACCCTTTCGACCCTTTGAGTTTTCGTACTGCTATATACCGCATATGAGCTTATGTGAGTTAAGAGGTAATTGCTTATGCCTTCCTACTCATGATTCAGTTAGCTTATGGGTGATGGGGAAGTATGGGGTTCGAGAATCTTGGATTAAATTTGCTAAGTTTCGAAAAGCAGAGAGGGAGTCTAACTATATGTTCCATCCCATTAATTACCTGAAATGTGGATCACTGTTAATGTTCTATTACCCGAAAAATCTCTTGATACATTACAACGTCGGGACCAAGGAATGGAGCTGTCTTAAGGTTTGTGGGACTCAATCAAAATGCGAAGCAGTTCCTTTTATTCCTAGTTTTTTCTCACTCCAAGAAGCTGTGCAAGGAAATAGAAGAACAGTGTTGAACATCCGCTCATGGTAAGAATGCTTTTATTTTTGTTTGTAAATCGTTCCCTTCGGAAAATAGTCAAGAAAAAGTTTCTTTCTTGGAGAAATTCTTTAGTAAGTAATTTTGTTGATGATATAAAATCAGGTGATTTTGCAGCTGTGTATTCTTTTACTTCCTCTCAAAAATCCATATGGTTGATCTTGTCTAGCTTTGAGGTCTTTTTTCAATTAGGTGAAACCTAAAAACTTTTTGTTTGAATGCAGTTAATTAGCTACTTAGATGTGTTAATTGAATTACTTTACCTTTTCTTGGTGGTAGAGGTTGTTAATAAGAGATAGTTGAATGGAGTCATGCAAAGGCACATCTTCAACTTGGAAAATTTAATTTTGGTTTAAGGGCAACTAACCATGGTTGTTATATGCTTTTTGAAATCATGCAATTGCTTTGACTAAATACAACTTCATTGTCATGATATACATGAAAATGTAAAAGATCACTACTTTTGATTTTTCTGCATTTCATTTCTTTAATTTTCTCCTTCCATGGGGTAAGTTTTTTGTGGTTCTGGTTAGATCTAATCATTAGAATCTAGCTACTGATTATGTCTCTCATAGAGGAGTCATGGTTCACTGATAAAAGTCCAGAATTCTGATTAACCTAAAAGGTAGCCATTTCTTTCTCCTTTTTTTTTTTTTTCCATTTTTCCAGTTAAAACATGAAGTTAAGACTCAGCTGTTTCCACACTCTCTGCAGTTGATTGTGAACTAGCAATTCGCGCCATTGTTTATCTAGCCTTCAATTGGTTCCTGATTAACTCAAAGTTCACCCTTTACCCTATGTCAAACCAACATACGGAAGATGACAAGCAAATTTTGAAAAGACTGTCAAGGAAAATATAGCTTGCTCATTTGTTCTTGGATATGAAAACTGCAATACATGTTTTGATCGTGTTTCATGAAATAATGCAACAGGGCCCTGATATTGATCTAGTTTTTGTTGATCGCAGATTAAATGTAATTTTGGTAGTTCTAAGCTGGTTCCTGAATTTGTACATCATGAAATCAAGACTATAGGTCTCATGGCTTCAGAAAGTTTTATTTTTATGAAATTTGAAAATTTGTTCAATTCCACTGACTTTGTGGTATTGATTAACACATCACAATCTAACAACTCTAACTGAACTTTCTTGCATCTTAATCTAACGATATAGGAAACGCGAATAAAAGTATGGGGGTTAGATAAATTATGAAGCAATAATCAAGAGGTATATCATCTTTTATTGTTTTTCTAACTTATGTTCTAATTATATCTTTGTATGTTTTTCAACTTCCAATCAAAAGAACATTGGATTGTATATATTGCATATTGTTCTAATACTAAAGTTTTAAGAACATTGGATTGTATATATTGCATATTGATAACGTTGATACTTTATACCACGTAAATCAATGATAACTTTAACATTGATAACTTTATACCACATGCATGTTTGTTGTAGTTCGCATATTCGCGGGTGAGTTATCAATGTTAAAGTTCTAATACTATTTTGATTTACGTGGTATAAAGTATCAACGTTAAAATTCTCATATCATTCTAAATGACATATAATGTATCAATAGTTCGCGTATCAACGTTTATTGCGCCCGTATCCGTTACATATATGAGACCGTTTGTATACTTGCCCTATAAATTTTGTTATTTAAGAAATAATTTTTCAATTCTAGAAGCAGCTCCACCCAATTGGTTAAATTGTAATACATATGCTTCATTAGGACTTATTTTTTCAACTAATTTTAAATTTTGTTGTTCCGGGATTAAGTTTTCAATTCTAAGAGCAGTTTCAACCAATTGATTGAAAGCTACAACCAATTTTTGATATTAATGAAGTTATCATATTAAACTAAAGCAAAGATTACTATCAATTTTAATAATGCGCCTACTGTTTTTGGACTAATTTTTCAATTCTAAGATCTGTTCCAGCCAATTGTATTACCGCATTGAACTAAAAATATTACGTCTGGTGTTTATGTGAATAGACAAATACTAGAAACCATAAATTCGTGCATATCAAAGATGAACAATGGTCATGTTGAAACAATCCGCAATATTTGTTCATTGTTCCTCAAAAAACAACATTTTGCATGTTGAAACTCTATTCTGTCACTGGCAATCATCTCTGCATAATCTCTTCCCAAGAAGAGATGTTCTTCCATCCACTAAACTCAGGCAGCAACCTTGTAGATCTTAAAAAAAAATAAACCACAAAGATGATGATGGAATGGATTCGAAAACGTAGCATGAAGAGCATAGTAGAGGCATGCATCACGGTGAAGATATTAACGGCTCTGTCGGGCAAGATTCTTCAACTTCAAACTTAAAAGGCTGCATACAGGGAGGACAATAAGCATTGACTGCATTCTGTATGTTTGCATCTGCTAAACCATTCAGCTCATCAAGTTCGTCATTTTTCTTTGCATCCTGAAATTTACAAGACATTTAAGGTCAGAACATCACTAGATCATGATCTTGTAGTACTCGTAAGGTCATTTAAATTCCATTTTCAAGCAAATGAAGCATCGTTTGAGGAAACACAACTCAATACTGTTAATTAGTCTAAGCACAGATACAATCAGCATAGAACTTATGCTCTCAATTAATAAGTTACATAAATACACTGTAAGATAGTTTTAGGTTTTCCGTGATGCAGTTAAGTAGTCAATAATGGAAGAATCCTTCCATCAAACTTGCTCTAACCACAATCCTGGGACTTCAGCGAAAACATTTTGCCACTACTTCCTTTGCAGGAAACCCATTGAGAGTTTTGTTCTCACATTTATGATAATGCAATGATTCACCAAACTACTAAAGTGGACACACCTACTTAAACAGAGCATGGGCACAAAGTATCATCATGTTCTCTTGGAGCATTCCAAAATCTACGGTGGAGAAGTTCTTAATGCTGCTTATCTTACTAATAGAGTACCTTGCAGTATATTTAGGAATCCTTTCAAAGTTCTTCAGAGGATCTGCTGTTTGGTTGTGTAATTCATTCACGATAGTAGATATAAAAGGGGCAAACTTGATCCAAAGTACTTTAGTAGGTATGGTAAAAATGCTGTCATCCTTAAATGGAGTTCTCCTGAATTCTCAAATGTTTTAAGAGGGAGGACATATATTATCAATGAAGATTACTATATTCACTAATTATAGTAAAACTTCTTGTCTTTAGTTCATATTGTATTAAGGAGATCTCATAATCAGCTAGATTTTGGAGGCTATTGTTGAAGAGGAGGAATATGCATTGTGCCGTCTGGCACAAGCAGGCTTCACACGAGTGAGTGAAAAGATGAGATTTAAGCAGCATCTTCTGAACAAAAAGAGGGCAGAGTAAGTTAATCACCAATGCAATTCCAGTTTTCCTTCACTTGGATCAACTTCCACTTCCTCCTCATCTGGTGATGTATCTCAAACTGTGACGCCTATTCTGCTAATTCTTCGTTCATCATTTTAGGCATCCTAATGCATTTATAAAATGGTATCACACCAAACCACAGACCATTAATTTATCGCATATGGTAAGTACCTTATCTGCTTGTTATCACGCGTTTCATCTTTCTGATTTTGTTTCTGTTGCAGAAAACTGAAGGATGCATTGAAGGGACTAGGTGGAAAGAGACTATACTCGTGGACATGAAAGTTTACGAAAAAAATGAACATGAGACATTGGTAATCTCCTTCAAGGAAGAACCGTTGCAACAAATGGATCATTACTAGGGAACAAAAGCTGCATAGGATAGGAGAACTTTGAGACTCAGGACTAGGCTAATATTAATGAGTAATGCACTCAAATAAAACGCATTCACCACCAGAAAGCATTTGACAAAAAATGAGTTGCATATGAGCTCCTTTTCTTTACCAAATTTGGTTCTGAAACATGCACTTCTTATCGGGAAGGTTGAAAGAAGTGTACAAGGAGAATCCACCTGGGTAAACCCCTTAATCCATGGAGAACAAGCTGTATTGGTTGATAAAGTCTCTCTGTGCAGTTTTAGGAAATATTCAAATGCAATGTATAAATTTAGCTTTTAACAAAACATGCAAAGATAGGATGCTCATCCAAAACACTAGGACAACAAAATGCTAGGTTTGTTTCTTGTTGCATATATGCTGCTAAAAAGGAATGACTTACCGGAAATATATGCTGCTGCTAAAATCTATCCATTAGAAATAACCCAACGCAGATCACCATACTGGGCTGCAGATATTCTAAGGGTGTTAATAGTAAGTCCATCCATCCTGTACTATCCCAGTGAGGCGTCATAATTATCTATGCAAACTTTAGAGGGAAGTTTGTATTTCTTTTCCACGTTTTGGGGCTCTACTGCAACTTTCTACTAGATATTATCTAAAAATGCACAATAGTGTATCATATATGCTTATTCTACAAAGAAATCCTCTCTCGTAACTCTCTGTAGCCATCCTATTCTATTATTCTATAATCCTATTTCTTCATCGTAGACTCCAATAATCTGTAACTGTTACACTATGTTATATAAGTTCTATATACTTGAGTAAAAAACTAGCATTTTTTTCCAAGAGGGATGTTAGAAGTTGAGGAACAGAAAGCATTCTAGAGATGCTAATTCATGAAATCTTATCATGTTAATGAGCACATCATGGAGAATATTAGCCAGATGCTTTCATATTCAAGACCTTGAAAGCAACCAATATCCATTTATATACCAGTCCTTGAGCTTAGTTCATAAGATGACTAAATTTCCGTAACTACAGTATGTTGCAGTAAATTTATGTAATGTACTGAATTGAAGTGTCAAAAGCACAATATCAAGCACAATAATTCAAATTTGAAACACAAGAGACATTAGCTTGCTGGCAGTATAGCATTGAAATGTAGGAAGAAATGGAAATTGCATTTTATTTAAAGACGAAATTGAACAAAAGAGAGAATTTCACTACATGAACAGCAAAACTGCATTTACCTGCACAGGATAGCTATGAAAAGTTGGCCAAAATCGCCTCTTGCAGTATTCATTAAAACCTAAAGTGAGAAGAAGTAAAGGAATAGTTGAAATGGATGCTGAGGGCTTCGACTTCAATCCGAAAAGACCAATCATTGTTATTTGCATAAGTAGGATAGCAACAAGAATATACTGATGAATACATGGCCAATATTGACCGCATGTCTCATAAGAAGTTATATAAACATCTTGAATCTGCAATAGAAGGAAAGAAGTCTGTTATTTTTAACTTTCAGAATCGTGGTGACCATTTAGATTTAATAAAGTGGAGTGTCATTGCCATGAAAATCAAAACAACAAAGATGCAAATGATCAATAGAAGGATACATTTCCAGGAAATATGGATTCTTTATCAACATAAAACAATTATAGGATAATTGTCTCCACTCCAAGAAGCACATAATATTATTAGATTGAAGAACATATGTTTGAACAGTTTGGCGGAAAGACAAAAGAAGTTGCATGAACCAATCCTTTTATGATTTACTTAAGATAACTCCTAATTTCAAGACAACTAAATATGAAGATACTAGTTTCATGAAATAACTTGTACATTGTATGAAATGTCATTTTAACATCTAAAATTGAAGTTTATCTGATTCAAGATGTATTAAGGATAAACTCATCATCGAATTTAATAGCAAGGAACTCATATTATGTTCCGTGAATTAACAAATTGTTGAGGTTCTTTTGTTTCAAGTATACAAAAATAATGACCCGGAGCACGTGGAAAATAAAAAAGCAACTTGTTGCATTAATACAACAGATGAAAAAGACCCACAATTCTTGTTGTCTGTTACCAGTTAGTTGAAGCTTATTTAATTCAAGGTATACTCCTATAGAACAATCGCATGTTGAATATAATTGGATAGTCTTGAAAAATAACAACTTTTGTTTAGTGTAAATACATGAGAGAGCCCATGTAAGAGGCTAATGAAGAAAAACAAAGAAAATGAATAAGTCTTTAACTACTTCAACAAGGGATGGAACAGTAGATGAAGGCTCCAATGAGATTGCAGATGAACATTTTAACAAAATAGTCCCACAGGCTTAGTTCTTCTCAAAAAGTATCTCGATCTCCTTAAAAATAGACCATGCTGATAGTGGACACAGGTACATGATCAAAAGTTTTGCATGTGCATATGCATTCTGGATAATGGTAGAATTCAGCAGTATAAGTTCTCCAATATCCTTAGTGGGGTAGAGAGCTAACCTGATTAATGAAAACAATGTAGCCTAACAGGAAGTAGGCAACTAGAAAAGGGAGAAGCAAGGGCGAGACGACTGAATATACCATGCCAATCAGCATAGAGAGAGAAATAAAGGGAATAGTTCGGTAATAAGGTAGAGAGTAAAGATATGCATTTTCCTTCTTTCCACGGTGCCATGTGTGGGATTTAATAAAATTCCACATGAATAATCCTGGTTGGAGAACCTCAAGAGAAAATCCAGACAAACTATTTGTCAAGATGTATGTCATAAAGAAGTCTGCCTGAGACAAAACAAGAGAACTGCATTACAAAGATTAATGTCAATCCCGAATTTAGTCACATCATGAAAAAGAAACTCAGCAAAAGAAATGCTGCCTTAATTTATTAAATCAACCTAATGCAGAAAATCTCAACCATCAATAGATATGTACTCACTTGTTCTATGTTTTCTTCCTATTCAATCACGCAACTGATGGAAACTGAAGGAATGAACAAAGAGAATCGCTCTTACTTGGGCAGACACTGCAGTTGCAAGTCGATTAGGGATATCTTTAGGATGGGTGAAATATTCCTCAATTTGATCCAGTAAGGATCCTGATAACAAGCTAAAGAAGAATACATTCCCCACAAGAAAATAGAAGACCATATTGCAAGCTCTTATGTCCTTTTTACTCCTTGAGACGTAGCCCTCCAGTTGTGCCATACCAATCATGCAAAAGGGAACAATGTAAATAAACAAGTTCAGAATGACGCTTGGAAGATACCCCGTCACAAAGGACCTTAATCCTGGTCTGCAGAAAGCAGCAAATGTCACGAAACAACTAAGAGACTGGTTCAAGATCATACCAGAAAACTACATAAGGAGTTAATGAACACGTGCAAATTCCACAATCATGATCAAGGAAACATGTATCTCAATGTGGTACAGTGAAAGGAACTTAATAAGTAGCAAAGCAAATGCAGAACAAGTTCGCTTTGGCCTCCAAAATACTCCAACAAATATGATTAAAAAGAGAAGAAACAAAGGAAAGATATGATTTTTTGTTGACTGATGAAACCAACAAACAATTTTATCCTAACAAAAATCTTATATGATCGATACATTTAAATAATCTAAATCTATGAGATATAATCCTTGAGAGCAATAAGTATTAAAGATGAGAAATCTTACATCAACTGCACAGCCATTGCAGGTGGAAACCATTTTCTTAATTTTTCAAATTTTGCAATTCCTTGAATAGCTGTGACCGGAATGGCAAAGAATAGTGTAAGTAGTGATGCGAATATAAAGACAACAATCTCATAAAGTGGAATATGTCTATAAGGAATTGCCAAATTACTCCATAGGACATCCCTTGGTTCCGGAGCGATTGATGTGATCCATAATAGTGGATTTGAGTGTTGTTGAGATTGGGCAGCTAAAGTAGCACCCAAGCGAGACCTGAACATGACAAAAGCAACCGGCAACTCCTACACAAAAATGAAACATGAGAAACTAGATTTTGAATGTGAAAAATCTTGAAAAAATAATCTTCTGTTTTTGGTTGATAACATTTGATAAAGTCACATGTTTCAGGTCTATTGTGCCATTAATTAGATTAATTTCGTTGTTCATTAAATTGTCAGTATATCACCTGAAGGAAATTGGATAATCATTTCAGGACAAAGTTTGTAAAGTGAACTCATGTTAGTGTCCTCAGCAAGGTGTTCTTTTTTATTCTTTCTTATTTCTCCAGGTGCGCTAGTTTTTCAGTAGCCATAAATAAACAACAACAACAACAAATGAGCCTTTATGCCACTATGTGGGGTCGGCTACATGGACCATATTTCGCCATCGTATTCTATCATTACACATGTTTTCATTTAAGTAGAGCCATATATAAACGAGTGAAGTTTAAGCTCATGAAGGACTGCATATCCATTTCTACCTGGCCTTGCATGAGGTTCATGTTTGCTCCCATGTTTGTGATATTTATTGAAGCAATGGAATGCCCAGGTTTCACATTCTTAATCAAACTATAGACATGAAGCATTTATAAACAAAAACCAATAAGATAAAGTATTCCTTCCAATTTAATGGCTCCTATATAAAATTTGAAACTCAAATCTTGACAAAATTTTATTCAAAGTATAAGAAACAGAAGTTTGGAAAGAATGTTTTTGGTGGAAATCTTAAATGGCTTACATTGATTGCACCCCTTTCCCCCTAGAGGCAGCAGCACCAGGAAAAAGGAACAAAAGAAGTTTAGAAGACACAAAAACTATAACCCCACCTACCAGAATACCTTCCCTTAGTGAAGCAAACAAAAGAGCACAATGTTGATTATTGAAGAATATAAAGATCTTAATGTATCACAGCTTGTGAATCTGCTCAAAAGTTCCTATTAGAATATTGCTAGCATAGGATTCAACATCAAAAAGGAATGCTCCTAAAGGTAGCAAGTCAATCATGTGTTTCTTTATTCCCTGATAAGCTGAATACACTGGAAATTAGGAAATTCACATTATAGCAAAAAGAGGACAATGTGTTCTCATTGTTATAAACAAATGAAACTTGAACCAAGCCCCAAGAAAAGATATGGAGACCAAAATATATAATTAGTAGAAGAAAATCATTTGATTTGAAGAGATAAGTTACACAAAATGCATGCTCAAATTATTAATCAGCAACAGCATACAACAACAATAACAACAACTAAACCTATCTTTAAATATATGGATCACATTTCGCTAGCATGCTCAATCTAACCTCATTTACGCATTTATATTTAAATATTTACACGATTTCTAATGTGATCCCTATCATAGGGTTTGGCAAAGTTTTCCGTTGGCTGCTAATCTATTGCAACCCTCCTCCTTTCCGGGCTTGGGACCATTTGTTACTTGAAAACATTATTTTGGAATATCAAAAATAGTGCCCCATTGTAGTTGGTAAATTCCACACTATGAAAACATAAGTGTTACAAAGACTGCTTCTGCTGTGGATAGCATATGGTGTCATTGTGCAAATATTGAACTCTAAAATAGAGCAAAGTAGAGGATATAAAATAAACATTCATAGGTTAACACATAAGTGCACACATATGGTATATGACATTTATTAGTGCATTATACATGCTTTATCACATTTTTGGTAGTCTAAATTCCTTTATTTGTTAGGGGGATGGGAGATGGAAGAAGAAGAAAAGAGAGTAAAAAAAGGCTCCAGGGTCACGGAGCAGGAGACCAAAATGGCTAGACTGAGAGAACATGGTTATGCATTGAATTGATTATGCAACAAATTGATTCGCTCCTCCACTAATGTGGTTCAATCACACATCAAAACTCATAGATGAATAGCAAAACCAAGCAAACCCAAACATATAGACACACACACCATGAGCTGAAGGTACTTTCATAAAGGGCACCAAGAAGACTTGCCAGTCCATGAAGTAGACATGTTCGAAGTTATTTTCAAAAGCAATGATGACCTAAAAGAAATTATGTTCCGTGAAATTCGTACTCTCTGATATGGCAATGCGATAAAAAAAAATGTCAATAGTAAACGAACTAAGAATCAGTACATACACAATAACAGAATCTTAAAAGCTCCACTGGTCATGATTCTCTAAACACACTCACTGGATCACCCTTGAACAAAGAATGAGCAAACTATCTGGTATCCTTTTAATAGCAAACTAAAGCATGACAAAAACTGCTAATATCACCCCAATGTTTAGCATTTATGATATCCATTTCATCAATAACTCTAATATTTTCTCTCTCCTGAGTCAAGTGGTCTTTCAAATGTAGTATTAAGAATGATGTAGATGAAAAAATCCACATAGGTAATCTCTTGCAGGACACAGAAAGTGAGTGCATAGGAAACAGCACAAGCAAACACCAAGCTATCCACAATCTGGATACAAATGTCAAAATGCAATTTCATATCCCGTGGGCTAAGTATTGAAACAGTAGAATGGAAAAACTTGTTATAAAATACCCTTTGAAAAACAAAACAGAATGGTGGCATGTTCAGGTGCAAATATCATGATTTTAATTACCTTTTCTGAAAGCATCTTCTCACTCCTTAAATGGCGTATCTTGTAGCATACACCTTGAAGCATTTCCTGAAGCCTCTCTATTTTTTTGTCATCTCTCAATGATGAAGGGGATTTTCTACCATATCTGTTAGCCAATGACTGCTGTTTCAAGTCCTTAATCCTTTGTTCGATTGATTTGGCATGAATCTACACTCAATACTGGCTTGTCAGATTTAGCTGTTTGGCAAAGGACCAATTGACCTAAATTGACTAAGATAACAGAAATAAAATGGAACACATAAGGACTATATAATGAATAATTGTAAAAGTGCATTGCTTCTCCTCTATTGAATGGCAATGAATCGCAAAGAAGAAGTCCTTGCACCATTCTGCAAACCCAAACTTATGCAACTGGAGGTAGAAACAATAAGCACGTATAGTCATTTTACTTCATGATACTTACTAAAAATGTCACTGTTCATTTGCTAATGCTTCTACAATTAGGAGTAGAGATAAAAGTTCAAATTGATGCATAAAATATTTTTTTCCCCTTATATTGCATGTGTTGGCAATATTTAAAGCAAGTGAACCTCACAACATATATATTGAAATTGATTTTACTACCTATTGCATAGGTTCAGCTAGCTTCTGTTGTGAAATGTAGTATTGTATCTTTAATTTGTCCAAAAGACTATGCCACTGTATCCAGTCATAGCATTTTGCTAGTTGGTGTTCTTTATCCGTTTAACTTGACTGAGGGATGGAAATGAAAGACCGTTTTAGTTTTTAATAGATGCACCTCAAACGAGCAATCAAGCCAAAAAGCCAGCTACAAAATTTTCATTTCGGTGACATTGCACTTGTAATTGCTAACACAGGAAAATATGTGGTATTCACAAAAGTTTAAGACTTACAAGAGAATCTTAGGAATGAATTGATCAAGAGAAATCAAACCTTTGAGGAACAGGAAAAAACTATAAGACATACAACAAAATCGTAGGAATGAATTGATCAAGACAAAGCAAACATTTGAGTTACAGGAAACATCCAAAAATTAAGCAATAAATGGTAAACTTAATGACAAAATTGTAGATAAACAGAGGCCTAAACGCTTTCTAGTCGGTATTATAATGGCAGAGAATTGACAATTGCTTCAATGCAGCCTCTCCAATTGAATTAGGAAAATAAAAATAGATAATTATCTGTAAAAAAATACTGTTTGTCATACCTATACAGGTGATAATCAACAATATATAATTCGCCAATTCCTCAAGAGACATAAAACACTCCATGCCACAATTCAACACTTCCTCCCCAGTGGTTACAAGCAAATGATGTGGCAAGTTGTTTTATACCATTTCCCAGATCTTGTACTGAAAGGGCGTAGTTCTATCACCAGTACAACTCAACTTGCTATCTGACCTTTCTCAACCAAACAAGTATCCCAAGTTAAGAATGCATATAATTATCCTCCACATATAAATCCCACCAAAAAAAAAAAAAACAAAAGCTTCATGCCAAAACAAAACTTTTAGTATGTTACCCTGAATATATAAGTGGGGAAAGTGTTGACATCTGCGACAGATTAGGTTCACAGTCCACACTAACAATATTCAAATCTCATTATCCCAACAAGTCTTTCCAACAAAAGCCAAGTTTTTACCTATTCCCATCCATCTTTCTTTCTCTCTGCTCACATTTCCAAATTTAACATTAAACATCAACTTAGATTAGTAATTCTCAAAGTCTGACTCTTGTAGTGCGAAGTTAACTGCTTTAATTTCATTTAATACAAGGTTTTGAAAAAGTAAGTAGTTCAATATTCGGCTATTTTTGTTACTCTGCTTTATATCTGAACCTATCAAATACAATCTAGAGCCAACAACATTTATTTGTCTCAAAAGAACATACCAGTGAAGGGAATTGCAAATCTTTCCATGAGAATGAGAAGGAAAGAATAGATAATATTCCATTTGGCCAGTGGACAGAATCTGTGTATTAACATTTTCCATAACTTGTAAAGAAACCAAAAGTTTAGCAACTTAACTATCTAAAGGTTCTGGAAGCCCAGTACAAACGCAGGAATGAGAATTTAGTGCAATAGAGCAATCATTGATGAAGGTGGTTATGAATTAAGAGTTAAGTATGACTAGTAGTATCCTTACCAGCAACTTCTCAAATTCCTTGCCATCATACAGAATTTGATAAGATTGATAAGAATTAGCATGATGTTTAGAGAAAAAGTGATCCACACAGCAACTATAAGCCTTGTGCTCAGTGCAAAATGGGATCTCTCGAACTAGGACAGTGAATTGATCTGGTCGTTGCCTTACGTTGTGCAGCTGCTGAGTCCTTTTCAACCAGATATCATAATATTCCTGCCATGAAAAAAAAAAGGTGAAGCATAAAATGGAGCATGAAGTTACCTGATAAGAGGAACTTTTCTAAAGAAATAACAAATTCCAACCAAAATGTAAATCAAAGAAAACAAAAAAAGCACCAAACTGACATATTCAAGAATTGAACAATGAAAGTATATACAACATGGGAGCTCAACAGAATTTCTACACAAGATTCACTAAAGTGAAGAGCAAATAGGAATAAAGTTGCAAATGCGTTTTCTGGAACTCCAGGCTTTTGATGCAATTGATTTTCGAACTGTCACCCGTTTGGAAAACCAAGCATCCCATGTAACACAAGTCCCCTATGTATATTCATTAACTCTAACATTCTTATGCAAGGAAACAGCAGGCATCCCTACAAATTAGTATGGCAACATCCCTCATTATCCACCAATCAAATTTCTCATGGCTTAGTCCCAAAACTATGAACGAAGGCTAGCAGCATCACCTTTAGTCTGTCTGCATGATCTACAACCAAAATTGAACTTGTCATCTTTTGTTTATTTAGTTCTTGAAACCGAAATGCCTTTGAAACCAGAGAACTGCCCTAAAAAACAATGGTGGGTTTTTATTCTTGTGTTGTAATTGGCCAAGAAAATACTTCACAAAGTGGAAATACATAGAGTTAAAAACACATATTCACAAGGTTCTCGGGGTTCATGATTGAGGATTATTTTATTCTGTTGAACTTTCAACAGGCGTTTGATGTTAGTTATGAAATCTAGAAACCTGACCGATCTTTTATTTCTACAATTTCAAACTTATTTAAGGGAACTAGGAGTTCCAATCTGAGTGAGCTTCTACCATGAGTGAGGTGATATTTTATTGAATTTCAGAAATACTAATACTTGACATTTGTTCTTTTCTGGCAGTTAGACATTTAGCAATTCTGGGAAGCTCAAAGACGAACCCAAAATCTATTGTGATCCAAGAAGTTGCTTTAATCATTCAGATAATTGTTTCTTCTCCTACTTATTTTTCACAAACTCTTTCAACAACAAATCAGACATAACATCCATGAACAGTACGGGAGCCTTTCTTTTGAGATTTAATGAACTGATCCTAAAAGCCTAAGTCAACTATTCAAAGTCTATGCTATTATAATGATACTTCTCAAGCATACTGAGAATGAGGCTTCAATAACCAAAGTTGTAAAAGTCTTCTAGACTGGAAGATTAATAAAGAAGAGGTATATAAATTAGGTTCAAAAGAGTGGAATAGAAATCTCAATAATGAACCAATAATGATACTACTCAAAATGCATTGTGTCCTTTCTGCAACAACTACGGCTATTCCTTGACTGACTATTTTACCATAACTTTGAAGTATTAGATTCTGCAAGATATTGTTTTTGGCAGAAAGTGTCTCTCACTATCTGTTCATTTGATTATATTCTGCTTATCTTTTCATCTATGGAATTCAGGCACTATAAGTAGTTGACATGGAAAACCGAAAATCCTTGAGGAGGAGCTCAGAAATTATATCGAAAACAGCTGTCTAGTTCCAAGTGATTGAAAATGCTGTATCCGACAAAGGGTTGCCAAATTATCTCTTTACTATTTAAGAAAAGAATTAAAGGTACGTAAACTTCTTTGTTAAGTACTACATGATCTTCCATAGAACATCAACATAAGATGGGAATCTTATTGTTAAATAGAGTTACCAATAGTAACTGACATGGTGAGTTGACAGTCTAAATAAGTTTGTTGCCTTTCAGCCTAACCTATCATATGCAGCAGAAACTAAAGTAACTCTCAAATTGTGGCAGCCTAACTTTGACATAAATGTAAAACAGCAAGCCATAAAATCTTGTTGAGAATCAATTCTAACTTACAAGAAAAATAGCTGAATTTTGATGATACCTTGTACAATAGGTATAATCCATAGCAAGAAACAAAACATAAGCATGAAAAATGCACCCAAAGCCTGTAAATATCATGAGAAGTATCAGATAAAGTAAGAGTGCTTAAAAGGATATATCAGATATAATATTCCAAATAAGGAAGAAAGCAACAAATCCAGACAAAAAAAACACGATGAACATTGTGATGAAAGTTGCTGTTAAAATAGATGGTTGCGTAAATTCCACAATGCTAACTATCAATGCAAATTAAAATTACACTAAATGAATAAATTTACCAAATACAAAAAAAAAAAAAAGTCAGCTTCTGCATATCAACTGCATAAGCCACATGAACAATTATTCGACAAAACAAGAAAAGGGGGAAAGAAACTCCAATGCAACTCTTTAACATTTCGAGATTCCAAAGGAAAAAAAATATTAGAGAAGACTTCTCTTAAGAGAATAAACAGTTTTATTTATTCTTTCACTAACTAACCCATCAGTGATTAACCTATGTTCTTAAAAATTAAAAAGAAAATTTCTTAATCAAGTTTCACATATAGCTGACTCAAACATTCTTCAATATAAGGAGCAAGCAGAATCTTTCTTCTTCTTTTATGCACCCCTTCATCCTCTCTTGCCACAATAGAGCACATGGGAAAGTAGAAAAAGCAGAAGAGACGAGGAAAGGTCAGAGCAAAAGCAAAAATCCAACCATGGTAGCTTCTGATCGACAGAGAAACTACATATGTTAACAGTTTGCACATTTTTCTTTGAAATGTAAAACAAGTACATAAATAAAGTCAGACCCTGTGCACTCCCAGTATGGTTCATTTACAAGAAAATTTAAGACACACCCAAGATAGACAAAGTATCTAAAGAAGAGTACCAAAATGCTACCAAAGGCTTACCTGCTAGAGCCTTCTCTAACATTGGATATTGTAAAAGAATCCATTGAATGAGACTGTATAGATTGCCTTTCGTTCCCAGTATAGTTAAGAGGAAGCAATATCAATAAGCCAACAACACTGGAAACCATAAAAAAATTGATCCTGAAAATTCAAGACAACATAAGATTAGTACAATTTTTCTTATAAAAATCATAGATGGAAACGACTACTTAAAAGTACATAGCATAGAACTTACAAATAATGAAAACATATGCATTAATATCACGAATTCTTAACCCAATTGATACATTGTGTCAAAGAAATTCAAATTCCCTAATGTTTAATACATCAGCACAGAGAATAACCTTATAGATTGACCGACTTTATCAGAGTTCAGACTGAAACCAAAGTCTTGACTAAAATGTTCAAAAGTTAAGGAAAAAAAATCTTCCTATTGAAAGTGCAAACCAGAAAAGAAACTACTGTATAACTTTCAACCAACCAACTTCCTTGGGGTCACATTACCAACTTTGTTGAGAGAATAGCCGAAACCAGCAGATGTCACTTGGATAGTAGTCAGGAATGCCATTGACACTTCATTATGGAATACACTATAAGTGGTGAAGGTGTACGTAATATCACTTCTGGCTCCCTAATACTTTATGACGAAATTCCATTGCTCTCCAAACTCAAATTTCAACCATATTGCACCTTGAGTGTTTACTTTCTGCTGCTAGGGGCATGCTCTTTATTTCCATCAATTTTGTTAACATCAATGAAAAAAAGATAATAATAATTTAAGAAAAAAGTCAAATAGATTCAAAACTTTTGAAAAAAAAGAACTGCAATCTCATCTCCAATAGTACTTTCTCGAATCAGTAACTGTCAGCTAGAAATCAAAGCATAATAAGTCCAAAATGCTCAATGCAACTTTCAACTTACAACGACGTAGAATCAACCCATGCCAGCAAATGAGAACAAGCCAAGTGCCCCAATTTCTAACAGAAGCAACCTTTTTGCATGGAAAAGAAGTGCATGGTTTGCACTTGGTAATTAATAGATCTATCAAGAAAAGAAAGAAAATTTTAATACCATTTTGCTATCCTAAATGTTTCTGTTCCTAAACTTAAGCCCAGAACATTTCCGGAGCATTCATTCGAGATGTTAAAGTGAAATGATAATCATAAACTAATAATACATTTTTGGTGGTAATAAAAGTAACTAAGAAATAAACATAGAATAATCACTACTAGATAAACAATCAGATTACACGTTGACAATATACCTCAGTCTAACAGATTGACTAGAGCTACAAAGTGAACTTTGGTAAGCAACATTTATAAACGACAGTGACTTACTAAATTGATCAGATACACAACGCACTCTACAATGGCCATATTCAGTCAGGGTTATAGTATCCCAAATTGTGGATTAGGACCTAACTTACAACTTGATAAAATGTTTAGGCAATAAAGTCAAATTTTGATGTTAAATGTAAGTGCAAACAATGTGACATATTTCCATCCAAAAATGTTAGCTGTATAAGTATTCAGGGACAGTAGAATACATAACTACAAACTAAATGTGAACAAAAATGGAAAACCAATCACAAGATAAGAATTGCATAAATAATCAAGATGCAGCACAGATATTAACACATTAAATGGCCTCATGAGAAGAAAAACTGCATTAAGTTTATCATCAGTCTTCAACTCACAAGGTAGTCTGTTATCCTAGTTATATCTAAATAAGCAAAAGATTAAAAAACCTGTCTTGTTAAGGTTGAAATGGCACAATCATGAAAGTTATCCGCTAAGAAATAGTCCAGCAATTAAACCATAAAATCACACAGGCATGTGTTGTCTGTCCATGTCTATCCCAGTATAAACATGCTACAATATTAACATTTGAGCTTAACAAGATTAGGTAATATAGGGTGTGGAGTTACAAAAGCTTTTTCTGTACACAATATAACTACCACTACTAAATAAGAAGAAACAGTTCCTTCCAGGCATTACAGCATATATAAGATGATAACAGTGAAAGAACTGATAATTAGTTAATTACTAGGTATGGACCAAATGAAAAACTATCGAATGCATCCACTATACCCTAATACCCCATTCCTTAATTTTCTAATGCAGCAATGAGGATTCAATAATATCCTTGACCCCTTTATTTTTTACACACTTAAACCGCATTTAATATTTTCCCTAGTTCTCAAACTATTGGAGGTAAATCATGACTCAAGAATCGTGGATTAATCTTAGCAGGAATTTTAATGGCGCCACAGTTTTTCATCATAAAAGGGTTCAAACTACTTGCAAAACAATTTTCAAATCAGGAAAAAAAAAACCCATAAACGGAAATTATCATAGCAAGAAAACCCACAAGAGTAGAACACCATAAAGTACATGTCACTATAAAGATTCAGTTTGTGTAAAATATCTCACCCGAATTTAATAAGTCTAATGAAGACAAGCACATCAAGGCCACACTTCTGAAGTATTTCCTCCTCAGTAACATGAAAAGCGTCACGAATCCACTCCAGTGATGGAAGAAGTCGATGAAGAGTAAAATGGTCTTCTAAAGAAATGCGGTGGTTGAGAAACATTCGACGTGCATAGTATATGGGTGCATTTGAAGGCTGTTTTCTCAGTATAGAAAAGAGTGAAAGAACAAATATGGCTAGGCCTATGTTAATGGTCGCTGAAACTATCAAATCTTCTAATTTCATTTTTTTTTCCCTTTTGTTACAGAATCATAGAAGTTCACAGGAACTGATTGATCGTTGTTGTGTTCTAATATGGGTTTGTTTTGAACTTCTTCACTTAACGTATGAACAGACACCGTTGTTCGGGGAGAGAACGATTTAACTGCTGACACCTTTGGATACACGTGGCGCAAAATGAATAAAATGGGTGGCAGGAAGTTAGAAGCGGTTTGAATTTCATTTTAGTAAAGTATTAAATTATAAAAAATATTGTATTACTATATAAAATATTAAATATCAAATATCAAATATTAGTGTATAACGTATAAAAAATTAGTGTACTAACTTATAAAATATAATTCATGTATTACGTCGCATATATGAGATCGTTTCACAAAATTTTTTGCGTAATTATATTTACTACCACTAAAATTTATTTAAACCATCAATCAAATCTCATAGTTTTACAGAACTACGTGGAACCTCTAAACCAAACAACCATTTATTTTGACTAATAAAAGTGTTGAAAAGACCAAAATGGTTATACTATAATTTGTCTATAACATTTACACCTATTATGTTTGATCAATTTACAAATGAGATCTCGTAGTTTATAAATTTTAGTGCAAATAAAATTATCAACTCAACCATAGAGAAAAAATCGTGTTCTGAAATTTTTTGGGAAACAAAATTCAAATAATGAGAATAATAAATTTAGAACTAATACAATTATCAAATCAACAATTTAAAAGAAATTAGGTTTTAGAATTTTGTGAAACAAAACTCAGAAAATGAGAATAAAGTTACTGTAATTAACAGTAGTAATAGCATTCAAAATTAAGCAATTAAAAATTTGGTTTTGACCATGTAAAAACGGTTAGATGTTTTCAATATTGAAGATATCATAAAAAGCACAATTTGAAAATTAATTGTAGTTCATTGGAATGTCGTGATGTTAAGGTCAACGTTGTGACGTTGGAATTCAAGTGTGAATCGAATTTTATATGAACGCCACAACGTTGGAATTCAAGTGTAAATCGAATTTTACATGAATGTTGCGACGTGAAAAAGATTTACGTTGTGGCACTAATCATTGTTTTACGAATTGTGTTTTTGAGGAAATTCATCATCGTGCCGAGGTTGGATTCGGGAAAAATATTTGAAAATTTTCAATTATATATCCCGACACATCCAACTTGCAATTATTTGTTGTGTCTAAATAATAGTTATTCACACACATGTCTCCTTATTAATTGAAAGTTATTAAAACCTGATCCAGTCAATAACTGCTCAGAACAATTTCCACATTTGAAAATTCCATAAAAAAGTCTTCATGGAATAAGACTTACTGCAAAAGTTTTATTCTATAAAAAACACAACTCTCACAAAACTCTTCCTTTGTTTTTAGAGTTAGAAAATGTAACTGCAATCGTATTTCTAAATATTTCATCTTATTCTAAATAGTATTTTCTCAAATTAATTTGCATGTGATAGTTAGGGAGCAAATATACCCCAAAGTAAGTCAATTTACTGCACAATTTGAAGAGTTTTCATTATAGAAATATTCTTGTAATAGTTAGAAGTCTTTCGTTTTCTATAATTATAATAGATAGAATTCTTATAATAGATAGTGTATCATCCATTATATCTCTATGTAAATATTTTATTCAACAATCTTTAGACTATAGGTAGAAATAGTTGGTACTAGTAGGAACTTGACTTTCAATATTCTAAAAGTGAAAAGGATTAATGTGTCACGCTTTTATTTTTCTATAGACAACACTTTTGTGTGTCATAAGATACATTTAGGGGGCATTTGGTTCAAATTCTTCAATGGGGGGCATTGTTAATGTTTGGTTCAAATCCTATAATAGGTATTATTGTGATTGATGTTGTTTGGTTCAAATCAACAATAGTAATAGGAATAAGTCAAAAATTTATTTATATAGATTGGATAATGTTGTTTCTTATTTCAATTGTTTGAATTGGACAATTGTTGTTTGAATTGGATAACTGTTGTTTTTGAATATTGTCTATTTCAATTATTTAGATAGGATCCCATTGTTTCTAAATAGGCTGGTGTTATTGCCAGAGCAACTGTTAGCTTCCAGAGCAATAAATTACACATATTCTAAATTTACAACTTATCTTTATCTTCTTTCTACCTTATAATTACAACTTATCAATTCTTTATAATATTTTTGAATAACTTTTGTTTTCTTCTCCTTTACACTAATTTTTCTCCCAAATTTTTGTTAATATAATATTTATTTCACACTCAAATTATAAGAAAAAAATTATATAAAAATATATATGACACTTATTTTTATTAATAGATTTTATTGTTCTCTCAATTAAATAATAAAATATTTACCAATACATACTTCAAAAAATTTAGGCTATGACACTTATTTTTATTAATAGACTTTATTGTTCTCTCAATTAAATAATAAAATATTTACCAATATATGCTTCAAAAAATTTAGACTCCATTTGTTTACCGTTATTTTAGTGTTTTATTTCATAAATTCAATTTTTTGTCCATATTTTTATCAAAATTTGTAAAATAAAAAAAATTACAATAATTATTTTTTTTCAATTTTTTTAATATATTTATAAATAAATTATTAAATTTAAATTTGACTTTTAAATTTTTAATAATAAAAAATTCTTCATAAGACATTTTTCTACCAAAATAAACTCATAAAATATTAATTCAAATTTGAATTTAAATTTTTGATAGTAAAGAATTCTTACTGCCTTAATTATAGGGTTATCTTAAATTTACCCCCATGAAAGATGATCTTTAATCTCACTTTGCCCCCATCAAAAATTTTTATTAGTACTTTGCACCGATAAGGATATTCTATTAATATATTTAAATGAAATGTTTAAATTTTGCCTTAAAAAAAATTACTTTGTTTATATTTTAGACTATTGTACCCTTAAATTTAATTCTGAAAATCTTATCATACTTTATCATCATTTTATTTTCTTTTTTCTTTATATATACTTTAACAAATAAATTTCTTATTCTTATTTTAAATAATAGAATAATATATATAATCTTACTAAAAAAAATTAGATTTTGGATATGGTTTACTATTTTTTTATAATTTGTTAACTATTTTTAATGTACTTGGTCAATAAAAACCTCATATGAATTATTTAATTTTTTAGAATGTAATAAAATAATACATACTTTGTCCAATTTTTTAATTCTTTAATAAAAAATTAATGAAACATTTTATTTTACCACTATGATATCTATGGATTTTTAATTTAGAGTGAATGAATTTTTAATTAAATTTATTAAATATAAAAGATATCTCTATTAGAAAAATATATATTTATAATAAATATACACCTTACAACTAATAAGCAAATAATTATTTTATTTATTTATTTTCTCATTATATAATTTTATTATGTTGATTAGATTACTTTAATATATATATAATAATATAATAAAAAATTAAGATATTAAATCAATGTTTTAAAATGTCAATAATACAAATAAGATAAACAATCATATTATAAAGATACAACAAACTAAAATGAGTAAAAACAAAAATCATAAATTACAAGAAACTTGACATATTTATTTATATAAAAGCAGATGAAATGAAAGAAAAAGAAAAAAATGAATAAAATAAACAAGTATCTTATTTTGTTAAAAAAATTGATCAAGTATTTTATGCCTCAAACTAATAATATTTAAGTATTAATACAAAATTATGAAGTAAATAAATTGAAATGAATGTTTAAATATAAGAAGGACAAATATAATTTAATTTATTTCTTATTGATGGATAAAATTGTCATTTAAAATTAATAATTAATGATGTTATCCGTTAACATTTTTAATTGATAGTCATCGGTGCAAAGTGTTAATAAAAATCTTATATGGGGGCAAAGTGATTAAAGGCCATCTTTCATGGGGGTAAATTGAAGATAACCCTTAATTATATTATGAGCAAATTAACCTTTCAAAACGATAATAGATCACAAGGAAAAAAAATTGCTCAGAATAAAAATAAAATTGAATATATGCATCCACATTCTAAAATAAAAGTTGTTGCCATTTTATTATTTAAAATTTATGAATTAATGATAAGTCGGGTTTAGTACCGACTTATTTGCTTCACTTGTTCGATATTTTGTGTAAACTTTGCATGAAAATGATGATAGATGAACAAGTGTGTGTTGAATTGCTACAATGCGGTGAAATGGTGAGAAATGGCTAAGTGTAGTGAAAGTTGTATTATTTTGATAAATTATGCACAAGTCACACGTTCACTATACACTTTATGCACAGCACACACACACATTACACTGGCGCCCGCACACTCACACAAGGCGCCCGCACAGGCCACGCACACACAGCACACACACACACACACACCTGCACAGGCCACACACCCGCACACTGTGCGCAGCACACTCACGCACGCACACACGAGGGCGCCTGTGCACCCTCACTCGCACACATGCACGTTTCATTTACACTTTCTCACCCGCGCACTTGTACGAATTTCTTATCCTTGCATCTACGCACCTAGTACCACGCTCATGCTCCCACCACACTCGCACAGGCATATTTAAACCAAGCATGCACAAACTGTTTGAGTGCACCAAATGTTTGATTAATTGTGCACTAAAACATTTATCAGTTGACCTCACTGCTTTGGTTGACCGACATTTGGCAGAATACGTGGCACTCACCTCGCCTAAGGAGGAAACTTCCAGGAAGCTTAAGCAGACACGTGGCATTCTCCCCATGAAGAAAGGAAATTTCTAGGAAGCATCATCGGCACCTCCACGGGGAGAAAAGTATAAAAGGCAGAGGAATATCAGAAAAGAGAGGACTTTTGGAGGCGGAAGCAGGAAGCAAAAAGAAATTCAGAGAGAGAGGAGATTTAGGGTTTCAAGAGGAGATCAAAGTGACAATCGTTCACACTAATCTTTCTATACTAGCCATGTTTGATCAGGCTTTGTTAAACTCATTTTCAAAGCCGATCAACATGATCGGCTAAACATTATGGATGTTGCCTTGAGAGATTAAGTGTAATGACTTTGAGAAAACCGATTGGAGACATTTGAATTGCTTATTATGTGTTTGATTTTTGTCCAATGTCTTTTGATGGCTCATTTCAATGTTTACACACACACGCTTATGCACTTAATTTGATTTGCGGTACCCACTGAAATCAGTTTCGGGCTATTAATGGAAATTGGAATATCATCATTGGAACATTGAACAAACATGTGTGAGTCCTAGGATCTATGCATAATTGAGACATAGATTGTGCAGTGCCCACTGACAATCGAGGTCAACTAGAACAGGAAGAGACTTAGGATTGCTTGAGTATGAGACTTTAACCTCCAATTCGATTCACTATCCTACCAAGGAAGGGAAATAGAGGGGGAGTTAGGGAGTGAGTACCAAGTAGGGATTCGAGAATTGGGAAGTCGAGCCTAGGTCCTGCCCTACCAAGGGAGGATAGAGGAGAATTGTGAATTAGAACAGTGAGAACTGCCAAGTTGATCAGTTCTAAGCCACTAGGAGGTGAATCCCCTCATACATGCATTTGCACTAGTCAAGGATAATCGGAAAAAGTCATTGACACTAGTCCCCCTCAAGGCAACACCAGTCCCCTCTCTGATTGTTTTAACCACTTGCATCTGTTTAGAGTCTACACCTGTTTCTGTTACTATCACTCATTCATACCTTGATAACAACCCTCTCCCTGTTGGATACGATCCCACTTACCACTCCTACATTCTTAAAGTGATTTTGGGTAAAATTGCAGGGTAGCGATAACACCTATCAATTAAATTGTAGCATAAAAAATGCATGAAATCGAGATTTTTATTATTAAGATAAAAACTATAACCACGAAAGGTTGGACGACCACCGCACGTGCCCAGGCTGCGGTCACGTGCGCTCTTCAAAGGAATGTCCCTCTACAACCACGAAAGGTTGGACGACCACCGCACGTGCCCAGGCTGCGGTCACGTGCGCTCTTCAAAGGAACGTCCCTCTACTTGAAAAACGACGTCGTTCTGGTTTAGGGTTTCATCTCTATCCTTCTTTCTTCGTCTTGCCGCTCGCCTTCATTTTTTGTCTAAGCGGCTACTGCGCTCTTTCTCTCTCTAAACCCTTCTTCTCCTCCTCCTCCTTCTTCTTCTTCATCTTAGATCCTGATTTCACTCACTCACTTGACCCAGTAAGTTTGGACGTCAAATTGTTTGTTTTACATACAAGTTTGGAAGGAAAGATTTTGTACGGGGAAATTAGCAGATTTGTAAGTGATGTGTCTTTTTGATACATATGGTAGCATTCACTTATACATTTCCTGTGGAGTTAACCGGAATCAAACGGCAGCTCCCAAAGCTCTATTTTTCAGATCTCAAACAGTACCAGCTCAAGGCATCTTCCTTTTCCAGATCTGAAATACCCGATCCAAAGCTCTTTTTCTCCTACTGTAATGGAGCATTTACTGATTCACTTGCTGTGGCTTTCAACGGACTCAAACGGGATCTCCCAACTCAAACCCGAGCTCTCTCAACCCCCCTCAGCTGAATCAAAATCTTCGCCCAGCTCAGCTCCCGTAGCTCCCTCAACCACCTCAAATCGCTCAGCTCGATCAGCTCCTGCAGGTGTGAAGAACTCATACGCTCCAGTCCAGCGTTCCTACCTTACCGGAGCGTGAACTTTCTAGGCTCAGATCTGAGATCGGGATCTCAGCGATCTGACCTCCGAGATCCACCAAATGTATACTCCGATCTGCCCACCAAACATGTGCTCCAAGCTTCAAGCCTCCTACCCTGATGGTAAGCAGCGGTTTACTTGGAGTTGTGGGGTACCCTCATTGATGATGGATGGATGTTTTTTCAGCTGTTGATATATGATTTTGAGCTTGCATTTAATCTGCTTTCATTTCAAAAATCTTAGTTCCCTGTTATGGTTATTGGTGTGTTTGTGCTGTTAAGGCATCGGATGGATAAACTTCTATCTGCTTTGCTCTTTTTATTTTATTCCGTTGAACCTCATTTGCTTGGGTTGAAGTTTTAGTAGATTGGATTCCTTGGTGGGTCAATGAGCTGCTCTGGACTCCCACAGTCGGAACCACCCAAAACCTTTGATGCGAAAACAATTTGGTGGTTTTCGCTACCTAAGTCTTTTGCTGCTTTTGTATATAATTAGTGTGGACTGTCACTTCTGCACTTCCAATTAATCATATTTGTTTTGGACGGTTTGATGAGCTTGTTTGCTGGACATGTGCTTAAAATTTGGAAGGCTATACTTGGGGTGAAGGTTCATTATTCTTGATAGTATTTAGCCTCCATGCATTTAGACTCTTGTTTGCTTCCTTGGTGGTAAGTGGGGAACACTTTGGAATTCAAAAAAAATAATTGTTCATACATATGGTTTTTTTCCTTCTAATTACTATTATTATATTATTTTGAATGTATTTGTTTGTTTTAGTCAGTAGCCTTAATTTTTATTGTATAGTATATTTTTGTATGTCACTTTCTGAATATGGGTTTGGTGGAACTAAACTCAAGAAATTGCCCCTCCATTGCAAGAAAGTCAAACAATGACATAGATACCGTAGGACATACATATGGTGATACACTTCTTTTACTGTCCCTCTATTGCAGTTGGATTTTAGACTGCAAATGTTTGTTTTTTTTCAAAGCTTTTTAAATTATATAAGAGGGTTGATTTTGTGGCAAGATAATGAATTATGGATTGAATTGCTGTTTTGATTTTTATCTGTTACCAAAGTTCACTGCAGTTATTGATTTCTGTAGGTAGCTAACTATTTCTTGACTCATTTCTATTCTTCTCAGAATCTGAATGAGGATGGCACCAAAGTTTAGAATGAGGATGGGACCAAAGTTGAGTACAGAATATGGAACCCACTCCGATCTAAGTTGGCTGCTGGAATCCTTGGTAGAGTTGATAAGTTGGATGGTAAGTCTGTCCATCACGCTTACTTATTTTCTATAAATTTAAAATTTTATTTTGATATGTAGCTCACGAACCTCCACTTTTTTTTTTAATTTTGAAAATAAACATGGTAGTTTTGTGCTTTACCTCGGAGCTGCTTTAGGAACCACAGTTTCTCATGTCCCTGACATTGTTGGTTGGCCTTGGTAGTGGCTGTTATGAAAATCATTTATTTCGATTGTTCTTTGATAAGTCGGAGTTGTACCACTTATTTATCGTACATACTCATCCTTTTTATATAGAAATTGAGTAAAGGGAATACTTTGTGAATGGCTTGTGCATATTATTGTTCATGAACTTACAATTGATGAAAATAGCTAAGTGTGGGGAATATGTGTTAAGTTTGATTCAATTATGTAAAATATGCACACACTCTCCTTAGCCTCACAAGTCACTCACAATTCACAACACTCACGAGGCACTCACATCACATACAAACTTCTCAACACACAACACACACATGCACATGGCGGGCGCCTAGCTCGCCCGCCCAATCAACACACACACGGGGCGGGCGCCTAGCGCGCCCGCCTCACTTACATGCACGCACGGGCGAGCGGGCGCCTAGCGCGCCCGCACCACGCACACACACATGCACGACGGGCGCCTAACTCGCCCGCCCACCACTACGCACTCACTCACTCACTTGCACACATGCACGATTTTATTACTTATTTACACCTCACCGCACTCGTGCTCCGGCACATATTTTGCGCACATTATCAGGCACTCACACACGTTCACGTTTGATCACCAATTGTTTGAAGAAATGCATTAAAATTCCTTAATGACTAAGTATTGAGTGAACTACGTGGCCTCACTTTACCTTTGCTGACTTATTCACAGACAGGTGGCAGCTTTTCCGGAAAAGATGGAAATTTCCAGGAAGGTCACCAAGCCAACCCAGCAAGGGGAAAGTATAAAAGGAGCTGAAAAAGAAAGAGAAAGGGGGATCGGGGAGATTGAGGATCAAGAAAGAACTGAGAAAATTACAGAGAGGGAGAGGATCTTGAGGAATCGCCCATTTCATTTCTCTCTTGTAATCATGAATTCTGAGCCAATCAACATGATCGGCTAGACATAGAGTGTTGCCTTGAGGGGTTACATGTATGGATTTAATCTTGTTTGAGACATTCGATTGAGAATTTTATCCGTGTTATTTATGTCCATTATTCTGTACTTGTTGTGTTTGATGTTTTGCATTAGATTAACTTCATATTAAATCTGCGGTGACCACTGAGATTGTTGTGAACTTGCCTAAGGAAATCAATCCCAATTTGTATTGATTATGAACATGCTTGTGTGAGTCTTAGTCCTGCACATTTCATGATTTAGAAAAGGGCAAGGAGCGTTTTTGTATGGTGAGTTTAGATTACATCTGGGATGACTGCCCTGACAAGGAGTATATCCAAGTAATCGAGGCTCACTACTGCCACTATAGGAAAGGACTAAGAGTATTCTCGTATTGTGGATTGAGATTACATATGCGATGACTGCCCTGACAAGGGAGTATATCCGGGCTAATCGAGGCTCACAGTAGGAGAATCGGGATCTGAGGGAGTCTCACTCGTACCTATAACTTGCCCTGACAAGGAAAGTTAGAGGAGTATTGTGAAATGGGTTTGAGAGAACTGACAAGTTGATCGAATCCCAGCTCACTAGCAGAGAAGTCCCCTCACACTTGTTTACACAAGTCAGGGATAGCAAGAGAAAAATCCATACTAGTTGTTTCACCCTCAAGGCAACACCTCCCGTTTTATTGAATTATCTCCCGTTCCAACATTCCTACATTTTAATCTATTTACATGTCATTTCGTGCCTTTTTAATTGTTCATACTTGCTATCATTATTCAATACTTGATTACAACCCTCTCCCTATGGAGACGATCCCACTCATCACTGCTGCATTTATTATTGAGTTTGGGTAAAATTGCAGGGTAGCGACAACCCCGACCATTCTTTTGATTTTGCTTACTGAAACTTGTTTTGTGATACTTACCTGGTAGGATGGAATGGTGGAAAAGTTATACTTTTTTTATTTTCTTTCATTGCCTGTTTAATTAGGTTCAATAATATGAGCTTTATGTGTGTGGTTTTTGAGTGATTTTTAATCTTGTTGTTTTCATAATTTAGATGAGGATATGATAGGTCGTTTTTCTACCAAAATAATTACTCTCCTAATACCAATAAATTAGTATAGGGTAGTGAAGATCGTTCCCACGAGGAACACAATATTTTCTTAATAAACCAATTTGCAAAGAGTAACAATAATTCAATTGGTGATTTAAACAATTAAAGTAAGAAATTAAATTACGAAATAAGTAAATAACAAAATTCAGAAATTAATCAATTAAAAGGAAAGATCCAGCCTTAGTAAATCCACACTAATCACTTTTCAATTGTTCATTGACTCAAGAATAACAATCTCTATTTAATCAATTTAGTTTATAGGATGCCGAGAATCAGCTCTGACACATCCCAATTCTTCCTTAGTTATTCGTTAATTGACAAGTATCTGCTTAATCAATTAATTCTCTATTCATAATACAACCCGGCCGGAATCAGCCGAACACCAGATTTAATATATGAAAGCATTAAGAAGTGAAGAACCTAATTCTAACAAATTAATATCATGGATCAGCATGCAACATTCGTTAACCAATTATTTCCGTCTACCGAGAACAGTAGCTTCGCCACTAATTAATCTTACTTATCAAATCCAGTGACTTGACAAGCGATTAATTGGCTCTACCTAATTAGATTAAAGGAGGCCAATCTTTAATTAAATTAGATAATTAACTTTAGGCTTAGAAAACTCTTGGAATTAAATAAGAGAAAGTTTATGAAGAACACTTTGGTCTCACAATTTATGCGGGATTAGTGCTTCATTACCAAGGCTAGATAAAGAACTACTCACTCTTCATAACTAAAAACAAACAAGAATTATAATTGCAAACAGAAGTTAAATTAAACTAAAATTGCAAACCAGGTTGCCTGCCGTTTGGGCAAACGACAGGGTCTGATTGCTGGAAATCTGGGCCTGCCTCAAGTTCAACAACCCAGCTGCTATTCAAACACTCCAAACGTAAAAAACTCCAAAATAAAGTGCGAAAAAAATGTTTAAACCCTAAACTATCTTCTCCTTATATAGGAGAAAAGAATAAGATTCCTAAAACAACACAAAACAAAGAAATCTCTTTGTTTCCAAAAACACAAAAACCACATGCGGCAATAGAAAGTAATTTCCTAATCTATTTTCTCCACTGATTTGGTAATTTCCAGCATCCCTTATAGCTGATATCTTCTTCCTTTAAACCTTCCAAAATATTCCAATTTCTTTACTCTTTCTCACGGATCTTCCATCTTCTACAAATCCCCAAATCTGCACATATTAATACCATTAAGCACATGTTTCACCACACAAAGCACAATAAAACCAAGATAATAAACTGAACAATTATGTGCTTATCAAGATCCCCACACTTAAACAATGCTTGTCCCTAAGCATTCAAACAAAAATTGAAAACAAACTAAACAAACAAATAAACATTCTCACTAAATAAACGTCTATCTAGCCAAAACAAATATCCTTCAAAACAGTTAGGTTTAATTCAAGTAACAAACTCATGCATCATCAAGTCTTCCAAGTCAAACTATAAAATTCTGAGTAACTCTCTAAAATCTCTCCAAGCACTCACAAGATATTCAAAACTGGGTTCAACCACTCAATAAAATCGCACATGGAAAACTTCAGCAAACTTGCAATTTTGTCACCAGACACTCAAAACATTAAAACCGAACCTGAATCAAAAGGTCTTTACAAGGGCTGTAATGGGGCTAGGGTTTTAACAAGGTACTGGTTTAAGATAGTTAAAAGGCTTAAAATAAAACAAAGGTGTAAGCAACAACTCAAGTACCATCCCCACACTTGCATTGCACCAAGTCTCAAAATCAATAAATTCTCAAAGTAACTTTAGTACAACAAATACTTTTCCTTCCTTTCTGCTTTTTCACATCATTTTTCTTTTTCTTTTTCTGTTTCCATCAGCAGATCACAAATTTTTTCCCTGTTATTTTTGCTGCTGTTCTTCCTCTTCCTTGCCACTGTTTAGACAAACAACACAGATAAACTCTTCAAAAAAATTTTTTTCATTCTGTCCAAGTGCTGTTCGGGCAAACAATGAACTTCAAAATTTCAGTTCAAAAGAGCATACTGAAATACTTCCATGATAGAGACTTATTCATGCTGTTTCTTTCTTTTCCACCAAGGGGAAGACAACTTATACTTGAGTTACTTACACCCAGTGGGCACAAAGAAAGCAAAAAAGAGTTTTTAGGTGAAAATTTTAATGGTGTGACAACAAAGAAAGGGTTAAAGGCTCAAATGGGTTGACTAATGATAGATGTAAAGGTAGATAAGGAAATTAAAGTAAAAAGGACGAAATCCTAAGTGCCTTATCAATTTTTCAAATTCAATTCCAACAAATGACATCCAATGCACAACAAAGCAAGTTTAAGAAATCAACTATGCGCAATTTGCACTCAATTCAAAGAATAATTCATATAAGCATGAACAAAGTGGTCATTCAATGCGTGGCTCAAATTCCTCACTTCAGAGTTGGTAAAAATGCTCAGAATCAATAGTCATCATACTTGGAATCATACTCAGATCTATCACAACCCCATTACTATGAATTAAACTATAACTAAACTTTTCTTCTCAAGAAACAGTTGGCTAAACAGCTTATAAAGTGAAAATAAGTTAAACAAACTAACAAATCCCAAACACACTAAAAACAACTTAAACTGTAACTGTTTTTTCTGGGAAAATTTTCATTGATTTTCTGTTTTTTTTTGTTTGTTTTTTTAAGAAAGAACATAACAACTAAATAGCATAAAACCCCCTCCCCACACTTAAACATTTCCATGTCTCATGGAGATAGGCAAAAACAACACAATATAAAAAAATGAAATAAGAAACAAAAACAACGAAAAAGGGGAAAAGAGACAGCCTGAATCAGTTGGGGCACTTGGTTGGTGTGGGGCAAACGATCTTGCGCGAGTTTGCAAAATCTGGAGGATTTGAGCCTGAGTTGCGCGGAATTTCAGCTTGGCAATGCGAATGTCTTCGACGGCAGCCGTTAAAATAGGAACGTTTTCATTGCAATCCGCATAACCGGCAGCCATCTTAGAAACCAACAGATGAAGATCCTTCACATCCTCGCGTAAAGCCTCAAGACCTGTGGACTTTAAATTGCTCGAGAGTGGAACTCCCGGCTCAGTAAAACAGACGTGACCATCCTTCTCGATTAACAAACCAGCAGTCCTTAAATAAGGAACATCAATGGGAGCAGGAAGACAATCATTAGGCCAATTTTGAGAAAAAGTTAAATAACTGGGGTCTTTGAATAACAGGATTGCAACAATATGCCCCAACACCAAATTTCTCTTATCATTCCTAGAAGCTCTGTGCCACACATAAGTAAACCAATATGACAAATTTAACTTGACGCCAGTTTTCATCGCCCACAAAATAATTAACTCATTGGAAGATACAACTGTGACTTGATCAGTGCGACCAAACAAAGTGTAAGCAATGAAGCGATGGGCCAATAACAAAGCACGATCAGTGATGAAATGATCTTTGGAACGGGAGGAAGAGTAAGGTTGGGTATCAGTGGGTGCAATTTCAGCCCAAAATTTAAGTAAATGAACTTTCTTAGGGATTCCAGTGATAGCACGAAAGTAAGTAGCAGGTATCGCACCCTTGTCATCAAGCTCTATTAAACCCAACTTGGTGGCCAAATCATGCAAAGAAAAGCGGTAAGGCTCATTCAATAAACGAAATTTCATAACAGGGGTGTATAGAGAACCAAGAGATTCAGTAATCGTGGATGAGAATGAAGCATAAAATTCTCGCAAAAATCTCGCCGGCATTTTATATTCAGGAATACTTAATAAATAAGACCACCCCACATTGGCAAAGATATTCACGAAGCTGTGGTTCCACAGTCAAAACAGATAAACTTTGCCAATCAAAAAATGTTAGTTAACCACAGATTGAGCTTGTACTACTGCGTACCTCTGAATGTCATCCTGTCTCGGTGAAGGGCTTAAACAAGGGATACAACGCACCACCAATATTCTCAGTTAATGAGTAGAAGAGGCACGAGGGACGCTTACCCTTATCAGAAACTGTGGCTCGCTTTGGCGAAGAAGTAGAGTGCCTGGTGGACCGAACGAGTGGAACTCTGAGCAGCGAGTCTGCGAGACTTGACGCCTGCAGTCGGCGTAAACGGCACCTGGATTGTCTCTCTCAGTGTCAGAGAGAGAAATGGTCGTCGGCGAGTCGGAATCCGATTAGTGGTGGCGGTAGGACTGCCGGAACTGGAAGTACTGACGTGCGGCATGGCATGCTTGATTGCCGCTTGTTTGCGGCGTTTCGCCGGCGGTGGAAAAGGCAGAGCCGCGGCTGCCGGGTTGGGCTCAGGCTGTGAGGAGTCATCGGGAGATGGAATGGGTTCCGGCGGGGGAGTAGCAAACTTGATATTCACCATAGCGGAAGATGGTGGTGGTGAAATACGGCTCAAAAGAAATGTGGTGGCGGCGCGTGAGTGTTGATAGCGACAGAGAGAATGACGGCTAGGGTTTAGGAGACAAGACAAAAGGGAATAATAGAATTGGGGCCACCTTGACTATTAGTGGACAAAATAAACTAGTGGGCCTGTGTAATAAATCAAAGGAATATATGTGCTGGCCCAATTCCCATGGCTAACTACATATCTCCATTCCTTAACAACAGGGACCACTCAATCCATGTCTGCAACTAATTTCTCCCTGGTTTTAGTCACGATGGCCCACAAATCTAGACAAATAAGACAACTAAGTAAGTGTAAAAAAAAACGAAAACAATAAGAAATTAAAACAGAACTGAAAAGAAAAATAAAATACGCAAAACAAGTATAAAAATGGGTTGCCTCCCACAAGCGTCAGTTTTTAACGTCGTAGACTAGACGATGCCTCTCAATTCAGAAATTGAGGGGAAAAAGCTTCACTTCTTCCACCACTTCCACTGGGGTAGGATTCATAAAAGGCTTGAGTCTCTGGCGTTTACTTTAAACACTTTTCCACTCTCAAGTCCCTTTATTCCACAGTGCCGTTTGGGCAAACGGAGACTACCTCAAATGGTCCAATCCACTTGGATTTCAATTTTGCGCCCATAAGTTGAGCTTTGGACTTGGAACAAAGGACTTTATGTCCAACACAGAATGCTTCTTCCTCAGAAGACGATCATGGTGAAGTTTGGTGCGATCTTTGTACCCACATAGCATGATCGTAAGATTCTAATCGAATTTCTTCCAACTCGCCTTCAGCTGAAGTTGCCCTTTCTTCCCCACACTTAGTTTCAATCCATATTGGAACTGTTTTTATTGCCCAACTATGCCTTGTGTTCAATTTGTACCGGAAGACGACAGAGTTTTCCAAAAATAAGGCGATATGGGGAACATTCCAATTGGGGTCTTGAAAGCGGTCCTATAGAGCCCACAAAGCATCATCGAGACGAAGACTCCAATCCTTCCTTGAAGGATTCACTGTCTTTTCTAGAATTCGTCTTAATTTCTCGATTGGAGACCTGGCCTGTCCATTGGATTGGGTGATAAGGAGTTGTGAGGCGATGATGCACTCCGTACTTGTTCATGAGAAGCTTCAATGGTGCGATTGCAGAAATGGTTCCATTATCACTAATTATCGCACGAGGACATTCCATACGGCTAAAATAGTAGACCTAAAAATCCTGCAACCACTTTTGAATCATTAGTACGGGTGGCTTTTGCTTCCACCCATTTGGAAACATAATCAACAGCTAACAGAATGTAAACATTTGAACAAGAACTAGGAAAAGGACCCATGAAATCCATGCCCCAAACATCAAATATTTCACAAACAATGATTGGCAATTGAGGCATTTCATCACGTTGAGTAATGTTTCCTAACAGTTGGCAACGGGGACAGCTCTTGCAAAAAAGATATGCATCACGAAAAATAGATTGCCAATAAAATCCACTATCAAGAACTTTCCTAGTTGTACGTTTTGGCCCAAAATGACCACCACATGCAAATGAATGACAATGTTGCAAAATATCATTTACTTCATTTTCAGGGATGCATCTACGGATGATTTGGTCATTTCCAATATTCCACAAAAATGGTTCATCCCATAAGTAATATTTTGCATCACTCTTGAGTTTTAATTTCTGAGCATGAGTTAGACCAGGAGGAATATCCTTGTTGACTAGGTAATTAACCAGGTCCGCAAACCAACGGTCCTTACCAGTGTTACCTGTTATGGCGTACAATTCTTCATCAGGAAATGTTTCCCGTATGGGCAAACGGTCGTCCTCTGAAATCACTCGACTTAAATGATCAGCCACATGGTTTTCAGCACCCTTCTTGTCCTTGATCTCCCAGTCAAATTCCTGCAAAAGTAGTATCCAACGGATAAGACGCGGCTTAGATTCTTTCTTAGAAAAGAGATACTTAAGAGCAGCATGGTCAGTGTACACAACAATCCTAGAACCTAGCAAATATGATCGAAATTTTTCAAAAGCAAAAACAATTGCTAAAAGTTCTTTCTCAGTGGTGGTGTAATTGCACTGAGCACTGTTCAAAGTCTTGGATGCATAATATATGACATGGCTCTCTTTTCTGGATTTTTGGCCAAGAACAGCTCCTACGGCGTAATCACTCGCGTCACACATCAACTCAAATGGAAGATCCCACTAAGGTGGCTGAACTATGGGAGCTGAGGTCAATCGACTTTTAAGCTTTTCAAACGCATCCTTGCAATCAGCTGTAAAAGAGAAAGAAACATCTTGTTGCAGAAGTTTTGTCAAAGGTTGTGCAGTTTTCGCGAAATCTTGAATGAATCGTCGGTAAAACCCTGTATGTCCTAGAAAACCACACACTTCACGCACATTAGTAGGATAAGGGAGTTGTGAAATCAAATCTACTTTGGCCTTATCTACTTGAATGCCTTTAGCTGACACAACATGTCCTAATACAATGCCTTCCCGAACCATAAAATGGCATTTCTCGTAATTTAAAACTAAGTTCTTTTCAATGCATCTTTGTAAAGCCTTGTCAAGGTGATTAAGACAATCATCGAATTAAATACCATAGACAGTAAAGTCATCCATAAAAATCTCAATGCAATTTTCAATCATATCAGAAAAAATACTCATCATGCATCTTTGAAAAGTACCGGGAGCATTGCATAAACCAAAGGGCATGCGCCTGTAAGCAAAAGTTCCAAATGGACATGTAAATGTGATTTTCTCCTGATCTTCTTGAGCAACAAATATTTGGAAATGACCACTATACCCATCAAGATAACAGAAAAACATTTTCCCAGCCAACCTTTCTAACATTTGATCAATAAAAGGTAAAGGGAAATGGTCTTTTCTAGTGGCAGCATTTAACTTACGATAATCAATACACATACGCCAACCTGTTTGAAGACGCATAGGAACTAACTCGTTCTTGTCATTCTTTACCACTTGAAAGCCTGATTTCTTAGGAACCACATGAACTGGACTTACCCATTTACTGTCAGAGATCGTGAATATAATGCCAAGTTCCAACAACTTGAGTATTTCTTTGAGAACCACTTCCTTCATGTTAGGGTTAAGCTTCCTTTGAGCATCACGAACTGGTTTGAAATCTGATTCAAGCAAAATCTGATGCATACAAACAGTTGGGCTGATCCCCTTAATATCCGCGAGGGTCCATCCAATGGCTTCTTTGCGATCTCGTAAAATTCTCAACAATTTCTCCTCTTCGACTTGAGTTAGATGCTTATTGATGATCACGGGAAGCGTCTCTGCAGCACCTAGAAAAACATACTTCAGATTATCAGGTAAAGGCTTTAATTCCAAAACAGGAGCTTTTAAAATAGAAGGAAGAATTTTCTCAGTTGACTCCTGTTTGGGCAAACAGTGAAAATCAGCTTTTGTTGATTGTTCGCCAAGAGATTGCAGCGACATGATTGCATCAGTGATCGTTCCATAGCTGCGCTGTTGATCTTCGGTTTCAGTCCACCATTGGGTAATTGCTAATTCAAGTTTATCCTGCACAAATTCAGTCTCAAGATGTTCTTGGACAAGAGAATCTATAACATCAATGGAAGAAACATTTTCTATATCATTTGGAAACCTCATAGCATCGAAAATATTAAAAGTAAAATGTTCTCCATTAAATTCACAAGTTAATGTGCCTTTATCCACGTCAATATTTGATTTAGCGATTTTTAAGAATGGTCTTCCTAGCAATAAAACCGCTACCTTTGTATCATGCTGGCTACCTGAATCAATAACATAAAAATCTGCGGGATAGATGAAATTGTTAACTTTAACCAAAACATTCTCAAGAACACCCAATGGATAGACTAACGATCTATCAGCAAGTTGAATCACCACATTTGTCTCAGCTAATGGACCAATGTTTAAATCCACGTATGTAGAAAGAGGCATGACATTAATGGAAGCTCCTAAATCCAACATACATCTTTTAATTTTCGTGGTGCCAATAACACATGGAATAGAACACATACCTGGGTCTTCACATTTGGGAGGAAGTTTATTGTGGATCACTGCTGAGACATTCTCACCCACTAATACTTTCTTTTGGCTCAGATACGGTATTTTCCTTGCAATGAAATCCTTGAGGAATTTGGCACACTTTGGCATTTTCCGGATAGCATCCAAGAATGGTATGTTGATTTCAATCTTACTAAAAATGGTCAAAATGTCATCCAAATCCTCCTTCTCGGCGTTCTTTTTCAACCTGTTGGGAAAGGGAGGAGGAATTTTAAATTCAGGAGTTAAAAGTTTCAGCTTCGAATTACCTCAGTTTCATGCTCAATCGCTGTTTGGGCAAACGGGGCGGGTCTGAAATTTCCTCAATCGCATTATGGGCAAACGGGGCGGTCTGATTTTTCTGTTCATCAGCTTTTGATGTAGCAGTTGGTTCTTTAAGCTGTCTTCCACTCCTCAAGCTGATTTGACTGACGTTCTCTCGAGGATTGATCTGTACTTGAGAGGGTAACTTTCCTTGAGAACCTTGAATTTCATGGATGGCTTTTGCCATCTGGGTCATTTGGGTGCTCAACCCATTATAGGATGCCCTTGTCTCTTGCTGGAACTTACTAAATTCCTCTTGGTGCTGTGCTTGGGAATTTTGCATTCTAGTTACATTATTCGTTAGAGCTGCCATCATCTCCTCAAGAGGAATTCCTGACCTTGCTATAGTCCCAAAATTTTGAGGACCAGGTGGTGGTTGTCTCTGCTGGGTCTGTTGTGGAGCTTGCTGTGGAGGCTGAAAATTCTGTTGAGGAGCACGATTTTGTTGAAAATTTTTGTAGCTGAGGTTAGGGTGGTCTGCCCAACCTTGGTTGTAAGTGTTCCCATAAGGATCATATTTCCTTTGTTGGTATCCTCCCAGAGCATTAACTTCAGCAGCCTCAACTTCTTCTTGGGTCTTTTGGCATTGATCTGTGGAATGTGTTGGGCTGCGACAAATTTCACAAACTTGTTCCTTTTGAACTGGACCTCTTCCATTGATCAACTGCTGGACACTCGCTGTCAAAGCCGCCAATTGGCTTTCTATAGAAGAATTGGAAATTTCTCCAACTTGCTTTGTGGAGCGACGCAAGGGTTGGTATTGTTGGCGTGACTCACAGGTTTTTATAATCAAGTTGGTGGCTTGAGTTGTGCTATTGTCCATGAATGCTCCACCACTTGCGGCATCTAACGTCCTCTTCTCCTCGGGCTGCAAACCTTCATAAAAGTATTGAATTAGGAGTTCGTCAGATATCTGATGTTGAGGACAACTCTCACACATACGCTTAAACCTGTTCCAATATGCAGTTAAAGACTCGTCATACTCCTGCTTTATGCCAACTATTTCCTTACGACCAAATGCAATTTTTGAAGCTGGGAAGTAATTCCTTAAGAATATTCGTTGCATGTCATCCCATGTTGTTATAGATCGAGGGGTTATTGTCTTAAACCATGCACTAGCATTTCCAGTTAACGTCCAAGAAAAACTAGCTAATTTAAGATATTCTTGTGAGACTCCTCGATTATTCACAGTTTCACAAACTCTAATGAAGTCATGCAAAAAACTATGAGGGTCTTCCCCTGCATCTCCATTAAATTTAGGCAATAAATTCAGGAAAGATGCCTTAAGTTCATAATCAGCATTAAGCGGAGGCAAAACAATACAAGATGGTCTATAATTAATAATAGGATTTGTGGACTCCCTAAATGGTCGATCTGGTAATGGAGCTTGGACTTGGATTGGCAAGATTGGACGAATCACAGGATTCCGTGGTGGCTATCCATGCTCTTGTTGTCGTACATCACCTCCAGGAGGCGGCACATTGTTGCCAAGAGGCGGATCTTGCTGTGGAAATTCAGCCATTGAAAGTCCTGCGGTGCAGAATTCAGAATCAGCTGGGTCTCTGAATTCAGAGGTCATCGTTTGGGCAAACGGGACAGGGTCTGAATCAGAAACTGCTCTGTGGCGCTGTTCCTTCGTGATCTTCTTCAATCTACGTGCTGTCTTCTCGATTTCTGGATCAAACAGCAGGTCAGGGTTAGAAGATCTTGACATAAACCAAAAACAAAAATAAATTAATTATAAAGAAAATAATTTATGTTCCCCGGCAACGGCGCCAATTTGATAGGTCGTTTTTCTACCAAAATAATTACTCTCCTAATACCAATAAATTAGTATAGGGTAGTGAAGATCGTTCCCACGAGGAACACAATATTTTCTTAATAAACCAATTTGCAAAGAGTAACAATAATTCAATTGGTGATTTAAACAATTAAATTACGAAATTAAATTACGAAATAAGTAAATAACAAAATTCAGAAATTAATCAATTAAAAGGAAAAGATCCAGCCTTAGTAAATCCACACTAATCACTTTTCAATTGTTCATTGACTTAAGAATAACAATCTCTATTTAATCAATTAGTTATAGGATGCCGAGAATCAGCTCTGACACATCCCAATTCTTCCTTAGTTATTCGTTAATTGACAAGTATCTGCTTAATCAATTAATTCTCTATTCATAATACAACCCGGCCGGAATTAGCCGAACACCAGATTTAATATTATGAAAGCATTAAGAAGTGAAGAACCTAATTCTAACAAATTATATCATGATCAGCATGCAACAATTCGTTAACCAATTATTTCCGTCTACCGAGACAGTAGCTTCGCCACTAATTAATCTTACTTATCAAATCCAGTGACTTGACAAGCGATTAATTGGCTCTACCTAATTAGATTAAAGGAGGCCAATCTTTAATTAAATTAGATAATTAACTTTAGGCTTAGAAAACTCTTGGAATTAAATAAGAGAAAGTTGATGAAGAACACTTTGGTCTCACAATTTATGCGGGATTAGTGCTTCATTACCAAGGCTAGATAAAGAACTACTCACTTTTCATAACTAAAAACAAACAAGAATTATAATTGCAAACAGAAGTTAAATTAAGCTAAAATTGCAAACCAGGTTGCCTGCCGTTTGGGCAAACGACAGGGTCTGATTGCTGGAAAATCTGGGCTGCCTCAAGTTCAACAACCCAGCTGCTATTCAAACACTCCAAACGTAAAAAAATCCAAAATAAAGTGCGAAAAAGATGTTTAAACCCTAAACTATCTTCTCCTTATATAGGAGAAAAGAATTAGATTCCTAAAAAACACAAAACAAAGAAATCTCTTTGTTTCCAAAAACACAAAAACCACATGCGGCAATAGAAATTAATTTCCTAATCTATTTTCTCCACTGATTTGGTAATTTCCAGCACCCCTTATAGCTGATATCTTCTTCCTTTAAACCTTCCAAAATATTCCAATTTCTTTACTCTTTCTCACGGATCTTCCATCTTCTACAAATCCCCAAATCTGCACATATTAATACCATTAAGCACATGTTTCACCACACAAAGCACAATAAAACCAAGATAATAAACTGAACAATTATGTGCTTATCAGGATATGAGATTGAAGATTATGAAGAAAGAATGGTTTCAAGGAAAGGATTGTCTTGATATTGGCTGTAATAGTGGCATCATTACAATCACCATTGGTAAGCCCATTTTTACATTGCAATTTCTGTTTTTAAATGTCAAGATTCTCTGAAGCATGGATGTTTCTTGCTGTGTAATTTTATTTATTTGTATTTGGAGTAAAAACCAAATTTGATTTTGTTTCCTTTTTCTATTTGCAACAAATAAGTTTTCTTGCAACAGTACTCTTGGAGTTGACATTGACGTAGATGAATATTTGTTTTGAGTTTAATCTTGTGTTACCTTCAAACTTCTTCATACAATTTCCCAATCCGTATAATGATGGAAAGATAGTCAGAAATGCAGAACATCTTTTTTGGGTTATGTTATGTTGGTCATTTTATCATTGTAAGACACGTAAATATTCCATCAAGATCATGTTTTCCATCATTGTAAAACCTGTCAGTATTCCAATTCCATTAGTCAAACTATCCCAAAAAATTGGCAATTCCAAGTAACATCTACAAAGAATATACAATATTAGCTCACTTTCTTCATAATGCTCTTGTTCTCTCATGGACTTTCTTGCTTGGACTCTGGCCGCTTTTTCTCTTTGCTTCGTTTCTTTATTTTTCTTTGACTTTTCTGTTCATTTAGACTTTGCTGATGTTCATGGCCATGGAGGTGATTGATCTGTATCATTGGCTTGAGGTGGAGAGCAAGATAGGTTTGGCTGCCTTGACTTCCGGTTTATCTATATTCGCAATGCCAATTGCCATGGATAGATATATCAACGAGTATTATACGCGTATCAAATCAATTCACCAATTCCAGGGGTGGAAGTATTTGAATGATCAACATAAATCCAGCCAGCCACAAGTAGTGAACAACAATTTCCCTGCTGCACCATTAAGTCCAGCTGTCACTATTTCCTCAGTGGAAGAATCTGCAGGTGCTGAATAGGGTCATGGTAGTTTTCCACTGGATGAGTATGTCAAGGCATTGGATCGCACAAAGGGGGAGCTTTACTATAATCACTCTCTCGGTATGCGCTTTAGTAAGGTGTGATATCTTGAGATTGTCTCTGCACAATACTTTTATTGTTCTAAAAATCATATATTTCAGACACACAGTAGATATCGTTTTACAAAGTTAACATTTTGGCACTGAAAATGTCCCAAAAATAGGGAAGCGATAAAATCTGATCAGAAATTGGCCTCATTTTGTAACCTTAGTTAGCCAAGTGTCTCATTATTTATTTGGGACGTAAAAATCTTACTTAAATGCATAAACATTGTTCCTTAGATAAATTGTATTGGAGTTTAGCTACACAATATCATGCTCAAAATTTTACCCATTTACATGCTCTATTTTGTAGATCACAGAGCAAATATATGTTGGATTATATATACAGAGGGAAGCTGATGTTGAGACTCTGTCTAAGGTTGTGATAAGGGGCACTACACCATTAACCTATAACTGTACCATAAACTCTTATAACCCACCACATCAATTGGACCTAAAACTCATATAACCCGTCGCATCAATTATCCTTATTCCTTAACTTTTATATGAAGTGAGCTAATTTGTTGTCAATTTTCAGTACTCAGTTAATTGTACTCGTGTGGTATTTCCTTTGATTTCTATGTCTATGATATAGATATTGCACTTTCTGAATGAGGTAATTTGTCAATTTGATGAGGCATTATACGAATCATAGGTAACATAAAATGATTATTAATATTTATGATGCCCGTCCGACATTTGAGTCTTATGAAGTTCCACATTGATCTTCTGGTATAAATTCTAATTCTTTGCCCCTGTGATTGCTTTTCAGGTTGTTGTTCTGTATTTGAGACTGTTTTGATTGATGTTACATCTATTTCTTCAATATTAAGAGTCTTCAATTATGTTTTTACTGAATTGCTGTAGTTACTTCCTTTTTCTTCTTTTTTCATTCATTTCTTTGGTTGAAAATTTGTGGGATTTTGTAATGCAAAGAGTGTGGCTACATGTTCTGCAGAATTGATGCGGGCTGTTCCTGATGAGCACAAAAGGTTCCTTGCTGATTTGGCTTAGGTCCATGAGGAGGTAAGCTGATCGTGTTGGCTGGTCCATTTTTGACTTCCTTGTAATGGGCTGCCTTGTAAACAGCTTCTTGTCTCCTTATTTTACAACTGTAACTCAATGTGACTCAAGGATCTTCTATTTGATTCATGCTTGTAATTGACCATTTCAGGATAATGTCAGCATAGAGACTGAGAAAGGAATCAAAAACTGTAAATTGATTGTTGTACATGCTGGCTTAGAGAAAGATAAGGGTATTGTAGAACAGTTAAAATCTTTGAAAACTAAGGACACAAGGATTTCCAATGTGGAAGCTCTCAGTGGGAGGAAAAATGTCTGGGAAATCCCCAAGGTAATTCCATTTAGATTAGATATAGTCACAATATTCAGTTTTCCCTTCTCAAAGATATCAAGTTTCTAAAACATTTACTGAGAAGGGTTACTAGCCTTTGGTTTTGTCTACATTCTTCATTAGGAACTTGCTAAAACACTGGCAATTGTTTTGAGCGGCCATCATGGAAAGCTTCATGTTGAAGGCCTTAGATTAATAATCGATGAAGGTGGTGGACTGAAGAGTAATCTAGTTGCTGCAATGGTGCTTCCCTCAAGGAAGATTATGCGTGAATTTGATGATTTTTGATAAAATAGCTATCACTTATTGGTGCATTCTCATTGAGCTTTTGTTTCACAATTTGGATCGAGATATTGTTGTGGACATGGAATGCATTCGATCTCAGCTAATGGAGATAAGTGGGTATGAGAATATAGAGCTTCACCATTTCTTTAAAAAGATTCAATCAGACCATATATTTGTCTCAACTCTGTTAAGTTGTCAAAAATGGTCCTATAATCCCAAGCCTCACTTTTCATTGGATTCATGGATTGTGTACTAATATTAAGTAAAGGAAGTTGTTGTAGTAGGTGATCCTTCTTATCAAGACATCTTTAAAAGTACGGAGACTTTCGTTTGTGTGTTGAGGTACTTTCTGCAAGTAGTTGGTTATGTGTAAAGTTTTTCACTTGCTGGTTGTTGTTACTTCTGCTTTATCATAGTAAATCATAGTTAACTCTGTTGTTGCTGTTAGATGGATAAAAATGCACTGCGGCGCCAACGTTATGCACATAGTTAACTCTGTTTTTGCTTATCTCTCTCTTTTTGCTTGGTTTTTCTGGACTATGTCAAGCCTACAGGTAAATAAAACTCTGAATTTAAACATTTTTTTTGGGTTTTGGTTGGTTTTTTGGTTCTTTAAATGTCAATTTGACTCATTTTTATTAACCTTGATAAGTTTTTTTGATAGGACAGTTAATGTACTTATCTAAGTGGGTGTTCTTTGTTATGTATATATACTTGAAAAGTTGAATTTTCACATTGATGGCTGAAATGCAACATATGTTTGACTTGATGTCATGGGTTTCAAATATAACTTGTTCATTGACTCTTTTTATATTACTTGCTGAAACTTATAATTTTAGGGCATTTCTTGAAAATTTTGTTGTGTTTCATCTTGTTGATACAGAACTCAAAAGTGCAAATGATATGCAAATGATATGGAATTTTTTCCTTTAATTCTTTTAAAATTGATTATGGTTTGTATTTCTATTTCAGTTGTGACATAGAGCTAACATGAGTCACTAATTCCTTAATACGTGATCTATTTTGAGCACCCCAGCAGGAAATGGTCCATTAGCTCTAGATATGGGCAGGATGGGGAGAGGTGAAATATGGGTGAATGGTCAAAGCATTGGAAGGCACTAGCCTGCATATATAGCAAAGGGCAACTGTGGTGCCTGTACTTATGCAAGAACTTATTAAGTTGATTTTTCTGTTTCAATTGACAAAGGATGACAAACTTATTCTCATTTTGAAAATTGATGTGTGTTATTTTTTTTGAATTGAAACAAATTGCTGTGGTGCTTTTACCTTATTATTGCTCATGTTCTTTTCTGTGTAGCAATGGGAAGGACTTCTTGAATTGCTGAGATCTGAGTCAGGGACTGCTGGAGGGCTTGAATTTTTTAACAAGTATGTACTTGTTGATCTTTGTATTTCCTTCCAATGCAAATCATTCTTCAAATCAGTAACGATCATTTCCAATGTGTTCTCTTTATACATTTGATCTCTGGTGCTGACAGATATAGGGATTTTAGGCAATCTCTGCATCAGGTCAATAGTGGAGTGGCTACTGATGCTGCTCATAAAGCTGTTGAAGCCCTTATATCAGTATGTCTCCTACATTGTTCAACAATCATGGATTTGTGCACATTCATTCCGGTAATAAAACTTGAGTAAAGGCTTCGAAACAGAGATGAAATTTGATCTTATTGGCAACAGTTTTGCTCATAATTTTTTTTACGTGTTTGTCATTGTTTGTGATATTACTTATCAAAACTCTGGGAGGTATTTGAGCGTCTGGTTCAATAAGGATGTGATTTTTTATCTCTACTTTGAAATAGAGCCTTTTCTTCTTTCTTGTTTGCTGCTAAATGTAGAGTCTTCTTTTTTAACTTCCAACTTTCTATTCTTCTAAGAAATGATCTCCCTAATTATGTTTGCAGCGCATGAAAAACCCTTCCATGCCTCAGAGATTTTGGCTGCGTATTATGTATGACTCTGTGAGTTTCTCTTTTGTATTTTTGTGGTTTTGCAAGTCTTAATTGGGGAATGGCTTTTCTTATCCCTGCAATTTCTTTTACAAATAAGTGAATGTCATGATATATTATTAATGCTGCTGTATTTTTTGAGTTGGCACCTACAGGTGATCATATGTATTTTCAATTTTCAAAATATAGTTTTAAAGATGCTATCAACATTAGAAATCCTTACTTTTGTCTCCTTTATGGAGTTTCTTCTGACCTTTTCTATATTAAAATGCAGCTAAAATTGTTTAACTGGCCGAAGCATCCCTTGTTTGATGTCTCTCAGACTAATTTGCTATTGAATAAGCTGCAAGAATTGTCCATGGCAAAGTTGCGACCAGACTTTATTGATGCTGATTTGTTTGCCACCTGAAGCCTTAAAAACTGTTAGATTAGCTCTTGGCACTAACCTAGGACGTGTCATTCTTAATGAATAATGCTAAAGCAAATTTGTTGCAACGATGTATATGTTTTGTCTGTTTCTTGTTTCTATTCTGCTTCTAGAGGCCTTTTCTGGTGCATTTTTACTAATTGTGTTACTCCATATAATAGACACTAAAATGTTAGGGCTTGTTTGGTTATGATATTTTTGCCCATTTCTTCCTCTATGTGTTTCTTTAAACTGGAAGATCGTACAAGTTGCAACATTGTGCAAAATTAATTCGCATCCTATTTCATCTATAGTATCTAAGAACCAAATCAAAATGCCTAATGGAATTCTCCTAATTAAGCTATTTTGCTGATTGCCACCTTCTTGGGGACTGGATGCCAATCTGCCTACACGTTTGAAATATCTAACACACATGTCTTGAAATTCATTGACCATGTTACGTTTTCTGCCTTGAATATTTAGGGAAGAGAAGAGTAATAGAGTAATAGAGTGGCAAAAGAGAACCAATTAGGGAAGTTCATAGCATAAGTCCTATTATGCAGTAGCAAGAGCATAATTAATTTCTAAATAACGTGAGCCAATCAAGAAACATAGCAAGAGCATAATTATATGTTGCGTTGAAAATATGTTCAAAAGGTGTATATATTTAGGGTTAATTACCGATAACCCCCATGTGGTTTGCCGATTTTTCGTATAACCCCCATGTATTGTCAAAACATACCAACAATCACCACGTGTTTTGGTTTCGATAGTAAAGTGGATGGAAAGTCAGTCCCCTAACGGAGATTGAGTTACACGCGTGTAGTTCTGCAAGTGTGATTGTCCCAAACTTATTAAGTAATCATACAATTCCCAAAGTACCCTCAATTTCTCAATTTCTCATCCAAGACTTAATCCCACCAAAATCTTCCGTTGATTTCCTTTCAGAAGCACACTGTGTAGCCAATTCAAGGTTTTGGGGTTGATTCATGAAAAAAGAAAACTTCATAATCGACCCCGTTTTGAGAAAGAATTGATAATTCGAATACAATTCTAAGTTACCAAGAAATTGCCATTCTAAACCCCATGAATGTTGACAGTGGTCTGCCAACTGAATCGATGACGAACGGCCGTTTTGAAGCTTACAGTAAAATCTGCATAAAGTACTTATGCTTTCTTTGAAGAAGCTTACTTCCAAACGTTGGTAAATATGTGAAGAACAATTATTTGATGGGTCGAAGATGATGATGCAGCACAGCAACTGAGCAGCAGGCAACTATATCTAATCATATGAGATGGGGTGGGGGTGGAGGGATCACCGCACTATCGCAGATTTTTGGGAGGAAAAGGAAGATACTAGTTAATATAATTGTGTAGTCTGAAATCCCATGTCTTCTTGACTCAGTTTTGTTTTGTATTTTTCCCCGGAAGGACCAAATTTTGTTTTCTGACTACATTTTAAAGTTCCCTTGTTGTTTTTGTCTTGTTCTACATTTTGAAATCTCCAACACGGGTTCTCATATATTATTAGTATGGTGAACGATTAGCTTCATATTTTGCTCAAGAATCCGACTGCAATTTTCCAATCTTCCCACAAAGTCGCAATTCACCAAACTCAATATTCATGGAAGCAGAGCAGAGTCTCTTCAAAAACCTTTATGTATTTCAGCAAATTGTCATTTGTAAAGCCTATTTTAGTTTGTCCTCGATACATATTATATCTGATGGCATAATTTTCTCCATAATGACCATGTTCAGCATAACGAAGTTATCTCATTGAATCAAATTTCCCCACAGAGAGCTTTCATCTATGATGATATTAAGAGCCCAAAAGACTACGGAAAGAAATACATAGGAAAAAAGTGAAAACTTGTATTATTCTGTAACTAAAATTGAGTCATAAACACAAGAAGAGTTGCAACATGCTTGCTGATCATGCCCTGCTATCATCCAGGAAGAAGAATAGAAACTACCATTTCCTACACAAGTTCATAAATAACTCAAAACCACACAAAGACATCTTAATAATTTCAGTTGAATGGTAGAATATGGCCATTAATAAAATGTGAGTTCTGCAGCTTGTTACTTCCAGATTTTCTGCCCCTAGAGCTCCTCAATGGTGTCAAATAAAACGGCAAAACACCATCATCCAAGTTACTTGACGTATATTTTGCACTCTGATTCCTTCCTAGAACAAAGTCTTCTCGGCCCTTGTTCACACATTCAGACTCATCAGCAAGACTCATCATTGAGGAGCTTCACATTTAGCAGTAAAAACAGACCTACAGCAGCGCAACTCCGGTCACGTCACAGCAGCGTTATCCAGGCAACTGATTGGTCTAGTCCCACCACCAACATTACCGAAAGAAAAAGAGGGCTCCGGGTCACCGGGAGAGTCGAGACCGTAGAGGCATTCACGTAAGCAAGAAGTGCAGATGCCGGTGGCCGGATCAGCCGGGTGGAGGTAACATGTAGAAATGCGGCGGGTACGAGCGGGGTTTCGGGTATGGGTAACGAGTATTGAAGTTGCAGATCTCTTCTGATTGCTTCTTACAACGAAATATTTGATTCTTCGAAGCAGAACTACTTTGATTAGATTGGAGTACAGATTTTGGAAGAAAATTTGATTAGGGATTTTGTTTAGAATATTCTGAAAATTAATTTTGACCAACAGTGAAAGAAGATTGTTTATTTTACGACAGTGGAAAAGGGCTTTTATATCGGGGTACTTTCGGAAGTTTTGACGGCTCAGTTAGGGGACTGACTTTCCATCCACTTTACAATCGAAACCAAAACACGTGGGGGTTGTTGGTATGTTTTGACAACACATGGGGGTTATACGAAAAATCAGCAAACCACATGGGGGTTATCGGTAATTAACCCATATATTTATACTGTTAAAATAAGTGTGATATATGCAAATATATATAAGTATGTATAGTGTATACAAATATGTATGTATATACTTGTAAAAAAGTATGTGAACATATGTAGTGTGTGTTAATATAAGGAGAATGTGCAAATATTTATAATGCGTACATATTCATGTATAAAGTGAATTAATGTATAAAGTTTTGATATAAAGAGAATTCGGAATTAATAAATGATTGAAAAAGAAAGATATGAAAATTGTTCTGAAAATGTGTGAAATATTTGTAAATATGTATTGTTTGTAAAAATGCACGTAGTGTTGGTAAATAGATTACATTTGCATAAATGTGTGTAATATGTATAAAAATGTATAACGTGTGTAATATATGGAAATATATATAGTGGGTGAAAATATGTGTAGTATGTATAAATATGTATAGTGTGTGAAAATATATATAGTATGTATAAATATATATAGCGTGTATAAATATTTATAGTATGTGTAAATACATATCGTGTATGAAATGTGTTCATATATATATAGTGTATGAAAATGTATGTAGTATGTATAAATATGTATAATGTGTGAAGATATGTGTACTATGTGTAAATATGTAGTGTCTGAAAACGTGTGAAGTATTTGTAAAAATGTATAGTGGTTGAAAATGTGTATATATAAATATAAATAATGTGTGAAAATATAGGTAATATATATAAATAGGTGTAATGTGTGAAAATACGTTAAATATGTATAGTGTGAGAAAATGTTTGAAGTTTTTATAAATATGTATATTATTTGAAAATGTGTGTAATATGTGTAGATATATGTATATGAAAAAATCTATAGTATGTGTAAATATATATATATAGCATGTATAAATATTTATAGCATGTGAAAATATGTATAGTATGTGTAAATACATATCGTGTATGAAATGTGTGCATATATGTATAGTGTGTGAAAATATATGTAATATGTATAAATATGTATAATGTATGAAGATATGTGTACTATGTGTAAATATGTAGTGTTTGAAAACGTGTGAAGTATTTGTAAAAATGTATAGTGGTTGAAAATGTGTATATATAAATATAAATAATGTGTGAAAATATAGGTAATATATATAAATAGGTGTAATGTGTGAAAATACGTTAAATATGTATAGTGTGAGAAAGTTTTTATAAATATGTATATTATTTGAAAATGTGTGTAATATGTGTAGATATATGTATATGAGAAAATCTATAGTATGTATAAATATATATATATATAGCATGTATAAATATTTATAGCATGTGAAAATATGTATAGTATGTGTAAATACATATCGTGTATGAAATGTGTGCATATATGTATAGTGTGTGAAAATATATGTAATATGTATAAATATATGTAATGTATGAAGATATTTGTACTATGTGTAAATATGTAGTGTTTAAAAACGTGCGAAGTATTTGTAAAAATGTATAGTGGTTTTTTTTTTAAGGCAATCTTAGGGGCGCCACTCCCATTTTATTAGTGGTTGAAAGTGTGTATATATATAAATATAAATAATGTGGAAAAATATAGGTAATATATATAATTAGGTGTAATGTGTGAAAATACGTTAAATATGTATAGTGTGAGAAAATGTTTGAAGTTTTTTTAAATATGTATATTATTTGAAAATGTGTGTATTATATGTAGATATATGTATATGAAAAAATCTATAGTATATATAAATATATATATATATATAGTGTGTATAAATATTTATAGTATGTGAAAATATATATGTGTAGTATATGTAAATACATATCGTGTATAAAATGTGTGCATATATGTATAGTGTGTGAAAAAATATGTAGTATGTATAAATATATATAATGTGTGAAGATATGTGTACTATGTGTACATATGTAGTGTTTGAAAATGTGTGAGGTATTTGTAAAAATGCATAGTGGTTGAAAATGTGTATATATATATAAATATAATTAATGTGTGAAAATATAGGTGTAATGTGTGAAAATACGTTAAATATGTATAGTGTGAGAAAATGTTTGAAATTTTTATAAATATATATATTATTTGAAAATGTGTGTAATATGTGTAGATATATGTATGAAAATATCTATAGTATGTATAAATTATTACAGCGGTTGAAAATATTTGTAGTATGTGTAAATATGTACAATATGTGAAAATATATAAATTATGTGCAAATATGTATAGTTTGTGAAAATACGTGTAATATGTGTAAATATGTAGTGTACAAAAATATGTGCAGTGTGTATAAACACGTATAGTGTATGAAAATGTGTGTTATCTGTGTAGATATGTGTAAATATATAGTGTATGAGAAATATGTGTAATATGTATATGTATATGTAGTGAGTAAAATATGTGTACTATGTGTAAACATGTATAGTGTGTGAAAATATATGCAATATGTGTATATGTGTTCATATGCATAGTGTATTAAAATGTATGAATTATGTATAAATATATGTAGCATATGAAAATATGCGTGTATGTCTACAAATATAGTGTTTAAAAAATGTGTATTATGTGTAAATATTTATGTTGTGGAAAATGTGCATAAATGTATAGCATGTGAAAATATGTGTAGTATGTATAAATATGTCGAGTTTGTGAAATTGTATGTAGTATGTATTAATATATGTAGCGTGTAAAAATATATAATGTGTGAAAACATGTGTAGTATATATAAATATGTATAGTGTGTAAAAATATGTGAAACATGTGTTAATATGTGTGAGAAATATGTGTAAAATGTGAGGAAGTATGTATAGTGTATAAATATATGTGCATTATGAATAAGTGTGTCTACAAGTATGTGTAAATATGTGCACATATAAAATATATTAAAATGTAAGAAGAATGTGTGAATATTTAAAGTGTGTGCAAATGTAAATATTATATGCAATATATGTAGCGTCGAAAATATGTGGAAAATAAGTAAAAAATTATAGTATGATAAATAATTAAATATATGCCAATATATGAAAATATGTTTAGTATATACATATATGCGTAGTATATATAAATGTGTGTATAAGTATGTATAATATGTGTAGTATGTAACACATATACATTGTACTGTGTGCAGATGTAAGAAGAATTTGCAAATATTTATAATGTGTGAGAATGTATATAGTATACGTATATACGTAGTGTGCACATTATGTGCAAAATGTGTACAAATCTATAGTGTCAAAATAAGTGTAATATATGCAAATATACGAAAGTGCGTATAGTGTATACATATATATATATGTATATGTATAAGTGTGCGTACAAGTATTGGCAACCATGTATCTTATGAAAATGTTTAAATATGTATAGACATGTATAGCGAGTGAAGTTATGGGTAGGTTTGTGGAAATATTAACAGTAAATGTTAGTACATGTATTGTGCAACAAATATTATATTACTTATATCTATTATACTGAATTAAAATTATAACGGAAAATAACATATAATTACAGCTCGCTGGCACGCTGATTGCCAACTAGTATATATATATATGGTGGTGGTGTCTTCCTTTTAAGTTTTAACTTATGCGAATTATTTTGATAAAATATTAGTATGAGAAGCGTTATTAGAAATAAAAATAATAATTTATAATTGCCATATGTTTATATTTAGTATTTTAACAAAAAAATATAACTCACTTTGGATAGAGTATTTTTTTAGTTTTATAGTAGAATTTTTTTGTTGAGATTTGTTATAAGAAATTTGTATTTTGGAGGTGTTTGGATTGATGGGTTTATTTTGGTGGACATTATATTCGAGAATTTTTTATTAATAAAATTTAAATTTCAAATTTCAAATTTGAATTAATATTTTATGAGTTTATTTGGTAAAAAAGTCTTAAGAAAATTTTTTATTATTAAAAATTTAAATGTAATAATGTTTTTATAAAAATTTTAAAAACATTGTATTAAAAATAATTATTGTAACATTATTTCTTTTGTTTAAAAATTTTGATAAAAAAATAGACAAAATAGATAAATAAAATTGAATTTGTGAAATAAAACACTTAAAAAATGGTAAACAAATGGAGGCTAAATTTTTTGAAGTATATATTGGTAAGTATTTTATAATTTAATTGAGAAAATAATAAAAACTATTAATAAAAATAAGTGTCATATTATTTTTATATAATTTGTTTTTATAATCTGAGAGTGAAAATAAATATTATATCAATAAAAATTTGTGAGAAAAAATAAAGAAGAAGAAAGAAGAAGTTACGGGAAGATGTTATAAAAAATTGATAAGTTGTAATGATAAGGCAGAAAGAAGATAAAGATGAGTTGTCTTGATAAATAGAGAAAAGATAAAAGAGTTATTGATTAAGGGTAAATTTGAAACATGTGTAATTTATTGCTTTGGAAGCTAATAGTTGCTCTGGCAATAACAGTAGCATTCTAAATATGGTATAATTTAAGTTTATATGATTTAAATAACCTAGTAAAAAAGAAATAAAAATAATCGTTTTCTATCAGGCATAAACTCTGGTAGATATAAACAAAAAAAGACATGTTTTTATCAGTTATAAAAACTAGAAAAAAAAACACGTAATTATAATTGATTGAGCATAATAGACGTCATTATAATTGATTGATGGTGGAAGACATGGATACATGAGTGTTTAGTAATTATTTGGTTTTGAGTTTAAATGATTGGTTTTTACATGAGGTAAATAGGTAAATAGGTAAATTAATTTAAATTTTAAAGTATTGATGTTTTTGCTAGATGTTTAACCAAATATTTCTTACATAGTTTAGGATTTAAAATTCTATTTAATAAAAATAATTATCGATTTGAAAAAATGTGAGTCTAATAAATTAAAAAAGGGAGCTGTTATTGCCAGAGTAAATATTAGCATCAAAAGCAAAAACTATCTCATATTCCTAATTTACCCTTAATGAGTTAAAGTTCTTATCTTCTCTCCTCCACCTTATCAGTAAGATTTATCCATTCTTTTTAACATATTTTCTCTAATATTTGAGTTTCTTTTTATTTGCACTGATTTTTTTCCAAAATATTTATTAATATAAGATTTATTTTCATTTCCAACTTATACAAAAAGAAAATTTATATAAAAATAATATAACACTTATTTTTATTAATAGTTTTGTTCACTCAATTAAATTATAAAATATTTATCAATATACACTGCAAAAAATTTAGGCTCAGTTTGTTTAGAATTGTTTTGATATTTTATTTCACAAATTCAATTTAACTTATTTGTTTTGTCCTTTTATTTACCAAAAAATTTTAAAACAAAAATCATTGTTACATTAAATTTTTTTTGCTATGTATTTTTTATAAATAATTATTATATTTAAATTTGACTTTTAAATTTATAATAATAAAAATTTCTTCCTAACACAAGTTTTTTACCAAAATAAAATCATAAAATATTAATTCAAAATTAAAATTTAAAGTTTTATTAATAATTTTTTTCTTGTGATCTATTATCATTTTTAAATATTAACATTTTTTTATAAATAAATTATTATACTTAAATTTGACTTTTAAATTTATAATAATAAAAATTTATTCCTAACACCATTTCTTTACCAAAATAAAATCATAAAATATTAATTTAAATTTGAATTTTAAAATGTTATTAATAATTTTTTTTCTTGTGATATATTAACATTTTTAAATATTAAATTGCTCATAATATATTTACACTAATTAACTCTTTTAGTTTCTAATTTTTTAGTCACCATGTTAGTGAAAATTTTAAACAAAAAATTTTACTTTATTATTTTCTTGGTGTTGTTTGTTGATTAATTAAAAACTTCGAACTAATTTCTTTTTAATTTTACACTAAATATAAAAAAATAATTAATATAATTTAAAATTTTATTTTTCTGACTAGAAACTAATTTTTAACTAAGTTATATAATTTTTTTGAATATAAATGTGAGTGAAAATAAGTGTTATATTAATAAAAATTTAGAAAAGAAATTAGTGTAAAGAAAAAAAACTGAAACTTCAAAGGAAAGATGTTAGAAAGAATTGATAAGATCTTGTGATAAGGTGGAAAATCTAGAGTTTGACTCATGGATAAATTAGGAAATTAAGTAATTTATTGATCTGGATGCTAATATTTGCTCTAGCATTAACAGCAGCCAATCTTTTTATCTATCAAACTGTAATTTCGATATTTTAGAGTTGTTTATTGATAGGAAACTTTTATTTTAAAATTGTGGAAAAAACTAAACAACCTAAAATAAGAACACCATAATTAACTTTATTTCATTTAAATTTCAAGAAAATGTTATAAGTTCGTTAAACTATCAAGATCTGTCCAAGAAATTCTTGAACAAACAATGAAAAAGAATTTGAAATAATACATATTCTCTAGTCAATATCAAGTTTCCATCTATCACAATTGGATGAAGAAAATTATTGTATTAAAGTTTCAAAACTTTACATTCTTCAATTTTAATTAATTAATTTTTTTCACCTAGAAAGTAAGTACTTAATAAAAATAGACAGCGGCAAAGTTTTATTACAAATCCTTTTTGTTTCCGTCATGCACAAATTTCGCACGACGATTTTTTTATTAAATGTCATGCTTCAAACTGTAAATTATCACTATTTATATCCAGTAATATTATACAAATTTGCATCATTTGAAATGTAAGGGACAAAAAAAGTTTTTGAACCAAATGAGAGGAACATTTTTTACAAATTTTCCTAATTAATTTAAATCCTTTTAGTTTACTGTTTGTGTTGTTAAAGAATACATGTGCATCAAACTCAAAACTAATTGGCAATGAGTGGAGTGACCCATATAATTTATATATTAATTCAAGAGCTTTTATTTAAGATATGTGGGATATTAGCCTTTCATACCCCCTCTTAAACATGATTAGAATGAACAGATTTAAACTGGCCGATATAACTTATATATTAGTTCAAGAGCTTTTATTTAAGAGATGTGGGATATTAACCTTTAACACCCCCTCTTAAACATGACTAGAACGAACAAATTTAAACTAAATAGAATGCTAACCCAAATACTGATAATGAAAGAATAGAGGCGAGAGAAACCCTAGTAACTAAATAGAATGCTAACCCAAATACTGATAATGAAAGAATAGAGGTGAGAGAAACCCTAGTCATAATAGGGATAATGAAAGAAGAGAGGTGAGAGAAACCCTAGTCATGTTTTGAAAGACTTACAAATTCAAGCCTAAACAGAATGCTAGCCTAACCCTGGGCAATACTGATACTGAAAGAAGAGATGTTAAAGAATATATGTGCATCCAACTCAAAACTAATTGGCAATGAGTGTAGTGACCCATATACCTTATATATTACTTCAAGAGCTCTTATTTAACCGATGTGGGATATTATCCTTTAACATGTGTAACATATTATTTTTAATTTCTGTTGCTAATGATACAATTGTGAGTTTATTGATGGTGATTAACATAGCAAGAGTACTCTGAATAATTCTCATAGTTTAACAATACTTGATTTAGAATACTTAAAATCCTAAATAACCTAACTTTTATAAGTTTATTTTATAATTAAATTAGGAAGTGCGGTACGAAATTAAAGATTTGGTTTATTAAATTTTTGTAACAAGAGGGTATGAGGTAGGAAGTGTTGTAGAAAATTAAATACTCTCTTACTACAACATTTCTTTTGTAACAAGGTTATATGGATCAATTTTGGGTGATAAATCTGCATCTCCCAAGTCATTTTAATTTAAGTTTATACTCAGTGGCGGATCTAGGCGGGGTCTGGAGGTGGCTGAAGCCTCCGCCATAGTTGCCGAAAACTACGGAGAGGTAATTTTCTTCAATTGCTTGAATGGTATAGTCAACGAAATGAAGAGATTTTCAAGATTGTCATTCAAAATGCTCCTGGAAATAATCAAATGACTTCCCCAAAAATTCAAAAGGAATTAACACATGCTTGTGCCTCGGAGATCACACTTGCCGTAATCAATGATATCGGAGACAATATTTTTTCTATGTTGGTTGACGAATCTCCAGACATTTTAGTGAAAGAGCAAATGAGAGTTATTTGGAGATATGTGAATAAAGAAAGGTGTGTGATTTACCCTTATCAGAATTCGCATCTTTATTATTATTATTAGTATTATTACTATTATTAATTAATAATAATAATATTATTATTATTTATTAATACTATTATCATTATTAATATTATTAATATTATTATTAATTATTAATGTCATTAATATTATTATCATTATTAATATTATTATTATTATCATTATTAATTATTAATTATTAATTATTATTATCATTATTTATTATTAATATTATTAATATTATTATCATTATTAATTATTATCATTATTAATTATTAATATTATTATTAATTATTAATTATTATCATTATTAATATTAGTCATTAGTAATATTATTAATTATTAATTATTAATATTATAATTAATTATTAAATATTAATATTATTATTATTATTATTAATATTACTATTACTACTATTATTTTAATTAATAATAATAATAATAATATTGTTATTATTGTTATTACTATTACTATTATTTTTTAATTAATAATAATATTATTATTATTAATATTATTAAAGTACATATTGGAATAGGGAGTTATTTGGTAGAGTTGAGTAAAATCGATTACCCAATACAGGGTAATGGATGATTAATAGGGAGAGACTAGGGAATCATCCATTGCATCATTTAAGGTAATCATTAATGAATAGTTATTCCCATTACCCATTCCCAAACATTAACAATGACAACCACTTTTATTGATTACCATTGACCCATTCTATTCTCCCTTACCAAATGCCTCCTTAGTTATTGGATAGCTGAAGGATTAATTTGTCTCTTAGTCTAACTAATTGTCTTGTCATAATGGCCATGTCAGTAGTTAATTAAAGGAATTAGTTGGATTCTCACTAGTTGTTAGATGTGAGTGGGATAAAGACAGGAGAGAAGTGTATGGGAAGGTGTGCAAAATTGTAAACATTCTTCTGAATTTCAGAATTCTCCTCTCAATATCATTTTCTCTTTCTCTCTACTTCTCTCTCTCTCTCCTTTCTGAAATTTTGCTTAAAATGTGAAAATACTTCTGCCTACTGTACCAATTTTGGTATTAGAGCCATTGTGTCCTTGGAAGAAGATGGCGGAAGGAACAAGGATGAAATTGATGATCAGCTGAAGAAATATGAGCTAAAACTTTAGGATTTCATGGAGAAATGTAAACGAAGATGAAGGAGAACAATAGGGATAACAGTTCCAGGATAGATAGTTTTACGACAGCAATGAAAGCCAGAATGACAGGCCTTATGAAATTGGTGACCAAGGATAAAACCATAGCCAAAATACGGAGAAGATATCTTCAATAGATAGGACGCCCCTGTTGCATACTCAGGGAAGCAAAACTAAGAAGGAGGGGGAAGGAAGAAAGGGAAATAACTTCCTACCGTAGGGTGGAGCTACAAACTTTTAAAGGAGAGTACTCGAGAAATTGGATTCAAAAGTGTGAGAAATTCTTTTTGATCAACCAGATCCCAGATCACTAACGTATGGAGTTGGCGGAGTTTTATTTGCAAGGCAAAGTAGATTATTGGTACCAAGGAATCAAGATGTCAAAGGGTAGAATGGACTGGCAAGAGCTTAAAGAACTGTTGTGTAGAAGATTTGATAAGAAGAGGGGCATACATATAGTGGAAGAATTCAATAAGCTTCAACAAGAAGGTGCAATTAGGGAGTACCAAGAATAGTTTGAAGAACTCAAATCCAGGATGTTGCCGAGGGATAAACGACTTTCTGAAACTTATTTCATCCCCAGCTTTATTAGTGAACTGAAAGAAGACATCAAAATCATGGTGAAAATTCTCAAGCCAAGTTCATTGATTGAAACCTATGAAATAGCTTTGTTGTAGGAACAACCAGTGGAGTTGCATACTAAGAAGACTCGGATACTAACCAAGAACCATACTCAGTGACAAAAGCAGAATTGGGTTGAGTATCTGACTAAGCCTAAGCCTGGAGGTATCAGTAAGAACAATGAGACAGCAAATCAAGCTGAGACTCGAAAAATATCTGCACAGGAAATCTAGAGGAGGAGAAATCTTAGCTTGTGTTTCAAATGCGGAGACAAATATACTTTCGGACATGTTTGCAAGCTGAGTCACCTTAACTTTATTGTCACAAAGGAGGAAGAGGAAGCTGAATTCCAGGATGTTGTGGGAGAACACGAAGAAGGTATAGGTAATCCTGGACAGCCAGTTGACATTTCTCTAAATAATTTATCTGATATGTTAGGAGAGAAATAATTTTAATACAAGAAAGAATTAATGGGGAATCAATCAATATATTGGTTGACACTGGAAGTTCTCATAGTTATGTTAATGTAAAGCTTGTTAAGAAGCTTGCACTAAAATGTGAGATAGCTGAACCACTGACAGCTACCATAGCGGATTGAAGTCAGGTAGTGAGTCGATTTGTGGCACCTAGGGTGAAGTGGAGTATCCAACAATATAAGTTTGCATATGATTTGAGACTGATGAGTATTGGCAGTTGGGATATGATTTTGGGGGTGAATTGGATGAAAACATATAGCCCTATTACTTTTGATTTTGAAAAGATGACTGTGGAGTTAAGGCAATGTGATGAAAAAATAGTTTTGTGTGGTAAAGTAGAAAATCCCATATTGAAGTTAGTTAGGGAAAAAGAACGTAGAAAATTGAATCAAGAGAAGTTTAGACAACTTTTTAGTTTGACAGTCTTAGAAAGTGGTGAAGGGAAATCCAATATGCAAGCTGATGTGGCTCAACTAATAACCTCCTTTGCTGATGTCTTTGAACAACCCTGTGATCTTTCTTCTACCAGAAACCATGAACACAATACCTCTCAAATCAGGATTAGAACCTTTTCTGCTTAAGCCTTACAGATATCCCCATTCTCAAAAAGGTGAAATTGAAAGGCAAGCACAAGAAATGCTCAGCTCTAGCATAATTCAACATAGTAATAACCTTTATGCTTCACCTGTGTTGCTAGTGAAGAAAAAAGATGGAAGTTGGAGGTTTTATGTGGATTATAGACAACTTAATGATATTACTATCAAAGACAAGTATCCCATTCCAAATATTGATAAATTGCTGAATGAATTATTTGGAGCTAAGTACTTTTCTAAATTAGATCTCAGGTCAGGTTATCATCAGATTAGAGTGAGGTCGGGGACAGGCATAAGACAACTTTTAAAATACACCAAGGGCACTATGAGTTTCTAGTAATGCCCTTTGGGTTAACCAATGCACCTGTAACCTTTCAATCACTCATAAATGATCTTTTTCAATCTTATCTCAAAAAGTTTGTGTTGGTATTCTTTGATGGCATATTAATGTACAGCCCTACTGCTGAAAGCCACTAGCAACATTTATAGTTAGTCCTACAAGTTTTGAGGTAGAATAAATTATTTGCTAAACAAAACAAAATGTACATTTGCTCAGAATTTTGTAGAATATTTGGGGCATGTGATCAATCCGAAAGAGGTATGCATGGACAAAGAGAAGGTGGAATGCATTTTGTCATGGCCCGAAAATAAGAACATCAAGGATTTGAGAGGATTCTTAGGTTTGATAGGTTATTACAGGAGATTTAATAAAAGGTATAGATCAATTTGCAAACCATTGACACAAATTTTGAAGAATGAATCCTATCAGTGGAATATAGAAGCCAAAGTTGCCTTCCAAAAATTGAAAGAAATCATAATTAGTGCACCAGTGCTCTGATTACCTGATTTTTCTTAGCCATTTGTGAAAGTGCAAGCTGATAATTATTTGTTTTAATCAACTTAATTAACACCAAATAATCAATGGGTGAACCAAAATAAACCAATCAAATATGTTGCAATGAAAATAAAGAACACAACAAAATTGGTAACCTAGTTCGGTTTTTAAACCTACGTCTGGAGGGCCTTGCCCAGTGAAGGGTAATCCACTAGTAAAGAAACGTATCAATGGACTTATACAATAAGACTCCCTCTTACTTGTTGCCCTGATCCTAACTACCCAGTGATAATACAACCCGAGATCCCCTCGAATCTGAGACCCACTCACTTTCACAAATGAATTCTCCCGAAATCACTCTCAACAATTACAGAATAATAAAAATAATCAAATATGTCTCAGAAAAACATATAACATACTCTGCAACCTCACTGACACTCAAAAGAATAAAACCTTTTATTTCCCCAGAGTTTTTTCCACACCTAACCATCAGAACTATGCAGAGTTTTTATAGAACCATCTTCAAAAACCACCTACAAAACAAACTCTTGAAAACCAACGAAATAGGAGGAAGATCCACCAAAAATGCAACCCACAAAATAGAAAAACACGTGAATAATATCTCGAATAATCACAACAGAATCCACGATATTTCTGAAAAGATAATGCTAAGTTGCCACAGTAAATGAATGTTGTAACATCATGTGGAGCATAACTGAAGACAACACAATCCAAAACACAAAATATGGACATGCCATACAACGTCCAAAAATTGCCAACACAAAACACCTTCAATCTCCCCCTTTGGCAATGTTTTGGAAAACACAAATCCAAAACACAAAATATGGACATGCCATACAATGTCCAAAAATTACCAACACAAAACACCTTCAATCTCCCCCTTTGGCAATGTTTTGGAAAACACAAATCTTAACATAGCACAAAATAGTCTTCATTAAACAGAGTCTTCAAACAGAAAATAAGACAACAACCATAACAACCATAAGACAACAACCATAACAACCATCAAAACACTTGCTCTCCCCCTGTTTAACAAAACATTGTTAAGCAGGTGGCCGAGACGAAGAGGCCTTCGCCGAGGATAACTTGGCAAGAACAAAGCGATGACGAGTAGTCGTGGAGAGAAGTAGCTCATCCAGGAACTTCAATTTCGACTCGAGATTGGCAACATGAGTATCAACAGTGGGATCGACAACATCAGGTTCACCGGAAACTTGCTCCCCCTGAACAACAGAAAATCTCTCCCAGAAGATCATCAACATGAGGAGGAGAAAATAGTTTGGCATTGAAGAAGAACTTCTTCGGCTTCTTGTCATAAGTTCCAACATCAGCCAAAAACGGATTTTGATCCAGCAGAATACCATAAATCGTCGATGAAAAAGTAATAGAGAGACGAACCAAAGTGGAATCTGCATGTCGAAGACAATGAGCAAAAATATAGTGACCAATGTTCAGAGGTTTACCAGTCCCGATCTGAAACAGCATATGAGCCATGTCGATGGAAACTCCAGAGCGATGCGAGTCCAAAAACCAGTTTACCAACGCCATCTTGTGCAACAAGGCATACTTGACAGTCAGTGATGAGGCTGGAAACACTCGAGCTTTAGGCCAAACCTTCAATAGTCCACTGGTGAGAACTGTGATCAAATCTTCAGAAGATGGTACATCACAAGGAGGACTATCATGGGGACATTCCAAAAACGTATTGATGACTTGCGGATAGAATGTATAAAATTGGCCACGGACCCAGACTTTGTGATAACCTGGATCACCTTCAACAGCAATAGATGGGGACAAATTGATAAGAAATTCCAGTACAATAGAACGAATCACCGGAGATATTCTAGAGACAGATCCAATTAAGCTAGCAGAGACCAAAACTTTGTGAATCCCTAGTTCTTTCATACTCTCAACAGACAGAGTTTTCTCACGAGTATATTTTCGTTGACACAAAAAAACGCCACAAAGAAGCATGATGCTCAGTCTTAAACAGAATATAAGAGAACATACCAGGATTGTCCTCGGACTCAAACTCAGAAGATGAATCATCGGAAGAATCAGATGCTTTAGCCTTTGATTTCTGAGCAGTGCGTTTCACATTCCTCCGGTATGGAACTTTGATCCTCTTCTTCGACCGAGTAACACAACCTGGTGTAGAGACAACTGGAGGGGAGACATCAACAACGTGAACTTCCTCCATCACAAGTGGGCGAATAGGAGACGAAGCCCTAGCAGGAGGAGGAACCCTAACCATGGAAGAATCCCTTCCAGAAGACAAAGAGAAGTAATTCCACGATGAATAACCATGAGATGAAGAACCACAGATGCTATTCCTCCACGAGTACGAGCCATGGTAGCAAAACCAAAAAAAAATTCACCTTTGAAGAGCAACAAATGACAAAGGACCCACGAAATCTTTGAGAACTCACTAACCGTCGAACGAGAACAATAAATAAACGAAATAAAAAATCCTATCTTGTTTATTTATCATTTTTTTCGCACAAAATCATCCACCATTTTTTGAGACAGAGAGTCAATTTGTTGCACAAAATCATCCACCATTTTCTGAGACATAAAACCAAAAACTATATCATCGACATACTTATGTGCAATTTGAATATCATCCTTTACCTTTCTAATAAATAGAATCTTAAAAATATGAGATCTTCAGCATGTAACAATTATCTGATGACCTATCACCTTCCATAACACATCGATTACCACAATCATTCACCAGACACTTCTCCTTTGTGAAATTCACAAGCCACCCCTGATCACATAGTTGGCTAATACTAATAAGATTTGCTGTCAATCCTTTAACCAAAAAAACATCCTTGAGATTCGGCACACCTGGGATATTTAGAAAACCTTTGCCAACCACTATTCCCTTAGCACCATCACCCAATGTAACTGATTGACTCACACACGGCTGAACATCCTTTAGAAAACTTCTATTTCCTGTCATGTGTCTAGAACAACCGCTATCAAAATACCAGTCATGTTTGGTAGTTACCTTCAAGGAAGTAAGAGCTACATTGTATCTAACGTCAGTTTTTCGTTTCCAAACCTACTTGTTAACCCGTGGTCGAGAGTCTCTCACAACATTCCCTTTCATCAAATCTGCAAGAAACTTGAAATAACATGGTTTAATATGGCCTTTTTTCGACAATAATGACAAATCCATACCTTCTTTTTACTTCCGAAATACTAGTGAAAGATATACTGCGAGAGGATGATGAGTCAGAAACAATTTCATAAGCAGCAGACTTCACAAACACTGTATGTGACTGAGATGATTGACCTATGAATTGCAGACCGCGACGCATGCTTCCACTTTTAATAGGTCCAAAAATTCTTTCACAAAATAATCCATCCTTTTCTGGTTTATTGGTTTTGTAATGAAAAGTATAGGGTTTTGTCACCTCTCCAACTATCTCTCCATTAGGCAGTATTTTAGTGGCCCAAGCACTTATTTGTTGAGGAGAAAATGATCCAATTCGGAGCTGTTGATGTTTATACCTATCGATCATAGAAGAAAAATTCTGATTCATTCCGATTAAACTTCCTTCTTATGAACTTGGAAGTTTTTCTCAGATACAAGAAAATGATTCAGTTCCAGAGCTAAAGATCGTAGTTCTCGAACGAGTAATCGAAAAGATTCTGGAGCATCCTTGGGGTTAGGTATTGTTTCTCCAACGATCGTAGTACCAAGTACTTCCTGGCGAGCTCTAATATGATCCGATTTATAAGGAAGCATTTTTTGTAAACTATGAGCAACACCAAACCTTTCGAGAGTCCAAACCTCCATTTCGCCTACCCGTTGCCCCCCCTGCTTTGCCCTTCCTCTAAGGGGTTGTTGTGTAACAAGTGCGTAATGTCCACTGGAACGACCGTGGATTTTATCATCAACTTGATGAATTAATTTTAAGATATAAGGCTTTCCTATTAGAACGGGTAGGAGGAAGATCCACAAAAAATACAACCCACAAAACAGAAAAACACGTGAATAATATCTCGATTAATCACAACAGAATCCACGATATTTCTGAAAAGATAATGCTGAGTTGCCACAGTAAATGAATGTTGTAACATCATGTGGAGCATAACTGAAGACAACACAATCCAAAACACAAAATATGAACATGCCATACAACGTCCAAAAATTGCCAACACAAAACACCTTCAATTTGTAATTGAAACTGATGCTTGCGGAGTAGGAGTAGGAGTTGTGCTAATGCAGGAAGGCCAACCAATTGCATATTTAAGCAAAGCTTTTTCTGCATAAAACCTTGTACTATCTATTTATGAGAATAAGCTAATGGTCTTAGTAATGATGGTTACTAAATGAAAACATTATCTCATAGGATATCACTTTATTATACGAACAGATCATCAGAGCCTCAAGTACCTTTTAGAACAGAAGATACACACTACTCTACAACAAAAATGGCTAACTAAGCTATTAGGGTTAGACTATGAAATTCAATATAAGAAGGGATCTGAGGATGGGGTTGTAGATGCTTTATCAAGGAGGGACTGTGATTCTGAGATGAACATGATGATGCCCATGACTGCTGTAATACCTGAATGGCTAAAGGAGGTGTAGCTTAGCTATAAAAATGATGAGGTAAGTCAAAATCTTATTTCACAGTTGGTATTTCAACCTACAAGTCTGCCTTGTTATCAATATAAGGATGGAATATTAAAGCTCAATGGACAGATTTTCATTGGGGCAAGTTGTAATTTCAATCATCAGTACATTCCATGATTCAGCCATAGGAGGTCACTCTGGACAAACTGCTTGCTGGAAGAGGATTAAGTGGTACTTTTATTGGTCGAGTTTAAAATGTGATGTGGTGGAGTAATTAGAAGTTGTGATGTGTGTCAAAGACATCTAAAGCAAATCAATTAACTTAGTCTATGTAAATTAAGGACTAAACTAAAAGGTTTGATGTGTTCTTAAAATCAAGAACAAGTCGGCTTGCCTAAAGGCCTTAGCTAGAGGCTTGCGGGTCAATGAAATTCAACTAAACTTAATTGAATATTCAAGGTTTGTAAACACAAAGTGCTTAACGTCTTAGCAATGCTAAAATCTAAAATTTCTCTATATTAAAAAAGTTAATGAATGGCCTCCTTAAATAAGGAAGATTTCGGCCATGACGACAACAAACCCTAAAAGAAATCAATTTCAACTTGACTTCTTAACTAACTAACTAGCAAACTAACGAACTTGTTTCCAAAACCAACATGGTTTTGTCCTTGGCAAACAAAAATGTGTTTTTTCTTCCTAGAAACAAGGACACGGATTTGTCCTTAAAGAAATATGCTAGAACTCCTAAATTTTAGGAGATTACTTTCCTAAACTTTCTTAAAAAGTAGGAAGTTACTTTCTAAAACAATTACTTTCCATTATCATGCAAGATAATTGGGCCAAGTAATTAATTAACTACTAAACGAAATATAAGCCTAAAGTAATGTTTAATGGACTTAATTTATTACAAAACAAATAAATTCTAAGACTTATCAAATGGCATGTTCCACTTTAGCAAAGCCCAAGCACACCATCTTGGTCTTCAATGTGATTGCTCCAAGAATACTCTTCAAGGTGGAATTTCCTTAAGTTCCAATGTAGAACTCTTAGAAACTTCTTCATGAATTGTGATAGAAGAAATATTCCAAATAACTTTATCATTTGTGGAAGATGTTTGAGCCGAGTTGTCAAAACGTCTAAGTCTTCACAACAAGTCACCAACAATGCTTGCAAAGCGGCCTTCATCCTCTTACTCCTTGATCTTGCCAATGGTCCATTAAGATTCTCCAATGGATCAACATGTGGATTCGGCCTTGGCACCATGGACATGGGCGGATTGTCATCATACTATCAAAGCTTTGATTTTGGTAAGAATTACCTTCCTCCACTAGCACTCACACTACATGCAAATATATGTTTTCTGATTACTTTATGCAAGATGTAAAATTTAGTTGGTTGAATCATCTTACAAAGATCAATTTTTTCAAATATATTTACTCCATTGTGTGGCATAATGATTAGGACATGTTTGTTGTTGAAACTAATACAATACATACACTAATGGTCTGAGTAATGGCCGAAGTTCTAAGGCATCCCAAAGTTTCGGAGAAATTGCATATTGAGCTTAGACAAGAGGGAAAACAGGAATGAGTGAGGATAATTTAGACAAAATGCAATTTTCTAAAAGCAGTGATAAAAGAAACATTAAGACTTCATGCTCCTGTTCCATTGCTTGTTCCTCGAGAATCAACTCAAGACATCAAAGTAATTGGATATGAAATATCAGCAGGAACAGAAGTGTTTGTGAATGTTTGGGCAATTGAAAGAAATCTACTATCACTATATCAAAATATACCTGTTAGGACACATATATTAGGGCACATCCAATATAAAAGTCTTATTAAATATGTAATGGGGCACTTAAAAAAAACTATCCAATTAAATTAAAAATAAGTATTCTTGAGAATATAGGACACTATTCCTATGTGCCTTATTATGTGTGTGTCTCATTATGCAATTAAAAGGACACATAGGAATGGCCTATTATACAATAAAAAACATGACACTTATATACGTCCCTATACAACTTAAAAGAACACTTAGAAATATATCATTTGGTATTTCATTTAGATGTTATTTAGAATAAATGATTGGAATCAGTATATGTATTGGGGTAAGGTATAGTTTATTTGAATTGTAACTTTAAATTTTTAATATTTGTACTGTGACACCTTAAAATTTATAATTTGACCTCTTGAATTTTCATAATATTAATAAGACACCTTAATTTTATATTTTTGCCTCGTAAAATTTTGAATAAGTACATGCTTTATTTTAATAAATACGTATTTACTTTTTAAGTAATTAAAAGCACTATTTATTACTAATATTCAAATACAACTTATAAAATTTAACCTTTAATAAATGATAATATAATTATTTTGATATTACCATCTATTAACATAAATGATTAATACACATCTATGTTTTTTCTTATAAGCTACAATACTGTACATAGACAAACTGATTTTAAAGATATTATGTAATAAAACTTAAATTTTTCATGCACATATTTTCTATAAAAATTTAAAATTTATTTTTATGATCCGATTTGTCTTTAAAAAATTATCACTTTAAAATAATAGAAATTTAATTTTTAAAAGAATAATATAATTATTTGTTTTAATAAATTCATAAGCATTTATACGATAAAGGGAATAAGATTTTTTTTTTAAAATTAGAAAGGTAAAAAAAATTCATGCGATGAATAATTAGAAAAAGAATAAACAAAATAATTTAATGGGTTAATTACATTTACCACCCTCGAGGTTTGGTAAAAGTACCAAACGAGCCCTGTGGTTTCAGAAAATTACGGTCACCCCCTGCTGTTAAACTTGACTTAAAAAAATTAATGAAAAGACCAAAATGCCATAACTTCTTTTGTTAAAAAAATAACAAAAATATATAAGTAAATATGAAATGACAATAAATACTTTTTCACTTTTTAATTCTTTGTTATAAATTATCAATTTCATATTCTTTATTATAAATGGGTTTATCAAATTAATCAAATTTTAATCAAGAAATCTTTTTCTATATAAATTTTAAATTTTTGGAAGAAAAAGAATTATTTTTGGAGAATAAAATAGTTAGTTTGATTAACTAAGAAAGATGTTTTTCTTTTTGATTTTTTTTATGTAAAAAAAATTCTTTGATTGGATTTTAATACTTAACATATGTATTTAGTTAACTAAAATAATATAATTATTATAGATAAAGTTTTAAGGGCATATTAAGCAATACACAAATATTTTTTTGAGGGAGGGGTTGATTTGTTAAAAGTTTGTTCAGAATGGGGGTGGTCGTAATTATCTGAAACTACAGAGTTGGTTTGGTACTTTTATCAAACCTCAAGGATGATAAATATAATTAACCCTAATTTAATTGAAGTTGTTGGTTATGAGATTGTATCTAAAAGTGCTTCATTTACCATTTTACCCGCGGCTATTTTTTGTCTGAACAATATACAATACAGAGTTGCAAATGACTCCCGCCGCCGCATTTCGATTGCAAAGCAACACCCGTAGCTAAAACCAAAATCCTTCCTACCTCCTCCGTCACCGCCTCCATCTTTACATTTCCGCCGCTACCGTCCGGAAATACACCAATACCTTCACATCCTTGCCACTCCTCACCGTTTCTCCCGCCAAGGAGTCTTTACTCTACGTGACCGTCGACATAGTGCGCTGTCCTGTGCCTGGAAGGCTCCGAGAGCATTGACTGGTTTCGTTGCCAGTACCGCACGTAGTGGTACTTCTCCATCTCCTTCTAACCGGTCCAATTGGTGTAGAAGAAGTAATCGCTTGACATGTGTAAGTTTATCTATGAATTCTGGTTCTGCATGCAGAGTCATTGCCATTTGTTTTCTGGAACTAAATCACTCGCAATACCTCGCTGTTTTAGATAATTGACTGGAGTGTCTTGAATTCTTAAAAATTACGATGATAACTATAAAAATTTGGGGAATTATGACGAGCCTTTTGAAGAATGGTGTTGCTTGATATGAATTACAACGCATTCATAGGGTTCTTCAATTTTCCATGTACTTTTGCCGGCTGATTTGTAATTGAACACCATAATTTTTGGCAGCTGACGAAGTTGGTTTTAGCTTTATTAATTGGATTCCTATAGAAAGTCTTTTCTTAAAAAAAAATTCAAAAATTAGCAGGCTGTAGGACTAGAGTTAATGTATTAGCTTGTTGTAATTGAATATCTATTATATAAACGCTGTTTTCCACCATATCTGCAGTCTTGCAGTTTAAGGTTCTAAGTTGTGCTCTTATGAAGGCAACAATAAAGTATTTGGCAGGTCTTGCTGGCCCAAGTGGCAATGGATCAAAATCTACAGCTCTGCAAGTTACTCAAGTTTCTTCTTCTTCTACGTCATCTTCATCTTTTTTCCTGCCTTCTTCTCCTCCTCTTACTGCAATCATCACTGGTAATTAGTCTCTATATGTATGAATTAAGCAGCATTCATTCATTTAACTTCTTCTCATTGGCATGCAGATAGTTGAAGGTAAGATTTGTTTTTGGGCTATAATTTCTTTAATGTTTCTCAAGAACTTTTTGAGAACTACAGTTTTCAAAATCTTTGGGAAAAATTAATCATTCAAGACAAGAGTATATGTTTCTTGACTTGACGATTTTGTTTTTCTTTCTCTTTCGGTGCTGGGCATGGGCTGAAAGATTCTCTTGTCGCCTTTCTTCTTGCCTTTAAGAATCATTTTAATGGTACTTCTGTACTTGAATAATCATTTCTCTTCTCTTTTTTCTTTAGCCCTCCTCTCCTTCACTTATTCTTTTTTCTTTCTTGGGATTATTTTGCTTATTAAGTGTACCTTAATCCCACTGAATTATGTGTATGAGGTTGTACGGAATTGGTTCTTGATCAGCATTAACAGGAAGTCTGAACCTTCTTAAAAAGACAAACATTCCATGAAAGTCTTCAAATGTTAATCTTTCATCAGTTGAATACACCTCTTGTAAATTTTGTTTTTATGGTTCTCTTGATAGCCCATCTCAGGAAATTTGATGCCTTTTCTGAAATAACAAAATCTCCAACTAAATTCTCCATCCAAACCAAGATGTGAGAGATACAAAACTTGCAGCTCTTGAGCCAAATTGTGCATCTTCATACTGGTGTTGCTGTTAATTTTCTTTCTTTTCCTGTTCCACAAGTCAATTTTCTTCTACTAAATCAAGCCAACATTGACAAACACACACCATTGTATCTGTGGTTGATGAAACCTATGTATACTATTCTCTTCTCTGCTCAGAAAAGTATGCATTATTCTATTAGCTGCTCTTTTGTTTTGGTGCAAGATTTTGTTTTGTCTCTTCTAAATTTGAATGAATAGTTCTTCCTCAACCCTCATCACATGTGCATACTTAGATTCATATCAAAACTTTCTGGACAGTGCTCAATACTAATCATTCATCCTTTACTTAATATATTAAAAGTTCCATTAATTATTCAATTTGGTAGTAGTCCACCATATTAGGACACTAAATCATTGTTTATTAGTACTCATTTTTTTTCATATCTTTCATTTGGAACATATATTAGTACTCTTAATTCTTTGCAAACTAAGCACATGATCATTGTTCTTGTTTTATGTACACGATTACTAGGAGCACCATCAGGGATTGGTGCTGAAACAGCAAGAGTTCTGGAAAAGAGAGGTGTAAGGATAATCATCCCAGCAAGAAGCTTAAAGAAGGCTACTTTGTTAAAGGAAAATATACAAAAGGAGAATCCAGAGGCTGATATAACTTTGTTGGAGATTGACCTTAGTTCACTTGCAACAGTCAAGAGATTTTGTACTGAGTTTCTGTCTCTTGGATTACCCCTTCATATCCTAATGTATGAATGAATGTTCCATTTCCTAAACATGTTTACTTTTCCTGTTGCTGTCTTGCTCAAGTATTTTTAGATTAACAGTTGATGTAAAATATATAATTTTGCAGAAACAATGCTGGGAAATTTTCACAAAAGTTGGAGGTTTCTGAAGACAAGATTGAGATGACTTTTGCCACAAATTACTTAGGTAATAATCTCATTCTCAAAGCCAATCCTATTTCATCATAGTCAATTTTGTCTCTAGATGGAGGCCTCATCAAAACTGGTTCAAATTCAGCAAAAAGAAACATTCTTCTACTACTGATTTGCACAATTGATCTATCTCTTAATCCATTTTCTTGGTTTTCCTTTTTAGCAGGCCATTTTTTACTGACTGAAATGTTGCTGGAGAAAATGGTAGAGACAGCTGCAGAAATAGGCATTGAAGGAAGAATTGTGAATGTTTCTTTTGTGATTCATAACTGGGTGAAAAGAGATCATTTCTCCTTCTGCCAAATGCTCAACCCCAAACAAGTAATCATTTTCTTTGTCTATGCAAATATCCATCCGAAATAATATATATTTCGGAATCTTCCAACTTTAGGACTGAGTTCACAGCCTTTCCAATATTCTTTTGTTGCACTTTGGATTTTAAGCTTGTCTTTGGATTAAACATGACATGACTACTAATTAATTATGAGTTAACCAACATAACAAACTTGAAAATCCATTGATGGATTAATTAGCAATCAAATTCTGCCTCCCTTCTCCATAACAATCCATTGAATGATCATGCATGCATACACATACATTATAGCTCTGTGTATAAGTGGATGTTTACATGTATATTTAGTACTTTGGTGTAGAAGAGGAAAATATTTTTTTTTTAATTTTTGATGCGATGGAATTCTTATGTTTTAGTATATGTCTCAAACACTTTCTGCTGTCTTTTTACTGCTCTAGATGTAATTTTAACGAGGCAATTCATGTGCCTTCTGGTGTAACTTACCACCACATTTTTCTTCCGCACATTTGCCTGATACAATTATTTTGCAGCTAGCTTTTGAGGCGCATGATGGTCAAAGAAGGCACAGTGGAGAGCCTTTTATAATCCACCCAGTTGCAGTTGCACAGATTCTTGGAGAACTTGTAAGTTACTTGTATTGTTAAAGTAATTCAATTCAAAGGAGCATGTGATTTCATTTGGAATCTGGCTCCTCTCCTTCTTGTAATCAATTTCAATTTATGCTAGTGTCGATTTAGGATTTGTATTGGGAGTCAATTGCTGCTGGTTTATTACATGACACAGTAGAAGATACAAATTTTGTTACCTTTAAAAGAATAGAGGAGGAATTTGGTGCTACTGTTTGCCATATTGTAGAAGGAGAGACTAAGGTCTTTCTCTCTCTGATTAAGGTGGAATTTATTTGTCAAACTAGATGAGGTTTAGGAGCTCCTTCTAGCGGTGATTGTTATATGGCAGATTAGTAAAACTTTTCTGATTTGAAAAAGTTGTTATTTCTTTCTGTATCAACAAGTTGGGTTCCCGGCTATGACATGACACGGCTATTGATGGTATGCTCAAAGATGGCCTTTGGGAAGTCTACAATGCTTTTGTAAGGGGAGTTTGTGCAGAATTGTATGCTGACCAACACAGTATCCCAAGAGAAGAGCCAGTATATTTTGGTTTGCCTCTGCAATTGTATCTTTCTTTTTGTCTTAGTATGCAAGTGTTGCAACAAATTCAAACAAAGTGCACAAGTCTTCTTGCCCCTTGCAATATTGCCAAATACAATTTTTAGTTTTAATATTAAATTATCTGCCATATTCATGACTGCATATGGCTTGAAAAACCAGAAATTTAATTATTAAACCAACCTAAAGGGTAATATTTTGTTAGGGGTAATTCGTATTTTGCTGGTGCTGAATTCTTTTTCTTTTGTGGTATCTTCAAGTTGTAATTGCATTTCTCTCTCTCTCTTTAGGATTCTTATGCTATTCAAAGTTTTGAGCATGGAATTGCAGCGCAAATAAGTGGTGCTTTTGCATGGGAAATAGTTCCTGTAAGAATTTTTTCCATTATGCTTGTTTAGGAAAACTACATTGTTTGGCAGTGCCATTCATGGTTTTTTTACTACTTTGATTTGTTACACATGCAGGTTAATGTTTCTGGGGGCAGAGGGAAAAGCCCCGTTACAATAATTGATAAAGAGGAAGGTTTAGGAAAGGTATCAAATTTTGGAGTGTTGTTTTATATCTATAAAATTGAAATATAATTTTGATAACATCATGTTGACTTGCTTTGCTTTATCCCTCTTATGCCTGAACAATTGTAGCAACTGATTGTTTAATGATAATTTCAAAATCATTCACTTATCTTAATGCTTAGCATGTCTCCGTTGACTCTTGCTAACGCCTTCTGTTTCTCCCTCTTGACATTCCTCCCTACTTTCTTTACTTTTTCCTTACTCTTTTGTGTTCCGTGAAAGATATTTTTGATTTGGTGATACAGAGGCCAGAAGGCAGTTTTTGTTATTCTTTTTCCCTAATAGTTTCTGCATTATTAGCTGAATCTGAAGTTGATCATATGCATAGATTGCCTCTGAGTCAATATGGCTAGAGTTTGAATCTTCTGTGTTTTTTAACTGAATCAGTCTCTTATTTTTTTTCATTTGTAGGGTTTAGGGTATTTTGCACAGCGCTTCATATATATAGAGAATCAGTATTTCTTTGGACCATCTTATGGTTGGCCTTCCTATAATTTGACCTTTCCTTGTTAGTGTCTCTAGAGATTGACTTCAATACATGTGGGACTAATGGATACTTTCCTGCTGACATATTGTTTCTTGCTAGCAAGGACATCTTGACTGTTATATATTCTCTCTCTCTCTGTGCATGTTAATGTGCTCGTGTCGGTCTGTTCTTTAGGCACTTTTGTTGGTTGACGGACTGCAAATCTAGATGGTGAAACAAATTTAAAGATCAGGAAAGCTTTAGAGAAGACATGGGATTATGTGACTCCTGAGGAAGTCTCCGAATTCTAAGGTTTGGTCTCCATTTTTTTGACAACAGTTTAATTACTAAAAGTTAGTTATTGATAACATGATGAAATGTGTCTTAATTGCAATTGATGATAGTGTAGTCATGATGGTAAAAAGATTTTGAACAGCATCATGTGATATGACCAAGCGGGTGTCTAACAGAAGTAGTCAAATCTTATTATAATTATCACTTGCATTATTGGAATATGCGATGATGATGATGATGAGTAATTGTTGTTCTATTGTTTATTATCCTCAAGTGATTTTTTCTCCAAACTGCAGGTGAAGTGCAATGTGAGTAAGCTAACAATTAGTTGTACACATTTACTGGCAATCTGACATTTGAAAAGCGAACTTTGCCTCTGAGTCCAAATCAAATTTTATTAAAAGTATGCCATTTAAGACTTAAAAGTTGTAGTCAACCAAGTATCAGTAAGACTTCCAGGCAAATTGGTCTCAAAATTTTCTTGGTCTAGTACTGTACGTGTATTTTGCATAATATGAATTCGTGTGTTAAAATACCTCTAGGTGAGTTAGTCATTTTTTTTTCTTTTACACATTATACAACACTTTTTATTGTTTGGAATTTAGGTGATTGATGGTGATGACGAAGAATGAGTTGATTTGGTGAACAACACATTTCTTACACTTGAAGTGATAAGAATTTTTTTTTTTTTTGGAGTTATTAACTATGGAACTCCTTTTGGATTTATTAACTATTGAGTTATTTACTTAGCAATGATATTGGTTTGTTTTGCATTGTTGAAACTATGAAATTTTGTAAACTATTGAAGTTAAAAGTTTTATTTTGGGAATTACTATATTATGGTGCAAGAAATCTTCAAAGGATGGCTTATCGGGTTTGTTTATTCCATACATGTTGAAACAATCATCTTATTAATAGTTCAAATTGAGTTAAGATGTAATTATCTTGATTAGAATGAGATATGAGCATCCATGAAATGGAGCTGATGAAGTAACGAGAAATGTTATTGCAAAGCACCTTATCACACATGAAGAACTTTATATTAATTTGTTTCTTGCCCTTATTGGGACTCTTAAAAGTGTTCCAATGGAATTGCACCCAATAAAATTGAACTTATTGGGACTCTTAAAAGTGTCCAAGAATTACACTTGTTAGGACTTTTAAAAGTGTCCTGATAAAATTGAACTTGTGCCAACTTTTAAAAGTGTCTCAATAAAATTGGCTCATATAGATATTGCGTCTATTCATATGTGATTTTTTTTGAAGTGCCCCAATGTCACATGAGTCCCATTATATCACTTGAAGAGACTTTTATAAGTGACTAATTAAGATGTGGCAAAACTTGTACACAGGGAGTGAGATCGGATTATTTGTCAATGATTAGTTTGTCTTATCTTGTCTAATATTTAAAATGAAATCGTTTCACTAAAACCAATGATTAGAAAACATAAATGTCATAAAATTAAATTTACAATTTAATTGAACACTATTTATGCTTATAATCTTGGTTTTAGTGTAATGGCATCTTTTTGAATTTTGAACGGTATAAAACAAAATAATTTTGAACAGAGGATCTTGTTTCATGGGGACGGATGTCAACCCCAATTTTATTAATTAATTAAAAATTTTAAAGTTACACCTAATTCAAGAATGAATTGTTCAAATAACATATGCATGGAATGAATTGTTCAAATAACTTATGCATAAAAAGGTACTGATGCTCAAAAAATCAAAACCAATGGTGATCAAAATATACAGAAGCTAATGCTTGCACAAAATGTATAGAGCATTACTTTACAATAATTGTTTTGGAATTTTCCTAATATAAGGAATTCCGAGTCTATCTACTCTAAATGAGCCTCTAATTCTTGTTGGATGGGTTTCTTATGCCATGAGCAAAATATTGCTTTAGTAGAATGCCGGTACTTTGCTAACAACTTCGCTAGGACGATTTTGTATCTATTTTGAGGCTTTTGAGTTATTAATACATTTTGACGAGCATTTCACTTGTGCATAGGGTTTGCCAATTTAAAAAAAAAAGTTATCCACGCAAGTTTGCAATCTTGAACTAAACAAAAATTTGTAGTCATATTGCACCATTTAAATTCTACTCGATCAATCAATCAAAGGATAATAAAATGAATATTTTGGGATACTTTTAGCATTAATTAAAGGATAATATCATTAAATTTCTTACTAATGAAGAAGTGAAGTTACATAATGTAATCAAAGTTACAAAGTTATAGAATGTAAAGATTGATGATCTTAACAAAATTAACGTAATTAAAACTAACTATGAGTAATAAACGTATCTTTTGCTTACAACATGATCTTACCAAAATTAAAACACACATGATATTTTTTTATTTTAGAAAAGTTTTTGAATTCAAATTGAATTGCTAAAAATACTTGACAAAAAAGAATAAAAATATGAAGTTTTGCTAAATTAATAAATTACTGCAAGGTTCATAAATAATTTTAAAATAATTGCTTGAGGATTTTTTGAAAATAATTTTAAATCTGAGAGACAATAATATATAGAATAATTAAACTACCAACTATGGATCTCACAAATAATTTCTAATGGTTATTTTGTAATAATTTTTGAGGGCAGTAAAGCTATTGAGGATGTTTTCTATATTTTTTCAGGAGGTAATTAAACAAATTTAAAATTTAAGGGCCAAAATATAATTACTAAGTTTTATACTATATCAATCCCACCAAAAAATTGAGACCAATTCTCTATCCAATATTTATCCTGTCTTATTTTGTCTAACGTTAGGGACTAAATGCATAAACATCACTAAAATTACTTTACAATTATTAGAGTCTAACCAAAAGATACGTGAACCTTGTAGTTTTAATTAAGACACAATAAGATAGGAAAAATTTTAAACAGAAAATCCGGTGTCCAAAAAATTTGCATTTTATTTTATAAATATATTTTGAAGTTTGATTGAGATAAATCAACTTATTGAAGTTATTTAATAATCACATTATTTTAGGAACCTAATTGACGTGTCTTACTGGGCAAAGTTCTATTTCAATTCCTTTTTGTTTCCTTCATGCACGAATTACGCACCACGTTTCATAATTCATAGTCATGCTTCCAAATAATAAATTAACAGGATTTATGTAATTGTAAAGTTATATTATTCGAATGGCCGAAGTTATAAAAAAATAAGATGTGTTTTTATACATTCAAGTTAGTATGATATATTTAATTGAGAATGTGGGGATTTATTTGATTTATTGTGAAACAATAATTCAAAATTTGGGGAGTTGATTTATTTTGAATCAACTATTGTTAAAATGAGAAAAACATTTATTAGGATCATGACAAACCATTTGTCATTGAGTGCTATGTAAACATTTTTGTAATGTTCACTACAATAATAATACACCATATTTATACTATATAATTAACTTTAACTCGAAATTAAAACACTAAATTTATCGTGAAAAAAACTTAAACATCACCAAAATAATAAATTTCTCCACTCCAACATAACATTGGGAGAGATGTGATCCTTTATATAATATTATCATATCTTATTGTGTGATTAAAATCACGTGGTAGGTTCACTCACATTTGGGTTAGGATTTAATAATTGTAAATTTAATTTTTGTGATATTTTATTCTTTTAACTCATGATTTTAGTGAAATAATGTAGTTCACTAACATTTGGGGGTAAGGTTTAATAATTATAGATTTAATTTTAGTGATATTTTATTATTTTAAATCCTGATTTTAATGAAACAATGTCCTAGAGTTCACCCACATTTGGATTACGGTTTAATAATTATAGATTTAATTTTAATTATATTTTATTTTTCAAAATAAAAATAGGATAATCTTAAACAAATGATATTGATGAGTTATGGAAGATTTATCTTAGTGCATTTAATTTTTTTCTACGTATTTTAAATGTAGTTAATTATATGATATGAGTGAAACATGACACTCAATAATGGGTTCCTGACAAAGGTTTATCAAGAACATCATGATAAATGTTATACCCTATTAAAATTCATTTAAATGAAAAACATGTATTCAAGTTTAGTATGATTGGGATTTGGGGAGTTATTTCATTTATTGTGAAACACTTATTTTGTGAGTTATTTTAGTGACTTTGAAATTTTATATACGAATAGTCAATAAATATATATATATATATAATAATTAAATATTTTTCTCTCCCATCAAATATAAAAAAAATTCGGTCAAATATATAAAAATTTTAAGATTTATATCTTAATTAATATATTTTGCTAAAAGACGGATGTGGTTTAATATACTTTATTGTAAAATACATATTTGAAAATTCATGTATTTGTGTCTTATAGAGGATATATATATGATGAAGTATTTCTATTTAGAGAAACAAGTAAATACTAAATAAAAAGAGATACATACATATAAAAGAGAGGTACAGTATATAAAAACAAGAAAAAAAAACACGTATAAAGAATGTAAAACACATGAAAGAAACCAATATAAAATATAGAAAAGACATGTAATTATAAAGAACATTTGTTTGATTATGTGTGACACACGTGTTTTCTACAGATATATAATTAATTGGGTATGAGACACATATTTTCTTGTAAAATACTAATTTTGAAAATTTATATGATTGATTTTGTTGCCTTGTTTATCTAAATTTTTCTTACATTATTTGCTCTAGGATTCAAAATTTCTTTTAATAAAAATGGTTATCAATTTCATATCAAAGTTTAAAACCCATATGATTCAAAATCTATTATATGAGGTTTTAGTTTTTTTTTAACACAACCAAACACTCTCCACCCCCACCTCAACCACATGCAACCTATTATATGAGTTAACTTTAACCTCTAGACTACTATTTTGTGTATGTTCCATAATCTTCTACATTTTATGATGCGAAACTTTTATTTTAAATTGTGGTAGAAATTATTAAAAAAATCCTAAATAATAACACCATTGTTCTCTTTATTTCGTTTAAATTTCTAAAAAATATTATAAATCTGTAAAAACTATCAAGATCTGACCAAAAAATTCTTGAACAATCAATGGAAAAAGAATTTGAAATAATCCCACGTGAATGGAAAAGAAGAATATATATTCTCTTCCATATCAAGTTTCCATATATCGGATGAAGAAAATAAATTATTGTATTAAAGTTTCACGAGAACTTCACATGTATTCTTTCATTTTAATTAATTTTTTTTTCAAGTACTTATTAAAAATAGACAGTTTTTTCAAGTACTTATTAAAAATAGACAGAGGCAAAGTTCTATTCCAATTCCTTTTTGTTTCCTTCATGCACGAATTTTAATTAGATGTCATGCTTCAAAATGTTTTTTTTTTTTATTATCAAAACGATATTAATTTCATTAACAATCAATCTCAATTTACAATGATCAACAAATTGGTTGAATAATATTTATCAAGATCAACCAACTTGGGAATGGGTTTGACCAATTCTAAGAAATATTTGTTTCACAAGCTAATTAACATTGTTATACTTGAGACCTCTACAGATTGAAGGATTCTTTTGATAACCTGTCCACTACACGAAACCTGTCTACTATACGAATAGTCAAAGTAGCAAATTTACCCTATTTATGTAAAGTTATATTATACGAATAGTCAAAGCAGTTATAAAAAATACGATGTGTTTTTTGCATTCAAAATTCATTCCCATTGAAATTGGAACCTTTAGGAACCTTCACCTTCAACCATTGAAATACATATTTATATGTCGAAACTTTTACAAAAATGAGGCAGAAAAGTTTAGGAAAAATTGTAAAAATTATCTTTCAAATTTATTGAAAATTTGGCTTTTATCATATTATATTTAAAATAAAATAATTTCTTCACAAACATAATTTCTCTACAAATACAAATTTATTCTTTATTCAATTTCATCTAAATCTAATAAAAAAAAATACCTTGTCATCCTATTATTGCGCACACACACACCACAAATATAGATCATATAGTTAAAAAAACATAAAATTATATAAAATGGCTAATTTAACAATTATTTATAATATGAGTACCGAAATTGTATACTTTTAACAAAATTCATAAAAATGTGAATAAGGATCTTTATATTTTTCCAAATTCTTATAAAGACTTTGAAAATTGGAATTGCTGGCATGTAAGAGATCTGAGTAACTTTCTTTATGCACAAGAGAACAAGAAAAAAAAAAAAGATAGAACAAGAACTTCCCAGACATTTCCAGCGAAACTCTTCATCATCATACATGTCTATATCTCTGATGTAGACAAGATTCTTTTTCCAACTTTGATGTTCAACACATCTTCGAGAAAAATATCTCATCATACCTATCTATATCTGTAATATTGAGTCATTCTTTTCCAACTGAATCATATCTCCACAGTTGACTCATCCCTTTCCAACCTTGATGTGTCAATGTTAAAGGTGTTAGTATATATGAATCATATCTCCACAGTTGACTCATCTTTTTCAAGCCTTGATGTGTCAATGTTACATCAATGTTAAGTTAAAAGGTGTTAGTATATATGAATCATATCTCCACGGCCTTAACTTACATATTCAGAAACAAGCAAAGAAAATGAATCTCATGAATGTTTCTTTCTTCTCCATCATTCCAGTGATTTTGTTCACCATCTTTCTATTGAAATGGTTGTATTTACTCCATCAACACAACCAAAAAGCTTCCACCATCTCCACCATGGTGGCCAATAATTGCGAAACCTTCATCAACTTGGATCGTTCCCCACCGCTCACTCCAGCAATTATCAGCAAAGTATGGTCCAGTTATGCTAATTCATTTGGGCAGCAAACCAAGCCCTTGTGATCTCTTCAGAGTGATGCAGCTTGTGAGATCATGAAAACCCATGATTTAATATTTTCTAACAGGCCAAATCGAACATAGCTGATAAACTTCTTTATGGCATCCAAGGATGTTGCGTTTTCACCTTTATGGTGAGTACTGGAGGCAAGTAAGACACATTTGTGTTTTCAACTTCTGAGTCATAAAAGGGTCAAGTCCTTTCGAGATGTTAGGGAAGAAGAAACTTTACTTGTGATTGAAAAGATTAATAAAGAATGCTCTTCTTCTTCCTCACTGTCTTCTTTGGTGAATTTGAGTCAGATATTTATAGACCTTGCAAATGATATAATTTGTAAGGTAGCCTTAGGTAGGAAGTATGGCGATGACGAAAAGGGAAGGAAGACAAAGGAAATTTTGGCAGAATTTCATGAATTATGAGGGGTTTGACTATAGGCGATCATATTCCTTGGCTTCAAGTGGGGCTGAATCGTCTCAGTGGTTTAGATGCCAGAGTGAAGAAAACGTCTAAAGAGATTGATGAATTTTTGGAGAAGGTCATGAAGAACATGAGAATAAGGAAAAAGTATCAATCCATGACAATGATGATGATAGGAAAGGGTTGATTCAAGAAGCTTAGATTTTGTGGATATTCTACTTGAAGGTTAAGAGGGAAAACTTGATGGTTTTTATGTTGAAAAAGATACTCTCCAAGCTTTGTTCTGGTAAGAATTTCCTTCCAATGTGCTTTCAAATCACTTTATGCAAGATGTAAAATTTAGTTGGTTGATCTTTTTACAGAGATCAATTTTTCAAATATATTTACTATCCATTGTGTGGGATAACCTTGATTAGGACATGTGTTGTTGCTGGAACTGATACACACATACAGTGATGGTGTGGGCAATGCCGAAGTTCTAAGGCATCCCAAAGTCTTGGGAGAATTGCAGATTGAGCTTAGACAAGAAGGAAAACAGAGATTAGTGAGGATGATTTAGACAAAATGCAATTTCTAAAAGCAGTGATGAAAGAAACATTAAGACTTCATGCTCCTGTTCCATTGCTTGTTCCTCGAGAATCAACTCAAGACATCAAAGTAATGGGATATGAAATATCAGCAGGGACAAAAGTGTTTGTGAATGCTTGGGCAATTGGAAGAAATCCACTATTATGGGAGAAGCCTGAGGAATTTTTACCAGAGAGGTTTTTGAACAGGGATGTGGATTTTCGAGGTTTGAATAATTTTGAGTTGATTCCATTTGGAGCTGGAAGGAGGGGCTGTCCAGGAATAACTTTTGCCATGGCTGTGATTGAGCTTTCAATGGCAAAACTGTTGCACAAGTTTAATTTTCATTTACCAGAGGAAGAAATAGACATGACTGAATCCAATGGTATCACAGTCAATAAAAAATTCCCACTGCTTGCTGTTGCCACTCAATGTTCTTTCTAGTTAGACTTTTATGTTAAATCCCTTCTTTAGAATAACGATGTAATGTAAATTAAGTCCTTTTAGTTTTCTGTTTTTTTTTTTCTATTTTTGTATCATATTATTTTTGAATTTATGTTGGTTATGATATAGTTATGCGTTGATGTAAAATCCATCTTCCAGATATAATGATGTAAATCTTGCAACTTCATCTTGCTCCAAAATTTTCTCCTGCTACCTCGGTTACTTTCCTCTTCTTAGTGATACTTTTAGATTGCGCCCAATTACTCCAAAATGTCTTTCCAACCATTTGACACATCCTGTATGAGCAAAAAGCAACGAACCCATAAATGTGCAGTATCTTGCGCAAAATCTTGGCCAAAAAGCTTGGTACTTCTGGCTCGTATACATGCCAGGACACCAGCATCAAACGTTTCGTTAAACTTGAAAAGCAGAGAGCTGAGTTAAACTAAAATAGCTTTGGAAATATTTCTGTTGCACTTGCACAAACACCACCAAATTGGCTAAGACCATTTTCAATCCCTCCATTGATTTACCTCCCACCAAAACAGCCGATGCAAAATTTAAGATCTGTACCGTAAATAATTCCAATAGTATGGCAATACTTTGATTTAGAATATTCATCACGATCCTAAGTAGCCTAAATTTTATAGGTTTATTTTATAATTAAATTAGAAGGTGTGTTAGGAAATTAAAGACTCTTTTATTACAAAAGAAATTAACCTAAATTTTATAGGTTTATTTTATAATTAAATTAGTAGGTGTGTTAGAAAATTAAAGACTCTTTTATTACAAAAGAAATTAAGTGACAAGGTGGTATATATGGATCGATAATGGGTGATAAATCTACATATACCAATTCAAGTATCTAATTGTGGTTTAATTAAAGTTTATATGAGTTAAATATCTAATTGTGATTTACTTTAAATATGATTTAAATTACCCCTCTTAGCTAGTTAGATGAACTATGGAGATATGATTCTATTTGGTTTAATTTAAGTTTATATGTTTTAAATCACCTCTCTTGGCTACTTAGATGAATAATGGAGTTATGAATTATGTCTTTATGTGTTGGTTTAATTATGTCTTATCGGTTGGAGAATATGTGTGTTGGTTAGTGTATTATCTATCGGGAAAAAATGTGTAATTTAAGTTTAAAGTAATGTCTCTTAGAAGTTAGATAAGCTACAAAAATGGTTTCTATCTTATCTTATCAGCTGGTTTAATTTAATTTTATATAATTTAAATAACCCTTCTTACCTAGTTGAACTAAAGAGATGTAGATTCTGTTTTATTTGTTGGTTTAATTTTGCATTATCGCTGGGAGAAAATAGATATTTGTTTCGGATAGACGGGGCTGGTAGTTAGATAAACTACATAGAAATGGATTATGTCTTATCTGTTGAGGAGATGTTTATAAAAGATATGTATGTAATTCATAAAAATTATACCAAGTCCCTATAACAGTTTAAAAATTTTTAATTGTATCCTTAAGAAAATTAGATTTTTGCCCCTCTCCAAAATTTAAAATATAGTTTATACCAGTAATACTATATAATTTCGTTCCCAAACTATAATTTTTAAATCCGCCACCAAGCTAGTGGGAAACACGTGATGTTTCATATGGGTTATAAAAAATAGAAAAAAAAACGTAATTATAATTGATTGAGCATAATAGACGTCATTATAAATAATTGATGGTGGAAGACATGGCTACGTGAGTGTTTGGTAATTATTTTGTTTTGAGTTTAAATGATTTATTTTTACTTGAGGTAAATAGGTAAATTAATTTAAATTTTAAAGTATTGATGTTTTTCTCAGATGTTTAACCAAATATTTCTTAAATAGTGTAGGATTTAAAATTCTATTTAATAAAAATGGTTATCGATTTGAAAAAATGCGAGTCTAATAAATTAAGAAATACGGGGTGAATTATATAAACTTTCATATGTCAACCAGTAGGCTGTAGTGCGTTCTTGACATGAAGCTATCCTATATGTCCATCTATTTTTTTTTTTTGTTTTGTTTTGTTTAGGTTACATAACCTTTTATTATATCTTTTATCTATCAAACTGTAATTTCGATAATTCCCTCCATTATTTCTTTTAGAGTTGTTTATTGATAGGAAACTTTTATTTTAAAATTGTGGAAAAAACTAAACAGCCCAAAATAAGAACATCATTATTGCCTTTATTTCATTTAAATTTCTAGAAAATGTTATATGTTCGTTAAAACTATCAATCTGTCGAACAAATTCTTGAACAAACAATGAAAAAGAATGTGAAATAATACATATTCTCTAGTCAATATTCAAGTTTTTATTTTTACATATTTGTCTTTTTTAGCTTATGTGTGTTTATACAATGTTTATTTTCTACTTATAAGTGTGAGAGATTTTTATACATGAATGTTTCGGTTTACACTTTTTCTATACGTGTGAGAGATTTTTATACATGTATGTTTCGGTTTGAGTTTATAAGTGTCTCTTTTTGTTTATACCTTCCATAGTTTATGCCTGAGAGAAAACTATTATTTTTATTTTTTTTACTAAGTTATTTAAATCATACTTAAATTACACCATATTTAGAAACAACGTATCCTATCTAAATAATTGAAATAAACAATATTAAAAAACAACATATATGGATCATACCTACACGGCTTTAGCTTACCGATTCAGGACCAAGTGAAGAAAATGCTTTTTTCTTTATCCTTCCACTGATTTTGTTTATTATTTTCCAAAAAGCTTCATCAACTTGGGCGGCCAATAATTGGAAACCTTCATCAACTTGGATTATTTTCTCACCGCTCACTCTAGAAATTATCAGCAAAATATGGTCCGATTATGCTAATTCATTTTGGCAACAAACCAGCCCTTGTGCTATCTTCAGATGATGCACCATGTAAAATCATGAAAATCCATGATTTAATATTTTCTAACCGACTGATATCAAACATCGTTAACAAAGTTCTTTATAGATTGAAGGATGTTGCGTTTTCAGCTTATGGCAGAGTACTGGAGACAAGTAAGAAACATCTTAATTTTAACCAAAAAGCTAATAGAAGAGGGATACAAATTCTCTTAGTTTTAGATTAAGTGATTGGGAATAAGATGTTTACTTGAGTTTCGATTGATTACTTATGTTTTGAAAGTAATGTTGGATTTGAGAATTCCATAATTATAGATTAAAAATTCTTGATTGGCTTTAGGTCATTTAATACATTGCTTATAATAATACACTGGTCTTCCTTAATAGTGTATTTAGATTTTGACATAGTTAATTTAATTGTATTTTAAACCAATTTTGGGTATAATGTAATTTTTTATTATTATTAATGAAATATCACTTTTGATTAAAAAAAAAACAAAAAGAAATTTTGTAACAAAGATGTATGTCAAGATGGTGATGATACATCTGCACATCCATCTGCATAGTAGTCATGTATATTTCAGTTATTTAGATTGTATAATGTTGTTTTTTATTTCAATAAGAGAAATGATAGGGGGAGCGAATAATTAGAGTGAAAACCCAAAGTGACTGACGTGGCAGTTATAAAAAGACAAACTAATACTTTAACTAAATGATGAGTGAACCCTAATGGATAATGGATTAGTTTGTCGTTTTATACCTGCCACGTCATTCACTTTGGGTTTTCACTCTAATTTTTCACTCCCCCAATCATCACTCTTTCAATAATTTGAGTTGGATAACTGTTGTTTTTTAAGATGGTTTGTTTTATGTATATTTCAATTATTTAGATAGATTGGATAATGTTGTTTTTTATTTCAATTTATGTATATTTCAATTATTTAGATAGATTGGATAATGTTGTTTCTTATTTCAATTGTTTGGATTGGACGACTGTTGTTTGAATTGGATAACGGTTGTTTTTGAATATTATCTATTTCAATTTTTAAGATAGGATCCCATTGTTTCTAAAGAGAAATGATAGGGGGAGTGAAATTCTGGAGTGACTGACGCGGCAGTGATAAAAAGACAAACTTATCTCTTACCCATTAGGGTTCACTCATCATTTGATTAGGGTATTAGTTTGTCTTTTTATCACTGCCACGTCATTCACTCCAGAATTTCACTCCCCCTATCATTGCTCGTTTCTAAATATGGTATAATTTAAGTTTGGGGAAAATACACTAAACCCCCTTGTATTATTATTCTTTCCCACATTTACTCCTTGTAGTTTTAATTACAACAGTTAACCTCCTTAACTTTTTAAAACTAAAAAAATTAATAACCACGTTAAAAGAATCAATGAAAAGATAATTTCAATCATATTAGAGTGGGTAAATACCCATAATACCCAATTAATCCATTAAAAATGTGGGATAAGATTTCTCAATATATACTCATCCAATTACCAAAAAAAAAGGGATAGAATTGATTGGTTGAAAGAATTTTATCAAGAGATATGTTATATCTCTGGTATGATCATCTATTCTTTTACAAAAGTATCAATATATTGTCTTTTCTTTCTTTCGTAGGAATTTGATTTTTTAAATACAAAGTATTATTTCAAGTACAAATATCAAGGTACTTTAAGTTTTGAAGAATAAATATTTACATGATTTTAATTTTGTAATTTTGTAATTTTTTAATCTTAGATGAAGTTTAATAATTGAATTTTGCTTTTGCTGTAATTTTTTTAACTAATATGTTTGATATTTATTTTTAATTTTTTTCCAATTTTTTAATCATGAAAAGATTGCTTTTATTGATTATATCGATTGTTGAAAGCCATTTAAGAATATGATTTGAAAGATTATTTGTGATGTTTTATTTTTCAACTTTTATCAAGATTTGATTAGATTGGAAGTATTAGTGAGATGGTAAATTATAACTTTTTTTACACAGCTTTTCAAATTGATATTTGAGTTGTTTATTTATGTTGAGTTTATAATTTTTTATTTTTTATTTTAAGGTCAATTTTGTCATTTTATTATCTTACACTAAAATAGGGTGTTTAATTCCGTTTAGTCATTGACGGCAATTAATATATTAGATTAATTAGTTTTAAATTAGAAAATTAAGGGTTTTAATTGTTGTAATTAAAACTACAAGGGGTGAATGCGAAACGGAGCAATAGTATAAAGGGGTTTAGTGTATTTTACCCTTTAAGTTTATATGATTTAAATAACCTAGTAAAAAAGAAATAAAAATAATCATTTTCTATCTGGCATAAACTCTGGTAGATAAAAACAAAAAGAGACATGTTTTTATCGGTTATAAAAACTAGGAAAAAAAACACGTAATTATAATTGATTGGGCATAATAGACGTCATTATAATTGATTGATGGTGGAAGACATGGATCCATGAGTGTTTGGTAATTATTTGGTTTTGAGTTTAAAGAATTGGTTTTTACCTGAGGTAAATAGGTAAATTAATTTAAAATTTAAATTATTGATGTTTTTGCTAGATGTTTAACCAAATATTTCTTACTTAGTTTAGGATTTAAAATTCTATTTAATAAAAATAATTATCAATTTGACATGAGTAATGATTGGGGGAGTGAAAAATTAGAGTGAAAAAGCAAAGTGACTGACGTGGCAGTTATAAAAAGACAAACTAATCCATTATCCAGTAGGGTTCACTCATCATTTGGTTAGGGTATTAGTTTGTCTTTTTATAACTGCCACGTCCGTCACTTTGCGTTTTCACTTAAATTTTTCACTCCCCCTATCACTACTCTTGAAAACTGTGAGTCTAATAAATTCAGAAATAAGGGGTGAATCATATAAACTTTCATATGTCCACCAGTAGGCTGTAGTGCATTCTTCACATGGAGCTATCCTGTATGTCCATCTATTTTGTTTAGGTTGGATAATCTTTTATTATATCTTTTATCTATCAAACTATAATTTCGATATTTTAGAGCTGTTTATTGATAGGAAACTTTTATTTTAAAATTGTGGAAAAAAACTAAACAACCTTGATGAAGCCCAAATTTGCACCTCGGGATATTGTAAATATACCGACCAAGAAATACCGAGCTCCAAGCAATAATGTCTGACTTATCTGTAAAAAAGAATAGCGTTAGAGTAAAGACCCGAGGTGAATCCCCGGGAGTCCACTCCGATACTAAAGTCAGTAATTGAATGAGTAATAATCCTCTCTATATTTAGTAAAAACTAGTGAATATATAAAATCAAGAATAATGTTACCGTTGCTCATTCATGTTTGTTCCTTGATATTAGATAGTTTGTTGTAATCCCATATCTTTGACTAATTCTGCCCAGATTTAAAAAGTTATCTGAATATTGTTATATCACCAAGTTTGACTTATTCCTATATATTAGGAAATGTTTGAATCGTGTTACATCAATACCTCCTCAGGTCGGTATAAATATTTTTATTCCGACCTGACAACAACACCCAAATATTTCCGAGCTGATCTCCTTGATTCTCATCATGAAAAAATGATGCTTTGATATCAGAAAAGATGCTTTGATATCAGAGAGAATAACTTCTAGTCTTAAATCCTTGCATGCTTTTCTTCACCATCTCCAGAATTCCCTTCAAGGTTTCATCATTCATAAGGTATGTCTTCCGAAGAACATTCTAATTCATCGGAGCCTATCAATTCCGCAAGTTATGTAGAACCATCTGCTCATAGTGTTTCACCTTTAGCTAATAGTGATTCTTTAGTTTCTCTTGCAGTAAAAATTCCCCTTAGTTTCTTCTCGGAGATTCTTCTCGGAGATTTTAATAAAATTTCCTTTCCTAAAGTCCCTTTATTTCCTAATAATTCTTTACAAGGAATTCACCTCGGGAATTTTGTCGTAGTTGTTTTATAGATTTTCAGAGAGATCTTTTCTCCGGAATTGCCATAGCAACAGTAAGAAGCTTTATCAACTTATTACATCTCAAGAAAAGAATACTCCACTAATAATACTTCCTTAAATTCGGAAAATTCCAAGTTCTTGGGATAGATTTCCCATCCATTCTTGACAATCGTGCTTGACCTTATTTGGTTCCAAATCCGAGCTTTCATCTTCCTTTCGAGGCATTTCAGCCATAAAATCAACTAACGCTTGGCCTTTAATCTCTGTTCGGGGTTTGAAAGTAATATCATATTCTCCGAGCTCAATAGCCCACTTGGATAATCGTCCGGACGCCAAATGTTGCAACTCAAATATTCACCTCGGGAATTTTATGACCGAGCTAAGGAGTTTGCCGACCTCCAGTGCTAAAGAGTTTTCTGACCTAGCTTAAAAGTTTGCCGACCTCCAGTGTTAAAGAGTTTTATGACCGAGCTGAAATAATCTGACCTCCAGTGCTAAAGAGTTTTATGACCGAGCTGAAATAATCCGACCTCCAGTGGTAAAGAGTTTTATGACCGAGTTGAAATAATCCGACCTCCAGTACTAAAGAGTTTTATGACCGAGCTGAAATAATCCGACCTCCAGTGCTAGAGAGTTTTATGACCGAGCTGAAATAATCTGACCTCTAGTGCTAAAGAGTTTTATGACCGAGTTGAAATAATCCGACCTCCAGTGCTAAAGAGTTTTATGACCGAGCTGAAATAATCCGACCTCCAGTGGTAAAGAGTTTTATGACCGAGTTGAAATAATCCGACCTCCAGTACTAAAGAGTTTTATGACCGAGCTGAAATAATCTAAAGAGTTTTATGACCGAGCTGAAATAATCCGACCTCCAGTGTTAAAGAGTTTTATTACTGAGCTGAAATAATCCGACCTCCAGTACTAAAGAGTTTTATGACCGAGCTGAAATAATCCGACCTCCAGTGCTAAAGAGTTTTATGACCGAGCGGAAATAATCCGACCTCTAGTGCTAAAGAGTTTTATGACCGAGCTGAAATAATCCGACCTCCAGTACTAAAGAGTTTTATGACCGAGCTGAAATAATCCGACCTCTAGTGCTAAAGAGTTATCCGAAATTTTCCACAGAGATCTTTGCTCCGGAATTATCCAGAATTTGTTATTTTTCCCCAGAGTTTGTTCTCGGGGTTTTATTGCGTTAGCTTTTTTAGAGATTTTATCTTCCAAAATTATGCTTTCTCAAAATATTCCATGTGATGGAATTTTTCACAGAGATCTTTTCCCCAGAATTATCGCTAAACGAATAATTTTTATTCAAACTAATTCATTTTTGTTACACTGCTGATCATAAACTCAAAGAAAGGAAGAAAAAAAAAACTCCGAGCTAACCATACTTCTATTAATTCGATTAGAGATATGTTTACCGACCTGAATTGTCCTTTCCGGTCTTGAGCAATTAATTGAGAAAATTCGATCAGAGATATTTTTACCGACCTGGATTGTCCTTTTTCCTCTGATCTGCTTCTTCGCCTTTGGCATATTTCTCTGCTCGGTCCATCAGCTGTTCCATATCACCTGGTGGATCAGTAGCCACTTTAGTATAGAAGCGTCCCGGCCATAAGCCATTAAGAAATGCTCATACTAGAACGTCTTCTGAGCAATTCTTTACTTCTAAGCTTTCATCATTGAATCTGCTCATATAACTTCGCAAGGACTCGCTGTCACCTTGTCGGAGATTTAATAACTCTGTCGTGGACTTGTCGAACTTCTTCCGTTGCAGAAATCGATTGAAAACGAGATCACACAATTGAGAAAAAGAATCCACGCTTCTCGGCCTTAAGCCTTCATACCAGAGACTGGCCTTTCCCTCCAGAGTAGTAGGAAAAGCCTGGCACTTTGTTTCCTCCGTTGCCTTTAAGAAATCCATGGTGGACTCGAATCTGTGTATATGGTCATTAGGATCTGAATATCCTGTATAAGCCTGCAACTGTGGCAACTTGAAACAGGAGGGCAAAGGAAAATTAGTGATCTCCTTTGACAAGGGGCTATCCCTCCTGGATCTCCTTTTCCCGGGATTGTTGCCCCATCCCGGTTTGCGTTCTCCCCGTCAGACTCATTATGGATCACTAGGGGTGCTTTTCCCCGGTCTTTCTGCTGATCCTCTGATGCGAGCAAATTGTATGTGAAAATTGCGATCGTGGTTGCTATTTACCCCTAATAAAAAATCAAGCTAAACAACCCCTAAAAGGTGTTAGTATAGCAAGTTCGTTCCCACGAGGAAAGGACTGTGTTGAAATTCTAAAGAAAATATTTTTGGTTTTTGTAATTATCAAACTAAAGCTAAGTAAATAAATATCAAGAACTAAAACTAAAATGGTGATTTAATTAAAACTTCAATTTAAGCAAGTGTACTCCCGAGATTATATTTTAGGGTTACATAAAAAGCACATACATACATCCTATCTATGGTCATGCAAAATAAGGGTAAATAACATAACTCACGCCCTCTTTTGTGGCGAGAGACAAGGAATGATTTAGGCACTTTACCTATTTAGATATTAACTAATTCATTAAACCCTCCTTTGTGGCGAGAGGCAAGGTTTACTTCCTTAATTAATCCGGAATCTAATGCAACTACCAACTCAACCAAACCCTCAAGTTCAACCGCTCCTTTGTGGCGGAGGCAACGCCCGAACCAGTCACGCTAATGCTAAACTAATCCCCCTAACTCCTCCTTTGTGTCGAGAGGCAAGAGCTAAGGTAAAATCAATCTAACAAATTCACAACCAACCCACAAAAGATTCCAAACAACCCACTCAAATCCTCCTTGTGGTAAGAGGTAAGATTAAAGCAAGTTATCTCTAAATAATTTACTGCACTTTAAACAAATATTCATCATACATAATCCGGCCAAATCATGCATAATTATGAAGAACACAGCAAAACATATTCAACAAAGACCATAAGATAGAACTTAGCATGTAAATTAAGCACAAAAACCCTTATTCATAATCCCCGGGAGCACAATAGATTTAGCCAAGCATGGCTAAATCAAACATCATAAAATTGACAATGAAAAGCATTATTGAAAACATAATCTTTAACAAGAAAGACAACACCTTGATTCGTGAATCCGTAGATGAAAACTTTTACTCCAAAAGAATTGAATTCAATAATAATTGATGTTCCCAACTTCGTATATACGAAATTCTCCAAGTAATAAAAGAGGATAAAAACCCTAGCTATTACAAAGAGAAAGCTCTTGCTTAAAATCTCTCAAAAGTGTCACCCCCCAAAATATGTAAACCCTAGCCTTATTTATAGTAATTCTATGAAGATATTTGCTAATAAGTCCTTCACGAAAGTCTTGTCGGAAAAGGAAACTCAAATTGGGCCAAAATCGCAAATTTTCAAATTTCAGTCGCGCAGCCGCCGTTTTCCCGACGTTTTCCCGACGTCGCGATGTGCACCCACGTCGCGACGTGGGAGGGATCCCCACGTCGCGATGTAACTCTCTGCCAATTTCCAAAATTCTTCCAAAAAATCCAATTTAATTCTTTTTACCGACGTCGCGACGTGGAGGGTCTCACGTCGCGACGTCCATCTTCTAGGTCATATCTCTCTATGATCCACGCCGAATTTGCTAAACCCCAAAACATGAAAGTTGTAGCTCTATTTCTTAGCTTTCCAATGGCACTTGAATCACTCGATTTGGATATAAATAGAGAGAGATATGATCAAAATACCAAAGCCTGGCAGATTTCTTCGGCATTTGTTCTTCATTGCCTTTCCACGTGTTTTGCTATATTAACCCTTCTTGGAGTCTCGAGCCTCCATGGGATCAACTTGGAACTTATTTGCCACTCTATCCAAGGTGTAAATATGTATTATAGATCATAAATAATTGGAATTAACACCTTAAATATCCTGTGAAACACGGGACCAGCTTCTTGATCTTTCTCAATCTTTTTCTCTCATTTTCGATCTGATTCGACTTTCGTATGATTTTTCCCTTCGAAGTATACACCATGGTCGACAAACCTACACGTAAAATACTAAAACGAATCAAAAAGAACAAGAACGACAAAAGAATCGAGTATAAAACAATAGATAAAAGGTGAATAATTCACCTCATCCAATTCCCCCACACTTAACCTTTGTTCGTCCCTGAACAAACTAAATCACAAAATAACAAACCTAAACAAAAATCTAACACAAAAACCCTAATGAAATTCTAACACATAGCCACAAAATGCATCCAACTTCATCAACTTGATCCAAGAACAAATGTCATGTATGAACCTCATAATCTCAAGTATTCAAATGTCAAGTACACATAATATACGACCCAAAAGTTATCAAAGTACATTAACGTACTCATTTAGACACGTTGAGCCAACCATGTGTGTGTGTACGATAGGTTCCACCTCAGTTCATAACTCATCTACAATCACGCCATAAATCAGGGTTCCAACAACTAAGTCTTCGTCTCAACTTTTTCTCACTAACATATTAACAATTCATTATCAAACTCATATAAATGAGGATTCGCTTAGCAAACCTTTAGGTTCATAAATAAAACACCCAGACTGTCACACATAATTAGGGTATTTCATTAGAAATTCCGTGACATCCACCTGGAGTACTGTCTCACCTTTGAGTTTTAGACCCATTCCCACTCATGCAAGTTCTCCATTAACTTTTCATTTAAGAGCAGTCTCGCAGAGGAGTGACAATATGAAGCCAGAGTCTTACTTATAATCTCCGTTACCATCCATATGAGTTCTCTTAGGGTTATTATTAAAAGCAATCTCATAGAGGAATGATAGTATGAGCATAACAAGCTTAAAAATGCAAAAGCATTAAGTGCAAACATTTTCGCAAGCACATTTATTAAAGAGCACATTTTAAGCGAGTTATATAAGTTTCAACTAAACAAAGCGTTAAAAATACACCAATATACTTAATGATTACAAACTCGTCAATCCCCTCAGTAGTTCCCCTAAGTGCATAAAAATGGTTGACTCAAAATGCTAAACTTTCCATCAAAGACCCGACTCCCTCTAGATAGCATATTACTTTCCTATCCCACATCGAATCTGTCCGATAAAATCCAAATCATCGCAACATAACATTTATCACGACATGATCAAAATTTTAAAAATTGTATACTACACAAAAAAAAATCCTAAAACCATAGTTTAACTATGAAAAGAATTATCATTACCAACATACTTATTTACGAGCTAAGGTTAACTCAAGGGAATAACTAATACGAATGGGACATAATTAAAAATTTAAAATAAATCCTAATTCATAAAATTTAAAATACTAAGAAAGACTAATTAGCCATTAATCCAAGCATAACATCCACACTTCAACTCCCAAGAAATTAAGCATAAAGACATACAAAACAACATGAAATAAATAACATGAATTTCATCCCCCCACACTTAAAATACACATTGTCCTCAATGTGTGAGAAAAGGAAAGAATTGACCTATAATCCATGTCATTCCCGAAAAGCTTGTTGTGCGGTTGAGGCCTTGGCAATGTCTCAAGTAGCCTTCTTCTTTATTCAAACTACCAACTAAAGAAAAAAAAAACTATTAATTTAAAAGAAAGGTGAGACGGTAGTTCTAGGTTTATTTGGTCCCTAGCTAGACCTTATTATTGTGGCATTCTCCTTCAAGATTCAAAATACCCATCCTTATACCAAAAGAATGCTCTTTCATAAGCACTTCGTCTTCTAGCATATTGCTTCTTGTGCAACCATTTGAGGAGGAACTTGAGCTCAAGCATGTGAGGAGTAAGTTCAATGAACTCAATTTTGTACCATTCTTGCTCCTCCAAGGTAGGCTCCTCCTTTTCTTCTTCCACCATTAACTTTGGGATTTCCCATGGTTTCTCATCATTCCATGTCACTTTTTCTTCCTCCCTGTTTGAACTACAAGAATCCACCAAAGACTTTGCATCCATGGTCTCATTGAAATCATCAGTAATTTCAAAGATGGATGTGTCAATAAAACAAGTCTCTACCATATTAGCTATTTCATGAAAAATATGCAAGTCTTCCTTATCTAAGCTAACATGGTATTCAGTTTTAGGCACCTCCACATTATCAACACATTGAACAATATTATCATCTAATAAAGGTGTCTCAGTGTGCATCATTTTAATAACATCTACCATATCATTTAAACCATGAAATTCCATGTAAGATGTCAAAATAACGCAAGAATTCACTATGTTGGCTACTTTATTACAAATAGACATGTCTTCATCACATAAACCAACATAGTCAAGGTGGGAGGTCATTTCATTATCAAAACAAACAATATTAGATTCATTTAATATTGGTCCATCATTAATGCATTCCTCCAAATTATATACAGCATGCAAAGAATTCAACTCCCTAGGACACATTGAAACACATTCATCAAGAGAATCATTAAACTCAAAATCACAATCCATAGAAGTTGGGACACTATGATGTAATGAATCATGTTGTGATATAGAAGATGAGATATAAGGAGATTGGACAAGTTGTACCTCACTATTGCTCAATGTTGCATTAGATGAACATTCTTGGGATTCATGATGTAGAGTTTCCTTGAATTTTTCTACCTGTACCTCCAAGTTTTTCATTGGGGCACTATGATCTCTCAATATGTCATCTTGACTCTTTATGAATGTCTCCGATCGAACAAAACTTTGATGTAGCACCTCCCCACATTTATCTAGTTTCTCCATGAGTTTATTGAGCATATAATCTAGTGGCGCTTCCATTTCATTCTTGAGATGCATTTTGTTGTTTTGTTCATGAATCGACCACTCCCTATCATAGCCAGAATAATATCCAAACTCTCTTTGAGAATGAGAAAAAGATTGTTGGCCAAAATCATAGTTATTTCCCCACGTGCAAGATCCTTGCTCCCTCAAATAATGTTCGTAATCACCTTGATAATTGCATGCATTCCCAATTTGATAGGAGCATTGATAAGGTGGGATGATCCCTTTGGCACAACCTACAAGTAACAACATTCATTCTCAAAGTAGCTTGTTCATTATCATACAAGTTCAAATTTTTCAATGGATCTTCAAAACAAGGTAAAGATAAATAACATGAAGGTTCACTATATCCCCATTCATTGGTCTTTCCATATCCTAAATGGCGAGAATCTCCAAATACTCTAGAGTTTGGTTGTTTATCATCCACTCTATGTGGTGGGTCAAAATTAATTTCAAAGGATTCCCCAAACCTCGTAGACATATTTGGGCAGAATTAAAAATAAAAATAAATAAAACAAAAAAAAAATGAATAAAATATTCACAACTAATATTCACAAAAAAGCTAAAATTTCAACACGACTGCTTTCCCCGGCAACGGCGCCAAAATTTGATGTGAGCAAATTGTATGTGAAAATTGCGATCGTGGTTGCTATTTACCCCTAATCAAAAATCAAGCTAAACAACCCCTAAAAGGTGTTAGTATAGCAAGTTCGTTTCCACGAGGAAAGGACTGTGTTGAAATTCTAAAGAAAATATTTTTGGTTTTTGTAATTATCAAACTAAAGCTAAGTAAATAAATATCAAGAACTAAAACTAAAATGGTGATTTAATTAACTTCAATTTAAGCAAGTGTACTCCCGAGATTATATTTTAGGGTTACATAAAAAGCACATACATACATCCTATCTATGGTCATGCAAAATAAGGGTAAATAACATAACTCACGCCCTCCTTTGTGGCGAGAGGCAAGGAATGATTTAGGCACTTTACCTATTTAGATATTAACTAATTCATTAAACCCTCCTTTGTGGCGAGAGGCAAGGTTTACTTCCTTAATTAATCCGGAATCTAATGCAACTACTAACTCAACCAAACCCTCAAGTTCAACCGCTCCTTTGTGACGGAGGCAACGCCCGAACCAGTCACGCTAATGCTAAACTAATCCCCCTAACTCCTCCTTTGTGACGAGAGGCAAGAGCTAAGGTAAAATCAATCTAACAAATTCACAACCAACCCACAAAAGATTCCAAACAACCCACTCAAATCCTCCTTTGTGGTAAGAGGTAAGATTAAAGCAAGTTATCTCTAAATAATTTACTGCACTTTAAACAAATATTTATCATACATAATCCGGCCAAATCATGCATAATTATGAAGAACACAGCAAAACATATTCAACAAAAACCATAAGATAGAACTTAGCATGTAAATTAAGCACAAAAACCCTTATTCATAATCCCGGGAGCACAATAGATTTAGCCAAGCATGGCTAAATCAAACATCATAAAATTGACAATGAAAAACATTATTGAAAACATAATCTTTAATAAGAAAGACAACACCTTGATTCGTGAATCCATAGATGAAAACTTTTACTCCAAAAGAATTGAATTCAATAATAATTGATGTTCCCAACTTCGTATATACGAAATTCTCCAAGTAATAAAAGAGGATAAAAACCCTAGCTATTACAAAGAGAAAGCTCTTGCTTAAAACCTCTCAAAAGTGTCACCCCCCCAAAATATGTAAACCCTAGCCTTATTTATAGTAATTCTATGAAGATATTTGCTAATAAGTCCTTCACGAAAGTCTTGTCGGAAAAGGAAACTCAAATTGGGCCAAAATCGCAAATTTCCAAATTTCAGTAGCGCAGCCGACGTTTTCCCGACGTTTTCCCGACGTCGCGATGTGCACCCACGTCACGACGTGGGAGGGATCCCCACGTCGCGATGTAACTCTCTGCCAATTTCCAAAATTCTTCCAAAAAATCCAATTTAATTCTTTTTACCGACGTCGCGACGTGGAGGGTCTCATGTCGCGACGTCCATATTCTAGGTCATATTTCTCTATGATCCACGCCGACTTTGCAAACACCCAAAACATGAAAGTTGTAGCTCTATTTCCTAGCTTTCCAATGGCACTTGAATCACTCGATTTGGATATAAATAGAGAGAGATATGATCAAAATACCAAAGCCTGGCAGATTTCTTCGGCATTTGTTCTTCATTGCCTTTCCACGTGTTTTGCTATATTAACCCTTCTTGTAGTCTCGAGCCTCCATGGGATCAACTTGGAACTTATTTGACACTCTATACAAGGTGTAAATATGTAGGATAGATCATAAATAATTGGAATTAACACCTTAAATATCCTGTGAAATACGGGACCAGCTTCTTGATCTTTCTCAATCTTTTTCTCTCATTTTGGACCTGATTCAACTTTCGTATGATTTTTCCCTTCGAAGTATACACCATGGTCGACAAACCTACACGTAAAATACTAAAACGAATCAAAAAGAACAAGAACGACAAAAGAATCAAGTATAAAACAATAGATAAAAGGTGAATAAATTCACCTCATCATCCTCCTTCTTCTTCCGAGCTTCCTCAACCATAGCTTCCATTTCATCATAATGTTCAGCAAATATTTTCATCATCTCAGGGTAATGCAGTTATCCCCTCGCTATGACTTCTCAGGATCTTTTTGGTGAGAAGGTGACAACTGTCTCTCCTCCTCTCGCCTGCTAGTTTGTGCAGCTCCTCTCATTGACCTAGTGTTTGCCATCGAAATACAATCTAGTTGTGTGAACCTTTTGTTTGGTTCCCACAGACGGCGCCAATTGATGAAGCTCAAATTTGCACCTCGGGAAATTGTAAATATACCGACCAAGAAATACCGAGCTCCAAGCAATAATTTCTGACTTATCTGTAAAAAAGAATAGCGTTAGAGTAAAGACCCGAGGTGAATCCCCGGGAGTCCACTCCGATACTAAAGTCAGTAATTGAATGAGTAATAATCCTCTCTATATTTAGTAAAAACCAGTGAATATATAAAATCAAGAATAATGTTACCGTTGCTCATTCATGTTTGTTCCTTGATATTAGATAGTTTGTTGTAATCCCATATCTTTGACTGATTCTGCCCAGATTTAAAAAGTTATCTGAATATTATTATATCACCAAGTTTGACTTATTCCTCTATATTAGGAAATGTTTGAATCGTGTTACATCAAACCTAAAATAAGAACACCATAATTAACTTTATTTCATTTAAATTTCTAGAAAATGTTATAAGTTCGTTAAACTATCAAGATCTGTCCAATAAATTCTTGAACAAACAATGAAAAAGAATTTGAAATAATACATATTCTCTAGTCAATATCAAGTTTCCATCTATCACAATTGGATGAAGAAAATTATTGTATTAAAGTTTCAAAACTTTACATTCTTCCATTTTAATTAATTAATTTTTTTCACCTAGAAAGGAAGTACTTATTAAAAATAGACAGCGGCAAAGTTCTATTCCAAATCCTTTTTGTTTCCGTCATGCACAAATTTCGCACGAAGATTTTTTATTAAATGTCATGCTTCAAACTGTAAATTAACACTATTTATATCCAGTAATATTATACAAATTTACATCATTTGAAATGTAAGGGACAAAAAAAAGTTTTTGAACCAAATGTAAGGAACATTTTTTTACAAATTTTCCTAATTAATTTAAATCTTTTTAGTTTACTATTTGTGTTGTTAAAGAATACATGTGCATCCAACTCAAAACTAATTGGCAATGAGTGGAGTGGCCTATATAAATTATATATTAGTTGAAGAGTTTTTATTTAAGAGATGTGGGATATTAGCCTTTAATACCCCTCTTAAACATGATTAGAACAAACAGATTTAAACTGACCTATATAACTTATATATTAGTTCAAGAGCTTTTATTTAAGAGATGTGGGATATTAGCCTTTAACACCCCCTCTTAAATATGATTAGAACGAACAAATTCAAACTAAATAGAATGCTAACCCAAATACTGATAATGAAAGAATAGAGGTGAGAGAAACCCTAGTAACTAAATAGAATGCTAACCCAAATACTGATAATGAAAGAATAGAGGTGAGAGAAACCCTAGTAACTAAATAGAATGCTAACCCAAATACTGATAATGAAAGAATAGAGGTGAGAGAAACTCTAGTAACTAAATAGAATGCTAACCTAAATACTAATAATAAAAGAATAGAGGTGAGATAAACCCTAGTCATAATATTGATAATGAAAGAAGAGAGGTGAGAGAAACCTTAGTCATGTTTTGAAAGACTCACAAATTTAAGCCTAAACAGAATGCTAGCCTAACCCTGGCCAATACTGATACCGAAAGAAGAGATGTGAAAGAATATATGTGCATCCAACTCAAAACTAATTGGCAATGAGTGCAGTGACCCATATACCTTATATATTACTTTAAGAGCTCTTATTTAACTGATGTGGGGTATTATCCTTTAACATGTATAACATATTATTTTTAATTTTTGTTGCTAATGATACAATTGTGAGTTTATTGGTCGTGATTAACATAGCAAGAGTACTCTGAATAATTCTCATAGTTTAACAATACTTGATTTAGAATACTTAAAATCCTAAATAACCTAACTTTTATAAGTTTATTTTATAATTAAATTAGGAAGTGCGGTACGAAATTAAAGATTTGGTTTATTAAATTTTTGTAACAAGAGGGTATGAGGTAAGAAGTGTTGCAGAAAATTAAATACTCTCTTACTACAACATTTCTTTTGTAACAAGGTTCTATGCATCAATTTTGGGTGATAAATATGCATCTCCCAAGTCATTTTAATTTAAGTTTATACACAGTGGTGGACCTAGGCGGGGTCTGGAAGAGGCTGAAGCCCCCGCTATGGTCGCCGGAAACTATGGAGAGATAGGCTTTTTCTCTTTTTTTTTTCTTTTTTTTTAGAAGAGGATCAACAATGGTACCCCATCTACCCCCTTGGTGACTCGAACCCGTGACCTATTGGTTCACAGGTGAAGATGTAAACCAGTTGATCTACACTTCGTTGTCAATGGAGAGGTAAGCTTGTTGTCGCTGTTGTTGGGCTGCCTGCCGCCACCGTAGAGCCCCGGCTGAAGAAGTTGAAGAAGACGGTATAATAGTATATTTCAAATTTCAATTCCTGTTTTGTTTAAAAAAAATACAATCACTTAACAAAACGATTACCCCCTTGGTGACTCGAACCCGTGACCTATTGGTTCACAGGTGAAGATGTAAACCAGTTGATCTATACTTCGTTGTCAATGGAGAGGTAAGCTTGTTGTCGCTGTTGTTGGGCTACCTGCCGCCACCGTAGAGCCCCTACTGAAGAAGTTGAAGAAGACGGTATAATAGTATATTTTCAAATTTCAATTCTTGTTTTGCTTAAAAAAAATACAATCACTTATCAAAACGACGTCATTTTGTTAAGTGATTTGAAAAAAAATAAAACTGCAAAACTGAACAAAACGACGTCGTTTTGTTAAGTGATCTGAAAAAAAAAACTGCAAAACTAATTCTTTGATCGAGATAGAACTCAAAGCAGCAAATTCAACTTTCAAGTTCTAATATTTTCTTTCCAAATTCCAAACCCTTCCCATCTCCCAAATTCCCAAATCCAATTTTCAAATCTAAACCCTTCCAATTTGGCTATATCCCAAATTTCCAAACTCAATTTCCAAATCCACTAGTAAAGAAACTTTCTTTTTCTTCCCTCATTGTCTCTCTTTCTTTATCTCCATATTTGGTATTCAAGATTCAAGAAATGTTAGTTTTACTTCTTCTTTTTTTTATTTAGAATTTTGTAATTTAAATTTTGTTAATTGTAAGTTAATTCTAATTACTAAGTTAATTTGGGTAATTTTATTAAGAATTTTATAGATTAAATATTGGGAAAATTTCTATTAAGGGCACGTTTAGAATCATTATTATTAAACAAGGCATAACTTTGACATAATTATTGTTAAGGGCGTGTAGATAATTTAACTATCAAATACATTTATCAAAATACTTTTCTATCCTTTAATCTTATCTTTTAATATCTATCAAACAACTTTCAATTATCTCAATCATTCAAAAAGTCAAAACAGTTTTACCATACCATACCGAAATAAAAGATCTAAATAAAACAAAAATTTTGTATAACAAATTAAAAATACATAAAACTAAGGAGAAGAAATAAGTTTATAATCATCAAAAGGCCGGATAAAACTAAACATTGATTATTAAAAGAGTTATCTTCAATATACCCCCATGAAAGAAGGCCTTTAATCAATTTGCCCCCATAAAAGATTTTTATTAACACTTTGCACCGTTGACTATCAATTAAAGATGCTAACGGATAACATCATTAATTATTAATTTTAAATGACAATTTTATCCATCAATAAGAAATAAATTAAATTATATTTTTCCCTCTTATATTTAAACATTAATTTTAATTTATCTACTCCATAATTTTGTATTAATACTTAAATATTATTAGTTTGAGGCATAAAATACTTGATCAATTTTTTTAACAAAATAAGATACTTGTTTATTTTATTCATTTTTTCCTTTTTCTTTTATTTCATCTTCTTTTATATAAATAAATATGTCAAGTTTCTTGTAATTTATGATTTTTTTACTCATTTTAGTTTGTTGTGTCTTTATAATATGATTGCTCATCTTATTTGTATTATTGACAATTTAAAACATTGATTTAATATCTTAAATTTTTTTATTATATTATTATATATATATTAAAGTAATCTAATCAATATAATAAAATTATATAATGACAAAATAAATAAATAAAATAATTATTTGCTTATTAGTTGTAAGGTGTATATTTATTATAAATATATATTTTTCTAATAGAGATATCTTTTATACTTAATAAATTTAATTAAAAATTTATTCACTCTAAATTAAAAATCCATAGATATCATAGTGGTAAAATAAAATGTTTCATTAATTTTTTATTAAAGAATTAAAAAAAATGGACAAAGTATGTATTATTTTATTACATTCTAAAAAATTAAATAATTCATATGAGATTTTTATTGACCAACTACATTAAAAATAGTTAACAAATTATAAAATAGTAAACCGTATCCAAAATCTAATTTTTTAGTAAGATTATATATATTATTCAATTATTTAAAATAATAATAAGAAATTTAATTTGTTAAAGTATATATAAAGAAAAAAGAAAATAAAATGATGATGAAGTAGGATAAGATTTTCAGAATTAAATTTAAGGGTAAAATAGTCTAAAATATTAAAAAAGTAATTTTTTAAGGCAAAATTTAAAATTTTCATTTAAATATAGTAACAAAATATCCTTATTGGTGCAAAGTACTAATAAAAATCTTTGATGGGGGCAAAGTGATTAAAGATAATCTTTGATGGGGGTAAATTGAAGATAACCCTTATTAAAATTAAAATTTTGATCCTAATACTTTAGTAGATATTTAATTTCTTCATTACAACTAATTCTGATTTTTGATTGGCTTAACAAGATATTTAAGAAAATAATAATTAATTTTTTGTAAATTCAATCATAATTAGAATATAATATTATACACAATATATAAAAGCATGTTATGTTGTAGTTTAGCATTTTAGCCATATTTTACTAATATTTATCTAATTAATTATTTTTTTAATTTAGGAAAGTTCTTAAAAATCTATTTCATTTTTTATTTTTTCTTTTATGTTAATTTAAGAAAGTTTTTTTTCTTTATATATTTAATTCGTTTTTATGTTAATTAGGAAATTTCTTAAAATTTTAATTAGTGTTTTTATTGGTTCTTTTATGATAATTTAAGAAAGTTTTTTTATACTTATCTTTAAAATTGAAAACTGGATAAATTTAAGTTTTTGTATTCTAATATATGTCTATATATTAAATTAAAGATTAAAGATAATGAAATGTAATAAAAAAAATACTAATCAAATATAATAAGAAATTAGATAAGTTTTTCCAAATATAATTAAATATAATCAATCAAATATACTCATAATTATAATACAATATTATAAATAATTAATTAAATAATATTATACATGATTATTTAATTCTAATTTAATTAAAAATATGTTGATGATTTAGTGTTAGTCTTTAAATTCTATTAAAATTCTTCTTAATTAATTAATTCTTTGTATATAAAATATACAAATTCAATCAGAAGTAGAATATAATATTATACATAATTAATTAAATAATATTATACAAGATTATTTAATTAAAAACATGTTGATGTTTTAGTGTTTTACTATTTTAATCTTTAAATCCTATTAAAATTCTTGTTAATTAATTAATTCTTGGTATATAAAATATAAATTCCAATCAGAATTAGAATATAATTAATACTATACATGATTAATTAGAAGTGTGTTGATGATTTAATATTTTAGTGTTTTAGTTTTTGGTCTTTAAATCCTATTAAAACTATTCTTAATTAAATAATTCTTGGTATATAAAATATACAAATCTAATCAAAATTAGAATATAATATTATACACAATTAATTGAAATTATATTGATGTTTTAGTGTTTTGGAAAGAAACTTAACTATTTTTGTACATTTAATACAAGTTTTACTGTCCCTTACAAAAATAATATAGTTTATAGATTAATTTGATAAATTTTAATTAGATCTAGAATTTATTATTTTCTTAAAATATCTTGTTAAGCCAACCAAATAGGAAAATTAGTTGAAATAAAGAGATTAAACATCGACTAAAGTATTAGGAACAAAATTTTAAATTTAATAATCAATTTTTAGTTTTAATAGGTGGCCTTTTAATGATAAATTTATTTATTCTTTTTAGTTTATGTATGTTTAATTTGTTATAAAAAAAAATTGTTTGATTTAGATCTTTTGTTTTTTTATTGTAAAATTTTTTTGAGTTTTTGAGGGATTGGAATGTTGAATTTTGTTTGATAGGTGTTAAAAGACAAGATTAAAGGGTAGTTAAGTATTTTGTTAAATGTATTTAATAATTAAATTATCCATACACCCTAAATAATAATTATTTCAAAGTTATGCCCTGTTTAATAATAATGATTCTAGGTGCGCCCTTAATAAAAATTTTCCCAAAAAAAAAAATCTGACTCTAAATATCTAAAACTGATTTGTCACTTTGCTCAACCATTTTTAAAAAATAAATTCCTCTACCAATCTCTTTATTTCTCTTTTTTAAAGTTACTAAAGAGAATTGCTTTTATCCGAAAAAAGTTTGCATAGATATATAGTTGTTTGGTTATGTGGATATTTCCAACGTACACTTTAACTTTTTATTCTTTTAAAAAAAAAACACAAAAGCAATGCATTTAAAATGCCTCAACTTGCAACTTTTGCTAAAGATATTTTAGCAAAGTCACATATAATTGAAATTTTTTTAACACCAAAGTCCGTGAGAATAATTCTTTTCCAAAAAAAGTATTTTCAAAATCTAGAAAATGCTGATTTTTGCTAGTAATTATAGTAAATTTATGTTAAAATAGTTACGAATTGTCGCAAATGAAAATAAACAGAACCATCTATTTCTTAGTCATGTACAATCGAAAAAATTCTTAAAATTATGCGTTCTACCCACGAAATCATAAAAAAGTGCACAGCTTTTAACTTATTTATTGCAGAGAATTATTTTTTAAAAAATACTAATCAATATATAGAATGTACAAAATTTTGCCTCTTATTTATAAATTTATGGCTGGAGGGTGCAATTTTAAAATACTTTCTTTCGTTCTCATCACAAATAAAATATTGAGCTGTGATGTTCATATCAACAAAATAAAAAGAATTACTAATGATGTCTCCACCATATGCATTAAAATATGTTATTTCTATCTCTTTTTTTTTTTTTTTTTAAGTACAAAAGCAATGCATTTAAAATCCCTCAACTTGTAGCTTTTGCTAAAGGTCTTATAGCAAAGTCACATCTAATTGAAGTTTTTTAACATCAAAGTCCATGAGAATTATTCTTTTCCACAAAACATATTTTGAGAATATAGCAATTGCTAATTTTAATTTGCTGCTCGATATAAATAATTTTATTATAATAGTTTAGAATGTGGCAATAAAAAATAAACAAAACCTTTAAATTTATTAGTCATGTATAATAATAAAAAAACATGAGGTCTCCTATGAAACGGTCATATATATGCGACGTATCTCGCCCACATGTTTATTTATTCGCGTATAAAATATCAATAGTTTACACTATTTGCGTATAAAGCATCAATGATATTCCAACTCTAACATTAATAATTTATGCGCGAATATGCGGATTATTTTCACGTTACGTTAAATATTGTACGCTGATGTAAAAATTTATAGGCGAACTATTTTCAAGTTATGTTAAAAATTGTACGCTGATGTGAAAATTTATACGCAAATTGTAATACACGCTAAAGTGAAAAAGTAAAATTTGTTGCGTTAAAATTATTATACTGATGTAAATATGCTGAGATTAAAAATTTATACATGAATATTTACATGTTATACGTGAATCAGAATGCTATTAGAACTCTAAATTGATAATTTACAAATGAATATTTGCACGCCAATCAGAATGGCTTCACACTTCATATTTCATATGTTATACACCAATCAGAATGCTATTAGAACTCTAAATTGATAATTTATATGCGAATATTTGCACTTCAATCAAAATGCCTTCACACTTTATATTTGATACGTTATATACCAATCACGATCCTTTATACATAAAGTGCAATATACATGCATGTGGAAGCACGTCATTAATCTCGTCCCATATATGCAACGGTTGCATAAGAGTTTTTGTGTAAAAAAAAATCTTAAAAATAGTTCTCCCAAACGAGGAATTGATAAAGAGTGTACAATTTTCAACTTATATGTTGTAAAGAATATTTTTCAAAAAATATACTAAGTTATATATAGAATGTATATTTTTGCATCCTATTTATAAATTTATAGCCGAAGTGCGCCGATTTAAAATTTTTTCTTACGTTCTCACAAATAAAAAATAATGATTTGTTATGTTTATATCTCAACAAAATAAAAAGAATTACTAATAATATGTCCAACATATAATTAAAATAATGTCTTTGAAAAGAAAGGGCAGAGAGCTACAAGTTGACCTATTCTTATATATACATTGTTTCTTTCGCTTTTCTTCTTATTAATTTATTTCTACAAAAGTTAATTATAAGCGTTTCTTTCAACGTAGTTTTGAATTCATCAACAGTCAACACGGATGGGGAATTAGAGGAACACCGAACAAATCTTGACTTGTCCTATTTAGAACAGTTTAAGAAGACTTTGATTGAGATGAAGGCCTAAAATTTTTAAATGTTGAAAAGGAAATGAGATGAAGAATGCCTGCCTTAGAAAGAACAAAAACAATTACCTTCCAATTCTTTTGCTTTCAAATGCTTTTCCATTTCCCTTCACCCCACCTTCCCCCCCCCCCCCCCCCCCCCCCCACCCCTTCTCACTATTCACTACTATTGAATATTATGCCTTGAGTGTAAACTTTTAGTCTTTGAATTAGCAATATATAAAAGCAAATAGTACTTAATAGGAAAAACAATTTGTTTCTTGTGAAACGGGTTCATAGATACAATGGCGAGTGAATCGCGATTTCATTGTATAATAAAAGCAACAGAAAATTAAAATTACAATTTCAACAATGTTTAATTGTCCATTTCAAAAATAAATCAGGCCTTATATATGAATCAGTTTCAAAGAAGTTTCTTTTTAGAAAAAAAAAATTAGGTTTTCTACATATGTATAGGCTAAAATCATGAGTTTTATTAATGGCACTAAACAAAGACATTTCATAGAATTCAAAATATAAGGAACTAGATTATATGTTTATTTACTTTTTTTTTTAATAATTAGTTTGCCTAGGGTAGCTTCTATTTGGTTTCATATATATATTTTAATGCTTTTTTCGCAAATCCAAATTGAATTATTTGTTTTATCCATCACTTTTACCAAAAAGTTTAAAACCAAAAACAATGTTATAATAATTATTTTTGCTACAATATTTTTTTATAAATAAAATATTAAATTTGAATTTTAAATTTTAAATTTTTAATAATAAACAATTTTTTTAACACAATTTCTAATAAAAATAAACTTATAAAATATTAATTCAAATTTGAAGTTTAAAATTTCATTAATAAAAAATTCTTCAATACAAATCCCAACAAAACAAATTCATCAATTCAAATATTTCTAAAATATTCCATTTTTATAATAAATTTTTAATAAAAAAATTTCAACATAAAACAAAAAAAATATCTCATCTAAATTTAGCCTAATAGCTAGTCATCAGGAGTAAAAGAATCGTACTTTTTACGTTAGTCTTTATTAATAACCGTTTATGTAATTGTTATGATTTTTTTTCCGCGAGACTATCATTTTTATTTGTTGCCCTTTTTGAAACAATGGGTGTGAACGCAGGAATCTAGCTTTAAAAGCCAAGGATTCGTCCGCATATACCATTATGCAAAGACCAAAGAAGAATTATCCGTTTGGACAAGAGAAATTTTGTGATTTATTTCACAATTGCAAAATGAGGTGTTTGTTTTGTTCAACTTTTTCTTCAAAATTTTTAAAACACAAAACAATGCTACAATAATTATTTTTGCTACAGTAATTTTTATAAATAAAATAATGAATTTGAATTTGAATTTTAAATTTTAATAATAAACAATTCTTCCTAATACAAGTTCCACCAAAATAAACTAATAAAATACTAATTCAAATTTAAATTTCAAACTTTTATTAATAAAAAAATATTCAATACAAATTCATTCCAAACACTCTTAAAATATTCTTTGCTCATAACAAATTCTCAGAAAATTTTTTTTATGATATAATACAAAAATAGCTTGTCCAAACGGATAGTTCTTTAAATTTGATTTGCTACTGCCAACAACAAATATATGACAAGTAATAATTTTTTGAAACTTTTTTTCTCCTTAAAAGTATCCCATTGATTTCATGTTCCGCTTTCATGTGACACTCCCTATTACATTCTATAATATTTTGATACTCGTATGATCACTTATCATTTAAAATTCACTAATCACTTAATAGAATTTTAATTTAAATTTTAAAAATTAAATAACTAACAAAAATAATACGAATCAAGTTCTTATAAAATATAAAAGGGAGTGATATATAAGGGTAGAACAAGAGATCAACAGGCCAGGTCTGTTTGGACAAGCAAAAATATGTGATTTATTTCACAATTGTAAAATGAGGTGTTTGTTTTGTTCAACTTTTTCATCAAAATTTTTAAAACACAAAACAATGCTACAGTAATTATTTTTGCTACAGTAATTTTTATAAATAAAATATTAAATTTGAATTTGAATTTTAAAATTTAATAATAAACTATTCTTCCTAACACACTTCCCACCCAAATAAACTAATAAAATACTAATTCAAATTTAAATTTTAAACTTTTATTAATAAAAAAATCTTCAATACAATCCCCAACAAAATAAAATCATTCATTCCAAATACTCTCAAAATATTCTTTTCTCATAACAAATCCCAAGAAATTTTTTTTTATGATATAATCCAAAAATAGCTCATCCAAACGGAGAAGTTCTTGTCTGCTAAAATCATGTGTAATTAAATGAAGAAGTTCAATTTGATAAGGGAAGACTGTTTATTTTTTATTTATTTTTTAATTTTTTTTTTGCTTCTTCTTTTATTTGTTTAAAAAAAATAAAAAGAAGAAGAAAAGAAAGAGATTGACAACATTGATGTTTATGAGTTCTTAAATCAATTGGTATCACATTCATAAGAGCTTTACAATAAAACTCCATTTCTTGAAGTTGTTAACTTAGCTTTACTTTGTTTTGGTGCAAAACTAATTTAAATTAGTCATTCACATGACATAAAGAAGTAGTGTCCTACATTTGCTATAATTACTGAACGGAATGTGCATTTACTAGAGTCAATCCTCAGATCTACAAACTTTGAATTTTGAAAGTTGATTCTTTTCATTCATTCTTAAACTCATATATTTTCTCCTAATTCTAACTGTATTCAAACATTCCGTAAAGTCATTCTTTTTCTTAAACTCATATATTGTGTCCTAATTCTAAGTGCATTCAAAACATTCCGTAAAGTCATTTTTTCATGGTAAAAGAACATTTTTTTAGTGTAGATGCAGCAAAGCGAAGTTCAAAATGATCACTCAAAATATTATTGAAAGTGGCTCCAATTAGATAAGTTATGTTTTAGTTTTATTATGAAACATTTGTTTATTAATAAAATTTCCATTGTAGAATTTTTTATTAATAAAATTTTAAGAATAATGATAGAAAGTACAAAAATTTTTATGCGATTTGAGAACTCCAATAATATGGGGTCGTAATTGGCATAAAATAGAAAAGAGAATTTGTCTTAATTGGTATAAATTAACAATTTAATGTTTATCAGGATCATCCTGATAAACTCTTTATCAGACATTCAATCATTGAATACTAAGTAAGTTTTTTTTACACCCTAATAATCATACACTCCATGCTATACAATATAATTAACTCTCACATTTAATTGTTTATTGTGAAACAAAATTAAAATATCATCAATCACAAACTAAAATCACAAACCAAAATATCACCAAAATTACAAACTAGTGATTAAAAGTATAAATATCATTAAAATTAAATATACAATTATTAAACTCTAACCCAATGTAAGTGAACCCTACTATGTGGTTTTAACGACGTAATTTCACTATAACTAAGATTAAAATAAGGTTCACTATCATTTGGGTTAGGACTTAATAATTGTATGTTTTATTTGAGTGATATTTATACTTGTAATAATTATAGATTAATAGTGGTAGGGTTCACCCACATTTGGTTAGAGATTAATAATTGTATATTTTATTTTAGTGATTTTTATGCTTTTAATAATTATAGATTAGTAATGGTAGGGTTTACTCATCAAAGTTTATAATAGTAGAGATGTATTGCTCTAAATTAATGTTGAAACTACAAATATAATGTTATAGAATATAGTTTTTAATATGGTTTGTAAGTTACTATAATTAAATTATAATTAGTTAGAAAAAAGAATTATAAGTGTTAAAGGAATTGTAATCTCAAAAGCTAAAGACTTGGTCTAAAGCAATCTTTAGAAATCTTCAGGAAGGTCACCAATTCAAACACACACATACACACACACAAATATTATTTTATGTTTGCATCAGTTTGTGTATTTGTGATTGTGACAATTTTATTCCCTCCTCATCAGGGCCATCACAAGAAATTGTTCTCAATTAAAATTTCAATAACTAAATTGAATACTCCTTGACTAGTGCCATTTTATTTCCAAAGGACCCTGCTTTCCCACCTCATATTCCTTTGTTTTTTTCTCCCTCTCCCTTTCTTGGATGACAATGGATGGAAGTTTTCTTGAAGTTATCTTGAAGTTTTAGAAGAAAAAGACAAACAAATAACATTAAGAAAATAAAAATTGCAATGAGTGCCAAGTCTTGGTCTTCTCTTTCTCCTCCTTTGAAGCCCAGTTCAATATAAGATCAGTACTAAATTGCCTGTTTTATGACACAAGGCTGATTCTTCATTGGTACGCTTAAAAACATTCTTACATGATCCAGATATTTTCGATGAAGTTGCTGCAAAATTCCTGCTGATCTTTGACTCTGCTTCCTATGCTTTAACCCTCTTTAAATAAAAAATTCATTTTACTGATCTTCTTGTGATTTTCAAGTTCAGGAAAGTTAGCAGTAATGGAAGCAGAAGCTGAAACTTGTTCAGAGATTGTTTCAGAACAACAGTCTTCAGTTGATGAAGTGGTTTCTGTGACAAAAGATTCTGAATCATCCCTTGGAGAGGCCTTTGTAGAGTTTTCTTTATTCATGGAAAAACTCAGTCCACTTCTTGATGAAATGAAGGAAAACAAGCTGATGGACAAAGCTGCAGTTTACCAAGCAATTGAATCACTCGAGGCAGAGTTTTATCGGGCGAAAATGTTGTTGAATAGCAGTAATACTTATTCATCCCCACTGAAGCACATAGAAGATGTTACACAAAATCTTGGCAGGTCTTTGGGCCTTGTTCTGTTTGCTAGTCATGAATTATCCGTGGCTAATAAGGAAAAGATTGAGGCACTGAGGAAAGAAATGATGAATACGAGGTTTGACTTGATCTCTGAACGCGAATCAGAGTTCGCTAATGATATGGAAACAGAGGAGGATTCTTTGCAAGAGATAGTTGAGGAAGGAGGAATAAGTTCAGATATCAAAGATGTTTTCTTCCAGCTTAGTTGTGGGAGTGATGAGGATTTTACATGTGCACTTATGGAGTTCGATGGTTTGATCAGGGATAATATGATTACTGATAAAACTGTTGATGATGAAAGTATTGTCTCTGTTTTGTGCAACAGATTGAGTTCAAGTAAATCAAACAACAGAATAGAGATCATTCGGATACTAAGAAGCCTCATTCGAAAGAATGAAGAAAACAAGGTACTTTGTTCGGATTAGATCACTAGTCATTTAGCATAGATTTGGGCAGGTGCTAGTATTGTCCGCTGTACAATCACACAGTATTCTTGACAACAATTTTCTGACAAGGAACAAAACTTTGTGTATACATGATTGTACATCAATGCTTCTAACAAATGCACCAGCCACAATCTCCCTTTAAGGTTTTGTGTAATATTATTTCATAGTTTTCAGGAAAAGATGGCAGAAGTTGGGCTTTTATCGCTGTTGGTCAAGTCATTAACAAGGGATGTAGAAGAGCAAAGGGAAGCTGTTGGACTTCTATCAAATCTTTCAGATGTTCTTGCAGTAAGGAGAAGAATAGGTAGAATTCAAGGGTGCATTGTAATGCTGGTTTCCATCTTCAATGGTGAGGATCCAGAGGCATCTAATGATGCAGGAGCATTATTGAATGCTTTGTCAAACAATACTCAGTATGTTTTGAATATGGCTGAGGCTGGTTACTTCATGCCTCTAATACAGCACCTAAGGCAAGGTAGTTCTGAAAATGCATTTGATCTTTTGCCTTCTATTCTTGTAGTCTTTTTAAGTCTCATAGCATCATTGTTGTTGTTCAGATTTTCAAAATTTTGACTCGCATTGATGCACAATTCATTCACATAAACACTCAAATTATTGAGAGACGAACTAATAAAATGCTTTTTGCTTTGTCCATTCGTGAGTATGATCTAAGATGCAAGTCTGATGAACTTTTTGAGTCTTCCATTATCACTGCTGTTGTCTTGCAGAGAATAAATGACAGCTTTCAGTGATTTCATGTCATTGCAGAAGCATTAGTTTTAGGTTATCTCCAGCTTAAAAGTTGAGGATATCTCAGTTGTGGAATTAAGTAACATTTTTTATATACAACCATTGCCTCTAATTCTTTATCAAGTACGCCTCATATCACAATCATCGGAAATTTGATCAAAGAAGAACATGGAGAGTGTTGAACTTCATCAGATATGGATATTATATGGAAATTCATGAAACATTCAGATCCCAGTTGGTAAATTGCCTGATCAATGAAATATCTTGGTTTTGCAGGTTCTGAAATGTGTAAGATACTAATGGCAACAGCACTATCAAGGATGGAGCTTACTGATCAAGCTAAAGCTTCCCTTGGAGAATATGGAGCAATTGAGCCCTTAGTTAACATGTTCAATAGAGGAAACCTTGAGTCTAAACTATCAGCTTTGAGTGCATTACAAAATTTATCCAGCTTAAAAGAGAATATCAAACTGCTGATTAAATCAGGCATTGTGGTACCTCTGCTTCAACTCCTTTTCTCTGTGACATCTGTTCTTATGGTTCTACGAGAACCTGCATCTGCGGTTCTAGCAATGATAGCTCGATACGAAAATATACTTGTAAAACCAGATGTAGCTTTGCAGATGCTCTCACTTCTAAACCTGTGTAGTCCAGTTATCCAGTGTCATCTCTTAAGTGCATTAACTAGCATTGCTTCTCATACTAGTGCAACTAAAGTTAGAAGGAAAATGAAGGACAACGGGGCGATTCAACTTCTCTTACCAGTTCTTGTGGATGGTAATTCCAAAAGTAGAACTGCTGTCCTAAACTTGATATATACATTGTCAAAGGATGATCAAGAAGATCTGACACAACAACTGGGCGAAATGTATATCGGTATAATTTCTAGCATTGTCTCATCATCGATAACTGAGAACGAAAGGGCTGCAGCCGTTGGCATACTCAACAATTTGCCAGTAAGTGACAGAAAAGTTACAGATATACTGAGAAATGCAAATATACTTCCTACTTTAGTCTCTATATTGAGTTCCATACCAGCAAATTCAACACCTACAGCAGTATGGTTAACCGAGAGTATTGCTGGTGTACTAATTCGCTTCACGGTTCCATCTGATAAAAAATTACAACATTTTTCTGTGAACCTTGGGGTGATTACTGCTCTTGTGAAGTTACTCACAAATGGTACAGGGATTGCTAAAAGTAGAGCTGCAACATGTCTAGCTCAATTATCTCAGAATTCGTTATCATTGAAGAAGTCCAGGAAATCAAAGTGGTTCTGTGCTCCTTCTTCAGTAGATGTATTTTGTGAAGTTCATGATGGATACTGCTCTGTGAAAAGCACATTTTGTTTGATCAAGGCAGATGTTATCCCTCATTTGATCAGAGTTCTTGAAGGTACCGAAAGGGAAGCAGATGAAGCTGTTCTTAGTTCACTTGCAACTCTATTGCATGATGAAATTTGGGAGCATGGAAGCATTGCTATAGCCAAACATTCAGGCATTCTAGCCATCACTAAAGTTCTTGAATCAGGCAGCATTAAAGCACAAGAAAAGGCCATTTGGATTCTGGAAAGGATTTTTAGAGTTGAGTATTGTAGAGCACAACACACTGAATCTGCTCAAGTAGTTCTTATTGATCTTGCTCAAAATGGTGATCCAAAATTGAAGCCAGCAATTGCCAAGTTGTTGGCACAACTAGAACTCTTACAAAATCAGTCTAGTTATTTTTGAGATTATTTTGCATTCAGTAAAGCCAGCCCCAAAGTTCCTTTTATCAGCTGCTATTTTTGATTTTTCTATCAACATTCATTTCACATTATCTGTATAATTCCCTCATTGTGTGTTTCCATCTTCCCATTCCTTCTTTTGCCCAACCAATTACCTCACTATATGGAGCTCTCGTGTTGAGCTGTGTTCTATTTATATATTGTTCATTTATATTTAAATATATCAAATTTTATAGTATGGAAGTCGTTATTGATTTATGTATATTTTTATTTATATTTAATATATCAATTTTCTTTTAATAATAATGATTTTAATGGACTCTCAACTTTAGAGTCGGTTACATTTTGATGTTTATTCTTCTAAAAGTTTTATTATAATCCCTGAACTTGAATTTTGTAATGTTAATAGTCCCTAATTAATTTTTCATCCACTTGTGTAACAGTTATGTTAATCATGTACTGTACACATGTCATTTTAAGTGGTAAATAATGAAAAAAACAAATAAGTCTCACCATATATTACATATGTTAGTGGTTGAAGACAAAAAAAAAAAGAGTAGATAATAGGATCTTTTATTCGAATAACAATATTTACTAATCTATTTTACAACGCTAAATCACGTGTAAACTGTAAAAAGCATATGCACAACTTAGGAGGTTTATTTTTTCCATTATTTGCCCCTCAGAATAACACGTGTACAATATATGATTAATAAAAACGTTATATAAGTGGATGAAAAATGGATTGAGAACTGTTCACATTACAAAATCAAAGTTAAGGGACTATAATCAAACTATTGGAATAATGGGGATCAAAACATAACCGACCTCAAAGTTGAGCGACCATTGAAGTCATTTGCCCTTTCTTTTTTAAAGTCTACAATTTAAATGGAAAATTTTGTATAGCATGGAAGCCATTCTATTTTTACACGTTTTCATTTATATATAAATATATAATGTTTAATTTTTTCACAAAAACTCTTGTGAAATAGGTTCATATATAAAATTTGACATCCGAATTTTGTTATACTTGATACACTTATATTATACTTGATATGCTACTTTTTCTATACTTGATATACTAATGTTTGATATTTGATAAGCTAATCTTTGATACTTGATACGTTAATCTTTGATATTTGAAAATTGATACGTTAATCTTTGATACTCGATACACTAATTTTTCTTACTTGATACGCTAATATTTTATATTTGATATGCTAATTGTTGGATTGATATTTTGAATTGAAAGTGATACGTGATACTATAATTTTTGCATTGATACGCAAGTCGTATGTTTGAATCTATTTCATATGAGAATGCCCCGAGAAGATCTTCTGTTATATTTCCTACTGCAGTACCTGTTTCACTTTTATAAATTCACGCAACGTATTTAATACTTATCTCTTAGTGTTTACTAATCATTTGAATAGAGTTTTAGTTAAATATACGCGGCGTGTATTTATTTATAAATTAAAATAGGGATTATAAAGAATGGAACATAAGATTCTGAGTGGAGAATGGCCCAGTATTTTTTAATAGTTTATTTTCTAAAGTGGACAATTTAAATGGAAAATCTTGTAGAGCATTGAAGCATTATTGATTTATGGTAGTTGGCATCATGAACTACATAAAATCTCAATTGACAAATTAAATCATGATGCATAAGTCTAAAAGTAAATCGACAAATTACATAAAATCTCAATTGTCAACATGGCAGAGTTAAATTAGTAAGACAAAATACAAAATTCACCAGGGTGGGAGTTTATATTTGTTAAGTTTGCTAATGAATGCAAATGAAAATATTAAAATATCACGATCTATATATTGTAAAAGTTTTCCAATGTTTTCCAATATAGAGTCTCTACATGATGGAGAAACTAATTAATTAATTATCCACTTTCAGATTATCAAAATAATTTATTTTTGAAAATGTCTATTCACTCGGTTGTTTCTCACCTTGGAGTGTGAACTTTGAAAATTTGTAATTTAATTAACTTAGAAAATTATTTGACTTTTCTATATTATCATTAAATCACTCATATATCCATTATAAATATAGTTAAATTGTAAAAAATACCATTAAACTATGGTTCGATTGTAAAATACCTCATAAACATTTAAGTTTAACACTTTACTATCCTTAACACTTAATTTTTTGTAATGTAATATATTTTGATAGAAATTGTATTGCAAAAAGACATATCAACCCAACAAATGTTAATTTTCCAAAGTACCCTTATTTGGTTGTCTTTATTTTTCAATAACTTTTGTCCAACGTTAAAACAAATTCTGTCTCCAAATATTTACAAAAGTTTTGAGAGAAAAATAAAGAGTTTCGAAGAGATAAAGAGTTTTAAAGTTTGGTAAAAATTATTCAATCGAATCAACTTATAGAAAATAAAGATAATCAAATGAGAATTCTTCAAATCCTCTAAAGGAATTAGACAGGGCGACCCCTATCTTCAACTCTATTTATCATCATAGCAGAATTTTTCTCGAGAGCCCTTAATCAACTACACCTAAATCCTCAATATCCGGACTTTAAATAATAGGAAATCATGTTGGTGTGCAAATTCCAAGGTGTTAATCTCAATTGTTTGTGATCAATTTTATATATGGAGGCCTAGCGCGCTAAAAATAAACCTCAAGCTTATCCCATGGAGGTTCGAGACTCCAAGGAGATTAACAACGAAATACTACAAAATGTGTCGAAAATCAAATGTTGAGAGATTCTGTCACGTTTTAGTAATCTTGATATATATATATATATATATCTCATTTTAACTCAGAATTCAATGATTTGAGCAATCTTGGAAAGTTACGAGATAGAGTTACAACTTTTATGTTTTGGAGTTCTCGAGACTCCATTGGCAAGCTAGTGAAAAGTGGATGATAAACATACGTTGTGACGACGGCAGATCACTATCGCAACACAGCTAATTATTTGGTGAGTTTTAGGGTTTTTATGTTTTCTTTAATTCTTTAATTTTTAGAGATTTTAGTTTCACATGCTATCGGAACACAACTAATTATTTGGCGAGTTTTAGGGTTTTTACGTTTTCTTTAATTCTTTAATTTTTAGAGATTTTAGTTTCACATGGATAATAATCCTTATATGGAATTAACCTATTAATATTATTAGTTTTTAATTTTACGTAATTGTTTAGTTGGTTAATAGGTTGTTTTCAAATAAGAAGTTTTCTAATTTGGATTAGTAACTTGTTAGTTTCATTTTCTAATTAGACTACTGTTCAGGACTCGTCGCTACCCTGCAATTTTACCCAAACTCAACAATAAATGCAGCAGTGATGAGTGGGATCGTCTCCACAGGGAGAGGGTTGTAATCAAGTATTGAATAATGATAGAGAGTATGAACGATTAAAAAGACACGAAACAATATGTAAATAGACTAAAATGCAGGAATGTTGGAACGAGAGATAACTCAATAAAACGGGAGGTGTTGCCTTGAGGGTGGAACAACTAGTATGGATTTTTCTCTTGTTATCCCTGACTTGTGTGAACAAGTGTGAGGGGACTTCTCTGCTAGTGAGCTGGGATTCGATCAACTTGTCAGTTCTCTCAAACCCATTTCACAATACTCCTCTAACTTCCCTTGTCAGGGCAAGTTCTAGGTACGAGTGAGACTCCCCCAGATCCCGACTCTCCTACTGTGAGCCTCGATCACTTGGATATACTCCTTGTCAGGGCAGTCATCCCAGATGTAATCTCAATCCACAATACGAGAATACTCTTAATCCTTTCCTATAGTGACAGTAGTGAGCCTCGATTACTTGGATATACTCCTTGTCAGGGCAGTCATCCCAGATGTAATCTAAACTCACCGTACAGAAACGCTCATTGCCCTTTTCTAAATCATGAAATGTACAGGACTAAGACTCACACAAGCATGTTCATAATCAATACAAGATGGGATTGATTTCCTTAGGCAAGTTCACAACAATCTCAGTGGTCACCGCAGATTTAATATGAAGTTAATCTAATGCAAAACATCAAACACAACAAGTACAGAATAATGAACATAAATGACACGGATAAGATTCTAAAACAAATGTCTCAAACAAGATTAAATCCATACATGTAACCCCTCAAGGCAACACTCTATGTCTAGCCGATCATGTTGATCGGCTCAGAATTCATGATTACAAGACAGAAATGAAATGGGCAATTTCCCAAGATCTTCTCCCTCTCTGTAATTTTCTAAGTTCTTTCTTGATCCTCAATCTCCCGATCTCTCGCTATCTCTTTCCTTTTCAGCTCCTTTTATACTTTCCCCTTGCTGGGTTGGCTGGGTGACCTTCCTGGAAATTTCCATCTTTTCCGGAGAAGCCGCCACGTGTCTGTGAATAAGTCAGCAAAGGTAAAGTGAGGCCACGTAGTTCACTCAAGACTTAGTCATTAAGGAATTTTAATGCATTTCTTCAAGCACTTGGTGCTCAACAGTGAACGTGTGTGATTGTCTGATAATGTGCGCAAAATATGTGCGGGAGCATGAGTGCGGTGAGGTGTAACTAAGCAATAAAATCGTGCATGTGTGCGAGTGAGTGAGTGAGTGTGTAGTGGTGGGTGGGCGCGCTAGGCGCCCGCCGTGCATGTGTGTGCGCGCCCGCACCGTGTGTGCATTAGGAGGGGCGGGCGCGCTAGGCGTCCGTCCTGTGTGTGCGTGCGTGTGGGGCGGGCGCCTTGTGTGTGTGAGTGGTGTGGGCGGGCGCGCTAGGTGCCCGCCATGTGCATGTGTGTGTTTTGTTTTGAGTGGTTTGTGTGTGATGTGAGTGATTCGTGAGTGTTGTGAATTGTGAGTGACTTGTGAGGCTAAGGAGAGTGTGTGCATATTTTACATAATTGAATCAAACTTAACACATATTCCCTACACTTAGCTATTTTCAACAATTGTAAGTTCATGAACAATAATATGCACAAGCCATTCACAAAGTATTTCCTTTTCTCGATTTCTATATAAAAAGGATGTGTATGTAAGCTAAATAAGTCGGTACAACTCCGACTTATCAACTACTTATTTAGCAAGCTAGGGCTTAATAATGTAGCATATTTAAAGACATTAAATATTCATTTTTAATTAGTGAAGAATTTTGAAAAGTCGTTTCTTTGATATTTTTTGAGTTGTGTGTTAAAGAAAACCCTAGTTTTTAGAGTTTTAGTTTTTTTTTATGTTTTCTTTAATTCTTTAATTTTTAGAGATTTTAGTTTCACATGGTTAGTAATCCTTATATGGAATTAACCTATGAATATTATTAGTTTTTAATTTTACATAATTGTTTAGTTGGTTAATAGGTTATTTTCAAATAAGAAGTTTTCTAATTTGGATTAGTTAACTTGTTAGTTTTCTTTTCTAATTAGACTACTTGTTTAAGACTCTTAATCCATGAACTTGTAATCTGTTTAATTTATAATATGTGTTTATTTCATATTTGTTTCTTTCTGATCTAACTATCTAACTTTTAATTTCTATTATTTATTTATTCTGATAAGAACCTAACACTGATTCTAACAATTCAGTGGCAGTCCTACTGCGACCCACTTTTCTTTCTGCACTTTTAATTTCCTCCCCTGGGGCCTAACTCTTCGCTCTTGGCATTGCTCCTCTTCATCCTTAGTTTTGCCCTTACCTTCTGTTTGCACTACCTGTTCAATTAGGTTCTGCAGAACTTGCATTCTTGTACCACCAAAAATCTGATTAGTTTTTGCACTTCAGATATAAAATAAAATTATTAGGCCAAGCCAATCTCCATGAAGTTGTCCAGTATTCTATGTTAACAAAAATTTAGGAATCGAAAGATGAGTGCCCAGATTGGTGATAAATTATAAGGCATTGAACAAAGCCCTTCAGTGGATCAGGTACCAATTCCTAACAAAAAGGATCTTTTGCAAAGGCTTAACATAGCAAAGGTATTCTCAAAATTTGACATGAAATCTGGATTCTGGAAAATTCAGATTAATCCATCTGACAGGTACAAAATAGCTTTAACAGTACCATTTGGGCACTATGAATGAAACGTAATGCCTTTTGGTTTTAAAAAAAATGCTCCATCAGAATTTCAAAGAATCATGAATGATATCTTCAATCCTTATTCAAACTTTACTATTGTTTACATTGATGATGTTTTGATTTTTTCAAAAAACATAGATGAACATTTCAAACATCTTAACATCTTCTTGCAGGTTGTTAAGACCAACAGTCTAGTTATATCAAGAAAGAAGGTTAGTTTGTTCCAAACTAGGATTAGGTTTCTGGGACATTACATCCATCTGGGAATAATAATTCCAATAGAATAATCTATCCAGTTTGTTGATAGGTTCCCTGATCAGATCTTAGTAAAACAGCAGTTGCAGAGGTTTCTAGGGTGTTTGAATTATATAGCTGATTTTATTCCTGGACTAGGTAATAACATCAAACCTTTGCATGACAGATTAAAGAAATCACCTCCATCATGGACAGATATCCATAATGAGTCAGTAAAACGCGTAAAAGCCCAAGTCAAGGCTTTGCCATGTCTAAATCTATCAAATCCAAGTCTGCCAAAAATCATCGAAACAGACGCATCTGATTTGGGTTATAGTGGAATACTCAAACAAGTGCAAGACAACAAAGAAAGAATTGTTGCCTTCACTTCTAAACACTGGAATAGCAGTCAACAGAACTATTCCACAATCAAAAAAGAAATTTTGGTTATTGTTTTATGTATTTCAAAATTTCGATCTGATCTGCTTAACTAGAAGTTTCTTGTTCAAGTAGATTGCAAGTCTGCAAAAGATGTTTTGCAAAAGAATGTAAAAAACGTTGCCTCTAAACATATTTTCGCAAGATGGCAAGCTATATTATCAGTTTTTGAATATATAAAAGGAGAAACAAATTATTTGCCTGACTTTTTAACTCGTGAATTCTTATAGGGTAAATAATGCCACCAAGGAAAAAGAAGAAAGAACTGCCTCTGATGCCAAAAAGTATCCTACAAAGCAAAACCAAGGAAGTATCATCTTCCACCAAACAATCTGCTGACAAGCAGCCAAATGATTATGCTTTGAACCCTAACCAGCTTGAGGGTTTAAAAGCTGAAGCCTCAAACTAGCCAATCTTAATCATAAGTCTAAAGGTTTGGGCTGGTATTGTTGAGGAAGATGAAAAAGCCTTAACACAAAAATCCCATTTTGAATCAATTCAGCAATGGGCGTCATCAGCAGGATTTCAACTTGTAAAATTCCCAAAAACACCAGCAGCGGCTGCAAGCCCTATTGATTATTCAAAAGTGGTGGTTTCAAAACCTACCATACAAACAAAAGTGGTGGTTTCTAACCCCGCTATTTCAAAATAAATTTCAACTCAGGTTTTTTAGAAAACATCTTCAAAACTAGAATATTTTAAAAATCAATCCTTTGTTCCATTCTGTCAGACATAACCAGATTTTTTTCATCAACAATCCAAATCAGGTAGCTAAAAATATACTACCTAACTATTCAAATTTTATTCCACATTCCATAAACAAGACCCAAAATTCTACGAGTTTATTCTTGTAGATACTGGTTCCATTTCTCTCAAAAATTATATGGACAAAGATTTGATAGCCCATTCCACGGCCCAAATTCTCAAAGTTCTTAGGCCTTTAGACTGGGGAACAAACTTGAATATCTCAAAATCCTTTTCTCAACCATTTTCTCCCCTATGATTTACTTACTGGACTATAAACAAGCTTGGTTCAATACATTTAATTGCATAATATTCAAACCATGTAAAAAAATGCTAGATGCAACTCATGTTGGTTCAAGAAATCATAATAAGTTTTTTGTATTTCTTTTCTGATTTCTATTTTATGATTTTCGAAAAACAATTTCCTTTTTTCTTGGTTTTCTTCACTATAAAAGTCTTTCCTAAGTCTTTCTTTATCTATTTTGAATTTTGTTCTAAGCATCCTAAGATCTCCTAATTTTTCTTCTATGCTGTCAGTCATAGTAGAATATGTAGGTGACCTGGGAAGGCTATTGCTTTCGCTTTGTTCTGGGGAATCTGTTTGAGTTTCAACTGTATATCTAGCTTGTGGTATCCTAGATATATTGTCTAACCCATGGATACGAGTGTCAACAGATGGTGTAGAATACCTTGCCAATTGTCTAGAAGATTGGGGTTCAAAGGATCTTCTAGAATTCTGGTTACTAATACTGCCTGAAATCCTAAGGCTTTGGGTCCTATCGAAAGTGATTACAGTCAAAGTAAATAGGTATTTCACATAGGCTTGTTTCAATCACGCCTAATAAAGAATCATCCAAGATTCAGAAATCTAAAATCTCTAAGACAAAGAAGTAAAGAAGTGTCTAAGCTTTCTCTATTTAGAGGTTTTGCAGCAACTTGTTCAAGTCTAAAGTGCAAATAATTATATTTTTGCCTATGTTTTTCAATTGTCTTTTTAGACAATAGTTTGATATTTTCATAGTCATTATTCAGATTGATAGCTTGTTCAACTGTTTTAATAGTATAATTTGAAATGAAGTTCCATTTATCTTTATAAACTTCACTTGATGGTTTTTTAATAATTTTCTACTTATCTATAGATTTCAAGGTTTAATTCTTCCTTAAAAATAACATTGTTTAAAAAGTTTGAAGAAGAAGAGTTTGAGGAAGAGCTTGAAGCTCCTTTTGAAAAAGATTTAAAAATAGAAGACATATTAAAACCGATCGAAGAAAATCAGATAATAGACAGGAAATAAAATGCTTTTAGTAAATCAGTTGTAAAATCCTTCCGATTGGCACATCACCATTGGGATCCATGAGAACTAATCCTTTGTTTCAAAGTTTCTGGATAAAAATTATGTAGATATGCTAAGTTGCAGTATAAGCTCCATACTTTAAATGTTACCATACTAGATGAAATCTGGTACCCTCAATAATGGTCCATTTAGCCTTTCACTTTCTCAAATCGGCTTCAAATCCATGTTGGTAAAACAACAGGCACCAGGTTTAAATTCAAATTTATCCTGCAAGTTAGCAGATCTACAAGATCTATATGCAAAAACTTTGAAACAATGGGTTACATACCCACTTCCCCCTCTGGCTTTGATACCAAGAGCGGAGAGTAAGGCCCGGGAGAGGAAATTAAAAGTGCAGAAAGGAAAGTGGGTCGCAGTAGGACTGCCACTGAATTGTTAGAATCAGAAGAACGTTGAGAATTTGAGCCGTTGAGTGGGTTATCAAATCTTTGTCTATATAATTTTTGAGAGAAATGGAACTAGTATCTACAAGAATAAACTCGTAGAATTTTTGGGTCTTGTTTATGGAATGTGGAATAAAATTTGATGGTTAGGTAGTATATTTTTCGCTACCTGATTTGGATTGTTGATGAAAAAAATCCGGTTCTGTCTGGAAGACTGGAAAAAAGGATTGATTTTTAAAATATTATTATTTTTGAAGATGTTTTCTGAAAAACCTGAGTTGAAATTTGTTTTGAAATAGCGGGGGTTAGAAACCACCACTTTTGTTTGTATGGTAGGTTTTGAAACCACCACTTTTGAATAATCAATAGGGCTTGCAGTCGCTAGTGGTGTTTTTGGGATTTCACAAGTTGAAATCCTGTTGATGAAGCCCATTGCTGAATCTGTGTCTTTGGCTTCTTTATGTTTGAGAGGGATTCCCTTGATTTCTACAGCTTTGTAGGAGGTCGTGAATGAACTGGATGGTGGTAATTCTGATCTTATCGTTTCTCCATCTATGACCTGCCAAGTCTTTGTAACACGAATCTCTTTCTCTTTCGAAAAAGGATAATCTAAACAATTGTTAGTTGCATAATATTCAAACCATGTAAAAAAATGCTATATGCAACTTATGGTTGTTCAAGAAATCATAATAAGTTTCTTGTATTTCTTTTCTGATTTCTATTTTATGATTTTCAAAAAATCATTTTCTTTTTTCTTGGTTTTCTTCACTATAAAGGTCTTTCCTAAGTCTTTCTTTATCTATTTTGAATTATGTTCTAAGCATCCAAAGTTTTCCTAACTTTTCTTCTATGTTGTCAGTCATAGTAGAATATGTAAGTGACCTGAGAAGGCTATTGCTTTCGCTTTGTTCTGGGAAGTCTATTTGAGTTTCAACTGTATATCTAGCTTGTGGTATCCTAGACGTATTGTCTAGCCCATGGGTACAAGTGTTAACAAATAATGTAGAAGACCTTGCCGGTTGTCTAAAAAATTGGGCTTTAAAAGGATCTTCTAGAATTCTGATTACTAATGCTGCCTGAAATCCTAAGGCTTTGGGATCAATCGAAAGTGATTTGGACTCCACCACTGGGAAATTGTCTGATATTGGATACCATTGTATTTTGAACCGGTAGTAAAGGGTTTGTTTCTGGTAGAAACCAGTTTTCTAGCAAGGTTACTTGACTCCATTTGATGTTTCTAGGGACAGATAACCTAGATTTAGCAAGATCTGTTTGAAACATAACTGTTTCTCCTTATTTAGAAGCACTTACTGCTCCTGTGTTGAAAGCCGGATTCATGGCTTTGTACTGGATTCTAAATAAAATTGTTACAGGGAATGTTCCTATTTTTGCTTCAAAGTTTACAACTTTAACATTTAATGTCAAAGGATCAAGTATGTTTCTATCCTGCAAAGAAACAGTAAAGTTTGCAAAACAGTCAAAGTAAGCAGGTCCTTCACATAGGCTTGTTTCAATCATGCCTAATAAATAATCATCAAAATTCAGAAATCTGCAATCTCTAAGACAAAGAAGTAAAGAAGTGTCTAAGCCTTCTCTATTTAGAAGTTTTGCAGCAACTTGTACAAGTCCAAAGTGCAAATAATTATATTTTTGCCTATATTTTCAATTGTCTTTTTAGACAATAGTTTGATGTTTTCATAGTCATTATTCAGATTGATAGCTTGTTCAACTGTTTTAATTGTATAATCTGAAATCAAGTTCCATTTATCTTTATAAACTTCACTTGATGGTTTTTTAAGAATTTTCCAGTTATCTATAGATTGTTTGATGTTTTCAAGGTTTACTTCTTCCTTAAAAATAACATTGTTTAAAAAGTTTGAAGAAAAAGAGTATGAGGAAGAGCTTGAAGCTCCTTTTGAAAAAGATTTAAAAATAGAAGACATATTAAAACAAATCAAAGAAAATTAGATAATAGACAGGAAATAAAATGCTCGTAGTAATCAGTTGTAAAATCTCTCCGATTGGCACATCACCATCGAGATCCATGAGATCTAATCCTTTGTTTCAAAGTTTCTAGATAAAAATTATGTAGATATGCTAAGTTGAAGAATAAGCTCCATACTTTAACCGGTTACCATACCAGAAGAAATCTAGTACCATCAACAATGGTCCATTTAGCCCTTCACTTTCTTAAATCGGCTTAGAATCCATGTTGGTAAGACATCGGAGTTCATTCGGTGACAAACGAATCTCAAACTAGAGAAAACCCCAAAAGTTGTACTATCCCAGAGCAACATAACCAGACATGGTGTTGGAAGAAAAACCCAACATTATTCAAAACAGCTATAATGCCAACATCTATGAGTGGAACATAGATGGACAAACAGAGTACAGTATGATGACTGCTCTCCAAAAAATGACGATGGTGGCAACTGCATATAGAACAACACATTCTTGCACAGACCAGTTGGCAGCTCACATCTTATTTGCTGGCTTCACAGGGCAAGTGAAAGAATGGTGAGATGAACATCTTACTGAGGAAGAAAGATAGAGTATTATGCACTCAGTCAAAATCGATGACCAAGGAGAACCGATCCTGCAAGGTGGTGATACTATCCCGGATGTAGTGTCATCGCTAAAACTTTCATTGGTGATCCAGCTGTTTTCAAGGACCAATCATTTGAACTACTAAACAATCTGAAGTGCAAAAATTTATCAGATTTTTGGTAGTACAAGGATACATTTTTTACCCGTATATATGCCAGACCTGATGGCAACTAGACATATTGGAAAGAAAATTTTCTAGACGGACTTCCAAAATCACTCCGAGACATAGTCCAGGAAGAACTCAGAAACAAATGCAATTGAGTAGTACCATATGAACAGATTACATATGGACAGTTAACAACACAAATCCAACAGGTTGCCTTGCAAATCTGTAGGCAAGACAAGATGCTCAAACAACTTGCAAAAGATAGAGCTCAAAGAAAAAGAGATCTGGGTTCCTTTTGTGAACAGTTTGGGCTTCCCATTTGTATTCAAACCCGTAGATCATAACATCATAAACAAACATCTAGACCCAAATATACAAAACATTTTCCCAAATGAAAAATTACATATAGACAACCAAAACCATTTCCACAACCATTCAATCCACAACCCAAAACATACCAACCTCCAAAATTAGCCTTGCCAAATATCATTTCTCATAAATGCCATAAACCAAGACACATAGCAAAATACTACCATCTCAGGCGGAAAATCCAAGCTTTGGAAATAGATGATAACATTCTATACCAAATTTCAAACCTCCTAGCTAAAACAGAAGATGATGACTCAGGATATAGCAAGGACAATCATATCAATCAAATGGAAGACGATGATATTGCTAGTTCCACCTCCAGTGATGGCTCACACCCAGAGGAAACAGGTATCAATGTCTTAACTAAAGAACAATACTTACTTCTTGAAATGATAGATAATCTAGAAGATCCAGATAAAAAAAGACACTATCTCAGCCAATTCAAGAAGGCGGCCAGCAACCAACCATCTACTTCCAGATTTAGAAGTGACCATCCTACAAACCATCCTATATATATATATATATATATATATATCTTAAAGCTAAATCTTGGGATGAACTTTGTCAAGATGTTTTAGATATTATGCGAGAGTTGAAAAAAATCCAAAACAAAAACTCTCAAGTGTGATACGTGTCTTGGTGTTGGTCATGATAAATTCCAATGTCCAAATAAATTTGCTATGGTTATGATGGATGGTGTTGTTCGAATTAAGGAACCTAATGCTTATTGTATTGAAGATCTATCTTTTTGCGAGTTGGTTGATGAAATCCACAACCAAGTGTGAAAACCACCATTGAGAAGATTATTATCAAGAATGAAAGTGAAGGTGAATTTCTTTGGGACATACCTTGGGACAATGTTCCCTTGGGAGACCTTACAACAGTTGATGGGGTAGATATATACTCATGATGAGTCCATGGAGGCTGAGGTTCCTTTTAGAGAAATTCAATCAACCAAGGAGGAGAATATGAGATATTCACTTGAAGAAAATTTCATGGAGATTTATTTTCTTCTGATGATTTTAATGATTCTAATTTGAGTGATGATATTTTACAATTAAAAGAGCATGGAAAAAGTGAGATTGTTGTTTTGAGTGATAAAAGCACTGAATTAAGTTTAGATGAAAAAGGAAAAGATGCGAACATATAAAGTGTTGAAGATCATATTATATTTATTCCTTCTTTTTGTCTTGTTGATATTCTCGATTTTTCACCGCACAATCTTGTTATCAGTATACAAGATTCAAGGTCAAATCTTCTTCAGGTAGGATGGAATGATAGGAAATCATATTGGTGTGCAAAGTCCAAGTGTTCAAGGTGTTAATCTCAATTTTTTGTGATCAATTTTATATATGGAGGCCTGAGATAGTATAGAAAATAAGCCTTAAGCTTATCCCATGGAGGTCTGAGATTTTGAAGTGAATTAACAAAGAAATATGACAAGAGGTGTCGAAAATTAAATGCTGAGAGATTTTGTCATGTTTTAGTTATCTTGATATATATATATATATATATATATATATCATTTTAACTCGGAATTTGGTGATTCAAGCAATCTTTGAAAGCTACAAGATAGAGTTAAAGTGTTCATGTTTTGGGTTTCCGAGATTCCATTGGCATCATGGTGAAAAATGGACAATAAGACATACATTGTGACGACAGCAGACCGCCATCATGGCGCAGCTTATTGTTTAGTGAGTTTTAGGGTTTTTATGTTTTGTTAATTCTTTAATTTTTATGAATTTTAAACAATTTACCTTCCCAACAAAATACCTAGGAGTCCCATTGTTCTATAGCAAGCACAAATCGAGCTATTTCTCATAAGTTGCCCAAAAGTTGATTGCAAAAATCTCATCTTGGAGCTCTAGGTATTTATTATCTGGGGAAAAGATCACTCTTATAAAAAGTGTGCTCATGTCCTTTCTCTTTCACGCCCTAGTAGTTTCGAACCCCCCAAATAAGGTACTACATCATATGAAAAACATTCTTTCAGACTTCTTGTCGGGTTCAAACACAAATCAAAACAAATATCATTGGATCAAATGGAAAAACTTTTGTTACCCAACGGTTGAGTGTGGTCTTGGATTAGATCATTTTTTGACATTTACAAAGTTTTCTCAATAAAATTGTGGTAGAGATTTAGACTGCGAAAATCTTTGTAAGCCAAGTACATGTGGTCTAAATATTGTAAAAAGGGACATCACTGCTCTATAACCCCTCATCAATTGTCATCTAAAACTTGGAAAAGGATGTTACAATCTTCTAAGGAAGTGAAAAGCCACATTTTTTTTTCAAATTAATAATAGAAATTGGAAATTTTTGTGGGATAATTATTTAGGTAGTGGACCCATTGCTAACCCTGGGGCAAATATAGGAGATCAACAAGTTAAAGATTTTGTCTTAAATGGGAATTGAAATATTTAACTTCTTAACTTGAAAGTGCCTCTCCAAATTTAGAAGAAAATCAGTATCAAGACAATACATCGTGAATTGGTCCAAAGGTATGATGGTCCCTTCGAGATTCTAGAAAGGGTGAGTAATGTGGCATACAAGTTAAAATTGCCTGATAGGTTAAAAATTCATCTGATGTTTCATGTTAACTATTTGAAACCGTTTTAGACATATTCATTTGATGATTCTAGATTTCAAACAAAACGAGCTCCGCATGTCATCATAAAGTATTGGGGAAATGTAAAAAGAATAGATAAAGCAAATACTTAGAGCAATGGCTCGAGATGAGTGAGTTGAATATCAAATGGGTTAGTAGAGTTCATCTGTGGCAATTTGAGGATAAGGTCCAAGAATACTAGAAGCAAATTGAAGCTCAACATTTAACAAGGAAGTCAACTCTTTCAAAATAGGGGAGGTTTGTTAGACTCCTATAATTTGAGCTTGCCATTCACCAGACTGGTCTGAACGGATGGTAAACCAACATGCACGGTCGGGTTGATAGACACGGTCGAGGATCGACGAGACATTTAAGTACTTGTGATGCTTTTGAATTCCTATTGAAACCTAAAGGCATTTGCTACAACCTAGTAGTGAGTTTAGAAATGTTTGAAACATTTTGGTAAAAGCCATGTTTTGTGGGTGATAATTCTGTAATTCTGGAAGTGTAAATTGAGGTGGTTTCAAATGGTCACTTTGGATTTTTCTAGTCTTACTTTTTAGTTAGGATGTATGTGGTTGCTTGGTCACAAACTTGTGGGAATAACCCTTGGAGTGTGTCTATATGCTAAAATGGTCTCTTTTAGCCTACTTCGGAGAAAGCAAAGTAGAGAGTTGAACATTTTCACCTTCTAGTGCACATTGCTGAAAATTAGTGCCAATAAGTTATGGAAGTGTGCAAAAAATGTGCAACGGACATGCATTTTTGGTAGCTTTGAGATAAGTTTGAGTTGGTCTGTATAATGCTGGATTTTAGTTAAGGCTAGTACTCAGATTGATTTAACCCTTAAACGTTTTTAGGCAGTTACCTACGTGGCCGAGTTGGTAGTTATGCAAGGCAACATTTGCTAATCTCTTGATCTTGATTGACTAAAATTGTAACTGTTGACTAGTGGATAAGCTTGTTAACCGCAGTTGTGCTCTTTATGTTTGGCAAGGTAGAATCCCATTAGTTACGTTTTGGTGCTAAGGGAGTGTTGTGCAAGCCTTTGTAAAGAATTCCTTTATATGTTGATTTGTGATAGTGAAATCAAGTTAGATTTTGGCCTATAAAGTTGTTCTTATTTATTTACACTTGGCTTGTTTTATACTTTGTTTTTTCCTATTGTTTAAGGGTTGCGTGCATTTAAACAAGAGAACATGTGTCATAGTATCCAACAAGGGGATGTTGGCTACCGGCGGAAGTTTTTCCAGTGAATATTGTAGCTAAAGCACTAATTCTGTGATGATGAGGGTAATGGATACAACTATGAAAGATGTGATTTCTCATCTCTTCGATACTAATCATTGCAACTTTTTTGATTTTTCTAGATGTGTCCAAAGCATACTATCCAAACTCAACAACAATAGCACATAACAACTTATATCTTTTTAAGATTTAGATGAGGAGTAAAATAATTTTTTTTTATATCTTTTCATTTGTTTTAATTGAGAAAGAGTGACCTCAATAGTACAGTTAAAAAAAAGTATAATAACTTATTTTGATTAAAAAAAGGTTTAGTGATAACATTGAGACTTAAAAAATTATAGTGACTTTTTTAAGTGATGAACTGTGAATCACTCTAAATAAATATTGTGACATTTTCTACACTTTACTCTAATAATAATAGAATTCCAAGGGTGTGGAGTTACCATCATACATAAAATTTCCTATCATTAATCAAAATTTAAATACCAATTCAGTGAAAAACAATTATGAAGCTTTTAACTCTTAATGGTGCAAGAATGAATTCAAATTATTCATAGTTTAACTCCATTTTTCTTGACAATTGTCTAAAATTACTGAGCCATATTAATGCACTCACTAGTTCTAGATCTTCGCTATGCCACTCAGATGATAGTTGAGAATGAAATTTGTACAGGATTCTAACTATGAAAGTGTGATGGTTTGAAAAAATTTAAAATTTCTTTTAAAGTCAAAATAAACATGGATGAATAAGATCTCTAATCTATTTAAGGTTTCTTTTTACCTTCTCCAATAATTCTGGAATAATGACGAGTAATGCGATTATTATTATTCTAATTTGGCAACTACTTTATATCATAGTTGTCGAATCGAGATACGAATTGTGTATCGTAAATCTAATTTTATGATACAAGTATCGTATCGTGTATCGTATCGTACGATACGTTAATTAATGTTATATATTAATAAAATAAATATATTATTATATAATTGAAACACCAGTACAGCAGTACTAAATAAGCATACAAATTGTACGTAACTTCACTATGATATCAATTAGTAAGTGAAGTATCATTTCCAAATCACTGTCTAAAGTGTTTAGCCTCAATCCAAAAGCAACAGTCACAAAAAAGCTATTGATCTCCAATCTATAACCTTACTCATGTACGAATTCACTGTTTCAAAATCAAGAGGCAAACAAAAAACATAATATATTGTAAAAGTGAAAATGTTTTATAATTGAAAGTCATCTTCAAAATCAAAATCATCTTCTTGATCTGTTGTTGCTTCCACTGTCAGTTCTTCATCATCAACAGTTTCAACTATTTCTTCTTCAAGCACTTCAACTTCTTGTAGTTCATATTCTTCAGCAACCACCTTTTTCTTGTTTTTCCTATCGTGTTGCAGATTTCTAGGACCGAAGGACACAAAAATATGTGTAGTAAGCTTAATATAAAATACTAGATAATTTAAAAAATTAGTGATTTTACCTCTCTTTCTTTTCTTGCTACTTTCATCATCTGAAAAATATTCATGAATGTCCAGCCACGAATCATCATGAGGAAGACATGGGTCTTCTTTCTCAGTAATCCAATCATCATCAAATCCAATATCAGAAAGACAAATAGGATCATATGTGTCTCCATTCTCTTGTCTTTTCTTTGCCTTAACTCTAGATTAATGTTATATTTAACAAATACCAAAGCATTCAATATTTGTTGTTCAAGGCGGTTTCTTTTTTTAGAATGCACATGGTAAAAAATGCTCCAATTTCTTTCACAACCTGTAGCACTACATGTAAGACTTAGCACCCTTATTGCAAGATTTTGTAGTTCTTCACAACCACTTTCAAAACTTTCCCACCAAAGCGCTGTTAAAAAAATGAAAAGAATAACAATTCATGGGAAAAATAAAAGATAAACTACGTTTGAAAGCACAAGAAGATTATTAAATTACTCACCAGGTAGCTTTTTTTTCCTTGTGATCACAGCCATGTCCAAAACAAACATACCTTCAGCATTATGAAAATTTTCCATTTGTTCATCAATTTTGATTCTTTACTCAAGATCTGGATACATTTTTTCAATTGTCTTATACAATCCCAATCTCACTTCATAGCCTCCCTTAAAATCACTTGAATAATGAAACCTAAGCCAAAGCAAGATATAGAGAAATCAAGCACTTTATATATTGATAGGAATTTCAAACTTTAAGTTAATAAATTCAGTTGTGAAAAACTTACATTGGATTAAGATAGTAAGCTGCAGCATAAAGAGGTCTATGAAGCTGTTGTTCCCAATGTGTATCAATGATGATCCAAATTCGATTATACCTTGACTTCACATAGTTAAAATTCTTTTCAATTTGTTCCTTAGTCCTCTCCATTGCTTCAAAAATATAACCCATAGCAGGTTTTGCATCACCATCAACTAATCTTAAAACCATTACTAAAGGAAGAACCCCTTTTAAACAATATTTTATAGCTCCCAAAAACTTGTAATTTCCCAACACTAATTCTTTAACATTCTTAGCATCCTTTCTCTTAGCATAACTACTTGCATTCCATTCTTCTAATGCAAACATAACTCTTAAGGACTGTCTTTGAGTAAAAAGTGACTTCAGAGTAAGAAAAGCTGTAGCAAATCTTGTAACTCCTCGACGTGCTAGTTCTCTTTTTTTAGTATACTGCCTCATCAAATCAAGAACCCAAGCATGATGATAGATATATTTGGTTATTGCCTTTGCTTTATCTAATGTGTCTTTATACACATGCATTTCACCAATATCACTAAGCATTAATTCTATCAAATGTGCGGAACAAGATGACCAAAACAACTTCTTTCTTTTTTCCATCAGTAAGCCTCCAGCAGCAACATAAGCTGAGGCACTATCTGTCACAATCTGAACGACATTCTCTTTCCCAACTTCTTCCATAATAGAATCAAGTAGTTTAGATAAATTGTTAGCATCTTTACAAATGCTAGATGTATCCAATGATTTAAGGAAAACAGTTCCTTTTGGGCTATTCACAAGAAAATTTGTAATAGATCTTCCTCTACTGTCTATCCATCCATCAGACATCAAAGTGCAACCAATTTTTTTCCACTTAACTTTATATTTCTCCAAATTCATAGTCACAATCTCCACTTCCTTTTTCAAAAAGGTAACCCTTACCTCATAGTACGAAGGAAGTTCCAATCCTTTTCTATATTCAATTGCTAAATTTATCATTTTGTGAAACAAAGGGCTTTTAACCAAATGAAATGGCACGGCATGACCATAAAAAAATCTACAATATCCATACAAGGTAGTATCCCATCTTTAGCAAAGGAATTTATAGTGGCTTACTTTTTTCCTTTTCCTTTGCCAACAAACTTTTCCAAACTTTCAACTTTTGCTAGATTATTTATCTCATTATTTTCTTGATCAAAACAACTTAAGTCCAAAATATCATCATCCAAAGATTTTTTTTATCCTTAATTTCTTCCAAGAGTTTTCGAAACTTTTTTGATATATCTTCTGAAACCTTTTCACATAAGGCAACGTCTTTTCTAGTTTGAGCTAAGTGATGCTTCATTCTTGAAACTCCACCCCAAAATTCCTTGCCACAATAGTTACACCTCAGTTTGAGTCTTTTGTTATCACTTTTACCATCTAATGTGTCATGAACCCGTGTACAGTGATCCCATGTAGAATCAAGCATTCTTTTTCTTTTTGTAGTCATCTTCAGTAAAGCATACAAGAGAAAACATAGAAATTCAATAAGAAAAGTCATTAATAAATCCACTTCTTTTACTAATTTGGACATTATTGCAGTGACTTCAACTCACCATATTTCACAAACTTCCCAATTTTCATCGCATGAAACGATGAAAGCATACAACTTCAATTCCAATTCTTAGTTAAGTAAATATATCATCAATAAAATAAAATTTCTAGTGCATCACATTGTGACATTGATTTAAAATTCTACCAAAACTAACAATTTCTTTAATAAACATCACAATTTTTTGAAGCCCATAATGGATAAAGAACTTTGAAATTCGGAAACTTCATGAACAAACAAAGCAAAGGCATGGCAGTATGGCACCAAAACTCCCTACAAAACCAAATCCATATGCTAGGCCAAAAATATATCGTAAATCGTATCTATATCACATGATAATCATGACTAATGTACTACATAGTCTACATTACCAAGCATAAAAATATTACCTTGTTGACCGTTGCTTGCTTGATTAGTTAGAAACTTACGAAATTTGGGATTGAAATGCCATGATCAAAGTTTCAAACTCTCTTTAGTTTCTTTTTGGGTCTCTGAGTCTCTCGTTTCTAAAGTAATGACTGATGAGGGGTTGAAAATTTGGAATCGGAGACTATGGAGTTGGAAGTTGGGATTTGGGAGTCAAGACGCTGGAAGCTTACTGCGTACACTTGGTTGGTAGGATTTTTGTAAAAAAAAATAGAAATTTATTATGTAAATTGTAAAAGGAATATGGAAATCAATTTTATAATACTATTAATAAAAAAGGAACTTGAACGGTTTATTAAGAAAATGTAACTTATCATTCGATTCGGTACATTTGTACGATACGTACCGAATCGTACGATACCAAAAAAAATTAACGATTCACTACTTAGACCGATTTATACATGCGATTCGTATCGAAATTACTTGTTTTTTATATGTATCGTACGATACGTATCGCGTATCGTACGATACTAACAACTATGCTTTAAATTAGTAACTTTACTCATCTAAAATTCTATTATTACTTGATTGGGTCATATTTATTATGTGGATAAATAATAATAGTGTTTCATATCAAAAGAATTATTTATTACAAATGGATGAGTAAATGAGTTATCATATTGGATAAAAACAATTGCGAAACTCTATCATTTCTCTAACATCTTTATTCTAGTTTACTTCAAAAATAAGTTAAAAAACATGAGAGACTGAGATCTAATCTTCTCATTCATACAGTTTTTGCAAGAGAAAGTCTTATTTGAAACGGTCTCATATATGCGACGGACACGCATCGCTTGATAAACATTGATACGTTAATTATTGATACATTATACGCGAACTATTTACACGTTATACGTCAATCAAAATGGTATTAGAACTCTAACATTGATAATTTATACGCAAATATGCGAACTATTTACATGTTACACGTGAATTAAAATAGTATTAAAACTCTAATATTGATAATTTTTACACGAATACACGAACTATTAAGACGTTATACGTGAATCAAAATAGTGTTATAACTCTAAATTGATAATTTATGCACGAATATTTACACATTATACGAGAATCAGATTATCATAATAGTGTTAGAACTGTAACATTGATAATTTATATGCGAACATTTACGCCTTATACATGAATCAAAATAGCGTTAGAACTCTAACATTGATAATGTATACTCATTTACACATTATACGTGAATCATAATAGTGTTAGAAGTCTAGCATGGATAATGTATACGCGAATACTCAAACTGTAATACACATGCGAGTTGGGGTTCATCATTAGTCTAGTCGCACACATGAAAAAGTCAAACAAAATTTTTTATATTTTTGTAAATGTTCAATAATTCATCAAAAGCTAACTATCATCTCAATTGATCACCGGATAAATAGAGTCCAATCTCCAAAAGCAATATGACTGGTGTACATATTTCGGCGCCATGTTTCTCTTAAACAGATAAGATTTTGCCATATTGGTCAAAAGCACTTGTTGAAAGTTGAAAAAGAACCAAAGAAAGCAATTTTAGTTGACTAAAATATGGATATATTGTGTGAAAGCCACTGTTTTGAAAATCAAATCAGAGTACGAATCGGATGAGCTAATGAGTTATTGGGTTACTGGGTCAGATGGGTCGGATCGGACGAGAAAATCGAATGACATCATCATGATGTTATAAAAATATAAATTATAAATATATTAATAATAAAAAAAATCTTATATCCAATTATAAATGTTTATTAAATCATAACTAAAATACATAAAACAAATAAAATACTATTAATTTAACTAAATATTAGACATTATTTAATATCAAACATAATAATTCTAAAATAAAAAGAAAAAAAAGTAGAAAATATTTCAAAATTTATGGAGTTTTATTTTATTTAAGCATTTATTCTATCAACAAACAATTCAAACTGATAATAAGCCACATATCTATTATTTATTTATTTAGTTAATTTAGGTGAATAAAGAAAAAAATTATAAATAAAGTTTTATTCCTATGAAATAGCAAATGGGTCAAATTTATGGTATGTTTTTATATTAGATTCAAAATTCAAAAGTGATAATATTTATAAATACAATATGCTCATATATTTGTAGATTTAAAAGTGAAACAAAATCTAAAGTCCAAATAAAAGAAAAGTAAATTCAAATGTAACTATAGCCCAAATGATGGAAAAGCAAATAGGCCCAAATGATAAGCCCAATTGGCAAAGAAAAAAAAAGGCAAAGCAACTGGTCAAACTCATCAAACCCGAGTTTTAACCGAGTTAGAAGATCAAACCGGAGTTTTGACTGGGTTTGGCCGATTTTTTCTCATTCCAATTTTCTCATAAAAATCGGATCGGACCAACCGAGGGTAGGGGGGGCAATAGATGTTGGTCAAACTATGAGTACCTTGTTTGTTCTTAGGATCCTCAGAACCACCACCCCCCCCCCTTTTTTAACTCACACACCCTTACATACATCCCTCAAATCTTGTTATAGAGCACAATAATTGCTATTACCAAACTTTATCAACAATTTTTTGAAAATCACCACAAACATTCCTCACATTTCACGTTTTAATTTGTTTAGTTTCTCACATAAAAAGAGACAAAAGAGTCCCTCACATTTCATATTTTAACTTATTTGGTCCTCACGTATAAGACAAGACAAAATAGTCACTCACATTTTACGTGTTAATTTGTTCGATTCCTCACATATAAAACAGACTAAATGGTCCCCCTCACATTTCAAAAGTGTAAATATTTAGTCTCTTGCTATGGTTCTGTTTTAAAAATTGTCAAATTCAGTCATGTAAACATCGCGTGACTTTCTTTTTAGAGACATAAAAGGAAATACAATTTTCAAATCTTTCAAAGACAAAAATGAGAATTATAATCCATTCCCATTATTCCCATGTTTGTTTGTCAAGCATCTTATTAAAGGAATGGACATCTCATTACCATTCCCATCAGTCCTACATTTGTTTGGTTTATTCCTACGTTTGTTTGGTTTCTTTCAATTCATTAAAGGAATGGATATATGTATACTTAGTAATCAGATGACTGCTATTAGAGATTATTAGAAACTACCTAAATTGTAGTATTCTGAGATTCACATGTTAAAAAAATATTTTAATTATAAAATCTTTTTGTATCTCACAACATAGTTGGTTTATTATCTTTTCTTATTTTATAAATTTATTTTTTTTTAATCCTCCCTTCACCTCTGTTTGAATTTAAATACTAAAAAAAAATATTTTATTAATATATGTTGGAAGTAATTATGAGTAGTAATAGTAATTTTATCATAATGTTAAATAACCAAAACATTGGAAAAGATTAATTTATAAAAAGTAGGCAAAAAAGAAAATATACAAATTATTGTAAATAAATAAATTAAATAAGAAAAAATAAATTCTCATAATCTTACTCTTAACCATTTTTCATCAAATAAACAGAGAAATGTTAATGTACATAAATATTAAATATTAACTTTCTTTTATTATTTTTTCTATTTTTCTTACTTAATTTTAATCAGATTGTAAGTAATATTTTTATATTTTCATTGCTATAATATGTAATTTATTAATATATATTTCATGTAGATTTGTTATATATTATTTTTTAATTATTATGTCATGATTTATAATTTCGAATATATATATTTTAAATTATATATCTAATGTAATATTATAATTTCCAGATATTCTTATTCCTATTTATATAGAATGTAACCAAACATAGGAAAAGGAATTTAACATTCCCTTAATTCTGGCTATTTGATATCTAGATATCAAATAATCATCTACACATTACCATTCCTACTCAACAAATATAAAGGTTAAGTAAAATTTGTAATCCCTAAAGAAGGAAAAAATTTTAGATGGTTAATAACTACCAACTCATCAACTAAATTGGTGGTTAACCACTAATACTAAAATCACATGTGCACCATAATGCCGAGTCTTTTTCCAAAATAACATAGTTTCTAAAAAAAATTTTCAATCTAACACACTTTCAAATTTAATTTCTTAACTAACATTATTTTCGTCACGTATACTTCAACTATCCACCGTGAAAGAAAAAGTTAGGGATATCTTCAATTTACCCTTATGAAACATGACATTTTATCATTTTGCCCCCATAAAAGATTTTTATTAACACTTTACACCATTAACTATCAATTAAAGATACTAATTAATAACATCATTAATTATTAATTTTAATTGAAGATTTTATCCATCAATAAGAAATAAATTAAATTATATTTGTCCCTCTTATATTTAAACATTAATTTCAATTTATCTACTCTATAATTTTGTGTTAATACTTAAATATTATTAGCTAGGGCATAAAATATTTGATCAATGTTTTTAACAAATGTAGGTACTTGTTTATTTTTCATCTTTTTTTCATTTCCTTTTATTTCATCTTCTTTTATATAAATAAATTTATGTCATGTTTCTTGTAATTTATGAATTTTTTTTACTCATTTTAGTTTGTTGTGTCTTTGTAATATGATTATTTATCTTATTTGTATTATTGACAATTTAAAGCATCGATTTAATATATTAAATTGTTTTATTACATTATTATACATGTTAAAGCAATTTAATCAATATAATAAAATTATATAATATATAATGACAAAATAAATAAATAAATAAAATAACTATTTTCCTGTTAGTTTTAAGGTGTAGATTTATTATAAATATATATTTTCCTAATAGATATATCTTTTATACTTAATCAATTTAATAAAAAATTAATTAACTCTAAATTAAAAATCCATAGATATTGGAGCGGTAAAATAAAAATTTCTATTAATTTTTTATTAATGAATAAAAAAATAGACAAAGTACGTATTATTTTGTTACCTTCAAAAAAATGAAATAATTCATATAAGGTTTTTGTTGACCAAGTACATTAAAAATAGTTAACAAATTATAAAAAATAGTAAACCATATTCAAAATCTAATTTTTTTTAGTAAGATTATATATATTATTCTATTATTTAAAATAAGAATATGAAATTTAATTTGTTAAAGTATATATGAGGCAAAAAAATGATGATAAGTAGGACAAGATTTTGGGAATTAAATTGAAGGGTAAAATAGTATAAAACATAAAAAGTAAAAAAGAATAATTTTTTAAGGCAAAATTTAACATTTTTAGTTAAATATAGTAACATAATATCCTTATCGGTGCAAAGTGTTAATAAAAATCTTTTATGCGAGCAAAGTGATAAAAGGTCATCTTTCATGGGGTAAATTGAAGTTAACCCAAAAAGTTATTATATTTACTCACTTAAAAGAAAAAAAATAAGAAAAGATCAAAGAAATAGGTGGAAAGAGAAAATTATGAAAGAGAATAATTTGTGAAAAGAGATAATAATTTGTCTTTCACATTGGTGAATTAAGACTTACGTGACAAAAAGAGTGTTATTAAGGAAATATAATTGAAAAGTGTGTTATTTTGATAACATTCTTTTGAAAGTATATTATTTTGAAAAAAAAAAGTGGGTTTATTATGGTTAGTAAGAGAAACAAAAAAAAAAATAGTTGTCTTCTATCGTGAGAAATAATGTTTACGTGGCGAAAAGAATGTTAATTACGGAATTAAATTTGAAAGTGTGCTAAATTGGAATATTTTTAGAAATTATGCTATTTTGGAAAAACACTCCTATAATGCCCCCCTTATTATGGGCTCCCTGCATTGAGTAAATATCCATATTAGCATTCTAATACACATGACATTATAGCATTGGTAATTAACCACAAACTCTTAACCATCCAATCAGTTAAGTCACAATTATATTGACTTTGGTTTTATCGTACTATTTCTTGCCACTTTATTTTGCTATGGTAAACTTAGTTTGGCTATGTTTGTATTGAGATAAATGGAGGGAGAGGAAAGGAAAGGAAACTAGTGGAAAGAAAAAGAGAGTAGAGTAGAGGAAAACAGTCTCCCACCTTTATGTTTAAATAGGGTGGAAAAGAAAGGAAATGATATATTAAGAATATTAGTGGAGATTAGAAGGAAAAGAAAAAAATGATAAAATTTTTAGAATATATGACTAATTTACCAATTATTATAATAAATTAAAACAATCAATTCATACTTATTTTTTTCTTTTTAATCTTAATCTACTATCCATTTTATTAATATTAATTTTTTATATAAGATAAAATTAAACTAAAAATAATAGAACCAATAAAATAAAAAATATAAACACAACAATAAAATAAAAAAATTTAATTTTAGATAAGCGTGTTATTTTTTATAAAAAATCAAAAATTATTTTTTATTAATATTATAATTATTCTAAATTTTATAACGATACTTTTTTCAACATAAAAGTTTTTAGTTAAATGTTGATTCAACTTTAAAAAAAAGTAGGGAAATTATTAAAGTTTTATAAATCAAATCAAATTCTAATAAAATAGAACTCTACTATTATTTTGTGGGTGAGTATAATTTGTTAGAAAATGAAACTCAAGTTTATTAATATTTCATAATAATTTGAATAATATTGTAGTTACATATTCATTCACGTGAAGAATTATTAAATTTGTAGAAATCAAATCAAATTTTAATAAAATTAGAACTCTAGAGGTAGATAGAATTACAAGAGATTAAAATTTCTCAAATCTTTATAAAAGGTATTTACACATAAAAGTGTATGTTATAATTTTTAAACAAAATTTTAAGTTAAAAAATACTTTTATAATGGATAATTATTAACAATAAACCATTTCCTTCCATTTTGGCCCACTTTTGGAAAGAAATAGAAATTGACTACAATTATATCTAGTCCCTCCAAATCCCTCCCTTTCCTTTCCCCTGCCTCCAAAAAAAATTAACTAAACTCACAAATCCTAATCTGCCCATTTCCTTTCTTTTCCTTCCCTCCCTTTCCATCAATTCAAACATAGCCTTAGTGAAATAATAAATTATTATTTTTATTCTTATGAGCTATATCAATCAACAAAAATTACCAAATTCTATAAATTAGTAAAAATGATACATTGTTCTTAAAAATGAAACTCATAAGAAAACATACTTTAAATAGAAACTGTATTTAAATGGTATAAATAGTAAATATAATATAATATTATATATGTGGAAGTTGGAAAAATACATACTGTAAATAAAACACTATATGAGAGTAATAATTAGCAAATGATAGGTTTTGTTTAAAATTATTATTTTTTAAAATTTTGTATAAATATTTTTCTTATGTATAAAAGATTTGATCGAGCCAAAAGGCGCTATTGCCCCTATTGCCTCCACTAGTTAGAAAATATTGGGTGTTTAATAACTACCAACTTATCAATTGAGTTGGTGGGCAAAATACTTTCTCCCCATGTGTATACAATCACCCACTATTATGTTGACCTCTTCTCCACTAGGTCTCCACCTTTGAAAGAAACCCAAATTAATTAATTCTAACTTAATCTGGTGGGTTAATAGTGTTAAATGCAAATGATGATGTGACCACATTTTTTTAATTTATTAGTTTGTATTTAATTTAATAGAAAATAAAATAAAAAGCCCAATTATTTATATATTTTTTTAAAAAAATAACATAAATTAATTCAAATTCAATCTAGTGAGGTAATTGCGCTAATGGTGCTTTTGACCAAATTTTTTAAATTTTATTAATTTAGATCTAATCTAGTGAAAGGAGTAATTTTATACCAACACACCCATCCATTTAAATTAAATAAAGACAAATTTGAAAATTCACTCAAGTTTTGTTAACCTAAATCGATTTGATGACAGCAGGGGTCTTTGTTGAATGATAGTTAGGTGATGATTGTAATACTGCAAAACTATGAAATTCGATCTGCAATTTGGCTTTACACAAGGGAAGTAAATATAATTAACCCTTAAATTAAATTTCAATGGATCAAAAATCCTTGGCAAGGAATTGGAAAAACATTGGATGATTTTATAAGGAATTAAATTCTCAGAGAAAAAAACACAAGAATAATTGCACAAAGTAAAAACAAAATCAATATCAAATTATACTAAAAAAATTTAAGTCATTCCATGGAGCACAATCTTGAATTTGTCCACACTCATTAAGGCTGAGAATTTGGAAAGTTGTGTCTATGATGTTTAGAATATATTCAATCATTGACTCTAGAGGAGCTGGAAGAGGATCAGGAATAGTACTTATATCGCAATCAATAACTTCATCATGTACCTTTGATATGCATGCAGTTTTCTCAACATAGCTCTCATGGTTAAGAACACAAAAGTTTACAGCACTGAACAGTGTTGAAACTGTATCGTAACTTTTTAAACAAGATTGAAGAGATCTCATGGCACGAGGGTCATTTGTAGATTTGAGAAGATCAGCAATTACAGCAGAGGTTGATGAAGCAACCGCCATGGCTTTATCGATGAGGATTGTAGTAATGCCGCTGGGATTAAACTTCAAATTCGATCGAGGATCAAGTGCGATATTGTAGATGCAGATGTCGGAATGCGTAGTATTTTTGCACCATTTATGGAAATCAATATTTGGGATTTGCCATTTTGATGTTGCATCAATTTGTTGTGTTGAAATGGTGGAATGAAATGGTAAGATGATGAAGAAGAGAGTGATGAATATCGTTAGTGTAGCCATTGATGTTTTGACTTTGTTGATATAGAGTTAAGGCTAACTAATAAAAGATAACTCATCCTATTTAATGTTTTTATGTAGGGCAAGTTCTTGGAGGATTTTGAGTGTTTGAATTCATGAGAGAGGTTGAGATAAGTTGTGATTTTGGATTTCTATTTTAAAATTGGAGTTTTTGTTGATTGAGTTGCATCATCAAATAAAATAAATTAATTTAAGTAAATTATTATTGGTAATAAATTAAAGAACACTTGACTCAATATTAAAAGTAAAATAAATTAAATTAATTTAAGTGAATTATTATGGGTAATATATAAAAAGAGTACTTGACTCAATAAAACAAATAAATTATTTTATATACATTAGTATCGTAATAAATTAAATAACACTTGACTAAATAATAAACATAAATAAAATAAATTAATTTAAGTGAATTATTATCAGTAATAAATTAAAGAATACTTGACTCAATGAAATAAATTACTTTAATTTAAGTGAATTATTATTGGGTATAAATTTTAAAGAATACTTGACTCAATAAAAACAATAAAAAAATTTAATTTAAGTGAATTATTATCAGTAATAAATTAAAGAACACTTGGACCCAATATAAAAACAAATAAAATAACTTAATTTAATTAAGTGAATTATTATTTATCAGTAATAAATTAAAGAAAACTTGAATCAATAAAAAATAAAATAAAATAATTTAATTATTATTGATAATAAATTAAAAAACACTTAACTCAATAAAAAAAAAAAAACAAAAGAGTGATATATCAATTTTTTAATAGAAAATTCAAAGAGAGCTTCTCTTTCTAAAGGAGAGAGAATACATATATGAAAATTTTGGAAAGTTCTTTAGACCTTATCTTTGTCTCCCCTTATGGGAGTAAAATCTCCCATTTTGGGAGTTTTATTTCTCTTTCATGGAGAATTTGTTTTCTTTTATTCCTGAAAGTGAGTTCAAATTTTCCTTTATATCAAATTTCCAAACTTTATTTGATTTTACACTAAAAATTCTACTGCATAGCTCTCTCTTTAGAAAGAAAAGTGCTGACGAAACTGCAGATCTATAAGAAAAGAAGGAACTTTGTCTATTTTTAATGTGGGTAAAAGTAGAAAAACCAGGGAAGTGCAGATCTTCTTGATGATGATGAGCCGTGAGACATAGTATTGCCGGTCCAATAATCATGTACATGCCTTTATTGGGGAAGATATAAATTCATACAGATCCTATCAATCAATAGATCATACTCTCTATAATGATGGAAAAAGAACAAAAATAGTTCTCAATTTTTATTTAAGTGACAAAATTAGTTTTCAATATTTTATTGACAATGAATTTGGTTTTCAATGTTTGTAATTTAAAGCAAAAATGGATAATTGACAGATTTGTTTTTCCACAAATTAACATATAATTGAATTTTTCTCTTTAATTAAAAATATTTTTTTTTGTTTTTTTTTCCTTTTTTATTGATTTGCAAACTTGTGTTTATTATAAAATATAAGGATATAATAACTTCATATTACATCAAAAATATTAAAATTAAGTTTTCTAAATTCATACAAAATAAAAAAAAAAGATTCTTTTAAAAAAAGAGAAAAAATTCAATTAAATTGATAATTTGTTAAAAAATTCTGTCGCTTTTCCAATTTTACACCAAATTACAAATATTGATAATCAAATTTGTTGTCAATAAAACATTAGAGACGGATTTTTTATCTGCATAAACATTCTAGACTAATTTAGTATTTTTTTCCCCTTAAATTGTTGCACCATGTTTATCAACATTTGTACTCTTTTTTTGTTTTAATGGGTATAATCAGTTAAATTCAAGTCTTATGGTTAAGAGTTCAATAAAATTATTTTTCAGCTAATAGGGAACATCTGCATTGCACACATGTAAATACAATTCCATGTTGCATGATTAAATTATGGGACTTTAAATGAAATCATGTCAATATCCTTATCTATACAAATATATAATGGGGGAACATTTTTGTAGTTTGATGCAGAGGCGGATGGAGGGGGGTGCGGGGGGTGCGGCCGCCCCAAGATTTGAAAAATTATATTACGGCCCTATAAAAATTTTAAAAAATTTAATTGAATCCTTAAAAAAATTGAAAAATTATACTACGGCCCTATAAAAAATTTAAACAATTCAATTGAATCCTTAAGAAAATTATAATTTTGCACCTCCAAAATTAAAATATAACTTCTACTATGTAATTTTACCCCCCAAATTATGATTTCTGGATCCGCCACTGGTTTGATGGGCTTTCAAACAAAAAAATTGATTATGTACATTTAAAACATCAATCCCTTTTTATTACCCAAATGAATTACTATCAAATAAAATTCATATAACACTTTCTCTGTCATTTTTATTTCATTCTATAATTAAAAATTTTTACAAAATTTTGAGCAGAACATAGACTACTTTTTCATTAATGTAAACAAATGATGAGATAATATGTAAGTAAATGAATTCATATAAGTTATCAAAGAACATAGACTACTTTTTCATTAATGTAAACAAATGAGGAGATAATATGTAAGTAAATGAATTCATATAAGTTATCAAATAGGGTAGGGTTAAAAATACAGTTTTATATATGTATGAAATTTCATTTGGATAACTTTTATTTTTTTTCACAGAAAATAAGACATTAATATTTGTTGAATTTTTGTATTTGTATTCCTTTGTTCTATATGTGGTAGATAAAAAAATTAAAAAAATAAGACTAAAAATAATTATCACTTAAATACCTTTTGGTTAAAAATTTATAAGATCCCCAAACCCAATGAACCCATAAGCACACCAACCCGTGACACAATTAGAGTCTGTCCACCCAAAGCCAACTTAATTTGGCTCGTCTTCGTTATGCGAAAATGGATATCTCAAGTTGGACTTGTATGCTAGACTCGCACTTATATCTTAGTCAAGATCCTCTTGTATATCCGATGTGAGATTGGGGTATCAAATAGGGTAGGGTTAAAATGCAGTTTTATATATGTATGAAACTTCATTTGTTTAACTTTTACTTTTTTTTCGCAGAAAACAAGACATTTATATTTTCTCTGAATTTTTTGTACTTGTATTAATTTGTCCTATATATGGTAGATAAAAAAAATAAAAAAAATAAGAATAAAAATAATTAGTCACTTAAATACCTTTTGGTTAAAAATTTATAAGACATAAATAGATACCTGGTCACGGCCCAAACCTCCAAACCCAATGAACCCATAGGCACACAAATCCGTGACACAATTAGAGTCTGTCGCATCCAAAGCCAACTTAATTTGGCTGGTCTTCATTATGCCAAAATGGGTATTTCAAGTCATACTTGTATGCTAGACCCACACTTATATCTTAGTCTCTGATGTGGGATTGGGGTATCAAATAGGGTATGGTTAAAAATGCAGTTTTATATATGTATGAAAGTTCATTTGTTTAACTTTTACTTTTTTTCACAGAAAACAAGATATTTATATCTCTAAATTTTTGTACTTATATTCGTTTGTCCTATATGTGGTAGATAAAAAAATAAAAATAATAAGAATAAAAATAATTAGTCACTTAAATACCTTATGGTTAAAAATTTATAAGACATAAATACATATCTTGTCACGTCCTGAACCCCCAAACCCAATGAACCTGTAGGCACACAAACCCGTGACACAATTAGAGTTTGTCGCATCCAAAGCCAACTTAATTTCACTCGTATTCATTATGCCAAAATGGATATCTTAAATTGAACTTGTATGCTAGACTCACAAATATATCTTAGTGGCGATCCTCTTGTATATTCGATGTGGGATTGGGGTATCAAATAGGGTAGGGTTAAAAATGCAGTTTTATATATGTATGAAACTTCATTTGTTTAACTTTTACTTTTTCTCATAGAAAACAAGACATTTATATTTCTGAATTTTTTGTACTTGCATTCCTTTGTCCTATATGTGGTAGATAAAAAACATAAAAAAAATAAGAATAAAAATAATGAGTCACTTAAATACCTTTTGGTTAAAAATTTATAAGACATAAATACATACATTGTCACGCCCGAACCCCCAAACCCAATGAATCCATAGGCACACAAATCCGTGACACAATTAAAGTATGTCGCACCCGAAGCCAACTTAATTTGGCTCGTCTTTGTTATGCCAAAATTGATATCTCAAGTTGGACTTGTATGCTAGACTCACACTTATATCTTAGTCAAGATCCTCTTATATATCCAATATGGGATTGGGGTTTCAAATAGGGTAGGGTTAAAAATGTAGTTTTATATATGTATGAAAGTTTATTTGTTTAACTTTTACTTTTTTCATAGAAAACAAGACGTTTATACTTTCTCTGAATTTTTTGTACTTGTATTCCTATATCCTATATGTGGTAGATAAAAAAAAATAAAAAAATAAGAATAAAAATAATTAGTCACTTAAATACCTTTTGGTTAAAAATTTATAAAACATAAATAGATACCTTGTCATGGCCAAAACCTCCAAACCCAATGAACCCATAGGCACACAAACCCGTGACACAATTAGAGTCTGTCGCATCCAAAGCCAACTTAATTTGGCTGGTCTTCGTTATGCCAAAATAGATATTTCAAGTTAGACTTATATGCTATACTCACACTTATATCTTAATCAAGATTCTCTTATATATCCGATGTGGGATTGTGGTTTCAAATAGTGTAGGGTTAAAACTGTAGTTTTATATATGCATGAAACTTCATTTGTTTAACTTTTAGTTTTTTTCAAGGATAAAAAACATTTATATTTTCTGAATTTTTTGTACTTTGTATTCCTTTGTCCTATACGTGTTAGATAAAAATAAATAAATAAATAAGAATATAAATAATTGGTCACTTAAATACCTTTTGGTAAAAAATTCATAAGACATAAATACATACCTTTTCACGCCCCGGACACCCAAACCCAATGAACTTGTAGGCACACAAACCCATGACACAATTAGAGTCTGTCGCACACAAAGCCAACTTAATATGGCTCGTCTTCATTATGCCAAAATGGATATCTCAAGTTGGACTTGTATGTTAGACTCACACTTATATCTTAGTCAATATTAGGTTTCTTAAACGATCGAGTTACTCGCTAGTAACTTGGTCTACTACTCGACTCAAGCTCGCTTCGATTAAAACAACGATTGGTGCTGAATAGTACACGGCCTTCATGCAAACCTCAACTAAAGCCACAACTTGTAAAAGTCACTTGTTGTAGTATGCGTAATTTCCAGGACTAAGAAGAGTCCAATTTATGTTGTTCAGAATTGTATTAGTTGAATCAAAATTTTCAGTACAAATATTGAGGCCATGTTTGAGATCAGGGTCTGGATTGTTTTTAAGAGCATCACCAATATTCATGATGGTTGTAAGCGTAGATGTAATGGATCGGACATTGAGTATTTGTAATTAACCATTCACATTAATCTTCAATCCAGCGTTGCCGAATGAATTAATGATTTTAATATAGATGTTACAAAAAGTTATCTTTTGACAAAACGATTGGAAATCCCCTGCGGGCTGAGGATGGCCAAGGGAGAAATGTGCAACAAAAATTGAAAGAATAACGAAAACTTTGAAATGGGCATTTTTTCATGAAGTTTTGTAGTGATGTTGATTTTGGACCTTTGTATACATAGCTGAAAATTTCCTTTTTATTGGTCATTGGATTAGCTAATTGAATGCAATAATCAGGCAAAGGAAAGGAAAAAAAATCATTTTCTTTAAGAATGATTGATTCAACGATGGAAAGTTATGAATTTGAATTCGGAAGATACATAATTCATTCATTTATAACCTTTGGAAATGTTAGCAGTGTACATTAACCCTGAGAATTTTTTTACATTATCTTGATTGAGGTAGAGATTTTAGATTTGTGGGGGAAAAAAACCAAGTATTTAAACCAAATTAGGAGTATTTAGAAAAAAAAACAAAATATTGATTCATTTTGTTTCCAACCTCAACACTGAAATCTCTCCCTTAATTAATCATAATAATTTTCACCTAAAAAGTTTATTATTCCAATATTGAAGTCTTAAAGTTTAGGCAATCTATATCTAGCTAAAGCTAAATTAAGATTTACTTTAAAGAATGAAGAGATATATTAATTGGGCACAAAATCGAGAATAAATGGTTGTGTGAGGAAATCAAAATTCAATTTTTTTCATTATTTGGTAAATCAAAGAAGAACTAAATAGACCCTTTATCCACAATATCAAGAATGAAGAGGGAATAATATTTAATAAAGAAAAAGACATAGGGAGGGAAGTTGTAAACTATTTCCAAAAACTCTTTTTATAAGAGAAGATATGGGATCCTTTGTCCAAAATTATCCTGTTTTAAATTAAAACTACGTCGTAGGGTTCACTCATTTCTTGTCTAATAATTGTAAAGTGATTTTAGTGATATTTATACTTTTAGTTCCTAATTTAGTAAAGCTACGTCGTATAGAACATTAGATATAATAAGACAGGATAATATTAGAGGGAGGATCTGGTCTCATAAGAGAAAACATCCCATGTACCAACTCTATATAATATTCCAAAAGTTTACCTAGATGAAGACAATATAGTTTTAGAAGTCCTTTCTACTTTTGAGGAGGTAAAACACTTGTTGTCTTCTGCATGAATAAAGAAAGTGCAATAGGCCTGATGGATTTAATTACCATTTTTTTTCTCTACTTGGGATATTATATATAAGGACCTCTATAAAGCCATTCTACACTTCTTGAATGGAGATGAACTCTCAAAATTCATTATTACCACCTTAATAATTCTTATTCCTAAACTTCAATCCCCCAAGCAATATTCCCAATATACACCTATAAGTTTATGTAACTTCCTCAACAAAATCATTTCTAAAATACTTGCAACTATGTTGTCCCCTATCCTCCCTAGAATCATATTAGAAAATCTAAGTAGATTTATTAAGGGGAGTAAAATTTGAAATAATTTCCTCTTATCCAATAAGATTATCTCAAACCTAGCTAAATGCAATATGGGAGATAATGTAGCAATTAAACTTGACATAGAAAAACCTATGATATGGTTCATTGGTTATTTCTCATTCATGTTAGAAGAACCATGGAATTTGAGAAGAGTTGGATTGATATAATATGAAAATTAATCTCAAATATTTTATTTTCAATATTAATTAATAATTCACCCTATATATATTTCAAATCTTGTGGAGAACTTAGATAAGCAAATCCTATTTTCACTATTGTTCATTCTAGGTGCAGATTTCCTCTCTAGAGATCTAAATCAAACAACCTTCTATAGATTCAAATTCTCCAAATGATGCCCTAAGATTAAGCCTATATTGATGATATCTTAATATTTACTTCAATAAAGCATAGAACACTAAAAAATGTAATGGATAAATCAAGGAACTATAAAAACATTTATGGACAAAAAAAATCAATACTAGTTCCTTTTTACCCCCTTGTGATTTGGACGAGTTTTCTTTACCACTTCTTAGTTTTATAATATCCACATAACCCCCATATGTTTCGGACTAATGTAGAAAATGGACGTAATCAATTTAAACTAACAAAAGTGAGTTCCATGCACTACAATATACACGTGGAAAAATAAAAGTAACGAAAGTCAAAATTGTGTTCCAAAATTACCCTCTTCTCTCTTCTCTCTTATCTCTTCTCCCCTTTTTCTTTTTCCTATCACGCATTTAATTTTTACTATTTATTTGTACTCTTTTATCTCTATGACTATTTCCCTTTCCTCTTTATTTGCGCTGCCACTATTGCCACTACCACGGCCACCACCCTAAACCACTAAAGTTTCCTCTCTCTCCTCTTTTCTTTCCTCTTATCTCTAAGTATCAAAAGTTGCAAACTTCATTCACACGCTAATTGTGTTATTTCAATTCCAAATGCTTGTCATGTCCAAAAAAATCTAATCTCACCTTACACAACCCAGCAAGCTACAAAAGAACTCAGATGGAGTATAATTGAAGTGTCAAAAATAAAATCTAGTTGTGAATCGATCCAACTATATCCAAAATAACTCTTCAATAAATTGCAATCATTCATGAGTGCAACTTACCTTTTTTACTTCTCATTTTCACCCCACATCTAAGTTAATCGAGAGAGTCCCACTTAGCAAACTGTACTTTTCAGATGTATTATCAGATTTGTTCAGTGATATCTCAATTTTATCCTTAATACCCACCAAATCTGTAGAATTTATCAATACACAATCCACACAACAAACTTTGTTTATGGATGGAGGTGGGTTGGCATTGATTGAACATCATGACAAAAAAATTTGAGCAGGTGGTGGCGATTGATAGTGATATTGCTGCTGAGCCTTGTAGAAAACTTTGAATTTGATAGTGGTGGGTTAGCTGTAGTTGTACGACTTGAAAAAATTTTGGGCAGATTGTGGAGGGCAATAATAGTGCCGGTCCAAGAACGCATGTAAATATCATCTCCTTTATCTATTCCATAGCTCCAATACCCTTTTCTCCACATTCAAGTTCCTCTAGCAAGTTCTCACACAGTGATTCAGAAGGAAGGAATGAAATCAATGGCGGACAACGTTAGTTTGGGGCGCCTTATAGATATAGTGGAAGAGAGACACCCTTCCCAACGATGAGTTTTTGTTCCCAAATTTACTCCAGAACGGATGACAATGAAGATTCAAATCAAGAGAGCCACCAAGTTGACGACAGTCCATGGCATGATCTTGCATTGGGAAATCAGTGAGAGTCAGATTAAGGTTAGGAGTGGAGATTTCTCTAATCTATATTTTAGCTTCTCACTATGACATCACATTAGACCCTTTAATATGTATGGAAACCTTTCTGAATTTGATTCGATTCTGTGTTGTAGAAGCTATGTTTCAATTTGAGACACTTTTCGCATTGTCGTTGTTTCCATCCATTGAGGTTATAATAGTTCATCTCATAGCTCATGATATTTGCACTTAAAAGCTTACCAATATTCATTCTATAGTTGTGATTTGGGGAAAAAAAAGTTCCTCCAGCAATCTGAAGTTTTGAGGCACGACAGACACTAGATCCTCCTGACTCTTAAGCCAAGCATCATGAGTAGAGGAAGCTATGCGGGGATCCCTGATAGATTTTGTGAAGAAGAGGTCGATTTGATTGAGCAATCAACCCACTGATGACAAGGAGGCCAAAGATGGAGTTTAGATATTTGAGAATGGTTATCTGCAAGTTAACAATGGAGAAGAGAAGAAGAAATTTCAATTGGACAATAAATTTTTTATAATAGTTATTTTGACCTTTTCAATTTTTTACGTTGTTTGGCTCATTAATTAAATAAGGGTATTATGGTACAGTTACTCATTTCCATCAGTTTTAACATAAATCGTCCATTTTTCACATTAATCCATAACACAAGGGGGTTATTTGAATATTATAAAATTACGAGGTTGTAGAAAGGAACACGCACAAACCACAAGGAGCTAAATTGGAATTTACCCAACTATTTTTTAATTCATCACACACTGCCTAGAGAAAGGGAGCATTGATAGGGGGAGTGAAAAATTAGAGTGAAAACCCAAAGTGACTGACGAGGCAGTTATAAAAAGACAAACTGATACCCTAACCAAATGATGAGTGAACCCTAATGGATAATGGATTAGTTTGTCATGCCACGTCAGTCACTTTGGGTTTTCATTCTAATTTTTCACTCCCACAATCATTACTCAGAGAAAGTAAGTACATAATTGCCAAAATTGCTAGCTTCTCTCATGGCTATTTCGGTATTTCCCAATGAAAATCTAGGCATACTTTTATATCATGGCAGAAATAAAGTTGAATTCTATTTAGAGATGGCTCAAAAAACAAGTCTTAAATTATTAGAATAAAGCTCTAAACACCTAACCATACGAGTGAAAATTACATTTAGAAGTGTGCTTTTTTCCTTTTGTCTCCACATCCTTTTAGTAGTCAATCAACCCAAAAAATTACTTTATCACCTTGAGATAATACTATCAAATTTCCTATGTGGCTCTAATGAACAACACAACAAGTTCCCTTAGATAACACGGAATGAGTTCTGCTTCCCAACTAAGAGGGAGGACTGGATTTCAGATCCTTCACAGATATCATAAAAGCTGCATCCTTTAAACTATGATTGAGAGATTTAGAGAACAAAAAACTTTGTGAAAAAAAAATATAGAAGCTAAATATTATAAAGATGACTGGATGAACATCCGATGTCAATCATAACAAAAAATTAAACTGAAAAAATGAGATGATTAAAGTGGCAAGACAAGTAGAGAATCATATATATCTTAAAATTAACAATGAGAAAGCAAGCTTCTGGTGAGAGACTTGGGTAGGTGATTGATTGGTACTTAAATAAACTATTTTATTCCCTTATTCACTTTATTTTTTCACTTATTTTTTAGTATATTTCTATCATTTATGGTTGTTTCTATATTAAATGTAGTTTTCGTAACTTTGGAGAAGCCAAATCTACAAAAAGGTGCAAAAGCATGAAAAACGGGCATAAATGGATAAAAAAGATTGATTTCGGCATGATCTGATAATCAGTCACACAATGAAAGAAGGACCATAGAGTGATCAGAGCTTATTTCACGCAGTAGAAGCTTAACATTCAGAGAAGAGGCCAAAAACCTTGAGCAAGCAGCGTGAGGGAGTTGCCTGTCACGCTGTAGAAATGTCATTAGTAGATTCACAACGTGACCAAGACTCTCATTATGCAAAGTGCATGCCGAGCGAAGAGGGTAACCGAGGACCAAGAGACACCAAGTGTGTTGTGCTAGAGCAAGACTTGAATGATTAAGACGTGGAAGTGCACATTGGTGTAGCCGCATAAAGTAATTACGCTATGTCCAAAAGGCTAGGATTCCCACAATGTGGTTATGACCTATAACCACGCCATAAAGAGGATGCGCCCAGTGATAAAGTGAAGTGAGTGCAGGTAGCAAGTAGAAGTTGAAAACACAAGCCAAGTCTAAATCCTCCAGATTAGGCCAACAACACCATAGGCATAACCAATGACATGGTCATGCCAAGTGTACACACCATGCAGGTCTGCAAGCGACCTGGGTAGCCTTTAGCAGCAACATCAACAACTTCAGCTTAAACTCAGTAGCGTGACTAGTGAGACGATTGTGCCGTGGAACGATACACAATGTGACTGGCATGTCAGTCACGTCTGATGACTTTGGCAACTGTACTTTCATACTATTTGTCTTCCTTTTCAATTTTAGTCCTTATTTTTATGAATTTTATTTTCAAAATGTAATTTAAACTTTATATTAGGCCATCTTACAAATCTTTATGATATAATATCCCAAAAGAATTTTTATGATATAATTTAAACTTTATGTTAGGTTATTTCATATAATATTCCTGTAATGCAACCTATGGTAAATTCGAGCATGATGAACTATTATCTTAAGAAAGTTTAAACTCCTCTGAATTTTCTGATGATTTAGTGTTGGTAGTGTCGTTTTTGCTACCAAATTAATTACCTACTTCAAAATATAGAAATTAGTATAGTGAAAGTAGGGTCGAATCTCACGAGGAACGGAGTACCATCTATTCTAGTTAATTCAAAGAAATTTGTCACAAATAATTATTAAGAACCAAGAGAAATAAACAAAACTAATTAACAAAAAATAATATATTAAAACACACAAGAAATTAAAGCTCTCAACGAGCAAATCCACATTAATTAATTATCAATCGATCATAGATTCAATGATTAATTAATATTAACAAATCAATCAGTAATAGACTATCGAGAACTGCCTCCGACATAGTCCAATTCTTCAGTACTTAATTGATAATTAACAAGAGTTCGGCTAAATTAATTACTTCCCTAATGAAGGCACAACCGGGTTGGAACCGACCAACACCTAATTTAATGTTTCAACAGCATTATTAAAAAGAAGAACCCAATTCTAATAGTTTGCAATCAGTTGTCAGCATGTCACAAATTACTAACCAATTATTCCCATCTACCTAACAGTAGTTGTATCACTAATTAATCATATCTATTAAATCCAGAGAATTAATCGGAGATTAATTGGCACTGCTCAGATTAATTAGATTTGATCATGATTTAATTAATCTAAATATAAGCGCTATGCACCAAAAACTCTTGAAACTCATCAAACATTAATTTATTATGAATACTTAGGTCTCATAATTAAAGAATAATTAATGATTCATTACTTATGCTGGACAAACAAACTACTCACTAAACATAACTACACGAAGATAAATAACAACTATAGAAAACATAATAAGATTAAACTAAAGAAAAGAAGAGTAAAACTTAGTCTGCCAAAACTTTACCTTTCATCTGACCATAAAAAAGAGAATCCTAAAGTAAGAACTAAATTACTGCGTAAACTACTCTATAACTAAACTAAACTAAATTAAACTACTACTAACTAATTACTAACTACTATTGACTAAAACTCTATTACTTACTCTCTTTATTCTGAATGGTCATTTCCTCTTCATATAGAAGAGAAGTTTATTAAGTTATCTAATAACACACTCAACCAATAAGGAGAATAATATTGGTTTTTAAATTCTAACTCAAGATAATAAAGTTAATGCCACATGCGGCAATTGATGCATGCAAGCCTTTTAGATAATGAGCTTCATTATTCTTCAATTCTTCAAATTGGAAATTCCCAAGCAAATCATCTTCTTCCATAAATTGAATTATTTCAAATCAAAACAATCTTCTCTTTCCAAAACTCTCCACCATTTTTACTTTTTCCAAATCAAGATAAGGAAATCTTCTTTTTCAAATTTTTTTCAAAATCTTCAAGATAACTTCATATTTGGCCTATTTCCTTATCTTTTTAGCACAAACCGCTAAATCTACCAATCAACTAGAATCCTGCAATTAAACACCTAATCAGTGAAAATTTATTCAAATTATTCTATAATGAACTCATAAATAATATAACATAAAACGTATTCATCAAATCCTCACACTTAGACAATGCTTGTCTCCAAGCATTTAGATAAGAAACATAAACATAACAATCAAAATTAAAGAAAACAAAACTATCCAACAAAACTATCCAGACTTCTACAAATCAAATATTACCCAAACAAATTGGAATTCAACCTTTAATCCACGTTCTCAATCCAGTGTGTAAAATTCATGTATAGTCAATTTCTTCCAAGTCAAAATACAAAAATTGAGTTAGCTCTCCAGGATCACTCTAAGCACACAAAGATTTGACAATATGGGTTCATCCACTCATCATAGATTGTACAAAGAAATATTACCATGAATTTGCAAAGATGTCAAAAGATCACCACAAAATCAAAATCAAACATGAATCAAAAGGTCTTTTATACATGTGGTAATAGGGTTAGGGTAAACAAGGTGGGGTTAAGAAAGATAGATTAAAAGGCTAAGAATATATAAAATCAAAGTGCAATGCAACTCAACTTAGCATTTGCCACACTTTGACTGTATCAAGCAGAATACTACATTCTTGTGCTCTTATTACATATTTTTCTTCCAAATCAAGCATTTTTTTCTCTTGCTATTTTTTTTTCTTTTTATTGCCACCGTCTAGGCCGACAACACATTCACACAGAATACTACATTTTTTCATTTTTTTTATTGTCCCAAGTACTTTATGGGCAAACAGCGGACGTCACAGTTTTAAACTTCAAAGAACATGCTGAAACATCTTCATTCATTGAGACTTAAACACATATTTTTCTCTTGTCAAACAAATGGGGAATAAATTACACATCTCATTATTTAGTTGCATGCACATTGGGGGGGATAAAAGCAAGTTAAAAAGGTCTTGATTAATATTTATGGTAGTTTAAATACAACAAGAAAAGGTTAAGGCTCAAATGGACTAACTAGGGATAATTTAAGGGTAAGAATGAAAACTAAAGTCAAAATTGGGTAATCCTAAATGCCTTTATCATATTCATATATAATTTCAACATTACGGTTCACCATGTACAACAAAGCAAATTTTGTAATTCATCCAAGTATAATTAACACTAAATAAAAAAATATTCAATTAAGCATAGAAAAAGTGGTTGTTGCGTGCTTGGCTCAAAACCTCTCTTTAAGTAGGCAAAAATAAACTCAATTCCATATATTCGTCTTTCTTGGAAACATATAAAGACATACATAAATCAAACACAATAGATCATCCAAACTTTCATACACATTCTAATTTGCTTAAGTAATACCCAATAAGTAAAAAAGTTTGGAATACAAAAACACAAACTATTTTTACACAAAAATTGAAAAATAAAATATTTTTGGATTTTTTCTTTTCTATTTTTTTGGTTTTTTTTTCTGAAACAAACTCATGCTATTAAAAATAGAAACTAGACTAGACATACAAATTGAAAAAATAAAAGACTCAGTGAAAAATAAAAAACTCACATAAGACTCAATAAACATAAACACACATAATTCTTCCAACACTTAAACCTCACTTGTCCTCAAGCTAGAGAAAGGGGAAAACAAAATAACAAGAAAGAAATCAAATAACAACAGCGACAAAAATAGAAAATAAAACAATAACAAAGTCTAGGGAGACAAGAAAGTAGCCTAATATAGGGAGTTGAGGACCATATGAGCAAACGATGGATCAAAAATTAGATAAGGACAATATTGGAAGCATTGACTTTTGCAAATTCAAAAGATAATTTAGAGAGAAGTTGAGTGTTATCAGCAATTCCAAAAGTCATAATAGATACCAATAAACGCAAATCAATTACCTTTTAACAAAGATCAACAACGCCTACAGAAAAAATACGGCTCGAAGAGGGATATATTAACTCAAAAAGCATAATAATCCCATGTGCATCAGTAAAAATCAAACCAGAAGTGGACAAAAAGATAAGCCAATTGAGTTGGCTCAACAAAAATTTGTCCAAACAACACTCAAAGAATTATATGAAGAGTTACGAGACACAAAAATAGCAATGAAATGGCTCCAAGCCAAATGGCGGTCTTCATAAGTTAAAATTTGGTTCCACAAAGAAGAAATTTAATAACCTAGATGAAACTTATTACTATGACACATAGCCTACAAAATAGCAAGTGCATAGGTAGTGGCCATGGGTGTATGATCCTGCCTACCAAACAATGTATATGCAATATACCTATGGTATAACATAAGATGAGAGTCACTTAGAAAATGCACTTTGGACCGAGAAGGAACATAAGAATGGGGTCACGATGAGCAATTTCAATCCAAAATTTCAAAGTGGGAACTAATATGGATAACCCAATATGAGTAAACAACTAAGAATCAGAAGTTATCATGGTGGAGTCCACTTTACCTAACAACCATATGTGCAAATTGAATCTGGAACACAAATAAACAAATAGTAAAATTATTGCAAGAAAATTAAAAGGAAAACATTGAAGGCTAAAATTATATATATATATATATTGGGTTGCCTCCCAATCAGTGCTTTTGTTTAAAGTCCATGGCTAGACCAATTATTGCCAAACTCAGTAAACTAGTGGCGAAGGCTCTGAAGGTGGGCTTTGGGAAGGTACATCTTTTATGTAAGTCAGAGTCTCTCCTAGAATTGTCTTATGCCTTCTTTGATTCCAAATTAACTTTTTCATTGGTTTTGGGTGAGATTCTTATGTATGATCATGTCCAGCGTCTTTCCCTCTCTCAAAAGTATGAACTTTAGCTGTTCAACCAAGGAGTTAAGTCTCAGATCTGGGTCTTGAAAAATGGGTGGAAAAATTTTATCCGCAAGATCCCGTATGGGCATACAAGAGTATTCTGGTTTGCTTGGCAAAATCTCTGGCAAATGCCGTGACAGTGTTTCATCCCTAATTTTCTCCTCATTCAATCCTTTAACTTCAGAATTTGATTCATTGCAATCGTCTAGTAATGTATCCTAGATAATAGTCGGTATGTTTTCACTTTCTACCAATAGTCGGTATGCTTTTCCTTGGTTTTAGGTGAGATTCTTATGTATGATCATGGGCAGCGTCTTTCCCTCTCCCAAAAATATGAACTTTAGGTGTTCAACCAAGGAGTTAAGTCTCATATTTGGGTCTTGAAAAATGGGTGGAAAAATTTTATTCGCAAGATCCTGTATGGGCAAATAGGAGTATTCTGGTTTGCTTGGCAAAATCTCTGGCGAATGCTGTGACAGTGTTTCATCCCTAATTTTCTCATTGTTCAATCTTTTGACTTTAGAATTCGATTCATTGCAATCGTTTGGTAATGTATTATAGATAACAATCGGTATGTTTTCACTTTCCACCATCGTTTCATCCATGGAATGTTGGGTTTTTCAAGCAAATGTGTCTTTCTTAAATTTTTAAAATGTACTAATTGCCTCAAGACAAAGAACATCTATCTCCACTTTGTTGAAGATGGTCAAGGTGTCACTCATATCACCGACTTTTGCTTTCTTCGCTAACCTGCGAGGAAAGGGAGAAAGAATTTTAATATAAAAAATAGGTGTATTTAAATCATATTTTAGCTCATATTTTTTAGATTCTTCTGTTGGAGTAAACAATGCAACAATTTCTGAACTATTGGATTTTTTCTTCTATACGTCAGCTGTAGGTTCCATTCGCTGTCTCTTGTCAATGTCATTTGACTTACATTTTCATCTAGACTAACATGCACTTGTGATGGGAGGTTGCCTTAATTTTCTTTTAATGTGATAAATCTTGTAGTTAATTAAGTAATATTGTTACTCAATCCATTAAAGTCTCCCTTAATTCTTATCGCATCTCTTGCACACTCTTCCGAAAAGCTTTAGTGGAGTTAGCCATTTGTGCAGCCATATCTTTTAGTGATTTCATCATAGTGGTTATTGCATTGGTTTGGGCGAATGAAACCATTGGTTGTTGCTGTAGTTACCATGTCCATGGTGAAGGTGGCTGGTACGCCATATCCCTATAGTTGAAGTTTGGGTGGTTTCCCTATGTCTCACAATTATATGTGTAGGAATAAGAATCGTAATAATATGGGGGTTGAAAATTCTCGACTGTATTGAACTGTGTGAGTTGATACTCCTGATTGAATAGGCATCTATAGGTTGGATCCCAAAATCCTATCATATTTTTCTCTTAAGTGGCAGCCTCAAGATCTGATTTTGATTGAGGTTTGTATGAGCAAACAGAATAGTTGTTTCAGAATCAAAATTAGTTCCTTGGTGTCTTTTCTTCGTCTTCTTAATCTGTGTGCTAGTTTTGTTCAATACCTGATTCAAATGACACATTAGGATTAAAACATATTTGGATAAACATCAAGGAAGAAAGAAAAAAATGAATTAACTAAAAAAAATAGTAAATTGCCGTTCCCCGGTAACGACGCCAAATTTGGTAGTGTCAATTTTGCTACCAAATTAATTATCTACTTCAAAAGATAGAAATTAGTACAGTGAAAGTAGAGTCGAATCTCACGAGGAACGGAGTACCATATATTCTAGTTAATTCAAAGAAATTTGTCACAAATAATTATTAAGAACAAGAGAAATAAACAAAACTACTTAACAGAAATTAATATATTAAAACACACAAGAAATAAAAGCCCGACAACAAGCAAATCCACATTAATTAATTATCAATCGATCCTAGATTCACTGATTAATTAATATTAACAAATTTACCAGTTATAGGCTACCGAAAACCGATTCCGACATAGTCTAATTCTTCCGTACTTAATCGATATTTAACAAGAGTCTGGCTAAATTAATTACTTCTCTAATCAAGGCACAACCGGGTTGGAACCGATCAACACCCAATTTAATGTCTCAACAACATTATTAAATAAAAGAACTCAATTCTAATAATTTGCAATCAATTGTCAGCATATGTCACCAAATTACTAACCAATTATTGTCGTCTACCTGACAGTAGCTTTGCCACTAATTAATCACATCTATTAAATTTAGAGAATTAACAGGAGATTAATTGGCACTGCTCAAATTAATTAGATTTGATCAGGATGTAATTAATCTAAATATAAACGCTATGCACAGAGAACTCTTGGAACTCATCAAACATTAATTTATTATGAACACTTAGGTCTCACGTTTAAATAACAATTAATGATTCAATACTTATGTCGGATAAACGAACTACTCACTAAACATAACTACACGAAGACAAATAACAAGTATAGAAAATATAATAAGATTAAACTAAAAAAAAGAAGAGCAAAACTTATTCTGGCTAAACTTCGCCTTTCGTCTGACCATACGAAAGAGAATCCTAAAGCAAGAACTAAACTACTGCTTAAACTACTCTACAACTAAACTAACTATATTGCTACTAACTACTATTGACTAAAACTCTATTACTTACTCTCTTTATTCTGAATGGTTGTTTTCTCTTCTTATAGAAGAGAAGTTTATTAAGTTATCTAATAACACACTCAACCAATAAGGAGAATAATATTGATTTTTAAATTCTAACTAAATATAATAAAGTTAATGCCACATTTGACAATTGAGGCATGCAAGTTTTTTAGATAATAAGATTCCTTATTCTTCTTTTCTTTAAATTGGAAATTCCCAAACAAATCATCTTCTTCCATAAATTGAATTCTTTCAAATCAAAACAATCTTCTCTTTCCAAAACTCTCCACTGTCTTTACTCTTTTCAAATCAAGATAAGAAAATCTTCTTTTCAAAATTCTTTTCAAAATCTTCCAGATAACTTCATATTGGCCTCTTTCCTTATCTTTTTAGCACAAACCGCCAAATCCACCAATCAACTAGAATTCTGCAATTAAACACCTAATCACTGCAAATTTATTCAAATTATTCTATAATAAACTCATAAATAATATAACATAAAGCGTAGTCATCAAGTGTTCGTGAATTTTTGACTTTGAGTTAGCTTAGCAATGCTTCTGAAATCATTTTTTCTGTGCTCGTTGTCACACTTTTGCAAATACAAGAGTTCTCCCTATTAGCTTGTAAATTCTAGAATGGGAGAGCTACCTTGTGTGTTTAAATGCTATGGCTGTTGGGTAAAAATGTGTTATGAATTGAAATGTTGTTTAAAGCATGAGACTCACGCTTGCTGTAATCATTTAAAATTTGATATGGCTTGAATATTTGCAATGAATATCTTGAATTGGTGAGTAGTAATCCAAGCTTAACTTTGTGAATTGATTGTAGGTGCATAAGAAATGGCATGAAGTTGACAATTGTGTTTTGTGTGAAATTGAGTGATCTAGAAAGAAAGTGTTCATAATGTGGTCATACCATTGTGATAGTGAATGACGTGAAAATTGATTGGCATGTCTGAATTGGAGTGTGTGTAGGAAACATTTGAAACTGGGAAGGTGACAGAAGATCCGAAATGTTTTACGTTAAAAAGGTAAATTATTATTAATAGGTATCCTCCGAGTAATTGACAAATTAAAATTTTTTTCCAGAAGTTATAGAACAAAGTTATTTCACAAAAATTCTTGTGCGATCGTCGCATGTATGTAATGGGATTAATGACACGTCTTCACGCACACTTATAATGCACTTTACGTATAAAGGATCATGATTGGCATAACGTATGAAATATGAAGTTTAAAGGCATTATGATTGGCGTGTAAATAGTTCACGTATAAATTATCAATTTAGAATTCTAATAGCATTTTGATTCACATGTAACGTGTAAATATGCACGTATAAATTATCAATTTAGAGTTCTAATAGCATTCTGATTCACGTAATGTGCAAATATTCGCGTATAAATTATCAATTTAGAGTTCTAATAGCATTCTAATTCACATATAACATGTAAATATTCGCATATAAATTATTAATTTAGAGTTCTAATAGCATGCTGATTCACATATAATGTGTAAATATTCGCGAATAAATTTTTAACATAAGCATAATAATTTTTAACGTAATAAATTTTATTTTTTTCACTTTAGCGTGTATTACAATTCGCGTATAAATTTTCACATTAGTGTAAAATTTCTAACGTAACAAATTTCACGAAATAGTTCGCGTATAAATTATTAATGTTAGAGTTCTAATAGCATTCTGATTCACGTATAGCGTGTAAATATTTCATGTATTCGCATATAAATTATCAATTTAGAATTCTAATAGCAATTTGATTCGCGTATAATTTTACATTATTATAGTAATAATTTTTAACATAACGTGAAAATAGTTCGTGCATTCGCATATAAATTATCAATGTTAGAATTGAAATTATTGACACTTTATCCGTAAATAAATAAATACGCTCGCGTGATAGGTCGCATATATGCTACAGTTTCATAGGAGATCTCCTCAATTTATTTAGGGTTATCTTTAATTTACCCCCATGAAAGATGATCTATAATCAATTTGCACCATTAAAGATTTTTATTAGCACTTTGCACCGATAAGGATATTCTGTTACTATATTTAAATGAAAAGTTTAAATTTTGCCTTAAAAAAAATATATTTTTTTAATTTTTTTATATTTTAGACTATTTTACCCTTAAATTTAATTCTCAAAATCTTGTCCTACTTTATCATCATTTTATTTTCTTTTTGCTTCATATATACTTTAACAAATTAAATTTCTTATTATTATTTTAAATAATAGAATAATATATAAAATCTTACTAAAAAAATTAAATTTTGGATACGGTTTACTAATTTTTTATAATTTGTTAACTATTTTTAATGTACTTGGTCAATAAAAACCTCATATGAATTATTTAATTTTTTTGGAAGGTAATAAAATAATACATACTTTGTCCAATTTTTTTAATTCTTTAATAAAAAATTAATGAAACATTTTATTTTACCACTCTGATATCTATATATTTTTAATTTAGAGTGAATGATTTTTTTATTAAATTTATTAAGTATAAAAGATGTCTCTATTAGGAAAATATATATTTATAATAAATATACACCTTACAACTAATAAGCAAATAATCATTTTATTTATTTATTTATTTTGTCATTATATAATTTTATTATGTTGATTACATTACTTTAATATATATAATAATATGATAAAAAAAATTTAAGATATTAAATCAATGCTTTAAATTGTCAATAATACAAATAAGCTAAACAATCATATTATAAAGACACAACAAACTAAAATGAGTGAAAAAATTCATAAATTACAAGAAACATGACATATTTATTTATATAAAAGAAGATGAAATAAATGGAAAAGAAAAAAAAAAGATGAAAAAAATAAACAAGTATCTTAATTTGTTAAAAAAAATTGATCAAATATTTTATGCCTCAAACTAATAATATTTAAGTATTAATACAAAATTATGGAGTAGATAAATTGAAATTAATGTTTAAATATAGAGAAATGATAGGGGGAGTGAAATTCTGGAATGAAAAATTGGAGTGACTGACGTGGCAGTGATAAAAAGACAAACTTATCCCTTACCCATTAGGGTTCACTCATCATTTGGTTAGGGTATTAGTTTGTCTTTTTATCACAACCATGTCAGTCACTCCAATTTTTCACTCCAGAATTTCACTCCCCCTGTCATTGCTCTTAAATATAAGAGGGACAAATATAATTTAATTTATTTTTTATTGATGGATAAAATTGTCATTTAAAATTAATAATTAATGATGTTATCAATTAGCATCTTTAATTGATAGTCAACGGTGCAAAGTGTTAATAAATATATTTTATGGGGGCAAAGCGATTAAATGTCATGGGGATAAATTGAAGATAACCCATTTATTTATTACATTGATGTGCACATATATAATTTGTTCGTGCAAGATTCAATGTGTTCGGGCTTCCAAAGGAAAATTTTGAGGGGAGTGACATTTTTCTAAATATAATACGAAAAAATATTTTCCTTTTCAAAGAGTTATACTACTCTTGTAGTAACAAAATAAAAGCAAGATCTCCTTATACTATTCTTTACTATTACTCCTCTTTTTTTCATTTTTGAAAAACTACATTGTGACGGGGAAATTTGGAGCGAACCTCTATCCATTCATTAATTACAAAAGAAAATTACAAGGAGAGAGACATACCAATTTAATTACCTCGAATTATTGCATGATTAAGTTAGAAAACAAAAACGACAAATGAAAATAAAATTCAATATTAAATAAAATTAGGATAAGTGATCCTAGTAATCCCTTTAATTTGGGTACATCTCATTTTTTATTTGAGAAGTAATATTTTTATTCATCATTTAAAAGACATAATTTTGGTATTAGTTAGTTTCCTATTGAACGAATTCACTATAATTCCATAAAAGTGACATAATTAGAATTCCATAAAAGTAAGAATCACGGTGTTAAGATTGATTGAACCATCTTCACAGGAGTTTTTGTGTTTGAATATACACCATTCAAGATGAAATTAATAGTCTCTAAGGGCTTGTTTGGTTGGCAGGAAAGTAAAATTTAATGGGAATGTGATTCTTGGGATTTTAATTTTGAGGAAAATGAATATTTTTCCTGGTCATCTGATTCCTAGGAATTTAATTGTGAGGAATCTGAATACTTACCCTGTGTTTGGATAGATTTTTAAAAAGTTAGTATGATTCTTATTTCATTATTTGATTTAAATTATTGAACCAAATAATGTTATTTGAATTCCATTGGTGTGTTATACTTATACATAACCATTTATATAGTTTTATTTTAAATCATATCATGAAACGTAATTATATATTTTTACCTTATAATAAATGTTTTAATATTATGTTTTATATTTTCATCATTGTAAAAATTATCATTTTTAATTTAATTAAATAATTAAGCTATTAACTACAACTTATAAAAAAGTGTTAAAATAAAAAATTTTCTTTGTAAATATTATTAAAAAAAGAATAGTTGATTAAATAAATGAAAATTAATTTTACAAATTAATATTAATAAAAATAGCTCAAATTTATTAAACAGTAATTATTGAAAATTAATTAAGTAAAAATATGATAGAAAAAGTCTAAAGTAACATAAATACAATTTTGAGTTTTTAGAAAAAATATATAAAGCCCCCATAATGTTAATAATTTTAATAATAAAAAAATAACATACCATCCATTTATTTAACTCTTTTTACATTGAATTACCTTTTTAAAGTCAATATAAAGACATTTAAAACTACTAAAATTTTAATTTCATTTAAGTAGTAAAGTCAATAAAAAAATATCAAACTAAAAATAAAATAAAATTATTTGACCAAATGAATTAGACTTTAGCATAAGAAGAATATGAAACCCAAAATATAAATAATAAATATAAACAAAAAGCTACATAGTCAAAATCATCAAGAGAGGAATCAGAATACCAACTTTTAAAGATGATTCATAATCCTAGAATCTTGCAGTTATTTTCCTTGGTTCAGGATTCGTTTTACTTTCCCTGCATGAAACAAACGCATGAATTTAATAATTAGGAAAATGATTACTTTCCCAATTTGAAACAAATACAGGAATCTGGAAATTAGGAAAAAGATTACTTTCCCAACTCAGATTCCCTGCCAACCAAATTTGCCCTAAAGGTATTAGTTATCAAATAGATCAAAATGAATACTTAGCCTCTAATTAATGGAGTGTAAAAGCCATTTAACAATTACGAACAAGTGGAACGAAGATATTGAAGACCATCATAAAAAATCACTGTTTGATGTCGATATCCGAAATTTTACCATGTTGCCTTAATAGTTAACATTTGAATAATTAGTATACCATAAGAAGTAACATCATTCAAGAAACTTAACAAAGAAGAACAATCTAATCATTAACAATAAAAGTATCAAAGTTCTAATTTATTTCGTATATATATAAAGCAGAGAAACTCAAGCATACAAAACTTCTCAATTGGGGAAAATCATGCAAATACATGCATTACTAATTATTTCAATTACAAGCTGTTCTTTTGTTGCATTGATTAACATTCAAACCCTCTAAAACAAGCTTAATGGCATCATCAGTATTAACGGTGAAAACAGCGAATGGTGATTGAACTGGAGGCGGATCATCGAAGACCTTTTTGCAATCCTCAACTGAAATCAAAGCTTGCCCAAGTCGCTTGTTGTAATCTAAGTAATTGTCACGAGTGAGAAGCGTCCAGTCTATGTTGTCCAGAGCTATATTAGCCGTACTGAAATCTTCATTACAAATGTCCAGGCGACGCTTGAGATCAGTTCCTGGATTGTTTCTAAGAGAATTACCGATCTTTGTGATGGTTGTAAGTGTAAAAGTTATGGCTCTGGAATTGAGTATTTGTAGCCAACCTTTGGCATCTGTCTTCAATCTTCCAGTGCCGAATGAATTAATGGTTTCAAAACAAATACTAGAAAAACTTGTCTTTTGACAAAACGATTGGAAATCACCGGCCGGCTGAGGATGGCCAAGGGAGAACAGTGCAACAAAAATTGCAAGAATAAAGAAAAGTTTGTAATGAGCCATTTTTTTTTTCTCAAATTTAGTAGTGATTTTGATTTTGGACCTTGGAATATATAGGTGTTAAATTTCCTTTTCTTTGGTGATTTGATTAGCTAATTAATTGAATGCAAGAATCAGACAACGGAAAATGGCAAAACAAAATCCTTTCCTTTAAGAATGATTCATTCAATATTGATGGAAAGTTAGTTATTAATCGAATTGATTAGAAGATACAAAATTCATTCAATTATCCCTTGAAAATGTCAGCAAACTACATGAATAGGGGAAGTGATCTTGTAGGCACAGATTTGTAAAACTTGGAAAATTTTGTCTAGATACTTAATTAAAACGTATGAGATATTATTTGATTTTGTTTCCATACTCAACACGGAAATCTCTCCCTCAATCATAATAATTTTGTAGTAAAATTTTTATCATTCCAATATTGAAGTTCGGAAATTTGGGAAATATTATTTCCTTAATTCCTTCTTTCTATTTTTTTTTTTTGGTAGTTATGACTTTATTATGACAAGAGAATGAGATATTCCTTTTATTTTTATTAACAGCTACTAAATAATGTAAATTACATATTTTGGTTACAATAAAGCATGAAGATTAAAAATTATAATTATAATAAACAATACCTCAATGAACTTTTGTCTTCATGCTTGAATGCTACTGCCTAAAAGTTTTCTAAAAAATTATGTGTGTATGTGTGTTCATTCTCTTATTTGTCATTTCATTTTGCATTAGGATTTCAAAACTGGGATTAATAAAATGAAAAAAAAAACACAAAAACTCATGTAAAATTGATTCATATATAAGTTGTATTTCATATATAAAATGGACAATTAATCATCACTGAAATCTTGATTCTAATTTTATTTCACTTTTATCGTGCATTGAAATTGCTATTAATTCGATGTCGAATATATGAACCCGATTTATAAGCAACCAACATAAAAGAAAAAGCTGAAAGGAAAAACAAATAGAAAAATATATTACAGTGGATGGTTTATAATTAGAGAAAATGCTTGAAATAAGCAATAAAATTTATCAAAAAATTCAACAAAAGAAAAAATAGGCATGTAAGGGGGCAAAAATGAAGTATACTTTAAGAGTATTGTATTTGTTTTTTTTTTTTATCAAGAAACACAACATCCGGTTGTAATCATATCCACATGGTAAAATTACACTGAGTCGAAAATTTTTTGCTTCTTCAGCAGCTATTCTATGATTGAACATGGAGTTGAGAATATGAAAACATAATAATTAAAAATTAAGTTAAATTACAAAATACCCTGTGTGGTTTGAAAATTTTCAAATTACTTCTAGTTTAAAAACCTACAAATTATTTTCCCATAGTTTGAATTTTTTTTATTTCAAAAAATGTGAAAAAATCTATGATTTTGGGAAAATACTTAGTGTAATTTGGTTAAAATCAATAATAAAAAGGTATACCTATATATTAGATCATATAGATTTTAAAAAGTAAAGTATTTCAAATCCATGTATTTCGTATGTTGTTTAAAAAAAAAAACTAAAACACAAAGAAGTAAAGTGTAGGTTTTAAAATCATATAGGGCAATTTTAAAACTTTTCAAACTGCAAGGGGGTCTTTTCTAATTTGTCCTAAAAATTCCAACAACTTTTATTCCATTATGTGGGATCGGTTACATAGATCATACTTTGTCCTCGTATTCTATTCATATACATGTTTTCATTAATATTTAAGTATTATATCTTTTTGTATTATTTCTTTCCAATTCTTTTTAACTCGTTTCCTTTTAATTTGAGTTAATATTTATCTATTTTCTACACTTACGTTGTATTTAATGGTCTCTTATATATATGTCTAAATTATTTTAAACATGTTTTTCTCATTTATTGGATCTATCCCCACTTTCTTTATAAAGAATTCATTACCTATTCTATATAATCTATATGTCCACATATTTATCCTAATATTTTCAATTTCGTTACCCTCGTTTTTTTTATTCATACTCATACTTAGTCATCAATATTTTGATCCATAAAGCATTGCAGGTCATATGGATATTTTCTAAAATTTTTCTTCAATTTCAATTATACTTTACGATCACAAAGTATATAGAATTCAGTTTTCCATTTGTTCCAACTTGCTTGAATTCTATATCTAATACCTTTATAAATTTCATCATTTTCTTCAATGATAAATACTAAATATTTAAAACACTTACATTCATTTAATTCATACTCACCAATTTCACATTTATTCTATTATTACTTTTTTTATTACTAAAGTGATATTCTATATATTCGATTTTATGTTTACTTATGGTAAAACTTTTTGATTATAATATTTTCCTTCAAACTTCTAATTTATTGTTTACTCATTTTCTTGTATCATCAAGTAAAACTACATTGTTTGCAAACAATTTACATTCAGAAATGACTTTTTGCAAATACTAATAATTTCGTCAAGTACAAAAGCAAAAAGTATATATTTAAAACAGATCCCTCATGCAAATTTATAGTATTAGGAAAATCATTAGATATCAATATTAATGTCCTTACACAAGTTATTATATCTTTAACATTTTTTATAACTCATATATAAGCTACTCTTATCCCTCTTTTTTTCAATATCCTCTACATTGCATTCCCATTGACTATATTATATACCTTTTCGAGATTAATAAATACCATTTATAAATTTTGTTTTCTCTCATTATATTGCTTACATAATTTTATTATGTATAGGTTTCATTCTAGACTTCCACAGTATAAAACTAAATTGATTATGTAGCCTTTTAGTCTCATTTCTCAATTTTGTTTCTATTACTCTCTCCCATAATTTCATATTATGACTTAATAATTTAATATCCCTATAATTTACACAATTTTGTACGTTTCCTTTATTCTAGTATAAAGGTATATATTAATATATCTCCATTGGTTAACCATATTTTTAGTTGTTAAAAAATTATACATTGAAAATTTTGTTGAGTTAAAATAATTAAGAACTTTTGAGAAAATAATTAGAATCGAGAGGGGTACTCTTTAGAGCAATTCCTTCCAAATTAATAAATAAATTAATCGATGATTTTATTAAATAAATATGTAAGAAATTTAAAAGATGATGCAGAAAAAGTAAATATACAAAAATCAATTAAAAAAAGAGCAACTTAATTTATCCAAAATTTTAATTCTTTGAAAAGGTAAAAAAAAATAGAAAAGTTAAGTTGAAAAATATTTTGATAAAATTATTAAAATGTTTTAACTAAATTGAGATGGGGAGTATATGAGTTGAGAATGTCAACGCTATATTAAAAGAAAATGGAATTCTTTCTATTCAGAAGTAGTAATCCAACTTTATTAAATATTATTCGTTCAATGATGAACCATGCAATTTGGTGACATTCCAAACAAAGGTCACTGAAGTATAAATTTACTAAAGTCAATCCCATGAGCTGGGTAGTTGGCACTACACATTAAGTGTGGTAAAAGAGTGAAAAATATAGGCAAAGAATGAAAAGTAACTAATTACAACTAAATGTTATCGATTGTAACTAACAAATACCAATGTTTTGAAAATTGGACCAAAGTGCAAATTGGACGAACTACTGTGTTATCGGGTTACTGGGTCAAATCGGTCGGACCATACGGAAAAATCGGATGACGTCACCATGACGTCATAAATAAATTTTAATTATAAACATATTAATAATTGAAAAAATATATACCCAAATATAAATGTTTACTAAATCATAACTAAAATACATAAAATTAATAAAATATCGTTAATTAATGTAAATATTAGCATTATTTAATATCAAATATAATAATTTTAAAATAAAAAATATAAAAAAATGTTTCTAAATTGTTAAAATTTTATTTTATTTGAGTATTTATTCTATCATCAAACGGTTCCAAACATAATAAATCACATATCTATTATGTATTAATTTGTTTAATTTAAATTGATTAAAATAAATGTTTAGTTTTATTCATATAAATAGTAATATGGTCACATATATGTATTGATATTGGATCTAAAATGAAAAAATAAAACATATAATTTATAGATACATAGGCCATATATTTTTAGTTTGAAAGAAATAAATTAAAGACAATATAAATGTTAAAACCCAAATTAAAGAAAGACAAGTTTAAAACTAGCGTAAGGCCCAATGTTGAAGACCCAATGGGCAAATGAAAGAAAGAAAAAAGGAAAAAAAAAAAAAGCCCACCCGGTCAAACCGGTCAACCAGGGTTTTGACCGGTTTTCTGTATTTTTGGTTTTATCTACAAAATTGTACCGAACCAAGAACCAGTCCTTGGTCAGATCGGCCGATCCGGTCCGATTTTAACAACACCAACAAATACGAGAATTTGAGTGAAGCAATCTCATTAGGCTTGTGAAATTTCAGCTGGGTAAGTCTAAATCGTATATCAATCTCATTAGGCTTATGACACTCAATTAAGCAATTTGTCATTCATACAACGGCTTTGGATCTTGTGTATCATTTAATGTATCACTTTGTGTATCACTCTCCATAAATGTTGCACGTATACTTTTAAATAATACTAAAACCCTATCAAGTGGTTAGTGAACCATAAGGGATAAGTGTTAAACACACGTGTCAAAAATCTCATAAAGTGATAAAGGAAATGATACACAAAAGTGATACAGAAGATCCATTGCTTTCATACAACCCCCGCATGTCTAAAAAGGATTGATACAAATTTCACAAACCATCAACCCCTAACATTTATGTCTACTTGTCTAGCAAGTTAGGTCGCCATTTTCATATGCTGAGGGTTTTCATGGATTAATTTTCGTTAATCTACATTCTCCATAACAGATAAGTTAAAGAGTTCTCTCAAAATATATATATATATATATATTTCACAATTTTTTATTGCATCAGTTATATTTTTCTATATCCTATCAGCTTTATCTTTAACCCAACAATTAATGGTTTCTAATAAAATTTTTATAAAAATATCTTTTTTATTTTTATTCGTCATGTCTCACCATTTAATCTTACGTGTACGACTTTTTCTTCAAATGTTTATTATTAAATTTTATAAAAAAAATTATTAACCTGTGGCGAGTTGTGATACTTTTTCCAAGTATTACCTTATAATCTTTATATAATTTTCTATCATTTTTCGAGAAAAAGAAATAAACAGTTTGTAACTTATTAAAACCGCTTTTAAATGTAATTAAGTATTTTTATTTTTTTATACAATGTATTATCTATAATCAAATGTTTTTATCTTTATTATTGATTGCAAAATCTAAAATATTTTTTATCTTTATTATTTATCTAAAATATTTATTGCCTATAAGCAAATGCTTTATTACTTGCATCTACATACCCATTTAAATTTCCATCTATTACCATTTATTTTTATTTTGATGCATTGTTTGGACTAAAACCCTTAGGTTTTTTTAAAATTTAATTTTAATTAATTCATCTAATCCTATTCGAGTGTATAACACTAATTATATTTATAGGTTGATTTTCTATAATAATTTTAAGAGTTATAATTCTTCTATTTTTCTAAATGCCCTTACTTCCTGCTATATCAATGTTGAATCCAGTATAATACTTATTCCATTCCTAATTGTATCATTTCCATTGTATCAATGTTTACATAGTATCTAAAACTTTTAACTTTTCCACTCACCTATTTAGTTTCTTGAATGTGCATAATATTTATGTGTTTCCTCCTCGCTGTGTCTACCAACTCTATGATTTTATTTGTTAAAATTTCAATATTTCAACTATTTATGCTATTTTTTATACTTGATATGATAATTTTTTTATACTTGATACGCTAATTTTTTTATACTTGATACGCTAATTTTTTATACTTGATATGCTAATTATTTTATACTTGATATGCTAATTATTTTATACTTGATACACTAATTTTTTATATTTGATACACTAATTTTTGTTATTGAATTGATACTTTTGGAATTTGGACTGAAAATTAATACACTAATTTTTGGATTGTTACTTTTGGATTAAAAATTGATACGCTAATTCTTTTTATACTTAATATAATAATTTTTTGTATTAGATTGATACTTTTTGACTAAAAATTGATACACTAAATTTTTATACTTGATACGCTAATTTTTGTAGTGATACATTTGGACTAAAAATTGATATACTAATCTTTTATACTTAATACGCTAATTCTTGGATTTATACTTTGGATTGAAATTTAATATTTGATACGCTAATTTTTGGATTGATACTACATTGCATATATGAATTCATTTTACAGGAATTTGCCCCTATATATGTATTATTATCCCTCTCATTATTGCTAGCATTTTACACTATTTTAAAATGATCTATAATCACGAGTATGACAAAATTTTACTCGAGTTATCAATATAAGGAAACTTTTCTATTTTTTTCAATTTTGAAATCGATTGTTTATAAGTGGAAAAACGACTTATAGATAAATAGAGTAACTGAATCAAAATATTTCCCAACAAAAAGAAAAAGAACATTTATTTTAGTTTTCTTAAATCACATTTTCCAATGCAAGCTTCATTTTTATCACACTCATAAATGTTTATAATTTCTAAAGTTGTATCAATGACACTGCCAAGATAACTATTTTGTGTGTAATGAAAGATTAACAGGTAGTTTATCTAGAACTTATCCACTTTGATTAACAGCCTTTTACTTGCATAAGCTCTAATTTAACTTTTGGATGAGTCTGTTGATTAAGTGATACGAAATTGAGATCATCAGTCAAGTCCAAGGAATCCAACGTGCTCATTCCAATTGTAGAAGATGAGTCCTTCATTTGGAGACCAGGAATTGAAGAAAGAGAGTGGACAGCAAGCCACGTCGCGACGTGGAGAGCCTCTGACGTTAACGTGTCATTTAGTTTTTAGGTTTTAGCCCGACGTCGCGACGTCAAGCTTCCCCCACATCTCAACGTCGGCGTGCGGCAGGTTTTTAATATTTTTTGTTTTAGTTGTTTTTGCGTTTAATTGCATTGGGCTTTATAATTAAAGTGTTCTTTAATTAATTAAGGTCCATATTTCATGTAATCCAAATCCAGTTTGTCACGGTTAGTTTAGTTTATTTATTTAGAATTACAGTTTCTTTGTAATCCTATAAAAGGCTAATATGTGTACGTATTATTCATAGTTTTGAGTGAAGAATTTTGATTGAGAAATAAAACAGCGAATGTTTTATCTTTTGTGAATTTAATTTCCTACGAAGGGTTTTCAAGCTAACAAATCTTAAGAATTGATTAGTTTGCGTAGAGCGGCTTTATCAATTGATGTGTGATTGCCAATCTACGTTGTTAGATTGTTCATTGTCCATGGATTTTATTCGAAGGTTCTGAATAGTTTTTGCTTCCGTGACATACAAGTCGGGGTTTGGAGCGGATTAAGTTTGGAATATTTAAATTATAAACTATATGATTAACATCAGTAATAAAGGAATAAACATATTGAATAAGGCTATTAACAGAAGATCTCCCAAGATAACCGTCAATTTGTAAATTAACAGTAACTTTTTTATTTATTTATCATTAAGTATAGTGGAAAATCCAATAGGATTCGTCTTCGAATTACATTATGGATTATGTGAAATAATGTATTAGATGATTGATTAATGATTGGATAGTGTACATTAACTATAATATTTGAAGGATCGAATTTAACCAAATCACAATAGGCAAAAATATATTTGGGAGGAGAGGATTGCAATAATCACACAATCTCACGTATGACACAACCATCACACAACAATAACATCCGTTAGTCCACGAAATTTCTCTAAGCCGCCGTATGACTTTTCACACAACACACCTCTTTGAGGTTTTTCTCTTCCAACTCCTCTCTTTACAAAGATCCCTAACACCCTCTATTTATAGTGTTAGAGGTTTCTTAATTCCACACTTTCCCAATTACTACCAACAACTAATTAAGAAACAAATACTACTAGGAAACAACTTTAAACTTAAGAAACAAAACAAATTAGGAAACTACTAATTAATAAAAGTTTAGTTTAATTTTCCAACAAATCCCCCTTTAAACTAAACTTTCCATATATGATTAATATCTTCAAGTTCACGTGCTTGAATTTCTTTTGCTGTTTGGATCTTGTATTTGATCTTCTTCTTTGTCTTCACATGTAACTTGAGACGAATTTTGTAGTTTCGGATCTTAAAGTCTTCAAACGTGTTTTCTGTTTCTTTTCCTTTAGCATAAAACTTCCATATATCAATATTCTCTTCTATCAAAGAATGACCAATGTAATTTCCAAGAATCAAGAAATCATATTTCTCTATTTGAACAATATTTTCAATATTATTTATCTCAACAATGTCACTTTCACCAGTGATATTTTTATCACCTTCAACCATTGATATGGTTTCTTTTTCCTCTTCAAAATAGATGATTTCGTCTTTCTCTTCATAAGTGAAATTACCAACCTCCTTTTCTTCTTTATTCACAAGAACAACAAATTCATCCACATATTCACAAACGTGAAGTTTCATTGTATCATTATCTTTATTGTTTTTGTTTAACTCAACATTAATCCCTTCAACAAAATCACACAAATATTGTTCACCAATATTGTCAATTTCTTTTTTCTCCACATACTCATCAACATGAATTTCTTGTTCTTGTTCCACCAAACAAATAATTTCTTCATTTTCTTTAATTGAATCAACACTTCTTTCTTCCACAATTTCGATAACATTATCATAACCACAATTTCCTTCCTTGAAATTTTCAATTTCTAAAGTGGATTCAATACTTGAAGATGAAGGATCAACAGTTGGTTGTTGAACTTGCTTACTTTGGTGATCATTGTTTTCTTCCTCAATATAGAAAGAAACTTGTGTTTGCCCAATTGATACCATTGACTCTTTAGAAGACCAATTTGAAACTCTTTGTTCATCCAAGATAAAATCTCTTATCACAATCACCTTTTCTGTATCCTCTATCTAACCATCCAATTTTTCATTAATTCTTTGTTCAAATCGAATTAATGAATGCTGCAATTCCTCAATATTCAATGTTGCCAAATTCTTGATCTCTATCATCAAGGCTACAAAATACTCAAACTTCAAGGGCAGTGTATTGAGAACCTTTGCAATAAAAATTTCATCTTGCAATACATGACCATTTAATTTCATCTCGTCTTTAATTGCCAAAAGACGTGAAAAATATGACTCAATGGATTCTGTCTTCTCCATTGTGCAAAGATCGAATCTTTTTTGTAATATCAACAAATTATTTTTCATGGTGTAAAGTTCAAACTTTTTTGTCAACACCAAGAAATTTTTGTGTTGAAGTGTGTCAACACCTCTATATATCTTTTCCAAAATATCCCAAGCCTTCTTCGCAGTTTTGGCCGTTGAGATTTTCAGATAAATTGATTGATCAATGGCCTGATGAATTTGGGATAATGCCATTTTTCCTTGCCTCTTTTTATCCATAGGAGCATCTTCAGATAATTCCTTTTGAACATATTGGATTAAATCAAAAGCTTCCAGATGGATTTCCATCTGATCTCTCTAATGATTATAATTTTGTTTTCCCTTCAGTTTGGGAACAACACAAATTATATTTTCCATCATGGTTAATCAATTATAACCTTGCTCTGATACCAATTTGAAGGATCGAATTTAACCAAATCACAATAGGCAAAAATATATTTGGGAGGAGAGGATTGCAATAATCACACAATCTCACATATGACACAACCATCACACAACAATAACATCCGTTAGTCCACGGAATTTCTCTAAGCCGCCGTATGGCTTTTCACACAACACACCTCTTTGAGGTTTTTCTCTTCCAACTCCTCTCTTTACAAAGATCCCTAACACTCTCTATTTATAGTGTTAGAGGTTTCTTAATTCCACACTTTCCCAATTACTACCAACAACTAATTAAGAAACAAATACTACTAGGAAACAACTTTAAACTTAAGAAACAAAACAAATTAGGAAATTACTAATTAATAAAAGTTTAGTTTAATTTTCCAACAATATTGTAATTAATTGTAGACTCGTAATTATAAGTAGATTGATTCCTTAGTTTTAGAAATGTAAAAATGTATAAATACATAATATCATTACGTATGAATGAGACATAGATTTCATCCCTTAAAACATTGTCTTCTCATGATATTAGAGCCATGGTTGAGACCAGCAGCAATGATAAAAAGAAACAAATTAGAGATAGGTCTATAATGAGATTGACTTCTATAATCTTTTGACAAATGATAATTCAAGAAATATCATCACGCAAGTTCAATTGAAAGGCAACAATTACGATGAATAGACACGAGCAATGCGGACTACATTACGAGTAAAGAAGAAATTTGGTTTCATTGATGATTCAGTGATCGAACCTTCAGATGACTCTGCAACACAAGAAGATTAGTGGACATGGAAGAGGTCATAGCCAAGAAGGACATAAGCAGTCGACTATGTTAGGAGGAAGAGGACGTGGTGGACATATTCCAGGCAATGCAACACATTTGACAGTACCTGGAAATACAACTACAGGACAAGTAATTAAAGTAAATAAAGGAGGTCCAAATGGATTGAATAGCGAACAATAGAGTTTATTACTCAATTTGTTGAACACATAGAAAGAAAGAAACCAAGGATGATTAAATGGTAAGAATAATAACATAGATTAGATAAATTGACTCTGGGATTTCTCATTACATGACAGGTAACCTACACTCAATGAGTGATATTGAATAAGTGCTCTCATGCTCGGTTGGGCTGTCAAATTGAAAACAAGTAATGGGAGAGAAAGATATTGCGGTGATGGATGGACATTTGAAATTGAATAATATGTTATATTTGCTTTATTTTAACTGCAGTTTAATTTCTATATCACAGTTAACAAAGAAATTAGATTGTATAGATCAATTTGATAAATAATCTTGTGCTTTACAAGATCTCAATTCGAGGATGCTGATTGGAATGGGTGGAACGCGGGGAGCTCTAATACTTTCTAGGCATATATTTGGTTAGAGCCTTAAAGACATGAAAATAAAATATTGTTGAACTTTGGAATCGCAAGTTGGGTCATCCTTCGGACAAAGTTATTAAACTATTGTCTGCTATTGATAGAAATAGTAATATGTGTGCTGAAAGCTGTGATGTTTGTTTCTAAACAAAACAATGTCGTGAAAATTTGTGTTTAGTCAAAATAATGCTTTCAGTGTTTTTGAAATGATTCATTATGATTTGTGGGTTCTTATAGAACTCCAACTCATTTTGGTGTTTATTATTTTTTGACAATAGTTGATGACCATTTAAGAAGTGTGTGGATCTATTTGTTGAATGCTAAAAAGGAAGTTGTGAGAACTCTTCAAAATTTCTTTGCCATGATCCATAGACAATTTAATAAAATTTTGAAAATAGTATGTATTGATGATAATGGAAGTGAGTTCAATTGCTTATCTGATTTCTTTGTTGAGAATGCCATAATGCATCAAACCTTATGTGTCAATACTTCCAACAAAATGGGTGCGTTCAATGAAAACTGTAATAAATTATATACCATGGGACCCTCACATTTTGGTTGTTTAGTTGACAAAAATGCAGCAAATTGTGTGGTTGTGTGAAAGAGATCATTTCCACAATTGCGATTGTGTGAAATGAAATGCATTTCGGCAGCATGAGTTGGAATTCTTCAGCGCATGTTTTTTCTACAGTAATTCACCTTCAACTTGCCTGTAAATACGAGGCATTGCTGAAGGTTTAAAAACATCCCAAACAGAAGCCTCTGCCTTCTAGTTTTTTCTCCAATCTTTTTCATTTAGAAATCTTCTTTCATTTCCTTTGTTTTCAGAAAGGATTTGTAGAAGTTTGGTGTTCCACTTTTGTAAATTTGTCTCCACATAATAGTGAATTTTGGCACCGCCTCCAGCCATGGACGTAGGTCACATTGACCGAACCACGTAAATCTTTGTGTCCATTGTCTTATTTATTTTTCTCGTTACTATCATCTATTCTTTTGGGCTATTAGATACAACGTGAGATTCGTTTATTCCCTAACAAATTGGTATCAGAGCCATATCTCATTTTAAATCTTTTAGCCACGATGACAGTAACTAAGACCTCTATTGAAAAGTTTGACCGAAGTGTCAACTTCAGTACATGGCAACTCAGAATGGAAGCCATTCTTATTCAAGATGGATGTGCGTTAGCACTTGAAGGGGTAGAGAATAAGCCACCAAAAATGTCGACACAAAGTTTTCGAGATCTAGACAAAAAGGCTAGATCAGGTATTATATTAAATATCTCTAACGAGGTTTTGCAGGAAGTTGCCGGTGAAAAGACAGCCAAAGGCATGTGGGACATGTTAAAGTCCATGTATATGAAAAAGACTGTGGAGAATCAGCTTTATTTGAAGCAAAAGTTGTACATGTAAAAAATGACTGAAGGTACATCTATTATCTCACATTTTGATAAATTTGATTCCATTATTTTGGATTTGGAGAATGTAGATGTTAAGATGGAAGATGAGGATCAAGCCATTTTGTTGTTATGCTCTCTTCCACAGTCATTTAAACATTTTCGTGATACCATGATTTATGGAAGAGATTCTGTCTCATATAGTCATGTAAAATCTTCTTTAAAATCTAAAGAACAAATTGATAGGAATATCACAGGAGAGACTAGTGAAAGTCAGGCAGAGGGATTAATGGTACGGGGAAGACCTGAAAATAAAAATTTTGATAATAGTGGATCCAAAAGCAGGTCTAAATCCAGACATAAAAATAAAGTTTGTAATTATTGCAAGAAAAAGGGGCACATTAAGGCTGACTGCTACAAATTGAAAAATAAAGAAAAATATAAAAATGAGCAGATTAACAGCAACACTGCCGAAGCTAGTGTAGTTGCAGATGAGAATGATGGAATTTTATTTGTAGCAACAACAAATAAAGTTAGGTCTAAAGATGAGTGGATTCTAGATTCTGATTGTTCTGGATTCTAGTGGGGTTGTTTTGATGGGCAATAATGCTCCATGTAAAGTTGTTGATAGGGGAACAATCCAGATAAAGATGTATGATGGAATTGTTAGAACACTCACAAATGTTAGACATGTTCCAGATTTGAAGAAAAATCTCATCTCGTTAGGTACCCTTGATTCTCTCGGGTACAGGTATTCGGCTGAAGATGGAGTTTTAAAAATTTCACGAGGTGCTCTTGTATTGATGAAAGCTTGCAAGTCTGGTAGTTTGTATATCTTGCAGGGATCTACAGTTTCAGGTGCTGCAGCAGTCTCCGTATCATCAGATACCGACATCACCAAATTGTGGCATATGCGATTGGGACACTTGAGTGAGAAGGGCTTAATGTTGTTAAGTAACAGGGGCCTACTTTGTGGACAACGTACTGGTAAGATGGACTTTTGTGAACATTGTATTTTTGGGAAACAGAAAAGAGTCAGTTTCAGTTCACCTGCAGTCCATAAAACAAAAAGTACTTTAGATTATATCCATTCTGATCTTTGGGGGCCTTCTCGTGTTCCTTCTAAGGGTGGTGCAAGGTATATGTTAAGCTTTATTGATGATTTTTCAAGAAAAGTTTGGGTGTATTTCTTGAAAAATAAAAATGATGTTTCCGTAACATTTAAACAATGGAAGGCTTTAATTGAAAAGCAGACAGGAAAACATATTAAGCGATTGCGAACAGATAATGGCTTGGAATTTTGTGGAACAGAATTCAATGAATTCTGTAAAAATGAAGGAATTGCTCGACATCGTACCGTTAGAATGACGCCTCAACAGAACGATGTGTCCGAGCGTATGAACCGGACTCTTTTGGAAAGAGCTCGATGTATGATCTCAAATTCTGGGTTGACTTCAGACTTTTAGGCGGAAGCCGTCTCTACAGCTTGTTATATTGTCAACCGTGTTCCGTGTGCTCCTCTTGATTTCAAGACTCCAGAGGAAGTGTGGTCAGGTACTCCTGCTAATTACTCTAATTTAAGAATATTTGGGTGTCCAGCATATATGCATGTAAGTGAAGGAAAGTTAGAGCCTAGGGCTAGAAAATGTATTTTCCTCGGTTATGCTTCAGGGGTGAAAGGATACAGATTATTTTGTCCTGATCCCAAATCACCTAAATTTGTAATTAGTAGAGATGTTACTTTTGATGAGTCATTTATGTTAAATCCTAGAAAAGAGTCTTGTAATCCTTGTAATTTAGAAAAGGAAGATAGCACACAGAAATAGGTGGAGTTCGAGATCATAAATTTTAATCTTTCTCAAAGATCTTCTACGGACCAAGGTGATGAACCAGCTCCAGACCTTGTTGAAGATGAACCAGTAGAAGAAGAATATTCCATAGCCAGAGATAGACCAAGACGAGAGATTCGACCACCACAGAGGTATGCAAATTTGGCAAATTTAGTTGCATATGCTTTATCAGCAGCTCAGGAAACAAGTGGAGACGGAGAACCTTCCACATATACAGAGGCGATTTCAGGTGCTGATTCAGATAAGTGGGTGGTGGCCATGAATGAAGAAATGGAATCTCTATACAAGAATGGTACTTGGGATCTTGTGTCGCCGCCGAAAGGAAAGAAAATTGTTGGCTGCAAATGGGTCTTCAAAAGAAAAGAAGGTAATTCAGGTATTGTCGATGCAAGGTATAAGGCACGAGTAGTTGCAAAGGGCTATAGTCAGGTACAAGGTGTTGATTTTAATGATGTTTTCTCACCTATTGTGAAACATAGCTCTATTCGTGTATTACTTGCATTAGTAGCCATGTTTGACTTAGAATTGGAACAGCTTGATGTTAAGACAGCATTCTTACATGGTGAATTAGATGAACAGATCTATATGAAACAACCTGAAGGCTTCGAATTTGAAGGTAAGGAAGACCATGTTTGTTTGTTGAAGAAATCCTTGTATGGATTGAAGCAATCTCCAAGACAGTGGTATAAGAGGTTTGATTCATTTATCTTGGGTCATGATTTCTCCAGGAGCATGTATGATAGTTGTGTTTACTTTCGGAAGTTAAAAGATAATTCATTTATTTATCTTTTGTTATATGTTGATGACATGCTCATTGCAGCTAAGAATCTTGCAGAAATTCACCAGTTGAAGGCCTTATTAAATGGTGAATTTGAAATGAAAGATTTGGGAGCAGCTAAGAAGATTCTTGGTATGGAGATAAGACGTGATAGAGGAGTTGGAAAATTATATCTGACCCAGAAGGTTACCTTAAGAAAGTTTTGGAGAAATTTGGCATGTTGGATGCCAAACCAGTCAGTACTCCTCTCGCTAGCCATTTTAGGCTATCTGCTGCTCAATCACCAAAATCAGAGGAAGAGAAAAGTTATATGGCACATGTTCCTTACTCTAGTGCCGTTGGCAGTATCATGTATGCAATGGTTTGTACTCGTCCAGATATTTCACAAGCAGTTAGTGTTGTTAGCAGGTATATGGCAAATCCAAGCAAAGAACACTGGCAGGCTGTGAAATGGATACTCAGATACTTGAAGGGTACTTCAAATTCTTGTTTGGAGTTCGGTAGAACCAACAATACTTTGGTTGGCCGGTGACCTTGATAAGCGCAGGTCTCTCACAGGTTATGTATTTTTCATTGGAGGTTGTGCAATTAGCTGGAAAGCTACTCTACAACATGTAGTGGCTTTATCCACTACTGAAGCAGAATATATGGCAGTCACTGAGGCTATTAAAAAAGCTTTGTGGTTGAAAGGTTTATTCGGTGAATTAACTCTACAAGAAGAGGTTACTACCATTTACTGTGATAGTCAAAGTGCAATTCATTTGACTAAAGACCAGATGTATCATGAGCGAACGAAGCATATTGATATTAAATATCATTTCATTCGAGATACCATTGCTGAGAAGAAGGTCCTTGTTCAGAAAATCAATACCAAGGATAATCCTGCCGATATGTTTACGAAAGCTCTTCCCGTATATAAGTTCAAGCAGTGCTTGGACTTGATTGGTGTTCATGGTTTGTGATTCAACCCATTGGGGCTTTGCTGGAGGTGTGTTGATTAAGTCACTATTGTTCGGGTTCCATACCAAGGTGGAGATTTGTAATAAATTATATGCCACGAGACCCTCACATTTTGGTTGTTTAGTTGACAAAAATGCAGCAAACTGTGTGGTTGTGTGAAAGAGATCATTTCCACAATTGCGGTTGTGTGAAATGAAATGCATTTCGGTAGCATGAGTTGGAATTCTTCAGCGCATGTTTTTTCTACAGTAATTCACCTTCAGCTTGCCTATAAATACGAGGCATTGCTAAAGGTTTAAAAACATCCCAAACTGAAGCCTCTGCCTTCTAGTTTTTTCTCCAATCTTTTTCATTTAGAAATCTTCTTTCATTTCCTTTGTTTTCATAAAGGATTTGTAGAAGTTTGGTATTCCACTTTTGTAAATTTGTCTCCACATAATAGTGAATTTTGGCACCGCCTCCGGCCGTGGACGTAGGTCACATTGACCGACCACGTAAATCTTTGTGGCCATTGTCTTATTTATTTTTCTCGTTACTATCATCTATTCTTTTGGGCTATTAGATACAACGCGAGATTCGTTTATTCCCTAACAAAAACTTTGTCACATACTTAATGTAGCCAGAGCACTGCATTTTCAAGTGGACTTGCCAATTGAATTTTGGGGTGAGTGTATCCTCACAACTGCATACTTGATCAATCGAACTCCATCTAAATTTTTGAATGGTAAAACACCATATGAACTATTATTTGTATAATTCTTTCATATAAAAATATGCGTGTCTTTAGATGTTTTTCTTATGCTCATAATCAAAAGTATGGAGGAGATAAATTTTCCAATAGAGGTAGAAAATGTGTTTTTGTAGGGTATCCTTTTGGATAGAAATGGAGTTTTTATAATTTATTGGGGTGATTACTGAGCAAGATATGATGGTAGCTACTAATAAAAGTAGAGAAATAGAGTATCATGAACTTGTGAACCAATGTATGAAACATAATGATCAAGACCAAACTTATGCACAAAAAGATGACATAGAACTAAGTAGTGAGCAGTTTATTGATCAAAGAGAAACTATAGCAAAGAGGGGTGTAGATACCTTATAGTTTGAAGTTGCCTTGGGACGTGGTCATAGAACAAAAATAAAGCACCCGACTGCAGGATTATGTCTTACACATTGTGCAACGATTGAACCCCCTCTTGAGCTTTACTACAATTTCACCCAACCATATGCATTCCTCACGCAATTCTTATCCTATAGCACAGTATGTTACTTGTGAAAAAAATTTATACGACACCGTAGTTTCTTGATAGCTATTACTGCAGGTGTTGAGCCCACCACTTTTGTAGAAGTAGTAAAGGATGAAAATTGGGGAGACGCTATGAAAAAGGAGATACAAACATTAGAAGATAACGAGACTTGAAGCGTGAAACCTTTACTACCAGAAAAATAAGCTATAGGTTGTAAATGGGTTTACAAGATCAAATATCATATTGATGGTACAATTGAATGGTTCAAGGCCCGTTTAGTGATTCTTGGAAATTGACAAGTTCAAGGGACTGACTATAAAGAAACTTTTCTGGTAGTTGCAGTTCGTAGTTTTCTGGTAGTTGCAGCAACTATAAACTAGGAGCTTCATCAAATGAATCTACATAATCTGTTCTTGTACGGATATTTAGATGAACAAGTGTACATGCGCATGCCTCCTAAGTTTCATTATGACAAACCATTCATTGTGTGTCATTTAAAGAAGTCTTTGTATGGATTAAAAAAAACTCTACGGTGTTGGTTTGCAAAATTATCTACTACCTTGAAGAGTTATAGATTTTGACAGTCATATTCTAACTACTTCCTCTTTGTTTTGCAACAAGGTGCAAGTCAATGTCTTGGTATATATTGACGACATTATTGTATTAGGGAATAATCATACAGTTATTCAGGTTTTCAAGGATTATTTGAGTGTCTATTTCCACATGAAATATTTGGAAGTATTAAACTATTTCTTGGGCATTGAAGTAGCTTGAAATAATGAAGGAATTTTCTTATGCCAGCATAAATATACTTTGGACATTATTTCTGAGGTAGGCTTGCTTGGAGCTAAACCAACATATTTTTCCCTGGAACATAACCATAATTTAGCTTTGACATATCGATATTTCTTATCTAATCGTAAAGGTTATAGACGTTTGGTAGACTGACTAATTTATCTCTCAGTTACACGACCTAAGTTATTTTACTGTGTCCATGTGCTTGCTCAATTCATGCAACTGCCACGACGCGAACATAGGGAAGCTGCTTTGCGCATTGTACACTTCCTAAACGAGCATCCTAGGCAAGGCATCTTATTACGATCAAACAGTGAACTGCAACTTGAAGGTTGGTGCAATCTTGATTGGGCTAGTTACCCTCTAATTCATCGTTCTCTAACTGGCTGGATCATCTTCTCTGACACCTCCCCAATTTCATGGAAGACTAATTAAACAGCAACAAATTGTTACTCCATCATCAGTAGAAACTGAATATCGCTCCATGGCAGTAACTAATTGTAAGTTAAAATGGTTGCAAGGGCTATTGTTGGACCTTGGTGTGCAACCCATAGAGTTATTTTATGATAGTCAAGCAACTTTACACATTGCCACCAACCTAGTCTTCCATGAATGCACAAAATATACTGAAGTTAATTATCATTTTGTTCATGGTGAGGTCTGTGTTGGTGTCATTTGACCCATTTTTGTATCAACCTACGTATAATTGGCGGATATGTTTAAGAAGGTTTTAAGTGGATTACAATTTACTCATTTTTTTGACAAGTTGGGATATGGGATTTACATGCTCCAACTTGATGGGGTATTAGATGATTGGTTAATGATTGGATAGTGTACATTAACTGTAATATTGTGAATGATTGTAATTGATTGTAGATTCGTAATTATAAGTAGATTAATTCCTTAGTTTTAAGAATGTTATGTTGTATAACCACATAATATGTTTACGTATGAATGAGACACAGATTTCATCCTCTAAGACATTGTATTCTCATAATTGGGACTGGTGGAACTAGGTGGGGGATAGGGGCTCCATCCCTCACAAGTTTGCTAGAAGCTTATTAGAACTAATTATTTTTTTTTAATTTGAATTAAAAGTAGGGATTTTAGGGTTTAATTAGTGAAATTAGCGATTTTGAGTGTGGATTACACTAAAACTTTTAGGAATTAAAATAGGAACTTTATGTATTGAAATAGGAAAATTAGGGATTTTCAATGTGGATTAATATTAAAGATTTCATAAATTTAATTAAGGACTTTATAGATTGAAATAGGAAAATTAGGGATTTTGGGTGTTGATTAAAATTAATTTTAGAAATTAAATTAATAGTTTTAAGAATAAAAATAATTTAAAATTAAATTAATCATTTATATGTTGAATGAAGGAACTTATAAATTTTAAATTATAGTTAGAGAATCCTAATTTAGACAATTATAATTTATTCAATTGATTTTAATTATAAATTAATTATAAATTGTGATTGAATTACATGATTTACATAAATTTATTTCAAATGTAAATTAACCTTTCATTGTGTACAGGCACGTAAAATACAACCTTCTATTCACTGCACGAACACTATGAAAACTAATAGTTTATCAAGTATCAATCAATAGTATAGTTGTTTATATTTATATATTTTAATTGCTTTTGTAATTGTGAATTTAGAAATTTGGTTGTTAAATAAATTATTTAATCAGACAAAAAAAATTATTTTTAGGTCAACCCCTAAAAAAATTTTCTTGGTTGTGCCACTGGATACATACATTTGTATGAGTTGTTTTTTGACAAACTTGAAGAAAATCATTGTCTGAATCTAAAAAATGACCAAACCTTGATGCTGCAAATGGAGTTCGAGAGGGAATCAATGAGATTACAGTAATGTAAATGATTATAGCATGAAATTTGTTTTTGTTAGAAGTCAATTTCTGGACCAGGGATCCTCTGTTTCAATTTTCATGTATTACTTTGTGTTTCAAATATTAATATTTTAATATATAAATATTTATTTATATTGATATTTATACACTAAAATTTATGCTTATTCTAGTTTATGTTAATATAAAAAAAATTCTAATTTTATTTTATATTTTTAAACTATTTTTGGTGATTTCTCATATTTTTTCGCCCAAAAGAAAAGTAAGAAATCATCAAACTAAAAATAGGTTTAAAATATAAACAGAATTAAAAAAATAACTTTTATATTAGAATAAATTAGAAAGGATGTGAACTTTTATGGTATGAGTGTTGATATAAATGACAGTGTATCATTTATCAGTATCATCCTAATAAACCCTTTGTTATGCACCAATAATTGAATGTCATGTAAGCATTGTTTAGTATTACACCATAATAATAATACAATTCACTTATACCATATAATTAACTAAAACCTTTAAGTTTAGGAAAAAAATTAAAATGCACCAAAATAATAAATCTTTCCATAATTCATCCATACCATTTGTTTAAAATTATCATGTATTTAATCGATCCAATGTTCAAATCTCTATAAAATTAAAAAAATAAAATATCACTAAAGTGAAATCTATAATTATTAAACCCTAACTGAAATGTGGGTGAACCATATGACATTGTTTTATTAAAACAAGGAATTAAAAGAATAAAAATTCTTAAAATTAAATCTACAATTATTAAGTCTTAACCCAAATGTGAGTGAACTCTACGATATTATTTTACTAAAATCAAGAATTAAAAAAATAAAATATCACAAAAATTAAATCTACAATTATTAAGTTCTAACCCATATATGATTGAACTCTACGATGTGATTTTAATAACAGAATAAGATCAAAGATATTTGAGAAAAATCAAAGATGCTGAAATGTATATATTTAATTTTTTTTCATGCTTAATTATGTGGTGTAGGTATAGTGTATTTTTATTAGGATAGTACTTTAAAAAATACGGACATGACAAAAAATGAGTAATGCCTAACAAGGGGTTTATCAAAATAATCCTGATAAATATTTTTCTCTATAAATAAATACACACATATCAAAATATTAGTACGTAAAACAAGAGTCATACATAATGTGAAATACAGGACCATATGAGCCTGGATTTTGAAGCTAGTAAGGTAATGATTCTTATATTGCATTCAAGAATGTGGTTAATATTACAAGTCAATAATTTCCATAACTAATCTGCAAGAGAGGGAGAAAATTAAAGTTCACTGTACAGAAAAATATAGTGCATTAGCTCATAATCTTCTGCGAATTTGAAGTGGAAATGAATTGCATTTTTTCCCTTTTTGTTTAATGAGTCTTCAATTGTTACATCATACATGAACTCAAAAGAAAGAAAAAGGCATAATAACATGCATGAACGAAAGAAAATTAAAATTTTTGAGTAAATTATTTCAATTTTTCCTCAACTTGACGGTTTATTTTGTTGTTATCCGTATTCTTTAAGAAGTCTCACTCATCTCTCACATTACAATTTAAGTTTCAAATTATTCTTTGTCCACTTTTTTTATTTAAAATTCAATTTGAATAACTATTTAACACACATATGAAAAGTTGAAAGGCAAAAAAATTATAGAGTTAGATATATGCATGCCAAATAGTATTTTAGAAATTTTTATTGTAACATGAGTGATGAAAATAGAACTTTTTAAAATAAATTGACAAACGCGAAATAACCCCCAACCTAGCCCTCCAAATAGATGGATGATTAAAGTAATTTACATTTTTATTTTTTGTTTAAATTCTTTTACATTATGATTTACTCATGTAGCCAATATAAAAGGTTTTTATTACAGGCATATTAATATCCTGCTTACATAATTATTGATCTGAAAAAAAAAATACGAAATTATATCGTACACATTGAAAAAACAATCACACTAAAATTTGTGTTTATTGAAAAAAAAACTCAAGTATATAGTGGTTCCATTAGTGCATGTAAAATACACTTGCATTTTACTCTCTACTATTTTGGTAGGCTTTTAAGCTTGGGGGAATAAAAAATTTGGAATATATATATATATATATATATATATATATATATAATATTCAACCCCTTTACATTCTTGCAATTTTGATTTGAGAAGAGGTTACTTTTACAAATCTTTCAATGCTCAAAAGAAAGATTGAAACTCATACTTTGACGTATTTTTGCAATATGTGGCTTGTTGAGGAAAAAAGAAAAGAAAAGAAAAGAAATGGAAAAAAAAAATCTTGACTCGATCGAAGATATTCAAACATCGCATTGATGAAGTTAACCAAATATCCTTAACTATTTCTGTGAAAAATATTTATCATAAATTACTTCATAAGAAAGTGATTAATCGAGATTAAATGAAATGATAATGCCCGGTTTGATTAACTTTAAGATTCACAAGGTAAATAATTATTAATAGGTATCCTCTTTCTTACAAATTAAAATTTTCTCCAAAAGTTATAGAATAAAATATTTGCATTGAAGTGCATATATATAATTACTTATAACATAACATTTTAGACCATTTGCCCTGTTAGATTCAATGTGTTCATGCATCCAAATTAAGGAAATTTTTGAATGGTTTTACGATTTTTTAAACAAAATATGAAAAAAATATTTTCCTTTACAAAGAGTTATATATAATACACAAAATAGGAGCTAGTTTTAAACTATATTTACTTTCTTTTCTTTTTTCTTTGGGGAAAAAACTATCTTGTGATTGTGGGAAACGTGACATGAACCTCTATATATCCGTTTATTAATAACCAAATAAAGGAGTTCATACAATTAAATTTTACCTCCAAATGTTAAATGGTTGAAGTTCAAAAAAAGGATAAATGAAAATGAAAATCAATGTTCAATAAAATTATTATCACAAAAACTCCTATGCGACGATGTTATATATGGGACCAGATTAATACATCAATTTTTTGCGTATAAAGTATGTATGTTAGTGTATAAAATATTATACTAAATATTATTCTGTATAGCGTATAAAATATCAATTTTTGGCATATAAAGTATAAATTTTTCTTTCATCATGCATCAATTTTTCGCATATCATCATTTTTTTTGCGTATCATGTATTAATTTTTCACATATAAATTATTAATTTTTCGCAAATAAAGTATCAATTTTTCGCATATCATGTATAAAGTATCAATTGTTTTACCTATCATGTATCAATTTTTGCATATCAATATTAACTACAAAACTATATTATTATGATTGATGTATAAAGTATCAATTTTTTTTTTTTGCATATCAGTATCAATATTTGAAATAAAAAGTGATACCAACAAAAATAAACAATCGCGGGTGCGTGTCTCAAATTCGTTTCAAAGGAGAATACCTGAATTATTATTTTACAAGAAAGGATGAAAATCTTAATGTATCTAAACAATTAGCATTAGGAACAAGTAATGAAATGAAGATCTTGAAAAATGAAAACTATCATAAAAAATCAGTGTTTGATTTTGATGGTATCCCACAATTTACTATGTTGCCGTCTTATTTAACATATGAATAATTAATATTCCATAAGAAGTAAAACTTAACAAAGAAGCACAATCTAAACATAACAATAAAAGTACCAAAGAGTTTCTAATTTATTTCATATATATTGCAGAGAAACTGATCAACCATAGAAAAACATTCTCAAATGTGGCAAAACATGCAAATTGCATGCAGGCATTAATTCAGGTACAAGCTGTTCTTTTGTCGCATTGATTAATATTCAGACCCTCTATAACAAGTTTAATGTCATCTTCTGTAGTCTTGGTTAAATCAGCGACTGGTGATTGAATTGCGGGCGCTCTATTGAAGACACCAATGCAATCTTCAACAATAATCAAAGCTCGTCCAACTTTCGTGTTGTAATCTACGTAATTGTCATGAGTGAGAAGAGTCCAGTCTACGGCGTCCAGAATGCCCTCAGTTTGATTAAAATCATCATTACAAATATTGAGCCGATTCTTGAGATCAGCGTTTGGATCGGCCCTAAGAGCCTGACCAATCTTCGTGATGGTTGTAAGCGAAGCTGTGATGGCTTTGGCATTTAGTATTTGTAACCAACCTTTCGCATCTACCTTCAATCTTGCGGTGCCAAATGCATTGATGGTTGCAATGCAAAAATCTGCAAAACTTGTCTTTCGACAAAACGATTGGAAATCACCTGGAGTCTGAGGATGAGCAAAGGAGAACAGTGCAACAATAATTGCAAGAGTAAAGCAAATTTTGAAATGAGCCATTTTTTTTTCTTTTCAAGTTTTGCAATGATGTTGATTTTGGACCTTTGTATATATAGCTGAAAATTTTCCTTTTTCTTGGTGATTAGATTTGCTGTTTGAATGTAATAATAATAAGCAAATTAAGAAAAAAAGCTAAAACAAAATCCTTTTCTTTAAGAAAGGTTCATTCCTTGATGGATGTAAATTAAGTTATGAATTTGAATTCAGAAGATATATACACAATTCATTCAATTAATCCTTGAAAATGTATGCAATGTTCATGAATCAGGGAAGTCCTGTAGGCATAGATTTATGCAGATAAAATTTATAAAACTAGGAAAGTTTTCAAGGAATTGGAAAATTATCTACAAAACATAATGTGATTTTATACACTATCCTTTTGCATTCATAAGGTGCCTTTTTTCCCCTTAATTTTGTCTAAATACTTAATACCTGTTATGAAAATATTAAATGTGGATGTTCATTATCCATTAAATGGGTTCATATATATCCCTTCTGAATTCATCCCTTTGTAAATGTCTAGATTCAATGAATTTCATACTTCTAGCCTAATGGATAATTATCAGTTATCATCTTGAAATACTAAATTAATAAATAATTCAGTTACCTAGTTCACCTACCTGGTTTTATCTATAAATAGCAGCTATTATAGTTTATTTTAGACAGCCCTATAGGAACTCTGCAAACTTGCAATACCAAAGAAATTCTTTAGAACTCTGTTGTAGTAACCACTCTTATACTGTAAATTACTATCAATAAAAATTATTAAATAGAGCCATAATATCAGCTACTTCTTTTGTGTAGTTCTTTTACTGTAATTTCCTTTTGCACTGTTATTTAGTTGTATTGCATAGATGTAATAGTTTCACAACACGTTATCAGCACGAGACTCTATTACTGGCGCAAATCATATTCAAATCTGGACATTGAAGTTTTGCTTGTTACATATCTTTGCACGAGACTCTACCACTGGAGCAAATCAGATTTACACCCAAACTTTGAAGCAATTAATTGGTGGTTATATATCTTTAGTAAGGTCTTGAAATTTGCACTTTTGGTAAGTACGCGAGGTAATATTTCTTCATTTTTCAATTAATTTATTTTAACCGTAAATTTGTACTTTTTGATATTCTTGAAATAACCATTTATCATGAATATTGAGAAATATTTAACCACCTAAAGTTGGTTGTAATTCCAAAAGTATAGTCATGACATAAATTGCTTTATAATGATTACATATTACCTTGACAAGAAATGAAATAACCTCCAAAAGAGGTGATGATAAGAAAAATGGCAAAAATAATGCCCTTGGTATGGTATAGAAGGCCATTGATCTCGTATATGTTGTACGATAGATCCTCTTGTTAAATTTTATCAAGCATCATTGAAAAAGAACGGCCAAGGTATCGAAACAAATTTCATTGATCAGATTTCTTACTCTGAAGCTGCAACTTTGATCATATTCATACTTTAAGCAACCCGTGAAGGTCTGGATATGCTCATATTTGATTACACCTTGGAAGGTGTTAATATGTTTATGTTATTTTATCTTGTATAATATTTATAGATTTTTACATCTTTAGATTTTTTATTTGAGTCTTTTATGTAATTTTATTATGAAATCTATTTATGTTTCTTTAAAATTTGATACATTCTTCTTGAAGAAGAAATTAATATATTTCTTCTTGAAGAAGAAACTAGTATATTTCTTCCTAAAGAAGAAGCCGATATCTTTTTTTTCCTAACAAAGAAGTTGATACCTTTCTTCCTAATGAAGAAAATTTATACCTTTCTTCATGACGAAGAAATTTGATACATTTCTTCTTGATGAAGAAATTTGATACATTTCTTCCTGACGAAGAAAATTTGATACCTTTCTTCCTGACGAAAAAATTTGATACATTTATTCCTAATAAAGAAATTTGATACATTTCTTCCTGACGAAGAAAATTTGATACCTTTCTTCCTGACAAAGAATTTGGTACATTTTGATGCGAATCAGGAGTTCAAGGACGTGGGCAGCAAGCCACGTCGCTACGTGGATGGTCTCCGACGTTGCGACGTCCCTGCACGTCACGACGTCCAGCGTTGCACGTCGCGACGTCCAGAAAACGAATAGTTTTTTTAGGGTTTGTTCCCCAATGTCGCGACATTGAACTGTCCCCACATCGTGACGTACGGAAATAAATGACGTTAAATAGTTTCTATTTTTTCATTTTAGGGTTTTAATTTATTATAGTTTCCTTTTACGGATTATTTCGTCTAGGGTTTGTGTTAGGCCTATAAATAGGTGTTTCTTTCAGTTGTAATGGGGAGAGAATGTTTTTTTGAAGTATTTTCAATAAGATTTCAGTGATTGAAGTCTTACGAGTAAATTTGTATTCCTGCGAAGGGTTTGCTTATTTGCATCTATTGAGAACTGTTAATTTTGCGCGAAGCGAACTAATTTGTTGGTTCATTAATTTCCAACTCACGGATTGTTGGGTTGTTCTACGATCATTAATTTTATTCGAACGTCCTGCGAATTGATTCCGTGATATACAAGTCAGGGTTTGGAGCGAATCGATCTGGGTCCGTATCAAGTGGTATCTGAGCTCAAGGTCTTCGAACAAAAATCAGGTTTTCAATTTTTCCTTATAAAATTGAATTCAAGTTGTTTGATAATCGCCAGTTTAATATAGATATTGATTTGTGTTGAGTATCAACGATTGTATCTTATGTGGTGTTGTTTTTAGTTTGAGATTTATTCACGAGTGCGTTGGATTTATTATACCGATATTATTATTGGTTGATTTGTTTGTTGGAATTCTTGGATTTGATAATATGAGCAAATAAAGTGAAGCTAGCATTAATCAGAATAGTGAGGTACAATTGGCTGCTGTGTTAGAGCAGCTCACCAAAGTGTTTGTTGATTATTAGCGGTTGCAACGGCAGGTGGATTAATTGAGTTCACCAGCTCCTAAGCCTATGCGAAAAGCTCTACTGAATGATATATATGAAGTGGGTTCTGAGTATGAGGAGAGTTCTCGACGATGGACACCAAAAACTACGCCACTGAAAAGAAGGGAAAGATGAGGGTGCCGACATTTATAGGCAGCGAGGATCCTGAGGAATTTCTACAATGGGTTCGTAAGGCTGACCACATTTTTTACTTCTGTCAATATTTCGAGGAGATGCGAATCCATCTCGCAGTTATGGAGTTTTCAAGGTATGCTAGCACATGGTGGAATGACCTACGTGCTTATCGAGAGAGGATGGGAGAGAGGCCAATTCAGACTTTGGAGGATATAAGTTCATTATGCGCAAGAGGTTTATTCCAATCCACTACTACAGGGACTAGTGGCTGAAGTTGCAAAATATGACTCAAGGGGATTGAAGCGTCGAATAGTATTATAAGGACATGCAGATGGTGATGAGTCGAGCCAAGGTTCATGAAGATAAAGATGCAACTATTGCTAGATTTATTAGTGGTTTAAATCGTAGGAATTTGCTAAGTGATGTTGTCCTTTATCATTTATTTTCGACCTTGATGATTTGGTCCATAAGGCTATGGACAGTGGAGAAGTAGGTTAAGTGCTTGAAGAGGTACATCGAGATCTAATTCTACTTCACTGATGGGAAGATAGTTTATAGCAGATTCACCGCCGGTTAAATAAGTCCTGAAGGTTGAGCGTCAAGGAAAAGTGCCGAAGCTTCGTAGAAGTTCAAGTTCCAAGACGCCCTGCGAGACCTCTGTCAATTTATAGATGTCAGGGGTTTGCGACATGTTGGTAGCACAATGCCTAACAGAAGTGCATTCGTCATCCATCCAAATGGAGTTCTTGGTGGCAAGAACGGATTTCGACTCTGAATGGCCCGCTCTTGAAGAGGCCGAGAAGTGTTCTGTGATCCAGAAAAATGCAAACTCTTAGTGCTTTGACAGGTTTAACAGTCACAGCGATGTTGGAGACTGAAGATTACAAGCATACACAACTTTCTATACCCCGAGGTACACTTAATTGGGAAGACCTTCGGCAATGTGCTTCGTGGACAGTGCCCCGGGAGTTCTGTACTAATATGGTTAGTACCTTGTTGCTCCGTGAATAAGCTGGCCAACTACCTGTGGATGATCACCCGATGTCCCCATAGCTTTACATTGGACTGTAAATAAGAATCTTCGACAAGGTTAACTAAACAAGCCTGATTTCATTGTCGATTGGAGCTTGTTAGGAAAAATATTATGTGATGTGGTTCCAATGACAATTGGTCATGTTCTTCTAGGAAGGCCATAGATATATGATCGTGGAGTGAAATATTTTGGGCGAGACAATGTGTATTCTTTTGAAAAGGATGGCCGAAAAATGGTATTAACGTCTCTTCATCTGTCGGAGGTGTACAAGGATCAGTGTAAAATTGCCCAGGATATGCAGTCCGTTGAGGGAACCGGAGCTGGCCATAAGGAGATTGTAGTCAAACATGCATTGATATGCACAGCTGTTGGTGCCCTTCCATGTAATGTCGCAGATTTGAGGACAAATCTTTTCCATGACGGAGGGATTGATGCGAATCAGGAGTTCAAGGACGTGGGCAGCAAACCAAGTCGCGACGTGGATAGTCTCCGACGTCGCTACATCCCTGCACGTCACGACGCCCATCGTTGTGCATCGTGACGTCTAGAAAATGAATAGTTTTTTTTAGGGTCTGTTCCCCGACGTCGCGACGTCATACTATCCCCACGTCTCAACGTGCTGAAAAAAATGACGTTAAATAGTTTCTTTGTTTGTATTTTTAGGGTTTTAATTTATTATGGTTTCCTTTTATGGATTATTTTGTCTAGGGTTTGTGTTAGGCCTATAAATAGGTGTTTCTTTCAGTTGTAATGGGGAAAGAACATTTTTTTTAAAGTATTTTCAATAAGATTTCAGTGATTGAATTCTTACAAGTAAACTTGTATTCCTGCGAAGGGTTTACCTATTTTCATCTATTGAGAACTGATAGTTTTGAGCGAAGCGGACTATTTGTTGGTTCATTAATTTCCAACTCACGGATTGTTGGGTTGTTCTACGTTCATTGATTTTATTCAAGGTCCTGCAAATTGCTTCCGTGACATACAAGCCAGGGTTTGGAACGAATCGATCCGGGTTCGTATCATATTTCTCCCTAACGAAGAAAATTAATTCATTTCTTCCTAACGAAGAAATTGATACCTTTGTTTCTAAAGAACTCTTCTTGGAGAAAAAATGAATGCCAAATACATGGGATCAAATAATTGTGATGATATTTTCCTTATTAATAGTGCTACTATGCACACTATCCTTAAAGACTACCTGAAGATGGGAAAAACTAATGTTAATACAATATGTAGTAGTATTACACTGATTGAAGGCTCTGGAAGAGCTACTATATTTCTCCCTGAAGGAAATAAAATTGTTATAAACAATGCACTACTACCTACAAAGTTTGGAAGAAATTTACTAAGTTTTAAAGATATTCGCCGAAATGAATATCATATCAAAGCTATGCATGAGATAAATGGTGAATTTTTGTTAATTACAAATACCATTTCTGGAAGATAATGTGTATTAGAAAAATCACCATCTTATTCATTTAGTTTATATTATACAAAAATAAGTGTAATTGAAAGTCATCACCTAATAGACCAGAAGTCTACAAATCCCAAAGATTTTATGATATGGCATGACCGTCTGGGACAACCTAGTTCCATAATGAAGAGACTGATAATTAAAAATTCATATGGCCATTTATTGAAAAATCAAAGAGTTTTAAACTCTAATGAATTCTTCTGTGTTGCTTGCTCCCAAGGGAAGTTAATAATTAGATCGTCACCAATAAAAGTGGAGACTGAATCCCTTGCATTTTTAGAACGAATTCATGGTGATATATGTGGGCCATTTAGATATTTTATGGTGTTGATCAACGCATTAACAAGATGTTCACATGTAAGTTTATTATCTACTTGCAAATTGGTGTTTGCAAAATTACTTGCTCAGATAATTAAACTATGAGCACAATTTCCAGATCACCAAATTTAGAAAATTCACCTAGATAGTGCTGGTGAATATTCATCGCATGCTTTTGATAATTATTACATGTTGATTGGAATAAGTGTTGAACATCCTGTAATTTATGTTCATACGCAAAATGGTCTAGTTGAATTATTTATTAAATGGTTGCAATTAATTGATAGACCATTACTTAAGAGGTCTAAACTTTCTTTATCTGGTTGGGGATATGCAGGAACACATGTGAGAATCATGTCGACAAATTATCATAATTACCCCCTTGTAATTTTGATGAATTGTATTTTTTGACATTAGGGGAGGTAAAAATCAACCGAAAAAAGAAATTAAATGGAAAATATTGCTTAATTTCCTTGATTCAAGTACTAAAGTATGTGAACTGGAAGTTCAAAAAATTATACATTTGCAAAAAAAAAAATATTGCAAATCAATTGACAGATGCATTTACTGACTCCAGAAGAATTACTAAATCACATATTATTGCGAAAAATACTCCGGTTAAAATTGATATCCCTGAATGACAAATTACAAGTGCTAGTGAGTCTCAAGCACGCTTGAAGTGTGGTAGACCTCTCGATTCTAAAGATAAAAATCCTCAAAAGAAAAAAAGGATTAAACGTGAGTTAAGAACTCCAAAATACTATTAGTGACAAAATTTAACCTCCTAAAGAGATTCCTCATGAAGAGGTTGCTCCTGAAGAGAACGATACTATAGAAACTTCAATAAATTTTCTCACTACAGGAAAATGTTGGAATCGAAAAGAAACAATTATTGATAATGCTTTTGCATATAATGTGGCACTTGATATTATGAAAGAAGACGAGGATCATGAACTTAGATCGGTTGATAAATATCAGAAAATAAATGATTGGCCAAAATAGAAAGATGCGATCCAATCTGAATTGGATTCATTGGAAAACGAAAAGTATTTGGACCTATAGTCTGAATACCAGAAGGTGTAAAGCCAGTTAGATTTAAATGGGTATTCGTACGAAAAAGAACGAAAATAATGAAATTGTGAGATATAAAGCACGACTTGTAGCCCAAGAATTTTCACAAAGACCTGGATTTGATTATGATGAAACATATTAATGGATGGAAGTACATTTAGATATTTTGTCAATTTAGCAGTGCATGAAAGACTTGATATGTGCCTGATGGACATGGTCACTGCTTATTTGTATGGGACATTAGAAAATGATATTTATATGAAAGTCCCTGAAGGATACCTGAAGCATATAAATCAAATCCCAAAGAAAATTATTCTATTAAATTACAAAGGTCTTTGTATGGATTGAAGCAATCTGGACGTATGTGGTATAACCGTCTTACTGAATGTTTAACTAAAGAAGGTTATACAAATGACCCGATATGTCCATGTGTTTTTATGAAGAAAAATGGGTCAAAACTTGTAATCATTGCCATAGATGTTAATGATCTCAAATTAATTGGAACTTCTGAAGAGATCCAAGTGGCAGTTGAATATTTAAAGAAAGAATTTGAGATCAATGATTTTGGAAATACGGTATTTTGCCTTGGTTTGCAAATTGAACATTTGCAAAATGGAAGTTTTGTTCATCAAACTGCATATACCCAGAAGGTATTAAAATGGTTTTATACAATGCACATTCATTGAGTACTCCAATGGTCGTTCGGTCACTCGATCCTATTAAGGACCCTTTTAGACCGAGAGAGGATAATGAAGAAATTCTTAGTTCTGAAGTACCATATCTTAAGTGCAATTAGTGCATTAATGTATCTTGCTAATTGTACAATGCCACATATATCATTTGTAGTAAACTTATTAGCAAGATTTAGTTTCTCTCCTACGAAACGACATTGAAATTGTATTAAACATATTCTTCGTTATCTCTAAGGAACAATTGATCTTGGATTATTTTATTCATATGATTCTCGACATGAATTACTTGGTTATGCTGATGCTGGGTATTTATCTGACCAACATATAGCAAGGTCTCAAACTGGATATTTATTTACATGTGGTAACACAGCTGTTTCATGGCAATCCATGAAACAATTAATAGCTGCCACATCCTCGAATCATACTGAAATTATAGTAATTCATGAGGCCAGTTGAGAATGTGTTTGGTTAAAATCAATAACCCATTATATCTAGAAGAATTGTGGGTTATCTTTTGAAAATCCTCCAACTATATTATATTAAGATAATGCTGCTTGTATAGCGCAATTAAAGGAATGATATATTAAAGGAGATAAAACGAAGCATATTTCACCAAATTCTTTTTTACTCATAATTTGTAAAAGAATGATGAAATTAATGTGTAACAAATCCGGTCAAATAATAATTTGGCAAATTTATTTACTAAGGCATTACCGACTGCAACTTTTAAGATATTGATTAGTAATATTGGAATGCGTCGGTTAAAAGATCTCAAATGATCTTCGAATCAGGAGAAATAAATGCACAAGAATGATGTACTCTTTTTCCTTCACTAGATTTTTTTCCCAACTGGTTTCTAGTAAGGTTTTAAGGAGGTACACCCTTTGTGTAAATGAACATCCAAGGGGGAGTGTTATGAAATATTAAATCTGGATGTTCATTATCCAATAAATGGGTTAATATATATATTCCCTCTGGATTCATTCCCTTTGTAAATGTCTAGATTCAATGAATTTCAAACTTCTAAGACTAATGGATAATTATCAGTTATCATCTCGAAATACTAAATTAATAAATAATTCAGTTACCTGGTTCAGCTACCGGGTTTCATCTATAAATAGAAGCTATTGTAGTTCATTTTAGACAACCCTGTAGGAACTCTGCAAACTTGTAATACCAGAGAATCTTTGTAGAACTCTGTTGTAGTAACCACTCTTGTACTATAAATTGCTATCAATAAAAGTTAGTAAATAGAACCATAGTTCCACCTACTTCTTTTGTGTATTTCTTTTATTGTAATTTCCATTTGCACTGTTATTTAGTTGAATTGCATAGAAGTAGTAGTTTCACAACAATACCTGATATTACTTGATTTTTTTTCTGACCCGATATTAATATAAGATAATTAATGGATTGCCTTTGTTCATTGACACAAGTTTTCACGTGTTTAGCACATATCCGTTAATGGTTAATTTCTTACCATTTTTTCTAATAAAAAATAGAAATCTTCTTTTTTATATAATAAAAAATAAAACCCATGCAATGGTGGATTAATCCACATTACTGAAAATTAGTTTCAAAGTGATTATTTTATTTTTTTATTGTATGAAAACAAAGACTTATAACTTTTTTTTAAAGAAAATGGTAGAAAATTAACCATTAACATACAAGTGTTAAATAGTGACAACTTCTATCACTCAACAAAGAAAATTCTTTGATTATCTTATATTGGTCGCAAATTAAAATCTTTTTGATCAATATTGATTGTTTGAAATTATTATAAATCACAAGTACTACTATTTAAATCTTAGAGGACTAAAATTGTATTTTTCTCTATTTTTCTTTTTTTATGGCTATCACTAAAACATTATATATAGTATTTAAATATAAATGAAGAAATGAGATTTTACTGAATAAAGATAAAAAAATGTTCTATCAATAAAGTTGAGAAAATATTGATTGGTTAATAATTGCCAACTCATCAATTGAGTTAGTAGTTAATTACTAATAACAATGAGTCGTGTGTACTAATTAATAATAGAGAATACAAAATTTTTTATGGGATTTGAAAACTCCAATGATGTGAAGTCTTAATTGGCATAAAATAGGAAAGAGAATTTGTCTTAATTAATTAGTATAAATAAACTGTTCAAAATTTATCAAGATTATCCTGAGAAACCCTTTATCAAATATCCAATTATTGAGTACAATATAAGTTTTTTAAATTTTTCCACCCTAATAATCATACATCCCACCTACACAATATAATTAATTCAAACTTTTAATTGTTTACGTGAAACAAAATTAAAATATCACAAGAATAACAAACTAAAATCACAAATAAAAATATCGCCAAAATAACAAACCAATGACTAAAAGTATAAATATCAGTAAAATCAAATATACAATTATTAAACCCTAACCCAAATGTTAGTGAACCCTACTGTGTGGTTTCAACGATGTGATTTCACTAAAATTAGGATTAAAACCATGTCGTTGGGTTCACTCATATTTGGTCAGCGCTTTATAATTGTAAATTTTATTTTCGTGATATTTTTACTTTTAATAATTATAGATTAATAATTGTAGGGTTCACTCACTAAAGTTTATGATGGTAGAGGAGGTGCTGCTCTCAATTAATATTGAAACTGGAAATATGATGCTACAGAATATGATTTTTAAGTTGCTATAGTTAAATTATAATTAGTTTAAAAAATAATTATGAGTATTAAAGAATTTCGAAGGTTTATTTATGCTTTATTTTTAATCACTTATCTATGAATTATATAAGTTCTATCATATTAATATTCCAAATAATCAATCATATCTCCTATTTTATGCCAATTATTAAACATAATTTGAGTTTTCAATTCATGTAAAAGTTATCGTACTCTCTATTATTACTCCATGTGTACTATTATGTTACACTAATATATAGACCCATGCATTGAGTAAGAGCTATTATGGTATTATAACATGACTCCCTATTATTAATAATTAACCACTAACCTAGTTGATTAGTTGGTGTAGTAATGTGCAACTGGCCAGTTAACCAATTAATTGGTTCTGCTTTGTACCAATTTTGGTAATTTTAATTGGTTAACTGACTAGCACCAATTTCGATTTTTTTACTCTTAAAATTAAAGCATAATCTAATAACTAGTAACTATGTTGTAAATGTAAAATTTAAAAATATATATATATATATATATGTATAATTAACATTTTAAATAATAAAGTCCATGCGATATAAGAGTATCTGTGGATAAAAAAATATTTAGTTAATGTACTAATTACTTATATTTATAAGTAAGTACATCAGTACATATATTCATACACTCATAATATTATTTACTTATACGCTATAAATTCACTTAATTAATGTACTAAGTACATATATACACAGACTCATAGTATTATTTATAAACTATAATGCACTTATTTTACTAGGTAAATTACATTTACCCTCGTCGAGATTTGTCCAAACTACCGAACAAACCCTGAGTTGTGATAAAACTACCAAACGAACTTTTAACCTTGTGAAATGACAATAAAACCAGCTAAAAATAGAGCTGAGAAAATTTCAAAAAATAGAGTTTTTAAATAATCTAAAATATAATGAATAAAAAATAAAATCTTTTGTGTTTCAAGATAAAAAAGTTGGTGATCTTTTCACCTATAATACTTGAAAAGTAAACATGCACAAAATAAAAATATGTTACAATTTAAATTATATGTGTTTAATATTCTCTAATATTATTTTATGATTTATTTGATAAATAAATTTAAGTTTAAAACTTAATTGATTCAAACCTTAATCAAATAAGTTTGTTTGATAACTAAAAATTAAATGTATTAATAAATTAAGATCATATGTAAAGGCATGCAAATTTCTTCTTTGATTTTAAGCGATAAAATCTAGGTTATCGCTTAATTTCATAACAATGCTCAAACCCAAGGTTTTAAAATAAAATTCAGTATACCATAATTATTCATAATATCTCTATAATATAACATAATTATCCAGAATATCTCTTTAATATATTATTTTTATCATCTCAACTATTTCTTCCTTTTATAATTTAAGATTTTTATTCAATATACTTTTTTACATTCTATATTCTAATATTTTAATATAATATACATTTATTCTCTATTTAATATTTTTATTCAATATATTTTATTCCATAAAAATTTGAAATATGTTTTAGAATATGATTAATCTTTTTTATCCTTTTTGTATTTTTTAAATAAAGTTTTGAAAAATTAAGAATTATATTTTTAAAAATTTTACAATATAATATCTAATATAGCAGAAAACCATAAATATGGAGAGATTACAAATATATGTATTTATATGATAATATTTTTATTCTCAAAATTATTAAATGTTGTAATTTTATTTTTTTTACAAAATTATAGTTTTTATAATAATTTTGATTAACTATTTAAAAGTAATGTATTGCACATTTATTGAGAAAACAAATAATTGAAAGACAACCTCGTACTATTTGAATTAGTAAGATATCATATCAATATGTTTATGAAACAAGTTTAATTATTTCAGCATTAACATTTAGACATTCAATTATGATTATATTCAATTCAATTATAAATTGAACAATAATTTAGTTCGATTTATAATTGTATGATAATTACATTTTCTTCGTATTGGAAGTTAATTAAAATTTAGACAAAAGAAACAAAATGTAGATTCAGAGATATGGCCATTTTAATAGTTATTTGACATCTCAAAAATGTCTTGAACTAAAATCTCAATATTGTTAATTAGTAGTTGATCTTAGAAATGATTTCACAATCTAAAGTTATTTTATTGGTGTGTGATGTGCTCAATGAATATGAAGTTTTCATAGTTCAATATCTAATGATGGAAAATGAAAAATCTAACCAAAAATTGAAAAAACTTTATATTCAAAGTACAATATTGTTCTCAAAAGTTTTTCATTTTCATCATGCACACCTACACAATCCCAATTACTTTTGAAGGCAAATAAAGAAAATGAGAGGAAAGTTGCAACTGAATCTCCATGAAAGAGGCTAGAAATTACAGTGTATTAATTAACGATTTTAAAGTTTTTTCTCGAGTCTAAATCAACAAGGTGACGGAATGTGATCCTTATATCCGACCTCACTTTAGTGGGATAAAAGTTTTGTTATCGTTGTTGTAAAGTTTTTTCCTTCTCCAATGATCAAAGCCCAGACTTTTGATATTTTTTTTGCATGATTTCTTCTCATTCTTTGATTAAAACAATAGCTGCCATAGTCATCAACTTATGCAAGTACAGTTGATTCAGCTATCAACCATTTGAATTCAGAGTTTTCTTTCTACCAATCTACACTGGAGAAAGAGCTCAAGTGAAACATTTTCTATAACATCTGAAAATTCTAAGGCTAACACAAAAGCCCTGCAATACCACATCACTGTTAGCTTATGTAAACTCGGTTGCAAGAGCAGTTCTTGCTCTTGCATTTTCTGGGAAAGCACAAATTCGACTCCAATAGTAACCAGCTTAGTGGATTTATATACGATTGTCTATCTCTTCCGACAAATTGTCATGCCATCGCCAATTGGAACCTGTGGAAATTTCAGGATTAAAACAAGCCCGCGTTGTATGCTTGAAAGTAAATAAATCATCTTTATACTTACCATACTTATGCTTACACGTTCATCCTCCATCAAGTTCTTGTTGAAATTCCTTATGCTAAGAGTCTTTGAATCATTTACCTGCCATATATCCAATTAGTTTTGGAACTTGTTAAACCTTGGCTAATATCCAAACTGTTACCAATTTACCAGAGGATCAGCAACTTTTCCATGCCAGAGGACGTTATCAATCACAATGATTCCTCCCACTCTTACCTGCAAACGAATAATGAGGTTCAACACTGAGCCACCACCAGAAATTGTGCCAAGAACGAAATTTGGCATGCATTGAAACTAAACAAAATGTAGGTTGTTTTCCGAACCAGTTGTAGCAGCAATTCAAAATATTCATGGTACATTCTTTTCTCAGCATCGACAAAAGCAAAATCATAGCTGCACTAAAGAGAAGCAAAGCAATTGAGTAGCTAACTAGCAAAATATATACTACAATCAGAAGAAGCAAATCTGAGCACAGACAGAGAAGAGAGAGATGCCAATAGTGCCAGAAGTGAAACATTCTCCAAGGCATCTGTTACAAAATTTTCAGATGAACAATTGTAAAGTGATTGAGAAGTTGTAATTTCTACATACGCTACAAACATTACTATCCTGCTACACAATTAAATTTTCAAAATGCCCAGACAATCTGAGTGTTCCAGATTACCTGGAACTTTCACCATTCAGAATCATAGATTTCAGAGTATCTGCTGCAAGTCCATGTTTCACATCCACCTAATATAAGCGAATGTTAGCAATTATAGTTTAACACGAATAAGACAAATACACTATAATAAGTTTGATTTAGACTCCAGAATATGTTTAGTAGACTACAAAATTCAAGTATATAAGAAGGAACAAAGGAACAAAAATATGCGTGCTACTGTCAACTGTTACTATCACGAGGACTTCGTTTTTTCTCCAAGTAATATGCTTTTGTTTTACTATGTAATTAATTTTCATGCCTCTATGTGTTCTAACTAACACAGATCCTCTCAAGAGCCTGAAAGACGTAGGTTTTGCTCACGCTGAACATCATAAAATAATTGGGACCGAATTTCTAGAACCTCCAAAACCAAGCCTACTACGCTACATGGAGTAAATACATACTGATCACCTTGTGTGAAACACCATCGCGCTCATAATACCTTTTTGCAACCTCAAGTGATTTTGCATCTCTTTCACAAGCAATCAGCTTGCCTCCAGCTGGTAGGACCAAAGCAATTGCCAGAGACGAATATCCCTGTAGGGCAATCATGTTTTGACATAAGACATAACATTTCAGAAAGGAAATATATTATACAGATATTCTTTGCTTTTTCAGGCACATGTTCCTAAGCAGTGCAAAGCAATTAAATTATTCATTTGTTTATAAGAACTTGCTGGAAGAAACGTTAAAACAGAAAGATCATATACAAGGTAGGCATAGTCCCAAGTTCAGAAAATAGTAGTGTAGGGAATTTGCATTAAGGGGAGGTGAAAAATTATAGCTTTTTGAGATCTTCAAGTTCAAAAGTTAGCATTTCAGTTTGGTATAAACTAGCTGGCTAGGTTGTATCAAGCCTACCACTGACTTTTGCAGTTTGCTCAACATGCAATCAGGTTCGGTACAAACAAGTCTCTCTCAGCGAGAAAGGTTTGATCATGGTATTGGCATAATAAATAGGAAGGCCAAGAGATCCCATTCTCATAGGGGTCCAAAGGTGGCTCCATGTCAACAAAATATTCCTTTATCAAAAAGGCAATACTAACAGTTTTTAGTGCAAAGAGAATTACAATCAATCAGCTACAAGTTGCAAATTCGTTTTTCAATTACTGTAAGCCAGCATGTATGTACCTTTGTCATGACATAGTTGTGCAATGGGCTTTAACAAGCCAAGATGACCAGCACCTAACTTTGACGTAGGATAACCAATACAGGTATATCTATTAAGGTAGCTTAATCCATATCCATTGACTGGATTTGGCTTCAGTTCAACTGCAGCTAACTCAATACAATATAATCCCAGTACCAAGGAAGGGTCTTCCATAATAAAAAGAGTTAAGCAAGTTTCTTCATTGGATTTAAACCAGCCAATTTTTTGATTACATGGACAGAAGATGGTAGAAAACTTGACAGGAATATCACAATGATGGTCCCAAATTCCCAAGGCACAAGAGAAGAAAATGTTGGAGTAAGGACAAATGAAAGAAACAAATGAGGCACAGGTGCTTAAAGCCCTCACTAGAATTGCAAAAAGTGTAGTCTGTTTGGTTGTATTACATGCTTTTGTATCCTTGTCTCCAATGATGTACTGTATTCACAGTCTTCTCATATAGGTTGATAAACAATTTTCAGCAAATGGTCCTTGTTACTCAATTACAATGTCAAATTATGCATTCTACTTTATCAAAGTAATTCTAATTTAGTCCGTTGAAACTTGGAAGGTTACCAGGAAAAAAAAAAAAGTGCATTTGCATTGTCCTCATGCAACATCCATACCGCTTTCTATAGTGATGTGTATTCTATCAGGAAGAATTCATTGTGAATACTCAAATTGGTGAGTAAAACATAGTAATCTACTTTTGGGGAAACAGTATCTTGATGAAAGAGTCAGTGATAGCTCAAGGATCTAAGGTTGCAATTCTATTATTATATACTCTTTAAAAATGATTTGAATCAAAGTCTGCAGTCAAGGAGGAAAAACTCAGAGTTACTATTGGGACTTCCGTCAATGAGATCATTATAAAAGGCAAGTTAATGCCGATGATTGGACATAGGTAACCAACTGTTAAAATGAGTAAATTACATTTACCGGCGCCAGGGCAAAAAAATATATCGAGCAGATAACAAATATTACAGAAACTTATAAAAAAGTTTTTCCAGATTGAAGACAGTTTACAAAGATACATACTCTTCAATGTACACTGAGAACTATATTATCTGCCCACAACCAACATATTTAAACCGAAGACCAATATAACAGACATAGAATGGTGCCAAGATGTTACAATTGTACAAATATAATGCGTTCATTTTGTGGTAGATAGAGGAAAATCTTGTCTGGTAGCTGAGCAAAAGTGGAAAATGGGTACTGGCATAATGATTGCTACCATGTAAACATGTACATAACAGTAGCTGAAGCTACTTTTTGGCATACAGTCTTAATAATTTAAGACTGTATATGTCCAAATGTACAATAGATAAACAAGTAATTAGATAAGCAACAGCATTTGAGACATGAAATAAACATATTATGAGCGATAAATGTGTGAGTACAGATCAACTAAAATAAATCATTTAAAACTCTCCTATAGTCTACATTACTAAAATGTTTAAAACAACCAGTATAAAACTGGTAATGCTGGGTGTCCTCTCTAGATAACTCATTAAGTAGAATCAAATATAAAAGTTTGATACGGTAAATCAAATATAAAGTTTCATACATACAGTATAAATCCCAACTTCAATGCACCTTTTAGCTCCCAGGATTTCAACAAGCATAGCAAGTAGCTGCCCTTGATCAGGAGAAACCTATTGACAGATTAATTTCAAAGTACCGAACATTCCCATTAATAGCGAAGAAACAAAAGGCACGTAGAAAAATGTATAAAATCTTTATCTAGACAAATGAGAAAATAGCCTAATAGTGTACTTTATAAACAGCAATACAGTAAAACCTGATTCATACCTGCATCTGACTACCACACATGTTGGAGGTTTCCTCTCTAAGTTCGCGCAGAATCTGACACAAAGTAACAGGCAAGTATTACATGTTATGAGTTCATTATACTAAAGTGGTGAGCCATCATTGAAAGAAAACTATCTGAAAATGGAGTATCTTTCACCTGTGGCTCTCTGACATTAGTTAATACATAGTCATAGAGCCAGGGACTAAGGCTGATAACTTGCTTACTCCCATATTTCTTGTCACTGGCCACAGAGACTGAGTCTGATTTACTTGACACAGAAGCAAATTGCGAGAAGGTTGAGGCAGTGCTTGCAGAGGACACATCACTGTTGCATCTAACCACAAATTGACTATTCAGAGCACCATGGACACACAATCGAGGGCCCAGTGCTACCAATGGGTTTACCCAATGATGGACAATCATCCAGCTAGACATTAGAAAACCCCAGAGACTAATTCGAGAACACCCTGCCAAAAAGAAGAAGTTCAGCTTAAGCAAGACAAAAAAATGGCATTTTATGAGCAAGGAACTACTCTGTCAACTTTTTTCTATTGAAGCTTAAAAACTAAATTTCAACAAGCTTGAATTAATGTTTAAAGCACATTTTATACTACAAAAATAAAGCACAAGGATGGAAAGAGCATTTACAATGCATCTGGTTAAAAAACAAGATTCTTTTAAGAACAAATTTAGAAAGAATTGGCCAGATGCAAGTTATATCATATAGGACTAGTTAGGCCCCTCTTTTAACTTAACAATTGTGGAACTGTTAGTGTACCTAATAGCAGATAAACTTTCCAAAATAAGCACTCCACAAGTTTATTTCCAAGTTAACAGTCTCCCAAAACAAATTTTGGAAATTAACACTCTCTATACCACCTTGGATGTAAAGATCGATTTCAAACATCTATATTTCTTCTCTCTATTCTTCCATAATTTTCCCCCTTACTGAAGCAATGTACATTTTTAAATTTCAACCTATTTCAAATTGATTTTAGTTGTGCTTGGATCTTTATCAGAATCAGAATAAGAGTTGCATCCCCTAGTGAAAATAAAAACACAGACCAAGGGCGTAAAAGAATATGCAGTAAAATTCTACAAATATAAAGAATCAAAGTGAAAGTGAAAAGGGGGAAAAAAACCCGCTGCAGAGGAACCATATCTTAAATCAGATACACAAAAACAAGGAGAGAGGAATTGAAGGAGCAAAAAAAATCAAATAAACACACTAAGCCAACTTAAGTTTTTGGTTATATATCCCAGAAACAAAGAAGAGCTCTTAAATTTCTTCCTTTCATTCTTTCATAACTAAAGAGACCATTGTACCTTTCAATGAAACTGAAAAGTTTTTAATTGCCACTCAAATATCCATAACAACTAGAATGGATTGGTTGTATAGATTAAATGCTTTTATGCCAAAACATTTTTCTTTTCTTTTGCATTCCTCATAATAGTCAACGATATGTGCATTAATTATTATCTTGAACAAGCACGCCATATAAAGTGCGACATAGAACTTCTGAAATTTGTAAACTTTGGAGGAAAACGTTTTGGAGAGAAAGAGAGTAATTTTCTTTTCTCTGCTGCCTTGGGTTAATGGATTTCAGCCATATAAGGTTCCTACTGGTTTGAAAAAGTTTAATAACTCCCATGTCTCCCCCCATTGAACGCTTTTACTCACAGGGAACTGAATGTAAGATGAAATTAAGGACAGCTTTAGGGAGGCAAAGACAGATTCCCTATTTGGAAAGGTTTCCTTTAAGAAGGATTTCAGGCAGGAGTTTTGATGCTCAGAAACAGATGATTTAGAAATAAAAAATTCAGAGGTGGGATGAACTATTAACATCAGAAGAGAACAATCAAAGATATGATAGGTTCATCGGGAAACTTGCACTAACTTTGAACAATTCAACCTCTACAACTAAAGAAGAATGATTTCTTTCCTTAATAGTTTACGGGTTCATAATGCAACCAAGATTGGAAGTTTTAACAACATTCTTACCTGCTTCCTCTTTAGCCTCTACACCAAAAGTCTAAAAGGATAGGAAGAATAAAAAAATACTGGTATCATGCTTTTTCAAAGAAGGATACTGTTTCATTTAAAGCTATAATTGCAGTTTTTGCTATTACCTTCACTAAAACACACATGCAGGCTAAATCAAATCAAAGCAAACTGAAAGGAGAACTTAAATAGCAGATCAAATAAAAATAAAAAACAAAATTTGAAATGCCAGTTTAGCCACTGAACTAATATTTGTATACAATAAAGGGATTAAAGAAATACCTAACTCTTGTTTTTCTTTTCCTTGGCTAGAAAAAGAGTTATTGGAATTGTCTGGACTAGCAGAAATATAGCAACTTCGAAACCCACCAATCTGAAAAAGTACATCAACAATTAACACAAGCAAATATTTTTGGAAAAAAAATCTCAATGGGCTAAAACTTTAAATATTAAAGCAACTCAAACACTTAAAAAGAATAAGATCCAAATAAAATAAAAGTGATAATCCAAAAGAGTCACCTGAATCCCAAAATTCTTACATTCTAGATCATTAGGGCTTCAAATTCATTTTCAGATAAGGCTTTAGTCATTCAATGAGTCCCAAATATTAAGAGTGTTAGACTTTTCTCTGATTTGCAATAGAACTTAATTTGAAAAGTAACAAGATTCTTTAACAATTCTGATTGGAGAAGAACTTCAAACTTAAAAACCTATAGTCTAATATGAAAGAAATAACATTTCTATAAGTCGCAAATCATTCATCAAATGGTACAATATATTTAACAACAACTAAGCCTTTATCCCACTATGTGGGGTTGGCTACATGGATCATACTTTGCCATCGTATTCTATCAATACGATTTCTAATATGATCCATGTCGTTTGAATGGCAAAGTTTTACGATGGCGGCCAACCCGACACAACCCTCCTTTTCCCAGGATTGGGACCGACTACTCATAAGCAGACAAGCTACTTATAAACAGGCGGATAATTTATCAAATAATCAGAAAATTCTACATAATTGTGAAAGTTAATAAAATCAAAGAGGATAATTTACAACAACAGGAAAATATGCAGAAGAGAACAAGAAGGAAACTTATGAGCAAAATAATGCAATTTCTGCAAAATGTTGCAGTTCCAAAAACTAAGACCCTAAGATCGAAGATTTAACAGGATATTAAATCTGGGACTACTGAAGTATATCTAAATAATAACATTTCAGTTAATATAAAAAGTCAAAACAAAGAAGGTAAGGGATTCTTCTCCAGTACAATAGAAACCTTTTCGATTCTCTGGCTTCTTTTACACCCATCACAAATAAACTTGATAGCTTAACAGATCCTAATATCAGACCCTATATGGCCCTCAGACTCAATCAGAAGTCCATTACAAGCAATTTCTGAATCATCAAAGCATCTATCTTATCAAGACAGCAAAAATAGCTCAGCAGGTAATTAGCTTCAACAGGTAGATTCAGCCACAAAATAGTTGAAGAAAAGATGAACTTACAAATGACAAATGTAGCTCAAGTATTAGTATGGCACACCTTGGAACACATACAGCTATAATTAATCAATGTAAATGCCCTTGCCTCAATGTACTTTATTCTGCACACAGTTGTATAATATTGTGCTTTTATACTCTTTTATAAGGAAAAGAATTGCCAGACTTCTGTCCAATCAGAGGAATTTAGTATTTCTTGTATGCACTCAGAGTTCTAAACAAAATTGTTTATTGCTTTGGATTAGTCTTGGAATAGACTCTTATATTTGATTACAATAGTTAATCCCAGTGTGAAAAAAGGAAAACATCTGCCTATAAATATGTATTTCTCTTCTTAAGACTACTGACAATTTAACCATAAAACTTCCTCCAGATTTTGAAGCATTCTTGAGATAATGTGATTCAATATAGGCTTACGTGGGCTCAAAGGTTTCCACCGGAAACTCCTTGATTTCACTTTTCATTTTCAGCCTTCCAATTAGTTGCAGTTCAATTGAACTTTAAGCCCTGTTTGCTGCTATGACACTAACTGCCTATCCTAACCAATAAGAGTTATCAAACAAGTCCTCACCCACCCAACTCCCCACACTCCTCTCCCCAATTAACCTCTTTACCCCCAAAACAAAAAGAAAAAACAACAGCTTTGCTGCTGCTTCAATCATATCCTTCAAGCTCACTTGGTCCTAAACAGAAAGTTACAAGAGGTTTAAGAGTTCTGACAGTGTTCATTCTTACCATCTTTCTCAATCAAGTGTTCTACATCAAAACCAAGGTCAGGGGCTTTGGATACCACAGAATTAACATCAACTAAATTAAAGAAAAGACCACACCATTGCCTGGGATTCCACAATCAACTTTGTTACACCCCTTATATCTCACATATTTTTAATCAGTACCAACACATTCACCATTTACTCCATGGAAAGGGCCACACACATCAAAGAGGTGACAGAATTTATCTGCTATCTGTGGCCATATCACGTGAAGCAAAAGAAAATTTTGTTGGTACAATATATTCAACAACAACTAAGCCTTTTCCCACTATGTGGGGTCGGCTACATGGATCATATTTCGCAATCGTACTCTATCATTACACATGTTTTCATTTATATTTAAGTATATCATATCTTTTTTAATCGATTCTTTCCAATTCTTTTTAGGTCTCCCCCTTCCCCTTTTAATTTGAGTTGATTTCTCTCTATTTTCTACACAACGCACTGGTGCATCTAGAGGTCTCCTATGCACATGTCCAAACCATCTTAAATGTGTTTCTCTCATTTTCTCATCTATTAGAGCTACTCCCACTTGCTTTCTAATACAATCATTACTTATTCTATCCAATCTAGCATATCCACACATCCATCTTAACATTCTCATTTCTGCTACCCTCATTTTTGGTTCATGATCATACTTAGTCGCCCAACATTCTGGTCCATAAAGCATCGCTGGTCTTATAGCTATTCTATAAAATTTTTCCTTCAATTTCAATGGTACTTTACGATTACAAAGTATAGAGGACACACTTCTCCATTTGTTCCACCCTACTTGAATCCTATGGGTAACATCTTTATCAATTCCCCTATTTTCTTCAATGACAGATCCTAAATATTTAAACCTCTTATTCATTTAATTCATGCCCACTAATTTTCACATTTATCCTATTGTTACTTCTACTATTACTAAAGTGCCATTCTATATATTTGGTTTTACCTCTACTTATGGTAAAACCTTTCAATTCTAGTGCTTCCTTCCAAGTTTCTAATTTAGCGTTTTCTCCCTCTCTTGTTTCATCAATTAATACTAAATATTCGGCAAACAACATACATTAAGGAATGGCTTTTTGCAAATGCTTCATAATTTCGTCAATTACTAAAGCAAAAAGGTACGGACTTAAAGCTGATGCAAACCTATAGTGATCCTCGGATATCACTATTGGCCTCCTTACTTAAGTTGTTATATCTTTATACATGTCTTTTATAACTCCTATATACACTACTCTTACCCCCTCTTTTTTTGCAATATTCTCGAGATCAATAAATACTATATATATTCAATACAGAAAATTTTGTTCTATAATTTACCTACAGCAAGAAATCATATTAAAACTGGCCTAAATGAAGCATATAACCTTCTGCTTTGAAGAATCCAATTAACCTTGAAAAATTCACCCTTCAAGAGTTTTCTTTAGCACATCAAGCCAACAAAAAGGAGTGTCCACCAAAAACCCACACAACTTTACAAATTAAAGAGAACAAAATGAGTTCATTCCAAAAATATGGAAAAAAAAATACACCAACCAATACATGAAGTACAAAGAACAAACACATAACAGGCATACACAACAGTCCATACAATAAACTTCTAAGGAAAACCAAAAAAAAAAGAAGAAGAAAAGAAAACCAATATAAATAAGATGAAGATTTTAGCTGCAATCAGCATCTCTAACAATTAAAATCATTGAAACTAAGATAAAAGTTAAATGTAAAAGAAACATTCAGTGATAATATATATACCATGCATGAAGAATGGACCAAAAAATGAAACAGAAACTCACCATTAAAGCATTGATCAAAGATTTAAGGATGAACCCATCAATCAAAATGCAAAATTTCAGGTAAACAAATTCTGGCACTGTCTCCTGTCAAAGAAAATTCGAGCACTGGAATGGAACGTATACTGTATACATGAGAAGATAAACTAATATTTTTAAAAAATAAAAATAAATAAAAAAACTGTGAACTGAAAAGACAAAATTGGCCCACGGGGAACAAACTATTTGAAACCTCCCAGGCTCCAACGTTAAATCAGACGTTGTATCCGCCAAAACCTCCAAGACTCGAACTTTAACAGCCGGTCGACGAAGCCCGATTGATGTCAATAACTACAGCTTTGTTTTTTGGATGAAAAACCCAACATGTAAGGTTCTCTCATCGATTCTGTTCTGTTTTTTCATGATGATTAAGACGTAGTTATTTGAAATCCCTTTGTATTTGTATGATTGGTGTTGAGAAATAGTTGAAAGTGTTAATTTTTTGGGGCAATTTTCGCTGGAATTTGTGTCTTTTACTTTGTGAATTTGAGTGAGATAAAGAGTTTGGGGTAGATGGTTTACGTTTTGCTTCTTGAATTTTAGCAAAGACTTCAAGTTTGGTTCTTTAATTTCTATAACTTGTTTGCTTGTGTTTTTCTCTTTTCTGTTATTATTATTTTTTATTTTTTATAGTAGTCACCAACTCATATTCTAACTGAAATTATGGGGTTTTTTGCTGAAATTGTGCAATGATGCGGAAAATGGAAAGTTTTAGGGAGAAGGGGCAGCCATAAGTTTGTTATGTGTTGCCTTATTTGTTGAGTTTGATCATGCCTTTGGAAAGTAGTATAGAATTTTCAGGCCACAGTTAATTAAATTGATTTGGAACTTGTCTTGATTTGCAACAGTTTTCTTGTTTCAATTATTGATTATGCATGTTTGAGCTTTTCTTTAATTGAAGCTTCATTAGAACATTAGAAATGAAGTTGGGATCTTCGAAGTGCTTATGCCTCTTGAAAAGAACAAGTAAATGCATTCAACTAGGTGCTCTACAATAAACTAACTGCATTTACGTCCAATTCGGCTAAATTATTTTGGCCAATACCCATCATTAAAGCAAGGAGCATTTAGCTTTATGGTTGCCTTTTTGGGATAGTTAACTTTTTTAGTTTTAACTCATTGCCCTCCTGATGTTGTATGCAGTCGTTCGGTGTGTCTTTGAGTGTTTTGTATCAAAACTTATGAAAAAAGAAAATTTTGGTATTACAGAATTGCGAGTTGCATAGTTCATGTGTTATAACTTGCCATCTTTGGAAGTATTCTTGTTTTAAAACCGACTTTGAGTGTATTTATTCCGAAAGCATTTGGAAGTTCATCTGCCTTTGATTCTTTTAATTTTAAAGTTTATTAAAGTTTGTTTATGCTGAAATTGAGTTCTAAGAATCAAACTTTTATCTTGCAGAATGGAAAATGAAGATGCTACGACGATATCTCATTGTTACAGGAAAATATTCCAGATTTTCTTAGATTTCATGACAAGGTCAACTACTTTTTTTTATTAGCTTGGCATGGCCTTGCATATTTTTTATTTTCGCACATTATATTACAAGAAGTTTTTACGCATTTCAAGTACATGTGCAACCTTAGAATAGGTAAGGTTATACACTATAATGCAACCTTAGAATATGTTCAGTTGATGCACGAATTTTATGCTGACATTACTTTATTCATGTTGCTCTACAGGATCACCAAATTTGAGGAGCTGGTGAATGTCGGAAACAGGTTTCTTGTGAGCTTTCATCAAGGACTTGGTGAGTTTTGATGGAATATGATTATGTCTCTCACAGAAATTGCGGTAAATGATTTCTCTCATTCCATAAGGATGATTCCATTCTTCTTGCACAGACTTTCTTCAACGACCTCCAATTGACGTGAACTCAGAAGTGGTTGGGCAGATTATAAAAGCTAACAAAACTAAAAGATTGTCGTCCTACATTGATGCAGGATGTGTAAACATGCATGACAGTAAACAAAACCTGAGCAAGTGTAAGCATCTTTGAAACTATGTTGTTTAATATGACGCAGGAGCAGCAGAAATGCTTGCTCTTCAGCCTAGATATTCTTGAATGTGAAAAGATAATATCCTTTGTCATCTTTCTTCTTTGTTTTTCAGTTGTCATCTTTCTTCTTTGTTTTTCAATTCTCATCTTTCTTCTTTGTTTTTCAATGAACTTTATTATTTGTGGATATACACACTGAGATCTACCAATAAGAGGTCCCAATATTATACTGTTTATTGATCCATTTTTCCTTGATACTTCAAGAATTGTTTTCTTTCTTATGTCTTATAAGTTAGAGAGTCAAAGAAACTTATAGTTTTAGCAAAAATTTTAGCGATGTTAATTGTGCATACATTCTTTGGATCTGTACTTAATAATGGCTATCACAATGATATACAACTAAAACTGAACTGAAGTAGGGTCTTATCTACATAGGGTTGGCTACATGATGTCATTCCTCAAATTTCTCTTACTTGGTCTCTTAGGTTATGTTCTTGTTTAATCCTCGAGCTACTTTAAGAGTATGGCTGTGGTACAAAATACAAATACTAGAGTAGAATTAGGCAGCATAAAAAAATAGAAGCGAATCTCTAAATTTGGAGATGGAACATAAAAAAAATTGAATTGTTTTTTTTACTTGTTCAATTCTAAATCTTCTGGTGGGTGCTTGATAAATTGAAGAAAGGGAAAATGCTAATGTTTGCATGTCGTTTGTTAAAGCAGTTTGAGTTGGTAGGTAAAGATTTCATTTCCTCTCTTATTTTACTGCAAGCAATTTTCTTTGTGAAAGAATATTCTGTGATACTTGTTTTGAACCGATAATCAGTTTATCTTTACATTTAGTCAAGTTTATCTATTCTCTTTTCAAACTATTTCATTTCTTAGTGGGAGGTCTGGAATTAAATTATAGTGCCGACATTTGCTGGATCTGTCTTATGTTGACTTTTTTTTTTTTTTTGGTTATTGTTAATTTGCATAAAAAAGTGCGAACGTGCCATATTGGACTAGTGGACTGTTTAAATCAAGGTAATAGCTACTCCTGGCTTCATTATTTTACTTTGTATTTACTTTCTGATGGACTCAGGAACTGTTTTTATCTGCAATACTTTTCCATGAAATCATATATTCTTAGTAAAGGATGTTCATCATGTTGGCATGTTATATACTAAAAATGCTCCATACCTGTGCAACTGAATATTGAGTCACCAATTGTTTTTGCAATTAGTTGATAGTTTACTGTGATTTGCTGTTCATTTAGGTGAGATAGGGGTGATGGAAGCTTCTTTTTTTGTTTGATCCTTATTTTCTTGAAATGTTTGTTCCGAACTTGTAGAACAAATATCTCCGATTTCTTAAATTTCCACGTAATTGTTATCGTTTGACAATCCTTTTTATGTTTGTGTCTTCACTTCTAAAGTTAATAACCTGCCTCCTTTTTAATTTATCGCAGCCAAAAGTGTGGTGAAGGAACTTCTGTCCCTTCTTGATGATGCATCAACAGTTATCCAGAATTTCAATGAGAATTTACTGCATTTTGAAGATAAAGTTGTTCAATGCGACTTGGATTCTGATGTAGCTATGCCTAACAAGGTACAACACCCCTACATAGGGTCACATTTGTGTTTGAGGAAATCATAAACTCCTTTTAGCTAAGCAATTTAACAACCTGAGTTGGGCATCAAATGAAAATAAATGTTATTTTGTTTGTTTCTATTTATTTGGATCAATTTGATCTAGTTCATTTTCGTTTTCGCACTGGCTTATCTCCTCATGTTGAAGATTCCATAATCTAATCTTAATGAGATTATGATAGAAATTTTAGGGACAAGTTTGTTGATATGCATTGATTTGATCCTACCTTTTGAGTAAAACTTTTCTTAAAGCATCATTAATCATTTCTGGGGCTGGAGGAGGCACTTTACCCTTGGTGTGAGAAGAGAGTTTTATGCTATAATTTTTGCTCTAGTTGTCTTTGATATGACTTGTTTGGAGCAGTGGCCTTTCTGTTCATATTGCTTCCTCCCAACCTCTGCGACCAAGTAATTTTTAATTGTACATTTGATTTGGCTAGTGAATTACTGATGTAATGTAATAAACACATGAGAGAAATAGACACTACCAATTATCTCTTGAAAAAGTACAGAATCCAATGGCCTTGAATTTTACCTGAAATTGAGGATTGTGTGTATCTATGTTGTATAAGCACTACATGTGTTGCTTAACAATGTAATTAAGCCAGTGCATAATTCTTTTTTGGGGTTACATATTTTTGTAGTTCCTCTTTAGCTGAGATGAGGAATCCCATTTGCATCCCAACTTGGTTATATATAGTAGCAGATCTCCGTGATTATCAGTGTCTCTGAGTTCTTTTGGGTGACAAAACTAATGCATCTCGAGCTCTTACTCTCTTGGTTATGATGGTATCCATCTGAATGTGAGTAGTAAAGGAGCTGTCTTCATCGGTGTTATTAAATTCACTGCATGCTTTAACAGTACGTCCAAGTTTTAATTATCTAGATAAATTATTTTCCCTAGTTGACGATCTTTCTTGGATGTTTTTCATCTGTCTCATCTGTCATTGTTGATTTACTCCTTCAACTTTCTGATCTTCAGAAGCCTGAAATCGTTGATTATGCCGCCTTGATGGCTGTTATCTATGGTATGGTCAAACAAGACTACAACATGCAGGTAAATGCACTCTTTTCATCTTTAAATGTTAAAATTCCAAAGAAATATTTTTACATCTTTTCTTAATGTTGTAGTTGAAGGTTCTGTTATGAAGATTCGGCGTCTGCGAATGTGTTTTTTTTTCTTTAATCAAATATCTGCATGGTTGCAGGAAAGGATTGTTTCATCTCTTAGTCTGAAGTCATCTTCAGGAGAATTGGAAAGTTATTGTCTCATGTGGACTCTGCGGCCCTTTATAGATGACAAAATCATGAACAATGCTTGGAGATATGTTCCATGACTGGTTTTTGGGTCATCTTTCCATAATCACTGATAAGTTAGTTAAGATGGATAGCCAATCTTTCCTTTCTCTTTCCCTACAATTAAATGCAATCAATTGTAAGAATTCTTGCTTTATGAAGTCATAACAATTTTGTATAGGAAAGTAGCTTGAGAAACATTATTAAAAGATACAAAAATTCATCGAGGAGTTACAGCTGAAGATGAAGAATCTTACCCAGAAAAATAAGGAGAATAAATTCACAACTCTTATGAAGGTGAAGGCCACAGAAAAAGTGCAGAATTAAAAAAATAAAAAAAAAATTGTCCAATTGGACAAAACAACGCCTAGTTATAAGTTTCGGGAAAATTTAAAAGGTTTGAGAAGGCTTGATCACCATTTAAACTTGGTCACGTTTATGAACCATCAGTTCGATTTTTTACGGTTTGAATTTTAAAAAAAAATTGAAAAAAAATAAGAACAATATATACAAATTTGATGTAATCGAAAAATAAATTATTTTATTAAAGAAATAGAAAATTTTGTCATAAATATAAATATGAATTACCATGTACATAGAAAATATAATAAAATAAAATAAATTTGTTATATACAAATTTACAAATTATCAAATAAAGTTATATATTTTATAGTAAATTAAAGTATTTTTTTAATGTAACTCTTACTATGTTGGCATAATGACTATGATTCATAACTCTATAGTACTTTACTAAACAATGAAAACTCTTGACGAGTTTAAAGTTCTATACGTTGCATTGGTCAATTCAAGTTGATTGAAGTAGTAAAATAAAATAGTTGAATAAATGAAATAATAATACCTAAATAATATAAATTAGAATAAATAAAGAACCATGAGGGAATCAAATGTTTTCAAGAAAGATTGAAATAAGTGAGTTTATAGAGTTGTATAAAATGTTTTGATAAAACTGAGAGTCCGTTTGGATATGTGTTTTGTTTTGAAAATTAAAAAATAATGAGGTATTAGGTTGCGTTGTAAGAAATGTAGAATTGAGTGTTTGGATTGATAATTTTTGTTTTCATTGGTTTATTATGGGTTGAAAAATTATTTTATTAATTAAAATTTAAAATGTAAAATGAATTTTTTTTTAAAAAAAAATTGGGGTTGATCGGTGGTGGTCAATCAACCCAATAAGTTAAAAAAATTAAAAGAATTTCAAAAGACGAAAATGCCATTGTTTATGTTTTGAGAAGTTGAAAAGTTTTGTTTTGAAAATTGAAGATAAACAAACAAGACATTTTAAGAAGATATGGGAAATTGGCCAAAATGGCCTCTCTAAACAAAGCCTGAGAGTCTTAATGTGGTTGAAAATTTCGACAAACTATGACAAGATGGTTTTGTGGTTGTACATGAGAAAAATTTTGAGATTGTGTTTGGGGAAAATTTGGAGAGTTATGGATGTTAATTAGAGATTCACAACTTCTTGAGACTTATTTAAAATTTAGGAAAAAAGTGTGTTAATGGCACAATTGCCATCCTTATTGTTAAAGTGGGCATAAGTTTAAGAGATTTATTATTAAGGGTATAAAAATAATTTAATTAGTTTAAGTAATTAGTAAAATACTTGTATATTTCTAGACAAATTCAAATAACAAACAACAATCATTAGATTCAATTCTAATTCTTCTACTAAATTCATCTAGTCTTCTCTGTCAAGCATTCTTTTCTAGTGATTGATTCAATTGTAATGTTAATTTTTTTTCTTTAAACTAAATATACGTTGTCCCTTAATTTATATATATGTATGTGTGTATATATATATATATATATATAATTGAGAACTCATAATTTAATTATACAAGTTATAAGAAAATAAAAGAGAATTTTGACATTTAAATACAATAGATAGAAACAATTAATACCAAATCCACTCTAAAGGTAAAATAAATAAGAACATTATGCTGTCACTTTTAATACTTTTGCCTTTGGAGAAAAAAGATTAAAAATTGTGAAAGTAAAAAAAGAAAAATTTATATTAAAGACACGCTCTAAATCTTTATTATTAAAAAGCGCATAACTTTAATATATTTATTTTTTAAGGGCATAAAAATAATCTAATTGGTTTGTATAATTAGTAAAAGACTCTATTATCCCTTTACAATCCCCTAACATTTTTTTCTCTCAAAAGTTTATGCAAGAAAAATAAAAAGTGTAGAGTGCTAAACTATGACAATAAAAAAAAAAGAATTATAATTAAAATTCAGAAAAAAAAAATAAGAGAAAGGTAAACAAATTATTAATTATATTAGCATTAGAATTCTACCTCCGATCTAAAATGGTTCTTTTTTTAAAAAAAGAAATTGTAACAAGAAAAAAAATTCAAATTGAAATTCAAGAAAAAAAATAAAACAAAAGAAAAGTGAATTACGTTTAAAATTGAAGTTATATTAGTGGTACAACTCTAAAAAAAGGGAAATTTAGGCCAAAAAAAAAAGGGAAAGGAATTACAAGTGAAATTCAAAAATAAATAAATGAAAGGTAATTACGTTCTAAGTTGAAACCATATTATTGTTATAACTCTACATTCAATCTAAAACAAGTAAAATAGAGACAAGAAAACAAATTATTATAACTAATTTATACAAAAAAAATGTTAATTATATCTCCAATTAAATCAGATTATAGTCAATAATGACTCAAATCCTCTACTTCTACTTTAAAGTTTTTTTAAGGGAAATTTTTTGTTAAAGGAATGTTTCAAACATTTATTATTAAAAATGGCATAAATTTAATATATTTATTTTTAATAATATGAAAATAACTTAGGGAAAACCACCTTAAAAATCCCTTATATTTCACAAAACAATATTTGTTCAGTCCCTAACATTTAAAACGAGATAAAATAATTTATTACATTTAAAAAGTACAAATTTTTAGTCATTTTGTACGGATCTCTGAAAAAAAAACGTTAACTACAATCACGTGCCCTCAAGTGCCAAATTTTCAAGGTAAAAAAAGGAATTACAATCTTTATCTTCTTCTTCCCCAACAGACGTATGGTGCCCGTCAGATCTTAATATGAACCCAGTTTCAGAACCTCTCAATTTTATTCTTACTCTCTTGCCAAAAACTTGCCCCTATGTATTTATGTATCTTGATAATTCAATTTCTGGTTAAAGAATAGCAATGATCTTGGTGCACAAAGGATATGAGTGTTATGCATAGCCACCTTGTAGAAGTTTCTTCGACATGGGTACATATCGAGAAGCAGGTCCAATATACAAACAATCTTAGTCTTGGGTATATGGCCATCATTTGGCAATTCTTCAAGATCCCCTCCATGTTTATGTTAGCCATATTTTCTCTAATATTTGGCAGCAGACATTTGTTGTTGAAGATTTAGAGACTCTTGTTATTCATAGCAGGTTAGTTAAAAATTTATGATTTAGTGGGGGGGGAGAAGCAGAGAAAAAAAGAGAGTGGTGGAGATAGTAGGTCATGGAAGAGAGAGTTGGAGCTTGGTAAAAATGGGCTGGTGAGGGAGAAGGGAAGAGGAAGAGAGCGCGGTGGTACTGGTGAGTTATGGTGGATGAAGGAAAGAGATCGGTGGAAGAAATAGAGAAGAAGATAAAGATTGGGATTCATTTTTTTACCATGAAAAGGTGGTCCCTTATTGAGATTTTTTTTAACCAAAAGCGATATCGATTTTCATTAAAAGAATGCTCATAATTACAACGTTAGCCAACTGGCATCATATCTAATTGATTAGCTTGGATCAATCGAAGGGGGAATTGGAAAGACCAATCCTGAGAATTTTTTGCATCACATGCTAAACTAGCAAGTAAGTGTCCAACACTATTAAACTTGCGACTAATCCATGAAAAAGAATACAAAATGAAATTTTGTTTCAACAAAAAGATCCCCAACTATAGTTGAAACTTCACAAGATGGGGAGGTTTCTTTTGATAATCTACTCATTATAGTTTTGGTATCTAATTGGACATCAATTTTATCCCAACCATTTTGCAGTGCCAGCTGAAGAGCCAATCTGACAGCCATGAGTTCCACAGCCATTGGAGTAAGAGCTCCCTCCCTAGCGTGAGACCATGCTTGGACAATTCTTGCATCTGCATTTCTTGCTACCAATCCCATGCCACAAACCTGCTGCTGAGATTTACATTTGGATCCCACATTAATTCTGACTCCTTGTATTGGACTAATCCAATTTGTGCTTTCATTTGGTAGCTGAACTTCACTAACCTTCCTCCCCTCCTTCATCTTTGTTGCTGTACAGAATTCCTACCATTCAGCAATGGCATAGTTGATTATCTCGTGTTCAGGCTGATTCAGACTCTTGAAAATCAAATTGTTCCTGGCCTTCCAAATATGCCAAAGTAGATACATGGTCAGTTCAATTTTGTCATCAAGCTGTTGCGCAACCTTCAGGCTTCCTAGCTTGAACCACCAGTTTTTGAAGTGTATAGTTAACTCCTGGAGACATTAGTTACGCCCAAGAACATGCCGAACCAGCCATGCACAGCGCCTGCACGCGCAGTACGCCCGAGCATGTGCGCGCAGCACCTCCAGCGCCCATGCACACGCGCCAGCCTTGCCTTTGCCAAAACGGTGCCAAACCATGCCGATGCATGCCGACGAACCTCTGCCGTGCCGAGCAGACAGAACGGCCGACTTTCCAAACCAACGGACCATGTCCTTTTCCTTGGAGGTTTGCCAAGCCAAAGGTGACTTCAATGATGATGTCAAGCCAAGGGTGTTATGCATAACAATGATCTTGGTGCACAAAGGATATAAGTGTTATGCATAGCCACCTTGTAGAAGTTTCTTCAACATGGGTACATATCGAGAAGCAGGTCCAAGCCAAAGCCAAAGGTGACTTCAATTATGATGTCAAGCCAAGGGTGTTATGCATAACAATGATCTTGGTGCATAAAGGATATAAGTGTTATGCATAGCCACCTTGTAGAAGTTTCTTCGACATGGGTACATATCGAGAAGCAGGTCCAAGCCAAAGCTAAAGGTGACTTCAATGATGATGTCAAGCCAAGGGTGACTGCATGGGTGATGTCAAGCCAACGGTGACCTCATGGATGACATCAACGGTGATGGAAGGATGACAACATCTTCTAAAAGCTTTCCATACACCTTGCCATCCACCTTACCATTTTGTAATAGTGTAGGACACTTGTACATTTAGGTGTAATGTTTCTTCTAGAAACTTTCTAGATGACTTTAGAAGAGGAAGCCACTTGCCATTAACTAGCCAAGGTCTTTGTCTATATAAGGAAGACTTGGTGGGATTTTGAAGGTTGATGGCCATTTCATTTCATTTCCTACTGGTAAGAAATACTTGTAGACTTGAGAGCTTGCATTCAAAGTGTAAATAAAGCAATTTTCGCCCAACTCTTGTGTGTTTTGCCTTAGCCACTTTTACATACGTTTCCTTGTTTTCACTTGCACGTTTTGGGTTGTTTCTTGGGCACTTAAGGCTGACTTAGCCATTTGGAACGACTAAGGCCGCACGATACGTTTGAGCAATGTTGGGACCGTGACAGTTGGTATCAGAGCCACAGTTTAGATGGCTTCACAATCCGAGACGGGAGATGAGCACATCTCAAGGGAACTTGAAAGAAGTGGTAGGAGCACACATTTAAGGAAGGACAAGTCCGTTCAGCAAGGAGACCCGATGGCAAACTTTGAACGACGGGTAGCCAAGTTGGAGTTAGCCACGGCCGATAGGTTTTGTTGAAGAGGGGGCAACCATTGAGAAACTTGAGTCAATGGACGATGGTTTTCGTGAAGAGATGCAAGCCACCGTTCTTTCTATCCGTGGGGAGATGGAAGAGACCATCAATACTATGTCAGCTAAGTCCGACGCTCAACTTGCCGAGTTGAGTGGGTCATTGAGGGAAACGATGGTGAGCGAGCTTGCTGCCTTGCAAGAGGAACTCAAGAATGCAAAGGCTGATTTAGCCCTTTGTAAGGTTGCCTTAGCTCAAGGGGGAGCCGGAGGCCAACCGAGGGTCGACATGCCAAGACCGAAGTTCTTCAACGGATCGAGGATCGCCAGGGGTTAGAAAGGTACTTTGACGCCGCTGGCATGATGGACGATGCCAGTAAAATCAAGATCGCGCCTCTCTACCTTTCCGACACAGCAATGGTTTGGTGGAGAAGACGGCTTGTGGATATAGAACGAGGGACATGCGCAATGGATTCGTGGGACGACTTCCGGCTCGAGATTAAACGTCAGTTCTATCTAGACAACGTGGAGCACGAAGCCAGGGCTAAGCTTCGCCGGCTCGCACATAAAGGCACAATTAGAGAGTATGTCAAGGAGTTCATTGAGTTGATCTTAGAGATCCCCGATATGTCTGAGAAGGATACTCTATTTGCCTTCACCGACGGGTTGCAACCGTGGGCACGGACTGAACTGCAATGCCGTGGTGTTCAAGACTTGGCTTCAGCTATTGCAACAGCTGAAGAGACTTGTGGAACTTCGTAAGCCAAAGAGAAGAGAACCGAGGGACCAAAGAAGCAATCTCCCAAAGGAAATTGGCAATCCAATAAAGCCAAAGGTGGGGGAGGACAACAGATTCAACCGAAAGAAGGGACGTCCAAGCCACAAAACAAGCCAACATTCCAAAAGAAAAAGTGGGAGATGAGTAAGGACAAACAGACCAAGGATATCAGTTGTTTCCTTTGTGAAGGACCTCACTATGCAAGGGATTGTCCAACTAGAGGGAAACTTGCTGCGGTTACTCAAGAAGGGGAACCTGAGGCATCTCAAGCCACCGTTGGTTCTTTGCGTACGCTGGTGCCATCAAGGCCAATCTGCAATAGCAACCAAAAAAGGGATGTATGATTGTAACGGCTGCAATCAACAACGTCGAAACAAAGGCCTTGATAGACACAGGTGCTGATTCCAATTTTCTTGAAGTGAAGGAAGCAGAAAGGTGTGAGATTCACTACAAGAAGGAACGAGGTTGGCTCAAGACTGTCAAATCTGAGCCAATTCCCATTCATGGATTAGCACAAGACGTACGAGTTTACTTGGCGGATTGGCATAGTTTGGTGGACTTTACCGTGGTTCAAATGGTTATCACTCCATTATCTTGGGTATAGAGTTTTATGGATCAAGTGAAGGCCGTGTCATGGCCGTTCAAGAACACAATGCATATCTTGGAGGGACAACCATGCATTGTGCCCGTTGCACGGGAGTTCAATACAGGACATGTTTTTTCATCCCTTCAATTCACAAAGGGACTCAAGAATATGAGCTGACCTTTGTGGCTGCCATTAAGGAAGATAGGGTTGAAACTTGCCCTGAGAAAATTCCACCAACAATCCTTGATGTTTTGGATGCGTACAAGGATGTTATGCCCAACAGTCTACCCAAAAGACTTCCACCAAAACGAGATGTCGACCACCAGATCGAGCTCGTTCAAGGGCCAAACCGCCTGCCATAGTTCCTTATAGAATGGCGCCCCTAGAGTTAGAAGAATTGCGGAGGCAATTGAAGGAGTTGCTTGAAGCTGGACAAATGAGGCCGTCCAAAGCACCGTTTGGCACACCGACCTTATTTCAGAAGAAGCACGATGGCTCACTCCACATGTGCATTGACTATCGGCGCTCAACAAGCTCACAGTGAAGAACAAGTATCCCATTCCACTTATTGCCGATTTGTTCAACCAGCTTGGCAAAGCAAGTGGTATACGAAGCTGGACCTTCGTTCGGGATACTATCAAGTCAGAATTGCCGAAGGGGACAAAGAGAAACGACCGTAGTCACTCGCTATGGTTCGATCGAGTTTTTCGTCATGCCGTTCGGCCTCACTAATGCACCAGCCACGTTTTGTACTTTGATGAACAAAGTATTTCAACCATTCCTGGATCGGTTCGTGGTTTTTTACATGGATGATATTGTGGTTTATAGTGAAACACTTGAAGATCATGCCAAGCACTTGCAACAAATTTCCAAACACTCAATGAAAATGAGTTGTATGTGAAAAAGGAGAAGTGCACTTGCCATGCAAGAAGTGTACTTTCCTTGACACATTATTGGGGAGGACGAATTCGTATGGACCCTACCAAGATTGAAGCTATTCAAGCTTGGGAGCCACCGTCAAAAGTTACCGAGCTCCGTTCGTTTCTTGGTTTAGCCAACTATTACCGACGGTTCATTAAGGGGTACTTTGCCATATGTACTCCCTTAACCGACTTGTTGAAGAAAGTTAATGTGTGGGTTTGGGACGAGACATGCCAACATGCGTTTGAGACGTTGAAGAAGGCCATCATAGAGGAACCGGTTTTGGTGCTGCCCAATCACATGAAGGTACGAGGTGCAAACAGATGCATCCGATTATGCCATTGGTGGAGTTCTTATGCAAGAAGACCACCCCATTGCCTTTGAAGCTGTAAGCTAAATGACACCGAACGACGCTACACCATTCAAGAAAAGGAGATGACCGCTGTAGTGCATTTTCTTGCGCACTTGGAGCATTATTTGCTAGGGACGAAGTTCGTTGTCAAGACTGACAACGTTGCCACAAGCTATTTTCTTACTCAAAAGAAGATCACACCGATACAAACTAGATGGCAATACTTCCTAGCCGAGTTCAACTTTGTAATGGAGTACAAGCCTGGCAAGGCCAACCTTGTGCCCGATGCCTTGAGTCGCAAAGCCAAACTTGCATCGATCAGTCAAGTGAAGAGCCCAACGCTTGGCCGAATCAAGGAGGGACTTGAGCATGATCCTACAGCCAAGAGTTTGATGGAATTGGTTCGTGAGGGGAAAACGCACCGCTTTTGGTTAAGCGACATACTCTACACAATCGGGGACAGAGTCTACGTGCTACGATGGGCGAATTTGAGAAAGAAAATTCTTAAGGAATTCCATGATTCCAGATGCGCAGGACATTCGGGACAAGCAAGAACTCAAGCTCTTGTGGAAGAGTCTTATTATTGGCCACGAATGAGAGACAACGTCGAGTTGTACGTGCAGACGTACTTGTTTGCCAACAAGACAAAGTTGAGCAAACACGATCGGGAGGTCTCTTAGAACCGTTGCCGATACCATCAAGACCATAGGAGAGTGTCTCCATGGACTTTATCACTTGCTTGCCTAAATTCGATGGGTGTTGCACCATTATTGTGATCGTTGATCGCTTCTCTAAGTATGGAATGTTTATTTCAACCATGAAGGAAAGCTCAACCGAAGAGACGGCCCGGCTATTCTTCAAGCACTTGGTGAAATATTGGGGCATTTCATCAACCATCGTTAGTGACCGAGACCCATGGTTCACGGGCCGATTTTGGAAGGAGTTGTTCAAGATCATGAGTTCAGACCTTAATTTCTACGGTCAAACGGAGAGGGTGAATGCCTTGTTGGAGATTTACTTGAGGCATTATGTTGTGGCAAATCAAAGAGATTGGGCCAAGCTTCTTGACATTGCCCAATTCTCTTATAATCTCCACAAGTCTGAGGCAACAAACCCTAGTCCGTTCGAGCTTGCAACGGGGCAACAACCGACTACACTGGCTAGCGTGGCAACCGGCTACACGGGCACTAGTCCGGTTGCCTACAAGTTTGCTAAGGGATGGCACGAGAAGAAGGAGCTTGCTCGGCATCACTTCAATGCGCGGCTAAGAAATGAAGAAGTGGGCGACAAGAAGCGACGCTATCTTGAATTTGAAGAAGGGGACTTAGTCATGGTGAAGCTCTTGCCACACTTAGCCAAGGAGTTTAAAACACAAGGACTTAGTGATACGTTATGAGGGCCATTCCGTGTGGTTCGAAAGATTAGCAAGGTTGCCTATCATATCTACTTGCCAAGCAAGTTAAAGACACATCCTGTTCTCCATGTTAGCCTACTCAAGCCTTACCATGGAGATTTGGAGGATCCAAGCTGAGGCGAGACGAAACGGGCACCAACCGACGTCTATACCGAGCATGAGAGGGACTTAGAGTCTAACTTGGCCAAGCTTGTTGTTCCAAGAAGAGGACCGAACCCAAGCTATGTGCAATACTTGGTCGTTAGAACAGGGCAACTGATGAGTGAAGCAAGTTGGAAACGGGAAGATTATTTGTGGCAATTTCGTGAGCAAATAGCCAACTTCAACGTTGCTTCATCTAGCCAAAACGGTGGGACTGAAGGGGCAAAAACAACGGTTCATTGCGGGTCTTAGGCTGGAAGAGCCACCTACTTGCTTCCCTTAATAGTGTATTAGGGGAAAAATCGAAAGTGACAGTGTGGGAGTAAGCTAAAAATTTTTTTCCTTTTTAGGAAAATTCACTGTAGCAGCTGCTATTTTTGAAAAGAAACAATGATTTTGCCAAATTGAAAACCACGGTTTTGTTGAAACTTCCACAACTTCACTAAGGCATTTGGGGAACAACTTGGGCACCTCAACGGGCAACGGGAGCATTGCCAAGCTAGGTACGGGAGGAAGTCACGCCCATGAACATGCCGAACTAGCCGGCCAGCCATGCACAGCGCTCGTGCGCGCAGCACCCGCGGCCGCGAGCACAGCACCGCCAGTACCCATGCGCGCGCCAACCTTGCCTTTGCCAAAATGGTGCCAAAACCATGCCGAGGCGTGCCGACGAACCTCTGCCGTGCCAAGTCGACAGAACGGCAGACTTGCCAAACCAACGGACCATGTTTGACAAGTCCTTTTCTTTGGAGGTTTGCCAAGCCAAAGGTGACTTCAAGGATAATGTCAAGGCAAAGGTGACTTCATGGGTGATGTCAAGCCAATGGTGACCTCATGGATGATATCAACGGTGATGGAGGAAGGATGACAGCGTCTTCTAGAAGCTTGCCATACACCTTGCCATCCACCTTGCCATTTTGTAATAGTGTAGGAAACTTGTACATTTAGGTGTAATGTTTCTTCTAGAAGCTTTCTAGATGGCTTTAGGAGAGGAGCCACTTTCCATTAACCTAGCTAAGGTCTTTGCCTATATAAGGAAAACTTGGTGGGATTTTGAAGGTTGATGGCCATTTCATTTCGTTTCCTACTGGTAAGAAATACTTGTAGACTTGAGAGCTTGTATTCAAAGTGTGAATAAAGCAATTTTGGCCCAACTCTTTGTGTTTTGCCTTAGCCACTTTTACATACGTTTTCCTTGTTTTCACTTGCACGTTTTGGGTTGTTTCTTGGGCACTAAAGGCAGACTTAGCCATTTGGAACGACTAAAGCCGCACGGTACGTTTGAGCAACGTTTGGGACCGAGACACATTGCCATTGAACAGGTGAGAGTTTCTAAATAAGTTGAGTCTTAGAGCAGTGGAAGAGTATGTGTTCTAGGTTTTCTTTCCCTTCTCCACAATATGTACACAACAATCAATATTCATACCTCTTTGATTCAGGACTGTTTTGGTTGGGAGGTTGTTGTGCAAACAGCCAAATGAAGTGTTTGATTTTCCCTTTAGCATCCATCTTCCACAGCTTTTTCTAACCAGTTCCATCAGCTCCTCTCTGTGCTTGTTTCTCCTTGATTATTAGGTTATAGACTTCAACTGATAGCCATTTTGTAGCCTGATTTCACTTCATAGTCCTTTATTTTTGAAAAATGCCACTGGAATCTTCAAAATTTCTTTTGCCTCATGGTTCTGAAATATGCATCTTATCAGAGGATAATTCCATTCGGCTCTGTCAAAAGGATGAGCTGATTGACAGTTTCCAACTCACAGTCAAGGGGTTTAGGAGTTAGAATCGGCCTTGGGTTAATATCATGGATCCACTTGTCCTTCCAGATGTTAATGTTTTTACCATATCCCATATTCTTCCTACATCCTTTCTTAAGAATGTATCTCACTCCCAGCCAGCTTCTTCAAAGCCAAGAACAGTTTGAATTCGGCTGACATTCAAGAAGGGATTTTTTTTTTAGAAATATCTCCCTTTTATGACTCTGCTCATTAATAGATTTAGATGTTTTGAATCCTCCACAGTTGCCTTGCCAGAAGCATGTCATTAAATACTCTTAAATCTCTGAAGCCCAATCCTCCTTTATCCTTCAGTCTAGTCATCTTCTTCCAGATAACCCAAGTTGTGCTTTTACTGGCTCTTCTTCCACCAGAATTGAGACATGGTTATTGTGATCATTTTGCATATATTCTGTGGAAGTTTGAAACTGGACATTGCAATATACTGGTAAAGTCACAGTCACATCTTTTAACAGTATTTCTTTCCCTGCTTTTGATAAAAACAAATTTTCCAAGAGCTAACTTTCTTCTACACTTGCTCTATTAAGGACTTGAAGACCTGACTTTTAGATCTCCCAATAACTAGCGGCAGACCCAAGTACCTGTTACTGCGATGCTCCATGACTCCACCATTAAGCTCAAGGCAGATCTCCCTTCTCATTTGATCATTAGTGTTCTTACTAAAAAAGACAGCTGACTTCTCTAGGTTGATAACCTGACCTGAGCTTTGGGCATATCTTCTAAGAATGTCCTTGACACATTTGGCATTCATGAGATCAGCTTTACAAAAAATTAGGGTGTCATCGACAAACAACATGCTAGAGATAATTGGTCCACTCCTACTGATTCTAAGACCTGTCAACATACATTCAGATTCTGCAATTTTGATTAGGTTAGTGAGACCTTCAGAGCAAAGGATAAAGAGATAGGGGGATAGAGGGATAAAGGGTCCCTTGTCTAATTCCTCTTGATGGCTTACAAAACCAACTGGACCCCATTCATATTGAAAGTAAAAGTGGAAGAGTTCATACAGTGCAAAATCCATTTCACAAAAGTTGGGTGAAATCCTAGTTTTTCCATTATAGCATCAACAAACTCCCATTCGACCCTATCAAAAGTTTTGGACATATCAAGTTTAATAGCCATGAAAGCGTTCTTTCCTACCCTCAAGTTATTAAGGTAGTGGATATATTCATGAGCTATTATAACATTAACAAAAATTGTTAATGTGGGATGAAGGCAGATTGGTTTGGACTGATGCAAGTATGAAGACAAGGTTTGAGCCTATTAGCTAGAATTTTTGCAATGATCTTGTATACTATGTTGCATAGACTTATTGGTCTAAAATGAGAGAGATAGAGTAGGATTTTTAATTTTAAGAATTAAGGAGACAAGGATGTGATTTAGAGATCTGAGCATGAATCCATTTTGAAAAAAGCTAATGACTGCATTAGAAACATCAAGTTCAATGATAGGCCAAAATTTTGAAAAAAGAGTTGAGTCATACCATCGGGACCTGGGGCTTTGTTGGATACATAGAGAAGTGCTGCTTTAATCCCCTCGTTCGTTAGAGGTTTGATGAGATCCTTGCTCATGGAATTGTGATCCTTTTAGGGATGTTTTTGAGTATCTCATCCATACCTGAAGGAGATGAGGAGGTGATTAAGGTATCGAAAGTATTAACGATCTCATCTGCTATGCCTTCTCATTTTATCTTTCTCTCCCTTACTGTTAATCAGGAACTCAATCTGATTTTTTTTCCTCCTTTGAATTGTATTGGCATGAAAAATTTTGGTATTGCAATCTCCCTCCTGAAGCCATTTGATTCTGATCGTTGACTCCAGAATTTTTCTTCTGATGAGTATGCTTATTATTCAATTAAAGTTTAGAGCTCTCCAATGTTTCCAATTTCTGTCACCCCCTTGTATTTGCATTTGTTCCATTCTGACTTTCAGTTCTGCAGTCAGTTGGCAAAATTATTTTTAGCTTTCCTATTCCAATCTAGTAAAACTAGCCTACAAGTTTTGATTTTCTGCTGGAGTCTGAAACATCTTGAGCCTGCAACCTCCTTTCCCATGCTTTCTAACTACTTCCTCAACCGCCTTGTTTTCAACCAATCTATTGTCGAAATAAATCTTTTTTTTATATTTTTTGCACTACAGGATCATCTTCTAGCACAATCATGCAGTATTTGAAGACTATTTTAGATCGTGTGTTGTCAATGTATTCGGGTGCTGGAAACTCCATTCTATGGATCCAAAGAACCTGTCAAGCCTTTCCTCCACAAATCCCTCTCATTCCCTGTTATTAGCCCATGTCCACACTATACATTTGTGTCTAGCTTCATTCAATTCCATCTCTTGAATAAACCTCCTAAATCCTAGAAAGCTATGCTTAGATCTTTTTCTGCCCATTTTCTTTCCTTCTCTTCTCAAAATATCATTAAAATCCCCCTAATGATCTACCTTTTTGTCCACACCTTTGTTTCATTTGCACAAGTTCCTTCCAGTGGCCTTTCCTTATAGTATCATCAGAGTTTAAGTAAACAAAATGCCCCAAATGGATTCAGTTGAACCTTCATAAAAGAAATTCAATTTCCATACAAAATCCTGTCTTGACAATCTGGAGTACTGTAATTTGTTCATTCCAAAACAATAACATTTTACCCTTCAATCCTATAGGGTCTACCACACTCCATCTGTCCCTTAGCTTCAATTTCCTACACACTATTTGGACAAAAGAAGATTTCTGTTTGGTTCACACACAAACATAATCTTAGGGTGGTGGAGTCTAACTCCTTCCTTCAGCTAAGAAACGGTAGAGGGTCCACCTAAACCTCTACAGTTCCATATGCATATCTTCGTTGATTGTAAAGAGGCCAATTTAGACTGGCCTCTCCACCACTAGTTATTTCAAATTGTTTGGGGTAGCTGAGTTTTTCCTTTTTTACATCTAACTGATTCTTAGTCCTCCTCACTGTATTCATCTCTGTGCCTTTTCTTGTCCTTGTCCATAGCCTGAGTTCTTGATTCTTTAAGGGAAGTACAAGTTAGTTATGCTCTTCCTAATGAGTCCTTTCTTTTTCCAGTGTACTACCTGTTTTGCTGTGTTGGGGAACCTCAGTATCACTTACCACTTTCATTGTGTTGGTGTCCAAGTTTGATAGTGGTCTTCTTTTCACTACTTCTAGCTTCACCACAAAATGTCCTTAGAGGTCTCAAGATCAATTGGAGTTATGTTACTCTGTCTATATCCATTCTGAATGGGATCTCCAATGGTTGACTCACATATTCCTTTACTTTCTGCTCTTTCCACCTAACTAAATCTAGTTGCGGCATTCTAGAGTAAGAACCACATTTTTCTTGGTGCTAGGTGGATCTATTTCATTGACAACAAAGTTTGATTGCTCTCCTCTATGTTCCCCAAGGAATTTTTTGTGGGCTTTGATTATCAGAAACTCTCGAATTTTTCACATCAACCCAGGGTCACTATAGAATGATTACTAGCTTGTGTTTCAACTTCATAGAGTTAATACAGTTGTTGTTTTTTGTTCCTCTGAATCTGTGTGAGCTCTCAGCCACTCACCATATTGGCCTTCCAAGTTAGAAGCAAACTACGCCCCCCCTCACCCCCTGTTTACGAATGCCACAACTTTTTTCAATATGTCCCACTAAGCCACAAGAGAAGCAAAAGTTAGGAAGGTTCTCATATTTGAAACTAGCCTCAAGGCCAATCTGCAATAGCAACCAAAAAAGGGATGTATGATTGTAACGGCTGCAATCAACAACGTCGAAACAAAGGCCTTGTAGACACAGGTGCTGATTCCAATTTTCTTGAAGTGAAGGAAGCAGAAAGGTGTGAGATCACTACAAGAAGGAACGAGGTTGGCTCAAGACTGTCAAATCTGAGCCAATTCCATTCATGGATTGCACAAGACGTACGAGTTACTTGGCGGATGGCATAGTTTGGTGGACTTTACCGTGTTCAAATGGATTATCACTCCATTATCTTGGGTATAGAGTTTATGGATCAAGTGAAGGCCGTGTCATGGCCGTCAAGAAACACAATGCATATCTTGGAGGGAAAACATGCATTGTGCCCGTTGCACGGAGTTCAATACAGGACATGTTTTTTCCTCCCTCAATTCACAAAGGACTCAAGAAATATGAGCTGACCTGTGGCTGCCATTAAGGAAGATAGGGTTGAAACTTGCCCTGAGAAAATTCCACCAACAATCCTTGATGTTTTGGATGCGTACAAGGATGTTATGCCCAACAGTCTACCCAAAAGACTTCCACCAAACGAGATGTCGACCACCAGATCGAGCTCGTTCAAGGGGCCAAACCGCCTGCCATAGTTCCTTATAGATGGCGCCCCTAGAGTTAGAAGAATGCGGAGGCAATTGAAGGAGTTGCTTGAAGCTGGACAAATGAGGCCGTCCAAAGCACGTTTGGCACACCGACCTTATTTCAGAAGAAGCACGATGGCTCACTCCACATGTGCATTGACTATCGGCGCAACAAGCTCACAGTGAAGAACAAGTACCCATTCCACTTATTGCCGATTTGTTCAACCAGCTTGGCAAAGCCAAGTGGTATACGAAGCTGGACCTTCGTTCGGGATACTATCAAGTCAGAATTGCCGAAGGGGACAAAGAGAAGACGACCGTAGTCACTCGCTATGGTTCGATAGTTTTTCGTCATGCCGTTCGGCCTCACTAATGCACCAGCCACGTTTTGTACTTTGATGAACAAAGTATTTCAACCATTCCTGGATCGGTTCGTGTGGTTTACATGGGATATTGTGGTTTATAGTGAAACACTTGAAGATCATGCCAAGCACTTCAACAAATTTTCCAAACACTCAATGAAAAGAGTTGTATGTGAAAAAGGAGAAGTGCACCTTTGCCATGCAAGAAGTGACTTTCCTTGGAACATTATGGGGGAGGACGAATTCGTATGGACCCTACCAAGATTGAAGCTATTCAAGCTTGGGAGCCACCGTCAAAAGTTACCGAGCTCCGTTCGTTTTGGTTTAGCCAACTATTACCGACGGTATTAAGGGGTACTTTGCCATATGTACTCCCTAACCGACTTGTTGAAGAAAGTTAATGTGTGGGTTTGGGACGAGACATGCCAACATGGTTTGAGACGTTGAAGAAGGCATATAGAGGAACCGGTTTTGGTGCTGCCCAATCACAGAAGGCGTACGAGGTGCAAACAGATGCATCCGATTATGCCATTGGTGGAGTTCTTATGCAAGAAGACCACCCCATTGCCTTTGAAGCTGTAAGCTAAATGACACCGAACGACGCTAACACCATTCAAGAAAAGGAGATGACCGCTGTAGTGCATTTTGCGCATGGAGGCATTATTTGCTAGGGACGAAGTTCGTTGTCAGACTGACAACGTTGCCACAAGCTATTTTCTTACTCAAAAGAAGATCACAACGATACAAACTAGATGGCAATACTTCCTAGCGAGCGAGTCAACTTGTAATGGAGTACAACGCTGGCAAGGCCAACCTTGTGCCCGATGCCTTGAGTCGCAAAGCCAAACTGCATCGATCGTCAAGTGAAGAGCCCAACGCTTGGCCGAATCAAGGAGGGACTTGAGCATGATCCTACAGCCAAGAGTTTGATGGAATTGGTTCGTGAGGGGAAAACGCACCGCTTTTGGTTAAGCGACATACCTACACAATCGGGGACAGAGTCTACGTGCTACGATGGGCGAATTTGAGAAAGAAAATTCTTAAGGAATTCCATGATTCCAGATGCGCAGGACTTCGGGACAAGCAAGAACTCCAGCTCTTGTGGAAGAGGTCTATTATTGGCCAATGAGAGACAACGTCGAGTTGTAGTGCAGACGTACCTTGTTGCCAACAAGACAAAGTTGAGCAAACACGATCGGGAGGTCTCTTAGAACCGTTGCCGATACCATCAAGACCATAGGAGAGTGTCTCCATGGACTATCACTGCTTGCCTAAATTCGATGGGTGTTGCACCATTATTGTGATCGTTGATCGCTTCTTAAGTATGGAATGTTTATTTCAACCATGAAGGAAAGCTCAACCGAAGAGACGGCCCGGCTATTCTTCAAGCACTTGGTGAATATTGGGGCATTTCATCAACCATCGTTAGTGACCGAGACCCATGGTTCACGGGCCGATTTTGGAAGGAGTTGTTCAAGATCATGAGTTCAGACCTTAATTCTCAGGTCAAACGGAGAGGGTGAATGCCTTGTTGGATTTACTTGAGGCATTATGGTGGCAATCAAAGAGATGGGCCAAGCTTCTTGACATTGCCCAATTTCTTTATAATCTCCACAAGTTGAGGCAACAAACCCTAGTCCGTCGAGCTTGCAACGGGGCAACAACCGACTACACTGGCTTCGTGGCAACCGGCTACACGGGCACTAGTCCGGTTGCCTACAAGTTTGCTAAGGGATGGCACGAGAAGGGGCTTGCTCGTGCATCACTTCAATGCGCGGCTAAAGAAATGAAGAAGTGGGCCGACAAGAAGCGACGCTATCTTGAATTTGAAGAAGGGACTTAGTCATGTGAAGCTCTTGCCACACTTAGCCAAGGAGTTTAAACACAAGGACTTAGTGATACGTTATGAAGGGCCATTCCGTGTGGTTCGAAAGATTAGCAAGGTTGCCTATCATATCTACTGCCAAGCAAGTTAAAGACACATCCTGTTCTCCATGTTAGCCTACTCAAGCCTTACCTGGAGATTTGGAGGATCCAAGCTGAGGCGAGACGAAACGGGCACCAACCGACGTCTATAACGAGCATGAGGGGACTTAGAGTCTAACTTGGCCAAGCTTGTTGTTCCAAGAAGAGGACCGAACCCAAGCTATGTGCAATACTGGTCGTTAGAACAGGGCAACTGATGAGTGAAGCATTGGAAACGGGAAGATTATTTGTGGCAATTTCGTGAGCAAAAGCCAACTTCAACGTTGTTCAACTAGCCAAAACGGTGGGACTGAAGGGGCAAAACAACGGTTCATTGCGGGTCTTAGGCTGGAAGAGCACACCATTGCTTCCCTTAATAGTGTATTAGGGGAAAAATCGAAAGTGACAGTGTGGGAGTAAGCTAAAAATTTTTTTCCTTTTTAGGAAAATCACTGTAGCAGCTGCTATTTTTGAAAAGAAACAATGATTTTGCCAAATTGAAAACCACGGTTTTGTTGAAACTTCCACAACTTCACTAAGGCATTTGGGGAACAACTTGGGCACCTCAACGGGCAACGGGAGCATTGCCAAGCTAGGTACGGGAGGAAGTCACGCCCATGAACATGCCGAACTAGCCGGCCAGCCATGACAGCGCTCGTGCGCGCAGCACCCGCGGCCGCGAGCACAGCACCGCCAGTACCATGCGCGCGCCAACCTTGCCTTTGCCAAAATGGTGCCAAACCATGCCGAGGCGTGCCGACGAACCTGCCGTGCCAAGTCGACAGAACGGCAGAGTTGCCAAACCAACGGACCATGTTTGACAAGTCCTTTTCTTTGGAGGTTTGCCAAGCCAAAGGTGACTTCAAGGATAATGTCAAGGCAAAGGTGACTTCATGGGTGATGTCAAGCCAAGGTGACCTCATGGATGATATCAACGGTGATGGAAGGATGACGCGTCTTCTAGAAGAGTGCCCTAACACCTTGCCATCCACCTTGCCATTTTGTAATAGTGTAGGAAACTTGTACATTTAGGTGTAATGTTTCTTCTAGAAGCTTTCTAGATGGCTTTAGGAGAGGAAGCCACTTTCCATTACTAGCTAAGGTCTTTGCCTATATAAGGAAAACTTGGTGGGATTTTGAAGGTTGATGGCCATTTCATTTCGTTTCCTACTGGTAAGAAATACTTGTAGACTTGAGAGTTGTATTCAAAGTGTGAATAAAGCAATTTTGGGCCAACTCTTGTGTGTTTGCCTTAGCCACTTTTACATACGTTTTCCTTGTTTTCACTTGCACGTTTTGGGGTTTCTTGGGCACTAAAGGCAGACTTAGCCATTTGGAACGACTAAAGCCGCACGGTACGTTTGAGCAACGTTTGGGACCGAGACACATGCCATTGAACAGGTGAGAGTTTCTAAATAAGTTGAGTCTTAGAGCAGTGGAAGAGTATGTGTTCTAGGTTTTTTTCCTTCTCCACAATATGTACACACAATCAATATTCATACCTCTTTGATTCAGGACTGTTTTGGTTGGGAGGTTGTTGTGCAAACATTGCCAAATGAAGTGTTTGATTTTCCCTTTAGCATCCATCTTCACAGCTTTTTCTAACCAGTTCCATCAGCTCCTCTCTCTGTGTTCTCCTGATTATTAGGTTATAGACTTCAAATGATAGCCTTTTGTAGCCTGATTCATATCATAGTCCTTATTTTTGAAAAAGCCACTGGAATCTTCAAAATTTCTTTTGCTCATGGTTCTGAAATATGCATCTTATCAGAGGATAATTCCATTCGGCTCTGTCAAGAAGGATGAGCTGATTGACAGTTTCCAAATCACAGTCAAGGGGTTTAGGAGTTAGAATCGGCCTTGGTTTAATCATGGATCCACTTGTCCTTTCAGATGTTAATGTTTTTACCATATCCCATATTCTTCCAATCTTTCTTAAGAATGTATCCACTCCCAGCCAGCTTTTCAAAGCCAAGAACAGTTTGAATTCGGTGACATTCAAGAAGGGATTTTTTTTTTAGAAATATCTCCCTTTATGACTCTGCTCATTATAGATTTAGATGTGTTTGAATCCTCCACAGTTGCTTTGCCAGAAGCAGTCATTAAATACTCTTAAATTCTGAAGCCCAATCCTCCTTTATCCTCAGTAGTCATCTTCTTCCAGATAACCCAAGTTGTGCTTTTACTGGCTCTTCTTCCACCAGAATTGAGACATGGTTATGTGATCATTTGCATATATCTGTGGAAGTTTGAAACTGGACATTGCATATACTGGTAAAGTCACAGTCACATCTTTAACAGTATTTTTTCCCTGCTTTTGATAAAAACAAATTTTCCAAGAGCTAACTTTCTTCTACACTTGCTCTATTAAGGACTTGAAGGCATGACTTTTAGATCTCCCAATAAACGCGGCAGACCCAAGTACCTGTTACTGCGATGCTCCATGACTCCACCATTAAGCTCAAGGCAGATCTCCCTTCTCATTTGATCATTAGTGTTCTTACTAAAAAAGAAGCTGACTTCTCTAGGTTGATAACCTGACCTGAGCTTTGGGCATATCTTCTAAGAATGTCCTTGACACATTTGGCATTCATGAGATCAGTTTACAAAAAATTAGGGTGTCATCGACAAACAAATGCTAGAGATAATTGGTCCACTCCTACTGATTCTAAGAACTGTCAACAACATTCAGATTCTGCAATTTTGATTAGGTTAGTGAGACCTTCAGAGCAAAGGATAAAGAGATAGGGGGATAGAGGGATAAGGGTCCCCTTGTCTAATTCCTCTGATGGCTTAACAAAACCAACTGGACCCCATTCATATTGAAAGTAAAAGTGGAAGAGTTCATACAGTGCAAAATCCATTTCACAAAAGTTGGGTGAAATCCTAGTTTTTCCATTATAGCATCAACAAACTCCCATTCGACCTATCAAAAGTTTTGGACATATCAAGTTTAATAGCATGAAAGCGTTCTTTCCTACCCTCAAGTTATTAAGGTAGTGGATATATTCATGAGCTATTATAACATTAACAAAAAATGCTGTAAATTGTTCCTGGCCTTCCAAATATGCCAAAGTAGATACATGGTCAGTTCAATTTTGTCATCAAGCTGTTGCGCAACCTTCAGGCTTCCTAGCTTGAACCACCAGTTTTTGAAGTGTATAGTTAACTCCTGGAGACATTAGTTACGCCCAAGAACATGCCGAACCAGCCATGCACAGCGCCTGCACGCGCAGTACGCCCGAGCATGTGCGCGCAGCACCTCCAGCGCCCATGCACACGCGCCAGCCTTGCCTTTGCCAAAACGGTGCCAAACCATGCCGATGCATGCCGACGAACCTCTGCCGTGCCGAGCAGACAGAACGGCCGACTTTCCAAACCAACGGACCATGTCCTTTTCCTTGGAGGTTTGCCAAGCCAAAGGTGACTTCAATGATGATGTCAAGCCAAGGGTGTTATGCATAACAATGATCTTGGTGCACAAAGGATATAAGTGTTATGCATAGCCACCTTGTAGAAGTTTCTTCAACATGGGTACATATCGAGAAGCAGGTCCAAGCCAAAGCCAAAGGTGACTTCAATTATGATGTCAAGCCAAGGGTGTTATGCATAACAATGATCTTGGTGCATAAAGGATATAAGTGTTATGCATAGCCACCTTGTAGAAGTTTCTTCGACATGGGTACATATCGAGAAGCAGGTCCAAGCCAAAGCTAAAGGTGACTTCAATGATGATGTCAAGCCAAGGGTGACTGCATGGGTGATGTCAAGCCAACGGTGACCTCATGGATGACATCAACGGTGATGGAAGGATGACAACATCTTCTAAAAGCTTTCCATACACCTTGCCATCCACCTTACCATTTTGTAATAGTGTAGGACACTTGTACATTTAGGTGTAATGTTTCTTCTAGAAACTTTCTAGATGACTTTAGAAGAGGAAGCCACTTGCCATTAACTAGCCAAGGTCTTTGTCTATATAAGGAAGACTTGGTGGGATTTTGAAGGTTGATGGCCATTTCATTTCATTTCCTACTGGTAAGAAATACTTGTAGACTTGAGAGCTTGCATTCAAAGTGTAAATAAAGCAATTTTCGCCCAACTCTTGTGTGTTTTGCCTTAGCCACTTTTACATACGTTTCCTTGTTTTCACTTGCACGTTTTGGGTTGTTTCTTGGGCACTTAAGGCTGACTTAGCCATTTGGAACGACTAAGGCCGCACGATACGTTTGAGCAATGTTTGGGACCGTGACAGTTGGTATCAGAGCCACAGTTTAGATGGCTTCACAATCCGAGACGGGAGATGAGCACATCTCAAGGGAACTTGAAAGAAGTGGTAGGAGCACACATTTAAGGAAGGACAAGTCCGTTCAGCAAGGAGACCCGATGGCAAACTTTGAACGACGGGTAGCCAAGTTGGAGTTAGCCACGGCCGATAGGTTTTGTTGAAGAGGGGGCAACACATTGAGAAACTTGAGTCAATGGACGATGGTTTTCGTGAAGAGATGCAAGCCACCGTTCTTTCTATCCGTGGGGAGATGGAAGAGACCATCAATACTATGTCAGCTAAGTCCGACGCTCAACTTGCCGAGTTGAGTGGGTCATTGAGGGAAACGATGGTGAGCGAGCTTGCTGCCTTGCAAGAGGAACTCAAGAATGCAAAGGCTGATTTAGCCCTTTGTAAGGTTGCCTTAGCTCAAGGGGGAGCCGGAGGCCAACCGAGGGTCGACATGCCAAGACCGAAGTTCTTCAACGGATCGAGGATCGCCAGGGGGTTAGAAAGGTACTTTGACGCCGCTGGCATGATGGACGATGCCAGTAAAATCAAGATCGCGCCTCTCTACCTTTCCGACACAGCAATGGTTTGGTGGAGAAGACGGCTTGTGGATATAGAACGAGGGACATGCGCAATGGATTCGTGGGACGACTTCCGGCTCGAGATTAAACGTCAGTTCTATCTAGACAACGTGGAGCACGAAGCCAGGGCTAAGCTTCGCCGGCTCGCACATAAAGGCACAATTAGAGAGTATGTCAAGGAGTTCATTGAGTTGATCTTAGAGATCCCCGATATGTCTGAGAAGGATACTCTATTTGCCTTCACCGACGGGTTGCAACCGTGGGCACGGACTGAACTGCAATGCCGTGGTGTTCAAGACTTGGCTTCAGCTATTGCAACAGCTGAAAGACTTGTGGAACTTCGTAAGCCAACGAAGACGAGAACCGAGGGACCAAAGAAGCAATCTCCCAAAGGAAATTGGCAATCCAATAAAGCCAAAGGTGGGGGAGGACAACAGATTCAACCGAAAGAAGGGACGTCCAAGCCACAAAACAAGCCAACATTCCAAAAGAAAAAGTGGGAGATGAGTAAGGACAAACAGACCAAGGATATCAGTTGTTTCCTTTGTGAAGGACCTCACTATGCAAGGGATTGTCCAACTAGAGGGAAACTTGCTGCGGTTACTCAAGAAGGGGAACCTGAGGCATCTCAAGCCACCGTTGGTTCTTTGCGTACGCTGGGTGCCATCAAGGCCAATCTGCAATAGCAACCAAAAAAGGGATGTATGATTGTAACGGCTGCAATCAACAACGTCGAAACAAAGGCCTTGATAGACACAGGTGCTGATTCCAATTTTCTTGAAGTGAAGGAAGCAGAAAGGTGTGAGATTCACTACAAGAAGGAACGAGGTTGGCTCAAGACTGTCAAATCTGAGCCAATTCCCATTCATGGATTAGCACAAGACGTACGAGTTTACTTGGCGGATTGGCATAGTTTGGTGGACTTTACCGTGGTTCAAATGGATTATCACTCCATTATCTTGGGTATAGAGTTTATGGATCAAGTGAAGGCCGTGTCATGGCCGTTCAAGAACACAATGCATATCTTGGAGGGACAACCATGCATTGTGCCCGTTGCACGGGAGTTCAATACAGGACATGTTTTTTCATCCCTTCAATTCACAAAGGGACTCAAGAAATATGAGCTGACCTTTGTGGCTGCCATTAAGGAAGATAGGGTTGAAACTTGCCCTGAGAAAATTCCACCAACAATCCTTGATGTTTTGGATGCGTACAAGGATGTTATGCCCAACAGTCTACCCAAAAGACTTCCACCAAAACGAGATGTCGACCACCAGATCGAGCTCGTTCAAGGGGCCAAACCGCCTGCCATAGTTCCTTATAGAATGGCGCCCCTAGAGTTAGAAGAATTGCGGAGGCAATTGAAGGAGTTGCTTGAAGCTGGACAAATGAGGCCGTCCAAAGCACCGTTTGGCACACCGACCTTATTTCAGAAGAAGCACGATGGCTCACTCCACATGTGCATTGACTATCGGCGCTCAACAAGCTCACAGTGAAGAACAAGTATCCCATTCCACTTATTGCCGATTTGTTCAACCAGCTTGGCAAAGCCAAGTGGTATACGAAGCTGGACCTTCGTTCGGGATACTATCAAGTCAGAATTGCCGAAGGGGACAAAGAGAAGACGACCGTAGTCACTCGCTATGGTTCGATCGAGTTTTTCGTCATGCCGTTCGGCCTCACTAATGCACCAGCCACGTTTTGTACTTTGATGAACAAAGTATTTCAACCATTCCTGGATCGGTTCGTGGTTGTTTACATGGATGATATTGTGGTTTATAGTGAAACACTTGAAGATCATGCCAAGCACTTGCAACAAATTTTCCAAACACTCAATGAAAATGAGTTGTATGTGAAAAAGGAGAAGTGCACCTTTGCCATGCAAGAAGTGACTTTCCTTGGACACATTATTGGGGGAGGACGAATTCGTATGGACCCTACCAAGATTGAAGCTATTCAAGCTTGGGAGCCACCGTCAAAAGTTACCGAGCTCCGTTCGTTTCTTGGTTTAGCCAACTATTACCGACGGTTCATTAAGGGGTACTTTGCCATATGTACTCCCTTAACCGACTTGTTGAAGAAAGTTAATGTGTGGGTTTGGGACGAGACATGCCAACATGCGTTTGAGACGTTGAAGAAGGCCATCATAGAGGAACCGGTTTTGGTGCTGCCCAATCACATGAAGGCGTACGAGGTGCAAACAGATGCATCCGATTATGCCATTGGTGGAGTTCTTATGCAAGAAGACCACCCCATTGCCTTTGAAGCTGTAAGCTAAATGACACCGAACGACGCTACACCATTCAAGAAAAGGAGATGACCGCTGTAGTGCATTTCTTGCGCACTTGGAGGCATTATTTGCTAGGGACGAAGTTCGTTGTCAAGACTGACAACGTTGCCACAAGCTATTTTCTTACTCAAAAGAAGATCACACCGATACAAACTAGATGGCAATACTTCCTAGCCGAGTTCAACTTTGTAATGGAGTACAAGCCTGGCAAGGCCAACCTTGTGCCCGATGCCTTGAGTCGCAAAGCCAAACTTGCATCGATCAGTCAAGTGAAGAGCCCAACGCTTGGCCGAATCAAGGAGGGACTTGAGCATGATCCTACAGCCAAGAGTTTGATGGAATTGGTTCGTGAGGGGAAAACGCACCGCTTTTGGTTAAGCGACATACTCTACACAATCGGGGACAGAGTCTACGTGCTACGATGGGCGAATTTGAGAAAGAAAATTCTTAAGGAATTCCATGATTCCAGATGCGCAGGACATTCGGGACAAGCAAGAACTCAAGCTCTTGTGGAAGAGTCTTATTATTGGCCACGAATGAGAGACAACGTCGAGTTGTACGTGCAGACGTACCTTGTTTGCCAACAAGACAAAGTTGAGCAAACACGATCGGGAGGTCTCTTAGAACCGTTGCCGATACCATCAAGACCATAGGAGAGTGTCTCCATGGACTTTATCACTTGCTTGCCTAAATTCGATGGGTGTTGCACCATTATTGTGATCGTTGATCGCTTCTCTAAGTATGGAATGTTTATTTCAACCATGAAGGAAAGCTCAACCGAAGAGACGGCCCGGCTATTCTTCAAGCACTTGGTGAAATATTGGGGCATTTCATCAACCATCGTTAGTGACCGAGACCCATGGTTCACGGGCCGATTTTGGAAGGAGTTGTTCAAGATCATGAGTTCAGACCTTAATTTCTACGGTCAAACGGAGAGGGTGAATGCCTTGTTGGAGATTTACTTGAGGCATTATGTTGTGGCAAATCAAAGAGATTGGGCCAAGCTTCTTGACATTGCCCAATTCTCTTATAATCTCCACAAGTCTGAGGCAACAAACCCTAGTCCGTTCGAGCTTGCAACGGGGCAACAACCGACTACACTGGCTAGCGTGGCAACCGGCTACACGGGCACTAGTCCGGTTGCCTACAAGTTTGCTAAGGGATGGCACGAGAAGAAGGAGCTTGCTCGTGCATCACTTCAATGCGCGGCTAAGAAAATGAAGAAGTGGGCCGACAAGAAGCGACGCTATCTTGAATTTGAAGAAGGGGACTTAGTCATGGTGAAGCTCTTGCCACACTTAGCCAAGGAGTTTAAACACAAGGACTTAGTGATACGTTATGAAGGGCCATTCCGTGTGGTTCGAAAGATTAGCAAGGTTGCCTATCATATCTACTTGCCAAGCAAGTTAAAGACACATCCTGTTCTCCATGTTAGCCTACTCAAGCCTTACCATGGAGATTTGGAGGATCCAAGCTGAGGCGAGACGAAACGGGCACCAACCGACGTCTATACCGAGCATGAGAGGGACTTAGAGTCTAACTTGGCCAAGCTTGTTGTTCCAAGAAGAGGACCGAACCCAAGCTATGTGCAATACTTGGTCGTTAGAACAGGGCAACTGATGAGTGAAGCAAGTTGGAAACGGGAAGATTATTTGTGGCAATTTCGTGAGCAAATAGCCAACTTCAACGTTGCTTCATCTAGCCAAAACGGTGGGACTGAAGGGGCAAAACAACGGTTCATTGCGGGTCTTAGGCTGGAAGAGCCACCTACTTGCTTCCCTTAATAGTGTATTAGGGGAAAAATCGAAAGTGACAGTGTGGGAGTAAGCTAAAAATTTTTTTCCTTTTTAGGAAAATTCACTGTAGCAGCTGCTATTTTTGAAAAGAAACAATGATTTTGCCAAATTGAAAACCACGGTTTTGTTGAAACTTCCACAACTTCACTAAGGCATTTGGGGAACAACTTGGGCACCTCAACGGGCAACGGGAGCATTGCCAAGCTAGGTACGGGAGGAAGTCACGCCCATGAACATGCCGAACTAGCCGGCCAGCCATGCACAGCGCTCGTGCGCGCAGCACCCGCGGCCGCGAGCACAGCACCGCCAGTACCCATGCGCGCGCCAACCTTGCCTTTGCCAAAATGGTGCCAAACCATGCCGAGGCGTGCCGACGAACCTCTGCCGTGCCAAGTCGACAGAACGGCAGACTTGCCAAACCAACGGACCATGTTTGACAAGTCCTTTTCTTTGGAGGTTTGCCAAGCCAAAGGTGACTTCAAGGATAATGTCAAGGCAAAGGTGACTTCATGGGTGATGTCAAGCCAATGGTGACCTCATGGATGATATCAACGGTGATGGAAGGATGACAGCGTCTTCTAGAAGCTTGCCATACACCTTGCCATCCACCTTGCCATTTTGTAATAGTGTAGGAAACTTGTACATTTAGGTGTAATGTTTCTTCTAGAAGCTTTCTAGATGGCTTTAGGAGAGGAAGCCACTTTCCATTAACCTAGCTAAGGTCTTTGCCTATATAAGGAAAACTTGGTGGGATTTTGAAGGTTGATGGCCATTTCATTTCGTTTCCTACTGGTAAGAAATACTTGTAGACTTGAGAGCTTGTATTCAAAGTGTGAATAAAGCAATTTTGGCCCAACTCTTGTGTGTTTTGCCTTAGCCACTTTTACATACGTTTTCCTTGTTTTCACTTGCACGTTTTGGGTTGTTTCTTGGGCACTAAAGGCAGACTTAGCCATTTGGAACGACTAAAGCCGCACGGTACGTTTGAGCAACGTTTGGGACCGAGACACATTGCCATTGAACAGGTGAGAGTTTCTAAATAAGTTGAGTCTTAGAGCAGTGGAAGAGTATGTGTTCTAGGTTTTCTTTCCCTTCTCCACAATATGTACACAACAATCAATATTCATACCTCTTTGATTCAGGACTGTTTTGGTTGGGAGGTTGTTGTGCAAACATTGCCAAATGAAGTGTTTGATTTTCCCTTTAGCATCCATCTTCCACAGCTTTTTCTAACCAGTTCCATCAGCTCCTCTCTCTGTGCTTGTTTCTCCTTGATTATTAGGTTATAGACTTCAACTGATAGCCATTTTGTAGCCTGATTTCACTTCATAGTCCTTTATTTTTGAAAAATGCCACTGGAATCTTCAAAATTTCTTTTGCCTCATGGTTCTGAAATATGCATCTTATCAGAGGATAATTCCATTCGGCTCTGTCAAGAAGGATGAGCTGATTGACAGTTTCCAACTCACAGTCAAGGGGTTTAGGAGTTAGAATCGGCCTTGGGTTAATATCATGGATCCACTTGTCCTTCCAGATGTTAATGTTTTTACCATATCCCATATTCTTCCTACATCCTTTCTTAAGAATGTATCTCACTCCCAGCCAGCTTCTTCAAAGCCAAGAACAGTTTGAATTCGGCTGACATTCAAGAAGGGATTTTTTTTTTAGAAATATCTCCCTTTTATGACTCTGCTCATTAATAGATTTAGATGTGTTTGAATCCTCCACAGTTGCTTTGCCAGAAGCATGTCATTAAATACTCTTAAATCTCTGAAGCCCAATCCTCCTTTATCCTTCAGTCTAGTCATCTTCTTCCAGATAACCCAAGTTGTGCTTTTACTGGCTCTTCTTCCACCAGAATTGAGACATGGTTATTGTGATCATTTTGCATATATTCTGTGGAAGTTTGAAACTGGACATTGCATATACTGGTAAAGTCACAGTCACATCTTTTAACAGTATTTCTTTCCCTGCTTTTGATAAAAACAAATTTTTCCAAGAGCTAACTTTCTTCTACACTTGCTCTATTAAGGACTTGAAGACCTGACTTTTAGATCTCCCAATAACTAGCGGCAGACCCAAGTACCTGTTACTGCGATGCTCCATGACTCCACCATTAAGCTCAAGGCAGATCTCCCTTCTCATTTGATCATTAGTGTTCTTACTAAAAAAGACAGCTGACTTCTCTAGGTTGATAACCTGACCTGAGCTTTGGGCATATCTTCTAAGAATGTCCTTGACACATTTGGCATTCATGAGATCAGCTTTACAAAAAATTAGGGTGTCATCGACAAACAACATGCTAGAGATAATTGGTCCACTCCTACTGATTCTAAGACCTGTCAACATACATTCAGATTCTGCAATTTTGATTAGGTTAGTGAGACCTTCAGAGCAAAGGATAAAGAGATAGGGGGATAGAGGGATAAAGGGTCCCCTTGTCTAATTCCTCTTGATGGCTTAACAAAACCAACTGGACCCCATTCATATTGAAAGTAAAAGTGGAAGAGTTCATACAGTGCAAAATCCATTTCACAAAAGTTGGGTGAAATCCTAGTTTTTCCATTATAGCATCAACAAACTCCCATTCGACCCTATCAAAAGTTTTGGACATATCAAGTTTAATAGCCATGAAAGCGTTCTTTCCTACCCTCAAGTTATTAAGGTAGTGGATATATTCATGAGCTATTATAACATTAACAAAAATTTGTTAATGTGGGATGAAGGCAGATTGGTTTGGACTGATGCAAGTATGAAGACAAGGTTTGAGCCTATTAGCTAGAATTTTTGCAATGATCTTGTATACTATGTTGCATAGACTTATTGGTCTAAAATGAGAGACTAGAGTAGGATTTTTAATTTTAAGAATTAAGGAGACAAGGATGTGATTTAGAGATCTGAGCATGAATCCATTTTGAAAAAAGCTAATGACTGCATTAGAAACATCAAGTTCAATGATAGGCCAAAATTTTGAAAAAAGAGTTGAGTCATACCATCGGGACCTGGGGCTTTGTTTGGATACATAGAGAAAAGTGCTGCTTTAATCCCCTCGTTCGTTAGAGGTTTGATGAGATCCTTGCTCATGGAATTTGTGATCCTTTTAGGGATGTTTTTGAGTATCTCATCCATACCTGAAGGAGATGAGGAGGTGATTAAGGTATCGAAAGTATTAACGATCTCATCTGCTATGGCCTTCTCATTTTCATATTTCTCTCCCTTACTGTTAATCAGGAACTCAATCTGATTTTTTTTCCTCCTTTGAATTGTATTGGCATGAAAAATTTTGGTATTGCAATCTCCCTCCTGAAGCCATTTGATTCTGGATCGTTGACTCCAGAATTTTTCTTCTGATGAGTATGCTTTATTCAATTAAAGTTTCAGAGCTCTCCAATGTTTCCAATTTCTGTCACCCCCTTGTATTTGCATTTGTTCCATTCTGACTTTCAGTTCTGCAGTCAGTTTGGCAAAATTATTTTTAGCTTTCCTATTCCAATCTAGTAAAACTAGCCTACAAGTTTTGATTTTCTGCTGGAGTCTGAAACATCTTGAGCCTGCAACCTCCTTTTCCCATGCTTTCTTAACTACTTCCTCAACCGCCTTGTTTTCAACCCATCTATTGTCGAAATAGAATCTTTTTTTTATATTTTTTGCACTACAGGATCATCTTCTAGCACAATCATGCAGTATTTGAAGACTATTTTAGATCGTGTGTTGTCAATGTATTCGGGTGCTGGAAACTCCATTCTATGGATCCAAAGAACCTGTCAAGCCTTTCCTCCACAAATCCCTCTCATTCCCTGTTATTAGCCCATGTCCACACTATACATTTGTGTCTAGCTTCATTCAATTCCATCTCTTGAATAAACCTCCTAAATCCTAGAAAGCTATGCTTAGATCTTTTTCTGCCCATTTTCTTTCCTTCTCTTCTCAAAATATCATTAAAATCACCCCTAATGATCTACCTTTGTCCCCACCTTTGTTTCATTTGCACAAGTTCCTTCCAGTGGCCTTTCCTTATAGTATCATCAGAGTTTAAGTAAACAAAAATGCCCCAAATGGATTCAGTTGAACCTTCATAAAGAAATTCAATTTCCATACAAAATCCTGTCTTGACAATCTGGAGTACTGTAATTTGTTCATTCCAAAACAATAACATTTTACCCTTCAATCCTATAGGGTCTACCACACTCCATCTGTCCCTTAGCTTCAATTTCCTACACACTATTTGGACAAAAGAAGATTTCTGTTTGGTTTCACACACAAACATAATCTTAGGGTGGTGGAGTCTAACTCCTTCCTTCAGCTAAGAAACGGTAGAGGGTCCACCTAAACCTCTACAGTTCCATATGCATATCTTCGTTGATTGTAAAGAGGCCAATTTAGACTGGCCTTCTCCACCACTTAGTTATTTCAAATTGTTTGGGGTAGCTGAGTTTTTCCTTTTTTACATCTAACTGATTCTTAGTCCTCCTCACTGTATTCATCTCTGTGCCTTTTCTTGTCCTTGTCCATAGCCTGAGTTCTTGATTCTTTAAGGGAAGTACCAGTTATGCTCTTTCCTAATGAGTCCTTTCTTTTCCATGTACTACCTGTTTTGCTGTGTTGGGGAACCTCAGTATCACTTACCACTTTCATTGTGTTGGTGTCCAAGTTTGATAGTGGTCTTCTTTTCACTACTTCTAGCTTCACCACAAAATGTTCCTTAGAGGTCTCAAGATCAATTGGAGTTATGTTACTTCTGTCTATATCCATTCTGAATGGGATCTCCAATGGTTGACTCACATATTCCTTTACTTTCTGCTCTTCACACCTAACTAAATCTAGTTGCGGCAATTCTAGAGTAAGAACCACATTTTTCTTGGTGCTAGGTGGATCTATTTCATTGACAACAACAGTTTGATTGCTCTCCTCTATGTTCCCCAAGGAATTATTTTTTGGGCTTTGATTATCAAGAACTCTCGAATTTTTCACATCAACCCTAGGGTCAACTATAGAATGATTACTAGCTTGTGTTTTCAACTTCATAGAGTTAATCAAGTTGTTGTTTTTTGTTCCTCTGAATCCTGTGTGAGCTCTCAGCCACTCACCATATTGGCCTTCCAAGTTAGAAGCAACTACGCCCCCCCTCACCCCCTGTTTACGAATGCCACAACTTTTTTCAATATGTCCCACTAAGCCACAAGAGAAGCAAAAGTTAGGAAGGTTCTCATATTTGAAACTAGCCTAATGAGATTTATTACTGTGTCTGATCAAAAATCCCCCAAAAAGGGGTTGGGTGAGGTCAATAGAAACAAGCAATTTAATCCATCTATCGTAAATGCTACCTCTATCAAAGATTAGAACATCCCACACTTTATCAAATAGTGAACCAATTTTCCAACCCACCTCTTTAGAAAGCCATTGATTAGGTAGGTTTCATACCTAAATCCAGATTGTAGTAGAAGTGAAGTTCCTGGATTGTATATCAACCTTTTCTGACCACATTTCCAATACCAAAAACTGGTTTTCAAAGAGCCATGGACTTCTTTCCCAAACTCTCAGTTTATCTTCCTCTTTTGCAAATACAAACTGAAAATAGTTGAAGCCTAGCTCTCAGACAATAAGGTTGCTAGATGAGCTTCATAGCTTAAAGAAGGTATTTGTCAGCCCTATGATATTTGCTCTTTTTTCCCCAAAAATCTTTCTGATCAGGCTACGTTGGGAGATGAGCTGGTGAGTAGGTTTCAAAAGTTCAATCTCACTGAGAAGGAACAAGAAGGTGTGGAATTAGCGGATAAAGACATTTCCTTCAGTCCTTTATTGAGATGTGAGAGATCATGTTATCTTGTTTTAAATGTTAGGTAATAAAACAATTGTTTCATGAAATGTGAGGGACTTCTAAAGTGGTTTTCTCAATAACTTAATTAGTTTATATAATTAGTAAAAAACTTTATTATTTCTGGACAAACTCAAATAAAAAAATAAATCATTATTCAATGATTCAATTCTAATCTTTTTCGATCACTCTTTCAAACAACAATCACTCAATCAATTCAACTATAATCCTTCTCACTCACTTCTTCTCTTTCTTCTAAAATCTATAAATTTCTTTGTCAATGATTGATTCAATTTTAACTTTAATTTTTTTTATTTAAATTAAAAATATGTTGTCTCTTAAACGCAATATATATTTCAGAATCGATAATTTAATCATACCAGTCATAAATTATAAAAGTAGCTACGTCAATTTAAAAAAAATAAAAGAAAATTTTGATGATTGAATACTATAAATAGAAATAATTAATACAAGAATCACTCAGAATGAAAAATAAATAAGAATATTATGCACTCACTTCTAATACTTTTTTCTTTAGTGAAAAAAATACTAAAAATTTAAAAAGTTAAAAAGATTAAATTTGAAGTATAGGATTTATTGACAATAATATGATTTGATTGAGACATAATTCACTTTTTTGTTTTCTAAATTAGTTATAATTCGTGTTTTCTTCTTGTCCATATTTTGATTATTTTATATTGAAAGTAGAGTTTTGGGAATAATATGATTAAAACTTGGGATTTAATTTACCTTCTATTTATTTCTTTTTGAATTTCACTTATAATTCTTTTTCTTGTCCTAAATATTTCACATATTTTATTTTAGTTTTTTTACTATTTTAGATTGAATGAAGAATTGTCCCAGTAACATGATTTCAGTTTGAAACGTAATTTACTTTTCATTTCTTTTTTTTTAAAACTGAATTCGAGTTCCAATTCTTTTTCTTTTTTTCTTATTACAATTTTGTTTTATTTACCATTTTAGATTGGATGTAGAGTTCTAATATTAATATGATTAATAATTTGTTTACTCTACTTTTATTTTTTTCTAAATATTGTTTATAATTATTTTTATTTTTTTATTGTCATAATTTTGCTTATTTTATAGTTGCAGAATTGAAATAGAACATTATACATTTTTTAAAATGTTTCTACTCTGGACAGTTTCTCTATGCAAAAACTCTTGAGAGAAATTTTTTTATTAATTATATAAACTAAATAAATTATTTAATGTCATTAATAATAAATATATTAAAGTGATGTCCTCTTTAATAAAAAGGGTTTAGAGCTCTCCCTTGATACAAAATTCCCTTTTTTATTAAAAAGAGGGGGAGAGAGAGAGAAAAATCTATACTTATTTAAACATTTGGATAAAGCCCTAAAAAATCATGAAAAAAACCCTACCACATTTATTTAAACCTTCGGATTTGAGAATTACCATCCGATCGAGTAATAATCCAATACAAGTTCATTGAACAAAGAAAAAAAGTGAATTAACTCTCAAAATTTTATTAACTCACAAAAAGGCACTATACGTTTTTAAGCTTTTATATAAGCTACAATAAACCCTAAAAAACATTATAGAGTCAAAATCTTAAGAAAACAATCTAAGAATGGTAATTAAGAATACAACAACGTAAGGGTCATCAAATTTGGAAACCCCAATTCCATCCCTACTCATTCCATTCCATCCCACATCAATTGCACATTCATACTAAAATCCATCATTGATTTGCAAGCATATTGGGAGAACGATTTTGACATGTATTGACATAGGTTCCTAATATAAAGATCAAATGAACATATAAAGTAGTAAACGCATATTGGGAGAAGGAAAAAGAATGCTAAGAAATAGGTTGTGAACAACATCTTTTCAGTTCGTTCTTAGAGATAAACACTAAATTCTTGAGCTTGTTTTAGTATATTTTAAAATTGTATTTCGATGATAAGAGAATCGTATGTGGACTTTCAAGAGATCGCGTATTGTTGTATTTCGATTTCGATGTACAATCGCGTTAGCAATCGAGGTAACTTACCAATTGATTGCTGATGTGAATATGGGATTAGTCAAAAGAAAGCAAGGAAGGTAAATCCATATTGTACATGTTATCCATTATCGTACAAGAATTTTAGGATTGTCCAAAAATTAATGAAAATATAATATTAAACAAGAAACCAAAATTATCGCAAAATTTGACATAGTTTTCGTCATCAAGAAACAGCAAAATTGATGATATGCATCTCATGCTGCATTCGTATTTCTTTAAAAAAAATTGATATAGAATCAAATATACATAGAGTTCAAACTTAATTCTTCAAAAGTCCCAACGTTGTCATCGCATCAATGGCTTCCTCGATAGTATCAGTATCCAACATGAAATCATCGTCATCTCTTCGATTCAAGTTCTCCACAGAAACAATGTTCTCGTACTCTTCCTCTGTCACAACACACTGTTGCTTCCTCTCATCCTCTTCCATAATTTTCTCCCTCTCCCTCAATTCCTTCTTCCTCTGAATCAGCAACTCCCCTGCCGTTAACTTCTTCTTGGGATTCTTCTCATCAAGATCCTTTTCTTCCTTCTCGGTCAACCGCCGTGCCTCGGCTCTACGCGCAGCACCTCCGCTTGCCTCTTGGCCTTTTCATCTCGTTTGTTTGCGGCACGAGATGGGGTTTCTTGGTCCAACTCCATGTCTTCTTGTTCCCACGCTTCATGCAGCTTTTGGAATCCTTTTGAAATTATCCTACGTTCCTTCAACTTCATACTGTAATCTCTTTGTTGTTTTGAATACGTATGTTTTAAATTTCTTAAAAATTTATCAGAACTCTCTTTTGAGTACGTACTCTTACACTGATTGCAAATCGATACTGGATTTTAGTATGCCTTTGCTGAGTGCGGTTGATGAGGAATGGAATAAGTAGGGATGGAATGAGTTACTTATATTGGGCTTCATAATATATAGTGGGTTTCCAAATGTGATGACCATTACGTTGTTGTATTCTTATCATTCTAGATTATGTTATGAAATATTAAATGTGGATGTTCATTATACATTCAATGGGTTTATGTATATCCCCTCTGGAAATATTCATCCCCTTGTGTTAATGTCTAGATTCAATAAATCTCAAGCTTGAGTTATCATTTTGAAATACTAAATTAATAAACAATTCAGCTACCTGGTTCAACTACCTAGTTTTATCTATATATAGAGCGTAGTGTAGTTTATTTTATATAACCATGTAGGAACTCTGAAAACTTGTAATACCAGAGAATCTCTGTAGAACTCTGTTGTAGTAACCACTCTTGTACTGTAAATTGCTATCAATAAAAGTTAGCAAATAGAGCCATAATTCCACCTACTTCTTTTGTGTATTTCTCTTTATTGTAATTTCCTTTTGCACTGTTATTTAGTTGTATTGCATATAAGTAGTAGTTTTACAACTCGTTATCAGCACGAGACTCTACCACTGGAGCAAATCAGATTCAAATCTGGACATTGAAGTTTTGCTGGTTACATATCTTTGCATGAGACTCTACCACTGGAGTAACTCAGGTTCACACCCAAACTTTGACGTAATTGGTGGTTACATATCTTTGGTAAGGTCTTGATATTTGCATTTTTTGTAAGTTCACGAGGTAATATTTCTTTATTTTTCAATTAATTTATTTTAACCGTAAATTTGTACTTTTTGATATTCTTGAAATAACCACTTATCATGAATATATAGAAATATTTAACCACCTGAAGTTGGTTGTAATTCCAAAAGTCTGGTCATGACATAAATTGCCTTATAATGATTACATATTACTGTGACAAGAAATGAAATAACCTCAGAAGAGGTGATGATAAGAAAAATGGCAAAAATAAATGCCCCTAATGTGGTATAGAAGGCCATTGATCTCATACATGTTGTACAATAGATCCCCTTTTTAAATTTTATCAAGCATCATTGAAAAAGAACGGTCAAGGTGTCGAAACAAATATCATTCATCAGATTTCTCACCCTGAAGGTGAAACTTTGATCATATTTACTTGAACACCCTGAAGGTGCAATATGATCATATATATATACCTTGAAGGTGTAATATGTTTATGTAATTTTCATTTTAGTTATGAAGTTTATTTATGTTTATGTTTATGTATATTTCTTCTTAAAAAAGAAATTGGTATTTTTCTTCCTAAAGAAGAAACTGATATATTTTCCTTGAAGTTTATTTATGTTTATTGATTAATGTTTATTTATATTTTTTTTTCATATTCTTCCTGACGAAGAAATTTGATGCCTTTCTTCCCGACGAAGAAATTTGATGCCTTTCTTCCCGACGAAGAAATTTGATACCTTTCTTCCTGATGAAAAAATTTGATACCTTTCTTCCTGACGAAGAAATTTAATACCTTTCTTCCTGAAGAAGAAATTTATGTTTATCTTCCTGAAGAATTGATAAATGCCAAACACATGAGATTAAATAATGGTGATGATATTTGTCTTATTGATAGTGCTACGCACACTATCCTCAAATATGAGAAGAATTTTTCCTACATGGAGTTAAGAAAAACTAATGTTAATACAATAAGTGGTAGTGCTAAATTGATTAAAGGTTCCGAAAGTGCCACTATATTTCTCCCCAAAGGAACTAAAGGTATTATAAATAATGCATTACTATCTACAAAGTTTTGAAGAAATTTACTAAGTTTTAAAGATATTTGCCGAAATGGATATCATATCGAGACTATGAATGAAAAAAATGGTGAATTTTTATTAATTACAAATACCATTTCTGGAAGAAAATGTGTATTAGAAAAATCACCATTTTATTCATCTGGTTTATATTATACAAAAATAAGTGCAATTGAAAGTCTTCACCTTGAAGACCAGAAGTCTACAAATTCCAATGATTTATAATATGGCATGACCATCTGGGACATCCTGGTTCTATAATGATAGGACAGATAATTGAAAATTCACACGGCCATTTATTGAACAATCAAAGAATTTTAAACTCTAATTAATTCTCTTGTGTTGTTTGTTCCCAATGAAAGTTAATAATTAGACCATTACCAATGAAAGTGGGGACTGAATCCTCTGTATTTCTAGAACGAATTCATAGTGATATATATGGGCCTATAGATCCACCATATGAACCATTTAGATATTTTATGGTGTTGATCAACGCATCACCAAGATGGTCACATGTAAGTTTATTATCTACTCGCAATTTAACGTTTGCGAAATTACTTGCTCATATAATTAAACTACGAGCACAATTTCCAGATAACCAAATTAAGAAAATTTGTCTAGATGATGCTGGTGTATATTCATCGCATGCTTTTAATGATTATTGCATGTCGATTGGAATAAGTGTTGAACATCTTATAGCTTATGTTCATACATAAAATGCTCTAACTGAATCATTTATTAAACGGTTGCAATTAATTGCTAGACCATTACTTATGAGGTCTAAACTTCCTTTATCTGATTGGGGGCATACTATATTGTATGCAACAACACTTGTGAGAATTAGGCTGACAAGTTATCATAAATACTCCCCCATACAATTAGCTTTTGGCTATGAGCTCAATATTTCTCATTTGAGAATTTTTGGTTGTGTAGTTTATGTCCCGATTGCACCATCACAACGTACTAAATTGGGCTCCCAATGAAGATTGGGGATATATGTCGGGTATGAATCACCTTCTATAATTAAATATGTTGAACCATTAATAGGTGATTTATTTACTGCGAGATTTGCTGATTGTCATTTTGACGAATCACATTTCCAGACATTAGGCAGAGATAAAGTTCAACCGAAAAAGGAAATTAAATGAAAAATATCACTTGATTTCCTTGATCCTCATACAAAAGAATGTGAACTGGAAGTTCAAAAGATTATACATTTGCAAAGAATTGCAAATCAATTACCAGATGCATTTACTGACTCAAGAAGAGTTATTAAATCACATATTATTGCAAAAAATACTCCGGTTAAAATTGATATCCCCGAAGGACATATTACAAGTGCTAATGAATCTCAAGCATGCCTGAAATGTGGTAGACCTCTCGATTCTAAAAGTAAAAATCCTCGAAAGAAAAGAGGATTAAACTAGAGTATAGAACTCCAAAATACTATTAGTGACAAAATTCAATCTCTTGAAGAGGTTACTCCTGAAGAGAATGATACTATAGAAACTTTAATAAATTTTGTCACTGCAGGAAAATGTTGGAATAAAAAAGAAACAATTATTGATAATGCTTTTGCATATAATGTTGCAATTGATATTATGGAAAAAGACGAGCATCATGAAACTAGATGGGTTGATGAATGTCAGAAAAGAAATGATTGGCCAAAATGGAAAGATGCGATCCAATCTAAATTGGATTCACTGGCAAAACGAAAAGTATTTGGACCTGTAGTCTTAACACCAAAAAGTATAAAGCAGTTGGATTTAAATAGGTATTCGTGCGAAAAAGAAATAAAAAATTTGAAATTGTGAGATATAAAGCAAGACTTGTAGCCCAAGGATTTTCACAAAGACATGGATTTGATTATGATGAAGCATATTCACCTGATATAGATGGAATTACATTTAGATATCTTGTTAGTTTAGCTGTACATGAAAGTTTTGATATGCGCCTGATGGACGTGGTCACTGCTTATTTGTATGGGACATTATAAAATGATATCTATATGAAAATCCCTGAAGGATTTAGTATGCCTGAAGCATATAAATTAAATCCCAAAGAAAATTATTCTATTAAATTACAAAGATCTTTGTATGGATTGAAGCAATCTAGACTTATGTGGTATAACCGTCTTACTAAATGTTTAACTAAAGAAGGTTATACAAATGACCCAATATGTCTATGTGTTTTTATGAAGAAAAATGGGTCAAAATTTGTAATCATTGCCATATATGTTGATGATCTCAATTTAATTGGAACTTCTGAAGAGATCCAAATTGCAGTTGAATATTTAAAGAAAGAATTTGAGATCAAAGATTTTGGAAAGACGAGATTTTGCCTTGGTTTGCAAATTGAACATTTGCAAAATTGGATTTTTGTTCATCAAACTGCGTATACCCAGAAGGTATTAAAATGATTTTATATGGACAAGGCACATTCATTGAGTACCCTAATGGTTGTTCGGTCACTCGATCCTATTAAGGACCCTTTTAGACCGAGAGAGGATAATGAAGAAATTCTTGGTCCTGAAGTATCTTATCTTAGTGCAATTGATGCACTAGTGTATCTTGCTAATTGTACAAGACAAGATATATCATTTGCAGTAAACTTATTAGCAAGATTTAGTTCCTCTCCTACAAAATGACGTTGGAATGTTATTAAACATATTCTTCGTTATCTCCAAGGAAAAATTGATCTTGGATTATTTTATCCATATGATTCTTGACATGAATTGCTTGGTTATGCCGATACTGGGTATTTATCTGACCCGCATAAAGCAAGGTCTCAAATTGGATATTTATTTGCATGTGGTAATACAACTATTTCGTGGCGATCCACGAAACAATCAAAAGCTGCCACATCTTTAAATCATGCTGAAATTATAGTAATTCACAAGGCCAGTAGAGAATATGTTTGATTAAGATCAATGACCCATTATACCCAGAAGAATTATGGGTTATCTTTTGAAAATCTTCCAACTATATTATATGAAGATAATGTTGCTTGTATAGCACAATTAAAGGGATGATATATTAAAGGAGATAGACCGAATCATATTTCACCAAAATTCTTTTTTACTCATGATTTGCAAAAGAATCGTGAAATTAATGTGCAACAAATCCGGTCAAATAATAATTTGGTGGATTTATTTACCAAGGCATTACCGACTACAACTTTTGAGAAATTGATTAGTAATATTGGAATGCGTCGGTTAAAAGATCTCAAATGATCTTCGAATCAGGGGGAGATATAAATACACAAGAATGATGTACTCTTTTTCCTTCACTAGATTTTTTTCCCAACTTAGTTTTTTTCTAGTAAGGTTTTAACGAGACACATTCTTTATGTAAATAAATATCTAAGGGGGAGTGTTATGAAATATAAAATGTGGATGTTCATTATCCATTCAATGGGTTTATGTATATTCCCTCTAGATTCATCCCCTCTTATTAATGTCTAGATTCAATGAATCTCAAGCTTCAGTTATCATCTTGAAATACTAAATTAATAAACAATTCAACTACCTGATTCAGTTACTTGGTTTCATCTATAAATAGAGGGTTGTGTAGTTCATTTCATATAACCCTGTAGGACCTTTGCAAACTTGTAATACCAAAGAATCTTGTAATACCAGAAAATCTCTGTAGAATTCTGTTGTAGTAACCACTCTTGTACGGTAAATTGCTATCAATAAAAGTTAGTAAATAGAGCCATAATTCCACCTACTTCTTTTGTGTATTTCTCTTTATTATAATTTTCTTTTGCACTGTTATTTAGTTGTATTACATAGAAGTAGTAGTTTTACAACAGATTAATGGTTTCTTAAGCTTTGCAATATTCGAAAATATTTTTATTTAGGGTTTCTTGACCCCTTCAAAATCAATTTTTGAAGACAGAAAATTGGCAATTATGTTTTTAATTCACTCCTAATAGTTTCCATAATATAATATAATGCTACGTTGTATCACATAATATGCTCAAAATTATTATGTTTAATTTAACATTCAATTGTTGTATTAATTCAAGCTAACAATTGGTAAAAGGTAGATTTTTAAAACCGTACAAGAATTATAACTCAAATATTTAAGGGTATTTGGCCACTAAACTTTTCTAATTGTAAACTTGTATTTTTTTAATTTTAATTCACCTATGACAAATGGTATGATAGTGATTATTCCTTTTAATTTAGTTTTTATTTTTTCACCTTTTAGTTAACTTCATAGAATTTTTTTTTCTTTTAGGGATATGATTATAAATATAAATTTGTACGTACAATTTTGATAAATGGGCACCGACTGCTATACTAGTAAACTATATCAATTACCCTTATTTACATGTATATTATTTATTAAAAATTGTAATAACTGGAAAAAAATTAAAAAAAATACATGTCTAAAGCAAACTTTTATAGTTTGAGAAATATTTAAAAGTTACTTCCCTAGTTTAGATAGATTACTTTTTTATTTATTTTAAAAAGAAAACGAAAAATTGAGGATTAAAAAAAAGTAAGGCATGGTAATGATTAGCTAAACATTGCACAAGTTTAATTTACAATGAAGTTCTAATGATTTACCCAAACAAAAGGCACATCAAACACACTCTTAATATATCTGATTATCTCAAATAATTACATTGATTTACAAATAACATTCAAATTACACACACACATATATATAATAGTATGCAGCAAGTCAAAACACATTATGTCATTTTCTTTTCAAGTGATATTGAAAACATTATTGTCTAAATTTGAGCCTAATAAAAGTTGAGTGTTAATATTTAGAGTGCGTTAGTAAAGTATTTCATCACCAAAAATAATCTACGGTTCTATATAAAAGATACTCAAAACAACTAGCATATTTCCTCCTTACCCTCAAATTTAGATTCTGAGAGATTTGAGATATACATATGATTGTAAGTGTGTGCTCTGTTTCTTTGTTATTATTTTAGTATTTTATTTTGCAAATCCAAATTGATTTATTTTTTTTCTTCATTTTTTTCAACAAAGATTTAAAAAATAATAATTTTCTAGTAATTATTTTTGTTACACTATTTTTTACATTTTTTATAAATAAAGTATTGAATTTGAATTTAAAATTTTAATTTCTACTATAAAAACTTCTTTTTTGCACAATTTCCCATCAAGACAAACTCATAGAATATTAATTCAAATTTAAAGTTTAAAATTTTATTAATAAAAAATGCTTTGATAAAAATTCCCACCAAAATAAACTCATCAATCTAAATACCCTCAAAATATTCCTTTCTTTATAACAAATCCCAAAAAAAAATTCATTATAAAACTAAAAAAAATCATATCCAAACGGAGCTAATGCTACTAAGTGGAGTCGCTTATATGGATCATGTTTCGCCACCATATTCAATCGAAACTCATTTTCTCATATATATTTAAATATAACATATCTTTTCTTATATTTTTTCAATTATTTTTTGGTCTTCTTCTTTTCCTTTTAATTTTAGTTACTAATTAACTATTTTCTACATGCCTTATTTGGGCACACCATATTTTGACATTTATTTTATTGCTACTTCCATGATTACTAAAGTGACAATCTATATATTCAGTTTTACATCTAGTTATGGTAAAACGTTTTTATTCTAATACCTCTCTCCAACCTTCTAACTTGGTGTTTACCTCATCTCTCGTCTTATCGATTAAAACTATATGGTTTGCATATATCATGCATTCAAAAATGGCTTTTATAAATATTTAGTAATCTCGTCTCAACAATTAAAACTACGTTGTTTGCAAATAACATACATTCAATAATGACTTTTTGCAAATGTATAGTAATCCCGTCAATTAATAAAACAAAAAGGTATGGGTTTAAAGTTGATCCTTACACATGTTATATTTGAAAAGTCACCCAATATTTCTACTAGTGTCCTTACACATGTTATATTTTTATACATATCTTTTATGGCTTCTATATAATCTAATATCACCCCTCTTTTTTTTAATACTCGCCATATTATATCTCAATTAATTCTATCATAAGTCTTTTCAAGGTCAATAAATACTATATTTAATCTTATTTTATCTCATTATAATTCTCAAATATCTTTTTATTAAATGTATAAATTCCATTATAGACCTTCATAGCATATTAAAACCAAATTGATTATATAGTATATTAGTCTATTTTCTCAACCTTGTTTATATTACTCTCTCTTACAATTTCATATTATGACTCATTATCAATACATTTTTTCCCATAGCTAGTTCAATTGCCTTCACTTGTTCTTCATACTTTTGTAACCAAAAGTTCAATAGGGTAGAACATGCATTTAATACATTTTGCCAGTCGAGAATTAATCTACAAGAAATCAGGTTTACGGACTATTATTATAATTCTATCATAGTCATTCACATAGACAATAATTATTTTCTATAGCACTATCAAATTAAATAAATATGTAACCTCTTAAAAATATCACTCTCTAAAGCTAAGCAAGAACTATCCTCTTATATTCCCCCTCCTCCACGACCATCACCACTCTCTTCTCTTTTAAAACTCATTCCCATATTTTGATATGCTAAATACTCAATATTTTTTGTTTTCAAAAACCCATTATGATTAACTAGTTAATCAAATTAATAGTTGATGAGTCAAGAAATTGTCCCTTTTGGGAGGTTAAGCCAATAATATAGTCCTTACCTCAACAAAGGCCAACTCCTCAAATAATGTGTCTAAGAAATTTATTCTCTTCATAAGGAAGGTTAATTTTGCAATTCATCCCAAAAAAGGCCTAACTCCTTAGTTCCCCATAAAATGAAAAGACTCCTAGGTGAGAACACATTACAAATGACCTCAGTTGAGAAATGACAAGAGGTTCCCAGATAGGGACACCTTCTAATTGACTTCACCTCAGAAAAGATCAACTTGAGGTTGCTATGATAGGGAAACAATAAAGTTCACCCCACCTCCAAATGACCCATCCTTCTGGAGTTTGAGGTCTTACTGTATATCTTCTAGAAAGATACTAACTCCCCAACTTGGCATAAATATGAGTGTCTTCTTTGATTCATATTCCATATATCAACCCACCTCGGTATGCCTCACTAATTGGAGTAGGATATGTTATTGCACATCTTACCAAAAAGGTACCACCTCATCAATTTAGTATCATATAGAAAGCTCAGATCGAGATATGTCGAATTTTGCCTCACCTTGAAATAGCTCAACTCCTCAGCTCAGTATGAAATATATATCAACAAAATTGTAACCACAGAAACGACTCAACTCCATATGGCTTGACCTAGGCTAAATATAGCATAAGTGAAAAGTCCCCAGGTAGTCCTGGGAAGATCACTCTGATGCCTAAGTCAGTATTGGCAATAATGATAATTAAAACTCTTGTAAATAATAAGGAACCAACCCCTTCCCCTCCCCTTTAATTGACACACAAGTAATATTTATAACATGAGTTGTACCTTGATGATGTCATGATCCAATTCTCTTAGTAAGTTACCAAATTTCATGTTCCAAATATATCCTTTGTCAAGATTTTCTAGATCTACCCTCATCAATACCCCCCTTCCAGATCAGTTTGAACATATTCAATCTGATCTGAAAGGAAATAATTCATCTCGTTCTATATTCCCTGACTAACTTGGTTGGATATGAACCGAATGTTTTGAGTCATAAAAATTCCTAAGATACAGATGCTACCACCATTCCGGCTATTAGCTGCCATTTAATGTGACTGCGACTATGATTTGATGCTATAACTCATTTTTATACAGCGAAGTTTTGACTCTCTGATATCTTTACTTCATATAACTTTCATTGAAAGTCCCAAACTCGCCTAACTCGGTCATTTGTTAATAATGTGCATGCATGTCTTCTTTTTTTATACTTGTTATAGCTCGTTGCTTTCCTTTGTCATCCTCAAGTAAGTATATATGACTTTTTCAGTTCATTCCTCTTCGTCAGATAGATTATATATTATTTATGGAGATAGCAATAATTTAGTAGACTTTGACCCTACTGTAATTTTTTTTCCAGTAAATGATAGTTTAGAATGATTTCAAAAATTTCCTAAGAAAAAAGTCACAACTCAAATAATGACCCCATAATAATCAATTATGTGAGCCTTCTTCTCAGGATTCTAAAAGTTCCCATAATGAACCATCTGTAGAGAACTCTCAGATGTTAGTTCTAAAAGTACCACTTCTACGGAAATAGATTTTGTAAATGACATTTCTATAAAACTAAGTTTTCTGAGTGACCCTTCTGTAGAAATAGATCCCCTTAATAACCATTCTACAGAGATGGGTTCTAATAATAACTTTATCATCTATTTTTGCACTATTTGATTTAGGTCCATCTATATTATCTATCTTGAATTCTTTCTTTACTCCGATGCAATTAAAGAAGGTACTCAAGAAGTTTCATGTCCCTTCTAGATATACCTCTATTGTTCCCTCTGCTTGTCAATTTGCACATTGTCCTCTTATAGGCTATACGATCATTTATTTATGGCCACGTCAGTTAGGTCTCAGATTCCCGTTGTCTATCTTTTTTAAAGATACTTTATACTTTTATAAGATAAGTCTACCGCAACTAACTCCTAATACCATTTGAACCTTAGTGGGATTTGAGGTTTTCTATAAACATTCTAGGGTCATATGCTCACTTGCTCTCTTTTAAATATTTTTATAGCCTTAAAACCTCAAGTAGGGAGATAGGTTAGATTTACTTTTCTCGTAAGACTAGAAAATATCCTTTTCTTGCTCCTAATTTGAACTCTGTCAAAAGATGGAAAAACAAATTTTCTTTATCAAATTAGAGCCCATGAGTCTTGTGTGGAAGCCACATGGTACTGTTTCAGATAAAGATTCTATCTTTGGGATAGATCCAAAATCCATAAAAACTTTAGAGGCCCAAACTAAGAATGGTAAACAATTGGATTCATCCCTTCTGAATAAGAAAGTACTAGTAGATTTAGATATGAGTTCAGCCAATTTGGGCTTATCTCCAGAAGAGCTTCAAGAGTATGGTTTTTTTCGTCAATATTATAACTTTTTTTGCTTGTTTTGATATTGTTGAATTCTATCCATTTTGCAGTAATGAATTTCCTATTTTTGATGAAAAATCATAAAGCAAGGGAAAGAATCTATTGAAGGCACCACCTCCAAAACTGTCGTTGAATTAGCTATGGAAGAAAATAGACCAACCTCAAAATGTCAGACCCGGTTCAGACTTTCAGAACTTTGGTCACACCTCCTAAGCCTTTTCTCTTATATATATATATATATATAAATACATTGAGCAAAATACGGTGCTGGATATACCCAGCCACACCGTTACATGAGTGAAAGCAATAAAATTGGAGTACTACTCTATTACATGATGTTCTACTTAGATATAAACATGTGAGATAAGAAATTGTCTACTTTAGGCCAGGAGAACTAAAGTAAAACCTTTCTAACCTCCCAATCAAAAAGTTTAGTACACAGTACATGAATTTTCTAGCCTAAATACCTATGTAAATTTCTGCAAAAGGGACAATTTCATTTGCTAAGTTTATACCCCCCTTGTGTGATCTGTGTTAGTTCATACTAAACATTAATCTCATTCCTTTTAGCTCTAGGTTTGACTTATATGTTATGTCATTACACCATCGCTTCAACACCACATCATATAGCAGTCCACCAACATCTTAAAATCTATGATTTCATTCCTCATCTTTAGTTTTCACTTAAACAGTCCCAAGCCTTTTCTCTTTACTGCCACTAAAGGGGTAGTGTATGTCCAGCCCTCTTACCAAAAATTCATAAAAGAAAACACTCATATGGGAAGAGTAGCATTATCTTATGAAGCTCTATCCCTACTATCAGACCTTCTTGTCTCTCTTTCTAGTTACTTTTTTTTTCATATATCAATATTCAACACATATCTGCACCTCTTTTCGCATTAGAAATAGAATCTCTTGCACATATTTTAAAAGTAACCGTAGCTACCAATAGTGTTAAAATGCCTGCATCTTACATCATTTATTATAAGAAGAATGCTTTAAAGAATGACCATTCACCTGATATTTCCCTGAGATCTTGCCTTACATTACACTTGACATGATTAATAAGATCAACACTTTAGTTGTCTGGTAATTTTCTCAAGTCTTTGTCGTTTTTGCCTAATTATATTTCTAGGTCTTTAGTAGCATCTCCCAAGACGTATCTAAGAGATTATCAATTTGCTTGAGTATTTTTCAGATCTTTCCATACGCATTTCAATATGTACCTAAGGGAACTTTATCGCAAATAATTAATTACCTGATAATTCCTCAAGTCTTGACATAAGTATTTCAATGCATATCTTATATAAGTTTATAAAAATGACTTATTGCCTGGTGACTTTTCCAGGTCTTGACTTGCACCTCTTAGGTCATATCTGAGAAGACTTAATAAAAATGATTGATTGCTTTCTTATACTTTTAGCATGAACTTGAACTCTATAAACTCCAAGTGCGTAGTTATGAACTCTATATATTTTTAACATAAAGTGGAGCTCTATAAACTCCAATTGTGAAGTAATGAGCTTCAGGTATGGAATTATTAACACTCCATATATTTTTAATACAAAATGGAGCTTTATAGACTCCAGGTGTGGAGTTATGAACTCCATATATTTTTAATAAATAGTGGAGTTCTGTAAACTCTAGTAAGGAGTTATGAACTTAGGTATAGAGTTATTAACACTCCATATAGTTTTAATAAATAGTGGAGTTCTATAAACTCCAGTAGAGAGTTATAAACTCTAGGTATAGAGTTATTAACCCTCCATATATTTTTAATAAATAGTGGATTTTATATTTAGTAGGGAGTTATAAACTCCATGTATAGAGTTATTAACACTCTATATATTTTTAACAAATAGTGAAGCTCTATAAACTCCAATTGGGAGTTATAAACTCCAGTAGAGAGTTATAAACTCCAAGAGGGAGTTATGACATCCAGGTATGAAGTTATTTACACTCTATCTATTTTTAATAAATAGTATAAAATCCAGCAGAAAGTTATGAACTCTAGTAGGGAGTTATGATGTCCAGGTATAGAGTTATAAACGCTCCATATATGTTTAATAAGTAATGAAGTTCTATAAACTCCAGTAGTAAGTTATGAACTCCTGTAGGGAGTTATAAACTCCATTAGAGAGTTATGAACTCTAGGTATAGAGTTACTAATACTCCATATATTTTTAATAAATAGTAGACTTCTATAAACTACACTTTGGAGTTATGAACTCTAGTAGGGAGTTTGACGAGTTGGTTTTAGACCAACTAATATGTGTATATTTCTCGGCTTTTGCATCTAGTAGGGAGTTTGATGAGTTGGTTTTAGACCAACTAATATGTGTATATTTCTCGGCTTTTGCCTTGAATTTCATGCAAATTGTGCAGTGATTTGTGCCATTTTATGCATGCATGTGGTTTGCAATTTGGGAGTGTTCAAGTGTGAAAAAAGGGCAAAAATGATGATGAAATGGAGTAATATATGTCTAGATGGAAAATTAAGGAAACCCTAAAAATTGCTTAAATGCTTATTCGGTTGAATTAGGGTTTTGGGCAGAATTGTTGTGCAACTTGTTTTGAGTGTAACTCCTTCACTTATAATTCAAATGAGGAGATCTTGGATGTTCTGGAAAGGTATTTGAGTTTACTTCATTTCTCATGTTTTGACTTGTTTCTAATTCTATGTGTAACTATAAGAAACGAGGGCTTCTTTATGATTGTTGTTTCTAAGGTTTTCGTGTTGGAATCTTTGCCACAGTTTGGTAAAATGTGAATATATTGAGCCACAGGTATCCAATGGTGCTGATTCTTGAACCAATGGAAAGCTAAGAGGAAGAGGTAAAACTCTTATGTGCATTACCAAGTTCAATTCAGAGGCTAGGTCATATGTAGTGTGCCTAGAAATAGCTTGTTTTGCTGGAATGGCCATCCTTGCGCACTCACGCACACACTCTCACCTCGTCGCACAGCTTGTGAGGCTAGCTCACTACACTCACGCTGCACACACGCTCACCTCGCCGAACAGCTCGTGCAGTGAGAGCGCACTTGCGCGCAGCATTCACCAAACACTCGCACCTCGCCGCATGCATCATGCGGCAAGCTAACACACTCATGCACATTTCACTTTACACAAATTTAACTCTTCTTTACATTTCACTAATACTCATTCTTGCACACACGCATAGCACTATACCATTCACACTCATGTGCACCCTCACACCTCACACATCACTCGGGCACAATTTTGCACACTACAATTGCACATTCATGAATATTTCATAGGCACTACATGGCAAGAATCATCACAACATTTGAGAATTCACTCACAACACTTTATTTTCACATTATATTACTTCTTCACTTCACACACTCACACTCACCCTCACTCCACAACACTCACAACACTTCACTCATTTGCACATACCTCACGATACAGTCGCACACTATGCACCATAGGGATGAGAATAGAAGGATCATGGCGAGATCTCTCTAAGAGGTCTCGCCGGTTTGTGTAATAAAGGGCGAGACCTCTTAGAGAGGTCTCGCCATGATAATGAGCCAAGAGGCGAGACCTCTCGTGTTAATGGGTCAAGAGGCGAGACCTCTCTTATGGCCGGTGTGTGCATTCTTTGTATAAGATTTTGTTTGTGTTGTCCAATTTGGTAAAGTGTTGAGTTGTTGTTTTTTGCTATGAATGCAGGGAGCAGGGAAGGCGTGGTAATCTATGCCCAAAGGCGTGTGTAAGATGCTGAAGGCATGTGAGCATTGGGTTGAAGGCGCTGGGAAGCTGATGCAGGCGCTGAAGTCTAGGCTTAAAGGCGCTGGGAGTTTGATTGAAACGATTTTCTTAAAATTTTCCGTTAAATGCTATAATTCTCTTGTAACAAAATAGGCATTTCACAATTGCGTATTGTTTACGTTTTATAACCTCTATATATAGAGGAATTAGTTAAAAAGGATGGGAGGGGGGATAGATGAATATGCTAGAATTGATAGCTATCTTTTGATTTTTGGGAGCGGGAAATTATCCCTCTCTACTTTTTCTCACTAGAATTTCTATCTTCTCCGATCGATCTTCAACTTCAATTCCGATTGAGAATTTGATCCAAACGTTGTAATTCACTTGATAATTGAAGCCGACGAAGCGAGTTATTCGGTATAATCTTTTCAATTATTGATGATGAATTTCTTAAAGTTAAATATTGATCGTGAATTTGAAATGAAGAATCTCGGTTAGATCTTTGATGTCCTAGGGTTTTGATCGGATAACTGTGAATTTGAACCGTGAAAAGCTATGCAATTGACCTAATCTCTACGGAAGAGTTCATACATGTTTTTAATTGTTGAAATCTGAGAAGTTTATAATAATTTCACTTGTGTTTGGTTGAATTGCACTTCGATTGAGGTCACCATACCAGTTCAAGGTTTGATTCACCATTAACAGTGGAATTTGCATGAACAATGGACGTGTTGTATGACTATGGAGTTCCTTCGCCTGTTTTACTTTGTACACGATCCGAGATGTGGTCGTCATGCTAATCGGAGGTCGTTGAGTCTTAAGAATTAGGTGAAAGATGACTTTGTGAAGCTAGCTTAATATTAGACACTCAAGTTAGGCCTCGCCATGGGAGACTTGGGGAATCGCACGATTAATAGCTAGAAACATGAAGTCGAGATGTTACGGATAGTATCCATTTTGCTTAGGCCTCAACATGGGAAAAGTGAAATGTTAAGGAGTATAGGGGATACTTTAGTCGTCATGCTGAGTGTTTCCTAGCCTTCTAGGCAACAATCGTCTCCTCCTAATTAGATTTACATGAGGTCAAGTGCATAGAAGTCGTATTGAGTTCACAGTAGTCTGATTCATAAACTCTAGGACATCTGTTTGAATTCTCGTTATTTCTATTTGTGTTCTCGCAAGTGTTCTACTATTTTGAGTTTTGAGTACTTCTCATATTTTACTGAGTCTTGATACTGTGCAATCTGCAACACATTTTGAGAAACACTTCGAATTCTTGAACGAATTCTCCCTTCCCTGTGGATACGATCCCCACTCATCACTACACGTTAGTTTAGGGGAAAAATTGCAAGGTTAACGACGAGCTTATCAATTTTTGGCCCCGTCGCAGGGGAAGGCACGGTTTCTAGAATTTGATTAACTGTTTCTTGAATTTTCTCGTTTTATTTCGTGTTGTCTTGTTCTATTTTGAGTGCTCTGTTCTTATCCTTGTACTCTGTTATTCTGTGTGGTTTCATTGTTATTGTTGTAGATAGTGGTTTTTGTTCTGTTGGTTGTTTACATTTGGAGTTTTTGCTTTTGTGTTCTGAAATATTTCAGTTATTCTTCACATTTGGTATTGTTGTATGCCCAGGCTACGATCTTCTGGAGATCCTGAGTTTACACTAGACCTTGAACTACAAAAGAATTTGAGAATTCAAGCCAAACAAAGAGACATGGCTAATCCTGGAGTGAGAGCACCACGTTTTGGTGATTATTATGCTGTGAATTTTGACAACGGATTTGGACAGCAAGATATTGATGTTGAAAGTTACCACATCCCCACTCAGATTGTATCGATGATTACTCAAGGTCAATTTTTCCAAGGATTAGACAATCAAGACCCTAATGATCATCTGGACTGGTTCTTAGGTTTATGTAGCACGTTCAAACTTCCACGAGTGGAGAGAAGTGAAGTGCACAGAATCCTTTTTCCTCTTTCCTTGAGAGGTAAAGCAAAACATTGGTTCAAAACCATTGGAGGCTCAGATGCAACAATATCTTTTGAGGAACTTCAGAAGAAGTTCTTGGCGAAATATTTTCCACCAGCTAAGCTTGAGAAGAGGAGAATGGAGATCATGAATTTTCAACAGCAAGATGGTGAATCATTCAGAGAAGCATGGGAGCATTTCAATGACCTAATCCGTCAATGTCCTAATCATGACCTTGGTGAAATCAGAGAATTGAATACGTTTTTCAAAGGCCTCACACCTGAGTCTTCTATGATGGTAAAAGCTTGTGCTAATGGTGCATTAAAGGATAAGAGTGTACCAGAGGTTCGAGAATTGTTTAACCAAATTGCCGAAGATAAGTACATATTCCCTGAGACACGGAAACCTCATAGTAGAAGACAGAGAGAAGTGCTGGATCTTGATGAGAAAACTTCATTGAGTGCAAAATTTGAGGCCCTAGCTAAGCAAGTGCAAACTTTGAAAGCTACTCAAACAAAAGCTCCTGTGCTTTTATGTGGTCTGTGCAAAGGTGAACACCACACTGATGAGTGTGTTATCACAATTGAGTCTTTACAATATGTGAGTAATTACAACAACAAACCTCAGTATGGTGGAAATTATTCTGGGGGGAATCGACTTTACAATGGTGGACAAGGCAATTGGGAACAACAACAAAATCAAGGAGGGCAATATTATCAGGGAAATGACCAAAGAAGAGCAACAAATGCACCTCCTGGTTTTGATCATCAAGCTGGTACTTCAGAGCAAAGAAAGCCATCAGTTGAAGACATGTTCCAAAAATTGATGGAAAAGATGGACAAAAATGAACAAAGATTTGGAGGATTGGAATCCACTGTCAAACACCATGAGGCTACTTTAAAGAACATTGAAATGCAGTTTGGACAACTCGCCAATGCCGTGCACCGGAGACCACGTGGAGGACTCCCTAGTGATACAGTTCCAAATCCAAAAGGGAAGGAAACATGTAATGCAATTACACTGAGAAGTGGTAAGGAAGTGCATAAGACATTGATGAGTTGGTTTTATACCAACTCAAATATATGATTTCAGTTAGCCTTTTTACTTGTTTTCATACAATTTTGTGATGTTTTGTGTTGATTTGTGCAATTATGTGGTGGGAAGGTTAGAGTGCTAAAATGAAGGAAATTGGCAAGAATATGGTTCCATTAGTATAATTTGGTGATTTGAAGTGAGAAAACAAGGTTTGGATTTGATGAGTTAAAATGTCACTTGTGAAGTTTGGAAATTCCTTTACATGCTTGATTTTGGGTGTTGGGCAGATTTGAGGGATGAATTTCATTTGTATGTAGCTTTCTCAATTTTGATCCAAATGAAGAGATTTTGGATGTTATAGAAAGATCTTTGTATGAACTTAAATTCTCATGTTTTAACCTTCCAATTTCTGTGTCCAAGGTCATGAAACGGGGGCTTTCTTGTGAACACTACATTAGGGTTTCAGTGTTGTTCATACTGCCACAGTCGAGGAAATTGTTGATATCTTGAGCTCCAGATGACTAATGGTGTTGATTCTTGTACTCATGAAAAGAAAAGAGGAAGATCTACAATCTTTGTGCTGATCCCAAGCTCTAATCTGGAAGAGAAAAGGGAGATTTATCGCCATGGAGTAGCAAAATCACATTTACACTACGATGAGATCGTAGGCAAAATCACATTTACACTACGATGAGGTCGTAGGCTTAAATCCAGTTTTGCCACGCCTCAGTATTTTGGTCATAACTCTCTCATCCGAGCTCCTAATTGGGTGATTCAAAAGGCTACAGAAAGCTACGATCAGGGGCTACAACCTTTGTGCTTAAAGGATTTCCACATGCACAACGCATCGAGTCAGAATATTGGTTGGAATTTGTTGAATTGTTTGGCACGGTTTGGAAATTGCACTACGATGCATCGTAGTGCAATTTTGCCCAGACTCATTTGCACTACGATGCATCGTAGTGCAAATTTGCACACACACACATTAACACTACGATGCATCGTAGTGTTAATTCTTGCTTCACCACATTCATGTTTGCTACACTTAAACTTCACAACACATTTTATGTATTTCGGTCTCATCTTCCAACTTCTTTCATTTACATCTTTGCTTTGTTCATCTCAATTTCACAACACTCGTTCACAACACTTCTCACTCACTTCACAACAGCTTGGATACACATACTTACATGTTTGTTTTTATCATTTTGTATGTTCCATCATTCGAAAAACATTCATTGCATTTAGCTTAAGTTCATGAGTTCTTCCATTTCATTCATTCATTCTTCTTTTGCATTCTTCAATGTCCTCACTTCATTTCACTTCGTTTCTTCAGTTCTCCTTTCACTCATTTCATCACACTACTCAACACAAACCTCACAGAATTTCACAAAACATCAGCAGCCCACAGAATGCATACAAAACAGCTCACGAACTCTCACTCCATCATTTAACACTACGATGCATCGTAGTGTATTTTGTTGGTGTGAGAAGTTACACTATGATGCATCATAGTGTAACCTTGGAGAACTTGAGATTTAACCACGATGCATCGTGGTTGTATGGAGCTTGTGCAGAATTTGCACTACGATGCATCGCCATGATGCATCGTAGGCAAAGGAGATTTTGAGTGAGCAGAAAATTGGCTAAGTGTTGGAGTTCTGATTTTCAGGTTTCAGCAAGCGAATGAAGGCATGAAGCTCCAAGGCACGAAGGCGTGGATGTTTGAAGGCTGGACTACATGAAGACTCGCAGAGATATTGAAGGCGTGAGAGACCTAGGCTCAAAGGCGTTGGTTTGGTCTGATTTTTCAACCTGGAATTCTGGACAAGGAGCTTGAAGGCGTGGTCCAGAATGGCCTAAAGGCGTGCAGATACGGCTGAAGGCGCTGGATCATTGGCTCAAAGGCGCTAGCGAAGTTGAAGTCTTCCACTTTGGTTTTTTATTTTACACCACGTTAAGGCATTTCTAGTAGTGGTATACTTGTACTATTGTAGTTACTTTACGTTTTGCGTATTAGTTACATTTGGTATTCTCTATATATAGAGGATGTAGCTAATGTGGAGATGGGGGATTCTAGATTTCATAACAGACTTTTGATTTTAGAGCGGGAGTTGTTCATCTTTGAGATCTACTTTCTCTCTCTAATTTCTCTCTCTAGAATACCTTTTCCAATTTCATTTCTGATCGTGAATTTGTACCAAAAATTACATATTGAACTCAATCGAAGGAGCATTTGACATTTCTCTACACTTTAATTGGTGAAATTTCTCAATTTGATGGAATTCAATTGCCTAATGTTGGAATTTGATGCTTACGAGTTGAATATGGAGTTTTTGGCTAATTTGATGATGTCTTAGGGTTTGAACTGGATGATTGAGTGATTAGACGTTGGAAATGCTTTGTAATTGATTTTATTGTTAAAAAATGGATTCATACTTGATTCGATGCTTGGAATATGTCGAGTTTCATAACTTTTGCACTTCCGATTGTTGAATTGATCCTTGATTGTGGTCGTCATGCTAGGTTAAGGCTCAGTTCACCAATTTGAATGAGAAATGCATGAAATGAGGTCTTGAAGTATGATAATTGAGTCTTCTCTCTTGTTTAGTTTGATCACGAACCGATATGCGGTCTCCATGCCCGTAGAAGTTCGTTGACCGTTAGAATTAAGTGAGAAGAGACTTCCCGAGCTTCATGAAGTCAGACGACCCTAGGTTAGGCCTCGCCAAAGGAAAACCATAGATTTTGCATTCTAAAGTAGTGAAACTTGGGAAGTTGAAATTCTGCGGTTTAAACCATCACTCTTAGGCCTCGACACGGGAAAGAGTGGTGACAGGGAGTGTAGGATAACATGTGGTGACCATGCCGATTATGTTCTATGTTCCTAGGCAGATTAATTTCCTCTGTGTTAAATTTGATTGGCAATTGCAAAGCATTCCGGCAGTTTAACTGACAATCATCCTGTATAAAACCCTAAGGCATACTTTTTAGACTTGTTATTACTTATTTGTGTGAATTTCTTTTGTTTCCTTAACCTAGTACTTTCGTGACACTTAGAGAACAGAACAGAACAAACAGAAAAAGAAATTTAACTGCAAATCTTGAAACCATTACACCTTCCCTGAGGATACGATCCCTCTCATCACATATACATTAGTGAGTAGGGTTAAATTGTGTAAGTACGCGATATACCTGTCAATTTTTGGCTCCGTTGTCGGGGAAGGCACGGTTTCTAGAATTTGATTAAGTACTTCTTGAGTTTCATTGTTTGGTTTTGTTTTGTGTTGTTTTGTGTTGTTTACTCTGTTCTTACCCTGTTATTCTTTGTTGTTCATTTTTGTTGTCGTTGTTTGTGGTTTATATTCTTCGTGTGTTGTTTACATTTGAAGTTTTGCTTTTGTGTTCTGTTTCATTCGGTTATACTTCACTTTTGGTCTATTATTGTATGCCCAGGTTACGATCCTTTGGAGATCCTGAGTTTGGATTGGACTTAGAACTGGCTAAAACTTTGAGAGTTCAAGCCAAGCAAAGAGACATGGCTGCCCAAGGAGTGAGAGCACCTCGTTTTGGTGATCATTATGCTGTAAATTTTGACAACAGATTTGGACAGCAAGATATTGATGTCGAAAGTTACCACATTCCTCCTCAGATTGTCTCAATGATCACTCAAGGTCAATTTTTCCAAGGATTAGACAATGAGGACCCTAATAATCATCTGGATTGGTTCTTAGGTTTGTGTAGTACCTTTAAACTACCAAGGGTGGAGAGAAGTGAAGTGCACAGAATCCTCTTTCCTCTTTCTTTAGAGGAAAAGCAAAGCATTGGTTCAAGACCATTGGTGGAGCAGATGTAACAATTTCATTTGAGGAACTTCAGAAGAAATTCTTGGCGAAATATTTTCCACCAGCTAAGCTTGAGAAGAGGAGAATGGAGATTATGAATTTTCAGCAGCAAAACAGTGAATCATTCAGGGAAGCTTGGGAGAGGTTCAATGACTTAATTCGGCAATGCCCCAATCATGAATTGGGCGAAATCAGAGAATTGAATACGTTATTCAAAGGTCTTACACCTGAATCTTCCATGATGGTAAAAGCTCTTGCTAATGGAGCACTTAAAGACAAGAGTGTGCCTGAAGTGCGAGAGTTGTTCAACCAGATTGCTGATGATGAGTATCTCTTCTCTAAAACTCGTAAACCTTATGGTAGAAGATAACGAGGAGTTCTTGATTTAGATGAGGAAACTTCACTCAGTGCAAAATTTGAGGCCATTGCCAAGCAGGTGCAAACTTTAAAGGCTACTCAAACAAAAGCTCCAGTTCTTTCTTGTGGTTTATGTAAGGGTGAACACCACACCGACGAATGTGCCATCACAACTGAGTCTATTCAGTACGTGAACAATTACAACAGCAAACCTCAGTATGGTGGAAATTATTCTGGAGGCAATTACAATGGAGGTAACAGACAATATGGTGGGAACCAAGGAAATTGGGGTCAACAACAAAATCAATGAGGGCAATATTATCAGGGAAATGAACAAAGAAGAGCAACAAATGAACCTCCTGGTTTTGATAATCAAGCTGGTACTTCGGAGCAAAGGAAGCCATCGGTTGAAGACATGTTCCGAAAGTTGATGAAGAAAATGGTTAAGAACGAGCAGAGGTTTGGAGGCTTGGAATCAACAGTAAACCATCATGAAGCTACACTCAAGAATATTGAAATGCAGCTTGGGCAACTTGCAAATGCTGTACATCAGAGGCCTCGTGGTGCACTACCAAGTGATACAGTTCCAAATCCTAAAGGAAAGGAGACATGTAATGCAATTACTTTGAGAAGTGGAAAAGAAGTGCATAAACTTATCAAACCTGGAAATGAAATTTCTGAGGACAATGAGGAAAGTGTTCAAATTGAAAAAGAGTGTGCCACTGAGGACATGGCACCAAAGAAGGAGGGGGTGCAAGATAACGGGAATGATGAAGCAACCAACAAAGTTAGAGGACCTCCTAGTCCATACAATTTTCCTGAATACGCACCAAAACCTCCATTTCCTGAGAGAGTGAAACCAAAACCAAAGAAATGACCTCAATTTGATCGATTTTTAGATTTGGTGAGACAAGTCAATAACCTCTGTTGGATTTAGTGACTGCAGTACCCAAGTATGTAAAATTTCTCAAGGATTTGATATCAAACAAGTAGCAGATATTGAGGTGTGAAGTACCATTAACACTCACAGAGTATGGTAGAGCATGGATTGGACATAAATTGCCACCAAAGTTGAAAGATCCTGGGAGCTGCACTATCCCGTGTAAAATTGGAACAAGGCTTTTTGAAAAAACTTTGTGTGATTTGGGTGCTGGCATAAATCTTATGCCTCTATCTATTGCCACTGATGTTGGACTCAAAGGCAGAATTCGTCCAGTGGCTTTGACCCTTAAATTGGCTGACAGATCTTTGGTAAAGCCTACTGGAATGGTCGAGGATGTCTTGGTGGGGATTGACAAATTTACACTCCCAGTTGATTTTATAGTTCTTGATATGGAAGAAGATCCAGAAGTTCCTTTGATCTTTGGTCGACCCTTCTTAGCAACAGGTGATGCTGTAATTGGGGTAAGAAACAAAACAGTTATATTTAGAATCAACAATGAAGAAGTTATCTTTGATGTGAATTATGCCATGAAACATCCTTTACATGTTGAATCTTATTTTGCCATTAAAGCTGTAGCATGTTCTTCTTTGCATGAATTGAATGTTAAGCATGATTTTTCTGTTGTTGATGAGTTCCATGATTGTGAGGATGATTTTGATGAAATTGATTTAGATGATGAGGATAAGAATATCTTGGCTGGAATTGAAAATGATATTGAATGTTGTGTTATTGATGAATCTATATTTGAAATGCAAAGTGAAATTATTGAAGTGGTAGATGAAAGTGAGATGAAGGAAATTTTGAATGAAGCATGTTCTGATGAATTGAAAGAAAATGTTAAGTTTAAGCTTCCAACTAATGAAATGAATGCATCCACTGATGTGAGAAGCAATGAAAGTTTTTGCAGGAATGAAAAGCTTATGCCATCTATTTTGGTTCCTCCGAAGCTGGAGTTGAAACCTTTGCCTCCATATCTAAAGTATGCTTTCCTAGGAGAGAATGAGACACTATCTGTAGTGATTTCATCCAAACTTGAAGATTGGCAGGAGGTAAAATTGTTGGAGGTCTTGAGATTATACAAACGGGCTATAGGATGGACTATTGCAGACATCAAAGGCATAAGCCCGAGCTTGTGCATGAATAAGATTCTTCTTGAAGATAACTCTGTGCCAGTGAGGGATAGACAACGAAGACTCAATCCACAAATGATGGAGGTTGTCAAGAAAGAGGTTATTAAATTGCTTGATTTTGGGATGATTTTTCCTGTTTCAGACAGTGAATGGGTTAGTCCTGTTCAATGTGTTCCAAAGAAGGGAGGGGTTACAGTCGTGAGGAATGATGCAAATGAGCTTCTTGCAACAAGAATTGTTAGTGCTTGGAGGGTTTGTATGGATTACAGGAAGCTTAACAAGGCAACGAGAAAGGATCATTTTCCACTTCCTTTTCTAGAGCAATTGTTGAACCGAATTGCTGGCTACTTGTTCTACTATTTCTTGGATGGTTATTCTGGCTATAACCAAATTGCAATTGATCCTAAGGATCAAGATAAGACAACTTTCACCTGTCCCTTTGGCACATTTGCTTTCAAAAGAATGCCATTTGGTCTGTGCAATGCTCCAGCAACATTCCATAGGTGTATGATGGCAATTTTTCATGACATGGTTGAGTAGATAATTGAAATTTTCATGGATGATTTCTCAGTTTTCGGGATAACATTCGATGGTTGCTTGGAGAATCTAGCCAAAGTGTTGAATAGATGTGAAGAAATGAATCTTGTGTTGAACTGGGAAAAATGTCAATTCATGGTCCAAGAGGGCAATGTACAGGGTCATAAGATTTCTCATAAGGGAATTGAAGTTGATAGGGCGAAGATTGATGTTATTGCGAAACTTCCTCCTCCAACAAATGTGAAGGGAATCAGGAGTTTTCTTGGGCATGCTGGTTTCTATAGACGTTTCATCAAGGATTTTTCAAAGATAGCAAGACCACTCTGTAGCCTTCTGGAGAAAGATGTCAGGTTTGATTTTGGGGAAGATTGTGTGGAAGCGTTTGAAACTTTGAAAGCCAAATTGGTAGAAGCCCCTGTGATTGTCACTCCTCACTGGGGAGAACCTTTCGAAATCATGTGCGATGCTAGTGATTATGCCTTGGGTGCTGTTCTTGGACAAAGAAGGAACAAGGTGTTTCACACGATTTATTATGCCAGCAAGCTTTTAAATGAAGCACAAATGAATTATACAACCACAGAAAAAGAGATGTTGGCTGTGGTGTTCGCGTTTAACAAATTTCGTGCCTATCTTTTGGGATCAAAGGTCATTATACACACAGACCATGCTGCCTTGAAATATTTGCTAGCAAAGAAGGAAGCAAAGCCAAGATTGATTCGATGGGTTTTATTGCTTCAAGAGTTTGATGTTGAAATTAAGGACAGGAAAGGTTCAGAAAATGTGGTTGCTGATCATTTGTCCAGGCTGGAATCTCAAGAGCAAGAGTCTTCCAAGTTGTTGATCAAATATTGTTTTCCTGATGAACAACTATTCAAAATAGAGAAAGAAGGCTTGCCATGGTATGCTGAGATTGCAAATTTTGTGGTTTCAGGACAAGTGCCAGCTTATTATTCTCATGACCAGAAGAAGAAATTGAGAAGTGATGCTAAATATTTTTTCTGGGAGGACATGCTTTGTATAAGGTTTGCAATGATCAAATCATAAGGAAGTGTGTGAATGATGAAGAGAAGGACGATATCCTGAGAGCTTGTCATGAAGGTCCTTGTGGGGAACATTTTGGCTCTATAAGGACAGGATTCAAGGTATTGCAAAGTGGATTTTATTGGCCTCACATATTCCTGGACTCCAAGATTTGGGTTGAAAAATGTGATAGGTGTCAAAGGACTGGAAACATTTCTTCAAAGAATGAAATGCCATTGAACAACATTTTAGAGGTGGAACCATTTGATGTTTGGGGCATTGATTTCATGGGGCCTTTTCCAAAGTCTTGTGGCATGCAATACATTCTGGTGGCTGTGGATTATGTGTCTAAGTGGATTGAGGCTATTGCACTGCCACACAACGATGCAAAAAGTGTCACAACTTTTCTTAAGAAGCACATTTTCAACAGGTTTGGAGCTCCACGGGCAATAATTAGTGATGGAGGATCACACTTTCGCAACAAATTCTTTGAAGCTTTACTGGTTTGATATGGGGTTAAGCATAAGATAGCTATAGCATACCATCCTCAAACAAGTGGTCAAGTGGAAATTTCAAACTGGGAGATAAAGAGAGTGCTGGAAAAGGTGGTGAATCATGGTAGAAAGGATTGGGCATTAAAGCTGGATGATGCTTTATGGGCTTATAGGACAGCATATAAAACACCAATTGGCGCTTCTCCTTTTCGGTTGGTATTTGGGAAGGAATGTCACTTACCTGTGGAGCTAGAACATACGACATATTGGGTAATTCAGAAGCTCAACATGGACTTGGATGGAGCTCAGTCAAAGAGAATGATGGAGCTAAATGAATTGGATGAATTTCGATTTAATGCATACATGAGTTCTAAGCTTTACAAAGAGAGGACCAAGTGGTTGCATGATGCAGGAATTCGAGCCAAAAGTTTTGCTCCAGAACAACAAGTTTTGCTATACAACTCTAGATTGAGGTTGTTTCCGGGTAAGTTGAAATCAAGATGGAGTGGACCATTCAAGGTTATCACGGTTACGCCTTATGGTGTTGTGGAAATTCAAAATGAGAAAAATGGAAACACCTGGAAAGTGAATGGTCATAGGCTCAAGCCATATTTGACAACTAAGGAGAAAGGCATCACAGATTTGGCATTAGCTCCACGGGAGTTGTACTTGGATGATCCTTTACCTTCACAATGAGCCAAAGAACATGGTCGGGTTGTGGACTGTAAACCAAGCGCTCCTGGGAGGTAACCCAGATTTTCTGTGTTTTCTTTTGTTTTGTGTTTTTGTGTTATTCGTACATTTTTGTTTATGTAGAACTTAGCAACAATTTATGGCACAATCTCATAACTGGTTGTTACATTTTGCAGAGTCTCAGAGGGATTATGGTAATCCATGATAAAGGCAAGAAGTGAATCTTTGCTATTCACTCAACAAGGGTAATATGAGTTTCACATTTTCTTTAATCAAGGAAAATATATTGATGGTAAGGCTTATTGCTAGTCCCGTGAACTTGAGTGCATCATTGGCTTGTAAGGTTCCAATAATTGAGTGAAGGAGGTGACACATAATGACATAAGGGGCATGGTACTTTATTGCATATATTGTCTGTATGTCTCTTTTGTTTTCTAGGTTCATTCACATGTGCTTGTCTATCGTTAGCATAGAGACATTATGTGTTGCACATCTTCTATATATTGCTTGATCTGTTGTGTATTAATGCTACATCTTTGATAGTGAATCTTCTTCCTAAGATCATGGCTTACTTACCTCATCAGAATCCTTATGAGTATGCCATATTTAGTGAGGATCCAGGAACCACCTCCTCTTCTGCTTCTTCTTCTTCAGCCGATGAGGATATGGTGATTGATTCTGAACCGGCTAACTCACCTCAATTTGTTAATGCTACTGCTGAGAGCTTATACAATAGCTTTAGCAATAGAACAGTCATCATTGAGAGACCATTTGAGGATCCTTCCCGGAGATTTGTGGAGTTGATCATGAGACATTCTTGGGCTCATTTTGCACGAGCATCTGTTGTGGTGAATATGGAAATAGTCAGAGAGTTTTATGCAAATTCCCGAGCTAATGGTGTCCATTCAATGTTCGTGAGAGGGAAATACTTGAAAGTCAATCGACATAGCATCAATTCGCATTTCCTTCTACCTGATTATCCCGGTGATACTTATTGTCGTTTGGTAAGGGCCGAAAATACTGATCATTTGTTGGCTGCCCTGGCGTTACCTGGTGCTACATGGGTGAGAAATGCTAGACATGAGGCCTTATATGTGCCCACAAGTGAGCTAACAGCAGAGGCCAGAATGTGGTTAATGTTTATCAACTCCAAGATCTTGCCTACTAACCGTGCAAATATAGCATCTAAAGAACGAGTTCTCTTGATCTACGCTATTTAGCATGATTTTTCTATTGACATTGGCAAACTGATGCTTGGGTATATATGGAGGGCACAACGAAGTGAATTTGCTCATATGTTCTTTCCAGCTTTATTAACAGCACTGGCTCGTAGCAAGGGAGTTGACGTCAGTTCAAATGAAAATCCTCAACATCCTCTTGGTCTTTTGGGAACTCCTCAATGGCCTGTATTTCAAGAAGAAGAAAGACTGGCCAGAATCGCCCGAGGCTTGTAAAAAGCCAGGTTCCTTCATTCCTTGATGGTTGTTTTGTTCACGGGGACCATGCCTTTATATAAGTGTGGGGGAGCACCATTAATGGAAGATAGTGATATGTAGGTTGTGTCGTGTTGCTGTTGTCGTTGTTTTGATGTCTTTTAATTCATTTAGAGTGGTAATAGTAGTCTTTGGTATTGTGTGAAGTTAGTATGTTTGTGTATTAGTTTATCATGAGAAGGTAGTATGGGATTTTTTTTTCTTTCTTCGTTTCTTATTCTTCATTCTTTACAGTTGATGATTTTGTTAAGTTTTGCTAATTTTGGTTCATGAATGCATGGGTGATTGCTACAGTATGATGACAATGATGAACGTGTGCAAAGTTGAGGAACAGACTTCATTTATGACTAAGAGGAGTTTGATGACCGTGTGCATTCAAGTGTGCATGGGATTATATTCATGACTTTGGAGTTCATTAAATGTGGGTAAGGTTGAGAATGGTGAGATAATTTCGATCGTACAAATTAATGATAGTGGAACTACCCTCCTAACTATAATTTTACAGGAATTCATGAAGTGATTCTCATAAATTGTCAAGTTGAATTTGAAACAAAACCTGGAGACATTGAAGCGATTTTGGAATAATAAGGCTGCCCTCTAGCTTGTTTTATGCGTACATGTGAAAGTGTCTTTTATCATTTGGCAGCTAGGGGATAAACTTGTGTCTCGTGAAGTGAATCAAGTGGAGTCCCACAATTGATTGATGTACTTGTTGGCTTATGTTTGGTGTGTGGGTTATTAAGTATGCCTTGACCAAATAAATGTTCACAAAGTTATATCTTATCACACTCACAAGCATTGAACATGCATTTCATTATGTGAACATGTTGCGTTTTTCTAACATTAAGCATTCCTTTCATTAGCCCTAATATCAAGTACTTAAAAAAGTCAAAACGCGATAGCAAACACTCTCAAAACGCTCTCAAAATAACACAAGTTTTCTTTTAACCAATGGTCAATAATTGGCCGTTTGGGTCTAATAGTTTGTAACGGTTATTACTAGATAATCGTTCCCTTCCAGCCCACCTCCTATGGCGGAGGTGGAGGCTCATCCTCCGCCACCGTCCTACAAAGACAAGCTAGAACAACATCACCAAACCCAGAAAAATAACAATGTCTCATTTTCGTCAATCCAAAAAAAACACTCTCTTTACACAAAGGGGAACCAGCTTTGTTCCTATCGGAGGAAAGACGAAGACAAGCTTGCAGAAATTTTTCAATGGACCCTAGTCGCCAAATTCTCTTAGGGGCGACCGTCCATGGCGAATTTGAGAAAGGACATCCTGGCAGCGGTGTTCCTTGGTGAATGCCATGCTGGCTTACTAGATAACCGTCACGTTTTGCTAAAATTTGACAAAGAACAAGACTATCAGAGAGTCTGGCTGAGAAGAACATGGCACTTCAATGGATTCGCTGCGCGCATTTTTAACTGGACAAGAGACTTTGATCCTGCAATTGAATCTTCAGTGGCTCCTGTTTGGATTCGATTCCCTCTACTGCCGGTGCACCTTTTTTATAAAGAGACCCTCTATTCTTTGGCATCTGCAGTGGGGAAGCCACTCAAATTAGATGCTGCTACTGAATCTCTTGCAACTCTAACCCGCCATAGTGAGGCTCGAGTTTGCATTGCCTGCCCCCTCAAGGATTTGGATAGAAAGCAAAACCAATGGGAGATGGCAGACAATTAAAGGTGGAGGAGAAGCCGATTTACTGTACCAACTGCAGGAAACTAGGTCACGCTCCGAAGGATTGCAGTCCTCAATTAAGAACAAAAAAATCCACAATTCCTAGGAATTTGCCCAAACCGATTGCTCAGGCACAAAAGCTCAAGGAACAAGAATGGATTTTGGTCAAAAGGAAAGGCTCCACTGCACAATATGAGCCTTCCCATGTGGACAATATACCGCTAAGCCAAGGAATTCCGGAGTCTAAAGGCAAAGAGCCAATTCAGTTAGAGGAAGCCCCGGAATCATCAACCCGTTACAAGGAACCCTTCATACCCCAACAGGCTGAGCAGGTGCCTAATCCTTCACTCCCTATGGTAGTGCTTAGGCCCCCAGAAAATGACAAATTGAGCAATGCTCCTAGTCAAAGTACTTCAGGCCCCCTCAGTGAGGAAGGTATAGCCAGCCCACCTTTGGAAACCACTGAGAATGGTCAGCAATGCGATAAGGGGATTTTAAGCCCAGATGGAAATTCAGCTTCTGAAGAAGATACTTTTCAGGACGCCCTAGAGGAAGCTCAGACAAATGCTAAGGAAAGTATGGAAGTAGGAGGCCCTTTAATCCTAACTGCAACCCCTGATCAGCCGCTAGCTTTACAGGTTTATCTCCCTTTAGAGACCCCTATTAAGCTACAGAAAATCCCGTCCTCTGTCAATTTGCAAGAAATAGTCACATCATCAGATGAAGAAAAGGATGGGGACGATCAACTGGTTTTGTCCTTACCCACGATGAAGCTTCCAACTGCTCAATCAGAAGGGGCTCCTCCAAAATCCTGGCCGAAAACTCCTTCAAGAGTTCTCACTATGAGCCAAAAATCAGGTACTGATGACACTTCTCAACCTTCCAATGATTAATATACTCTACTGGAATATTAGAATTGTGAACAAAACCCCTAACTTCAGGAAATTGAAAAAGCTGATTAGACAGTATAATCGTGATTTTTTTGTTATTGCTGAGCCTTTTGCAGATTCTTTTCTTATCTTGCTTAATTATCTTTAATACTACCCCTCAAATTGGAGTGCATGTTAATAATATTCAATTTGTTGAGTAATGTTTCAACTGTGCCGTACTCAATGCCTTGGTGAATAAATCTGTAATTTGATCGTTGGTCCTCATATGTGCTGTTTTGATCAAACCTTCTTGAATTTTCTTACGAACCAAATGACAGTCAATTTTGATGTGCTTGGTTCGTTCATGGAAGACCAGATTCGAGGCAATACATAAAGCTGGTTGGTTATCACAAAATAACATAACTGGTTGAGGACGTTTGATCCCCAATAACTTCACAAGAAGTAGTGGCCATAGAACAATATTCCGCCTCAACAGTTGATTAAGCCACCAGAGTTTGCTTCTTTGTTTTTCAAGAAATAGGTGATTGTCCAAGAAATATGCAATACCTTGTTACAAACGTTCTTGCAACATGCCCAATCCGCATCAGAAAAAGTCTTTAATTGAAGTGTGCCTGTAGAGGGCAGTAAAATACCTTTTCCTGGTCTTTTCTTTATGTATCTAAGAACTCTATGTGCTGCTACAAGATGTGATACAATTGTTTTGTCCATAAATTGACTTAAAACATGAATTATATAAACCAAATCGGGTCGAGTGATGATCAAATAGATCAACCTTCTTATGAGGCGCTTGTACATTAAAGGATTGCTTAGAAGATCTCTATCGAATTATGCAAGAGCCAAGTTTTGTTCCATAGGAAACCTTGTTGTTTTACCTCAAAGAAATCCAACATCTTTTAATATCTCCAATGCATATTTTTTTTGAGAGAGAGAAATGCCTTTTGAGGACCTTGCAACTTCTATTCCAAGAAATATTTGAGTTCACCAAGATCCTTGAGTTTGAATTATTTGGATAAAAATTCTTTTGAATCTTGAATATGTTGCATATTATTACATGATAAAATCACATCATCAACATATACAATAATTGCTGTGAAACTACCTTTTTGAGATCGATTGAATAGAGAGTAGTCTGCCTTTGATTGTTGAAAACCAACACTCTTAAGAGCTGAAGATAGTTTCAAAAATCATTGTTTGGAAGCTTGTTTCAAGCCATATATTAAGTTTGCATACTCGAGTCTCCCCCTTTCATCCGAATCTAGGAGGTAGTGACATGTATACATCTTCATCAAGATCGCCATGCAAGAATGCATTGTTTACGTCAAGTTGGTGAAGATGCCATCCTTGAAGTGCAACAAGACTAAGGAAGACACGCACAGTAACTAGCTTGGCAACTCGGACAAATGTCTCTTGATAATCAAGACCTTCAATTTGACTATATCCTTTGGCAACCAAACGAAACTTGTATTGTTCTATGGTTCCATTAGCTATGAGCTTCACTTTGTATACCCATTTACAGCCAATGCGTTTCTTGCCAGGCGGAAGAGGCATAAGTGTCCATGTATGGTTTGCTTGGAGGGCGTTGATTTCATTGCGCATAGCTATGTGCCACAGAGATACTTCATGGCCTGTAAGAAACTTTTCGGTTCCTTAGTCATGGTTAATGAAGTGGTGAAAGTTTTATGAGAGGTGGATAAGCGGTCATATGAAAGAACTTGAGAGAGATTGTGTGGCAGACCTGAAGTGATAACCATACTAGTGGCGGATGAGGAATCAAGCCTAGATCGGAGGGATGCTTCCACATGATAATGCTAAAGAAAAGAGGATCGTTTGGTTGGTCTTATGGAGTGACGACGCGCATTAGTAAATGAAGGACTAGATGGAATGATATAAGAAGAGTTATTGCCAATATTCTCAAGTGCGTCATTTTTGGGGAAGTAACAATAGGTGTCTCGATGGGATTTGGTGATATGATAGGATCATCATAAACAATAGATTTATTATGAGTGAGTGTGATGGACCTCTTAATGGCAGCAGAAATGTTTTTGAAAGGGATTTCATTTTCGAAAAAAATAACATCACGAGACACAAAAACTTTGCGAAGCTCAAGATCATATACTTGGCACCCCTTTTTCCCATAAGGATAATGTAAGGAATGGTCAGCAACCCACTTTTGTTGACAAATATGTAGCAGAGTTTTCAACTTCAGCATCACATTGTGGATTTTTTTGGCTGCATGCTTTTTCCAACTTTGCTACTTCGTGGAAAAACTCATTTCGGCAGCTTTCATTCACATTTCAGTTTTTGACTATAAATAGAAGGCAAAACTGAAGTTCAAACCATCCCAAACAGAAGCCTCTGCCTTCTAGTTTCTCTCCACTCTTTTTCATTTAGAAATCTTCTTTCTTTTCTTTTGTTTTCAGAAAGGATTTATAGAAGTTTGGTGTTCCATCTTTGTAGTTTTTTTTTCACATATTAGTGAATTTTGGCACCGCCTCCGGCCGTGGACGTAGGTCATATTGACCGAACCACGTAAATCTTTGTGTTCATTATCTCATTTATTTTTCTCATTACTCTCATCTATTATTTTGGGCTATTAGATACAACGTGAGATTCGTTTATTCCCTAACAAATTGGTATCAGAGCCATATCTCATTTTAGATCTTTTAGCCACGATGACAGTAACTAAGAACTCCGTTGAAAGGTTTGACTGGAGTATCAACTTTGGTACATGGCAACTCAGAATGGAAGCCATTCTAATTCAGGATGGGTGTGAGTTAGCTCTTGAAGGAGTAGAGAAAAAACTACCAGAAATGACGACACAAAGTTTCTTGGATCTAGATAAAAAGGTTAGATCAGGTATTATAATTAAATCTCTCTAACGAGGTTTGCAGGAAGTTTGCCGGTGAAAAGACAGCCAAAGGCATGTGGGACATGTTAAAGTTCATTTATATGAAAAAGACGGTGGAGAATCGGCTTTATTTGAAGCAAAAGTTGTACATGTTAAAAATGACTGAAGATACATCTATTATCTCACATCTTGATATATTTGATTCCATTATTTTGGATTTGGAGAATGTAGATGTTAAGATGGAAGATGAGGATCAAGCCATTTTGTTGTTATGCTCTCTTCCACAGACATTTAAACATTTTCGTGATACCAGGATTTATGGGAAAGATTCTGTCTCATATAGTCATGTAAAATCTGCATTAAAGTCCAAAGAGTGGATTGATAGGGATATCACATGAGAGACTAGTGAAAGTCAGGCAGAGGGATTAGTGATATAGGGGAGACCTGAAACAGAAATTTTGATAGTAGTAGATCCAACGGCAGGTCTAAATCCAGACATAAAAATAAAGTTTGTAATTCTTGCAAGAAAAATGGGCACATTAAGGCTGACTGCTACAAATTGAAAAATAAAGAAAAATATAAAAATGAGCAGATTAACAGCAACACAGCCGAAGCTAGTATAGTTGCAGATGAGAATGATGGAATTTTATTTGTAGCAACAACAAATAAAGTTAGGTCTAACGATGAGTGGATTCTAGATTCTGGTTGTTCTTACCACATGAGTCTTGAAAAGGATTATTTCTCCACATATGAAAAATATGATGGTGGGGTTGTTTTGATGGGGAATAATGCTCCATGTAAAGTTGTTGGTAGGGGAACAGTCCAGATAAAGATGTATGATGGAATTGTTAGAACACTCACAAATGTTAGACATGTTCCAGATTTGAAGATAAATCTCATCTCGTTAGGTACCCTTGATTCTCTTGGGTACAGGTATTCGGCTGAAAGTGGAGTTTTAAAAATTTCACGAGGTGCTCTTGTATTGATGAAAGCTTGCAAGTCTGGTAGTTTGTATATCTTGCAGGGATCTACTGTTTCAGGTGCAGCAGCAGTCTCCGTATCATCAGATACCGACATCACCAAATTGTGGCATATGCGATTGGGACACTTGAGTGAGAAGGGCTTAATGTTGTTAAGTAACAGGGGCCTACTTTGTGGACAACGTACTGGTAAGATTGACTTTTGTGAACATTGTATTTTTGGGAAATAGAAAAGAGTCAGTTTTAGTTCACATGCAGTTCATAAAACAAAAGGTACTTTGGATTATATCCATTTTGATCTTTGGGGGCCTTCTCATGTTCCTTTTAAGGGTGGTGCTAGGTATATGTTAACATTTATTGATGATTTTTCAAGAAACGTTTGGGTGTATTTCTTGAAGAATAAAAGTGATTTTTTCTTGACATTTAAACAATGGAAGGCTTTGATTGAAAAGCAGACAGGAAAACACATTAAGCGGCTGCGGACAGATAATGGCATGGAATTTTGTGGAACAGAATTCAATGAATTCTATAAAAATGAAGGAATTGCTAGACATCGTACCGTTAGAATGACGCCTCAACAAAACGTTGTGTCCGAGCGTATGAACCGGACTCTTTTGGAAAGAGCTCGGTGTATGATCTCAAATGCTGGGTTGACTTCAGACTTTTGGGCGGAAGCCATCTCTACAGCTTGTTATATTGTCAACCGTGTTCCGTGTGCTCCTCTTGTTTTCAAGACTCCAGAGGAAGTGTGGTCAGGTACTCCTACTAATTACTCCAATTTAAGAATATTTTGGTGTCCATCATATATGCATGTAAATGAGGGAAAGTTAGAGCCTAGGGCTAGAAAATGTATTTTCCTCGGTTATGCTTCAGGGGTGAAAGGATACAGATTATTTTGTCCTGATCCCAAATCACCTAAATTTGTAATTAGTAGAGATGTTACTTTTGATGAGTCATTTATGTTAAATCCTAGAAAAGAGTCTTGTAATCCTTGTAATTTAGAAAAGAAAGATAGCACACAGAAACAGGTGGAGTTCGAGATCATAAATTTCAATCCTTCTCAAAGATCTTCTACGGACCAAGGTGATGAACCAGCTCCAGACCTTGTTGAAGATGAACCAGTAGAAGAAGAATATTCCATAGCCAGAGATAGACCAAGACGAGAGATTCGACCACCACAGAGGTATGCAAATTTGGCAAATTTAGTTGCATATGCTTTATCAGCGGCACAGGAAACAGGTGGAGACGGAGAACCTTCCACATACACAGAGGCAATTTCAGGTGCTGATTCAGATAAGTAGGTGGTGGCCATGAATGAAGAAATGGAATCTCTACACAAGAATAGTACTTGTGATCTTGTGTCGCCGCCGAAAGGAAAGAAAATTGTTGGTTGCAAATGGGTCTTCAAAAGAAAAGAAGGTAATTCAGGTGTTGACGATGCAAGGTATAAGGCACGTTTAGTTGCAAAGGGCTATAGTCAGGTATAAGGTGTTGATTTTAATGATGTTTTCTCACCTATTGTAAAACATAGCTCTATTCGTGTATTGCTTGCATTAGTAGCGATGTTTGACTTGGAATTGGAACAGCTTGATGTTAAGACAGCGTTCTTACATGGTGAATTAGATGAACAGATCTATATGAAACAACCTGAAGGCTTCGAATTTGAAGGTAAGGAAGACCATGTTTGTTTATTGAAGAAATCCTTGTATGGATTGAAGCAATCTCCAAGACAGTGGTATAAGAGGTTTGATTCATTTATATTGGGTCATGATTTCTCCAGGAACATGTATGATAGTTGTGTTTACTTCCGGAAGTTAAAAGATAATTCATTCATTTATCTTTTGTTATATGTTGATGACATGCTCATTGCGGCTAAGAATCTTGCAGAAATTCACCAGTTGAAGGCCTTTTTAAATGGTGAATTTGAAATGAAAGACTTGGGAGCATCTAAGAATATTCTTGGTATGGAGATAAGACGAGATAGAGGAGTTGGAAAATTATCTCTGACCCAAGAAGGTTACCTTAAAAAGGTTTTCGAGAGATTTGGCATGTTGGATGCCAAACCAGTCAGTACTCCTCTCGCTAGCCATTTTAGGCTATCTGCTGCTCAATCACCAAAATCAGAGGAAGAGGAAAGTTATATGGCACGTATTCCTCATTCTAGTGCCGTTGGCAGTATCATGTATGTGATGGTTTGTACTCGTCCAGATATTTCACAAGCAGTTAGTGTTGTTAGCAGGTATATGGCAAATCCAGGCAAAGAACACTGGCAGGCTGTGAAATGGATACTCAGATACTTGAAGGGTACTTCAAACTCTTGTTTGGAGTTTGGTAGAACCAACAACACTTTGGTTGGTTTTGTAGATTCAGACTACGCCGGTGATCTTGATAAGCGTAGGTCTCTTACAGGTTATGTATTTTGCATTGGAGGTTGTGCAATTAGCTGGAAAGCTACTCTTCAACATGTAGTGGCTTTATCCACTACTGAAGCAGAATATATGGCAGGCACTGAGGCTATTAAAGAAGCTTTGTGGTTGAAAGGTTTATTCGGTGAATTAACTCTACAAGAAGAGGTTACTACCATTTACTTTGATAGTCAAAATGCAATTCATTTGACTAAAGACCAGATGTATCATGAGCGGACGAAGCATATTGATATCAAATATCATTTCATTCGAGATACCATTGTTGAGAATAAGGTCCTTATTCAGAAGATTAATACTAAGGACAATCCTGCCGATATGTTTACGAAAGTTCTTCCAGTATACAAGTTCAAGCAGTGCTTGGACTCGATTGGTGTTCATAATTTGTGATTCAGCCCATTGGGGCTATGACGGAGGTGTGTTTGATTAAAGCACTATTGATCGGGTTCCAGACCAAGGTAGAGATTTGTAATAAATGGTCAGCAACCCACTTTTGTTGACAAATATGTAGCAGAGTTTTCAACTTCAGCATCACATTGTGGATTTTTTGGCTGCATGCTTTTTCCAACTTTGCTACTTCGTGGAAAAACTCATTTCAGCAGCTTTCATTCACACTTCAGTTTTTGCCTATAAATAGAAGGCAAAACTGAAGTTCAAACCATCCCAAACAGAAGCCTCTGCCTTCTAGTTTCTCTCCACTCTTTTTCATTTAGAAATCTTCTTTCTTTTCTTTTGTTTTCAGAAAGGATTTGTAGAAGTTTGGTGTTCCACCTTTGTAGTTTTGTTTTCACATATTAGTGAATTTTGGCACCGCCTCCGGCCGTGGACGTAGGTCACATTGACCGAACCACGTAAATCTTTGTGTTCATTGTCCCATTTATTTTTCTCATTACTCTCATCTATTCTTTTGAGCTATTAGATATAATGTGAGATTCGTTTATTCCCTAACAGATAACTTAGAAAAATACACTGAGTGGCATGCTTATCAAATTTGGATGGCCTTGGATCATGAGTAGAAACAAAACACAAACATGCAAATACTCTTAAATGTGAGTAATTGGGTGTAAAATTAAAAAATTGCTCATAAGGTGTTTTCCCTTGCAAAATTGGTGTAGATGTGCGATCTATAAGGTATGTAGAAGTTAAAATGGCATCTTCCTCCCCCCAAAAGGTTTTTGGAAGATGTGTTTGAAAAAGTAAAGCTCATGCCATGTTTATCAATTGTCTATATTTACGTTCATCCACTCCATTTTGTTACAGAGTGGCAACACAACTGGTGTGATGAATTACATCTTTTGGCAGATAATAGTCTTGAAGTTTGAATTCGAGACCATTATCACTAAGCACAACCTTAACTTTGCAAGAGAATTGAGTTTCAACCATATTAACGAAATTGATTATGTGGGTTTGATTTTCAAATTAATGATGCATCATGTACACCGATTAAAATTATCAACTATTGTTAGAAAATATCAAGCTCCAGAAACAGATGCACCATGGTAACCACCCTAAATATCAACATGTAATTTCTCAAAATGTGTTTGGTTAGAAATTTTACTCAAGAAAAATGGCAATCTAGTTTGTTTTGCTACTGGACAAACCAACAATTATTTGTATGGCAAAATTTATTTTTATCAAAATAGCGAAATAAAACAGATACTTTATTTGAAGGATGTCGAAGGCGTTGATGACAAATAACAGATGAAGATGAAACAACTGAATTACACAAGGATATCTATGCTTCATCAATGTAGTAGAGTCCCCCCTTCCCATTCAGTTCCCGTCCCAATCATCTTTCCTGAGCGTAGGTCCTATATCACACAAAAATGAGTGAGAAATATAATGGTACAAAATGAGTAGGGAGCAAGCTTGGTAATGAAAATGTTTTTCAATTGAACATTTGGGACACACAAAACATTATCAAGAACCAAACTAGATGAGAACACAATGCAACCAACATGTGTGACATTAGCAATAGATCCATCTAGTAGTTCTACTGTTTTATTTTTAATAATTTTGGAAGTGGTAATCAATGTAAGATTGCAAAAAATTTGATCACTTGCTCCACTATCAAGGATCTATGTAGTTTTCTTGCCTTGGAATGAAAAACAAAGAACCTTACCAGAAAACTTTTTATGTTTTTATTTTTTTTCAATATTTAAGTTTTTAGTAATATCAAAATTTTTGTGTCCATATTTTAGTGAATTGTAATTGATTATTGTGATTAAATATTTATTAATAGACTATTTGTGAATCTTGATTAATTAATTTTAAATTTATAAATTATAATTATTTAATTACGAAAAAACAATAGACTTGTTAGGGAGTTGACAAATGTTATGAAAGAAGTTAAAATATTTTATGAATTTGTGGATTATGACTATTTATTTGTGTATTTATTTTAATATTTTTATAATTTTTGATTTCGTAATTTGGATGAATTGTGGTTAGGTTATGGATAAATAACTGTGGACAAATAACTTTTTTATTAGTATATATATGTATTTATAAATTGTTTTCATTATGAGTATCAATTTAATACTTTATGTTAATGTTCAAGATTAGTTGGCATTTAATTAATTGGCATTGATTTTTTGGCAAGATAAGGAAAGATCTTATTGGATGCATAAATCAAAATAAATCAATCTATATAAGGAAGATTGATTTGAAGATTAATGTTATCTTGGTATTTTTGGGCTTATCTTGGTATTCTTAGAAGTTATCATTGAAGATCTATATTTGGAAAAGATAAGCATTGAAGGCACATGATTTTCCATCTTTCCATTTGAATTATTTGGAAATAATCTTGGGATAAACATGGAAGGATTTTGGGTGCATATATGATCTTTCCAACCACACGTATTTTCGATGTGGAGCTTTGATTATTCTTTCGGTCTTTCTAAGACTGTGAACACACTTCTTTGTTGGAGATCTTTGATCAAAGTGTGTTGGCTTGTTCGCATCTTAATGTCATATTATTGAAGATGCAATTCTTGTGTTCTTGATTCAATCACAGCCTCGGGAAGAGGTTGCTAAGGAGCTCGGAGGAGTTCAAACGTGGGCAAGGGGATCTAGTATTAACCACGGATTCCGGGAGGAGTCGCCATTGACAAGGGGATCTTATCTTCATTGTGGGCAAGGGGATCTTGCACGAACCACAGATTCCGGGAGGAATCAACACAAGTCGAGGGGAGCTCGTACAATCTTGTTCACACGAGAAGTTAGGAAGAGGCGGTAACAAAGATAAGATGGTGTCTTACTTTGTGTCAGACTGAGTGTCTTGTAACTTGTGAACTTAGTGGATTGTTCTTTCTGGGCGTGGCCCCGCAGATGTAGGCAATTGCCGAACTGCGTTACCAACATCCTGTCTTTTTAATTTCCGCATTTTTAATATTGTCCAGTACCATTTTATTATCGGTGTCACACCTAGTGTTTCTAACCTACTGGGACACCGCGTATCTAACCTTGATCTTTCACTTTAGCCGATACATATATTTAATTTTTGATACACGGTTTTTTGAATTCCATATGCCATATGCATGATCCTAAGTAAAGGTTAATTAATGGCAATTACAACTTTGAATATAAAAATAAAATAAAATAAAATTGGAGAATGAATCTAATCATTTAAAATTAAAGTATATCTTAGTACATTCTTTAGTAGTTGAAAATTTCTATAAATATATATATGTAGCACTGCACACCAGAGCTGTCTTGGGGTAAAAAAACAAAACAATAAAAAAGCATTATGTTGAATATTGAGCGTTAATATTTCTGTCATATTTTGTTAAATGTCCAAAACTACGAAGTTTAACTAAAATTAGGGACTAAAATAATAAATATCACTAAAATCACTTTACAATTATTAGACTCTAACCAAAGAATTAGTGAACCTTTATCACTAAAATTACTTTACATTAATTATTAGACCCTAACCAAAGGATTAGTAAACCTTAGAACGTAGTTTAACTTTGGACATGGTAAAATAGAAATAATTTTGGACAAAAGATCCACCTCTAGAGTACTGAAATCCTTCAACTCCTCATAAATTTCCTCAACAAAACATGAAAAAGGGATTAATTACAAGTCTGTAAAAGCAACAATTATAAAGATTTTCAAAAGCACTTTTAAGAACACATACTGTTACTGATCATTCAGAGCATTACAACCTCTGGGGTTAATTTCTCCTTTTTGCTTCAATCTTCATTCTTCTGATTTTGCATTATTGCATGTGCATGTAAAAAGAATCAATCAGTGACCGGCTGCCAATGGGAAAGGCACGACCTGATGATGTTTCTCTTTGACTGCTGGATTATTGCAAGGAGCACTACAAGAGCTGTCTTTTGTTCTTCTAATGATAAAGTTGAAAAAAGATCACAAGTAGAAATCCAATGAAATCACTAGGGAGATGATTACTTCCATATAACTCCTGCAAGTTCTTGGTGATGAAAGGATGATTCATTAGATCCTCAGCTGACCATCTTTGTTGAAAATTTCTTTGCAAACACTTCCTCAGAAAATCCTGTCCTTCTTCGGATATATTTTTTGGTATGTAAGGTTTCTGGTACATTATATCCAACAATACATCATCCTCACTATCTTCTTCAAATAACCATAATGGTTTTCCTGTAATCATCTCCACAACAATGCATCCAAGAGACCATATATCATGGGCGGTTTCATACAAGCCTTGATTTAGAGATTCTGGTGATGCATAAATAGTCGTACACCGATGATTGTATTCATGCAATTCAGGTTCTTTAGCTTTCTTGGAAACCCCAAAATCTGCTATCTTTAGTCGGTTATTTATTATGTCACGATGGCCAGTACCGGTGGACGTTTCCGGGAATACCAAGATGTTTTCGGGCTTGAAATCGCAGTGAACAATTCCTTGTTCATGAATAGCCGAAAGACCTCTAAGCAACATCAACGTATAACAAGCAACCTGGGATTCCAGTATCGTGCCTTTGTTCCTTTGAATCAAGTCATGAAGACTACCACCGGGCGCATATTCAAGAAGCAAGTTATAAACTTGGTTATCATTCTCAAAGCTCAAATCATCTCCATAACAACGGATGCTATTGGGATGGCCTCTCAATTCACTCAAGAATTGACTCTCTTTCTGTAGAGATGATGCGTCATAAATATATGCAGACTTCACCGCCGCTAATGATGACGCCGAATCCATAGTCGATGCCAAATGCACAATGCCGTACGATCCACCTCCTAAAATCTTATTCTTCTTCCACAATTTCGTAGCCATTAATTCTTCCGTTCTCTTTCTCTCCTAATTAAACCAAACCACCAATCTCTATTGATTGATGCACAAAAACAAAAACCAAAACAAAAACAAAAACAAAAACAATTGCAGAACTATTTCTTGAGAATGAACACAAGAAAACAACGCGGTACGTGGAGAAAAGCATATGATAAAAACATATATATAAAGTTATTTCAATCTTCTAATCCCAGAAGGAAATGAATCTTAATTTTTAATTTTTTTTATAATAGCATTGGTTTCTATTTTCGAATCCTAGAAGGAAAAGAATCTTAATTTTTAATTTTTTTTATAATAGCATGGATTTAATTCGAAGAAATCCCAAAAGGAGTGAGGCTTATTTTTTGTATTATTTTTATAATAATCTCGGGTTTTCTCAAAATTCTAATTATATCCGGGTAACAATTTCGAAATATCTTAATTTTCCCCGACTATAACCTTCTGTTTTTTTTTTTTGGAGCCAAACTCACAATTTTCTTAAAAACTATCAAAGATATTTTCAATGGTCCAATTTTTTACTCTTGACTCAACGAAACTATACAAAAACTAATAGATTTTGCTTTAAAACAAACGTAGAACAACATTTTTTTAAAATCTATATTTTTTTCCCGCTATGTATTTGGATTTTAGGGACAAAATTGTATTTTTTTAAAAAAAACCAAATAAACATTCTTCTCACAATCCATTTTTTGTTTCTAACTCAATTAAATAAACATATAATCCAATAGATGAGGTCAAAAACTGAAAATGTACAAATATTCAAACAAGGGATTTATCTAATCACTCATTTTTGTTCCAAATATACACTGAATGCACCCTTTCACTTCACGAATTCATTAGTTTTGAACGCAAACTTAAAGAATTTATCAAGCCCTGTGTACCGTTTTGTTGCTTGCTAGTTCTGGTACCTTTTTTGTAGTTGGTTCAGGGTTTGATACTTGGAGTAGCCCAAAGATCTTATTAATTAGTTCAAGTTATTTTATTTAACCCATGTGCGATAGAATCCCTTAACATCCGCCCTCAAACATGACTTAAGAGCTTACTAGGCTGCTAGAGCTCTAGTCATGTTTGAAAGGCCCAAATTCAACATAGGTAAGAGCTTACTAGGTTGTTAGGGCTCTGATACCATATTAAATCCTTGTGCATCCAACCAAAAACCAATTTGGAATAAGTGGAGTAGCCCAAGGATCTTATTAACTAGTTCAAGTTCTTTTATTTAACCGATGTGGGATAGAATCCCTTAACAGTACTAACTATTGCTTGGGATCGAATTATTCCGACGACAATGTCTTTGGGCACTGGAGTTGAGAACCCAATATTTGCATTCAAAAACAAGTCTTGGCATCGAGTGATAGCTCGACCACCATCACCACAACCACTAGACCACCGGCTGACATGAATGGAAGAAGGGTTGGCTATAAAATGATCAAACTGATAAGCAAACTTCCCGTGCATTACGGAACTGGAAGAAAAAATAGCATGGAAAAAACTAAAATCAACACATTTTTTTACTTTGTCATTTTTTTACCAAAATATGTGTGTTACCCATGAAAAATGGAGGTTTTATGAAAATTTTAATTCTCACTTTTTTTTACAATATTCACAAGAATGCATGTGCATAATTGAGGTGGGTAAAAAAAAGTCAAAATCAACGCGTTTTTAGATTTTGATATTTTTGTTAAAATACGTGTGTTATGACCCATGAAAAACGAAAATTTAGTAAAACAAAACACGTTTTTTAAAAAACTTGTTATAACCCATGAAAAATTGAGATTTTGTGAAAATTTTAATTTTTACTTTTTTTGACAATATTCACAATCGGGGTGGGCACAAAAAAGTCAAAATCAACGCGATTTTGGCTTTTTTGGCTAAAATACTTGTGTTACAACCCATAAAAAATGAAAATTTGATAAAAAAATCTAAATTTCACTTTTGTTGACACTTTTCACAATGATGAAAGTTCACAATTGAAGTAGAAGAAAAAACAGAATGGAAAAAGCTAAAATCATCACTTTTTTATTTTTGTCATTTTTTACTAAAATACATGTGTTTATAACCCATGAAAAATAAAGGTTTTGTGAAAATTTTAATTCTCTCTTTTTTGACAATATTCACTAGAATGCATGTTCATAATTGAATAGGAAGAAAACACAGCATGGAAAAAGCTAAAATCAGCAAGTTTTTTTTTATTTTACCATTTTTGACCAAAATACATGTGTTATATAACCCATGAAAAATAGAGGTTTTAGTTTTCACTTTTTTGACAATATTCAGTAGAATGCATAATCTCAATTGGGGTGGATGCAAAAATTGGTACCAAAAAAATCAAAATTAACGGGTATTTGAATTTTATCATTTTTTGCTAAAATACGTGTGTTATACCCCATGAAAAATGAAAATTTGGTAAAAAAATCTAAATTTTAATTTTGTTTACGCTGTTCACGAGAATGCATGTTCACATATGAACTGAAAGAAAAAACAGCATGAAAAAAATAAAATCAACATATTTTTTGACTTTATAATTTTTACCAAAATACGTGTGATATAACCCATGAAAAATAAAGGTTTTGTAAAAATTTTAATTCTCACTTCTTTTGACAATATTTAATATAATACATTTTTACAATTGAAGTAGGTGCAAAAAACGGTACAAAAAAGTCAAAATCTATGCGTTTTTGAATTTTTGGCTAAAATATGTGTGTTATAACCCATAAAAATGGAAATTTGGTAACAAAAATCTAAATTTCACTTTTTTCACACCATTCACATGGATGTTTGTTCACAATTGAATGTGAAGAAAAAACAGTACGAAAAAAGCTAAAATCAACACACTTTTTTTATTTTGCGATTTTTGACCAAAATACGTGTGTTATAACCCATGAAAAATGGAGGTTTTGTGAAAAATTTTAATTTTCATTTTTTTGACAAAATTAACTAGAAAGCAAGTTCACAATCGTGGTGAGTGCAAAAAATAGTACAAAAAGTCAAAATCAACGCGTTTTTGCATTTTGCCATTTTTTGGCTAAAATACGTGTATTAACCAATCAAAAATGGAAATTTGTTAAAAAAATCTAAATTTCGCTTTTTTTTACAGTTTTCATAAGTATTCATATTCACAATTGAAGTGGAAGAAAAAATATAATAGAAAAAGAAAAAATCAACACGTTTTTTGGACTTTGTCATTTTTTACCAAAATACGTGTATTATACACTTGAAAAAGAAGAAGGTTTTGTGAAAATTTTAAGTTTCAATTTTTGACAACATGCACTAGAATGCATGTTCACAATGTTGATGGATGGAAAAAACGTTACAAGAAATGTCAAAACCAACGCGTTTTTAGATTTTGCAATTTTTGGCTAAAGTATTTGTGTTATAGTTAATGAAAAATGAAAATTTGTTAAAAAAATCTAAATTTCACTTTTTTTTGACATGTTTCACAAGGATGCATGTTCACATTTGAAGTAGAAGAAAGAACATAATGGAAAAAGCTAAAATCAACACGTTTTTTGACTTTGTAATTTTTTTACTATAATACATGTTTATAACCCATGAAAAATGGAGGTTTTGTGAAAATTTTAATTTTCACTTTTTTAAAAAAAATATTCACTAAAATACATATTCACAATCGTGGTTGATGCAAAAAAGGTATAATCAACACGATTTTGGATTTTGCTATTTTTTGCTAAAATACATGTTATAACGCATAAAAATGGAAATTTAGTAAAAACAATCTAAATTTCACTTTTTTCGACACTTTTCACAACGACGCAATTTCACAATTGAAGTGAAAGAAAAAACAGAAAGGAAAAACCTTAAATCAAGACATTTTTTTAGTTTGCAATTTTTTACTATAATACGTGTTATAACCCATGAAAAATGGAGATTTTTGTGAAAATTTTAATTTTCACTTTTTTTTTACAATATTCACTAAAATACATGTTCACAATCTGGTGGGTGCAAAAAAGGTATAAAAAAATCAAAATCAATGTGATTTTGGATTCTGCCATTTTTGGCTAAAATACGTGTTATAACCCATGAAAAATGAAAATTTGATAAAATAAAATCTAAATTTCACTTTTTCCGGCACTTTTCACAACGATGCAAGTTCACAGTTGAAGTGGAAGAAAAAACAGAAAGGAAAAACCTAAAATCAACACTTTTTTTTACTTTGCCATTTTTTACTAAAATATGTGTGTTATAACCCATGAGAAATGAAGGTTTTTTGAAAATTTTAATTCTCATTTTTTGTTGACAATATTCACTAGAATACATGTTCATAATCGGGGTGGTTGCAAAAAACGGTACAATAAAAGTCAAAATCTACGCGTTTTTAGATTTTGCCATTTTTTTATAAAAATAAGTGTGTTATAATCCATAAAAATAAAAATTTGTAAAAAAAAATCTAAATTTCACTTTTTTTACACTGTTCACAATGATGCTTGTTCAAATTGAAGTTAGAGAAAAAACAGTATGGAAAAAGACGAAATCTACGCATTTTTTTACTTTGCCGTTTTTGACCAAAATACGTGTGTCATTAACCCATGAAAAACAAATATTCTGTGAAAATTTTAATTTTAAATTTTAAATTTTTTTTACAATATTCAGTAGAAAACATGTTCACAATCAGGGTGGGTAAAAAAATAGTATAAAAAAAGTCAAAATTAACGTGTTTTTGGATTTTTCCATTTTTCGCTAAACTTCGTGTGTTATATAGCCCCTGAAATATGAAAATTTGGTAAAAAATCTAAATTATAATTTTTTTTGACACTATTCAAAAGGATGCATGTTCACAATTGAAGTTAAAAAAAACAGTATGAAAAAAAGATAAAATCAACACGTTTTTTGACTTTGCCATTTTTTTACAAAAATACGTGTGTGAAAATTTTGTGAAAAAGGAAGGTTTTGTGAAAATTTTAATTCTCACTTCTTTTGAAAAGATTCAATAGAATACATGTTCACAATTGGGGTGGGTGCCAAAAACGGTACCAAAAAAAATCAAAATCTACGCATTTTTTGAATTGCTATTTTTGGCTAAAATACGTGTAATATAACCAATGAAAAATGGAAATTTGATAAAAAAAAATCAATATTTCACTTTTTTGACACTGTTCACAAGGATGCTTGTTCACAATTAAATGTGAAGACAAAAAAGAATGAAAAAGTTAAAATCAACACGTTTTTTACTTTCCCATTTTTTTACCAAAATACATGTATTATAATCCATGAAAAATGGAGGTTTTATGAAAATTTTAATTTTCACTTTTCTTGACAATATTCACTAGAATGCATGTTCACAATCGTGGTGGGTGCAAAAAATAGTACAAAAAAGTCAAAATCAATGCATTTTTGAATTTTGTCATTTTTGGCTAAAATACGTGTCTTATAGCCCATGAAAAATGAAAATTTGATAATAAAAAGAATCTAAATTTCACTTTTTTTTACACCGTACACAATAATGTGTGTTCACAATTGAAGTGAAAGGAAAAACAACATGAAAAAAGGCAAAATTAACGCGTTTGTTTACTTTGCTATTTTCTTAAAAAATACGTGTGTTATAACCCATGAAAATGGAGGTTTTGTGAAATTGTAATTTTCACTTTTTTTTACAATATTCACTAGAATTCATATTCACAATAGGGGTGGGTGCAAAAAAACGGTACAAAAAAAGTCAAAATGACAAGTTTTTGGATGTTGCTATTTTTGGCTAAAATACATATGTTATAGTCCATGAAAAATGGAAATTCTATAAAAAAAAATCTAAATGTGAATTTTTTTTACAATGTTCACAAGGATACATGTTCACAATTGAAGTGGAAGAAAAACAGCATTGAAAAAGCTAAAATCAATATGTTTTTTGGCTTTTTCATTTTTTACCAAAATACGTGTATTTTTTTAATTTGGCTAATCATCCCAAACTTGGTTAGGGGGGGACTCCAATTTTATTGATAGAAAATTAGGTTACAAAAGCAATGGCAGAAATATATACCTACACCATTAGTACACTTGAAAAGCTATAAAAATGGAGGACTCCTCCCTTACATTGTAGCACTTATCTAAAGCTCAAGTAATTTAAATTAGGAGTACTTCCTCCTTCATAAATATGATGGTTGCAAAAGGTTGAGACTTATATAAAGCCTGTCTAGAGACTAATAACCTTTATATAATCTCAACTTTAAGCTTCCACGTTTTTAGATCATGAGGATTTCTTCTATACAAAAATCTACCTACGATTAAACCTTGATTTGTTAGGAGTGATATTGACAACACGTCGATATTAAAAAAAGATGAGACAAGATGATTGTTCATAAGCATGTAATGATAAGATGTTTATGAATGGAGAGTTTGAAAATTTTTGAAAAGACTTGATAACCAAACAATAAGTGATCCCTAGATTTGCTCAACAAATAGAACCACAATATGCAAATGCAAATGTGCATCTAGCCTTTACACAGAATCTCAGAGCTAATGACTTTTAGTAATATGATGTTAATGCAAAAAACCTAAAGCAAACATGTGTGTGCATTCTAACATGTAGAACAGAAAAAATTTGGTCTAATCTTAAAATACTCCACAATCCAGCACCAAGAAGATTGGAAAATGGCTAAGACTAAAAAAATGCATCTAAACCTAATAAATATTCCTTGGTCCTGTGCATGGTTCTAGCAGATATTGTCGCAGGTAGTTCCTTTGAGTAATCAAAATCAAATAAGTACAGAACATGCCATTTTGAAATAAAATGTGGATCAAAGCAGATTGTCAAACTAACAGCATAGTAGATGGATTCTATTTATCTAAAGTGCATATTTTATGTGCATATTCAAACAATTACTTAACCAAGAACAAAACATACACATATTTTGCGGCAAAAGAGTTTAATCTGCATGCAGCAAATCAGAAAAGTGCAATACAGGTACAACAGCTAGCTGAAATTTTTAGAGAGATTTTTCCATTTCTGTGCACAAAATATGTGTACACAAGCATACCTATACTAACAATGCAAGTATTTATTTGGGTATGCCAAACCAAATAAACATAGAGCAGATATACAAACAAGGGAAAAAGACCTAACACCAGCAATCAGTGACCAAAAGCATTGGTGAAATGGCCTAACATCAGCAGCCATTGACCAAAATTTATCCAAACATAAATAAAAGTACGTTTGAAAAGAATTTTTGTAAGCGACCATCGAGCAAGATATATGTCAATGCATGTTATTGGTATGATCATGGTTTTATAATTTTATTGACCTTTTGATGTATGGAAGTCCCAGCCTTTCTAGTCTCAATATGTTCTAAATTTTTTGATGAAGGCAATCTTTAGACGTGATTAGCATGTTGGGCTGTTATGCTGCGGATAAAGCTAAGAGGTTAGCAGTTACATTAGCTTCTTTGAGACATAATCTCCACATTGATTGAGGGAGAATTTCCAAGATCTGTTGGATCTGCTCCTTGAGTTTCCACGGACGTATTTCCTTTTTCTACAGCCATGAAATGCGAGTTTTATAGCTGGATTCAACATAAATGTATGAGAGAATACCTTTCTACTAGCAAAGTTTGACTCATTGCATTGTTGTTTCAATTATTATCTGCCCATCACAAACATACTTAGTGGGATCAAAGATGACAATGAACACAAAAATCATTATACTGTGTTCATCCTTTATTATTCTCTCTCTGAATCCTTTGTTTCTACTATTAATATCCTGTATCTTTAACTTAAATTAAGAATCATTGGGGGATGTCATTTTATGTAGGATATGTATACTTTCCTATTTGCAGTGAGTGAAATATTTCAGAAATCTGTCTAAGTAGCATTAATCCAATTGATTTCTGAATACCAGTTAGACATAATAGATTTTAGGTCAAGATTTTTTCATTTTTTCTCAGTCCCATTTTTCTTCCTCATAAATCCATCAATTTCTGGCTTTCCATAAATGTCGACAAATGATAGATGGAGTGATCCTAATCATGAAGTTCCATTTTTCATTTTTTCCTCATTGATTCCACCAGTGATTCAAAAAGTATGAAGATGATGAGAGTTTGGTGGAATATAGATGACCAATTCACTACCATAGGTTATCCATAATTTTTTAGCACATTCGCATTGTAGAAAAATGTGATTGATTGTCTCCAATCTAGATTGACAACAAATGCATTTGAAGGGGCCATGGACATTGAACCTGAGTAAAATGGTTCTAATTGGAAGTTGTACTTTGAGCAGTCTTAACATGAAGAAAAATTGCTTTAATGGAATATGGGGATTCCATATGAACTTACCAAACCTCTACTGGATTTGTGGACTATGAGCTATCAAGCTCAAAGCAGATTTAAATGAAAAAACTCCTGTATTAGATAATGTCCAAATAATGGAGGGATTGTCGATACTTTCTGACTGAGCTTGGGGAAGAATGAATGGATTTACTTGAGGTGCTATTAATTTCATCTTGTTCCAAGTTCTAGAGACTCGATTTGAAATTCTATGATATTTGGCAGCCAAGAAATTTACTCATAAGCATTGTTGCTCCCTATATCTCCACCAAAGTTTATAAGAATAGGCCTTGTGGATATTAAACAGTGATCTAAATTCAAGGCTGCCTTTATAAAGTGGCAAATAGAGTTTGCCCCATGAAATCCAGTGATGCTTTGGTAGCGACTACATGTTATAGTGTAGCTTGCTAATTGCACAACTTCCAATGCAAAATACGTAGCCTGTAAGATACCCGCGCTTATCAAGGTCACCAGCATAGTTTTAATCTACAAAACCAACTTAAGTGTTGCTGGTTCTAACGAATTCCAAACAAGAGTTTGAAGTATCCTTCAAATATCTTAGTATCCACTTCACAGTCTGCCAGTATTCTTTGCCTTGATTTGTCATATACCTATCAACAACACTAACTGCTTGTCATATATCTGGACGAGTGCAAACGATTACATACATGATACTACCAATGACACTAGAATAAGGAATACGTGATTTATATGCTTTCTCTTTCTCTGATTGTAGTGATTGAGTAGCGGATAGCCTAAAATGGCTAGCGAGAAGAGTACTAACTAGTTTGACATCCAACATGCCAAATCTCTCTAAAACTTTCATAAGGTAACCTTCTTGGGTTAGATATAATTTGCCAACTCCTCTATCCCGTCTTATTTCCATACCAAGAATCTTCTTAGCTGCCCCCAAGTCTTTCATTTCAAATTCACCATTCAATAAGGCCTTTAACTGGTGAATTTTGCAAGATTCTTAGCCGCAATAAGCATGTCATCAACATATAACAAGGGGAAAATGAATGAATTGTCATTTAACCTCTAGAAGTAGACACAAATATCATACATGTTCTTGAAGAAATCATGACCCAATATAAATAAATCAAACCTCTTGTACCACTTTCTTGGAGATTACTTTAATCCATACAAGAATTTCTTCAACAAATAAACATGGTCTTCCTTACCTTCAAATTCAAAATTTTCAGGTTGTTTCATATAGATTTGTTCATCTAACTCACTATGTAAGAACACTGTCTTGACATCAAACTATTCTAACTCTAAATTAAACATGGCTACTAATGCAAGCAATAGACGAATAGAGCTATATTTTAAAACAAGTGAGAAAATATCATTAAAATCAACACCTTGTACCTGACTATAGCCCGTTGCGACTAATTATGCCTTATACCTTGCATCTTCAATACCTGAATTACTTTCTTTTCTTTTGAAAACCCATTTACAACCAATAATTTTATTTCCTTTCGGTGCCATCGCAAGATCCCAAGTACCATTCTTGTTTAGAGATTCTATTTCTTCATTCATAGCCACCACCTAATTATCTGAATCTGCACCTGAATTGCCTCGATATATATGGAAGGTTCTCCGTCTCCACCTATTTCTTGTACCACTGATAAAGCATATGCAACTAAATTTGTATATCTCTGTGGTGGTCGAATCTCTTATCTTGGTCTATCTCTCGCTATGGAATATTCCTCCTCTACTGGTTCATTCTCAACAAAATTTGGATATGGTTCATCAACCTGGTCTGTAAGGGCCTTTGAGAAGGATTGAAATTTATGATCTTTAACTCCACCTGTTTCTGTGTGCTATCTTCATTTTCTAAATTACAAGAATTACAAGACTCTTTTCTAGGATTCAATATGAATGACTCATCAAATGTAACATCTCTGCTAATTACAAATTTAGGTGATTTGCGATAAAGACAAAATAATCTATATCTTTTCACCCCTGAAGTATAACCGAGGAAAATACATTTTCTAACTCTAGGCTCTAACTTTCCCTCATTAACATGCATATATGTTGGATACCCAAATATTCTTAAATTAGAGTAATCCGCATGGGTACTTGACTAAACTTCTTTTGGAGTCTTGAAATCAAGAGGAGCACAAGGAACATAGTTGACAATGTAACAAGTTGTTGGTGATGGCTTCCGCCTAGAAATCTAAAGTCAACCCGACATTTGAGATCATACACCGATCTCTTTCTAAAAGATTCTGGTTCATATGCTTGTACACACCATTCTATTAAGGCATCATTCTAACGATACAATGTCGAGCAATTCCTTCATTTTTATGAATTTCGTTCCACAAAATTCCAAGCCATTATCAGTCCACAGCCGCTTAATATGTTTTCCTGTTTGCTTTTCAATCAAAAACTTCCATTGTTTAAATGTCAAGAAAACATCATTTTTATTCTTCAAAAAATACACCCAAACTTTTCTTGAATAATCATCAATAAAAGTTAACATATACCTTGCACCACCCATAGAAGGAACACGAGAAGGCCCCTAAAGATCAGAATGGATATAATCCAAAATACCTTTTGTTTTGACTCTTTTCTATTTCCCAAAAATATAATGTTCACAAAAGTCCATCTTACCAGTACTTTGTCCACAAAGTAGACCCCTGTTGCTTAACAACGTTAAGTCTTTCTCACTTAAGTGTTCCAATCGCATATGCCACAATTTGGTGATGTCGGTATCTGATGATACAGAGACTACTGCAGTATCTAAAACTGTACATCCCTACAAGATATACAAACTACCAGACTTGCAAGCTTTCATTAATACAAGAGCACCTTGTAAAATTTTTAAAACTCCACCTTCAGCCGAATACCTGTAGAGCATCAGGGTACCTAACGAAATGAGATTTTTCTTCAAATCTAGAACATGTCTAACATTAGTGAGTGTTCGAATGATTCTATCATACATTTTAATCTAGATTGTACCTCTACCAACAACCTTACATTGAGCATTACTGCCCATTAAAACAACTCCACCATCACATTTTTCACACGTGGAGAAATAATCCTTTTCAAAACTCATATGGTAAGAACAACCAAAATCTAGAATTCACTCATCTTTAGACCTAACTTTATTTGTTATTACTACAAACAAAGTTCCATCATAGTCATCTGCAACTACACTAACTTTGGTTGTGTTGCTGTTATTTTGCTCATTTTTATATTTTTTTTATTTTTCAATTTGTAGTAGTCAGCCTTTTTTCTTGCAGTAAATACAAATTTCATTTTTATATTTGGATTTAAACTTGCCTTTGGATCTACTACTTTAAAATTTTCTATTTTCATGTCTTCTCGTACCACTAATCCCTCTACTTGACTTTCACTATTCTCCCATGTGATATCCCTATTAATCTGCTCTTTGAATTTTAATACAGATTTTATATGACTATATGAGACAAAATATTTTCCATAAATCATGGTATCACAAAAATGTTTAAATGACTGGGAAAGAGAGCACAACAACAAAATGGCTTGATCCTCATCTTCCATCTTAACATCTACATTCTCCAAATCCATAATAATGGAATCAAATTTATCAAGATGTGAGACTATAGATGTAATTTCAGTCATTTTTAACATGTACAACTTTTGCTTCAAGTAAAGCCGATTCTCCACCATCTTTTTCATATACATGGCCTTCAACTTGTCCCACATGCCTTTGGCCATCTTTTCATTGGAAACTTTTTGCAAAACCTTGTTAGAGAGATTTAATACAATACCTTATCTAGCATTTTTATCTAGATCTAAGAATCTTTGTGTCGACATATCTTGTGGCTTTATCTATACCCTTCAAGTGCTAACTTGCTCCAATCTTGAATAAGAATGGCTTTCATTCTGAGTTACTATGTACCGAAGTTGATACTCCGATCAAACCTTTCAACAGAGGTCTTAGTTACTGTTATTGTAGGTAAAAGATCTAAAATGAGATATGTCTTTGATACCAATTTGTTAGAAAAAAAACGAATCTCACGTTGTATCTAATGGTCCAAAATAATAATAAAGGATAGTAACGAAAAAAAAAAATAAATGAGAAAATAGACATAAAGATTTATGTAATTTGGTTCATGTAACCTATGTCTACGGCCGGAAGCTGTGCAAAAATTCACTAATATATAGAGACAATTTACAAAAGTGGAATACCAAATTTACACAAGGTTTTAAGCAAAAGAATTTGGGAGAGAGAGAACTAAAACGCTCTGGAATAGAAAAGATAAAAGCTTTCATTTTTTGAGATGGATTTTCAAAACTTTGCATACATCCTTTTATAGGCAAATTTGGATAATGAATTTCTGTAGCAATTCACGTCTACCAAAATCTCCTTTGCATGTAGCCGTAATGTATGAATTTTGTAAGCCATCAAATTTGCCTACCAATGTCAACAAAATTCAGCTACGTGGGGTTCAAGGTCATTTATTACAGCTATCCCATAAACTACCAAAGACGTGTTGAGTTAATTCAAGAAACAATCTAATTCTTTGTTTTCCAAACTGCGATATATATCTAAGGTTTGCATTATAAGAGCACGAAAAGAATAGAACGTATCTGGATTATTTCATCTTCGTAATAGAAATATATTTAGATTTGACACAATTTCTCCATCAATTGTTTTCATCTTTATTATAGATTTAACAAATATCCTTACTTAAATACCCTTTGTGACTTTAGACTGTATCATAAAATTTAAAATTAGTGTTTGTTACTTTAGCATGACTACCAATGGTCACGGTTAATTCGGCCAAATGGGGCATGTCTGGAAAAGAAGCTAATTTTAAATTAAATGATATTAGGGCAAAGGAAGACTATTTGGATTATATTATTACACTATACTCGTTCGTCGACGGGTTATGACGCTTTTTGATAAGTGACATAATTATAAATGTAATGTAGATTCAAGTATGCTCTTTGAGGGATTAGAGATACTTGACCTGAAATAATCAAATAAGTCTGGGGTATACTGAGTCACGACATTTTTCTCTCTATTTTAGTGGTTGATGTCTTTATGCTGGTCTTAATTAGTTTCTAGTATAGAGTTCCCAAAAACAGTTGAACTCAACAGTCGTAGCGATTATTTACTAGTACGGACAAATATAATGAGTAAGTTGAAGAATAAAGTAAGAAACATCTTCCCATCATATGCGAGTGGGAGATGTTGGTATATGAGATAAATACATCATGATAATAGTCTGGAATTATCTCAAAGGGTGAGATACAATTATATGCGTTATCAATATCTTGGTACGCATATCATATTCTGATAAAGATAAGAAGACCATCATTATCCTGAAGCTTTCTTGTAGCCCAAGGATAGGAGTCACGTAGTTTTTATATATAAAATATACAGACTAGGTACAAATCAATAAGACGTATCAAGTTTTACGTTATATACAATTCCTCCTTCTGTTATTTTGTTTCTATCCTAGTATCTAGTTGGTAGATTTCAATAGAATCTCAAGTTCGTTCTATTACCGTGGGTTCTTGGTACGTTGAAAAGACGTGGAGTAAAATAATATCCTAAATTTCGCAATTCCAGGTTAGTTTCCTAAAAATCGTTCAAGATGAAAACAAAATAAATTTGTAATTGCTTAAGTTCAGAAATGTTGTACATTTCTATGGAATAATTTTATAAGTCCAATTAATATAGACAGATGTGGACTCCTTAATCTTCAAAATAACAATGAAACAACATAAAGTATTTGAAATTCAAGCTAGTTATTAAAGTCTTATATATCAATTAACAACTACTTCAAGTTCATGTAAATAACTTGAAAAAGTTAAATAATAATAGTAATAATAGTGAAGAGAAATGATTTATTCGGATATTGTCTACTCAAAGTAGCCACATTTGGTTCTTGAGTGACAATAAAATCATTGTTCGAATAATCAATTTGCTGGAGAAAACTTTATCAATTTGGCATAGTGAAATTTTTTTTTCCCAATACAAGTATGTTGTTTATCACAACAAAGGGAAAATGATTGGATAAGTAGAGTTGTATTTTGTTGGTGAAATGTTGCAAAATATTTAAATTTTTATGGAATGATTTATATAAAATCATTGACAATTCAAGCAATGGAGTTTTATGAACTTGATATAATTTTTTTGGAGGTGACTATTAAGATTGGTTTTTATTAGGCTTCGCCATTAGCCTTTTGGCGGTGTGCATATTAAAACACAAACCTCTTGGCTATCTTTCTTGTTTTAGGAGTAAAGTTAGACGAGATGTAAGGAAGGAAGTCCTCCTAATTTATTTACTTTCTTTTGATGTAAAGAAGTAGTACTCCTAATTTGCTCATTCACTTGATTGTACTGATGATGTTGGATAATTCAATAATCAAATATTTTAATTATTAATAAAATTTGAGAGTTGTGCCTTACTCCACTGTACGGGGTTAGCCCATTAAAAAAAAGAAAAAGATATAGTACTGAGTAGAGATGCAGGGTGGGTGATAAATAGGCAAACATGCTCCATAAATGGGTCAAAATACAGGCCAGTTTGAGTAAAATCCTTCAACTAAAAGTTGTATCCAATTATGCTTGCCTTGAGGAAGAGGGTTAAGTGAAGGGAGCGTCCCAAGGAAAAAAAAATCTGAAAAAAGTTTAATCGAGCGTTTTGTAAGGTGTAATAGAGGTGTTTAATGAGAATGACTTCTCAATTATTTCCATTGATGCTATTTGGAAGGGATTAATGGGAATGAAAATAAGTTAATGATTACCCTATTTTGATTAACTACACTCTCTCCACTAATCAAATTCCTCAATTAATTCTTTCTTTTTTTCTACCAAAAAAACCCTTATTTTCTAATTCTCTTCTCACACAATGTATATTTTCACAGACTACACACATTTTCATACATTTTCATAGACTACACATATTTACACACACTATATACATTACACTCACTACACACATTGCACACATTTTCACACACTACATACATTTTTGCACACTACACATTACACACATTTACAAACTATATATTTTCACACATTTATACACAATACGTACTACACACATTACACAATTTTACATATATACTGCCATATTTTACACATATTACACATATTTTTCACACACTAGACATAGTTACATACACAACGCATATTTTCATACACTACACATATTTACATATACTATATATTTTTTCACACATCACATATTTATACATACTATACACTTTTTTACACATAACATATATTCTATACATGTTATACGTATTTTCATAGACCATATATTTACACATATTACACACTTTTTCACACATTACATATATTTTATACATGTTAAACATATTTTCACACACGTCACATATTTGCAAACAAGTATCATTGAATAGATAGTAGAATATTTACGAGATTATGTAAAGTGATAAGAGATATTGAGGGTAAAATTAAAATTTGACTGACTATTATTGTTAAAGTTGAATTGAACTAAACATCATCAATCACAATAATACCCATTATAGAATTTGAACCAAACAATAACAATTCAATCATCATTCCTAATCTAGTGGTTAGAGAGTTAGCATCCTGACCTCCAAATTTATTTTTTGAGATATAGAGGATGCATGTGAGGGTGGAAAAAATATTAGGTGGTTAATAAACACCAACTCATCAACTAAGATGGTGGTTAACCACAAATAAAAATACGCCACGTGCACCATAATACCCCACTTATTATGTAACCCCCCTACATTGAGTAAATATCCATGTTCCCATTACAGTACACATGGCTTCATAACATTGTTAATTAACCACCAGTTCACCTGATGAGTGGGTGGTTAATTACTTTCCCCATTTTATCCTAATTCTACAAAAAGAATTTTCGCACCATAAATAATTTGGCTACTATGAAATGAAAGAAATTTTGACGCATTTGGAATCCTATTAGCCAGACTGCACGAGAATTTAATAATATCTTTTTTTTTAAAGCTTGCGTATTAATTAGAAGGTTTCTAATAATAATGTACAACTAGTTATACGTAAAGGCTATTAATGCATGCATAAGAAATACTTGAACACAACTTTTTAAACCATATTATTTCTTTCACAAAATTTCATACGAAATTGATTCATGTATAAATCAAATAATTAATCGCCATTAAAATCTTTTTCATATATAAAATGAATAATTAATCACCGTCAAAATCGTTGAAATTACGATTAACTCGCGGTTGCATTTATAAACTCATTTCAAAAGAGACGTCTTTCTTTTGGTATCTTTATTGAAGTATCATTTCTTTAATTAAATAACAGTCTTGTTAATTGAATTTACAAAATCCATCATACCTATGCATTCCTAACATTTCAAGCCAAAAAAACGTTGGAATAGTGGTTCAAAACATGGAAGCCAATAACAAGTGTACCTTATGTACCATGGCGTTAACCCGTAAAATAGCGTCAATCGTAGCAGAGGCAAGACATCTTTTAGGCAGTTCTGTGCTTGATGCATGGATAATGTGCATAGCGTTACTCATCTTAATCTCTCTATAATTCAACTTTAATTGCCTGATATGTTGCCATAAATAGATTGAATACCTATTTTATAAAAGGAAGATGAAGGAAAGTATGAGTTTCATATCTGATAATTAATAAAAATAAATAAAATTCCACACTAGAATGTATTTGAGATAGATTTCTTAAAATATTTTTTTTGGTACCTACAAGTTTTTCATAGTTGTGCATTAGATTATTATTAGAACATAAATCATACAAAATTTATTTACATCATCCATAATTCTAGAATCCACAATTCTCTATTATAATTATGGATTGCTAGGGGTGGCAAATGGGTGGGTTAGGTCATTCCGCGGGTTGGATTATGTGAGGAGTGATATTTGACGGGTCATGATCCAACTAGAGATGGCCAAACCCATGGTTCTAGAACCGGAACTGCCGGTTCCGGTTCCGGAACCAGAACTATGGGCCCACAAAACCGACCACAAAACCACAAAATCGGAACAGGAATAGTTCAGTTCCGTTTTCTGATTTTGTGGAACCGGAACCGGCCAAAAAAAAATTATATAAACATTTGTATACCACTTTATTTTCATCACATAATTTCTTAATTTTCTAATCTTTATATTGTAAATTTTAACATTTATAGTTTAGGGTTTAGGGTATCAATTTTTTAATTAATTATATTATTATATTATTTAATCATTCTTTCAATACTCTTATCATTTATATATTTTTCTTTCTCACTTATCTAATCCTTCATAATTCTATTTTTCTAAAACCTACATATATTAGTTCAATTTCAACTATTAATCCAATTATATTATGTATCAACTTAATTTTCTAATTTATATTATCCTAATTCTATTATTATATTATGCTAATATACTATTTAAATTCCAATTAATAGTTCGATCATTCTCTCAATACTCTTATTCTTTCTATATCTTTCTTTCTCACTTATCTAATATTCATAATTCTATTATTCTAAAAAATTCATATATTAGTTTAATTTTAACTACTATTCTAATTATGTTATTATATTATACTAGTTGAATTCTAATTAATAATTCAAATATTCTTATTATTTTTATATCCTTGAATCTCATTTATCTAATTCTTACTAGTTCTATTATCAAAAAACTATATATTAATTAAGTTCAATTGTAACTATTATTATTCTAATTATATTATTATGTTGTATTATTTGAGTTTCAATTAATAGTTTAATCATTATTTCAATAGAAATCAAATTTAGAAGTGGGATTACAATCGAAATTTGAAACTAAAAATCGGAATTAGAACAAAATCGGAACCGAAATAGGAACCGGAATCGGTTCCGGTTCCACCTTAGAACTGCCGGTTCTGGAACCGTGGCCACCCCTAGATCCAACCCAACCCATTTATTGGTAGGCCATGCATGGGTTGAATCAAATGTGGGTTTGGTTATAACTAATTAAACCTGTTGTTCAATTCAATTACTTTTTCCTTGATACGCGGGTCAATTTAACTATTACTTTTTCCTTGACATGTAGATCAATTTAACTATTACTTTCTCAATCTATTGGTTAATTAAACTTTTTCATTTTAATTTTTTTTACTTTAAATTAAATGTTCATTATACACATTTACACACACTAATTATATTTTCACATACTACACACATTAAACATATTTTAAACATTTTACACATATTTTTACTTACTACAAATATTTTACACATAGTACACATATTTTACACATACTATACATACTTTCACACACTACACATATTTTACACATAGTACACACATTTTCACATACTACACGTATTTTACATATACTACACACATTTTCATACACTATATATATTTTACACATACTACACACATTTTCACACACTACACACATTTTCACATACTACGCATATTTTACACATAGTACACATATTTATATACACTACACATATTTTTCATACAATATATATATTTTACACACACTATACACATTTTCACAAAATACACACAATTTACACAGATTAACACGACCCATGACCCACGACCCACGGCCCAGACCCACGAGCCAAACCCAGACCCACGAGCCCTGACACACAACCCAAACCCATGACCCTGAGTCACGAGTCGTGCGTCGTGAGTCAGGGTCGTGTGTTCGGATCATGAATCTTGGGTCGTGGGTCATGTTAATCTATGCAAATTGTGATTATTATGTGAAAATGTGTATAGTGTGTGTAGAATATATATATATATATATATATTATGTGAAAAATATGTGTAGTGTGTGAAAATATGTGTACTATATGTAAAATATGTATAATGTGTGAAAATATGTGTAGTGTGTAAAAATGTGTGTAGTATATATAAAATACATGTAGTGTGTAAAAATGTATGTAGTATGTGTAAAATATATAGTATGTGTAAACTATGTGTAGTGCGTGAAAATATGTGTACTATGTATAAAATATGTGTTGTATGTGAAAATATTTGTAGTATGTGTAAAATATGCGTAGTATGTGAAAATGTGTGTAGTATGTGTAAAGTGTGTGAAAATGTGTGTAGTATGTCTAAAGTGTGTGAAAATGTGTAGTATGTATAAAATATGTAGTGTGTGAAAATGTGTGTAGTATGTGTAAAATATATGTAGTGTGTGAAAATATGTGTATTATATATAAAATAAGTGTAGTGTGTGAAAATGTGTGTAGTATGTATAAAATATATGTAAGACATGAAAATATGTGTAAAATATATGTAGGTTATAAAAATGTAGGTAAAGTGTTAATGTAACATGTTTAATCTATAAAACAAATTGATTCGTGTGTCACCCAAGACCTAACCAACCCAACCCATTAAATATAAGTTAATTTTTTACCCATGACTCATTTGACCAAACCCAACTAGTTAAAATAATAGGCGAGTTGAGTTGGACCCACGGGTCATGGGTCAAGATTGCCACCCTATGAATTGCTATTGATGGAATTCTTATAACTCATGATCATCCATAGCTACTAGTAAACTTACTATTGATGGAATTCTTATAACTCATGATCATCCATAGCTATTATGAAACATGGAAGCGGAGAGTATGTTAAACCCATTACTCAAATATTATAGCTGAGAAATGGTGATAAATTGATATTAAATTCATAGTTATAAACCTTTTAATGAGATTTAAAAGTAATCAATATTTATTATTTTCTTAAAAATAATCTTTTTAATGAGATTAAAATTAATGTATACTTGTCCAAATATTTTAGGTTAGAAGTCTAATTTCCTAATTACTTTTTATATTAGAACAACTCCAAAGCATTAAAGGATAAAGTGGAGGATGTAGATGAAATGAATGAATTTGATTGTTATAACGATTTACTATTATATAGTGGTTTTTCATAGCCATTATAATACTTTAAAACGTTTTGTTTTCCGGATTTAGATTAGATGGATGGGTTTGATTGGTCTACCTATTACTATAACATGATTTAAAACCTTTTGTTGTTATGATTTAGATGGGTGTCATGACTTTGGATTAGAATTCACTCTTTTGTATTAGTTGGTAATTAGTATTAATAGTGGCAGATGTATTATTGGAAAAAGGAATGGAAAATATTAGAGAAATTGATTCTTTCCTTAACTTTCTCTCTTTTCCTCTTTACTCTCATTTCTTGTTTTCATATCTCTCTTTTCTTTGATTCTACTCTTTGGTGATGATAAACATGATAATCAGGCTTCAATCCTGACAATGGAATGGATGGCTTTGTGTAGTTTAGCTTATTACTATCAGTTTGTTTTACATGTTTTTTCCATTGTAAAACTTTTCCTTTTTCAAAATCTTTTTTAATTTTTATCTTTTTGATATTGTGGTACTGTTGAGTTGGGACATATGTTAGCTGTGGAATCTGTAATCCTTAAGGAAGAAAGAAAAAACTAATTTTATGCTTGAATGTTACGTATCGGTCCGGATGATGTATGAAATCAAAGTATTAATATGAGAATATAGTTTAAAAGTCTTTTTACCTTAATAATATTTTGAAAAACTAATCTAATTTTACGTAAGCGTTGATGTGATTTAATTATAATTTATATAGCTATTAGATTTGTATTACTTACGTTACCTCTCCAGTGTAAATAATTAAATTAACCTAGGCTTTTGATATTAGATTTTGTCACGTCCCTTGGAAGGCCTACTAAAACGAAAAGGCGCACTTCTATGAAACGGTTCATATATATGACTTAATATCAATTCGTGTATCAAGTATAAACAAAAAAATTTAGTATATCAATTTTCAATTCAAAAATTAGCTTATTAAGTATAAAAAATTAGTATATTTAATGTATCAACTATAAAAAATTAGTGTATTTAGCATATCAAGTATACAATATTAGCGTATAAATTTTCAGTATAAAAATATCAATTTAAAAATTAGCGTATTAATTTTCATTTTAAAAGTATCAATCTAATATAAAAAAACTAATATATCAAGTATAAAAAAATATTAACGTATGCATAAAAAATTAGTATATCAATTTTCATTTCAAAAGTATCAATCCAATACAAAAAATTAGCATATCAACTATAAAAATAAATTAGCGTAACAAGTTTGAATTCAAAAACTAGCTTATCAAGTATAAAAAATTAACATATCAACTTTCAGTCCAAAATCTCAATCTAATACAAAAAATTAGCGTATTAATTTTCAATTCAAAAATATCAATTAAGAAAAATTAGCGCATCAAATATAAAAAATTAATATATCAAGTAATAGCAAATCAATATAAAAAACTAGCGTATCAAATATTAAAAAAAATAGTGTATCACGTTTCATATATAAACCCGTTTCATAAAAGTTTTTGTGAAAACAAAAGTAAGACTTACTAGTAAAAACCATCCTAATTATTCAAACATCTAATTACTGGTCTACAGCCTAACAAGAATCATCTTCTTTGAGCCTCGAATATGACAAATATTCTCTGAAAAATAGCAACTGGATTTAGCACGGGCACGGGTTTTGTTAAAACTAACAATTGCAAAACTCTCCATATTTTGTTGTATTAATATAGGACAATAATATCTTACACTAGTGTATTGCTCTATATGATTTTCTTTGATGGATTCCAATGCTTTTCGTTTTCCTGTATATGCTGCCTGACTCTTTGAAACATATATATTATGTTCTCTTCTAGCAGCACTCTTAATTGCTTTCACCTTTCATGTGGAATCATCTATTAATTGAGGCATATATTTCTTTGCTAACTAATTAAGCTGAATTAGCATTCTTGTTACTGTATCTTGTATATTTTAGGGTGCGGGACATGATTTCTTGAACTTTTAATTTGAAATGTATTAGTACCATGGACTTTTGAATCATGGATTCTCTATGGGTATTCATCCACACTGGCGGAACTAAGGGAGGGCGAGCCGATGCGACCGGCCCCTTTCTTTTTGGAGAAAAAGGTAATAGGGTTTTTCTTCACCAGTTTAACACTCTTTGCCGTTGCCCGCCGCGCAACTTTACAAATTCAAAACTTCTCTGCTTTCCAGGAAGAAGATGACTTGAATTGGTTTTTTTTTCATTCTAAAGTTAAACGACGTCATTTTGTTTTAAACGGTGTCGTTCTAATTAAAAAATCTTTTATTCTTAAATTTAAGTTAAACGACGTCATTTAAAATAAAATGACATCGTTTTACTTATTACAATTAAAGTTAAAAAAAAAAAGATAAAACGACGTCGTTTTACTTATTACAAAGTTTTAAAAAAAAGCCTTGCGTGATTTTAATAAAATTTCTTACTGCAACCCAATTTAATTCTTATTTTTACTCTGATATCTTTCACTCTCTTGTACCCTCTCTCCCAAACTCCTTCTCTTCTCACAATCTCATATCTCTAGATAAAAAATCAACTCCTTGTCTCCTTTCTTTAGTTTCGGACCTCCATTGATAGTCAATTCTAGTATGTTAAAACATATTTCGTTGCCACTAGCACCGATTTTGGTGTAAATTTTTTATGTTTTTATTTTTTCTAATATTAGTAATATTTAATTTTTTTTGTAAATATTTTTGTGAATCGTAATTGATTATTGTGATTGAATGTTTATTAATAGATATTTGTGAATTGTGTTTGTGATTAATTAATTTTAAATTTATAAATTATATTTATTTATTACGAAAATATAAGATAGCTTGTAATTCTTTTTGTCAATTTTCATCATAGAAAGTTTTTTTGTCAATTCGATACTTTAGCGTTACATATATTTATTCGGGTAATTCTCATGTGAGACCGTATCATATATATATGAGACTTGCGTATTAATTTTACTCGTATAAAATATAAAAAATTAGCATATAAACTATTAAAGATTATATAAAATATAAAAAATTAGCATATAGGCGTATAAAGTATCAAATATCAGCGTACAATGTGTAAAAAATTATTGTATAGTGTACATATAAGTATAATTCACTTATATGAGACGATCTCAAGAATTTTTGTGTATTTATTTAATGAGAATTTTTTTCGATTATATAGTTAAGCGCCCCTTAAAATTATCGTCTGGTTCCGCTACTGTTCATCCATGCATATAGTCATTCTTCATTGAATATTCTTTTAGAGCTGTCCTAAAAATATCAATATTTCTAATTAAAGATCATTCCAAGTTTCATAATTGAATTTTGCATCTCTTTCTTTCCTCGCCAGAGATGGAAAATTCAGCATATTCCCCCTTCATTTTTAGAATTTATAGGACTATCTTGTCTATCACTTTCAATAGATATATCATTGACCACCATCTCTGATATTGCAACTGTAGCAAATGGCATGTTGAACTCCAAAGAAATAGCCACAACACAATTAAATTTCAAATTAATTACTTTGAATTCCATAATTGTTGACATTATCTTCTCTTCATCAAAGTCAGGCAGGTTTGAGAGGGGAATAAAGGTGTCAACGTTGTCTTCTTCACTGCTAATAATCTAGTCATTATCATCCAAATCTTGGACAAACTCATGTACGTTGACTTTTAAACATGTTAATATTATCCAAAATATGTAATGTACATATTGATAGTGTCCATGACATCAATATCACCATTAATCTATACAAGACCTCCATCTATGTCTGTATCCGATAATAAATGATAGATAGTCGCATTTTTTGGATGCCCAAAATCTTTAATAATGCGAAGCATATCAAAGTAAGACATTAAATTAGGGTCAATCGTTTCAACAAAGACAACTTTTGGCCAATATAACTTAGATTTGTTTCAAACAAGATTAGTTGACTACCATGATGAATCTTTAGCGTGAACCTTTCTTTAGCCATTTAGTAACTAAGATTAATAATATGAGGCTAAAATTTAATAAAAAATTGAACTTTGATGATAACTGCCTCATACACCTTAAACCCTTTTAATGCACAAAATATCAAGAACTTTAAATTTTTGAAATCTGAACAAGTATTTTGCAAAAGATCTCTATGTTATTTTAGATCTTGAATTCAAATTGAATGAAATTTTTCTTCAGTATGAACTTTCAATTCATATATACAATTAGTAATAACTAAAAAAATTATTTATTTCTTGAAAAAAAAAAACATCCCCACCTGACACTTCTCTATGCAAATAATGAATCTCGAATTCTCTACTTCCATTGAATGAATTAGTATCAATCACAAAAAAAAAAAAAAAATCCATGACATAATGTCTACAATTCAGAAAGAACTTCTATCAACTCCTATATAACCAATTCTTTTTATAGTGAAAAAAAAGTTATAATTTTTCTGTCACGGTAACCCATCAAATCTAACAAAATACTTGTTAAGAGTTAAAAAATAAGACATCATAGAAACAGAAATAATCAAGAAAAGCAATTTTTTAGGAATTAAAAAATTAGAAAAAAAATAAAAGCAAATATTAAATGCGTTAGTTAATTACAACAAAAGAAAAACTCAATTGTTGAATTTCATTCAAGATTAAAAAAATTGAAATTTTACAAAACTAAAGTCATGTAAAGATTCATTCTTCAAAGCTTAAATTACCTTGATCGTCTTTGCACTTGGAACAAGACTTTGTGTTTGAAAAATCAAATTCCTATGAATGAAGAGACAATTTTTTTATGCTTTTGTAAAAGGAGAGATGATCATGAAAGAGATTTAGCATATATTTTGAAACACAAAAACTTCTTTTATTACTAGCAGGTTTCATGCCAACTAATTTCATTTGGTCTTTTTTTTTGGGGTTAATCGTTTATGCATATATATTATAGGTGTTTAGTCATTGTAACATGGTTGAAGTTGCCTTTTCATCAACTGTTTTAACGTCATTATCACTTTCTTTAGTTTTTTAAAAGTTAAGGAGGTTAATTATTGTAATTAAAACTATAAGGGATAAATGTAGAATGGAGTAATAATATAAAAGAGTTTAGTTTATTTTATTATTTTTTATATGTATGTAATTTGAATGTTATTTGTAAAACAGCATTACTTGAACTCAGATTAAGCAAATCGAGCTTTATTGGGTACTTGGAAGTTTGATGTGTTTTTTTTTTTATTTTTATAAATCATTAGAAGTTCATTGTAAAACTTGTCCAAATGTTTAGCTACTCATTTCGAGGTTTTTTTTTTCGAAATCATCTTTTTTTCATTTTTTTAAAATAAATTAGAAAAATTTAATATATCGATTTCTGTAAAAAAAATTTCACATGTATTTTTATTTTTTATTTTCCATTTATTGCATTTTTTATTATCTTTTGAATAAATTTGTACCTATTAATAATCGTAATTGATTTAATTTACCAGTATGTAATAGTTGATGCTCATCTATCAAAATTATGGGCTATAAATTTACACTTATATCATGTCTAAAAGTTTTTTGTTTTTACAAAGTTAACTAAAAAGTGAAAAATAACAGCCGGCTCTGTTTGGTTATAGGGTTTTTTTATTTATTTTACAAATCTAAAATAATTTGTTTGTTTTGTTTGTTTTTTCTGCAAAAATTTTAAAAAAAATAATGCTACAGTAAATATTTTTGCTATAATAAATTTAATAATAAATAATTCTTCCTAACACAATTTTTCATCAAAACAAACTTATAAAATATTAATTCAAATTTGAATTTTCAAATTTTATTAATAAAAAAATCTCTACTACAAATCCCAATAAAACAAATTTTTCAATGCAAACACTTTCAAAATATTTTTTGGTTACAACAAATACCAATAAAAAAAATTCCATCATAAAATAAAAAAAATACCCTATCCAAACCGAATTATAAGGTATGATCACTATTGTATTAGTGTGATGAATAGGTGAATTAAAGTTTAAAAAGTAAATAAATAAAACTTTAGAGGCCAACCAAAATAGGCTTTGGGTCTTATGTGCCACTACATGAAAAAATGACACATGTCCTTTTTAGTAGTTATATTATTTTTAAAAAGTGATTAGTGAACACTAACGAATAAGTAGTGATTGTACATGTGTCATCTTTTCATAAAATGGCACATTGAGTGTCACATAAAAAGTGGCAAAGCAGATCTATTGCCACCAAAATATCCTTAGTTATATGACCTATAATCCTTGTACGGGGTTTTTTTTTTTTTTTTTGTACGGGATAAAGTATAGTTTGGAGTAAAACAGCAATTGAATTGTAAATTTAAAAGGTAATAATTTCTAGCATATCATGTGATACAAACGTAGAAAAATATTACACTACGGGAACTATATATTAGGAGTGAATTGAAAACATAATTGCTAATTTTCTGTCTTCAAAAATTGATTTTCAAGGGATTAAAAAAGTACGTGTAATCTCTAAGGCTGTGTTTGGTTGTTTAGAAATAGAATTGAATTAGAATTATAATATTATAGAATTGTAATTCAATGAATTGAAAGTCTAAAATGTTTGAATTTCTTTGTTTGGCAAAACAACAAAATTCATATAGAATTGAATTATAAATCCAAATCCTTCGTTTGAAAGTTTAAAAAATGTATGAAATTAGATTTCACTGATAATTAGAATTGACAAAATAATTTATTTTTAATCCTTTGTAGACATATTTTCACACACTACACATATTTTACACACACTACACACATTTTATACGCACTACACACATTTTCACACACTACACATTTTTTCACACACTACACATATTTTACACATAGTACACACATTTTCACAAACTACACATATTTTACACACATTACACATTTTTTCACACACTACTCACTTTTTCACACATTACACACTTTTTCACACACTACACATATTTTCACACACTACACACTTTTTCACACACTACACATATTTTACACATAGTACATACATTTTCACACACTACATATTTTTTCACACACTATACATACATTTTCACACGTTACATATTTTTTCACGCACTATACATTTTTTCACACACTACACATTTTTTCACACACTTCCCCCTCTGGCTCTGATACCAAGAGCGGAGAGTTAAGCCCCGGGGAAGGAAATTAAAATTAATAAAATTACAGAAAGGAAAGTGGGTCGCAGTAGGACTGCCACTGAATTAGATCAGTTAGATTGCATAAATTAAATACAGAAAATAAAGAACATAAAAGTAAAAAACATAAATTAAAAGTTAGAAGTTAAGAAGTTAGATCAAAGCAAATAAGATATGAAAAACATATTCATAAACAACAATAAAGAAATTACAATAAAAGGTTACAAGTCCATATAATTAAGGATCTTACTCCTTAATTACTCCAAAAGGTCTTAAGCTAAGGATCCAAGCCAAGGTATCCAAGCTTAGGAAGTCTTCAAAGAAACAAAGAAAGAAGAAAAGATGAAAAAGAAGAAAAGAAAGAAAGGAATAAGAGAGAAATGAGAGAAAATTTGCTACGGGAGAGAAATGAGAGATTTCTAAGCTTTGAATAGTATGGTCTCCAAAGTCTGCCTCTTGCTGCTCAAAGTGGGGATACTTATAGCAAGTTTTCGTTTTTTTTTAGGTGGACTATACTATTACATTCAAGTCCAATCTGTAGTTATTATGGTATTTGAGAATATATACCATAACAATCATCTTCATTTTGATCTGGGTCAATTAGCAAGTCTTCCTCGTCTGTTCCCGAGATTGGGCTTGCTTGTATTGGGCCAGTGCTTGATGTACTGGGCTCTTCTTTTGTAGAACTGCTAGCTTGTTTAAATTGGGCTAACAAGTTCTCAAGTTGTTTGACATAGTCGTCTTTGTTTGAAATTGCTGCCAATTTGGAAGCCGTAAGTGACTTCTGTTGAAGAAATTGGCATATCTTTGGATCTGCTGATGAGAGGAATTGTGGATTCTTTTGAAACCATGCATCAATTTTGTGAGGATGCGCACACCCAATGTCAAAATCTTTCCACCACTTTGTATATCCTTGTCTGATTGATAGTTGAGGAAATTTATTTTCCTGCTTAGAAAATTCAAACTTCCAAGCATAAATCCATGACAAAGAAAAAATTGAATAGAAATGCAATAATACTGGAACATGCATTTTAGTAGTTGAAAATTTTTCTGAAAATTTTTGTAATCCCAACTGAGCTTCTGCTGGAAGAATTTGTGGATTTGGTCCAAAACAATTCCACCATTGAATAAACCATATTGGAAAATCGTATTTGGTTCCTCTTTTAAAATAGAAAAACCAGGAGGGTTTGTGTACTTGGTTTTGCTTTGAAAAGGTATTAAACCAAACTTGCCTATAATCCCAATATGTAAATCCTAGGGGAGAAAAAGGTTGTGAAAAATTTTGAGGTTTATTCAAATTGGTTCCCCAGTCTAATAGTTTGAGGATTTTGAGGATTTGGGCGGTTTAATGAGTAATCAAGGTTCTATCTCTTTTGTCAAGATAGTGCTTTAAGGCAATAGATTTAGTATCTACAAGAATAAACTCATAGAAATTTTGGGTTTTGTTTGGTGTTTGCTCAATAAAATTTGAAGTTTTTGGAAGTATAGCCTCTGCTACTTCATTTGGATTTTTTACAAAGAAATCAGGTTCTGTTTGGCAAACAAAAGCATAAGTTTGATTTTTAAAATATTCTTGTTTCAAAACCGGTTTTTGCAAAACATTTTTTGAAATTTGTTTTGTGTTTGCAGAGCTAGATGCCACCACATTTGAATAATTTGTAGGGCTTGCAACCACTACAGAAGTTTGAGTATTTTTCAAATTAGTAGGGTTTGAAACCACTACTGAAGTTTGAGTATTTTTGAAATTAGTGGGGCTTGATGCCACCTCCGGAGTTTGTGGGGATTTCACGAGTTGAAATCCTACTGATGCAGCTCATTTCTGGATAGTCCCCAATTCAACTGCCTCATTTTCTTCTACCATTTCGGCCCAAATTTTTGGGTTGACGATTGAAATGGGCAAGTTTAAAGTTTCTATTTTTTTGGTTTCCAACTGGATTGGGCTCAAAGCATAGTCTTTGGGCTGTTTGCCTGCGGATATCTGTGCGCAGGGGTTTGTTTGTTTGAAGTAGAGGCTTCAGTTTGTTTGGATTGAAGGGTTTGAACAATGCGCTTAGGCATTGGGGGTGGTTCTTCTTCTTTCTTCTTTCTTGGAGGCATTACCTACCCTGCAAGAATTCACGAGTCAAAAAGTCAGGCAAAGAATTTGTTTCTCCTTTAATATAATCAATATCAAAGTCAAAAACATATAAAATAGCTTGCCATCTTGCAAAAATTTGTTTAGAGGCAAGATTTTTAACATCTTTTTTCAAAACGTCTTTTGCAGATTTACAATCTACTCTAACAAGAAATTTCTGGTTAAGCAGATCAGATTGAAATTTTGAAATACACAAAACAATAGCTAACATTTCTTTTTTGATTGTGGAATAATTTTGTTGAACACTATTCCAATGTTTAGAAGTAAAGGCAACAATTCTTTCTTTGTTGTCTTGTACTTGTTTAAGTATTCCGCCATAATCCAGATCAGATGCATCAGTTTCAATGATCTTTGGAAGACTTGGGTTTGGCAGAATCAAGCAAGGCAAGGCCTTGACTTGGGCTTTCAACCTCCTTACCGCCTCTGTATGGACATCAGTCCATGGTGGGGGTGACTTTTTCAACCTGTCATGCAAAGGTTTAATAATATTAACTAATTCAGGAATAAAATCAGCTATATAGTTCAAACATCCTAGAAACCTTTGTAGTTGTTGTTTTTCTAGAATTTGGTCAGGTAACCTATCTGCAAACTGGATAGATCTTTCTATAGGAATAATTGTTCCTAAGTGGATATAATGTCCTAAAAATCGAATCCTAATCTGGAATAGACTAATCTTCTTTTTTGATACAACTAGACCATTTTCTTTAACAACTTGTAAAAAGATGTTAAGATGTTTAAAATGTTGATCTATGTTATTAAAAAAAACTAGGACATCATCTTTGTAAACAATAGTAAAAATTGAGTAAGGATTAAAAATGTCGTTCATAATCCTTTGAAATTTTGATGGAGCGTTTTTTAAGCCAAAAGGCATAACGTTCCATTCATAGTGTCCAACTGGTACTGTAAAAGCTGTTTTGTACCTGTCAGCTGGGTTAATCTGAATTTGCCAAAATCCAGATTTCATGTCAAATTTAGAGAATACCTTTGCTGTATTAAGCCTTTGCAAAAGATCTCTTTTATTTGGAATTGGATACCTGATCCATTGAAGAGCTTCGTTTAAGGCTTTGTAGTTTATTATCAGTCTTGGCACTCCTCTTTCAATTTCTGAACTTTTGTTCACATAGAATGCCGGGCAACTCCATGGAGATTGACTAGGTATGATAATATATTTTTTCAGAAGATCATTAATTTCTGACTTACAGTGCTCCAGAAGCTCCTGATTCATCTGAATTGGTTTAGCTTTTGTTGGGATGTCTATCTCCTTAAAATCCTTTTCATAGGGAAGATAAACAGTATGTTGCTTTCTTTTCCAAAAAGCAGTTGGTATTTCAGCACAAACTTGCTGCTCAATTTTCTCTTGCAATACCTTGATTCTGTTCTGAATCAGTGGTTGAGCCAATTGTGCCTCGATCCTTTTATACTCAATTTCTTCCTTCAAGAAATTAATCTGTTTGATCTTGTTAGACAAAGGATTCAGCTCCTTGTGTACTGGATGCCTGGTAAAAGGAAGAAGAACATTTTTTCCCAGATTTTGTGACAAAATTCCCTCGAATGTTGTCATATAAGGCATCAATTGTATAATAAAATCCGTACCCAAAATAACTGGATGAGTAAGATTTTTAGCCAATAGGAATGATACCTTAACTGCTGCTGAAGAAAACTTTACCTCAACATCAGTAAGCTTATAGGATATGTTGAGCTTAGACCCGTTTGCTGAACGAAGTCCTTCTTTAGTTTTCTCAAAGAATTTTGACGGAATGATTCCTTCATCAATACAGCTAAGATCAGCTCCTGTATCCCATAATGCTGCTGTTTCTAATACAAAATTATTTTGTACCACCAATTTAATCCGAACATCATGTTTTCTAAAAGTGATAGCAGATAGAATCTTTGGAGTTTCAGAGTTAAGGGTTTGAGGAATTGTTCAACTTCTACTTCTTCCTCCTTGGCTTTACCCTTATTTGTTTGTGCTAACTGTTCTGTCAGGTTTTGCAAAACCATTTGATCAAGCTCCTGCCGAGCTTTGATCTCTTTGACTTCCATTTTGAGTTTTACAACTTCAGTTTCCAAGTGTTGTACTGTTATCTGTTTGGAGGATTTTTGAGGAAATTTGTTCAAGATATTTGTAAGGTTATAGGTGTTGAGTACCTTCGGGTGATTTGCAGGATGGTCACTTTTGAATCTAGAAGTAGATGGTTGATCACTGGCTGCTTTTTTGAACTGGCTGAGGTAGTATCTTTTCTGTTCTGGATCTTCCAGATTATCAATTATTTCCATAAGCAAATCTTGTTCTTTGGTTAAAACATTAATAATTGGGCCTTCTGGATGTGAATCATCACTGGAAAAAGAACTGTTAATATCATCATCTTCCATCTGGTTGATCTGATTGTCCTCGCTATATCCTGATTCCTCATCCTCTGTTTCAGCAAGAAGGTTTGATATCTGATTCAGGATATTATCATCTATCTCTAAATTCGGAATTCTTCTTCTGAGACGGCAATATTTTGCTATATGTCCCGGTTTATGGCATTTGTGACAAATGATGTTGGGCAAGGCTAGTCTTGGAGATTGGTATGGTTAAGGCTGTGGATTGATTGGTTGTGGTAAAGGTTTTGGTTGTCTATATGGAAGTCTTCGTTTGGGGAAATATTTGGCATATCTGGGTTTGGATATGTGTTTATGATGTTTAGGTTTCTGGGTTTGGCTACAGCTAGGAAGTCCAAACTGTTCACAGAAAGAACCAAGATCCTTCCTCCTTTGTGCCCTGTCTTTTGCCAGTTGCTGGAGCATTTTATCTTGCCTGCAGATTCGCAAGGCAACCTATTGGATTTGTGTTGTCAGCTGTCCATATGTAATTTGTTCATATGGAACCACTCCATTATATGTGTTTCTGAGTTCTTCTTGAACCATATCCCGCAAAGACTTTGGAAGTCCATCAAGAAATTTCTCCTTCCAATAAGATTGATTACTATCAGGTCTGGCATATATTCTGGTGAAAAATATATCTTTATACCATCGAAAATCCGATAAGTTTTTGCACTTCAAATTGTTCAATAATTCTGATGATCTGTCTCTAAAAATATCTGGATCACCAATAAAAGTTTTGGCAATAGTAAATATTAAAGTAGATACAGCATCAGAAATAGTATTACTGTCTTGTAGGATTGGTTCTCTTTGATCATCAGTCTTAACTGAGTGCATGATGCTTTGTCTGTCATCTTCAGTGAGATGTTCATCCCACCATCCTTTTAATTGCCCTGTAAAATCGGCAACTAAAATGTGTGCTTCCAATTGGTCTGTACAAGCCTGAGATATTCTGTATGATGTTGCCACCATTGTCGTCTGTTGGAGAATAGTCATCATACTGTACTCCGTCTGTCCATCTCATAGATATTGTTGGTATTGTAGCAATTTTGAAGAATGTTGGGTCTTTCTTCCAACACTATATCTGGGTATGTTGCCCTGGGATAGTACAACTTCTGAGGCCTTTTCCAGTTTGACAGTTGTTGGTCACCAAATGAACTTCGATGTCTTAGTTTAGCAATCTCTGCCACTGGAGACTCTGATTGTGATTGTTCATCTTCAAACATTTCTCTTTTGTCCAAGACACACATAGCTTGATTTACCGAAGCAGATGTTGAAGCAGGATCACTTGATTTTTGCTTCAATTTGGGGTAGTAAAAATTTCTTCAATCTTTGCTATCCTTTTTTCTAACTCGGTTAGAGGTCTGTTTGCTAACTGGTTAGCTATCTTGGAGGGTATTTCATGTGGTTTGAATAGAGGTTTTTTTGAAAAAGTGTTTGATACATGTGAAGATGTAGATGTAGTTTGGATAGGCTTGGTAAGGAGATGTTCTCCAATAGCTTGAAGATATTTGTTGGTGTAGTAGTTTTGTTCGTAAATGCTCTGAATATCTCTTGCACTTACTGGACCTGTATCTTTTGCTTCCTTTTGTTTGAAAGGAATTGCCTTGATTTCCACTGCCTTGTATGAAGTAGTGAATGATGATGGTGGCGGAAGTTCTGACCTCACTGTCTCACCATCAATAACCTACCAAGTCTTTGTAACACAGATCTCTTTTTCATTTGAAAAAGGATAATCTATACAATTGTTAGTTGCATAATGTTCAAACCATGCAAAAAATGCTAAATGCAACTCGTTTATTTTCAAGAAATCATAATATTTTTCTTGTATTTCTTTTTTATTTTCATTTTTATAGTTTTCCAAAAACCATTTTCTTTTTTCTTGGTTTTCTTTACTATAAAATTCTTTTCTGAGTATTTCTTTATTTATTGTAAAATATTGTTTGAGCATCCTTAATTCTCCTACATTATCTGTTATAGTAGAATATGTAGGTGATCTAGGAAGGCTATTGCTTTCACTTTGTTCAGGGGAATCTGTTTGAGATTCTACTATATATCTAGCTTGTGGTATCCTGGATGAATTGTCTAGACCATGGATACGTGTATCAACAGAAGAAACTGAAGATCTTGGTGGTTGTCTAGAAGACTGGGCTTCAAAAGACCTCCTACCTGTCTGACTATTCACAGTGTTTGAAATCCTAAGACTTTGAGTTCTATCAAAAGTAATTTGGACTCCTCCACTAGGAAATTGTCTAATGTTTGATACTGCTGTATTTTGGACTGGTACTGGTGGATTTGCTTCTGGCAAATACCAATTTTCTGGCAAGGTTACTTGACTCCATTTAATGTTTCTGGGGATTGATAGTCTAGATTTGGCTAGATCTGTCTGAAACATAACTTTTTTTCCTTTTCTTGAAGAACTTATTGCTCCTGTATTAAAAGCAGAATTCATAGCTTTATACTGAATTCTAAACAAGATTGTTACAGGAAGTGTTCCTATTTTAGCTTTAAAATTTGCAACTTTCACATTTAAAGTTAAAGCATCAAGTATGTTTCTATCTTGTAAAGAAACAGTAAAGTATGGAAAACAGTCAAAATAAATCGGTCCTTCACATAGACTAGTTTCAATCATGCCTAGCAAAGAGTCATCAAAATTCAAGAATCTACAATCTCTAAGACAAAGAAATAAAGATGTATCTAATCCTTCTCTATTTAGAGGTTTTGCAGCTACTTGAACTAATCCAAAATGTAAATAATTGTATTTTTGGCGATGTTTTTCAATTGTCTTTTTAGACAATAGTTTAATGTTTTCGTAATCATTATTTAGATTAGCAGCTTGTTCAACTGTTTTAACAATATAATCAGATACCAAGTTCCATTTATCTTTATAAACTTCACTTGATGGTTTCTTTGGAATTTTCCAATTGTCAATTGCTTGCTCAATATTTTCAAGATTTATTTCTTTTTTAAGAAGAACATTGTTTGAAGAAGCGTTTGAAGAAGAACTTGAAGAACCTTTTAAAAAAAGATCTAAAAATAGACATATTTAAAAATATATAAAATGAGTGATTAAACAGAAATATAAACTAAAAGATTGAAAGATAAACAGATAATAAAAGTGTTTAACAAATCAGTTGTAAAATCCCTCCGGTTGCCACATCACCGTCGGGATCCATGAGATCTAACCTGGTGTTTCATGGTTTCTGGACAGAGATTTTGCAGATCTGGTAAATCACAGTATGAATTTCATACTTTTACTTGTTACCATACCAGATCAGATCTGGTACCCTCAACATGATCCTTTTCGCCTTTCAATCTCAATACGGCTTCAGATCCGTGTTGGTAAATAACAGGCACCAAGTTTAAGCTCAAATTCACCCTGCAAATTAGCAGATCTGCAAGATCTAAATACGGGAAATAAGTACGTGGCGTTGTTTACACCAGATCTACGGAGATAAAAATCTCCTTTTCTTCTGACAGTTCTGGTTTCCAGCCGATATACTTATTTTTCCATGAAACAACAAGTTACAACCCACTTCCCCCTCTGGCTCTGATACCAAGAGCGGAACTTGTTAACTCTATACATTATTTTTTCACACTATACATTTTTTCACACACTATATATTTTTTCACACACTACACATATTTTATACATAGTACACACATTTTCACACGCTACACATATTTTTACACACTACACATATTTTACACATACTATATATTTTTTCACACACTACATACATTTTCACACACTACATATTTTTTCACACACTACACACTTTTTCACACACAACACACATTTTCACACACTACACATATTTTACACATAGTACACACATTTTCACACACTACACACATTTTCACACACTACACATTTTTTCACACACTACATACATTTTCACACACTATACATTTTTTCACACACTACATATTTTTTCACACACTATACACATTTTCACATGCTACACATATTTTACACATATGTAGTGTGTGAAAATGTGTGTAGTGTGTGAAAAAATATGTAGTGCATGAAAATGTGTGTAGTGTGTGAAAAAATATGTAGTGCATGAAAATATGTGCAGTGTGTGAAAAAATATGTAGGGTGTGAAAATGTGTGTACTATGTGTAAAATATGTGTAGTGTGTGTAAAAATGTGTAGTGTGTGAAAATGTGTGTAGTGTGTGTAAAAAATGTGTAGTGTGTGAAAAAATGTGCAGTGTGTGAAAATATGTGCAGTTTGTGAAAATATGTGTAGTGTGTGTAAAATATGTGTAGTGTGTGAAAAAATGTGTGTGTGAAAATGTGTGCACTGTGTGAAATGTGTGTAGTGTGTGAAAAAATGTGTAGTGTATGAAACAATGTGTAGTGTGTGAAAATGTGTGTAGTGTGTGAAAAAATACGTGTTGTGTGTGAAAATGTCTGTAGTGTGTGTAAACTGTGTGTAGTGTGTGAAAAAATACGTGTTGTGTGTGAAAATGTGTGTAGTATGTGAAAAAGTGTGTAGTGTGTGAAAATGTGTGTAGTGTGTGTAAAATATGTATTGTGTGTGAAAGAATATATAGTATGTAAAAATGTGCGTAGTGTGTGTAAAAATGTGTAGTGTGTGAAAATGTGTGTAGTGTGTGTAAAAAATGTGTAGTGTGTAAAAATGTGTGTAGTGTGTGAAAAAATGTGTGGTGTGTGAAAAAAAGAAGTGAAGGCGATGAAAAAGAGTTTTAAGATCCGAATTTTAATTTTGGCTCGATAAGAACCTATGTATTGACCCATTCTATCTTGAATTAGAATTGAAAATATCTACCATGAGGAAAGAATTGAAACTGCAGAATTGGGCCATTATAGAATTGTAAATGAATTCAAAATCCAAATTTTATTTTGTAAACAAACACAAGAATTAGAATTGGAGCTCTCAATTCTAATTCTAAGGTCCAATTCTAAGCAACCAAACACAGCCTAATAGTAATTGTAATGCATATTTTGGTGCCCTCATTTTATTCAATTTCTTTAAAATTAATTAAGATTTTTATTATAGCCAAACAACTGAGGTTTACCGGACATAAAGACTTTCAAGCTCTCTAAACTCAGTTTATATAGACTTTACCTCACTAATGGTAAAATTAACAATTACTATTCCCAATCGATAAAAAAAGAGTAAATAAAATGACTATAACATCAACAAAATTAGCTTTAACCCGTTGATGTTCTAATAAACTGAAAAAAAAATCGATACTTATCTTAACCAACAAAACCCTAAAAAAAAGAAAAATCGTTTTTTTGTTTAACACCACATGATTTATATATATATATATAAAGAAAAAAAAATCGATACTTATTTAAACCTTCGGATAAAGCCCTGAAAAAATCATGAAAAAAATTGTGAAAGTTAAAGGCATAAAACCTTCGCGTATTTATGCCTTTCGAATTTGATAAATCCTACAAGAAATTCACAACAAGCCATTAGGGACCAAAAGTATTACAAGCTAAAACTTTGGAGGAACAAATTTGTATTTTTCTCAATCATCACAAAAATTGACATATAAAAAGAGTTCCCTTAATTGAATTCAGCGATACCGAGACATTTACCACAACAACAACAATATGAAGTTGAAGGAACGAAAGAGAATCGCAAAGGGATTTCGTAAATTACAGGAAGGTTTTGAACAAGAAGACATGGAGTTGCTTGATGCCCAAGACTCCCCATCTCGTGCGGTAAAAAAGAGTGAGGAAAAGGCAAAGAGGCAGGCCGAGGCTACTGCTCGTAGAACCGAGGCAGGGAAGTTGGCGGAGAAGGAAGAAAAGGATCTTGAGAAGCCCAAGAAGAAGTTGACGGCAGGGGAGTTGCTGATTCAGAGGGAGAAGGAATTGAGGGAGAGGGAGAAAATTATGGAAGAGAATGAAAGGAATCAACGCCGTGTTGTGCGTGAGAAAGACTACGAGAACATTGTTTTTGTGGAGAACTTGAATCGAAGAGATGACGATGATTTGTTGGATATTGATACTATCGAAGAAGCCATTGATGTGATGACATCGTTGGGGATTTTGAAGATTTAGGTCGTGTCTGTCTGTTTATTTCTTTTGTTTTAGGCTCCAATCTCTGTTATGGCTTTCTTTGCGATGATTAACCTTCAACAATGCAGCGGGTCACTCCCCTTTTCAATTCAAAACAACTGGTAGATTTATTCTCCAGTTTCAAGATGTGTAAAATGCATGTTTTACAAAAGCATGAAGAACAAGTGAACGCATGAAGGACAAGTTGTTTTCAGAAAACTTTTATATGTAGAAGTTAGAACCACAAATCACTTTTTATGTTGAACCACAAATAGGGGTGTAATCGAGCCAAGTCGAGCTCGAGTACACCCTTAATCGAGTAGCTCGATCTTTTTAAGGGTGGTACTCGAACTCGACTCGAGCTCGATCGAGTACCTAATTTTTGAGCTCGAGCTCGATTATTATATAAATTATATTTTTTATTTTTTATTTTTATTAATTTTTTTAAAAAAATTTTAGGATATAATTGTAATTTTTTAAAATTTATTAGGGTAAAATGATAATTTAGTATAAAATTAAGGACTAAAATATAAATATAAGTTGCTTAAAATATGATTTATTAAATGTTAGGGACTTAAAAATAAATATAAAAAATATTTAAAAAAAATATACGTAATCGAGTAGCTCGCGAGCTACTCGATACTTTGAAAGTTGAGCTCGAGCTCGAGCTACTTGAACTCGACTGGAGCTCGGTCAAACCGAGCTCGAGCGGAGTAGTTGACCGCTCGCGAGCAGCTCGCTCGATTTACAGTCCTAACCACAAATCATTTTTTGTGTTAGAAATATTTTACTATTGCATTCTTAAGATTAACACTCCAAGTTTACTATGGCAAAAATTCAGACAATAAATTTTTTCAATATCACTTGAAAGAAAAAGACAAAAATGTTTTCTAAATTGCTTCATATTATTTATTTTTTATATGTATGTAAAAAGCGTATTTAAAACTATTAATTAAAAGTAGAAGAAGCAAATCAGACATGACAAAATGTAACTCTATTAATTGAAAAGTAGAAGAAACAAATCAGTCTCCAAAGTTTAGGGCTTTTGGTTGCCACTGAATTCCGACTACCTAATTTGGTTCTCAGATGTTTCAATTTGCAACAAATATAGGACAATTAATTGATTTTCACTCACGACTAATGAAAATAGTCCATGTCCGTTAATGGTTAAATCATTAGGGATCAAGAGTACTACAAGATAAAACTTTGGAGGCCAAAATAGTATTTTTCTCAATTATAAACAATACAATGTATAAAACAACTATCACCGAACTTATGCACATTTACATTAATTTTAACCTCTTAATCTATTCATCTATTGAATCAATTAATTCTTCTCAATAAATTTGTGATAATGTTCTTCAATTTTTTTACACATTTTTGGATCACTCCACGTAAAAAAAATTGACATGTTTCACTTTTTTCATAAATTTGGATAACATGTAAATGAAAGATTCAATTGATATATGAAAATTTTCTTACTAACCATCTTGAACATGTAAAAAAAACTTTTTTGGAGTTATTATCCTTCCAACTTGTCACCAACGTTGCTCTACTATCACATGTACAGTCGGTATATGAATTCATAATTCAAAGTAAAAATAGTTTTTAGTTTAGAGATTCAATGTAAAAAATTAGGAGAAAAATGCAAATTTGGTCCCCAAAGATTAGGGTTGTATCACTTTTGATCTCTAATAATTTCGGACTACCCAATTTGGTCCCCAAAATTTCAATTTGTGGCCAATATAGGACAATTAATAGATTTTCACCCACGACTAACAGAAATAGCCAATGTCGGTTAATGGTCAAGCCATTAGGAACAAAAAGTACTACCAAGCTAAAACTTTTGGGAATCAAAATTATATTTTTCTCAATTATCAATAATACAATAATAAAATAACTATCACTGAACCTATGTACATTGGCATCAATTTTAGCCTCTTAATCTATTCATCCATTGCATTAATTAATTATTATCAATAAATTTGCGATAATGTTCTTCAATTTTTTATACATTTTTGGATCATGCTACATAAATAAATTTGACATTCTCCACTTTTCTCATAAATTTAGGTAGCATGTAAATCAAAAAATCAATTGACATGAAAAGGTTTTTACTAACCATCTTGCACAGGTAAAAAAAACTTATTTTGGAGTTATTATCCTTCCAACTTGTCACCAACTTTGTTCTAATACCACAAGTACAGTTGGTATTTGAATTCATAGTTCAAAATAAAAATAGCTTTGAATTTAGAGATTCAATGTAAAAAAATTAGGAGAAAAATGCAATTTTGGTCCACAAAGGGCTGTATCACTTTTGGTCCCCAATAATTTCGAACTACATAATCTAATCCTCAATATTTCAATTTGTAGCAAATATGGGACAGTTAATAGACTTTTACCCACGACTAATAGAAATAGGCCATGTTCGTTAATGGTTAAACCATTATGGACTAAAAGTGCTACAAGTTAAAACTTTGGGAACCAAAATTATATTTTTCTAAATTATCAATAATACAATGTATAGAACAACTATCAGAGAACCTATGCGTATTTGAATCAATTTTAACCTCTTAATCTATTCCTCCATTGCATTAATTAATTCTGCTCAATAAATTTGCGATAATGTCCTTCGATTTTTTATGCATTTGTGGATTATGCCACGTAAAACAAATTGAGATGCTCCACTTTTCTCATAAATTTGGATAGTATGTAAATGAAATATTCAATTGATATATGAAAAAGTTCTTACCAACCATCTTGAACAAGTAAAAAAAACTTATTTCGGAGTTATTATCCTTGCAACTTGTCACCAACTTTACTCTACTACCAAAGGTACAGTTGGTAATTGAATTATAAATTCAAATAAAAATAGTTTTGAGTTTAGAAATTCAATGTAAAAAGTTAGGAGAAAAATGCAATTTTGGTCTCGAAAGATTAGGGATGTATCACTTTTGGTCCCCAATGATTTTGAACTATTCAATCTGGTCCCCAATATTTCAATTTGTGGCCAATATAGGACAATTAACGAATTTTCACCCACGACTAACGTAATAGTTCATGTTCATTAATGGTCTAAATTAGGGACCAAAGTGCTACAAGCTAAAACTTTGAGGACTAAAATTGTATTTTTCTCAATTATCAATAATACAATGTATAGAACAACTATCACCAAACCTATGCGCATTTGCATCAATACCTCTTAATCAATTCATCCTTTGCATTAATTAATTCTTCTCAATAAATTTGCGTTAATGTCCTTCGATTTTTGATACATTTCTAGATCATGTCACATAAAAAAATTGACATGCTCCACTTTTCTCATAAATTTGGGTAGCTTGTAAATAAAATATTCAATTAATATATGAAAATTTTCTTACTAACCATCTTGAACATGTAGAAAAAACTTATTTCGGAGTTATTAACCTTCGAACTTGTAACCAACTTTGCTCTACTACACAGGTACAGTTGGTATTTGAATATATAATTCAAAATAAAAATAGTTTTGAATTTATAATTAAATGTAAAAAATTAGGAGAAAATGTAATTTTAGTCCTCAAAGTTTAGTGTTGTATAATTTTTCAGACTGCCCAATCAATTTTGGTCCCCAATGATTTCAAACTTTTCAATCTTGTCCCCAATGTTTCAATTTGTGGTCAATATAGAACAATTAATGAGTTTTCACCCACGACTAACAAAATAGTCTATGTCCGTTAATGGTTTAACCATTAGGGACCATAGTGCTACAAGCTAAACCTTTGAGGACTAAAATTGTATTTTTCTTAATTATGTATAGAACAACTATCACCAAACCTATGCACATTTGCATCAATTTTAACCTCTTAATATATTCATCTATTGCATTAATTAATTCTTCTCAACAAATTTGCTATAATGTCCTTCAATATTTTAAACATTTTGAGATCATGCCTGATAGAGTCAATTTTTAACATTTATTTTATAGTAATTTTATGCATTTTTATTAGCTTTCATATGTTGGAATTTATGGTTTTGGGTATATTTTCAGGATTGTGGACAAATGAATGGAATGGTGACAAAATAGCTTAATTGATGCAAGATGGTGCAACAAGTTAGGAAGAAGTTAAGAAGAAGTTGAGAAGATTTGCAAGGAATTTACCATGAAGAGAAGAAGGAGTTTTACTAAGGAGGAGAATTTAGTGGAAGACAATGTTATGTTAGTTGGGAAGAATTATCTTGTTTGCAACTAAGATTTCCTAAGATTGTGGAGAATGGATTTGTGGGTTTGTTAAGAGATATTTCAGCAATTATTTTGTTATTGGGTTGTTAAAAGAACTCTTTAAATAGGAGAGAATAAGGAGTAGTAAAGGGTGTAGGGAATTAGAGTTAGCTCTCTTAGTTAGGATTCATTTTAATTGCTTTCACGTATTTTTAATTTCAGCTATCTATTGAATTCAATTGAACTTTATTATTTAATTTCAGCTTTCAAATTTCAATAATTTAATTAAGACAATTGAGTGTATGAGTTTTGGACAATCATTATCAACTTCCTAAGCTATTGGAATTGGATTATCTTCATCCATAACTTTACCACAAGATTGTCATTCATATGTTATCTTCCAGACTCATTTCAAGTTGAGGTAAGTTCATTTTATTTTCCATTTCATTAGTTAATACATCATGCATGACTTAATTCTTAATTCCTTTATATCCCGTTTAATGTTTTCTTTCTAAATTAGAATTCCAGTTCATGAATTGATGAAGCATTAATTAAATAACTTGTGAGATCTAATAGGGCTTGACTAAATTTGTAATTTAAGTACCTTTTTATGGCCTGAGATAGAGGGTTTATGAATATTCTATGATAGTTGAATAGTGCGCAATATTTGATTCATTATAGAAGATTCTAATACCAATTAAAACGGTGGATTCGTGTAATTGTCCATTTAGTTTTAATAGGTGGTAAAACTATCATTCATCGATAGTGGGCATATGGGGATGGTATGAGCATTTGGCATTCCATAATGGGCATATCATAATCAGGTTTCTCTCATCTTAATGCTGTTAATGAATTAAATCTAATGAGGCGTCCTCATAGGTTGTTTATTAATTAGAGAGTAATTAATAAGGCATTCCTTTTAATTATCGACAAGTAAGGAGAAATGAGGTTATATCAGTGACGTTCCCGATAACTATAACTGATTTATTTGGATTACATGTTTAATATTTGCATCAAGGATCAAGTTATTAATTAGTGTGGATTCAAGGATTTAACTGGACTTTTCTCTTATTGATTAAACTCGTTAGTATTTTATTTTGTTCTAATATTTTTTTGTGACAAGTTGAAGGAAAAAGTTGCATCCGTTCCCTTGGGAGACGACCTTGCTCCGTTACTATACTAGTTAAGAGTGGGATTTAATTTTGGTGGCATAACGACGTGACTAATGCCACATAAAAAAATTGACATGCTCCACTTTTCTCATAAATTTGGGTGGCATGTAAATGAAAGATTCAATTGATATATAAAAAACTTCTTGCTAACCATTTTGAACATGTAAAAAAAGCTTATTTCAGAGTAATTATCCTTCCAACTTATCACAAATTTTGCTCTACTACCACAGTTACATTTGGTATTTGAATTCATAATTCAAAATAAAAATAGTTTTGAGTTTAGAGATTCAGTGTAAAGTATTAGAGATGAAAAATTAGGAATTTTTTCACACCTCTTAATCTGTGGGTTTGCAATTTGTTAATGAAAGAAATAATGGATATGTTTGTTAAATGATAGAGTATGATTGACACATATACGTTATTCAAATTATTCAGTTAACCTTGATTAAGTTCGTATTATACTTTTTTTATACCAGTAAATTTTCATGTATTTAAGTAAATGTTTGTGATTATCTTGCACAAGTAATATAATCTATTGTAATAGAGGACATCTGAAATTAATTGTACTACCCATAGTGGAAATGATTTTCATATTGTGTTGAATTTTAAAATAGTGATAATAGATTTTTAGAAATGATAGTTAAAAATGTACTAGTAAAATTAATTCCTTTTACACATGATTATAATTGTAGATTTGCAGGCACAATTTTGAAAGATGAGCATCGGCTGTTATACTAGTAAAAAAAATTAAAAATACATGTCTAAAAAAACTTTTGCAGTTTACAAACTGATAGGTTACTTTTTTCTGCTCTATTTTAAAAAGAAAATAAAAAATTGAAGATTTCGGGGAAAAAAAAAGGCATTGTAGTACCCAAACATGGAACAAGTTTTATAATGAACTAATGATTTATAAAAATAATTGCACATCAAACTTCTAATAATCCAAGCTCTTTCTTAATTTGTGCTCAATAATGCGATTAAATTACAAATAACATTCAGATTATATACATATTAAAAATAAATAGTATGCAGCAATTTAGAAAACATTTTTGTCTTTTTCTTTTAAAGTGATATTGAAAAGATTATTGTCTGACTCTGTGCCTTAATAAAAGTAGAGGGTTCAATATTTAGAATGCCAATTTAAAAAAAAAAAAAAATCATCATGGTTCTAAATATATATAAAAGTCTGCCGAACAAGTTAGTTGCCCTCACTTGTCCTTGGTCCTTTTGTAACCAAAAAATCAATAAGCTAATCAAAGAGTAAAACATGCATTTTACGCATTTTGAAAGTGGAGAACAAATGTACGAGCCATCTAATTCACATTCCGAAATCAAAATTGGAATTAGAATAATAAACTCTCACTATCATTATCGATTTATATCATTAACAATGTTTAGTTGAATATGTGAAGTTTAAGTTTACCCTTTAAAATTGATTAATTAGTTAATCAAACTATTGAGTAATGATAAATAAGTAATTTAAGATAATGCAAACCAAATGGCTCGCATCCCGAATTCAAATTAGAAATAAGAATAATAAATCCCCCTATTAGTATTGGTTTATGTCATTAACCCGTTTGGTTGGAGTTATGAAATTTACCCTTTAGTTAATTAATTGAGTAATCAAATTTGATTGCAGTCAAATTAGCGAGTAATAATTAATAGTTAATTTAAATCAATTAAAGTCATTGAATAACATTGATATTGCTTAACCAAATAGCATCTATAGTTTTAAAGTTAATGAAACCTATAATAGGATATTGATTATTCTTGACCAACTACTAGTTGTTTATTGATCAAGAAGAATTATAAACATGTTCATATTCATGTGAACATATATATTAAGTTAAACAATTCAAGAAACAATCAGATTCATGTGAACATAATCAATTCAAGAAACATAAAAATTGGACAAGTTTTAGTGTGGTGTATATTAGTTAGTTTTTCAATTTAATATTTTGAACAGTAATCTGTCAAATAAAGTTAGCACTCTCAGAAACTCTTCAGAGTGAGTTCCTCAAAGTATTTGATTCCACTTGTAGAGCTATACTTGAATTTATCACTTATTTAAAACATATTCGAATCTCCCAGGGAGGTTAAGGATTAAGAAAACAATCTTAAAACTTTTGACGATCCTATATATATTCAACTTTATGAGGAAAAAAAACAGAAGAAATTATTTTGTCACGTTTCTCATGCATGGAATCAGAGCTAAGATACAAATTCATATATACAAAAGCACTGTTAGTAAGCCACAGGAGAAGAATTGATAACATGAAAATCACAAATTGTAGAAAGGAATATGCCATGATGAACAAGTCAAATTGCTTATTTCTTGGTATGAATTTTGATACACACATATTAACTATTGATGAATTTTGGCATAATATTGATTCAGAAAAAGTGTCGTATATTACAGGAGAAGAAAATTCTTTTCCCGTCCAAAGATGTGTTGAATTAATTCAAGAAACAATCAAATTCTTTGTTTTCCAAACTGCCATACATATCTAAGTTCTGCAGCATAAGAGCAAGGAAAGAATTAATACAACGCATCTGGATTTTTTCATCTTTCCTAATACAAATATATCTCCATTTTGACTCAATTGCGACATCAAATTGTTTCATCTTTAGCATGAGATCAAATACCCAGAAAAAGAAAGAAGTTACAAGCGTAAAACTAATACAAAGATCGATCCAAACTTTACTGTTCAAACACAACAGACAGACAGATAGACGGGCTAATTCTTCAAAAGTCCCAACGTTGTCATCACATCAATGGTTTCTTCGATAGTATCAGTATCCAACAAATCATCGTCATCTCTTCGATTCAAGTTTTCCACAGAGACAATGTTCTCGTATTCTTCCTCAGTCACAACACGGCGTTGCCTCCTCTCATTCTCTTCCATAATTTTCTCCCTCTCCCTCAATTCCTTCTCCCTCTGAATCAGCAACTCCCCTGCCGTTATCTTCTTCTTGGGATTCTTCTCATCAAGATCCTTTTCTTCCTTCTCAGCCAACCGCCGTGCCTCCGCTCTACGCGCAGCACCCTCGGCTTGCCTCTTGGCCTTTTCCTCTCGTTTTTTTGCTGCCCGAGATGGGGTTTCTTGGTCCAACTCCATGTCTTCTTGTTCCCACGCTTCTTGCAATTTGCGCAATCCTTTTGCAATTATCCTTCGTTCCTTCAACTTCATATTGTAATCTCTCTGTTCTTTTGAATACGTATATATGTTGTAAAATTCTTGAAGACTTATCAGAACTCTCTTTTGAGTACGTACTCTTACACACACTGCTCGCAAATCAATGCTGGATTTTAGTATGCCCTTTGCGATGTGCGATTGACGTGGGGTGGAATGGAATGAGTAGGGATGGGAAGTTATGTATACGTATTCTCTATCCTTCTCAATTGTTTTTTAAGGTTTGATTCTGGATTTTGTAGGGCTTATTGTAGCCCTATATATAAGCTAAAAACACATGTGTAACCCTTTGTGAGTTAGTAATTTGGAGAGTAATTCACTTTGTCTGTCATTGAACCACTTGTTTTGGATTAACACTCAGATGATAATTCTCAAATTAGAAGGCTTAATAACTGTGGTAGGGTTTTTTTTTAATGATTTTTTATGGGCTTATTGAAGGTAATTTAAATAGTAAAGTTTTTCTTTTTATTTGTTTTCATAAAAAAGAAAAAATTTATTTTAAGGGGCGCTACGCTCTGACCAGTATTACTAAAGAGGGCATAACTTTAACAATTTATTGTTCAAGACATTAAATAATTAATTAGTTAATATAATTAATAAATCTTTTTTCTCTCAAGAGTTTCTGAATAAATAAACTGTCCAAAATAGAAATAAAAAAATGCAGTGTTCTATTTCAATTCCACAACTATAAAATGAGTAAAATTATGACAATAAAAGATTAAAAGAATTAGAAAAAAAATAAAAGAAAAGCAAACAAATTAATAATTATATTAATGTTAGAACTCTTCATCCAATCTAAAAAGGTAAACAAACAAAATTATAACAAGAAGAAAAAGAAAAAGAATTCAAATTGGAATTCAATAAAAAAAAATTACGTCTCAAATTGAAATCATGTTATTGAGACAACTCTTCATTCAATCTAAAGCAGTAAAAAATAAATAAATAAAAGAACTGAAATTAGGACAAGCAAAAAGGAAAAGAATTATAAGTGAAATTCAAAAAGAAATAAATGAAAATTAAATTAAATCCCAATTTGAAATCATATTATTATCAAAACTCTATATTCAATATAAAACAAGCAAAACAGGGACAAGAAAAAAACACAAATTATAACTAATTTAGAAAAAGAAAAGCGAATTATGCCTCAATTAAATCATATTATTGTCAATAAATCCTCTACTTCAAATTAACTTTTTTTTCACTTTTTAAATTTTTAATATTTTTTTCACCAAGTACAAAAGTATTAGAAGGGTTCAAGTTCCAAAATTTTTGGACTGACCATCCCTACTTTTTGGAGGTGGTGAAGACAGCTGGAGGAGACCAATAGCTGGCTCCCCAATTAGAATGCTAGTGGAAAAGATCAACGTTACAAAAGCAACCCTGAAAATCTGGAATAAGGAGGTATTCAGAAATGTAATTATTGCACTGAAAAGTGCTGAACAGGAAATGGAGAGAATTGAGGTTGAAGATCTGATCAGGCCCCTTCCTAGAGAAGTCATTAATTTAGCTGCTGCAAATCTAAATATGGCTACAATTAGGGAAGAGGGAAGAAAATTTTGGGCTCAGAAAGCTAATATAAAATGGACAGAGGATGGAGATAGGAACATAGCATTCTTTCATGCTTCGGTAAGGCAAAAACATTGCAGGAACCATATACATATAGGATTAGAGGGTAAAATGGAAATTGGGTGAGTGGAAATAAGGAAATAGGGGAGGAGGCAGTGAGCTACTTTACCAAACTATGCACTGCCATACACACATCAGGCGAGCTTAGATTAGATGCCATCCCCGCCTTGATTAATGGGGAAATGAACGAGGATCTCATGCGTGACCCAACTATAGAAGAGTTAAAGGATGTAGTCTTCTCTTTAGGGGAAAATAGTGCACCAGGCCCCGACGGATTTAATGGATCTTTTTTTAGAGGTGCCTGGTATATAGTGAAAGATGACCTTTTAGTGGCAGTTCTCAGTTTCCTTAATGGTGAGATTCTCCTTAAAGCTATAACTGCCACTGCTATAGTTTTAATTCCTAAAACCCCTAACCCTTCCTCTCTTAAACAGTTTAGGCCTATAAGCCTTTGTAACTTTGTAAATAAGATATTATCTAAGCTATTAACTAATAGGCTGGGGGCAGTTCTACCACTCTTAATCAGCAGCAATCAAAGTGGATTTGTGAAAGGTAGGCAAATCTTAGATAATTATTTGTTAGCAAGTGAGTTGATGGTCTCTATGTCTAGTAAGTCAAAAAAAGGAAACATTGCTCTAAAACTAGATATGGAAAAAGCTTACGATATCCTACCTTATACAAGTAATGAGGAAAATGGGTTTTGGGGAAAGGTGGCTAGACACTATTTGGAGATTGATATTCAATGTGTGGCTATCAATCCTCATAAATGGCTCACCACAAGGGTGGTTTAGTATGACTAGAGGCCTAAGACAAGGAGACCCCCTCTCACCTTTGCTTTTTATTATTGGGGCAGATTATTTGTCTAGAATTCTAAATGCTTCAATGGGTAATGGACCAAATTTTTATGTTCCCAGAATTTGTACAAAGGTCTCTCATCTAGCCTACGCCGATGACATTATCATATTTTCAACTGCACATAGTAGAACTCTTTCTCAGCTTATGCAGGTCTTGGAGCATTATCAAGCCATCTTAGGGCAAAAAATAAATGACAGTAAGAGCTGCTTCCTCACCCACCACAAGTTGCCCAGCCACAAGAGGACAATGATAGCCAGAATTTCCAATTTTCAAAAAGGGCAGTGGCCAATATCCTATCTGGGTATCCTATTACACTATAGAAAGATTAAAAACTCACATTATGAAGGAATGATTCAGAAAATCAGAGATAAGTTAGGGGCCTGGAATGTGAATTTCTTGACTAAAGGAGGAAGAATCACCCGGATCAAGAGTGTTCTAACTGCCATCCCTATCTACTCCACTATGGCCCTTAGTCTTCCCAAAAGAGTTTTGGAACAAATTGAAAATATCTTTGCAAGATTCCTGTAGCAGAAAGGCAAGGACAGATCCTACCACTGGATAAAGTGGAAAGAACTGTGTTTTCCAACTAGTGAAGGTGGTGCAGGTTTTAGAGCCTTGGAAAACATATAGCAGCCCAAAGTATCAAGCCTTTGTGGAGATTCCAGAATAAAGAGATCTTATGGGCAGAGTTCATGTACCAAAAGTATTGCAATCCTTTCCACCCATCACAAATTGCTCCCTATAGGGGGGATTCTCACACTTGGAGGAGGATGCTCAGATATGCCCCCATTGATGAGAAGTTTATAATAATCAAAGTAGGGGATGGGTAGTGCCACTTCTGGATTGATAACTGGCTGGGGAGTGGGCCTCTAGACAGTCTGTATGTTCTTGCCAAAGATCATAGACTGTCTGATTTCACTAGGGATGGTACCTAGAACCTGGATAAAATCTCTGCCCTCCCTGGGGAAATACAGGTCAGACTACTATCAGTTCCAGCCCCTACATTCAGTGGGAGAGACGTTCTAAAATGGAGCCTATGCGAAAATGGGAATTTTACCATGTCATCTGCCTTCCAGCAAATCAGGCAGAGAAGAGGTATTAATATTCTTTACAATGATATTTGGTGCCCCCTCACTCCTTTAAAGATTTTCTTCTTTACGTACTGCATGCTTACGAAGAGAATTCCACTTGGAGACACTTTATACAGAATCTGTTTTATTGGCTTTTCCATGTGTTATTTCTGTTGCAATAATGTAGAAGAAATTAACCATACGTTTGCAAGCTGTACAGTTATGAGACAGGTATGAAGAACTTGGGCAGCTGAAGTAGGAGTGTTTTGTACCTCGAACTCAATCAAGACTATATGCAAAAAATGGTGGCAGACTACCCCAAAAAATGAAGCACACAAGCAACTGTTAATTGTCCTACCTTTACTCATCTGCTGGGAAATATGGAAAATTAGAAATAGGGCTGTATTTGAAGGCTGCATAGTGGACTTATCACTCATTAATCAACAAGTTCTCACCCTAGCTTTTAGGACTCTACACACGAAGTTCCCACAGGTGAACTGGGATACAACCAACTGGGGGTTTTTTTGGGATCAAGTGAATAGTTTCAGAAGTCAGATTCAGATCCAGCTCCTCCAATGGAAGAAACCAGAAACAACATGGGTGAAAATAAATATAGCCCACAAGAGTGATGGAAACTTGCTAGCTGTAGCTGGGATAATCAGAGACCATCATGGGGACATTCTTACAACTCTATATTCCCAATATGACTGGATTAATCCTTCAGACATTGCTGCCATCAATGGACTGCTAGACATGGCATTTCAGGGGTTCAAAAGCTGCTGTGAAAGGAGATGGAACAACATTAGCCTAGAAACAAGTCACCAGGGATTTCACAAAGCTGTTATGGAAAATTCTGAGCTAAGTTGGATGGTGGTTGCTCAGTGGTGGAAAGTGGAACAGGTACAACAAAGGTGTGCAATGTCTTTAAGACCTGCTGAGGAAAATAAAACTGCTTTGTGGTTTGCTGCAAATGGAAAATACATGGATCAAGCTATGACAGAAGAAGCATTTTTTAGGATCATTCAAAGGGACAAATCAGAACTTCCATTCTTCAAAAGATCCAGAACAAGCAAGGTAACGGGGGCCCCTCCTTGTCCTCATATCAGTTAAAACAGAATGGAAAACACCTTGTTAGGCCAATTTTCCGTAAGAATAGATTCTTGTATGATGGGTGAATTTGAAATGTTGATTCTGGGTAGAACTCAATACTTGTGCAGGAAGTTAACATCCCTCTCCTTTACTAAGGAGTTTTGTGCAAAGTGAATAGAGCTCCTCATTTCTTGGTCCCTTGTTGGGATTTTTTGTATCTTGCAAACCGCATGTCAAAAGGCCACAGATGTGGGGGGTACTTACCACACTCTGAACCTATTAAAATTTGACTGTACATGTAATATTTGGAATTTTTGTAAATGGAGGAAGTATTCCACATTTATGGTTTTGCTTAACTCTTTTGAACTATTACCCATTAGGCCTATGGCTTGTAAATGAGTAGGAGGTCAAAAGGAGACAAAGTGTAAGGGTGATATTGTATGTCGATCACCAAAAATCGTATGCAATATATTTGGGAGTGGCGACCCACATCATAATAGAGGTTAAGCCAATTTAAAAAAAAAAAAAGTACAAAAGTATTAGAGGTGAATATATAATGTACTTATTTATTTTTTCTTCGGAGTGATTTTGGTACAAAATATTTCTATCTATCCTATTCAAATATTAAAATTCTTTTTTACTTTTTTATATTAATGTAACTACTTTTAAAATTTATGACTGGTACGATTAAATTATCGATTCTCAATGTATATTGCATTTAAGAGACAATATATTTTTAATTTAAAGAAAAAAATTAAGGTTAAAATTGAATCAACCGGCAAAGAAATCTATAAATTTTAGCGGAAAGAGAAGATTACATGAGTTTAATCGAAGAAGTGATTGAGAAGGAAAGAGAAGATTAATTGTTGTTTGAAATTAAAGAATGATTGAAAATGATTACAATAGAATCGATTGAATGATGGTTGTTTCTTTATTTGATGAGTTTGTCCAGGGAGAATAAAATTTGTTACTAATTACATGAACTGGTTAAGCTATTTTCATGTCTTTAAAAATAAATATATTAAAGTTATTTCATTTTTAATAATAAGGGGTTGGAACATGCCTTTAACACAAATTTTTGCCTTTTTTAAAATTTGTTTATACCTTTTAGCCCTTGAAATTTAATAAGTTCTAATTTAGATCACTTATATTTAGGTTTTAATTTTTTGATTTTATAGTAAATTATTATTTAACTTTACCATATTTTTAAAAAGTATAAAAAATCTTGTAATAAACTTTTAATTTTTTTATCAAAAGAAAAAAACCAAGCTCGAACTTGCAATTCGAACTAAAGCTTGAATCAATTAATCAGACCCATATATTTACTATTACAAAAACTTTAACTACACATTATTATTTAAAATTTCTGGGATAAGGGCAAAAGTAATGGAGAGAAACACAAATAGGCTATAATCTTAATGAGTGATGATATGCATAGAAAATTTTTAATAAAAACATAAAGTGAGTGACATAGACCAATTATCAACTCATGTTTATCATCAATTGCCCATATAACTAGTTCATGTGAGTCACTTTATATTTTCATTGAAAATTTTTACTATATATATCATTACTCTATCTTAATTTCTTCAACTACGTTTCAAATATATATAGAATGTATAAATATATGTAGTATATAAATGTACATAATGTGTTTTGTCAAAGTATGTGTAATTTTTAAATTTGTTATTGAGTTTTTGATTAGGTCTAATCCTATTAGTATTAGAATTATTCTATTAGTATTACATTTATATATTTTTCAATCAAATTAAAAAATATAATAATCTATTTTGCAGTTGGTACCATTCTTAACTTCTACAACATGGTTTTGCATTTGGTCTCCAGTTGAAATAAAAGTATGGATTTTGAGAATAGAGAGATTTGAGACATTTGATAATAAGTTATGATTGATTGATTGAAAATTTTAAAATTTGATCCATTGATTTGAAACAAGAATATGCATATTTTATTAAGGGGTGACAAAATATAAAAAAAAAGATGTAAATATCATACCTATATTTTGAATCCTCTTTGAATGGTAATCAAATTTGAGCTTGTGTTTGAGTTTAGACTAAAATACCACTTGAGTTAAGTTGAATAAGTATTTATTAGTTAAAATCGAGCATTATATTGTGAAAGTGTTATTTAACTTTTTAGTTATTTACAAAATTATATTTAAAATTAATCAATTATCATTTTAGTAAAATAAAATAACAACATTTGTGGTCTTTGTCAAAAGGTAACAGCATATGTTAAAAAATTAATGATTTGCAAATTCCACATTCGATAGTAAAATTACTTACCAGAACTTTACAGCAAATTAGGGATTGGATTAGTGAAGTATAAGTTGGACACATTTTATATCACTAGCATTTATGAAATTATTGATAATTTTTTTTTATCAAAATCGATAATTTGATTAAATAACATATAATAGTCATTTTCCTGTGATATCGTCTCATGTATGAGACTTGCATATGAATTTTACTTTAACGAATAAAATAAAAAAATTAGCATATAAAATATCAAAAATTATCAAATAAAGTATACAAAATTAGCATATTAGCGTATAAAGTATCAAATATTCTGACAACGTATAAAAAATTAACATATTAGCGTATAAGTATACTTTACATATCACGTCTCCTATATGAGACAATCTCACAGGAGTTTTTGCGAAAATAAAATATATAATAGACAATTAGTTGAAAATCAACCACACTAACTTCGTTATTTAAACAGAGATAAACATGGTAGACTACAAACAATTAAACAAGTAGTTTAACGCTATACACGTTTGAATCCAAATGGTATAAAAATCAAATCCAATTCCAAGAGAAACTATAAACGAAAATAGTGAGTAAATATTTGATAGTAGTTTCATTAGCCTGTGCATCTTTCTTGGTATATGACTGTATTCAAATAAAATGTTATGAAATTACAAAAATTTGTATATTCAAATAAGAGGTTGGTCGGGTTCATATATGTAACAATTTAAAAGAAATATTATGACATTAAAAGTATCACTATAATTTATATATAAATCACATCTTTTATTTAAATCGATTTCATAAGAATTTTTGTGTCAAATAATGAGTAGGAGCATAAACTAAAACATTATGAAATTACAAAGATAGTTATAAATTTATTAGCACCGCATAAAATTATTCCTGGTAAATAGCTATTAATATAAATAAGAGAAACTCTATTATACCATTTTTGTACATTCAATGTACTATATTGATATAGGAATACAAAGAATTGAACACAATCGGGATCTAACTAATGAATTAGTTGTTATTAATCGGGATCTAACTAATGAACACAATAGGTCACTATGCTTTCTTAATGTGTCACTGTTCATTACTAAACTTTTTTTGTTTATCAAAATAAATTACTATACTTTCTTATACATGTCATTGAGGTCACTCTTTCAATGGTCATTAGTTAATTATAATCGTTGTGACTTGCACATACTACATTTTAAGAACTTTTTTTTTTTAAATTGAAACTATTAATAGCAAAAAAAATTAGAACACCCAAATCCTTGATTCTCCAAACCCAAGAATATGGTTGTTGATCTATTCTGATGCATTATTCTTGCAACAACTGCATGGATTACTTCTCAAACACAAAATCCATATGTGCATCCCAATATTGTGAGCTTTCCGGATACTATTCTTTCACTTGGCTTCAAAAGCAAAGGTCACAAAAAACAAAAAAACAAAGGTCGAAGTACACTCTTTAGCTTTAACAATGCTCCTGGTTTTGGGAATTTGGGATATGGCACCACTTAAAACAATCTACATTTTATTATGGTACCTTCTTATCAAACTCAAAATAAGACTAAGACTAAAAAAAACATAATGGCGGCAATGAATTTCTTCTAAAGAAGGCAGCGGGAATAGTGATTTTTAAAGTTAAAAGTGAAACAAGCAATGGACTCTAATGCGTTATTAGACTATTGTGATGGCATTGGCGGGCGGATTTGAGGTGCCTTTGAGTTGACAACACCAAAGATTAAAATTGACGGACCTAATATGAAAGGTGCATGAGGGTTGTTTAGGTGCTGGCGGCGTGAGTTGTTGTCCGTGTTGAAGAGGATCACAATAGCAGTGGTGACGGCTTTCTGTTGTCGTTGTTGGAAAGGATCATGATGGTGGTGGCGGCTTGTTGTATGGTGGTGGCAGTTTGTTGTTGTGGGTATTATACAAGATCAAATGGGAGGTGAGCAGTGGTGGAACTAGAAAACAAATTGAGGGGTGCTAATGATGAATATAAAATAAAAATATAAAAATTGTTGTAAAATCGGTTTATATATGCGACGTATTTTATATGTGAAATCGACAATTAATGGCCCTTAAAATTCTAATACTAATTTTCTATTACTTTATTGTTTATTAAAATCGTGATTAACTCTCATTTCATATATAATCTGGCTTCACATGTAATAATGTGAAATAAAATTTTTTCATATTATATATATATATATATAACACTAATAAAGTATCAACTTGATAAACATAATATGAAAATATAAATATATACACATAATAAACTTTGCAAAATTTATTCATTTTAATCATATCTTCAATATATGCTAAATTTGTTGTACAATAAATTTTTCCTTATTAAAAGAAATGCCTTAATAATTACCCCTAATAAGAAAAAAAAACTCATAAAATAAATTTAATTTAGTGTTTCAACATATTCAAAAAAATTTATATCTCCTCAATTTAGTATTTCAACATATTGAAAATTTTGAATTTTGAGAAGATAGACAAAAATAATTCGAATTTAACTTATGGGCATATATATTTATTATCATCTTGAACACTTTGATTAGGTTGTTTATTTTTCTAAATTTGGTTTATAATGACCCAAGTAGTTAAAATCAAATTTAACTTGCACTTTTCATTATCGTGAATTAAAAGATAAAACAAGAAGAGGAGACCACATCCTATTTCTCAAATTCTAATCATCCAACTAATTACAAACCAATCCATAAGATTCACTTCCCCCTTCCCCCTTCTATCTCTACAACCTTTGCCTATATACAATCACCATAGATCAATTGCAGAGATATTTCTGTCGCATTTTTTACTATATTGGCTGGCTAAGGGACGAGAGTCACCGGTGCTAAACCTATAAAAATAACAACAGTAACCCTCAACTTCGGGAATAACGGGGGGCTGCCGCACCCGCACCGGCTCGCCCCCTAGTTCCGCCCATGGAGGTGAGGGTAGTGATAATTGTCGAGATGGCTTTTTATTTAAATGAAGGGTATAGTTTTTTAATATTTTTTTTAGTTTTATGCATGAAAATGGATGGGTAGACTTGAATGAAACACTTTAAAAACTAGAGTGACCTATTTTTTTTAAAAAAAATAAGAGAAATGCGAAAATGTTCCCTCAACGTGCATTAATTATGAGTTTTGGTCATTTAACTTCTTTTTGGCCAAAAAAAAAATGATCTATTATTTTAAGTCAATTAAGTTACTTCGTCTATTTAGTCTATATATGTGCAAACGGAAAAGCAATCATGTGACTTGCACGCCCTATTTTTAAGAGTAAATTTGTAAAAACAATATCAATTGAAGACTCAATGTATAATAAAAAAAATATCCATTAATTTTGCATAATAAAAGAAACTAAAAGGGTTTAATATTATAAAACTTTTATATTTTCTTCCCTATTTGTTCATCTTCCTCAAACCAACGTCACTATCTCCATTCGGTTGACTAACCAAAAAACCAAATAAACCTAAACCACCAAAATCCTCAATCTTCATCTTTAAGTCCAGTAAATAATATAGGAAAAAATATAAAACTTTAAAGGAGCCAAGTATCACATTCTTGCTTCATTACTGCATTTCTCTTCCTTTCTTTTGGGAGTAATAAAAATTCACCAAAATCACAATTATTATTGAGGCAAATTTCGAGACCTAAATATTGCAAACTTTGACATTTTTGAATAAGAATATTCAATCCCATTCTCCTTCAAGAAACCTTCAATCGTTCCCTTAACCTTTTTCAGGTGATGCGCTCTCACATTCCATTTCATAACAAGTCCCAAAATCATATATAGTCTCATCCACTTCGAACTTCACCCCATTCTACTCATACATATTCCTCGCATTTCTAAACCCTCTTAAACCCCACAAAACTTTCAACACAAAATTCCTCTTTAGCCCTCCTCGCCACCCAGAATTCACTTCTCCCAACTTAATTGGATCCTCCAAGCATTGAAACCCGACATCAGAATCCATTTTTCCTCATCCTTCTCAACCTGTCTCACACCATCGATTATCATAGCTTTAGCTTTGAGACAAATAAAACATTTGGGGGCTTAGAGTTTCATATAAACGGAGGTAGAGGACCGCCTGACGGGAACTCAACTAGTTGGCAGAGTCGTCGTAGAACTAGAAGGTGTTCCATTGGTGGTGGACATGAGTGTGGAAAAAAGAAAGTAAAGAAATAACCTACGTTGTGCTGCTGAATTTGATAATCTAAGCTTCACCTCAACTTCCATTGAGCTAACATTAACAAATGAGGCCTTTGGTACTCGAATTGAAACGGGATCAAGGAGAAAAGCCAATGCGCTATGATTTGGAGAAAGGGTTAAAGGAGGAGCATTGAGGTGTCGGAGGAGAAAATGTGGTTTGGAGTTGAGAGTGAAATAAATTGATAAAATTATTATTGGTCAATTTTAACCTTGAAAATATGTGTGTGCACCGAACATATTGCTATTCTATCTGCACACACGGATTAAACAGATAGAATGACTTATTTGACCAAAAATAATAAATTAGCGACCTTTTTTGCAAAAAAAAAAAATTGAGTGACAAAAAATCATAATTAATGCCTAGTTTTGTGACATTTTCACATTTTTTTCCAAAAAAAAATTTAGTGATCAATACTGACACATTAAAAAAGTATAATAGTTTACTCAATAGAAAATCATGAGTAGTGCTAGTGCTAAAATCGTAATTTCCATGAAGGGATAGATGATTATACGAGGGGTAGTTTTGTCCGTCTAATACAACAAGAGAATATAAAAATGGAACTCGTGAGGATAACATAATTTATGAGCGGGAATTCTTTCAGTCACCAAAGTTCTTCATCCAAACTCCAAATCTTTCATTCATTCAAACTTTGCAATTTCTTGTAAGTAATGCGATTACTCTCAAATTTTTGCTGTGATCCTTTGCCTTCTACCCTTTTCATTTTGTTTTAAGCTTTTTTGATGTTTCACTTTTGTGAGTTTTTATTATATCATTTACATTTGCCATTGGGAAAATGTCTTTACAGTTGACAATGATATTTTGAGAATGATGTACTGAAGAACGAATCTTTTATCTGAAATGGGTTTCAGTTTTTTTAATCCCTTTTGTAAATTTTCTGGTTTTTCAGCTTTAATTTGTGAAATTATCCATAAGAAACTCAATGATCATTCAATGGCTCATAGAAAAATTAGTAAATTCAGTTGTAATTTAATCATTTGAATGCATGCCTAACATAGTAATCGGTAAGTCGGTATCATGGAATGCTATAAAGAATTATTTGTGAATCCCACATTTTGGCTTATTTTCTTATTTGGGGGTTTTGCAAAGAAATTTGTTTGGACCTCCTGATACTCTTTAATACGGTATAATGCTTAAAAAGATTGAATCTTTATTGAATTTATTTATGTTTTTATGTCTATCCTTGTTGTTATATCTTAATTTTTACAGTTATGAGGTGTGACTGCTGTTATTGAATTTTTCTTCATCATAGGATGATTGTTGTTGTTGTTGGGATAGAGGCTTAGTTGTTGTATAGCATGATTATATTTAACTAGAGTCCTTCTGTCATCAAAGATTAATCTTTAATTGTTAGTGTTAATTGCTTGGCAGAAAAGCTTTGCATATCAACAGCTGCTATGTGAGGTCTTGCTACTGATGACTTATTGCTCTGGAACATACTGAAGTTATTTGCTTGGCAGGTACTTTGGCCCCTACCTTTTAGTATTTTCACTAACTTGCTACATATCTTGCTGCAAGTTGCACGAAAAGAGTTACCACATTGTCAAATGAAGAATTTATTGGTAATATGGCAAGTCAAATGAAGATGTAGTAATGATGATTTTTGGTTTGCAATGTGATTAGTAGGAATAGGTTCATGTAATCTTATAAAAGCATGCATCTCTTTACCCTTTTAATGATGTTAATATATTGTGTAAATATCTTCATCAATGCTTCGATCATTGAGCAATATGAAGTTTTTACAGTTGATTGAGTTAATATGGTTTTGACGTGTGAAAATAGCTATATGCCTTTCAAAAGAATGTTTGGCAATCCAGAAAATCTAATTAGAGAAAAAAAAAAGTTCTGTTGTGTCTTTCTTTTTCCACGATCCTCCACTTTTTAATATCTTCAAAATATGAAAGAGGTGGAAGGAATTCTTTTGAAAGCACAGTCTTGCTTGGATATGGATGACCAGAGAATATGGAAGATAGAGAAAGACAGAATAGAGGAAAGGAAAGAGTTAAAGAAGAGGAGACATTGGCTCAGAGATTTCAGGCACAGAGAATCAGGATATCATTTCCTAACATAAGTTTAGTGAATAAGAGTTGCAATATTCCTATAGAGCAGAGAATGCTCTCTTCAAAGCATCTAACTTCTCCTGTTGCATACTTAACTAGATTTGACTGTTCATAACAACTTTCATTAGTACTGTTTTATGATCTTTCTTCTCCTGTATTTGTCTCTGCATAAGAGGAAACAAAAGAACGTCTTTCATGAAGATCACTCTCAATCTGTGTTTCATATATGTGTGTATTTTCATAACTGCTAGATTTCTCAATCTCAGTAACATACCTGCCATTTGTTGACTTGAGAATGATGGATTAGCGTTTGCAAGAAATTGCTGTCAACTTCCTGTTCGTCTTATGTGACGGATGAGAAAAACTCTCTCTCTGGTAGGCTCCCTTTGACAATCATGTGTATTTTCATAATTATGTTTCTTTTCGTTCAATTCCTTCCAATTTGAGTGGCGATCAGTAATTTAACTTTTATTTAAAAAGGTCATTGTCATAGGAGAAAATTTCCATTATTCTCTTTCGGTTAGTAGGCATGATTGGTTGTAGTTTATTTTTATAAGATCTTGAACATATGGAGATCATCATATTATCCTAGATGATATTATTATTATTATTAGCTTAGACAGTGCTGAATAGTTAAGCAATTTTCACGTGTTAGATTTAGTATTTGCTATTCTGAATTGAGCCCTGACATCACGTCTTGTATGCAATTTAAGAACATATGGATACAGGGACCTGATAGGAAGTTACAAAAAATGTAATGCAAACCAAAGTCTCTTTCCTTAACATTGCCTTGCTCCTATGGTTCTTTTTTTCTTTTCCTTGAGATGTTTTTCTTGTTCTTGTTATGTTTTATTCACAAAACTACTTTTTTTATTTTATTTTGTGATAATTTAAGTTCGTCATTTCTCTTTCATGGACATTCTTTCTTTCCTCCAGTGTTGAGTTTAATTTTTACGCAGATTGATGATTTTGCCATTGCATGCAATTGCTTTTTGTTTTTTCTTTTATTTCTCATGTTTTCTTATGCGTATGTTCATTGATGTGCTTTTTGTATTCCAGTGTAATTTCTAGTATATTTTTTCTCTTTTTTCAGGTTTGTGCACAATTCTTCTTGATTTCGTTCTGCACATAAAAATTTTCCTTGAAGAAGTTGCTGCCATGCCACTTTGATACTTTGAACTATACCGTTATATTGGCATTTATTTGTTGAACATTTTTAATTTTTAAGATTCATTAAATTACCATGGCACAAAGTCTATTTTTGCTTTCCTTTTAGATTTCTTTCTGCAGTATCCTTCTGATGCCTTTTCATTTCTCATTGCTATGAAAGGTTTATAACATGAAATCTTTTACTGTAACTCTTTTGCGATGTCTGAAAAGTATTGTCTAGCAATTTATTTTCTTTGACTTCAAGGTTCTGTAAAACAATTTATGGGCAGAGAGAGTTTACAAGCAAAATATTTCTCGTCACCAACAAAACTCACGGAATAACAAATGAAAGGCCTGAGAAAATTAACTGCATGACTTACTATTATCTAAGCAGATTCTTGTATGCATTATATTTTTTTTATCAGAGTATATCTAAACAATTTATATAGCATTAGATATATTATAGCATGCTGTATACGTGATATAACTTCTTTCTCCTCTGGTACTTGAAGCTCCAGATGTATTACCTCATTATCTTGTTAACCGCCCACTTAGAGCCTCAATTGCTTTCCTCATCTCTGCGTTCCCACTGTCCTTGAAGGAACTTCTGATATATCATCTACATAGATGTCAAAGTTTATATTTTGTTGAACATATAGCACAAAAGTGTCCATGGTTATTCTGCTCTCAATAGTAAAGCAATCACGGAATGTTTCTGGCACAGTTTAGGCACCTGTGCCTTGCATGGGTCTGCAAATTGGTTATGCTAAGATCTAACTGGATTTCATCCAAAAACCCTTATGACACATGCGTGTTTCCTTCCAGATTCCAGCAGAAGTTGAGGGGAGTGGACTAAACTAGGCAAATGAGCCTAGGTGCTTCTATCTTGTACCCTCCAGCTGTACTTAGGACTGTCCCATTTACAAAATCTCTTGTACTTCCTCAAAATGCTTCAATCAATGAGCGTCAGCAAAAATTACACTGCTGTTGGGCAACTGTATGGCTTATTCCAAGAATCACTCTCAATACTCTTCCAATGATTATAGTTGCTGTAGTTTATTTGCTTTTTTTGTTTTCTGTAACAATTCCTTCCAAGCAATTTATCTTGCTATACCCTTACTAAAGCTGTTTGTCTTTCTTTATTCAGCTCCAGGATGCTCAAACTGAACTAGAAAATAGAAAGTGTGAATTGCTTAGAGTTATCCAAGACACTCAACGAGGATTTGTAACAACTGCCAATCAACGCTCTTCAATTGAGGAAGCTCTTGTCGGTTTCCTTTCCCTTCTTAGTCCTGAATTGTATTTAAGTCCTTTGTATGTTTCCTGTTATGATGTACTGCTAATCTTTAATTGCTAACCCAAATGGACTAGGTCAGCGTTGAAGGTTTTGATGCAGGTGACCCAATCAACTTGGGTGAGTTAGATGGCACATGGCGTTTGCAGTACACTTCTGCTCCCGATGTCCTCATTCTGTTCGAGTCGGCTACCAGACTTCCCTTCTTTCAGGTTTTATTCATTTAGCAAATGTAGATAAGTCCATTTGTCATTTTTTCCCCTACTTTATGATTTATTAGAGCGGAGAGTTAGCTTATTCCTTGTCTTATCACTTTCATTGTGTTGATATGGGTATAAACAGGTTGGCCAGATTTTTCAAAAATTTGAATGCCGGAATGAATCCAATGGAGGTGTTGTATGCAATGTGGTGAAGTGGAGTATTCCGAACTTGTTGGAGGTAAAATTCTCAAATATTTGTCTATTAATAATGTACCCATGAAGTTATTCTGCTTTAAGCTCAAAATTGCTGCTTGAGCTGAGCTTGATCTCCTTTTCATGATCATAATGTTTGCCATAGTTTGTAAGCTGTGTCTGTGGATGTGTAGTTTGTCAATCCTCTACAACCTAGGATATGGCAATGCCTCTATTGACTTGGAAACCTTTATGCAGTTACAACACTAATTTCTACAATGGTGAATCCAAAGATATATATTTATCTTGTCAAATAGGTGAAAATACAGTGTCTAGTTGGTAATGGTTGAAGAAATCTATTTCTTGAGACATAAAACACTTAAAAACATATTGGTGCTAAGTGCTGTTAAAATTTGAAAGTCCTAAAGCTGCAACAACATTTCAAATTTGAAGGGGAAAGTTACATAAATTTGTATGTTATAATCTTACAAAGGTGAAAATAAAAAAAGTACCTGCACATTAGCTTAGTAACATGTGGAAGTAAAAGTATCGGCATCTATATTATTAACGTTCTGACTTCATAGAAATAATAGGGGCATGCAGATTATTAATGTTCTGACTACGTAGAAATAATACAAAAACCACGTGAATATTAAATTCCTAATTCTAGTTATTGGGCAAACCAAAAAGTTATGTAACTGTTATCGAAAATCTACAATCGAAAATACTGGAATTGCAAGTTAATCGCAGATAATCCTCTAATGTGCATTTCAATTTGAGTTTTAGCCTTCATAATCAAATACCATTGTTGATAAATCAGGTTCGTTAATCCAAACTGAATGGTACACACCTCCATCGATACAAACTTATCTCCACTTGTGTAAGATTTAAAAACACAGGACCTTAACTCCTTATCCCCACCTATGCATTACACCAATATACTTGTAAGGATATAAATCTCCAGAAATATAGTTCTTCAACAGTTACCTATCAGCCATTATGTACAGATTAATGTGCTGTTGTCTTTTTGGTAGAATTGTATGCTATTCTTAAATTTACTAAAGTGCATGTAATACCTAACATACTATTGAAGTGTTTGCTATCTTAGTTCTTAGAGGATCGATGAATCAGACGCCTAGGCACATACCCATCCACGAGCTCATGTACATAGTACGAGAGTTTAATTCATGCTTTTGTTGTAACTATTCGCAAGTATGAAACTGCAATGCTATGTCTAAGTAAAAGAGAAGTATAAAGTTTCAACAATGTATTCAAGTAATGTATGATTTTAATTCTTCTTCTGAGTTTTTAGCAGAAAGCCAAATCTTGTTGCTATTATCAGTGGAGAGAATAACCTTACTGGTTGTTTCTTCCAAACCAATTAATTAATTTTATTAGCTGGTTAACTTCTTATACTTGGTTTCAGCTTTTTGTTTAAAGAAAAGGAACTTCTGTTAAGCAGGAAAATTAGAATTTACCTTGTATGGAGGTGATTCTCTATCTTTTTTGCTCTCTCTAGCTATCTCCCTCAAGTTCTAAAATGTTGTTGTTCTGCAAATTGGTACATGGGAAGCCATGATCTTTTAGTTTGCGCAATTAGGATAGGTTTTCCATATTGTTTCTTGACGCAAAGCGCATTTCCTGCTGTAGTGAATTTGATGTAGAATTTCCTTTTGGACTTTTGACTCAAGAAACTTGTGCTTCATAAGTTGCAAGATGAAAACTTAGTTTGTTTGAGTTTTGCTGTGTTCCTTGGGTCTACTAAATCTCTATTAAAGATGAAACAATTTGATGGAGAAGTTGTGTCAAAGTTAAGATACATTTCTATTAGCAAGACGAAATATTCTATAGACATTCTATTCTTTCCTTTCTCTTATGTTGCAGAACTTAGACACCGCAGTTTGGAATACAAAGAATTTGATTCTTTCTTGAATTAACTCAACACATCTTTGGTAGTTTACCAGATGTGGGATAGCAATACAATTTTTCGCTCCTCTAATATACAATGGTTTTTTTATCTGAATCAATCTTATACCAAAAGCCACGTTGGTCCCATATTGGCTCTCCTTCTTCAAGAATATTGGAAGAATAATAAATCAATTGTGAATAGATCAACAAATAGATTACAATCTTTGCTGTCGATTGCAACCATTTGCCTTCTCATATGGTTTCTAGGCCATGGTTTACCTATTCCAAATCATAGCATGATGATATATAAGGTTTGAAATGTAATTATTGTACAACTTTTTTATTATGAGACACCTTTTCTTGGTCTTTATCTTCCTGATGCTGATTGTCAAGTGTTCTTTTGGGCCAAACTGGTTTCTTTGTCAGGAGGAGGAAGGTGCAACCTTGCTTGTCTCTGCCAAATTTTCTGTCATTTCTTTGCGCAACATCTATCTTCAGTTTGAAGAGGTTTGCTTCTCCATCAATAGTTAATATGTCTAACAAAATTCATGCCAAGAAATAAGCAGTTTGACTTGTGAATCATGGCATATTCCTTTCCACAATTTTTGATTTTCATGTTATCAATTCTTCTCCTGTGGCTTACAAACAGTACTTTTGTACATATGAATTTGTATCTTGGCTCTGATTCCATGAGAGAAACTGTGACAAAATAAGTTCTTGTTGTTTTTTTCCCTCGGAAAGTTGAATATAGGATCATCAAAAATCTCCGAGACTGCTTTCTTAACCCTTAACCTCCCTGGGAGATTCAAATATGTTTTAAATAAGTGATAAATTTAAGTAGAGCTCCACAAGTGGAATTAAATACTCTGAGGAACTCACCCTGAAGAGTTTCTGAGAGTGCCAACTTTATTTGACAGATTGCTGTTCAAAATATTAATATCAGTGAAGAATTGCAAGCTCTGATAGCTCCAGCACTGCTACCGAGGTCGTTTTTAAGCTTACAGGTAACTCCATCACTCTTAATTAAGCTGGACATACCCTTTCTCTAGTTTTGAAATCACCTGTTTTATTCTTTTGACCAAGCCAAAAATCCACTGTATGGTACATCTTTCATGATGTCCCACTGAACTTAAAAAGACATGACGAATAACGTAAAGTTACAAACATTCTTGATCATGTTGATACAAACTAAATCTCTGCTTCCTGATATCAGTGATCTTCCAAATAGGTGATAAACAATACGACTTGTATAACAGAAAAGCATTTTTCTCTTGTTATACTGTGCTTCCTTTGTACCTCTTGTTTTAGTTTGCCAGGTCCAACAAGTATATACATTGCAGCTGACAATCAACTAATTCTTTTGCTGAACAATTTACTAAATCGAATTACACAGATCTTGCAGTTCATTCGAACTTTCAAAGCTGAATTTCCGGTGAGAAACCAAGGGAGGTATGTAATTGCACAATTAGATCGCAATGAATCCCATGTTTGTTTTCGTTTCTAATATTCACAAGCAAATGGAATATGCAGGAATTCAGTAGGAGGCCTGTATTACCTTTCATATCTGGACAAGAACATGCTATTAGGTCGCTCTGTTGGAGGTGGAGGAGTGTTTGTATTCACTAGAGCTCAAAATGTTGTATGATGATTTGGTTTTTACTAAGTAGTTGAAATTAGTAAAACCAAGGCAGCCTATTTTGCCATCCCTTAGGAGCTACTTCCTTGTTAGCTCAGATGAAGTGCGCTGCCTCAAGCTCGAGCAAGGTTAGGCTGATTACCTACAGATCGTTCGTAACCCTTACCTAGAAGCTGGTCTTTCGAACATTCACTCATTACAACATTTCTCGAGAAAAATCTCCCATTTTCTCTTAACTTTTGAGGCATTTATGAGAATAGCATATTTTAAGTTTAGAATTTTCCGGAGGTGAATTAGAAAAATAAACTATTAAATTGAAAAACTAACTAAATATACACCACATTGAAACTTCTTCAATTGTTACTAACATTAGTAATGAAAGCTTCATGTTCTTAGAGTTGGCCCAATTATTTAAAATTTATGCCGATGTTAATGAGATGAAATATTTTGATTAGTTTCTTGAATTGATTTAGGCTGTGTTTGGTTGTTTAGAAATAGAATTGAATTAGAATTTAAATATTATAGAAATGTAATTCAATGAATTCAAAGTGTAAAATGTTTAAATTCTCTTGTTTGTCAAAATAACAAAATTAGTATAGAATTGAATTATATCTCCAATTCCTTTGTTTGGAAGTTTTAAAAAATATATGAAATTAGAATTCAATCGTAGTTAGAACTGGCAAAATTATTTATTTTTTAATATATTTTTTATAACAATATTTACTTTTTAATATTATTTTCTAAAATAAATTCGAACAAAAAATGATATAATTTTTTTAAAATTTTTATATATCTCTAAAAATAGTTTTTTGCCTTACTTAGACAATAATATGCAAACTGTGAACATAAAATCACTCAGTCAAAATTTTTTTACAAAGTTACTACGTAAATCTTTCAACGAAAAATTTACAAAGCTACTACATAAATCTTTCAACAATATTGGCTATAGTAAAAGTTGCTGGCACAATCTAAAACTTCTCAAGGAGAAGCACCAAAAAGGCTCTAATCATTCATTTGAAATTAGTGGAATGTTTTCTAGAAATAGGGTTGTTTTGTAAAAAGTTTCTCACACTATGACTGTTTTGAAGCGCTATTCTAAATATATGACATTCGCATTTGTTGAATGCGAACTCTCTCAAATCGCATTCACCAAATGCGAACATATGGTAAAAAAATAAAACAAAAGTAAAATAAAAAATTATTAAAATAATGAATAAAATAAAATAAAATAAAATAATAACGTAATAAAATGTAATGATATAATTAATCTAAATATTTTTTAAAAGTATCCGGACGTTTGTATGTAAGTCCGGATAAATAGTGGAGAATCCATACGTCCGGATGTAAGTTCGGATTCCCAATGTAAGTCCGGATTCCCATTGTTTTATCCGGACTTACATCCTGATGAGTGCCTTAGCATCCGGATGAGCCGTCCGGATGCTCTATAAAATTTACATGGATTTTATAAAAGAAAAATCATTGGAAAAAAATTATAATAGCGCAACTCATAGTTACATATAAAATAATTTAGAAAAAAATTTGAACTCACATTTGGTGAATGCGAGTTCTTTAAAATAAATCTAGACTAGTGTTGTCTCTTCTGGATGTCTACTGTTTTATCCGGACTTACATCCGGATGAGTGCCTTAGTATCCGGATGAGCCGTCCAGACGTTCTATAAAATTTACATGGATTTTATTAAACAAAAATTCATTGGAAAAAATTATAATAATTTAGAAAAAATTTAAAGTAATTATATAATTACATATTTAAAGTAATTATATAATTACATATAAAATAATTTAGAAAAAATTTGAACTCGCATTTCGTGAATGCGAGTTCTTTAAAATAAATCCGGACTAGTGTTGACTCTTGCGAATGTGAAGTCCGGATTCCCTCTGTTTTATCCGGACTTACATCCAGATGAGTGCCTTAGCATCTGAATCTTGTGTCCGGACGTTCTATCAAATTTACATGGATTTTATAAAAAAAATTCATTGGAAAAAATTTTAATAACGCAACTCACACTTTTGAAAAATATTTAAATTAATTATATAATTATATATCTAATATTTTTAAAAAATAATTTCGTTGAAAATTTGAAAGCAGCTCATACTTTTAAAAAATATTTAAATTAATTATATAATTACATATCAAATATTTTATCCAATAATTTTATGGATTTTATAAAAAAAATCATTGGAAAAAATTATAATAACGCAACTCATACTTGTAAAAAATGTTTAGTAAATATTTTTTACAAGTATGAGTTGCGTTTTTATAATTTTTTCGAATGAATTTTTTTTATAAAATCCATGTAAATTTTATAGAACGTTCGGACGGCTCATCCGGATGCTAAGGCACTCATCCGGATGTAAGTCTGGATAAAACAATGGGAATCCGGACCTCACATCTGGAAGAGTCAACACTAGTCCGGGTTTATTTTAAAGAACTCGCATTCACCAAATGCAAGTTCAAATTTTTTCTAAATTATTTTATATGTAACTATCCAATGATTTTTTTAAATAAAATCCATGTAAATTTTATAGAACGTCCGGACGGCTCAACCGGATGCTAAGGCACTCATCTGGATGTAAGTTCGGATAAAACAATGGGAATCCGGACTTATATCCGGATGTCCGGATTCTCCACTGTTTATCCGGACTTACGTCCGGACGTCCGGATTCTCCACTGTTTATCTGGACTTACATCCGGAAGTCCGGATACTTTTAAAAAATATTTAGATTAATTATATAATTACATTTTATTATGTTATTATTTTATTTTATTATATTTAATTCATTATTTTAATAATTTTTTATTTTACTTTTGTTTTATTTTTTTACCATATGTTCACATTTGCTTAATGCGATTTCAGAGAGTTCGCATTCAGTAAATGCGAATGTCATATATTTGGAATAGTGCTTCAAAACAGTCATAGTGTGAGAAACTTTTTACAAAACAATCCTATTTCTAGAAAACACTCGAAATTAGTGGCAAGAAGTATCAAAACTTCAACCATTGTCATACATTCAGATAGTGAAGCAAGAACAACAACACCGGCACCAATAGTCACCGCACTTTCACTCAAAGGCCTACAATTATAAAATCAGATGAAATAATCATTAACGCATCAACAACAGTGTAAAAAAATTTAAGAAAAAGAAATGTCAACTAAATAAGAAAGAGGTTAATACTGCTAAATAGATGGAAACATATAGAAATAATTAAGGACCACATAAACCAGTAACAAGCAGTAAAAACCAAAAGAAGAAAATCATAGAAAAAAAATTAAGAAAATAAAATACCATTTGCTCAAATTACACTCAAGAACTACAATCAAGTCCCTAAACTAGGCTTCACCTAATGGATGGCCTCTTCTTGCATAGAGAAAGTAGTAATATACCGGAAAAAACTGTATAAAAGGGAAAAAAACGAGGAAGAAAGTAGTAATATACTAGAGATATAACTAAGAAGAGCAAAACTGTAAAGAAATAGAGGGGGGGTGGGGTGGGGGGGGGGAATGGGGGAATGCAATAGAGACACCAAATGAGAGAATTTTCAAACCTACTTAAAAAGGGAATATAAATCAAGAATGTCCAATGACAACTTGATGAACATCTAGGGGAAAAGGGAAGATAGATTTAGACATTGCCAAATTCACGGTTCCGGAACAGGAACCGTGTGGCCCTTAAACTGGAACCGGCCAATTTTTTTTTTTAATTCTATGAATATTTCTATAATACTTCATTTTCATCACTTAATTTCTTAGTTTTCTAATATTTATATAGTAAGTTTTAACGTTTATAATTTAGGGTATCAAATTTTTTAATTAATTATTCTAATTATATTATTATATTGTACAATCATTCTTTCAATACTCTTATCATTTATATATTTTTCTTTCTCACTTATCTAATCCTTCATAATTCTATTTTTTTAAAACCTCCATATATTAGTTCAATTTCAACTATTAATCCAATTATATTATGTATCAACTTAATTTTCTAATTTATATTATCCTAATTTTATTATTATATTATGCTAATATACCATTTGAATTCCAATTAATAGTTCGATCATTCTCTCCATACTCTTATTCTTTCTATATCTTTCTTTCTCACTTATCTAATATTCATAATTCTATTATTTTAAAAAATTCATATATTAGTTTAATTTTAACTACTAAACTAATTATGTTATTATATTATACTAGTTGAATTCTAATTAATAATTCAAATATTCTTTTAATATTCTTATTATTTTATATCATTGAATCTCACTTATCTAATTATTCCTAGTTCTATTATCTAAAAACTATAACTTGTTTGTAATTATATTATTATATTATACTAGTTGAATTCTAATTAATAATTCAAATATTCTTATTATTTTTATATCCTTGAATCTCATTTATCTAATTCTTCCTAGTTCTATTATCTAAAAATTATATATTAATTAAGTTTAATTGTAACTATTATTATTCTAATTATATTATTATGTTGTATTATTTGAGTTTCAATTAATAGTTTAATCATTATTTCAATAGAAATCAAATTTAAAAGTGGGATTACAATCGAAATTCGAAACTAAAAGTCGAAAAAAAATCGAAATTGGAACAAAACCGAAACCGGGATGGAACCGGAACCGAAACCGGAATCGCCCTTCGGTAGTTCGGTTCCGGTTCCGGAACCGGAATCGCCGGTTCTGAAACCGTAGCCATGGCTAGATAGATTGAATGCAAAGCAATTAAACTTCTAACAAAGAGATGCCATGTAGTGTTAATACTGATTGATTAATGTCATCAAAACTACAATAGAAGATGAGAACTCTTGAAAGCCAATGGGCAAAACATCATTTCTGTATGTCCTGTATTGTCATCAAATCATCATTTCATATACTAAAATATCATCTTTACTTGACCACCAGGCTAATAATGCTTTGGCAGTAAAAGTATCAATAAAAACTCTAGCAGTTGAAAACATTCATTTTCCTCCTACCATTACTGTAAAAGCACATGATAAGTATAAAAAATACTCTAGCAGTTGAAAACATTCATTTTCCTCCTGATATTATAGCAAAAGTACACGATTTTGATTAGATATCCACTACTACTTGAGTTGATTCATTCTTTTAGTAGGGTAATAGTATTGCATTCTTTAGATAAAAATGTGAGCTTCAAACGGGAGTAAAAGTGAAGAATTAGTATATCAGTACATCACAATGCAATAAGGTGAATACGCTACCAAATGAGACAAAATCGTATACGAGAAGCTTCTCCTCCTTGGACTAGAAATAAGCACAAAGAGAAGCAACATTATAGTGGTGATTAACCCTCCCAATATTCTCCATGTGCTGTTCAAACTCCCATCTTCCCATGGCACATCTTTGAGCCACTTTACAACTACTGTCATTCCCCTTAATAAGTCGGCCTTATAGGATGTCCAATAAGATCCATTTCCAAGTACCCATGGTGAGACTCTCAACAAATCTTCAAGATAAAAACTGTCAAAGGTTGAGCCAGCTTCCAAGAAAACCAATTAATTTGATTTATCTCAATATGTTGTCGAATTGCTTAGTATTTAAAGATTTTTTTGCTATCCTTTCCTTCGCTATCTGACATTGCAATTGATAATACAGGTTTTGCTTCGCTATCTGACATTGCAATAAATAATACAGGTTGTCTTACAGGAAAGATTGTCTATTTACACATTACTTCCAAAACAAAGGAACAAAATCAGATGGTTACACCTATCACGTAAAAAAAAGAAAACAACAGAAATCTTACTCTAATTCTATATGGATCCAATTCAACTCATTCACTCAAAACACATACACTTGGGAAATTCGCCACTCACAAACAAGTGAATTGAAATTGGACCATTCAATTCTAATTGCAACCAAGCACAGGCTTAGTTAAGTTTCTTGAATTGATTAAGTTAATATATATGTTCACATGAATCTAAACTTGTTTATAAGTCTTCTTGATCAATAAACAACTAGTTAGTTTTTTTTGGTAAAGGATAATCAAACCTATTATAAGGGTCATTAATCTTGAAACTATAAATGCTATTTGGTTAAGCTATTCAATTACTTTAATTGATTTTAAATCACATTAATCATTAGATTAATGACATAAATTGATACTGAATTACTGATAGTGGGGATTTATTATTCTTATTTCTGTTTTGAATTCGGAATAGGGGGCGTTTGGTTTGCATTATTTTAAATTACGTATCTATCTTTCTTCTTCGTTTTTTTTAAACACACCCTCATATGTATCCCTCAAATTTCCAATTCTATATCTAATGTTAACTTCCTAACCACTATATTAGCTCTAATGGCTAATGATGTATCTATCATTACTCACTAATTTGATTACTTTCAAATTTGACTACTTAATAAATCAATTTTAAAGAGTTAAACTTAAGCTTCACATCTTCAACCAGACAATGTTAATAATATAAATCGATACTGATAGTGGAGGTTTTTTATTCTTATTCTCATTTCGATTCACTTTCAAAATATGTAAATACTCTTAAGTTATAAAAGGATGAGTGACAAATGAGGGCAATTGACTAGACAAGTTGTTGAGCAGACTTTTATACAAAGAACAATAAATCATTTTTGGTGACGATTTTTTTTTTAATTCGCATTCTAAATATCCGTGTACTTTTATTAAGGCACAAATTCAGACAATAATTTTGTCAATATCATTAAAAAGAAAAAGACAAAAATGTTTTCTAAATTGTTGCATATTATTTATTTTTAATATGGATGTAATCTAAATGTTATTTGTAAATCAATGGCATTATTTGAGCTTAGATTAAGTGATACAGCTTGGGTAATTAGAAGTTTGATGTGCATTTTTTTTGATAAATCATTATAAGTTCATTTTAAATCAATGTTTTTTTTGTTTTCTAAATCTTTGATTTTTTATTTTCTTTTTAAAATAAATCAAAAAAAGTAATCGATCGGTTTCTGAACGGCAAAAGTTTTTTGAGACATGTATTTATTTATTTTTCTTTTATTGCAATTTTTATTATTTCTTAGAATAAATTTGTACCTATAAATAATGGTAATTGATGTAATTTACTAGTCTAAAAGTCGATGCTCATCTTTCAAAATTGTGCCTGCAAATTTTCAAATATAATCATGTCTAAAAGAAAAAAAATTCTATAAATTTAACTAAAAAGTAAAAAATAAGAACTAAATTACAAAAAATATCACTATTGTACCATTTTTGTTAGATGAATAGGTGAATTGAAATCAAAAAACAAAAAATTAAAACTTTGGCCACCAAAATATCCTTTGATATTATGACATATAATCCTTGTACGGGGTTAATTATATACCTTTTTAGTTTGAAATAAAACAACAATTGAATGGTAAAGTTAAAATAATAATTTTTAGCATATCATATGATATAAAGTAGCATTATATTAAATAACGGGAACTATTAGGAGTGAATTGAAAACATACTTGCAAATATTTTGTCTTTGAAAAATTGATTTTCAAAGGATTAAAAAAGTGTAATCTTTAATAGTAATTGTAATGCATATTTTGATGCCCTCAGTTTTTAATTTTTTTAATAAGTAAAGATTTTTACTATAGCAAAACAACTTGATAGCAAATCATATTGTTATGCCAAATCTAAGGAGTTCAAGATATTCATTTCATTTATATGTGTTGACTTCTATATATGAAGGCCTGAGATAGGATGGAGAATAATACTCAAGTTGGTCCCATGGAGGTATGAGACTCCAAGCATGGATAACAAAGGATAACAAAGGAAAACACAATAAGAGATGTTGAAAATTTGATGCTGAGAGATTCTGTCACAGTTTATTATTTTGATAATATCTCTCTCATATTAGCTCAAAATTGAGTGATTCAAGTGGTATTGGAAAGCTAAGATTCAAGGCTACAACTTTGATGTTTTGTATTTTTTTCACATTCTACCGAGATCAAGGTGAAAAGTGGCTGAGAATGCGCACATTGCGACTGCGATGTCAGAATTTTTCCGTTTTTATGTTTTAATTATTTTGGACTTTTATTAAGTTGTTCCTTAGTTATTAAAGCTCAAGTATTCTGTATTTTTAGCCTAGTTTGATAGGGTTTTAATCATTTTTAATGTGTAAGCTAGGGTTTTGTTTGTGAGAGAAAATGATAAAATATTAATATTCCTATTTAATCATTTTTAATGTGTAAGCTAGGGTTTTGGTTGTCCACCATTGATATAAAATTAATATTAATATTCCTATTTATTTCTTTATAAATTGATAAAATATTTTTAATGTTCAAAGTCAAACAAGAGTGAAAGAATTTGAGAGAAAATGAAATTTATAAATTAAAAAGTATAGAAAATTATATAATGGGAAATGAAAAGTTTCTTTTTTTTTAATTTAAAATATTTTTTTTTTACATGAGAATCTAAGAATACCACCATCATGTGATTTTATAATTTATAGTAGTAAGCATCTAATTGTGGAATGAACTTTAACAAATTTCAATTAAACTAACTAAACATGTGAATAATATGAATGATAATCGTAGATCATTTCTTTAATGAAATATTTAACCAACAAACACACTTAAGAATAGAAATAGAAATGATTGAATGAGACACCAGTCTCTGACGCAAGAAATAGGGATGAGCATCACCTTGTAATTCGGTTAATTCAACTTTCTCCATTTCAAAATGTTTGACCGAACTAAAATCGAAAATCTAACAAATCAAAACCGAAAAACCAAATTCAAATTTGGCATGTTCATTTTGATTTTCAATTTTGTTCATTATTTTTGATAATATATTTTCTTTAAATTGTTGGACTAATGGAATACCTTATTAATTAAAAAAATAAATTTATCACAAAAAAGTTATGTATAATATTGTGTAATTATATATAATTTATTGATTAAATATATTCATACAATATGTATAATATTAATTATTTAGCAATTCGGTTAATTCGGTCACAGAATAACCGAATCAAACTGAAATTGAAATGAATTTGGTGTGTTTGATTAACCGAACTCAAAATAACAAAAATCACAACTGAACTAAAAATTAATTAATTAAATTTGGTTAAACTAATAATCAAACTGAAATCGAATTCAAATAACCAAATTGAATTCGGTTCGATTGATTTGGTCGATTTTTGCTCAATTCTAGCAAGAAATATATCCATTTTGACATATACATGAAACAAATGCAAATTTCAAAATATTAGGTCAAAGAAAAGTACTACATTGTGATTGTGGCACGAGATTAAAGCAAATATGTATTGTTCAGTTTTTAGTGACATCTAAAATAGTTTTTTAACCAAAGATGTAGAAAGGATTGTGCATGCATGTGTATATTCATTGAGAAAAACAGGCTTTTTGTGCTCTTTTGTGAATGTGATATGAAATATTTTGATTTGTTTCTTGAATTGATTAAGTTAATATGTCTCTTCACATGAATTTGAACTTGCTTAAAATTTGTCTCCATCAATAAACACCTAGCCAGTTGTTTATTTAAAACTCATTAATCACAATCAATATTAATGAGGGTAGATATGGAAAACCTTGACAAATGATATATTTGGAATATGAAGTTTGGTAATTTGCCAAGAAAGTTGGGTCATGACATCATCCAAGTACAATTTTTATTATAAATATTACTTGTGTGCAATTAAAGGAGGGGTTGGTCCTTATTATTTACAAAAGGTTAAATTATCATTATTGCCAATACTGATTTGGGCATCGGAATGATCTCTCCACAACTACCTGGGGACTTTTCACTAACGCCATATTTAGTGGAGTTTGAGCCATATGGAGCTGAGGCATTTATGTGGTTTCTTCAATTTTGTTGATATATAGTTCATGCTGAGCTGAGTAGCTGGGCTATCTTGAGGTGAGGCAAAATTCGACATATCTCGATTTGAGCTTTCTATATAATGCTAAATTAAGGAGGTGGCACCTTTTTAGTAAGAGGTGCAATAACATATCCTACTCCAACTGGTCAGGCATAACGAGGTAGGTTGATTCATGGCATATAGACCTAAGTAGACACTTACTTTTATGACAAGTTGGGGAGTTAGTATCTTTTTGGAAGATACACAGTAAGACCTCAAATTCCAGAAGGATTGATCATTTGGAAGTGCGATGAACTTTATTGTTGTCCTATCATATCAACCTCACGTCGGTCTTTTCTAAGGTGAAGTCAATTAGAAGGTGTCCCTACCTGGGATCCTCTTGTCATTTCTCAAGTGAAGTCATTTGTAATGTGTTATCACATAGGAGTCTTTTCCTACTTAGGAATGTTTTTATTTTATGGTAAACTAAGGAGTTAGACATTTTTTGGGATGAACTATAAAATCACCTTTCCTCACAAAGAGAATAAATTTCTTAGATACATCAGTTAAGGAGTTGAGCCTTTGATGAGGTAAGGATTATATTATTAGCTTGACCTCCCAAAAAGGACAATTTCTTGACTTCATTATTGGAGCCGTCTATGGGGAGCGCAACAAAAAATGACCGTCATGATTCATTGGAGTGTTAATAACTTAATAGGGGGCTACTTGTTAAAAATATATGGAGTGTTAATAACTTTATACCTGGAGTTTATAACTCTCTACTGAAATTCATAACTCCCTACTGGAGTTCATAATCTCTACTGGAGTTTATAAAACTCAACTATTTATTAAAACTATATGTAGTGTTAATAGCTCCATACATGAAGTTCATAACTCCCTAAATTTTATAGAACTCCACTATTTATTAAAAATATATGAGTGTTAATAACTCCATACCTGGATTTTGTAACTCCTTATTGAATTTTACAACTCTGACAAGCTCGTCGTTAACCTTGCAATTTTTCCTCTAAACTAACGTAGTAGTGATGAGTGGGGATCGTATCCATAGGGAAGGGAGAATTGGTTCAAGAATTCGAAGTGTTTCTCAAAATGTGTTGCAGATTGCACAGTATCAAGACTCAGTAAAATAAGAGAAGTACTCAAAACTCAAAATAGTAGAACACTTGCGAGAACACAAATAGAAATAACGAGAATTCAAACAGATGTCCTAGAGTTTATGAATCAGACTATTGTGAACTCAATACGACTGCTATGCACTTGACCTCATGTAAATCTAATTAGGAGGAGACGATTGTTGCCTAGAAGGCTAGGAAACACTCAGCATGACGACCAAAGTATCCCTTATACTCCTTAACATTTCACTTTTTCCATGTTGAGGCCTAAGCAAAATGGATACTAACCGCAACATCTCGACTTCATGTTTCTAGCTATTAATCGTGCGATTCCCCAAGTCTCCCATGGCGAGGCCTAACTTGAGTGTCTAATATTAAGCTAGCTTCACAAAGTCATCCTTCACCTAATTCTTAAGACTCAACGACCTCCGATTAGCATGACGACCACATCTCGGATCGTGTACAAAGTAAAACAGGCGAAGGAACTCCATAGTCATACAACACGTCCATTGTTCATGCAAATTCCACTGTTAATGGTGAATCAAACCTTGAACTGGCATGGCGACCTCAATCGAAGTGCAATTCAACCAAACACAAGTGAAATTATTATAAACTTCTCAGATTTCAACAATTAAAAACATGTATGAACTCTTCCGTAGAGATTAGGTCAATTGCATAACTTTTAACGGTTCAAATTCACAGTTATCCGATCAAAACCCTAGGACATCAAAGATCTAGCCGAGATTCTTCATTTCAAATTCACGATCAATATTTAACTTTAAGCAATTCATCATCAATAATTGAAAAGATTATACCGAATAACTTGCTTCGTCGGCTTCAATTCTCAAGTGAATTACAACGTTCGAATCAAATTCTCAATCGGAATTGAAGTTGAAGATCGATCGGAGAAGATAGAAATTCTAGTGAGAGAAAGTAGAGAGAGATAATTTCCCGCTCCCAAAAATCAAAAGATAGTTATCAATTCTAGCATATTCGTCTATCCCCCCTCCCATCCTTTTTAACTAATTCCTCTATATATAGAGGTTACAAAACGTAAACAATACGCAATCGCGAAATGCCTATTTTGTTACAAGAGAATCATAGCATTTAACGGAAAATTTCAAGAAAATCGTTTCAATCAAACTCCCAGAACGCTCCTTTAAGCTTAGACTTCAGCTCCTTCATCAGCTTCCCAGCGCCTTCAACCCAATGCTCACACGCCTTCAGCATCTTACACACGTCTTTGGGCCACAGATTACCACGCCTTCCCTGCTCCCTGCATTCATAGTCAAAAACAACAACTCAACACTTTACCAAATTGGACAATACAAACAAAATCTCATACAAAGAATGCACACACTGGCCATAATTGGCGAGACCTCTCTAAGAGGTCTCGCCTCTTGACCCATTAACACGGCGAGGCCTCTCTAAGAGGTCTCACCTCTTGGCTCATTATCACGGCGAGACCTTTCTAAGAGGTCTCGCCCTTTATTACACAAACCGGTGAGACCTTTTAGAGAGATCTCGCCATGATCCTTCTATTCCCACGAGACCTCTCTAAGAGGTCTCGTCCCTATGGTGCATAGTGTGCGAGTGTATCGTGAGGTATGTGCAAATGAGTGAAGTGTTGTGAGTGTTGTGGAGTAAGGGTGAGTGTGAGTGTGTGAAGTGAAGAAGTAATATAATGTGAAAGTAAAGTGTTGTGAGTGAATTGTCAAATGTTGTGAATGATTCTTGCCATGTAGTGCCTATGAAATATGCATGAATGTGCAATTGTATTGTGCCCGAGTGATGTGTGAGGTGTGAGGGTGCACATGAGTATGAATGGTATAGTGCTATGCGTGTGTGCAAGAATGAGTATTAGTGAAATGTAAAGAAGAGTGAAATTTTTGCAAAGTGAAATGTGCATGAGTGTGTAAGCTCACCGCACATTCGTGCGGCGAGGTGTGTGAGCTCGCCGCATGATGCATGTGGCGAGGTGCGAGTGTTTGGTGAGTGTTACGCGCAAGTGCGCTCTCGCCGCACGAGCTGTCGGCGAGGTGAGCGTGTGTGCAGCGTAAGTGTAGTGAGCTCGCCTCACAAGCTGTGCGGCGAGGTGAGAGTGTGTGCGTGAGTGCGCAAGGATGACCATTCCAGCAAAACAAGCTACCTCTAGGCACACTACGTGTATCCTGACCTCTGAATTGACCTTGGTGATGCACATAAGATTTTAGCTCTTCCTTTTAGCTTTCCATTGGTTCAAGAATCAGCACCATTGGATACCTGTGGCTCAAGATATTCACATTTTACCAAACTGTGGCAAAGATTCCAACACGAAAACCCTAGAAACAACAATCATAAAGAAGCCCTCGTTTCTCATAGTTACACATAGAATTAGAAACAAGTCAAAACATGAGAAATGAAGTACACTCAAATACTTTCCAGAACATCCAAGATCTCCTCATTTAGATTAAAAGTGAAGGAGTTACACTCAAAACAAGTTGCACAACAATTCTGCCCAAAACCCTAATTCAACCGAATAAGCATTTAAGCAATTTTTAGGGTTTCCTTAATTTTCCATCTAGATATATATTACTCCATTTCATCATCATTTTTGCCCTTTTTGCACACTTGAACATTCCCAAATTGCAAACCACATGCATGCATAAAATGGCACAAATCACTACACAATTTGCATGAAATTCAAGGCAAAAGCCAAGAAATATACACTTATTAGTTGGTCTAAAACCAACTCATCAAATTCCCCCACACTTGAGCTTTTGCTTGTCCCCAAGCAAACTTACACCTCACAACCACTTAACACTAGACCTCGCTCCTCTGTCCAACTCGTTCTCCTTTGAGTTCATCAAAAACAATCTTGTTTTTCATGCACTAAACTTACACCAAGTCCTTGACTCCAAACCATCCAATCTCAGCACAAATTATCAACCAAGGCACGATGAATGAAGACCAAAATGTCTTGCGTGCAAGTGTGTGCTGAGGAATACTGGTCCATCTGTTCTCTATGCATGCATTACCCCATTTGTTCCAAAACATCTCCTTACATGAACAATCACAATATCCACACACAAGACCTCATAGTCACACAAGATCAATGGACGCACATTGGTGCTTCTCTTAATTGATTTCATTTGCTTTTGCACTTTGGTGCTTTTACTTTACTACACACATTGGTGTGCTTGCCTGGGTTTTATGGCTTCTTTTTCCCTTTAGCTGCCTGGGTTTTATGGCTATTTTGTCCCAATTAAACTTGTCCAGGGTATTTTGGCTTTTCATTCCCAATTGCCAAAGGCTTTTTCTCTATATCCTTTCTTGTGTGACTAAAAATTCCTGGATGTCTTTAAGGGACTATGTATGCTAGAGCATCCCAAAACAATGAAGTAATACATATCAACAAGAAAAAAATTGAACTAGTTTCCTCCTATGTCCAAGAACATGTTTTGCAAGGCATATCTATCTTACTTTAACGTGATGCCTTGGTTAACAAAATACACCGATTCTATCAAGTTTGGAATCAAGGAAAAACAATTTTCGCATGCAAAACAAAAGTAGAACATTTTTGATGAACTACAAACTTTGAACATAGCTTAACAGAGGAGCAGAAGCATAGTACACAGTGTCCATTCTTCTTCTTCTACTTGCTACTCACAACACATTCCTAAGCACTCTAAACATTTTATTCAAGCCTCAAATACAATGACTCATACTAGCACACTAAAAGTTCACTAAAACAAAGCACACCCTAGGACTCAGATTCCATGCTCTTCCCCCTACTCACGAAACTTACTTCACAGAGCTTCAAGAACTTCAACAATTCACATCACAACTTCAAAGAACTTGCCAACAATTTCAACACCAAACTCATAACCACTGCACAACACACGAAATATCTTCAAGAATCTGACCCCCCATCATCAATACAAAACACCCACATGCTTGCTAAAAAAAAATTAACCAACCCACCTTGCAGCAAATCTCAACAACCATAGAAATAACAATCACAACAACCAATCATGAAGCACCAAACATACCAGCCAATAACACATTGTCCACCCCCCCACACTTGAAATAGACATTGTCCACAATGTAAAAGTCTAAGAAGGAGGGGCTCCCTAGGAAGATGATGGTGCTGAGGAAGAAGGAGATGAAAAAGAAGCTGTCGTTGAAAACGAAGGAGCACCAAAAGGCCGTGCCACATAATGAAAAGGAGCATGAATCGGTCATCCCAAAGGCTGTCCAGAATCGATCAATGGGATCCTTGTTGCAGGCATAAAATCAGGATTCGGTATGAAAGTGGGAGTTTGAGGCATTGGAGATATTTGGCCAAATGTTGGCAACGGATTAAGTGCAGGCATTGCCGGAACTCCAGGTGGAAGTTCATGTACGAATCCACTAATGACGTCACATGACAAATTAGGGATCCGATACTGTCACGCCCCAAATCCGGCATGGCACGGCCACACTCTTGAAAACTGACTCCAAAAGCGCGAAGCCTCCTGTTCACAAATTTACTGTACCAACAATATATGTATATACACATATACTTTAGGCCACACATTATCTTATATGATAATCAATATGTACATTCTCTAATACGCCACAATATAAACATCACATTCAAACCTACAACACACCACACCATATACATTTCCTTATAAAACATCTTGAACTCTATATGCATCAAAATCGAGATCTAATACTAAAATATCATTCAATCCAAAACTTCTATTACAAATTCCTATTATAACTACAAAACTATAAACATCATTACAATAAGCATCCCTTCATAGTTACAAAATCCACAATAATGGCTTTCTTCACTTTCAATCATCCACAAAACCTTTACGGGAAACCTTAGAATCTGCAAAACATAATAACATTCGTGGTATGAGCATACACTATGCCCAGTAAGTAATTAAGACATTCCTTTATTGGATTGAGCATTATATATATATATATATATATATATAATATATTTTCTCAAAACATTGTTTCACACATGAAAACCAACATTTGGAAGTGTTTCAACTCAAAACACTCACACATACATATACATAGCAATGGCATCATCATTTATCAAACATTCTCAAGTACGTTGAGTACTTGTCATCATTTATCATTTAGCTCATGTATAGTTCAATTCACTTTTGGTACAATAACTGGATCCAGTCCTAGCTTTTACCCCGCTAGGTGGGTCATTACAATAGGTTCCTAGATTTAACCCCGCTAGGTGAGTCATAACAATAAGTTGGAACATGTTCCTACCAATCGTTCATTAAACATTCAAGAGCTCAAAACAATTCAATTCATTTAAATCATTTCACAAAATGATTTACCTTCACAAAAGCCACTGCATACATTTCATAGTCATCAAATTGCAATCTAATCATGCTCAAACCATTTTAAGATACGAACCTAATCAACTTCCATAATAAATTTCATCAAAAGCTTTATAAAACATAAAGGAATATCAAACCACTTACCTCAAGCCAATATCCGATATAGCACTTGATTTAGGATTTTCACCACTTATTCAATTCTCTTTCCTATAAAACATATACATATAACAAAAGAACAATCAAATGGAGCCTATTAACTCTTAAACACCATTCTTAACCCAAGAACACTTCATTTCCTTAAAATTCTCAAATTCATTTATATATTACTCTCTTAAACTTCCTTCTACAAAATATCATCATGAATTGACTTAAACCTATCAATACATGTTCTATACTTAATCAAAGGAAAGTTAAAATCCTTAGCTAAGTGTTCTTGAGCATATGGAATCAAAACCCATTTCCTATTATAGCAAAATTCCAAACCCTTACTATTCTAGGGCAATAAATAAGGAGATTAATCATGGATAAGTAAACTAGAGAGTTTCCTTACCTCATGTAGAGTGAAATAAGAATTGAGCTTGTTCTTCTTCAATCAAGCCCTTCCTCTTACTGCCCTAAATGGAGAGAAAATGGGGAATGAAAATGGAAGAAGAAGCTGAACTTCAGCCTAAGGAACAAATGGGTTTTAAGACCCATTTGTCAATTTTTGCCAAATAGCCCCTGAACTTTTGCTTATTTATGAAATGGTCCCTAAATTTGGTTGTGGGTATTATATTCTACCCTCTTTATAGAAAGTTTCGGCCTCGAAACTTAACGTACCTTGTTCTTCAAACGAGTGTGGATATTTTTCTTTTACCTCCTCTTCCAACTCCCAAGTTGACTCACGAGGGGTGTGAATACAATCAAACAAATCATCCCATTTTCAAATTCTCAACTCTGCCCTAAATTTTCATCAAGACTCACGTGTGGTCAAGCCACCAAAAACTCAGTTCATATTCATCAAGCATATCTCACACGATACGCTCTTCCCACATAATTAGGCAAACAATTGAATCCATTGAACATCCATATAGGAAATTCAATTTCAAGGGAGTTAAGCTTCAGCCATGTACTGTCAATGCATAAGTCTTGCATGCCTAGTCCATATTTATTCCCATGAATTCAACATACAAGATTTGGGAGCAAAATAATTGTCCACAGAAACATGAATGGAGGCCCATTCCATGAATTCCATTTTAAAACATAAGTAAGACAAACCGCACCATAAACTATTACATGCTCATGCATAAGAATCTTGTTAATCCTTAATCTAATAAAACCTTCACAATTCATCATGATTCCCAATGAAACTCATTCTTTCCTTTCGCATGTGATGGGAACGAATCGGATAAATTTAGGTTTGGTACCCAACAAATCTAAACTTAAAACCCACAATGTATTAAGTTTTATACATCCTCAAAATTTGAAATGAAAGTATTTAAATTAATCTCCGATCATGGTCATAAAAGTTGTAACTAGTTCCAACTTTGCCAACGTGGTTTCAAATGGCTAAACCTTTATAGCCAAGACTCAAATAACGTAAAACCAAAACTATATGGAACTAGATTTTAAATAGTAAAACTTTTATGTTTTACTCAGTTCCAAGTTATGCACACAACTAAGTCGAAAATCAGTTTGAAATCGACAGGTATGCAACTCTAAACTTCAGTCCATGCTTCCTTTAAGCATAATACCGAGTAGGTTGAAGGTATAAGTATCAAAATCCACATAGCATAATAAAATTCTGTAGCCCAACTAGTCCTATAACAACAACACAGTCCCTTCAAATGTATACACAAAAGACATCTATGAATTTGGGGAATATCTTTCCTAAGCAAAACAAAAATAAAGGTACCACAAATTTCAAACCACGAGTTTTCTCTTTTTTTTTTTTAAATGCAACATTCAATTTGCACATGAAGGAGATTCTATCCAACCTCTACATAAACATGTTATGCAAAGTAACTAAAATCTCACCTAACTTATAGAAGGTTGCAGCTAAAGCATATATTCAGTTATGCTTAACGATATTTCACTCACTAAAACTTTATCACTATGCTTTAAAAAGAATTTTACTCACAATGTTCTCTTTCAAACATAAATGGACAATCAATTTAATCCCTTGAAGTTTCAAATACGAAATTTTGTTTCAACATAATTAAGTTTCATTCATGTACTTCCAATGGACGAGTCACGCATGACTCAATCTATATATGAATTCAACGCATAAGATTGGGGAGTAAGAATAAATGTCCATAGGCAACCTTCTTAAACACCAATAGCCATATTTGATCATATCTCTAAGCCACTATATGCTTCCTCCAAATTCTATATTCTTCCTTGACATATACTTTAATGTGCAAAAGTCGTTTCTTTCATTGTTATCCTTTTAACTCTCATTCATTCTTCAAAAATCTCCCAAATACGTAGATCTATTACACTATCAAATTGTTGCACATTGACTAGTTCACATAGCATTCTATATCTCATGGTGGGAATTTCTCTTAAGGGTGTAATAACGACTTCTTACCATTTAGATCATAATACTAGCAAAGAAATATTAAAAATGTATGTCAATACTCTATTCTTCAATTTAAAATAATGAATCATCCATCCATCATAAGCTATATCATACTTATATTCCCATGAGAGACTTCTAATTCAGGCCGTAATATTTAATCTTATATATTCCATCCACACACTAATTCCAATAAATCTTTTGTGCCTCATATGTAAACACCGATAATTTCCTATTGAAAAATGCCATTGAACACTTTGTTTTTCAAATCTCAGCATCCAATGTTCATCTTGACTCCCAAATAAATTTCCTTATGTAAGGTAGGTAACACCAATTTTTCTCAACAATCAATTCTCATTGGCATTTCAATTGAACAAATAGAATAATAAAATAAAAAAATAATCATTCTCTAGTAATTCTTAATACTAGCATTGACTTAGTTTATAGCATATAATGATCATGAAAATCTTAAAACCTCCTAAAACAAACTCTTATCTTTATGCTTGCTTCATTGTCTTTTTCCCACATCACTAACAACTTTTCCAATATATCGATTCACTCCAACAAGAACCTATAAAGTTTACCAAGTCATGAAGGAAATTCTATGAGAATGATCAAATTCACCATAGTAAGTCAACCACAAATTTTAAATCCCGTACACATCCATATTCTAATATAAATTAGCTAAGAAAATATGCCTTAAACATTAATTTACAAATTAAATACAACCCCAGAAAGTAAATCCATTTTCTTCAAGAACTTAAGTCAATTAAGTTACAAAATCCAAAACTCACCCACAGTGATCTTTCTATTAGTTATGGGCTAAGGAGTACGAGTATTCAAAGATTCATCCTTATTTACTCCGGCATCTTCACTATTACCATTCACATGGCTTTTCACTATCACAATGTTGGGATTCTCGTTACTTTCCCTATTTTATGCCATAATCCTATCACAAAAGATCAACCAAATATTCATTTCATATGAGCATTGGAAGAGAGAAAGAGAAGGAAAGAAAAACAAAAACAATAATGTTTCTAGCAAGTACGATATTCGTGAGACCTAAAGTCTTAAAATGAAGCTCAAAAGGAGTAGTATAATGTAAGAAACACAGTTGTACAATTGCACAATTGAGTTGGAAAACAAAAATTAAAAATGAGTTCAGAACAGATAGGATCGGACGACCTCTCTAAACTTTCGAACGTCCGAAAGTTAGGTTCGGACGACCCCTTTGGTGAACTGGTCGTCCGAAAGTGTCGTCCGGAAGTTTTATGAAAATGCATCAATTCTGAAAAATAGGTTCGGACGGTGCAGGGGAGTTTCGGACGTCCGAAACTTAGGATCGGACGACCCCTCAGAGTTTCGGCCGTCCGAAAATGTCGTGACCAATTTAACATGCTTCCAGTTGAATGGGTTCGGACGACCCTAAGGGTCCGAAATGACCGTCCGAAACTCCGTTTTTCAACCTACACTTCCTTTTCAAACTATCATGAAATCTATACACCAAAATCAATAAAACATCGTTCCAACAACCCAAAACATCCATTACAATTCACTTTACTTATTCACACAACTATAAACATCATTACACTAAGAATCTTTTACTATATCCAAAAGAAGGAACGAGAATGATTCAACATTAACCATTCTAATATAAGTTGACGTTTCCCCTCTTATATACACACATTGTTATCGACTTACTCTCTGATACCACTAAATGTCACGCCCCAAATCCGGCATTGCACGGCCACACTCTTGGAGACTGACTCCAAAAGTGCGAAGCCTCCTGTTCATAAATTTACTGTACCAACAATATATGTATATACACATATACTTTAGGCCACACATTATCTTATATGATAATCAATATGTACATTCTCTAATACGCCACAATATAAACATCACATTCAAATCTACAACACACCACACCATATGTACGATTTATACTAAAGACTTCACTTACATCCACCATATACATTTCCTTATAAAAAATCTTGAACTCTATATGCATCAAAATCGAGATCTAATACTCCAATATCATTCAATCCAAAACTTCTATTACAAATTCCTATTATAACTACAAAACTATAAACATCATTACAATAAGCATCCCTTCATAGTTACAAAATCCACAATAATGGCTTTCTTCACTTTCAATCATCCACAAAACCTGTACGGGAAACCTTAGAATCTGCAAAACATAATAACATTCGTGGTATGAGCATACACTATGCCCAGTAAGTAATTAAGACATTCCTTTATTGGATTGAGCATTATATATATATATATATATAATATATATTTTCTCAAAACATTGTTTCACACATGAAAACCAACATTTGGAAGTGTTTCAACTCAAAACACTCACACATACATATACATAGCAATGGCATCATCATTTATCAAACATTCTCAAGTACGTTGAGTACTTGTCATCATTTATCATTTAGCTCATGAACAGTTCAATTCACTTTTGGTACAATAACTGGATCCAGTCCTAGCTTTTACCCCGCTAGGTGGGTCATTACAATAGGTTCCTAGCTTTAACCGTGCTAGGTGGGTCATAACAATAAGTTGGAACATGTTCCTACCAATCGTTCATTAAACATTCAAGAGCTCAAAACAATTCAATTCATTTAAATCATTTCACAAAATGATTTACCTTCACAAAAGCCACTGCATACAATTCATAGTCATCAAATTGCAATCTAATCATGCTCAAACCATTTTAAGAAACAAACATAATCAACTTTCATAATAAATTTCATCAAAAGCTTTATAAAACATAGAGGAATATCAAACCACTTACCTTAAGCCAATATCCGATATAGCACTTGATTTAGAATTTTCACCACTTATTCAATTCTCTTTCCTATAAAACATATACATATAACAAAAGAACAATCAAATGGAGCCTATTAACTCTTAAACACCATTCTTAACCCAAGAACACTTCATTTCCTTAAAATTTTCAAATTCATTTATATATTACTCTCTTAAACTTCCTTCTACAAAATATCATCATAAATTGACTTAAACCTATCAATACATATTCTATACTTAATCAAAGGAAATTTAAAATCCTTAGCTAAGTGTTCTTGAGCATATGGAATCAAAACCCATTTCCTATTATAGCAAAATTTCAAACCCTTACTATTCTAGGGCAATAAATAAGGAGATTAATCATGGATAAGTAAACTAGAGAGTTTCCTTACCTCATGTAGAGTGAAATAAGAGTGAGAATTGAGCTTGTTCTTCTTCAATCAAGCCTTTCCTCTTACTGCCCTAAATGGAGAGAAAATGGGGAATAAAAATGGAAGAAGAAGCTGAACTTCAGCTTAAGGAACAAATGGGTTTTAAGACCCATTTGTCAATTTTTGCCAAATAGTCCCTGAACTTTTGCTTTTTTATGAAATGGTCCCTAAATTTGGTTGTAGGTATTATAGATACCCAGCTAGCTATGCGGAAGTCGGAGTTGGTTTTGGAGGACCCGAATCAGAATGGTAGTAGACAGCCATCTTATTGCACTTATCTAGCTCCAGCTACATTTTCACTTGCCTGTGATATAATACCTCGAATTGTTGTTGAGCTACAGAAGACATGTCATCCAACTTTTCCATCATATTAGAAGAGTGTGAAGACCAATCTTGATGAGTGTCATTCATTCGCTCATTCATCCCTTCTAGCCTCTCATCCAATTGTTGAAAGCGAGTGTGCACAGAATGTTGGAAATCTTGCAATGCTCCTTGAAAAGAACTGAAATCATACAGCTGAAGTTCTTCACTTGCTTCAGAAGGTAAAGGGTTAGACTTGCTCCGAAACTTCTCAGACCCTGCTTTCCTTGCTTTCTTCATTTTCTCTTCCATTTTCGGATACTTGATATAGAGTGGAGTACCAATCGGGCCTGGATTCCGTCGCCACTCTCCAACTTCTGTGTCCACCCCTTGAGCCAGACAAATTTCCTCAATCAGAACTGGGAAGTACAGAGCTGCACCATCCATTTCAATCCCGGATTGTAAACTTAAAAGAATTATGCGCCCAACATCAATAGCTCTTCGCCCATGGATAGCTGATATTAAGTACAACCGATTGCGTAACACTTCGGTTGATTGCGAACTCGGCATAAGACGTGACAGAACAAACAAAATCCAGACCTTGACCACTCCCCATGAAGATGCTTGCGATCACCCATTCTGTTTAGTTCCCAAGTCGCTCCAGGCAAAGCAAGCTCCTCAGTCAAAACATGGTCGCACTCGTCATCTTCTGGGAATGGCAAAGGATCATGAGAAAAGGTTGGAGTACCAAGATGATTATTAATAATTTCGCTTGTGAGCTGCACCCATTTACCCCTCACATAAAATTCCCCAGCCGTATTTGGATACTTAGCATTAGCATAGAACTTCCTTGCCAGACTAGCATTACAGTGCCCCAGAGCACTCGTGAGCTTTTGATCAAAACAGTGAAACTGCATCAACTCCTAAAACTGGCCTTCCTCCACCGTGAATGCTCTCTCCAGGTGTAGCATCTTCATACCGATCCCTTGTTCCCATCGTTTTTGAGCTCTTTTGTCTACAAACACTGATGGTTCACCAGCTTGATCGGACGAACCCTTCATCTTCTTCGGAGTTGTAGCTTGCATTGTGTATTACGGAGGGTCCTCAAACAATGGCAAATCCTCGTCTGGACAATAATCAGAATCAGAGTCAACAAGTGGTTTTTGAGCTTTGCTTTTTCCTTTCTTCGAAGTAGAAGCCTTCTGTGAAGTCGAATCTTTCTTGGGTGCCATACCTGCCAACCACCAAAATCCATTCAGCCATATCCAACTTCATGCAAACAATATCCACAAAAATTTGAACGTTGAAATGTAACATGATGCCCCAACATCCATTTCCACAAATAAGCACATATATGAAAACTCTCCAACCACAAGAACTATCTCAGTAAAACATTGCAACTTTGATTACAAGGTAGAATTTTTAAGATAAAACATCGTAGCAACAAACCTCAAGGAAAAATGAAACAATTACTCAAAGCAGAATTTCAGATTTTCATGTTCCACACATCTAAGACAATAAAATGCCAACAAGGATGATTTAGCAAAATTTCCAAACATTAAAGTTGAAGAACTTAAACTTGGCTAACTCTCAGAACTGGAACCACTCCATTTGGACAAGAAATGACCAAGTTATAGTCTTATTACTACCGAAATGTAAGCTGGGCAGATTGCTCGTTAATTTCAGCTTGGATCCTTATGGAAATGTGCACAATCTTTATTCAACAAATTCGAATTTGCCAAAACGTAAAACTGAAAATTTGAAGAACAATCTCTTATCTAAATGTGGGGACAAGAATCACCCCATTTGGACTAAAAAGGAGCAAGTTAAGGCCAAAATACCGAAACATACCAAGCAGGGCGTAACCAAAAATCTTCATACCACAACATCAATGTGAATACTGCCTTGTCTTCGGAATTAAACTACATTCCAGTCAAAATTGGCAAAAGTACGCAACATGAAAAATGTAGCCCAACCTCTTAAATAAATTTCCCAACTGGAATCAACTCATTTGGACATACCATGCTCAAGTTATAGCCAATTTATAGAAATGTGGCAAAGCTGAACACTTTTAATTAGTCATTCACAATTACTCCCCCACACTTGGCATGCATCTATTCTTGAGTAAGCTCTAATTCATCATCTCATAAAGCAAAAATACCCATCTTCTACCCTCTTAAACTTCTTGCCATCAAGCATAAATTTACTCACTAATGTATGAATATTCAGAGAGTTAAAAGAGGAGTAACCGGGCATACCTTCTTGGTGAATTAACCGAAAATGCACTTGAAGCAAAGAGAATTTTGATATTCACTCTTGAGCAATGCCGAATTCTTAACAAGCCTGCTAGTTATGATCTTGTAAAGTAAACAAGAATGTGCATTTATAGAATCAATATAGCCATGCACATGTTTCGGTCAACACAACATACTTGTTCCCAACAACCATATAAGACATTAACAACAAGACACAAGTGGGGCCATTTTCATTCAATGCAAATGAACACTTATCTTCCTAGCTACCTATTCGTGAACATACACCCACATAGCATAACAATCCAAACCGACATTTCAGCATTATGTATTCAAGGCATGTGAACTTGTAATTATATTAGCTACCAACCGAGACAAGTTATTCACATGTCACAAGGAGCCAAAAAAATGGATTTCAGCTTTATGAACTCAGTGATATTTCAACTTTATGAATTCACATGTCAATGTCAATTCTCTAAAATGATGTCCACTCCTTCTTACTTGCAAATATGCCCATGAAAAGCAAAAACCACATGTAGCAAAAACACCCATTAACCTCACATTTTAAGCTAAGTAAAACCCTAACGTTTCAAGCTAAATTTACACTACTAAGACAAAACCTATTAACTAATAAATTCGAACACTAAGAAACAACCTTCACAATTCACAACATAGCTACGATACTAATAAACTCATCTTAACAACACACTATGAACTCATATGAACAACCTCAATATCATCACTCATCCCCCCACACTTGTATAAAGTCACGGTCCCCGAGACAGAGAAAAAAGAAAATAGAATAAAAGAACCTGGCCTTTTACAATCCCCGAGAGAATCTTGCTACCCTTTCCTCCTCCAGATAACTAGGCCATTGAGGTGTCCCCATGAGGCCAAGAGGATTTTGAGGATTGGCGTTGGAAGAAATGTTAATGCCCTTATTTCGAACCATAGCTGTGAGCAGAGCGGAAAAAATCATCAGGGCAAATTCATTCCGTTGTGCCTTCCTGATGTACCTGAGCATTAATTTTCCAATGTCAATCGAGAAATTATGCTGAATAGCATAAATCAAAAGAACACGTTCCTTCGATGCTATAATGGTACGATGAGTAGGCAAAATCTTAGAGTTGATAAACAACAACCACATTTTTGCCTCCGCTGTCAGCTCACTTGTGGGAACATATAATGCTTGATTCCTAGCATTTCGCACCCAAGTAGCACCAGGCAATGCCACAGCAGCCAATAACTGATCAGTGTTCTCCGCCCGCACCAACCGACTGCAAGTATCACCAGGGTAATCGGGGAGAAGAAAATACAAGTTAATGCTGTGGCGATCGACTTTCAAATGCTTTCCTCACACAAACACTGAGTGGGCACTATTAGCACGTGAATTAGCATAGAATTCTCGAACTATCTCCAGGTTCACAGCAACAGATGCTCTGGCGAAATGAGCCCAAGAATGCCTCATAATCAATTCTTCAAATCTATAGGAAGGGTCCTCAAATGGTCTTTCAGTAATGATTTCTCTGTTGAGGGAGCTAGTGTATAGACTCTCAGCATGAATATTAACAAATTGGGGTGAGTTAGCTGGTTCATAATCAATCACCGTATCCTCATCGGCTGAAGAAGAAGAAGATGAAGATGAAGTAGTGCCCGGATCATCACTGAATATTGCATACTCATAAGGATTATGGTAAGAGTAAGCCATCACCTCAGGAAGAAGAACCACTATCAAAGATTTAGCATTAGTAAACAAGAGATCAGGCAATATATAAAGGATGTGCAACCCATAATATCTCTATGCTAGCTATCAAACAAGCACATGTGAATGAAACCTGAAAACAAAACAGACATACGGACAATATAGGCAATAAAGGACCATTCTCCTTATGTCATAACTTGTTACCTCCTTCACTCAATTATTGGAATCTTACAAGCCAATCATGCACATCAAGTTCACGGGTCTAGCATCAAGATTTACCATAAATGTAGTTACCTTGGTTGTAGAAAATGTGGAATTCAACTTACCCTGGTTGAGTGAATAGCTAAGATTCATTACATGCCTTCATCATCGATTACCATAATCCCTCTGATAATCTCCCAGTAGCGCTTGGTTTACGGTCCACAGCCCGATCATGCTCCTTGGCTCATTGTGAAGGTAAAGGATCATCCAAGAAAAGTTCATGGGGAGCTTGTGCTAGATTAGCGATGCCTTTGTCCTGAGAAGTCAAGTATGGTTTAAGCCTGTGACCATTCACTTTCCATGTGTTACCATTTTTATCATTTTGGATCTCCACAACACCATATGGCTTCACATTGATAACTCGAAATGGGCCACTCCATCGTGACATCAATTTCCCAGGGAAAAGCCTTAGACGAGAATTGTACAATAGCACCAACTGTCCTGGAGCAAAACTTTTTGATTGGATTTTCGCATCATGTAGTCTCTTTGTTTTCTCCTTGTAAAGCTTAGAACTCATATAAGCATTGAATCTAAACTCGTCCAATTCATTCAATTCTAGCATCCTTTTTTATTGAGCTCCAGACAAATCCATATTCAACTTCTGAATTGCCCAGTATGCCTTATGTTCCAACTCTATCGGAAGATGACACTCCTTGCCAAACACAAGCCGAAATGGAGAAGCACCGATAGGAGTTTTATACGCTATTCTATATGTCCACAATGCATCATCCAATTTCATGGACCAATCCTTTCGTCTTGGATTAACAACTTTTTCCAACACTCTCTTAATCTCACGATTTGAGATTTCAGCTTGGCCACTCGTTTGAGGATGATAAGCTGTGGATACTTTATGTGTCACACCATACTTGGCCAAAAGAGCTTCAAAAATCTTATTACAAAAATGAGTTCCTCCATCACTTATGACTGCTCTCGGAGCCCCAAACCTATTGAAAATATATTTCTTCAAGAAAGCAATCACACTCTTAGCATCATTGTGAGCTAAAGCTACGGCTTCGACCCATTTGGAAACATAATCAATTACGACCAAAATGTATTCCATGCCTCGGGATTTCGGAAATGGACCCATAAAGTCGATCCCCCAAACATCAAATATTTCCACTTCAAGAATGTTATTCAAAGGCATTTCATTCCTTGAAGAAACCGTCCTTTGACATCGATCACAATTGCCAACCCAAATTTTTGCATCCAAGAAAATATGAGGCCCAGTAGAAACCACATTGTAACACTTTGAATCCTGTTCTTGTAGAGCCAAAATGTCCACCACACGGTCCTTCATGACATGTTCTCAGAATATCTTCCTTCTCTTTCTCTTTGATGCACTTGCGTACGATTTGATCACTACAGATCTTATACAAGGCATTGTCCTCCCAAAAATAATACTTGGCATCACTTATCAGCTTCCTCTTTTGGTCACTTGAGAAATAAGAAGGAACTTGGCCAGCCACGACATAATTGGCTATCTCTGCATACCAAGGCAATGACTTCTCATTCACTCCAAACACCTGCTCATCTGGGAAGTGCTTTTTCACCAAAATATTTGAACTCTCTTGAGCTTCTGACTCCAATCTTGACAAATGGTCAGCCACCACATTCTCTGAGCCTTTACGATCCTTGATTTCAACATCAAATTCTTGAAGCAATAAGACCCATCGAATCAATCTTGGCTTGGCCTCTTTCTTTGCTAACAAATATTTCAAAGCAGCATGATCCGTATGGACAATTACCTTTGATCCCAGCAAGTATGCTCTGAACTTATCAAATGCAAAAACAACCGCCAACATCACTTTCTTTGTGGTTGTGTAATTCAATTGAGCTTCGTTGAGTAACTTGCTGGCATAAGAAATTGTGTGAAAGATTTTATCCCTTCTCTGGCCAAGAACAGCTCCCAATGCATAATCACTTGCATCGCACATTATCTCAAATGGCTCACCCCAGTGAGGGGTGATAATAATCAGTGCTTCCACAAGCTTAGCTTTCAAAGTCTCAAAAGCTTCAATGCATTCTGTACCGAATTCAAACTTTACATCCTTCTCCAATAGGCTACACAATGGCCTAGCAATTTTTGAGAAATCTTTGATGAAATGTCTATAGAAGCTAGCATGCCCAAGAAAACTCCTTATGCCTTTAACGTTGGATGGAAGAGGAAGCTTAGCAATGACATCAATTTTAGCTCTGTCAATCTCAATTCCAACATGAGAAATCTTGTGTCCCAACACTATGCCTTCCTGAACCATAAACTGACATTTCTCCCAATTTAACACGAGATTAGTTTCCTCAAATCTCTTCAACACTTTGGCTAGATTCTCCAAGTAACCATCAAACGTCATTCCAAAGACAGAAAAATCATCCATGAAAATATCTATAATCGACTCAACTATGTCATGGAATATTGCCATCATGCATCTCTGGAAAGTCGCTGGAGCATTGCACAAGCCGAATGGCATCCGCTTGTAAGCAAACGTGCCAAAAGGACAAGTGAAAGTTGTTTTCTCTTGGTCCTTAGGATCAATTGCAATTTGATTATAGCCAGAATAGCCATCCAAGAAGCAGTAGAACAAGTAACCAGCAATTCGGTCCAACAACTGCTCCAAAAAGGGAAGTGGAAAATGATCCTTCCTTGTAGCCTTGTTAAGCTTTCTGTAGTCCATACAAACCCTCCAAGCACTAACAATTCTTGTTGCAAGAAGCTTATTTGCATCATTTTTCACAACTATAACTCCTCCCTTCTTTGGAACACACTGCACTGGACTTACCCATTCACAATCTGAGATGGGAAAAATCATTCCAAAGTCCAGCAACTTTATCACTTCCTTCTTGACAACTTCCATCATTTGTGGACTGAGCCTTCGTTGTCTATCTCTCACTGGCACAGAGTTATCCTCCAAAAGAATCTTATGCATGCACAAGCTAGGACTTATGCCCTTTATATCTGCAATGGTCCATTCTATAGCCAATTTGTGTTGCCTCAGTACTCCCAGCAATTTCACCTCTTGCCAATCTTCAAGTTTAGAGGAGATCACTATTGGTAACGTTTCATTCTCTCCTAGAAAAGCATACTTGAGATATGGAGGCAAAGGTTTAAGCTCAAGTTTTGGAGCCACCATGACAGAAGGCATAAGCTTCTCATTCCTGCAAAACTTTCAGTGCTTCTCACCTCAGTGGATGCATTCATATTGTTAGTTGGAAGTTTACACTCAACATTTTCTTTCAATTCATTAGTACATGCTTCTTCCAAAATTTCTTTCATTTCACATTCATTTGCTACTTCAACAATCTCACATTGTATTTCAAAAATGGATTCATCAATCACACAACATTTAACATCATTTTCAAGTTCAGCCAAGATGTTCCTATCCTCTTTATCTAGATCAAATTCATCAATTTCATCTTCACAGACATGCAATTCATCAACAACAGAAAATTCATGCTTAACACTCTCAATCATTCTATGCATAGAAGAATATGCTATAGCCTTAATTGCAAAACAAGATTCAATATGCAACGGATGTTTCATGGCATAATTCACATCAAAATCAACTTCTTCATTATTGATTCTAAAAGTAACTGTTTTGTTTCTTACCCGAATCACAGCATCACCTATTGCCAAAAAGGGTTGACCAAAGATCAAAGGTACTTCTGGATCCTCTTCCATATCAAGAACAATAAAATCAACTGGGAGTGTAAACTTATCAATCCCCACCCGGACATCCTCAACCATTCCAGTAGGCTTGACTAAGGATCTATCAGCCAGTTGAAGAGTCACCGCTACTTGACGAATTCTCCCTTTAAGTCCAACATCAGTGGCAATAGAAAGAGGCATGAGATTAATGCCAGTACCCAAATCACACAAAGCTTTCTCAAAGAGTCTTGTTCCAATTTTACACGGTATAGTGCAACTACTAGGGTCTTTTAATTTTGGTGGCAACTTATGCCCAATCCATGCTCCACCATACTCCGTGAGTGTCAATGGTACTTCACATCTCAAAATTTGTTCTGATGAGGTGAATTTATTCACCTTTTATGTAGTGCTTATACTTAATTCTTTGGACGTTCTTGTTCATTTTTATTCGTTTTAGTGTTTTAATTGTAGGTTTGTTGACCATGGTGTATTCTTGGAAGAGGGAAATCACACGGGAGTCAAATTGGATGCAAAGTGGAGGAAAAAATGGAAGAAAGATCGCGAAATCATTGAAGAGCAAACTCCACATCGCGACGTATGTACCTTTCACGTCGCGACGTGGGTGCACGTTGCGATGTATACCCTCCACGTCGCGACGTCAAAAATGCGATTTTTGGTTGAATTTTTGGACTAATTTTGAGAAACTTCCAGAGAGTTACGTCGCGACGTCGGGACCCCTTCCACGTCGAGACGTACCGCGACGTCGCGATGTCAGACCTTGGACTTCGCGACGTGTGTGTGGACTTTTTGACGCGCGATCAGGGACGTCGAGACGTCGGGAAAAAGTGCAGATTTACGACTTAATTTTGGAAATTTACGATTTTGGCCCACTTTGAGTTTTCTTTTCTGACAAGGCATTCATGAAGGACTTATGTGCGAATATTTTTATAGGATAAATATAAATAGGGCTAGGGTTACAGCTTTTTGAGGGGGTGACAACTTTGAGAGATTTCAAGCAAGGGTTTTCTTCTTTGTAATAGCTAGGGTTTTATTCTTTTGGCTATTCTTAGAGAATTGAAGCTGTACGGATTGGGAACATCATTGATTATTGATTTCATTATTTTAGGAGTAAAGATTTCTTCCAAGATTTTGCAGTTCAAGGTGTTATCTTTCTTTAATTTTATGATTTCAATATCGTGCTTTAATATTATTATGATGATGTTTGATTTAGCCATGCTTGGCTAAATCTATTGTGCTCCCGAGATTATGAATAAGGGTTTTTGTGCTTAATTTACATGCTAAGTTCTATCTTATGGTGTTTGTGAATAAGTTTTCCTGTGTTCTTCATAATTATGCATGATATGTCGCGCGAGTATTATGTATGATGAATATTTGTTTAAAGTGCAGTAAATTGCTTAGAAATAACTTGATTTAATCTTACCTTTAGCCTGATAGGAGGATTAGAGTAGGTTGTTTGGGATCTATTGAGGGTTGGTTGTGAATTTGTTAGATTGATTTACCTTGATTGTTACCTTTAGCCTAATAGGAGGAATTAAGGGGATTAGTTTAGCATTAGCGTGACTGGTTCGGGCGTTGCCTTAGTCTAATGGAGCGGTTGAACTTGAGGGTTTGGTTGAGTTGGTAGTTGCATTAGATTCCGAATTAATTAGGGAGTAAACTTTGCCTTTCGCCATATAGGAGGGTTTATTGAATTAGTTAATATCTAAGTAGGTAAGTGCTTAAATCATTCCTTGCCTTTAGCCTAATAGGGGGCGTGAGTTATAGTATTTACTCTTGTTTTGCATGACCATAGATAGAATGTATGTATGTGCTTTTTATGTAACCCTAAAATATAATCTCGGGAGTACACTTGCTTAACTTGAGTTTTAATTAAATCACCATTTTGTTCTTTGCTTACTTATTATTTAGTTTGATAAACATTAAAAAAACCAAAAATATTTTCTTAAAGTTTCAACGCAGTCCTTTCCTCGTGGGAACGAACTTGCTATACTATCACCTTCATGGGGTTGTTTAGCATTATTTTTTAGTAGGGGTAAATAGCAACCACGATCACGATTTTATACACTTATTTGCTCCACACCATGTTCCTTGTTGGATATCAAGTCTTTGAGGAACTTCGCATATTTGGGTACTGTAGTCACCAAATCTAATAATGGTAAGCTCACATTGACCTGTCTCACCAAATCTAAAAATCTATCAAATTGAGGTCCTTTCTTTTGCTTTGGCTTCACTCTCTCAGGAAATGGAGGTTTAGGTGCGTATTCAGGAAAATTGTAAGGACTAGGAGGTCCTCTAACTTTCTTGGTTGCTTCACCATTTCCGTTATCTTGCACCCCCTCCTCCTTTGGTGCTAAGTCCTCATTGGCACATTTTTTCTCAAATTGAACACTTTCCTCCTCAATAACACACTCCTCATCCTCAAGCTTAGATGTCTGACAAGCGTGTCGCGTACTTGCATAATTTAACCCTACTCACTAATGTAGATGTGATGAGAGGGATCGTATCCTCAAGGAAGGTGTAATGGTTTCAAGATTTGTAGTTAAATTTCCTTTTCTGTTTGTTCTGTTCTGTTCTCTAAGTGTCACGAAAGTACTAGGTTAAGGAAACAGAAGAAATTCACACAAATAAGTAATAACAAGTCTAAAAAGTATGCCTTAGGGTTTTATACTGGATGATTGTCAATTAAACTGCCGGAATGCTTTGCAATTGCCACTCAAATTTAACACAGAGGAAATTAATCTGCCTAGGAACATAGAACATAATCGGCATGGTTACCACATGTTATCCTACACTCCCTGTCACCACTCTTTCCCGTGTCGAGGCCTAAGAGTGATGGTTTAAACCCGCAGAATTTCAACTTCCCAAGTTTCACTACTTTAGAATGCAAAATCTATGGTTTTCCTTTGGCGAGGCCTAACCTAGGGTCGTCTAACTTCATGAAGCCCGAGAAGTCTCTTCTCACTTAATTCTAACGGTCAACGAACTTCCACCGGCATGGCGACCGCATCTCGGTTCGTGATCAAACTAAACAAGAGAGAAGACTCAATTATCATACTTCAAGACCTCATTTCATGCATTTCTCATTCAAATTGGTGAACCGAGCCTTAACCTAGCATGACGACCACAATCATGGAACAATTCCACAATCGGAAGTGCAAAAGTTATGAAACTCGACATATTCCAAGCATCGAATCAAGTATGAATCCATTTTTTAACAATAAAATCAATTACAAAGCATTTCCAACGTCTAATCACTCAATCATCCAGTTCAAACCCTAAGACATCATCAAATTAGCCAGAAAACTCCATATTCAACTCGTAAGCTTCAAATTCCAACACTAGGCAATTGAATTCCATCAAATTGAGAAATTTCACCGATTAAAGTGTAGAGAAATGTCAAATGCTCATTCGATTGAGTTCAATATGTAATTTTTGGTACAAATTCACGATCAGAAATGAAATTGGAAAAGGTATTCTAGAGAGAGAAAGTAGATCTCAAAGATGAATAACTCCCGCTCTAAAATCAAAAGTCTGTTATGAAATCTAGAATCCCCCATCTCCACATTAGCTACATCCTCTATATATAGAGAATACCAAATGTAACTAATACGCAAAACGTAAAGTAACTACAATATTACAAGTATACCACTACTAGAAATGCCTTAACGTGGTGTAAAATAAAAAACCAAAGTGGAAAACTTCAACTTCGCTAGCGCCTTTGAGCCAACGATCCAGTGCCTTTAGCCGCATCTGCACGCCTTTAGGCCATTCTGGACCACGCCTTCAAGCTCTTTGTCCAGAATTCCAGGTTGAAAAATCAAACCAACCCAGCGCCTTTGAGCCTAGGTCTCTCATGCCTTCAACATCTCTGCGAGTCTTCATGCAGTCCAGCCTTCAAACATCCACGCTTTCGTGCCTTGGAGCTTCACGCCTTCGTTCGCTTGCTGAAACCTGAAAATCAGAACTCCAACACTTAGCCAATTTTCTGCTCACTCAAAATCTCCTTTGCCTACGATGCATCGTGGCGATGCATCGTAGCGCAAATTCTGCACAAGCTCCATACAACCACGATGCATCGTGGTTAATTCTCAAGTTCTACAAGGTTACACTACGATGCATCGTAGTGTAACTTCTCACACCAACAAAATACACTACGATGCATCGTAGTGTTAAAGGATGGAGTGAGAGTTCGTGAGCTGTTTTGTATGCATTCTGTGAGCTGCTGATGTTTTGTGAAATTCTGTGAGGTTTGTGTTGAGTAGTGTGATGAAATGAGTGAAAGGAGAGCTGAAGAAACGTAGTGAAATGAAGTGAGCACATTGAAGAATGCAAAAGAAGAATGAATGAATGAAATGGAAGAACTCATGAACTTAAGCTAAATGCAATGAATGTTTTCCGAATGATGGAACATACAAAATGATAAAAACAAACATGTAAGTATGTGTATCCAAGCTGTTGTGAAGTGAGTGAGAAGTGTTGTGAACGAGTGTTGTGAAATTGAGATGAACAAAGCAAAGAAGTAAATGAAGGAAGTTGGAAGATGAAACCGAAATACATAAAATGTGTTGTGAAGTTTAAGCGTAGCAAACATGAATGTGGTGAAGCAAGAATTAACACTACGATGCATCGTAGTGTTAATGTGTGTGTGTGCAAATTTGCACTACGATGCATCGTAGTGCAAATGAGTCTGGGCAAAATTGCACTACGATGCATCGTAGTGCAATTTCCAAACCGTGCCAAACAATTCAAAAACTTCCAACCAATATTCTGACTTGATACGTTGTGAATGTGGAAATCCTTAAAGCAAAAAGTTTGTAGCCCCTGATCTTAGCTTTCCATAGCCTTTTGAATCACCCAATTCGGAGCTTGGATAAGAGAGTTATGACCAAAATACTGAGGCGTGGCAAAACTGGATTTAAGCCTACGACCTCATTGTAGTGTAAATGTGATTTTGCCTACGATCTCATCGTAGTGTAAATGTGATTTTGCTACTCCATGGCGATAAATCTCCCTTTTCTCTTCCAGATTAGAGCTTGGGGTCAACACAAAGATTGTAGATCTTCCTCTTTTCTTTTCATGAGTACAAGAATCAACACCATTAGTCATCTGGAGCTCAAGATATCAACAATTTCCTCGACTGTGGCAGTATGAACAACACTAAAACCCTAATGTAGTGTTCACAAGAAAGCCCCCGTTTCATGACCTTGCACACAGAATTTGGAGAGGTTAAAACATGAGAATTTAAGTTCATACAAAGATCTTTCCATAACATCCAAAATCTCTTCATTTGGATCAAAATTGAGAAAGCTACATACAAATGAAATTCATCCCTCAAATCTGCCCAACACCCAAAATCAAGCATGTAAAGGAATTTCCAAACTTCACAAGTGACATTTTAACTCATCAAATCCAAACCTTGTTTCCTCACTTCAAATCACCAAATTATACTAATGGAACCATATTCTTGCCAATTTCCTTCATTTTAGCACTCTAACCTTCCCACCACATAATTGCACAAATCAACACAAAACATCACAAAATTGTATGAAAACAAGTAAAAAGGCTAAGTGAAATCATATATTTGAGTTGGTATAAAACCAACTCATCAAATTCCCCCACACTTGACCTTTTGCTTGCCCTCAAGCAAAACTCAAAATATCATTTAAACTCAAACTTCTAGTTTGCACGTTGAACACGGCCATAACAACACACTCCACACAAACACCATGCTTTATTATGACCCTTTGGTAGAAAAACCTTCCTATCCATTTCAAACACATTTCACACTTTTGTTGGATGCTCAAATTCCCTTCGTAATCAATTGTACTCTAATGGTGAAGAGATGCTCAACTCTGCATGGCAATCACCAAAACTAAGCTGTACTCATTTAACATTTTAACATAGAAGTGTGAGTTGTGTGCAAAAGGCTATCATACTTCTCAAGTCTTACTTATGTTCAAAGCAATAGTAGAGAATGCAAATAATTAATTAGTAACTATTCAAAGTCCTCAACTTGTAAACATCATGCAGACATAAACGCACCATATTAAGGATCATTGGCCGCCCTCTTTTCTTACCACTCTTTCCCCCAGGTTGTCATCCTTTAGTACTTTACCTTCGTTTGCACATGACATTATTACTCTGGGGTACTCATTGTCTCACCAAATATTGCCTTGGGTTTTATGACTTTTGAATTCCATCCCAACTCATGCGGATTATTCTCTTTATATGCACACTCAGTGTCGAAGAGCAGTCCCGCAGAGGAGTGGTTCATATTGTGTACCTTCGGAACATTGTCCACGCACTTAGCATCCAGTACAATTTATCATTTGGCATAACTTGCCTTTTCTAACCAAATCATTTCTTCTAGTGCATAAATGTCTCCACAAGTTCCCAAGGAGTACTTAACTTGATTCATGAAAATTTTCAAACAAATTCTCTACTTCTCACTTTTCACATAAGTTCAACAATCCAAGTATGTATGCCTTTTTAGTGCTTTTAAACAACTATGTTAAAGTGCAAACTTTCCCACTATGTTCTAGCTCCTACCACTTAGTATTGAACCATCTTCACCACTTGAGCATTTTTTTCAAGCCTTTTCAAACTCACATCCAACGCTAGTGTTAATGTGCTTTCCATAGATAGTTAAATTTTCCTTCACGAAAGGTCAATTTGAGTTCTTAAGCATCACATTTTCTCAAAAGTTAAAAAAAAATTCCATATGGCTCTCTAAATACAACCCAACTGTAATTTTGCACGAAAATTCAAAACACACCATTCAAACTTTGTAAGAGCAGAACACACACACAAGATGCATTATCCGAAAACTGTAAACACAATAAAGAAGAAATACCACCCATACTATGGCATTACAAATTTCCCTTCCAACACTAACTCTCATATCTAACCAACACTCAAGACCTACATAACAAATACTCAAACTAAACTACATACTTCATACTACTCATTACACAACAATATAATAGCACTTCAAAGTAGAATCATCACGCTTCATTTTCATGGCACCACTTCAACTTTCTCGCACGAACAAAGGTAAACAACACAATCATGCTTGAATTCTTTAGAAGTAACAAGTAAGCCACAAATAGAAAAGCTCCCCCATAGGCAAAATCTCCCCAATAACTGTAGCACCACTTCTAGCAAAACTGCCCAAAAATCAACGACCCCAGAAAAAAATGTAGGACACCCCACTTCAAACTGTAAATGCCAACAATCACCTCAAAGAAAAGCAAAACAAAACAGACAACAGCATCATATTAAATCAACAGCATAAATCACCCGGTCCCCCCACACTTGAAATCAACATTGCCCCCAATGTAAAAGTTTAGGGATGAGGAGCACCCTGAGATGAAGAAGGGGTAGAAGATGATGGTGAAGAGAAAGATGCTGTAGTGGAAAATAAAGCTCCACTAAATGGCTGTGCCGTATAATGGAAAGGTTCATGAAGAGGACCTTGGAGGGGTTGTCCAGTTCCAAACATAGGGAGCCTAGTCCCAGGCATAAAATCCGGATCCACTCGAAAGGTTGGGGTAGGAGGATTTGCTGGAATCCGGCCAAATGATGGCAATGGTGGGAAAGAAGATCTAGCAGGCACTCCAGGAGGCAGCTCATGTACGTCACCACTCATTTCATCTCGAGTTAAGTTCGGGACTCTATATCTAGCTAACTGAGCAGCCGTTGGTGGAGGTTTTGGTGGTCCAGGATTTGAATGATAGTAAACCGACATTTTATTACACCTGTCCAATTCAGTTTGCATCACCACCTGCCGGTGATACAAGACCTCAAACTGCTGCTGAGCCACGGAGGAGAAGTCATCTAGCTTGTTTGACATTGCTGAAGCATGCGAGTTCCAATCCTGGTGCATATCATTTATTAACTCGTGCATGCTCCCAAGTCGCTCATCCAATCTTTGAAATCTAGTGTCCACTGACTGTTGAAGTTCATTGATGGTGTTGTGAAACGATCCAAAGTCAAATGGATGTTGTTGTTGCATATTGTTGTCAGGATCTAAAGGAGCAAAATCATCATGTCTCTTAGGAAGTCCAACTGCTTGAGCTTGCACAAACTCTCGTTCCAACTTCAAATACTTGCTATATAAAGAAGGGCAATGGGAAGTTTCGTCTTCCTCCAATCTCCGCCAAGCTCATCCGTAACTATTTGTGCCTTGCATAATTCTTAGAGAAGCACCGGAAAATCAATGGCTCCATAATCGTCTGCAATCCCTTCCTTGATATCATGCAAAATGAGCCTGCCAACATCTATGGATCGCTTCCCACGAATGGCTGAGATAAGGTAAAGTCTCTTCCGCAAAACTTCTGTAACTTGAGAACTAGGCATGAGCCTTGACAAAACAAACATGAGCCACAGCTTCACATCACTTCTCAAATACTGGTGACGAACGTATTTATGTTCTCCTCGTGCGTTGACAACCCACTCAGCCCCAGGATGTGCCAGCTCATTTAACAAGTCATAGTCTCCATCTTCCTCTTCTGGGCAATGAAATGGATTAGCTAGGAGTACCACAATATTCATTGATCATCTCACTCGTGATCTTCACCCAAACGCGATGGACATACACCGCTCCCTCCTTATTGGCAAATTTTCCATTTGCATAATACTCCCTTGCAATGCTCACATTACAAAACTCTGGTGCACTGATAAGCCTCGCATCAAGACGATGGAATTCTATTAGAGCCATAAAAGGTCCAGCCTCAACTGTAAAGGCCCGTTCTAAGTGCAACTTCTTGACAGTCAAACCTCCCTCCCGTCTTCTCTGAGCTTTGTCATCCACCCAAATAGAAGGACAAGAACTACATTTTCTCTTTTTTGGAGTAGGAGTGTGAAGCATAACTTCATGAGGTTCTTCAAAAATTTCCAAGTCTTCTGCGAAGTACTCCGAATCTGTGTCCATAGGCCTTGAAACTTTTCCTTTTGCTTTCCCTTTGCTTTTTCCCTTTTGAGAAGTCTCTCCTTTTTTAGGTGCCATGGCTAGAACAAAAGTTCAGCTTGTCAAACCATACTCAAAGCAAAACAAATGTAATAGGAACATCACTAAGCACATGCATTTTTTCTCAACAAATTCCTGGAACTGGAAATCAGCTTGATAAGATCGTAAAAATCATCCATGAAACAAGGAGAATTAGTTCGAACATAAAACATCAAAGTTGTAGTGCACTATTTAAGCGAAATGTGAGGACAAGAATCACCCAATTTGGATTCAAAATGAACAAGTTATGTCTAAAATACCGAGAGTCACCAAACTGGGCAGATTCGGCATTTAGAACACTAGCAACTTAACTTCAGCTTTGCAGTCCTCCACTCATTGCTCTATGTTCCAGTCACATTTAGCAAAAAGCATAAACATGAACATTATAGGATAAAATGTTATCTAACTTCTGCAACTGGAATCACCTCAATTGGACCAAAAATGAGCAAGTTATAGCAAGAAAACTGTGAGGTATCAAAACTGGACAATTCAGCAATTTCACAAACCATAATTCATAACATGAACACGCATTTTCCTCCTAATTGGACCGTGTTCCAGGCAGAACTAGCAAACATGTATAACATAAGAAATGTAGCCCTTCCTTTTAGCTAAATTTCCCAACTGGAAACAACACAATTGGACATTCCATGCTCAAGTTATGGCCTATTTACAGAAACATATAAAAGCTGAAGAAATATGAAAACCGCGAGCTAACTCCCCCCACACTTAACATGCATTTAGCTTTTAAGCAAGAATCCCAAACAACAGGTTATCCACGTACAAACATTCTTGTCATGTTAATCTTCTCACCAACATTCTTTGTATAACTCATAACATTCCATCAATAAAAGTCTTGAGGAGAAAACCAACACATACCTTTGAAGGGAAGCTCACAACAAGAACTTGAAGCAAAAAGAAAGTGATGAAGAAGAATGCTCTCAATATCCTCCTTAGCAATGTCGAAGTATGAACAAGCTTACTCTTTGCAATGTTGTATGTATTGTGAATAAAAGTGAGCCTTTATAGAGCTAAAGTGCAAGTGAATACCAAATCAGATATCATATGGAATGAATATTTCCAACTACCACTTGAGTCTATTATCATCAAGACACTTGTGGGACAATTTGCTATTCAATGCATGTGACTCCTTAACTGGCTAGCTGCCAAGTGACAAATAATGCTCACATGATGTACAGAACTTCACCAAAACCTTAAAGAAATGCTTGACCCCAAAAACGCATGATGAAAGGAATGCTTTTTTTTTTATTTATTTTTATTTTTTTTTTTTTGGGGCGCCACTCCCTAATATATTGATATATGGTGTGGGTGACGGAAAATCACCCTTACAAAAGGAGACCATCTTGATCACTACTCCATTTATGCACACAAATGGAGGGATGATCAAACGGAGAGCACAAAAGAGGAGTACTACTCCTTTTACACAAAATATTCAAAGCAGCAGAACAGTAGACATAAACCGCATAGTAGGGGATTAGAAAGAGTCTCCCATTACATGAGAATGTATAGTCTAGGCAGATCCCGGGGAGGTTTGGCACTGTGATGCTTAAATCTGCCCATTAATAGATGGAAGTGGGAGCAGCCCTTAGGGGACAGGAGGTTTTCTGCAAAAATGACTGTTGCTACCAGCTTTGGGAATCTGGAGCTGCTTGTAATCAGCATAGTAGGCTGAAGGAGTTACTTCTCCTCCTGGTTATGTAAGGGCACTACATTATGTCTGCTTGAATCAGTTTGTCAAAGTTGCCCTCATTTGAGCCGTTGTTCTGAGCTAAGTAAATGGCTGGTCTATTGTCAGCTTTCCGAATGAGAGTAAAAGAAGACTGAAGTCTGATCTGCTTAAGGCTATCATCCCATTTTCTGAGTCTCCAAGAGTTTTGTTGGCTAAAGGCTTGGTGGAGCCCTCTCGAGTGGGACTCAATGATGATGTTATGGAACCCAAGGCTTTTTCTTATCTTGATTCCTTCCAAGCAAATGCTGATTTCCACCTGTAGATTGGATTCATTAGAGGGACATAATATTGGAGGAATCTGGAAAAGAGGCTTACCTTTTGCGGTTCTGGCTAGCCCTGCAGCAGTGAAGTGGGCAGCCGAGGAGTGGGAGGCTATGTTGATTTTAATCCTTGGGGGGGTCAGGGGGCTGCCACTTTATCATAAGGAGTCTCACCTTTCTTCTGATCTTGGGGATAGAGTACCAAAAGACTGCCCAATCCATGGACATCAGTTCCTTCATTTGGCATTTTGAGGAGAGGCTTTGTTTCATCATATTGAGAATGTTTTGTACTACTGCATTCTGAGTTGGGTTAGCATTTTCAAAAATAATCTTATTCCTCATATTCCATATGGCCCAGCAGATCAAGGAAGGGATAATTTTCTGCAGAAAAATTTGTGTTTCGAGTTTTACCTCTGAGTTCCACCATTGGTACAGATTACAGAAGAGGGAGGGGGAGTGTGAAGACATACCAATTTCTGCCCCCATTACTCTCCAAATCTTAGAGGTGAAACTGCAAGCTGAGAATATGTGAGTAATGGTCTCCCCAGTTGAATAACAGAGAGGGCAGCATGAGGTGCCATATATTCCCACTCTATGGAGCAAAGAACCAATAGGGATTCTAGTTCGAGTTAATCTCAGCATGAAGAAGGATATCTTAATAGGTAAATGAGGATCCCAAATGTGTTTAGAGAAAGGAAAGGACAGCTCAGGAGAGCTGCTAATTACCTGATATGCAGAATTTAGAGTAATATTACCATTATCAGAAATATCCCATACCATATGATCAGGTCCATCAGATAGGGATAAGGGCATAGAGGAGAAGAAAGAGGAAGGGATCTGGGGGCAGATGTTCATGAGTTTCTGCAGATCCCAACCCATTGGGCCTATCATCTCATTGAGTTTCATGTTACCTGAGTAGTTGAAAAAGTCATAGATGCTTCCTTGTTCCATCCATCTGTCAAAGAAAAAATTGCACGTACCTGCCCCCACTTGGAAGAGAATGTGTTCATCAGCCTACTTTCCATGTAGAGTCAATCTCTTCCAGATATTAGAACTGCCCCTTTTTGCTTGACATTGCAGAGGATGACAGTCATAGCAGTATTTTACCCAAAGGAATTTAGCCCAAAGGCTGTCTTTGCTTATGAATTTCCACCACATTCTATAGGTTTGAGCAATCGTCATAGATTCCAGGTCCCTAAAACCCACCCCACCCTTCTCTTGAGGCATACACAGAGATCTCCAGCTAATCCAATGGTGTTTGGATTTAGTATCAGCAGCTGACCACAGGAAGTTGGCCATAAGAGACTCAATTTGATGGATAATTTTTTTGGGGGGGTTGAGGTTCAAAGTAGTGTATAAAGAGAGAGAGGCTAAAACACTTTTAATAAGGGTAATACGGCCACCCATAGATAGGAACTTTGAGCTCCAACCCTGAATTCTGTTGGCAACTTTCTGCACTAAATAGCTAAAGGAGGATGTAAGAATCCTTTTGTAGTGTAAGGGGATTCCTAGGTATGTAGTAGGGAATGAACCTCTAGAGAATTTAGTGAGTTTACCAACTAAATGGGACCTAGCTGAGGGGAGAGTGCTATGAGCTAGATAGCTGCTTTTGGAAGAATTAACTCTTTGGCCCGACATCTCTTTGTAGTGTTTTAACTTGCTCATAATTGTGCGAATGGAAAGGGGATTGGAAGAAGTAAAAATGATCATGTCGTCAGCATAAGACAAGTGAGTAATCTTGGGACATTCTTTCGGGGTGATGAAGCCAAATCCCTTAGGGCCATTGCTGTTAAGATCTCTAGACAAATAGTCAGCCCCGATAATGAACAAAAGAGGGGAAATAGGATCATCTTGTCTGAGACCTCTAGTGGGTAAGAACCAACCCCTCGGCACTCCATTAAAAAGGACTGACATCCCAATATTAGAGAATAGCCTCCACATCAAATCTATCCACACTTCCCCAAACCCCATTAGTCTCATGACTTGCAGCAAAACATTCCACTCTATCCTATCATATGCCTTTTCCATATCGAGTTTAAGCACCACACTGCCCTCTTTTATTTTTCTACTAATGGTAGAGACTAGTTCACTAGCTAACCAATAGTTATCTGAGATATTCCTTCCCATGACGAAGCCACTTTGATTTTCAGATATTAGGCGAGGCAGAAAATAAGAGAGTCTGATGGCAAGTATTTTGGATATTATCTTGTTTAGAAAGTTGCATAGACTAATGGGTCTGAAATGCTGAAAAGAGGAAGGGTTCTGAACCTTTGGGATTAGCACAATCGAGGTAGCTGTAAGAGCAGCAGGCAGTTCCCCCCCATTCATAAAATGTTGTACAGCCTGAAAGAGATCTTCTTTAATAATGTCCCATGTTTTAATGAAGAAAAAACCATTAAAGCCATCAGGGCCTGGAGCACTCTCTTTGTTCATTTTCGAAATGGTGTTGTATGTTTCCTCCATATCAGGTAGCCTTGTAAGGCTGTTTCTATCGTTCTCATTCAGGACTTGGGGGATCAATTCAGGTTTCAGGTTCAGAGTCCTAGGTTCAGAGGTGTATAATTTTGAAAAATAGGTGACCGCAAGGTCTCCAATCTGTTTTCCATCCTCCACCCACCTACCATTTTGGTCCTTCATTTTATGAATGTAAGATTTTGCTTGTCTGTGCCTAACATGTGAATGGAAGAACTTGGTGTTTCTATCCCCCTCATCTATCCATACAGCATTCGCTTTTTGCTTCCAGAACTGTTCTTGAAGACTAAGCTAAAAATTAAGATTAGCTTTCACTATGTTCATAGTTTCCCTAGGTACAGCTTCGACTTCATCCAGTTGTTCCAGTCTAAGGAGCTCTTTTTCAGCCTTGTCTGTATTGGCAAAAATGTCCCCAAAAGTGGTTTTGTTCCATGTTTTTAAGGCCAATTTCACTCTTTTGAGTTTCTCACAAAACCTCCTAATAGGGTTACCAGAGACCTGAGGTTCCCAAGTCGATTTTATCAGAGGGATGCAACTATCATGAGTCAGCCACCAGTTCTAGAATCTAAAGGCCCTGAAAGTCCCTAGGTCCCTTTTACTAATTTTTAAAAGAAGTGGGGCATGGTCTGAAGGAGCCCTAGCAAGGTGGTCAATACTTAAGGAGAAAGGGCTGTTAAGGAGTTCCAAGTTTGAAAAACCTCTATCCAATTTCTTCCAAATTCTAGCCCGACCCTCTCTATTGTTGCACCAAGTAAATTTTGGCCCGAAGGAAGGCACATCACAGAGGTCCTGAGAGATAGCAAAATTGGAAAATCCGAAGCTTCCCTTTGTGTAAAAGGTCTCCCCCCTTTTTTTTCCTCACTAGCCCTAATGCAATTCCAGTCACCCCACAGCAGCCAAGGCCTATTTAAACTGTCAAGGCTAGTCAGTTCCCTCCATAGATCTTTCCTGGTCAGCTCATCACAGCTAGCATAAATATTGGATACCAGAAGAGGAAAGGGAAGTAGGGGATGTGTAATAGTGACAGAAATGTGCTGCAATGCATTCTCCACTACAGTGCCAGTAAATGGTGATCTAAACATAATCCATATCGAGTTAACAGAATTCCCTATAGCATGCTCAAAATTAAGTTTTCTTCTTATACCATCCATTTTCAGTTGATTTATTGTGATATATATATAGGTTGAGTTGTGATTATGCATATCTGGAAATATTATTATTTGTATTGAGCCCATACGTGAGTCGGACGTAATCTAACGCTTCCGTCAAGATACCGTTAAAGGATAGGCGGGGCGTTACAAAATGTGTTTAACAATTAAACTTGTAAAAACAATAATAAAAATGATAAAAATGTATAAATACACATAATTGCACTATTGGTTGACACTTGATGAACTAGCTTTCGTCATGTAACGAAGAGGAGGCAATTGTATTCTACGTGTCTGCATCTGTGGAGCAGTGGAGGTGGAGCTGTGGAGGTTTTTGAAAATAAAGAAATTCACAAAATTCTTGTTAATACTTTTGATGCTTTGGAGCCTGAGAGTTTGAGATCAATTCAGATATTAAATCTCGTGAGTCATGGCTGACTGGCTGTTGGGCTTTGATTCATTTGAAGTTTTTTTTTTTTTTTCGGCTGACTGGCTGTTGGGCTTGATTCATTTGAAGTTTTTTTTTTGTTTTTTGGCTGACTGGCTGTTGGTCTTTGATTCATTTGAAGTTTTTTTTTTTTCAAAATCACTTAACAAAACGACGTCGTTTTGTTAAGTGATTTTGAAAAAAAAAACTTCAAATAAGAAATAAACTAAAAGCATCATCGTCTTCCATTCTTTTATATTTCAGCGGGATATTTCAGCGGGAACTGAACACCACAGTCAGGGCGGCGAGCATACCTCTCAATTTTTTCCGGCGATCATGGCGGGGGCTTCAGCTTCCTCCAGCCCCCGACTGGATCCGTCCCTGGATTTGGGACATGTATAGCTTGGACATCTTGTTGTGTTAATTTTTTTTATTCATGAAATGTGTATTAACTAAATGAAAGGTTTATTTGGAAGCTACCAACAAGTGCAATCAAGCAAGATTTCTTTTTGTTTGCTCAAGGTTTTAAAAAAACCTACCCACAACAAAAATCAACAAACCCACTTTATTATTTATCTCCTCTAAAATTGAAACTTATTTGTGAAAATCTACTACATTTTTTTTAGCAAGTGCGCACTAGTGAGGAGATGGATTGTTGATGGATTTGATTAGACTGGTGGTGGCAGAGAGTAAGTTGGTAGTGGTGGAGAATTGTGGCAAAGAGATGAGAGGTTATGACGAACCCTATGGGTATTATGGTAAATATGATTTTTTGTTCAGAACTATTACGTCTGAGTAAATTCGTTAGTTTTGCAAAATAATTCAGACCATAAGGAGTAAATTGCATGTTTATAAATCACAAGTAGATAATCAGTTAATTTCGTTAACTACAAGGGGGTAATGAGCAATTAACCCTAAAAAACACTATTGCATGCCAAAGAAACAAAGAAAATTAAATAAATATTTTTTAATAGAATAAAAATTCTCCAATGACAATAAAAATGGGTAAATTACCTTAATGGCCACTAAACTATTTGAATGATATAAGTCTAATTACTATTCTTTTTTTTTTTTCAATTTGGTCACTCATTTATAAATAATTATATATAATAATCATTTTTTACCAGCAAACACATCATATATATATCCCAAAGTTTCAAACTCTAGATTTTGGGGTTTGGAGGGACTTAAATGATCCTTCTATGACCAACCAACCATTAATGGATTGGTTAATGTACTAATGATTATTCTGTTAAATTCAATCATTATTTTTTATTTGTTGCGTTAAGTCAAATATTTCTTTTTTATTAAAATCATGTTTGTAAGTGTAAAACTTATGTACAACTTTGTTAGTTGAATATCAACCATTCTAAATCACAAACCCTATCAATTAAACTCATTTTGACGTATAATATTACCGTAAAAATTTAAAATTTTTGAACTTAACAAAAAATTTTAAAGATGACAACTAAATTTGACGAAATTACTGCTAGTATGATCATCACAATAGTTTAGTAACCGCCAATATATTTATTCAAAAATAAATATAGTAAATATTTCACTCAAATGAAAAAAAATAAAAGTCACACAAAACAACTAAAATTCTTCAAACAAAGATAAAAAAAAAAGGAATGTGAGAGTAGACAAGAAAATCAAATAAACTAATAACAACAGCAAAATGTTTATGGAATTTTTTCCTAAATATATTAATTACAACATATATATGATAAAATACAACAAATCCTCTTTATTTATTATTCTATTTTACATTGATTCATGTAGTTTCAATTGTAACAATTAACTCAATGACTTTGTAATTTAAGATAAAGTAAAAAGTTTCATTAATTATCATCAAATAGTTGAATGAAACGTTAGATTCCATTTTCTTTTAAAAACAAATCTTTATGAAATTTCTTAAAAAGGTCTCCAATCGGATCTATTGATTTATTTAATTATTTGATAAGAACTAACGAATATAAAAGATAAAAACTCATAGTAGGATAAACATAAAAGTATGTTTTAGACATACTAATGGAAATCAAGCTGATGTTAAAGAAATATTTCCTAAATGCTTAAGGATTTCTTTTGTTGATGCTGACCCAACAAGTTTTTTAGAAGTCGAACGTTTACTTTTGACATGCTATTATCAAGTTTCAAAATGTCAATGAGCAAGTGATGCTGTCTCTTTTACATGAGAAAGAAAATTTATTTGATATTGATATGAGTGAAATACGATCGAAATGAATGGGTTTCAACTCTTTCAAACTATTGGATTAGAAATGAACTTGTTAGTTGTTATAATATCAAGTGATGGTAGAAAGGATATAGAAATGAAACTTATCATAAAAGTAGCTTGTGATTACTTACCTAAACTTATATGCATAGAAGAAATTAAAATTATATGGCAACATGTTCGCAAAAAAAGAAACAATTTCAAATCATATATGATATCAAAATTTCTACACTACGAAAATCATGAAATACACAAAAACTTTGAGATTAATCATGAACATAAAGCATTGAAGGAGAAGAAAGGAAGTAATCAAAGCTTCAATTATGAGAAAAATGAAGAAAATAAATATCACAAATACATAATAACCTCACTAAAAAAAGTCACGAATAGTTTGGACTACAAAGCTTCGTGATCAATTTATTGTTGTTGTAAATCATATTGATCTCAATGATGTTGTTCCAAAAAAATCTTAGAACTTATGAAAGTCATAGGTCTCACAAGAAAAAAGGTTGATAGCCATCTCTAAAAATATCGCTTGCATCTCCGAAGGAAAAATATAAACATGCAAAATAAATTGATTATAATAATTAGACCTAAATATTGGGACCACTTAATAATTAAGTAAAATCAGAGGGACTTTTTAACAAATTTTTCAAAGTTCCTATTAATACCGAGTTACCGACGAATTTGCGTGTGGGTTTCTCTTTTTTTTTTTTCATTTTCTAAGGCTCGAGTCAAGAAAGAATTAGAGGAGAATAGAAACCAAATTTCACTCAAGTTTTACTCAATGAAAGGTAAGGAAACTAGCTAAACTATTTATTCTACATTAATTACTTTATTTGGTATTTTATAATTAGTAGACACTTAAAAATTTGTTGGAATAGGAGATGAGTCTTAATCATCTAATTGCAAGAAAACTTATTGACGAGTGTTAGCATTGATTTTATTAAGTATGAAATGTGGGTTGATGATTTTGAATTAAGATATGATGATATTTGGTTGGAGAAAGTTTGTGACTCTATGTTGGTGGATTTTATAGGAAAAGAGTTGGTTCAACATATTTCACATGTAAGGAGTTATCAAATGGATTCCATAAGTGTATATTATATATCAATTCAATTAGTTTGTTACCATTTTTGTATAAATCAAAAGCTGCTTTATAGACATTAAAATAAGATCTAATTTGTATTGCATGTATAAAGATGTACCCTTTCTCTATTGAATATACATGATTCTTTCCACTAAATTATCTTCTTATTATAAACTAACAAAACATGTGAATAATATGAATGATAATCTGAATCTGATAATAAAGTCTAATAGTAAGCATCTTATTATTACTGAATGAACTTTAATGAATTCAATTAAACTAACAAAACATGAGAATAATATGAATGATAATCGGATGACCATTTCTTTAATGAAATGTTTGCCAACAAATACTTACATTACATGTGTATCTTAGAATTCTAAATTTGAAAGTCAGGAAATGAAATACTTTACTAAGGCATTCTAAATTTTTGCACTCCACTTTTATTACGGCACGAATTTAGACAATAATTTTTTCAATATCACTTGAAAAGAAAAAAAACAAAATGTTTTCTAATATATATATATATATATATATGTATATATATAGAGAGAGAATGTTATTTATAAATCAATGGCATTATTTGAGATCAGATATATTAAGAGCGTGTTTGATGTGCCTTTTGTTTGGGTAAATCATTAGAACTTCATTGTAAAACTTGTTCAATGTTTAGCTAATCATTACGATGCCTTTCTTTTTTTTATTTTTTATTTTGAAATCCTCAATTTTTTGTTTTCTTTTTAAAATAAATAAAAAAACTAATTTATTTAAACTAGGGAAGCAACTTAAATATTTCTCAAACCCTAAAAGTTTGTTTTAGACATGTATTTTTTTTTTTTTTTGCAGTTATTAGAATTTTTAAGTTTTTTAAAATAAATAATGTACCTCTAATTAAAAAAGGGTATTTGATATAGTTTACTAGTATAGCAGTTGGTAGTTGGTGCTCATTTGTCAAAATTGTACCTACAAATTTATACTTATAAACATGTATCTAATTAACAGGAAAAAAAAAGTTAACCAAAAGGTGAAAAATAAAACTAAATTAAAAGAATGATCAGTATCATACCATGTTTATTAGATGAAAAAGTGAATTAAAATTAAAAAAAAAGAGGCGTTTTCCTATTCGACCATCGCATATATGCGATTGGCATATGAAATTGAAAAAATCAACCTATCAAAAAAATTAGTGTATTAATTTTTATTTTAACATATAAAGTATAAAAAATTAGTGCATAAAGTATCAAAAATTGGCATATAAATATAAAAAATTAACGAATTAGCGTATCAATTTTCACTTTAACATATACAATATAAAAAAGTAGCATATCAAGTATCAAAGATTAGTGTATAAAAGTATAAAAAAATTAGCACATTAGCATATAAAATATCCAATATAAGCGCCTATAAAATAAAAAAAAATTAGCATTTAAAGAATAAAAAATTAGCATATTAGTGTATAACCTAATAACACTTAGCGGATAATGTATAAAAAATTACCATATCAAGTATACTAATATTAGCATATAAAAAAATATTCACGTATTAAGCAAAAAAAAAAAATACGTATTAAATATAACAAATTTGCGTATGATGTTGCATAAATGCAATGGTGGCATAGAGTTTTTGCGAAAAAAAAAAGTTTATAACTAGAAAAGTTTTGTGGCCAAATATACTCTTAAATATCTGACCTTTAACCTATTTTTAATTTAAATTAAAACAACAATTGAATGTTAAAATTAAAACATAATAATTTTTAGCAGTGCTACAACGTAGCATTATATTATATTACGAAACCATTAGGAGTGAATTAAAAATATAATTGCCAATTTTTGTATAAATTGATTTTGAAGGGGTTAAGAACCCTAAATAAAAATATTCTAGAATCCAAAATTCAAGAAAAACAATCAACAACGATAATTAAGAATACAACAACGTAAGGGTCATCAAATTTGGAAACCCGCAAGACATATATATACGAAGCCCAATATAAATAACTCATTCCATCCCTACTCATTCCAATCGCACATCGCAAAGGCACACTAAAATCCAGCAGTGAGATTACAGTATGAAGTTGAAGGAACGTAGGATAATTGCAAAAGGGTTCCGCAAACTACATGAAGCGTGGGAGCAAGAAGACATGGAGTTGGATCACCAAGAAACCCCATCTCGTGCCGCAAAAAAACGAGAGGAAAAGGCCAAGAGGCAAGCCGAGGGTGCTGCGCGTAGAGCGGAGGCACGGCGGTTGGCTGAGAAGGAAGAAAAGGATCTTGATGAGAAGAATCCCAAGAAGAAGATAACGGCAGCGGAGTTGCTGATTCAGAGGGAGAAGGAGTTGAGGGAGAGGGAGAAAATTATGGAAGAGAATGAGAGGAGGCAACGCCGTGTTGTGACTGAGGAAGAGTACGAGAACATTGTCTTTGTGGAGAACTTGAATCGAAGAGATGAGGATGATTTGTTGGATACTGATACTATCAAAGAAACCATTGCTGTGATGACAACGTTGGGGAATTTGAAGAATTAAGTTTGAAATTTATGTGTATTTGGTTCTTTTTTACAGAAATTTTTGAAGAATTAAGTTTGAAATTTATGTATATTTGATTTTTTTTTTTTAAGAAATACGAATGCAATTTGATCGATCAATCTGCAGTTTCTTGATTACGAACAATACTTGTCCAATTCTTTTACATAATCATATCATTCTTTCACGATAATTTTGGTTTAATATTTTTTTTAAACGAGAATAATCTTTTCTTGCTTGGTTACGTTAGTTTGAGTTTAGCTTCTGCAATCTTTTTGATTCGATTCGTTAGTAACTCTTCCATGGAACATGGAATATTATGTATGTTTCATTAATGTTGATATTTGATTTGATTTTTGTTCAATCAGAAAGCTCGAAGTGTCCAATTATCAACACGCCAAGTTGCATCAAAAGTACAACTCACAACTATTGTATCATAAGGGTAAATAATAAACTATTTAAATGAAATACTTTTTCTCATTATACATCTTTTGGTTTAGTTTTATCACTCATGAAAAGTGGTGTACAATTAGTTTTTTTATTTAGTTTGATCACTTATTCGTGATTTAATTTTAACATTATATTTTTAATTATCTGCTAGCTTAGAGCTTAAGCCCTATCAATTAATTAACTCAGAAAAATTCAAAGATAATGATTAAATTTGACATAAAATGGATTTTTTTTATTTAGTTTGATCACTCATTCATGATTTAATTTAACTATTATTATTTTTAATTATCTACTATCTTAAAGCTTAAACCCTATCAATTAACTCAGAAAAATTCAAAGATAATGATTGAATTTGGCCTAAAATAGTTTTTTTTAGGGTTAAAAGCACTTAACCCCCTCCAACTCATATATTAGTTGTAATATACCCCTTATTATTATTATTATTTTTTTTAACCTACAACACACAACTTATCATCCATTTTCATTACATGTGGACAACCACATCATATCTTCCTACCATAACTAACACTTCAACAACATCATAAAGATAAAATCAGTGTAATAGATTACTTGGGCTATAAACCTTCAGAAGTAATGCACTTGGCTAAAACCATTTGATAAAAAATGCAGTACTACATAACATTTAAGCCTAACTCAAAAGTAGCCTACCCCTCAATCTGGTTTCTTTAAGTTCAAGCAGTTGTCAGTTGCTTGTCTGAACAACTCCTGCACTTGCTTTAACTCCTTTTCGGCATCTTCCAGTTGTTTTTGAAGTTCTTGGCCTACAGCATCATTTTCAGCCTGAAGTTCTGCTATTCTTTTCAATTGAGCTTCTTCACCTCCTTCAGCATGGAAGGGCAGCAACCAAAGAATCAAACTGCTTGGCCGCTAAGTGCTGCACTCATCTGCTTTGGCTGCTCGGCAAAATTGGCTGCATCTTCTACAGCACTAGCAGGATTAGCTGGCGGTTCTGGATAATTAGGAGACAACCTGACTGGAGCAGCATCCCTTTGTAGCGTACCAAAGGTATTAAAGGCTAGTCCTGCAATTGTATTGACCTGTTCTTGCAATTGCGATATGATATCCATCTCAAATTTGTGACCTCAGTGACAAATTGATTTAACGATTGAACATGACTTGAACATACACAATTAATCAAGATACCAATGTGTGTCAATGTCTTGGTGTGTGACTGTCGCAATATACCCCCTTTTTTTTTTTTTTTTTTTTGGGCAGAACCTCTATGAAGGAGGGGCGCCACTCCCTGTTTATTAGATAATTTTGTGAGTAGTGTAAAACCGCTCTTACATCAAAAGATCTACTTGATCCCGATCCCATTTACATGCATAAAGTCTAATGGAGAAGAGATCAATAAGAGTTCAAAAATTAAATGTGGAGGACTCCTCCATTTACATATTGTTTTTTACCCTACTGCTATGCTGAATATAAGTCTGTCAACCACATACAGAGCTGACCAAAAAACTCAGCTCCATATGGGCTCCAAAATCAGCTGAAACGAGGCGGGCCATAACCACTGCCCGTGTGAACAAATTGGTACCAAGCATTCCCAAATATCAAATTTCAAAGTCTATTCTCCAAAGTAGGCCTGAAACAGCCAGATAAACACCATATGATCTTCCAACCAAAATCTATAACAACAAAAGGCTATTAACACCATATGATCTTCCAAGTAGCTGGCATCTCTTAATGAAATATACCCCCTTAATAAAATAAATAGGCACTTTATCCCTTCTAATAAATTTTGTTAATAACTTTAACAATTAATTACATATTTAAAGATATTTGGACAAGAATGCCCATACATTAGTTTTCCTATAATCCTCTCTAATTTCTTTGATAATATTTATTTTATTTTTTTATTTATAAAAAAAGTGTTATAATTTCTTCTCATATTTTTGTATTATGTTTATGAAATTTCTATAAAATTTCTAATAATTAATCATTTAATTATAAAATGTTGGTTTTATATATAATTCCTTCTCACAACTTTTTTTAACTCATTAATCATTTGAAAAAAAGATAAACTTCTTGTTTTTATACTTGATAATTCATAAGTTTGTTTAGTCACCTTGTGTTTCTCTCTTTTTTTTATATATAATAATATTCAAATCCTTCCTTAATGAAATACATTCTTATTGCTTTTCTGGTTTATTTTTTATTAATAACAATTTAATATTTAATATCATTCTAGTAAATATAAAAATAAGAAGTGCTTAACCCTTTATTTAATGTCAAATTTATTAATTATCAAAAATAAAAACAAGAAGTTTATCTTTTTGCAAAATGATTGATGAGTGAAAAGAAATTGCAAAAAGGAATTATATATAAAACTAATATTTTATGATTAATTATTAGAAATTTTGTAAATAGAATTCCATAACCATTATACAAAAATATTCAAAAATATGAGAAGAAATTATAGCACTTGTTTCATAAATAAAAAATAAAATAAATATTATCAAAGAAATTGGAGATGATTATATGAAAATTAGTGTATGGGCATTCTTGTCCAAAATTTTTTAAATATGTAGTTAATTATTAAAGCTATTAACAAAATTTGTTAGAAGGGGTTAAGTGCTTTTAACCCTAATTTTAAACCAAATCTTTTGTATACGCCATAACATTAGGTAAAGATTGGTACAACTTTAAAAAAAAAAAAAGAAATTTTCTTAGTTTTGCTCCAACCACTAATTTTGAACAAAATCTACCAAATTGCTAACTAATATTCTTATATACAAAGTATGTATTTTTATGACTTACATATATAACAATATTATTTTATTTTTACTATTTTATTTAATTCACACATAATTTTTATTTAGAGTGTGCATTCTTATGCCTTGCATATTTAATAATAATGTATTATTTTTACTAATTTGTAAAATTTGGTAATTTTTGTAGATTGATAACTCATTAACATTAAAAAAATGAAATTTTAACTAAGTTTACAATAGCAAAATAAAATAGAATGAAATAGTACTATAAAACAAAAGTAAAGTAATATAATTATTTTAGTATTCTCATATATATATATATATTCTAATAGTTATATGAAATTTTTGAAATTTTATTCCTATATCTTTTCATTGGTAACTTATAAATTATAATTCCAACTTTTAAATAATACATATAAAGTGATGGAAACATTAGTTACAACTAATTCATAATAAACTAACACAAATATTTGTATTTAGAAACTATCAAAAAATATTTAGTAATTTATAAGTCATACATGTATATGAAAATTATTAAAATATTTTAGAGCTAGATCAAATAAAAGACTAAAAAAAATCCTAGAAATATTAGATATAATAATAAAAAATATATTATTTGATCATATATAATATAATCAATTTTGCCCCACTAACCAAAATTTCTAGCTCCATCACGGCTCGCTATGCTTTCTAAATTTATCTTTCTCTCTATTCTTTTTTTTTCTTCATTCTCGTTAACTATGCTCATTAATCTTAGTTTCTCTCTCTCTCTCTATCTATCTCTCTCTTTTTAATTTTTTATTTTTCCTCTTTATTATTAATTACCTTCATTAAAACTTACCAAGTTTTTCTCTTTTCTTTTTTTTTTCTCCTTCTCATTAATTACCCTTATTAATCCTTTCCAAGTTTTTCTCACTTTTCTTTTTTTTTTTCTTCCTTCTCATTATTTACCCTCATTAATTCTTCCCAAATTTCTCTTTTAAATTAAAATAATAATAATCTTCTTAAGACTTCAAATTAATTATAATGTTAAAATTATTTTTCAATTCAATTTTCTAAATACTAGTAATTAAGATAGATAAGGGTATCCTATATCACAACTTATTTCTTTGTATAAAATGGTATAGAGGAATTCAAATTAAGTATAATCTTAACAAATATTTTCACAAAAAATTTCGGATCAACTGTACATATAATGGTGTGTGCTATTTTGCAAACAATGGCGGTCTACTTCTGCTGTCAATGCTACTCATAAGACACTCTTGATTATTCTGCCCCCCCTCATCTGCTGGGAAATCTAGAAGTGCAGGGTTAGGGCAGTTTTTGAGGGACGAAATGCGGATATCTCCTACATAATTCATCAAGTGTTTATGATGGCTGCTAGGCTTCTCCAAATAAAGTTTCCCCACTGCAAATGGGAAACAAATGACTGGGGCTGCTTTTGGAACATGGTGTATTCTTATAAAAATCGAGTTCGACAGTTAGTTAACTGGAAACCACCAGCACAGTATTGGATTAAAATGAATGTAGCTCACAAGTCTACTAGGGGCTCGCTCGAAGTTGGGGGTATAATCAGAAATCATAAAGGTGAACCTCTGCAACTCTTTCATTCAAAATGTGTTTGGATTAACCCTACAGGTATAGCTGCACTGAATGGACTACTGGATATTGCCTACCAAGGCCTTCGACACTGCAAGGAGAAGGGCTGGAACAATATTCTCATAGAAACCTCTCTCCACGAATTTCACAAGATTGTGGAGGACAGGAATGCAAGCCACTGGACTATCTCACATCAAGGATGGAAACTGAAAATGTTACAACAGCACTGCAGCTTCTCCTTTAGGCCTACAGAAGAAAATAGGGCAGCTGTCTGGATTGCTGAACATGGAAAGGACTGTGCTGCATCTCATCAAGCCTTCAGAAAGACTATCCATTGTGATAAATCGCAACTGCACTGCATAAAAAGAACCATTATTGAAAGATGACTGAGCCACTGCAACAGGGCTGCCCAGAAAGCTGCAAGGTGCAGACCAGCAATGCTATACAAGTAATCAGGAACAAATGGAAGCTTTCCCCCTTTTCTTTCCCAAGGCTGCTCTCTATTCAGTCACTCACTTGGTGCAGCATTCTGACACGAGAAAGGTATTGGTTGTGGAAGCAGTCTGCTGTTGTTAGGACTGCATCCCTATGCTTCTACTTCTGGTCCCAACCTACCGATGTTAGGGTTGGCCTGACCTCTTTATGCAATGAACTGCTATTGGAATTTTCCCTCTACCCAAACGAGTATTCGGTCAACTGCTCTGACCAACTACAAATGATTCTGGAAGGAGAACAGCAAAACTATTTCGGATATTTTATTATGAGGCTATTGATCAAAGAACACACTTTCCTGTTGGACTGGCCCTTCAGGCAGTATCTGATGCACCGCAAGAAGTGTGAACCTATCTCCCTGTGGTCATGTATATACTACTATTGTCAAGCTCTAAGGATTTCCTGTCCTTTTTTGCTCAATCTTACGTGTGACATTTTGTACTTAGAATGCCATACATTATGTAAAAGGAGTAGTACTCCTCCTTTGTGATTTTGCTGCCTCGCCATTAGGCGTTTGCATGTAAATGGTATGGTGATCAATCCGGATCTTTTTTGTAAAGGTGATTTTAGGGTAAATCCATCACCTAAACCACATATTAATATAAGAGGGGTTGGCCCCCTCGCATATGGTCTGTTGCCAAATAAAAAAAAATAGACAAGGGGATCTCTATCTTTTGCTTCAATTACAAACCATGCAAAATTATATAATTTTATATTAATGACAGTGAGTTCCTCCAAATTAAAACAATAACAACTAACACATATTAATTACTTCGTTGGTGAAACAAAAGTTTATTTTAAAATATCTATTAGCATCCTAACAATAAATTAATTAGTGGATGCTATCCATGCACGCATGAATCTTAAAAGATTTTGACATAATTTATTGTTAGAACATTGCTCTAAAAATTAATTGTGTATATCAAATATAAATCTATACATTAATTTCTTCCTTTTCCAATACAAATTAAACTGAACTTTTTCTTATTTCAAAGTACGTAGCTGCAAAAAGGATTCCAAGTTTTAAAGATTTAATTTCATGATTGACCATTTAATTTTTAAGAAAATTATTATTTTTGAACTTAAAATTGTTGATAATTTATTTCATGATTGATATAATTAAAGGGTTAAAAGCACTTAACCCCCTTCAACTCATCAATTGGTTGCACTATACCCCTCAATGAAATAAATAAGCACTTTATCCTTTCTAACAAATTTTGTTAATGGCTTTAATAGTTAACTACATATTTAAAGATTTTTGGACAAGAATGCCCATACACTAATTTTCCTATAATCCTCTCCAATTTCTTTGATATTTTTTATTTTATTTTTTATTTATAAAACAAGTGCTATAATTTCTTTTCATATTTTTGAATATTTTTGTATTATGGTTATGAAATTTCTATTTATAAAATTTCTAATAATTAATCATAAAATATTAGTTTTATATATATTCCTTTTTATAATTTTTTTTCACTCATCAATCATTTTGCAAAAAGATAAACTTCTTGTTTTTATATTTGATAATTAATAAATTTGACATTAAATTAAGGGCTAAGCACTTATCATTTTTATATTTACTAGAATGATATTAAATATTAAATATTTATTAATATTAAATAAACCAGGAAAGCAATAAGAATGTATTTCATTAAGGAAGGGCTTGAATATTATTATATAAAAAAGAGAGAAACACAAGGTGACTAACAAATTGATATTAAAGTCATATCTTATTTTTAGATCGTTTAGCCACCATGGCAGTAACTAAGACCTCTGCTGAAAGGTTTGATCGAAGTATCAATTTCGGTACATGGCAACTCAGAATATGTGAGTTAGCACTTGAAACGGTAGAGAAAAAGCCACCAGAAATGTCGACACAAAGTTTCTTGGATCTAGATAAAAAGGTTATATCAGATATTGTATTAAATCTCTCTAATGAAGTTTTGCCGGAAGTTACCGGTGTAAAGACTGTCAAAGGCATGTGGGACAAATTAAAGTCCATGTATATAAAAAACAATGGAGAATCGGCTTTACTTGAAATAAAAGTTGTACATGTTAAAAATGAGAAAAGGTATATTTATAATCTCACATCTCGATAAATTTGATTAAATTATTATGGATTTGGAGAATGTAGATGTTAACATGGAAGATGAGGATCAAGCTATATTGTTGTTGTGTTTTCTTCCCCAATCATTTAAACATTTTCGTGATACTATAATTTATGAAAAAGATTTTGTCTCATTTAGTCATGTAAAATCTGTATTAAAATGCAAAGAACAGATTGATATGGATATCATATGGGAGATTAGTGAAAGTCAGACAGAGGGATTAGTGGTACGGGGCAGACCTGAAAATAAATATTTTAAAAGTAATATATCCAAAGGTAGTTTAAATCCAGACAAAGCCTGACTGCTGCAAATTAAAAAATAAAGAAAAATATAAAATTGAGCAGAATAACAGCAACACTATCGAAACTAGTATAGTTGTAGATGAGTATGATGGAACTTTGTAGCAACAACAAATAAAATTAGGTTTAAAGATGAGTAAATTCTAGATTTTGGTTGTTCTTACCATATGAGTTCTGAAAATGATTATTTCTCCATATATGAAAAATGTGATGGTGGAGTTATTTTGATGGGTAATAATGCTACATGTAATGTTGTTGGAAGAGGTACAATCCAAATTAAAATGTATGGAGAGGATTGATTAAGGTGGTGAAGGAAGCAATTCTCACTCCATCTACACTTTAATTAAGGTAAGGAACTAATCTAGTTCATTTATTCAAGTTAATTACCTTACTTAGTGTTCTAGAATAGTAGGGTTTGGAATTATGTTGTAAAAGAAGATGGGTTTAATCTTATGAGATCAAGAACATAAAAACAAGGATTTTGACACTCATTTGAGTTGGCATAGAACATGAATTGAGGAATTTAAATCAAATTGTGAGTATAGTGATGTTCAAGAAAGTTCTTGAGAATCATATATCCATGGATTCTAAGATAAGAAGGAAATGAAGTGTTAGTAATTTATGAAAGATGTTTAAGAGTATTAGACCTCATTTGATAGTTCTTTTGTACATATGTATGTTTTATAGGAAAGTGCATTGAAGAAGTGGTGAGAATTGTGGATTTAGTGCTAGATTGGATTTTGGCATAAGGTAAGTGGTTGTGATATTCTTTTATGTTTTATACTCATTTGATAAACCTACTTTGAAAGTTTGATTATGTTTCTATATCAATATGGATTGAGCATGAATAAGATTGAGAATTTGATGATTATGAAATGAACGCAATGGCCTTTGTGAATGTAAAATGTTTGTGAAATGATTTTGAATGATTTTGAGCTCTTGAATGTTTAATGAGCGATTGGGGGGAACATGTTCCACCTTATTGTGTTTGGCCTACCTAGCGGGATAAACAGCTAGGAACCCCTTTGTTTGGCCTACCTGACGGGATAAACAGTCAGGACTGGATCCAGTTTTTGACCCAAGAGTGAGTTAGATTATTCTTGAGCTAAATGATGACAAATACATGTTGTATTTGTGAATGTTTGATCAATGATGATGCCATTGCTAAGTATATATATATATATATGTGTGTGTTTTGATTAGAAAACGTTTAAAATGTTGATTTCTTGTGTTAAATGATGTTTTGAGAAAGTATATTATGTATATACATGCTCATTCCAATAAAGGAATATCTATATCACTTACTGGGCATAGTGTATGCTCATACCACATATATCACTGTTTTTGCAGATTTTGTGGAAGATGGAAAGCATAGATAGCTATTTTGTGGATTTTGCACTTATGTGACGATATAGCAAATTGTATAGATGTTTTGGATGAAACGATATTAGGACATTTAATTTGGACGTTGATGTATATAGATTGTAAATGATTTTGAAGGAAATGTATAGTTATGATTGTAAATGACGTCATTGTGTTATAAGTTATATATATAGAATGTGTTGTTTATAAAAGATGTGTAGTATTATGTAGTTGTTAGGTTTGAATGCCTTTTGGTGGAAATATGGATTGGATTATGTACATATTGTTAAAAAGGCAATTGTGTGGCCTATGTATAGGAATTGTTGGTGTAGTAAACTGTGTGTACAGGAGGCTTCGCACGTTTGGAGTCGGTTTCCAATCGTGTGGCCGTGTCTCGCAGATTCGGGGCGTGACACTCCATCTACACTTTTCTTCAGGTAATTAACAACATATATATGTTCAATCTTTAGGATATTTTCTCTATTTAATTTTTTGAAGTGTGATCAACTGATTTTTCGTGGTTTTTAGTTCAAAATTTTGCTATAAAAACAATATTATTGAAGTAGGAGATGTGCAGTAGATTTGCTATTTAATTAATTTCAGAAGAAGTAATGTTTTTGATTGAATTAAGTAGTTGTCCACTAGATAATCTCTGATTTTAATGGTTGGCTAGATCAATTCCACTATGCAATTTGATTTTATTAAAATACATAGATGATATGAATGTTATTCAATTCCTTCTCACAACATAAGTTAGTCTATCTTTTATTACTATTATACTGCATTTAGTTGCCACAAGTTGGCAGGCGGCGTAAAAATTTTGTCATATCCTTATAATATGAATCACGTAAAAAATTGTGTAATTAGATTAAACACGGTGGCAATACATGATCCATATAGTCGACTAATGGAAAAATGATGTAGTTTACGCTGAACACAGTGGTGAGTCTACCAGTATAATAAAAACTTAATTGTTGATGTATTATACTGAATTTTGTTGAGCAGGTAGAGAATACAATTTTGACATGAGTAGGTGTCGGTCCATTTAAACACATTAAAAATGATAAGATTAGTATAATATTTGGTAAATCCTATATGTAGTTATAAGTAAATCCAAAAAGGATCAAGACAAGCATCATAAATTATCAATTTTGGGAACAGTAGAGAACGCACTTCTAAATTAATCTGCTCATTTTTTTAGGACCTTAATCTAATTTTCTCTTAACGAAAATCTTGGAATCAAACAGGAATCTTAGAAAGTTAAAGTATAGAAAAAATTTCCATCATTTTGATTTAGACCTCAAGAGGCACTGTGAAGAGGGAAAGCTAGAAATTACGTAGAAATTGAGCAAAGATATTTTGGAACAAAAATTGTTCCAGGGAAGGATGAACATCCTCCTCATGCTGTCTTTGAAGGCCAGAAATTTGTGAAAGAAGTTTATTAAGCACTAAAATCAAGCCCCCAATAAAATGAAACTGTTAAGGAGTAACGAATTTCACGTTGTATTTAATATTCCAAAATAATAATAAAGAACAGTAATAAGAAAATTAAATGAGACAATGGATACAAATATTTAATTACGTAATTCGGCCAACGTGACCCAATGCCAGAATTCACTAATATATAGAGACAATTTACAAAAATGGAATATCAAATTTATACAAGCATTTTGAGCGAAAGAAACGGAAAGGAGAGCTAAAAGCTTGAGTAACAGAAAGCTTAAAGCTTTTGGGATGATTTCAAAATACTGCAAGGCCTCCCTTTTATTGGCAAATTTGAAAGAACAAATCACTTTAGTTTGTTCACATCCGCCGAAGTATCTTTTAGCATGTGAGATTTGTTTGTGTATATATTTGACTTTCTTTCCAAAGCATGCAGCAAAATCAACAAAAATCACTTTGAGCGTTCAGAGCATTCATTACAAATCTCCACCTTGATTTGAAACTCAAAAAATAGTGACTTAATCAAAAACTTCCAGTAAAGCCCTAATAAGCTAAATCACAAACCATGAACACCAATCAAGTCTAAGCACTGCTTGAACTTGTATACGAGAAGAGTTTTGGTAAACATATCGGCAGGATTGTCCTTGGTAATGATTTTCTGAACAAGGACCTTCTTCTCAGCAATGATATTTCAAATGAAATGATATTTGATATCAATATGCTTCACCCACTCATGATACATCTAGTCTTTATTGAAGTGAATCGTAGTTTGACTATCACACTAAATTGTAGTAATTCCTTGTTGTAGAGTTAATTCACCGAATAAACTTCTCAACTATAAAGTTTCGTTGATAGCCTCAGTGACTACCATATATTCTACTTTAGTAGTCGATACATGTTGTAAAGTTGCTTTCCAGCTAATTGCACAACCTCCAATGCAAAATACATAGCATGTAAGAGACCTGCACTTATCAAGGTCACCGACATAGTATGAATCTACAAAATCAACCAAAGTGTTGTTGGTTCTACCGAACTTCAAACAAGAGTTTGAAGTGCCCTTTAAATATATGAGTATCCACTTCACAGTGTGCCAGTGTTATTTACCTCGATTTTCCATATACCTACTAAAAACACTAACTGCTTTTGATTTTTTTGGAGGAGTACAAATCATTGCATATATGACACTACCAACGGCACTAGGATAAGAAATACATGCTATATATGCTTCTCCTCCTCTGATATGGTGATTGAGTAGCAGATAGTCTAAAATGACTAGCAAGAGGAGTACTAACTGGTTTGGCATCCAACATACCAAATCTCTCCAAAACGTTTTTAAGATAACCTTCTTGGGTCAGATATAATTTGTCAACTCGATCTCGTCTTATCTCTATACCAAGAATATTCTTAGCTATTTCCAAGTCTTTTATTTTAAATTCACCATTCAATAAGGCCTTCAACTAGTGAATTTTTGCAAGATTCTTAGTTGCAATGAGCATGTCATCAATATATAACAAATGAAAAATGAATGAATTGTCTTGTAACTTCCTAAAGTAGATACAACTAACATATATGCTCCTGGAGAAACCATGGCCCAACATCAATGAATCAAACCTATTGTTCCACTGTCTTGGAGATTGTTTTAATCCATACAAGGATTTCTTCAACAAGCAAATATGGTCTTTCTTATCTTTAAATTTAAAACCTTCACGTTGTTTCATATAGATCTATTCATCTAACTCACCATGTAAGAATGTTGTTCTAACATCAAGCTGTTCTAACTCCAAATTAAACATGGCTACTAATGCAAGCAATACACGAATATAGCTATGTTTTACAACATGTGAGAAAATATCGTTAAAATCAACACCTTGTACCCGACTATAGTTTTTTGCAACTAATCGTGTCTTATGCCTTGCATCTTCAACAAACGTGCGAAGCCTCTACACACAGTTTACTACACCAACAATTTCTATACATAGGCCACACAATTGCCTTTTTAACAATACGTACATAATCCAATCCATATTTCCACCAAAAGGCATTCAAACCTAACAACTACATAATACTACACATCTTTTATAAACAACACATTCTATATATATAACTTATAACACAATGACGTCATTTACAATCATAACTATACATTTCCTTCAAAATCATTTACAATCTATATACATCAACGTCCAAATTAAATGTCCTAATATCGTTTCATCCAAAACATCTATACAATTTGCTATATCGTCACATAAGTGCAAAATCCACAAAATAGCTATCTATGCTTTCCATCTTCCACAAAATCTGCAAAAACAGTGATATATGTGGTATGAGCATACACTATGCCCAGTAAGTGATATAGATATTCCTTTATTGGAATGAGCATGTATATACATAATATACTTTCTCAAAACATCATTTAACACAAGAAATCAACATTTGAAACGTTTTCTAATCAAAACACACACATATATATATACTTAGCAATGGCATCATCATTGATCAAACATTCACAAATACAACATGTATCATTTAGCTCAAGAATAATCTCACTCACTCTTGGGTCAAAAACTGGATCCAATCCTGACTGTTTATCCCGTCAGGTAGGCCAAACAAAGGGGTTCCTAGCTGTTTATCCCGCTAGGTAGGCCAAACATAATAAGGTGGAACATGTTCCCCCCAATCGCTCATTAAACATTCAAGAGCTGAAAATCATTCAAAATCATTTCACAAACATTTTACATTCACAAAGGCCATTGCGTTCATTTCATAATCATCAAATTCTCAATCTTATTCATGCTCAATCCATATTGATATAGAAACATAATCAAACTTTCAAAGTAGGTTTATCAAATGAGTATAAAACATAAAAGAATATCACAACCACTTACCTTATGCCAAATCCAATCTAGCACTAAATCCACAATTCTCACCACTTCTTCAATGCACTTTCCTATAAAACATACATATGTACAAAAGAACTATCAAATGAGGTCTAATACTCTTAAACATCTTTCATAAATTAATAACACTTCATTTCCTTCTTATCTTAGAATCCATGGATATATGATTCTCAAGAACTTTCTTGAACATCACTATACTCACAATTTGATTTAAATTCCTCAATTCATGTTCTATGCCAACTCAAATGAGTGTCAAAATCCTTGTTTTTATGTTCTTGATCTCATAAGATTAAACCCATCTTCTTTTACAACATAATTCCAAACCCTACTATTCTAGAACACTAAGTAAGGTAATTAACTTGAATAAATGAACTAGATTAGTTCCTTACCTTAATTAAAGTGTAGATGGAGTGAGAATTGCTTCCTTCACCACCTTAATCAATCCTCTCCTCTTGCCCAAGTTAAGATTTCAAATGGGGAAAGTATGAATGAGAGGAAGAAGGAGAAAGATGAGGAAGAAAATGAAGACCAAAGCATAGGAAATAAATGGGTTTAATACCAATTTTTCATAATTTGCAAAATAGTCCCCATATTCTTATTTATTTATCAATTGGCCCTTACTAAAATTCTCAAGTATTACATTCTACCCTCCTTATAGGAAGTTTCGGCCTCGAAACTTAAAGTACCTTGTTCTTCAAACAAATGTGGATATTTTTCTTTCACTTCCTCTTCCAATTCCCACGTTGCTTCACGAGCGGTGTGGTTCGACCATTGTACTTTCACATAGGGAATTGTTCTCCGTCTCAACACTTGTTCCTTTCGATCCACAATCCGGAGGGGAAATTCCTTATATGATAAACCTTCTTGTACGTCCAACGGTTCTAATTCTATTTCATGACTAGGATCCGAAACATACCGCCTTAATTGCGACACATGAAATACATTATGAACCCTTGACAATGATGGTGGCAAGGCGAGTCTATATGCAAGATCTCCAATTCTCTCCAAAATTTCAAATGGTCCAACATAACGTGGACTCAACTTCCCACTCTTGCCAAATCGCATAACTCCTTTACTAGGCGATACCCGAAGATAGGCTTTCTCTCCACATTGAAACTCCAAAGGCCTTCTCTTGACAGCGGCTCAACTCTTTTGCCTATCTTGTGCGGCTTTCAAATGATCCCGTATCATTGGGACCTTTTCAAGTGTCACTTTTACCAAATCCGGTCCCATCAAACTCTTCTCACCAATTTCGTCCCAACAAATGGGTGATCTACATTTTCTCCCATACAATGCCTCATAAGGTGCCATTCCAATGCTAGCATGGAAACTGTTGTTGTATGCGAATTCAATATGGGTCAAGTAGTCCACCCAACTACCCTTGAAGTCCAAGACACATGCTCTCAACATATCCTCAAGAGTTTGAATGGTTCTTTCCGATTGTCCATCTGTCTGAGGATGAAAAGCTATGCTCAGAGTTACCTTAGTCCCCATTGCTTTATTAAAGCTTTCCCAAAATCTGGATGTAAATCTGGGATCCCGATCTGAGACAATACTGACAGGTACACCATGCAAACGGATAATATTATCCATGTACATATTGACTAATTGATCCATGGTAACGGTGAATCGCATGGGTAAGAAATGAGCACTCTTCGTTAGTCTATCCACAATTACCCATATGGTGTCTTGACTTGTCTTTGTCTTTGGTAAGCCACAAACAAAGTCCATAGTCACATGTTCCCATTTCCAAACAGGCATTTCCAACGGTTTCAACAGTCCCCCAGGGCGTTGATGTTCTGCTTTAACTTGTTGACATACCAAGCACTTGGAAACGAACTCAGAAATTTCTCTTTTCATGCCAATCCACCAAAAATTCCTTTTCATGTCCTTGTACATTTTTGTACTACCAGGATGAATGGAGAATTTTGAATTATGTGCTTTTCTCAAAACTTAATTCTTCAACTCCGAGTCATTGGGTACACATAGTCTTCCTCGAAATCACAAGCTTCCATCATCATGGAGTTGAAAATCGGATTGTGGGCATTCTTTAATCTGCTCTCCCTTCTTCTTAAATTCAACATCATTGGCTTGAGCAACTTTAATTTGCTCAAGTAATGAAGGTTGTGCCACTAAAGCTGCTAGAAACCCATCGGTTGAGTTAATCACCTCGATTTCTAATTTCTCAAACTCAGAAATTAAGTGATCATGTTGAGTCAACAATGATGCCAATGTTCCTGACGACTTTCTACTCAAAGCATCTGCTACTCTGTTTTCCTTACCGGGATGGATTTAATATCCAAATCATAATCGTTCAACAGTTCTAACCATCGTCGTTGTCTCATATTCAACTCCTTTTGAGTAAACAATACTTCAAGCTTTTATTATCTGTAAAGATCTCACATTTTTTGCCGTACAGATAATGTCTCCAGATTTTCAAAGCAAACACTACAGCTGCTAATTCCAAATCATGAGTAGGGTAACAGAGGTTCGGAGTTTTCTGGGTTTGGCCGGTTACTATCGGGAATTCGTCGAGGGATTCTCATCCATTGCTATCCCTTTGACTCGGTTGACTCAGAAAAGAATGAAGTTTGAATGGGCGACAGATTGTGAAAACAGTTTCCAAGAGTTGAAGAGGAAATTGACTTCTGCCCCGGTACTCACTCTTCCATCTGGGTCAGGAGGATTCACAGTGTATAGTGATGCTTCTAAACATGGCTTGGGATGTGTATTAATGCAAAATGGCCGAGTTATTGCATATGCCTCTCGTCAGTTGAAGAAGTATGAACAGAATTACATTGGTTGGTCTAGGCCAGTCCACGATTGCTTCTACCTTTCTCGGATCCACAGTTACACCATCTTCTGAGATCACATGACCTAAGAAGGCAACACTTTTTAGCCAGAATTCACATTTGCTAAACTTGGCAAAAAGTTTCTTCTCCCTTAAGATTTGCAAAACTGTCCTCAAGTGCTCAACATGTTCTTCCTCGGTTTGAGAATAGACCAATATGTCATCAATGAAAACCACCACAAATTTGTCAAGTTGAGACCTAAAAACCCTGTTCATCAAATCCATAAAAGCGGCAGGGGCATTTGTTAGTCCAAAAGGCATAACAAGAAATTCATAATGCCCATACCTCGTTCTAAAAGCACTCTTTGAGATATCCTCGGGCTTGATTTTCAATTGATGGTAGCCTGAACGCAAATCAATCTTTGAGAAGACTCGGGCTCCCTTAAGTTGATCAAACAAGTCATCTATCCTTGGTAATGGATACTTATTCTTGATAGTGATTTTATTTAATTCCCGATAATCAATACAAAGCCTCAAACTCCCATCCTTCTTCTTCACAAACAACACCGGAGCACCCCACGGAGACACACTAGGTCGAATAAACTTATTATCCAATAACTCTTGTAGTTGCACTTTACGCTCTCGTAATTCCGCCGGTGCCATTCGATATGGAGCTTTAGAGATTGGTGCTTCTCCGGGCATCACATTAATCTCAAATTCAATCTCACGATCCGGTGGAAGTCCTGGCAATTCCTCGGGAAACACATCAAGAAACTCTTGAACTACTGGGATGTCATTCAAGTTCACACTCTCCTTCTCGGTGTCAACCACATTCGCCAAATACCCCACACAACCCTTTTTGAGAGCTTTCCAAGCTTGCATGGCCGATATTATCGGAGTTGTACTTTTGACTTGTTTCTCCATGCCCCCTCGAAAAGAAAATTCTTCCCTTCCCGGAATATCAAACTTAACTTTCTTACCCCGACAATCCACACAAGCATAGTTGTTTGTTAACCAATCCATACCCAGAATTACATCTGAATTACCTACTTTTCTTTTGAAAACTCATTTGTAACCAACAATTTTGTTTTCTTGTAGCTACATCACAAGATTCCAATATCCCAAGTACCATTCTTGTGTAGAGATTCTATTTCTTCATTCATGGACATCACCTACTTATTTGAATCAACATCTGAAATCATCTCGGTATATGTGGAAGGTGTTTCATCTCCACCTGTTTCCTGTGCCACTGATAAAGTATATGCCACCAAATTTGCATACCTCTCTAGATATGGAATATTCTCCTCTACTAGTTCATTTTTAACAAAATTTGGATTTGGTTCATTATCCTGTTAAGTAAAAGATAACTGAGAATGACTGAAATTTATGATCTCTAACTCCACCTGTTTTTGTGTGTTATATTCCTTTTCTGAATTACAATTACTACAATACTCTTTTCTAGGATTCAACGTGAATAACTCATCAAATGTAACATCTACGCTAATTTCAAATTTAGGTAATTTGGGATCAGGACAAATAATCTGTATCCTTTTACCCCTGAAGCATAACCGAGAAAAATACATTTTCTAACTCTAGACTCTAACTTTCCCTCATTCACATGTATATATGTTGGACACCCAAATATTCTTAAATTAGAGTAATCAGTAGGAGTACCTGACCAAACTTACTCTGGAGTCTTGAAATCAAGAGGAGCACAAGAACCGCAGTTTGTATGATCATACACCGAGCTCTTCCAAAAGAGTCCGGTTCATACGCTTAGACACACCGTTCTATTGAGGCTTCATTCTAACGATACGATGTCGAGCAATTCCTTCATTTTTGTAGAATTTGTTAAATTCATTCCACAAAATTCCAAGCCATTATCACTTCGCAGCAGCTTAATATGTTTTTTTGTCTATTTTTCAATCAAACCCTTCTATTGTTTAAATATCAGGAAATTAAAACATCATTTTTATTCTTCAAAAAATTTTCAAATGGGGAAAGTATGAATGTGAGGAAGAAGGAGAAAGATGAGGAAGAAAATGAAGACCAAAGCATAGGAAATAAATGGGTTTAATACCAATTTTTCATAATTTGCAAAATAGTCCCCATATTCTTATTTATTTATCAATTGGCCCTTACTAAAATTCTCAAGTATTACATGGAGGGTACTGGTATTAAATCCCAAAATTGTATCCACACTCTTCCAAAGACTCCAAAATGGTTATCTGGGGATATCCATGAATCATCATCTTAGTATCATTGATTACAGAACCATAAGATGTAGCAGAATGTACAAACAGCCTATTTAATTAGCTGTGTCAAAGTAGGTGCTGATGAAAACCACCTATCACAAACGGCAAATTATGAAACCAACTCCTTATAAATTGGCAATATCTCAGGTTTGTACCCATTCATAACTGTGTGAGACATCCATTTTTCTTTCCTTTCAGCGTTCTGAACAGAAACCTCCATTGTAGGAGGAAGATTTGGTGAAGGTAGTGAGGATTCTGTCCATGGCACACCAAAAACTTGCTCATATATGTCTTCAAAAGAGTGGCCAGGATCTTGGTCGACATGACCGGATTTGTCAGCAAAACAAATGCAGTTAGATGAGTCAGGATTTGAGGTTGATAAAGGGTTTGATTCATATCCAGTTACACTATAAATTTGTGGATTCAGGGGCTATATCCGTCCTAGCATATTATCAAATGATCGATTTTCTTGGACTAAAACTACTATAGTTTTGATGGGGTATTGTTTGACAGTCTCAGACATTGTTAAGGCTGGCATAGTTTTTTAACAGCTTTAATTTGACCAACTGATTTTGGTTAGGAAAGGGGAAAGAACTAAGAAGTCTTTTAGGGAAGCTTTTGAATGTATTCAGAAGAATGTGGAAGATAAAGAAATTCAAAATTAAAACTTCCAGAGCTTCATAATATATAAGTGCCAAAAGTAGGAGGTGGTGAAATGTACACTTAAAACTAAAATTTATTGTTTGATGCATGTATTTGTCATACATTGATTTTACAACAACAACAATAAAATATTTATCTCATCATGCGGATCAATTATATTAATCATATTTCATATATCATCGCATTAAAAAATTATATACACATTTAGTTCTCCTAACAACCCTTTTTTTTTTCTAATTCAATCAAAAAAGGTACACCCCCGTCAAACAGGTTCATATGTATGACTTGTGCATGAGTGCAAAAATTAGCATTTTAGGTATCAATTTTCAATCCAAAGATTAGCGTATCAATTTTTACTTTAGCGTTTTAAATTTTCACTTTAGCATATCAAATTTTCACTTTAGTTTAACAAATTTTCGGCAGCTACTTGGTTCACATGGAGGTATGGTAATACCAATGAGTTTGATAGTATTTTGGAATTACTATCAAACCCACAATTAATAGGGTATGAGGATATATGAGTACTTTTTTCAAACTCATACCTATGAACCAAGCATGTTAAAAAGGTATCAAACTCATAGAATGAAAACCAAACCCATGAACTAAGCAACCCCTCAAATTAGTGTATCAATTGTCACTTTATCCTATTAAATTTTCACTTCAGCGTATCAAATTTTCAAATTAATTAGCTTATCAAAATTTCACTTTAACGTAACAAATTTTCAAATTTTCACTTTTACTGTATAAAATTTTCACTTGAACGTATCAAATTTTCACTTTAATATATCAATTTTCAGTTCAAAAGTATCAATCCAATGTCAAAAATTTTATCAAACATACAAAATTAGCGTATCAAATATATATAATATTAGCGTATCAAATATATTTTGATTTGTGGGACAAAATTGCATTTTTCAAAAAAAAAACAATATACACACCCTTTCGACAAATCCATTTTTTGTTTCTAACTCAATAAAAAAAACCTAATCTAGTAGATTAGGTCAAAAACTAACAATGTAAAATTTTTAAAATTTTACATTTTCGTGAGTTATAGCTTTGGTTTTGATAAGCTGTTGAATATGCGCCTTTGTTTATAATAAAAAAGTCGTGGTTGCGAGAAACTGTTAATACCCACGCCTTTGTTGTGGTGGTAGACTATGCTTTAGCTGTCTACAATTCAGGGCTCTAAATTGCACAGTAGGTGAAGGGAAGTCTGGGAAGGTGCGTTCTTGTGTAGCCATGTAAGAATGTCATTGAGAAACCATTACCATATATTGAAAAGAGAAAGAAAAAGGAAAAGAAAAGTTCTTATAATACAACATTTTGCAAGGAAAGAGCTACATTGAAAAATGGCTTAGTAGTTAAATATTTTATTGCATCATGTGTTGTCTTCTATTCTGTTAAATATGCAGTGGCATTTGATGCATTGTTAGGATGATAAGTATCATATATATAAATATATTTATACATTTATTTATTTATTTATTTATATATGTATATATATGTCTTGTGTGAAGAAGGACAAAGAATGTTAAAAGAAACTACCAAATTTATCCACATCACAGACCACTTAATAAAAAAGTAAAAGTGGGAAATTGAATTATTTTTCACACAAAATCCTTCACTATAATCGATTTACCGGTGGACTTTTTCACTATTAACGGTGGAGTATGAATAAGAAAAATAAATCGATTTTCACTTTTACCTATTTATTAAGTGTATATGATACGAACATCCGTTTTTTCAGTTAAAAAAGCTAATAGATTATGATTTTTTCGTTAAAAAACTTAATAAAGTTTTGTTGGTGACTAATTTAGTATATTTTTTGAATGTCAATGACTAAAATGCATTATTTTTAAGGTATATAACAAAGTAATTTTTTTTTTACAATGTGAGTAACTATTTTGATAGTTCTTCTTTCTCTTTTTTACACTGAGGGGTGGAGATAGTAAAAAAAAAAGAATGAAGAAAAGCCCTTATTACTAGTCTTTTTGCATCTTCAATCTCTAAAACAAACAAAAGTAAGATATTAATAATTGAATATTCTTATTAATTTGAAAGAAAACTATGGTATTATTGTAGGTCATTATTTTTGAGGAAATTAGAAATAAAGACGACATTGTCAAGAGAAGAGAAAGCATTTGAGAAAATTGTAATATTTCAAGAATATGATACATTTATACAATATAATATTGTTAAAAACTATGGTAACACTTATATAAACAAGAAATATTTGTAATATTTCAAAAATACGTTAGATAATATTCTTAACTATCATTTTCCACTGCAAAAACTTTTTTTATTATTATTTTTGAAGTGATTTATAGAAAAACGACATGCATTGAATTAATAATGTACTATTTTACCTACCCAACATAAATTGATGGGCTTCTTGATTTTGAATCCTTTATAGTCCTTTTCTCTTACAATTACTGATCATGTTTTCACTGCTGTAAAAAGTTCATTTCTTCTATCGCATCAAATAAATTCTAAACTTCAATTTTATCCAATTATGTCCATATAAATTGAGAGGCTTCTTGATTTTGAATCCTATAAAGGATTCCTGTACTCTTACAATTATTAATCATGTTTTCATTGCTGTAAAACTAAAAAGTTCATTTGTTCTGTCCCATCAAATAAATTCTAAACTTCAATTTTATCTAAGTATACCAATATTGCACGTTCACTATCAATTTTCAATTGACATTTGAACCATTAAATGCTACATCATACCAAATTAACAAACTGAACAAATAATAAATATTTATTATTTGTTCAGTTTGTTAATGAACCCACAACTAAAAAGATCATCGATCAACAATGAAATTTAAAATAATTTTACTGTCCAACAAAGATTATTCCATCAAATAAACACAATTATATTACCAAATAAACTTAATTAAAACAAACTTACATTATTGAAAAAGATCACTAACCCTTGAAACGTTGCAAACTCGAGGGTTTTTTTTTTAAGTGAATGCTACATCACACCAAACAAACTTAACATTAATTTTTTTTGTAAGTGCATTTGGTAAAATTACCCCCCAAATCACTTCACAAGACATATTAATCCCTGATCACGATTTTGATTTGATTTGTTTTTGATTTTGCTCCGAACTTTCACTCGAGTTTGCGGTAGATCACATGAGAACCAAGTTGAGGTTGAAGAGTGAGGACTGTGTAAGGAGCATGAGCATAGGATGGTGAAACATCAAAGGTAAAACGTTGCAAAATCATTGCCAATCCCAGTTTAGCTTGCAAGAGTGCAAAATTTTGTCCTAGACAAACTCGAGGTCCCCGGCTGAATGGAAGAAATGAGACATTGTTTTTGGTCGCATTGGCGACCCCATATATATATGTTACAAAATGATAAATATGTCATATATTTATTGCATAAAATTACATAATCATTTTTCCATTATGACTCAAACCAATCATTCATTACTTCAAACCAAATGAATGAACATGACTATCATGTTTCTTTTGGGATAATGGTTTAGTCAATGAATAATTATATTATCCTTTGCAGGAATCTCTTGTATCTTTACTTAAATTCTATCAGTGATTACTCTAATCAAATGATAAAATTTTAGTACATGTTTGGATTATTGATGAGACATTAGTTCCTCAACTATTGAAGAAACTATTTCTATCCAAACAATCTTATAGCAACTTCTCAAGCAACTATATACTTAATTTCTATTGTAGAATATGTTGTTATAATCTATTTGAAACATTTCCAAATAACAACATTTATATTTAGGATAAATACATATCCATCTTGATACTTGTAATCATCTTTATAAGATTGAAAATTAGTATCTATGAATCCATTTATATTAAGCTCAACTTTCAAGAATAGATCATTAATACTTCTCAAGTATTTAAGAAAATTCTTGACCACTTCTAGTGACTCTCACTGGAATTAGATTGAAATATGCTCATAACACTTATAGCGCAGGAGACATTTGGTCATATATAATATACATAAATGATCTTACTTCTTAAGAACATTTTGCATATTATATTTCTTAATATCAGTCTTTGGACACATCCTAAGGTAAATCCCATCAAATATAGGAATGTAAACCTTTTAAACTGATCCATGCATGTTAAACGTCTTTAACATTTTATCAATATATATATATACATATATATATTGACTGTATATGACCAAAGAACTTATCAAATCTATCTCTATAGACCTTTCCCAATGCATAAGTTGTTTCTCCAAAAATCTTTAATTGAGAAGGTTTTTGAACAACTACACCTTAACTAATTAAGAGTAGTTATGTAAATTCTCATTATTAATATGTCATCTACATATAATATGAGAAATACAATAATATTGCCAATAATCTTTTGTATACACAAGATTCATATTTGTTTTTTTTTTTATTAAATCAAACTTTTTGATTATCTCATCAAAACAAATATTTGAACTTTTAAAAGCTTGCTTTAGTTCATAAATGAACTTTTATAATTTGCATACTTTGCTAGGATTTTTGAATAAAAACCCTTAGATTGTATCATATACTAATCCCTTTGCAAATTACAACAAGTAAAATCTTAATGGATTTTAACACGGCAATTGGTGAAAAGGTTTCATCATAGTCAATACTATGATTTTGTGTAACCTTTAGTGACCAATATTCATGCTTTATAGGTAACAATATTTCCATCCATGTTTGTCTTCTTTTGAAGACTCACTTGCACCTTATGGATTTTATCCCTTTAGGTGCATTGACTAAGGTCTATACCTTGTTGTCATACATAGAATCCATTTTAGATTTTATGGTTCAAAACCACTTTTAGATTTCTTATCAAATAAGACTTCTTTGTAGATAGTAGATTTATCATTCTTAATGATAAACACATCACCTCATGTGGATGATTTATTCTACTAAACATACAATTTACTTGTGCATTGAGAGCTTCATGTCCTACCGCATCTCCATGAGGTACAAGCTCTAATACCATTTTCTTTTCATTACTAAATTATGGTTTAAGGACTTCATCAAGTTCTATATGCTCCCACTTGCCTTTTCTAGAATAAACTATTCTCCTAGAAATGACATATTTTGAGACAAACATTTTGTGCTCATTGGAATCATAGAAATAATATCCAAAACTTTCTTTTGGACATTCCACAAAATAGTATATCGGAAAATTTTGTATCAAACTTATCAGATTTTACCTTTTAAATATAGGGTACTCCCAAACATTTTGGTTCTTTCCTATACCATATCTCATATGAGGTAGAATTGATAGGTTTAAATGGAACATACTTTAAAAGATCAAATGCAATATTTATGGTATATTCTCAAAACAATTTTGAAAGAATTGTATAGCTCATCATTAATCGAATAATATCTAATAGAATTCAATTATTACTTTAATAAAGAAACAAGCTCATTTTATTAAGATAATTATAAATTCTTGACTCAAGTATTTTCTATTTCGATCTAATCGAAATATTTTAATACTTTTATCAAGTTGTTTTTCAACTTCAATTTCGTATTCTTTGAACTCTTCAAAGAATTTAGTTATATATACTTCAATAAGTACATATATTGTAACGCCCCGCCTAACTCCCTTATACGGAAACGCGACGGAGACGTTAGATTACGCCCTACTCACGTCTGGGCTCTAACCTTTAACATTAATAAATCATTACCTCAAAAGTACAAATAAATTTGCGATCACAATCTTCACCTTATGTTACATTCCCAAAAGCCAAACCATTCAAAAGATTACAAATCATTTATCATCGTGATTACAATCCAAATCTGAACGATTAAAATACCCTAATTTTCTACGCTTCTGTTTCTTCAGCGTATCCGAATATCCAAAAAATCCAGTTCATCATTTAATCCGTCTTGTGTCGCTCTGAAAATATTTTAATAAAGGGTGAGCTCAAAATAGCTCAGTGAGGGAGTAATGGACAATTTTCAGAAAATTAACTTTAAGAAAGTAAAATTTCAGTTAAACATTTTTCCAATTCAAATAACCATATGACAATTGTTTTTCCAATGCAAATAACCATATGACAAAGTCTCAAATATCACATAACAGATTATGCAATGCACATATCCATATATCACATAACTTTGTCATTAACTCCATATAAAACATTAGACATATAATCGGTACCTGTCACGATCGGCCTTGCCGACCTTTACCAACCTTATATCCCCTAACAATTCATTGTTGCGTGCACGACTTGAGAAGCTACCTTATCCTTCCTAGTGGTCAGTGACCACAACGGCCCCGCAGGCCTAACGTGGCATCCGGATTTGCCACTCCGACTCCCGTCAACGGGATTAAAAACTCCTTAATCGCGTGACGGGGCTCACCGGTGTGGTCTTGGCGTAATCGTCGGCCCGATGCCGTCTCGATCACCCTCCAAGCCAACACCTACTTGGGCCCATGCAAGCAAATACAATACAAATATGATACGTTCACAAAATCCGAAAAATCATATAACAATCACTTTTCACCAATCGGTGGTAACGTTGGACTCTAGAGGTGGCTCGTACGGACTCTAGAGGTGGCTCCTGCCTTTAAAGTGGCGTAGCACTTAGCTCCGTGCAGCACTTAGTTCCAACTTACCTAGTTTATCAATGCATAATTTATGGATGTAAAGTCCCACATATACACCGACATATCAATTACAACAATTACTACAGATTCCAGTTGGCAATGGATGAGAAAACTTATTCATCCGAGGGGGCCCTTTAAATGCAAGACAAGAAAGTGTCCACAATTCAAACAATGCCCATATCCCCTTCACTTATCAATTGACACAAAAACAAAACTATCCCTCCAAATTCAATAAATGCAAGATCACAATGAATTATAAAAATTCATTCATCATGAAACATCCTTTTTGTTAATATAAGAAAGGAGATTATTCATAATTTGAATAAGGCCCTATTACCTTTAATCATTATAAGGACATGTATACACAAAATTATACGAAACATTTAATAAGAGAGGTTTCCTTATCCTAATTCTCTTTTCTATAATATTTTATATTATCATTATTAAAACAAAATATCTACATAAGAGAGGTGACGTAAATTTTTCCTTTAAGGTCGGCAATAAACTTGAAATGAAGCATTAATTTTAAAGCTTAAGGCTTATAATTGAATAACAACACCAAATCCCATTAAAACCATTTATGTTATTAATTCAATAGCCTATAGCCTAAACTGATAGTGCCCAAAAGCCCACTCTTAAAAGGTCCACTTCATATTAAACACTAAACCCCTATTCTTATTACTCACATTCATTTTAATTCTTGATGGACTAAAGCCCAAAGCCATAATGCACTGAGGCCCATTCTTATTACTCATATTCATTTTACTTCTTGATGGACTAAAGTCCAAAGCTGTAATGCACTGAGGCCCATTCTCGTTACTTATATTCATTTTATTTCTTGATGGACTAAAGCCCAACTTGAAAGTGCAGAAGGCCCATCCTTTGTCAATTAAAATTACTTTAAGAAGTTATTGTATATTCAAATAACTAATCCAACTAGACCCCATTTCCACTTGTATTTAAATCACCAAACATCTATGTACAAGAGTCCTAGTTAACCATTAACTCCCATCAGTTTATTCCAAGCACCGAAAATAATTACATTAAACTTGTAATAATTTTTCCCTGAAACCTCAAGTTGCTCTAGGAGATAGCTTATCTCTTCCAACCAACAAAAGAATAAAGATCAACCAAATTTAGGCTGCCACCATTTTACATGCTAATAATTTATTTTTCTCCCAAAGGATCCAGAGAGCAAGGTGAATTCAGCAACACCATATAACTTTAGTTCCCTAGAATTAATGGAAATCCAAAATTCACTACATAAAAAACCCACTGTAATTAACTCCAAATGAACCAGAATTTGTAGTATTCCTCCAATAAAGGTTGGGACAACCTCGACATAAAGGAAAAAAAACAAATATGATTCAATCCTCTTCATTCACTCTCAAACAAAAATCCACAACCCTCTGTAAATCATCTAAATTTGCTCATCATTTTTCACACCATACTTAAATAACTTAAACCCCAAAAAGTGAAAACCCCATAAGTTGTTGTCCTATTCGCCTTCACTTCCCAACATCTGCCTTCAACTGGTAGGACAATTTCGCCATCTTCACATATACATGAATCCAATCCCATAAAACTTATATTAAGATTTCAGACATCAAATACTCTGGTGTTAGATCTCAAACAAGAAAATAAATTTCATGGTAGCAATCCCCAAGTTTATTCAAAGTGGAATCACAGAGCAAAATAATTCCAGCTGCTAAAAATGTTGCAACAAGAACAATCAAAATGGTTTGAAGCAATTAACCCACGAAATAGCAACAACCTTTGTAATTATTGATTTAATTCACCAAAAACCTAAAACAACTCATGGAGCTATGAATTTAACGAGAAATACAGGGTTCACAAAAAGAATTTAACCAAAATTTTGAAATCGAAACACACCCACCTGTTGAAAGTCTTCTCAAATTCCTCCAAGTTCAACAAAGCAGATTTGTAAAGTCCTCTTCTTCTTCTTCCCTTTTTCCCTCTTCTTCCTCTCTCCTTCTTTCCTTTTCTTCCTTCCTTCTTCTCCCGTTCTCTGTTTCTGTCTCTCTTCCTCTCTTCTCTACTTCCTTTTTTTTTCTATTTCCCCTGTTCCCGTCTTTCTTTGTACGCTATATTTTTCTTTTTTTTAAGTCTTTTAAATTGCTATATAACCCTTTATATTTGAAGCACTCACGAGAGTCCCCAACATTATCATTTCATAAAATTAACTCCTATAACTTTTTTAGGATTTTACAATTAAACCATAAAATTTTCCAACATTGCCTTGTAAACCAATAATTAAAATTTAACACATGTTTTCCATTTAATAATCTTAAATCAAAATTCTTATCCGTTGGTAAAGCTAATTAAATATATATTCGTTTTTTAACTAAATTCATATGACGGAAAACGTAACATTTTAAACTATTAAATACAATATTTATTTATATGAAAATTCCGGGGTTTCATATATATGACTATATTTATATAATCATTTGAAGTATGAAAAACTTTCTCTAATTAGAATTAACTTAGGTCTACATACATCAATATGTAATAGACTTAGTAATTCAGTAGATCTTTCACCTTTTTAAGTAAAAGGTAAATTGGTTATTTTCTAATAAATAAGATTCACATTTATCAAATGATTCATAATCAAGTGATTCCAAATAAACATCTTTATGCAATTTGGCTATGCGTTTCTCATTTATATAACCATATCTACAATATTAGAGATAAAATTATAAATTTTTGTTTCTTTGTGTTTATTTTTGAAAAGAAGATTATCCAAATCAAATATATAAAGTTTGTTATCCAATTAACCAGCACCTTAAAATATTGTCACAATAAAAAGAACAACATTTATTCTTTTGAATTATTGTAAATTGTAAATCTATTCATGCCAAACATGAAATAGAAATAATATTTTAGTAAGTACTGATAATAATAATCCTTTATATTAAGGATTAATCTTCTGAATAAAGAAAACTCTATATTCTTTTGGTTAATGTAACAACTTTTGTCGCATTTAATTACCACATATAAGAATATATTTTCTTTACCCAACTTTCTACTTATTCTTAAATCTTGCATATTTATGTAAATATGAGATCCAAATCTGGTATCTAATACCCAAGATTTTATTTATAAGCAGAAACATTTATTTCAATCATAAACATATTTGAAGTAGAAACTTCACCAAGTTTCTTCTGCTTCAAAATCTCAATGAACCTTTTAATTCTAATTCCAATGTCTATCTTAATAGACCATAGTAGAATTTAATACCATTTAAACTTTTGTCCTTATTATTTTGTGTTAAGTTTGAGCGCCCTTTTATTGATTTTCTTAAAATCAGGGTCGAATTTCACTTTCTTGGAAAACTCAAGTATTAACACAATTTCCTTTGTCTTCTTGATTGAATCCTTTGTTATCTTATTAAGCAATTCAAGCAAATATATAATTTTTTTAGATCTCAACTTTGTTCATAACAAAATTAAAAAATATAATTTTTTAATGAGACTAATCACCTTTAGTACATTAGATGATACTAAAGATTATTTGCCATTTTGCTCTAAATGAGTTCGTAAGAGAAATATCATATATCTTCAATTTTAACTCTTATATCATATAATCATTTCATCTAATGAAATATTGTAAAAGCATACATATTCACATACAACTATTGTAATTAAGATTTATGGATGCTTTTTAGTATAAGACAACATACACAATCAAAATCATCTTTATGTTTCTGATATGTATCTTTGATTATTAAAACAATATCATCATCAAGGAAAAATGTTTTAAAGGCATAAAATAACTTCTCATACCTAAAAACAATTTTTAGGTTGTAAAATTCAATCCATAAAATTTGAGCAATTAATATATTGTCAAACAATATATTATAGATAATTTTCTACAACAGAAATAAAGATAAAAAATATTTCATATTTATGCAATAAGCAAAACCAAAATAAAATAAATATGGACTTATGAAAATTTTTGAGTTTGCTCCCACTATTTTATTCAAATCAATATCCCTTAAATTGATTCGAGAATTTTACAAAATTGTTAGTGGCTAAGATCTTATTTTAATTATTTTTAACCTTGAGGTAACTCAACAAGTTAAAAATAATCTCAACAAGTAGGTAACAATTGCCAATTACAACAAATTGTAACTCTTATTTTAATTATTTTTAACCTTGAGGTAACTCAACAAGTTAAAAATAATCTCAACAAGTAGGTAACAATTACCAATTACAACAAATTGTAACTCTTAGATATTTAGGCCATCAACTCTTGATACACATATCTCATATGTCCCCTAACTCTTTGCCTCAAAAACATTTTGACCTTGAGGTAACTCAACAAATCAAAAGTCTTTGTTAAATCAAACCCATTATTCAGAGATCTTATCTCATAGCATAAACATATTTAAAGTAAAACAACCTTGAGGTAACTCAACAAGTTGCTCGAATAAAAATTGTTTAAACTATAATAATGGAAGGCAACTAATTATGATTTAATATTTAATTAAGGGATTAATTTATGGTCTCATCATACATACATATCATATGTGAAAATTATTTGATCAATTGAACATACAATATGCAATTAAATAAATATATTATTTTATCAAATATAAATCACATATGATATGTTATTCAAATAATCACATTAAATGAATGTATAATAAATTTATATCACATATAAATCATATGTGACACATGTTACTCAAATAATCATATTAAATAAATATATAATAAATTTATATCAAATATAAATTGTATATGACACATGTTATTCAAATAATCATATTAAATGAATATATAATAAATTTATATCAAATATAAATTGTATAAGACATGTTATTCAAATAATCATATTAAATGATAGATTCATATCAAATATAAATTACATGTCTACTTATTCAAATAATCATATTAAATGAATATAAAATAGATTTATATCAAATATAAATTACATATGTCATATTATTCAAATAATCACATTAAATGAATATATAATAAATTTATATCAAATATAAATTACATATGTCATATTATTCAAGAGATCACATTAAATGAATATATAATTTTTCTGTCATGAATCTATATGTATATTATTTCTAATTATATTAGAAATCATTTAATTGAATTTTTAAAACTTTTATGGGTCAAAATATAGTTTCCAAAACTATAGGGCCAACTGATTAGAAAAAGTAACAAACTAAGGGGTCAATTCATAATAAGGAAAACAATTTTCCTTCAACCCCTAGAAGACTTGGTCCATAATCACGCCTTCAGGTCATTTTTTTTCTTTTACGTCAATATTTTTTTTCAAAATGGATGATGACGTCAGATGACATCATCACCATCTTCTCCAAGCTGTAATCGAAAAAACGTTGGTTTCCTTTTCTGATTTTTTTTTTTTTGAAAAAATTCAAACCAGTTTTTAATAAAAAATCAAAATCACAATTTTGACACATTATTTAAAAATCGAATTTTTAAACAATTTCTCAAATAACCCAATTAAATCAAATATACATACATAACAATTTATCATTCATGACATGATATATTTCGTATAGATAAATCAAATTAGGCTCTGATACCACTGTAAGGAAATCAACATAGTAACAACGCAGCAGAAAATATAACAATTATATTATAATTGATTTCCATAGGACCTTTAATGATAATCTATACAAAATATACCTCGAGAGATGCAAGCGAAATCCTTGAGCGAGGTTTAATCGATCAACAAGCCGCACACGTGTCCGGCCTCTAACGGTAATCCACACGAACTACTTTCGGGATCCTCAAAGGATTGATTTTAATGTTAGGTTAATAAGCTAGATCCCTCTAAACAACACCGTAGAAATCTAATAAGAAAAACCCTTTTTCTTATTTACGTGATTTCTTAATGAGAGAGTTGTGTTGTCTTGACCTAACATTAAGCATCTATATATAATAATACAGCCTTCCAAAAAGGTTTTCTTGTCAGACAAGAAACGAATTATTACCAAACTCTATTCACTTTCCAAAAGTAAACAAGAGTACAATAGATTCCATAATTATCATATAATTATGTAAATCATTTTAACCCAAGAAGTAATTCTATTGTGTGTGATCCTTTAGGTTCCTAATCACTTGGCAATAAATATAAATAATAATTTTAGAATTAAATTGGCTTTGGTACAAAACCAACAATTTCTGATTGAATTCCATTGCATCTTCACCCCAAATGCTTTTCTCTATGTGAAGCATAACTGTTGGCATCATGACTTGTGTCCCAGCTGGGATAATGTATGGTCCTTTATGAACAATTTTGGTCAGATCAATCACTGGTGGGTACAACCGTAGCACTTCGTACAAAATCATGGACACCTGCGAAAAATTTTCAAAAGTTAATCATTAGTATATACTATTCATGACTTTGAAGAAAATGCATCTATACAAAGTTTGAAAATTTGTGAGTTCTTTGTATGTGTACAATTCAACAAAAAAACAAAAAGGGTTCACTTCACTTACATATTTGAGATGATTCAATTTGTCAAATTCTGACTTGTTTTTCCCAAAAGTTTGTAAAACTTCTTCCCTAGCACGATCTTGCCATTCGGGATGCTTGCTCAATAAAATGGTTGTCCAAGTGAGAAGAACTCCAGTGGTTTCTTGGCCAGCAAAATCGAAAAGTTTGCATTCTTCAATCACATCATCAATACTCATTCCAACATTCTTCTTGTTTCCTTGATTTTTCATTTCTTGGAAATTTGATTCCAAAAGAACACCAAGTAAATCATCCTCATTTGGCTCTCCAGTCTTCATTGCCTTGAGTCTCTTGTTGATGATATTCCTCAACATTTCTGTGATCTCATGGTTAATTTCTTTCATCCTTTTGTTCCTCTTGGTTGGCAAATAACTACAGATATACACAAGACAATAAAAAAATTATTAACATTGATGACAATTTCAAAAGAAAAATCTAATCATGAATCAAGAATCCAAAAGGGTTTTTTTTTCTTCTTCTTTAATATATTTTACATTTTTACCTCCATCCTGGAATGTAAACATCTCTCATGGTCTCAATGGTGAGGTTCATAAGTTCTTTTAAAAGTTGGAAGATTTTGCCGCCTTCCTCATATGTGCTAGCAAAGGCAACTTTGGAAATAACATCACTTATTAAAACATCAAAGGTTGGGAAAATATCCACTTCAATAGATCCCTCTCTTTTGGCAGTTTGCTCCCATTTTCTCAAAAGTTCAGCATAGCAAACACCAAAAGCTGGCAACATAGTCTGCCATGATCAAATAATTCAAAGTATCCATAAGTGATAGATCTCTTAAAGTTTCTCAATACAAATAGTATGAACTAAAGTTGTCTTAATTTATATTTGTTCATTATAAATGGTAGTTATGTATATAGCAAACCTTCAACTTCTCATGGGTGAATGCTGGGGAGATAATTCTTCTGTGTTTCGACCATTTTTCACCCTCAAAACTTCCAACTCCAGTGAGTAGGAACTTAACAAGTGGATTGTGAACATCAAAATTCTTCACAAACTTTGTTGAGTGAGTCAAGGCTTCCCTAATAAGATCTGCATCCATGATGTTTACCCCGGAATGCGTCCCATCCATGTAAAAGAATTCCTCCCTGCAATAGTAATAGCATGCCATACTTTTAAGCGAACAAGTCAAAAGATCACTGTAGTAAGTCAACAAAATATTCTTCATTAATTTCTCAATCGGCAAGTAAGGAAATTTACATAATCATGAATTTTCTACGTTATCTTCTCATGGCTGGCATAACAAAAATCCCAGGAAGAGAGAGCAGGATGAGGGTAACTTCGCTCCGTTTGGATTAGGTATTTTTGGATTTTATATATCATGAAATTTTTTTTCTTGAAATTTGTTATGAGAAAAAAATATTTTGGAAGTATTTAGAACCAATGATTTTGTTTTGTTGGAATTTGTATTGAAAATTTTTTTATTAATAAAAATTTGAAATTTAATTTTGAAATAATATTTTATTAATTTATTTCAGTGTAATTTTTGTTAAAAATAAATTTTTACTATTAAAATTTAAAATTTAAATTTAAAATTTTATTTATAAAAAATATTGTAGCAAAAATAATTACTGTAACATTATTTTTATTTTTAAAAATTTTAATAGAAAAATTGAATAAAACAAACAACACATTTTATATTTGTGAAATAAATTAGTAAAACGTTGTTGTCCAAACACAGCCTTAGATCTTTTATTTTCCATATACTAATGTTTAAAAAAGAACACAAACGTTTATGCACAGCAAGCAACATGTAAGGTTCCGTGTGTGTGTGTGTCAGTGTCTGGTTAGAAAGAAATATTTAGTCAGGTCCCAAGTAAATGTGCAGAAGGCAGATAACAACCAAGAAATCTAAGGGTTGCTAATAAAAATTTTGGGATTTAATGATTGAGAAATAGAACAAGATTTGCAACTTTGACAACGATAGACAAACATTTTCTAGCGTTGCTATATACACATGTAGAAAAATAAATAGCATATGTACCATAGGTTTTGATGGTGTGGTCAATATGAGGCAGATACGAGGAACAATATCGTTGTTAAAAGTGATTGGAGTCGCCATGGATTCTTGGAGCATGGCGGAACTCTCTTTAACATCTCCAACCAAGAATCTATAAGGGTTTCCCTGTTGCCTGAGACGTTTCTCTATACTTTTTGGTGTAAACCAAGCCCAGTTCAGAACTCTCCATGCCCAAGCAACGAGTGCAAGAAAGAATGAGGCAGCTATTGCCTGACGGATGATAATATCCATCTCCATAGAAAACTCACTAACTCACTCTCTCTCAGTACTTCCCGAAATGATGAGTTTCTATTGTGAGAAATCTTGAGTGGTTGGGACTCAATTTATATTAGTTCAGGGGCTGGTTTTGTTCTTACCCAACCCAATGAAGATATGACAAGAGTTTTTAAAATAATGCAAATCTCAATCAATAGATGCGAAGAAAGCACAAAAAAAAAAAAAAAAAAAAAACCCATGCATGAATGCACGTGATGAGATTAATGGGTAAATATGAAAAACTCAGAAAAGAACAGAGACAACTTGTGAATTTTATCAACGGTTGAGTCTTGCTTCACTCCTCAAAAAATAATTTTCCTAACTCCACACCCTTTTCTCCAGTTTTAACGGAACCATTTCAAACTACATTCCTACCATTCAAAGTAAATGCCAGAAGGAATCCCAAGTCACAGCTACAAATTAGAATAGGAATTCAGTTGGACTTAGAAAGTTGTAAAAGTTATTACTCTAACTTAGAATAGTAAGTCAATTGTGATAGTATCCATGTGATTAGAATAGCAAATTTTAGGCTGGTTGTAAATTTACACATAACCCTCCTCATCCTTTTGAGTTTGAAAACGGTTAACAAACTACTTATAAATTTGTAAAAACAAAAATGAAACTAGTATATGTATTTAATTATAATAATTGTAATAGTATCCATATCATTAGAGTAATGAAATTTTACAATGGTTGAAAATCTAATCAGCCCTCGTTCTTTTTATTAAATTTGGGATCGGTTACTTATATACAGACAAGCTGCTTATAAGTTTGTCAAAACAAAGATGAAATCAGTGTAGAACGAACAGTAAACTCTTAATTAATTAAAATCACTTGCCAGTTCTTATGCTTCACTAGCTGTACGATTTCCATTTGCACTAATAGTAGTTTTTACATTTTGTACATCTGAGTCATCTGAGTCGAATCAATTTCTGTTACTGTAGAGGTTTCATTAAGGGTTAATTACCGACAATCCCCATGTGGTTTGCCAATTTTTAGTATAACCCCTATGTGTTATCAAAATATACCAACAACCCCACATGTTTTGGTTTCGATTATAAAGCGGATGGAAAGTAAGTTCCCTAACGGAGATTGAGTTACACGCGTGTAGTTTTGCAAGTGTGATTGTCCCAAACTTATTAAGTGATCATACAATTCCCAAAGTACCCTCTCTTTGACCTTTAAATCTAACTTCTTCTTCGGATATTGAGTTACTGACTTCTTCTTCATTATTAAAACTTCTTCTTCTTTATTAGAACCCTTACTCCAGTCGAATACCTCTTCCTCAAATAAAATCTCCACAACACACTTAAATCAAGTGGTATTCGTTCAATTTACCTTACTCGAAAATATAACCATCATCGTACAGATCTCAATTTGTTGAAGAGAATTATCAAGGATCAGCTCACTAAAGTTGAAGTGGCCACAAAAATTTTCAAAGATGTCAAATTCAAGCTACAACCACTACTAAAAAATGGTGGATTTAAACCGCCCTTTTTAGAGCGGTTAAACATAATCCGTTGTAATTTATCAAAACGCGGTGGCATTATCGTAATATTAAACAAGAATAGTACACTTTTTACACCGGTTATAAAAAAACTGGTGTAAAAGGTGTACTATTTACACGGTTTTCTTATAACCGGTGTAAAAAGTGTATACAAAGAATTAATTAATTAAAAAGAATTTTAATAGAATTTAAAGACTAATTAACACTAAAACATCAATATATTTTTAATTAAAATATAATGAAATAATCATGTATAATATTATTTAATTAATCATTTATCATATTATATGTCATTGATTATATTTAATTATAAGGGTACATAAGTATTTTGATAAATGTATTTAATAGTTAAATTATCTACACGTACGCCCCAACAATAATTAGGTAAAAGTTACGCATTGTTTAATAATAATGTTCAATTTTGTAACTATGATTTTATCTTTTTCATTATAGTTCACACATAAGCATATTGGTACGAATATAGAAGGGTAAAAAAATACAAAAAAAACTCTTATGTTTTTTATTTCTTGTGGAATGAAAACTACAATTTTACAATGTATTTGGGCTACCAAAACCGCGGTTGCTTTTAACTTAAAACAGCATATTTCAGAAAAAATAATTATTTTACATCGGTTACCACACAAAACCGGTGTAAAAAAAACTTTCTACAGCGGTTATTCTTATAACCGGTGTAGAAAGTTATTTGTTACACCGGTTATTCTTTTAACCGGTGTAAAAAAAAAATTTAAAATTAGACAAAAGCCCTACTAGCTAGTACTCTTCTCAGTTTCATCGCAATCGCGTTCCCGCTCCCTCTCTCGCTCCAAATCAGCCTCTTCCTCGTCCTCTCCTTCTCGCAGTGCCAGTTCTCGCAGCCCTAGTCCTCCTCCCCAGAGGAAAAGGTCTCTCTTTCTCTTTCATATACACAATATGCTTTTGTTTTTTATGCATTTCGCACACTATTCATTTAATATGCTCTTAGTGTTCTTGTCTTGCATTTTTCTTTGTTTTTTTTTCTAAATTGGTGTTTGATGAAATATTATAGAATATAATGAAACTTCTCTGAAGAAGACTTTGTTTTTACTGGTTATTTCTCTGTCAAATTTTTCCATTATTCTTCATGGACGTATGACATTGTAATTGAAACTGAAACCTACTTGGTGTATAATATTTCCCAATAAGACTCTTCTCAAAAGATCAGCAGCGCCTATTGTAGCGGACTTCTCTTCTGGAGGGCCAAGTTCTATTTTTCCTGATTTTCTCAAGGTAATGTAATTACATTCAAATGAATTCATCTACTTTGTATACGCTATGAATGAATGGTAGAATTCTTTTAATCCTTTTATTAGTTTGATTTTTCAGATCTCAAACAGTACCAACTCACTTTTTCCAGATCTTAAAGGACCGATCCATCTTTTTGTTCAGATTCACTTGTTGTGGCTTTCAACCGACCCAAACGAGATCTCCCAACTCAGATCGGAGCTCCCTCAACCCCCTTCAGCATTTGATTTTGCTTTCCTTGCTCTACCTGCATATGCTTAGTGTGCTGGGCTGAGCTATGCATCGAGTGCTCCTTGGTTTTGCGACTACTTGCTGGATTCAGTAACCGTGAAAGGAATTTGTGCTTTAGTTGATTGGATTCTGGTGGCTGGATGCATTTCTATAATTTCTGTTTTTGATTCTGATGAATATTTATACTTAATTATTCACATATCTTGGCTACTGTGTGATGCTCATTTTTTTTGGGATGTTTTTGTTTTTTACACCAATTATATAACCGGTGTAAAATAAACGTTTTTACATCGAACCCGGTGTAACAAAAACTTTTTACACCGGTTTTATAAATCGGTGTAAAAAATTATGCACATTTTACCCTGCCTATATATACACCGGTTCATTTTTAAAATAACCGGTGTAAATATCCAGATTTAACCAGTGTAACAGGCTATTTTTGTACTAGTGAAAAATGGAGGAAGTCGTGGAGTGAGGTATCAGTATAAATATTATGAATGTGGGAAGAAGGCAGCTGTAAAGATTGTGAATTTCAAGAAACCTTCAAAAGGAATGTTGTATTTTGTGTGTGAGACAAAACAATGCGATTTCTGGGCATTGTGTAATCCGACATTGATGGATAGAGGAGAAGAAAACAACAAGAGAATCATGAACAAAATTGACGCAGCTCACAAGGTTGTTGAAGATTGTATAATCTCTCCAATAAGGCAGCAGATTGGGGAAAGTTTGAAAATGATGAATCTATTAATAATTGTATCTACTGTTGTATCGTTTTTGTCTTTGACAATTAGCATTTTGAAGTGATTTTATATTAGTAGTTAGGTTTGTCATATACTAAATTGTTTTGTTGTTGTTAGGTTTCATTATTAATTGAAATGGATTGAAGTATCCAAATATCACTGTAACATGTTAAAAACAAGTAGTTGGAGTTTCATATCCCTATTACAAGTGATTTTCAAATTCAAGAGCAAGTCCCCTAACAAAGATTCAAATATGATCCCTATTACAAATACAAAATATCCTTTCAATGCTCATACGATAGAATATTGAATATCATATCAAAATGCACAAACATTTGAACCAAAGCATCAAAATGCAAATATTGAATATCATATCAAAATGCAAAAACATTTGAACCAATCTCTATTACAAATACTAAATATATCTGGAGCATATATTGTTAATAGATAACATCAATGTAGCAAGTTGAAATCTATTACAACCAAAAGTAATAATTGTATTTCTATTCAATTGAAGCAAAGCATCAAACATTTTTAGACATTTTTTGTCGAATTGCTTGCAACACTGATGAAACTGTAGGTATTTTTCTTGATGGAGTAAGAGCATCATGGTCTTTAAATGGAATATGAGTAGTAACAAGAGCATCATAGCTTTGAGATGGAGTAGGAGTAGGAGTATCATGTCATTGAGATACACAATGTGGAAGAGGTTGTGAACTGGAACTGGATGGTACTTGAGCCTGCATGAAAATTACAATGGTCAAACAATATTCTCAAGTCACAATTAGTTGATAACTGTGTAACAATATCAATATATATATATATATATACACATGTGACTTAGATGGAACCTTTTTGAATTTTTTAGATGGGGGATAGTTTGAGCTTGACACTACCTGTGTCATTGATGGTAAAGTATTTGGAAGAGGTTGTGAACTGGAACTGGATAGTACTTGAGCCTGCATGAAAATTACAAGTGTTGATCAAACAATATTCTCAAGTCACAATCAATTGAAAACTATGTAACAATATCAATATATATACATGTGACTTAGATGGAACCTTTTTGGATTTTTTTGATGGGGAATAGTTTGAGCTTGAATCACCAGTAGCCCTCTTTCCTCCACCTACAACACTATTACCATCAATAGGTGCTTGTACAATAGTATGATCAGTTCTAACAACACCATCACTCAATAATGGTGCCTGTCCACTTCCTTGTTGTGTCCCAATATTTTCTTGCCCATTTTCTTGTTGTGTCCCAATATTTCCTTGCTCATTTCCTTGCTGTGTCCTAAGATTTTCTTGCCCACTTCCTTGCTGTGTCCCAAGATTTTCATCAGCTGCATTGGATGTCTTAGGTGCCTAGTCAATTAAATTAGGGTTAATATATTTGAAGTGATAAGTTAAATAAGTAAAGTAGAGTATTGAATATATTTAAAGTGAAAAATTACAAATCTGAAATTCTCTAAACCTTGTAATATTTGGATTTTGGATGGATTGTAAATTTGCAAGATCTTGAATTATGGCCTGCTTTAAAACACCTCTTGCCGTGGACAGTTAGACCTTTTCTTGTGGATGTTTGCCCTAGATGTGGTTCATCTTGCTCCCTTCTTCTCAACTTTTTTGGCCTTCCTGGTTTCTTCCTCATTATAGGAGGATTAATTGTCTCTCCAACATTTTTTATCCCAAAAGTCCATAGAAGTTATTGGAGCAAGGGAGAATTTGTATGCCTGCAAATATACCTCTCTTGTATAACATTCATCCACATATGACTCCACTTCCCTTTTTGCATGTTGAATTGCTGCAATTGCATATGGGCAAGGGATTCCTGTCAACTGAAAATTACCACAACTGCAATTTCTTGATTCCAGCCTAACAACATATGTTACTCCTACACAATCCACCTCATATACTCCAGGGGATGAATATACTGCCCTACAAAATCTAGTTGCAATCTTATTTTTCTCCAATTTTTCTTGAATATTAGGACAAAGCTTACCCTTATATTATTCCATGCCTGCTCTCTTTATTTGTATTCTCTGCATCAACTTTCTTTTAATCCATTCAAACATTGAAATAATGGGTTTGTCTCTAGCCTCCGAGATATAACTATTGAATGATTCATTGATATTGTTTACCAATATATCGCTCTTACATTTAGAACTAAAGTGTGACCTTGACTATAATGTGGGAGGTATTTTTTTTAGCCAACCTATTGCATTGAGTGTGTTTCCCACCTTTGAATCAGCTCTCTCAAGATTCTCTATTGCTTTTTTGAAGTCCCTATGATTCTTAGCAGAAGCTGCAGCCCAAAAATAATTCTTTCAATTCCTTTTCCTTGAACTTGAGCTTAAAATTCTGATAGATATATTTGAGACAATATCGATGTTCAGAATCTGGAAAAACCTCATCAATTGCATTAATTAGTCCCTTTTGTATGTCAGATATAAATGTCCAATGGACATCTTTTCCAACTCTAATTTGCTTCTTAAGCTCACTTAAAAACTATATCCAACTATCAGTCCTTTCAGCCTCCACAACACCTAGTGCAACTGGAAACATATTATAATTTTCATCTCTTCCCATAGTTGTTAGAAGTTGACCACCAAATGGACCCTTTAAAAAGCACCCATTCAGACCAATAATAGGCCTACAACCTACCAAAAATCCCTGTTGTAATGCTCCTAAACCCCAATACATTCTTTTAAAAGTCCCAATTTCATTTTCATTTGGTCTATCAACTTGTATGGTCACACTGCTATTATGAATTTTCTTCAATAGAATTGCAGCATAATCTCTCACTCTATGATACTGTTCTATATCACAACCTTGCGTAGCCTCCTTTGCTTTCCTCTTAGTCCAATATGCTTGCTTGTATGAAATGTCAACCATATAATCACTCCTCACTGTATTGACTAATCCAGTCACACTTATGTTTGATCATCTCTGATTTTGTGTTGTAGTTTTTTACTCAAATAAGTAGATGTTGCATGAACATTGTTGTACTCTCTGCCACAAGAGTGAACATCTCTTCTTATTTTATTTGAAAAGTTGTAGTATTCTGCACTGGACTTGCATGTAATCTCTAACCACAATTCTTCTTGCATAATACTGTTATCTTTGCCCTTTCATTTTTTATTTATTTGAATTTCCATCCTTCCCTAACATGCCACTCTACAAGAGTCTCTCTAAAAACCTTAAGATTTATGAACTTTTGACCTACCTTTAATTGAAAATTTGGCTTCTTGAACTCATGGTCAGTATTATATTCAGGAAATGAAGGCACACTGCTATTTTCATCATCTAACAAAAGCCTCTCCAACAAATCTAATTCATCAACAAGAGGTTCATTCTAATCCTCCCTTGCATTCATACAATCATCTCCATTCTGATTTTCTTCATATTTGCTAGCTCGTGAACTGCTTGGTGTTTTTGCTGTTATTTTCTCAGTTGAGGTATTTTGTTGCTGATTATTCAAATCATTTAAAATTTCTTCATCTTCTGGCTCTCTAACCCTTTATTAAGCTGATCTGGTTCACTTGATGTATCAGATCTGGTTTCTTCTTCATCTTGTAGATTATGTTTTTGTCTTTTGCCTTGCTTTCTCTTCCCTTTATCTTTGGCTGATTTGTTTGGTACTTTGCCTCTATTTCTTGGTTTAGATGTTCTGTATTTTTTTGCAATCTTTTGTGACTGCTTGTCTAAAGCTTGCTTAGGAGGCTACTCTGGGGGCAGATTCGAGGCCTGTTGACAAGGCTGATTTTTGGTTGGTTTGGTGGCTATTTTTCTGGTTGATTTGGTGGCTGCTCTTCTGGTTGGGTTGGTGGCTGCTCTAGGGCATTTCTGAATGTGAGATGTTCAGAAGGTGGTTCTTCAAACAGCTGTGATGAATTTTCTAAGGCTGTGTTTGGTTGTTTAGAAATAGAATTGAATTAGAATTAGAATATTATAGAATTGTAATTCAATGAATTGAAAGTCTAAAATGTTTGAATTTCTTTGTTTGGCAAAACAACAAAATTTATATAGAATTGAATTATAAATCCAAATCCTTCGTTTGAAAGTTTAAAAAATGTATGAAATTAGATTTCACTGATAATTAGAATTGACAAAATAATTTATTTTTAATCCTTTGTAGACATATTTTTACACACTACACATATTTTACACACACTACACACATTTTATATGCACTACACACATTTTCACACACTACACATTTTTTCACACACTACACATAGTTTACACATACTACACACATTTTCACACACTACACATTTTTTCACACACTACACATATTTTACATATACTACACACATTTTCACAAACTACACATATTTTACACACACTACACATTTTTTCACACACTACTCACTTTTTCACACATTACACACATTTGCACACACTACACACATTTTCACACACTACACATATTTTACACATAGTACATATATTTTCACACACTACACACATTTTCACACACTACACATATTTTACACATAGTACATATATTTTCACTCACTACACACATTTTCACACACTACACATATTTTACACATAGTAAACACATTTTCACACACTATACATACATTTTCACACATTACATATTTTTTCACACACTATACATTTTTTCACACACTACACATTTTTTCACACACTACACATATTTTACACATAGTATACACATTTTCACACATTACACATATTTTGAACACACTACATATTTTTTCACACGCTACACATATTTTCACACACTACACATTTTTCACACACTACACACTTTTTCACACACTACACATATTTTCACACACTATACATATTTTACACATAGTACACACATTTTCACACACTACACATATTTTACATATAGTACACACATTTTCTCACACTACACATTTTTTCACACGCTACATACTTTTTCACACATTACATATTTTTTCACACACTATACATTTTTTCACAAACTACATATTTTTTCACACACTATACACATTTTCATATGCTACACATATTTTACACATATGTAGTGTGTGAAAATGTGTGTAGTGTATGAAAAAATATGTAGTGCATGAAAATATATGTAGTGTGTGAAAATATGTGTACTATGTGTAAAATATGTGTAGTGTGTGTAAAAATGTGTAGTGTGTGAAAATGTGTGTAGTGTGTGTAAAAAATATATAATGTGTGAAAATATGTGCATTGTGTGAAAATGTGTGTAGTGTGTGTAAAATATGTGTAGTGTGTGAAAAAATGTGTAGTGTGTGAAAATGTGTGCAGTGTGTGAAAATGTGTATAGTGTGTGAAAAAATGTGTAGTGTATGAAACAATGTGTAGTGTGTGAAAATGTGTGTAGTGTGTGTAAAATGTGTGTAGTGTGTGAAAAAATACGTGTAGTGTGTGAAAATATGTGTAGTGTGTGAAAAAGTGTGTAGTGTGTGAAAATGTGTGTAGTGTGTGTAAAATATGTGTTGTGTGTGAAAAAATATGTAGTGTGTGAAAATGTGTGTTGTGTGTGTAAAAATGTGTAGTGTGTGAAAATGTGTGTAGTGTGTGTAAAAAATGTGTAGTGTGTGAAAATATGTGTAGTGTGTGAAAAAATGTGTGGTGTGTGAAAAAAAATGAAGTGAAGGCGATGAAAAAGAGTTAAGATCCGAATTTTAATTTTGGCTCGATAAGAACCTATGTATTGACCCATTCTATCTTGAATTAGAATTGGAAATATCTACCATGAGGAAAGAATTGAAACTGCAGAATTGGGCCATTATAGAATTGTAAATGAATTCAAAATCCAAATTTTATTTTGTAAACAAACACAAGAATTAGAATTGGAGCTCTCAATTCTAATTCTAAGGTCCAATTCTAAGCAACCAAACACAGCCTAAGGGCAAATCTGAGTGTTGCTCTACTAACAGATTAAACTTAACATATTTTCTAGTTGTTTTCTTCACCACATTACTTTTTGATGTATTTGGTTATGCACTTTCAAGCCCTACATTCATTGCACTTTCAACCTCACTCCTTGGTTGTTTCCCTGAACACTGAATATTTCTCTCAACCTTAACCCATGGTTGATCATTTTGCACTCCATGTCCTCTAGCTCTCAGTGGCCTTCTGAATGAAACAGCCTTTCTTGCTCTTACTTTCACTCTTTTGGTTGACTTAATATCACTTCTACCCTTAACAGACTCACTATCTCTGTCATTTTCAATATGTGCGCCCTACCACTACCCACACTTTTGTCACTATTTATATCTTTATCTTCCCCATGGTAAGTCAATGCCAAAAACTCCTTAGTAACAGGTCTTTCAAACAAAACTTTTCCTTTAGGTGACACAACCATTAGTGGCATTTCCCCATTCTCAACATACAAGTGCATTTCACTTAGTCCCTCGTAACCAGTAATTATAAGTTCTTTGTCCACATCACTATATATGCCAACAACACCAACATCTAATGCACAACAGGATACTTAATAATAATATTTTAATATTAGCCGCATCAGGATCAATCATATTATACATTTCATGTAACTTTTGCACTGACAAATAATCTATATTATATTTCTTAAATATACCAACTTTATCACCAATATAAATTAAAGTTGGTTTCTCAATAAACCGACCACCAAAATGCATGTGAATATCTATGTCTGCTAGAGCAGGTGTGTGTATTGGACCTGGCATTAAACAAGACAAATATATCATTTTTCTATTTATTATCATGCATTAGAGACTAAAATCTTAAATTAAGTACATCAGAGATTAGAACTTGATTGAGACATTAGGATGTATACAGACTTTTTTTTCAACAATGACTTTTTCAATATAGACTAAGTTCTCTTTTCCAACAATGACCCTTTTTTATTCAATTCTCTTGAAAACGATGGAGACGTTAGAATGTGTATAGCAACCAATTCATAGCAACTAAATCACATATCAATAAACATTCAAAAATGCTCTCTTCAACCTACATCACCTACTGCTCTTCAACATATACAAAAAATCTCAAAATCCCCCCACCCAAAAAAAACCCCCACAATGCACAACTCTCACAATGAAAACTATATGTGTTAGTTTATCAACTTACCAGTAAATTCTCCTGCCATTGAAGATAATGTGAATCTCTTCTGATAGCTTGTTTATTACAGTAGATCTTACAGTCGAAGTTGTAGAAGTTTCAGATCTCTTCTGACTGCTTCTTAAAACCAAATATTTGATTCTTTGAAGTAGAACTACTTTGATTAGATTGGAGTTGAGATTTTGGAAGAAAATTAGATTAGGGATTAGGTTTAGATTCTTCTGAAAATTAATTTTGACCGACAGTGAAAGAAGATTTTTTACTTTTACGACAGTGGAAAAGGGTTTTTATATTAGGGTATTTTCAGAAGTTTTGACGGCTCCTCTAGGGGACTTACTTTCCGTCCGCTTTACAATCGAAACCAAAACACGTGGGGGTTGTTGGTATATTTGATAACACATAGGAGTTATACGAAAAATCGGCAAACCACATGGGGATTATCGGTAATTAATCCTGTCATTAATGGATGTCTCCCTCCATGGCTCCGTTGTCTTCTGTATAATTTGAAAAGCAAAAAAAAAGAGCTTAGTTCACGTATAACGATAGAACAAGAAGTTAAAAGGGTCACTGCATTTTCATGTCAATGTCCTTTTAGCTCAATTGGTTACTGAAAGTTCTAATGTGATACATTTAAACCTACAAAACTCATAGGGCATTTGGTAAGGGGGAATAGAATGGTCAATGGTAATCTACAAAAGTGATTCCTATTGTTAACGTTTAGGAAGGAATAATGGGAATAACTATTTATTAATGATTATTTTAAATGAGTCAATGGATGATTCCCTAATCTCCCTCCATTAATCATCCATTATTAGGTAATCGATTTTACCTATATCTACCAAATAACTCTCTACTCTAATATGTACTTTAATAATAATATTATTATTACTAATCAAAACAATAATAGTAATAGTAACAAGAATAATAATGTTATTATTATATTAATAATTAATAACAATATTAATACTAATAATTAATAATATTAATAATAATGTTATTATTATTAATGCTAATAATATTAATAATAATGTTATTATTACTAATGCTAATAATATTAATAATTAATAATGATAATAATAATATTATTATTAATAATTAATAATAATAATATTATTATTAATTAATAATACTAATAATACTAATAATAATAACGATTAATAATAATAATAGAGATGCGAAATCTAATAAGGGTAAAATAGAAAATTTGACTGATTCCTATTACTATTGTTGATTTGCACCAAATAGCATCAATCACAACAATATTATAGGATTTAAACTAAATATTAACAATGCAATCATAATTTTCATTGTCATTGACCCCTCAATCAAATCCATTGTGATTGTCATTGAAGAATTTGAACCAAATACCTCATCACAATTTTCATTTAATACAAATGTCCAATCACAAAACGTGAGAAGTTTCTAACACCAAAATTATTAATAATGTCTAAATGCATAAATCTTCCGTTCCATCGGATGTTCAAGAAAATTTAAAAATAAGAAACTTTTTTTTTCTAGGAAACAACCTTTTCTTTTTTTAATTGTGTACAAGGTGCTTTGTTCCATATTAGTTTTGTGAGTAACTTTTGCCTTCTAAAGTTATAACTAGAGCATTTAAAATTAAGATTTAGTACAACACTACTCAAAATATCCATATTTTGTATATGTTTTTTTGATTTATTTCACAAATCTAAAATCATTTGTTTGTTTTGTGTATGTTTTCTAAAAAAAAATTTAAAACAAAAAATAATGTTACAATAATTATTTTTGCTACAGTGACTTTTAATAATAAACAATTCATTCTAACACAATTCCCACCAAAATAAATTCATAAAATGTTAATTCAAATTTAAATTTCAAACTTTTATTAAAAAATTCTTAAATACAAATCCCAACAAAAACAAAATTATCAATCCAAAATATTTCTTTCTTATAACAAATCCCAATAAAAAAGATTCCATCATAAAACTAAAAAATATTCCGTCCAAACAGAGCCTTAGATTTTGAGTTTTCAATATAATTTGAGCTATTTTGAGTTTTGTATTGGTGTTTTTGATAGTTTTTTGAGTTTCGTGGACTATTAGATTTGTCTCTTTTTGTATTTGTTCGTAGACTTATACGTGTTGTATATTTGTTTTTTTATTCCTTTTTATATTTTGTTGCTCCCTCTGCTTATTATAATTGACATTTTAGATTTTTATTTCTTTTGTAAATTAAATGTCATTCGAGGAGAATAATATAATTTTACCTCCTTTTTTAAATATTTATCAGCATTAATTACAGGCTTTGATATTTGTCAATATTAACTACAGGTTTTTTAGTCATTTTATCTATTTTTTAGTAGGTGTGCAAATGTCTAAAATGACATTATAATGGATCAAAAGGAGTATTATTTTGTGGGTTATCAATTCAATTTAGCACGTTAAATCGATTTTATTCCTAATAGTGATAATGATAAAGCAATGGATTATGTTATAGCTATGAAATACCGATAATTATAAAGTAAGGTATGAATTAATTTCATGTTGTAGCTATAAAATACTCTGTTTCGTCACTTCGAATCCACCCATTTAGGAAAATCCAAATTTGAGTAAGGCCCTAAGAGGAGAGTTTAAATATGGGAGAAAAAAAAAGAGATAGTGAATAGGGAGTACATGTAAAAATTCCTAAAAACAAGTAAGGATATCAAAAGATTTGCACATAAAGCCATTGAGACAACAAATATTAAAGTGGCTGTGAAGCTAAACAAATATATTAGGAGCATAAGCTATTGGGGCTATCCAGTGGTTAGGGAGTTCGTATGTCAGCCTCAAGATCTAAAGTTCAATTTCTTGGGAATGCATGTAAGGGTGTGTAAATTTTTTAAAAAATGTATATTAGGAGCATAAGGATCCAAAATGTGCTAAGACGTCTCAAAGTCCGTATTGATCCAATAATGATGATACATGAAAGTATTTTGTATTTTCAAATTCATGGCTACACTTTTAGGTCCATATTGTTGGCTTTTGGAATTGACTAGAGCTTCTCACGTGAGAACGTGCTTTGGAGGTTAAGTATAGGGTTACCTAACCCTAGAAACATTGTTGGCGTATAGCACTAACTAAGATTAATTTGAACTTGAGATCTTATTTTTCAAATGTTCAAAACCGTTGCTAGCGTTTGGTGTTGACTAGGGCTACTTGCAAGTGAGTTCGAGTACTAGAGGTAAAGTATCAGTGTCTAGCACTGATGGGATGTTTGCAGGTAATTTCAAGCACTAAAGGCAGAATTACCTAACCTTGAAACCTTCTTATTGGCGTTTAGCATTGATGAGAATTACTTGCAAGTAAGTTTGAGTACTACAAGTAGAGTATCAAATTACCTAACATTTGAACCTTCTTGTTTAGTACCATTTTTGTTAGCGGTTTCGAACTTTTGATCTCTAACCCTAGCCATTGACGCTAGCTCAGCGGTTAGGTAGTTAAGGAGTTAGTATCTCGATATAAATATTTAGAGTTTGATTCATTGAAGATACATTGGGAGTATGTGTAATAATAATAAAAAAAAGACCTCTAACCCTAAAGGTCTTAATGTGGTTCAAATCATATAGGTGGCAAAATTACCCGCTACTCATTACCCACCCTTAAAATTACCCGCCCAAGCCCATAACATTTTGGCCACGAGTATTATTGGGTAGGGTAATAATGGGCACGGGTAATATGCGGGCGGGTATAAGGTACCTGTGGGTACCTCATACCCACCATAAATGGGTATTAACGGTTACCCTAGCGGGGATCAACGGTTACCCTAAACTACACTTATTAATTACCCTAAATTACCCTAATTAATTTTCAAGTGAAAAAAGAAAAGAAGGAAAAGTTACACATTTTACACATAGTACACATATTTTCACACGTTACACATTTTTATAAATACTACACATTGTACACTTTTTTACATACACTGCACATATTTTTACACATTACACATATTTTACACATTTTCATACACTACACACATTTTTTCACACACTACACATATTTTACACATACTACACACATTTTCACACATTACACATTTTTTACACACATTTTCACACACTACTCATATTTTACACATAATACACATATTTTCACAAACTAAATATTTTTTCACACACTACACATATTTTACACATAGTACACACATTTTTTCACACACTACACATATTTTACAAGCACTACACACATTTTCACATACTACATATTTTTTTCACACAGTACACACATTTTCACACACTACACATTTTTTCACACACTACATATATTTTCACACACTACACACATTTCACACACTACACATATTTTACACATAGTACACACATTTTAAAATGTGTCTAGTGTGTGAAAATGTGTGTAGTGTATGAAAAAATGTGTAGTGTGTGAAAAAATGTGTAATGTGTGAAAATGTGTGTACTATGTGTAAAATGTGTGCAATGTGTGAAAATGTGTGTAGTGTGTGTAAAATATGTGTAGTGTGTAAAAATATATGTAGTGTGTAAAATACGTGTACTGTGTGAAAATATGTGTAGTGTGTGAAAAAATATGTAGTGTGTGAAAATGTGTGTACTATGTGTAGTGTGTGAAAATATGTGTTGTGTGTGAAAATGTGTATACTACGTATAAAATATGTGTAATGTGTGAAAAAATATGTGTAGTGTGTGTAAAATATGCGTATTGTGTGAAAATATGTGTAGTGTGTGAAAAAATGTGTAGTGTGTGAAAATATATGTAGTGTGTGAAAATGTATGTAGTGTGTGTAAAATATGTGTAGTGTGTGAAAATATGTATAGTGTGTGAAAATATGTGTAGTGTGGGAAAAAATATGTAGTGTGTGAAAAAATGTGTAGCGTGTGAATGTGTGTAGTATGTGTAAAATATGTGTAGTGTGTGAAAATATGTGTAGTATGTGTAAAAACTGTGTAGTATTGTGTTGGGTTGGACCCGCGGGTCAAAGGTTATGATTGCCACCCCTAATAACTAATACCCATATTATTCTATGAGAGTACCTCACTACGGGTACCCGCAACTACCGCAAACTACCAGTAAATTACCCTATAACTACCCATAGTTTACTAAATTAAGGTACCCGCGGGTACTCACAAATTTATTATTACCCGCCCATCAACAAAATAGGTAATGAGCGGATAGTTGCCTCTTTTTTCAATACCCATTAACTAACCGCTCACTACCCACCCAAACCCCCCCTTTTGCCAGCTCTATTCAAATGGCTATTAGGCCGAGGATATGTACAAGCAATACACTTGATTCACAACTAGTTGGTTAATGTAATTTTTACTTTTAGTATTAATAGAATTTTCATCGCTTTTGATTAAAAAAAAGGGCTAGAACTTGAAAACAAGATCACATTTACCGGTCTTTGAGAAAGAATTGCAAAGTGACAAACTGCCAAAGCGAGTAATAAAGTGCCCTCACTGTCTAGTGTCTCAACATGCAAGGTTGAGCCAATGAGGTTGGTAGTCAGGCTGGCGTGGTGTGGCGTGGGTTGGCTACTTCACTTTGCATGCCTAAAGCAATGGTTGTAAGAATTGCAGTTCATAAATAGTGGAAAGTTTTCTTCATAGTTATCATGATATTTGCACTTTATATATAATCTCTTTCACAATCACAACCAAATGTTTGACAGAAATCAGTCACCAAAATCCTATACATTATTACATTGATACGAGTCTTACGATCCCATGTCAGTTCAATTCATATGCTCTTTGTGCGAAAAGTGACCAAAGATTTTAATGAATGTTTTCTGAGGAACTTTTTACTTCATTTGGTAAAAGGGATTTATCCAAACTTCCAATTGGAAATGGAAATGATGTTTGTTTCTTTACAAAAAGAAGGGTTTTCTTAGACATGACCACGGTTCACGAACCGACGGTTACAGTTCGTGAACCGCCGGTTCACGGTTCTATGAAGGGTGGAACCTGAACCGGCCTTTGGACTCACGGTTACGGTTAGGTTAGTGAACCACCGGTTCACGGTTCTATCACGGTTCCAGTTTCGTCCCGGTTCCGATTCCATCCCAGTTCCGATTTCATCCCGGTTTCAGTTCCGATTTCGATTCCGGTTCCGGTTCCAATTTTGGTACAGTTTTCTCACAGTTCGACATTTTAAAAAAATAACAATATGAAGTGTGATATACTTTACAAATTTACAAGATGAAAAAAAAGAAGTTTGGTATAATTTATAATGTGAAAAATAAGAGATGTTTGATATAATTCACAAATTTACAAATTTACAAGATGAAAAAAAAGAAGTTTGGTATAATTTACAATGTGAAAAATAAGAGAAGTTTGATATAATTCACAAATTTACAAGGTGAAAAAAAAGAAATTTGGTATAATTTACAATGTGAAAAATAAGAGAAGTTTGATATAATTCACAAATTTACAAGGTGAAAAAAAAAGAAGTTTGGTATAATTAACAATGTGAAAAATAAGAGAAGTTTGATATAATTCACAATTTTACAAATTTACAATGTGAAAAATAACAAGTTTGATAGAATACGTACAAGTTTACAAGTTTGATATAAATGAAAAAATACCTCATTTTATTATTGAAATAGAAAATTTTGGCCTAAATATCGAATTTCAAGTTGGCCATTTACATATATGAATAATGAATCATGATACAACATTTATTAAAAATAAAATTTTCATTCATGAAAGTAATTTCAGTACAAGTTAATTGACCTAAATTTTAATCATCTAACTCTTCAATGTCATCATCGGGATTGGGATGGACGAAATTCGTGAAATAGCAAACTCCAGTTGAAGATCCGGCTGTACTAGCATTGCTCGTTTGGAAATGTCGATGTCGTAATCTAAATCAATGTCATCCGTCTGTTCCATTTCTTGTGCTCTCAAAAATGCCTTGTGCCAATCATCCAATAATGTTGGATTTCTAATGATCTTGGTAATAATCGGAACCGGTGCTAGTCTAAAATGATTCCTCCAGCACTAAAAGCTTGCTCCACCGCTACAGTTGATGCCGAAAATGCAAGAATATATTTTGCAATAATAGAAAGGATTGGATAATCCTTATCCTTTCCCTTCTACCATTCTAACACGGGCCACTCGTGAAAATCCTTGTCTTCATCACAAACCTCAAAAGTAGTTGTTAAATATCTATTAAGTTCCGTATCAGTACCGGATCTTGGTTTTTTATGTGAAGAATATATAGATTTACCAAGTTACGTGGTGCTATAGAAAACATTGATGGAGTACTAGTATGTTGATGTGATGCACTACTAATAGAACCATCAATATTATATCCGGTATTAATAGGAACTTGACTACCATATTTAGAAAGAATTCATTAAATAAATCACGAAGAAGAAATTTTACTTCTCCTATAATCTCCTTAGTATCTTGAGGTTTATAACCTTCATTGTCATAAAAAAATGAATCTACACAACTATTATATGCAGTAATATATTCTTCTAAATTATTGACGTGGATAAAAAATAGAAGCAATTAAATATGTAGGTGGAATTTTTCGATAATAGTTAAGCCATTTTATTAACATATCATATATAGGAAGTGATAAAACAGGGTCATCTTTAAATTGTTGTAAAATACCAACAACATCACATGCAATGTGAATAAATAGATGAGAAGTAGGATAATAAACACCAGATAAAATTTCAGTAGCATCTTTAAATATCTTTAAAGATTGTAATAATTTACAACAAATTTCCCACATATTAGGATGCAAAGAAATATTATCTACATGATTTTGCATAAAAAAAGTACATAAAAAAGTACTATATTGTGTAGATACATTCAATAATTTATAAGTTGAATTCCACCTATTAGGAACATCTTTACTGAATCTTTTTGGTTTGCGTCCATTTTCCTTACAAACTTTTACCCATAGTTTCATTAAATTTGGACGGATCCATAAAAGACTAATTGCCTCTTTAATAGGCGTAATATACGTATTTAGTATTTTTAAACCATCTTGTACCGCTAAATTTAATATGTGGCATGCACACCTTATATGAAAAAAATTTCCTCCTATTATTAGTTGACAAAGAGTTGTTAATTGACTAATTGAAGCCGTATTAGCCGAAACATTATCAAAACCAATTGAAATTTTTTTTCTAGATAAATCATATTCATCTAAAATAATATTCAGTAAATTAGATATATTAATTGCAGTATGTCTTTCTTCAAAATGACGAAAAGCAATAATTCTTTTTTGTATTTTCCAATCACTATCAACCCAATGACAAGTTACTCCCACATAAGAATACATTTTCCATAAATCACTCCAAATATCGGAACATATAGAAACACTACCATTTAATTTTTGAAAAAGTTTCAATTAAAATTTGTTTTTCACCTTTATAAATTTTCTTTAATTCTCTTGTTATTGTTGTTCTAGGCATTCTTTTAGCTTGTTGATTTAATGCATTTTGACAATAATGAGTAAATCCTACTTTTTGACCAAAACCAAATGATAAATGTTCTATGGCTATCATTTTAGCTAATTATTTTCTATTTTTTTCATACAAATATTTAAAAGGAGGAGTAGTAGAGGGAACAAACCCAGATAATTGCGATTGGTTGGTGGAAAGGCCGATTTCATGTGGATGTTTTTCCTTCAAATGTCGCGCCAAAGTTCCATAGCCTGATCATTTCTTGAAAGCATATAATTTATTTTCAGAACAATAATTGCATTTCGCCTTGATTGGTTGTTGGTTGGAATCTAATATCTTTGTGTAATGCTTCTTGAACATATTCGATTTTAGCCTTTCTTCAACGTTGGGCTTTCAGTTTCTCCACCATCACTAAAAATTTGCTCACTTTGGTTTGCACCAAATTGTGAGCTACCAACAATATCTCTATTAAAACTATACATGTTATAGTAAATTAAAATTAATAATTGAATAAATAAATAATTAGATAAATAAAATTATAACTTTATAAGTCTATAATAAAAGTATTTAAATAAATTCAAATAATAAAAACTATTAATGAGGATTCAATATTTAATAAAATAAATAATTAGCTAAAGATTTGAATAAAATAAAAAATAATTTAAAGTAAAGAATTGAATTTTAAATATAATGAATTAATGAGTAAAAATAATTTAATGATAACAAAAAAAGTAGATAATATAAATGATAATTGAGTATTGAGAGAATTGGAAGAATTGACAGAATTGAGATTGAGAGAAGAGAATGGTGTGAAAATGAATCTAAAAATTTTAGGTATTTATAGAAGAAAAATAAAAAAAATGTAGCACAAAGCCACAAACACAACTCCCACAATCAAGGCACACACAAGTCCACAACCCTTGGCTTTCCAACAGCCTAATTTATGGCCGTTGGATTGCCAACGGTCATCACATAAATGATGGCCGTTGGATGCAACGACCATCACATTTTTTTCATTTATTTATTTATTTATTATTTTTTTGTGATGAACCGGCGGTTAATCGCCGGTTCTAGCCGTTGGATCATCCAACGACTAGTTAATCCTGGCCGTCTATTTTTTTTTAAACCGGCGGTTTTGAACCGCCGATTTGCGGTTCACAAAAGTGAGAACCGAAACCGGCTCAGGCGGTTTGGGCCCGGCATGGGCTTGTTCCGGTTTCAGGCCCAACCCGCTGGGCCGGATACGGGCCGATTCCAGTTAAAACCGGAACCAAGGTCATGACTAGGTTTTCTCTTTGTCTTTAATTTTTCTCTCCAAATTAAAATAATGGCTTCAAAATCCATACAATGCAAGCTGTAATGTCGTGTCACGTGTACTTTTTTTCATGGACATTTATGCGCCATTTTCCTCCACTTTTTTTAGGCTATTTGGCCAAAATTTCATATCCATTAATGACAATTTTATTTTTGTAGGGTCAAAGTTGTAATGAAATTTTGTCACTTTCATTGATATATATTATTATTTTGCAGGATATTGCGATCCGTTGAACAACATTTGAGAAGCCAAGAATGGGCTTACTTCTTGGAAAACAATCTCCCCATGTCATGTGGATCACATGTGTAGCAATCATGCATTTAACAATCTTAAGAATTTTTTAGCAAAAATAAAACAGTCTTAATTACCACTCACTAATTAACTAAACTTGAATCTTCTGAAAAGGTGATTCGATAATCATGTATTACTTTAAGCTACACTTTTTTTTTTTTTTTGTTTTTTTGATGTTTCAGGTTCCTAGCACTAAAACTCAATGTCTTCCGCCACTTCACTGTTGTTGAGTGAGACTAGTCCTGGGCCTCAAACCAACCTTCCCCTAACCAGTTGAGGATGTAAACTGCGGGATGTGCACGCAATGGGTACTAACCTTACGATAGTAGCCCAACCTGGGTACCAGGGTCTGTCTTCAATCATTGGTTACCAAGTCTAACACCTCTCGGCCCAAGGTGTTGACGATACTCCTCCGACGAATTCTGACTTTGGTGAGTTACACTTTTTTGATTAAGCTACATTGGTAAGTCGGTTACTATTAGTAACGATCTATATTTTATTTTACTTTACTTAATGACGTAGTATAATTAAAATAGTAAAATAAAATCGATACATGAATTGTGCTATTCGAAGCGTTAAGAGACCATAACTCGAGGATGAACTCCATGAATTGGAACAATAAATTAAAAATTGTCCATGATAAACAAATTTTTAAATGAAAATAAAGGAAAATACATTCCAAATAAAAGGCCAAGTTCTTACTAAAATTATTAAAACAAAATGAAAAGGTAACACGGTATTGCAAGTAAACCAAACAACTTGGTCAGATTGATTGATTGATGAGTTTTCGTTTGTCTTGGATCCTCTCAGTAAAGCACAACTTTTGAAAAAGAGAAAGAAAAATAACATCACTTTTGAAACTTCTTTTCGAAAAACACAAACAAAAGCCAAAATAACATTGCAATCGCAATGATAGCATTGAAACATTCATTGAGAGCATTTGTGTGCTTGTTTGACACATGACAGATGTTCTAAATTTCTAATGATGTTTTGAATTTGTGGTTGCAATAACGAAACATTAAAGTTAACAATGCCATTTCAAAATCTAACCACAGAGAAAGAAACGTCTACATCCACATTGAAATAGAAAAGAATGTACAAATACAATGTGAAAATTGGCGCAGTTTGGTGACATATTTTTTTATTTTATGATGGAATCTTTTTTATTGAAATTTGCTATAGAAAGAAATATTGAAAGGTTTGAATTGAAAAGTTTGTTTTATTGAGATTTGTATTAAAACAATTTTTATTAATAAAATTTTGAAATTTAAATTTAAATTAATATTTTATAAGTTTGTTTGGGTGGGAAAGTGCATTAGGAAGAATTATTTATTATTAAAATTTACTGTAGAAAAAATAATTATTGTATCATTATTTTTTATTTTAAAAATTTTTGTAGAAAAAAACAACAAATTGTTTTTTATTTATAATAAAAAATAAAAAAATCATACAACCAAACAGAGCCTTAAACCAAATCAAAATTCAACTAAACAAGCAAAATTCTACTAAAGAAATTAAGTCTTACCAAATCAAACATTCTATGGTTAATATTCATATCCTATTTAAAATATTATTTATTAATTAATTTTAGTTTAATAGCCGCTTATAAATACTTTGCTTATTTATAAGTAGTTGATTTTCTAATTTCGAGAAAAAGAGAAACGTTGTGTACAACTTTCGTAAAACTCTGACATTTAAATGACATGAATTATATTAAAATTATTTTTAGTTTAACTTTTTAAATAGATCTAAATAAATATGAAAATGGCACGATAAAAATGAGTCGAACATTTACCTATTCCTCGTGGAACTCAAATTAAATAAAAATGAAGTAAAAAAACAAGTAATACCCTAACAATTATGTATGTTAATAATGAAATCAAATTTCAATAAAATGAAAATTGTCTTCCGGGGAGATGATTGAATGATTGAGAATCCGATCTTTTAAAACTAATATATTTCTTTTATAAAGAATTATTGCGGGTTAAAATTCTCTTTGTCCTTTTCTAATCATTGAATAGTTTTTATATTGAAAATGTTAATAACATCTTAAATATATTAATTAAAGAATGGGATTGTTAGATGAATAGCATTAAAAATTAGTGCATTTTACATGTGTAGATTTAAAGATTTGATTTCTTGTAAAAGTAACATAATTGGACCACCAGTAAAAGTTTTAGGAACAAAAATTTGTTGAAGTTTTATTGCTCACTAAGTGTTGATGGGAAAATGTAAATATTTAAAAAAAAACTTTTATTTTTACAAAAACTTGTGACTGACAAATCAAATCTCATAACCATAATTTCCTACAAACATGAAGGACACAATGTACGTTAATTACAATATTTTGTTATTCATTATGACTAAAAACATTTTTGTATTTGCATTCAAAATTTTGAGCAAACTAATAAAAAGAATAAAAAAAACCTATAACAACAAGGGAAAAAAAGAGATCGGATATTATATCCAAAATTACACTATCTTATTATGTCCAATATTCAAAACGATGTAGTTTTATTAAAAACAGGAATTGAAAGAACAAATATAACTAAATTTAAATTTATAATTATTATGTCATAATCTAAAAATAAGTGAATCTTATTTAAACTTTTAATTTCCAATTTTAGTGTATCAATAAGATTTTAAATATTAAAGAAGATAAGACAGAATAATTTTAAATAAATAATCTGGTCTCATCAAAAGAATGCATATTATCATCTACTACTAATATGATCAACCGACAATGCAATCACAGCCTAAGCATTAACGGGTGGCTGCAGAAAGAATGGACTCATTTGCTACCTTGAAATAGTGCCTCTAATTAAGAGGTTGTCGAAACGAGTGGACATTGGAACAAGAACCGAGCTCGAGTTTTGGAAGTTTAAAGAAATGCGTTCAATATGAATGCACCGTATTCTTTTAGTACAATTTCATTCTAGGCTAGGGTAAATAAAAACTCGTTACTATTTGAGATCATCTTGTTGGGATCTTATATTAATGGTCAGTGTGTGTTGGCACTCATTGAGACTTCTATAAATGAGCTGAACTCCATTGAACATTTGACAAAGAAATATTAGGAACTTCTGTTAGCGTGTGTAAACACTGACTAAAACTCTCTGTGTTAATTTAGATGTTTGCAGATGAGATGATTCCGTTAAATAGAAAAAGTGTCGAAATAGAAAAAGGAAAAAGGTTGATGGAGGAAACTCGAAAGAGTTGATGAGTCTAAAAAAACTCACGTCATATGGCAGGCCTTTAGGTCGTCCAGATGCGCTGAATACCTACAAGAAGCCCCCAGGATGGTCTCAGGGAGTTAACTCCGAAGCTTAAGTCAGTAATGAGCCTTAAGCCTTTTTTGATATATAACTGAGAGTATGAATATCGAATCCCCTTCCAAAGTAATGGAGGGGCGGTATTTATAGAATTCATACCTGAATTAGAGTTGTAATGAAAGTCTAATAACATACCTTAGAGAAGGGTTTCCTGTAGTATAAGTTGTAATAGGATTGTAATTTTTAGCATTCATGAGAGATAGTAGTAATTGCAGAAAAGGAGTTAGACTCCTAAGAGCTGAAGAATACTTGTTGTATTATAAGTCTACTTCTGATGTATTATACTTATAGTAAAATTCAACCCTCATCAATAGCCCCTCAGGTCGGATTGTATTTATTCATTCCGATCTGAATAACAATTTATGTATAATACCGACCTGACATGCACACGTTTTTCTCTTTGAGTTTTGTGCCCGAGAAACACGCTTACACGTTACATACCACGTCTTTCTTGACAAACATTTCGCTACACGTTCTCCAACACAGCTGTCGCGCCCTTTCGAATTCCCACGCCCTTGACCTATAAATAGGGCGTTTCAGAATTCATTTGACACCTTCATCTTTCAAAGCTCTCATCTTCCAGTTCGGATTTCAGCAACTCTTGAGCGTTTGTTACCAGCTTTCACATCTTCCGAGCTCAACCTCCCTTAGATCGTCTCCGTCTTCTTATTCACAAGTAAGTAATGTCTGGTTCAGAACATTCTATCCAACTTGAATAATCCTGCTTCACCCACACACGAATCTGCACATACATCTAGCAGTAGTGAATCTAATTCTGGTTCTTCAAGTTCAGCTAGCAGTTCAGATAGTCAAGCCAACTTAGCTAAAACCTTGAAAACCACAAAAAAGTATAGTTTAGTTTATTTAGGGAAGGAAGACATGGGAGGAGCTTCGGATACCACGGAGCCAAATAATCCATCCCTAGTAAAAAATCTAGATGACCTTGACCAATTCGTCACTCAAGCTATTCCTTTAGCGATAGAATTTCCTAAAGATGAACCCTCTACTAGCCGACCAGCTAACAAGAAAACTAAGGCCAATATCCCGACCAAAGAACCCATTGTCATTAAGTTAGAAACATTAACCTCGACTAAACCTTCTTCTACTTTAGCTAACATTATTAGGGACTTTCATATCAACCCTCAAATTGAAATTAGGGTCCCAGGAGAGGGAGACATAGCTAGCCGACCTCCGGAAGGCTTTGTAAGTATTTTGATAGAGCAACTTAGGGCCGGACTGAGATTTCTTTTATCTCAGTTCGTCAAAAATATTCTTGCTGATTACATGATCAGCTTAACCTAGTTAACTCCAAATGCGATTAGGATTCTGATCGGGTTTGAGTAATTTTTCAAATATATAGACCACAAATGTTTTGTTCAATACTTCAGGCATTTCTTTTGCCTGAAATCTTCTGGGAAAGATCCGGGCTGGTATTACTTTACCCGCTAATCTAGAAAACAACAACTCCTGAGTGGAAAACCCAGCTCCATTCACGAATGAAAAGATAAATTTTTCTACCTTAGCCTTAGTTCTTTAGACTTGAAATGGTATGAAAGGATGCTGGTCGCGTTTCAGATCCGATCTCGATGAAGAAACTCCCTAAGGAGCTTGCTGAGAAACTCAAGATCGAAAAGCGAGTTCTCAATAGCAATTTCTTCCATGAGAAGGTGTTGGTAAATTCTAAATTGAGTCCAGCAATTCTTCCAGCCGACCACACAGATCATGTAGTGAACGAGAAGAAGGATATAACTTTTTCCCGCTTGTTATATTACCATAGAAAACTTCTTTTATGTCATGTTTTGATCAGATTTTTATTTTCTTTTTCAGTGATCAATATTGAGGACCTCATGGGCGATCTGCCTGATTCTTCAGCAGTTCCGACAGTTCCAACCGATGCACTAGCACCTCATAATAAAGCCCCCACCGACGAGATGACATCGAAAGTTAAATTTTCCAAGTCGATCTCCTCGTCGGTTAAAGGGAAAGGAAAGAAAATTCCCCCCGGATCAGGGAAACCTTTTAAAAAACTGATGAAGCATGTCACTAAGAGGAAATTAGACAGCTCTGTGAACGAATCGCAGAAAAAAGCTCGAATTGTTGAGATCGAAGTCGACGAGACAGAGGTGTCTGGGTCATCACTTCTTGGAGACTTCTTCGTACCGTTTTCGAAGGTTTTGAAGGGTGAAGCGTCCTATCCTTTATCCACCTTTCGTCCTGGCTTGAAGATGGAGATCAACGATAGGCTAACCGTGGATACGGCGCTTGATTTTCCTTATAACTCCATCCTTCACCGGGACAAGAAAATGCTGAAAAAGGTGGACTCTTCTTCACTTCACCAGCGTCTTGCACTCGGCGTTGCACAGGAAAGCTGCTTGTTTCTCTTTCATTATTTTGATTTTGATGATATTGTTGCTCTTTAACCATATGTATTTCAAGTTATGGGCTTGGCTACCGAAGCCATCGATCGCAACAAAACTGCATTTGAGAAGGTCGAGGACATGTCAGCTCAAAAAGATGCTGACGAGCTGGAGATTGGCAGTCTTAAATCCTTGCTTAAGGCTGAAGAGAAGAGATCTGCCGAGCACTTGAAGGAAATTAGCCTCCTTCAAGACGATTTAAATGTTGTGCGCTCTTCTAACGAGGAGTTAGAGGCGAAGAACGCAGAGTTGCCAGCTTAGGTTACTTTCCTAGAGGGAGAGGGCTCTTCTCAGCTCGTCTCGAATTTTCTATCTTCTGACGAGGGAAGGAATCCGCTAGCGTGACTGTGTGCTCCAGCTCGTATCATTGGCTACCGCAAAGCCTTCGTTGCACTTGGCCCAAGATTTCTCGGAGTGGACGTAACCATATAGAAAGGCTACAATGCCAAATCTAATGAGGCCCTAAACCAAGCGTTTGCTGACCTGAAGCTCGTGCAGATTGACGATCGTCAGTACGTTCCTCCGACCTCTGAAAAAGATGATGAAGCAAACGAGGAAGAAGGAAACTGAGCCTACGAGCTCAAAAATCGTTTTGTAATATTGCTGTAGGGCCTTTTAGATTTCCTGAACAGTAGTTGACCAATTTTTGGTTGTTTTGGATAATGTATTTGGATTTTCAATTTGAAAAGTTTCTTCTTATCTTGATGTCGTACTTCTTCAATTCGATTTGAACTAATTTACGAGCTGAATTATATCTGATCGGTAAGCAATCCGAATGGAATCACATATTGAAACAAATTTTGTTTTGCCTTTATTGTTAATCACTAATATGCTCTGCGATTAAATAATTTGAATTGCATAATGTGCAATCATATAACCCGATCCAAAGCGAATTATTAATAATATGATCCTAAATTGAACAGAGATACGATTTGATATCGAATAATCCGATGAGGATTGAACTTAATTTCGCGTGTTTTTCTTTATTGTGGAAAATCAATAATGATAAGTTAATTCATTCCGAATTGAACTTGAATTTTATTTAGATATTTTCCTTTTTGACGGAAAATCTATAGTATGACCTAAAATCGAATAATTCGAACTGAATCGAACTTTGATTTGCAATTGGTCCGGACGTTTTTCCTTTTTGGCGGAAAATTCATGACGTGATATACAATCGTATAATCCGATTAGAATCGAACTTAGGTTCAGATTCATATGTCATTAAAAATGAACATATTTAAACTGAAAACGAACTCAATTTATAAGAATAAACTCATAATGAGTGTTGTTTTATTAATGTGTAGCGTTTAAGCTGAATTACACTTATTAAAGCATCATGGTGCTTGATTGAACGAAAATGAACTGAAAAAATGACTAAAGCTACTGATAGTATTTTTTTTTAATTGGTGATGTTCCACATCCTCGGGATGGCTCATCCATCTAGAGTTTCTAACTTATAACTTCCTTCTCCTCCGACCTGAGTTACCTTATAAGGTCCCTCCCAGTTCGGATCAAGCTTCTTAAGGCCCTTAACTACGCTTGCTTCGTTATTCCGTAGAACCAAATCTCTCGGTCGAAACTAAGTTTTTCTTACTCGACGATCATAGTAATGAGCCATCTCGGTCTTGTACTTAGCGTCTGCAACGTGTGTCATCTCACATTTTTCCTCCAGTAAGTCCAAGCTTAATCGCAGCTCTTCAGAATTTGCTTCTGAAATGTAGTGGATTGTCCTTAGGCTTGGGAGTCCGATTTCGGCAGGTATTACAGCTTCGGAGTCATAAGCTAAACTGAACGGAGTTTCTTGGGTTGCCGTTCTTGGGGTAGTTCGGTACTCCTATAGAACGTTTGGAAATTTTTTAACCCAATCTCCTTTAGTTTTTTCCAGCTTTATCTTCAAACCTTGAACAATTATCCTACTGGTGACCTCAGTTTGACCATTTACTTGTTGATGTGCCACTGGGGTAAAATGCTGTCTTATGTTCAGCTTTTCGCATCAACATCTGAACGGGTCGTTTGTAAACTGCGTGCCGTTGTTGGATATGATCGTGTTTGGTATTCCAAAGCGACATACTATTTGCTTCTAAACGAACTTAACCACACTTCTTCCAGAAATCTGCACAAGTGGTTCAACTTCTACCCACTTCGTGAAGTAGTCAATAGCCACTACCAAGTGCTTAAGCCGTCCAGGTGCCTCTGGGAAAGGTCCAGCAATGTCAATTCCCCATTGAGCGAAGGGCCAAGGACTTTGGATGGTGATCATCTCGGTTTGCGAAACATGTCTGACGACGGCATGTATTTGACACTTTGGGCATTTTGCACCAAATCATGTGATTCGAGATTAGTGGGCTAGTAATATCCCGATCGCATTGCCTTTTTAGCCAACATACGTGCTCCAACATGATCCAAGATGAATTTCTTTCAACAAATATGTGGCTGATCGGGTCCTATACAACACAACCAAGGCATGAGATAACCTTTTTCAAACAAGACTCCATCTATGATAGCATACCTGGCTAATCGTAGAATCAATTGCTGAGCTGAAGCCTTGTCTTGTGGTAATTCTCCGCTTATCAAGAATTTGATAATTGGAGTCATCCAAGTATCACCCACGTCTACAACTACTAAAACTTGCAGCTCTTCAATACTTCTAGTTGGCAGAACCTCAACCAAGACCTTTTTGGTGAGGTGAACATGCGCTGATGATGCCAACTTGCTGAGTGCATCAGCTCGTTTGTTCTGAGCTCAGGGTACTCGTTCAATTAAAAATTCTTCAAATTGTTTTTTGAGATCTTCAGTTTTCTCCAAATACTTCTTCATATTCAGATTCTCGAGCCTCATATCCCCCAGTTACTTGATTAACAATGAGTTGAGAATCACTATAAACTTGCAATTTTTTTACTCCTATCTGATAGGCTAACTTCATCCCAGTTATTAATGCCTCATATTCTGCTTCATTATTTGTTGCTTTGAACTCAAAATCCATCTTTTTGTGAACTCCTTTCCTTTTGGGTTTGTTAATATCAACCCCACTTCTGAACCGTCCTCACTTGACGCTCCATCTACAAATACCCAAAATCCATCTTTTTCCTTGTAAGGGTTCTCAGTTCATCTTCCTTTAAAAGGTCTTTTTCTGTGACAGAAACTTCTACTATGAAATCAGCAAGTACCTGACCTTTTACTGCAGTCCGAGGTGAGAATATGATGTCATATTCTCCCAACTCAATTTTCCAATTCATAAATCTTCCTGAGGGATCATGTTTTTGCAAAACTTACCTTAGCGGTTTATCTGTTAAGACATGAATTTCATGGGCTTAGAAGTACGGTTTCAGCCTTCTTGAAGCATGCATAAGTACAAATGCCAATTTCTCCATTGTTAGATATCTCTTTTCGGCTCCTTGTAAAGTACAACTTGTGTAATATACTGGTTTTTGTATTCCTTGATCGTCTCTGACCAGAACTGCACTTATTACTGTATCACTTGCAGCCAGATCCAGATATAAGATTTCTCCATGAACCGGAGTGGATAACACTTGTAACTTTGTTAAATAAGTTTTCAGATCATCAAATGCTTTATTGCAGCTCGCATCCCATTCAAAGTTTTTTGCTTTCCTTAATGCTTTAAAAAATGGTAAGCTGCGATTGGCCGATCTTGACAAGAATCGATTCAATGCAGCTAGACGACTTGTAAGCCTCTGAACCTCATTTAGACTTTGGGGTGGTTTCATATCCAAAATTGCCTTAATCTTTTCCGAATTCGCTGCAATTCCTTGATTTGAGACCAGGTGACCAAGAAATTTTCCTGATCCGACTCCAAATGTGTACTTCTTTGGATTTAACATAAGACCAGTTTCTCTCAATTTCTCCAAAGTCTCATTCACGTCATCCAAGAAAATTTTATCCTTTTTCTCTTAATAAGCATATCATCAACATAGATTTCCATATTCCTCCCAATTTGATTAAAAAATGTCTTATCCACCAATTGTTGGTATGTAACGTTCTTCAATCTGAATGACATTTTTGTATAACAATATACGCCCTTTTCAGTTATGAAAGCTGTCTTTTCTGCGTCATCTTTATCCATCTGAATTTGATGATAACCCTTGTAGGCGTCCAGAAAACACAAAACCTCAAAATCGGAGGTCGCATCCACCTTCTGGTCAATTATCGGTAAGGGATAACAATCTTTCGGGTATGCCTTGTTCAAATTTGTGTAATCTATACACATCCTTAAAAAAGTGTCTGATTTAGGAACCATGGCAGGATTGGCAAGCCAGGTCGGGTAGAATACATTTTTTATGATCTTTGCTTGTAACAACTTGTCAACTTCTTCAGATATGACCTGATTCCGATCTGGCGCATACTTCCATTTCTTTTGTCTAACTACCTTAGCAGACTTATCAATATTCAACTTAGGAACCATCAGATCAGCAGATACCCCTTTCATGTCATCTGGACTCCACGGAAAAACATCTTTAAATTCTGCCAAGAGACTTATTGACGATCTTTTTATTCCCATTGGCAAATATGAACCGATGAGAACTGTCTTGTCTGTTTTAACTTCATCTAAAGAAATAGCTTCTACTTCTTCTGTTAACATCACAAACCAAAATCCAAAGACATAGCCGGAAAAAATAGAGATTTAAAAAAAAAAGCTTTTCTACTTTCTTTTTTTGGCAAAATCTATTAGTTTTTGTATATTTTTCATTGAGTCAAATAAAATAAACCATGAAAGTATCTTGGATTGTTTTTAAGAAAATTATGAGTTTTTACCCCCCCAAAATGGAACGTTATAGTTGAGAAAATTTGAGATATTTCAAAAGAGTAATGATATACATAGTGAAAAATTATAGTGAAATCCCATAGTGACTGACGTGGTAGTTATAAAAAGACATCATTTGGTTAGGGTATTAGTTTGTCTTTTTACACATGCCACGTCAGTCACTATAGGATTTCACTGTAGAATTTCACTCCCCCTATCATTGCTCATTTAAAAAATAGTTACTTTCTCTATATTTGTACTATAGTCTACTAATTTATATGATTCTTAGTGATTCAAGAAAAAAAATATATTAAAAGCATGTAGAATTTTTTTATTTTTTAAAAAAACTCGAGGTTCCAAGTATAGACTATATGCTTTTATGTTTATACTTTAATTTAATTAATATAAGTTGGCAATTAATTCGCAGCGAAAGCTAAGTCATGTAATCCGGATATGATTAGAATTTTAAGGAAACCCTATTTTATTATAACAAATTTTAAACTTAAAACCATTCCTTCTTCCTTCTACAGTTTAAAAATGTAAACCAATCATAAACTTTATGCATATCGAATTTGATTTGGAAATGAAAACCGATTATACAACTTTATAAATATATCGAATCAAATTACATGTCTTTCTAATATACGTGCCTTACTAATATGTAGGCACTTGTTTCGGTTGTGCACATTCTTGAAAAGTTTTTTTTAGGTAAAAATAGTAGGGAAGAAGTTTACAATTTATTTTCTATAATTATTTTCTTGTCTAAGAAAACCAGGGAAAAAGTTGAAGATGTTATAATCAGGATCCTTCGGCTCGGTGTATTTAGCATCAACAATGGGTTATTCTATTGCACCCACGTCATTATTGCTGCAATGAACTCGGTCAACGTTGGTGATGCATCGTGACTGAGTTGAGAGGCCATCCCAACATTTCGTTATACAACATTCACTTTATGGATCATGTAGTAATTTTTTAGGTGGGATCTTCTCTCCAAAATTATCTATTTTTTATCACGTTCAAAATAAAACTACGTCGTAGAGTTCACTCATTGCTTAGTTAGAGTCTAATAATTGTAAAGTAATTTTAGTGATATTTATACTTTTAGTCCATAATTTTAATTAAACTACGTCGTTTCGGATATTAGAAAGAATAGGATAAAAATAATCTTAAACAGAGAATCTGATCTCGTAATTTTCATGATTTGATTCAAAAGACACACAATTGAACATGCCTTGCTATATTGTATTTCGCTATTTTAATATTGACAACAGTAGACAAGTTTATAATTTTTTTTGTTGAAAATATATGGCTACTTTGTAGTCAAATGAATATTGGTTTAATTAGAGAAAAATATTAAAGAATGTCTAGGGGTGGATATGAAGGAAAAAAAAACTTAGGGAAGGAATTAGAAGGGAAAGTAAAATGATGGGGTATTCTATTGCACCAGTGTTGGTGTGAATTTTGCCCAAGAGCTCAAAATTAGGCCTTCTCAACTCCATAATACAAAAATCTTCTAGCATCCTTCAAGCACCACCAAGGCACACTTTCGATTTAAATATTTTTTTTAATGAGTTTGGAAACAAAAGAAATGGATGTTTAAACTTATGCTTATATTATTTTTTAGAAAATTGTAATTTTTTTTAGAACTTAAAAGTATTTCACGAAAATTTAGATTTATCCAAAATTTTAATTTTGTATTATTTTTTCTATAATCAACTAGTTTATTTTTGTATGTTAATGCGCACGTTGGCATTATTATTAATTGGCATTGATTTTTTGGCAAAGATAATGAAAGATTTTATTGGAGGCATAAATCAAATTAAATCAATCTATGCAAGGAAGATTGATTTGAAGATTAATGCTATGAGGATAATTATGGAGCTTATCTTGGTATTCTTGGAAGAGCTATCTTTGGAAAAGATAAGCATTAAAGGCACATGGTGTTTCCATCTTTCCATTTCAATTATTTTGGAAATAATCTTGGAGATAAACATGGAAGACTTGGAGCGCCTCTATGATCTTTCCATTTGAATTATTTGGAAAGAATCTTGGGATAAACATGGAAGGAGTTTTGTGTGCCTATATGATCTTTCCATCACAAGGTTTTTCATGAGTGGATTATTGATTATTCTTTCAGTCTTTTCTAAAACTGTGAACACACTTCTTTGTTGGAGATCTTTGATCAAAATGTGTTGGCTTGAAGCATCTTAATGCAATATTATTGAATGTGCAATCCTTGTGTTCTTGATTCAATCATAGCCTCGGGGGGAGGTTGCTAAGGAGCTCGGGAGGAGTTCAAACGTGGGCAAGGTGATCTTGCATAACCACGGATTCCGGGAGGAATCAACACAAGACGAGGGGAGCTCGCACAATCACGTTCACTGTGACGTTAGGAAGAGACGGTAACAAAAGATAAGATAGTGTCTTACTTTGTGTCAGACATAATGTCTTGTAACTTGTGAACTTAGTGGATTGTTCTTTCTGGGCGTGGCCCCGCAGACGTAGGCAATTGCCGAACTGCGTTACCAACCTCCTGTCTCTTTACTTTTCGCATTTTATTATTGTCCATTACTGCTTTTATTATCGGTGTCATACATAGTGTTCCAACACACTAGAACACCTCGTATCTAACCTAGATCTTACAATTGGTATCAGAGCGGGTCGTCTTTGTTTCTTAGACGGGATCCGCAGGATGTGATCTTGGTTGGTCGGTATGATGGACTCTATGAAGGAAGGAGGTTCAACAGTGCGTCTACCTCTCTTGGATGGAAGCAACTATGCTTATTGGAAGGCCAGAATGAGAGCCTTTATCAAAGCTATTGATGAGAAGGTGTGGAAATTAATTCTGACAGGATGGGATCCTCCAATGACTACAGATACTGACGGTGTAAAATCTTTCAAGCCCGAAGAAAGTTGGTCTACTACTGAAGATGCCTTGGCAAACAGTAACTCAAAGGCCCTTAACGCCATATTTAATGGAGTTGATCCAGCACAGTTCAGACTTATTTCTAGTTGTGTGACTGCAATGAAGGCTTGGAAAATTCTCCAAACTACTCACGAAGGGACTTCAAGTGTAAAGGTGTCAAAAATGTAGATTCTGACTACAAGATTTGAAAACTTGAAGATGCTTGAAGACGAAAGTATTGCTGATTTCAATGTCAAACTCTGTGATATTGCCAATGAGGCATTTGCTCTTGGTGAAAATTTTTCAGAAGAAAAGCTAGTGAGGAAAACCTTACAATCTTTGCCTCAACGCTTTGCCTATAAAGTAACTGCTATTGAGGAAGCAAAAGACATCTCAAAGATGAAGTTGGAGGAATTGATGGGATCCCTTAGAACATTTGAGATAAATTTAGGAGTAGACTTGGAAGCAAAAAAGAATAAAGAGATTGCCTTAAAGCAGAAATGCAGAAGTCAGATAATACTGGAGAAGATGACCTTGAGGATTCTTTGGCATTAATATCTAAGAATTTCAGCAAAATACTGAAAAGATATAGCAGAAATAATCAGGGTGGCAGGGGCAATGTCAGTAACACTAAGAATGAGTTGGCAAGCAATAAAAAGTACAGGGAAGAAAATCATACAGCTGAACAATCATTCAAATATAAAGGAATTAAGTGTAGAGAATGTGATGGTTACGGGCATGTTCAGGCAGATTGTGCCAAAACATTTAGAAGGAAGAGGAATTCTCTCAACACAACTTGGAGTGAAGATGATTCAGATAAAGAAGAGGATTTTCAGAACAATCATGTGGCTCTCACCATTAAGACTGAACAATCTGATCATGGTAAGAAAATGGATGTTACACAGAGTGTCACTGAAAATAGATCAACATATATAGATGAAGATGAAGATTATGTTACAGAAGAAGATATTCTGGTTGAATTCAAGAATCTTCATGATAAGTGAACTGAACTTTCTAGAGTGAATCAGCAGCTTCATATGCAAGTTGGAGATCTGTAAAACGAGAGGAACAATCTTTTACAATCTAACACTGATCTGGTTATCAAAGTGAAAGTAAGTCAAGAGGAAGTGAAGGACTTGACCAATGAGTTAAATCACATAAAGAAAGGAATTAAGATGCTAAATTCAGGTGCTTTCAAGCTTGATGAAATTCTTAAGATTGGTCAATCAAGTGGTGATTACACAGGACTGGGGTATAAAGTGGAAAGCTCAGTGTCACAATCCGTGTCCCAAACCATGTCACAGTCAGTGTCACTTTCAGTGGAGAAATCCAAAGGGAAGCAGGTTGCTGTGGATGCTTCAAAAAGGTCAAATCCGTATTATTCTTATCATGCTTCTAACATAAGAGGTAACAGATTTATACCTGTTTGTCATTATTGCATTCGTCATGATTATATTCGTCCTAGATGCTTTATTTATGTTGCTGATTTAAGATAAGGTACTGCTAGAAAATCTACTTCTCGCAGAAATACACAACTGAGCTGGGTGATGAAGCTTAATTTCCGGTGCAATTTCACATATACTTCACTAAAGACTGCCCGACTGATGAATAGTATTTTGACAGTGGATGTTCCAGGCATATGACTGGTGACAACAAGTTTTTGAAGGATGTTGTGTCTGGAAATATGGGAAAAGTAACTTTCGGCAATGGTGTCACAGCTCGTGTCATTGGAAAAGGTACTCTAGATGTGCCCTGGTTACCAAAGTTAGATAATGTATTGCTGGTAGATGACCTCAAGGCAAATTTACTCAGCATTAGTCATTTGTGCGACCAAAATTTAGATGTAAATTTCACCAAGAGAAATTGCAAGATGATAGATCAAAACAACATGTGTATCATGGAAGGAGTAAGATCGAGGGACAATTGCTATCTCATCTCTGCCTCATTAACATGTCTTCGATCAAGCATGGAAGATTCAATTTTATGGCATCGAAAATTAGGACATATGAATATACGAATGCTGCAGAACATTACTACTAAAGGAGCTGTCCGTGGGATACCCGAACTGAAGTTTGATGAAAACAGAGTATGTGGACCATGTCAGATTGGAAAACAAACAAAGGTATCGCATCCCAAGTCTCAGACACCAGGAACAACTCGTGTGCTAGAACTGCTTCATATGGATTTGATGGGTCCTATGTCAGTTGAAAGTATTGGAGGAAAACGGTATGCATATGTAACTGTTGATGATTTTTCTCGTTTTACATGGGTTGAATTTCTTCGAGAAAAGTCCGACACATTTAATGCTTTTAAAGCATTGTGTCTACGTCTTCAGCGTGAAAAGGGATGTGCTATCTTGAAGATAGTACGAATTCGTAGTGATCATGGAAGAGAGTTTGAAAACTCAGATTTCTCGGATTTCTGTAATCAGCATGGAATAAGTCATGAGTTTTCTGCACCAAAAACTCCTCAGCAAAACAGAGTCGTGGAAAGAAAGAATCGAACTATTGCAGAGATGTCACGTGTCATGTTACACGAAAAAAATATTCCACAGAAATTCTGGGCAGAGGCGATGAACACAGCATGTTACACTATCAATCGAGTATACCTTCGTGGTGGAACTGATAAAACTCCATATGAGATTTGGAAAGGTAGAACTCCAACTGTGAACTATTTTCATCCTTTCAGTAGTACTTGCTATGTGTTGAATGACAGGGAATATAAAGGGAAGCTCGACCGCAAGAGTGATGAAGTAATTTTTCTTGGATATGCTATTAATAGTCGAGCTTATCGAATCTACAACAAAAGGACTCGAACTGTCATGGAATCTGCAAATGTTCAAGTCGATGACTCTCTGGAAGTAACTGCTGTTTCTAATGAAGATGTTACAGACTCACTATATGAAGTAAGTTCCAGTGTTCCAGGCAGTGGTTCACCTAGTGTCACAGGTGGTGTCACTGATCAGAGTGTTGCGGTTGATAATGTGGAAGATGTCATCTCACCTCGCAGGCAACCATCCACACGTGTACAGAAAAATCATCCTTCTGATGAAGTTATTGGAAATCTGGATGATGGAATTCGGACAAGAGAAAAGCCAAGAGTGAACTACCGAGATATGATTCAAATGACATGTTTTACATCATCTATTGAGCCTAAGAACGTGAAAAAAGCTTTATTAGATGAATATTGGATTGGTGCTATGCAAGAAGAACTTGATCAATTTACTCGTAATCAAGTTTGGGATCTAGTTCCATGTCCACCTAATGTGAATGTCATTGGCATAAAATGGATATACAAGAATAAGAGTGATGAGCATGGGAATATCACTCGCAACAAGGCTCGGTTGGTTGCTTAGGGATACACTCAAATTGAAGGAATTGACTTTGATGAGACATTTGCTCCAGTTGCTAGACTTGAGTCTATTCGGTTCTTGCTAGCCATTGCATGTGTGTTGCGATTCAAATTGTATCAAATGGATGTAAAGAGTGCCTTCCTAAATGGTATTCTTAATGAGGAGGTGTATGTTGCTCAACCAAAGGGTTTTGAGGACCCTCATCATCTCGAATTTTTCTACAAATTGAAGAAGGCATTATATGGGCTCAAGCAAGCTCCTCGGGCTTGGTATGAACGGCTGACTCAGTACTTGCTGGCCAAGGCATATGAGCGAGGGGGAGTAGATAAAACCCTTTTCATTCGCCAAGCTAAAGGTCAGTTTTTACTTGCTCAAATATATGTTGATGACATAGTGTTTGGCTCCGTGTCACAGGAAATGGTGGATAAATTTGTTGCTCAAATGACTGGCGAATTTGAGATGAGTATGGTAGGTGAGCTCACTTACTTTCTTGGACTTCAAATTCAGCAACGAACTGATGGTATTTTCATTTCTCAAAGTAAGTATGCCAAGAATCTGCTGAAGAAGTTTGAATTGGAGAATGCTCGTCCAAGAAGAACACCTATGAGAACTCATGAGAAGATATCTAAAGATGAGAAGGGAATCCCTATTGATGCAAGTCTATACAGAAGTATGATTGGTAGTCTCTTGTACCTAACTGCTAGTCGGCCTGATATCTGCTTTAGTGTCGGTTTATGTGCCCGGTTTCAAGCAAATACTCGCGAGTCACACCTGGTGTCAGTCAAATGAATTCTCAAGTACATCAGTGGAACAGCTGACTATGGAATCTGGTATTCTTTTGATACAAACACCAACTTAGTTGGTTATTGTGACGCTGACTGTGCTGGTAGCTCGGATGATCGAAAGAGCACTTCTGGTGGATATTTCTATTTGGGAAACAATTTGGTGTCATGGTTCAGCAAGAAGCAAAACTCTATTTCTTTGTCAACTGTCGAGGCAGAGTATATTGCAGCCGGGAGTTGTTGTACTCAGCTTCTCTGGATGAATCAAATGCTGAAAGATTATGGTGTCACACAGGATGTCATGACACTCTACTGTGACAACATGAGTGCTATCAATATTTCTAAGAATCCAGTTCAGCATTCTCGTACAAAGCATATATATATTCGACATCATTTTATTCGATCTCTTGTGGAGGATAAAATTATTGCTTTGGGACACATGGTGATGAGTTGGTTTTATACCAACTTAAATGGCTTAATCCACTTAGCTTTTGACTTGTTTTTCATAAGTTAGTGGCAATAATTTGTTTGTTGTGGTGCATTTATGTGGTTGGCAATTGGTTGTACTAAAATGGTTAAAAGAGACCAAAAATGATGATGAACTTAGGCAATTGTGTGCTTGATGTTAATTGGCAAGGTTAAGAGATCAAAACAATTAGGAAATGGATGAAACCGAAAGGAATTTGGTAAGCTAAATTTAAGGTTTTGGCAGATTTGGTTGGTGAAATTCATCTGGGCATAACTCTCTTGATATTAATCCAATTGGTGATTTCTTTAGTGTTCGGAAAAGCTCTTTGAATGCACTAAATTTCTTATGTTTGAACTATTTTCTAATTGTGCGTGCAAGACTATGAAATATGAGTTTCGTTTCGGAATACCATTTATTAGGGTTTTAGGGTTTTATCTGCCTGCCACAGTTTGGTGTTTTGACGATATCTTGAGTTTCAGGTACCTGATGAGGCTGTTTCTTGATCCATTGAAAACCTAAGAGAAGGATCTAGAATTCTTAAGTTTACCATCAAGGCTGATTTAGAGGCTAAGTCACACTTATTTGGCATGAAAGTAGGATGTTGTGCTAGAATGGATGCTTTGCCAACATTTTTTTGCTAACTCGGCCAACCAATGTGCCAAGACCTTGCCAAGACCGTGCCAAGCTTTGCCAAACCAATGTGCCAAACCAATGTGCCAAAACCAGTGTGCCAAGACCTTGCCAAGATCTTGCCAAGCCTTGCCAATCAATCTTGCCAAGCCTTGCCAACTTGACAACACTTATGCACAACACTTATGCATTAGTCTTGCCATATACTTTGTCATGAAACTCATGCCACACATTTGCACCTTGGCACACCACTCATGTTGCATAATAAACTTCACAAACCAAGGAACACAACTTGGTATAGGAAAGAACTAAGCAGCCGAGAACAAGAAGAGAATTGGCCTACGACATGTCGTAGGCCAATCTTGAGAAGACAGAAAATGGCCTACGACATGTCGTAGGCCATTCTTGAAGGAGTTTTTTTTTGCCCACGACTGTGGAGATGGAAATTTGGCCTACGACATGTCGTAGGCCAATTCTGGAACAACAACATTTAGCCTACGACATGTCGTAGGCTAATTGTGAGGAGAGTTGCTTAAAAAATGGCAAAGTGTTGAAGAGTTGCTTCATGGGTTTAAGCTTTGTCACACTTCAGTAGTTTGGTCATATCTTTCTCATTTTAGCTCTAAATTGGGTGATTTTAATAGCTATGTATAGCTAAGACAAAGTGTTACGACTTTCATGTTTTAATTTTTCCTTAATTCACAGTGCATCATGATCAAATATTGGTGGGAAGTTGCTGCCATGAAGTAATTTGTGTTTGAGTTTCTAAAAAATGGCTAAGTGTTTAACTTCTGATTCTCTGAAATTCCAGGCAGCTGAAGGCACGGTTTGCTTTGGCGGAAAGGCGTGAATTTCAAAACGCTGGATTCTTGAAGGCTCGCTGAGTTGCTGAAGGCGTGATTGGTTGCGGCTTGAAGGCGTGGTTCAATTCTGATTTCTTCACTCGGAAGTCAGAGGCAACGAAGGCGCGACAACTTAAGCTTGAAGGCGTGCGGCTCGTGGCTGAGGTTGATGAAGGCGCTGGAAATTAACACCAAAGGCGCTGGAATGCTGAATATTTTTTCAAACTTGGAATTTTTTGACATTTTAGGCTGATTTTTAGTTCCTTCCCTTAAGGACACTTTTGTAATATTTGATATATTTTACGTTGCGTATTAGTTACGTTTTTCCAACTCTATATATAGGGAAGGTAGCTAACATGTAAAGGATATATACATTTTTTTTACTCACATTTTCCATATTGTAACAGTATTTTGATTTTGAAGAGCGGGAAGTGTTCTTGAGATCCACTTTCTCTCTCTTCTTTCTCTCACTAAGATTGTTGCTTCATTTTGGATTCCGATCAAAGATTTGCTTCCATCAATATACATCTCCTTGAGATTGAGAAGAAAAGCTACAATACTCTCGGCATTTGGAAGCTTTTAAGATTTTAATTGGTAAACTCTTCCAATTAATGAGTATGAACTGTTTAATCTTCCAATTTGTTGATTGTGAAGCTGAAATGGAGATTTGTGGCTAATTGTATGATAATCTAGGATACTGAGGGTGAATGCTAGGTTGAAATTTTAATTGTGCAGAAGAAATAACGATCTATTATAAGAAATGGAAATTCTCAGCTATGAATTGGTAAAATTTGTTAAATGCATGCTTTTGATCTGAATTTGATGAAATGAGATTCGATTGCGGTCGTCATGCTGAATTGAGTCTTCTTTTGTAAGATTTGGATGAAAATCATGAATAAGAACCTGAGAATGCATGAGATCTTAAATCTGTTTGAATTTGCACAGATCTTAATGCTAGACCTCATCATAGGAAGCTTTGAGTTTGTATCATCCTAAGAACAATGTGATAAGAGATTCTCATACTCAAATGATGAATTTACATGCTAGGATCGGGCCTCACCATGGGAGATTCTAGGTGTTAATGCCTGAGTAATTTGACTGGGGAATTGAGACAGCTCGTTCACACTTCACTATCCTTAGGCCCGACCAGAGGATAGGATGGTGTCGGGAGACTAAAATTGTAGTGTAGTGACCATGCTAACTATGATTTCTATTTCCAATTGTGATTCTCCTCATTTGCGTTGATTGTATGTTAGTCATACTGCATGTATGAGAAGTTGCATTCACCCGGAAGTAGCCTAGATTATCAGCTTAAATTTCTTGAGAACTTTGTTTTTATTTCTCTGAGTCTTACTTGTGTGTCATTTCAATTCGTAATTGTGCGGAGTCAAACCAGTTTACTTATTGTTAAATTTTGTAATCAGTGTTCTTTTAATCAGGTTATATTTTGGTGACATAATTGATTATATCAAACTTCTTGAATCGACTATTTCCCTGAGGAACGAAACCTAGCTCACTGCTACTATATTCAGTGAAATTAGGATAAATTGACGAGCCACGACACTCGACATCAATTTTTGGCGCCGTTGCCAGGGAATTAGGCACGGTTCTTGGAATTTGTTGTTGTTCTGTTCTTAGTTGTGTGTTTTATTGCTTTGATTTAGTTACCTTGTTTCTTTACTGTGTGTGATTCTGTTGCTTTTACCTTCTTGTATTGGATTGGTTTACAGATTGATCCATTTGTTCTCTTGATATCATTTGCTGTTCCTGTTTGTGTATGCCCAGGTCTGTAAGATCTAGAGGAAAACCTGAATTTGAATTGGACCTTGAATTGGAAAGAACTCTAAGGATTCAAGCAAAGCAGAGAGCTATGGCTGCACAAGGAGCACAAGCACCGAGGTTCGGGGACCATTATGCAGTAAATTTTGACAATCGAATTGGTCACCAGGACATCGATGTGGAAAGTTACCACATTCCTCCACAAATTGTTTCCATGATCACCCAGGGCCAATTCTTCCAAGGTCTTGACAACGAGGATCCTAATGACCACCTTGATTGGTTTCTCGGGTTATGTAGCACTTTTAAGTTGCCAAGAGTTGACAGGGGTGAGGTTCACAGAATTTTGTTCCCTTTATCTCTGCGTGGAAAGGCTAAACATTGGTTCAAGAGTATTGGGGGAGCAAATGCTGGAATGTCATTTGATGATCTACAGAAAAGGTTCTTGTCTAAGTACTTCCCTCCAGCTAAGCTTGAAAAGAGAAGATTGGAAATAATGAACTTCCAACAACAAGACAGTGAGTCATTTAGGGAAGCTTGTGAGAGATTCAACGATTTGATTAGGCAATGCCCCAATTATGACTTGGGCGAAATTAGGGAGCTAAATACTTTCTTCAAAGGCCTAACTCCTGAATCATCGTTGATGGTTAAAGCCTGTGCGAATGGGGCACTTAAAGACAAATCTGTGGCTGAAGTGCGTGAACTGTTTAACCAAATAGCTGAGGATGAATACCTTTTCCCAGAGACTAGAAAGCCACATGTCAGGAGACAAAGAGGAATTCTTGATGTAGATGAGGAGACTTCACTTAGTGCTAAGTTTGAAGCATTGGCCAAGCAGGTGCAGACTTTAAAGGCGACTCAAACCAAAGCCCCAGTACTTTCATGTGGACTATGCAAGGGAGAACACCACACGGATGAATGTGCAATCACTACTGAATCCATTCAGTATGTGAACAATTACAGTAACAAACCCAAATATGGTGGGAACTATGCTGGGAGCAATTATAATGGAGGCAACAGACAATATGGTGGAAACCAAGGCAACTGGAATCAACAGCAGAACCAAGGAGGAAATTACTATCAAGGTAATGACTCAAGGAGAGCAATGAATCAACCACCTCCTGGTTTTGATAATCAGGCTAGCACATCAGAACAAAAGAAGTCAAATGTGGAAGATATGTTTCAAAAGCTGATGGAAAAGATGGATAAGAACGAACAGAGATTTGGAGATTTGGAGTCCACTGTGAAGCATCACGAAGCCACTTTGAAGAATATCGAGATGCAACTTGGCCAGTTGGCCAATGCTGTTCACCATAGGCCAAAAGGAGCTCTTTCTAGTGACACAGTACCAAATCCTAAGGGGAGAGAAGCATGCAATGCTATTACTTTGAGGAGTGGAAAATTGTTGCCTGGAAGCAAACATGCAGAAGACAAGAGTGATGCTTTAGAGGAAGACCAAAAAGATGAAGCTGAGGAAGTTTTGGAACCTGAGAAGAATGTTGAGCAAGAGGAAAATAAGTTTAAGAGGAAGGAAATACCAGAAAAGGTGGGGAATGAAATCACCAGAAATTCCAATCCTTATAACTTCCCAGATTATGCTCCTAAGGCCCCATTTCCAGAGAGGAAGAAACCTCCACCTAAAAAGGGACCTCAATTCAATCGTTTCTTAGATATGATCAAACAAGTGAATGTCAATGTTCCTTTGTTGGATTTGGTTACAGCCATGCCTAAATATGCTAAATATTGAAAGGATCTCATTTCAAACAAGGAGCAAATCTTGAGATGTGAAGTTCCAATGATGCTATCAGAATGCAGTCAAACATGGATGGTTCACAAATTACCTCCAAAGCTTAAGGATCCAGGTAGCTGTACCATACCTTGTAAGATTGGAACCAGATATTTTGCAAAGGCCCTCTGTGACCTTGGAGCTGGAATCAACTTGATGCCATTATCCATTGCAATAAATGTGGGTTTGAGTGGAAGGATTCGACCAGTTGCAGTGACACTACAGTTGGCAGATAGATCCTTGGTGACTCCTACAGGCTTGGTGGAGGACGTGTTGGTAAGTATTGATAAATTTACTTTGCCTGTGGATTTCATTATACTTGATATGGAAGAGGACCCTGAGGTTCCTCTCATTTTTGGTAGACCTTTTCTAGCCACTGGTGATGCTTTGATTGGTGTGAGAAACAAGACAGTCACGTTTAGGATTAACAATGAGGAAGTGGTTTTTGATGTAAACTATTCTATGAATCAACCTCTAAATATGGAGTCTTGTTTTGCTATCAAAGCTATAACATGTTCTTCTTTGAGTAATGTGAACAATATGCATGATTTTTCTATTGTTGATGAGTTAAGTGTTTGTGAGGATAATTTTGATGAACTTGATTTAGATGATGAGGATAAGAGAATTATTGCTGAAATTGAAGATTTCATTGAATGTTGTTATTTGGAAGAGTCAATTTGTGAATTGCAAAATGATGTTGTGGAAGTTAAAATGCATGAAACTCTAGGGGAACATGATAATGAACCTACTGTTTTGGCTAATAAAAATTTTTCTCCCAATGAGGTGAGGACTAGTGAGAATTTGTGCAGGAATAAAAAGCTTCTACCATCCATTATGGTAGCTCCAAAGTTGGAATTGAAACCACTACCTCCATATTTGAAATATGCTTTTCTTGGGGATAACGAGACATTACCAGTGGTGATCTCCTCCAAGCTGGAAGTATGGCAAGAGGATAAATTGTTGTGTGTGCTAAAGCAATATAAGCAAGCCATTGGATGGACTATTGCTGACATCAAAGGTATAAGCCCAGGGTTATGTATGCATAAGATCCTCCTTGAAGAAAACTCTGTTCCTGTGAGGGATAGGCAAAGACGACTTAACCCACAAATGATGGAGGTAGTGAAGAAAGAGGTGATCAAGCTACTGGATTTCGGGATGATATTCCCAATTTCAGACAGCGAGTGGGTTAGTCCAGTCCAGTGCGTCCCTAAAAAGGGAGGGGTGACGGTTATAAAGAATGAGGCTAATGAACTTCTGGCAACAAGAGTGGTGAATGCTTGGCAAGTTTGCATGGATTACAGGAAGCTAAATAAGGCAATTAGAAAAGACCATTTCCCTCTTCCATTCTTGGAACAATTGTTGGACAGAATTGCTGGCTACCTTTTCTATTGTTTTCTGGATGGATATTCTGGGTATAATCAGATTGCAATTGATCCCAAGGACCAGGATAAGACAACTTTCACTTGTCCTTTTGGCACATTTGCTTATAAAAGAATGCCATTTGGTCTTTGCAACGCCCCAGCTACCTTTCAGAGGTGCATGATGGCAATATTTCATGACATGGTGGAATCAATAATTGAAATATTCATGGATGATTTTTCTGTCTTTGGTATGACATTCGATGGTTGTTTGGAGAACTTGGCAAAGGTTTTGAAGCGATGTGAAGAAACGAACCTTGTGTTGAACTAGGAAAAATGTCAATTCATGGTTCAAGAAGGAATTGTGTTAGGCCATAAAATTTCTCATGTTGGGATGGAGGTAGATCGAGCTAAGGTAGATGTCATTGCAAAACTTCCTCCACCTACCAATAATAAGGATATCAGAAGCTTTCTCGGACATGCTGGATTTTATAGAAGGTTTATTAAGGATTTTTCAAAGATAGCCAGACCCTTGTGCAGCCTCTTAGAAAAAGATGTTAAGTTTGAGTTTGGAACAGAATGTGTTGAGGCATTTGAAACCTTGAAAACAAAATTGGTGGAAGCTCCTGTGATAGTCACCCCCATTGGGGTGAACCCTTTGAAATTATGTGCGATGCCAGTGATTATGCCTTAGGAGCTGTCTTAGGCCAGAGAAGAGACAAAATGTTTCACACTATCTATTATGCTAGCAGGCTATTGAATGAGGCCTAACTGAATTATACAACTACTGAAAAGGAAATGCTAGCAGTGGTCTTCGCATTTGATAAATTTCGTGCTTACCTTTTGGAATCAAAGGTCATTGTTCACACAGGCCATGCCGCATTGAAGTATCTGCTTGCAAAGAAAGAGGCAAAACCACGTTTGATTAGATGGGTTTTGTTGCTCCAGGAATTCGATGTGGAGATTAAAGATAGGAAAGACTCAGAAAATGTTGTGGCAGATCACTTGTCAAGATTGGAATCTCAAGAGCAAGATTCACCTGACATTTCGGTTAAAGAACACTTCCCTGATAAGCAGGTGTTCAAAGTGGGTGAACAGACACTGCCTTGGTACGTTGAGATTGCAAATTTTGTGGTTGCTGGCCAGATTCCATCTTATTATTCCAGTGATCAGAAGAAAAGATTGAGAAGTGATGCTAAATATTACTTCTGGGAAGACAATTCTTTATATAAAATATGCAGTGATCAAGTTATAAGAAAGTGTGTCAAGGAAGAAGAAAATGAGGACATCTTAAAGGCATGCCATGAAGGACCCTGTGGTGGTCATTTTGGATCAACTAGGACAGGATTCAAAATCTTGCAATGTGGGTTTTATTGGCCACATATCTTCATGGATGCCAGAATTTGGGTTGGAAAATGTGATCGATGTCAACGAACTGGCAACATCTCTTCCAGAAATGAGATGCCCTTGAACAACATCTTGGAGGTAGAAATTTTTGATGTTTGGGGGATTGACTTCATGGGGCCTTTCCATAAGTCAAGAGGTATGGAGTACATTCTGGTGGCAGTGGATTACGTTTCTAAATGGGTGGAAGCGGTGGCTTTGGCTTATAACGATGCAAAAAGTGTAACTGCTTTCTTGAAGAAATACATCTTTAACAGGTTTGGAGCACCCAGGGCTATAATAAGTGATGGAGGGACTCATTTCTGTAACAAGCTCTTTGAATCTTTGTTGGCTAAATATGGTGTTACTCACAAAGTTTCAACATCTTACCATCCACAAACTTCTGGTCAAGCTGAAATTTCCAATCGGGAGATCAAGGGAGTTCTTGAAAAAGTGGTAAATCCAGGAAGGAAAGATTGGTCTTTGAAGTTAGATGATGCATTGTGGGCATACAGAACAGCTTACAAAACCCCAATTGGAGCTTCTCCTTTTCGATTGGTTTTTGGTAAAGAATGTCACTTGCTAGTGAAACTTGAACATAAGACGTATTGGGCAATTCAAACCTTGAACATGAATTTGTCTGAGGCTCAATCAAAAAGAATGTTGGAGTTGAATGAACTGGATGAATTCAGATTCAATGCTTACATGAGTGCCAAGTTGTACAAGGAAAGGACTAAAAGAATCCATGATGCAAAGCTTCATTCCAAGATTTTTGTTCCAGGACAATTGGTATTGCTTTATAACTCTAAACTTAGATTGTTTCCTGGAAAATTGAAATCAAGGTGGAGTGGTCCTTTCAGAGTTGTTGATGTAAAACCTTATGGGACAATTGAAATCAAGAATGACAAGAATGGCAGTGTGTGGAAAGTGAATGGCCATCGTCTCAAGCCGTACTTAACTTCTCAGGACAAGGATAGCACTAATGTGGCACGATATCCACATGAGCTATACCTAGATGATCCCATCATCTCAAATTGAGCTATGATGCACGGTCGGGCTGTTGACTTTAAACCAAGCGCTCCTGGGAGGCAACCCTGATTTTCTTCCTTTGTCTTATTTGTTGTGATTTCTTTTCTTTGTTAATCCTAGTTTGAATAGTATTGGGTAGCAATTTATGGCACAATCTCATAACATCACTTGGGTATATTTTTTTTTGTAGGATCTCAGAAGGGTGTTGAGCATTATTGATAGAAGCAGGGAGTACTATTTCACTTTTTCATCCATGTGGGTACAATGAGTCTACATTGTTTACAACTATGGTAAGAATTGTTGTTCATTCATGCATGATTGGTTAATCCGTGACCGTGCCTGCATGATTGGTTTGGATGGTTTCAATTATTGAGAAGAAAGGATATCAAGCTATGACCTGTCATTCACATGTGTTTGTTGGATAGTGAGTATGTCATAAATATAAATTGCACATCTTCGTTTTGCATGCTCATTCTCTTCTCTCTATCGTGCTCTCCTTGCTAGTAATTTTTCATTTTCAAAGCATGGATTTCTATTCTCCCCACCAGAACCCTTTTGAATATTCTATCTTTAGTGAAGATCCTGGAACCACATCTTCATCTTCTTCATCTTCTTCAGCTGATGAGGAGATGGTAATTGATTTTGAGCCAGCTACTTGTCCACATTTTGTTAATGCTTCTGCTGAAAATTTTTATCATGGCTTTACTAATAGATCAGTTAGGATTGAGCGTCTATTTCAGGATCCTTCTAGGAGATTTGAGGATGTGATCTTCAGACAGTCGTGGTCTCATTTTGCTAGAGCCTCAGTTGTGGTGAATATGGACATAGTTAGGGAATTTTATGCTAATTTTCGAGCTAGTGGTGTTCATTCAGTGTTCGTGAGAGGAAAGTATTTGAGGGTCACCCGCCATAGTATTAATAGGCTTTATCTTCTTGATGATTTTTCTTGTAACACATATTGTAGGTTGTTTAGAGCTGAGAATAAAGATCATTTGTTGGCTTCAGTGACTTTACTTAGTGCTACATGGGTGAGGAATACTCGACAAGAGGCTTTATATGTGCCTACTAGTGAACTCACAGCCGAGGCCAAAATATGGTTAATGTTTATCAATTCCAGGATTCTTCCTACTAACCGTGCCAATATAGCATCTAGGGAACGAGTTCTGTTGATTTATGTTATTTTACATGATTTCTCTAGTGATGTTGGGAAGTTGATCTTAGAGTTTATTAGGCGGGCACAAAGAAGTGAGTTTGCACCGATGTATTTTCCAGCTCTCATAACAGCCATGGCTCATAGCAAGGGAGTTGATATCACTTCAGTTGCTAATCTTCAAAATCCTGAAGGACTTCTGGGACCTCCTCAGTGGCTTGGATTACAAGAAGAGGAAAGACTTGCCCGACTTTCTCGTGGCTTGTAAAACAGTGGAAGGCCAGGTTCCTTTGTTCTTAATTGTTTCATTTTGTTTCACGGGGACCGTGTCATAGGCAAGTGTGGGGGAAGGCTTCGCCAAGATGTCTTGATTTTTAGTTAAAATCTGAATATGTATGGTTACCATGATGATGGTTAAGGAGATTGTTTGTCATAATGGAATTGCGTGTAATATTAGTAGTGTTAGTATTTCATTATTATGTTTAGTATGTTACATTTGGTCTGAGTGTTGTGTTGCGTTTGTGTTATATTCTTGAGTGTAGTGTTAAACTGAAGAGATTTGCGTGCTAGTTTTGGTGTAAATATTTTTGTGTGATTGTTACAATTTTTGATTCATGGTTTTCGATTTCAATTTCACACACTTGCATTGATGATAAGGATATCTGCATTTATGTACATTTCTGAACATGAATTGAATTTTCAGAAAAGCTGAAAAAAATTGAAGTGCGATTGGATTGCTATTGAGCCGTGAATAGGATCATGACATGAAATGGAAAGAAGAAGGCTGACATCTTGGTTGGACAGTTTTATTTGGATGAGTTCAAATGCAAAAAGATTATTCTAGACTGAGGTTTGTGATCTCATGATTTTTGTTTGCATATTTTGGAGGCTTGCATTATGAGGTGACCGAAATGATTTAGTTCAAATGTAAATGAATGCTTGAAGTTTGTTGGGCAGAGAAAGAATTCAGAATCCACATGCTTGAGTTGAACTCACATGTCTTCAAAAAGAGAATGGGTCCCACCTTTGAATGACTTGAATGTTTGCTAGTGTTTGGTGGGAATATTTATTTTTCTTGATTGTTTGACCGATGGAGTAATTGAGTGAATGGCATAGTTCTTCTTATCTCTTGTTTTTCTATAAATGCATAGTACATTGCTTGATTGCTTCAAGACACCACAAGTTATCAACACAAGTTCGGTGGTAGTAAGGGCTTATTGTTGTTAACTCTCCACAAAGGTATGTCTCACTTTTCTTAAAGCTTTGTAAATTGTTGAGAGTTGTATAAGCATGCAAAGTAATGAAGTTGAGAGCATAAAATGATGAACATGCAAGATATTATGTTGATTAGCCAAGGGAACAAATGCATGATAAGTGTGGGGGGGTGATTCAACATTGTGATTTTCAATTTTTCCAGCACTGCCATGTTTCTGTTTTTCAAGCATACCTTGAGTTAGGAATGATGAAATGAGGAGATTCCAGTTGCATCCTTTAGCTAACATGATGGTCTTCAATGTTTATGTTGTACACGTTTTCTAATTGTGGCTGGAACTTAGACTAAAAAATCTAAGAATGTGAAGTACATGTGAAATCAAGAATGTGAGATTTTGAATCTGCCAGGTTTGCCAAGTCTCGGTATTTTGGGTATAACTTGCAAATGGAATGTCCAACTATGTTGATTCCAGTGGTGGAATTTAGCTAAGAGGAAGGGCTACATTTCTTATGTTGTGCACTTTCGATAATTCTTCCTGGAGCATGATCTAATTTTGAGGACAATGTGTGCTCACGTTATGAATTATGGTCTGAGAAAATGCTGAATCTGAACAGTTTTGGGACTGTCGGTATATTGGCCATAACTTGGTCATTTTGACTTCAAATGGGATGATTCTTGTCCTCAAATTTCGATTAAAGAGTGCACTACAACTTTGATTATGTGTGAACTAATTCTGCTTGCTTCCTAGATGATTTTTACAATCTTATAATGCTGGTTTTCAGTTTTTGAGAATGTGTTTATATAAGAAAATGCAAGTGCTTAGTAATGTTCTTAATGTAATTGTTTTGCTTTGAGTATTATGTGACAAGCTGTACTTTTCTTAACAGAAATGGCACCAAAGAAAGATTCAATTTCAAGAAAAGCCACAACTTCAAAGAAGGGAAAAGGAAAAGCTCAAGCACTCGATAAAACTGATTCTGACCCAGAGTATTTTCCGGATGATATGCAATTGTTTGAGGAACCTCCGCAATATGCGATGCCAGCTCCGACACCTAAGAAACGAAAAGGAGTCCCTGAGGTTGCTCTGTTCGTTGATGAGGATGCCATGAGACGATGGGAACAAGGGTTCAATATGAAATATATACACATTGAACGCGGGTTCAGTGTGGAAAAAGGGCCGTTTAAGAAGTTGATAAAATTTTACAAATTCCATGAGAAGCTTACGGTTGCCCCTGAGTTTTGCAATGTGAGCATTGCACGGGAATACTACGCAAATGCAGGGTCTCCGAGGGATGGAGCTGTCTATGTGAGAGGCATTTGGGTTCAAATCACGAGCGAGATTATCAATGCACATTTGGGCACACCTGATTATCCTGATGATCCGATCAAATTTCCAACCAATGAGGCATTGGGCTTAATTCAAAGGGTGAGCATAAGCATATTCGGAATGAATACTTGAAGAGTGACGTGAAAATATGGTTGTTATTTGTGCTGTCTCGCCTCATGCCAAGTTCACAAAGAACCGAGGTGATTCGGAACTGGTTGTCCTTAATTTCTGCAATTCGAAGGAAGCGCAAGATCGACGTGGGACGAATCATCCGTGCGAGCATCACAGATGGAACTGCCCAGAACAGTAAAGCACTGTATTTTCCTTTACTAATTCAGGAGCTTTGTGTGGCACAATGTGTGGATGATCAGCTGGGTGCTTGGGAGAGGATGCAGTCCCCCATTCCTGAAAAACTCTATTTAAAATACTTGGCACAGGACAAGGAATTGGAACAAACGAGGATTTCAAGTGCAGAGGCATCTCGGGTGGAGAGTGGAAATCCAACTTATGTTACAGATCACGGGCAGCATTCTTTTGATTTCGCATCTCTTCAAGGAGTAATTCAGGGTTTCTAGCTTTCAGTTGAAAATCACTTTTCAAGCATAGATGAAAGGATGGAACGAATGCATGAAGGTTTTGATAATATGCAACAGGAGTGGACGTCACAAGCTGAACGCATGGAGCATAGATTTGATGATTTATCCACGGTGGCTCAACAGCAATTTGAAGTGTTATATCATAGGCAAGTGTGCATGCAGCGAGAGCTCGATAGGTGTAACAAGATGACGATTTATTACCATTCAGATTCAGAACCTCCGAAGCCAACTCCAACTTCGGCACAGTTAGCAGGGTACCGAATCTCTAATCTGTCATGTGATATGGTTAGTGGTACCGTGCACGAGCTTCCACCTGGAGTGACAACAAGCCCTTCTTTACATCCGTTACCCACATTTGGTCGTATACCTCCTATGCCTCATACTCCTACATTCATACCAAATTCAGAGTTTGCACCCGCTGCAAGGTTTCCATTGATAGCATCAGGCCAACCTCTTCAAGGACCTGTGCATGGCCCTTTTCATTATGTGCCACAGTCAATTGGTGTGCCCTCGTTTGCTACGGCTTCTTTGGATGGACAATCTCTTTCCACAGCAGTTGCGTTTGGATCTCCTTCTTCCTCAGCTCCATCATCGTCCTCTCAGGGAGTCCTTCCTCCCTCTTAGCTTATCACATTGAGGACAATGTTTAATTTAAGTGTGGGGGAGGGGTGGAATTTTGTGTGATGTGTGTTGTGGTTGCTATGTTGCCTGATACTTTGTGGGTTGATTGTATTGATTGAAATTTTTTTAAAAAAGAGGGGATTTGAAGTTGGGAGTAATTTTGAAGATTTCTGGACTTTCATGTTGATTGAGATATGCTGAGTTGAACATTATGTGAAGTTTCTTGAAGTGAAGAATTTTGTGAAGTTGAAGAGTGGAATTGTTCTACTTTGATGAATTGTGAAGTGATACCTTGCTGAAATTTGAAGTTTCTCTTTGAAGATTGTTGCTCTGATGATTTGCTAATGCCATGGAGAAGAAAACGTTAAGAGTTTAGTGTGAAGTTTTTCTTATCGTATTGTTGAGTGAATAGGAAGCAGTATGTAGTTTGCTACTTGTAAGGGTTTTAATGTATTATGTCTCTCGGGTTTGGTTGTGTGCAACATTTTGAATTTATGAAATTAAAGTGCGTAGTCTTGTGTGCAAGGGTTTGAAGTATGATGTGAGTTGGTGAGAAGAAAATGATTTGGTAATGTTTTGAACCTATAGTCTTGATAAGAAGAAGAAGAGTTCAAAAAGAGAGTAAATAAGAACGATCAAATTGAGAAAATGAGTTATCACCTTGTATGTGAAACTTTGTTCTTAGTTCATTTGGCTTATTCCAAGTTCATCACTATACTTGTTTTGAATCTTGCATGTGAAAATTTTTGTTCTTGGTACTAAGTTTGAAGAAATTGGTATATTTTGCTGACTAAGGCCCGATGTTAATGTAAGATAGATATGCCATGCAAAACTCAATTGACATAGGAGGTAATGTGTATGGATTCGTTTCTGTTTGTTATGCATTTATCTGGTGTCTCCAGAATTCGTGCATGTTTAGTCAATTTAGGATTCTTATGAACATGTGCTTGCACAAGAAATGATATGGGAGAAAAAGCCATATTGGCAATTGGGAAGGAAAAAGCCATAAGAACCTGGCAACTAAATTTGGAGAAAAAAGCCATAAAACCTAGGCATTATTTCAGTCATCAATATGTGCACCAATGTGCAGCACTAATGTGCAGAATAAGGGCAATGTCCCATAGAGTACCAATGTATGCATAGGTACCATTGATCTTGTGATTGCATGTTCATAAGAGTGGACAAAGAGATTGCAATGTATTGAATGGTATGTGAGACCAGCTAGAGGGTGTATAACAAAGGAATAGATGAAGTGCACGTTCCTCAGCACACACTTGCACGCATGACATTTTGGTCTTTATTCATTGTGCCTTAGTTGATAATTTGTATTGAAATCTGAAAGTTAGGTACCGTGAACCATCAAAGTATAAAGTTGTGTGTGTGAAAAAACGTTTTGATGAATTTGGATGTAGTCATTGTGAATGAATGAGCAAAGTGTTTGCATACGGGTGATGAAAAGGGTTAATTTGTGTGTGTCTTTGCTTGAGGGCAAGCAAGAGTCCAAGTGTGGGGGAATTTGATGAGTTGGTTTTATACCAACTTAAATGGCTTAATCCACTTAGCTTTTGACTTGTTTTTCATAAGTTAGTGCAATGATTTGTTTGTTGTGGTGCATTTATGTGGTTGGCAATTGGTTGTACTAAAATGGTTAAAAGAGACCAAAAATGATGATGAACTTAGGCAATTGTGTGCTTGATGTTAATTGGCAAGGTTGAGAGATCAAAACAATTAGGAAATGGATGAAACCGAAAGGAATTTGGTAAGCTAAATTTAGGATTTTGGCAGATTTGGTTGGTAAACATCATCTGGGCATACCTCTCTTGATATTAATCCAATTGGTGAGTTCTTTGGTGTTCTGAAACGCTCTTTGAATGCACTACATTTCTTATGTTTTAACTATTTTCTAATTGTGCGTGCAAGACTATGAAATATGAGTTTCTTGTCGGAATACCATTTATTAGGGTTTTAGGGTTTTAGGGTTTTATCTGTCTGCCACAGTTTGGTGTTTTGATGATATCTTGAGTTTCAGGTACCTGATGAGGCTGTTTCTTGATCCATTGAAAAGCTAAGAGAAGGATCTAGAATTCTTAAGTTTACCATCAAGGCTGATTTAGAGGCTAAGTCACCCTTATTTGGCATGAAAGTAGGATGTTGTGCTGGAATGGATGCTTTGCCAACATTTTTATGCTAACTCGGCCAACCAATGTGCCAAGACCTTGCCAAGACCGTGCCAAGCTTTGCCAAACCAATGTGCAAAACCAATGTGCCAAAACCAGTGTGCCAAGACCTTGCCAAGATCTTGCCAAGCCTTGCCAATCAATCTTGCCAAGCCTTGCCAACTTGACAACACTTATGCACAACACTTATGCATTAGTCTTGCCATATACTTTGCCATGAAACTCATGCCACACATTTGCACCTTGGCACACCACTCATGTTGCATAATGAACTTCACAAACCAAGGCACACAACTTGGTATAGGAAAGAACTAAGCAGCCGAGAACAAGAAGAGAATTGGCCTACGACATGTCGTAGGCCAATCTTGAGAAGACAGAAAATGGCCTACGACATGTCGTAGGCCATTCTTGAAGGAGTTTTTTTTTGCCCACGCTGTGGAGATGGAAATTTGGCCTATGACATGTCGTAGGCCAATTCTGGAACAACAACATTTAGCCTACGACATGTCGTAGGCTAATTGTGAGGAGAGTTGCTTAAAAAATGGCAAAGTGTTGAAGAGTTGCTTCATGGGTTTAAGCTTTGTCACACTTCAGTAGTTTGGTCATATCTTTCTCGTTTTAGCTCTAAATTGGGTGATTTTAATGGCTATGGATAGCTAAGACAAAGTGTTACGACTTTCATGTTTTAAGTTTTCCTTAATTCATAGTGCATCATGATCAAATATTGGTAGGAAGTTGCTGCCATGGACTACTTTGTGTTTGAGTTTCTAAAAAATGGCTAAGTGTTTAACTTCTGATTCTCTGAAATTCCAGGCAGCTGAAGGCGCGGTTTGCTTTGGCGGAAAGGCGTGAATTTCAAAACGCTGGATTCTTGAAGGCTCGCTGAGTTGCTGAAGGCGTGATTGGTTGCGGCTTGAAGGCGTGGTTCAATTCTGATTTCTTCACTCAGAAGTCAGAGGCAACGAAGGCGCGACAACTTAAGCTTGAAGGCGTGCGGCTCGTGGCTGAGGTTGATGAAGGCGCTGGAAATTAACACCAAAGGCGCTGGAATGCTGAATATTTTTTCAAACTTGGAATTTTTTGACATTTTAGGCTGATTTTTAGTTCCTTCCCTTAAGGACACTTTTGTAATATTTGATACATTTTACGTTGCGTATTAGTTACGTTTTCCCAACTCTATATATAGGGAAGGTAGCTAACATGTAAAGGATATATACATTTTTTTACTCACATTTTCCATATTGTAACCGTCTTTTGATTTTGAAGAGCGGGAAGTGTTCTTGAGATCCACTTTCTCTCTCTACTTTCTCTCACTAAGATTGTTGCTTCATTTTGGATTCCGATTAAAGATTTGCTTCCATCAATATACATCTCCTTGAAATTGAGAAGAAAAGCTACAATACTCTCGGCATTTGGAAGCTTTTAAGATTTTTAATTGGTAAACTCTTCCAATTAATGATTATGAACTGTTTAATCTTCCAATTTGTTGATTGTGAAGCTGAAATGGAGATTCGTGGCTAATTGTATGATAATCTAGGATACTGAGGGTGAATGCTAGGTTGAAATTGTAATTGTGCAGAAGAACTAACGATCTATTATAAGAAATGGAAATTCTCAGCTATGGATTTGTAAAACTTGTTAAATGCATGCTTTTGATCTGAATTTGATGAAATGAGATTCGATTGCAGTCGTCATGCTGAATTGAGTCTTCTTTTGTAAGATTTGGATGAAAATCATAAATAAGAACCTGAGAATGCATGAGATCTTAAACCTGTTTGAATTTGCACAGATCTTAAGGCTAGACCTCATCATAGGAAGCTTTGAGTCTGTATCATCCTAAGAACAAGGTGATAAGAGATTCTCATACTCAAATGATGAATTTACATGCTAGGATCGGGCCTCACCATGGGAGATTCTAGGTGTTAATGCCTGAGTAATTTGAGTGGGAAATTGAGACAGCTCGTTCACACTTCACTATCCTTAGGCCCGACCAGAGGATAGAATGGTGTCGGGAGACTAAAATTGTAGTGTAGTGACCATGCTAACTACGATTTCTGTTTCCAATTGTGATTCTCCTCATTTGCGTTGATTGTATGTTAGTAATACTGCATGTATGAGAAGTTGCATTCACCAGGAAGTAGCCTAGATTATCAGCTTAAATTTCTTGAGAACTTTGTTTTTATTTCTCTGAGTCTTACTTGTGTGTCATTTCAATTCGTAATTGTGCAGAGTCAAACCAGTTTACTTCTTGTTAAATTTTGTAATCAGTGTTCTTTTAATCTTGTTATATTTTGGTGACATAATTGAGCATATCAAACTTCTTTAATCGACTATTTCCCTGAGGAACGAAACCTAGCTCACTGCTACTATATTCAGTGAAATTAGGATAAATTGACGAGCCACGACACTCGACATCACATGGTGACAGAAAAACAAATTGCTGATATTTTCACAAAAGCTTTGGATGGAGCAAGGTTTGAAGAACTGAGGTCTACTCTAAGCCTCTGCATCATGTGAAGGGGTTCTTCTATACTGTAAGTTTTTTTTAAATTTTATGTACAAATAAAAATTAAAAAATTAGAAAAACAATACAAAGAGTAGAATATTTGTTGTTTTTATTTCGGTTTTTCGTTTTTCCCGCCTCACACTGTTGTTTTATGGATTTCTGATCTTCAGCACTCCAAGTGACACGTGGCAGTTATGGGATTTCTCGGCTAAATATATGGAATTGAAGAGTTGGCCTCGGTTACGCAAATTTTGACTGCAATTATTTCGGCTTCTATTCCCTATTTTGAAATTTCAAGGGTTTCTGGACCTCTAAACTTCTACTACTCAAGTTTGTGAACTCATCTTAGCCGTCTTCATCACTGTGAACATAATCAAAGTTTTTGAGAGTTCTATTGAGTTAAGTGATTCAAAAATCGGAAGATGTCTCAGACCGAGTCTTCATCTCGTGGTAAAAGGGCAGTAGAAACAATGGATGATGATGAAGTTCATGTTGTTATTACTCATTCTACACCAAAATTGTCTAACGAAGATGGTAGTTCGGTTGAGCCACAAGAGCAAGTTCCGGATATTGAGGCTGATTTGGCTTCAAGGGCAATTACTATCACTCTTATTTAGTCCATTGATCCTTCAGGAGTTAGGACACGATTTGGGCAAACAAATGAGGGTCCATACAGGACGAGTGCTGTGCCCCCTAAAGCACCAGATGTCTCTAAGGTTGCCACTGAACCAAAGAGAAAAAGATTCCAACTAGTGGATGAGGATTCCTCGGATGAGGATTGGGGAGAAGAAGGCAATATTGGAGGTAGTGTTTCTGATGAAGGTAAAAATGGATCTTCTGAAGATGATGACTCTCTTGATGGTGGTGATGATTCCTCTGAGAACGCAGAAGTTCATGACCTCTCTGAATCAGAACTGGTAAAGTCGCCAAAGGCTAAGAGACAGAAAGCAACCCCAGCCCCTGTATCACAAAGAATGACTCGGTCCAAATCAATGTCAAAGGGCAAGTCCCCTACAGCTTCAAGTAAGTCCTCTGTTTCTGCGGTTAATCTTGATGATTTTAAGTGTGAGTATAATGCTGGTTTGTGGAGTCGAGTTTCTAAAAGAAACATTTGGGGAGAAAAAAATATACATGAAGGTGATTTCAAGGACTGTCAGAAACTTGTTGATTAATTGATTAGCCAAGGTTTAGGACGAACAATTAAGGGGATAAAACCCTATGTACGGAGGGTAGTTCAAAAATTTTACTGCAATTTGGACCCAACAATAAAGGACTTTGACCATCCAGATGGAGGACATGTTTATGTGAGGGGTCGAGTGTTTAATTTTTCTCCTGATGTGATTAATACATACCTAGGATGTCATTGGGCAAATATTGGAAAGTTCACTTCTGATCTTAGTATGATAATCACTGAAGTCACTGGTGGTGTCAGAAGGGTATGGCCATGAGGAAAAGATTTTCCTGCTTCCCAGTTATCTGTCAAATATGCAATCTTGCATAAAATTGCGATGAGAAATTGGCTACCCACATCTCATGGAACTGGAGTAAACAAGTCCATGGCCACTTTACTGTTTAAAATTGGGAACTTTGTTGAGTTTGATGTTGGACAATTTTTCTTTGACCAAATTGTGAAGCATGCAGATTGTAAAAATGAAAGGATTGCTTATCCTTTCCCATGTTTGATTTATGGTGTTTTGGCTTCACAACATCCTGTGATTAAAGCAAGGGAAATCCTGGAGACTGACAAGGAAGAGATCAGGATCAGTTACAAGCTGTTAATGGGAAATCATGTCAATGACATGGATGATGTCACAGAGGATGTCTCTGACATAGAGGAATTGGGTAACTCTATCTTGCTGTCTCTTACCATCAAGGTACTGGATGATGAATTAAAAGCATTGATGGCTCAGCAATCTTAGATAGAGAAAAGAAGGAAGGAGATTTCCGCTGTCCATGATGATCTGGCAGATTTAAAGGATGCTAAGGCTGTTGCAGCTGAAGCAGCTGAAAGAAAGAAGAAGTTTGATGCACAGGCTAAAACTGCAGCTGATGATGTCCCTGAATCTTCAGATGTCCCACCAGATGTCACTACAGATGTTACTGCAGGTAATACTCAAACCTTATCTCCTATGATTGCAGAATCAGATATGGAGACAACTGCAAATCCTATTGTTGAAGAAGTTACTGAATCTGAACCTGATGAGGACATGATTATGACAGATATTCCAGTTCCTCCTACTCATTCTGATGATGTCATTGCTGGTGTTACTTCTGGTGTCTCTGACAGTCAAACCCCTTCCAGCGCCCAATCTGGCGGGTATGATGCTGGTAAAGATGATAGTCTTCCAGAAGCTGCTGCAGTAGTTCACTTACTTGCAGATTCAGTTGGCCTTGTGACTGATGATACAGAAGATTCTGCTTAATATGACTCTGATATTTTTATGATGCTTTGATTAAGACAATTTCGTATGATTTATTGATGTTTTTATGCCTTTTTGTCTTTTTGGGGCAAAAAGGGGGAGTAATTTTGGATGTTTGGGTATTTGTTTTTGTAATCCCTAAAACATTTGTATGTTGGGATCTTGGTGTCTTTTGATGGGTCTTGTGCAATATTTTGTGCAATGATGTTTTCTTGTGAAAGTTCTAGTTCAGGGGGAGCTTCATCGAACTTCTATCCAGCATACATGGAGACTTTGAATTTTGCCAAAAAATGCCAAAAGGGGAGATTGTTAATGCGCACATTGGCATTATTATTAATTGGCATTGATTTTTTGACAAAGATAAGGAAAGATTTTATTGGAGGCATAAATCAAATTAAATCAATCTATGCAAGGAAGATTGATTTGAAGATTAATGCTATGAGGATAATTATGGAGCTTATCTTGGTATTCTTGGAAGAGCTATCTTTGGAAAAGATAAGCATTAAAGGCACATGGTGTTTCCATCTTTCCATTTCAATTATTTTGGAAATAATCTTGGAGATAAACATGGAAGACATGGAGCGCCTCTATGATCTTTCCATTTGAATTATTTGGAAAGAATCTTGCGATAAACATGGAAGGAGTTTTGTGTGCCTATATGATCTTTCCACCACAAGGTTTTTCATGAGTGGATTATTGATTATTCTTTCAGTCTTTTCTAAGACTGTGAACACACTTGTTTGTTGGAGATCTTTGATCAAAGTGTGTTGGCTTGAAGCATCTTAATGCAAAATTATTGAAGGTGGAATCCTTGTGTTCTTGATTCAATCATAGCCTCGGGAGGAGGTTGCTATGGAGCTCGGGAGGAGTTCAAACGTGGGCAAGGGGATCTTGCATAACCACGAATTTCGGGAGGAATCAACACAAGACGAGGGGAGCTCGCACAATCACGTTCACTGTGACGTTAGGATGAGGCGGTAACAAAAGATAAGATGGTGTCTTACTTTGTGTCAGACCTAATGTCTTGTAACTTGTGAACTTAGTGGATTGTTCTTTTTGGGCGTGGCCCCGCAGACGTAGGCAATTGCCGAACTACGTTACCAACCTCCTGTCTCTTTACTTTCCGCATTTTATTATTGTCCATTACTGCTTTTATTATCGGTGTCACACCTAGTGTTCCAACACACTAGAACACCTCGTATCTAACATAGATCTTACATTGTATTATTGAGTCGGACTGTTACAATTAAGGATGTGTATACAATTTTTTTTTTCAAATGAGAATTTGAATTTTTTTTTTCCATAATCTATAAGTTTACATTTGCATAGAAATGGAAATATTAAAGCATGTGTAGAAAATGATGAATTTTTGCTAAAAAACCAAAGAAAATTGTAAAGTTTTAAATATTTTACATTTTTAGTTTTTGATCTCATCTGTAATAATAATAATTATTATTATTATTTTTGTACATTTTCATTTTTTGATCTCATCTATTGGATTATATGTTTATTTTAATAAAAGTTAGAAACAAAAAATGGATTGTGAGAAGAATGTGTATTTAGTTTTTTTTTTAAAATACAATTTTGTCCCTAAAAATCTGAAGATATAGCGGGAAAAACTATATATTTAAAAAAATATATTGTTCTTGAAAGATGAATAGTGGGATAAGGACCAAAATGAATTGAGAATATTGTGTTACAAAATTTAAATTAAAGGATCGTTATATAAATCTTTTAATCATTCATTTTTAAATTGACATTATTTCGTTACTAACATTAAAAAATACATAATAAATTGGTCCTTTCTCTAATTTTGTATTTTTTTTTAATAGAAAGCATGCACGTACATGTAGTTTAACTATGACATGCATGACTATATTTTTTGTTAAAAAATAAATAAAATTCAATAAAAGAATTAATTTAGTATGTAGTTGTAATGTAATTAAAGAAATTGCATCAAAGTGATGAAAAACGTTTTTCAGAAAATTTTGAAGGATACTTTTTGCATTTTTCTCAAAATTACAAGTGAAGAAAAGCACTTTAATTTCATCACACCCTTGCAAGAAATCATGTTTATATTACGAGTCATTTAATTCTTAAATTCAACATATATTTTGTAAACCGTGTTGAATGAAGTATTAAAGCAAAATCTATTAGTTTTGTATATTTTCATTGAGGCAAGAGTAAAAAATTGGACCATTGAAAATATCTTTGATAGTTTTTAAGAAAATTGTGAGTTTGGCTCCAAAAAAAATAGAAGGTTATAGTCTAGGAAAATTAAGATATTTCGAAATTGTTACTTTCTCTTTATTTTTATTATAATATACACATTTATATTATTCTTATTGATTCAAGACCAAAATAAATTGTTTAAACATTGTAGAAGAATTTTTTTTTAAATCGAGTTTCCAAGCATAGACTATATTCATGCTTATGTTTACATTAATATAAGTTGGCAATTCGCAGCAAAATCTGAGAGTAACCCGGATATGATTAGAATTTTGAGAAAACCCGAGATTATTATAAAAATAAAATAAAAAAATAAGCCTCACTCCTTTTGGGATTTCTTCGAATTAAATCAATGCTATTATAAAAGAAAATTAAAAATTAAGATTCTTTTCCTTCTGGGATTCGAAGATAGAAACCAATGCTATTATAAAAAAATTAAAAATTAAGATTCATTTCCTTCTGGGATTAGAAGTTGGAAACAACTTTATATATATGTTTTTAATTATCATATGCTTTTCTCCACGTACTGCGTTGTTTTCTTGTGTTCAGTCTCAGGAAATAGTTCTGTAATTGTTTTTGTTTTTGTTTTTGTGCATCAATTAATCAATGTAGATTGGTGGTTTGGTTTAATTAGGAGAGAAAGAGAACGGAAGAATTAATGGCTACGAAGTCGTGGAAGAAGAATAAGATTTTAGGAGGTGGATCGTACGGCATTGTGCATTTAGCATCGACTATGGATTCGGCGTCATCATTAGCGGCGGTGAAGTCTGCACATATTTATGACGCTGTGCATTTAGCATCGACTATGGATTCGTCGTCATCATTAGCGGCGGTGAAGTCTGCATCATCTCTACAGAAAGAGAGTCAATTCTGTTAGGATTAGACGCTCTAATCCAACCTGTAGAAAACGATTAAAGATGCGAAAATAAAAGAACACACAGATTTATAGTGGTTCACTCTCAATGTGAGAGCTACGTCCACTTGCCGCTTCCAGATTTCACTATGATAAATTGTGTTACAAAAATGGTATGTCTATCTCTCAGTCACTCGTCTTAGTTCATTCATAACCCTACATGTATCTTTATATACTCAAAAATAGGGCGCTACGAAAAAGAGGATAAAAACACCAAAATACCCCCGACAACAAAAGACCCTTACACATAAAAATAGGTCGATCCGCGGAATACTCAGCGTAAGGTCTTTACACGTCTTAGGCTCCACAACTCAACAATCTCCCACTTGGAGACTAATCTCATCATCTCTCCATCTGTAGCGGCTCCCTTCCTTGATGCTTTATCCAAGAAGTCCAACTAAAGTTGCACACAACTTCAGCTTCTCACTCGTCACAACTTTCGTCAACATATCAGCTGGATTCTGACTCCCTGGAATTTTCTCAAGCACTAGCACTCCATCGGCCATGTAATCCTTCTCTTCTTCGGTCGAGGGCGACTGATCTTTAGATAGTCTGAAATGACCAGCCAATGGTGTAGTGACCGGCTTTGCATCATATAACTTGAATCTGCTAAGAACCTTCTTCACATACTCTTCTTGTGAAAGCTTGAGAATTTCTCTGTCCCTGAAGATCCTCATCCCAAGGATTTATTTTGCAGCACCCAAATCCTTCATCGCAAATTCTTCAGACAACTCCCTCTTCAGCCTGTCAATCTCATGCAAGCTTGCTCCAGCAATCAACATGTCATCAACATAAAGGAGCAGAATAATATAGGAGTTATCAAATCTTTTAATGTAGCAGCAATGATCGGCTTCACACCTTACAAAGTTATTACTTTTCATGAAACTATCGAACCTTTTGTACCATTGCCTTGGAGCCTGTTTAAAACCATACAAGCTCTTTTGAAGCTTACACACAAGCTCTTCTTTCTCTTTCACCTCGATTCCTTGTGGCTGCTGCATGTAAATCTTTTCGTCCAAATTGCCATGGAGAAAAGCGGTTTTCACGTCCATTTGCTGAAGATGAAGATCTTCTTTCACAACCAAACCTAATACAGTTTTGATCGTCATCAACTTGACCACTGGTGAGAAGATCTCGGTGTAGTCAATACCTTCTTTCTGCTGAAAACCTTTAACAACCAACCTAGCCTTGTACCTCTTGCTCCCATCATGTTCTTCTTTAATTCGGTAGACCCACTTGTTGTGTAGTGCTTTCTTCCCTTTCGGCAACTCAGCCAATTGCCATGTTTGATTTGACTGTAACGAGTCCATCTCATCTTTCATGGCTGCCTCCCACTTAATCGAATCATCAGACTGTGCTGCCTCGTCATAACATTCTGGTTCCCCTCTATCAGTCAGCAGGATGTGATTAAGAGACGGAGACCATCTCTCGGTTGGTTTTCTGATTCTGGATGATCTTCTCAGTTCTGCAATCGGTGTTTGTGGATTTTCCTCTAGAGCCACATTCTCATCAACTTCTTCTTCATCAACACCCCGATCTTCTTCAACAGTCGGAGTATTATCAGCTGAAAAATCTCTCAAATTGACCATAGTAGACTCTTTCAATTCGGAACTCCCACTATCAGAAGTCTTGCCAACAACGTCTTTGTAAAGGACCTGTTCGTTGAAGATGACGTTCCTGCTACGAATGATCTTCCGATTTTGATTATCCCAGAAACGATAACCAAACTCGGCGTCACCATAACTAATAAAAAACACTTCTTAGACTTTGGATCAAGCTTGCTTCTATTAGAATCATCAATATGAACATAAGATAAACAACCAAACACCTTCAGAAAAGAAAAGTTTATCTTCTTATTGCTCCAAGATTGTTCTGGAATTTTGAAATCTAGAGGTATGGAGGGTCCTCTGTTGATCAGGTAGGCTGCAGTATTGATCGCATCTGCCCAGAATGTTTTAGGCAGCCCGGCATGCAATCTCATGCTCCTTGCACGTTCATTTAGCGTCATGTTCATCCTTTCAGCTACTCCATTCTCTTGAGGCGTTTGTGGAATAGTCTTCACCATCTTGATCTCATTCATAGCACAATACTCTCTGAAATCTGCATCGATGTACTCGCCTCCATTATCAGACCTCAGACATTTGATCTTCAGATTCGTTTCATTCTCAACCAAGGCCTTCCACTTCTTGAAAACACTAAACACATCAGACTTGTTCTTCATGAAGTAGACCCATACCTTTCTTGTTGAATCATCTATGAATGTCACGTAGTAGTATGATCCACCAAGAGAAGAAACAGGTGCGGGTCCCCAAACGTCAGTATGCACCAATTCCAGCTTTTCTTTCTTCAGCTCCTTCCCAATCTTTGAGAAACTGACACGTTTCTGTTTCCCAAGAATGCAGCTCTCATATAGCTGATGCTTGACGGACTTCAACTCTGGAATCTGACCACTCTTGACAAGAAGCTTCATTCCTTTCTCGCTTATGTGGCCCAATCTACAATGCCACAACTCTGTGTTCTTCAAGCTATCATCAACAACAGCAACTGTGTCTCTGTAGGTAGACGTCATGTATAAGGTTCCTCTTTTGTGACCTCGAGCCACGACCATCGCTCCTTTAGATACCTTCCAAGCACCTTTTCCGAAACTGACATTGTGACCTTCATCATCGAGTTGTCCAACCGAAATCAGATTGCGCATCAACCTTGGAATGTGTCTCACTTTACTAATCTTCCAAACAGACCCATTTTCCATCTTCAGTTTGATTTCCCCGATGCCCACAATATCTAGTGACTTACCATCTGCAAGGTAGACCTTTCCATAGTTTCCAGCCACATAATTTTCCATTAGTTCCTTGTGTGCGGTGGTGTGAAATGATGCTCCTGAATCCATAACCCATGAGTCTATCGGACTGTCAACTGACAGAAGCAACGCGTCAGTGATCTCTTCCATTACTGTGTTGGCTCCATCACCTTCATCATCGTCGTTCTTCTTCGGTGCTCTGCAATTTCTCTTCATATGACCCTACTTGCCACAATTCCAACACTCAAATGTTCGCCTGGACTTGGACTGACCCCTCCCATTCTTTGACTTGGATCTCGATCTGCCCTTACCCTGGTTGGAATTTCTCTCATTATTTCTTCTCCTATTTTCAACATTCAAAGCTGAGTTTTTCGATGTTTCACCAGAATCAATCTTACGAACTTCCTCGGCAAGAATACAATCTCTCACATCATTAAATTTCAGTTTATCACTACCTACTGAGTTACTGACTGCTGCCCTCATAGGCTCCCAGCTATTAGGTAGAGACGCTAATAGAATTAAGGCATGTACTTCATCATCAAAATCAATTTTCACAGATGACAATTGATTAACGATTGTATTAAATTCATTTAGATGTGTTGCCACAGAAGCACCTTCAACCATCTTTAAATAAAATAGTTTCTTCATTAAAAATACCTTGTTTTTCGCTGAGGGTTTCTCATACATGTCGGATAAGACATTTATAAGGCCTGCGGTGGTTTTCTCCTTCGCCAAGTTGTGAGCAACGTTTTTTGCCAACGTCAACCGGATGACTCCTAGGACTTGTCTATCAAGGAGATTCCACTCATCATTAGTCATCTTCTCTGGTTTCGTACTCAAGGGAAGATGAAGCTTTTTCCCGTACAAGTAATCCTCAATTTGCATTCTCCAAAACGCGAAATCTGTGCCATCGAATTTCCCGATACCGTATACCGAGCCATCTTCGCCAGCCATCGTTTCCAAACACTCCGACCTAACCCATGCTCTGATACCAGTTGTTAGGATTAGACGCTCTAATCCAACCTGTAGAAAACGATTAAAGATGCGAAAATAAAAGAACACACAGATTTATAGTGGTTCACTCTCAATGTGAGAGCTACGTCCACTTGCCGCTTCCAGATTTCACTATGATAAATTGTGTTACAAAAATGGTATGTCTACCTCTCAGTCACTCGTCTTAGTTCATTCATAATGCTACATGTATCTTTATATACTCAAAAATAGGGCGCTACGAAAAAGAGGATAAAAATACCAAAATACGCCCGACAACAAAAGACCCTTACACATAAAAATAGGTCGATCCGCGGAATACTCAGCGTAAGGTTTTTACACGTCTTAGGATCCACAACTCAACAAATTCTTGAGTGAATTGAGAGGCCATCCCAATATCATCCGTTGTTATGGAGATGATTTGAGCTTTGAGAATGATAACCAAGTTTATAACTTGCTTCTTGAATATTCGACCGGTGGTAGCCTTCATGACTTGATTCAACGGAACAAAGGCACGATACTGGAATCCCATGTTGATTGTTATAAGTTGATGTTGCTTAGAGGTCTTTCGGCTATTCATGAAGAAGGAATTGTTCACTGCGATTTCAAGCCGGGAAACATCTTGGTATTCGCTGAAACGTGGTGCTGGCCATCGTGACATAATAAATAACCGACTAAAGATAGCAGATTTTGGGGTTTCCAAGAAAACTAAAGAACCTGAATTGCATGAATTCAATCATCGGTGTACGACTATTTATATAATACCCATAACCCAATTAAGGGCTATTTCATAAATAAGGAAAACTATAGGGACTTCTTTGCAATTTTGTAAAATTAGGTCTTAAGACCATTGTTGCCCCTTGAGATTTCATTACTCTTCTTCTCAAAAATTTCCCTCTTTCTCTCTTTTACTTAGGGCAAGGACAAGGGGAGGATTGAAAAGGAGGAAGCAACTCTTTTCCCATTCCAATCAAATTAAGGTAAGGAATCTTTTGAGTTTATTCTTCCATAGTAGTGTCTTTATTTAGCACTCAAGATTAGTAAGGGTTGGATTTTTGTTATGATAGGAAAGTGAAGTAATTGGTGGAGGAAACTCATAATTCAAGGGCTAAGTTTGATAGTGATTACAAGTAAGTGGTTTTAACACTCTTTTATGCTTTCAAATGCTTTTGAAGAATTTATGTGTTTTTGAGTAATTGTATGTTGATTATATGAAAATGGATTGAGCTTGTTTAGATTTTGGCTTTTGATATATGTAAAAGTATTGCAGTGGCTTTTGTGAATTAAAGTTGTTTGATGAAATGCTTAAATGAGTTTTAAGTGTTATAAGCTCTTGAATGTTCTTGGAATAATTGGTAGGAACATGTTCCAATTCATTTGTTCAGGACCCATCCTAGCGGGGTTATAGCTAGGAATTCATTTGTCATTTGGCCTACCTGACGGGATTAACAGTCAGGAACTGGATCCAGTGTACCGAGAGTTTCTTGAATTGTTCATGAGCTAATGACAAATACTCCATGTATATTTGTGAAAGTTATTTGTTAATTGAATATGCCACTTGCTATATGTATATGTGTGTGTGAATTTTGAACGCTTTCAAACGTGGTTTTTAGATGTTGAAATCTTTTGTGAAAACACATATATGATATATAACTTGCTCAATCCAATAAAGGAATGTTATTCTCACTTACTGAGCAACGTTTTGCTCATACCACCAAAGTCGTTGTATGTTTTGCAGATTCCGAGGTTTTGGAGATATGATGGTTTGGGATTTGAAAGAGAAGAGTTGTATTTTGATGATATTGTAAATGTGTTTAGACAATGTATGTATTATGGTTTGGAAGAGTTAGTTTTGGTATTGTCAGAACATGTCGTATACTCTTTTGATTATAGTGAAAGAATTGTGGTATAACTTGTTTAATGAAATGTGGTGTTGTGAAACGAATCGAAATGAATGGTTTGGGAGATTGGAATGATGTATATGCAGTTTTATTGCAGTGAATTGATGTTGTGTTGAAATGGTATTGTGTTGGAAGGAGAAAAGGATGAAAAAATCGATTTTTGAGGGAAAAGGGCCAGGCGTCGCGACGCCGGTACCTGCGTCGCGACGCCAATAGGGCAAAAACATGCCCGAGAATTTTCTTTCCTTGTCGCGACGCTCGACCCCTCTGCGTCGCGACGCGCACCGGCGTCGCGACGCTGAAGTGCTGTGCGTCGCGACACCTGGAAATTTTCAGCAACAAAGAAATTTTCGAATTTTAAATGTTTTCCAAGGTTTTAAATCTTACGTTCATGGCCTTAATGTGATGTTTATTCATAGAGGACACTAGATTAGTGATTATGATGATTGTTATGAAGTGATAAGTTCAATCGACGATTTAAAAACTACTAAATTGCATTTGTATTGAGGCTTCGCACGTTTGGAATCAATCTCCACTCGTGTGGCCGTGCCACGTCGGATTGGGGCGTGACATTTAAGTGGTATCAGAGAATAATTAAGTTGATAAATATGTACATGTATAGGTGATGGATTTAGTACATTATTGTTAGGAATACCATTCATTTTCTTTCCTTCTATGCTTATATGAACTAATGGAGATTTAATTAATCTTTTATGATAGATTATGGCACAAAATAGTGGGAGTGAAGAAATTCCTCATGTGGTGATAGTGGAGGGCCATGTCAATGGCGATAGCGACGGAGCACATACGGGGGAGCATTTGGTGACTCCTACACCTCGGCCATTAGTCAATAGAACGGCTACAGGGGGTGAGTCATCCCATGATCCACCGGTGGCCAATGCGACCACTATGACAATGCCACCGGAGTTCTCCACCGCCTTTGGCATGATGGCACAGATTATGCAAAACCAACATCGGTGGCAACAGGAACAAGAGAGCCGTCAGCGTCAACAGTTGACAGGGAGTAAAACCCACTATGAGAATTTGAAGAAGGCGAACATGCCTATCTTTGATGGGGCTCCGGATCCTGAGAAGGCGGAGAAGTGGCTACACGAATTGGAAGCCAATTTTGATGTATTGGAAGTTCCGGAGGAAGTGAAGCCCAAGGTAGTCATTCCTTTCTTAGTCGGAGATGCGGAACAATGGTGGAAAGGAACGGCCCCGGCTTATGTTCGTGAAGGACAAACCTTGGACTGGAAAACCTTCAAGAGTGTTTTCTTAAAACACTACTTTCCCGACTCCATTCGTAGTGAGAAGCAAAGACAGTTCTTCAATTTGAAGCAAACGGAGAACATGTCCATTGTGGAGTACGCGGGGAAGTTTAACTCCTTGGGACGATATGTGCCAACTGTGATGGCGGACGATAGCATTAAATTGCTTAGGTTTGAGGAGGGGTTACTTGGACGTGTCCGAGCTAGATTGTCCTCCATGCCTTCAAGTAGCTATGAGGAATCCTTTAAGAGGTGCATAGGAATTGAGGCGGATCTCAAGAGAGGTGACGCCGAGTTTCGTGCCAAGAGAGCTAGACCAATGCCCTCTCAAGGTCAAGGATCAAAGCAACAGTGGGGAAACCAACCAATGAACAAGAAACGTGGACCACCACCTAGTCTACCACGACCCTCCAATCCAACAGGGAGTAACAAAAAGGAATGTGATTTTTGCCATCGTATTCATTCAGGAGAATGCCGATGGAAAAGTGGAGCATGCTTTTGGTGTGGCAAGCCAGGACACAGGATCAATGAGTGTCCCACTCTTCCACCAGACAAAGCCAAACCTACCAATGCTCGTGTCTTCGCATTGACTCAATCTGAGGCGGAAGTGTCCGAAGATGTCGTCACAGGTACTATAATGATAAATTCAGTACCCGTTATGGTTTTATTCGATTGTGGGGCTTCTCACTCTTTTATGTCTAAGAGATGTGCTATTAAATTGAGTTCTAAACCAGAACACCTTAGAGAGCCCTACCATGTAGCTACCCCGGGAGGGAAGGTCCTTACCTCAAATCTTGTACATAGAAATTGTTTGGTGGAAATTTGCGGGCAAGAACTTAAGGCGAATTTGATTCTAATCAACATGAAGGATTTTGATGTAATTTTAGGAATGGATTGGTTAACCAACAACTATGCTTGTGTGGATTGTCGAGGTAAGAAAGTTAAGTTTGATATTCCGGGAAGGGAAGAATTTTCTTTTCAAGGGGGTATGGAGAAACAGGTCAAACGTACAACTCCAATAATATCCGCCATGCAAGCTTGGAAAGCCCTTCGAAAAGGTTGTGTGGGTTATTTGGCAAATGTTATTGACGTCAAGAAAGAGGGTGTGAACTTGAGTGACATTCCTGTAGTTCAAGAATTTCCGGATGTGTTTCCCGAGGAATTGCCAGGGCTTCCACCGGATCGTGAAATTGAGTTCGAAATTAATGTGATTCCTGGGGAAGCATCAATCTCTAAAGCTCCTTATCGAATGGCACCGGCGGAACTACGAGAGCTTAAGGTCCAATTGCAAGAACTGTTGGATCTTAAATTTATCCGACCTAGTGTATCTCCGTGGGGTGCTCCTGTTCTATTTGTGAAGAAGAAGGATGGGAGTTTGAGATTTTGTATTGATTATCGGGAATTGAACAGGATTACCATTAAGAACAAATATCCCCTACCAAGGATAGATGACTTATTTGATCAACTAAAAGGAGCTAGGGTTTTCTCAAAGATTGATTTGCGTTCGGGCTACCATCAGTTGAAAATTAAGTCAGAGGATGTTTCAAAGACTGCTTTCAGAACGAGGTATGGGCATTATGAATTTCTTGTTATGCCTTTTGGACTAACAAATGCCCCTGCTGCTTTTATGGATTTGATGAACAGGGTTTTTAAGTCTCAACTGGACAAATTTGTCGTGGTATTTATTGATGATATTTTAGTGTATTCTCCGACGGAGGAAGAGCACGCTGGGCATTTGAGGATAGTGTTGCAAACCCTGAGAGAAAAGAAACTCTTCGCCAAACTTAGCAAATGTGAGTTTTGGCTAAAGAGTGTGGCTTTCTTAGGTCATGTGATATCGGAAGTGGGTGTGATGGTGGATCCTAAAAAGATAGAAGCAATTGTGGATTGGCCTAAACCGACTAATGTGACGGAGGTTCGGAGTTTCCTAGGTTTGGCCGGGTACTATAGGAAATTCATTGAAGGATTTTCATCCATTGCAATTCCTTTGACTCAATTGACTCAGAAAAGGGTGAAGTTTGAATGGACTGTAGCTTGTGAAAACAGTTTCCAAGAGTTGAAGAGAAAATTGGTTTCTGCACCAGTACTTACTCTTCCATCTGAGTCAGGAGGATTCACGGTGTACAGTGACGCTTCTAAGAATGGTTTGGGATGTGTGTTAATGCAAAATGGAAGAGTCATTGCTTATGCTTCTCGCCAATTGAAGAAGTATGAACAGAACTACCCGACACACGATCTCGAACTAGCAGCTGTGGTGTTTGCTTTGAAGATTTGGAGACATTATCTGTATGGGGAAAAATGTGAGATATTTACAGATAATAAAAACTTGAAGTATTTGTTTACTCAGAAGGAATTGAATATGAGACAACGGCGATGGTTAGAATTGTTGAATGACTATGATTTGGATATTAAATACCATCCCGGAAAGGCAAATAGAGTAGCGGATGCTTTGAGTAGAAAGTCTTCAGGAACACTAGCATCATTGTTGACCCAACAGAATCGGTTGATTTCCGAATTTGAGAAGTTAGAGATTGAGGTGATTGAGGCAACTGATGGATTTCTAACAGCTTTGTTAGCACAACCTACACTTCTTGAACGAATCAAAAGTGCTCAGGTCAATGATGATACATTGAGGAATAAGGAAGGCCAAGTTAAAGAAGGTCAACAATCCGATTTCCAATTTCATGATGATGGAAGTTTGTGGTATCGAGGAAGATTATGTGTACCCAATGATTCAGACTTGAAGAATGAGGTTTTAAAGGAAGCACATAATTCGAAATTTTCCATTCATCCAGGAAGCACAAAAATGTACAAGGATTTGAAAAGAAATTTTTGGTGGAGTGGAATGAAGAGAGACATTGCGGACTTTGTTTCCAAATGCATGGTATGTCAACAAGTCAAGGCTGAACATCAACGTCCTGGAGGATTGTTGAAACCGTTAGAGATACCGGTTTGGAAATGGGAACATGTGACTATGGATTTCGTATGTGGATTGCCAAAAACCAAGACGAGTCAAGATACCATATGGGTAATCGTGGATAGATTGACTAAGACCGCTCATTTCTTACCCATGCGGGCCACGGCTACAATGGAGCAATTAGTCAATATGTACATGGATAATATTATCCGTTTACATGGGGTACCGGTCAGCATTGTATCAGATAGAGATCCAAGGTTTGTGTCTAGGTTTTGGGAAAGCTTTAATCGAGCCATGGGGACCAAAGTGACACTTAGTACAGCTTTTCACCCACAGACGGACGGTCAATCGGAAAGAACCATTCAAACCCTTGAAGATATGTTAAGAGCGTGTGTGCTTGATTTCAAGGGTAGTTGGGTTGATTATTTGACGCTCATTGAGTTTGCTTACAATAATAGCTTTCATGCTAGCATTGGAATGGCACCTTATGAGGCATTGTATGGGAGGAAATGTCGATCACCCATTTGTTGGGATGAAATTGGTGAGAAAAATATTATGGGACCGGATTTGGTACAAGTAACTCTTGAGAAAGTTCCCTTGATTCGAGATCATTTGAAAGCGGCTCAAGATAGACAAAAGAGTTGGGCGGATACCAAGAGAAGGCCTTTAGAGTTTCAGAGTGGAGAGAAAGCTTATCTACGGGTATCGCCTAGCAAAGGAGTTATGAGATTTGGCAAAAGTGGGAAGTTAAGTCCGCGATATGTTGGACCATTTGAGATATTGGAGAAGATTGGAGACCTTGCGTATAGGCTTGCTTTGCCACCGTCCTTGTCAAGAGTGCACAATGTATTCCACGTGTCCCAATTAAGACGGTATGTCTCCGATCCTAGTCACGAGATAGAGTTGGAACCTTTGCAAGTACAAGAAGATTTGTCGTATAGAGAGATTCCACTAAGAATTGTGGATCGGAAGGATCAAGTGTTGAGACGGAGAACAATCCCTTATGTGAAGGTACAGTGGTCCAATCATACCCCTCGCGAAGCAACGTGGGAGTTGGAAGAAGAAGTGAAAGAAAAGTACCCACACTTGTTTGAGGAACAAGGTACTTTAAGTTTCGAGGCCGAAACTTTTTATAAGGAGGGTAGAATATAATACCCATAACCCAATTAAGGGCTATTTCATAAATAAGGAAAACTATAGGGACTTCTTTGCAATTTTGTAAAATTAGGTCTTAAGACCATTGTTGCCCCTTGAGATTTCATTACTCTTCTTCTCAAAAATTTCCCTCTTTCTCTCTTTTACTTAGGGCAAGGACAAGGGGAGGATTGAAAAGGAGGAAGCAACTCTTTTCCCATTCCAATCAAATTAAGGTAAGGAATCTTTTGAGTTTATTCTTCCATAGTAGTGTCTTTATTTAGCACTCAAGATTAGTAAGGGTTGGATTTTTGTTATGATAGGAAAGTGAAGTAATTGGTGGAGGAAACTCATAATTCAAGGGCTAAGTTTGATAGTGATTACAAGTAAGTGGTTTTAACACTCTTTTATGCTTTCAAATGCTTTTGAAGAATTTATGTGTTTTTGAGTAATTGTATGTTGATTATATGAAAATGGATTGAGCTTGTTTAGATTTTGGCTTTTGATATATGTAAAAGTATTGCAGTGGCTTTTGTGAATTAAAGTTGTTTGATGAAATGCTTAAATGAGTTTTAAGTGTTATAAGCTCTTGAATGTTCTTGGAATAATTGGTAGGAACATGTTCCAATTCATTTGTTCAGGACCCATCCTAGCGGGGTTATAGCTAGGAATTCATTTGTCATTTGGCCTACCTGACGGGATTAACAGTCAGGAACTGGATCCAGTGTACCGAGAGTTTCTTGAATTGTTCATGAGCTAATGACAAATACTCCATGTATATTTGTGAAAGTTATTTGTTAATTGAATATGCCACTTGCTATATGTATATGTGTGTGTGAATTTTGAACGCTTTCAAACGTGGTTTTTAGATGTTGAAATCTTTTGTGAAAACACATATATGATATATAACTTGCTCAATCCAATAAAGGAATGTTATTCTCACTTACTGAGCAACGTTTTGCTCATACCACCAAAGTCGTTGTATGTTTTGCAGATTCCGAGGTTTTGGAGATATGATGGTTTGGGATTTGAAAGAGAAGAGTTGTATTTTGATGATATTGTAAATGTGTTTAGACAATGTATGTATTATGGTTTGGAAGAGTTAGTTTTGGTATTGTCAGAACATGTCGTATACTCTTTTGATTATAGTGAAAGAATTGTGGTATAACTTGTTTAATGAAATGTGGTGTTGTGAAACGAATCGAAATGAATGGTTTGGGAGATTGGAATGATGTATATGCAGTTTTATTGCAGTGAATTGATGTTGTGTTGAAATGGTATTGTGTTGGAAGGAGAAAAGGATGAAAAAATCGATTTTTGAGGGAAAAGGGCCAGGCGTCGCGACGCCGGTACCTGCGTCGCGACGCCAATAGGGCAAAAACATGCCCGAGAATTTTCTTTTCCTTGTCGCGACGCTCGACCCCTCTGCGTCGCGACGCGCACCGGCGTCGCGACGCTGAAGTGCTGTGCGTCGCGACACCTGGAAATTTTCAGCAACAAAGAAATTTTCGAATTTTAAATGTTTTCCAAGGTTTTAAATCTTACGTTCATGGCCTTAATGTGATGTTTATTCATAGAGGACACTAGATTAGTGATTATGATGATTGTTATGAAGTGATAAGTTCAATCGACGATTTAAAAACTACTAAATTGCATTTGTATTGAGGCTTCGCACGTTTGGAATCAATCTCCACTCGTGTGGCCGTGCCACGTCGGATTGGGGCGTGACATTTAAGTGGTATCAGAGAATAATTAAGTTGATAAATATGTACATGTATAGGTGATGGATTTAGTACATTATTGTTAGGAATACCATTCATTTTCTTTCCTTCTATGCTTATATGAACTAATGGAGATTTAATTAATCTTTTATGATAGATTATGGCACAAAATAGTGGGAGTGAAGAAATTCCTCATGTGGTGATAGTGGAGGGCCATGTCAATGGCGATAGCGACGGAGCACATACGGGGGAGCATTTGGTGACTCCTACACCTCGGCCATTAGTCAATAGAACGGCTACAGGGGGTGAGTCATCCCATGATCCACCGGTGGCCAATGCGACCACTATGACAATGCCACCGGAGTTCTCCACCGCCTTTGGCATGATGGCACAGATTATGCAAAACCAACATCGGTGGCAACAGGAACAAGAGAGCCGTCAGCGTCAACAGTTGACAGGGAGTAAAACCCACTATGAGAATTTGAAGAAGGCGAACATGCCTATCTTTGATGGGGCTCCGGATCCTGAGAAGGCGGAGAAGTGGCTACACGAATTGGAAGCCAATTTTGATGTATTGGAAGTTCCGGAGGAAGTGAAGCCCAAGGTAGTCATTCCTTTCTTAGTCGGAGATGCGGAACAATGGTGGAAAGGAACGGCCCCGGCTTATGTTCGTGAAGGACAAACCTTGGACTGGAAAACCTTCAAGAGTGTTTTCTTAAAACACTACTTTCCCGACTCCATTCGTAGTGAGAAGCAAAGACAGTTCTTCAATTTGAAGCAAACGGAGAACATGTCCATTGTGGAGTACGCGGGGAAGTTTAACTCCTTGGGACGATATGTGCCAACTGTGATGGCGGACGATAGCATTAAATTGCTTAGGTTTGAGGAGGGGTTACTTGGACGTGTCCGAGCTAGATTGTCCTCCATGCCTTCAAGTAGCTATGAGGAATCCTTTAAGAGGTGCATAGGAATTGAGGCGGATCTCAAGAGAGGTGACGCCGAGTTTCGTGCCAAGAGAGCTAGACCAATGCCCTCTCAAGGTCAAGGATCAAAGCAACAGTGGGGAAACCAACCAATGAACAAGAAACGTGGACCACCACCTAGTCTACCACGACCCTCCAATCCAACAGGGAGTAACAAAAAGGAATGTGATTTTTGCCATCGTATTCATTCAGGAGAATGCCGATGGAAAAGTGGAGCATGCTTTTGGTGTGGCAAGCCAGGACACAGGATCAATGAGTGTCCCACTCTTCCACCAGACAAAGCCAAACCTACCAATGCTCGTGTCTTCGCATTGACTCAATCTGAGGCGGAAGTGTCCGAAGATGTCGTCACAGGTACTATAATGATAAATTCAGTACCCGTTATGGTTTTATTCGATTGTGGGGCTTCTCACTCTTTTATGTCTAAGAGATGTGCTATTAAATTGAGTTCTAAACCAGAACACCTTAGAGAGCCCTACCATGTAGCTACCCCGGGAGGGAAGGTCCTTACCTCAAATCTTGTACATAGAAATTGTTTGGTGGAAATTTGCGGGCAAGAACTTAAGGCGAATTTGATTCTAATCAACATGAAGGATTTTGATGTAATTTTAGGAATGGATTGGTTAACCAACAACTATGCTTGTGTGGATTGTCGAGGTAAGAAAGTTAAGTTTGATATTCCGGGAAGGGAAGAATTTTCTTTTCAAGGGGGTATGGAGAAACAGGTCAAACGTACAACTCCAATAATATCCGCCATGCAAGCTTGGAAAGCCCTTCGAAAAGGTTGTGTGGGTTATTTGGCAAATGTTATTGACGTCAAGAAAGAGGGTGTGAACTTGAGTGACATTCCTGTAGTTCAAGAATTTCCGGATGTGTTTCCCGAGGAATTGCCAGGGCTTCCACCGGATCGTGAAATTGAGTTCGAAATTAATGTGATTCCTGGGGAAGCATCAATCTCTAAAGCTCCTTATCGAATGGCACCGGCGGAACTACGAGAGCTTAAGGTCCAATTGCAAGAACTGTTGGATCTTAAATTTATCCGACCTAGTGTATCTCCGTGGGGTGCTCCTGTTCTATTTGTGAAGAAGAAGGATGGGAGTTTGAGATTTTGTATTGATTATCGGGAATTGAACAGGATTACCATTAAGAACAAATATCCCCTACCAAGGATAGATGACTTATTTGATCAACTAAAAGGAGCTAGGGTTTTCTCAAAGATTGATTTGCGTTCGGGCTACCATCAGTTGAAAATTAAGTCAGAGGATGTTTCAAAGACTGCTTTCAGAACGAGGTATGGGCATTATGAATTTCTTGTTATGCCTTTTGGACTAACAAATGCCCCTGCTGCTTTTATGGATTTGATGAACAGGGTTTTTAAGTCTCAACTGGACAAATTTGTCGTGGTATTTATTGATGATATTTTAGTGTATTCTCCGACGGAGGAAGAGCACGCTGGGCATTTGAGGATAGTGTTGCAAACCCTGAGAGAAAAGAAACTCTTCGCCAAACTTAGCAAATGTGAGTTTTGGCTAAAGAGTGTGGCTTTCTTAGGTCATGTGATATCGGAAGTGGGTGTGATGGTGGATCCTAAAAAGATAGAAGCAATTGTGGATTGGCCTAAACCGACTAATGTGACGGAGGTTCGGAGTTTCCTAGGTTTGGCCGGGTACTATAGGAAATTCATTGAAGGATTTTCATCCATTGCAATTCCTTTGACTCAATTGACTCAGAAAAGGGTGAAGTTTGAATGGACTGTAGCTTGTGAAAACAGTTTCCAAGAGTTGAAGAGAAAATTGGTTTCTGCACCAGTACTTACTCTTCCATCTGAGTCAGGAGGATTCACGGTGTACAGTGACGCTTCTAAGAATGGTTTGGGATGTGTGTTAATGCAAAATGGAAGAGTCATTGCTTATGCTTCTCGCCAATTGAAGAAGTATGAACAGAACTACCCGACACACGATCTCGAACTAGCAGCTGTGGTGTTTGCTTTGAAGATTTGGAGACATTATCTGTATGGGGAAAAATGTGAGATATTTACAGATAATAAAAACTTGAAGTATTTGTTTACTCAGAAGGAATTGAATATGAGACAACGGCGATGGTTAGAATTGTTGAATGACTATGATTTGGATATTAAATACCATCCCGGAAAGGCAAATAGAGTAGCGGATGCTTTGAGTAGAAAGTCTTCAGGAACACTAGCATCATTGTTGACCCAACAGAATCGGTTGATTTCCGAATTTGAGAAGTTAGAGATTGAGGTGATTGAGGCAACTGATGGATTTCTAACAGCTTTGTTAGCACAACCTACACTTCTTGAACGAATCAAAAGTGCTCAGGTCAATGATGATACATTGAGGAATAAGGAAGGCCAAGTTAAAGAAGGTCAACAATCCGATTTCCAATTTCATGATGATGGAAGTTTGTGGTATCGAGGAAGATTATGTGTACCCAATGATTCAGACTTGAAGAATGAGGTTTTAAAGGAAGCACATAATTCGAAATTTTCCATTCATCCAGGAAGCACAAAAATGTACAAGGATTTGAAAAGAAATTTTTGGTGGAGTGGAATGAAGAGAGACATTGCGGACTTTGTTTCCAAATGCATGGTATGTCAACAAGTCAAGGCTGAACATCAACGTCCTGGAGGATTGTTGAAACCGTTAGAGATACCGGTTTGGAAATGGGAACATGTGACTATGGATTTCGTATGTGGATTGCCAAAAACCAAGACGAGTCAAGATACCATATGGGTAATCGTGGATAGATTGACTAAGACCGCTCATTTCTTACCCATGCGGGCCACGGCTACAATGAAGCAATTAGTCAATATGTACATGGATAATATTATCCGTTTACATGGGGTACCGGTCAGCATTGTATCAGATAGAGATCCAAGGTTTGTGTCTAGGTTTTGGGAAAGCTTTAATCGAGCCATGGGGACCAAAGTGACACTTAGTACAGCTTTTCACCCACAGACGGACGGTCAATCGGAAAGAACCATTCAAACCCTTGAAGATATGTTAAGAGCGTGTGTGCTTGATTTCAAGGGTAGTTGGGTTGATTATTTGACGCTCATTGAGTTTGCTTACAATAATAGCTTTCATGCTAGCATTGGAATGGCACCTTATGAGGCATTGTATGGGAGGAAATGTCGATCACCCATTTGTTGGGATGAAATTGGTGAGAAAAATATTATGGGACCGGATTTGGTACAAGTAACTCTTGAGAAAGTTCCCTTGATTCGAGATCATTTGAAAGCGGCTCAAGATAGACAAAAGAGTTGGGCGGATACCAAGAGAAGGCCTTTAGAGTTTCAGAGTGGAGAGAAAGCTTATCTACGGGTATCGCCTAGCAAAGGAGTTATGAGATTTGGCAAAAGTGGGAAGTTAAGTCCGCGATATGTTGGACCATTTGAGATATTGGAGAAGATTGGAGACCTTGCGTATAGGCTTGCTTTGCCACCGTCCTTGTCAAGAGTGCACAATGTATTCCACGTGTCCCAATTAAGACGGTATGTCTCCGATCCTAGTCACGAGATAGAGTTGGAACCTTTGCAAGTACAAGAAGATTTGTCGTATAGAGAGATTCCACTAAGAATTGTGGATCGGAAGGATCAAGTGTTGAGACGGAGAACAATCCCTTATGTGAAGGTACAGTGGTCCAATCATACCCCTCGCGAAGCAACGTGGGAGTTGGAAGAAGAAGTGAAAGAAAAGTACCCACACTTGTTTGAGGAACAAGGTACTTTAAGTTTCGAGGCCGAAACTTTTTATAAGGAGGGTAGAATATAATACCCATAACCCAATTAAGGGCTATTTCATAAATAAGGAAAACTATAGGGACTTCTTTGCAATTTTGTAAAATTAGGTCTTAAGACCATTGTTGCCCCTTGAGATTTCATTACTCTTCTTCTCAAAAATTTCCCTCTTTCTCTCTTTTACTTAGGGCAAGGACAAGGGGAGGATTGAAAAGGAGGAAGCAACTCTTTTCCCATTCCAATCAAATTAAGGTAAGGAATCTTTTGAGTTTATTCTTCCATAGTAGTGTCTTTATTTAGCACTCAAGATTAGTAAGGGTTGGATTTTTGTTATGATAGGAAAGTGAAGTAATTGGTGGAGGAAACTCATAATTCAAGGGCTAAGTTTGATAGTGATTACAAGTAAGTGGTTTTAACACTCTTTTATGCTTTCAAATGCTTTTGAAGAATTTATGTGTTTTTGAGTAATTGTATGTTGATTATATGAAAATGGATTGAGCTTGTTTAGATTTTGGCTTTTGATATATGTAAAAGTATTGCAGTGGCTTTTGTGAATTAAAGTTGTTTGATGAAATGCTTAAATGAGTTTTAAGTGTTATAAGCTCTTGAATGTTCTTGGAATAATTGGTAGGAACATGTTCCAATTCATTTGTTCAGGACCCATCCTAGCGGGGTTATAGCTAGGAATTCATTTGTCATTTGGCCTACCTGACGGGATTAACAGTCAGGAACTGGATCCAGTGTACCGAGAGTTTCTTGAATTGTTCATGAGCTAATGACAAATACTCCATGTATATTTGTGAAAGTTATTTGTTAATTGAATATGCCACTTGCTATATGTATATGTGTGTGTGAATTTTGAACGCTTTCAAACGTGGTTTTTAGATGTTGAAATCTTTTGTGAAAACACATATATGATATATAACTTGCTCAATCCAATAAAGGAATGTTATTCTCACTTACTGAGCAACGTTTTGCTCATACCACCAAAGTCGTTGTATGTTTTGCAGATTCCGAGGTTTTGGAGATATGATGGTTTGGGATTTGAAAGAGAAGAGTTGTATTTTGATGATATTGTAAATGTGTTTAGACAATGTATGTATTATGGTTTGGAAGAGTTAGTTTTGGTATTGTCAGAACATGTCGTATACTCTTTTGATTATAGTGAAAGAATTGTGGTATAACTTGTTTAATGAAATGTGGTGTTGTGAAACGAATCGAAATGAATGGTTTGGGAGATTGGAATGATGTATATGCAGTTTTATTGCAGTGAATTGATGTTGTGTTGAAATGGTATTGTGTTGGAAGGAGAAAAGGATGAAAAAATCGATTTTTGAGGGAAAAGGGCCAGGCGTCGCGACGCCGGTACCTGCGTCGCGACGCCCATAGGGCAAAAACATGCCCGAGAATTTTCTTTTCCTTGTCGCGACGCTCGACCCCTCTGCGTCGCGACGCGCACCGGCGTCGCGACGCTGAAGTGCTGTGCGTCGCGACACCTGGAAATTTTCAGCAACAAAGAAATTTTCGAATTTTAAATGTTTTCCAAGGTTTTAAATCTTACGTTCATGGCCTTAATGTGATGTTTATTCATAGAGGACACTAGATTAGTGATTATGATGATTGTTATGAAGTGATAAGTTCAATCGACGATTTAAAAACTACTAAATTGCATTTGTATTGAGGCTTCGCACGTTTGGAATCAATCTCCACTCGTGTGGCCGTGCCACGTCGGATTGGGGCGTGACAATTTATGCATCACCAGAATCTATAAATCAAGGCCTGTATGAAACCGCCCATGATATATGGTCTCTTGGATGCATTGTTGTGGAGATGATTACTGGAAAACCATTATGGTTATTTGAAGAAGATAGTGAGGATGATGTATTGTTGGATATAATGTACCAGCAACCTTACATACCAAAAAAATATATCCGAAGAAGGACAGGATTTTCTGAGGAGCTGTATGCAAAGAAATTTTCAACAAAGATGGTCAGCTGAGGATCTAATGAATCATCCTTTCATCACCAAGAACTTGCAGGAGTTATATGGAAGTAATCATCTCCTTAGTGATTGCTGTGACGATTTTCAGATGAACCCTTTTGGTCCAAGTCAATGGATTTCTACTTGTGATCTTTTTTCAACTTTATCATTAGAAGAACAGCAGGACAGCTCTTGTGGTGCTCCTTGCAATAATCCAGCAGGCAAAGAAAAACATCATCAGGTCGTGCCTTTCCCATTGGCAGCCAGTCATTGATTGATTCTTTTTACATGCACATGCAATAATGCAAAATCAGAAAACTGAAGATTGAAGCAAAGAGGAGAAATTAACCCCATAAGTTGCAATGCTCTGAATGATCAGTAACTCAGTAAGTGTTCTTAAAAGAGCTTTTGAAAATCTTTAGTTGTTGCTTTTACAGACTTGTAATAAATCCCTTTTTCTTGTTTTGCGGAGGAAATTTATGAGGAGTTGAAGGATTTCAGTACTCAATATTAGATGTGAGATTTTTTATTCAAAATTATATCAGTTTAATCAAATTCAAATTTAAATTACGTTGTAAAGTTCAATTATTCCTTGGTTAGGGTCTAATAATTGTAAAGTGATTTTAATGATTTTCATGTTTTAGTCCTTAATTTTAGTTAAACTATGTAGTTTTAGACATTGGACATAATATAATAGAAATAATTTTGAACGGAGGATCTGATCTCTCAATATTAACGCTCAGTATTCAGCATAATGCTCTTTTTTTTTTGTTTTTTTTTTACCCCAAGACAGCTCTGGTGTGCAGTGCTACATATATATTTATAGGAATTTTCAACTACTAAAGAATGTACTGAGATATACTTTAATTTTAAATGATTAATTAGAAGTCATTTGAAGATTCATTCTGTAATTTTATTTTATTTTATTTTTATATTCAAAGTTGTAATTGCTATTAATTAACCTTTTACTTAGGATCATGCATATGGCATATGAAATTCAAAAATCAGTGTATCAAAAAAATTAGCGTAATAACTCTCATACAATAAATACATGTAACGGCTAAAGTATTAAAATGATAATCACAATGAAAAAAATATAAATACATGTACATACTAATAAAAAAGTTATTTGTCCACACTTATTTATCCATAACCTACCACAATTCATCCAAATCACGAAATCAAAAATTATAACAATATTAAAATAATTACACAAATAAATAATTATAATCCAAAAATTCATAAAATATTTTATCTTCTTTCATAACATTTGTCAACTCCTTAACAAGTTTATTGTTTTTTTCATAATTAAATAATTATAATTTATAAATTTAAAATTAATTAATCAAGATTCACAAATAACCTATTAATAAATATTCAATCACAATAATCATTACAATTCACAAAAATATAGAAACAAAAATTTGATATTACTGAAAACTTAAATATTGGAAAAAAATAAAAACATAAAATTTACATCAAAAAATTTAATTATTACTAGGCAACGAATAGGCTAAATACGAATAGAAGTTATGAAGAATCCAAGAAAGAGCTGATTGTCCACTATCCAAAGAACTCATGGTTAGAAGAGATAGAGAGGTAGTTAAGAGCAAGAGTAGAGGGATGGAGGCAGCAATGAGCAAAAATAGGGATTAAGATAAATTTTAGGGATGAAGTTGGATAAAAGATTGTGAGATTCTTTTTACTTTGCAGCAAGTCATTTGACTTACTGAGTAATTTTTTTTTACTTTAACGACATAGTTTTACTTACGAATAATAAAAAAAAAAAATTGACAATTTATAAATTATTAGTGGCCTCGTTATATTTAAGAATAATAAAAAAATAAAATTGGCAACTGATAAATTATTAGTCGCCTTCTTCCCTGAGGAATAGAGAAAGCTTTGCATTTGCTCGCTCGGATGATGACAGGACGGTGAGCGGATACCACTACCTTTGGTGAGCGGATACCACTACCTTTCTCCCCAAGAAGAAGAGGGGGAGGGGGAGGGGGGGGGTTAGAGGGCACATCCCACTGTCTCTGGCTCCGCTTCTAACAATATGCTACAACACTAAAGCAGATCTACCATATAAAACTAGAGGCGCTATTAGAATAGGCAGATTAGAATTTTCTTCCTTTAGAATATATAAATAATGTAACTCTGTGTCATTTGTTAATGACTGTATATTTTGTTTGTCTTCTACTCCAAGTGGATCCCTTCTTTAGGACTGAACAATTCATTGTTTGACTATACTGTAATTTTATTTTGATTTAAATTTATAAAATTGAGGGTGACATCCTCTCCGTAATAGAGATTTATCTATTAAAAAAATTAGACAAAAATTTAGCAATAAAAGAAAATCCATATTTAATATTTAGCTATATTAATATTTCTAATTTGTTGATAAAAAATAATTAAGAAGAAGATTATGAGAATGGTCTTTTTCTTATTTTATTTATTTGTTTATTTACAAAAATTTGTATATTTTATTTGATGTTTATTTTTTTCAAATTTTTGCTGTATTATTTGGATTGTCCACTATTGATATAAAATTATTATTAATGCTCCTGTCTATTTCTTTATAAATTAATAAAATATTTTTTTAATGTTTAAAGTCGAACAAGAGTGAGAAAATGTGGGAGAAATAAAATTTCTAATTTAAAAAGTATAGAAAATTATATAATACGAAATGAAGAGAATATTTTATTACTACTTAATGAACTTTAATGAATTCAATTAAACTGTTAAAGATAATTAAGCATAATGAAAAATAATATCTTGTATATCAATTCAATTAGTATGTTACCATTTTTGTATAAATCAAAAGGTGATTTATAAGCATTGGAATATGATCTAATTTGTATTGCATCATGCATAAAGATGTACCATTTTTCTATTGAATATACATTATTTTTTGCACCAAATTATCTTCTTATTATCAGAGAAAGGTTTGAAGATCTGAAAAACTCCGCTCATTTCAATATTCACCATGGAAGATCAGAACAATCCAAACAAGCCAACTCAATCGAGTAAGGCATCCAAATTCGACAATCCCAATCACCCTTTATACCTTCACCATTCAGATCAGCCTGGATTGGTCCTCGTATCACAAGTTCTCACAGAAGAAAACTATAGCACATGGAATCACTTCATGACTATGGCCTTAACTGTCGAAAACAAATACGGTTTGTTGATGGGTCAATGGTGTGACCAAATAAAGATGTAAATGATGAGTTGCAATAGTGGATTCATTGCGATAACCTTGTCGAGAGTAGATATTAAGTTCAATATCCAAGGAAATTGCAAGCAGTGTTTTCTATTGTGCTGGAGCAAAGGCAGTTTGGAATGAACTACAAGAACGTTTCTCTCAATTAAACAGTGTCCAACGTTTTCATATTGAAAACAAGATACATGATTGTATTCAAGGAACCATGTCTATTAGCTCTTACTTTACCAAATTCAAAGGATTATGGGACGAAAGAGATGTTCTTTTTCCTAATGCAGCTTGCCATTGTGGAACTATGAAGGAATAGTTGTCCTACCTAGAAACACATTAAACTATCAAGTTTCTTGTGAGACTAACAGAATCATTTGGAACAATACGTGGACAAATATTGACGATGGATCCTTTTCAAAGATTAGTAAGGCTTATCCCCTTGTTATTGGACATGAACGACAATAAGATGTATCTTCAGGAAAGAATACAAGTCAGCCTGAGTTAGCAGTATTTGCAGTGAAGCATCCAAACAAGAAAGACGCCAAGTACAAATATGGAAAATGTGGAAAAGATGGACATAGCACAAAAAATTGTCGAGCACAGTTAAAGTGCAGTTATTGTGGATGGCAGGGTCATACAATTGATTTTTATCGAAAACTTAAAAAAGGAGAATCGGATCAATTATTCCAAATATCCAGAGCAAAAAGAGGTGCTCAATTTGGTACTCCACAACAAGTTGGAAAAAATGACATACCCAACTCATTGCCTTTCACCCAGGAGCAGTGTCAACAAATTCTACAATTACTTAACGCTAATAAGCCTTCCATGGAAAATCATGTTGGTAATTTTTCAGCTCATGATGATGACCTTTTTGGTAAGGTTCTTTTTTTTTCATTCCAATGCAAGAAAACTACATAGATTCTTGATAGTGGAGCAACTGATCATATTGTTTGCAATCCTAAATTGATCACCACTTCCAAAATTATTCAAAATAAAATAGTAGAACTGCTAGATGGATCTATTGCTAATGTCACACATATTGGTCGCGTTGTGTTCTCATCTAGCTTGGTTCTTCATAATGTTTTGTGTGTCCCAAATTTTCAATTGAACCTCATATCCATTACCAAGCTTGCCTGCTACTCATTTTGTACAGTTATATTTCACACTCATTTTTGTGTGATATAGGACCTACGGTCGGGAAGATGATTGGGACGGGAACTGAACGGAGGGGACTCTACTACCTTGATGAAGCACAGATATCCTCATGTAATTCAACTGTTTCATCTTCATCTATTATTTGGCATCAACGACTTGGACATCCTTCAAATAAAGTATCTGTTTTATTTCTCTATTTTGATAAAAAAAATTTTGCCATACAAATAATTGTTGGTTTGTCCAGTAGAAAACAAACTAGATTGCCATTTTCCTTGAGTAAAATTTCTAGCCAAACACATTTTGAGAAATTACATGTTGATATTTGGGGTGGTTACCATGTTGCATCCATTTCTAGAGCTCGGTATTTTCTAACAATAGTTTGGTGTACATGAGTTTACTTGTTGCGTTATAAATCTGAAAATCAAACCCACTTAATCAGTTTCATTAATATAATTGAAACTCAATTCTTTTGCAAAGTTAAGGTTATGTGTAGTGATAATAGTCTTGAATTCATACTTAAAGATTATATATATCTATCAAAAGGGGTAATTCATCACACCAGTTGTGTTGACACTCCACAACAAAATGGAGCGGTTGAATGTAAACATAGACACTTGACAAACATGACATGAGCTTTACTTTTTCAAGCTCATCTTTCAAAAACCTTTTGGGGGAGGGATGCCATTTTAACTTCTACATACCTTATAAATCGCACACCTACACCAATTTTGCAAGGAAAACATCTTATGAGCAATTTTTTAATTTTACACCCAATTACTCATATTTAAGAGTATTTGGATGTTTGTTTTGCTTCCACTCATGTTTAAAATCCATCCAAATTTGATAAGTGTACCACTCAGTGTATTTTTCTGAGTTATTCTTTTGGGAAAACGGGATACCTAGTATATAATCTTGAGCTTCGCAAAGTTTTTGTGTCTCGCGATGTTTTTGCTGCTATTGAGAGGTCCCTCACACTCACTCATAATAAATCTATTGTTTATGATGATCCTATCATATCATCAAATCCTATCGAGACACCTATCGCTGCTTCTCCAAAAAATGACGCACCTGAGAATATTGACAATAACTCTCCTCATATCATTCCATCTAGTCCTTCAGCTACTAATGCGCGTCGTCACTCCACAAGACCAACCAAACGACCCTCTTTTCTTTAGCATTATCATTTGGAAGCATCCCTCCCATCTAGGCCTGGTTCCTTATCCACTTCTAGCGTGGTCATCACTTTAGGTTTGCCACACAATCTCTCTCAAGTTCTTTTATATGGCCACTTATCCACCTCTCATAAAACTTTTACCACTTCATTAACCATGACTAAGGAACCGACAAGTTTCTTATAGGCTATGATAGATCATCTGTGGCACATAGCTATGTGCAATAAAATCAACGCCCTCCAAGCAAACCATAAATGGACACTTATGCCTCTCCCACCTGGCAAGAAACCCATCAGCTGTAAATGGTTGTACAAAGTGAAGTTCAAATCTAATGAAATCATAGAACATTACAAGGCTCATTTGGTTGCTAAAGAATATAGCCAAATTGAAGGACTTGATTATCAAGAGACCTTTACCCCAATTGCCAAGCTAGTTATTGTGCGTGTCTTCCTTAGTCTTGTTGTACTTTAAGGATGGCATCTTCACCAACTTGACATCAACAATGCATTCTTGCATGGCTATCTTGATGAAGATGTATACATGTCACTACCTCTTGGATTCGGGCGAAAAGGGGAGACTCGAGTATGCAAACTTAACAAGTCACTATATGGGTATGGCTTGAAACAAGCTTCCACGCAATGATTTTTGAAACTGTCTTCAACTCTTAAAGAGTGCTGGTTTTCAACAATCAAAGGTAGACTACGCTCTATTCGTTCTATCTCACAAAGGTAGTTTCACAGCAATTCTTGTGTATGTTGATGATGTGATTTTAGCAGGTAATTATATGAAAAATATTCAAGATTCAAAATAATTTTTATCCAAATAATTCAAACTCAAGGATCTTGGTGAAATCAAATGTTTCTTGGGAATAGAAGTTGCAAGGTCCTCAAAAGGTATTTCTCTTTCTCAAAGAAAATATGCTTTGGAGATATTAAAAGATGTTAGATTTATTTGAGGAAAAACAACAAGGTTTTATGTGGAACAAAACTTGACTCTTGCACAATTCTATGGAGATCTTCTAAATGATCCTTTAATGTACAACCGCCTCATAGGACGGTTGATCTATTTGATCATCACTAGATCCGATTTGGTTTATGTAATTCATGTTTTAACAAATCACGTGTAGCACATCTTGAAGCAGTGCATAGAGTTCTTAGACACATAAAGAAAACACCAGGAAAAGGTATTTTACTGCCCTCTACAAGCACACTTTAGTTAAAGGCTTTTTTGTGATATAGATTGGGCACGTTGTAAAGACATAAGAAAGCCTGTAACAGGGTATTGCATATTTCTTGGACAATCACCTATTTCTTGGAAAACAAGGAAGCAAACTCTGGTGGCTCGATCAACTGTTGAGGTAGAATATCGTTCTATGGCTACTACTTGTTGTGAAGTTATTTGGTTGAAAATTGTTTTGAAGGACTTGGGGATCAAACATCCTCAACCAGTCATGTTATTTTGTGATAACCAATCTGCTTTACATATTGTCTCGAATCCGGTCTTCCATGAACGAACGAAGCACATCGACATCGACTGTCATTTGGTTAGTGAGAAACTTCAAGAAGGCTTGATCAAAACAGCACATATGAGGACCAACGATCAAATTACAAATTTATTCACCAAGGCATTGAGTACGTCACAGTTTGAAACATTACTCAATAAATTAGGTGTTATTAACATATACTCTAATTTGTGGGGTAGTATTAAAGATAATTACGCAGGATAAGAAATGAAATATATTGTATATCAATTCAATTAGTTTCTTACTATTTTTGTATAAATCAAAAGCTGCTTTATAGTTATTAGAATATGATCTAATTTGTATTGCATCATGTATAAAGATGTACCATTTCTCATTGAATATACATTATTCTTTGCACTAAATTATCTTCTTATTATAAACTAACAAAACATGTGAATAATATGAATGATAATCTGATAAAGTCTAATAGTAAGTATCTTATTACTACTGAGTGAACTTTAATGAATTCAATTAAACTAACAAAACATGTGAATAATATGAATGATAATCGGATGACCATTTCTTTAATGAAATGTCTGCCAACAAATACTAAATTTGAAAGTCGGGAATGAAATACTTTACTAAGGCATTCTAAATATTAGCACTCCACTTTTATTATGGCACGAATTTAGACAATAATTTTTTCAATATCACTTAAAAAGAAAAAGACAAAATATTTTCTAAATTGCTATATATATATATAAAATCTGAATGTTATTTATAAATCAATGGCATTATTTGAGATCAGATATATTAAGAGCGTGTTTGATGTGCCTTTTGTTTGGGTAAATCATTATAACTTCATTGTAAAACTTGTTCAATGTTTAGCTAATCATTACGATGCCTTTCTTTTTTTTTTATTTTTTATTTTGAAATCCTCAATTTTTTGTTTTCTTTTTAAAATAAATAAATGAAAACTAATCTATTTAAACTAGGGACGCAACTGAAATATTTCTCAAAACCTAAAAGTTTGTTTTAGACATGTATTTATTTTATTATTTTTTTTCCAGTTATTACAATTTTTAATTTTTAAAAATAAATAATATACCTCTAATTAAAAAAGGGCAATTGCTATAGTTTGCTAGTATAGCAGTTGGTAGTTGGTACTCATCTGTCAAAATTGTACCTACAAATTTATACTTATAATCATGTCTCTAAAAGAAAAAAAAAATAAAGTTAACTAAAAGGTGAAAAATAAAACTAAATTAAAAGAATGATCACTATCATACCATTTTTATTAGATGAAAAAGTGAATTAAAATTTAAAAAAGAGGCATTTTGCTGTACGACCATTGCATATATATATATATGCCACTGGCTTATGAAATTGAAAATTCAACCTATCAAAAAAATTAGTGTATAAATTTTCATTTTAACGTATAAAGTATCAAAAATTAGTATATAAAGTATGAAAATTTGGCATATAAAATATAAAATATTAACGGATTAGTATATAAATTTTCACTTTAGCATATAAAGTATAAAAAGTAGCATATAAAACATCAAAGATTAGTGTATAAAGTATTAAAAAAATTAGCGTATTAACATATAAAATATCAAATATAAGCGCGACTATAAAATAAAAAAAAAAGTATTTAAGTACATAAAATTAGCCTATTAGTATATAACGTAATAACAATTGGCAGATAAGGTATAAAAAATTACCATATCAAGTATACCAACATTATCGTATAAAAAAAATGACCCGTTAAGCAAAAAAATATTCGCTTATCAAATAGCAAATTTGCGTATGACGTTGTGTATATGCAACGGTGGCATAGAGTTTTTGCCAAAAAAAAAAAGTTTATAACTAGAAAAGTTTAGTGGCCAAATACTCTTAAATATCTTACCTTTATCCAATTTTTAGTTTAAATTAAAACGACAATTGAATGTTAAAATTAAAACATAACAATTTTTAGCAGTGCGACAACGTAGCATTATATTATATTACGGAACTATTAGGAGTGAATTAAAAATATAATTGCCAATTTTTTGTATAAATTGATTTTGGGGGAGTTAAGAACCCTTAATAAAAATATTCTACAATCCAAAGTTTAAGAAAAACAATCTACAAGGATAATTAAGAATACAACAACGTAAGGGTCATCAAATTTGGAAACCCACAAGACATATATATACGAAGCCCAATATAAATATATAACTCATTCCATCCCTACTCATTCCAATCGCACATCGCAAAGGCACACTAAAATCCAGCAGTGAGATTACAGTATGATGTTGAAGGAACGTAGGATAATTGCAAAAGGGTTCCGCAAACTACATGAAGCTTGGGAAAAAGAAGACATGGCGTTGGATCATCAAGAAACCCCATCTCGTGCCTCAAAAAAACGAGAGGAAAAGGCCAAGAGGCAAGCCGAGGGTGCTGCGCGTAGAGCGGAGGAACGGCGGTTGGCTGAGAAGGAAGAAAAGGATCTTGATGAGAAGAATCCCAAGAAGAAGATAACGGCAGCGGAGTTGCTGATTCAGAGGGAGAAGGACTTGAGGGAGAGGGATAAAATTATGGAAGAGAATTAGAGGAGGCCAAGCCGTGTTGTGACTGAGGAAGAGTACGAGAACATTGTCTTTGTGGAGAACTTGAATCGAAGAGATGACGATGATTTGTTGGATACTGATACTATCGAAGAAACCATTGATGTGATGACAACGTTGGGGAATTTGAAGAATTAAGTTTGAAATTTATGTATATTTGGTTCTTTTTTACAGAAATTTGAAATTTATGTATGTATGGTTCTTTTTTACAGAAACTTTTGAAGAATTAAGTTTGAAAGTTTTGTATATTTGATTATTCTTTTTTAAAGAAATACGAATGCAATTTGATCGATCAATCTGCAGTTTCTTGATTACGAACAATACTTGTCCAATTCTTTTACATAATCATATGATTCTTTCACGAAAATTTTGGTTTAATATTTTTTTTTAGCCGAGAATAATCTTTTTTTGCTTGGTTACGGTATTTTGAGTTTAGCTTCTCGATTCGTTTATTCGTTAGTAACTCTTCCATGGAACATGGAATATTATGTATGTTTCATTAATTTTGATATTTCATTTACTTTTTGTTCAATTAGAAAGCTCGAAGCGTCCAATTATCAACACGCCAAGTTGCATCAAAAGTACAACTCACAACTATTGTATCAAAAGGGTGAATAATAAACAATTTAAATGATATACATTTTCTCATTATACGATATTTTGGTTTAGTTTTATCACTCATGAAAAGTGGTGTACACTTAGTTTTTTTTATGTAGTTTGATCACTTATTCCTGATTTAATTTAAACATTATTTTTTTATTTATCTACTAGCTTAGAGCTTAAGCCCAATCAATTAATTAAATCAGAAAAAATTCAAAGATAATAATTAAATTTGACATAAAATGGATTTTTTTTATTTAGTTTGATCACTCATTCATGATTTAATTTAACTATTATTATTTTTAATTATCTACTATCTTAAAGCTTAAGCCCTACCAATTAACTCAGACAAGTTTAAAGATAATGATTGAATTTGGTGTAAAATGGATTTTTTTTTTATTTAGTTTGATCAATCATTCAAGATTTAATTTAACCATTATTATTTTAATTATCTACTATCTTATAGCTTAAACCCTATCAATTAAATTAGAAAAATTCAAACATAATGGTTGAATTTGTGAGAATAACAAATAGTATACAATTTTGATAGATGAAGATAATGATTGAATTTGATAGAATAACTAATAGTATACCACTCTTGATACATGAAGATAATGGTTAAATTTGACAAAATAACCAATAGTATACCATTTTTGATAAATGAGAGGCCAAATTGAACTAAAAAAAATTATTGACAAATAATATAACACTTTCAATAAATGAGGATAATGGTTGAACACTTTTAATAAATGAAGATAATGATTGAATTTGACCAAATAACTAATAGTCTATACTACTTTTGATAAATGAGTGGTAAAACTGAAACTAAAAATATTTAGTGAGCTATAGTATATCACTTTTGATAAATTAAGATAATAGTTGAATTTGACAGAATAACCCATGCATACCATTTTTAATAAATGAGTACGCAGATAAAACCTTAAAAAACAAAAATTAGTTACAAAAACGACACCATTCGAATATTTTAAGGGTTGCCAAAATAGTTTACCTTCGTCAAAAAAATTAACTACAAATCCAATATCTATATATCTCTAGACTCTAGCTGGATGGTCAGAAATTGATACTGGAGTGACGTAATTTGGAGCAAATAGCTTGAGAAAACTTGATACTGGACTGAATTAATAAATGGACTGAAGAAGACACCATTGGGGCAAGAAGATATGGAAAATATAACCATATCATGAGAAATCTATAACTTTCAATTTGCAGGGATTTTAGTTATCCACGGCCTGCTACAAGCTTACAAACACATTCATTGGATTCAAATTCAACTGAAATAAGTTTCAGACTCATCAGCATAGGAAGATAGACTAGATTAATTTGGTACATTGATTACCACCGCACCAGACAATTGAAGAACCAACACCATTTTACAGGTTATATATGTAATGCTTTTTATATATGAACCCGTTTTACAAGAGATTTTCTCAATCGAAAAAATGATTGTTTAAAAAATTTGTTTTGTTGGAAGAAAAAACAGAATGTAACAAAGAATCTAAGTCTGGCAAATTACTGATCGATCATATGATCAAACAAAGAATTGAGTCTGGCAAATTTACATGTCCTATCAACTGAATTCATCATCCCGAAGTCAGACCATTTTTTACCAATTTGGATTGAAGATTCAACAAAAGCCCAAGTCATCAATTTAGCTAAGCTTCCTATTTCACATGGGCTATATAGCATGCAGGTTTTCCTTTCCTTCTAAAATCTAAAAAGTGTAAACAATAGTAATAACTCATTTTAATTAGTCCAATTCATGCTGCAAAACCAGAAAAGTATTTCGCAAAAGTTGAGTTATTTTCCAGTTGTAGAAGATTATCTTCGCATAAAACAAATAAAAGTTCCCAAAATGGGTTTCACAATATGCATTTATCTTCTTTATTTTCTTTTGAGATACCCTACATTCCCATTGGCAAACAATCATTACGTTGTGTTCATAAAAATAAAAAATAAAAAATTATTTCAAAGTAATTATTTTTAAAAATAAAAAAAACTATCAACGAATATATAAACCTTAAGAAATCCTTATCACAAAAATTGAAAAAGGTTCAAACATGATGTGTTCATAAAATATAAAAACCATGAATAAAAAAATGGGTGAAGAAAAAAAATGGTAACGGTATTAACCTTTTTTAAATTTGGAAGGTTATAGACATATATATTTTTCTATTATACAAAAAGTACCAATAAAAGAAAGATAAATGCTAAAGAAGTTCTAAGTATTTAAGACAAAATATTAATTTTACTCTTTTAGAGTATGCATTTTTTTTATATCTAATATCAATTTTTTACTGTACAGTTCGAATGCGGTTTTGGTTTTAGAAAATAAAACTACACCATAATTATTTTTCTCCCTCAAATTTATTTGGATAAAAAATTATCTTAATGGCCACTAAACTATTTAGATTGTACACTTTTTTGTTTTGATTGGCCACTTATTTATTAAAAGTGGTATACTACTGGCTATTATGTTAATTTCAACCGTTATCTTTGTATTTTTCTACTAAATTCAAATATTTCTTTTTATTAAACCATGTTTTTAAGTGTAAAATTTAGGCATAACTTTGTTGAGTGAACACTCATTATCCTAAAGTATAAATCCTATCACTTTACCTTATTTTTAGTTATAATATTATACCTTAAATATAAATTTTAAAAAAAGATTGAATTTTGTTAGCTCTAAAGGCAACCTAAGAGGGGAGGGGGGGGGGATGAATTAGGTTTCTAAAAAGTAAGTATACCAATCAACTCAAATTCAACAACAATGAGTGAGTAGTGTGACTTGCAACAAGTGTAATATCAAATAATGTTAAATTTGATATTCCAGAAACACAATGAATCAATACTCCAATTCAATTGCAGTATATCAAAGCATGAACAAGATGAAATAAGAGTAAAAATTGAAAGCAGTAAAGAGCAATGGCACAATCAATTTATAGTGGTTCAAGCCTCCCCCTTGGAACACTCTACATTCACTACCCAAGTTTCCCAACTTAGGATTTCAAACCTCTTCACTATGAACTGATCTCCTTTCAGTGGCGAGATCAAAAGAACCACTTATACAACCAACCAAGGTTCAACCTTCTCACTAGCTATCCCAAGCTATGAGTTCTAGATTTTTACTCTCACTTGAGAAACCTTTTACAATCACTCACAATGTTTGTTTAAGAATGAAATAACAACCCTTAATCAGGGTGAATAAGATAATTTGAAGCTCACAATATGATTCCTATAATAAAAATTATAACTCAAACTATATAGCTCAAGAATGAAATGAAGAACTCAAAGAAGGCTAAAAAATTTTGAACTTTTGTTTCTTGATGATTCAAAGTAAAATTGAAAGAGTTGTAGAGAGTATTTTTCAAGTATAAAGCTCAGGGAATCTCATCTGTTATCTTGTCTAAAATTCATGTTTTAGCTTGTATTTAAACTGTCTCAAAAGATGACCAAAAAACGTAAATATTTGACAGTTCAAAAACTAGCCGTTATGTAGAGCCAGTTTCGGACGGGTATTTCGGACCCTCTGGTCGTCCGAACCTATTTTTCAGCAAACATGTCACAACCTGTCACGACAGTTTCGGACGGCCGAAACTCCAAGGAGGCGTCCGAACCTACGTTTCGGACGGCCGAAACTCCCCTGCACCGTTCGAACCTAAACTTCAGAGTTGCTTCATTTATCACCAAAATTTCGGACGATCACTTAAAATGAGGAGGCGCCCGAACCTATCTTTCGGACGGCCGAAACTATGCTGAGGGCGTTCGATCCTATTTGTTTTCAACTTTTTTTCAATTTTCATTTTTCAAATCATTTGTGCAACTCTTTATGACTTTGTGCAAGTGTGTTTCTTACTTTTACTACTTCTTTTGAAGTTCATTTTAAGACTAAAAACATTTTGAAATCATTTTTACTTGAGCCTTAAAAGAGTAAATCAACTTCTTGAGCTAATTACACAGAATAGGGTTTAGGGTTGGGGAAATAACTTAAGTTACCAAACTTCCATATCTTTTGCACTTCCAATTCTTTCTTCATTTGATAAAGCTCCATGTTTGGCTTCTTTGTGTATCTATCACATTGAAACACTTGTTGAACCATTAACATAAACATAATTGTTTTTTAAACATCAAAATAAGTGAGGTTAAGACCCTAGGTCTCACAATCTCCCCCTTTTTGATGATGACAAGCCAATTATGTGATGTAGTAAATAACATGTGCAATAAGTTGAAATATGCCTTCAATGCATGAACATTTTGATATGTGCTCCCCCTATATGTGTACTTCCTTTTCATTTTGTTTTTCTCCTCCTTACATGTACATCTTATAACTTATAATTTTCATCTTATAATTTTCATCACTTAATTATATTCTTTAATATATTTCTCCCCCTTTTGGCATCATCAAACTAAGAAAGTTAAAATAACATTTCAATATCTTTCTCCCCCTTAAATATATACATCTTATAATTTATCACTTAAATATAACTCTCCCCCTTTTCAATATCTTTCTCCCCCTTAAATATACATTTATGACTTATAGTTCTCATCACTTAATTGCATGCTTTGTTAATATCTTTCTCCCTCTTTTGGCATCAACAAAATAAGTGAGCTAAAAATAATATGATTCCATAACACATTTATCTCCCCATTTCATTCTTTTTTTTTAAATTTTTTTAAGGCAATATCCCTCTCAGCGGGTTGGGGATGCCAGCCCCTCGTTTTATTAAATCAAAATATATGTCAAATCCGCGTACAATATGTAAACTCAAACCACAATACATCTAAACCCATGACGAGATAAAACAGTTCTTAAACAGAAATATATAACATCAGACACACTTTCGCAAACGAAAGCATGGAACTTGAAGACGATCCATATTAACACATCCCCGCACCTCACGTGGTAATTCTGAGAACGAATTATATCGAATATCACGTTGCAAATCACACCCCACATTAGCCAACCTGTCCGCCGGTTGATTTGCTTCTCGGTTCATTCTTTTGTGTTTCTTTTTCTCAAGCAACACATCTTTCTCCCCCTTTCATTTTATTTTTCTCCCCCTTACATGTTCATTTTTATAACTTATACTTATGTTTATTTTTCTCCCCCTTAGAATATCTCTCACCTTTTGGCATCAATCAAAATAAGAACAGTAAAACAAATAAAACTAATGGTCATCTTTTTGTGATATTTTTCTCTCCCTTTTTGAACAACATACAATGTGAGGGAAATATCAACTAATCATAGGACTACCTTTCTACTCCTTGCAACCTAATGGGTGGCTAGGCATGATAAAAATGGTTAAGTACATTAAATTTTGTAAAAATTTGGACAGAGTTTCCTTTGTTTATAGATTGATACCACCTGTCAACAACCCAACACAAGCCACAAAAAATGCACAACATAATATATTTCAAGATTTGCAATTAAACGATGTCACCATTTTGCACAATAGAACATAATCATCATTTTACACTTGTTCCATAATATCACACAAATGAAGAGTATACACATTGTTATGCCTATAGTCGGTAAGAATGATTTTACCATCTATTGGAACAATAACTACACATTTTTCACATTTTAAACAATACATCAAGATATTTATCACATATTTGACTTATACTAATTTCAAGTCATCAATCAAAAGCACATTCTCAATCACATTGTTATTATTATTGGCTACATTGCCAACACCAATTATTTTTCCCTTTTTCTCACTTCCAAGAGTAACATGTCCTTTATTTCTTATTTCCAAATTATTAAGCAATAAGGAATTGCCGGTCATGTGTCTTGAGCCTCTACTATCAAGGGACCATTTTATATCCGAGATTGTAATTTTTTTTAAACGTACTTACATTCAAGAATCAATATGTGACTTTAAGCACTTAAGTTTTCATAGCATTGATATCTTTTCTTATCCATGTTTTTAATCCATTTTCAACTTCCATTCTTGCAAAGCATTTTCTTGAGATGTGTCCCTTTTTACAACAATAATCGCATATTACATGGTATTTAAAAGAATGTGAAGTCCTATAATAAGGATAAGGTCAAGCATTGTTAATCCTAGGTTCAAATTTATACCTTTCATATCCATATCTTTGGTTATGTGTGTTATGCATTCCATACCTATAGTGTTGGTGAGGTCTATTTTTAAAGTTCTCTACTTATTTTTCATGATTATGGGATTTATGAGTAGTTTTCATAGGTTTGGAGGTAGAGCTTTGACCTACCTCATGAGAATATCCTAATCCAAATTTAATATTTCCCATTCTTTGATTTCCTAACAGTTTTTCTAAATTCTCCTTGCCTTGTGTGAATTTAGCTAAACAATCACTAAGGTCTTCAATTCTTTTTCTTAATCCTATATGTTCTACCTTAACTTCATCATATTTCTTAACTTCTTCCATAACCTTGTTGCTTTCTATTGTTAACTTTTCATTTTTAGCTTTTAATGTACAGTTTTCTTTTACTACACAATCATGCTTAATGACTAACTCTTGATTATATGTAATGATTTCTTCTATTTTTTCCTTAAGCTTCTTGTTTTGAATCTTGGATTTTTTTAACTCATCCACTAGCCTAGCAATGTACAGCTCAAGTTCATCTTGATCATTGCAATTATCATCATCATCATCACTAGAAGAAGTACTTACCTCATGGTCTTCAAATCCCATAAAGCACATGTTAGCAACTCCTTCTTCTTCTCCTTTGGTTTCCTCTTCGGATTGATCATCATCCCATATGACTTTGAGGCTTCTTCCTTTGCCTTTCTTGTCATGTTTAAACTCTTTCTTTCTTCTTGGACAATCTGCAATAAAATGACCAAGTGGATTACATTCAAAGCATTTGTTAATTTTGGATGTTTCTCCCTTTTCTTTCATCCAATCTTTGCTTCTAAAATTCTTCCTTTATGAAACTTGTTTCTTCTACTTTGGATCATCCTAGAAAGTTTTCTAGTGAGAAATGCAAGATCATCATCATCTTGTTCATTTATATCTTCCTTATCATCATTCTCATTTTTTGACATTTTAAGGGCTATGTTCTTTCTAGCCTTAGTGTCTTCTTCTTTTTGAGTTTTTAACTTGATTTTCAGCTCATATGACATAAGAGAACTAATTAGTTGATCTATGGGTAGTTCTCTTATATTTTTTGCTTCTTCAATGGCTATAAATTTTGACTCCCATTCATTAGGTAATGAATTTAAGATCTTTCTATTTTGCTCATCTAAGGAATAGATTTTTCCTAAGTTTTCCAAGTCTTTTATTATGCTATTGAATCTACAAAACATTTCATCTATAGACTCATAACTACCCATTTTAAAGCTTTCATATTGTGTTACTAACAATGATTTCTTTTCCTCCTTAACATCTTCGGTTCCGTCATGAATTTCCCTAAGTTTCTTCCAAATGTCATGTGCATTTTTACATCCCTTAACTCTACTTGACTCATTAACATCTAGGGAGTTGTATAAGGCATTTGTGGCCTTGGCATTCAAAGTAAGATTTCTCCTATCAGTTTCATTAAGTTCACTCATCTTCTTTACTCTAGTTTCATTCCCTATAGTGATTTCAGCCTTGTAAGGTCATTTCTCTACAATATACCACATCTCAATATCAATGGATTTGAGATAGATTTCTATTCTATCTCTCCAACTGTTGTAGTTGGTTCTATTAAACATTGGAGGCCTAGAGATAGATTGTCCCTCCATAAATATAGCATTGTTTGTTGCCATAATCTTTACTCTAAGGTTGTTAAGCCTAAGAAAATAGAGACCAAGCTCTAATACCAATTGTTAGCTCTAAAGGCAACCTAAGAGGGGGGAGGGGTGAATTAGGTTTCTAAAAATTAAGTATACCAATCAACACAAATTCAACAACAATGAGTGAGTAGTGTGACTTGCAACAAGTGTAATATCAAATAATGTTAAACTTGATATTCCAGAAACACAATGAATCAATACTCCAATTCAATTGCAGTATATCAAAGCATGAACAAGATGAAATAAGAGTAAAAACTGAAAGTAGTAAAGAGCAATAGCACAATCGATTAATAGTGGTTCAAACCTCCCCCTTGGAGCACTCTACATCCACTACCTAAGTTTCCCAACTTAGGATTTCAAACCTCTTCACTATGAACTGATCTCCTTTCAGTGGTGAGGTCAAAAGAACCACTTATACAACCAACCAAGGTTCAACCTTCTCACTAGCTATCCCAAGCTATGAGTTCTAGGTTTTTACTCTCACTTGAGAAACCTTTTACAATAACTCACAATGTTAGTTTAAGAATGAAATAGCAACCCTCAATCAGGGTGAATAAGATAATTTGAAGCTCACAATATCATTCCTATAATGAAAATTACAACTCAAACTATATAGCTCAAGAATGAAATGAAGAACTCAAAGAAGGCTCAAGAATTTTGAACTTTTGTTTCTTGATGATTCAAAGTAAAATTGAAAGAGTTGTAGAGAGTAATTTTCAAGTATAAAGCTCAGGGAATGTCATCTGTTATCTTGACTAAAATTCATGTTTAGCTTGTATTTAAACTGTCTCAAAAGATGACAAAAAAAGGTATATATTTGACAGTTCAAAAACTAGCCGTTATGTAGAGAGTGCCAGTTTCGAACGGGTATTTCGGACCCTCTTGTCGTCCGAACCAATTTTTTAGCAAACATGTCAAAACCTGTCACGACAGTTTCGGACGGCCGAAACTCCAAGGAGGCGTCCGAACCTACGTTTCAGATGGCCGAAACTCCCCTGCACCGTTCGAAACTATGCTTAGGGCGTCCGATCCTATTTGTTTTCACCAAAATTTTGGACGATCACTTAAAAGGAGGAGGCGTCCCAACCTATCTTTCGGACGGCAGAAACTATGCTTAGGGCGTCCGATCCTATTTGTTTTCAGTTTTTTTTCAATTTTCGTTTTTCAAATCATTTGTGCTACTCTTTATGACTTTGTGCAAGTGTGTTTCTTACTTTTACTACTTCTTTGAAGCTCATTTTAAGACTAAAAATATTTTGAAATCATTTTTACTTCAGCCTTAAAAGAGTAAATCAACTTCTTGAGCTAATTACACAAAATAGGGTTTAGGGTTGGGGAAATAACTTAAGTTACCAAACTTCCATATCTTTTGCACTTCCAATTCTTTCTTCATTTGATAAAGCTCCGTGTTTGGCTTCTTTGTATATCTATCACATTGAAATACTTGTTGAACCATTAGCATAAACATAATTATTTGTTAAACATCAAAATAAGTGAGGTTAAGACCATAGGTCTCACAAATTTAACAAAAAATTTCAAAGAGAACCGCTAAAATTAATAAAATGACTACTAGTATGTCACTTTTCACATATGAACGGACAAATTAAAATAAAAAAAATTAATGACCAAACTTATAGGATCTAAAAAGTTTAGTGGCTCTAAGATAGTTTACCCAATTTATTTTGGCAAATGGGGATGTATACAAATCTTCAATTCCATACAACTGAAACTGAAATTCTATTAAAGGGTTTAGGATGGCAATGGGTTTTCCTGTGCCACTTTTTGTGTGCCACTTTTTGAGAAGATAACACGTGTACAATGACTTATCCTTTAGCGCTCGTTTGATTGGCAGGTAATTTGAGTTGGAAAAGTAATTTTTTTCCTAATTACTATATTCCTATGTTTATTTCAAATTGGGAAAGTAATTATATTATTAACTATTAAATTTTTACGTTTGTTTTGTCCTAGGAAGGTAAAAAGAATTCTGAACTAAAGAAAATAAATACAAGATTTCAGGATTGTGAATCCTATTTAAAAGTTGGTATTGTGTTTACTTTCCTGAGGATTTTAATTATATGACTCTTTTTATGTTTATTATTTATATTTTGAGTTTCATATATTTCTTATGGTAAATTATAAATCATTTGGTTAAATAATTTTATATTTTTATTTTTTAGTTTGATATTTTTTATTGAATTTCTTATCTAACTAAAATTGAAATTGTAGTACTTTTTAAATTGCTTCATATTGAGTTTTAAGGTAATTCAATATAAAAAGAGTTAATTAGATGGATGTCATGTTATTTTTTTTACTTTTATTTTTTATTAAAATTATTAACATAATCAATGTTTTATGTTTTGTTTAAAAACTTCATAATTGTATTTATATTGCTTTAGACTTTCTCTTTCATTTTTTTACTTAATTATTTTTCATATACGCTATATCTCCAATACTTATTGTTTGATAAATTTTGGTTATTTTTATTTACATTAATTTGTATATTTGTTTTCCATTTATTTAATAAACTATTATTTTTTAGTAATATTAATAAATATAATTTATGGAAAAAAAGGTTATCCAACTTTTTTCAAATCTTGGTTTTGGTTACTCAATTAAATTGGTTGAAAACATCATTGAACTTTCTAAATATACATATTTAGGTCATTCCGTCAATGAAGTGTATTATATTTTTAAAAAGCTATTAAATTGAAGGGTATTTATGTCTTTTCAATAAATTAGGGCAAAATTATTTCGTTCCTCTTTTACTCATCTTCTTTCTTCTCCCTTTCTCACTTTTTGACTGGAAGCTCTTTCTCACCAGAAATTGCAACAATCCACAATTATCTGGGTTTAAAAAAAATTCAATCAAAATCTTAATTATTAGTTAATTATCATTCAGAGACAACAAGACAGTTTTGATTGAATTCAATCAAAATCCCAATTTAATGAGTAATTATCATTTTTCTCTAACTTCATTATAAAACACTTACCCTGCATAGGACAATAAAAATTGATAGGAAATAACATCAATAAAATCGTAATGTTGAAACTGCTATTATAATAGCCAAAACACTAGAAATTAATGCATAAATAATAGAAAACTCTTATTAACAACAACGAAAGATCAAGGTTAGATACGGGTGTCCTAGTGAGTTGGAACACTAGATATGACATCGATAATAAAAGCAATAATTGACAGTATTAAAATACAAAAAGTAAAGAGACAGGAGGTTAGTAACACAATTTGGTAATTGCCTACGTCTGCAGGGCCACGCCCAGATAAAAACAATCCACTAGATTATCAAAGTTACAAGACACTCAGACTAACACAAAGTAAGACTCCCTCTTTCTTTGTCACCGCCTCTTCCTAACTACAAAGTGAATCTGTTTAGCGAGCTCCCCGCGACTTTGAGCGATTCTTCTAAGAATCTCTAAGAGACAAGATTCTCTTGTCAATGGTGACTCCTCCCAGAATCCGTGTTATGGCAAGATCCACGATCAGAACTCTCCCAAGCTCCTGGCAGCCTCCTCCTGAGACTGGATTTCAACAAAGAATACAATGAATGCACATTCAATACTTTTGCATTAAGATGCGAACAGTCAACACACTTAATCAAAGAATTCCAACCAAGAAGTGTGTTCACAGTCTTACAATGACCGAAAGAATAAACAATTCTCCACACATGAAATCTTGTGGTTGGAAAGATTATATAGAGCACACAAAATCTTTCTATATTTATCTCCAACATTGTTTCCAAATAAATCGCATAGAAAGATGGAAACTATGTGCTTCCCATGCTTATCTGATAGCAATCCATCCACATCCTTGGTGCCAAAGCCGAGCTTACATGATCCTTTGATGAATCTTGATGGACCAATGACAAGATCAAGGAGCAAAAGGATGAAAGAAGCATTGCACACTTTGTTGTCATCACACATTGGAGATTTGGAGGCCGAGACTTGCACATCTTCTCAACATGGAGTTCTTTTGCATGTTTCTTACATAACAATTCATGAAGATGTTCCTCAAAGTTCTACATTGGAGCTTAAGGAAACTCGACCTTGAAGAAGCTTGCAAAGGCCGAGAGTTGAAGTCCAATGAAAGGCGTGTCCCTGGGCTTTCATATGGATCACGCCCTTATTTAGATATTAGGGTTTTATTTTGTTAATAATTAATTAAGTCCAAAACACTTAATGTGGGATTTAATTAATTGGTTGTTAATAAGTTGTTTGGCCCAATTATCTTACATGATAAAGGCAAGCAATAGTTTAGGAAACAAGGAAGCAAAAACGTGTTTTTCTTCTTCATTAAAAACCGTGTCATCTAATCCTTTTCTAACTTGGATTAGTTAGTTAGTTAGTTAGCTAAGAAGTCAAGTTGTATTTTGCAACTACTAGTGTTTTATTTCCTTTATGAATTAAGCATGGCCGAAACTCTTCTCTATATAAAGAGAAATCCTTTGTAACGTTTTCATATGAAGTTGATGAATGAAAGTTTTAGCTTTGCTGAAATTAGAATTAACACTTTGTGTTGTTCAAGCCTTGGAGAATTATTTAATTGTCCATTGTAGCAAATTACCTTTAGCGTGACCTTTAGGTGATTTCACCATTGTTCTTTATTTAAAGAGCAGGCCTAATTAACTTGTTTAACTAATTGAATTTTCATAGGTTAAATTAAGTTTATTAGTAATAAAACGTGGGGTTTTGATTTACTCAATTCTTGGCGTTTTTCCCTTGAATTTCATCCACCCGATTTCTTGCTTGTTTGTGTTCTTGGTTGTGGATTATCTTGATAGTGCAGCACGGTCCTTAGCTTGTGTGTAGAGATCGAATTTGGTCCAGGAGTTGGAGCCTCGGCCAACCATTCGCATCAATTGGTATCAGAGCACAAGTTGTTGCCCAAAAATTTCAGGTTAATCCGTCTAAATTTCTTCCGCATTGTTGCTGTTTTGTTCGTGTCTTTTCTGCCCGTATTTTGCGTCAATTTTCTGCAATTTTTATTGCATCTTTCTTGCTGTTATTTGGTGTCCTTCTTGCTGTCCAAGGTCGTCTCATAATCATCCATTAAAATAACCAAAATCGCATGCAACATATTGCACACAATCTGCCCGAATTGAATCTCATCTTGTTTTGCGTCTTTAGTGTCTTTGTGTGTTGTTTCTTGTTGCGTTTTCTTGCTATTTTTCGTGTCTAAGTTCTGCATTGTTTTGTCATCATCATATTGTGGGATTCCTTGTGTTTTCCTTGCTGTTTTCACGTCAAAAACATTGCTAGGGTTTTGTGTCAAACTAGGGTTTTTTAAGACTTGGGTTTCTCGGTCAAGTTATCATAACTTGCTTGATTCTTATCCGTTTCTTGATTTTCTTTTTGTGTTAGTTTCTTTATCTCATTCTTGTCATAGTGTGTTTTGATCAAACTTTTGCTCCACTCGAAAAAGATAAGTTCTTGATAGCTTTCTTGAACTTCTTGATTTTCTTGAAAATTCAAAGTGGTCAAAATTGAATTCTTGAGTTGGAATCTTAATCTTTGTCTCGGATCTTGAAAGTTTTGCTAAAGTGGCACATTCAAATTCTTTTTCCTTGGTGAGTTATTAAAATTTGATAATTTTAAGGTTGTTAAGGTTAAGACAAGAAGACAAAACATTCTTAAACCTAAGTCCTAGGTTGTTGTCTTCAAAACCTTAAACCTAAGTACTTTGTACTAGGTTCTTGTCCTAAAACCTTAAACCTAGTATCTTTTTGTTTTGTCCAAGGTTTGTGTCCAAACCTTAAAAGTTTGTCTTTGTCTTAGGTTGTCCGAATTTCAAAAAAAAAAAAAAAAAAAAGAGGCCATATAAAAAAAAAGAGCCAAATCAAAAAAAAAAAGAGGCCGTATATTAAAAAAAAAAAGGGCCCAATACAAAAATATATATATATATATATATATAATTTCGGACTTTTTAATTTCTGTTATTTATTTTCAGTTTATTATTTAATTTTATTTAATATTTTTTTTAAGAACATATTGTTCTTAAGTTGTTGCTTGAAAACCACCTTGGATTAAAAGTGCCATAACTTTTTCAATACAACTCGGAATTAGTTGATTCAAAAACCAATCTTTTCATCTTTAAACCTAGTTTCTGAATCTCTTAGTTTCTGGTGGTAAATCAAATTGTAATCCACACGTGTTCTAAACCTCTTGACGTGATTTTTCTTTGTTGATTCTCTTGATTTTCTTGTGAAAATTTGTGTGTGGAACTTGTTGATTGAGACTTTGCTATTAAAATAATTGAACTTGGTGAGTCTTAATAGTCCCAACACATTCATTAATTGAGAGTTTTAGCTAGGGTAAACAAGAGAGAACACTACCTAAATAGAGAGGAGAGTACCTACTACCCAATAGTGAGGAATCCGAGAGGTATATATACATATATATTCTTGTGTTTTCTTTACTAACCTTGCAGGTACCATGGAGGAAAGTGATAGAACTCCTAGAGGTTCTAAACCTATAACCGATGCTCAACAAAAGTTTGCTAATGAAGTACTTTTTGATATGCTTCAAAAGATCAACATTCGACTTGACAACATAGAGTCTTCCACTAAAAGCTCAACCTCAAGAAAGCTTAAGTATGATGATCATGATGAATCCGATGATGATAATGAGGAGGGGGAGGATAATGCGAGCTCTTCTAAAGGTGATAAGTCCAAAGTTTCCATTGAATCTGTTAAACTCACTATCTCTACTTTTCATGGCAAATCAGATCCGAAAGCTTTCTTTGATTGGGTTCGTGAATTAGAACACTTCTTTGAAGGAAATTCAGTCCCCGAGAAAAGGCAATACCGAATTGCTTTTATGCACCTTAAAGATTATGCTAGTCTTTGGTGGGATGAAGTGGTTCGAACTAGAAGACAAGATGGTGAAAATCCAGTCAAGACTTGGACTCAAATGAAAACAATCATGAGGAAAAAGTATGTTCCCTCACATTATAATAGAGAGCTCAACCGAAAATTGCATTCCCTTGCTCAAGGAAGTTGAACAGTTGAAGATTACTATCATGAGATGGAAGCTTTGATGATAAAAGCCAATATTCAAGAGGATCCCGACACAACCATTGAAAGGTTGCTTAGAGGTATGAATTCCGAATTGGCTTATCAAGTTGATCTTTAAAGTTACATTGATATTGATGAACTTGTTCACAAAGCTATCAAAATTGAGAAGCATATGAAGGGTAAAGGTCGAAATTTCCAACAACCATTGCCGCCTTGGAGGAGAGATCAAAAGCCGACTTTCACACCTCCACCAAAGCCGAAAGTTTTCAACCAAAATCAGCCTTCAAACACTTCAAATAATGCTCCCAAAACAGGCCGCCAACTTGCTGAATCTTCAGCCAAAGCAACGCCCAAACCGAATGAGAGATTGAGGGACATTAGATGTTACAAGTGTCAAGGTTATGGCCATTATTAAAGTGACTGCCCAACCAGAAAATTAATGATAATCCGTGATAATGGAGAGGTTGAAAGTGATGAAGAATGTGCCAACATGCCACCACTTGAAGAGAAGTACCAAAGTGATGATGATAGTGAAGATCTTACTTATGATGTTGGTGAATTCTCTTTGGTTACTCGCTGAGTCTTAAGTGCACAACCACTAGTTGAAGATGATTTGTCTCAAAGGGAGAACATATTTCACGCTAGATGCATGGTTCAAGGTAAGATTTATAGCTTGATTATTGATAGTGGAAGTTGTACAAATGTGGCAAGCACATTATTTGTTAAGAAGCTTAACTTGACTTGCATGAAACATCCAAATCCATATAAGCTTCAATGGCTTAATAACACTGCCGAGAGTAAGGTGACTAAACAAGTTACATTTTCTATGACCATTGGAAAGTATGTTGATGATATTGTGTGTGATGTTGTACCAATGGAAGCTAGTCACATATTACTTGGTCGTCCATGGCAATTTGATCGAGATGTTACATATCATGCAAAGAAGAATTATTATTCTTTTGATTATCATGGCCGAAAGTACAATCTTAGGGCTTTGAGTCCGAGCCAAGCTTTTGAAGATCAATCAAGGATTGTGCAATCTTGCCATGAGATGGAAGTAAAGGAGAAGAAAGAACAAGATGATAAAAAGAATGTAACTAGTGTAGGCCGAAACATTGATTCTAAATCTTGTAATAGCCGAAATAGTGTTTCTTCAAAGTCTTGTTATTTTGCTTCTAAGAGTGATGTAAAGAGAGCAATACTAGATAGGCAATCATTGTACTTGATGATCCGCAAGGATGTTGTACTTATTGTTGATAGTGATCACCTTGCTTCTTTGCCTAGTGTTGTTTTGTCTCTTTTGCAGGAATTTAGTGATGTTTTCCCGAGGATCTACCTATTGGATTGCCGCCCATAAGTGGGATTGAACATCAAATTGATTTCATTCCTGGTGCACAAATTCTAAATCGTCCAGCATTAGAGCAAATCCTGAGGAAACAAAGGAGATTCAACGTCAAGTGGATGAACTCCTTGACAAAGGTATTGTGCGTGAATCTCTAAGTCCTTGTTCTGTCCCAGTTATATTAGTACCTAAAAAGAATGAATCTTGGAGAATGTGTGTTGATTGTCGTGCCATAAACAAAATCACCATTAAGTATAGACATCCAATTCCTAGATTATATGATATGCTTGATGAATTGTATGGTTCTTGTATTTTCACCAAGATTGATTTAAAGAGTGGCTACTATCAAATTAGAATGAGAGAAGGTGATGAATGGAAAACAGCCTTTAAAACAAAGTATGGATTGTATGAATGGTTAGTCATGCCTTTTGGTCTAACTAATGCACCTAGTACTTTTATGAGGCTCATGAATCACGTTTTTAGGTCTTTCATTGGTAAGTTTGTTGTGGTCTATTTTGATGACATCCTTATTTATAGCAAATCACTTGATGAACATGTTGATCATTTAAAGAAAGTGTTTGTTATATTGCGTGAGAACAGATTGTATGCTAACCTTAAAAAGTGTTCTTTTTGCATGGAATCAATTGTCTTTTTGGGTTATGTTGTTAGTTCTCAAGGTATTTCTGTTGATGAGTCAAAAGTCAAGGCTATTGAGGAGTGGCTGAGACCTAAGAATGCTAGTGAAGTTAGGAGTTTTCATGGTTTAGCAAGTTTTTATAGAAGGTTTGTTAAAGACTTTAGTTCTATAGTTGCACCTTTGAATGAACTTGTTAAAAAGAACATTGCTTTTGAATGGAAAGATGAGCATGAGAACGCCTTCACTAAGTTAAAGTATATGTTGACTCACGCCCCTTTACTTGCATTGTCTAATTTTCATAAAGCTTTTGAGATACACTGTGATGCCTCCGGGATTGGTATTGGAGCTGTTTTGATGCAGGAATCAAGGCCCGTGGCTTACTTTAATGAAAAGCTTAATGGGGCAGCTTTAAAGTATGCAACTTATGACAAGGAGTTGTATGCTTTGGTAAAATCATTACAGGTTTGGCAACATTACTTATGGCCTAAAGAGTTTATAATTCATTCTGATCATGAAAGCCTTAAATTCTTGAAGACTCAAGGTAAGTTGAATAAGAGGCATGTTAAATGGTTGGAATTTATTGAAACTTTTCCATATGTGATTAAGTATAAATCTGGTCAAGAAAACATTGTAGCTGATGCATTGTCTAGGCGTTATTCTTTATTCACCTATATGCATGCTAAGTTACTTGGATTTGAATTGATAAAAGATTTGTACAAAGATGACAATGATTTCAAAGCCGCCTATGATGATTGTGTTTCAAAGCCGAATGGTGACTATTTCTTGCGTGATGGTTTCTTGTTTCGAAAGGATAAATTGTGCATACCCCTTTGTTCCATTCGTGAGTTACTTGTTAAGGAAACCCATGGGGGAGGGTTAATGGGGCATTTTGGGATTGCTAAAACACTTACTGTTTTGAATGAACACTTTTATTGGCCTAACATGATTAAAGATGTGAAAAGTGTTTGTGATAAATGTATTGTGTGTAAACAAGCCAAATCGAAAATTTTGCCTTATGGATTGTATACACCTTTGCCTGTTCCTATTCATCCTTGGGTTGATATCTCTATGGATTTTGTTTTAGGATTGCCTAAATCACGCAATGGTAAAGATAGCATATTTGTAGTAGTGGATCGATTTAGTAAAATGGCACATTTTATTGCATGTTCCAAAACTAATGATGCTACACATATTGCTGACTTGTTCTTTAAGGAGATTGTTAGATTGCATGGCATTCCACAAAGTATTGTTAGTGATAGAGATGTTAAGTTCTTGTCTCACTTTTGGCGTACTTTATGGAATAAGTTAGGCACTAAGTTGTTGTTTTCTACTGTTGCACATCCGCAAACTGATGGACAAACTGAAGTAGTTAACCGCACTTTATCTACCTTGCTTCGAGCCATCATCCAAAGAAACTTAAAGAATTGGGAAACTTGTCTTCCACATATTGAGTTTGCTTACAATAGAACTTTTCATAGTTCGACATCTTGTTCACCATTTGAGATTGTATATGGTTTCAATCCTTTGACTCCACTTGATATTTTGCCTTTGCCTATTAATGAGTTTGTTAATGTTGAAGGTAAAAAGAAAGTTGAATTTATTAAGGGGTTACATGAGAGGGTTCGAAATACTATTGAAAGGAGGAATGAACAATATGCACAGCAAGCCAATAAAGGAAGGAAGAGAGTGATTTTCGAACCTGATGATTGGGTTTGGATTCACTTGAGGAAGGAAAGGTTTCGTGACAAGAGGAAATCTAAACTTCATCCTAGAGGAGATGGTCCTTTTCGAATTTTGGAAAGGATAGGAGATAATGCTTATAAAGTCGAGCTTCCAAGTGAGTATGGTAATGTTTCATCTACATTCAATGTTTCTGATTTATCTTTGTTTGATGTAGGTGATTCGAGGACGAATCTTTTCGAGAAGGGAGGGAATGATAGCAATCCATCCACATCCTTGGTGCCAAAGCCGAGCTTACATGATCCTTTGATGAATCTTGATGGACCAATGACAAGATCAAGGAGCAAAAGGATGAAAGAAGCATTGCACACTTTGTTGTCATCATACATTGGAGATTTGGAGGCCGAGACTTGCACAACTTCTCAACATGGAGTTCTTTTGCACGTTTCTTACATAACAATTCATGAAAATGTTCCTCAAAGTTCTACATTGGAGCTTAAGTAAATTCCACCTTGAAGAAGCTTGCAAAGGCTAAGAGTTGAAGTCCAATGAAAGGCGTGTCCTTGGGCTTTCATATGGATCACGCCCTTATTTAGATATTAGTGTTTTATTTTGTTGATAATTAATTAAGTCCAAAACACTTAATGTGGGCTTTAATTAATTGGTTGTTAATAAGTTATTTGGCCCAATTATCTTACATGATAAAGGCAAGCAATAGTTTAGGAAACAAGGAAGCAAAAACGTGTTTTGCTTCTTCATTAAAAACCGTGTCATCTAATCCTTTTCTAGCTTGGATTAGTTAGTTAGTTAGTTAGCTAAGAAGTCAAGTTGTATTTTGCAACTACTAGGGTTTTATTTCCTTTATGCATTAAGCATGGCCGAAACTCTTCTCTATATAAAGAGAAATCCTTTGTAACGTTTTCATATGAAGTTGATGAATGAAAGTTTTAGCTTTGCTGAAATTAGAATTAACACTTTGTGTTGTTCAAGCCTTGGAGAATTATTTAATTGTCCATTGTAGCAAATTACCTTTAGCGTGACCTTTAGGTGATTTCACCATTGTTCTTTATTTAAAGAGCAGGCCTAATTAACTTGTTTAACTAATTGAATTTTCATAGGTTAAATTAAGTTCATTAGTAATAAAACGTGGGGTTTTGATTTACTCAATTCTTGGCGTTTTTCCCTTGAATTCCATCCACCCGATTTCTTGCTTGTTTGTGTTCTTGGTCGTGGATTATCTTGATAGTGCAGCACGGTCCTTAGCTTGTGTGTGGAGATCGAATTTGGTCCAGGAGTTGGAGCCTCGGCCAACCATTCGCATCATTATCAATTCCAAAGATAGTTCTCCAAAGATAATCACCAAGAATACCAAAATAAGCACAAAAAATATCAAGATAACTTAATATCAAAATCAACCTTCCTAGCATAGATTGATTTAATTGATTTATGCAGCCAATCACGATCTTTCCCGATTTGCCAAAAAATCAATGCCAACTAATAAAAATAAATGCCAACTCATCTTACGCATTGACAATCTCCCCTTTTGGCATTTTTTGACAAAATCCAAACTTCCCTTGTATGTTGGATGGAAGTTGACTGAAACTCCCCCTGAACAGGAACTTTCACAAGAAACATCTTGACACAAGGACATTGTGCATGACAGAGCAAAAGACATCAATATCCCAGAATACAATTATTTAAGGGATTACAAAATAAATATCCAAAATACTCCCTCTTTTTGCCACAAAAGGACAAAAGGGCATAAAACAACAATAAATCAAAAGATATTGTCTTAATCAAAACACTATAAAAATATTAGAGCAATTTCATGCAGAATTATCATCATCATAAGGCACTTGACCAACTGAGTTTGCTAGCAAATGAACACCAACAGCTTCTCCTGGAGCAGCTTCATCTTTCTAGCAACAAACCCACTAGATTGGGCGCTGAAAGGATCCTGAATGTCAGTAACACTAGGAGTGACAATAGAAGTACCCTCACCAAAACGAGCAGAAGGAACAGGAGTTCTTATCACAATCATTTCCTCATCAGGATCAGAGTCAGTAGTTTCTTCAACAATAGGATTTTTGGGCTCCATATCTGATTCTGCCAAATAGAAGGTAGGTTTTGAGGAATACCTGCTGTAACATCTCGAGTGACATCAGGTGGAACATCTGAAGAGCAAGCAACATCATCCGCTACAGTTTCAATCTTTGCATCAAAATGCTTCTTCCTTTCAGCTGCCTCAGCAGCAACGTCTCTAACCGTCTTTACAGCTACAAGGTCATCAAGAAATGAAGAGACTTCTTTCATTCTCTTCTCAATATCAGACTGCTGAGCAATCAGAGACTTCAGTTCATCTTTCAGCATCTTAATAGTGCGCGATAGTTAGACCAAATTTCCAAGCTCTTCGTTGTCTAAGTCAAAAAAATCCTCCATATCATTGATGTGATCACCCTTCAGTAGATTGTAACTAATTCTGATCTCTTTCTTGTTTATCTCCAGAATTTCTCTTGCTCGAATCACAGAATGTTGTGAGGAGAGAATGCCATATGTCAAACACATAAAAAAATATGTTATCCTTTCATTCTTACAATCTGCATAATTAACAATTTGATCAATTAGAAACTGTCCTATATCAAATTCAATAAAATTCCCAATCTTGAACAATAGAGTAGCTATAGCAGTGGAAAGCCAATTCCTCATGGAAATCTTATGCCGAATTGCATACTTAACGGAGAGTTGAGACGTAGAAAAGTCCTTCCTTCTAGGCCATACTCGTCTGACACCACCTGTGATATTAGTAATGATCTTACTTTAATCAGGGGTGAACTCCTCAACATTAGCTCAATGACTGCCTAGGTTAGTGATTATAACATCTGGGGAAAATTCAAACTGATGACCTCTTACAAACACATGCCGACAATCAGGATGCTCAAAATCCTTCACATTAGGATCTAAATTGCAATAAAATTCCTGTACAACTCTCATAACATATGGATTTAAACCCCTAAAAGTTCTTCCCAATTCTTGACCAACAAGTTGATTCACAAGTTTTCTATAGTCCTTAAAATCACCTTCATGAATATTTCTTTCACCCCAAATATTCCTTTTAGATACTTTATTTCAGAGACCAGCATTATATTCAGACTTGAAATCATCCAAATTAACAGAAGGAACTGATGACTTACTTGTAGTGGCAGAAGACTTGCCCTTTGACATTGATTTGGAGTGAGTAACTCGCTGAGACTTAGAGGCAGGATTTTCTTTATGTTGCTTTGCCTTGGGTGACTTAACAAGTTCTGGATCAGAGAGGTCCTGAACATTATCATCAGAGGAAACATCATCTCTAACATCTTCCTCACCAAACCATACATTATCAGATGATTCTTTGTCAACAATCCGAAACCTTTTTCTCTTAGGTTCTATGGAAACCTTAGAAGCATCGGGTGCTTTAGGAGGAGCAGCACCTGTTTTGAAAGGATCACCACTAGTTTGTTCGAATCTTGTTCTCACTCCTGAAGGATCTATTGATTGAATTGGAGTGACCATCACAGCTTTTGGAGACATATCACTCTCAGAATCTGAAGACTTCTCTTGTGAATAAGAGGAACTCCCATTTTCCCTTGATGAATTTAGAGAAGTAGGAGTGACAACAATATGAACTCCATCATCATCTACAGTTTCTACTACCATTCTAACCCGAGATAAAGATTTTGACTGAGACAACTTTGAGATATGGGACTACTTGACTTGATTGAACTTCCAGAACTGTCGATTATGCTTGAAATAAGGAAAGTGACTGAGATGTATCCAACAATTTGAGAAGAAGAAACTCAAGAGACCAAAACCCTTGGAATAGCTGAGAGAGAGATAATGGCCGAAATAATTGCAGTCAGATTTTGCGTGAAAGAGTAACTCTCCAACTCCTCAATTTCAGCCAAAAATCTCCAAAGCTCCACGTGTCACTTGAAGAGCTGAAGACCAAAATTCATAAGAAGAAATCCACAACTACAAAGCAGCCTAAAAACACGAGACGGGAAAATAGAAAAAAAACAACTATTCTACTATTTTTTGTTTTGTTTTTCATTTTTTATATATTACTGTAAATAAAAAAACTTACAACATTAGAGAACCTCTTCACATGACACAAAGGCCTAGTGCAGACCTTAGTTCTTCAAATCTCGCTTCATCTAAAGCTTTGGTGAAAATATCAGCAATTTGTTTTTCTATCACCATATGTTCCAAAGTAATAACCTTGTCCTCCACAAGGGATCTAATGAAATAATGTCGAATATCAATATGTTTTATCCGAGAATGCTGAACCGGATTCTTAGAGATATTGATTGCACTCATATTGTCACAATAGAGTGTCATAACATTCTGCGTGACACCATAGTCTTTTAGCATTTGCTTCATCTAGAGAAGCTGTGTACAACAAATACCAGCTGCAATGTATTCTGCCTCGGTATTAGAAAGAGAAATAGAGTTTTGCTTCTTACTGAACCATGATACCAAGTTGTTTCCCAAGTAAAAACATCCACCAAAAGAACTTTTTCGATCATCTGAACTTCCAGTCCAGTAAACATCACAATATCCAACTAAATTGGTATTTGTATTAAATGAATACTTGATCCCATAGTCAGTTGTCCTGTTAATATACTTGAGAATTCGCTTTACTGACACCATGTGTGACTCTCTAGGATTTGCTTGAAATTGGGCAGATAAACCAACGCTGTAGCAGATATCTAGGCGACTAGCTGTGAAGTACAAGAGACTACCAATCATACTTCTGTATAGACTTGCATCAATAGGAATCCCTTTCTCATCTTTGGATATCTTCTCATGGGTTCCAATGGGTGTTCTTGAACAAGCATTCTCCAACTCAAATTTCTTCAACAAATTCTTGGCATACTTGCTTTGAGAAATGAAAATCCCGTCAATTCGTTGCTGAATCTGAAGTCCAAGGAAATAATTAAGCTTACCAACCATACTCATCTCAAATTCCTCAGTTATTTGAGCAACAAATTCATCCACCATCTCCTGTAACACAGAGCCAAACACTATGTCATCAACATATATTTGAGCGACTAAAAATTGACCTTTAGCACGGCAAATGAAAAGGGTTTTATCTATTTCCCCTCGCTCATATCCCTTTGTCAATAAATACTACGTCAGCCTTTCATACCATGCTCGACGAGCTTGTTTGAGTCCGTATAACGCCTTCTTCAACTTGTAGAGATATTCGCGATGATGAGGGTCTTTAAATCCCTTTGGTTGAGCAACATACACCTCTTCATTAAGAAGACCATTGAGGAAAGCACTTTTCACGTCTATTTGATACAACTTGAACTGCAAAACACATGCAATTGCTAACAATAGTCGAATGGACTCAAGACGAGCAACCGGTGCAAATGTCTCATCAAAATCAACCCCTTCAATTTGAGTGTACCCCTGGGCAACAATCGAGCCTTGTTACGAGTGATGTTTCCATGCTCATCGCTTTTATTCTTGAATATCCATTTAGTTCCAATGACATTCACATTAGAAAGGCACGACACTAAATCTCACACTTGATTCCGAGTGAATTGACCAAGTTCTTCTTGCATAGCACCAATCCAATACTCATCTAGCAAGGCTTCTTTCACATTTTTAGGTTCAATAGATGAAGTGAAGCATGCCATTTGAATCATATCTTTATAGTTTACTCTTGGCTTGTCTCTTGTTCGAACAACATCACTCAGATTCCAATAACTTCATTAGTAGGATGATTCTTCTGGATACGAGTGGACGGTTGCTTATTAGTTGAAGTAACATCCTCCACATTATCAATCACGGTACTCTAATCGGTAACACCACTTGTGACACTGGTTGAAACACTGTCTGGAACACTGGAGCTTACTTCATTTAGGGATTCTGTCATATCTTCCTTAGAAATATCAATATTTCTAGAGAATCATCGACTTGAACATTCATAGATTCTATGATAGTTCTAGTTCTTTTGTTGTAGACTCGATAAGCTCGACTATTGATAGCATACCCGAGAAAAATAGCTTCGTCACTCTTGCGGACGGGCTTCCTTTTATGTTCCCTGTCATTCAACACATAACAAGTACTACCATAAGGATGGAAATAGTTAACAGTTAGAGTTTTACCTTTCCATATCTCATAGGGTGTCATTCAGTTCCTCCACAAAGATATACTCGATTTATAATGTAACATGCTGTGTTCATAGCTTCTACCCAGAATTTCTGTGGAATATTTCTTTTATGTAACATTACACGAGACATCTCTTCTATGGTTCAATTCTTTCTCTCAACGACTCCATTTTGCTGAGGAGTTTTAGGTGCAGAGAATTCATGAGCTATTCCATGATGATTACAGAAATCTGAGAAATCTGAGTTTTTAAATTCTCTTTCTTGGTCACTTCGAATACAAATAATCTTCTCAATGGTACAACACTTCTCTGGCAAGGTTGTCGTCGTACCTTGCAATTTTACCCAATATCACCAAAACAAGTAGTAGTGGCAAGCGGGATCGTATCCAACAGGGAGAGGATTGAATTAAGAATTGTAGAGGTGATAGAATAAAAAGTGTTCAATAAAGCAGACAGCAAGTATGAGCAAATACGTAAGTCAATCAAGAAGTGAATTGGTGTTGCCTTGAGGGAGGTCAGTGTAACGACTCTATTTGATTATCCTTGACTAGTGTAAGAACATAAATGAGGGGGTCGTTCTTCTAGTGAACTTAGGGTTGATCTCCTTATAAGACTCACAATCCTAATTCACCATGCTCCTCTCATCTTCCCTTGGTAGGGCAAGACCTAGGTTCGGCTTCCTAATTCCCGATCCCTACCTGACACTAGAACCCCAACTCCCTTGGACAAGACAGTCAACCAAAGTCCGAGTTCCAATGTTCAAATAATCCTAAGTCTTTCCATTATATTAACTTCAGTTGTCATTGGTAATGCACAACTGACGTTGCATCCTTACTCAGATCATAGGACTCATTCAAGTTGTTCCCTATTCTAGTGATGTTATTTCAATTTCCATTGATAGCACTAGATTGACCTCAGTGGTACTGCAAGTCATATGAAGGGCCTAGGCGTGAGTGAGAAAGCATTGAAATAAAGCATCAACAAGATATAAGAAACAATATCAAACACGTGATATGCAAAACAAATGTCTCAAATCAATTTAGAGTCATCACACTTAATCCCTCAAAGCAACAACCTAATGTTTAGCCAATCATGTTGATCGGCTTTGAAAACAAGTTTGACAAAGCCAGATCAAACATAGCTATTACAGAAAGATAAAATGGAATGATCTCCACTCTGATCTCCTTTTTTCCTTGAAACCCTAACTCTTTTGATTGATCTCCGTTTCTCACTCCTTGCTCCCTCCGTCAAAAGCTCCCCCTCTGGCTTTTATAGTTTTCTCTTCATGTCCTAGCCAAGTGTTACGTCCGGATGTTGACACGTGTTCCTATGAATATAAGCAAAGAATTTAGTGAAGACACGTGTACTTAACAAATAAGAGTGACGAGGCAAAATGTTAAACATATCCGATGCGGTGTTTGCTAAATGTGCTTGGACCAAAGGTGGAGTCTAATGTATACGAAATGTATGACAAAATTCCTAAGTAAAAATCTAACAAAGGAAAAATACAAAAAATACACAAAGAGTAAAATGTGCAGAGTGCATGTGTGTGAGGTGAGGCGGGCGCACAGTGGCGGTCGCATCATGCTACCGCCGTGAGGGTGGCGGGCGCACACGGCTCCCGCCGTGTTGTGTGTGTGCGTGTGTGAGGCGGGCGCGTGGTGCACCCGCCGTGTGTGAGGCGGGCGCCTAGTGCGCCCGCCTTGTGTGTGGCGTGTGTGTGTGAGATGTGCAAGTGTGTGTGCAAAGTGTGTGCGGGTGTTTGTGCAAAGTGTTGTGTGTTGTGGAGGTCAAGCGTGTAAGTGTGGTGAGCTTAAATGTGTAAGTGAGTGTGCTGTGCAAGTGTGAGTGGTTTGTGGACTTTCGTGAAGGCTTGGGGTCAGTGTTGTGCAGGACAGCTTGGAGGTCAGTGGTGTGCATGACTAAGTGTCTTGCATATTTCGAGCATCAAAGCATTTTCACGTTGATTTAAAACACTTAGCCATTTCCACACAGTTCTCCAAAACATGCAGTTCTAGCACACGGTCAACATAACAAGCATCATTTCCGCACAAAGTCCATAGCAAAAGATAAGGAAATTCACACAAATAAGTCAGCGAAATACCGACTTATCATCCCCCCACACTTAAGTCTTTGCTAGTCCCGAGCAAAGTATAACCAACTGTCCACCCTCACATTTAACACTCTCAACATCATCAGCTATCCACTTAAAGTTTTTGCATGTAAAGGAAAACATTTGATCAAGTTTACAGTATATTCGACTTCATACAAGTTATCAAGTAAGGTGCAATGAATAAAGACCAAACCGTCAGCGTGCAAGTGTGTGCTGAGAGATGCATATGTCCCCTTAGTCTGTCTATGCAAAGTACTCAAGTAGGCACTTTAGTTAAGAATTCTTGCACTACAGTATTTTGTCCACACACACGAACACTTCATACTAAAAAGAAAGACAAAAACTTCACTAAGCTTACTGGGGATTTTCCCGTTATTCAATGCACATTGGTGCTTATTATTTTCTTTTCGAAACTCGTGCCGCACTTTGGTGCTTGGCTGCCAGGGTTTTGTGGCTATTTTTTCCCTTTATTCGTCGCAATCCATGTTCGTGTGTGTCTTTAAGAGACTATATATAAAAATGCAATAAAAAGTGCTTACGAGTAGAAAACACATACAAACAAAGAAACATAAGCCCCCTCCTATGTCAAATTTTGTGCTGGCATTTCTATCTTACATTAACACCGCACTTTACCCATCAACATCGTATGCAATCGAATGAATACCGTAAACTCAAAAATTTTCGCATACATTGAACAGTTTGTGTATTGGTGGATTTTGCTGATAAAATTGGAAGTGCGAATGTAATTGATGTGCAAGTGTGTTAGATGGACAGTGGCAATCTTTGTACAACACAACATCACACTCTTACATTTATAACAACTGGAAATCAAAGCACACTACATCACAACTTTGAAATGTAAAGCACACTACAAGGTCAGTGCTAGTCACTGCCTTGTTTTTCATTCCCACAACAACACAAGTGAAAGAAGAAAATAAAACGAAATAAAAACACCCCCTACTACTAATATAATATCACACCACTGATCTCCGCAGTAAAATCATACCACTGACCCCTGCGACACATAAGCAAACACACAAAACAATTCAAAGCAATTCAAAGCAAAGGCGTCAAGCCTTACAGACACAAGCATAAGCCAAAGCCAAAGATTAGACAACCACACATGGACCTCCAGAGCATGCAAGTCTCCCTCCACACTTAAAATCAACAATGGTCCCCATTGTGAAGAAAGGAAAGAAGGAAAGAGTCTACCCAGTACTAGGCGGTGGAGGTTGTCCAGCGAAATGAGAGAACTCCGGGAAATGAGGTTGTGTGGGTCTGAAATTTTGTGCATGCTGTCCCGCGCTAGAACTCATTCCTTGTTGCATGACATATGAATACGCATATCCCAGCTGCTTGCGTGGAATCCCGACTGTCTGCGTTCGAGAGATGAGTTTCAATCATTTATTGGAACTAACTTACTACTAGGAACGAAACAGACAACGACAGAAATTAAAAAGGTTGGGTTGCCTCCCAACACAGCGCTTGGTTTATTGTCCTCAGCCAGACACAGCAGTGTTGCTCTCAGAGTGGTGGAATGTCGAGGTATTGTGTGTGTCCCGTGTCTTTCCAAGCTGGCTGGGTGATCTTCGCCTTAGACCCCTTGTCTCTCCACCTTGCGTCTGAGGCCCCCATTCTCACCTCTCTGGATAGTGGGTCTTGGTTGGTTTTCTTTTTTTTCTCACCACACCATAAGTTTGAGATATCTGAGTAGAGACGGCTGTTTCTTCTTGGGCTGCTTTTTATTTTGAGGTTCCCAGGCGTTGTCCCTGTCATCAACATTTCCGGACCTCACCTCGGTGGGCACCACTTTCACCCTCTCATCAGTATCAACAGGGGTATTTGTCAAATTTTCACAACATGCAATTTTTCGATCATTTTCTTTAGTTTCAACCTTCAATTCCATTCTTCTACTGTGATCATGCACCTCACAATTTTCATGCACATTTTTCATTTCACTTAAATTCTCACAATTTTCATAATTTTCATGGATCTCACATGCAAAGTCCATTTCTTTCACAGACGAATTAATTCCAAGTTTTTCATCACAAGAGCTCAATTCATGCAGTGTATCAGTTTCTTCAACAACTAACACAGTCTCAAATTTTTCACCCATGTCATTATCAAAAGAATCATATAAATCAAGGGAAGACTTACGTTTATGTTCAAAGCTTAAAAGTTGGAGATTACCTTCCATCAAGCCTGCCAAACAACATTGTTCTATGGAATAAGGGTGTTTCATAGCGTAGTCCACATTGAATACGACCTCCTCACCATTGACTCTGAATGTTATGGTCTTTCCCTTGACCCCGATGAGAGTGTCCCCTGTAGCTAAGAATGGCCTTCTAAAGATGAGTGGGACCTCTGGGTCTTCCTCCATGTCTAACACTATGAAGTCCACTGGCAATATGAATTTATCCACAGAGACCAACACGTCTTCCACCATCCCCGTTGGCTGAACCACAGATCGATCTGCCAACTGGAGCATCACTGCCACGGGTTTAATCCGCTTTCCCAATCCTATACTCTCGGCAATGGATAAAGGCATAAGGTTGATTCCAGCCCCAAGGTCACATAAGGCCTTGCTAAAAAATTTTCCACCGATCGAGCATGGCACAGTACAGCTATCAGGATCCTTGAGCTTGGGATGCAATTCATTGTTGATCTATGCTTGGCTCTCATTGGTGAGCTGAATTGGCACCTCACATTGCAGGATCTGTTCCTTGTTGGCAATCAAGTCCTTCAAAAATTTTGCATATCTCGGTACCGCTGTAACCAAATCTAGCAGAGGGACATTGACGTTTACATTCTTCACCATATCCAGGAACCTTGTGAATTGGACCCCCTTCTTAGGTGGAGGTTGAAGTCTTTGGGGAAATGGAGGGGGTTGTACATATGGAGAGTCATCGCATGGGCCTTGAGCTCCCGTCTTCCTTTTACTCTCCTGAGCCTTCACACTCCCGTCCTTTCCATGGGTTTTATCTCCCACCAGTGTGGTCTCTTCACTGACCTCCTCCTCTGGGACTTCCTCTTCTTCTTTCCTCTTGTGACCACTGAGCTTCTTTCCACACCTCAACTTTATAGCATTGCAGACTTCTGGTCCTTTTCCTTTGAGATTCGGCTCTGTATCACTTGGGAGGGCACCTTGAGGTCCTTGGTGGCTGGCCTTAGCCAACTGTCCCATCTGCATATCAATGTTCTTGATAGAAGCCTCCACGTTTTTCACTTGAGTTTCCAGTGTGGAGGTCCTCTTCTCATATATATCCATTTTTCCCAGAATTTCATGGAGCAAATCCTCGGTTGTCTTCCTCTGTTCACGGTTGCTTGACTCCCCACTCTGGTAATACTGCCTTTCCTAATTATTCTGTCCCCAGTTGCCTTGGCCTGACTGATTTCGATAACCACCTCCGTACTGCTGCTGGCGGTTGTTGTAATTGGGGACATACTGAACTGATTCTTGTGTGAGCTCGCACTCGTCCGTGTAGTGATCTCCTTTACACAGCCCCCACATCAACACGGGAGCGACCTTGGCAGCCTTTAGGTTCTGGATTTGTCTTGTGAGGGCCTCAACTTTTGCTTCCAAGGATGTCTCCTCATCCAGCTCTAGCACTCCTCGTTGCTTTCGCGCAGGCATCTTTCTAGTTTCAGGGAACAGGAATTCATCGTCTGCAATTGAGTCAAAAAGTTCTCTGACCTCGGGAATGCTTTTATCTTTCAAAGCTCCATTGGCGCTGGCCTTGACCATTAGTGAGGACTCCGGTAATAGACCTTTAAAGAATATGTTGAGCTCCCTGACCTCCCCAAGGTCATTGTTCGGGCATTGGCGGAGCAAGTCGTTGAATCAATCCCAGGCTTCCTTGAAGGTCTCGCCATCCTGCTGCTGAAAGTTGCGGATCTCCAACCTCATTCGCTCCAATTTTGCAGGAGGAAAATACTTAGCTAAAAACTTCCGCTCAAGTTCCTCAAATGTAGATATAGCTGGGCCCCCGATTGAGTTAAACCAATGCTTGGCCTTCCCTTTCAAGGACAGTGGGAATAGCACCCTTCTCACATCATCTGGAGCCACTCTTTGCAGCTTGAATGTGTTGCATAGCCCCAGAAACCAGTCGAGGTGCTCATAAGGGTCCTCGTTGCTTAAGCCTTGAAAGATCTGCCCTTGGGTGATCATGGACACAATTTGTGTCGGGATTTGATAGCTCTCGACGTTTATTCCCTGGTGATTGTTTCTCCTCTCGAAATTAACTGCGAAATGGTCCCCAAACCTTGGAGGTTGGGGCTGAGGTCTCTCCTCATTGTGCTCAGCCATTTCTATAACCCATCTCCTTTGCCTTAAAGTCCTTTGCAATTCTAAGTCAAGTGCAAATTCTGGAGCTTCACCACGTAGCCTTGCTCTAGGTAGCATAAACTGTGATCTATCACAAGAAAATATCAATAGAACAAAAATCAACAGAGACAAGTAATGAATTAAGATTTCAACAAAACAAACAAATCAACAATTTCAAATAAGAATTCGTAAAGTAACAAACAAAGTAAAACTATCACAAACAACTCTCAACGATGTGCCTCTCCCCGGCAACGGCGCCAAAAATTGGCAAGGTTGTCGTCGTACCTTGCAATTTTACTCAATATCACCAAAACAAGTAGTAGTGGCAGGCGGGATCGTATCCAACAGGGAGAGGATTGAATTAAGAATTGTAGAGGTGATAGAATAAAAAGTGTTCAATAAAGCAGACAGCAAGTATGAGCAAATACGTAAGTCAATCAAGAAGTGAATTGGTGTTGCCTTGAGGGAGGTCAGTGTAACGACTCTATTTGATTATCCTTGACTAGTGTAAGAACATGAATGAGGGGGTCGTTCTTCTAGTGAACTTAGGGTTGAACTCCTTATAAGACTCACAATCCTAATTCACCATGCTCCTCTCATCTTCCCTTGGTAGGGCAAGACCTAGGTTCGGCTTCCTAATTCCCGATCCCTACCTGACACTAGAACCCCAACTCCCTTGGACAAGACAGTCAACCAAAGTCCGATTTCCAATGTTCAAATAATCCTAAGTCTTTCCATTATATTAATTTCAGTTGTCATTGGTAATGCACAACTGACGTTGCATCCTTACTCAGATCATAGGACTCATTCAAGTTGTTCCCTATTCTAGTGATGTTATTTCAATTTCCATTGATAGCACTAGATTGACCTCAGTGGTACTGCAAGTCATATGAAGGGCCTAGGCGTGAGTGAGAAAGCATTGAAATAAAGCATCAACAAGATATAAGAAACAATATCAAACACGTGATATGCAAAACAAATGTCTCAAATCAATTTAGAGTCATCACACTTAATCCCTCAAAGCAACAACCTAATGTTTAGCCAATTATGTTGATCGGCTTTGAAAACAAGTTTGACAAAGCCAGATCAAACATAGCTATTACAGAAAGATAAAATGGAATGATCTCCACTCTGATCTCCTTTTTTCCTTGAAACCCTAACTCTCTTGATTGATCTCCGTTTCTCACTCCTTGCTCCCTCCGTCAAAAGCTCCCCCTCTGGCTTTTATAGTTTTCTCTTCATGTCCTAGCCAAGTGTTACGCCCGGATGTTGACACGTGTTCCTGTGAATATAAGCAAAGAATTTAGTGAAGACACGTGTACTTAACAAATAAGAGTGACGAGGCAAAATGTTAAACATATCGGATGCGGTGTTTGCTAAATGTGCTTGGACCAAAGGTGGAGTCTAATGTATACGAAATGTATGACAAAATTCCTAAGTAAAAATCTAACAAAGGAAAAATACAAAAAATACACAAAGAGTAAAATGTGCAGAGTGCATGTGTGTGAGGTGAGGCGGGCGCGTGGTGCGCCCGCCGTGAGGGTGGCGGGTGCACACGGCGCCCGCCGTGTTGTGTGTGTGCGTATGTGAGGCGGGCGCGTGGTGCGCCCTCCGTGTGTGAGGCGGGCGCCTAGTGCGCCCGCCTTGTGTGTGGCGTGTGTGTGTGAGATGTGCAAGTGTGTGCGGGTGTTTGTGCAAAGTGTTGTGTGTTGTGGAGGTCAAGCATGTAAGTGTGGTGAGCTTAAATGTGTAAGTGAGTGTGTTGTGCAAGTGTGAGTGGTTTGTGGACTTTCGTGAAGGCTTGGAGGTCGGTGTTATGCAGGACAACTTGGAGGTCAGTGGTGTGCATGACTAAGTGTCTTGCATATTTCGAGCATCAAAGCAGTTTCACGTTGATTTACAACACTTAGCCATTTCCACACAGTTCTCCAAAACATGCAGTTCTAGCACACGGTCAACATAACAAGCATCATTTCCGCACAAAGTCCATAGCAAAAGATAAGGAAATTCACACAAATAAGTCGGCGAAATACCGACTTATCATTCTCTCGTTGAAGACGAATACACAATGACTTGAAAGCATTAAATGTGTCGGATTTTTCTCGAAGAAATTCCACCCATATATATCGAGAGAAATCATCGACCGTCACATAGGAATACCATTTTTCTCCAAAACTCTCTACGGGTATAAGACCCATTAAATCCATATGAAGTAGCTCAAGCACATTAGCATATCAAGATCTTAGTTAATACCACACACATTACACACGAACACGAGCACACACGAGCATGCACAACACCAGGAGCACCGTTGGAAAAATTGCATGGTGCGACCGCAAAGGGTGGCCGCATTGTGGGAAAACTTGTAGAAATTTGCGGCCGTACCGTGTAAGTACTTGGTTTCTGCCTTCAAAAAATTTCTAAGTGTTGTGAATTTTCTACTCTTGTGCAGGTTTTGATAACGGCTGGTGTGGCCCATTCGCATGATACGTGTTCTTAAAGCGTGGTGCGGCTTGGCTCGAAGGCGTGGAGCAGCAGAATGATTGCTGATGTGGCATGCATTGCACGTGCACTATTTGAACTGTGGATTATATCAGTGGCATTTCTGTAGGGTTTATTTTACGTTAGCGTATAGAGTAAGCTTTAGACCTCTATATATAGAGGAATTTGTCATTATTTTTGGGGATTCGACACCTCTAGACTTTTACCAGATTTTTTATCTTAAGTGGAAATTTCTCTCTCTAGACTTTCTCTCTCTAGATTTTCTCTCTCTAACATTTTAGCTCTGTTTTCGATTCCGATCGAAGCTTTGGTCCGATCACTGTAATTCTTCCCTCAATTAAGGAGGCAATTCACATTTCTTTTGTGAATTTGAAGCTTTTGAAGCAAATGAATTGGTAAATTCTTTCCATATAATGAAAATGAACTGTTTCAAGTTGCAATTTGACGATCGGGAGTTGAGAATGGAATTTTGTGGCTAAATTCATGATTTTCTAAGGTTCGGACCAGTTGAGTGCGTATTTAGACGATGCTATGTTGCGCAATTGACATAATCATTAAAGAACAAAATCATTTTTGGAATTAATGCATGAAATAAGAACTGGAAATAAGAATGATCGAGTCTTTCACTTGCTTTGTTTGTTCATGTTCTGAGATGCGATCGCCATGCCGATCTAAGATCATTTGAAATATTAGGAATAAGTGAGAAGAAGCTCTCTGATGCTAGCGAAGATTTTAGGACCTAGGTCAGGCCTCGCCATGGGAAGACTTTAGAAATTGCATGATAGATTCGTTAGCCTCAGAGAGTTGATACATTGTTGTTTACATCCGTCATTCTTAGGCCTTGCCAAGGGAAAGAGTGATGTTAGGGAGAGTAGAATGCAGCGCAGTCATCATGCCGGCTGCAAGCTAGCCTCCTAGGCAATTAGATCTCCTCTTTGCTTTACTTGGGTGTCAATTGCTGTTTGCGAGCTGTCTGAAGTGCATTCATCCGGTGTAAGAACCCTAGGACATCCGATTCACACTTGTTATCACATTTTCATTTACTGTTCTTGTAGTTTTCATTACTTGATCTTCTATTATTGTTGTAGTCAACACTTGTTCACATAATCTTGCGGTTGTGACAAAAATCTTTAATTCTTGAAATTATCCCCTTCCCTGAGGAACGAAACCTTCTCACCAGTACTACACTAGTGTTAGGGATAAATTGGTAACTACGCGACTGAACGTATCAAGTAACACCAAGAATGAATTGGCAAGCAATAAAAAGTACAGGGAAGAAAATCATACATCTGATCAGTCATTCAAGAACAAGGGAATTCAGTGTAGAGAATATGATGGATTTGGGCATGTTTAGGCAGATTGTGCCAATATATTGAGAAATAAGAGGAATTCTCTCAACACAACCTGGAGTGAAGATGATTTAGATAAAGAAGATGAATTTCAAAATAATCATGTGGCTCTTACTTCTAAGACTAAACAATCAGACAATGGTGGGGTCAAGAATGTTACACAAAGTGTCACTAGAAATATGACGACATATAGCGATGGAGATAAAGATGGTGTCAACGAAGAAGATATTCTAGTCGAGTACAAGAATCTTCATAATAAATGGACTGAACTTATTAAAGTAAATCAGCATCTTCATACACAAATTGGGGATTTGCAAAATGAGAAGCTCAATCTTCAAAACTCTGCTGCAGATTTGGGAGCCAAACTGTGAGTAAGTCAGGAGAAAGTGAAGAATCTGACCAATGAGTTAAATCACATAAAGAAAGGTGTCAAAATGTTAAATTCAGGTTCTTCCAAACTGGATAAAATTCTCAAGACCGATCAATACAGTAGTGATCACTCTGGACTGGGGTAGAAAGGAGAAAACTTCGTGTCACAACCAGTGTCACTACAAGTGGATAATTTCAAAGTGAAGCAAGTTGCTTTGAATACTGCAAAGAATGTGAAAAAGTCAAATTCTCATTACTCTTATCATGCTTCTAGAGGCAAAAGTAACAGATTTATTCCTATTTGCCATTATTGTAATCATCGTGGTCATATTCGTCCAAGATGTTTTATTCTTCTTGCTGAATTGAGACAAGGTACTGCTAGAAAGTCTTCTTCTCGCAGAGATTCACAATAGAGTTGGGTAATGAAGCCCAATTTGAGGTGCAACTTCACATACACTTTACTAAAGGCTACCACAACTGATGAGTGGTACTTTGGCAGTGGGTGTTCTAGACATATGACTGGTGACGAGAAGTTTTTGATGAATATTGTGTCCGGAAGTATGGGAAAAGTAACTTTTGGCAATGGTGTCACGGCTCGTGTTATTGGAAAAGGTACACTAGATGTGTCATGATTACCAAAGTTGGATAATGTTCTTCTGGTAAACAGTCTAAAGGCGAATTTGATCAGCATTAGCCATTTGTCTGATTAAGATCTTAGTTAATATAAAAAATTAGCTTATTAGCGTATTACCGTATTAGCATATCAATTTTAACTATAGCATATAAAGTATAAAAAATTAGCATATTAAGCATATAACATATTAAATATTAGCGTATAACATATAAAAAATTAGCGTACAACGTATAAAAAATTACCATATCAAGTATATCACATTAGCATATAAAAAAAATATTCGCGTGTCAAGTGTAAAAAATTGTATTTAAAAAATAATGGTTTGCGTATATGCGACATCGTATAGGAGTTTTTGCAAATGTTGCAATACTTCAATTTCCATGTCCATGTATATGTACGAGTTTATAGTATTAAAATGTAGAGAAAAACATTTATAAAGATCATCCTGATAAACTATTTGTCATACACCAATCATTAAGTGCCATGTAAGCATTTTTTTAATGTTCACCATAATAATAGTACACCTTATTTATACCACATAATTAACTAAGATCTTAAATTAAAATACCAGATTTGTGGTGAAAAAAATTAAACAACACCAAAATAATAAATTCTCCCACTCTAATATAACATCTTCATAAAAGGAGAGATAAAGATCCTTTATCTAATATTATCATATCTTATTGTGTGATTAAAATCATCTCATAGGTTCACTCACATTTGATTAGGGTTTAATAATTGTAAAATTAATTTTTGTATTATTTTATTATTTTAATTCATGATTTTAGTAAAACAATGTCGTAGGGTTCACTTGCATTTGAGTTAGGGATTAATAATTCTAAATTTAATTTTAGTGATATTTTATTATTTCAATCTCTATTATTATGGTGAAATACTACAAACATACTTACATGACATTCAATGATTGGTGCATAACCAAGGTTTTTTCTTCAGCATGATCATGATAAATATTACATCCTAAAATGCATTATTGTTTGTAAGATCTCGCATCACTCCACCTCAAATACAAATATAAATATTGTGGGTGCAAACCTTTTGACTTCACGTGTTTATTGACAACTACTACTGAAGTGTATCAAAACTATCCGCAAGAAAGTTTTGGCACTAATTTTGGTGTCACTAAGGCAAAGAAGGATGTTGATTAGTACATATGCAGAGTTTAAGAAAAGGGAAACTAAATTCACAGAATTTCTCAACTAGCATAGTGTACGAGATAAATAAAGGTCAACTAGCAAGCACAGAAGTGTGCTTTTGGAACTTTTCCAATACTTAATTATGCAAATGAATAAGAAAATACCTCTGGTGTATTAACAAATGGAAATTTTCAAACCTGTCTACCACGGATGTTCTTTCCGGGGAAGGATTTCTCTGAGCAAAAGTTGATGAGTCCCCAAGAATGCAAAACTAACTTAACACACATTTTATAAACATGACATATATAACATGACAACCTTGTTTTAGGAGCAAAGTTAGACAGAATATAAGCGAGAAAGTTCTTACAATTTATTTGCTTTCTTTTTATGTAAAGGAGTCACGCTCCACCCCATATAGCCAAAAAACAAAAGAAAAAGTAGATAGATAATCAAATGCAACAATTGCAAAAAAAAAAAAAAAACTATTGTTCACATTTTATTGAAAAATGTTTTTAATCACCCACATCTAAAATATGCAATTTCGTCATTAATTTACACTAAAATTTCGCAGTTTATTGATCCTTTTATCTAACTCTATATACTTATTAAATGAAAAATATACACGTACCACCACGGAATGATATACACATGTATACTTTCCGTTAAAAAATCAAATTAAATAAGATGGAATAACAAATTTGGTACTATTTTTAAAGTGAGTAACTAAATTTCATCATTTTAAATGTGAGTGATTAAAAAAGTTTTTCCAACCATTATCAAGATGATTCTTTCAATTTTTCCTATTCAAATACAATAAAAAATGAAAAAAAAATTTATAATTTCTTTTCTTGTAAAAGTTAAAGCATGAATATATGTAAATCAGAAAGCACGAGGAATCTCAGTCATACATAGTCTTTGTCTCAGTTGAACCCTTAAATTATAGTTAACACTTGAAAGAATTTGCCGATTTGGTTGTACAAATTTTAAATGCTAAACAGCTCAAAGATGGGCATGCATGTGGTTGAAGTAAGAGCCATTGCTGATTCCATTACCTATAAAGGTGTAGCCAGGAGTTTTGAAAAAGGAAAAACATAAATATAAAAACAAAAAAGTGGAAGGAATCAGATTTCTTTGTGGTTTGATACCTGGATATATATCAGATAAAACAGGTGGCTGCGTGGATAGGAAATAATATTTTGCCAAGTGAATTCAACAGGCTTTACTCTTGCTGACATAGTTTATGAGGATACAACAACATGGAATCCAGGTTCACATCACTCGCGATATAAAGAATCTAATAATTCTGGGAGTTCCCTCAAATGATCAGATCATGACAGGGATGATCTTAATATTGTGGGCATACATCCAGTAATGGAGTAAACAAGCCAATCTTATCAAAAGGTTGGATGTGTGCATGGGAAGGAATTCAGTGTAAAAGGTGGCCAGAATCTGTAGCTGCTTGCCAATACTCTCAGAAAAGAGAGGCAAGATGATGATTGATGATGAAAATGAATATAATATATACTTCTTTTGATTCTAAATAAGTGACATTCAGAATTTTCACATTTAAGAAATGCACAAAATGACTAAAAAAACTTCTAATTAATAATAATTAACATCAATAATGATTAAAATAAATTTGTTGGAACTTGTGCAGAGTAAACTACTTTTATTCTCATGTGTGTTGATCTTGTTTAGAATAATAGTGGTAAGAAAAAGCAAACTCTTTAATGAGTTTCAAAACATCTAGATAAGCGTAAAAGATTAAAGGTTAAATAAGGATAAAATAATAAGAACTAACTAAAACAACACTTATTTTGTAAAAGAAAATAAACTCTAAAACAATAGTTATTTTGAATCAGATGGAGTATGATGCATCACATGCCAAATTGTTTTGTGTTGAGAAACCGTCCTAAAGATCAACAAGTATAAATGAACAAAGAACCATTTTGACTTGTCTTTATTGTTAATGCACTTTTGTATTACCTCGTATTTATGGTATGTCTACCACTTATACCTACAAATTTTTGAACAGCCTGGATTATAGCAAACATATCGTGAACTGAGAAATAGTGTTGAACCAAAATGAAGTTTTATTGTTATCCCTAGAATTTTGTGACAATATTTCTTTGTAGTTGGATAATACAGTAATATTTATAGCTTTTTCTGGTGAGAAAAGTATCTAAGAAAATACACTTGATAGCTTTGAAATCAAGTTTACTCTGGAGTTGGGTTAAACCAAAATGAAGTCTTATTGTTATTATCTAGAATTTTGTGATAATATTTCTTCGTAGTTGGATAATACAGTAATATTTATAGCTTTTCTGGTGAGAAAAGTATCTAAGAAAAATAAACTTGATAGCTTTGAAATCAAGTTTACTCTGGATTTGAGTTAGCCAAATGGTTAGGGAGTTAGCATTTCGACCTCCAAATTTAGAATTCGAGACTTGGTCCACTTGGGGGATGCATGTGTATGTGTAAAAAAAAAAAGTTTACCCTAGAGTTGGCTAATGGATATGAACAAATGTAAGACATCTAAGGGTCTGTCTAATAAATTAACTTAAATTTGAAAATTAATTGATTCATACTTTAACCAAATAAATTTGTTTGATAACTAAAAGTTGGATGTCTTAATAAATTAAGAGTGTCTAAAAGACACGTAAAATTCTTCTATGATTTTAAGCGATAAAATTTAGTTTATTGCTTAATTTCAGAATACGCGTAATCTTTAAAATAAAATTTAGGGTAAATTACACCAATCGTCCCTTAACTTATAGGTTGGTTTCGAATTTGTCCTTCAACTTTAAAACGTCTCATTTTAGTCCCTCATCTTACATTTTGAGTTTTAATTAGTCCTCACTATGTTTTCTATCCATTTGTAAACGGATTTCGTTTATCATGTGCGTGGCACGTGAATAATTGAAGGGCAAAGCTTGGAAACATGAAAAGTAACAAATCACATGACATGCACGGTTTATTAAGGCAAAATCAAAGGAAAGATGCTTAACTGATTCCACCACCTTCAATACAACCGCCACCACCAACACCTATCCCTCCACCAGCGCCTCCACCGATTCCACCGCCGGCACCACCTCCTATCCCACCACCAAGACCTCTACCTGCACCACCAATTCCTCTTCCTGCGTCGCCGCCAATACCCCTACTGGCACCACCTCCTATGCCACAGCCAATACCTCCACCAGCACCACCTCCAACCCCACCACCAAATCCTCCACCTGCACCACCTCCAACCACCACCGATTTCTCCACCAAAACATATATATCTCCACTTTTTCTGATAGGTGTTAATTTCCAATTTGCATACTACACAAGCCAAGAAGCCTATTACTCTCAAATCTCCTCCATCCTATAATAATGATTATTGCCATATAGTGTAAACCAAATACCTATAAATATGTAGAATATGATTTCCTATTTTTTTCCCTTTTAGTGAGGAAGTGGAAAGTGGAAAGAGGATAGAACCAGAAAAACTTTTAAAGATTGATCAACAAAATCAACACATACTTGGACAAGTTTATAAAGATCTTAATCCTCTTCATGGAAAGCAATCCTTTGGTTTCAATTTTGATTATTTTCCATGGATTTCTTCTTCCGAGCTTCAACTCCAAGAAAACCACCAGAAACAAATCCTCTTTCAAAACCCCACCAATCAGGTGAAACAACTTGATGTTGTGGTCCTACTTTCTCTACCCAGGCAATATAGTTCATGCGATTTAAGAGCTTATTTTGAGATTTGAAATTATTCATTAGAATCTGACAACTATAAAAACTGACAAAGACCACAGATCCTGTTAAAGATAATGAGTAGCCAAAAAGTCAGTAGCAAAAGGTGCTTAAAGATGTAGGAATTTGATTGACTCCATACTGAAAGCAAACAGTATAAGTTTGCAAGAAAATTAAGTATTAAATCTGAAGAGTTCTAACATATACCTCCACCAGCGCCTCCACCGATTACACCGCCGGCACCACATCCTATCCCACCACCAAGACCTCCACCTGCACCACCAATTCCTCCTCCCGCATCGCCGCCAATACCCCCACCGGCACCACCTCCTATGCCACGGCCAATACCTCCACCAGCACCACCTCCAACCCCACCACCAAATCCTCCACCACCTCCATCGGCGAGTCTCTCATTAAGACAAAAGATAATTCTGATTTCTCTCATTGATTTTGACCTAAAAAACCATGCGTGTCATGTGATTTGTTACTTTTTATGTTTTCAAGCTTTGCCCTTCAGTTTATCACGTGCCACGCATATGATAAACGGAGTCCATTTACAAATAGATGGAAAACATAGTGAGGACTAATTAAAACTCAAAATGTAAGATGATGGACTAAAATGAGAAGTTTTAAAGTTGACGGACAAATTCGAAACCAACCTATAAGTTAAGGGACGATTGGCGTAATTTACCCTAATATTTAATATACCATAAATATCAACAATATCTCTTTAATATCTTTTACTATCTCAATTTTTTTTTTACTTCTATATTTTAATATTTCTATTTATCATTATTTCTTTCTTCTTTTTGTATGCTAATATTTTTATCAATAAATATTCTTTCTATTTTTTAATATTTTTATTTAATATACCTGATTTGATAAAAAAAATTATGTTTAAGTATCATCTCTTATGCACATCAGTATCTGAATTTCTAGTTAGCAAAATATGACTCCCTGGAGTGAAAATTAGAAACACTTTGTAATTTCACTTTTCACTTTGCATAAAGATTTTCTTGAGCTCATATTTGATACAATAGGCAAAGAGAGAATCACTCTTACTATTAATCATTAACAATCCTTCCATAATTCGTATAATACACAAAGGATCACATACGTTTGCTTGAGCAGATCTCACCCCAACAGTGAATTTTTCTCATCCTTCTTAAGAATGGAGTTTTGATAGTAGAAACAAGCAGCCGGATGAAAGAAGCACAGAATCTGAGAAGCAAAGCAAATCAACAGCCGATAGAATAGCTGCCTTCTTAGTATTGTCAAAGAAACCAACAAGAAGTAGCATGACAATAACATGGCCAAGTTTGGTTTTCAATTCATTGATAGACTTAATTTCCAACCATTGGGGTCATTCCTGAAAAGAAGCAAATGAGATGCATAAACAAAAATATAAAACTTGTTCATTTTTCAAGTGCAATTTAAATTTTCAAATGCTTCATCTTCTATATAAAGAGTTTCAAACAGGCATAGCTAACTATATAATCTAGTCAACAATGATATCAGAACCACTCTCCAATATTTTTCTATCTTATTCTGTCAACACATGAAAATCACGTCATTTCACAAAAATCATGACAAAAAACTTGATTAATATGTTTTATCATGCTTTTAGTGAAACGACTTCGTTTTGATGTGCTGATAGACAAATACAGAGAAATCTTGGACTGAGGTTGTCAATAATGCTCCGAGTAAGAGGATCTAGGAAGGAGCCAATTTTACTTATGTTTCAAGAAAAGTTCCTTAACTGACTGTGTTAGCAAAGAGTACATATATAATTGATTTTGTTTAGCTAAACAAGAAAATATGGAAACAGAAAGAAACCTTAAAACATAAATAACAAACGCATGCTTATGCTAACAACGATGACTTTAGGCAAGTCCACCACTTTTGTGGAATCAGCAAGACAAGGATTTTTTTTTCAAACAAGTTCAATAGAATGATAATATTGCTGATAGCAACCGAGCAGCTTATCATGTTGGAGTTCAACAGATAAGACATTTTTGGTGTTCATGATAAACTTTCATTTGGAGGCCTGGAATAATATCAAAACTAAGGTTCATGAAGGTGCTATGAATGGCCAAGATATCACAGGAATGATAAATCGTGTTTGTTTTTAATAACTTTGATTGCTTTCTAAGATTGAGGTCAAGTTGGTGTTTTTAAATTTAGGCTGCTTCCATCATTATTTGGCTGAGCTCAAAATAATCTTTTTAGTTGATTCAAGAAAATGCTTGGGAAATATTTTGTTATAGAACGATTTTGGTAGACACTCCCATCATATGCTCAAAGTGATCAAGTTTTTTGCAAGAGATAAACTTTTCACTAACCTTTAGTGTAAATAAGCCAAAGAAATTTGATCTATGTGGAACTCTTTCATCTGAGAATGATTTTGCCTTGTCAAGGTTGCTGATAAAGAGCTCATACAGACCCATACCTCTTTCAAATGATGCTACAATCAAGATTGAACTGCTTGACAGGGATGACAAATTTTACTCATCTTAATGGGAATCACAAAGTTTAGTTGGCTGCAATGAGAGTTCAAAATGTTAGATGATAATATCTCACATCGGTTAATTAAGAGATCTTGAACTAATATATAAGGTATATGGGTCACTCTAATCCTAACTAATTATATTGGTTTTGAGTTGGATGCACATGTATTCTTTAACATTGTATAAAAACATTGGCTTTGAGTCTTCTATGTCAGCTCATAAAAAGATGATATGTTTTCTTTTTAATTATTTACTTAATTTTTAAAATTAAACTAAAACTTTAACCTAAATAATGAGTAAACCCTAATCAATAAATAATTACACATCTGTTACCTTTTCATAACACAGTGGCAACTTGGAGACTCAAAAGTCATTTTATCAACTGATTGGGCTAATGTATACAATGGGGGCTTCATCTTCCATTTCAATGGCTGCAACTCCATCGGAAAATCAAAGAAATGGCTACATATTTATATGATCATTCTCTTGCGTGTGGATCATTAACACTTCGATTTGATTTGATTCTTCATCAATAGATTGACACCCACCTGCATCCGCGCCCCACCATGAATTTTTAGCAGGCCTGCCTAAATTAAGCTCCCTGAACTATATATTACTGTAAGCTTTAAGAGCACGATCGATCCTGCAAGGCTGGACGTTGTAGGCTCGTAGCCCTGGTATGAGGAATGACAATACACCAGGCACCATGTCATTTACGATGATTCGAACGTCATCCAAATTCCCATGCTTCTTAAATCAACCATTTCCATCATATAAAACCTTTTGCGATCTATGTAGAGTACCCTGACTATATATGCATGATATCCGGATACATTTTAAAAATTTTTCTTGTTCGATGGATTGAGAAAACTTTGAAGTTGAAGGCAGCGTTGATAACTTCAATGATGGTATCGAATGCCTGCCTGTCTGCTATGTAGGGATAACAGCTACGTATGACACGTGGTTTCAGTCAGTGTTCGACATAAATTTTTTATAGTTAGATATTTATATCCATTAATATCTACCATTCATTTCTATTTTATTCTTAACAAAATTTTTTAGTTTCGTTTTATATTTTTTGACACTTTTTGTAATATTCAACAAAAAAAGTCGACAGAAAAATAACCAAAATTAAAGCATTTTTAATATAAAATGAAAGCAGGAAAAAGAAAATTTCTATAATTGTAATAATTTAAATAGGAATTGTCTATATTAATGACATAAATTTTGATATAAATGAATATACATATATTAAAATATTAGCAAGTAAAATATGAAATGATAGACAATTGTGAAACATGGGATCCTTTGCCCTATTTTATTAACTTGATAGTAAGATAAACAATTGTGTACTCATACGGTCAATATTTACATTCATGCCAGTATATTTTAATATAAACAATCTATTTTTTGTTTATATTCTATATTTTAATCATATTTTAGTCCAAAAAGGGTAAGAAATAACCAAAATATTTTTAAAAGTATAAAATGTAAACAGAAAATTTAAATTTTTTATATTAAAATAAACTAAAATGAATGCAAATATTAAAGTAAATAAATGTACACATGTTAAAAGTTATTAACGAGTGCGATCTAGAATTGTGCTACAAAGATCCTGTTCGATTTATCTTTTGTGGTAAACTTATCTAAAATTTCAAATTGCCCAACCCTTAATTTTGGTTACTTTGTATTTAAATTCAAATTGCACAGCCCCTATTTTTGGTAACTTTGGCAAAATTGTTAAACATAACTTGGATTCAAGTTACCCAACCCAAGTTTTAAGAGTTTTTTTTTTCCAAAATAGCTTTGTTTCTAAAAAAATATTTTTAAATTAACACACTTTCAAATTAAATTCCTTATCTAACATCTTTTTTTTACCATGTAGACCATTATTGCCGCTTAACACAAATAATTCTTTTTTTTCTCTCCTCACCAAGAAACCCACATTTTGTCTATTCTTTTAGGTTAAATATAGGAATGAATTACAATAAATAATTTAAAAAAACACACAAGGCAATAAAGACTGTCTATTTGTATTATTATTGACTATTTGACTTGATCATATTGAAACAGTAAACAATCATTGCAAGAAATTCAAAGTTTCAATCAAGTAGAATTGTCACTAGATGTTAATTAATTGTTAACCAAGATGCTTATGTTTATCTTAACACTTGATTAAGCCATCTAGTGAAAAAAGAAAAACAATGGTGGACTTAATCATTCCCTTACTTTGTTCCTATTGCCCTTGCTAGGCTAGATATTTTTAATCATTTAATTATGCAATTATGATGTGAGGAGTTTTACCACATTTTGATACAAAAATTGACTTTAGAAAAAAAAAAAAAGAAGAAGTTATCAATGGTGAATTAAATTGCAACAAAATAAAAAAAAAATTGTTGTGCATGTGTGAGAAATGAAGAGTTTTGAATGCTATGAGATATAATAACTGAAAACCAATTGGCTAAATCATGATCTCAGTCCAGTACTTAAATCTTACATAGTATTATTTAGAAAGGGATTCAAATCATTGCTTTGAAAACTCGATCGGACTAGCCGGTCGGATCGATCTTTGTTTTAGTATGATTTTTACTTTAAAATTATTTTTTATGAAAACCAATCAAAATATGGATTCGTGTCAATTCAATCAAAAATTGTGGTTCACCGGTTGACCCGGATTATTATTTAAGAAAACTTTCAACTTTGGGCTTCAAACTTTTAGTTTTGAAATTTATTTTTGTTTTTAGTTTTAATTCAATAATAATAAAAATATATTCCGCCTTTTGTCAATTTTAGATTTATAAATTTTATACTTTAGTTTTGCATTTTGGGTTCAATATGAGAATACATATATATGGGCATATTCATAACTTTTTATGAATAAAACTTTAATTTTGAATTTCTTTTTTAATCCACCAAAAACAAACAAACAAACAAATAATAGAGATATTGTTTATTACAATTTTAAGTCATTTGTTGATAAAGTAAAGGCTAAACCACACAAATTTGGACAAATTTTGTACTTTTCTTTTAAAATTATTATGTTTTGTATTAAATAATGTCTAATTTTTATATGAATTTTTTACTTATACTATAGTAAATATTTGTAATTAGAATAATTAGATACAAAAACTTTTTAAAATTATTAATATATTTATAATTTAAATTTGTTTATGACATTATCTGGTTTTTCGTTCGATTCAATTAAATTGATCCAGTGACCCATCGTCCTTTTACCTCAGTTGGTTTGCTCTGTGCTCCGATATTTTTAAAACATTGGTCCAAATTCCCTCTGGCATCTCTCCCAACCACCCTTACTTAGTCCTTTCCCTCGAGTGTGACAGAATACAATAACAACAATAATTAAATGTTTATTCTATTATATAGGGTAGAATATAATATGATTTTTATCATAAAAAGTGTGACAAAATTGTAAACTAACTAATCTACCACAATTCTCCTCATTTTTTTGGGATTGAAACTAACTACTTATAATATGATTTATCATGAGAAGCATACCAAGTTCTTCCGTTACTAGTGTATCGAAAAAAAGAAAAAATCAACTAGCAATTGTGAAATTTATGGAATAGAACAAATCATGGATTCTTAAAACAATGTGGTAATTAATTTTCTGCAAGCCTTATTGGGATCAGAAGGCCGGTGTTTATTTTGTGTGATGATGAATACTGGATTTCTTATTAGTTAAAACTAAACTAACCAAGAATTTTTCTTTCACACTATTATAATTATGTATTTGTGCTGCTTAAAACCTTCTTTAATCTTTTAACTAATATTGCTTAAGACAACTGACTTGTTATTGTCATTAGAATGGACAGGTTAGGCTTTCCTTCAATTAGAAAATGTTTTGTAGAAGGGAATAGTACTCCTTATTTATTGCTTTCATTATTGTATTTATAGACACTACAAGAAAAACCCCCCCTTTAGTGACTGAAATCTTAATGACCAGAAACTTTTGGTCACCAAATAATACCTTTTGGTGACCAAAACAATTTCAGTCACTAAATTTTGGTAACAACTAAAAAATTGGTGACCAGAAAAAAAATTAGTCAATATTTGGTCACTAAACGCCATGGCGGGAAGCATTCCCGCTTATCACATAACCTTTGGTGACTAAATTTGGTGACGAGAAAATGTTTAGTCAATAAAACTTGGGTACAAGAACTTTGGTGACCAGAAAAGTGGTCTCTAATATGAAAATGTTTAGTGACGATATTTTTGGTCAACAAATGTCATAGAGAAAAGGAGATTTTCATCACTTTTGAATATTTTGGTGACCAGAAAAGTGGTCACCAATTATTAATAGAATTAATTTGTTGTTTATCATATAAACTTAAGTAGGTTAAATAATAAGTGACTATTAAAATGGCAAAATATTTAACTTTTGGGTGTTATATAGGGAAAGTTTTGTGTTTGAATTTCTTGTGCTATATTATGAGATATAAAATAAATATTTCCACAAAAGTTATTGTCTTAATAAAATAATAAAATGCTACAAATTACATTAATTTTGAGGTTGGTGAAGTGGCAAGTTTATTAAGTATGAAGGCTATGGTTACATGTTCGAATCTCTCTACATTGAAATCCTTTTTTTTTTTGGGAAATTAACAATAAATTATACTTTCGTCCCTCAAATTTATATCTAGATCTCTAATATTTAAATAATAAAAAGACTTATAAATTTGAATTGGGGGATTTAACAAGAAATTGTACTTTAGTCTCTCAAATTTATATCTCTTCAATTAGATTTGTAATTAAATAACAAAAATAGCCTTATAAATTTCAATTGATAATGTTTCCTCAATTTAAAATAATTTAATGTCCAAACATGGTGACCGTGTTAAGAGTTTTTGAAAATTTTAATCAACTTATGCTAATGTACTATATTAAATATTAAAATAGAGTATGTATATTATGTATGGTGTAAACTTTGAAAAAATTGAGATTCATGCGAAATAAACTTTGTTTTAGTAATATAAAATAATGGTTAAAAATACAAAAAATAAAGAAGATAAACACACACACACACATTTATATATATATATATATATATATAATATGGCATAATTATGTAATATTGGCCTATTAATTATAAACAACTTTATATTAGTATTTTTTAACTCATTTTGGCCAATACCATTAAAAGACTTAATATTTAGTTTAGTTTGTTAGAACAACAACAAGTGTGCCCAATAATTTACTAGTTTGCTTTGTGAAAATAATAATTAAGCAAAATGATTACTATGTCTAATTAATTTGTTCTATAATAGGAATTAAACGATAATTTACTACAGTAATAGTGTTGGTCTAAATTTATAATAATTATGTTATGACACCATTATATTTACGAATTATCCCAAACAATTAATTGAAACTTAAAATTAATAAATATGGACACATTTAGTTATTAAGCACATATTTGTCTAATTACTATGTAAGTGGGCCCAAAAAATTACTAACTTGTGTTTTATCAAATCAAAAGTAATTTGACCCATAAATTACTAATTCGTGTTGGGCCAGTAATAATTGGGTCAAATCTTTACTACATCTAATTTATTGGTGGGATCAAATCAGTTGGACTTCTTTATCTAGAAAAACATTTGGACTAAGTATATTTATTGGGCTAAAGTATAGTTTACTTAATTTGTAACTTTAAACTTTTAGTATTTGTACTATAACACCCTAAAATTTTTAATTTGACCTTTTGAGTTTTTAATAATATTAGTAAGACACCCTAATTTATATTTTTTTGTCTCATATTGAATAAATATGTATTTTATTGGGAGAATTTGTATTAAGGGCATGCCTGATGCCTTTATTATTAAATGGGATCTAACTTTAATGTATTTATTATTACGGACCTAACTCTTCATCATCTACTATTTTATAATTATTATCAATGAATTTTCATACTAAATTTATTCATTTATTCTTTAATTACTGAAACACATTAATCTAATCCTTTTAACTATATTTCCATCATTTACTGTTTTATAAGTGCTATCAATAAATTTTAATATTAATTTTACTTAATTGTTATCCATAAACTTTCAAGTTAATTTTAATCATTATTAAACTATTTTATATTATAATTATTAATTTTATTAATTTTTAATTTTAAAGTTATTGTATTTCTCGAGCGGTGATGTGTTATTTAATCATTAAAAAAACTAATAAAAGATTTAAAGTTAGGTATTTCAACGTAATCTTTCCTTTTATTGATAATAAGGGTACTAAAGATTTTTAATAACTATATAATATAATAAAGTTATGTTGACATCCTTAATAATAAATACATTAAAGTTGCACCTCATTTAATAATAAGAGCATGAGACGAGCCTTTAATACAAATTCTCCCTATTTATTTTAATAAAGTCATATATTTTTTTTGAGTGTTTAAATGCACTATTGATTACTAACATTCAAATATTTAAATACAACTTATAAATTTTAATCTTCAATGAACGATAAAATCAAAAAAATTCTATTTACTAATATAATATAACATAAATAGTTAATACGCATACATAGTTATATATACTTAAAAGTAAAATAGCCATTAGAAAACACATTTATACCATAAGTCAATATTTAATACACATAAGATATATAAGTGATTAGTATATACTATACATATATATATAATAATTATAATATAAGTAGTTAGTGTATATAATAAATGTAACTAAATAGTTAATTATAATATAAGTTGGGGTTGATGATAAAATGAAGTAATATGATATTAGAGATGAAAAATGTGTGATTACATACATAATTATAACTTAAGTATACATGTTTGCTTATTATTTTATTTGTTAAGTACAGTCATATTTTATATCATATTTATATAAAACTTAAAATTTATAATATACATATATTTTTTAAGTTATCTATAAATTTTAAATTAATTTTGAACATAAATCAAATTAAATTTTCAATACACATATTTTCTTTATTTTTATATAAAAAGAGAAAAATGTTCTTCTTGTGAAACAAAAAGCGGGATTGAAATTTGAAACGAGAAAAAAAGCTCTCTTCCCTGCCCACTTAAAAATTTACGATGCCGTTTAGAGAGATTAGAGAACAAAACGACATCGTATTGCTCATTTGTTGCCCTAAATACGCTGAAGATTGCATTTCCACACCTCACTAGTCACTGGCTCACTGCACCTCACCCTATCTAACCTTTCCGCATTTATCATCATCTCTTTTCATCCTAGCGGCGCAAGTGCACCTTTCCGCCTCTGGTGACTTTACTCTGTCTATTGTCCATTCCTATCTCTCTAATCTTTTTGGGTTTGTAAAAAATATCAACTTTAAACACCAGCCGGCATAGATTTAGCTCACAACCCAAGCGCAGCCCACGACGCCACTACTGGCAATACTAGTCTTCAACGGCACAGTCGAAGGAGAGCGAGACCCTATGCAACAGCAAGCAACGAGAGGTCTATCTCTGGTGGCTCGTATGAGAACACAGGTCCTCGTCAATGTCGGAAGGGATTTTGGTGCTTTTGGCCCAAAAAAGCACAGCTGCAAGAGAGGTCTTTTATATTTTCGGATGATGAAGAAGATGAGGGTATTCTTGATTTTAGAGAGTGGTGTAATTGCCATTTGAAATTGAGGGTTACCAGAAATGGTAATGTTGGTGATCAGAGTTTTATTGAATTGGGTTGTTGTTGTAAAGGGGATTTGGGTTCAGCTCAAAAGCAATGCACATAGATTTGGTTCAAGATTAACAGCAACATGTGAGTATAAAAATCCCCCCTATTTGTTTTGATTCTGTTTTAAAAATATGATCTTTTGCATGAATTATTCTCCCTTTTGTGATGTGATTTCATTTTGATATTTTGCTAGACCATTTTTTAGGATTTTTAGTTTTTGTTTCTTTTAATTAATAAAATGGGAGGGATTTTTCATTATTTAGCAACAAATTAAAAGGACACTCAAGTTTCTAATTAAAAATGCTATTTTCCACTATGAAGAAGCAGTCATAATGTAACTAAAGTTAGGCCTTATTTTGATAAATCTTGAGGTACAACCCTTCAGAATTTTGAGATCAAATACGAAAAAAAATGGTGGACAAAATCCTTTTGAGTGTCAACTAAAAATGAATTGCAGCCCATGGCAATACAACCTTTAACTGTAGCCTAAAGCAAGTTGTAAGTTATATTTAATGTTCAAAGATTTTTAGATTTTTTAAAATAAAAAACTTTAGTCACAGTAGGAACTAGATAGACTAGTACTGGAATTGATTGATCAAGTTGAATGCCATTCTCGGCAATAGATACCATATATAGCAAGTAATCATTGGAATAGCTAATTTGTATACACTACATTGGTATTTTAAAGAAAAGATAAAGAAAAAATTAATTAAAAAATTTGAGGTAGAGCAGTTATTTTAATCTTATTCAAGTTACTTTAAAGGCAAGCACTTTGCAAGAGGAGTTGTAACTTTGTTATACAAATGTTGGCTGGATTTAGATGCTCCATAACATGCATAGAGCTACGATTTTCCGACATGTTGTTCATAAACTTTTGTTTTCTTTTAATTTTATGAGTAGCGCAATATGTTGCACAAGAAGATTGTGCGGATAAATATATCTACAAAATTTGCAAAAAGCATTTTCATTCCACCCTAATCCATATTTTTATAAAATTCCATGCAGTGATTATTATATATTTACAGTTTTGTTACTATGTTTTGCTTGCCTACATTGTAATTGGAAGTGTTGATCTATTGTCCTCTGGATGTAACTTGTTAGATAAAATCTAGATAAAATAAAATGTACAAAAAGTTTAAGTGCTCTCACTTCTCTCTACAAAATTTGCTTTCAATTCTCTCTCCAAAAGTCAGCTGAGGTAAAATAAAAAGAACCATTAGTCACATTTCAGTACCGTTATAAACTGTAACGGTTACTTGGCCCCTCTCTACCACTGCCGCCAATGGCGGAGGGGAGCGGGCCTCCCCCTCCGACGTCCTACGCCGGAGTTACAAAATCTAACCTATCGACTAAGGACTCAAGTATTTCTTTCTCCTCTATCAAACACAAGCAACCACTGTCAAGCTACAAGGGCGAACCAGCATTATTCATAACTGAAGAAGAGGAGGATAGCTTGGCACAAGAATTCCAATGGACTCTAATCGGCAAATTTTCTTGGGGCAGACCTAATATGAATCAAATTCGGAAGGAAATTCTAGAAGCTGGATTTTTAGGGGAATGTAGAGTTGGTTTATGGGACCAACGATACGTTCTCTTCAAATTTGATAAAGAAGAGGACTTTCAGCGACTTTGGACAAAGAAGATCTGGTATTTTCAGGGGTTTCAAGCAAGAATTTTCAAATGGTCAAAAAGCTTTGATTCGGCAGTGGAGCCCTCGATAGTTCCTGTATGGATTCGTTTTCCTTCCCTCCCTGTTCATCTCTGTACCAAGGAAAAATTATACTCCTTGGCGTCTGCAGCAGGGCAACCGCTGAAAATGGACGCTGCTACTGGTGCTTTCTCGGAGCTATTCAGGCCTAGTGAGGCCAGAGTGTGCGTGGAAATGGATGTCACCAAGCCGGTTCCTAGTCGAATTTGGATAGGAAGCAAAGAAAAGGGTAAATGGCAGACTCTGGAGGTTGAGGAAAGGCCTGAGTACTGCTCAAAGTGTTCTAAATTAGGGCACAATATTAGGGAATGTGATTCTCAAAAAGCTCAAAAGAAATTTCAGAAGCCTGCAGTTTCCAAAGATCCTAAGAAAGTCATCCCGGCTGCAAAAAATCCCAAGGAATGAACTGTGGTAACCAGGAAATCAATTGATAAGGAAAAGGAAAATAAAGAAGGTGCCCTATTGAGGAAAGGTAAGGAAGTGAATCCAAACAGTTTACCAATATACTATCCTACAATGGAGGTCCCAGAAGGTTCAGGGGTCTCTAAAGAAAATGATTTAGTTGCTAATGTGAGTGTTATGGGAGCCCCCCCAACGTCAGAAACTGTGATATTAGCAGGTGCTAATCCTTTAGCAACAACTCCAGTTCAGATTGAAAATAAGATTCCTGCACCACATAAGGAAGATGCTGTTTCCTCTTCACCTGAGCATAGCCTTAAGCCTTGTAGTAATAGATTTGAAGTCTTTGGTGACATTGTGGATTTGGAGGAACAGGAGGTAAGGATCATGACAGACACTCTGCCAATTGTGATGAAAAATCCAGAGAAAAGTGCTCAAGAGAGCCAACAGGTGTGCCAGCTATCAATAGCCCAGAAAGATGCTGCTGTCTGCCAGGAAATACAAGAACAGGTATACTGTGATGCAATTATTCAGCATTTAACAAATATTTCTGTCTTTGATATAGCACAGGTATCTCAACCTGCTGAAACAATGGAGACCCCAATGGAAAATATCTCTTTGGAAGGGGAGAAGGATTCTGGAACTGATTGTACTCAAATGGGAAATAGAAAGCCAAAGTCTTGGGCTAAGTTCGAGTCCTCAAGAGAACTTAGAGATAGGAATGCACTTACTGGGTCTAGGCAGCCAGTTTCTAATGATTAGTTGTCTTTATTGGAATATTAGGAGAATCAACAGAAAACCTAATTTCAAGAAGTTGAAGAAAATCCTTAGCACTCATAATTGCAACTTACTAGTGTTAGCTGAACCTTTTGTGGATTCCTCTAAACTAGATATGTATAAACGTAGACTTAAGTTTGACACTGCTGTATCCAATGTGGCTAGCTCCCTTTGGATTATGATCAGGAAGCCTTTCTCCTCGACCCTTAAAACTGTACATGAGCAACACATTACCTTAGAAATCTACCACCCTGAATTGCCCTACCCAATTTTAATGACTAATGTCTATGCCAAGTGTTCTGAAGCACAAAGAGAGCCTCTTTGGTAGGATTTAGATAGAATGCAGGTCCAAATGCCTTGGTTGCTTTGGGGGGACTGGAATTGTATTAAGTCTAGGGAGGAGAAAAAGGGAGGGAAGAATTTTCACAATAAGGAGGCTAGAGAGATGCTAGAGCTCATGACTTCTTTGGACCTATATGAAGTTCAGGGGACTGGTTCTAGGTTCACATGGTGTAATAACCGAGAAGGAAGGGCCAGGATTTGGAAAAAGCTAGACAGAACTTTGATTGATTCTAACCTCCAGAATAGTGGACTCCAGCTTAGTGTGAGACATCTTGCTAAACACCCATCTGACCACTCCCCGCTGGCTTTAAGCATTCAGAAAGGAAAAGAGGGTGCAAAACCCTTTAGGTTTCAGTCCTTCTGGACTACCCACTCAGAATGCATACCTATAATTCAGAAAGCTTGGGATAAGGAGATTGTAGGAAGCCCTATCAGAATCTTTACCGAAAAGCTTAAATTAGTTAAATTAGCCCTAAGGGACTGGAGTAAAGTTACATTTGGGAACATTTTCACTAGGGCTGAATTGGCAGAGAAGGAATTACACAAATTAGAAGTAGAGGATGAAACCCTCTCTGTCCCTAGAGCCACCCTGAACAAAGCAGCTGCTGAAGCCAAATACTTCCTTAGTTTGGAGGAAAACTACTGGTCCCAAAATGCTAATTTAAAGTGGGTCAAGGATGGTGATAGGAATTCTAGATTTTTTCACTCATATGTGAAGAATAGACATGCCCGATCCCACATACACTCAATCCAAAACCAGGCTGGAGAGTGGGTTGAGGGAGAAGATGAGATAGCAGATGCAGCTGTCCAGTTCTTCTCTGCTTTGTACACTTCAGATAAGGTGAACTCACATGTGGATCCCTCCTTACTACCTGAAGTTCTGACTGAACAGGATAGACTAGAACTGACTAGAAATCCAGACTTGGAGGAACTCAAAAGGACTGTTTTCAGTATGAACCAAACCAGTGCACCAGGGTCTGATGGCTTCCCTGGCCTTTTTTATATTCTGGCTTGGGAAATCATAAACATGGATCTTCTGAGGGCAGTTCAATCTTACATGAATGGAGCAGAGCTAAATCAGGCCATGACTGCTACATCCATTTGCTTAATCCCAAAACAGCCTAACCCCCAGTCCTTTAAGCACTTTAGACCTATAAGTCTCTGCAATTTCCTTAACAAAATAGTGTCTAAGATGCTAGCTATTAGATTAGCTCCAGTCCTCCCTAGGATAATCTCGGAAAACCAAAGTGGATTTGTAGCTGGAAGACTAATTACTGATAACTATCTTCTAGCTAGTGAAATGATCTCTCAACTTAATAGGAAGAGTAAAGAAGGTAATGTAGCCCTCAAAATAAACATGGAAAAAGCGTATGATAGGGTACATTGGCCCTTTTTACTCCAGATTTTGAGATTGTTGGGGTTTGGAGAAATCTGGATTGACATGATGTGGAGATTGATCTCAAACACTTGGTTTTCGATTCTCATTAATGGAACAAGTAAGGGTTGGTTTAGAGCCACTAGAGAGCTAAGACAAGGGGATCCTATATCCCCTTTACTTTTTGTGATTAGCTCTGAATATCTGTCTAGAGTTCTAAACCAAAAGGTAGATAAAAGATGGGATTTTACTGTCCCTAGAGGCTGTCCTAGAATAACTCATTTAGCCTTTGCTGATGACCTGATAATCTTTTCATCTGCACTCCCTCAAGCTGTTAAATCCATTGTCTCTAAACTCAAAAACTATGAGTCTACTTCGGGGCAGAAGATTAATGTGGCCAAAAGTTCCTATATAGTCCACAATAGGACGCCTGCAGCTAGGAAGCACTATATTGGTAGGATTACAAGATATGCTAGGGGCCCCCTCCCTTCTACCTACGTAGGTATCCCTCTCTATTTCAAGAAAATCCCAGCTTCCTATTACTCCCCTATAATAGATAAAATCAGTCACACTATAGGCAGTTGGAGCACCAAGTTTTTGTCACTAGGTGGTAGAATAACCTTAATCAAAAGTGTGCTAGCATCAATCCCCATCTATTTGACTATGAGCCTGAACCCCCCCAAGAGGGTAGTCAATCAGATTGAATCCATGCTCTCCAACGTTTTGTGGTCTTCCATGGAGAAAGGAGCTAAGAGACACTGGATCAGCTGGAAGGAGCTGTGTTATTCACAAGAGGAAGGAGGAGTAGGCTTTCGAGATCTCAATAATATTATCTCAGCTCAGAATCTCAAATTGTGGTGGAGATTCAGAACAAAAAAGTCCTTATGGGCTACCTTTATGTGGTCAAAGTATTGTGGCACCAAACATCCTTCCCAAATCAGCCCTCGTAGAGGTGATTCTTAAACTTGGAAAAGACTTCTGGCTGCTGCCCCTAAAGCTAAGGAACATATACAATTCATGGTAGGGGAAGGGAATATCAGTCTATTTCATGACAAGTGGAGTTCAGAAGGTAAACTAGCAGATCTACTTGAATGCCAAGGCTCCCTAATGGTTTTTGAAGTCATGGGAATATCAGATTGGGATTGGAACAAAATCAGACAACTCATTCCTCAATGCCCTAGAAACATATTCAGCTCGGTTCCTTTCAACAGAGATAGGGAGGACATGATGATCTGGACCCCCACACTGAATGGAAACTTTCAACTTAGCTCAGCTTACCAGCTGGTTAAGGGCAGGAACCCTCCACTATGCTCTCACACTTCCTTTATATGGAACTCTGCACTTTCCACAAAGATATCTTTCTTAATGCTGAGATTCATCAGAAATAGAGTCCCATTAGGGACAAACCTTCACAAGGTAGGCATTGTGGGCCCCTTTCCATGCCCTTGGTGCCTAGCTGATGGGGAAACAGTGAATCACCTTCTAGTAGCCTGCCCCTTTGCCAAGAGAATATGGAGAATTTTTGCAGCAGAAGTGGGGATCCTAAAACACTCAAACTGCTTTATTTCTACTCTGAATTTCTGGTGGCAAAATCACAATCACATTTCTGAAGTCAAGAGGTTTATCTCCATTATATGCCCTTCTCTTATAGTCTGGTGGATGTGGAAGGCTAGAAATACCATTACTTTTGACAAAGGACCACCAAATGAAGAACTTCTGGTTGGGAAAATTTTCAGATCTATCAAGGAACTCATGAATTTAAAATTCAGAGGTGTACAATTCCAGGATCTTCAATGGTCCCCTTTTTGGGACACTTGCTAGAAAACAAGGAGGAAATTGACTCTCAAATATGTTAAATGGGAACCTCCGGACATTGATTCTTTGAAACTTAATTTTGCTGCTGCAAAAGTGGGTGAGCACTGGAGAGCGGGAGGCCTGATCAGAGATTATAAGGGACAGCTATTGGGGCCCCTACCTATATTACTGTTTCCCCCTTCCTTGTCAAGAGTGCAAGTGGAAACTCTAGCAGCTCATAGCTTTCTCTCTACTACTATGGAACTCTATGGACAAGGTATTATCCTGGAATCAGACTCAAAAATGATTATCCAAGGCAGTAGAGCATGGGGAGACAGGCAGCTCACAAGTTTCACTGAATTTATAACCAACAATGCTACCCTCAAAATAGTGCAAAAAGAAGCCAACCTGCCTGCTAGGACTTTGGCAGCACTACAAAGATCTGAAGCACTATCTTCCCTTCCTTCACAACTCAAAATGGATAGGCAGCAAACCCCTCACATCATAGCACATGAAGCAAAGGAATACACATCTTCATCAGGTAAGTGTCAGGACAGGTAACTATTTATGCCTCAGTCTGCTGATGTTAGGACTGATTGCCTTTGCCAATCGAGACCCCAGCCTGCTGATGTTAGGACTGTTTTGTCTCTTGTCTCTCAAACTTGCTTTCTATTGCTTGTTTTGGCTTGCTGGTGGTATTGTAGTTAACATGAAGGATGAGGAACCAAACGAAGCCAGAATCAGTAACCACATACAGCAGGGACTAGAAGACTGTTTCCTGGCAGACAAAATTCTGAATCTTGAAGATGACAAACAATGCCTACTAGATGACTTCAGGAGGACCTATTGGCCCATGACTCAAAAGGAATGGACCAGCATCGTATCTCTTGGAATGCAGCTGCTTGAAATCTTCCAAAGAACCCTCTCTTGTGTGAATTTAGATTGTTATTTCAGCTTAAGGGCTAAGTTAGATATGCTAGATCATCCCAATAAGAAGGGATTTTTTTGTCACTCCTTGTGATAAAAAGAGATTTTTGTACAATAGAAAATTACTATGTTTCTATGTAAATGGAGGAAGTACTCCATATTTACTTTTGTATATACCCTTGAATTTTCTTCCATTAGACCTATGGTTTGTAAATGGAAGCCAATTCAAGAGGTCAAGACATGTAAGGATGGCTTTTGGGTATATCCTCCGTCCACCAAGTTATGATATAAATAGGGAGTGGCGACGGCGACCCACCTCAAAAAGAGGTTATGCCAAATAAAAAAAAAGTTATGAGAACCAGCTTTTTTTCCCTGAATTCTGATTTTAGAAAGATTGGCTATCCTAACTTATGAATACCTACATTGGTTTTGGTCCTTGGTGAAGTGTTTATAATATTTTCCTTGTCATTGTGTTTTTTGGTGAGAGTGGTCTGCACTAACCTTTGGTTCCAATGGCCCTGTAAAGTGACAACTATAGTCATAGCACAACAACTAATACATATCTCTCTAGGACATGTTTGAGATTTTATTGTTGTTATTTCATATTTGGCTTCAATTGACTTATTTTTTTACAAGTATACATTGCTTATGATGATACTGAATGTCACAAGAATACACATGAATGTAGCATATGTACTCTTGCTGCCGAAATCGTTTTTTTTAATTGTTCCTTTCTCTTAAGTTTAAATATTTGAAATATTCCTAATGTGGTATATTGTTGCCAATAGTGGGACGAAATCTTGAAATTTTTGTTCAGATTGACACGGTTATTCTTTGAAAATAGGCCAGATTGGTTTAAAATTGGTGAAACCCACAATAATGCACATGAACATGGCTTACGTACCCTTACTACCCAAGTCTTGTTTGGTTTTAAATTGTGTCATTCTCTTAAGTTAAATGCATGAAATGTTCCACTTGTGGTGTATTTTTTCAAAGGTGGGATTAAATCTTAAATTTTTTTACCCTTGCTACCCAGGCCTTCTTTGGTTTTGAATTATGCCAATTTTTTACGTTTAAAAGTTTGAAATGTTCCTCTTGTGGTGTATTGTTGCCAATTGTGGGATTACATCTTGAAGTTTAGTTGAAATTGGCATGCTTACATTGTTAAAATTGGCATTGATTGGTTTCAAATTGGTGAAACCTACTAGAATACATATGTTTGGTTTTGAATTGTGCCATTCTTTTAGTTTGAATGTTTGAAATGTTCCTCTTGTGGTCTATTGTTTCCAACAGTGTGATTAAATCTATAAATTTTGTTAAAATTGGCACAACACTCATTTGGTTGGTTTAAAATTGGTTAAACTCTCAAAAATACACATGAACATTGCTTATCTAGTGGCATATAGTTGCTAATATTGGGACTAAATCGTGAAACTTTGATTAATTTGACACGATTACACTTTGAAAAAAAAAATACTTTGATTAGTTTAAAATTTGTGAAACCCACCAAAATATGCATGAGCATGTCTTATGTATGTTTGCTGCCCAAGTTTTGTTTGATTTTGAATATCACAATTCTTTTAGGTTTAAATGCTTGAATGTAACTCTTGTGGTGTATTGTAGCCATTATTAAGACTAAATCGTAAAATTTTGGTTAAATTGACATGGTTATACATTTAAAATAGACTCGGTTTAAAATTTGTTAAATATGCAAGAATATGCATGAACATGTCTTACGTACACTTGCATATTGTTGCTAATATTGGAACTAAATTTGTGAAACCCACCATAATATGTATGAACATATCTTATGTAAGCTTGCTACCCAAGTTTTGTTTGGTTTCGAATATTACCATTCTTTTATCTTTAAATGCTTGAATATAACTGTTGTGGTATATTGTTGCTTTTGGTTGGACTAAATCGTGAAACTTTGGTTAAATTGACATAGTTATACATTCAAAATACACTTTGAATGATTTAAAATTTGGTAAACGTGTAATATTATTCATGAACATGTCTAATGTATAATTACTTCCCAAATTGTTTTTGGTTTCGAATGTTGCTATTCATTGACTTTAAAGGTTTGAACAGTGATTGGTTTACTTTTAAATTGAGATATTATATTATTTCTTCATGTTTGTGATATTTTATAATGGTACATGATATGTTAAAAAAAGATTTTAACCTGTTTATTCGAACTATTATGAAGGTTGAAGAAAACTAAAGAGTTGAAGTGTCAACTCTTCTAATGGATGAAAGAAAGAATGGTCGGTGTTCTTGACACTAGAGAGTTGAAGTATCAACTTTTGTATGGTGGATTAGTACTTTTGTGTTATGTCTTGGATATTAGAATATTATTATGGTATATGTTTCTTGGATAGTAAATGGTTGGATATTTGCCATGTATTGGTATATTTTGTGAACGGGTTTTAGTTTAATGCTTGTTTGATATATTGGTGAACAGGTTTAAATTTGATGTTTGTTCGATTAATTTGTGATATTTATTATTATTATGAACAGGTTCTCTTTTCTTGTCACCATATGATAATGTTGACAATATTTTCTTCATTATTGACCAAAATTTTAGTCACCAAATCCTATAAAGACCACGTTTTTTTAATAGTGATCAACAATATTTCGTCACTAACTCAAAAAATTTGGTCACCAATTCAGTAAAAAAAATTGCATTGCGACTAGTCCATTATTGACCAAATATTTGGTCACCATTAGGTGACTACCATATTAATCACCAATGCTTTATAATATGGTCACCAATTATTCTTTGGTGACCACAATTTTAGTCAGCAAAACAACTATAATTTGGTCACCAATGCTTGTCATTACCTTTGTTGACCAAATAATTAGTTACCAATTCGTCATCATTGGTGACCATTTTTTTGCTCACCAAATATAATGTCACGTGCTGTTTTTGCTCATTTAGTGACGACATAATATTGGTCACCAATTCAGTCACCAAAAATTGGCACTTTGGTGACCAACATGCAACTTTTGGTGACTAAATTGGTGACCACTTTTTCAGTCACTGTTTTGGTGACCGTTTTTTTCTTGTCACCAAAATTATCCTTTGGTGACCACCAACCAAATCAGTCACCCCAGTTCTTGGGATATATATAATACCGGGTGACCAACCAAAAATTTGTCACCCTCTATAATATTGGGCATTGGTGACTACAGGACGGGATATATATAGGGGCACTATGACCTAGTTCTTGGGAGGTTTACTCACGTGACATCATCTCCTGAAAAATACCTTCGTAATGAGACAAATTCCATGCTTTTCTGAAATTTAAATGAAATAAATAATTTTAAAAAATATAATATACTTAAATATAAATGAAAATTGTGTACATGCATAAACACAATGGATTCATATAGTTAACTCCACACAACGGAATAAACGATGGCGTTTGGTTCAAATTCTTAAATGACAATCACAACGGGTTTGATTGAGGGGTCAATGACAATAGCAATTATAATTGCATTGTTAATATTTGGCTCAAATCCTATAATAGGTATTATTGTAATTGATGTTGTTTGGTTCAAATCAACAATAGTAATAGAAATTAGTCAAAATTTTTATTCTACCCTTATCAAAGTTCACATCTTTATTATTATTATTAATCATTATTATTAGTAGTATTATTAATATTATTATCATTATTAATTATAATATTATTATTATCATTATTAATTATTAATATTAATAATTATAATAATATTATTATAATTAATAACATTATTCATATTATTATTATTATTAATATTATTAATTATTAGTATTAATATTAATATTAATTATTAATATAATAATTATATTATTATTAATGAATTATTATTTATATTATTATTTATTTAATAATAATAATTATTATTATTAATATTACTATTATTAATTGATAATATAATCTAATTATTAATATTAATATTAATAATTAATAATATAATATTATTATTATTATTACTATTACTATTATTATTTTAATTAATAATAATAATAATAATATTATTATTATTATTATTATTATTATTAAAGTATATATTAGAGTAGAGAGTTATTTTGTAAATATGGTAAAATCGATTACCCAAAACAGGTTAATGGATGATTAGTTGGGGGAGACTAGGAATCATCCATTGACTCATTTAAGGTAATCATTAATGAATAGTTAATTCTATTACCCTCTTTCAAAAAATTAACAATGACAATCACTTTTGTTAATTACCATTGACCCCTTGTATTCCCCCATACCAAACGCCCCTAATTATTATTGTTATTGGTTTTGAAACAGCAGTGGTGAACCTGAGGCAGATCGAATTTTCCCTCTAACATTATTTTGTTTTATCCTGTCCAATATTTAAAATGACATTGTTTCGCTAAAACTAAAGACTAAAAGCATAAATATTACTCAAATTAAATTTATAATTATTATGCCATAATCCAAGTAAGAGTGAACCTTATTTATGCTTTTAATCCCTAATTTTAGTATTGCGATGTCGTTTTGAACATCGTACATAATAAAATAAAATAATTTTAGACGAAAGATCTTGTCTCATGCCAAGGAAAGGTAGGGGGAGGGGGCTGAGATTTTAAAATTTATATTTAATTTCTATAAAAAAACTTGATTATTAAGAAAATTAGAATTTTATGCATATAACTTCTACACATAATACTATATAATTTCTACATCTACCACTATTTTGAACCATTTAAGAAAGCAATTATGCATCAACAAGGCACATCACTTTTGCAAGCCAATGGTAGAAGCTACAGCCTACCACTATAGTTTAGATAAACGTATGCACAGTTGAACCCTTAAATTATATTTAAGACTTGGAAGAATTTGCCGATTTGTTTGTACAAATTTTAAATGCTGAACAGCTCAAAGATGGGCATGCATGTGGTTGAAGCAAGAGCCATTGCTGATTCCATTTCCTATAAAGTTGTAGCCAGGAGTTTTGAAAAGGAAAAACATAAATATAAAAACAAAAAAGTGGAAGGAATCAGATTTCTTTGTGGTTTGATACCTGGATATATATCAGATAAAACAGGTGGCTGAGTGGACAAGAAATAATATTTTGCCAAGTGAATTCAACAGGCTTAACTCTTGCTGACATAGTTTATGAGGATACAACAACATGGAATCCAGGTTCACATCACTCGCGATATAAAGAATCTAATAATTCTGCGAGTTCCCTCAAATGATCAGATCATGACAGGGATGATCTTAATATTGTGGACGTACATCCAGTAATGGAGTAAACCAGCCAATCTTACCAAAAAGTTGGATGTGTGCATGGGAAGGAATTCAGTGTAAAAGGTGGCCAGAATCTGTAGCTGCTTGCCAATACTCTCAGAAAATAGAGGCAAGATGATGATTGATGATGAAAATAAATATAATATATACTTCTTTTGATTCTAAATAAGTGACATTCAGAATTTTCACATTTAAGAAATGCAGAAAATGACTAAAAAAATTTCAAATTAATAATAATTAACATAAATAATGATTAAAATAAATTTGTTGGAACTTGTGCAGAGTAAACCACTTTTATTCTCATGTGTGTTGATCTTGTTTAGAATAATAGTGGTAAGAAAAAGCAAACTCTTTAATGAGTTTCAAAACATCTTGATTAGCGTAAAAGATTAAAGGTTAAATAAGGATAAAATAATAAGAATTAACTAAAACGACACTTATTTTGCAAAAGATAATAAACTCTAAAACAACAGTTATTTTGAATCAGATGGAGTATGATGCATCATATGCCAAATTATTTTGTGTTAAGAAACCGTCCTAAAGATCAACAAGTATAAATGAACAAAAAACCATTTTGACTTATCTTTATTGTTTACGCACTTTTGTATTACCTCGTATTTATGGTATGTCTACCACTTATACCTACAAATTTTTGAACAGCCTGGATTATAGCAAACATATCGTGAACTGAGAAATAGTGTTGAACCAAAATGAAGTTTTATTGTTATCATCTAGAATTTTGTGATAATATTTCTTTGTAGTTGGATAATACAGTAATATTTATAGCTTTTTCTGGTGAGAAAAGTATCTAAGAAAAATACACTTGATAGCTTTGAAATCAAGTTTACTCTGGAGTTGGGTTAAACCAAAATGAAGTTTTATCGTTATCATCTAGAATTTTTTGATAATATTTCTTTGTAGTTGGATAATACAGTAATATTTATAGCTTTTTCTGGTGAGAAAAGTATCTAAGAAAAATATGCTTGATAGCTTTGAAATCAAGTTTACTCTGGAGTTGGGTTAGCCAAATGGTTAGGGAGTAAGCATTCCGACCTCCAAATTTAGGATTCGAGACTTGGTTCATTTGGGGGATGCATGTGTATGTGTAAAAAAAAAAAGTTTACCCTAGAGTTAGCTAATGGATATGAACAAATGTAAGACATCTGAGGGTCTGTTTAATAAATTAACTTAAATTTGAAAATTAATTGATTCATACTTTAACCAATTAAATTTCTTTGATAACTAAAAAATGGATGTCTTAATGAATTAAGAGTGTCTGAAAGACACGTAAAATTCTTCTATGATTTTAAGCGATAAAATTTAGTTTATCGCTTAATTTCAGAATACGCGTAATCTTTAAAATAAAATTTAGGGTAAATTACGCCAATCGTCCCTTAACTTATATTTTGGTTTCGAATTTGTCCTTCAACTTTAAAATGTCTCATTTTAGTCCCTCATCTTACATTTTGAGTTTTAATTAGTCCTCACTATGTTTTCCATCCATTTGTAAATGGACTCCGTTTATCATGTGCGTGGCACATGATAAACTGAAGGGCATTACTTGGAAACATGAAAAGTAACAAATCACATGACACGCACGGTTTATTAGGGCAAAATCAAAGGAAAGATGCTTAACCGATTCCACCACCTCCAATACCACCGCCACCACCAACACCTATCCCTCCACCAGCGCCTCCACCGATTCCACTGCCGGCACCACCTCCTATCCCACCACCAAGACCTCCACCTGCACCACCAATTCCTCCTCCCGCGTTGCCGCTAATATCCCCACTGGCACCACCTCCTATGCCACCGCCAATACCTCCACCAGTACCATCTCCAACCCCACCACCAAATCCTCCACCTGCACCACCTCCAACCCCACCACCGATTCCTCCACCAAAACATATAAATCTATACTTTTTTCTGATAGGTGTTAATTTCCAATTTGCATTCTACACAAGCCAAGAAGGCTGTTACTCTCAAATCTCCTCCATCCTATAATAATGATTATTGCCATATAGTGTAAACCAAATACCTATAAATATGTAGAATATGATTTCCTTTTTTTCCCTTTTAGTGAGGAAGTGGAAAGAGGATAGAACTAGAAAAACTTTCAAAGATTGATCAACAAAATCAACACATACTTAGACAAGTTTATAAAGATTTTCTTAATCCTCTTCATGGAAAGCAATCCTTTGGTTGCAATTTTGATTATTTTCCATGGACTTCTTCTTCAGAGCTTCAGCTCTAAGAAAACCACCAGAAACAAATCCTCTTTTAAAACCCCACCAATCAGGTGAAACAACTTGATATTGTTGTCCTACTTTCTCTGCCCAGACAATATAGTTCATGCGATTTAAGAGCTTATTTTGAGATTTGAAATTATTCATTAGAATCGGACAGCTATAAAAACTGACAAAGACCACAGATCCTGTTAAAGATAATGAGTAGCCAAAAAGTCACTTAGCAGCAAAAGGTGCTTAAAGATGCCGGAATTTGATTGACTCCATACTAAAAGCAAACAATATAAGTTCGCAAGAAAATTAAGTGTTAAATCTGAAGAGTTCTAACATATCCCTCCACCAGCGCCTCCACCGATTCCACCGCCGACACCACCTCCTATCCCACCACCAAGACCTCCACCTGCACCACCAATTCCTCCTCCTGCCTTGCCGCCAATACCCCCACTGGCACCACCTCCTATGCCATCGCCAATACCTCTACCAGCACCACCTCCAACCCCACCACCAAATCCTCCAACCCCCCCCACCGATTCCTTCACCACCTCCACCAGTGAGTCTCTCATTAAGACAAAAGATAATTCTGATTTCTCTCACTGATTTTGACCAAATAAACCATGCGTGTCATGTGATTTGTTACTTTTCATGTTTCCAAGCTTTGCCCTTCAGTTTAAGACGTGCCACGCACATGACAAACAGAGTCCGTTTACAAATAGATGGAAAACATAGTGAGGACTAATTAAAACTGAAAATGTAAGATGAGGGACTAAAATGAGACGTTTTAAAGTTGAAGGACAAATTCTAAACCAACCTATAAGTTAAGGGACGATTGGTGTAATTTACCCTAAAATTTAATATACCATAAATATCCACAATATCTCTTTAATATCTTTAATATCTTTTACTATCTCAATTTATTTTTTACCTCTATATTTTAATATTTCTATTTATCATTCTTTCTTTCTTCTTTTTATATGCTAATATTTTTATCAATAAATATTCTTTCTATTTTTTAATATTTTTATTTAATATACCTGATTTGATAAAAAAATTATGTTTAAGTATCATCTCTTATGCAAATTAGTATCTGAATTTCTAGTTAGCAAAATATGACTCCCTGGAGTGAAAATTAGAAACACTTTATAATATCACTTTTCACTTTGCATAAAGATTTTCTTGAGCTCATATTTGATACAAGAGGCAAAGATAGAATCACTCTTACTATTAATCATTAACAATCCTTCCATAATTCTTATAACACACAAAGGATTACATACGTTTGCTTGAGCAGATCTCACCCCAACAGTGAATTTTTCTCATCCTTCTTAAGAATGGAGTTTTGATAGTAGAAACAAGCAGCCGGATGAAAGAAGCACAGAAGCTAAGAAGCAAAGCAAATCGACAGCCGATAGAATAGCTGCCTTCTTAGTATTGTCAAAGAAACCAATAAGAAGTAGCATGACAATAACATGGCCAAGTTTGGTTTTCAATTCATTGATAGACTTAATTTCCAACCATCGTGGTCGTTCCTGAAAAGAAACAAATGAGATGCATAAAAAAAATATAAAACTTGTTCATTTTTCAAGTGCAATTTAAATTTTCAAATGCTTCATCTTCTATACAAAGAGTTTCAAACAGGCATAGCTAACTATATAATCTAGTCAACAATGATATCAGATCCACTCTCCAATATTTTTCTATCTTACACAAGAAAACCACGTCATTTCACAAAAATCATAACTAAAAAACTTGATTAATATGTTTTATCATGCTTTTAGTGAAACGACTTCATTTTGATGTGCTGGACAGACAAATGCAGAGAAATCTTAGACTGAGGTTGTCAATAATGCTCCAAGTAAGAGGATCTAGGAAGGAGCCAATTTTGCTTATGTTTTAAGAAAAGTTCCTTAACTGACTGTGTTAGCAAAGAGCACTAACATAATTGATTTTGTTTAGCTAAACAAGAAAATATGGAAACAGAAAGAAACCTTAAAACAGAAATAACAAATGCATGCTTATGCTAACAACGATGACTTTAGGCAAGTCCACCACTTTTGTGGAATCAGCAAGACAAGGATTTTTTTTTTCGAACAAGTTCAATAGAATGATAATATTGCTGATAGCAACCGAGCAGCTTATCATGTTGGAGTTCAACAAATAAGACAGTTTTGGTGTTCGTTCCAAGTGTTCGTGATAAACTTTCATTTGGAGACCTGGAATAATATCAAAACTAAGGTTCAAGAAGGTGCTGTGAAGTGCCAAGATATCACGGGAATGATAAATCGTGTTTGTTTTTAATAGCTTTGATTGCTTTCTACATTGTTAGATTGAGGTCAAGTTGGTGTTTTTAAATTTAGGCTGCTTCCAACATTATTTGGCTGAGCTCAAAATATTCTTTTTAGTTGATTCAAGAAAAGGCTTGGAAATATTTTATTATAGAACGATTTTGGTAGAGACTCCCATCATATGCTCAAAGTGATCATGTTTTTTGCAAGAGATAAAACTTTTCACTAACCTTTAGTGTAAATAAGTCAAAGAAATTTGATCTATGTGGAACTCTTTCATCTGAGAATGATTTTGCCTTGTCAAGGTTGCTGATGTAGAGCTCATACAGACCCATACCTCTTTCAAATGATGCTACAATCAAGATTGAACTGCTTGACAGGGATGACAAATTTAACTCGTCTCAATGGGAATCACAAAGTTTAGTTGGCTGCAATGAGAGTTCAAAATGTTAAATGATAATATCCCGCATCGGTTAAGTAAGAGCTCTTGAACTAATATATAAGGTATATGGGACATTCCACTCCTAACCAATTGGTTTTGAGTTGGATGCACATGTATTCTTTAACATGGTATCAAAGCACCATGTTTGAATTTGTGGGCCTTTCAAACATGACTAGGATTTCTCTCACCTCTCTTTTTTCAGTATTGGTATTCAATTTGTACTAGGCCCATTGTTTGGCTAGCATTCGGTTCTGGCTAGGCATTTGTTGGGCTAGCATTCGGTTTAGTTTAGATTAGTTCGTTCTAGTCATGTTTGAGAGTGGGTGTTAAATTATAATATTCCACATCGGTTACGTAAGAGCTCTTGAACTAATATATAAGGTATATGAGTCACTCCATTTCTAGTTAATTGGTTTTGAGTTGGATGCATATTAATTCTTTAACACAAAAGACCTGAGATAAAACAAATGAAGATAATAAACATGAACAGAACATGCGTACGTACGTACAAATGCAATGTATTTGTGGTGGCAAGTATCGACCATCAACTAGCCACATAGGCATCAGACCTTTTAGTGAACAAATCTCTCCCAATTCCTAACGTATTTTTCTACAGAAAACTCAATATCGTTGTTCTTAAATTTCTTGCCATACAAATTCAATTGGTGAAGGTAATGTTGAATCTCCCATAATTTTCTTACTTCATAAAGCTACAACATTCACTCACTCTCCCCCTGCCAAGCTACCTTAGAAGCGGAATCTTTACACTCTTTTCATGGAGAAATATGCAAATAAATTAGCAGATTGACTACAATTTTTAACGCAACAAATTTCACTTTCACTTTAACGTGTATTACAATTCTCATATAAAATTTTACATTAGAGTACAATTTTTAACATAACAAATTTCACTAAATAGTTCACGTATAAATTATTAATGCTATAATTCTAATAGCATTCTAATTCACGTATAACGTGTAATTTTTCACGTATTCAAGTATAACCCATCAATTTAGAGTTCTACTAGTAATCTTATCCACGGATAATTTTCACATCAACGTAACAATTTTTAATGTAACGTAAAAATAGTTTGCGTATAAATTATTAATACTTTATACGCGAATAAATAAACAAGCGCATGTTGTTCCCATATATAAGACTGTTTGATAGGAGTCTTCCTAAAAAATGAATTTTTTTTCTGTAACAAAATTTATATTTATTGATCAAAATATTACTTTTTTCAAAATTGAAATTAAAAACTATACTTATTTTACAAAATATTTTGACATACCTTCTCAATAAAAATGTTTACCTTATTTGTGATATGCGATTTCCATGATTTTTTTTTACACGTACCCTTCAATTGAAAGATTTATTAAGCGACCAATTCGATTGGTTTCAAGAAGAGAGTTGAGTTTTATAGAAGCAACGAGTTGGAAAACTTATAAAAAACAATATTTTTGTAATATTCAATATCTTACACAAATGATTTGAATTTTTATTCGAAGAAGTTAAAGAATATCTTTCAATTATTGCAAATCTCACGGAACATTACTGTATTTTATCCGGCTTTGAGTCTTCTATGTTAGTTCATAAAAAGATTATATGTTTTCTTTTTAGTTATTTATTTAATTTTTAAAATTAAATTAAAACCTTAACCTGAGTAAACCCTAATCAATAAATAATTACACATATGTTACCTTTTCATAACACAGTGGCATACTAGGAGACTCAAAAGTCATTTTATCAACTGATTGGGCTAATGTATACAATGGGGGCTTCATCTTCCATTTCAATAGCCGCAACTCCATCGAAAAATCAAGGAAGTGGCTACATATTTATATGATCATTCTCTAGCTTCCGTGTGGATCATTAACACTTCGATTTGATTTGATTTCTTCATCAATAGATTGACACCCACCTGTATGCCCCCCCACCATGAATTTTTAGCAGGCCTGCCTAAATTAAGCTCCCTGAACTATATATTACTGTAAGCTTTAAGAGCACGATCGATCCTGCAAGGCTGGACGTCGTAGGCTCGTAGCCCTGGTATGAGGAATGACAATACACTAGGCACCACGTCATTTATGATGATTCGAAGGTCATCCAAATTCCCATGATTCTTAATGTTAAGATTTGCATATTTAGGAACAAACAAGAAGAACAAAATAGAGAGAAATAAAGAAGAAGAGCAAAGGTGGCTGGAGTTAGAAAAACAAAGAGCAAAAATGATTCATACTAGAATTAGGTTTTACAAACATATATATACAACAAGTAGGAAATGATTAATCTATCCTTATGAATAAATATGTAATATATCTAAGATCCCCCCTCAAACTCACGATGCATCAGGAGAGAGCAACGAGAGTTTGCTAGTGAGAAAATGAAAGCGTGAAGTAGGATGTGACTTGGTAAACAAATCTGCAATCTGTAGAGATGATGACCCAAATGGTAAAGTAATAGTACCATTTTGAAAATGATGTCGAGTGAAGTGACAATCAATCTCAATATGCTTGGTGCACTCATGAAAGACGGAGTTGTGTGTAATCTGAAGGGCACTCATATTATCACAGTACATTGGAGTCGCACTAGAGAGAGATACACCCATATCTACAAGTAGCCAATGCAGTCAAATTATTTCTGCAGTGGTTGAGGCCATAGTACGATACTCAGCTTCAGTGAAAGAGCGAGAGACAATATCCTATTTTTTACTCTTCCAAGAGATAAGAGAATCTCCTAGAAAAATACAAAACCCAGTAGTAAACTTACGATCCTTAGTATCACCAGTCCAATCAGCATCTGAGTATGCACGTAATTCTAAAGATGAAGAAGAAGGAAATAGAAGACTCTGAAATTGAGTGCCACGAAGATAACGAAGAATACGAATAACACCTGCCCAATGAACTGAAGTGGGAGAAGCAACAAATTGACTGACGATATGTACAACATAAGCAATATCAGGTCTGGTGATAGTGAGATACACCAAACTGCCAACAATAGTACGATACAAGGTGGAATCCGACAAAGGGATACCATCAGATGTAGTATACTTAGCATTAAGCTCAAGATGGGTGTCAGCTGTCCGATTATCAGTAAGACGAGCTTGATCAAGAATATTGGCAATGTATTTAGATTGAGACAAAAGATAACCTCTAGGAGAGTGAGCAATTTCAATCCCTAGAAAGTACCGAAGGGTGCCTAAATCTTTCATCTCAAACTATTCGGCTAATTTCATTTTCAACTCTGCAATCCCACTAACATCATCTCCGGTAATAATCATATCATCAACATACAAAGAGAGCAAAATACGGCCATGAGAAGTGCACCTTAAAAATAAGGCAGAATCATGTGAATTAGAATGAAAACCAAGAGATGCAATCACAATGGAGAACTTTGCAAACCAAGCTCTAGGAGCTTGTTTGAGACCATAGAGAGCCTTCTTTAATTTGCAGACTTCACCAGGATTATGTGGAACACCTGGTGGAGGAATCATGTAAACTTCTTCTTGAAGATCACCATTTAAGAAGGCATTTTTAACATCCATTAGGGATATATGCCATCGACGAACAGAAGAAACTGCAATAAGAGTGCGAATGGTAGTCATTTTGGCAACAGGGGCAAAAGTTTCAGCATAATCCATACCATACTGTTGAGAAAATCCCTTAGCAACTAAACGAGCTTTATAGCGTTCAACAGACCCATCAGACTTGGTTTTGATTTTATATACCCATCTAGAACCAACAGCATGTTTTGTTGGAGGAAGAGAGACAAGATCCCAAGTATCCGTCTTCTGTAATGCAGACAGTTCTTCTGCCATAGCTTGCTGCCACAGAGGATCAAGAACAGCCTCTTGATAGGAAGATGGCTCAGACAAATTGTGAATAGAAGTTAAGAAAGAAGCAAAACTATTTGAGTAATTAGAATAAACAAAGTCTGGCAATTGAGTGGACTTACGATTACAGTGAGGATAACGAGATGGTGGAGGTGAAGATGCAGGAGGATGATCCACAATCACAGGAGATTCTGGAGAAGTAGTAGGAGCAGAAGAGACATTATCAAACGATGTACCTGGATCAGCAAATCTACTAGCATCAATCCTAGAAGACTCTGTGCTAGAATTATTTTGCTCATGAATCAGTGAAGGAGATACAGTATCTGAAGTTGCATGAAATGGATCAATATGGATGATATCTGTCTCGTAAGACTGTGAGAGGTAGAAGGAATAGAATAAAATAGAATATGTTCAAGAAATACTACATGACGTGAGACATAGAGTTTTTGTGCACTGGGATCATAACAACGATATCCCTTTTGACATTCACTATAACCAAGAAAAACACAAATTGATGAACGAGAAGATAATTTATTACGTTCTACATAAGGACGAAGAACAAAACAAGTAGAACCAAACACTTTCAATACAGAATAATTAGGAGTATGACCATACAATTTTTCGAAAGGAGACAATCCAGAAGTAACAGATGATGGAATTCTATTGATAACATAGATAGAACTAAGGACAGCTTCTCTCCAAAACTCACGAGAAACAGAGACAAACAAGAGAAGGGAGCGCGCGGTTTCAATAATGTGACGGTGTTTTCTTTTAGCAACTCCATTTTGTTCAGGAGTGTCAGTACAAGAAGTTTGAAACAGAGTTTCATCAAGAGCAAGTAACTCAGAAAACTTAGTAGATGTGTATTCACCACCTAAATCACATATAAAACTCTTAATAATAGCATTATGTTGAGTTTTGACATGAGCACGAAACACTTGATAAATAGTAAAAAAATCAGAACGATGTTTCAAAAGATAGACCCAACAATAACGAGTACAATCATCAATAAAAGAAACATAGTATCTAGATCCACCTTTGGTGAGAATAGGTGATGGACCCCATATATCAGAATGAATCAAATCAAAAGGCGCAACAGAAACATATACACTTTTGTAAAAAGGTAAAACAGAAAATTTTGCAAGTTTACAACCACAACAATCAGAAATATTATAAGTTTGCAATTGTCCTAATGCTCCTGTAGAAACTAAATACTTTAAACGAGAAAAAGAAACATGTCCAAGACGTGAATGCCATAAATAGAAATCAGAAGAAGATGGACTCAAACGAAAAGATGGCAAATCAACACTAGATACTGCAACATGTGAATCTTTTAGCTCATCCAAAATATAAAGTTTCCCCTGCCTACGGCCAATCCTAATCAACCTCCTAGATTGTAGATCCTGCACACAACAAGCATTGGAAGAAAACCAAACCAAGAAACCAGAGTCAGATAATCGACCAACAGAAGCAAGATTTAATGTGAGATTAGGAATGTAGTAGACATTTGAGAGAGAGAGAGAGATGAGGTGTAGAAATAGACCCAATGCCTACTGATGGCATGGGATTGCCATCAACAGTCATAACAGACACCAATGAATTAGAACGTAAATTTACAAAGGAATTAAAATCAGATGACATATGATGAGAAGCTCTAGAGTCAAGAATCCATATAGAGGAAGATATACCTGATGAATCAGAGGAAGGCAAACCTTTGTTTATAAAGGCTGTCATGGCATGTGGTTGGGTAGCAAGAAATTTCTGAAATTGCTCTGCAAGTGTGGCTACTGTAGGATTAGAAGTAGATGCATTTCCAGAGAATGGTGCATGTCTAACATCAAATGAGTCCACTGGAGGAACAACTGCAGCAACATTTGGTGATGGTGGTCTAAAATTTCGTTGCTGAAATTGATAAAGAGGTTTCAACTGGTTAAACTGCTGAGTTTGCTGCTGCTGTGATCTATTTAACAGCTTAGGACACTGAGCTTTCCAATGATCCTTCTGTTTGCAAAATCTACATTCATCAGATTTGTTATGATTGTTAAAGAATTGTTTAGAAGGAACAGCCAAGACAGATGCATTAGGAATCGGAAGAATTCCTTTGTCTATATTTCCTTTTCCAGTCTGAGACTTGAGACGAATTTCTTCAGCTAACAACTCATGAAACACTGAGTCAACTGTAGGTAGAGGATTGTGATGTAAAATAGTTCCTCGAAGTCCTTCAAAATCATCCCGAAGAGCCATTAAAAATTGGACCAAACGTTGTTCTTCTCTCCAAGCAATGTATGGTACCAAAGCTCGCAACTCTGCAGATTTAGTGAGAGCTAACTGATCCCACAAATTAGTCATAGCAGAATAAAATTCTTGAATGCTCATGTTGTTTTGCTGAAGAGCGCGAATATCTATCTTTAACTGATATTGTTTTACAAAATTTGACTGCGTATACAACCTTTCTAAATGATTTCAAACTTCTTTGGCAGTTTCATATTTGGCTAGTTGTACTCCTATTGATTGCAAAACAGAGTTATTAATCCAAGTTATTATTTTCGAATTGTTTGAATCCCACATTTCGATTTTCTCAGCAAATTTTTCACCTTTTTCATCTAGAGGCTTGACTATGGTTTCAGAAACATAACCCCACATTCTTTTTCCTTTCAAGAAATTCCTCAACACATAACTCCAATAAGAATAGTTCTGTCTATTTAATTGTACACTAATAGCTTAAAGTGAATCATCCTTTTCACCAGCCATTGTAATAAATATCAAAGAAATCAAATATCAATTCAAGATGGCAGTGACCACAAATAGTGAAGGCAAGAAAACAAATACCAATTTGGCAGTAAAAGAAACAACAACCGGAACAACAATGAGCTGAAATCAGTCCAATAAGCTCCAAGGGCAGCCAATATTCTTTGAAGGAAACCAAATGAAAGCTCCAAGAAAACTCCCCAAATGCCTTCAAAAGAGGTTGTGGAAGATATATGGATTAAGTTCAGTCCATTTGCAGCTCCAAGATAGCCAAGAAGACCGAATTTAAGAACCCAAAAAAAACGGATGAACAGTAAATTCGGCTGCTGCCCAATTCGGTTTTTTGGTCGAAAATCCATTGGAAAATGCTTGAAAAAATCCCAAAAATTTAGGAAAAATCCCTAAAAATGTGACGAATAAGTTCCATAAATCTTAAGGTCCGATTCGTGCCTGTTTCCGTGCCAAAAAAAATCAAAGAACAAGGCTGCCAAAATGAAAGAAAAATCGAGTCAAGGATTGATTTTTCTGTCCAATAACCCGCGAAAGCTATGGATTTAATTAGAGCCTCCGATACCATGTTAAGATTTGCATATTTAGGAACAAACAAGAAGAACAAAATAGAGAGAAACAAAAAAGAAGAACAAAGGTGACTGGAGTTCGAAAAACAAAGAGCAAAAAAATGATTCATACTAGAATTAGTTTTTACAAACATATATATATATACAACAAGTAGGAAATGACTAATCTATCCTTATGAATAAATATGTAATCTATCTAACACTTAAATCAACCATTTCTATGATAAAACATTTTCGATCTTGTAGAGAACCTGACTATATATGATATATCCTGATACATTTTTAAGATTTTTTTGTTCGATAGATTGTAAAACTTTGAAGTTGAAGGCAGCGTTAATACTTCATATGGTTCGAATGTCCTGCCTGTCTGCTTGTAGCATACAGCTCGTATACAGTGGTTTCATTCAGTGTTCGACATAAATTTTTTAAGTTAATATTTATATCATTAATATCTACATTCATTCTATTTTATTTTAACATAAATTTTTTAGTTTCGTTTTATATTTTTGAACTTTGTAAGTTCAAAAAAAGTCAAGAAATAACCAAAATTAAACATTTTTAATATAAAATGAAAGCAGAAAAAGAAAATTTTATATTGTAATAATTTAAAATGAATGTCTATATTAATGACATAAATTTTGATATAAATGAATATACATATATTAAAATATTAGCAAGTAAAATATGAAATGATAGACAATTGTGAAACATGGGATCCTTTGCCCTATTTTATTAACTTGATAGTAAGATAAACAATTGTGTACTCATACGGTCAATATTTACATTCATGCCAGTATATTTTAATATAAACAATCTATTTTTTGTTTATATTCTATATTTTAATCATATTTTAGTCCAAAAAGGGTAAGAAATAACCAAAATATTTTTAAAAGTATAAAATGTAAACAGAAAAATTAAATTTTTTATATTAAAATAAACTAAAATGAATGCAAATATTAAAGTAAATAAATGTACACATGTTAAAAGTTATTAACGAGTGCGATCTAGAATTGTGCTACAAGGATCCTGTTCGATTTATCTTTTGTGGTAAACTTATCTAAAATTTCAAATTGCCCAACCCTTAATTTTGGTTACTTTGTATTTAAATTCAAATTGCACAGCCCCTATTTTTGGTAACTTTGGCAAAATTGTTAAACATAACTTGGATTCAAGTTACCCAACCCAAGTTTTAAGAGTTTTTTTTTTCCAAAATAGCTTTGTTTCTAAAAAAATATTTTTAAATTAATACACTTTCAAATTAAATTCCTTATCTAACATCTTTTTTTTACCATGTAGACCATTATTGCCGCTTAACACAAATAATTCTTTTTTTTCTCTCCTCACCAAGAAACCCACATTTTGTCTATTCTTTTAGGTTAAATATAGGAATGAATTACAATAAATAATTTAAAAAAACACACAAGGCAATAAAGACTGTCTATTTGTATTATTATTGACTATTTGACTTGATCATATTGAAACAGTAAACAATCATTGCAAGAAATTCAAAGTTTCAATCAAGTAGAATTGTCACTAGATGTTAATTAATTGTTAACCAAGATGCTTATGTTTATCTTAACACTTGATTAAGCCATCTAGTGAAAGAAAGAAAAACAATGGTGGACTTAATCATTCCCTTACTTTGTTCCTATTGCCCTTGCTAGGCTAGATATTTTTAATCATTTAATTATGCAATTATGATGTGAGGAGTTTCACCACATTTTGATACAAAAATTGACTTTAGAAAAAAAAAAGAGAAGAAGTTATCAATGGTGAATTAAATTGCAACAAAATAAAAAAATTTGTTGTGCATGTGTGAGAAATGAAGAGTTTTGAATGCTATATGATATAATAACTGAAAACCAATTGGCTAAATCATGATGTCAGTCCATTACTTAAATCTTAATTAGTATTATTTAGAAAGGGATTCAAATCATTGCTTTGAAAACTCGATCGGACTAGCCGGTTGGATCGATCTTTGTTTTAGTATGATTTTTACTTTAAAATTATTTTTTAAGAAAACCAATCAAAATATGGATGCGTGTCAATTCAATCAAAAATTGTGGTTCACCGGTTTATTATTTAAGAAAACTTTCAACTTTGGGCTTCAAACTTTTAGTTTTGGAATTTATTTTTGTTTTTAGTTTTAATTCAATAATAATAAAAATATACTCCGTCTTTTGTCAATTTTAGATTTATAAATTTTATACTTTAGTTCTGCATTTTGGGTTCAATATGAGAATACATATATATGGCCATATTCATAACTTTTTATGAATAAAACTTTAATTTTGAATTTCTTTTTTAATTCACCAAAAACAAACAAACAAACAAACAAATAATAGATATATAGTTTATTACCATTTTAAGTCATTTGTTGATAAAGTAAAGGCTAAACCCCACAAATTTGGACAAATTTTGTACTTTTCTTTTAAAATTATTATGTTTTGTATTAAATAATGTCTAATTTTTATATGAATTAATGGTGTTTTATTAATATTATAAATTTTACTTATACTATAGTAAATATTTGTAATTAGATTCATTAGATACAAAAACTTTTTAAAATTATTAATATATTTATAATTTAAATTTATTTATGACATCATCTGGTTTTTCGTTCGATTTAATTAAATTGATCAAGTGACCCATCGTCCCTTTACCTCGGTTGGTTTGTACTGTGGTCCGATATTTTTAAAACATTGGTTCAAATTCCCTCTGCCACCTCTCCCAACCACCCTTACTTAGTCCTTTCCGTCGAGTATGACACCTCTCCAAACCACCATTACGTAGTCCTTTCCCTCGAGTATGACAGAATACAATAACAACAATAATTAAATGTTTATTCTATTATATAGGGTAGAATATAATATGATTTTTATCATAAAAAGTGTGACAAAATTGTAAACTAACTAATCTACCACAATTCTCCTCATTTTTTTGGGATTGAAACTAACTACTTATAATATGATTTATCATGAGAAGCATACCAAGTTCTTCCGTTACTAGTGTATCGAAAAAAGAAAAAATCAACTAGCAATTATGAAATTTATGGAATAGAACAAATCATGGATTCTTAAAACAATGTGGTAATTAATTTTCTGCAAGCCTTATTGGGATCAGAAGGCAGGTGTTTATTTTGTGTGATGATGAATACTGGATTTCTTATTAGTTAAAACTAAACTAACCAAGAATTTTTCTTTCACACTATTATAATTACGTATTTGTGCTGCTTAAAACCTTCTTTTCATGTTTTAACTAATATTGCTTAAGACAACTGACTTGTTATTGTCATTAGAATGGATAGGTTAGGCTTTCCTTCAATTAGAAAATGTTTTGTAGAAGGGAATAGTATTCCTTATTTATCGCTTTCATTATTGTATTTATAGATTTTTAGCTTTATGTGTCCTCTAGTCAGTTTTATTTATGATTTTTTTTTTAAACAAACTAACTTTATATACCATAATGAGCAAAAAGATGCCGGATCTACCCGTCGCATCGTTACAAAATAGAAACAAAGTAGAAGCAAAATCCTAAACTTGGAGTACTACTCCATTACATGTAATTTCATAAAATTGGAAGACAGGATTAAGAGAATCACTACTTTAGGATTTCCCAAGTAGCACTGCTCTTCATCTTATCCTTTGTATAAGTCCTAACTTTGAGTATTTGGTGTCTTTGGCGGTTAAGCATCATGAGACAATCAATATCCTGACTCCAATGCGGACAGGAGGCTGGTTTGTAAGTGAATCAGAGTAGACCTCCCCAAGCCACCTGCCACACAATAAAAGTCTCCTACTCACTCCATGAAGAGTCACCATTATTCATTCCAGATACAGCCAATTGTTTCAGATTCATCCAGCAAAGGTAATTTAAGCAAACATTGAACCTCAATCCATTTTAACAGCGGGGCAAAACCAAAATTGCCAAGCTCTACTGTAAAATCAAATAATTGCCTTTCCACAAGATCCACATGTAGACTAACCAAAGTCCCTCTTACCATCGGGGTCTCCACCATCGAAAAATCCAAAAGAATATGACTAGTCAATCCAGAGCTACTAAGTTTCTAAGCTTCCAATACAAATAAAGTAAAATTCGTCCATAGGCTGAGCAAAACACCAAAATCAGGCCTGGAGCCTTCAGTCAAACCATGTCTAGTATGCAACTTCAAAAATGAGTATAAAATCACCTTCTATTGCCAACACAGATACCACAAAAGGCAGCCAAGTGTAAACCGATCATTCTCAGTGCTTCTTACCCATCCATGAGAGAGAGATTCAGAACATGAGCGCAGCAAACTTGCATTTTCAAAATCGTTGAGAGCATGATTCTAACAAGTTCTTTCAAGTTTAGAATAAATGGGTCAAAACAACAATAATAATATGGTTCGAGTATTTAATTTCCATCAAAAAATTCAATCCACTTCCAACCAAGTAATAAGCATCATAGCAAAACCAAATTTTCGTTCCATCAGAGATTGAGCATTGAACTAAATGCCTTTAAACGTCGGTATCGTTTTCACAAAAGCAATACAACAAGGCATCCCTCTTTACCTTTTTCTTTTTCTTCCTAGCTGAATTCTGTTTTTCCCTTTTGTTGTAGACCTCCTCCGTGGGACGAGGGCGAAGGTTATACCTGATTGTAGAAACGGGGATTTGAGCTTGCTCTTCGAAAAGAATCTGCACCTTTATGTTGTTTACATAATCTTCATCAGCGTTGCTCCAATTGGAGCAGAATTCCTCATTTGTGTTCAGACCTCGAAATGGACTGCTGATAATCAAGCGTTCATCCAGCCAGTGTTTTCTCAAGTTAGGGCATGAAAGAGTTCTAAGTAGCATTGGAGTAACCGGCTTAACTGTCAATGATTCCCCACTCAATTCCAGTTGATCACATTGTACCTGGGACTCATGCTCCTTAGACAGTTGTATCGAAGATGAGCTTGAAGATGCCTCCACCATCTTTGTTGACTCAAATACAATTAATTCCAGTCCGGAAGTGCCAACCTTCTCTATGATTGTGGACTGTTCCGTTATCTTTTCCTTCTTCTTCTGAAGTTTAGCCAGACCATTCGTGTCGGGTGTTTCTTTTTCTGAGTCTTGAGTTCTTGAGTTGACATCAGGATTTCCTAGCTTCCATTCTTGTTGACTCTGTGACCCTGCCTCCTCAGTAGCAGCTGCAGCTGAAATTGGAGGCTCCCTAGGAGTACAATCTGCCCTTGAAGCTGCCTCCACTTGAACGAGAGAGCTACCGCCAGACTGCCGGATAACTTCCTTGGACTGAGCAGTTCTTTTCTTATGGTTGCTCCAGTTTTATTTATGATTAATAATAAAAAAAAGCCCCCCAAAAAAAACTGACTTGTTGAACCAGTGGAAAAGCCATATACACTCACATGCTAGAAAGAATCAAGCTCAAACATGTTTGGAATTATGACTCAATCAGATAACATTTAATAAAGATTGAAAAAAAAGGGATTATTCCATAATGAGTCAAATTAGATATTACCTTAAAAATGTGCAACCTTTGCAATTTCTTTATTTTTTCCCTCTATAATATTTTTTGTCACAACAGGAGGGGATATATATAGGGGCACTATGACCTAGTTCTTGGGAGGTTTACTCACGTGACATCATCTCCTGAAAAATACCTTCTTAATGAGACAAATTCCATGCTTTTCTGAAATATAAATGAAATAAATAATTTTAAAAAGATAATATACTGAAATATAAATGAAACTTGTGTACATGCATAAACACAATGGATTCATATAGTTAACTCCACACAACGGAATAAAAGATGGTGTTTGGTTCAAATTCTTCAATGACGGGTTTGATTGAGAGGTCAATGACAATAGCAATTATAATTGCATTGTTAATATTTGGCTCAAATCCTATAATAGGTATTATTGTGATTGATGTTGTTTAGTTCAAATCAACAATAGTAATAGAAATTAGTTAAAATTTCTATTCTACCCTTATCAGAGTTCACATCTTTATTATTATTATTAATCATTATTATTAGTAGTATTATTACTATTATTATCATTATTAATATTATTAATTATTATTAATTATAATAATATTATCATTGTTAATTATTAATATTAATAATGATAATAATATTATTATAATTAATAACATTAATCATATTATTATTATTATTATTATTAATTATTAGTATTAATATTAATATTAATAATTAATATTAATATTATTAATTATTAATATAATAATTATATTATTATTAAAGAATTATTAATAATAATATTATTTATTTAATAATAATAATAATTATTATTAATATTACTATTATTAATTGATAATATAATTTATTAATATTAATATTATTAATTATTAATTATTAATATAATAATAATATTATTATTAATATTACTATTACTATTATTATTTTAATTAATTATTATTATTATTACTATTAAAGTACATATTAGATTAGAGAGTTATTTTGTAAATGTGGTAAAATCGATTACCCAAAATAGGTTAATGGATGATTAGTGGGGGAGACTAGGGAATCATCTATTGACTCGTTTAAGGTAATCATTAATAAATAGTTATTACTATTACCCCTTTCCAAACATTAACAATGACAATCAATTTTGTTAATTACCGTTGACCCCTTGTACCCCCCTTACCAAACGACCCTAATTATTATTGTTATTGGTTTTGAAACAGTAGTGGTGGACCTAAGGGAGATCGGATTTTCCCTCTGACATTATTTTGTTTTATCCTGTCCAATATTAATTTAAAATGACGTTGTTTCTCTAAAACTAAAGACTAAAAGCATAAATATTACTCAAATTAAATTTACAATTATTATGCCATAATCCAAGTAAGAGTGAACCTTATTTATGCTTTTAATCCCTAATTTTAATATTGCGATGTCGTTTTGAACATTGTACATAATAAAATAAAATAATTTTAGACAGAAAATCTTGTCTCATCCCTGGGAAAGGTAGGGGGAGGGGGCTTAGATTTTAAAATTTATATTAAATTTCTGTAAAAAAACTTGATTAATAAGAAAATTAGAATTTTATGCATATAACTTCTACACTTAATACTATATAATTTCTACATCTACCACTATTTTGAACCTTTTAAGAAAGCAATAATGCATCAACAAGGCACATCACTTTTGCTAGCATCATTGCATTTTTTACAGGATCCTAATGGTCAAAAGTGCTAAATGTCAAGAATATTGGTGTCTGATTTCTGTCATCTTATCAGTTTTCATACTGTTGCAAGAAGTGGTCCTGGCAAATAACTCCAAGGTCAAAGGAGAATCAAGAAGATCTTCAATTATATATCAAAGATAAATATTCACACGTTCTACTGCTACATCTCTTGGAAGAAAATAGTGGCAAACAAATCCAATATAATTCCACAAAAAAAAGTCAAAAAGCATGGCATGCATGAAGTATTAACACTGCCTTCAAGGCTTTCCACCCCATCCATCAAAAAAACAAAAACAAGAAAAACCAAGGCTAGCAATATATCCGAAAAAGTATCATGATCCTAGTTCAAATATTCTACAAGATCGAAAAGGGTTTCTCATGGAGATGGTTGGATTCATGAAGCATGGGATGATGATCTTCAAATCATCATAAATGACCTGGTGGATTATCATTCCCCATTCCAGGGCTTCGACCTGGGCTTGTTGGCCTAACAGCTTGTAATTCCATCTTCTTGTAATGATTGTATGAAATAGTATTGGTTGAGGGAGGTTTAGGACTGCTTAAAGTTCGTGGCGGCGAAGGTGGATGAAGATTTGATGGCAATCTTGATGAAGAAATCAAATCAAGGTGTTGATGCAAAACCAACAGAATGATCATATAAATAGTTATTTTCTTGATTTTCAGAAATGAGGCCATCAAAATTATGGAAGATGATGAAGCTGATATGCTTCTTTGCTTCAACAATGTAAAAGAGGCAAAATTTAATACTGATACAATAACAATGGCCTCTATTTAAAACAATTGAAAAGGTTCCACTACAATCTTTGTTGGTCATAAACAAGAACTAAAATGAAGATTGATGCGCATGATGGCATATGAAGGATATTAATATATAATAAACAAGTAAACATGGGAATAATTCCGAATTTGGAAAGGATAACGTTTCTTGACTAGTACCAATTCTTGAAGCTTTGTTACAACCACTAATTGAAAGGGATTTAAATATTTTGGGAAAGAGCAAGGGGGCCATGAATTGACATCCACAAAGAATTGCTTTGTATTTCTGTTTAATTTAGTAGAGCTTGAGAAAGACTGCACGTACTGCATTTATGTATGCACCATGAGCATTATGGGATTCAAGTAGGCTTTTGTTTTGTGAACTAAATGCTTCTTCCACTAAGCTTATTTGGGATTCGTTAAAATGGACATTTTTATGTTTATTTCTTTCCCCATTCAACAATTATTTACTTGCATATTTTCTGGCCATTGTTAATGTCAGTGAGACTTTTGGATCTTCATCGTACCAAGAAATCTGAAAAATCAAAAAGGAACAAAGGGACAGATAGCCTAGATGATACAATAATAAATATACAATCAGTTGCCATTCAATGGGCAAACAACTCTCAAGCTAGAATTGACTAGTTATCTATTCAAGTGTGAGCTAAGCTTAATTGGTAAAACATTCATCTTGCAAAATGCTTGCATACAATTTCAAAGCTCAAACGGTTGGATTATTTATATTTATTTTTGCGGCCTTCATTGAATTCGAATCCTGTTGCTGTATGTTGATCTCATCATCAGTTCCAAACCAAATATATATATATATATATATATATTTTTAGTGTGTAAAACTATAAAATATATAATCACTAATTAGTGCTAATTTATTCCCAGTTGATGCAAACTATATATATATATATATTCTAAGTGTGCGTTTGGGTAGAGAAAGAAGACCTATGATGAAAGGAAAAGTGGTCCATCCCCCCTGTTTGGGAGTTGAACTGGGAAAGTGTAGCTCTGCTTCTCCATGATCGTCGCTGGGGAAAGGGCTGTTGTCCATGGCGGCTGGCTGCAACACTAGAGAATACCACTACTACTACTGTAGTGATTAGTGATAATAATTTAAGATGCCCAAGTAGCTATCGAGCTATATATAATATATATATCAAGCTATATAGTCAGACATCCCATCTATATATTTTTAGTATTTTTTTTATATTTTTTTAAGATGACAAAGATGGCCCAAGTAGCTATCGAGCTATATATAATATATATATCAAGCTATATAGTCAGACATCCCATCTATATATTTTTAGTATTTTTTTTATATTTTTTTAAGATGACAACTCCATTTCATTCTCTCTTTTTTTTTAAATTATTATTATTTTTATTTTAATAAATAAATTATTTTGCTTTTTTTTTCTTTCTTTTAGATTTTGTTAAAATGATTTCCACTGGCTATTGACAGATCATCATCCGATCCATGTGAACATTATTCACACACACTCACTATACTGTATTTTTTTTTCCCCTTTAATCTTTTCCTTTTTCTCAAAGAGTAGAGGAGGGATTGTGGCATTGTGGCATTGTGGCATTGTGGATTGTGGTGTGATTCAACTTTATTTGAGAGTTTCGCTTTGGAACCCTCATAGGTTGTTGCCAACCACATCATTACTTTCCATTCTTGTCCATTTCTTTCTTTTATTCTCACAACTACTACTACTTCAAACTTCAAACTGTGTGTACTGATCAGTTTTGCAGCTTCATTCTTTATTCTTGAAAATCTTGATTGATTGATCATCCATGGCTACTGAAACTATTTCATCAGATCATTCTACTCCAACACTTGAGGTACTTTCTAGTAAAGTTTTTAAGAGTATACTTCATTTCATTTCATGTTACTTCTTCACCTTTCAGTTCTCTTTATACATGTCTTGTGGGATTTTTAAGTGGCTTGTTGTGCTCTTGTTTTTCAGCAACATATGTATATGTATATGTGTGTATATATATATATTATATATTATGTGTGCCATTTTAATCTTAAAGAGAGAATACCCTTATATTTTTAGTATTTTTTTTATACCCTTTATGATAATTCATTAAAAATTGTGCGCACTTTATTAAAGTAGATGTGACATAGTACCCTTTTTACATATTTTTCCAAAAAAAATAATTTATGCCTTAGACATGATGTTGCACTAGTGAATCACCGACAGCTAAAAGGTCTAATTAAGACATTTTTATCTCCACCTTTTTTTATAAAAAAAAAAATATGCAAAAGGTGTTTTATGCTTTGCAAGTTTAAAATTATTTAATAATAAAATAAATTTTTAATTAAATTTATCTCTCCTATTGATGAACCAAATTACAAGTGGTATTTCAAAGTTTTGTCATTTCAGAATTTACGTCTTTAATCAAAACATTCATTGATGAAAATGGCAAAAAAAAAAAAAAAAACTTAAAGTTGAACTTTTGAAAAATTATATTTACCTCCCTTGTAATATTTAAAACTTATTACAGAGATTTTAAAATTTTCACAATAAAATTTACTATTCAACAAAAATTTACTAGCCAAATTAGTCAGTCGTACTCAACTAGCAGTAAGGGAGTAGGATGGATATAACAATATTTACAAACATAACGAATAACCTGTAATATGATTTAACCTTACAAGAGGCAAATCAGCAAATGTAAATAATCCTAAAATAAAACAAGAAAAATACATATTAGAGAGTTCAATTTAAGTAATAAAATGCTAGATGAGATCCTCTATATAAGATTATCTTATTTTATAATGTCTAAAATTAAAATTATATAGTAGGGTTCACTCATTTCTTGAATAAGGTCTAATAATTGTAAAGTTAGTTTAGTGATATTTATGTTTTTACCCCATAATTTTAGTTAAATTACGTCATTTTGAACATTGGACATGATAGATGTTAGATTAGGAGTATGTTAAAATATATCGCTAATGGCAAAAAAAAAAATTATTGGACACAATACTACAGAATTCGCTTTCTAAAATGGTTAAAAGTAGTTATTTAAAACGGGTTTTAGATTTTCCAAACCGTTTTAGATATGGGCGGACTAGAAAGTCCTACATTTTTTAAAACGGTTAAGAACCGTTCTTAAAAGTCTGTTTTCTAACACGGTTGATGAACCGTTCTTAAAAGTCTGTTTTTTAACACACCCAAATTTCTGTACACCCAAATTTCTGCACACCCATGTCCAATGGTACACGGAATCAGTTCTGCCATACCAATCTGGTAAGCTCCAAGACAACTGCATTTTTTACACTCCCACCAACCAACATAAAGATTTCATGCATGTTCTTGAACATTATTTCAATTAGTTTAGTAATCTTTAACTTTTCAAACTCATTCGCTTAAACTTGAAAGAAACAATAACAAAAAAACTCTTCAAACTCATCCAAACTATGTTAGCAAGATGCGAATTGCAGAGAAAGAATGGAAGAAGAATTTACGGGAATATTATTATGAAAATCAAACAAGAATATTATATATTCATATCAACCAAACCCAAACCTTCCTACAAAATTAAACTGCACCAAAAGACAGAAACATTAATCGATTTCTGCCTATGATCAAACATCATCTTCTCCATCGCCAATCTAGTCTCAAAATCCAAATCAGAAAGTTTCGATCTCCACCTTCTGCGTATCAATTTCTGGACTGCCTTTCAACAAACTCTTCCACCAATTCATCCTGTCCTGCTTCGTCAACAAAATCGAAACCGTCTACTGATCCTCCAAGCTCCAGAAATAGTCCTCCGGTTTCACCGCGTCGAAAAACTCGCCGTCGATTCTGAATGTTTTAGCATAAGTGTTCATGAAGATTAATGATAGATGAATGGAACAATATAAACTCAAAATTAAGGAGCTTACACTGGTGATGTGTTTAAAGATATAACCTTTGGAGCAATCGGAGCAAAAAATAAGTCGGCGAAGATCGGATCGAGCAACCTGCAAGGCTTTGGCTCTTGATCGTAAAGATATAACCTTTGGAGCAATCGGAGCAAAAAATAAGTCGGCGAAGATCGGAGCTCTCTTCGTCTTGAGCCCAAAAATACCGCAAAAACTGAGACAATACAAAGATTGTGGCTTTGACGAGGGAAAGAAAAAGAACAAAATATGGTGTTAAAAAAAATAAAACTCGACATTCTCAGTGGAGAGAGTCGGCAGAGAAAGGGGAAGGAGAGCGGCAGAGAAAAGTGTGAAGATAAAGAGGAGAAAAAAAATTCAATTTTCTAACACGGTTACACGCTAACCGTACTAAATAATTTAAAATTTCAGTTTTCTAGAACGGTTAAACTCTTAACCGTGTTAGAAAACTGAAATTTTCTAAAACGGTTAGTTAGAAACCGTTCTTAAAACGGAGATGATAACAGTTTCTAAAACGGTTGTCTCCCGAACCGTTTTAGAAACTGACATCAAGAGACTTTCTAACACGGTTATATTGTAACCGTTTTAAAAAGTTTGCGTTTTTCTAATTCTTATTACAAAAATGCCACCGCCCCAATTATCTAAAACGGGTTATTAATAACCGTTTTAAATAGACCGTTTTAAATTATATATTCTGTAGTAGTGACAGGATAAGACGGAATAGTTTTGGACAGAGATTCCGATCTCATAAAATGCATGGGAGGAAATATTTAGCAATTGTACCAATTGGATTATAAATAATCCACTGTATTGTTATCTACAAGCTATATACATAAATAATCTTCTCCAACTATAACACAGCCTGTTTATTGCTATTAATTTCTTGTGTGTGGGAGACGCTTCAAATCTTTTGGTTAAGGACAATTGATGAGAGTGGTTGATATGGACAATGCACAATTGCACACACTAAAATTTTTTGCCTAATATTCTGCTTGGTTCATATAATTCCACACTATATAAATATAGTAATACTTTTGTTAAATGAGGCAGATATATAGCTGTTTCAATTGGTATATTTAATTCAATAGCATTAATTTCAGGTATTGATACTATAACGACTTCACTGCAACAAAATTTCTTTGAGCAAAAGTCATGTCAAATCATTAATTCAAGAACAATTCTTTTAATTTTTGTGTAAATGATATGCACTAACAACTGAATAGATACAGTAGTTTTTTTTTTTTTTGCCTTGGATTCAAATAAAAATGTAAAGTGTGACAGTAATTAATATGTAATGATAAAATGGTGATCAAATGATTGTATATCCATGGGAGTTTACAGCCTCATTTAATCAACCAGAATTATTATATCAAGAAAGAGTAAACTGCCCAGAAGGTCACTAAACTTTCACGAAATCCGGTTTTTGGTCACTAAACTTTTAAGGTGGTCTAAAACGTCACCGAACTCTTCAAAAACATAACTTTTGGTCCTTCCGTCCAATAGCTCCGTAAATAGAGACGGAAATCACCTTTTTAGGGGTATTTTTGTCTTTTTCTTCTTTTTCTTCTTCTTCTTCTTCTTCTTCTTCTTCAAAACCCACTTATTCTTTTTCTTCGTCTTCTTTCAAAACCCACTTCTTCTTCAAAACCCACTTCATTTTCTTCTTCTTCTCTGAAATCTTCTTCTTCTTCTTCAAAACCAGCTTCTTCTTTTTCTTCTTCTTCTTCAAAACCCACTTCTTCTTCTTCTTCTTCTTCTTCTTCAAAAACCACTTCTTCTTTCAAAACCCACAACGTGCACTCTATGATCTCATCTTTCCTAGATGAAAAACTTTCTTAAAGATGGTCTTTGCTTTCATCATTTCTCGGATGGTAAATGTTCATGCAAGGACTTTTGGTGATAGTTTTCATTAATTTTGGCTTTTCTCTAATCAACAAGTTGAGGTTGCAGTAAAATATCATAATTGTGGAGATACCATACCATTTGGTTTTGGCTGAAAAGAAGCAAAAAAAAAATGCAAACTAGAGACAGAGCATGCTGACTGTAAAAATTCACACCACCAATTCCATAGCAGTGGTTAATGCAGGCTATATGCAGTAGACAGGTAAGACTATAGAGTCAGTTTCAATTTTAATCATTTGTTTCTTCATAATCCTTCATTTGAATCTAACATCCTATGAAGGGTTCAAAACTTGGTGAGAAATCACAACATTTTGACCGATACTTTGCCCCTTAATTCACCTAAGCTAATCCCTTTATGATCCTCGTGTTCATCAGAAGTGACAAGGTCTAATATATATATATATATATAAACATAGTTGAAATGGTATAGAGCCAATGTTACTGTCTGTCCCTAGATCTTTTATAAATATCATTGCCAACAAAGTATTTCACAATCATAATTGGTGATGATGAACAAAGATAATGCTCAATGTACATCTTGTTAGCCAGTTGGAAGTTTCCATTATAACATTCAATGTGGAGTTCCAAGTATTGTTGGATGCCTATGACAGAAGCAGAAGCAATTGTCAAAGCGTTAAATCTTTCTTTCCTGACATTTAAAATGAAACCAATGATCAAACGGAGCATGAGACAACCAATGATCAAACGGAGATGTAGACAACAATAATCTAAACCAATGTTCACACAAAGCAACCAAATATTTATCAAACCCCAGTACATCGAACATATTCTGGCCCAGTATCGAAGACAATAAGTGGCCACAGGTTTACACTGATGTTAACCCCAAACAAGAAAACGCAACTGGAAGCCAAAGTCAAAGGTCCTCATAATGGAATTACAATGCTTCAACACCTACATATTTACAATATTTACAACCACGTAATACAGACACTACAAACCAGCAAGACAAAATTGCAGTGGGTTTTGAAAGAAGACGAAGAAGAAGTGGGTTTTGAAGAAGAAGAAAGAAGAAGATTTCAGAGAAGAAGTAGAATATTTCAGAGAAGAAAATTTCAGAGAAGAAGAAGAAGAAGAAGAGGAAGAAGAAGAAAAGAAGAAGAAGAAGAAAAAGAAGAAAAAGATAAAAATACCCCTAAAAAATGTGATTTCCATCTCCACTTACGGAGCTATTGGACGGAAGGATCAAAAGTTGTGTTTTTGAAGAGTTTGGTGACCTTTTCGACAACTTTAAAAGTTTAGTGACCAAAAGTCGGATTTCGTGAAAGTTTAGCGACCTTTTGGGCAGTTTGCTCTATCAAGAAAATTATCTTGGTTAGCTTTCATATGCACTAAATGGTATCTTAATACCAATATATAGCAATAAATATGTCAAAATGATTGTCACTTTATTGCTTAACAGACATGGACGGTTAAAACGTAACTAGGTGGGTCCAGTCTAAAACTATAATCGTTTCTTACCGTGAGCTGTAACTAACTCATTAAGAGTCTAAATCGTGAACTGTAATTGGTCAAAACGAGTTGGTTACAGTTCACTCTTCACAAAAACCCAAATCGGTGATTCGAAAAGGATATATTATTTTTTATTTTTTTTTAATTTTACTCATGTAAATATACTTTATTTTATTTTTCACTCAAATTTTCTTAATTTTATTAATCTCAATCTTTTCGCATACTCTCTGTTATCATAAAGGGCTATTACTTCTAAATTGCCAATAATATTACTTATTTTTTAATTTTCATTATTATTTATTTATTTTATTTTATTCAATTATTTGTTTTAATTTAACTTTATTTTATTCAATTCTTTACTTAATTCTCATTGTTAGTTATTTATTTTATTAGTTATTATTATTATTTATTTTTATTTATTCAATTATTTTGTTGTACTTTAATTTACTATAAAATTGATAACTTCAATTAATATTTTGTAAATTTTTACATAATAATTTATTTTATTTTCTTATATTTGATATGTACATGGGAATTCATATTTATGTCAGAAATTTCTATATTTTTAATAAAATAAGTTACTTTTTAATTATATCAAATTTGTATATATATTGTTCTTATTTTTTTCAAAACTTTATTTAAAAAAAATTGAACTATAAAAAATCATGAAAAAACTGGAATTGAAACTAAAATTGGGAGAAAATTGAAACAGTAATCGAAATCAGACCTGACAGTTCAAAAACTGTAACTGTAACTAGCACTCAAGGGTTAGTTCCAGTTCTACCTTTAATGGAATTGTAAACCGGCTATTCATGAACCGTAACCATATATCTTTCTTTCTCAAAGTACGATTTAGCATTTAAAAATAAATAATGACTAAATTTGAGGAAATAGTCACTAGTAACAATTTTTATTAAATGAGTTTGTGATTTGAAAATAAAAAGTTTAATACTCAAAAGTATACTATCAAAAAAATAAAAAATAGTAACTCCTGAGATTTTTTAACCTAATATTTAGGAGCTAGGGGCAGGGTTCATCAAAATCTTGGGACAGCAATGCAACTGCAACTGCAAGGAGACAGAAAAAAATCAGAAAATGCATACAATATCTATCAATTTTGAAGCTCATAAATGCAAGTCATTGTCTTATATCTATCAAGAAAGATGACAATCATAAATTTGTATATGGTTTGTTTCTTGTTGTATATGGTCCAACTTTGTGGCAAATCAAAGTTCACCCAAAATATTAATCATTGAAAAAAATATATAACTTAATTAACCCAATTAATTATAAGCCAATGCCAAAATGTTGCTTGCAAAAGTTGATCAATTTAATTAAGCTCTTGAAGTAAACTCCATTGTCAATGAATTGTAATTGTAGTAATCAATAAAGATGGATGAATTTCATGTCCACAAGTATGGATGAATTTAGGAATTAGAACTAAAAAGTTCATATTGATTTGATGTTATTTAATATTTTTGTTGCCTTTCATACCTTGAGAGATTTATGTTGTCTAAAAACTATGGTTCAAGAAAACTGTTATCTCAAAACTGTGGGTCAAGAAAACTGCTTTTCATTTCTTGTACAATTTGAAGAGCTCAAATTTCTTGACTTGTATAGTTATTATACAGTGTGCATGGCTTATTTGGAATGTTAGATATTGTTTCACTACAAAGTTAAGATACTTTTTCACTATAAAATTAGGAAAAATTGTGAAAAACATCCTTAACATTTGATTCAAAAACTTCTTTCATCTCAAACATTTTAAATGATGAAAATTATTTCATAACATTTAAATAGTATAACAAATTGATCCTTCCATCCAATTCAATCTCTCGCATCATGCAACAACTTTTTTTTTTTAGTCGGCAGAACCTCTTTTCGAGGTGGGTCGCCACTCCCAATTTATTAGATGAAGTTTTTGAGTGATGGATATACCCTAATATCACTCTTACACCAACAGTCTTAAAGAAACATTCCTCCATTTACATGCCAGAGCCTAATGGAGATATGTTTCTTCAAGATGTGCCAAAAAAGTAAATGTGGAGTACTACTCCATTTACAAGTTGCAATTTAATCAAAAACCAAAGCTATCTGTTACCGTAGTTGTAGGAGGGACATCTCCTTGATACAAAATAATATTAAAATCATGTAAATACCTAGAAGCTCAATGGGCATAGCTACCTTATACATCTTTACATGATTTTCAAAAATCACCAGAAGTGAGTCAACACAGAAATATGACCTGCAAGAAAATACACTTACACATCCAACTTGTCAGCTAAATGCAGCAACTTGTGTGTGTGGGTGTAATGAAAACCGGGTATGACTGCAGCACCTAAGATTTCCGGGTCTAGACTATGCAGTGATGCAGCAAGAGGACATCAGAAACATCAGCAGTCAAGTAAACATAGTGCTTTCTGTAATGAGTAAATGGTTCAGCAAGTGATTACGCATAGATTCAGCAAGTGATTGTGCAGTGATTACTGAGATTTTTAAGTGTAAAGAAAATATCCAAAGATCACAAGTAATCAAATAGTCAAAAGAAATCAAAAGACCCCTGCCCTAACTTCAGTAGGCAGGGGAAAATCTGGATGGAGCTGGTGGTAAATTGTCCTAACTTCAGTAGACAATGGCCTTATACTACCTGTCATTACCTTTGCTTGATAAGATAGGGGAGCCCTAGTATGTCATTGCTTATAGCGGATTTACATATTTCGGGCAGATGAGATGAGGCGCTGTGGGCATGTTGTGCAAGACATCTAGCAACCCAATTTTCTTTTTTGGAAATTTTTTTCACTGTTTTAATAACTGTGATAGCCTGAATTTGCTCTTTTAGCTGAATGCATCTCCAGTCCTCAGGCTCTTCCATTTGAAGAAGGTGAAGGAGCTCAGCAGAGTCTGTTTCTAGTTCCAATGGAGGAGGATCTCTGTCTTTAAGGAGCTGGAGGCCTTTATGAGCTACACATGCGAGGACATGCAATTTTGATACTGGACAAAAAGGGAATGTAGTGACAGTAAACCAGCAGATATAATATCCCTTAAAGTCTCTGACGATACCTGCCCCTTGAACCTTACCTACAGCTACATGACATGACACATTCATCTTCCACATACCTTCCCTTGGGGGGGTCCAAATTGCAGAGATCAGCCTGAAAGGAGCTCTATAGTGCTGAATTTCAGACCAAATAGTCTCCCAATTGTCGCTGAGGTATCTCCCTACCTTTATTTGAGTCAGGTTGTGCACTAGTTTGAAAATATTTACTGCAGCTGTGTCAAAGTCAGGTGTAATGTCTTCAAAAACTGCTTTATTTCTGGTCGTCCACACAGTCCAACATAAGATGGAGGGGGTGATTTTAAGGAGAAAAGTCCTTAAACTTCGGCCATGATTGTTAGTCCACCAATTGGAAGTTCTGAAAAATGGAGTAGTTAGAACTCCAATTTCTGCACCAAAAATGTTTCCTAGTTGTGTAATAAACCTGCACTCAGAGAACAAATGAAGCTGTGTTTCGCCATGAAGATTACACAAGGGACAAATAAATGGTCCATGTATCTGGAATCTGTGAAGATTTCTATGAATGGGTAGTCTATATAGCCTTTTCCTTAACATAAATAATGAGAATTTGATGGGTAAACCCGGGTCCCAAATGTGAGAGTAATAGGGGTCAGGAAGACTGTGAGTTCTAATGAGTTGAAAGGCAGAAGAGGAGGAGAAATCCCCTCAAGTTTCTAGCTTCCAATGCATTTTATCCTTTACACCCCTAGAGAATATTTGAACATCTAAGACCTTTTTGGTCCATTCTTCAGGAAGGACTGCTGAAACTACTTCTTTATTCCATGCATCTTCTCGAAAAAATTCAGAGACTTTATGGTTTTGAAGGATGCCCGTCAGGGAAAAAAGGTTATTTGGTCCTAACCAATTATCTAACCAGAAATGACAGCTGCCATCATGGAGAGTGAATGAAATGTTTTCCTCAGCTATTTGGGAAATGTTTAAAATTCTGATCCAAGCATGGGAGTTACCTCTCTTTGGTTGGATAGACATAGGGTGAGACAATCCACAATATTTGTCATGCATAAAAGTGGCCCATAAAGTGTTCCTTTGTCTAAACCGCCACCAAAGTTTTATAGATTGAGCATTAATAACATCATCTAGTGATCGTAAGTCTATCCCACCTTCTTCTTTGGGGAGGCATAGTGTTCTCCAAGCAATCCAATGATATTTTTTCCCATTTTCATTTCCATTCCATAAAAAATTTGCCATGGTAGCTTCGATTTGGTTTAGGACTGCTCTTGGCGGGTGGATAGACATCAAAGTATAAAGTGGGAGGGAGGTAAGGACACTTTGTAAAAGTATAATTTTTCCTCCCATAGATAACATATTAGCTTTCCAAGAATGAATTCTAGCTGAGATTTTATCAATAATACCTGAAAAGTGCTTAGCTTAAATTCTTTTACGATGCAAAGAAAGGCCTAAATATTTTATTGGCATTTCTTCATGGCTGAAGCAAGTAAGTCTTCTAAGTCTGAACTTAACCCCACTGCCAGCCTTAGAGTGAGTGATGAGGCTGCTTTTTTGTTGATTTATTTTCTGACCTGACACTTTTTCATAATGCAACAAGATCTCCATGACAGCTTTAACAAATGTGGTGTGTGCAGCTCCAAATATAATAATATCATCGGCATATGCAAGATGATTAATTTGGGGACATCTACTAGGCAAAATAAATTTGGGGAGTCTTGGTTGAATCAATAAAGAATTCAGACTCCTAGACAAGTATTCTGAGCCGATAATAAAAAGAAGAGGGGAGATGGGATCACCTTGTCTAAGTCCCCTAGTGGACTTGAAGAATCCTTTCGGGGAGCCATTCACTAGGATGGAGAACCACGTGTTGGAGATTAACCTCCATATCAAATCTATCCATACTTCTCCAAATCCCATAAATCGCATAATTTGAAGCAAAAATGGCCAATGTACTCGATCGTATGCTTTTGCCATATCTAGTTTAAGTGCCATGTTAGTTTTAGCATTTTTATGAGAGAAGGTAGACATCAATTCCGTTGCTAACAAATAATTATCAGTTATGTGTCTTCCTTTAACGAAACCACTCTGATTAGTACCAATGATCTTAGTTAGGAGTGGAGAGAGTCTGTTAGCAAGTAATTTAGAAAAAATTTTGTTAGCAAAGTTACAAAGGCTGATTGGGTGAAAATGGTCAAAAGTAGTGGGATTTCTGTTCTTAGGAATCAGCAAAATAGAGGTAGCAGTAATTGCTTTATTCAGTTCTCCACCATTCATGAAATATAGAATTGCATTAAGTAAATCATGCTTAATTATGTCCCAAGCAGATCTAAAAAATGCCCTGTTGAAACCATCCGGGCCTGGAGCGCTATCTATCTTAGTTGGAATCAAAATTAAATTAAATTATGTCAAAACTTCATTATTAATGAAAAATTAAGAGAAGGTTTTATTTTCAAAAAACAATTTCCGAAAAAATTGGCACATGGACACGTAGGATGATAAAACAATTAGAATAATAAAAATATAATTAGAAAGAATGAATCATTAATAACAAGAGATGTCAGAGTTTTTTATTTCTTTATATATATCTATATCTATCTATATAATATATATATATATATATTTTTTATTATTATATATAAAAGTAAATTCATGTTTTTATTTTAGTCATTAAGTTCTATTAGAATACTATTTTGAATTACATTAACATCTATTTGTAAATAAAATAGGAAACTAATAATTATCGTGCAAATTGATGTTTTGACTTTAGTCATGAAGTTCTACTAGAATACTATATTGAATTACATTAACATCTATTTGTAAACAAAATAGAAAACTAATAATTAACCTCTAAAGCATAATTAGGAAACTAAATTATTTGAATTTCTTGACGTAATTAACTAAATCACAATTAAACCATTAAATTATAATTCGAAAACAAAACAATTTAAAACTAGTGTTTCGGCTTTAGTCGTTAAGTTCTATTAGAATAACATATTCAATCCAAAATTATTTGATTTGCTTGACGTAATTAACTAAAACACAATTAAACAGTTAAATTATAATTAAAAACCCTATTAAAACTGAATTATTAGAGTATATAAAATCTAATTAATTTGGTCGAATTTAATTAGACTTAATGATTCAAGAATGTTGAGTTGAAAGGTTTGGCTACTGTAATTAATTTGGTCGAATTTAAACTTTTTCTTTCCGTTCTTAAATTCAGTCACTTAATTATTACAGATTTTAAATTTCAAATTTCAGATTTCAAAGTTCAGATTTCATATTTCAGTTTTAACAAACGGACCCTAAAGACTTTTTTTCTTTTTTTGAGAAGCCATAATCCAACCAAATTAAAAAGAGGGGGAAAAACTTTATTATAGAGTAAATTGATGCTTTGGTTGAAGTCATTAAGTTGTCTTAGAATACTATATTGAATTACATTAATATCTTTTTGTAAACAAAATAGGAAATTAATAATTGTCCTCTAAATTATAATTAGGAAACCAGAATAATTTTTTAGGAAACTAAAATTATTTGAATTTCTTGACGTGATTAACTAAAACACAACTAAACTATTAAATTATATTTAAAAAAAAATAAAATTGATGTTTTGATTTTAGTCATTAAGTTGTTTGAGAATATTATATTGAATTACATTAACATCTATTTCTAAACAAAATAGGACACTAATAATTATCCTCTAAAATATAATTTGAAAACTAAAACAATTTAGAAGACTAAATTATTTTAATTTCTTGACGTAATTAACTAAAACACAATTAAACTATATTTTAAAAAAACAATTTAAAATCGATGTTTTGATTTTACTCATTAAGTTCTATTAGAATACTATATTCAATCCTAAATTATTTGATTTTCTTGACGTAATTAACTAAAACACAATTAAACAATTAAATTATAATTTAAAAAACCAATTTAGATTTTCTTGATGTAAAAACTTCTGCATTAAATAAAAGTATTTTATGAATCAATTTAATAAATTTTCTAAATAAAACAAATTAATCCAATAAATTTCCTTTTCCTAAAGGATTAGTTAAATAAACATTAATTTTGGTATAATTCTTGGTATGTAAAATCTATAAATTTAATTAGGAATCTGTAAGAATTGTGAATTTCATCAAGGGCCAATTAATAAATAAGAGGAACTATAGGGACTAATTAGCAAAATTGTAAAAAATTTGGTCTTAAACCCTTCTCTTGCAAGACTTAGTCTTCATTTCTTTTTCCCATTTCCTTCCTTCTTCCTTTGTTCAAAATTTTCCTTCCTCTCCATTTCAACTAGGGCAAGAAGAAGAAAGGGTTGATTAGGAAGGAAAGGAAGCTCTCTCACTCCAACTCATATCTAATTAAGGTAAGGAACACATCTAATGTATTTATCCAAGTTAAATTTCATTAGTTAGTGTTCTAGCATAGTTAGGGTTTTAAATATTATTGAAATATCATATGGGTTTTCATTCTAAAGATTCAATAGCAATTGTCTAAGGATTTTAGCATGCTTTTGATCAAGCATAGAACCTGAATTGATGATTTAAGTCAAATTATGGGAATAGGTTGTTGAAGAAAGTTTATGGAAATGATTGGTAGATGAGTTTTAGAATTGTAAGGAAATAAAGTGTTCTTAGGTTGAGAATGATGTTTAAGAGTTATTAAGCTCTATTTTGATTGTTCTTTTGTCTTGGGTATATGTTTTTATAGGAAAGTGAAGTAAATAGGTGGAGGAAATCTTAGGATCAAGAGCTATATTGGATTTTGATTTGAGGTAAGTGGTTTTGACACTCCTTTATGTTTTACATGCTTTTAATGAACATATTTTGAGAAAAATTGTATGTTGTGATATGAAAATGGATTGAGCATGTATTAGCTTATGATTTTGATAAATATGAAATGTATGCAATGGCTTTTGTGAATGTAAAGCATTTTGTGAAATGATTTGAATGTATTTGAAATGTTTTGAGCTCTTGAATGTTTAATGAACGATTGGTAGAAACATGTTCCACCTAATGTAATGGCCTACCTAGCGGGATAAACAGCTAGGAACCTAATGTAATGGCCTACCTGACGGGATAAACATTCAGGACTGGATCCAGTTATGTACCAAGAGTGATTTGAATGATTCTTGAGCTAAATGATGACAACTACATGTTGTATTTGTGAATGTTTGATCAATGATGATGCCATTGCTATGTATATGTATGTGTGTGTGTTTTCATTGCAAATCGTTTCAAACGATGGTTTCATGGGTGAAATGATGTTTTGAGAAAATGTATTATGTATATAATGTGCTCAATCCAATAAAGGGTTATCTTAACTAATTACTGGGCATAGTGTATGCTCATACCACTATTATTGTTATTGTTGCAGATTTTAAGGTTTCTTGTACAGATTTTGTGGAGGACTAGAAGTGGAAGGAGCTATTTTGCGTACATTATGGTTATGTATAGATAATAGGTAATTGTATAGGAATGTTTTGGATAGAATGATGTTGGAACATTTGATTTCGATGTTGATGTATATAGTTAGTAAATGTCTTTTGAAGGAAATGTATAAAGTTATGTCTTGATCTTGATGTTGATAAAGGATGTGCCGTATATTGAAAGTGATAGTTTGAACGTATATATGTTTTGTTGGATATGTTTCATATGATAAACATATAGGTTTGAATGCGATTGTGGCAACATGGATTGGAGAATGTACATATTGTCTATTAGAGGTTGGAATGTTGTATGTTGGACTAATGGATTTGATGATGTACCTATTGTCCATATATGAAATGTGTGGCCTAAATGTGTATGATTTTGGAGTATTATATAATGATTTTGATGTATATAAGTTAAGAGGACTTGTAAAGGAAATGTATATTGTGATTGTAAATGAAGTCTTTTAATGTAAATCGTATATATGGTGTTGTGTGTTGTAGGTTTGAATGTGATGTTTCGGAAACAGGGATTTGAGGTTGTACATATTGAATATATTGTCCATTATGTAAAGTGTGGCCTAAGTGTACATATATACATATATATGTATGTATAGTTGGTATAGAAAATGTTGTAAACAGGAGGCTTCGCACTTTTGGAGACGGATTCCAAGCGTGTGGCCGTGTCATGCCGAATTCGGGGCGTGACATTTAGTGGTATCAGAGAGTAGATTGATGACAATAGGTATACAAAAGAAGATAGAAGGCAATATGGTTAGGGTTAGAACAAAGGAAGTTTTTTTTAGCATGATCTTGCTCCACGTCGCGACGTGGAGCCTATGAACCCTAGACGTCACGACGTGGAGGGTAGGAAAAAGTGGCAGAACAAAATTTTCTTGCACGTCACGACGTGTAGACCCCCCCGACGTCGCGACGTGCACCGACGTCGCGACGTGCGACCCTCAGACGTCGCGACGTGGGTGGAAAAAAAAAGTTGTTTGTTTGTGTTGACTTTCGCTATCTTTCTTCTCTTTCTCTCTTCCAATGTTCATATGAAATTGAATGTTTGATTGATTGGTGATATTGGGGTTATGGTAGAAAGTAGTGGAAGTGGGGAGATCCCAATATCGTGATAGTAGAGAGCCAGGAAGATGGCAACGGTGAAGGAACAAATACGGGGGAGCATGTACTTACTCGCACTCCTCAACCCATGACCAGTAGAATGGCCGCCGGGGGTGGGTCATCAAATGATCCACCGGCGACAAGTACGACCACATTGGTGATGCCTCCGGAGTTTGCTGCTGCCTTTGGCATGATGGCTCAAATTATGCAAAACCAACAACGGTTACAACAAGAACAAGAGAGCCGTCAACGCCAACAAATGACCGGTAGCAAAACTCATTATGAGAACTTAAAGAAAGTAAACATGCCGGTCTTTGAGGGTGGTCCGGATCCAGAGAAATCAGAGAAGTGGCTTAATGAATTAGAGGCCAACTTTGATGTATTGGAGGTCCCTGAAGATGTTAAGCCAAAGGTTGTCATTCCTTTCCTAGTAGGAGATGCAGAGATGTGGTGGAAAGGAACTGCTCCAGCTTACACTCGTGAGGGGCAACCTTTGGATTGGAAAACATTCAAGAGTGTCTTCTTAAAGCACTACTTTCCGGACTCTATCCGTAGTGAGAAACAGATACAATTCTTCCACTTGAAACAGACGGAGAATATGTCTGTGGTGGAATATGCTGGAAAGTTCAACGCATTGGGGCGTTATGTGCCAACCGTGATGGCGGATGATAGCATTAAGTTGCTTAGGTTTGAGGAAGGGTTGCAAGGACGCATTCGAGCTAGGTTATCCACAGTCCCCTCCAATAGTTACGAAGATTCCTTCAAGAGGTGCATTGGGATTGAGGCGGATCTCAAAAGAGGTGACGCCGAGTTTCGGGCAAAGAGATCTAGACCAATGCCGAATCAAGGTCAAGAGCCATCTCATCCACAAATTCGGGCAGGATTCAAGAAGAAAGAATGTGACTTTTGCCACCGTGCCCATTTAGGAGAATGCCGGTTGAAAACTGGAGCATGTTTCGGGTGTGGCAAGTTAGGACACAAGATTAATGAGTGTCCCACCCTTCGTGAAGAACAAGGTACATTGAGTTTCGAGGCCGAAACTTCCTATAAGGAGGGTAGAATGTAAGAATTGTGAATTTCATCAAGGGCCAATTAATAAATAAGAGGAACTATAGGGACTAATTAGCAAAATTGTAAAAAATTTGGTCTTAAACCCTTCTCTTGCAAGACTTAGTCTTCATTTCATTTTCCCATTTCCTTCCTTCTTCCCTTGTTCATAATTTTCCTTCCTCTCCATTTCAACTAGGGCAAGAAGAAGAAAGGGTTGATTAGGAAGGAAAGGAAGCTCTCTCACTCCAACTCATCTCTAATTAAGGTAAGGAACACATCTAATGTATTTATCCAAGTTAAATTTCATTAGTTAGTGTTCTAGCATAGTTAGGGTTTTGAAATATTATTGAAATATCATATGGGTTTTCATTCTAAAGATTCAATAGCAATTGTCTAAGGATTTTAGCATGCTTTTGATCAAGCATAGAACCTGAATTGATGATTTAAGTCAAATTATAGGAATAGGTTGTTGAAGAAAGTTTATGGAAATGATTGGTAGATGAGTTTTAGAATTGTAAGGAAATAAAGTGTTTTTAGGTTGAGAATGATGTTTAAGAGTTATTAAGCTCTATTTTGATTGTTCTTTTGTCTTGGGTATATGTTTTTATAGGAAAGTGAAGTAAATAGGTGGAGGAAATCTTAGGATCAAGAGCTATATTGGATTTTGATTTGAGGTAAGTGGTTTTGACACTCCTTTATGTTTTACATGCTTTTAATGAACATATTTTGAGAAAAATTGTATGTTGTGATATGAAAATGGATTGAGCATGTATTAGCTTATGATTTCGATAAATATGAAATGTATGCAATGGCTTTTGTGAATGTAAAGCATTTTGTGAAATGATTTGAATGTATTTGAAATGTTTTGAGCTCTTGAAAGTTTAATGAACGATTGGTAGGAACATGTTCCACCTAATGTAATGGCCTACCTAGCGGGATAAACAGCTAGGAACCTAATGTAATGGCCTACCTGACGGGATAAACAGTCAGGACTGGATCCAGTTATGTACCAAGAGTGATTTGAATGATTCTTGAGCTAAATGATGACAACTACATGTTGTATTTGTGAATGTTTGATCAATGATGATGCCATTGCTATGTATATGTATGTGTGTGTGTTTTCATTGCAAATCGTTTCAAACGATGGTTTCATGGGTTAAATGATGTTTTGAGAAAATGTATTATGTATATAATGTGCTCAATCCAATAAAGGGTTATCTTAACTACTTACTGGGCATAGTGTATGCTCATACCACTATTATTGTTATTGTTGCAGATTTTAAGGTTTCTTGTACATATTTTGTGGAGGACTAGAAGTGGAAGGAGCTATTTTGCGTACATTATGGTTATGTATAGATAATAGGTAATTGTATAGGAATGTTTTGGATAGAATGATGTTGGAACATTTGATTTCGATATTGATGTATATAGTTTGTATATAGTTAGTAAATGTCTTTTGAAGGAAATGTATAAAGTTATGTCTTGATCTTGATGTTGATAAAGGATGTGCCGTATATTGAAAGTGATAGTTTGAACGTATATATGTTTTGTTGGATATGATTCATATGATAAACATATAGGTTTTAATGCGATTGTGGCAACATGGATTGGAGAATGTACATATTGTCTATTAGAGGTTGGAATGTTGTATGTTGGACTAATGGATTTGATGATGTACCTATTGTCCATATATGAAATGTGTGGCCTAAATGTGTATGATTTTAGAGTATTATAGAATGATTTTGATGTATATAAGTTAAGAGGACTTGTAAAGGAAATGTATATTGTGATTGTAAATGAAGTCTTTTAATGTAAATCGTATATATGGTGTTGTGTGTTGTAGGTTTGAATGTGATGTTTCGGAAACAGGGATTTGAGGTTGTACATATTGAATATATTGTCCATTATGTAAAGTGTGGCCTAAGTGTACATATATACATATATATGTATGTATAGTTGGTATAGAAAATGTTGTAAACAGGAGGCTTCGCACGTTTGGAGACGGATTCCAAGCGTATGGCCGTGTCATGCCGAATTCGGGGCGTGATAGAATCTATCTATAATTGTGAATCAGATCACTTATTTCATATATAAATAGGTCACTAACTAACTAAAACACCTCGCCTTCCTGAGTTTGTTGGGTTCTTTTGTTGAAGGTATAATTTTTAATGTAAATTTATTTGATTTTTTATCAATTATTTTTTTGAGAATTTTATTATATTTATCAAATTTAATTTACTGTGCAAAATTATTTTATTTTTATAACAGTAATAATTATTAATTCTTTTATGTGATTTTGATTTTTCTCTCCATGAAACTCCATGATTATTATGTTTGAACTAATTTTCTTTGAAGTGTGTCGTATTCTTTGCTTTTTTTTCATGGCAAGTCTTTGAGTTTTGGAAATTTTGGGAGTAGGTACACTCATCTTTGATTTGATGCACTTCTTTAGTTCTTGGTGTTATTTTGCTTTTAATTTTACTTTAATATCTTTTTACTACACTCTCCCGTTGGTTGCAACATTAATCACAATGACTTGGGGTAGCAACTTAACATTAATCACAACTTACCTACCTAGCATATTATGGTTCAAACAATGGACAATTAAAATCACTCATGGTTTTATATATATTCATATATATATATATATATATATTAATCACTTAACTAACTTTAAAATTTTATTTTACGTTAATTAATATTCTATATTATTAGAATCGATTCATATATAAGTCGTTGTTCATATATGAAATGGTCAATTAATCACTGTTGAAATTATTATTATAATTTCTTGTTACTTTTATCACGTTTTTAATATGCGTCTAACTCGTCATTATATATATTAACTCGTCATTACACATATAAAACCGTTTACCAACTAAAAGGGATATTAATATTGCAACAAACAAGATTTTTTAAAACTTTATCATTGATTAATGGGATATAACAAATACACCATGTAATTAAAACCAAGACTGTCCCAAAATTTTTTTGAAGATGACGAGTTGGTAATACAATATGCATGCATGCTTAGTAGTTGAATCATGCCATGATGTATCTACTAGTTAATCCCATCTTACGGAATCGAAATAATCCTATATTGCCTAGAAATTAAGGAATCGAAAGTCTTATTGGCAAGTCAATTTCTCTAGTGATGAGTAATTTGTTTCATGAAAAATTTTTAGAATCGTCAGAATGCAATGAAATTTTTTTAAAGTGCATGCATGCATGTTTGCTCAAATCATATCTTCTGTTTAATATTATTTTAACTTTTTCTATCAAATGTTTGAAATAATGTCGTTTTACTAAAATTATAACTAAAAGTATAAATATTACTAAAATCAACTTCATAATTATTAAGATTCAATACAGATTTTGTTTTAACCATAATTTTTATAAAACGATGTCATTTTGATATGTTGGGCCAAATTAGGACAAAGAAATATTGAACAAGGATATGATGTTATGTTTGCCAACAAATAAAACCAAATTGTCACCACTAATTAAAATTCTTATAATCATCATGAGGAACAAATTTGAGTAAATCATGCATGCTTTGTGACAATGGAGCACAAAAGTGGGGTATTGTTTTCATTAATCCGTTTGTTTCCGGTTGACCAAAACTTTTGTGCACTTTACTCTCAAATTATGAGAAAAGGACATGCATGAGGGAAACTCGTGTAGGCCAAAAGATTATAATGAGACAAAGAGCTTGTTATGTTTTCAATGAAAGAAGAAAAGAAGACCACTATTTAAAAAAAAAAAAAAATCATTATTTTATTGAGGAAAATATGATGCAGTTGTCCACCATATCACTCATGCCCAACAAGTTTCTCTACATCATGGGCAAATATATTCACGCAAGTATGCAAGTAACAAGAAAACTTTCACTAGACTTTTAGTGTACAATGGATACTTCTTGTCTTATGTTTTTGCTTGACTAAGATAAAATTTTGGGGAAATTGCAAAAGGAAGCGTAATTTACATTTTACTGAAATTTTTTTTTCATTCTTCACGTTTGAAACAATTTTGTCACTGATGCTCAAAATTCGCACTAATTGGTTATTTTATCTAACTCATCTATTTTTTAACGAACAATATACACGCGTCATTGTTGAACAATATACACATATATACTTTCCGTTGAAAAATGGTCATTTTATCTAATTTGTCTACTTTTTGGGTAAATTACAAAAAACCTCCATGTGGTTAGGCGATATTCTAAGTTACCTCCCTCACATATTAAAACCTATAATTCACCTCCTCGTGCTTTGGGTTTTTTTGAAAAATGGATAGAAATGAGCAGACGTAACGGAGTTAGGATAGAAAGACAATATACCCATCTAACAAAATTTTCCCCACTTGTTCTTTGACCAATTAATCAAACCGAAGCAAATCTGCTCTTCTTCCCCTCTTTCCACTTTGACTCACTCAAGAACTGACTGAAAAATCTCCTTATTCTTCCTTCCTCCATGCAATTACTCGATTACTACAACAATTCATCCATCCATAACACTGAAATTAGAGATTTTGATGTGGATTAAAATCAACAAAAGAACAAAAGAAAAACTCTCTTGTTTTCTTAATTATAGCCCCAATAATCTCCAAAATTATTTAGAGGAGGCTAAGGGTCTGTTTGGATAGACCAAATTTTGTGATTTATTTCACAATTACAAAATGAGGTGTTTGTTTTGTTCAACTTTTTCATCAAAATTTTTAAAACACAAAATAATGCTATAGTAATTATTTTTGCTACAGTAATTTTTATAAATAAAATATTGAATTTGAATTTGAATTTTAAATTTTAATAATAAACAATTCTTCCTAACACAATTTCCACCAAAACAAACTAATAAAATACTAAATCAAATTTAAATTTTAAACTTTTATTAATAAAAAAATCTTCAATACAAATCCCAACAAAACAAAATCATTCATTCCAAACACTCCTAAAATATTCTTGGGAAAATTTCTATTAAGGGCGCGTCAAGAATCATTATTATTAAACAAGGCATAACTTTTACCTAATTATTTTTAAGGGCGTGTAGATAATTTAACTATTAAATACATTTATCAAAATATTTATCTACCCTTTAATCTTATCTTTTAACATCTATCAAACAACTTTCAATTATCTCAATCATTCAAAAAGTCAAAACAATTTTACCGTATCATACAGAAATAAAAGATCTAAATAAAACAAAAATTTTGTACAACAAATTGAAAATACATAAAACTAAGGAAAAGAAATAAATTTATGATCATCAAAAGGCCGGATAAAACTAAACATCGATTATTAAAATAAAATTTTGATCCTAATACTTTAGTAGATGTTTAATCTCTTCATTACAACTAATTTTGGTATTTGATTGGCTTAACAAGATATTTAAGAAAATAATAATTAATTTTTTGTATATAAAATATACAAATTCAATCATAATCGGAATATAATATTATACACAATATATAAAAGCATGTTTGTTGTAGGGTTTTAGCATTTTAGTCATATTTTTACTAATATTTATCTAATTAATTATTATTTCATTTATTATTTTTTATTTTATGTTAATTTAAGAAATTTTTTTATATATATTTAATTCGTTTTTATGTTAATTAGGAAAGTTTTTAAAAATTTAATTAGTTTTTATTGGCTCTTTTATGATAATTTAAGAAAGTTTTTTTTATACTTATCTTTAAAATTGGAAACTGGATAAATTTAAGTTTTTGTATTCTAATATATGTCTATATATTAAATTAAAGATTAATGTAATAAAAAAAATACTAATCAAATATAATAAGAAATTAGATAAGTTTTTCCAAATATAATTAAATATAATCAATCAATTATACAAAATATACAAATCTAATCATAATTAGAGTATAATATGAAAAATGATTAATTAAATAATATTGTACATGATTATTTAATTATAATTTAATTAAAAATATGTTGATGTTTTAGTGTTAGTCTTCAAATTCTTTTAAAATTCTTCTTAATTAATTAATTCTTTGTATATAAAATATACAAATTCAATCAGAATTAGAATATAATATTATACATAATTAATTAAATAATATTATACATGATTATTTAATTAAAAGCATGTTGATGGTTTAGTGTTTTACTATTTTAATCTTTAAATCCTATTAAAATTCTTGTTAATTAATTAATTATTGGTATATAAAATATAAAATCCAATCATAATTAGAATATAATTAATATTATACATGATTAATTAGAAGTGCGTTGATGATTTAATATTTTAGTGTTTTAGTTTTTGGTCTTTAAATCCTATTAAAACTCTTCTTAATTAAATAATTCTTGGTATATAAAATATACAAATCTAAACAAAATTAGAATATAATATTACAAACGATTAATTGAAATTATCTTGATGTTTTAGTGTTTTAGAAATAAACTTAATTATTTTTGTACATTTACTACAAGCTTCACTGTCCCTTACAAAAATAATATAGTTTATAAATTAATTTGATAATTTTCAATTAGATCTAGAATTTATTATTTTCTTAAAATATCTTGTTAAGCCAACCAAATAGGAGAATTAGTCGTAATAAAGAGATTAAACATCGACTAAAGTATTAGGAACAGAATTTTAAATTTAATAATCAATTTTTAGTTTTAATAGGCGGCCTTTTGATGATAAATTTATTTATTCTTTTTAGTTTCTGTATGTTCAATTTGTTAAAAAAAATAGTTTGATTTAGATCTTTTGTTTCTTTATTGTAAAACTTTTTTGAGTTTTGGAGCAATTGAAATGTTGAATTTTATTTGAAATGTGTTAAAAGATAAGATTAAAGGGTAGTTAAATAATTTGTTAAATGTATTTAATAGTTCAATTATCCACACGCCCTAAACAATAATTAGCTCAAAGTTATGCCCTATTTAATAATAATGGTTCTAAGCGCGCCCTTAATATCTCATAACAAATACCAAGAAAAAATATATCATGATATAATCCAAAAATACCTCGTCCAAACAACCGCTTCTGTATTGTTAAATTTTGCGGCGGCGGAGACTATCCTCTCTCTCCCTCAAGATCCAGCTACAAAACCCACCAAGCTCTAGCTCAATAGGATATTTAATAGGGTCTTTTCGTCGATCCAAATCCATGTCTTCCATGGGAGAATATGCGGGAGAGAGACGATAGCTGAGTGATTCTTGCTGAGAGGGTTAGGACTTTTTTTTTGCTGAATATTAGTGTGAGCAAATAGCGTGAAAATTGGGAAAAAAGCTGGAGTCTTTTTTCTCTTTGTTCTTTCTGTGTGTACAGAAATAGACGTTACTGAAGTCTACATAGATTGATTGCATTCATGGAATCTGGGCTGTTTGAGTATTTGTTGGCTTGAAGACTAATTAAAGAGAGAGTTTTTTTATCTCTTAAATCAATCATTTCTTGATATTAGTACAAAGATCGAATTTTTCTTAAGTTCTTGCAATAAAGCAGCAGTCTTTGTGGTTGAAGTTGTTCCTGACTATTGCTGCAGGTGAATAATTTGTTTACTTATTTCTTCTTTTGGGTTCTTCTGTTGTGAATTTTGGAGAAGCCCCAAACCAGAAAATAAGCTTCATTTGGAGAAGTTGGACTCAAGAAGTGTTGGTCTTGGCCTTGTTGATGCTTTAGCTGATGATAATTTTGATTCAAAAGTAAGTAAACCTGAAAGCAGAATGGTTGTGTTTGGTTCAAAGTTAAGATTCAGATTCCTACCTGCCTCCCTCTGTTTGTTCCCCTATCAAATCACCAAAATCCCCTGCTGATTTGGGTATCAAGACTAGGAATTCTCAAGTAGGATCATTATCGCCTGTGCTTTCACCATCATCTGTGAAGAAATCTCCATTGGGGTCCTCAAATTCTGGCCTTGAAAACTCGAATTCGCCACGGATTTTTAGTGGCCTTTCTATTAGTGAAATGGAGCTTTCGGAGGACTACACTTGTGTGATATCTCATGGCCCAAATCGAAGGACTACTCATATATTTGATGATTGCATTGTTGAGAGCTGTTCTGGTGCTGTTCAAATCTCTTCTTCAAGAAAGCAAAACAAGTTGATTTCGATATTGAGTTTCACGATTAAGGGAATTGACTTTGAGTTTTGGACAGAAATTTGGGTAATTTTGTAGGAAGAAGAAGATGTATTTAGGTAATTTTGTTATTTTTAACACAAATTGAGGTTATTTTTGTTTTTTTGCTCATTTTATTAAGTAAAAAGCGTACCTTTTCAATTTCCAATCGCTCGTGTGATTCACGCACCATTAACGTTTCTATTTTCATCCATTTTTCAAAAAAATCCAAAGTACAAGGAGGTAAATCATAGGTTTTTAAATGTTAAGGAGGTAACTTAAAATAACGCCTAACCACAGGGAGGTTTTTTGTAATTTATCTCTACTTTTTTAACAGAAAAATATAAGCGTATCATCGTTGGACGATATACTTTTCGTTAAAAATTCAAACGAAATTGTATAGAAAGATAAATTTAGTATAATTTTTTAATTTGATCACGGGAGAAATTGCACTATTCTAAATGTAAGTGTTGAAAAGGTTTCTCCAAAAAAAAATGTAAATGGTTATTCTTGTAATTTTTCCTAAGATTTTACCAATTTTTGAGTATTGCATGTCTAATGGTCCTACTTTAATTAATTCATCAACAATTCTTGACCTGCCAAATCCAGCTATATGGTGGTCTTTAACACACAGACACACACTAGATAAATAAATACCTTAGCTTAGTGGTACATATTTTCGCTATATCATGATCCCCTACAAACTTCTTCATATAATATAATCATACACAACATCATAAGCTGGCTAGTTTCCAATCAAAATGGAGCACAAGAGCACCAGAAAAGGTGTCAGAACTTCAGATAATATTGGAAAGCAAGAACAAATAATGGCTACAGAATATGTTGAAATGGAAGCTGGAAAACCCCTTATAGGTGGAGTGCAAAATCACTACACAAACTCCCTTTCTGCTCGCCAAATGGATTCTCTTACAGCTTTGTGCGACACCTATGTGCCTTCCCTCTACATTTTCGACCAAAACAACGATGAATTCAAGACTAAGTTCTATCAAACTTCAGCCTCCATGGCCGGAACTCCACAGCATGTAAGAGTTAATGTTGCAGTTTGCTTAATTTTCTGCCACCCTCTATGGTTTTCATCTCATTCATAACAAAATCAAAACATGACACACTTGTTTTTTTCTTCTTTGAAACGCTGCTGGATTTGTTTAGCTTGGAGGTTGTTAAGTGAAAGATTGCAGCATCCAAAGCTATTCACTGCTCGATTAGCTTTGTGGTTTCTATCAACAAGAATAGGAACTCTTATATTATGTGGGATTCCGAGTTTGTCTAGCAAATTTCCATACTCGCAGAAGTTTTCACAGATTGCACAAGAAAAGAGAGAACAAATAGTGAGAGCATGGTCTCGGAGCATCATTTTTCCCTTGAAACTTTTTTTCACAGCTTTAAAAGTTCTCATTCTACTCGTATTCTTCACACAGGTAAAACTATTTTCATTTTTTTAAGTTTTATTTATTTGCATGTTCACTTATTTTGGAGCTAAAAAGTTCTTAATTATATCAATTTGATAAATAAAATGTGTAATATGATAAGGATAATTTTATTAAGTCCAATGGCAACATCACATGTACGGTACAACCGATCATATAATATTAATATGCTAGTTTGGTGAATTAATTTCTCTAGATCTGAGTCGTAAAAACTTAATTTATTTTCTTCACGTGAAAACTTTTTCTCTCGCAACTCTTTGAAATATCTCAACTCTACTAAATATTTTGCTCTCCTCCTCTTCAACTATTACAAATTAAACTTCGTAACAACCTTTATTTATAGGTTAATTAACTACAAATTTAAAACATTAAAGAATTTAAAAAATGTATTCTCACAAACTTTAATTTCTAAAGAAAATCAATCTAATAAAAAAAATCCTATACACCACCAACTTAACTATGTTAGTTTACATTCTATAATTTTTATCAAATTTTATGTTTCTTTTAGCTATAATCATATCTCCTTTAGAATTCTAGGTTTTGAATGTTTGAAACTTTGAAGTTTGTGCATGTGAATTAGTAGGGGCCAGATTCCATAAAAGACTAAAAATTAAAAATATTGTTGATTTAACTTTCTTTTCATTTCTAATTTTATTTGTTCAGATGTTCAAGAATTAATTAAGGTAGTGTGTATATTGTCATTAATTGTGAAGTCTTGACTCATCACTTTGCGTTTCTGCCACGTACATGAAAAATAAGTGTCTATGAAAATCTTATAAAATACGTGAAGTAAATATGTGAACACAAAATACACTTCCACATGCATAGATGTGTACATACAATAAAACCTATATAATATTTATTAGTGTAACAAGTATCATTCATGATATTTAATTTTTTTCCACATGCATAGATGTGTACATACAATAAAACCTATATAATATTTATTAGTGTAACAAGTATCATTCTGATATTTAATTTTTTTTTAAAAAATATATTTTTTAATATGAATTTTGTCACATAAATTTTAACTTTTTTTATCTATCTCATAATTAAATAATATTATTAATTATATAACATTTAGAATCACATTATGTAGTGTTACGTGACTAATAACGCTACTAAATAGATAAAATAATGAGTAAAAAATTATTTATTTAATAAAATTTAAATTGAAAGACCAAAAGAAAAATAAAAATTTTCAAAATCGAAAGACAAATTAATACTTATCTACGAATCAAGAAATTATTAAGATCATTACCCCTATTTACTATTTAGCTTAATTTTATTCATCTAGAAACCTTTTACCTATTCATCTATTAATAAATCAATTAACTTGCAGGGAAAAGTTTGCATATACTAGTTCATGAAATAAAATTAAAAAATTTGTAAATTTAGTCATGTTTAATCAAGATATATATCACTCAACAGTAACTTATATATATATATATATATATATATATATATTATATATAGAATACTAAGGTAGATCCAATTTATACATCAAAGCCATTACACATGGTAAAAAATTGTAATTAAATTCCCAACCTAATTTTTGTCTTGGAACTTTTCATGTTGAATGTAGTATTACTATTATTTTATCTTAAAAAACTAATAAAAGAAAATATTTTAGAAAGTGGAAAAAATACTATAGATATATGCATGCTGCTGTCAGTATGGCATTAATAACAGAGAAAAGGGTGAGACGGGGGGTGGGGTGTGAAGGGAATTTAAGATGGAAGGACCTTAAGCTTAAGGTAAGCTTAAGGTGTGGGGGGTGGGGTGTGAAGGGAATTTAAGATGGAAGGACCTTAAGCTTAAGGTGTGGGACTTCAATGAAATGAGGTAATTTTATTTTTATACATATAATAAACAATGGAAATAAAATTGAATTCCCATACCTGAAAATTTAACATGTCCAACAAGCGATTATAAAGGTCAAAGGTTGAGAAAAATCCATCTCAATTAGTGGCGGATTTACCGATTTAGGGATTGGAGTTTGTGGATGTGAAATATTACTGCTAATAATTATAGTTTTATTTTTTAGGAGGAAAATTTTTAATTTTTTTAAAGATTTAACTAAATAATTTTAATTTTTCAGAAGATAATGAAAAATTTCAAATATTAGGGGCAGCCATCTCTCTCGCCCTCTATAGATCCATTAGTGAATTTTTAATTATCTTTGGATTAAACCGCTAGAGTTTGGTTCAAAGGAAGTGGCAAGATCTTGTTGGAGTCCAAAAATTTACTCCTAACTCCGTTTTTATGTTAATTATTTTTAGAGTTTTGGTATTTAATTGTGATGTTTTTATGCATTAAGAATTGCTTTTGGTGCAGAATTTGATAATTTTGAAAAAAAGGATAATTGTGCTAAAAGAAATGGATGAAGATCAATTTGTATTGGATTTGGACAATGGAGATTTACGTACAAGGAAATTTGGAAAGATTTGGAGATTAATTGAACTCGTGAAGAGTTTGATTTGGAAGAGAAGATTGCCTTATCATATTTTAGTCAATATCCAATTTGGAAAATAAGATATATTTTAGTCAATTTCCAATTTGGAAAATAAGATAATTAGGAGATATTGTATTAAAGGGTTACATTCCTATTTTTAATAAGCTGTTTATGGCATATTTTAAGATTGATTTTATCTCTATATTGCTCTTATCAAGTTTTAGGAAGAGTTCTAGATTAATTTAATTTCTTTAAAGATTTGTTTCCTAGGCTTAATAACCTTCTCTATATAAAGAGAAGGAGTAGAGAAGAAGTAGGGAATAAGTAGGAGATACTTACTCAGTAGTTTTTAGAGTTAAGTTTAGATTTTTACATATTTTATGAAGAGGTTTTTCATTTGATTCCATTAATTCTTGGTTTGAATTTTAATTTGAATGCCCATTTTAATTTTATAGTAATTTAAATTCTTAATTTCATAAGTTCTTTACACGGTAATTCTTTGGAAATTAAATTCCTTCGTTAATGAATAAAATCGTATTCCTGCATTCTTTAGTTAATTTTGTTGGCGATTTCCTTCAGCATCCAAGTGGTAAGTGTTAATGCTTTGAATAATTGTGCACATGAATGAATTAGTTCCAGTTCTGTACTTCTTTATTTGAGCCGTATGTTTTGAATTCTTATCTGATTGAAATTGCATGTTTCGTTAGTTGGAGTCAGAGCATTAAAGTTGTGTGAAATTTTGGTTTTGGAATTTCGTCCTATTATAAGCCTCAGAAGTCAATTAAGTCACAGTAGTCAAAACTAACAATAGTTTTGGAAATTTCATTTAAAATAAAAATATTTTAGTAAAAGCCCCCTGATTTTAACTATGGTGATTTTGAGACTTTATTTCCAAAATATTGTGGTTTTGAGAATTATTCTCAAGATATGCCAAATTTTTTTAGCTATTTGGATTTTAGTCCTTCAACTTTTTGCATATCTTACAAAAGCATAAATATTTTAGAATTCAATTAATTTTATATTCCCTAGGTACTCATATAAGCATAATTAAAGCATAATAAAACACTATCTATTGTATCTTAGCAGTTCAAATTTTTTGGTCTTACCTCACTTCCTTTAAGCTGTCTGTTCTCCTTTCTAAAACCTTATCAGCCTCTTGGCTTCACCGTTCGGGCAATGATTAATGGCATTCTACTCAAAGACGTTAGAATCTTCACACCTTTGGACTTCTTAACGGCTAACGGCCTCCTGCTTCAACGCCTTCTCGTCCTTGATAAATTCTCCTGATTGCCACAGCTCCTCTCTTGGGTACAGAAATTAATATGATTTGGGTTTTAAGAATTGAACCAATAAAAATATATGGCACGATTTCTGAAAGAAAACGTTCTTTTATTAAATTTGAACAAACTAATTTACAATAGAAAAGAGCTTAAATCAGCTCATCCCTATGCTTATATTTTCCCTATGGGAAAGAAGAAAACTTAGAAATTCATTCTTTTTTCTAACACTCTTCAGTTGAGGGTTTTCTGATAGATTTTTCGATGATCTCTTCTCTTCAAGATGTTGTCCTTTTATAGGCTTCAAAAGCATTTGAGAATCCGCGTAAAGAGATAAGCCTTCTTCTATTGGTGGGTTGGAGAGAAGATTCCATTACCACTTAGATGAGTGGGGTAAAGTTATCTTTATCACTCGGTTGTAGATCATTGCTGTCATTTTCTAGCAATTGCTTCTGATAGTGGTCGGGACCACTCTTCACATGCTCCATTATGAGCTTAGTGGTATGGACCACTTCACATGTTGCTATCTTTACTCGGAGAAGAATCTCGTGAGTGCATGTGCTGACTCATTTTGCACGCCATTTGTAAGGTAGTGCGTTTGCCATAAAACCTATCGGTTTTGAATTCTTTCACCTTTTCTTGCAGAACTGGTGATCTTTTGTTTCCTCCTTCTGTTACAATTATCCAGCTTTCAGAGCTGTTGAGGACTTGAAAATTCTTTACAGAGAAAGTCTCCATTATTCCTGCTATGGCTTTGATTCCCATAGCTCTTCTGTATTGTTCACATTTTTTATTGAAGAATGGAATCTTCACTTTCTGTTCATTAACTCTTAGACTCACATCTCCTTTGAGCTTGGCGATATGAACTAGGTTAAAACAAGGGTATTCTTCATTTTCATCATATTCGGGTGCAATGCTATACACTCGAAGGAAAAGCTTTTTGCCTTCTGCATATTTTTCAAGGCTCTGAACAAATATTGGGTCAAAGAATTGAAACTCTTTTAACTCCATACTTGGATAAATTCGATCACAGAAACCTAATTTGAACAGTTGATATAGGAATTTTGCTGGAACTCCTTCAATTGTTGTTATTATCGGATATATACTTGATTCTTCAAGTCTAAAGAATGTTTCACCATTATTTAAATTGTATACCTGCAAAGTAAATTCATAATATTCTTTTTCTTTTAAGTATTTTGAATCCAAAATCCTTTTATTCAAACAACTTTATTTTTTCCAGTATCAGAAGGACTGGGTTGTTCGTTGATGATTTTGAGATTTATATTCTCAAGATTCTCCATGTGAATGGTAGAATCATCATATGTTGATTTGAATTCAACATTTTTATTTTTAGTGGATTCACCACTATAAGTTGGTTTATCACCCAACGTTCCATGAGAGTCCGAAGACTTCTCTACCAATTCATAGAGATCTGCAAATTCTTTCGGTATCTCTCTCTGTTGTTCAACAAGACTATTCATTTCTTGCTGTAGTTGCTTTTGCTGATCCACAAGATTCATTGTTTGTTCTCGGATGGAGTATAATATATTGGATTTTTCCACTGTGCTTTCATCTAGCCGAGTTATTTTGTAGCTAAAGAGCTGCAAAGTTCTAACATTTGCTGTTTCTTAACCTTCTCCATGTTCGGGGTTCCTGGATAGGAAGTCTGCATAAAAATTGTCAGTTCCTTTTATACAATCAATTTTAAAGGTATAATAAGACAACAAAGATTGCCATCTCAATAATCTTCTGAATTAAGGTTCAAAAGGTAATTTATTAAAAATTAGACTACCAACTTGGGTATTATCTAATTTTACCACAAAGGGTTTTGGTAATAAGAAAAGAGAAAATTTTCTTATTCCTTTTATAATAGCCAATAATTCCTTTTCATTTGTAGAATAATTGACTTCTGCTGTTTTAAATGTACCGCTTGTGTACCTGCATATCTCGTTGATGTCAGTTTTTAATATAGCTGCCCAATATAAATCAGAAGCATCAGTTTGCAAAATAAGATTATCTTATGGTTCAGGCATTCGGAGTTTAGGAAGTTCTTTACATTCTTTTTTTAGAGATTTTACTACTTCAGTGTGATCATCAGACCATCCACTAGTGTTATTCTTTCATAGTAATTTTTGCAACAAGGACCTTTTCTTTGCAAGTTGCGGTATAAATTCTCCTGTGTAATTTAAACATCCAAGAAATTGTTCTATTTCTTTTTTAGTGTTTAATTTATCTGGAAAATTACATATCTTTTGAGATATATGGCTTTGTAATTTAATACCATTAGAGGTTATTATCATACCAAGAAATTCTGTTTTGGTTTTACTAATTTCAACTTTTTTCAGACTTAAGATTATTCCATTTTGCATGCAAATTTTTGCAAATTCTTTTAAATGTTCAACGTGTTCTTGATATTCATTAGAACAAATTAGAATATCATCAACATAAACAAGCATTTATGAGAAAATATTTTATCCATTTTTCTCTGATATATTTGTGGTGCATTTTTTAATCCAAAAGGCATCACTTACCATTCACACTGTCTATTATCTGTACTAAAGGTAGTTAAAGGTATAGATTTTTCAGCAAGCTTTATTTGCCAAAATCTTGATTTACAATCAAATTTAGAAAAGTATTTCTTTCCTTTAGGCTAAATTGATTAAATTATTTTTATTTGGAAGAAAGTATCCATAAAAAATGCTGTATTTATTTAACTCTTTATAGTTAACAACCATTCGTGCTTTTTCACTTTTTTCTTCAGCACGGTTTCTAACCATAAAAGCCGGTGAACTATGTGGGCTATTACTTCCTCTAATTAATTTTAGATTAAGTAACTCTTTTATTTGAACTTTAAACTCAATTTTATCTTCTTCAGAATATATCATTGGTTTAACCCTAATGATTATATTTAGATCTTTTAGCTCTATTGCAGCTAAATCTCTTTTTATATCCCATTTTGCTATAGAATTTTCTCCATAATTGCTAGCTATTAAATCTTTAACTTTATCTATGTCTATTATTTTTACATTAAACTTTCTTATCTGGTTTTTATGTAACCAAATTTTTTCATATCCATCACCACGTGGTGTTGGCTGAACTCTATAAGGGGTATGAATTCGTGAAGTGCGTATCCAATGTCTACAAGGGGTTTTTAAACTAATCATATAGATTGTTTGGTTATATGTCTGAAACTGTTGAACAAAGTCATTTCCTAACAGTAAGTCGACAACTAATCCTTCATAAGCATATAGTTGTTTTATAACTACTATTTTGCTTTCTAATATAATTTCAGGTTTAAAACATACATTGTCTAAGGAGTGCTTATCACCTGTTAATCCTTGAATTGAGACTTTTATTTAATTAGTTATCCAATTTTTGAATAAGAATTATTTTCTTAAAATTATTTCTGCACCTGTATCAATCTGAGCACAAGTGAGAATTTTCTTTTCGTAACAAGTAACTTCTACGAAAATACTTACAGAAAATTTCTGTTCACTAGGCATTTTCTTTTTCTAAGAAAATAGTTTTTCCTGCAAAAGAAATCTCAATACCATATTTATCAATAGTAAAATCATCTAGACTGTCTAGAAATGATTTTCCTAAGATTATATGATGGTTTTGTTTTCCATCTAAAGTATCCAAATAACAGTTAATGTTAAATTTGGTTTCTTGAAAGGTTATTAGGACTTTAACAATTTCATTAATCTCATTTACCTTTCCCTCATTTGATACATATTTATATGTCTCTTTATATTTATTTGTTAATCCTGCATCAAAATAACTATTAAAGTGATTTTGTACAGGTTTTATATCTATAAGAATGTTATATCCTTCGACATAACTTTCACCATTAAAATATTTACCAAAAACTTTTAAATTATTTGGTGAACTTTCATTTCTTTCTTTTATAAATTTTTGTAGATGGAGTGAAGAATAAATTCTTCTACCCTTTTCTATCAAAATATTATTTTTATTGTATGAGACTATATCTCTTGAAGTTCCTTCTTCTAAATTTTTAGAAGTTCCAAACTCAATTGAATAACTATCTAGGATAGTTAGATTATTTATAGTTGGCTCTAGAATTCTTTCTATTTCTAGGTATTCTTTATCTAATTCAACTGCTGGTTTTTTATAAAAAATACTTCCATAGTTTGAATTAGTAAGACTATATAATGCACAATAATATATGCTCATTATATGATTGCCTGGTTTGAAAAATCATTTTCTTAAAATCTGAAAATGTAAACTCAAGGCATCATTGAAATCTTTATCTTTTAAAGATTTACAATATTTTGGATAATAAGTGAAAAGTAGTTTTTTATAGGCTAAATTGCCTTCTACTATTCCAAGATTTCCATCTGAAGCATTTGTAAATATTTCATCAGATAAATTGATGACCAAAGGACAATCTATTCCTTCTTGAAAAGTTGATTTACAAAGAATTTGTATGCATGCAGGATAAACATATTGCATTTTGTCTTTCTTTTCTTTAGGCAGTTTATTTAACAAATTTGTTACTGTCTTTTTTGTTAATAAATTCAATTTTCTATTTAAGAGGTTTCTTGGATAGGTACAACCTTTTCAATTTCCATATATTCATGATAAACGTATTTCTTTCTTTTGAAAGCATTTCCTATTTGACTTAACATGTTTTGATTAGGTCCTCTTAGATTTAACTCTAAATTCCTAATCTTTTCATATTTAGAAGGATCGAAAGATGCTTTAAGTGCATATCCTTCTATAGTTTCTTCTTCTTCTTGTATGAGGATACCTTCTTCTTCCTTTTTACTGATTTCTATTTCGCTCATTCAGATTCAGATTCAGTAAATACTTCAAATATTTCCATCATTTCAGAATCTAATGATGACACAGTTTCTAAATTAGATTCTATGTCTTCTATGTCAAGTATTGAAACTCTGACCTTCTTTTTATTGCATTCATAGGACTTATGTCATTCTTCATTACAGTTATAGCATCTACAACTGGTTGATTTTTTCTTTTTATCTTTCTCGGATTTATTTCTTTTATAGTATTTTCTATCCTATTTTTTATTCTTTTTAAAGAATTTTTTATGTTTTTTGTAAATTTTATTTTTAGATTTACATTTTTTAGACTTATTGGCAGATTCATGACATCCCCAATTGCCTACTTCATATACTTCTTTGCAACATATAGTTTCATTAACCCTTTTAGCTTTTGAAAGTATTCTTTGTTGTGCACAAAGATCAGATAACTTTTCTTTTAAAAAGACTATTCTTGCTCCTAAAGTATTTGAATATCCTTCTATTTCATAATTTTTTGAAAATTGAGTCAAAAAATATGAACTCCATATACCTGGTAGTTTTTGATATAGTATATCAGCTATTTTAGTCATATCTTCATTACTATCAAAGTACTGCTAATAATATTCTTCAAATTCACACATATATGAATTAATGTTCAACATATTACAAATTTGTAATTGACTAAGCTTCTTTAAAGCTTCTTGTTTTTCAGCTATTCTGGATGAATCTATTCTTGAATTCCAATCATATCCCATGAATTCATCTGCTATATCTTACATACTATTAAGCATGAGTTTGTGACTTTCGCTGTCCTTTTGGTGCGGTTTCAATTGCCATCGCGTCTCAGTTTTTTTTTCTAATGTGTCTGGAGCTATGGTGGGCCCATTATTTTGTTGGGTACCCTTTCTTTCATATTTGCTGTGTTCTTGCCTTTTTTCACCGCCTGTGCCTTAGGGTTGTTGCTTGACCAAATCGTGTAAATATAAATAGTTGCTTTCTTCGTTGTTGCTGTCGTTTTCTTCCCTTTTGTTTGCCTCTGCCGCTTCCGCTTGCTTTCTCCATGCCTGTTTGCTTTTTTCCCCCTTTTTCCCTCATCTTTAGTCGTTTGTTTTGACGTTGCTTTGTTGTATCTTTATGTGTTTATGCGCCTCTTTCGTTTTCGCCGCAAAACATGTTATGCTATGGATATATGATTTATGGGATTATTGGCCTTAAATTTTTTGCTATTGTAATGTTTGGAGGCTTTTGTTGCAGGAGATCTCGGCCAGAGTTTTGTGCATTTATTTCAGTTTATAATTTTTTTTTATTCCTGGATTATATGGACTTTGTGTTAGCTTTTGTCTTGTTTTTTTCCTTCCAGAGAACTCCTTCGATCATCGCTTCTATAATTTGCTTTTGGCTTTTAAAAAATGGATTTCCTAAAAAGAATTTTATTGTTTTGTAAGAATTAAATTGTTTTCTTGTTTTGTTGTTTTAGTGCCTCTCAGTTGTTGCCTTGCAATGTTTCCTTTCCGTTTAAAACTACATTTTCAATTTTTAGCGCTTAATAGTCTGACCAGCTCCTTCTGCGTTGTTTGCTTTATAAAACTGCCTTCTTTGCACCTTTGTGGCTTAAGGCATTTCAGTTTCGGTTTCAAACTTTCTTGACTATTGTTTTCAATTTTGTTACTGCTCTCTTAATTTGACAAACTTACGGGCTTTTCTTGTTCATTAATTATGGGTTTTCTACTTAATTGCCTATGTTTTACAGTGCTGAATAATGCCAAAGATGCTTACTGAATCTCAACGTTGTCAAGAGAAGACTTATTGGACACATTTAAAGAACCAGAAATTTGTCAAGATATTCAAATTTGAGTATCAGCATCGCTTGATAAGTGTATATTCTTATTATTAGAAAGGCTTATACAAAGTCTTTTCTTATCTTATTTATATTTTATGTTTATTATTTCAAAACTGATAGTATGTATATATTTTTGGTCTGTTTCTTAAGCTTCTTCCACCAAAATTCGTTGGTAGCCTAAGCGGTGCCATTGATGTGGTTGTTAAAGTGGAAGATCCCAGTAAAATTGTATGGGATTTTGGGCTGACGAGACCATCCGGTGCTTTTTATTTGGATCATGGATGTAAGAACTTTGGTTCATGCTCATTCTCTGTAGGAGAATGATATGCTTGTTTTTACTTATATTGGCCACAAGTATTTTGATGTCTTAATTTTTGAAAACCAAACATCGTGTGAAAAAGTTAGCTCGTATTTTCTTGAGAGACTGGATGTTGATAACGAAGACATTGGAGCTGGACAATCTAGCAGTTCTGAACATCTTATGCCTTCTGCTAACGAACCGGTTATTTGTGCTTAGGAGAGTTCGGGCCTTAACAAGCTGGGGAGGAACTATGCTACTGAAGCCACTTTTCTGCAATGAAGTCTTTTGGACTTTGCCAATAAGAAGCCAAAGAGAAGTGGTAATTTCGTATTATTAAGCTATGCTTCCATTTTTCCCCCTTCCCATGATGTATGTTTATGTTGGTTTAGTTTGCTTTATGCAATAATAGAAGTTAGTGCTTTTTGGAATATTAACGCTGCTATATTTGGTGTTCTCGTAGCTGTAAAATTCCCTCGAACGCCTAATCAGGATTTCTCACAGCAAATTGACATAATGCCTGAAATGTTAGGTAATTTGTGGTTGTTCATAGATTACATAAATGCTTCTTCCTATTTCTTGAATTATTTGTTTATGGTCGTGCCTATGATTGTGCCGAAATATTGTAGTGCCTTTCAAATCACCTTCCATCAAGACTTCTGGCCTTTCAAGCGAAAAGACAACTGCTAAGGACACTGAATGTTTTCCCTGTTCGGATCATATTAAAGCTTCGAGCCATTCTATAGGTAAGCCTGTTCTTGCCATAATTATGTTACTATTTTGCCTTTTTTATCAATATGGTTATTACTACATATTTATATACTGCATGTAAATGTTTATCGTTCATCTAAAGATTAATTTTGTTTTGCTCTATTTATTTGGAAGGACCAATGGCGTTACCTTCTGTAGGTGTTTCGGCCAAGTCCAAGCAAGTTCAGAAAGAGGTTTTAGTCACAGAATTGCAAAAACAGAAAGCTCTTCAGTTGGCATATGCGTCTGTACGTGGCATTTGGTCTGTTTACACAATACGCCCGTCATACATTAGTCAAGGCTTCTCAATGGTAATAATTTCCAACCGTGTAATTTTTCAAAGATAGCCCATTTACTTATAGTGTTTCAAAATTTTATTTAATTATCAAAGATCTTAATATGTTTGCTTCTTAAATAATTGATGATGCCTTCTGTTTTCATGCCTATGTTGTAGACATTGGCTACTAAATGGGCAAAGCAATACTTGCCACCACATAGCCAAGACATCGTGCTTCGGACAAAAGGGGAAAGCTGGAATGTGAGGTTCTATAGAAAAGGCACTGGCTATGCATTAACTGGAGGCTGGAAAAAATTTGCACGTGATAATGATCTGCAGGAGGATGATGTATGCTCATTTTATCTCAATACTTCTGAGGCCAAAGTCTTTACTTTGGATGTTGATATCTTCAGGCCCTGAGAAATCCAGATTCCAGAAAGCATGATTTCTCAGGCGACCTTTAGTCATGCTAACCAGAGCTTAGGTAAAAAAAGGAAATCACCCAGGGTGGTTGCAGAGGATGATTATGAGTCAATTTAGTCTTTTGTGATTGCAGTTTTTTGCTCAATAGCTTGTGCAACCAAAACATATTTTGAGATTTGCGATTTGGTCCCTAGATATTTTGCTGATATTTTATTACTAGAAGATTATAAATTTATCGAAGCTAAGTATTTGCTAATTTATTCTTATGATTTAGCCATATAATTATTAATAGGGGATTAATTTTGACTCCTAGGCTCTGTGCATCATTTTGAAAAATGTATTTTGTATGTTGGCAGCCTTGATTAGAAGGAATTTAAATAGAGAAGGCTATAGTGTGAATTATTATTTACTTACATAATTATAAGCTAGGTTTATTAATTTACTGATGCTTCGTATAGATATGAATCTAAATGCAGGCGTGAGAATTAGGGATGATTCCTGGGCAAATACTTGTTTTTATTACATACTGCTACTGTTGTATGCCTGAAATATGGGAATCCAGACCTTAAAAGAGCTATGCTTTTGTAATTTTAATACCTTTGCTCTTTTTTTAATACTGTGTTTTTATTTGTATTAGCCTATTAGGTTTATAATTTCATAACCTAACTTATAAATTGTTTAAACTAATATTAATTATACGCTCAACAGACTTATAAATATTAAAAATCATGCCTTAGCCTATTTTTTAACTATTTAAGCCTTCAATTGTTTATAAGGTTTCACACTTGGCTCTTAGCCATTATTGCTCTATTAAAGCTTTGAAATGATATCCAATAGCTACTCGAAATCAATTTAATTGATTATCTTAACATTCGCTTGTAGATAATGAAATGTAAAAACACAATTATTTCTCAAACTAACGAATATGCTTTACCGAAGTTATGTACAGGCTATTTAGTAGTGCCTTATGCAAGTTAATCTAGCTCTCTTAATCACCTTAAGCCTGAAAAATAGATAACTATGGTTTTATAGTCTTCTTTATTTTACAAAATGAGTTAAAATTATTCAAATATATAAGCGAAACAAACCTTTTTACTAATATTTGGTCTTACTATTTTTAAGATGACATTTTCAGAGGTCCTATTTTGTTAATATTGGCTTTTTCCCTGCATAAATTATTTGGGAGTCTAATATTTCTGTTGTTCCTAAATCCAGCCTTTCTAAATATATTTTTGACGTTATATGGAATAATATTGTTATTAAGAATAATTAGATCTTTCACGTTTGATAGCTTCGATCTATTAGAAGTCTTGCAATAGAATATAAAATTATATAAGATCTGACAGATATTAAAAGATGTGCTGCTTTACATATTTGTTGTCTGCTCAAAAGCTGTGTAGCAGATATTTTCACTCTAAATTGAATGTGTTCAATCATTATGGGTAAGGATATAGCCAGACAAAAATATATTTTTAACATATTTATCTTTTCATTTATTGCCATGATTATTATTAAATGCTCTAAAAGGTGCAAAACAAAACTAATTATTTAATTGCCACGAAAGTCTATTCATGCGAAAAAATCCACTCTATTGAAATTATTAAAAACACTATAATACTAACTTATAATTATACATAAAGAAAATTCCAGTATTAAACAGTATAAAAATCCTAAGGCTTTATTTTAGCTAACCAATTTTTATACCATGGCATTATAACATTTAATTCTTTTAATTTTTTTTTGGGGTTAATTCTTAAGAAATCAACTCTATATTTACCTAAAACCTTAGGACAGTATAGCTGTCATCTTTTACACAATACACGTGCCCATTTTGAGCTATGAGATTTATAAAACCAATCTTAAAACTAACATATGTATATTACCACATAAACAAGAAACAACTTTTATTTCTTTACTACTTTTGATCTTTTTCAATTCCAAGCAACTAGAGGTTCCAGAATATCTCCTTCTTTGCAGTATATATTTCTTCAACTTTGCTCCTTCTTTAGTAAGCTATTTATTTCTTCAATTCATAACCTTACTTGCATATGCATGTATATATGTTTATGATATAGAATTATCATATATAATTTTTTATTGCACTTTATAAAGCTTTGTTGATGCTTACGAATTAATGATATAGCTCGTCTAAATTGGTCTTATAAACTTTGCGAGAACCTTTCAAAATCTGCTCCAATGTGATTCTTTTGTTCTATGCACATACCTGTGAAAAAAAATATACTAAATAAGTTATTCGTTATTTTTGGAATTGTATTGATACATGTATACAAACTAATATACACCAATAACTATAATACATATCAGCTTCAATATACATTTATAATATGTGATTAAAAACATATTATTAATTAGTATCCTATTTTTGAATTGTAAACTGTATTTGTTCACTAACATACTAACTGATCATAACTACATAGATCATTACATTTCTTTTTTTAGAAAGGAACAGATTCTGGTATTTATAACTTTCACAACAGTGGGTTATAAATCTGTATTTTGTACCAAATAGCCTAGCAGATTAAACATAGACTATGCCAAGGAAACGAAAATATAATTCGGTAGAGGATCGACGGGCTAAACAATGTAAAGCTCGTCAATATAAAAAAGGAAAACAAACAGAAAAAGTTCCAGCCGACCCTGTTAATAAAAACCAGATTACAACCAAGCTGGATGTTGCTACAACACAAGAACTATTATTAAGAGTTGCTACCTCAACTGATCGTGGCTCATCTTAAAAGCAACTAGCCCAATGTGAAGAAGTAAACACAACTATTAATGATTCAGGCTCAAACAAAGAAGGTATTTAGCTGTTTTGATTGTTTAAAATATTGATTATACGACTTCATTTCAATATAAATACTCTGTTTTATTCATGTATGCTTTCTTTATAAATATAGAATGCTGGCTATCAAGGAGTATAAGTGATATTCTACAAACCATAGTTGCAGAGCCAGAAATCCTGCCAGAAACAGCGCCCTGTACATTCTGTCATGCTACAAAAATCTATTTAGAGCGTCCCAAATTCTGTTGTTCTGGTGGTGAGATCAGATTATTACAAATTGAAATGGCAGAACAACTCAAAATGTTATATCTTAACAGTTCAGAAGATGCAACTAATTTTAGAAATAATGTTCGCAGTTATAATAATATGTTTGCCTTCACATCATTAGGTGCCCATTGTGATAAAGTATTAGCTAGGCGAACAAGTGGGATCTATACAAATCGGGTTCAAGGGCAGTTACATCATTTTATACCTCAGTTGACACCTATAGAACATCACAAACAAAACAATGTACAGTTATATTTTTTTGATCAAGAGCATGAGCTTGACAACCGCCTCTCTATTTCTACAAAATTTAGCCCAGTTCTTCTTACTAAAATAGCTAAGTTATTAGCAACAAACCCATATTCTATCTTTTTTAGAAACCTGGCCCAGGTAGCTAATTTAGATAGCTATAAGATTGTCTTAAAAGCATATCCAGAGTTAGATAAGCGAATATTTAATAAGCCAGGTGTCTCAGAAGTTGCAGCAATATGGCCTGAGCCACAAAATACTATAGAATATGCAACTCAACACATACAGGTGTACTCAAAGCAGGGCCCTACTCAGATTGTCAAACATTATTTTTGGTGCTATGACCCAATGCAATATCCATTGATTTTTACAAATGCCGAGCCTGGTTGGCACCCCAAAATAGAAAGATTGATGTTAACTGCAGATAAGCAGACCTTTCTAAAACATGTAAAAGAGAAAGAGATTTTGATGCCAAAAGCTATCCAAATGTAGAGCTTTCTATAGAGGCTGAAAAGAAAGGTATTGTACTATAAATTCTTTGTCATTTTAAAATTTAGGCATATATATTTAGTAATTTATGGTTTATAATGCCACTTTTCCTTATTAACTATTTTGCAGGGCTATTAAAGAAAAAAGAAAGAAGAACACTGTATCATGTCGAGAATATTATTGCTACAAGTTACAAATGAGACCTGATGATACATCATTTCTTTTACATACAGGCAGGCTTTTACAACAATTTGTTATTGATATGTATATTAAAATAGAAACATCAAGACTTGAATTTTTAAAAATACCAGATATACAGAACCAATTAAGAACAAAAATTTATAAAGGTGTAGTGGATAGCATTATAAAAGGACATGATACAGGTCGTGATATTGGTAAAAGAATTGTATTACCTACTTCTTTTATTGGTGGCCCTAGAGATATACATAAAAGATATATGGATGCCATGACTTTAGTACAACATTATGGAAAGCCAGATATATTTCTTACAATGACTACTAATCCTAGCTGGTCCGAAATTTATACTTACAAACTACATTCCGATGAAGTACACAATAGACCAGATTTAATAGCAAGAATATTTAGAGCAAAACTTGAACTTCTCAAAAAATTATTCAAAAAAAAATATTTTTGGGAAGGTGATTGCATATACATATGTAATTGAATTTCAAAAAAGAGGCCTACCACATGCTCATTTTTTGATTATTCTTGATTCTAAAGCAAAGCTTTATTCACCTGAAGCATATGACAGAATTCTGAGTGCAGAGCTACCTGATCTTAAAAGCCAGCCATACCTTCATACATTAGTTGCAAAGCATATGATGCATGGACCTTGTGGCAGCCTTGATCCAACATGTCCATGTATGAAACGAAATTCTGGTTTTAAGTATCAATATCCTAAAAAATTTTCAAATTTGACAATACATGGAGAAAATGCATATCCTATTTATCGGCGTAGAAATAATCAGGTTTTAGTTAAAGTTTGAGGCTATTACTTAGATAATTGGTGGGTTGTCCCTTATAATCCTTATTTATTGGCAAAATTTAATTGCCATATAAATGTTGAAATTTGTTCGACAATTAGAGCAATTAATTATATTTTCAAGTATATTTATAAAGGCCATGATAAGATTTCATACAATATAGCATTAGAACAGCTAGATGGGATAATTGATGAAATAAAAAACTTCCAAATAGCACGGTGGATTTCTCCTCCTGAAGCTGTTTGGAGAATATTTAGCTTTGATTTACATGAAATATATCCACCAGTAATCAGCCTCCCGATTCATTTACAAGATGAACAAAATATCTTGTTTAGACCATCAGAAGCTCTTTATAATATTGCTAATAATCCAGCTTCTAGAAAAACTATGCTAACCGAATTCTTTTTCATGAACAGGTCAGATTCATATGCTCAAAAACTAAATTGTTTATATACTGAGTTCCCAGAATATTTTGTTTGGAATGGACAGTCAAAAGAATGGCAACAACGCAAACAACGGCGTGTTATTGGAAGAGTACATAGTATACACCCATCACAAGGTGAAAAGTATTATTTGCGATTACTTTTGTTACATCGACGTGGGATTACTTCATTTATAGATTTGAGAAAAATCAATGGTCAAATTGCAAATACATACAAGGAAGCTGTTCAACTATTGGGTTTGTTACAGGATAATGACATTGCATATCTCTGTATGTAAGAAGGGATGAGTTATATGATGCCACCTGCTTTAAGGCAATTATTTTCAACACTCCTTGTTTATTCAAACCCTAAAAATGCCAAACAACTGTGGACAGATTTTGAAGAATATCTTTCAAAAGATTTTGCCCAAGACAAAGCAATGAGTAAAAGTTTGGTCAGGGAGAAGACATTACATGCAATAGATATCTGTTTATACTCCATGAATAGAGCATTACAGGATTTTGATATTATTAAAGATCAAACAGAATTGCAACAGATTGATAATCTAACCAAAGAATTGGAAGCAAAGGCCAATATTATTATCTCAGCAGAAGAGTTACAAGCAATATGTCAGTTAAATGAGGATCAGAGAAGAACTTATGACATGATAATCTCTCATATAAATCAAGATTTATCAAAGGCATTTTTTATAGATGGCCCAGCAAGAACAGGTAAAACATTTCTTTTTAAGTGTTTATTGGCGACTGTTAGATCAAATGGTCATATAGCACTTGCTACAGCCAGTTCAGGAGTGGCGGCTTCAATTCTTCCAGGAAGAAGAAGAGCACATTCAAGATTTAAGATTCCAATCGATGAAGATAAAAATAGATCATGCAACATAAGTAAACAAAGCACACTAGCTTATTTACTAAAAGTTGCAAAGCTGATTATTTGGGATGAGGCAACAATGATAAAGAGAACAATCATTGAATCTTTTGATGAGGCCTTAAGAGATCTAACAGATATCAATCAAGTTTTTGGTGGTAAAGTTATAGTTCTTGGTGGTGATTTCAGACAAACTTTACCAGTCGTTCCTAAAGGTTCAAAAGAAGATATTATAAATGCAAGCATTGTTATGTCACCGCTTTGGAGCAAGTTCGAAAAACTACAATTACACCAGAATATGAGAGTACAAAAGGATCCTATATTTTCTGAATATTTTCTTCGAATTGGAACTGGTCTTGAAGAAATGAATGAGGCCCAACAAATTCAGATTCCAAGCAGTATAAATATTCCTATTATTGATGACGAGACATCTTTACATGCTCTCATTGATACGGTTTTCCCTGATTTAAATCTTTTTGCTGTCAATAAAAGGATGGTGATTGACAGGGCCATTCTCATAACAAGAAATGACTTTGTTCATGAAATCAACAATATGCTCATTGCTAGGTTTTCAGGAGAAGAAAGGATCTATTATAGCATTGATGAGGCTATTAATTCTTTAGATCAATTGGACCAAGAAGATTTCTTACATTCATTAACTCCTCAAGGTTTTCCACCTCATGAACATATTTTGAAAATCAGTTCTCCTATTATGCTATTACGCAACATCAATCTAGGTAAGGGTCTATCTAATGGGACTCGACTCATTTGCAAAACATTCAACCCAAATATTATTCAAGCTGAAATTTCAAGTGGGTCATATATTGGTACACCTGTTTTTATTCCACGAATGATAGGAATCCAGACGCACTTAACGGTGAACAGCATTCCATTGACCCGTTACGTGGAATTGGTGGACCAATGACTCTAGCTAAAACCAAGAAGTTCAAGTTGGCTCTTAATGGTTTGATCATGGAAGTGATGGACGATGCATATAAGTTGTTGGAACAAGGTTTCGATGAAGAAAAGACTGATTTTAAGCCTTGGAACCTCGTGGTTTTGACATTACATGAAGAAACTTCGTTGGAGAGCAAGATTGGACAAGTGTTGAATACTCGTGCCTCCATGTCGCGACGTCCACCGACCTCCACGTCGCAACGTAACTATCTCGAAATTTGAAGTTTGAAAAATTGGAATTAAAAAATCCAATTTTAATTCACGACGCGATTTTTGCAAGTCGCGCGACGCGCGACCTGCCACGTTGCGACGTCCACACACGTCGCGACGTCCACACTCCCACGTTGCGCAACGTTGGGAAATTCGACAGATTTTGAGTTTTTCATTTTAGTTCGTTTTTGTTATTTCTTTTCAATAAGGAACGTGATTTAATGTTCTTACATGAACATTGACATCTTCTATATGGTGTTTTCACATGGCTAATGGTCTTTCATGATTGAAGCATGTGTTAATTCTATTCTAGGGAAGTTTATTCCAATTAGAAAACTATTTTTAGGAAGGTAGGGTTTTCTTTGTTGGCAAGTCTTTGTGCCTATTTAAAGGCTTGTAAACCCACGAATTTGGCAGCTGATTTTTGATATTGAAAGTTCATTATTTTGCAAGAGCAAAATTTGATCCCAACCCTTAGAGACCTTAAGCTAAGTTTGAGCTTTTGTTTTCTAAACCCTAAAGTGAGGCTAAGCCAATAGTCTTGCTTTTGTTCTAAGTTTGAGAACAGCCAAATCTGATTTGATTTAGGTGCCGCCTGAGTCAAGTTTGTAATAGCGTTGGGGCTTTGGACAAGTTTCCATTGAATCGCGCGCTTCATATCTTCCTTTATTCCTTTATTTGTTTTCTTTGTGCTTCTTTGATTGTTTGTTCTAATCATTGTTCTTATCGTGTTCGTTCTTTGATTTTGTTGGTGGGAATTTTTCAAACTAGACCTGTCCTGTGGATAAATAAGGTTGTCAAGTCCACCCAAAGGTAGAATAAATCAATGAGGACCTTATCAAGTGGTATAAGAGAATTTTGGTGCTTGAAAATTTCAGGTTAAAATTTCCATCTCATAAACTTTTCAATTTGTGATTGAATCTCGTGAAATTGGATTGAATTTCGTGCTGCTAAATATCGAGTGATTGAATTCTCTTGCTGATATTCAAAAAAAAAAGAGAAAAGAAATTCGTCAAAAAAAAAGAAGAAATAAATAAAATTGCTGCAAAAAAATCTGAAAACGAAATTCTGGTTATACAATCACTGTTGAGATCTGTCTTGATATTCGACATTAATTTTTGGTGTATCTAATTCTTTTCTTGCTAATTTGTCCAAAATTATGCCTTAACGTGTTCTAAATTGAAATTCTTCATATTCTTTCCTCAATTCCTTACTTGATTTGTGTGGTATTTGAGTTGGATTATTGATAGGCGGTTTAAGAATTTAGAACTTGCAAAGCAGATTACGAGAGACCCCACATTTGGAGAGTAGATTAGGGAAAGCAATTATACATGAGAATAACCAAATTAAAAAAGTGAAGTGAACCGACCATACCTAAAGCGAGAACCCGTGAGAAGCCTTAATTATTATTACTGTTTCTTGTGTTGTTTTATCTAACGTGCAGGTATTTTAAAATGACGGAGGAAACTTCAAAGAATCAATCTGAACAACAAGCTTCAAAGACTCAATCTGAACAACAACTGCAGATTAATACACTTTTTAGCATGATACAAATGATAACAACCCAATTAGACAATCTGACGGAAGCTCAACATTCTGCTCCTAAGAAGAAAGTCACCTCAAAGAAACTTGAAGATGAATTTGATGAGGCTGATTTTGATGGGGAGGAGTTTATCAAATCTGAACAGTCAAAGAGCCGGGGCAAGTCCGAGTTTGATGTGGCTTCAGTTAAATTGGATTTTCCAAAATTTCATGGCACTTCGAATCCCGACACATTTCTTGATTGGGTTTATACAGTGGAGCAAATTTTTGAGGGAAATTCTTATTCTGAAGATAAGAAAATGCGCATGGTGACTATACATTTTAAGGATTATGCAGCTCATTGGTGGACTCAATTGGTGAAGGATAGATAGTTAAGTAGGGAGCGACCAACTCGAACTTGGAGAGAGATGCAATCCATTTTGAGGAGACGATTTGTGCCATCATATTTCGCTAATGAATTGTGGATGCAAGTTCAAACCCTCACCCAAGGGAACCGATCCGTTGATGATTATTTCAAGGAAATGCAGTTACTCATGATAAAGGCACATATTGTGGAGGAACCCGAAACAACAATGGCTAGGTTCTTGGCAGGAATTACTCCCGCATTGGCATACAAGATGGGATTTCAAAAGTCCTATGATTTGACAGAGATGTTGCATAATGCTATTCAAATAGAGCGTCACATGAAGCAAAATGGACGACTTATACCTCGTCAACCTCCTTGGCAAAGGAACAACCGACAGACTCCACCTAATCTAGTTATGAAGAACAAGCCTTTTGGAGGCAATGCTACGCCCAAGCCGGTAGAAAAAACACCACCAATTGTTCAGAAGTCAGCTCAAAACACACCCCAAAGATCTAGTGAGGTTAAATGTTATAAATGTCAAGGATATGGTCATGTGCAAGCAAATTGTCCTAGCAAAAAGGTTATTTACTTCCTTGATAATGGGGATGTTGCTAGTGTTCATTCGAGTGATAATGAAATGCCCAAACTTGAAGAAAAGACTTATGGTGCAGAATATGATAAGGATGCTCCAGAAAAGTTGGAAGTTGCTGAGTCACTTGTCACCATGAGAACCTTGAGTACACAGCCACAGTTGGAAGGCGAGACAGTGCAACGTGAGAACATCTTTCACACCAAGTGCATTATTCAGAAAAAGCAGTGCAATTTGATTATTGATGGTGAGAGTTGCACTAATGTGGCGAGTACATTATTGGTATCCAAGTTGAAGCTTACTTGTTCAAAACACCCCAAACTATACAAGCTTCAGTGGTTGAATCAAAGTGGGGAGGTTAAGGTAAACAAACAGGTGCGCTTATCTTTGTCAATTGGGAGGTATACTGATGATATTCTATGTGATGTTGCTCCAATGGAGGCAGCGCACGTGTTACTTGGACGTCCATGGCAATTTGATAGATACGTCATGCATGATGGACGGAAGAATCACTACACCGTGGAGAAGGATGGTAAGAAGTACATTTTGGCTTCTTTGAAACAATGGAAAGTGTATGAAGATCAAGCCAAAATCTCCAAGGAATGTAGGCAATTGGTGCAGGCCGAGCAAATGAAGCAAGAAGTGGGAAAAACCTCTACCCCTTCTAGCAATAATGCAAAGAAATTGGAAGGCCAAAAGATGAAAAAAGAGGAGAAAGAAAAGAGATTAACAGTCTTTGCACAAAAAAGTGAAATCAAGAGAGCAATATTAGATAGACATGAGATGTTTGTACTTATTTACAAAGACTTGTATTTGCTGTCTAGTGATCACCTTTCTACTTTGCTTAGTGCTGTGGTTTCTCTTATACAGGAATTTGAAGATTTATTTCCCGAGGAGTTGCCAAATGGTTTACCTCCAATTCGAGGAATAGAACATCAAATTGATTTCATTCCTGGTGCTTCAATTCCCAACAGACCAGCATATAGAGCAAGTCCTGATGAGACAAAGGAAATTCAAATGCAAGTGGATGGTCTTCTAGAAAAAGGTATTGTTCGTGAAAGCCTTAGACAGATGAAATTTGAAATATAGAGCAAGTCCTGTTATTCTTGTTCCTAATAAAGATGAAACATGGAGAATGTGTGTTGACTGTAGAGCCATTAATAAGATAACCATTAAATATTGTCACCCTATCCCTAGGTTAGATGACATGTTAGATGAGTTATATGGTTCTAAAATCTTTACAAAGATTGATTTAAAAAGTGGCTATTATCAAATTTGCATGAAAGAAGGTGATGAGTGGAAAACTGCCTTTAAAACTAAGTATGGTTTTTATGAGTGGTTAGTTATGCCTTTTGGATTGACTAATGCACCAAGCACATTTATGCGTTTAATGAACCATGTACTTAGATCTTTCATAGGGAAATTTGTGGTAGTTTATTTTGATGATATACTTGTTTACAGCAAAACACTTGAAGAGCATGTATTATATTTAAGAAGAGTGTTTGTTGTACTTCGTGAAAATCAGCTTTATGCAAATTTTAAAAAGTGTGAATTTTGTACTTCATCTGTTATCTTTTTAGGATTTGTTGTAAGTGCTGAAGGAATTTCTGTTGATGAAAATAAAGTGAAAGCAATTAGAGATTGGCCCACACCTAAGTTAGCTAATGATGTTAGGAGTTTTTATGGTTTAGCTGGATTTTATAGGAGGTTTGTAAAGGACTTTAGTACAATTGCAGCACCCTTAAATGATCTAGTTAAAAAGAATGTGACTTTTGTTTGGACTGATGCTCAAGAAAAAGCTTTTAATACCTTGAAACAAAAATTAACTAATGCTCCTGTTCTTATGTTGCCTAATTTTGAGAAAGCTTTTGAAATAGAATGTGATGCCTCCGGAAAAGGTATTGGTTCTGTTTTGATGCAAGAAGCCAAGCCCGTGCCATACTTTAGTGAGAAGCTTAATGGAGCAACATTGAATTACCCCACATACGACAAGGAGTTGTATGCATTGGTGAGATCTCTACAAGTTTGGCAGCACTACCTTTGGCCGAAAGAATTCATCATTCATTCGGATCATGAGAGTCTTAAGTTCCTTAAGACCCAAGGTAAGCTGAATAAAATACATGCTAAGTGGTTAGAGTTTATTGAAACTTTTCCTTACGTTGTTAAGTACAAGGCTAGAAAGGAAAATGTGGTTGCTGATGCATTGTCGAGAAGGTATAATTTACTTACTTTCTTGCATACTAAACTGCTTGGATTTGATGTCATGAAAGGATTGTATGCTGAAGATGTTGATTTTAAACTTGTGTATGAGATTTGTTTGCATAAATCCGAAGGGGAGTATTATTTGCATGATGATTTCTTGTTTAAAAAGGATACGTTGTGTGTACCTAATTGCTCCATTCGTGATTTGTTAGTTGTTGAGACACATGGAGGTGGATTAATGGGTCACTTTGGTGTTAACAAAACATTACATATTTTGCAAGAACATTTTTATTGGCCTCATATGCGCAAAATTGTTCAAGCTGTTTGTCAAAGATGTATTATTTGTAAACAGGCAAAGTCAAAAATAATGCCTCATGGTCTATACACACCACTTCTAGTACCTGTGCATCCTTGGCTAGATATTTCAATGGATTTTGTTTTGGGGTTGCCTAGGTCACCAAGTGGTAAGGATAGTATTTTTGTGGTAGTTGATAGGTTAAGTAAAATGGCGCACTTCATTGCATGCTCACGAACCAATGATGCTACACATATAGCAGACCTTTTCTTTAAAGAAGTTGTAAGATTGCATAGTATTCCTCAGTCTATTGTGAGTGATAGAGATGTCAAGTTCCTTAGTCATTTTTGGCGTACTTTTTGGAGTAAATTGGGAACTAAATTGTTATTTTCTACTGTTACACACCCCCAAACAGATGGGCAAACTGAGGTAGTTAATAGAACTCTATCTGCATTATTGCGTGCTATCATACAAAAGAATCTAAAGAAATGGGAAGATTGTTTACCACACATTGAGTTTGCTTACAATCGTACTATTCATAGTGCTACTTCTTTTTCTCCATTTGAGATTGTATATGGCTTTAATCCTTTGATATCTTTGGATATTTTGCCTATTCCTATTAATGAGTTTGTTAATGTTGATGGTGCAAGTAAAGCTACTTTTGTTAAGGACCTTCATGCTAGGGTTCGAGATAACATTGAAAGGAGAAATGAGCAGTATGCCAAGCAAGCAAATAAAAGTAGACGCCGTATGGTGTTCCACCCGGGTGATTGGGTTTGGATACACTTGCGTAAAGAAAGATTTCCTGAGAAACGGAAATCAAAGCTTTACCCAAGAGGCGATGGACCATTCCAAGTTCTCGAGCGCATCAATGACAATGCATACCGCATTGATTTACCCAGTGAGTATGGAGACGTTAGTGCTACTTTTAATGTTTCTGATCTCTCTTTGTTTGATTCGGGAGATTCGAGGACGAATCCTTTTGACGAGGGGGGAATGATAGGAATCCAGACGCACTTAATGGTGAATGACATTCCATTGACCCGTTACGTGGAATTGGTGGACCAATGACTCGAGCTAAAACCAAGAAGTTCAAGTTGGCTCTTAATGGTTTGATCATGGAAGTGATGGACGATGCATATAAGTTGTTGGAACAAGGTTTCGATGAAGAGAAGACTGATTTTAAGCCTTGGAACCTCGTGGTTTTGACATTACATGAAGAAACTTCGTTGGAGAGCAAGATTGGACAAGTGTTGAATAGTCTTGCCTCCACGTCGCGACGCCCACATCTCCACGTTGCGACGTGCCCCGACGTCGCGACTTCCACCGACCTTCACGTCGGCGACGTAACTCTCTAAAAATTTGAAGTTTGAAAAATTGGAATTAAAAAATCCAATTTTAATTCACGACGCAATTTCCGCATGTCGCGACGTCCACACACGTCACGACGTCCACACTCCCACGTCGCGTGACGTTGGGAAATTCGACAGATTTTGAGTTTTTCATTTTAGTTTGTTTTTGTTATTTCTTTTCAATAAGGAACGTGATTTAATGTTCTTGCATGAACATTGACATGTTCTATATGGTGTTTTCACATGGCTAAAGGTCTTGCATGATTGAAGCATGTGTTAAATCTATTTTAGGGAAGTTTATTCCAATTAGGAAACTATTTTTAGGAAGGTAGGGTTTTCTTTGTTGGTAAGTCTTTGTGCCTATTTAAAGGCTTGTAAACCCACGAATTTGGCAGCTGATTTTTGATATTGAAAGTTCATTATTTTGCAAGAGCAAAATTTGATCTCAACCCTTAGAGACCTTAAGCTAAGTTTGAGCTTTTGTTTTCTAAACCCTAAAGTGAGGCTAAGCCAATAGTCTTGCTTTTGTTCTAAGTTTGAGAACAGCCAAATCTGATTTGATTTAGGTGCCGCCTGAGTCAAGTTGGTTTTGTAATAGCGTTGGGGCTTTGGACAAGTTTCCATTGAATCGCGCTCCATATCTTCCTTTATTCCTTTCTTTGCTTTCTTTGTGCTTTTTTGATTGTTTGTTCTAATCATTGTTCTTATCGTGTTCGTTCTTTGATTTTGTTGGTGGGAATTTTCCAAGCTAGACCTGTCCTGTGGATAAATAAGGTTGTCAAGTCCACCCAAAGGTGGAATAAATCAACGAGGACCTTATCAACGAATTACAGTTGAATCTTCAAAATCTGATTTGATGTCTTTACCTTTCAAAAGAACGCAGTTTCCAGTACGGTTATGCTTTGCAATGACTATTAACAAGGCACAAGGCCAGACTCTAGATTCCGTAGGCATCTATCTTAAAGAGCCTATTTTTTCACATGGACAATTATATGTTGCTTTATCACGTGCAAAAAGAGCAGCTCAGGTCAAAATTCTGATACGACCTTTAACTACAATTGATAGCTCCACTAATTTAACTAAGAATGAAGTCTATACTGAAGTATTATCAACAATTATTACAGATAGAATTACCCAAAATAATATTATCTAACTTATGTATCTATAATTAATTATTGATAATATCTCTGTTCAGATATTTATATTGTCTTATTTGAGATTATTCAGCTGAATTAGTGAGTTATATTTAGTTTGTAAATATTAATTGAACAATTGCATCTTCTGATAAGAATTGCCTACATTTATTAATATGTTTTTAGATTATGAAACACAGTTCAAGCCATATATCGGTCTGTTCTGTTTTATAAGGTAGTTTCTGATTTTTATATTTAAAAAAAACTTTATTTATTCTACAATCTTAGCTACTGTCTTAATTTTGGGTTTGCTTCTAATCTTAAATTATTCTTATATATTTTTATAGGAACATGGAAAGCAGGTGTGTCGATATTTCAGCATTAACAGATACGACTAAGGACTGGGTCTCAAAGCTAATATTAACAGAAAAAACTCCAATTCGCATTGGAAAAGAAAGAGGAGCTGGATATCAAAGATTTGTTTTTAATGACAGCCAGGTATTAATAAATAACTGTGCAAACTTATTATTTTCCACCTTACAATATTTTAACCTATAAAAGTGCATCTCATTTCTGTAGAAGAATAGCATACAAGCTATTGCTTACAGTGAAGATGTGCATCAGCTTGATAGAGTTCTACAACTCTATAAAACATTCTACATTGGCAATGCGATGATAAAACCAATACTGGGAACGTTTCCATGGTATGGCTCTTCTTGTTATCAGCTGATACTAAAAAAAAGTGCCTTCATCAGACAGGTCAAAGAGGCAGAAGAATTGGCACTATGTGATTATTACACCTTGACCAAATTTACAGATTTTGATACTAAAATGGACAATCCTGATCTCAAAATCAGTTATGTATCTTCTTCTCTTTGTTTTCCTGAATTCATTATAATTTATAGCTTTAAAATTCGTGTTTTATAGTTGTAAGATTTGTATCATTTGGTTTACTAATTCTAACTACTTCTGATCTTCTATTATAGATATTTTATGTGCCATAATACATGTCCTTCCACCAAGAGCTGTCCCAGTAAAAGGAAGAAGTGTACCTATCCAAGAGTTTATCATGCTTAATGAAGAGTAATAATTACTATTATTTTATATATTCATATATTATATTGCAATATAAACCAAATCCCAAGACTAATTCATCCTTATTCTGGAGGTGCAGGCCATTAATATCAACTTTTTGGGAAGATTTCTTACACGCAGAAGCCCCATATATTGCCAACAATGTTCACGAAATGCCAATCATATTGGGCATGCGATTAGGAATCACATCATTTCATGGTAATGATTATTTAAATATGAAATTTAGTCCCTAAAACAAAATTAATGTTGCACTTCTACTATATTGCAGGAATCTCTGTACGGACCTTGTCAAACAGTATTATTTTGTTCGACCCACCTTTATTAGAAGCAACCCAGCTTAAAAATGGTAAGCCTATACCTAAATATAGCTAAATATGTACATATTTATAAATATCCTCTTCCTAACAATTTTGAAATACTATTCTAAAATCTATACAGGTTAGAGTCAAACACAAAACATGTTGAAAGGAATGTGGTTGAAAAGCTGTATGAAAAACAGCATCAGATTATCAGTACTCCGGCAGACACTCAAGTTCGCAAGAAAAGCCAATTACTAAGCTTGACCGAAACAGTAATTTTCCTTCTTTTATACCTGACCTTTTTTATAGTTAAACTGTTATATCAATATATATAGATATACATACATATATATATATAGAGATAGAGAGAGAGAGAGAGAGAAACAGAGAATTACATATGCTTGGATCTATTCAAAAACTTTAAATTAATAGTGGCTTACTTACATATCAAATCATGCTGGATAAAGGCTGAAGCCAGAATTGATAATCTAGGACAAAAATTCTACTATCTTATTTGCCCAAGCTATTCGAAACCTACTGGTGCAGGGCTTGACATGGAATTTACCTGCCTATATTGTGCTGCTACATCACCAACACCTAAGCCACAGTAAGTTGCATAAAAAAAAGTTAGATATGTTAATCAATTTAATATGTACTTCAAATATATTTAATCAAATATTTGCCAGGCTCCGATTCCAACTTCAATTGTCAGATGGCTCAGCAAATTTGCAGGCATTGATAGATAAAAAAAATGCTGAATTATTACTTGGATTAACAATTGATGAGGTGATAGATATAGGAAAAAAGGTCAGTATATGCAATATACTTATATACCATTTATTCATTTTATATTATAGAAAGACAAATTATAGATTGAATATTTTGATATGCAGCATGAACAATTGGACTACACTGTTTTGAATGCCAAGTTTGAAGGCCTTAAATTGCTTTTTCACTTAAGGATCAACAGCTTTATGACAAGGACAGGACAGGTTACACGGTATAATGTAATAACATATCTGCTGACTGAAGATAAATCTATCAAAGTATTGCAAAGCATAGAGGCAGGAACATCTACAAACATACCAGAAATCCTCAGGTTAGAAAGTACTATGGCTGAAGATATTCTGATTACAGACTCAGAAAAGCAACAAAAGTCAGGCCATACTTTGGAATCAGATATCACACAGACCCCACCCTCTGATGAAAGCATAACTGATAAAAAGAAGGCAGAATTAGGCATTACTATTGCAAGTTTCACGGCAAAGAGAGGGTTAGAACAACTTTTAGACAGAGCAAGCAAGCAAGGTAAGGCCAATAAATAAACATTGGGACGATCCCCAGCTCTTTTGAGCTTTGGTTTTTGTGAGGTTAACAGTTTACTAAGTGTTTATGACCTTTTGTGCCTTTTATTTTATTACCGTAATGTAACTAAACCGTCGTTTGTTTTTCTGGGCATTGGATTTTAGCCATATTCTATTTTGCATACAAAACTTTGCTTTTGATTGGAATGATTTTACGGTAACAAAGATGCAAAATTTTGTGCCATACATTTACTATAGCATAAATTGTACATTACTCTCTTTCTTTTGAAATTGAAGTTCTGATTGGCCATGAAATTTGAACACATTCATTTTATCATCATTTCTTATCCTATGCCCTGAAATTTGCTCAACATTGTGTATTTTACAGATGTAAGTTTTAACAGAATTGAGTTCATTCTTTAACTTTAGGATTGTCCTTAACTATTCTGTGCATAAAAATCAAAGAATGACTATTTTGAGCCATAGACCATAAAAAAAGGATTTGTCTCGGAAAAAGTTGTTCTTCACTTCATATTTTCATGCAACTTTTTAAAGCTATAGATGAATACAAAATTTTGACAGAATTTTACCCTGCATTTAAAAAAATAATCATGCCTTTTCCTTTACACTGTGCATTTGATTTACATGTCCTGAATAATCAATTATTGCTTATCTTTTTGGTGGCTTAAGTTGGTTTGAGTTACATGAAAGGTACTACTTTGCATAGAAAACTTTGCATATTCTACTTTGCATAGAAAACTTCGCATATTCTAAGGAATAATCAATTATTCCTTAGTCATATTCTACTTTGCATAGAAAACTTTGCTTTTCAGTAGGATGATTTTAAGGTAATAAAGATGCAAAATTTTGTGCCATATATTTACTATAGCATAAATTGTACATTACTCATTTTCTTTTAAAATTAAAGTTCTGATGAGCCATGAAATTTGAGCACATTCATTTTATCATCATTTCTTATCCTATGCCCTGAAATTTGCTCAACATTGTGTATTTTACAGATATAAGTTTTAACAGAATTGAACTCACTATTTAACTTTAGGATTATCCTTAACTATTCTGTGCATAAAAATCAAAGAATGACTCTTTTGAGCCACAGGTTATAAAAAAAGGATTTGTCTCAGAAAAAGTTGTTCTTCGCTTCATATTTTCATGCAACTTTTTAAAGCTATAGATGAACACAAAATTTTGACAGAATTTTACCCTGTATTTAAGAATACAATGATGCCTCTTCGTTTACACTGTGCATTTTATTTACAAGTCCTAAATAATCAATTATTGCTTATCTTTTTTGTGGCTTAAGTTGATTTGAGTTATATGAAAGGTACTGTTTGGGTTTTTGTTTGTGCTTCAATTTCAATGTCATGTCAGATGGATCTAGGCATTAACTTGTATGCATCACTGTGAAAGAGAATTGGCTTTTGCTACTTTCATTGTTGCTGTATTAAAAATGCCATTTACTCATCTTGGCTCTATGATTTCCCTCATTTTGTATTTAAGTTGCTGACACCATTAAAATCCAATTCTTATGATGTTCTCATGTTTGAGCACGCCTGAATCCGTACTATTCATGGATTATATATATTTACGGGTAAAGAAGAAGGGTTAAATGGAATGAGGGAAGAACTCAGGTGAAATATGTATTCTAGGTAACTCCTGCCACTGCCACCTCTCTTGTTCTATTATTTGAAGAAACAATTACAAATCCCTACTACTGGGATAGCAAGAAACTTCAAATTCTTGTAAAAACATGTCATTATTATCTTAATTAATTCTATAGTACTTAACCATGTTTTTTTTACTTAAAATTCTCTTCAAATAAACGTTGAAAATGTTAAAACCCAAAAAATCTTTGGATTATATATATTTTAACACAGAAAGGTTAAACTCTCTAACTGAGAAATATATGCTTTACAACAATCATATAGCAAATATTATTAAATATTCTGATGTACGCTTTATAAATTTAATTAAACAAAACTTACATATACTCGGTTTTGTTGGGTTTAAACAACACGCCTCATCTATTGCCGTTCTTCATTTTACTATTATATAGTCAGCCATCTTAATAATAATCATCTCCCCTGTCAAAAAAATTAATAAGTATTTCAAAACAATTCTATCACAAATATACCAAAATAAAGACCAGACTTTGTAAAGATATTTAATATTAACAATAAAAAAACTATTAAAAAAATAAAACAAAAGGTTTTGAAAATATAAACCCTACCAAAAACTGATAGATAAATGAAACAAAATTAATAAGAACTAATAAAAATTAAAAACAAACCTTTTTCCGAAAAAAAGCTTATTCATAACAGCCTTGCCAATTTCAATCCGTAAGTTTCCTAACAAATCTGAAAAAAATTAGAATCCAGCAAATATTCAACCTCCTCGGCTCCAAAATTGCATGCAGAAAACCGGTGATAACATAAGCCAATGGCAAAGCCAATTTTAGGTTCCAATAATTTAAGAACTGCTGCGGCGGAGACCTGCCAAACTTGCAATGCCCTAACACATACCCAACTCATTTGTTTTAAAAACACCTTTAAAAATTATCCTATACAATTAAACACTATAAAAGCCCAACAAAATTAAACCAATCCCAAAACATACCTCTGGGTAACTAGTAGTTAATAAATGTTCTTATTCCATCTGTTAAGGAGGTTTCTATATGTCTGACTACATTTAACTCTTATTGTATTTCTGGTTGATTCTGTCAATCCTTGAAACCAGTGTTTAACATTTCCATCTATTGCTGCTACACATATTTTGTATTTTTCTTCTGACGAGAAGTTGGATGTTTTGTCAGTCAAAAAATAGAGACCTATATCTGGTCCCCATTGTTGTAAAGTTTTTGACGCATCTAACTTGCAGTCGAGGTTTAAAAATCTAAATCCAGAACTTGTAGTTGCTGGTATATGTCTATTAGGTATATACTTTCCACTAGGTGAATAAGTATATTCTATGGCTGCTTTATCAGGTTGAACTCTACGGGTTCTTCCTGGATTTACGGGTACTGATGAAGTACTTTGTTTATCTGTTTCTAGTTTTACAGATGTATCTTTATTCATTTTTACCTTTACAGGTTCTTCTATTACTAAATCTTCTAAAGAATATATTAATTCTTCTATTTCGTTATCCATTTATTCTTTTGAATCTATTTCTTCTTCTGAAGTCGGATTTATTTCTTCAATTGAAACTTTCTGTTTCACTTTTTCTTGTTTAATTCTTTTCATTTCTTTTAAATGAAATCGTTCATCTAAACTTCCTTTTTCATATGGTCTATATCCTGTTGGAGCTTTTATCATCCAAAATTCTTCAAAGACCTTTTGTTGGTTTTCTTGAAATTTTTTACTATCTTTTACCTTATTAGGTATTTGATCTTCTACGGATTTAACCATAATTTCTATTGTATTAATCCTTACTTCTAGTCCTTTGACTAACTGGATTAACTTTTCTATATTTTCTTCTTGTTTTAGAAGAATTAATTCTATTGATTCAAGTTTACTCATTTTATCCATGAGTTCCATGAAAGTTTACCTTTTCTTTCATATATAGAATCTCATATTCTAAATTTTTTATAACCCTTTCTTGCTGTTTTAAAGCTTATGGGTGTACTCTTGCTATAAGATTTTCTTGAAATCTTTCTTTTCTTATTTTTAATTCTTTATTAGCATCTTGTATTCTTTCTATAAGATCTATGCAAACATAGCATTTTTTATTTGATTCCATAATTTTAGAAGCAGTTCTTCTATACATTTAAAGTTTATTTTATTAATCTGTATCTGGCCATTCTTCTGAATTCCATTCATATTCTGTTTCAAAAACGTCCCATGAGAGTCCGAAGACTTCTCTACCAATTCATAGAGATCTGCAAATTCTTTCGGTATCTCTCCCTGTTGTTCAACAAGACTATTCATTTCTTGTTGTAGTTGCTTTTGCTGATCCACAAGATTCATTGTTTGTTCTCGAATGGAGTATAATATATTGGATTTTTCCACTATGCTTTCATCTAGCTGAGTTATTTTGTAGCTAAAGAGCTGCAAAGTTCTAACATTTGCTGTTTCTTAACCTTCTCCATGTTCGGGGTTCCTGGATAGGAAGTCTGCATAAAAATTGTCAGTTCGTTTTATATAATCAATTTTAAAGGTATAACAAGACAACAAAGATTGCCATCTCAATAATCTTCTAAATTAAGGTTCAAAAGGTAATTTATTAAAAGGGAGAATCAACAGAAATGTCCCTCACATATTGCCTTTTAAGCAATTTTGTCCCTCACATTTAAAATGTAAAAAATTTATCCCTCACACTTTCGACGTGCATAATATGTGCCCGTCGTTCGATTTCTGTTAAGTTTTCAGTTAAAACATATCACGTGAGAAGCACATGACATTTTTTTTGACAAAAAATACGTATTTTAATTGTTTTGACCTTTTTCTCCTCTATTTTTAGCTCTGTCATCACCCCTCCTACTAATTTTGTCATCACCACCACTTCCACCCCCTCCCTCCATGTCCACCTCCACCTTCTCATCCATCTCCTCCTCCCCTTTATCTCCACCTCCTATGTAACAATTTCAATCATTCCTCAAAAATCCCAATTTCTGAGAGCAAAAAAAAACTCTCTTATATCCCCACATTCACTGCAATGACTGAAACCCACAAACAAAACCAATCTCAATTCCAAATCGTTGGCAAAATGGCTCAAACTCACAACTAAAACCAATCCAAATCGTTGGCAAAATGGTTTTTTTTTTCTTTCCTGGTTCTTTTTTGAGGAATTATGATTCTGAAATTTGGATGTGAAGCTTGATTTGGTTTAGTGAAAGTTTTTTTTGAGGAATTATGTTGTCGAGTAGATCACGAGAGCAAAAACCCAACCATGGTGTATTTTTTTGTTGCTGTGTGCCTAATATTTTAGTTGACGTGTGGTTTTGTAGGATTCTGGGATATGTATGATCCAGAAGGATACTCACTTTGGTTATGTGATTATAAGTACAATGACGAGAACACACTCTCATTTGTTACCTGTAACAAGGTTGGTGGTTTTCTCCAAAGAATGGATCTCGCACGCAAGTATGCATTTGGGAAGATGTTGGTAATTGGTTCAGAGCCCCCATTCAAGGTGAAGGGATTGTGGCTTTTCCGTGGTAAGGAAATTCCAAAATTTGTGATGGTTGAGGTATATGAGATGGAATTGTATGACTGGAATGAGGTTGATATCAATGATGAAACCCAAAAAGAATGCTTCAACCAAATGATTGAAGGTTGTGATCCTTTTGAAGGTGAGGCTCTGATGGATGCCCAATGTTTCAAGTAATTTCGTAACATCTATCTGTGTAAGCCAATTCGGAGTTGTTTCTTCTTTTGCTTTTGGATCAAATATTCACAGCAGACTCAAGAAGAGTCAGTGAAGCGTTTTTAAATTATGAGTTTAGCAAAATAGATTGGTAGGTTATCTCTGATGGATGCCCAATGAAAGCCCTAAATTATCTCTTTTGAATGAGGTGGAGATGAAAGCCCTAAATTAAAAAAAATGTGTTATCTCATTTTTACCCTTGAAAAACGTCATGTGCTTCTCACGTGATATGTTTTAACGGAAAACTTAACAGAAATCGAACGAGGGGCATAAATTATACACGTTGAAAGTATGAGGGATAAATTTTTTACATTTTAAATGTGAGGGACAAAATTGCTTAAAAGGCAATATGTGAAGGACATTTCTGTTGATTCTCCCTTATTAAACTACCAACTTGGGTATTATATGTTTTTACGACAAAGGGTTTTGGTAATAAGAAAAAAGAAAATGTTCTTATTACTTTTATAATAGCCAATAATTTCTTTTCATTTGTAGAATGATTGACTTCTGCTGTTTTAAATGTACCGCTTGTGTACCTGCATATCTCGTTGATGTCAGTTTTTAATATAGCTACCCAATATAAATCAGAAGCATCAGTTTGCAAAATAAGATTATCTTATGGTTCAGGCATTCGGAGTTTAGGAAGTTCTTTACATTCTTTCTTTAGAGATTTTACTACTTCAGTGTGATCATCAGACCATCCACTAGTGTTATTCTTTCTTAGTAATTTTTGCAACAAGGACCTTTTCTTTGCAAGTTGCGGTATAAATTCTCCTGCGTAATTTAAACATCTAAGAAATTGTTCTATTTCTTTTTTAGTGTTTAATTTATCTGGAAAATTACATATCTTTTGAGATATATAGCTTTGTAATTTAATACCATTAGAGGTTATTATCATACCAAGAAATTCTATTTTGGTTTTACTAATTTCAGCTTTTTTTCTGACTTAAGATTATTCCATTTTGCATGCAAATTTTTGCAAATTCTTTTAAATGTTCAATGTGTTCTTGATATTCATTAGAACAAATTAGAATATCATCAACATAAACAAGCATATATGAGAAAATAGAAAATATTTTATCCAATTTTCTCTGATATATTTGTGGTGCATTTTTTAATCCAAAATGCATCACTAACCATTCACACTGTCTATTATCTGTACTAAAGGTACTTAAAGGTATAGATTTTTCAGTAAGCTTTATTTGCCAAAATCCTGATTTACAATTAAATTTAGAAAAATGTTTCTTTCCTTTAGCTAAATTGATTAAATTATTTTTATTTGGAAGAAAGTATCTATAAAAAATGCTGTATTTATTTAACTCTTTATAGTTAACAACCATTCGTGCTTTTTCCATTTTTTCTTCAGCATGGTTTCTAACCATAAAAGCCGGTGAACTATGTGGGCTATTACTTCCTCTAATTAATTTTAGATTAAGTAACTCTTTTATTTGAACTTTAAATTCAATTTTATCTTCTTCAGAATATATCATTGGTTTAACCCTAATGATTATATTTAGATCTTTTAGCTCAATTGCAGCTAAATCTCTTTTTATATCCCATTTTGCTATAGAATTTTCTCCATAATTGCTAGCTATTAAATCTTTAACTCTATCTATGTCTAGCATTTTTACATTAAACTTTCTTATCTGGTTTTTATGTAACCAAATTTTTTCATATCCATCACCACGTGGTGTTAGCTGAACTCTATAAGGGGTATGAATTCGTGAAGTGCGTATCCAATGTCTACAAGGGGTTTTTAAACTAATCATATAGATTGTTTGGTTATATGTCTGAAACTATTGAAGAAAGTCCTTTCCTAACAGTAAGTCGACATCTAATCCTTCATAAATAGTTGTTTTATAACTACTATTTTGCTTTCTAATATAATTTCAGGTTTAAAACATACATTGTCTAAGGAGTGCTTATCACCTGTTACTCCTTGCATTGAGACTTTTATTGGATTAGTTATCCAATTTTTCAATAAGAATTCTTTTCCTAAAATTATTTCTGCACCTATATCAATCTGAGCACAAGTGAGAATTTTCTTTTCGTAACAAGTAACTTCTACGAAAATACTTACAGAAAATTTCTGTTCACTAGGCATTTTTTTTTTCTAAGAAAATAGTTTTTCCTGCAAAAGAAATCTCAATACCATATTTATCAATAGTAAAATCATCTAGACTGTCTAGAAATGATTTTCCTAAGATTATATGATGGTTTTGTTTTCCATCTAAAGTATCCAAATAACAGTTAATGTTAAATTTGGTTTCTTGAAAGGTTATTGGGACTTTAAAAATTTCATTAATCTCATTTACCTTTCCCTCATTTGATACATATTTATATGTCTCTTTATATTTCTTTGTTAATCCTGCATCAAAATAACTATTAAAGTGATTTTGTACAGCTTTTATATCTATAAGAATGTTATTTCTTTCGACATAACTTTTACCATTAAAAAAACTTTTAAATTATTTGGTGAACTTTCATTTCTTTCTTTTATAAATTTTTGTAGATGGAGTGAAAAATAACTTCTTCTACCCTTTTCTATCAAAATATTATTTTTATTGTATGAGACTATATCTCTTGAAGTTCCTTCTTCTAAATTTTTAGAAGTTCCAAACTCAATTGAATAACTATCTGGGATAGTTAGATTATTTCTAGTTGGCTCTAGAATTCTTCCTATTTCTAGGCATTCTTTATCTAATTCAACTGCTAGTTTTTTTATCAAAAATACTTCCATAGTTTGAATTAGTAAGACTATACAATGCACAATAATATATGCTCATTATATGATTGCCTGGTTTGAAAAATCCTTTTCTTAAAATCTGAAAATGTAAACTCAAGACATCATTGAAATCTTTATCTTTTAAAGATATACAATATTTTGGATAATAAGTGAAAAGTAGTTTTTTATAGGCTAAATTGCCTTGTACTATTCCAAGATTTCCATCTGAAGCATTTGTAAATATTTCATCAGATAAATTGATAACCAAAGGACAATCTATTCCTTCTTGAAAAGTTGATTTACAAAGAATTTGTATGCATGCAAGATAAACATATTGCATTTTGTCTTTATTTTCTTTAGGCAGTTTATTTAACAAATTTGTTACTGTCTTTTTTGTTAATAAATACAATTTTCTATTTCCAGAGGTTTCTTGGATAGGTATAACCTTTTCAATTTCCATATATTCATGATAAACGTATTTCTTTCTTTTGAAAGCATTTCCTATTTGACTTAAAATGTTTTGATTAGGTCCTCTTAGATTTAACTCTAAATTCCTAATCTTTTCATATTTAGAAGGATCGAAAGATGCTTTAAGTTCATATCCTTCTATAGTTTCTTCTTCTTCTTGTATGAGGATACCTTCCTCTTCCTTTTTACTGATTTCTATTTCACTCATTCTGATTCAGATTCAGTAAATATTTCAAATATTTCCGTCATTTCAGAATCTAATGATGACACAGTTTCTAAATCAGATTCTATGTCTTCTATGTCAAGTATTGAAACTTTGACCTTCTTTTTATTGCATTCATAGGACTTATGTCATTCTTCACCACAGTTATAGCATCTACAACTAGTTGGTTTTTTCTTTTTATCTTTCTCGGATTTATTTCTTTTATAGTATTTTTTATCCTGTTTTTTATTCTTTTTAAAGAATTTTTTATGTTTTTTGTAAATTTTATTTTTAGATTTACGTTTTTTAGACTTATTGGCAGATTCATGACATCCCCAATTGCCTACTTCATATACTTCTTTGCAACATATAGTTTCATTAACCTTTTTAGCCTTTGAAAGTATTCTTTGTTGTGCACAAAGATTAGATAACTTTTCTTTTAAAAAGACTATTCTTGCTCCTAAAGTATTTGAATATCCTTCTATTTCATAATTTTTTGAAAATTGAGTCAAAAAATATGAACTCCATATACCTAGTAGTTTTTGATATAGCATATCAGCTATTTTATTCATATTTTCATTACTATCAAAGTACTGATAATAATATTCTTCAAATTCACACATATATGAATTAATGTTCAACATATTACAAATTTGTAATCGACTAAGCTTCTTTAAAGCTTTTTGTTTTTCAGCTATTCTGGATGAATTTATTCTTGAATTCCAATCATATCCCATGAATTCATCTGCTATATAGTTAATAAATGTGCTTATTCCATCTGTTAAGGAGGTTTCTATATGTCTGACTACATTAACTCTTATTGTATTTATGGTTGATTCTGTCAATCCTTGAAACTAGTGTTTAACATTTCCATCTATTGCTGCTACACATATTTTGTATTTTTCTTCTGACGAGAAGTTGGATGTTTTGTCAGTCAAAAGATAGAGACCTATATCTTGTCCCCATTGTTGTAAAGTTTTTGATGCATCTAACTTGCAGTCGAGGTTTAAAAATCTAAATCCAGAATTTGTAGTTGCTGGTATATGTCTATTAGGTATATACTTTCCACTAGGTGAATAAGTATATTCTATGGCTGCTTTATCAGGTTGAACTCTACGGGTTCTTCCTGGATTTATGGTTACTGATGAAGTACTTTGTTTATCTGTTTCTAGTTTTACAGATGTATCTTTATTCATTTTTACCTTTACAGGTTCTTCTATTACTAAATCTTCTAAATAATATATTAATTCTTCTATTTCGTTATCCATTTATTCTTTTGAATCTATTTCTTCTTCTGAAGTCGGATTTATTTCTTCAATTGAAACTTTCTGTTTCATTTTTTCTTGTTTAATTCTTTTCATTTCTTTTAAATGAAATCGTTCATCTAAACTTCCTTTTTCATATGGTCTATATCCTGTTGGAGCTTTTATCATCCAAAATTCTTCAAAGACCTTTTGTTTGTTTTCTTGGAATTTTACTATCTTTTACCTTATTAGGTATTTGATCTTCTACGGATTTAACCATAATTTCTATTGTATTAATCCTTACTTCTAGTCCTTTGACTAACTGGATTAACTTTTCTATATTTTCTTCTTGTTTTAGAAGAATTAATTCTATCGATTCAAGTTTACTCATTTTATCCATGAGTTCCATAAAAGTCTACCTTTTCTTTCATATATAGAATCTCATATTCTAAATTTTTTATAACCCTTTCTTGCTGTTTTAAAGCTTCTGGGTGTACTCCTGCTATAAGATTTTCTTCAAATCTTTCTTTTCTTATTTTTAATTATTTATTAGCATCTTGTATTCTTTCTATAAGATCTATGCAAACATAGCATTTTTTATTTGATTCCATAATTTTAGAAGCAGTTCTTCTATACATTTAAAGTTTATTTTATTAATTTGTATCTGGCCATTCTTCTGAATTCCATTCATATTCTGTTTCAGAATTAATCTTTTTTTCAAGTTCTATGATTTTTATTTCAGAATTTATAGAATCAAAATTTTTTAATAATTTTTCATAAATGATCTTTCTGAGATCTGTTACTATATTCTTATTTATTAATTTTTTCAGTTTTTCAATAATAATTGAAGTTTCTATAGTTACCCATAATTCTAATTTGGTTTATGAAAAACAAAATTATGCATGTTATTTTCTTCATAGAAGAAAGTAAGTATATAATTTTTTTCGATTCAGGAAATTATATAATTTTTATGAGCACATGGCTTTGATACCAAGTGTGGACAGGTTTAAACTAAGGTTATATTTAGCCTCGAAAAGATCGGTGCAGAATTATGTTCATTAAAGAATATATAGTTTTTATATAAACCTATTAAAAGTTCTTGGGTCAATTTATAAATAAGCCAAGCTTATCTTGGTTATTTTGGAAATAACAATACTTTTCCAATTTGCAAAGTCGATTTTGAGAATCTCACTTTCTCTAGTTTTGGAACACAAATGAAACTAACAATAGTTTTGGAAATTTCATTTAAAATAACAATATTTTAGTAAAAGCCCCGTTAGTATTGGGTTCATTGCATTAATTTAATGAATAGTAAAGTAATCATTACATACATTAGTTAAAATCAGTTTTCATGTTTAGTTAAAATTTATGTTTCCATGTCAGTGTCCATATTTATATTTTAATCGTTTGCATGTTTCATTAATTAATTACTGTCTTTAAGGGTTCAATATTAATTCTGAAAATTCTTTTCAGCCTTAATAGAATTCGGTTTTCTTTCTTTCATTTCCTTTTTATTGTCGTAATTTCAGGATTTAGGATTAATTTCAGCTTTTTAATTTGATTTATAGTTTTAATTTAAATTAGTTAAATAGATTGTTTTAGTTTAGTTCATTTAAGTTTCAAAGGTATTAAAATTTGTTTAGAACTTCTGAAGCATTCAGTGAAGTGGAGTTAATTAAATTCGTCAAGTGCGGACATTCAGATTTAGATCCATTTCGTCAAAATCAGAGGGGTCTCACTTGCTCAAACGGAAGGCCACTTCAATAGTAGAATAAGCTTTCTTTACCCTATTTCTTTTTATTCTATTTTCAGAATGTCATTTATGTGTTTTGATTCTGTTTTCGCGATTATGTCTTGTAAATAGTTTTTATTTTTCGGCATTAAAGTAATGAAACTCTAATTATTATTTTATTGTGAGATCAAAATAAGCATGCTAAATTAATGTTTCATAGATTCTGAAAAGTTCTCTGTGCATAGCGATAGTTATTTGGATTATTTAAATCTTGATCAAATTTATTTAATTTGAATATATGCCAATTAATCTCCTATTAAATATCTCTATTTAGTGGATATGATTGATTAGTGGTAAAGCTACTGTCAGGTAGACAAGAACAATAGGTTAATAAATTACGACTGCTGATTCTGATTGTGATTTGTTAAAATTGGGTTCCTTTAATTCTTAATGTTGTTAGGACATTAAATTTAGTGTTGGCTGATTCCAGCCGAATTGTGTCTTAATTAGAGAAATAATTAGTTTAACCTGATTCTTGCTAATTATCGAGAAATTAAGAAGGAATTGGGTTACGTCGGAGCTGATTCTCGGTAACCTATAATTGGTTGGTTTATGAACGTTAATTAATTATTGAGTCAATGATCGATGAATATTTAATTAGTGTGGATTTACTTATTTGCAGGACTTTTAGTTTCTTGCGCTTTTATTTTGATAATTTTAGTTAAATTGTTTGATTTCTTTAAGTTTAATTATCGTGATTTGATCTTTAAAATTGAGTTGTGACAAATTGTTGAATTAACTAAATAGACCGTGCTCCGTTCCTCGTGGAATTCGACCCTACTTCCATCTTTACTATTTTAAATCCTTTGAAGTAGGTATTTTAAATTTGGTATAAAAGCGACCGTATCATTTACCTCGTTGGATTTAATAAATAAATGATTATAGTAGATACGATCTATAGGGGTCAGGAGGGACCGATCTTCCGCAGTCCGATGGCAACTCTAGCACCAACGGAGGACCGTAGGGTAAGGTACTTGACCGAAGGCGGAACGAACTGTTCCACCAAAGCGGAATGACACAGCACTAAATTCGTATCGTAGAATCCAGAAAGAAGAAGTGAGGAACGTAGCAATCTAACGGTGCACTAAAACACGAATAGAATAACTTTTCTAAGCTACTGAATTTGAATTGTGAGTTAAAGGTAAACACATAGGTATATTTTTATATAAAAAAATTAAAAACTTTTAACTAAGTTTTTAACAAAATTAAAATTTTGTCTTCTAAATATAAAAATATCTCTTTTACAAGTATTTGATTTGACAATTTCGCCGCCTCAAATTCTAATTTTTAGATCGGCCACCTATGGTAAACAGTGAAACTTAATTTATAACTAGTAGTTACGCAGCCGCACAAGGTGCGGCAGCCCAGGGTTGTGTTTTGGGCTTTATGTTGTTACCCTTTATTATTGGGCCAGTCAGATTGTTTACTTTTTTTTCAATTTTTGGTTTTTTATTTTGTTTATTAAAAAGCCTAAGTTTGGTTTAGCATATTAGGGCTATTTCTAAGCCGTTGTTCTTAATATTGTGTAGGAAAGACGAGTAGGAGCGTACGATTTTGGCTTGTCTATGTCAAGAAACTGTCAAAGCCAATTCTATTCAAACTATATAGATTTGAACCATGTTGAATTTTGTAAAGAGGTTGCCGGTCAAAAATATTATGAATGGTAGTAGATGCGTCAACTGGTTTTTCTGGATAGACTAAAGGTTTTTCTTATCTATTTGCGTAGGTTTTGAAAGGTTTGATTTTTTCAATTACTAAATTCTAATATATTATAATTCTGGTTTTGGTAGTATCATTTTCTGATATTTAATGGAAAGCCTGGATTTTCTTAGTATATGTATTTGATCTAGGATTTGTTCATTTTTTTTTACAGGAATATATTTAGATGTGATACTCATGGCTGATTCATAGATCTGCGAGTTGATGTAAGAATCTGGTTATACAAAGCTTAGTATTACCAGTAGTAACAACTTATATTGGGAAAATTGATATTGCCAAGATCTGAGACAGATCTCATTTATAAAGTGGTTAAAGGGTGGTGCAAAATAGGGGCATTTATGTTGGCAAGAACAGAGACCAAGATAGTTTGCCTTTGGCAATATTCACAGGTTTAATTTTATATTGCTTTATGATGAATAAATCGCTTAAACAAAAACATATGGAAAATCCTTATGGCTTGGGGTTTTTTTAACAGATATAGGGATTTTTTGGGAAGCGCTTTGGGATGGTGCCTTTCTTTTGTTTACGAACTTTAATACTATTATTATGTGTTTCGCCTTACTTGGTTTTAGCTTGTTTGTCGTTGTTAATTATTGTTGTTCCATGGAGCCTTGTTGTGTTGTTTTTTATTGTATGTTTTCTTTCAGTTGGCCTGTCCTGCTGTCCAGCATTAATTAGAGGAGATTAGTATATAGGCTGGAAACTATGTTTAGCAAAAAAAAGAGGAGATTTTATTTCCGTAGACTTGATATAACAATACCATGTATTAATTTTTTGTATATAGATTTTGTAGATCTACTAATTTGTAGGATGAATTTTAATCTGTTGTTTCATGAGGAGATTAGTATGTTGGTTGGAAACTATGTTTGTCAGAAGAAAAGGAGATTTTATCTCCATACACTTGGTATAACAACATCACGTATTAATCTTCTCTATATAAATTTTGCAGATTTGCTAATTTGTAGGATGAATTTTAACCTATTGTTTCATAAGCGGATTAGTATATCGGCTGGAAACCATGTATGTCAGAAGAAAAGAAGATTTTATCTCCGTAGACTTGGTATAACAACGCCACGTACTATGCTTTTGTATATAAATTTTATAGATTTGTTATTAATTCATACAAATGCAACCTTCTAATCTTTAACACAATGCATGATTATGCTCATGTTACAAACAAAAGCAAATGAGGACATATATAATTTCTAACACAATGCATGATTAAGCTCAGTAGTTATAGGCTTTGTATTTAATTGCTTGTATCTTATAGTATTGAATAATGCCAAAGATATTGATCAAATTTGAACATTGTTAAGAGAAGACGTATTGGTCTCATTTAAAAAACCAGAAATTTGTGAAGATATTTAAATCCAAATATCAGGATTAATTGGTAAGCGCATGTTCTTATTGTTTGAAAACTTTACACAAAGTGTTTCTTCATCCTATTTATGTTTCATGCTTATTATTTTAAAAATGAGAGTGGGTATATATTTTTTCTTTTCTAAACTTATGATTGATAAGAGGATATTTCTTTTTATCACATTATAAGAGTATGATAAATATGAATTTCATATATATATATATATATATATATATTATATTGCTTAACATAAAGCAAATATATATGTATATATATATGTATATTAGCTATAATAATATGTTAGTGTTTGATTTTGTAATAAATATAAGCAATGAATTAACCAATTTTATTTATGACTATACATAGTATAATTTTTTTGAATAATATTATCAGTAACTACGGAAAGAGTTAAAGCTTTTTGTGATAAAAACATATTTGATATGTTTTAGAAATTTGTTAAAGAGGATACATTATATCTAACTGAGATAATTTTAAGGGTTTAACTAATTGTAATAAGCAAAAAAGCAACATTATTTATCTTAGTTGTAGCAAAACATAGAGCAAAATAACTTTATACAGGCTGATAGCAAATGAAAAGCATAATTAATGAACAACATATTGATTAGAAACCATAATTCTTATTTCTTAGGTTTACCTTGTTTGCTCTCTTTTTCGAACATTGGTTCTAACATTCTTTTTGTTCCCATTCTTGCCTCTACCTTTGTTTGGATAGCAATAGTTTCTTTTACTGGAGTCTGCATCACATCAGATTCCAAAGCAGGACTTATATTTTCAATTTGTTGTGGACATGTTATAGCATCACCTTTAGGTGTATCATCTTGAAATTTTGAGAGTGGTGCAATATCTATGGATGTTCAGGCCTCTTTGTTTTGTAATAATTTGGAAGATTGACTGTCTATAGGTAAGCATGTAATGATATTATAGCGTGTCACCTGGCCTGTTCTTGTCATGAAACTGTTGATCCGTAAATGGAATAACAGCTTGAGCCTAGCAAATTTATTGTTAAAAGCATCACAATCCATCTCTTCATGTTGTATAGTAACGTATTGAACTTAGAATTAATAACACTGTAATAATGAAAAATATCAAAGCTATACAACAATAATGCATATGTGTACCTGTTCTTCCATATTTATAACCTGGTCAATTGTCATTCCCAACAATAACTCTGCATTTTTTTTATCGATTGATGCTTGTAAACTTGCTGAACTATCAAATAGGTCAATTTGGAATCAAAGCCTGTAAAAAATTATGACTAATCTATTTTAGTTGCTATATGAATTGAGCAATTGATATCGTTTATTTTCTAATTTGTATCTTACTGAGGTTGAGATACTGGACATGTTGCAGCGCAATATAGGCATGTAAATTCCATATCAAGTCATGCACCAGTAGCTTCTGAGCAATTTGGACAAATCAGATAGTAGAATTTCTGCGCTGCACTCTGTAGTTTGACTTCAGCTTTCACCCAGCAAGATTTGATCTGCAGGTTAAAGTATAACTTTTTATTTTTCTTATTTTCTCTATATAAGTGTCTAAATCTGTATTTTCATGATAGTTGCATAATTTAAATTCTAAAATAGAAAGGAAAAATTAATTACTGTTTCAATCAAGCTCAATAGTTGGCTTATTTTGCGAACTTGAGTATCTAAAGGAGTGCTAATTATCTGATGTTGTTTTTCATACAGCTTTTCAGCCACAATCTTTTCAATATGGCTTGTATTTTCTTGTAACCTACATAGATAATAACATAGGTTTCAGAATTATATAAACAAGAAAATTCTTCTAAACATGTATGTTTTTTGCTAGATTCGAATATAGGCTTACCAATTTTTTAGCCGTATTGCCTGTGGTAAAGGTGGATCAAAAAGAATCATGCTATTCGACATAGTTCGTATTGAGATACCTGAAATATAAAGAAGTATATATATTTATAAATCTGCATTGTGCTAATAGTTTTTTTGTTAACAGAAATTACCATGAAATGATGTGATTGCCAATCATGTGCCTAAAATAACTGGCATTTCATGAACATTATTAATAATAGACGGTGCCTCTGCATATAATAAATCTTCCCAGAGTGTGAATATCATAGGTCTGCACATGCATGAAAGTAAATAGGATTAGGAGTTGCTTTGCTTTGAACTTTGATATAAAAAATAATAATGCTTATTACTCTTCATTCAAAATGATGAATTCTTGAATAGGGATACTTCTTCCCTTCACTGGTATAGTTCTTGATGGAAGAACGTGTATCACAGCACACAGAATATCTGTAGCAAAACATAATTATAAATTAAATTAAAGTTAAGAATAGATAACTCATTAAAGATTTTATATCGGAATTTTATATATAGGATTTTTAACAGATATAATATAATTCTAGAAAAGTTATAGACCTAACTGATTTTAAGTTCAGCATTGTCCATCTCATCATCGAAATCAACAAATCTATTCAGCTTATAATAATCAACTAATGCCAATTCTGTTGAGTGATGGACCTGTTTTATAAAAGCGCTTTTCTTTAGTATCATCTGGTAAGGAGACGATCCATATCGTGGAAATGTTCCTACTATTGGCCTTATCATGGCATTACCAATGTAGAACGTTTTGTATAGTTGCAAAACTTTATCTAGCTGATGTACATCTTCACTGTAGACAATAGCTTGTATGCTATTTTTCTGCAATACTAAGTAGTATCAAATGATTTGAATAATTCTAAACTGACAGAAATAAATTGGCAGAATAAAATTTTTATACCTCAACATCATTGAAAACATATCTTTGATATGCAGCTCCTTTTTCTTTCCCAATTCGTATTGTTCTCAACTAAAATTAGTTTCGCTACCCAATCTCTAGTTGCATCTGTTAGTTCTGAAATAGGAATACATCTATTTTTCATATTTGTATGAATATCTGAAAGAAGCTGTTTGATCCAAGAGAAAATAATTCTAAGTTTAGATAAGGCATTCTATGAAAGCTATAAAGCTAGTGTAAACATAAATTAAAAAAAAAATATTGTAAAGTTATATGAGTGAATACCTTGTTGGTGATATAAAATTCAATATTTAAACATGTACAAAAATGTAAACAGTAATTGTTTAAATATTGAAATGCTCAAATAATGTGTATCACTGTAATTACTGTAATTTTATGTATAAATTCAATTGAAAGAATTAAAATATTAACATGTATACATACCAATTAAAATATTAACACAATAATAATGTAAATTATATCAGTTAGGCATTATTTTAAATAGCTAAATTTGGAAGTATCATTGACAAAACCTCAGTATATACTTCATTTTTTGTAAGGTTGATGTTAGTAGCTACACCAGTTTGCACTTTTAGCCCTAGATAAAGCAACATATAATTGGCCATGCGAGAAAACAGGCTCTTTGAGATATATGCCAACAAAATCTAAAGTTTGGCCTTGAGCTTTGTTAATAGTCATTGCAAAACATAAACGCACCGAAAATTGTGTTCTTTTGAAAGGTATAGAACTGCAATCCTGCATTGAACACTCAAGCATAATTCGAGGAATAAAAACAGCCATACAAGTATATGATCCGGTAGAGATTTCAGCCAAGATAATATTTTTTTCAAATGCCTTGCAAATAAGCCGGGTTACCTGGATTGATATTCCGTAATAGCATAATAGGAGAATTGATTTTTAGAATAAGTTGATGGGGTGGAAAACCTTGAGGAGTCAATGAATGCAGCAGATCTTGTTGGTCTACTTGATCTATACAATTAATACCTTCATCAATGCTATAATATGTATATTCTTCACATGGAAATTCCGCTATCAACATATTATTGATCTCATGAACAAAATCATTTCTTGTTGTCAGAATTGCTTTGTTAAAAACAGAGTTTAAATCAGTCATAAAATGATTTAAATCCGGAAACACAGCATGAATAAGAGCATGTACTGATATTGGTTCACTCACAAATGGAATATTCATACTTTCTGGAATCTGAATTTGCTTATCTTCATTCATCTCTTCCAATCCATTTCCTATTCGAAGCCAATATTCAGAAAACCCATGATCAGATTGTGTCCTCATATTTTGTTGCAATTGTAGTTTTTCAAATCTTGGCCAAAGTGGTGACATAACAATACTTGCATTTATGATATCTTCTTTAGAATCTTTCGGTATGACTGGTAATGTTTGTCTAAAATCCCCCACAAAAACTATCACTTTGCCACCAAACAGTTCATCCACAGCTGTTAAATCTCTTAGACTCATATCAAAATGTTCAATAATGCCTCTTTTCATCATTGTGGCCTCATCCCAAATAATAAGTTTTGCAATTCTTAATAAATAAGCCAATGTGCTTTGTTTGCTTATATTGCAAAATTTATTCGTATCAGTATCAATTGGAATTTTGAACCTTGAATGTGTTGTCCTTCCATCTGGAAGAATAGAAGCTGCCACTCCTGAGCAGGCTATTGCAAGTGCTATTCTACCATCTGATCTGATCTTTGCAAGCAAACATTTGTAGAGAAATGTTTTACCTGTACCAGCTGGGTCATCTAGGAAAAATGCTTTTTCTAAACCTTCATTTATATGATGCATTATTACATCATAAGCTTTTTTTTATCCCAATTCAATTCTGATATTGCTGCTAGCTCTTGTGCAGAAACAATAATATTTACTTCAGTTTCCAACTCTTTACTCAGACTATTAATTTCTTCCATGTCTTTGATATCATCAATAATACCAAAATCTTGTAGTGCTTTATTCATAGAATGTAAACAATCATCTATTGCATGTAATGTTTGCTTCCTTACCATAGTATGGTCTAAACCCTGGTTTTGGCTAAAATCTTCAGATAGGTTCTCCTCAAAGTCTGACCATAACTTATTGGCATGTTCTGGATTAGAATATACCAGAAGAGTCGTAAATAACTGTCGGAGTGCAGCCGGCATCATATAAGGAATACTTTCTTGCATACAAAGATACGCAATATTATTATTTTGAAGCATGCCTAATAATTCAGCTGCTGCTTTATATGTATTTGCCATTTCACCATTGATAGTTCTTGAATTTGCAAAAGTAATTCCTCGTCGATGCATTAACAGTAGTCTAAAATAATATTTCTCACCTTCAGATGGATGTATATTATGTATCCTTCCAATAACCTTTCTTTGTTTGCGCTGTTTCCATTCTTTAGATTGTCCATTCCATATAAAATATTCTGTAAACTCAATATATAGACAATTCAAACTCTGTGCATATAAATCTGATCTGTTCATAAAAAAATATTGAGTTAGCATAGTTTTTTTACATACTGAATTATTAAACACATTGTAAAGTTATTGTGTAGGTTTAAATACTACATTTTGTTCATCTTCTAAATGAATTGGGAGACTTATAACTGCAGGATATGTCTGATTTAAATCAAATTTAAATATTCTCCATATAGCTTCAGGTGCAGAAACCCATCGTGCTATTTGGGAATTTTTTATCTCATCAATTATTCCATCATGTTGTTGTGCTGTTACATTATATGCAATTTTGTCATGTCCTGTATAAATATATTTGAAAATGTATTTGATAGCTCGAATTGTTGAACAAATCTCTACATTAATATGACAATTAAATTTTGCAAGAAAATATTAGTTATAAGGAACTACCCAACGATTATCTAAATAATGACCACATACTTTAACTGACCTTTCATCATGTCTGCGCCGATAAGTAGGATAAGTATTTTCCCCATATATTGTTGGGCTTGAAAATTTTTTGGGATATTCATATTTACAACCAGAATTTGGTTTCATGTAGTGGCATTTTGGATTAAGGCTTCAACATGGTCCATGCATCATATGTCTTGCAACCAATGCATATAAATAAGGCTGTCCATGTCTGGTAATTCAGCACTTACAATTTTGTCATATGCTTCAGCTGAATAAAGTTTAGACATAAAACTAAGAATAAAAAGAAAATGAGCATGCGACAATCCTCTTTTTTCGAACTCAATTACATATGTATACGTAGTAACCTTGCCAAAATCTTCTTCGTAAATAATTCAATCTTTAAAAGTTCAAGTTTAGCTCTAAATATTCTTGCTATTAGATCAGGTCTATTTTGTGCCTCATCAGAATGTAATTTGTTGTTAATAATTTCTGCCCAGCTTGGATTAGCAGTCATTGTTAGGAATATATCTGGTTTTTCATAACGTTGTACCAGGCTCATAGCATCCATATATCTTTTATGCATGTCTCTTGGCCCACCAACAAAAGAAGTAGGTAATATAACTCGTTTTCCAATATCAGCACCTGAATTATGTCCTTTCATAATACTATCAATTATACCTTTATAAATTTCTGTCCTCATACGATTTTGAATTTCTATTGATTTTAAAAATTCTAGCCTTGATATTTCAATTTTAATATACATATCAATAATAAATTGTTGCAAAAGTCTACCTGTATGTAGCAGAAATGATGTATCATCAGGCCTCATTTGTAGCTTGTAACAATAATATTCTCTACAAGATACAATGTTTTTTTTTCCTATTTCTTGATGTACCTAGAAGATATTTAAAAAAAATGTTAGATATTGTAAAAATAAAAATAGTTGGTGTTAGCTCTAAGGCAACCTAAGAGGGGGGGGGGTGGGGGTGAATTAGGTTTCTAAAAAATTAAATATACTAATCAATTCAAATTCAACAACAATGAGTGAGTTGTGTGAATTGCAACAAGTGTAATATCCAACAATATTGAACCAAAAAACACAATGAATCAATACTACAAATCAATTGCACCAAATTAAGACATAAACAAGATAAGATAATGGTAAAAATGAAAACTGTAAAGAGCAAAGACACAATCGATTTATAGTGGTTCAAGCCTCCCCCTTAGAGCACTCTACATCCACTACCCAAGTTTCCCAACTTAGGATTTCAAACCTCTTCACTATGAACTGATTTCCTTTCAGTGGTGAGATCAAAAGAACTACTTATACAACCAACCAAGGTTCAACCTTCTCACTAGTTATCCCAAGCTATAAGTTCTAAGTTTTTGCTCTCACTTGAGAAACCTTTTACAATCACTCACAATGTTTGATAAAAGATGAAATAACAGCCCACAAGTTGGGTGAATAAGATGAATTTAATCTCACAATATAATTCCTATAATGAAAATTACAACTCAATCTATATAGTCAATAATGAAATGAAGAACTCAAAGAAGGCTCAAGAACTTTTAATCTTTTGTTTCTTGTAAAATCAAAGTGAAGTGCAAGAGTTGTAGAGAGTATGTTTTTCAGATTGTAAGCTCAGAAATCAAGTGTTGTGTCCTGCTATTGTTCATGCTTTAGCTTGTATAAATACTCTCTCAAAAGATGACAAAAAAACGTATATGTTTGACATTTCAAAAACTAGCCGTTATGTTAAAACCTGAGTTTCGGACGCCCTTTCGGACCCTGGGGGTCGTCCGAACCTATTTCTTTGAAAGCATGAAAAACCCTATCGCGATACTTTCGGACGGCCGAAACCCAAGGGAGGCGTCTGATCCTAAGTTTCGGACGGCCGAAACTTCCCTGCCCCGTCCGAACCTATTCTTCAGAGTTGCTTCATTTTTCACCAAAGTTTCGGACGGTCAGATGACCAAGAGGGTCGTCCGATCCTATCTTTCGGACGGCCGAAACTTTGCATAGTGCGTCCGAACCTTTTTGTTTTCAACTTGTTTCAATTTTCGTTTTCCAAATCATTTGTGCAACTAAGTGTGACTTTGTGCAAGTATGTTCTTCACTTTTACTACTTCTTTTGAAGTTCATTTGAGGACTAAAAATATTTTGAAGTCATTTTTACTTGAGCCTTAAAAGAGTAAATCAATCCTTGTTGAGCTATTAACAAAATTAGGGTTTAAGGGTTGGGAAATGACCTAGTTTACCTAACTTCCACATCTTTTGCACTTCCAATTCTTTCTTCAACCGATAATGCTCCATGCTTGGCTTCTTTGTATATCTATCATATTGAAACACTTTTTGAACCATTAGCATAAACATAATTGTTTGTTAAACATCAAAATAAGTAAGATTAAGACCCTAGGTCTCACAGTTGGCATATATGTTGATAATTTAAATAAGCCAAGGTTTTATGTTTGAAATACCTTCTTTCTCAGCCTGTATAGAGATGTTGGCATTTGTGAACCTTCGTGCATCAAAGTCTCTTTCATTGTTGCATGTTTTATCAAAATTGTGTTTGTCTGTTTTTGAGATCAGTCTTTCTATCCCTGGGTGCCAACCAGGCTCCCCATTTGTCAGAATTAGTGGATATTGCATGGGATCATAGCAGCCAAAATATTGTCTTACAATCTGAGTAGGTCCATCTTTTGGGTAAATGCATATATGTTGGCTGTCATATTCTTCACTATTTTCTGGTTCAGACCATATGGCTGCAACTTCCGATATGTTTGGTCTATTGAATGTTCTCTGATCCAAATCAGGTTGTGCTTTTAAAAAAATTCTATAACTATCTAAATCCTCTACCTGACCTAGATTTCTAAAAAACATTGAATAAGGATTGGTTCTTAATAACCAGGCTAGTTTTGCAATAAAGTTTTTGTCAAATTTCTGAGAAATCGAATAACGGTTGTCAAGCTCATGTTCTGTATCAAAGAAATAAAGTTGTACATTGGTTGGTCTTTGAGATTCTATAGGTGTAAGCGGAGGAATAAAATGGTAAAGCTGGCCTTGAACTCTATAGGTATAAATTCCATCCGTTCGTTTGCTTAACATTTTATCAGAATGAGCCCCAAGTGATATAAATGCAAACATATTGTTATAACTCCGAACATTATTTCGGAACTCACATCCATCCTTTGAATTGTCAAGGTATAACATCTTCAGTTGCTCTGGCATTTGGCTCTGTAGCAGTCTTATTTCACCGGCAGAACAACAGAATTGAGGAGGTTCTAGATACACTCTTTTTGCATGACAATAGATACAGTTTGGTACATCTGATAAGATTTGTACCTTAGTAGCTATGTTTTCCAAAGAATCAGCTTTGTTTACTGTTTTTGAATAAAGGCTTACCATCAATAAATACAAATTGCATACATAACAACATTATCTATTAGTTAAATAATGCTTTCAATAATAATATGTTAATAATGACATAAAACATACCTTGAATATTTACTGTTGTAGAATCTGAAACAGATGTAGTTTTACTTGGCTGTTGTATATGCTCAGCTTGTGTAGATGTTGAGCCATGCTCGGTTGACAATGAAGCTCTTAGCAAAAGTTCTTGTGTTGCAGTTGTACTTAGCATGGTCGTACTTTGGCCTTTTTTTTTTTTGGCTAATAATAGGGCGCCACTCCCAAATTTTATTAATAGAACCAAAGTTACACAAGTGGAAAAAGATACATGACCCCAAGAATCTCATAATAAATTACAGAGGCTTGCGACGCATGCGAAAATTAGGTATCATGAGTCTATCCATATTTAGACATCCCCGAACCTTCCATGGAAGCTCCTCAAAAGTGGTGAATACCAAATCCATTTGTCGACAGCATCCCTCATTTGCCAACCCATCCGCCGGTTGATTAGCTTCCCGAAAAACATGCTGGATGGAACGCACACAAGAAAATTGTTGCATTCTGTAAATGATATCACGGAGTTTCCACGGCACCTGGTCGTACTTTGGCGTTTATTGATACATGCTGCAGGATTTTTCCCTCTTCTTTGGTTTTTTCCAATTTTCCGACGCTGTTGTTGCTCACTTCTGCACTCCTTAACAGACTTATATTTCCTCTTGGTTGGCATATTTCAGGTCTATTCTTCTAGGCTATTTTATATACAAAATAGCAATTTATAAGGCACTATTATGGAGGAGAGGCCTATCTTAAATGGTAGTTATTTACACAGTGTGTAAAGAACTAATAAGAGTTAGTTTTCTGCTTTGTTATTATGTGTTTTTGACGCACACTTAGTAATATGGCTTATATGATAATGTTGTTTTCTAAGAGAAAAGCACATACATATATATATATATATATCTATAGAACAAATAAATCTACTAAAAATAAAATAAACTATGATTAGATTTTTCAGAATTACTTACCTTTTTTGGTCAGTTTCTGACAAGATGCTGACATTATTTTCTTTTTTTTACATATATACATTATTTTACTGGTAGCAATTAGTATTCATAGTTATATTTATACATCAGAATAGAGCTGCAAAATAGTACTTAATATCTTCCGAGATCTCTGAACAGAAATTAGCGATAATAATTTATAACCAATATAAAGATGGTTTTATAGAGTTATGACTATATGGTAAGACCTGAATAAGGCAAAACAATATGAATCCATCTAATAACCAGAGAGTAACAATAATAATATTAGAAACAACATGGTATCTAATGATCTAAAACCAGTTTGATATTTGTACAAATATATAATTCTAATTTACAAGTAGAAGTATGGAATGCGTAATAAATTGCTAATCGACTTACAAGATTCAAAACCAGCAAAAAACAATGCCTTAGTAGCAACTATTAACCTATAGACAATAGTAATTACTCCAGGAGGTGAAGTGGAAGATGTAAGTAGTTTTGTAAAAGGCTTTGAAAATATTAGGTATTAAGATTGACGGTGAACTTTATAAGAGCAAGATTCTAGATTTATAACGATGAACATAGAAATTATAATTTGCTATATGATTAATATCTAGAGCAGAACTACAGTTATATAATTTTGTAATATAATTATAATAATAAAAAGGGTTACTTTGTTCTGGGGTTTAAGTATTATGAATTTGGGCCAGAAATAAAGGCCATAAAATCAACTACCTAATCATGTTTTTGTATTTGTCTGCATTCTAATTATATTTTTATGATTATAATAAAAAATGTTTATTACTAGAGTCTTTATTAATAAATTGTTTTTCCTACATACGTATACAAAAGGAAAATAATTTATGATTTGATATTATTAATAAAGTTGTAATATTTTTAATTCACAGACATAAATTGGTAAGATAGAGACTGTATGAATTTCGGCGGTAAAAATCTAGCATATTTGGACTATATAATCATTATCACAGATATGTGCAACAACCCATTATAAAAATATTAGGAACAGCTTATTTTTATAACTAAATATCTGGCTATAATCATTGTATGCACACATATCAGCAAAAATGTTTGCTAGACACAGCTATCAACGAAATAATATTGCGAATTCCAAGTTTTCTTCAATCCCAATAATAATAAATGACATATTACTTATTTTTATTTCCTTTTTCCGGATAAGTTTTGGTTCCGCTCTCTAATACCCATCGAAACCAACTTAATAAATAATGCAATTAAAAACTCTCAATGTTATCAATATAAAGACTAAATTTTACTTTTAGGAATTTAAATAAAAATATACACACTTAACGAACAAGCGGATGGCTCTAACAAAACAAAAACTTAATTATGCTAAGCAAAAGAAATAAATGTTTTATATATTTTTAATACAACAGATTCTTACATTTTAAACAAAGGAAGTTTTTTTTTTTTTTAATAGGCCCAAATTATAAAAATTACAATTTAACCAAACGAATACACTTGGAAAACCTTGCAAACCATAGTATCAGTAAATATTAAATATAGTAATATTATATTATAATAAATAATCTTTTTCATAGTATTTGTTTTAATATTAATACCACAGCATTTTATTATAATTCTATATTGTCAGAGGAAAAATTATTAATAGCTCTATTAATTAATGAATTCTAAATTATTTTTATAAACATCAGAAGATATAATAATAACATATTAGTTTTACTTAGTTGTAAGATGTGCTCATATTTTGGAACTTGATGGAAGAATTTAAAAAGGAAGTATTCAATTTTTTTATAAGGATATTAAACAATGCAATAATATTAATTATGGATTTTTAATAGGTACCCGTGTTTATTAAACATATTTTGTAAACTCTATTTTACAGCATAAAAAATAAGTCCCATTTATAAATCTATAAATTTTGGGTCAGCTATTCTATATATATAGATTTAGCAAATATAATCAAATTTGACTGTTTAGTTAGCCAAATCAATTCTAAGAGTAAAAAAGCCGATTAACCAAAGCTTCAATATTGGTATGCTTTATATTTGCAATATTTAAGTCAAACAATTCAAAATACTATTAATGAATCTTGAAAAGCCATTAAATCGGAAAATAATATGCAGTAATCCAAATGTAAGCTGTAAATTTTTAATTTCTATTATCAAATATAGATTTTTTATGAAATAAACCAAAGAAATTCTACGGGCAACCATTTTTTAAATATAAATACACGAGGCTTAATTTTCGTCTCGGCCCAAAGTAACAGGCGTTCAAATAAAACCTTACATTATATAACTCGGTTAGACTTCAATAAACCAATATATGGGTACCGAAAATACTTCTATAATATATAAGTGGACATATACCTAACCAATTATCTAGGGAATTACAAAGATCAATATTAGTTGTGCTTATAAACTACTATTGAATTAATATAGGTGAGCCTCTAAACTGTTTGCATGGCACCTTTTTAAGCACATTAAAGATATTTATAAAAGGCATATCAAGATTTTAAAGGCATCACTAAGCATAAGCATACCCATAATCTGGCAATATCTTAGCATCCTAATCTAATTACTACTGGATCCCAATTTTCCAAAATATCATAGGGTATTAAGCAACCCTTTTGTCCCCAAAGTTAAAAGACATATTATAGAAGCATAATTATAGTTTTGTCTTGACAAACCACATGTAATAAAAAATTATAAAACATAGCCTAGTCTGATTCGCCATCTTCATCGACCAGGAGCTTTCCCATTTTATTTCTCTGGCCTGAGCTTTGGTTAGCATGGACAATAGCAGCCTATGACATGGCATCATATCCAATCTCTATTTCTCGAGGCCTGAAAATACCCACATCCAAGGTAACAGCTCCAATCGTAGCAGTATCCAAGTACAAAACACACACATCATCCTCCCTCAAGTCATTGTCAAGTGCAAACTTTTTCCAGCCTCCAGTCAATGAATACCCACTGCCTTTTCTTTAAAATCTTACAGTCCAGACTTGGCCATTAGTTCGCAGAATAATATCTTGGCTATGCGAAGGCAAATATTGTTTCGCCCATTTAGTGGCCAAAGTCTGTAACATACAAATCCAACAAGAAAATACAAAGAGTTATGCAAATAATAAGAGTGCAAACAAATTAAAAGAACAGAAGTTAATTTAATTAAAAGACATTTTTTTGTTTTTAGAAAATATAAGGATTCAGAAATTAACCATGGAAAATCCCTGGCTGATGTATGATTGGCGCATCGTATAGACAGACCAAATTCCCTTTGCCGATGCATAGGCAAGTTGAAGGGCTTTTTGCTTCCTAAGTTCAGCAAAAAGAACTTCAGTGTTAGCCTATTTTGGTCCAATCGACATGGCAACAGCAGGTGATGGCATTGGCTCTTCAATGTAAGGGCAAAACAAAACCAAACTAATAACATTAACAGGCTCGTATATAACAGTAATAATAAACAAACTTAATATGAATAAGTCTGAAACCTAAATAACAGACTAAGCGCTGCTGTAAAAAGATTACCAGCATAATAATCAGAGCATTTTGCATCTTCTAGATCTGAAAAGCAATTAGTATCTTTAATGCTTATTTTGTGAGTCGAAAAGGCAAAGGTTCTAATCGAAGGTGGTCTCAAAGATTCTTCAGTATTTGCGACTCAAAAAGTAATCAAAATAAGCATAATACTCAATAAGCAAGATAAAGTCCATAGCTATTTAATCCATTTTATAAACAATACTAATTACCTAATATTTGTGATCCTATATCAGCATATTGTGACAAATCTTGATAAGTCAGTCTCGAAAAATTCACAGCTGCACAACCAAGAAATATTTAGATCTCAAAACCCAGAAAGATAATATTTTGCATCATAGGCTACAATCTTCGCAACCAATCCAACAAATAGATAAGTTCACAAAATATAGCAATCTAATTTAAAACAATAAAAAATACCAGTTTCTTTTGGCTTTTTCCCAGTATGGCCCAAACAATCTGCTTCTTGCTTGTTCTCTCCAACAAGATACCTTTTCTCAGCCTTTTTTAGCTTCGAACCTTGGGAAATACTACCACCAGCCTCAGTTACAAATGGCAAGGCATGATCTGAACTGCTAGATTGGGCAAATTTGTTCTCATCATCCTCAACATGTAACCGATCAACAAAATAAGAACTTATTCTTTCACATGAGGTCTGATTCTCAAAGATCAAAACATTAAAATGCATTTGACCAACATAAGTAAAGATTAGAATATCATTCTCTTGAAGACAATGAGCAGACACAAATTTTTTCTACCCTTGATCAAAGTAAACTGCATTTGATCTTCTCAGCAAACCAAACTCCCACACAATTCTGCTGGGATCCCGTACCTTTACAAAAGTATTAAAGCTGGTACTCAGGCTCCCAACAAATTTCTGGGGAATAAGCTTCAAAACCACGAATAGAAATAGCATTTAGAATTTTGAAGGACAACAATCATATAACATAATACAAAACATAAACAATTCCTCCAGAAGATCTAAAATAACTATCAATTCATACTCACCAGTCGGGATTGGTGCTCAAATTTAAATATCTTAACAAACTTCTGATCCTTTAAATGAGTCCAATATGCTTTTTCTTGGCATCAGTCAGAATCATTGACAAGCTTTGGCATTTTTTTGGCTATCAAATGCACAGATTTAAAAAGTATACAAATGAGAGAATTCCCAAAAGCTAGCTAAAGCCTAAAAATAACAATAGCAATAAGAATTTCAAAGTTACAATTAACGGCGATAAGAAAAACATGAATCGTTCCAATAAATGGCAATAAATAAATAAACAGAGGAAATAAGCATATTCCATGGAATTCTTTAAAATAGCAAAGAAAGCAATATATGAAAATGCTCTAAAAAAGCAAAGTTTCAAAACAAAGAGTAGCAACATGTTAGATTATCAAGATCAGCAGCACTAAACTTAAAACACATCTATATTTATAGCTAATGAAAAAACTGTTCTTTTTTTATCAGTCAAAAAACCAAGCATCAAACAGTTTTGCTAATTCAAAGAACAACAACAGGCTTACAGGAAAGAAAGGTTGCAAAGGACAGAGACCAACTTGGGAAAAACCCTTGGAATATAATTAGAAGTTTGAAAACAGTAAAAGCACAGCAAACATAAGATACAAAACAAGAGCATAGACATACATAAAGCTACAAGCGATATCAATAAACAATGCGAACAAATCAATAGTCCCAATCCATGTCTGCAAACAAAAAGAAGAACCCTAACAATGGAAAAAGTGAAGTATTCCCAAACAGCGAAACTAAACTCAAACATTCAAAAGCAAAAACCAAGCTCTAATTTTCCATGCCGTTGCAAGAACAAAGCAAGAAACATTTAAAAAAAATTCAGACAGAGCTCAGTTACAACTCCCCCTTAAGATATAAAAATTCACATGCAGCAAGCCGGGCGACAAGCAGAGTTCGAAAAAAAACTGTTTATAAATAATAAAAAGCAGGAGCTTCTTTTCTGTTCAATAAACAAGAACAACAAATCAATAATAGCAATTCATGTCTACAAACAAAAAATGAAACTTTAAAGTTGGGAAAGGCGAAATATCCCAAAACAGCAAGGATAGACTGGAGCATTCAGAAAGACAAATCAGGCCATAATTTTCCACGGCATTGCAACAACAAAGGGAAAAAAATCTTTTTTTTTAGAATTTCGGACAAAGTTCAGTTATGGCAACCTCTCAAACTAAAAGAATTCACACGCAGAAAGCTCTGCGACAAACAGAGATGTAAAAAAAACTATTTAGAAACAATAGAAAAACGAAGGTCCTTTTCTGGTGAGGCCCCAAACAATAGTAAGCCAAAACCGCCGACAATTTTAACAGGCATGATTCATAAGAATCACTATATGGAACGAGAAAGGCCGCGGTGACGGCAAAGGGCAGAGGCCAAAAAGCGGGAGCAAAACCACGGCAAAGGGTGAGAAAATTTGATGAACTGATATCTTTTCATTCATTAGTATTGCCAAATATATACAAGAGCTTGAAACGAAAATACAAAAAATATATGCATAAAAAGAGGAATAGTTACAACAGACTTAAACTAGATATTGTTGTTGCTGATTTTTTTGTTGCTGTTGTTTCTGATGTTTTGGTTCCGTAATACTCGTTCAACACCCCCCGTCAAGTTGGAGCCGGGAGAGAAATGTCGACCACGCCTAACTTGGGAAGAATGTTGTTAAGGGCATCACCACCCAATGGTTTAGTGAAGATGTCGGCCAGTTGTTCGGATGAGTGTAAGTAGGTAGGGACGATGAGTCCAGATTAAATTTTCTCACGAACAAAGTGGCAATCGATCTCAATGTGTTTAGTTCGTTCAAGGAACACCGGATTTTCGGCAATGTAAAGAGCAGCTTGATTGTCGTAGTCCACACGGGTAGGATGGAGTTGTGGAAAACCAAGTTCGGCAAAGAGATAATGTAGCCATTGCAATTCGGAAGTGAGAACAGTGAGGGCCCGATATTCAGCCTCGGTAGAGGACCAGGAAATAGTTGGTTGTTTCTTGGTCTTCCAGGAGATGGGGCTGTTATCTAGCATTGTTAAGTAATTTGTAGTAGATCGGCGAGTATCAGGACAACCAGCCCAATCGGAGTCGGAAAAACCAACTAGGGAGAGTGAGCTTGAAGCGGAAAGGAAGATACCTTTGCCGACAGTGCCCTTAAGGTAACGAAGCACTCTGTGGGCGGCATCAAGATGGAACGAAGATGGATTCTGCATGAATAGGCTGAGAGTGTTAACAGCAAATTGAATGTCGGGCCGCGTAACAGTAAGATACAGTAAGCGATCAATGAGTCGGCGATAGATTGAGGGATTCGGAATAGGAATGCCATCAGTGGTATAGAGATGGAGATTTTGTTCCATAGGGATGGAAGATGGACGAGCACTGAGCATTCCGGAATCAACTAGGATGTTAAGAGTGTATTTACGTTGGCAGAGAAACAGTCCTTGTTTGGAGTAAGAGACCTCAATGCCGAGGAAATATCAAAGGGGGCCTAGGTCCTTGATAGAGAAGGAGCGAGCAAGGAACTGTTTGGTGATGAGAATGAAATGTTCATTATTGCCAGTGACGATGATATCGTCAACGTAAACCAAGACGAACACGGAAATGGGACCTCGAATGTACATGAAGAGACTATAATTAGAATTAGATTGACGAAAACCACGAGAGACAAGTGTGGATGAGAATTTGGTGAACCATTGTCGGGAAGCTTGTTTCAGCCCGTAAAGTGATTTATGAAGTTTGCATACCCGAGTATCGGAGGTAGTAGAAAGACCAGGTGGTAGTGCCATGTAGACTTCTTCGTCGAGGTCACCTTGTAAAAAAGCGTTGTTCACATCGAGTTGATGGAGTGTCCAATTTTGGATAGAGGCGATGGAAAGAAAGACTTGGACGGTGACTAATTTTGCGACGGGAGCAAATGTGTCATGATAGTCGATGCCTTCAACTTGTGTGTAGCCTTTGGCACACAAACGTGCTTTGTAACGATCAATAGATCCGTCGGAGCGAAACTTGATTTGTAGACCCACTTACATCTGATCGGGGATTTACCAGGTGGTAAGGGACAGAGGGTCCAAGTATTATTTGAGCGAAGAGCATGAAGCTCAGCAGACATGGCATCGCGCTAAACAGTGGATTGAGATGCTTGGGAATAGGTTTGAGGTTCGGTGTGATCAAGGACCTTGGATAAGAAGATGTGGTGAGAAGAACTCATGTTCTGCAGCGAGATATAGTTTCCTAAGGGAAAAGAAATATTAGAAGTGGCAGTACATATATAATTGCTGAGATAAGAAGGTGGGTGACGGATCCGCTGGACAGGTTCATAGACAACGGTACTAGGTGATTCATTGATGGGAGATATGACAGCATCATCGAGTGCTGGAGTGTTAGAAGTTTCTTGAGAAATCGAAGGTGAGTCCGGTGTGTCCGTGGAAACAGGATGAACATCATCTATAGGAGTGATAGTTATATCGGAAGGATGATGTGATAGGGAAATATCTTGATATGGGAATATTGACTCATGGAAAACCACATCACGTGAGACAGAGATGCGTTGAGTAGCAGGGTTGTAAACACGGTACCCTTTTTGCCCGTAGGGATATCCAACAAAGATATGAGGTTGTGCACGTGCATCAAACTTATGTTGAATATACATATTTTTGGCTAAACATAAGCAGCAAAAAACACGCAAATCTGAGTAACAGGGAGCGGTACCAAAGAGAATTTCATGCGAAGACTTAAATTTGAGAAAAGGCGTTGGTAGTTTGTTGATGAGAAACACAGCTGTGAGTATGCATTCCCCCCAAAAAGATACTGGGAGGTGTGATTGGAATCGCAAAGCCCGAGCGACATCGAGTAAATGGCGATGTTTGCGATCCACAACCCCGTTTTGTTGAGGTGTGAATACACAACTGCGTTGGTGAATGATACCATGGGTATGGAACCAATTTTGAAATTTAGTGGATAGGAATTCGGATCCATTGTCGGACCAAATAGTTTGGAGTTGCGGGATAAAAATTGCAACATTACCAGTATGGATAAGTGATATATGTAAATTGAATTGTCGATGAATTTGATTCACAAAATGGATTAGCATGTCAAAGGTTTGTGATTTTGTTTTCATCAAGTAAACCCAAGTGCAACGAGAGTAATCATCCACAATGGTGAGAAAAAACGAGAACCATTTTTTGACGATATTGAAAAAGGTCCCCAAATATCAACATGAAGCAACTCGAAACATTTAGATCTACGTGTAATACTTAATGGAAATGAATTACGTGATTGCTTTGCTTGTGGGCACACATCACAAATAAAATCTTTATTCGCAATAATAAATGGAAAATTCTTAACAAGAAAATTAAAATGAGAACTACATGGATGTCCAAGGCGAGAGTGCCAAAGATTAAAATTATTTAAATGCTTAAAAGAAAAAGCATGATTCAAATTCGGAACGTCGTCCAAGTAGAAAAGACCGAATCTGAGTTTACCCCGACCAATCGTCAATTTTGTTGAACGGTCCTGAAATGAGCAACAATTGGCAGAAAAAATTACTTCACAATTGAGTTGTTTTGTTAGTTGCGAGATTGATAATAAATTAAACTTAAAAGATGGGATGAAGAAAACATCCTTCAAAATGAGTGAAGGAGAGCATTTGACAATGCTAGTGTGTGTCACCGAGGCACATGAACCATCAGGTAATTGGACAGAAATGATTTTTTGTAACGGAGTATAGGATGAAAATAACGATAATGATGAGCAAATGTGAGCCGAGTCTTCGATTGGATCGGTTTGGGCTAAAAGTGTGAGGAGCTTATTGTACTGATCAGACGTGAGCTGGTTGTTCATCGCTGGTAGGATATTCGTTGTTGATTCAGATCGACGTTGCTGTTTGTCTGGGTAGCCATGAATCTGGTAGCAAGTCGCATGCGTATGGCCATGCCGGTTGCAGTGGTCACAGAAAGGGCGCTGCCTTTTTACAGGGGGACGATTGGGCTGTCTGGAGGCTTGAAGAGCAACGGAGTCAATAGTCGGGACAGTGCAGAGGTTGATTTCTTGCTGCTTCTCTTCTTGTCGAACCAAGTTGTAGATTCGCTGAACAGTTGGGAAAGGCTCCATCAGAAGGATTTGACTGCCCACAGTGGAAAAACAGTCATGGAGTCCTTGGAGAAATTCCATGGCATGATCTTGATTCTGTTGCTCGATGATGCTCTTAGCGTTGCCGCAGATGCAAGGAGACATAGTGATGATGCTGCTCAACTCGTCCCAAAGTGATTTAAGTTGGGTAAAATACAAGGAGACAGTCATACCTTATTGTTTGAGGACTGAGATGGAGTGTTTGAGCTAAAAACTTTTTGGCGCATTAGACTGAGAAAGTGATCCTTAAGGTCGGTCCAGATTTGATTAGCGGTCTCGGCATAAAGGATGTTGGGACGAATCTCCAGGGACACGGAGTTGAGGATCTAACTTCTGACAAGGTCATTGCAGCGTCCCCAATTGATTGCTGCGCTTTCTTCATCGAGTTTTGGGAGCGACCCGTCGACAAACCCAAATTTGCTCTTTGCCCGTAATGCCATGGTTATTGTTGAATGAGTATTACGGAACCAAAACACCAGAAACAACAGCAACAAAAAAATCAGCAACAACAATATCTAGTTTAAGTCTGTTGTAACTATTCCTCTTTTTATGCATATATTTTTTGTATTTTCGTTTCAAGCTCTTGTATATATTTGGCAATACTAATGAATGAAAAGTTATCAGTTCATCAAATTTTCTCATGGTATCAGAGCCATAAAAGATCAATCGTATCACTGATTTCCATTTCTTCTCAATTTCCTTGTCAATATGTCAGACGAAATCAATACCCCTTCTCTTGTCAAGTCTGACCCATTTGTCATTCACCACTCTGACAATCCCTCTGTAATTCTCGTCACACCTCTACTAATGGGCGATAACTATGGTTCATGGAGTAGATCCATAACTGAGAAAACCAAGTTCGGCAAAGAGATAATGTAGCCATTGCAATTCGGAAGTGAGAACAGCGAGGGCCCGATATTCAGCCTCGGTAGAGGACCGGGAAACAGTTGGTTGTTTCTTGGTCTTCCAGAAGATGGGACTGTTACCTAGCATTGTTAAGTAACCTGTAGTAGATCGGCGAGTATCAGGACAACCAGCCCAGTCGGAGTCGGAAAAACCAACTAGGGAGAGTGAGCTTGAAGCGGAAAGGAAGATACCTTTGCCGACAGTGCCCTTAAGGTAACGAAGCACTCCGTGGGCGGCATCAAGATGGAACGAAGATGGATTCTGCATGAATTGGCTGAGGATGTTAACAGCAAATTGAATGTTGGGCTGCGTAACAGTAAGATACAGTAAGCGACCAATGAGTCGGCGATAGATTGTGGGATCCGGAATAGGGTGCCATCAGTGGTACAGAGATGGAGATTTTGTTCCATAGGGATGGAAGATGGACGAGCACTGAGCATTCCGGAATCAGCTAGGATGTCAAGAATGTATTTACGTTGGCAGAGAAACAGTCCTTGTTTGGAGCGAGAGACCTCAATGCCGAGGAAATATCGAAGGGGGCCTAGGTCCTTGATGGAGAAGGACCGAGCAAGGAACTGTTTGGTGATGAGAATGAAATGTTCATTATTGCCAGTGACAATGATATCGTCAACGTAAACCAAGACGAACACGGAAATGGGACCTCGAATGTACGTGAAGAAGAGTCCTTGGAGAAATTTTGGCACGATCTTGATTCTGTTGCTCGATGATGCTCTTAGCGTTGCCGCAGATGCAAGGAGACATAGTGATGATGCTGCTCAACTCGTCCCAAAGTGATTTAAGTTGGGTAAAATACAAGGAGACAGTCATACCTTCTTGTTTGAGGACTGAGATGGAGTGTTTGAGCTGAAAAATTTTTGGCGCATTAGACTGAGAAAAACGCTCCTTGAGGTCGGTCCATATTTGATTAGCGGTCTCGGCATAAAGGATGCTGGGACAAATCTCCGGGAACACGGAGTTGAGGATCCAACTGCTGACAAGGTCATTGCAGCGTCCCCAATTGATTGCTACGCTTTCTTCATCGAGTTTTGGGAGCGACCCGTCGACAAACCCAAATTTGCTCTTTGCCCGTAATGCCATGGTTATGGATCTACTCCATGAACCATAGTTATCGCCCGTTAGTAGAGGTGTGACGAGAATGACAGAGGGATTGTCAGAGTGATGAATGACAAATGGGTCAGACTTGACCAGAGAAGGAGTATTGATTTCGTCTAACATATTGACAAGGAAATTGAGAAGAAATGGAAATCAGTAATACGATTGATCTTTTATGGCTCTGATACCATGAGAAAATTTGATGAACTGATATCTTTTCATTCATTAGTATTGCCAAATATATACAAGAGCTTGAAACGAAAATACAAAAAATATATGCATAAAAAAAGGAATAGTTACAACAGACTTAAACTAGATATTGTTGTTGCTGATTTTTTTGTTGCTGTTGTTTCTGATGTTTTGGTTCCGTAATACTCGTTCAACAAAGGGCAGAGGCCAAAGTGGAAAATGTATCAATGATGCAAAGCTATTCTTTACAGATATAAGATCTGTATCGACATCAATAACAACCTTTTACGAAAATATTGGTGTATGAATGTTATTATTGCAAGATTATGAGGAAGCCCATTTGGGTTTTTTAGTTTTTTTTTGGGTTATTTATTAGATCTTTGCTTTTTTTCATGATCTTTATTAGACTGACCCTGCTCTTGCTGTTATTCTTATGACTATTTGTTGATGAGTATAATTGGATTCAATTGTTTGTCTGCTAAGTTAAAAAGATTGGTTTTTTTTGTTAATCTTTTGATGATTTGATGTAGATCTGATTGTGTGGAAAAAGTAACTTCTCTGCCTGTTTTATATATTGTGAAGATCATGGTAATGTGGGTAAAAGTTTTGTAATTTTTTCCAATTTTTTTTCAGAATGTGGGTTCTTTTGATGGTTTTTATGTTTTATTATGATTAATTGGTTAATTGAAATTTGCAGACACACTGAGTTAGAGGCTGAGAGATTTGGGGCTGGTGTCACAGCTGAGTCTCACAGTTTTTGTGATGCTTTGTCCAAAACGTAGTATCCTGTTCATTGTCTATTCTGTTAGGTTTGGTTGTCTATTCTGTTAGGTTTACTTTATTAGATCTTTGATTTTTTTCCATGATCTTTATTCGACTGACCCTGTTCTTGCTGTTATTCTTATGACTATTTGTTGATGAGTATAATTGGATTCAATTGCTTGTCTGCAAAGTTAAAAAGATTGGTTTTTTATGTTAATCTTTTGATGATTTGATGTAGATCTGATTGTGTGGAAAAAGTAATTTCTGTGCCTGTTTTATAGATTGTGAAGATCATGGTAATGTGGGTAAAATTTTTGTAATTTTTTCCATTTTTTTTTTCAGAATGTGGGTCATTTTGATGGTTTTTATGTTTTATTATGGTTAATTGGTTAATTGAAATTTGCAGACATGCTGAGTTAGAGGCTGAGAGGTTTGGGGCTAGTGTCACAGCTGAGGCTCAGAGTATTTGTGATGCTTTGTCCAAAACGTAATATCCTGTTCATTGTCTATTCTGTTAAGTTTTGTTGTCTATTCTGTTAGGTTTGGTTTACTATTTTTTTTTGGTTGATTTAATTTTGCTTTTGTAGGCTATTTTTCTTGTTTGTAGAAAAGAATAGCTTTTTACAGTTTAAACATTTTATGTGTATATTTCTTGTGATTGCTATTGAAATGCTGGTGTTGTTGTGAAATCGACTTGTCAGTGTGGCAAAGCTTGTCTTTTCAGAGTAAAGATTACTGATGTACACAAAATTCTTTTGCCAAATTCCTAATTTCTCTCTTTGTGCTTGAGATTATATACAAGAGTTTTCACGATAAATATGTTTTTGTTGTAATCTTTAGTCTTCTACATTTCTGATAAATTATGCACTTCTTCAAAGATTGATGTTTTAGGCCTGTGATTGTAGGTCTTCATTATTTTGCGTTACACTAAGTTCAATTGTTGCATTTGTGGGAATGTTACCTATCTGGACCTCAAGGCTTCTTGTTAAAAGATCTTTAGGAAAACTGTGGTCTTCTTCTGCAGTGGAAGCTCTATGTACTCATGCACTTCAGGTAAAAGTTCTATTTCTTCATTACAAGGTATTTTAACCTGCACTACATCATGGGGCTAGAATTTCATTATCAGAAACGTGACCTGAATATTTATTTTTCTGATACTGCAGTTTTAGATCTTTTTGCTTCTTCCTGATGCAACCATGCATTTTTTTTTACATTACTGATTTGTGTATGAAATGCACATGGTTAGAAGTTGGCAAGTAGTCGTCTAGCCATATGCAAATTGTAATTTTTTTCTGCCAATTACACTCTATCCGAGTTTTGTATTTGATTTAGTCTTCTTTTCCTATTACGAAACTTGGATTGTCAGCTCTAAATGAATTTGGTTTCTTTAGACACTGCATGTGCATTTGCTATGGAGTAGAGGAATAGCTTATTGCTTTGATCTCTTGTTGGTTTTAGTCATTACTTCTACCCAAATGGTTTCCTATAATTAATCTTTTGTTTGGTAACCTTTTTATTTTCAGTACCATTCAATGAGGAATGTGCTCTTTATGGCAATGACATAATTCAAAGAGGTATAGTTGTGCTTATCCTACTTTCTTATTTTATATCCATTGTACTGGTGCTTATGAAGATGGAAGAAAGTGTTCAAAAATGCTAAATAAATTTGTTCTTTATTCGTAGGAATGCATAATTCATTATTTTTGTCTCCATTCTCAAATAAATTTTACCATCCAACAACAATCCTTTGCTTTAGCTTTCAGAAACTCTAGATTGAGACTTCCTAAGGGAAAAGAGAAACCAGTTCGCATTTCCGTTTGGTCTGGATGATCACTGGGTGCTTTGCATCATTCTGAGGAGGTAAAGCAATGTATTTTTTCTTCATTCAAGGATTTCCACTGTTGAAGTGTTACAACATAATATAGATTCATAACCTTTACCAAAAGGAAATATACTTGTTGGTGCCAATAAGATTCTTCTAAATTCCATTTGACAAACACAATACTCTCTTTATGTCCTGTTTCTGAACATCTATATTTTTTGTTAGATTATCTTGTTTTCGGTGCTTTTGATGTTTTGCTTTGTTGTTGACATGATATTGGTTTTAAGGCAACCCATCATATAAGATGATTTTGAATGACATAAACAAGCCCAACTATAGTATTCGACCAGATGAAGTTATACAGTTAAGTGGAAAAACTGATTTTTTTTTCAAAGCCCCATTTATAGGTATCAAATGTTACTACAGATTCTTTCAACATTTCGAAGGATTCTACTATGCTCTTTGTTAAAGGAATAATTGAGTTTCTTTTAGAATGATCTTTTTTTTAACCTACTCTTTTTGGTGTTCAGTTTAATTCTGTTTGCTCTACATAGGCACCCTTGACATAGGCAGACAATTGTCAGCACTCCAGCCGGGTCGTTGGTTTGAATCATGCTTAAACTTATATTACAGGGTGTGCCAAAGTGTATTATACAATGAGAGTAGAATATTGTATGTTCATAAGGGCTTGTGGCTTTAATGGAAGCATTTAGGTTGGATTTATGTTGTTGATTTGGTTTTCTGATTAAAGCATAGTGTCTTACATTGAGGACTTGGAGAAAGAGTAATATAACAACCTCAATGGGTTGAATAGCTTTTCCCTTGTTATGAGATACTTATATCGAATGGTAGCCATCCAGTTTTTGTCTCTGTTCAATTATATCACAAAAATAACAATAACCATTTTTGCAAAATAGCAGAATATTCTTCTGGTAATTTTTAATTGCAGAATCATATTCTATCTAAATGATAAGTGCTATCATTCTCTCTCTCTACTCTTCCAAATGGATGCAGATTTCTTATCCTATCAAATTAGTTCTCACAATATGAGCAGGGCAAAATACATAATGGGTACTGTGAATGCTTTGCAATCAAAACCTAACGGTGGTGTGCAATAGCTTGCTGGTCTTCGTACATTCAATCTTGAAGAAGCAGTTGATGCACTTGCTACTTTACCTGGAGTTGGTCCCAAGGTGGCGGCATGCATTGCTCTCTTCGCTCTAGATCAACACCATGCTATTCCTGTGAATACACATGTGTGGAGGTGAGCCCTTAAGATTGGATTTTGAAGTGCCCATAATAAACTGACACAAACATGTTCAGCCATAGCTTATCTACATTATCTTGGATGATGAGAATCTCTAATGTTCTCAATACTTTCTGATAATCATAAAATCTGAAAAGATGTTCTGTGATGTCAAATTGCTCAAACTTTTTTGACAAGCAAAGTTTATGTGATATGCCACATTTTCTTAGTGGTTTTTTTTCCAGTACCATTTTCCTGCTTATTTACTTTCCTTATTGAAAAGCTTCAAACAGAAAAATTAAACTATAACATTCCTTTTCTGTAAGCTGGTTTTAGTAGATCACAAGGTTTGAAGCAAACCTAATCAATGCTCTCCAAGTACATAAACCAATTTGTTGTTGGTTGTCCATTCAATATATTAACCAGAGATTTTTAAAAAGGGGCCTAAAATAAAAAGGCGGCCTTGAGGAATAGTTGAGAATCCAAATTGACATATTGGTGATAAGTCTTGCTGTTCCTATTATTATATGCTTGCAAGCTCAAGTAGAGGAAAGAGCAAATCATAAATAATTGAAACAAAGTATGCAATAACTTAATCTAGAATATCTTCCTCTTTTCCTTTTTAACTTTATGCCTGTTGAAAAGAAGAAAAATCACTAGTACAAAAATAGCCTGTCACACCGGTTAAATCTGGATATTTACACCGGTTATTTTAAAAATGAACCTGTGTATATATAGGCGGGGTAAAATGTGCATATTTTTTACACCGGTTTATAAAACCGGTGTAAAATATCTTTGTTACACCGGTTATTTTTAAACCCGGTGTAACATTTTTTAATTTACACCGGTTATTTAATCGGTATAAAAAGTTTAGTTTACACCGGGTTTTCTGTAACCGGTGTAATATATATTTATAGTTACATCGGTTTTTCTTGTACCCGGTGTAATATGTATTTACATTTACATCGGTTTTCTTGTACCCGGTCTAATATGTATTTACATTTACATCGGTTTTTTTATACCTGGTGTAATATGTATTTTTTCTACGAATTAATTTAAATCATGCATTCACAGAACAAAACAAAACAGCCCAAAATACAGAGAGTTTATAAACATACCAATCCAAAATACATATTGAAAACAATGCATTCAACAATTGCTATTAAAAGTAACAAAACTTTTGTACATATATTTACAAATATTGATTTCTAAAGTCAAAAGTATTGCATATACATATATTTACATCTACATATATAATGTCCTAAGAAAATAATGAATCAAATCTATTTCAGTTTGCATCTATCAACGCTTGGAGCTCATGATTCATTACATAATTAGCCCATGCTTGTCGAACAATATTCAAATCTATTTCTGTTAATGCTTTCACGTCTTTTTTGAAGCACTGATACATTCAAAAAAAGTCATTATATTATTAATAATTCACATGCAAAAAAAAGGAATTGAGTAGCAAAATACTATGATAATGAAATAATAAAACAAAACCCAATAACCTTCTTGAAATCCTTCTGCTCTTTTACTCCTCGGAGTATGATCATTCGCATGTACCACATGACATAATACCCATATTCTCAATTTGAGACTTGCCTCTTGTGCTACAATTAAATAATAATGTCATAAAAAAATAACATTGTTTACATTAGAACATTAAGTCGAACAATTGAACAAGCTTACATTTATATCTATCCATTGAATTGTTTTATGCGTCGACGAGTGATCCCCTTCAAGTTGTGACTGATATACCAACGATACACTGTAAAAGACAACATTTAAAAGCTTATAAATAAGAATTAGCAAATAAACATGTGATAATATCAGTAATATAATATTCGAAAAATTATGAAGAAATATAAATACGTGTTCATCAAATTCGTAGCATCATCTCGGGGGCCTGAATGTACTGGATCAAACCAGTACACAATCATATCATGTGGTTTTATTGCCATTAGTATCCAGTGTGCACTGAAAAATAATAATAACATAAAAAATTCCAACTTATCAATGAATAAACCTATTGAAAATGAGGTTAAAAAAGTAAAGCTATTTGAAATTTAATTACTTTAGAAAATACGGCGCTAGGTAGATACTCTTGTTTCCATTCTTCAGGGTAGACACAATGTACTGTATTCTAGATGTTTCTTTATTCCCGAATAGTTGTATATGATCTGGAGATAGGAACCCTATCCCAGTTTGACCCTGTTCTATACATAGTGTATACATTGTCCTACAACATTCATTGACAAATATAAGGACACGCTTGATTAGTTAAACTATACTGCAAATTAGCCAAAAAATAAAATAAAGTTGAAACTTTAAAAATATATACGAACTTAATGAACTTACTTTATGAACACTTGCATGCAATCACCCGTCACCATATCAAACGACAAGAAATCACTGAGGCTCTCATTAGTAAGATATACTAAATACTCATTGCCCACTATTCCTTCCATCATCTTGATTGTGTAGGAAGAATCAGTCGAATGGTGGCTCACCAATATGCACAATTGCAGTAAAGATCCATCGAGTTGAGATAATAATGGATTATCAGTTTCTTGCGGGTGGGCCACCACTTTTGTTTTCTTGGGTTGAGGGGATTTCTTCAACCCTTTAGAACCTTTCGCGTCCGGTACCTTTAAAAAATAACTCAGTAATTAGAGATGTTTATTAATAAATTTATAACAAAAAAACACAAAGAATCATATATAACTACACCTGCAAATCCGGCCAGGTACAAATCTCAACCAATGACCTTGGCCACTCTAACAGATTCCCAAATCCTATCCCAACTGTTGTGGCCTCATCATCTGGAAATGGCAATGGAGCATCATGTTCGATCGAGGTAATGATATTGACCTTCACTCTGTCCCGCATTACCTCTTTCCCGTGATTCATTGATAAATTATACAGCCTCCCGGTAGCTACAAGACGCCTCCCTTTAGTATGATCAATCACAAATAGGCGACATTCTGTTCCGTCCTGTGAATAATAGACAAATATAGTATATATTAATAAATGAGTTAAATGAAATAATTTTAAAAGAAAATAATTATAATTTGTTACCTCGAACTCTCCCAATGAATCTGGGAGTCCAGAACCAGAGCATACCGGTATGTGCTCTGCCACGACTTCTCTACTTATAGTCTCTGGATGCTTTAACTCTTGTTGTTTCAATGATGAATCCATACTAGGAAAACTTGAGACATGTCTCATAGGAAAAACTGGAACTGGTTTGCCCAAAACTCTGTATAGGTTCTTCAGTGCTTCAGACAAGAACCTAATTTCCTCTCTGCATTGAGCGTGACTGTCTACATTCGTAGTACAACCGGACGATGAGGCTCCAAAAACTTGAGACATCCTCATCCGACCCCCAATACCCCTTATGCGATCGGGGTGATCTTTCTTTCCCATAGCAATGACAATAATGTCATTATTTCCCTCTCCAAGGGACTCTCCTTGACTCTCGCGATTGGTCAAATCATCCTGATCAATTGTATCCAACATTATTCTTAATATAATTCACATTATTAAATAATATTAATAGACATTTTACTTAATTGAATAAATTATACTTACAATTGTCATACTAACATCTCTAGCCGCGCCGGTTGAAAAGTCACCATGCTTGTTTTTGTGACCTTCCTTGAAGAGAAGATGACGGGGAATTGGTGACGGGGGAGAAGTTGTTCCACGGGCCTCCTCTTCTGTCATACCGGAGTCAATCTTCCTTTGTATTTTTGCCTCAAATTTGTTATTCATCATCCTTTTTTGCAACTTTGAATATCCACCACGAGACATTGTGTGATGGAGTTTGTTCTTGTTCGAACTCTCTTGGCTAGCAACACGCTTTACCTATTTGTCCAAAAAAAGGAAATAGATATCATTCAAATTGTTAACTTTACATTAAATGAATAAAAAATTGAAAAAATAAATAAATTACCTGCCATTCTTCGGTTAATCGATTGTTGCAGAACATCTCCCCTGTATCCCTACTAAGATACGGATATATAGCACATGGGTCCTCATCCTTTAGGCTTCCAAATATATACCGGTTCAAGGTTGTCTTCCAGCCCCGCCAACGTTCCCTAGCCTAGACTAACCACTTCTTCTTCAGTTTTGGTGTGGACTGAAATTCAAAGGTATTCTGATAAAAAAAAATCTAACATTAGTGAACGTAAATTTAATATAAATTGAAAGAAAATATGTGAAAAAACATTAAAAGGACCATTAATATCTTGCACATACCATTACTTCCTCCCAAATCATGTCCTTTATGTTCGCATCGACTTCAGGCCATGAGTTAAATTGCACAACATTAACTTTACTGCACGCCATTAACGCAATGAAATTAAACCAGTCATTATGTGCTTCTTCAGTCGTAGGCTCACCATTATCATCGAAGAAAATAGGTGTCTTTACTCCTCTTGCCCTCATTTCCAAAATCTCGCGACATTTTGTTCCTTTTCTTCCATAATGTGCATGGGTTTGATCATCGCCATCCCCGGTGCGTGATCGTCGTTTATTAGCCATGAGAAACCTTTTTATTATACAAAATTTAAAAAAAAATTTAAAATGTAAACAAAACAAAAGAAACTACAATTCAACCATACTGAGGATGACCTCATGCAATAACGTAAAACTAACTAGGAATACCATAAGCTAATCATATAATCAAAAGAGTCATGCCTAAAACTTGACTCTTAATAACTAAAGAAATCACAAGTATCCACAGGGAGATTACCAATCAAGTTGGCACTGTATTGGTTGTTCTTTCACAAAATTTTAAATGTAAAAATAAGTTTAGGTACAACTATTTAAAGGGTCAATGATAATTTACCTCTTTACCATCTCATCAATTAATGCAGAAAAAAGTTCCCTAATATCCTGGAAAGTCAGCCATGAACAAACTTATATATTCCTTAATTATATTGCTGGCAGTGATATGCATGTTCTTGATCATATTTATAGGAGAAACTCGTTAATACAAGGCAAAAATATCCCAACTGCATTGCATTATTGCAAGATGCAAATATAGTCAAAACCCCAGGTACAAAGTCTGGATTAATGAATCAAATGATCAAATTCTGATGCTGTAATGTGAAATCCATCCAAGAACACAGATTATACAAGAACACAGATTATAATCGAGCCATTCCCAATCGCATATACAAGAACACAGATTGTAATCCAACTCCATTAAACTATGATGATGACATATATGGGCTGTCACTCTTCAGTAATCCCATGCTTGAGATTGCAACAGCAAACCCTCAAACACTTTTCAATACTCCATTCTTTTCAATCACGTAGCCCTCATTCAATTATCATCCTAAATATGCACAATTCTCAATAGTATTAGCAATTTCACTCGTCTACAACAAACCTTTCTCCATACTTATCAAAATACCAATTTTTTTGTCACATTTACTTATGAATCACAAAGGGCCAAATTTCAGAGAAACCCAACAAATCATTGTTATTAACTTGTATGTTCTACTCCCAAATTTTACATTCTAATCAGCACACAAGTAAAACCCACTAAATAAATAAATTTGCAAGAACAAATTCAGCCCATAACAAACAATAAGAAATAAATAACAATTCCACAACATTTCAAGAGAAAAAAAATTAAGCATCTTAGCTACACGCTTGTTGCTTCGATACTTCTTCCTTCTCGTCGTCAAGAAATATTCGATGCCGGAGCTACATGACTAAGGGATGATATGCTACAACCGGCCATTATAGAGATCCAAAACAGTAGATTGACAGACAAAGCTTCTATTTCGGCTAACACTAAGTAAATTCCAAGTGTAAAAGGCCGAATGTTGACAGTGTTGTTTGGTGAAAATGGAGGTGGAGGCTAATGTACGCTAGGGCTTTTTTGTTTACAAATGGAGGTGGAGGCTAATGTACGCTAGTGATTTTTGTTTAAAATGGAGGTGGAGGTGGAGGTGAAAATGGAGGTGGAGGTGAAATGACGATGGAGAAGGAGGCTAATGTAGAGTTTTGGTAGGAAACTGTATATGGAGACGGGGCCAGGGCTTTTTGTTTAAAAAACACTTACTACACCGGTTAAAATAATAACCGGTTTAAAAAACTCCAAAAGAATGACCTTTCTACGCCGGTTATTCCTATAACCGGTGTATAAAAAGTTCTTTCTACACCGGTTATTTAGTAACCGGTGTAGAAACAAGGTACTTTACACCGGTTGTTATTAACCGGTGTAAAAAGTACTTGTTTCTACACCGGTTGTTTAGTAACCGGTGTAACAAAAACATTTCTACACTGGTTTCGTTTAGTAACCGGTGTAAAATATTTATTTTTTAAATTTGAAATCTACTGTTTTAAGTTAAAATTGTAAAATGCATAAAATTGTAGTTTTAATTCCACAAGAAATAAAAAACATAAGAGTTTTTTTTGTATTTTTTTACCCTTCTATATGCGTACCAATATGCTTTTGTGTGAACTATAATGAATAAGATAAAATCATAGTTACAAGCTTCACTGTGCGTTAAAAAAAACAAAATAGTTTATAGATTAATTTTTGTATATTTTGTTTCTTTATTGTAAAAATTTTTTAAGTTTTGGAGCAATTGGCTCAAAGTTATGCCCTGTTTAATAATAATGCTTTTAAGCGCGCCCTTAATAGAAATTTTCCCTTTATATTCAACCAACTGTCATGCATTACCAAGAAAAAAAATCTGCTTGGTATCCCCTTTAACTAGAGCAAAACTCCTTGTCAAAAACAAGTTTAAATGTATACAACTTTATACCACAATAAATATCGATCACTAATATTAACAAGCCTAAGTATCCATTAACAGATATGATTAAGTTGAGACACCATCGTACATTGAATAAACTTAGTAAAACAATAAAAATAATAACTTACACATTATATCTCACGACAAGGTCTTTCTTTTATTTGACAAAGGATCATCAACCCATATGCCTTCTACGTGATCAGTGCGGAAAATGAATGCATCCATATTGCGGTCCTCTTTAATTGTGCTCAGTGGGGGAAAACCTGATGAGAACGGCGGCACATCGTGATTATTATCAATATCAATTTCATCACCGACATGCAATTTTTTCCCTTGTAGGACAATGGACCATTTTTTGTCAATGGGATCAGAGACATAAAATACTTGTTTTGCCTGGGAAGCAAGTATGAATGGTTCCCCTTTGAAACCTTCCCTATTCAAATCCACTAGCGTAAATCCCAATTCGTCAGTTCGAACGCCATTGTTGTTGTCAACCCATTTGCATTTGAAAATTGGGACTTTGAATTTAACATAGTCAAGCTCCCATATCTCCTCAATCACCCCATAATAAGACATATTGGTATACACTGGATTTCTATCTCTCGAACTAGACACATGTAAAGCCTCAGACACTAATGTGACCCCACTATCTTGCGTTGTGCTCCTGTCATCTTGAGTCTTAGTAGCAAATGAAAATCCATTTATGTCATAGCCCGAATATGATAGCACAACGTGACTGGGCTTATAAGCTAACCATTTTAATGTCTCTGTAACAGTTTGGTCCCCAACAGCAGCACTGAACCAATTCACAAATGTTCGGTTGTGTTCATTGAGTACGTATCTGTCAGTCCAACCACGATGACTTTCCTTTATTTCACAAATATAAGCATTCACATAAGGCTGTACTTCTTCAGAATTGCGCAAGATATATAGATGCGCATTTTGTAATTCACCAATAGAAGGGGTAAACAACTTACCTGCCAATGTCCATTTTCCTTTGATCCGTCCATCATGGCCAGGCTTAGGTAGTCCAATAGCATTGGTATCGGACAAGTACCCAGTGCAAAACTCAATAACCTCTTTAGCTATGTACCTTTCAACAATGCTTGCATAAGGACGATAGCGATTTTTCACATAACCCTTGAAAACTTTCATATATCGCTCAAATGGATACATCCAGTGCAAATATACATGCCCACAAATCTTTATCTCCCTAACCAAATGAACCACCAAGTGCACCATAATGTCAAAAAATGCAGGTGGAAAATACATCTCAAGTTGGCACAAAACTACGACAATTTCATCTTGTAGCTCATCAAGTCTATCACGATCAACTACCTTGCTAATATCGCATTAAAAAAGAAACAAAGTCTAGTTATGCTATATCTGACATGTTTTGGCAAGATAGATCGAATAGCAATAGGTAAGAACTGTTGCATCAACACATGACAGTCATGGAATTTCAATCCAACCAACTTTAAATCTCCCATCGAAACAAGTCGACTTACATTTGAAGAATATCCTGATGGGACCTTAATGCTCTTGAGACTCTCACACAAACTCTTTTTCTCTTTCCATGACAATGTATAACAAACGGGAGGCAAGTACGTGCGCTGTACTCGAATCATAGTTGCTAAATTCGCCCTAATACCCATATCAACCAAATCAAGTCTCGCTTTATAACCATCTTTTGTTTTTCCAGGTATATTCAAACTAGTACCCAACAAACTGTCACATATATTTTTTTCAATATGCATCACATCGAGACAGTGTCTAACATCTAGAGTTTCCCAATATGGAAGATCAAAAAAGATTGATTTTTTCTTCCAACGGCTTTTATCATTATTGCGAAACTTTTTATGTTTTCCAAATTCCACATTGATATCCTTCACACGATCATGAACAGCCTTCCCACTCAAGGCAATTGGAGCACATCTGAACTCCTATTTCCCATTGAAAGATCTTTTCATTCGACGATATGAATGGGAATCAGGAAGAAATCTACGATGTCCAAGATAGACCGTCTTGCTACCATGTACAAGCTGACAAGAATCTTTGTTCTCTTCACATATAGGACATGCTTGGTGTCCTTTAACAGAAAATTCAGATATATTACCATATGCAGGAAAGTCATTTATGGTACAGAATATCATGGCACGCAATGTGAATGACTCCTGACGATGAGCATCAAACATCAACTCCCCTTCATCCCACAACTTCTTCAAGTCTTCAATTAAGGGGGCTAAAAAAATATCTATGTCATTTCCTGGTTGGCGTGGACCTGAAATTATTAATGACATCAAAATATACTTGCGTTTCATACACAAGTAAGGAGGTAGATTGTAAATAACCAACATTTAGGCCAAGAGCTATGTGCACTACTTAGACAACCATAAGGATTCATCCCATCCGTACACAATCCTAATCTCAGATTTCTTGCATCTCTACCAAATAAGGGGTAAACCGAATCAATCTTTTTCCACTGATCAGAATCTGCAGGATGCCTTATCATCTTGTCCTCTGGAGAAATATTTCGATTTGCATACCATGTCAAATTTTTAGCATCTCCAGAAGTGGCAAACAATCGCTTGAATCTCGGTATTATAGGGAGATACCATAACACTTTCACCAGTGATGATTTCTTCTTCGCATCTATATAATCTTCAACGCCATCACCAATTTGCTTCTTTTTTATATGAGAAACCTGACATTTGGACAATACAACGAATCTTTGTATTCATTCCTATATAGTATGCAATCGTTTGGGCAAGCATCTATTTTCTTATACTCCATACCCATAGGACACAATATTTTTTTACCCTCATAAATGCGATTCAGAAGTTCATTACCTTCTGGGAGTACATCCTTCAGTAATTTCAACAGTGCTGTAAAACTAGTATCAGTCCACCCATTTGTCGCTTTCAAATTGTACAGTTTTAAAGTAACCGATAATCGTGTGTACTTAATACACCCAGGATATAGAGGTTTTTCGCTATCATTCAACAAAGAAGCAAGAATATCAGGCTTATCAGCAAAACTATCAACCACATCCTCAACCATATCATCCAATCGATCAGTTTTAATCGCAACATCATCTTCTACCTCATATTTGTCTTGTTTCGATGAATTTTCACTCTCGCCGTGCCATTTCCATATTTTATAAGCATGATCAAATCCCCTCCGATACAAATGGTCTCTTATAGTGTCAGGGTCGTCGAACACCGCAAAATTCTTACAATCCTTACATGGACAATAGATGTACTTGGCATTACTATAAGCAGATTTAATAAAATTCTCAACCTCTTTTTCATACGCAGATGTTGTCCGATCACCAAATATAATATCATCACGATCCATGACTATCGCACCCTTTAAATTATAAAAAAAATAATTATAATAAGTTAACCAACAAAATGAATGCATTAATGATGCTTTCATAATATTACATCATATAAATTAATCAACAAAATCTGTTTCTAATTTTAATTAAAATAGACATTGCTAAAAATATTTACTTCCACAAATTAAATGAAGGACAAAATCATTAATAATTAATAAATTTGTATTATGTAATGTATCAATATAAATCTAAAATATATACACATGAACGCCTAAATAACAAAACTAACATCATTTTAATTGCATTTATTACATATATAAAGCTTATATATTGAAATCTACAATTTTACAACTGATTTACAAAAAATGAAATGCAGATCCAAATATATATGAGTCAATGCTTTGACGAATGAGAAGTAAAATCATATAAAAGAAATCAGTTTATATATAACAAGCTAACCTGAGTTGCATGAACATAAGTTAATTTGTAGCTTCTGATTTGGCCTTCAAAAAGATTTCGTGTGCAGCTTTTTGAAAAAAATTCGTTGTTCTTCGCGACAAGGATAAACTTACTGAAGCTGGAGCAGAAGGAAAAATGAATGGTTATTTTTACACTTGTTATTTACACCGGTTAACCAAAACACCGCTGTAATAGTAAAATATTTACACCGATTATAAGAAAACCGGTGTTATAGATAAACTATTTACACCGGTTATAAGATAACCAGTGTAATAGATACACTATTTACACCGGTTATCTTACAACCAATGTAAATAGTTTATCTATTACACCGGTTTAAATAATAACTGGTGTAAGTTGTTCTAATTCTTGTTTAATATTACGATAATGCCACCGCATTTTTATAAATTACACCGGATTATGTTTAACCGCTTTAAAAAGGGAGGTTTAAAAAAGCTATTTTGTAGTAGTGAATGTTGCATTTGATAAAGGATATCAAGAATATTTATTGAAATGTAAAACTCCATTATTGCTCCAAATGCACATCCTTTAACGATTTATTACCTTTTACGTATTGAGTGTTACTTTAATTGCAATGTTTTATTATTGGTTGAGGAAGATTGCAACACAACACCTCATCCCTGAGCTTTCTGGCACTCGTCTTACACCAAAGCTTTGCAGTCGTGTGGCAGATGCTTTTGTGAGAAAATATGGGAAATATGCAGGTTGTGCACAAACTCTACTTTTCATTGCCGAATTACCTTCACAGAAAGCAATCCTGCCTTCTAAAGTTGCTAGATCAAAAGAGAGGAAGAAGGGGCTGCAGAAAGTTGATAGTGTTACTTGAAAATGAGAAAGGTTCTGCATGTTATTCTTGTTCAACATTTGGAGTTATTCATGGAGATCCTGCTGAAGCGCATTCATATAGGTCATTAAAGTTGTTTGTGGCTTGTTCTTTTTAGACTACAAGAAAATAACAAATACCAAATGTTTCTTACAATTGCTAAACATCATTTGTAGCATTACAGGTACTGTAAGCAACAATGAGGAGCAGAACATGTACCAATCAGTTGTAGCTAGATTCCAATTATATCATATCTGGAGGACAGAGATTTTCTCTTTGAAGAGTATGTGCAGTAGAATGATACTAATTATTTCTACCCCTTACTACATTATCCAAAGACTGCGATGTTGAACCTGTTTGCTTGTATTCTGCTTTTCTTGTAACATCTTTCATTTCTCATCAAGCAATGGTTTATTTCTCGCACATGCTATGTATAAACCTCAGTACTGTAGTTACGCAAATGTTTCTACAAGTTCTCTAATTTCTTTTACACTGATGTCCAGTTCCAATGAGCTGAACTAACCATTGTTGTTTCTTTGAGCAGTGTAGTTATTAAAGTAATTAGATTACCTTAATGTTCTTTCTGTTCATTACGGTTATGTAGTTGCTGTGCAACCTGATGTTTTGTGGTACTGCTTGTCGAGCTTTTGTATGCTCATATTTTTCTTGCATGTAATTCTTCAAGGCAACAAGTTTGGACATTTCTATGTATTGAATTCATTTATGATATGCTGGTAATAACAAATCATCTATTCTATATATGGAAACAATGTATGTGCTTCATGTGTGTGTGTGTGTGTGTTTCTACGCCCTTGAATTCTCCTAAGCCCTATATGAACATTTTCAACTGAAGATTCAGTTGCTCATCCTCATACACATTCTGCATCAATCAATATGGCTTTGGGAATGCCTGGAAACGGATCCTCATGAAATCGTTTGTATGACCAAGGGATAGAGCATTTCATCTTTCCTATACAAGCCTGGGAAAATCATACGAAGAAAAGAAACTTGGGTTAGACAAAGTAAATTGGGTTTAGATCCATACCATGGACCATTGAGTCATACATCAACTCAAATAAATTCCAAAACTAGATTTTTTTTTCTAGATTTGTTAGGAAGAAACCCTTACCTCTTCCATGACTGTTATTGAATTGGAACTCTGACAACTCCTAATAGCATGGCTTCCACAGATACCCAAAGGGGTTCCATATCTCGCAAACAAGATTTTCGCAAACAAGATTTTCAAAATCCCAAGTTTCACTCCTCCTAGATATTTACCACCATTAGTATTTTCATGTTTAATGCTCTTGGTGACTTTTCTAGCCATTAATGTTTTTCGAATTTGCCATTTGCCAAATCTATTACTTTCCTAATTTTTTTCCCAATGCAAAATATATTACTCTCCTAATTTGTCCCGTTGTTTGTCTCTCTTAAATTTGATTTTTTTTATAAACGCGCTCTTTCAAAATTCATGTGTAATAAAAAATATATAATTTTTTTTATACTTTTATGACAATCCATACAAAATAACAATACTTATATCAGAAAATGTTTAACTAAAAAACATCACATTTGGTGTTTTTGTAGTTTATCTTAACAATTATTTTTACTAATTAAATGGTAAAACTTGATTCTTTTCATAATCTGAATTTGATGTATAATTTGAATATTATCCTTTATTTTTTATATGCTAATAGATTCATTTTCGTATTTTGGATTCATTAATTCACCAAAATTCCAATTATTCAACTTCAAATAAAATAGAAATTTTTCAAAACATTTAAAAGTGAATTGGAACACTGTTTGGAGGACTTTGTCCATTTTGAGAACCTTTGCTAGCATTTTATGTTGAGTGAGTGGAGAGAAAATTTTATTGATGTATTACAGTTGGATTAATCTTTATTATATACTTAAAGTGTAACATAATAAGAAATTAAAGACCATAGATATCCAAAGTTAAATGTATGAAATATATGTAAATGTGTATAGAGATATCCAAGTTTGAATGTGTGAAATATATGTAACTATGTATACTGTGTAAAAATTTTGGTAAATATATATAGTGTGCAAAAATGCATATAGCATGTGTAAAAATGTATAATATGTGAAACTATATATAGTATATGTAAAAATTTATACGCCTGAAAATATGTATAGTGTGTAAAATTTGTAAGGATTGTTATTCAGTGTATGGATTCTTTACAATACAGAAAATCTGCAGTTTTTTTGGAATTAGAATCTGGGATTTCATGTAAATCAGCAGACTTTGAGTACCTTGAATCTCAAATTCGTAACACTGAAATAGTTGGAATGTTTACTGTTAAAGTTGAAATATATATATTTAAATGTATTCTGCCATTTTAAATGTTTATTTTTTAAAAATTAAAATGTATACTTCAATGTATTCTACCATTTTAATGGGCACAACCTTTTACATACTTCACAATAAAAAATGAACTTGTTAATACCTTCTAATGTCTACTTTGAACAATTAGTGCTCATAGTTTATTTTTAAAATATAATTAATTGTCATTTCAATTTAAAAATATTTATAATTAGTTAAATTAAACACCAAACTTAAAAATTAATAATACTTTTATTTCAAACTAATAAATTAATGCCTTCATAAATGTACTTACTACATTTATTTATACATACTATATATTTTTTCATTCACCATATATATTTACACATTTTATATATTACATTATGCATTTTTATGCCTACTACGCACTTTTTTACATTATACATATATTTACATATGCAACATAACTATACATTATTTTAGCGTGTTATATATATTTACACATAGTACAGAGATTTGTACACACTATACATAATTATACATATTCTACAGAATTTCACACACTTTACATATTTATACCTAAGTTATACTACTCAATTTTTCAAACAATACATATACTTATACGTATTACACATATTTTCACACGTTATACTTATTTATACTATATATGTATTACACGTATTTCCACACGTTACACTTATTTATACTAGCTACATATATTTTCACTGCGTACTATATATATTTACACATACTTCATTCATTATACATATGTATATGTACCACACATATTTTCACACTCTATACCTATTTATAATTACTACACGCATTTATACATATATTATACATATGTTTGCACAGTGTACACATTTATACATTCCTCACCGATTATATACATTTATATATACTATGCATGTTTTCAAACACTAAACATATTTACACATACATTACACATTATAACACAATATTTTTTTTTCACGTACTACACATATTTACACATTTACACATACTATACACTTTTTTACACACTGCATATATTTATACATACTACACATACTTTCATACAAACACACACACACACACACACACATATATATATACTTACTATACACAGTGTTACACACTATACATTTTTACACATACTATACACATTTTCACATACTATACATATTTACACATATTTCACGCATTATACATATTTATATATACTATACACATTTTCAAATACTACTCACATTTACACATTTTTACACACTATACATATTTACATGTACTACTCACTTTTGTACATACATTTTCACATACTATACATATAGTATTTTGCAGCCAATTTACACACTGATTTCTTGTGAATCAGTAGTATTGTTTTTGGTTTGTTAATTATGTTATTAATTTGCCTAAATAAGGTTATTCACTAATTGATTAATTCTGATGTTTAATTTTTATTTTATACATTTTTAGTTGAGTTTTGTTTGAAATTTAAATTGAAATTAGAATTAGAATGAATTGTTTGTCATTGGTGTTTCTATATGTTAATTATGAATAGCTATATTACCTTTGATATACCTTGCTTCAAAAAAATATTGCTATATGTTGGTAACACAAAAAATGGAAAAACTTCTTTTTGGAAGATAATTTTTTTGTATATAGAAGAGATAATAGGTTATTTGCATGTGTTTTACATGTTCTCTTGTCATGTGCATAATTTGGTTTAGAGTCACTAATTGTTCCATATAAGGGGCACTATTTATACTCAAAGCAACAATGTAGCAATTTTTATTGGTAAATTTTTTAAATTTCTTCTAAACTAAATTACATATTTATGATAATTTACTTCATAATATTACTTTAAATTCCTTTTTTTTTATTGAAAAATATAAGTTAAAACTGTACTAATTGACATAAAATAACATATGTTATATTTATTCATAATTGATATCAACCTATTGTGCAAAGGAATATATTGTGAATCACAAAACATCAGCCTTCAAATGGCTCGCAATAGTTGGATTATGACACACTTTTGAGTGTAAAATGAAAATGTGTCATTAAAAACATGCTTGAAGAAGATGACCTGATCCTTTTCGGAATAGTGGACAGCAAACTAGAAAATATTCTCTTGAAAGTGAAGACTTAAAAAAAACACTTTAAAAAAACACCAACGTATACAGATATTCACTTCACAAGGAACCATTGGTGGAATAAGTCTAGAAGCATATATGAAAAAGTGATATCATTCAATGTCAAAATGTGTAGTTACCTATCCATTTCACTTTTAGTTTTTACGATGGCTATGATATTCTTAATATGAATACATTGTATAACGTTTATTAATGCATATTTTTACCAATTGAAATAATGTTATGAACAAAAGTATTTGGTACTATTCTAATCATAATTTTAAATTTCTGTAGTTAAATATTAGTTGCATTCTTAATTATTGTGATGGTTGAATGATCGATATTAAATACATTAATAATGGAATTCAAATTTTATAAATAGTATTCCATTTAACCGTTTAAATATTAAATATCTTCCACTAATAAATACTAAGTAAAAAACTTAAATGGTCTTATGATGTAAATTGTTTGACGATGACACATGTATAATTTGTATTAAATAAGTAATTTAATTAAATAAAATAACCAATTCAATGCATATTTTAGTGTGAGTGACGGAATTGTGTCATTCTAAATGTAAGTAATGAAAACATTTTTCATAATATTGTGAAAGACAATTCTTTTTGGAATTTTCCAATGAAATAACAAAATAGTCAAATGACATTTAAAAAAACATAAAATTAAAATGATTAAGAGTTTCTTTAAGCTAAAATTGTGTATTCGTAATAATGGTTGATAAATTCACCAAATATGTAGTATATGTAGAAGGAGCACCTTCTAATGGGAGCCTCAGAGATCTTAACGGCTAGTAGGAGCACCTTCTATGGCAGCTAATCCAGCTGACATGAAGATGAACTGAAATTGAAGTGGAAGGCTCAATCTCCCTCAGATCTGATCAAACTCGCAACTCAGCCTGGATCGGACCACCTACTTCACTCTCTCAAGCTACTGTTCAACCTTCTACTGTTCACAACCTATTGAAGCTGTCTTTATTGCTGCTCGAAACTCGACCCTAGTAGGAAAATGAAGCCTTAGTTGATGACATTCGAGACACCCCTACTCGGAGCTGAGGAATCCACATGCTGAAAGTTATTGAAGCTCAAAACCAGCCCAGAGGTAATGTTTCTTGGCTGTACGGAACACTTACTTGGTGACAGTGAGATTAGACTCATATGTGGTTAGATTTGTGCTTATGGAATGGAAATATTCTTGTCTTGATGACTGTGAGTTTAATTTTGTGAATTCTGGACTTGAATCGTGCCTTGGAATGAAATAATCCTATCTGAACATTGACTTGGTGAATGGGAGCTTATGAATCGGAAATAACCCTGCCTTGATGGCTGTGAAAAAAATTCATTGATTTGGTGATTGTGAGTTTAGATTCATATGTGGTCAGATTTGCGAATTTATGGAATTGAATCTTGCTTATGGAATGTGGAAATAATACTGTCTTGCTGACGACTATGGACTCAATGCTGAAGATTGTTCAACTGGATTTTGGTAAATCATTCATGTAATTGGTAATCATCCCTGCTTTCAATTGATGACCTGAAATTGGTCCACTTTATGGTGTGCCTCACTGAGCTTAAATGTTCTATGTATAGTCTTGAAGGTGAGTGGCACATCTTGGTTTGCTTATGGAATTTCTTCGAGAATACAATTTTCGCATGGACTTGATGAAGGGGAACCTCTGATTATTGAAGGAGAGTCCCCCGTCGTTCCCTTTGCTTATGGAATTTGGTTCATGTTCTTGGTAAAACATCCATGTAATTGCCTTGGGAGTTTATTGGCTTAAATCTGGTAAATTTTTGTGTTGTGCCACAATAAGATGACAACATGGTATGTGAAGCACACGCTTTTGGTTATTTTCTTTAACTTGTAATCTGTGACTTTGGGCTGCCTCGGTGAAAATGAAAACAGGGAAATTTGATGCACGCAAGGCAAAGGCTCCGTCCATCGGAACTCTGTCCTTCATGGTAGTATTACTCACTAAAGTGGGTAGTATTATTCATATACTTCCAAGAGGGAATTAGAGCATTGATACTTTGGCAATCACTAAAGTGGCTTTTCTATAATTCCCTGCTCTAGATCATAGGATGCTTCATTTAATGGAGTAGTTCTCCAAATGTATGGTTCATATGCTTGTAACAGTGCGATCGGGTATATCCGGTACCGTATTTTGCTTATTATGGTATAAACTTTTCCTTTTTCCTAAAAAAAAAACAACATTCACTAGAAAAAAAATGTAATATGTGTAAAAATGTATAGTATATGTAATATGTGATATGTATAATGTTCAGAAATACGTGGTGTGTGAAAATGTGTGTACTACATATAAATATGTATAATGTGTGAAGTATGTGCAAAAATATGTGCAATATATGTAAAAATTTATAGTGTGTGAAAATATGTATAATATGTGCAAATATATGTTAGTGTGTACAGTGTATACAAATATGTGTAAGTATGTGTACTATGTATAAACATGTATAGTGTGGAAAATGTCTGCAGTATGTGTAAACATGTATAATGTGTGAAAATATATGTAGTATATGTATAAATGTATAAATGTAAACAATGTGTGTAATATGTGTAAATATCTATAGTGTATGAAAATATGTGTGATATGTATAACTACATATAGTGCATAAATTGTGTGTATTATGTGTAAACATATTTGGTTCTGATTTCGATTTTGATTACATTTTTTTCAATTTAGATCCTAATTTTAATTTGCATGTTTTCATAAATTAAGTTATTTAATTATGATACCACATTCAAATTGATATATTTATAACCTTATATCATTCTCTTTGAAATAATATAATATTTGTTTGTAAATATATAAAAGAATAAAGAAATTGAAAGAAAAATTAAATTACCGATTGATATTCAAATAGAATAATAAAAAAATAAATATATAGAGTTTTGATATAAAGAGAATTAGGAAGGAATATATAAGTGAGAACAAAATGTATTATAATAATAAGGGTATAAGTGTGTGTACAAGTATGTCTAATATGTATAAGTGTGTGTACAAGTATGTGTAAACATGTGTAATATGAAAATATTTGAATATGTATAAACATGTATAGCGAATGAAGGTTATGCGTAAAATTTTGGAAATATTAATAGTATATGTTAATATATGTACTGTGCGACAAATATTATAATAGACTATATATATATTTAATTTTATTATATCACAATTTTATTTGTTGTGCATATTTCACTGAATAAACAATTATAAGGGGAAATAACTAATTTCTGACAATGTATGAATGATTAAAAAATATTTATAATGTGCGAAATTGTATATGGTATGTGTAATTTATGTAGTGTTGAAGATATGTGCAAAATGTGTACAAATTTATAGTTTGAAAATAAGTATTATATATGCAAATATATGGAAGTATTTATAGTGTGGACATATATGTGTAATAAATATAAGTGTTCGAACAAGTATGTCTATTTGTACATATGGAGCACTAATATATATAATGTGTGCAATTGTATATATTATATGTTGTGTTGAAAATATGTGCAAAAGGTGTATATATTTATAGTGTTAAAATAAGTGTGATATGTGCAAATATATATAAAAGTATGTATAGTGTATACGAACGTATAGTGTGTGAAAATGTGTGTTATATGTGTAGATATGTGTAAATATGTATACTGTATGAGAAATATGTGTAATATGTATATGTATGTGTAGTGAGTAAAATATGTGTACAATGTGTAAACATATATAGTGTGTGAAAATATATGCAGTATGTGTATATGTGTTCATATGCATAGTGTATTAAAATGTATGAATTATGTATAAATATATGTAGCATATGAAAAGATGCATATATGTGAACAAATATAGTGTTTTAAAAAATGTGTATTATGTGTAAATATTTATATTGTGGAAAATGTGCATGAATGTATAACATGTGAAAATATGTATAGTATGTATAAATATGCCGAGTATGTGAAATTGTGTGTAGTGTGTATTAATATATTTAGCGTGTAAAAATATGTAGTGTATGAAAATATGTGTAGTATATATAATTATGTATAGTGTGCATTATGAATAAGTGTGTCTACAAGTATGTGTAAATATGTGCGCATATGAAATGTGTTAAAATGTAAGAAGAATGTGCAAATATTTAAAGTGTGTGCAAATGTAAATATTATATGCAATATATGTAGCGTTGAAAATATGTGAAAAATAAGTAAAAAATTATAGTGTGATAAATAATTAAATATATGCCAATATATGAAAATATGTTTAGTATATACATATCTGCGTAGTATGTATAAGCGTGCGTATAAATATGTATAATATGTGTAGTATGTAACACATATACATTGTACTGTGTGCAGATATAAGAAGAATTTGCAAATATTTATAATGTGTGAGAATGTATATAGTATATGTATATACGTAGTGTGCCACTACAAGAAAAAAGGCCTTTGGTGACATACAATATATGGTCACCAAAGAACCAAAAGTGGTCACCAAAAGTGTTTGGTTACCAATTTTTGGTTTGTCACCCTTTTGTCACCAATGCCCAGTCATTCGGGTGACTGATTTTGTTGTTGGTCACCAAAGGATAATTTTGGTGACCAAAACAAAAACGGTCACCAAAATAGTGACTGAAAAAGTGGTAACTAATTTAGTCACCAAAAGTATCATGTTGGTCACCAAAGTGCCATTTTTGGTGACCAAATGTTGACCAGCATTATGTCGTCAATAAATGAGCTATGGACAAACCGCACGTGACGTGATGTTTGGTGAGCAAAAATATGGTCACTAATGAAGATGAATTAGTGACTAAATATTTGGTCACCAAAGGTCAAACAGTTGTTTTGGTGACTTAAATTGTGGTCACCAAAGAATAATTGGTGACTATATTATAGACAAACATTGGTGATTAGTATAGTAGTCACCAAACGGTGACCAAATATTTGGTCAATAATGGCACTATTCAGCTAAATTAACATTTTTGACTTAACATAATGGCACTATTCAGCTATTCAGCAAGATATTTTTAAAGTTCAAAATCAAAATATGAATTTAAATCAAAATAATGGCACTATTCAGCAAGATATTTTTAACTTTATTGAATATTTGAATGAGTGTGGTTCATAAGCAAGAATAATCACAAAAATATTCAAAATTGTGGTTGATTGAATATTTGAATGAGCATTTTTTTGTACTCTAATAATGATCATAAAAGAAAGCAACTACTCCCAACAAACTTGAATAGTGATGAGAAAGTGATTCTAAGTGAAGTATGTACCAAGAGAAACATAAGCTGGAGGAAAAGATGCATTTAATATTTCCAACTTGTTCATTTCCAGGTTCAGGTTAATTAAGGCACAATTGACCGTTTCAATCAATTATAAACCTCATAATGTAAAACATCAATACTTTTTGCCCCCATAGTGCAAAAAGGGACCTCTCAATATGTATTCATAGTGCAATAATAATCAGTAATGATTCAACTTGTATTTCTCAAAATAGCTCAAGTGGCCAATAATTTTCTGACTGCATGCTAAAACAACATATAACTCAAATTGGTTATTTATATGGATTAAAACTTTTTCCTTCATGATCAAGTTTTTTGAAGTTACAACTTACAGAGTTTTCAAATAGAGATTAAATGTAATGAATACTTTGATATTAACTGTGCTAGATAACTCATCATATAAACTTGTTTGCGAGTTTTGAGAAGTAGTAGCTGCGCAGCATTTCCTCATGAAAGGGCATTTGTTTGACAATAACTTACAGCATCCAAAGAAAATTGAAGGGGAAAGAATCCAAATGAAACAGTGCAAAGAAAACCACATTATTCAACTATGTCACTAGTATAAATTTGAGGGATCAAAGTATAATTTATTGTTAATTTCCCAAAAAAAAGGATTTCAATGTAGAGAGATTCGAACATGTGACCATAGCCTTCATACTTAATAAACTTGCCACTTCACCAACCTCAAAATTAATGTAATGTGTAGCATTTTGTATTTTATTAAGACAATAACTTTTATGAAAATATTTATTTAGTATTCATAATATAGCATATGAGATTCAAACGCCAAACTTTCCCTATATAACACCCAAAAGTTAAATATTTTGCCATTTTAATAGTCACTTATTATTTAATCTACTTAAATTTAAATGATAAACAACAAATTAATGCTATTAATAATTGATGACCACTTTTCTGGTCACCAAAATATTCAAAAGTGATGAAAATCTCCTTTTCTCTATGACCTTTGTTGACCAAAAATATCGTCACTAAACATTTCATATTAGAGACCACTTTTCTGGTCACCAAAGGTTTTGTACCCAAGTTTTATTGACTAACAATTTCTCGTCACCAAAATTTGGTCACCAAAGGGTGTTGATGATAGGCGGGAATGCCTTCCCGCCGTGGCAGTTTTAGTGACCCAAATAGTTGGACGAATTTTTTTTTCTAGTCACCAAAATTTTTTAGTTGTTACGCCGAAATTTTAGTGACTGAAACTTTTTTTGGTCACCAAAAAGGTACTTTTTAGTGACAAAAGGTTTCTGGTCAATTAAAGATCCCTTTCCAGTCACCAAAAGCCTTTTCTTGGTAGTGGGCACATTAATGTGCAAAAATGTGTACAAATTTATAGTGTCAAATAAGTGTAATTATGCAAAATATACGAAAGTGTGTATAAGTGTATACATATATATGTTATGTATAAGTGTGTGTACAAGTATTAGCAACCATGTATCTTATGAAATGTTTAAATATGTATAGACATGTATAGCGAGTGAAGTTATGGGTAGGTTTGTGGAAATATTAACCGTAAATATTAGTACATGTATTGTGCAACAAATATTATATTACTTATATCTATTATATTGAATTAAAAGTATAACGAGAAATAACATAGAATTACAGCGCGCTGGCGCGCAGATTGCCAACCAGTAGACTTCATATGAAGCGTATTGAGTGTCCTTGGGTCCATCATTATTTATGAGAAATTTATAGACAGAAAATTACAATTCAATTATACCAGAATGGATTTTTCTTATCTATTGATAGACTATATGTAATAAAACTCCGCTTGCTTATAAGTAAGTTACCTATCTATAAGTAACCAATCTCAATCTCAAAAAAATGGTGAGGGTTGCGTTAAATTAGTAGCCGTCGTAAAACTTTGACATTCAAAATATGATAAATCATATGAAAAATTATATAACTATAAAATACAATAGCAAAATATGATTCATATAATCAACCCTATATAATAGTATAAAGACTTTGTTTTTACGGGAAAGCCCGCAGCTGCTACCCGAAGGTGCGCACTGGGTGAAGCCCATCCTGTGACCCTAGCCGGCAAAGAACCACAAGAGGTAAACCAGCCTAGGTTGCCCATAGCTGAACGACTCAAACCAGACTTACTTTCAGTGGTTGTAGTGATAGACTAAATTGAACTATTAAAGAAAACTTTAATACAAATTCACATATTGAGGAGTAAAAACAAAATTTTATCATCATTCCTTATGTGAATTTTTACATTTATGGCAATTTTTATGGTGGTAAATTTTTTTGTGTATCATAAAAATTGTTGATTATGTTTTTTTCCTTAAATTTTTTAGTTTGTTTAGTTCTTTGATGAAACAGCTATTTATACTGACCAAAATGAATTAGTCCTGCTAAAGTAGCTAGTACTATAACCTAATCATATTGACCCTGTCAACATTTTGCAACTGATCTCTCTTTGATCAAGAAAATAATTAAAGAAACTACATGAATTTCATTGGACCCTCTCATTTTTTTTTATATGATTGAATGTTTTATCAACTTGTGTATTCGTCTTGTCGATTGTTTGATGATTTATCCAACTCCCAATTATGTTTATTGGCAATTGTAGTTGTACATCATTTTGAATATTCGTCATGGATCATATAACATATTTTCCTTACATCCTTGAATTCTTTTATAATATTGTGTGGTAATTTGTTAGGAATAATCATTACTGAAAATCATCACCCAAATTTCAAATTCTAAGAATATTTGTGTCAAATCACTCAGAATTAGATAGACAATAAAGGAAAGTGTACCTAACTATATATAAGCTTCTAAATTCGAGTAGTTTTGCCTTTCAAATTTACACTATTTCTCCAAAGAATTCTTTTTATTTTCTCTCTAGTAATGAGATGGTAGAGAAATAAGACGAATATAACGCATAATCGGAGAATCATACATAGAAATAAAACACATTGTCTTTTAATATTTCTATTTTAACCAATCATAAGAATGTAAATTATCTTCAAGTCTCTACACTTTAAAACCCTGCGTCCTATTAGAATATTAAAATATATATCTTAAAATTTATGTATTAAAATTTAATTGATCACTTTTAGTTTCATTTAATATTATTTGACAGCATGTAATACATAATTATTTTACATAGAACCCCAACTTCGGATTAATGATCCAACAAACTTTAGATAAGTTGTGTAATTTATTTCTTTATGCTAAAACAAATTCAAAACTTTCCCATTTTCACTTTCTTCTCTCTAAGGTACGTATGCCAAAGTAGACAAATATAAGATCTCACTTTTTTAATATCTAGATCAATTAATGCATTAACAAATGAACATATATAAAAGGGATATATAATTGTGAAATGAGGAGCGATCTTTTGCTATTTATGTAAGATTACGAAGTTGCTTAAATTAAATATGTTTATGTTATAACGTCATTTTCTTTCATGTCTTCATTTTCTTTATTTATTTCCTTTTGGAATTTTGGAGAAGTTATCTAATTGAGGTTGGTTCATGTATGGGCTCCAAATTTCTGTACACCATAATTAATTTTGGGACATATATAATTAATATAAAATTTTCAATTTCTATTGACCTTAGTATTTATTGACAACACTGGCCTGGTCTCTAGGTTAGGAAAACATTAATGCAGAGATATTAATATGGACGACAATGGGGATGAGAAAATTCAATACTATACATTTTATAATTATTTTGTATATTCATGAGATAAATGAGAGGATATTTTACTAAAATAATTTACTGCATAAAAAAGTTTAAATGTTGGATGGAATCACTATTGATTTCTTATAATGATGATAGAGATTAGAATCTACATAATTTGATAATTTTGTTTATGTGAATTTTTATAATTGCCGATTCAGTCATTTATTCATAATTAGTATTAAATTATTAAGTGTGAACATTGGCAAATATAATTGTGCGACCGTCTCCAAAATTTGAAAATTTTATATTTTTTCCTCATAAAAAATTAAATTTTTTTTAAATTTGTAAGAAAACTAGTATTTTATATTTTAAAAGTTAAGATATAACTTCTACTTAATAATGTTTCATAATTTCACTCTTTAATTCTACTCTTTGAATCTGTTTATGGTGCCAGTATTAAGATAAATTGGACGGTGTGCTTGCATCTTTTTCAACACTGACTTGAAAAGTTGTTATCATCAAATTTCCATGAATGATATTGCTACAAAAATTGCATGGTGGTTGCATCTTTTCTAAACTTAATTTAAAAAGTGATTATTATCAAATCTATGTAAATGATGTGTTAGATGAATTAGCTATTGCTTGCATCTTTTTCAAAATTAATTTGAAAAATAGTTACCATTAAATCTACATAAAAAGTAGTCGATTAATGAAAAAAGGTTTTTAAAAACTGAATGTAACTTGTATGAATAGCTAGTGATGTCTTTTTACTTAATCGTAGGTTAACGTTGTTGACTGCTAGTCTACGTTGATCAAACAACAGTTAACAATATTGATCGATCTAGTCAACTTATATGTTAAAAAAATTTTGAGAAAAAGATCTAAACATTGTTATTTCTTAATTTGAGAAATAAAGAAAATAATTTGTCTGAGAAGAAAGTAAAACAATCAAATCATTTAACTTTGAAATGAAAATTGAATCAAAATTACACGCATAAGTGAGTGATAATAGAACTCCATTTAAATGGAGTTACACATGGTCGTACAAACATTGCACTCTGTCATTACTCTAAATTAAATTTGTCTTTCTATTTTCCTATCATTTGTGCAATGGTAGGAGTTTCCCTAAAACACTGAAGAGTGGATATTGATTTAAGATAATTCAACACACATTTTGGATATAGAAAGATAAAAGAACTATCTTCATTTGGTTCTGTCTTTTGTCCAGGAAAGTTCATATAGCATTTGGGGCCTATTCCATTTAAAATGAATGGCTAGAGCTATTAGAGAATCCAACACATGATTTGGACATAAAAAGATAAAAAAGAACATTTTCATTAGATTCTGTCTTTGGTCCCTGGAAGTTCATATAACTATTTTGGGTCTATTTATAATGGTTAGAGCTAAGAGAATCCAACACACAATTTTGTATACCGAAAGACAAAGAACATCTTCATTAGATTCTGTCTTTGGTTTGGGGAAATTCGCGTACAATTTTGGAGTTGGGAGCATGGCCAATCAATGACATGTTGTGAAAGTTGCTAGACAAGTGTCAGATAAAAGTATGCATTGTTATATGATGAAGTAATAAAGGGAATAAAGACATGAGAGTTTGGCACAATTGCCATCACAAGTGTCTAAGAGACTTGGAAGTCAGGAGTTCAATTATTATCTCCAACAAAAATCCTTTCCTATTTATAAACAAATGGGAATAATAGATATTAATTTTGTGTATTGGAAGGTTACATACTTAATTACATTATGAGTTGCAACCATTAAGTCCATCAATAGTCCGTGGTTTGACTACATCGAGAGAATCGGCACTACAACAAAAAAGGTCATTAGCGAGAAAAAACAATAGTCGTTGAAGCATTGAAATTTGTCGCTATATATATGAAATGACGAAATTTCCTCACTAAAATGATTTCATGCAAGACCTGTTGGATAGTTTTCAATATTTGAAATATCAAAGCAATAAATCTGGAAAAGTGAAAATTGTTTGGACGTCGCGACGTGGAGATATTCACGTCGCGACGTCGGGTAAAATCTGGGAAAATTGAGATAAACTCAATTGGCTGAGATTTTGACAGTTTTTTCAGATTTTAATTATCAGTTATTTTGATGTGTCTGAAATCAGACACATGTTTCCAACTGGTTATTAACTGTTGGAAGTTGTTGGAATCCTTTCCAACTAATAACTGGAAAAACAATCTCTACGTAAAAGATTGAAAAGAAAAGAAAAAGGGATAGACATAGAGTAAGAAAGACTTGCAGACTTTCACTCTGAGAAAAAGACTTATTCTTGCCAAACTCTTCCTTTGCCCTGAGTGTATAGAGATATGTATAGTGCAATACGTATTTATTATTACTTCAAATTATCCTAAAGGGTATTTGCTCAGATAATTACTGCACATAAACGAGCAAATATAGTCTAAAGGAAAATGCAGTTACTGCATGATTTGAAGAGTTTTATGTATTCTGCAATTCATTGTAATAGATAGTATTCTATATTTATTGCAATATTCATGTAATAATTAGTTAGATTTCCTTTCCTGTAATAGTTAATCTACCATTGTTGTAATCCTTGAAATTTTTCCCAACAATCTTTAGACTATATTTATAGTAGTACAATGGTAGGAGAAGGAAAGAAAAGGAAAGGAACTTATTTCCAATATTACCAAATTGGAAAGGTTGGATGGAAGCCATGCAAAAGAGGTATCTACAAAAGTTCTACAGGGACTTTTAAGACAAGATAAGGTACATTATACATACATGAGAGGATGTTCAAGTAAGAATTTTCTTGTCTTAACCTCTTTAAATAATGAAATGATAAATGCAAGTATGTGATGAATCAATTTTCTAAAATTGAAACTTTGTTAAAAAGTTCAATCAACATAACTTGCACATTGTGGAAACTATTTTAGTAATGTCTATAATAGAAATTTTGTCCTTAAACATGGATGTAAATGTTTCTTCTTCTTTGAAGAATTTCAATGGAAAATTAAAATTTGAGAAGGAAGAAATGATTATTGAAAATCTTGCTGAATTTCTTTGTGAGAAAAAGAAATGTCATGTGCAGGAAAATAAATTTCCTCAAGTAAAGCAAGAAGAGGATTTTTCAATAAGTACACATTATGGAAAAGTGAAAAAGACCAACTAAAATAGCCTATATAAGGCAAGAGGCCAAGACAAAGTACAAATGTCAATCCAACAAAAGGAAAAATAAGGGAAAGTGTTTTATTGTAATAAGAAGGACATTATAAAAGAATGTCATTTATTGAACAAGAAAGGGTTCAATATGGAAAAATCATCCAAAGATGATTATTAAAATATTTTGTTACAATAATTTCCAATTTACATATTATGAAAAAGTTCCCTTAATAGATTGATAAAAGTTCCACTAAATGTGTATTCAAGAATAATGAATTCTTGAAGAATTTAAAATCCATGAAAGGACAAGTGCCTTAATGCAAGTAATATTGCAATGTAATATTTAAACTATTTGTTTAAATTTACTTATTTGATTTAATCTTATGGCATAATATATTATGTTGTGTGACATTTATAAATGTTGATAAAGCATAATTTTTGCCATATTATAAGAAGAAGAGAAATGAGGAATTTGCATATTTATTAAAATAACAAGGCAAATTATTTTTTTAAAGTTGAAGGAAATCAAATAAGTTGATATGATGCATGTGAGTACATAGCATATATTTATTTTTCAAAAAGTAAAAAGTATTGTGGTACTTTTCTTGATGATTGAAAAAGTTTTGCTATGTTAAATTATTACGTTGTAAAAAGAAGTATTTGAAAAGTTGTAAAATTAATGACTTGAAAATTTACTTCTTAATTTTTGCAATGTACTGTGGACAAATTTGTGTTTGAATAAATATGCTAATTAAAGCATATACCTACTTGCAACTATTTTCTTAAATTGAAAGAAAATAGATTAAATAAATAGAAACTTGTACAAACTTAATTTAATGAGTAAAAGTACTATGTTACTTTTATTAAATGCTTGTACAAGTTGGATATGATTGTCTATTACATTGTTAAAGAGAAGTGATTAAGGTTTTAAGCTTGCAAAGCTAGAAAAACTAAGAAATCAATTTCTAAAGGTACTAATGTAATGCCAAGCAATTGTGATTCCAATTTTTATTACATTTTGAAGGTAGAAGTGATTTGGAAAGTTTTTTAACTTACAAAGTTGGAAAACTAAATCAACCTCTAAAAGCTAAAATGTAATGTGGTCAAACACAAGTTTGCTAAATATGTTTATTACATTTTTAAAGGAAAAATGATTGAAAAGTTTGAAGCTTACAAAGCTGAAAACTTAATCAACTTTTAAATGTTAAAATGTAATGTACATAAACATTTGTGAATTTATGCTTGTTAAAGTATAAAGTTAAATGTTGAGTTAGATTGTGTATATATGTTAGCTAAAACAAGCTAAAACATATTGTGAATACACAATGGTATGTCTAGACACTTTGGTCTAAGACATAAAATGATGTGATTAAATAATTGTGATTCTAACTTCAATACTTTATAGAGTTAAGTATTGAGAGGTTGTGCATTTATGCTAGCTAAAGTGCACAATAATAAGTCTAGACATAATGGTCTAAGACTTTATATGATTAATCACAAATGAAGAAGTACTATGAACTTTGTGAAGTTTAAAAGTAATTGAAAATTTTGGAAAATCCTTAACCAAAAGGATTAATTAAGGATGTGATTATGAACAAATCTAAAGGGATGGAAGTCCATTTTATAAAATCACTAATAGTGGAAACTTCAATCTAACGCTAGTCACAATGTCTAGTCTTAGATTTAATGAATGAAAGTACACTATTATAGTGATTTGAACATTACAAAATATCATCCCAAAAGAGGTGTAATGTTGAGTTATCCACCAAGAGAAAGAGGTTGAACAAAAGGTTATTAACAAGCCTTGGTGCCAAAAATGGTGGAGGCATCAAGAGCTTGCCTATATGAGTGTAAGATTTGTGGCATCTACAAAGTTTAATGGACTTAACTTTGTGATCATCATGAAATGATTAGTGCAAAAGACCATGCAAAATATATGACATTTGGAGTGTTGAATCTATGTGTACAATTTAAAGTGGCTAGTCACATATATGATTGGTTCAAAGTTTCTCTACCAATTAATATGATTAGTTATTGATTTTTGTACTTAAATAGTGGTTCAATCGAAAGACACTATTATTGAAATCATAGATTATCAAGAGTAGTCTGTGACTCTTTTAAAGACTTTTCAAAATATTGAAAATGGTGGAGGATTGTTGGATATTTTTCAATATTTGAAATATCAAAGCAATAAATCTAGAAAAGTGAAAAAATTTTGTACGTCGCGACGTGTAGATATTCACGTCGTGACGTCGGGCAAAATCTGGGAAAATTGAGATAAACTCAATTGGCTGAGATTTTGACAGTTTTTTCAGATTTTAATTATCAGTTATTTTGATGTGTCTGAAATCAGACACATGTTTCCAACTGGTTATTAACTGTTGGAAGTTGTTGGAATCCTTTCCAACTAATAACTGGAAAAACAATCTCTACGTAAAAGATTGAAAAGAAAAGAAAAAGGGATAAACACAGAGTAAGAAAGACTTGCAGACTTTCACCCTGAGAAAAAGACTTATTCTTGCCAAACTCTTCCTTTTCCCTGAGTGTATAGAGATATGTATAGTGCAATACGTATTTCTTATTACTTCAAATTATCCTAAAGGGTATTTGCTCAGATAATTACTGCACAATAAAGGAGCAAATATAGTCTAAAGGAAAATGCAATTACTGCATGATTTGAAGAGTTTTATTTATTCTTCAATTCATTGTAATAGATAGTGTTCTATATTTATTACAATACTCATGTAATAATTAGTTAGATTTCCTTTCCTGTAATAGTTAATCTACCATTGTTGTAATCCTTGAAATTTTCCCAACAAGACCAGCGTCGGGGTTTAGCAAGAAACTAAAATTTTTTCATTGCTATTGAAACGAGCATTTAGTGAGAAAAATTGGGTTCTCGCCATTTTTTTTAACCTTTAGTGTGAAACATTTTCTCGCTATTAGATTAAAAAATTCATCACTATTGAGTGGCAATCCTCGCCAAAGAGTGTAATTTTAGTGAGTAAAAATAGTTTCCTCGTCTTACAAGATGAAAAGATAATTTTACCCTTACTCACAAAAGGTGTTAAAATTCTAACTAAAAGTTACATTTTGTGAGAAATTTTTTTTGTTGTTATTGTCTAGACAGCCTATAATTATTCCTCACTACATAGTAGTATTAGTGAGAAAATATAAAGGTTAAAAATATATTACTAAACATATTAGCGAGAATATTCTTTCCCTCTAAAGGTTTTAAGAGTTTGAAGGTTCATGGATTTACGAGAGAAGTATACTCGCGAATGGTTATGTTTAGTGACAAGAAAATGCTTAGTAAAGCATATTAGTGAAGAAAATTACAATGCTAAAATGGAGTAATAAACAACAATAGACTAATGCATTTCATTCAATAATCAAAAATACAATTACAAAATTGGTATGCTATAGTCAAATAAAACAACTTAACTTTAAAAAAAATATTACCATAGTAATAAATTAAAAGAAAAGAAACCCAAGCACTAGTTCATGGAATCTAAATGCTTCGTTTGCTCTTGAATTTCAGCCATTTTAGCTCCAAAATATAAGCAATTTGCAGCTAACAACTTCACTGTCCAAGTTTTGCCTCCCTATTCACATGATTAGAGATATATTAGTCCCTGTTCTGTTGCAATACCACAACATAAGTTCTAGGTAACAACTGAATGTGACAAAGATAATTTGAGGCGTGATACCAATTGGGAGAACACTTAGATTTAATCAAAAAAATACACATTTACAGCTGAAAATAATGGATTTCGCAATGTGAAACAGTATGTGAACCTGAAAGAAACTCCAAGCTTGTTGTTATAACAAGACAACCCTCCATATTCAATAATTTGAGCTTCTGAAACATTGTAAAGCACAAAGTTAAATCCCACAAATCAATTATCGTCTCTCATGAAATCAAGCTATGTATAGCATACTGTCATAACAGGAAGAAAGTGAAAGAAGAGAGTGACAAAGAAGTAAAATAGATGAAGACAAGCCAGATAAAGTGCATCATTATTTCATCAAACTTTCATATCTAAAAATAATTGAGAAAGACCGGCGATAACCTACATGACCAAGCAACCAAAAAATTGATCCACTGTTACATCATATGCAACATTATCCTCAAATATTTCTAGTAAACACTTGGAAGCCCCAAACCAACAACTAGATAAGAGAAAACAATTGATATTAAACTGCTTTGAAATCCAAAAAAAAACATAGAACCAAACAACATTTGTTCCTATTCGCAGGAACATCATTTCGGTCCGATTGAACAAAATATAAACAATATATAAACAAGAGTACTCAAGAAGTTGTTAATTAATCATTTTTCCCTATTCATAGGAACATCATTTCAGTCCCATTTTGAACTTATAAGCCATTCAAATAGTAAAGAAATCAGTGCACATAGTCCATTGATAAATAAAATGGCACTTCTCCAAAACTATAGTAGGAATATGAGCCTATCAAACTGAAAGCACAAAAAATCCATATCACGAATCAACGATGAAAGTGTACCAAAAAACCAAGAAAAAAATGAAGTAATGTGATAGATTGTATCAATTAATGACTAATAAGGGATCAGCATTTATAGGGAAATGACTAAAGACATGAAAAACATTGAAGTTAGATTCTTGTTCACTCCCCCTAAAATTAGGCTATGAATGACCATAGATTCAATGAATGTCTACATAGATATCATCAACTTATGGCACATGAGTTGTGTTTGAAAAAACATCTGCATAATATATTTATATTAGGTACTTTCTTTATTGTAATTTAAAAAAATGTAAGAAAATAAAATTGTAAACATTCATAGACCAGCTTGCACTTCAATACTTGTTTAATGGTGTTGTAGATTGACAAGAAGACCTCCTTATGAGTGAATACTCCTGCTGGATCAGCCTCTGAAAAAAAGTATTGTTTAATTATATAGTAATCCGTATGATTAATCAATGCAAAATAAGTTCTCACTTATTATGAAAATTAAACTTAGGAAATTATTGAGGAGCAACATGAGTAAAAAAGATGACATTGTCGATCCTTTTTTTCTTTAAAGAAACATATGTTAAATTTTTTGCCACAAAGTTCAAAGGGCAAATTAATTATACAAAGACCTACAAAGCTAAAGAGCCAAAACTTCACTAGCTTACAAAAGAAGGGGGAGAAAAACAAAAGGGGATCAAGATATGTCCAACATCGTATAGAGTTACAAAACTAAATTTCTCTACCGAATCAAAACATGCTATAACAAATAAATGTAGACATTTATCCAATCTCCAAAGATTAATAAACAGCTATGCAACACATAGTAGAAACTACTCAAGTAAATTCAAAAAAGGGATGGTGTCAGAGTATACTTTTGTTCCTTTTTTCTTTTGAAAAAGTTAAGGGTCTGTTTGGTTTCATCAAAATTTATGATTTATTTCACAATTGCAAAATGAGTTGTTTGTTATGTTCAACTTTTTCATCAAAATTTTTAAAACACAAAACAATGCTACAGTAATTATTTTTGCTACAGTAATTTTTATAAATAAAATATTGAATTTGATTTGAATTTTAAATTTTAATAATAAACAATTCTTCCTAACACACTTCCCATCAAAATAAACTAATAAAATACTAATTCAAATTTAAATTTCAAACTTTTATTAATAAAAAAATCTTCTATACAAATCCCAACAAAATAAAATCATTCATTCCAAACACTCTCAAAATATTCTTTTCTCATAACCAATCCCAAGAAAAAAAATTTCATGATATAATCTAAAAATAGCTTGTCCAAACGGAGCCTAAACCTTTTGCCCCCAAAGCCACTTATCATCATAAGAACGCACTCAAGCAACCATTAATATGATAACAACAATGGTTTGAATTAGCAAACAAAGCCACTTGCTTAGCGCATACCAAAATTGAGATTGACATCTAAATAATTTCTCTAAGAATAAAGAAATACTTAAAAATATTTAGGTACCCCATAAGCAATCACAGTCCTTAACTTCTTTTCTCACAGTAAAAATGGGTACAACAATCAAACAAATGTGAAGAACATAAATTTATACTGGTCATATTATGCAAAGGAGCAAAAAATCCAATCGACAAGCATATCCCAAATAAGTATGTTCAATTCCTCTGAAATAAGACTAAAGCAACAAAAAAAAAAAAGTTAATATCCGTATCTAAAAATTCTTGAAATTCAGTTCATTGCCAAGCGAAGGTAAAAGCAATTTTTGTTTGTAAATAAAGAGCAACAGAGCATACATAGAGCTAATTGAAAAGTTACAGAGGCTACAAAGAAAGTTGCAATCAAAACCCTTACTTGGTATCAACCGTGATAGCTCCACAGAGCAAAGAGCTCTACCGTTGACAACCTCCTCTTCCTCAAACTTCTACTCCACCTTGACGTATCAGCCAGATATCATTTCATACAACATCACCCTTAACTGTGTGCCAAACCTTATCCAAACATTCATCATCTACCTTATGAGAGAAAGGTTCATTGTAAAGCATCAATAAAGAAAGGCGCTGGAGGTCATAGTGGCATCTCCAGGGCCCAGCAGTGATGCAAAACTGAAGTAGCTTGACGTATCAGCCGCAAATATTAAGACCTTATTTGGGGTTATGATTCATGCAACATTTCAAATTTCGTTTCATTTCAATGTGAAATCTAATACTCCAGTGACGTAGGAGGAGAAAAACATGTAATCACTCTTTATCTACTTGTGCTTTTTGTTCTGTTTTTCCTCTCTGACAATGGCCATAAAAAATTTTCAATTTATGTTGCAGAGGAGAAGAAGGTTAGGGAAGATGGAGAGGTGGTCTAGAAGGTGGGAGGAAGAGGGAGAGGATAGGGTTAAAAGTTGTGATGACTTTTTTACCCGTGAAAAATAGGTCATCTGACGTGGTTTCATCACTTAACAGATTTTTTAACAGACCCATAAAAAATGACTAAAAAAGTACACTTTTGAAATGTGAGGGACTATTTTATCACGTTTTAAAAGTGAGGGACCAAACAAATTATTGGAATAAATGTGGAGGACTTCTAGGGTCGTTCTCCCCTTACTATCCCGCTCTAATAAAATAACTAAACGGTGTCGTTATCCATTTTCTAGTAACAGTATTTTATTTTGATAATTCTTTTGAAGATTTGATGGATTAAATTTTCATGATTATTTAATTTATAACTTTAAATAAATATTTTAAAATTAATTAAAAGTTCTTGCTTTTCTTTTTTTTTAAGTATAATTCCAAAATTATTCTTACATTATTTTCAAAACCAATGTACTTCATTAAAAAGATATATATATATATATATATATATATATAATATTATGAAATATGTTATTGAGATAGAATAATTATTTTGATCTGGTAATAAAAATAAGATTGATATTAAATCACATATTCGTCTAGATTCAATTGAAAAAAATTTAAAACTTAAGAAGCTCAATAGAATCAATACTTTCAACTTTAGATGAGTTTCACATAAAATAGATTAGTATTGAAATAATATATTAGAAAGGTATTTCATTTGATTGCCCACCTTTTATTAAAACAACATATTACTATTGAAACAAGATACTAAAACAAAAACAATTAATTAGGCTATTTTTTATTAGAATATTCACATTTACCTTCTTTGTGGTAAACATATTAAATATTGATTTTCGTAGTTTTGTTATATTACAATCATTACCCTTAATCTAATTTTCCTAGACAGATCTAGTGAAATTACCAACAAACTCTAAACTTATGAGTTTGAAAAAAAAAAGATAAAAAGAACACAATTACTTATTCACTTAAAATTAAAAAAAATTAAAATGAAAAGAATCCAAATTAATTCTAATTTAATATTGTGAGTTAATGATGCTAATGATGTCTTTGACCAATATTTATTAATTATATTAGTTTATATTTAATATGGTAAAAAAATTAAAATAAAATTAACTACTTATTTATTCAAAAAAAAATGCATAAGGTATTCGACGTTTATGAGTTACTTTTTTTTTTCTCAGAAGCAACAATTCTTTGATACTAATCAAATATTACATCATAGCCAAATTGGCTTAATACATATACAAATCAGCTAACTAGTTAAAAATTTAAATACACTGTTACAATAAGTCAATGTATTACAATAAAATCAAATTATAATAAAATCATTCATGGACCATTATGTCAATTAGGTTGACAACAGTATCAACATGAAAATTAAACAAAGATCGTGAACACTTTCTTTTTCCTTTACTCTTAGGCAATTACATGTAGTAATATATGTATGTTAAATGTATAAAGAAAAATTCATATCAATATCTATATTTTTTTAGATATATTTTGAAATTACTTGTAACAAAAATTTATAAATAACTAAAATCATATATAAATTACAAATAGTAGTATGTCGACATGGTTTCTGAATAAATAAGTGTAGCCTTAGGGACCAAATTGTTATATTAGGGTGTCATAGAAGAATTAATGAAACTTATAAACCATTTAGTTACCCAACTAAAAGTAACTTTTAATTTATTGAGGTAATTCTGTAATTTCACTTAGAGACCCAATTGAAGTAACTTTAAATCTAAGGACCTATTTGAAAATAATTTTAATTTTGTGAGGCTAAAATAGAATAATTAAATCACCAACTCTAAGTATCACAAATAGCTTTTAATGTTTATTTTGTAAAACTTTTGATGGTTTGATTGCTAAGAATCAAGCTATTAAGGATGTTTTCTAAAATTGAAAACATTTAAAGTTGAAGGGTCATAATATGATATGTAAGCTTTTTTTTATACTAATATTACTTCCACTAAAAAATTTGCCTTTTCCAAATGTACTTTAAAAATTGATTGGGAAATTATTTATTAATCACATTTAAGGACCTAATTTAAAATAATTTTAATATTGAGACACCAAATTAAAATAGTGTAGATCTTACACAAAAGTAGCTATAAATTTAGGGTCTAATTGAGATGACTAAAACTATTTAGGCTATTCTGTAATTTTATTTGAATTCAATTGAAAATTTTTAGGGTCACACTTAGATAACTGAAATTTATGTAATTTTGAAAATAACTAAATAAGTTTTGGTCCCACAAAAAAGGTTGGGATTAAAACCAACCAAATATTAGACTGTGGCAAGGTTCAAACTGAAGACCTCAGTTCCAAAATTCATTATTTCACACGTTGTAACTAGACTACAAGATTAACTGAATAATTGTTTGTGAATAATTGTTTGTGTTATAATATTAATGTATTCTATAATTGATCTCATGAAATTATACTTAATATCTTTTGTTTACTTTTTACATGTTATAAAATTTACAATATTCATATATATGAGACTAAACTACCAAAATATATGATAAAATATTAATGAAGGAGCAAAGAAGAGGTATTAAAAAAATAAAAATAAATAAATAAAAAGAATTAATGTATCTTATAATGATTTTCATTAGACTGTATGCTATATTTTTAAGGATGAGTTTCTTCATTGGAAATATTAACACTACTACAAAATGGCGAATTTAAACCGCCCCTTTTAGAGCGGTTAAACATAACCCGCTCTAAATTATAAAAACGCGGTGGCATTATCGTAATATTAAACAAGAATTTGCACTTTTTCGGACTTTCTAGACCGCTTGCACTTGAACCGTGTTAGAAAAGTGAAAATTTTCATTTTCTAACACAGTTAAAAGTTTAACCGTTCTAGAAAACTGAAATTTTTGGTTATTTAGTACGGTTAGCGTGTAACCGGTGTAAATAAGTAGAGTAAAAGGGACCACTCATTTTCGCTTCTGCTCAAACTTCAGTAAGTTTATCCTTCCGGCGAAGAACAACGAATTTTTTACAAAAAGCTACGCACGAACTCTTTTTGAAGGCCAAATCAGAACTGCAGCAAATTATAACAGCCATCTGAGGTAAGCCTGTTAGCCTGTTATATTGATCCATTGCATAATATAAATTTATTAATTATTACTGATTCTGTCCTTCATTGAATTTATGGTAGTAAATATTCATAGCAAAGTCGATTTGCCCCAAATATTCAACAGGGAATTGATGATGGAAGACGAAAAAACTTCTTCCGAAGAAGTAAATATTATATAAGATTCTTTATCTCCAGAATCAATAGAAAGCAAATGACCAACCAGATAACATCAATCTCCATATTGATGATGGACTTGAGTTGAATAAGATACACTTTGAGGAAGGAGAGCTAGATGCCGACCCAGAGATCCAAAAAGAGGTTGTAACTATGCTGAAGATTATGTATCTAAAATTTTTCTAATCTGAAAATGTACTAATCATGTAGAAGTTTTATCAATTACCTTGTTTCTATGTTAGTTAATTCCTAGCATATCAATTACCTTGTTTCTAATCTGAACAATGTATTAGCCTTTATACGTCTATTAATATTGTGATCTTATCATCTTCTCTAAAATGTTTGACTTGTGAGTAGTATAGAATAAGACGAATGAAGCTAATTATTGTAAAAAAGTTACTGAAATTCTAACTGATCGATACATTAGGAAAACGGGTGCTTTCTAAAACGGTTACTTTATAACCGTGTTAGAAACTGCATAGGGCCTGTCGCATTTTTTCAATAAGAAATAGGCAAACGCAAACTTTCTAACACTGTTACACTATAACCGTGTTAGAAACTACAGCATATATAATTTAAAACGGTTTATTTGAAACGATTATTGATAACCCGTTTTAGATAATTGGGAGGTCCGCAAACTTTCTAAAACTGTTACATTATACCCGTCTTACAAAAACTCTTGATGTCAGTTTCTAAAACGGTTAGGGAGACAACCGTTCTAGAAACTGATATCATCTCCTTTTTAAAAACGGTTTCTAACTAACCGTTTTAGAAAACGTACCCATAAAAACCTCACCCAGCATTTTCAGGTCCTGTAGAACAGATCTGGGTATCGATGTGCAACTCTGAAGAAGTAAAAACCGATCGGTGGGCTTATGTAGAAAGATACAACTACTTGCATTAAGTTCTACCCAACTTTGAGAGGTTATATATTCTTTACATTCTTCGATATTGCTTCTCATTTGATAAACCGCATGTCGTCATGACTTTTGTATTTCAGACATTTTTTTGTGGGATTGAAAATTTCGTGTTGATTTGAATAATGATCGATATATGCTTCATAATGTGTTAATATTAATTTGATACATGGATGTAGTGATATATTTCCATAATAAATTGCACATTTATTCACTTATTTGACATAATGTTTGTTCCATTCAATTAAAATACATAATGTTCTTATGAAGTATGCATTCTATTCGGTTGGGTTTCTTATTATAAATCATGTCTTTTTATAATTTACAGTTTACTAAAGTAATGGACCGCAAAGATATACTATTTGGTGATCGGACAACAGATGCTTTTGAACATGAGGTTGAGAAATTTATTGAATTTATTTTTAAGGATGTTAAGTTCGTATATTGCCCGTGTAAAGATTGTAAAAATTTTGCCGTATACGACAACCCTAATACGATACGGGACCATTTATATCGTAGAGGATTTGATCCTGGGTATAAAATTTGGAGATGGCACGGTGAGAGTGGAAGTTCATCAATTCAAGAAAATCATGAAGCACGTGATGATGAACCAATTAAGAAGGATCGATTGGATGACATGATGGATGATGTGGTCGGTGGTTTTGGTGATAAGCCCGAAGTGCTTGCTTCCCTATTAACTGATAGAGAAAAGCCTCTTTATCCTGGGTGTACAAAGTACACACGGTTGTCTGGAGTTTTGAAATTGTACCATCTGAAAGCGGCAAATGGGTGGACTGATACAAGTTTTACAGCTTTATTGAAGTTACTGAAGGACATATTACCGGATGGTAATGAATTGCCGGATCGCATTTATGAGGCTAAAAAAATTATGTGTCCTTTGGGCATGGAGTATAAAAGGATACATGCTTGCCCAAATGATTGCATACTATTCAGAAATGAGTACGAGAAACTACAGGTATGTCCTAAGTGTCAGACATCTCGTTTCAAAAAAACTTTATCTTCTGTCGATGGTCATGCACTGAGAAAAGCTTCTCCAGCAAAAGTATTATGGTATCTCCCTATAATACCGCGATTTAAACGATTGTTGCCAATTCAGAAGATGCTAAAAATTTGACGTGGTATGCAAATCGGATTATTCCCCTGGAAGACAAGATGATAAGGCATCCTGCTGACTCGGATCAGTGGAAAAAGATTGATTCAATGTATCCGTCATTCGGTAGAGAGACAAGAAATTTGAGACTGGGTTTGTGTACAGATGGAATGAATCCTTATGGCAATCTAAGCACCACACATAGCTCTTGGCCAGTGATGTTGGTTGTTTACAATCTACCTCCTTACTTGTGCATGAAACGCAAGTATATACTTATGTCATTAATGATTCCAGGTCCACGGCAGCCAGGAAATGACATAGATGTTTATTTGGCCCCATTAATTGATGATTTGAAAAGGTTGTGGGATGAAGGGGAGTTGATGTTTGATGCATATCGTCAGGAGTCATTCACTTTGCGTGCCATGGTATTCTGTACTATAAATGATTTTCCTGCTTATGGTAATTTATCCGGATTTTCTGTCAAAGGACACAAAGCATGCCCTATATGTCAGGAGGGTACGGATTCCTGCCAGCTTGTGCATGGGAGCAAGACAGTGTATCTTGGGCATCGTAGATTTCTTCCTGATTCTCATCTGTATCGCCGAATGAAAAGAGCTTTTAATTGGAAGCAAATTTCAGGAACGCTCCATCTGCAGTGAGTGGTGAGACTATTTATTCTCGTTTTAAAGACATCAATGTAGAATTCGGCAAACAAAAAAAGTTTGGTGGATAAGAGTTGTTGGAAGAAAAAATCTATCTTTTTTTATCTTCCATATTGGGAGAAACTTGATGTTAGACACTGTCTCGATGTAATGCATATTGAGAAGAACATATGTGATAGTTTGTTGGGTACTCTGTTGAACATACCTGGAAAAACAAAGGATGGTTATAAAGCGAGACTTGATTTAGTCGATATGGGCATACGGGCCTATCTAGCACCTCAGCTTCGAGGACATCGCACGTACCTACCCCCTGCATGTTATACGTTGTCACGTAAAGAGAAACAGAGTTTGTGTAAGAGTAATCATAGCACCAAAGTCCCATCTGGATATTCTTCAAATGTAAGCCGAACTGTTTCGATGAAAGAACTGAAATTTGTTGGATTGAAGTCCCATGACTGTCATGTGTTGATGCAGCAGTTGTTACCTATAGCTATTCGAGCCATCTTGCCAAAACATGTTAGGTATGGTATAACCAGACTTTGTTTATATACCATTTTTGGTTGGTTATGTTGAAAATTCACATATTTGTTTGTTTTTTTTATTTAAAACATGTCAGGATTGCCATAACCAGACTTTGTTTCTTTTTCAATGCGATATGTAGCAAGATTGTTGATCGTGACAGACTTGATGAGTTACAAGATGAAATTGTCGTGGTTTTGTGTCAGCTTGAAATGTATTTTCCACCTACTTTTTTTGACATTATGGTGCACTTGGTGGTTCATTTGGTGAGAGAGATTAAGATATGTGGTCCTGTATATTTGCACTGGATGTATCCATTTGAGCGGTATATGAAAGTTTTCAAAGGTTATGTTAAAAATCGCTATCGTCCAGATGCTAGCATTGTTGAGAGATATATAGATGAGGAGGTTATTGAGTTTTGCACTGGGTATCTGTGTGACACCAATGCTATTGGAATACCTAAATCTCGACATGAAGGAAGGATGAAAGGAAAGGGGACATCGGTTGCCAAGTTGTGTACCCCCATGAATGATGAATTGCAAAATGCACACCTTTACATCCTTCGCAACTCTGAAGAAGTAGTGCCATATGTGACGGCTCATATGAGTCAAATAAAAGAGTGTAATCGGGGATGGACTGACAAAGATGTGCTCAATGAACACAATCGGACCTTTGTCAACTGGTTCAGTAGTACTATTGCTGAGGGGGAAACAGTGTCAGAGACGTTGAGGTGGTTAGCATATAAGCCCAACCATGTTGTGTTATCATATTTGGGCTATGACATAAATGGATTTTCATTTGCTATCAAGAGTCAAGATGCTCATAGTACAACGCAAAATAGTGGGGTTACGTTAGTGTCTGAGGCATTACATGTGGCTAGTTCGAAGGATAAAAATCCAGTATATGCCAATATGTCCTATTATGGGGTGATAGAGGAGATATGGGAGCTTGACTATGTTAAATTTAAAGTACCCGTATTCAAGTGCAAGTGGATTGAGAACAACAATGGCGTTTGAATTGATGAATTGGGATTTACGCTTGTTAACTTGAATCGATAAGGTTTCAAGGGGGAACCATTCATACTTGCATCTCAGGCAAAACAGGTGTTTTATGTCACTAATCCTTGCGATAAAAAATGGTCCGTTGTTCTACAATGAAAGAAACAAAACTTTGGGGTTGAGATTGATAATGATGTGAGTAATGAAGTGCCACCATTTTCCTTAGGTGTACCCACAGTTCGACCTGTTGAAGAGGATCGTAATATGGATGAATTTATTCTTCGTACTGACCATCTGGAAGGCATATGGGTTGACGATCCATTTTCTAAGAAAAGAAAGACAACTTCTTGAAATTTTTTGAATTATAATTTGGCTTGTTAGTAGTTACTCTTTTATGTGTGTATATTTCATAAATGGTAGCGGATATTGGATCTATTGAAAGCGTCCGATTATTTCATTCAGTTGCTTGAAAATTATGAAGATATGTTCAACAAAATTAATTTCCAAAACCCAATTATATATAATGAACTTTATGCAGTTCATTTTTGAATATTTTTCTAATTTTCTCACTTCAAAGCAGGTGAATTACCACTAATTAATACACGTAATTGAGCAGTTATTTTTTCCCTTTCTAGAACGGGTGTTAATTAACCGTTCTAGAAAACTTAAATTTGTAATTATTTAGTACGGTTAGCGTGTAACCGTGTTAGAAAAATGAAATTTTTTCCCTTTCTAAAACGGGTGTCAATTAACCATTCTAGAAAACTGAATTTTTTTACATATTTAGTACGGTCAGCGTGTAACCGTGTTAGAAAATTGAAATTTTTTTACCTTTCTAAAACGGGTGTCAATTAACCGTTCTGGAAAACTGAATTTTTTTACATATTTAGTACGGTATGCGTGTAACCGTGTTAGAAAACTGAAATTTTTTTACCTTTCTAAAACAGGTGTCAATTAACCGTTCTAGAAAACTGAAATTTTTTCACTTATTTAGTACGGTTAGCGTATAACCGTGTTAGAAAACTGAAATTGTTTCCCTATCTAGAACGGGTGTCAATTAACCGTGTTAGATAAGTGACATTTTTTTCCTTTTCTAATACGGCTGTCGAATAACAGTTCTACCTTTTACATATAACCAACTCAAAAATATTTGAAACACTTCTCTGTTTTGATTTGGCGCAAAGAACATCACCGCCAATCACTTCAACTCAGCGCCGTTCGCCAGCCATCCCAACCTTTGCCGGCGCCGTCGCCGTCCCCATCATCGCCTAAGTCTCCGTCGCCGCGTGACCGTGAGAATTTTGCCGCCTTTCGCGCCGTCGCCAATCCCCCGAGGTCACCAAAGAGAGGTGAGTTCGGAATTTGGAAATACGTCATTAATTGGGGTTTTTTTCGATTATGTTGCTGTGGGATAGAAAATTTGTTTCAGTGTTTCGTTTAAGAACAACAAATTAGGGTTTGTGATAAAATGTTATTGTTAATGCTATTTTCAGAGATGGTGGTGTTTAGTACCAAATTTAAGATGGATGTTGTTTTTTGATGCAATTGCAATTGGTGTATTGTGATATATATGTAATGTAATGTAATGTATGCTGGCTGCCCCTGCCCTAATATTGGCTATACCATTTTCTAACAAAACTTGTTTGTTTGTTCGTTTGTGTGATGTTGTTCTGGGAAACACAAGATTAATTGTTTATGGAGATATTATTTGTTTGTTTTTTACATTTTATGACTGTTTGAAGACGTATGTAGATACATTACGTCGAAACTTGTGTTATTTGGATGATTTTTGGAACGTCCAACTCTGGTAGTGCCATATGTTTTGGGTTGATTATGTCGACACTTCACTTATTTGGTTGTTTTTTGCATTTTAGGACTGTTTTAATTGGTATTTAGATACATTACGTTGAAACTTGTGTTATTTGGATGATTTTTGGAACGTTCAACTGTTTTAGGCATGTTTTGGGTTGATTATGTCGATACTTCACTTATTTGGTTGTTTTTTGCAATTTAGGATGGTTTTAAAACGTATTTAGATACATTACGTCGAAACTTGTGTTATTTGGATGATTTTTAGAACGTTCAACTGTTTTAGGCTTGTTTTGGGTTGATTATGTCGACACTTCACTTATTTGGTTGTTTTTTGCATTTTAGGACTGTTTTAAGACGTATTTAGATACATTACGTTGAAACTTGTGTTATTTGGATGATTTTCAGAACGTTCAACTGTTTGAGGCCAGTTTTGGGTTGATTATGTCGACACTTCACTTTTTTGGTTGTTTTTTGCATTTTAGGACTGTTTTAAGACGTATTTAGATACATTACGTCGAAACTTGTGTTATTTGGATGATTTTTGGAACGTTCAACTGTTTTAGGCCTGTTTTGGGTTGATTATGTCGACACTTCACTTATTTGGTTGTTTTTTGCATTTTATGACTGTTTTAAGCCTGTTTTGGGTTCATTACAACGACACTTCACTTATTTCGTTGTTGTTTGCATTTTAGGACTGTTTTAGAACTTCTTCATGTTGATTAAGTGTAAACTTGGGTTATTTGGTTGGTTGTACGAAATATCCAAGTGTTTTATGTTGAAATTAACTAACAACTTTTGGCTGTTCCGAAAACATTACAGTGTAATTTATTCAATGGGACCCAAAAAGCGCTCACGCACTCAGTCCAGAAATGATGAACCACAACAAGAAGATGGTAGGAAAGGGACAATTTGCAAAGAACTGTTGAACATGAGGGCCACGGGGAAAAAAGTACGGATCGAATTTGATAACTACGGCGAACCTTTGAGATCAAGAGCGCGAACCCAATGGATTAGCTTCATTGGATTGATGGCACGAAGTAAAGTAGATATTGTCAAATTCGAAGACTGGCCATCTGTTGAACAGCAGATAAAGGATAACATATGGGAAGAAGTAGTGGTATATGTTTTAGATTTTATTGCCTAAGTTAGAATTGGTTGTTTCAATAAAATAGGTTTTAATTGTTTTGTAGTTATATTTATATTAAGAATGTTATATCGTATTTGGTGTAGGCCACATTTGAATTTCAGCCCACAGAAGAACTAAAATGAAAGTGGTTATCAGCTGCGGGAGAATGTTGGAGGTCTTGAAAATCGAGCCTAAATCGATACATTTCTGGTTCGAAAAAGGGAAAAGACCCATGTGTAGATTACAAGTTTCTCAATAAGGATTCATGGAATTTATTCTGTACTACTCGATCCACTAAAGAATGGCAGGTAATGGAATTCTGTTTTATTTTCATGTATTGTTAATTCAATCTTTAACAAATACACACTTACAATTTTGGTTGCTTTGTTTTTTCAAATAGGTACGGCGCAGTGCTAGTTTAGAGAGCTCCAATCAGAACAAACTCCGCCACACAATGTCTCGTGGTGGATATTCTTTGCTTGCCCACAGATTAAATGCTGAGAAATGGGAGAAGAAAATACAGATGAATATTGAGAAAGGTATGGCCGAGGAGAAGGCATGCGCGACAACTTCACTACCTTCACCAATTCCCCGCCATGTGCTATTTAAAGAAGGGCACAAAAAGAAGAGTGGTGAATACTCGACAGACGAGGCCAGAAATGTTAGCAGTGTTATTGTAAGTATAATTCACCAATTTCCACATTGAACTATATAGTTTTATGTAGTTTATAAAATGTCATTACAAACTGATGAATGTTATTGCGAGTATATTTAGGATGATTTGACGCTGCGCGAAAGTCAATGAGAGACAGTTGTGTCAAGAAAAGAAAACATTCTTGTTGTAGCGATGGGAAAAAAGGATCACCCCGGCCGTATTAGAGGTGTTGGTGGTCGGAAGCGAGTGCAAGAAGTCTTTGGATCCCCAGCCTCTACCAATACTGAGATCAAAAACCCGTCAGCGGAGCTATTGGAATGCAAGGAGGAGCTCCGATTTTGGGCTGACGCGGTCAAAGAAATATTTCAGGCAATGGGTAAGCCAGTTCCAGTTTATAAAAAGGGACGGTGAATCCCCCTGTTAAGTAATCATGCATTACGATAGGAACTCCCAATTCTCTCTAAGGCTGACACGAGCGATACGAGCCACACAGTTGAATCAGTCATGAATCTGAACGCCCAAAAGGATCCGACGCCTGTGACAGTGGGAGATGAAGTCTTGATAGAGCAAGTTGTGAGTTGTTCCAGTTCGTGCAATCCAGATTCACTCGGAGATTTTCAGGTAATGTATTCATTTTTTTTATACACGTGGCTTTAAGAATTATTTTATCCATGTATAATTTATGTTATTATTGAATTTTATCGTAGGACGGAGCTGAAGTTCGACTGTTTGTTAACAATGAACTTAAAGACAGGTGTTTTGTGGCCACCGGCAGAGCGTATACTTTATCACTTCATCATGGAAAAGAGGTAACGGCTGATAAACTGAGAGTCACCATATTGACCTTGCATGTTGCCAATGCTTTGGTACCATTTCCGGACGATGAGGCCACGACAGTGGGGGGAGCAGTCGGACAGATTTTGCTATGGCCTAGATCACTAGTTGAGCTTAGTTCAGGGCTACAAGTTCAGGTTTTAATAAGATCCATAATAGTATTTAATACCTTACAACTGTCAAGCAAGGCAAAATTACACTACAATTTTTTCGCAGGTGCCGAAGAAAGGGAGGAAAGGTTATACTCCCAAAAAGGCAAAGCAAACCCCTAAGCCCCAAACTTCGAAAGATGCCCACACAGAAGAAAAACAAGATGCAATTTCAAAATTGAAGGGCTCTTTACGACAGTTATATGACCTGGTACAAAACCATGCGAATGACATTGTTTACACAATTCAAATGATACCAGAAATTGTGGGCCATGCATATGATCTATATATATCAAATGAGAGCCTAAACAAATTTTATAGGTTCGACAAGGTCACAAGTAATTGCATGCAAGTGTTCATTAAGTACGTTAGAATTTATTGCAATACTTTACATATATATTTTGCAATTTCCATTTTGTTTACACACTCTACAGATTAATGAACTTGACTATTATGTTTGTTTAATGTATTGTGTATAGGGCACTTTATACATTAGCTAATGAACTGGGTCAGACTGAAGTAGGGTTCATATCCCCAGACCATATAGTCAAACTTGGGAATAATGACACGGATAGGGCACAATATATGGCATCAGCCATGAAGAGTAGCAAGAACAGCATCTACCTTGCGCCATATTTTCTAAGGTAATTCAACTTATGGCGAATTAATTTACTGTCAAGCTTATATTGAATTTAGTAATTGATATATATGTTGCATTTTCTTAAACAGTGATCACTGGATGTTAATGGCCATAATGCCACGGGATATGTCTGTTTATTGGTTTGATCCTGTACATTCGGAACCCCGAAACGATGCTAAGTTATTAATGAATACGTAGGTTATATTTGTGATTAACTTTTTAAAATATTATAATATGACATGCATTATTACTTGTTCATACACGTGGAGAGTTGATGCCAGTTTTTGCTTCTTTTTCGTTTTGCAGCTTTGCGAGGTTATATCATTCTATGTGTGAAGAAAGCTCAACCACAGAAACAGAAATTAATTGGATAGAGCTTAAAGTAAACTTCTGTTATTTTGTCAACTTGTTATATATTCGTAAGAAAATTTATTATCTGAAAAAATGATTTTTTTTGTTTGTAGCACAAGAGGTAAATGGGAGATTGGGAGTGTGGATATTATGTCATGTGCTATATGCGAATGATCGCACTCTATCCAGGCATAGATCACTTGAGTCTGACCATGGTATTCGGCTTGTTTTTCAATTTCATTATTAATGGTTGCATGTGTTATTATAATTTTCTTAATATCTCAATCAACTACAATGAACTACTGTTTTTTTAATGTTTTAGCTCTTCAAGAAGGACACGAAACCATTTCCAGACAAAGATTTGGAGGAGGTTCGAAAAATATGGGGCTAGTTTGCAATGAAATGTGAGCTCAAAGCATTCGCAATTGAATAGATTTCACTACTACAAGTTTGATAGAACATACTTGCAATTATGTACTGTTTTTCATTCATTACTATATATGATAGTATTTTTTCTGTAGATAATAGTATATTTGTTGTATATATATAGTTTATTTCTCGTATGTACGGGAATTGTTTTTTCAATTTGAAATGGATGTGTTATTCATATGTATGCTGTGTTGCGAACTTTAGGGAGCAGTCAATTATAAAAAAAAGTTCAAATAATATATATTTGATGTGTTATTCATGGACAGTGTTAAAAAACTGCCTTTTAACACGGTTCGTGAACCGTGTTAAAAAACATACTTTTAAGAACGGTTCATGAACCGTGTTAGAAAACAGACTTTTAACAACGGTTCATGAACTGTGTTAGAAAACACACTTTTAAGAATGGTTTATAAACCGCGTTAGAAAACAGACTTTTAAGAACGGTTCATAAACCGCGTTAGAAAACAGACTTTTAAGAGCGGTTCATCAACCGTGGTAGAAAACAGACGTATAAGATTGGTTCATCAACCGTGTTAAAAATGATTTTAAAGACGGTTAACTTAAAATATCTAGAACGGTTATAAACCGTTGTGAAAAAATACTATTAAGAACGGTTTCTTAACCGTTTTAAAAAATGTAGGTCTTTCTAGAACGCCCATATCTAAGACGGTTAGGAAAATCAAAAACCTGTTTTAAATAATTCATAATAACCGTTTTAGAAAGTGATTTTTGTAGTAGTGTAAAAAAAAAGGAAAATCAAAAGGAAACAAATGAATTAGATTATTTTGTATGAAAATATTCCACTAAATTGCTTACCTTTTCTACAATGATTTTTAGGTTCCTCGCTATTTTTCAATAAGTGATACTTGATTTTTTTATAGTCGTTTGATTCTATTTCTCGCTAAAATAACTCACATTTAGCGAGGAATTATGGACTATGTTCTATTATATTTAGCGATGAATTTGTCGTTTTCTCGCTAAAGCAAATAAAAAATTTGTCACTCTTATACTATTTAATTGATGGGACATTGCCTGCTAAACTAATAGCGACAAAAAATGGCGACAATTTTTTTTCCTCACTAATTATGTTTGTTTTCTCATTGAGTAGTACTTTTTTTTTAAATCCTCGCTAATTCTCAATTACATACATAAACTCATATTTGATAATGATGAATCTGCACATGTGTTTTCTTGATGCCAAAAATAAGAAATCCATGGTTTTATGTAATTATATTGCATAGTGCATGGTATTATGTAGATATCTACTTACTCAAAGAAAAAACAAGTGTATTGAAGTTTTTGCTTGAAGTTTACATTATTTACTTATACCAAAAAAAAAGTTCATTGAAATTTGTTAAAGATGTGCTGATTCCACAATAAATATGTCATTTGGTATATAATTTGATGTGAATTTAGCCACTCCTAATTGACTAAACAAATAGTCTTATGTTTATTGTTGGACATTTTTTTCAGGTTGATGACAAGGAGGAGAACCTGTCATGGAAAGCAATAGGCTATTGTGGACCTGATCCAGACTTCAAAAGAAAAACTAAAAGGATCAAAACATTCCAACAAATGTTGGAGTCTCCAGAAGATGAAAAACAAGAGGAAGCAAGTATAGAAGAGTTGTTTGGACCACTTTATAAAGGGATTATTAATCTTAACAGACCAAAGCAATTGTCTTTGAGAAGTTGCAAAAAGTTGGCTTTTCTGTTTCAGCACCATCCCATTTGAAGAAGACCTCAAAATCAAAGTCCTTAAGGCCATCTTTAAAGATCAAATGTGATGCTGTAGTAGATGGTTCTGGCTCAGGAGGTGGAGTGGTGGCTGGCATTCTAGCAAATGCTGGCTATAAAGTACTTGTCTTGGAGCAAGGAAGCTATTTTGCAAGAACTAATCTTTAATTCACTTCTTGAAGGCTCCACAATGGATCAAATGTACCTTGGTAGTGGTTTATTGGCAACTGAAAAAATGGATGTTATATTTCTTGCTGGATCAACAGTTGGTGGAGGATCAGCTATGAATTGGTCAACTTCAATTAGAACACCACCCCATGTTATTAAAGAATGGAGTGAAAAAAATGAGTTAGAGTTATTTGACAGTAAATTATACCGCGAGGCTCTCGATGCTGTTTGCCAAAAAATGGGAGTTCAATCTGAAATTGATAATGAAGGTTTCAATAACATGGTTTTGAGAAAAGGGTGTCAAGAATTAGGCTATCCTGTGAATACTATACCAAGAAATGCCACTTCTGATCATTATTGAGGTTGGTGCTGTCTTGGTTGCAAAGATGGAAAGAAAAAAGGTACATTGGAAACATGGCTGGTGGATTTAGTTACTTCAGGCAATTGTGTAATTTTTCCAGCTTGCAAAGCGATAAAAGTGATACATGAAAGGAAGAATAACAGGCAAAGAAGGCAGGCTACTGGGGTTGCCTTCAAATTTCAGAATCAGGGAGTGGAAGAACTATGCATTGTGGAATCAAAAGTTATTATTGTTTCCTGTGGTGCTCTTAGTACTCCTGACTTACTTAAAGGAAGTGGTTTAAAGAATCCCAACATTGGAAAAAACTTGCACATCTATCCTGTGGCAATGGGGTGGGGTTATTTCCCTGATTCAGTGCCTGATCCATGGCCTGAAGTAGAGAAGAGAAGTTATGAAGGGGGCATAATGACTGCAATGTGAACAGTTGTGGGGAAATTTGAAGGAACATGCTATGGTGCTGTGATTCAAACACCAGCACTTCATCCTGGAATGTTTTCATCCTTAATGCCTTGGGTTTCAGGCTGTGATATAAAGGATCGAATGTGCAAGTTTTCGAGGACAGCACATGTGTTTGCATTGGCAAGAGATAAAGGGTCAGGGGAACTTGTTTCACCACATGAAATAACTTACAATATGGACAAAATTGATGAAGAGAATATCAAGGTTGGACTTGAGAAGGTCCTCAGGATTTTAGCATCAGCTGGAGCTGAAGAAATTGGAACTCATCATTTTGGAGGAAGGAGGGACTGGATTTTATGGGGCCATTCCTAAAGTCATATGACAACGAGTACACTCTTGTTGCTGTGAACTATGTCTCTAAATAGGTGGAGGCCATAGCTTTGCCTCACAATGATAGTAGGAGTGTGATGAAATTTGTCAAGAAAAACATCTTCAATCATTTTGGCACACCAAGGGCTATCATTAGTGATGGAGGAAGTCATTTCCGTAACAAGGTGTTCAATGCCCTTTTGGCCAAATATGGAGTACAACACAAAGTCTCTACAGCGTATTACCCACAGACAAATGGACAAGCTGAAGTGTCCAATAGAGAAATCAAGCGAATATTGGAGAAAGTGATGAACCCTAGTAGGAAGGACTGGTCCTTGAAATTAGATGATGCACTATGGGTTTACAGAACAGCCTACAAGACACCTATTAGAGCTTCCCCATTTAGGCTGGTGTTTGGAAAGGAATTTCATCTCCTAGTAAAATTAGAGCACAAAGCATATTAGAAAATTCAGCAACTCAACATAGACTTGAATTTAGCACAAGAAGAAAGGATGATGTTGTTGAATGAGCTAGATAAGTTTCGTTGGAATTCTTATGTGAGTGCTAGCCTGTACAAAAAACACACAAAGAAATGGCATGATGCTAGGATCAAAGTAAAGGAATTTGAGGTGGGGCAACAAGTTCTAGTTTATGACTCAAGGTTGAGACTTTTTCTTGGTAAGTTGAAATCGAGATGGGTTGGCCCTTTCACAATCAACAAGGTTTTTCCTTATGGGGTGGTGGAAGTGAGAAATGAAGCAACCGGTGGATGTTGGCAAGTTAATGGCCACAGGGTTAAGGCTTTCAAAACAGCCGTACAGTCAACAACAGAAAGTGATGGATCCACCTTGTTCTTGGATAGCCCCTCATCCTAAATCGTGCTTCACTATATCGGGATGACAATATTAAACCAAGCACTAGTTGGGAGGCAACCTAACCATTTCCTTTGTTTTCTTATTTTCTTGTTATTTAAGTTATTTTGTCAATAAATGTTTGAAGTGTGTTCGTAGTTCTCCTTGTTTTGTCGTTTGTAGTGTGTACCTAGAAAAGGAAGTGGGAAGCTAGAAAATGTCTTAATTAGATACACACGCTCATTTCAAAAATGCCAAAATTTGGTATGATCTTTCTAGAAAAAGGATAGTTCAGTGCAGACACAATCTTGTGGGTACGGGCATGTACTTCACTAAACCCGAACAGTGGGAGAAGGTAGAATGGGGAATATATTCGATGATGCATGCACAATCAAATTTGAGATTTGGCTGTTTATTTAACTTCCATAGCAATATTCAAGCCAAAAATAACATACCATTTGAGCATGTGAGAATAGATAAGAACTTGCAGGGTTAGATCAAATCATGGTGGCATGCTAACAGCTTTCACTTGTTTGACTTGACGAAGTAATGCAACTCAGTGAATCTCTAAAGCTGAAGAATCCATGATGGCTTGAGCACGAATAAGATTTAAATGGCTTGAGCACGAATAAGATTATGACTTTTATGACTATGAAATGTATCAGTGGCCTTTGTGAATGTAAAGCATTTTGTGGAATGATTTGAACGAATTTGAATTATTTTGAGCTCTTGAATGTTTAATGATCGATTGGTAGGAACATGTTCCACTTATCTGTTCTTGCCTCCCTAGCGGGTTATAATAGCTAGGAACCCCTCTGTTCTGGCCTACCTGACGGGTTATAAAAGTCAGGACTGGATCCAGTTATTGTACCAAAAGTGATTTGAACTGTTCATGAGCTAATTGATAACAAGTACTCAATGTATTTGTGAATGATTTGTTAAATGATGATGCCACTTGCTATATGTATATGTGTGTGTTGAATTGAAATGTTTCTCAATGTCGATTTTCATGGGTTAAATCATATTTTGAGAAATGTATTATATATATATCGTGCTCAATCCAATAGGGGAATATCTTAATTACTTACTGGGCATAGTTTTGCTCATACCACATATTATGTGATATTTTTGCAGATTCTAAGGTTTCGTGTACAGTTGATGCGAGTGACGAGAAGTGGGGAGAGATATTTTGTAAAATATCGAAGTTTGTAGATATAATAGGAATTGTAATAGATGTTTTGTGATAGAATGATATTAGTGTATGGATCTTGATTTTGATGTATATACTTCAAGATGTTTTGATATAGAAATGTATGGCTATGATTGTAGGTGAAATCGTGTAGTTATAAGTTGTATATACTATACTCGTTAATGACAGATGTGGCATATTGTTTAAAAAGATGTAGGTTTGAATGCGATCTTGTGGAATTAATGGATTTAAGATTTGTACATATTGATTATCGATTAAAATGTGATGAATATATATGTAGTTTTGGGATTGTCAACTTTGCAAACAGGAGGCTTCGCACGTTTGGATTCGGTTTCCAATCGTGTGGCCGTGTCATGTCGGATTTGGGGCGTGACACTGCCTGTCTCCTCTTTCTGCCTTCCATGAAAATTTATCAATGGGCACACCTTGAGCAAGATCTCGTTCAATTTTCTTTCGCCAAACGAATCTTTTCTTGAGTTTAGAACTTGGCACTGATGCCATTCTGATATATAATAGGATCGAAGAATTAATTCCAAAACAAAAACTAAGCCAAACTCCCAAAATATTGGAAGAAACAAGAAGTGCAAAGCCAAAACCAACTGATTTGGCTTTTGATCTGAAATACTCACCCTGTGAGGCTGTGATAAACTATTCAGAACCTATTTTGGTTCAAAACACAGAAGTTCGATGATGTAATTTGTCACTAAGAACCCAATCCGTATTGGTTTGCTTGTTTGTAGAAGCAAAAGCAGAAATTAATTCATTCCCTACAACTCAATTTACATAATGTAAGAAATTTTTTAATCCAATGCAAGAACTGATCATTAAGAAACAATTAACTTTTATTAGGAAACTAATTAGTATATTTAATCCTATTAAAAATATATATGATTTGCAATTAATTAACCTTCATGTAATATAATATACTAACAAAAACCAAAACATTTGATTTATAGTGTTTAATTAATGTTCCAAAGCATTAAAACATTTCATACAAATTGAAAAATAGCCCATTCTTAGTTGTAGTGGAATCACATTAAGAATCAATTCAAGCTTTTCAATGCATAAATAACTGTTTTAAAAATGTAAAGAAAAACAGATATAGTATAGCCTTATGGGAGTAATGTTTGTCAAGAATTCAAATCTTGGACCAAATCATTTATACTCGGGTTCATTTTCCATTCAATTGGAGGTATTTAAAAATTCAAATTAAAACAAAAACATTTCACTCAGCTTTAAGTTACTTCACAAAAATTGAATAATAGAATTTGTCTTGGATGTATATAAAGGCACAATAATCTTAAGAGATAATAAATGATATGGGAATCATTTTCTTTATTCAAATTTATAATCGATAAACGCAAACGCAACGCGCATTGAACCCTTATTTATTAGGGTTTACTAAATGAAATTATAAAATGAATCAGGAATGAAATACAGAATGTATGAGAAGATTTGAAGTGATTAGCAAGTAAACATGGAGAGTGGCACGATTTACCTGATAAAATGAAAATGCAATAGATGAATTTATGTGAATGAATTGAATAGCTCAATCAGGCAGCACAATGGACGGTAAATGACGAACTTGTTCAAAATCCTCTCCTCCTCGTCAAGCCCTGTCATAGAATACTCCCGGCATGTCTTTGATCACCAATTCTTTGAGCACTGCAATGAATGGCAGACCATCCAGGATCTTCTCTAATTCTTTACAATCTGAAAATTCAAGACGAGAAAGATTGGCCATGGCTCCATCTTCAACCCTCCATTTTCTCAAACTATTCAATCCAGAGAGCGAAAGGAATCTGAGTTGAGGAAACCCTGTACTACGGCAAATAATCTCTGTCCCAACAAAGGCATCTTCCTTCAACCAAAGCCTTTGTAAGTTGGGGAGTTTCTCCAGTGTTCCCATCAAGTCTATTTCGATACAAGACTTACGAAGCTCCAATTCAGTGAGGTTTGCAAAGAAGTTGGCTTTGTATTCTGGCAACATACCCAAGTAACCATTTATAGTCAAATGACAAACATTGCTGTGAAACAAATTCTCTACAAGACTTGTCCACGTCTTTGATTTGGCCAAATCACAATTTGAAAAATCTATGCTCGCCTGCTTTAAGCGATGTGAATTCGAAACGAACTTAACGATTTCTTCACATTCATTCTCCTTGTCTGCAATTGCTTCTAGTATCTGAAGATTACTTAACTTGCGCAGATATTTAATCTTACAATATTTAGTATTGAAGTTCACCAGTATCTCAAGATTATTCAACCCAACCAGTCGCAGCTTACAACAATACTGGAGAAATAAATCATCATCTCCAGGAAGATACAAATATCTCAATCGTCTCATCTTCCATAGGACATTCTTTATCCAAAATGCTTCAAAACCACGAACATCAAGGGTTTCCAAATGTTCCAAGTTGCCTAAGGATGAAGGCAACATACCAAAACTGGTGTTCCTAATGCAAAGATAACGCAAGTGGATAAGTTTTCCGATTTGTACCTTGAAGAATTCAACAAAGATCCAAATGTCATTGTAGAGCTTGTTTGAACCATGAGCACTAAAGCCTTCAATGGTCAAAGCCCTAAGCATCTTGAAGTTGTTAAATTGCGTACTTGCCATACGCCCATCATAAGCACCAATTCCAAGTCTACGAAATGTCAAGGACCGAGTATGCTCAATCATTTCTTTCTTTGGAGGAACGTACTTAGATACATCTTCTTCATTCAGAAATATGGCAAGTCTATGCAATTTACAACTTGACGAAGTTGAAGTTGGTAAATCATTATTGTTTCCTTCTCGATAATCAATAACCTTTAAAAAGTTTTCATCCTTTGCCTTTGACAAGCATATGTCTCTCATGAGGTCATGAAGGCGGCAAGATTCAAACTTTCTAATTGCAGCTCCTTCTTTCAACTTCACTTGAACAATGCACCTTTTTACTAACTCGCCTAAGTACCGTTCTGCAACATCCATCATTGATTCTTCTCCAATTCGATGTTCTTCGGACACCATTCCCTCGGCCATCCATAGCTAATACAATGTCTCTGTTTCAATGTCAGAATCTTCAGGATATAAGCTTAAATATAGAAAACATGGCTTTAATTGGTATGGCAAGTCATCGTAACTTAATCTTCTCAACTTCTCCTCGTTGCCCAATGGTCTCGCTCTTTCTAAGAAAGGATTTGATATTTTGGTTCACAAATTTCCACTCGTTTAACTCGTGTTTGGTTGCAAGAATTCCTCCAAGAACAACGATTGCTAATGGAAGCCCCCTGCAATAGTTGACCATTTCCGCTCCAAGCTCTTCTAATCTATGCGTATCTTCAAAGCCTACATATGAATGCATAAGGATACCATTATCATCACCACTTCTTTCACTGTTTCACACAAAGCAAGCGACTATGCAGTCGTACATTAGCTGGTAAAAGGGTTTCGTCTTGCCACAAAAGGGCACTATTAACAAGATAAACAATAGAATGTCTTTGGGTGTGGTGTGCCACTTTTGTGTATTACGTATACTTTTTAGTTAGTCATCTAATTTTTAAAATTAAAATAAATCCCTAACTAACTAAGTGATGAGTGAACTCTAAAGGATAAGTGATTATATACGTGTCATCTTTTTATAAAGTGGAATATAGAGTGGCACATAAAAGTGGAACATGAGATCCAATGCCGGGTTAAAAAAATGGCTTTGGGTCTCGTGTGTCACTTTTGTGTTCCACTCTGTGTGCCACTCTATGAAAAGATGCCACTTGTCCTTTTTAGTTAGTTATTTAATTTTTAAAATTAAACAACCCTAACCAATTGATGAGTGAACCCTAAGAATAAATGATTATATACGTATTATCTTCTTATAAAGCAGGAGACTCAAAGCACAAAAAAATGCTATAGACAAAGTGTTAGAATAATGAAACTTTTAATTATGCTTTAGTAAAGCTTAAATTTAGTATTATTGTTAACGTTGTTAAGATTTTTAGCAAAGATTTTTTAGGAAAGATTCATGCAAATAACTTCTTATGTACTCTATACAAGAACTATTAATGCATGAATTAAATTTTTCTAACACTAATAGTACTTGCTTTTGTTGTATTAAAATTCCAACAAGTGGTATTGATTTTAAAAGCTTGTGTGATACCAAAAAAAAAAAAAAAAAGAGCAAGGTGATAAACTTATTTTTATTCAAAAAAGCTAAACACCCGTACTCGGTAAACTTTTTTTTTTCCCAATTCTCTCAATGACCAAAATTACCTAAATGGGCTGTTAAAATGAAGTCTTGCATATTTGGAACCTATTGAATTTTAGAAAGAGGTTGAAAATGACCAAGAACTATTATATGTTGATATATAGTAGCTTAAACGAGAGGGAAAAAAAACAAGTATAAAATTTCAAAAGAGAGTTTGAACTCCTAAAAATGAAAAAAAAAAAAAAAGTGAGAGTACTAAAAAAAATTGACACAGAGTATTGAATGTTGTCAACAAAATTGGGCTGATTGATTGATGAGAAACTTCCACACCAATTAGTGGTACGAAAGTTAATAGTTACTTTGCCTTAAATATGATTCGAAGCAAAAATATCCTCTCTTGAAAATTATAGAGATTTTTCTTAAACTACTAAGGAGTTAAAATGCACTGCCACAAGAGCAAAAGAGAGCTATCCGCAATGAGGAGGTAATTGAAGGTGCCTTACAAACAAAAATAAGGGTCCAAATCAATAAGGTGGTAAAGGAAAAAAGTAATGGAATAAGAAGAATTCAAATAAAAGAAAGACAAGAAATTATCCTACTTGTCAACATTGCGACAAAACCAATCATTTTCAATATATATTGTTGGTCCAAAAATTTTGAATGCAAATACTATAAAGAAAAATGTCACATTAAAAGAGTATGTAAAAACAAGCAAGAATGACAATAAGCTTAAATAGTAAATCAACAACCACATAAATAGTTTGTTGCATCTTACTTTGCAAAAAAAATGTCACTAATGAAGCATGACTAATTGATAGTGTTTGCCACTATAACATTACTAATATAATGAATTAATTTCCAAGGAATTTGACATATTGCTTCAAAGAAAGATTTGAAGAATTAAGAAAGAATTTCGGAATTTGCAACAAAAGTTTCAAAGAGTGTTAGAATGTTGAAAATTTTTACTGCAAATTGAATAAAAATCAGTTTTTACTGAAGTTGAAATTTGGTATTATTGTTAAGGTGGTTAGCAGTTGACTTAATATTTTATCCTATTTTAATTTGTTAGAATTTTTAAGTAAGATTGTTAGAAAAGATTTATGTTTTTTTTTTTTTTTTGTAATCAATATAACGATTATTGATGCACAACATTGAATTTTTTCAATACTTTGTCACTTATTTTAATTGTGTTAAAATTCCAACACAAAGTTCATAAGTATTGAAAATGCAAAGTGAAGAGGATTTAGTTTTAAGCATAAAAGCTATGAACCACATATTGTTACCCCTAATCCTTTATATGACAAAAATGACATAGAAACTATACTTGAATCAACTCAAATAAAGTATCAATTAGCAAGCGTAAAGAAATGATTGAAATGTTGCATGGCTGAATTCTGAAATGCAATAAAGTTATTAAATGGGACGCAATCATAATTAAAAATTTTAGTCAGCATTTATTAAAAACTACCTAAAACGGGAAGTTAAAAGGTTATTTAGCATATCGTATGATTTACTCACACTATACATGACAAGGGATATTCTGTCAAACATTTTGTCTGTCTTATTCTGTCTTAATTAAAACTAAGTCGTAGGGTTCACTAATCTCTTGGTTAGGGTCTAATAATTGTAAAGTAATTTTAGTGATAATTATACATTTAGTTACTAATTTTAATGAAACTACGTGGTTTTGAATGTTAGACAGAATAAAATAGAATAAATATTTGACAGAGGTTCTGGTATCCACGATACATATCAAATTTACTTACGAATTTAAACACAACCAGAAGGAGTTTAGATTGTTGTCATTTTTTCTTCATAGCTTGTTCAATTATATTTCTCTCATTTTGCATTACACGTCTATAGAATCAATTAGTCGTAGAGTTGTAGATTCTATTAGGACTTAAACAGAATTGAAAATGAACTGCACACAAGACTTAACTTCAACATTAATGGAATTCGAAAACAATATTAAACTGAAGGATCGCACGTACCAATATGAGTACTGTATCGATCTCGTAAGGCCTTCTTGCGGAGCAGCTCCCAACTCTCGTCGTGGCTCAAAAGTCGGGGCTCATGGTGAAAACCATTCGGCCCTACGTGGATTGCCACATTTTTATTCCGAGTGGTAAGCAACATTTTGCATTTTGATCTCTCTATTTGGGAAGGCATCTTTTATACAATCCCAAACATTTGCGGACCAAATGTCATCAAGAACTATGAGACATCTTTTGTTCCGCTGAACCTCGTATAGTTGTCGGACCAGCTCTTCTTCTCTCCAAAGTTTCACAATTTCTTCTCTCTTCTCAGGAATTAACTTAACCAAAATTCCCTGTAAGATATCTTTTGTTTGCCACTCTTGTGAAATGTAAACCCAAGCAAAACCATCAAAATGATGCCTCACATTTGGATGGTTGTATACTTTTCTAGCAATCGTGGTCTTTCCCAATCCCCCCATCCCACAAATGGAGACAACTCTAAATGGGCTAATTACCTCATCTTGCTTCACCAATTGCTGCACCAGCATCTTCACATCATCCTCCAGGCCAACAAAATCATCTTCCTCTACATGGGAATATGTTCGCCTGATCTTTTGTTGTTGCTGATGACTCGAACTTGAACTTTCTCTCTCCATTATGCTCTTCATCCCATATTTTTGGAAGCTTGTGGTGAGATTAGAGACTCTTGTGCTGAGAGTTTGAATCTCTACTCCAATTTTATGCCTCATGTAGCACTCGTTGAAGAAGCAAGTGTATCGCTTGAGGACATTTGCTATTCCCCCTCTCCGTCTTGATGCAATCTTGAATGCAAAAGTTTCAAGGGAATTCTCAGCTTCGTAAGCAAGATCTTTGCTTTGTGAAATCCATTCATGAATTACAGCAGCCTCATCTAGCCTTGCATCAACATCTTTTAAAAGGGATTGCATCAATTTTAGATCACACTGAAGCTGCTCAGCTTGATCTCTCACCCCATGTAAAAACTTCCCCTCTTCCACCAACAAATTTGTGATCCTTTCTAAGAGAAAAGATACAAAAGGCTCAGCCAATTCGGCCATTTTTATTGGGTAGTATAGCAATATAGCTTAGGTGATTTGTAAATTCTTTCCAGGTTGCAACTTGCAAGCTGTGATTTATGAACACAAGTCTGTTTTGATGTATATATTATATCATTACTGATCTTAACTTTGTATACCTTGCTTATAGAAGGAGCAAATCATTCTAAGTTCATTGTCTTCATTTTTCTTTCATCAGTTAATTTAATCTTTTTCCAAATTCTTCTCATTCAATTGGTTCTTTTTTTTTTTTCTTGTTCTTCTACCTTTAGCATAAAGTTTTGCTACTTATCTTAATTAATACTCTTTTAATTCTTTCTTTTTTCTTTGTATGAGGTTAAGAAAAGCAGATAATCGTAGTGTTCTTTACTACATGTGGAATTGAATTCTACAAACAAATCCAACTCTCTTTTTAATTGCAAAAACTCTTGTGAGACAGTCTCATATATAATACTTGATATATGAATTATATTTTATACGCTAATACGCTAATTTTTTTACATTTTATATGCTAATATTTGATACTTTATACGCTAATAAACTATTTTGTATACTTTATACAATAAAGTGAAAATCATAAGCAAATCTCATATACGAAACTGTGTAACATGAGAATGTCCCTTTTAAATTTATCAGTAATTGTATACTTTAGAACTTTTCAATCTTTTTCATTATCAGTTCTTGAATTCATTGCTTGACTATAAGCTTAATTTATTTTTTTCGTTTTTTTTACCACAAAGCCAATTTGATCATATCATATTGGCTTATTATAATACCAATTCATATGGATGAAGAATTATAGAAACCAGAATGATATATACAATTCTTTTTTAATAATCTAGGCATAAAATTAGTAAACTCTCTCTTTTAATAAAAATTAGTGAACATTTTTAAATCCAAATTTGTAAAAAAATGTTCTATTAATCCATCCAAATTTTTAAATCCTCGGCTTTTTAATCTCTGCCATTCTTTCTGTCTTGCAATGAAAATTTATCAATGGGCAAACCTTGAGCAAGATCTTGTTCAATTTTCTTTCGCGGAACGAATTTATTGAGATTAGAGCCTGGCTTTGATACCATTTTTAATATATAGGATCCAGTAATTAACAGGGTCATTCTCCGATGAGACTTGTGTATGAATTTCACTTTAATATATAAAATATTAATAAAAAATTAGCGTATAAAGTATCAAAATTAGTGTATAAAGTATAAAAAATATTTGCGTATTAGCATATAAATTATCAAATATTAACATATAATGTATAGAAAATTAGCGTATTAGCATATAAAATATAATTCGTATATCACATCTCATATATGAGACAGTCTCACAAGAGTTTTGCGTTAATTTCAAAATAAAAATTAAGCCAAACTCATTGGATATTGGAAGAAACAACTAGGGCAATATTGATGACAAAACAAAGAAATAAAATATTGGCTGAAATTTTTTTCCAAGACGGCCGTTTTTATCTTCGCACCAAAAAAAAAATGTCCATTGCTCACACCTCTATTTATTATGTAAGAAATTTCCTACTGCATATTAAAAAATAATTAAAAATAGATTTTATTAGAAAATTAACTAACTATTATATTTAATCCTATTAAGAAATAGATTTTATTAGGAAACTAACTACGTATATCAAATCCTATATATTATAAACAGGATTTTTTTTAATTAATTAAATTTATTTTAATATACTAACAAAACTGATTGTTATAGTTTTATTGTTATAAAGAATTAAAACATTACATACAAATTGAATAATAGCCCACTCTTTAGTTGTTATAGTGGAGCACATCAGAATCAATAGAATCTTTTCAAGGCATAGATAACTGTTTTAAAATGCAAAGAAAAGCAGAGATAGTACAGGAGTAATGTTTGTCAAGCATTCAAATGTGGGACCAAATCATTTATACTTGAAGTTCATTACTTTCCATTAATTATATGGGGTATTTAAAAATCTAAATTAAAACTAAAATTAAGATATATATATATATATATTTCATAGAAATTGAATAATAGAATTTGTCTTGGATGAATTATGTACATATAGACACAATAATCTTTAAGAGAATAATGATATGGATTCATTTAATTTCTTAATTCAAATTATTAAAAAATTGTAAACAAAAGAGTAAATAGAGAGAGTGGAACAAATTATTACATGATAAAATAAAAATGTAAAAAGTCTAATTTTTGTGGGCATGTTAGATTAGATTGGATATAGTAAGTAATAAATGCATTACAAAGAAATGGGTGTAATTCTAATACATAAAAAAAGGGTTATCTTCAATTTACCCCCATGAAAGATGATCTTTAATCACTTTGCCCCCATAAAAGATTTTTATTAACAATTTGCACCGATAAGGATATTTTGTTACTATATTTAAATGAAAAGTTTAAATTTTTCCTTAAAAAAATTATTATTTATTATTTTTTTTATATTTTAGACTATTTTACCCTTAAATTTAATTCTCAAAATCTTGTCCTACTTTATTATCATTTTCTTTTCTTTTTTGCTTCATATATACTTTAACAAATTATTTTTTTATTATTATTTTAAATAATAGAATAACATATATAATCTTACTAAAAAAAATTAGATTTTGGATACGGTTTACTATTTTTTATAATTTGTTAACTATTTTTAATGTACTTGGTCAATAAAAACCTCATATGAATTATTTAATTTTTGGAAGGTAATAAAATAATACATACTTTGTCCATTTTTTCGATTCTTTAATAAAAAATTAATGAAACATTTTATTTTACCACTCTGATATCTATGGATTTTTAATTTAGAGTGAATTAATTTTTTATTAAATTTATTAAGTATACAAGATATCTCTATTAAGAAAATATATATTTATAATAAATATACACCTTAAAACTAGTAAGTAAATAATTATTTTGTTTATTAATTTTGTAATTATATAATTTTATTTTGTTGATTAGATTATTTTAATATATATAATATAATAATATAATAAAAAAATTAAGATATTAAATCAATGCTTTAAATTGTCAATAATTCAAATAAGATAAATAATCATATTATAAAGACACAACAAACTAAAATGAGTAAAAAAATCATAAATTACAAGAAACATGACATATTTATTTATATAAAAGAAAATGAAATAAAAGGAAAAGAAAAAAATATGAAAAAAATAAACAAGCATCTTAATTTGTTAAAAAAATTGATCAAATATTTTATGCCTCAAACTAATAATATTTAAGTATTAATACAAAATTATGGAGTGGATAAATTAAAATTAATGTTTAAATATAAGAGGGACAAATATAATTTAATTTATTTCTTATTGATGGATAAAATTGTCATTTAAAATTAATAATTAATGATGTTATCAATTAACATCTTTAATTGATAGTCAATGGTGCAAAGTGTTAATAAAAATCTTTTATAGGGGCAAAGTGATTTAAGGCTATCTTTCATGGGGTAAATTGAAGATAACCCAAAAAAAATGAGAGAAACATATTCATAATAATTTATACATGTGTTCATTTATACGTGTTCTCCGAACACCATTCCCTCAGCCTTCCATTGGTGATACAATGTCTTCGTTTCAATGTCACAACCTTCGGGATACGTGCTTAAATAGAGAAAACTGTTGGGAATTAAACAGGCATAAGCAGCGAAAAATTAAAAATTAAATTCTCTAAGCCAAGATCAGTTTAAAACAAAAATCTATTATATGTTTAGAACATACCGTTTTGGTGCGCCTTTCGTACTGTTGAAGCGTCAACAAAAACACGAACAATTAGATCGTGTCTCTACGGTATCTACACGAACAGCGTAATCTCCGAATTCGTCTCACGAACCCGGATAGAACTCACAAGAACTTGGGTGCTAGCCCTTTATTCTTGTTAATTAGTTGATTAATTCAACACTTGAATTAATCTTTGAGCAATATAGTAGGGTTTTGATTCTCTAATAAAAAACTGTCTCTCAGACCTCTCTGGAATGAAACGTATGTTTCTCCCTTTCGAGGCAGACAGTTAAGTTGATATTTATAGGCTTAGGGTTTCACAAACTTTAGCCAAACAGAATATTCTTAATAGTATTCTGATATACCTTTTATTTAATTTATTTCCTTAATTAATTAAATAATTAAATAGGAAATCAATTAATAATCAAATCCTAGTCTAACTAGGAAATTAATTAAAATATATACCATATATATTTATTAATTAATTATGACAAAATCAAAACTTAATCCTAGTCTAACTAGGAAAGTTTATTAATTGCTCAAATAAGATTCATCTAATGAATTTAAACGTTCTGAATTACTTACTATTCTAAGTGTGCGACCCTGTAGGTTCCCGTAATGTTGGCAATAATTATAAAATCATATTTCATAATTATAAACAATGAGCGGTGTCTAGCAACACATCATTGCTACCCAAAAGAATTATATGCTTCAAAGCAACCTAAACTGTGAATGATGTTACCATGTTGTAAATTCCTTTTGTTCTCGATATCTAGATTAAACACGAGACATGGACATGTCATTCTCGTATAGTTTAATCTTTATTTCTTGATTCCTGAATTAGCTAATCAAAACAAATGACAAATCATTTGGGCATGGCCATGCACTTATTAGCTTAATCCAATCAAGAGGCCATAGATATCATTCCCATGTTATAGGAAGAACAAATCCCATCTTGATCACTCACAACCCACTACATAAATTATTATATATCCAATCACCATCTTTATAATCCCCTTGTTAAGGGCAATGTTTGATGGAGTCAAAATATACAATTCTTTATGTTGGGCACCATGGTGACCTCAGGTCTAAGGAACAGTCAACACCATCATCACTACGAAATCATTTATGACTATCATAACATGATCCATGCAATGATTTCATAGCGGGTCGGTCCAGTACATGAATTATCTAATTTATGCACTTATGTATTGTCCTTAATATCACATATTAAACAATCACACATTAGTCTTACCGTATTATTAATGTCCCTATTAATAATACTCGACTAAGGACATTTAAGAATATACATTATATTCTAGGGGCATTATTATTACAATAATTTATATAACAATTATAAATAATTGTGACAATAATAAAATGCCTTTAATTAATATAATATTCATGATAATAAAATGTTAAAAAATCATCAAATGATTGACTTTAAGACATTCATTCCAACAAACTCCCACTTGGACTAAAGCCAATCACTAACTTATCTAATACCTAGTGACTCAGTGTGCTGATCATGCTTCTGTTGTGTCAGAGCCTTAGTCAATGGATCAGCTATATTGTTATCTGTAGAAACTCTGCATATTTTCACATCTCCTCTACTAATGATTTCTCGAATGAGATGGAAGCGTCTAAGTATGTGTTTGGATTTTTGGTGAGATCGAGGTTCCTTAGCTTGTGGTATTGCTCCATTATTATCACAATAGAGCTCAATTGGGTCTACAATGCTAGGAACAACCTCTAGTTCAGATATGAACTTCTTGATCCAAACAGCTTCTTTTGCTGCTTCGGAAGCAGCAATATACTCAGACTCTGTTGTAGAATCAGCAACTGTATCTTGCTTTGAACTCTTCCAGCTTACAGTGCCACCATTTAGGCAAAACACATATCCAGATTGCGATTTAAAACTGTCCTTGTCGGTTGGAAAGCTTGCATCAGTGTAACCTTTTACTCTGAGCTCTTCATCACCTCCATATACCAAAAACACATCCTTAGTTCTTCTTAAGTACTTAAGGATTGTTTTAACAGCAATCCAGTGACTATCACCAGGATTACCTTGGTATCTACTCGTTACACTTAGTTCATACAAGACATCAGGACGTGTACGTACCATGGCATACATGATAGATCCTATAGCTGAAGCATAAGGTATCTTACTCATGTGTTCTCTCTCATCTTGTGTCTTTGGACACATATCTTTTGTGAGAGTGATGCCATGTGACATAGGAAGTAGTCCTCTCTTGGACTCTTGCATGCTAAACCGATTTAACACCTTGTCAATGTATGTACTTTGACTTAAGCCAAGCATTTTCCTTGATCTATCTCTATAGATCTTAATACCCAAAATATAGGTAGCCTCGCCTAAATCCTTCATTGAAAAACAACTCCCCAACCAAGTCTTAACTGATTGCAGATCTAGAATATCATTCCCAATTAATAATATGTCATCTACATATAATACTAGGAAGATAATGGTACTCCCACTGAACCTTTTATATACACAAGGTTCATCTTCATTTTGTATGAAACCAAACTCTTTGATTGATTCATCAAAACGAAGATTCCAACTCCGAGAAGCCTGCTTCAACCCATAAATGGATCGTTGCAATTTACACACCTTGTCAGGGGCATTTGGATTCACAAAACCCTCAGGTTGTGTCATATACACATCCTCAATGAGCTTTCCATTAAGAAAAGCTATTTTGACATCCATTTGCCAAATTTCATAGTCTTGGTATGCTGCAACAGCAAGTAAAATCCGAATAGATTTAAGCATCGCAACCGGTGAAAAGACTTCGTCACAGTCTATACCATGAACTTGTTTGAAGCCTTTTGCAACCAATCGCCCTTTATAGGTATGCACATTTCCTTCCATGTCGGTTTTCTTTTTGAAAACCCACTTGCTCCCAATGGGTTTTACCCCTTCAGGTGGGTCAACCAAAATCCACACTAGGTTGGTATACATGGAGTCCATTTCAGATTTCATGGCTTCAAGCCATTTCTCAGAATCTTGCCCAGTTATATCTTGTTCGTAAGTTGTAGGCTCATCTTCTTCAATGAGTATCACGTCCCCTGGTTGAGTTACAAGAAAATTATATCTCGCAGGCAACCTACGTGACTTACTTGACCTACGTGGGCCTTGTGTATCTTGAGCCATTTCCTGTTCCATAACTTCTTGCGAAATTGTCTCAGGTTCCACAACTACTTGTGAAGCTGGCTCAAAATTCATCATCGGTTCTATGTTTTCTTGTGGTTCTTGAACAATTTCAAGTTCTGCTTTCCTCCCACTGGTTTCTTTAGAGACAAATTGTTTCTCTAAAATTACTCCAGTTCGAGCAACAAACACTTTGTTCTCTGAAGAATTGTAGAAGTAATACCCTTTAGTTTCTTTAGGGTATCCCACAAAATAACATTTATCAGATTTTGGTGCTAATTTGTCGGAAGCTAGACGTTTTACGTAAGCCTCACAACCCCAACATCTGATAAAAGACATACTAGGACGCTTCCCAATCCATATCTCATATGGTGTCTTTTGAACTGCTTTAGATGGAACTCTGTTCAGTATAAAAGTTGCTGTCTCTAGAGCGTATCTCCAAAAGGAGATTGAAAGATCTGCGTGACTCATCATCGATCTAACCATGTCTAACAAGGTTCGATTTCTTCTCTCAGACACACCATTTAAATGTGGTGTAGCTGGTGGAGTGAGCTGTGAGACTATCCCACACTCTTTCAAATAGTCACAAAATTCTTGACTTACGTATTCACCATCTCGATCTGATCGAAGTACTTTTATACTTTTGCCAAGTTGGTTTTGTACTTCATTTCTGAATTCTTTGAACTTTTCAAATGATTCAGATTTATGTCTCATCAGGTAGACATAACCATACCTACTGAAATCATCAGTAAATGTAATGAAATACAAATACCCACCTCTAGCTTGTGAACTCATTGGTCCACAAACATTAGTATGTATTAGACCCAATAAGTCATTAGCCCGTTCGCTGTGTCCAGTAAATGAGGCTTTTGTCATTTTTCCTAACAAGCAAGATTCACATGTCTCATATGATTCAAAATCAAATGAGTCCAAAAATCCATCTTTATGGAGTTTTGAAATGCGTTTCTCGCTTATATGGCCCAAACGACAATGCCAAAGGTAAGTCGGGTTTGATTTGTTTAATTTAACCCTTTTATTATTTATGTTATAAATGGGCATGTCAAGATCCAATTCATACAAACCATTGATCATTGGAGCATTACCATAAAATATTCCTTTGTGGTAATTGACGGAACATAATAACAATTATTAAGTTCTATAACAAGCGCAGTGGGCAAAGACAAATGATATGTTCCTATAGCTAATGCAGCAACTCTTGCTCCATTTCCCACTCGTAGGTACACCTCACCCTTGCCAAGTCTCCTACTGTTTGTCAGTTCCTGCACATTCAAACAAATGTGAGAACCACAACCGGCATCTAATACCCAAGTAGTAGGAGTTGAGAGATTAATCTCAATAACATAAATACCTGAACTAGAAGTCTCACTTCTCTTCTTCTTTAGATCTTCCAAATACACTTTGCAATTCCTCTTCCAGTGACCAATTTCACCACAATGGAAGCACTTTGCATCTTTTGTAACCCCTCCTTTAGGTTTCAGTGCAGCAGCCTTGGGTTTAGGATTTTTGCTTTTCTTGTCCTTGCCCCTTTTCTTGCTATTACCCTTTTGAACCATCAATATGGACCCAAGGTTCTGCTTTTGCATATTGCTTTGTGCAGTCTTTAGCATGTTAAGGAGCTCAGTTAAAGTTCTATCCAAACTATGCATATTATAGTTCATGACAAATTGACTAAAATTGTCTGGCAACGATTGCAGGACAAGGTTAATAGCCAAATGTTTATTCAACATAAATCCCAACCTTTCAAGGCTCTCAATGTACCCAATCATTTTGAGCACATGAGAATTAACAGAACTGCCTTCTGTCATTCTACACTAAAACAGTGCCTTAGAAATGTCATACATTTCTTGTTGAGCTTGCTCTTGAAACAATTGCTTGAGATGCTCGATCATTTCAAAGGCCTCCATGTTTTCATGTTGCTTCTGAAGCTCGGAGTTCATACCTCCTAACATGAAACATGCAACATCCCCAGAGTCATCTTTATGCTTCTTGTAAGCATCTTTGTCTGTCTTAGGGGCAGTTATAGGGGGTTCCTCAGGAATCTTTTGCTCTAGGACATACAACTTCTTCTCTTGTCTGAGAACAATTCTCACGTTTCTGTACCAATCAATGAAGTTGGTCCCAACCAGTTTATCCTTCTCAAGGATGGATTGCACAGATATGTTGTGTGTAATATTAGATGTCATGTTATTATACAACAGAAAAATATGCCAGTATAAATATCATGAATTAAATTATTTAATAGGACTTTAATTAAATAATTCTCCCACTATTTTATTTGAATTAATATCCCTCTTATTAATTCTGAAAGTTCTAAACTTTCTAGTAGGCCAAGATCCATATTTCACCAATTATTGAGACAGCTTTGGCTGAAAAACTCAAAACTTGGCTATTTAGGTAAGCAACTCTTTGCTAATTGCATCTTTATACAATTCTTGGAACAGTTGGGTAAATAACTCTTTATTTAAATTCATTTTATAGATGAAGGCCCAACTCTTTTCCTCTAGACTCCCAATCCTATTGGGCTTGTACTAGTTAAGTCCGACCCAATAGTTAATCGATGGAACAATGTACACTGCTTTGGCAGACTCTACATTTTCCTCTACGCCTTTTCAAGATAGAATCAAGCACCCCACTTTGGCGGAAACTACTTTAATTCGATCGAGAATTTGACAACAGATAACTTATTGGAAGGAAAAACTTAATATATTTTTAATAAGGGATTATCTCACTAAATCATGAATTAAACTCTTTAACTCAATTAAATTTGATCTTATCAAATTGTGAATTAAACTCTTTAATTTAATTAGATCGTGTCTCTACGGTATCCACACGAACAGCGTAATCTCCGAATTCGTCTCACGAACCCGGATAGAACTCACAAGAACTTGGGTGCTAGCCCTTTATTCTTGTTAATTAGTTGATTAATTCAACACTTGAATTAATCTTTGAGCAATATAGTAGGGTTTTGATTCTCTAATAAAAAACTGTCTCTCAGACCTCTCTGGAATAAAACATATGTTTCTCCCTTTCGAGGCAGACAGTTAAGTTGATATTTATAGGCTTAGGGTTTCACAAACCTTAGCCAAACAGAATATTCTTAATAGTATTCTGATATACCTTTTATTTAATTTATTTCCTTAATTAATTAAATAATTAAATAGGAAATCAATTAATAATCAAATCCTAGTCTAACTAGGAAATTAATTAAAATATATACCATATATATTTATTAATTAATTATGACAAAATCAAAACTTAATCCTAGTCTAACTAGGAAAGTTTATTAATTGCTCAAATAAGATTCATCTAATGAATTTAAACGTTCTGAATTACTTACTATTCTAAGTGTGCGACCTTGTAGGTTCCCGTAATGTTGGCAATAATTATAAAATTATATTTCATAATTATAAACAATGAGCGGTGTCTAGCAACACATCATTGATACCCAAATTACGAAGAATTATATGCTTCAAAGTAACCTAAACTGTGACTGATGTTACCATGTTGTAAATTCCTTTTGTTCTCGATATCTAGATTAAACACGAGACATGGACATGTCATTCTGGCATAGTTTAATCTTTATTTCTTGACTCCTGAATTAGCTAATCAAAACAAATGACAAATCATTTGGGCATGGCCATGCACTTATTAGCTTAATTCAATCAAGAGGCCATAGATATCATTCCCATATTATAGGAAAAACAAATCCCATCTTGATCACTCATAACCCACTACATAAATTATTATATATCCAATCACCATCTTTGTAATCCCCTTGTTAAGGGCAACGTTTGATGGAGTCAAAATATACAATTCTTTATATTGGGCACCATGGTGACCTCAGGTCTAAGGAACAGTCAACACCATCATCACTACGAAATCATTTATGACTATCATAACATGATCCATGCAATGATTTCATAGCGGGTCGGTCCAGTACATGAATTATCTAATTTATGCACTTATGTATTGTCCTTAATATCACATATTAATCAATCACACATTAGTCTTACCGTATTATTAATGTCCCTATTAATAATACTCGACTAAGGACATTTAAGAATATACACTATATTCTAGGGACATTATTATTACAATAATTCATATAACAATTATAAATAATTGTGACAATAATAAAATGCCTTTAATTAATATAATATTCATGATAATAAAATGTTAAACAATCATCAAATGATTGACTTTAGGACACTCATTCCAACAAAAACATGGCTTTAATTGGTAGGCCAACCGTGGGACTTCATTCAAAGGAAAGAACCAAGCATGCAACGAGGTCGGAGGCAACGCCACTTCCTATCCTCATTGAATTTGAGAAGTTGAAAACTGGATCAAAGGAAAAAAAATCAGAAGCAACCCCTATTTTGATCGAGTTTGAAGAATCAAAGGATGTCTTGAGTGGAAAAGAAGAAGAGGTAAGTTACATGTGTGAGAATAGAAATGACAATCGCTCCAAATGGGAAAAGAAAGTGAAAAAGATGAATAGACTAAGCAAGAAAGGTAAACCAAAACCTAAATGTAAATGTTGTTGGAACCCAGGGTCGCTGCTAAGGACGTATTTAGAAGGAAATTCTTTACACTTCCTAAATTTAAAACATGATTATGGGCTGCTAATTAATGTTAGGCCTCATGCTTGAGGAATTTTCGTGGTTTGTATTTGATGCTTGGTAAGTGTTGATGTGGTGATTAAAATGGTTTAGATGGTTTCAGCCATAGAGTTTATTATGCTGGTAGTGTAGTTTTGACAGATCTTTATCTACTGTTTCATTGCTATGTGGACATCTTGAGGTGGAGATATAGTTTGAGATTAAATATGTGTTGATGTGCAGCTACATTAGATGGATGATGAATCGATTTTGGATGAACGGATAGTTTAATTTTATGGAGAATTTAAATGTACATTTTGTGTCAAGGTACAAATTCCTGGTGGTGGCTTTTGCTTTTGCTGATTGTTGATGGCTACTTGGCTAAATGATAAAGACCGCCGCTTTTCTCATGAGATCAATTCTCCAGCATCCTTGAATTGAGGCAGAGCTTTCAGATACTTGAAAAAAATGAGAGGACAAGATGTGGACACTGTTCACATAAGTCTATAATGTTGTGTGAGTAGTATCAAAGAAGTGGATAAATGGTTTTAGTTTTGCACAGCTTTTGCTTAGGAATCATAGTTAAGCTCTAAACAAATTGAGTAAACATTAATTTTGGGTGGTGATGTGGCATTATTCAAATATTCCAGGTTAGCATAGAATAAGTCAAAAATATCCTAACTAATTACCTAAATTCAAGGAGCGTAAATTGGAATCAGTTGAACGGTAATACTCTTTACAATTGATATATGCAAATTTCTGATGATGATTATGAATTCAATGACTGACTTTAGCATCGGAGTAGAATCCCCGGGGACCACCTCGGGACTTTGCTCTAACGCTATTCTGTTTTACAGTTAAAGTTCGTGATTATTGTTTGGAGCTCGGTATTTCCAGGTCGGTACATTCACAAATTCCCGACGTGCAGATTTGGGCTTCATCAATTTGCGCCATCTGTGGGAACGTACAAAAGGTTCTCACTACAAGAGTGCATTTCGAATGGCAAACACAAGATTGAAGGGGGCTGCTCCTCAGACTAGCAGGCGGGAGGAGGGAAGACAGTCGTCACCCTCTCATCAGGGAATTCCTGAGAAGTCTCCACAAGCAGGGAGCCACATTACCCCTGAGATGATGAAGATATTTGCTGAACACTATGATGAAATGGAAACCATGGTAAAAGAAGTCTGAAAGAAAAATCAGGATCAGCAGAAAGACCCGGGGAAAAAATCCCTGGTGATCCAATGTGAGTCTGGCGGAGAGAACGACGGGAGGTCTGAGACTCAGCCTTTTCTTCGGACTGGAGGGGCTGAAAATATCAATCGAGATGGGGGTAATAATTAAGGGAAAAGGAGGCCTCGAAGGGATAGCCCTTTATCCCAGGAAATTACCGATTTTCCATTACCGCCCCGGTTCAAGTTACCACAATTGCAAGCTTATACTGGAGATTCAGATCCTAATGACCATATCCACAGATTTGAATCTACTATGGATTTTTTAAAGGCACCGGAAGAAACAAAGTGCCAGGCATTTCCTACTACTCTGGAAGGAAAAGCCCGTCTTTGGTACGAGGGTTTAAGACCCAGGAGTGTGGATTCTTTTTCTCAACTCTGTGATCTCTTCTTTAACCGTTTCTTGCAACGAAAGAAATTTGATAAATCTACAGCAGAGTTATTAAACCTTCGTCAAGGAGATAGTGAGTCTCTTCGAAGTTATATGGGGAGGTTCAATGACGAAAGTTTGCAAGTCAAGAACTGTTCTGAGGATGTTTTGGTAGGGGCGTTCCTCAATAGTTTACGACCCGGGCGTTTTTACACCAAAATGGCTACTGAGCCACCAGGAGACATGGAAGAATTGATGGACCGGGTTGAAAAATATGCTAAGGGAGAGGAGGCTGACCAGAAGAAAAAAGACAATGATAAGCGGGGTGTGAGAACTCGTGAAGAAGGAAAGAAGGGTTTAGCACCAGACAGGCGTTTAAAGGTATTTGATCGCCTCAACCCCCCACGTCGTGTTACCGAGCCAACAATAAGGGACAGAATAACAACTCCCTTCAACCGAACTCGGTCAGAAATTTTAGCCATTGTTGGTAGACAGGGTATCTTGAAGTCCCCTGCAAAGAAGAATGCCCCAAACCATAAAAGGAACAGAGATCTCTTCTGTAATTTCCATCAGCAGCACGGACACGACACAGAGGATTGCACCGACTTGAAGAAAGAAATTGAGGATTGTGTTTGTGAAGGATACCTGCAGGAGTTTGTTAAAACAACATATAAGGTATCCCGGAGAGGTCGATCTGCTGAAATGCGCTCACCTTACCGACCTCAAGTGGGAAGGAATACTGCTGGAAATGTGGATAAGCGTCAGCGCCCTAATAACTATCCTCCAGCTCGGGATGTCATAGGTGAAGTTCATACAATTCTCGGAGGATTAGAAGGGGGAGGAAGTAATTCCATGCGTAAAAGCAGGTGTAGAAAAATTCCCGAGCAGGAGCCAGTAGGAAAGAGGTTTAAATCTTCAGAGACCATTATTTTCTCTGAAGAGGATGCTGTACCGACCAAATTCCCGCACTCAGATGCTTTAATCATAAAAGTAAATATTGCCAATAAATTGGTTCATCGGGTTTACGTGGATGATGGAAGTTCGGTGGATATTTTATACATCAATGCGTTTGAACAATTGGAGGTAGATCCTAAGTATCTCCGACGGAGCCCAACTCCGTTGGTTGGATTCTCTGGGGAAGCTGTTCAGCCTATGGGGATCGTGACATTGCCGGTTACTATAGGCGAATACCCGAGAAGCAGAACGGTTTATACAGACTTTGCAGTGCTAAATTCACCATCCCCTTACAACGTTATAATAGTCCGACCTACCATGGTGAAGTTGAAGGCAATTTGGTCACCTTGCCACTTGGTGATGAAATTCCCCACCTCTGGAGGAGTAGTGACAATACGGGGGGATCAAGAAGCGGCCAAGAGGTGTTACATGGTGGCCATGAGAGGGAAGAATCATCTAGCTCGAGATGTTCGTGTAAATTGTGTATAAGGAAAAACTGGAATTAAGGGCCCGATGAAGGTACGGGAGCAGCATCCTGTGAAAAGTGTGGATTTTGATTTCAATGATGAGGAAATATTAAAGATTCAAATTTATTGTGCCCGACCTGAGAGGACAATTCAGATAGGTAAGAACATCTCTGAATGTGCTCAACGTAGTCTATTGAAGCTTCTCAAGGAGTACAGGGATATCTTTGCTTGGGACCCAAAGGAGATGGGTGGAGTCTCTCCTAAATTGATAACCCATTCATTGAACATCCATGAAGATACAAAACCAGTGCAGCAGAAAAAGAGTAGTTTTGGTCCTGAGCGCAAGCAGGTCATTCAACAGGAGGTAAAAAAGCTGTTGGAGGTCGGTATTCTTAGAGAAGTCAAATACCCGACCTGGATAGCAAATCCCGTGATGGTCAGGAAAGTTGATGGTGGATGGTGAATGTGTATTGACTTTACAGATTTGAACCGAGCTTGCCCGAAGGATTGCTATCCTTTACTATCCATTGATCAAATCATCAATGCTATAGTGGGTTTCGGGATGTTAAGCTTCTTAGATGCTTACAAAGGATACCACCAGATCCTAATGAATCCAGAAGACGCTGAAAAGACAGCATTTGTGACGGATCAAGGGGTTTTCTATTATAAAAAGATGCCATTTGGACTGAAAAACGCCGGGGCCACATATCAGCGCCTGGTGAATCAGATTTTCCAAAAACAGATAGGTCGAAATCTGGAGGTGTACATAGACGATATGGTGATTAAAAGTAAAGCGGAATAAAGCATGTTAGAAGATTTGAAAGAGACATTTACAACGCTTCGGTAGGTCGGTTTAAAGCTCAATCCAGAGAAGTGTGTTTTCGGAGTTAGCTCTGGAAAATTTCTTGGGTTTATGGTGTCAAAAAGGGGAATCGAGGCTAATCCCAAGAAGTTAGAAGCCATAATAGCAATGGAAGCTCCCAAGAATGTAAAGGAGGTGCAGAAATTAACCGGGTGCATGGCAGCTTTGAATAGGTTCTTGTCCCGAGCTGCGGATAGAGGCTTACCGTTCTTTAAGCTCCTGAAATCTGCCAAGGATTTCAAGTGGAATGAAGAGTGTCAGCAGTGTTTTGAAGCATTGAAGGAACACCTGAAACAATTACCTACGTTATATGTCCCAACTTCCGGGGAACAGCTATTTCTGTACTTAGCTGTATCAGAGTTCACCATCAGCGCGGTTCTTGTACGAGAAGATGAAGGGATACAGAAACCTGTTTATTTTGTTTGTAAAGCTCTGCATGGAGCCGAGCAGAGATATCCCGAAATAGAGAAGTTAGTAATGTCCTTAGTTTTTGCAGCACGGAGATTAAGACCGTATTTTCAAGGACATCCGATTTGTGTTTTGACAAATCAACCTATCAGACAGATCCTATACCGACCAGAAGCTTCAGGTCGGTTGACTAAGTGGGCCGTTGAGCTCGGGGAGTACGACATCAGCTTCAAACCGCAAACTGCAATAAAAGGTCAGGCTTTAGCGGATTTCATTGCTGAGATGCCGCGGAAAGAAGAAGAAGCAGAGACACTTACAGTAGAAGCTGTTCAGCCTAAGGCAGACAAAGAATGGCAATTGTTTGTTGATGGAGCTTCAGTAGGAGAAGGATCAGGAGCTGGTTTGGTGTTGGTTAGTCCCGAAGGTAACGAGTTAGCATATGCTTTGAAGTTTGAGTTTGTTGCTTCTAACAATGAATCAGAATACGAAGCATTAATTACCGGGCTGAAGTTGGCACTCTCAGTAGGAGCTCAGCATGTCAGAGCTCATAGTGATTCTCAGTTAGTAGTTGAGCAATTGGCTGGGAAATATGCTACCAAGGATACTATGATGAAGAAGTACTTGGGAGTAGTGCAGAATTTAATGGAGAAATTCGAAAGCTTTCGCATGGAGAAAATATTCCGATCTCAAAACCGCCAAGCTGACGCGCTGAGTAAGCTTGCTTCTTCCACCTCGTCATATTTAAATAAGCAGGTATGGGTAGAGACGCTTCCTGAACGTAGTATTGTTACAAAGGAAGTGATGAGTGTTGAAAGCACTGAGAATTGGATGACCCCGATCTGTAGTTTCTTGAGGTCGGGGAATCTGCCAGATGATAAAGTAGCAGCCCGACGGATTCGCATGCGAGCAGCTCGGTATGTAATAGAAGGTGACATTTTATACAAGAAAGGGTATTTGAAGCCATTATTGAGGTGTGTGGATTCCGAACAGGCTTATTACGTGCTTTATGAGATCCATGAAGTAATATGCGGGTCGCATGTCGGGTCCAAAATGTTGGCAAAGAAGGCACTCCTGCTCGGTTATTTCTGGCCGACTATGTTTGAAGATGCTGCTCAAGTAGTAAGAACATGTGAGAAGTGTCAAAGGTATGCAATGAGAACACATAACCCCCAGGTTCCATTACAGTCTTCTGTATCTGTTTGGCCGTTTTATCAATGGGGTGTAGATCTTCTCGGGCCTTTTCCAGAAGCACGAGGTCGGTATAAACATCTCATTGTAGCTGTTGATTATTTTACTAAATGGGTCGAGGCAGAACCTTTAGTACATATCTCGGGAAAAAATGTTATTAATTTTTTCTGTAAAAATATCCTTTGTCGGTATGGAATTCCCGAAGTGGTCGTATCTGATAATGGCAGGCAATTTGCAGAAGAGCCGTTTAAGTCTTGGTGTTATTCACTTGGAATTCAACAGAAGTTTACTTCCGTGGCACATCCACAGACTAATGGTCAGGCAGAGGTATCTAACCGAATACTATTCCAAGGTTTAAAAACGCGCCTAGGACGATCTAGTGGAGATTGGGTTGAGCAATTGCCAATGGTGCTGTGGTCATATCGAACTACACCAAGAACTGCTACTGGAGAAACACCTTACAATCTCACTTATGGTACTGAAGCTGTACTTCCTCCAGAAATTGGATTGCCGAGTCCCCGAGTTCTGTTTTTCCAAGAAGGAGAGAATCAAGAGGAACTTCACACGAATCTGGATCTTTTAGAAGAAAGGAGGATGTGCGCCCAGCTAAGAGACGCTAAGTACAAAGAAGGTGCAGCTCGGTTTTATAACAGAAGGCTGAAAGCCCAACAGTATAACATCGGTGATTTAGTATTGAGAAAGGTGGAAGCCAGCAGAGTTGGAAAAATTGGAAAGCTCGACCCCACATGGGAAGGGCCTTATAAGATTGAAGACGTATCTCCAACAGGTTATTGTAGACTTTCTCATTTAGATGGAAGGGTTATTCCAAGAACATGGAACTTCCAAAATTTGAGAAAGTACTATTAGTTTGAGAAATTTCAAAGTGTTATGAGTTCGGTTATTTTTACTCGTCATTCATTTCGAATAATGTAATGATTTGGGTTCTACTGAATAAAATATATTCTGGTGACGAATTCTAGGGAAAATTGATCCCTGTGAAAAGTCCAGATGTTTACTTTGCAAATTCTGGGAAAATAATTTCTAAGAAAAGCGAATCTCATAAAATCCCGAGCTCAGAAGCTCAGGAAGGGAAATAATTTACTTTGCAAATTCTGGGAAATAATTTCTAAGAAAAGTGAATCTCATAAAATCCCGAGCTCAGAAGCTCAGGAAGGGAGATAATTTACTTTGCAAATTTCAGGAAAAGAACTTCCAGAAAGAGCAATGCATGCAAAATTCCAAGATTAATAATCTAAGGAAAAAGCAAAATAAATTGTATAAAAGCCCGAAAATGAAATTCTGGGTAAACAAAATAATCATCTTCAGGGATAAAATCTCCCAGAGTGAATTGTCCAAGGGAATTGGGAATAAAGACCCAAAAATATCCAACAACATCGTTATTACAAACAGAAAGAAGAAACAAAGAAATTCTGGAGACATATAAACTTCAAGGCTGAGTGCCGCCTTCGCCCTTGTCCAGCTCGGTAAGATCCACCTCCTGAGTCTCAGAAATGGGAGTGGAAGGAACAAACTGGTTCATGGAGAATCCGAGCTCCCCACCAGTTATTTCTTTGAAAACAGCATTGACTTTTTCTCCCGCGTTAACATCAAAACCCAACTCTTCCAAGCTCTTGTTTGGAAGATGTGCATGCTGGAGAGCTTTGATCGCCTCGTTATACCCGAGCTGAGCTACTGGAATGTTCATTTTGGCAGACATATCAGCAAATTCTTGTGATTTCAAGAAATTTTCTACTGCTCGGTTTATTCCTTTCTCCTTGTTGAATTTATACTTACGCTCCATACTATGGAAATGCCTTTCCCAAACCAGGATAGAACAACTGAGCTTTTCGTTTCTAGAATGGAGGTCAGCAGATTTTTTCTGTTCAGTGTCCAAGCTGGAGGTAAGTTTCTGAACCACAGACTGCAATTCTTTGGACTTCCCTTGCTCGCTTCCTAACTTCGAGTTAAGATCTTGAATTTGAGATTGGAAGTCTTCAGTTTTGTGTTCTTCAATTTCCAAGTGTGATTTAACGGTGGACAACTCTTGTCTAGCCTGAGATTCCGTACTCTCTAGCTGCCGCGTTTTTTCTTCCAGAGCCAATATCCTGTCCTCGAGTTCAGTTACCTCCTTTTCTTCTAGCTCAGGGCGAAGGGTGGATGAACCTTCTGAGGAGCGAATGACCTCGATGGCTCTAGTAGATATGACCGCATTCTAAAAAAATATATATATTTGAGTATAAGTTAGATAAGAAGGGATGAAGTAAAGAGAAGGGCACTTAGTGATATACCTGAGCAGCATATAGAGCCATGACGTTGATCAGGCTCTCGTCGTCCAATTGCCTCAAATAGTTCAAGTCCCGAGGTAGAACTCCTTCACCCAGCCACTGATGAGCTAAGGATGGGGTGAGTACTCGGGAATTTCGATTGAAGCTCCAGCTCGGACAAAATTGGTCTCCAGGGTGCGTAACTGGAACATAAGAGATGGGCAATCTGGCAGTATTGATCCGAGATAAGAATCCAAACTCAGAGTCTTGAGAGAAGTTAAAAGGTATAGCAGAAAAAGTTGGAGTCGGAATATCTGTGGGTACGTCAAAGGACATGTCTGGGCTAATTCCCTGAGCAGGGGAAGTCGGTGCAGCTGGAGTAGTAATCTTCTTGCTCGGTGGAGTGTCTTGTTTGGTTGAGGCTGGTAAGATTCTCTTGGAACCTCTAGTTTTCTTCTCCTTCTCTTTGGGTAGTGGAGGTAAACCCGAAATGACAACTTTAGGAGGAACAGGAGGTGGAATAGAAGCCTTTAAAGGTGAAGCAGCATCGGCAGCAGAATCTGCTGGTGTAGTGGAAGCACCCGGGCTGGAGGTGCCCGAGGTGGAAACAGTTGTAGCAGTTTTACCCGACTTGATCAGCTGTGCAATGTCCATTAATGTAATAAGTAAAGGGTGTCAGAGAAATGAAATATCAGAGTAACGTTCCAGAAGTTTTGAAATGAAGGGAAAAATACTTACATTCAACTCCGAACTTATCCTTGGAGCCTTTATGTTTAGAATCAAGTACGGCAGGACTCAACTTACCTTGAATTAAAATTTTCTCAGATAGCCGAGATACATCTAAGACAGCTCCTAAAGTTTCTAGCGTTTGTTCTCCACTAGCACTAGAAGATTTTTTGGGCTGCCTATCAGCTATACTACTGACAATTTTCCAGGGATGGTTCTGTGTGAGAAATTCTGAATGAATAAAGAAGAATCGTCTCTTCCAATGGTGAATAGAACTAGGAAAATTTTGCAAAAGGGGAACTGTGTTAGGACGTCGATTAAAGTAAAACCATCCTAACTCATTGGGGACTGTTTTTAAAGAGAAAAAACGCCTAAACAGAGTAAGGTTGTAAATTACTTTACAGTGCACACAGAGCAACTCAAAACATATAACTGTCCTGATGGAATTTGGGGTGAGCTGACTTAGATTTATTTTGTAATGATCTAAGATATTTGAAAGCAAGTTGGTAATAGGGATCCTAAGTCCAGCCTGTAATTGGTGTTCATAAAGGGCTATGAAACCCTGAGGAGGATGCATGGCTCGGTCATCTCTAGATGGAGCTCTAACAAGCAAATTATCAGGGATGAAATATTTGGTTAATATTAGGTCAATGTTCTTCCTACTTAAAACAGAGGAAATAGAATTCGCAAGAACTCCCTCGGTAACGTCTTCTAAATCTTCGTCGTTTGACTTGGGATTTTCTACTTCTCTGTCCTGCTCAGGCACAGTTTGCTCAGAGTTTTCCGTCTTAATAGGCTTAGCCATAAGAGTATTCGAAGGAGAGGCCTTGGAAGATTGCCTGAGTGACCTTCTAACAGGAGTTGTTAATTTAGAAGAAAGTGAAGGTTCTCTACTGACTGGAGGTGGAGCACTTTGAACAGAAGGTGATTGATTTTTTTCGCCTATCGATTCTATACTGATGTTTATAGATGGGGTATGGGAAGTAGAAGGTTCAACATAAGATGCAGAATTAATGGGTTCGGAGGAATTAGAGTGATCTTCAGAAGACATACCTGGTAATGAGTATGAACTTAGGGAAAATTCTGGAGATGGAGAGGAAAAACCCGGAGTGTTTAGAGCAATTTGTGCAAAAGCGAATGAGGAAATTGTTGCTTTTGATTACTTGACCGCCTGAAACCCAGCCGTGTTCGGAAAAGGGAAAACGTGAAATTAGGGATTAGGGCAAGTTTGAATTAGAAGAGGAGAAGTTTGAATGAGTTGACAGTAAATTCAGATAACGTATACGTTATCAGGATAATGATTGCTTTTGAATGAAACCGCTTGCACATTAATGATTAAAGATTAAAGGTTTGGATTTTCAAAGTCAAGGCGTTGGTTCATGAATTGTAATTCAAAATTGTCTTTGCTGGAATCGAAGCATCAGTGCTTGTTTAAAAGTCCAAGAGAACCAGCTCGGGAATATTTGTATGCAATCGTCAAGTCGGGATAAAGATGTTTATACCAACTTGAGGAGGTATTGATGTGGCATTATTCAAATATTCCAGGTTAGCATAGAATAAGTCAAAAATATCCTAACTAATTACCTAAATTCAAGGAGCGTAAATTGGAATCAGTTGAACGGTAATACTCTTTACAATTGATATATGCAAATTTCTGATGATGATTATGAATTCAATGACTGACTTTAGCATCGGAGTAGAATCCCCGGGGACCACCTCGGGACTTTGCTCTAACGCTATTCTGTTTTACAGTTAAAGTTCGTGATTATTGTTTGGAGCTCGGTATTTCCAGGTCGGTACATTCACGAATTCCCGACGTGCAGATTTGGGCTTCATCAGGTGGCAACTTGAATGTTGAGGGTGTTTGTGAATATTTTTGTTTCTGTTTGGCACAATGATTTTGTTAAATCTTTGTCAACCGCATAATGCCTCAAAACACCACACAAGCTTAGAAAGTAATCTTTTGGTAAAAGGTACTAGAGTTTGAAATAATATGAATATGCTCTATCCATATTATTTTCAAACTGTAGTTACCTAAATTATGTAAAGGAGGCTCATTCACTTGTTAATCAAATTTACTTTTGTAATGGTGGCATTAGGTACATCCTTCACCAACGCTTAATCCTAATAAATAAAAATTGGGGTGGCACCCTACTTAAAAAAAAGACATAATACACTAAAATACATGTATTATAACCAAAAAAATGGAGATTTGGTGATAGATATAAGTTTGACTTTTTTGAAACCATTCACTAGAATGTATATTCACAATTGAGGTGGATGCAAAAAATAGCATGAAAATAGCCAAAATGGGCACATTTTTCGAAATTGTTATTTTCGGTCAAAATACGTGGTCTGTATCCCATAAAAAATGGAGGTTTGGGGATAAATATTAGTTTCACTTTTCTGAAACAATTCACTAAAATGCACGTTCACGATTAAGATGTGTGGAAAAAATGAAACAAAAATGGCCAAAATCGGCAAGTTTTTAAACATTGTCATTTTCGGCCAAAATACGTGTGCTATAGCCCACAAAAAATAAAGGTTTAGTGATAAATAAGAGTTTCACTCCTTTTGACACCATTCACTAGAATGCACGTTCACAATTGAGGTAGGTCCAAAAAAACACGAAAATGGCAAAAATCAGAACGTTTTGTGGCATTGTCATTTTCGGCCAAAATACGTGTGCTATAACCCACAAAAAAATGAAGGTTTGGAGATAAACATGAGTTTAACTTTTTTGACATAATTCACAAGAATACACGTTCAAAAATGGGATAGATGTTAAAAACAATACAGAAACAGCCAAAATCGGCACGTTTTTGGATATTGTCATTTTCGGCCAAAAGACGTGCACTATAGCCACAAAAATGGAGGTTTGGTGATAAATATGAGTTTCACTTTTTTCACATAACTAACTAGAATGCACATTCACTATTAATGTGGGTGCAAAAAACAGCAAGAAAATAGCCAAAATTGGCACTTTTTGGAAATTGTCATTTTTTGCCAAAATACGTGTGATATAGCCCACAAAATGGAGGTTTTGCGATAAATATGAATTTCACTTTTTTGACACCGTTCACTAGAATGCACGTTCATAATTGAGGTGGGTGCAAAAATTAGAACGAAAATTGCCAAAATTTGCATGGTTTTTTACATTGTCATTTTCGGTCAAAATACGTGTGCAATACCCCAAAAAAAATGGAGGTTTGGTGATAAGTATGAGTTTCACTTTTTTGAAACAATTCATTAAAATGCGCGTTCACAATTGAGATGGGTGAAAAAATAGCACGAAAATAGCCAAAATCGGCACGTTTTTGGATATAGTCATTTTCGACCAAAATACGTGTGCTATAGCCCTCAAAAAACGATAGTTTGGTGAAAATTATGAGTTTCACTTTTATTGACACCGATCACTAAAATGCGCATTTAGAATTGAGGTGGATGCAAAAAATAGTATGTAAATAACTAAAATCAGCATGTTTTTAGATATTGTCATTTTCGGTCAAAATACGTGTGATATAGCCCATAAAAAATGGAGATTTGATGATAAATATGAGTCACGTTTTTTACAGAATTCACTAGAATACGCATTTAAAATAGTAATCAGTGTTAAAAACAATACAGAACCAGTCAAAATCGACTCGTTTTTTAACATTATCATTTTCGGCCAAAATACATGTGAAATAGCTCAAAAAAATAGAGGTTATGTAATAAATATGAGTTTCACTTTTTTTAACTCAATTCACTTAAATGAAAATTCGCAATTGAAATGGGTGCAAACAATAGCATGAGAAATGCCAAAATTGACATGTTTTTAAACATTGTCATTTTTTGCGAAAATACGTGTGCTATAACCCAAAAAAATAGAGGTTTGGTGATAAATATGAGTTTCACTTTTTTTGATACCGTTCACTAGAATGCATGTTAACAATTAAGGCGGGTGAAAAAATTACATGAAAATGGCAAAACTTGGCACGCTTTCTGACATATTCATTTTCAGTCAAATACGTGTGTTATAGTTCACAAAAATGGAGGTTTAGTGATAAATATAAGTTTTACTTTTTTTGACATAACTCAATCAAATGCACGTTAAAAAATGTGATATGTGTTAAAAACAATAAAGAAACCGTCTAAATCGGCACATTTTTTTGAAAGTGCCATTTTCGGGCAAAATACTTGTGCTATAGCCCACAAAAATGGAGGTTTTGTGATAAATATGAGTTTTATTTTTTTGACATAATACACTAAAATACACGTTCACAATTGAGATTGGAGGAAAAAATATCACGAAAATGACCAAAATTTGCAAGTTTTTAAACATTATCATTTTCGTCCAAAATACGTGTGCTATAGTCCACCAAAAATGAAAGTTTAGTGATAAATATGAGTTTCACTATTTTTTATTCCGTTCACCAGAATACACATTCATAGTTGAGGGGGTGCAAAAAAAATAGCATGAAAATGGCTAAAATTAGCACGTTTTTTTACATTGCCATTTTCGGCCATAATAAGTGTGCTATAGCCCACAAAAAATTAAGGTTTGGTAATAAATATGAGTTTCACTTTTTTTAGATAATTCACAAAAATGCATTTTCACAATTGAGGCGGGTGCTAAAAATAGCATGAAAATTACAAACATTGGCACAATTTTTGACATTGTCATTTTCGGCCAAAATACGTGTTTTGTAGCCCACAAAAATGGAGGTCTGGTAATAAATATGATTTCACTTTTCTGACATAATTCACTAAAATGCACATTCACAATAGAGATGGGTGCAAAAAATAGCACGAAAATGACAAAATTGGCACGTTTTTTGACATTGTCATTTTCGGCCAAAATACATGTGTAATAGCCCACAAAAAATGGAGGTTTGGTGATAAATATGAGTTTAACTTTTTTTTACATAATTCACTAAAATGCACGTTCAAATTTTGATGAGTGTCAAAAACAATACAAAACAACCAAAATTGGCACGTTTTCGATATTGTTATTTTTTACCAAAATACGTGTGCTATTGCCGACAAAAATAGAGGTTTGTTGATAAATATGAGTTTCACTTTCTTTGACACAATTCACTCAAAAGCACGTTCAAAATTGAGATGGGTGTAAAAAATAATACAGAAACGGCCAAAGTACGTGAGCAATAACCCACAAGAATGGATATTTGGTGATAAATATGAGTTTCTATTTTTTGACACAATTCACTAAAATGCACGTTTATAATTGAGATGGGTACAAATATAGCACAAAAATGGCCAAAATCGCCCACGTTTTTAAACATTGTCATTTTCGGTAAAAATACGTGTCCTATAGCCCAAAAAAATGAAGATTTTGTGATAAATATGAGTTTTACTTTTTTTTACATAATTCACTAAAAACTTGTGTAATAACTCACAAAAAATGGAGGTTTTGTGATAAATATGAGTTTGACTTTTTTTTATACCGTTTACTAGAATACACATTCACAATTGAGGTGGATGCAAAAAATAGCACGAAAATAGCCAAATGCATCACGTTTTTGGACATTGTCATTTTCGGCAAAAATACGTGTGCTATAGCCCACAAAAACTGGAGGTTTGGTGATAAATATGAGTTTCACTTTTTTGACACAATTCACAAAAAATGCATGTTTACAATTGAGATAGGTGGAAAAAATGAAACGAAAATGTCCAAAATCGACAAGTTTTTAAACATTTTCATTTTCGTCCCAAATAAGTGTGTTATATATGAATTTCTATTTTTTGACACAATTCATTAAAATGCACGTTCACAATTGAAATTGGCAGAAAAATAGCACGAAAATGGCCAAAATCACCAATGTTTTTAAACATTGTCATTTTCAGCAAAAATACTTGTGCTATAGCCCACAAAAAATGAAAGTTTTGTGATAAATTTGATTTTTATTTTTTTGACATAATTCACTAAAATACGTATGTTAAAACACATAAGAAATGAAGGTTTGGTGATAAATATGAGTTTGACTTTTTTTATATTGTTCACTAGAATGCATGTTCACAATTGGTGTGGGTGTAAAAAATATCACGAAAATAGCAAACATCGACATGTTTTTGGACATTGTTATTTTCTGCCAAAATACGTGTGCTATAGCCCACAAAAATTGGAGGTTTTGTGATAAATATGAGTTTCACTTTTTTGACACAATTCACTAAAATGCACTTTCACAGTTGAGATAGGTGGAAAAAATGAAACGAAAACGGCTAAAATGAGCAAGTTTTTAAACATTGTTATTTTCGGCCAAAATACGTGTGCTATAGGTCACAAGAAATTGAGGTTTGGTGATAAATATGAGTTTCTATTTTTTAACACAATTCACTAAAATTCACATATACAATTGAGATGGGAAGAAAAATAGTACGAAAAATAGCCAAAATCGCCCACGTTTTTAAACATATCCATTTTTGGCAAAAATACTTGTGCTATAGCCCACTAAAAATGAAGTTTTTGTGATAAATAGGAGTTTCAATTTTTTTGATACAATTTACTAAAATGCACGTTCACAGTTGAGATAGGTGAAAAAATGAAAGGAAAATGGCCAAAATCAGCAAGTTTTTAAACATTGTCATTTTCGGCCAAAATACGCATGCTATAGCTCACAAGAAATTGAGGTTTGATTATAAATACGAGTTTCTATTTTTGACACAATTGAGATGGGTAGAAAAATAGCATGAAAATGGCCAAAATCACCCACGTTTTTAAACATTATCATTTTCGGCAAAAATACTTGTGCTATAGCCCAATAAAAATGAAGTTTTTCTCATAAATATGAGTTTCACTTTTTTTTACATAATTCACTAAAATACTTCTGTTAAAACCCACAAAAAATGGAGGTTTCGTAATAAATATGAGTTTGACTTTTTTTTATACCGTTCACTAGCACGAAAATAGTAAAAATTGAAACGTTTTTGGACATTGTCATTTTCGGACAAAATACGTGTGCTATAGCCCACAAAAATGGAATTTTGGTGATAAATATAAGTTTCACTTTTTTGACACCGTTCACAAAAATGCACGATCACAATTGAGGTGGGTGCAAAAATTAAAACGAAAATGGCCAAAATCGGCACTTTTTGGACATTGTCATTTTCGGACAAAATATGTGTGCTATAGCCCACAAAAATGGAGGTTTGGTAATAAATATGAGTTTCACTTTTTTGACACCGTTCACTAGAATGCACGATCACAATTGAGCTGGGTGCAAAAATTAGAACGAAAATAGCCAAAATCGGCATGTTTTTTTTCATTGTCATTTTCGGTCAAAATACGTGTGCAATATCCCACAAAAAATGTAGGTTTGGTGATAAGTATGAGTTTTACGTTTTTGACACAATTCACTAAAATGCACATTCACAATTGAGATGGGTGGAAAAAATTAAACGAAAATGGCCAAAATTGGCAAGTTTTTAAACATTGTCATTTTCAATCAAAATACGTGTGCTATAGCCCAAAAAAATATGAAGGTTTAGTGATAAATAGTTTCACTTCTTTTGACCTCATTCACTAGAATGCACATTTACAATTGAAGGCTAAAATCAACACGTTTTTTGACATTGTCATTTTCGGCAAAAATACGTTCTATAACCCACAAAAATGGAGGTTTGGTGATAAATATGAGTTTCACTTTTTTGACATAATTCATTAGAATGCTCGCTAAAAAATGTGATGGGCGTTAAAAATAATAAAAAAAAATAGCCAAAATCGGTATGTTTATGGATATTGTCATTTTCGGCTAAAATACGTGTGCTATAGCCAACAAAAAATGGAGGTTTAGTGATAAATATGAGTTTAACTTTTTTGACATAATTCACTAGAATGCACATTCACAATTAAGGTGGGTACAAAAAATAGCACGAAAATAGCAAAAATCGGCACGTTTTTGGACATTGTCATTTTCGGCCAAAATACGTGTGCTATAGCCCACAAAAATGAAGGTTTGGTGATAAATATGAGTTTCACTTTTGTGACACCATTCACTAGAATGCACAGTCACAATTGAGGTGGGTGCAAAAATTAGAACGAAAATGGCCAAAATCTGCATGTTTTTTTACATTGTCATTTTCGGTCAACATACGTGTGCAATAGCCCACAAAAAAATGGAGGTTTGGTGATAAGTATGAGTTTTAATTTTTTGTCACAATTCACTAAAATGCACATTCACAATTGATATGTGTGGAAAAAATAGCACAAAAATGGCCAAAATCGAGACGTTTTGGATATAGTCGTTTTCGGCCAAAATACGTGGGTTATAGCCCACAAAAAATGATAGTTTGGTAATAAATACAATTTTCACTTTTATTGACACCAATCTCTAGAATGCGGCTTCAAAATTGAGGTGGGTACAAAAATAGTACGTAAATAGCCAAAATCGGCACGTTTTTTGACATTGTCATTTTCGGCCAAAATACGTGTGCTATAACCCACAAAAAATGAATGTTTGGTGATAAATATGAGTCACTTGTTTTGACTTAATTCACTAAAATACACATTCAAAATAGTGATCGGTGTTAAAAACAATACAGAAACATCCAAAATCGGCGTGTTTTTGGACATTATCATTTTTTATCAAAATACGTGTGCAATATCCCACAAAAAATAGAGGTTAGATGATAAATAAGAGTTTCACTTTTTGTGACTCAAATCACTTGAATGCAAATGCACAATTAAAATGGGTGGAAAAATAGCACGAGAATGTACAAAATCGACACTTTTTTAAACATTGTCATTTTCGGTCAAAATACGCGTGTTATAGCCTACAAATATGAAGGTTTAGTGATAAATAAGAGTTCACTTCTTTTGACCCCATTCACTAGAATACACGTTTACAATTGAAAAAGGTGCAAAAATATCATGAAAATGGCTAAAATCATCACGTTTTTTAACATTATCATTTTCGGCCAAAATACGTATGCTATTACCCACAAAAAATAAAGGTTTGGTGATAAATATGAGTTTCACTTTTTTGACATAATTCACTAGAATGCTCGTTAAAAAATGTGATGGGCGTTAAAAATAATAAAAAAATAGCCAAAATCGGTATGTTTATGGATATTGTCATTTTCGGCTAAAATACGTGTGCTATAGCCAACAAAAAATGGAGGTTTAGTGATAAATATGAGTTTAACTTTTTTGACATAATTCACTAGAATACACATTCACAATTAAGGTGGGTACAAAAAATAGCACGAAAATAGCAAAAATCGGCACGTTTTTGGACATTGTCATTTTCGGCCAAAATACGTGTGCTATAGCCCACAAAAATGAAGGTTTGGTGATAAATATGAGTTTCACTTTTGTGACACCATTCACTAGAATGCACAGTCACAATTGAGGTGGGTGCAAAAATTAGAACGAAAATGGCCAAAATCTGCATGTTTTTTTACATTGTCATTTTCGGTCAACATACGTGTGCAATAGCCCACAAAAAAATGGAGGTTTGGTGATAAGTATGAGTTTTAATTTTTTGTCACAATTCACTAAAATGCACATTCACAATTGATATGTGTGGAAAAAATAGCACAAAAATGGCCAAAATCGAGACGTTTTGGATATAGTCGTTTTCGGCCAAAATACGTGGGTTATAGCCCACAAAAAATGATAGTTTGGTAATAAATACAATTTTCACTTTTATTGACACCAATCTCTAGAATGCGGCTTCAAAATTGAGGTGGGTACAAAAATAGTACGTAAATAGCCAAAATTGGCACATTTTTTGAAATTGTCATTTTCGGCCAAAATATATGTGCTATAGCCCACAGAAAATGGAGGTTTTGTAATAAATATTAGTCACTTATTTTGACATAATTCACTAAAATACACATTCAAAATAGTGATCGGTGTTAAAAATAATACAGAAACATCCAAAATCGATGCGTTTTTGGACATTATCATTTTTTGCCAAAATACGTGTGCAATATCCCACAAAAATAGAGGTTAGGTAATAAATAAGAGTTTCACTTTTTTTACTCAATTCACTTGAATGCAAATGCATAATTGAAATGGGTGGAAAAAATAGCACGAAAATAGCAAAAATCGGCACGTTTTTGGACATTGTCATTTTCGGCCAAAATACGTGTGCTATAGCCCACAAAAATGAAGGTTTGGTGATAAATATGAGTTTCACTTTTGTGACACCATTCACTAGAATGCACAGTCACAATTGAGGTGGGTGCAAAAATTAGAACGAAAATGGCCAAAATCTGCATGTTTTTTTACATTGTCATTTTCGGTCAACATACGTGTGCAATAGCCCACAAAAATGGAGGTTTGGTGATAAGTATGAGTTTTACTTTTTTATACAATTCACTAAAATGCACGTTCACATTTGATATGGGTGCAAAAAAATAGCACGAAAATGGCCAAAATCAGTGCGTTTTGGATATAGCCGTTTTCGGCCAAAATACGTGTAATATAGCCCACAAAAAATTATAGTTTGGTAATAAATATGAGTTTCACTTTTATTGACACCAATCACTAGAATGCGACTTCAGAATTGAGGTGAGTGCAAAAAATAGTACGTAAATAGCCAAAATTGGCACATTTTTTGAAATTGTCATTTTCGGCCAAAATATATGTGCTATAGCCCACAGAAAATGGAGGTTTTGTAATAAATATTAGTCACTTATTTTGACATAATTCACTAAAATACACATTCAAAATAGTGATCGGTGTTAAAAATAATACAGAAACATCCAAAATCGATGCGTTTTTGGACATTATCATTTTTTGCCAAAATACGTGTGCAATATCCCACAAAAATAGAGGTTAGGTAATAAATAAGAGTTTCACTTTTTTTACTCAATTCACTTGAATGCAAATGCATAATTGAAATGGGTGGAAAAAATAGCACGAGAATGGCCAAAATCGACACGTTTTTTAACATTGTTATTTTCTGCCAAAATACGTGTACTATAGCCCACAAAACATGGAGGTTTGGTGATAAACATGAGTTTTACTTTTTTGACATAATTCAATATAATGCACGGTCAAAAAAGTGATGTGTGTTATAAACAATAAAGAAACTGCCTAAATCGCCACGTTTTTTTGGACAGTATCATTTTCGGCCAAAATACTTGTGCTATAGCCCACAAAAAATGGAAGTTTGGTAATAAATATGAGTTTGACTTTTTTGATATAATTCACTAAAATACACGTTCAGAATTGAGATTAGAGGAAAAAATAGAATGAAAATGGCCAAAATCAGAAAGTTTTTGAACATTGTCATTTTCGTCCAAAATATGTGTGCTTTAACCCACAAAAAATGAAGGTTTGATGATAAATATAAGTTTTACTTTTTTTGACATTGTTCACTAGAATGCACATTCAGAGTTAAGATAGATGCAAAAATAGTATAAAAATAGCCAAATAGGCACATGTTTTGACATTATCATTTTCAGCCAAAATACGTGTGTTATAGCCCACAAAAAATGGAGATTTGGTAATAAATATAAGTTTAACTTTTTTGATATAATTCACTAAAATGCACTTTCATAATTGAGGCGGGTGCAAAAAATAGTATGGAAATTACAAAAATCGGCACGTTTTTTTATATTATCATTTTCAACCAAAATATGTGTGTTATAGCTCATAAAAAATAAAGGTTTGGTAATAAATATGAGTTTCGCTTTTTTGACATAATTCACTAAAATGAACGTTCACAATTGAGATGGATGCAAAAAAAATAGGACGACAATAGCCAAAATCGGCACTTTTTGGACATTGTCATTTTCGGCCAAAATACGTGTGCTATAGCCCACAAAAAATTGAGGTTTGGTGATAAATATGTGTTTCACTTTCTTGACACAATTGACTAAAATGCACGTTTACAATTGAAATGGGAGGAAAAAAATGAAACGAAAATGGCCAAAATTGGTAGGCTCCGCTTGGATAAACTATTTTTGGATTATATCATGAAATTTTTTTTCTTGGGATTTGTTATGAGAAAAGAATATTTTGGAAGTCTTTGGAATGAATGATTTTGTTTTGTTGGGATTTGTATTGAAAATTTTTTTATTAATAAAAGTTTGAAATTTAAATTTGAATTAGTATTTTAGTAGTTTATTTTGGTGGGAATTGTGTTAGTAAGAATTGTTTATTATTAAAATTTAAAATTCAGATTCAAATTCAATATTTTATTTATAAAAATTACTGTAGCAAAAATAATTATTGTAGCATTGTTTTGTGTTTTAAAAATTTTGATGAAAAAGTTGAACAAAACAAACACACCATTTTGCAATTGTGAAATAAATCACAAAAATATGTATGTCCAAACAGACCCAAGTTTTTAAACATTGTCATTTTCAGCCAAAATACATGTACTATAGCCTACAACAAATGAAGATTTAATGATAAATATGAGTTTCACTTTTTTTGACACAGTTCACTAGATACATGTTCACAATTGAGATGGGTATAAAAAATAATATAGAAACGGCCAAAATCAATTTTTAAATTATTTTCTTTAATCAAATAATAAAATAAGAATTATACTAACTTTTCTGACAATCTATGTAAACACATGTTAAGTATTCGAATTCCTCATAATTAAATTTCGAAAAATCAAATGACCAAGAAAAATATTTATTTTTCTTAAAATTAAAATCCCAAGAATCATATTCCAATTAAACCTTACTTTCTTGCCAACCAAATGAGCTCTTAGGGTTCACTCATTACTTGGTTAATATTTTAGCTTAATTTTAAAAATTAGATAAATAATTAAAAAATACGCGTATCATCTTTTTATGTAGTGGCACATGGCATACAAAAGTGTCACACGAAATCCAAAGCCATATAGGATTCGGTCCCTAATCCAATTTAGAAATAGAATCGATAGTTTCTTAATTTGTTTTGAGACAGGTTGAATTTATACCAAATTACTTGAGTATTTTTAACTTGGACTTTTAATTATTTTTGAGTAAATTGAACTTGTTTTGCAGATTCTGGAGTTGCAATTAATGAATGTTAATGTGTAGCAAAACAAAAGAAAAAATCACTTCCATTTACAGAACTGAAAAGTATAATTTACTCACTTTTCTATTTTCTATACGTTAATAATTACTTGCCTATTTATAATTTTTTTTTCAGCAAATGCGTTTTCGTTTTGGATTCGTGTTGGGGTATCGTTAAGGATCGTGGCCTATAAATTTACGTCGCTCAGAAAGAACCCTGATAAATTCCCTGTTTTTGATAGAGTTGAAGAAATAATTTCTTGTAATAATATAAAGATAGATGAAGAGAAACAGAGAAGAATCTCCATCAACGCCCGAGAAGAAACGACGGTCTTTTCGAAATCGACGTCCTGCTGCTGACCCGCAGGAGACTTTGATCTCGTCGTTTTTAGAAATCGCCGTTGGCCAAACCTCCGCTACTGCCCGTGAGTTTCTTGAGGCCAGAAGTTGGAGTCTTGATGAAGCCATTGAGCTGTTTTACGATAACAACACAAGTTTTAGTAATAATGTTGGGATGACGACAGTGGAAGTTGGAGAATCATCTAATTCAGTAGTTCCGTTCCGGAATTTTCAGGAAGAGGAAGTTAATAATATGGAACGCATTGGTGATTGGGATAATACTTCTGATAATCTTGCTTCTTTGTATCGTCCTCCGTTTGATTTGATGTTTACAAGATCTTTTGAGGAGGCAAAAAGAGCTGCAATTCAGCAGGATAAATGGCTTTTGATAAACTTGCAATCTACAATTGAATTAGCTTCGCATATGCTGAATCGGGATACATGGGCAAACCAAACAGTTGCTGAAACTATTAAGAGTAACTTCATATTTTGGCTAGTCAATGATGATACAGAAGAGGGCAAAAAAGTTTGCACTTACTATAGGTTAGATTCTTGTCCTGTTGTTATGGTGATTGACCCTATTACTGGACAAAAATTGTGTTCTTGGATTGGAATGATTCAACCAGAAACTTTGTTGGAGGATCTTATTTGTTTCACTGATGGTAGCCCAAAAAATCTTTATGCCAATCTATGTCATCGTAAACGTTCAAATTCTATCGAAAGTCAAGATCATGGAAGCGATGAAGAGGAGAATACGCAACAGGATTTGGCTGCTTCGATGAAAACTGGACAGGGATCAATTGATCAGGATGTTAAGGAGACAACTAATTATTTACCTCTTCCTGAAGAAGAACCAAAAGTTCGCTCAAGTCTACTTTGCAGGGTTGGCATAAGATTTCCTGATGGAAGTAGGATTCAGAGGAATTTTCTTCGTTCTGATCCAATTCAATTGCTTTGGTCTTTCTGTTGTTGTAAGTTAGAGGAAGCAAAAACAAGACCATTTCGATTGGCAAATGCAATTCCAGGGCGTTTCAAGTATTTGGAGTATGATGCAAATTTAAGTTTTGAAGAGTCAAGACTTGAAAATTGTATGATATCATTGATATGGGATTGAGGAGTTCCAACATTTCCTATAAGAAAAGTCTGCCTTTGAATGAAACAATGGGAATAGAATATCAAAAACATTTATACTTTAGTATTAGATAGTGTTGATTAATCTACATTTATTTGTTTTTTTAGTTGATTTAGTGTAACTTAATCCTTTATTAGTCATTGATTTAGAAGTGATTTTTCTGTTTTTTTCTCCTTAATTAAAGAATCCCATGTTGATTTCATGTGTTTCGTTTATAGCAAAAACTCTAGTGAAACCTAGTGAAAACTAACGTGGTATGTGAATTATATTTTATACATTAATAATATTTAATATTTTATGGGCTATTATACTAATATTTTATAATTTATACACTAATCTTTTGATGCCTTATACACTAAACTGAAATTCATATTTTATACTTTCAAAGTTAATCTTTTGATACTTTATACGTTAAAGTGAAATTCATATTTTATACTTTATACGCTAATCTTTTGATACTTTATATGTTAAAGTGAAATTCATAATTCATATTTTATACTTTATTCGCTAATCTTTTGATACTTTATACCCTAAATTAAAATACATATCTTATAGTTTATACGCTAATCTTTTGATACTATATATGTTAAAGTGAAATTTATACCAAAATCTTCTCATGTATGACACCGTCTCATGGTAGAATGACTCATGGTTTATAACTATTAGTATGCCTCCATTAAAGAGTCCTATTTCCATCCTTTCCTTGTAGTTTCTGCAAGATTTAATCCTATCCCAAAAATAAATAAATAAATAATCCAATGAAATTAATCTAAAGGTGGCTCTCTTTTTAATCCCTCGATCCGTTGGCCTAAGTAAATGTCAATCCAATTCAATCATAGAATTTCTCGTAAATAAAATTATCAATTCTTGCAAAGAATTGCATACGCACCCTCTAATCTTAGTATGACTAATTTGTTGCAACTTTGTTTTAGCAAAGTTGAGCCTTTGGCCAATATAAACATGGCAATATGCATTCTCTTGGATAATACAGCAGCAAAGAAGCATTTTTGTTGAAATCATATCCTAATCTATGGAAAGATATATCAAGTAAAGAAACTGTATACAACATTACTGACAAAAATGGCATTCCAGAAAATAGAGGTCAACACAGTACACTTGTTTCTACAAACACCAGGAAGCCATTCATTACTCCTTTGATTAACTCCCAGAATCATTGCCCATTCACCAGCATTGGATTTGGGACGACATTTTCTCATGTTTGATTGATAGTGCTTCAAACACTAGCAACTTTTATGAGTTTATTTTCTTCATAATCCAACCCCTTGCACCAACTTGTCAGAAAGTTACGATTAGATCATCACAACATTACAGATCTTCTGACGAACATCTGCTCTGTGCAATTGTCACCTGACTAGTTCAATTCAATGGCCTTTGCAATGATGATTTTTCAAGAGGAACAACCTTCACTTCTTACACGAACCCGAGTCTAAGAACTAATGTGGAAGACCAAAGGACCAGAAAGGGTCACTCTTGATTACTCCTCCATCTTGCTACTCTCTTCTGGACCACTGGAAATTTCCATTGCATTTGTGCTGTCTCTTTCGACATTCATATCAGCTTCTCCGTTTGAATGGATATTTGGTGATGTATTCTTGTATCCATTTGCAAGAGGGTCATCTGCATGCGGAAGTTCATTTGAGTTGTTTTCAGGTTCCACCTCCAAAGGGGCTTGCTCAGAATAAGCTTGAAACTGGTCAAACTGATAGCTCATAACTCTTGCCTGACAGGAAAACCAGAAATTGTTTAATTAGTTTCAAGTAGAATTTTATTTATATGATTCTAACTGATTCGACGTGGATATAATCACAATACAAAGGGTTTAAAACATTACGAGCTGATTCAACATGGGATTAAGGGTAACAAGAAATGAAAAAGAAATGCTACATAAAAGCAGTGGTCCGAAATGCCTACAAAACTGAAAGTCACATTTCCCAATAAAATAGAAAGAAAATTGACAGAGGGAAATGAAATGGCAGGAATAATCTAGAAATTTCCAATTTTGTGCAACGAAGATAGGAACTGTTTCAGTAAATGAAGCCAAACTGGGATCAAGCATACTTCTGAGCTGTCAGCCTCCTGGTAAGAAGAAATGAGTTTTAGGAGCTCATACTGAAATCTAAGAGGTGGAGGCTTAGAGAAATGAAAAATAGTTTGATACCATGGAAAAGAGAAAAAGAGAGACAACAAAACGATTAAAACAGTCCCTCCCCTCCGATAAAAAGAGACACAGCTTTTAATGCCTTACTACATTTTTAATCTGGGACAGAATGCCAAGTAGCAAGTTGATATAAAGATGCATATTGGTGAGAAAAAGTTCCACTCATATGGCTGGTATCCTTAAATAGCTAAAGGACGCCACTGTTTATCAGGCACACTATTTTCTTCAACACAATGTATTTGATATGCAAGAGATGGTTTCACAATTCCAAAATAGTGTTCCAATCAAATAAGAACCAACAGAAAAGCTATAAAGTCAGATAATAAAGAAGGAAGATCCCACCTGATAGACTTGTTGTATCCTATCATTGACAATATCAGCCATCTCTTCAGTACCACTAACCAGCTGGCATGGCCCAATGTCCTCAACATGACGATCCGTATAATACATGACCTCATTTAGATTCAGAGCAAGTCGATCAGGTCTCTGAAGCAGCTGTTGGAATGTTGGTTGTAATTCATAGCATTGTTCAAAAAGAGAACGTCGGCAAAATACATAAAGCCCCAGTCGAGCACGGGACATAGCAACAACCAATCTTCTAACATCCCGAAGGTGGCCCACAAACCGAGATCGCACAAGAGACAACAAGATGTAATCGTTCTGTTGTCCTTGAAACTTATCAACAGTAGCAACCTACAAAAAAAAAGGTTGACGAAACCCACATCAGACAATATTAAAAGTCCATAAAAGAGAGAATAAGTCGAAAATCAGCAGGCAATGTCAAATATGCTACTGAAAGCCGAACTACAGAAGGAAAGCCATCCAGGATAACTAGTTACAAGTCTATCGAACGGAAAACTTAGACAGGTATGATTTATCGCCAATCTCAATGAGCAGAGAATTATAAATTTGTTTAAACACTGTGCTTCATACTCTTGCCAAACTTCATTGGCCAATGCAAGATACATTTCTGGAAGTCAGATATTCGAAAAAATTGAAAATTAAGTCATCAATGAAATAACAGCAGAGTACCTTGTTTGGTGGACCAATGAAGTCATAAGGGACACATCGCCTGTTAATAACATCACGGATCAAAAGTTTCTGGCCATTGTAAGTTGTCAAGATGGAAATCTTACTAGCAGGATACCCAAGTAAGCGCATATACATATAAACACTGACGATATATTCAGCTTCACCTTCATTTTGATAAAACCACGGAGAAGGAGCAGTCTCGCCTCTCCCATGGTAATCAGGAACATCCACCAACTGATAGTCAAAAGAGAATCCAGCATTTGCTCTATGGAAGATAGAACTGTCCTTCACATATGGAAGATCGCCGAGGTCTCTATACCTCCAATTGTAAAGCCTAGCTAAACTTGGCCTTGATCGACCCTGAGCATTGAGTTCGATGTAAGGGATCCCTAGGCGAACAAATCTGGTAAATAGACTCTGATCCATGTGGCTGTACTTCTGAAAAGCCATATTTTTCACAACAGGAGGCAACTGGTGATGGTCACCGATCAATATGCAGCGCTTAAGGCGAGCATAACCGTCTTCTTGCCTTTGGAGCAACATTGGGATGAATGTCTCTATCTCCAAAATTTGAGCACTTTCTTCCATTAGTAAGTTATCATACTTGAATCCCACTTGAAGAAAATCCTTCCTTTTAAGGGCTGCATGGGTGCAAGTCATTGCCACGATCTTTGCCTGTTTCGTCATCAGGTAGTTTGAGCGGTCAACTGTTGACTTAAGCAACTCAAATGCTCTACACTCTTCAAGCTCCTGAAACATAGTTTCCAGATGACGGAAGCATCCTTTTGCTGCCCGCATGTCACTCTCAAAGGACTCTCCAGTAAATATAGGTTGGGGGGCATCACAGAAAAACTCCTTAAAGGGAAATCGATCCCGAATGAATGTGGGTTTGCTTTGATTATTCTTACAATCATTTAAAAATAGTTCCCAGCGGGATTGAACATGAAGCAACCGAAAGTAGCCAGCTGTCTCACAAGTATAACCCACGTCTTCTGGAAGCTGGAGAGATCTAGCAAGTCGCTCTACTTCACTAAGCAGTTCTAACCGCCGCACAAGCATGGAGTTGACACGACCTTGACGGCTGAAATCAAGGTCAGTCGCTAGTTCTTGTTCACCTTGACCCAAACGAAGAAGATAGCGAGCCGGCACATCCCTCTGTTACAGTAAAAGTATTATGACTTAAAGCTAGTCATCAAATTGACAAACTACTAAAAAAAATGTGCAAATCAAAATGAAGATTTCACAATAAGTTGTAAGCAATTTATCATGCAATAGGAGACCACATCTAGAAAAATGTTTACCTCCATAATCTTCTCAAACAGATCATTCAGAGCCTGGTTTGAATGAGTAATTATCAACGTCCTCTGAGAAGGACAATTATGATAAAGTACATTTAATATTTGCACAGCAGTATCAGTCTTTCCTGTACCAGGAGGACCAACAACCATAGTTAAACCCGGCTGAATACCAGAAATGATTGCCCCAACCTATGGAACCAGAGAATGACAATAATCAGACACAATTTGGAGTACATTTTTCAGAATGGGAGTAGTGATACCAAAAATGTGTGACAACCAACTCTTCAAATCAAGATGTTATTGCAAAAATCTAGAAATTATTCCATAAGCAATCTAATTTCAGTTATCGAAATTGTAAAGTATATTTGAGTAAATGAACAAGCATTTCCACCATTGTGGCATGAAACACTGTTCCTTAAGTTCCTGAGACAATGCACATACTAGTTTAATCAAGCAATAGAAACTCCAAAATTTCACGGCATCTGGAAGAACGTTTCAAGCATCAGATGAATAAGTTGTTCCAGAACATTTTAAGACTCGTGAACAAATTAATCAACACATAACATCACCAGCTGTAACTAATACATACATGGTGCACTATATACTATCTGTTTCTGTCAGGAAAAGCCACAAAAATTATGTAACTAAAACTTAAACCAAATGGAAGGAGATTAATTTAGCCATGGGAATTCCATTATCTCAGGGGTATCGGGAAACAAATGCTTAAGCATCAGCAAAATTGTCGTATCAAAACATTATAGGACTCAAAAACAATAAATCAACTCATTTTATCATCTTCTGTAACCATTACATGTATTATACATTATACATTAGTTGGCTCCCTCAGAAAATGCTGTACAACTAACGTAACTACAAATAAAACAAAAGTGACAAGGAAAAGGCAGCAGAAGATTTTCCAAAGAGGAAGCCAGTCAATGCATAGAAGCTGATTGGTTATTCATTGCACCTAAATTTAGTAGGACTTTACTTAATGGGCTGCATGCAAGTATTAAAAGAGGATTACAACAACTTTGCTTATGGAATGGTTCCAGCAATGGATTAGCATTTGTCAAATATTCTCTTGTTAATTCAGACTTGGTATTACCCCTAATTCCACCACTCAAAAATGATGTTAGAAATAATGTAAAGCTCTAGCCAATTTCTTGGTTATGTAAAACATCAAAAAAATAAACAAACAAAAAGCATATAAGGTGTAAAAACTGCATCAAAAGCCAGTTGTCAAACCAATTATTATATAATGACATATTAAGAGTCTTGGTATTACAAACAGATCTTATGAAACATAGATTACGAGGGAGACTTTCAAGAATCCTAGGCATGATAAACAGGCGCAACAAACCACACTCAAGAAGCACATACGAGAAAATGAAGTGGTGTTCCTATAGTTACAGTTTAATTAGAAACTGAGAACAGCATTATTCAGAGAGGATATAAAATGCCACTCTACATAAAGTAAACAAAATGAAACAGGAGAAAAGAAGCTAGGGTAATTAGGCAAGCCAAGTACCTGAGTAGGAGTAAATCTCACTGAGTTCTGCTTTGGTTGATCTTGGGGGTATGGACCAGGGTCCTGAGGAACATAAGCCTCAACAACTAGCTTTTCCTCATTTGAATGCTCATCTGTTGCATTAACAGCGTCTGCAGGAGCTGATATGGACCTCTCATTTCCAGGAAGAGCATGAGTATTTCCCTTCAGATTCCTGGGAAGTTTAATACGGAAGGGGGGCCTAGGACTAGCATTGTCTGTGCCATCGGAATTTATGAAACAAACCTAAGACAAGAAGGACATAAGAAGACAAACGCATGCAAAGACAACATTCCATATGACAAGGAAAATTCAATAAAACCTGGTAATCTGGAAAAGACGCTCTGACATGATCAGCATCAAGGAAAGTATCCTTAAAGTCTATAGCCTCCAAAAGGTCCGGGCGGTTAATCCATTGTGCTGCAGAAGGATCGCCATACCCCAAAAATATGTCATGCAACCATTTAGGAACAATACAAGTTTCATTCATTAGATCTCTTATGGATTCTAGGATTGCTTTGAAGTTATTCTCCTTGGGTTTCCTCCTCATCAACACATTAAATGTACCATATATATCTTCTGCACCCTTCTCCGCAATGTCACTAACATCCATATAATATTGTGCTGTATCCAATGCCACAGTCACAGTTCTCAGTTCTCCTTTTGGAGGCTTCCACTCGTCCCTCTTAATTCTTCCAGTGAAATCATTCATGAGAGTACCCTCCTCATCTCGCATCTCAATAACCTCACATCCACGCACAGATTGAAGGCCAAGCCTCTGTGGCACAGTTGCTTTAGCAGCTTCATCTGCACTTAGAGGTTCAAATGAAGGACAAATAGAGAGCAAAAACAGAACATCATGCTCTTTAAGGGCATTCCATTCTGATCTAATTTGTGCTTTATAGCTTGAAATGCTAAAAGTAACTGCTGCTGTCACAGCTGATGGCTTTACTTCCCCAATATTTGGCTGCTTCACCTCAGTAATTTTGAATTCTTTAATTGGTACAGCCATTCTTGACCAACCACGAAAAGCAGCTTCTCCCTCATTATTAATGTGAGCTAGGAGATGAGGCACAGCCTCTTGAATATCCTCACGGATTTCATATGTTGACTCAAGTCGGAAAAGGTTGAAATTTCTCAGTAAATAATCGTGGAGTGTTAAGAACTGTAGATTAAGTTTTGGAAGTGCCAGACATCCTTCACCAGAGTAATTAATGCTGGGTACAAGGCTCTCGTCCCACATTATCTGTTCGTTAGGATAAAGGGGGAGGGCATTTATGGCTTCCTTTTGAGATTGTTGTTTCTCAAAAAAGGATATCATGACCTCAATTAGAAAGTCCACTCTTTCTGACCATCGGTCATCCTTCGACAACAATTTCAGCTGCATTTATACATGTCAGTTGATAAACAGCCAAAAGTGCCTAATATGAATTACACTACAAACAAAATACAAACAAATTCTGACACAGACAACTCATGGATGGATGGGCATGTAAACAAGTAGGTATGCATTTTATCCACTACAAACATGAAAACACAGCAGAGTGACGGGCAAATATATGGGAGGATAGATAGACAAAAAGATATACGCCTGCACATATACAGACAATTACATGTGTTATAAGAGAATATTCACATACATTTCTGTGCAGGTGTAAATACGTCTATGTTTGTGTTTGTGCATGTATGGAGAAAGCAATATAAGAGTCCAACACACTTCTTAAGCATCAACAAGGTACAGGTTTTTAAATAGAATGCTTAGTGAGAGTTGTGCTGAGGAAATAAGAAAAAGAAACAGAGAAATTTGCACACAACTAGCTGCATCACAGACCTTAGTGCAGACTAAATCTCTTAGCTCTTGAGGAGAAAGTAACATGAGTTTCTTTGAAAGATCAGCACGCTTGTCAATTGCACCAATGTTAGCCAAAGCAAGTTCTCGTAACTACAAAAACAGAAGGAAGCTTTTACAAATTAGAAATCCCTGATAGAATGTCGATATCTGGAACTGAAAAACCAATGGAGAAAATGGCAGATACCCTTAGAACAAATAGAAAGGACAAAGGAAATTCACCTTGGGAATCTTCTTAAAAGCAAGGAGCTGGAAAGCCTGGACGCGGTCATAATGAGCTTGAAGCACCTCATCATCAGCCATTTGTCTGCCGAAATGGTCATCAATCGCAAAAGTTTCATAGAACTGAAGCAAATCAACTAGCTGAGAGAATAGTTTCCCTTTTTCATGTCTATATAGAGCACTTAAATGACATTTTGCAACGACAGCAATGTCAGCAACAAGAGGCCTGATATATCTGCAAATGAAAGAAAATAAATTAATTAAAGAAAGAAGAGAGAGGAGGAGAGGGGAGAGGGGGTTAAGGTGGAAAAGAGAGAAGTAATGTGCACATCACATGGCAACAAGCATAACACTGAACACTCCAAGACAAGAAAGAATTAGAAGGCAGCCTAAAAAGCTAACAAATGAAGGATGCAACATCTGCTATAGTAACAAAATAGCTGATAACTTGAGATTGTTAACCCAACCCTCCTTAGTTTCAGAACATACAGAGCAAGCATACAGTGAAGCACACAGATACAAAGCTAAAAGCAATTGCAGATTCTTCACTGCCATGTAAATTGCTAAAGCTCAGGCTGAGATCATACCTCCTTGTTGGAAGTTGGCTCAAGAGATCAATTAGAAATTCCATAAACCTTTCACAGTACAAGACACAAGCGTCATTAACTTGTTCCAAATCACTTATATTAACTGGTTGATCAGACTCATCATCCTGCTGATTATGATGGAAAACATTGGAATCCAGCACCTGGAATAGAATGGAATATAAGCAATGTGTATAGAAACGACCAGTTTTCAGTAGCGTGTTACTGAAGCCATACCTCCAAAAACTCTTCAATGAGATTCCGCAGGAAATGTACTTCCCTTTTTTTATGAGACTCCTTGGATCTCTTTGCAATCTTCTTCCATCTCTTAATTAGATGTGGATTAAGGCACAATTCGATCTACAAAAGGAAAATTAAGAATTCCTGATCACAAAGAAAAGAAATAGCTAAACAATATCTCTATCCAACTTATATGCAACTTAAATATCATAGAGTTTACCTGCAAACGACCATAAGACAGGCTATGCCAGCACTGCATACCTGCCACTCTTAAAACTTTTTCACTAACTATCTTATCTTCAAGGCTCTACAACAAGAGACAAGAAATTAGGTACATGCTACCCTCTCTGAGAACAAAATAATTATCAAAAACGTACACAGGTGAATTCAGAGACCAAAATTTGGTAAGAAGTATTGCACATGCTACAAGACTGTTAATGGTCAGTAAAATGCTGGTGTCCAATTTTTTTAACTCCACAATTCAAAAATAACTTGTTCAAATAGAATAGTAGTCGTATCTGCGAAACAAAATGTTGAAGGAAAATGCACAATAAGAATTAAAACACAAGGTTACATGAGCTATGAAGCATATTCAATGAAACCTACAGGGTTATTTGGCCCAAGTGAAAACACTAAAAGCTGAGACCTGCATAACTTGTTTACCATAAAGTACATTTTTTTAAAGAATGGAACATTTGGATAAAATTTGCAATAAACGAGAGTGTAAAGCCATAAAGCATGAACTGACAAGAAAACAGTAGAACAGTAGATAAAGAAATACTTAAGTTTACTAGCCAAAAATAAGAAAATCATATGACAAGTTATATTGTCACAGAATATGCAGAGCACTCTGAGATAATATTTTTGGTGGGTACATGTCTATATATTGGTCAAGAAAATCACAGTAACCAATTAGTAATTCATTATGCATGTTAGCGTTTATGTGCCTGATAAATTTTCATACTTCGTTTGGGATACGACTGGGAAAGTTATGTGCTGGAAGTGCACATACCAGAGCAAAGGACCTGTATACTCCATTGCATGAACTTACCAGCTTTGGGCATAACACCCACCTTGATACAACATAACACAAGTGCAGGTATGAAATACATGTCAGGCACAGTCAAAATAAAATTGGACACACGTCTTTTTGACTTTCACTCACAAGGCCTATTTTTTTTTTTGTACTGCAGTCTTCCCTTTTCTTTAAATCTGCCACGAAAATGATACCAGATGATGAATAGAAGATGTCTAAGATAAAGAAGATGAGAGAACTTTTGCTGCGGTTAGAAGCCACAGCCTCTTCTTTTGTGCTTGCAGTAGCTGAAACTATCGAGGAAGCAATGGAAAGAAATGATAAAGTTGGGAGCGCATTCACATGTTTAAAGGCTTGAACCTTATAGGCTTTAGGATTGTACAAAGTTAGCTTCAGTCACTCATAACATCTACTAACACATGCTATTGGCTAAAAATTCTTTCATCGTACTGCTCGTTTCTTTATGTTTTTGAGGATGCAGCTTCTGGTTTTTGTAGTTTTATTCACGGATGCTCTACTATTTTTGCCTCACATAATACTTATCAACTCTATAAGTAATTATTTACTGATATGTTTGAGAGGATTAAAAATATTTAAATTCATCTGTTTTTCTTTTCAAATTATTTTACAAAATGTAAATCAGCTTGCAAAAGAATTAAGTCCTCAATGTTTTTAGATGATTAAATGCATTAACAGATTAAAATTCCATAAACAGAAATACCCATCATACTTTTTAACACCCATCTCTCCTGCATCACCCTTCCGCTCTCTTATGGTATTATTATTTGAAAAGGCAAAAAAAAAAAATTTGAAATCCTTTATTGGCAGAAATTTCAAATAACTCAAGAGTTTAGAAGCAATTTTTGATCCATCCACACCCAGCCCCAAAAGTCCACATTTGCAAAAGCTTGCCCATACTCAAAGTCTTGCAAATATGACTTTGAAAACCTTGTTTGTAATTGTAGAATGTTCACAATACACCAGAACCCAGATCTTAGTCTATGGCTGTGACACCATATCCTAAAATTTAGGGAATAGATGAGTCCAACATTAGACACATATCCATACCAGAGTCTATGTAACATAGCCTGTATCAAAAATTAATCATGTTCCCTGTGAAGAGTTGAGGCACATGGATTTATCTTTCACTTATTAAGAAGATTTCTTGACACATTTGTTCTACAAAGATTCATAATACACTTAAGAGGTAGAAAACGATGCATAGATGGATGCTTATCCAGTAATATAAATTGCAAAATCATTATATGATATGCAAGCACATAATCTACAATGGTTTACCTGAAAGGCATTGATCATAAAAAGTAGATAATTTGTCTTCTCTGCAATACTAAAATTTCTGTCCTGCAACCACATTAAAAAAATGCCATTACAAGATAATATCCAAGGACTTGCAATAAAGAACTTGAATGGTTAGACCAACTACCCAATGAACACTTAATACCCCTCTTTTCCAAGTTGAGAATTATTAGAATGTGCTGGTATGTTTATAACAACTATATATCAGATATTTACATAGACACGGAAATAAGAATCAAGTTCCAATTTCACAAATGAGGTGGTGGACTGATTCCAAATTAATAAAACACCACTTTGTCAAGAGGAGTGATTTCAATCCAGCAACCTCACGAAAAAGTTATCATTACTGCCCCCAACTAACGAAATTGATTTCAGAAGTAAAGAAAAATCTAAAATAACCAAAAGGAAACATATAAAGAGTTAAGGGCATGTAATTGAGCTTCATTTCCCGGCGTCAGGAGAATGGTAATGATGCAAAGTATGACCAACTAGCAATTTTTCACTTAACTCCAACAGCTTCTAAAAATTTTCAATCTCCTGAAGTCGTGTCAGAGGGAAAGCCACGCGAAAGAATCTCTAGGTTCTACAAAATCCCCTTAGGCCCCATTAGATTTTGAAATACCTAAAGCTCCTGGCAGTTGTTCTCCCATAAATTTTGGAAATTTTCAATATCCCTCAACCTTTAGCTTCCAACAACTTTAATTATTTTTGAATCCCCAAATATACATGTATTCTAAAAAATTATCTGAAATGAACTGACTATATGGAGCATAAAATCTTATCTAAGCAATAGAACTTTGTACCTTAGTAATAGCTTTCCTACTACTTAGTTTGAACTGGAAAAAAAATTCTCTATTTAAGTCATGAGCTACTTTAAATTAACTGCTTCAGTTACATTGGTCAAAATTTTGAATCACCCACATGATTTTACTTCTCTCTTCTTTTAGCCATGAATATAGCACTTTGAGAGGGATTTGGAAATTCTCCATTCCAATGAGAAATCGAAAACTGTAAAAAGGTGATTCAGTTAATCTTTTGTAGAATATTTGATATTAATGGTTGATTGCTGGATTCTAGAATGTCTAATTTGCTTGTTGATTTGTTTCCATAATTCAAGCCATTCGATTTTATTTATTTTTAGTAGTTATCATGTTTAAGAAAATTTGATTTGATAGATTGGTATTCTCTAATTAACAGATGGAATTCTCATCTATAAAATGGGATACTACTCTTTTAGGGTAGAATAACAAGAAATTCTTGTCAGAATTTTCACATGGTATTAGAGACAGAAGCCTAAAACTATTTTCATATGGCCAATCCCATTACAAAACACAAAGTTAATGCAAATAATTACCTCCAATTGACCCATTTCGTCATTATGTTCATAAGTGGCAAAAGAAAGGATGACTACCTGACTGGAGAAGCAGCCTTTTCAAAAATAGATTATCTGAAATTCAAAATTTAAAAGTCTAAGAACCGTAAAGTCATGCCATGGCTGACTAATTCCATGACTAACGGAATGGGAGAAAACTTTCTCCTTTAGGGAAAAGCAAAGGAAATTTGGGCAACCGTGAAGGGGACATATTCTGATACGGAGATTACTTAAAGACTTATTACAAATAGAAAGCATTCTTCACGACTTGCATCAAGGAGATTTGATGGTAACCCAATACTTCAACCCACTCACTCTCTATTGGCAACAATTAGACACGTCAACATTCATTGAGATGTCATGAGGATGGACTCCAAGACTCAAATACAAACAAATTGTCGAAAGAAAAAGAGGATAGAAGTTTCTATTTGAACTCAACAAAAATCTTGATGAGGTTTGAAGAATTATTCAAGGGACGAGAGAACAGCCAAGTTTCGAGAAGCATTCTCTCAAGACCAAAGAGAAGAAAGCAGGAAAAAGGTTTTGATGGAATACCCAAATTGTTGTACCTCCCAATATGTCAAAATATCCTTATTAAAGCTCTACCAAGAATGAATTTTGAAGATCTGAGTTGCAAGCTGGTTTAATCAACATTTACAATCCATATTTGACAGCTGATTTGTTTCCATAATTCAAGAGATTCAGTTTAATTCTCATCTATAAAAGGGGTAGTATACTACTCGTTTAGAATAACAAGAAATTCTCTCATAACAAAAAAAACCTACGCCTCTACCTCCAAAATACTCACTGAAAGCATCCAAGTATGTTAGACTAATGAAACCTTACAAGAGTTCTGCACATCCCTAGTTAGATCTACAGGATGTACCCCATATATAGAGGGATACGTAAAAGTTCTGGTGCAACCAAATGAATCACCAGTCAAAATTGAGAATTGCACGCCAACTTATGCCAATCACTCCAACAATTAAATCAAATGAATTATACGGTATTTCCCTTGCCTCAACTGCAACTGAACAGAATACATAATGACATAACGAACTTGTCATTCCTCTCCATTAGGATGAGCTTCTTCCCGACTCCCAAAATTTTACACATTTATTGCTAAGAATATATTCTGCTTTGCCCTTTCCTTTGAAAAGAGACACTGTTTCTCATTGATATGTTAATTTAGATCTCACAAAAATGAGGCAAATGAAATGTTAATTAGTTCACGGGTAACTTTTGCTAGTTACTTTAGAATAAAATGTCACTTCAACAAGGAAGATCATGTCAATTACAGGTATATTTCCAAGTAGCCTAATATTTCAAATTAGACCTGGCTTTTGGGCCTTCTCAGGTTTCAGAAGCAAAATTAACTTCAAAAAATGGAGGACAAAGAGAAGAATTCAGTAACTAGAAAACAAAGCTATCTTTGAACCAGAACAAATCATTAAACACAATAAGAAGCTTCATAAATAAATGATAGATTATACTTCTCATAAGAAGCACTAATAACCGGGATTGGAGCTCCCATGTGGAAGATATGTCAAGGGAATAGAAGGAACTTTGTGCAATTTTGGGAGCACCGACAACAACAACAACGACGACAACAAACTAAATATTTATCCCACTTTATGGAGTCGGCTATATGTATCATATTTCGTCATTATGTTCAATTTAGGGAGTAACACAAGACTTAAAAAATGTATCACAATGAGATGTGAAAATTTTATAAGAGGACAGTCAGTGAGTAACAACAAGACAAGTGCAAATACACTTCAGTCAAACATGAGAGCCCAAAACTGAAGTCTTTGAAGATTATAAAACAGAAGTTCACTGAGGAGAAGATGATTTTCATAGCAAAGTACATCCACGCAAACATATACATACCTCAATTAAGCGAAGTACCCTGTCAAGAAATGCCTCAAACATATCTTTCCCGTCATGAAAGCATATCCAAGCAGCCACATTCTCCCGGAACTGCAAAATCAAAATTCAAACTTCATTTTTTTGCTTCTTGGTCTCTGGGTAAATTAATGGCAATATAAGTTTCAAGCTTGAAACTTCAAACTCAGGAGTAAAAACATATTTTTGTTCCAATATTCCTGTATTCAACATCCAAAAGTAGAGAACTTCTAGTTCATTGGGATTAATTTTTCAATGTGCTCCAGAAAATTCCACATAATGAAAATATAAGAGGGAAAAGAAATGTTCCCTGAAGTAGCCTAAGCACAAGAACAACGGGCCTCAGAAACTCCTTGTGTTCAAAGGCTTGAAAATTGAAATACTATTAGCCCCATTATCCCAATGCACAAAATTTCGTTTATGGAAAACCATTTAAATTTGGATGTTTTTCCCTTCACACAGCACAAGGTGGCGGATTGCCCTATAGCAACTACCTATGTTCCCAAACTACCCTGGCACTCACCCCACCCCACCGGGACGCCCAACGAAAACAGGAGGGGAAAACCTGGTCACCCGGTCATCCTTTACTTTTCTAAAAATATGGAATGGTCACAAAGGTGAGTTTGCCATTATGGCCATCAACCGGCAGACTCCCCTAACTATTGCATAAAAGTGTCACAATAATACAGAAACTAATGGTGATTTCTGAAGGAATAAAAAAGGAGGAAGGCCTCCATTAATTGGACACATGAAAAGTTGTGGCAACAATTTCAGGAGAAGCCAGGTCTACACGCTTGCTGAAACCTTCAGCACTGAGCTTCAAAATTCATATTCACTTTTTGTTTGGGGTTAAGTATAAAACAAATACAACAACAACAACAACTAAGCCTTTATCCCACTATGTGGGGGTTAAGTATAAAACAAATATATGCGTAAAAAGTATGCAGCAGGAGTTTCATAGCAGGATTTTGTTTTACTTTTCTTACACTATGAAAACCCTAAACATAAGCATGCTATCTTCTGAATTCAAAAGAAAATCAAAAAGACAATTTGAAACTAGCAAAACTAAATCTTTTGTCTACAAGTATCAACCAAAGGCCAAAGAAATGAAAAATATAGGGTTACAGCTAATATATGAACAGATATACAGGATTCCAAAACTAACTTTATCATAGGAACAAATCCCTAACCCAGGCACGGCTTCAGCAAATCGTGAAAGCTACATAAAAATTCCAAGCTTTATGTCTATGATTCAATTCATAATCTAGAATAGCTTGTCCATCTGAAGGTCTTAAGAACTAAAGGTATGAACATACAAGTCAAGTGATTTTTCATTGAAAATGCAAGTAAACTCTCATTCAACGGTTACTTCAACTGACTGTTAACCAATGACTTCTATTCTACCTATTGAAGTATTCAATCTCAACTCTTCTTGTGTGGAAGCAAAAGAATGCACGTAACCTATTTTTGTTGTTGTATAGTATTTAGCAAGACTGAGAACCACAATTTGAGTATATTTCTCTGTAGAAATACATAACAACCTATCTAAAAAACCTAAATTAATAAAAAAAATTTTAAAAACCAATCACACGTGCGTAGAATGCTATTTCAACAAACAAATGTAATCATCACAAACAACAAAATTCTAATTGTTGTCTAACAAACCTAAAAATATAAAATCAGCATATATTTGTAGAAAACCATGTTATAATGCATGCCACAAATATACCTACCTTCTCATTGACCATGAAGATCATTGACATCACATGCTCAAAAGTAGCCGTGTCTGGATGAAAATTGGGCCATAGATAATTCTCCAAGTACTGACTAACCTCAAGTATCATCACTCTTTGCAGCGGGACAGTCTTTCGCCCCCCTTCATTTCACACAATTTGAAACCAATAATCAGTATTCATTTCAATTTTATACTTGCATTCAATTAAAACAGCTAATTTGATTCACTTAGACAGATACACTTACATCATTTCTTCTGCTGTTAGACTATCAGAACCACAAAAATTCCATTCTAAACAGAAAAAAAACTTTCAACAAATCCATACACAGTCCACACTAACTAAACCCACAAAAGCACAACATTCCACCATAAAAACAAAACCCTAAAAATGATGAAAACAAAACAATTTCAGTATAAATATTAAGAAAGGATTACCTTTTACAGTCAATTCGGTGTCATAAATTTCTTTAACCAAATTGGAACTAAAAGGGTTCTTAGGGGTGGTAGAATCTCCGGTTTTCGACCAATTTTCCGCAGCAATTTTCGTCAATCGGTCCCTTTGGATATCAATTAGAGTTATAGAGGTGGATAAATTCGGCCCGGCAGCCTGAGATTGCTGTGACGATGCTTCCACGGGGTATTCCGCCACTTTGTGCCGCCTGAAATCAAAAACCCCTGTTCCATACACTCTCGTCATTCTTTCTATTCCGAGGTTTTCTTGAGTTTGAATAAGGAATGGGCGACGTGAGGATTTAGAGAATTTGAATCTTGGGGGAAGAGGAGAAGAGGAGTGGGAAATTATGGAGTGAAAACTTAATATAATGGAGGGGTTTTGCAACGGCCATTTTGGGTTTAATAGTGCCACCAAAAACCTTCCGAATTATACCCCGGTTTGCAAGAAAAGGGGAGCGTCGTTTTTTTTTTTTTTTTATAAATTGAAAAAAAAAATCTCCATCTAATTTAGAATTTTTTTTTTCAATATTTACATTTAAAAAAAATACAAAATTAGGCAAGTTCCTCACTCACATAATTAAAAGATATATTAATTGTGTACAAGTTGGCTATTATCAATGGTGTACATGTGTATAATTGTTGAATTAAATTTCCCTTCTAAATGAAAATGACTCCAAACAAATTTAAAATTAGGTGTGAGACTCTCATCTCTTTTATGACAATGACAAAAAAAAGTAAGATGTAAAACAAAATGAAAAGTTTGGATAGGTGAATTCTCGTGAGTAGAATTTCTGTCGAGTTTTGATCAACTATTTTTATAAATGAGCTTTTGTGATTTGGTTGAATTGAAATTTTGATAAAATGTTCATGACACATAGTTCTACATTATTAAAGGTGGAGATAGAGTTTGAACATTGTATGTTAGATTTTAACTCTTGAACAATAGCTTTCCTAGTTAGATTGTTCTTTATTTCTTGTTGCAGTTGATTTGTGCCAAGGAATCATATTTCTTGAAGTTGATTGTTGATTGTATGCCTTTAGTTGAAACTAGAGAAGACTTTTGTATTTCTTATTCTTGATAATCGAATTGTTCGAGTGGAATATGATCCCGTGATTTTTTCTTCTCACACATGAAAGTTTTTCTACATTAAAATTGTATGTGTTGTGTTTATGGTGTTTGATTATACTTATGTTTTCTACATATATATTGGTTTACGGGTAGTGAGAAGATTTTATGAATAAAACTCCACGATTTTAATTGCAGAAACAATTGAATCTAGACAACAGTATTAGACATCCTCTTGTGTGCTCAAATGAGTAAATGAGATAAGTACATCTTCCATTAAGTATAAATTAGATACGTTAACTAGTTCAATGGTGCAATTAGTTGCAGATTTGGGAACTACCGAGAAAGAAAGACTATGTGGAATTTGTAGAAATACAAGACATGCAAATAAGTGCACTCTTTAGAAAAAAGTTAAAGGATGTTCTGTTTAAAAAAAAAAAAAGTAGAGCAGAAATAGAAATAAAGAAAAGAAGAGAAGGGCAACACTGGTTTTGATTAAGTTTTGGGATGTATACTAATGGGAATGATGATTGTGCCATAGTTATTAGTACACTTTGATATATGTTTTTATCCATTTTCTTGTCTTTTTGTCCCACATATATTACTCTAGCCCCATTACAATCAATAAGAAGACCTTTTGATTTGTGCATACTTTTTTACATTTGTAGTGGATGTTTGACAACATTGCAAGTTTATAGTAATATTTCCGTGTGAAATTGATTTGAGTGGATAACCTAAAGATATATCTTTGAGTGCTTTGTGAGATTGTGCGAGTTAGTTTATTTTTGGAAATTTTGACTTTGAAGACAAGGATCACATATATATGTTTGACACACAGGATTGGGAATGTGAAATGATGGTTGAGTTCCAATTTTGATTGATGTCTAATTTATTTAGAAGTTTGGAAAGTTGTATGTTGAGTCGAGTCTAGTTTTTATTTTCTGTTAATGCTTGAGGACAAGCATTGTTTAAGTGTGGGAAGATTTGATAACTCCGTTTTCTATGTTTATTAATTTTTAGTTTTGGTGTTCTTTTGCAGTATTTCTATACATTAAGGAATGTTTTTAGTACAGGATTAAATAATCTTGGAAGTAAAGATGGTTTGCAGAAAAGAAATGGATAAAGATTAGTTTGTATGGATTTGGGCAACTAAACATGCGAACAAGGATTTATTGGAAGATTTTTATAGTGATAATTATCAAATAATATGAAGGAAGTTACCTTATCATCTTTTGGAAGTATCTAGACTAGAATGAGGAAATTAGGAGATTATCATGGGTTGCATCTCTATTTTAGTCAGCCACCTGTGGTTTAATAAGGATTGATTTTAATCTCCAATTTTAGTTTAACTCTATCATTTTAGGAAGACTTATTGTTGAATGAAATTTGCTAAAAGATAGGTTTTCTAGGCTTAATAGTTTTCTTTAACTGTCTCTATAAAAAGGGAGGTAGTAGGAAGGATAGACGAGTAATTTTAATAGGGTTAATTTTAGGTTCTTAAGTATTTTATGAAGAAAATTTTCTCTTGATTCCAGCCGAATTGTGTCTTAATTAGAGAAATAATTATTTTAAGCTTATTCTTGCTAATTATCAAGAAATTAAGAAGGAATTGGGTTACGTCGGAGTTGATTCTCGGTAATCTATAACTAGTTAGTTTAAGGACATTAATTAATTTTTGATTCGATAAACGATGAATATTTAATTAGTGTGGATTTTCTTATTTTCCGGACTTTAATTTCTTGTAATTTTTATTGTGATCATTTTAGTTTATTTATTTTAATTACAATAAAATTAATCAAAATAATGACACCTTGTTGAATTAACCGAAATAAACTATGTTCGGTTCTCTGTGGAATTCGACCATACTTCCCTCTTTACTAATTTTGATTCTTTGAAGTAGAATTTTTAATTTGGTATAAAAACGACCGTACCAACTTTATTCATTAAGATAAAACATTTACAAGTTAAGAATGTTTAAATTAAAAAAATTTACAAGTTAGAAATGAATAAATGAAAAATTACTAAATTTTATTCATGAAGTATTTTGATACACTTAATACGCTTAAAAATTTTAAATCTATTTTGATTTACAAGTATACAAATATAAATATAGACAAGTATTTTGCTTCATCTAGTTCTGAAGTATTAAAACTAAAACGAATCATCGAGGTGTATGCACTATATATTGTGATGTTATTTGGTTTGAAGATCATAGATAATTCTTTTACTTTATTGTGCATCCCTACTCTTAATTGATTAACATTTGTAATTTTTAATTATTAAATAGAATTAATAAACCTATGTTTGAATTAATTAATTTTTAGATTTAAATTGTATTCTCAAATCTGCTTTAAATCTCTTATTCTGCCGTATTTTTGCATTGCAAGCATCTAAAGATTAATTTGCATGAAAGTATATAGCAATTTTTGCATGAAATTAAGGGAATATATTGTTATTAATATTAATTAGCAAAAATTACTTGAAAATTTTTAATTACCATTTAATTTCTTGACAAAAAAGTAGCTAAATTTTCACATTATTAATAGTAATTTCTCAAAAAGAATCCTTAAATATTTTTCCTTCTAAACACTTCCCTAATCTTCTCTTTCCTTCTCATATTTTTCTCACGAATTACAATCAATTGTATAGAATATTAGTCAATTAAGGGCTGACACAACACCTCATGCCATCATCTTCACTCATTACTTATGACCCAAAGCCGACACTGACACCTATACGCCACCAATAAGTCACAAATACTGTAAAACAACTTGCAATTACAAGACACCATTAGTCGATAGCTTTTCTCTCAATCAATCGTGAAAGCTTCTAATTCTCTCCAAATCATAGTCCTCATCGCCTCTGAAGTCACCAACAATTACGCTAAAGCTGTTGTCACCTTGTTCAATTTGACTCTTTGTTATATTGTTTCATAGTCCGATGTTTCTTTCTATGATAGTTTAGTTTTCTTTCTCATTCTAATTTCTCAAATTCTCTTTCTATTCTAGTTGTATTTTGTTAGGACTCTGTTGTATTTTTTTGGTCTCTGTTATGTGTCACGCACATGAGAGACGTAATCTGTCTACACATGGACGAAAAACAGACCGAAAACTATTTAAAACTCACAATGTAATATGAGATACTAATATGGAATGTTTTAAAGTTGAAAGATAAATTCAAAATTAACTCCTAAATTAAGAGAGAGTTGGGGTAATTTACTCTTCTCAATCTCAAAGTTGTGAATAGTACACAAGAATATGATTTCCTATAAGATGTAAACATTTGAAAGAAAACTTATCATTCCCTATTTTCCTTCACATAATCATTTTTTTTTTGAAAAAAACTAAAGGCTATTTCAACCTTACACTAGAACTAGACTTGTCTAGATCGTCAAACAGATAGGAAAAATAATTCAGTACAAAGTCATTCAAAATTTAGCATTACCACATAGTAAACTTAAGATGAAGTTATTCAGAATTCAACATTACCATATAATAAATTTAAAATATGGGCAAAAATTACACTCAATTCTTTTTTTTTGTTTCCTTTTCAAAGGTACAAAAACCTTTTTTTTAAGGTACAAAAACCTTTGCAGATATGAGAACTCAAAAGACTTTGGATTTTAAAACATAATTCAAAGCTATGGTTAGATAATGTTTTGTCGGCTTTCGACAAGTTCTCACCTAGTTTGCTCTATCTGCTAGCCTACTGGAGCATATCAACTAAGCAAAAGTTAACCAAGTTATAAATTAGATAGTGCAAACTTGTGGTAATACTCTTGTGGCCAAAAAAATACATTTGTAATTCTAACTATCCGGTTCGGTCTATATACCTTTTTTTTGGGTTAAAAAAAGGCTATTGCCTATTTTGCTAATTAAGTAATACATATCTCTCTTAAGTTGCACCCATTAAATTCAAAAGTTTAAGTTGTCCTTAACAACTTATTAAGTGTTTTAGATGTGGAATTCTTATACAATACCCATGAATTCTAACAAACCTCCTTGGTAGCCCCTCACATCAAAACCTAAACACCTTTCAAAACCACACTAGTACTTTTGCAAGCCAACATCTTCTTTTCAGTTGGACATTGCTCCTACTTTATACAAATATACTATTCTTTCTAAACCCTCATGCCAAGTCAGAGAATTCACCGGGATCCAACCTCAAGAAAACCTTGACCTAACATTATGGATCAACAACCACTTTGTCATCGAGTAGCCCAAATCTAACTCCAAGAAGAGCACACATGGCCCATACCATGTAGCTTACAACCGAGTAGTCCAATTACTCAAGACTTATAACCTTAGATTCTGATACCACTTGTTAGAAATGTTGTCATAGGTGATAACACCAAGAGACTCTCTAGAGGTCCAATAAGAAAGTAGAACCCAAAAGTTTAAGTTGGGTTTTGGATTCTTACCAACTTATTAGATGCTCTAGTTTTCTTAACTTTTTTATGAGGGATTCTTGCACACTACCCATAAATAATAACATCTACATCCTGAATAATGTTCATTCACAACAAACACGATTTAGTACTTATACGATTAACAACATTTTCTGCAAGTATAATGGACACAAATTAACATTTAAAAAAATTAGTTCCAAAAAATTTTAATTAACTCAAGCCTAAAAACACTATTAATTTTTGAAGACATTGTCAAACTAATATTCGAAGACATGGTCACAGTTGATTAGGATTTTGAAACCTTGAAACTTGAACTTTCTTGTATATTTTGCAGAATGAGAAGGCGATTTGGGAGCAACAGAGGGCAGATGAAATACTATTGAAATTGGCTGATGATCAGAAGGAGTAATTTCTTTTTCTCCTTTAGGCTCCCTTATAGAAGGTAGAGATTCACAAGGATTTGACCAAATTACTTTTTGTTTATAACTTTGTTTGCTCTAGCAGAGAGAAAGGAGGACCTTCGTAAACGAATTATTGAACAGGAGTCCAAACTTGACTAGAAGCAAGCACTGGAGTTGGAGATAGAGCTCATGAAGGGTGCCATTGAAGTGATAAGGCACAAGGGTGAGGAAGGTGACAAAGAAGCTAAGAAAAAGAAAATTTCAATTGAAGAAGAACTCAAGGAGAAGGAAGAGGAACTTGAAAATCTGGAGAGTATGAATCAAACACTTGTTGACAAAGAGAGGAAAACGGACTTTTAGACAGCGGAAGTTTGAGGAAATAACAGGTCTGTGATGCCCTTACATGTCCTGGGTCGCACGCACTCTACACATGTATTCAACGAGTCTATAGCCTTATCCGATAGGCCCGGGTAATCTTTGAAATTTTATCGTGATTGGGATAGATCATTGCAATTGTTGGTCTTCACCGAGGAATTTCTAGTAAGCGCAAGTTATCAGCTCGTGTCGACTTTGTCCCTGCCCTTTGTACACACTGTCTGTGGCTCCTACCGATTGAATAGTTCGGTGAAGTGTTCGGACTGCGGCGACGTGAGCGGTTTGATGCCTGCGACGTCAACAGAAGTCTACTGAACCTTATCATTTAGAGGGAGGAGAAGTCATAATAAGGTTTCCGTAGGTGAACCTGCGGAAGGATTATTGTCGAATCCTGCTTGTAAGACTTGAAATAACAGAAAATATTTTTGATGAAATAGTTGATGTATTTGAGATATTAAGATGGAAGATCACTAAAATACTTTTCAAGGAATTATTGATTAGTTGGTCAGGATGAGTATCAATTTTGATGATGAGGAGGTATAAGGTTTGTGTTTACTTGGTACATTGTCAAAACTTTTGGGAGACATTTAGAGTATCATTGTTCAACTTATCTCCAAATGGTATAATCAATATGGATCTGGTTAAAAATAGTGTACTAAATGAACAGATGAAAAGAAAATTACATAGAAAAATAGGGGAGAAGTAAGAGTACAGTTCAAAGAATAGATAAGTCTTGTTTACAGAAAAATATATAGGTGAGAAGTAAGAGTACAGTTCAAAGAATAGAGATAAAAGTAGAAATAAGTTTAGCAAATTTGCAAATGTTGACTGTCATTATGGCAAGAAATAACACATAAAGAAATATTGTAGACAGTTAAAGAGAGAGAACAATGAGAAAGAGAAGAAGACAAAGAATGATGTTAAAAATTGATAATATCATTAATTGTACTTGTCATGAAACTAATTTAGTGATTGATAGTTGTATCTCAACTTATTTTACATTTTGATATTATTTATTCACATCCTATTCAGGATGTGACTTTAGATTATTGAAGATGGACAATAGTGTCATGGCCAAGATCATTTGTATTAGAATGTGTGCTTAAAGATGAGTAATGACATGAAAGTTAGTTCTTAAAGATATGAAACATATTTCTGATATTCATTTGAAATTGGTTTCAGTAAGTAAACTTGATAATTATGGGTATTTGAGCATATTTTATAATGGTTAATAGTATCTCACTAGATGTGCTATAATTATTGTTCGAGCTAAAAGTTATCAATATTCTCCAAAGAAAGTGTCAATGCAATGAACGATGAGTTTTTAATAGAATTTTGGCACAAGAGACTTGCTTACATGAGTAAGAAATATTTGAAAATATTAACCAATAAGGATATTCTATTTGAGATGAGGAGTACAAAATTGAAAAGTGCACGAATTGTTTGGCAAGTAAGTGAAATATATTTTCTTTCAAAAGTTCACATAAGAAGGTGAAACCCTATACGACAAAAAATATGAGTATACAATAAGTAAAGAAAAGGTAAACAAGGATAGTTACACATTTCATTTTGAAACAAAAAAAAGTAAAATTACCCGCTTATGTTTTATTTCTCACCTTTAAAATTTAGCCCTAAAGTATGAAGAAGAAAATGATCTTAGGGATAGATTAGAGTAACACTAAAGAAAATGTAAAATATATAGTAAATATATTTTTGTCATTAGTAAAACCCATTATAAAACTCTAAATTTACTTTAGGATAAAACTAAGGTTAAAACAAACAAGTAATTCAGGAGAAATATTTACTTGCATGGCAAAACTTTTTAAAATTAGTATTTTATAACCACCCAATATAGAAGTTTGGGGCTACAATTATGCACATAAACACAACCTACCATTTGCAAGTTGTAGTTAATTGGAGCTAAATTAATGGCATTATGATAACTTAGTTGCATAAGGATTGTGTAAGATAAGTTATGTGGTGAATTTTAGTTGGGTTACATATATTTGATGAGTGTTGTGCCTGCTAGCCTTAGATGTTAGGGGCACGAAATTTCTGTTAAAAAAAAAGGAAAATAAGACCATTTAACAAGACAAGTATAGTCTTGCCATTTGACTAGAAAACAACAAACAAAGAAATAAAAAGTGGTAATTTTGGATTGATTCTTGCAAAAAATTGTTGAGTCATTGTCCCCTAATAACTTGATGGATAAATTCGAGATGAGATATAATAAAGAATGGATAGAAAATTGGGTGTAAGGGTAATTGGTGAAATATGGCTAGGGTTAGGTTGTGACTTGTGTTGCATTTTGAGAGTTGCCAGGCACATAAATGTGTAAATCATACTTGGCTAGTTTGAGGTATTAAAATTCTTAAAACATGGTAGAAAATTTGTCTTTTAAGTGCCAATTAAAGTGGGTGACTAGAGATTAAAAAATGGTGAGTCAAAAGAAAGGAGAAATGTGACTAGTTTAAGGTTTAAACAAGTGTCAAGTTTCGGCAGCCAATAAAGAGTTTGTATTTAGGTTTCCAACCTTACTTAGACCTCTATAGATACCCTCTTTGAGGGTAAAAGATGTTACATAAAAAACTCTCAAATAACCTTTATCAAATATTACAACTATTAAGTTAAAGAATGAGTAAAAGAGGAAATAACCTTAATATAGAGGGAGAAGTAGAGCTGCGAGTTTGGAATGATTTGGAGGTGCCTTTTAGCTCATGGTTACAATAAAAGATATGTCAAAACATAACATTCAATGGTGGGGTAGGGGGGGTTAAACATTTTTGAGATGTCCAAGTGGTTAAAATTGTGTTAGTTTGTTTAGGTTAATATTATATGCTCTACGTATATGAAAACTGATATGTGTTATTATCATATCTTGTTCCGAAAACTCACTGGGTGTTTTAGAGGATATTTTCGACTGAAATAGGGTGTAACCCCATGTTTTCAAAGCTGCCAAGAAAGAATAAACAAGTTCTATTTTATTTACCTATAATGACTTTGATATTTGCATCTTCTAATCCATTTGTGGTTTGATGTTTATGTGCTTGACTTCAATATTTGCACTAGTGTTTTACTCAAATGTTTTGAGAAATATTTTGATATAACTCTTGTGAAATATCACTAAACATAACTAACATGATTTGAGAATACTTAGGCACCCTAGAATACCTTTAATAGAGTTTGTAAAATGAATTTTGACTTGTTTATCCAATCTTGAGCATGCTTTGTCAATAATCTATAATCTTGACTGAAATAAGACTTGAATCTACCTACCATTGAACCATTAATTGAGTTATATTATTTTCTCAGTCAAACTATGTAATTAGACTACAAAATCATTGCAAAATATTTCAAAATGAAAGTTGCCAACAATAGCACTGTGACTCTATATTATGGCAATAGACAAAGCATTTCTTCAGTATTACGATGCCATGTCACGATGGTGAACAACTTCCTCGATTTTCATTTTCTTCAGCGACGCAATGTCATGCTATAATATACTTGGTTCTGTTTGCTGCCATGTTGGACATTGCCATGACGCTACGTTGCAATGGTGGCCATTTTTGCCTATCCTATTTCTGCAATGTTGCGACACTAGTTATCTTGGCCACTTTTGAAGTTGTTTAACTTTCTGCTTTTGGCAACTTGCTTTCTTGATGTATCATGCTTTGGGCCTTCACTTCTTTAATTTTTTAAAGAACCAATATCCTTGGCAAAGACACGTTGGAATGATTACAACCCTATTAAACTCACATTGAGTTGTTTTAGCTTATAGGATTCTCAAGCCTTGTCTTTGTACTTAAACCCTTATTTAACTTGGTCGAAATCATAATATAACTCATAGCATGGGACCTATAATTCCTTGTAAGGGATAATTAGCACGTTCATACACCTTAAATTTTAACCTAGTCTTGATTATTAACTTTATGTAATGGAATTGAAAAGGAAATGGTTTCAAAATAAGTACTACTTTGCTGTAGTTGTTCTAAAATACTGCCAAGCACTTGAAACACTTTCCATTACATGGATTTCATATCATGTGAATGTGTGCAATGAGAATATGCGAAATGTGTATATTAGTGCACATGAAACTTATTTGCTATATGCCATTATACTACGTGGTTATATATTCATTGGCACTTTCTTGATGTGATGTAATAAACATTGTGAATATGTGAAATGTGTATATGTGACTTTATGTCTGCAAAATATGTGTGAAGTGTGTAGGTACGTCGGGATTAAGTGCTACGTCTATTTAAAGTTGGGAGCCACCTCTAAAGTTTGACATTAACGGAAAGGGCCTCATTACGTATGATAGTGAGGTTAGTTGAGATGACATGACCTAAAACTACCTTACAACCATAGTAATATTCAAACTTTCTCAAAAAATTAGGGAGATTCTAGTTTTAAAAGAGAGTGGATTAAGCGTAAGTTGATTGCCCAGAGTCGCCAAACTTTTAGAACCATTACCTGTGTTGGTAGATAAAGTGGCTTCAAAGCAATGTTTTGAAAACCGGACTGAAATACAAACTGGCCTAACTAAGGGGTCAAGGACCGAACGAAAAAATCGGATGACATCATAAATAAATTTAAATTATAAATATATAAATAATTCATAAAAATTATATCTAATTATAAATATTTACTAAATTATTGTTAAAATACATAATATTAATGGAACATCATTAATTCATTTATAAATTATATATTATTTAATATCAAACATAATAATTTTAAAATGAAAGAAAAAAATACAAATAGTTTAAAGTTTGTGAGTTTTTTTTTTAATTTTATATAGGTATTTAATCTATCAAAAAATGAGTCAAAAGATAGTATATCAAATATTATTTATTTATTTATTTTGAGTGAGTTAAAAAATGGATATAAAATAAAAAATAGGCCCACAAACAAATGAAGATTAGATCTAATATTCAAAATCAAAAGATAAAATTTAAAAACTTAAAATTAACATTAGCCCGAAAATGTATTGATATTGAATTAGAATTAAAAACTAACAAAAAGCGCAATACTTAAAGCCCAAAGTTTAAATCTAAAAAAAAAAAAAATTAAAAACCAAAAAAAACCCGGTCAACCGGTCTTTTTCTATTAAGGAAAAAATCTAAAAATTCAAATTACAACAAGGTGTGAGTAATATAATTTTTGAATTTCATGTGAAAAAATAAGTATACATTTATTTAAAAGGAATGCCGTGGTGATTTGTGATTGTCATCAAATAGTTTGTCTTTGTCCATTTTTTATATTAAATTGTAATTGTTGCCTAAAAAAATTATGATCTGATTTTTTGAATTCGTGAAATTAACATTATAATTTAGATAAACAACCTCTTTATTAATTTTCAAATTTTGAACCTAAAATTACAAATATTATAATTATTCAACCTAATATAATTTATAAGTAATTCTTTAAAAAAAGTAAAGCAAATTAAAACCCCTAGCATGGTGATACGTGATAGTCATCTAGTAATATGATAAAATTTTTGCTTTCTTATAATTTAAACTTTATCAATTACTTTTTTTCATGGTTTGAATTTTTTTTTTAAATGCACAAACATATTTTAAAATATTTACTTCATGTACAATTCTTTTTAATAAAAAATTAAATATAAAGAAGTAAACAAAAAAAAAAAAAAAATAGAAAAAACAGAGGCTATCCAGCTGCAAAAATCATATAATCCCAAAATCCAAATTCCTTTCAACTTCTTCATCATCATCAAGGCCACTCACTTCCCAGTTCACAACTAGACCCTTTGCAAAACTGCATTCATCTCCAAAAGAAAATCCAGTAAAATGGCCACTGTACCACAACCATCATTCTTTTCTCCCATTAAACCAATCAAGACCAGTGCTGCTTCAACTTGGACAGTTCATCCAATAAGCATTAAATTGACATTCGCACCCAAGAACCTCAGAGTCTCATCATCTTTAGGCTCTTCTATTGATGAATCTTCATCACCAAATAATTCATCAGGAGGAGAGCCTTTAGTACCCCAACAGGCTGAGGGTGAGGGGCAGGCTGACCCTGTGAAACTTGCATTTGCTAAAGCTAAAGCATATAAGAAAGCAATAGAATTTAACCCAACTCCAGATATTGCTCAGAACCCAGTTCAAAAATCTATTAAAATTGATAAGAATAGTGAAGAATTGAAATTGGAAGCTTTAAAGTCAGAAGGGAAGGATAATGGGAATGAGAAGGTTCCATTGGCTCTGAAGTTGGCATTTGAAAAGGCCAAAGAGTACAAGAAGAATAAAGATGTTGTGGATGAGAGTGAAGCTTCTAATGGAAGTGAGCAAAGCTCAGGTATTGGTATAGGGGTTGTGAATTTTGGTTATTTTTATTGGCTTAGATGGGTCTTGTGGGGTTCAGTTTTTGTAGCTTCTTTCCGTCTTGGTAGTTTTCTCTTTCTTTTTTTAATTTACTGTAACCATGATCTTAATTCAAAATTAGTTTGGCGGATGAGAACATATTAGAAATCATCAGCATGAAAACCTTTGATTGGCCGACAAAATGTATGTCGTTATCTTGGCCGGAATTCCAATCTTGCCTATTAGTGATAAGAATAAAGAAAATCACATTTTAATGTACTGGGTGGCTTCTTGATGTGATGGTATAGATGCGCACTAGTGTATTGTACTTGGAACGAATAATGGAAGTGAAACAGTTTGGTGCAATTCTTGCTCTGATAAATTTTCTATTTTGATTGGATAGGGATTAAGGTAGGGAATGAGGTAAGTCTTGGAAAATCAGTCCTCAGGAATGATGAGAATAAGAAGGAAAAATTGAAGATTTCGAGTATTGATTTTGTTGGGCTTGAGTTTTCGGAGAAGAAGAAAGGCAGGGGATTGCCTCCTGGCCTGGTTCCAGTAGTAGACACTTTTCCTGAAGGGGACCTGCCTGAGGTGGAAATACTTGTTGGAGATGCAAGCAAGTTTGGAGATGAAGCTGTGGCCTCAAATTTGATTGAGGAAGAGGATTCGGAAGTTTATAAACCAAAGGTTTCCACTTGGGGAGTTTTTCCCAGACCTAGCAATATTTCAAAAGCTGTAAGTTGCCTTGTATAACATTTTGTTAAGTTCCTTCTTTCTTGGGCTTAAATTTTCTTGAAAGTTTCCAGTTAGTTTGTTAGGTGTAGAAGGTTTAAAATATTTCCAGGCATTTCAGTTCAATCAGATATTCCATCATTTATCATACCAGCATTCTAGCTCAGGTTAGCATGCATGTGATATAGAAGTTTCTATCTGATTGTGAACTGACCACGGGAAAATAAATGTAATTTATCTCACAATCATGGCATGTAGTGTTTTGGATACCCCTTGTGTAGATGTTCAGGGCGCAAATACTTTCCAAGAGAGAGCCAAGTAAAGTTTTGAGTTTTGACTGCTAAGCCAGCCCTCTGTTAGAATTCATGTATACCTTTCCTAAATTTTCTGTGGCATCTTGACAGATAAAGTTCTGCCATAAATATCATGTCAGCAATGATTGATAACAAACCTTGAGTTACTTGTAGTGATAGTTGGTTCTCAAGACAAAAACTAGCTACCTCATAATTGCTATTTGACTGAATTGAGCTTGAGAATGTGGTATAATTTCTGAAAACTAAAATCAAGCCTGACAAGGACATAAGCAAATTCGGAACAAGGTCATACTTTTCGTTGTCATGTTAGATGTCTGTTCTTGGATCTGATTAATTCATTAGAAAAAAAAATCTTACTTTTTGTTGTCTAGCTTTTCTTTGCTTATGAGTTTGATTTTGCCGACATTTCACATTAAGTAAATGAAGTTTTATGTCACAACATTATGATGATTTCTGTCTTCATTCTTAATCAAGAATTCAGATATCTTCAATAAGATTCTTCTTGCAAAGTTTGATTTGTCAAATTATTTGGGAGGAAAAATACTGTCTACCCAACATGAGCGACCGCACACAATGAATTGGCAAGATTGCCCTTACTCTGTAACATGATTGATCAGAAACATTAACCTCTCCTTGTGTCCTGCCAATGGCATTGTATGGTGTGCCTGTGTGTTTTGATTTTTACTGACAGTCTTGATTATATAAATAGACAATAATTACCCAATGGCATCATGACCTAAAGAAAAAGGAATTAAAAACAAATGTCTTTATGATGGTTTGTGTTGATAAATGCCCCGTTTTCATTGGTCAAGAAACATTACCTGTTGTTTGTTCCTGTTATTAACACTGTACATGTTTCTGATAATCATGTCCAATGTGTATTGAGCTCTGGAACTATCCACACTTCAGTACTCTATAGAAAGTTAATCTGAATTCTATTGTTTCTATAAACCTCTTCAATTGCTCTATTCATTTTGCTCATTTTGTTAAATATTTGTTCCTCATACTTCATCCTTCTAAATCTAAAAGCATTCCGTGAGACATTCTAACGTAGCTTCACTTTTATTTTATTCCATCAGTTTGCTCCTTTGTTTAATCTCTTACTACATCATCCTTTTCCCTTTTCCGAAATGTAGTTATGCTAAAACTTTAAGTAGGATAGGTGTCTGTTTTTTTAACTTGTCGACCGACTAATTATCTAATTAAACCCCCTTTTTCTGCTTTATGGTGATTGGATTCTGGATTGTCTCTTGAACTTTTGGAATGTATCTTCACTTACTCATTTGGCTTCAGTTTGGTGGTGGAAGAGTTATACGCCCTGGAGAGGTACTCGAAACTGCTGAAGATAGAGCTACAAAAGAAGCTCGCACGAGACAGCTACTTTCTGCATATAAGAGTAAAATGGGCTTGAACATTCATCCGAAGCTCAAATCTGAATGTGAGATGGTATGTATGAAGTGCATTAAATTTTTATTGAAGAAGCCATGTGCACAATCTTCTGCAGTTGTCATTGCTATAGAATGTGGTATATAATTCTCAACATAAAGTTCCAGAAGTTAAGTTGAAGAGAAACTCAAATGGATTCTCTGTGAATCTTCTAGTATTTATGATGTGGTATCATTGTTTCTTTTGCACCACTGAGAAGTCAAATCTTATCTTTCTATCATGCTAGTGTTATATTATTTGTATGTTCTACCTGGTTCTTCTTTAAAACCAGAAACTGTTAAATCATGTGCCTAAATTGGTCTGCAATGTCCACTCTATGTGAGACATATGATCTTAATGATTCATAATCTATATGCCTGAATATGGTGATAGACTTCCGTGAAATGAGTAAAATTCTTGCTCCTGGTCGATGTGCACAAGTTTGGCTTATATGGAACATTAGAAGAATGAGTAATGGATAAGTTAACTTTATGGTGAAAAATCCCTGATATTGTTCTTCTAATTTGTCATGTTAGCGATGATGTATGTATTCCTGTCTGCAAATTCTCTTTTATGAAAAAATAATATGCACCTAATACCACTCCATTGCTTGTGAAAGTTTACCATCAGTCAATGTTGTGTTAGTGAATTAGAAACTAAAACAATTTCTGAATATGGACAATCTTTAGATTTTACTTTCTTGCTGATGTAGAAGTTTTGTATTGTGAAGAAACTTGGCGAAAATTTTAGTCCACTGAACCTTATAACATAAATCATCATCTGAGGTTTCTTGTCTTTGAGATTTTTCCTTTGTCGATGCTAAGCCCTTTTGAAAGGAATATAAAAGTCAATTGTTTTCTTTATCAATTGGTTGAGGCCTCATATACTTGTGCTTTTGTGTCTTTATCATGCAAAATCGTTTCTTCTCCAGAATTATAATGCAGAGCTTTGTTCTTAATTATAGTGCTATCATATTAGGCACTGATGGATGGGAATTCCTTGATGGATCTTGGGAAACTCAAGGAAGCTTTACCTTTTTATGAAAAGATCATGGACAAGTTGGCATTCCAGGTATTTGTCAATAACATTTCTATGCGCAAAATAGAATCTTAGAACTGGTGCCCTTCCAATGGCCTCTCATTCAGATAATATTGTGATCTTGGACCAATCAACTTTGTGCAGATTTAGCCTTCAGGGAATCTTCTCATGTATAAAACAGCACCAAGCAAACAGGAGTTTCATTTTTGTTTCAAGTGAAATTGTGTGCAAGAATTCATATGATAAAGAAGAAAGATTGATTTAGTTTGAGGGAAATCTTCTCATCTTAGAAAGCTGCCAAATAATCAAGTCTAACAATACATCTCAGAGGCTGCCGCTAAGTAGCGTTAGAGATGTGGGCTAATCAACCAAAAAAAAACAAGTTAACACAGCCAATCTATTCAAATTTATTTCAGATTGTGCTTGATAAGAAATATTTTGAACATTTGGAAAGTTCAACCCTAGGAAACTTAGGAACTGTTGAATGATCTTAATATGAACTAATGCATATTACCCCATTTCAAGCGTTTCCATTTCAGACTGAGGGGCTTTTATTTTTCCTTTTGACATCACCGCAGTCCTTGTAAACTTTTGGCTTCCAGATTGCTTCAATTTTTTTCTCTTCTTGCATGACATTCTGACCCGTGAATTCCTGAATCATATAATCTCTTTTAGTTTGGGGTCTACTTTTTCTCGGAGATTCGGTCACTAATCATGCTCGCTCATGTCTTTCTTCTGATCTTGATAGAAGACCTAGAGTAGGTCAAAGTAGCACGGTCCAATGAAGTTGATGTAGGCAGCTTAATTTCAGTATGTTGAGGAATTAAGGCATCTGCTTTTTAGTAGAGAAGTTAAAAACGAATAAAAGACAGAACCTAGTAAGATAGTTTTTCTTAGAAGCTTTTTATGTCACCTTCAAGTCTTGTAAGAAGTTTCGCTGCAAGTGACCAAGATGGGAAAGCAGTCTAAGTTACTATTGGTCAGTTCAGAGGTTTACAATGTTTTACTTGTTCCATGTATCTTTCTATGCTTGTTCTTTACCTGCACCTATTTGCAGACCGAGCTTCATGGACTGGCAGCTTTGCAGTGGTCAATTTGTGCTGACTCACTCAGTAGGTATGTGTAAAATCCTCTATTTTCAATGTTTTACATCATTTTGTCTCTGTTTGGATAACATTGCCCAAAAAGGATTGAATTGTGCCCAACATTTAAATATGGATGATATGGATTGGTTAGAATGGTGTTACTCTCCCTAACAACTTAAGAGTCATTTTGTTTTTTAGAGAAGACTTTAGTGTAAGTTGAATAGGAATGCTAAAATGTATAGTGACTTGGTAAAAATAGCTATTGAACGGAACTGAACATTCTTCAAAAGAGCCTTACAAATGGATGCAGGGATTGTACATTAGAACTTTTTGTTCTTTTGTCCCTCTTAGTGCATGAGATGAGTGCAATGGATTTGTTTACATCTCTTTTATCTTTCTATCTACGCAATCGCTTGCTATCTTACATAACTTAACGGTGAATCATTTTGTTGAAGTAGGCATATACACCTTTTTTACTGGAAATATTACTATTTTTTCGTGGTCGATGGTGGTTATCACTGTTTCAGTTAGATGCTTGGAAGGAGTAGTTTAACTTGCGTTGAGGATCTTAAAACTTTTATCTTCTTCAAGAAGAACACTTTTATTGAATAGGTTGAGGGACTATGGAAAGACAAGCTACCATTTTCTACCCATTTGGAACTATAAGATTATTTTTGGACAATGGTTTTTATCCCTCATAGAGTCGGCGACAACAGGAGCCCCTTTCACCACTCTTCTCTTCCCAAGTTTTAACTTCAACCATTCTTAGACTCCTGGAGTTTGATTGCTCTTTGATACACTACATGTGCAACACCTTTTAAGTTAGCTTCAGCAAACAATGCTTTATAATCTAATTTCACTATACTGTTTAAAATAACAGTTTAGGCACCCAATCAAGGTAATCATGAGTGTCACCATCCCCATAAAAATCTGGAAAGTCCAATTTATTCACTTGTGGAGATCTTGAGGGATTGCCAAATTGTTGTCACGGTACATTTGGTTTTGAGGTGGTGTGAAAGGTAACTCCTCTCTTAGAGGAAAAAGAACTCCTTCAACTAACCTAGAAACAAATTTGAAATTTAGAGGGGATTGTCTTAGGATTACTCCTTTTCTACAGACTCTTTGAATCACAATGAACTCATTAAAGGCTTCTTATTTGCAAGTGATTACATAGCTTTAGTCTTAGGTTTCAAGGACAAATTTCTATCCATCTAGCATACAGCTGCAACATATGCTTGTGCTGTGGATAATAACTCTGAACTTTTATAATGCAGTTTATATCCCGATTTAGTTTTACATTAGCTCTTCACCAGTTAATGTTTGTTTGTGATCCTCTTCACACTGCATGAACTTTAGAAGTTGATTAGCTTAAGATTTTGATTTTGAGATGAGCACAAATAGCTGTTCTGAATGTTTTACTTTGTTCCCTTGATTTATGTGGACATAGTCAGATGCATTGAAACTTGAGTTGCTTTTCTATTCTTAACAAATAGGCTAATAAATTTTATTGTCTTTTTATTGTTCTTTCCTGCTTAAGAAAATAAAAGATAGCTCATGTTTCTTGCGAGATGGTTTCAGTTGACTGGCTTTAGAATTTGCTCCCTTTTCCTTTATTTTCTAGGATTTCTTAGGAACTGTTCTTTAACCTTGAGTTGTTTCCAAATTTGAAATGTTATTTGCTGATAGAAATTGTTGACAGGCCTAATGAAGCAAGAATAATGTATGAAAAGCTTCAGTGTCACCCCAATCCACAAGTTAGTAAGAAAGCGAGGCAATTTATATTTGGCTTTCAGGTAAATGGAAACAATTTAAGATTGATATTCTGAACCTTGTCTCTTTTGAAAACGAGAAAAACTCATGTGAGATGGGTTCATATATAAGACGGGAGTTAATCACAATTTCAACGCACAATAAAAATGGTAGGAAATTAGAATCGTGATTTTAATGGCTATTAATTGTTTGTCTCATATATGAAACGTGTCTCATATACGAACCTGTTGCACGAAAGTTTTACTCTTTGAGAACTGTTCGTCATATTGAAGTGGGGAACATTTTCCTTTTGCTGGAAATTTTTCTTAATTTTTGTTAATGTTTGATGTTCTTCATGGCAGGCCATGGAAATGATGAAGGTTACCAGCTCCAAAACTTCTCCTACAAACACAGGTTATCAAAATTATTTTGAAGCGTTTGTTAAAGATAATACTAATTATCCTATACAAGAGGCTGAAGTTGATGAAGCCGTATTGAGGCAAGCCCTGCCATACATAGTTCTTCTTCTTGCTCCTATTCTCTTCGTGATACTCATTACTGTTCAGAAGGGGTAAAGCTGAAAATTCAGTTACAACAAAGTTACTTGTTTCTTGAAATGTAAATCTGTCCCAGATATACTTCTTCAGTACAAATTCGGTGAAAACTCTATATGTATAGTTGTTTGGAGAAATGATTATTGTAATCCTCTCGGTTATAAGTTCTCTTTTTCAGAAAGAGGAAGAAAAATGGCAAAGAGAGAGTCATGAGAGTTGTCTACAGGAGAGTAACTCTGTTGATTCGGGAGCATGGCAAAAGGTTAAAGGATTTAAGAACTAGAACTGCTGACAATTTCGCAATCTTGGCGATGAAGTTTTGGTAAAAAAAAGGATCAAAGATCCACCCAGATGAATTGTGAGGACTATGGCTCTTTGCTTTGTGAATCGATGAACATTCATGTCTTAGTATGCAAACTGGAAATGACATGGTGGCTCAGTAAACCTGCCAGCACTTTAATCACCTTAAAGCCGCAGAAAAACAGAAACAAATAAGAGAACACCTTGCAGTTAACACTCAGATTTATTATATTTAAAAGATTCTCTTATGCTGTTCAGCAAAGATGTTGAACTGCTACAAAAACAAACCTGCTTTGCGAATGAGTTCAGGAAGGAGGGCTAGGATAGGAGTATCAGAAATGACTACCTATAGGATTATGGCTTATGAGTTCTTTTTCCTTAATTGTGGAAATAAGGGATTATTCTTCAAGTGTATGGGCTCTAACAAAATTTTTGTTGCAATGGGAAAGTGGCATCTCTATGCTTGTAGATCACTGCAGGAAGTGATATACAAACTAGAAAGAGGAAAAACACACTTGATCCAAAGAAATTGTATCATTTGTTAATTGTGTTCATTGCCGGGTACTGCTGAAATTGCTGACATCTTTAGCTTTCTGAGGCTTGTAGAGATTGATATTGATAATGATTCCATGACAGCAGTATTTTCCTTGGCAGAAGTAGGCTCTTAAACTTCCAGGCAACACATCTTATTTTGCTAGAAGATATTTTTCTGCGAAACGGATTTATATATGCAGCATACATGCACGTGTGTTTATTTTTATGCGTATCACTTTTCATTTCAAATATTGATACTTGATACGCGAAAAAATTGATACTTTTTCCGTCAATCGGAATAAAACAGTTTTGTAATTAGTATTGATACTAGAACAATGTGAAAATTGATACTTTATAAATGTTACGTTGAAAAATTGATACTTTATAAATGTTACATGATACGTAAAAAATTGATACTTTATATGCGAAAAATTGATACATGATACGCAAAAAAATAATATATGAAAAATTAATATTTTATACTCCACACAGAATGATACTTGATATGGTACTTTATACACTAACATTGATAGTTGATATGTGAAAAATTAATATTTTATACACCAATTATAAAACGCATGCGCATAGGCTCGCGTCATTAATCATATCGCATATATAAACCCATAGCATATAGGAGTTTTTGTGTTTTGCTAATATCTAGAAGATGAATTAGAGTGTGAATGATCCATTCTGTCTTTGGCATTAACCATATCACTTGCATAATCTTATTCAGCTACTCCCCTTTGCTGGCTTGAATGAATCAGGATAGCAAATTATCAAAAATTTTCTTTTCTAGGTAGATTATGGAAGATAATCCTACCCTACATATGACCAAGAAGAAAAGGATTCTTCATGCCATTGATTTACTATAGTCTTTAGAGCCCGCTTTGCATATTGGTTTCTGTATGTCATCATTTGCTACCTTTGTCTTGCTATTTGCTTGTCGTTGAGAAAATTTGCTGAAAATTGAAGAAACAAATATGTTGGTGATGACTTCGTGTTGTGCTTGCACCATATTCGTTTACCATCAGATTATCTGCAGCTCAAGGAAAGAAAGAGTGGTCATGGAACTCAATGTTAATGCTTTTAGTTTGTTAGCTGAGATACTTGTTACATCATGCTTAAGCATTATCAAAGATAGTGGTTGAGTTTAACATGTACTGAATAGCATAGTTGCATAAGAAATCCTGAATTTGCAAGTAATATTGCCATATGATTGTTGCATTTTTTTTAATAGCTAATTCTTTTATCCCACTAAACGGAATCGGTAATATAGATCACATTTCACTTTAATGTGATTCATATCATAAAATATAATAAAATTTTACTTCAGTTGCTAATTTATTTTTTTCTCATTTTTTGCATTTAGAACTACGTAATTATAAACATACAGATTGCATAAAATTAGATGAAGTTTCTTAGATTTTATAGTCCCAGTACAATTTTTAAGAACTTTAATCTAACAATTTGAGGTTGATGTTATACTTATCTTCTCACTATATTTTATGCACCAGACTGTGGTGTCTTTTCTTTATTTAGCATATGGCAATTTGAAGCATTCTCATGTTCGACGGTCACATATATGCGACTGGCGTATGAAATTTAAACAATTAGCGTATCAAAAAAATTAGCGGATTGATTTTCACTTTAAGATATCAAGTATAAAAATTAGCATATAAAATATAAAAAAATTGGCGTATAAAGTATAAAAAATTAGCGTATTAACGTATCAATTTTTACTTTAGCGTATAAAGTATAAAAAATTAGCGTATAAAGTATAAAAAATTAGCGTATAAAGCATCAAACATTAGCGAATAAAGTATAAAAAAATTAGCGTATTAGTGTATAAAATATCAAATATTAGCGTATAATATATCAAAAATTAGCGTATTAGAATATAAAGTATAAAAATTAACGTCTAAAATATAAAAAAAATTAGCGTATTAGCTTATAACATATAAAAAAATTAGCGTATAACGTATAAAAAATTACTATATTAAATATACCAATATTAGCGTATCAAAAAAATTTTCCGTATCAAATATGAAAAAAAATTGCGTATCATATACAGTCTCACAGGTATTTTTGTCTGGCAATTTAAGAGGGGATGATTGGTTTTCAAGGAAACTGAATATTTTGTTATCTTCTTGTCGTTACTGTAATCGTTACATCTTTTGTTGCCATAAATCATGTGACATGTGCGCATTTAATTTGGATTTCTAGCATTTAAAAATATTTTGGGGACAATTTTCATTGGAGATTTTCAAAGATTTTTCTCATAAAGCATCCAGATATAGAACTCTTAGACGTGTATTGTGATTTAGTCATCCGACTAATTCTTTCGTATGTTCACTCTTGTTTTGCATTTTTTTTCCTCTTGTTTTGCATTTGTTTAATGGAAAATTGCAAAAATCGTCCATACATTTTTTTTGTCAGCATTCACAATTAAGATAATCATTATGTGAATTATACTTTATACACTAATATGCTAATTTTTTATATGTTATATGCTAATATTTGATACTTTATACGCTAATACGTTAATTTTTTTATAATTTATACGCTAATCTTTGATACTTTATACGTTAATTTTTGATACTTTATATATTAAAGTGAAATTCAAACGTAAGTCTCATATATGAGATGATCTCTTAGGAGAATGACCCTTAAAATATTGTACCAAATTAATCCTTCCATCTGATTTTGTTTTATTTTTTAACGAAAGACATACATGCATAGTCGTTTGACTAGTACATATGTATATTTGCTTGTTAAAAAGTAGGATAAATTACTCGAATAGTCTCTCAACTTTGGGATTGGTTACCTTTTGGTCCCTATTTTTTCAAAAATTTCATTATGGTCCTTTAACTTGGATTTCATAATGTGAATAGTCCCCAATCAATTTTTTATTCACTTGTTTAACTGTTACTCACGTGTGTAACCTATGTTGTTTTTTGCATAACACATGATTAATAAATCATTAAACAAGAGGATGAAAAATAGATTTGGGACTGTTCACATTACAAAATCGAAGTTAAGGGATCATAATGAAACTTTTGAAAGAATTGGGATCAAAACGTAATTAACCTCAAAGTTAAGGCAACATTGGGGTCATTTACTCTAAAAAGTAAGTAAAGTTACATAGGACCATATTTTTAGTGTGAGTGACAAAATGATATTATTTTAAATGCAAGTGATGAAAAAAAAAATTCACACAAAATATGGAAGATGAGTTTTGCATTTCCCTGTTTTTTAATTGGGCTTGTATTTTTGTTTTGATCTTTTGCTTTTGAATGCAAATACCTTAAATTTTTCCGGATTTTGCCGATTTTGCCGAACTTAATAACGATATAAAGAATAAAAGTACAAGAAAATTGATGAAATCAACGAAGGAGGAAAAAACAAATGACAAAGTTGGAAGAGACGGTCAAATTAATCATCATCTCTATTTAAGAAAATTGTCCAAATTATAGCAACTTTATGGAATAGGAATACACAAAAACTCCTTTGCCAATTATTTTATATATGAGACTGGACTAATGTGTTGTAGTTCACTTATTCGAGTATAAATTATTAATGTTAGAGTTTTAACATTATTCTGATTTATGTATAACTTGAAAATAATTTGTGTATTCGCGTATACATTATCAATATTAGACTTCTAATACCATTCTGATTCACATAGAACGTGTAAATTGTTTGTTAGTTCATGTATTCGCATATAAATTATCAATATTGGAGTTCTAACACCATTCTAATTTACGTGTAATGTGAAAATAGTTTGCATATTTGTGCGTATAAATTATCAATGTTAGAGTTCTAATATCATTCTGATTCACGTATAACATGTAAATAGTTCGCGTATTCGTGTATAAATTATCAATGTTAGAGTTTTAATACCATTTTGATTCACGTATAACGTGTAAACAGTTCGCTAGTTCGTTATAAATTATTAATGTTAGAGTTCTAACACCATTCTGATTCACTTATAACGTGAAAATATTTCACGTATTCGCGTATAAATTATCAATGTTAGAGTTCTAATACCATTCTGATTCACATAGTTCGCGTATTCGTGTATAAATTATCAATGTTAGAGTTTTAATACCATTTTGATTCACGTATAACGTGTAAACAGTTCGCTAGTTCGTTATAAATTATTAATGTTAGAGTTCTAACACCATTCTGATTCACATAGTTCGCGTATTCGTGTATAAATTATCAATGTTAGAGTTTTAATACCATTTTGATTCACGTATAACGTGTAAACAGTTCGCTAGTTCGTTATAAATTATTAATGTTAGAGTTCTAACACCATTCTGATTCACTTATAACGTGAAAATATTTCACGTATTCGCGTATAAATTATCAATGTTAGAGTTCTAATACCATTCTGATTCACATAATACATGTAAATAATTCGCTAGTTTGCGTATAAAGTATCAATGTTAGATTTCTAACGCAATTCTAATTCACGTGTAACGTATCAATAGTTTGCGCATCAATGTTTATCACGTGCGTGTGTTCGTCGCATATATGAGATTGTTTCACAGGAGACTTACCTTTAGAAATAAGGGTGAATTACATCTACCTCCCTTATGGTTAAACCATATTACAAAACGATCCCTATAGTTTTACTATATTACGATTACCGCCCTCGATCTAACCACCACCTACCAAAAAACTTCCTGCCATTAGTAAATCAATAAAAAAATGATTGAATTTTCAGATTTGCCCTTATTCTAAATTAATAAATGTGTTGACATAAAATTATCCATTCCACTATAGTAAAAGTTTAGAACTAATAAATTTTTAAAAAATTTAAACAAAGACACCATTAGCACCATTACATTAATAGATTGAATTTGAATTAATTTAGATTTATTTTTTTATTTTAATTAAATAAGTAATTGAATCTTTTTATTTTATTTTTTTATTAGATTAGATAAACAAATAAAATATAAAAATTTTGGTCAAAGGCAATGTTGACACTATTGGTCCACCAAATTAAATTAGAATTAATTTGGATTATTTTTATTTTATTTTAAGTAAATAAAAGTTACTTTATTTTTATTTTTTACTATATTAAATAAAAAATAATATAATTAATAAATTTTGATCAAAGATATCATTAGCATCATTAGCTCATAAGATTAATTAAAATTAATCTTTAATTATTTTTATTTTATTTTTTATTTTAAGTAAATAAGTAATTAGGTTCTTTTTATTTTATTTTTCAAAGTCATAAATTAGGACTTTTTGGTAATTTTACTGGATTTGTCAACAAAATTTAGGTCAAGGGGGTGACCGTAATATGGTGAAACTACAGAGACCGATCTGTAATATGGCTTAACCACAAGGGAGGTAAATATAATTCACCCTATAAATAATATATAAGCTTCACTGAGATGAGACCCTCTATCCAAAATTATCTTGTCTTATTCTGTCTTAAATTAAAACTACGTTGTAAGGTTCACTAATCTCATGGTTAGAGTCTATTAATTATAAAATAACTTTAGTGATATTTATGCTTTTAGTCCCTAGTTTTAATGAAACTAAGTCGTTTTGAACATTAGACAAAATATGATAGTATAATAGTAGATAGAGGATCTGGTATCAGCTTCACTATGCATTATCATGTAAACTGAAAAACAACTCTTAAAAAAAAAATTTGGCTCCCTTTTAAGACACCAGATTTTATGTCCAAGATTTTGTCTGTCTTATTCTATCTTAATTAAAACTACGTCGTAGGGTTCACTAATCTCTTGGTTAGGATCTAATAATTGTAAAGTAAGTTTAGTGATATTTATCATTTAGTCCCTACCTTTAATGAAACTACGTCGTTTTAGACAGAATAAGACAGAATAAATATTAGACAGAGGATCTTGTCTCCCCTTTTAAGGGCATAATTTCAACATGAGTAACCAATTTAAGATATATTTGTATGGATTATCATTTTTGTCAAATTTTTACTTGGGTTAACTTTAGTTTACCCTCATGAAATATAAGCTCCCATTAGCCATGACCACGGTTCCGGAATCGGCGGTTCCGGTTTCGGAACCGGCGGTTCACGGTTCCCCCTAGGGGGAACTGAAACCGAATTGCTGAGGGACGGTTCCGGTTCCGGTTCCGGTTCTGGTTTTTTGTTTCGAATTTCGATTGTAATCCCACTTTTAAATTTGATTTCTATTGAAATAATGATTGAACTATTAATTGAAACTCAAATAATACAACATAATAACATACTTAGAATAATAATAGTTAAAATTGAACTTAATTAATATATAGATTTAGAACTAGGAAAATTAGATAAATGAGATTCAAGGATATAAAAATAATAAGAATATTTAAATATTTGAATATTTGAATTATTAATTAGAATTCAACTAGTATAATACTAATATACTATAATATAATAACATAATTAGAATAGTAGTTAAAATTAAATTAATATATGAACTTTTTAGAATAATAGAATTATGAATATTAGATAAGTGAGAAAGAAAGATATAGAAAGAATAAGAGTATTTTATAAAAATTTTCAAGTTAAAAATTTTAAATCATTAATTTACAAGTTAAAAATTAATAAATCAAGAAACTAGTAAATTTTATTCATTGGATATAAAAATTTACAAGTTAAGATTTTTAAATCGTAAATTTACAAAGTTAGAAAGTTAATAATAGAATAAACTACTAAATTTTATTCCATTTGATAGAAACATTTATAAGTTAAAGATTTTAATTCATAAATTTACAAGTTAGAAATTAATAAATGAAGAAACTACTAAATTTTTATTCATTGGATAAAAAAATTTACAAATTACAAGTTAAGATTTTAATTCATAAATTTACAAGTTAGAAATTAATAAATGAAAAAACTACTAAATTTTATTCATAATTGATGGTTTAAACTTTAAATTTGAATAGTACAAATGTACAATGATACAATTGCAAAATATATTATGATATACAATAATACAACTATAGTGTATATAAATAAAACTATGACATGAATTTATATAAAAGAATATATAGATATGGAAATTATAATATTTGATAAAACATAATAAATTATTTCAAATTTTCAATAATGTAAAAATGTACAATATGATATTTTTCAATAAACTAATAGTCGTCGTCGTCATTATTGGCTCTATCGGCATCGGTGACCGGTGAATTAGTTCTAGTTGTACAAGTAGAGCTACCATCGGTGGTACCGTCTAAATCTAAATCAAAATTTTCTTCTATGTTTTGTTCTTGTTCTCTATATGCGGCTTTAGTCCAATCATCTAATAAAGCTTGAATCTCCAAGGACATGGGGCTCAAACGCGATCGGGTCTCATCCAAAATGTTGCCACCTTGACTAAAAGCTTGTTCCACGGCTACGGTTGATGTCGGGACCGCCAAAATCTCTTTGGCTATCGAAGCGATAATGGGGCACACCGTTGTCTTGGACTTCCACCATTCCAATATTTGGAAGTTCTCAATACTATCACATTCATACTTGTTATCACTAAAATCAAAAGAAGTGGTTAAATATATCTCAAGTTCCGTACTAGTAGTACCCTTGTGTTTTTTTAACGATTGAAACATTTCTAAACCAGGAAGGATAAGAGAAGACGAAGAAGATCCAGTATTTGAAGTTGAAAAACTATGGTGAGTAGTGTGAGTTTTAAATGGTACTACTAGTAGGAACTTGAGGTTGAAAATTAGAAGAATATCTTCATATAATGCATTTAACATATCTTAGTCTCATTTATGTATCTACTTACATTTAATTGTAATTGCCTAATGTTTGGATCTAATGGAAAACATTCTTGTAACGTATTATAATAAAACTTCCAAATATTTGTCTAAACCCTTGAAATTTAAACCGAGGATCAAGAACAATAGCAACTAAATATAAAATTGGAATTTCTTTATAATAATTAAGCCCATTTTTCTAACATGTGAATAATACTTTGCGTCAAAGTTTCATCATTTATGTGCATTTTTAACACCCCCAAACTATATTACATGCTTCAACTAAAAATAAATGAGAAGTTGGATAATACACACGTGAAAACAAACAAGTAGCATCCTTAAAAACTTTTAAAACTTCTAACAATTTTAAACAAGAAGTCCAATGATTAGGATATAATACAATTCCAAGACAAGAGTTATCAATGAAAAAATTACATAACAATGAACTATATTTAGAAGAATCACAAAGTAAATCATAAGTTGAATTCCAACGATTTGGAACATCCTTTTTAAATCTTTTAGGTTTTTGTCCATGTTGTATACAATATTTTCCCCATGTTTTCATTAAACTTGGATGTCCAGTCAAATATTTAATTGCATCTTTAATTGGTTTAATATGAATTTCTAATGCACTTAAATCATTTTGAACGGATAAATTTAAAATATGTCATACACATCTAATATAAAAAAACTTCCCACCTAAAATTGGTGCACAAATATTTTTTAATTCTACAATAGCTGCATTATTAGCCGATGCATTATCAAAACCAATTGAAAAAATTTTATCATTCAAATTATATTCTTCTAAAATAATACTAATTAATCTAGATATATTTATGGCCGTATGAGAATATTAAAAACTCTAAATGCAATTACTCTTTTTTGTAAAAACCAATTTGAATCTACCCAATGACAAGTTATACCCATATAACTATTCATTTGCCAATGATCACTCCAAATATCGGAACATATTGAAACACGAGAATCTAATTTTAAAAAATATTCCGATAAGCTATTTTTTTTCTTTTTTATAAATTTTTTTAATATCACGTGTTAAAGTTGTTTTAGGAACACGTTTAATTTGTGGATTTGCATTTTCTTGTACTAATCTCACAAAATTTAGTTGTTCACCAAATGAAAAAGGTAAATGTTGTGCACAAACAAATCTAGCTATACCATCTCTCCATTTTGAATCACTAAATTTAAATAAATTTAAATTACTAGAAGAAGAAGAACCTTGTTGAGCAAAACCGGTTAATTGCGTTTGTGACTTTTGAAGGCCGATTTCTTGAGGATGCGTTTTCTCCAAATGCTTGTTTAGTGTACCATATCCGCTCCCAATTTTGAAGACGTATGATTTCTCGCAAAAATTGCATTGTGCTCTAATAAGAACTCCATCGGCATCAAAAATTTTTGTGAAATATTTCACAAACATTTCGGATTTTGGATTCGTTGGTGGACGACGACTTGATTGTGATGCATCACCAATATTAATTGGTTGGGATGAAGAACCAAAACTATCCATTTTATAAAAAAAATTCAAAAGGATTAAAAAGGAATGAGAAATTGAAATAATAATATATTAAAAAAATAATAAATAATTTAACTAATAATTATAATAGAAACAATAAATAGAATTGAATTTTATAGAATTTTGATGCTTGAGAAAATTGAGATGAAGAGAATTAGAATGAGAAATTGAAATAATAATATATTAAAAACAATAATAAATAATTTAACTAATAATTATAATAGAAACAACAAATAGATTTGAATTTTATAGAATTTTGATGCTTGAAAAAATTGAGATGAAGAGAATTAGAATATTGAGAAAGAAGAGTAGAAATTGTGTGGGAAAAATGAAAAAATAAGGGGTATTTATAGATTAAGACAGATTAAAACAAAAAAAAAAGGAATTGAGAATTGACCGTTCCTCACCAATTTATTTTGGACCGTTGCCACCATGGCAACGGACACCAAGACAGCAACTTCAGCAACGGTCATTTGACCGTTGATATATTTTTTTTGTTACAGGTGCGTGTTTGACACGAGCCTGTATTTTTTTTTTCGCCAGTGAAGTGCCACTCAGCCACTGTCAGCGAATGTTGACGTGGCACTATATATAAATTTTTTTTATTTCACGGTTTGGAACCGGAACCGGAACCGGCAATTCCGGTTCTAAACCTGAAAAATTAGGTGGGGCCATGGTTCCAGAACCGGAACCGGAACCGTGGATTTGGCCATCTCTAGCTCCCATAAAAGATTTTTATTTACACTTTACACAGTTGACTATCACTTAAAGAAGATAATTAATAATACCATTAATTATTAATTTTAAATGACAATTGTATCTATCAATAAAAAATAAATTAAATTATATTTGTCCCTCTTATATTTAAACATTAATTTCAATTTATCTACTCCATAATTTTGTGTTAATACTTAAATATTATTAGTTTGAGACATAAATATTTGATCTATTTTTTTTAACAAACGTAGGTACTTGTTTATTTTTTTCATATTTTTTTTCTTTTCCTTTTATTTCATCTTCTTTTATATAAATAAATTTATGTCATGTTTCTTGTAATTTGATATTTTGTTTTTACTCATTTTAGTTTGTTGAGTCTTTGTAATATGATTATTTATCTTATTTATATTATTGATAATTTAAAGCATTGTTTTAATATCTTAAAAATTTTCTATTATATTATTATACATAGTAAAGCAATCTAATCAACATCATAAAATTTTATGATATATAATGACAAAATAAATAAATAAAATAATTATTTGCTTGTTAGTTTTATGGTGTAGATTTATTACAAATATATATTTTCCTAATAGAGATATCTTTTACACTTAATAAATTTAATAAAAAAATTAATTAACTCTAAATTAAAAAGCCATAGATATTAGAGTGGTAAAATAAAAAGTTTTATTATTTTTTGGTTAAATAATTAAAAAAATTAGACAAAGTACATATCATTTTATTATCTTCAAAAGGTTTAAATAATTCATATAAAATTTTTATTGACTAAGTACATTAAAAATAGTTAATTTTTTTAAAAATAATAAACTATATTCAAATTTTAATTTTCTTAGTAAGATTATATATATATTATTTAAAATAATAATAATAAATTTAATTTGTTAAAGTATATATGAAGTAAAAAGAAAACAAAATGATGATAAGGATGACAAGATTTTGAAAATTAAATTTAAGGGTAAAATAGTTTAAAACATAAAAAAGTAAAATAGAATAATTTTTTTAAGGTAAAATTTAACCATTTCAGCTAAATATAGTAATAGAATATCCTTATCGGTGGAAAGTGATAATAAAAATCTTTTATAGGGGCAAAGTAATAAAATGTCATCTTTCATAAGGTAGTTTTAAGTTAACCCTTTTCACTTTTCTATCATACACAAAATTTTGCATTAATGTCAAGATTAATACTAATATTAGTTTTTTCTTGCTGTTGGATTGATGAAAAGTGGCATAAAGTTAAGGAAAAAGGTGAGATTACAGCAAAAGAAAGACATACAAATTGTTCTAAAGTCGAACAAAGTATTTATAAAATTTAATTACATTGAATTTTCTTTCCAATACTTACAAATTAAATGATAGTCAAAAAATATTTTCTTTTGTTACCAGGCAATAAATATGCAATGGTTCCATTATGATTTTAGTTGGAATTTATGGATGTAATACCAATTAGTCCCCGAGTTCTTTAATAAGTACCGTTTTATCTCACATTTTTTATTCTCAAATAAGTGTCATTCTACAAATTTTAATGTAAAAAGTCTAAAAGGTTCCAATTTTACTCTTTGTCCTATTTATCCATGTAATGTTATTTAAAAGAAGAGGGAGAAAGTTGTGATTACAAATATGGGTAAATGAGAGAATTTATCCATTTTCTTAGTTATTGTGCCTATCTATAAAGCGACACTTATTAGAGAACAGAGGGAGTATATAAGTTGATTTTGATAAGGATATTCAATCAATCAAAACAATCAAGAAGAGAATCAAGAAATCAAGACAAGGGGAGAATTAAGAAATTAAGATAATAAAGGAGAGAATCAAAAGATTTTTATTAATTGTAATCAATTATAATTATGTCATTATTACTTAATTCATTCGTAATTAGTCTAACTATGTACCCTATAAATATATATATATATATATATGTAACATTCATCAATGAAAAAGGTATGCCATAATTCTCTAAACTCTTTTATCTAAAAATCTATTATGGCATCAAAACAAAATCTATTAGATTCTTGGGTAAATGGGAAATAAAAGAATATAATGTTGGGAATAAAATTCGAATTTGGAAAACTCTTTTTTTTTTTATAGCATGAAGCTATATAATAAAATTCAATGTAACATTATAAAGTTAAGCAATAAAATAGAAATATATTATCTGATTTGGTAGCATATAGAAAGGAGAAAAAAAACTAAAATTAAACAAGAGTATTAGGGGAGAATAATAGAGAAGTAGTATTATATGTTAGTGTACTTTTCGTATGGAATTCTAAAGATAGTTTACTCAAATTTTATATAATACATTAAAGATGTTATTAAAAATTTCAATATATTCAAATCTTGAAAAAATAAATAAACTACCATCATTACTTTAAAAGAAGAAAATACTCTAAAAAATAAAACAAAATAGAAAATGTAACAATTTTGGTGTAAAATGTTTTTATTTCTTTATCCCAACATTCTATTTTTTTCACTTGCAACCACAAGATATTATCATAATTAGTATTTATACTTAACTTGACCAAATTAATCAGCTACATTTTTTATTTTTTCAATTAATATAACTGAAATTCAAGAAAAAATAGAAGATATTTTGTTCGAAAACTTATACATTTCAATTGTTTTTGTCATTTACTAAAGGCTTTGATCAAATTTGCTTTGTTTTTTTTTTCAAACCATTTAAGCAATAGCTTTAAATTAATTTCGAGTGAAGCTAATTGAATTTATAGGTGGTACAATACAATCATTTACAAGTATGCCAGTTAGCAAGTAGATTGTTGAGGTTTTTTACATATTGGAAATTGCATGTAATGGAGTACCCTCGAAACTTAATTCGCTCACTGTGTAACGGTGTTTTGGATATATTCTGGACCATCTTTTGCCCAATTTATATAATGTAGGTCTGTTCTAAAAAAAAATTGTTGAGGTTGTATTAATTCGTCCAAGTTTTGATGAATCAATTTGGTGGGCATTTTATCTATCTTGGATTGGGCCTCCCGAATTAAATCTCTTTTGCCCCCAACTCAGAGGCCAGCTCGCATCCTTTTCAAATTGATGCTTGTGCCTACCAATTTTAAATCTCTTTTCCTCCAATTAAGAGGCCAACCCTGTCACTTATTAAAGATTTTACTGATGAAAGCAATAATATTGGTGTTAATATTTTAGAAATAATTCTGTAGAAATAATTTTGATATATTGATACTGATTAAAAAATTAGTAACCTTTGTTGACTGAAGTCATGATGGGTTTTGAAAATGCGACAACCCCACACTATTAAAAAAACACAGCAGACAAGAAATAATATCCGAATTAAAAAAAAAAACTAAATGATAACAAAAAAGAAAAACAAGGTATGGAATGATTAGAAACAATTTCAAAAACACAAAAATTTCAGTGTGTCAGGTTTATATATACGATGTGATATGCTATTTTTATTGAATTTGATATAATAATTTTTCTATAGTTGATATGTTAATACGTTAATATTTTATTTGATACTCTAAAAAATTTAAAATTATGAATATGGAAACTAAAAAATGATTTAAAAGATTTTGATTCGTAGGTATAAAATTATGGATATGGAAACTAAAACTTCAATAATTTTCTATGAAACAACTTGTGACCACGGATATCAAGAATTTTCTTTTCTTCTTTTCTACTTTATGAAAGGTAATCTAAAAATGTCAAAATACTAGATTTATGTTTCAAGCAATTCAACAAAGGACAAAGATACTTATATCTAAATTTAGTTACATTGCATTGAATTTCATATATAGTTTATAAACCCATATTTAACTAGAATTTCGTTTTTTTTTTTCTCCTGGAAAGTTTAAAAGCTCATAGCTATTTGATCAAATATTCTAATTGGCAAAAATTTTATGTGAATAATGTCAATTATATATAAATGATATATATATATATATATATATATGAAAGCTCATAGCTATTGAATGCTATGTAAGCATTTTTTTTAGTGTTTCACCATAATAATAATATACATCACTTATCCCATATAATTAACTAAAACCCTTAAAACACTATAAATTTATAGAAAAAAATAAATGCACCCTGATGATAACTCCTTCCATAATACATCCATGTCATTTGTTTAAGATTGTCATGTCTTTATTTTGTCCAATGTTCAAATCACTAAAATTAAGGATTAAAAAAAATAAAATATCACTAAAATTAAATGTACAATTATTAAATCATAATCCAAATGTGAGTGAACCGTATGACATTGTTTCACTAAAATTAGAAATTAAAAGAATACAATATCACAAATATTAAATTTACAATTATTAACCCATTACCCAAATATGTGAGTGAACTCTATGACGTAGTCCAATTGCGTCTCCAAAAAATTGCCAGACCCTGCTAGCAAATTCACCACACCCAAGTACATGATCTAACGTCTCCTCCATAGGCCTCTCGCAACACAAACACGGAAAGGGGCCACATATTCCCAATTTCTGAAGCCAGCCAGAAAAAGGCACTCTACCATAGCACAAGCGAAGGAGTAAGAAAGACATTTTATTAGGTAAACAAGGCTGCCAAATCATTTCAAAAAATAAAGATCGAGGACGCTTATGTCGGACCAACCCATACGTAGAAGCAACCGAAAACTGTCTAGTTGACCCACACATCTACAAGGGAACCGAACAATGAGATGACAAAGTCAATCTATAAACCACTTCCTTTATATGATCCGATATGGGAGCCTCAGGGAATACCCAAACACCATTCTGCCACCAGTCCCGTAAACGAGTATACCCATTCCCATTTCCAAACCGCGATAAGGCTCCAACCTTGAACCAGTTATCATGGAAAACATCCACTGAACCATCCCCAATTTCCCAACAAATTTGTTGCTCACATACATCCCGAATACCAACCATTCTCCTCCAAACATGGGAGTCCTGACGAGCTCCCTGAACAACCGCAGGATGCTCCTTTTGACAATACCTTACTAGCATATACTGAGCCCACAACGACTTCTGAACTCTGAAATTCCACCAAAGTTTTGCAGCAAAGGCATCTTTATACATCCTCATTATAGGTTATAAACATAATAAGAATTTGGTCTTTTTTTCTGAGGTAATCTATTTTTGGAAAATCTAAAAGCTCATAACTATTTGATCAAATATTCTAGATTGATAAAAATTTGTGTGAATAATGTGGAAAAGTAATCACTGTAATTTTCATTATTTACGTCACCAAATTTTATACAAATTGAACACAACCTAATAAGTAATAACCAAATAAATTGAATATCAATACTTGATCATAATTCTCCTATAATTAAGAATAAAACATGTCGATCTTGATAAGAATCAATTGCATATATGCAACTTTAATTGATTTTAGCGTTTCGAGATTATTCAAAAATAAAAAGTAAGAATAAAAAATAAAACAGTCTATTCAAGAATCGAAAAGTAATGATAAAAAATAAAATTGCCACTCAAAATTTATATGGTTTGACTAAAACAAAATTAAGTTTACTCCGTGACAAAGATAATTATGATTAAACTATTGAAAATTATAAAGATTTTACTTGATTTCTCTCAATTCTAAAGAACATTCTTAGAACAATTAGTTTCCCTCTCAAAATTTTTAACTCATTTCACTCTCTAGAATTCTTTAAAATTCTCCATTCAGTCTATACACTAAGAAAAGATCTCTATTACAGCCAGTATTAAGATTTACCACCCAAATTTCTAATAGAATTAGAAACCCTACTTATTTCCAATTTTTAATTAAAATAGATAACAAGAGACACATCCAAATTAAGAAATCCGGGAAACTTACTAAAATTCAATTTGAAAAACCAGATAAATCCTAACAAATTTTCACATTGGTTTGTTTTTTATTATGCCGTTTTTGCACACTCCACCTCCTCCTCGATCAGTACTTGATGACAAAACTAATTTATAGTTTGAAACATCTATTACGAGATATATCAACTACCTTCAACTTGTGTATTTCAATCCGCTGAAAGACATTCTCATTATTCTTCTTGAAAAGATATAATTAACTTCTCTGCATGCATGTTGATGCATAGTGATTTCCATCTCCAAAATCTTTTCTATTGCACTCAAATCTTTCATTAATTTCAACCTTACCACCCAACTGAACTCTTAAAGTGTTGAGTTTGATATATCTTTGAAGGCAACCAACATATCATCAACCGAATCTCATGAAAATTCTTTAAAAACTACCAAAAGTATTAACTTCAAATTCGATATGCTTCATAATTAATATCATTATCTACAATCATGAAATCCTCTCTTTTTGAATCACTAGAGCGGATTCGTCAAAGGTAGCACCCTCACTATTCAAGAAACATGAATGACTTGTTATAACTTATAACCCTTCACTCTATCTGCATACCTTAAAAGTATACACTTTCTCCATCTCAACTCAACTTTTCCATTCTTAACATGAATATATCTGTATATGTAGGACAAGTAGGAGAACTAAATATTATTAAACTAGAGTAATCAGCATGGGAATCCAACTACCATTCATTAGGAGTCTGTCAATCAGTTTCTATGGCTAGCTAGAGACCTATTGACCAAGTAACAAACTGTGTTAACAGATATATCTAACCCAAATATCCTCTGTCAATCTAACATTAGAAAGTATGCACATAACTATTTCTAAAATGGTCTTTTTCATTCATTCTGTAACACTATTTTGTTATAGTGTATATGTGATTGTACAGTACCTCATAATCCCTTCATTTTTGTAGAACTCATCAAATTATTCTATGTGGAATTTGATGCCTTTATCTGTTCTAAATCTATTAATCCCAATATGCTTTTCTACTGTTCTTCCAGTACTCGAACACCATAAAAACTTTATCTTTGTACCCAAAATACACACGTACACCTTTCTTAAGTAATATTTAATGAAAGTTGACATACAGCTACTACCACCTCTAGAAGAAACTTGAGAACGACCCCAAAGATCAAAATAGATATAATAGATATAAGTCAAAATATCTTTGTTTTGATGAATTCTTATATTAGTTTTACTTTGTGTTGCTTGTTAAATGCGCAACACTCACAAATTTCTAATTTCCCTATCACTTGCCTACGAAGCAAATCGATCCCATTTCTCAATTCTGACATTCCTTTAGTATGTGTCCTAAATGTACAGGCAGTAACTTTATAGTATCCATGTATGTATTCAAAATAAAAAATAAACCAACTGCAACACCTATATCTTGTTACTTTGCAATATGTATATACCAAATTATCTAATTCTCTTTATGACATCTTTACATTATGCAATATGTATATACCATTTCTCAATTCAATTAAATTCAATGACATCTTTACATCTTCTGTAGAAATCAAATCATGTATGTGCAACAAAGTGGTGACCAATTGCTCATAGAATTGAGATAAAGAATACAAAAGAATATGTAACACAACCTTATTGAACAAATCAATACGTTTTAATGGGTTCACCTTTCTGCATCCTTGATACGTACACGCTGTTTTAAATACATATAGTTTGTGAGAGGCTTTGTCATGTAGATATTTGTGAGTTTTAACCAAAGTCCAATCAGTTTTGTTTGTCCAGCGACGTACCTCAAAACGTTATTGGCTAATGACAAGACAACTCAGGGGGCGTGGGGCGTTTGGTTTGAGGGTATGAAAGGGGTTAATGGGAATAGATTAAAGTGATTGTGTTTGTTAATGTTTGGTGAGGGTTAATGGGAATGAGAAGTCGTTAATCATTGCTTAAAATAATTCAATCAACCATTCCTGCCTCTCCCCCCTTTAATCGTTTATTACCGAGTATTGAGCAATCAATTTTGTTCCTTTCTACCAAAAAAAGCCCTGACTTCAATCGCACAACATCTGCTGAATCGATCTCTCCTAGACGCTTCTCCACACCACACACCCCCCTCGCCATCTCTCATTTCTTCAGTCCAAGACGCATTATCCTGCAGCAAGAACAGCACAGTCAGACCAAAGTTGAGGGAAAATGGCAACAGAAGTGAGGAGGATCAAGCTGGGTTCACAAGGTTTGGAAGTGTCAGCACAAGGCCTTGGTTGTATAGGGATGTCATTTGGTTATGGCCCTTCAAAGCCTGAGGCAGACATGATCAAAGTTCAAACTCATCCACCATGCCATCAGTAGCGGCATCACTTTTTTTGACACCTCCGACATCTATGGTCCGCATACTAATGAAATTCTTGTTGGCAAGGTATACTATATATCAAGCCTCATAGGCAAAACCCAGGGGGCGTTTGGTTCAAATTCTTCAATGGCAATCACAATGGGTTTGATTGAGGGGTCAATGACAATGGGAATATGATTGCATTGTTGGTGTTTGGTTCAGAATTTTATAATGGGTATTATTGTGATTGATAATGTTTGGTTCAAACCAACTATGGTAATAAGAATCAATTAAAATTCCACTTGTACCCCTATTACTTATGTATCAAAAATTCATTAAACAAAATTATTTCTCTATTTTTTTTATAAAATAATATTAACATTTTACCTCAATATTATCTCAAAACATCTTTACCTTAATAATTCCACCACAAAATTGTTAGTATTAACATAGTGTTTCTTCCCTTCCTTTTGTTAGTATTATTATTATTATTATTATTTTTTTTAAATTTTCGTAAGAAAAATCTTCATTTTCGTATTTCTGTGATTGCTCTAGAACATGTGTGCCGGAATACAGTTTCTTGCTCCCCAAATGGAATTGGTTAACCCCATCAAATCCTTCAGAGTCAAAACTGATCCCATCATTTTGGGGGAGGTCTCAAGATCATCTTTTGAATGCTTCCTCCACAGGATAGAATATAACGATTCCAAGAAAAAATCTATGAAAATATTACATAACCCTGTTTTCAATTGCATCATGGTGCCGCGAACAAATTTCCTTCTCAATGTTCATTAAGATGTCTAATCACAACAAAGTAAGGGGGCGTTTGGTTCAAATTCTTGGCAATCACAATGGGTTTGATTGAGAGGTCAATGGCAATGGGATTATGATTATATTGTTAGCGTTTGGTTCAAATTCTTCAATGGCAATCACAATGGGTTTGATTGAGGGGTCAATGGCAATGGGAATATGATTGCATTGTTAATGTTTGGTTCAAATCCTATAATGGGTATTATTGTGATTGATGTTGTTTGGTTCAAATCAACAATAATAATATGAATCATTCAAAATTTCTATTTTACCCTTATCGAGTTCGCACTTTTTATTATTGTTATTATTATTAATCTTTATTATTATTATTACTATTATTAATTAATAATAATAATATTATTATTTATTAATATTATTATCATTATTAATTATTAATATTATTATTATCATTATTAATTATTAATTATTGTTATCATTATTTATTATAAATATTATTATTAATTATTAATGTAATTCATATTAATTATTAATAATTACTATTATTAAATAATAATATTATTAATATAATTCCTATTAATTATTAATAATAATAATTATTAAATAATAATATTGATAATAATATTATTAATGATTAATGATTAATATTAATAATAATAATGATAATAATATTAATTATTAATAATATTAATTAATAATAATTATTATTATTAATATTATTATTTAATAATAATAATAATTATTAATTAATATGAATTATATTAATAATAATATTATTTAATAATAATAATTATTAATTATTCATTACTAATATTAATTATATTATTATTAATGAATTATTATTAATATTATTTATTTAATATTAATATTATTATTAATTATTAATATAATAATAATAAGAATATTATTATTATTACTATTATTATTTTAATAATAATTATTATTATTATTATTAAAGTACATATTAGAGTAGGGAGTTATTTGGTAGAGTTGAGTAAAATCGATTACCCAATACAGGGTAATGGATGATTCCCTAGTCTCCCCCCATTAATCATCCATTACCCTGTATTGGGTAATCATTGATGAACAGTCATTCCCATTACCCCTTCCCAAACACATTAACAATGGCAATCACTTTTGTTGATTACCATTGACCCCTTCTATTCCCCCTTACCAAACCCCCCCCCCCCCCCCCCCCCCCCCCCCCCCCCCCAATATTTTTTGTCTTCGTAATTTCACCAGAAATTAAGTAATGAAATAAATTAATTGTGGATTTATGCGATTCTTTTGCGATTTTCTACTCGCTAACTGTGGTTTGATCTTGGATAATTTCAATTTCAAACAATCCCAGAATTATTTAATTTAGTGTTTGAGGGAATTTCTGTTTTTTTTTTTCTTATTGTATATGATTTTTTGTTTTTTTAATTTTGTGTATGTAGGCTTTGAAAGTGGTGCCAAGGGTAAAGATCCAACTTGCTTCAAAATTTGCTCTAATACTCTCTGAAACTAGAGGTATGGAAATTTGTGGTGAACCAGATTATGTGAGGGAAGCCTGTGAGGCTATTTTGAAGCGTTTGGATGTTGATTACATCGATCTTTACTATGTTCATCGGATTGATACTCGGGTTCCTATTGAAATCACGGTTTGTACCTTTGTTGCTCATTTCTAAACGTTTGTTCAAAACTACTTATATTAATTGGTTGATGAAGTTAGTTTGTAGTTACAACCATAATTTTAGTAGTTAACTTTTATGTTAGTCTTATGGTACAACCATCATTTTAGCAGTTGTCCTGATTTTGATGGATTGGTTTTTGGGAAGTCCAAGTCATTTTTAGATGTCTTCAAGAACTAGGGGGAAAGATTTTTTCTTCTTACCTAGTTTAGTAAAAATTTATATGTTTTGTTTTAGCTTAATGGATGCAGTATGTTGAAGTAGAATTTGTCTAAAACTATGCCAGTTAATTATTACAGATGGGAGCTCCAAAGAAATTGGTTGAAGAGGGTAAAATAAAATACATAGGTTTATCTGAGGCCTCACCAGAGACAATCAGAAGGGCTCATGCTGTTCATCCCATAACAGCAGTTCAGCTAGAATGGTCCTTGTGGACTAGAGATGCTGAGGAAGAAGTTATTCCCACTTGCCGGTGAGTCGTCCAAAGGATATGGTCCAACTAAAACGTGAATTTGTTTGTGAATGTTGAGAGAGCTTTGTTTCTTTGTCGCATAAATCTATAAGCATTGTTGATGATGAGTTTCAATTCTGTAGGGAACTTGGCATTGGAATAGTTCCATTTAGTCCTTTGGCAAAGGGTTCTTCTCATCCGGTGCCAAGACAGTGGAGAACTTGGCAAGCAATGACTTTCGCAAGGTTTGTGCATATGGCTCATATACTCTTAAATTTCTCTCATTGAAACATTGTAATTCATAATCTTAATGTATTGGTTCAATCATACTTTCTTGGGGATTATTACCTCTTCATAACAACCAATGTGAAGCTCAGAATAGCTCATGATTCACTTCCTGCAGTTGATGTTTGCTATGTGGAAAAAATCAAGATTGGATTGACTAGGCTATCCATTTGATTTAACTTCTAATTCTTTGTCATACTTTGATGATTTTGCCATCTGAATAGTGTGTGACTGTGTCAAATTAGCAAAAACTTTGAGTTCTTGAATGTTGATTTTTAAGTCAATGGATGGACAATTGGAGACAAAGGACACAAATTTGTTTTTAGAGAATATTTGCCTAGTAAAGCATTATTCACAAACTAACATGCATTTCTAGATTAATTACTTCATTTCTGAACACTGTTACATAAAGATATATTGCTACTTTTGCAGTCTATTCCAAAGTTCCAGGGGGAGAATGCTGAGCACAACAACAAGCTACTTGCGTGAGTTACACAAGTGGCCACAAGAATAGGTTGCACAACATCCCAATTAGCCTTAGCATGGGTTCACCATTAAGGTGATGATGTCGCTCCCATTCCTGGCACCACCAAGATTGAAAACTTGGACAGCAACATTAAGGCATTATCCGTGAAATTGACACAGGAGGAGATGGCTGAGCTTGAATCTATTGCCTCTGCCGGTGCATTTAAGGGTGACAGATATCCAACTGAAGCAATGGCATCTACTTGGAAGTTAGCAAATACTCCCCCTCTCTCATCTTGGAAAGCTGCTTAAGTAGGAAGATGTATTGGTTCGTTTTATGCTTAAGTAGGAAGATTGACTTCGATATCTTTTACTTTGTTGTGATTAGACATCTTAATGAACATTGAGAAGGAAATTTGTTCGCGGCACCATGATGCAATTGAAAACAGGGTTATGTAATATTTTCATAGATTTTTTCTTTGAATCGTTATATTCTATCCTGTGGAGGAAGCATTCAAAAGATGATTTTGAGACCTCCCCCAAAATGATGGGATCAGTTTTGACTCTGAAGGATTTGATGGGGTTAACCAATTCCATTTGGGGAGCAAGAAACTGTATTCCGGCACACATGTTCTAGAGCAATCACAGAAATACGAAAATGAAGATTTTTCTTACGAAAATTTTAAAAAAAATAAAATAATAATAATAATAATACTAACAAAAGGAAGGGAAGAAACACTATGTTAATACTAACAATTTTGTGGTGGAATTATTAAGGTAAAGATGTTTTGAGATAATATTGAGGTAAAATGTTAATATTATTTTATAAAAAAAATAGAGAAATAATTTTGTTTAATGAATTTTTGATACATAAGTAATAGGGGTACAAGTGGAATTTTAATTGATTCTTATTAGCATAGTTGGTTTGAACCAAACAGCATCAATCACAATAATACCCATTATAAAATTCTGAACCAAACACCAACAATGCAATCATATTCCCATTGTCATTGACCCCTCAATCAAACCCATTGTGATTGCCATTGAAGAATTTGAACCAAACGCCCCAGTTATATGCCTTCTCCAAAAATTTGTTATTCTTCCAATATGTCATTATTTTTGGAAATGTTGCATGCTCTACAATGCCCTTTGGAGTTATTCCATACAAAACGATGCCTTCAACTTCATCTTCCACAATTCTAATCATTCTTCCCATTTAACGTTTTTACATCGTATTTGAGGATAACCATCTTGACTAATATATGATCCTGCTCTTGGCAAGTCAACCTTTTTCTCTACAAAGACTTAATTAGCACTCCGATACAAGTCTACACTTATCCATGAATATCTATTAAACACGGTCTTACCAGAAAAGGAACCACTAGTTTTACTGTGAAGTCTAACTATTTAGAATTTTAACCACAACTTTGATACTAGTTTGTTATAATTTTACTGTTATGGGATTATTCAAAAACTAACACAACTTTGATACTAGTTTGTTATAATTTTACAGTTATGGGATTATTCAAAAACTAACACAAGACAGATAATTGGAAGACGTAAGAGGAAAAAAACATACAAATTTTAGTTTATTCAATGACAATAATGTCGTAATTTAAATAATCAAATAAAAATAAAGGTATACAAGGACCTATATAGTATCAGGAAACCCTTATCTATATCTAAAAAGAAGTTTAAATTATTTAGGAAAATAAAATAGGTTTAAAAAGGCTTACGTCGTAGGGCAGAAAAGCTCGATCTCGTCCCACATTACTCCCCTTCACTTGAGAAGAACTAGCCCTTAAGTGATATGAGTATAAAATCCTTTCTCCAGGAGTCAAAACCATTACCATCATGTGGTTATATCCTTGTGAAATTTCTGTTGTAGTTTTGATTTTGTATTGGATTTTTATTTTCACATATAACTTTGAACAAATCTTGTCGCTTACAAAAATAACTTCTGCTTGGTTTCTTTATCAATGAACTCTTATATATTGATATTTTAGTCTAATAAACAATGACTGATATAATTTTTAAAATGCAAAAAATTATAATGTAAATCCTCAATGTCAAAAATCCTTTAGATATTATTTAACTCAAAATAATATTATCCTCAATAATATTTTTTTCACCTCCTATCTCACCATCTTAAATTAAATCACCCAAATCAACAATTTTTTCTTTTCATGTCAAACCTTTAACCTGTATATAATTTCATTTTTCTCCTCAAAATCCATGATTTCTTATTTCTCTTTGGAATCAAAATCAACAATTTCTTTTCCTTTTTTATTTATAATTTCTTCCTTTTCAATTTCACCAAATAATTCATATAATCTAAAATCTTCAACCACACCTAAATTCTCATAAATTGCATTATTTTCAATAAACATACCGTTAATTCCTATAATTTCTTCATTCAAGTAATTATCCTCGATGGTAAATCCCTATCAGAGTGTTGTTGGGGTAATATCAAATTGGTTTGATATTTTTGAGCAATTCTTTTGGTACCATCTTTGCCACTTGTATTACCCAAATTAATGCAATCCCGTTTATAATCGATCTACGCAAACAACAAGGTTTGGAGTGCAGTTGCTAAGTTTCGAATCTCTTCGATCACGTCAGAAAGGGTTATATTTTCTTTGCTTAGATTTCCCATCATAAATAAAGAAAAATCTTGATTTTTGATACTACCTAAAACAGGATAGATAATTGAAAGACACGTGTTTTTTCCACAAAGCAACAAAAGACACAAATTCAAGAGAATTTGAAAAGAGTTTATTCAATGATAATAATGTCGTAATTTGAGTAATCAAATAAAAATAAAGGCATATAAATGTCTATATAGTGTTAGAAAATCCTAATTTATATTAGAAATAAAGTTTAAATTGTCTAAAATAAAATAAAATAGCACAAAAAAGAATGTGGGTCTAGAAAGATTTATGTCATGAGACAGTAAAGTTCAATCTTGTCCCACATCAAGAATTGAAAAGTATGAATAAAGAATAAAACGAACACACAAGATTTGCATTATTTGACTCAAACAAAATTAAATTTACTTCCGTGGTAAAGACATTGATGACTAAACCACTGAACATTACATAGGTTACTTAATTTTTTTCAACCCCCGAACTCTTAAAACAACTAGTTCCCTCTCACAATTTGTAGCACAAATTCTCTCTCTAAACATCTCTCTTTAAAACTCCCTAAAACTCTCCGTAAAATCTCTACTTTGAGAAAAGATCTCTCTATTACATAATCTATTTACAGACATCAAACACAAACAAATATAGAAAGTATAATTTTTTAAGAGTTACCATCCAACTTTTTAATAGATTTACGAAACTTACTTATTTTCAATTCTTAATTAGATAAATAATAAGAGATACATCTAATCTTAATTAGAAAACTAGAAAAAGACAAATCCTAGCAATAATACACATTATATAATTGAGAATAAAGCATGTGGCATAGCCTAGCTGGTAAGTGGCAAGGAGATAAGGTGTGGAAAAATGTCTTCCATGCGGGTTCGACTCCGTGTGGGTGTGTTGTCTGGGTGAAATATTCCTGGGGGCGCACCTGGAGCTCGGGTTTCGTTGGATATCCTTGCAGACTGCCAGTTATGGCACATCCCGCGATTTATCTGTCACGTGCAGTCCCAGGGCAGGGCTAGTGTGGCCCAGTTTGGGTGTCCGGAATTTACACCTTTTGGAGAATAAAGCATGTAGGTCTTGATAAGAATCAATTACACATATGTGATAAATATATTATAGATCAAACACAGTTTTAGGGATCACACATGAATAGTTGTGCAGAAAGTGCAAAAATCAGGCATGCAAGTTTGCTTTCTATAGAAGTTTATGTTCTCATGATTGTGTAGACAATGGACCTCAAAAGCTGCATTGATTCTTTCAAATCATAAATTAAAGTGAACCATCTTTAATCATTTCAACAAGAGTCAAGAGATAATGGCACTTAACCTGCATGTTGACAGATTTACAGTTACAATATAAAGGGTGCAAAAGGTTGAACATTTGTTAATTATATATATATGTCCAATTTTATTTTATTTTTTCCCTCCCAGTCAATATATTTCCATAATTCAGACAATTTGGTCCTTTGATTTCTTTGAAATAGAAAACCTGCAAATGAAAATGTTAGAATGGCCGTTTTTTTTTTAAGTGAATGAACAACTTTATTAATAGTAATAGAATGACCAGTTTTATGTAAATGAATTAGTATAATACATCTTATAAATTTAATAAAACTATTATAATTGAACTAAACCACATAAAATAAACATAAAATCTTTTTAGAAAACTTCCATCCTAATTTCCTAGTATATTCTAGGAATTGAAATTTTCTTCTAACTGACAATGCTTAGTCTAATGTATTACAGAGTATATTTGAAAGGCACTCTGATTCTTTTCTTTTCCAAATGGAATATACGGCCACAAAATGAATGTTATGGATTTTGCATTATATATGGACTTTCAAACCCTAGTACTAAAATCCTTAGGCAAGTGGAGAATTCTTTTTCTTTTTTTTTTCTTCACAATTTCTGAATGAATTAAATAAGTTCATGGTTTTGATGAGTTGATTGATAACTGGATATGAAAGCTCATTTCATCCAGAATGCTTGCGCCACTTAAAAATAAAAATTCTTTAGCTAAAAGTTTAGCAAACTTGAGCCTATTGATTATATCAATAGTGCTTGAGTATTGTTTGTGTAGTCAATTCCTTCTTCAACTTGGATTAAATTCATCCAATTAGCTTAATATCTTTTTAAAACTCTAATTGTAATTACCTGCTATTTAATCAAGAAAAAAATTACTAAAAGAAAAAAATATTAAAAGAAATAAAGCTATTTTTATTAGGGTACTAGAAATAGTGAAGTAGCTTATTCAAATCACAGCTTCTGAATTTTAGGATTTAATGATGAACAAGTTGCAATTTGAAATTGTAATTTCAGAATTTACAAGTTGAACTGTGATACAATAATAATAATAATAATAACAACAATAACTAAGCCTTTATTCCATTGAATAAAATTTACTATATATATGGATCACATTTTGCTATCGTGCATAATCTTTACACGATTTTTAATGCGATTCATATTATAGAGTTTAAGAAAGTTTTACTCTTATTGCTAATTTATGGTAATCTTTCTCCTTTTTTCGGATTTGAGATTAGCAATTTATAAATAGATAAGCTATTTATAACTAGATGGAATTTGAAACTGTGATATTAAAATTTAATTTTTTTAAAAAAGATAACTTTTCAATTCAAACATTGTACTATATTAAAAAGTTAGACAAATTTTCCTCTTACCTATATAATTTATTATTGTCATTTACTATCATTGATAGTAGAATCGAATGTATATATTTTTTTCTACTAAACAAAGATATAAATTTTACTATTTCGATAATATTTCCATTTTTTCAAAATTGATACATAATGAAAATTGAATACATATGATGTCCACCAAAAAACAATCAACAACTCTTTCGGGCTCGTTTGGTTGATAGAGAATCTGTGTTGGAAAAGTAATCTTTTTCTTAATTTTCACATTCCTGTGTTTGTTTCAAATTGGGAAAGTAATCATTTCTCTAATTATTAAATTCTTGAGTTTGTTTCATACAAGGAAAGTAAAAAGAATCGTGAACTAAGGAAAATAACTGCAAGATTCCAAGATTATGAATCCTCTTTAAAAGTTGGTATTCTGATTCCATTCTCGAGGATTTTGACTATGTGGCTCTTTCTTTATATTTATTAGGGTTATCTTCAATTTACCCCCATGAAAGATGGCTTTTAATCACTTTACCATATAAAAGATTTTTATTAATACTTTGCACCATTGACTATCAATTAAAGATGCTAATTGATAACATCATTAATTATTAATTTTAAATGACAATTTTATCCATCAATAAGAAATAAATTAAATTATATTTGTCCCTCTTAAATTTAAACATTAATTTTAATTTATCTACTCCATAATTTTGTATTAATACTTAAATATTATTAGTTTGAGGCATAAAATATTTGATCAATTTTTTTAACAAATTAAGATACTTGTTTATTTTTTCATCTTTTTTTCTTTTCCTTTTATTTCATCTTCTTTTATATAAATAAATATGTCATGTTTCTTATAATTTATGTTTTTTTTATACTCATTTTAGTTTGTTGTGTCTTTATAATATGATTATTTATCTTATTTATATTATTGACAATTTAAACCATTGATTTAATATCTTAAATTTTTTTATTATATTATTATATATATTAAAGTAATCTAATCAACATAATAAAATTATATAATGACAAAATAAATAAAATAATTATATGCTTATTAGTTTTAAGGTGTATATTATATATATATATATATATATTTTTCTAATAGAGATATCTTTTATAGTTAATAAATTTAATGAAAAATTAATTCACTCTAAATTAAAAATCCATAGATATCATAGTGGTAAAATAAAATGTTTCATTAATTTTTTTTATTAATAATTAAAAAAATTGGACAAAGTATGTATTATTTTATTACCTTCCGTAAAATTAAATAATTCATATAAGATTTTTATTGACCAACTACATTAAAAATAGTTAACAAATTATAAAAAAATAGTAAACCGTATCTAAAATCTAATTTTTTAAGTAAGATTATATGTATTAGTTTATTATTTAAAATAATAATAAGAAATTTAATTTGTTAAAGTATATAAGAAGCAAAAAGAAATTAAAATGATGATAAAGTAGGACAAGATTTTGAGAATTAAATTTAAGGGTAAAATAGTCTAAAATATAAAAAAAAATAAAAAAGAATAATTTTTTTAAGGCAAAATTTAAACTTTTCATTTAAATATAGTAACAGAATATCCTTATCGGTGCAAAGTGCTAATAAAAATCTTTTATATGGGCAAAATAATTAAAGATCATCTTTCATGAGGGTAAATTGAAGATAACCCTATTTATTATTTATATTTTGAGTTACATATATTTCTTATGCTAAATTCTAATTTATTTGGTCAAATAATTTTATATTTTTTAGTTTGATATTTTTTTATTGAATTTACTACTTAATTGAAATTAAAATTTTAGTAATTTTTAAATGTCTTAATATTGACTTTAAAAAGGCAATTCAATGTAAAATGAGTTAAATAGGTGGATGGTATGTTATTTTTTTATTATTAAAATTAACTTTATGGGGTTTTATATATTTTTTTATTAAAATTATTAACATTATGGGGTTTTATATATTTTTTTAAAAAACTCAAAATTATTTTTATATTACTTTAGACTTTTTTTCATATTTTTACTTAATTAATTTTCATACATTTTATATTTTCAATACTTATTATTTAATAAATTTTAGCAATTTTTATTAATATTAATTTTTAAATTTATTTTTCATTTATTTAATCAAATTTTCTTTTTTAAATAATATTAATGAAGAAAATTTTTATTTTAACACTTTTTTTATAAGTTGTAGTTAATAGCTTAATTATTTAATTAATTTAAAAATAACAATTTTTACAATGATGAAAATATAAAACATAATATTAAAATTTTTATTATAAGGTAAAAATATATAATTAAGTTTCATGATATGATTTAAAATAAAACTATATAAATTGTTATGTATAAATATAACGTACAAATAGAATTCAAATAACATAATTTGGTTCAGTAATTTAAATCAAATAATAAAATAAGAATCATGCTAACCTTTTAAGAATCTATCCAAACACAGGATAAGTATTCAGATTCCTCACAATTAAATTCTTAGAAATCAGATGATCAGGAAAAGTATTCATTTTCCTCAAAATTAAAATACCAAGAATCACATTCCTATTAAACATTACTTTCCTGCCAACCAAACGAGCGCATATTTTGTTATAATATACAATAATCAATGTGATAAACTCATATTCTATAGTTGCTACAAAAATCAAACCAGAACTCAAAGTACAAGTCCCATCAGTTCATGCTTGATTGAGTCGATGGTTAGTGACAATAATAAAATATAGGACAATATAAACTAAATTCTTTTAAATTATTACTTTATTATGTACCTACTCCTTTGTAGTTTTAATTATAATATTTAACCTCTTTAATTTTATAATTTAAAAATAATTAATCTAATATGTTAGTTGCCATCAAATGATTAAACGGGATTTGATCGAATATCTGATTTTACAAGATAGTGAAATCACAAAAGTAACGTTAAGACAATGAATTATTTGACAAAAGTAATTAAAAACTAAAAATTAATCAAATGGCTTTAGTTTAGATAATACAACAAAACTAAGTAAAAACTAAAAAGCAAAACTCAATTATTATACTTTTGCAAAACCAAATGCATATAAAGATTTATTTTCAACATTAATCAATAACTCAAATATGCAATTCAACTATTATACTTTAATCAAACTAAGAAAAGTTAGGAAATCTAATAATACTATGTATCTTAAAATTTAATTTTGAAGATTCTAAAATTTAAATCTTGAAAGAAATACTCCCATACAATTAATTATGGTTAAAAAAGATACTTTAAAAATAATAAATACGTCATTCAAATATCCCCATCAAATTAAAATTGTCTTTTTATTGAATGTCTTTAACATTTTTATTGAATTTTTTTTTAATTCCAAAAAATTAGGGGAATTAACTGTTGTAATTAAACTTATAAGGGAGAAAAACAGAACAAAGTAATATTGCTAGGGAGTTTATTGTATTTTACCCTTAAATATATAATTAAGAGAAAAATTCATCTTCTTTTTAATATGGTATAATGTTTAAATTGAAAAGTTATTCTTTAAATTAAATTTTAAAGTCACAGTTTCAATTGCAACTTATTAAAGTCTGCAGTTTAAAATTACAACTTTTTCATTAAATTCTAAAATTCAAAAGGTACAATTTCAAACTACAATTTCACTATTCTGGAAAGTACTCAATAAAAATAACTTTTTTTTTCTTATTCTTTTAGTAATATTTGGTTAAATAACTCTGCTGTTCACAAATGTGAAACCCAATTGATACAAATCTACTTGGAAGTAATGAAAATGCTTGGAATCGGTGTTATGTGATGTGATTAATTTTTTCCTGCTGAAAATGCACTTTCATCCACTAGTACAAAAATAGACTGTTAAACCGATTAAATTTGGTTATTTACACCGGTTATTTTAAAAATGAACCGGTGTATATATAGGCGGGGTAAAATGTGCATTTTTTTTACACCGATTTATAAAACCGGTGTAAAATGTTTATTTTACACCGGTTATTTAACATTTTACACCGGTTGTTTATGATGGCCAACAAGGCCCACCAATATATTAGAAGCCAATAACAGGTGTCCAAGTGGCTGTGGGGCCCACTTGAAAATGTGACAACCATATTTGGGGAATCGGTTTTGTCGAGAAAGATTTTCAAATTTCAAACACAGTTACTATTCATCATCTTCCTCACTTGAATTTTCTGTAGAATAGCCACCCACAATATTGACCACAATACAATCATACATGAAATCCCGATTTCAAACCTTGTCGATCACAACCGAATAGTCTCATATACATCGTCATACAGTATTTCAAAATATCTTGGAGGTGGGAAAATTCATCTAGAGAAAGGTAAGTGCAAAATTTAACACCGAAAATAATTAAACCAAAAATCTACCCCAAAAAAATGTTTAATTATTGGTGTTAAAAGTGAACTTTAAAAAAAAAAAAACCAATTTTTACACCGGTTATAATAAAACTGGTGTAAAAAGTGCACTTTTTACACCGGTTATAAGATAACCGGTGTAAAAAGTGAACTTTTAAAAAAAAAAAACCACTTTTTACACCGGTTATAAGATAACCGGTGTAAAAAGTGAACTTTAAAAAAAAAAACCACTTTTTACACCGGTTATAATAAAACCGGTGTAAAAAGTGCTTCTGTTCACTAAATTCTTATTTAATATTACGATAATGCCACCGCATTTTTATAAATTACATCGGGTTATGTTTAACCGCTCTAAAAGGGGCGGTTTAAAATCACCATTTTGTAGTAGTGTTACACCGGTTATGGGAAAACCGGTGTAATATGTTCACAATTTACAGCGATTTTATGATAACCGGTGTAAATATTAGACATTGTCTTGTTTTTTACACCGGTTACAGTTATAACCGGTGTAAATTGTTCTCCTTCTTGTTTAATTTTACGATAATGCCACCGCGTTTTTAGAATTTACACCGAATTTTGTTTAACCGCTATAAAAAGGGAGGTTTAAAAAGGCCATTTTGTAGTAGTGATCTTCTTTCATATGGAAAATGAATATACTTAATTTGAGTGTCCCAATGAAAATCCAGTTTTTTTCTTATTTCTTATTGCAAAGATTTAAACATAAAGTTAGTTAACTAATCAACATTACAGCTAAGTTTGACTTTGCAAAATTTTTTATTAACAATATTGAAATACACTTTGACATAGGATAAATGGATACAATAGTCACCTAATTTAGGAGTAAATATTATTTTGATACCTAAAACAACATAATTATATTTTGATTATTCAATTTGAATTTTGTCAAGTGAATATTTATAAACTCATTTAATATCATTTGTCATGTAACACTAAATATCTAGCATTGTTTTAAATATTAAATAGTATTATCTAACAAACGAAATTATTTGTCATATAAATTAAAAATAAGTTGAATACCATTTTTTTGTGACAAAATCTAAGATGAGAAGGCAAAAAGTAACTTTTTCAACATGGGAGCGAAAATAATGGTATTTATTTTTAAATAATTGAGATTTCAAAATCACGATCCCATCGTAATTTATCGACTTTATTGACTAATTTGGATTACATCGAATCTTAATTTATCAACTTTAGTGACTAATTTGGCTACTCACATTTATCACTCCGAATCTCTAGTTCTATTTTTTGTTTCAATTTATAAATATACACTACGTATATTTTACTAAAACTATATTAAATGATTAATGAACTTTAAGGAATAAGTGTTAAAAATACGTGACATGTATTTATAAATTTAAAAAAAATGTAAGAAAAAAATCTATTGAGCACATTTATCGAATACGATGCCAAAGAACTAATTAATATGTGGAATCACATTTAGTAAGAACCGAATAAGATTCCAAAGAGCAAATGTTTCACAAAGAATACTAGAATACATTACCCTTAGAATACTTTGCTCTTTTACAATAATCAGAAGCAATAAAGTGCTTTTTGAGTTACAAGGTCGAGATTTTAAAATCTCTACCTTGTATTTTTCTAAAACATTTTGATTCATTTGAATTTTCTCATTTAGTGATGTGGAATGGATTGGGTTGGATTTTTTTTTTTTGGCCACTTTTGGCCTCATTTCAGTTTTTATAAGTATTTCTGTTTTTTTTTCCTGATTCAAATTATGGTTGTTAATACTATATAAATATTTGTATGTCATTATTATGACATATTTTAATATGCAATAAATCTTCAGGTTCTGCGAAATTTGTATTTTTTTTCCCTAAAAAATTAGTTTAAAATATGTTAGAAGTACAAGAGCATAGAGCACATTTCTTGTGGTGACAAATTTTTTTGACAAGTTATATGAATTTTAATGCTAAATATGTGTTATTGGTTTCAAATCCTCTGCCTAATTTTAGTTGGTCCCAACCCGAAAATGGCAAACTCCTACACTCATAAAATTCTTCAAAATGTTAAATGCCAACCTAAATTATGAAGAAAAGAACACATATAAGGTGGTGACTGCAAAATGCTAGAGATGAAGTTGAAAAAGAAAGTTTGATGGAGTTTTGTTTAGGTTTAGGTAATATCTGAGATTTGATATTGGTTATATCCTAACTCACTCAAAATGCACTGCAACTGTAACATTAAATGTGAACGGAAGAAGGGGTGAACTACATAAGAAGCAAACAAATCCAAAAAATTTTCAAACTACCTCTATACATATAGTTAAAAAAAAAAACTTACAAATTACTTTTATGTGGTTTTTTTTTTGAAAAATGATGAAAAAATTGATAACTTTGGAAAAAGATATAGTGCAATTTATTTCAAATCAACAATTAAAAGTTATGCCTATATGTGCTAGATAGACTTACAAAAATAACTATTTCAAATTTATGTATTTTTTGAGTTTTCAAAAAACAAATAACCACAAGAAGATAAAGTATAATTTGAAACTACAGGAGAATAATTTGAAAATTCCGAAATCTCATGGAGTAATTTTTGTAATTTACCCATTTATTTAATATTAATAACAGTCCATTTTCTATCAACAAACATAACTTTATGAATAAGAAGCATATAACATATTAGCTAATTTGCTTGGAGTTCTCCTTGGCTGCTTTTTGTAGCCAGCGAGATAATATGAAAGCCATCTCTGAAGACACTGTGCTTTATTGCTGCTTTTACAATGAATAACTATCTATTTAAATTAATTTATTTTACTTAATAATGCGTACTCGTAAAAATAAATAACAGTCCGTTTAAATTAAATTATTTTACATTATTAATGTGTATATCTAGAAATAAATAACAGTCCATTTAAATTATTTTATTTTAATTTATGATGTGTACGCCTAGAAATAAATAATAGTCCAATTTAGTTAATGAGGTATTTTCCTGTGAAACGGATTCATATATGTGACATGCATGCGTGTTTGTTTTTTTTTTCGAGTATCATTTTTCATTTTAAATAATGATACTTGATACATGAAAAAGTAATACTTATATGCCAATCAAAATGATACACTTTTGTAGTTAATATTGATAAGCAAAAATTGATATTTGATACATAAAAAATTGATACTTTATACATGATACGCAAAAAATTAATACATAATATGCAAAAAATTGTTACTTTTTACGCGAAAAATTAATACATGATAAGCAAAAAATTGATATTTTATACATGATACGTGAAAATTGATACTTGATAAGTGAATAATGCGAGAAATTGATATTTTATACGCGACACAAAATAATATTTGGTATGATATTTTATATGCTAACATTCAAAGTTGATATGCAAAAAATTTATAATTCATATGTGAAAGTGTAATAAGCGCGTCATTGGTCCTGCATATATACATAAACAGGTCGTATATGAGTTTTTGTATAAGTTAATTTATTTTACTCAATAATGAGTACTCATAGAAAAGCGTAAAAAGGAGCCATACAACAAAATGTAGATATATATAGGAGATCTTATAGGACAAATTCTTATAGATCTTATAGGACAACTTCTTATAATAAGCTTTATCCACACGTTTGGTACACCTTACTTCCAAGGTCGGTTGCAACCCTAACAACTCATAACTAAAGCTATCAATCCTTTGAATCCAATGGACACACTTTTGTGACTTTCCAATAATGTATTTTAAACTATTTGAGGGTTCCTTTTGACATGAAGAAACAAAATCATCCACATATTAGAAAATTAGAATAGTGAGAGGATCATTCCTCTTTGTCCTTTGACATCTTTTAATTGCATTTTTAAAGTTCTTTGGTGAGATTCAGAAGTCAAAATAATTGAAAATCTTATAATTTGTTGTCTCAAAGGGAAAGGGATAAGAATTTTGTTTAAAAAATCTTTAGATTCCACGAGCAAAACTAAAATATCAGTTTTGACAAGTGGAAAAAAAATGTTGCATATAATTATACATATAAGAAAAAAGTAGTAATAAAGACTACCGATATTTTTTTAAAATTTTCACTTATCATCATTCAATATTTATTAATATTTGGTATAGATATGTAAGTGAATTATGAATGAATGATGATAATAATTGACGTAAATAAAAGGATCAAGTCATGTAAAAAAGTTTGTACTCTTTATCGTTATTTTATACATAGTGCCACACGAAACAAAGATTTTGATTTAAAGTTCAATAGTAATTAAAAAAAATGGAACAAAAGAATGATTTTTAAATTAGAAATCGTTATGCCGACAAAATTCCTAGTTTAGTAACCATGGATTTAAGATGTTCTCAACTTTAATTTTGACTGTAAATTAGCTGATCTAATTATAAATTAGTCACTTTTCCATTAAAAACTTCCATATTAAGAAATAAATAAAAAAAATCATCTATTCAAATTGCTTATTGAACTCTATCTAATTATAAGCGTATGTATGCCAATAAGTAGTTGGTCCTAAACATGGGAAAAATGAACATAAAATTTGTCAATCCTACAGGAAAAATGAATGTAAAATTTTGTTAATCCTACGATGATATGAATCACAATAGAAATCATATATCGAATATGGTAACGAAATGAGATTTCAAATAGCCAAACACAGTGGTGAATGCACTTTTATATTGTGGACCCTATTTAATGCGATAAACACATAGTTGCTGTTATTGTTGTCTATTCGAATTGCTCACTAATAAAAAGATAAATCCTCAATTCTGATTACAAAATTTTGAAAAATCTCAGTTAGTTGTGAGGTGTCCCAGTGGGTGAGTGACACTGGGTGTAACACCGATAATAAAATGCAAATGGACAGTATTAAAAATACGGAAAAATAAATGGACAGGACGTTGGTAACGCAGTTCGGCAATTGCCTACGTCTGCGGGGCCACGCCCAGAAAGAACAATCCACTATGTTCACAAGTTACAAGACATTCAGTATGACACTAGGTAAGACACCATCTTATCTTAGTTACTGCTGCTTCCTAACTTCTGCACTGAACGGATTGCGCGAGCTCCCCTCGACTTATGTTGATTTCTCCCGGAATCCGTGGTTAAGCAAGATCCCCTTGCCCACGTTTGAACTACTCCCGAGTTCTATGCTTGAATCAAGAAACACTAGGATAGCACCTTCAAGAATATAACCTTTAGATGCAACAGCCAACACACTCTTAATCAAAGATATTCACCAAAGGAGTGTGTTCACAATCTTAGAGAAAGACCGAATAAAACTCACAAAACTCACACTTGAAAACCGTGTGATGGAAAGCTTCATATAGGCACTCAAAAATCCTTCCATATTTATCCCAAGATTTATTTCCAAAACCATTCGAATGGAAGGACGTAATTACCAAATCTTCCCATCATTATCTTCAAGGTAATTTCCAAAATAACTTAAATAAGAAGATGGAAACTCTTGTGCCTTTAAGACTTATCTTTTCCAAAGTTAGATAGCTTCCAAGAATACCAAGATAAGTTCCATAATTATCCATATGGCATTAATCATCAAATCAATCTTCATTGCTTAGATTGATTTTATTTGATTTTGCCTTCAATAAAAGCTTTCCTTATCTTTGCCAAAAAATAGATGCCAACTCACGTTTGCATTAACAATCTCCCCCTTTGGCATTTTTTGGCAAAATCCAATCTCCCCCTGTATGCTGAATTGGATGCGTTTAAATCAAACTCCCCCTGAATAAGCACTTGGAAAATAAACAGCTGCATAAGACATTATGCGAGACACATCAAGAGACACCAAGTTTCCCAGCATACATAGGTTTAAGAATTACTAACCAAATATCCAAAATCCCAAAATTACTCCCCCTTTTTGCCATAAAAGGACAAAAGGGTCCCAAAAGCAATAATAAAACCAGAATAAACTGTCTTGAAAAATGAGCATATATAAAAGATCAGAGTAATCATTCAGAATTCTCCTCATCAGGAGTCATAAGACCAACCAAATCAGCCAGTAGTTGAACACCAGCAACAGCATTTGGAACTCTTACATCTGAACCAGCAGAAAACCCACCAGATTAGGCGCTGGAAGTGGCATGACTGTCAGGAACATCCGGTGTGACACTGGCAGGGACATCATCAGATACAATAGTAGAAACAGTAGTGTCTGCCTCAATCATATCCTCATCAGGATCAGCTTCTTCAACAATGGGATTTTCAGGTTCTGCAAAGACAGAAGATAAATTCTGAAGTATACCTGCAGTAACATCAGGTGTGACATCAGATGGGACTTCTGAAGACTTAACCCCAGCAGACTGTGCACCAACTTTCTTTTTCCTTGCAGCAGTTTCAGCTGCAACATCTTTTGCCGTCTTGAGGGCAACAAGATCATCAAGAACTGCAGAAATCTCCTTCCTCCGCTTTTTAATCTCTGACTGCTGTGTAATCAAAGTTTTCAACTCATCTTCCAGCACCTTAATGGTGCGCGACAGCAGCACAGTATTTCCAAAATCCTCCGTGTCAGTGACATCTTCTGAAACATTGTCCATGTCATTGACATGGTCACCAATCAACAGCTTATAGCTAATTCGAATCTCTTCCTTGTCAGCTTCCAAAACCTCTCTAGCTCTAATTACAGGATGTTGTGATGAGAGAATTGCATAAATCGGGCTAGGAAATGGATAAGCCAGCCTCTCGTTCTTACAATCTGCATGCTTAGCTATCTGATCAAATATAAACTGCCCAACATCAAACTCAACAAAATTTTCAACCTTGTACAGCAGGGTAGCCATTCCCTTATTCACTCCAGTTCCATGGGAAGTTGGCAGCCAATTTCTCATAGCAATCTTATGCAAGATTGCATACTTTACCGATAGTTGGAAAGCTGGAAAATCTTTCCCCCTTGGCCAAACACGTCTAACACCCCCAGTGACATAAGAAATTATCACACTATAGTCTGGTGTAAAGTCTTCTACTTCTGCCCAATGACTTCCCAGATATGTGTTGATTACATCCAGAGTGAAATCAAACACTCTCCCCCTCACATATACACGACCACCATCCGGGTGTTCAAAATCCTTTATACTAGAGTCAAGATTACAGTAAAACTCCTGTACTACCCTTCTAACATAGGGTTTAATACCCTTGATTGTCCTGCCAAGCCCTTGACTAACTAACTGATCAACCAACTTCTGACACTCTTTAAAATCCCCCTCATATATATTTCTCTCATTCCAGATATTTCTCTTAGACATCTTAGACCACAAGCCAGCATTGTACTCTGATTTAAAATCATCAAGGTTAACATCAGAAACAGATGACTTACTTGAACTTGCAGGGGACTTGCCCTTTGACATTGACCTTGAGCGAGTCATTCTCTGAGATATGGGAGCAGGGGTTGCCTTCTGTCGCTTAGGCTTTGGTGACTTCACAGGGTCAAAATCTGAAAGGTCATTAATTGCAGTATCCTTAGAGAAATCATCATCAACAGGAGAGCCATCATTGTTTGAGGATTCTTCTTCTTTATCAGAGGAGTCCCCATTTTCTTCATTCGACACACCTCCTCCAATATTGCCTTCACCAAGCCAATCCTCATCAGAGGAACTTTCATCCACAAGTTGAAACCTTTTTCTCTTGGGTTCAACATTCACCTTAGAACCACCCGGTGCCTTTGATGGTACAGCACTTGTCTTGAATTGAGTAGTACTAGTCTGCCCAAATCGTGTTCTAACGCCGGAGGAGTCAATGGATTGAATTAGGATAACATCTATTGCCATTGAAGCCAAATCATCCTTAGAAATTGAGACTTGTTCTTGCGGCTCAGTAAAAAAACTCATCATTGTCAGGTGATTCTAGAGAGGTGTGAGTCACCACAGCATGTACTTCATCATCATCTAGAGTCACCTTTCTTGTTCGTGATGAAGACTTTCTCGGAGACATCTCTTAAATTTTGATCTCTTGACTTGATGATATTTTCAGGAATTATGATTGTGCTCAAAATAGTGAAAACGGCAGGGTAGAGTTCAAACACTTATGAGTTGTAGAAGTTGAGAAGACTAGAAACCCTTGAATTTCAAATAGCGAAATAATTGCCAAAAATGCAGCAGTCAGATATTGCGTATTCCAAGCCAACTCTTCAATTCCGTGTAATTGACCGAGAATTCCAAAAATGCCAGATGTCACTTGGAGTGCTGAATCGCTGAAGTTCCCAAAAATCATAAACCATCAAATCTGCTACTACAAGCTTCCCAAAAGCATTAGGCGGGAAAGCAGAAAAGACAAAATAGCTATTCTACTATTTTTTTGTGTTTTTCGTATATATTTTATAAATATTGCTGTACATAAAAATACAATACAGTGAAGAACTTAAAATACTGAAGAGTTTCTTCACATAACACAAAGGCCTAGAGAAGACCTCAGTTCTTCAAATCTTGCCCCATCCAATGCTTTAGTGAAAATATCAGCAATTTATTTTTCTGTCACCATATGTTCTAAAGCAATGATTTTATCCTCCACAAGGGATCGAATAAAATGATGTCGAATATCAATGTGTTTTGTCCGTGAATGCTGAACAGGATTCTTTGAAATATTGATCGCACTCATATTATCACAGTAGAGTGTCATGACATCCTGTGTGACACCATAATCTTTCAGCATTTGCTTCATCCAGAGGAGCTGAGTACAACAACTACCAGCTGCAATATATTTTGCCTCGGCGGTAGATAGAGAAATAGAGTTCTGCTTCTTGCTGAATCATGACACCAAATTATTTCCCAAATAGAAACATCTACCAGAAGTGCTTTTCCGATCATCTGAACTTCCAACCTAGTCAGCATCATAATAACCAACTAAGTTGGTGTTTGTATCAAAAGAGTACCAAATTCCATAATCAGTTGTTCCACAGATATATTTGAGAATCCTTTTAACTGACACCAGGTGTGACTCGCGAGATTCTGCTTGAAATCGAGCACATAATCCCAAACTGAAGCAGATATCAGGACGACTAGCAGTTAGGTACAAGAGGCTGCCAATCATACTTCTGTAGAGACTTGCATCAATAGGGATTCCCTTCTCATCTTTGGAGATCTTCTCGTGAGTTCCCATAGGTGTTCTCCTTGGGCGAGCATTTTCCAATTCAAATTTCTTCAGCAAATTCTTTGCACACTTGCTTGAGAAATGAAGATACCATCATGTCGTTGCTGAATTTGAAGTCCAAGAAAGTAAGTAAGCTCACCAACTATGCTCATTTCAAATTCGCCAGTCATTTGAGCAACAAACTCATCCACCATTGCCTGTGACACTGAGCCAAACACGATATCATCAACATAAATTTGAGCAAGTAAAAACTGACCTTTCACTTGACGAATGAAAAGGGTTTTATCTACTCCCCCTCGCTCATATCCTTTGGCTAACAAGTACTAAGTCAGCCTCTCATACCAAGCCCTAGGAGCTTGTTTGAGCCCATATAATGCCTTCTTCAATTTGTAGACAAACTCGGGATGATGAGGGTCTTCAAAACCCTTTGGTTGAGCAACATATACCTCCTCATTAAGAAAACCATTGAGGAACGCACTCTTCACATCCATTTGATACAATTTGAATCGCAATACACATGCAATTGCTAGCAAAAACTGGATAGATTCAAGACGAGCAACTGGAGCAAATGTCTCATCAAAGTCAACTCCTTCAATTTGCGTATACCCCTGAGCAACTAATTGAGCCTTGTTGCGAGTGATATGGCCATGTTCATCACTCTTGTTCTTGTATATCCATTTTGTGCCAATAACATTCACATTAGGAGGACATGGAACTAGATCCCAAACTTGATTGCGAGTGAATTGATCAAGTTCTTCTTGCATTGCACCAATCCAATATTCATCTTTCATAGCTTCTTTCACATTCTTTGGCTCAATAGAGGAAGTGTAGCAAGCCATTTGAATTATATCTCTATAATTTACTCTCGGCTTTTCTCTTGTACGAACACCATCAGTCAAACTTCTAATAACTTCAGCAGTAGGATGATTCTTCTGTACACGAGTAGAGGGCTGTCTGTGGGGTAAAGTGACCTCATTCACATTGTCATTTCCTGCATTCTGATCAGTGACACCACTTATGACACTGGGTGAAACGCTGCCTGGAACACTGGAACTTACTTCAGGTAGAGAATCTGGAACGTATTCATTAGGAACATCACTTACTCCCAGAGAGTCATCGACTTGAACATTTGCTGATTCCATCACAGTTCGAGTCCTTTTGTTGTAGACTCGATAAGCTCGACTATTGATAGCATATCCAAGAAATATAGCTTCATCACTCTTGCGGTCGAGCATCCCTTGATATTCCCTGTCATTCAACACATAACAAGTGCTACCAAAAGGATGAAAATAGTTAACAGTTGGAGTTTTACCTTTCCAAATTTCATAGGGCGTCTTCTCAGTTCCTTCACGGAGATATACACGATTTATAGTATAGCATGCTGTGTTCATTGCTTCAGCCAAAAATTTATGTGGAATATTTTTTTCGTGTAACATGACGCGTGATATATCTGCTATAGTCCGATTTTTTCTTTCCACAACTCCAGTTTGCTGAGGAGTTTTGGGTGCAGAGAACTCATGACCTATTCCATGCTGATTACAAAAATCTGAGAAATCTGAGTTTTCAAATTCTCTTCCATAATCACTACGAATCCGTACAATCTTCAGAATAGCACATCCCTTTTCACACTGAAGGCGTAGACACAATGCTTTAAATGCATTAAATGTGTCGGACTTTTCTCGAAGAAATTCAATCCATGTATAACGGGAAAAATCGTCAACAGTCACATATTCATATCGTTTTCCTCCAATACTTTCTACAGACATAGGACCCATCAAATCCATATGAAGCAGCTCTAGCACACGAGTTGTTCCTGGTGTCTGTGACTTGGGATGTGACACGTTTGTTTGTTTACCAATCTGACATGGTCCGCATATTCTGCTTTCATGAAATTGCAGTTGAGGAATCCCACGGACAGCTCCTTTAGTAACTATGTTCTGCAGCATCCGAATATTCATATGACCCAATTTTTGATGCCATAGAATTGAATCCTCAATACTTGATCGAAGACATATTGATGTGGCAGAGATGAGATAGCAATTATCCCTTGATCTTACTCATTCCATGATACATTTGTTGTTTTGATCAATCACCTTGCAATTTTTCTTTGTGAAATTTACATCCAAGTCTTGGTCACACAAGTGACTAATGCTGAGCAAATTTGCCTTGAGGTCATCTACCAGCAGTACATTATCTAACTTTGGTAACTAAGGCACATTTAGAGTACCTTTTCCAATGACACGAGCTGTGACACCATTGCCAAAAGTCACTTTTCCCATACTTCCAGACACCACATCTTTCAAAAAATTATTTTCACCAGTCATATGCCTGGAACATCCACTGTCAAAATACCACTCATCTGTTGTGGCAGCCTTTAGTGACGTGTATGTGAAATTGCACCGGTAATTAGGCTTCATCACCCAGCTCTGTTGTGTATTTCTGCGAAAAGTAGAGTTTCTAGCAGTACCTTGTCTTAACTCAGCAAGATAGATAAAACATCTAGGACGAATATGACCACGACGATTGCAGTAATGACAAACTGGTATAAATCTGTTACCTCTTTCGTTATGAGCATGATAGTAATAAGAATGTGACCTGTTCACAGCAACCTGCACCCCTTTGGATTGATTCTCTGACAGTGACACTGACTGTGACATCACTTGTGACATGGGCTGTGACACTGAGCTTTCTCCTTTGTACCCCAGTCCTGTGTAGTCGCCACTCGATTGACCAACCTTACGAATTTCATCCAGCTTGAAAGCACCTAAATTTAGCATCTTAACTCCTTTCTTTAAGTGATTTAACTCATTGGTCAATGTCTTTACTTCCTCTTGGCTTACTCTCAGTTTGATAACCAGATCAGTGTGAGATTGTTGAAGATTGTCGCTTTCGTTTTGCAGATTTCCAACCTGTGTATGAAGTTGCTGATTCACTCTAGAAAGTTCATACCACTTGTCATGAAGATTCTTGAATTCCACCAGAATATCTTCTTCTGTAACATAATCTTCAATTTCATCAAGATAGGTTGACATATTTCCAGTGACACTCTGTGTAACATCCATTTTTTTGTCATGATCAGATTGTTCTGTCTTCGTGGTAAGAGCCACATGGTTGTTCTGAAAATCATCTTCTTTGTCTGAATCATCTTCACTCCAAGTTGTGTTGAGTGAGTTCCTTTTTCTTCTCAGTGTATTGGCACAATCTGCCTGAACATGCCCATAACCTTCACATTCTCTGCACTTAATTCCTTTAAGTTTGAATGATTGATCAGACATATGATTTTCTTCCCTGTTCTTTCTATTATTTGTCACCTCATTCTTGGAGTTACTGACACTGTCTCTGACACCAGGATTACGTCTGCCATATCTTTTCAGTATTTTGCTAAAGTTTTTAGATATTAGAGCCAAGGAGTCCCCAAGATCATCATCTCCAGAATTGTCCAACTTCTGCATTTCTGCTTTTAAGGCAAGCTCCTTATTTTTCTTTGCTTCCATGTCTACTCCCAGATTTATCTCAAATGTTATAAGGGATCCCATCAATTCTTCCAACTTCATCTTTGAGATATCTTTTGCTTCCTCAATGACAGTAACTTTATGAGCAAAGCGTTGAGGTAAAGATCGTAAGGTTTTCCTCACAAGCTTTTCTTCTGAAAAACTTTCACCAAGGGCAAATGCTTCATTGGCAATATCACACAGCTTGACATTGAATTCTGTAATGCTTTCTTCTTCAAGCATCCTCAAGTTTTCAAATCTTGTAGTCAGAATTTGCATCTTTGATAACTTTACACTTGAGGTTCCTTCATGAGTAGTTTGCAGAATTTCCCATGCCTTTTTAGCAGTCACACATGTGGAAATAAGTCTGAACTGTGCTGGATCTACTCCGTTAAATATGACATTAAGTGCCTTTGAGTTACTGTTTGCTAAGGCATCTTCAGTAGCCGACCAGCTTTCTTCGGGCTTGAGAGATTTTACACCATCCGTATCAGTAGTCGTTGGAGGATCCCATCCAACCAGAATTGATTTTCAAGCCTTCTCATCGATGGCTTTAATAAAGGCTCTCATTCTTGCCTTCCAATATGCATAGTTGCTTCCATCCAAGAGAGGTGGACGCATTGTTGAACCTCCTTCCTTCATAGAGTCCATTGCACAAAAACCAAGATCAAGTCCTGCGGATCCCGCCTAAGAAACAAAGACGACCCGCTCTGATACCAATTGAAAAATCTCAGTTAGTTGTGCGGTGTCCCAGTGGGTGAGTGACACTGGGTGTGACACCGATAATAAAATGCAAATGGACAGTATTAAAAATGCGGAAAAATAAATGGACAGGAGGTTGGTAACGCAGTTCGGCAATTGCCTACGTCTGCGGGGCCACGCCCAGAAAGAACAATCCACTATGTTCACAAGTTACAAGACATTCAGTATGACACTAGGTAAGACACCATCTTATCTTAGTTACTGCTGCTTCCTAACTTCTGCAGTGAACGGATTGCGCGAGCTCCCCTCGACTTATGTTGATTCCTCCCGGAATTCGTGGTTAAGCAAGATCCCCTTGCCCACGTTTGAACTCCTCCCGAGTTCTATGCTTGAATCAAAAAACACTAGGATAGCACCTTCAAGAATATAACCTTTAGATGCAACAGCCAACACACTCTTAATCAAAGATATTCACCAAAGGAGTGTGTTCACAGTCTTAGAGAAAGATCGAATAAAACTCACAAAACTCACACTTGAAAACCGTGTGATGGAAAGCTTCATATAGGCACTCAAAAATCCTTCCATGTTTATCCCAAGATTTATTTCCAAAACCATTCGAATGGAAGTACGTAATCACCAAATCTTCCCATCATTATCTTCAAGGTAATTTCCAAAATAACTTAAATAATAAAATGGAAACTCTTGTGCCTTTAAGACTTATCTTTTCCAAAGTTAGATAGCTTCCAAGAATACCAAGATAAATTCCATAATTATCCATATGGCATTAATCATCAAATCAATCTTCCTTGCTTAGATTGATTTTATTTGATTTTGACTTCAATAAAAGCTTTCCTTATCTTTGCCAAAAAATAGATGCCAACTCACGTTTGCATTAACAAATTTTGTGCACAACCCAATTAAAATTTTTTAAAAAATCAGAATAAAAAGCTAAACAATATTCAATTCAATACACAAAATAAAAAGAAAAAGTCCACAATATATCCCAATTAATCATCTCAATGAAGTTTTCATTTTTCCATATTACACGGACAAAAATCTAATATTACAGTTTACAATGCACGAGTGAGTTAGTGCTAAAAGCTTTGTCTTTGTTTTGCCTTTTTTGAAACGGCAAATCATGCTTTTAAGGAAATAGCCATTTAAGGAGGAGGAGCGTATGATTTTACTGCACTAAGACCGTAAGACGCTCCTTCGTTTTGGTCCTACTGGCGGCTCCTTTTTGGCCGACCATTAAATCAGTCTTTTGGAAAAGAATGCACATTAGACCCACCACTTTAGCTAGTCGGTCTTACGTTTCAATAAAGTACTAAAGAATACAAAATTTGTCCTCTCCATCTTCTTCCTTTTTTGGGGTGTTTCCTTTGGTTTGGTCCATGGTTTTTGTGAACATTTTTCTCTTCTTAATCCTCTGGCAAATAATTAGTGATTAAAAATCGTGATTTTGAAGTGCTTTTGTGAGTATGAGATTTTTTTTTTATGTAGACGAAATATAATTCATGTAATTGGTTTCGATTATATAACAAAATAAAGATTTAGGTTAATTACTTTTACTATTCTTATGGTTTGATAAGAGTATTGAACCTATTTTGTGATTTTAGGAAATCATAAATAGCCTTTATTGTGAACAACAATTAAAGTTTGCTAATGAATTCAATGAAATTAAAGACTAAAAACTTTATACTCATTTTGTTCAAACAATGAAATAAATTAAAAAAGAAAAAAAATATGAAGTGACAATAAAGATGGATATCTATTTTTTAACTTTATTTCATTTTCGTGACAAAATAAGTGATGAAATTTTAGTCTTTTTATTAAATTTGTTAGTCATTTTTTACTGCCCGCCACTCCAAAGAGGTAATCGTAGTTTTTTTTTTTTTTTAAATTATTAGATTCATTCAAATAGTTTTGCCAAACTTTAGGAATACTAAATGTGATTAACCCTAAAGTATGTGTTCTTGTTGCTACACTCACTTTACTTACCTAGAATTTTACCATTATTACTTAATCCATAAGTATTAATCTGAATTTAAATTTAAAACTTATCATGTGAAACTTTATTTCCTCACCCATAGCCAATTGGGCATGTGAAAGTGATTGAAACAACATGTTTAAACTTGTACTTGATAGGCAAATGTCAATTTATTAGGGATTATAGTTAGTCTCTAATGTGGTCCTTCAATTTTCTAGGCTAGCATGACAAATATCTTTTCTTTATTTTTCTTTTTGTATTGGAGAATGGTGGGGTCCGGGGATGATATCTTTTGGCAGGGCTCATAACTTTGAATTGATATCTGAACATATAGAAGAATAAAGTAAGGAATAAAATTCCCCAATCTTTCCCCATTTTTCTTAATTATTATTATAAGATTAGCAATTTGAAATTATTTTTAACCACTGGTTTGTTTGTAATTTGTAAATACATTTAGGTCTTCAAGTAAATTTTGGATTACATTTTAGATATTGGACTATAAGTTGAGTTTATAATAATTCAATGTTAAAATGTTATACAGTATTATAAAAAATACGAAACTGTAATTATTCATCATTAGCATTCTATCAATATTCATTCACCGATCAAATCAAAATAAATATTTATTTATTGAGTAATGATAAATTTCGCTCGAATGAAGTTATGATCTTACGTAAAAAAAAAAACTCATTGATTGTTTTCCAAATCTAAAGGACAATAAACAAATTATTACCTTGTAAAGCAAATAGGGTTTTTCTCCAAATTATAAACTTCTTATTATGATTATATATTTATATCTTCGTTATGGAGTTGGTTTAGTGTTTCAAACCATCATTATTTCATATCATAACTAACTACATTTCCTTATCTTTTGTACTTTTTGTTTTGTGGGGTTTTGTAATAATATTTTATAAATTGATCAATAAGGATTAAGACATGGCTAAATGTGGAGTTCCCATGTCATTTAGGACACAACAAAATGAACAATTCAATCCAGAAAACACTCAAGAAAAAGAGGACCCATTCATTTCCTCTTTGTACAAGTCTCCATCCAACACTTATCATCTCAAACTTGTTCAAATTTCTTTATGCCAAACCAAATTACACCACTTGGAAATATATTTAAAGAAAAGCCACCCACAGTAAACCAAAAGATACACCAAACTTGGAATCTCTTGTTGTTGAGGTTTCATGTCCTATTGAAAACAGAAAACTTAAATAAAAGGAACTTCTTTTCCTTTCTTTCTTCTGAGGCTTGAAGTCTCTATTTCAGAAGGGAAGAAAAATACCCTCCTGAAAACTCTTCAAAACTCATGCTTTTTTTAGCATAGTTTTCCTCTCAAGATGGTTCAAAGAAAGGTGAACAACAAGCTTGGTATCCAAGCTGATCATGTTAAAAACAATAAGCTGATGTTGAACCTCCTCAAACCATCATCTTTGCAACATCAGGATGTTAAGAGCAAAGGGACTGATTTAAAGAAGAAAATGAAGAAATCAAGATCAACAACAAAGCGTTCTGATATCGAACGCCTTGGTTCGCCTAATATAAGAAGGCAAATACCTCAACCTGGAAAACCACCACCTCCACAAACTCCTGTGTTTCCAAAGCCTGTTGCATCCCCACAAAAGAAGTCTCCTGTCAAAACAGCAGAAGCCACGCCTAACTATATGAAGTCCACAAGCAGTTTTGATGCCAGGAAAGAACGGTCTCAGCCTCAGGCCAGTTCAAGAAATCTTCAATCTTTATTTGATAGCAAAAGTTCCAGCAGCAAAAACCCGAATAGCGCAAAACTCAGCTCAGGTTCTGTTCATAAAACAGCTCGAATATTAGCTAGGACATCCAGCTTAAAACTGGTGAGAACATTGACAAAAACAATTAGTTTTAAACCAGGTAGAGCTTCAGCAAAAAAATGTTCCCCTCTTGTGCTGAGTGAAAATCTACATGTTCAGAGAGGAACATGTTCCTCAACTATGAAGGATTCTAAGTTTCCAGCTTACCTTGAACTTAGTTCTGGAGCAACAGAATCAGAAGGATCCTCTGTCATGAAAGTCTGCCCATATACATACTGTTCTCTTAATGGTCATCATCATGCTCCTTTGCCACCATTAAAGTCCTTCATGTCTGCAAGGAGGCGGATGCTGAAGGCTCAGAGGGGTATGAAGCTGGGATGTACCTCTCCACGTCGATCAAAGCCCATCAGCAATTGTATGGAAGAAAATCTGGTTGAGCAAGTGAACTTTTATAAGCCATCCCCAAATCAAGAAACATTTAATGGCTCAATGACCAGCCCTTTCACAGAAGAAGAGTACAGAAATTTCTTCGTTCAAATTTACAGTAAAGAAAGGGAATCTACAGCAGAAATTGCTGAATGTTTCGATCATATTAGGCCTATAGTTGATGACGGACCTGGCTATGATGAAACGGCAACAGAACTTGATGATAGACAAGTTCTGGAAATCCTTTCAGGTGAATCCCCTTTCTCTGAGATGGATTTCCATGATGATAGCAATGATAACAGTGATTCTATTTCCATGAACACGGAAGCTACTGAGTACTATGAGGAAGTGAATCAGAACATAGAAGATGAAGGAGGCCACTCACTTTTCCCAACTCAAAGGAAATCAGGCCTGGAATCTTTGAGCTGGTCACATGATGAGGTTGAAAGCAGAGCAATCATTCCAATAGACAACACAGAGTTTGTACTTTCTGATATGGATTGGCAGGCAGAGAACTACTCTGTAATGTATCTTGATTATGGTGCTGATTGTTCATTCCAAAGCACACCAAATACTGATTTACAAGGAGAATCAAATGAATTTGGCAGCTACATCGTCCCTACGAAATCCATTTTTAAGTCGGACGATATTGTGAACAGATGCTTTGAGGAAATTCAGGCAGCTGGACTTCAGCAAGAATCATTAGATGAAGAAGCTTTTGATGATGAAAGTGTGAGCTCTAAAGGAGGTTCATATCAAGATTTCGAGATTGAGGAATTCATTGAAGGGCCCGATGACAAAAGTAATGATCAGTTGGAGGAATTAGCTACAATTGTTGAAGAAGATGGTACTGTTAAGCGGGAAGGAAACGGCAGAACAATCACTGAGACCACTTCAATCTCCCTTGAGAAGCCAATTCAGGAACCATGTTCTGCTGGAAAAGACAGTGAAATAACAAAAATTTGCCTTCAGGTAAATGATCAAATTGTCAAATCCATATGAATTAACATGGAATGATAATTTCATTGATTATGACAAAAATAAAATTACACAGGATGACGAAGCAGCTGAAGAGATATGGGATCTGGATTCTCAAGATTTTCATGACATGAATGAACAAAGTTCAAAAGCAGAATGCAAAGGTCCTATGGGTAGCAAAGATGAGGCTGTCCCTCATCAATCTGATGCCGATAGCAGCCTAAGTTCTTTCGAGTCAGAGACTGTCAGTGGCAGCAATTCTCCCAAGGGAAAGACTTCAGAACTACAGCGGAATTGCTATAACCATGAACCCCTCGTAAATGAAGCTGAGGTTGAGGATGAAGAGAAAGAAAACGTTGATCCTGGCGAAGAATTGATTGGGATGGCCTCTGAAGCTGTGAAGGACACATCAAGAGAAGAGCTTGATGAGAACCATCTGGAGCCTCTTGATGTAGATGGAAAATCAGATGAAACTTTGGCAGGTTTGAAACTGAAGATCACTAATCTGATGAGAATTTAAATTTTTTATGTTGAAATGGCATCAAGAATTCGAATTTCTATGTAGAAAATGAAGCCGAGAACATTGAACCCTCTGATTTTTTATCATTTAGCAGGAGAAAAAACAAGCCCAACATCCATGCGTACATCTAGCGCCAGCGGAGTCGTTGACAATTTGGGAAGCAATACATGTCAAGAATTCGCTGAAACATGTGACAAACTGAAATGGAGAACTGGAAGCAAAAGATTTATCGAAGAGTACAAGGAGCCAAAAGATTTCAATCCAAGAGGACCCAATTTTCTGCCAGTGGAACCTGATCCAGAAGCAGAAAAGATTGATCTCAAGCATCAAATGATGGATGAACGCAAAAATACAGATGAATGGATGCTGGATTATGCAATCCAGCAAGCAGTTACCAAACTTGGTCCAGCACGGAAGAAAAAGGTTGCATTGCTTGTTGAAGCTTTTGAAACTGTCATGCCAGTACCAAGGTATGAAACCCAACTGAGGCATGCTTCAGTCGCATTCACTCATGCACAACCAATCCAAGCTTGCAGTTAATGCCTCAGTGCAGGTGCAAAATCAAGTATAAACAGTTCAACTCTAGTTTAACTTTTATAATATTTACAAAATCAATGCCAATTTTAGATGACAATTGACTAGTTCTTCATTCTTACAGCAGGGATGAACCAAGCAACTTCTACACTTAAAAAAAGCACTCCTAAAAAAGATCAAATGGTCTACGCGAAAGAAGGTTCAAGAGAACAATATCCTAGTTGTTGATTGATCCAGTAATAGCAGAGGATAAGCATCTTCAAATCTTGAACGTTTATTGTTTATTGGGAATATTAGTATCATAACAGTCTTTCTGGTAAGATCTTCTTTCAACTTTCCAGCTGAGAACTTCTGTTTGAAACGTATGTACTGAATTGAATCTGTAAAACATGTTGTATCTGTGTCTTTTCATGTTGTTTAACATAATTTCAGCATCCTAGTTGTGTGAATGTATGTCAGTGGTTGCTTCAACAATTTGCAGAACTACAACTTAATAACAACGCTCGACCTCCTGTTTCAGACACATGTAGAGTTGATGTTCTTCTATTTACATACAAAACAAAACAAGATGGTCTTGTCATACTACATCTATTACTCTGTTTTATAACTTAAACATGAAAATACTTGATCGTCAAATGTTAAAATGAAAAGATATTATCAAGTGATGATTGAACAAAGAACAAGTGTTTCATTTGCATGAGGCGTATCATTCATTCAATCCCCACCATGACCAAATCCTTGGAAGTTGGAACAACCTGTGCAACATTAGTTGGACTATACTGGAAAAAGATCTTGTTGGTGGTTTGTAGAGGTCACAGTATATATAGCTACAACAAAAACACCAATTCTGATATACTAAAATCCTCAATTTTCATTGTGATTCTGAGGGTCCAAAAAAAATTGAATACATCATTGTCCTAATGAAGGCAAAAGCAAGTATACATTTAGCAGCTATGAGGAGGCCTAAAGATTCAAGCTGTACGTGTTGCCAATGCAGATGTCATCTCATATATGCATTAGTAACCTATATCTCAATATAAGCAATGAAGGAAACAGAGATGACTGACAGATAGCTTGTATGGTTGTCCTCAATTGACGCACATGAACAAATAGAATGGAATTAAATGAAATATTTAGTGCTCATTGTGAAGATGCACATCTATAGCAGAACATTCGAGAACAAGCTTGTTAAATTCTCGGACATGGTTTTCAAGAACATCTTCATCTGAAGATTGGCCGTGCAAATCTCCTACGTGAGAACTTGTTTGTGCATTGTCCCCTTGCTCCGTTGATCTGTGATTTAGGCGCTCATAAAACAACTTAAGTGCATTTGTCGTTGAAATAGCACTCACTGATTCATGCAACTGCTGCAACTTGTTTCGTTTGTCCTCTGTTTCTGCCAACCTCTCTTTCAAAGCATCAGGAAGACATACGAGAGCGCTACACAAGGAGAACATATGCAAACAGAATTATTAGTTCTAGAATAATACTTCACATCAGTATACTTGTTTTCTCAGTTTTCTGCTTTTCCATGGGACAGAGAAGGTGGAAGAGAATGAGAGTGTTAACAGTCAACCATATTTTGCTACTTCTGAAGGAAAAAGAAGCAATTTTTACGGAAAGCAATATAGTAACTTCGATCAAGACTCTCTGGATTGTATCAAATTTACCTTGTAACACCTCTAACAAGACCCCATGTTTGACCAACAAAAACAGATTCCTTAAAGCCCATATTGAAACCTTCTTGTGCAGATACTTCCTTTCCAGTCATCAGACCTTCACGATATCCAATCTGACAAATTCATAAGGAATGACAGATACTTACCGTTTAACAGCAAAACAAAAACAAGTAGAACCTAAAAAAAAAACTGGAACCAAAAGAATGTCATTGCATCTCTTAAGTAAACCCAAGTTCATTCTCATGTCCTCGAGACTTCATCTACCCATCAGAATAAGGTCCAAGTGACCATTTTTGTTGTCATCAAGAATTAACGAGGAACAACCACAATTAACTAGCCTATTCAAACCAATTTATCATTTTTCATCATCCTTAGCCACAAGTTCTAATCTGTAAGGATACTGTGTGGACTGCATGGAATTGCTCATGCCTCTTCTGCCACTGCCTTTCCATATCTTCATCATCATTCCATACGTCATCCCCATCACTACCTGACATTAGATATTAATAAAAAGTGAGGGTAATAATGTGACTAAAGTTTCAAATACAATGCTCTCGAGTCACTGCACCGAAAATATAGTCATGCGCAACCAGATTATGATGAGCACCTTTTTTTCCAAGGTAGCTTATGGAAGGGTACGGCCAGCCAGTAGATACACGAATTTGACTCAAGGTAAGATTACTTTTCTCAACAACAATCAAGGACTTGGACTGTGAGAAAATAATTTAAGAGCATATGGGTCTCACCATTGAGGAAATACAAGTCAATGTACAAGGAAAATTCAACTGTTCTGCATTGTACAGAATTTTGATATACATTAAAAGAATATGCACTTCCTGCTATCCTTTTCGACGCCTATTTATATGATGTTCAATTTCTCAAGGAAATAACTTCATTCAGGCAGTGACAACTTTAGCTCCATGAAATAAATACAAAGTAACAAGAGACTACACCAAGTACGCATCACAACTCTTTTCTCAAACCCAAAATAAAAAAAATAAAAATACAAAGAATCAAACCAATCAACAATTGTGCTTAAAAATCCATTCAAGTTTCTTTATGTCCATCAGCTATTATAATTATATCAATATCTGTTGCCAAACTCACTTATTTAAATAAGGATGAAAAAGCTAGATGAAAATCTTAAAACTGAAAACAATTCAAAGGAATCTCCTGGAATACAAGAAACAAAAACTTATCTTACAGGATAAGCATCAACTGAATGCAGACCCAAGTATACCTAAGACTTATCTTGCACTGCCAACATTCTAATAAACCATTCGCTTAGCAAATCACATAAACCACATTTAGCTTCCAATTTAGATTTGACTCAAGTCACAAATCCACTTATATCTACTCAACAGTGTCCACCAATCTTCATAGCATATATAAAATTCTGTAAAGTAAAAACCTCTTTCTCACTGGCCGAAACAAACAGAGCATTCAACGATCAGAAAGGAGTGAAATTGTGCTATTATGTACAGTCGATATTCGGAATGCCTACATTCATGTTTATCAGCATTTATCAGATAAAAGAAATTGATCAAGTGTAAACTGTTCTGCAATATTCAGTGGAACACCAACAGGCTCTCACAAAGTACTAGAGGAATCAGAAGGAAAGATCCTATACTTTCCCTGCTTTTCTACATGACCAATAAGACGCAGCAGAGAAAGGAAGGCACATAAAAGGTTTCCTCAAACAGAAGAAGCTGTTAAAAAGTTCAAATGTAACTCAAGGAACTTCCAAGCCGAATATGAACGTCAAAAAAAAGTTTTTAGGATGCACAGTACTCCCAGTGACATATCTGGTACTACTAGCTACGTTACCTAAGGAGTGAAGATAGAGTTTTATCATGTGACCTTTATTTACTGGTTCAATGATGTAAACAGAATTGCTATTTCTAAGACTATACTGGAGATAGTGATATAGTTTCTAATCTTCCATCAGAGAAGTCCTAACCTGGCCCATCTTTGGAATGCTACCAATTCTCCATTTTTTTCATGTACAACACAAAAGGACATGCCCTCCCTTCTTTCCCAAACTATATATCTGCACAGTCCTCCATATGACCAAATCTGTAAGTAATTGATCGTTCTTATTAATTTCTTGACCCATCTCAGCAAACGAAACCCAAAACCTACTTTTTATGCCAAGCATTTCCACTGGCCATTTATGTAAGCAAGAAGTATGAGCTACCCTTGACTCTTATCTCTCCACTCTGGTTCATCTCCTCCTCTCCAGATAACCCAACTACAGCCTTCCTGAGATCTGAATTTACGAGTTAGTAATTACCCTTCAACAATCCACATTGCCATGTAATTTCTTGTGAGCCAAAGGACTTCGGTACAACACTTCTATAAAGTAAGACAAGGCCTATACTATTCTAAAACATTGAAGTAGATCAAATTTCTATCTCTATATTATCAATTGGTCGAGAACTAAACAACAGGAAAAACTAAACCTAAAATACATACCATATGAATCGTGAATGGCATTGTCAGTAACTGGATCCAATTCAATACTGGACATCTTCAAGATTTCAGAATAGAGCTCATCAGCAATTCTACTTTCCATCTATCTATTTAAAAAATGGTAAAGAAGTTTTAGAAACCTCCACCTAAGATTGGAACATTGAGATTGTGAATAAAGCAGCCAATATTGTGAATAAAACAGCCAAAACATGCTAAAAAAGTTGGAAAAGAAAAAGAAGAAAACATGAAAAAAATGGCATGAACTGAGACGCAGCTAAAAAATGAGAAAGAAAGCAATAAAGACCAAAAAAAACATTTCATGGAACAAGCTTAGAAGTCTTCTTCTATTATCTGCATTGCATGAGGGGAAAAATGGCATGTCCTTGATAAGAAGACTGGAAATCCACAATAAGGAAACGTCAACTAGGTCACCCATTTTCTAAGAAATGAAAAATGTTAGCTACACCAAGCCCATATCAATCAAGGATTAAAAGCCTTGGAGGGCACATCAACTCATGTATTAAATTACATCCGATCTCAGAACTAAATGCATCCATGTGCATGTTTTGCAACAACACATTAAAAAAGATCTGAGATGATATGAAAGTTCACAACGTCTAGTGTCATTATTGACTGCAATTGCGAATAGCGTATTTGATTCACAGTCCAATAACAGCAGCTCTCAAATATCAAGTTGGACTATAGATTGTAAACTTGCTCCCAAACAAGCTAGCATGCCAGATTGACTTCACCAAGAAGTTTTGAAAAAATTTGGGTGAGAGACAAGAATGTACTTGGAAATCTATTTCTTAGTCTTATTTCACTTTTAAAGACTAGCTTGTAACCTAAAAAAGGCTTTTGGATTTTCAAAACAAGAAAACTTGTTTTTTGATCAGCAAATAACAAGAACAGTTTGAGGGCAATAATAATGTTTGCAAAAGATATAGAGGATGACTTAAATAACGAGTACACATAAATCCTAACCGTCAGGATAGAAATTTTTTTGGCAGGTGAACTCAATTGATTGGCGAGTAAAATGATTTCAAATGAGGAAGCACAAGTCTTCAGAACCTTGAATTTAGGATATTTAAATATAGTAGGGCAGAGGACACAATTCGACAGGAAGAAGAAATGTGGTGGACCAACATGCAAAGCAATCAACAATAAATAATTTGGAGGAATGTAGGAAAATCAGCAGCAGTTGCATGAGCAAGGATATACTGGCATTACTCTAAATATGTTCCGTGATTTTTAAAGATTAACTGTGTTAGAGATTTGTCCTGTTTTTATTTTGAGAAGCAGACAATAAAAGTGAATATCTGATGAACAGGGAGGGAGAATAAACTGCAAATATACTGGGAAACAATGGAAAGAACCCAATCAAATTTTAAACATAGAAAGGAAGATGAGTTTTAGTGTTCTATTTCCTCAAAACGTTTAACTCAACCAATAAGTGCAAAAGCTGAAACTAAAAGCTATATCACGCGACTTACAAGCAATTGATGCCCCTTAAGTTGAATATGTTTGACTCGTGTGCTCTCTCCTACAAAAATATGAAATAAGTCAGTGTAATATTAGGTGCAGACCAGAATGGAGACATAAAAAGTTAACTAGTACACAATATCATATGATACCAAATAACAAAAAAAAGACAAATACAGCTACTTTTATTAGTGTTAGGGGACATCACTTGAAAATGGTATTTGGAGTAGAGAAATCAAGTACATGTTTGTTCAGGAGATTTGCTAATCAGGTGGGGATGACCCAAACAATGAAGCTGAAAATTAACTTATGAATGAAGGTTATTTGGCCCTCCACAGGATGAGGCCGCTGGAATCACAAAAGGAAGGGATCTAGGAGAACCTTCAATTACGCTTGAAGCCGCAGGTTCTTGAGAAAGAACCTATCTTTCATCAATTTTAATCATCAAAACAAGCTATCAGAATGCATCATAAACTATATATTTATTTGAGCCTTAATACTAAACTACTGTAATTAGAATTCTTGTTTCCCAAAAGCAATTAATTTAAAAGAAACTATATAATCTTGGATCCCAAGTCCAAGAAAATAACAAGAAAGTCCTAAAAAAACCTAAAGGAAACTGCATGAATAAGACACCCTCATCCACTGCATCACAGGAACTTATTTGAACTGTAGCATTTCTATTACATAAATCTAATGGCATCAAAGCCTAAGCACTACAAAAAATCCACTTGTAAGAATTATTGTTTCATATGATTTCTTGAGGTGGGCAGGTGGCTGAGTTCATTATAAGTGTCGAAATTTGTATCCTTGCAGAAAAATAAACAGTTATAAAAACAGTAACTTGAATATATGTGTGTATAGACATGAACACATACACATATATATACTTCAATATCTGCATGTGCCGGTATAAGTATCCATAAACACATGCATTATTCATACATGCTTGTAAACATCTTATACAATTATATGTACGTATAGAGTCAGATAAGCATGTATGTTTACAACAGATCAGAACTTCAAGGAGAAACAAAAAGGACCATATTTATCTCCAGGCATAAAATATTGTGCTTATCATGCTCCTAGGCTTAATTTAAATTCATCTGAGAATTTTGGTTCCTTTTTCAAAAACTTTTTTCATTAACAAAATACAACCAACAACTCTTTTGTTGCTAACGAGAACAGAGGCATAACCAGGTAAAAAATTTAGTAGCGACGGACTTGTAAACAAAAAAATTTGTGCGATTAAATAAATGTATTTAACAACTAAATTTCCAAATCCACCATGATAAAAACATAAAATATATAAATATTACACAACTACAATATTGGCTGACACTTGATCAACTATTCTTGCGCAACGAAGTGGAGATAGTTATATTGTACGTGTCTGCATCTGTAGAAAACGTTGCAAGATTTGCTTATTGTCAATTGTTGAAAAAATATCCTTCTCAATGTATACAACTAGCCTGTCATTCATCCACTCATCTCCCATTCTGTTATGTAAATCAGTCTTGACAATCCTCATTGCAGAAAATACCCTTTCAACAGAAGCAGTCGCAACTGGTAAAACTAATGCCAACTCGATCAGACGATAAACCAATGGAAAGACTGTACTTTTGCTAGTTTCAACCATTTTCTGAGCAAGACTACCCAAATCTCCAATTGCAGAAAAGTGAGGATCACGACGCACATTAAAAATATAATTATCAAGTTGTTGCTCAAGAAATAAACAATCAGTAGTTGAGAAGTCCTCGGGATATAAAGCAGCAAGACGGAGGAGTTTATGAACATTGAATTGAGAGAAAGAATTTCTTGGATCAAGACATGCTATGCAATTAAGCAACTCCGTGCTAGCTTCTGAAAAACGACTATTCATCTCTTGTATAATAAGATCAACAACCTGACATTGTAACCATGATACAAATTAATAACCAAGGAAAATCTTTTTGCAAACAAAACAAAACAAGATTTTTAGAAATAATACCTGACAAAAAATCTCCACATGATAATGATGAAAATTAGTGATGAGTTGCCCTCTACGTCTGCCGTGACCACGGGTTATCATATTGTCTTCCATATCAAGCATTGGGATCATGTTCAACTCACAAAACGTGTTGACTTGATCCAAAATTATTTGCCATCCATCATCCCTAAAGTCTTGTAATTGACATTTCACACTATTAATCAAACTCATGGCTTGCACAATATTTTGATATCTTTGTTGTAGGGCAAGCGACAACTCATTTGTAATTCCCAATAAATATTTTATCAAGTGCAACACAAAAACAAACTCATAATTCTCCATTTTATCAATTAAACTCGCGGCAATACCTCTATCATCAAAAGAAGTGGCGTCATCATATATATTCTCCAAAACTTGTATCACTGAAGGCCACATAGAGCATAGACGAAGTAATGTTAAGTAGTATGATCCCCAACGAGTATCTCCGGGTCTTGCCAAACTAATTTCTCCATCTTTTCCTTTTCCACTAGTTACATCTCCACCCTCCAATTCAGCAACTATCCTATCATGTTCAATCTGTCTAAGTTGATCTCTCATTTTACAAGATGATCCAGTCACATTCACAATCATGGTGACATAGACAAAAAATTCACTCACAATGGAGTTACCCTTGGCAACGGCAACAATAACTAACTGGAGTTCGTGAGAGAAACAATGAATATACTTTGCATATGGATTTTCTTGCAATACGAGGGACTTCAACTCATTGAACTCATCACGCATATTGGAAGTTCCATCATATCCTTGGCCTCTCAATTTGGATACTGATAAACCATGTTGCACAAATAAAGCATCAATAGCATCTTTCAAAAAATGTGAACTAGTGTCAGGTACATGCACAACTGCAAGAAACCGCTCAATCACACGTCCTTCTTTGTTCACATATCTCAAAAGAACTCCCATCCGCTCCCTCACTGAAATGTCTTGAAACTCGTCAACCAGCATAGAAAAAACATTATCCCCAATATCATTGATTATGGCAAGTGTGATCTCTGAGGCACAAGCATGTGTTAATTCCTCTGGAATTTTTGGGGAAATCATTTGATTGTTTCCAGGAGCATTTTGACTTACTACCTTAAAAACCTCTTCATTTCGGTGACTATACCATTCAAACAATTCAAGAAAATTGCCTCTATTTAAAGAACTAGTCAACTCATCATGTCCATGAAAAGGCAATCCTTGATTCAAAAGAAAGCGTGTCACATCCAACATCGCCATTAAATGGATGGGATAAACAACCTTCATCTCGCACACATTTGCTCGTAACATATTTGACACGCTATGACTTTGATCTCGAAAAGACTCGAATCGTATTCTAGCATCATTGTGACAACTATTCATAGCCCCAATATGAGAATTGAATCTTTCTATTGCCTTTTTCCAATTATTGAATCCCGTTTTTGTAAAGGCATTCTCTGCATATCGACCTCCTTTGTTTGGTGGTTTGAAAAGATAACACCAAAAGCAAAACGCCGCATCTTTTGATATGCTATACTCTAACCATACAAACTGTTTAAACCAGTTATCTTGAAAACTTCTTTCTTGATTACCAAAGTTTCTTTTCGGATATATCTGGCCAATTGGTTGGCAAGGCCCCCTAGTCAAGTACTCTCTTCGGATTTGATCTCGAATAGCAACATCAAACTCTTCAATTGATTTTCGTAATCCCGGATCACTAACAATATCATCTAATTTTAGCTCTACACGAGATTGATTTACCACAAGTTCACTAACATTAGACTCATTGGAAGATGCACTACTACGGATTCGCTTAGGTTTAAAAAACCTCTCCATATTCTACATAAATAAACAATTGAAAATAAATTCATGAAAATGATGTAATTCAATTACAATTCACAATTAATTTATAATTAAACTCAATTAAATAAATTAGAGTTGTCTAAACTAGGGTTCCTTATTACAATTTAAAATCCCCAATTTCCCTAAAATTTGTAATTTCTATAATTCAAACCCTAAAATCCCTAATTTGAATTCAAATAAAAACAATAAGAATTAATTCTAACAACCAAAAATCCTAATTACTCACCCAAATTGATTTATTGATTTACAAATTTAAACTTATAATTAATAAAATTCAAATAACAAAACTTCTAATTAAAAAACTAACCTTGACCAAAACTCCAAGAGAGCAAATGAAGCAACTAACAAGAGCAAAAATGGAGAGAGATGGTCTAAATGGAGAGAGGGAGAAATGGAGAGACTAGAGGGAGGAAATAGACAGAATGAGGGAAGGGAGAAATAGTCTAACTAGAGATGTGTGAACTTTGATAGAGATATTTTCTTTTTTTTTAAATTAAATCAAACTAAACAATGTTATTTTGGCAGTTCAACTATTATTTTCTTAAAATACGTGAAAAAACTCAAAAGTCAAAACTCAGCCCCTTCTATTAAAAGGTTCCACTGTCGTCTAAAACTCAACGTCTCTGCTGCACTTGCCTTCTGCAGGCTGGAGCAGGGGTGGCTGCCGGCCAATCCCACGGAACCAGAATCATCAATACACTTTACCAATGAACACAAATCTCATAGTTCACACTAGGATTAGGGAAGATATGAGAAATACATTAAATACATCTAAAATTGTACCTCTCCTATCTTTCCTTTTGCTCCAAATTCTCCGATGAGTTAAAAAGGAAATGTTCTCCAACACAAAGATTCTTAGTATGAAAATATTTTAAGAATAAAATTGCATTGGTTCATTTCATTACTAATATTGAAGCAAGATGCATCTTGCCTATTACTCTGAAGAGCACATTCAATAATGCACTCTTTCTGAGCCTAGACCTCAAAAATACTTTAATGAATCACCAACAGTTCCCTATAGAAATTTATGTTAGTTTGAGAAGATAAGGCTATATACAACTCTAGAACAGAGGAGACATGAACTTTCAAATACTTAAATAGAGCCTTATATCCTCTTAAAGGCGTGATAGTTACAAAACTTTTCCGGTTACTTAATGCTTGAGAGATATTGAAAAATGTGTTAGTATCTAGGAAATAATTTGACTGGGTAAAATTTTTTTAAGAATCTCAGAAAAGGAAGGTTGATCATCAAGAAATTCTTTATCATGCCACATTTCCTTTCTGTTTTTTTTTTGCTTGGTACCTTACACGTTAATTAGGTTTAGCTGGAAAACTAATTCATAACATTGAAGATTGATTTACCCACTTGTTCTCATTATATAGCGTCATATAAGCATCGAAAAAGGCATGGCTTTTATTTTTTAGGAACCATTAGGCATCAAGCTAAAAATAGATAACGTCCAAGTGATAACTTAATTACTTCTCTAGAACTACCAGGTATCCAAACTTCACAACAGTTTACCTCAAGTTCACTAGCATTTCCTTATCTGTTAATCCTGTTTAAGCTTGAAAATGTGATGCTTCTTCAAATTTATTTAAGTCCAAACAACAAATATCGACACAAATTCGAGTTAATTTCAGTAAATAAGCTTTTCAAAAATCTATTGGGGCCAACTAGCCAGCAAACTTCATTAGCCGAACAATTGCCATGATAACTAAAACTACATTAGATCTCTCAATTTTAAGCCTTCTCAACAAATACCTATAAGCATTAAACGATTCAACCCAGCCAAAGTTTGCAGAAGAAAATCATATATAAACATTTTGAATATTAACCAGTTCATATCTCTCTTCCTAACTAAACAAAAAATCAGAACACTACATAGAATGAATTTCTTTGCCATCCTTCCCATTTACGTAAAAATAATGACAACCCACATCCCTGACAACATTCAAAAAGAAAGGAAAACAACAATAACAGATAAAAATCTGTCCAATCACCATCCCCCACTTTGAATTAGGAGGTCAATAAGAACAAGCCACTTTATCAAATTTGAACAAAATAAACAAATTGAAGATTGGAATATTTACTTGAGAAGTATTGGGAGATTCTGATATTTAGGAACTGAGTTGCAGTTGATGGATTTTGTTTGGACTTTGAAGAAAGTCCTGAGGATGCGCAATGCCGAAATGGGGCGGTGAAAATTGGGGTTCCGGTAGAAGGCAAAATGGTCCTTGTGGCGGTGCTGAAGAGGAGAGGATTAGAAGCAGAGATGGAGAATGAAGTCGATTTACTAGAAACGTTTGGCCCTAATTTGAACTTCGAGGTGCTGAACGATGTCGATTAAGAAATGGGTAATTTGGACGGCTGGTGTGGGTTCCACTCATAATCATATATATTACTGTTAATAACAACTTTTATTATTTTTTTATTTTAAAATTCTTTGTTAAAATTTAGAATCTAAAATATTTGTAATTGAATAATTCTTTTCGTTTATAAATTATAATCATTAAAAATTTAAATAGTAAAGAAAAAATAATTTATAATTTGAATAGAATTAAAAACATATATTATCAAAAAAAATAAATCTTATTGAAGATGTTGTATTTAGGTGCTTGGTCATTTTTGTTGGATTTCATTTGAAAATATCGATTTCATTTTGTTGATTCCCTTGAACATAAATCTTTGTTCCCTAATTCATTATCAGCAGTATTTTAAAACTTGAATTGGAGTGCAAACCGATGAAGTAATTGATTTAGGGTCAATTGATCGGATCCATCAATTGATATTAAGAATTGGATGATGTTGTAATTAAATAAAAAATTATTAATTATAATTATATAAATATTTATATATGTCTAAAAAATAAATATCAAATAAAATATCAAAATTTTCTTATTCTATAAAAACTAATATCAAATTTAAACTAAATAGAAAAACGAATTATAAATGTCAATGGGTTTCGTGTACCACTTTCAAGTACCACTCTATATGCCACTTTAAAAAAAAATTTACATGTATACAATCACTTATCCCTTAGGGCTCGTTTGGTTGACGGGAAAGTAAAGTGTTTTGGGAATATGATTTCTTGGAATTTGATTCTGAGAAAAATGAATCAGCAACTTCTCTTTCCTATGTTTGGATAGATCACGGAATGTTAAGAGAAAAATTAATTAAAATTCATGTTTTAGTGTTTCATTTAAATTAATCAACCGAAAATGCAATGCATTTTTGGTTCAATTATAAAACAAAGTATATATTTGTGATATATACATGGTTATATAACAAAATTATTGTCTAATTATTCTTTAAAAATTTTCATTTATGTGTAATAAATAATTATTATCCAGCAAAATATAAAATGCTTGTAAAATTATAATGTCGAAAATAAGTATTATTAAATAATTTATGTGTTATAACAAACAAACAAATAAAAATAATTTAAATTGCTAAAAAATGTAAACTACATATTTAACGCTTATTGTCATTATTATATAAATCACATATAATTTATAAATTTTTAAAAATTAATGTTGTCTATTTTTATTTCTTAAAAGTGATTTATTTCCCTAATAATTTTTTTTAAATTAATGGTGTTTGTTTATTTAAATTTTTTATATTTGAAGAGTGGGTTAGTTTTACAATGAAAGTTTGAGGAACAATATGTAAAATTCATAATTAGCAAGAACTAAGTTTATAGTAAAAATTATTATGTTATTTAATTAAAGTTCAATAAGTTGAATTATTTATTATGTGAATTTGTATCATAAGGGATAAGATTGTATTAATAAATATTTAATGACAGATCATTCACTTTCCTGAAGTAAGTAATTAGAATACCAACTTGGAACAAGGATTAAGAATCCAGAAATTTTATACTAACTTTCCTGGAGTGCAGGATTCTTTTTACTTTCCCAAAAGTCAAAAAATGAACCAAACACTGGAATCTCAAAATCAGGAAAAAGATTATTTTCCAGCCCTAGATTCCTGCCAACCAAACAAGCCCTTAGGGTTTACTAATTATTTTGTTAGGGTTTTAGAGTACACGGTAGTAAATGAAAGTGGTACATCAAACCCAAAACAATTATAAATATAAAATTTAACTTTTTATTCTATTTTTCAAAATTAGTTATCCCTTAATTAGTTTTCCTTCAAGAAAATTGTTAGAAAATGAAATATTCTATTTATACCAAATTTAAAACAAAGTGAACTGTAAATTTATAATTATATATATCCAAAAAAATTGCATAAGTAAATGTTCTTAGAGGTATTACTCTAAATTAATACTCTTTTCAAACTAATATTGCAAGAAATTATTAAAACAAAAAAAACTATTATAAACTTATAAATCCAAAATAATGGTAGTATTCTTTTTTATAATTTCTCATTGGGCTTAATGTTTATGCAATAATAGTCTTATTTTATTTAAATTTACAATTAGGCCAAACTTATAAACCCTCATAAATGAGACATTATGTTATTTAATTTAATGATTAGACCCAATTTTAGATCCATAAGTTTTCCCTACAAACATTGAAAAAGCAAAGGCAAACCAGAAAAAAGAGTGTTAACTGATTTTCAATTTTTTCTGTAATTTCACCAAATTTGACAGGTTTTTCAATTCACAGTTTTTAAGATGAAACCGGATTGAACTAGCCACCAATAGTGGTCTGGTTCGTTTTAATAACACTGATTCTTATTTGAAATGATGAGGATGAACCACCAATACTAGCTATGTATTGAAAATTAGCAACAAAAATTAAAGTATGCAATGTAAAATTTTAAAGGGTAAATTACTTCAATCGTCCCTCCCTCAATTTGGGTGTTCATTTCGTTTTTGTCCCTAATTTTTAAAACATTCTATTTTCGTCCCTCACATAACAATTTGATCTAAAATCGTCCTTTGCCCATTTTTTTCACTTAAAATTCAACTTAAATAGTATTTAACACATATATAATAAATAGAAGTGTATACAAATTGATAGAATTAAACATATGTATGTTAAATGATCATCGAAATTGAATTTTTCTAACATGAAAAATAAACAAAGGACCATTGAAAACTATAAATGCAACATGAAGGACGAAAATAGAACATTTTAAGGATTAGGGACAAAAATGAAATGAACCCCCACATTGAGGGATGATTGAAGTAATTTACCCAATTTTAAAAGATTTAGAGATAATTATGTAATTAATCATAGAATTTTAAAAGTGAGAGAAATTATAGTAAATCAAAAAAATTGAGTGTTTTAGAGAAAAAAAATATCGAGATAATAAAATTGGTAGGTTGAAAATTCAAAAAAAAAAAAAGAAAAGAATGATATGTGATTCTGGTTTTCATGTGTTCTTTTCATCATCTTCTTGTTATGTGCAGGATTCGCATACCAAGAAGCTGATTGGGATAGACCGTAGGTAAGAGGGATTGCACATTTTGGATAAGTTGCAATTCCTAATATTGTAGCTTCTAGCGTTGACTTGTTTTCTTTTCGTTTAAGTTCTTCTTCGTCTAGTTTTTACTTATGGCACTCTCGCCTTGGACATGTTTTCTCTTCTCATTTAAAGTTTCTAGCTTCTACAAGAGTTCTAGAAAAATTGCAAACTCATGATTTTTCATATTGTTGTGATTGCAAATTGGCTAAATTTTTTGCTTTGCCTTTTCATAAAGTGTTTTTGTTTCTATTGCACCATTTGATTTAATTCATTCTAATGTTTAAGGCCATCACCAAGATAATATAGGGGCAAATTCCATTTTACCCCTCTATGGTTTGAGCGAGTTCCTTTTCATCACCTTGTGGTTTCAAAATGTCCACATAACCCTCTTATGTTTTGAACCATTGTGGAATGTCGACGGAATCTGTCTAAACTGACGGAAGCGTGCAAAATTACCACAACACCCTTAATTAAATAGTCAAACATTGCACTTTTCAGACATCATCATTTAAATCTTTGTTATGCCCTTGTTTTTATTGTTTTAAGGAGAAAAATTATCCATAATTTTAAACAATTCATTTTTTCACAATTATCCACCAAACATAATTTTCAAACAACCCAAGACTTAATTATTGCAGACAATAAATTAAATAATAGTAACATAAAAATGGTGAGGGTTTAAAAAATGTATGGACTTAATTAGTTCATCTAATTAATTATTTATGATGTTAAGATTTATTTTTTCTAAAAAATAAAAAATACTAAATTAAAAGTTAAAAATATTGTAGCATTAAAAATTAAAAATTGGATAACTAATGACATAAATAATTATATTAATGAAAAATATACATCAAAATATATAATAACATGTAATATAAAAAAATAGTAGAAAACAAATATTATATGGCCATATATATATATAAACAGTTGTGGACATTAGTTAGTGAAGGCAGAGAGGGCAAAAAATTTTCCAATTAAAATTTATGACATTTCTTTTCTGCCTCTTTGTGTTTAAATAAATCTATCATTTTTTATAGATATTCAAAATGAAGTAACAGTCCATGAAAATTCATCTTCATAAGTCTTAGCGCAACTCACAAAACTACTTATTAGTAATCAAATTAATATATATTAATTCAGAAATGAAAAGAAATTTAAAAAATAAATGCCGAATAATGTAAAATTGCAAGCACCAATTGATCAATTATTTTATGATAATTATATAATTCAGCGAGAAATTAAATTTAATGTGCAATATAATAATTAAATCAAACAAGAATTTGGCAAAATAGATATATATCATTGTGAATTAAAATGCATATATGCATGTAACATGCAGTAGGCTGCGTCCAACATGTCCTAACATTAACATTAAATGCGTAGCTCTTGTGAATTTATCCCAGAAAAATGTGCAGTGATAAATGTGACGCCAATTTTCACTCTCTAAGTCTGCAAAGCAAGCACATTTAATAGTACTAGTGTCAAGTGTGAGTGTGTTATAGTTAGAGCTCCCATTTTCTCCTTGTTAATGGGTGAGGGAGTGGACTTCAAGTTAAATGATCTCTCATTCGTTAGGTATAAATAAACTATCAGAAATTCCTACCAAAACATGGGAAGATAATCAGCATCTATACTATTTTGTCTTTTGTTCATTGTTTATGAATAATGATAAAATTGATGAGAGGAAGAATGTGTGTTATAAATATGCATGCACTGCTTCTGCTTGCTTTACTTCTCTCAATTGCTTCGAATAAGCAAAGATAACCAACTCTATACGCATTTCGGCATTTGGGATTTCCCAACTTTAATTTGCAAGCAACAACCATTAAACAAAGACATTAAGAAACAAAACCATAGCCATCAATTAATGTAACATAATTAGATTTCTTGTAATGGTAGAGACTACTTACAGCATTTCTTACCTAATTATGATCCTTAATGTTGACATAATATCATTTTAACTCTATTTTGATATACCAAAAAGAGAATCTGTTGAGGCATTAATTTGAAGTATAAATATTATTTTTCCTCTTATCTCATCCTTTTCTTGATTTTGCACATCATAAGGATCCCATGGTGATGTTAAATATCAATCAATAGAAGTTGACAAACATCAAAACAGAACTTCAACAAACTCAAATGTGACACTATCAGCTCCATATAATGGTGACATTTCGTTACTTTTATAAAAGAGAAGTATGAGATTATGTATGCATCAACACAAGAAAACAAAAACACACAGTTAGCTAGAGCTCATTACAAAGATTGTGTGTTAAATAAACATACCATACTTATCACTCTAATAAGTAATAGTACCAAAAAAAAAAAAAAACAATGATATATATATACACACACACACTTAGTCATAAAGTCATAAGGTTGATTTTGCCAAATTAACTAATAAAATTTTTTAGTATATAATAGTCTTCTTATCATTTCTTCCTTTGCAGCTAACCTAAACTATGACCAGAATATAATCTTAATTATTCTATTACTGTTTAGCTCAGATATTGCTTGCCGGGTTAGATCTGGAAAATTCAATTCTTTATTTTACATTCAAGAATTAACATATCTTAATAGTTATATTAATTACATGGGTCATTTATAAATGCTGATTCTTTGAACAAGAAGCATCAAGATTATCTAAATGCTGAGAATTTAGTGGAAAAACATTCTCAAAAAGCATGCAAAATCTGATTATGAGCTTAAACACTGTTGCCAATGGAATCTACTCACTTTTTAACTCAAGATGTTCACCATTTCACTTCGTCACGCATTGAAACCAAACTAATCCTCTAAAGTCAATATCTACCGGGAGGGAAAAACACTGTTTATTACATGCATTGAATCCAGTAAAGAGCAAACAGATTCTGACCCTGTTTCAACCAAGAGTTCTTTTAGGCTTTAGCTACTTGTAAGTTGTGAAACAACTGAAGTAGTGTTTACAAAAGCACAATAAGCTGAAATGCAACATAAGACACAATTAAATTGAACAAAATTATCACCCATTCAAGGCAAAATGAAGCAGGCAGTTAGAACAATTTCACTGGTTGATATCAATTATGGCAGACTGATCTTCTCAGTTTAATTGGAGCACAACGAACTCAGAAAGCTAATATTAATAAACAGTGATCCTGCAAGCACTTATATCACAATTTCCAAACTATCCTGCAAGCACTGTTTGATTGATTCCTTTGACAGTTTGACAGAGACAAGTTTAAAAGGATGTACTCTACTCCAACTCGGGATGTTTCATGTTTGAGTTTAGTTTAGTTTTATTTAATGTTGGGTTTAATAATAATTGTAATACCCATGACCAAAATTAAAGCCCAATTAGTAAATAAGTAATAATAGAGGGGTTTAATTGCAAAATGGTGGAAATTGACCTTGAAAGCCAAACGTTTGCTGCCTGATTTCCATTCTTTCCTTCCTACTTTTGCCTTTCTTTTTCTCTCCATTCTTTTCTCTCAATTAGGGCAAGAAGGGATGATGGATTAAGGAAGATAAGGGCTCAATTTCCATACCAATTCCACTCTTGTTGAGGTAAAGAACTTAACTAGTTCAATTATCCATATTAATCTCTTTGTTTAACATTCTAGTTTAGTAAGGGTTTAAAACTATATGGTGAATAGGATATGGGTTTGAGTATGTAAGATCAAGACACTAAACTAAGGAATTTAGCATTCATTTGATTAGGTATAGAACATGAATTGATGAATTTAAGTCAAATTGTGGAATAGGTTGTTGAATAAAGTTTATGGAAATGATATATAAATGGATTTTAGAAAAGAAAGAGAATGGAAACATTCTTATATTAAAAAAGGATTATAAGAAGTTATCAAATGGGTTTCAAGTGTAGAAAAGTGTATAAATGGGTTTTAGAATGATAAGAAAAGGAAGTGTTCTTAAACTAGGAATGATGTCTAAATGGTTAGTAGGCTTTATTTGATTGTTCTTTTGTATATGTGAATGTTTTATAGGAAAAGTGAAGTGATTAAGTGGTGGAAATCGTATATCAAGTGCGATAATGAAAAGTGACTACAAGTAAGTGGTTATGATATCCCTTTATGTTTTATAAAACTTTTGATGAAACTTATTTTGAAAGTTGATTATGTTATTATCTTAAAATGGATTGAGCATGAATAAGATTGTGACTTTGATGAATATGAAATGTATGCAGTGGCTTTTGCGAATGTAAAGTGTTTGTGAAATGATTTGAATGAATTTGAAATGTTTTGAGCTCTTGAATGTTTAATGAACGATTGGGGGGAACATGTTCCACCTATTGTAATGGCCCTTCCTAGCGGGTTATAGTAGCTAGGAACCATATGTAATGGCCTACTTGACGGGTTATAAAAGTCAGGGCTGGATCCAGTATTTTGACCTAAGAGTGAATTGAATGATTCATGAGCTAAATGTGAAATGTTGATAAATGATGACAAATACTCAATGTATTTGTAAATGTTTGATGAATGATGATGCCACTTGCTATATGTATATTTGTGTGTGTTTTGATTGGAAAACGTTTCAAATATTGATTTCTTGTGTCTAAATGATGTTTTGAGAAAGTATATTATGTATATAACGTGCTCAAACCAATAAAGGAATGTCTTAACTACTTACTGGGCATAGTGTATGCTCATACCACAGAAATGTTTATCTTTGCAGATTCTAAAGTTTCAGGTGCACATGATGTGGATGACATGAAGTATAGAAAGATATTTTGTGGATATTATAGTTATGAAGAGATGATGTTAAACTGTGTTGGATTGGTTAATAGTGAAGTATTCTTGTTATTTCTTTTGGATGTAGTATGAGATTCTTATTGTGATTATGTTTATAGTCGTTGTAGATATAGTAGTGAATTGTAATAGATGTTTTGGATAGAATGATATTAGCGTATTTGATCTTGATTTTGATGTATATACTTCAAGATGATTTGAAAGGAAATATATATTTGTGAATGAAGTGAAATCATTAGTTAGAAGTTATATATACTATGATGGTTGGAGAGATGTGTGTTATATACAAAGATGTAGGTTTGAAACGTGGATTTGAATATGTACATATTGAATATATTAGTAAAGTGTGGCCTATGTATATGTACTGTTGGGATAGTAAACTGTATGAACAGGAGGCTTTGCACGTTTGGAGTCGGTTTCCAATCGTGTGGCCGTGTCATGTCGGATTCGGGGCGTGACAATAATAATATTTTAATAGTTTGTATATGATTTGTTTATGATTTTAGTTTAGTTTTGAGTGCGGGCATCAATCATTCAAAATACTACTGCTTACTGTTGAACAAGTTTTACTTAGTCCTAAACTAACTCAACGAAAACACTGCACAAGTCCAAGTCCAAGATGATGACGATTAATAAATCCACATTTCTTCTGCAATTTACACAGTTGAAAACAAAAACAGAATTCCAACAGATGAGCCTCCACTCTCCACTCTCCACTTTGAATTCTTCAACTTTCCTTTCCCTACACTTAATTTATGACAAGCACAGCTGCACAGTTGTTGCTATATTTATTCAATTCTATTGTTGTCCAATTCAAACATCATGTCCCAAACACAAGAAAAAAAAAATCTATATCTATATCTATACAATACTTATAAGAGGGAGTTGGGGAAAGTTGTAAGCAGGCTCCTCTTCAACATGCTTGCTTGGGAGGGGTAAAAATGTCTTTTCGCTAAACATACACACATTACATAGAAGAGGGAGTTGGGAAAATGTCTGAGCAAGCTCCTCTTCAACATGCTTGCTTCTGGGGTAAAGCTGCATTTTCACTACATTGGAGTTGCTGTTTACCGCTCCATTTTTGGTCCCCCTCTTTGGATGAGATTAAACGAGCTGTCTGTTTAGGATGCTGGTGTAAATGTCAGCTTGAAGGAGGAGCTGCCTGTTTAGGATTCCCAACTTATGCTGTCAATGCTAAAGTTTGACAAGTGTTCATTCAAGTTATTCTTTTTATGGTTCTTGTTAACGTCGACCGTGACGAATCCGTAATTCCTCATTCGCACTCCTTTTTCGTTTATCATTTCTCTTTTGCTTGTTGTTATTGGCTCAAAGTTTCAATGTTTATTTGCAGGTTGAGAACTTGAAAGCTCTACTTCAAGTTGAGGTTTGTGTTCTATCGATTTTTTTTTGCTTCTTTATTGTAATGTTCTTTTTGAAAGTATTACTGGAATTTATCTAATTAATACCATCAAATATTAATTCTTTGATTGGATGAGCAGACAAGAGTGCCGCTCCAGCAACAATAGCTGTTATTTAATAGGAAGGAGATGAGGAATTCAGAGAAATTGAGCGTGCATCATGTAAACGAAGGAGATTTGGTGATGATGGTTCCGGTGCTTTGTCCTCATCTAGGTGTTTAAACTTTAATCCTGTTATAATCACCTTCATTTTCTGATTTTATGTTAATTTTATGTTTCACAGCTTCTGAATTGCTCAAAGATGGTAGCTTTAGGGGTTATACTGGTACTTAAGGATAGTTTAATTGCATTTAATGATAATTGGTGTGCATTTTGCTAATCCTAGCCGAGCATTATTTTTGTTATAGCCAATTAAGAATCTGTAATCTGTCCTCTGAAGATTTCCCTTACAATGCTGAGGTTCTCACCACTGAAAGAAATTTGAGAAATTTTGCTGCAGCAGGTTTAATGTCATGGAGAAGGAAAACAAACCACGAATATATAATCATCTGGACTTCACATAGATTGTCCTTATGCCCCATTATTATCTAAATTGTGGTATAACGGTCTTACACTGATCTACATGTTCATATTTATTTGACATGCCCATGCTTCCACATTGTTTGCTATGGCGTTCTTTTTTTCCTTTTGAAGATAAGTTTTCACTTCACAATTTCCTGAATGTGAATTTTAGGAAGAAGCAAGAGCTGTTGGTCAACTCAGAAACCAAAGACTAGCAAATCTGCTAGGTTGTTGCTGTGAAGGTGATGAAAGGTTACTTGTGGCTGAATTCATGCCCAATGAGACACTTGCAAAACATCTTTTCCATTGTGAGTTTACTTCTGCGCTAATCTATTTCTCTCTTCATTGCCTCTTTTTGGCATAGACTGATGTATTCAGTCTACTTTTCAGTAGTGATATGCTGCTTCCAAACTGTTGGACCTCATTGCTGAGAATGTGAATCTTTTGGCTGTTTTGAAATTTCTATGGTTTTTATACAAGCATTGTTTTCATGCTGTTACCTTGTTTTAGAAACTATTTTGAATGAACTCATCTTCTTGTTTTTATGATTTTATAGAACAACTATTTGCAAAGTTAAGTTGATAACTCCATGATCAAGCTTCATTTGGATATTGACTCAGGGGAATCACAACCAATGAAGTGGCCAATGCGGTTAAGGGTGATTGTACAAACAAAGGACGAGCACTTTATCATGACTTGAATGCTTATAGAATAGTCTTTGATGATGTAAGAGTTTTGTTTATTTGCACTGCATAAGTATTTGGTCTTGTCCACTTTTAAGGAAGATTTTTTCCAAGGATAATGAGCTTAGTGAGATATTAAGTTACCTCTTCTTAATCTATCATTTCATATCACAGGATGGTAATCCCAGGTTGTCATGCTTTGGTTTAATGAAAAATAGTAGGGATGGAAAAAGCTACAGCACAAACCTTGCATTTACTCCTCCAGAGTACCTTTGGACTGGTAAAATTCTGTCAGCAATCATCCTGGCGGAATTTACTATATATGCTTAGAGTGAATACTTCAGTGCCATAAATGGACATTTTCTTTTGCCGTGCAGAAAATTTAGAAAATTGCATTATTTAGTTTCATGGGATGAGTAACACCAATTTTTACTTGAATAAGTTGGAAAATGTAGAATTAATCTGGAACCTGTTAATAATTTTCTTTTCATGGAATCTCAAAATATAAATAGAACTCTCAAAAGGCTTTGATCATCCTTAGACTAGGTTAAGCATATGCTTAAAATTTTCATTTGCACAAGTAAAGAGAGATTATCTGAAGTGAGTGTGGTAGTTTGAAGAAAGATCAAACTGATGCGGGATGCCAGTTTTGTCTTTGATCTGCATGTTGTCAATGTTTTAAATTATCTACTGATCATGTATTTTTGAAAATAACAAATCTTGTTTTCATATGATCTTACTTTTTGTAGGGAGAATAACTCCAGAAATTGTGATGTATAGCTTTGGCACACTTTTGCTAAACCTTCTCAGTGGGAAACATATTCCCCTAAGCCATGTAATAATTCCTGTGGTCTTAGTGTTTTTTGATATAGCAAACAAAGTTTTCCACTTGTCAGACTGCTAAACCATCACTCTCTCTCTCTCTCTCTCTCACACACACACACGGAGGGACAATATCTTATTGTTCCAATATTATATCCTTCTCTTTTGTTCTTTTGGTAAAGAGAAAGAGTCTATCATTACTGGTAAAATACTTGTGTAAGAACATAGATGAGGTGTACGTTGTTCTTTTTTAGTTTTTTCTTTTGATTTTCTTGTAAGTTGTTATAATTAGTTAGCAATGGCAAACCAGTTCTGTAGTAACTTAAACTGTTGATTCTTTGGGTAATTTGTTTTGTTTTCTCTGCATATATAACAGGGTGAAACCAGCACTTATGGCCATACCTACAGGCATGAAAGCTACAAAAGTTGCTATAGATGCTGCCATAAAGGATGTGAACTCCAATCCAACTGTTCTTCCAGGAACCGGGCTGAATATAAAAACTTTTGACAGCAATTACAGTGGATTTATGGGAATAGTCGAGGGTAATTAACAACATTGGAACCTTTCTTCTTTATACCTTTTTTCTGCCATATGAACATCTTGCATTTGTTGAAATAATTCGTTCTGATTTCAATAGTTGTTTTATGGTTATAGGTTATTTGAATCTTGTAAATCTCTAATTTCATGAATGATAACAGCTACACGCTTCATGGAGACTGAAACAATGGCCATAATCGGTCCCCAATCTTCAGTTATAGCTCATGTAATATCTCATATTGCGAATGAGCTTCAAGTTCCTATGTTATCTTATGCAGCAACAGACCCTACCCTTTCTTCACTTCAATATCCATTCTTTGTTAGGACCTCACCAAATGATCTGTTTTAGATTTAGATGGCGGCAATAGCAGAATTAGTTGAACACTATGAATGAAGAGAAGTAATTGCAATTTATATTGATGATGATTTTGGAAGGAATGGAATAGCTGCTTTAGCAGATTAATTGGCTGAAAGACGCTGTAAGATCTCTTACAAAGCACCTTTGACCCTGATGCTAGCAGAGAAGAATTCAGTGATGTGCTGCTGCAGGTGGCTCTAATAGAATCTCGAATTCTTGTAGTACACACTTATCCTATCAAGGGTCTAGACATATGTTCAGTGGCAAAATATCTAGGGATGATGTGATAAGGTTCTCGTTGATTTGATCCACCTTTGGGCGGATTTGACAACCTTATTGATCCACATGACAGGTCTAGCTTGGAAAATTCCACCAACAACACAAAGGATTGAACACAAAGAAAAATTCAAGAAAGAACGGATTAGAACAAACAATAAAAACAAGAATCAAAGAAAGACAAATAAAGATATGGAGCGCGATTCAATGGAAACTTGTCCAAAGCCCCAACGCTATTACAAAACCAACTTGACTCAGGCGTCACCTAAATCAAATCAGATTTGGCTGTTCTCAAACTTAGAACAAAAGCAAGACTATTGGCTTAATCTCACTTTAGGGTTTAGAAAACAAAAGCTCAAACTTAGCTTAAGGTCTCTAAGGGTTTGGGGTCAAATTTTACTCTGCAAAATTCTGAACTTTCAATAACAAAAATCAACTACTTAATTCGTTGGTTTACAAGCCTTTAAATAGGCACAAAGACTTGCCAACAAAGTAAACCCTATTTTCCTAAAAATAGTTTCCTAATTGGAATAAACTTCCCTAAAATAGAATTAACACATGCTTCAATCATGCAAGACTTTTAGCCATGTGAAAACACTATATTCAACATATCAATGTTCATGCAAGAACATTAGATCACGTTCCTTATTGAAAAGATCAAACAAAAACGATTAAAAATCAAAACCTAAAAACTGTAACAATTCCCAACGTCGCGTGACGTAGGAGTGCGGACGTTGCGACGTCGGTGGACGTCGCGACGTAGAAGATCGCGCTTCGCGACGTGCGGAAATCTTGACGTGAATTAAAATTGGAATTTTAATTCTAATTTTTCAAACCTCAAACTTCCAGAGAGTTACGTCGCAACGTGGAGGACGGTGGACGTCCCGACGTAGAAGATCGCGCGTCGCGACGTGCAAAAATCTTGATATGAATTAAAATTGGATTTTTAATTCCAATTTTTCGAACCTCAAACTTCCAGAGAGTTACGTCGCGTGACGTGGAGGGCGTTGGACGTCGCGAAGTCGGTGCACGTCGCGACTTAGAGCTGTGGACGTCGCGACGTGGAGGCACGATTATCCAATTCTTGTCCAATCTTGCTTTCCAACGAAGTTTCTTCATGTAATGTCAAAACCACGAGGTTCCAAGGCTTAAAATCAGTCGTCACTTCATTGAAACCTTGTTCTAACAACTTGTATGCATCGTCCATCACTTCCATGATCAAACCATTAAGAGCCAACTTGAACTACTTGGTTTTAGCTCGAGTCATTGGTTCACCAATTCCACGTAACGGGTCAATGGAATGTTGTTCACCATCAAGTGCGTCTGGATTCCTATCATTTCCCCCCTCCTTAAAAGGATTCGTCCTTGAATCTCCTGCATCAAACAAAGAGAGATCAGAAACATTAAAAGTAGCACTAACGTCTCCATACTCACTGGGTAAATCAATGCGGTAGGCATTGTCATTAATGCTCTCGAGAACTTGGAATGGTCCATCGCCTCTTGGATGAAGCTTTGATTTCCGTCTCTCAGGAAACCTTTCTTTACGCAAATGTATCCAAACCCAATCTCCCGGGTGGAACACCATACGACGTCTTCTTTTATTGGCTTGCTTGGCATACTGCTCATTCCTCCTTTCAATGTTGTCACGAACCCTAGCATGAAGGTCCTTAACAAAAGTAGCTTTGCTTTCACCATTAACATTAACAAACTCGTTAACGGGAATATGCAAAATATCCAAAGGTGTCAAGGGATTAAAGCCATATACAATCTCAAATGGAGAAAAAAAAGTAGCACTATGAATAGTACGATTGTAAGCAAACTCAATGTGTGGTAAACAATCTTCCCATTTCTTTAGATTCTTTTGTATGATAGCACGCAATAATGTAGATAGAGTCCTATTAACTACCTCAGTTTGCCCATCAGTTTGTGGGTGTGCAACAGTAGAAAATAGTAGCTTAGTTCCCAATTTACTCCAAAGAGTTCGCCAGGAATGACTAAGGAACTTGACATCTCTATCACTCACAATAGACATAGGAACACCATGCAATCTTACAACTTCTTCAAAGAAAAGGTCTGCTATGTGTGTAGCATTATTGGTTCGTGAACATGCAATGAAGTGCCCATTTTACTGAACCTATCAACTACCACAAAGATACTATCCTTACCACTTGGTGACCAAGGCAATCCTAAAACAAAATCCATTGAAATATCTAACCAAGGATGCAAAGGAACAGGAAGTGGTGTGTACAGACCATGAGGCATTATCTTTGACTTTGCCTGTTTACAAACAATACATCTTTGACAAACAGATTGAACAATTTTACGCATATGAGGCCAATAAAAATGTTCTTGCAAAATATGTAATGTTTTGTTAACACCAAAGTTACCCATTAATCCACCTCCATGTGTCTCAACAACTAACAAATCACGAATAGAGCAATTAGGTACGCACAATTTATCCTTTTTAAACAAGAATCCATCATGCAAATAATACTCTCCTTCGGATTTATGCAAACAAATCTCATACACAAGTTTAAAATCAGCATCTTCAGCATACAATCCTTTCATGACATCAAATCCAAGCAGTTTAGTATGCAAGAAAGTAAGTAAATTATACCTTCTCGACAGTGCATCAGCAACCACATTTTCCTTTCCAGACTTGTATTTAACAACATAAGGAAAAGTCTCAATAAACTTCAACCACTTAGCATGTCTTTTATTTAACTTACCTTGGGTCTTAAGGAACTTAAGACTCTCATGATCCGAATGAATGATGAATTCCTTCGGCCAAAGGTAGTGCTGCCAAACTTGTAGAGATCGTACCAATGCATACAACTCCTTGTCGTATGTGGGGTAATTCAATGTTGCTCCATCAAGCTTCTCACTAAAGTATGCCACGGGCTTGCCTTCTTGCATCAAAACAGAATCAATACGTTTTCCGGAGGCATCACATTGTATTTCAAAAGCTTTCTCAAAATTAGGTAAAATAAGAACAGGAGCATTGGTTAATTTCTGCTTCAAAGTATTAAAAGCTTTTTCTTGAGCATCAGTCCAAACAAAAGTCACATTCTTTTTAACTAGATCATTTAAGGGGGCTGCAACTGTACTAAAGTCTTTTACAAACCTCCTATAAAATCCAGCTAAACCATGAAAATTCCCAACATCATTAGCTGACTTAGGTGTGGGCCAATCTCTAATTGCTTTCACTTTATCTTCATCAACAGAAATTTCATCAGCACTTACAACAAATCCTAAAAAGATAACAGATGAAGTACAAAATTCACACTTTTTAAAATTTGCATAAAGCTGATTTTCACGAAGTACAACAAACACTCTTCTTAAATGTAATATATGTTCTTCAAGTGTTTTGCTGTAAACAAGTATATCATCAAAATAAACTACCACAAATTTCCCTATGAAAGATTTAAGTACATGGTTCATTAAACGCATAAATGTGCTTGGTGCATTAGTCAATCCAAAAAGTATAGCTAACCACTCATAAAAACCATACTTAGTTTTAAAGGCAGTTTTCCACTCATCACCTTCTTTCATGCAGATTTGATAATAGCCACTTTTCAAATCAATCTTTGTAATGGTTATCTAACCTAACATGTCATCTAACCTAGGGATAGGGTGATGATATTTAATGGTTATCTTATTAATGGCTCTACAGTGAACACACATTCTCCATGTTTCATCTTTCTTAGGAACAAGAATAACAGGCACAGAACATGGACTAAGGCTTTCACGAATAATACCTTCTCTAGAAGACCATCCACTTGCATTTGAATTTCCTTTGTCTCCTCAGGACTTGCTCTATATGCTGGTCTATTGGGATTTGAAGCACCAGGAATGAAATCAATTTGATGTTCTATTCCTCGAATTGGAGGTAAACCATTTGGCAACTCCTCGGGGAATAAATCTTCAAATTTCTGTAGAAGAGAAATCACAGCACTAGGCAAAGTAGAAAGGTGATCACTAGACAGCAAATACAAGTTTTCGTAAATAAGTACAAACATCTCATGCCTATTTAGTATTGCTCTCTTGATTTCACTTTTTTGTGCAAAGACTGTTAATCTCTTTTCTTTCTCCTCTAGCTTCATCTTTTGGCCTTCCAATTTCTTTGCATTATTGCTAGAAGGGGTAGAGGTTTTTCCCACTTCTTGCTTCATTTGCTCCGCCTGCACCAATTGTCTACATTCTTTGGAGATTTTGGCTTGATCTTAATATACTTCCTATGGTTTCAAAGAAACCAAAATGTACTTCTTACCATCTTTCTCCACGGTGTAGTGATTCTTCCGTCCATCATGCATGACATACCTATCAAATTGCCATGGACGTCCAAGTAACACATGCGCTGCCTCTATTGGAACAACATCACATAAAATATCATCAGTATACCTTCCAATTGATAATGATAAGCGCACCTGTTTTTTTACCTTAACTTCCCCACTTTGATTCAACCATTGAAGCTTGTATGGTTTGGGGTGTTTGGAACAAGTAAGCTTCAACTTGGACACCAATAATGTACTCGCCACATTAGTGCAACTCCCACCATCAATAATCAAACTGCACTGCTTTTTCTGAATAATGCACTTGGTGTGAAAGATGTTCTCATGTTGCACTGTCTCACCTTTCAACTGTGGCTGTGTACTCAAGGTTCTCATGGTGACAAGAGACTCAGCAACTTCCAACTTTTCTGGAGCATCCTCATCATATTCTTCACCATAAGTCTTTTCTTCAAGTTCGGGCATCTCATTATCACTCGAATGAACACTAGCAACATCCCTATTGTCAAGAAAGTAAATAGCCTTTTTGCTGGTACAATTCACTTGTATATGACTATAACCTTGACATTTATAACATTTAACCTCACTAGATCTTTGGGGTGTGCTTTGAGCTGACTTCTGAACATTTGGTGGTGTTCTTTCTACCGGCTTGGGTGTAGCATTGCCTCCAAAAGGCTTGTTCTTCATAGCTGGATTAGATGGAGGCTGTCGGTTGTTCCTTTGCCAAGGAGATTGACGAGGCGTAAGTCATCCTTTTTGCTTTATGTGACGCTCTATTTGAATAGCATTATGTAACATCTTTATCAAATCATAGGATTTTTGAAAACCTATCTTGTATGCCAATGCGGGAGTCATTCCTGCCAAGAACCTAGCCATTGTTGTTTCGGGTTACTCCACAATATGTGCCTTTATCATGAGTAACTGCATTTTCTTGAAATAATCATCAACGGATCGGTTTCCTTGGGTAAAGGTTTGAACTTGCATCCGCAATTCATTAGCGAAATAAGATGGCACAAATCGCCTCCTCAAAATTGATTGCATCTCTCTCCAAGTTCTGATCGGGCGCTCCCCATTGAGCTGTCTATCCTTCACCAATTGAGTCCACCAATGAGCTGCATAATCCTTAAAATGTATAGTCACCATGCGCATTTTCTTATCTTCAGAATAAGAGTGTCCAGCAAAGATTTTCTCCACTGTATAAACCCAATCAAGAAATATGTCAGGATCCGAAGTGCCATGAAATTTTGGGAAATCCAATTTAACTGAAGCCACATCAAACTCAGATTTGCCCCGGCTCTTTGATTGTTCAGATTCTATGAACTCCTCTCCATCAAAATCAGCCTCATCAAATTCATCTTCAAGTTTCTTTGAATTTGATTTCTTCTTAGAAGCAGAATGTTGAGCTTATGTCAGATTGTATAATTGGGTTGACATCCTCTGCAACATGCTAAAGAGTGTATTAATCTGAAGCTGTTGTTCAGTTTGAATCTTTGAGCTTTGTTGTTCAGATTGATTCTTTGAAATTTCCTCCGCCATTTTAATATACCTGCAAGTTAGCTAAACAACACAAGAAACAATAATAATTAAGGCTTCTCACGGGTTCTCGCTTTAGATTTGGTCGGTTCACTTCACTCTTTTAATATGGTTATTCTCGTATATAATTACTCTCCCTAATCTACTCTCCAAATTTGGGGTCTCTCGTAGTCTGCTTTGCAAATTCTAAATTCTTAAACCGCCTATCAATAATTCAACTCAAATACCACACAAATCAAGTAAGGAATTGAGGAAAGAATTATGAAGAATTGCAAATTTAGAACACGTTAAGGCACAATTTTGGACAAATTAGCAAGAAAAGAAACAGATACACCAAGAATTAAGGTCGAATATCAAGAACAGATTTCAACAGTGATTGTATAACAAGAATTTCATTTTCAGATTTTGCTGCAATATATATATTTTTTCACGTAATATTTTTTTTTTCACGTATTTTTTTTGACGAATTTCTCTTCTCTATTTTTTTTGAATATCAGCAAGAGAATTCAATCACTCAATATTTAGCAGCAGGAAATTCAATCCAATTTTCACAAACTCAATGACAAATTGAAAGTTTACGAGATGGAAGATTTAACCTGAAATTTTCAAGCAACCAGAAATTCTCTGATACCACTTGATAAGGTTCTTGTTGATTTGATCCACCTTTGGGCGGATTTGACAACCTTATTGATCCACATGACAGGTCTAGCTTAGAAAATTTCACCAACAACACAAAAGATTGAACACAAAGAAAAATTCAAGAAAGAACGGATTAGAACAAACAATAGAAGCAAGAATCAAAGAAAGACAAAGAAAGATATGGAGCGCGATTCAATGGAAACTTGTCCAAAGCCCCAACGCTATTACAAAACCAATTTGACTCAGGCAGCACCTAAATCAAATCAGATTTGGCTGTTCTTAAACTTAGAACAAAAGCAAGACTATTGGCTTAATCTCACTTTAGGGTTTAGAAAACAAAAGCTCAAACTTAGCTTAAGGTCTCTAAGGGTTTGGGGTCAAATTTTGCTCTGCAAAATTATGAACTTTCAATAACAAAAATCAACTACTTAATTCGTGGGTTTACAAGCCTTTAAATAGGCACAAAGACTTGCCAACAAAGTAAACCCTATTTTCCTAAAAATAGTTTCCTAATTGGAATAAACTTCCCTAAAATAGAATTAACACATGCTTCAATCATGCAAGACCTTTAGCCATGTGAAAACACTATATTCAACATATCAATGTTCATGCAAGAACATTAGATCACGTTCCTTATCGAAAAGATCAAACAAAAATGATTAAAATCAAAACCTAAAAATTGTAACAATTCCCAACGTCGCGCGACGTGGGAGTGCGGACGTCGCGACGTAGAAGATCGCGCGTCGCAACGTGCAGAAATCTTGACGTGAATTAAAATTAGAATTTTAATTCCAATTTTTCAAACCTCAAACTTCCAGAGAGTTACGTCGCAATGTGGAGGGCGGTGGACGTCGCGATGTAGAAGATCGCGCGTCGCGACGTGCGGAAATCTTGATGTGAATTAAAATTGGATTTTTAATTCCAATTTTTCGAACCTCAAACTTCCAGAGAGATACGTCGCGCGATGTGGAGGGTGGTGGACGTCGCGACGTCGCACGTGGCGACTTGGAGCTGTGGACGTCGCGACGTAGAGGCACGATTATACAACTCTTGTCCAATCTTGCTTTCCAACGAAGTTTCTCCACGTAATGTCAAAACTACGAGGTTCCAAGGCTTAAAATCAGTCGTCACTTTATTGAAACCTTGTTCCAACAACTTGTATGCATCGTCCATCACTTCCATGATCAAACCATTAAGAGCCAACTGAACTTCTTGGTTTTAGCTCGAGTCATTGGTCCACCAATTCCACGTAATGGGTCAATGGAATGTTGTTCACCATCAAGTGCGTCTGGATTCCTATCATGATGGACAGTGGGTATGTGTGGTTTGCTACTTATTGGCTAACCACTATTTTGGACATTAGAGCCCCCTTTTCTCTAGAGGCATTTGATAATATACAAGGCGTTATCACGCTGCGAACACACAATCCAGAATCACAAAGGAAAAGAGATTTCATTTCAAGGTGGAATAACTTGACAAAGAAATAGGCATCTGGTGGAGCTATTGGGTTGAGTTCTTTTGCATTATATGCCTATGACACTGTTTCGCTCCTTGCTCGCGCCATCGATGCATTTTTTGACTAGGGTGGAAACCTGTCATTTTCCAATTATTCAAGATTGAGTGAAATGAGTGGAGGGAGCTTGAATCTGAATGCTATGAGTATCTTCAATGGACGTAACTTACTGATAGTATTTTACATGTCAATATGACGGGGGTAATAGGACCATATAGTTTCACTTCAGATAGGAACCTTATTGGCCCTGCATTCGATGTCATTAATGTGATTGAAACTGGACTGAGGAGAATTGGTTTTTGGTCAAATTATTCTGGCTTGTCAATTATTTCACCAGAAACACTTTATACCAAGCCACCAAATAGTTCCAGCTCAAATCAACAACTGTATAGTGCGGCCTGGCCTAGACAAACTACTAAAAGACCTTATGGCTGGGTTTTTCCACACAATGGGAGGCAGTTGAGGATTGGTGTTCCTAACCGAGCAAGTTTTCGTCAATTTGTTGTAGATGTACTAGGCACTGATATGTTTAAAGGATTCTGTATTGATGTTTTTACTGCGGCGCTGAACTTTTTGCCTTATGGTGTCCCATATAAGGTCATACTAAACCAAGTAACACAGAGCTTGTGAGATTGATCACACGTGGGGTAAATTTTGAAAGTTTCTATAACAAACATTCAATCTTTGATGAAATCTCCATTTCATGGTACAAGCTGTAATTTTTTCTTCCAAACAGGTTTATGATGCAGCTGTTGGTGACATTGCAATCACCACCAACCGTACAAGAATGGTGGATTTTACTCAACCATATATTCAGTCCGGTCTTGTTGTAGTAGCTCGAGTGACCAAGTCGAATTCTAATGCTTGGGCCTTTCGTAGGCCATTTACTCCTCAAATGTGGGATGTCACGGCAATGCTTTTTCTCATTTTGGGAGCAGTTGTTTGGATCTTGGAGCACAGGTTGGGTTGTAAAATTGAGGCCCCTCCTGGTGCATTTGATTAACTACTTTGCCCGTGGCAGGTTAAAACTAGGGTCGTGTTTATAATTTCAGATATGATTGTTGTTTCACCTTTGTAGATGCACTCTACTTGCATTGGATCATGACTCTATATGCGTTGGATCATTATGTTGGGAAAATGGGTGGACTGCATGGTTGATCAGGTCTACTTGATGAAATTTTTGACATTTACAAGCTGTATGCAGATTACACTCGAGGATTACGATAGACAATTGGGACACAGTGAGTTTGTAGATTTTCTAGAATTTAAATACGTGAACATCAACATAATGGTTAGGATTTGTATTTCGTAATTTCAGCTGATCACAAATTGAAGAAGGTGTCCAGCAAATCCTAGATGCTTGTTCTTTGCCAAATAAGCTGATATCTGTGTTTGTGGTGATATCTGTGTTTGTAGATTAATGCTTATGCATCTCTTTGCTAACAAAGCTTATTGAAGCTCTATCTTGCATCATAGTTCCTTATGGTTTGCTATCCTCTTTAGTTAGAGAGGATTATAGTTGTGCCCTTTAAAAAATAATGCATCCACATAGTTGAGTTTAATAATTAATATTTTTGACACAGCAAAGATGGCGGGTATCAACCTGTGCCTTGCACAGGCTCTCTACCTAGTATATATATAACAGGGAAGTTTTTGGTATTTACCCAAATGTGGATTTATTTTTGTGAAGACAATCAAACCAAATTTGTTAAATGTCTTAACAAATCAACAATCAAAGGGCAGGCACCTAAGGCTAAGAGTTGATTCACTTATATCACACCATCTTACTGAGACTTGACTACATTGCAATGCAATCATGTTCTTGCTTTCTAAATTGCCCATGCAATTTGCTTACAATCAGCAAGCATATTATCATCTATTTCCCGCATATTGGCCACTTGTCTGGTAATTTCAAGTAGGGAGTGGAATCACAATTGATTGAAGAATGTTGCATTTACTTGATCTCCCAGCAAAACTTGATCATAGTACATTTCAAATTTCTTTTTGTTTCCGTTCCTTTTTCATGTTGAATTTTATATATCACTCGGATCATAATAATTTCGAACTCAATTTGATAGCAAATGAAAATGAAAGTTTTTCGGAACTAAGTATCTGGACTAGCAACTAGCAAATGACGCCACTAAATATCACAATTGAAACAATCAACAAAGATCTGAACCAAAATAGCAGCAAAATTATGCAGATTAACGAAATCAGACAAAAACTTAACTAAATCAAACTCACTCTCAAGTTTTGCTATGCTCCGATTCCACAAGCTTCGATTCCTCGATACTCCACAGGCTCCGATTCTGCTGTCATTGCTTCTTCCACTCTGAGCTACGATTATGTCACCAAATGAGTGATTTTCTGCAAGATGATAACGAAAGTGTTGTGATTTTCTGCGGATGAGGGATTAGGGCTCGATGAAATCAGATTGGGAGAGTGTGAGGAGGGAGGCGATCGTGAGTGTGTGAGAAAAAGACAGATTAAATTTTGCTTAAAAAAAAAGACAGAGAAAGAATCGGAGTGTTGGGATGAGTTTTGTATTACTAACTTACTTTATAATTAAGGCCCGATTTTATTCTTTAAATGTTTTTTTCCTTTTTTTCCGCAAAAGGGACACAATTTATTTTGCCAAATGAAATCCGCTTGGACGTGGTGTTTTTTGGTTTTATTTATGAAATGATTTTATTGGGATTTGTTATTAGAAAGGAATATTTATAAAATGATTAGATGTGTTTGGAAAGATAAATTTGGTTAATTTATTGAAGATTGTGTATAGAAAAAATTATTAATATATATATATGTAATGATTATTTTATATATTATTATATAATTAATTTTTAAAAGATGTGGGACCCACTCATTGATACATGCAGCAACAATGAAGTAAAAAACGGTAAAAAAAAAATAGTAGCGGTCAAAAAGAGGCCGCTGCAAAATCTCTCACAATGTTGTTGTCTTTTGAAGCTTGACTCTGACATTGTCACACGTGATTCATTTTTCCATTCAGTGATGAAACCTTATTTTAATAATATGCAAAGATAATTTTACTGTTTACATCTTTTACAATCCTAATTGTAGTTCATTGAGAAATGATCTGCCAAATGCAATTTATTTTACTTTTACAAATAGATAGAAAAAGTGGCTGTCCAAACGGAGCCTAAACAATTTAGAGATAAAATACTTAAAATTAAGTACGTACCTAGCTAGAAACAAATACAATGAAATTAAACAAACGGTCTATTAATTAGTTTTAATAATTATGATTCGGAACAAGTATTTCGTAACTTAATTAGTTTTTCTTTTCTTGATGAAGCAATGCTTGAAAACTTCTTTAATATTGACATTTTTTTTCATATCAATATTGAACAAAGAACCACTATAAAACTTGAGGAAATGAATTCAACATTTTTGTTTTATAAGTTAAACTTGACTAAAATGAATACAAAGATTTGATTTTAAGACTTTTTGTTAGATGTATAAAATATTCTGTGTTGACAATGGTACTTTTAAATTTCCACAAATGTATTAATATTTTTACTTTTTTTTTATATAATACTATTTTTGTTTGTTTTTCATAATACTATTTTTTAAAAAATAAAAAATTATTAACTCAAATTAAAAAAGAAAGAGAAAGACCAAAAAAGAATTTAAAAAAGATATAAAAAAAGATTTGTTACATTTAAATATAAATGAAAAATGAGGTTGAACCCTTGTAGTACTATCTTTGTTTACATTATTAATATCCTTGTTTTATTGAAATAAAAAAAAAGATAGCACTAAAAAATGTTTAAAGATAATAATATCAACATAAAAAATATATTGGCAACAAAATAAGTTTCTTGGAATTGAGAAATGCTCTAGATTCTAATTGATTTATAACTCCAACTATAAAAGTATATGATATTACACCATTCAAACCTCAACTGACTACGTGCGAATTGAGGAGATTAGAGTAATAATGATTTCAAAACCCAAAAAAAAGGAAAAAAAAGTGGTAGTAATGAAAAATATATTAACAATAAATCGAACTTTGACAAAAATTCCAATGGTAAAAGTTAATCAAATAAAATAGTTTAATAAATTCTAATTGTTTTTATTTAGTATTAAAGCTTTTTTTTTCTTTTTTTCATATATAGAAAATATACTATGTATTTTTACAATTATATAATCAATACAAATTAAATATAAAAATAGGTAATTAAAAAAATTAGAATTTATTAAACTAGATCAAATTCATTTTGCAACTTTTAATAATAGTTCAAAATTTTCTATTGTAAATTTTTGTCAAAAATATTAATTCTATTGCTAGACTATTGCTGGACAATCAATAGTGACTAGAATTATTGTAGTAAAAAAAGCTTGTATATACACAATAACTAGTTAAAATGTTGTCAGCATGTGTTTGACGACATTTGTCGTCAATACGTCTAGTGTGTTTTTGACGAAATTTGCCGTCAGTACGTCTTTGGCGACATTTGTCGTCAGTACGTCTAGTGTGTTTTTGATGACATTTGTCGTCAGTACGCCTTGACGATATTTGTTGCCAGTGGGTTATTGACGACATTTGTCGTCAGTACGTCGTTGACGACATTTGTCATCACTACTAATCAAACAATTCTCACTAATGACGCAAAAACATGTCGTCAAATAGCTTGCTAAAGAAAAATTCCAACGGCACATGATATAGACACTTATTGATGACTTAAAATGTCGTCACTAACTCTTTGACGACATATGTCGTCACTAATACTCGAAAACAGTGACCATAGCACTTGTTGTCACAATTGTGAGTCAATAATGAGTGCCAACATGGGACCAACTATACAAACTATTATTGACGGTTTTTAATGTAGTCAATAGTTATTGTCACTATTTCTCACATACTAAATTTTTATTTACGACATTCTATATTTGGTCACTGAATTTGTGTAGGTCATGATCCAATTATGACAACATTTATTTTGGTGATTAATTATTGCCTTCACTCACAAGTTTTTTTTGTCGTCACTAGACTTTTCGTCACTAAAAGTCATTTTTCTTGTAGTGATATAGATAGTGAAAATCAAGAATTAATATGTATAATTGCACGAGGCTGATAATCTGAATTTTGTACACAAAATTTTTTTAAAAAATCTAATATTGAAACATAGAAATGTGCAGATTGGATGATCAACTGAAGTTACAAGAGAAATTAAGTTAATAAAAACATCACCTATATATAACCTGAACTTGAATTAAATAGAAAGAGAGAGAGAGAGAGAGAGAGAGAGAGAGAGAGAGAGATTGAAGGAATATGAGAGTTTTGTTATGTGTGTTGGTGTGTGATGAAAATAAAATAAAGAGGAAAATGAATAAAAAGGTAGAAGAGGGAGGGAGGAGATGATATATAGTTAAACTGATTTTGATCATAAAAAAAACACGCACGAACACACAGTGGATGAAAGAAATTAAAGCTGTTTGGGGGAGTGAGAGACTCACTAAAAGTCAAGAAAACAGTGCCGAGAAATTTGTTCTTGGTTGAAAAAGGAAATACAACAATCAGTAATCTGATTCACAAAACTCAAACCCTATATAACTTTTTTCATTATTTTTCTTTTATTTTTCTTACGTGGGAATATTATCTTTAATTATTTATGCAAGATATTTCATTATTAATATGTTTCAATGGATGTAACATTAGCCTATACAGAAATAGATGACTGACATTCATATATATATGTGTGTGTGTGTCCGCGCGCGTGTGCGTGTCTACAAATTAATGTGCAATATAATAATTAAATCAAGCAATAATTTGAGAAACTAGATATATCATTGTGAAGTAAAATGCATATATACTGAAATCCACTTTTTGAATAATTAAGAGTGTTTTTTGGGAGATTACCATTTGATCAACTCTATATAGATAATGAAAATTAAGAATTAATATATATAACTGCATGAGGCCGATAACCTGAAGTTTGCACACAAAATAAAAAAAAAAATGAATGTAGAATTTCAATTGAATGTGCAGATTTAATGATCAACTGAACTAACATGAGAAATTAAGTAAATCAAAACATCACCTGTAAATAAATTGAACTTGAATTAAAGAGAGAGAGAGAGAGACATTGAGCGAATTTGAGTTTTTTTATATGTGTTTGTGTATGATAAAAATAAAATGAAAAGGAAAATAAATGAAAAGGTAAAAGAGGTAGGGAGAAGATGATATATAGTTAAACTGTTTCTTATCAGCAAAAAAACATGCACGCACACAACAGAAAGAAATTAAAGTTATTTGGGGGGAGTGAGAGCCTCGCTAAAAGTCACTAAATCCTATATAATTTCTTTCTTTTGTTTCCTTTTATTTTTCTTACGTGGGAATATTATGTTTAATTATTTATGCAGGATATTCCATTATTATTCTGTGATAAATGTAATTTTAGTCCATACAGAAAAAGAGGACTGACATTCATATATGTACGTGTCTCTACAAATTAATGTGCAATACAATAATTAAATCAAGCAATAATTTGGCAAAGTAGATATATCATTGTGAAGTAAAATGCTTAGATATTGAAATTCACTTTTGAATAATTAAGTTTTTTTTTTGAGATTGTCACTTGAAAAACTCTATATATAGATAATGAAAATTAAGAATTACTATATACAACTACATGAGGCTGATAACCTGAAGTTTGCACATAAAATTGGAAAAAAAATCTAACACTAAAAAGTAGAATTTCAATTGAATATGGAGATTGGATGATCAACTGAAATAACAAGAGAAATTAAATAAATCAAAACATCACCTGTATATAAAATGAACTTGAATTAAATAGAGAGTGAGAAAGAGAGAGAGAGAGATTGAGCGAATGTGAGAGTTTTATTATGTGTGTTTGTGTATGATGAAAGTAAAACCAAGAGAAAAAGGAAAGAAAAGGTAGAAGAGTGAGGGAGGGGATAATATATAGCTGTTTCTGATTAGTGAAAAAACACGCATGCACACACAAGAAAGAAAGAAATTAAAGTTGTTTGGGAGAGAGTGTTGAATGAATTTCAAGTAAATCTAAATCACTGTACCCACAATCACATGTAACTAAAGAATCACATACCTCAGCTTCCTCTTGGGCTTCATCAACAGGATGCAATTGTTGATCTTGCTGAAGGATCTTTTATTTTTCTTCATGGATTTGACTTCGGAACATGAAATCTATTTTTCAGAATTTGTTTTGTCTTTTTCAGCTCTTCTTTCTCTTTTTTGATAGCTCATTTCAAATTTTTCTTTATTTCTTGTTCGTCCAATTTCATAGCACTTACATCAGCATAAATCTCTGAATTTTTAGCCTCAAAATTTTTCATTTTTCTTTCTTTTCTCTAATCCCTTCTTTAAAATCTTGGTAATCCGAGAATTTACAAATTTTTTTTTTTGTTATTTTCCAATTCTTCACTTCACAAATTCAACTGAGAAGTGCATGTTATGATAAGACGAAATATATTCACCTTATATATGGTATTTCACTTATACTTTGTACCATCTTTTTTTCTATTTAATGTGTTTTAGTGAGTTTGAGAATGGAGGCTAAAATAAGAGGAAAAGATTGAGAAAGATCAAGAAAGAGTCGATTTAGGTCTAAAAGTGTCTTGCATCGCAAAGAAGTTGGCTACGTGTTTCACAAGTTGTTCAAGGTGTTAATTCCAATTTTTGAAGATCAATCCTATGTATTAAGACCTTATATAGAGTGAAAAATAAGTGCCAAGTCAATCCCATAAAGGCTCGAGACTCCAAGGAGGGTTAACATCGTGAAACACGTCAAAAGGCGATGACGTACAAATGCTGAGAAAATCGGCCAGGCTTTAGTATTTCTTCCATATCTCTCTCAATTTATATCCCTATGGGGCGATTCAAGCGACATTGGAAAGCAAAGAGATAGAGTTAAAAATGTTATGTTTTACATTTTCCCAAATTCTTCCGGGATTATACAGAAATATGGCCAAGAAGCTGGACGTTGCGACATAGAGAGCCCGAAATCGAGACATTTTGAAACTGAACAGAGTGAAAATTTTCCTTTTTTCAGTTTTTGATGTTTTTAACATGTCCTTTTAGTTTGGGTTGTTTCTTAACTTGTTCCTTACAAGTTAAGGCCCAAAAATGTTCCATCTTATCAATATTTGATAGGGTTTCAAGTTGTTTCCTATATAAAGCCATCTATTATGTAATTTTCAAAGGAGGAGAATAGATGAGACATAATTTAGAATAGATTAGGGTTTCTTTCTCTCTTTTTAGGGTTTCTTTTGTTCTTCTTTTATAGAAGGAGATACTTGAGATATCTCAAGTGCTTTGATCATTGTCTTGCATAGAGAACATCAATCTCTGGAAAGGAGCTATACTCTTGTTCTTAATTATTCAAAGGAGACTTCTTTATTGTTCTTCAATTAAGGTGTTTTCTTTCCTTTTAAAGTTTATGGTTTCTTTATTGTTCTTTAATTATTCTATTGATGTTTGATCTAGCCATGTTAGGTTAGACTTGTTGTGCTCTTGAGGTTTGACATGAGTTTTTGTGCTTAAAAGATTGGTTAGGGTTTATTGATTAGGATGTTCATGTTGAGTTTTACTTGCTATAATCTTGATGGATTATGCATGATAATTGGTCACTTTTATGTATGATAAATATGCTTGATTGTATGCAGTAAATTATTAGGGATAATTTACTATAATCTTGCCTCTCACCACATAAGGGTACTATAGTAGATTGTTTGGAAACTCTTGTGTGTTTGTTGGAAATTTGTTAGTCTTATTTTCCCTTTACTCTTGCTTCTCACCACATAGGGGGAGTTTGGGTGGATAAGGGTTGCATTAGCGTGACTTGATTCGGCGTTGTCTCTCACCACATAGCAGCGGTTGAATGTCGGTAGTTAACAAGAGATTTCAGGTTAATTAGTGAAGTAAACCTTGTCTCTCACCACATAGGGGGGTTTAGTTAATCAATTAATATCCGATAGGTAGACACCTTTATCATCCATTGTCTCTCACCACATAGGAGGGGGTGCGATGGAATTTCATGAACAGTGTGGGTGCTCGCATAGAGATCTTAACGATGAGTGATTGTTTACCCTTAATTATAATATTTCCATGATATTAAATTTCTACCCAATTATTTTTGAAACCCTAGTCATTGTCCTCAAGAGTACTTTACACTCTATTGCATTACTTGGTCATTAGCTTTTGAGTGGTTTTAATTGTCTAATATCTCTTCTCTCTTTTATTTCATTATTTACTAGTTTAAATATTTAGTTAAATTATCTCTTATTTGTTTGATGGTTCACTACTTCACACAATTACACTTAATTTTAGTTCTCTCCTTCCTTGTGGGATCGACTCCTACTCCTCACTTGCTATACACATCGGTGTCCTGATGCACTTTAAAGCCGTGAGAAATTAGGGTTTTATAATATATTTGATCCAGTTAAACTATAGTTATTAAGACTTAATTTATCATAGTTTTTACCAAACATTATGTTCTATTTCTCCATTTCAATGGCTTCTCTTACTTTTTTCCCTCCTCATTCATTGCATTTAGTGATTTGTTCCTCAAAACTTAAAACTAAGTTCTCCAAATTCGAAATCATCTCATTTTTTTGGTCAGCAGAACTTTTCTTTAACCACTCTTCAAAACTCGTTTCTTCATCTAAGTCTTTAAGTAGAGATTCAGAAGGGTTTAAATGGAGCTAAACAAAATCCATTTCATCCCCATAAATAAAGCCATCATCAATATTGGAACTAGAACCTTCAATTCGGTGCTCATCTTCAACATTGTTTGGTGATACATGATCAATTGTTTCACCTTCTTTCCTTCCCACATCAACTTTGGAGTTGAATTTGTGAGGATTAGATTTTTCTCTTTTCTTTTGTTGTTATTTCTTGCTCTTGCCTTTCTTATTATTAGCCATTTATTGAGATTAAACTACAAAAGTAGTTTCGCCAATATATATATTGCAAATGGAATTCAGAAAAAGAAATAATTCATAATTACATATGTATGGACTTAATTAGTACATAAAATAAATGAAATAATAGTAACATAAAAATGGTAAGGGTTTCAAAAATGTATGGACTTAATTAGTTCATCTAATTAATTATTTCTAATGCTATGATTTATTTTGTTTCTAAAAAATTTAAAAATATTAAATTAAAAGTTAAAAAGATTGCAGCATGAAAAATTAAAAATTTAATAACTAATGATATTATTAAGAAAATATACATCAAAATATTAACATGTAATATAAAAAAATAGTAGAAAAAAATGGTACAAAATATTATATGGCCATATATATATATATAATAGTTGTGGACATTAATTAGTGAAGGCAGAGAGGGCAAAAACTTCCCCAATTAAAATTTATGACATTTTTTCTTCCTCTTTTGTTTAAATACCTTGAAAATTTATGTCTTATCGCAACTCATAAAATTTAACTATAAAATTACTTATTAGTAGTCAAACTAATGTATATTAATTCAGAGATAAAGAGAAATTTAAAAAATAAATGTCAAACAATGAACAATTTAAAATTTACATGCACTAATTAATCAATTTTCTGATAATTATATAAATTCAGCAATAAATTACAAATTAATGTGCAATATAACAATTAACTCAATAAAAAATTTGGCAAACTAGAGATGTCATTGTGAAGTAAAATGCATATATACTGAAATCCATTTTCTGAATAATTAAGACTATTTTTGTGAGATTACCCCTTGAAAAACTCTATATGTACAACAGTCAAAATCAAGAATTAATATATAAATAAATATATATATATATATATATATATATATAACTGCACGAGGCCGATAACCTTAATTTTGCACACAAAATTAAAACAAATCTAAAATTGAAACTTAGAATTTCAATTGAATATGCAGATTGGATAAGCAACTGAAATAATAAAAGAGATGAAGTAAATCGATCAAAACATCACATGTATATAAACTAAACTTCAGTTAAACACATAGGGAGAGAGAGATAGAGAGATAGAGAGAGCGAATGTGAGAATTTTGTTATGTGTGTTTGTGTGTTGAAAATAAAAAGAAGAGGAAAGTGTGAATAAAATGTAGAAGAGAGAGAGTGTGTCTATTTCTAATCTGAAAAACACACATAGGAAAAAATATATTGAAACTGTCTTGGGGAAAGTGAAACAGGCTTACTAAAAGTCAAGAAAACCCACCTCATTGGATTTGCTTTTTGATTGAAATGGAAATGAAATAATTAGTGATCGGATTCACAAAATTTAATTACATCTTAACAAATTAATAATTAATAACATACTTTTACTTTTTTTTTTTGTAAAACAAAATATTATTGGATGTGCAATCTTTGGAAATTCAAGTTTTTGAATAAGGAAAAATGCGAAACAGTACTTTTCCATAATTATTTTTGGAAAACAACAATAGCAATAACTTAAATTTTATGAAATAATTTGTTTGGTCCTTCATATTTAAAACGAGACAAAACAGTCCGTCAGTTCAAAAGTGTCAATATTTAGTTCCTCATTATAGATATGTGAAAAAAATTGTTAAATATAGTCATGTGTTCATAACATGACCCTTTTTTTGGGAAACAAATGAAGCACAACGTTTAAATATTTTCTCTATTTTCCTTGTCTATTAATTCATTTTTCTATTTAATCCTTGTCACAACCACTAAAATAGTCGCTTCCACCTTCTCTCTCTCTCCTCCATCTCTAAGTCATGTCATTTGGGAAGATTGAGGAAAGGATGGTGAGTAAACAATTTGAGGAGGTGGAGATGAAGGAGGAGAATGTGTAGGCGCTATAGATAGGGCTAAGATCGAGCCAAGTTGAGCTTGAGCTTGACTCGCTTATTTTTCTCTAGGCTCGATATCGACCTTGGTTCGAGCCTACAACTCGAGCTCGAGCTCGACTCGTTTAGTCTTTTAGATTTTATTTGAGCTCGATCTTTAGCCCGAGCTCGATTTCAGTTTTAATTGTTTTTATCACTTTTACTTTTTTTCCTTTTTGCACCAATAAAATTTTTCAATAATGATACAATAACTTATAAAATATTTTGATAATAGCCAAACAATCTATTAGTTATATTCAAACATAAATAAAATAAACTAAAACATACATTATTTAAAGAAACAAATCAACTAAAAAAATATTAATTTTAATATTTTTTTCTACAAATGTATAATTTATTATCATAAATTCTGACTAAAATAAATCATCAATTCAAACACCCATAAAATGTTAGCTTCATATAACAATTCAAATACTACTATAGTGTGATTTGTGTGTTAAAATATATGTAAACCTAATTATTTCAATTTTTTAGTATATAAGCTCAATATATATTATATAATTAATATTTTAATCGAGTTTTTAACGAGTTTTAATCGAGTTATGAATGAGCTTTTTAACGAGCTATTCATGAACATAAACGAGCCTTCACCAATGTGTTCATTTATTAATCGAACCTAAAATCTTTTTCGTGTTCCTCTATTTATTAAATAAATGAGCTTGAGCTGAGCTTTAATCGAGCCGACCGCGAGTTTGTTTGTAAACGTTCATGTTCGTTTTCAATCCAAGCTATAGAGGTGGTTGTGATATGAGTTAAATAGAGAATGGTATTAAAAGATAAGAAAAATATAAAAAGGGGTTAAAAATTGTGTTTCTTTTTTTGTCCTTAAAATATCATGTGATAGTCACATGACTGCATTCTAGGATTTGTTGAACAGATTTGTAATGAGAGACTAAATATTGACACTTTTTGAAATGTGAGGGACTTTTTTTTGTCTTGTTTTAGATGTGATGAACGAAACAAATTATTTCATGAATGGTAAGGTTTGTAGTTATTTTTCCAATTTTTTTAATTTTTTTCATTACTTACTTTTAAAATAATACAATTTGGTCACTCATATCAATATTTCCTTCTAAATTGGTTGTTTTATCTAATTCTGTCTACTTATTCAACAAACAAAATATGTATGTATTATAATGGTTGGACGATAAGCACTAAAATAATTTATGTTAAAAAATTAGATAAAATCTGATTGGAAGATGAATTTGATATAATTTTTAAATGTGAAATAATCAAATTGTATGATTTTAAATGTTAATGATGAAAAAATATTTTCTAACAAATATAAAGAATAATTTTTACAAATTTTCCATTTTAATAACAATCGACTAAAATTTCATTTTGCCACATTATGTATTTCTTTGTACAAGACATGAATGAAATTATCTATAGAAATAACAAAACTGATATGTTAAAAATTTTAAATTAACAAAAGGTATAATCTTACAAGATGAGGTTAAATCCTATATTTTTTCTTTTTTTTTCTTTTACTTGTATTTTTCTTAAATTAGAATATTATATTTAATTATTTATGCAAGATATTTCATTATTAATCTTTTACGATGGATCTAAGTTTAGCTCATACAAAAAGAGATGACTGCCATTAGTTGGACATACTAAGGTTGATGTCTTTCAATGTTGGGCATACTAAGGTTGATATCTTTCAGTGTTGGTGTCAAAATTTGCATGTCAAGACATAGACCAATAATTGTGTGAACACTTAAATGCCTTCCATTTCCTTTGTCTTGTCTCTAGTGAGTAGTTGTTATTTTCTATTTTTTAAGTCATATAAAATTTAGAGTTAATTATAAAAAAAATCCTTAAACTATAACTCGATTGTAAAATATTTCTTAACTTTTAATTTTAACACTTTACCACCTGTCACATTTAACTTTTGCAATATATATACTACATTTGATAAAATCTATATTGTAAAAAAATAGAATCAACCCTTATAAATGTTAGTTATTCAAAGTACACTTATTTGATTGTTTTATTTTTTAATGTTAAAACTTTCTCTACAAAAATTAACAGAAGTTTTAGGAGAGAAATAAAGACTTTTTGAGAGAGAAAGAGTTTTAACACTAGAAAAAAGTTATTCAATTAAATCAAGTTATGAAAAATAAAAACAACCAAATATGGGATTTCCACTATAACTATGCGGAAACGCTGAGAGTTTTATTTTTAATGTATAAAATAATACAAATAAACAACAAAAATATCCCTTTATGTTATCCCCAACACCCAAGTATCCACTAGACCAAACTGGGATGCTCTTAGGAAGCACAACCGATTTGCATTGACCATCTTAAGATTGGCATTCTTTGATGTTCATAAGGTCTTGGTGGTGATGTTACTAAGGAAACCGACTGATGCGAGCATGACATCATTATCATCATGCCTATCCTTTTGTGAGATAAAATTAGTAATTGAGAATCGATTCTGTAAATGCACAAGGTATTTATTCATTAATCTTAATGGTAATTATTAATCTTTATATTTTTAATAAAAAGATAAGTGACACGTTTAAATGTCACATCAGATTCATTGAACTCCAATAGTCACTTAACTTCAAGGTAAGTATTGTTTTGATTCCTAATCTTGAAAATTGTAATACATGTTAAGAATAATATTCCACATCAGTATGCTAAGTGCTCATAAACAAATTAATAAGATTCTTGGCCTACTCTATTCATTGTCAATTGGTTTTGAGTTGGATGTACAAGGATTATGTAACATGGTATTAGAGATAGGTTTGGATTTGGGACACTATCAATTTAGCACTAGCATTGAGTTAGAGTCATGCTTGAAAGGGGGTGTTAAGAATAATATCCCACATCGTTATCGTAAGTGCTCATAAACTAATTAATAAGATTCTTGGGTTACTTTACTTATTGCCCATTAGTTTTGAGTTAGATACATAAAGATTATTTAACAATACAAATGATTCCCAACTTATATTTCATCTATTTCAACTCTATGTCATTCCCTCCCTTTCTCTTCTATCTTCTCATCTATTTTCCTCTTCTTTTTATTTTCATTACACACAAACAGACATAAAGAATCTCTCACATTCGCTCTATCTCTGTGTGTGTGTGTGTTTAATTCAAATTCAGTTTATATACATGTGATGTTTTAATTTACTTAATTTCTTTTATTATTTCAGTTGATTATTCAATATGCACATTCAATTGAAATTCTACGTTTCAATGTTAGATTTTTTTAAAAAATTTTGTGTGCAAAATTCATGTTATCTACCTTATGTAGTTATATGTATTAGTTCAAGTGATCAGAAAGATAAGATGACTTCCAAAATGAAACTTTTTAAAGATTATGAACCAAAATAAAATGAATACCAAATTAAGGGATGGTTGAAATAATTTACCTACAATTATTAATTTACTAAGTTTTAATTAAGTTTTGTGAATCAGATTACAACCAATTGTTTCATTTCCTTTTCAACCAAAAAGGAATTCATCAGCGGTGTTTCTTTACTTTTAGTGAATCCCTCAACCCTTGACAATTTTAATTTCTTTTTTACTCTATGTGTGTGTGTGTTTTTGCTGATAAGAAACATTTCAGCTATATATCATCGCCTCCCTCTCTCTTCTACCTTCTCATTCATTTTATACACAAACATACATAACATACTATCACATTCGTTCAATCTCGCTCTCTCTATTTTATTTAGGTTCAGTTTATACAGAGGTAATGTTTAATTTCCAAAGTTTGCAAATCCAAAAATATTTTTGTTTTACATAAAAAAATAAAAGTAGGTTATTAATTATTAATTTGGTGAGTTGTAATTAAGTTTTGTGAATCAGATTATCGATTGTTTCATTTCTTCGTCAACTAAAATGTAACTTCTCGACGGTATTTTTTGGCTTTTACTTGATCTCTCACTCCCCACGAAAGCTTTAATTTATTTCCTCCTTTGTGTGTGTGATTTTGCTGTACTAGAAACAATATCATCCCCTCCCTCTCTCTTCTAGCTTCTCATCTATTGTTCTCTTTGTTTTATTTTCATCATATACAAACACGCATAAGAAAACTCTCACAATCTCTGAATCTCTCTCTCTCTCTGTTTAATTCAAGTTCAACTTATTTTAGTGAATCCCCCATGCCCAAGACAACTTTAATTTCTTTCTTCCTCTATGTGCGTGCGTGCTTTGTCTTATAAGAAACATTTCAGCTATCTATCCTTGCCTTCCTCTCTCTTCTACCTTCTCATTTATTTTCATCTTTGTTTTATTTTCATCATACACAAACACATATAACATACTCTCACATTCGCTCAATCTCGCTCACTCTGTTTTATTCAAGTTCAGTGTATACATAGGTAATGTTTTAATTTCCAAAGTTTGCACATCCAATTATATTTTCTTTTTTAGAAAAAATAAAAGTAGGTTATTAATTATTAATTTGGTGAGTTGTAATTAAGTTTTGTGAATCAGATTACCGATTGTTTCATTTCTTCTTCAACTAAAATGTAACTTCTCGTTGATGTTTTTTGGCTTTTACTTGATCTCTCACCCCCCACGAAAGTTTTAATTTATTTCCTTTTGTGTGTGTGTGTTTTTGCTGTACCAGAAATAGTATTATCCCCTCCCTTTCTCTTCTACCTTCTCAGTCATTTTACTCTTCGTTTTATTTTCATCATATACAAACACAGATAAGAAAACTCTCACAATCATTGAATCTCTCTCTCTCTCTCTCACTGTTTAATTCAAGTCCGGCTTATATATAGGTGATGTTTTAATTTGCTTAATTTCTTTTATTATTTTAGTTAATCATCTAATCTGCATATTTAATTGAAATTCTACGTTTCAATGTCAGTTTTTTAAAAAATTTGTGTGCAAAATTCAGTTTATTTGTCTCATGCAGTTATATATATTAGTTCTGGTGATAAAAAATATGAGACGACTTCCAAAATGAAACAATTTAAAAATTAGAAACAAAAATGAAATAAACACCAAATTGAGGGAGGGTTAAAATAATTTACCCACAAATATTAATTTACTAAGTTGTAATTTTGTTTTGTGAATCAGATTACTGCAGATTGTTTCATTTCCTTTTCAACCAAAAAGCAATTCATCAGCGATATTTCTTGACTTTTAGTGAATCCCTCATCCCAGGACAACTTTAATTTCTTTCTTCCTCTATGTGCGTGCGTGTTTTTGATGATAAGAAACATTTCAACTATATATCATCGTCTCCCTCTCTTTTCTTGCCCTGTTGCAAGGTTGAAATTGAAAAGAAGAATAGGGTTTATGGAGGAAAATCTTTAGCATTAGAATTAAGTTGATCACATTAATTTGCTTTAGTTGTAGAGATCTCAATGGATGAAGCATTAGATGAAGTCTCAAGTCAATAATTAATTTGAAACTTTTGTTTATTGGATTCATTTATTGTACATCTTTTTATTGATGCCAATAATCAATGGCATTTTTATTTTTTCAGTGCAATAAGGGCTTATGATATATCATCTTTACTGTCTTGCTGAGTGTTTATATATGCATTTTAGCTTCACATTCATCTCTATGAATTTCATTCCTAGCTACATAATAGATGAGCAAAATGGCATTATGAAAACCATTTTTTTTAAAAGTGGATGACAGTGGCACTCTACCTACTCCTTGATGACTCAAACATAATTGAAGATGTAAACTATTTGGTTTACATTTCGTTGTTAGCTTAGTGCAACCATGTTAAATATGATCTAAAAAACTTTGTTAATATTAGGACACAATCCCAAGACTTCATAAACTTCATATCCTTTAACTTTGAAAATATCCTTAACTTTGGAAAGTGAGTAAAGATGATGAATATCTCTATAGTTTTTTTCTTTTTAGAGTAAATCATACATTATTAATTTAAAAGAAAATCATAGATTCATAACACAAATAGATATTGTATACTATATATTGTCGCTTAATGTTAGTAATAAATAAGAATTCATGATTATCTTAACCATGTTCTCAACCTTTGGCCTAAATCTATATTAGTCATTAAAAAAATGGAAAAAAATAGAAATTAGGATAGACTTGTGGGCATGTAAAAGCAGTCTAGAGTGTTTATTGAATTTGTAAATAACATCCATTTTAATATATACGATTTCTTTTTGTCAAAATGATAATTTGTATTGATAATAAAAAAAAAATTACATAATAGCAAAATGGCTTAGTGTATACAATCACTAAATTGATTAAAATTCGTTTTGAAGTGCTCTAAGCATCCCAAAAATCAACTGAGCATCCAGTCTCCAACAAAATAGAAATACAAAACTAATCAAGATAGAACATCAACTTCTTCCCAAAGCAACGGTCATACAATTGATGATTGCCAACAACTCCCTTCATCCATGTCAAATGTCATGCTTCACAATTTGTTCAAACAAAAACTACCCAACATCAAACTCAACAAAGTTTCCAATCTTAAACAGAAAAGCGGCAATTGACTTATTCACTCCAATACCATGAGATGTAGGCAGCCAATTTCTCATAGCAATTTTATGCAGAATTGCATATTTCACGGACAATTGAGAAGCAGGAAAATCTTTTCCTCTTGGCCATACCCGTCTGACACCCCCAGTGATATCAGTGATTATCATGCTATAGTCAGGACTAAAATCTTCCACATTAGCCCAGTGGCTACCTAGATAGGTATTAATCACATCCGGAGAAAATTTAAACAGCTTACCCCTCACATATACATGACCACCATCGGGGTGTTCAACATCTTTCACCGTAGAGTCTAGATTGCAATAAAACTCTTGTACCACTCTCCTGACATAGGGCTTAATCCCCTTAATTGTCCTCCCTAAACCTTGGCTAATCAGTTGATCAACAAGTTTTTGGCAATCTTTGAAATCACCATCATGAATATTCCTTTCATTCCAAATATTCCTCCTAGAGACTCTATTCCATAAACCAGCATTATATTCAGACTTAAAATCATCTAGATTGACAAAGAGATCAGATGACTTACTGGCAGCAACAGGCGACTTTCCCTTTAACATTGCCATTGAGCGAGTGACTCGCTGAGATTCTGAAACCGGAGTACTCTTCTGGCGCTTTGGCTTTGGGAACTGAACAGGATCTGGGTCAGAAAGACTCTGATCATCATCATCATCAGATGGGACATTCTTTCTGACATCTTCTTATTTTTCACCCCAATTCATCTGAAGAATCTTTATCCATAATTCGAAATCTCTTTCTCTGAGGCTCCACGGTAACTTTAGAAGCATCAGGTGCTTTAGGAGGTACAACACTTGTCTTAAATTGTCCACCACTTGCTTGTCCAAACCTAGTTCTCACACCGGATGGATTTACTGATTGAATGGGAGTGGCCATCTCCGCTTCTGACGACAAGTCAACCTTAAAACTTGAAGACTTCTCCTTTGAGTGAGAAGTATTACCATCTTCACTTGACGAACTTGGAGATGCAGGGGTGACAACTACATGAACTTCATCATCATCCATAGTTTCAACAACTTTCTAGCCTGAGATGAAGACTTTGATTGCGACATCCTGAGAATTTTGGATCACTTGACTTACAAAAAATCTCAGAGACTTTGATTATGTGCACACTGATGAAGACGGCTGAGAATAATTGAACACTTTGGGTAGTAGATACTCAGAAAACCAAAAACCCTTGAAATATCAAAAAGATAAATAAGTGCCGAAATTATTGCAGTCAGAGTTTACGTAACCGAGATCAACTCTTCAATTCCATATATTCAGCCGAGGAATCTCAAAAAGCCACGTGTCACTTGCGGTGCTGATAATCAAAATCCTCAAAACACGAAATCCTCAGCTATAATGCCGCCTAAAAGAGTGAGGCGGGAAACCACAAAAGACAAAACAGCTATTCTACAATATTTTTGTGTTTTCCATAATTTTTTATATTGTTATAAATACAAATACAGTACAAAAGAAAAACTTACAACACTTGAAGAACCTCTTCATAAGACACAAAGGCCTTAGGCAGACCTTAGTTCTTCAAACCTTGTTCCATCCAAAGCTTTGGTGAAAATATCACCAATTTGTTTTTCTGTCATCATATGTTCCAAAGCAACAGTTTTATCCTCCACAAGAGATCTAATAAAATGATGTCGAATATCAATGTGCTTTGTCCGAGAATGCTGAACAGGATTCTTGGAGATATTGATAGCACTCATATTATCACAGTAGAGTGTCATGACATCCTGTGTGACACCATAATCTTTCAGCATTTGCTTCATCCAGAGAAGCTGAGTACAGCAACTGCCTGCTGCAATATATTCTGCCTCAGCATTAGACAGAGAAATAGAGTTTTGCTTCTTGCTGAACCATGACACCAAATTGTTTCCCAAATAGAAACATCTGCCAGAAGTGCTCTTTCGATCATCTGAACTTCTAGCCCAGTCAGCGTCACAATAACCAACTAAGTTGGTGTTTGTATCAAAAGAATACCAGATCCCATAGTCAGCTGTTCCACTAATGTACTTGAGAATTCGTTTGACTGACACTAGGTGTGACTCGCGAGGATTTGCCTGAAACCGGGCACATAAACCGACACTGAAGTAGATATCAGGACGACTAGCAGTTAGGTACAAGAGACTGCCAATCATACTTCTGTATAGACTTGCATCAATAGGAGTTCCCTTCTCATCTTTAGATATCTTCTCATGAATTCCCATAGGTGTTCTTCTTGGACGAGTATTCTCCAATCCAAACTTCTTCAACAAATTCTTGGCATACTTACTTTGAGAGATAAAGATACCATCATTGCGTTGCTGAATTTGAAGTCCAAGAAAGTATGTAGCTCTCCAACCATACTCATCTCAAATTCCTCAGTCATTTGAGCAACAAATTCATCCACCATCTCCTGTGACACTGAGCTAAACACTATGTCATCAACATATATTTGAGCAAGTAAAAACTGACCTTTAGCACGGCGAATGAAAAGGGTTTTATCTACTCCCCCTCGCTCATATCCCTTGGCCAACAAGTACTGTGTTAGCCGGTCATACCATGCCCGAGGAACTTGTTTGAGTCCATATAAGGCCTTCTTCAATTTGTAGACAAACTCGGGATTATGAGGGTCTTCAAAACCCTTTGGTTTAGCAACATAGACTTCCTCATTAAGAAGACCATTAAGGAAAGCACTTTTCATATCCATTTGATACAATTTGAATTTCAACACACATGCAATGGCTAGCAATAATCGAATAGACTCAAGTCTAGCAACTGGAGCAAATGTCTCATCAAAATCAACTCCTTCAATTTGGGTGTATCCCTGAGCAACCAACCGAGCCTTGTTGCGAGTGATATTCCCATGCTCATCACTCTTGTTCTTGTATATCCACTTTGTGCCAATGACATTCACATTAGGTGGACATGGAACTAGATCCCAAACTTGATTACAAGTAAATTGATCAAGTTCTTCTTGCATAGCAGCAATCCAATATTCATCTAATAATGCTTCTTTCACATTCTTAGGCTCAATAGATGATGTAAAACATGCCATTTGAATCATGTCTCTATAGTTTACTCTTGGCTTTTCTCTTGTCCGAACACCATCATCCAGAGTTCCAATAACTTCAGCAGTAAGATGATTCTTCCGAACACGAGTGGATGGCCGCCTACGAGATGAGAGGATATCTTCTACATTATTATCCTCGTTACTCTGAGCAGTGACGTCACTTGTGACACTGGGGGAAACACTGCCTGGAACACTGGAACTTACTTCATGTGAAGATTCTGGAATATCTTCATGACAAGCAGCAGTTACTCCCAGAGAGTCATCGACTTGAACATTTACAGACTCCATGACAGTTCAATTTCATTTATTGTAAACTAGATAAGCTCGACTATTGACAGCATATCCAAGAAAAATAGCTTCATTACTCTTGAGATCAAGCTTTCCTTTATATTCCCTGTCATTCAACACATAACAAGTACTACCGAAAGGATAGAAATAGTTAATAGTTGGAGTTCTACCTTTCCATATTTCATAGGGAGTCATTTCAGTTCCTCCACGAAGATATACACGATTTATAGTGTAGCATGCTGTGTTCATTGCTTCAGCCCAGAATTTCTGTGGAACATTCTTTTCGTGTAACATGACGCGTGACATCTCTGCTATAGTTCGATTTTTCCTTTCCACAACTCTGTTTTGCTGAGGAGTTTTAGGTGCAGAGAACTCATGACCAATTTCATGCTGATTACAGAAATTTGAGAAATCTGAGTTTTCAAACTCGCTTCCATGATCACTCCAAATTCGTACAATCTTCATGATAGCACAGCCCTTTTCATTCTGAAGATGTGTACACAGTGCCTTGAAAGCATTAAATATGTCGGATTTGTCTCGAAGAAATTCAATCCATGTATATCGAGAAAAATCATCAACAGTCACATAGGCATACTGTTTTCCTCCAATACTTTCTACTGACATAGGACCCATCAAATCCATACGAAACAGCTCTAGCACACGGGTTGTTCCTGGTGTCTGAGACTTGGGATGTGACACCTTTGTTTGTTTTCCAATCTGACATGGTCCACACACTCTATTTTCATCAAACTTTGTAGGGGAATCCCACGGACAGCTCTTTTAGTAACAATTTTCTGTAGCATCCGTATATTCATATGACACAATTTTCGATGCCATAGAAGTGAATCTTCCATACTTGATCGAAAACATGTAGATGAGGCAGAGATGAGATAGCAATTATCTCTCGATCTTACTCCTTCCATGATGCACATGTTGTTTTGATCAATCACCTTGCAATTTTTCTTAGTGAAATTAACATCCAAATCTTGATCGCACAAATGACTGATACTGAGAAAATTTGCCTTGAAATCATCTACCAACAGTACATTATCCAGCTTTGGTAACCATGGCACATCTAGAGTACCTTTTCCAATGACACGAGCTGTGACACCATTGCCAAAAGTTACTTTTCCCATACTTTCAGACACAACATTCTTCAAAAACTTATCGTCACCAGTCATATGCCTGGAACATCCACTGCCGAAGTACCACTCATCAGTTGTGGCAGCCTTTAGTGAGGCATATGTGAAATTACACCTGAAATTAGTCTTCATCACCCAGCTCTGTTGTGAATTTCTGCGAGAAAAGGACTTTCTAGCAGTACCTTGTCTTAATTCAGCAAGATAAATAAAGCATCTAGGGTGAATATGACCACGACGATTGCAATAATGACAAATAGGAATAAATTTGTTACCTCTTCCTTTAGGAGCATGATATGAATAATGAGGATTTATCCTTTTTGCATTCTTTGCAGTATCCATAGCAACTTGCTTTCCTTTGGATTTATCCACTGGTAGTGGTACTAATTGTAACACTGGTTGTGACACTGACTGTGATACTGACTGTGACACTGAGCTTTCTCATTTATACCCCAGTCTTGAGTGATCATCACTAGATTGACCAGTCTTAAGAATTTCATCCTGCATGGAAGAACCTGAATTCAATATCTTGACACCTTTCTTTAGATGGTTCAATTCATTGGTCAAAAACTTTACTTCCTCTTGACTTACTCTCAGTTTGGTTCCCAAATCAGTATTAGAATGTTGAAGATTGTCCCTTTCTTTTTGTAGATCTCCAATCCGCATGTGAAGTTCCTGATTTACTTTAGTTAGTTCAGTCCACTTATTATGAAGAATCTTATATTCAACTAGGATATCTTCTTCTGTGACATACTCCTCATCTTCATCCTTATATACCGCCACACTTCCAGTGACACCTTGTGTAACATCAGATTTTCGACCATGATCTGACTGTTCAGTCTTAGAGGTAAGAGCCACATGATTGTTCTGAAAATCCTCCTCTTTATCTGAATCATCTTCGCTCCAGGTTGTGTTGAGAGAATTCCTCTTCTTTCTTAATGTATTTGCACAATCTGCCTAGACATGCCCAAAGCCATCACATTTTCTACACTTGATTCCCTTATATTTGAACGACTGATCAGATGCATGATTTTCTTCCCTGTACTTTCTATTGCTTGCCAACTCATTCTTTGTGTGACTGACACTGAACTTGACACCCTGATTGTTTCTGCCAAATCTTTTCATTATTTTGCTGAAATTCTTAGATATTAACGCCAAGGAGTCCTCAAGATCATCTTCATCATGAGTATCTGATTTCTGCATTTCTGCTTTTAAGGCAATCTCTTTGTCTTTCTTTGCTTCCAAGTCTACTCCGAGGTTCATCTCAAATGTTCTAAGGGATCCCATCAGTTCTTCCAGTTTCATCTTTGAGACATCTTTTGCTTCCTCAATGGCTGTAACTTTATAAGCAAAACGTTGAGGCAATGACCGTAAAGTTTTCCTCACAAGTTTTTCTTCTGAAAAACTTTCACCAAGAACAAATACCTCGTTGGCAATATCACAGAGTTTGGCTTTGAATTCAGCAATACTTTCGTCTTCAAGCATCCTTAAGTTCTCAAACCTTGTAGTCAGAATCTGCATCTTTAATAACTTCACAGCTGAAGTCCCTTCATAAGTAGTTTGGAGAATTTCTCAGGCCTTCTTAGCAGTTACACATGTGGAAATAAGTCTGAACTGAGCAGGGTCAACTCCATTGAATATGGCATTAAGAGCATTTGAATCACTGTTTGCCAAGGCATCTTCAGTAGCAGACCAACTCTCTTCTGGCTTGAGAGATTTGACACCATCTGCATCAGTAGTCATTAGAGGATCTCATCCTGTTAAGATTGATTTCCAAGCCTTCTCATCAACAGCTTTGATGAATGCTCTCATTCTGGCCTTTCAATAAGCATAATTACTGTCGTCCAATAATGGTGAACGCATTGTTGAACCTCCTTCCTTCATAGAGTCCATCGCACACAACCAAGATCAAGTCCTGTGAATCCCACCTAGGAAATAAAGACGACCCGCTCTGATACCAATTGAGAGATCTAGGTTGGATACGCGGTGTTCTAGTGTGTTGGAATACTAGGTGCGACACCGATAATAAAAGCGATAATAGACAATATTAAAATGCGGAAAGTAAAGAGACAGGAGATTGGTAACACAGTTCGGCAATCTGCCTACGTCTGCAGGGCCACGCCCAGATAAAACAATCCACTAAGTTCACAAGTTACAAGACACTCGGTCTAACACAAAGTAAGACTCCCTCTTATCTTTGACACAGCCTCTTTCTAACTCCACAGTGAACGGATTGTGTGAGCTCCCCTCGACTTGTGTTAATTCCTCCCGGAACCTGTGGTTAATGCAAGTCCCCTTGCCCACAATGAAGACAAGATCCCCTTGTCAATGGTGACTCCTCCCAGAATCCGTGGTTGATACAAGACCCCCTTGCCTACGTTTGAACTCTCCCGAGCTCCTCAACAACCTCCTCCCGAGGTTGGATTATAATAAAGAACACAAGGATTGCATCTTCAATAATAATGAAATAAGATGCTTCAGCCAACACACTTTGATCAAAGACCTCCAACAAAGAAGTGTGTTCACAATCTAATGAAGACCGAAATAAACATCAAGGCTCCACACGATTCAAACAATTCGCACGATTTGCACACCTCAAAAACGTGTGGTGTGGAAAGATCATATAGGCACACCAAATCTTCTCTTGTTTATCTCAAAGATTCTTTCCAAGTAAATCCTATAGAAAGATGGAAACCTTTGAGCCTTCCATGCTTATCTTTTCCAAAGATAGCTCTCCAATGATAACTTCCAAGAATACCAAGATAAGCCCAAAAATATCAAGATAGCATTAATCTCCAAATCAATCTTCCTTGCATAGATTGATTTAATTTGATTTATGCTTCAAATAAGATCTTTTCTTATCTTGCCAAAAAATCAATACCAATTAAAATAAATGCCACTCCACGTGTGCATTAACAAAGTTTTCCAATTTCGAAATCATCTCGTCTTTTTTATAACTAGAACTATTCCTTAACAACTCTTCTAATCTTGTTTCTTCATCTAAGCCTTTAGGAGAAGATTCAGAATGGTTCAAATGGATTTGAATTAACTCCAAATCATTCCTTGTAGTGTTACTGCTACTTGCATCATCCATTTTCCTTCCCACGTCAACTTTAGGGTTTGATTTGTGAGGATTTGATTTTTCTCTTTTCTTTTGTTGTTGCTTCTTACTCTTACCTTTCTTATTATCAACCATTTATTGAGATTAAACTGCTAAAAAAAAGAAAGCAACAAATTTATTAGTTTCACCAATATGCACATGTAATTAATGCAGAAAAAGAAATAAAGTCATAATAATGATAAATTTAAAATTAAGTGTATTGATTTATTTGCATAATTGGAATCATTTCAAAAGTACCTAATTTTCTAGCATACAATAAACAAACGAAAAATAAATAAATAAAAATTTGGGACAATTTTTGTATATTTAATTTTTTATTTTGAAAATTATATATGTATAGACTTAATTAGCGCAGAAAATGAATGAAATAATGGTAACATAAAAATGGTAAGGGTTTAAAAAATGTATGGCTTAATTAGTTCATCTAATTAATTATTTCTAATTTTAAGATTTATTTTTCTAAAAAATTTAAAATATTCAATTAAAAGTTAAAAAGATTGTAGCCTTAAAAATATACAATTGGATCATTAATGACATAAATAATGATAATAATAAGCAAATATACATCAAAATAATAGTATGTGATAAAAAATAGTACAAAATAAAATGGCACAAAAGATTTTATGCCTCTAAAACAACACAGAAGGGCGGAACTAGAACAAAAATGTGGTGGGGGCTAACTTAAATTTTTAACAGGCATGCATGTGCGTATCACGTGAAACATTCTGTTACTATCTCCAAAAAATCCGTCAATTATCCGAAATCTGTCAAAAATTGAAACATTGGGGACCAAATTGACTAATCGAAAATCATTGGAGACCAAAATTGACATTTCCTAAATTTTGGGGAGCAAAATTGTCATTTTATCTTAAATTTTGTATTTTGAAAATTATATATTTTTGGACTTAATTAGTGCATAGAATGAATGAAATAGTAGTAACACAAAAATGAGAAGGGTTTAAAAAAATGTATGGATTTAATTAGTTCATCTAATTAATTATTTCTAATTTTAAGATTTATTTTTCTAAAAAGTTAAAAAGATTATAGCTTTACAAATATATAATTGAATCATTAATGACATAAATAATGATAATAATAAGAAAATATACATAAAAATAATAACATATGGTAAAAAAAATAGTACAAAAAAAAGTGGCACAAAAGATTTTATGGCCTACAACACATGAAAATTTTATCTCGAGATTAACACTGAAAGAAAACAAAACTTCCCCAATTAAAATTTATTACATTTATTTTCTGCCTCGTTTTGTATAAATAAATCTATCATTTTTCTTTTTTGTAAATATTCCAGATGAAGTAACGGCCCTGAAAGTTCATCATAACAAGTCTTATCGCAACTCACAAAATTAAGCTATAAAATTACCTATTAGAAGTCAAATTAATATACATTAATTCAGTGATAAATAGAAATTTAAAAAATAAATGCCAAACAATGAAGGATTTTAAAAATTGCATGTACCAATTAGTCAATTATTTTTTTATAATTATATAAGTTCAGCAAGAAGTGACAAATTAATGTGTAATATAATAATTAAATCAAGCAACAATTTGGCAAACTAGATAGTGAAGTAAAATGCATATATGCTTAAATCCATTTTTTAATAATTACGAGTATTTTTTCTGAAATTACCGCTTAAAAAACTCCATATATAGATAGTGAAAATCAAGAATTGATATATAAATAGTGAAAATAAGGAATCAATATATATATATATATATATATATATATATATAACTGCATGAGACTGATAACTTGAATTTTGCGCACAAAGATTCAACGATTGTGAGAGTTTTCTTATGTGTGTTTGTATATGATGAAAATAAAACGAAGAGGAAAATGAATGAGAAGGTAGAAGAGAGAGGGAGAGGAAATAAATTAAAGCTTTCATGGGGGCTAAGAGATTCAAGTAAAAGCCAAAAAACACCACTGAGAAGTTACATTTTAGTTGAAGAAGAAATGAAACAATAAGTAATCTGATTCACAAAACTTAATTACAACTCAACAAATTAATAATTAATAACCTACTTTTATTTTTTTTCCTTAAAACAAAATATTATTAGATATGCAAGCTTTGGAAATTAAAACGTTACCTCTATATAAACTGAACTTAAATTAAATAGAGAGAGCGAGATTGAGCAAATGTGAGAGTTTGTTATGTGTGTTTGTGTATGATGAAAATAAAACAAAGAGGAAAATGAATGAAAAAGTAGAAAAAAGAGGCAATGATATATAGTTGAAATGTTTCTTATCATAAAAAAAACATGCATGCACGCACAGATAACCTGAATTTTGCATACAAAGTGTTTTTAAAAAAAATATAAAATTGAAACATAGAATTTCAATTAAATGTCTAGATTGGATGATTAACTAAAATAACAAAATAAATTAAGTAATTTAAAAAATTACTATATATAAACTGAACTTGAATTAAATAAAAAGAGCAATATTGAGCGAATGTGAGAGTTTTGCTATATGTGTTTGTGTATGATGAAAATAAAACAAAGAGAAAAAAAAAATATTTCTTGGAGAAAAAAAAAAAGAATATATCAACAATTAATACAAATACTTGAAATTTTAAAATGAGATTCGTCAAACTTCATAATCAATACACAGTATGTGCACACATGTGACATTACATTAAGTATACATACTTTTCTTTTTTTCCTTTTTTGAAGGAAACTGACATCCTTTAAATTAATTGACAGGATCAGTCAATAATAGAAAAATTATTAAAATAGTCATTCACATTATAAAAAAAAATTATTTTTTCATCCACATTAAAAATGATGCATTTTAGGTACTGACATTTTAAAAATGTATCAAATTAATCAACGAATAAATTTTGCTAATTTTTTAACGGAAAAAATATACTCTATTAACTTTTTTTAACAGAGAAAATACACATTAACATTATGTATCACGTAATAAAGAGGTAAAAGTGAAAAATCGATTTATTTTTCAAACAATACCCTTCATTGTTTATTCATACTCCGCCGTTAATAGAGGAAGAGTCCACTGGTAGAAAGTGACAAATGATTAATAAATCGATTGTAGTGAAGGATTTTGTGTGAAGAATAAATCAATTTTTCACTTTTATCCTTTTATTAAGTTGTCGGTGATATGTATGTGTGTTTTTGCGGTTAAAAAAGCTAACAGAGTATTGTTAATCGACTAATTTGGTACATTTTTTTAAATGTTATTAAAAAAGCTAACATAGTTTTGTTAAGCGACTAGTTTGGTGCATTTTTTACATGTTTGTGACTAAAATGCATCATTTTTAATGTGAATGACAAAATAATTTTTTTTAGTATAATGTGAGTGACTATTTTGATACTTTTTCCATCAATACTTTATGCCTTGAGCCAATATATAATTATTGCTACATAAGTTATAATTGTGCTTTCGAAGAGCATCTAAGTTCGATCTTGTGAATAATTGGTTGGTGGGGGATAATATAAAGGATTATATTTGTCTTTTCTGTATTATTTTATACATTAATAAAAAAATTCTCAACATTTACGCATATTTATGGTGTCTTTATTTTCCATAGGCTCATTCAATTGAATAACGTTTTTAAATATTAAAATTCTTTTTCTCTTCAAAACTCTTTATTTTTCTTCCAAAATTTTTATAAATTTTTGAAAAGAAAGAGTTTTAACATTAGAAAAAAGTAATTGAAAAATAAAAACAACCAAATTATGGTACTTTGGATAACTAACATCTATAAGGGTTGATTCTGTATTTTCACAATACAAATTCTATGAATATATAGTACATTACTAAAAAATTAATTGTTGAGAGTTGTAAAGTGGTAAAGTCGTAAAATTAAAAGTTTAGAAAGTGGTTCATCATGGAATCATAGTTCAAAAGTATTTTTTTGCAAGTAACTCTAAATTTATATGACTCCGAGAAAGTAGAAGACAGTTATATATTACTCCTTATTAGAGACAAGACAAAGGCAAAAGGAATGCATTTAAGGATAGATATATGTCAATATATGCTCAAGCCAATTCATGATCCAAGTGTTTACACAAAGATTGGTTTTTATCTAAGGATAGCTATATATCGATATATGATGAAGCCAATTCATCATCAAAGTGTTCGCACAAAGATTGGTTTTTATTCAGACATTCAAATTTCGACACCAACAATGGAAGACATCAAACTTAATATGCCAAACTAATTTTGCAGTCTAATTATGTCAGAAATAAACTAATTTAAAATTGCATATATTTTAAGTGACTATATGTATCTATATATACACACACACATTTAATACATATAATATGACAAAATAAATTTTAGTAAATTGTTATTAAAATGGAAAATTTGTAAAAATTAGCTTTTACATTTGTTAGAAAAATTATTTTCATCGTTAACATTTAAAATAATACAATTTGGTCATTCATATTAAACAAATTCAACCAAATTCATTCTTCTACCAAATTTTATCTATTTTTTAAGAGAAAGTATGTTGGTGCATGTGGTCCAACCATTATAACACGTATATATTGTTTATTAAATAAGTAGACAGAATTTGATAAAATGATCAATTTAGAAAGAAATGTTAATACGAGTGACAAAATTATATTATATTATTTTAAATGAAAGTGATAAAAAAATGTTTTTGAAAAAAATTATGGAAAACGACCACAACATTACCTTACAGTTTATGAAATAATTAATTTATGTTTGCCACATAAAATAAAACAAAATAATCTCTCACATTTTAAAAGTGTCAATATTTATTCTCTATATCAATATTTAATCTCTCATATTTTAAAAGTGTCAAAAATTGTCCAAAAATTTTATTTATTTATTTAGTTATTTGTTTATTGTATGTTGGAGAACTGGTACATTTGAAATGATTGTCAAATATGCAGATAAATCAGTACACTTAATTTTAAATTTATCTTTATTATGACTTTGTTTTTTTTTTCAGCATTAATTCTATGTGATGGACTGTTTTTTCTCATTTTAAATATGAGACGCCAAACAAATTATTTCATGAAATGTAAATTATTGTTTTTTTCGTTTTTCAAAAAAAATTATGGAGAAATATTGTTTTGCATTTTTCCTTATTCAAAAACTTGAATTTCCAAAAGTTGCACATCCAATAATATTTTTATAAAAAAGTAAAAGTAGGTTATTAATTGATAATTTGTTGAATCATAATTAAATTTTGTGAATCTGATTATTCATTATTTCATTCATTTTCAACAAAAAAGCAAATTCAAAGCGATGGTTTCTTGACTTTTAATGAATCTCTCACTTTTTCAACGATATCTTCAATGTCTTTCTTCCTCTGTGTGCGTTCGTATTTTCAATGATAGAAGTAATTCAACTCTATATCATCCCCTCCCTTTCTCTTCTACCTTATCATCCATTTTTCTCTTCGTTTTGTTTTCATCACACACAAACAGATATAATGAAACTCAAACATTCGCTCAATCTCTCTCTCTATGTTTAATTCAAGTTCAGATTATATATAAGTGATGTTTTAATTTACTTAATTTCTTTTATTATTTCAGTTGAACATTCAATCTGCATATTCAATTGAACTTCTAGGTTTCAATGTTAGATTTGTTTTTAATTTTGTGTGCAAAATTCAAGTTATCTGTCTCATGCAGTTATATATATATATTAATTCTTGATTTTCACGATCAATATATAGAGTTTTTTACTCGGTAATCTCATAAAAAAATACTCTTACTTATTCAAAAAAATGGATTTCAATATATATATTTTTTATTTCACAATGATATATCTAGTTTGCAAATTAGTTACTTGATTTATTTATTATATTGTACATAAATTGTTAATTTCTTGCCGAATTTATATAATTATCAAAAAACAATTGATTAATTAGTGCATGCAATTATTAAATTATTCATTTTTTGGCATTTATTTATTTTTTATTTTTGATCTCTGAATTAAATATTAATTGACTACTAATATCTAATTTTTTAGTTAAATTTTGTGAGTTAATAAGGGATAAGACTTATAAGATGAATTTTCATTTTGAATAATTATAAAAAAAATGATAGATTGATTTATACAAAAAGAGGAAGAAAAGGAATGTCAAAAATTTTGGGAAAGTTTTTGCCTTCTCGACCTCCACAAAATAATGTACACAATTTTTTTTTTTAGTGAAATTTTAATATGTTGTTATAAAGCCATTGAATCTTTTGTGCAACTTTTTTTGTTCTATTTTTTGTATCACATGTTCATATTTTGATGTATATTTTCTTATTAATATCATTGTTTATGTCATTAATTATTCAATTTTATATTTTTAATGCTACAATCTTTTTAACTTTGAATTTAATATTTTTAATTGTTAAGAAAAAATAAATCTAAACATTACAAATAATTAATTAAATGAACTAATTAAGTCCATACATTTTTTAAACCCTTAAAATATTTATGTTACTATTATTTCATTTATTGTATTTAATAATTAAGTCCATACATATCTAATTCCCAAAATAAAAATTTAATTACACAAAAAATGTTCCAAAAGTTTGTTTATTTATTTATTTACTCGTTTGTTTATTATTATGATTTTTTGAAATGATTTGCAAATATGCAGATAAATTAATGAATTTAAAACTTTAATTCTTTATTAATTTGTTGCTTTCTCTTTTTGCAGTTTAATCTCAATAAATGGCTGGAAATAAGAAAGGTAAGAGCAAGAAGCAAAAATAAAAGAAAAGAGAAAAATCTAATTCTCACAGTTCAAACTCCAGAGTTGATGTGGGAAAAAAAATGGATGATGCAAGTAGCAGTAACACTAAAAGAAAAGATTTGGAGTTCGATGAAATCCGTTTGAACCATTTTGAATCTTTTCCTAAAGGCTTATATGAAGAAACAAGATTAAAAGAGTTGCTAAGGAATAGTTATAGTGATAAAAAAGACGAGATGATTTCGAAATTAGAAAACTTACTTATAAGTCTTGAGGAACAAATCATTGAGTGCAACAAAAGGGCAAGGAAAAATTTCGAAGTTAAAAATTCAGAGATTCAAGGTGAAGTTCGTGCTGTTAAAATGGTTGGATAAGAAATAAATACAAATTTGAAATTTGTTGTCAAAAAGGAGAAAGAAGAGTTGAAAAAGATAAAAAATTTTGAAAAACAGATTTCAAGTTTCAAGGTCAAATCTATGAAGAAAAAGAAAAGATCATTCAACTAGATCAGTATTTGCATCTTGTTGATGAAGCTCAAAAGGAAGCTTTGGTACGTTCGTGATTCTTTAGTTATATACGATTTTTAGATACAATAATTTAGTTTTGCTTGAAATTCATAGAAACATATTGTCTCTTAATTCATCACTTCTTAATTTCATACCGGGTAATGATCTCCTCAAATAGATATTTATATGAAGTTGAAACTTTCTTTTTTCTTGTGATACTTTCGTGTTTAATTAAGCATAAAAATGTTAGATTTCTTTATACAAAAGATGCAGAAATAAAATGACAAAAAGTTTAATTGGGGAAGTTTTTACCCTCTCCGCCTTCACTAATTAATGTCCACAACTATTTGTTTTAGTATAGGGCCATAGAATATTTTGTGCCACTTTTTTTCTACTTTTTTTTTATATTACATATTATTATTTTGATGTATATTTTCTCATTAAAATAATTATTTATGTCATTAATTATCCAATTTTATTTTTTTATTCTACAATCATTTTAACTTTTAATTTAATTTTTTTATTTTTTAGAAACAAATAAATATTAACATTAGAAATAATTAATTAGATGAACTAATTAATTCCATACAATTTTTAAATCCTTCCAATGTTTATGTTACTATCATTTCATTTATTTTATGCACTAATTAAGTTCATACATATATAACTCCCAAAATAATAAATTACGTATCCAAATATTGTTCCATAATTTTATTTATTTATTTACTCATTTGTTTATTCTATGTTAGAGAAGTATGTACTTTTGAAATGATTGCAAAATATAATTTCCAAAATAAAAAGTTAATTATACAAAAATTGTCCCAAAAGTTTGTTTATTATAGGCTCTTTTGAAATGATTTGCAATTACGCAAATAAATTAATAAACCTAAGACTTTAATTCTTTATTAATTTGTTGCTTTTTTTTTTGCAGTTTAATCTCAATAAATGGTTGGAAATAAAAAAAGGAAAGAGCAATAAGCAACAACAAAAGATAAGTGAAAAATCTAATACTCACGTATCAAACTCTTGAGTTGATGTGGGAAAGAAAATGGATGATGTAAGTAGCAGTAACACTACAAGAAAAGATTTTGAGTTCGATTAAATCCATTTGAACCCTTTTGAATCTTCTCCTAAAGGCTTAAATGAAGAAACAAAATTAGAAAAGTTGCTAAAGAATAGTTCTAGTGATAAAAAAGACGAGATGATTTCGAAATTGGTGAACTTAGTTATAAGTCTTGAGGAGCAAATCATTGAGTGCAGCGAATGGGCAAGGACAAATTTTGAGGCTAAAAATTCACAGATCAAGCTCAAGTTAGTGCAGTTAAAATGGTTGAAGAAGAATTAAATACAAATTTAAAACTTACTGTCAAAAAGGAGAAAGACGAGCTGAAAAAGATAAAAAATTTTGAAAAACAGAATTGCAAGTTTCATGGTCAAATCCATGAAGAAAAAGAAAAGATCACTCCGCTATATTAGTATTTAAATCTTATTGATGAAGAACAAAAGGAAACTCAGGTATGCGCATAATTCTTTTGTCATATACGATTTTTAGATAAAATTATTTAGGTTTGTTTGAAATTCATACAAAAGTACTCTCTTAGTTATTCATTTCTTACTTTCATACTGTGCAATGATCTCTTCTAATAGACATTTATATGGAGTTGAAACTTTCTTTTTTCTTGTGACACTTTGGGCTTTAATTAAGTAAAAAATGATTGATTTATTCATAAAAAGAGGCAGAAATAAAATGTCAAAAATTTTAATTGGGGAAGTTTTGCCCTCTCCGCCTTCACTAATTAATGTCCACAACTATTTTTTTTTAGTATAGGGCCATAGAATATTTTGTGCGACTTTTTTCTACTATTATTTTATATTACATGTTATTATTTTGATGTATATTTTCCTATTAATATCATTATTTATGTCATTAATTATCCAATTTTATATTTTTAATGCTACAATCATTTTAACTTTTAATTAATTTATTTTATTTTTTAGAAACAAATAAATCTTAACATTAGAAATAATTAATTAGATGGACTAATTAATTGCATACATTTTTTAAATGCTTACAATTTTAATGTTACTATTATTTCATTTATTTTATGCACTAATTAAGTTCATACATATATAACTCCCAAAAAAAATCAAGTATACAAAAATTGTCCCAAAATTTTATTTATTTATTTACTCATTTGTTTATTGTATGTTAGAGAATTACGTACTTTTGAAATGATTGCCAAATATGCATATCAATCAATACACTTAATTTTAAATTTATCTTTATTATGACTTTATTTCTTTTTCTGCATTAATTCTATGTGATGAACAATTTTTTCTCGTTTTAAATATGATAAACCAAACAAATTATTTCATGAAATGTAAGGTATCGTTTTTGTCAGTTTTCAAAAAAAATTATGGAGAATCACTATTTTGCATTTTTCTTTATTCAAAAACTTGAATTTCCAAAAGTTGCAAATCCAATAATATATATTTTAAAAAAAAGTAATAGTAGGTTATTAATTATTAATGTGCTGAGTTGTAATTAAATTTTATGAATCCGATTATTCATTATTTTATTTCCTTTTCAACAAAAAAGTAAATTTAAATCGGTGGTTTCTTGACTTTTAATGAATCTCTCACGTTTCCCACGACATCTTCAATGTATTTCTTCCTCTGTGTGCATGCGTGTTTTCAATGATAGAAGCAATTCAACTCTATATCACCACTTCCCTTTCTCTTCTACCTTCTCAATCATAACGAAACTCACATGTTCGCTCAATATCTCTCTTGCGCCCCCCCCCCCCCCCCCCCCCCCCCTCTCTCTGTGTGTTTAATTCAAGTTTAGTTTATATACAAATGATGTTTTAATTTTCTTAAATTCTTTTATTATTTCAGTTTATCATTCAATCTACACAATCAATTGAAATTCTAGGTTTCAATGTTAAATTTGTTTTTAATTTTTTGTACAAAATTCAGATTATCTGTTTCATGCAGTTATATATATATATAATAATTATTGATTTTCACGATTTATATATAGAGTTTTTTATTCGGTAATCTCATAAAAAATACTCTTAATTATTCAAAAAATGGATTTCAGTATGTATATTTTTTACTTCGCAATGATATATCTAGTTTGCGAAATAGTTACATGATTTAATTATTATATTTTACATAATTTTTTAACTTCTTGCTGAATTTATATAATTATCAAAAAATAACTGATTAAAGTGGTGCAGGAAAATTTTATTCATTTTTTGGAATTTATTTATTTTTTATTTTTTATCTCATAATTAAATATTAATTGACTACTAATATGTAATTTGGTAGTTAAATTTTGTGAGTTAATCAGTAATAAGACTTATAAGATGAATTTTTATTTTGAATAATTATAAAAAATGATAGATTGATTTATACAAAAAGAGGAAGAAAATAAATGTCACAAATTTTGGGGTAGTTTTTGCCCTCTCGGCCTCTACTAAATAATGTGCACAACTTTTTTTTAGTGAAATTTTAATATGTTGTTATAGGGCCATTGAATCTTTTATGCAACTTTTTTTGTACTATTTTTTGTATCACATGTTCATATTTTGATGTATATTTTCTTATTTATATCATTATTTATATCAATAATCATCCAATTTTATATTTTTAATGGTACAATAACTTTTAATTTAATATTTTTAATTGTTTAGAAAAAAAATAAATCTTAGCATTAGAAATAATTAGTTCGATGAACTAATTAAGTCCACATATTTTTTAATCCCTTACAATATTTATGTTACTATTATTTTATTTATTGTGTTTACTAATTAAGTCCATACATTTATAATTCCCAAAATAAAAAGTTAATTATCAAAAATTGTCCCAAAAGTTTATTTATTTATTTACTCGTTAGTTTATTACTAGGCTCTTTTGAAATGATTTGCAAATATGCAGATAAATTAATAAACCTAAGACTTTAATTCTTCATTAATTTGTTGTTGTCTCTTTTTTTTTTTTTTTTTTGCAGTTTAATCTCAATAAATGGTTGGAAATAAGAAAGGTAAGAGCAAGAAGCAACAACAAAAGAAAAGAGAAAAATTTAATCCTCACATATCAAACTTCAGAGTTGACATGGGAAGGAAAATAGATGATGCAAGTAGTTGTAACACTACAAGAAAAGTTTTGGAGTTCGATGAAATCTATTTGAACCTTTTTGAATCTTCTCCTAAAGGCTTAAATGAAGAAACAAGACTAGAAGAGTTGCTAAGGAATTGTTCTTGTGATAAAAAAGATATGATGATTTCGAAATTAGAGAACTTAGTTATAAATCTTGAGGAGCAAATCATTTTGAGTGCAACGAATGGGCAAGGTCAAATTTTGAGGATGAAAATTCAGAGATTCGAGCTAAAGTTAGTGTAGTTAAAATGGTTCAAGAAGAATTGAATACATATTTGAAACTTGCTATGTCAAAAAGGAGAGAGAAGAGCTGAAAAAGATAAAAAAATTTGAAAAACAGATTTGCAAGTTTCAAGGTCAAATCCATGAACAAAAAGAAAAGATCCCTCAGCTAGATTAGTATTTGCATCTTGTTGATGAAACCCAAAAAGAAGCTCAGGAAGGAAGCTCAGGTCAGGAAGGAATCTCAGGTACGTGCATGATTCTTTAGTTATATATGATTTTTAGATACAATAATTTAAGTTTGCTTGAAATTCGTACAAAAGTATTCTCTTACTTCTTCATTTCTTAATTTCATACAGTGCAATGATCTCCTCTAATAGACATTTATATGGAGTTGAAACTTTCTATTTTCTTGTGATACTTTGGGTTTAATTAAGCATAAAAATGATAGATTTATTTATACAAAAGAGGCAGAAATAAAATCTCAAAAATTTTAATTGGTGAAGTTTTTGCCCTCTCTCTCTTCACTAATTAATGTCCACAACTATTATCTTTTTTTAAGTATAGGGCCATAGAATATTTTTTGCCACTTTTTTTTTTCTACTTTTCTTATATTACATGTTATTATTTTGATGTATATTTTCTTATTAATATCATTATTTATGTAATTTATTATCCAATTTTATATTTTCGTTGCTACAATCATTTTCACTTTTAATTTATTTATTTTTTATTTTTTAGAAACAAATAAATTTTAACATTAGAAATAATTAATTAGATGAACTAATTAATTCCCTACATTTTTTAAATCCTTAAAATTTTTATGTTACTATTATTTCATTTATTTTATGCACTAATTAAGTTCATACATATATAGCTCCCAAACTAAAAAATCAAGTATACAAAAATTGTCCCAAAATTGTATTTATTTATTTACTCATTTGTTTATTGTATGTTAGAGAATTAGGTACTTTTGAAATGATTGCCAAATATGTAGATAAATCAATACACTTAATTTTAAATTTATCTTTATTATGACTTTATTTCTTTTTTCTACATTAATTCTATTTGATGAACTATTTTTCCTCGTTTTAAATATGGGAGACAAAACAAATTATTTCATGAAATGTAAGGTATCGTTTTTGTTGTTTTTTTGAAAAACATTATGGAGAATTACTGTTTTGCATTTTTCCTTATTCACAAACTTGAATTTCCAAAAGTTGCACATCCAATAATATTTTTAAAAAAAAAAGTAAAAGTAGGTTATTAATTATTAATTTTTTGAGTTGTAATTAAATTTTGTGAATCCGATTATTCATTATTTCATTTCCTTTTCATAAAAAAAGCAAATTCAAAGCGGTGGTTTCTTGACTTTTAATGAACCTCTCACTTTTTCTACGACATCTTCAATGTCTTTCTTTCTTTATGTGCGTGCGTGTTTTCACTGATTGAAGCAATTCATCTCTATATTATCAAGTTGCACATCCAATAATATTTAAAAAAAAAAGTAAAAGTAGGTCATTAATTATTAATTTGCTGAGTTGTAATTAAATTTTGTGAATCCAATTATTCATTATTTCATTTCCTTTCAACAAAAAAGAAATTCATAGCGGTGGTTTCTTGACTTTTAATGAATCTCTCACTTTTCCCACGACATCTTCAATGTCTTTTTTTCTCTGTGTAAGTTCATGTTTTCACTGATTGAAGTAATTCAACTCTATATCATCCCCTCCCTTTCTCTTCTACCTTCTCATCTATTTTCTTCTTCTTTTTATTTTCATCATGCACAAATATAAAAATTATATAATTATCAACAAATAATTTATTAATTGGTGCATGAAATTATTAAATCATTCTTTTTTTGGCATTTATTTTTTTTTTATTTTGTATCTATGAATTAAATATTAATTGGCTACTAATATGTAATTTTGTAGTTAAATTTTTTGAGTTGATTAGTGATAAGACTTATAAGATGAATTTTCACTTTGAATAATTATAAAAAAAATGATAAATTGATTTATTCAAAAAGAGGAAGAAAAGAAATGTAAAAAAATTTTGGGAAGTTTTTGCCCTCTTGGCCTCCACTAAATAATGTGCACAACTTTTTCTTTTCGTGAAATTTTAATATGTTGTTATAGGGCCATTGAATCTTTTGTGCAACTTTTTTTTGTACCTTTTTTTGTATCACATGTTCATATTTTGATTTATATTTTCTTATTCATATCATTATTTATGTCATTAATTATCCAATTTTATATTTTTAATGCTACAATCTTTTTAACTAATTAAGTCCATACATTTTTTAAACCCTTACCATATTTATTTTACTATTATTTCATTTATTGTATGTACTAATTAAGTCCATACATATATACTTTCCAAAATAAAAAGTTAATTATACAAAAATTGTCACAAAAGTTTGTTTATTTATTAATTTACTCGTTTGTTTATTTCTAGGCTCTTTTGAAATGATTCACAAATATGCAGATAAATTAAAAAACTTGAATTTAAATTATATATATCTTTAATTTTTTATTAATTTGTTACTTTAATTTGTTTTTTCCTAGTAGTTTAAACTCAATAAATGGCTAAAAATAAGAAAGATAGGAGCAAGAAGCAACAATGAAAGAAAAGAAAAAAAATCTAATCCTCGCAAATCAAACTCCATAGTCGATGTGGGAAGCAAAATGGATGATGCAAGTAGCAGTTACACTACAAGGAAAGATTTGGAGTTTGATCAAATCCATTTGAAACCTTTTGAATCTTCTCCTAACGGCTTAGATGAAGAAACAAGATTAGAAGAGTTGCTAAGGAATAGTTCTAGAAATAAAAAAGATGATATGATTACGAAATTGGAGGATTTAGTTGTAAGTCTTGAGAGCAAATCATTGAGTGCAACGAATGGGCAAGGTCGCAAGGACAAATTTTGAAGCTGAAAATTTAGAGATTCAAGCTGAAGTTTGTACTGTTAAAATGGTTGAAGAAGAAATAAAGACAAATTTGAAACTTGGTGTCAAAAAAGAGAAAGAAGAGCTGAAAAAGATAAAAAAAAAATTTGAAAAACAAATTTGCAAGTTTCAAGGTCAAATCCTTGAAGAAAAGGAAAAGATCCTTCAGCTAGATCAGTATTTGCATCTTGTTGATGAAGTCCAAAAGGAAGCTAACGTTCGTGCGTGATTCTTTAGTTATATATGATTTTTGGATACAATGATTTAGATTTGTTTGAAATTCATACAAAAGTATTGTCTCTTAGTCATTATTTCTTGATTTCATACAGTACAATAATCTCCTCTAATAGACATTTATATGGAGTTGAAACTTTCTTTTTTCTTCTGATACTTTGGGGTTTAAATAAGCATAAAATTTTTTCTTGTATTTTTCCATATCCAGGTAGTTGAAACTTAAGAATGAGCATAGGAAAGAAAGAAGGCAAACAACGTCCGATTAGACGAATGGAGATTAACAATGATTGCAAAAGAAAATACAAACAAAAGGTTGGCGTCTTTGAATCAAGCATTGGAGCTGGAACAAAAACTTGCAATGGATCATAAGTGGAGGCTTATAGAGGAACTGTCTAGTCTCATGGTGCCTTACATTTTATCAAATCATGATGAATCTTCTTCTTCTTCTAGTCACGTACATGTTTTAGAAGAGGGTGAGAGCTCACATGACATTACTGCTCATGAACAAGACATGATTCCGAATCACAAGCGTTGCTTATTTTGCTTGCAAAGGGTAGTTTGTGTTGTTTCATGTCTTGTACCCATCTAGTTGTATGCTATGGTTGTAGTGCATATGTAGAAAAGTATTGCCCCTGTTGCAAGGTTGAAATTGAAAAGAAGATTAGGGTTTATGGAGGAAACTCTTAAGCATCACAATTAAGTTGATCACATTAATTTACTTTGGTTGTAGAGATATCAATGGATGAAGCATTAGCAGAAGTCTCAAGTCAATAATTAATTTGAAACTTTTGTTCGTTGGATTCATTTCTTGTACATCTTTTTATTAATCCCAATAATCAATGGAATTTTTATTTTTTCAGTGCAATAAGGGCTTATGATCTATCATCCTTTCTATCTTGCTGAGTGTTTATATATGCATTTTTCATTTAATGGTATATCTTGCATAAATAATTAAATAAATATTCCCACATAAGAAAAATAAAAGGAAAAAAAAAGAAAGAAAGTATATAGGATTTAACCTCATCTTGAAAGATTATACATTTTGTTAATTTACAATTTTTAATATATTAGTTTTGTTATTTCTATGGATAATTTCATCCATGTCATGTACAAAGAACTACATAATGTGTAAAAATGAAATTTTAGTCAATTGTTATTAAAATAGAAAAATTACAAAAATTATTCTTTACATCTGTTAGAAAAACTTTTTTTCATCATTAACATTTAAAATAATATAATTTGGTTGTTTTACATTAAAATTTTTTCAAATTTATTTAATTTTTTAACAGAAAGTATGCTAGTGCATGTTGTCCATTCATTATAATACAAATATATTTTTTTTTGAATAAGTAGATAGAATTAGATAAAAGAGTCAATTTAGAATGAGTTATTGATACAAGTGACGAAATTGTTTTATTTTAAATCTGAGTAGTAAAAAAAATTTAAAAAAATTAGGAAAATGACCATAACAGTACCTTACAGTTTATGAAATAATTTGTTTTGTTCATCACTTTTAAAACGAGACAAAAAAGTCCCTCACATTTAAAAAGCACCAATATTTACTCCCTTATGACGGATTTGTTAAAAAAATAATCTTAAATGCAGTTACACATGGTAAAAATACTAGTACCTATTACCCGCCTGCTACCCAAGCGCAATATAACCTGTCTAAACTCGCAAAATTTTGACCATGGGTATTATCGAATAGGGTAATAATGGATGTGGGTAATATGTGGGCAAGCATTAGGGTACTTAGGGGTACTCACATACCTGACATAAATGGGTATTAACGGATACCTAGCGTGTATTATTGGGTACAGTAAATTACCCTCCTTAATTCTTTTGTGAAAAAAGGAAAAAAAAGCGGGTTAAAAGACAAAAAAGAGGGAAAAAAAAAAGGAATAAGGACAAAAAAAGGGATGGGGGGGGGGGGGGGGGGGGAAGAGACAAAAAAGAGGGGAGAAAAGGAAAGAAATAAGTGTCTAATGCAGCAGTAGTAGGAATTGAACCCAAACATATATAAAGGTAGAATACTAATTTACCACTAGACCACTAATACTACATTAAATAAGAAAAAAAAAATAGACAAGACAAATAATGGTAGAACACTAATTTAAATGGCATATAATGGTAGAATACTAATACTACATGAAAAAAAAAGACAAATGAAAGGATTTTAATGCACTAAAAATCAAATCTAAACCAAAATACTATTAGAACACTATTCTACCATTAAACCACCACTAATGTTGTATCAATTATAATGTTGAAAAATTTTAAAAATAAAGAATAACTAAATATGGGTACTCATATTATTCGATGAGGATACCCCACTATGGGTACCTGCAGGTACACACAAATTACCTATCAACTACTCGTTAATTACCTACTAATCACTTAATAAAAATCTTCAATTTATCACTACCTGTTTATATTTACCTGTTAACATAATGGGCATGGGAGGTATTTACCTTTTTTTAAAAACCCGCTTAATATCTATCCACTACCTGCTCGAACCCGCCCGTTTTCTGCCTCTAAATGCAGTCATTTGACTATCATGTGATTCTCTTTTTAGGAATAAAAGAGGAAGCACATTTTTTAACCCCTTTCTCTATTTTTCTTGTCTTTTAATACCTTTCTCTATTTAACCCATAGCACAACCACCTCCATAGCCGTCTCCACCTTCTCCTCCCTCTTTTCCATCTCCACCTTCTCAAATTGTCTACTCACCACCCTTTCCTCAATCTGCCCAACTCACATGTCTTAAAAACGAAGGAGAATAAGAAGTTGGAATGAACTATTTTGGTGGTTGTGATAAGGGTTAAATAGAAAAATGGGTTGAGAAAAGGTTTAAACACCGTTCTTCCTTTTTTGTCCATATAAAAAGAGTCATGTGATGGTCACGTAACTATATTTAACAATTCTTTTAATAGACCTGTAACGTGGGACTAAATATTAACACTTTTGAAATGTGATGGACTATTTTTTCTCATTTTAAATGTGAGAGACCAAAAAAAATATTTGATGAAATGTAAGATATTATTTTTGTCGTTTTTCAAAAACATTATGGAGAAATACTGATTTGCATTTTTCCTTATTCTAAAACTTGAATTTCGAAAAGTTACACATCCAATAATATTTTAAAAAAAGAGTAAAAGTAGGTTATTAATTATTAATTTGCTGAGTAGTAATTAAATTTTGTGAATCCGATTATTGATTATTTCATTTCCTTTTCAACAAAAAAGTAAATTCAAAGTGATGGTTTCTTGACTTTTTAATGAATCTCTCACTTTTTCCACAACATCTTCAACGTCTTTCTTCCTTTGTGTGTTTGTTTGTGTCCGTGTTTTCACTGATAGAAGTAATTCACTTTCAATATCATCCCCCCTTTCCTCTTCTATCTTCTCATCCATTTTTCTCTTCTTTTTTTTCATCACGCACAACTCTAAAATTCTCTCTCTCTCTCTCTCTATGTGTGTGTGTTTAATTCAAGTTCAGTTTATATACAGGTGATGTTTTAATTTACTAAATTTCTTTTATTCTTCAGTTGATCATTTAATCTACGCATTCAATTGAAATTCTATGTTTCAATGTTAGGGTTTTTTTAGATTTGTGTGAAAAATTCAGATTATCTGCCTCATGCAGTTATATATATATATATTAATTCTTGGTTTTCACGATATATATAATGATTTTTTCATTCTGTAATCTCATAAAAAATACTCTTAATTATTCAAAAAATGGATTTCAGTATGTATATTTTTTAGTTCACAATGATATATCTAGTTGCCAAATAGTTAATTGATTTAATTATTATATTGTACATTAATTTGTAACTTCCTGCTAAATTTATATAATTATCGGCAAATAATTGATTAATTGGTGTATTCAATTATTAAATTATTCATTTTTTGGAATTTATTTTTTTACTTTTTTATCTATGAATTAATTAAATATTAATTGACTACTAATATGTAATTTTGTAGTTAAATTTTGTGATTTGATAAGTGATAAGACTTGTAAGATGAATTTTCATTTTGAATAATTATAAAAAAAATGATATATTGATCTATACAAAAAGAGGAAGAAAAGAAATGTAAAAAATTTTGGGGGAAGTTTTTGCCCTCTGTGCATTCCTTAAATAATGTGCACAGTTTTTTTTTTCTTTTAGTGTTAGTTTCAAGATGACATTTTCATATGTTATTATATGGCCATTGAATCTTTTGTGCAACTTTTTTTGTACTATTTTTTGTATCACATGTTCATATTTTGATTTATATTTTCTTATTCGTATCATTATTTATGTCATTAATTATCGAATTTAATATTTTTAATGCTACAATCTTTTTAACTTTGAATTTAATTTTTTTAATTTTTTAGAAAAAAATAAATCTTAACATTAGAAATAATTAAGTCCAGTCATTTTTTAAACCCTTATCATATTTATGTTACTATTATTTCATTTATTGTATGCACTAATTAAGTTCATACATATATAATTCCCAAAATAAAAAGTTAATTATACAAAAATTGTCCCAAAAGTTTGTTTATTTATTTATTGACTAATTTGTTTATTACTATGCTCTTTTGAAATGATTCACAAATATGCAGATAAATCAATAAACTTGAATTTAAATTTATCTTTATTAATTATGACTTTAATTATTTTTTTGTATTATATATACATATTTTTGTGAAACTAATGAATTTGTTGCTTTCTTTTTTTTGCAGTTTAATCTCAATAAATGGCTGGAAATAAGAAAGGTAAGAGCAAGAAGCAGCATCAAAAGAAAAGAGAAAAATCAGATCCTCACAAATCAAACTCCAGAGTTGATGTGGGAAGAGAAATGGATGATGCAAGTAGGAGTAACACTACTCTTTTCAACCCACAAGAAGTACTTCATCCTATTGATCATGTATCACCAAACAACGTTAAAGATGGGCAGCAAATTGAAGGTTCTAGTTCAAATATTAATGATGGTATTATTTCTAGGAATGAAACAAATTTTGATGATCAGATCCATTTGCACCTTTCTGAATCTATACTTAAAGGCGTAGATGAAGAAACGAGTTTTGAAGAGTGGCTAAAGAAAACTTCTGGAGATAAAAAAGATGAGATGATATCAAAATTGGAGAACTTCGCTATAAGTCTTGAGGAGCAAATCAATGAGTGCAAAGAAAGGGCTGGGAATAAAATAAGAGAAGTTATTGAAAAGGAGAAACAAATCACTCCTGATCATCAACTGAAATTGGGAAGTGAAGAATTGAAAAAGAAGAAAAAAGTTGTAAATTCCGGGATTACCAAGATGGTGATGAAGAAGGGATTTCACAAAAGAAAGGAAAATGACCAACTTGGTTATCTATATGGAAAAACCAAAAATTTTGAGGCTAAAAATTCAGAGATTCGTGCTGATGTTAGTACTGCTAAAATGGATGAAGATGAAACAAAGAGAAATTTGAAACTAGCTATGGAAAAGGAGAAAGAAGAGTTGAAAAACATAAAAAAATCTGAAAAACAGATTTGCAAGTTCCGATGTCAAATCCATGAAGAAAAAGAAAAGATCCTTCGACTACAACAAGAATTACATCTTGTTGATGAAACCCAAAAGGAAGCTGAGGTATGTACGTGATTCTTTAGTTATATATGATTTTTGGATAATAATGATTTAGGTTTGCTTGAAATTCATACAAGAGTACTGTCTCTTAGTTCATCATTTCTTAATTTCATATAGTGCAGTGGTCTTCTCCAATAGATATTTATATGGAATTGAAGTACTATTGTTTCTTGCGATACTCAAAGAATATAATGCATGTTTGGGGTTTTAATTAAGCATAAAATTTCTTGTATTTTCCGTATGCTTGCAGTTGAAACTGAATCTTGAGCAGGAGGAAAGAAAGAATGCAAACAACCTCCTATTAGAAGAAAGGAGATTAACAAAACTTGCAAAAGAAAACACAAGCAAAAGATTGGCATCTTTGAATCAAGTATTGGAGATGGAACAAAAACTTGCAATGGATTACAAGTGGAGGGTTATAGATGAACTGTCTAGTCTCATTCTCAAGGTGCCTTACCTTTTGTTAAATGAAAATGATGATGAGTCTTCTTCTTCTTCCTCTTCTAGCCATGTACATGTTTTAGAAAAGGGTGAGAGCTCACAAGCCAATACTGCTCATGAACAAGACGTGATTCCGGATCACAGGCGTTGTATATTGTGCTTGAAAAAAGAAGTTTGTGTTCTTTTCATGCCTTGTGCCCATCAAGTTGTATGCTATGGTTGTAGTGAAACTGTAGAAAACTATTGCCCATGCTGTCAGGTTAAAATTGAAAAGAAGATTAGGGTTTATGGAGGAAACTCTTAAGCATCATCACAAGTTGATGATCACATGGATTTGTTTTGTAAGGTAAGATGAATTATCTATTAAACACTTTATATGATAATTCACTTATCAAATATATCTTTGGATAGGATTAACCATGGGATATTTAATTACTTGGAAATTAAGTTTACATTTTGTCCTGTTATAAGCATATCTCGTGTTCACTTTCTGCTGCAAATGTCCCTGCCCCGGCTTTGTAGTTGGTCATAAGAAAATCATTTACTTATGCATTGTGGCCTTGCTAGAGGCCATTTCTAGAAGGTGCAAGTCAAGGTGATTGAGAAGCATGCATGTTGCCGTGCTTTTTGTATTGGAAGAGGATTGCAGATCATAATTGTGAACTTGATTTCTGTTCCAAGTGCTAATTAAGAATCTTGATTGATTCAGAAGGGAAGGAGAAGAAAGTTGTGGGTTGCTCCTGCATTGTTGTAAAGGATTATGGTGAGGAAACCGAATGTCTTGACATTGCTAAAGGATTTTTTTTATCTTCACATTGTTGCCCCAAATTTTATTGGGGTACATAAAATAGAACCTCTAGAATACAATAATGAAAATGGTAACAATTAATGATTATTGGTTGAATTGTGAAGATGATGGTGGTGGAATTGTGGTTGTTGTAGGTTTGTGGTGGTGGTGGAGAACGACTATTACTAAATAAGAAATTGAAAAGCTAACAACATTTGTGGAGGCACCTAAGATAAGGTGTAATGAGAGTTTTTTTTTTTAATTTCCTAGATGTGGAATTAGAATAACAACTAAAAGTTATGATTATTTTTCCTGGAATTTAAGAGTAAATTTCCCAATTTAGGGAAAGGTTTTTACTTTCCTCAATTTATTAAACTTTACCAAACATAAGAACAAGATTTTGAGGAATCATATTATTTTCTTAATTACTTTAGTTACCAACAAAACAAAACAAGCCTAGACAAGGGATTATAATATCTCATGATAGGTTCATGAATTGTTGGGCCGAGCTAGCTTTGAACCAATGTAGGTGCCAACGAACATTTAGGACAAATCACTTTAAAATTTATTGGTAATCTATGATTAATTTCCTTTCGTAGTACCCTACCTCAAGGGGAGTTGAATCCCGACATGTTGCCTCCTTGAAAGATTCACCGGACAATGTGTTACTCGCCCAATGACCACTAGTCTATGATCATAGTATGATTCATTTTGTTTTTTGAAATTATCAATATAATAGAATGAAGCATGATTAAATATGAGATATCTTTGTGCTTTTACTAAATGTAGCAAATTTTGTTATTCATCATTTATGAATTATCCATTCTAATAGCCATTTATCACTCTTCCACTCTATGTATGTATTCTCATATTGATACTGATTATATTGTGGCTCATTTAAGGCTCACATGTTTTGTCAGATCTCTCCAAAAATATGTTATTAACATTAGGATTCTATGCATGATCTTAATTAAGCCTCATTAAACTTTACATCATTAACCTTGGAAAGTAAATGAAGAGGATGGATATCTATATCTCTATAGTCCTCTCATTTAGATTAAATTTTAATTAATTAATAATCACAATAAGATAATACTCAATCATAAATTAAATAAGTGACATTGATTTGAGAGAAAACCATAAAACAAAGAGATGTTCTATACTATGGTGGCTTAAGTTTAACCTATAAAAACTAAGTTTAGAAAGTTCATAATTCATCAACCTATAAGATCAAAAAATTGGACACAGGATAAAATTATATATACCATGAAAAAGTAGAAAAAAACTATACAATTTTAATCCTGGAAAAACAGCAAAAGGAATGGGAGGGACAAAAAAGATTCTAAAGATCAAAGTATATTTTTTTTACACATGTAATTTTGAGATTTCAAGTTTCTGTCTCAAACAATTGTAAGAATAACTAATATTTTTCAATAGTTTTCCTAAAATGTCTTAAAATATTGAGTGGCCAAACGGTTCAAACCCCATTCTCCTATGAGTCATCAGTGTTAGGATATGTTTTGTATCTTTATTCTACAAAGTGATTGTAGATGGTCTTTATCCAATATCGATTGTAAATATTGTGTATCTCCTTGTTAGATCCTATAAATGAACTATATAATGAAATTTTTTAGACAAGCCATCTAAGTCAATAAGTGAAAGATTTGGGCCTTTAGGGCCTATGTAAGGAATGTTGTGGCACCTTTAGTATTTGGGGTTTGGGAGTTGGTTTCAAGTATAAGAGGTATTAATATTCATTATGAGAGATATGAAATAGGCCTCATAATATGGGACGGGATATTAGTATTCGTTATGAGAGTGGCTAGTGAATAAGACCTTTTCGTCTTATTGGAGCTCTCCTTGTTTGGGCTTCATGTATGTGTGGATTTGTTGTGGACCTTATTTGGGGTCTCGTGTGTTGGGTTTTTGTTGTGGGGTCGTAGGGTTTGTTTTTGTGGGTTTTATGTTGTGAGTTTGTGGAATGTTTTCACTGTTTGTAATCTTTCTATTGTTATCGGTGGATTTCCACTTAGTTGTTCGTGAACATAGGTATATGTGAACTGAACCATGTTAAATTTTGATATTCCTTTTTTATTTTTGTTCTACATGTTTGTTATTGAATTATCGAGTTTGCTTTTGAATATTAATTGTGCTTTATTTCCCAACAGTCAGAACAACAACATAAATGATATTGCCAATGTCCGTATTCATCTCTCTAGCTTTTAATGTCCTTATTCATCTTAATTAGCCAAGAGATAACCCACAATTTTCCTATTGTAATCCTCATCAACATATCCAAGGCTACATCAAACGTTGCTTTAGGAATGCAAATAGTGGTTCGTTAATCTTGCATTTCCAAAACATTCAAGAACTTCTTAGAATCACTGCGTGTGTGTATACATATGATTAGACATGAACATAATTTTGAAACCGTCTGTTCCCAGTTTCATGGTCATAGGAATCAGAACCGAACTGCCGAAGGGCAGTTCTAGTTCTGATTCCGATTTGTTCTAGATCCGATTTTTGTTCCAATTGTTAATTTTGAATTTGATTTCAATCTCACTTTTAATTTTGAATTTTATTGAAATTCAAATAATACAACATAATAATATAATTAGATAATAGTTGGAATGGGATTTAATATATAGAGTTTTTTTAAAAATAGAACTAATAAGGATTAAATAAGTAAGAAGGAAATATATAAAAATAATAAGAATATTAAAAAAATAATTGAACATTTAAAAGGACCAAAAAAGAACTGTTAATTGGAATTCAACTAGAATAATAGTTCAAATTAAACTAATGTATAGATTTTATAAGAATAGAATTAGAATTTGATAAGTGACAAAGAAAGATATAGAAAAAATAAGAGTATTGAAAGAATGATTAAACTATTAATAAAAATTCAAATATTATATTTGTATAATATAATAATAGAATTAGAATAATATAAATTAGAAAAGTTGATACATAATATAATTGAAATAATTGCTGAAATTGAACTAAAATATAGAGTTTTAGAATAATAGAATTATGAAAGATTAGATAAGTGAGAAAAAAAAGATATAAAAATGATAAGATTATTGATTAAATGATTGAATTATTAATTGAAAAATAAATAGTATATTAGTATAATATAATAATAGAATTATAAAAGTTGATACCCTAAAACCTTAAACCTAAATCCTAAACCCTAAACTTTAAACTCTAAACATCGAATATAAAAATTAGAAAAGTATGAAATAATTTTAGAAACAAAATTATGTGATAAAACTAAAGAGATATAGAAATATTTATAGATTCCTAAAAATGAAAAACAATAAGTTTTTTTATTATTCCGATTCTATTTTTTTAGGAATCGGAATAGAACCGAAAATGGACGGTCTGGTTACAGTTCCGAACTGTGGAGGCCATGGTTCTAATTTCGCTTCCAGTTTTATAACCGCTAGTCTGGTTTTGATTCAGTTTCGGTTAGAACATGACTGTTGGTCATGTCTACATGTGATTTCTTAGAATTACCGTGTGCTTAGATTTTGAAGTGATTAGAAGAGGGAAATGAAGTTATATAGTGTACAAAGTTAGGTTGGGCTACTGTAATTCAATAGGGTTTTTTTTTTTCAAAAATTTGGGTTAAGTTCTCAGGCTATTAAATGGGTCATTATTGAATTGTTTTCTTTAGGCTAAGTTGCTCTGTGGGTTTTTTCAGGCTAAAGTTTTAGGTCAAGAGTTGCAAAAATGCTCACCTTTTGAAAGAACAAAAAAGGAAAAAAAAATAAAAATTCGTGTAAGTACTATTTTAGTCTGCAAATGATTCTTAAGCCATTAGACAAGTAAGGCATTATTCGTAAGGTATAATACGACATTAACAGTATAACGTGACTAACATCATTACTTCAAAACACGCATGCACACAGAGGAAGAAAGACATTGAAGATGTCGTAGAAAAAGTGAGAGATTCATTAAAAGTTAAGAAGCCACTGCTTTAAATTTGCTTTTTTGTTGAAAAGAAAATGAAATAATAAATAATCGGATTAACAAAATTTAATTACAACTCAGCAATAATTAATAACCTACTTTTATTTTTTTTTAAAATATTAATTGATGTGCAACTTTTGGAAATTCAAGTTTTTGAATAAGGAAAAATGCAAAATATTATTTCTCCATAATTCTTTAAGAAAAATGACAAAAATGACACCTTACATTTCTTGAAATAATTTGTTTGGTATCTTATATTTAAAACGAGAAAAAACAGTCCATCACATAAAATTAATGCGGAAAAAGGAAACAAAGTCATAATAAAGATAAATTTAAAATTAAGTATATTGATTTATCTTCATATTTGGCAATCATTTCAAAATTACCTAATTCTCTAACATACAATAAACAAAAGAGTAAATATAAAAAAAAAATTTTGGGACAATTTTTGTATACCTAATTTCATATTTTGGGAGTTATATATGTGTGAACTTAATTAGTGCATAAAATAAATGAAATAATAGTAACATAAAAATGGTAAGGATTTAAAAAATGTATGAAATTAATTAGTTCATCTAATTAATTATTTCTAATGTTAAGATTTATTTCTTTCTAAAAAATTAAATTAAAAGTTAAAATGATTATAGCATAAAAATATAAAATTGGATAATTAATGACATAAATAATGATATTAATAAGAAAATATACATCAAAATAATAACATGTAATATAAAAAAAATTAGAAAAAAAGTGGCACAAAATATTCTATGGCCCTATACTAAAAAAAATAGTTGTGGGAATTAATTAGTGAAGGCAGAGAGGGCAAAACTTCCCCAATTAAAACTTTTGACATTTTATTTCTACTTCTTTTGTATAAATAAATCTATCATTTTTTTAAAAAAAATTCAAAGTGAAGTAATGGCCACTGAAAAATTCATCTTCATAAGTCTTATCGGAACTCACAAAATTTAACAACAAAATTACCTATTAGTAGTCAAATTAATATATACTAATTCAGAGATAATCATAAATTTAAAAACTAAATGCCAAACAATGAATAATTTAACAATTTCATGCACCAATTAATCAATTAATTTCTTATAATTATATAAATTCAGCAAGAAATTACAAATTAATGTGCAATATAATAACTAAATCAAGCAACAATTTGACAAACAGATATATCATTATGAAGTGAAATGCATATATAAGGAAATCCAATTTTTGAATAATTGAGAGTATTTTTTCTGAGATTACTGCTAGAAAAACTCTATATATAGATAGTGAAAATCAAGAATTAATATATATAACATCATGAGGCCGATAAACAACATTCGCACACAAAATTTTAAAAACAATCTAACATTGGAATTTCAATTGAATGTTCAAATTGGACAATCAACTGAAATAACAAAAGAAATTAAATAAATTAAAACATTACCTGTATATAAAGTAAATTTGAATTAAACAAAGAGAGAGAGAGATTGAGCGAATGTGAGAGTTTTGTTATATGTTTGTGTGTGTCAAAAATAAAAATTAAAACGAGGGAAACAAATGTAAAGCTAGTAGAGGGTGGGAGAGGTCTGTTTCTAATATGTGAAAACACACAGACACACAGAGGAAGAAAAAAAAAAGAAAGATATTAAAGTTATCTTGGGGAAAGTGAAACAGGTTTACTAAAAGTCAAGAAAACACCTTATTGAATTTGATTTTTGGTTGAAAATGATACGAAAGGGTAAATTACGTCGACCGTCCCTTAACTTAGGGGTTAATTTCGAATTTATCCCTCAACTTCAAAACATTTCATTTTAGACCATCGTCTTGTATTTTGAATTTTAAATAGCCATCAGTTTATTTTTCGTCCATGTGTAGACAAATTACATCTCTCATGTGCGTGGAACATGACAAAAAAGATGAAGTTAAGGAACAATAACCATGGAATAAATAAAACGTACTATAAAATAAATAAATGATAAGCGAAATTGGTTCATCTTACCTTTCGATTTGTCATGTGTCATGAACATGAGAAAATTAATCAATCTACACATGGACGAAAAACATATCAAAGACTATTTAAAATTCAAAATGCAAGATGAGGGACTAAATTAAAATAGAACGTTTTGAAGTTAAGGGACAAATTCGAACTCAACCCCTAAATTAAGGGATGATTAGTGTAATTTACCTGAAATAAAATAATTAGTAATCAAATTCACAAAATTTAATTACAACTCAGAAAAAAACACACTTAGTTAATTTATACTAACAAATTTATACTAAGTGTTAATTTAGTTAATTTTAAAAAACACACTTAGCATAATTTTTGGAACCAGAATCGGAACCGGTAAAAAAACATAATTTTTTTATTTTCATTTTTATAATTCTATAAATATTTCTATACCTCCTCATTTTCATCATAAAATTTTTTTTCTAATATTATTTCTTAATTTTCTAATCTTTATATTCTAGGTTTTAGTGTTTATAGATTATTATTTATAGTCTAGGGTTTAGCATTTATGTTAAGTTTAGGTTTATACTAATATACTATTTGAATTATTATATTATATTAATATACTATTTGAATTTCAATTAATAGTTCAATCATTCTTTCAATATTTTTATCTTTTATATATTTTTCTTTCTCACTTATCTAATCCTTCATAATTTTATTTTTCTAAAACCTCAATATATTAGTTCAATTTCAACTATTAATCCAATTATATTATGTATCAACTTAAATTTTCAAATTCTATTATTATATTATGCTAATATACTATTTGAATTCCAATTAATAGTTCGATCATTCTCTCAATACCATTATTCTTTTTATAGCTTTCTTTCTCACTTATATAATCTTCATAATGCTATTATTCTAAAAAATCTATATATTAGTTTAATTTTAACTACTATTCTAATTATGTTATTATATTATACTAGTTAAATTCTAATTAATAATTTAAATATTCAATTATTCTTTCAAAATTCTTATTATTTTTATATCTTTGAATCTCACTTATCTAATTCTTCCCAGTTCTATTATTTAAAAACTATATATTAACTCAATTGTAACTATTATTATTCTAATTATATTATTATGTTGTATTATTTGAGTTTCAATTAATAGTTTAATTATTATTCCAATAGAAATCAAATTTAAAAGTGAGATTAAAATCGAATCGAAATCGAAAATCAAAATAAAAATTTGAATTGAAACAAAACGATAATAGAAACCGGAACCAATCGTGATTGTGTTACAAACAGAAGTTGTTAAATCTAAATTTGATGGTGGTTTTGCCAAAAAAGAAAAAACTAGCTCATCACTTAAATCTATTTCATCAATAAGTTGGTGTCACAAACTTAAGTGGTTAAAATTGAATAATAAGGATGAAATCTTTTTGAAAAGATTTGAATGTTATTACCATAAGCCTAATCCACAATCGTACTATTTAATGTCTTTAGTGCTGACGTAATTTCCTTATAATTAGTAAATTTGCAACACAAATTTATTGTTAAATTGTAGATTCATAATTAAATTGTCAAGAAAATGGTTTCAAAATAAAAAATTATAAACCTCAACTATTAATAAATTTCTATAGAAATTTGGGTAGAGTTTCCTCTATTTATAGACAAAAACTCCCTGCCAAAATCACAAGAACTAGCCAAATAAAACATCAATCAAATATTTGTATGATACAATATAAAGAACACGAAACCATAGATCAATTTCGCCGAATGAAGCTGCTTAGAAGTGTCACGCCCCAATTCGACGTGGCACGGCCACATGAGTGGAGATCGATTCCAAACGTGCGAAGCCTCACTTCCCGATCTGTTTTTAGTATCCTCAAGTCGTCGATTTAACTTAACAATTCATAACATTCATCATAATCACTAATCTAGTATCCTCTATAAATAAACATCACATTTGGGCCATGAACGTAAGATTTAAAACCTTGAAAAACAATTAAAATTCGAAAATTTCTTCTTTGCTGAAAATCTCCCCGCGTCGCGACGCACAGCCCTTCAGCGTCGCGACGCCGGTGCACGTCGCGACGCGGAAGGGTCGCGCGTCGCGACAAGGACAGAAAAATTCTCTGCCATGTTTTTGCCCTCTGGGCGTCGCGATGCGGAGTACAGGCGTCGCGACGCCGGGCCTTTTTCCACCAAAAATCGATTTTTCCTCTTCTTTTTTCTTTCCAACTCAAAACTCTTTCAAAAACCACATCAAATACACACACCAAAGCTGCAAATACATTATTCTAATCTCTCAATTGCTCTTTATGATTCACGATACACATTCCCACGTCAACAACATCATTATACTACGAATCTTCAATATGATAAAAAGATTGGATAAAATGTACTAACATCAACAATTCCATCATACATGTTGGCATCGAAATCAACATATAACTGTACATATTGACATCAAATCTCATGTTCATACATCATTCTTCCCAAAATAGTTCTATACAACTTCCTTATGATCTATACAAAATCACATGTCCACAAAATAACTTTCCCTACTTGTCATCCACAAAATCTTCAAAAATCACAACATTGGTGGTATGAGCATACACTATACCCAGTAAGTGATATCGATATTCCTTTACCGGTTGAGCCTGTTATATATATAATATACTTTCACAAAAACATTTCACACATGAAAACTCACATTTGAAAACATTTCAATTCATACACATACATATCATAGCAAGTGGCACATTCGTTTTCAATCACATTACGAATACATTTAATACTTGTCATTTAGCTCAAGAATGGTTCAAGTAACTCTCGGTACACTAGATCCAGGCCTGACTGTTTATCCCGTCAGGTAGGCCATTACATTGGTTCCTAGCTGTTTATCCCGCTAGGTAGGCCATTACATTATTTGGAACATGTTCCTACCAATCATTCCAAGAAGCATTCAAGAGCCCATTAACATTTCAAATCCATTCAAACATTTCATCAAACACTTTACTTTCACAAAAAACCACTGCATTACATTTTCATATGCATAAAAGCTATAATCTAACACAAGCTCAAACCATTTCCATATAATAACATAACAGATTTTTCCAAGTATGTTTATCAAAATCAAGTAAAACATAAAGGAACATCAAACCACTTACCTTTAATCAAAATCCAATATTGTACTTGATTTCTTAAGGTTTCCACCTCTATTCAATCCACTTTCCTATAAAATCATATACATATGTCAAAGAACAATCAAATAGAATCTAAAATCCCTTAAACATCATTCTTAACTTAAGACACCTTTCTTAATCTAATAACACCTCACTTTCTTTCAATTCTAAAACCTATACATATGTTATTCTCCTAACTTTCTTCAACATAATATCCTCACAATTTAACCTAAATCTATCTAACCATGTTCTATTCTCATTCAAATGAATGCTAGCATCCTTAATCAAGTGTTCTTAAGCTATTGGATTACAACCCATATTCCATTACAACACCATTCCAAACTCTAACTTTTCTAGAACACTAAATTAGGAACTTAACTTGGATAAGTAACTAGATGGATTCCTTACCTTCCAAGAGTGAAAGTAGAGTGGAAATTGATCTTTTCTTCTTCAATCCAACATGACTTCTTGCCCTAATCCAAGAGAGAAAAAATGGAGAAGATATGAACAATGGAGAATGGCAACCCACGGTTGTTCAAATTGGGTTTTAAGACCCAATTTGACAATTTTGCTAAAAAGCCCCTCAAACTCTACTTATTTATGAAATAGTCCCTCTAATTTGGTTGTGGGTATTATAAGAAGGGTTTCAATGAAGATTGATGAAGTTGAAGATGGGTTTGGAAGGTTGAGGAGCAAATCAAGACTATTTTAAACCGTAAGCTGAAGATGAAGGGTTTGGAAATTGAGGAGCAGAACAAGAGTGTATTAACATATTAGATTTGTTTTAATTTAGAGGTGACATTTTAAAAAATACAGGTATTTTGATTTTTTTTTAAAATCAGAAATCGCATTTGCCAAATACGAATTGCACATTTTGGAAAAAACATTTTAGAAACAGCATAAAATTTGATTTTTTTTTTCAAAACCAGCACAAAATTGGAAGCCCCTCAGAATTCGACGATTAAGGTTGTGATTCAAGAACCCTTTTATAGCGTGTGCATGATCAAGAACATCAACGAATTGAATAATATCTAAATTTGTAGGGAGCAGTACGTATTCGATTTGTCAACATGTAATGTTAAGAATTAAATCAGTAATGTATTCTGACATTAACAGTACACTTGTAAAGTTTTATGAAATGGTCATTGACGACATTTGTCAACAAATTTTATTATTTTTCTATGTTTTTAACCTACATTTTATATATAACTAAAAGTTATAGGTATTAACGCTGCTTTGAATTGACCAACTGTGTTGACCATTAATCTCCTTTGTTTTCGGTTTTTTTTTTATTCTTTGAAGTTTTAGACTTTCTTAATACAAATTAAATTAATTGGCACATATTGATACGATCCTAGACCCTTTATGGAATTCTAAGAATGTAAACCCAAGATTAATTAAGGAATGAGTGCAAGAAACTGTATAGATGAAATAGAACAAAGGAGGCAGCCCCCAAACTTCAATAAGAATTAGAAACTTACATATCCAATTCAGCAGCAAACACCATAGAAATACTTGTTTCCTAGAACCCTTGCTATCAAAGAATCCCAACCAATCAAACTCTTAATTGAATAGAATTGAATGTTCTTCACAAAGAACCCAAGAAAGTTTATATAAAACTCACAAAATTCAAAATATCAAGTCTCCCAACCAAAGAACACAAAGTTGCCTTTTATAGGCTTTAAAACCCTAAAGAAAATAACGGTTAACAAATTTGAACAAAACAGTCCGCGTTCCTGCACGTCGCGATGTTGGGCTCTCCACGTCGCAACGTAGGGAATTATTTGGGAATTAAATGCCGAATTTTTGGTTCCATTTATTTTCTGCAATTTCTAGAGAGTTACGTCGCGACGTGGAAGGGCCTGGACGTCGCGACGTCGATGAACGTCGCGACGTCTATGGTCGCACGTCGCGACGTTGGCGATTTCTTCTGAGTTCCCTTTTCCAATTCTCCACGTCCCGACGTGGAACTTCTTGGACGTCGCGACGTGGAGCTTTTTAAGCTCGTTGTCCATCTTGTTCAACACCTCTTGCTCCCAATGCTCCATTTTGATCCACAACAAAATTGTACTCCACTTGTGATGCTTCCAAACATGAAATGAACGCTGCATTCTTGTCACGAACTTCACGAACTAATTCTCATTGAAAAAGGTCTTCAATTAATGCATATAACTCCGACTTCATTCGCTTAGTCCTCGAACGCGTCAAAGGTCCTCCAATTCCTTGCAATGGATCATCCACAAGGCTTATCGGGTTGGCTTCCTCATCACATATGCTCTCTATATTGTTTTGTTTTAAACCTTTGACTTTCTTAATCCAAATTGGTACCTACAATTCAAATAAACGAACTTCTCTTTCCACGAACTAGTCGATTAAATTAGAATAAATTACTGTCAACCATACATGGTATATTCAACAAACCCATAAACTTTGTAATAGATAAAAATCTACTTTTCACCACCTTGTGTAGTTATGTTATTGACAAAAGTGCAAATATAACATTCTTTTGTTAAAACTAAGCGTGTGTTATGAAATGTCACTTTTTTTCATGTATATAAAATAATAAAAAATAAACCAAAATTATAATTTCTACACAATTAAGTCAATTAGAGAGAAACTAAAAAAGATAATTTTGCAGAAATGACGATTTTAGTTCATTTTTGCTTACTTTACATATGTAGACAAAGGGACATTTCACAACACAGTTAGTTTTAATGAAAAATGTAATGCTTGCACTTTTGTCAATAATACAAGAGGATAAAAAGTAGTTTTCATACATTAGGGTATTTATGAGTTAGTTGGGTGTATTGACTACCACTTCGCGCGTGACCTCGTTCAGTCTTCTGAGCTTCGTGTTGTTCATGTCTCATCGGATGATAAGCTTGCAGATACCTTGACTAACCACTCTCACGCCCTCATCTTCTTGACGCTTGTACCAAGATTGGTGTTTCTGTTTGCATACCATCTTGAGGGGCATATTAGCGTATATACATATATTCACTTATTTCCTATTTTATATTTTCCTTGATTTCTGCTTTGGTCTGGTACTTGTATTATATATACCATAGTATTCATTAGTAATATGACTTGAGTCAATTTATCTAATAGGGTGTACCACATGTGTTTAACAGTAATATACCCATTAATTAATTATCTGCAATCGGACACTAATACAACAATAACTTAATTTTTATTCCACTATGAAATCTACTATATATAACATATTTTTCAACATATTTTATTTATACACTTGTTTTCATTTAAATTTAAATATATAAATTTTTTGGTTTTTTTCATTTAAATTTAAATATATTATATTTTTTTATCGTTACTTTTCAATTCTTTTTACATCTCCCATTTAATTTAATTTAATATTTATATACAGTCAAACAATACAAATAAATTTTTTAGGAAGCAATTTTTGTGCATGCATGGCTTAGTGTAAAAAAAATGTTAATAGTGGGAATAAAAATCATAAACAGAGTTGAAGGTGTGGATGTATGATATATCCGTCAATCATTTGATTTATGTCAAAGATTTTTTAGACACTTATCTATCATATGGTACTTATAACAATCGTGCGAGAAATCGAAATCCTCAACCTATATATTATTCATTATTCATTGAAGAATGCAGTTGACTGAATTATTTAAATTCATTGTACTTCTCTCAACTTTATCAAAATACAAAACTCCATTTTTCTTTTAATATTTTTCTTTCTTGTTTCCTTTCCCTTCTCCTTCCAAAATTCAATTCAAACATAGCCTGAGAAGAATTGATAAATAATTTATATAAACATTGCTACAAACCCAACTAAGGAATTCTTGACTTAATTACTATGGTTTTTACTATGAACTAAATTTTTATGTATCAAAAAAGAAAAAGAATACATGAGATACTTAATTAATTTATGGAATTAGAAACACCTTCTTTTTGAGATTGATTCTCATTTATGACAATGATATGAAAAAAATTTAATATTAAACAAACCATTCATAATGCAATCATTTTCTTCTTCAAATGTTGATTATAATTTCTTCCCTCTTTCTTCCAATTGCAGTGTGGACCTCTCATAATTTTTTTACATTCAGCCAACCAACAAGAAATTAATATATATATATATATATATATATATATATATGTATATCGCAATCATACGAAAAAAAGTGGGGAGGGGGGGTGGGGGGGAGGTGTTGAAGGGTGAAGTCTACGACTACTGCCTCAGAGTGAGCATTCAAATATCAATATTATCATTCTTAAACATGAATAGCAATTAATACCTTGACTTTGAATATTTCCAAGTACTAATAAAAGTTGTGGGGAAACTTAATTTTACTTCTAATTTTTTAAACTTTATTTAATAAATTAATTCTCTAACATAAAAATCAATAAAAATAAAATTTATCAACTCGCACATTCAATTCTCAAATTAAAAAAATCCCTTCTCTAGCTAGATTGTAAACTCAACACTTAATTTTTTTTTTTTCAATTCTCAAAATAAAAAGTCTATCTATTTTGGTCAATACTTTCCCCATTCAAGAAACATGTATAGTGTTTTAATCTTGCTAATGTAATTGATACAAAATATTTGAAACTCAAATTTCGAACAATTTATTTGTTTTGAGGTCTGTGCTAAGTTCTTCATTAATTAATCACAAGGAGCCCGTTGGAGTAAAACAAAAGAGCTAATGAATTTTTTGATATATTTTTTTGTTTTAATCCCTAGTTTAATATATAAATACACGTCGCGTATTTGATACTTATCCCTTAGCTTTCATTAATCACTTGATAGGATTTTAGTTAAATATACGTGGTGTGTATTTATAAATTGAAACAGGGATTGAAACTATAAATTGAAACAGGGATTAAAACAGAAATTGGTAACAGAAGATCCTATGTAAACAAGAAATATGAAAGCTTTCATCTCAATTGATTGAATTATAAAAGTAATGAATATTTAACCCAAAAAGAATATGTGCAAGTGAATAAGTATAAAATAACAACAAAACTCCAGTATAACACAACCACACAGCTATATTGGCATAATTTTATCATACAAATATAATATATATTTCTAAATCGTAAAAACTTTTTCTATTTTATCTTCACTCTCTTCCAATTACAAAGATGCTAGCACTTTACAAATTCGAAAAATTGAACATGACTCGTCCTCTCCCATTTTGGCAACCGGTGAAGAACAGTTTGTGTCCCTAAATATTCCTTTTCACTTTTCACATACGTGGATTAAGCAGGGATATTCTCATATCCATTTTGGAGGTATCAGAGTTGGTCTCACACTCCATGCAAGAAAAGGCCTTGCTTTTGTAGCAAGGATTGCTCTTCTTGACTCTCGAATCAAGAAGTACAACCAAGCGTGCATCGGCACCATCCAGACCACACTCAATGCAAGCACAGTTATGGTCACCTGGTTCCCAAATTTCAATATCAGTCTCAAAGACACAAATCTTCTTAAAGCTCTTAAAGTTCAAGTCCATATCTCTGAAGTTAGAAAATGATGAAGTAATAGGATTAGAAGCTGTAAAATACTTTCATAAATTATTCTCAGCTAAAGACATTATCCCCCTCCCTGCTTCACACAATCTGCCTAAGTCTATGACTAATAGGCAAAGTGAGCTTATTAGTGAGTTTCCAACTATGAAGGAGGTGAAGGATGCTGTATGGGGTTTAAACAAAGATAGTGCACCAGGTCCGGATGGACTAAATGGTGAATTTTATAGGACAAACTGGGAGATCATAAACAGAACTTATATGATGCTATTCTACATTTCTTTAATGGAGGGATACTCCCTAGGTTCATCACTGCCACACATGTGTTCCTAATTCCAAAAATTCAAAGCCCTCAAACCTTTGCACATTTTAGACCCATTAGTCTATGTAATTTCTCCAATAAGATCATTTTCAAGATTTTGGCTAACAGATTAACTCCATTGATGCTTGGCCTATGTGCTGAAAATCAGAGTGGATTTATAAAAGGGAGGCAAATCACAAACAATACTCTGTTAGCTAATGAAATCATATTATGCATGAAAAGGAAAAATAAAAATGGGAACATAGCCATAAAATTAGATATGGAGAAAGCCTATAATAGGGTCAATTGGCTGTATCCCCTTAATGTGGTTAGAGCTAAGGGTTTTAGTGAGGTATGGATAGATCTAATATGGCGTCTAATTTCAAATATTTGGTTTTCTATTTTAGTCAATGGATATCCTAGGGGATTTTTCCAATCCACAAAGGGGTTGAGACAAGGGGATCCCCTCTAACCTCTCTTATTTGTTTTAAGTGCTGATTTGTTATCAAGAGACCTAAATCATCTAAATGAAACTAGAGTAAAATCAGGTTTTTGTCAGCCTAGGTATTGCCTGTATGTAAGTCATCTAGCTTATGCGAATGATATACTCATTTTCACCTTAGCACATAAACAGCATTTAGAAGCCACAATGAAGGTATTAGTTCAATACCAAAAAATTTCAGGACAAAAGATAAATCAACAGAAAAGCCAAATTTTCACACACCATGGTCTTAATAGACTTCAAAAATATAGAGCTAGAAAGATCACTAAATTCCAACAAGGTGTTTTTCCTATTAAATATCTGGGTGTGCCACTTCATTATAGGAGGGTTAAAGCTATACACTTTCATGACACCATAGTGAAAACTCAGATGAAAATTGCCTCGTGGCTTCCAAAGTCTTTAAACCAAGGAGGCAGAATTACTCTCATTAAAAGCACCCTTCTTTCAATCCCATATATCAGCTTCTATCTTGTTCACCACCAAAAAACGTTTTTAACACCTTGGAGAGAATTTTCTCAAACTTTCTGTGGGGTACGAAAGAAAACGGATCTAAGTATCATTGGATGAAATGGGAGGATTTTTATAAACCTAAAGAAATGGGGGGCTTAGGATTCAGATCCTTGGAAGACTTCAACAAGGCCACATTATACAAGATGTGGTGGAGGTTTAGGGAAAAGGAGTCATTATAGGCAAGATTTCTACACCAAAGATATTGTAGAGGAAGGCACCCATAAGATACAGTACCTACAAGATTAGACTCATCATCTTGGAGGAGAATGAGGCAAGTTGGCATAGAGTTAGACAACCACATAGGATTTCATGTCAGGGGAGGGGACAGTCATATGTGGAGAGATAATTGGCTAGGAACAGGTCCTCTAAAATCAGAAACATATAGCTGTAACCTAAGGCTGAGAGACATGATTACTAATAATCAATGGGATGTTAAGAAGCTTAGATTAGGGCTCAATTCTGAGGAAATAAATCAGATTCAGCAAAGGCCTGTACCAACTTCATAACTGGCTGACATCCAGTACTGGAAGCCTGAGGTATCAGGGGAATTCACCATTTCTTCTGCATATAATGTGATAAGGGCCAACAATGAAACTCCGAACCCATTATTCAAGAACATATGGCAGGCACACATCCCTACTAAAGTCTCATTTCTGCTGCTAAAACTGATTAAAGGTAATATCTCCTTGGTAGATGTTTGTACAGATTTCTGGTAAATGGCCCTAATCCCTGTCTATTTTTTATAGATGCTGAAGAATCAGTTAATCATACTTTTATAAACTACACAATAAATAGATCAATATGGAATTACTTTGGTACAGAATTTTATGCAGCCTACTCTAACAGTTTTCAACTAGCAGATTTCCTACATAAATGGTGGGCAGTGGACATTCAATTTGCTGTTACGAATTAGCTACAAAAAATGATCCCTTTTGTTGTTATCTGGAATCTATGGAAGGTAAGAAATGGATGTTTTTTCAATAATGACCATGTTTGTATGCAACAAATCAGGAGACAGATCTGCCAATATCTTCTGGACCTACTACAAATTCAATTCCCTGATTGCTCTTTCAAGAGGGGTAGCTGGGATGAAATTTGGGACTTATCCAAAAAGTTTAGAAGGAAAAGAGTGATTAAAGCATATAAATGGAACTCCCAGATTTAAATCAAAACAAACTGAACATCGCTACCTCAAGATTAGAAGGGGGAGGAATTGTGAGGAATTCTGAAGGAAAAATGATAATTGCTTTTAACATTACCTTTCCAGGTTTTTTTGTCTCCATTGCAGGTTGAATTGCTCACATTGATACAAGCAGCCAAGATCTGTAAAATCCAAAAAATCCAAATACACATAGCAAAGACGTCATCAGCTGAACTGGTCCTAACACTATGTGACAGCAAAAGAGGGGACTGGAGAACAAAACAGATCATACTAAACAACATGGAAAGCTTGGAAACAATACAGGTATGGAGGATAAGTAAATGGGAGAATGCAGCAGCTCAGTATCTTTTAAATTTTCCAGAAAAAAACAAAACATGGCTGAACCAGGGTACAGTCCCAATAAAGATGAAGGAAGCAATCAAAGCCGACCTAGAACCAAGGCCTGTAGTGAGAACACAGAGAAGCAAAACATTCGCAAAGGAAAATCTTTAAGCTGTGTAATGTAGGGGCATTGTCTGCTAATGCTAGGACATGTTTCCCATTATATGATTGAAATCTGATGAAATCATATGAGGTTTAAGGACCACAACTACCGATGTTAATGCTGTTTGTCTATATGTAGTAGAAGGTTCTCTTAGCTTATGCAGGGAAACAAAAACCATCTGGTTAAGTAACTATAGAAACTGAAAACATGATGGAAATGAAGGGTCAAGAATAGAGGAAGACTGAAAACTTAGCAACCCTCACCAATGATTCTCCAAAATAAGAAGGAATCAAAGACCTAACTACTAAAGCCTTGTCATAAGTCTGCTGAAAATCAGAGTTTGTGCTGAATTTTGAAAGAAGAATGTACAGATTAAGTTCGACAATGGTTCTGAGTGCAAAAATTAGTAAAATGGTCTTGTTCTGTAATAATTTCTGTAGCTTTGTAAATGGAGTAGTACTCCACATTTACGCCTTTTGTTACTATCCTTTTGAACATATTTCCATTAGGCCGTGTACATGTATATGGAAACATGATCAAGATGGATCTATTTTGTATGGGTGATTTTAGGGTATATCCATCACCAAAAAATTATCTAATAAATTGGAAGTAGCAACCCACCTCAAAATAGAGGTTCTGTCAAAAAAAAAAAAGAAATGCAAGAAGATTCGATTGAAGCTACATTACACTATCAGATGGTGACAGAGTGCAAAATCATGCTCTAACTCTTGCACTTCCATCATCAAACGAAGTGGCATTCATTGACATCAATTCATCATCAGCAGCACCTAACCAGATCCAGATCCTTAAGCAAATTTCAAGAGAAGAATTACTCAAACTTCTTCCAGAGAAATGGATCACTAGTTACGAGAAACTCTATCAGGCATGTCAGAAGCCAATCCAATATTCTGAGCCAAAATACAAGTCATTGGCTGAAAGAAATACAGATATCTCTTTCACACCAGAATCATCAAAGATGCCATCTATATTTCCTACTCAATTCACTATTATGGATTATGGCTACTCAGAAATTTCGATCATCAAGTTCTTAACAGATAGAAGACCAGTATTCCAATTCAATGATGATGATGGACACGTCTGATGGGATCCTTTCTATGATTGCTCCTACTGCCAGAAGCAATACTCAAAGGAATAGTTTTCAGATAAGGGTTTGAAGAAAAACACTTCTACTCAGAAAAAGATGCAAGATAGATATGAAGAAGTAGATCAAGCAGTTGGCCTACTTGGCCAACCAAGCGGCAAATTTGATTATTATGTGTTATATGATTCTTCATCACAAGTTAATGATTCAGATCAGTCGTCATCAACTTCTCTAACGACCCAACAGGATGGCCAAATCTATATATGTTTCAGCCTAAAGAATTCCCTCCTCTTAGTACTTATACTAAGGATAATCTTCAGCACCAGCCAAAGATCTCAACTCTCAATATTGTAGATAAAAAATGTAGTCAACAAACCATCTCGATAGTAGAGAAAGTCTTGAATTGGCAAACAGAGAATGCCATTAGTCAAAACAGACTTCTCAAAAAGATATCATCTCAAATCTCAAGACTTGACCACAAAGTCTCTTCAAAGGTGGATTTTATCACAAGTACAATTTCAGAAATCCAGACAAGAATTATGACACTCCATGAAGAACTCATGTTTATGGCAGGAAGGCTAGATGTGAATAATTCTCTTTTCATAATATAGAAGAATGAAAAGAGAGATCTGGAAAACCAACACAGGTATTTCCAAGATGAGGATAAAAGAAGGAGGTTAATACAAGAAGAAAATAGTCAGCGCTATCTCTCACCACTGTTTCAAAGTGAAAAACCTTTCCAAGTGCCATTCACTGTAAGTCAACCTCCAGCCCAATCCTATTCTTTGCCATCTGGAACAAATCACTTCTTTATTGGATCTCCAATTTACAATACTCCAACAAAAAGAAGTACTGTCCTAGCAAACCCGTCAAGGCAAAAAGAAAAGGTTATCCCTCTAGATCAGAAGCTTTCTTCTTTATCCTTGAATAGTCAGTTCATCATTGAAAACCAAGAGTTTTCCATTACTGGTTTATTAGTGGATATGGCTGCTCAATAAAATTTGATTTCAAAGGATTTTCTATTACCAGTAATTGAGAAAGAAAGTGTTGAAGATAAAAGTTCTTCAGAAACTTCATCGTCAGATTCGTCCTTCAATTCTGGTTATTCTACTAATTCCAATGAGCAGAGAGAGATCTTCATGGCAGGTCCTCAAACATCAACCGCATCAGAAGTCCACTATCCTGATCTAGAGCCAATTGTTAAAGAACTAGAAATTGATTCTCAACAACATTATAACGGACCAACTAGAGTCTATCATTTGACTAGTAAGACATTTACATTGGATGATTTTACTCAAGACAAATGGTTTGATAGACTATGTAAGTTCCATTTATGGCACTATTCTGAACATCTCAAAACTCAAGAGTCTGCTGCTGCTATTCTCAGAAGATTCACTGTTGGTTTTTTTTTATTTCTAAATCCTATTGGTTAAAACTCGGTGATTACCGATAGCAATCCTTCATTCAGCTGACATTCAACCAAGCAATCAGTGTTCTCCATGAAGAATTGCTTGGTGATCAAAGAGAAAATCTTGACATGCTTAAGGAAGAATTCTTCAAAGCAAAGTGTCATTTTTACAAAAAGAAAGATCTGCAGCAACATTTTGAATTCATGTTTAAGAGATTCTTCACAATCGGCGGTGAAGATAGCAACGATCTAAAGCAGGTATTCCTGAACTCATTTGATGAATTTCTGGCTCAACAGACAGTCAGATCTATTCAATCCAAGAACCTTTCAGTCAACTAATTGACTATAGGCCAGATATACCAGTAGATCACTCTCACTATCTCTGATATATGTGCAAAGAAGTAGCTAATGCACAAATTCTAAGCACACTCAATTCAGATAGAGTCAGCATGTGGTGACATGCACATTAAGTGCCCAAAGAAAGGGTGTGACTGCGGTGTGAAAAAGAGAAGATATTTCAGAAAATATGGCAGATCTTCCTAAGAGTTCATACAATCTTTAGGGGAACGAGAAAGTTCTTTCGACAAAAGAGGTCTCACCAAAAATCTGATCGATGTTTATTTTGCAACAAGAAAGGCCATTATGCTAAAAATTGTCATAAGAAATCAAGGGATAAAAAGCAAAATATGGTTGCCTCAATCCAGAGCTTCACCAAGATGGATCTTGAAGATCATGATCTCAAATCTATCTTATTGATGGATGATGAATACACTCTAGAAGCATTAAGCGTCCTTAATTATCAATATGATTACTCTTCTGATGAATTCTGTGATTTTGATAATTGTGAAAACGTATAATCATTCTACAAGTTCTCAAAAAATTTGACGTCATCGGTCACTCCTCATATTCATGTTTCTCTCTTTCTCTGCAAATCCCAAAATCCTATTTATCTAACTGCTTTCCGTGGTATATGAGCATCTATGTCTATCTTAGATCCAAAACTTCTCCCTGAGAATATTGGAAGCTACACAACCAGACATTTTCAGTTGCAAATGGTGATTCTTATAGAATCAATCTTATCAGCAAGAAAATCACCATAGAAATCTTCCTTGGTTGTTCTATTAGAACAAAAGTTCTAGGAGATTCTGCTCCCCAAAAGAATTTAGTTCTTAGTTTTGATATTTATTGAGAACTTCAGAAAAAACATGATGTATTCATTGGATCAGATGGTTTACACTAGAAGGAAAAAATCAAACCATACGCCACGGTAAAAAATTTCTATCAGTTTGATTCTCAATATAAAGAAGGATTCACAACCAATGAGCTACACACTACGCTTTTGATGGAACATACTTCTCTATTGTGGTCTAGTCCAAGATTCTTTATACATCCTCCAATTAAGCCCATAGAAGATACCAACTCCACACAAAAAGGCTATTTTTCCCACAAAGCCCAAAGAACTTTGGCCCACAAAATCATTGCGTTACTTAGTGCATACACTCCTCGCTTAATCCAAAAACTCTCAAACTGTTTGGCTCAATTTAAGCCCAACCAAAAAGCCTAACAATTCTTTAAAGCAGATAGCTTTCTCTCAAAGATATCAGATTATTCCTTTTTGTTCCAAAACAATCCACTAACATGGTCAAAATCTATTTTAAATGTGAAAAGTCTCATCCAACAGTTGTTTCCAACCCCCATAGGTTGTGGCAACTATTTCAAGGTTCATAATGACCAGAAAAGAATCTACAAATGTAGACAATCCAAAAAAGATCATCATTCCACCTCCAAAGAAATGCTTGTGGTTTTCCCTATTGAGCATCACCCTCGTCTTGACGTGACATCTCTCTCTATGATGCCACATATTAAACAAAAGACTATTCAAGATAGATTGTGGAGAGATTGGTCCTTAGAGTCCATCACTTCTTCCTATTTAAGGAGAAATCTGGTGTGTCGAGAGATATACAAAAGTCCTTGATCACCACATCTTCTATTATGGCAAAAGTTGGATCGTCTTCTCAACCTTCACCATCACTCTATGATTATCTCAATGAACTTCCTGGTGATGCCAAAGATCTTATCTTCCGAAAAGTTCTTAAGGCAAAAACAAGAGATAAAGTATTTTCTTATCATCTAAGCCTCTTAAGGACATATGGAAGTTATTCTCCAATCTGGCCACTCGGTATACATCCAGATCATCCTTTTGCCCATTTGTTCTTGATCCATACTTTAGAGGTATGCCCAATGACACTTTGTTTCTTATTTTATATTTGTGATGCATGGACTGTTGGAATTATCTTTGATATGCCTCACTATTATCAAACCCTACAGCAACCTGAGAGGTATAAGAATTTCAAGACTTTTCTTGAATGGTTCAAGCCTATTTCTTAATGAAAATTTGTTTTCCTTGACCATATGAAAGAAATAGTTCCAACAATCACAAAAGCCAAATTATACAAGTTTGCCCCTTTTAGTGCTTAGACTAACCCGCACACTGTCTTCACTTTCTTTCGACCCGTGTATATTAATGATAGGATAAGGAAAGTCTATGCACAACCAACTCACACTCATTACCGGGTCTTACCGAAATATCCTGAACAATCTTTCATGTTGCCAAAAGAAGTTGAGACATTTCAAAAAGATTCAACAGATTTCTTTTACAGTTACCAATAATACATGTTCAGGATGAATCATTCGGTACAAACATTTATAATCCTGAATGAAGCATTTTGGATCTTTTACCCAGTGGATTACCTGATAGATCTTCTCGATGCCTTCGAATATCATACAGGTAAAACTCCAAGACAAATACTGCCACCATCACGGTTCTCTCTTTGGGCAGACCCAGACCGTAATCCAAAAGAGCCAATAACAATTTTTCCTGATGAAGTCATGAAAGAAGAAGAAGAACCTTCTCCAACAGGGGAATCTTCTACTCTGAAAGGAAAAGCACCAGAACTCTCATTTTCTGAGACCAAAGAAGATTATATGGCGGACTATTACCAAGACAGTCAATTCCCAGAATAACCACCGGACTTTGTAGATCCAAAAAATAGAGAGAATTTACTTCTTAAGGTAGAATTACTTGCTTGGAAAGAAAGACCCCCGCTATAAAAAAAATATTGAAGATTATGACACTTCAAACTGGGAAGCAAGAGCTATGAGTTAGGATTCCTTCTGACTAAAGCATGGATGATTTATCTCAAGACCTCTTTACAATTGTCTTATTCCTGTAGTGTGAACTACCAAGTGGAATAATTGGTCATGTAGACCATTTGTATTGTCTTATTAGTTAATGGTCATGTGGACCACTTAGCTTTATCATGTTTACCAAGTTGGTCACGGGACCATCTTGAGTTCATACTATTTTTTTCTTGTTTTTGTTTTCCTGTGTTCACACTGTTGTTTTCCTATGTTCACACTAGGTGTTCACACTATTTTCCTCTGTTCACATTAGGTGTTCACACTGTTGTTTTTGTGTTCACATTATGCTTGACAAGTTGGTCGTAAGACCACTTGCTTTATTGTAATGACAAGTTGGTCACGGTGACCACTTATTTTGTCTGCTTTCCAAGGCCTTATCCTATATAATGAGTAGCTATTTGCTCTTGAAAATCATAACTTAGTCATTCCTTCTCTTGTAACATTTCTCTCTTCAATAAGAAATATTTTTCTAAGTCTCTCTTGATCTCTATATCGTAAGGGGTATGATTCTTGGATTAGATTAAACTCTTTTATATTATTTGCTACTCCAAGTAATGCGTATGCTCTAAGCTTGCAGATTATTTTGATCTGACTTATCATAAAGTTATTAAATTGAACATGTGGATTGAACTTGTGGGATATGAACTCTTAGACCAAAGGATTTTAAACATTGAGATCCAGAGGCATGGCTAAGTAATTGAGGAGAGTGAAGTGCCTAGCATATAGTGATCTCGTATTTAAGATCAGGGCTCTACTAGTGGCGTCCCTCATAAGGTATCCATGATTTGGTATCAAAGCCAGGTTTGTATCCATGGATACCTCATAAGGCATACTCATTACACAAACTGCCTATGGATTTCAATGTTTAAAACCATTTAGTCTAAGAGTTCATATCCCACAAGTCATGTTGAATTACGAAATCTAATTAAGACTAAGTAAATCTCAAACCAATGACCCAACTAATTACTCTAAGATCACATAATTAAAGTCTTATTAAGAATGTAATTTATAACTAATTCAATTTAATTTAATTTAACACACTAAAAAAATAAAATTAGGGCGAAAAAAAGACTAATTGCTTGAGAAAAGAATATTTTGTTAAAACGTGTCGGACTTGCGTTTGAATTCGTTGTTCATAAATATTCATAAAATATGTCATTGTAGTAGACTAAGGGCATTTTTGATAAAATTGAAATTTGAAAATTGAAATATGAAATATGAAATTTGAAATAATAAGTGTTTGAATACTGAAATAATTAAGTTTGTTTGATAAACATATTGATCTGACATCTGAATCACGAATAGTATGATTTTATTTTTTAATTATTTATTTTTTTAATAAATATGCAATATATTACTTTTCAAACAACAAAACAAAATTATTAAAAAGAATATATACAATATAATTTTTTAAAAAAATAAAAATTTTAATATTAGTAATTTTGAATATAAAACATTATCATAAAAATGCATATATTTATGAACTCTACATATTAATGGTTTTCTAGTATATTGGATGTTATTTTTTAAAAAATTTAAAAATATAATTTTTAATTAATCAAAATTGGATTGAAATAAAAAAGAAAAGATAAAAAATATTAACCAAACTGAAAAATGTAAATTTTTTTATCAAATCAAGCATATTAAATACAAATATTAAAAATATAAAAAAGGTATATTGAATAAAATGTGTTATATTATATTGGATGTTATTTTTTAAAAAATTTTAAAATATAATTTTTAATTAATCAAAACTTGATTTAAATAAACAATATAAGGTAAAAAAGGTTAATCAAGTTGTAAAATATAATTTTTTTATTAAATTAGGTATATTAAATATAAATATTAAAAAATAGAAAGAGTATTTATTGAATAAAAATATTAGCATATAAAAGGAAGAAAGAAATAATAATAAATAAAAATATTAAAATATAAAAGTAAAAAGAAAATTGAGATGGCAAATGATATTAAAGAGATATTGTGAATATTTACGATATATTAAATTTTATTTTAAAAATTATGTCTGAGCGTATTGTGAAATTATGCGATAAATTAAATTTTATCTCTTAAAATCATAGAAGAAGTTTGCCTGCCTTTTCAGACACTGTTAATTCATTAATACATTCAACTTTTAGTTATCAAACAAATTTAATTGATTAAAGTTTTAATCAATTAATTTTCATATTTAAGTTAATTTATCAAACATGACCTAAAACTAAAGTCAAATAGTTTACCAATCTTATTATAGCAGGAAGGATGCTACATGTAACTAAAAGATGCATGCTTGCTTCTTTTAGACAACCACGCATAACTCTAAATAAAAATAATAACAACAACAAAATTAAATGCAAAAAAGTTACTGAACTTGTTCTAAAATTTGCGTTTTGATTACTCAACAATTAAATTAATCAAAAAAAGTCATCGAACTATTTAAATATATAATTTAATATCATTCCGTTTATTAAATCTGTTTATGCAAACCAAAATCACTTTTTTAAGGATAAAAACATCCTAACATTATAAATGTGAAGGGTAAAATTATAAAACCCCAACCCCCTTTCCTTCTCAAAATTCTCTGCACTTCTGAACTTGCATATATTTATCATTGCTTAAACAAAATTCATCCACTATACTTTACCTCTCCATTAAAAATTTTTCCCAAAAAAATTCACCAATTATTTTGTAGCCCATTTAAATTGAAAAATTAAATCTTTATCTATTCAACTCAAACATCTATCCATTACAATAATCTTTCTGACCAACTAAATTGATTTCAATAATTTTTATCCAAATCACAATTCATTTGGGTCAACCTCATAAGTTAAGTCTCTCTCTTCTCTCTCTCTCTAATGTCACAAGAATTCTTATCGAAATCAAAATCTATTTGGGTCTTTTTTTAGTCAAAAGCGATATTTCATTGATAATGATCAAATTTTATATTATGGCTAAAATGGCTTAAAATATATACAATTCAGCTAACTAGCTGAGAATCTAAATACACTAAAACAGAATTTCAATGTATTAAAAGCAATGTAATAAAAGTCATAGAGCCAATAGAGAATTAGCAATCCATAAAAATGGAATTCTCAAACATTACTTCCTAAATCTAAGTAATCAACTGAAATTGAAGTAAATATTTTTTTCCAAATAACTTTTAACTAAAACTGAGAGAGAATTTGTCTCCTCCTACTAGCTATTGGTTAAAGCTGAAAAAGATATCTGTCATCTTCAATTCCAACAAGTTGATTCCTTCATTGCACTTTTGTGTATATTGGAAAAAATTCCTCAATTTTTTCTTTTTTTCCCACCACTCAAACATAAATTTCATGGCCAAATTAAATGAGATGCAGGATCAAAACCCAAGAAGAGTGTCGTATCTTCATCTTCCTCCTTCCTCCTTGCTGATTTATCTCCATCTTCATCCAAAAAGTCATGTATTCTGAAAATTATAACCGAACGATAATGGATCTTTCTTGTCCAGCAACAATTGAAGAAGAAACTATCCAGATCTGTGATGAACAGATGAATTGGGATTTGATTTTTGATTTTTTTTTTTAACAAAAACTCCAAAATGGAGAACATTCTCTCAAGAAAGAGAACAACCACTCCCATGAAGGGAGACCCAACACTCCCATGAAGGGAGACAATAGAACAAAATTACAACTTAAGAAAAAAGGAAGTTTCAGTGGTGGGTAGCGGTTGCTAGGGCAGCACCGCCTCCCCTATTGTTTTTCAAAGACCGTGGACAGTGGTAGGGCTTGAGAGAGAATGAATTCTAAATGATAAGTAAAATCTATTTGGGTCAACTTCATAAAAGTTAAGTTCTCTGTTTTCTCTCTCTCATGCCACAAATGCTCATATTACCCATATAATCATCAAATCAGAGACTTAAAACTTTTTGTCAAAAAATGCAGCAATTGTGACCCTTCAGATGATGTTGCTTTTCAAACTATAGATAAAGAAATTCTATATCCCCAAATAAAGAAAATACCATTTTGGTGTTCAGTAGTTTAAAACCGTGGCAAAAAAACTCTTCATTTCGTCAAGTAGATTAAGATCCATAGTAAAAAACCAAAAAAAACAATTTTTTTACATTGTCACAATGAAGTTTTTGAGGTTTTGTTGGCAGTTTCACCATATTGAGAATTTTACAAATGAGGTGATTGAAAATTGGTTCAACCCAAATTGATAAAATTGGGTTGGGATTTTGATTGAATTTAATTATTTTGAGATTTTGATTAAATTATAAAAAAGATTGAAAGTTGTAGTTTGTTGAAATTTCCTCTACAGTGAGAAAAAGAGAGAGAAAGAGAAAGAAAGAGTCGAAAAGCAAGAAAAAAATAGAAAGAAGTTGAGAAAAAGGGAAAGAGAAGATATTTGTTTAAAAAAAATATAAACACACATTATTTTTACGATTTTAAAGAAGATAATAGAGTTAAATGATGGAATGACCTAAAACATATATTTAAAAAATTCATTAATATTTTTGACTAATTTATTAATTGAGTGATCAAAATCTAAATTTGAAAAAAGTTAAGTGAATTTTTATCATTTTGCTCTATTTTAAATAGTTTATTTTTGTATTTCTAATTCAACAAAAACTATGTAAACTAATAGTTTCCATCTACTTAAATATATCATATGCACATTGTTATTTGTTATGGTTTTTTTGGAGAATATCTGTGGGGAAAAAAAATTAATGGAGGTGGAGGTGCAAAATAATGTAAGTAATTGCAATGACTAAATATTATAGTTGAGCAGGCATGGGCAATTGCATTCCTATCTCATGTCCCATCCTGAGCAAAAGATGTACATTACACTATTTATTGCCTATATATTATGAACAAAAGATTTCTAAGATAAGACTAAGTAATGTTAGTCGTCTAAGCAAAAAACTAAGGTGGCGTTTACTTCGTCAGTCAAAAATAGAAATAAAAACAAAATTAATTGAATTGGAAATGGAAACGATATTTTAATAATGATGTTTAGTTGAGCACCCGAAATCAAAATTGTAATTAATTACCTATGTTTAGTATACGAGTGTTTTACAATGAGAATCAAATAAAATTATATTTTTATTTTTTGACATTGTACTTAAACATTAATTGAAATAACATTGAACAATTTTAAAAATATTGTGAATCGTACAAAAAATAAATTTTAACTTTTTTTTATTGAAATTTTTTAATTTGAAAAAATTTTACTTGTTAATAAAATATTTGTGCAGCAATTAATGAATGATTAAAAAATTATCAACTTTTATTTGCAATAAAAAAATTTCATATACATTTATGAAAAAATATAAGTGATTCTCTTTATAATATTTTGAAAATGAATGTTAAAATATTAGTGAGTGAAAAAGGAAGGAGTTATATTTGAACAAAAAGAAGTGAGATATTGCAGGTAAGGAAAATGGTATGATGAAAATTTTTGTTTTCCTAGAATAAAAAAAAGAAAACCACCAAATTTGTGGGTTTTATTGTTTCCTCAATATTTGAGAAACAAAGTATTCTTTCAAAAATTATTACCTCCAAGGCTCCAACCAAACATTATTCTCTATTCCATTCTCTTATTCTTGTTTCCAATGATAACGTAGAGAAAAGAGGTTAGGAATTTCTTATTAACGTGCATAGAATAAATCAGAATACAATAAAGAGTATATATTGTTAGGGATTACAATGAAAACTAAATAGACTAAAGGACCATTAAATAAATACAGCTAAGCTAATATCCCCCTTCAAACTCACGATGCTACAGCGATAAGCATTGAGAGTTTGTAAAATAGGAAACGAAATCGTGAAGCCGAGTGTGCTTTTGTAAACATATCAGAAATCTGCAAAGAAGAAGGAACGAATGGCAATGTGATGGTGCCGATCTGTAGGTGGTGGCGAGTGACATGACAATTAATCTCGATATGTTTGGTTCATTCATGAAAGACTGAATTTCGTGCAATCTGAATAGCATTCTGATTATCACAATGTAGCGGAGTAGGGTGACAAAGAGAAATACCCATATCAGCAAGCAACCAACGTAACCAAACAATTTCACAAGTAGTCGAGTCCATGGCACGATACTCAGCTTCTGTAGAAGACCGAGAGATGACATCTTGTTTCTTACTTTTCCATGAAATAAGTGAGTCACCGAGGAAAATACAAAACCCAGTGGTCGACTTGCGGTCAGTAGGATCACCAGCCCAATCTGCATCAGAGTAAGCATACAACTCTAACGAAGATGTAGAAGGAAACAAGAGACTATGAAACTAAGTGCCCCGAATGTACCTGAGAATATGAAGAACAGTAGCCTAATGAACTGTAGTAGGGGCAGTGACAAACTGACTAACCACATGAACAGCATGTGCAATGTCTGGGCGAGTCACAGTAAGATAAACCAGGCTGCCTACAATAGTACGATAGAGACCGGAATCCGCCAAAGGAGTGCTATCCGAAGGAGAGTATCTAGCATTGGTCTCAAGGGGAGTATCAACAGTCCTGTTGTCAGTAAGTCGAGCACGCTCAAACAAATCAGCTATATATTTTGATTGAGATAAGAGATAGCCTTTTGGAGAATAGGCAACCTCAATTCCCAAAAAATAACGTAGCATATCCAAGTATTTCATAGCGAAGGAACGTGCCAACTCAGACTTCAAAGATTCAATACCATCATAATAATCACTCTTAATAATCATGTCACCAACATACAAGAATAATAGAATACGACCTGCTTTGTACGCTTGACAAATAAAGCCGAATCATAGTGATTAGGAAGGAAGCCAAGCGAAGTGATCACCAGAGAAAACTTCTCAAACCAAGCACGTGGTGCTTGTTTGAGACCATAAAAAGCTTTGCGAAGCTTGCAAACTTCACCAGGCTGATGAGCGACACCAGGAGGAGGCGTCATATAAACTTCTTCATGAAGATCACCATTTAAGAAGGCATTCTTGACATCCATCTGAGATATTCTCCATCTGCAAACGGAAGCAACTGCGATCAGAGTGAGAACAGTCGTCATTTTTGCAACAGGGGCAAACGTTTCTTCATAATCTATGCCATACTCCTGAGAATAGTCTTTAGCAACAAGCCGGGCCTTGTATCGCTCAATGGATCCATCTGATTTGGTTTTAATCTTATAAACCCAACGAGAACCAATAGTATGTTTTCCAGATGGCAGCGAAACCAAATCCCATGTATGAGTCTGGTGGAGAGCAGTAAGTTCCTCAGCCATAGTAGCCTGCCAAAGAGGATCACGAACTGCCTCTCTATAGGACAAAGGCTCAGAAAGTAGATGAATAGAGGCAACAAAAGAATCAAATGAAGTAGAATAAGAGGAGTACTCAATCGGGGAGTTTAGTCGACTTACGAGTGCGAGTGGACTGACGCAGAGGAGGATTATCCGCAATCTCATCTGACAATTGGGTGGTCGTAGGAACAGGGACATGGGAGGTGGATACCTCGTGAACCAAAGTATCAGATAGAGCTTCATCAGGGTCGGTATCGAAAGGATCAATGCGAACCAGATCTGACTGTGTCATATGATGTGAGCTAGCAGGAACAGAGAAGAATGGAATATGCTCTAAAAACATAACATGATGCGAGACATACAATTTTTTACTAATTGGATCAAAACAACGATATCCCTTTTGACTAGCATCATAACCTAAAAAGACACATAAGGCGGACCGAGAAGACAATTTATTACGCTCAGCATGTGGTCGAAGAACAAAGCAAGTACAACCGAAGACGCGCAACGAGGAATAATTAGGTGAATGACCATACAACTTTTCAAACGGGGACAAACCTGAATTATGAGATATTGGAATTCTGTTGATCACATGAGCAGCGGTAAGTACTGCTTCCCCCCAAAACACACTAGGAACTTCGGCTGACAACAAAAACGAACGAGCTGTTTCAACAAGATAGCGATGTTTTCTCTCAACAACACCATTTTGTTGAGGAGTGTCTGTACACGAAGTTTGATGGATAGTCCCATCAGAAGCAAGTAACTGAGAAAAATTGGTAGAAGTGTATTCACCCCCCAAATCACACCGAAAACATTTAATGACAGATGAGTATTGGGTTTTCACAAGAGCTCGAAAGTTACTGAATATGATAAGGAAATCAGACCTGCGTTTCATAAGATAAACCCAAGTATAACGAGTGAAATCATCAATAAAAGATACATAATATCTAGATCCTCCTTTGGTGGATACAGGAGAGGGTCCCTACACATCAGAATGGACAAGATCAAATAGCGCAATTGAAAAAGAAATAATTTTATTAAAAGGCAAGGCTGAAAATTTAGCCAGTTTACAACCACTACAATCAGAAATATCATGACTGTCTAATTGACCTAAAACTTCTGTAAACACCAAAAACTTTAAACGAGACCTAGAAACATGACCTAAACGAGAATGCCAAAGATAAAAATCAGAAGACGAACGACTCAAACGAAAAGACGACAAATCCACACTAGAGGCAACAATATCTGATATTTTTAACTCATCCAAAACATAGAGTCCCCCTTCCCTATGGCCTATACCAATCATCTTCTGAGATCGCAGGTTCTGAACAAAACAATTGGTAGAGGTAAAAAAAAACTAAGAGGTCAGAATCACACAATTGACCAACAGATGCAAGATTTAAAGTTAGACTAGGAATATGGTATATGTTTGAAAGAGATAAACGAGATGTGTGAACAGAGCCAATTCCTGCCAATGGCATTGGAGTACCATCAGCGGTTATGACAGACAAAGATGGAGCAGAATTAACAAACACAAAAGAATCGATATCAGGAGACATATAATGAGAAGCGCCTGAGTCTAAGATCCATAAAATAGACGATTTACCAGAATTATCAGACAAACCTTTAGGAGAGGAGGCAGACATAGCATGAGGCTGTGAAGCAAGGAACTGTTTAAACTGCTCCATCATATATGGATCCAAGGACGGGGCAGCAACTGCATTATTGGACTGAGGTGGGCGATACGTCCATGGAGCAGTCTGTGACGGGCGTTGTTGTTGAGGTGGTCGCTGTTGCTGCTATTGTTTGCCTTTACTCAACAATTTCGGACACTGAGCCTTCCAATGACCATTCTGTTTGCAGAAAGCATATTCATCCTGAGATATCTTAGGAGCTGGTCTGTTTTGGGTGCCAGGCGGAGATTGTTGTGGAGCAGCAAAGACGGCTGGAGGTGTAGGTAGGACAGACCCCGTATTGGCTTTAGATTTAAGCCAAATCTCCTCTGCTAAAAGTTCATGAAACACATAATTAACAGACGGAAGAGGAGAACGATGTAGAATTATGCCACGCAATCCCTCAAAATCATTTCGAAGAGCCATCAAAAACTGTACCAAGCATTGTTCTTCCCTACGAGCCAAATATGGTTCAAATTTTTGCAACTCTGCAGACTCAGTGATAGCCAATTGATCCCAGAAATTAGACATGGCAGAATAAAACTCCTGAACACTCATATTATTCTGCTGAAGTGCGAGAATATCTGCCTCCAACTGATACTGCTTGGCGAAATTAGATTGTGTGTACAATCTAGTCAGATGATCCTATACCTCTTTAGCTGTCTCATACTTGGCCAACTAAACTCCAATAGAGTGGGTAATAGAATTGTTAATCCACGTAATAATCTTCGAATTATCAGACTCCCAAATATCGATCAAGGCTGCATAATCGGTCGTCTTATCGTCTGTAGGTTTAATCCGCACACCTGTAACATAGTTCCACATAGATTTTCCACGCAAGAAATTCTTCATAACGTAGCTCCAATACGTATAGTTTGGACCATCCAATTGAACACTAATCGACTGAAGTGAATCATCCTTACGACTAGCCATGATGAAAGAGGCACAAAAAACAAAACTCCCAAAATCGAAATCAACAGATTCGAAATACCCAAAATCAACAGAATCCAAACAAACGAACGTAAGCAAAAACAAAGAAAAGGGAAAACGGAAACACAGTTCGATCCGCGAAAGCTGTGGATTGGATTATAACTTCTTCAATCAAGCAAAGAGATTCCATGAATGGTGGCTCTGATACCATGATAACATAGAGAAAAATAGGTTAGGGATTTCTTATTAACGTGCATAGAATAAATCAGAATACAATAAAAAGTATATATAGCTTGGGATTACAATGAAATCTAAATATACTAAAGGACCATTAAATAAATACAGCTAAGCTAATATCCAATTCTCCCAAACAAAACGCCACCTTATAAAAAGCCTATTTCTGGTGTACAAAAAGAAGTCATCACTATATAGTTGTTGTATATGCATAATTTGGTGCTCATTGATGTTTGGGAAGTTTACTTCTTTTTTTTTTTTTAGGGGAGACATCTGCATTTTTTTTAAACTTCTAAAATTTTCTTATCTCACAATTGAATTGAACATTTCTATTTTCTTTCAATAAAATACAATTTGAAAACAATAACTTATACAATAAAATATAATATGGATATTAATATCTACATACACATGTTTCATAAATAACTATAACCCCTTTGATCTGTAATGCTAACTTCACAAATATAAAATCACAACCACCATAATGGCAGAAATCAATTTTTTTTTGCTTGATATTCTCATTTATTTCTTCTCTTCCTTGCCTTTGTGATATATATGTAGTCATATGGTACAATTCATAATAATAAGGTGGCATTTCGTAAGGGAAAATTAACACCTTTCTATGGGTTTCATTACCCTTAATACCATAAGTATTGTTTGATTAACCCAAATCACTATTATTCAATTATTTTGACAAACCCCCCTGATTACCTAATTTTATTTAAAGACTAATTTGTCTACTATTAATTTTGAATAACTCCTCTATTAATTGAGATAGAGGTCACAACTACATATATTTTTACAAACTACACATATATTTTACATATATTACACATATTTTACATACACTATATATTTTCACACACTATACATTTTTATGTACTACACACATTTTCACACACTGTATATATTTTCAAATATTACATATATTTTATATATACTAATATTTTTGCACACACTACACATTTTAAACATATTATACACAATTTCGTACACTATATACATATTCACACATTACCCATATTTTACACACATTTTCATATACTACATATACTTTTACACATTACATATATTTTATAGACACTACGCATATTTTACACACACTAAATATATTTTCACACACTACACATATTTTATACCTACTACATATATTTTCATATATTACACATATTTTACACATACTACACACATTTTCACACACTACACATATTTTTACATACACTACATGTTATATATATTTTCACACACACTACACACATTTTTACCCTACATATATTTTATTCACATGACATGCATTTCACACACTATGCATATTTTTCTCATACTACACATATTTTACACACACTATACATATTTCATGCACTCTAAATATTTTATATATTACACACAACACATTTTAAATTACTACACATATTTTATACACACTATACGCATTTTACATAGTGTACGCATTTTAACACATTACAAACATTTTACATACACTATAAATATTTCACATACTACACATGTGTTCACACACTAAGCATATTTGACATACTATACATTTTTACGCACTTCACACATTACTCATATTTTACACATAGTACAACTATTGTTGCACACTACAATTACACATATTTCACACATCAAACGCATTTTCACACATTCCACACATTTCATAGTAAAATTTGTACAATGTGTGAAAATGTGTATAATATGTATAAAATGTATGTAGTGTGTGAAAATGTGTATAGTGTGAAAATTTTATATAATGTATAAAAATGTGTGTAGTGTGTGAAAAATATGTGTAACATGTGAAAATATGTGTAATGTATATAAGATATGTATAGTATATGAAAATATGTATATTGTGTGTAAATGTGTGTAGTATGCGCAAATATATATATATATATATATATATAGTATGTATAAAATATGCAGTATGTGAAAATATGTTTAGTATGTATAAAATATCTGTAATGCATGTAAAAAATGTAGGTAAAATGTGTAAAATATGCGTAGTATATTATATACAAAAATGTGTATACATATTGTGTGTAAAATATGTAGTGTATATAAGTGTATATAGCATATATAAAATATGTGAAATGTGTAAAAAAAATGTGTAGTGTGTGAAAAGTATGTTAGTATATGAAAATACTTATATTGTGTGTAAAATGTGTATAGTATATAAAAATGTTATTACCTTTTGCATATTAAGAATATTGATTTTTTGTTTTAAATATTTCAAAAATAAAAATTTAAAATTCATTACAAAAAATAAGCAAACTAAATACTTGTGATCGGAATAATACTCATTCCACTCCTTAATGAAACATTATAGGGTTAATGTTAAATGAGCATCTCACCCAAAACCAATTGGCCATGGGTGGAGTAGCCCAAGGATCTTATATATTAATTCAAGAGCTCTTACCGAACCGATGTGGGATTTTTATCCCTTAACATCCCCCCTCAAACATGAGGATTTTCTCCCTACTCATATTTGAAAAGCTGGCTCTGATACCATGTTAAATGAGCATCTAACCCAAAACCAATTGGCCATGGGTGGAGTAGCCCAAGGATCTTATATATTAATTCAAAAGCTATTACCGAACCGATGTGGGATTTTTATCCCTTAACAGTTAATGATATAAACTCAAAATGATAGTAGGATTATTTATTCCTATTGCCATTCCAATTGAGAAATGCGAGCCAAACGGTTGGAAAATATCTTACTTATGACCTTATCTTGCACGTGAGATACTGAAATTGAAAGAAAAATAGAAAACCATAATTTATATTTTTAGTCATTTTGGTGACTAAGGATAACTCTTTCTTGATTCTTCCAAATAAAATGAACAAGAATTTATATGATAAGATGCCTTTCACGTAAAAGAAATGAAATCCCACTACCTTTTTCTCGTAATGGATTTTTGTTAAATTTAAAGTTTCATTCCTTCTTTTATTCTATAAATATACGCTACATATCTTTAATAAAAAGATATATATACATTTATCGCTAACTTTATCTTTAATAAAAATACATATGAAGTGTATTCATAAAATAAAAATAAAAAATAAAATACGGAATATAACAAAACAATCCATTGGCATTTTTCAATTCTTTTAAAACCTACTACTTTTTCCTTCATAAATGCTAAACTAATTCATGTTTATATATATAAACTCATACAACTATTGGATCCACAAGCAATGCTGTTATATGGGGCTCAAGAACTTTGTGTGAATTAGTAAATCCATCCTCTCCATGCTTGTAGAAAACATTGACTATGCGTCCTAGGTTGAAAAATCGCATGAGAACTTCCCTTGACATAGCAGCTAGCTTCAAGCATTCCGTGTTCATATCTTTCCAAGCATCCTCAACAATTTCTTCAAACTTTTTCATTGCCTCTTGTTCCAATACATTGTACTGCTTCATGTAGCATTCAATCCCAGTACCACCAATTTGTTTCTCACGCTTAAAATACAAAGGGAGCATGTCATATTGTCGTTCTAATTTGAGAGATTATAAATACTTAGGGAAAATTGCAAATTCATTCTTTTTATTCATTGGAAGAACTTTTTTCAATACTTATATTGAAATATGGGTATATCTTTCTACAATAACACATATATATTTTTTTTAAAAAAATAAATAGAATTTGATAAAAGAACCATTTATATTAAAATATGTGTATATCTTTCAACAATGACATGTGTATATTTTTTTTTAGAAAATAAATGTAATTTGATGAAAGAGCCACTCATATTAAAATATGTATATATCTTTCGAATATGACATGTGTATAATTTTTGTTGAAATTTTTTTTATAAAAGAATGAACCTACTAACTATGTTTAGTGCATGTAATGAAATTACATTATTTTAAATTTGAATGATCAATTTTTGTTTTTTTAGAAAAATGAAAAGATGTTTTTACATTTTCGCTAATAAATATTCACCAAAATCTTCACAAAAATACTAAGCTAATTCATGAAAAACGTGCAACCACAAATACGTATGAATACATTGGACAAACACAAATTTATTAGGAAATTCACTTGGAGAAAAAAATGCATACCTCGTGAGAACCGATGTCATTAGTCAATCGGCATATTTTTGATAAAGAAACAAGAATTTTAGGATAATTTGATAGCCAATCGTACACATCCTTTGTGGCATTCTCCATTGCTAGTAAGGCTGTTGGTATAAGAAGATAACATAAGCTTGTGTTCAATCCATTTCTCAAGTATTCAGGAAATGTTGGCAATTCTCTTCTGATAAACCACTGTGCCTCAATGTAACTGCTCCTCGCATACTGTTTCCACTGTTTAAATCCAAGGAAAAATTTTAGTATTATGCATGGAATCAAAAGTTACTGGAAACCATGGTAAAAGAAGATTCGAACATGGGGTTTAATTCGTTGAATGTAACGAGTGATCAACCATTCATTAACGTGGCAGAACTCGTTCCAAGAAAAGAAATGTTAAATAAAAAATTTGAAACTGTACAAATGTGTCGTGTTGGCATACTTCTTCTTTATACTTGTCGGCTGCATACAACCTTCCTTGTCTAGTTAAATCTTTATCAACCTCATCACTGACAGTTAAAAGCGCCATGTAAGAAGTTCTCATGAAACTTGGAAGACGATAGATTTCCTTAGCATCCCACCTAAAGCAAAACAAAATTTTTTTATTAATGCATAAATAATGACCCAAAGGTGATGTTCAGCTAATTACCAAAAGTACTTGTTTCTTCTTTTGTTTTTTTTTTTTTTATCCAAGAAATTTCATCCAATGTTTCACGTGCAGATTATCGATAAACTTGGATAAATGTTTTCTACATATGTTATATATTTGTATATAAATAAAAAAAAAAAAGAGTTTAAATATAACAAAATTTTATCTATATAACCAATTTTATTTAGTGACCGACATAAAAGAGAATTGTTATGGTTGTTGCTGTTTCGATAAACTTTTTCTCCTTTGACAATAATTCTACAAGACATTCAAGATTGGCAGAAAACTAACAATTCTACAAGACTTACCTCTCAATTGCATCGGTGAAGGTGTCTAGTTCATCGAGAGTGCCATAGGAATCATATGTGTCATCAATTGCTGTAATCAAGAGTGTAGTCTTTGCTGAGATGATTCGACCGAAAGAGTGTTGAGGTTCATAAAACATTCCTAGACCAAACAAGTAGCTTTCAGGAATCCTTGCTCTCGAATAAGGAAGTTTTGATATGATTTCCGAGTCATTTACCCACCTGTGATGTGAATCAAGAATTACAAAATTATCCTGGTATGAAATTTTTATTTCCATGTTTCCCTCTGGATAGGAATGAAGAACTGGCAATGAACTGATTAACTTTGAGATGTTAACAAACAATTGTAGATTTAGTTCGTTCTTCATAGCAGTGGGGAGGAAATGAAACTGTATATATAATGCTAGTAAGGATTATTTTTGAAGTTTTGAGGCATCTGCATCATCCAGCTCCATCCCCTTCAATCCGCCACTGTTTCATTGTTACCATTTTAAGGATCTTGAACTAATTCTACAACTTTTGTGTAGGCATGCACCCTTTTGAATATTAATAAATTGAAGTACATACCTTATGATCTCAGAAAGTTCTTGTTCGTACAAGAGCTGTAGTGAATTAAAATCCAATTTTGCGAGCCTCAAAAGTGATTGATTATTAGATTCATCTTCTTCATAGACAGAGATGTAATGACGAGCTGCTATTCTTGGGATGCACTTGTGGATTGCCTGTTTTAGTGCATAATTCACTTGTTTTGCAAGATTGGGACTTGTATGCAGCATCCCATGTTTCAGATTTACAATTGAAAAGGCCAAGGCTTCTTCTAAAATGTTGTCTTCATGAGTCCTTACTTGAGCAGCTTCATATAGGCTTAGCAAACCCTTTATATCACTACTCAATACTTCTTTAAATTTACCATCAGCATCCAAGAAATGATGAAATATACCTGATTTACAGATTAAAATTTGTAAATATGAACCATAGTTTGTTGAAAAAAAATGTGGTATATATAAAAAGTTTCAAAGAAAATAGACTAAATTACTTTAATCTTCAACTAATTAAAGCTTTTGTCCCAATTCTTTAAACAATCCAATTTTCTTCCGCGAGTCATGCTATAGTTTGGGTTTCAAGTAGTCTGTCGTCCAATTTTTTCCAATTAAAATTCGATTTGAACAATTATTTAATACACATATGAAAAATGGAATGGTTTAAAAAATTGATAGAGTGAGATCGATGTATGCATATTAAATTGCTATCAAAGTTGGAATTTTCTTACATGAAAAATGAATTAAAAATTATTAAAAATCAAAATTGCAACATAAGAAATATCAATAAAATCAAATTTTTTAAAAAGTATGGATAAAAGTAAAATGAACTCTTGAAGTAATTATTCACTTACCAGAAGAGATGTTGAAACCATGCTGTCTCAATAGTCGAAACTGAAGTCCAGCAATGAACAAATCAGAGTTTGGATCCTCTTCAATATAGTTGGTTTCTTGTAGATTGAAAATTTTCTCTAGTTGCTCTTCAATCTCTTGCTCAAAATGATACGAAATCCCAAGTCGTTCTAATGTGTCAATTAATTTCAATTTCTCATCCATTGTGTTTGGAGTAATCAACCAAATCCTTACTTCTTCCTTTATCAATTCAATTTCTTTAGTGTACATATCATGATTCTCCTGGTAAAATCATAAAAGTCCTTCATCAAGAAGTTAAATATTAAGCACAAGATTACTAAATACATGCATGCATGCTTGTAGTACTTAATTTAAGTACGTGGGATCAAAATTATGGAAAATGGATAAAACAAAAATCTTAACCGTGTTTAAGAAAAAGAACAATAATATATATTCTCTATCCATGTTAACTGTCTTAATTTAATGTTTAAATCTACATGCAACTAGGAACCATTTTTCATGCAATAAACTTTAAAAAGTTAAGGAAGATATGTACACTATAAATATTTATTATACTATTGTGCATTACAATTAGTGTATCAATTTTCTGTTACATTTTTTTTTAATTAAGTCACATCAAAAATTCATTTAATATTGATAACAAAGTACTTAAATTAATATTTTTACCCAATAACGTGGTCCGATTAAAAGAGCGTAACATGGATGCGTACACTATTTATGTAACAGAAGATTCAAAATTGAATATGTAACCTGATTATCGTCGGGACATATCTCAAAACGATCACCCCATATGTCTTCAGGGAAGTTGGCTAACTGGCGATGAATTTCACTTTCATCATGCAAGGAAACAGCAACTTCTGTTGTGGCCATTTTCTTAAAATTATTTTGGTTACTAGTGGAGAATTTTCCTTTCTAACTTTGTGTGAATATGATTAGTTGAGGGAAGAGATTGCTGAAACATCTGAGCATTTATAGACGAAAAATTGCTACAAGTTGTGAACATTTATGACTAGTTGACTTGTTCTTGGTTTCCCATTTTGAACAACATGGAGAAACAGCCATAGAGATGATTGATGAGTACACGCCACACGCAAAATGCTTGCATTAATACAGTCAATAGCTGGATTGACAACTGCTTCGTTGCTGGGATTGATAAAAATTTAAAATGTGGTCGATCTTCCTTTTCTGGCCAAAATAAAAAAGTCAACTTGACAGAAATTAAAATAATTTAATATTTCTTTGTCGGCCAGGGTGATCTATAAGGCCGGCGTTGGGGATTCTAAGAACTAAATTTTTTCATTTTTTTATTAAAACTTTTTTATTATATTCTTAAGGAAATTAAGGTTCATCTATTGGATGAAATATTTTTTAATTTTATTTAAAAAAAGATTTTCTCGAAAAAAGAATATTTATAAAATTATAAAATGTGTTTGAATAGATAAATTTTGTTAATTTATTGAAAATTGTGTTTTAAAAAAATTATTATTGTTTCTATAATGATTGAGTTATACATTATTAAGTAATTAATTTTTTAAAAAAAATGGGAACCACTTTATATACAAATCAGCAAAGCTCCATTTTAAATGTATTTTATGGGGCCCATTTAAAATGTAACTACAACTCACCTATCCTTTCCATTTGTGGAGTCCGCCTTCATCCTATGTGATTTGACTCCGGTTTAGCATTTGTTTTCTGAACTTAAATTATATTTGTTTTGTAAATGAGACATTTTGTAATAAGTTGTCCAAACATAATTAATTTTTGTTTTATAAACAAATGCTAAAAAAGCATGCACCAAACAAAGTTTAAAATTTTGTCTCTCAAAAAAATAAAAGATAGTTTATACTAATAATGTTACATAATTTCGCCTTTATAAACTTTATTTTTTGAAACCACTACTGTTTGTTCTTAACAAAAGTTTTGAAACCACCACTGCTTAGAGGGGGATAAAAGAGAAAAAGTGTGTTCAAGAGTCAAACCATCATGACAATTAGGTCAAGGATTCAAGTTTGACCTATTAATATATTGAGCAAAAGTCAAAAAAGTCACTCAATTTTTTTCAAATTCGAGTTTTGATTACTCAACTATAAAATTAGTTAAAGTCATCAACTCAACTTTTTTAAATATGCATTTTAAGGTCATTCCGCCTTTCAACACATTATGTTCTTTAAAACTGTTAAATTAGAGGTTATTTATATCTTTTCTGTTATGAAAATATTAAATGTGAATGTTTATTATCCATTTAATGGGTTTATGTATATCTCCTCTGGATTTATCCCCTTTGCAAATGTTTAGATTCAATGAATCACAAACTTCTAGACTAATGGATAACTATCAGTTATAATCTTGAAATACTAAATTAAAAAACAATTCAACTACCTGGTTCAGCTACCTAATTTCATTTATAAATTGAAGGTATTGTAATTCATTTTAGACAATCCTGTTAGAACCTTTTAGGAACTCTGCAAACTTATAATACCAGAGAATCTCTGTAGATCTCTGTTGTAGTAACCACTCTTGTACTATAATTTGCTATCAATAAAAGTTAGTAAATAGAGCCATAATTCCACCTACTTCTTTTGTGTAGTTCTTTATTGTAATTTCCTTCTGTACTGTTATTTAGTTGTATTGCATAGAAGTAATAGTTTTATAACACATTATTAGCATGAAACTCTACCACTGGAGCAAATCAAATTCAAATCTGGACGTTGAACCTTTGCTGGTTACATATCTTTGCACGAAACTCTACCACTGGAGCAAATCAAATTCAAATCTGGATGTTGAAGCTTTGCTTGTTACATATCTTTACACGAGACTCTACCACTGGAGCAAATCATGTTCAAGTCTAGATTTTGAAGCAATTGGTGGTTACATATCTTTGGTAAGATCTTGAAATTTGCATTTTTTGGTAAGTTCACGAAGTAATATCTCTTCCTTTTTCAATTAATTTATTTTAACCGTAAATTTGTGCTTTTTGATATTCTTAAAATACTTATCACAAATATTGAGAAATATTCAACCACTTGAAGTTAGTTATAATTCCAAAAGTTTGGTCATGGCATAAATTGCCTCATAAAGATTACATATTACTGTGACAAGAAATGAAATAACCTCCAAAAGAGGTGATGATAAGAAAAATGGCAAAAATAAATACCCCTGGTGTGGTATAGAAGGCCATTGATCTTGTATCTGTTGTACGATAGATGCTCTTGTTAAATTTTATCAAGCATCATTGAAAAAGAACGACCAAGGTGTCGAAACAAATTTCATTGATTAGATTTCTCACCCTGAATGTGCAACTTTGATCATATTTACTTGAACACCCTGAAGTTGTAATTATTATATTTATACACCTTGAAGGTGTAATATGTTTATGTTATTTTTGTTTGTTTAATAGTTCTAGTTTTCACATCTTTAGAATTTTATTTATGTCTTTTTATGTAATTTTATTATGAAGTCTATTTATGTTTCTTTATAATTTGATATATTCTTCCTGAATAATAGATTGATATATTTCTTCTTGAAGAAGAAATTGGTATATTTCTTCCTGAAGAAGAAATTGATACGTTACTTCCTGACGAAGAAAACTGATACCTTTCTTCCTAACGAAGAAACTGATACATTTCTTCATGAAGAAGAAACTAATATTTTATTCTTGAAGTTTACTTATGTTTATTGATTAATGTTTATTTATTAAAGTTTATTTATATTTTATCATATTCTTCCTGACGAGAAATTTGATACCTCTCTTCTTGACGAAGAAAGTTGATACCTTTCTTCCCGACGAAGAAAGTTGATACATTTCTTCCTGACAAACAAATTTGATACCTTTCTTCCTGACGAAGAAATTTGATATATTTCTTCCCGGCGAAGAAATTTGATACCTTTCTTCCTGACTAAGAAATGGATGTTTATTTTCCAGAAGAAGAGATGAATGCCAAATATATGGAATCAAATAATGGTGATGATATTTGCCTTATTTATAGTACTACTACTCACACTATCCTTAAAGATGAAAAGTATTTTTCCTACCTGAAGATGGGAAAAACTAATATTAATACAACTAGTGGTAGTGCTAAACTGATTGAAGGCTCCAGAAGAACTAGTATATTTCTCCCTGAAGGAACTAAAATTATTATAAACAATGCACTACTATCTACAAAGTTTCGAAGAAATTTACTAAATTTTAAAGATATTCGCCGAAATGGATATCATATCGAGACTATGCATGAAACAAATGGTGAATTTTTATTCATTACAAATATCATTTCTGGAAGAAAATGTGTACTAGAAAAATCACCATCTTACTCATCTGGTTTATATTATACAAAAATAAGTGAAATTGAAAGTCATCACACAGTAGACCAGAAGTCTAAATTCCCAAAGATTTTATGATATGGCATAACCGTCAGGGACATCCTGGTTCTATAATGATGAGACGAGTAATTGAAAATTCACATGGCCATTTATTGAACAATCAAAGAGTTTTAAACTCTAATGAATTCTCTTATGTTGCTTGCTCCCAAGGAAAGTTAATAATTAGACTGTCATCAATGAAAGTGGGGATTGAATCCCCTGCATTTTTGAAACGAATTCATGGTGATATATGTGGGTCTGTAGATCCACTATGTGGATTATTTAGATATTTTATGGTGTTGATCGACGCATCAACAAGATTGTGACATGTAATTTTATTATCTACTCGTAACTTGGCGTTTACGAAATTACTTGCTCAGATAATTAAACTACGAGCACAATTTGCAGATCACCAAATTAAGAAAATTAGTCTAGATAATGTTGGTGAATATTCATCGCATGCTTTTGATGATTATTGCATGTCTATTGGAATAAGTGTTGAACATCCTGTAGCTTATGTTCATACACAAAATGGTCTAGCTGAATCATTTATTAAACGGTTGCAATTAATTGCTAGACCGTTACTTATGAGGTCTAGACTTCCTTTATTTGCTTGGGGACATACTATATTACATGCAACAACACTTGTGAGAATCAGGTCGATAAGTTATCATAGTTACTCCCCCATACAATTAGCTTTTGGCTATGAGCCCAATATTTCTCATTTGAGAATTTTTGGTTGTGCAGTTTATGTCCCGATTGCACTGCCACAATGTACTAAATTGGGCCCCCAATGAAGATTGGGAATATATGTCGAGTATAAATCACCTTCTATAATTAAATATGTTGAACCATTAATAAGTGATTTATTTACTGCGAGATTTGCTGATTGTCATTTTGATGAATCGCATTTCCCGACATTATGGGGAGATAAAGTTCCACCGAAAAAGGAAATTATATGAAAAATATCACTTGATTTCCTTGATCATCGTACAAAAGAATGTGAACTGAAAGTTCAAAAGATTATACATTTGCAAAGAATTGCAAATCAATTACCGGATGCATTTATTGACTCCAGAAGAGTTACCAAATCATATATTACTGCGGAAAATACTCCGGTTAAAATTGATATCCCTGAAGGACAAATTACAAGTGCTAATGAGTCTCAAACATGCCTGAAGCATGGTAAACCTCTTGGTTCCAAAGATAAAAATCTTTGAAAGAAAAGAGGATTAAATAAGAGTCAATAAATCTAAAATATTGTTAGTGACAAAATTCAGCATCCTGAAGAGGTTGCTCCTAAAGAGGTAACTCTTGGAGCGAATGATAGTATAGAAACTTTAATAAATTTTCTCACTACAGGAAAATGTTGGAATCGAAGAGAAATAATTATTGATAATGCTTTTGCATATAATGTTGCACTTGATATTATGGAAAAAGACAAGAATCATGAGCCTAGATCGGTTGATGAATAGCAGAAAAGAAATGATTAGCCAAAATGGAAAGATGCGATCCAATCAGAATTGGATTCACTGGCAAAACGAAAAGTATTTGGACCTATAGTTCGAACACCAGAAGGTGTAAAGCCAGTTGGATTTAAATGGGTATTCGTGCGAAAAAGAAATGAAAACAATGAAATTGTGAGATATAAAGCACGACTTGTAGCCCAAGGAGTTTCACAAAGACCTGGATTTGATTATGATGAAACATATTCACCTGTAATAGATGGAATTATATTTAGATATCTTGTCAGTTTAGCAGTGCATGAAAGACTTGATATGAGCCTGTGTAATAAAAATTACGATCGTGGTTGCTATTTACCCCTACTAAAAAATAATGCTAAACAACCCCTTAATGGTGTAAGTATAGCAAGTTCGTTTCCACAGGGAAAGGACTGTATTGAAATTCTAAGAAAATCTTTTTGGTTTTATTCTCTTTATTAAACTAAAAATAAGAAAGTAAATAACAAATAACTAAAACTAAAATGGTGATTTGAGTAAAAGTCGAATTAAGCAAGTGTACTCCCGAGATTATACTTTAGGGTTGCATAAAAAACATATACATACATTCTATCTATGGACATGCAAAATAAGGATAAATAACATAACTCACGCCCTCTTATGTGGTAAGACACAAGGAATGACCTAGGAATTTACCTATTTAGATATTAATTAATTCATTAAACCCTCCTATGAGGTAAGAGGTAAGGTTTACTTCCTTAATTAACCCGGAATCTAGTACAACTAACCAACTCAACCAAACCCTCAAGTTCAACCGTTCCTATGTGGTAAGAGGCAACGCCCGAACCAGTCACGCTAATGCTAAACTAATCCCCCCAACTCCTCCTGTGTGGTAAGAGGCAAGAGCTAAGGTAAAATCAATCTAACAAATTCACAACCAACCCACAAAAGATTCCAAACAACACTCTAATCCTCATATGTGGTAAGAGGCAAGATTAAAGCAAGTTATCTCTAAATAATTTACTGCACTTTAAGAAAATATTCATCAAACATAATTCGGCCAAATCATGCATAATTATAAAGAACATAGCAAAACTCATTCAACAAAGACCATAAGATAGAACATAGCATATAAATTAAACACACAAACCCTTATTCATAATCCCGGGAGCACAATAAGTTTAGCCAAGCATGGCTAAATCAAACATCATGATAATATAAATAATTAAGCACAATATTGAAAACATAAATTAAAAGGAAAGAAAACACCTTGAATAGCGAATTCGTAGATGAAATCTTTGTCTCTAAATAAATGAATTCAATAATTAATTGATGTTCTTCGTACAACTGCAATTCTCCTTAGATAGCCAAAAGAATGAAACCCTAGCTATTATAAAGAAGAAAAACCCTTGCTTTAAATATCTCAAAGTTGTCACCCACCTAAAGCTATATGAAACCCTAAAAAAGAAAGGAAGAAAGAAACCCTAATCTACTCTAAATTATGGACTCTCTGTTCTTCTATGATCTCCTCCCTTTGAAAATTACATAATAGATGGCCTTATATAGGAAACAATTTGAAACTTTATAAAACATTAATAAGATGTCACGTTTTTGGGCCCTAACATTTAAGGAATAAGTTAGGAAACAACCAAAAAAAAATACATCTTAAAAACGTCAAAAACTAAAAAAAATATTTTCCGCGCGTTTTCGGACGTCGCGACGTCCATATCCCCACATCGCGACGTCCATCTTTTGTTCTCGCATTGTTGAATTTATGCACTTTGCGACGTCGGGAGATCCACGTCGCGAGTCTTGTTTGAGGGCCATTTTTTCTATATGATCCAGAACGAATTAGGAAAATTCCAAAACATGAAAGTTGTAGCTCTTTCTCTTAGCTTTCCAAATGTCTAGATGTGATCCAGGCAGGTTCAAGTGCCTGAAGAGCATATTTACCGAAACATATATGATTACCTCGATAAGATATTCCTTTCATTCTTCCTCTGTGTTGTTTACAGAATCTGGTTCTTTTGGGGTTATAGATGATAGTTGTTTCGCAATTCTATCTCTACTACAGAACCAGACATGAGAATTTCTTCTCATATGGCTTCTCGCGAATATGGATTCAAAAATCCAAAATATTTAATTTGAATTTGAAAATCTTAATTTTTTTTTATTTTTTTAATATAAAATATACATGTATTTATTTAATATTTTAATCTGTATTTGAATCGTGGGATTCTTTGAGATTTAATCTAATCTAATCTAGTAGTAATTTGTGTATCTTGTTTGAATCGATAATTAACCATTTTCTATTTTCGAAATCATATTATTAAATTTTTTTTATCATTCAAATTTAGCAATCCAAAAAAAAGAACATTTTCGCGGGCGAATATTCACTCTTCTATAATTCCATTTTAGGGTTGTCTAGTGACTTCTCAGAATAGATGAATTGATTTTCGGCTAGTTCCGCTATCCCGACCAGTGAATCATTAAGATTCATTTAAAAAACAATCTTTTACATTCACAGCTTACATCGTTCCCATCACTTCTTACTTAATTGTTAGGTGCTAATTTTACAATATCATAAGTTAAATTTTTCTTGAGTCAACTTTCTCAGTCTTTATTGGCTCCAAGCTCGTGATTTTTTTGTTTTGTTCTAGTAAGAAGAGTTATTTAATTTTAATTATGGATGAATCAGTATTGATGCTTTTATTACACTTTTTGTTGTAAGCTTTTAGAAGATCCCTCATAAACCCTACATATTGGAATTCTATATCATAGATTTGTTTCTGTCTTTCTCTCAGCCTTCCGTTTATCCACATATTTCTTCTATATTTTGCTTTAAAACATAAAATCCTATTGATTTTTTTTGTTTCGCAAAAAAATTTCAGTTGCTACAAAGATATGACCGATCTATCACATCTTGACTGGCTTTAGATCGAGATAATGTGAAGTGATGGATTGGTTATTAGTTCTATAGTTATTAAGTTCATATTATGAGGCTTCAATTTTAATCCTATAAATATAAAAAACAAATATAAAAAACCAACGAGTCACGCACTAAGCATAGCAATTTTATCAAATGGTCAATCGAATTTTTATTCAACCTTATAGTATTAAAGAATTAAAATTAGAATTGCTAGTTTTGAGAAAAAGAATGAATGGGTTTAGCTTTCTAGATAGAAGGAAAAGAAACATAAAAGTTTATTATTTCTCATCTATAAATATCCAAATTTTGATGCCCAATATACCATAGATAGTTCAAACTGTATAGGAACTGTAATCAATTTTCGCTCGAATGGTTTGTAGGGGAACCCTACATTCTCTAATCCATTCGACAAGTGCAATTTCTTTTCCGTCGATACGACCCGCAATTTGGACTTGAATTCCTTTTGTATTTGCTTGTTCAGTTAATTCAATGGCTTTTTTCATTGCTTTTCGAAATGAAACTCTATTCTTTAATTGTCTGACTATATACTCTGCAAGAATGTTAGGGTTTCCATAAGGTTTTGCAATTTTTTGTGATGGCAATGTTTAGTTTTTGGTTAACCCAATTAAATTCTTTTTGTAGAGTCATTCTGAAGTTCGTCGATTTCTTGCGGTCGATTTTCTTGTAATGACTTTGGGAATCCCATAAAAATTATGATCTGGAATCAGATCGATTCGTTTTTGAATCTCTATACGTGCAATTCCCTCTATCAAAGAAGAGATTTTCGTAATTTTTTTGTACATAATTCTTAATACAATTTCTATTTTTTGATCTTCTTGTAGACTATCCGAATAATTTTTTGGTTGTGCAAACCAAAGAGAATTGATGACTTTGGGTTGTACTAAGTCGGAAACCAAGGTGGATTTATTTGTTGTTCCATATCGCCATCCATACTATAATATTCATAATAACCCCGCCGAGTGTATGCCTTTTTTGCTATCTAGGGTTTTTTAACGAAATTTATCTCTACATCTTTATCATCTAAAAAGATATATCTTTCATCCCAAGTAGTTATATGACAGGTATGTCTTTTTTAATCGGGGATAACTGGCGCCTCCATTGTCCAGTCAGGTTTTTAAGTTCTTTATGTTAGTACCTCCAATTAACTTCGGCTTTACTATATGGAGTAAATTGGCTTTGTTTAGAAACCCATATTGGAACTAGCATTTGCTGCTGCAGAATAACTAATTTAAAATGGGATAACATGCTCGATAGGTTATGAGCTCTAGTATCATAAGTGTTTCTTCATAAAGACGCCCGGGCCGAATTTGATCAATTACTCTTCGTGCTTTGTCAGCAGGACATAATATATGTTGACCTAAAGCATAGACTTCTGTTTTTTTCTTTTTTAGTCATAAAGATAAAGGTACCTCCTATTTAATTATTAATACTAATGGAATCTTCTAAGGCATCGTTATATTAATATTAACTATTAATCGTTTATTATTAACGACCGAGATCTATTTAGTCTACATTTTAGCATGTCCTCGGGAAAATTTAAAGTAGGTGCAAATTCCTCCCAATTTGTGCCCTACCATACGATCTGTTTAATAATAAATAGGGCAGGATGCTCGCTTACCATTATGGATCGCAATGGTATGTCCAATCATTGCGGGTATAATGATAGATGCCCTGGACCAAGTTATTATTATTTCTTTTTCTTCTTTTGTGTTAAGTTTATCAATTTTTTTTAATAAATCGTTCGCTACAAAAGGATTTTTTTTTTAGTGAACGTGTCACGGCTTACTACTTATTTTTTTTTGTAAAGACGAAGAAAAAAATTCTATTTTTTTCCTATTTACTACGGCGATGAAGAATCAAATTATCACTATATTTATTCCTTTTTCTACTTCTTCTTCCAAGTGCAGGATAACCCCAAGGGGTTGTTGGTTTTTTTCTACAAATTGGGGCTCTCCCTTCCCCACCCCCATGGGGATGGTCTATAGGGTTCATAACTACTCCTCTTACTATAGGACACTTACCTAGCCAACGCTTAGGTCCGGCTCTACCCAAACTTTTCTAGTTCACCCCAACATTCCCTACTTGTTCGACTGTTGCTGAGCAGGTTTTGGATATCAAGCGGACCTCCCCAGAGGGTAATTTTAATGTGGCCGATTTCCCCTCTTTTGCAATCAGGTTCGCTACAGCACCCCCTGCTCTAGCTAATTGTCCACCCTTTCCAAGTGTGATTTCTATGTTATGTATGGCCGTGCCTAAGTGCATATCGGTTGAAGTAGATTCTTCTTTTTGATCAATCAAAACCCCTTCCCAAACTGTACAAGCTTCTTACAAAGCATACGGCTTTCTGGATATAGATGATGATACCTATACAGATGGATCTTATATCGTACAATGAAGTACCCCATGGGGGGATATATGAATCCAAATCTGCCGAATGACTCATGTTATGATCTTCTACATCCTAGGTCTTCCCGTTCCGTCATCTGGCTTATGTTCTTCATGTAGCATTCAGACCGAATGAATCTATGAAATTACGTCGATACTTCCACATATTATGGGTAACGTATGAGACATCTCTATTTTTCCCCCGGCAATCTTTAGAATTACCACTGCTTAGCTTTCAATTCGCCTCTGACCATCAAATGAAATGTGAGGACAATGTGCGCAAGCCACTTTGAGTTTCCCTTTGAAACGAGGCATGGACCTTGCTCTTTATCCCTATCTTCGCCCAGGCTAACGGGGACTTACTTATTCAGGGGGGAGAGTCAAGCCTCGAAAAGCACTGTTGAGAGGAATTTCTTTGTGGCCCCTCTTCATTCTCTACAGGGTTTCAAACCTTTATTCAACATTGGTGACAACGAGCGAGGCAAAGATGGAAGAGATCAAACACGGAAATAAGAAGCAAGCTCGCCTTCCTTTTTGATCATTTTTATAGAGGAGAAAGTGGACAAAACAGACTCGTATTTCTCATCAAACAAATACAAAAAAAGAAGAATATTGAAAACGCTCCTAAAACCCAACCCCTTCCGTCGTAGAGGCAAGTGAACCAATGGATTCTATATGAACCAATGGATCGTGACAAGTTGTTACTACTAGCAATGACTTCCTCTTTTATTACTTCATTCTTTCCATATCCCTCTCCTTTGTTCTCAGTTACTCATCAAATGGCACTCAGTTTATATCTTTAAGTTCGATCATTGATAAGGTTCAAAGAAATGGTGGGTGGGTGGCGATTAGTGGGTCACTAGTTTCAACACTATGGAGGTTCAACTCCTCCTTAATCGCTGTCAGATCAACGAAAGTATGAGATCGGTTATCTACGACGAAATTAGAAAAAAAGATTTTTTGTTCTAAAACCAGCTAGTTTACTGTCTTGTCTTAAATCAAAGCATCTTTTTTAATAAATTTTCTATGGGCTTCATACCACTCAGGGGGGTAACACACCGCAAAATTCTTCTTATGCTTGCTATCAAATCGAAGATAGCAAACCATGATCATATACGCAATTCGTTTATATCTTCCTGGTAGTAGTACGGATAGGAGATCCAACATGACTGTATTAAGACTTAAGCAATCAGGGTTAAGCTAGCTCATTGCAGAAAGCAAACAGGAGCTCGTACTTAGATCAGAAGACGCTCATCCCAGGCAAGCAGCAGGGGCTTCGGGTCTGAGGTAAGCCTTCCTGTATCATTGGTAGGCAAAGGACTAAGCAAAGATGGCTGCGTTTGTTTGTTAATAAGCAAATTGGTAAGTAAGCGCAAAGAGTACAAATTTCTTTCTGTATTCAAGCCTCTTTCTAGTCGCTCAGACTCTTATTGTAGTGTGAGCCTTGAAAGTGTACCCGAAGTTAAGGGCAATCAGCACGAACTCCTTTAAAGAGTTAGGGTTGTTTGTCTCTAAAGGATTTAGTATGCCTGAAGCATATAAGTTAAATCCCAAAGAAAATTATTCTATTAAATTACAAAAGTTTTTGTATGGATTGAAACAATTTGGACGTATATTGTATAATCACCTTACTGAGTGTTTGGTTAAAGAAGTCCATGTGTTATCATAAAGAAAAATGAGTCAAAGTTTATAATCATTGCCATATATGTTGATGATATCAATTTAATTGGAACTCTTGAAGAGATCCAAATGGCAGTTGACTATTTAAAGAAAGAATTTGAGATCAAAGATTTTGGAAAGACGAGATTTTGCCTTGGTTTGCAAATTGAACATTTACAAAATGGAATTTTTGTTCTTCAAACTATGTATACTCAGAAGGTATTAAAACGATTTTATATGGACAAGGCACATTCATTGAGTACCCCAATGGTCGTTCGGTCACTCGATCCTATTAAGGACCCTTTTAGACTGAGAGAGGATAATCAAGAAATTCTTGGTCATGAAGTATTATATCTTAGTGCAATTGATGCACTAATGTATCTTGCTCATTGTACAAGACCAAATATATCATTTGCAGTAAACTTATTAGCAAGATTTAGTTCCTCTCATACAAAACGACATTGGAATGGTATTAAACATATTCTTCGTTATCTCCAAGGAACAATTGATCTTGGATTATTTTATTAATATGATTCTCGAAGTGAATTGCTTGGCTATGCTGATGCTGGGTATTTATCCAACCCGCATAAAGCAAGGTCCCAAACTGGATATTTATTTACATGTGGTAAAACGGCTATTTTGTGGCGATCCACGAAACAATCAATAGCTGCCACATTTTCGAATTATGCTGAAATTATAGCAATTCATGAGGTCAGTTGAGAATGTGTTTAGTTAAGTTCAATGACCCATTATATCCAGAAGAATTGTGGGTTATCTTTTGAAAATCCTTCAACTATATTATATGAAGATAATGCTGCTTGTATAGTACAATTAAAGGGAGGATATATTAAAGGAGATAGAACAAAGTATATTTCATCAAAATTCTTTTTTACTCATGATTTGCAAAAGAATTGTGAAATTGATGTGCAACAAATCCGATCAAATAATAATTTGGCAGATTTATTTACCAAGGCATTACCGACTGCAACTTTTGAGAAATTGATTAGTAATATTGAAATGTGTCTGTTAAAAGATCTCAAGTGATCTTCGAATCAAGGGGAGAAATAAATACACAAGAATGATGTACTCTTTTTCCTTCACGAGTGATCTTCTAGTAAGATTTTAACGATGCACACTCTTTGTGTAAATGAACATCCAAGGGAGAGTGTTATGAAAATATTAAATATGGATGTTCATTATCCATTCAATGGGTTTATGTATATTCCCTCTTGATTCATCCCCTTTGTAAATATTTTGATTCAATGAATCTCAAACTTCTAGACTAATGGATAACTATCAGTTATCATCTTGAAATACTAAATTAATAAACAATTCAACTACCTGGTTCAGCTACCTAGTTTCATCTTTAAATAGAAGCTATTGTAATTCATTTTAGACAATCTTGTTAGAACCCTGTAGGAACTCTGCAAACTTGTAATACCAGAGAATCTCTGTAGATCTCTGTTGTAGTAACCACTTTTGTACTGTAATTTGCTATCAATAAAAGTTAGTAAATAGAGTCATAATTCCATCTACTTTTGTTGTGTAGTTCTTTATTGTAATTTCATTCTGTATTGTTATTTAGTTGTGTTACATACATGTAGTAGATTTATAACATTTTCATAATATATTTATTTTTTCTGTCGTTAGCGTATCATCTTCACCAATTTCATTCAATAGATTTGGGTAGCCGACTCATTCAACTTCTGTATATAAAACCCGATTCTTTCATTATAGAGTGTTTTTTATTTAATTGTAAGCTTAATTGAATAGATCTGATGGACGAGTAGAAATAGAGAGAAAAAACTTGATTCTTCCATAGGTAGAGAAAATTTTTGTTTCCCTACACAAAAAATTGCAGCGGCTCGCCAAGCCGCCAACCTTACTCAACTCTCCACTTCTAAATCAGCTCCTACCACTAGACAAGCCACCTCTCTTATGTAGCACCACGATCTCATCGGTAGTGGCAATCATCATGGACCAGCAAAAGTGAGTTTTTGGGAGGACCTAATGTGTCGATTTAGAGCACTTTGCGATTATTTCTCTTACTAGTTAGGCCTGCTCATATATAGTGGTTACAAGAAATATAGAACCAAGGATAAGAAAGTTGCAGAATCACATTGACTTTTGGTATGTAATGCGATATCTGGTATAAAATGTTTCAATTAGGCTTTATGTCATGGATACTGATGCACACTTAGACATATCAATTTTGGAACTTTTAGTTGTACATGAACCTTCTAGTGAAAGAACATATGTAAAACTCTTTTTTGCTTGACGGCAATAAGAGAGTTGAAAAGGCAATACTTAATTTGGGGGCATCAATTAATGTTATGCCATTGTCAATTTATAAAGAATTAAATTTGAGACCTCTCAAAGAAACTCGGGTTGTAATTCAATTAGCTGATCGATCAAATGTCTATCCAGAAGGGGTATTGGAGGATGTTTTAGTATTAGTAAATGACCTAATTTTTCCAATGGATTTTTATATTCTTGACATGGGCACTTCTAGTTCCACTAATTCTGTTATTTTATTAGGTAGGCCATTTATGAAAATAGCAAAGGCAATAATAAATGTTGACAAAAGAACTCTAACTTTTGAATTTGTGGGTGAAACTATTACTTTTATTGTTTTTGATGCCATGAAATGGCCATATGCTCAAGAATCTATGTTTCAAGTTGATATAATTGAACCTTTTGTTAATGAGTTTGTTCAAAACACTTGCATATATGATACTCTTGGTAGGACTTTGAGCAAGAAAAATAGGGAAGTCGTATGCCCATATGTTCAAATAAATGAGGTGAAACCACTTCATATGATCATTTTGACTTTTAATAAGACGTTTTTCCCTTCTATTTTGCAGGCACCTAAGTTGGAGTTAAATCCTCCTCCTAACTATTTTTCAGTATGATTCATCAATTTTTTAAATATTTTTTAATATTTTTTTATATGGCAACGGACCTTATGTGAGGGGCGCCACTCTCTCTTATATTTATAAGTAGTTTGGGCGATGGATTCATTAATTACTTTAGCAACAAAACGTTCATGTCTAGCGAAAGACAATAAATACTGGTGCTAATGGGAGGCAACCCATATTTTCTTTTCGTTGTTTAATTCAATAATTTTATTTTTCTGGATTTTTTTAGAGAAAAAATATCAAATTTTTTTTGGCCTTTTTCAATAAATTTTAAGTACTTTACTTTCATTATGTAGGCAAATAAAAATGATCACCACAATCTTCATGATTTTCTTGTTGACGCTTCATGATCCAAACTAGTATCTTTAAAAATTCTATTCAACTCCGAAGTTTTTTATTTTCTTTTGTTTTTTGTGTTGTGTATGTTATGATTTTATATTTTTTATTATTTTTTTGTGTGTTATTTGTTAGCTTTCATTCTTGTTTTATACACAGAGGACTGTGTATAGTTCAAATGTGGAGGAAGTTTATTTAGTTTTGTTATTTTTGTTATTTTATGTCTAATTTTCAATTTTTTTAATAAAAAAATAAATTCAAGTTTTTGTCATTAAAATCTTGTTAGTAAAAATTTTTTTTTTTAAGATGCCTTAAACTTTGTGAATAGCACTTGAATGAATTTGAGCATGGTTTGGGAAGTTTTAGTTGGAAATCCTTGTTTAAAATGATATGACTACCTTACATGTGTTCTGGAATGATAAACTTATAAGAATTAAATTCTTTTAAAGCCTATTATAGTGAGATTTGAGACTAAAGTACACAAGAACCACTTTTTTGGTACTTAGTATGCAATTTTTCTTGTGAGAGTCAATTACAATTAAATGAGTATTCTATAGTTTGCTTTGAAGTACATGTTAAGACCATTTATGATTTTATGCATGAAAATAAAAAAGGCAATTTAGGATTATCCCTTTTAGCTTTATTTAAAATTCCCACCATTTTAATTTGATGAACCATTTTGAGCCTAGACATCTTCTTTGTTGAAAACCCAAGAAACAAATTAGCCATTAAGCCTTGCTTTTAGCTTTCTTTTTCAACCTATTTATCAAAGAATATGTTAATTATGTCTTAAGTTAGTGAAATACTTCTTGACTATGAATTTTGAAAATAAAAAATAGCCAAAATGTTGCTTTCATTTGTGTAGAATTTTTGCTTACAGTTTATTGAGTTTTTGAAAAAAAAAGAGAAAAAAGAGAAAAATTCAGAAAAAATGAGAAAAAAATGAAGCATTGTTCTGTAAGCATAGGTATTTGAAAATATTGTTGAAAGTATAGTTGTGCAAGAAGTATTTTGTGGAAGTAAATTGATTTTTAACATTATTCTTTGATAAATTTTAGCCTATGTTTATCCTTTTATCCTACATTTCACCTTAGCCCCATTACAACCTCATAAAGACCTTTTGATTTATGTATATAGTCATTATAATTTTTGGTACAGATGTGACTAATTTGCAAGCTTGTGGAATACTGTTTAATTGTAATGTGAGCATGGCCTTACTCATCAGTGTGAAGAAAAAAATTTGAGTGGAAACTGTGAGAATAAATTGATTCTTGTAAGTTTTAACTGGAATGAAAGGGTGTGTTATATTATTTGAAATAAGGATTAGTTTGTGTTAAGATGGTGGTACTCAAATTCATGTTTTCTGTTGTTGACTTAGTTAAAGGCATCGTGCCATTTTGTTATTGAGTAAATTACTTTTTGTGTTACATTTTTTGTTTAGTGTTTAGTGTCTTGTTTGAGTAAACCATATTTGGGGCAAGCATGGTTCAAGTATAGGGGAATTGATAATGCTCATATTTTTAGAATTATTTATCATGATTATATGATTTTATTAGCATTGAAGTGTTGGAAATCATGTGTTTTGGAATTTGTGATTTGGGAGTTTGTTAGGGATTATCTATTGTTAGCATTTTTAGTTCTTATTTGTTGGGTAAACCCTTTAAATAGTGGGTTTTGAATTGATAAAAGGGGATAGAATGTTAGCAGATTAGTTGTCTTAAGAATTCTTAAGTTTAGTTTCTTTCACGTAACTTTAATAATCAAGTTAATCTTTTGGAATTCAATTAAGTTTTCATTATTTCATTCAAGTATTTAATCAACCACAATTCTTATCAGAAGTTATCAACTCAAGGTTATCTTTTTCTTGGTTTTATTCATTTATCTAGTTAAGGTACGTTATCTCTAATGAGATTCAATTTTAATTTGGTTGTTTTAATTTTAGATATGTTTGGTTGCTAATTATTTAATTCCGGTAAAAGTAATGACAAACATTAATTTCTTGTGAGATCAAATTGGACTAAATTACCTATTAATTAAGTTCCTTTTTATGTTATGTGATAAAATAAATTAAGAATGTTCTATGATAATTAAATAGTGTACAGTTTTTAATTAATCATAGAAGATTCTAATACCAATTAAAAAGGTGGATCTATAATTGTCCATTAACTTTTAATTAGTGGTAAAACTGTCATTCATCGACAGTGGGCTTAAAGGGTTGATATGAGCATAGGAGTTCATAAGGGCATATAAGAATCGGGTTCCTTTAAACAATAATGCAATCAATAATTTAAATCTAATGAGGGTTCTCTTAGGTTAATTATTGGTTAGAAAGTAATTAATAAAGATTCTTTTAATTATTGATAATTAAGAAGGAATAAGGTTATGATAGTGGGTTCCAATAACTATAACTGATTGATTTGATTAAACAGGTACATTATTGGTTCGATGATCAAGAATATAATTAATGTTGATTCAAAAATTTAACCGGAATTTGTTTTACTTCATTCTTTGAATTTTGTCATTTGTTGGAAACTAAATCTCAAACATTTGATTTGTGATAATTTTTGTGAAGGAAAAGAAATAATACCGTTCCCTTGAGAGACGACCTTACTCGTCACTATACTGGAATTTATTATGGTAGAAAAGTAGGATATTTATTTTGGTTGCAAACGACACGACCAAGAAGACATATCATGATTTAATAAAAGGTAAGGTACCTTGAGACTAGACTGTTCTATTGGATATTTAATATAATCCAATAATATGTTCTAATATAAGCCCAATAAATAATGAACCTTTGTAATGGGCCTGAATGGGCAAGAGTCCATTAATTAGTTTTAACCCTAGTGTACTGCTATATATATGCTAGCTGGAGGCAGCATGTTAGGTATTCCAAATTAGATACCTAGCGTGCAATGCTTCAAGCAATTGCATATTGAATTGTTTGACCTAAAACTCTAACAATCTTGAAGTATTAGAAAGTTAGAGTACTGTAGCGGCGGCGTTACTGTACCGACGGTACTGTAGCAGTACTGTAGCGTCACTGTCCGGTATTGTATCGGCACTGTTCTGGCATTGTTCCGGCACTAAAGCGTCACTGTTCATCAGGTGCACTTCTTCCAATTTTTATTTAGAAAAATAGAAAAATATGTGTTAATTGAAATGTTTAAACTTCATTCTTTTAGTGGGTGATTTTAATTCTTGGAAACGAAAGTCTCAGTTTGGTTTAAAATGTCAAAATATTTTTTATACTGTTATGAGTACTTTTGCTGATACCACTAAGGATGTTGATGAATCTCAATGGAACAAATAGGACGACTTCTGCAGAGATTATCTCTTGAACTGTCTTTCAGACCATCTTGAAGAAGTTTTTAGCAAGTTTAAAACTGCTAAAGAAATTTGGAACAATTTAGATACTCAGTTTAAGAAGGAGGAATTGTAAAAAACACATCTTGTTAAAAAATTCATGGATTGGAAATCACTCTTCAAGTCACTGATCTAGAAAACTTGAGATCTAAATTGACTAATGAAAACATCAATGTTTGTGACCTTTTTCGTGTTGGTGCTATTATCTATAAATTACCACATGCATGGCATTCTTTCAAAACAGATATGTACATGAAGAAAGTTCAGGTGGGACTAGATGATCTTAAACGGTTCATTAGAATCGAGGATGAGAATCGAGTTAGGAATACATTAGAGATGGTTAGACAGCAACAGTCAGCTGCTAACGCTGTAATATATCCCAAGAAATGTTCTAAGAAATCCAAGTCTCTCAAAAGTGAGTCTCAACAATTAGAGGCCAAAAATCTATCTTTAAGGAAAAGAAGGGCAAGTGCCATAATTTTGGGAAATGGGGCTACTTTATAACAGATTGTAGGCTACCAAAAAATGACAAATCTGACACACCATTGGAAGCACATATATTGCTACAAAAGACCACCTCAAAACTTTGTTGCTATGGTAGGCAATCATGGAAAGGCCAGCACTTCTTCAGTATGGTGGTTAGATTTTGGAGCAACATGCCATGTTTGCCAAACTAAAAAGTTACTTGATGATGTTGCTGAGGCCAACAAAACTATTGCTGTGGCTAGTGAGGCGACAGAGATCGTAACTCACACTAGTAATGCAAATATTAAACTCTCTTCAGGTAAACTTTTAACTTTAAAAGATGCTAAAGTAGTTCCTGCGATCCAAAAAAATTTAATTTCTATTAGTTGCTTAGAACATACTGGCATGAATTTATTTTTCTCTAGTGGTAGAGTTACTTTATCTGTTAACTCTCATTATTTTGGTTTTGCATTCTTGAATGGTGGTATGTATAATTGAGTACTGGAACTGAAACGGTCAGCCAAGTTAGTTCAACCCTAATTGATCCAATGATATTACATAATCAATTAGGACATATGAACTACAAGAAAATGGTTAGACTAGTTAAAAGTCATAATATACCTCTCGATACTTCGATCAGATTTAACAGATGTGAAGTCTATGCTCAAACTAAAATTACTAGAAGACCTTTTCGTCCAGTCTCTAGGAGTATACAACTTCTTGACTTAAGACATTCTGACCTCTGTGACTTTAAAAGTTCTCCCACTAGAGATGGTCGGGAGTATTTGCTCACTTTTATAGATGATTTTTCTCGATATTGTCATATTTATCTGTTAAAATCAAAAGATGAAGTTTTGATAAATTTAAAATTTTCAAGAATCGTGTTGAAAACCAATTTACTTTGAAAATCAAAAATTTGAGGAGTGATAGAGGAGGAGAATATACATTGACAGGGTTCAAGGAATTTTGTGCTTCAAAAGGCATAATCCTCGAAGTTACTGCTCCTTACTCACCTCAATCAAATGGCATAGTTGAATGTAAGAACATGACGTTAACAGAAATGTTAAACTCTATGTTATTGACAGTTGGCATGCCTTAATATTATTGGGGAGAGGCAACTTTGACTGCTAATCATATCCTAAATAGGTTGCCACACTCTAAATGTCTTCAACTCCTTATGAGATATGGCATAAACATCCTTGTAAATATGATACTCTTAAGACTTGCGGCTGTATTGTTTATGTAAGGATACTAGACCCTAGAAGACCTAAGGTAGGGCCTAGGACTAATACCTGTGTGTACTTAAGTAGTGCAGAGGATAGTTCTGCTGATCGGTTCTTGGATCTATCAACCAATGTGGTTATAGAATTCAGAGATGCTGTTTTCTTTGAAGATAAATTTCTTCGAGATAAAGGGTTGACAGTATCAGGCACTGTCAAATCATTTTAGAGACACTTATTGAACCTGAATTGACTTTCTCTGACACTCGGATCCCTTCTGAATTTGTACCTTTAAGAGTATCTACAAGACAACGAGTTCCTAATACATTTGGTGAGGATTTTGTCACTTACCATTTAGAAGATGATCCATCCACCTATAATTAACTGATGAGATCTAGGGACTCCCTATTATGGACAGAAGCCATTGATGATGAAATGAGCTCTCTGTTACAAAATCAAACTTGGGACCTAGTCGATTTGCCAAAAGCTAAGACTATAGATTGCAAGTGGATTTTGAAGAAGAAACTTAATTCTGACGGATTTATAGCTCGGTATAAAGCACGTTTAGTAGCTAAGGACTATACCCAAGTATATGAGATAAATTATTTTGATGTCTACTCCCCGGTCTGTCATTTGATTACGATAAGAATTCTTCTTACTTTGGCATCTATTGAGCAATATGTTGTGCATCAAATGGATGTAAAGACAAATTTTCTAAATGGAGATCTGACTGAGGAGATCTACATGAACCAACCTGAAGGGTTTGTCATGAAAGGTTTCGAGACAAAGTTTATAAGTTAAACAAATATTTGTATGGTCTCAAACAAGCACCTAAATTGTGGCATCAAAAGTTTGACAAGGTAGTAAAGAGTTTAGAATTTCGATCCAGTGATTCAGATAAATGCCTTTACTATCGTTCTATGTCAACTAAAGTTGCACTTATTTGCTTGTACGTAGATGATATGTTGATACTTGGTTCCGGTCATTCTACAGTGAGTAGCGTAAAAACTGAGTTAGCAAACACATTTAACATGTCTGATCTTGGTATGGTTGATACCATTCTTGCTAAGAAATTACGTTTTACAGAGCAAGGTATTACTCTTAGCCAAGCTCATTACATTGAAAAACTGTTTTCTAGATGGGGATACAGTGAATATACCATGGTTAAGACACCGTATGATTCTAATCGACGGCTGAGCCCCAATGAGGGAGCTAGCATGAATCAATTGGCTTATTCTAAATTGATTGGCAGTCTCATGTATGCAATGACATGCACTAGACCAGACATAGCCTTTTTTGTAGGCATACTGAGTCATTTCACCAGTAATCTCGGACATGAACATTGGCATGCCCTTACGCGACTTATGCGATATTTGAAGGGTACCTCAAACCATGCACTATGTTATAGTGGTCATGCTCCTATCTTGGAAGCATTTTTTTATGCTTTGTGGTGCTCACCATAGGGGATAACAAGTTTACCAGTGGTTATATTTTCACACTGGGTGATGCATCTATTGCGTGGAAATCCAAAAGGCAGACTTGCATTGCTTTTTCGTCTATGGAATCGAAACTTTCCGCTTTAGCTTCTGCAGGAGGAGAAGCAGAGTGGATAAGAGAACTGATCATGGATATTCCACTAACCCGCTTAAAGATTACGTCTTTAAGTATGTTCTGTGATAATCAGGCTACAGTTTCAGTAATACAAAACTCACTCTTTAATAGTAAGAGGAGACATGTTAGACTGAGACATGTCATGCTGACGTATCTCATAGAACATGATATTATTACTTTGGTCGATGTGAGATCGAAGGATAATCTGGCTGATGCTCTAACAAAGGGACTGAACAGAGCTCGAATCTTCAAAATTGTGGGGGATATGGGGTTAAAGACTATATAGATATGTCTTAACCTACATTCCTTGGGTTAACGACTGTAAAGATATGTCTTCACCTACATTAATGTAAATTTTGAATTTTTCGCATCTCCCTTTGCTAGATAAGATAAGCACTTGATAATATTTCGCCGATGATTATAGTTGTCAATATATCATTCCACATCTGATGATATATCCTTTTTGAGTGCGTTGTCTCATTCCACATATGATGAGGTGATTTTACTCACTCTGGATGTTCTGTTTAGGGTGGTAGTATTGATAAGGTGAAATATGTTCACCTTGTATATGCCATTTTCACTAATACTTTGTGTCGTCTTTGTGCTATTTAATGTGTTTTTAGTATGGTTTTGTAGGTTATTAATCATGGAGGCCAAAATAAGAGGAAAAGATTGAGAAAGATCAATAAAGATGTGATTTAGGTCAAAAAGGTGCTTTTTGTCACGAAGAAGCTAATTCCGTGTTTCACAAAATGTTCAAGGTGTTAATTCCAATTGTTGAAGATCAATCCTATATATTAATACCTTGGATAGAGTGACAAATAAGTCCCAAGTTGATCCCATGGAGGCTCGAGATTCCAAGAAGGGTTAACATCGCGAAACATGTGGAAAGGTGATGAAGAACAAATGCTGAAGAAATCTTCCAGGGTTTAGTATTGCGATCATATCTCTCTCAATTTATGTGCAAATGGGATAATTCAAGTGCCATTAGAAATCTAAGAGATAGATCTAGAACTTGCATGTTTTGTGTTTTTCCAAATTCGGTGCGGATCATGGATAAATATGGCCCACAAGAGAAACGTCGCGACGTGGATAGACCAACGTCGCGAAGTTCGTGGACGTTTTGACGCGCGACCGTGGACATCGCGACGCCCGGAAATGAAACAGTGCGTAAAATATCATTTTTTCAGTTTTTGACGTTTTTAAGATGTCTTTTTGCTTTGGGTTGTTTCCTAACTTGTTCCTCACATGTTAGGGCCCAAAAAACGTGCCATCTTATTAGTGTTTCATAAGATTTCAAGTTGTTTCCTATATAAGGCCATCTATTATGTAATTTTCAAGGGGGGAGATCATAGAAGAATAGAGTTCATAGTTTAGAATAGATTAGGGTTTCTTTCTTTCTTTTTTAGGGTTTCATATAGCTTTAGGGTGGTGTCAACTTTTAGAGAATTCAAGCAAGGGCTTTTCTTCTTTGTAATAGCTAGGGTTTCATTCTTTTGGCTATTTACGGAGAATTGCAGCTATACGAATTGGGAACATCATTAATTATTGAATTCATTTATTTAAAGACAAAGATTTCATCTACGGGTTCGCAATTCAAGGTGTTATCTTTCCTTTTAATTTATGTTTTCAATATTGTGCTTAATTATTTATATTATTATGATGTTTGATTTAGCCATGCTTGGCTAAACTTGTTGTGCTCCCGGGATTATGAATAAGGGTTTTTGTGCTTAATTTACATGCTAAGTTCTATCTTATGGTCTTTGTGGAATAAGTTTTGCTGTGTTCTTCATAATTATGCATGATTTAGCCGGATTATGTATGATGAATATTTTCTTAAAGTGCAGTAAATTATTTAGAGATAACTTGCTTTAATCTTACCTCTCGCCACAAAGGAGGGTTTAATAAATTAGTTAATATCTAAATAGGTAAGTACCTAAATCATTCCTTGCCTCTTACCACATAGGAGGACTTGACAGCTATAACATTCCACATAGAAATATTGGAAATGGTTCTTTTGGAAAAGAAACTGTTTAGGTCTTGTTCTTATAAAGAAACTGGACATTGAAGCTTATTGGAATATGGTATTGATGCATTTTGACATTGATATATATCTATTTTCAATTTTTGAGATATTGTGCTAAGTTCTTCTGCTTGAACTGGACACTTTATTTTGTTACACAAATGATTAAGTTCATATTTGGTAAGTTACAGAAAATGATGAAAATGGAGGAGCTGATTCCAACTGGAATCCTGAAGAGGATGATCTACTTGATGGATAATTCCTATAGAGCTATGGATTGTAGGGGACTATTATTTGAATAATTGGTCCACTTACATACGCTTTGCCCATTTTGTTTTGAGTTTAGAATTTGTCTAAAACTCTTATGTTCGAAGTTTAGAGATTTCTAAAATTTTGATCTTGGTAACACTTTTGTTAGTGTTTGGTTGAGTTTATATTGTTTTCCTAAAACTCATAACTGTGTTTAAAGAATTCATAATTCTTAGTAATGAATCTTATGTGCTATGAATGATTCAATCATCTGTTTTGAACATTACATTATCTATTTATTGGATTGTGCTATATGTAGAACATAGGAGGAGAATGTTGGATATTTAATATAATCCAATAATATATTCTAATATAAGCCCAATAAATAATGAACCTTTGTAATGGGCCTGAATGGGCAAGAGTCCATTAACTGGTTTTAACCGTACTGTACTACTATATATATGCTAGCTGGAGGTAGCATGCTAGGTATTCCAAATTAGATACATAGGGTGTAATGCTTCAAGCAATTGCATATTGAATTGCTTGACCTAAAACTCTAACATGTTCTTCCATAAGCCTCCACTTATGATCTATTGCAAGTTTTTGTTCCATTTCCAATGCTTGATTCAGAGACGCCAACCTTTTTTTGCATTTTCTTTTGCAATTCTTGTTAATTTCCATTTTCTTAATGAGAGGTTGTTTCCCTTCTTTCTTTCCTTATGCTCGTGCTTCAATTTCAACTACATGAATATGGAAAATACAAAAAAAATTTATGCTTAATTAAACCCCAAACGTTCATTGGATTCTTTGAGTAACACAAGGAAAAAGAAAGTTTCATCTTCATATAAATGTCCATTACAGGAGATCATTGTATCCTATGAAATTAAGAAATGAAGAACTAAGAGACAGTATGTAATGTCTCAGAAATTTTAAGGAAACTAGCAATAATGAGTGAAAGAAATCCTTGGTAAATTAATACGTAAAAATATAATTATGTATAAGGAAACTGGTACATGTAACCCTAGAGAAACAAGGCTAAAAATTAGGAAACAGAATACTTGAGGTATAAGGAAACTAGTACATGTAAACCATAATCAAACACTATAAATAGGACCCTTTAGTACATAAGAAAATTCACGTAAGGACTTTTGGAGCAAGAGGAAAGGCTGATAGCAACCAGAATAACAAGTAAGTAAATTCTAGATCCCTTCTATAGTTATTAAGTTTTAAAAATCTTGTTTCAAATAACTTGAATTGTTATTAGGATTTACGGTTACAAATACACTGAAAATATATATTACGATTGGACTCACATGCATAAGAAGTTAATATATGATATGACGAGGTTTGCTGCGTTTTTTTTAAAAAGCTTTCAAGTTTAATATGATGTCTGATTCAAGCTACTTGTGGAATCCACTTAAATCTTCTTACCCAAATTATTCTTAACGGATTCAAGTATACATGTGATGTGAATTTCTGAAAACGTGATAACATTATCCTATGGCTATTATTTTGATGAAACTTGCATCTTGCTGGAAGGATTCAAAACATTATATCATGTTGATACTGTTCAGAGTAGTAAGCATATTATGGTTTAATGATGATGTATATTATTGTTACAAAGTAAATTATGTCTGTACGAATTGTGTTTAATAGATGAAAATTTGAAAGCACTATCATACAAGGTTTCTTTCCAATTATTAGGTGCATTTGTATGATTTATTACACGTATGAAAAATTATAAGATGTTAATTGGTTAACAAATTTTTAATCATGCATAAAGAAATCATTACAGAAAGTTTGCTTACAAGACATGGATTGGTAATCATTGAATAATAATGCATGATAATTATATAATGTATATTGTATGTAAATTGTATATATATATATAATGATTGGTAATCATTGAATAATAATGATAGAATTTTAAATACTTATATATATAAGTAATCATCAAGTAATCATGATTGAATTATATATATATATATATATATATACATGTACGTGATTATCAGAGAGTGATCATGAAAGACTATTTTCTTTAATACTGTATATATCATGATAGGAAATTATTAAGTAGTCATGGTTGAATTTCAAATACCTGTATATGTATGTGACCATTAAGTAAACATGAAGGAATTATATATATGTGTATGTGATCAGAAAGTGATAATTATTATGTAATTACGAAAACATAAATTGTTTAATATAACAAGAATAAATAGTTCTTTTAAATTAACATGTTGTTTATATGCTCATAATTATGTAACGCACTACATATTATACGTGATCTCAACTTAATGAATAATTTTATGGATTACATGTCCTAACGTTAGGAACACGTGTTCCGAACATGTTATGTCACGACATAATTAATCCTTAATCCAAGGGGGATTAGATTATGTAATTAAGATCCTCGAATCAAGGGGGATCTATGAAAGTCATGTATGTGGCCTAAGGGCTAATGGCCGACCTAGCGGGAATACAGCTAGGCTGAGTACTCAGTAAGCCGTGAATGCATGTGATGTCATGGTTACTCATTCATTAAGATATCTCACGTAAATAATTTATATATATATGTGTGTGTATGAATGCACGAATTATATGAAAGTATAAGTACGGACATGTAAATGTTATCATGTAAGTTGAATATCGAAGTTTGTCTGTTTGATTATATGCTATATTGAAAAGATATTATTTTGTAAAGTATGACTATTTTAAATGATCTAGGGTTTACTTGCTGGGCGATTCGCTCATTCTTCTATATATATAATATTTTACAGATGAAGTCGATGGAGTACATAAGGACGAGGTCGGGGTCTGGGAATGGTAAAAGATGAAGGGATCAAGTACTTAGTATAGGAACAAATGAATAAACTTATGGGTCTTAGACCCATGACTATGCTTTGAGTATTTATGATGGATAATTATTAAATTACTATTTTGTAAGGATGATTATTAAGGCATTAGTTTTATGTTATTATTGAGTAATGACAGTAAGATGTGCCTTGTAATCTCAAGATTATGGAAACTAAATCTTGAGATTATAGCGTGTTTCGGTCCTCGGAAATCGGGGCGTTACAGTACTATTGTATGAATTTCAAGTATAGCTAAATCATTGTATCCAAACCATATATAACTTAAAGCTAATCATTGTATCCAAATCATATATAACTAAAGAATCACATCCGTAACTTACCTTCCTTTTAGGCTTCATCAACATGATGCAACTGCTGATTTAGGTTAAGGGTCTTTTCTGTTTCTTTATGGATTTGACTTTGAAACTTGCAAATTTGTTTTTTCAGATTTTTTTTATGTTTTTAAGCTCTTCTATCTCTTTTTTGACACCAAGTTTCAAATTTGTTTTTATTACTTCTTCAACCATTGTAACAGCACTAACTTCATCTCGAATCTCTGAATTTTCAACCTCAAAATTTGCCCTTGCCCATTTGTTGCACTCAATGATTTGCTCCTCAGAACGTATAACTAAGTTTCCCAATTTCAAAATCATCTCATTTTTTATCACTAGAACTATTCCTTAGCAACTCTTCTAATGTTGTTTCTTTATCTAAGCCTTAGAAGAAGATTCAAAAGGGTTTAAATGGATTTCATCAAACTTCGAATCTTTCCTTATAGTGTTACTGCTACTTGCATCATCCATTTTTCTTCCCACACCAATTTTGGAGTTGGATTCGTGAGGATTAATTTTTTCTATTTTATTTTGTTGTTGCTTCTTTCTCTCACCTTTCTTATTTTTAGCCTCTTTTTTTTAAACCGAAATTTATATATCCCATGAACAAAATACGATGCCGGCTATACCCGACTACACCGTTACAAACGAAAAGCCAAAAATTGGAGTACTACTCCATTACATGTATGTTTTTTTCATCTAAAGAACAGACTTAGAGGAGCACAACTTTTAGTCAAACTAGTCCTGCACTAAGTACCCTAAATATATGTCTAACCTATAGCATGTTTACAGTATAAATCAAAACAAAAGACCTGCTTTCTACCAAAATTCTGAGTATATCGCCCTACCAAACCGAGGTATGACAGCTCCAAACGGAGTCCCTCTTCCACAGCAGGTAAGCAGCCGTTCACAATCTTTTTTCCACAGCAGGCATGTAGCAATTGGGCTATTTACCTTAACAGTAGCACAAAGCAAAAGATAACGCCAGCATTTCCTTTTCAATACCATCCCCAAAACCATCAGTCTTAACAAAGGCATTCCTGAGGCCAATGAATGTGCAGGCCTCATAACTTCAATGTATTACCAAGAAGAAATTAGACAACTCCACCACCTCTATATTACATAACCTCCCCAAGGCAAAGAAAATTCGTCATTGTATAGCCATTTATTGAGATTAAACTGCAAAAAAAGGAAAGAAAGCAACAAATTTATTAGTTTCACCAATATATATAATCGACATGGAATTAATGTAGAAAAAGAAACAAAGTCATAATAAAGGTAAATTTAAATTTAAGTGTGTTGATTTATATGCATATTTGGCAATCTTTTCAGAAGTACCTAATTCTCTAACATACAATAAACAAATGAGTAAATAAATAAATAAAATTTTTGGCCAAGTTTTGTATACTTAATTTTTATTTTGGGAATTATATATGTATGGACTTAATTATTTCATAAAATAAATGAAATAATAGTAACATAAAAATGATAAGGATTTGAATTATGTATGGACTTAATTAGTCTATCTAATGTTAAGATTTATTTTTTTCTAAAAAATTAAATTAAAAGTTAAAAAGATTGTAGCATTAAAAATATACAATTGGATAGTTAATGATTCTAATGAGTAGATATACATAAAAATATTAACATCTAAGAATTACAATTGGAAAATGAAAGTTAAGAATTAATATATATATATATATATATATATATAGATATAACAAAACGAAGGCAACCTGAATTTTACGAGCAAAATTTAAAAAACAAAAATCAAACATTGAACCGTAGAATTTCAATTAAATGTGCAGATTGGATGATTAATTAAAATAACAAAAGAAATTAAGTAAATTAAAATATTACCTATATATAAATTAAACTTGAGTTAAACAGATAGTGCAAGATTGAGCAAATGTGAGAATTTTGTTATGTGTAATTGTGTGTGATAAAAATAAAATAAAGAGGAAAATGAATAAGAAGTTATAAGAGAGTGGGAGGCGATGATATATATGGGAAATGTTTTTTATCAGCAAAAACACAGAAAGAAATTAAAGTTGTCTTGGGGGGTGGGGGGTTGGCGTTGATGAAATTTACTAAAAAGTCAAGAAACAACGTGATGAATTGATTTTTCGTTTAAAAAGGAAATGAAACAATCTGCACTAATTTGATTCGCAAAACTTAATTACAACTTAGTAAATTAATTCGTTTAAAAAGGAAATGAAACAATCTGCAGTAATTTGATTCACAAAACTGAATTACAACTTAGTAAATTAATAATTATGGATAAATTATTTCAACAATTCCTCAATTTTAAGATTCATTTCATTTTTGTCTCTAATGTTTAAAAAGTTTTATTTTTGAAGTCTATCTCATAATTTTTTCCACCAGAACTATTCCTTAGCTACTCTTCAAAACTTATTTCTTCACTTAATATTTAAAAAAGTTAGTCAATTGGATGAGCCTATGGAAAATTTAAACACAAATTTGTTAGATGAATACCCATTATTCTAAATTGTAAATTCTACTATTTTACCTCACTTTTAGATATAATATTACCTTAAAAAAGTAAGAAAAACTTAACCGAAAATTTTATAGATAACAACTGAATTTAATAGAATGACTACTAGTACACCATTTTTATAGTTGAGTAGCCAAACTGAAAAAAAAAATTAGTGACCAAATGTATACTGTCCAAATATTTTAGTGGGCTCCAACCCTCATATAAATGTGTATTATAGGAGAGTATCGCACTATATGAAATTAAGAAATGATGAAGTAAGAGACAATATTGTTTTATGATTTTCAAGCAAATCTAAATCATTGTATCCAAAAATCATATATAACTAGAGAATCACGTACATACCTTAGCTTCATTTTGAGCTTCATCAACAAGATTCAAATACTGATCTAGCTGAAGGATCTTTTCTTCTTTTTTTTTCATGGATTTGACCTTGAAACTTGAAAAACTATTTTTTATATTATTTAATATTTTTCAACTCTTCTTTCTCTTTTCTGACACCAAGTTTCAAATTTGTCTTTATTTCTTTTTCAACCATTTTAATAGCACTAACTTTAGTTCGAATCTCTGAAATCATCTCATTTTTTTTATCACTAGAACTATTCCTTAGCAACTCTTCTAATCTTGTTTCTTCATCTAAGCCTTTAGGAGAAGATTCAAAAATGGTTCAAATGGATTTGATCAAACTCCAAATCATTCGTTGTAGTGTTACTGCTACTTGCATAATCCATTTTCTTTCCCACATCAACTTTAGGGTTTAATTTGTGAGGATTTGATTTTCTCTTTTCTTTTATTATTACTTCTTACTCTTATCTTTCTTATTACTAGCCAATTATTGAGATTAAACTAATAGAAAAAAAAAGAAACAAATTTATTAGTTTCACCAATATGCATATGGAATTAATGTAGAAAAAGAAATACACTCATAATAATGATAAATTTAAATTTAAGTGTATTGATTTGCCTGCATATTTGGCAATCATTTCAAAAGTACCTAATTTTCTAACATACAATAAACAAACAAATAAATAAATAAATAAAATTTTGGGACAATTAATTTTTGTATAATTAATTTTTTATTTTGAAAATTATATATGTATGGACTTAATTAGTGCATAAAATGAATGAAATAATAGTAACATAAAAACAGGAAGGGTTTAAAAAATGTATGAACTTAACTAGTTCATCTAATTAATTATTTCTAATTTTAAGATTTATTTTTCTAAAAAATTAAAATATTCAATTAAAAGTTAAAAAGATTGTAGCTTTAAAATATGCAATTGGATCATTAATGGCATAAATAACGATAATAATAAGAAAATATACATCGAAATAATAACATGTGATAAAAAAATAGTACAAAAAAAAGTGGCACAAAAGATTTTATGGCCCAATTACAACACACAAGGGTGGAACTAGAACAAAATATAGTGGGGGCTAACTTAAATTTTTAACAGGCATGTGCGTATCACGTGACAAATTCTGTTGTTATCTCTAAAAAATTCGTCAATTATCCTAAATTTGTAAAAAATTAAAACATTGTGGACCATATTGGATAATCGAAAATCATTGAGGACCAAAATTGATATCCCCTAAACTTTGTGGGACCAAAATTGCCATTTTATCTTAAATTTTTATTTTGATATTTATATATGCTTGGACTTAATTAGTGCATAAAATGAATGAAATAATAATAACATAAAAACGGGAAGTTAAATAGTGTATGGTCTTAATTAATTCATCTAATAAATTATTTATAATTTTAATATTTATTTATCTAAAAAGTTAAAAATATTCAATTAAAAGCCAAAAAGATTGTAGCCTTAAAAATATACAATTGAATCATTAATGACATAAATTAATGATAGTAATAAGAAAATATACATCAAAATAATAACACGTGATAAAAAAATTAGTACAAAAAAAAAGTGGCACAAAAGATTTATGGCCCTACAACAACACATGAAAATTTCATCTTGAGATTAACATTGAAAGAAAAAAAAAACTTCCCCAGCACAAATTTATTACATTTATTTTCTGCCTCTTTTTGTATAAATAAATCTATCATTTTTTTCTTTTTTTTAAAATATTCCAAATGAAGTCACGGCCTGAAAGTTCTTAACAAGTCTTATCGCACCTCACAAAATTTAGCTATAAAATTACCTATCAGTAGTCAAATTAATATACATTAATTTGGAGATAAAAAGAAATTTTAAAAATAAATGCCAAACAATGAATGATTTTAAAAATTGCATGCACCAATTAATCAATTTTTTTTATAATTATATAAATTCAGCAAGAAGTGACAAATTAATGTGTAATATAATAATTAAATCAAGCAACAATTTGGCAAACTAGATAGTGAAGTAAAATGCATATATGCTAAAATCTTTTTTTTAATAAATAAAAGTATTTTTTTCTGAGATGACCGCTTAAAAAACTGCATACATAGATAGTGAAAATCAAGAATTGATATATAAATAGTAAAAACTAAGGAATCAATATATATATATATATATATATATATATTTATATATATATATACACATATATAACAGCATAAGGCAGATATCCTAAATAAAATAAAGAGGAAAATGAATGAGAAAGTAGAAAAGAGAGGGAGAGGCAAGATATATAGTTGAAATGTTTCTTATCAGAAAAAAAAAACATGAATGCACATAGAGGAAGAAAGAAATTAAAGTTGTTATATGGTAAAGGATTCACTAAAAGTCAAGAAACACTACCGATGAATTACTTTTTGGTTGAAAAGGAAATGAAACAATATGCAGTAATGTGATTCACAAAATTTAATTACAACTCAGTAAATTAACAATTATGGGTAATTATTTCAACCATTCCTCAATTTGGTGTTCCTTTCATTTTTGTTCATAATTTTTAAAAAGTTTTATTTTGGAAATCATCTCATCTTTTTTATCACCTGAACTAATATATATATATATATATATATATATATATATATATGTAGGAGGCTTTAATTTTGCACTCAAATGTTTTTTAAAAAAATCTAACATTGAACATAGAATTTTAATTAAATGTCCAGATTGGATGATTAACTAAAATAACAAAAGAAATTAAGTAAATTAAAATATTACCTATATATAAACTAAACTTGAATTAAACAAAGAGAGAAATATTGAGCGAATGTGAGAGTTTTGTTATGTGTGTTTGTGTATGATAGAAAATAAAACAAAGAGGAAAATGAATGAGAAGAGAGAAGAGAGAAGAAGGCAATGATAAATAGTTGAAATGTTTCTTATCAGCAAAAACACACACGCACCAGAGGAAGAAAGAAATTAAAGTTGTCCTGGTAGTGATGGATTCACTAAAAGTCAAGAAATATCGCCGATGAATTGCTTTTGGTTGAAAAGGAAATGAAACAATCTGCAATCATCTGATTCACAAAACATACAACTTAGGAAATTAATAATTGTGGGTAAATTATTTCAATCATACCTCAATTTGGTGTTCATTTCATTTTTGTTCCTAATCTTTAAAGAGTTTCATTTTGAATGTCATCTCATCTTTTTGATGGCCTGAACTGATATATATAACTGCATGAGACACATAAACTGAATTTTGCATACAAAATTTTTAAAAAAATTTGACATTGAAACGTAGAATTTCATTTAAATATGCAGATTAGATGATTAAGTAAAATAACAAAAGAAATTAAGCAAATTAAAACATCACTTATATATAAGCTGGACTTGAATTAAATAGAGAGAGAGATTCAGCGATTGTGAGAGTTTTTTTATGTGTGTCTGTATATGATAAAAATAAAACGAATAGAAAAATGAATGAGAAGGTAGAAGAGAGAGGGAGGGGATGATACTATTTCTGGTACAACAAAACACACACAGGAGGAAATAAATTAAAGCTTTCATGGGGTGTGAGAGATCAAGTCAAAGCCAAAAACCACCACCAAGAAATTACATTTTAGTTGAAGAAGAAATGAAACAATCAAAACTTAATTACAACTCACCAAATTAATTATTAATAACTTACTTTTATTTTTTTCTATAAAACAAAATACTATTGGATGTGCAAACTTTTGATATTAAAACAGTACCTATATAAACTGAATTTGAATAAACTGAATTTGAATAAAACAGAGAGAGCGAGATTGAGCAAATGTGAGAGTATGTTATGTGTGTTTGTGTATGATGTAAATAAAACAAAAATAAAAATTAATGAGAAGGTAGAAGTGTCACGCCTCGATTTCCGAGGACCGAAACACGCCGTAACCTCAAGATTTAGTTTTCAAAATCTTGAGATCACAAGGCACTTCTTACTGTCATTACTTAATAATAATATAAAAATAATACCTTATTAATCATCCTTACAAAATATTAATTAATAAATATCCTTAATAAAAACTCAAAACATAGTCATGGGTCTAAACCCATAAATTTATTCATAACTCCTATACTAAGTACTTGATCCCTTTCTCCTTCACCATTCTCAGACCCCGGTCTCATCCTTATCAACTCCTTCAACTTCATCTGTAAAATATTGTGTATATAGAAGAATGAGCGAATCGCCCAGCAAGTAAACCCTAGACCATTTAAACTATTAATACTTCAAAAATAATATCTTTTCAAATAGACATTTAATCAAACAAACAACCATCAATAATCGTCTTACGTAATAACATTAACCTATACGTTACTTAGACTTTCATATGATTTGTATATTCATACATACACATACGCATACATAGATATATATATCGATATTATTTACGTGAGACATCTTAATGAATGCGTACGCATGACATAACATGTATTCACGCTTACTGAGTACTCAGCCTAGCTGTATTCCCGCTAGGTCGGCCATAAGGCCCTTAGGCCACATACATGACATACATAGATCCCCCTTGAGTCGAAGATCTTCATTACATAATTAAATCCCCCTTGGGTCGATGATTAATTATGCCATGACATACATGTTCGGAACACGTATTCCTACCATTATGACATGTAAGTCTTGATATCATTCATTAAGTTCACGTCATGTAAAACAAATAATATTTCTTATACAATCATACTTAAAGAAATTCTAGTTTAATATAGTAATATATATATATATATATTGTGATCCGAACATACATCCAAACAACCTTTATAAATCATGATATACACTTCACATGTCATTCATATATTGAAATCTACATTTAATGTGCGTAATATCGTTTTGACATTTAATATTAAAACTTTTATAATTTACTTACTAGAAATACTTTTATGATAATAGTATGTGCTAACATAATAAATTTAATTCTTTAGTCTGTACAAAAATACCTGCAATTGATCACTTTGTATGCCTAATCAGCTTTAAAGAAAAACTTTTATGATCATATAATGATCACAGAATTAATGTAATTTTAAAATATATACATGTCTAGCATTTAAACTCTTTTATGATTACATAATGATCACAAACTCATAGCATATTAAATATACCTTGTATACTTAATCAGTTTTTAAAGAAAAACTTTCATGATCACATAATGTTCACGTAATCATTCTGTATAATCAACGAATTAATGAAATTATCAAATATATACATGTATAGTATTTAGACTCATTCATGATTACATAATGATCACACAATCATTAATTATGATCATATCATATTACATATAACTTTTTTTAATGTATTTTAATCATCTAAAATTTACTCACAATAATTAACTTTCATGTTTACTACACATTCAACATAAAAGAAAGGATTTTTAGATCTTTAAAAAACATAGACATCTGATCACATAAATCTTTTTTTTTTATCTAAGCCGCCATTTATTCCGGCTGTTGGGCTTGGCTCCCTTTCATTAAAAAACGAAACAGATTACAAAGAGAGGGGCATAATGACCTGACCTCATAAATACTTATGCTAATTGAATCATCGAACTCGTAGATATAGCATTTCTTTTTTGATCCTGGATGATAAGACCTCTTATGTGACTATTCAGATTTTGCATTCCATAGGTACCCAAAACCCTTGAACTACCCATTTTTGCTAACGCATCAACAATAGAGTTAGCTTCACGAAAGATGTGACTTAGTGAACATGAGCGTATACTTTCCTTAATTTGATGCAGTAAATTCTTGTATCGCCAGGGCCACTGTAGACGGCCATTCAGCATATCCACCAAGTTTTATTGTCAGATTCAACAATAACTCATTGAAGACCCATCCTAGTACAAAGTTCAATCCCCTCTATCAGAGCTCTAACTTCCGCCTCAAAACTACTTATGCTGCCAAAGAAAATAGACTGCGAGTGTATTAGTTGCCCCAAACCAGTGCGGAGAACAATTCCTCCACCCCCGTCTCCATTAGCTAAAGATGAACCATCCACATTCAACCTGTAGGCAACATGCGGCATCAAATGCCACGAAACTATTTCTACTAACTTCAAAGACCCCTGCTTGACAAAGGACACCAGACCTTTATGAAACAGAGATTTATTCATAGCTGTTCCCCGCAAAGGATGTAACCATGTCTGCAAGAGAACATGCTGGAGAATCTGCTGCACCACTGCATCCACTGAAGGAGGTCGAGTCCCCTTATACAACCATCTGTTCCTCTCTTTCCAAATTTCCCAACAGACATAAAGCGGAAGGACAGCAAGCAGGTCCGGATGTTTCCACCAAAAATCTAACAGATCCCAGAAGTGCATTCTAGATAAATCCAAAATCCCAAATTTAGAGCCAACATTCCTCCAGACCTCAAAGGAGAAAGAGAAATCTCCCAAGGTGTGCAGCAAAGTTTCCTCTGCAGAACAAAAAACACACTTCGAGGGGCCATAAATTCCGATTCGCTGGAGGACATCCGCAAATGGAAGCAGAGCGTTAGTTGCCCTTCACATGAAAAAAGAAATCTTTCGAGGAACCTCCTTTCGCCAAATCATTCTTAATGAGGGGTGGAAAGGACCAGAATTCCTTACTTTTGCATAGGCAGTCGCCAGAGTAAAATTCCCATCAGTTGAGGGCTGCCACACCAGTTCATCAGGACCATCATCAAGAGTAAAATCTACCGCTGCCAAAAATTCCAGATCTTCTACATCCAGCACACCGACCAGCTGCAATAAAAAACTACTATGATGCAACAAAAAATCCCTGATAGTAGACCCCATATCTATACCAGTCCACCTTATTGTGCGATCCACAAGAGGGCCAAGATCGCACCAGTTATCATCCCAGAACAAGGATCGACCATCATGAATAATGACCTTCATATGTTGTACCGCAAAATCCTCAATAGCATGTATACGCCTCCATAACTGAGATGTCCTTCGTGTTGTAGGAATCGAGTACATAAACTCAGCCCACAAGGATTCCTTTTGACGAAACTTCCACCAAAGCTTGTAAGAAAATGCCTTTGTTGTAGCCAAAAGACTACGGAAGCCTAGGCCATTTTCCTCCACAGGATAACACAAATTCTCCCACCTCCTCCAATGCCTCTTACAATCCCATAAAAAATGATTAAATTTCAAGTTCAAAAAATTTTGAAATCCCATTGGCAACTCCATAGCTGCCAGAACCTGCAAAGGAATAGCTTCTAATACGTGCTTAAGCAACACCACCCTTGTTCCAGCCGAAAGAAACCGCAGGGTCCAGCAAGCCAATTTGGCCTCAACCTTATCAATAATATGCTGAAAATACACCGCCCTTTTCCTGCCATGATAAATTGTACATCCCAGATATAAGAATGGAAAATTACCTTTGGGAATGCCTGACAAAGAGAATATTATATGCGCCTGAGCATTGGAACACTTCGGCCCAACCAAGAAAAAACTCTTGTTTTTGTTGGTTTTTTGTCCTGTAGCCATTTCATAATCCTCCAAAAAGGAACCAAAGGCAACCAGGGACCGTCTATCAGTCCGTGTGAATACTAGAAGATCATCGGCAAAGGATAGGTGTGATAGAGAAATTGCACCTCGTGGCATTGAAAAAGAGAAGATAATGCGTTCTTGCTGCAAGTGATTTAGCCTCCTAGAGAATGCCTCCGAAAGCAAGATGATTAAAAAAGGAGAAAGAGGGTCTCCCTGCTTAATACCCCTTGAGGATTGGAAGAAGCTGTGAGAAACACCATTAACTAGGACAGAAAACCAACTCCCTCGCAGATTATTCATAATTAACCCAATGAAATGATTATCAAAACCAAATCGCAGCAGTAGTTTCTCCAAAAAAGGCCATGAAACCCGGTCAAATGCCTTCATCATGTCCAATTTAAAAATAACATTAGCTCCCCAGTCTTCCTCCTAATGAACTGCACCATCTCCTGAGCCATCAGCACATTTTCCGTAATGTCTCTGCCCGCTAGGAAAGCAGATTGCTCCGGAGATATCAATTTTTGTAGTAATGGCTTAAGCCTCTCACATAGTATCTTAGTTAGCACCTTGTTAAGAAAGGTACACAAACTTATAGGCCTGAAGTCTGTGAAAGTAGTCACACTAGTTTTCTTTGGGACAAGAACAATTCCCGTATTACCCACTGCCCGCGGTAATGGAACCCCCGCAAAAAAATCTAAGACTGCCTCCAGCTGATCCTGCTTAATTACATCCCGAGTTGTCCGAAAAAAACTCCTGAGAACCCATCTGAACCCGGAGCACTATCCGGATCTAAACCTCAAACCGCACATTTCAGCTCCTCCATGCATATGGGGTGACAGAGATCAAAGTTGTCCTGCATAGTAACTAACCTTGGTATGTGCTGTAGAAAATTCTCAGCCTGAACCGAACAGTGCCCATCCTCAGTCAGCTGATCTTTAAAATAATCAGCTGCATGAGAGCCAATTTCCATCGGATCTGTTAACCAAAGTCCATTCAAATCTTTAATCTTATAAATAGCCATTCTTGAATGTTTCTGAGCTAGGGTGGCATGAAAGAAAGCAGTATTGGCATCCCCCTCAGCTGCCCATTTAATCTTTGCTTTCTGTCGCATAAAACACTCCTCCTCTGATAATCTCAACAATAGAGTTGCTCTAGCTTTATTAAGGATGATCAAATCAGCTTGTTGCTGAGAGTCCTCATAAGCTTTCTCCTTGTCACGAACCACACCCTCAGCCACCGCTATATTATCGTGTACATTGCCAAAGTGATCCCTGTTCCAGGCGCGCAAAGTAAATTTCAGGCGTCTCAATTTGACTGAGAAGCGCAGAAGGCCAAAAACCCCAGTATCTTGCTGCCAACTATCTATAACCACCTTCATGTATTCAGGCCGCTTAAGCCACATATTCTGAAATCGAAAGCCACGAGGAACAGTAGGACTAGTTGACTGATATTCTAAAAGAAGACGATTGTGATCAGAACCCGTACGATTAAGTAACTGAACTGTTGTAGCTGGAAAAAAATTATGCCAGACATGATTCAAGAAAACCCTATCCAATCGCTTCCGGACTCGTCCATTCTGCCTTACCCCAATCCATGTGAAAAGGCCCCCAACAGTAGGTTATCCTGCAAACCACACAGCGTCATACAATTATTGAAGTCTGATATCGCCCCTATGTCTGGCGTTGAAGGTCCACGATACTTTTCCAACGAGGAAATAACATTAAAATCACCACCAACAAGCCAAGAGGTATCCACCATGTTAGTATTCGCCAAATCCTCCAAGTCATTCCAAAGAAGATTACAATCCCTTCTGGTTGCCTTGGTATAAACAAAAGTTACTGCGCAAGGAGAGGGCAGCGCAGAGCTATTAAGCATGCAATGAAAAAACTGTTCCGAAGCATGGATGTCCGTTACCACCCATGGAGCTCGAGTAAACAGCCATATTTTATTTGTAAGAGAGCTATATCTCGCATTAAATCCTAACTGGTTTTAATACCATCCAGTCTAGCACAATCAATCATAGGCTCTAATAAAACTATAAAAGATAAAGAATGAAGTCTCACCAACTTGCGCAGGCGCCGTATTGATGATTTATTCCCTACACCCCTGATATTCCAAATGAGGCCTCTAAACATTAAAAGGAGTTTGCAAAGAACGCGCATGCAGTGAACGGGTAATCATAGTCCGAGGTTGATCAAAATAATTCTTTCTTCTCCGACGTCTAGGCAAAACAGGATGGAATGCCGCCTCTAAAAGTTGCTCATCCGTAACTACAGTAGGGGAAATGAGGTTAACCAAGGATGAACTGAAGACCTGCATGTCCTGTTTATTAAGTTTTACCCCTTCAGGCTGACGATCTGCAATCTCAGAGTCTGAAAACGTGGCCTTAGAGTTCTCTTTATGGCCATGATCTCTCGCTGCCTTAGCTGAACCATGGAATGCCAAAGACTGCAATTCAATGTTTGGGTATTCTGAGAAATCCACTGTTAAATCCATTTCCTCAGTTATTAATCTTCCCGGGGCCTCACGGAGTGAGAGGTCTGTAGCCGCCTTTCCTTGCCTACTGAATTCCACTTCGCCAGGAGAGTGAGTTAGTGTGTTAGTCTGGGCTACTGGTTGTTGTGAATGTTCCTGTTCCAAGTTCATTATCGGCACTAAAGTGGAGGCCTTATCGGGATCTACCTTGGAATTAATTGGATTCTTATCCTTCAGCTGCCACACTTTGCGAAACGGCATCGACTTTTGTTGTGGTTTACACTCTTCTTCCCCATGTCCCAGTTTCCTGCATGAAACACAATACTGTGGAGGATTTTCATAGTTAACTTCCTGCCAAAAACCATCTGTTTCCATGCCTATCCAAATACAATTAGGGAGCTCCGCTAATAAATCAACTTCCACACAAATACGGGCGACAGAGGGTCTAGTCAATGAAATGGTTGCAGCATCGATTTTCAATGATCGACCAATAAGGTTTCCAATTGATAGTAGGTTTGTCTTGCTAAACAAAAATACAGGCAGTAGTGTTAGAGAAATCCAGACTGGGACTATTGATGGCTCCGCCAATGGGGAAAAGGATGGAGTCCATTTTAAAACCCTCATGTTATATGGTCCAAAATTCCAAACCGCCTTCATCCAACACAGATGGTAATCTTCATCAAGGTCAAAACGAATCAGAACATGACGTTGATCTAACAAGCCAAGATTAAACTCACCCTTGAATCCTATTGTTTGGAAATTTTTACGAAGGGCTACCATAGAAGGTCTACCCCGCGAGAATTTTCCGATCAAAGCTCGTTGGAGGGGAAGTGACATTTCAGCAATCTCCATCTTGGTGAAGAAAAGAGCCGATTCTCCTTTGAATAAAGAACCCTCTTTTAATTCATGGTTTTGTGGAGTGTTTGATTGTTGTTGCAGCTTGGAGGCGAAAGTAGGGGGCACTGGATGACCACCCGGGTCCGGAGGGATAACCGTTGTGGCGGTGACGACCGGCAGAAGCAGCCGACAGAGATGATCGGGCTTAGGGCTAAGAGAAAAAGTTTAACTAAAGGGCTCAATCTTAACCTATATATTTGAGGTTACAAAATCACGTTGTAAAACATATGTAGATTCAAGTTACTGAATTTTATAATCTCACAACCTTATATCAATCGTAATATACATTCTAATAATTTGGAAAAGATTTAAAAATTTATAACTGCAGAAGGGATCTAGAATTTACTTACTGATTATTGTGGTTGCTATCAGCCTCCTTCTTGCTCCAAAAGTTTTTACGTGAATTTTTTTATGTATGTAAGGGTCCTATTTATAGTGTTTGATTAGGGTTTACTTGTACTAGTTTCCTTATACCTCAAGTACTATGTTCCTAATTTTTAACCTTGTTTCTCTAGGGTTTTCCTGTACCAGTTTCCTTATACATAATTATATTTTTACGTATTAATTTATCAAGGATTCCTTTCACACATTATTTATCCTTTAATCTTAAATCATTACTCTTGAACATTTTTAATTAAAATTTCCGAGATATTACAAGAAGAGAGAGGGAGGCGATGATATATAGCTGAAATATTTCTTATCAGAAAAAGCACGCACGCACGCAGAGGAAGAAAGAAATTAAAGTTGTCCTGGGCATGAGGAATTAACTAAAAGTGAAGAAACACCGCCGATGAATTAATTTTTGGTTGAAATGGAAATGAAACAATCTGTAGTAATCTGATTCACAAAACTTAATTAAAACTTAGCAAATTAATAATTGTGGGTAAATTATTTCAACCATCCCTTAATTTGGTGTTCATTTTGTTTTTGTTCTTATTCTTTAAAGAGTTTTATTTTGGAAGTCATCTCATATTTTTTATCATCTGAACTACTGTATATAACAACATGAGGCAGATAACCTGAATTTTGCACACAATTAAAATATGCAGATTGGATGATTAACTAAAATAATAAAAGAAATTAAGCAAATTAAAATATCACCTATATATAAGCTGAACTTGAAGTCAAGAGAGGGAGAGAGAGAGAGAGAGATTAAGTGATTGTGAGAGTTTTCATATGTGTGTTTGTATATGATGAAAATAAAATGAAGAGAAAATGGATGACAAGGTAGAAGAGAGAGGGAAGGGATATAGTGTTTCTGGTACAACAAAAACACACACATGTAGGAGGAAATAAATATATTAAAGCTTTCGTGGAGGGTGAGAGATCAAGTAAAAGCCAAAAGAACACTGTCGAGAAGTTATATTTTAAATTAGTTAAAGAAGGAATGAAAAAAATCAGTAATATGATTCACAAAACTTAATTACAACTCACCAAATTAATAATTAATAACCTTTTTTTTTTTTTTCTATAAAACAAATTATTATTGGATGTGCAAACTTTGGAAGTTAACAAGTACCTATGTATAAACTAAACTTGAATAAAATAGAGAGAGCGAGATTGAGTGAATGTGAGAGTATGTTATGTGTATTTGTGTATGATGAAAATAAAAGAAAGAGGAAAAGGAATGAGAAGGTACAAGAGAGAGGGCGGCGATGATATGTAGTCGAAACGTTCCTTATCATCAAAAACATGCACGCATATAGAGGAAGAAAGAAATGAAAGTTGTCACGGGGGTGAGGGATTCACTAAAAGTAAAGAAACACTACCGATGAATTGTTTTTTGGTTTAAAAAAGAAATGAAACAATCTGCCGTAATCTGATTCACAAAAATTAATTACAACTTAGTAAATTAATAATTTTAGGTAAATTATTTCAACAATCCCTCAATTTGGTGTTCATTTCGTTTTTTGTCATAATTTTTAAAAAGTTTCATTTTGAAAGTCATGTTATTTTTATGATCACTTGAATAAACTGAATTTTGCACACAAAATTTTAAAAACTCTAACATTGAAACGTAGAATTTCAATTGAATATGCAGATTGAATAATCAACTGAAATAATAAAAGAAATTAAGTAAATCAAAACATCACCTATATATAAACTGAACTTGAATTAAATAGAGAGAGAGAGTGAGTGAGTGAGTGAGTGAGTGAGCGAGCGAGCGAATGCGAGAGTTTCGTTATGTCGGTTTGTGCGTGATAAAAGTAAAAGAAGAGGAAAATAGATAAGAATGTAGAAGAGAAAGGGAGAGAATGATATAGAGTTTGAATTGCTTCTATCAGTGAAAACGCGCACGCATACAGAGGAAGAAAGACATTGAAGATGCCGTGGAAAAAGTGAGAGATTCATTAAACGTCAATAAACCACCGCTTTGAATTTGCTTTTTGGTTGAAAAGTAAATGAAATAATGAATAATCAGATTCACAAAATTTAATTACAACTGAGCAAATTAATAATTAATAACCTACTTTTAATTTTTTTTATAAATATTATTGGATGTGCAACTTTTGAAAATTCAAGTTTTTGAATAAGGAAAAATGCATAACAATATTTCTCCATAATTTTTTTTTTTTTTGTAAAATGACAAAAATGATACCTAACATTTCATTAAATAATTTATTTAGTCTCTCATATTTAAAACGATAAAAAATAGTCCATCGCATAGAATTAATGTAGAAAACAAGAAATAAAGTCATAATAAAGATAAGTTTAAAATTAAGTGCATTGATTGATCTGCATATTTGGAAATCATTTCAAGAGTACCTAATTCTCTAACATCAATAAACAAAAGAGTAAATAAATAAATTAAATTTTGGGACAATATTCGTATACTTAATTTCTTATTTTGGGAGTTATATATGCATGAACTTAATTAGTGCATAAAATAACGGAAATAATAGTAACATAAAATGGTAAGGATTTAAGAAATGTATGGAATTAATTAGTTCATCTAATTAATTGTTTCTAATGTTAAGATTTATTTTTTCTAAAAAATAAAATTTAAAGTTAAAATGACTATAGCAATAAAAATATAAAATAGGATAATTAATGACATAAATAATGATATTAATAAGAAAATATACATCAAAATAATAACATGTAATATAAAAAATAGCACCAAAAAAGTGGCACAAAATATTCTATGGCCCTATGCTAAAAACAATTTGCTGTGGACAATAATTAGTGAAGGTAGAGAGGGAAAAAAACTGCCCCAATTAAAAATTTTGACATCTTATTTCTACCTATTTTGTACATATAAATTTGTCATTTTTTTAATAAAAATTCAAAGTGAAGTAACGGCCTCTGAAAAATTCAACTTCATAAGTCTTATCCCAACTCACAAAATTTAAACAAAATTACTTATTAGTAGTTAAATTAATAAATACTAATTCAGAGATGATCAGAAATTTAAAAAAAAAATGCCAAACAATGAATAATTTAATAGCTGCATGCACAAATTAATCAATTATTTTCTGATAATTATATAAATTCAGCAAGAAATTACAAATTAATGTGCAATATAATAATTAAATCAAACAACAATTTGGCAAACTAGATATATCATTATGAAGTAAAATGCATATATACCATAATCTAATTTTTGAATAATTAAGAGTATTTTTTTCTGAGATTATCACTTGAAAAACTCTATATATAGATAGTGAAAATCAATATATATATATATATATATATATATATATATAACTGCATGAGGCCGATAACCAGCATTTTGCACACAAAATTAAAAAAATCTAGCATCGGAATTTCAATTGAATGTGCATATTGGATAATCAACTGAATTAAAAAAAGAAATTAAGTAAATTAAAACATCACCTATATATAAAGTAAAGTTGAATTAAAAGTGAGTGAGAGAGAGAGATTGAGCGAATGTGAGAGTTTTGTTGTGTGTTTGTTGGTGTCGAATATAAAAATGAAGAAGAGGAAAACAAATGTAAAGGTAGTAGAGAGTGGGATTGATCTGTTTCTAATCTGTGAAAACACACAAACACAAAAAAGAAGAAGGAGAACAATGATGGTGGTTGTGCGCAGGAGTGAGGTTGTGTGGGGCCGGAATTCATCGGAAGGAGCATTGTCAACACCTTGGGCCGGGAGGTGTGTGACTTGGTGACCAATGATTGGAGACTGACCCTGGTACCCAGTTTGGGCTACTACAGTAAGTTTGTACCCATTGCGTGCACATCCCGTGCTTTACATCCTCAGTTGGCTAGGGAACGGTTGGCTTGAGGCTCAAGATTAGTCTGACTCAATAACAGTGAAGTGGCGGGAAGACATAAAGTTGTAGAGTTAGGAACCTGAGACATCACAAAAAAAAAAGAAAGAAAGATATTAAAGTTATCTTGGGGAAAGTGAAACAGGTTTACTAAAAGTCAAGAAAGCGCCACATTGGATTTGATTTTTGGTTGAAAAGGAAATGAAAGGATAAATTACATCAATCGTCCCTTAATTTAGGGGTTAATTTTGAATTTGTCTCTCAACTTTAAAACGTTTCATTTTAGTCCCTCATCTTGCATTTTGAATTTTAAATAGTCATGATTTTATTTTTTGTCCATGTGTAGACAAATTACGTCTCTCACGTGCCTGGAACATGACAAAAAAGATGAAGTTAAGGAACAATAATCATGGCATAAATAAAACATACTATAAAATAGAAATGATAAGCGAAATTAGTTCACCTTACCCTTCGATTTTTCATGTGTCATGTACATGAGAGAAGTAATCAGTCTACACATGGACGGAAAACAAATCAAGAACTATTTAAAACTCAAAATATAAGATGAGGAAATAAAATTGAATGTTTTGAGGTTGAGGGACAAATTCAAAATTAACCCATAAGTTAATGGACGGTTAGTGTAATTTACCCAAAATGAAATAATCAATAATCGGATTCACAAAATTTAATTACAACTCAGCAAATTAATAATTAATAACATCTTAAGTTTTGTTAGGTGTGTTTGTATGATGCAAATAAAACAAAGACGAAAATAAATGAGAAGGTAAAAGAGAGAGGGAGGCGATGATATATTGTTGAAATGTTTCTAATCAACAAAAACACGCACGCACATATGGAGATATAAATTAATGTTGTCCTTGGGGTCTGAGGGATACACTAAAAGTAAAAAATATACAGTCGATGAATTGCTTTTTGGTTGAAAAGGAAATGAAATAGTTTGAAATAATCTGATTAACAAAACTTAATTATAACTTAGTAATTTAATTATTATGGATAAATTATTTTAACCATCTCTCAATTTGGGTTTTATTTTGTTTTTGACCCTAATTTTTAATAAGTTTCATTTTCGAAGTCATCTCAACTTTTTTATTGCCAAAACTACTCATTAGCTACTCTTCAAAACTTGTTTCTTCGTCTAAGCCTTTAGGAAGAGATTCAAAAAGTTTCAAATGGATATGATCAAACTCCAAATCTTTCCTTATAGTGTTATTGCGTTTGCATCATCTCGTTTCCTTCCCACATCAACTTTGGAGTTGGATTTGTGAAGACTAGATTTTTCTTTTTTTCTTTTGTTGTTGCTTTTTAATCTTACCTTTCGTATATATTGTCAGCCATTTATTGAGACTAAACCGCAAAAGAAAAAAAGAATAAAGCAACAAATTTATTGGTTTCACCGATATGTATAATGCACAAGGAATGCATAAAAAATTAAATTCTAAATTAAGTCTATTGATTTATCTGCATATTTGGTAATCATTTCAAGACTAATTAAATCTCTAACATACAAAAAACAAATAAATAAAATTTTGGGATAATTTTTATTTAGTTGATTTTTATTTTGGGAATTATGTATGTATGACTTAATTAGCGTATAAATGTCCATATATAAATGAAATAATAGTAACATATATTTATAAGTTCTTGTTTATATTTTTATTTTCAACATTAGTTATCAACTTTCATCTAATTAATTATTTCTAATGTTAATATTTATTTATTTTTGTTTACTAAAACATAAAAATATTAAGTTAAAAGTTAAATAGATTGTATCCTTAAAAATATAAAATTGGATAACTAATGACATAAATAATGATATTAATAAGAAAATATATGTCAAAACAATAACATAAGAATACAAAAAAAAGGCTTATAACAACATATGAAAATTTCATCTTGAGAATAAGAGTGAAAAAAAAAACAATTGTACACATTATTTAGTGTTGGTTGAGAGGACAAAAACTTTCCCGAAATTCATGACATTTCTTCTACCTATTTTGTATAAATCATTCTATCGTTTCTTTAATAATTACTCAAAATGAAGTAACGGATCCTCAAAATTCATCTTCAAAAGTCTTATCCCCTGAACTCACAAAATTTATATATAAAATTACTTATTAGTAGTCAAATTAATATTTAATTCAGATATAGACATAAATTTAAAAAATAATTGGAAAACAATGAATAATTTAATAATTACATGCATCAATTAAGCAATTATTTGCTGATAATTATATAAATTCATCAAGAAGTTACAAATGTGTAATATAATAATTAAATCAAGAGATAATTTGGCAAACTAGATCCTTGTGAAGTAAAATATATATATACTCAAATCCATTTTTTTAATAATTAATAGAATTTTTGTGAGATTATAACTTAAAAAACTCTATATATAGATAGTGAAAATCAAGAATTAATATATATTATTGCATGTGGCCATTAATTAACATCAATTTTACAAACAAACTTTTGAAAAAAAAAAGAATTTAAATTGAATGTGCAGATTAGATAATTAATTGAAATAACAATAGAAATTAAGTAAAATAAAAATCACCTATATAAATATAAATTGAACTAGAGAGAAAGATTGAGCGAATGGTAGTTTATTATTCGTGTATGTGTGTGATGAAAATAAAACGGTGAGAAAAATGAATAAGAAGGTATAGAGAAGAGAAAAGGGAGGAGATGATATAGAGTTAAACTATTTCTAATGAGCAAAAGCATGAAAACATATAGAAGAAGAAGAAACTAAAGTTGTTGCGGGGGAAGTAAGAGAAATTCGCTAAAAGTCAAGAAACCACATTAGAGGATTTACTTTTTAGTTGAAAAGGAAGTGAAATAATCACTAATCGGATTTATAAAATTTAATTACAATTCAACAAATTAACAACTAGTATATATAAACTACTTTGACTTTTTTAAAATTTTTGTAAGACAAAATATTATTAGATCTGCAACCTTTGGAAGTTCAAGTTTTTCAAGAGTAGAGTGCTAAAAAGGACACCAAACTATCACCAATTATGTGCTTAATTCACTAAATATGTTTTTTTTTGGCAAAAGGTCACTCGTCTATTATTTTTGAGCAAAAAAGTCAATGTTTTTTAGTTCATATGTGCAAACAAAATTGATGAAAGAAGTCAATGTCTTTTTAGCCCATCTGGGCAAACAAGATAACGTGCGCTGCACGCAAGGATTTCAAGGTTAAAATTGTCATCACATGTATTTTCAGAGTAAAACTTGTCTGCACATATTTTTAATGTTAAAACTGTTAGGTCAACCTCTCTATTAGGGAATCAGATAACATTCCATTTTCCATAGAAATCCGCGACGGCCTACCAAGCCTTGTTGCTCCTCCTCTGCTCCAATAGATGACACGGCATCTACTAAACTCGAAAGCATTGGATGCCCTCCCGCTCCAAGGATCAAATCCCAATTTTTATAATTTCTTTCTCGTATCTTTCAATCTCTCAGATTTGTTCACCAAAAATCTTGAAAGATTTTCAAAGTTTTGGTTCAAGAACTCCTATCTTTCTCTCTTCCCATCATACATTTAGTTAACCAAAAAGGATCGTTTAAGAAATTGTTTTAAAAAACGTATCAGTCTTTATACTTGGGTAATACTAATTATGTTTGTCGTAATTTGGTTGGAGCATCATGTAAAGGTTTTCTTTACTGATTTAAGATATTATGTATACCCCCGTATTTGGAAACTTTGTCTTTTATGTGACTGACATCTTTTATGTGATACTTTAAAAGTTGTGAATGTACCACAAAGTAGGAGTTGGAATTCAAAAGAAAAAAAAATGATGACTGGTTAGAATTTTAACCCTTTTTTAATAACATATTCATAACAATATATTAAATATTGGCACTTTTAAAATGTGAGAAATTATTTTATTTTATTTTAAGTGATACAGACCAAATAAATTATTTCATAAAACGTAAGGTAATGTTGATATCGTTTTCCATAATTGTTTTTCAAAACTTTTTTTCTATCACTTTCATTTAGAATAAAATAATTTTGCTACTCGTACAAGCAGTTTCTTTTAAATTGATCATTTTATCTAATTATGTCTACTTATTTAATAAAAAATATATACATATTATAATGGTTGGACCACATGCACCAATATACTTTCTGTTAAAAAATTAGATAAAAGAGTGAACTTGGTTGAATTGTTTTAAAGTGAAATGGACCAAATTATATTATTTTAAATGTTAATAATAAAAAACAGTTTTCTAAGAAATGTAAAAGCTAAATTTTACAATTTTTTCATTTTAATAATAGTTGACAAAAATTCATTTTGTCACATTATATGTATTAAATGTGTGTGTATATGTGTGTGTGCGTGTGTATATATATATATATATGAGATAATATTAATCATGATCATCTTGATAAACCCCTGAATTCCCAACCATCAATGTAGTCATATTAGCCTATAGTAGATACAATTCTCACCATCAAACTCTCCTCAAGCCTTCACTTCATTAATCTGCATTAAAACGGAATTTATTTTGTTTTTTTTATTGTGCTCACACTTATATATTCAACTTGTTCAAATAACTTTTTTTTTATTTTTTTTCTTACACAGGAAATTATCATACTTTTGGTGAAGGACGTTTATTGCTATGTAAAGATACTTTTGTGGATATTAAAAGATGAAGTCACATCATAGTACAAATATCGATAATAATTTTTGGAGTGTGCCATTAGTTGGATTAAATTTTGTAAATTCCTTAGGGGTATATTGTTTGGCATAACTTCATCTATTACTTAATTTTGTATTTGACACTAGAAGTGCTTTTGTAATACGAATATTATTTTGGATTATCTATTTTATATTATTGCATTTGAGTAAATGATATTGAATTAGTAATAATATATTGTTGGAAAAATAATTGTTGTTATTAACGTGTACAAGTATTGTCTTTTTAAAAATGAAACACAAATAAGAGTGTTACTTATTTTTAAAAAGTGATGCTTTAAAGCACTGCAATATATGTAAAAGTGATTCATTTGATAGGAAAAAGTATTGCATTATTGGCTTAAAAGAGTGTAAAAAAGTGTTGCATTTCGTAGCATCAAGTGTTGCAACTGCTTAAAGGTAATAAATAAAAAAATATTGCATTTTGACAAAAAGAAGTGTTGCACAAAGAAAAGTATTGCATATTCTAAAAAATGCAACACATCTAGAAAGTGTTGCCTAAAATGGAATAAGTGTTGCCATAAATCTAAGGAGATACATTTTTATCACACACTTTATAAAGTGTTGCATTATGTGTATTGAAACATTTTTATGGTAAAAACCAACACTTTTGGGGTGATGCTATAGTCTCATTTTGTAGTAGTGAATTTTCTTTTAAATCAATAATCTATGATTAACTTTAAATGATAGGACTATATAGATATCCATAATCTTCGTTCACTTTCCAAAGTTCAAGATATAAAGTTTAAGAAGTCTTGGGATTATGTCCTAATGCTGACAAAGTTTTTGAGATCAGATATGACATGGTTGCACTATGCCATTTTGCTCATTCATTATGTAGCCATTATAAGAACGAAATTTGGAGATGAATGTGAAGCTAAAATGCTTATATAAACACTCAGCAAGATAGTAAAGATGATAGAACATAAGCCCTTATTGCACTAAAAAAACAAAAGTTTCAAATTAATTATTGGGATCAATAAAAGGATGTACAAGAAATGAATCGAACAAACAAAATTTAGTTTCAATAGAGATCAAACTTAAGGGCTTCAATGGAGATCAAATTTCTTAGAACAGGGAAAAGAGCACGCACACACACACATAGCAAATAGGTTCAAATTAATTATTGACTTGAGACTTCTACTAATGCTGCATCCATTGAGATTTGTACAACCAAAGCAAATTAATGCGATCAACTTAATACTAATGCTTAAGAGTTTACTCCATAAACCCTAATCTTCTTTTCAATTTCAACCTTGCAATAAGGGCAATACTTTTCTACAGATGCACTACAATCATAGCATACAACTAGATGTGCACAAGGCATGAAAAGAATACAAACTTCCCTTTGCAAGAAAAATATGCAACGCCTGTGATCCGGAATCATTTCTTGTTCAAGAGCAGTATTGTCTTGTGAGCTATCACCCTCTTCTAAAATATGTACGTAACTAGAATAAGAAGAGGAAGATTCATCATGATTTGATAAAAGGTAAGACACCTTTAGACTAGAAAGTTCCTCCATAAGCCTACAATTATGATCCATTGTAAGTTTTTCTTCCATCTCCAATGCTTGATTCAGAGACGCCAACCTTTTGTTTGCATTTTCTTTAGCAATTCTTGTTAGTCTCCATTCTCCTAATCGGAGGTTGTTTGCCTTCTTTCTTTCCTCCTGCTCGTGCCTCAATTTCAACTACATGGATATGGAAAATACAAGAAAATTTTATGCTTAATCAAACTCAAAAGTATCACAAGAAAAATCAATGTTTCAACTCCATATAAATGTCTATTAGAGGAGATCATTTCGCTGCATGAAATTAAGATATGATGAACTAAGAGATAGTACTATTTATGAATTTCAAGCAAACCTAAATTATTTTATCCAAAAATCGTATATAACTAAAAAATCATGCGCGTACCTGAGCTTCTTTTTGAGCTTCATCAACAAGATGCAAATACTGATCTATCTGAAGGATCTTTTCTTTTTCTTCATTGATTTAATTTGAAACTTGCAAATCTGTTTTTCAAATTTTTTAATCTTTTTCAGCTCTTCTCTCTCTTTTTTGACATCAAGTTTCAAATTTTCCTTTATTTCTTCTTCAACCATTTTTACAGCATTAACTTCAGCTCGAATCTCTAAATTTTAAGCCTCAAAATTTGTCCCCACCCATTCTTGGCACTCACTGATTTGCTCCTCAAGACTGATAGTTCTCCAATTTCAAGATCATCTCATCTTTTTTATCACTAGAATAATTCTTTAGCCACTCTTCAAAATTTGTTTCTTCTTCGAAGCCTTTAGGAGAAGATTCAGAAGGGTTCAAATGGATTTGATTAAACTCTAAATCATTCCTTGTAGTGTTACTACTACTTGCATCATCCATTTTCCTTCCCATGCCAGCTTTATGGTTTGATTTTTCTCTTTTATTTTGTTGTTGCTTCTTGCTCATACCTTTCTTATTACCAGTCATTTATTGAGATTAAACTGCAAAAGGAAAAACAACAACAAATTCATTAGTCTCACCAATATGCACATGGAATTAATGTAAAAAAAGAAATAAACTCATAACAATGATATATTTAAAATTAAGTATATTGATTCATCTACATATTTGGCAATCATTTCAAAATTACCTAATTTTCTAACATAAAATAAACAAACGAATAAATAAATAAATAAAACTTTGGGACAATTTTTGTATATTTAATTTTTTATTTTGAAAATTATATATATATGGGCTTACTTGGTGCATAAAATGAATGAAATAGTTGTAACATAAAGTGGGAAGGGTTTGAAAAATGTATGGGCTTAGTTAGTTCATCTAATTAATTATTTCTAATTTTAAGATTTATTTTTCTAAAAAATAAAAAATATTCAATTAAAAGTTAAAAAGATTGTAGCTTTAAAAATATACAATTGGATCATTAATTACATAAATAATGATAATAATAAGAAAATATACATCAAAATAATAACATGTGATAAAAAAAATAGTACAAGGAAAGTGGCACAAAAGATTCTATGGCCCTACAACAACAGATGAAAATTTCATCTTGAGATTATCACTGAAAGGAAAAAAAATTCACCAATTAAAATTTATTACATTTATTTTCTGCCTCTTTTTGTATAAATATATCTATTATTTTTTTCTATTTTTTTAAATATTCCAAATGAAGTAACGGCTCTGAAAGCTCATCTTAACAAGTCTTATCACAACTCACAAAATTTAGCTATAAAATTACCTATTAGAAGTCAAATTAATATACATTAATTCAGAGATAAACAGAAATTTAAAAAATAAATGCCAAACAATGAATGATTTAAAAATTGCATGCACCAATTAATCAATTATTTTCTGAAAATTATATAAATTCAGCAAGAAGTGACAACTTAATGTGTAATATTATAATTAAATCAAATAACAATTTGGCAAACTAGATAGTGAAGTAAAATGCATATATGCTAAAACCTATTTTTTAATAATTAAGAGTATTTTTTTTCTGAGATTACTGCTTAAAAACTCCATATATAAATAGTGAAAATCAAGAATTGATATATAAATAGTGAAAATCGAGAATCAATATATATATATATATATATATATATATAAAACTGCATGAGGTTGATAACCTGAATTTTGCACACAATTGTTTTTAAAAAAATCTGACATTGCAATGTAGAATTTCAATTAAATGTGCAGATCAGATGATTAACTAAAATAACAAAAAATATTAAGCCAATTAAAACATCACCTATATATAAGCTGAACTTGAACTAAATAGAGAGAGATATTAAGCGATTGGGAGAATTTTCTTATGTGTGTTTGTATATGATGAAAATAAAAAACGAAGAGGAAAATGAATGAGAAGGTAGAAGAGAGAGAGAATGGATGATATTATTTATGATATAGCAAAAAAACACATACACACAGAAGGAAATAAAGTAATGTCCTCTTGGGGGACTGAGAGATTCAAGTAAAAGTCAAAAAACCACCGCAGAGAACTAACTTTTTAGTTGAAGAAGAAAGGAAAATTTGTAAAAAAAGTCCTTCACATTTGGTTGAAAAAACTTTTTTGTCCCTAACATTTTAAATGATGTAAATTTATTTCTCACATTTAGTTGGAAGATTTTTTTTTTATCCCTAACATTTCAAATGACGCAAATTCGTCCTTGATATTAAAATCTTGTACCAAATTGGTATTTCTATCCATTCATGTATATTATTTTCAACATAAAGAGGTCGCATGCTTATTCTTTGACAATTTTTCAAAGCCCAAAAAATGTAGCTACTAACTGAAAATTTAGGGGAGTGAATTGTGATTCTAAAGTTGCCCGTAAAAAATTGTCACAAGATAAACACGTGACCTCTTTTTGTTAAAAAAAAAAGATACATGAATGAATAGAATGACCAATTTGATACGCTATTTTAATATGAGGACAAATTTGCATCATTTGAAACTTTACGGATTTAATGAGTTTTCAAGCAAATGCGATGGATGAATTTGCATTATTTAAAATGCCAGGGATGGAAAAAAATTCAAGCAAATGTGAAGGAAGTTTTTTGAAATTTTCCCAAGAAGAAATGAAACAATCAGTAATCTGATTCACAAAACTTAATTACAACTCAGTAAATTAATAATTAATAACCTACTTTAATTTATTTTTGTAAAACAAAATATTATTGGATATGCAAACTTTGGAAATTCAAGTTTTTGAATAAAGCACGGTGGAAAAGAGGAAGGAAGGAAATGGTGAAGGGGAGGAAAAGAGGCTTGATCCGAGAGATGATGGTCATTTAAGTCAGTCCAATGATGAAAGTAATCTTGCACAATTCCTCGTGATTGTTGGTGAGAGTGAAACAGCAGCTTACCTTAGACCAAGTACTCAACATAATGAGAATGGTGAAGGAACCCAGGTAACCAACAAACATATGGAAACACCTAATCGGGAGGTGGAGCACTCCAGGCCCGCTCCAACAAATGATGATAATAATTCTGCCCATCTCCTTCAACCTGTTGTTGGACACAAAGGTTGCCCAGCTATTCTATCGCCAATCATTCCACATTCGGAAGCTGCTATCATTCCTCAAACTGAGAATTCAGGATACCTTTCCACATTGAACTGCAGATTGAACAGGATCCAGGGGGAGAACAGGAAGCTTCTTCAGCAGGTGATGAAGGTGGAGGGGGTGTCTCCAATTTACTCCCAATACCCAAGATCCCTTCAGTTTCTGCTCTCCAGAGGATGCAACTCGTCACCACGGAGTCTGAAACGGACCATCAACAATACGGTGCTAGCTCGGAATGGGAGGAGGATACTGACAGTGTCACTTATATGGAAATCTTGCCTAAAAGCAATCACAAGCCAAGGAAGTCCAAAATTAAGAAGCCGCCAGCCCCAACATCGAGCCGGAAGCTTAGGAGTAATAAATCTGTCAATGCAATTGGATACGAAAGTAGGTAAGAATGGCAGGTAATAGGCCCCTGATTGCTGGTGTTAGTATCAGTTTAGCCAAATTGAAAACTTGATGTGGTGATGTTTCTGGTCTTACTGTGAAGATTTCCACTAGTCTCATTTGTTGGAACATGGCCCTTTTGAAAGTCTGGGAGTGCTAGGGTGAATGCTGAACAAATATATAGGATTGGGTTATTTGTAGAAAATTTCACTAAGGTGAAGGATGTATCTGAAATTTGGCATACAGGTTTGGTTTGGATTTGGTTCGTGTGGCTTGCAATGATAAGGTGGCTCGAGTAGGCAATTCATTTTAAAGGTCTCCGCCATGGCTTCGAAGCGGCTATTTTGGAGTCGTTTTCAGTTGTTTCTGGTGAGAGTTTTGCGAGTGGCATATGGTCACTGAACTCAGGATGGATGATCAATGAGTCTCTGATTATGGATTTTGAACATATAAAAGGCTAACACTTTTTGCACAATGTACTAACTATTAACAGCCCAGGTGAACATCTGATTAGGTTTGTAAGCTGTTAACTAAAGCTTAGATTTTATGCTCTTGACAAGAAACTTGATGTAAATGGAGGAGTCCTCCACATTTAATCCTCGAATCTCTCCTTGATCCTCTTTCCATTAGGCTTTATGCATGTAAATGGGATCGGGATCAAGAAGATCTTTTGTTGTAAGAGTGGTTCTTTTACCACGTATGGTATTCTGAATAAACTGGGAGTGGCGCCCCACCTCGTCGTAGGTTCTGCCAAAAAAAAATTTGAATAAAGAAAAATGCTAAACAATACTTCTCCATAATTCTTTCAGAAAATGACAATAGTTGCTTACATTTCATGAAATAATTTGTTTGGTCTTTCCCATTTAAAATGAGACAAAACAATTGTTGGATCATTAATTCAACATTGGGCTTATATGTTAAATAATTATATATTGCAAGACTGTCTAATAAATAAGACCCAATTAAAGTGTATTTAATAGGGTGTGAACTTTTAATGTGTAGAGACTAGAAACTGCCAAACGACAACTAGGTTTAGTTGTCTATATATATGGTGGTTATGGTCCCCAAATCACATGTGAGTTTTCTATCTCTTCGGCATCCCATTACTAGAGAGGCATACAGAGAAAACTAAAAGGATTTTCTAAAGGGAAACCATGTAGATTTTAAAGACTAAACCAACGGAGTTACACAAAACTAAAGATCTATTTGCGACTATGGAATCATGTACGCTTAAGTTTTAATGTTTATTAATTCTTAGTGATTTGGCATAAATGATCTTGGATTTTGGAATTTATGTGATAGTTTTCACTAATTAATAATTCCTAAAGAGTGGTATCAGAGTAGTGTTCATGTTAAAATCATTGAGAATCGATTTATTTTTCGATTCATGATTAAATTTTGAGTATATTTTTGGTATTATTTGGATTAAGAGATTGAGAATATATTTAAAAAATGAAAAGAATATATGTCTTTCATTTAAAGATTTATGGTACATATTTTATTTATTTGTTTATTTACTTTTATGGATTTAATAATAATAATAAAAAATAAATATGAAAGAAAACGTTAATCACATATAAAGAGAAAAGGCAGCTAACGCTTCTAAATTTTGAATACATATTTTGTTATTTATTTATTTTTAAGATATTAAAATAATAGAATATGGAAAGAAAAGTGTGGCTAACAATGAGGTTTAAGTTTTAGGGTTAAGCGGGTTGGGTTTAGGCCTCCCAAGTGAGCTGGGCTCAAGCCCAGCAAGCAAAAAAAAATCTGGGTCAGGCTTTTTGGTTCAAGCACTTTATGGACTGATTTAGTTCTGGTTTAGGATCCGAGCAACCTGACCCGGTCCAGTTACTAAAAGGCCTAATAAGTAAACAGCCATTTGGTATCTAGTTGTGTGTTTGGATTAGGATTCTCCAATCACTGACCAGACTGCCTGGTTAGTAGTCCAGTCAATGGTCAAATTTTGACCGTTGACTTTGACCAAAAATATTTTTTATTAAAAAAATTCAGCATCATTTTGGTGCAATTTTAAATTCAATTATTGATATGGTTTGTATATATTTTGAGTTATATTAATTGAAATAACATCTCACCAAAGCGAGCTCTCTTATGGAAGTTAACTTATCTTGAAATATAAATGGTTTATGAGCATGTAATTTATGTGAATACTTATCGGCCCAAAGGAAGGTAAATATTTAACATAATTATATTTATACTTTTAGTAATAAATGTGTAATGAGTATTTTGTTTTGCATGTGAATAATAAATCGGCCCAAAAGAAGATTTGTTATTTGATATGTTTTTATCATCAGTGTTTGATTACTACACCAAGATATCACTTATAAGTTAATATTTTGTCCAAATATGAAATTATTAATGGAGTAACTGGTATCTTGACATGGGGTTTACCTTTATTTGAATTTAATTTTGCTTTCGGTCTTATGTGAACATGTTTTATTTTGATTAATTGTTCTTTATTAATTTGTATATTACTCCTGTTAATATTATTATAAAGAATAATCTTATTTTTATATATAAAATGACTTTAAATTTATATCATGGCAATAGAACCTCTTAATAGTTCTTGGAGTCGTGAATCTCGACTTTGCGATAAAGAATACTTTTCCCTCACCTATTATAGGTAAGAGTATCTCTAATTAACAAGGACATGGAAATGTGGGAAAAATAAAATAGCAAATATATGGTAATATTAAGTAAAGCTATTATGGAGACATTAAGGGCAAAATATCTAGTAAGAACATTATAGTCAAAAAGTTCCTTATAGATATTGAAGTAGATTTGTCAAGAACAAAAAGAAAGAATTTTGTACATTTTGACAAATCTAATTTCAATAAAATAAAGAGGCAAAAGTACAATTAAGGAGTACATCATGAAAATGTCTCATCTTACTTTAAATTTAAAATCACTTAAACTTGCCCTCATTAAGTTTGTTGGTGCATTTAGTTTTAATTTCTCTTACAACAGATTTCAACGAGTTAAGGTGAGTCATACTCTAAGAAAGAGACTTAATCTCTGAATGAGCTTATCTCATACTGTGTTTATGGAGAAGAAAGACTAAAGTAAGAAAGAAAATAAAGTACTCATTTAGCCTAAAACCCTAAGGAAAAAGGACAAAAATAACAAAAAGAATAAGGATAAATAAGTTGCAATTATAGAATTTCATAAGAAACAACAAAGGCACCAACCAATTCAATTGGTACAAATTGTTTCTTCTAAAGAACTTAGAACTTAAGAAAAACATGCTTCTTAATTAGGTTTGTTTTTAGGTTAATGTAACATTATATCTAGACATACATGATGTGTAGATTCAGTATAACAACTCACATCAATGTGTCTATGCAAGATTACCTGAATTGTCAAAAGCTTAAATGATGTTGAAAGGTACATATACGTGGGGTGGTGATAATAAAGTACAAATTGAGGCAATACAGAAGTTAGATTATTTTTAAAGATCAAATTTTATTTGGATTTTAATGAGATATTTATTTACCATTTTTTTTACAGGATTTGGTTAATATTTTTACTTTGAAAAACTATGGTTATTATTTATTCATTTAGTAACAACAAATTTAGTTTGTCTCATAATTCAAAATTACTTAAATCTGATTTTCAGAATATAATAATCTTTTAAAACATTAAATTGCTTTATTTAAAGAATCCTCTTGCAATTATGTTCAAGTTATATAAGGAAAACAAACCAATAAAAGGAGATAAGCCACTAGTGTGAAACCCCATAGTTTTATATAAATACATTTATCGTATATGATTGCTTAAAACGTTAAATTTTATTTTTCTGTTATACTAGTTTTGGTTTGGTGCTTGATTTAGAAACGATTTTTACCTCGACTTACTAATGGATTAAAATAATAATAATAATAATAATAATAATAATATATTTACGGTGTAGGATTATCAAGTTAAAAGTAGGTGTTAATTATTAGTTATCTAGTTCTAAGTCAATACTAAACAATTTTATTTGGCAACGTAAACGTTTAAGGTTTAGGGACTATATTGTATATAGTTATTGAAAATTAGTGGATTTTATTTGATTCCTTTTAAACTTTAAGGACAATAAGACAATTTAAGGAAAACTTAAAAAAAAGGAGAAATGCAGGATAATCACTGCCAAGCTTGTTAGACAACTTTCACCGCCTATTCTTATTAGTTTATAGCTTTAGTTAGAATTGAAAGAAAAAAAAAACAGGGGAAAGGAAAGACGGTTAAACAGGTGAGTAAAGATTTTATGTTGAAGTTTTCTTTAAGCTAAAATCACCTTGTATGGCTTGGTTTTAATTATCAAATTGTGACTCACAAAATTCCTTTCTTTTGAGTTTTGATCAACGAATTTGTGAATAGATCATGGATTTTTCTTAATTTGGGTTCTTATTCATCTAATCAAATAAATAAGTCCATTTCATATAAATAAATTGATTTATGCCGCTTCTATGCCGGAAATCAATTAAGGAAAAGGGGTTCAAAATTTGGAAAGCCTTTGAAGTTGTCTATGGCAGGTTCAATGAAAGTAACATCAATATAAATTATTATGTGGAGTTTTATAAAATTCTTGAAACCTATAGATTGTTCCTTTTGGCTTTAACATATCTATATATTTCAATGGAGAAACATGTAATATTTTCCATGGTTTGGGCTAAATTCTTAAAGGTTTCCAATTTCTCTTCTTTTGTACAGTATTTGACTTGTGTGAAGTTTTCAAAAAAAAAAAAAAGGAAATAAACTGTTGGTGAAAGCTTCTGAACAAATACTTGGGATTGAGCATAATTGTGAAACTAATATTTGATGTTGATAAAAAGACAAAACTGCAGCTTCTTGTGGAAACAAAAAAATGATTGATCGATGTTTGTTTTTAAAAGATCAAAACTGCAGCTTCTTGGTGAAAAAATGATGAATTGGTGTTTTCGTTTTTTTTTATTAAGTGATTCTCAAGGATTCAAGTGATGATCAGTTGGTGTAATTGTCTTTGTCTTTTGCACTAAATTTGTATACCAAGGAGCTGTGCAATAGGTTACTCTTTTCTTACTTTCATCAATTTTGGAAAAACTGTGAATCATATAAAACGGTGATATAAATTGAATTTATGTGAAGATTTAGTTGTGACATTCCTTGAGTCGAATTTTCATGAAGTTTGGGAGCATATCTCTTGCTATGTTCATGAACATAAATAGACGTGTTGGAAAAAAAAAACACACGATACATATGTCTCTTAAACAAAGTCCCATGTTAAAGTGATTGTTCTATTTGAATTATGCATAAAATACTAGTTGTGCATTGTATTTGAATATTGGGGGCCTTAGTAGGTGTTGTTTTGGAAAATAATCGAGACGGCATTGGGCCAACGATTACGCCAAAACTACACCGGTGAGCCCCGTCACAAGATTAAGGAGATTTTAGTCTTGTTCGACGGGAGTCGGAGTGGCAAATCCGGATGCCATGTTAGGCCTGCGGGGCCGTAGTGGTCACTGACCACAAGGAAGGATAAGGTAGCTTCACAAGTTGTGCACGTGTCACAACAAATTTTTGGGGAGATAAGGTTGGTAAAGGTCGGAAGAACCGATCGACAGGTATACATATTTGTGCAAATGACATGTGACATCGATATGTGAAATGATATGTGTTATGTGCGGTAACCTGTTGTGAAATGTGATTATTTGGGTTTGAAAAAAAAAAGAAATGTACTTATGGAAATGGTACTTGTCTTTAAAATTTCATTTTTCTCAAAATTGTTCTCTGCCCCCTCATTGAGCTATTTTGAGCTCACCCCCTTTTATAAATGAATTTTTCAGAGCAGTTCGGGACGGACTAAGAGCTGGTTTGGATTTGAAGATTAGCGGCGCTTTGTGCGTTAGGAAATAAGAAGGTTAAGGTATAAAAAGTTGTTGAATTAGTTTTTTGATATGTTAGACTACTTGAATATTTAGAAGTGTTTTCCTTTTTGAATGTAATATATATAAGACCTGGATAATTTGTGGTTTGCCAGATTATGATTACTGTTGTTGATCTTAAGTTTTACGACATTGAATATCGTTATTTTCTTTTGGGATGTAATAAACAAGAAACTGTTGATTTATTGTGATATATATATATATATAGGTTGAGTTGTGATTATGCATATCTGGAAATATTATTATTTGTATTGAGCCCAGACGTGAGTCGGACGTAATCTAACGCTTCCGTCAAGATACCGTTAAAGGATAAGGCGGGGCGTTACAACTAGGATTTTTTATGTTTTCGAACTTATAAATACATTTTCTTTGTGCACCATTTTCTTAGGTTATTTGAAATGATCAACAATACTTATAATGTTCAAATATTACTTTTAAATATGACTATATATATACAATAATTAGATGTGTTCAAAAGTTATGAGGCTAAAGTTAAAGACTTACTTAACTAAATATTAAAAGCATCAAATCTGGTTTTTAGTGGCAAATACTTTGGTAAATATGACAATTTAGATGAACAACATCTAAGATCACAAGCGAAATTCCTAGAGAAATTTGATATCATCCTATAATACAACATGTCGGATTCACCCATTATGATTTATTAATGGTGTTACTTGAAGACGAAATAGTATACTTAAATATATGATAAGAAGTATGATTAATTACTCTTTCTTATCAAAATCACTTTAGGAAAAAACACTTAAAAATTGCAGCATATGTCCCTAAAAGAGTTCCAATTAAACCAACTACAAAATAGTCTAAAGTATTTGTATGTTTAGAAATATTCAGTTAAGGCAAGGCCTTATAGGCCAAATAAAAGAAAACTGAACTAATGGTAAGTTGTTATTTTATTGGTTATTCTGAAAGATTAAAAAGATATAAGTTTTATGATCCCACAATTAAGTTTGTTTTTTGAATTAGGAAAATGGCAAATTCTTTGAGAATTTTGAGTTTGTCGGGGGAGAGGGGGAGATAAAGATAATGAATTTTTTTTTGAAGAGAAATATATTAATATTTTTATAGCTGTTACTGACATTGATGAAGATTTTATCCTGATCTTGTTCAAGATGCACAAATCAAGACAAAATCGAAAAATCTCCTCTTCAAGAAACTATTCGAAAGAAACAAACTCAAACATCTCAAGAACTCATACAATTAAAAAGATCCACTAGAGCGAAGAAATGCAATATCAGATAATTATGATGTATTTCTTCAATAAGATAAGGTAGACATAGAGTGACGAAAGATGATCTAATCAAATTTCATCAATAAAAGTGGATAAATGTCTTTATAAGAAAATTAAGTCATAAATGACTTTATACATATAAAAGGCATTGGCTATAAAAAGACTTTCTTTTCGGTTTTATTGAAAGACTCTTTTAGGATTATAATGGCATTACTAGCACATTTTTGTCTTGAGTTATTACATAAATATAAAGATAATGTTTATCAATAGAAATACTGACTAGACAATGTATATAGTAAGTTCTGCGGGAGTAAACATATCTGTCTAGTTTTATATACTAATGGCATTTACTTGTGAATAACAATAATAGACTTATTGCACAAAATCAAAATTTTTCTATTTAAAGGTAGAATTGTACTAGGACACTACTTGTGCAAATCCTATCTCTACCCGAGTTCTTCGAGATAAGTCTACTATGAATTGAGGAGTTCCAAACCTACTGGAACTCCACGAGGTACGAGTCTATATAAGGAACCCCATTATCACTAGGAAGGGGAGGACTTTCTCTACAACTTACTTTTACTTTATGCTTATTGCTCAGAACAGAGACTGATTTAAGCATCGGCGTATACTCCCCGGGTACAGCCCGGGGAGTATTTCTGACGTATTCGTGTTGCAGGTCTCCTAGGTTTCCGGTGACAAAGATAGCCGCACGTGACCTCAAGAAGGCCTTACAGCACTTGGTGATTTCGGACATCATCAAATTGGCGCCGTCTGTGGGAATTGATACGAAAAGTCAATCACCACTAACTACTACCTATCGATACAAATTCAGCATTGATGAAAAAGTCAATCACGACTATCTATCACGTTGAAAAATTGATATAAATTCAGCAATACATTGATGGGATTTTGGACGACAAACTCGAGCTAAGTTCTCAAATCTCATATTCATCATTATCTCAATAATTTGTAGTTATCATGTATAAAACTTCTTATCCATGTATGAGCAGTCTGACCATGTTTGATCATCTGAATGATCGAATGGGAAAATATTGTCGGATCTGGTTTAAATTTTAACTGAATATAGAAAACATCTAGTTATATATTCTGAACGGTTAAGATCTGCTTTTGATGGTTCTTTAATGATTTATGAATTTCGGAAGAAGTGAAATCCGAAAAATAACTTTTGCTATAATTTCAGCAATTCAAGTCTGACCAGGTTTTGATCATCTGAATGATCGGAGGGGAAAATATTGTTCGATCTGGCTGAAATTTTAACTGAGAATATAGAACATCCGGTTCTATTTTTTTAACGGTTATGATTGGATTTCAACAGTTATATTTTGAGTTACATATTTCGGGAATGGTGAAACCCGAGAACACCTTCTGAAGCAATTCAGCAAATAATGTATGAGCAGTCTGACCAGGTTTTGATCATCTGAATGATCGAATTGGAAATTATTGTTGGATCTAGCTGAAATTTTAACTGAGAATAGAGAACATCCGGTTCTATTTTCTGAATGGTTAAGATTGGATTTCAACGATTCTATATTGAGTTACATATTTCGGAAATGGTGAATCCCGAGAACACCTTCTGGAGCAATTTCAACAAATAATGTATGAGCAGTCTTGATCAAACAAATGATCAAGTGGCAAGTTAACATTATCGGATCGTAGTGAAACTTTAACATGTTATGGAAGATATTGAATTATATATTTTGAACGGATAAGATCTGTTTTTAACGGTTCTATAAGGATTTATGAATTTCGGAAGAAGTGAAATTTGAAAATAACTTTTGCTATAATTTCAGCAATTCAAGTCTGACCAGGTTTTGATCATCTGAATGATCGGAGTGGAAAATATTGTCCGATCTGGTTGAAATTTTAAATGGGAATAGAAAACATCTAGTTATATATTCTGAATGATTAAGATCTGATTTTGATGGTTCTTTAATGATTTATGAATTTCGGAAGAAGTGAAATCTGAAAATAACTTTTGCTATAATTTCAGCAATTCAAGTCTGACCAGGTTTTGATCGTCTCAATGATCGATGAGAAACTATTGTCTGATCTGGCTGAAATTTTAACTGAGAATAGAGAACATCCAGTTCTATATTCTGAACGGTTAAGATTGGATTTCAAAAGCCTTACACTGAGTTGAAAATTTCGGAATTCTACTGTTATTTCTAATTTGAAATATTGTGGAGCTATTGGTTCCAACAAGATTATCAAAAGTTACGACCTACAAAGCAAAATAGAGCATATATCTATGCGAAATTCTCTAATATGTGCAATATTAATGCCATAAGTTGAAGTTCAATGATGAATTTGGATAATATATTTTCCAGTTTCAAACAAAAATGGTGGTATATTTTCCATGTTCAACATCATAATAGCATGTAATGGGATTATATCTTGATAAGACATTGTATGCTACTTTGATTATGTCTTAACTTTGTGATGGATTGAATATTTTTAAGCAGGTTATTGAAGCAAACTTGCAGAGTGAATGCAATTGTTTTTTTTAAAATATTTTTCGAAAGTCAATGGTGACACTCATTTAAATATTGGACCCGGGTTTCCAATGATTTATGGGATTGATGTAGTTTATCCATGACATTTATCATGACTCTCTTTTTCTTATTGATTGGATTATACAATGCCTTTGAGGTGCAGCTCTCTGATTGCCAAAGATAGATGCGATGCATTCGACAATGATAAAGAGAACCTAAATGCAACTTATGTATTAGACAGGTTACTCTCATTATCGACCTAAAGAATTAAGGTTCTCAAAAGGTCTAAAGACCAGACATGAACTGGCACATTATCGACCTAAAGAACTAAGGTTCTCAAAAGGTCCAATTAAAGACCAGTCATGAACTGGCATACTATCGACCTAAAGAACTAAGGTTCTCAAAAGGTCCAATTAAAGACCAGTCATGAACTGGCACATTATCGACCTAAAGAACTAAGGTTCTCAAAAGATCCAATTAAAGACCAGTCATGAACTGGCACATTATCGACCTAAAGAACTAAGGTTATCAAAAGGTCCAATTAAAGACCAGTCATGAACTGGCACATTATTGACCTAAAGAACTAAGGTTCTCAAAAGGTCCAATTAAAGACCAGTCATGAACTGGCACATTATCGACCTAAAGAATTAAGGTTCTCAAAAGGTCAAATTAAAGACCAGTCATGAACTGGCATACTATCGACCTAAAGAACTAAGGTTCACAAATGGCCTATTATACAAATTCTTGAAATGTTTTCAAGAATAATAAAACGGAGATGAACAGTAGTTTATCTCTAAATTCAGCATGCTATGACAATCTCAAAATATTTTTGAGAACTATGAAATGGAGATGAATAGTAGTTCATCTTTGCATTGTCCAAAAAAGAGGGGCATAACCTCCACCAAACCGATTTAAAGAACTAAGGTTCTCAAAACGGTAAAAGACCAGAAATAAACTGGCACGATCTTCTCCTAGCAGAAGAATTGAAAAAGATTTAGAAATAATCTGAGTAATAAACAACCAAGGTTGTTTAAGGAATACATACAAAATAATGACAAGTTTAGAATTCGCAAAACGAATAATTGGCAATAGCTAAGCCGCATTTGAGCGAGATGTGTCGTGGTCCGGAGTTCGGTATATAATTTGTTGCTTCAAAGGATTGCACAAATCAATACCGAACTGGGGGTAAATATGTTCCATAAAACATTCTACGTCACTAATGTATGTGCATATTTGCGACGACTTCCGGAGGTCGGATACAACATATGAGGAAATTCATATGTAGTTGACATGATATGGTTTCCTGAGTTTGGAAGCAACATGCTAGAAAATTGCGTTTCGCATTATGCATTCCGCAACAACTTGTCCGAGTTCGGGTTAGAACTATTGCACAAGTGCAACAATCACATGTGAGAATTATGGAATTTGGAATTCTTGTATTAGTTATCAAGATAGTTCCAATGTACTTGGGGCTTGGTAAGATGACAAAGGCATTTGGAGATCAGATTACATATATTGTGTGCGGAAAATGGAAACAACATTGATCAGATCGGATAAGATCCAAGAGAATCTCAACCGATCTGAGGGGCTATTGATAAAGGTAGAATTGTACTAGGACACTACTTGTGGAAATCCTATCTCTACCCGAGTTCTTCGGGATAAGTCTACTATGAATTGAGGAGTTCCAAACCTACTGGAACTCCACGAGGTACGAGTCTATATAAGGAACCCCATTATCACTAGGAAGGGGAGGACTTTCTCTACAACTTACTTTTACTTTATGCTTATTGCTCAGAACAGAGACTGACTTAAGCATCGGAGTATACTCCCCGGGTACAGCCCGGGGAGTATTTCTGACGTATTAGTGTTGTAGGTCTCCTAGGTTTCCGGTGACAAAGATAGCCGCACGTGACCTCAAGAAGGCCTTACAGCACTTGGTGATTTCGGACATCATCACTTGTGAATAACAATAATAGACTTATTGCACAAAATCAAAATTTTTCTATTTAAAAACTTTAGATGAAAAATTTTTGCTTATGTCTCTTTCGTATTAAGCATACGGATACTGTTATGGTTAAGAGAGAAAATTTTGTCTCACTCAGTGCCCTAAGAATGATTTTGAGGTAAATATATATATATATATATATAGAAAATTCCTTATGCTTTGGCAATAGGGAGTTTAAAGTATGTTTAAGTTTGAACGCGGTTGAATATTGTGTACATAATCAGAATGTTGGACAGATATTTAAGTAATTCAAGAGTAAACTTTGGTAAAATAGTTAACACGGTTTTAAAGTATTTATAGAGAACAAAAGACTACATGTTAAGTATTGAAGGTCAGATCAGTTTGAGATCATTAGGTATACTGCCCTCAAGGGCAATGTGCGCCTAATATAGAAGCATAGTCAAAAGACGAGTTTGATCCTGACTTGTTTGACTTGATTTACCCCCTTCTTGTTGATTTGTTGGTTTACCTTAAAACTTGGCTAAGGAATGCTTTGAGGGGCTGTATTATTTGAGGACCGATCGAATTTGAGGTCCGGGTCTTTCTTTAGTTTTCCCGGAAGAGGCAACTGATTGAGCTGCGCTAACGCTAACGTTTTCTTGCATGACAGCGAATGCTGTTCACACAAAAACTCTTCCTTTCTTGCAGAACCTCAGCTGCTGAGCTCCGCTAGTCTAAGTATACTAACTTAGCTTATTAGCCGTCACTCTATGACTTGTAGACACTGCCTCCCAAAGAGAGTAAGTACTTCTATCAACCACAAGCCCCCTAGGCTTGTTTTTTGGCTTTCTTTGAAGTAGTATCCCATTCCTGTATGCCTTCCCGCGGGATTTCCTATTCATCTTTTCATATCATATAGTCATATAAAGGGATATCTTTCAATCCTGGTCCAGTTGAGGTTGAAGGTGCGAAAGAAGTTTTTTCCGATGCGTCTTGTTACGGGCCTTATGGATTCTTTAAAGATTACGCACTTTCAGGGAGAAAGAGAAGAACGCCAGGTTCGTTCATCAATCTTCATGTTCTCATACTCCTCAACAAAATGGAGTCGCAGAACGGAAGGAAAGCTTAGACCTTACTATACTAAACTAAAGGGGTGGTTTTCCGGGGCAGTCCTAAATTATTCCACGTATGATAAGGAAAATTATCCCCCGTCCAATTCAGTAAGGGAAGAAGTGGGTGGAAACGCTACTTGAAGCTCGGAGATAAGCAGTGATTCATATTGAAGCCAATTGAAGTCTTTTCGAACTGTTTATAAGAGCGAGACTAATGCTGAGATCCTTCGTGGCACACGGCGTACCGGATAGGCATTAGCCATTTTGTGACGGGGGCGACCATGGATTAACTAACAAGATTAAACAGCTATCATAAAAAAGCATGGCCACCTAAAATTAGTAAAATATAGTGCGATAGAAGCCCTAAACTAGCTAAGCTAAGTACGTACGCAATAGCGCGGGAAGAGCCCCTACCCTATAGTTTGAAACTAGCTCTGAATCAAAGAAACTAGCATAGCATAGCGAAAATATGCTCGACATTATTAATATATTATTATACAAGATGCTCAACCATTTCTCAAGACTATATAACTAATCAATGCTACACTCACTGGTAACGAACAGCAGGAATCGCATACAAAAGTTCACAATAAGTATGCCAATCCACCGGTGAAGATAAAGTCACATCCAGAGAAAAAATGCTTGAAGAAGGGCCATAGAAGTGCGCTTTTAAAGCGCATCAATCAAGCTGTGAAGGTCACAGGGGCTATGAGACCCAATTAATCATAGGAATTAGTGTTGGAAGCCCTAGTAGTAAGCAGGAATAATACCCAACCTCGAAGCAGCAATACCAAGGAAAGAAGGCAATGTGTCCTTATAAAGGCTAAGACTAGATTGATCCGGTGGGTATTGTTACTTCAGGAGTTTGACCTAGAAATTAGAGATAGGAAAGGTGTTGAGAATCAAGTAGCTGATCACCTTTCTAGGTTGGAAAAGCATGGGGAGGAAATTGAGCAAATCAAGGAAGAATTCCCAGATGAGCAACTTTTCTGGGTGAAGCAAATGACAAGGCCTTGGTTCACCGATTTTGCTAACTATGCGGCTGCAGGTGTAATCCCTAAAGGATTGAATTGGAATCAGAGAAGGAAATTCCTATCTGATGTCAAGAGTTCATTTTGGAAGGACAAACAAGAAAAGAATGTCTTAGCTGTTCTGCTGCTAGGTAAAAGTTATTCCATTCGTCCCTTCCTCTCCCGTTGGTCGAGCGTCTTCAAACCTTTGCCAGAGGCCTCTTTCTTTTGTGCGCCAAGCCGGTCAATGTATAGAGCCGGCTAAGGGGGTCTTCACTCTAATTCTTAAACTCAAAATGTAACTTACGGCCTTATCTTCTACTATAGGGGTTCGCGCTGGTACACAAAGTACGCAGAGCAACAAACTTCAAATCTTTCTCCCTAAATGGTCATCCAAACCCCGGTAATTTTGTCTCACTCAGTGCCCTAAGAATGATTTTGAGGTAAATATATATATATATATATATATATATAGAAAATTCCTTATGCTTTGGCAATAGGGAGTTTAAAGTATGTTTAAGTTTGAACGCGGTTGAATATTGTGTACATAATCAGAATGTTGGACAGATATTTAAGTAATTTAAGAGTAAACTTTGGTAAAATAGTTAACATGGTTTTAAAGTATTTATAGAGAACAAAAGACTACATGTTAAGTATTGAAGGTCAGATCAGTTTGAGATCATTAGGTATACTGACTCCAATTATGCGAGATGCCAAAATAGCATTAAAACTATTTCGGGCTATATCTACTTGTTTGCTATAAGATGTATCTTCTGGAAAGAGTGTCATATAGTTATTCATAGCATCTTCTATTATAGCAGCAGAATTTATAGCATATTATAAGACATCTAATAAAAGAATATGACTGCGATATTTTGTCACAGAACTGCGCATCATAATTGGTGTTAAAACACTAGTCAAGTTATTTTGTGACAATAAATCAACAATTATATTTGAAAACAATAAGAACTTAATTAAGTCAAATCATATTCATATCAAGTTTCTAATTATAATAATATAATAAAAAAATTAAGATATTAAATCGATTCTTTAAATTGTCAATAATATAAATAAGATAAATAATCATATTACAAAGACAGAAAAAACTAAATGAGTAAAAACAAAATATCATAAATTACAAGAAACATGACATAAATTTATTTATATGAAAGAAGATGAAATAAAAGAAAAAGAAAAAAAGATGAAAAAAAACAAGTACCTATATTGGTTAAAAAATTGATCAAATATTTTATGCCCCAAACTAATAATATTTTAAGTATTAACAAAAAATTATGGAGTAGATAAATTGAAATTAATGTTTAAATATAAGAGGGACAATTATAATTTAACTTATTACTTATTGATGGATAAAATTGTTATTTAAAGATAATAATTAATGATATTATTAATTAGCATTTGAAAAGGACGAATTAATTCATTACAAAAAAACAAAAGGATACTTCGATTCTGCCCTTCGAAAAGGAACATCCGCTCTAACAATTCCCTCGCCGTCTACTAAAATGACTGGAAATGTTTCAAAAAAAGTAGGCATACGACGTACAAAAAGTTCCCGTCCTTCTTTGTCTCGAAAGATGGGGTGTCCTAACCATCCAACCGCTATTCCATCCCCGTTATCCATTAAGCCCGCCCTGAATAATCCCCCCTTTGCCGGATTATTTCCGATGTAATCATAAAAAGCTAATTTTTCAGGAATTTTAGACCACGCTTCAGATAAAAACTGATAGTCATTGGTGTAAAGTGCTAATAAAAATCTTTTATAGGGCAAAGTGATAAAATTAAGATAATCTTTCATGGGGGTAAATTGAAGGTAACCCCTATTAAATTACTAGAATCACAATCCATTGAAAGTTAATCCAACAATTAATTCCTTTCTATTCCAACGCAAAGTGTATAGCTAAGAAGGGGAGTTAAATGAGCAAGTTACTTGCAAGCAGCTCGGTCAACTACTGGACTCGAGATCAATTTGACTGAGTTTGAGTCGAGTTTGACCTCAATTTAGAAAGGATTGAGTATCTTGCATGCTACTCGATTAGATATTTTTTTAAATTTTTTTACATTTATATTTATGTTTTAGTCCCTAATATTTAATAAATTATATTTAACCAACTTATATTTATATTTTAGTCCTTTATGTTATAATAAATTATCATTTTACCATACTAAAATTTAAAAGATTAAAAATAGATCCTATATTTAAAAAAATTAAAAAATTTTGAAAAAAATAATCGAGCTCGAACTCAAAAAATAGGTATTCGATTGAGGTCGAGTTGAGTTCATGTACCGCTCTCAAGGAGATTGATTAAGGGTGTACACGACCTCAACTCGGCTCGATTAGACCCCTAATTGAAAGAAATATAGCCATATTCAAAGCATAATATCATGGCCAAATACAAGTTGAGAAGCCTCAATCAGAAGAGGATTACTAATTAAACAGAAAGAAATCAGCCAGCCACAACAAAACTAACCCAACTTTAGATTGAGAAAGGAGCACAAATAGAAAACATTCATTACGGGGAAAATTGTAAAAAACAAATTCTTCAAATTTGTTAAAAAACCTTTTTCATTATTCACATTTTAAATTATGCAATTACGTTATTTACACAAAAAATACGCACCATAATATTAGCCATTCTATCTAATTTTTAATAAAAAAATATGCACGTGTCATCATTACACTATGTACATAGACATAATTTTTGTTAAAAAATCAAATGAAATTAGATAGAATGATAAATTTGGTTCAATATTTTAATGTGAGGGACAAAATTTCATCATTTTAAATATGAGTGATGGAATAAGTTTTTCAACAATTATGAAGGATGATTTTTGCAATTTTTCCTTCATTAAATTCATCAATTAAAATACACAAATACCACAACTTTTGTATCTTTCACAATTCAATATTCTAACTACTTACCATCGGCATAGACACAAGAGGATCTATTTTTTACTGAGGCATAGACAAAATTACTAAACCACAATAATCATTCTAGCTTACCAGAGTTATACAAGAACATTCAGAAGTTTGTTTTGTCATTTTTTATGCTAATTAGTAGTAGATTATATGTCTGGTGTTATACTTCATCAATGGAATTGGTTTAATATAACAGTGTATAAGAAGAAAGTCATTAATCACGGCTGCAAAATGAAATGAATGCCATAATAAATTAATGAATGCAAAATGAAAATAGAAGCAAAGGGATTGCATTTAATTAAGGATATTTATTCTAAAGTCAATTCATGATCCAAGTGTTCACATGAAGATTGATTTTTGTTTGCACATGCATATTTTCATTCCAAAACTTAAAGACATGAACTTTAAAATAAAATGAAAAAGAAAGAAAAAAATAAATAAAGGGAAAAATGAAAGAAAAAAAAATAGAATATAACCTGTTGTATGATTATACCTTTTGTTAATTTAGATTTTTAACAGGTCAATTTTTTATTTCTATAAAAATATCATCTAGTATTATATTAGTTCATAGAGTGACAGAATGAATTTTAGTCTAAATATTATTCAAAAATATCAATTCCCAAAAGGTTGCACGTATATTATTAGAGTAATGATATTTAGAGTGAAATGAGATGGTGAATGATATGCTATGTATAAAAAGTCAAAATTATTCTTTATTTTATTACACAATTTAAGGTGTTTGATTGGTAATTTTGTCTTTTTATGTTTGCCATATCATTTACTCTCTCATTTTACTCTATAATATTATCTTTAGGAGAAAATTTTAAAAAGAATATCTTTACATTTGTTGAGAAAAAAGCTTTTTTTCATTATTTACATTTAAAATGATGTTATTTCACCAACCAAATTAAAAACATTGCATCAAATTTATTTTTCCATCCAATTTCATTTAACGTTTTAATGAAAAACATACACCTATATTCCGTCATTTGAATATAACAGACACACACATATATATATTTAATTATATTTAATTAAAAAGTAGACGAAGTTAGATAAATCAACCAGTTTAGTGTAATTTTTAATGAAGCGGTAAAATTGCATCATTTCAAATTTGAGTGATGAAACATGATTTTCAAAAAATATAGAGTACGTTTTACATGTTTCTTTATTTTAAAAAAAAAATATAGAGAGAAAAAGTAGGTTAGTCCCAATATTAATTACTTTCATTTCTTTTTCAACCAAAAAAGACAATTTAATTATACTACTGAATTTATGTCATTAATTACCCACAATAAGACACATTTGCCCTTCTTTCTTAACATGTGCGTTTAAAAAATAGCCCTTTTACCCTCTATCTGTATGAGTATATTGACTCACTCATTTGATATTTTCTCTCGTTTTCCTCTTCATCGATCTTTTCATCGCACACAAATCCTATTCATCGAACTTTTCACCACACATACTCAAACACTCACACCTGTCAATCTCTCTTTTTAATTCAAGTTTTTAATTATTTGGTGAGATGTTTCTACTTTCTTTTGTTATTTTAACTGATCATCCGATTAATCTTTACAGTTTAATTAAGATTCTACATTTTAGTGTTAGATTTTCTATTTTTTGCGCAAACCTCATATTAATTATTGCATGCATACTATCGAGTGGTGGAACGAGAAACTATTATTTGCGGGGTGAAATTATATATTATTATTGATAAAAGTTGTATTTTAATTTTTGGTGTGAAATTGAAAATTTTAATTTTTTATAGGAAAATAGTACAATTTTTTAAATTTTACAGCCGCCGCAACCCCTGCCCCTAGATCCCCCCCTAGATCTGCAAGTTATACTATCTATAAAGCTTCTTAAGTTTTAATGTTACAAAAATACTCTTATTCAAGTAATTAATGTGAATGAGTATACATTTTACTCTACAATGATCTAGTTTGCCAAATTATTTTTTAATTTATCAGATTTCACATTTTTAATTCATTTCCGAATTTATAGAATTATTAGAAAATCATTGATTATTTTGTGCAATTTATGAATTATTCATTGTTTGACATATATTTTGTAAATTTATGTTTTATCTCCAAAATTAATATTAATTTGACTATTAATAAGTAATTTTGTAGTTAAATCCTATGAGTTTAGTGATAATACTTGTAAACATGATTTTCATTGGCCATTATTTCATTTTGAATATTTATAAAAAATAATAGATCTATTTATACAAAAAGAGGCAGAAAAGAAATGTCATAAATTTTGGGAAAGTATCTGCCCTCTTGGCCTCTCAAGATGAAATTCTTATACATTTATATAGGGCAATAGAATCTTAATGTCACCTTAATTTATTGTACTTTTTTTATTCAGATGTTAATATTCTTATATATATATATATATATAATTTTGTCTTATTAATATCATTATTTATCCACTTGTATAGCTTTAATGTTAAAATATTTTGAAATTTTAATGTAATATTTCTATTTTTTTAGCCAAAAAAAATCTTAATTAGAAATAATGAAGATGAAAATGGATATCTAATGGTACAAATTGTTAGATTGTATTATTATTTTTGTAGTTTCCTATTATTTTGGTAGTTTCCTATTTTTGTTTCTTTATATAGTAGTTTAATTGTCTATATAAATACCTTTTGTTGTGTACATTTATTTTGTGAGCTTTCATTAATAAAACAAACTCTAGGTTTTCTTTGAATTTATCACAAATAAGAATATAAACAAGAACAAAAATGTTCAAATATTGAAATATGGGACATATTAAAAACGCTTACAGTTTTTATGTTACTACTACTTTATTTATATGAACATTTGATTCACTAATTAAGTCCATCCATTTAGATATATATATATATATATATATATATATATTGCCCAAAATAAAAAATTAAGTATAAAAAAATTGTCCCAAAATTTATTTACTTGTTTGTTTATTGTATGTTAGAGAATTAGGTACTTTTGAAATGATTCCCAAATATGCAGATAAATCAATACACATAATTTTAAATTTATCTTTGTTATGACTTTGTTTCTTTTTCTGCATTAATCTCATGTGCAATATATATTGGTGAAACTAATGAATTTCTTTTTTTCTTTTTTTTTTTGCAGTTTATTCTCAATCAATGGCGGGTAATAAGAAAGCTAAGAAAAGCAAGAAGCAACAGCAAAAAAAAAGAGAGAAATCTAATCCTCACAAATCCAACTCCAAAATTGATATGGGATGGAAAGAAGGTGACACAATTGATCATGTATCCAGAAATAATGTTGATGATGAGAAGGAAATACAGAAATTAATATACAAAATGATTGAAAATGCATATAAAAAGGTTTGTAGTATGCTACTTGCTTTAAGCTACAATTACAAAACAGTTCAAATGGCAATGTTAGGTGGTGGTCATATAATTGGTGACGGAAATATTGCAAGTAACCTTTTGAAAAATTGTGTTACTTACATTAATAGTTGTCCTATGGCTAATGGTGAATATGTTTTTGATGATAAAGTTCCCGTTTTTGACAATATGATTGATTTGATTATGTTTTGGGTTGAAGAATTGGTGAATTTTGCAGTACAAATGTATCCTGATGATTCCAAGTGTGATGCAATGCGACATATTTTGTCATGCAAATCGCTTGATGTTGAAAGTGTTTGTAGGAATTATAATTTGGCCAGTGGTGAAGGTTCAAGTTTCAATATTGATGGCTCAGTTTCTAGTGATGAAAGGGACTTTGATGTACTGTTCAAGGAGAATATTCATAAATTTGAAGGGATTTGTCTAACTTGCGGCCCTTCAGTATTGGCAAATCTTGAGAAAAAGAATGATGCTGAGAGTACTTGTGTAGAAAGAAATCAATCATTGAAAGATTTAGACTATTTTGATCAGATTAATTTGAACTCTTTTGAATCTCTTCCCAAAGGTTTAGATGAAGAAACAAACTTTGAAGAATTACTAAGGAATAGTTCTGATGATCAAAAAGATTGGATGATTTCAAAATTGGAGAATTTAGTCACAAGTCTTGAGAACCAAATCATGGAGTGCAAAGACTGGGGTGAGAAAAAAGAGAGAGAAGAATTAGAAAAGGAGAAACAAGAAATTCTTGAGCTAAACATGTTAAGGCAGGAAAAATTAGGAAGTGAAGAATTTAAAAAGGACAGAATGGAATTTGTAACTATTAGGATTGCAGAGATGTTAAAGAAGGAATTAGATAGAGGCAATGAAAGTGATCAACTTGCTCATTTAGATGCAAAAATGAAAAATCTTGAGGTTGCAAATTCAGAAATTCGTGCTATTGTTAATGCTGTTAAAATGGATGGTGAAGAAATAAAGAGAAATTTGGAACAAGCTGTAAGAAAGGAGAAAGAAGAGTTTAACAAGATAGAAAAGGTTGAAAAACAGATTTGCAAGTTCCAAGGTCACATCCATGGTGAAAAGGGAAAGATCTCTCAGTTAGATCAGCAATTACATCTTGTTGATGAAGCCCAAAAAGAAACTAAGGTATGTAATTAATTTTTTACTGAAAATGTCTGGATACTGTGATTTAGGTTTGGTTTGAAATTCATATCTTTATTGTTTTTTTATACACACCCACTCTCACATGCATATTTCAAGAATCGAACTCTAAAACTTGGAGGTATTTTGGTTGAAATTCATATCAATATCTCTATTTTACCTCTTAAAAAGTGAATGGTATATTACCTTTTCTTTTAGTTTGCAATATCCCAACTGTTAGTTCTACATTCTTCTCTCTTGTATCCCCAATCTTATTTTGTTAAAGACTTCAATATTATATAGTTTCACTACCTTAATACTATATAGTTTCAATAAATGCAAAACAAAAAATAATATTAGCAATATATAATTTTTTTAGTGAAACTACCTGAGGTTTTTTTAAGTGAAATTATGTAGCGTTGAGGTTTTAGACAAAATAAGACATTGAAAATTGGAGAGAGGATTTGATTTGGCCGATTTCTAGTACAATAGGCAAAAAATTATACAAACATTGCATCCTATATATTATGTATTTTCGTAAAAATGGTAGACCAAATTAATTTGTCTACGCTAGTTGCACTTCTAATTCCATTAGGCAAGTCTATCTTTGAAACAAAAAATACAGATGAAGTCGTGTATGTACCAACTTTAGCAAGTAAATTAGATGAGATATTAACTTTTCGTATGCAATATACCCTCTTGTGATTTATAGGAACAACTTATTTTATCTAGTTTAAGTTAAGGGCTCTAATTATGTTAGAGAAGAAGTTTTTTGTCTATTATCAATTCAACTTATAAATTCCTATACTACTTACAAAAACTTATTACACATAAATATATAAAGGGGTATAAATTCAAGAATTTAATTCATGAGATCGATTTTGCATGAATCTGCATGTTTAATTTGTATTTGTTTTTCTCTCTTAGTAATTACATATTTATTTATCGGATTACATTATACATTCAGACATCATTTCTTAATGAAACAGTGATTAAACTTTCATGTACAATGCACTGATCATCTCTTTTAATAGACATTTATATGGAGCTGAACTTTTTTTTCTTGTTATGCTCAAATTAAGGATACAATGCGTACATTTTGGGGTTTATTTAAACATAAATTTTCTTGTATTTTCCATATGCATGTAGTCGAAATTGAGGCATGAGCAGGAGGAAAGAGAGAAGGCTAACAATCTCCTATTAGAAGAAAGGAGATTAACAAGAATTGCAAAAGAAAATGCAAGAAAAAGGTTGGCATCTTTGAAGCAATCATTGGAGATGGAACAAAAACTTGCGATGGATCACAAGATGAGACTTATGGGTGAACTGTCTGATCTTATGATGCCTCATCTTTTATCAAATAAAAATGATGATTCTCTTTCTTCTTCTTCTTCTAGTTATGTACATATTTTAGAGGAGGGTGAGAGTTCAAAAGACAACACTGCTCATGAACAAGAAATGATTCCGAATCACAGGCGTTGCATATTTTGCTTGCAAAGGGAAGTTTGTGTCCTTTTCATGCCTTGTGCCCATCTAGTTGTATGTTATGGTTGTAGTGCAGTTGTAGGAAAGCATTGCCCCTGTTGCAAGGTTGAAATTGAAAAGAAGATTAGGGTTTATGGAGGAAACTCTTAAGCATCACAATTAAGTTGATCACATTAATTTGATAACTCACTTGCTGAGGTTGTACCTTTAAATACTTAATTAGAATTCTTCACATTTTGTCAATGTTAATTTTTTTTAACGGCAAATAAATCACGTACAAGGAGAGGGATGCTAATTTAAAATTTTTAAATGATTAAATTAGATAAATCATACACACAATTCAAATATGAATTGTTTCATTTGCATGACCATTCTACGATATGGATTTTATAAATGATTTGCTTTGGTTGAGATATGAATTGTTGGTGGCATCAGAACATGATTCTAAAACTTCTTAAACTTCGTATTCTTAACTTTTGAAAGTAAATGAAGAGGATGGATATCTCTTTGGCCCTCTCATTAAAGTAAATTATAGGTTATTGATGATTTACGAGAAAATCATAATGAGTTTGACCGCTAATCAAAGTCGGAACTAGGTGGGAGTTGGAGGGGGTTTTACTCTCTACCCAGCTTTCAAGAGCTCTGGAGGATGAGGGTTCTAGCCCCGCATAGGCCCGCCTTAGTCCTCGTGCTACTAACGGCTAGAAGAAGACTAAAGACGACCATAGTTTTGAGTTTTCACAATTTTTTTAATATCCACTTAACAAAACTGTGTTATTTTGATTAATTTTTAAAAAAACAGAAAAACAAAAAAACACGTGCGTTTGAGTAATGATCATTTTATCTTCCCAATCCCATACGCTGACACGTGAGTGGTAATAACCAACGGTAGTGGCTAACTCTTTTGTTCTTCCTATAATCTCATTCACCAATCACCATCAAAATATCTATCTTTCTCCCTTAACTTTCCTTTCTTCTCACCCTCTATTTCTCACAATATTCATTTTCGCTCTTCTCACAAAACTTAATTTTTTACTTTTTTTATTTAGAAATTTTTTTATTTAAATTTTATTAATTTTATTAATTTTATGTTTAAATTTGTAAATTACTAAATCAATTTAGGCAATTGAGTAATTTTATTAGGGACTTTATGGATTGAATTCGTGAAATTAGAGATTTTGAATTTAAATTAATGATTTTGAGTTTGAACTAATATTAGATATTTTGAATTTAGATTAGAAATTTTGGATATAAATTAATATATAGTCGCACAAAAAAAATTATTTCAAAGTCACCTCTTATTGAAAGTTTGTTCTGGTTTTACCACTGCCGCTAGCAGACTTATATTCTTATAAGATGTCTTATTCCTTGGAGAAAAAAAAGAATATATAAACAGTTAATACAATTACTTGAGATTTTGAAAATAAGATTCATCAAACTTCATAATTAATACCCACAGTGTATGAACAAATTTGACAGTACATTAAGTATACGTACTATTCTTTTTTTTCATCTTTTTAAGGAAATTACACATCCTTTAAATTAATTGATGGGATCAATCATTAATTTATGCCCCAAGCCAATATATAATTATTACTAAATCTGTATTAATAGAAGTTTCTACCACAATCTGTTGGCATATGAAAAATGACTCCATTTTTTTCTGTCGTGTTTTCTTGATTGAAATTACCATGTTGCAGTAATCATTGCTGGTTTGTTCTATTTCAAACTTGTTGTTCTTTCAAACTTTAAAAAATATTTAATTATTATTAAGATGCAGATATATCAATATTAATCTATAAGAAAATACCACTCCGAGTAATAAAGGAATACTATTGTAAAACTACTACTTCTATGCAATACAACTAAATAACAGTACAGAAGGAAATTACAATAAAGAGAAATGTGCAAAAGAAGTAGGCAGAATTATGGCTCTTTATTGATAGCTACAGAGATTCTCTGTGATTACAAGTTGATAGAGTTCCTACAGAATTTATAATTAAAATGAACTACAATAGCTTCTATTTATAGATGAAACCAGGTAGCTGAATCAGGTAGCTGAACTAGGTAGCTGAATTGTTTATTGATTTACTATTTCAAGATGATAACTGATAGTTATCCATTAGTCTAGAAGTTTGAGATTCATTGAATGTAGACATTTACATAGGGGATGAATCCAGAGGGGATATAATGAACCCATTTAATGGATAATGAACATCCACATTTAATATTTTCATAACACTCCCCCTTGGATGTTCATTTACACAAAGAATGTGCCTCGTTAAAATCTTACTAGAAAAAAAACCCAGTTGGGAAAAAAAATCTAGTGCAGGAAAAAGAGTACATCATTCTTGTGTATTTATTTCTCCCCCTGATTCGAAAATCATTTGAGATCTTTTAACCGACGCATTCCAATATTACTAATCAATTTCTCAAAAGTTGCAGTCGGTAATACCTTTGTAAATAAATCTGCCAAATTATTATTTGACCGGATTTGTTTCACATCAATTTCACCATTCTTTTGCAAATCATGAGTAAAAAAGAATTTTGGTGAAATATGCTTCATTCTATCTCCTTTAATATATCCTCCCTTTAATTGCGCTATACAAGCAGCATTATCTTCATATAATATAGTTGGAGGATTTTCAAAAGATAACCCACAATTCTTCTGGATGTAATGGGTCATTGATCTTAACCAAATACATTCTCGATTGGTCTCGTGAATTGCTATAATTTCAGCATGATTCGAAGATGTGGCAGCTACTGATTGTTTCGTGGATCGCCATGAAATAGCTGTGTTACCATATGTAAATAAATATCCAGTTTGAGACCTTACTTTATGCGGGTCGGATAAATATCCAGCATCAGCATAACCAAGTAATTCATGTCGAGAATCATATGGATAAAATAATCCAAGATCAATTGTTCCTTGGAGATAACGAAAAATATGTTTGATACCATTCCAATGTCGTTTTGTAGGAGAGGAACTGAATCTTGCTAATAAATTTACCGCAAATGATATATCTGGTCTTGTACAATTAGCAAGATACATTAGTGCACCAATTGTACTAAGATATAATACTTCAGGACCAAGAATTTTTTAATTATTCTCTTTCGGTCTAAAGGGGTCCTTAATAGGATCGAGTGACCGAACGACCATTGGGGTACTCAATGGATGTGTCTTGTCTATATAAAACCGCTTTAATACCTTCTGAGTATACGCAGTTTGATGAACGAAAATCCCATTTTGCAAATGTTCAATTTGCAAACCAAGGCAAAATATCGTCTTTCCAAAATCTTTGATCTCAAATTCTTTCTTTAAATATTCAACTGCCATTTGGATCTCTTCAGGAATTCCAATTAAATTGAGATCATTAACATATATGGCAATGATTACAAATTTTGACCCATTTTTCTTTATAAAAACACATGGATATATCGGGTCATTCATATAACCTTCTTTGGTTAAACATTCAGTAAGACGGTTATACCACATACGTCCAGATTGCTTTAATCCATACAAAGACCTTTGTAATTTAATAGAATAATTTTCTTTTGGATTGGATTTATATGCTTCAGGCATACTAAATCCTTTAGGGATTTTCATATAGATATCATTTTCTAATGTGCCATACAAATAAGCAGTGACTACGTCCATCAGGCGCATATCAAGTTTTTCATGCACTGCTAAACTGACAAGATATCTAAATGTAATTCCATCCATTACAAGTGAATATGTTTCATCATAATCAAATCCAGGTCTTCGTGAAAATCCTTGGGCTACAAATCGTGTTTTATATCTCACAATTTCATTGTTTTCATTTCTTTTCCGCACGAATACCCATTTAAATCCAACTGGCTTTACACCTTCTGGTGTTTGGACTACATGTTCAAATACTTTTCGTTTTGCCAGTGAATCCAATTCAGATTGGATCGCATCTTTCCATTTTGGCCAATCATTTCTTTTCCGACATTCATCAACCGATCTAGGTTCATGATCCTCGTCTTCTTCCATAATATCAAGTGCCACATTATATGCAAAAGCATTATCAATAATTAGTTCTCTTCGATTCCAACATTTTTCTGTAGTGACAAAATTTATTGAAATTTCTATAATATCATTCTCTTCAGGAGTTACCTTTTCAGGAGTAGACTCTTCAGGAGCAACCTCTTCAGAAGGTTGAATTTTGTCATTAACAATATTTTGGAGTTCTTGACTCTCGTTTAATCCTCTTTCTTTCGAGGATTTTTATCTTTGGAACCGGGAGGTCTACCACGCTTTAGGCGTGCTTGAGACTCATTAGCACTTGTAATTTTTCCTTCATGGATATCAATTTTAGCCGGAGTATTTTTAGCAATAATATGTGATTTAGTAACTCTTCTGGAGTCAGTAAATGCATCCAGTAGATGATTTGCAATTCTTTACAAATGTATAATCTTTTGAACTTCCAGTTCACATTCTTTTGTACGAGGATCAAGGAAATCAAGTGATATTTTCCATTTAATTTCCTTTTTCGGTTGAACTTTATCTCCCCATAATGTCGAGAAATGTGATTCGTCAAAATGACAATCAGCAAATCTCGCAGTAAATAAATCACCTGTTAATGGCTCAATATATTTAATTATAGAAGGTGATTCATACCCGACATATATCCCCAATCTTCGTTGGGAGCCCAATTTAGTAAGTTGTAGTGGTGCAATTGGGACATAAACTGCACAACCAAAAATTCTCAAATGAGAAATATTGGGCTCATAGCCAAAAGCTAATTGTATGGGGGAGTAATTATGATAACTTGTCGGCCTAATTCTCACAAGTGTTGCTAGTATGCCCCCAAGCAGACAAAGGAAGTTTAGACCTCATAAGTAACGGTCTAGCAATTAATTGCAACCGTTTTATAAATGATTCAGCTAGACCATTTTGTGTATGAACATAAGCTACGGGATGTTCAACACTTATTCCAATCGACATGCAATAATCATCAAAAGCATGCGATGAATATTCACCAGTATTATCTAGACCTATTTTCTTAATTTGGTGATCTGAAAATTGTGCTCGTAGTTTAATTATCTGAGCAAGTAATTTCGCAAACGCCAAGTTGCGAGTAGATAATAAACTTACATATGACCATCTTGTTGATGCGTCGATCAACACCATAAAATATCTAAATGGTCCACATGGTGGATCTACAGGCCCACATATATCACCATGAATTCGTTCTAGAAATGTAGGGGATTCAGTCCCCACTTTCATTGGTGACGGTCTAATTATCAACTTTCCTTGGGAACAAGCACCACAAGAGAATTCATTAGAGTTTAAAACTCTTTGATTGTTCAATAAATGGCCATGTGAATTTTCAATTATCCGTCTCATCATTATAGAACTAGGATGTCCCAGACGGCCATGCCATATCATAAAATCTTTGGAATTTGTAGACTTCTGGTCTACTAGGTGATGACTTTCAATTGTACTTATTTTTGCATAGTATAAACCAGATGAATAAGATGGTGATTTTTCTAATACACATTTTCTTCCAGAAATGGTATTTGTAATTAATAAAAATTCACCATTCATTTCATGCATAGTCTCGATATGATATCCATTTCGGCAAATATCTTTAAAACTCAGCAAATTTCTTCGAAACTTTGTAGATATTAGTGCATTGTTTATAACAATTTTGGTTCCTTCAGGGAGAAATATACTAGCTCTTCCGGAGCCTTCAATCAGTTTAGCACTACCACTAATTGTATTAATATTAGTTTTTCCCATCTTCAGGTAGGAAAAATACTTCTTATATTTAAGAATAGTGTGAGTAGTAGCACTATCAATAAGGCAAATAGCATCACCATTGATTGATCTCATGTATTTGACATTCATTTCTTCTTCGGGAAGATAAACATCCATTTCTTCTTCAGGAAGAAAGGTATCAATTTCTTCGTCAAGAAGAAATATATCAAATTTCTTCACCAGGAAGAAAGGTATCAAATTTCTTCGCCTGGAAGAAAGGTATCAAATTTCTTCGTAAGGAAGAAAGGTATCAAATTTTCTTCGTCAGGAAGAAAGGCATCAAGTTTTCTTCTTCAGGAAGAAAAGTGTCAAATTTCTTTGTCAAGAAGAATATGACAAAATATAAATAAACTTTAATAAATAAACATTAATCAATAAATTAACATAAATAAACTTCAAGAATAAAATATCAGTTTCTTCTTCAGGAAGAAATGTATCAGTTTCTTCGTCAGGAAGAAATGTATCAATTTTCTTCTTCAAGAAGAAATATGCCAATTTCTTCTTCAGGAAGAAATATATCAGTTTTCTTCTTCAAGAAGAAATATATCAATATTTATAAAGAAGTATAAATAAACTTCATAATAAAATTACATAAAAGACGCAAATAAAATTCTAAAGATACGAAAATTAGAACTATTAAAATAAAAATTACATAAACTTATTACACCTTGAAGGTGTATAAATATGATCATATTACACCTTTAGGGTATTCAAGTAAATATGATCAAAATTGCACCTTCAGGGTGAGAAATCTGATCAATGAAATTTGTTTCGACACCTTGGTCGTTCTTTTTCAATGATGCTAATAAAATGATCTATCGTACAACAGATACGAGATCAATGGCCTTCTATACCACACTAGGGGTATTTATTTTTGCCATTTCTTTATCATCACCTCTTTTGGAGGTTATTTCATTTCTTGTCACGGTAATATGTAATCATTATAAGGCAATTTATGCCATGACCGGATTTTTGGAATTACAACTAACTTCAGGTGGTTGAATATTTTTCAATATTCGTGATAAGTGGTTATCAAAAAGCATAACTTTACGGTTAAAATAATTAATTGAAAAAGGAAGAAATATTACCACGTGAATTTATCAAAAACGCAAATCTCATTATCTTACCAAAGATATATAACCACCAATTGTTTCAAAATCTAGATTTGAATCTGATTTGCTCCAGTGGCAGAGTCTCGTGCAAATATATGTAACCAGCAAAGCTTTAACGTCCAGATTTGAATCTGATTTGCTCTAGTGGTAGAGTCTCGTGCTGATAACGTGCTGTAAAACTACTACTTCTATGCAATACAACTAAATAACAGTACAGAAGGAAATTACAATAAAGAGAAATACGCAAAAGAAGTAGGTGGAATTATGGCTCTTTATTGATAGCTACAGAGATTCTCTGTGATTACAAGTTGACAGAGTTCCTACAGGATTTCTAATTAAAATGAATTATAATAGCTTCTATTTATAGATGGAACCAGGTAGCTAAACCAGGTAGCTGAATCAGGTAGCAAAACCAGGTAGCTGAATTGTTTATTGATTTAGTATTTCAAGATGATAACTGATAGTTATCCATTAGTCTAGAAGTTTGATATTCATTAAATCTATACATTTACAAAGGGGATGAATCCAGAGGAGATATACATGAACCCATTTAATGGATAATGAACATCCACATTTAATATTTTCATAACAAATACTAATAAGTAGTTGTATATATTTATATATTTTTGTTATTTTTATAATGTTAGATCTAGAAATTTAATTGTTAACTACATTTATATAATTGCACAAAAAAATTTATTCTTAAGTCAAACCCCCAAAAAAAATTTATTCTTAAGCCAAAACCCCCTAAAAGGTTTTCCTTGTTTTGCCGAGATGAGATCCTCTGTTCGAGATTATCTTGTCTTATCATATCTAAGATATCCTCTGTCCAAGATTATCCTGTCTTATCATGTCCAAAATTAAAACTATATCGTAGGGTTCACTCATTTCTTAGTTAGGATATAATAATTGTAAAGTGATTTTAGTGATATTTATGCTTTTAGTCCCTAATTTAGTTAGACTATGTCGTTTTGAACATTGAACAGAATAGGACACGATAATCTTGGATAGAGACTGCCACTCCCTTCATGCAAGAGTTGTTGACTTTGTTTGCAATTTCCCAAACCCACGAGTCCAATACATCAGTAGGCCCACTATCGCATCCAAATCCAACTAAATTTTGTCCTTTATGCCAAAATGAATATCTGAAATTGGACTTATATGCTAAGCTCCTACTTATATCTTAGTTAAACTTCTCTTACACATTCAATATGGAACTGGGGCCTTAGCCTCCTCGCAAGGCTAACACCAAGTTCCAAGCACGGGTTTTGACACTTCTTCAATGAGGTTTGACCCATATTTATTATACCACTCTGTCACTCTGTAACTCAAACCCCAATAGACCAATGCTACTAGATTTTGTGTCGCACCTAAATCTAAATTTAATTTCAAGGATTAGACTTGTAGATTCCATGTTTTGCTCTTTTAACCATAGAATGAGATGAATACTATACCAAATTAGAATAATGAAAAGAGTTAGGATCTTCACATACTAAATGGTTGTCAACAACGGAATGAGATGTTAAAGTGGTCACAACATGTACTTGCGATGAGAAATCGATGTCAACATTGTTGGAAGTGTGGAAAAGAGTAGGATTAGAAGGTGATTCAGGTGACCCATCTAAGCAGATAAGTTCTGATACAAATGATAATACGGTTGATACATGGGATAGTAACGGAAAAGGCGATAAATCCATGAGAGTGAATAGAGACGTTAAAGTCATTAAATCAGAAAGTGGAGTATCAAGAAAATATGTTATGCAACTATTAGAATGTGACATGGACTCTTTTGTATTGTACGTAAATGTAGTCTCATCAAACATAACATGTCTTAATGAAAATATTTTGTGAGACTTTGGATCGAAGAATTGGTAATCTTTATGCTTATCACTATAATCTGCAAACACACAAGGAATTGTTTTAGGATTATTCTTGGTGTCCCATGGGTAACATCTTGTCCCAAACACACGTGAAATAGAGTAAGTAGGATGAGTATCATATAAATGAAATACGGAGAATTAAAAGTAAAAGAAGGAGAAGGAAAATGATTGATTAAAAATGATGTTGTAGTAAAAGCCTCAATCCTTAGAAAATTAGGTACTCCACTCTGAAAAATCATGATCATCCTAAGTTTTATGATAGTACGACGACGACTTTCAACAATACATGTTTACTCTGGTGTGTGAGGACAAGAAAGCTGATGAATAGTTCTATGCTACTGAAAGTGTAAGGAAAGTATGTTATTTAAAAACTCACCGCCACCATTAGAGTGAAAATTTTTAATGTGTTCATCAAATTAACGCTGCATATAGTTTTCAAAAGCTAAGTAAACAATAATAAACTAAAATTTAGTACGGAGAGGAATTAACCAAATATAATGAGTGTAATCATCCACAAAACAAGCATAGTATCAAAATTTTCTATGAGAAATAATAGGGGTTGATCCCCAGATATCACAATGATTTTTTTCAAAAATACCATTACTAGAAGAGTCAGATGAACTAACAGGTAATTTGCTAAGTTTACCTATGATGTTCTTGTTGCTATTGCTGATCTACATCAGGCTCTTTTGGTTGTGCTGATTGCTCAAACTCTTTAACTTCATGCTTATGTATATTCTTCAAGTGCTTAGCTAACTTGTGGTTACAGTATATTTCTATGACTTTGTAATAGTACATCATTATAGCACCTGGATGACCTAGTTTCTCGACTATCTTATTCACATCATGTAATGAAAAATACTCTTTATAACAAAGGTCAATATGATCTACTTCACCCCCTCATAACTCTTATACTTATTCCATGTCATTTTCCCACCATGATGCAATTTAAGAGTAAACGACATACCTCCAAGTTCTACATTTTTTAACAAAAAAGTTTTCTAACAATGAGCATGTGTTTATATATTCACAATAGATAAGCAAACAAAAATTTTCAACAAAAAAACTAATGATAGACAACATTGTATGACCACATATATATCAATATAGCGACATAGTTAGGACAACATTACTATTTATACAAACTTAAACTAAATTAATGCTCTTAAAAAGTCACTTTTTAACATAAGTAACGTCTTTATATTGCATAATATACGAGAATGAAAACAAAATCAAATAGTATTATATGTTTACTGTATAACATGTATGGATCCAAATATTCTCCCGTCTTTCTTATTAACCAATCTGGATCCATCTTCGTTTGCTTCAATTTCAACTTCAAACCAAATCTTCGAATCACAAAATGATGGAATTGAAAATCAAGATTGAATTTCGATTGGAGTTTTTTTCGCTTTAGGGATTTGATAGCTTTTTTGTTTTAGGGATAAAGAAAGAACATGTGTCTGAATAGTTTAATATTTTGGGATTGCTAAAAAACATTAAACAAAAAAGTCCTGAGATTACCATATGCATGTCATGTAGAGGTAAAAGCCAATTAGGTTTAACGTCTGAAACTAACACAATGAACTTTAATGATTCACTTTTAATAGTATAGCGACCTTATTTGGAAAAAGGGTATATTGATGCACAGTGACACTTTTAAAAAGTATAGTGACACTTTTTGTAGTTTACTCATTTTCTTATACACTTGAATAAAACTTGAAAAGCCGTGCAGTTTTCTTCTTTATCATATCAGATTAGGCAACTTTGTACTATTACATTTTGAAAACCCGTATAGGAAAGAACTCAACAATATCATTTCTGAAGTTAAATTGACAGATATCCAAATCTAATCACCTAAAATGGAACAGGTTGAAGATATGATTAGGCCAGGTAATGGAACTAATTTTCTTTTTTTAAAAAATTCAGACATTTTTTTAATATCCAATTTCTTACAACTATCTAAGCCTTTATAAGAATTTATTTTTATGCATTATGGTTTCCATATTATCCAATAAACTATTCAAATTCTACGAAATTTATACTTTTTACGAGTATCACTATTTTTCAATATCTATCCAATGTTGAAAGAACAACTAACAAGATTAAGGGCTTGTTTAATAAAATTAAAATATGAATTCTGAAGTATGAAATCTAAAATAAATTAAGTGTATGAATTTTAAACTATCAAACAATTAGTTTTAAATGTTTGAATTTTAATGTTGAAATAATTAAACTTGTTTTACAAACATATTGATATAATAGCTTAATGATTCAAATAGTATAATTTTGTCTTTTAATTATTTATTTTCTCAATAAATGTGCAATATATTATTTTTTAAACAACTAATCAAATCTATTATAAAAAAAATATTTTTCTAACAAATTAAAATTACAAAATTTAATAATTTTGACAATAAAAATATTATCATAGAAATGCATATATTTGTAACCTCTTCATATTAATGGCCTTTCACTATATTATATATAATATTTTAAAATTTTTAAAAATAAAAATTTTAATTTACCAAAACTTTATTTTTAAAAAACAAAGAAGGTAGAAAAGATTAATCATATTCTAAAATATAAAAAAATCTTTATAGAATCAAATATATTGAATAAAAATATTAAAATATAGAATAAATTTATATTAAATAAAAATATTAGAATATAAATTTTTAAGATATGATTATGACTAACAAGAACATGTTTTAATATTTTTCAAATTTAATATATAACTAGTATAATTTCTATTATAATTTACTACTATTATAAGAGTTCAAATATAATAATTAAAGTCCATAAATAACTTAACATAGAAATCAAAGTATATTCTAAATTATATTTTGTCTTATATTAATTGGACTATATAAGCAGGAATATAATAGTAAGAAGACAATAAATAAACATTAATACTATCTTATTGTAATTGATGTTATTAAAATTCATAACAATAACAAATAAATAACTAAGTAAATAAAATAAATATATTATAATTTATAAATAATATTATGAGTATATGTATGTACTTAGTACATTAACTAAGTACATAAGTATTTTTATAGGTTGTAAGCAAATAATACTATGAATCTATTGATAGTTTATAAGTGAATAATATTTTAAATATAAGTAATTAGTATATTAACTAAGTTTTTTTTTCAACTCATGCACACTTACATCACATGGACTTTATGATTTAAAATGTGAATATATATATATATATATATATATATATATACACAATGATATTCTTTGTTTACTTGATTTCGTTCAACGTATGAATTTCAATTTAAGTTGGAAAAAACTAAGTATTACAAACCGCAGGCTACACGTTAGCACACACAGGCACTCGTCGACTACACGACGATGCCTTTGTGCTTTCTTTTTTTTTTTTTTAAATTAAAGTTTATCAGAATCATTCTAATAAATCCTTTGTTTGTCACCAATCATTGAGTATCATGTAATAATTATTTTAATATTTCACTCGTAATAATAATACGCCTAACCTATACCATATAATTAATTAAAACCTTTAAAACACTAAATTTGTCGTGAAAAAAAAATTGAATGACACCAAAATGATAAATCCCTCAGCTCCATTCCACCATAACATTGTCATAAAAAGGGAGATGAGATATGTTGTTTCACTATTTAGGATTAAAACTCTGTCATAGTACATCATTATAGCACCTGGATGACCTAGTTTCTCGACTATCTTATTCACATCATGTAGTGAAAAATACTCTTTATAACAAAGGTCAATATAATCTACTTCACCCCCTCATAACTCTTATACTTATTCCCTGTCATTTTTCCACCATGATGCAATTTAAGAGTAAATGACATACCTCCAAGTTCTACATTTTTTAACAAAAAAAGTTTTCTCACAATGAGCATGTGTTTATATATTCACAATAGATAAGCAAACAAAAATTTACAACAAAAATACTAATGATAGACAACATTGTATGACCACATATATATTGATGCACAGTGACACTTTTAAAAAGTATAGTGACTCTTTTTGTAGTTTACTCATTTTCTTATACACTTGAATAAAACTTGAAAAGCCGTGCAGTTTTCTTCTTTATCATATCAGATTAGGCAAATTTGTACTATTACATTTTGAAAACTCGTATAGGAAAGATCTCAACAATATCATTTTTGAAGTTAAATTGACAGATATTGATACGAATGGTCTTGGATTGAAGTCCTCAACCACACGAATTCCACAACCTTTGGACCGTTGCTGCACCAAAATTCACGAACAAGACAACACACAAACTTGGCGGAAAGGAATTCAAAGGGAAAAACGCAAAAGATGAAGTAAATCAACCCCACGTTTTTAATACAAATGGACTCGACTCAACTCATGAAAATTCATGCAATTGAACTTTGTCAATTTGGCGAGTTCTCGAAATCAAGAACAATGGTGAAGTCACCTAAAGGTCACGCTAAAGGCAAAGCTTCTACAATGGTGAATTAAATAATTCAACAAGGTTTTGACAACACAAAGTGTTAATCTTAATTTCAGCAAAGCTAAAACTTTCATTCATTAATCTTATGTTAAAAACGTTTACAAAGCTTCTCTTTATATAGAGAATGGTTTCAGCTTTACCAAAAGAAAAAGGAAATAAAACCCTAAAAGTTGCAAAGTACAACTTGCCTTCTAACTTTCCAAATTGTAATTGGAAACTAACAAACTAGTTTCCTAAACTTAAAAGGAAACAAGAACCGATTTGTCCTTCTAGAAGGGCAAGGACAAGCTCCTAAAATGTAGGAACTCTACTTTCCTAACAACTCCTAAAAAGTAGGAGATTACTTTCCTAATCAGTATGCATGGCAATTGGACAAGTAATGGACTTATTAAACAACGAAATTAAAGCCCAATTAATTAATGTTAATGGACTTATTATTACAACTTAAAATAAATCCTAAAATTAAACAATGGCGTGATCCAAAGTTGGCAAAGCCCAAGCACGCCATCTTGGTCTTCAATATAGTCCATGAAATTTGAGATGGAAATCTGCCAGAATCCCGTCACTCATTTTGGCAGCCATATTCCACGATGATACCATCAGAATCTTGGAAAACATAAAACATGAAAGTTGTAGCTTTATCTCTTATCGTTCCAGGGCTTCTTGAATCATGCAATTCCAAGTTATATCGAAAGAGTTATGTCCAGAATACCAAAACATGACAGAAACTTTCAGGATGACCAAGTGACTTTAACACCACGAACATGGACACGGCTCATTCTCATCATTCCCTCCCTCCTCGAAAGGATTCGTCCTCGAATCTTAGAAGTTGAGTTCCTGGATCAAACACCAAAATCACGAACTTCACAAGAATCAAGTTGTTTCGGAATGCAACACCTCGCGAGCAATCACGCTTTATTTCCCCAAAGAACAAAAGAAATCTATTAGTCCAAAGAACAAAGTTATGAATAATAAACATAAATTTATATGGACGAATATATGTTCTTATATAAGAGGAAGTTGCATCAATGTCAAAATAATTCACAAGTGTGGATAGTGCATGTAATGTATCATAATAGCTATCCCTAAATGCACCTTGACAAAATTGGAAATCACATGGACGAACTAATACCTTGAAAAACATGCGAAAGTTATCAAATATGAGAGTATAATTCCAAAGACTATAATGTAAACAATCTATGTAAACAGAAAATTTTACCTCTCGGAATTCAAAAGAAATTTGGAACTTAGATAACCTACCAATCAAGTGCGGAATTATCCAAGGACTTCTTTGAACTTGATGGATGTGATCAAAATCACGTTTTAAAGAATCAAAAGAACCAATAATCCAGCAAGTAGAGTCAATATAGTTAACACTTGAATGATTGCATACAAAGGTTTGATGTAGTTCGAAAATATAATCATTAAGCTCAAACTATAATTCATGTATTAGATAAGCAACATAACACACTATCATGCTATACATAAATTCATTCAATTCAAAATATATTGATGTAACTATTGAAGAATTATGTAAATCGATTTGCTTATCAAAACAGAAGGTGTTAGACTCTAAAACACACTTAACAAAATTCCAAACTATTTGTGTTAAAGTATAGGGAAGCTTTTGAAATTGACTAAAAACAGTTTGAAAACTTTGAAACTCAACCGAATTGATAATAACAAAGTTCTTAACATTTTTAAGATCAAAATCAAGTGAAAACTTACCTAACTTACCTTGCTTACCTTGTGGAAAACAAGCTAAGGCAGATTGGATCCCTTCCAATTGATAATGAGTTGTTTGCAACTCCATTAGTTGTCTAGGAACTCCATAAACCTGCAAAACAAAAGAACTAGGCAGCAAACAATTCAAATGGTGATCACTATTATCAAGTAAGTACATTGTTTGCCTAGCTACTAATGCTTTCTTAAACTCACTAGAAGAAGCAAAATTACAAGATTTGATAACACTTAAATCTCGGCTATTACAAGATGCACTAGCTATTACATTGCTCTTCTCTTGAACTTTCTTCTCTTTCTCTTTTTCATCTCTCATTTGAGCACAAGATGTAGCAATGCTTGCTTGATCTTCAGAAATTTCACAAGGCTTTAAAGAACATAGATTATACTTTTTACCATTATGCCTAAATGAATAGCAATTCTTGAGATCATTATAAACGCCATTGCAAGCAAGTTTCCACGGTTTTCCCAATAAAAGATGGGCTGTTTGCATAGGGAATATGTCACATAGTACCTCAGCTTCGTATTTCCCTATTAAGAATGCAACCTTGACTTGCATTGACACCCATACTTCACCACAACTATCACTCCATTTCAGCAAGTAAGGATTTGGATGTGGAGTGGTGTGCATACTCAATCTTTCTACAATTAGCTCACTAGCAAAGTTAGAGCTTCTTTCACAATCAATCTCCATGGCACACACTTTATCTTGGATTTTGCACCTTGTTTGAAACACCTTTTCACATGACGTAGAAGGGCTTTTAGCTTGGTATACTTGTTTATCACTTTTTGATTCCTCCATTTTGTACCTGCAAATTAGTAAAGAAAAACGCAAGAATATAGAGAAAATCCTCACGGGTTCCTCACTTTAGGATAGTAGGTACTCTCCACTCTATTTATGTAGTGTTCTCTCTTGTTTATCCTATCTAATACTCTCAAATGGTGAATTGTTTGGGACTAATAAGACTTACCAAGTCCTATGATTAAGATAACAAGTCTCAATCAACAAGTTTCACACAATAAACTTTCACAAGCAAATCAAGAGAATTTTCAAAGAAAAACACGTCACAAGAAGTTTAAGAACACGTGTGGGTCAAAACTGATTTATCTTCAGAAACTATGAAATTCAGAAACTAGATTTCAAGACGAAGAGAATGCAATTTGAATCACTTGATTCCGAGTTGTATTGATCAAGATATGGCACTTTGAATATAAGGTGATTTCAAGAACAAACAAGAACGAAATTTAGTTCTTTTCTTGGGCTGTTTTTTTTTTTTTTTAAATGGTCCGATTTTTATTTTTTTTTTTGTAATTGGGCCTTCTTTTTTTTTTTTTATGCAAGGCCTTTTTTTTTTTTATATTCGGACAAGAACCTTGGATTTCACAAAGTTTAAGGTTCTTAAGACAAGATCCTAGGATTTAAGGTTGTTTGTCTTATGTTGCTCAAACAAACCTAGGATGTTTTTAAGGTTGTCTTAACCTTATTTTTCCTCAAAATTTTCAGCCAACAAGAATTAACAATAGCTCACCAAATATCAAGAATTTAAAGATGCCACTTTGACAAGATAATCAAGATTAAAGACAAGGAACAAGAATCTAACTCAAGAATCCAATTTTGACCACTTCAGATTTTCAAGAAAATCAAGAAGTTCAAGAAAGTTATCAAGAACTTATCTTTTTCGAGTGGAACAAAAGTTTGATCAAAATGCAAGATATGGTAGACAATATAAAGAATCTAACACAAAAGAAAGAATGAAATTCGGATAAGAAACAAGGAAGTTAGGAAATTTCTACCAAGAAACCCTAGTTTGAAACCCTAGTTTGACACAATTTCCTAACAATTTTTTGACGTGTAAAACAGCAAGGACAACACAAGGAATTCAACACTATGATGATAACAAAACAATGCTGAATCAACAACAAGAAAAGACGCAAAAAACAGCAGCAAGATGACACAAAACAAGACAAAATTCGGCCAAAACAAGAAAGCTAACCCTAATTCGTTTTGACGAAAAAAATTCAGCAAGACTCTAATGATTTTATGGACGAAATTTGGGCTGAATTTAGAGCATGGAAGACACGAATTTACTGCAGCAATAAGACACTAAAACAGCAGCAAATAGGACGAAACAAAACAGCAAGAAATCGAATCACAAAACGCGAAAATCGAAAGCAAAGTTAACACGGTTTTTGGGCAGATTTTGCATGCGATTTGAGGACAGAATATTGACGACTTTTGGACTGAATTAAGACACCAATTTACTGCAGAAAATTGACTCAATGAACAGCAAGAAGAACGTCAAGGACAGCAGCAAAACCGACGCACAAAAACAGCAAGAACGACAACAAGAAAACAAAGAAAACCGAGAAGAGAACAAAGATGCAAAACCTGAATTTTTGAGACAACAACCTAGGCTCTGATACCAATTGATACGAATGGTCTTGGATTGAAGTCCTCAACCACACGAATTCCACAACCTTTGGACCGTTGCTGCACCAAAATTCACGAACAAGACAACACACAAACTTGGCGGAAAGGAATTCAAAGGGAAAAACGCAAAAGATGAAGTAAATCAACCCCACGTTTTTAATACAAATGGACTCGACTCAACTCATGAAAATTCATGCAATTGAACTTTGTCAATTTGGCGAGTTCTCGAAATCAAGAACAATGGTGAAGTCACCTAAAGGTCACGCTAAAGGCAAAGCTTCTACAATGGTGAATTAAATAATTCAACAAGGTTTTGACAACACAAAGTGTTAATCTTAATTTCAGCAAAGCTAAAACTTTCATTCATTAATCTTATGTTAAAAACGTTTACAAAGCTTCTCTTTATATAGAGAATGGTTTCAGCTTTACCAAAAGAAAAAGGAAATAAAACCCTAAAAGTTGCAAAGTACAACTTGACTTCTAACTTTCCAAATTGTAATTGGAAACTAACAAACTAGTTTCCTAAACTTAAAAGGAAACAAGAACCGATTTGTCCTTCTAGAAGGGCAAGGACAAGCTCCTAAAATGTAGGAACTCTACTTTCCTAAAAACTCCTAAAAAGTAGGAGATTACTTTCCTAATCACTATGCATGGCAATTGGACAAGTAATGGACTTATTAAACAACGAAATTAAAGCCCAATTAATTAATGTTAATGGACTTATTATTACAACTTAAAATAAATCCTAAAATTAAACAATGGCGTGATCCAAAGTTGGCAAAGCCCAAGCACGCCATCTTGGTCTTCAATATAGTCCATGAAATTTGAGATGGAAATCTGCCAGAATCCCGTCACTCATTTTGGCAGCCATATTCCACGATGATACCATCAGAATCTTGGAAAACATAAAACATGAAAGTTGTAGCTTTATCTCTTATCGTTCCAGGGCTTCTTGAATCATGCAATTCCAAGTTATATCGAAAGAGTTATGTCCAGAATACCAAAACGTGACAGAAACTTTCAGGATGACCAAGTGACTTTAACACCACGAACATGGACACGGCTCATTCTCATCAGATATCCAAATCTAATCACCTAAAATGGAAGGTTGCAGATATGATTAGGCCATGTAATGAAACTAATTTTCTTTTTCTAAAAAATTCGGACATTTTTTTAATATCCAATTTCTTACAACTATATAAACCTTTATAAGAATTTATTTTTATTCATTATGGTTTCCGGATTATCCAATAAACTATTAAAATTCTACGAAATTTATACTTTTTACGAGTATCACTATTTTTCAATATCTATCCAATGTTGAAAGAACAACTAACAAGATTAAGGGCTTGTTTAATAAAATTAAAATATGAATTCTGAAGTATGAAATCTAAAATAAATTAAGTGTATGAATTTTAAACTACCAAACAATTAGTTTTAAATGTTTGAATTTTAATGTTGAAATAATTAAACTTGTTTTACAAACATATTGATATAATAGCTTAATGATTCAAATAGTATAATTTTGTCTTTTAATTATTCATTTTCTCAATAAATGTGCAATATATTATTTTTTAAACAACTAATCAAATCTATTATAAAGAAATATTTTTCTAACAAATTAAAATTACAAAATTTAATAATTTTGAGAATACAAATATTATCATAGAAATGCATATATTTGTAACCTCTTCATATTAATGGCGTTTCACTATATTATATATAATATTTTACAATTTTTAAAAATATAATTCTTAATTTACCAAAACTTTATTTTTAAAAAACAAAGAAGGTAGAAAAGATTAATCTTATTCTAAAATATAAAAAAAATCTTTATAGAATCAAATATATTGAATAAAAATATTAAAATATAGAAAAAAATTTATTAAATAAAAATATTAGAATATAAAATTTTAAGATATGATTATGACTAACAAGAACATGTTTTAATATTTTTCAAATTTAATATATAACTAGTATAATTTCTATTATAATTTACTACTATTATTAAAGTTAAAATATAATAATTAAAGTCCATAAATAACTTAACATAGATATCAAAGTATATTCTAAATTATATTTTGTCTTATAGTAATTGGACTATATAAGCAGGAATATAATAGTAAGAAGACAATAAATAAACACTAATACTACCTTATTGTAATTGATGTTATTAAAATTAATAACAATAACAAATAAATAACTAAGTAAATAAAATAAATATATTATAATTTATAAATAACATTATGAGTATATATATGTACTTAGTACATTAACTAAGTACATAAGTATTTTTATAGGTTATAAGTAAATAATACTATGAATCTATTCATAGTTTATAAGTGAATAATATTTTAAATATAAGTAATTATTATATTAACTAAGTTTTTTTTTTCAACTCATGCACACTTACATCACATGGAATTTATGATTTAAAATGTGAATATATATATATATATATATATATATATATCTACGATGATATTCTTTGTTTACTTGATTTCGTTCAACGTATGAATTTCACTTTAAGTTGGAAAAAACTAAGTATCACAAACCGTAGGCTACACGTTAGCACACGCAGGCACTCGTCGACTACACGTCGATGCCTTTGTGCTTTCTTTTGTTTTTTAAAAAAAATTAAAGTTTATCAGAATCATTCTAATAAATCCTTTGTTAGTCACCAATCATTGAGTGCCATGTAATAATTTTTTTAATATTTCACTCGTAATAATAATATGCCTCACCTATACCATATAATTAATTAAAACCTTTAAAATACTAATTTTGTCGTGAAAAAAAAATTGAATGACACCAAAATGATAAATCCCTCAGCTCCATTCCACCATAACATTGTCATAAAAAGGGAGATGAGATATGTTGTTTCACTATTTAGGATTAAAACTTCGTCATACGGTTCACTCACATTTTGGTTAAACCTTATTAATTGTAAATTTGATTTTGATGATAGATAAAATAAAGACAACATAATCTTAGTCAAAAGACCTCATCTCAGAAAATGGTGGAACTAATAAAGGGATTTATAATCTTAGAGCAGTTTGATTTTTTTACTATAAGTTTAGAGTTTTAGTTAATTATATGGTATAATTGGGGTGTATTATTATTACGACGAAACATTAAAAAAAAGGCTTACATGACATTCAATAATTAGTGTCTGACAAAAGGGTTTATCAGGATGATATTGATAAACTTTACACTATATATAGTATAGGTAGGGTGTATTTTTATTAGAGTGAAACTTTAAAAAATGCTGACATGACACAAAATAATTGGTGCTTGATAAAGGGTTTATCAGGATGATCCAGATTAATGTTTTACTCTCTCTCTCTCATTCAATTTTTCATTTATAGCATAGTTAATAAGTTATTAGTTTATATTTTAATGTTAAAAAAATAACCAGTTTTGACAAATATTGTCAAAAGCGGTACAAATTGGAACCAGTTAACCGGTCAGTTGCATGCCCCTAGTAATAATATGATTTCAACGTAGAATGTAATTTACTTTTCATCTTTTTCTTTTTTGAATTTCACTTCTAATTATTTTCCTTTTTTTCTTGTGCCATATTTGTGTTTTTTTTTTACTGTTTTAGATTGAATGAGGAGTTATACCAATAATTTTATAATTTTAATTTGGGACATAATTTACCTTTCATTTTTTTTTTCTAAATTTCACTTCTATTTCCCTCCACCCTCCAAACCCCCCCCCCCCCCTCCCTTTTTTTCTTATCCTAATTTTGCTATTTTTACTATTTTAGATTGAATGAAGAGTTATACCAATAATATGATTACAATTTGGAATACAATTTACCTTTTATTTGTTTCTTTTCATAATTTTGTTTCTAATTCTTTTTCTTGTACATAATTTATTTTTCATTTTTTTCTGAATTTCACTTCTAAGTCTTTTCTTTTTTTTTTTTTTATATCCCAATTTTGCTATTTTTACTATTTTAGATTGAATGAAGAGTTATACCAATAATATGATTACAATTTGGAATAGAATTTACCTTTTATTTGTTTCTTTTCATAATTTTGTTTCTAATTCTTTTTCTTGTACATAATTTATTTTTCATTTTTTTCTTAATTTCACTTCTAAGTCTTTTCTTTTTTTTCTTTTCCTAATTTTGCTATTTTTACTATTTTAGATTGAATGAAGAGTTATACCAATAATATGATTACAATTTGGAATAGAATTTACCTTTTATTTGTTTCTTTTCATAATTTTGTTTCTAATTCTTTTTCTTGTACATAATTTATTTTTCATTTTTTTCTGAATTTCACTTCTAAGTTTTTTCTTTTTTTTTTATATCCCAATTTTGAATTTTTTTTTACTATTTTAATTGAACAAAGAGTCGTGCAAGTAATATGATTTCAATTTAGGATGTCATTCACTTTTCTTTTCTTTTGTCTTCTTCCTAAATTTCACTTCTATTCTTTTTCTTCTTTCTTATTATATTTTTGTTTGTTTACCATTTTAGATTGAAGGTAGAATTCTACCATTAATATGATTAATAATTTATTTATCTTTGTTTTATTGTTTTCCTGAATTTTATTTTTAATTCTTTTTAATTTTTTATTATCCATTTTTTTACTTGTTTATAACTGTAGAATTGACTATAGAACAATCAAAATTTTATTTTTCTATTCTCTGAACGTTTACTTATAGAAAAACTCTTGCTAAAAAAGGTTAGAAAAGTGTAAAGAGATAATAAAATCTCTTACTAATTACATAAATTAATTAAATTTTTTTCATACCCTTAGCCATAAATATCTTAAAATTATATCCTTTTTAATAACAAGAATGTGAAAGGTCCCCTTAACAAAAATTTTCCCTTGATATATTTTGCTAATAAAAATAATGTGCAAAGTTACTCTTCTAAATGTAACCAGCAAAATATGAAAGTGTAACAAAATCTTTTAATAATTTTATAAAATATTATAGTCATTTTGACGCCCTTACACCCTATTTAATAATTAGGGCGTGGGATGCATTCTTAATATTAATATTCTTTATATATACTAATCCTAATATGAATGTCTAGCACATCTCAAAACATATTAATTTTTGTTGTACATACTAATCCTAATATAAATGTCTAGCACATTTGAAAACATTAGCAGCTAAAAAATTGTCAGTTTCTTTTTTATTATTCCAAATAAATAGGTTCCATTAATTTATGAATCCGCTATGCCAAAACAAGTGTTAGAACATTAATTTAGAGTATAATGGAAATTCTAATTCATTGTTTTTGATAGTTTTAAATTTATAGAAACTATATTTTCCGGTTCATTTGTATGGTGTATAAGAAATCTATAGCATGAAATCACGACAACATCCAAATGTGGCCTTTGGAATTTTTTATTTATAGATTCAATGAACTCTCAACATACAAAATTCAGATTCGAATTTCATTGTGATGTCCTTACTTTTTTTTCTTTCATTTATATTGAAATCATTGAATTCGTTTGGTACTAATTCTTATCTCAAAAAAGTATTTCTTTTGTTTGATTTCTTACCTACACTTTATCGAAGAACCTTATTTGATTCTAAAAAAACTTCTAAAATTTGTTATAAGACTTTTACTGCAAATTAATCTATACAAGTTAATCCATATACAGATCTTTTACTACAAATTTTTATCCTTACATAGAGTACAATGGTTAGGAATAACAAATTTTAATTCATCAATCATGGAAATTATAACCGTTGATGTGAGTTACAATTCTTTACAATATTAAGAGTTATAACTAATTGTATGAATAAAGTTATCTTTTGGGGGAGACCCCTATGAAACGGTTTCATATATGCTACCTACATATCAATTCATCCAAAAATTAGTGCAACAATTATTAATTTTCAATTCAAAATATCAATCCAAAAATTAGCGTACCAAGTATAAAAGATTAGCATAACAAATTTTCACTTTAGTGTAAAAAATTATCAAATTTTCACTTTAACGTATCAATTCAATACCAAAAATTAGTATATCAAGTATAGAAAAAATATTGTATCAAATATAATATTAGCATATTAGCGTATACAAAAATTAATACATCAAATATAATATTAGCTAAAGCCAAAGTTAAGCGTACTCCGTCTCTCTCCCCTAGCTGGCTCCTCTCCCCCCTTTCTCCTCTAACAGCAGCGCCCCTCCCCCCCCCAACCCATTAAAACCCTAAGGGGAGGCGAAATCTTGTGTTTAATTCTTCTTTTGTCTCCTTTTTTGGAGTTTTGTCTCTTATTGTGGGAGTTTTTTTCTCTTTTTTGAGAGTATTTTGCTCCTTATTTGGAGTTTTTTAGTCTCCTTCTATAGGAGTTTGTCTCCTCTCTATTTTGAGAGAAATTGTCTTCATTGTTGGAGGTTTTTTTAATAAATTCGATCTTTTTTTTTTCTCTCCCATGTGCCCATATCCAAAAAATGACTCTTCATCTCCTAATGGGATGTGGTTGAAGATGAAGAAAAAAGAGGGAAGAGGAAAGAGATGAGATGAAGTGTTGTTTTCTCCATTTTTAGCAGATCTGTACGAATACAACTCTAGTTCCTGTTGGTTACACAAGGAAAATCTTGAGCTAGTGATACGGTGCAAATTTCCTATGACGAAATGTTAATTTTGGTTAATCTATTGTGATGTAAGATTCTACTTCAGTTTTAGCTTTTGCTTCTAGGTTGAAGAATCTATTTTTAGTTGAATTGAAATATTAACATGATAGATATGAGAACTTGTCATTAGCTATCCAAAATCTTGTGGTTTGTGGCTGGTTTATCTTTAGGCCAGTTGTCAAATGATTTGTAATGTATTGTATTGCTAGAGTTATTTCAGCACTAGTCAATTTATTTGTAATGCACATAGTCACAAGTTTGGAAAATTTTATTTTCCTATCTTGTTTATCGACTATTTGTGTAATTGTGCAATTTGATGTACAGCTATTTAGCTAAATTGTAACATCATTTCTTATGGAATGAAAATACCGCTTTTGACAAAAAAAAGTATAATATTAGCTTATCAAATATAATATTAGTGTACGTATCAAGGAGAGAAAAATTAGCGTATCAACTTCAACAAAATTAATTAGTATATCATGTGGAATATATAAATCCGTTTCACAATAGTTTTTGTAATAACTCTTTATTTAAATGGAAGTTACAACCGTATAGATAAAAATTACAACTCTTCACAAGAATTTTCATATATATTACAAATCTCTTAACAACAGTTAAGTACTAAGATATATATAAGTATATAACGGCACCAGCATAATATTGATGCATAACACTTAACAAATTCATATTTTAAGTAAGATTGTTTGGTTTGATCCTTCTGTCAATTCTCCTCAGCCGGCCCGCAGATTGATCAATCAGTAGGGTGCCCTCAGAACTCATTGGATCTCCATCTTTTCTGCATGTAATTGTCTTCCTACCTTCCAGTTCTCTGGTGTTATCCGAAGCCATTTCAACCCATTTTGTGCTTGTGAAGGATCGACAGGAGGTGCAAGGGCAAGCATAATTCAAGTGTTTTCAGGTAATGGTCCAGCTCCATCTCTACACTCCCTAAATCTTGTTGAATACGTGCAAGTTTTCCAGAAATTTTAGAATCGTCAATGGCTATACCCATTGAAAAATTGAGCTGTTTAAATTGCAGAATATATAAACAGTTACATTTTGGTGACATAGTTTATGATTTTAGAGATGAAAAGCATTTAGTATGAGGGTCAGTAATAAAGTGAGATATTTCAATTATTTTAAGCATTTCAGGAGAAGGGATAAGGATAAAAGAATTATTAAAAAAAAGTATGGAACAATTCTAGACTCCGTTTTCCTTTAAATACTTCTTGTTGGATATAAAAAATTGAAGTTCATATTTACAAATAAATAAGCTAAATACCAGGAACCCCCTTGTGGTTTGCCGAAAATCCCTATAACCCCCATGTTTTATAAAAACATACCGAGAACCCCTATGTGTTTTGGGGTGAAGTAGAAAGTGGATGGAAAACGGGTCTTCTAACGGAATCGTTTATGTTTCCCATTATACCCCGATATTAATAACTCTTTCTCTGTAATAAGCTAATTTTACAGCCAGTCAAAATCGATTTGGTCGTGAAAATATTTCTTCCATTCTGAAAAGCAAATCGAATCTCTCTTCCATTATGAAAAGCAAATCGAAGAAGAAGATCTGAATATCTCCAAAATGGAAATAGCATTGAAGCAGTAAGAATATTTTGAAGTAGTAAGAAGGAGAATTGAGGCAGTAAAAATAGCATCGAAGTAGATTTGAGAAACGAAGGAGATTTGACAAATTTTATAGCATCGAAGCAGTAAGAAGATTTTCAAGCAGTAAGAAGGAGATTTGAAGGAGATTTGAAGCAGTCAGAGTAGCATCGAAGGAGATTAGACAAACGAAGGAGATTTTGCAAGAAGTTATTAGCCCTAGCTTCAATGGCGAAAGAATCTACTGGTAAGTTACTAAACTAACACATCTAGTTATAATATTGTGATCTGTGCACTATTATGAGGTGTTTTGTGTAGGTTGAAACAATAATGTTGGCTGACTGTTGTAGATTAGTTTGAAGAGGACGGGGTAAGTTGAATTTTATGAACTTTGGTATACTTAAATTAAGATTTTAAGCTTTGGTGCATGATAATTGATAAATGATGTATTTATATTGTTTAATGTCAGGTCCAAGACACATACCTGCTTTATCAGACATTGATATTCACATGCATTTTGGTGGTCGTTTTATTGAGAAACCAACTTTAATATACAATGGTGATAAAGTTGGGATATTTAAGAAGTATAATATAGATTATTTGTCAGTGCAAAAGTTAAATGAAATGTATAATATGATTGATTCTAGTGCACTTAACATTAAGATATATTATCAAGTACCATGTTGTGCATTAGATGTTGGAGTTGTTCGAATAGAAAATGATGTGGATATAGAGTTGCTAATTAGTGGCTATGAGGGATTGAAAGAAATGCACTTATATGTTGAAAAGGGTGAAATGCCACTAATGATTGTATCCCCTAAAGGAAAAATTTTGTATGAAATGACTGTTAGTGAAGGTTTTCTAGCATTGACTTATCATGGAGAGGATAAAGATAAAAACAATGAAGAAGGTGAGGGTAGTGGTGGGCCACAGGGTGAAAATGATAATATTGAGGATGGTAAGAATAGAAGTAAAACTAAATCATCTAGAAAACTGAAGGATAGAAAACTGAAAGAAGGAGCAAGAAAAGAAAGACCACAAAAAAGACAACTGAGAAGTACTAAGGTTGAGAGAAGACAAACAAGAAGTGAGGTTGAGAAAAGTACTGACTATCCAGGGAATATAGGGCTGAATGAAATAGCTAATGGGTCTGTGGTTAATTGCTCAGGTAGGGAAAGGGCAGGGATTGTGGTTTAAAAAACAGCTAGAAAATCTGTACAGCTTAAGGCGTCAATAGGGAATCCATCAAAGCAGCTTCCACTCCTATCAGCAAAGCAAAAAGATCAATCTAAGGAACGTAAGCAGCCCTAAGAACAGCCCTCAAAACTCTCACATGAGCAGTCCCAAGAGCAGTCTTCAAAACTACCACAGGAGCAACGTGAGCAGCCTCATGATCAGCCTTCAAAACTGCCACAAGAGCAATCTGAGCAGCCTCAAAATCAGCCTTCAAAACTGCCACATCAGCAACCTGAGCAACCTGAATATCAGCCTCTTGAGCAACCTGAAGTTCAACCTCCTGAGCAGCCTCAAGATCAGCCTCTTGAGCAACCTGAAGATCAGCCTCCTGAGCAGCCTCAAGATCAGCCTTCAAAACAGCCACAAGAGCAACCTGAAAACCATCCTTCTGAGCAACCAGATCAGTCTCAGGCTTCAAGTGATCCAGATTGGCTTTATGAAGGATTAGAGGGTTTAGAAGATGATATTTTTAGTGATGTCAGAAATCAGCAACACCATGAGCCAACTGATGAAACTGGAAGAAATATACCAAGCAGTTCAAGAGCAACTGAGGTAAATCGAAATGCAAAGGAGGATTGGAATGAACCTGTTCGAAATGCAGAGGAGGATTGGAATGAACCTGTTTTAGATGAAATTGATTTGTTAGAAAAGCAGTTGTCAGATGATGAAAGAAGTAGTGTGCCTTTGTTTGCTAAATTTAATTATGAGTATGAATTCAGTAAGCCTCAGTTTCAGTTAAAGGTTGGACAGAAATTCAGAAATCTTCAAGTGTGTAGGGAGGCCCTTGTGGAGTGGCATGTTAGGGAAAGATGGGAATTCAAGTATGTTAGAAATGAAAGGGCAAAACTAACTGTACTATGCAAGAAAAATTGTGGTTGGAGATTACATGCAAGCCCAATTCAGAATACAACCACTTTTCAAATCAAAACTATAAAGGGAACTCACTCATGTGGTAGAGAGTACAACAATGCACATGCAACTTCAACTTATTTGAGCAAGAAACTGCAATACAAAGTAAGAGATGATCCCAACATAAGTATATCTGGTATGGTTAGTGCAGCAATGAGGGAGTACATGGTTGATATATCAAAGAAGCAAGCATACTGGACTAAAAGGAAAGCAATAGAGGCTTTGCAAGGTTGTGATATGGAACAATACTATAAATTGAGAGATTATGCTGCTATGTTATTGAAGGAAAATCCTAATAGCCGTGTGACTATACAAGTGGATAGATCAAATGAAAATGATATAGGGACTTTTCTTAGAATGTATTGGGGTTTGAATGCATTGAAGCAAGGTTTTTTGGCTGGTTGTAGACCTATTATTGGTCTAGATGGATGCTTCTTGAAGAGCCCGTTTGGTGGCCAACTCCTAACAGCCATGGGAAGGGATGGAAATGATAATATGTTTCCAATTGCACTTGGTGTTGTGGAGGCTGAAAGGAGTGATAGTTGGACATGGTTTTTAGATGGGTTTAAGGATCAAAATGGAACTGGACAAGATGTTCACTGAAATTTATATCTGATAGGCAAAAGGGGCTTGTTAATGCAATTGAGGAGGTTTTTCCAAATTCTGAACATAGATATTGTCTCAGACATATATATCAGAATTTCAAGGTAAAGTTCAAGGGAAAAGAGTTGAAAGATCATTTTTGGGCTGCAGCTTCTGCTGGAAATCACATAGACTTCAAAAGGGCAATGAAAAACCTTGAGAAAGCTGATCCAAAAGTTGGAAACTCACTTAATGCAGCAGAATGGCTTAAAAAAATACCTCCTGCATTGTGGTCCAGATCACACTTTAGTTCAAAATGTAAGAATGATATATTGGTGAACAATATCAATAAGTCATTCAACAGCTATATCTTGGAGGCTAGGGACAAGCCTATTATCTCAATGTTTGAGTGGATTAGAAGAAAGTTGATGCAGAGAATACAGATAAAAAAGGCAGGCATGGAGCAATATAAAGGTAAGCTTTGTCCTAATATTCAAGAAAGATTGGAGAAAAACAAGATAGCAACTAGGTACTGCAGAGCAGTATATTCATCCCCAGGAGAATATGAGGTGGATTGTGTAGGACGTACATATGTAGTTAAGCTGGATTCAAGGAGTTGCAAATGTGGAAATTTTCAGTTAACAGGAGTTCCTTGTCCACATGCAATTGCAGCAATTCAACATGCAAAGAGAGAAGTGGAGTCCTTTGTTGATGAATGTTTCAGTAGAGATGAATATTTGCAAGCATACAACTTCTCCATTGCTCCAATACCATCTATGGACTTTTGGGATGAAGCTGTTGGGGATCAAATTAATCCTCCAGCTATGAGGAAGCAACCAGGGAGGCCAAAAAAATGAGAAGAAGGGAGCAAGATGAACCACATCCGGGGCAAGTATCCACTAGAAGGGGTCTAATTGTCCACTGCAAAAGGTGTTTCAAAGCAGGACATAATTCAAGGTCTTGTAAGTTTCCAATCCATCCAAAATCCAGATATTACAAGGTATTTAAATTTATAATTATGTAATTTGTGACATTAATTATTTTATATAAATTGCTGTTGTTCTTCACTTACAGTCCATATATAATTTCATTATCTAGGCACCTGAGAAATCCAATGCAACTGATAGGAATGCTGAGACACAACAAGTAAGTGGACAAAGGACATATCATAATAATGTACAGCAAGAAAGTCAGCAAGCAAGTCAGCAAGAAAGTCAGCAAGAAAGTAATGTACAACAAAAAAGAGGAAAAATTCCTGTTGTTAGTGGTAGTGGTATTGGAAGAAAAAGATTAGCTGCTGGTAGTTCAAGATCAGGATATCCACAATCCAAAAAATCCAAAAAATGTCCATTATCACAGTCAATGCCACAGGTACATATATTCACATTAATACACATTTTTCAAACTCTATTGTTGTAGTATATTAACTTAATAGTTGTATTCTTCATATAGGCTGAAAATCAAGCTGGTTCACATCCTGTACCTCAAACTTCACAATCAATGCCACAGGTACATATATTTGCATTACTACACATTTTTCAAACTGTATTGTTTTAACATATTAACATAAGCATTGTATCTTTCATATAGACTCAAATTCATTCTAGTTCACAACCTCTACCGCAAACTTCACAAGCAATGACACAGGTAAATATACTAACATTATTTCATATTTTTCTAACCTTTTAACTTGAACCTATTACAGGAAATAAGAACACATGTATTAGTACTAATATCCTTTTACATTTTTATGTTGCATCTTACAATTATTTTATAATTCATGCAGCCTCAAATCACATCCATCTCACAACCTCTTCCCAATTCTTCTACATCACAGCGGGTGCAACATTCAAATCGAAGTCTTGATGCTGCTATTCCATCTCATACAAGTGTGCAACCAAATGCTAGGGATGCATCAACAAGGAAAATACCCACAATTGCATCAGTGTTGCAAGCCATTCGATCTAGAGTGTCTAGAAATGTTTGATATTGAGTTCAGTTTAAATGTTTGATAGTGGTTGTAATTGACATGAAACTGCTATGTTCATGTTGTCTTTTGCACAATGTTTGGATGTGTTGGTAAATGTTTGGTTGTCAAAACTGATATGCTCAGGTTGTCTGTTGCACAATATATGAAGTGGATGTACTCAAAAATGTTTGGTTGTAATTGACATGAATCTTCTATGTTCATGTTTTATTTTGCACAATATATAAAGTAGCTGTGGTATGGATATTTTGAGTATTGTGGTATTCAGCATTGTTTTCATTACTGGAGATTGGAACTGATATTTGTCATAGGTTTCTGATTTGGTATTTACCAATTCCTAGCTATTATGGCATTCTAAACTACTAAAATTATACATGTTATAGTATTTTAATACTGATTTCTCAAATGATAGCGAACATTTTATTTCAATTCATAATGAAAATTGCCTCATTCAATCAATCTCGTTTCTTTGGATTTTCAGCTCAGGGAAAAGAGCAAGAAAAGTAAAAAATGACCTCCAAGTCGAAGCTCCAGCATGAGAGGTTTTGCATGAAGACACCCTCTCTTCTAATCATGCGAACAGAGAAGCAATACAATACATCTTCCAATTATGAAAAGCCTACTTCTTTATTCTTTGAGATACTGCCCTACAACTTTACAACTTTACAGAGAAGCAAAACCACATGTTATAGTATTTTAATACTGATTTCTCAAATGATAGCAAACATTTTATTTCAATTCATAATGAAAATTGAATACAGATTCACTTGAAAATCCTAGCTAATAATACTTCACTTGAAAATACTAATTGCCAAAGACAGAAAAGCAACAAAAACACATACAATCATTAGCAATTTCATCATTTTCAAACTATTCTCCATTTGTTGTTTTATTGGAGATATTCGGCAATCTTCAATACTTCCAATTGCACAATTCCTATGAGCTGCATCGTTGTTGTTGATGATTCCTTTGTTATTTTCTCCTCCTACCTCAATCGATGTCGGATTACACCATGCCCAAAAATCACATTTTTTTGTCTCACACACAAAATACAACATTCCTTTTGAAGGTTTTTCTGAATTCACAATCTTTACCATGGCTTTTTTTCCACATTCACAATATTTATATTGATACCTCAATCCACGAGTTTCTCCACCACTATAGCTCGAACTTGACATTTTTTGGTAATTGTTACAGCACCTTGATGTTGGCTGTATTCTAATCCACGAGTTCCTCCACCACTTAGATATTGCAGCAACTTGATCTTGATGGGTATAGTATTTGGGTTGTTCAAGTTTGAACACAGATCAATAGAAGTGTGTGTTGAGGATTTTAGAAGTGGTACGGCAAAGCTTTGAAAGGAAGAAGAAGAACATAGATTGTTTACAGAAAAAAAGAAGAAGAAGAAGAAGAAGAAACAAAAAGGACATCGATCTGTTTTGAAGGAGATGATTTATGCTGATGAAGACGGTAAAATAAGGGGTAGTTTGGGCAAATTCTGGCATTAATTCACCCTTAGTAAATCACACTTGCACTTTTAAGCGCGTGTCATTCAAGCGTCGTTAGAAGACCCGTTTTCCATCCACTTTCTACTTCACCCCAAAACACATGGGGGTACTCGGTATGTTTTTATAAAACATGGGGGTTATAGGGATTTTCGGCAAACCACAAGGGGGTTCCTGGTATTTAGCCCATAAATAAATAGAATATAAGTTGAAAGCAATCCATAATATATATTCTACAACCTCTTTGTTTTTTCATGTAATGTAAATCATCCCAAGCCATATTCATGAAATGAAATGATTGAGCCATGACAATTTTTGAAAAAAATTAAAGAACTACTCTTATCTTATTTTAAGTGGTTTAGGATAAATGATTTCAATGGTCACTAAATTTTAAAGTAAATATTTTTTTTAGTTTCTAATCTTGAAAAAGTTTTATTTTGACCCTCAATTTAGATTTTATCATAGAAATGATTTTGAATTTGTTTTTTTTTTTTTGTCAATCCAAGAAGTAGTGCATTTTGTTATGTAACAATAAAATTGTATCATTTTTAATCTTAAATAATGTTAAATGAAAAGTGTCATTAATTTTCAAATAGATGGAAATGACTGAGAGCCATTTATGTAAAAATAATCAAAGTTGAACAATTAAAATGAAACTTTTTTTATCAAGAAGAAAAATGATATCACTAGATATGGCCACGGTTTGGAATTGTAATTGGACTAGCTCTTGCCGGTTCGGTCTCAATTTTGAAAAAATGGATTCGGGATCAGAATCGGCGGTTCAGGTTTAGTTTTGAACCGCCGGAAGAAAAATATTTCGTTTTTTATTTTTATGAATGTATATATAAATATTTCTATATCCCTTTATTTTCATAACATAATTTTTTTTATAATATTATTTCCTACTTTTCTAATCTTTATATTCTAGGTTTAGAGTTTAGGATTTAACCATTTAGGTTTAGGTTTTAGGGTTTAGGGTAACACAACTTTTCTAATTTATATTATTCTAATTATATTATTATATTATACTAATATGCTATTTGAATTCCTATTAGTAGTTTATTTATTCTCCCAATACTCGTATACTTTCTATATATCTTTCTTTTTCTCATTTATAAAACCCTTCATAATTTTATTCTTCTAAAAAATCTATATATATTAGTTTAATTTCAACTATTATTTCAATTATATTATGTATCAACTTTTCTAATTTAAATAATTCTAATTCTATTATTATATTATACTAATATACTATGTGAATTCTAATTAATGGTTCAATCATTCTTTCAATACTCTTATCATTTCTATATATTTTATTCTCACTTATTTAATCCTTCATAATGTTATTTTTTTTAAAACTCTATATATTAATTCAATTTCAACTATTATTCTTTCAATATTCTTATTATTTTTATATTTTTTAACCTCACTTATCCAATCATTCCTAGTTTTATTCTCCTAAAAACACTATATAGTTCAATTCAAACCATTATTATAATGAGCAATGATAGGGGGAGTGAAAAATTAGAGTGAAAACCCAAAGTGACTGACGTGGCAGTTATAAAAAGAAAAACTAATACCCTAACCAAATGATGACTGAACCCTAATGGGTAATGGATTAGTTTGTCTTTTTATACATGCCACGTCATTCACTTTGCCTTTTCACTCTGATTTTTCACTCCCCCAATCATTAGTCTATTATAATTATATTAGTATGTTGTACTATTTGAATTTCAATTAATAGTTCAATATTTATTTCAATAAAAATCAAAATTAGTAGGATTGAAATCAAAATTGAAACTAAAAATCATAATAAAAATTGAAATCAGAACAAAATCATAATCGAAATCGGAACTAGCGATTCAAGAACAAAAATCGCCCCTCAGCAGTTTGGTTCCAATTCTCATGACCACAACTGGGAATCGGTGATTCCCAAGGGCGGATCCCCCAGCCCCCCTCAGTTTTTTTAAATGTTTATATGTATTAATTTTTTAAAAAAAATTATAAAATTTTACCTTTCAATCCTCATCAATTTTGCCTAAACTTCAACATATTTCTTTAGTAAATGATTATAAAAATTCTATGAATTAATTACAATATCGTGATAAATTAATATATAATTACAAAAATTCTCCTGAAATTCTATGAATTAATTATATAATAGTAAAAAAAATTCTCTTACTACAAAGTGTATTTATGTTTTTAATATTATGATGAAGATAAGGAGAATTAAAATTAAAATAAAAAGAGAAAGTGATAAAGTTTTATCATAAAATTGGTCTAATTTTGTGTTATTTTTTAACTTTAATAGAAAAAATTGTGTTGTCTTAATATAAAATAAAATCAAATAAGGAATAAAATATCATAAAATAAAACAAAAAGTAAAACACATAATAATACATAAGATTCATTGTCGACACAATTGAACGATGAATTCACAAAAAATACATATATATGTATCATATCTTTTTTATAATGGTTGATTTGATAATTGAGTTGTTAAATGCATGCATTTACTTAGTCGAAAGAAAATTAAATTAGTCCCACTAAATTTTTCTTCTGAATCCGGTGATTCCGAAACCATGATCATGTCTAGATATCACTAATTTGAGAGACCATAAAGTTATTTATCTTTATATTTAATTGCAAAAGGTACAAAAGAATTAAAAAGGCAAGTCTTTTAACTTTGCCTAACTGAAAGTCAACTTGCATAAAATGCTGGATACTTGCTTAAATTTTTGGTTAGCTTTATATCCGACCCTACGAAATCCTAAACAGAAACATGGGAATTATCCCAAATGGAGATTTATCAAAGATGATAAACTAAGAGAATAAATCAACTTAAGTTTAAAAATTAATTGGTTTAAACCTTGATAAGATAAGTTTGTTCGATAATAAAAGTTGAATATTTTAATTTAAATTAATAGTGTTTGAAAAGTAGGCAAAATTCTTATATACTTTTAAGCGATAAAATCTAGTTTATCATTTAATTTCATAGCACGCTTGGAGAAAAAATTTTAAAATAAAACTTAATATACCATAATTATCCACAATATCTCTCTAATATGTGTTTACTTTTATATTCTAACATTTTTATTTAATATACTTTATTTTTTTCATTTTATATGCTAATATTTTTATTCAATATACCTTCTTTCTATATATATTTTAATATTTTTATTTAATATACCTAATTTGATAAAAAAACAATTATGTCTTACAATTTGATTAATCTTTTCTACCTTATCTTTTTTATTTAAATAAATTTTTGGTTAATTAAAAATTATATTTTTAAAATTTTGAACATTTGCTAAAAATATATATAATTGAAGGACAAAATCATACTATTGAAGTTATTTAGTTATTAGATCAATATGTTTATAAAACATGTTTAATTATTTCAGTATTAAAATTCAAATATTTAAAATTGATGATTTGATTGTTTTAATTTACACTTATTATTTTAAATTTTAGATTTCAAATTTATTGCTTCAGTTCAGTATTTCAAATTTCAATTTTACCAGGGATAAGAGTAGATACTGCTATCCAACTAAAGCAGAAAATTGTTATACTGTAGTGCGCATGAAATTGTTCATACAAAAATTTAACCCGTACATGGTAGTGCTAAAACAGATTGGTACAACAATTAAAACATACATGCTCACTCAAATCCAGAATCATAAGAATAGTCTGCTAGTATGGAGGATTGAGTTACGAGAATCTCGCTCTTTTTAAGTGATTGAAGTCTTCTACGTACAAATTAAGTTGCAATTTTGCCACTCTTTACATGCCACGGCTAATAACCAACCTCGTACTCAATGATGCTCCAAGAATAAGGAAGATTTTCTCTACTTTTAAATGTGATTTAATTTCTTGTTATTTTGGTTTGTTTGGATTTTTTTTTTTTTTTTATGTTTGGCATGATGTTGCCATTTCTTTGCTTGGTTTAGTTGAGTCAAATAAATAGATTTGATATTATGGTATTGGTCTTAGGCCGGACACTCTTTAATGTTGATTTATTTCTTGCCTTTAGTATGGTTTAATTTCTATAAATAGAGCTCTTGAACTGATTTGTCACATAGCTAGGCATCCAAGAATTCGAAGAAGAAATCAAAAAAGTTTTATTTTTTCTTCAATAAATCTCAGATGTTCGACATCAGATAACTTCAAATTCAAATATATATGAGTCAAAATCAAATCATGCAAATGGTTGGAGAAAGTAAACAGAGATACTCTTACATTTAACACCTTAAATGTTCTACGTACGAGCATTGGATATGGTAGTTTTGTGCTAACTTTTTTTCATCTTATGTTAATAGTAGAAGTGGGATGAAATAGATTATCCTTGTCATGATTTCAAGAGGAAAATTTCTATATGATCTCCAAGATTGCATTATTTAAAGGAGAAAAGGGAGGACAAAACTTAAAACTTGGAACTAATTTTTGTTTCAAACTATAGGCCTTTTGCAGCTACATTTGATAGATTGAATCATCTATTCAAAACTATTTTGTTTTATCTTGTCTAATATTTAAAACGATATCGTTTTACTAAAATCAGGTACTAAAAGTATAAATATCAGTAAAATTAAATTTATAATTATTATACCCTAAACAAAGTATTGGTGAAGCCTATTTATATATTTAGTCCTTGATTTTAGTGAAACGAAGTTGTTTTGATCTTTTTTTTTTTTTTTTTTTTAAAGCGACTTTATTATAGCATAAACAAAATATACGAGGCCGGATATTCCCGACACCCCGATACAAAAGGAAAGCCATAAACGAGGAGTACTACTCCTTTACAGTCCAAGAAAAAAAAAAAAAAAAAAAAAAAAAAAACTCCTATACTAGAATAAAGAAATTAATCTAGGAGTATGTGTGGTGTTTAAGAATCCAAAAAATTTGAGAGCCAGAAAGGCAAATCAAATTCCAAAAATTCTTGACTCTTGTTTAAATGCAGTCAAGCCCAAAAGATCATATCCGAAATGATGCAAGTAAAGCATTCCTTTATAACCTACTTGTTTCTTCCAGACTCAATCCCACTCAGTTTGGCTAAAAGGAGCAAATGCAACAATCGCCAATTGAACACCGTGTCACAGATGCTACCAGAAGACTCTACACCTGACACCCAGCAAAAATTTGGGCAGCATAACCCCAATATGTACCCCGCATTTTGTACCCCGCAAACAAAAGGTGCTTAAGAGGATCACTGAGCTAATTTCAGATTCAGAAACCAGCCGTACCAAAACAGCAATTGATCTTCCAGATTTCAGAGTCAGTTAAGATCATGAATGTAATGCCAGAAAATTGGGCAGCCTTTCCCCGTATTTACAAGATTTCACCACAAAACAAATCCAATTTCACAGGCAGATTGTTCCAATCACCTTTTCCGGCCATAAATTCAAAATCACCCAGAATCATCCTCACCCTAGCAAACCAAAAACAACAATATTCCAAAGGCCAATCTGATATTAACCCCAGCCAATCAGGGGCCTACTATCCAATATTCTTACCTGCTTTCGTAGCCAAACGCATTCAGTTGCTTATGGCTTCTAAGCTTCCGGCTCGATGGTGTAAATGGCAGCTTATTAGACTTGTGTTTCCTTGGCTTATGTTTGCTCTTGATCAGAGTTTCCGTGTATGCCATACTATCGGATTCCTCCTCCCACTCCGAGTAGCCACCATGTTGTTGGTTATCCGTTTCGGATTCAGTGGTGATGAGCTGGAGCTTTTGGAGATCAGACGTTGAAGGGGCCTTGAACATTACACCTTCACCACGTATGGGTCCTGCTTCTTGTTCATGCGGAAAACCGATGGTGATCGGTATCCAGATTTCCTCAATTTGGCGAAGGGTCTCAATTTCCTTCAGCTGTATTGAGTCATTTTGGTCCTTCTGCTGAGAAGGCCGGCAGTCCTCTGGACTATTCCCTACAAAATCAGATTCTCTGTCTTCCAGACATGTAGCAATTGGAGATGGATCAGTTGAACTCCCCTCATTTCCATCAACGTGTACAATGATCTGGCCATGATTTTGAGAGAGCCTAGATAACTCCACCTCTCTAAAGATCAAAGTTGTTTTGATCTTTAGATAAGATAAAACAGAATAATTACAAACAGAGGATCTCATCTCTTGGGTTAGTATCTAGTTTTAGTGAAATTGCATCGTTTTAAACATTAGACATAATAAAACATATATTTGATATAGGATCTACTCTCCATCTTTACATTTGAAGGCCAAAGATAGAAGTTCCATTTTGTTGATTACACCGAGGCACACACTAAAGCAATATTTACATTGTCAATATGCTCTTTTGAGATATATACCTTACTTTTCCTGGTGAAAATTAAAAAAGGATAAGTGACTTCAATAATCCTTCAATTTAGAGGTAAGTATCGTTTTTCTATTCGATTTTGAAAAAAAAAAAGTTATATTTTGATCTCTTAATTTGGATTTTGTCAAATAAATGATTTTCAACTCATTTTTTATCAATTTGACAAGTAGCAAAATTTGTCAAGTGATCAATTCATCATTCAAAATAATGTTAATGTTTTGTGTTACATACCTAATGGTATTATTTGTTAAATGGATGAAAAATAAGTTAAAAACTATTTTTGTGACAAAATCTAAATTTAGGTACTAAGTTACGTTGTAACTTTTACAAAATTGAGGATCAAAACAATACATATCACTAACTTGAGAGACTATTAAGGTCATTTACAAATAAAAAAAATATTAAGTAAAATAGTGTTATTAAGAACTTTGGAGAAAGAAAATAGTCGTAAAATTTAACGTAAAGTGACATCTTGATCTTTTGCACACATCAACTTAAGTATTTAATAAAATTTAGAGTGCGAGCAATAAGCATCAATGAATATGCTCAATTCAGGAAAGGGAAGGCAGGAGAAAATACATAAAAATCCAGTCCTTTAGTTCACATATGATTGGTAGGATCGAAATCCCATGCAAACAATACCAAAAACCAGCAGTTACCATATTCAAAGCACGACTATATTGGATCCTCAAACAATGCAGTAATGTATGCCTCCAAAATTTTATGCGGATTAGAGAATCCATCTTCACGATTCTTGTAAAAAACATATGTAGCTCTTACTAGGTTGAGAAATCGCTCGAGAATTTCCCTTGGCGTAGTTGTGGGCATTAGAATTTCCTCATTTACATCTTTCCAAGCATCCTCAACAATCTCTTCAAAATTCTTCATTGCTTCTTGCTCAGATGCATTGTAATTCTTCATGTAGCATTCTATTCCAGTCGCACGCCATTTTTTCTCAGCCTCGAAATGCATCAAGTTAAAGTTAGATTATATTTTTCCTAAAGCACCAGTACTGCTCCTAAATTAATTTTATGCAAAAAAAAAAAAAAAAAACCGGATAAATTATTTGATGCCTAGATCATGCATTTGCATGATTGCATGCATTTTTAATTAAATCTTTTTATAGCAAGAATTACTTCAACCATCCCTGGAGGGGTACATTTTTCTTTTATTCATATTCTTTAAAAAGTTTCATGTTTATTCCTCATGTGGCAATTTGGATTTTCAATAGTTCTTAATTAATTTTTCACTTTTATGCAAAAAAAATATAAAAAATCCAACTTTGAGTACTGTTTCACATGCATATATATCTAATTCTATCAATTTTTATATTCTTCTATTTATCATATGCGTGTTAAATAAGTTGGATTTTAAGTGAAAAAAATAGATAAATAAAAATGTAAAACCCAAATGATCGATAATATAACTTTTTACGTAATTACCTGAAACAAAAGTGAAATGAAAGCTTAAATCGAGGAACGAGAATGAACAGTTTGTCTTTTTTCTTCTTTTGTGTAATTGTAAGCATGTTATTAAGCTCTTTTATAAAGTCGGTGAGTTTTAATTCTTTGTCGACGTTCTACAAACAACTTTAATGATAGAGCATATGTATTCATACCTGATAAGAACCAACGTCATTGTGCAATCTACAAATTTTTGCACAAGCCACGGCTATTTTAGGGTTTTTTGATAGCCAGTTGAACACATCCTCCGTAGCACTCTCCATTGCTAGCAAAGTTGCTGCCATGCATATGTAGCCTAAACCTGTGATCAGTCCATTGCTCAAGTAATCCGGAAATGCTGGCAATTCTCTTGTACTAAACCACCGGGACTCGGTGCAGCTGGTTTTCGCATATTGTTTCCACTATTTCAAATTAAACAAATAAATCAACCTCAAAATTTTGAAGCTACTAAAAATTTTACATGAAAAACAAAGAGAAAGCTTTTAATCCATTTAAGTATGAATTTTGGAAAAAAAAAAAAAAATTTTTGAGGATTTGAAGCTTGTATATAATTCATGCAATGATTCTGATGTTTAATAGTTAGGTCAAACAGGAAACTGATATATAGGGTACATTTAACACAAGACTTGTGGTGAAGATCAATTTTAATTGACTTAATAATTAATATCATGATATTCATAATCCCTTTAACGGAAACCTGATCATACAAATTTCAGGATTATGACATAATTGGAGTTGCAATTAAATCAAAGGAAAGATAAAATGGATCATGCTTCAAATACATCGATCATGCTAATATACTAATCTTGCAACCATCTAAAACTGAAATGAAGTTTATTTGTAGGCTTATAGATGTTGAGAATATTCAGTTTCATAAATTGCTGATTTACTTGCAGAAACTCTCAAGTTTTCAGAAGTAAAAGATAGGGTAAATTACTTGAATCATCCTTCAATTTGGGATATAAATATATTTAGCTTCTGTCCTCAATTTTCAAAAAGTTCTACATATTTTCATCTTGCATGTTAAAATTTGATTTAAATTAGCATTCATCTATTTGTTTTTAACTCAAATGTAAATTAAAAAACTATTTAACACACATGACAAATGGAAATGTATAAAATTGATATAATTCAACATATGTATGTTAAATCATTATGAGAGAGAGAGAGAGAGAGAGAGTTGATTTTTCTTCCATGAAAAGTGAGCAAAAAATCGTCAAACACCAAAATTCAAAGTGAGAAATGAAAATAGAATTTTTAAAAAAAATAGAATTGAAAACGAAATGAACCACCAAATTAAGGAACGATTAAAGTAATTTACCATAAAACATAATGCATGCACAATCTTGGAAAATAAAATATGATTACACTATGACCTTCTATATATAGAAAAGAAAGAGCACGATTTAAGTAAAAATTACAAAATAACTGAGACTAAGGCATTATTGGTGTACTGTACCGCTTCCTTATAATGGTTCGATGCATAAGACCTTCCCAGTTTAGAGAATTCTTTGTCAAGCTCGTTGCAATATTTTAGAAGAGCCCTATAAGAAGTTTGCATGTAGCTGGGGAGACCATCAATTTTGTTAGCATCCCACCTGAACCAAAAAAAAAAAAAAAAAAAGAGAATTTGATTCTTAACTTCATGTTATCATCCTAAGATAATTTTAATTCAAAGAAGAAACATCAATGAATTTTCCCATAATTTTCTAGTCTTTTCTAGCATCTTTAGGATTTGGATTGTAACTAATCCAATTTGGTATATGGACATGTTGAAATACCTAAATAGATTTAAACAAGATACCATTCTAGAAACATTCACGTTTTTAAGAAGATTTAAAGTTTAAAGGCTTTGGATATTCTCAAAAAGTTATTAGGGATTTCTTCTTAGATTGGATCATCTATCCAAAATTATTTTATCTTATTTTATATAATATTCAAAATAACGTTGTTTTATTAAATTATAACAAAAAAGTAATAAACATCACCAAAATCAAATCTACGATTATTAAGACATAGCCTGGATGTGAGCGAAACGTTGTTTTAATTTTTGTTTTAGTGAAACGATATCATTTTGATGTGTTGGACCAAATATGACAGAGGATCTGATGTAATTTCTTTTAACCCTAAGATTAAAAAATTAGTGGTTTGCTTGAAAGGCGTTGCAAATTAAATAGAATTTACTATAAAGCTGGATGATAGTGTTTTAGATTAAAATCAGAGAAGTTTATGAATGAAGAATTAGATTTTCATATTAAATTGATTATTATGATTATTAAGGAATGAGAAATTAGAGTTTGATATTTAATTCATTAGTGAGATTATTGAGAATTAAGAAATTAGAGTTTGAAATAAAATTGATTGGAGACATTATTGAGAAATTAAATTTTAATATTGAATTAATTATTAAGATGGATGGGATAAAAGGAGGAATTAGGGTTAAGAGTAAATATATCAAGTTGAGATTTAATAAGAATAGGTAAATCTTTCGCTAATTATACATATCTCTATTTGGATAGGGTATTTTTTTGGTTAAGTACTGATATGCAAAGTAAAAAATCTCATTGAAAATGTAGAGTGACTAACGTAGACTAATTACCCACGAATTGCTAACTCATATTTATTACCAATTGGTGAATACTTTTATCCAAATCAGTCACTATATGTTTCTACCAAGATTTTTTTACTCTACATACATTACTCTTTTTAGTTTTACAATGAATTTTTTTTTTTTTAGATTTGTTACAAGAAATGAGTAATTTAGGTCTGTTTGGATTGATAGGTTTGTTTTGGTAGGAATTTGTATGAAAGAAATTTTTATTAATAAAATTTTAATATGAACTAATATTTTATAAGTTTCTTTTGGTTATAAATTGTGTTAAAAAGAATAGTGTATGATTAAAAATTCAAATATTGGGATTCAAATTTAATATTTTGTTTATAAAAATATAAAAAATATTTGTATTAAAAAATAATTTTTTTTATTTTTAAATTTTTTTGAAAAAATAGACAAATAAACAAGTCATATTTGATTTGTAAAATAAAACACTCAAATAAGAACAAACAAATAGAGTTTCGTTATTTTTTTTTTTTACTTTTAACAATAAATCTTTCAAAGTTATACTGTTTATAATGGTATGATGAGTATGAAGCGTGACCGTAACCATAATTTTTTCTACTATAAACGCTACATTCTTACTATATGTATATATGCATACCTTTCAATGGCATTGGTGTAGGATTTTAATTCTTCAATTGTACCATAGGCATCATATGTGTCATCGATTGCTGTAAGTAAGATTGTAGTCTTTGCTACTATTTTTCGGGCAAGAGAGTATTGAGGTTCAGTGAGCATCCCCACTGCAAAAAAGTAACTTTCAACAATTCTTGCTCTGGAATAAGGAAGTTTTGATACAATGTCCAAGTCCTTTTCCCACCTGTGAAGTGAACCAAACCAAGGATTAATACAGGAGAGATCGATGAAATTAAATAGATCCTTTAGTGTGATAATTTTGAAGAAATTAAAGAAACTAAGCCGATTAATTATGTTTAGTTGTTTGCACTTGCTTGAAGTTTATATAATTCCAACTAGTTCCAAGGTTAGTCAATTGTTTGAACATGCATCCATTGGTTCAGTTTAAAACTTGCTAGGAGTTTATGTTTTGGTTCAATGATCATACTAGGGTAAATTACGTTAATCATTTTTTAATTTAGGGGTTAATTCAAATTTGTTACTCAACTTCAAAATGTTCTATTTTATTTTCTCATTATTGAACCCAAATTCGAAAACTAAACCAAATTGAATTCAATTCGAATTCGTTTTTCGGTTCGAATTCGAATCCAATTCGAAGTAACGAAAATGATAATTGCATTTAAAAATTAAATTTTAATTCGAATTAACCGAATTCAGACAAACAAATTCAATTCGAATTTGATTTTAACCTAAATCAAAGTATTAAATTACATCACAATTTAGAGTTCAAAATAATAATTTAGTTTAATATTATATATATTTTATAAATTATTATATAGTAATATATATTTTGTTATATATAAATTCGATTTTCTATTTGATTTTCGAATTGAAACTTCAATTTGAAAACCATCTACCATACTATCTATCTATTAGAATATAAAAAAAAAATTTGATGGAAAAGTTGAAATAGAGATTAATTAGAGTGAGAATATATTTCACCCAAATCTAATCTTGAGAGTATGTTAATCCAAATGATCAATAAGGTTTAGGTTTAGTTTCAAGATTAGTGTAGTGATCCTTAGATTTTATTTAATTGTTTTTCATCTTTAATTTCCAATCTTGATTACTCCAACACTCTTGCCGCTAGTTTATTGTGCCAACTCCCCTTCTCGTGGACTCGATATTTATATTGCGGTTTAATTGGATTACGCAAAATTATATATTTTAATATATTAAAAGGATTTGAAATATAGACAAAATAACGATAGAATTTTAAGCAATAAAATTTGAATTTGTTTAATTTGAGAGTATGATAAATTATAGAGTTTAAAAATATTTTTAATATGATATAAATTAACATGGTTTAAAAAACATTCCATGTAATTATATACACTATACCTATTTTCACACATTATACATATTTACACTAATTACACACATTTTTACACATTACAAATATTTACACACACTACACACAATTTCATACATTATACATATTTACACCTATATATTACACACATTTTCACACACATATTTACACACTATATATATTTTCACACATTACACATATTTACATATACTATACATATTTTTCACACCTCATATATTTTCACTTACTATACACATTTTCATAAACTATATATATTTACACATACTACACAAATTTTTATACATTACACATATTAACATATATTACATCCATGCACACAAATATATATATATATACACATATATATATATATATATTTACACGTAATACATGTATTTTCATAAACTACTTATATTTGTAATATTACAAACATTTTTAACAATGCTATATATATATATATATTTTTTCAAATCATATACATATTTTCAGACATTATACATATTTACACACTATATTTATGCATATTGTACCAATTTTCGAATCATATATATTTACAATATGCCTAAATATAGTGCATTTTCAATTTGTTATACAAAATTTTTGTTGCTCATTAAGGATATGCATAAATTTTTGTTGTTATACAAATTTTTTGACTCATTAAGGATAAATTGGGAAATTGAGTAATTTATTACTCTAGAGCCTAATATTTACTCTAGCATTAACAGCAGAAATTAATATTTTATGATTTTATTTTGGTAAAAAAAATTGTGTTAGGAAGAAATTTTTATTATTATAAATTTAAATATAATAATTTATTTATAAAAAATACATAGAAAAAAAATTTGTTGTAACATTGTTTTTGGTTTTAGAAGTTTTGGTAAAGAAATGAATAAAACAAATAAGTTAAATTGAATTTGTGAAATAAAATAGCAAAAGAACTTTAAACAGTGCGTACCTTATTATTTCTACAAGTTCTTGTTTGTGCATCATCTGTAACAAATTGTAATCCAATTTTGCGAGCCTCACAAGCAGTTTGTTATTAGATTCATCTTCCTCAAATATAGAGATATAATGACGAGCTGTTAATCTTCGGATGCACTTGTGGAGTGGCAGCTCAAGGGCATATTTAACTTGTTTTGAAATCGAAGAACTAGTTTGTACTGCCCCACTAATTAGATGTGTCGTTGCAAAAGCATAGGCTTCTTCCAAAATGGTGTCTCCATGAGTCCTGATCTGAGAAGCTTCATATAAGCTTAGCAAACCCTTGATATCAGTGATTAGGGATTCCTTGAATTTACCATTAGGATCCACAAATTGGTAGAAAATTCCTGATATATCAATTATTCAATCAGTATCATAATTCATTCAAAAAATTCAGTATTAATAAAAGGTCTTTAAAAAAAATGAAATGACCCCAATAGCGCTCAGCTTGGGAGTAATTATGTTTTGATTCTTAATTTTGATAGTTTTTCAATTTGAATTTGTCGCACAAATAATTTTCAATTTATTTTCATCAATTTAACAAGTAATGTTGTTAGTCATCTGGTACAAAAATACATAATTTTGAATGTTAAACTGTATTACCTGATAAATGACGTTACTTGTTAGAAAGACAGAAAATGAATTGAAAATTATTTAGGTGACAAAATTCAAGTTAAATTATCAAAATATAACTTTTTTCAACATTGGTGAACAAAACATACTTAATTTCAATTTGGATGATCATTGAGATCATTTACAGAAAAAACAAACACAGCGTTAGCGTAAATTTACGTACCGATAGAGCTATTGAAACCATGCTGCCTCAGTAGTCGAAAATGAAGTGCAGAAGTGTGTAAATCATAGGACTTAGGATACTTTTCAAAGTTGGAATATAAATTGAAAATTGTCTCCAGTTGTTGTTCAATCTCCTCCTGAAAATGATACCATATTCCAAGTCGTTCCACTGAGTCAATCAAATTCAATTTCTCTTCGATTCTGTCACTTTCTGTATTCAACAGCATACTCCTCACTTGTTTCTTCAACATTTCAATCTCTTTAGCATACGAATCATACACCTGAAAAGTAACAACAGTAAATAAAATCTTCAAGCACATATGAAGAAGTTAAAATAGAAAACCTTTATTCCAAAACTCATACAAATAATGTCTTTTCTTAATTCATTCATGCATAATCGATACCTTAACTTATATGCCAAATGGCGAACTTAATGTTCTGTTTGTAAGTTGATTAATTTGAAAAAAAAAAAGAAATTAAGACAACCTGTTTATCCAGAATAAACGAATCAAAACGATCACCCCAAATGTCTTTGGGGAAATCTGCAAGCGGACGAACAATTTTATCATTGTTGATTAAGGGAGCAGCAGACTGACAAAATGAGGCCATTGTATGGGGTAAATGTGATTATGGAAATATGATCCGTGACATGAGTATTTATTGTACAAAACAAACGTTTTAAAAACACTATTAGAGTACGAACTGGACGTATGATCTATTGGGTTATTAGGTTATTGGGTTAATGCGGTTGCACCAGACGAAAAACCGAATGTCGTTATCATGACGTCATAAATAAATTTAAATTATATGTTAATAATTAATAAATCCTTATACCAAATTATAAATATATATTAAAAAAGTGTAAATATCTTGTTGAGCCAATCAAATACCAGAACTTAGGGGGCGTTTGGTAAGGGGGAATAGAAGGGGTCAATGGTAATCAACAAAAGTGATTGACATTGTTAATGTTTGGGAAGAGGTAATGGGAATGACTATTCATCAATGATTACCTAAAATGAGTCAATGGATGATTACCTAGTCTCCCTCCATTAATCATCCATTACCCTGTATTGGGCAATCGATTTTATCCAACTCTACCAAATAACTTCCTACTCCAATGTGTACTTTAATAATAATAATAATATTATTATTATTATTATTAATTAAAATAATAATAGTAATAGTAAGATTAATAATAATAATATTATTATTATTATAATAATTATTAATAATATTATTATTAATATTAAATAAATAATATTAATAAGAATATTAATATTAAATAAATAATATTAATAATAATTCATTAATATTCATAATTAATATTAATTATTAAATAATATTATTATTAATAATAATATTATTAATATAATTCATACTAATTAATAATTATTATTATTATTAAATAATAATATTAATAATTATTATTAAATAACAATTTGAAAAATAATTATTAAAAATAATAGTAATAATAAATATTAAATAATAATATTAATAATCATTAATAATAATAATAATAATAATTAATAATAATTATTATTAATGATTAATATTAATAATTAATAATGATAATAATATTAATAATGATAATAGTTAATTATATTAAAAATAAATAATGATAATAATAATTAATAATTAATAATGATAATAATATTAATAATATTATTAGTAATTAATAATGATAATAATATTAATAAATAATATTATTATTACTAATTAATAATATTAATAATATTAATAATTAATAATTATTATTAATTAATAATAATATTATTATTAATGATTAATATTAATAATTAATAATGATAATAATATTAATAATGATAATAGTTAATTATATTAATAATAAATAATGATAACAATAATTATTAATTAATAATGATAACAATATTAATAATATTATTAGTAATTAATAATGATAATAATATTGATAAATAATATTATTATTACTAATTAATAATAGTAATAATAATAATAAAGATGCGAAGTCTGATAAGGGTAAAATAGAAATTTTGACTTATTCCTATTACTATTGTTGATTTGAACCAAACAACATCAATCACAATAATACATATTATAGGATTTGAACCAAACATTATCAATGCAATCATAATTCCCATTACCATTGACCCCTCAATCAAAACCATTGTGATTGCCATTGAAGGATTTGAACCAAACATTAGTCATAATGACGGGATTACACTTCTACCAATGTATTAAATCAAAATTTTAATTTTAACAATCTATTTTCAGTTTTATCGTACAGCCTTTTGATGCTCATAAATTTATTTCTTTTTCTACTTTTATGTATTTTCAATTTGTTATACAAAATTTTTGTTTTATTTACATCTTTTGTTTTTGTATGGCCCACAGCGGATGTTGCTAATGTCATATATAAAGTTGCCACAATTTCTAGCTGCTATGGTTATTTGAATTTTCTTTTTTTTTTTTTGATGTCCCAGGTTCCTAACTCTACAACTCCGTGTCTATCTCGCCACTTCACTGTTGTTGAGTTAGACCAATCCTACGCCTCAAGCCGACCGTCCCCTAGGGACTTGAGGAGGTAAACCGCGGGATGTGCACGCAATGAGTACTAACCTTACGGTAGCAGCCCAATTTGGGTACCAGGGCCAGTCTTCAATCATTGGTCACCACTCCTCCGACGAATTCCGACCCCACACGGCCTCACTCCTGCGCACAGCTACCATAATTATTCTCCATTGCGTATGTGCCCCGGGAGAATTTAGAGCATTTCACAAATACTCCTTCTCCACCCATTCCCCATAAATGGGTGGAGATTTGCTCCAAGTGGGATTTGAACCATGGTTGCCATGGTAGAATCCCACTTGTGATACCAATTGAGACAAGCTCTCTTGGTGGTTATTTGAATTTTCTGTATTGTCGTCAGTGTTGTTAAACTCGGATCAGACCGGCCGGTTCCACCGACTGGACCGGGAATCGGCCAGGTGTCCGGTCCGAGTTATTACAAAAAACCAGAAGTTTGAAAATCGCTCAAACCTGGTCAAAAATCGGGTTCAACCGGGAAAATCGAAAACCGGTTAAAACCCAGTTTTCGGTTTTCAGTTTTTTTTCTCTTCCTTTCTTCCTTCCTTCCTTCCTTCCTTCCGACCTTCCGACCTTCCTTCTTTCCTTCCTTTCTTTCTTTCTTTCTTTCTTTCCATTTACACTTACACTTAATTTTTTTCCTTCCTTCCTTCCTTCCTTTCTTTCTTTCTTTCTTTCTTTCTTTCTTTCTTTCCATTACACTTACACTTACACTTAAAGCTAATTAATAGCAGTAAATGTTTTTCCATCAATACATCCCAATTGTCATTAATGATTCAAATTTACCACATTTTAATATACTAAAATTTGAATACATTCAATTGTCATAAATACTTTAATTTACCATATTCAAGATTTTTAATTATCATTAATGATTTCAATTTACCATATTTTAAAATTTGAATACATTCAATCGTCATAAATACTTTAATTTACCATATTTAAGATTTTTAATATCTTTCAATTATCATAAATGCTTTCAATTTACCATATTTTAAGATTTTTAATAAATTCTAATTGTCGTAAATACTTCCAATTCACCATATTACAAGATTTTGAATGAATATGGAAATTATATTTTCATTAATATTTTTAATCAATCACATTCATACAATTTAAATAAATATGAATTTTAAAATTTATCATATCATATTTATTGTTTTTTATTTAATTATTATTTTATAGCACACAAAATTAAATTCAAAGTATGATATGTCATTAAATTTTTTAATTCACAAGTTTAAATTTTGAAATAAATAAATTGTATATTAAAAACTACACTTTCTAACTTATTTTAATATGATCGATTTGATATTAATTAATTAATACTTTAATATATTTCGCGTATTTTAATAAAATTTTATTAAATTATGAACAAAATAATTATTAGCATTATTAAACAATACGATCTATGAATTTTTTATTGATGAAAAACTAAGAACTTAATTGAATATTATTTTTTTATAATTTGGTCATTTTATTTTGACATAAAATGTGAGATATGTTAATATTTAATTAATATATTTATATTAAATATATTTATGACGTCATCCGATTTTTGACACCGATTCGACCGATCCGACTAATTGACCTCTAACCCAGTAAATTTACCGATTCGCACTCCGATCCGAGTTTTAAAGTCGTTTTCGTCCAAATGGATAGGTCGAGTACTGTGCAAGTTTTACAATGAAAGAAAAACGTGATGCAAAACTTGCTTTTTTTCTAGGTGGCTTGTTTGACTTTGGCAGAGCAGGCTGACAATTTGAAACGGAATTCTCTTATGAATGCGTGGCTAGTTCGACTTCGACAGCTCCCAATTTTTGCGTGGTTATTGAATGTTCTGTATTGTCGTTTTTGTGATCCGTCGGACAGCTGGGACAGCTGTGACCGTGCAAATTTTACAATCAATGAAAATGTGCATATTTTGAAATCATCGCGTTTTTTAAATCATATTTGGGTCATCATGCCCACACCTTAAGGGACATGGGCATTGACATTTAGATGTACAAAATGTACATATTTTGATCATATGTGGAGAAATTTTACTTATTTTGCTTTATGTTAAATCACATCTAGTGAATATTGTAGTGAGGATAGGGCGTATTTTGTCAAACAATGTAATGAAATTCGATTCAACATGATAGTTATTAGCAATTGCAGCTGCCATAACGTCATCAAATTTCATACAATATTTATATGTTTAATTTATTTTGATTTATTGTACAAAGAGGAAGTATTCATAATTTCTTTTCTAATAACTAAATAGAAAGAATTAGCACTGAAAAGATAATAAGATTCATATAAATCATATCGATGCTTCATTCCTTTAAGATTATTTTATAATAATGGTATTAAAATATATCCACCAACTTCAAAAGTTTATCTATATATTGGGTGTGTTATGTCAAAAAAAATACAAATAAAGTTGACAGCATGCACGGTCACTGCTTGAAAAATCACTATCGAATTGTCATTAATCTTCAAAGAAATTAACGATGAACCAATATTGCTGGCAATGCGAAGTCTGCATATGCTCAATTCAACATTCATTCATGATTATCCAACATACGGGCCACACTAATTGTTTTTTTTTTCCTATACAGCCAGAAAAAAATTTAATTCATTAACCTCCAAAGTCCAAACTTAACAAAGTCCCTCTTAATGTCAAGGTCCCAAGTTTCAGAAATTCTTCTCAAACTTTCTTTAATCTTTCAAGCAAAATGCCAATAGAGTCTCCAACTTTAGGCAGCTTTCTCAATTAAGATTTAGAGTGTGCTTGGTTCACGAAGATGAATGCCAATGACAATAATAATGATAATAGCGTTACTAACCAATGTTAATGATAATCACATCTATTCTCTCTAAAATAAAGATCAAGTATAGAGTATTACAGAGATAAAGAAATATTTTTAAGGGAATGATTATATTTTACAGAGCATCTATTTTTCATTTTGTTCTTATTCCTTTAACCATAAACTCACCAATTAACCTGACAAACACTAATTGTCCATTTCGATCTATTGAGCCTTACGATTTTATCTCTTAAAAAAGTGCGATGAATCGTACCTCAATTTTTTAATTAGATACTTGTGTAATTCTTATTCTATGTTGGTTTTATTCTATAATAATTAAAGATTTGTTTTACAATGGTTAAGTAATATTATCTAATTATAAATTATGATGTAAGCTTGATCAACATTGGAATAAGATGTGCTTTGCATCTTCTATCTTATAACTAAAGTTATGTTTGTTTGTTGTTGTTTTTGTGTTTTATTTTATAAATTCAAATAAAAAATATTGTAGCAAAAATAGTTACTATAACATCATTTTTTGTTTTAAAATTTTTGATGAAAAAATTGAACAAAACAAAAAGCTCATTTTGTATTTATGAAATAAATCACTAAAACGAGAGCAACCAAACAGAGCCTAGTGACCATTTTATACTTTATTGTTTTGCTAATTTGCAATAAATTTTAGGGTTAATTCCCTTTTAACCCCTTCTGGTTTTGGAAAGTTCCCCCTTACTATCTCATGGTTTTATAATATCGACATAACATACATGTGCTTTGGACTAATATGGAAAACAGATGACAACTATCTAAATTGACGGAAGTGAGATACACATGCTAAGATATGCAAGTGAAAAAATAAAAAGTACTTATAGTACAAATTTTATTCTAAAATTACCAAGTAGGAGCATACATAATTACCACCCTTAGGTAATACCAAAGTGAGCTACACTACTACAGAATTCACTTTCTAAAACGGTTAAAAGTAGTTATTTAAAACGGATTTTAGATTTTTCAAACCGTTTTAGATATGGGCGGACTAGAAAGTCCTACATTTTTTAAAATGGTTAAGAAACCGTTCTTAATACTATTTTTTACAACGGTTTATAACCGTTCTAGATATTTTTAGTTAACCGTCCTTAATGTTGGTTTTAAAAACGGGTTTCTAACCGTGTTGAAATGTTTTCTTAACTATTCTAAAAGATTTGAAAAATTCCCGCTTACAGTACGCCGATTGTAAAATGTTTTTAAAATTTTGTTTTTAACACTGTTGATGAACCGTTCTTAAAAGTCTGTTTTCTAACACGGTTGATGAACCGTTCTTAAAAGTCTGTTTTTTAACACGGTTGATGAACCGTTCTTAAAAGTCTATTTTGTCTTTAAAATCAAATATATATTTATTGAATTTTTTCTTATAATTGACTGTTCCCTAAAGTTCGCAGCACAGCCAAATATATACATATGAATAACACATCCATTTCAAATTGAAAAAACAATTGCCGTACATACAAGAAATAAACTATATATATACAACAAATATACTAATATCTACAGAAAAAATACTAACATATATAGTAATGAATAAAAAACAATACATAATTGCAAGTATGTTCTATCAAAATGATGGGAGAAATCTATTTAATTGCGAACGCTTGGAGTTCACATTTCATTACATAATTGCCCCATATTTCTCGAACCTCATCCAAATCTTTATTTTGAAATGGTTTCGCGTCCTTCTTGAAGCACTAAAACATTAAAAAAAACTATAGTTAATTGTAGTTGATTGAGATATTAAAATAATATAATAACACATGCAACCATTAATAATGAAATTGAAAAACAAGACGAATACCTTATTGAGACTCAAGTGATCTATGCCTGGATGGAGTGCGATCAATCGCATATAGCACATGACATAATATCCACACTCCCAATCTCCCCATTGCCTCTTGTGCTACAAATAAAAAAAAAGCATTTTTTTAGATAATAAAATTTCTTACGAATATATAACAAGTTGACAAAATAACATGTTTACTTTCATCTCTATCCATTGAATTGTTCTATGTGTGGTTGAGCTTTCTTCACACATAGAATGATATACCCTCGCACAGCTGCAAAAAGAAAAAGAAGAAAAAACGGGCATCAACTATCCACGTGTATGAACATGTAATAATGCGTGTTATACAATATTTTAAAAAATTAATCACAAATATAACCTATGTGCTCATTAATAACACAGCATCATCTTGGGGGGGGCCGAATGTACAGGATCAAACCAATAAACAGACATATCCCGTGGCATTATGGCCATTAACATCCAGTGATCACTGTTTAAGAAAATGCAACATATATATCAATTATTAAATTCATTATAAGATTGACAATAAATTAAAATGATATAAGTTTAATTACCCTAGAAAATATGGCGCAAGGTAGATGCTGTTGTTGCCATTCTTCATGGCTGATGCGTCAAATCATCCTACGAGATGGCAATAACAGTCCTCAATTAGTAATGAAATTTTATAAACTATATTAAACTATATAGTTTAATTTGGAAATGGGTGAATTATACTTACAATCGCACTGCTAACATTTCTAGCCTCGTCGGTCGAGTATTCACCACTCTTCTTTTTGTGCCCTTCATTAAATAGCACATGGCGGGAAATTGGTGAAGGTGGTGAAGTTGTCACGCGTGCCTCCTCTTCGGCCATACCATTCTCAATATTCATCTGTATTTTCTTCTCCCATTTCTCAGCAGTTAATCTATGGGCAAGCAAAGAATATCCACCACGAGACATTGTGTGACGGAGTTTGTTCTGATTGGAGCTCTCTAAACTAGCACTGCGCCTCATCTATTTGAAAAAAAAGAAACCAAAATTGTAAGTGTGTATTTGTTAAAGATTGAATGAATAATATATTAAAATAAAACAGAATTCCATTACCTGCCATTCTTCAGTGCACCGAATAGTACAGAATAAATTCCATGAATCCTTATTGAGAAAAGGATAATCTACACATGGGTCTTTACCCTTTTTCGAACCAAAAATATATCGATTTAGGCTCGATTTCCAAGACCGCCAACGTTCTCCCGCAGATGATAACCACTTTCTTTTTAGTTTCTCTGTGGTCTGAAATTCAAATGTTGCCTACACTAAATAAAATATAACATTAGTATAAATATAACTACAAAACAATTAAAACCTATAAAAGTGAAACAACCAATTCAAACTTAGGCAATAAAATCTTAAACGCATACCACTACTTCTTCCCATATATTATCCTTTATCCGCTGTTCAACAGATGGCCAGTCTTCGAATTTGACAATATCTACTTTACTGCGCACCATCAATCCAATGAAGCTAATCCATCTGGTTCGCGCGTCTGATGTCAAGGGTTCGTCATAGTTATCAAATTGGATTGGTAATTTTTCGCCCCTGGCCCTCATGTTCATCAGTTCTTGGCAAATTGTCCCTTTCCTACCAGCTGATGGTTGAGATTCATCATCATTGGACTGAGTGCGTGAGCGCCTTTTGGGTCCCATTGAATAAATTATACTATAATGTACAGGAAAAGCCAACAGTTGTTAGTTATTTTCAACATAAAACACTTGGAAATTTCCTAAAAACAACCAAATAACACAAGTTTCGACATAATCCACCTAAAACAGACATAAAACAGTTGAAATTTCCAAAAAACAACCAAATAAGTGAAGTGTCGACATAATCAACCCAAAACAGACCCAAAATTATTGAAATTTCTAAAAAACAACCAAATAACACAAGTTTCGACATAATCGTCATAAAACAGTCCTAAAACAGTTGAAATTTCCAAAAAAACAACCAAATAAGTGAAGTGTCGACATAATCCACATATAATAGTCATGAAACAGTTGAAATTTCAAAAAAACAACCAAATAACACAAGTTTCGACATAATCGTCATAAAACAGTCCTAAAACAGTTGAAATTTCCAAAAAACAACCAAATAACACAAGTTTCGACATAATCGACATAAAACAGTACTAAAACAGGTGAAATTTCCAAAAAACAACCAAATGACACAAGTTTCGACATAATTGTCATAAAACAGTCCTAAAACAGTTGAAATTTTCAAAAAAACAACCAAATAAGTGAAGTGTCGACATAATCAACCCAAAACAGACCCAAAACTGTTGAAATTTCAAAAAAACAACCAAATAGGTCAGGTTTCGACATAATCCACGTATAACAGTCGTAAAACAGTTGAAAGTTCCAAAAAACAACCAAATAACACACGAATTTTATCAAACCAGCAACCACACTCTTAAACACCCAAATGTTTAAGTACTTGTGGTGTGTCGTTTTGTACCAAATTAAATTACTTACTCTCAAACAATAAATCAAGTAAAGTGTGAGTAAGGTCGATCCCACGAGGAACAACACTATTTTCTAATTCAATTAATTTGCCAAAAGTAACCACAATTTAATCAATGACTTAAAACAATTAAATTAAAGAGATCAATTACGGAACAAGCAAATAACAAAATAATAAAATGCAGAAATTAATTAATCAAAAGAAAGATCCAGCTGTAAATAAATCCACACTAATCAATTCTTAATTGTTCATCGACGCAAAGATAACAATCTCTATTTAATCAGTTAGTTATAGATTACCGAGAATCGGCCCTGACATAACCTAATTCCTCCTTAATTATTCGTTAATTGACAAGTATCGACTTGATTCAATTAATTCCCTATTTATAACACAACCCGGCCGAAATCAGCCGAACACCAGATTTAATGTTATAAAAGCATTACGAAGTGAAGAACCTAACTCTAACAAATCATATCATGATCAGCATGCAATAATTTGTTAACCAATTATTTCCGTCTACCGAGACAGTAGCTTCGCCACTAATTAATCTTACTTATCAAATCCAGTGACTTGACAAGGGATTAATTGGCTCTATCTAATCAGATTAAAGGTGGCCAATCTTTAATTAAATTAGATAATTAACTTTAGGCTTAGAAAACTCTTGGAATTTAAATAAGAGAAAGTTGTTAAGAACACTTAGGTCTCACAATTCATGCATCTTCATTACCTACAGCCAGATAAAGAACTACTCACTAAACATAATTAAAATCAAACAAGAATAATAATAGAAACGAAAATTAAATTAAACTAAAAGTTGCAAACCAGGTTGCCCGTCGTATGGGCATACGACGAAGCCTGATTTCTGGAAAATCTGAGCTGCTACAGTGCAGACTCAGCTGCTGTTTTCTCAAACTTCCAAACGTAAAAGCTGCAAGATTAAAGTGTAAAAAAGATGTCTTTAACCCTAAACAACCTACCCCTTATATAGGAGAGAATAATAAAGCTTCCTAATTCAACTAAAGAAAGAAATCTCCTTGTTTCCAAATCCAATAAGCCACACACGGCTGCAATAATCAACCTATAAATTAGTTTCCTAATCCAATTCTTTCTCCAATTTGGCATCTTTCAAGAATTCTTTTCTTGCCAAACTCTTCAACTCTATCTTCACCATTAAATCTTCTAGAAAGCACTCCAAATCCATCTCTTTCCTTTCAACACGCTCCATTTCTACAAACTTCCAAAACCTGCACATATTCATACCATTAAGTATATGTTTTACCCCACAAAGCACGTAAAAGCAAAGATAATAAACTGAATATTTAAGTGCTTATCAACTTGGAAGCAGGCATATTTACTTGGAAATGCAAAAAGACAACAAAAGAATCAAACTAAAAAAAACCCTAATTTTTTATTCTAAAACCAAACACTTAAACACATTTTGTATCCCACATAAACAATTAGAAAAAGAAACCCTGCTTTTAAACACCAATTAACGCCGTATTTCCAAAATCCGAACTCACCTCTCTTTGGTGACTTCGGGGGATTGGCGACGACGCGAACGGCGGCAAACTCGGGACTGTCACATGGCGACGGAGGCGACGGCGGCAAAGGTTGGGACGGGTAGCGAACGGCGATGAGGTGAAGTGAATGGCGGGGAAGTTATTTGCGCGAAATGAAAACATATATCGATCATTATTTAAATCAACACAAAATTTTTAATCCCACAAAAAAAAACTAAAATACAAAAGTCATGACCACATGCTTTTTATCAAATGAGAAGCAATATCAAAGAATGTAAAGAATATATAACCTCTCAAAGTTGGGTTTGCAAAAAATGCAAGTAGTTGTATCTTCCTACATAAGCCCTTTGGACTGCGCCTCTCGATTTTTACTTCTTCAGAGTTGCACATCGATCTATAGATCTGTTCTTCAGGAGAAGAAAATGCTGGGGGAGATTTTTATCGGTATATTTTCTAAAACGGTTAGTTAGAAACCGTTCTTAAAACGGAGATGATAACAGTTTCTAAAACGGTTGTCTCCCGAACCGTTTTAGAAACTGACATCAAGAGACTTTCTAACACGGTTATAATGTAACCGTTTTAGAAAGTTTGCGTTTTCTTAATTCTTATTACAAAAATGCCACCGCCCCAATTATCTAAAACGGGTTATTAATAACCGTTTTAAATAGACCGTTTTAAATTATATATTCTGTAGTACTGCTAGCTCACTTGGTATCCTCAAGTGGGTTCAACCCTGGCAACCAGGGTTCGAATCCCACTTGAGACAATCTACACCTATTTATGGATTGGTGTAGAAAGAGTATTCGTGAGATGCTCCAAGTCTCCCTAGGGCACATACGCAATGGAGAACGATTATAGTAGCTGTGCGCAGGAGTGAGGCCGTGTGGGGTGGGGATTCCTCGGAGGAGCATCATCAACACTTTGGGCCGGGAGGTGTTTGACTTGGTGACCAATGACTTGAAGACTGACCCTGGTACCCAGCTTGGGCTACTACCGTAAGGTTTTGTACCTATTGCGTGCACATCCCGCGCTTTACATCCTTAAGCTGGCTAGGGGACTGTTGGTTTGAGGCCCAGGATTAATCTGACAAACAACAGTGAAGTGGCGGAAGACATGGAGTTGTAGAATCAGGAACCTGAGACATTAAAAAAAAAAAAACCTTAAGTAATTACTCAATGACACCATCCTTATTTCTCCTTTTTTCTCCACGTGGCTTATCTCCTCCACTTTTCTCTTTTTTTTTCTCCACGTCACTCATCTTCTTCACACCTTCAAATCTCCTCATCGTGAGCAGTTGTCAACACTCCCCCATGAACCCATTAGTCTTAATAAAACTACCACTCCACCCATGGTACTCTTTGGATCCACATTCATCCCATTTTTGAAGGAATAGAAAATAATTAGTGGTGCTAATGTATCCTTACAATTATTTTTTCAATAATTTCCAAGTTCAACTAGATTTATTTCCTAGCAGAGCAACTATATGGCTTCGAATTCAACATTTTTATTGCAAATGTTGAATAGACAAATTCATAACAATAAAAATCTACATCAGAAAATGTTTAATGTGGCAATTGCTTGAACCTAGGTTCATAACATTCATCAAGAAGTATGTTGCTAGCCTGAACCATGTCGTCATCACCATTAGTTTCGCCACCCACAAGCTACCATACCCATCAACCCAAGGAGGAAAATCGGTCATCTATTGACCACCACTTAACCACCGCACTGTTACCTCCAGAGGCGGATGTAGGAGGAGGGTGGGGGGCGGGTGCCCCCGAGATTTGAAACATTATACTAGGGCCCTATAAAAATTTTAAAAAATTCAATTGAATCCTTAAGAAAATTATAATTTTGCACCCCAAAATTAAAATATAACTTCTACTATGTAATTTTGCCTCCCAAACTATGATTTCTAGATCCGCCACTGGTTACCACCAGACCTATCATCACTCAAATTCAACCACTAGACCCAAATCCGCCGTCACCTCAAACTCAGCATCCACTACCGAATTCATTGACACCACCCCACCCAGACTACGAATGCCACCACGAGCCTCTATCTCAGATAACCAAATCATCTTTTTCCCAATACATCCCGACAATCAGACCAATCATGATGGAGAACTATTGGTGAGAAAAAATTAGGTTTTTTTAAAATTAAGGTTTTGTTAAATTGTGGAGAATCATTGTTGATGAAAAATTAGAATGTTTGAAATTATGGATAATTGATTTGTTTAAAAATTATAATTTGGATTAAAAACCAAAAGTTGTATTGACCATGACAGGAAGAAAAGTAGTTAATGGTTTTGCTGAGAAGAAAGAGAATTTTTTTTTCAAAATTTTCAATCTGTCCTCAAATGTTTTATAATATTCAATTTAACCCCTTGATTTTTTATAAAACAAAGAAATATAGTTTATGAGTTTTGTAGTAATTTCACCTTGTTCTGTCAATTTAGTTATTTCCACATTAGTCCAAAGCACATGGAGGTTATGTGGATACTATGAAACTATGAGGTGCTAAAGGGGAACTTTCCCAAACCAGAAGGCGATAAAATGGAATTAACCCTAAATTATAGTGTCTCAAACTTTGAAAGTACATATCATGAAAATCAATATCTACCAAGATAATTACCATAAATAATTGGTAATTGGGCTTTACTATTTGATTATGTATAATTAACTAATTTTTAAGTGTCTAATATAAGCAAATTGATAAAAAAAATTTATTTATTTATTATTGTTGTAAAACTATTTCTTCTATACAATACAACTAAATAACAGTGCAAAAGGAAATTATAATAAAGAGAAATACACAAAAGGAATAGGTAGAATTATAGCTATATTATACTAACTTTTATTGGTAGCAATTTATAGTACAAAGGTGGTTACTACAACAGAGTTCTACAGAAATTCTCTAATATTACAAGTTTGCATAGTTCCTACAGGGTTGTACAAAATGAACTACACTACCCTCCATTTATAGACGAAACAAGGTAGCCGAATTGTTTATTAATTTAGTATTTCAAGATGATAACTGATAATTATCAATTAGTTTAGAAGTTTGAGATTCATTGAATCTAGACATTAACACAAGGGGATGAATCTAGAGGGGATATACATAAACTCATTGAATGGATAATAAACATCCACATTTAATATTTTCATAACACTCCCCCTTGGGGTACATCATTTACACAAAAAGTGTGACTCGTTAAATCTTTACTTGAAAAAAACCCAATTGGGAAAAAAATATAATGAAGAAAAAAGAATACATCATTCTTGTGTATTTATTTCTTCCCCTAATTCAAAGATCATTTGAAATCTTGTAACTGACACATTCCAAAATTCCTTATTAATTTCTCAAAAGTTGCAGTTGGTAATGCCTTGGTAAATAAATCTGTCAAATTATTATTTGACCGGATTTGTTGCACATCAATTACACCAATCTTTTGCAAATCATGAGTAAAAAAGAATTTTGGTGAAATATGTTTCGTTCTATCTCTTTTAATATACCATCTTTTTAATTGCGCTATACAAGCAGCATTATTTTCATATAATATAGTTTGAGGATTTTTAAGAGATAACCCACAATTCTTCCAGATATAATGGAACATTGATCTTCACCAAACACATTCTCGACTGGCCTCATGAATTGCTATAATTTCAATATGATTCGAAGAAGTTGCGGCTATTGATTGTTTCATGGATCGCCACGAAATAGGTGTGTTAGCACATGTAAATAAATATCCAATTTAAGACCTTGCTTTATACGGGTCAGATAAATACCCAGCATCAGTATAACCAAGCAATTCATATCGAGAATCATATGGATAAAATAATCCAAGATCAATTGTTCCTTGGAGATAACGAAGACTATGTTTAATACCATTCCAATGTTGTTTTGTAGGAGATGAACTAAATCTTGCAAATAAGTTTACTGCAAATGATATATCTGACATTGTACAATTAGGAAGCTACATTAATGCACCAATTGCACTAAGATATGGCATTTTAGAACCAAGAATTTCTTCATCATCCTCTCTCGGTCTAAAAGAGTCCTTAATAGGATCGAGTAACCGAACGACTGTTGGGGTACTCAATGAATGTGCCTTGTCTATATAAAACCGTTTTAATACCTTCTGGGTATACGCAATTTGATGAACAAAAATCCCATTTTGCAAATGTTCAATTTGCAAATCAAGGCAAAATCTCGTCTTTCAAAATTCTTTGATTTCAAATTATTTCTTTAAATATTCAACTGCCATTTGGATATCTTTAGGAGTTCCAAGTAAATTGAAATCATCAACATATATGGCAATGATTACAAACTTTGACGCATTTTTCTTTATGAAAACACTTGGACATACTAGGTCATTTGTATAACCTTCTTTAATTAAACTTTCAGTAAGACTGTTATACCACTTACGTCCAGATTGTTTCAATCCATACAAATACCTTTGTAATTTAATAGAATAATTTTCTATAGGAATTGATTTATATGCTTTAGGCATAATAAATCATTTAGGGATTTTCATATAGATATCATTTTCTAATGTCCCATACAAATAAGCAGTGACTACGTTCATCGGGCGTATATCAAGTTTTTTATGCACTATTAAACTGACAAGATATCTAAATATAATTATATCTATTATAGGTGAATATGTTTCATCATAATAAAATTCAGGTCTTTGTGAAAATCCTTGGGCTACAAGTCGTGCTTTATATCTCACAATTTTATTGTTTTCATTTCTTTTTCGCACGAATATCCATTTAAATGCCATTGACTTTACACCTTCTGGTGTTCGGACTACAGATCCAAGTACTTTTTGTTTTGCCAGTGAATCCAATTTTAATTGGATCACATCTTTCTATTTTGGCCAATCATTTCTTTTCCGACATTCATCAACCGATCTAGATTCATGATTCTCGTCTTTTTCCATAATATCAAGTGCAACATTATATGCAAAAGCATTATCAATAATTATTTCTCTTCAATTCCAACATTTTCTTGTAGTGACAAAATTTATTGATGTTTCTACAATATCATTCTCTCCAGGAGTTACCTCTTCAGGAGGTTGAATTTTGTCACTAACAATATTTTTGAGTTCTTGAATCTCGTTTAATCCTCTTTTCTTTCGAAAATTTTTATTTTTGGAACCGAGAGGTCTATCACACTTCAAACGTGCTTGAGACTCATTAGTACTTGTAATTTGTCCTTTAGGGATATCAATTTTAACCTGAGTATTTTCAGCAATAATATGTGATTTAGTAACTCTTCTTGAGTCAGTAAATGCATCTAGTAATTGATTTGCAATTCTTTGAAAATGTATAATCTTTTGAACTTCCAGTTCACATCCTTTTGTATGAGGATCAAGGAAATCAAGTGATATTTTCCATTTAATTTTCTTTTTCGGTTGAGCTTTATCTCTCCCCTAATGTCAGGAAATGTGATTCGTTAAAATGACAATCAACAAATCTCACAGTAAATAAATAACCTATAAATGGTTCAATATATTTAATTATAGAAGGTGATTCATATCTAACATATATCCCCAATATTCGTTGAGGGCCCAATTTAGCACATTGTGGTTGTACAATTGGGACATAAATTGCGCAACAAAAAATTATGAAATGAGAAATATTGGGCTCATAGCCAAAAGCTAATTGTATGGGGGAGTAATTATGATAACTTGTCGGCCTAATTCTCACAACTGTTGCTGCATGTAATGTAGTACAACCCCAAGCAGATAAAGGAAGTTGAGACATCATAAGTAACGCTCTAACAATTAATTGCAACCGTTTAATAAATGATTCATCTTGACCATTTTGTGTATAAACACAAACTAAAGGATGTTCAACTCTTATTCTAATCGATATGCAATAATCATCAAAAGCATGAGATGAATATTCATCAGCATTATCTAGACATATTTTCTTAATTTGGTGATCTGAAAATTGTGCTCATAATTTAATTATTTGAGCAAGTAATTTCGCAAACTCTAAGTTGCAAGTAGATAATAAACTTACATATGACCATCATGTTGATGCATCGATCAACACCATAAAATATCTAAATATTCCACATGGTGGATCTATAGGCCTGCATATATCACCATGAATTCGTTCTAGAAATGCGTCCCTATTTTCATTGGTAACGGTCTAATTATTAACTTTATTTGGTAGCAAGCAACACAGGAAAATTCATTGGAGTTTAAAACTCTTTGATTGTTCAATGAATGGCTATGTGAATTTTCAATTATCCATCTCATCATTATAGAACCAGGATGTCCCAGACGGTCATGCCATATTATAAAACTATTGAAATTTGTAGACTTCTGGTCTACCAGATAATGACTTTCAATTGCACTTATTTTTGTATAATATAAACCAAATGAATAAGATGGTGATTATTCTAAGATACATTTTCTTCCAGAAATGGTTTTTGTAATTAATAAAAATTCATCATTTGTTTCATTCATAGTCTCGATATGATATCCATTTCAGTGAATATCTTTAAAACTCAGTAAATTCCTTCGAGACTTTGTAGATAGTAATGCATTGTTTATAACAACTTTATTTCCTTCAAAGAGAAATATAGTAGCTCTTCTAGAGCCTTCAATCATTTTGACACTACCACGTATAGTATTAACATTAGTTTTTTCCATCTCCAAGTAGGAAAAATACTTTTCATCTTTAAGGATAGTGTGCGTAGTGGCACTATCAATAAGGTAAATATCATTACCATTATATAATCCCATATGTTTGGCATTAATTTCTTCTTGAAGAAGACATACATTCATTTCTTCTTCGAAAAGATAAACATTCATTTCTTCTTCAGAAAAAAAAATCAATTTTTTCTTCAAGAAGAAAGATATCAAATTTTCTTCGTTAGGAAGAATGTATCAAATTTTCTTCGTTAGGAAAAAAGGAATAAACTTTCTTCATCAGGAAGAAAGGTATCAAATTTCTTCGTCATGAAGAAAGGTATTAAAGTTTCTTCGTCAGGAAGAAAGAAATCAACTTTCTTCGTCAAGAAGAAAAGTATCAATTTTCTTCGTCAAGATGAAAAATGTATCTATTTCTTCGTTAGAAAGGAAAGTATCAGTTTCTTATTAAGGTATCTATTTCTTTGTTAGAAAGAAAAGTATCAGTTTCTTCTTCAGGAAGAAATCCAAGTTTCTTCTTCGGGAAGAAATATATCAAATTTTAAATAAACATAAACATAAATAAAGTTCATAAATAAAATAAAAATTACATAAAAGACGCAAATTTAAAGATGCGAAAATTATAATTATTAAACAAATGAAAATTACATAAACATATTACTCCTTCAGGGTGTATAAATAAATGTGATCATATTCCACCTTATGGGTGTTCAAACAAATATGACCAAATTACACATTCAGGGTGAGAGATCTGATCAAATTGCACCTTTAGGGTGTTTCAAAAAAATCTGCTATGTCCAGATTTATCATATCAGCATTATCATGATCGTTCTTTTACAATTATGCTTAATAAAATTTAACAAAAGAATCTATCGTACAACATGTACAAGATCAATGGCCTTCTATGCCACATCAGGACATTTATTTTTGCCATTTTTCTTATCATCACCTCTTTTGGAGGTTATTTCATTTATTGCCAAAGTAATATATAATCATTATAAGGCAATTTATGCCATAACCGGGCTTTTGAAATTATAACCAACTTCAAGTAGTTGAATATTTCTTAATATTCATGATAAATGGTTATTTCAAAAATATCAAAAAGTGGAAATTTACAGTTAAAATAAATTAATTGAAAAAGAAGAAATATTACCTCGCGAACTTGCTGAAAATGCAAATCTCAAGACCTTACCAAAGATATGTAACCACCAATTGATTAAAAATCTAGATTTGAATCTAATTTGCTCCAGTAGTAGATCGTCTCGTGTTTAGCCATTGGGGCTAGCCCAGTGGTTAGGGATTTAGCTTCCCGACCTACAGGTCTAGGTTCGATTCCTGTAGGATGCATGTGAGGGTGTGTGTGTTATTAAAAAAAAAAGATCGTCTCGTGCAAAGATATGTAACTAGCAAAGCTTCAACGTCCAGATTTGAATCTAATTTGCTTCAGTAATAGAGTTTCGTGCTGATAGCGTGTTATAAAATTACTACTTCTATGCAATACAACTAAATAACAGTGCAAAAGAAAATTACAATAAAGAGAAATGCACAAAAGGAATAGGTGGAATTATGGTTCTATTGTACTAACTTTTATTGATAGCCATTTAAAGTACGAGAGTGGTTACTACAACAGAGTTTTACAGAAAATATCTGATATTACAAGTTTGCAGAATTCCTACATGGTTGTACAAAATGAACTACACTACCCTCTATTTATAGATGAAACCAGGTAGCTGAACCAGATAGTTGAATTAGTTATTAATTTAGTATTTCAAGATGATAATCTATAGTTATCTATTAGTTTAGAAGTTTGAAATTCATTGAATCTAGACATTAATATAAGGGGATGAATCCATACGAGATATACATAAATCTATTGAATGTATAATGAACATGCACATTTAATATTTTCATAATAATTATCGATTAATTAAATAAAGATAACCATGTTCGTTAGAATATAAAACAATAAATTTGCTTGTCTTTTTCAACGTTAGAGGAAGATGGTGTGAAGATAAATATTGTACAAAATAGTTTAGGTAGTGAATAGCTAAGATTATTTTAGAAAATTTAAGAGGTCAAATTGTCTTTTTTTTTTTCTCTTTTTTGTGGTATGAATGCTCAAATTAGTACATACAATATAAATGAAAGGTCTATTTTTAGACAAAAAAGTACATTAATATTGTGAATTACTGTACAATGCCTGTTTGACCCGTTGACAAAAGGTAAAATATTTTTATTTTTGGTCATAACTATCTCTTCTTCATTATAATGAAATTGGATTCAATTTTTGGAATTTGTTTGTAGAATGATCATAAAGGATGACTTCAGAAAATTAAAAGAAGTAGGCAAATTGACAATTCGCTAATTTGGTTCTCTTTGCATATGCATTAGTTTATAGTAGGCTAGCCGAGCCAGACAAACAAAAATATTTGATGTTCAAACCCTTGACATGATTAGGTTAATTAAGATTTTTTAAATCATTATTATTTATGAGATTCCACTTTTGAAATAGTTTGCAATTAGATACAATAATCATGTCCTTATTATTAATTTCGACTATTTAATTCGAATTTTCCTCATAAACTATGATGTCAATATTAAAAAAAAAAAAAAGAAAACTATAAGTTAAATTCACTATTTTTTATTTATTTTAACCAATCATTTTCACTTGAAACAAAATGAGAAGAAAACTCGGGTAAACCACTTGGCATCCATTTACCACTTTACATTATTGTGTTTTAAAATAAGTAATGATAGAAAGTACGAATTCTTTTTATATAAGATTATAATTCCAATCACGTGAAACTCTTATTTGTGCTAGATAAAGGAATGAGACTCTTACTTTTAGAATTCTATTATTACTCAATCGATGAGCATTTATTATGGATATATGATCGAGTGAGTAAATTATAATATAACTCCATGTACACGATAGTAACAACTAAATATTTTCGCTATGTATTATATTAGAATTAAAACTTTCCTCATAAAGTATGATGCCAATTTTAAAAAAAGGAAAATAAATGTCACATTCACTATTTCTTATTTATTTTAACAAATTCTTTCCATTTGAAACAAATAGAAAAGAAAAATCTGGTAAATCCGTATGGCATCCATTAACCTCTTTACATTGTATTGGTTTTAAAATAAGGATAGCAAGTACGAGTTTTTTCTTTCTACAAGATTATAACTCTAATCACGTGGAGTTCTTATATTACCCAATTAATAAGTATTTTTTTATAGATAAATGAATAAAGCTAATAATTATGAAGTTCTATTATTACTCAATCAATAAGCATTTATTGTAGATATATGTATATGAGTGAATAAGTCGTAATATAACTCAACCCAAGTAAAAAAAACGGAGAGTTAATTACCAAAAAAAAAAAAAAAAAAACCTTTAAACTATGGCTTAAAATAAAATATCCATTACACTTTTAATTTTAATACTTTATCACCCTTAATATTTAACTTTTTGCAATATACTACATTTTCATAAAACTTGTTGTAAAAAAAAAATAGAATTAACCCTTATAAATGTTAGCTCCCTAAGTACACTCATTTGATTGTCTTTATTTTTTTATAAAATGATTTAATTGAATAACTTTTTTCCAAGGTTAAAACTTTCTCTCTACAAAATTCACTAGAGAGAAATAAAAAATTTTGGAGAGAGAAAAAATTTTAAAGTTAGAAAGAAGTTATTCAATGAATCACGTTATGGAAAATAAAACAACCAAATGAAGGTATGACAACTAAAGTTTATAAAGGTTGATTTTGTTTTTTCATAACATAATTTTTATCAAAATGTAATACATTACTAAAAAGTAATTATTGAAAGTAGTAAAGTATTAAAATTAAAAGTTTAGCGGCATTTTATGATTAAGCCATAATTCAATGATTTTTGTTTTCAATTAATTAATTTTTAAAAAAAAAATCTCGTGTATCCTCTATTGTCGTTATTCTTTTGTCTTACTAGTTACTACAAAAAACGAAGAAAATAGTTAATAACACTATTTTTTGAAACACTTAATAACACTATAAATATTAATAGACCAACGTATTAATTCATCAATTCATCCAACTCAAAAGTTATCTGCAAAAGCCAAACTTGCCATTGATCTGCATTTTCTTCATCATGGCCAAAATCATCTCACTTTGCATGGTTTTTGCAGGACTCTTCATGTCTTGCAAGCCAATCAAAAATCCTAATCTTGATGCTGAACCTGTTGAAAGTTTGGCAGCTATAAAAATGGCGGCCAAAAATGCCAACGACCAATCCATGCAAAAACGGACTGTCTCGAAGTTCCCACAAGCAAAATCTTCCTCTAGACAATAAAAGTTTGTTTACAGTTGGAGCCACAGGGATTAGGAAAATGCTGCAATTAATATGATTGTACTTGCCCTCTCATTGGTTGTCTAGCAGTGCTGATTGCTGCTTGAAACTTTGCTGTCCAGAGGGAAAATGGTAGTTTCCATATACCGCTTGTCCAAGGTTGTTCAGGCGCATAATGAAGACAACTAAATCTTACAAAATGTTTCCTTTTGTTCCTGTATTGATTATTTTCCGAATTTGTCAAGGTTTTGTTCTAGTTCCTCATCTCTCCTCCTATGTAGTCTAAAGGATTGTGATTGTCCTGTTTGATTATTTGTAACAATGTTATTGCAATTTAATTGAGTGATGCTTTATAACTTCAGCTAGATCGAATGGATAAATTTCTTTAATCGTTTCTTTGTTCATTTCACTTTTATTCCGTATTTTAAAACCTTATATTTTCATCCCTTATATTATAATTTGAGTTTCAAATTGTTTTGAGTTCATTTTATCACTTAAAATTCAATTTGAACAATTATTTAAGACATATAGAAAACAAAGACTTATGTACGGCAAATGAATTATGGTTATCAAATTTGAATTTTTCATGCATAAAAAGTCAACAAATGACTATTTAAAACCAAAATTGCAACAAGAGTAATAAAAATATAACATTTTAAAAATAAGACAAAAAGTTGAATGAATCTCCAAATTAAGGGATGAATAAAGTAATTAACGTTATTCGAAATTAGTCAATGAATCAAAGTATTAGCTAAACTATACGAGTCAATGAAAAGTTTGGTAGGTTTCTTTACGCAGTCAAAGACCTCAAGGGGACATATGAATGACCTTAGATCTTCTGTATTATTTGGTGTATTATTGTGTGTAATACTTTATCGTACTTATCTTTTTAAATAAAACTAAAATCCTATCAAGTGATTAGTAAACTCTAAGACACTTACGAGCTAACTGAGTTCATAGAAAGAGAGAGACTAGGGGAGCCCCAATTCACGGGATCCACTTTCACATGGTGCAACAATCGTAGGGGTGGGGCTAGAGTATGGAAAAGGCTTGATAGGTGTCTGATTAACACACCCTTTCTACACTCTCCTATATAGATGTCTGTCCAACATGCTATCAGATCCCCTTCAGATCACTCTCCCCTTATAGCTAAGTTTAGTTTGCAACAAAAATAGGGAATTAAAAGTTTTAGATTTCAAAATTTTTGGACAGATCACAAGGAATTCCTAGACGAAGTTAGGAAGACATGGTCAGAACCAATTTCAGGAACACCTTTACGAGTTGTAGTGAAAAAACTTAAAGCCACAAAAACAGCCTTAAAAGTGTGGAATAGAGAGGTGTTTAGAAACGTGTTCACTGCCCTTAAGGCTGCTGAACAGGAAATGGAAAGGCTTGAAGAGGAAGACATAACGAGTCCCGTCCCTAGAGAGACCCTAAATCTGGCTGCTGCTAAACTAAAATTGGCAACAATCAGAGAAGAAAAATTTTGGGCCCAAAAAGCAAACATAAAGTGGATAGAGGAGGGTGATAGGAACACTGCTTTCTTTCATGCTTCGGTGAAACAAAGACAGAGTATAAACCACATCCATAGGATTAAAGGGGAAGGGGGAAATTGGCTGCAAGGGGATAAGGAGGTAGGGGATGAGGCTGTTAGACATTTCACCAAACTATACTCAGCTACCCACACCTCAGGAGACTTCAGACCAGGAGTAATTCCATCCATGGTTAACAATGAGATGAATGTGGAACTAATGAGAGACCCCTCAATGGAGGAACTCAAGGAGGCTGTATTCTCTTTAGGAGAAAACAGTGCCCCGGGCCCTGATGGGTTTAATGGACACTTTTTCAGATCGGCGTGGGAGGTGATAAAAGATGATCTTCTGTTGGCTGTCCTCAGTTTCATGAATGGAGAAATTGTCCCTAAAGCTATGTCGGCCACTTCTTTAGTTCTCATCCCTAAAATCCCCATTCCCTCATCTTTCTCTCACTTTAGACCGATTAGCTTGTGCAACTATGTGAATAAAGTGATATCAAAATTAATAGCTAATAGGCTGAGTTCACTTCTGCCCTTACTTATTAGTAGTAACCAGAGTGGATTTGTCAAAGGTAGACAAATAATAGATAATTATCTCCTGGCAAGTGAACTTATGACTTTCATTCCTAGCAAAAACAAAAATGGGAACATTGCCCTAAAGTTAGATATGGAGAAAGCGTATGATAGGGTCCAGTGGTCTTATCTCATTCAGGTAATGAGGAAAATGGGATTTGGGGAAAAATGGCTAGATACCATTTGGAGATTGCTGTCTAATGTTTGGATGTCCATTCTCATCAATGGATCCCCTCATGGCTGGTTTAACATGACTAGAGGATTAAGACAAGGAGATCCCCTATCCCCTCTGCTATTCATCTTGGGATCAGAATACTTGTCTAGAATTTTAAATGAGTCAATGACTAAATGGCCAGGCTATTATGTGCCAAGATACTGCCCTAATATTTCCCATTTAGCTTACGCAGATGATGTTATTATATTCTCTTCTACTCATCCCCATTCTTTAGCTCAGCTCATAGAGGACTTAGAACATTACCAAGCCATTTCAGGGCAGAAAATCAATGAGAGTAAAAGCTGTTTCCTAACGCACCATAGGATGTCCCCTCAGAAAAGGAGCTTAGTGGGTAGAGTAACCAAATTTCAGAGAGGACTGTGGCCATTTTCTTATCTAGGAATTCCTTTGCATTATGGTAAAATAAAAGCCTCACACTTTGAAGGTCTGATCCAAAAAATAAAGAACAGATTAGGATCCTGGAATGTTAATTTTCTCACCAAAGGTGGAAGAATTACACTAATTAAAGTGTCTTGTCAGCTATCCCCATTTATTCTCTGCTGGCCTTGAACCCTCCTAGATGCATATTGAACCAAATTGAAGCTGTTTTGGCAAGATTCTTATGGCAGCAAAATAAGGACAGATCCTACCATTGGTTCAAATGGAAAGATCTCTACTTCCCAACTGAGGAGGGGGGATAGGCTTCAGGACCTTAGCTGATGTCAGATCAGCCCAAAGCATGAAGCTTTGGTGGAGATTTAGAAATAGAGACTCCCTTTGGGCAGACTTTATGCATCACAAGTACTGTGACCCTTATCACCCTATTCAAATAGTTCCATACAAAGGGGATTCACACACTTGGAGAAGAATGATCAATATTGCTCCTATGGCTGAAAGATTCATAATGGTCAGAGTTGGCAATGGCCAATGTCACATATGGCTCGACAACTGGTTGGGGAGTGGGATGTTAGAGAACCGAGCTTGTACATCTGAATTTCAGAGATTGGCTGACTTCATTAGAAATGGAGATTGGGACCTGGACAGAATCTCATCTTTATCTGCAGAAAATCAACTGAAACTAGCAGCTCTCCCAGTTCCAGTCTTGCAAGGAAAGGATGAACTGAAATGGCTCTTGTGTGAAAATGGAAAGTTCACTCTGTCATCCACATTTCATCAGATCAGACAGAGGTCAGGTACAATCTATCCCCATAAAGAAATCTGGTGTTCTTTGATCCCTATGAAGATATCCTTCTTCATGTACTGCATGCTAGCAAGAAAAATTCCTATACGTGATATACTATACATGTTTAATTTCTTTGGCCTCTCTCTATGTTTCTTCTGTTTAAATCATGAGGAAGAAATTAACTATTCATTTGCAAGCTGTTCAGTAGTAAAGCAGGTCTGGCTCAGAATTGCAGCTAAAATGGGAGTTCTCTGCCATTCCAATTCCATCAGTCAACTATGCAAACAGTGGTGGCAGACCCCTCTAAGAAATGAAGCACATAAGCAACTACTTCTAACTTTCCCATCCATAATATGCTGGGAAATCTGGAAGAGCAGAAACAGAGCTCTATTTGAAGGACAGAAAATAGACATAACTCAAATTCTGCAACAAGTAGGGACACTAGCTGGCAGAATCATGTACAGGAAAGCTCCCACACTACTATAGGATCCAGATAATTGGGGATTTTTCTAGGAGCAAGTGAACAAATTCAAGATCAGAACAAGGATCCAAATCCTCCAATGGAAAAAACCAGCCAATTCATGGATAAAAATCAACATTGGCCACTGCAGGAAACACGACTCCATAGCTGCAGCTGGAATAATCAGAGATCACAATTGCGAGGTTCTAGATATTCTAGAATTTCAGTATGAATGGATTAACCCTGCAGGTGTGGCTGTCGTCAATGGCTTACTAGATATAGCCTGTCAAGGTGTCCATCTCTGCCACGTAAAAGGATGGAAAAATATTGTCCTCCAAATGAGTCTATAAGGCCTATACAAAGCACTCAAGCCCTACTCAGATCTGCACTGGATGGTGGCCAATAACCTAAAGATGACTGAGCTGATCCAGCACAATTGTGAGCTGGAGTTAGGACCAGCAGAGGAGAATCAACCAACCTAATGGATTGCCTCAAACGGGATACAGCAAGGAACAGCCACCAAGGAACGAGAATTCAAGAAGATCATTCAAAGGGACAAATCCGCACTCCCGTTCTTTAAAAAAGTAAGATGGGCAGGGAAAGGGGATCCCTCCTGCCAAACTTCTACTACAGCCAACTGATGGCAAGTGAACTTAATTGCTATAGGGCATTGGCTGCCGTGTTAGGCCAATTTCCCACTGTTGTATATGTTATTAGTCAGGAACATCAGATAGACAACACATTCCTCTCCTCCACTGAGGAGTTTTGTACACTAGGAATGCATAGACATAACTGCCCCTTTGAAAAAGTTTGTTGCGTAAAGTTAGATTTTGTGTTGGAAAGGTGTTATGGAATTCTGTCCATCACATCTTGGTTTTGTTGTTGAATTGTAATATTAGACAACTTTGTAAATGGAGGAAGTATTCCATATTTATGGCTTTTCAAAAACCGATTGATCCTCTTCCCATTAGGCCATTGGCATGTAAATGGGAAGTAGATCAAAAGGATATTTTGTGTAAGGGTGGTATTAGGGTATGTCCACCACCAAAAAAAAAAGATTAGTAAACTCTAAGAGATAAGTGTTAAATACACGTGTCAAAATCTTATAGAGTATTACAAGAAGTGATACACAAAAGTTATACAATAGATCCATTGGCTATATGAATTGGCTCTTTAATTTTGTAGATGCCAATAGTAGATTGAGGTGAACAAATTGAGGTACGCACCAGAACAGATTTGACACTTAAAAAGTTATGCATGCAAAGAGGAAAATCACGTCCATGAAATATCATTCATAATTTTTATCCATTGGAGATGGCAATAGTACTAGTAAGCAAAAAACACAATAATAACAATTTATGAAAAGACTATGAATATTATTACCAACCGTAAAACAGTCACGAGACTAGTGAGAGATGCAAAGGATGGGAGAGGGTGAGATGCGACTGCTCCCATAATTTAAAATTTTATACTTTTTCTTTATGAAAAATTAAGAATTTTCAACTAGGTCATTTAATTAGAATTTTGATCCCATTAAAATTAAAATATAGTTTCTATTAATGATTTTCTACAATTTTTGTTTCCCCTCCCCCTAACTTGACCTTCTCGGATTTTGAATTTAATTTGTGTGGATCATATTCAAGTAAGAGTTTTATTAATTGGCTTGTGAGGTTTTTGTGTAACGGAGAGATATTATTTCTTACACTCCATGTTAGAAAGTATGCTTACATGTTTGTTTTTTAAATAAGAATTATGATTTTCTTTCGAGAACTATAACTCACAAACTAATACTTTTCAAAATATTTGTGTTTTTTTTGTAACAGTGTACCAATTTAAATGTTTTCCATTGAATCATGAACAAATACCAAACTCTAAAAATTATAATTTCTACCAAAATTATAATCATGTAAGCTGCTGATTATGCAAAATAACACATCCAAAGGCTCAAGAGGGCAATGATCACTTCTGTCAAAAATAGGCAACTCAGGTTCAAGTCGTTGAGAATTGCCAATCTGCTTCTTGAGGACAGACACATGAAAGACAGAATGTAAACTGGAATTAGCAGGCAATTGAAGTTTGTATGCCACTGTTCCAATTTGTCAATCACCTTGAATGGACCATAAAACTTGGAAGATGACTTCAAACTACTCCTTAAGGCTACAGATTGTTGCTTAAAGGGTTGGAGCTTTAAGTACACCATATCTCCAATCTGAAATGTTCGTTCGGTCCAATGCTTATCAGAAAAAAACTTCATTCTATCCCAAGTTTTACAGAGATTATCTTTTAAATGTTGAGAGATGAATTGCCTCGCAGCTAGAATAATGGATTTTAAATATGGACCCAAAGGAAATGGAGTAGGTTTAAAACCTTATAAAGCCTCGAAAGGAGTCATCTAAATACTTGAATGGTAAGTACTGTTATACCATCATTCAGCCATGGGAAGCCATTTATACCATAAATGAGGATGTTCACTGGCCACGCAAAGAAGATAAGTCTCTAATAATTGGTTCAACCTTTCGCTTTGACCATCGGTTTGAGGATGATATGCAATGCTCATGTTCAGTCGAATTCCCAACATTTTGAACAACTCTTTCCAAAAATGACTTGTGAAGATGCGATCTCTATCAGTAACTATGGATTCGGGCAATCCATGAATCCTGAATATGAAATTCATGAATATTTGTGCCACTTGTATGGCAGTGAAAGGATGAGCAAGGGCCAACAAAATGACCTAATTTGGTCATTCTGTCAACGACAACCAAAATTGTATTATATCCTCTAGTGTATGGCAACTGTTCTATAAAATCCATAGTTATGTGACGCCAAGCATGGGTAGGGACTAGTAAACAACTGTTAATGTAATTGAGAACATCTCTCTTCATTTCTGCCAGTAGAACAACATTTTAACCCTGTATAAGCAGGCTATTTGGCCAGAGTGACCTCCCGTAACTGAGTTATGTAACTCTTCTATGACTTGTTGCCTTAAGGCAGAGCCCTCACCTATCACAATCTTGCCTTTAAAATGTAAAATACCTTGATCATATCTGTAGTCAGAAGTAAGATATGTAGTCAACAATGCCTGAGAAATAAGGTTCTGACAGAAAGCATCCCCGTCATAACTGGACTTTACTTGTTGAATCCAATCAGGTCTGATTTGAGTTATGGCCATAGATATACCTATGATAGTGGCCTCTTCTTCAGGACAATCTCTACGAGAAAGAGCATCAGCTGTCTTGTTCTCAGAACCCTTCTTATATTGTATCTCGTAATCAAAGCCAAGCAATTGTTTCAACCATTTGTGATGTAAGGTAGAATAAAGTTTCTGCTCCAAAAGGTATTCAAGGGATTGATGATCAGTCTTGAAAATAAAATGGTATCCAAGTAAATAATATAATACCCATGACCAAATTAGGGACCATTTCATAAATAAGTAAACCTAGAGGGGTTAGTTTGCAAAATTATAAAAAATTGGTCTTAAAACCCAATGTTTCCAGCCTTGAATTGTCATTTTCTTCTTCATATTTTTCCCCTATTTTCTCTCCCACTTTAGGTCAAGAAGGAAGAGTTGATTGAAGGAGAAAAAGGGAGCAATTCTCACTCCAATTCCACTCTAAGTAAGGTAAGGAACCTATCTAGTTTATGTATCCATGTTCATATTTTTTTTAGTCTTCTAGAATAGTAAGGGTTTGGAATTTTGTTGTGATAGGATATGGGTTTTAATCCCATAAGATCAAGAACACTAAACTAAGGATTTTAGCATTCAATTGATTAGGTATAGAACATGGATTGATGGGTTTAAGTTAAATTGTGATGATATTTGGTTGGAGAAAGTTTATGAGAGTAATATATTAATGGATTTTAGAATTGTATGGAAATGAAGTGTTCTTAAGTTAAGAATGATGTCTAAGAGATTATTAGGCTCTATTTATGTTTTATAGGAAAGTGAATTGAATAGGTGGTGGAAATCTTGAAAATCAAGGGCTATATTGGATATTGGCTTAAGGTAAGTGGTTTTGATATCCCTTTATGTTTTATACGCATTTTATGAAATATATTTTTGAGAAGTTGGTTATGTTCTTATATTAAAGTGGCTTGAGCATGAATAAGATTGTGACTTTGATGACTATGAAATGTATGCAGTGGCTTTTGTGAATGTAAATCATTTTGTGGAATGATTTAAATGAATTGAATTTTTTTGAGCTCTTGAATGTTTAATGAACGATTGGTAGGAACATGTTCCAACCTATTGTAATGGCCCTTCCTAGCGGGTTATAGTAGCTAGGAACCATTTGTAATGGCCTACCTAACGGGTTATAAAAGTTAGGACTGGATCCAGTTATTGTACCAAGAGTGATTTGAATTGTTCCTGAGCTAATTGATAACAAGTACTCAATGTATTTGTGAATGATTTGATGAATGATGATGCCACTTGCTATATGTATATGTGTGTGTTGATTTCAAATGTTTTCCAATATCGGTTTTCATGGGTAAATAAATGAATTTGAGAAAATATATTATATATATATAACGTGCTCAATCCAATAGAGAAATATCTTGACTACTTACTGGGCAAAGTTTTGCTCATACCACCTATATTGTTATTTTTGCAGATTCTAAGGTTTCGTGTACAGGTGATGCGAATGATGAGAAGTGGGGAGAGATATTTTGTGGATATCGAAGTTTTGTAGATATAATAGGAATTGTAATAGATGTTTTGAATAGAATGATATTAATGCATTGATCTTGATTTTGATGTATATACCATGCTCTTTAATGATAGATATGGCATATTGCTTAAAAAGATGTAGGTTTGAATGCGATTTTGTGAAATGGATGGATTTAAGATTGTCCATATTGATTATAGATTATGTGATATATATTTATATATTGTTTGGAGATAGTTAACATTGTGAACAGGAGGCTTCGCACGTTTGGAATCGGTTTTCCAAGAGTGTGGCCGTGTCATGTCGGATTTGGGGCGTGACATTTAGTGGTATTAGAGAGTAAGTCGATAACAATGTGTGCATATAAGAGAGGAAACGTCAACTATGTTAGAATGGCTGATGTTGAATCATTCTCGTTCATTCTTTTGGATATAGTAAAAGATTCTTAGTGTAATGATATTTGTAGTTGTGTGAATAAGTAAACTGAATTGTAATGAATGTTTTGGGTTGTTGGAACGATGTTTTATTTGATTTTGGTGTATAGATTTCATGATTGTTTGAAAAGGAAGTGTAGGTTGAAAAATGGAGTTTCGGACGGTCGTTTTGGACCCTTGGGGTCGTCCGAACCCATTCAACTGGAAGCATGTTAAATTGGTTGCGACATTTTCGGACGGCCGAACCTTCTAAGGGGTCGTCCGATCCTAAGTTTCGGACGGCCGAAACTCCCCTGTACCGTCCGAACCTATTCATCAGAGTGGCCTCATTTTGCACAAACTTTCGGACGGTATTTCGGACGCTAGAGGGTCGTCCGAACCTAACTTTCGGACGTCCGAAAGTCTGAATAGTGCGTCCGATCCTATTTTTGCTTAACTTGTTTTCAATTTGGTTTTCCAAATCATTTGTGCAATTATGTGTGGCATTGTGCAAGTGTGAAATGAATGTTGGTTGATCTTTTATGATAGGATTATGGCACAAAATACGGAAAGTGAAGAGAATCCCGACATTGTGATGGTGGTATAAGAGCCTAAGTTGATAAAAATTTTGTTATGAGAATGTATAAAAAAAAAGGGGTTTAAAGATTTCCATGATCATTATATACTACAAACTAAGCCAATGCTAGTATTAAAAATCACTAGAGAATGATTATTTTTTTAATGTTCAATTGAAATATCAATGGGAATTGATTGTTGAGAAACAATTGGGGTTACCTATCTTACATAAGGAAATTTATTCGGGAGTCAAGGTGGACATTGGATGCTTAGGTTTGAAGAACTAGGTACGTTAAGTTTCGAGGCCGAAACTTTCTATAAGGAGGGTAGAATATAATACCAATGACAAAATTAGGGACCATTTCATAAATAAGTAAAGCTAGAGGGGTTAATTTGCAAAATTATAAAAAATTGGTCTCAAGACCCAACGTTTCCAGCCTTGAATTGTCATTTTCTTCTTCATATTTTTTCCCTAATTTCTCTCCCACTTTAGGGCAAGAAGGAAGAGTTTATTGAAGGAGAAAAAGGGAGCAATTCTCACTCCAATTCAACTCTAAGTTAGGTAAGGAACCTATCTAGTTTATGTATCCATGGTCATATTTTTTTTAGTGTTCGAGAATAGTAAGGGTTTGGAATTTTGTTGTGATAGGATATGGGTTTTAATCCCATAAGATCAAGAACACTAAACTAAGGATTTTAGCATTCAATTGATTAGGTATAGAACATGGATTGATGGGTTTAAGTTAAATTGTGATGATATTTGGTTTGAGAAAGTTTATGAGAGTAATATATTAATGGATTTTAGAATTGTATGGAAATGAAGTGTTCTTAAGTTAAGAATGATGTCTAAGAGATTATTAGGCTCTATTTGATTGTTCTTTTGTCATATGTTTATGTTTTATAGGAAAGTGAATTGAATAGGTGGTGGAAATCTTGAAAATCAAGGGCTATATTGGATATTGGCTTAAGGTAAGTGGTTTTGATATCCCTTTATGTTTTATACGCATTTTATGAAACATATTTTTGAGAAGTTGGTTATGTTCTTATATTAAAGTGGCTTGAGCATGAATAAGATTGTGACTTTGACGACTATGAAATGTATGCAGTGGCTTTTGTGAATGTAAATCATTTTCTGGAATGATTTAAATGAATTTAATTGTTTTGAGCTCTTGAATGTTTAATGAACGATTGGTAGGAACATGTTCCAACCTATTGTAATGGCCCTTCCTAGCGGGTTATAGTAGCTAGGAACCATTTCTAATGGCCTACCTAACGGGTTATAAAAGTTAGGACTGGATCCAGTTATTGTACTAAGAGTGATTTGAATTGTTCATGAGCTAATTGATAACAAGTACTCAATGTATTTGTGAATGATTTGATGAATGATGATGCCACTTGCTATATGTATATGTGTGTGTTGATTTGAAATGTTTTCCAATGTCGGTTTTCATGGGTAAATAAATGAATTTGAGAAAATATATTATATATATATAACGTGCTCAATCCAACAGAGGAATATCTTGACTACTTACTGGGCAAAGTTTTGCTCATACCACCTATATTGTTATTTTTGCAGATTCTAAGGTTTCGTGTACAGGTGATGCGAATGATGAGAAGTGTGGAGAGATATTTTGTGGATATCGAGTTTTGTAGATATAATAGGAATTGTAATAGATGTTTTGAATAGAATGATATTAGTGCATTGATCTTGATTTTGATGTATATACCATGCTCGTTAATAATAGATGTGGCATATTGCTTAAAAAGATGTAGGTGTGAATGCGATTTTGTGAAATGGATGGATTTAAGATTGTCCATATTGATTATAGATTATGTGATATATATTTATATATTGTTTGGAGATAGTTAACATTGTGAACAGGAGGCTTCGCACGTTTGGAATCGGTTTTCCAAACGTGTGGCCGTGTCATGTCGAATTTGGGGCATTTTAGCAATGATTTCGTACCCTTGGATAAATGGTCAATAGTAACTAGTCATCCCCAAAAAACCTCTTAAAGCTTTATCACTGATCGGTGTAGGCCATTCCAGTATACATTTCACTTTTTCTTGATCCACATACACCCGTTCCTCAGAAATAATGTAGCCCAAGTACTCTACTCTTTGTTGAGCACAAGAACATTTAACTAATTTGAAAAACAGTTGATTGTTTCAGAATTGAAAGCACAACTTGCAAATGTTCCATATGAGACTGTAAGGTATGGCTGCAGACTAATATATCATAGAAAAATAAAAATAAATTTCCTAAGATATGGCTGAAAAATATGATTCATGAGAGCTTGAAAAGTGGATGGGGCATTGGCAAGGCCAAAGGGTATGACTAAGAATTCATATTGGCCATGGTAAGTTTGGAATGCTGTTTTGGGTATATCCTGTAGCTTGACACGTATTTGATGATAATTTGATCTCAAATCAATTTTAGAAATTTTTTTTGAACCAAATAGCTCATTCGATAATTCATCAATATTGGGGATGAGATATTTATCTTTGCTGGTTCTATCATTTAACTTCTTATAGTCCACACAAAATCGCCAAGTATGATAGTTTTTCTTAACTAAAAGTACAAGAGAAGCACATGGGCTAAAACTGTGCTGGATGATTCCAGTTTGTAGCATTTCAGCTACGTGTTTTTCTATTTCTGCCTATTGAGAGTGGGGATATCGATAAGGTTTGATTTTAAATGGCTGAGCATCTAATTTCAGGGGAATGGAATGATCTAAGGTTCGTTCTGGAGGTAATGTTGTAGGAATGTCAAACACTTGAGCAAATTGTGTTAACAATTATGAATTTCAGTTGGATAAGAATGTACCTACTTGCCAAATTCTGTTGTCGTACCTTGAGATGAAGTACAAGAAATGATGTTTAAACCTGTTTTTCTTTCCTTCTGGAATTGCTTGAGCTCTCTTCCTCTTATCAAGTGCAAAGTAGGATGTTTGATATTGCCATTCAATATTATTGTTTCTCCTTCCTTCCACAGACTGATACTCAGTTGATGGAAATCAAAAGTAATAGGGTTGTATTGGAACATCCAATCCACCCCTAAAATAATGTCCCATCCTCCCAAGTCCATTATCTTCAGGTCATAATGAAAAGTGTACTGCTGAATTTTCCATTTGACACCAGAACAATATGCAGTACTTGTGACATATACTTGTGACATTACTACCATCTGCTATAGTTACTATAAACGGATAAGTTTGTTGGAATTTTAGTGCCAAAAATTGAACCATTCTACAGTTTATGTGCTATTGGTACTCCCTGTATCCATAAAATTTGAACACCATGGTCATTTAGTAGACCTTGCAATGTAATTATTTTTCTCTTTAAACTAGTTGACAAAGTATGTAAAGAGACCTCCAACAAGGTGCCAGGATTCCAGTGGCCTCATTATGTTCACCAATGGCATCCTCGAATTCACAGTCTTCCTCATATCCAGCCAACATGAAATTGAGATGTTTCATTGGTGACCTAAACCATACTTGAAACATAAACCATTATTTATACGATACTGAATTTTTTGAGCCGAAATCTTTTTCGTTTCACCCGCAATATGTCCATTGTTTCTATTCTCAATGATTGCAGGAACTCTATATTGACTGGAATTAGTTCCCCTTGCACCAACAGTTCTAACTAAACCAACAGCATAATCCATAGTAGCTTTTGTCACAGATTTGGATATCTTAGTTGTGATTTTCTATCATTTGCTCCTGTAATTGCGCAATTTCAAAGGCTTCCAACAAGGATTTTGGCTTCATCAATGTAATCATAGATTTAATCTTATCATTGAGTCCACTAATAAAACTTGAAATGAAATATTGTTGAGGCAGTTTAGATTGTTTAGCTAGAATGAGTGATCTCAGCACCTCAAATCTTTCTTGATACTCCAATACTGAGCCTGTTTGGTGGAGTTTATTAAACTCCTCAACCTCATCACAAGCTCCTTTCTCCCCAAACCTGTTCATCAATTCCATGCTAAATCATCCCAAGAAACTGTCCTTTTAACCAATTTGAGAATGTTGTACCATATATCTACCTTGCCGTCCAAATACATTTCTACAATATCCATTTTTTGGGAGTCCAAGATTTGATAAACATAAAAAAATTTACTGCACTTTCTTAACCATTCCCTAGGATTTTCCCATTACACAATGGCAATTCAATTCTGGGATGATTAGGTAGAAAATTCTTACTGATTTTCTCTTTCTACTGTATCATCATCTCTTCTTCGTGTGTAGCTTTGAACATCTATGGTGTTGGCAGCATTGGTTATCAATCCACTCTAATTTTATCCTCTCCTGCCACTTATTTTTCTTTAAGTGTCATTCTCATCATGGTGTTCAATTTGGCCTCTAAATTGGCCATATAAGAATCCAATATAGAATTTAGGGATTCAAACTTGGCTCGATTATCTCCCATTTGTTGTTGAACTGCATCCAATCATTTCTGAACAGACTCATTCAATACTTGAAGCTTCAGTTCCTGTTTCTTCCATCACTTTGTAACATGTGTTTTCAGCCATTACTGAGTTCTTGATCTAACAGGAAGTATTGTCTGATACCAAATTTGTCACAACCTTTGTGACTTATCCAAATATTTAGCTTAGTAAAAAGAATGAATACAGAATTAGGAAGAAATAAGAACAGAAATAATGAAGAAAATATAGAATTTGATAGAGAGATTAGAGAGAGAATTTCTGAGAGAAGTTTGTTACAGTGAAAAAACAACCGACCACTCTTACATCTTACTCTAGCGTATATATTTGTTAAGCTCAGTACATCAACTAACTAACTATCATTTCTACACAACACTTCGATTATTTAATCTGAAATTGGGTCCAATAAAATGACTGTCGCTTTTATGACGACCCACTTCTCTCAACCCACTTATCAATGGTTCACTTGTGACAAACGCTGCGTCACATCTTTCCCTCTAAGTAGAGATGGCCAAACCCACGGTTCCGGTTCCGGTTCTGGAACCGCCGATTCCGGTTACAATTTTTCATGTTTGGAACCGTAACCGAACTGCCCCCCTCAACCGGAACCTTAACCGAACTGCCTATGGGCGGTTCGGTTACGGTTCCAAACCGTGAATTAAAACAAAATTATATATTGCCATGTCAGCATTCGCTGACACTTGATAGAGGCATACACTGGCGCGTGCTCCTATAAAAAAAATAAATAACAGGCGCGTGTCTGTAACAAAAAAAAAAGAAGCAACGGTCAAATGACCGTTGCTCTCTTGATTCTTGCTGACCGTTGCCATGGTGGCAACGGTCCAAAATAAATTGGTGAGGAATGGTCAAATTATTGACCGTTCCTCTCAATTCATTTTTTAAAATTTGTTTTAATCTTTCCTAATCTATAAACACCCTTTATTTTTTCATTTTTTCCACACAATTTCTACTCTTCTTTCTCAATATTCTATTTCTCTTCATCTCAATTTTCTCAAGCATCAAAATTCTATAAAATTCAATTCAATTTATTGTTTCTATTATAATTATTAGTTAAATTATTTATTATTATTTTAATATATTATTATTTCAATTTCTCATTCTTTTTTAATCCTTTTAAATTTTTTTCATAAAATGGATAGTTTTGGTTCTTCATTCCAACCAATTAATATTGGTGATGCATCACAATCAAGTCGTCGTCCACCAACGAATCCAAAATCCGAAATGTTTGTGAAATATTTCACAAAAATTTTTTATGCCGATGGAGTTCTTATTAGAGCACAATGCAATTTTTGTGAGAAATCATACGCCTTCAAAATTGGGAGCGGATATGGTACACTAAACAAGCATTTAGAGAAAACGCATCCTCAAGAAATCGGCCTACAAAAGTCACAAACGCAATTAACCGGTTTTGCTCAACAAGGTTCTTCTTCTTCTAGTAATTTAAATTTATTTAAATTTAGTGATTCAAAATGGAGAGATGGTGTAGCTAGATTTGCTTGTGCACAACATTTACCTTCGTCATTTGGTGAACAACCAAATTTTGTGAGCTTTTTTTTTTTTGGAAAAACGCCCCGATATATATATAGTCATGGGCAAAAGACTGTGCCGGATCTACCCGACCACACCGTTACAACCAAAAAAATGAAAAATCATAAATTTGGAGTACTACTCCATTACATGAAAATCATTACAACCAAATTTTGTGAGATTAGTACAAGAAAATGCAAATCCACAAATTAAACGTGTTCCGAGAACAACTTTAACACGTGATATTAAACAAATTTATAAAAAAGAAAAAAATAGCTTATCAGAATATTTTTTAAAATTAGATTATCGTGTTTCAATATGTTCCGATATTTGGAGTAATCATTGGCAAATGAATAGTTATATGGGTATAACTTGTCATTGGGTAGATTCAAATTAGTTTTTACAAAAAAGAGTAATTGCATTTAGAGTTTTTAATGATTCTCATACGGCCATAAATATATCTAGATTAATTAGTATTATTTTAGAAGAATATAATTTGAATGATAAAATTTTTTCAATTGGTTTTGATAATACATCGGCTAATAATGCATCTATTGTAGAATTAAAAAATATTTGTGCACCAATTTTAGGTGGGATGTTTATTCATATTAGATGTGTATGCCATATTTTAAATTTATCCGTTCAAAATGGTTTAAGTGCATTAGAAATTCATATTAAACCAATTAAAGATGCAATTAAATATTTGACTGGACATCCAAGTTTAATGAAAACATGGGGAAAATATTGTATACAACATGGACAAAAAACTAAAAGATTTAAAAAGGATGTTCCAAATCGTTGGAATTCAACTTATGATTTACTTTGTGATTCTTCTAAATATAGTTCATTATTATGTAATTTTTTCATTGATAACTCATGTCTTGGAATTGTATTATATCCTAATCATTGGACTTCTTGTTTAAAATTGTTAGAAGTTTTAAAAGTTTTTAAGGATGCTACTTGTTTGTTTTCACGTGTGTATTATCCAACTTCTCATTTATTTTTAGTTGAAGCATGTAATATAGTTTGGGTGTTAAAAATGCACATAAATGATAAAACTTTGACACAAAGTATTATTCACATGTTAGAAAAATGGCTTAATTATTATAAAGAAATTCCAATTTTATATTTAGTTGCTATTGTTCTTGATCCTCGTTTTAAATTTCAAGGTTTAGACAAATATTTGAAGTTTTATTATAATACGTTACAAGAATGTTTTCCATTAGATCCAAACATTATGCAATTACACTTAAATGTAAGTAGATACATAAATGAGACTAAAGATATGTTAAATGCATTATATGAAGAATATTCTTCTAATTTTCAACCTCAAGTTCCTACTAGTAGTACCATTAAAACTCACACTACTCACCATAGTTTTTCAACTTCAAATACTGGATCTTCGTCTTCTTTAATCCTCCCTGGTTTAGAAATGTTTCAATCGTTAAAAAAACACAAAGGTACTACTAGTACGGAACTTGAGATATATTTAACCACTTCTTTTGATTGTAGTGATAACAAGTATGAATGTGATAGTGTTGAGAACTTCCAAATATTGGAATGGTGGAAGTCCAAGACAACGATATGCCCCATTATCGCTTCGATAGCCAAAGAGATTTTGGCGACCCCGACATCAACCGTAGCCACGGAACAAGCTTTTAGTCAATGTGGCAACATTTTGGATGAGACCCGATCGCGTTTGAGCCCTATGTCCTTGGAGATTCAAGCTTTATTAGATGATTGGACTAAAGCCGCATATAGGGAACAAGAACAAAACATAGAAGAAAATTTTGATTTAGATTTAGACGGTACCACCAATGGTAGCTCTACTTGTGCAACTAGAACTAATTCACCAGTCACCGACGCCGATAGAGCCAATAATGACGACGACGAAGACTATTAGTTTATTGAAAAATATCATATTGTACATTTTTACATTATTGAAATTTTGAAATAATTTATTATGTTTTATCAAATATTATAATTTCCATATCTATATATTCGTTTATATAAATTCATGTCATAGTTTTATTTATGTACACTATAGTTGTATTATTGTATATCATAATATATTTTGCAATTGTATTATTGTACTATTCAAATTTAAAGTTTAAACCATCAATTATGAATAAAATTTAGTAGTTTCTTCATTTATTAATTTCTAACTTGTAAATTTATGAATTAAAATCTTAAGTTGTAAATTTTTCTATCCAATGAATAAAATTTAGTAGTTTCTTCATTTATTAATTTCTAACTTGTAAATTTATGAATTAAAATCTTAACTTATAAATTTTTCTATCAAATGAATAAAATTTAGTAGTTTCTTTATTTATTAATTTCTAATTTGTAAATTTATGATTAAAAATCTTAACTTTTAAATTTTTCTATCAAATGAATAAAATTTATTAGTATATTCATTTATTAATTTCTAACTTGTAAATTTATTATTTATAAATCTTAACTTGTAAATTTTTCTATCCAATGAATAAAATTTACTAGTTTCTTCATTTATTAATTTTTAACTTGTAAATTTATGATTTAAAATTTTTAACTTGAAAATTTTTATAAAATACTCTTATTCTTTCTATATCTTTCTATCTCACTTATCTAATATTCATAATTCTATTATTCAAAAAAATTCATATATTAGTTTAATTTTAACTACTATTCTAATTATGTTATTATATTATAGTATATTAGTATTATACTAGTTGAATTCTAATTAATAATTCAAATATTTTTGTTATTTTTATATCCTTGAATATCATTTATATAATTCTTCGTAGTTCTATTATCTAAAAACTATATATTAATTAAGTTCAATTGTAACTATTATTATTCTAATTTACTAATTATGTTATTATGTTGTATTATTTGAGTTTTAATTAATAGTTTAATCATTATTTCAATAGAAATCAAATTTAAAAGTGGGATAATATTCGAAATCCAAAACTAAAAATAAAAAACCGGAACTGAAATCGGAATCCAGAACCGGCGGTTCCGAAACCGTGGCCATAGCTACCTCTAAGTTTTGAGGTGACCATCGTCCTCTCCTGAGGATCACATTTGCAATAATGACCATGTAGTCATGTACAGGTTGCGTACTTCAATTCAATTAATTTTTGGAATAAGTTAATTCAGCAGATAATTTTTAAAAACTATGGGATGGGGTAAAAATAATTTTAACATATACCTAGAATGCTAATTTTAGCCCGATTAAAATTGTTCAATACATATTATACTAATTTTAATCTAATTAGAATTTTTTCAATGCCTACAACACCAAATGAATAAGGGTTGGAATTAATTAACATAAAACTTAAAAGAAATTTTCAAGATAATTCCAGAATTCTATCATAATTTCTTCCCTACAAAACCATAAAAGTATTTTATTCATTTTCTTTTGTAGAAATTTTTAGTTTTCAATTCTTGATTACTTTTATTAAATATTTCTTTATTTAAAAGTTAATATTGTCATTTTATTATCTTATATTAAAACCAGCTGCTCAATTTCGTTTAATTACTTAATGACAATTAATGGATTAAACAAATTATTCTTGAATTAAAAAATTAAGGGGGTTAAATATTGTAATTCAAACTACAAAGGGATGCTTGTGGAGCAAAGCAATAGTATATAGGGTTTAGTGTATTTTACCCAATTTCAAATTATGCTAAATTTTCATATCAAATCCCCTGTTCAAGAGTGTTTTGTCTTATCATGTCCAAAGTTTAAAACGATGTCATTTTACTAAAATTATGGATTAAAAGCATAATTATGACTAAAATAAAATTTACAATTATTATGTCATAACTCAACTATGAGTGAACCCTATTTATACTTTTAGTCAATTGTTTTAGTATAACGACGTCATTTTGAACATTGGACAACATACGACAGAATAATCTTGGACTTCATTTCCTAAATTTTATTGCACCATTTTTTTGTCTTTGGTACTCTATTTTCTCTCCCTAGATTTTTTTTCTTTATTTGGCACTCTGTTTTTCTCTCTTGGGTAAATTACATTTACTCCCCTCGATATTCATCCAAACTACTAAACAAACCTTTTAGTTTGATAAAATTATCAAATGAACCCTTGACCAGTCAATTAGACACTTAATAATAATGAAAAATTGTGAAATAACAACAAAACCAACCAAAATATAGCTGGAAAATTTTTCTAAAAAGGAAAACAAAAAATAGAGTTTCTAAACAATCTAACATATACGGAATAAAAAATCAAACCTCTTGTGTTCTAAGAGAAACGTGCTCTTTTCACCGAATAGTACTTGAAATGTAAATATGTTTAAATGAAGATGTTTTTCAATTTAAGATATGGGTTTAATATTCGTCAAGGGTATTTTAGTCTAATAAATTTTATGTCTTGTTAGTAAGGGTGTAATTATCAATACAATGAAATTTTAAGCTGGCAAATGGGGGAATTGTTATTCAAGGATTCTTTTAGGCTATGTTTGGATTGATGGAAAGGGAAGAAAAAGAAAAGAAAGGAAAAGAGAGTAGAGTAGAGGACAACAATCTCCTTCCTGTATGTTTGAATAGGGTGGAAAAGAAAAGAAATGATATACTAACAATATTAGTGAAGATTAGAAGGAAAAGAAAAAAATGATAAAATTTTTAGAATATATGACTAATTTACCAATTCATATAATAAATTAAAACAATCAATTCATATTTACTTTTTTTTAATCTTAATCTACTATCCATTTTATTAATATTAATTTTTTGAATATAAGATAAAATTAAACTAAAAATAATAGAACCAATAAAATAAATAAATATAAACACAACAATCAAATAAAAAATATTTTAATTTTATATTAGTGTGTTATTTTTTATAAAAAAGTAAAAATTATTTTTTTATTAATATATAATTATTCTAAATTTTATAACGATACTTTTTTTAATATAAAATACTTTTAGTTAAATGTTGATTCAACTTAAAAAAAAAGTAGGGAGATTGTTAAAGTTTTATAAATCAAATCAAATTCTAATAAAATAGAAGTCTAAAATTATTTTGTGGGTGAGTATAATTTGTAAGAAATTAATTGAAACTCAAGTTTATTAATATATCTTAATAATTTGAATAATATTGTAGTTACATATTCCTTCCACGTGAAAAATTATTAAATTTGTAGAGGTAGATAGAATTACAAGAGATTAAAATTTCTCAAATCTTTATAAGAGTTGTTTACACGTAAAAGTTTACGTTATAATTTCTAAACAAAATTTTAAATTAAAAAAAATACTTTTATAATGGATAATTATTAACAATAAATCGTTTCCTTCCGTTTTCACCCACTTTTGGGCGGAAACAGAAATTGAATCAAACAGTTATATCTAATCCCTCCCTTTTCTTTCCTCTCCCTCAAAAAAAAAATATCCAAACGCACAAATTCTAGTCCGTCCCTTTCCTTTCCCTCAATCCAAACATAGCCTTAATAATTTTATCAAACCTTAGATTTTGTTTGGTAGTTTAGACAAAACTCAAGGGGTAAATGTAATTTACCCTTCTCTCTTTATGATGAATTTAGTTAGGCCTTTTTAAAAAAAAATTGTTAAGTATTTGATATAATATCACAAGTAATTAATAGAAATAGTGTAGAGTTTTGATTTGGTCAAATCTGAACTTATATATTGAATCTCTCAAGGAAGTCAATTTTGTGTTGCTGTTATTTTTTCTGGTATGCAATAAATTTTAATTTCTCAAACTCTAAAAGTACACATATATATATTTAGATAATTACCTTAAATAATTGGTTACTTGGACTTTACTATTTGATTACGTATAATTACGAATTTCGAAGTGTCTAATATAAGCAAATTGATACAAATTTAATTTTATCCACTGTTTATGATCAATTAGTTGAAAAAAAAGAAACATATTCGCTAAACTATAAAACAATAAATTACTTGTATTTTTCAACGATAGAGGCAAATGGTGCCAGAATAACTCTTCTACAAAAGAGTTGAGGTAGTGGATAGCTAAGAATTTATTTAAGAAAATTTCAGAAGTAATTTTTATTTTTTTTCTTTTGGTGGTATGAATGCTCAAATTAGAGCATATACCACATGCAAATGACAATTTGCTAATTTGTTTGTCTCCTTGCATAAGCAGTTTATAGTAGGCTAGCCGAGCAAGACAAAAAAAAAAACATTTGATGTTCAAACCGTTGACATGGTTAGGTTAATTAAGATTTTATTAAATCAGTATTATTTATGAGATTCCACTTTCGAAATCGACATATGTCATGCTATTTGCCAAATAGATACTAATAATCATGTCCTTATTATTAATTTCGACTATTTAATTAGAATTTTTCTCATAAACTATAATGTCAATATTCAAAGAGAGTGAGAGAGAGAGTGAGTGAGTGAGTGAGAGAGAGAGAGAATTATATGTAAAATTCAATATTTCTTATTTATTTTAACAAATTCATTCAACTTGAAACAAATGGAGAAGAAAACTCTTGGTAAAACCACACGTCATCCATTAACCTCCTTAGATTATATTGGGTTTTAAAATAAGTAATGATAGTAAGTATTATTTTTTTTAACAATAGGAAAAATTGCAAAAAATGTCCATCGATCACATTTGTTTGAAAAACTTTTTTTTTATTCCTGATATTTTAACTTATGCAAATTCATCCCTCACATTTGTTTCAAAAACTATTTTCATCCCTTACATTTTAAATAATGCAAATTCGTCCCTCATTAAAAAAGTTTATCAAATTGTACACTTTACACATTTTTTTTAACAAAAAGATGTCACGTGCTTGTCTTGTGACAATTTGTCATGGGCAAATTTGGAATCACAATTCATTCTCTCAAATTTTCATACGTCAACTACATTTTTAGACCATGAAAATTTGTTACAAAACAACCTTTTTACGTTAAAAAAATACATGAATAGATGAAAGAATCAATTTGATACACTATGTTAATGTCATTGACGAATTTGCATCATTTGAAATATTCGGGACAAAAAACGTTTTTTAAGCAAATGTGATAGATGAATTTGTATTATTTGAAATGTCAATAGCGAAAAAAATTTCAAACAAATGTGAGGAACGTTTTTTGCAAATTTTCCTTTACAATATTATAACTCTAATTACATGGAGTTCTAATATTATTCAATCAATAAATATTTATTGTTAATAATAAATGAACTGTTAATTCGAGAGTTCTATTATTACTAAATCATTGAGCATTTACGTGGGTACATGAGTACATAAGCAATAATATAACTCATTCAGTTATACATGAAAAAAAAAAGTTAATTGCAAAAAATATCCTTGAATTATGGTTTAATCGTAAAATTTGGAGTTCTAATATTATTCAATCAATAAATATTTATTGTTAATAATGAATGAACTGTTAATTCTAGAGTTCTATTATTACTAAATTATTGAGCATTTACGTGGGTACATGAGTAAATAAGCAATAATATAACTCAATTCAGCTATACATGAAAAAAAAGTAAATTGCAAAAAATATCCTTATGGTTTAATCCTAAAATATCCCTTCAATACTTTATTATTGTTAACATTTAACTTTTTGCAATGTGCTACATTTTAATAAAAATTATATTGTGAAATAATAGAATTAACCTTTATAAATATTAGTTGCCAAAAATACCTTCATCTGAATATCTTTACTTTTCATAAAATGGTTTAATTGAATAACTTTTTTTCAATGTTATAATCCTTTCTCTCAAAAATTCACTCGAGAGAATAAAGAGTTTTAGAGAAAAAAAAAAAGTTTTAAGGTTGGAAAAAAATTATTCAATTAAATTGAATCACATAATAGAGCATAAAACAACCAAATAAAGGCAAAGTAACTAAAATTTATAAGGGCTATTTTCGCTTTTTCACAATACAATTTTTATCAAAATATAGTACATTGCTAAAAAGTAATTGTTGAGAGTCAACAAAGTGTTAAAATTAAAAGTTTAGAGGTATTTACAATTAAGCCATAATTCAATGACTTTTTTTTTTTTTGCAATTAATTAACTCTAAAAAAAGTCCCCTATCCTCTATTGTTATTATTCTTTTGTCTTACTACTAAAAACAAAGAAAAAAAGTTAATCACACTATTTTTTTAAACAATTAATAACACTATAAATATCAGTAGACCAACGTATCTTTTTCATCCATTCATCAAATTCAACAGTTCTCCGTAAAAACCAAACTTGCCATTCATCCTCATCTACTTCATCATGGCCAAAACCAGCATGCTAATAATGCTCTCACTTTGCATGGTTTTTGCAGGACTCTTCATGTCTTGCTTTTGCCTTGCGGAGACAATACTCACAAATCCTAATCTTGACGATGTCGAACCTGTTGTAAGCTTGGCAGCTACAAAAATGGTGGCCGAAAAGGAGAACAACCAACCCGAAAAGGAAAACGGACTGTCTCGTAGTTCCCACCAGCAAAACATACCTCCAGCCAATAAAATCTTTTTTGCAGTTGGAGCTAGGAAAATGCTACAATTTGATTGCACTTGCCCTCTTATTCGTTGTCTGGCTACTGGTGAGTGCTTGAAAGTTTGCTGCCCAGAGTTAAAATGGTAGTTTCTATAAAAGGCATCTATTTCCATACCTGGACTCATCAAAGGTTGTTCAGGGGCAGAATGAAGACGTACACCTAAATCTCACAAAATGTTTCTTTTTGGTACTGTTTTAACTGTTTTCTGAATTTTTCAAGGTTTTGTTTTAATTCCTCATCTATTCTCCTATTTAGTCTAAACGATTGTGATTGTCCTCATTGATTATTTGTAACAAAGTTATTCCAATTTGAGTTATGCTTTATGGTTCAGATAGAAAGGTACATTACTTCAACCATCTTCAATTTTGGGGTTTATTTTGCTTTTATCTTCATTCTTTAAAAAATTTTGTTTTTGTTCCTCATATTACAAATAGGATTTCAAATCACCTTTCGTCTATTTTTTTCACTTAAAATTTAGCTTGAACAATTATTTAACAAATATGGCAAATAGAAGGGTATGTATAAAAATTTATAGATTTTGACATATATACGTCAAATGGTCATCTGAAATTTTTCTTCATGATCAAAAGTGAATAAATGACCAAATGAAAATCAAAATTGTAACGTGTCAGATGGAATTATGGAAATAAAACTTTTTAAATAATAGAGATAAAAGAAATGAACATACAAGTTAAGGGATAAAAAAGAAACTTTTTAAAAATTAGAAACAAAAAATAAAAATGAACTTTTAAATTGAGAGACGATTGAAGTAATTTACTCAATATCATTCATAATTGTATCAATTGGAGATTGCAATAGCATTAGCTAGTTTTAGCCCATATTTTTTTGGCACCAGCAGGGTAATTTATTATAATCAATGGATCTATAGTCCAAGTAAACATGCAAATTAAGAAGCAGTTCAAGTAAACAAGTCAGCAAATAACATATTAAAAACAACTTATCAAAAGATTATTAACAGCACAACAGGTATGAGACACTGGACAACTACAAGGGGAACAAATAAGGTGTCTGGTTGATGAGGAGGAATAACAATGGTAATTATAATAATAATACTGAAGAATGATAATGATAATAAATTTATTCCCTCAAAATACAGAGGTAGGAAGTATTCCCCAATACTAATATATGAAAATAACATTAAAGGAATGATTATACACTACCAAACACTACTTTTTTATTTCATTCCTTTTTTTCGCCTAAACCCATTAACCAGAAAAAACCCACAAACCAGATACACTCTCAGTATTCAAAATATTTAGCACTGCCTCTCTAAAGGACCAAGCCCTTTACATACCACTACATAGCTCGTGCTCACCCTACACAAAAAAGACCAGCCCCGGCCATATTCCATTGAACTTGAACCAATGTTTTTCGGTGGTTAACTTGTATTACAGAACTGAGGCGGTAACTTAAAAAGGCTGTGGTCAATTTTTAAAAGAGTAAATCACTCCACTAGTCTGTCTCACTTGGCCTTAAGTATCGTTTTGGTCCATAATATTGAAAAGTTATACTTTGTTTTTTCAACTTGGATTTTACTACACAAATAGTTAGCAACTTATTTTTCGATCTATTTGACAAGTAATATGTTAGTAACATATATGACACAAAACAATATTATTTTGAATGTTAAACATGTAACCTGACAAATAATGTTACTTAATTGATAGAAAATAAATTCAGACTCATTTATATATGACAAAATTCAAGTTGAGGGAGTAAAATGTGACTTTTTCAAGATTGATAACTAAAATGATTCTTATATCGAAGTTGAGGGATTATTGAGATCATTCACCCTTCTTAAAAATTCTATGTCAAAGGCCATATAATTGGCTATGATTGCAAGTGTTAAAAATTTTTGTGTATTAAATTTTAAATAAGGATCTTGTTAATCAGTTTGTGAGTTTTTTATGTAACCGTGAGATAATATTTCTAACATCGATCCCATATCAAAAAGCATACTTATATTTTTTTTTTTTAAAAGTTACGATTTTCTTTCAAAAATAAAAAACTATATACTCACAAAGCTGATATGTTTAAAAATTGTTGTTTTTATTCTCTTTGTAACAGTGTACAAATTTATAAGGGTATTTGTATTAAAAAAATCTTATTTTTCTCTAGAATTAAAGCAGCCTGCTTTGTCCAACCTCGCGCCCTAAGTTTTGTAGTGACCATCGTATAGGTTGACTGCTTGAACTGAATCAATTTTTGGCATAATTAAGTTAATTCCACAAATAATTAGTTATACACACTTTTGAGTAAATTTGGACTATTATGATCATTGTCTTGCCGTTTTTTGTGACCAGCACCCTATATTATGTGTAGGTTAGAACGTCATTGGATACTATAATTTGACTTTTAATTTGTCTTAATTGACAAACATCCTATGTTATATCTAGGTAAGTGTACTATAATCCAGTTTTGATTCCCAAAAATGACACATTGGGAACTCTTGGTTTCCTACCACGACTCAAAAAAAACAGCCAGACATGAATGAAAGTTAAACATGAATGCTCCAAATGCATTGTTCAATCCTATGCTCTCTCAAAAAACATCAACCTTAAAATAATATACAATGTGGCTTTTTTGGACTCTGTCAATAGTTTCTCTGGATTGAATAAAGTTGTTTTATATTCAAGAGATACTTTTTAGATTTGAGTTTTGTAAGGGATTTCAACCATCAATAATTTCTTGTTAATGGGGTTGTGCAATATATCGGTGAAATCAAATATCTAACCAAATTTCAAAATTTTAAAAATGAATTTGAATTTTAGTTTATGATTTGGTATTTGAATTGGGTTTCAATTCCAAAATCGAGAACTAAATTTATATTAATATAAAATATAAATTGGTTATTTGAAAATTAAGGTGCTTTTATGCTCAAAATTGTTTATTTGAAGTTGAAGTCTTGAAGATAGTTGTATCATTTATGTATTATAATGTATGAAAGATCATGTTTATTCATTCAGAATTTCAGGTATATAAGTTGAATGAATGTAAAATATAATTTGATGATTTAATTGGCATTAAAACCAAATTCAACTTCGGTTTTTTTTTTTTTTTTGTGAATTTAGTTAATTCAATTTGAAATTTGAATTCTAAAAGTTTAGATATTTTTAAAATTTTTCTTATTATATTTTAACTTACATGTTTCTTATGTCAAACCTACACTAATAAAGCAAGATTGTATAAACTGTTTTTCAAACGATTGTGTTAATGTTCTCTATAAAAGTGGGATGCTTTGTCCAAACTTTTGTCATAAGTTTTGTGGTGTATCATCATGCTCTCCTGCTGCGGATCACACTTGCAGTAATTGCCATGTACAGGTTGCGTGCTTGAATTCAATCAATTTTTGGGATATATAGGTTAATTCAACATATAAGTTAGTATACACTAATTTTCAGCCAATTTTGACATCTATGATCATTGTCGTGTTAGTTTATTTTATTAACACCGTGTGTGACATCTAGGTTAACACTTCCTTGGATACTATAATTTGGCTTTTAATTTGTTTTAATCGACCAATATATATTAATTATGTCATATATATATATACATGACTACATCATTGGTACAATAATACGATGTCCAATTTTTGCTCACAAAATGGTGAACTTCATGAACTCTTATTTTCATATCACGATTCAATAAAGCAGCCAACCATGAATGAAAGTTAAAAGAAAACATGAACGAAAGTTAATAGAGTTTTTTTTTTTTCGATTCTATGATGTTTGTTTTTATTCTCATGGCACTTTTCAGATTTGGTGGTGGTGGTGCTTTGATTCGAGGGCAGGATGGTAAGATTATTAGGGCACGAGCTATGGGATATCAATTTATTACTAGTTTGCAAGCGGAGATGTTAGCGTTATTGGGAGGTGTGGAACTTTGTAAGGCTCAAGGACTCCAACGAGTAATAGTGGAAATGGATTCTATGCTGACTATTCGAATTATTAAAGGGGAGAGTGCTACCCCGTGGAAACTCTTAAAACTTGTGAAAACAATTCGTGGATTCACTTGCATGGTAGAGATCCTACATATTTTTCGTGAAGCTAATCAACCGGTGGACAGACTTGCTAATGTAGGATGTGAGTTGCAACAAGACATTCAATATTACTCATTCCAAGATTTGCCTCAAGAGGTGAGCGGATGCGTCAATCTGGATCGGTTGAATGTTCTTAATTTTCGGATTAGGAAATGTTTGGGATAGTGCATGCATTATTAAGTTTTCTTCAATTTCTTTTACATGTATTTCATTGATTAGTGCTTTCAGTCTTACCTGGATGTACGAGGTCCTCAGCCTCACCATTTCGTAAATTAATAAAATGAGGGGCTGGCATCCCCAACCCGCTGAGAGGGTCATTGCCTTAAAATAAAAAAAGATTTGAGGCTTTTAAAGGGTTCGATTTCAACATCAAGAATTTCTTGCTTAAATGATAAAAAAAAAAGCAAAAACTCTTATGAGACCGTCTAATATATAAGACATCTTACATGAATTATATTTTATACGCTAATAAACTAAATATTTATACATTATATGCTAATATTTGATACTGTACATGCTAATACGCTAATTTTTTATAATTGTGCTAATTTTTTATACTTTATGCACTAATTTTTTATACTTTATATGTTAAAGTGAAGTTTATAAGCAAGTCTCATATGTGAGACAGTTTTACAAGAAAATGACCCTTAAAAAAAAGTTTTCTTCATTATCAACATCAATAATTTCTTGTTTATATAATAAGAAAGAAGTTTTCTTTATTAGATTTTTTTTAGATCAGAAATAATTTATTATGAAATTTGTTTATAGTGAAAATTTGTAAGAATAGTGCACAAGCCATTGCAAAGGTAATAGAAAGAAGGAAAGAAAAGAGAAAGCAAAATATGATTTAGAATAATGTAAAAATAAATTATTATATGTTTTGATGATATTTATACCAAATACTAATTGTTATAATACTTCTTTTATCTCATATCCACCAATATAATTGATATTAATTAATTCTTTTATCTCATATCCACAATATAACTGATATGATTTCGATTATAATTCTCAATTCTGACTACAAACCAAATACCATCTAAAATTTGCGAATAGGTGATAAGTCGGGTTTTTTCCGACTTATTTGTTTTACTTACTTAATCTTTTGTGTAGACTTTTATTAGAAAGTATGCTTGATGAATAACTTATATGCAAAGATGTGCATGATTTGGAAATTGTCGAGATTTGTTTAAGTGTGGTGAAATTATATGGAAAGTGTTATGATTTTTTGGGAATGAAACACACGCAATCGTGCACATCACTGAACTTCAAGCATCACTAAATGAAGGTCCCAAAAACACTCAACACTCAACACACATAACACACAAAACACACAACCCACACACAACACGGCGGGCGCGCTGCGACACCACACACACTCACACACGGTGCGGGCGAGCTACACGCACACACGGCGAGCGCCTAGCGTGCCAGCCACACCATACACACACGGCACACGCACATTCGCGCGCACCTGCGCACACTTACTCACTCATATGCATTTTTATGCATTTCATTTGAACATTTCTTGTACATACTCATGCATACACATTGCACACTTGCACTCGCTCATGCACTACACTCCGCAACTACACTTAGCACACATAACAGCAAACCCGCACAAGCTTTTGGGACACACAAGCAAAGCCTTCATACAGCATTCATATGTGCATCAAGTGTTTGAAGACTCGCATCTGTAAATCCTTAATCGTTAAGTAATGTACTGGTCAAGTGCCTCACTTCAGCTCCTGATTTACATATTGCAGACACGTGGCGTTCTCACCTCAATGCAAGGAAACTTCCAGGAACCCAACATGAGATACCCCATCAAGGGGAATGTATAAAAGGGAAGAGAGGAAGCAAAAGAAGGGGGATCAGACGAGGAGGAAAAGAGAGGCTAGGGTTTTGACGGGAAAGATTAGAAAATATCAATTAGGGTTACAGAGAGAGCATAATAGACAATACATCGATTCAATTCTTGTAATGGCCAAAATTGATCCGGCTTTGTCAATCCTATTCTCAAAGCCGATCAACATGATCGGCTAGACATTTGAGTGTTGCCTTGATGGGTTCTTATGTATTGCTTTTCACTGGTTTGAGACAATTAATATGATTATCCTGTGTTTGTCATTATTCCTAGTTCATCTTATGTTTCAATTCAATGGGCTATGTGAATTTGTTGAAGTTTTTACTGCATCTACGGTACCCAGTGAGATCGGTCGAGATCTACCCTAGGAAATTGAATGAAACATGTTTTGATTCTGGAATGATTGTGTTTGAGGCTTAACGTTTGCATATTATTGTGAATCCATTTGTGCGGTACCCACTGACACTTGGAGTCAATCCAATAGAAAGAACTTAAGTTGCCTGTGTAGGAAGACTTGAACTCTGGACTTAGCTAGCTGCCCTACCAAGGGAGAGAATTAGGGATTGAACTAGAGTCTTAGTACTGGGTAGGGATCTGGGATTTCTATTAGAACCAAGAACTTGCCCTACCAAGGGAAGTTTGAGGAGTAAGTGGAGTGCAATCGTGAGAACCATCAGGTTAATCGGTTACACCTCACTAACAGTTTAGTCCCCTCACACACTCACGCAAGTCAAGGATAACTGGGAAAAAGAAATACGCATTGAATCCCCCTCGAGGCAACCCCATTCTCTTCTGATTGTTTGATTACTTGCAATTTCTTCTGTTTGTTGTGATTGTTATTCAACTCTATTCCTTGAATTCACACCGTAACACACCTCTCTCTGTGGGAACGATCCCATTCACCACGACTACATAGTTTAAGTGTTTTGGGTTAAATTGGAGAGTTGCGACACTCGCAACCAATAGGTAGATGATTCTAATATACTCAAAATTTGGAAATAAGCACGGTTTGGGTTCTCAACCCTTAAAAAATTACCTTTTAGTCTCTTAATTTAGATTTTGCATGCCACACAATAGTTCATAATTCATTTTTTATATATCTTACAAGTAACATTATTTGTGATGTGACACTAAACAATATCATTTCAAATACTATATACTCAACAAATGATATTACTTGACAGAAAAATAAAATTTAATTATTTAAAATTTATAAGGAAAAATTCAAATTAAAGCACCAAAATGTGACTTTTTTAAAATCAAAGACAGAAACAGTACTTATCTCCAATTAAGTTAAAAGATCAATAATTGATGTCATTTACCCTTTGTAAATTAAGAGGCTTTCTGCAATGTTTTATAAACCATTCCGGAGTATGAACCATATGAGTTAAGGGATTGATGGGTTACTGGGTCAACCCTGTCGGATCGAACATAAAAATGCAATGACATTATCATAATGTCATAAATAAATTTAAATTATAAATATATTAATAATTAAAAACATTCTTATATCCAACTATAAATATTTACTAAATCATAACTAAAATACAGAAAATTAATAAAATACCATTAATTCATTTAAATATTATACATTATTTAATATCAAACATAATAATTCTAAAATAAAAGAAAAAAAGTACAAAATGTGTTAGGACTTTTATTTTATTTGAGCATTAATTATATCAACAAAAAATTCAAAATAATAATAAACTACATATTTATTATTTCTTATTTGTTTATTTTTGATGGGTTAAAAAGAGTTTATAAAATAAAGTTTCATTCATAAAAAATAGCAAAAGGGTCATATATATATACATATATTAATTTTGGATTCAAAAATAAAAAATAAAATATACAATTTATAAATTTAATAGACCCATATATTTGTACTATTATTGACCAAAATTCAACAGTAACCTAAAACCCAAAACACAAAGGTAAGTAAAGCCAAGGAAGGAAAGTAAAGTGTAAAAAAAATAAAAAATGGACCAACCGGTCAAAGTTGGTTCCTAATCTGGCCAGTGAAACTCGGATTTTTACCAATTTTTTTTAAATCCGATTATTGAAGAAATTGAACAGAACCATATACCGTTCTTAAAACAATTGGTCGAATTAGGTGGTCCAATTCAATTTTCAAAACGTAGAATTTCTGTTGGACCGAATTAGATGGACTTCTAAATTCATGCATGGCACAAATATCACGATAATAATTTTAATAGTTGGTAATAATCATTCTTACTTTGCTTCAACCATGGTTTGGGTAAATGTAATATAAGACAAGTAGCCAACAATCTTCACAAGTCGAATGATCAAAAATAAAACCCGAAAAATATTTGTGTTGTTTTAACAAACTTGAAACTAAATTAGAAAATAAGTCAAAATTGAATAAGAAAGAAAATAGGCCCGAATAGTCAAAAAGGTATTTGGGTATCAAACAACGAGTCATGGGGCTATATCTCATGTGTCTTGTAGATCTTGTCATTGACCGGCTTATTGTGTTCCTATCAATTTAACCCTAAATATTAACGTAGTAGTGGTAAAAGGGATCGAATATGCAGGGAAGGGTAGGTGATGAAAATTTGTTAGTTAATTGACTCGATTAAATGAAAATGCACGAACACTCAAATAAGAAAAATACACAAAAACAATTGAAACACAGAAGACACAGTGCTGCCTCAAGGTACTGAATTAAACCACTGCCTAACATGACTGCATTGTCACCTACATTGATTTATAGTGAACTCAAGGGAGCTAAACTGCCTGATAGCTGGAGTTTGGTTAGCATGGCGACCTCTTCTAGTCCAGAATATCGTGCTTCTCAACCTTCCTTATTAGGACAAGCTTTGGTGCTAGTTGAAATTGCAAACTCCTATCTTTTGCTAAGTGAACCTAATTGACCTACCGATCACTCATTTGGTAAGGCAAATAACTGAGTGTCCAATTGAACTCACTGCTAAAGACTATTCAACACCTTTTGTCTATAGATCTCACTTACTCTCTCCAGCATGGTGACCTCCTAGATGTGAAGGATAAGAAATGCAAAGGTATGAAACTCAAGCTCTTATTCAAAAGTTAAACTCACACAATATCATACATGAATTATCTAAATCCAGCTTCGCTTCAGTCGTTAATGCAAGTTTGGCTAAATTCAAGAAATTCATGTCTTAATTCATGCAAATTCAACCATAGAATGTAATCAAATCATGTAAGTGTTAATTCAATTCATCAAAAGGTAGTTAAGTTCTTAGTATCTCAAGGCAACGACACAATTATCCGATCATGTTCATGATCAGTCCTGAATCAACAGGGAATGAGAACAAAGGCATATTCATGAATTCAATCTAAATTGTACCGATAAAAGTTTGAGTTTTCAACCCCAAAAGCTTCCTCCATACAATTGTTGATGAATACAGTACTAAAATCCTCTCAATCCTTGATGAAGTTCTAGATAGAGAAAATACAGAGAGAGAACAGAGGAAAATGAACCTAAACTAGCCTAAACTAAGTGGGAAAGAAAATGGGTACAAAAATCTATTCTAGAATGTACGATCTCCTCATTCTCTCTCTTTTTCTCAGTTGATATTTATAAACTGGATCTACAAGACTCTCATTTTCAAGCACGTGTGTTTCTTCAAATTCACATCCCTCCATTGAACCTCCAACACGTGTCTGCAGAGACCAATCAATAATTAAATAAGTAATATCACGTTTTTAAAGAAAATCATAGAAATACTTGGAAGGAAAAGAACAACATCAAAAACTTGGAAAGGAAGACTCATTCATGCATGCAAAATGGCAAGTGCATGAGTGTACGGCGAGGTGAAGTGAATGCTAGGTTTGTGTGAGTGCATGAATTCGTGTGAGGTGTGTGCGTAATGGTGCAGAGTGAGGTGGGCGCGTAGTGTGCCCGACCACGTGTGTGGTCATTTAGGCGCAGTCGCACCAAGTGGGGTGCATGCATGTGCGGGCACACATAATGTGTGTGTGTGTGTATGTGTGATTATGTGTGTATATACGAGTGTGTGCGGTGAGGGGATAAGTTGGGGTGGTAAGGTGCGAGTGTGTGAGTGATGGTATGAAAGAGAAAGAAACTCATGTGTGCACCAAAATAATGTGAGTAAGACTAGTGAACACTTGTGCACATTCAAGCATAGCTTCAACCATACATTTAAGAAAATGCTTGGGCGATGGCTGTGCTCATGGTGTGCAAAAACAAATCATAATAACACCACATTCTTTACCCCTTGTCATTTATCCATTCTTACCTTTCATACCATTTTTCATTCATTTCTTACAAATTTCCCAGTTCAAGTACTCATCATATAATATTACCAAACATCATAAAAACATATAAAAAAAACATCCACATCCACGCAAAAGCTCAATGAATTATGATTCATAAGTCAGTACGTAACTAAAATTAATCATTCTATATTTGAATGATAATGAAACACTAATCATGCGTAAATTGTGAGACCGAAGTGTTTGAATTAAACTTTCTCTTATTTAGTTCCAAGAGTTTTCTGAGTCTAAAGTTTATTATCTAATTTAATTAAAGTTTGATCACCTTTAATCTAATTAGGTAGCGCCAATTAATCCCTTGTCAAGTCACTGGATTTGATAAGTAAGATTAATTAGTGACGAAGCTACTGTCTCGGTAGACGAAAATAATTGGTTAACAAGTTATTACATGCTGATCAATATAAGATTTGATAAAGTTAGGTTCTTCACTGCGTAATGCTTTTATAACATTAAATCAGGTGTTCGGCTGATTCCGGCAGGGTTATGTTATGAATAGAGAATTAATTGATTAAGCAGATACTTGTCAATTAACGAATAATTAAGGAAGAATTGGATTATGTAAGAGCCGATTCTCGATAATCTATAACTAACTGATTAAATAGAGATTGTTATCTTTGAGTCGATGAATAATTAAGAATTGATTAGTGTGGATTTACTATTGCCAGATCTTTCTCTTTAATTAATTAATTTTGTATTTTTGCTCTTTATTAATTCCATAATTTAATCCCTTTTATTAATTGATTTAATTATTAATTTCATTTGTTGTGACTATTTACAAGTTAACTAATTTAGAAGATTTGTTGTTCCTCGTGGGATCGACCTTACTTTCACTACACTATTGTTAATATTTTAGAGTAAGAATTAATTTTGGTGCAGAAACGACACACTAGAAATAAACAAAACATACCATGAAATAATTAAATGATTGATAGACGAAATTGGTTCATCTTGCCTTTGGATTTGTCAGATGACATGCACATGAAGATGTAATCTGTTTACACATGGACGAAAAACAGACCAAAGATGATTTAAAACTCAAAATACAAGATGAGGGACTAAAATGAAAAGTTTTAAAGTTGATGGACAAATTCAAAATTAACCTCTAAGTTAATGGACAATTGGCATATTTTACCCAACTAAATTTAATAAATTCGAATATATATTTTGAATTGAATTGAATTTAGTAGTTATCTTCCAAGCAGGATTTAGGATTAATTTCACTTTATCCCTTATGGTTTGAGTAAATTCTTTTTAACCACCCCATATTTTCATAATATCCATTAACTCCTTCTGTTTTGAATTTATGTGCAACACGGATGGAAACCATCTAAATAAGAGAAATTATCACAAAACCCTTAAGTAATATATTTCAAAAAATGGAAACCCTCTTCTTTTTTCCTTTTCTTCTTCTTTTTATTTTTTATTTTTTCTTTCTTTACTCTTCACCTTTTTTTCTTCCTTTATTTTTAATTTTTCTTTTCATTCTTTTTTTCCCTTTTTCTTCTTTTACAAGGATGCTTTACCTTTCTTTTTTCTTTTCTTTTCTTTTTTCCCCTTTTCTTCTTTTACAAGGATGCTTTACCTTTCTTTTTCTTTTTTATTTCTTTTTTTCTCAATATTCTGGAATCATCATTAATCGAATCAATTATTCCAAATACCACTATTTCCAATTAGTATTATCAATGAAAGTAATAACTTCAACATCATCAATCGAAGTAATAATATCATCAACAATCACCCATTTTCCCATCACAAATCTGTTCAATAATATCTCAAATCAAAATCCATCTCCTCATCGCCATTCAATCTTCTGTCTTTCATTCATATCTCAAATCAAAGTCAATGTTCTCACCATCGTTCAATCTTACCTCAAAATTTTTTAACCCAATCAATTAAAATTAGGGTTAATTCTACTTTACCCCTTGGAGGTTTGGAAAACTTCTCTTTTCCTACCACGTAGATTAATAATGTTCATATAACCCCTTTGTAGTTGGAAAAATTTCCCTTTTATTACTACGTAATTTTATAATGTCCATATAACCCCTCCGTACTTTAGACTAATATGAAAAATAGACAAAAATCGTTTAAACTGACGTGAGTGTGTTTCACGGATTGGGTTCTATGAGTCAAATCGAAATTATGTTTTGAATATAATGAAATGTAGTAGTTATATTACTAATAGGATTTATTTGGTAGATTGGTTTCCCTAATAAATTGGAGGGATGCATTCTCCCAAATCCTATAATATTTTGAATTTGAAGTTGCCTTACAAATAAAGAGAGTTAGAGAACTTTGTAATAAGGGGGTTAGTACGCAAGAGAGAGTGAAAATTCATAGAGTTGAAAAACCTCAAAGAGAATGTAAAGAAAAAACCTTTTTGGAAAAATTATGCAAATTAGGGGATAGTGGTGTTGTATGGCGGTGCCATATGTGTGTGTTGTGATTTTACTCCTCCCTTCCAAAACATATCTTGTTATGTAAATATTGATTTTTTTAGACAAGAATCTGTTTCTATCTTGTTGTGTAGTTTAATAAAATTGTGCTATCATATTACACATATTTATCTATTAGTAGTACTATTTTATATATTATTTGACATCCTTTGACACTCTAAATAATACTATTTAATATCAAATGATAAATGAGATTACTTATTAAATAGATTATGAAAAATAAGTTAAAAATTATTTCTATGATAAAATTGAAATAAAACAAAATAAAATAAAACTTTTTTTAAGATCGAAGTTCAAAACTATACTCACTTATAAGTTGAAAGAGATCATTAATTAGAAGTATTCATTCTAATATTATTTCAATAATGATTAATTGATGAGTTGGCCATTATTAATCAGCCAATATTTTTCCTTACCATGATAAATTTTGTCATATACTCAACTTGACCATGATAAATTTTTTCCTGACCATGATTAATTGATGAACATTTTTTTTCCGTTTCTTTAATTTTCCGTATGTCATTGCCGTTGTGATCATTACTGATGTGGCATTATTTGAATATTCCAGATCGGCATGGAATGAGTCAAACATAATTTTAACTGACTTCCGAGATTTGGGGAGAAAGAGTTGGAGCCTTCTTAACGGTAAAGTCATCGTATTAAATACATTTCATTAAGATAGAATAGGAATCTAATAATTAATGATACGAGATTACTGACTTAAGCATCGGAGTGGAATCCCCGGGGATCACCTCGGGACTTTGCTCTAACGCTATTCTGTTTTACAGATTAAGTTGGTGATCATTGCTGGAGCTCGGTGTTTCTAGCTCGGTGTTTCTCAATTTAACCGACGTGAGAATTTGAGCTTCATCAATTGGCGCCGTCTGTGGGAACCAGACAAAAGGTTCGCGCACTACAACATTCGCGTTCTGATGGCAAACACAAGGTCGAAAGGAGGTGCCACTCAGACGAGCAGGCGAGAAGAAGGAAGGCAATCATCACCTTCTCATCAGAAAGCTCCTGAGAAATCATCTCAAGAGGGGAACCGCATTACCCCTGAGATGATGAAAATTTTTGCAGAACATTATGACGAGATGGAAGCTATGATTAAAGAGGTTCGCAAGAAGAAGGAGGATCAGCAGAAAGCCCGGGGAAAAGCACCCCAGGTGATCCGAAGTGAGTCTGATAGGGAAAATGACAGGAGATCTGAGACTCTGCCTTTTTCTCAAGCCAGAGGGGGAGAAAATGTTAATCAAGCTACAGGTGATAATCCAGGAAAAAGGAGGCACCGAAGGGACAGTCCTTTATCCCAGGAAATTTCAGATTTTCCGTTGCCACCCCGATTTAAGCTACCACAGTTACAGGCTTACGCTGGGGATACTGATCCCAATGATCATATTCATCGTTTCGAGTCCACGATGGATTTCTTGAAGGCCCCAGAAGAGACGAAATGCCAGGCTTTTCCTACCACTCTGGAGGGAAAAGCCCGTCTCTGGTACGAAGGTTTGAGGCCAAAGAGTGTGAATTCCTTTTCTCAACTCTGTGATCTTTTCTTTAACCGGTTTCTGCAACGAAAGAAATTTGATAAGTCTACAGCAGAGTTATTGAATCTACGTCAAGGGGACAGTGAGTCCCTACGAAGCTACATGAATAGGTTCAATGATTAAAGCCTGCAGGTGAAGAATTGTTCAGATGATGTCTTAGTGGGAGCATTTCTCAATGGCTTACGACCTGGACGCTTCTACACTAAAATGGCTACTGATACACCGGGTGATATAGAGCAGCTTATGGATCGGGTAGAAAAATATGCTAAAGGCGAAGAGGCAGATCAAAGAAAGAACGACAATGAGAAACGGGCAACAAGAGGTCTAGATGAAGGGAAAAGGAATGTGGGGATAGATAAACGAGTTAAGGTGTTCGACCGCCTTAACCTACCTCGGCGTACTGCAGAATCAACGCTAAGGGAAAGGATAACTACCCAACTCAACAAGACCCGCTCAGAAATCCTAGCTATTGCTGGGAAGCAAGGGATTCTAAGACCCCCAATGAAAATGAATGCACCAAATCATAAGCGGAACAGGGACTTCTTTTGCAATTTTCATCAGCAGCACGTCCATAACACCAAAGATTGTACCGACCTGAAGAAGGAAATTGAGGATTGTATTCGTGAGGGATACTTACAAGAGTTCGTTAAGACGACATACAAGGTATCCCGTAGAGGCCAATCTGCTGAAAGGCGTTCGCCTTATCGGCCTCAGTTTGGAAGGAGCAATGCCCGAAATGAGGATAAGCGTCAGCGGACCAACAATTATCCCCCAGCTTGAGATGTTACAGGTGAAGTTCACGCTATCCTCGGAGGATTAGAAGGGGGAGGAAGTAATTCTGTGAGTAAAAGCAGGTGCAGGAGAATTCCTGAGTAGGAGCCAGTGGGAAAGAGGTTTAAATCTTCAGAGACCATTATCTTTTCTGAAGAAGATGCTGTCCCTACTAAATTTCCTCATTCAGATGCTCTCATAATAAAAGCCAACATCGCCAACAAGCTGGCACATCGGGTTTATGTGGATGACGGCAGCTCGGTAGATATTTTGTACATTGATGCATTTGAACAACTGGAGGTCGACACCAAGTATCTCCGAAGGAGCCCAACTCCATTGGTTGAATTCTCTGGGGAAGCAGTTCAGCCCATGGGGATTGTAACATTGCCAGTTACCATAGGAGAATACCCGAGGAGTAGAACGGTATATACGGATTTTGCAGTGCTGAAATCACCATCTCCTTATAACGTGATAATAGGTCGACCGACCATGGTGAAGTTAATGGCAATATGGTCGCCTTACCACTTGGTGATGAAATTCCCAACCGAAGTGGGAATAGCAACAATACAGGGAGATCAAGAGGTAGCTAGGAGGTGTTACATGGTGGCCATGAGAGGGAAGAATCAGCTTTTTTGAGATGTTCGTGTGAATTGCGTACAAGGGAAAGCTGGAATCAAAGGTCCGACGAAGGTAAGGGAACAGCATCCCGTAAAAAGTGTGGATTTTGATTTCAATGATGAGGAAATATTAAAGGTTCAAATTGATTGTGCCCTACCTGAGAGGACAATCCAGATCGGTAAAAACATCTCTGAAGGCATTTAACGTAGCTTATTAAAACTTCTCAAGGAGTACAGGGATATCTTTGCTTGGGACCCAAAGGAGATGGGTGGAGTTTCTCCTAAATTGATAACTCATTCTTTGAACATTCATGAAGATACAAAACCAGTGCAACAAAAAAAGAGGAGTTTTGCTCCTGAGCGCAAGCAGGTTATTCAGCAGGAGGTGAATAAGCTGTTGGAGGCTGGTATTCTTGGAGAGGTCAAATACCCGACCTGGATAGCAAATCCAGTGATGGTCAGAAAAGTTGATGGTGGATGGCGGATGTGTATTGAATTTACAGACCTGAACCGAGCTTGCCCGAAGGATTGTTATCCATTGCCTTCTATTGATCAGATCATTAATGCTATAGTTGGCTTTGGGATGTTAAGCTTCTTGGATGCTTACAAAGGATATTATCAGATTCTAATGAACCCAGAGGATGCCAAGAAGACAGCATTTGTGACCGACCAAGGGGTTTTTTACTATAAGAAAATGCCATTTGGGCTGAAAAACGCTGGGGCCGTATATCAACGCCTGGTGAATCAGGTTTTTCACAAACAGATAGGTCGAAACCTAGAGGTTTACATAGATGATATGGTGATTAAAAGTAAAGCAGAAGAAAATAAGCTGGATGACTTAAAGGAGACATTCACGACACTCTGGCAGGTCGGTCTAAAACTTAACCCAGAAAAATGTGTATTTGGAGTTAGCTCTGGAAAGTTTCTCGGGTTCATGGTGTCAAAAAGGGGAATCGAAGCTAATCCCAAGAAGTTGGAGGCCATAATAGAAATGGAAGCTCCCAGAAGTATAAAGGAGGTGCAGAAATTGACCGGGTGCATGGCAGCTCTGAATAAGTTCTTGTCCCGAGCTGCAGAGAGGGGCTTACCGTTCTTTAAGCTCTTGAAATCTGCCAGAGATTTTAAGTGGGATGAAGAGTGCCAGCAGCATTTTGAGGCATTAAAAGAGCATTTGAAGCAGTTGCCCACTCTATCTGTCCCGACATCCGGAGAGCAGTTATTTCTGTACCTGGCTATATCAGAATTCACGATCAGCGCAGTTCTTGTACGGGAAGATGAAGGGATACAGAAGCCAGTTTATTTCGTAAGTAAGGCTCTACACGGAGCAGAACAAAGGTACCTAGAAATGGAAAAACCGGTAATGTCTTTAGTGTTTGCAGCTCGGAGGCTGGGACCGTACTTTCAAGGCCATCCAATTTGTGTGTTGAGTGATCAACCTATCAGGCAGATTTTATACCGACCAGAAAATTCAGGGCGGTTAACTAAATGGGCTGTCGAGCTCGGGGAGTTTGATATCACTTTCAAACCTCGCACAGCGATAAAGGGGCAAGCTTTAGCAGACTTTGTTGCAGAAATGCCGAGGAGGAAGAAAGAGGAAGAATTACCCGAGGTGGGGGTAGTGATGTCAAAGGCAGACAAAGAATGGCAATTGTTCGTAGATGGAACTTCAGCTGGAGAAGGATCAGGAGCTGGTTTAGTGCTGATAAGCCCTGAAGGTAATGAATTAGCATATGCTCTGAAATTTGAATTTATCGCGTCTAACAATGAATCAGAATATGAGGCGCTAATTATCGGGCTGAAATTAGCTCTATCAGTAGGGGCTCGGTGCCTTAAAGTTCATAGTGATTCTCAACTGGTGGTTGAACAGCTGTCTGGGAAATATGTAACTAAGGACGCAATGATGAAGAAATATTTGAGTGTGGTACAGACTTTGATGAGTAAGTTCGAAAGTTTCCACATGGAGAAGATATCCCGATCTCAAAACCGCCGAGCTGATGCACTGAGTAAGCTTGCTTCATCCGCCTCGTTGCATTTGAATAAGAAGGTATGGGTAGAGACGCTTCCTGAACGTAGCATTGTTACAAATGAGGTGATGAGTGTTGAAAGCACTGAGAATTGGATGACCCCGATCTATAGTTTCCTGAGGTCGGGGAATCTGCCAGATGATAAAGTAGAAGCCCGACGGATTCGCATGCGAGCAGCTCGGTATGTAATAGAAGGTGATGTCTTATACAAGAAAGGGTATTTGAAGCCATTATTGAGGTGTGTGATTTCCGAGCAGGCTCATTATGTGCTTTATGAGATTCATGAAGGAATATGTGGGCCACATGTAGGATCTAGGATGTTGGCAAAGAAGGCACTCCTGTTCGGTTATTTTTGGCCAACCATGTTTGAGGACGCTGCTCAACTAGTAAGAACATGTGAGAAGTGCCAAAGGTATGCAATGAGAACGCATAACCCCCAGGTTCCATTACAGTTTTCCGTATCCGTTTGGCCATTTTATCAATGGGGTGTGGATCTTCTCGGGCTTTTTCCAGAAGCACGAGGTCGGTATAAGCACCTCATTGTAGCAGTTGATTATTTTACCAAGTGGGTCGAGGCAGATCCTTTAGTGCATATCTCGGGAAAAAATGTTATTAATTTCTTCTGGAGAAATATCCTTTGCAGATATGGAATTCTCGGGGTGGTTGTGTCTGATAATGGCTGGAAATTTGCAGAAGATCCTTTTAAGTCTTGGTGTTATTCGCTTGGAATTCAACAGAAATTTACTTCTGTAGCACATCCGCAGACTAACGGACAGGCAGAGGTATCTAATCGGATATTATTACAAGGTTTAAAAAAGCGTCTAGGACGTTCCAGTGGAGATTGGGTTGAGCAGTTGCCAATGGTGTTATGGTCATATCGAACTACACCAAGGACTGCTACTGGGGAAACACCTTATAATCTCACATATGGTACGGAGGCCGTACTTCCCCAAGAAATTGGATTGCCAAGTCCCCGAGTGTTGTTATTCCAAGAAGAGGAAATTCAAGAAGAACTTCAAGCAAATCTTGATCTTTTGGAAGAAAGGAGGATGTGCGCTCAGTTAAGAGACGCCAAGTACAAAGAATGGGCAGCTCGATTTTATAACAAAAGGGTGAGAAATAAATCTCATAAAGTTGGCGATCTGGTACTCCGAAAAGTAGAAGCTAGCCGTGTCGGGAAAACTGGAAAGCTTGATCCCACATTGGATGGGCCTTACAAGATTGAAGATGTATATCCAATAGGTTATTGTAGGCTTTCTCACTTGGATGGAAGGATTATTCCAAGAACATGGAATTTCCAAAATTTGAGGATGTACTATTAGTCTCGAAATTTTTGAGTGTTATGAGCTCGGTAGTTTTGTTTGCCATTCGTTTGATGATGTAATAAATTAAGTCTTATTGAATAAAAGGTAATCTGGTGATGAATTCCGGTGGAAATTGATCCCTGTGAAAAGTCCAGATCTGTACTTTGCAAATTCTGGGAAAATAATTTCTAAGAAAAGCAAGTCTTATAAAATTCCGAGATCAAAAGCTCGGAAAGAGAAATAATTTACTTTGCAAATTCTGAGAAAATAATTTCTAAGAAAAGCAAGTCTTATAAAATCCCGAGATCAAAAGCTCAGGAATAGAAATAATTTACTTTGCAAATTCTGAGAAAATAATTTCTAAGAAAAGCAAGTTTTATAAAATCCCGAGATCAAAAGCTCAGGAAGAGAAGTAATTCATTTTGCAAAATTCAGGAAAAGAATTTCCAGAAAAAGCAAGTCATGTAAAATTCTGAGATCAAAAATCTAAGGGAAAAATAAGACATTCATATAAAAGCCTGATAGTGAAATTCTAAGGCAACAAAATATTCATCTTGAGAAATAAAATTTCCTAAGATAAACTATTCGGGGAAATTAGGGAGCAAAATCCAACAAATTTCAAGAGATGGAATTAAAATCCATCATCATCCAAAATAATATCTAAAAAGCATTAAATGTTTCAGGTTACAAGATTAAGTCATCCAGATTGGCCATCATCTTTTTCTTTTTCCAGCTCGGTGAGATCCACCTCGGGTGTGTCAGAGAGGGGAGTTGAAGGAACAAACTGGTGCATGGATAATCCGAGCTCTCCTCCAGTTATTTCCTTGAAAGCAGCGTTCACTTTCTCTCCTGCTTCACTATCAAAGCCCAACTCGTCTAAGCTTTTGTCTTGAATGTACATCGGTTGAAGAACCCTGATTGCTTCATTATACCCGAGTCTAGCCACCGGGATATTCATTTTAGCAGCCATTTCAGCAAATTCCTTTGATTTCAGAAGTTCTCTACCGTCTGGCTCGAGCCTTTATTCTTGTGAAACTTATATTTGCGTTCCATGCTATTGAAGTGCCTTTCCCAGATCAAGATAGAAGAGCTGAGGTCGCTAGATCTTTTTTCTTCTACTGCCAATTTGGAGCGGAGATCTTCAGAGTTCTTCTGCTCGACTGTTAGTTTGAATTGGACGTCGGCTTTTTCTTTCTTTTCTGTTTCTATCTCGGCCTTGGCGCTGTTCAATTCCTCCTGGGCTTTAGTTTCCAAGTCTTTGTATTTTTGAGCGTTTTCCTCTAAAACCTGGATCCTGCTCTCCATCTCTGTTACTCTTGCTTTCTCATTCTCCAGCTCGGCCCGAAGAGTAGACGAGTTCTCCGAAGAATGAATAACTTCAATGGCTCTAGTAGATAAAGCTGCACTCTATATGGCAAGTTAAAAATAGAGTGAGTATAAATTAGATAAAAAGGAATGAGGTGAAGAGAAGGGCACTTGTTAACATACTTGCGCAGAATATAGAGCCATGACGTTGATCAAGTTCTCGTTGTCTAGCTGCCTCAATGAGTCCAAATCTCGAGGCAGAACTCCTTCACCCATCCACTGATGAGCTAATGCTGGGGTGAGTATTCCGGAATTGCGATTGAAGCCCCAGCTCGAACAAAATTGGTCCCCGGGATGAGTAACTGGGACATAAGAAATGGGGAGTCTGGTTGGATTGATCTGGGATAGGAATCCAAATTCAGAATCTTGAGAGAAGTTGAAAGGAATAGCTGAGAAAGCAGGAGTTGGGATGGATGATGTTGTTTCAAGTGGTATGTCCTGGTTAAGTTCTTGGGCTGAGGAGGTCGGTGTAACTAGAGTAGCAGTTTTCTTGCTCGGTGGACTATCCTGCTTGGCTGAGGCCGTGAAGATTCTTTTAGAACCTCTTGTTTTTCTCTCCTTCTCCTTAGGTAATGGAGGTAAACCTGAGCTAACAATTTTAGGAGAAATAGGAGGTGGAGTGGCAGTATTCAAGGGCGAAGCAGTATCCGCAGCAGAACTAGCTGGTAGTGTGGAAGCATCCGGGTTGGAGGTGCCCGAAGAGGAGACAGTAGTAGCAGTTTTAGCCATGCCCGACCTGATCAACTATGCAATGTCCATCACTGAAATAAGAGAAGATATCAGAAAAGAAAATTATCAGGGTAAACTCTCAAAAGTTCTGAAAAGGAAAAGAGAGATACTTACATTCAACTCCGAATTTATCCTTGGCGCCTTTAAATTTAGAATCAAGTACGGCAGAACTTAGTCCACCTTGAATCAAAATTTTCTCAGATAGCCGAGATACATCTAAGACAACCCCTAAAGACTCTAGCATTTGTTCTCCGCTTGTGCTAGAGGATTTTTTGGGCTGCCTATCAGCTATGCTACTGACAATCTTCCAGGGGTGATTTTGGGTGAGAAATTCTGAATGAATGAAAAAGAATCGTTTCTTCCATTGATGAATAGAGCTAGGAAAGTTTTGCAAAAGGGGAACTGTGTTAGGACGTCGGTTAAAATAAAACCATCCTAGCTCATTAGGGACTGTTTTTAAAGAGAAAAAACATCGGAACAAAGTAAGGTTGTAAGTTACTTTATAATGTATACAGAGCAATTCGAAGCACACAATTGTTTTGATGGAATTTGGGGTGAGCTGGCTCAAATTCACCTTGTAATAGTCTAAGATATCTGAGAGTAAGCTAGAAATGGGTATTCTGAGGCCAGCTTGGAGTTGATGTTCATATAAGGTTATAAAACCCTGAGGGGGATGCGTAGCTCGGTCATCTCTAGACGGGGCTCTAACAGGCAAATTTTCTGGAATGAAGTATTTTGTCAGTATTTGGTCAATATTTTTCCTACTCAAAGTGGAGGAAATAGAGTTTGCAAGGACCCCCTCGGTTATGTCTTCTACATCTTCATTATTCGGCTTAAAAATTTCTATTTCACTACTCTGCTCTAGTACAACTGGTTCAGAAGTCTCTATTTCGCTAACTTTGGCCATAAGAGTGTTCGAAGGATTAGCTTTAAAAGACTGCCTAAGTGACCTTCTAAGGGGAGCTATTAACTTAGAAGAAATTGAAGGCTCGCCGGCGACTGGAGGTGGAGCACTGTGAATAGAGGGTGAGGGATTTTTCTCGCCCATGGATTCTGAACTGACATTTACCGACGGGGTATGAGAGGTGGAAGGTTCGACGTAAGGTGCAGAGTTAATTGGTTCAGATGAATTAGAAGGATCTGCAGAAGACATACCTGGTAGGGAAGGTAGACTTGTAGAAAATTCTGGAGACGGTGAAGGGAAAACCCAAGTACTCAGTTCAATTTGTGCGAAAGCGAATGAGGAAATTGTTGTTTTTGATTGCTTGAATGCCTGAAACCCAGTTGTGTTCAAAAAAGGAGAACGTGAAAATAGGGATTAGGTCAAGTTCAAATTAAAGAAGGGGAGTTTCGAATAATTTGACGGTTATCTCAGATAACGTATACGTTAGCAGGATAATGATTGTTTTTTGAATGAAACCGCGTGCAAATTAATGATTGCGAATTGTATTCTTCAAAATCGAGGCATTGGTTCATGAATTGTGATTTAAACTCATCCTTGATGATATCGAAGCATCAGTGTTTGTTTAAAAGTCTAAGAAAGCCAGCTCGGGAATATTTATATGCAATCATCAAGTCGGGACAAAAATATTTATACCGACTTGAGGAGGTATTGATGTGGCATTATTTGAATATTCCAGATCGGCATGGAATGAGTCAAGCATAATTTTAACTGACTTCCGAGATTTGGGGAGAAAGAGTTGGAGCCTTCTTAACGGTAAAGTCATCGTATTAATTACATTTCATTAAGATAGAATAGGAATCTAATAATTAATGATACGAGATTACTGACTTAAGCATCGAAGTGGAATCTCCGGGAATCACCTCGGGACTTTGCTCTAACGCTATTCTGTTTTACAGATTAAGTTGGTGATTATTGCTGGAGCTCGGTGTTTCTAGCTCGGTGTTTCTCAATTTGACCGACGTGATAATTTGAGCTTCATCAATTACCTTTATTTAATTAGCTAAAAGAGCAGCCCAATAATGCCTGCTGAATGCATTATAAATTTCTCACGCCAGCTACTTCACAATATGCTCAAAATATTTATACGGATTGACTTTGATTTACTACTGTGAACAAATGCATCAATCAATATAAATAACATTGTTACCTCAAAATGCAATATGCATGCACATTAATATATGCTAAATGATGGGTCCAAAGGTTCTTAATTGGAAACCAAATCCATTTATTTTTGAGAAATTTATTGCACTTAATTCCTATTTTCTACCATTTCTTGTCACGTACAGTGAGGTGAATAATATATTAGGGGGGGCTCAACTAAGAAATGTTTGGCCATGTGTAGAGCATGTGAACTATGGCAAATATAAGTATACACTATCGTCCTCAGATCTGGCATTTGCCCCATCATGCACATTAATTAGTTGGCAAAATTTTGCAATGAACAGCAAGTTAGTCCGATTTAAATGTCATTCTTAATTGGGAATTTCTTCTGACAAGACAGAATTGTTACAACAAACCAAAAAGTCCATTTTTAGCGCTGGATTCATACAAAGAAAACAAGAAGAAACAAAACTGGTTAAAGCACACATAAAGGCGTTTTAGACTCGGTATCAAAAAGGCCAAGTGAATTAGCCAGACAGTTTATCACAACTTCTCTGTGCCAGTTTTTGTGTGTGTGTGTGTGTTTAAAGCCTTCCAGTTTGTTTGTTTGTGTGTTTTTACATGCAAGGCTGAAAAGATGGGCAAAGGATTTCGAACTTTTCTTCTTTTTCTAGTGGCCATGTCCATTGAATTTGCTTGTCTTTCTTCCACAATTGTAGGGCAAGTCAATAGTAAAGCAAGTATCAAGAAATGGAAGATCGCCAAGCAAAAGGGTTGCAACATATTTGAAGGCAGTTGGGTGTATGATGATTCTTATCCTCTTTATGATTCGTCGGCTTGTCCTTTCATTCGCAAGGAATTCGATTGCTTAAAGTATGGTCGCCTTGATCATGACTACCTCAAGTACAGATGGCAGCCCAAGCAATGTGAACTTCCAAGGTACAAACTGATCATATACTTCACAAGTTCAATGTCTAAAATTAACAGCCGACCCTCTTCCCCAAAATTTATAATGCAACCGATAATTCGAATCATTTTTGCATTCACTAATTGAAGTGCTATACCAATAGCAATAATGTTGGGATAACTGTTCAAAGCCAAAGTCCAGATTGAAGGTCAGGCCTAATAAGGCTTTAAGTTTAGTATACATATATATTATTTGTACTAAATCTGTGTGGGGAGAGACAAACAATGATAATAGAACTGAGTGTTGTGAGGATTTGTATGTTACAAAACTTCTTGAAGAGTACAAACATTAAAATCTACAGTACACTAACAGACTGGTTTTGTACAAGAATTTATTGCGATGATATAGCAATTAAGCGTTTATCTCACTAAATAAATTAAGTCGGCTAATTTGTTGCAATGATAAGGGTATGCAAATTTTTACATTGGTACTCAATTAATAATGCTGAACAATACTGTGAAAATAATATAGAAAAAAGTAGAAGGCATTTACTGGTTAGAGTAGTTGTAGTTAGTAACGAATTAGCTTGTTAATTGTATTGATTTTCTACCTTTTTTATGCAATATGGCTCTTAGTTTTTGTAACATCGAGATGACATAAGCATTGCAGATTTGATGGGATGGACTTTTTGAGAAGATTCAAGGGAAAGAAGATCATGTTTATTGGAGATTCTGTGAGTCTTAATCATTGGGAATCACTTTTATGCTTATTACATGCTGCAGCACCAAACTCAAACATCATACAGGAAACAAATGGCACAATAACTTCATCTGTTATATTTAAGGTGAGTACTATTTGCAGTGAATTTAATCTGGGCAACCAACCACTTCATCACCAATATTAAAATTTAGGAGTTTCGTGAAAATTCTACTCAGTTTTCATTAGTAGTTGAATATCAATTCATGGTGAAATTAAGCAACCAGATCCTACTTCTTTAAAACTAAAAAGGCCATTATGCAAAGTAAGGTCCTTATATATATGTGACATTGGTTAATTTCATTCACTAAAGTGGCAAGAAATAGATATCTTGGGTACTAAATCAGTATGATATAAGATGTTTAAGATGCCAACAATTAATAGGTCAATATGCAACAATTAATGTATGTTGTATTTTAGTTTTATAGTGATGGTAAAAAATAACCATCCTCCTAAATTCTTCATACAAAAACAAAAGGTAAAAACAAGAATGCCTTCATTGCTTTAATTTCTTAATAGAGCTCAGTTTTGTTAAATTTTAGATTATTTCTATATGTGCTTATACGCACAGTTTTTTGTTCTTTAGTTCCTTTTGATTTTCTTATCTGCAATAACTGACATTGTCACAGAGCAATAAAAACGGATTGAATTTACCTTGTTAAAGTCTCTCAATCTCGAGTGTTTATTTGGCTTTTGTCTCTATTGTTAAAAAATTTCTATTTTTGTACCTCATATCTTACTTTTAGTTTTCAATAGTTATTTGTTCATTTTTTATGCCAAAAAAAAAAAAATCTTCCTAAACATTTGACATACATATGTTCAATTCTATCAATTTTATATCCTTATATTTATCTGCCATATGTATGTTAATTAAATAATTATTTGAATTAGATTTTAAGCGGAGAAAAATAGACAAAAAATTATTTAAGACTTAAATTGTAACATGAGGAAGGGAAAGAAAGATTTTTGAAGAATGAGGACAAATACAAAATGAAATCAACCCAAATTAAGAGACGATTGAAATAATTTACGCCTAAGTAAGAAAGCCACTTTGAAATCAGAAGAATAGCATGGCATGCCACAAGTTTCTGTACAATGTTCTGGCACCATGCATCTAAATCTAATTAACAAGAATTAATGTATCTGTTTACAAACAAATATATTTTATTTTTGAGGAGGTCTTCTGTCCTGACGCTAAATTATAAACATTCTTCAATTAATTTTGCAGGATTATGGGGTCACAATTACATTATTCCATTCAAACTACCTAGTAGACATTGAAAGAGAACAAATTGGCCGAGTATTGAAACTAGACTCCATTAAGAATGGAGACATATGGAAGCAAGTGGACATTTTGATATTCAATACTTGGCTTTGGTGGTACCGCAGCGGAATTAAACAACCGTATGGGATTACCGAACACAGTACTCATGGCTAATTTTTAATGTTTGGGCCAATTTTAGCCTCTAAAAAGAGGCCTACAATCTAGTTTTCAACTTGTAGAATCAAAAATTAATTTACTCCATTTCTTATAACTTTAGTTTGCCTGCCTTTAATTAACGGTTTATAAACCCTAAAAACGGAGAATGGTTGCCATAGATTGATAGTCATCATAAAATTTTTCCACTATATATATTATAAATCACGTTAAAAATCATATAAAAATTACAAACAATGAGTTTAAACTGAACTGAACACTGTGGAAAAGTATAATCATATAGCTGTAGATGATTTTATTGCAGTTAGTGTTTATTTCTTAGAACTTTATGGCTGTGTTTTAAGCTCAAATATCTCACTCTGTATAGTATTCACGAGGGTGAGACTAACAAAACAAAATCTTTTGATTATGCAACATTAATTACCTTGATCTTGATGAAGAGAAATTATTGCAATACAGATGGGATTGATGAGGAAAGATCTGAAATGTAATAATCTATTACAGGTGGGATTATTTACAAGTAGATGGACAAATTTTGAGGGACATGAATCGCATGGAAGCTTTTCGTAAAGGTTTGACGACATGGGCAAAATGGGTTGATTCAGACGTGAATCCAATCAAAACCAAAGTTTTCTTTCAAGGAATAACTCCATCTCATTACAAGTAAAGTGCATATATCCAAACTTACAAATCATCTGTGATTTTTCTGCTCTTCTAATGTTGTACATAATTTGATGACATTGATCAGTGGTTCGGAGTGGAATAAGCCAGGAGTAAGGAACTGCTCTCTGGAGAAAACACCACTAACTGGCTCAAATTATCCTGGCGGCATGCCATTAGCATCAAGTGTGTTGAATGATGTCTTGAGTAGAATCTCCAAGCCTATGTATTTACTGAATATAACAACTTTGTCACAGCTAAGAAAGGATGGACATCCAAGTTTGCATAATGGCATTGGCGGGATGGATTGCACACATTGGTGTGTTGCTGGTGTGCTGGAGACATGGAACCAACTACTTTATGCAACTCTTATATGATGAAGAAGTAGAGGAAAAAGAATTTAGAATGGTTTTAAATTTGTGTTATATAATATATATTAGGCCAAACTTGGAACTCGGAGTTGAGAGAAAGAGAGATTGCAATCCTAAGTGAATTATGAGTTTTTTTACACGACAGGAAATGCTAGTGTGGTTAACGATGTGAATGTGTCCAACACTTCTTATAAATGTCATGAACAGCTAGAATGGCTTAATGACATTTAATGCTCTAAATTATTGGCATTTGGAGAACTTTTAGGTTGCTTGACGTTTAAGTTAATTTTTAGTAAGATTAAGCTTTTGTTTTACTATATGCGTTTGATGTGGAACAGGATACAAATGAGTATTGGACTTGTAAGATTAGTTCAAGAAAGGAAAAAAAATGCGAGATTTATAAGACTCATAGGATTACATCCCATGAATAAACTGCTCAAATACCTTTGTTTTGGTCACTTTCAAACCTTTTTCGAAGTTCTAATTAATTTTGTTTTTTGTTAAATCTATGAACCCTTGTAGGGTTTATTTTTCTTAATATAACATTATTATTATTCAATGAAGCCATTCAAATTCTTTTTAATTTGTGTTCTTTGCAAAGATTAATCGTTGTTTTTCATTAATTTGCCATGTGTTGGCATCCTATTAAGTTATTTTTAGTAAGATAAAGCGTTGGTTGTACTATATGTTTGATGTAGAACAGGATGCAGATAAGTATTGGACTGTATATGATCAGTTCAAGAAGAGAAAAAATGTAAGATTTACAGGACTCATAGGACTACATCCCATGACCAAAGCCATTTTCCGCTCAAATACCTTTGTTTTGGTCACTTTCTGGCTTTTTTTCCAACTTCTTATTAATTTTTTTTATTTAGTTTTGGTTTTGTTAAAACTATAAACGTTTATAGGGTTCATTTTTCTTAATATAACATTATATATTATTATTCAATGAAGCCTTTCAAATTCTTTGTAATTTGTGTTCTTTACGAAAATTGTTGTTTTTCATTAATTGGCCACGTGTCAGCATTGTATTAAGTTATTTTTAATAAGATAAAACTTTAGTTGTACTATATGCGTTTGATATGGAACAGATTGCAAATGAGTATTGGATTGTATAGGATCAGTTCACGAAGAGAAAAAATGCGAGATTTACAAAACTTATAGGATTACATCTCATGACCAAAGCCATTTTCTGCTCAAATACCTTTGTTTTGGTCACTTTCATGCCTTTTTCCAAGTTCTAATTAATTTTGATTTTTTTTATTTAGTTTTAATTTTGTTAATATAACATTATTATTATTCAATGAACCCTTTCAAATTCTTTGTAATTTGTGTTCTTTGCAAAGATTCTTGTTTTTCATTATTTTACTACATGTCATCGTTTTATGAACTTTTGGGGAGAATATTCATTAAAATTGTCTATAGACTTTACCAATGTAGACAACATGGGTGTTCTTTCGGTTCTTCATCATGATGCTTATAACCATAGTCTTTTTTTTTTTTATTAGTTTGGCATAACCTCCTTTTGAGGTGGGTCGCCACTCCCTTGTTTATTATATACTTTGGTGGGTGGTGGACTTACCCTAATACCACCCTTACAAAAATAGGACCCTTTGAACCTAAGCCCATTTACATGCCAATGGCCTAATGGGGGCAAGTTCAAAAGGGGATAGAAAGCAATAATACCTGGAGTACTTCCTCCATTTACATTCATGCAATTAAGTTCTATCATAAAATTAGAGGCGCAAAAACTCCTTCGCTCACAAGGAGTGACAAAAGGACCCAACGGAATGGGCCTTAGGACATGCATAAAATGCCACATAATTTAAAGACTCTGCTCCAGCACCAGCCCTTGTACCAGTTTATATCTCTGGTTTGCTGATTCTGTACAGCATGATTCCTTAGCAGCTTCATTGCCATTCTGATCCTTACCGAAAATGATAAGGAGGCTGCAGCCAAGTGTGCAGATTTTGACACTTGTTTTGCCTTCTTATCCCACCAAAGGTAGCAGAGGACCAGATATTCCCAATAAGACAAGCAAAGCTCCTTTGGCAAGCCAACCCTAACATCAGCAGGTTGGGGCCAGTAACAGCTTGGCAATCCAACCCTAACAGCAGCAGGTTGGGGCCATACCTCTAAAATGAAACACCAAATATTTTTAAAAACAGACAGCAGGCACTTCACAGCTCTAACGTCATCTGACTGGATAGTCAACTTAAGCAAGCGGCAAATTGTCCTAACAACAGCAGACAATGGCCTAGACTTACCTTCAAACCTTACAGTGGGTAGGAAGAGGATATCCATACTTACCTTGTACTTGTGTGACCTTCAGTAGTTGCAGGAGCCTTCCCCATTTTGATTCTTTTTAACATAAGGATACCCACCTTGTCTCTTAGCAAATTTTTCTGGAGCCTTTCCTCATCCCCTTGAGCTATCTCCAACTGCATTCCAGCCAATGAATTGGCTACTTGATTTTCCTCAGCTCGACATTGTGAAATTTTGCAGGTCCCCTGGATGATCTCCACCTTCCACCATGAATTTGCCAACATCCAACAACCTTCTTTGGGTCCCTTGATTGCTTTTAGAAAACCTTGGTGATTTGACTCCAGTGTAATGTTAGCCCATCCACGATCCTTGCAGAAGCTAGCCCCTATATAAGCCATTTCCAGCAATGCATTGTATGTGTGTATACCTGCAGGGTTAGCCCATTCGTAGCAAGCAGCAAATGTTTTAATAGTATCGCCTTTTTTATCTCTAAGAATCCCCGCAGCTACAACCGAATTAGATATAAACTTATGAGCAACATTTAACTTCAAACAACCAATATCTGGAGGCTTCCATTTGCAAATAATTAACCTATGTGTAGTCCTGTAGTTAGCTACTGAGTTCCAAAAACATCCCCAGTCCCAGCTACACCAGTCACCTTGAGGTAGTTGTTTTTTACTTAATAGCACGACCGTATTGAATACTTGCTTGGTAATCTGTGCCATCTCTATCTTCTGATTTTTAAAAACCGCAGTATTCCTGCTCTTCCACAGCTCCCAGCAGATGATGGATGGCAAAGCCTTGAGTAACAGGCTGTGCGCAGCATTTATAGCAGGCGCTTTCCACCATTTTTTACATACCTGTCTTGCTGAATTTGAGTGTTCAGATACTCCCATTTCAGAGGCAAATATTCTCCAGACCTGTCGAACACTACAACAACTTGCAAAAGAGTGGTTGATGCTCTCCTCATCTTGGTAGCAAAATTGACATATATAAGGACCAATAAAATTTATCCTGTGCATAGCATCCCCCAAGGGAATTCTGTTTCGAAACAAAGTATACATGAAGAAGGAGATCTTCTGAAGCAGTTGGGGCAACCACATACGGTACCAGCTTGGCATCAAAGCATTTCTTCTTCTGACTTTATGGTACGCAGTTCTAAAGGAGAACTCACCATTTTCAGCCAGCAGCCATTTTATCTGGTCTTGTCTACCATTCAGTAGAGGAGGGCTGCTAGGCAGTCTATCCCTTAAAGAGACATCAAGCTCAGCAAATTTTTCCAAATCCCAGTTTCCATGGCATATGTAGTCCCTAAGTAGTGAGTTATTTGGCATAGTCGCCTCAGTTAGCAGCTTTCCACTGCCCATCCAGTTGTCAAGCCACATGTGGCATTTGCCGTCTCCAACCATGACCGCAAGGAACCGCTCTGTCATCTCAGAGTGTCTTATCATCCTCTTCCATGTGTGTGAATCCCCTCTATAAAGAATTACTTGAGAAGGGTGGGATTTCCCACAGTATCTGTGATGCAGGAAATCTGCCCAAAGAGTACCACTTTTTCTGAATCTCCACTAGAGTTTCATACTTTGGGCCGTCATAATATCTTCAAGTGCCCTGCATCCTATACCCCCCTCTTCAATTGGATAGCACAGCTGGCTCCATTTGATCCAGTGGTAAGATCTTTTTTCAATATTCTTCTGCCACAGGAATTTTGCGAATATGCTCTCTAACTGGCTAAGAACACTCTTTGGGGGGTTAGCTGCCGTTGTAACATAAATTGGCATAGTAGAAAGTACACTTTTAATCAAGGTTATCCGCCCTCCTTTTGACAGAAAACTCGTGTTCCAAGTACCAATTTTGTTCTTAACTTTCTGGATCAGCATAGAGAAGTGTTTAGCTTTGAGCTTACCATAATGGAGTGGTGTTCCTAAGTAAGTGCTTGGCCACTCCCCTTTCTGAAATTTTGTTATCCTCCTTACCAAAAATCTCTTGGCACTTGGTAGCTTGTGATGACAAAGAAAACAGCTTTTCTCCCCATTGATTTTCTGTCCTGTCGCTTCTTGATAGTGTCTCAGGTCTTCCATTACTCTAGCAAGAGAATTCTGGTTTGCAACTGAGAATATTATGACATCGTCTGCGTAAGCTAGATGGGATATTTTCGGGCAGTTTCTTGGAAGGCAGTAGGTCGGGACTAGCTCCATTGATTTGTTCAAGATTCTTGATAGATAATCGGACCCAATAATAAACAGGAGAGGGGAGATTGGATCACCTTGTCTCAGTCCCCTTGTGGTGTTAAACCACCCTTGAGGAGAGCCATTGATGAGAACCGACATCCAAACGTTCGAGATTAATCTCCAGACTGTATCAATGAATCTTTCCCCAAATTCCAAATTCCTCAGCATTTGGAGTAGAAAAGGCCAGTAGACTCTGTCATAAGCCTTCTCCATGTCGAGTTTGATCGCAATGTTCCCATCTTTATTTTTACTGGACATAGAGGTCAACAGCTCACTTGCTAGCAGATAGTTATCCAATATTTGTCTTCATTGGACAAAACCACTTTGGTTTCCGCATATTATGTTAGGCAGAAAAGTACTGAGTCTTGAAGCCAGTAGCTTTGATAAAACTTTATTTACATAATTGCATAAGCTAATTGGCCTGAAATTTGAGAAGGTCGAGGGGTTTGGGATCTTCGGTATTAGCACAATCCAAGTGGCAGATATTGCTGTTGGAATTTCTTCTCCATTTAAGAAGCTAATCACCGCAAGAAGCAAGTCCTCCTTTATGATATCCCAAGCAGTCCTAAAGAAGGTACCATTAAAACCATCCGGGCCAGGCGCGCTGTCTTCCCCTAAAGAGAAGACAATCTTTTTTAACTCCTCCATTGTAGGGTCCGAAATCAGTTCTTCATTCCATTCAGGGGAGATTAGCTTTGGTACTAAACCTGGTCTAATCTGTTCTGATATTTGTCCTGCTGAATATAATTTAGAAAAGTGCCTCACTGCTTCTACCCAAATCTCTTTATCGCCCTCTGCCCAGTTCCCCGAGCTCCCCCTTATTCTGATGATGGAGTTTCTCGCTTGTCATTGCTTCACCGTTGCATGAAAGAATGCAGTGTTTCTGTACCCTTCTTCGAACCATCTTACATTTGCCTTTTGAGCCCAAAAATTTTCCTCTGTGATTGTAGCCAATTTCAACTTAGCAATAGCTTCATTCATTATCTCCCTTGGTACTGGGTTGATAGCATCCTCTTTTTCCACTTCCTCCATGTGTTGTTCTGCCTTTTGAACAGCTGATAGGATATTCCCAAAAGTTTCCTTATTCCACTGTTTTAAAGCTAATTTTGTCCTCTTAAGTTTTTCTGCAAGAACCCTAAGAGGCCTTCCCCTAATGTGGGTGTTCCAAGCGTTCTCCACAACCTTCAACATACCTACGTGGTGTGTCCAGAAGTTCTGAAAGCGAAAAGGCTTTGGTCCATTTTCCTTTTTAATTCCAAACTGTGTAATCAGTGGAGCATGGTCTGAAGGTGCTCTTATTCCATGTTGCACAGTTGTTTGTATGTTCAAGTTCATGAACTCTGGGTTCACCAAGCATCTATCCAGTCGTTTCCACACTCTTGCAGCCCCTTTTCTGTTGTTGCACCATGTATACAAGGAGCCTGAAAACTGTGGTTCCACTAATCCCATTTGATCTACAAATTCTGAGAGTTCAAAGGTGTCTTTAGATCCACCTGGCTTACCTCTTTTTTTCTCTGAATATTGTGCAATGCAGTTCCAATCACCCCACAAAAGCCATGGTTCTTTCAGTTGCCCATACTTGCTCAGTGATGACCACAACGGCTCCCTTCCTTTGACAGTAGATTTTGCATAAACCCTGGACACGATCACAGCTTCCTTCATTCCTGGGTGAGTCAACTTACAAGTAATATGTTGAGCTGTACTCTCTACTACTTGGCATGCAAAGGGCTTTTTAATCAATAACCAAATCTGACTCATATCATTAGATATACACTCATCAAACTTTAGTCTTTTCCTAATTTTTTCCATCGATTTAGGACCTGCAAAAGGTTCAGCAATCGCCAAAAATTGTACTTGATGTTTCCTAATTATTTTCTTGATTCTATGAAGTTTTCTTTTCCCAAGAACTCCCCTTATATTCCAATATACAGACTTAATCATTTAAATATCTTCTTGGAGCAGTTCTTGTATCCTTATGTCTAAGAGTCATTTTGGATTCTGATTTTCCCTTTACCTTGCTCCCCGAGGTTGATGATCTCCTTCCTATCTTGACTACCTTTGGTCTTAGCTGAGATGTACCTACCTTCCCCTCTGCAATCCTCGCAAACTCCTCTTCCTCTGTCGTCCTATTTTCCCCTTCTGAGTCCGTTGTTAAATCCTGCAGATTAGATCCTGATTCAGCTTTGTGTAAGCGAGTTGGTGTAGACTTTCTCCTTTCCTGAGTGGCTCCCTCTTGAGTTTGTATTTGTGTTACCTCATGTTCCTTTTCGACGGAGTTATTCTGTTCTGCTTTCCCTTTTTCTGTCATTCCCATCTCAACCTGCTCCTTTCCTATCACCTTTTTATCTGCATTTACTGCTAGGGGAGTCGCTTCTGAGGCAAACGCCTTTTCCTTCTCAGCTTCTGGGACTTGAGCTTCCTTCTCAGCTTCTGAGGTATTGGCATTATCATCTGAGGCAGTCGCTCCTGAGGCATATTCCTTCACAGCTTTGGCATGAATAATTTCCTTCTCAGCTTCTGGCGCATACGTCTCCTTCTCCACTTCTGCAGCATGGGCATCTTCCTTCTCAGCACAGGCACTTTCTTGTACTATTTCTACATTCACAGACTCCATGATAAGTCCAGTACTTTGTTGGATTTCAGGACTTTTCTCCATTGTTATTTTCTCTGGCTGAGTCTCCACATGTAGTTGGGCATCGCTTACCTCGTTCGACTCATCCTTATCTTTTCCAACTTCCACAAGTAATACTTGGTGTTCATTTTGACTTGGACTCTGGATCACCCGCAGTTCTGACCCCTGAGGATCCAGGTTCTCTTCCGTACAAATCACCGGTATGCTCCCTGGTATCACTCCCTTTCCTTTATTAGCTAATTCCTTACTGATTTCCTGTCCACCTTCCCTTTCCGGATTCAGTGCAGCCATTTTCTCCCCATCAATCCCTTGGGCTCCATTCTTTTCCCTAAATAATAGTGTTTTAGTTCTGTTCACTACTGTCCATTCGGATTGGGGCTTTTTGGTTTGTGCTGTCACAACTTTAATCGGTTTTGTCTGATTCTTTATCTGAGGTTGACAATCCTCCAGTCTGTGTCCCAGTTTCTTGCACTTTGAGCAATACGACGGCCGTTCTTCTATTTCAAGCCTCTGCCATTGCCCTTTCTCCTTGGAACCTACCCATATTCTTTCCGGAATATGTTTTTGTACATCCATCTCCACACACACACAAGCCTCACTCGGGCGAGCCAAATGTTTAGCCGATGTCGTTGCTGCGTCCAGCTTCAAGGGTTTCCCAGCCACCGACGCCATTGTGTGTAATTTTTCCGGTTTGAATAAGTGAATAGGTAGCAAAGGGAATCTTATCCAAACCGGTGCAATTGAAGGCTCAGACTCTGGCCTGAACTCCTTTGTCCAACGAAACAGCCGAGCCTGGAAACCGGCGAAGTGCCAAACCTTTCTCAGCCACATCCTCTGAAAATTGGCTTCCACTTCAAATTTAAAGAGAATATGTCTGTTGTCCAGTAACCCAACATGTACCTCCCCATGGAATGCAGCGTTTAGCACCTCTTTTCTTAGTACAGTCATCGCCGGTCTGCCCCATGAGAACTTGCCAACAAGCGTGAATTGGAACTCTTCCGCCAATTCATCCTCCTCTTCCTCTGTTAAAATTAACGCCGGTTCTCCTTTAAATGATGCAATCGGTACCTTTTTAACCTCATCGAAGGAAGTTTCTGCCCCGTTATTTATCTTTTTGCCTTGATTTACCGCATCCCGAAATGTTTTGGTGGGGTTTGGGGCCGGAGCATCCTCCGTCCGCCCATCCATCATATCCCAGATGGATACGTTATATTACCGTTGGCATAGATCCAACGGTGTATCTTTACTTTGGTTTTAAGTGAAGGGCTATGATGGTGTAAGTAATAATAATTTAATTTACTGTCTATGTGGTGAGTTTAGTGAGAAGCGAGAGAAAAAATAGCTAGAGAGAGAAAGAGCAATTGATCTCTCATCACTTACTAGCGCATTTCCTGGGATGATTCAGATTGAGGTTGATCCATGGGAGTTCGGCCACTATGTATTATCAGTCTTAACTGTCATTAGGGGTGAGAGTGAGGAGGATGCATTCTTGGTTTTGCAGATTCCTGGTCAGGCCATTCGTTACAACCTGGCCAGCAAAACTTTCAAGAAGCTGTGCGATTTTGAGGGTGCCGATGAAAACGAAAGCTGGTTAAGATTTAATGATTTCTGCTTATAACCATAGTCTATCTTCGATAGAAAGCGAACATTTGAGAGAATGTTCAATAACTTATTAATTAGGTTAAATTATTTTATAAGCCATTAATCTATTTTAATCGTATATTTTGATAACTCAACTTCTTTTATTTTATTTTACTTTGGTCTTTTATCTATTAAAAGTAATATACTTTAGATTATTTTGTTTAATTTGGACATTAAAAGTAGACGAAAGATCAACCCATGTTTTTTTTATTTTAACAGAATATCAATCTGCATTATATGTACTTAACAGCCAAATTAGACATAATGGTCAAAAGTTTATCACTTTTAATATATGGGTGACCAAAAATAAAATAAAAAAAAGTTCAGTGGTCAAAAGTATACTATTTGAATTGTTTAATGGCCTTTAGGGTAGTTTACCCTATTAATTATATATGAAATTCTTACACTTCATTATCCAAAACAATTTTTGATAATTTTTACTCATTAACTTTCCAATTAATTAATTAGCTACAATCTAGAGGTAGTTGTAATATATTTCTGTCCTGAAAGACTGAAACTGAACTTTGTAACAGGAATTATAGTTTTCAAGCAACTAAATAGTTCATTTCGGGGACCGAATATGCATATGATGAGATCTCATGTCTAATATTTGTCTGATCTATTCTATTTAATATATCAAAACTACTAAAACTATGACTAAATAGTTGTAGCAGGGGTGAGATGATCTATTGTAGCAGGGGTGAGATGAGATTATCTGTTCAAGATTATCATGTCTTATCATATTCAAAATTAAAGCTATATTGTATGGTTCACTCATTTCATGGTTAGAGTCTAATCTTTTAGTCTCTAGTTTTAGTTAAATTATGCCGTTTTGAACATTTGATAGGATATGATAGAGTAATATTAGATAGAGGATCCGATATCGGGCGAGTTATATTTGGGTAGGTTTTAATAATTATGAATTTAATTTTTGTAATATTTATGATTTTAGTCATTGCTTTAGTGAAACTATATCGTTTTGATATGTTGGACATAATATAATATAAAAATATTATATAAAGGATATGATATACCAAATACAAAACGCATTCGACCCCATATATGCTTTGCTATATATTATCAGCTCTAAATAATCCTTTTATAAGAACTAGTAATAAAAAGTCACTCAAATTCAGTTGCCTAAGGAAAAGGAATGAAAATCTGACATTCACACATGTTAGCTCTTGCAACAATATGACATTTATGTAGGAATTAGACATTAAGATTCTGTTCAATAAAAATGTAAAAGGGATCCCTTTTTTTTTTTTTTTTGTAAAAATAGCCCTGAGTTCCTAATGAATAGTGTGAATCTGAAGTTGTTTGAATCTTCCTTGATCTTCAAAATCAACATTGTTTCTGCAACTATGAAGCACTCTTATTGCCTGCATACTGCATCATCCCAATGTATCTTTCAAGATTCCATTTCTAGATGTGTAGCTATCCACAAAATTTAGGGTAGCAAAATATAATTAACCCTAAAAAAATCATCAAAATGGCACACTCCAAATTGTATTCTTTAATAACACCTTTCTTTGCCACTTAAATCTCAATTACTTTGTGGGAGAGGACATTTGCTTACACTTCAAGTATAAGCAAAATTTCTGAAATGCTTTATATAGAAAATAGGCAGAAAAATAAAACGCAATGATGATTGTAGACAAAACATAAGCACCATGCATCATGGTTTTCCTTATAAATTGTTGGGGAAAGCTCAAGAAAATTAAAATAGTCCTCAAGCAACAAAAACATCCATCTCCAACCACCCCTCCCCTTTGCCAGCTTACTATTTCATTCATCAAATCTCAAACTTCAAACAGCTTTAAGAAGATGGCTACTTTGTTTAATTATACTCTTTACATATCCTGCTTCCTAATAGTCTTTTCAACACATTTTCGTGTTTCGAAACAAGCTTTCTTGGAGGATGTTTCGGATGCTATAGAAATCAAAAGAACGATGAAAACAAGCCACCTACTTTTTTACTTTCACGATCTTCAAAGTGGAAAGAATCCCACATCAATAAAGATTATTACAACAGAAAATAGTTTTGGAACCACTTTTATGATAGATGATGCATTGACTGAGGGGCCTGATCCTACCTCAAATCCTGTTGGAAAAGCACAAGGACTGTTTTCCGTTGCAGCACAAAATGATCCTGCATTACTTATGGTTGTTAACTATGTGTTTACTGAAGGAAAATACAAAGGGAGTAGCATCAGCATTCTTGGAAGGAACCATGTTCTTGATGATATCAGAGAAATGCCAATAGTAGGAGGTACTGGACTCTTTCGGTTTGCTCGTGGCTATGCATTGGCGCATACTTTCTCGTTTGATTTCAAGACTGGAGATGCAATTGTTGAATATAATGTGTTTGTTCAACACTTTTGATTTTGTGGGAAGTAAAAACTTTCCATCTTTTGAGTTTTATTTTGTAGCCATCAAAGTTCTTTTGAACTAGATCAGTGTGGCTGGTATTTGTTTAACTTTGTGCATTTAAATTGACATTGGCAGCGAAAGATGTGTTTCTCTATTTGCACTTTCATGATTTAAATCAAACTTTAACTTCTGAATTCAATTCAAATATTGTAGATTGCAACAGTATGACTGTCATGTGAGATTAAGTTTCAGTTCAATATCACTCCAGATTTTATGTTTCATTCCCTGTTTCCATTCCTGTTTCAATTTATAGATTCACATCATATATATTTTACTAAAATCCTATCAAGTGATTATTAAACGCTAAGAGATAAGTGTTAAATACACGTGGCATGTATTTATAAATTGAAACAGGAAATGTAACAGAAGATCCATTAGGATTCAATATCATATTTTTGTCGGAAAGTGCAGAAAATTATAAATCAAACAGCAATTTGTGATGCAATCAGCAGTTATTCCTGAGAATCAATTACCTAAAGGAAACAAGGAAGACTCCCCGTAATTCATATTAACTCTTAAGACATGCATTATTCTCAACCATCTTGGCCATGACTATTACAGTATAAGATGTCCTATCTGAGAAAATATTGTTGCATTAGACTTGTTTTTGCATCAAATGTGTTTCTGTGAGTGGGCATGCACTGAAAGAAAGAATTCTTGAGGTAGTAATCCAAGAAACAAACAAACAGAATGCTCATAATTTTCTGTTTTGTTTTGTCTCAAGACCTCTGCAGAGCAGAGGATACACTTTGCAGGGAAGAAAAAATTAAGGCCCTGTGCACATAAGGCAAAAGTGCCATCATTTTGAACATCATCAATTAATACCTCTTAAACCTCCAAGCTGAAACAGAAAAAAGAGGATAATCATGCCAGCAAATAATGAAACAGCCATTTTCTTCGTTTATCTTAAAACCATCATAGTTGCAACTCTGAAGAACTCTCATTGCCTGTGTCATTCCATTGTAGCTTAAATGAACCTTACCAAAACCTGCAAACTCAAGCCTAGGAGTCCATTTCTCAAGCTTCTCGTGTCTTGCCTTTCTTTCTAGTCCTTCACAGGCTATAATGTTCTTAATTTCTTCTCCAAATAACAGTTTTTCAATCTTTTGCCGCTCAAGAGGTGCCCGGGGAAGGGTATTCTCTAAGCAATCAAAGAGTGCTGCATAGAATTTCAATGCTTCATTGACCCTATCCATCAAACTTTGTCGGTTGTGGTTTGATTCATGTTCTGTTACTACCACAAGTTTTGGCGAAAGGCTCCATAATGCATTGAGAAAGCTTAATGTTTTTGGAGATGTAGCCAAAGATAGAGGGGATGATGATTGTGAATCAGGACTGGCAACAAAAAGACTTGCAACATCTCGCTCTAGAAAATCGCCTAAAGTCCGTGGATTCACATGCAAGCCTCTAGACAATTGACCTGAGCTTGAATTATTTGCTACTGATGGTGAGTTCATCCGGATTGTCTCATCATCATAAGCCAAAAGTGAATGAAGTTGAAGCACAGAGCTAATTGCAACAGCTTCTCCAGACTTTACGCGTAAACTTCCAATGTCAAGATTCTCTAATTTGCTAACTATAGGATTAAACTGAAAAGGGATATCCAATTTTTCAGCAGCTTCATTCAATCTCTGAGCCATTTGTTCTAAAACCTCTTTCTGTTCATGGATTCCTGTAATTCTTAGATGAGGAGGGCCTTCTCTTCTAAGTTTTAATTCCTGAAGGAGATTAATCCATTGTGCTGGCTCAAAACAATGAAGATCAATAATGTGAACAACCTTCTCACCTTCCATAGCTTCAAGAATTGCTTGGTTTGTGATCACATAAGATAGCCTCAGAAAGGGACAATACTCAAAGAACAACTTCTCTGCAAGAAGTATTTCACCAACAGAAGTTGTTTTGGTTGAATTGAGGGCCTTATGCAATCCAGGCCTCCAGCCTTTTAGAACTCTATCAGCAAGAGCCTCAGTGAAGTAAGCAACAATTCTCTGGACTATATCGCCATCAGGAGATGCAAGAAGTGAAATTTGCTCAAGTCCATTGCTTGCATTATCAAGGCTTCCTGCTGCAACACATCTTGCACAGGCAGTAAGAAAGTTGAACAGCCACATACCTCTCTCATCAGATTTCATTTCTTTTAGCAACGCGTAAGGTGATCCTATATTCGGCGAAAGAGACAGCATGGAGAAATGGAGAGGTGATGAACCTATAGATGGTGTTCCATCTTCTTGTGCAATTCCTGCCACTAAGATCATCATTCAAGTACAAATGCATCAGAAATAAGATTAGAAAACTTAATGAAATACAGAACATTTGCAACCAAATATACTTCTTTGTGCAGAGTTGTTTTTTGATCAACAAATTGTGAAAAGATCCCATTTATTATTATGCAGAAACAAAGTATTTGACTCCAAGTTTCTTTATTTTCCAACATTTTGAAGCCATGTATCAACTACGAAGTGAAGGAAATTTTTCATTAGGAAAAGGGAAAATTAAGTATGATCAAAGAAGTTATGAATCCACAGTAGATGAGACACTGTAATTTGAATGTTGAGGTAAATATGATTGCTTAATTAGCTCATGATAAAGAAGCAGAAACATGGAGAGGATCAACTTACTGGTTGAGAGCAAATGAATTTCTTGCAAAAATAGAAAATTCAATCTGGAAAATGGATTCTGAAATTTATCAAAATCCCATAAAAGGTTTGCAGGAGATTGCTGGTTTAGGTAGCTGTAGATAGAGATTTTGCAGCAAAGTCAGTCAAAATTTTGGAGCAAAAAACTCTAGCCTTGATGGACTTTTCCATGGTTGCTTTGCATATGACAATTCAAAATGGAAATATTTGTCCTTAGTGAATTCTTGTCCTTAGGAATTTTTTTTTTTTTTTTTTTTAATCATTGAGCCCTCTCTTTCTCCCCACTATGAATTTGTTTTGTCATCATCCAACATGGATGGGAATAAAAGTTGGCAAAACTTGGCTTTTTATTCCTAGCAAAACAGAAATCCAAACATGCATGAACAAAACAAGTACAACTTTTTTTTTTCTTTTGCATTTTTGAAGCAAAAACAAAAACAACATTTGATTGTTGCTTAGTGATATGGAGTGAGGATTGCAAGGGAGGCCTTCCAAATGCCTCCAAAACTTCAATCTTGTTTTCTTTTCAAGAAGTTAGACCATAAACTTGGTTTTATCTTCCTGCCTAAAATAAAAAAGACAGAAAATTTGTGGGAAAAGCTGAAATTTCTTCAATAGTAAATGGAGAACACTAACATTTGACATGGGATTTTGGAAGCTAGTCATTGGAGGATACTAAAGCTATACCTAAACAAGATCATACTAACAATCAATGATCCTCTCATTACTTCACTTCTTTATAGAAAATGTCATCCCTTCAATGCATTTTTGACTTACACTTGCAAAAACGTTCCATCACTAGGCAGGTCCTAACTAAATGACAAGGAGAGTCTCAGCATTTTCTTGACAAGTTCATAAAAATCAGTTGTAAGAATATTGTCAATTTTGAACTTTTAGTGAAATATAGACAAAATAATTGCAAGCAAAAACTCAATTTTTAAAAAACATTTGATTGATGAACTAAAAAATTTAATTGGTATTTCTACTCAATCCTTCTTGCTAGTAAAAGTTAGTTGCCTCATTCATCTAACTACATATTGACGTTATCCTTTTTACATCTCCTCTTTTCCTTTTTCTCTATTACTTATAATTATTAGATTGATGATAAAAATAACATGAATATCTTGTCCTATAAATAACCTTGTAATTATTTTTTTAATTAATATTTTTCTCACACAAAGTAGAATAATACTTCCAAATACAAATGTTTACAATTTTCATTTTTCTCAGTTGTATAATATCTATTCTGGTATCATCAATATCGTTGAAATTCACGGTTTACCCATACAGTTTTCAAGGGTAAATAACTTTGGCAAACACTAAATTATTTAAAAGGTATACTTTGTTATCACTATTCATTTTTTATTTCAATTTGTCCATTCATTTATAAAAAGTGATATATTAGGGATTAATTATACAGTTAAATGTAATTAGCCATTATGTTTTGAATTTTTTCATTCTAGATCAATTTTTTTTTTTTTGTTAAACTAGGTTTTTAAAGTTGATGAGCATCCATTACCTAAATATATATTAGACGTTTCATTACATACCTTTACTTGTAGGCAAAATATCACTTTAAAAAAGTTAAAAAATTTTGAATTTAACAAAAAAAAAATCAGCTAAATTTGATAGAATGATCACTATTATACCAATTGTCATAGATAGACGATTAAATTAAAATAAAAAAATAATATTTAAAATATATTATTAAATAGTTTAATGACCGACAGAATAATTTACCTTTTTAAATATAAACCATGCACCATGATTTAATTGCCATCTAGACGAGACAGTCAACAAATTAAGAGTGCAATGCAGTCTTAATTTGATTTTTACTTGGCTAAGGAATGATAAATGAACCAAAGTAATTAAATTGTCACTTTGTTAAGAGAAATGAGTGCCTGCCCAATTCTCTTTAGAGGTCCTGAAACACTGTCGGTCCAAACAATAAATATTTTGCTTAGTGGAGACTTATTTATTTAACAAGTGACATTTTTGCAGTTTTGTCGTTACATTTTTGCGATGTATCCAATGTCTTTTAGGACTTAAAAAGAATAAGAAATCATAGTCTCATTCTAGATGTGGCACATAGTTGGGATAAAATTATTTTTGATTAGACAAATTTTAATGATATTGGAACAATTGGATTCTTTGTCTTATTAATTTGGAACTTGGTGACTCAATTAATTAGGAATTCTCAAAAAATTCATAAGACAATGAAATTTTATGTCTCATTGTAAGATTGAATTAAGGATTGAAGGTTTGATTGGTATAGGTTTGAGTATCGCCAAATCAATAAGACGTTGAATGCAAGATCATATCATCATAGTCAATTTTTTCGGCCTTAAGATAGAGATTTGGGACAGTAATGTTTTGGCTAGTATTGTCACATTTGAATGCATTTTTCTGTCCCTTTTAGCATATGGTAGGCTGTGAAATAGAGAAGAAAAAAAAAATGGGATTGCAAAACTCACACGGAAGAAATCGTAAAACTACCTAAAGTAATCTTGAAAATGTTTAACTTAGGGCCGTCAAAATTGAAAATTGTCTTAATTTAAAATTTGAAAGTAATAAGTTGTTGAATTTATTAAATATATTTGTTTGATAATATAATTGATTTTCACATGTGAAAATATATACTGTACAAAAATTTATAGCATGTGTATAAATATATGGTGTGTGAAAATGTATGTGTTATATGTAGATATGTATAGTGTGTGAAAATATGTCTAATATGCGCAAATGTGTGTACTGTATGAAAATATGTTTAGCATGTGTAAAGATGTGTAGTATATGAAAATATGTTTATTATGTATAAATTTATATAGTATGTGAAAATGTGTGTATTATGTGTAAATATATATAAAAATGTGTATAGTATGTGTAAATATATATAATGTGTGAAAATGTATGTAGTGTGTGTTAATGCGCACATGAGTTGGCATTCATTATTTGGCATTGGTTTTTTGGCAAATAAGGAACGATGATAATTGGTAGCAGGAATCAATTAAACCAATCTATGCAATGAAGATTGATTTGGAGATTAATGCTATCTTGGTATATTTGGAGCTTATCTTGGTACTCTTGGTAATTATCAATTGGAGGTTTATCTTTGGAAAAGATAAGCATGGAAGGCACAAGGTTTCTATCTTTCTATGGGGATTTATATGAAAGTAATCTTGGAGATAAATATGGAAAGATTTTGTGCACTCTATAAGGATCGTTCAACCACACAGTTTTCAAGTGTGGATCTTTGATGTTTCTTTCGGTCTTCATTAGACTGTGAACACACTTCTTTGTTGGAGGTCTTTGATCAAAGTGTGTTGGTTGTTCGCATCTTAGTTCATTATTATTGAAGATGCAATCCTTGTATTCTTTGTTATAACTCAGCCTCGGGAGGAGGTTGCTAAGGAGCTCGGGAGGAGTTCAAACGTGAGCAAGGGGATCTTGCAATAATCACGGATTCCGGGAGGAGTCGCCATTGACAAGGGGATCTTGTCTTCATCGTGGGCAAGGGGATCTTGCCATAACACAGATTTCGGGAGGAATCACATAAGTCGAGGGGATCTAGCACAATCACGTTCACGTGTGGAGTTAGGAAGAGGCGGCGACAAAGATAAGAGGGAGTCTTACTTTGTGTCAGACCTAGTGTTTGTAACTTTGTGAACTTAGTCTGTGCGTGACCCTGCAGACGTAGGCAATTTGCCGAACTGCGTTACCAACCTCCTGTCTCTTTACTTTCCGCATTTTAATATTGTCTATTAATGTTTTTATTAACGGTGTCACATCTAGTGTTCCACCTCACTAGGACACTACGCATCTAACCTTGATCTTTCAGTATGTGTAAATATGTATAATGTGTGAAAATGTATGTAGTATAGGTAAAAATGTGGTATTAAAATGGGTAAAAATGTGTAGTGTGTAAAAATATGCCATATGTGCAAATATATTTAGTATGTAAAAATATGTGTAGTGTGTGTAATTAAATATGAAAAAAAAATAACCATGTTAATTGTATTATATTAAAAATATTTTAAAATTCTATAGTTCATCTCACTCTCAAATTAAGTAAATTTCTTAAAATTTATCATTATTTTATTTGTGTTTTCATATCCTGTTAATCTATTAAAATTTGGTATGTGTTCTTATCAAATAAACTTAATTGATTGAGATGAATCAATTAATTTACTTGAAATTAAGTTCATTACGAGGAAGCTACTCTTGAAATCCACACATTCTCAAGATTATCCCTACTTGTTCACTGCTCCAAATATTTCATATTTGCCTCAATAACAAGAAGACACCCTTTGCATGCCACCAGATTTGATCTTCCAATAAATTAAAATTCCAAAATCTGACTTTCTCCTATAGTATATAGATCAGGCCAAAACATCGTAGGGTTTAAAGATTTTGATAAAGCATTGGGGGTTAGCCCTAGCCACGTGAACGGTTTAAGACATTCATATATAGACGTTAATAGTATTTTTTATCTGTTATTTTGCTTTTAGTATCTCCTAACTTAATACTTTGCTTCTAGGGGTACTTTACTTCTAGTGTTCGAGAGGTCCTTACTTTTAGGTTCGAACTTACCTACAAGATCTATTCAAGAAGTTTGAGAGATTTCTACTTGTTCCTACCCCCGTACCTCTAGTGTATGAAATCATTTGCAAACTTTGTTCGAGAGGTCCCTACCTCTCCCTGGTCCCTATATCTAGTACCCGAATTGACTTGCAAGCTCTCGAAACCTCCCCTTACTCCTTATCTTTAGTATCCAAATTCACCTACAAGTTCTTGAAACCTCTCCCTACTCCTTGGCTCTAATATCTTAACTCATATAAAAACTTTGTTCGAGAGGTGCTAACTCTCTCTACTCCTTGCCTCTAGTGTCCAAACTTACCTATAAGTTTTGTCTAAGAGGTCTTTACCTCTCCTTACTCTCTAGTACTAGTTTCCAAACTTACATACAAGTTCTGTCAAACACTCCCAACCAGCGTTCGAGGTTCTAGTCAGCTCCAAACTCCAACAAAGGAGGTCAGATGTTTTATCCAAAATTATCATGTCGAAAGTTCAAAACGATGTAATTTCACTAAAATTAAGGACTAAAAACATAAATATAACTAAAATCAAATTTACAATTATTAGACGTTGATCAAGATATAAATAAACCCTACGACATAATTTTAATTTTGAACATGATAAGATAGTATAATTTTGCACTGATGATCTCATCTCCCAACAAAGGTCTCAAGCCCATCAACATAGTATAAATAAAATTTGAAAATTGATCGGTAATGAAATAAGCACCCGTAATCCTATGTTTTCAATTCCAAAACCTTTATATTTAAATTTGTTTGTGCAAAAGCTTAATATTACAAATGGCAGAGATTTTTCTGTTGCAACAATCCCCAACCAGAACTACCTCAAGACTTCTGAATTTATTGCATGTATCAAATATACAAATCAAAATCCGCCCAAAAATTTTATTACTGAACTTTTAGGTTGCTTGAGATAATCCCAGAAATTACTTGATGCATACTAGGACTTTGCTTTTGCTTAACAAGTATTGCTAAGGTTTGCATATGTGGGAAAAAAATCTAATAAAAAACTAAAACATCAAGTTGACTGTGCAGGAAAACTAGAATCCCAATATTGAATTTTTGTCATGGCAATAGTATCCTGTTTACAATCTCAGTATCATGATATCACAATTAATATTGAATCCATACATGAAAAGGAAAGTTCAATGACCAGACATTAAAAATTCACCCAAATTTTAACAAAATCCTCGAGCATTTTCAACATCATAGCCAAGAAAGCGTAATTAACGAGCACAGAAACAGGAAAATCAACTGAAACTTCAGGGAATCTTTGCATCGCTATCAAGCTGCATCTTTAGAAAATCTTGCATCAAATGGACCTGATGACAATAATTCGAAGAACCAGCAGCAGTTCCGGAACCATGTTGCAATTCGATCACTAGCCATCCGACAGCATTACTCATCTGCTCCAGCAGAACTGCACTTGTGGGAGGAAGACCACTTGTGGCAGCCTGCCTTGGCTTCCTAGAAACTGAGCCAATGCCCACGTCCACAACACTTATTCTTTGTTTCAAAAACTCCTCTGCTTGATCACAGGCAACTCTGAACAATGCTCACAGTTGCTCAAAATTTTTCAAATCTGTAATTCTGGCTGCCGTTTTCTGACCCTCAGAACTCTCCTTAATTTCAAGTACATTGGCAGCTGCCGCAACAAATTCTTGATATGCATTATTAAGAGAGTCAAAAAGATTGTCCATCAAAAGGTCTGCCAGCTGTAAATGTAAAAAGTATGTATCTTTCAATCAAACATGCACACTACAAACCAAAATTGCTCAAACCTGAACAAAAAAAAAATCAATTTTTTTTTTGTTTTAATCAAGAATTGGGAATACAATATTCTGAATGACAGCACAAAAAAGATCAGGCACTTTAGGAAGTCTATTTTCCCACTCATACTTCAAAGCTGGCATCAAGGGCCTGAAATTCATGGCAACCTCCAAATATGTCCATGGAATAGATCCACAAAGAATGCCTCAAGCATAATTAACAAACCCATTTAGTGAATAATATTAACCAACCAAATCAAAATCTAATGCGGGAAAGAAAATGCCCAAGTTCTGCTGGAAATAGAATGATCTAGTAAAATATGGAGAACTAGATGCAATCACATTGTATCAATAACACAAGTATGTTGCGTGTTAATAGGCACAGATTTGTAGATATTCAGACAGACCCAAATTGTTTGTTAAAATGATTAGAAGAAAAATTGCTGTTGACTGGGATATATTCTACAAAAGTCAAGATATTTCAAATTGTTTCTTAAAATCATCAGCTACATCAAGCAGTACTTAAGCTATATAACAAACTAAACCTTTTTCATCAAATCAGCAGAAAAAATCTTCAAAACTTCAGTCATATTTGGCCAAAAAAGGAAGAAAGGAAATTAAACCACCATAAATGACAGTTATCTGAAGATTCGGAACCCACTGAAGTAGACAAACCGAAAAAACATTTCGACTATTCTTCCCAACAAGAAGCACAATGAGAGATCGATTTGGGGTCTACAATTTGCTTTCTTCGATTTAGGGCACAGCTGTTTCCTAGATTGCTAAGTAGTCTCTGATTGAGCGATTTGCTTTCTTCAATTTATTGGAGCACAGCTTGAGGGCATGAGAAAGAAAATAGAAGGCAAGGGTTTAGCTTCATATCTGGATAAATGTGAATGGAAGAAGACGTGCCTACTTTTTTGGGATTAAGTGATTACCACATTCTTTTTTCCATTCCATTTCCTCATTCCGATTTCAATCAACTGTTGCAAAGTCCTGAATTCCATTTCACCCTATCATACAGCCTCTAAATAAACTGTTTTAGGTACTTTAAGATCATTCCCACAGATGAGCCTTTAGGCTTCTGTCAACATATCCAAACTTCAAGAAAGTTAACACCCATCAATGGTCAAATTCCAGCTCTTAATTAGTTTGAAGAATCTCACAAAAACCAACATAAAGTTATCACAATACCTCTTGGTGTCAGAAATTCTTACAGTTCACAGATCATTAACTAACAGCATGAATAACACATTGTGGAAATGGCCCTCACCAAATAAATTAATAACACAATACCAACTGCAATCTGCACTGAGGAACTACTAATGGGTATAAGTTTGAGAAATTAGCTTCATTAAGAACATGCAAGGAAAAAACAATCAATTCTATAGCAGTCTACTCAGTAATATAAAGTATGAATGTCATTCTGACGATTGCAATCCCGAGGGTTGTCAGTATCTGATCGACAGTACATTAATTCATGGAGCATCAGATTTTGTTAAAGCAGAATATGATTGCTTGAATTTGAAATACCAAAATCTCAATCTAAACTTGGACTGGAGACCATAAAATGCATCAGTTTAATTTAAGCTTCAGAACACATGTTCAAAATGTCTAATTCTTAGTTCAAAATATGCAAGAATGGTGTTAATCTTATGGGAGTAAAAGAGGCTCACATTTCATTTCACTCGTACCATTATCAGGTCCATTTTTTTCAGTTCCTGTGTCAACACAGGTTGGTAGACCATAGACAAACTCCCTTAGTCCAGACTTGTTAGAATGGACCTAGATGATTCTGCCCAATAGACACACATCCCGTCATGACAAAGCTTAATTCCCAAGAAAAGGACAATTAGGTATAAGATTTTACCTTGCCATATTCCAGCATTATGCTCTAAATAGTTGGAGTATTCTTTGGTTCTACAATGGTGAGACTTATCCAGAAGATCTGATAATCATTTTTCTTTTGTATAGGTAAGAACTGAACATCATAAACATCAAAATACTCTAATTTGTTCAGTGTTAGAAGCGAGACATCCCTCCTTGCTTTTTTGACTTTCTGGAGAAACGGTCACTGAAATCTAACAGAACTTCAGAGTGCATTTCTCTCCAAAGCTCTTCAAATTGATTACGAAATCCTTCTTGAAACCAATCCTGCATTTCTGAAAACAATTCTCTTGGATTATCTTTCCACAATTGTCTTAACATTACACAACTGTCAATTACACTGCTCCCACTCTTTAATTTATTCAAAAGATTCCCAACTCTTTTAACACCCAATGCCTCTGGCCTTAAAATGCTAGCTGGAGTTGCTGCCATGAATTTCCGGACAGACTTTAGACATGGCAAAACTTGGCCTTCAAGCAAAGCAAAGGCAAAAACAACTACCCGATTTCTACTGTCCTTGATGGGCAAACTATGAAGGGGAAGCTGCCATAAATGAGAACCAAAAGTTGGAGTAACCCAGCAGAAAACTTGGTCAGTTTGAGGGTCATAATAAGGTTTTGGATCTGAATGAGGCGAAGAAAAACTGCACATTGAGTGAGCATATTTGACAATCCATTCTGCTTTCACACAAGTGGCTCCATGGACATATGGCCTTTTGGTATGCAGGAGTTCACTATACACCAAGAACTCAGGTGCAGATTTAGAAACAGATGACCGCCGATGGAGGAATACTGTTTCTTTCACCGTGCAAGCTTGATACCGAACCGCATTAACTTTTCTATCTCCATCTGACAATCCTAAAACACCCTTAGTCCGTTTAGCAACCCTATCAGCCCAACCAGCACAGATAGCTTGGCCTAAAATCTCCTCCTCATTCAGTAACAGAGGATTCTTCTCTGTAGAGACCCTCCAAGCACTTTCCACGTCATCTATTCCCCCATGAGTCCAAACAAATTGCTGCAGCAAATCTGAAACTTTTGAGCTAAATACTAATTGAAGAAGCTGCTTTCTCAACTTGGACATTTCCTCCAAGGTCTTCAAGTGTAAGGCATTATCATTGCAGAACCCCACTGCATTTGTTGACAATTCAAAACATTGCAGAGCATAAGCCACAGTCAAAACATCACTGGTTGGGTTATAAAATTTAGCACGAGAACTTTTAGCAGTCTCTTTCAGTTTCTTTTTCCTCAGTTTTTCTTCCCTATCTAAAGTCTTCTCATCTTCTCTAGTGCCAGACTTCTCACCATGCTTGAATTCATCCTTTTCTGCATGGCTTCCTTCAGATAGCATGCTAAAAGGGTTTGAAAGGCTCAAAGCAGCAGCCGCTGCAACTGCATAAGCTAAAACCAAATTTGCCCGCGCATAGTTATTGACATTTTGCATGATCTGAATAACTGTGAGAAGCATTCGAGAATGGCGAGGATTCATGGGATACCGTGCCATGGCCTTCCCTAAAATAGTCAGCCGTCCTTTGCTATCAAGAGCTTCAAGCACCTTCAGGCAACGCTCTGCTTCAACTATGGCTGTGGCTTCAGGAGGAGTTGGAAAAGGGAAATTTGAGACCTGAAATTTTTTTTCAAAAAAACGTTAATATGGGTTGCTAGAGACACAATAATATCAATTATGACAATGCAAAAGAAAAATAACATATTCATGGTTTAAAGGTTTAAACAGAAGTATCAATAATTTTATCAAAATCTCAATGCAATACCCACTAAGTCACTAATCAACAATAGTCAAGGTCAATTCATTCATTACTCAGGAAGATTGATCAAAGTCACGAAGTCATGAGAATGGAGGCAAAGCTAGAGAATTAAATGGGTAAAAACAAAAGAAAAAAAGGGAGTCAGACAGAAAGATCATATACAGGAGTCAAAAAACGATCATCTAAGGCAAAATGCAAATCCACATGATTGAGGGTTGTGTGCAAATAAGAGCCACCAAGCTTTCCCATTCAAATCAAAGGCACCAACCATATTTAAGCTCTTAGAAGACAGCACTATCCGAAATGCAAAATAAAATCATGTTTCATGCAGAAAGTTGAGCCCAAATTTGATACTGCTATAAAATTTACCTTGCCAATATGCATCGATTTCATAAGGAGGACAACACCATCAACTGGTACTTTTGAAATCTCAGCAATTGAAAAGTCAGGAAATATGTTACTAAAGACAGCAGAAGAATAAAGACGATAACAATGGCCAGGTCCTGTTCTTCCTGCCCTTCCGGCACGCTGAGCAGCAGAAGCCTTACTAATCCATTGTATTTCATATGCTTCCATGCCATTAGAAGAGTTATACTTCTTCACTTTCTCTCTTCCAGTATCAACAACATACTTTATACCAGGGATTGTCAAAGAGGTCTCAGCCACATTAGTTGCAACAACGACAAGACGTTCCCCTTCCTTCACCTCTTCAAATACACGAAGCTGTGCAGATGCAGGAAGCATTGCATAAAGTGGCAAAACATGCATTGGACCAGTAGCAGGACCATTTGTTACTTTAACCGTCTTACTTGATACCAAACCAGATTCATCTCCACCTCCTTGTGGAGCCACAGAACAGGACTCTTTTCCTTCAGAGTCAGGGTTGAAAGTTCTTTTTCCTGCCAAAGCTTCAAAGGCAGACTTCAGTGAAGCAAACCTTTCATCATCTTGCAAAACATTTGCAAGATGACCATCAGATTCCAGAGAATTCTGATTCAACAAAATCTCATCCTGATTGGAAAACTCCAAATCACTGGCATCTTCCAAATCATAGGACAAGTCTGACTCAGTCTCAGACATATCATCATAATCACCATCATAAGAACTAAAACGGTCTGTTATCTCATAGCCCGAGCTTCCTTGACTTTCAAAGGCTTCATCAATATCTTTGATGTCAATTAACTCTGTAGGGTTCTTTCCAGAGAATGTAGTTAGCTGATTATGTCCTTCAGAAAGTGTCTCAACTATCTCCATAGAAGCTCTACGCAACTTCCGACATAGGTATTCCACTTCCCGTTGCCCAGTCACAAAAACAAGTATCCCACCAGGTGGCAGCCTTTTGTGAATTGACAACACCTTTCTATAAGCTTGGCCAACATAGTCTATAACTTCTGTTCTCTTCGAAAAATGTATAGTGACCGGATATTGTCTAGTTGGGACTTCTATTACAGGTGGAGGAACGTGAAAAATTCTCCTACCAGAGACAAAGTCCTCAACCCGCAAAGTAGCACTCATCAAAACTAGTTTCAGTGGATGTATCCTATTTTCAGGGTTTATATTTTCTCCTGAAACAACCTTCTTCTGTTGCTCCTCATATTCTCTCTGAAATGAACAAGTGAGACATGAGAAAAGGAACAAAGCCAACAGTGAAATTATAAAAGTAACAAAATCCAAAGGCGTAGGAAAACAATGGATCAATTCACCTTTAAAATCATTCTAACAGCCTACAATCAAATGGAAGGTATAGGAAACAAATATATAATAACTAAGACTATAGTAAGCTTACCTGACGCTCACGTATAACACGAGAAAGCATTCCTATGAGTATATCAGTGTTTAAGCTTCTCTCATGAACCTCATCCAGTATTATGATTGAATAACGCTTCAGTAAAAAATCGTTCTGCAATGTAAAGGCAAACTTTGTTGTAAAGAGGTTACCCAAAAGCCTAGCATGAAAGGGATAAAATAGATAGGAGAAATTTGTATAAATAATTTCAAGGAGAATACAGAAAGCCAAACCACATTCTACAAGTCAGTAGGAATGATAGCAGGGAAAGGATGTACTGGCAATGGGACAAAGTCGTTCAGAAAAAAAAAATAGCAATAAGCTCACAATCTCTGATTCAAATTTTAGCAGGCATACATAGAAAACAATACATAGCATCATAAAAACCACACAATTCATAACCATTGTACTCTTTGATCTAGCCCTCATCAATGAAGCAGTTATTATTGTCTCGCAGCTTCACAGAAGAAAGTAAGAATGCATTATTCCACCATCATCAGGAATCATCCATACTAAGTAAACAAAATTGAAACAAATAAGATTGTGAATATCATGTAAACAGATATATCTACCGATAAACCAACCAACCAATAAGATACTTAAAAGAAATAAATGAAGCTACACAATAGGATCCTAACATCTATCTCATCATTCAAACTTCTAATCTTTTCCCCTATTTAAACAGTACATTCTATTCAAAATCACCAATTCAACTCCATAGCATATGGTTTTTCGTCAAAAGAAATCCGCTCTTGGGTGCATTTTGAAAATGTCAAATGCCAAAGAGTACCCAAATTCTGCGGCAGTAGGCAAAACATTCCAGGAACAGAACTTTTTATGAAGTATCAGTGGAAAAAGTGGGTTCAAATCATTAATAATGTCAACATTCCCACTTTGTCAATTGTTGACAGAATGATTCCCAAAAAAAAAAAAAAAAAAAGTATTCAGTATTATTATCAAAAGCAAGAACATAAGTGTGAGAAAGACCTGTATTTCCCGGAGCAAAATTCCATCAGTCATAAACTTAATGCTGCAACTGTCTCCAACCCTTCTGTCATGCCTAACTTGAAACCCAACCTCCTTTCCCAGATGAAGACCAAGTTCAAATGCTACACGCTTTGCAGTTGCAAGTACAGCTACACGACGTGGTTGTGTCACACCAATTATTCCACCTTGATTGCTAAAGTGCTTTGAACCAAAGCCAGCCTCATAGAGAAACTAAAGATTCAAACCAAAAGCAAGATAAGAGAACTTCCAAATTACAAAACTATCTAGAATATTACAAGATTCCTCGATATTTACCATTGTCTCAAGAAAGTAACCAACTTACCTGAGGAACCTGGGTAGTCTTACCACAACCAGTCTCACCACAAATTATCACACTCATGTTCTCATTTATAGCTTCCATTATCTCCTGCTCCATCATTACTATTGGAAGATTTTTTCTTTGGCTCTCAACCTCTATTGGTCTAGATACATGTACCACTACTGGGGCAACCAAAGCCCTCTCTTGAAGAGAGTTAGAATGAAGTCTTGAACTGTCAAGGCAAGTTTCTGGTGTTTCATCCTCTTTTAGTCTTGAGGATTTTAGAGGTCTTCCTGGAGGTGAGTTAGCTAGGGCAGTCATACTCCTATGGTCGACTTTCCAATCTTCATCAACTTTATCCTGTCAAATAATTGACAATACAAACCTTGCTGGTAAAAAATCCCTTCCTAGAAATTCAAAAAATTATGTGACCAAACTAATGGTTAAAATTTTAAACAAACATAGTCAGAAGTATACTTCAAACTTTCCAATAGTCTCATCATCGCAATTACAGTTGGATATAGACTTCTGCAGAGGTTCTGGCATTGACAACTTGATGTCATCACAAGCTTCTTGCATCACTAGAATGTCAACCTCTCCAGTAAAACTACCAACTTCATTCCTGACATTTAGTTCTTCAAATGATAGAGAGGAGATAGTGCTGTTATTTAGTGCTTTTCTTTTTTCTTGAGTCGATTCATCCACTTGTGTTTTATCAGTAGAATACTCAACTTCATGGAAAAAATGATCAATGGTCCTTTTCTTGAAAGGTTGACAACTATGAGGAAGTTCTAAACCTGCCTTAACAAACTGGACTTCCCTTTGGCGTTTCTCACTGACAGTTTCAACCTGTATGTTGAAAACAAAGCTAGTTAATGAAACCATAGTCAACCTGATATGCCGATTAAGTATCACCCATACAAACCTGGCCAAGGTTCCGTGAAGACCATAGAAGTGAGTACACATCAGTTTCTATCTTGTACTTCCTGAGTAACCAAATCAGTGTCAATTAGATATTCAATCAAGAAAGTAACACAAAACGGTTGGAAAACGACAACAGTGACATCCTACTCTAATGTATCAATGCTTTGAGACAAAAGGTTGGCCCTCTCCTTCTCCTCCTGCAAATTAGAAAAACAAATATCACAATCCTTGTCCAACAAACAAGAATTAGCAGACCAAATGTCAAAAGATGCACGCACCTCAAGTCTCCTTAACTTTCTTTTCTGAGATTTGCTTAACTTAGGATTTGATACTGCTTTAAGCTTTTCGGGCACCTAGAAAATATCAAAATGACTAAAATTTTTCGTATATTATCAAAAAGTTGATGTAACAATACTGCATATTTGCTGCCCATACCTGATTTTTCTTTCCTTCCTTTAGTTTCTTATTTCGTTTGTTTCCCGGTAATATGATTGCATTCGAATCACCAATTTCCATGATACTTCATAAAATCAAAGTCAAACAAAAAGCATTCAAACTTGAATCAACTCTCAAGAATGCAACTGAGTTAAAAGGCCCGAAAGCTCCAGTTCTTTCTTAATTCAAACACACCCTTAATCAACTCAGGGCAACAACAACAAATTAAACCTTTATCCCACAAAGTGGGGAATCAGGGGCAAAAACTTAAAGAAAAAACAATTGTAAACATAATTTGGGTTTCGGGTTTTTTGAACCAGAAAAAAAATTCAAAATCATTATTTGGTTTGGATAGAATTCAATTTTTTCCTTTTTTTTTGTCGCCACAAAACTCACGAAAATTGGGAGAAAGCTCATAGAAATTCAGGAAGAACTCACCGGCGCGATTTGAGCAACTGACGGCCTGAGACAGGCGGCTGAGACTGAGATTGAGGCGGAGGAGCGAGGATGACGCTTGGAGCAAGAACTCACCGGCGCGATTCGAGCAACTGTCGGCCTGAGACGCGGCTGAGACTGAGATTGAGGCGGAGGAGTGAGGATGACAACGCTTGGGTTTAAGCATTCACACCTTCACCGTGTTCAGTTGTTTTTACTTTGCTTTTTTTTCTTTTTCATTGGCGTTAAAAGAAAGTTAAGGAGTTGAGAGTTTTACCCAGTGAAGTGACATCCTACTCTAATATGTAATGTATCAATATTTTTTTTGGGTTAATTACATTTACCACAATCGTGATTTTGAGAAAGTACCAAACAACAATTACAATAATTACTTATAGTTAAAATTGACTTACAAAATTGATAAAAAAATTAAAATATCATAACTTATTTTGTTAAAAGATAACAAAAATATATGAGTAAATATAAAATGACAATAAATATTTTTTTACTTTTTAATTCTTTATTATAAATTATAAATTTTATATTCTTTATTACAAATAAGTTTATCAAATTAATCAAACTTTAATCCATAAATCTTTTTCTGTATAAATTTTAAATTTTAATCCATAAAGTTTGATTAATTAAGAAAGAAGAATTTTTCTTTTGGAGTTTTTTTGTTTGTGTAAAAAAAATTGCTTTTATTTTAATATTTAACATACATATTTAGTTAACTAAGATAATATAATTATTATAAATAAAGTTTTAAGAACATATTAGGCAATACACACATATTTTTTTGTGGAAGGGCTTGATTTGTTAAATATTTGCTCAGTCGGGAGTAACTATAATTTTCTCAAATTATAGGGTTCGTTTGATACTTTTATTAAATCTCAGGGATAGTAAATATAATTAACCCTACTTTTTTTAATAACTGAATACGGTGAAGGTGAATACTTTTTTGGGAGAACGACCCTAGAAGTCCCCCACATATCACTAAATAATTTGTTTGGTCTCTCACTTTTAAAACGAGACAAAATGGTCCCTCACATTGCAAAAGTGTACTTTTTTAGTCCTTTTTGACGGATCTGTTAGAAAATCTGTTAAGTGATGACACGAGCTCGTCACATGACCCATTTTTCAGGGGTAAAAAAGTCAGCACAACTCTTAACTCTATCTTCTCCTTCTTACTCCTACCTTCTCTCCCGCCTCTCCATCTTCCCCATGGACTTGTACAATTCAAATGCACTTCTTACTTTATTCAATCTACTAAGCTTCAAGATCCTTCTTGACAGTGTCTCTTCATTCCTCTTCTCTAAGTAAACCAATCTATTCTCAACCAAATTGACATCTCCTTTGGAAACCAATCTTTAATCTTTGTAATGCTGCCTTGGAATTTGGTTGTTGGTCCGGTCCCATCTCAAACTGGGATTCTATTTTAACTAAAACCGGACTTGTGTTCTATGTTTTAGTAAGTTTTAAGTAATCGCATGATCAGAATAAATCACCATGCCCGCAAACAAATTACCATCCAAAGTGAGGGAATGCTAGAATTTGCAGGACCTCATAATTCTTTTATAACCCGCCATTAAGGCTTGGATTAAGATACAAATTAAAGAAATAACCAAAAATGGGACCACACTGAATTAAAGAAACAACAAAAAATTTGATCCATCAACGTAGTTATAAGTAGTGAATGTATAGATCAAGATCATCTCATCTGTCCATCCCATCCCAATCATGCATTCATGTGATTTTAATGAATGGAAATGAATATGCTTGTCGTCAACTAATAAATTCTCACATAAGATGAGGATCTATTAATTGTTGTTACAAGTCTACTCATGATCATAAGCCATCTTTGTTTGAAGATGGCATTAGTAATTTTCTGTTGTTGTTGTTGCTGCTGCCACCTGAGAGACTCCATTGATCGGAAAAAACCACATAAGAGTGGCCATTTCTGCATTTAGCCACGGTTCTAATGCTCTCAATCAACTCCTGGTCCGACCCTCTTGTGACAAAATCTCCAACAAGTGTCGTGGGCTAATGACCAGCTTAACATTTTAAAACCCATAAATCCTGTATTTTTATGTTTTATTTTTGTATGCTTATTTATATCCTATTGAATCCAACTACTAGAAACTGTTTGAAGAATTTCGTTTTGCTGAGACCTTTTCATCACTATTTTTATTGTGGGTTGATGGAAAGGTAGGTGAAGTCTGGATTGCGTCTCTTTCCTATGTTTCTTGCACTTCAGTTCTGTTTTAGTGAAAATAATTAAGCATCTTCCTTGTCCTATAGTAATACATTCTGGGCACAATATGGTTGAGGTGTTGTTGATGCATCCACTTTCTAGTGGAATTTCTTCAACTGGGTTCACTCACCAGCGATATTTGTATTGTTTCAAAGGAGTGAAGTTAAGGTCCCAAAGACGGTATTGCGCCAGTTCCTCATGTGCTTTTTTTTTTCAAATTTAAACCAAATAACACCCCTTACTATATCGAGGGCCTTCATATGGTCTGTATGCCCTATGGATGCTATACTTGCTTCAGTGTTGATAAACCAAGGCCAGCAAGGATAAATTTAACTTGCAAGGTTGCTAGTGTTGATCATGACTTAGCCCATGAAAGATGGGTCCTTTCAACTACTCAAGAAAGGGAGCAGTTTGAAGAAAGTTATATTCCTTCCCAGGGGAGATTGAGATGTCAGAAATATTTGGTTGTGTAGGATGTTGGGAACTATGAGCCTTCGAGAGTTTCCAAAGGAGATGTCAATTTGGTTTAGAATAGATTGGTTTACTTGGAGGAGAAGAATGAAGAGACACTGTCAAGAAGGATCTTGAAGCTTAGTAGATTGAATAAAGTAAAAATGCATTTGAATTGTACAAGTACATGGGGAAGATGGAGAGGTGGGGGAGAAGGTGGGAGTAAGAGGGAGAAGATAGGGTTAAGAGTTGTGTTGACTTTTTTATCCCTGAAAAATGGGTCATGTGACGAGCTCGTGTCATCACTTAACAGATTTTCTAACAGATCCGTAAAAAAGGACTAAAAAATTGCACTTTTGCAATATGAGAGACCATTTTGTCTCGTTTTAAAAGTGAGGGACTAAACAAATTATTTGGTGATATGTGGAGGACTTTTAGGGTCGTTCTCCCTACTTTTTTTCTTTTGTAAATCTACCTAATCGGCTAATCCAGTTATTTACCAGGTATTACTAAAAGAAAAATAAATTAAAAAAATAATGTCAATTTTATTAGTTTTCCTAAGATGTCGCAATTTAGAGTAAAAAATGAAAAGAAAAAAAAGACAAGTGATTTAGGTGTCTTATTTGTTAAACCTATTCTCAAATGTCTCAAATATGCCTTTTGCTTTTATCTTCTAAGAGAGAAAAATAAGAGAAAAAAATATTTTTAGTCCCCAATGTTTGTCTACTCGACACTTTTAGTCCCTAAAGTTTTAACCTCAACACTTTTAGTCCCCAAACTTATAAAGAAAAGCGCATTTTTAGTCCCTAATGTATGTTACTCGACATTTTTAGTCTCCAATGATTTAATTTCAACACTTTTAGTCCCCAAACTTGTAGAGAAAATGCATTTTTATTCCCCAGTGTTTTGACAATTTGACACTTTTAGTCCTCAATGTTTTAACTTTAATACTTTTAATTCCTAAATTTATAAAAATATTGTACTTTTAATTTACTCAACGCAATTAAACAACTACAAATAGAATTCCTATGTGACAATTAAATTTCTCATAAATTTAATGTCTGGCAATTGATTTTTAAACTTTTGCTTGAAATAAAATAAAATAAACTTGACCCACTTGTAATACATATCCTAACATATGAAATTTTATATTATTTTATTTTAAGCAAAATTTTAAAAAATCAATTACCAGATATTAGATTTATGAGAAATTTAATTGTTACTTAGGTATTTCATTTTTAGTTGTTTAATTGTATTAAGTAAATTAAAAGTGTAATATTTTTATAAATTTAGGAACTAAAAGTATTGAAGTTAAAACATTAAGGACTAAAAGTGTCGAATAGGCAAAAGATTGGGGACTAATAATGCCCTTTTATCTACAAGTTTGGGGACTAAAAGTGTTAAACTTAAATAATCGGGGACTAAAAATGTCGAGTAACAAACATTGGGGACAAAAAATGCGCTTTTTTCTATGAGTTTGGGGACTAAAAGTTTTGAGGTTAAAAATTGAGGACTAAAAGTGTTGAGTAGATAAACATTGTGGACTAAAAATGTTTTTTTCCCGAAAAATAATGCAAAATCTACGTTATTGAAAATTATTGCCGTGTAGTATTTGTTTATATTGTCAGGGTAGATGTTTAATTGAGAACAATTCCTAGAAAGTAGGAAAAAATTAGGTAGCTATTTCCTATCTAACAAGATTTCCAAAAGTAAAATACTACTAATAAGAAAGATAGATAATAATTCCTCTACAAAATAGATATGCACGGAGTTGTTGAATTATGTATTCATTGTATCGTATTATGAAAAAAAATGAATATGATTGAATTTTAAAATTATATCTTTGCGTAGAAAAAAATATTTTGTGACAACAATATAATGAGACTTCTTTTGAAAATATACAAATACTTGCAAATTTTATATCTTTGTGTCGAAAAAAAATTTCATACAACAATAATAAAATTTATATTTCAAATAAATCATCATGAATTTGTATTTTAATTGAATTTTTAAAAATAATAATTGTGTTTTAATTAACTTTTAAAAATAATAATAAAACAAAGAAATTGTAATTTGAAACCGAAGTGCAATTTGCAATTGCGATTTCTAAAGTTGCATTTTGAAATTGCGATTTCTAAAGCCGAAATTTAAAACTGGCAACTTTAGAGGTCGCAATCTCAAATTGCGATTTCCTTAGTTGTGGAAGAATAATAAAAATAGCATTATTTTCAATTTTTTTTTTTACTTTGAGCAATATTTTAGTAAATATATAAGAATAATTTTTTATTGTTAATTTGAAATAATTGCATTATATCTTTTTCTAAAATCAATAATTTTTAATATTTTTTAAAAAAAGAACAATCTACATGAAAGTAATTTGTAGGTATTCAAATTATGGGGATAGCTAAAAATTTTCTAAAATATAAGAGTATTTTGTAATTTATTCAAAAAAATAAAAATAGGTTTCCATACCGCTAAAGGCTTTTTTGGTCTTTTTATCCAAAAATCCTATTTCGAGCGTATGTATGTTGGGGTTTGGTTTGTCCCAATTTTCTTTAATAATTTTTATATATAAAAAATAATATTATAGTTATTATTTTTTCTATAATAGATTCTATATTTTATATTTTTGTTTATTAATAAAAAAATTGAGAGATAGCATTGAATTTTACATAATAATAAAATATTAACACAAAAGCTCTTATGCGACGGATTAATGACGCTCGCCTACGCGTGTGTATATATATATATATATATATTACAATTTGCGTATAAAGTTTCAATTTTTTACGTATTAAGTATCAATGTTAGTGTATAAATATCATACCAAATATTATTTTGTGGCGTATAAAGTATTAATTTTTCGCTTATAATGTATCAAGTATCAATGTTAGAGTATGAAATATCATACCGAGTATTATTCTATTGTGTATAAAGTATCATTTTTTTCGCATATCATATATCATTTTTTTGCGTATAAAGTATCAATTTTTCGCATATCATGTATCATTTTTTCAAGTATCATCTATCGATTTTTCATGTCTCATATATAAAGTATCAATTTTCGTATTATTCGCATATCAAGTATCAATTTTTGCATATAAATATTAACTACAAAAGTGTATCATTTTTGGCATATAAAGTATTAATTTTTTTGCATATCAAGCATCAATATTTGAAATGAAAAATGATACGCGAAAAAATAAACACGCGTGCATGTATGTCGCATATATGAAACCGTTTTATAAGAAAATATCTGAAATATTAATTATAACCTTTTAATTTCTAAATAATAAAAAAATTTCTAACACAACAAAATATTTCAAATTTGAATTTTAAATTTTAACAATGATGACTAAACATTTATCTTATTTTATAGAGTCAATTATATGGTCACATTTGGTCACCATGTTCTATCAAAACACATTTTCTTCTTCTTTTTTTTATTTGGCATAAAATCCTCTATCACGAGGTGGTTCGCCACTCCCATCTTCATTAATTAAGGTTTTAGGGTGATAGATATACCCTAAATCACCCTTACAAAAGTGATGGCACTTGATCAATAAACCATGAACAAAAATGGTGTAGTGATCTAATGCGCCAAGCAAAAGTGGAGAGCTTCTCCCTTTACAAAAAATTAAGTCATTGCTAACATACATCATTGGTTTATACAAACCGAAGAATAAGATGTCCCAACAAACGAGGGACCTAAAAGAAACAATGAGTAGGAGCAGCATGCTGATGTGAGTATATGTTGTGAAGCAATAAACTCAGTTGGACATGAGGTATGAAATGCTCATATCCCTCCCCGGATAGCATCATTATAGCTGTGGCTTCTGCATTGCTGATCCTCAAGTTCAGATTACCACGGGTTCCTCCCCAATCACATAAAGTCAGCAATAAATTGGTACTAATAATAGGCAAACCAACCCTAACTGCGGCAGGTTGGCACCTCAGATAAAAGACATGGAGAGGCAGTCCTAACTCCAGCAGACTGCTCCCAACAACTTTACCAATTATGAAGTGAAAGTAACTAGCTGAACACACTTTGTGATAGTAGTGAAAGGGTTGTGCAGGTGCTAGGATCAGTAAAGAAAGATGGCCCTCGAACGAACTGCTAGGAATCAGCATTGTTGAGTGTGTATGAGCTGCTTCTTTTCCTGGAGACATATAGGAGTGGAGATCTGTCCGCTTGAAGAAGTTTCTCAAGGATTTCCTTATTTGGCTCAGGATGTTGTGCCAAATAATTTGCTGGTCTGTTTGCTACCTTGGGAATATTGGAGAGGGAAGCTTGAGCTCAAATCTGCTGGAAGAGGCCTTCCCATTTTCTGAATCTCCATGAGTTATGTTGGTTGAAGGCTTGGAGAAGCAGTTTAGAGTTGGTCTCTATGTGGATGTTATGGAACCCCAAATTCTTACTTCGTCTGATTACTTCCAAGCATATGTTGGTTTCCACCTGTAAATTGGTTTCATGAGAAGGGCAAATAGATGGAGATAAATGGAACAGAGGCTTACCTTCAGAATTTCTCACCAATCCTGCTGCTGTGATGCAGTCAGCTGAGGAAGAGGAGGCAATGGAGATCTTGATCTGTGGGTGAACCGGAGGAAGCCACTTTATCATGGAGATCTGAACTTTTCTCTTGATCTTAGGAACCAAAGACCAGAACCCCATCCAATCCAAAGGCTGTAGTTCCTTAAGTTGACATTTTATTGACAAAGTCTGCTTTACCATATTGAAGATATTCTGAATAACTGCTTTTTTGTTAGGCTTGGCATTCTCAAATATGATTTTGTTTCTCATGTTCCAAATAGACCAACATATCAAAGATGGAATGATTTATGCATGTAAGCCTTAATTTCAAATTTTACCTCAGAATTCCACCAATATGATAAGTTACTATAAAGTGAACAAGAGACTAAATGAATACCAACTTCTGCTGCCATGACTTTCTAGATATTATAAGTAAAACTGCAGGCAGAGAAGATATGAGCAATAGATTCTCCAGAAGAAAGGCAAAAAGGGCAGCAAAAAGGTCCAGTTATTCCTACTCGATGCAGCAGCTGACCCAGGGGAATTCTGGTTTGGGTGATTCTTAACATAAAAAAAATAGACCTTAATGGGGACATGTGAATCCCAAATAAATCTAGAGAAAGAAAAGGAGATACCTGATGAGACTGATGTTACATGGTATGCTGATTTCAGAGTGAAAATGCCATTCTCAGTAAGGTCCCAAAATAGTGAGTCCGAACAGTTCCTCAAATTAAGGGGCCTGGATTCAAGGAAAGATAGAGGGATCTGGGGATACATATCTCTGATTCTCTGTACCTCCCATCCCCTTGGACCTAACAGTTCATTAAGTTTTAGCATACCAGAATAATTAAACAGATCATGGATACTGCCCTCTTCTTTTCATTTATCAAAGAAAAAATTACACTCTCCTGATCCCACATTGAATAAAATGTGTTCATCAGCCTGCTTAGCATATTGAATCATCCTCTTCCAGATGTTAGAGATCTCCCTCCTAGATTGGCACTGGATAGGATGGCAATCAGAACAGTACTTTGCCCACAAAAACTTAGCCCATAGGAATTCTTTCTTTCTGAATTTCCACCACATTTTGAATGTTTGGGCTGTCACTAGGGCTTGCAAATCTCTAAACCCAACCCCCCTCCTCAAGTGGCCTGCATAATGACTTCCAGCTGATCCAATGATAATGGGAGTTAGTGTTAGATCCTGACCACAGAAATTTTGCCATTAGTGACTCAATTTGGTAAACGATTTTCTTTAGAGGATTGAGACTCATTGTGGTGTATAAGGGTAGAGAGGACAAGACACTTTTGATCAAGGTAACGCGGCCCCCTATAGATAAGAATTTGGAACTCCACCCCTGAATTCTTCTAGCCACTTTCTGAACTAGGCAACCAAAGGAGGCAGAATTGATTCTTTTGTAATAGAGGGGAATGCCTAAATATGTGGTGGGGAATGAGCCTCAGGAGAATTTGGTAATTCTACCAATTAATTGAGTCCTAGCTAGGGGAAGGCTGTTATGCACTAGATAGCTACTTTTGGCGGGTTAACTTTTTGACCTGAAACATCTTCATAGTGTCTTAACTTATTCATAATAGTGTGGAAAATCTGTGGATTGGCAGAGGAGAAGATGATCACATCATCAGCATACTAGATATGTGTGATCTTTGGGCAGTTTCTAGGAACTCTAAAATCCAAACCATTGGGGCCATGATTGTTTAGATCTCTGGATAAGTATTCTGCCCCTATAATAAATAAAAGAGGGGAAATGGGTCTCATTGTCTAAGGCCTCTCATGGAGTGGAACCACCCCCTAGGGACCCCATTAATGATGGTGGACATCCAAATGTTAGAGAGTAACCTCCATATTAAGTCTATCCACACCTCCCCAAAGCTCATGAGTCTCATGATTTGAAGTAAAAAGTTCCATTCAATTCTATCGTATGCTTTCTCCATGTCTAGTTTAAACAATACACTACCTTGCTTTCTTTTCCTACTAATGGTAGACACTAATTCACTAGCCAAGCAATAATTATCTAAGATGTTTCTATCCCTTACAAATCCACTTTGGTTTTCAAAAATTAAAAGAGGTAGGACTGTAGCAAGCCTAAGGGCAAGGAGTTTGGAAACTATTTTATTAATGAAAGTGGTAAGGCTTGTAGGTCTAAAGTTGTGTAATGAGGAACGGTTCTACCCTTAGGAATCAGCACAATAGAGGTGGCTGTTAAGGCCCTAGGTAGTTCCCCTCCATTCATGAAGTATTGAATAGCTAGAAGGAGATCATCTTTGATAATGTCCCAGGCTTTAACATAAAAGCAACCATTGAAACCATCAGGACCAGGAGCACTATCTTTGTTCATTTTCAGAATAGTGTTGTGGACTTCCTCTAAATTTGGCATTCTTGTAAGGAATTCTCTCTCAGTCTCACCCAGGTTTTGAGGAATCAGATTAGGTTTCAATCTAGAATAAGAGGAATCAGACTTGTAAAGGCTGGAAAAATAATTTATGGCTAGTTCACTAATCTGATCTTCCCCTTCTACCCAATGCCCCCGCTGATCTTTCAGCTTATGAATGTAAAATCGTGCTCGTCTTTGCCTAACATGTGAGTGGAAGAACTTAGTGTTTCTATCCCCATCTGCTATCCAATTAACATTAGCTTTCTGTTTCCAAAATTGTTCCTGCAGGTTAAGTTGATAAAGTAGATTAGCTTTGGCAAGATTTAAAGATTCCCTAGGCACTTCTTGGGTTTCATCCAATTTTTCAAGCCTAAACACCTCCTTTTCAGCTTTATCTACATTTGAGAAAATGTCTCCAAATGTGCTTCTGTTCCAACTTCTAAGGGCAGCTTTCACTCTCTTAAGTTTCTCACAGAAGACTCTAATAGGGTTACCAAAGGTGTGGACCTCCCAAGCTATTTTAATCAAGGGAAGGCAAGTAGGATGGGTAAGCCACCAGTTCTGAAATCTGAAAGACTTGGGTCTGCTATGGTCCCTTTTACAGAACTTGAGAAAGAGTGGAGCGTGATCTGATGGGGCTCTAACTAGGTGATCTACACTAATGGAAAGGGAACTGTGGAGGAGGTCCGAGTTGATAAGACACCTATCTAATTTTTTCCATACTCTTTCCCTCCCTTCTCTATTATTACACCATGTAAATATGGCCCTATACGATAGAACCTAACACAGATCCTGACAGGTAATAAAGGTGGAGAAATCCAGGGCTTCACTCTGAGTGAATGGTCTACCGTCCTTTTTTTCCTCACTAAATCTGATACAATTCCAGTTACCCCAAAGTAACCAAGGTAAATTTAAGGTTTTTAGGTAAGCAAGTGACTCCCACATGTCTCTCCTACTAATTTCAGAGCAAGAGGCGTAAATGTTGGACAGTAATAGGGGGTAAGCAGCAGGGGATGTGAAATAGTAATGGATATATGCTGTAGAACATTATCAACTACAGAGCAGGTGAAAGGATGTCTAAACATCACCCATAAAGAATTAGCAGTGTTGCTAAAAGCATGCTCAAAATTCAGATTTTCCTTGATAACATTCATTTTTAAAGAATCCGCCAAAGGTTCAGCAATAACAACCAGATCACACTTATGAATTAGAATCAGATTTTTCAGTTTCCTGAAGTTAGGAGTTTTATTAATGCTTCTGATATTCCAATAGAGTATTTCAATCATTGGAGGGGGTTTGAGCAGTGAGAGTACCTGATCGTTGACTTCTTGTGATAATACCTGATGGGAATTTTGCCCAGGACTTCGGGTATGCCTCCATAATAGCCTGAGGGGAGAAATCTTTGGAGGGTAGGGCTAAAACCATTTTGTTCTATGAAGCGTCTAGATCATCCCTGTCCTCCTCTGAAGAAGTTTCGACCTCCTGCACTAGCAGTTAGATGTACTTCCAATTTCAAGGAGTTGGATACTAGTTCTCCATTGCCAGAGTTACTCTTAATGGGTAATGGACCTTCCACAGCCTTATCCTTGTTCAAAAGATCTTCATTATTAAACTGGGAGATCTCTGTGGTACTTTAAGGAGAATGTAGCTCTGTAGGGGGATGGGCGTCTGACTGAATAGTTTGGGCTTCAGCGCCAGGCTCAGCTAAGTCCCTGTAGTTAGAGGGTTTGGAAGGGAATCAAGGGGCGCCTTATCCTTGGAAGGTTCTGACACTGAAACCTGGGCAGGGATCTCCTGAGGTTCATCTGGTAGGGGTACAGAGATCTTTTGAAAGGGTGTGGCTTCCATCAGATTGGAAGGCTCTGGGATGTCTAGGCAGGGAGAGGTAAGAAATTCTGTCACTACCTCTTTTCCTTTGGAATTGTGAAGCTCTTTAACTTCATGTATCTTCTCCGTCTGGACTGTAACAGGGGGAGGTCTGGAACCTTTTTTTGACACCAAAATCCATTCTTGAGACTTTTGCTTTGGAACCACAGATTCTGATTATGCCGGATGTTTAGGGAGAGGACCTCTCTTAACCATTCGCTGAGGATTGCAATTGCCACTATTGTGACCTAATTTCCGACAATTAGAGCAATAATCTGGTCTATCCTCTATCTCGATTAGCTGCCACTTCCCTTTCGCATGACTCCCTATCCAGATTCTTGAGGGGGATGGTTTTGTAACGTCCATTTCGATGCACACTCTTGCTTCGCTTGGTCGGACAAGATTTGAAGGAGCTGCAGTCGCTGTGTCAAGCTTTAGCGGTTTTCCGACGAGAGAAGCCAATGAAAAGAGCATTTCCTTGTTGAAGAAGTGCAATGGCAAAAGGGGGAATCGAATCCATACCGGGGCAGTAGATGGTTCGATGGAAGGATCAAACGTTTTGGTCCACTTAAAAATTCGAGCCGCAAAACCACAGAAATACCAAGTTTTCCTGAGCCAAATTCTCTGAAAATCTTCCTCTTTAGCAAAGTTAAGTAATACATGCCGACTGTCGAGGAGTCCGGCGTGACATTCTCCTAGAAAGGCTGCCGCAATGATGTCCTTTCTGAGATTCGCCATGGAAGGGCGGCCCCAAGAAAATTTCGCTACCAGTGCCCACTGGAAAGCTTCTGCCAACTTGTCTTCCTCTTCTTCCGATAGGATCAGTGCCGGCTCTCCTTTATGCAGAGAGAGTGGCCTTTTGTTTTGGATGGATGAGAAGGAGAGGGGGCTCTCTTGGGGTTGGCCTAGGGCCAGTTTGTAGGAGGGAGGAGGAGGGGAAGCCTCCGCCTCCGCCATCGGCAGAGGGTGGGTAGGAACGGTTTTCTATAAGTTAACGTTATGAACAAATTTAGTCAACGGTAATGTAAAAACCAATGGTTACAAATAAGATGGTCAGCGTTAGGTTAAAAAAGCAAACAGTAACTAGAGAGCATTTTTTGCTTCGTCTTGAAAAATCGGATGGTAATGTCATCAAAACACATTTTCTTATTTATATATAAAGGTAACATATTTTTTTAATAGTTTCTTTCACTTTTTTGACATTCTCCTTCTTCTTTTAATTTAATTTTATGATTTTTATTTTAATTTAATTTAATAATTTTTATTTTATAGACGTAGCATCTAAAGAGCCAATAAAATCTTTTATTATATTCTATGTTTCATTCTCTATTTTATTTTATTTTTCATTTTATGAATACACGCCACATGACTTCGATCTCAATTATACTCTTAAATATATGTTATGTTATCTATTTTTCATGTGCAATATAGCAAAGAGGGAATTGGGAAAAAAAAGTGATTTCATTGCATAAACTTCAAAATGATTACAAAATAATTTTTTCCACAACATTTGTGCTCTCGTACCTTTGTCTTTCTAATGATAGGTTGTTTTGAAAAATCTATACAATAAAAGATTTATACCAATGGAGACCCTTGAAAAATTATGAAATCATAGTTAGAATATTTTTTGGAATGTCACTATACTCATAAAGTTATAACTAGTTTTAGATATTAGGAAAACATAGTAAAAGGGCATATAAAGATCTTAGCGTGAATTATTGTTAGAGGCATGTGGTGGAGAATGAAAGTAATATTTTTCTTAATAATCAAATTATGATTGTTTCATATTGGGAAAGTAATTATTTTCCTAACTATTAAATTCCTCCATTTGTTTCGTCCTGCAAATTAAAAAAAAAATTGAACTAAGAAAAATAAGTGTAAAATTCCAAAATTATGAATACTCACCAAAAGTTGGCATTGTTATTATTTTCCTTAGAATTTTAACTATATGACTCTTTTTTATGTCTATATTTTGAGTTTCATATATTTTATATTCTAAATTATAATTCACTTGGTCAAATATTTTCATATTTTTATTTTTTAGTTTGACATTTTTTTATCAAATTTCCTACTTAATTCAAATAGAAATTTTAGTAGTTTTTAAATTTTTTTATATTATTTTTATAGGGTAATTCAGTGTAAAAAATAGAGTTAAATAGATAGATTGTATGTTATCTTTTTTACTTTTTTTTAATTGATTAACATTATATATATTTTTAAAAAATACATACTTATATTTATGTTGCTTAGACTTTTTCTTTTATTTGTTTACTTAATTTGATTTTCATACATTTTATATGTCTAATACTTATTGTTTAATAAATTTTGGCTATTTCTATTTATATCAATTTGCAAATTTATTTTCTATTTATTTAATCAACTATTCTTTTTTAGTAATATTAGTAAATAAATTTTTATTTTAATAATTTTTTATAAGATGTAGTTAATAGATTAATCATCTAATTAAATTAAAAATGATAATTTTTACACTGCAGAACATATAAAACATAATATTAAAAATTGATAATAAGGTAAAAAGATAAAATTAAGTTTCATAATTTGATTTAGAATATAAGTATATAAAGGCTTTGGGTCTCCGTGCCACTTTTGTGTGCCATTTTGTGTGTCACTTTATTAAAAGATAACACAAGTCCTTTTTAGTTTATAGTTATCTAATTTTTAAAATTAATCTAAAATCCTAATCAAGTTATGAGTTAACCCTAAAGGAAGTGATTATACACGTGTTGTCTTTTCATAAAGTGGCATAAGAGACCCAAAGTCGTATATAAATGGTGATGTATACGTATAGCATACAAATGGAATTCAAATACCATTATTTGGTTCCAATTTAAATCAAACAATAAAATAAAAATTATACTAACTTTTTCGACAATCTATTCAAACACAGGTTAATTATTCAGATTCCTCAAAATTAAATTCTTAGGAATCAGGTGACAAGGAAAGTATTCATTTTCCTTAGAATTAAAATATCAAGAATCACCTTCCTATTCAACTTCACTTTCTTGCCAACCAAACGAGACTCCTGATTCACTAATCAATAATAGAGTTTTAGTTAAACACACTTGTGTTTTAGTTAAACACACTTGTTATTGTTTCAAGAACGCTTTTTCAGGATAAGAAGAGGTAGAAAAATGCCTCGAGCCAATGTTCAAGTTTTTCCTAAGAGTATGGCATGGATTATTTCACCCTCGTAGTGCCTGATACTCGAACCTTGGCTCGAGATGTGTATAAATGATATAAAAAATAAGAGAAAGAATAACACAGAAGATCTGAAGCGATCTAAAGTTTCTTTCATGCTTGAATTTTAAATTTTCAATAATAAAAAATCCTTCTACATAATTTACTACCAAAATAAATTTATTTATTAATTCAAACAAACACGAGAAAAAAGAAAATCATAAACAAAATTAACTAGAAAGGTTGGAAATAATAAATTTTATTTTGTAAAGTATTATTCAATTCTATTGTCAATAAATTGATATAGTAATAAACAAGTGCTCTACATGAACAAATAAACTTGAAAAAAAAACAAAACAAAAAATTTCAAATTTTTTATGTTTAAGCTTGGGATTTTGGAAAAAATGCTACTTTTAAAAAAATATATCTAAATATGTTTTAAACGCTCTATTTTTTTGTTCCCAACTCCATTTGCAAGGGAGACCAGATCCTATATCCAATATTTATCCTATCTTATTCTGTCTATGTTGGTTTTGTACAAAAGCCAATTTAATTTTAAGATTATTATTTATATTTATTGCCAAGTGATTAGGAACCTAAAGGGTCACACACAATAGAATTACTTTTTGGGTTAAAATGATTTATATAATTATTTGATAATTATGGCATCTATTATACTCTTGTTCACTTTTGGAAAGTGAATAAAGTGAATTGAGTTTGGTAATAATTCGTTTCTTGTTTGACAAGACAACCTTTTTGGAAGGCTGTATTATTATATATAGATGCTTAATGTTAGGTCAAAACAACACAACTCTCTTATTAATAAATCACGTAAATAAGAAAAAGGGTTTTTCTTATTAGATTTCTAAGGTGTTGTTTATAGGGATCTAACTTATTAACCTGACGTTAAAATCAATCCTTTGAGGATCCCGGAAGTAGTTCGTGTGGATTACCGTTAGAGGCCGGACACATGTGCGGCTTGTTGATCGATTAAACCTCGTTCAAGGATTTTGCTAGCATCTCTCGAGGTATATTTTATATAGATTATCATTAAAGGTCCTATGGAAATCAATTATAATATAATTGTTATATTTTCCGCTGCGTTGTTACTATCTTGATTTCCTTACAGTGGTATCAGAGCCTAATTTGATTTATCTATACATAATATACCATGTCATGAATGATAAATTGTTTATGTATGTATATTGGATTTAATTGATGGATTTGAGACATTATTTGTTTAAGAAATTCGTTTTTTTAAAATATTATGGGTTAAATATGCAATTTTGTTTTATTCAAAATTGTTTTGAAATTTTTCAAAAAAAAAAAAACGACCGAAATAGGAAAAGAAGAACAGAAGCAAAGTTTTTCTTTCAGACTTTCGTCTGAAGAAGAAAGATGATGATGTCATCAAATGACGTCATCATCTGATCACTTTAAAAAACAAAAAAAAAATATATATTCATTTAATGTGATTATTTGAATAATATGACATATGTAATTTATATTTGATATAAATTTGTTATATATTCATTTAATGTGATTACTTGAATAATATGAGATATGTAATTTATATTTGATATAAATTTATTATATATTCATTTAATGTGATTACTTGAATAATATGACATATGTAATTTATATTTGATATAAATTTATTATATATTCATTTAATGTGATTATTTGAATAATATGACATATGTAATTTATATTTGATATAAATCTATTTTATATTCATTTAATGTGATTATTTGAATAAGACGACATGTAATTTATATTTGATATGAATTTATCATTTAATATGATTATTTGATAACATGTCATATACAATTTATATTTGATATAAATTTATTACATACTCATTTAATATGATTATTTGAATAACATGTGTCATATACAATTTATATTTGATATAAATTTATTGTATATTCATTTAATATGATTATTTGAATAACATGTGTTATATACAATTTATATTTGATATAAATTTATTGTATATTCATTTAATATGATTATTTGAATAACATGTGTCATATGTGAATTATATTTGATATAAATATATTAAATATTCATTTAATGTGATTATTTGAATAACATGTCATATGTGATTTATATTTGATAAAATAATATATTTATTTAATTGCATATTGTATGTTCAATTGATCAAATAATTTTCACATATGATATGTATGTATGATGAGACCATAAATTAATTCCTCAAATAAATATTAAATCATAATTAGTTACCTTCCATTATTATAGTTTAAACAAATTTTTATTAGAGCAACTTGTTGAGCTGCCTCAAGGTTGTTTTACTTTAAATACGTTTATACTATGAGATCAGATCTCTGAATAATGGGTTTGATTTAACAAAAACTTTTGGCTTATTGAGCTGCCTCAAGGTCAAAACGTTTTTGAGGCAAAGAGTTAGGGGACATATGAGATATGTGTATCAAGAGTTGATGGCCTAACTATCTAGAAGTTACAAATAGTTGTAATTGGTAATTTTTACCTACTTGTTGAGATTATTTTGATTTGTTGAGCTGCCTCAAGATTAAAATAATTAAAATGAGATTCTAGCCACTAAGAATTTTGTGAAAATTCTCGAATCAATTTAAGGGATATTGATTTGAATAAAATAGTGGGAGCAAAACCAAAAATTTTCATTAGTCCATATTTATTTATTTTGGTTTTGCTTATTGCATAAATATGAAATATTTTTTATCTTTATTTCTGTTGTAGAAAATTATCTATAATATATTGTTTGACAATATATTAATTGCTCAAATTTTATGGATTGAATTTTACAACCTAAAAATTGTTTTTAGGTATGAGAAGTTATTTTATGTCCTTAAGATTTTTTTCTTGATGATGATATTGATCAAGTAATCAAAGATACATGTCAAAAACATAAAGATGATTTTGATAATGTATATTGTCTTATGCTAAAAAGCATTCATGAATTTTAATTACAATAGTTGTATGTGAATATGTATGCTTTTACAATATTTCATTAGAAGAAATAATTGTATGATATAAGAGTTAAAATTGAGATATATGATATCTCTCTTACGAACTCATTTAGAGCAAAATGGCAAATAATCTTTAGTATCATCTAATGTACTAACCGGTGTAAAAAGTGTACTTTTTACTTTTATATATAAAAATAAAAAGAAAAACTATATTATTTTTTTAAGGCACAGTGAAGCTTGTAGTAAATGTACAAAAAATTAACCGTTTATAATATTACAGTACAATAATTTCAATTAATCGTTTATAATTTAATATTCTAATTTTAATTAACCTTTTATAATTTTCAATTAATCGTTTATCTTATGTTTTTTATTTCTTGTGGAAATGAAAAAAAAGAACAACAAAAAAACAGATTTGAAGGGTAAAAAAAATATAAATAATATTTAGCCCCAAATCCGACATGACACGGCCACACTCTTGGAAAACCGGCTCCAAAAGTGCGAAGCTTCCTCTTCTCATAATGACTATCCTCAAATGTTCAAATATGTATAGGCCACACATACATTACGTGATAATCAATATGTACAATCTCAAATTCATAATTCCAACAAGGACATTCAAACCTACATCATTATCATATGACATATATTTCTCCCAAAAGCATAATATATATATACAACTTGTAACTAAATGCCTCCATTTACGATCACAACCATACATTTCATCAACAAAACCATCTTTAACTATATACATCAACATCAAAATCTAACGTTCCAATATCGTTCCAACCAAAACATCTATTACAATTACCTCTTATCTCTATATAACTACAATATCCACAAAATAGCTCTCTCCACTTCCAGTCATCCACGTAACCTGTACATGAAACCTTAGAATCTGCAAAGATAACAATAATAGTGGAATGAGCAAAACTTTGCTCAGTAAGTGATTAAGATATTCCTCTATTGGATTGAGCACATTATACATATAATATCTTTTCTCAAAACATTTATTTACACATCAAAACCAACATTTGAAGAGATTTCCAATCAAAACACACACACATATATATAGCAAGTGGCATCATCATTTATGAAACATTCTCAAGTACATTGAATACTTGTCATCATTTAGCTCATGAACAGTTCAAATCACTCTTGGTACAATAACTGGATCCAGTCCTAACTTTTATAACCCGTTAGGTAGGCCATTACAATGAGGTTCCTAGCTTTTGTAACCCGCTAGGTAGGCCATTACAATAGGTTGGAACATGTTCCTACCAATCGATCATTAAACATTCAAGAGCTCAAAGCAATTCAAATTCATTCAAATCATTCCACAAAATGCTTTACATTCACAAAAGCCACTGCATACATTTCATAATCATCGAAATCACAATCTTATACATGCTCAAACCGCTTTAATATAACAATATAATCAAATTCTCAAAATACGTTTCATCAAATGTTTATAAAACATAAAGGATATCATAACAACTTACCTTAAGCCAATATCCAATATCGCACTTGATTCTAAGATTTCCACCACTTAATCAAATCTCTTTCCTATAAAACATACACATATGACCAAAAGAACAATCAAATAGAGCCTACTAATCTCTTAGACATAATTCTTAACTTAAGAACACTTCATTTCCTTACAATTCCAAAACCTGTTAACATATTATTCTCATAACCTTTCTTCAACCAAACATCATCACAATTTAACTTAAACCCATCAATCCATGTTCTATACTTAATCAATTGAATGCTTAAACCCTTGGTTTAGTGTTCTTGATCTTATGGGATTAAAACCCATATCCTATCACAACAAGATTTCAACCTCTTACCATTCAAGAACACTAACTAGAGATATTAATATTTAATAATGGACTATAGAGTTTCCTTACCTTTCGTTGAGTGAAATTTGAATTGAAATTGATCCTTTTTCTTCTTCACTCAAGCATTTCTTCTTTGCCCTAATTAAGAGAGGAAATAGGGAAAACATGAACAAACAATGGCAGCCAACGTCTGAACATGTTGGGTTTTAAGACCCATTTTGTCAATTTTGCTAATTAGTCCTTATACTTTTACTTATTTATGGAATAGTCCTTAATTTGGTCATGGGTATTATATTCTACCCTCTTTAAAAAAAGTTTCGGCCTCGAAACTTAACGTATCTTATTCCTCAAACAAGTGTGGATATTTTCTTTTACCTCCTCTTCCAACTCCCAAGTTGCCTCACGAGAGGTGTGAATACAGTCAAACAAATCATCCCATTTACAGATTTTCAACTCTGCCCGAAATTTTTATCAAGACTCACGTGTGGTCAAGCCCCTATATCCTTCCTCCACATTCTACATTTATCTTTGACATATACTTTAATGTGCAAAAGTCGTCTCTTACACTGTTATCCTTTTAGCTCTCATTCATTCTTCAAAAATCTCCCAAACATGTAAATCTATTGCACTATCAAATTGTTGCACATTGACTAGTTCACATAGCATTCAATATCTCATGGTGGAAATTTCTCATAAGGGTGTAATAACGACTTCTTACCATTCAGATCATAATACTAGCAAAGACTTATTAAACATGTATATCAATACTATATTCTTCAATTTAAAACAATTACTCATCCATCCATCATAAGCTATATCATACTTATATTCCCATTAGAAAATTCTAATTCAGTCCATAATATTTAATCTTATATATCCCATGCACACACTAATTTCAAATAAATCATTTTTGTGCATCATATGTAAACACCAATAATTTTCTATTGAAAAATGCCATTAAACTCTTTGTTTTTCAAATCTAAGTATCCAATGTCCACCTTGAGTCCCGAATAAATTTCCTTATGTAAGATAGGTAACCCCAATTGTTTCTCGACAATCAATTCCCATTGGCATTTTAGTTGATCAATAAAAAAAATAATCATTCTCTAGTGCTTCTTATTCCACTATCACAATGTCGGGATTCTCTTCACTTTCCTTATTTTGTGCCATAATCCTATCATAAAAGATCAACCAATATTCATTTCACACTTACACAATGTCATACATAATTGCACAAATGAATTGGAAAACAAGAATTAAAAATAAGTGAGAGAAAAATAGGATCGGACGGCATATGTGGACTTTCGGACGTCCGAAACTTAGGTTCGGACGACCCCTTGCTGAACTGGTCGTCCGAACGTTTTGTGAAAAATGCAGCCTCTCTGATAAATAGGTTCGGACGGCGCAGGGGAGTTTCGGCCGTCCGAAACTGTCTCGACCTATTTAACACACTTCCAGATAAATAGGTTCGGACGACCCTATGGAATTGAATGGGCGTCCGAAACTCAGTCCGTTAATCCTACCGACTAGTTTTTGAACTTTCAATGCTCTAAAGCTAACAATATTACATTTCACCCCTATAAGTACATATTGCCATCAACTTAGTCTCTCTCTTATATGTACATATTGTTATCAACTTAATCTCTGATACCACTAAATGTCACGCCCCAAATTCGACATGACACGGCCACACCCTTGGAAAACCGACTCCAAAAGTGCGAAGCTTCCTGTTCTCATAATGACTATCCTCAAATGTTCAAATATGTATAGGCCACACATACATTACGTGATAATCAATATGTACAATCTCAAATTCATAATTCCAACAAGGACATTCAAACCTACATCATTATCATATGACATATATTTCTCCCAAAAGCATAATATATATATACAACTTGTAACTAAATGCCTCCATTTACGATCACAACCATACATTTCATCAACAAAACCATCTTTAACTATATACATCAGCATCAAAATCTAACGTTCCAATATCGTTCCAACCAAAACATCTATTACAATTACCTCTTATCTCTATATAAGTACAATATCCACAAAATAGCTCTCTCCACTTCCAGTCATCCACGTAACCTGTACATGAAACCTTAGAATCTGCAAAGATAACAATAATAGTGGAATGAGCAAAACTTTGCTCAGTTAGTGATTAAGATATTCCTCTATTGGATTGAGCACATTATACATATAATATCTTTTCTCAAAACATTTATTTACACATCAAAACCAACATTTGAAGAGATTTCCAATCAAAACACACACACACACATATATATAGCAAGTGGCATCATCATTTATGAAACATTCTCAAGTACATTGAATACTTGTCATCATTTAGCTCATGAACAGTTCAAATCACTCTTGGTACAATAACTGGATCCAGTCCTAACTTTTATAACCCGTTAGGTAGGCCATTACAATGAGGTTCCTAGCTTTTGTAACCCGCTAGGTAGGACATTACAATAGGTTGGAACATGTTCCTACCAATCGATCATTAAACATTCAAGAGCTCAAAGCAATTCAAATTCATTCAAATCATTCCACAAAATGCTTTACATTCACAGAAGCCACTGAATACATTTCATAATCATCGAAATCACAATCTTATACATGCTCAAACCGCTTTAATATAACAATATAATCAAATTCTCAAAATACGTTTCATCAAATGTTTATAAAACATAAAGGATATCATAACCACTTACCTTAAGCCAATATCCAATATCGCACTTGATTCTAAGATTTCCACCACTTAATCAAATCTCTTTCCTATAAAACATACACATATGACCAAAAGAACAATCAAATAGAGCCTACTAATCTCTTAGACATAATTCTTAACTTAAGAACACTTCATTTCCTTACAATTCCAAAACCCATTAACATATTATTCTCATAACCTTTCTTTAACCAAACATCATCACAATTTAACTTAAACCCATCAATCCATGTTCTATACTTAATCAATTGAATGCTTAAACCCTTGGTTTAGTGTTCTTGATCTTATGGGATTAAAACCCATATCCTATCACAACAAGATTTCAACCTCTTACCATTCAAGAACACTAACTAGAGATATTAATATGTAATAATGGACTAGAGAGTTTCCTTACCTTTCGCTGAGTGAAATTTGAATTGAAATTGATCATTTTTCTTCTTCACTCAAGCATTTCTTCTTTGCCCTAATTAAGAGAGGAAATAGGGAAAACATGAACAAACAATGGCAGCCAACGTCTGAACATGTTGGGTTTTAAGACCCATTTTGTCAATTTTGCTAATTAGTCCTTATACTTTTACTTATTTATGGAATAGTCCTTAATTTGGTCATGGGTATTATATTCTACTCTCCTTATAAAAAGTTTCGGCCTCGAAACTTAACGTATCTTATTCCTCAAACAAGTGTGGATATTTTCTTTTGCCTCCTCTTCCAACTCCCAAGTTGCCTCACGAGGGGTGTGAATACAGTCAAACAATCCCATTTTCAAATTCTCAACTCTGCCCGAAATTTTCATCAAGACTCACGTGTGGTCAAGCCACCATATCCTTCCTCCACATTCTACATTTATCTTTGACATATACTTTAATGTGCAAAAGTCGTCTCTTACACTGTTATCCTTTTAGTTCTCATTCATTCTTCAAAAATCTCCCAAACATGTAAATCTATTGCACTATCAAATTGTTGCACATTGACTAGTTCACATAGCATTCAATATCTCATGGTGGAAATTTCTCATAAGGGTGTAATAACGACTTCTTACCATTCAGATCATAATACTAGCAAAGACTTATTAAACATGTATATCAATACTATATTCTTCAATTTAAAACAATTACTCATCCATCCATCATAAGCTATATCATACTTATATTCCCATTAGAAAATTCTAATTCAGTCCTTAATATTTAATCTTATATATCCCATGCACACACTAATTTCAAACAAATCATTTTTGTGCATCATATGTAAACACCAATAATTTTCTATTGAAAAATGCCATTAAACTCTTTGTTTTTCAAATCTAAGTATCCAATGTCCACCTTGAGTCCCGAATAAATTTCCTTATGTAAGATAGGTAACCCCAATTGTTTCTCGACAATCAATTCCCATTGGCATTTTAGTTGATCAATAAAAAAAATAATCATTCTCTAGTGCTTCTTATTCCACTATCACAATGTCGGGATTCTCTTCACTTTCCTTATTTTGTGCCATAATCCTATCATAAAAGATCAACCAATATTCATTTCACACTTACACAATGTCATACATAATTGCACAAATGAATTGGAAAACAAGAATTAAAAATAAGTGAGAGAAAAATAGGATCGGACGGCATATGTGGACTTTCGGACGTCCGAAACTTAGGTTCGGACGACCCCTTGCTGAACTGGTCGTCCGAAAGTACCGTCCGAAAGTTTTGTGAAAAATGCAGCCTCTCTGATAAATAGGTTCGGACGGCGCAGGGGAGTTTCGGCCGTCCGAAACTGTCTCGACCTATTTAACACACTTCCAGATAAATAGGTTCGGACGACCCTATGGAATTGAATGGGCGTCCGAAACTCAGTCCTTTAATCCTACCGACTAGTTTTTGAACTTTCAATGCTCTAAAGCTAACAATATTACATTTCACCCCTATAAGTACATATTGCCATCAACTTAGTCTCTCTCTTATATGTACATATTGTTATCAACTTAATCTCTGATACCACTAAATGTCACGCCCCAAATTCGACATGACACGGCCACACCCTTGGAAAACCGACTCCAAAAGTGCGAAGCTTCCTGTTCTCATAATGACTATCCTCAAATGTTCAAATATGTATAGGCCACACATACATTACGTGATAATCAATATGTACAATCTCAAATTCATAATTCCAACAAGGACATTCAAACCTACATCATTATCATATGACATATATTTCTCCCAAAAGCATAATATATATATACAACTTGTAACTAAATGCCTCCATTTACGATCACAACCATACATTTCATCAACAAAACCATCTTTAACTATATACATCAACATCAAAATCTAACGTTCCAATATCGTTCCAACCAAAACATCTATTACAATTACCTCTTATCTCTATATAAGTACAATATCCACAAAATAGCTCTCTCCACTTCCAGTCATCCACGTAACCTGTACATGAAACCTTAGAATCTGCAAAGATAACAATAATAGTGGAATGAGCAAAACTTTGCTCAGTAAATGATTAAGATATTCCTCTATTGGATTGAGCACATTATACATATAATATCTTTTCTCAAAACATTTATTTACACATCAAAACCAACATTTGAAGAGATTTCCAATCAAAACACACACACACATATATATAGCAAGTGGCATCATCCTTTATCAAACATTCTGAAGTACATTGAATACTTGTCATCATTTAGCTCATGAACAGTTCAAATCACTCTTGGTACAATAACTGGATCCAGTCCTAACTTTTATAACCCGTTAGGTAGGCCATTACAATGAGGTTCCTAGCTTTTGTAACCCGCTAGGTAGGACATTACAATAGGTTGGAACATGTTCCTACCAATCGATCATTAAACATTCAAGAGCTCAAAGCAATTCAAATTCATTCAAATCATTCCACAAAATGCTTTACATTCACAAAAGCCACTGAATACATTTCATAATCATCGAAATCACAATCTTATACATGCTCAAACCGCTTTAATATAACAATATAATCAAATTCTCAAAATACGTTTCATCAAATGTTTATAAAACATAAAGGATATCATAACCACTTACCTTAAGCCAATATCCAATATCGCACTTGATTCTAAGATTTCCACCACTTAATCAAATCTCTTTCCTATAAAACATACACATATGACCAAAAGAACAATCAAATAGAGCCTACTAATCTCTTAGACATAATTCTTAACTTAAGAACACTTCATTTCCTTACAATTCCAAAACCCATTAACATATTATTCTCATAACCTTTCTTCAACCAAACATCATCACAATTTAACTTAAACCCATCAATCCATGTTCTATACTTAATCAATTGAATGCTTAAACCCTTGGTTTAGTGTTCTTGATCTTATGGGATTAAAACCCATATCCTATCACAACAAGATTTCAACCTCTTACCATTCAAGAACACTAACTAGAGATATTAATATGTAATAATGGACTAGAGAGTTTCCTTACCTTTCGCTGAGTGAAATTTGAATTGAAATTGATCCTTTTTCTTCTTCACTCAAGCATTTCTTCTTTGCCCTAATTAAGAGAGGAAATAGGGAAAACATGAACAAACAATGGCAGCCAACGTCTGAACATGTTGGGTTTTAAGACCCATTTTGTCAATTTTGCTAATTAGTCCTTATACTTTTACTTATTTATGGAATAGTCCTTAATTTGGTCATGGGTATTATATTCTACTCTCCTTATAAAAAGTTTCGGCCTCGAAACTTAACGTATCTTATTCCTCAAACAAGTGTGGATATTTTCTTTTGCCTCCTCTTCCAACTCCCAAGTTGCCTCACGAGGGGTGTGAATACAGTCAAACAATCCCATTTTCAAATTCTCAACTCTGCCCGAAATTTTCATCAAGACTCACGTGTGGTCAAGCCACCATATCCTTCCTCCACATTCTACATTTATCTTTGACATATACTTTAATGTGCAAAAGTCGTCTCTTACATTGTTATCCTTTTAGCTCTCATTCATTCTTCAAAAATCTCCCAAACATGTAAATCTATTGCACTATCAAATTGTTGCACATTGACTAGTTCACATAGCATTCAATATCTCATGGTGGGAATTTCTCATAAGGGTGTAATAACGACTTCTTACCATTCAGATCATAATACTAGCAAAGACTTATTAAACATGTATATCAATATTATATTCTTCAATTTAAAACAATTACTCATCCATCCATCATAAGCTATATCATACTTATATTCCCATTAGAAAATTCTAATTCAGTCCTTAATATTTAATCTTACATATCCCATGCACACACTAATTTCAAATAAATCCTTTTTGAGCATCATATGTAAACACCAATAATTTTCTATTGAAAAATGCCATTAAACTCTTTGTTTTTCAAATCTAAGTATCCAATGTCCACCTTGACTCCCGAATAAATTTCCTTATGTAAGATAGGTAACCCCAATTGTTTCTCGACAATCAATTCCCATTGGCATTTCAATTGATCAATAAAACAAAAAATCATTCTCTAGTGCTTCTTATTCCACTATCACAATGTCGGGATTCTCTTCACTTTCCTTATTTTGTGCCATAATCCTATCATAAAAGATCAACCAATATTCATTTCACACTTACACAATGTCATACAGAATTGCACAAATGAATTGGAAAACAAGAATTAAAAATAAGTGAGAGAAAAATAGGATCGGACGGCATATGTGGACTTTCGGACGTCCGAAACTTAGGTTCGGACGGCCCCTTGCTGAACTGGTTGTCCGAAAGTACCGTCCGAAAGTTTTGTGAAAAATGCAGCCTCTCTGATAAATAGGTTCGGACGGCGCAGGGGAGTTTCGGCCGTCCGAAACTGTCTCGACCTATTTAACACACTTCCAGATAAATAGGTTCGGATGACCCTATGGACTTGAATGGGCGTCCGAAACTCAATCCTTTAATCCTACCGACTAGTTTTTGAACTTTCAATGCTCTAAAGCTAACAATATTACATTTCACCCCTATAAGTACATATTGCCATCAACTTAGTCTCTCTCTTATATGTAAATATTGTTATCAACTTAATCTCTGATACCACTAAATGTCACGCCCCAAATTCGACATGACACGGCCACACCCTTGGAAAACCGACTCCAAAAGTGCGAAGCTTCCTGTTCTCATAATGACTATCCTCAAATGTTCAAATATGTATAGGCCACACATACATTACATGATAATTAATATGTACAATCTCAAATTCATAATTCCAACAAGGACATTCAAACCTACATCAATATCATATGACATATATTTCTCCCAAAAGCATAATATATATATACAACATGTAACTAAATGCCTCCATTTACGATCACAACCATACATTTCATCAACAAAACCATCTTTAACTATATACATCAACATCAAAATCTAACGTTCCAATATCGTTCCAACCAAAACATCTATTACAATTACCTCTTATCTCTGTATAACTACAATATCCACAAAATAGCTCTCTCCACTTCCAGTCATCCACGTAACCTGTACATGAAACCTTAGAATCTGCAAAGATAACAATAATAGTGGAATGAGCAAAATTTTGCTCAGTAAGTGATTAAGATATTCCTCTATTGGATTGAGCACATTATACATATAATATCTTTTCTCAAAACATTTATTTACACATCAAAACCAACATTTGAAGAGATTTCCAATCAAAACACACACACATATATATAGCAAGTGGCATCATCATTTATGAAACATTCTCAAGTACATTGAATACTTGTCATCATTTAGCTCATGAACAGTTCAAATCACTCTTGGTACAATAACTGGATCCAGTCCTAACTTTTATAACCCGTTAGGTAGGCCATTACAATGAGGTTCCTAGCTTTTGTAACCCGCTAGGTAGGCCATTACAATAGGTTGGAACATGTTCCTACCAATCGATCATTAAGCATTCAAGAGCTCAAAGCAATTCAAATTCATTCAAATCATTCCACAAAATGCTTTACATTCACAAAAGCCACTGCATACATTTCATAATCATCGAAATCACAATCTTATACATGCTCAAAGCGCTTTAATATAACAATATAATCAAATTCTCAAAATACGTTTCATCAAATGTTTATAAAACATAAAGGATATCATAACAACTTACCTTAAGCCAATATCCAATATCGCACTTGATTCTAAGATTTCCACCACTTAATCAAATCTCTTTCCTATAAAACATACACATATGACCAAAAAAATAATCAAATAGAGCCTACTAATCTCTTAGACATAATTCTTAACTTAAGAACACTTCATTTCCTTACAATTCCAAAACCCATTAACATATTATTCTCATAACCTTTCTTCAACCAAACATCATCACAATTTAACTTAAACCCATCAATCCATGTTCTATACTTAATCAATTGAATGCTTAAACCCTTGGTTTAGTGTTCTTGATCTTATGGGATTAAAACCCATATCCTATCACAACAAGATTTCAACCTCTTACCATTCAAGAACACTAACTAGAGATATTAATATGTAATAATGGACTAGAGAGTTTCCTTACCTTTCGTTGAGTGAAATTTGAATGGAAATTGATCCTTTTTCTTCTTCACTCAAGCATTTCTTCTTTGCCCTAATTAAGAGAGGAAATAGGGAAAACATGAACAAACAATGGCAGCCAACGTCTGAACATGTTGGGTTTTAAGACCCATTTTGTCAATTTTGCTAATTAGTCCTTATACTTTTACTTATTTATGGAATAGTCCTTAATTTGGTCATGGGTATTATATTCTACCCTCCTTATAAAAAGTTTCGGCCTCAAAACTTAACGTATCTTATTCCTCAAACAAGTGTGGATATTTTCTTTTACCTCCTCTTCCAACTCCCAAGTTGCCTCACGAGGGGTGTGAAACAATCCCATTTTCAAATTCTCAACTCTGCCCGAAATTTTCATCAAGACTCACGTGTGGTCAAGCCACCATATCCTTCCTCCACATTCTACATTTATCTTTGACATATACTTTAATGTGCGAAAGTTGTCTCTTACACTGTTATCGTTTTAGCTCTCATTCATTCTTCAAAAATCTCCCAAACATGTAAATCTATTGCACTATCAAATTGTTGCACATTGACTAGTTCACATAGCATTCAATATCTCATGGTGGGAATTTCTTATAAGGGTGTAATAACGACTTCTTACCATTCAGATCATAATACTAGCAAAGACTTATTAAACATGTATATCAATACTATATTTTTCAATTTAAAACAATTACTCATCCATCCATCATAAGCTATATCATACTTCTATTCCCATTAGAAAATTCTAATTCAGTCCTTAATATTTAATCTTATATATCCCATGCACACACTAATTTCAAATAAATCCTTTTTGTGCATCATATGTAAACACCAATAATTTTCTATTGAAAAATGCCATTAAACTCTTTGTTTTTCAAATCTAAGTATCCAATGTCCACCTTGACTCCCGAATAAATTTCCTTAGGCTGTGTTTAGTAGCATTGAATTGGACCCTTTGAATTTGAATTGGAGGGTTCAATTCAAATTCTTGTGTTTGGTTCCTTATTAAATCACAAAAATTGGAATTGTATTCCAATTCAAAATGGTCCAATTCATTGGATTCAATTCTTTACTTGGATCAAAGAATTCCAATCCCATTTCTATTCAAATTCGGGTCAACAATCAACACTACACATATTTTACACATACTATACACATTTTCACATACTACACATATTTTACATATAATATACATATTTTCACACACTACACATATTTTACACATACTACACATATTTTCACACGCTACACATATTTTCACACACTACTTATATTTTACACATACTACATACATTTTACACATACTACATACATTTTCACACACTACACATATTTTACACATACTACGCACATTTTCACACACTACACATATTTTACATATAATACATATATTTTCACACATTACACATATTTTACACATAGTACACACATTTTCACACATTACACATATTTTACACATAGTAGACACATTTTCACACACTACACATTTTTTCACACACTACACACATTTTCACACACTACACATATTTTACACATTTTACACACATTTTCACACACTACACATATTTTATATATAATACATATATTTTCACACATTACACATATTTTACACATAGTACACATATTTTCACATACTACACATTTTTTCACACACTACACACATTTTCGCACACTACACATATTTTACACACTACACACATTTTCACACACTACACATATTTTACACATACTACACACATTTTCACACACTACACATATTTTCTCACACTACACACATTTTCACACACTACACATATTACACACATTTTCACACACTACACATATTTTACATACAGTACACATATTTTCACACACTACACATATTTTACACATAGTACACATATTTTCACACGCTACACATATTTTTTCACACTACACATATTTTCACACATTACACACATTTTCACACACTACATATATTTTACACATACTACATATATTTAGTGTGTGTAAAATATGTGTATTGTGTGAAAATATGTGTACTATGTGTAAAATATGTGTAGTGTGTGAAAATGTATATACTATGTTTAAAATATATGTAGTGTGTGAAAATATGTGTACTATGTGTAAAATATGTGTAGTATGTGAAAATGTGTGTATTATGTGTAAAATATGTGCAGTGTGTGAAAATGTGTGTAGTGTGTGAAAATATATGTAGTGTGTGAAAATATGTGTAGCGTGTTTAAAATATGTGTAGTGTGTGAAAAAGTTTGTAGTGTGTGAAAAAATGTGTACTATGTGTAGTGTGTGAAAAAGTGTGTAGTGTGTGAAAATATGTGTATTGTGTGAAAATATGTGTAGGGTGTGAAAATGTGTGTACTATGTGTAAACTTCGTGTAGTGTGTGAAAAAATGTGTACTATGTAAAAAATATGTATAGTGTTTGAAAAAATAAAACTAAATTTTTTTGTTTAAATTTATTGTAGAAATTAGAAAATGATATTGAAAAGTAAATATTCTTATAAAAAATATATTAAAAATAAATTATTTTAACAATTCTGATTACGATGAAATCTAATTTTATACATTTTTTCTAAACTTCCAAACAAAGAATTTGGAGTTATAATTCAATTCTAAATGAATTTTATTGATTTGCCAAACAAAGGAATTCAAACATTTTAGACTTTCAATTCATTGAATTACAATTCTATAGTATTTAAATTCCAATTCAATTCTAATTCTAAACAACCAAACACAGCCTTATGTAAGATAGGTAACCCCAATTGTTTCTCGACAATCAATTCCCATTGGCATTTCAATTGATCAATAAAAAAAATAATTATTCTCTAGTGCTTCTTATTCCACTATCACAATGTAGGGATTCTCTTCACTTTCCTTATTTTGTGCCATAATCCTATCATAAAAGATCAACCAATATTCATTTCACACTTACACAATGTCATACATAATTGCACAAATGAATTGGAAAACAAGAATTAAAAATAAGTGAGAGAAAAATAGGATCGGACGGCATATGTGGACTTTCGGACGTCCGAAACTTAGGTTCGGACGACCCCTTGCTGAACTGGTCGTCCGAAAGTACCGTCCGAAAGTTTTGTGAAAAATGCAGCCTCTCTGATAAATAGATTCGGACGGCGCAAGGGAGTTTCGGCCGTCCGAAACTGTCTCGACCTATTTAACACACTTCCAGATAAATAGGTTCAGACGACCCTATGGACTTGAATGGGCGTCCGAAACTCAGTCCTTTAATCCTACCGACTAGTTTTTGAACTTTCAATGCTCTAAAGCTAACAATATTACATTTCACCCCTATAAGTACATATTGCCATCAACTTAGTCTCTCTCTTATATGTACATATTGTTATCAACTTAATCTCTGATACCACTAAATGTCACGCCCCAAATCCGACATGACACGGCCTAACTCTTGGAAAATCGACTCCAAAAGTGCGAAGCCTCCTGTTCTCATAATGACTATCCTCAAATGTTCAAATATGTATAGGCCACACATACATTACGTGATAATCAATATGTACAATCTCAAATTCATAATTCCAACAAGGACATTCAAACCTACATCATTATCATATGACATATATTTCTCCCAAAAGCATAATATATATATACAACTTATAACTAAATGCCTCCATTTGCGATCACAACCATACATTTCATCAACAAAACCATCTTTAACTATATACATCAACATCAAAATCTAACGTTCACTACTACAAAATGGGCTTTTTAAACCATCCTTTTTATAGCGGTTAATCATATTCCGGTGTAATTTTTATAAACGCGGTGGCATTATCGTAATATGAAGCAAGAAGGACATCAATTTACACCGGTTATTTAACCGACCGGTGTAACAAAGAACAAAATTTACACTGGTTTATACAAAACCGGTGTAATATTTAAACATTTACACCGGTTATCAAATAACCTGTGTAAAATAGTTTACACCGGTTTTCTTCTAACCGGTGTAAATTGTATGGTTTGTTACACAGGTTTGATTAAAACCGGTGTAAAATCTTTTTTTTACACCGGTTATTAAAAAAACCGGTGTAAATGCTTCATTTTTTATAACGCATTTTTCCTTCTGCTCCAGCTTAAGTCAACATTATCTCTATCGTAAGAACGAGGTTTTTTTCCAAAAGCTGCGCACGACATCTTTTTGAAGGACAATTCTTAAGCGTCAAAAACACTTTTGCTCTACCAACTCAAGCATACGAGGTTAGCTAGTTATATATAAACTGATAACTTTGATATGATTTTTATTCTCATTCCTCAGAGCATTGACATATATCTATAGATCTGCAAGATGAATTTGTTTATATTCGACTAAGAATGTAGAACTTCATATATATGCTTTATATTTGTGATAAATGTAATTAAAATGATGTTTTTGTTATTTTATTTAGGCTGTGATGTGTATATTTTTTTAGTGTTATTGATACATTCACCAGAATAATCAGTAATTAATTAAATAATTTTGTTGTTATGCTGTTCTTCATTTAATTTGTGGAAGTAAATATTTTTAGCTATGTCTTTTTCCTTTTAAATTTCAAACAGATTTTGTTAATCAGAAAAGCACGATGGAAGACAAAAAACCTTCTTCCAAAGCATTGAAAACTCAAAAATCTTCTTTCTCGCCAGAATCAATTGAGGCAAATGACGAAACAGAAAACAAGAATCTCCATATCGATTACGGCCTTGATTTGAATAAATTACACTTTGAAGAAGGACAGCTCCATGCCGACCCCGAGATGTAAAAAGTTATTGTAACTATGCTGAAGATTATGTATCCAAAATTTTTCTAATACGAAATAGGTGCAATCATGTATCAAACTTTTCGTGTGCCTTCGTTCTATGTCATGTGGCTTTTGTACACCCTTATTTAGAAAGTGTTAGTTGCTAGCTTTAGATGTGCATATGCAAGTAGGTTGTGTGCTTCTAAAGTGCTTTTGTGATTGTATTAGCCTTCCAAAGAATTTATAGTATGTGATCTTATCATCTTCTCTAAAAAGTGTGACTTGTGGAACTAAGATATTTTTAGCAATGTCTATTTTAATAAAAATTATAAACAAATATCGTTGACTACTTTATGTGATGAAATATTATTAAAGCATCGATGCATTTATTTGGTTGGTTAACTTATTATAATTATTTTTTATAGAATTTAAAGGGTGCGATAGTCATGGATCGTAATGATATTATATTTGGTGATCGGACAACATCTGCTTATGAAGAAGAGGTTGAGAAATTTATTGAATATGCTTATAAAAATGCGAAGTACATCTACTGTCCATGTAAGGATTGTAAGAATTTTGCGGTGTTCGACGACCCTGACACTATAAGAGACCATTTGTACCGGAGGGGATTTGATCTTGCTTATAAAATATGGAAATGGCACGGTGAGAGTGATAATTCATCGAAACAAGAAGATTATGCGGTAGAAGATGATGTTGCGATGGCAACTGATCGATTGGATGATATGGTTGAGGATATGGTCGGTAGTTTTGCAGATAATCCAGATATGCTTGGTTCGTTGTTGAATGATAGCGAAAAGCCTCTATATTCTGGGTGTATTAAGTACACACGATTATCGGTTACTTTAAAGCTGTACAATTTGAAAGTGACCCATGGGTGGACTGATACTAGTTTCATAGCACTGTTAAATTTACTGAAGGATGTGCTGCCAGAAGGTAATAAACTTCCGAATCGCATATATGAGGCTAAAAAAATCTTGTGTCCTATAGGTATGGAGTATAAGAAAATAGATGCTTGTCCAAATGATTGCATACTATACAGGAATGAATTCGAAAATTCATTGGTTTGTCCTAAATGTCAGGTTTCCCGTTTCAAAAAGAAGGAAATTGGTGATGGCGTTGAAGCTTATATAAATGCGAAGAAGAAATCCTCACCAGTGAAAGTGTTATGGTATCTCCCTATTATACCGAGATTCAAGCGATTGTTTGCCAACCCAGGAGATACTAAAAATTTGACATGGTATGCAAATCGAAATATTTCCCCAGAGGACAAGATGATAAGGCATCCTGCAGATTCTGATCAGTGGAAAAAGATTGATTCGATTTACCCCTTATTTGGTATGGAATCAAGAAATCTCAGGTTAGAATTGTGTACGGATGGGATGAATCCTTATGGTAGTCTAAGTAGTACACATAGCTCTTGGCCAGTAATGTTGGTTATCTACAATCTGCCTCCTTACTTGTGTATGAAGCGCAAGTATATTTTGATGTCGTTGATGATTTCAGGTCCACGCCAACCTGGAAATGACATAGATGTTTATTTAGCCCCTCTAATTGATGACCTGAAGAAGTTGTGGGCTGAAGGGGAGGTGATGTTTGATGCACATCGTCAGGAGTCATTCACATTGCGTGCCATGATATTCTGTACTATAAATGACTTTCCTGCATATGGTAATTTATCTGGATTTTCTGTTAAAGGACACCAAGCATGTCCTATATGTGAGGAGAATACAGATTCTTGTCAGCTTGTACATGGGAGCAAGACGGTCTACCTTGGACATCGTAGATTTCTTCCTGATTCCCATTCATATCGTCGAATGAAAAGAGCTTTCAATGGGAAACAGGATTTTAGAAGTGCTCCAATTGCCTTGAGTGGGAAGGCAGTTCATGATCGTGTTAAGGATATCAAGGCTGAATTTGGAAAACATAAAAAGTCTCGCAAAGAATGATACGAGTTGTTGGAAGAAACAATCAATCTTTTTTGATCTTTCATATTGGGAGACACTAGATGTCAGACACTGTCTCGATGTGATGCATATTGAAAAAAATATCTGTTACAGTTTGTTGGGTACTATTTTGAATATACCTGGAAAGACAAAAGATGGTTATAAAGCGAGGCTTGATTTGGTTGATATGGGTATTAGGGCTAATTTAGCACCTGAGATTCGAGGTCAGCGCACGTACTTGCCCCCCGCTTGTTATACATTGTCACGGAAAGAGAAACAGAGTTTGTGTGAGAGTCTCCAGAGCATCAAGGTCCCATCAGGGTATTCTTCTAATGTAAGTCGACTTGTTTCAATGGGAGATTTAAAATTGGTTGGATTGAAATCCCATGACTGTCATGTGTTGATGCAGCAATTCTTACCGATTGCTATTCGATCTATCTTGCCAAAACATGTCAGATACAGCATAACTAGACTTTGTTTCTTTTTCAACGCTATATGTAGCAAGGCAGTTGATCGTGACAGACTTGATGAGCTACAAGATAAAATTGTCGTAGTTCTGTGCCAACTTGAGATGTATTTTCCACCTGCCTTTTTTGACATTATGATTCACTTGGTGGTTCATTTGGTTCGGGAGATAAAAATTTGTGGGCCTGTATATTTGCACTGGATGTATCCATTCGAGCGATATATGAAAGTCTTCAAGGGTTATGTGAAAAATCGCTATTGTCCTGATGCAAGCATTGTTGAAAGATATATAGCTGAAGAGGTTATTGAGTTTTGCACTGGGTACTTGTCTGATAGCAATTCTATTAGACAACCAAAACATAAAATTGATGAACGGCTCAGAGGAAAAGGGACATCAGCATGTAAGTTGTTTACCCCTACTATTGGTGATTTACAAAATGCGCATCTATATGTCTTGCGCAATTCTGAAGAAGTACAGGCTTATGTTAATACTCATATTCGTGAAATAAAGGAAAGTCATCGTGGTTGGACAGACAGATATGTACTCAATGAACATAACCGAACATTTGTCAATTGGTTCAGTGCTGCTGTTGGGGACGAATCTGTTACAGAGACATTAAAGTGGTTAGCGTATAAGCCCAGTCACGTTGTGCTGTCATATTCGGGCTATGACATAAATGGATTTTCATTTGCTACTAAGACTGAAGATGACAGGAGCACAACGCAAGATAGTGGGGTGACATTAGTGTCTGAGGCATTACATGTGTCAAGTTCGAGAGATAGAAATCCAGTGTACGCCAATATGTCATATTATGGGGTGATTGAGGAGATATGGGAGCTTGACTATGTTAAATTCAAAGTCCCAATTTTCAAATGCAAATGGGTTGACAACAACAATGTCGTTCGAACTGACGAATTGGGATTTACACTAGTGGATTTGAACAGGGAAGGTTTCAAAGGGGAACCATTCATACTTGCTTCCCAGGCAAAACAAGTCTTTTATGTCTCTGATCCCATTGACAACAAATGGTCCATTGTCCTACAAGGGAAAAAAGTGCTTGTCGGTGATGAAATTGATAATTATAATACTCACGATGTGCCGCCGTTCTCATCAGGTTTTCCCCCTCTGAGCACCAATGAGGAGGACCGCAATATAGATGCATTCATTCTCAAAATGATCACGTTGAAGGCATATGGGTCGATGATCCGTTGTCAAATAAAAGAAAGACATGATTGGACAGATATAGTCTGTAAGTTATTATTCACGTTCTTATATTCGGATTTTTCATTGTACTTATTAATTTGTTTATTACCAGATTTGGATAGTTGTTTGCTGCCATGACTCCAGAAACTGAATATGTTTATTTTGTTTTTATTTTGGTACAGGTGAATGTCTTCGACGATATTAGCGTCATGCAACATACGCTTCACTTATGAGGATATTACTGCATTTTTAGTATATTGGTATTAAGGTTATTCAATGTACGCTGGAGTGTCAACTTAATCATATATGTTAGAATGGTATAAAGTTTTATACATTTAATCTTGTTTTCGACAGGGAGTTCTCTTCAAGTTATTGGTGATACAGTGCAGATTTTTTTTTGTTCGTAATGCATGAAGAATTTTTTAAAACTAATTTAGGAGCTTTTCAATTTGTTCACATACAAAAAAATTAATCTACTAAAATACTACGAATTTGCTAATACAGATAGGATTTTCAATTTTCTTCAGAAAGAATTAATTGAATAATGAAGAAAGACTGTTTTTACACCGGTTTGTTTAAATAACCGGTGTAAAATATTAGTTTTTACATCGGTTACTAACAAAAACCGGTGTAAGTAGACATGTAATCTTAATTTGCTCCGAATAGTTCAAAAACGAAGAATTATATTAATTAAGAAGCTTTTCATTGGATTTAAAGAACTAAAATTACAACACTAAAGTATTAATGATATTATGATACACATTGTATTTACAATTTCGTAATCTTTATTACAAAATTGGTTTAGTTCAAAAACGAAGAATTTTTTAATTAAGCAGCTTGTCACTGGATTTAAAGACCAAAAATTATAACACTAAATTTTTAATGCCATTCTAATATACATTGGATTTACAATTTTGTAATCTTTCTTACATTGGTATAGTTGAAAAACAAAGAATTTTTTAATTAAGAAGCTTTTCAATGGAATTATAGACAAAAAAATTAAAACACTAATATATTATTCATATTCTAATATACATTGGATTATAAATTTTCTTCAAAAAGAATTAATTAAATAATGAAGAAATACTGTTTTTACACCGGTTTGTTTAAATAACCGGTGTAAAATTTAGTTCTTACACCGGTTACTAACAAAAACCGGTGTAAAAAGACATGTAATATTATCTTGCTCTGAATAGTTAAAAATGAATAATTATATTAATTAAGAAGCTTTTCATTGGATTTAAAGACCTAAAATTACAACACTCAAATATTAATGATATTATGATACACATTGTATTTACAATTTCGTAATCTTTATTACAAAATTGGTTTAGTTCAAAAACGAAGAATGTTTTTATTAAGAAGCTTGTCATTGGATTTAAAGACCAAAAATTATAACACTAAATTTTTAATGCCATTCTAATATACATTGGATTTACAATTTTGTAATCTTTCTTACATTGGTAAAGTTCAAAAACAAAGAATTTTTTAATTAAGAAGCTTTTCAATGGAATTAAAGACAAAAAAATTAAAACACTAATATATTATTCATATTGTAATATACATTGGATTATCAATTTTCTTCAAAAAGAATTAATTAAATAATGAAGAAATACTGTTTTTACACCGGTTTGTTTAAATGACCGGTGTAAAATTTAGTTCTTACACCGGTTACTAACAAAAACCGGTGTAAAAAGACATGTAATATTATCTTGCTCCGAATAGTTCAAAAACGAATAATTATATTAATTAAGAAGCTTTTCATTGGATTTAAAGACCTAAAATTACAACACTCAAATATTTTATTTTATTTTATTATTATTATTTTTTTATTTGGCAACGGACCTTTTTCGAGGGTAGCCACTCCCTCTTCTATTGATGACGTATTTGGATGATAAACAATCAGCCTTACAAAAGTTACCCAACTTGATCCATCCCCCATTTACTTGCCTAAGCCTAATGGTGGGTAGATCAAGGGGATAAAGAAAAAGAGGAGAAACACTCCTTTTACATGAAATCCCTGTTTCTAAACAAAATACAAGGCTAAGAAGTGGAGTATATACTCCATTTACATAAAGTCCTGTGTTAACACTATAATACACGGACCTCCTTAGATCACAAGGAGTAGCAAAAATGAACCCCTCAAGGGGTAGTATAAAGCTCGCTTTAGCCCAATACAAAATCTGCATGGTGATGTTGTTATTGTTACTTATGTGCTGTAGTCTCAAGAGTGACTCATTCCAGCCACTGAACTCAGTATCGTGTTGAAACCAAGCATCAAGGCAAAAGAGGGATGCCAGCCCTAATAGCAGCAGGCTGGAGTCTCAAGATTTTACATTGGTCAAACAGTCGTAACAGCAGCAGACTGGGATCTTCCTCATACTTTGAAGTTAGTAGAGTAATAGCTGTGCAGTAAGATCAAGATCAGCAGTCGAGGCTTTACCTTGCAGTAAGCACATTCTGGGGATCTGCTGTGAGCATTGCTGCAGAGAGGGCAGTGTTCTGATCTTGGATGCATGTAGCTTAGTTACCATGATTGGATACCCGAGTTTGCACTGATTGGTACTAATGAGAGTTCCCTGATTAAGCTGTGTACTCATCAGTTTCATGGGCAGTGATGAAAGGGGACTGTTCCCTATCCATTCTGAGCAATGAGGGCAGATAGGAAAGGGCTGCAGATCTTTGTTGGCCTGCCAATGCTCTAGCTGGGAGATTGGCTTCTTTCTGGACTACTTTTATGGTAGCATTTTTAAAAATGAATTCAGAGTATGGTTCCAGCTGCTTGTTCCTCCATGCTCTGCTACCATGAGCCAAAGCTGGGGAATCTGATTCCAGGATGATACCTGTTCTATAGAGGCCCAGAGAATCTGATAGGAATTGGTGAACTGCTAGGGTCTATACTTGAAGTCTGGTTAAAGAGGAGGGGAACAATAGGATAGGGAATGACCCTATTAGCTGAGTAGAATGATCTCTGATCAGTCCCCCCACTCTCCAATTTGTACCCACCTTAGCTGCAGCAAAGTTCAGTTTGAGAAACTCAGGATCTGGAGGTTGCCATTTAATTTGCTTCAGTACCATCTTCTTTCTAATTTTCTGACAAATCTCCCAAAAAGGGGACCACTCAAGATTCTAAATCTGTACCCCTCTGAATTTTGTGTGCATGAGTTCCTTAATCGACTTGAATATCCTCCCTACCAGAAGACTTTCATGTGGTTGGCCTTTGTCAAAGGTGATGGTGTTCCTCATCTTCCACATCCACCAAACAATTAGAGCAGGGCAGATCATGGTGATAAATTTCCTGACTTCAGATGAAAGATTCTGATTTGTCCACCAAATGTTCAAGGTCCTGTTAAAGCTATTTGAATGGTCCATGATCCCCACTTCTGCTGCAAAAATTCTCCAGATTTTCTGTGCAAAAGGGCAGGAGACTAACAGGTGATTTACTGTTTCCTCATGAGCCAGGCACCAGGGGCATGGAAAAGGTCCCAAGATGCCCACCTTATGAAGGTTTGGGCCTAAGGGGATTTTATTTCTGATGAGCCTCAGTAGTAAAAACGATATCTTTATAGGTAGTACAGGATCCCATAAAGACAAGGTGTTAGAGCAAAGTGGAGTGTTCTGTCCCTTGAGCAATTGGTAGACTGAATTTAACTGGAATTGGCCATCTATTGTGGGGGTCCATATCATACTATCTTCCCTTTCTCTGTTGAAGGAAACTGAGCTGAAGATGTTACTAGGACATTGAGGGATGATCTGTCTTATCTTGTTCCAGTCCCAATCTGAATTCCCCATTACTTCAGAAACCTTTAGGGACCCTTGACAACCAAACAGGTCAGCTAGCTTACCTTCGGGGTACCATTTGTCATAAAGCAAGTGACAGTCCCCTTTACCAAGCTGGAAGTGAATATGATCCTCACCCATAGGAGCAACAGCCAACAATCTCTTCCAAGTTTGGGAGTCACCTCTACGTGGGCTGATTTGTGATGGATGTTTAGTGCCGCAGTACTTTGACCACATGAAGTTTGCCCATAAAGAATTTTTCAATCTAAACCTCCACCATAGTTTAAGACTCTGAGCCATGAATATCTGGTTGAGGTCACGAAATCCCACTCCCCCCTCCTCTTGTGAGTAGCACAACTCTTTCCAGCTGATCCAGTGTCTTTTGGTGCCCCTGTCCACAGAAGACCACAGAAAATTAGAAAGCATCGATTCAATCTGGTTAACTACTCTTTTGGGAGGGCTCAAACTCATGGTTAAATAGATGGAAAAAGAAGAGAGAACACTTTTAATTAAAATGATCCTACCACCTAAAGAAAGAAATTTAGTGCTCCAGCTCCCTATGGTATGACTAATCTTATCTATTAGGGGGGAATAGTAGGAAGCTGGAATTTTCTTAAAGTGGATAGGGATGCCTAGGTAAGTGGAGGGAAGAGGTCCCCTAGCAAATCTTGTAATTCTGCCAATGGAGTGCTTCCTAGATGCAGGCATCCTGTTATGTACTAGGTAGGAACTCTTGGCTGTGTTAATCTTCTGCCCAGAAGTGCTCTCATAGTGTTTGAGTTTAGAGACTATGGTCTTAACTGCTTTGGGAAGGGCAGATGAAAAAATTATCAAGTCATCAGCAAAGGCTAAATGGGAAATTCTATGGCATCCTCTAGGGACAGTAAATTCCAGTTTTTTGTCTACCTTTTGGTTGAGAACTCTAGATAGATATTCTGTGCTAATCACAAAGAGTAGTGGGGATATGGGGTCGCCTTGTCTTAGGCCTCTAGTGGCTCTAAACCAGCCTTTGCTACTGCCATTAATAAGAACCGAGAACCAAATGTTTGAAATCAATCTCCATACAATATCAATCCAGATTTCGCCAAATCCTAACAATCTTAAAATCTGCAGCAAATATGGCCAATGTACCCTATCGTAAGCTTTTTCCATGTCAATTTTAAGGGCTACATTACCTTCCTTGCTTTTCCTCTTAAGAGTAGATACCATTTCACTAGCTAAAAGGTAATTATCTGTGATCAATCTCCCAGCTACAAAACCACTTTGATTCTCAGATATTATCCTAGGCAAAATTGGAGCTAACCTTTGTGCTAGCAATTTGGATACAATTTTGTTAAGGAAATTGCAAAGACTAATAGGTCTGAAATGCTTAAAGGAAAGGGGATTTGGGGACTTAGGAATTAATATTATGGAGGTAGCAGTCATGGCCTGATTCAAATCAGCTCCATTTATGAAGGATTGTACTGCCCTAAGAAGGTCCCTACTTATGATGTCCCAAGCTAGTATATAGAAAAGTCCAGGGAAACCATCAGGTTCTGGTGCACTGGTTTGGCTCATGCTAAAAACAGTCCTCCTAAGCTCCTCTAAGTCTGGGATTTTAGTCAATTCCTGTCTATCCTCTTCAGTCAATATGGCAGGCAGTAAGGTTGGGTCCACTAGGGAGTTCACCTGTTCTGATGTGTATAGTGAAGAAAAGAATTGGACAGCTGTATCAGCCACTTGATCCTCCCCCTCAATCCAGTCACCATCCTGGTTTTGAATGGAGTGGATGTGAGTCCTGGCATGTCGATTCTTAACATAAGCATGGAAGAACCTAGAGTTTCTATCCCCTTCCTTGACCCATTTTAGGTTGGCCTTTTGGGACCAGAAATTTTCTTCTATACTAAGGTGAAATTTAGCTTCAGCAGCTGCTTTCTGTAAGGTAGCCCTGGGGACAGGTTGGATTTCATCCTCAATTTCTAATCTATGAAGCTCCTTTTCTGCTTGTTCAGCTCTAGAGAATATGTTTCCAAAGGTGGCTTTATTCCAAACTCTTAGAGCTAGCTTAACTAGTTTAAGTTTTTTAGTGAAGACTCTAATGGGGCTTCCTAGAATCTCCTGGTCCCAGGCTTTCCTAATTGTGGGTATACATTCTACATGAGAGGTCCAAAAGGACTGGAACCTAAAAGCTTTTGGGACTCCTCTTCCATTCTGAAGGTTTAATAGCAATGGTGAATGATCCGATGGAGATTTAGCAAGGTGTCTGACTGAAATCTGAAGGCCCCTATTTTGGAAGTTGGAGTCAATCAGGGTTCTATCTAGCTTTTTCCAAATCCTGGCCCTCCTCTCTCGGTTGTTACACTATGTGAACTTAGAGCCACTCCCATGCACTTCTTTTAAGTCCAGGGAAGACATGATCTCTTGTAGCTCACTAGAGTCTCTAACATGGTAGGCCTTTCCCCCCTTTTTCTCCTCCCTAGCCTTAATACAATTCCAATCCCCTCATAGCAACCAAGGCTTGTCTTGATGATGCATAGAAATCAGTTCCTGCCACAGAGGCTCACGTTGAGCTGCTGTACACTTAGCATATACATTAGTAAATAGAAAGGAGCAGGACACTTCCGGATGACTAACTTCCAAAGAAATATGTTGCTCATGGACAGCCTGAAGATTCCAGACAAAGGGCTTTCTGATCATCACCCATATGGAGCTGGTTGCATTAGAATAGGCAGAGTCAAACTTAAGTCTATGCTTGTAACTATCTAACTTTGAAGCATCCACAAAAGGTTCAGCTATGACCAGTAAGTTACAGCCATGCTTACTCAAGATTTTTTTCAATTTCTTAAAATTTGGTTTTCTATTTATACTCCTAATATTCCAATAAAGACAACTAATCATTGGAAACTGATGGTCTAAAACCAGTAAGTGCATTCCTATCTCTGAGTTCCATAGAAGATTCAAATTTTGCCCAAGACTTAGGCTTTCGATTCCCAGGTTGAGGATCATCTACTTCAGGAGGCTGATTTCCTTCAGGAGGCCTAGCCATCATTGGCTTACCAGACTGCATAGTATCATGGAGAGTTTCCTCTCTTTCAGCAGAGTGAGTAGCCTGTGCTAACAGAAAAGCAGAATCATTAGTTAAACATTTAATAATCTCATCACAATATAATTGTTCTTGAATTTCTTGGCATACCGCTGTATCCTTCCGAGCTATTGATAATTGAAAAACCTGTGGTATTTCATGAGCCCTTGGTTTCTGAGTTTGCTCCATACTAGGAATCCTTTCTATTATGGATCCTACTGCCTGGTCCTCCAACTCCTGAACAACTTCACTAGATTGATTAATTGGCTCTCCTTTCTTCTTAGTGGTTTTTCCAGCTTCTGGGGTAGCCCCTAGTTCTCCCTCTTCATCCAAGGAGGTCAATATTGCAAATTGATTGCTTCCTAAATTTGTGGTTGCCGACTGCTCAAGGGGTAGAGATTCCTGAAGTCTTTGATCTATTGGTTGGGGCAATTCCTCCAGAACCGTATTTACAAACTGTGAGGGCATCCTTCCTAAAACATGGGGTTCCATCCCTGAAATCACTGAGCTCAATTGATTTGGATTCAGCTGGGCAGAAGCTGCAGTCACTGTTCCTTGTCCTGAGGATTCTGGGATTTCCATTAAAGGGTAGGAAATTGGTAGACTACTAGGGTCAATTCCCTTTCCCTTCAGGTTAGATCTTTCTGTATCCCCTTTGGTGTCAGAGGGTTTCTTAGAGACTAAAATCCATTCTTTAGTTGCTTGTTTCGGATTTGATGGTTTCTTCCTTACCTGATTGTCTGCCCTAGCTGGGGGTTTGAGAAGACGTTTTTGGGGATCACACTCAGTGCTTCCATGCCCCAGTTTGGAGCACTTAGAACAATAGGCAGGTCGTTCTTCCATTTCCAAAATTTGCCATTTCCCTCTTTCTCTGCTCCCAATCCAAACCCGATTCGGGATATCCTTTGTAAGGTCCATCTCGACGCAGATCCTGGCTTCACTTGGGCGAGTTAGGTCTGATGCAGTTGCTGTAGCTGAGTCTAATTTTAGAGGATGTCCTGCTACAGTTGCAAGGGAGTACAACTTCTCTTTGTTATACAAATGGAGAGGGAGATGGGGAAATCGAATCCAAACTGGGCAGACAGAAGGTTCAATCGCCGGGTCAAAATCCTTTGTCCACTTGAAGATCCTTGCCTGAAACCCTTGAAAATTCCATACCTTTCTTGTCCAAAATCTTTGAAAGTCCTCTTCCTTATCAAATTTGAAGAGAACGTGTCGTTGGTCAAAGAGCCCTACCTTGCATTCACCTTTGAAGCTTGCAGCCAAAATTTCTTTTCGAATTTGAGCCATGGCTGGCCTTCCCCATGAGAATTTCCCTATTAGAGTCCACTGATAGTTTAGGGCTAGTTCATTCTCTTCTTCTGGAGTGAGAAAAAGGGCCGGCTCCCCCTTGAAGCTGGAGAGGGGCTGTCTGTTTTTTATTGAGGTAAAGGAGATATTATTTTCCATGGTGTCTGTGTTATTGACAGCTCCGGCGAAGGACACCGGAGGGGGAGAGAAGCCCCCCTCCGCCATGGGAGGCGGAGTCAAGGCTGGGAACAAAATAACCGTTAGACAGTGTAACGGTAATATCTGTGAGGTTATTTAGTAGTAGGCTGTGTAAAGACACCGTAAAGTCAAAAGTAGATTGAGAGAAAATTGGCTAGAGTCACCAATTGTTTTTTAAAACACCAACTGTTTTTTTCAACAACACTCAAATATTAATGATATTATGATACACATTGTATTTACAATTTCGTAATCTTTATTACAAAATTGGTTTAGTTCAAAAATGAAGAATTTTTTTATTAAGAAGCTTGTCACTGGATTTAAAGACCAAAAATTTTGACACTAAATTTTTAATGCCATTCTAATATACATTGAATTTACAATTTTGTAATATTTCTTACATTGGTATAGTTGAAAAACAAAGAATTTTTTAATTAAGAAGCTTTTCAATGGAATTAAAGACAAAAAAATTAAAACACTAATATATTATTCATATTCTAATATACATTGGATTATCAATTTTCTTCAAAAAGAATTAATTAAATAATGAAGAAATACTGTTTTTACACCGGTTTGTTTAAATAACCGGTGTAAAATATAGTTCTTACACTGGTTACTAACAAAAACCGGTGTAAAAAGACATGTAATATTATCTTGCTCCGAATAGTTCAAAAACGAATAATTATATTAATTAAGAAGCTTTTCATTGGATTTAAAGACCTAAAATTACAACACTCAAATATTAATGATATTTTGATACACATTGTATTTACAATTTCGTAATCTTTATTACAAAACTGGTTTAGTTCAAAAACGAAGAATTTTTTTATTAAGAAGCTTGTCATTGGATTTAAAGACCAAAAATTATAACACTAAATTTTTAATGCCATTCTAATATACATTGGATTTACAATTTTGTAATCTTTCTTACATTGGTATAGTTCAAAAACAAAGAATTTTTTAATTAAGAAGCTTTTCAATGGAATTAAAGACAAAAAAATTAAAACATTAATATATTATTCGTATTCTAATATACATTGGATTATCAATTTTCTTCAAAAAGAATTAATTAAATAATGAAGAAATACTGTTTTTACACCGGTTTGTTTAAATAACCGGTGTAAAATTTAGTTCTTACACCGGTTACTAAAAAAAACCGGTGTAAAAAGACATGTAAAATTATCTTGCTCCGAATAGTTCAAAAAAGAATAATTATATTAATTAAGAAGCTTTTCATTGGATTTAAAGACCTAAAATTACAAGACTCAAATATTAATGATATTATGATACACATTGTATTTACAATTTCGTAATCTTTATTACAAAATTGGTTAGTTCAAAAACGAAGAATTTTTTTATTAAGAAGCTTGTCATTGGATTTAAAGACCAAAAATTATAACACTAAATTTTTAATGCCATTCTAATATACATTGGATTTACAATTTTGTAATCTTTCTTACATTGGTATAGTTCAAAAACAAAGAATTTTTTAATTAAGAAGCTTTTCAATGGAATTAAAGACAAAAAAATTAAAACTCTAATATATTATTCATATTCTAATATACATTGGATTATAAATTTTCTTCAAAAAGAATTAATTAAATAATGAAGAAATACTGTTTTTACACCGGTTTGTTTAAATAACCGGTGTAAAATTTAGTTCTTACACCGGTTACTAACAAAAACCGGTGTAAAAAGACATGTAATATTATCTTGCTCCGAATAGTTCAAAAACGAATAATTATATTAATTAAGAAGCTTTTCATTGGATTTAAAGACCTAAAATTACAACACTCAAATATTAATGATATTATGATACACATTGTATTTACAATTTCGTAATCTTTATTACAAAATTGGTTTAGTTTAAAAAAGAAGAATTTTTTTATTAAGAAGCTTGTCATTGGATTTAAAGACCAAAAATTATAACACTAAATTTTTAATGCCATTCTAATATACATTGGATTTACAATTTTGTAATCTTTCTTACATTGGTATAGTTCAAAAACAAAGAATTTTTTAATTAAGAAGCTTTTCAATGGAATTAAAGACAAAAAAACTAAAACACTAATATATTATTCCTATTCTAATATACATTGGATTATCAATTTTCTTCAAAAAGAATTAATTAAATAATGAAGAAATACTGTTTTTACACTGGTTTGTTTAAATAACCGGTGTAAAATGTAGTTCTTACACCGGTTACTAACAAAAACCGGTGTAAAAAGCTTTTCATTGGATTTAAAGACCGAAAATTACAACACTAAAATATTAATGATATTACAATATACATTGTATTTACTATTTCGTAATTTTTATTACAAAATTGGTATAGTTCAAAAACGAAGAATTTTATAATTAAGAAGCTTTTCAATGGAATTGAAGACAACGAAATTAAATCAATAATATATTATTGATATTCTAATATACATTGGATTTTCAATTTTCTTCAAAAAGAATTAATTAAATAATGCAAAATGACAGTTTTTACACCGGTTTGTTTAAATAATCAGTGTAAAATATTGTTTTCACCCCGGTTACATGAATAACCGGTTTAGAAAACTACTTTCTACACCGGTTATTACTTTAATTGGTGTAGGAAATAATTTTAAAGGCACGAAATACGCCTTCTCCAAAGTTGCATCCAAAACACTTGCTCTCCACCTCCACCTCCATTTTCACTTGGAGCTGCACTCGCATTGGTACTGTCGACCCCCAACCCCAGAATTTTCGTCCATCATTTTGACGGCAAATCCCTCACGGTGCTGAAATAGGAACGGTGGACATAGTCACTACCACAGACAACCTCTCTTCTTCGGCTGCCTGATCTTTAAAATTCGTTTTCAACTCTTTCGGTAATTCACCATGTTCCCCTCGTTTTCTCTCCATTATTTTTAAGTGTTTACTTCTCTATGTATTTTAATAAAGTGTTTGTTCGGTTATTCAATTAGATCTGTTAATGTTTCAATTTTTAGGATTTACTGTATGTGCCTCCAGCTTTGGTGCTTGTTTTGGGGAAGATAAAGGAAATATTTTGAAGTATGTTGTTTCAAGTTCTTAAATTTAGGGTTTGATTTCAAGTGGGGGTTGTTTGTCTTCAATTGTGCATCTTATCAGTTGTAGCTTTGTCGCCGTGAACTCAAGTAACAAACAAAGAAATCAAATCAAAACGACCTACTGATTGTTGATAAATAGGTAGGGGACTATCAGCACAAATTTCCTTGCCTTTGGAGTTGGGAAATACTGATACCACCCCATAAGTTTCTGAGTTGGTTTGACCAAAAGAAAGAAGCACAAGTACAAAAATGAATTATTAATTTCGGTCCTAAATACAATGCATTCTTGGCATTTTGTGTTTTTGGTTTGACTTATACAGTAGAAAAATACAAACTTCCATGATTAATTTCTTAGCTATACACATGTGACTCCAATGCTTGCTGCACACTGCATTAACATGATTAATTCATTGAAAACTAGAAGTGAGCTCTACATTCACCAGAAAGAGAGTTTGGAAAAAGAAAAAAAATTCATCTTTACTGAACAAAATAAACTTTGGTAGAGAGGTTGTATTATCCCTTCCTTTATGAATACCAGTACGCCTTTGACGATTTCACCAAAATATCTGTTCCAGTTTTCATTTCCTCTGCTTCCCAGAAAGAACCACATACAAATGCAGCAAAAAATCCAAAATTTTCTCGCTTACATTCTCATAAACAAATGAACTCACATAATGTAACTACTTATATATACAGTGTGTTTGATGCGCATATTTAGTTCCTTGATTACGTTGGTATTGATTTTTTTTGCCTCCAGATATAGTACATTCTCATAAACAAATGAACTCACATAATGTAACTACTTATATATCATCTCTATTTCTGATTAGTACGAACTCGAATCTATTAGTTTTTCGTTAATTGATATTTTACAGTGTCTTTTACTCAATTGAGCATAATTCTGGTATAATCGAATAAACATTTTGAAAGATTAATTTATATCATGGACAATTTAAAGTATTATGTGTGTAGACAACTATCTTATTTTAGACTTTTATTGGCTTGCATATGAATGTCAGATATTTATATGAAATTAATACCATAAGACAGAACCAAATTATGTAACGAAACTTAGTTCGCATACTATTGACCACTTGTCTTTTTTATCCTTGCCCAGATTTTCTTTATCCTTCTTCAAATGGCTAGCAAAGGACGATCACACACTGGGGATGGCGCTGAGCAAACCCATTCACATTACGGAAGAAAAGGAACAAAATGTGCCGAGCTTTTGGAAAGGAGGGCAAGAGGAATAAAGACACCTATTTTCTTCGATGATGATGGTGAGCCTACGATGGAAAAAGCACATAATGACTGGATTAATTTCATTGCGTTGATGGTGCGCAGTAAAGTTAATGTTGTGCAATTTAAGACATGGCCGGAAGTTGACAAGAAAATAAAGGACATGATTTGGGATGAAGTAATGGTATGTGCAATTATTGATAAATGGTACTTGTAATGTTTTTTCACATATGTTATTTCAATTTATATTAAATATAGTTCACTAATGTTAGAGGTAGATTTTTTCAGAATACCTTCGATTTTGAGTCCACACCACAACTGAAGAAGAAGTGATTAGTCCATGCTGGAGAACGTTGGCGGGGCTGGAAGGGCACCTTGAACCGGTATATATTTGGAAACCTATAGGATGAGGACCCGTGCCATATATATCCGTATCTTAGTAGGGATACATGGGAGTTGTTCCACAAGAATCGTTTAACTGAAGAATGGAAGGTAATATATATATTTTTTCTAAATTATATTCATTTAATGTAAAGGTAACAATTTGCATGGTATATATTTCCTTTTTTTGGACAAATAGGCTAAGCGTGCTGTTATCCAAGAGAGTTCGAACAAGAACAAACTCCATCACACAATGTCTCGGGGCGGATACTCGAAGTTGAAAAAAAAATTGATGCATGACAAATTAGAGGCAAAAATACAAAGGAAGATTGCCTCCGGTATGACAGAAGAGGAGGCCCGTGGAACAACTTCTCCCCCGTCACCCATTCCCCGTCATCTTCTCTTCAAGGAAGGTCACAAAAATAAGCATGGTGACTTTTCTACCGACGCGGCTAGAGATGTTAGTGCTACAATTGTAAGTATAATTTAGTCAATTAAGTATAACGGTTATTAACATTAATCAGTAATGTGAATTATATTAAGAATAAGGTTGGAAACATTTGATCAGGATGATTTATGCAACCGCGCGAGTCAAGGAGAGTCCCTTGGAGAGGGAAGTAATGACATTCTTGTCATTGCTACGGGAAAGAAAGATCACCCCGGTCGCATAAGGGGTGTAGGGGGTCGGATGAGGACGTCTCAAGTTTTCGGAGCCTCATCGTCCCATCGTACTACGAACTTAGACAGTCACGCGCAATGCAGAGAGGAAATTAGGTTCTTGACTGAAGCAATGAATGACCTATACAGAGCTTTGGGCAAACCTGTTCCAGTTTTTCCTATGAGACATATCTCAAGTTGTCCAACTACGGAGTCATCACTGCAGCAACAAGAGGTAAAGCATCCAGAGACTATAAGGTCGGATTTCGTGGCGGAGCACATACCGGTATGCTCTAGTGTTGGACAGCCAGATTCATTGGGAGAGTTCGAGGTAGCAATAAATTAATTATGTTCTTATAAAATTATTTCATTTAACTCATTTACTTATATATACTATATCTTATTCATTTACCAACAGGACGGAACAAAATGTCGCCTATTCGTGATTGATCATAGTAAAGGGAGGCGGCTTGTAGCTATCGGGAGGTTGTATAATTTAGCCATGCATCACGGGAAGGAGCTAACGGGGGACAGAGTGAAGGTCAATATCAGTACCTCGATCGACAATGATGCTCCATTGCCATTCCCAAATGATGAGGCCACGACAGTTGGGACAGGATTGGGGACTCTGTTACTGTGGCCCAGGTCATTGGTTGAGATTTCTACTGAGGCGGATTTGCAGGTGTAAATATATATCATTATTTGTGTATTTGTGTTATGAACTTATTAATAAACATCTCTAATTACTAAGTTATTTTTTAAAGGTACCGGACCCGAAACGTTCTAATGGGTCGAATATAGCTCCTCCACCCAAGAAAACGAAAGTGGAGGCCCACCCGCAAGAAACGGATAATCCTTTAATTTCTCGACTCGACGGATCTTTACGGCAACTGTGCATATTGGTGAGCCGACACTCGACTGATACAATGTATACAATAAAGATGATGGAAGAAATCGTGGGGACGGAGTATTTAGTTTATCTTACTAATGAGAGCCTCACTGATTTCTTCTCAAAAGATATGGTGACGGGTGATTGCATGCAACTGTTCATAAAGTAAGTTCAGTAACTTTGTATATATTTTTTTAGTTTCTAATTAATTTAAGAACTTTTCTGATTAATTCGTGTACAATTTAACTAATCAAGAGTGTCTTGATAATTTTCATCATCGTGTTGTAGGACAATGTATACACTATATATGTACCAGGGTCAAATTGGGATAGGGTTCCTATCTCCAGACCACATCCAATCGTTCGGGAATAAAGAAACGCATAGAGTTAAGTACATTGTGTCGACCCTGAAGAATGGAAACAGGAGCATCTACCTAGCGCCGTATTTTCTTAAGTAATTAAATTTCAAATAGCTTTTTCTTTTTAACCGCATTTTCAATAGGTTTATTCATTGATAACTTAGCCATTTTTAATGTTATTATCACCGGTTTTCAGTGCACACTGGATGCTAATGGCAATAAACCCACAGGACTTTATTGTGTACTGGTTTGATCCAGTACATTCAGACCCCCGAGATGATGCTACGAAGTTGATGAACACGTATTCATATTTCTTCATGTTTTTATGTAATTATATGACTGATATAGTAACATGCTTATCTTCGTCTTGTTATTAATAAGCTTTTAAATGTTGGCTTTTACAGTGTAGCGATGGTATATCAACTTGAAGGGGATCACACGCCGACACCTAAAACAATCCAATGGATAGAGATAAAAGTAAGCTTGTTCTATAAACGACTTAACGTTACGATGTAGTTAATGTTATTTTTTTATGACATTAATATTTATTTGTAGCACAAGAGGCAAGTTTCAGATTGGGAATGTGGGTATTACGTGATGTGGTACATGCGAATGATCGTACTCCGAGGAGTCACACAGCAGCAGGATTTCAAGAAGGTTATTCGGTTTTGTTTTGTTTAGTCAACATTTTCATAGTATTTTGCAACTAATTACATTTTTTTTTTGCAAATGAGTTATTAATGACATTTTTTTAATGTATCAGTGCTTCAAAAAAGATGTGAAAGCATTAACAGAAACAGATTTGAATATTGTACGAGAAGAATGGGCTAAATACATAATGAATCATGAGCTCAAAGCGTTGATGGATGCAAACTGAAATACACTTGAGCTCATTCAATTTTATTAGGACATTATATATGTAGATGTAAATATATGTACATGCATGTTTGATTGACTTTAGAGATCAATATTTGTAAATATATGAACGAATAATTTTGGTTACTTTTAATGGGAAATGTTGAATGCATTGTTTTCAAATTGAATTTTGTATTGGTACGTTTATCCTTAAGTCTGTATTTTGGGCTTCTTCAGATTGTTGTGTGAATGCATGGTTTAAATTAGTTCGTAGGAAAGAAACATATTACACCGGGTATAAATAACCGATGCAATTGTAAATACATAAATATTAAATCGGTTATACAAAACCCACATTAATTTAAAAATTTACACTATTTATACCGGTTTTAAAAAACCGATGTAAAAAGAAGGTTTTTACACCGGTTTAAAAAAACCGGTTTAAATGTAGGTTTTTTACACCGGTTATTTAAAACCGGTGTAAATGTAGGTTTTTTACACCGGTTTTTTAAAACCGGTGTAAATAGAGACATTTTATCTCCCATTTTAGTACAAACCTTTTTACACCGGTTATTTAACCGGTGTAAAAAAAATAGTTAAACCGGGTTTAAAAAACCAGTGTAAAAAAAGACATTTTACACCGGTTTTTTAAACCGGTGTAAAAAATAATCACATTTTACCTCGCCTTTATATAGACCGGTTCATTTTCAAATAAACCGGTGTAAAACTCCATATTTACCCGCTGTAAAAGGCTGTTTTTGTACTAGTGGTTCCAATATCGTTCCAACCAAAACATCTATTACAATTACCTCTTATCTCTATATAACTACAATATCCACAAAATAGCTCTCTCCACTTCCAGTCATCCACATAACCTGTACATGAAACCTTAGAATCTGCAAAGATAACAATAATAGAATGAGCAAAACTTTGCTCAGTAAGTGATTAAGATATTCCTCTATTGGATTGAGCACATTATACATATAATATCTTTTCTCAAAACATTTATTTACACATCAAAACCAACATTTGAAGAGATTTCCAATCAAAACACACACACGTATATATATAGCAAGTGGCATCATCATTTATCAAACATTCTCAAGTATATTGAATACTTGTCATCATTTAGCTCATGAACAGTTCAAATCACTCTTGGTACAATAACTGGATCCAGTCCTAACTTTTATAACCCATTAGGTAGGCCATTACAATGAGGTTCCTAGCTTTTGTAACCCGCTAGGTAGGCCATTACAATAGGTTGGAACATGTTCCTACCAATCGATCATTAAACATTCAAGAGCTCAAAGCAATTCAAATTCATTCAAATCATTCCACAAAATGCTTTACATTCACAAAAGCCACTGCATACATTTCATAATCATCGAAATCACAATCTTATACATGCTCAAACCGCTTTAATATAACAATATAATCAAATTCTCAAAATACGTTTCATCAAATATTTATAAAACATAAAGGATATCATAACCACTTACCTTAAGCCAATATCCAATATCGCACTTGATTCTAAGATTTCCACCACTTAATCAAATCTCTTTCCTATAAAACATACACATAAGACCAAAAGAACAATCAAATAGAGCCTACTAATCTCTTAGACATAATTCTTAACTTAAGAACACTTCATTTCCTTACAATTCCAAAACCCATTAACATATTATTCTCATAACCTTTCTTCAACCAAATATCATCACAATTTAACTTAAACCCATCAATCCATGTTCTATACTTAATCAATTGAATGCTTAAACCCTTGGTTTAGTGTTCTTGATCTTATGGGATTAAACATATCCTATCACAACAAGATTTCAACCTCTTACCATTCAAGAACACTAACTAGAGATATTAATATGTAATAATAGACTAGAGAGTTTTCTTACCTTTTGTTGAGTGAAATTTGAATGGAAATTGATCCTTTTTCTTCTTCACTCAAGCATTTCTTCTTTGCCCTAATTAAGAGAGGAAATAGGGAAAACATGAACAAACAATGGCAGCCAACGTCTAAACATGTTGGGTTTTAAGACCCATTTTGTCAATTTTGCTAATTAGTCCTTATACTTTTACTTATTTATGGAATAGTCCTTAATTTGGCCATGAGTATTATAATAGCTGTTGTGATTGTATTATGGCCTATTCTATAACCTAACTTAGATTGATTCCTCATATCATATCTATATGTATACTTTTTTAGTAATTAACTAGCCTATTCTATAACCTAACTTAGATTGATTCCTCATATCATATCTATATGTATACTTTTTTAGTAATTAACTAACCTGACTGATCAGTCCATTTAAGCTAAAAACATTTCTCATATAATCCCTTAAGCAAAATATGCCTTTCATTCTCAACCCAAGATTTATACCCCTGAAATTAAACAAAGGCATTATAGTTTGACATCAAAAGTCTTTAGCAATGTGTTATCAGAATTCACCACAGCATCACCTTCTATACCTCTTTTCCTTAAGCTCCCAATGTGTTTCTTAGTCCAGATGTAAATTGACCTCATCATTACTTCAGAAAATGACCCCTAATCTGATTATTCAATGAGCAGTTTACAATAGGAAATCAGCCTAAAATCGGCAGCTAGGGTCCCAACGTTTACCTTTTAGTTTTACTCTTTTAATATACGGAATACCTAATTTATCAACCAAAATCAACCTTTTTAGGTCCTGAGTTATTGTTTCCTTTGAAATCAGCTGTTGGCTTTCAGCTATCCACATTGCAGGCTTATTAGCTTCTTTTAAAGGAAGACCTGGTTTGGAGCAGTTCAATATGTTCCTTGAAATGATGATATCTCCATAGTATGTCCTCACCTTGTAAGATCCTCTCTAAAGTGGCAGAGGAAGCCTCCAGTTGTAATTTTTCTTGTACATCTCTCTCCAGTTTTTTGATGGCTTGAGCAGCAATCAGAATTTCTACCTGTCCTTTTGAAGAAACCACAAGAGTATGAAACATGACGTTATAACAATAAAAAATATTCCCTTCATTATTTCTGATTATAACACCACCTTGGCCCTGATCATTTTTAATACAAGCAGCTATATTAATTTCAAGTTCTCTTGATCCGGAGCCCTCTATTTTATAACAGACATACTTACCTTGGGGTTTGGTAACAGTAATTGAGTCCAAAATTCCTCCCAAGATAGATATTTAACATGTAATGTAAAGGAGTAGTCTTGGACAGCCTTGAAAATCTCTGTTACTATCTCATTGGTTTTCATGTTAAAAGGCTAATTCTATATATATATATATATATATATATATATATATATTAATTTTCTGTTTAAATGATTTTTTTTGTGTGTGATTAAAATTTTCAGAGGTTTTGGTGGGTTAGGAAGGTCACCGCAGTTTAGAAAATCGGTCATTTGCAGTTTTAGCGGACTAAAGAGTTTATCTTTTGATTTAATGGAATAATGTCAAAGTTATCACTTAGTTTAATGGAATGTTGTCAGAGTTATCTTTTCGTTTAATGGAATATTTTTAGAGTTATCTTTTTGTCTGGCTGGAGTTTAGGACAGGATAGCATGATTATTTCTGTTTATCTTTTGAAAAATTTAACTTCGAACTCCATTTTGTATCCCTTTTATTATAAAACTATATTTAGATTTTCCACAATATGCAAAAGATTCTTTTTAAACTAAACAAACTTTAATACAAATTTCCAGATAGAACAACAGTTGCAGAGAATAACTTTAAGACAAGTTTCCAAATAGAACCAAGCCAACATGCTCACCTATAACTTGAATATAAGTTGTTAAATAGAACAAAGTGATAATGCTTAATTGCCTATATTTCCAGGTGACTCAATAAAATGCATAAGTAGATGTGGTGTTTATTTCCAATCAAAGGCATTACGAGATCTATGATAAATAAAATACAAATGATTACTACATTTATAGAATAACGATACATAAAATCTATTTTTTATATGCGAAAAAGACCATCAAAAAACAAGAAACAAAAAAAAACATTTACTAATTATATAAGGAAAAAACTTTTTCTAATTATAACGCTTAATTATATAAATAGAAATAATAAATATTTTCTTACCATTGAAATTTTGTGAAATAGTTTAACATTAATACCTCTATATATATATTAGTAATCAAATCATACATATAAATAAGTAATACTCAAATCATAAATAGAACAAAAAATATTTTATTTCAACCATAATTTGAAAACCTAAACTAATAATAGACACAAGAAAATTTAATTCAAAAATTTAATTATGTTGGGGCTACCACACATCTATACCCCACACTAGTATATAGATAGAGAGAAAGAGAGTGAAAAAATGTGAAATATGAGAAAGAAAGAAAGAGAGTGAGAAAGTGTGACATACACTACAAGAAAAACCCCCCTTTGGTGACTGACACTATATAGTCACCAAAGAATCGAAAGTGGTCACCAAAAGTGTTTGGTGACAAAATTTTTGTTTGTCACCAGCTTGTCACCAATGCCCAGTCACTGGGGTCACCAATTTTTGTTTGTCACCAGCTCGACCATGCGCATCATACGCCTCTACACCTGTCCACAACTTATTCAATTCGTCGATCAAAGGTTGCAAATAGACATCGATGTTGTTTCCAGGCGACTTTGGTCCAGGGATCAACAATGTCATAAACATATACGGATCTTTCATACATTTCTAAGGAGGAAGATTGTACAGGGTAACAAACACTAGCCAAATGCTATAAGCATTACTTAGATTCCCAAAAGAATTGAACCCATCAGTTGACAATCCTAACCGCACACTTCGTGGATCATATGCAAAAGTAGGAAATACCATATCAATATGCTTCCACGCCTTGCCGTCTGTAGGGTGACTAATCAATTTCCCATCATCTACCCATTTTTTCTTATGCCACCGCATATCACATGCAACCTCCTCATTAAAATACAACCTTCTCAACCTAGGCAGCAATGGAAAGTATCGGAGAACCATTCGTGGGATGGTCAAATCCATTCCTCTAAATCGGGGTTCATTACAGTTAATATTGGGGCAATGGGTGTGGGAAGCATACTCATTGCGAAATAGGACACAATCATTCACACATGCATGTATCTTTTCCACACTAAACCCTAAGTCTCTTATAAACTTTTTTGCCTCGTAAAAATTCTTAGGAATTTTAGCCCCACTTGGCATAGCCATTTTCAGAACTCCTAAACGAGCATCAAAAGACTTCACTGTCCAACCGCTAGTAGTTTTTAGATGCAACATATTGACAACAAAGGAAAATTTAGAGTAATTTTCACATCCAGTGTACAGTGGTTGGTTAGATTCATCTATTAATCTTCTAATGTTCTCAATGTTGTTGTCTGAATCACATGAAAAGTCCCCGCCAGTTTGCCAATTTTCACCCCAATTACCCTCTCCTATATTATTTAACATTTCGTCAACTCTATCATTACCATCATCATCATTTTCCACACATAAATCTTCATCATCAGAGACAATTTCATCTAATTCACCATGATAAATCCACGGATCATAGTCAACCACAATTCCCAATTGCATCAAATGAAGGTAGACAGTTTTCTTATCGCAATGTCGAAGGTTGTTGCAAGATTTGCATGGGCAAGGAATGCGTAATGATTCATCTTTATTTCTATATGCAAAATTGATGAATTCATCAACACCCAATTTATATATTCTATCTTTTATTCAATGTACAATTTTCATCCAAGATTTGTCCATTACATACAATCTTACCCTACATTCATTTCACAAATACAAGCCGTATAAATATCACATGAAGTCATATAAATTTATAAAAATAGTATATTCATGTGCTTCTATTTAATAAATAGTAACGATCATTACCTTTTTGTCAACAATAAATATCCCTCTAGTGCCCTTTGTGAAATCTTTGCGTAATGCTTGCTTCCAAAGAAATGAACTAAAAAATGAATACACAAATAAATGTATATTAATAACGCACTTATTATAAGAAAAAAAAGTTAGTATAATTTCACGATTAATCCAAATATAATGCCATTATTGTCAACAATAAACCACAAGAGGAATACTTATGAATTTAAAGTTCATTTAATGGCACTATTTGAAACAAAACAAGACTTGGGTAGCAAGAGATTGTAAATATTATTCATGCAACTTATGTTTGGTAACTCTCTACATAATCCAGTTAATTAAGACAACTTCGAGACTAGCTAGGATTAGATTTTGTATTGCAATAATTTATCTCAAAAAGTGTAAATATGTGTAGTTAAAAAAATAAACATTATCAATCTTCCATTGTAGTATTACATGTTTATTGGTAATTGTCCTTTTAGTCATTTTTAACTTTTATTCATATTATAATCAGAAACAATGCAAACAAGACAAAAATAATACATGTTCTCATAGTAATACATAATAGCAAAGGTGTAGTTCATTCATTAATACATGTTCCCTAATTTTTTCCGTTTTTTCCCCTAATTTTCCCATGATTCATGCTCAGATCTCCTGCCAAAATCTATTTATTTTGTGTGAGCCCTAACATAAATTTATTTTCATAAATTAGGAAAATTATTGAGGGTTTACTTGTCTAACTATTTTATTCAATTTTTTAAAAATAAGTCTTTTTGTTACATTGATAATTATTTTTAATTTCATGTGCATTAAAATTATAACAAAATAATTAATAATAAGTAGTACTTTTACTTATAGTTTTATAAGTTTACTAATAGTGTAAAATTGTATTAAGAGATATTATTTATTTTTAAAAAATTAAATTTCTAATTTTTAAGTTTTATATTTTACTAATAAATAAGAATAGAAAATTTTAAAACACTGTTGCAAAAATAATATAACATGATTTAGTAATGAGCTTGGTCATTTGGAAGGTGATACTTACATCATTACTTTGCCAAATCAACTAATATAAGATATATGTTTACACTAATGTTTAAACTAATTCAACTATAACTCAACCATTTTATTATCAAAAAAAATGTTTAAACTAATTCAGCTATAGCTCATCTATATTGTCAAAAAAAAAGTTCAAACTAAAGTAAATAACATACATAATTTTAATAAAATAGAATCATAAAGCATATTGAAAGAATGATTAACTTAAAAAATATTAAAAGAGTAAGGGTATTAGTGAAATAATGAGTAAATTATTCTTTGAATTCAAAAATTATAATATAAAAATATTTTTACAATACTAGTTGGACTTCAAATGTTAGATATCCTCAACAAAATACTAAGATGAATATTTTTTTTAATATTTTATTTGAATGTTACTAACTCACACTAAATTTAGTTAATAAGAAATAATTTATGGCCTTCTGAAAATGTGATGAGGCAAAAATAAAAATATTAGGGTGTCTTACTATTAATATTAATAACTTAATAGGTCCAACACAAATAATGATTCATTATTTTGGCCTTAATTTAGCCCATCAATTCATTTGGGCACTATATTATATTGCTAGGCCATTATGTTGGCCCAAATTGAATTCTTATCAAATATTACATTTATACGTCTAATATTTTATTTACATATTTGTGGCCTTTCTTAAATTAATTTAGCCTACATTGAATTCTTAAATTAATTTAATATCAATTCTTAAATGTGATGGGGCAAAAATAAAAATATTGGGGTGTCATACTATTAATATTAATAACTTAATAGGTCCAACACAAATAATGATTAATTATTGTGGCCTTAATTTAGCCCATCAATTCCTTTGGGCACTATATTATATTGTTAGGCCATTATGTTGGCCCAAATTGAATTCTTATCAAATATTACATTTTTAAATCCAATATTTTATTTACATATTTGTTGCCCTTTTTAAATTAATTTAGCCTACATTGAGTTCTTAAATTAATTTAAGATCAATTCTTAAATGTGATGAGGCAAAAATAAAAATATTAGGGTGTCTTACTATTAATATTAATAACTTAATAGGTCCAACACAAATAATGATTCATTATTGTGGCCTTAATTTAGCCCATCAATTACTTTGGGCACTATATTATATTTTTAGGCCATTATGTTGGCGCAAATTGAATTCTTATCAAATATTACATTTATAAGTACAATATTTTATTTACATATTTGTAGCCTTTCTTAAATTAATTTAGCCTACATTGAATTCTTAAATTAATTTAAGATTAATTCGAATTTATAAGGCCATTTTTGTTATTTAGTTAGAGATGAAATTCGAATATATAAAGTTGAGGGATCAAAGTGCAATTTCTTGTTAAATACCCCAATGTATTTTTGTTGTTTAATTAAATATCTAATTTCTTTAAATTAATATCAATTGAAATTTATAAGGCTATTTTTGTTATTTTATTATAGATCTAATTGAAGAGATATAATTTTGAGAGACTAAAGTACAATTTTTTGATAAATCCCCCAATTCAAATTTATAAGACTATTTTTGTTATTTAAGTATTAGAGATCTAATTGAAGATATATAAATTTGAGGGACCAAAGTATAATTTCTCGTTAATTCCCTAAAAAAATAGGATTTGGATGTAGAGAGATTCAAACATGTGACCATAGCCTTCAAACTTAATAAACTTGCCACTTCACCAACTACAACATTAATACAATTTGTAGCATTTTATTAATTTTATTAAGACAATATATTTTATGGAAATATTTATTTTAGACATCATAATGTAGCATATCATATTCAAATACAAAACTTTCTGTATATAACACCCAAAAGTTTACTATTTTGTCATTTTAATAGTCACTTATTATTTAACCTACTTACTAAGTTTATATGATAAACAACAAATTAATTCTATTAATAATTGGTGACCACTTTTCTGGTCACCTTAGGTCTCTATTGAAATAATTTTATTGACCAGTTATTTTCTTGTCACCAAAATATTAAAAGTGGTGGAAAATCTCCTTTTCCCTATGACCTTTGTTGACCAAAAAAATCGTCACTAAATATTTTCATATTAGAGACTACTTTTCTGGTCGCCAAAGGTTTTGTACCCAAGTTTTATTGACTAAACATTTTCTCGTCACCAAATTTAGTCACCAAAGGGTGTGTGATAGGCGGGAATACTTCCCGCCATGGCGCTTAGTGACTAAATATTGACGAATTTTAATTTTAGTCACCAAATTTGTAGTTGTTACCAAAATTTAGTGACTGAATTTTTTTTAGTCAACAAAAAGTACTCTTTGGTGACCAAAAATTTCTGGTCATTATGATTTTAGTCACCAAATGGGGGTTTTTCTTGTAGTGATATGAGAGCAAATTCAGTATATATATATATATATATATTGGAGAATTTTTTTTAATATTAAATTTTATTAAAATTCAAAGAAGTTACAATTGAAGTTCAACAGAGTTCTCGCCTAGGCCACCATCAAAGCAAGGACAAAACTCAAACTATATAAGGATAAACTAATCAAAAATTTAGTTAAAGAAAGATACCAAATTGCCAAGCGTTTCGTCACCTTCTTCTTGCTTGATTCGATGGCAAATCAGAAGAAACATTGTGCTCCAATAACCTCCAAAGTCACTGATACATCATAGACCTTTTACAAAGAAATTAAGGTCTTGCCGAATTTGAAAGTAGGGACTTTCAAACGATTCATGTTGAGACAACCACGAACCAAAGGAGGAAGGTCAGCAAACCGGTCATATAAAATGTCCATTTTTGCCAAGCATCCAACATTAGCCAACGCATCTGCTGGTTGGTTGGCTTCCCTGAATACATGATGAACAGAGTCAACAATGCCAGAAAAGGATCTAATTTTCTCAATTATGTTGTGAATCTTCCATGGCAATCTTATTTCTCCTTTCACCATCCTCACTAGAGCCAAAGAATCAAGTTCAACTTGTACTTTCTGAATCTCTAAGCTCATGCATAACTCAAGCCCTGCGAGAAGAGCTAAAGTCTCTGTTTCCATATTAGTTACACACACAAATCCCAGTGCTCGACCTCCAACAAAATGGCCAAGATCATTCCGTATCAAAGCCCCTCCACCACCCTCTCCTGGATTGCCTTTGGAGCATCCATCAACGTTGATGGATGCAAGAAAACACCACACAAATGTACTTCACAAGTTTTTAAAAAACTTTTTTTTATCACTTTCATTTAAAATAATACAATAAAATAAACACAAATTAATTACTAAATAAAACAAAAAATGAATAATTTAAAAATTGAAGTACCCATCAATCAATTATTTGTTTATAATGATATAAATTTAGTGAGAAGTTACAATTGTGCAATGTAATGAATTAAGCAACAATTTGACAAACAAGATCATTATGCAATTAATATAATCCTTTTTTTAATAAGAGAAGTTTTGTTAGGTTAACACTTAAAAACTCTAAAATTAGTGAAAATAAAGAACTAGTAAATATATAATTGCAGTTGATAAATACACAAAATAAAAAATATAACACTAAAATGTAGAATCTTAATTGAATGTGGAGATTGAAGATCAGCTAAAAGTAAAAGTATCCCCTACAAATTAACTTAAATAATATATATATATATATAGAGAGAGAGAGAGAGAGATTGAGCATGTGAATGCTTCTTTATAAGTTTTTGTATGATGAAAAGAATCATGAGATGAAGAGGAAAAAAGAAATGAAATTAATGTTTGAAAATTTCAGTATAACTCAAGGAAATAATGCAAAAGATTTATTTTTTGGTTAAAACAGGAAATGAAATTAATATTCAGATTGACAAATTAAAATTTACACTTAGCAAATAATAAACTATATTTTCATTCTTTTTTTTTTTTGGTAAACAAAATACTAATGTACAATCAACCTTTGAAAATTCATATAGTTTGAATAGGGAAAATGAAAAAGAAAAAAATGATAATTTCTCATAATTTAATTCGGCTTCAACAACAAAATCTTTAAAATTTTTTGCTAAACATAATTTAATTCCAAATAGTAAAGATTTTTTGTCAACTTCTAAGCTTTAACAAATGCATAGAATTCAAACCCCTTCAACATCAGTGCAACTTGGATTTGGATTGTCTATAGCTTTCTTTGTAAGAATGGATATCCATTCATGGATAAAATGCTAATCTCAAAATGAAAATATCACTAGCATCCTCAACTTCCATATTGATAGCATTGGCAACTCCAGAATTCAAGAATTCACACTTTTTTTCCTCAGAAAAATAAAAATGTTATCACTGCCAAGAATTAATTCAGTGTTTTCAGCTCATAACAAAATTCCTATAGTAAATACTAAAAATGATCACATCTGCAAAACAAAAGCATCATATTCAAAGGCCTAAAATAGAATAAGAAAAGCTAAAACTTCATTTCACTCTGAATTCAGTCTCCTAAACAATAGCATTAGCTACACTTGCATTAATCCTAGGTCAGAGATCAACATCCTTTCAATTCAACCTTGGGATTCACAATCACTCCAGAATTATCTTCAAAGCACATGTAGACACCGTTCTTTCTGCGTCATGGCTTGCGCTGGCTAGCGGATGATGATGATAGCGAGCATGACTTTCTTCCTGACCATGTCGCCTACGCAAGCAGAAGGAAACCTGTTCAGCCTACCCTTGATGTCCTTCACTGATATAATGTAGAGGTTCTTCGCCCCAGTGTTGTCGGTGTAATTCACTCTCACAGCCACCAGTAGAATCAGCGACATCTTTAACATGTTCCATGCGGATCCTCCGCGACCTCGTTTTGACATTTTGGTGGCGTCTCCCCCTCTCTGTCTCCCTTAAAGTTTAATCAATGAAGGGCAAGAATTCTCACTTTTATGCATAGCTATGAATCTAATTTACATGATTATTGATAAGGGTAGAATTGTACTAGGACTCTCCTTGTAGGAATTCTATCTGAATCCGAGTTCTTCGGAATAAGGTTACTGATGAACTGAGAGTTCCAATCCTACTGAAACACTACTAGGTACGACTCTTTAAAAGGAACCTCATTATTACCTAGTAAGGGGTTACTTTCTCTACAACTTTTATTATGTATTAAGCTTATTGCTCAGGGACCCAAACTGACTTAAGCATCGGAACATACTCCCCGGTACAGCCCGGGGGTATTTCTGACGTTAGTGTTGCAGGTCTTCTAGGTTTCAGGCGACAATACAAGGAGCACGTGACCTCAGGAATACCTCACAGTGATAGCAATCCGCCCATGTCCTTGGTGCCAATGCCGAGCTTGCATGATCTATTGGAGAATCTTGATGGACCAATGACAAGATTTAGGAGTAAAAGGATGAAAGAAGCTTTGCACAACTCATTGTCAACACATTGTGAAGCTTTTGGTGATTTTCATCACTTGGAGGCCGAGTCATCTCAACATGAAGTTTTATGGCATTTTTCTTTAATAACAATTCATGAAGATGTTTCTAAGAGTTCTACATTGGAACTTAAGGAAATTCCACCTTGAAGAAATCACCTGGCCGAATGAAGACCAAGAAGAAGGCGTGTACTTGGGCTTTGCATTGGATCACGCCATTCTTAATTTATAGGATTTATTTTATTGTTAATTAATTAAGTTTGAAACAATTAATGTGGGCTTTAATTAATTCGGGTTTTTAATAAGTTACTTGGCCCAATTATTTTGCATGATAATGGCAAGTAAAAGTTTAGGAAACTTAAGAAGACAATTCGGTTTTTACCTCTTAAAGGATAAAATCGTTTGCTTCTTTTTTTAGGAAAGTAATCTCCTAAATTTTAGGAGGTTAAGCGTGTTTTTCTTAAGGAAAGCAAAACCGTGTTTTGCTTTCTTCAAACCGTGTCTTAGTTTCCTTTTTAGAAAAGGATTAGTTTGTTAGTTTGTTAGTTGGTTAAGAAGTCAAGTTGTTCTTGATTTCCATTAGGGTTTCACGTTTTTGTAAGCCTTATTTAAGGTGAGTTTTTCGTGAAATAAAGATAGAGAATTTTCGTGAATTTTAGCTTTGCTGAAATCGGATTAACACTTTGTGTTGTCAAAACCTTGGAGTTCAAGTTTGTTCTTCATTGTATAGCAAACCTTTAGCATGACCTTTAGGTGAGCTTAACCGAGTTCTTGATTTCAAGAACAAGCAAAATCAATTTAGTTTAACTCTTGAATTTTCACGAGTTGGCCGAATTCATTTATTTAAACGTGGGGGTTTGATTAACTTTAATCCAACCTTTTCATTCCCCTTGAAGTTCATCCTCAAATTCTGTTTTGTGTCTTATGTTCTAACGTTTTTGTGCAGCAACGATCCGAAGGTTGTGGAGATTGTTTGGTCCAGGATCTTCAAGCCTCGACCACTCACATCAATTGGTATCAGAGCATAGGTTGTTATCTCAAAAATTCAGGTTGATCCGTTTCTTTCTTTTTCCTTTTTTGTGCTGTTTTGCGTCTTTTCTTGTGCTGCTGTTTTACGTCTTTCTTTGCTACTGTTTTTGCGTCTTTCTTTCTATCTTAATTCGTGTTAGATTCAGCGATTAAATTCGTTCACATTGATATCAAATCGCATGAAAGTTCTTTGCTGAAATCTACCCAAATCGCAAATTGTCTTGCTTATCGTTTTTGCGGCTTTTGTGTCTTTCTTTTGTTGTTTCGTGTTGCATTGTTCTTTCTGTTCTTTGTGTCACGTTCTGCATTGTTTTGTTCATCATCATAGTGCAGGATTCATTCAGTTTTCATTGCTGCTATACACGTCAACAATTAATTAGGGTTTCGTCAAATTAGGGTTTATCAATTAGGGTTTCGGTTAAAAGTTCATAACTTGTTTGATTTTAAGCCGATTGTCTTTCTTTCTTTTGTGTTGATTTGTTATTCTCTCTATATCATCTTGTGTTTTAGTTGAGTTTTTGTTTCAAGTCAAAAAGATTAGTTCTTGGAGACTTTCTTGAGTTTCTTGAATTTCTTGAATTTCTTGAAATTCCAAAGTTGTTAAAATTTGATTTTTGAGCTAGATTCTTGATCTTTGTTACAAATCTTGGATTTCTTGTTCTTAAAGCATATCCAAAATCCAAATTGTTGGTGTTTTCTTGAAAGATCTTTATTGCTGAAAATTTAAGGTTAAGACAAGACAAAAACCTTAAAATCCTAGGGTTGTTTGGACAACATAAGACAAAAAACCTTAAATCCTAAGATTGTGTCTTAAAACCTTAACACTTTGATTTGTACTAGGTTCTTGTCCGAATTAAAAAAAAAGGACCGATTTAAAAAAAAGGAGCCAAAAAGGCAGTTCGGTCAAATTCAAAAAAAAAATACATATATATATATTCGGACCATTCAAATTCAAAAGGACAAAGTGTTTTAAATTGTTTCTTTGAAATACCACCAACTTGAAATATCCATATCTTACTCAATACAACTCGGAATCAAGTGATTCAAATTGCTATAGTTTTGTCTTTCAGTCTATTTTCTAGTTTTCCTAGTTTTCGAAGTTAAATAAATTTACACCCACACGTGATCTAAATCTTCTTGTGACGTGTTGTTCTTTGAATTTTATTTGGTTTTTACTTGTGTAAGTTTTTGTTGTGGAACTTTTTGATTGAGACGTGTTCTATAAGTCCTTGAACTTGGTAAGACTCAATAGTTCTAAAATATTCATTACTTGAGAGTAGTAACTAGGATAAATAAGAGAAAACACTACTTAATTAGAGTGGAGAGTACCTACTACCCCAAAGTGAGATCCCGTGAGGAAATCTTGTATTTTCTTGTTTTTTCTTACTAATCTTGCATGTACCAATGGAGGGAGGTGATAAAAACATCACCCAAGCCGAACAAAAGTAAGCCAATAAAGTACTTTTCAACATGCTTCAAAATATCAATCTCCGACTTGATAACTTGGAATCGGCTTCTAAAAGCTCTACTTCAAAGAAAATCAATTTCGATGAGTTTGCATCCGACTGTGATAATGATGAGGAGGAGGAGGAGAACACGGGTTCTTCTAACAAAGATGACAAGTCTAAGATTTCAATCGGTTCTATTAAACTCACTATCTCTACTTTTCATGGCAAATCAGATCCCGAGGCATATTTTGAATGGGTGCGAGAACTAGAACACTTCTTTGAAGGTAATAATGTATCTAAAAGTAAGAAATACCGTCTTGCATTTATGCACTTCAAGGATTATGCTAGTTTATGGTGGGATGAAGTCATTCGATCTAGACGCCAAGATGGTGAAAGGCCTATCAAGACTTGAAACCAAATGAAAGTGCTTATGAGAGAGAAGTATGTACCTTCCCATTATAACCGAGAACTCAATCGAAAATTGCACTCTCTTGTGTAAAGTAGCCGAACAGTTGAAGATTACTATCATGAGATGGAAGCTCTTATGATTAAAGCCAATGTTCAAGAGGATCCCGACTTAACCATTGAGAGGTTCCTTCGAGGTATGAATTCCGAATTGGCTTACCATGTTGATCTTCAAAGTTATGTTGATATTAATGAACTTGTTCACAAAGCTATCAAAATTGAGAAACATATGAAGGGAAAGGGTCGAAGTTTCCAACAACCACTGCCACCTTGGAAAAGAGAGCAAAAGCCGAATGTTGCTCCTTTCACACAGCCTCAAAGGCCGAAGTCATTCACTCCAATTCAGTCCACAAATACACCGACTAATGCTCCAAAATCATTCCGCAATGTTTCTGATTCTACCTCAAAATCAGCGCCAAAACCGAATGAAAGATTAAGGGACATTAGATGTTTTAAATGTCAAGGTTATGGCCATTATCAATCCGACTTTCCTACTCGAAAGTTAATGATTGTTCGTGATAATGGAGAAGTGGAAAGTGATGAGGACTGTGCCGACATGCCACCTCTTGAAGAGAAGTACCAAAGTGATGGTAGTGAAAATCTTGTAACATATAAGGTTGGTAATTATTCTTTAGTCATTCGTCGAGTTCTTAATGCACAACCACAAATTGATGATGATTTGTCTCAAAGAGATAATATATTTCACACACGATGCATGGTTCAAGGAAAAATTTGTAGTGTGATCATTGATAGTGGTAGTTGTACAAATGTGGCAAGTTCTTTTCTTGTTAAGAAATTGAAGTTGTCTTGCATGAAACATCCAAAACCGTACAAGCTTCAATGGTTAAATAATTCTGCCGAAAGTAAAGTGACTAAACAAGTGAAATTCTCATTCACCATTGGAAAGTATGTTGATGAGATTTTGTGTGATGTGGTGCCTATGGAAGCTAGTCATATTCTTCTTGGAAGACCTTGGCAATATAATAGAGATGTAACATATAATGCCAAGAAGAATTACTACTCTTTTGACTATGAGGGCCGAAAATACAATCTTCGAGCTTTGAGTCCGCTTCAAGCATTTGAAGACCAATCAAAGATTGTACAAGCACACCGTGAGATGATTGAACAAGAAGCAAAGGAAAGAGATGAATAAGAGAATAAAAAGAATGTAATAGCTAGTGTAGGCCAAGACATTGTTTCTAAACCTTGTAATGGCCGAGTTAGTGAACATTCTAAATCTTGTTATTTTGCTTCTAAGAGTGAGATTAAGAGAGCAATACTAGATAGGCAACCTTTGTATTTGATGATTCACAAGGATCTTGTACTTATTGCTGATAGTGATCACCTTGCTTCTTTGCCTAGTGTTGTTTTATCTCTTTTACAGGAATATGAAGACGTGTTTCCCGAGGACTTGTCAATAGGTTTACCACCTATTCGAGGTATTGAATATCAAATTGATTTCATACCAGGAGCTCAAATTCCAAATCGCCCAGCTTATAGAGCTAACCCTGAGGAAACAAAAGAGATTCAACGTCAAGTTGATGAACTCCTTGACAAAGTTATAGTTCGTGAGTCTCTTAGTCCATGTTCCGTTCCTGTTATTTTAGTACCTAAAAAGGATAAATCTTGGAGAATGTGTGTTGATTGTCGTGCCATAAACAAAATCACAATTAAGTATAGACATCCAATTCCTAGATTAGATGATATGCTTGATGAGTTATATGGTTCGTGTATTTTCACCAAGATTGATTTAAAAAGTGGCTACTATCAAATTAGAATGAAAGAAGGTGATGAATGGAAAACAGCCTTTAAAACAAAGTATGGTTTGTATGAATGGTTAGTCATGCTTTTTGGTCTAAATAATGCACCTAATACTTTTATGAGGCTTATGAATCATGTTTTTCGATCTTTCATTGGAAAATTTGTTGTGGTCTATTTTAATGACATCCTTATTTATAGCAAATCACTTGATGAACATGTTGAACATCTTAAACAAGTGTTTGTTGTTTTGCGTGAGAACAAATTATATGCTAACCTTAAAAAGTGTTCTTTTTGCTTGGAATCAATTATCTTTTTGGGTTATGTTGTTAGTTCTCAAGGAATTTCTGTTGATGAGTCAAAAGTCAAGGCAATCATGGATTGGCCGAGACCTAAGAATGCTAGTGATGTTAGAAGTTTTCATGGTTTGGCAAGTTTTTATAGGAGGTTTGTAAAAGACTTTAGTTCTATAGCTGCACCTTTAAATGAACTTGTTAAAAAGAATATCACTTTTGAATGGAAAGATGAACATGAAAAAGCTTTTAACACATTGAAAGACAAATTGACTCATGCCCCTCTTCTTGCTTTGCCGAGTTTTCATAAAGCTTTTGAGATACACTGTGATGCCTCCGGGATAGGTATTGGCGCTATTTTAATGCAGGAATCAAGACTCGTGGCTTACTTTAGTGAAAAGCTTAATGGGGAAGCCATGAAGTATGCAACTTATGACAAGGAGTTGTATGCTTTGGTAAGATCATTACAGGTTTGGCAACATTATTTATAGCCTAAAGAATTCATTATTCATTCTGATCATGAAAGCCTTAAATTTTTGAAAACTCAAGGTAAATTGAATAAAAGGCATGCTAAATGGTTAGAGTTTATTGAATCTTTTCCATATGTGTTCAAATACAAATCTTGTAAAGACAATGTTGTAGCTGATGCATTATCTAGGAAATACACGTTATTCACCTATTTGCATGCTAAGTTACTTGGTTTTGATTTAATTAAAGATTTGTATAAAGATGATAATGATTTTTCCGCCACCTATGATCAAAGTTTGAAAAAGCCGAATGGAGATTATTATGTTCATGATGGATTTTTGTTTCGAAAAGATAAGTTATGCATACCCTCTTGTTCCATTCGTGAATTACTTGTTAAGGAAACCCATGGGGAGGGTTAATGGGGCATTTTGGTATTGCTAAGACTCTTGCTGTTTTGAATGAACACTTTTATTGGCCTAACATGATTAAAGATGTAAAAGGTGTTTGTGATAAATGCATTGTATATAAGCAAGCAAAATCGAAAATAATGTCTCATGGTTTGTACACACATTTGCCTGTTCCTAGTCATCCTTAGGTTGATATTTCAATGGATTTTATACTTGGATTACCTAGTTCACGCAATGGTAAAGATAGCATATTTGTAGTTGTTGATCGATTTATTAAAATGGCACATTTTATTGCATGTTCCAAAACTAATGATGCTAAACATATTGCTGATTTGTTCTTTAAGGAAGTTGTTAGATTGCATGGCATTCCACAAAGTATTGTTAGTGATAGGGATGTTAAATTCTTGTCTCATTTTTGGCGAACTTTATGGAATAAGTTAGGCACTAAATTGTTGTTTTCTACTGTTACACATCCACAAACTGATGGACAAACTGAAGTAGTTAACCGCACTTTATCTACCTTGCTTCGTGCCATTATCCAAAGAAACTTAAAGAATTGGGAAAGTTGTCTTCCTGATATTGAGTTTGCATATAATAGGACTTTTCATAGTTATACTAATTGCTCTCCTTTTGAAATTGTGTATGGTTTTAATCCTTTAACTCCACTTGATATTTTGCCTTTTCCTATTAATGAGTTTGTTAATGTCGAAGGTAAAAAGAAAGCTGATTTTGTTAAGGAGTTACATGAAAAGGTTAGAAACACAATTGAGAGGCGTAATGAACAATATGCTAAGCAAGCCAATAAAGGAAGGAAGCAAGTAATTTTCGAACAAGGAGATTGGGTTTGGATTCACTTAAGAAAAGAGAGGTTTTCCGAAAGAAGGAAATCTAAACTTCATCCAAGAGGAGATGGTCCTTTTTGAGTCTTGGAAAGGATTGGCAACAATGCCTATAAAATCGAACTTCCAAGTGAGTATGGCAATATTTCATCTACATTTAATGTTACTGATTTATCTTTGTTTGATGTAGGTGGTTCGAGAACGAATCTTTTCGAGGAGGGAGGGAATGATAGCAATCCGCCCATGTCCTTGGTGCCAAAGCCAAGCTTGCATGATCCATTGGAGAATCTTGATGGATCAATGACAAGATTAAGGAGTAAAAGGATGAAAGAAGCTTTGCACAACTTATTGTCAACACATTGTGAAGATTTTGGTAATTTTTATCACTTGGAGGCCGAGTCAACATGAAGTTTTATGGCATGTTTCTTCAATAACAATTCATTAAGATGTTTCTAAGAGTTCTACATTGGAACTTAAGGAAATTCCACCTTGAAGAAATCACATGTCCGAATAAAGACCAAGAAGAAGGCGTGTACTTGGGCTTTGCATTGGATTACGCCAGTCTTAATTTACAGGATTTATTTTGTTATAATTAATTAAGTCCGAAACACTTAATGTAGGCTTTAATTAATTCAGTTTTTAATAAGTTACTTGGCCTAATTATCTTTCATGATAATGATAAGTAAAAGTTTAGGAAACTTAAGAAGACAATTAGGTTTTTACCTCTTAAAGGATAAAATCGTTTGCTTCTCTTTTTAGGAAAGTAATCTCCTAAATTTTAGGAGGTTAAGCGTGTTTTTTTAAGGAAAGCAAAATCGTGTTTTGCTTCCTTCAAACTGTGTCTTAGTTTCCTTTTTGGAAAAGGATTAGTTTGTTAGTTTGTTAGTTGGTTAAGAAGTCAAGATGTTCTTGATTTCCATTAGGGTTTCACGTTTTTGTAAGCCTTATTTAAGGTGAGTTTTTCGTGAAATAAAGATAGAGAATTTTCGTGAATTTTAGCTTTGCTGAAATCGGATTAACACTTTGTGTTGTCAAAACCTTGGAGTTCAAGTTTGTTCTTCATTGTATAGCAAACCTTTTGCGTGACCTTTAGGTGAGCTTAACCGAGTTCTTGATTTCAGGAACAAGCCAAATCAATTTATTTTAACTCTTGAATTTTCACGAGTTGGCCGAATTCATTTATTTAAACGTGGGGGTTTGATTAACTTTAATCCAACCTTTTCGTTCCCCTTTAAGTTCATTCGCAAATTCTGTTTTGTGTCTTGTGTTCTAACGTTTTTGTGCAGCAACGATCCGAAGGTTGTGGAGATTGTTTGGTCCAGGATTTTCAAGCCTTGACTACTCACATCACACAACACTTGTTGATATTTGACCTCATCAAATTGGCACCGTTTGTGCGATTCGATTACAAGCTTTTTTGATGACGCTTACTCGTTCACAATGGAACACAAAGGACGTTCCTACTCATCCAGCTACTACTAGTCGCCCTCCACGTGGAGCAACGACTGGTAATGAGGGCAATATTGGTGCAGATCCACAAAATCTGCAAGGTGAACAAGATCCTTTAATGCGTCTGGGTGGAGGTGACAATCCTCAGTAACGTGAGCTAAATCCCCCGTTGTGCATTGCTGAAGGTAACAATCCTCCTATTGACATTCATTCTTCGGAGATGGTTAAGTTCTTTATCGAGAATTTTGAGAATATCAAGACAATTGTAAAGGGACTTGGTCAGCGACCTGGCAAGGAACTAGAAACTAGAATGAGCTTCGAAAATGCATGACCGATTGCAGCTTTCTCCATCTTATGATACAGAATCTCAAGGTGATAATGATCTTGATCGCCAACTCCCTCTGAACTGATCTCCAATCCACATTAAGAGAAATAATAGCTACGGACATCGGTACTTGAATCCTTTCCCAGAGCGACATCGACGACATCACAATCACAGTTATCATGACCCTTATGATGATCCGGATACTCATATTACAAATCGCATTTGTAATAAAGTTCACAATATCCTAGGGGTAGGAGCTGGGGGAGCTTATACTCATATGTTGACGATCTACTCATCAAGAATCAAAAAATGGCGGATATGTTAGTTGATGTCAAAGAAACGTTCGAAACATTAAGAGCTACAGGTTTAATGTTCAATCTCAAGAAGTGCACTTTCGGAGTTGAATCAGGAAAATTCTTGGGATATATGGTTTCAAAGCATGGCATCGAAGCAAATCCCAAGAAAGTCGAGGAAATTCTGAAAATGACCTCACATCGGATGTCTGTGAAGTCCAAACTTTAAATGGACGTTTGGCCGCATTGAATCGATTCCTTTCTAGATCAGTTGAACGTTGCTTGTCATTCTTTGCTACATTGAAGAAAGCAAAAGATTTTTCATGGATATAGGAATGTTAAAAAGCATTCAAAGAGCTCAAGCAGTACTTATACAAATTGCCCGCTCTAGCTATTCCAATTCATGGCGAAAATCTTTTTCTGTACTTAGCTGCAACTGAAAAAGCGATAAGTGCAGTTTTGATAAAGGAATATAATAATATCCAGAAGCCGTTGTGTTATGTAAGCAAGGCATTACAAAGAGCTTAACAACGATATCCGAGACATGATAAACTGGTGTTGGCTTTGATTATTGCAGCTCGGAGACTGCGACCCTACTTTCAAGCTCATTCTATCCAGGTTCTCACTAATAAACCTTTGAAGCAAGTGTTGCACAAACCGGATCATTCCAGTCGTTTAATAAAATGGGCAATCGAATTAGGTGAACACGATATCATATTTGTGCCAAGGTTGGCAATAAAGGGACAAGTCTTCGCTGATTTTATAGCTGAAACACCGTAATGTTGGCATGTTCAGACATCAGGTCAAACAAACGAACCAATGGAGATTATGACAAACAAGACAACCAACGTTTGGGTGTTATTTATGGATGGAGCTTCTAGCAAATAAGGATTTGGGACAGGTCTGATTTTGAAAAATCCTGAAGGTTAGGAGTTTACTTATGCTTTTCGTTTCGATTTCAAAGCCACCAACAATGAGGCGGAATATGAAGCTCTCATAACAAGAATGAAGTTGGCACAAGAGATGTGAGCTTGAGAGTTACAGGCTTACAGTGATTAACAACTCATTGTAAACTAGGTAACTAGGGGATATGAAGCTCGGGATATAATTATGAAAAAATATCGTGAAAATGTGGAAGAAATTGCTAGGGATTTGATCTCTTCACAATTGACAGAATTCCGCAAGCTCATAATAAACGAGCTGATGCTCTCAGCAAGTTAGCATCGTTAGCCTATGCACACCTGACTAAGCGAGTATTAGTAGAAGTGTTGGGAGTTCATAGTATTGATGAAATGTTAGTTCAGCTCATCGAAGATGAAGAAGAAAATTGGATGACTCCAATAATGAAGTACCTCAGTTCGGGAGAAACTCTAGGCAACAAAGTGGCAGCTCGAAAATTGAAAATCCAATATGTTAGGTATGAGATAAATGATGGTGTACTGTACAAGAAAGGATATCTAACGTCGTGGCTGAGGTGTGTGAGTCCGAATCAAGCTGAATATGTACTAAGAGAAATTCATGAAGGGTCGTACGGCAGTCATGAGGAGCTCGAACGATAGCTAAAAAAGCTATCCGAGCAGGATATTATTGGCCCATTGTTCACCGCTACGCTTATGAATTGGTACAAAAATGTGTTAAATGTCAACAGTACGCAAGGATTCATCACATACCTCAAGTTGAAATGGTGACTATGCAGAGTCCTTGGCCGTTTATGCAATAGGTGATAGACATTGCATGTCCTTTTCTAGAAGCTCCAGTACGAGTCAAGTACTTGGTAGTGGCAGTTGATTACTTCACAAAGTGGATTGAAGCAGAGCCGTTAGCAACAATAACTGGGAAGAATATACTCAAATTCTTCTCTAGAAATGTTGTTTGTCAGTATTGAATACCAAAGATTGTGGTATCTGATAATGGAACACAGTTCGCAAGTGATCCATTTAAGAGTTGGTGATAAGAACTCAAGATTCATCAGCACTTCACCTCCGTAGCTCATCCACAAGCCAATGGTCAAACCGAGGTGATGAATAGAATTATCATTCAGGGAATTAAAACTCGATTAGAAATGCCAAGAAAGAATAGGTAGTACATCTTCCGAATGTGTTGTGGGCATACTAAACTACCTTGAGGATAGCTACACAAGAAACTCCCTTCAGCCTAGTATATGGATCTGAACTAGTTATCCCAGCTGAGATAGGCCTCCTGAGTACCGGAGTGCTTAATCACGAGCAAGACATGAATAATGAAGCTTTACTCTTTAGCCTAGATCTAATGGAAGAGAAAAGAGAGGTCGCATTTATTCGAGAAGCAAAGTACTAGTCAGATATGATGCAATACTACAATAAATGGGTTAAGAGCACTTATTTTCGACCCGGAGATCTGGTGATGATGAAAAATGAAATAAGCAAGGCAGAGGGAACTCGAAAGTTTGCCCCAAATTGGGAAGGACCATATCAAGTTGTCGAAGCTGGACGAGCTGGGAATTACAAGCTGTAAACTCTAGATGGGAAGATGATTCCGAGAGTATGGAACATTGCTCACTTGAAGAAGTTTTACGTATAGTTATTTTAAATACTATGGTAGCAATAAAGAGCTGTGCAATTTGGTTTAGACCGATTAGATAGTAAATAGATGTGCAGCTCGGATTTCATATTATCTTCCACGATGTCAAAAGGATTACTTATTGATATCCCTTTTTATCTTATCAAATTTGGCTTATTCTTATTTTTGCATAATCGCTAAATACTCTAATTCCGGAAAGAAAGAAAGAAAAAGCATGTTATTCAAATCTCAAAATGTTTTGAGAATCATGGAATAGAGATGAACACATTCATCTCTAAATCACAATTCCAGATGCTCTCGGGAAAGATAAATCGAAAAAAGGAAGCAGTAGCTCATTTACACGATTAATTATTTAACAGAGGGTCACAACCTCTGAAAAACCAGTTTAAAAAGCTTAAGTTCTAAAAAATGGTATAAGTCAAATACTGAGCGTAAGAAAATGGTATGGTCTAAAAACAAAGGAAACGGAGATTGGAAAATTAGTTAACAATGATTTCTTCTGAACTACGAAAAACGTGTTTTCATTATTCAAAATGAAAAAAAAATAACAAACTTCGCAAATACGAACACAAATTTCTGATTTGAGAAAATTAGGTTTAAGAATTCCATTCCCAAATGGTGCAACTTAGAGATCAGCAAAAACGTAGTATGGAATTGAGAAAATTAAGTTTGGAAAGTTGACCAACGAGAACGGTATCTAAACTTTGGCAAAATCGATAATATTCAAAAGAAATTCTCTCAGAGGTTAAGAGTCGGGACAAGTATTTAAATGAAACGACTTATTCAAAATTCCGAGCTAAGAAATACTTGAAGAATTTATTCATAAACTCAAAAGTATATAATTGTCAATGCAAGTTACAAAAATATTCCGAGCTAAATACTTGTTAAAAACCCTAAAACTATTACAATCAGTTGTCAACGCAGATTGCAGACAAGCCTTCATCTTCAGGATACGTTGCGATCTCCAGAGATAAGGGAATAAACGATTCAACTGGAAGAGTAATTTTCCCACTCTTCAGATCATCTAATGGGACATCAATATCAGTTTCAGCTTCCTCGTCATAACCCTCTTCAGTGTCTCAATTGAGCTTGAGGTATCGGGAGTGCAAGTTGGCGAGAGCCAGGTGATACCCGTAGGTCTTTGCCGGCGTTATCAACTTTCCAAGGAAAGTACCACAGGCGTCCGAGCTAAACATTTGGTTCACCATCTGAGAGGCCCCCTCACCCTTGAAGAACTTATGCTTTGTCTTCTTTGCAACAACTTGTTGCTTTAAAGCACGGTTCTCAGCACGAAGTTCAATGACTTTATCCTTAGAAGCTTTCAAGGCTACTTGACTCTCCCGAACTCAGATTTAGAGTGTTTCTCCCTGTACCCTAGCTCCTGGTTAAAGCTCTTCAGATAGCTAATTCTTGTCTCAACTTTCTTCAGGTCGGTGTGGAGCTTGTTGAGTTTGGCATCGTCTTCCTCAGCTCGCGACATCCACTCAATAACCAGAGCAAGAGTCTGTAACATGACAAGTGATTAACTTCAAAGTTCTAAAACACACACACATATATATATATACATATCTATGGGAAATTAAAAGAATAAAGAGGAAATTACCTGAGCGACCCCAAGCGCAGTTCGCCTCCTCACTTCCTTTTTCTCAAAGCTTTGAAGAGCTTCCTTATCCTATAGTGGGACACACTCCCTGACGAACTTTGGGGCAATATCCAAAGAAAGTCTGTCGTTGCCGGTCAGACCCCAGTTCGGGAGAAGGTAATGCTTTGGCACTTCAGTGGTACCATTCTCGAAAATTTGCCTAGGGACAATAAGCTCCCCAAACAAGGAAGGACCAGGCAGCTCAGCGAGGCTATTCATCTATTTGTTACCATACACTAATGCCTCCTTAGATCGCCTCTTGTGACTGCTACCTGGTACTAAAGTGGAAATAAGTGGACGTTGGGAATTCTCTTCAGAGGGATCGTATCACCTCATCAAATACCCTAACACTACTATAGTAGTGGTGAGAGGGATCGTGTCCACAGAGAAGGTTTGGTTGTTTAGAGACATGTTCACTTGACACTACAGAAACATGAAATGACAGGAAATGAAGACAACAAGATAGATGCAAGCTACTATGAATGAATGCAAGTTAGTATGCAAGCACTTCCTTGAGGGATTTCGACATGTATCGATCTCTCCCTAAAATCATCGACTTGTGTAAACATATGTGAGGGGACTTTAAACTGCTAGTGAACTGGGATTGATCAACTTGGTAGTTCTCACAACCCAGATTCACAATACTCCCCGAACTTCCCTTGGTAGGGCAAATCCTTGGCACGAGTCAGACTCTCCCAGATCCCTATTCTAAGACAAGAACACTCTTAGACCTTCGCTAAAGATTGATATTAACTGTCAGTGGGTACCGCACAGTCAAGATCGCAAAGTTTCACAAGACCTAAGAACTCACATAAGCCATGTTCACAATCAGATCATGTTATGGTCGATTGCCAATGGAATATTCACACCGACCTCAGTGGGTACCGCAGACCTAAATGTGAAGTTAATCTAGAGTGCAAATCATCAAACATAACAAGTGCAGAAATATGGACATGAATGGACACAGATAAATTTCATAACAAATGTCTCAAATAAGTCGAGATCTGTACAGTCGAGCCCTCAAGACAGCAAAATGTGAGAAAGGGAAAAGAAAGAGAAAAACCTAATCTAAACTATGAAAACCTAATCTAAGAATGCTATGTTGTGTGTGCAGCCGCTCTACCTTCTCTCCCATTTCTCTTTCTCTTGGCCTCCTCTCTTCCTTTTATACTTTTGCCCAGATGTCTCGGCCTAGTGAGGTTCCTGGAACTTTCCTTCCTTTACGAAGATGCTGACACGTGCCTGCAAATATTAATCAAAACTGAGGTGAAGACACGTGTCTAGCACTAAACTTAATTACCAAGAATTCTCAATGCAAAATATCAAACATTTGGTGTCCATGAGAAAGATGTATCACTTGTGCTTTGTGTGAGCTAAAGCTATTGTGTGCTTAGTGTGAAGTAGGAAGATGTGAGTGTTCATGCATGAATTGTGCAAGTGTGCAAGTGTATGCATGAGAAAGTGCATGAGAATGTGAGCAATTGCACAGGCTTCATCTTTATCCCACATTTCGCCCCTGATTCATGCGGATTCTGAACCAATGTAAAACGGCAAAGTTGTAGCCAAGACTCTTAGCTAAACATGGCCTTTTGAATCACTCAATTCGGAGCTAAAATGAGAAAGTTATGATCGTTTTACCAAACCCTGGCAATGCTGAGAGAATGTGTGGCCGCATGGTGCGGCCGCACTGTGTGCGTGTGTGGGTGGTGCGGCCGCACCGTGAAAAGTGTGTGTGGTGCGGCCGCATGGTGTGGCCGCACCGTGTAATGTGTGTGTGAGTGAGGTGATGTGAGGTGAAAGTGTGAGTGTGAGTAGGTGTGGTGTGTTAGTGTGTGGACTTGTGAGGTGAAGTGGCGAAGTGTTGTGTGAGTGTTGTGAGGTTTCAATGATTGTGACCTCCATGAAAGTGTTGAGGTCTCAATGATTTGAGACCTTCATGAAAGTGTTGAGGTCTCAGTGTAGTGCATGTATGAGTGGTGTGCTGGGAGTTTGCATGATTTGTGACTTGAATGAATAGTGATTTGTGAGGTGAGTGAATAGTGATTTGTGAGGTCCACGGGTCAAGTGTGTGCGTGAGCCCAATTTCATCTATTCAGACCAATTTCATCACATTTCACCCCCACTTAGCCATTTTTCTCTATAGTGAGATCAATAACATTTATGTACAAAATCCATTCACCAAGCACTCTTTTCATTAGATTTTCACACAAAGTCTCAAAGAATAATTCACAAATAAGTCGGCACAATACCGACTTATCATCCCCCCACACTTGAATCTTTGCTAGTCCCGAGCAAAGTAAGAAATAGCGAAGCTCTTGTCCATCCCACATTCAAACACTCACAACATCATCGACAGTCCATTTTCGAAATTTTTGCATGCAACAAGAAAACATGTGTTCGGGAAACTTCACAGTTCATCTGACTTACACAATTTGTCAAGTAAGGTGCAACGAATAAAGACCAAACCGTCAGCGTGCAGTGTGTGCTGAGAGTTTCTCATGGTCCCTCACATTGTCTATGCAGAGTACTCAAGTAGACACTTAAACAAAATTCTTGCACTACAGTCTTTTTGTCCACACACACAAACACTGATTATTAAAGATAAAAGATAGAACTTTTCCTCACTAACTTACTGGGGTTTTCCCCTTATTCAATGCACATTGGTGCTTATTATTGATGCCGCACTTTGGTGCCTGGCTGCCAGGGTTTTGTGGCTCTTTTTTCCCTTTATTTGCATAATTCTGCACAACTTTGTGTTGATGTGTGTCTTCAATAGACTATATATTCACAATGCAAGAATAAGTGTTTACGAGTAGAAAGCACATACAATTAAGGAATCATAAGCTCTCTCCTATGTCAAAATTGGTACTGGCGTTTCTATCTTACTTTGACATCGCACTTTACCCAACAAACTCTATGCATCAAATGTATACTGTAAAGCTCAAAAACTTTGCACGCATGAATCATTGAATAACGTTTATGAGTTTGTCGATGGTGTTGGGAGTGCGAGTGTTCTTTTGAGCGTGCAGGTGTGCTGGATAGACTAGCCAGTGGAATATTTCACAACACAACAATAACCAATCACATTTATCTCACAACAAGGAAATCAAACCATATTACAAGGTCAGTGCTAATCACTGACTTGTTTCTTTTCTCCACACAACAATCACACCACCTAAAATGCTACTAATATAATGAACACCACCTCCTGTCCCCGTACAAATAGCAACACACATAAGAAAATTTTAAACAAAGGCTCGAAGGCCTTACAACACACAGCATAATATGAGAGCATCACCAAACATCACCAATCAAGCAAGCACATAAAAAAAAATTTCATGAAGGAAAATAAGCATGTTAATCCTCAAAGGCATAAACCACAGCAAACATTCCCTCCCCCACACTTAAAATTTACATTGTCCTCAATGTAAAATAAAAGAATAGGTTCAGGAACTCCCTTTTTGTTTGTGGCCTATAGGCTCCAATGGTTGCTGGGTTGAGTGCCGTTGTCCTCAACTCTTCCCTTTCATGACTGTAGTTCTTTAAAGTCCACATGCGCTTGGCTCTCCTTTTGACAGCTTTTGCACTTGCAACTCCCACACACTTGAGCTCATGAACTCTTGCACCAAAAGAACACAACTCACTATACATATAAAGCATATATTCATGTAGCACACTAACCATGCTTCCCATCCTAAAGTAGAACTCCATGCAATAAAGGCGTCCCCATAATGCACTATGTTCATGGAAATTTAAAATTTCACACATGGTCACCACTTCACATTTTCTATGATATGCATGAAAGCCCAACTGACTGGACAACATTCATCTCATATAAATTATGAAAGTTCAAGAAGGTATTTCCCACAAATAATAGAGTCCAAGAAATCACCAGGGAATGAGCTCATACCTTATACTGTTCAAATATGAGTGAATATTGACTCGTTGGAAACTTGGTGTTAAAGTGGTGGTGCTACATAACCTACTGTGCGAGAGTGTGAGATTGTGACTTATGATGTGCAAGAGAGTAGAGAAAAAATGTGGTGTGCAAGTGAGTGCCACACCATGACCTTGGGTCATGGTGGTGTATAATATGTCCAGTTAATAGCACTTTGCCAACACCCCCACACTTGGCATTTAAGAGGCCCTTGCTTGAGGCTCCTGCACACAAGAGACAACTAACTACATAAACAAAACAAAAGCAAAAGTGACTAAAAACTCAAACATCAATTATTCAAGAGAAGTGGATTAAGTAGTTCTGGATTTATTCAGTCTCCAGCTAAACTTTATTCATGAAACCTCCTTCTTCAATATTCAGAGTATCCATCTTTGTACCAGAAGAATCCTGTTTTATGAGCACTCTTTTTTCTCCAGTATGGAACTGGACAAATGTTTTTTAGAAAGAGGTGATGGAGCTCATACGCATAGGGAACATTTTCAATAAACTCCACTTTATGCCATGTATGTTCCCCCATAGGAAACACCTCTTTCAGTTCTTCCACCACCTTTTGCTCTGAAACCCTGCAAGGCTCAACCACAGATTGTGCATCCCATAGTCCTCAAAAGATCATCATTAATTTTCAAAAACTAGATGCATCCATAAGCAATTCTCTTCCATGTTAGCAATTCGCTTACAAAGAATTAAATCATCATCACATAGACTAACAGGGCATTCTGTTGGGTCTCTCCTTGCTAAAAAAATTTGGTTCACTTTGCACATCAAGCAAAGGTGTCTCGTCCTTCTCTATTTGTTGTCACCAGTTACAGTTTCAAATTCTTTCACAATTTCATGATTTGGTGTCTCAACAAAAGTATTCAATGGTCATGTTGTCTTTTCATTAACAAGTGTAGTATCATTTCATTCAGGCTCACAAATGGTTTAATGAGAGTCTCTGCACATGTATAGGCATACCAGGTGAAGGGAGAATTGTCTAAAGGAAGTCCAACAGCATAATTTTGCTCATGAAAGTATCTCCTCATTTTGGCATGAGAAACCAAAAGGCCCTAAATTCTCATATGTAAACTCATCACAAGAGACAACATTCTCATCAGACGGACTCAATAGTTCATGCACAAGAGATTCATCAATAGAGCATTCAGGTATGACATCTCTAACATTTGTAGACTCCAACTCATTTGGGACAGTTTAAACCATAATCAACATGACATTTATATCAAAAAAAAATTTCCTCAAGAGTTGATGGTTTCAGTAATGTGAGATATACCTTCTGAGTGGGCCTTGAGCTTCTTCAACTGGTGTCTCAAGTTTTTCCAACATGTCACTCATTGAGGCAACTGATTTGTTCACATCCTGTTGTGCTTCTTGAGACTTCTCTGCCAATTGAGCCATCCTTGCTTCCTCTCTATCCAGTCTGTCCAAAATCTGGTACAAAATGTTTCGCACTTTTTCATCTTCTTCAACATAAGCCTCATTACTTTGTTGGTGTCATGCCATGCCTCATAATATCTTGGTTGAGAGAAGTTGCCAAATACTCTAGGTGTTGTCGTGTGTCATCCATCCAATCTGGTGGGTAATCATAATAAGGCTCAACAGAGTCTCCAAACCACCTAAGACATAATTGACCTCTTGTGGTGTGCACAGTTCAATCTCAATGACATCTAAAATTTCCCTGCACTTAGCCACAGTGAACAAAACAAATTTGAACCGAGAATGAAAGAAAAGAACCCAACACAAAGAATAACACACAAAAAGGAGAAATTCACACAAAAACAAAATGACAAAAACACAAAGACTCAACAAGTCAAGAGAACAGATAATTCTCCCAACAACCGTGCGCTTCCCCGGCAACGGCGCCATTTTGATGGGGAGGGATATCGTATCACCTCATCAAATACCCTAACACTACTATAGTAGTGGTGAGAGGGATCGTATCCCAGAGAAGGTTTGGTTGTTTAGAGACATGTTCACTTGACATACAGAAACATGAAATGACAGGAAATGAAGGACAACAAAATAGAGGGCAAGCTACTATGAATGAATGCAGTTAGTATGCAAGCACTGCCTGAGGGATTTCGACATGTATCGATCTCTCCGTAAAATCATCGACTTGTGTAAACATATGTGAGGGGACTTTAAACTGCTAGTGAACTGGGATTGATCAACTTGGTAGTTCTCACAACCCAGATTCACAATACTCCCCGAACTTCCCTTGGTAGGGCAAATCCTTTGCACGAGTCAGACTCTCCCAGATCCCTATTCAAATACAAGAACACTCTTAGACCTTCGGCTAAAGATTGATATTAACTGTCATGGTGGACCGTACCGCACAGTCAAAGATCGCAAAGTTCTCACAAGACCTAAGAACTCACATAGCCATGTTCACAATCAGATCATGTTACTGGTCGATTGCTAATGGAATATTCACACCGACCTCAGTGGGTTACCGCAGACCTAAATGTGAAGTTAATCTAGAGTACCAAATTATCAAACATAACAAGGCAGAAATATGGACATGAATGGACACAGATAAATTCTAACAAATGTCTCAAATAAGTCGAGATTTGTACATTCGAGACCTCAAGACAGCAAAATGTGAGAGAAGGGAAAAGAAAGAAAAAACCTAATCTAAACTATGAAGACCTAATCTAAGAATGCTATGTTGTGTGTGCAGCCGCTCTCCCTTCTCTCCCCCATTTCTCTTTCTCTTGGCCTCCTCTCTTCCTTTTATACTTTTGCCCAGATGGTCTCAGCCTAGTGAGGTTCCTGGACACCTTTCCTTCTTTTACGAAGGATTGCCGACACGTGCCTGCAAATATATAATCAAAACCTGAGGTGAAGACACGTGTCTAGCACTAAACTTAATTACCCAAAATTCTCAATGCAAATATCAAAACATTTGGTGTACATGAGAAAGATGTAATCACTTGTGCTTTGTGTGAGCTAAAGCTAGTGTGTGCTTAGTGTGAGTAGGAAGATGTGAGTGTTCATGCATGAATTGTGCAAGTGTGCAAGTGTATGCTGAGAAGAGTAGCATGAGAATGTGAGCAATTGCACAGGCTTCATCTTTATCCCACATTTGCCCCTGATTCATGCCGATCTGAAACAATGTTAAAACGGCAAAGTTGGTAGCCAAGACTCTTATCTAAACATGGCCTTTGAATCACTCAATTCGGGAGCTAAAAATGAGAAAGTTATGATCGTTTTACCAAAACCTGGCCATGCTAAAGAGAATGTGTGGGCCGACTGTGTGCGTGTTTGGGTAGATGTGGCCGCACCGTGAAAAGTGTGTGTGGTGCGGCCGCATGGTGCGGCCCGCACCGTGTAATGTGTGTGTGAGTGAGTGATGTGAGGTGCAAGTGTGAGTGTGTGTTAGATGTGTGGGTTAGTGTGTGGACTTGTGAGGTGAAGTGGGAAGTGTTGTGTGAGTGTTGTGAGGTTTCAATGATTGTGACCTCCATGAAGGTGTGAGGTCCTCAATGATTTGAGACCTTCATGAAAGTGTTGAGGTCTCAGTGTAGTGCATGTATGAGGTGGTGGTGCTGGGAGTTTGCATGATTTGTGGACTTGAATGAATAGTGATTTGTGAGGTGAGTGAATAGTGATTGTGAGGTCCACGGGTCAAGGTGTGTGCGTGAGCCCAATTTCTATATTCAGACCAATTTCATCACATTTCACCCCCACTTAGCCATTTTCCTCTATAGTGAGATCAATAACATTTATGTACAAAATCCATTCACCAAGCACTCTTTTCATTAGATTTTCACACAAAGTCTCAAAGAATAATTCACAAATAAGTCGGCACAATACCGACTTATCAGCTGCGGGCTTTGAAAGGGTAGCTCAGCGCTAACATTTCCTTCCTCGGTAGGAAGCACCAATATTGCGGGGGCACAAGTGTTGTCGTCCGAGATGACAACTGGGTTATCACTTTTGTCTTCGTATCTCAAAGCTTTTTTGGGCTTGAAGCCGCCGAGCATATCTTTGAGCTGCATGACTACATCCGAGCAGAAGAAAAGTTAGATACATTTAAAAGAATTACAGTAATATTAAAAGTTATCAACTTCGTAAAGAATAGATACCCTTATGAACAGAGTCGTCCGCCTCGTCTGGAGGGTCATCTCCCAGTTCGGCGGGGCTCAGTTCTAAGGAAACTAAGACGCGCTCGGGATGTTAGCAAGGCAAAGCTTGCCTTGCCTCTTCACTAAATTTTCTAATTTCAAAAGGGTATCATTGATAGCAGAAGAACATTTTGACGACCGATCTAATACCGATTCAGGACGCCAGAAAATCTCTGTGCCTAGTTTCTGAACTCCAATGTACAAGAATTTTTCTTTCCAGTCATGAATGGAGCTTGAATTTCATTCTAAGAAGTCCGGTCTACCCCTCATACAAGTAAAGTAGAACCAGCCAATGTCCGGACCTGAGGTTTTCAGACTGAAGATATATCTAAAAGAATAACTGTACAAGGAATTGCTAAGTGTTTGCAGAGCATTTGGAAGCTTGTTAGAGTTCGGATAGCGTTAGGAGTTAGTTGGGTTATGGATGAAATATTCTCTTAAGATATCTTTTAAGAACTCAGAAAGGGGAAATCTTTACCCACCTACAAACTGATCTACGAATACAGCGATGAATCCTATAGGAGTAAGGCTAGCGACCTCCCCAGGAAGGGGAGTTCACGTACCGAGCTCAGAAGGAATAAAGCACTTTTTGCTGTGTGAGCTACTTCCTCGTAAGACAGCGACGATCTCAGAGTACTTAATTTCGATATTTGTTCTGTTTCAGTTTTAGAAGTTGCTCCTAGTTCTACATTTCTCTCAGGAAAGGAATAGGGGAAGGAATCCTATGGGTTTCTAGTTCCAACCTGGGAATATGGGAACTAGAGGCAATATTATTCTCCTTCAGTAATGTTTGGTACGGTAATTGAATTAGAGTATGAGTTTGGAAGATTAGGACTACCTAATTCTCCTGATCTAGAAACTGAGTTAATATTGGATGAGGAATTCGAATGCTCAGAGTTAGACATACTTACTTGTTATCGGAGGAGTGGAGTTCGAATTTGTACTTCTATTCGGAGATGTGAGGAACCCGAGCTAGGAAATCAGGTTGCTTAGAGATAAAAGCTTGCAAAAAGTGAAATTTTAAAATTTGAAGCTGGGGCTATTTATAGAGATTTCATGGGCTAATGGGCTGACTGATCTCAACCATTGATATTCTCTGGAGATTCATAAAAGTATAGCTAGCAGCGACTTAGCAAAATTCGAGTGATATGAAGAGGTACGTAATTCGCTATACATTTTGTCACTTTAAAGAAGTGCACAAATCTGGGGCCACATATATTATGATGAAATATTTCATAAAGCGTAGTTGTGTGTACATATTTGCGGTGACTTCCGGAGGTCGGATAAGACATAACATCATTAATTATAGAATGCAAAAATATAAATTCTATGATCAGTGGTGCGAGCTTTGGGAGTTCGGGATGATTGCGCTTGTGGTAGACTTAATATGGTGTTTCCAGAAGTCGGATGACATACATCAACCAATTTTTTCAACGAATGCATAAGGCAATTATATATTTCGTCATAGCTAGTCTGAGTTCAGAGTAGTCCTATGGCAGAAATACACACATCGCATTTGCAACAACCTACGGAGTTTGTCATTGTCGTATTAATTGCTGGCATAGTTCTAATATACTTGGGGCTTGTTAAGCAAAGGATGCGTACGGAGATTGGACAATATATAATACGTACAGAGGATGGAAACGGCATTGATCAAATCGGACAAGACCTAGGTAATCTCAACCGATCTGAGAGGCTATTGATAAGGGTGGAATTGTACTAGGACTCTCCATGTAGGAATCCTATCTGAACCTGAGTTCTTCGAGATAAGGTTATTGATGAACTGAGAGTTCCAATCCTACTGGAACACTACTAGGTACGACTCTATAAAAGGAACCTCATTATCACCTGATAAGGGGTTACTTTCTCTACAACTTTTATTACGTATTAAGCTTATTGCTCAGGGACCCAAACTGACTTAAGCATTGGAGCATACTCCTCGGTACAGCCCGGGGGTATTTCTGACGTTGGTGTTGCAGGTCTTCTATGTGTCAGGCGACAATACAAAGAGCACATGACCTCAGAGAGACCTCATAGCACTTCGTGATATTTGACCTCATCAATTATTAAGAGTTCAATGAAAATCATGATCAATCTTACCAGCCCTTGAAAGATGCATGATAAACTTTCTTCACCAACTGTTTCAAAGTTCTTTGCTGCTTGAGCATCTCCATTGTTGAGAGGTCCGAGACACTTCAGTTAAAGGCATCTCAGAGTTTCGTAAATCATCACCTGATCACATATGGGGCATGTCTCACTTCTTCCCATTCACTCAAGTATGCAAGAATGATGAAAATGATGATTACATTTAGTGGAAATCCTAGAATTTTCTACATCATAATCTTCGAGACATATTGGACAAACATCTGCTTGTGTATCTGCAGCCAATGAATTACTATTGTGAGGGATTGATTTTAGAAGTTTAGAACTGTCGAAGGCATGGGGGAAGACAACATCATCAACTTTGAAACGAGACTCTTTCAAATCTACAGTGGAACTCCCTAATAGTACTCCTGCAGTATTAGTACCAACTGATTGTGGACGCTGCAAAACCACATCAAACGGAATTGGAGTGGGAGGTGATCGATAAGTATTAGGTATTGATGTATCAAGATTCAGATTATACTGAAAACAAATAGCAACATCATCATAATTAGAAGTTAGATACTCGTGTTCTCTGTCGCAGATGGGCGATAGTAATATGCAGGTGTTCCATGAAATTGAGGTCTGCAGGCAGAACAGCAACAACCACCCATGAGGTCGATAACCTAAATTTTGCACACAAATTTAAAGAAAAATTTAATTATTGAAAAGTAGAATTTCAATTGAATGTGCAAATTGGATGGTCAACTAAAAGATTAAAAAAAGAAATTAAGTAAAAAATCACCTTGAAATTGAACTTGATGTAAAGAGAGGAATTAAGCGAATGTAAAAGTTTGTGTGTGATGAAAACACAGATGAAGAGGAAAATGCAAATGAAAAGGAAGCAGAGAAAGAGGAAGGAGGTGATATAAAAGTGTACTGTTTGTAATAAGCTAATATAGCACACAAAAAGGAAGAAAGATAAAATGAGAGATGTAAGAGAGAGATTCACTACAAATCAAGACATCACGGAAGAGTATTTACTTTTTGTTTCAAAAGGAAATGAAATGATGAGTAATGATGAGATTGACAAACAACTCAGCAAATTGATAATTACCTACTTTTGATTTTTTTTAATCGGAAAAATATAAAACATTTCTTTATAATTTTTTAAAAATGATGCATGAACATGTTTCCTATTAAAAAAGTAGACAAATTTTGATAGAAAAATAAATTTGGCGTAATTTTTTTAAAGTTGAATGATGAAATCGTATCATTTAAATGTGAGAGATAAAAAAAATCTAGCAAATGTAATGAATGATTTTTTTTAAAAAATTTTCATTTTTAATAAAAATTGATTAAAATTTTATTGGGTCAGACCATGTATTTCTTTGTACAAGAAATGTATGAAATTATTAGTAGAAATAACAAAATTGATGTGCTAAAAATTCTAAATTAACAAAAGTTATAATCTTACAACAGGCTAAATTCTATTTTCTTTCTTTTTTTTTTGTAACTTTTATTTTTCTTACTTGGGAATATTTATGCAAGATATTCTATTATTAATTTGTTGGGATAGATGTGATATTAGCCCCTAAATAGAAGAGATTATTGACATTTGATTTTTTCGAGGCAAAACTCCATACACAGTGTAGGAATGTCAAATCAAATTTTATTAATTTATAAAATCATAAAAAAATCCAAAAAAGCCTTCCACTACTAGAGTTAATAGTTAAAAATAAACATGGAATACCACTTGCTTACAAAGAGATAATCCGTAAATTTAAGTTTAAATTAGACTTCATGTAGAAGTTATATATTCTAGCAAAAAGACTAACATTCATTATATATATTAACATTTTAAATGAGTTTATTTCTGACATTCTTAAACTACATTCAAATTTAGTTTAGTATATTAAGGTTCATCTATTTGACTATTTCAATGTTTATATCAAAATATCATGTCTTAAACATAACTATCTTTAAATGCATTTCTTTAATTTGCCTTGTATGATGAGTAATTGTCTTTTATTTTCTTTATACATAAAATTTACCATGGCATTCATTACATTTTCAAATTGTGCCTGTTATATACACAGATACATTAAACCAATTTCATTGACGAAATATATGATCAATAATTTAATTCTCTTAAAATTCCTTTCATTTTAATGTATGTGAAATGCCCATAAAAATAAAGTCCAATTATAATTAATCATTCTCATTTACTACTAACAGTTTAAGCCATAGTGGTATAGAACATCTCTTTGTGTTATGATTTTCTCTTAAATCAATAATGTCTCTGATTTGTAATTAATCATCATTTTATAATTATGACTATCAATTAATTACTTTAAATTTACTCAAAATTAGAGAACTATAGATATATGAATATCCATCTTCTTCATTTGCTTTCCAAAGTTTAATTGAGAAGTCTTAATTAATTAGAAGCAAATCATCTACGGTGTTTTTTTGACTTGTAGTGAATTATGTTTAAGCTGTGTTTAGTTGCTTAGAATTGGACCCTAAGAATTAGAATTGAGTGGTCCAATTCTAATTCTTGTGTTTGGTTACAAAATAAATTTTGAATTTTGAATTCATTTACAATTCTATAATGGCCCAATTCTGCAGTTTTAATTCTTTCTTCATGGCAGATATTTCCAATTCTAATTCAAGATAGAATTGGTCAATATACGGGTTCTTATCGAGCCAAAATTAAAATTTGGATCTTAATACTCTTTTTCATCGCCTTCACTTCTTTTTTTTCTCTTTTCTCTCTGCACAAAAAAATTAAAAATGTAGTGAATACTGAAGTGGTCCAAAAAATTGAAAGTTTATAATGTAGTGAAGTGGTAAAAAAAATTAAAAGTCTAGTGAAGTCAGAATTTTTGGAGATATATAAAAATAAAATTAATTTATTGCTTTTAAAATTAAATTATATGAAAATAGAAAATAATATTAAAAATTTAATATTATTAGAAAATATATATTAAAAATAAATTATTTTGTCAATTCTAATTATAAGTGAAATCTCATTTCATACATTTTTTAAACTTTCAAACAAAGGATTTGGAGTTTTGCCAAACAAAGGAATTCAAACATTTTAGACTTTCAATTCATTGAATTACATTTCTATAATATTTAAATTCTAATTCAATTCTATTTCAATTCTATTTCTAACCAACCAAACACAGCCAATCTTTGGTGAATCTTTGGTGTGAACACTTGCATCATGAATTGGCTTCACCAAAGTTATCCTTACATGACTATATTTCCTTAATTCGCCTTGTTTGATGAGTGGTTGTCTTCTATTTTCTCTAAATAATATAACATTTATTATGAATTCATTCCATTTTTACAATTGTAGTTAGTGACTTTTTTGTTATATAGTACTATGTGAAATCAAGTCCATTTACCACAATAATGTTTCCTTGTTCTCTTGTTTCCATCATATGATAATAGTATATATGAATATATATGAGACATCTAAACTATTAATCTTTGTGTTTTCTTTGCCTGCTTATAGTATTGATGAAAATTTTAAATAGAAGCAATTGAAATTTACTTTTACAATAGTGATTATCAAACTTATCAAGGTTCAAATCTTTTCACACTTGAAGAAGAAATTGGCCAAAGTATGAATATACCTTTGTTTTTTTAGTACACCTTCCTTTAGCCACTAAGAGTAACCTAATAGTTAGAAAGTTAGCAATCGACCGTCAAATTTAGTGTTCGAGATTTAAGGGATGCATGTGAGTATGTGTGTATTTAAAAAATAATAATTTTTTTAACAAAAAAGTACACCTTCATTTGCAAGCAATTCAATCAGCAGTTGATTAGCCTCACTAAGTCATCCTTTTCATTTGCTTTCCAAAGTTAAAGAATATAATATATATATATATATATATATATGAAATTTCATAAAAAAAAAAACCTTAATTAATAAGGACCATGTCCTGATGCGGACAAAGTTTGATATAACATAGTTGTATTTAGTCATTTTGATCATCAATTATTTAGTCAGAATAAGAATGAAATATATGACCCAGAGTGTGAAGGCAAAATGCATGTATAAACACTCACATTCACATTTACATGCACATGCACATGCATACATGTAAAGATGATAATTCATTGCTATGTAAAAACATTATTTCACTAATAATTAATTGACTTACTATAGCATTCATTGAGGGAAAATTGCATATTGAATAGTTTGTAGGACTATCGGATTTTATGGACAATTCATTCTTAGATTGTGTTTGCCTTTTAAATTGAAATAATTATAAAATTTAGGGTTGGTATTCGAGTTTCATTTTTTGCCGATAAAAAAATTACTTTTTTTTTATTGGCTAACCCCGTATACAAGAAGGGACGCCACCCCAACTTTGTTAAATAATAAGAAAACTAAAACATACAAGAACGAAAAACGACATGTAAAAGGAGTACCACTCGCTTACAATTTAACAAAAATATAAATAACACTGATATTTCCATTTTACGACACCTGAAAAGATGGAAATCTCATCCTATCCAAGTTAACGACACCCCTAACCCTAAGAGGCAATGTACCAAAATTCTTATAATGCACAAAAGACTAGTGCACATATCCAATGTTTGCCAAGAAATCAGCAGGTTGATTAACTTTTTGAAAGATATTAAATATATTAGTGACCACTGCTTTATGAGCTATATATATAGTCAATTCCATTAACTCCCAAAAAATTACTTGCTATCATGCATGTAAAAATTATTTCTTTAATTTTACTATTGTAGAAATATATATTGTCTCTTACATGGAGCTTCAATTAACCCAAATACGACAATAATGGCTTCCTAAATTTGAACAACATCGATTTTCTGCTTAGACTTAAAAGGCCACCCTCAAAATCATCCTGTTAGAACTGTTCATCTCTCCTCATTCATCAAGAAAACTTCAGTAAACCTCAGCATAGTTTACTTGCAGTATTTCTGGGTTTTTCCCACTGGCTCTCAACAAATTCTCCACCTTTACTGTTTTCTCTGCTAAGGACTACAAAATGAAGACCCATAAGGCGCTTCTGCAAAGCGGTTTAAGATTATGAGGAGGAGAGCTGGAAAGCAAAGCAGCATTAATTTGCTAGGAAAGAGAAGAATACAATTAAATTAAGAGAAAATTGAGACTCTCCAATAATGTATACATGTATTGGTGCCTTGCCTTAATTGAAAGTAAACCTGGCCAACTAGAGGAGTTGTTTTTAGCATGCAATGCTGAAGAAATATGTTCAAAATAATGCATTGTTGTTTGTTATATATCTTGCATTGGGGTTCATAGCTTTTGATGTAAAGGACGAAAACATTGATCAATATTGTTACTAATTCCGTCCTAAATTATCTTGAAATTGTTTTAAGATTCATTTTCCATATGAAACAAAACTTTTTTTACCTCTAACTGTTGTTGCTTATTGGACAAATCATTTGATTTTGCTTATAAATGTTATTACTTTTTAAGCCAAAAAAAAACCCTTATATATTGCACTGAAAAAACAAAAGATAGGAGAAAAGATATCAAAATGGTGTTCAAATATCATAATTGATGGTAATAAATCAAAAATTAATGCCACCCCATAAAAGATGCACAACAAATGAATTGAACCAACAAAAGTTTCAATGGAAATCAAAGTAATAATTAAGTCTTGGACATTGTAAGCAAATTCATGTGATCAACTCAATTGTAAGCAGATCCATGTGATTAACTTGGCAATAACGGTAATGTTTTCCTACATATGCACTCCACCCATAGTATACAAACTAGATGGGCACAAGGCATGAAAATAACACAAACTTTCCTTTGCAAGCAAAATATGCAACGCCTGTGTCCTGGAATCATTTCAACTTGTTCATGAGGAGTATTGTCTTGTGAGCTTCACCCTATCTAAACCATGTACACTAGAAGAAGAAGACTGGTCATTCTTACTTGATACAAGGTATGGCTCCTTGAGATCATATAGCTCAACCATAAGTCTCATGTTTTAATCCATTGCAAGTTTTTGCTCCATCTCCCATGATTGTTTCAAATATTCCAACCTTTTGTTTACATTTTCTTTTGCTATCCTTGTTAATTTCTTTTCTTCAAGTAGATGTTGTTTGCCTTCTCTCTTTCCTCTTGATCCTGTTTCAGTTTCAACTACATGCATATAGAAAATACACAAAACTTTAATATTTAATTAAACCCAAACTTCATTATATTGTGTGAATTTCATGCAAACCTAAATCACAGTATCAAAACATCATAAGTAAAGAATTAATTACATACCTTAGCTTCTTTTTGGGCTTCATCAACGAAATGCAATTGTTGATTAAGCTGAAAGATCTTTTCTTTGTCTTCATGGATGTGACTTTAGAACTTGCAAATCTGTTTATCGGAATTTATCTTTTTAACCTCTTTTTTCTCGTTTTTGACTGCTCATTTCTTTTTTTTTTTTTGTTCAAAAGCGATAGATTATATTCATTCACAAAATGTCATTTACAATGTTGCCAACTGGCTGGAATATCAAACTTGTTAGCATTGACAAGCCAAAGGGGAAAGTTAGAACTCCAATCACAGGAAGTTCTCTTACAACTAGCTTCTTTAGCAAGTATATTGCTTGCTTTGTTAAACCTACTAGGAATCCAAGAGAAATTGCTATAATCAAAATAGGACTTCTAATGCAGGATGTCACAAGATATTGTGTAAACTTCATTGGTTGGAGAAGTTTGTTTGAGTAATCTGTCCACAATAACTTTGACCCCCGATTGTATTTCTATCGAACTCCATCCTTGTTGAATTGCTTGAAGTTGAATCCATCTTATTGCTGTAAGCTCGACTGCCACTGAAGATAACTGATTCTCCCTAACATGTATCCAAGCTTTGATTAGTTGTGCCTTGTCGTCTCTAGCCACTGCTCCAAACCCTGTAACCTTTGTTTCCATATTCTTGTATGTGCTCATTTTAATTCTGGTACAGTCTGATTTTGGTCTCTCTCCAGTTGCGATGTTCTGTCCCGCTGATTGTTGCCATTCATGGGGTCGCTTGTTGGTTTTGAGGCTTTTACAAATTCCATCCATGCTTCAGTTGCTGTATGAATTATACCCTATTTCGTTCTGTCCTCGTTACTGAACAACGAAGCGTTTCTAGCCTTCCATAGTTGCCAAAGAATGTGCAATGTGAGTTCAATTCTATCCTCCAGCTTTTCCCCTTTCTCAATTTTTCCTAATTGCAGCCACCAGTCCTTAAAGGAGTTAGAAAATTGGTGTAGACCCAGCCATTGAACTGGTGATAGCTTCCATACTGTTTTTGCTCTAGTACAATGGAAAAAGATGTGTTTTGTGTCTTCAGTTTCTGCTCCACAGATTCTGCAAGCTTATTCCTTTAGAATACTTCTTTTCATCAGGTTTGAAGCCACTGGCAATCCATTATGAAGACCTCTCTATACAAAGTGTTTGAGTTTTCCTGGAAATCGCAATTTCCACAAGTGTTTCCAGTTTCTTCTTTCAGGTTCAAAAGGTTCACTGGGGCTTGTCTCATTTTGGGCAGATTCCTTCCATTGTTGGATTGCTTTGTAACCTGACTGAACATCATACTCCCCAAATTTGGAGAAGTGCCATACTGTTTTGTCTCTGATTCCACATTCAGACCAAGGTGTTTGCATTATTATGGAAGCCTCATGATCTTGAAATAATCCTTGGATTAAATCCTTGTTCCAACCACCTCTAGCATGCTGTAGTAGATGACTAACCAGATGTATCTCGCAACCTTCAGGCTTAGGAGTGTTTGCATTATCATGGAAGCCTCATGATCTTGAAATAATCCTTGGATTAAATCCTTGTTCCAAACACCTCTAGCATGCTGTAGTAGATGACTAACCATATGTATCTCGCAACCTTCAGGCTTAGGAGAGAGAATTTTTCTTGGAATGTCGTCTCTTATCCAGAAGTCTTCCCAAATTTTTATGGATTGGCCATCTCCAACAATTTTTCTGTGTCCCTTTTCCATTACATACCTTGCTGCCATCCAGCTTTTCCAGAGCCATGAGCTTTGGCTGTTTGGTTTTGCTTCCATGAGAGAGGTCTTTGGGAAGTATTTGGCCTTCAGGACTTTGGTCATTAGTAAGTTGGGATTTGAGTTTAATCTCCAAAGCTGTTTGGCCAGTAGAGCATCATTGAAGGTTTCAAGGTCTTTAAAGCCCAAGTCACCTTTTTCCTTCTGAATTGCAAGTTTTTTCCAGGCTATCCTTGTAATTGACCTCCCTTCATTATTTTTGTTCCGCCAGAATTGAGAGATAACAGAGATGATTTCCTTGCACAAACTCTTAGAAAGTCTAAAACACGCCATAATGTAAATAGGGAGAGCCAAATCTACAGCTTTTAGCAGGAGTTCCTTTCCGGCAGAGGAGAGAAATTGATTTTTCCAATTACCAATTCTTTTTTTCACATGTTCCAGTATGTAATTGAAGACTTGCTTTTTAGATTTTCCAAATCACCATTGGTAGCCCCAAATATTTGCTGCTTCGTTGTTCCAAGATACCATCTAGGGACGCACAAATGTTGGCTCTCATCTCTGAAGGGGTGTTCTTGCTGAAGAAGATGGCTGATTTTTCGAGATTGATTAGCTGTCCTGAGTTTCTGGCATACTTTTGCAAAAGACTCTTGATATACAGTGCTTGACTTAAGTCAGCTTTACAAAACAACAAAGAATCATCAACAAAAAATAAGTGGAAAATTACAGGTCCATCTTTACTGATTTGAATGCCTGATAGATTTCTGAAAATTTCAGCTTTTTTGATGCTATGAGGGAGGCCTTCAGCACAAACCAAAAACAAATATGGAGAGAGAGGATCACCCTGTCTAATACCTCTAGAAGACCTGATATAACCTTTTGGATTCCCATTTAAATTGAAAGAGAAGGATGTAGAGCTTATGCAACTTCTAATCCAGCCTACAAAAGGTTTGGTGAAATCCCATTTTGGTCATAATAGTAGTGATATAGTCCCATTCAACCTTGTCAAAAGCCTTTGACATATCAAGTTTGATTGCCATGAAGGAGGTGTTTCCTTTTCTTTTGTTGTTTAGAAAGTGTAAGAATTCATTGGCAAAATTGTAAGCTGATTGGTTTTGACTTATGCAAAATTGTAGCCAAGGCTTCATCCTTTCAGCCAAAATTTTTGAGATGATTTTATATACCACATTACAAAGGCTTATAGGTCTAAAGTGTGAAACGGCTAGGGGTTTCTTGATCTTGGGGATTAATGTGACAAGTGTGTGATTAAGTGCTTTGAGTAGAAAGCCATTTTGAAAAAAACTTGACACAACATTGCATATATCATTTTCTAAAATATGCCAGTACTTTTGAAAGAAAAGAGGGGACATACCATCCAGTCCTGGGGATTTATCAGGATGCATAGAGAAGACAGCTTTGATGATCTCCTGCTTTTCGACTGGCTTGATAATTTCTTTGTTCATAGGCTCAGTGATAGATGTTTGGATTTCTTTGAGGTCTTCATCTAAACCATAAGGAGAAGATGTTGTAAATAGACTGTTGTATGTTGAGATGATCTCGTCAACTATTCCTTCCTCAAAATCACATACTTCCCCTGAGTTCTTGACCAGCATTTCAATTTTGTTTTTCTTCCTCCTCTGTAAAGTACTTGCATGAAAGTATTTTGTGTTTCGATCCCCTTCCTTTAGCCACTGTACCCTTGCCCTTTGCCGCCAGTGATTCTCTTCTTTTTCATAGGCTTTTTTCAGTTTTGTTCCCAGTTCCTTCCATCGAGACTAGTCCCTGTTACCTCCTTGATCTTGCAGCTTTTCCATCTCACTTTTTATGTATTTGATTTCTACTTCAGAGTTAGAGTTCTTCTCTCGATTCCACTTCAGGAGGGCTAGTCTGACATTTTTTTATCTTTTGGTGGATTTTGAACATTCTGGATCCTTCCTCTTTTGTATTCCAAGCTTTTTGGATTACCTCTTCTGTATCTTTCAGCCAAGTCTACTTGCTTTCAAAGAAAAACCGTCTCTTATACTTTTGTTTAGGGGGGGATGAGTCAAGGATTATCATGTTGTGATCAGAGGATTGTTTGATATCGTTGACACTAATGGCATGAAGAAATTGAAGACTCCATTCTGCCGAACAAAAAAACTTGTCTAGCTTCTCTTCCACAAAACCTTCTCCTTCTCTATTATTCGCCCAAGTCCATCCCCTCCCTTTTTGCTTGATTTCCACCATTTTCATACTAGCCACGAACTGTCTGTACCTTTGGAAGCTATTTTCCGGCCTAATTCTACCTCCCATTTTCTCCTCTTGCCTTAGGATGTCGTTGAAACCACCTCCACTGAACCAGTTCTTCCCCCAATACTGCTTTTCTGAGTGCAAAAAGGTTAATTGAACCTGCCTTTCCTTGTCATCTACACTAAGGTAGACAAAAATTCCCCAAAAAGGTTCTGAGAAGTCATCATGTTCGAACTCCAAAGCCCTGCAAAAATCGTATTTTTTCACTTGCTTTACTTTGATGAGAGCACTCCAAAATAGCCATAACCCGCCTCTTAGTCCTTTAGGATCTACAACTGCCCATCTTTCTTGTAGCTTTAGTTTTCTACAAACCGTGTGCACAAAATGTGATTTCCATTTTGTCTCACTGATAAAACAGATATCAGGGTGATGGGACTTTAACCCTTCCTTTAGTTGGGAAATTGTAGAGGGTCCACCCAAATCTCTACAATTCCATAAAATTATCTTTATTGATCAAGTAGGGGCCATTTGAGGCTGGCTTCCTCCACCTTGATGAAATTCACGGGTTCTTGTTTCTTGGCCATTTTCAGTAATCTCTCACTGGTATCCTGCTGAGACTTCTTGAGTATGCTAGATATTGCTCTTTTTCCAATTTTCCTCAATTCTGCTTCTCTTCTGCCCCTATTTTCACTTTTTGTGACTCTTGAAGTTATCCTATCTTGCCTTTTCCATTTTCCATTATCCTTTCCCGAAGTTTTGCTTGTACTAACCTCTGACTTGAAGGATTGTGTATTACTAATACAAGATGGAGGCAACCTTTTGTTTGATTCAATCAAATCTGCTTCTGCTTTGTGATCTTCTGAAGTCATCCCCCATTGCACATGACTAAGATCAATTTCCATGTTGTTTATGCATGTGGCTAGTGGTTCAATCTCCTTGGGTTGCCTACTACAAAGCTCCTGGTTCTGCTCATGAGACTCATTCACTCCAGCAATTTCGAATGGGATCAGACAGTTATCACTCATAGGCTGGAGTTTGTGGTTCGAACCTTGAATATCCTCTGATATCTTGGTGCTGGGTTCAACTTCATTCTGATTGCCAAGAATATACATCGTTGCAAACATTCGCTTTATTTTCAGTTGTAACTCCATTGCGTATGGTTTCAGATTTCTCTTTATTTCTTCTTCAGTCACTTTAAGAGCACTAACATCAGCACAAATCTCTGAATTTCCAACCTCAAGATTTTTCATTTTCTCATCTAGATGAGAAAGTAGGTCACTTTCTTTTCTTCTATCTACGACCTTCTTCAACGTCTCTGTAATTCTAGTAGTTACAAATTCTATTTTTTCTTTTTGAATCCTTCATTTCCTAATTTATCCTGCCTCAACATATCCAACTCAAGAATGTCTTCTTTCTCCTTTTCAAATGCTTCTCTTTCTTTTTTTCTCAGCCCATTCTTTTCACTCCATGATTTGCTTCTCAAAGACTTAGTACTAAATTCTCCAATTTTAAAATCATATCATCTTTCTTATTAATAGAACTATTTCTTATCAAAATTTCTAAACTTTTTTCTTCATCTAGGCCTTGTGGAAGGGATTCAAAAGGGTTCAAATTAAATTAATCAAACTCCAAATCTTTGGATGACTGATTACTTTCTACATAAGTGATCTTAGGATGAAGAGCATCTTGTGGGTTGACAAGAATAGTGCTACTACTACTAGCATCATTCTTTTTCCCACACGATTTGCCAACACTAGACTGCAAGTTAAACTAATCCCTTCAAAAGTATGAATGTTTTCCTTCAACAGTACAGCAAAATCTGTTTCATCATTAAAAACTCTTTCAATATCAAGTAATTTGGATGACAAAATATGTCGCATTGCATCACACTTAGAGTCATAAGGATACACTTGTATTGCAAAATTAACCAATTTTTCTACCCAAAACATAATCAAATCAATCGTTCTATTGAAAATGGAAAATTTTTCAAAAACGTATTTTCCATCAACTACAGAACAACTCTCAATGTAATCAACATAATTTTTCAAAATGTTAGTTACAACATTTCCGTCACCAAATTATATAACCACCACCTAACATTGCGGTTTGAATTGTTTTGGAATTGTAGTTCAGAGCAAGTAGCATATTGCATACCTCTTCATATGCTCTTTCAATCTTCTTGTATATCAATCTCTCCATTTCCTTCTCATCATCGACATTATTTCTAGATACATGATCAATTGGGTCGCCTTATTTTCGTCCCACATCAACTTTGAGGTTGGATTTTTGAAGATTAGATTTTTCTCTTTTCTTTTGTTGTTGTTGCTTCTTGCTCTTACCTTTTTTATTACGAGCCATTTATTGATAATGACCTGCAAAAGGAAAAAAGCAATAAATTCATTAATTTCACCAAAATATATATATATACACACATATGAGAAAAATATTCATCAGGATCATCCTGATAAATCACTTGTCAGGCATCACTCATTTTGTACCATGTCAGCATTTTTTAAAGTTCCACCCTAATAAAAATCACCATACTTACACCATATAATTAAGCATGAAAACCCTTTTAACACTAAATTAAGCATGAAAAAAATAAAATATATATGTTTCAACATCTTTGATCTTATTCTGTGATTAAAATCACATCGTAGAGTTCACTACTCATATTTGAGTTAGGGCTTAATAATTGTAAATTTAATTTTTGTGACCTTTTATTCTTTTAATTCCTGATTTTTGTGAAACAATGTCGTAGGGTTCACTCACATTTGGGTTAGGGTAATTGTAGATTTAATTTTAATAATATTTTGTTCTTTTAATTCTTTATTTTAATGTAACAATGTTGTAGGGTTCACTCGCATCTTGGTTAGAGTTTAATAATTATAGATTTAATTTTAGTGATATTTTATTTTTTTAATTTTGTAGATATTTGAACATTGAATTGATTAAATGCATGAATTGATCAAAATTTGTAGATTTATTTTAGAGATATTTAATGTAGTTTTTAATATGGGTTTTAAATTACTATAGTTAGTCAAATTATAATTAGTTAAAAATAATAATTATCAGTATTAAGGAATTTTGGAGGTTTATTTATCCTTATATATATATATATATATATATATATTTAATCACTTATCTATCAATCAGATAAGTTCTATCACATTAGGATTCAAAATAATTAACCCTCTCTCATATTTTATGCAGATTACACATAATTCGAATTTCCAATTTATGTAAAAGCTATCATACTTTCTATCATTATATATACAGAAAGTATCATATTGTATTAACACACATGGAAAATTCATACAAGAAAAGTATTAACACACATGGAATGCAGAATCTTAATTTGAACATAAAAATAGTAAGAGTTTTTTTAATTTGTCCCATAGTTCAATATTTGAACATATTTGTTCTTGTTTAATTATATTGTTATTTTGTATGATTAGTTATCCACTTTCATCTTAATTATTTCTATTAGTAAGATTTCTTTTTCCTTTTTGCTAAAAAACTTAGAAATATTACATTAAAACTTAAAAATATTTTAACATAAATGTATAAAAGTGGATAACTAATGACATAAATAATGATATTACTGAGAAAAAAAATATATAAAAATATTAAGGGTGTACTTGGTTAAGGGAGAGGAATGTCAATGGAAATGATAATGATAAAAATGAGAAATAAAAATAGGAATACTAATTATGTTAATGGTTCTCAATTGGGGAGGGGGAATGATTATCATTAGCATTAATAGTGGATTTATTATAAATTTTAAAAATTAAAATTGTTAGACTTTCTATTTTGCATTAAATTTTAAATATATCATAAATTATAATATATTTAAATGATATTATAATTATGACAAAAAAAATTTAAGTCAATACATTTCATAACTTGAGAATCATGGTAAATTTTGCATCATTTTTCATTGCAATAATTCTAATAAAAAAATTCCTTAATGTGTCCTACATCTTGTGAAGTGTCTTCAATAAATTGAATTTGTATTTGTAAAGCAGCAAATATAAGGAAGAGTTATCTTTGTGAATTGGGATAATGTACCTCTATTTTGGAGTTATCTGGGTTGATATGAGTAACTCTGTTATTGCTTGAGTGAAAATGAGATATTGTAATTTGTGAGAATAAAAGAGAAAATGAGAAAAAAAATTAAAGAGAAAAGTTAACGCTTTTTATCTATTATATTGAATAGTCACATCCATCCCTCCAAAATAGAGAGGTATGAAGTATTACTCAATATTGATATATGAAAATGCTCTCACAATAATCATTATATTTTACCAAACACCATTTTCTTATTTCACACCATTTCCTCCCCCAAACCCACTAACCAAGCATCCCCTAACATGTGATTAAAAAAAAGAAAAAGAAAAAAGATATAAACATATTAACTTGTGAACAAAAATTAGTACAACAAATTAAGGTGACATAAAAGATTCTATCGTCCAATGAAAATGTAAAAGAATTTCATCTTAAGAGCCACAGAGGGAAAAAACTTTCCCAAAATTTATGACATTTCTTTTTTGCCTCTTTTTGGGTAGATAAATCTATTATTTTTTATAAATATTCAAAATGAAGTAATGCCCATGAAAATTCATCTTTGTAAGTTTTGTCACTAAACTCGCAAAACTTAACTACAAAATTACTTATTAATAGTCAAAATAATATTTAATTCGGGGATAAGACATAAATTTACAAAATAAATGTCAAACAATGAATAATTTAATAGTTTCACAAATTAATCAATGCTTTGCTAATAATTATACAAATTCAGTGCAATCTAATAAATTAAAAAAAAAACAATTTGGCAACCTAGATCATTGTAGAGTAAAATGTATACTCAAATTCATTGGTTGAATAAGAGTATTTTTGTGAGATTAACACTTAAAAAAGAAACTTTAGAGATAGTATGCATGCAATAATGATAAGTTGGGTTTGTACCGACTTATTTACTTTGTTTACTTGAACTTTTGTATGATATTCTAATGAAAATAGTGCTACATGAATGACTCTTGTGTAGAGATGTGCACATGTGCAAATGCTTAAGTGTTGTGAAACAATATGCAATGTGATATGATTTTTGGTATAAAACACACTTGATCATCGCACAACCACTAAGTTTCAAGCACCACTAAAGGGAAGTCCCAGCATACACAACTCACGCAACACACAACTCGCACAACACACAACTCACACGCACATAGGCACAACACAGGCGCCCGCACACACACGCACGCACATACATCGTGCGGGTGCCTAGCACACAAGCACACAACTGTGCGGAGCACACACACACACACAACTGGCACCCGCACAAGCACACAAGCACGCACCCACAAGCATAGGCAGGTGCAAAATTCACACTCGCACACCCGCACTCTCACTCGCACTCTAACTCGCACAATCTCATGCATTCACTTGCACACTTGCACAATTAAACTACTTGCATGAATTTCACCACACCCATGCTCCCACATACACAGCAACTATAGTCACTCAAACACAGCTACTTAAGACCACCACTTATTTGATGAATTGAAGACTTAATGCTTAAGGAAACGCTTTAATCAGATGACCTCACTTTATATACCAACTCATTCTTGCAGACACGTGGAGGAATTCAAGAGCCAAGATGAAGCATTCATCCAACATGATTGAGACAGATCACCCAAGGGAAGGTATAAAAGGCAAGAGAATAGGCTGAAAAAGCATCCGATCGATGAGAGAACAGAGAGAGCCGGATTGGAGATCAGGACTAAGAGAAAATCAGAAAAAGATCAATTAGGGTTACAGAGAGAGAGCACCATAACTGATCCATCTATTCTTCTCTTTGTAATGGCTGAAATTGATCAGGCTTTGTCAAATCTATTTTCAAAGCCGATCAACATGATCTGCTAGACATTTGAGTGTTGCCTTGAGGGATTCATATGTATTGATTTTAACCAGTTTGAGACAATTGATTTGATTAATCTATGTTTGTTATTGTTCTATGCTCCTTTCATGTTTTAATTCAATGGGCTGTCTGAATTTGTTTAAATTCTTTATCTGATCTGTGGTACGCACTGAGATCAATTGAGATCTACCAAAGAAAATTGAATGAAACATGAATTGAATCTGAAACAATTATGTATGAGTCTTAAATTTTGAATGTTCTTGTGATTCCATTTGTGCAGTACCCACTGACAAATGAAGTCGATCCAATAGAAAGGACTTAAGTTACCAGTGTATGAAGATTTGAATTCTTGATTTAGTTAGCTGCCCTACCAAAGGAGATAACTGGGGATTGAGCTGGAGTCTTAATACTGGGTAGGGATCTAGATTTTTGAGTTGTGCCAAGAACTTTTCCTACCAAGGGAAGTTTGAGGAGTAAGTGAAGTGTAATTGTGAAAGCTACCAGGTTAATCGGTTGCACGACACTAACAGATTAGTCCCCTCACACACGTTTACACAAGTCAATGATAACTGGGAAAGATCGGTGCTAAATGATTCTCCCTCAAGGCAACACCATTCTCTTTTGATTGTTCAATTACTTGCGTTTCTTCCATTTACTGTAATTGTTGTTTTGTTCTATCACTTGATTTTACACCGTGACACACCTCTCTCTGTGGGAATAATCCCATTCACCACTACTGCATATTTTTAGTGAACTGGGTTAAATTGGAGAGATACGACACTCGCGTACCAATTTTTGGCGCCGCTGCTGGAGAGAGGCAGAGTGTCAGGAGTTGATTTTGTGATAGTTTTGTTATTTGTCGTGTTTTGTGGTTTTTGTTGAATTTTGGCAATTTTTTGTTAAAACACGTGTGTTATAACTTATGAAAAAATAGAGGTTTTGTTGTTACTTTTCTTATTTGGAAATTGTTGATTCTGTTGATTTTTGGTTATTACATTGTTGAATTTATTCGATTCATTTCTTTTGGTTGATTTTGTTCTATTGATCTATTTGTGTGGGAAGTGTCTTGATTTTTGCAGAAAACTCAGTTTATGCAAACAGGGGCACGTCTTCGTGGAGTAGATCCTGAGTTTGAACTTGATTTGGAACTTTAAAAAATTTTAAGACAGAGAAGAAGAGCTCTAGAAATGGCTGAACAAGGAGAAGAAAGGCCCAGACCTCAACCACCAAGGTTTGGGGATCATTTTGCTGTGAATTTCGAAAGAAGAAACAATCACCAGGAAATAGACGTAGAAAGTTATCAGATACCAACCCAGATTGTTTCCATGATTACACAAGGATAGATATTTCAAGGGTTGAGTAACGATGATCCAAATGAACATTTGGATTGGTTCCTGGGATTGTGTAACACTTTTAAGCTTCAAATAGTCCCACATGATGAAGTGAGGAGAGTCCTTTTCCCATTGTCATTAAAGGGAAAGGCTAAACACTGGTTCAAATCCATTGGAGGATCATCGATAGCCAGTTTTGAGGAATTTGAGAGAAAGTTTCTGGCAAAATATTTCCCCCCTGCCAAGTTGGAAAGGATGAGGCTAGAAATCAGAAGTTTTCAGCAACAGAATGGAGAGACCTTTAAGGAAGCCAGGATAGGTTCAATGATATGTTGAGACAATGCCCAAACAATGATTTGGGAAAAGTGAGGGAATTGAACACATTCTTCAAAGGGTTATCTCCAGAATCGTCATTGATGGTGACAGTGTATGCCAATGGGGCTCTTAAGGATAAAAGTGTACCGAAGTGAGAGAATTATTCGATTCAATAGCTGATGATAAATACCTATTCCCAGAGGCAAGAAAGACAATTGTGAGGAGACAAAGAGGAGTCCTAGACTTGGATGATGAAACATCTTTGGAAGCCAAGATAGAAGCCTTGACAAGACAGGTTCAAACGTTGAAATCAGCCAAAACCACTCAAGTTCTATCATGTGGCCTATGCAAGGGGGAACACCATACTGATGAATGTGAACTTACATAAGAATCTGTCCAATATGATAATAATTATAACAACAGGCAGCAATATGGTGGGTATAGAAATCATAATAGACAAGGAGCTTGGGGGCAAGGCAACCAAAATAGACAGTTCTTCCAAGAAGGAGAGTCAAGTAACAGGGAGCCTAGAAGAACCAATGAAGAAGACATGCTCCACAAGATTTTAGAGAAGATGGAAATGTATGAAAAAAAAACTTCAACGCTGGAAGCGTCTGTGAAAAACGTGGAAATGCAGTTGGGTTAAATGGCCAAGGCTATTCATCAAAGGCCCCAAGGGACTCTTCCTAGTGATACTAAACCTAACCCAAAAGGAAAAGAGATGTGCAATGATATAACCTTGAGAAGTGGGAAGGAACTTAGTGGAAACAAGAGAGATAAGGTGGAAGAGGTTCCTATAGAGGAAGTAACAGAAGAAGCCTATGAGGAAGTTCTTGAGCAAGAGAAACTGGAGAGGCGAGTAGAAGGAGAGAGTGTGAAGGAACCAGAGCCAAAGAGGAAAAGAGGGCCTCCAAGCCCATACATCTACCCAAAGTACGCACCACTACCTCCTTTCCCTTAGAGAGTTTCACCTCCATCCAAGAAGGGAGCTCAATTTACAAGATTTTTTGACATGGCCAAAAATGTGAACATGAATATACCATTGTTGGATTTGGTTACTGTTGTGCCCAGATATGCGAAATTCTTGAAGGACCTAATTGCTAACAAGGAACAAATCCTTCAATGCAAAATACCAATTCCACTCACTGAAGAGAGTCAAGCGTGGATGATCAATGAGTTACCTCCAAAGCTGAAAGATCCTGGGAGTTGTACAATCCCATGCACTATTGGTACTAGGTTTTTCAACAAAGCCTTATGTGATCTTGGAGCAGGGATAAACTTGATGCCCCTCTCTTTTGCTGAGAATGTTGGTCTTGGTGATAAAATCAAACCAGTAGTTGTGCTGCTTCAATTGGCTGAGAGATCCCTTATACAGCCTACAGGGATGGTTGAGGATGTACTGGTAACTGTAGACAAATTTGTGCTTCCAATAGATTTCATCATTCTAGATATGGAGGAGGACCCAGAAGTGCCACTCATTTTTTGGAGACCTTTCTTAGCTACTGGAATGCTCTTATTGGGGTCAAAAGTAAAACCATTACATTCAGAGTGAATGGGGAGCAAGTGGTTTTCAATGTAGACTATGCAATGAAATATCCCAATTCTGTGAAACAATGTTTCTTTGCAAACCCTATGGAAGTTAATCTTCAGTTACTTAAACTTGAGCATAAACGAAAATTCTCTCTTGCATTACTTGAGTCATGTGAGCATGAAAAACATGAAGAATGTGAAAATGTGTTAACTGATGAGGAAAAAGAGAGTGTGCATGAATTGGAAAATTTGATTAAATGTTGTGTGATAGATGAGTCTGTTCTAGAAATGAACTTTGAGAGTGAATTTGATGGAAATATCAAAGATGGTGAATCATGTGAAAATTTGTTAAATGCTGTTATAGATACTAACGAGAATATTGATGTAGTGCCCACCGAGGTGAGGCCTAAGATTTTTGAAAATAGGAATGAGAAGTTAAGGCCTTCAGTTGTGAAGCCACCCAAATTAGAGTTGAAGCCTTTGCCTCCATATCTGAAATATGCATTTTTGGGGGAGAATGAGACTCTCGCAATGGTTATATCATCTAACCTGGAGGCATGGCAAGAGGTGAAATTACTGGAAGTTTTGAAAATGCATAAAGAGGCAATTGGATAGACGATCGCTGATATCAAAGGAATTAGCCCCAGTATTTGTATGCACAAAATATTGTTAGAAGAGGGGACTATTCCTAGAAGAGATAGGCAGAGGAGGTTGAACCCATAGGTGATGAAAGTTGTGAAAAGGAGATTATCAAGCTTTGAGACTTTGGAATGATATTTCCTATATCTGATAGTGAGTGGGTCAGCCCAGTACAATGTGTACCGAAAAAAGGAGGAGTAACTGTGATGGCAAATGAAGCAAATGAGTTGCTAGCCACAAGGATCATAAATGCTTGGAGGGTATGCATGGATTATAGGAAGTTGAACAAAGCCACCAGAAAAGATCACTTTTCTTTGCCATTCCTTGAACAACTTTTGGACAGGATAGCAGGGTTTCTTTTCTATTGCTTCCTGGATGGATATTCCGGATACAACCAATTGCCATTGATCCAAAGGACCAGGAGAAAACCATTTTCACATGTCCCTTTGGAATATATGCCTTCAAGAAAATGCCCTTTGGTCTATGCAATGCACCAGCCACATTTCAACGTTGCATGATGGCCATTTTCCAAGACATGGTGGAAAATATAATAGAAATCTTCATGGATGATTTTTCTGTCTTTGGGATGACATTCAAATGATGCTTGGATAATTTGTCCCTGGTGCTGAAAAGATGTGTAGACACCAACCTAGTTCTGAATTGGGAAAAATGACAGTTCATGATTAATAATGGTGTTGTGCTGGGACACAAAATTTCCAAAGCTGGTCTAGAAGTTGATAGGGCCAAAGTGGAAGTGATTGCCAAACTTCCCGCACCAACCAATGTGAGAGGGGTAAGGAGCTTCATGGGTCATGCTGGCTTTTACAGATAGTTCATCAAAGATTTTTCAAAAATAGCCAAGTCATTGTGTTCACTATTGGAGAAAGATGCTCCATTTGTCTTTGATGAGAAATGTAAAGAAGCATTTGAGATGCTGAGAACAAACAGTAATAGTCACGCCAGTGTGGGGGGAACCCTTTGAAATAATGTGCGATGCGAGTGACTATGCTATGGGAGCTGTATTGGGTCAAAAGAGAGGAAAAGTTTTTCATACCATCTACTATGCGAGTAAGCTGTTGAATGGAGCACAACCGAGAAAAAAATGTTGGCTGTGGTGTTCGCATTTGATAAGTTCAGAGCCTACTTGTTGGGATCAAAGGTGATAGTCCATACAGACCATGTAGTACTAAAGTATCTCATGTCAAAGAAAAAGGCCAAGCCCATACTCATTCGTTGGGTTCTTCTACTACAAGAGTTTGATGTGGAGATCAAAGACAGAAAAGGATGTGAAAATGTGGTAGCAGACCACTTGTCGAGGTTGGAATTCGGAGTATTGAATGAAGATCAACTGCAACTGTGGATTAAGGAGAACTTTCCAAATGAGCAAATTTTTAGGATCCACACTCAAGTCTTACCATGGTTTTCTAATATAGCTAATTTTGTGGTTGCGGGGCAAATACCACAACACTTCTCCAGTGAGCAAAGAAAGAGACTAAGGCATGATGCTGGATACTATTTTTGGGAGAGTGGAAGTTTGTACAAAAGGTGTAGTGATCAAATCATCAGGAGGTGTATACAAGACGAAGAGAAGGAAGAGATTTTGAGAGCTTGTCATGAATCACCCTTTGGGGGACATTTTGGAGGAACTAGGACGGGATACAAAATTCTTCAAACTGGATTTTATTGGCCACATATTTTCAAAGACTCCAAGCTATGGGTGAGCTAATGTGAGAGGTGCCAACAAATTGGAAACATATCCTGCAGGGATGAGATGCCTCTGAACAATGTGCTCGAGATAGATCTATTTGACGTATGGGGACTGGATTTTATGGGACCATTTTCACGATCATGTGGGAATGAATACATACTGGTGGCTGTGGACTATGTGTCCAAGTGGGTAAAAGCTGCAGCTATGCCCCATAGTGACAGTAGGAGTGTGCTGAGATTTCTCAAAAAGAACATTTTCAACAGATTTGGAACTCCTAGAGCCCCATCGTCAGTGATGGAGACAGTCATTTTTGCAACAAGGTTTTCAAAGCTCTATTTTCAAAATATGGGGTACAACACAAGGTTTCCACAGCCTACCACTCTCAAACAAATGGACAGGCAGAGGTGACCAACCGAGAGATTAAGAGAATTTTGGAAAAAGTGGTAAACCCCGGAAGGAATGATTGGGCACTCAAATTAGATAATGCATTATGGGCTTACAGAACCGCCTACAAGACTCCGATTGGAGCTTTTCCCTTTAGACTGGTATTTGGGAAAGAGTGTCATCTCTTAGTTGAATTGGAGCACAAAGCATACAGGGCAGTACAAAAGTTAAATATGGACTTAAATTTGGCTCAGGAAGCAAGGATGATGATGCTCAATAAATTGGATGAATTCAGATGGAATTCCTATATCAATGCTAGTCTTTATAAAGAGCGCACCAAAAGATGGCATGATGCCAAAATCACGGTAAATGACTTCAAGGTGGGACAACAAATGCTTGTGTATGATTCCAGATTAAGACTTTTTTCGGGAAAACTAAAATATAGATGGGTTGGACCCTTCATTGTCACGAAAGTCTTTCCTTATGTGGTTATTGAAGTACAGAGTGAGTCCTCAGGAATATGTTGGACTGTTAATGGGCACAGAGCAAAAGTGTTCAAGTCTGCTGCGGAAGAAAAGGGACAAGCTCAGTTCTTTGAGGGACCACCTCCTTGATCGCAAGACTTCATGTCTGGCTGAAGACAATAAACCAAGCGCTGTGTTGAGAGGCAACCCAATCATTTTATTTCATGTCTTTGTTTGTAGTTTTCCTTTTGTAATTTTAATAGTCCAATAAATGATAACTCTCACCCTTTTCTTGTCTCAACATGTGTAAGAAGGCTGACGAGAACAAGAGGGAAGTTGCAACAACTGGAGTGGAGATTCACACGAACTGAGCACAAATCATTCCAAGAAATTGGTAAGCTTTATCCTGAAGTCACGAGCCATAAGAGGTAAGCATGCTGAGAATATTCTCTGCACTAACACAGACAATAGTAAAATCTGAATTCTTACACCAAGTACAGATATAGAATATTTGATTCTTCTGAATATCCATACTTTGAGCTTTAACTGTACTTGATGATGTAAACGAAACTTGAGCTGAAAAATTTCTCTGAGCTTGCAGTGAAGAATCACATCATTCAAATATGAGGTACAGCTGTAACACAACATGTCAATCACTCACAACTGCTGTAACCGAGAGAACAAAGAAAGGAAATGCAAAATACATTATTTGATTTGGTGAAGAAGAAATGAACAATGCATGACATGATTCTGTGAAATTGTTGTAAAGATAAATGCCACCAATTCGGTCCCACCAATTCTATTTGGTAGTGCAATTGATTTGAAATGGCCAATACTGCACAAAAGTTGGACTAGACTACACATAATTTTGTAGCCTTGCAAATTTGTCATCTTGCACTTTGTCTTCTAGTAGGTTCACATGCCATTTGTTTTCTAGCCTTTATATGGCCGATTCTCGCATGAAATGTTCTCTATAAATACCATGCCATGCATAAACAATTGTATGCATTGCTTGAGTATTAGGAATCAATAAATTTTAACCAGTGCATGCAATTTGGGAACTCGGCCAAGAGGAGAATCAAAAAGTAGAAGTCAAATTTTTGGACTAAGGGCTGTGCAAGCAATCCTCTTAATCCAACATTTCATTTGTGTAATCTTCAATCAAGTAAGCTTTCTTTCCTTACATGTTCATGAAGTTGAATTACACCACATGGCCGATTGGTGTGCCACTGGATATTGTCAAGTTGTGGTGCTTCAATTAAGGGAGTTTTTGAGTTGAATTGCCATGAGTAAAATCTGAACACAACGATTTATGTTGTCCTTGTCCTTCCAATTCATGCTTAAGGAATTCTTGCCTCTGTGAAAGTATGATTGTTACACTTGCAAAATACAATTGTGAAGCATAGTTCTTTAGTTGGAGGTGTGGTCAAATAGATGCATGATGCCATGATTTCTTTGTGTAAGTCTTTGATGAAATTGCATAACATGAGAAAAGCCCATGCATTATGGTTGTTTATCATTGTATGCGTGGATAGTGTGATGAACATGTATGATAAATATAACCTGCCATGCTCCCGTTCTTATGCAATCACATTGAATGTATTCCTGGCATGAAGTGCCATATTATTCACCAATGTTGTTCTTGTCTTGTGAATGTGTATACTGAGAACCAAGTGCGGAGGAAAAACTGGGATAAGAGCTTGAAGTATACTCATCTGAATGAGCCAACGATTGTAGTCAACACTAATATATGAATTTGAACTGTGCAGGTATATGGCATACAGCCACAGTGATTATGCCATGTTTTTCCAAGAATCCTCAAACAGTTCAGATTCTTCCAAATCAGAAGAAGACTACACCCCAGAAACTCCCCCACGCTCTTTCAACGACAAGGCTGAAAGACAGTTCGAGAGATCTATCTACCGCTATGTCATGGTGGAACGAAAGTTTGAAGCCCCTGCTCATATCTTTGAAGAAGGCATTCGCTTTTACCACTGGGAACCTCTGACGCTCGCTCCAGACATGTCTAATGTAGAAATGCCAGGGAATTTTACGCCAATTCTAATGCAAGTGCATCTGGCAATAACACGAATGTTTTCCTAAGAGGCATAAACTTGGTGATGACTGGTCACAACATCAACATGCACTATTCACTACCCGACTACCCAGATGATGAATTCAGCCAGTTGGCAAAGGCGGAGAATGTGGATTTCTTGATCGAATCCGTAGGACTTCCCGGTGCTACATGGGTACGGAATGCAAAGTATGAAGCAATCTATGTGCCAACAAGCGATTTAACTGCTGAAGCAAGGATGTGGTTGCTCTTCATCAATTCCAGTCTCATGCCTACCATACAAGCAACCAAAACAAGGTAAAGAATCCTCCTCATCTATGCTATAAAACATAGAATAACCATTGACGTGGGACACATAATCTTGTGGCATATTAATCGCGCACAAAATTCGAGTTCACTCCCATGTTTTTCCATGTTTTGATATCGAAAATGGAAAATAAGCAAACGATCACAATGGCTCCGACGGAGTATTGCCGACAATCTTTGGGAGTCATGGGAAGACCTCAATGGCAAAGCTATCTCGAAACCTGACAGGTATGTCGCGTACTTGCAATTTTAACCCTAAACTACTAATGTAGTAGTAGTGAGAGGGATCGTATCCTCAGGGAAGGTAGTGGCTCAAGAATTTGAAGTATTACTCAGGACTGTTGCAGAAATGTGTAGTATCAACTCAGTAAAAGTAAACTAAAAAAAAGAACTCAAAACTCAAAACAGAAGAGAAATTTGCAAGATCAACAGATAGAGACAACAGAAATTGAAACAGGTGTCCTAGAGTTCATTAATCAGACTTCTGTGAATCAGATATGATTGCTATGCAATTAACCTTGTGTAATTCTAATTAAGAGGAGACGGTTGTTGCCTAGGAGACTAGTAAACACTTAGCATGACGACCACAGTGTTTTCTATATTCCATAACATTTCACTTTTCCCATGTCGAGGCCTAAGCAAAATGGATTCAAACCGCAACATCTCAACTTCATGTTTCTAGCTATTAATCGTGCAATTTTTTCAAGTATCCTATGGCGAGGCCTAACTTGAGTGTCTTCGGTTAAGCTAGCTTCACAAAGTCATCCTTCACCTAATTCTTAGGACTCAACGATCTCCGATTAGCATGTCGACCACATCTCAAACCGTGTACAAGGTAAAACAGGCAAAGAAACTCCATAATCATACATCATATCCATTATTCATGCAATTTCCACTGTGAATGATGATTCAAACCTTGAACTGGCCTGGTGACCTCAAGCAAAGTATAATTCAACAAAACACAAGTGAAATTGCTATAATACTTCTTAGATTTCAACAATTAAAACACGTATGAACTATTCCATAGAGATTAGGTCAATTGCATAGCTTTTCACGGTTCAAATTCACAGTTATCCGATCAAAACCCTAGGACATCACTGATCTAGCCTAGCATCTTCATTTCAAATTCGCGATCAAAATTTCTCAACATAAAGCAATTCATCATCAATAATTGAAAGGATTTTACCAAGTAACTCGCTTCGTAGTCTTCAAATCTCAATTGAATTGCACCGTTCGGTTCAAATTTATCAATCGGAATTGAAATCGAAGATCAATCGGAATAAATGGAGTTTTCTAGAGAGAGAAAATTATGAAAGATAGTTATGAAAGATAGTTATGAAATCTCTAAAAATCAAAAGATGGTTATGAAATCTAGAATATTCGCCCTCCCCCCAAAAATAGTTAACTAACCCTTTATATATAGAGGTTACAAGAATCGTAAACAGTACGCAAACGTAAAATAACTAAAGAATTACAAATTTGCCACTGCTCAATATTCCAGTCCAACAATCAACATAAAATGCAAGTCCGAAGTAGAAAAAACTCAAGCCACCTCCAGCGCCTTCGAACCAACATCTCTGCGCCTTCATCACAGTTCCAGCGCCTTCAAACTTGCCAAGAGTGCGCCTCCAATTTAGTCCAAAGTCTTTGAGTGCACCACCTCATTCACGCCTTTACTTCGTATGCTCTTCACACTTCCAAGCTTTCAGTCTGGACATCCCTTTTTGTACTCAGCAATCTCACGCCTTTGAGCATAACACCAGCACGCCTTCTACACTTTCTGCACAATAACAAATGATCCAATACTTAGTCGTTTTTTTCATTTGTCAAAATCAAAACATCTAAGCAAATATGTGGGCGCGAGACCTCGCCATGTGTTGTGTATGTGGGCGAGACCTCGCGGCGAGGTCTCGCCGTGAGTGATGGTTGTGGGCGAAACCTCGCGGCGAGGTCTCGCCGTGTAATGTGTGCGTGGGCGAGACCTCGCGGCGAGGTCTCGCCACTTATGTGCAAGTCTGAGAATTTAGGTGTAGTGCAAACGTGAAGTGAAGTGTGTGTGGAGTGAAGTGAATATGAAGTGTTTGTGAGATGTGAGTGAAAAAATGTTGTGTTGTGGACTATCTTTCAACTGAATGCAAGTAAAGTGTGCTATTGATATGATGAAAATGAGTGAAGTAAATGAAATGGTGAAGAAATAAAATGGTGAAGTGAAAAAATGATGCAATGGTGAAGTGAAGAATGACATCTAACTGTGTGTGTCCAATATGTTGTGAAAGACAAACAAAATGCATCCCTCACAAAATATGTTTCAACAAGTTATGTGAGTGAGGAATGCATGTGATGAAAGTACTAATGACTTGTGAAATGAGATGTGTAAAAAATCTAAATGAGATATTGAACATGAAAGAAAAACAAATGAAGTATGCTTAAAGAATGAAAGTATGCTTGAAGAGTGAGAATGAGAAGCGATGACATTGAGCGTGAGTGTTGAGTGAAATGTGTGTGAGTGGCGAGGTGAGTGAAGTGCAGTGAGTGTGTGCGACGAAGTGACCTCGCCGCACAAGCTTGTGCGGCGAGGTGTGCGTGTGTTGCATCGCATGAGGTGTGTGCGTGTTGCATGCGACGAGGTGATCTTATCGGATGAGGTGTGTGTGACTTCGCCGCACGCTCATGCGGCGAAGTGTGGGTAGTGCGCGAGAGTGTAGTGCGGTGAGTGCATGAGTGTGCTTGTGAGAGCTTGTGGTGAGTGCAAGTGTGAGAGCATCCATTTAGCTGTGTTCATTTCAGCACAAGGCTCTATTTCCATGCCAAATACATGTGCTTTAGCTCCTGAATTAGACCTGCTGGTAAACATAGAAGTTTTAGATCTATCTCTTGGATTTCCATTGGATCAATAATCACCGAAATTAGAGGTCTGTAGATCAAGTTATTGTCATTCTACCGAACTGTGGCAAGAAGATCTAACCCTAAAGAACCCTAATCCAAGCATAACAAAGAAGTCTTCATTTCTCATGGTTACCTACAGAATTTAGAGCAAGTGAAAACATGACAATTGAAGTACACACAGAAATCTTCCCATAGCATCCAAGATCTTCTCATTCGGATTAGAATTGAAAGAGTTATACACAAAACAAATTGCATATCCAAGCTGCCAAAAACCCTAATTTAACCGAATAAAACCTTTAAGTTCCTTCATTTCCAACCTAGACACACATCACTTCATTTACCATCATTTTTACCCTTTTTGCACCATTTAAACATTACTAACTAGCACACCACATATATGCATAAAACAACATAAATCACCACACATTTGCATCAAACACAAGACAAAAGCTAAGATATTTAGCCCAAAATAGTTGGTATAAAACCAACTCATCAAATTCCCCTACACTTGAGCTTTTGCTTGTCCTCAAGCAGACTCACACTTCATGACCACTTAATACTAGACTTCGCTCCTCTGTCCAAATTGTTCTCCTTTGAGTTCATCAACACAGATTTTTTTTTCATGCATAAAACTCATAACAAGTCCTTAACTCCAAACCATCAAAATTCAGCACAAATTATCAATCGAGGCACGATGAATAAAGACCAAAATGTCATGCGTGCAAGTGTGTGCTAAGGAATACTGGTCCATCCATTCTTAATGCATGCATTACCTCTTTTGTTCCAAAACATCTCTTTGCATAAACAATCACTATGTCCACACACAAAAACTCAAAATCACACAAGATCAATGGTCGTACATTGGTGCTTTTCTTAATTGATTTCAGATTTCATTTGCTTTTGCACTTTGGTGCTTTTGCTTATTACACACATTGGTGTGCTTGCCTGGCTCTTTTGGCTTCTTTTTTCCCTTTAGCTGCCTGGGATTTATGGCTATTTTTTCCCAATTATGCTTGCTAAGGGTATTTCGGCTTTTCATTCCTAATTGCCAAAGGCTTTTTCTCCATATCCTTTCTTGTGTGACTAAAAGTTCCTGGATGTCTTTAAAGGACTATATATGCTAGAGCATCCAAAACAACAGAGTAATGCATAACAACAAGAACAAATTGAATCCATTTTCCTCTTATATCCAAGAACATGCTGCATGGCATATATATCTTACTTTAACATGATGCCTTGATTAACAAAATATACCGATTTCATCAAGATTGGAAACAAGGAAAACAAAACCATTTTCGCATGCAATACAAAAGTAAAGATAGATGAACTTTAAATTTTGGACATAGCTAACAAAGGAGCAAAATCATAGTACAAAGTGTTCTACATTCCATTGCCCTCACTGTCACCACACCTCTTTTCATTTCATTTCACATTTTACACTTTATTAGCACACTCACACTCCTAAAACTCAAAAGAGCTAACCAACCAAAACAGCAACACTCAACACTTCACACATTCCATAGACAGTCACATTTTGCCACAGATCAACTACACAAAACTTGTGTTCTTAACATCACTTATTCACAAAAAATTTCAAAATTTCCACCAAAAAATTTTAAACTTACACAACAATGAAAGACACAACATATAACGGGAAATAATATGCAAACACTCAAATTTAACACAACAAAACTAGAAAATAGCATTCTTTGCATCACATAGCACAAAAAACTTCATGCACGAAAGAAAATAAGCATAAAAAGTGCAAAAAACACAAACCAAAGCAAACATTCCCTCCCCCACACTTAAAACTTACATTGTCCTCAATGTAAAGTAAAGATAGGTTTAGGAGCTCCCTGGTATGTCATGAATTCCAATGTTTGCTTGGTGGGATGTCTTGGTCCATCCTTCTCTTACGCATGAAAACACAATTCCTACACAAAGTGAAACAAAGCTTATTAGAAATTACTCACTCAAGAAAACATAAAGATTACCAAAATGTTATATTAAAGATAAGAGAAAAGAAGTAGTAATGGGTTTTGTAAGTCTCCAGCTAGACTATCCTCCTCAAGCCTTTCCCTTCACAATTCAGAGTATCCATCCCTGCAAAATTCGGAATAACCATCTCTATACCATAAAGAAGAAATCTCATAAGCACTCTTCTTCCTTCTGTAAGGCAATTGAGGAGTATCTTCAAGAAGTTGTTGAAGCTCATACATAAGGGGCACAACATCTATGAATTTCACTTTAAACCACTGAAGCTCCCCTACTGGAGGTACCTCCTGGAATTCTTCTATCATTGGAAGCACATCATCTACCTCTTCCACCACACTTACCATTTTGGTCCTGCAAGACTCAACCAAGAAGTGTGTATCCATGGTCTCTACAACTCCATCAGTAAGTTCAAAAATTGATGTATCAATAAAGCAATTTTCCATCATGTTAGCAATGTCATTCAAAATTCGCACATCTTCCTTATCTAAACTAACATGGGAAATTTTTGGAGTCTGTACTATCTTATCAACACAAGAATCATTACCATTAGTTAACAATGGGATGTCATTTAGCACTTCTCCTGAGTCACCAGTAAGATCCCTAGATTCAATTACTGTTTCAAGAGTTGGTGACTCAACAATAGTTTCAATCATCATTTTGACATTTCATTAACAAGTTCAACATGATCTTCATGCATCAAATCACAATGCTCCTCAAGGTGCAACTCTATGCAACTTATCAGGTCATCAAGGAAAGTTGCATCCAGAGAATGACTATTAATATCATCAACTATAGCCTGGCACTTGGTACCATTTACCAAATTCTTAACACATGCTTCTTCTAAGTTCTGTTCTACCAACACTTCATATGGCATTTCAAAGATTGACACATCCAAATAACAACATTCAACTATGTTTGCAATCTCAGATAAAATCATGCAATCTTCCTTATCTAACTCTACATGTTCAATTTCTTCATCACAGACATTCAACTCATCAATGCAAATGCAATCATGTTTGGCACCTTCCTTAACAACATTCTTGTTCCAAGCTATAGCCTTAATTGCACAACAAGATTCCACATGCAAGGATCGTTTCGTAGCATATTGTTAATGCGAAATGTTACCGTTTTGCTTCTTACTCCAATCAGAGCATCACCCGTAGCAAGAAATGGCCTTCCAAAAATGATAGGCACCTCAGAGTCCTCTTCCATGTCTAGCACAATGAAGTTAACTGGCACTGTGAATTTATCTATCATCACGAGTACATCCTCCACCATACCTGTGGGCTTCACCAGAGATCTATCCGCAAGTTGTAAGGTCACAGCTACAGGTCGAATCCTCCCGCTCAACCCCACATTAATAGCAATGGAGAGAGGCATCAAGTTCACTCCAGCTCCAAGATCACAGAGTGCCTTTTCGAAATATCTTGTGCCGATCTTGCAAGGTATAGTGCAGCTACCAGGGTCTTTCAATTTGGGAGGAAGATTATTTACCACCGAAGCTTGCTTACACTCGTCGAGCACCATGGAAGCATCAAGCTGAAAAATTTGCTCTTTATTGGATATTAAGTCTTTGAGGTATTTCGCATACTTCGGCACAGCAATCACCAAATCCAGCAAAGGCAAACTCACATTAACTTCCTTTACCACCTTCGCAAAGCGATCAAACTGTGGTCCTTTCTTTGATGGTGGCTTCTTCCTTTCTGGTACTCAGAATAGTTGTAAGGACTAGGTGGTCCTCTAATCTTCTTTGGCAACTCCTTCCCTTCTTTGCCTTCCTTATTTCGCACTTTCTCATCCTTTCCAATTGTAATGGTCTCATGTGCACAATTTTTATCCACTGCACTTCCTGCTTCCTTTTCAAGTGTGATGGCATCCTTTGCATAATCCTTCTCAAGATCCACAACCACTTCATCCTCAACTTCACTTGCATCATCTCCAGTAATGGTGGCTTTTTGCACTTGCTTTCCACTCCTCAACGTAATGGCATTACAAGCCACCTTGTTCTTGGGATTTGGAACAGTATCGCTAGGAAGAGATCCGCTGAGTCTTTGATGCACTGCATTGGCTAGTTGCCCTAACTGCATTTCAATATTTTTGAGTGTGGCATCATGATGTCTTGCTGTTGTCTCCAAAGCAACAAATCTCTCCTTATTTTTATCCATCCTTTCTATAAGACGATGGAGCATATCTTCCACCGATGGCTTTCTTTGCTCTGAGGTACTAGCTTGATGATCAAAACCAGGAGGTGCGTTTGTTGATCTTCTTTGGTCATTTCCTTGATAATATTGCCCTCCTTGATTTTGTTGTTGTTGTCCCCAATTGCCTTGTCCACCATTATAAGGTCTATTTCCACCAGAATAATTTCCACCATATTGAGGTTTGTTACTGTAATTACTCACATATTGTAAAGACTCGGTTGTGATAGAACACTCATCAGTATGATGTTCACCTTTGCACAGACCACAAGAAAGAACTGGAGCCTTTGTTTGAGTAGCCTTCAGTGTTTGGACTTGTTTAGCCAGTGCCTCAACCTTGGCACTCAAAGATGTTTCCTCATCAAGATCCAGCACTCCTCTCTGCCTTCTATTATGAGGTTTCCGAGTCTCAGGAAAAAGTTATTCATCTTCAGTAATTTGGTTGAATAATTCTCGAACCTCTGGAACACTCTTATCCTTTAATACACCATTAGCACAAGCTTTTACCATCATAGAAGACTCAGGTGTGAGGCCTTTGAAAAACGTATTCAATTCTCTGATTTCACCAAGATCATGGTTGGGACATTGACGGATTAGGTCATTGAAACGCTCCCATGCTTCTCTGAATGATTCACCATCTTGCTGTTGAAAATTCATGATCTCCATTCTCCTCTTCTCGAGCTTAGCTGGTGGAAAATATTTCGCCAAGAATTTCTTCTGAAGTTCCTCAAAAGAAACCGTTGCATCTGCTCCTCCAATGGTCTTAAACCAATGCTTTGCTTTACCTCTCAAGGAAAGAGGAAAAAGGATTCTGTGCACTTCACTTCTCTCCACTCTTGGAAGTTTGAACGTACTACACAAGCCTAAGAACCAGTCCAGATGATCATTAGGGTCTTCATTGTCTAATCCTTGGAAAAATTGGCCTTGTGTAATCATTGATACAATCTGAGTGGGGATGTGGTAGCTTTCAACGTCAATATCATGCTGTCTAAATCCATTGTCAAAATTCACAGCATAATGATCACCAAAACGAGGTGCTCGTACTCCTTGGGCAACCATGTCTCTTTGCTTGGCTTGAACTCTCAAGGTTTTAGCCAATTCTAGGTCCAATCCAAACTCAGGATCTCCAAATGATCGTAACCTGGGCATACAATAACACGAAGAGTGAAGTATAACCGAATGAAACAGAACACAAAAGCAAAACTTCAAATGTAAACAACAACCGAAGAACAAAAATCACAAACAACAACAAAAATAATGAACAGAATAGAATGAACCGAGTACACAAAACAAATCAACACAACACAAAATGAAACGGTGAAATTCAAGGAACACTTAATCAAATCCTAGAAACCGTGCCTTCCCCGGCAACGGCACCAAAAATTGACAGGTATGTCGAGTACTTGCAATTTTAACCCTAAACTACTAATGTAGTAGTAGTGAGAGGGATCGTATCCTCAGGGAAGGTAGTGGCTCAAGAATTTGAAGTATTACTCAGGACTGTTGCAGAAACGTGTAATATCAACTTAGTAAAAGTAAACTAAAAAAAAGAACTCAAAACTCAAAACAGAAGAGAAATTTGCAAGATCAACAGATAGAGACAACAGAAATTGAAACAGATGTCCTAGAGTTTATTAATCAGACTTCTGTGAATCAGATATGATTGCTATGCAATTGACCTTGTGTAATTCTAATTAAGAGGAGACGGTTGTTGCCTAGGAGACTAGTAAACACTTAGCATGACGACCACAGTGTTTTCTATATTCCTTAACATTTCAATTTTCCCATGTCGAGGCCTAAGCAAAATGGATTCAAACCGCAACATCTCAACTTTATGTTTCTAGCTATTAATCGTGTAATTTTTTCAAGTATCCTATGGCGAGGCCTAACTTGAGTGTCTTCGGTTAAGCTAGCTTCACAAAGTCATCCTTCACCTAATTCTTAGGACTCAACGATCTCCGATTAGCATGTCGACCACATCTCGGACCGTGTACAAGGTAAAACAGGCAAAGAAACTCCATAATCATACATCATATCCATTATTCATGCAATTTCCACTGTGAATGATGATTCAAACCTTGAACTGGCATGGCGACCTCAAGCAAAGTATAATTCAACCAAACACAAGTGAAATTGCTATAATACTTCTTAGATTTCAACAATTAAAACACGTATGAACTATTCCCTAGAGATTAGGTCAATTGCATAGCTTTTCACGGTTCAAATTCACAGTTATCCGATCAAAACCTTAGGACATCACTGATCTAGCCTAGCATCTTCATTTCAAATTCGCGATCAAAATTTCTCAACATAAAGCAATTCATCATCGATAATTGAAAGGATTTTACTGAGTAACTCGCTTCGTAGTCTTCAAATCTCAATTGAATTGCACCGTTCGGTTCAAATTTATCAATCGGAATTGAAATCGAAGATCAATCGGAATAAATGGGGTTTTCTAGAGAGAGAAAATTATGAAAGATAGTTTCCCGCTCTAAAAACCAAAAGATGGTTATGAAATCTAGAATATTCGTCCCCCCCCCAAAAATAGTTAACTAACCCTCTATATATAGAGGTTACAAGAATCGTAAACAGTACGCAAACATAAAATAACTAAGGAATTACAAATATGCCACTGCTCAATATTCCAGTCCAACAATCAACATAAAATGCAAGTCCGAAGTAGAAAAAACTCAAACCACCTCCAGCACCTTCGAACCAACATCTCTGCTCCTTCATCACAGTTCCAGCACCTTCCAGCTTGCCAAGAGCGCGCCTCCAATTTAGTCCAAAGTCCTTGAGTGCACCGCCTCATTCACGCCTTTACTTCGTATGCTGTTCACGCTTCCAAGCTTCTAGTCTGGACATACCTTTTTGTACTCAGCAATCTCACGCCTTTGAGCATAACAGCAGCACGCCTTCTACACTTTCTGCACAATAAAAACTGATCCAATACTTAGTCGTTTTTTCATTTGTCAAAATCAAAACTTCCAAGCAAATATGTCGGCGAGGTTTCGCGGCGAGACCTCGCCATGTGTTGCGTGTGTGGGCGAGACCTCGCGGCGAGGTCTCGCCGTGAGTGATGGTTGTGGGCGAGACCTCGTGGCGAGGTCTCGCCGTGTAATGTGTGCGTGGGCGAGACCTCGCGGCGAGGTCTCGCCACTTATGTGCAAGTGTGAGAATTTAGGTGTAGTGCAAACGTGTTTGTGAGATGTGAGTGAAAAAAATATTGTGTTGTGGACTATCTTTCAACTGAATGTAAGTAAAGTGTGCTATTGATATGATGAAAATGAGTGAAGTGAATGAAATGGTGAAGAAATAAAATGGTGAAGTGAAAAAATGATGCAATGGTGAAGTGAAGAATGACATCTAACTATGTGTGTCCAATATGTTGTGAAAGACAAACAAAATGCATTCCTCACAAAATATGTTTCAACTAGTTATGTGAGTGAGGAATGCATGTGATGAAAGTACCAATGACTTATGAAATGAGATGTGTAAAAAATCTAAATGAGATATTGAACATGAAAGCAAAACAAATGAAGTATGCTTAAAGAATGAAAGTATGCTTGAAGAGTGAGAATGAGAAGCGATGACATTGAGCGTGAGTGTTAAGTGAAATGTGTGTGAGTGGCGAGGTGAGTGAAGTGCAGTGAGTGTGTGCGACGAAGCAACCTCGCCGCACAAGCTTGTGCAGCGAGGTGTGCGTGTGTTTCATCGCATGAGGTGTGTGCGTGTTGCATGCGACGAGGTGAGTGCATGAGTGTGCGTGTGAGAGCTTGTGGTGAGTGCAAGTGTGAGAGCATCCATTTAGCTAAGTGTTCATTTCAGCACAAGACGCTATTTCCATGCCAAATACATGTGCTTTAGCTCCTGAATTAGACCTGCGGTAAACATAGAAATTCTAGATCTATCTCTTGGCTTTCCATTGGATCAATAATCACTGAAATTAGAGGTCTGTAGCTCAAGTTATTGTCATTCTACCGAACTGTGGCAAGAAGATCTAACCCTAAAGAACCCTAATCCAAGCATAACAAAGAAGTCTTCATTTCTCATGGTTTCCTACAGAATTTGGAGAAAGTGAAAACATGACAATTGAAGAACACACAGAAATCTTCCCATAGCATCCAAGATCTTCTCATTCGGATTAGAATTGAAAGAGTTATACACAAAACAAATTGCACATCCAAGCTGCCAAAAACCCTAATTTAACCGAATAAAGCCCTTTAAGTTCCTTCATTTCCAACCTAGACACACATCACTTCATTTACCATCATTTTTACCCTTTTTGCACCATTTAAACATTACTAACTAGCACACCACATATATGCATAAAACAACATAAATCACCACACATTTGCATCAAACATAAGACAAAAGCTAAGAGATTTAGCTCGAAATAGTTGGTATAAAACCAACTCATCAAAATCAAGCGCAAGGAAAGGCTTCACCGCGAGGCATAAAACAGAGCAGTCTCTTTCACTTTTCCTCACAATGGGGACCATTGCAATTTTCAAGTATAGAGGGGAGAGACGTGCAAAAGAGAGATGCTTTGGGGGTGTTATGAGTAATAATGTTATGCTTGTTTGCTATGGTTTGTGCTGTTTGAAGTGTATGATGTAGTTTGATAGGCCTAGTGCCTTTGCCTTGCCAATTTTATGTTGTTGTGTTGTTATGTGTTGAGGGATTGGAGGTGGTGTGTTATTATATTAGTATCATTTAGGAGGTGTGTTTTGTGTTGTTGTGTTGGGAAGAAAAACAAGGCAGTGACTAGCACTAGCCTTGTGGAGTAGTGCTTTAAATTATTCAGTTGCGATAAATGTGAAATTGGTTGTTGTGATTGTGCGAACATTGTCTCTATCTATTAGCCCACTAGCGCTTTCAATATCATCATCGAATCTATTCCAACAATCGTTACTTAACTGATTTCATGCATGCAAATTTTTTCCAGTTTACAGCATTTTGCATTTGATACATGCGAGTTACTGACTAAAGTGCGATGTTAAAGTAAGATAGAAACGCCAACCATCTGTTTAACATAGGAGAGAACTTATGAATTCTTGCCTTGTATGTGCATTCTACTTGTAAACACTTGTTCTTGTATTTTGAGTATATAGTCTATTAAAGACACACATAAACATGAAATGCTTTGAGGAAAGATGGAACAAAAGAGAAAAAGCTAGTGGCAATTCAAAGGGACAAAAAGAGCCATAAAACCCTGGCAACTAAGCACCAATGTGCAACATAAGTATCAGAGCAAAATCGTGCACCAACGTGCATTAAAAAGGGGACAACCCCAAATCAGCATATAATGAAAAATCTTCCTCTTACCTTTGGTGTGAAGTGTTTGTGTGTGTGGACAAAAGGATTGTAGTGCAAGAATCACTGTATGAGTATTTGCTTGAGTATTTTGTATAGACAAGACTAAGGGACATGAGGAACTCTCACACACACATCACGTTGGGCGGTTTGGTCTTTATTCACTGCACCTTAGTTGATAACGAGCATGATTTGAATGAACTATGAACTCATACCAATAAAACATTCCTGTATGCGAAAATTCTTTCTGGAATAAAGGATGTGGATGTTAAAAATGTTAACTGTGTGGTGGATAGAGATATTGTGAGTACTTTACTTTGCTTGGGACTAGCAAAGGTTTAAGTGTGTGGGTTGATAAGTCGGGTTTGTACCGACTTATTTACTTTGTTTATTTGAACTTTTGTATGATATTCTAATGAAAATGGTGCTGCATGAATGACTCTTGCGTAGAGATGTGCACATGTGCAAATGTTAAGTGTTGTGAAACAATATGCAAAGTGATATGATTTTGGTATAAAACACACTTGATCATCGCACAACCACTAGGTTTCAAGCACCACTAAAGGGAAGTCCCAGCATACACAACTCACGCAACACACAACTCGCACAACACACAACTCATATGCACATAGGCAGGCACCCGCACACACACGCATGCACACAACTGTGCAGGCAGCGCCCACACAAGCACACACGCACACACACCATGCGGGCGCTTAGGCGCCCGCACCCACAAGCATAGACGGGCGCACTTGCACCCACCACACATTCACACTCGCACACCCGCACTCTCACTCGCACAATCTCATGCATTCACTTGCACACTTGCACAATTAAACTACTTGCATGAATTTCACCACACCCATGCTCCCGCATACACAGCAACTATAGTCACTCAAACACAGCTACTTAAGAGCACCACCTGTTTGATGAATTGAAGACTTCATGCTTAAGGAAACGCTTTAATCAGATGACCTCACTTTATGTACCAACTCATTCTTGCAGACACGTAGAGGAATTCAAGAGCCAAGATGAAGCATTCATCCAACATGATTGAGACAGATCACCCAAGGGAAGGTATAAAAGGTAAGAGAATAGGCTGAAAAATCATCCGATCGAGGAGAGAACACAGAGAGCCGAATTGGAGATCGGGACTTAGAGAAAATCAGAAAAAGATCAATTAGGGTTACAGAAAGAGAGCACCATAGTTGATCCATCTATTCTTCTCTTTGTAATGGCTGAAATTGATCAGGCTTTATCAAATCCATTCTCAAAGCCGATCAACATGATCGGCTAGACATTTGAGTGTTGCCTTGAGGGATTCATATGTATTGATTTTAACCAGTTTGAGACAATTGATTTGATTAATCTGTGTTTGTTATTGTTCTATGCTCCTTTCATATTTTAATTCAATGGGTTATCTGAATTTGTTTAAATTCTTTATCTGATATGCGGTATCCACTGAGATCAATTGAGATCTACCAAAGGAAATTAAATGAACGTGAATTGAATCTGAAACAATTGTGTATGAGTCTTAAGATTTGAATGTTCTTGTGATTCCATTTGTGCGGTACCCACTGACAAATGAAGTCGATCCAATAGAAAGGACTTAAGTTACCCGTGTATGAAGATTTGAATTCTTGATTTAGTTAGCTGCCTTGCCAAGGGAGATAACTCGGGATTGAGCTAGAGTCTTAATACCGGGTAGGGATCTGGGTTTTTGAGCTGTGCCAAGAACTTGCCCTACCAAGGGAAGTTTGAAGAGTAAGTGAAGTATAATTATGAGAGCCACTAGGTTAATCGGTTGCACGACACTAGCAGATTAGTCCCCTCACACACGTTTACACAAGTCAATGATAACTGAGAAAGATCGGTGCTAAATGATTCTCCCTCAAGGTAACACCATTCTCTTTTGATTGTTCAATTACTTGCGTTTCTTCCATTTACTGTAATTGTTGTTTTGTTCTATCACTTTTTTTTGGAAGAAGGTCCTCTCTCGAGGTGGGGCGCTACTCCATTTATATTAGTTAATCGGTTGGTGAAAATTCACCTTACAAAATATAATCTATTGATCACTAGTCCATTAAGAGCTTAATGGACTTTTGATCAAAGGGCAGTAGTTAGAACAGGGAATATTCCCTTTACAAAATTATGTCTAAGCAAAAGTTTATCTGCCAGCAAGCAAAAGAATGGAGAGTTTCTCCATTGGGAATATATGCGGATTCCTACTACTGGTATGTAGACCCAGGTATTTACAAAACATTCTTCTTGATCTACCATATGTAAAGGGTAAGGATGATCAGCTTCTTGTTTCAATTGTTTTGTTCTATCACTTGATTTTACACCGTGACACACCTGTCTCTGTGGAAACGATCCCATTCACTACTACTACATATTTTTAGTAAACTGGGTTAAATTGGAGAGCTACGACACTCGCGTACCAAATAATAACATGAGTTTTGCACACAAAATAGAAAATTTAACACTAAAATGTAGAATCTTAATTGAATTGTAAAGATTGGATGATGAGTTAAAATAACAAAAGAAAGTAAAATAATCACCTAATTAATTAAAGATTTGAATTAAAAAGAGAGATTAATTGACCGATGTGAGTAGTACAATTTGAGTAGTATTGTGTTTTACTGTTTGGTGAAAAGATCGATGAAAATGATTTCTGTGTGATGAAAAAAATATGAAGAGGGTTGAAAATGAGTGAGTAGGTAGAAAAAGTGTCTTATATATTGTGTAATTAATGAGAGAGATTCAATATAAATTATCTTTTTGGTTGAAAAAGAAATGAAAGAAATTTTACACTTGGCAAATAATTAATAACCTACTTTTTCTTCCTTTCTTTTTTTAAAACAAATTAAAGAAAAAAAATGTAAAAATGCACTACACAATTTTTTGAAAAATATTTTTCATCACTCGCATTTAAAATGACACACTAAATTGGTTGTTTTTATCTAGTTTTGTCTACTTTTTAATAAAAACATACTTGTGTTATAGTCAAATGACGGAATACACGTGTACATTTTTTTTATTAAAAAGTTAGATGGAATTATATCAAAAAATAAATTTGATGCAATATTTTAATGTGAGTTGGGAAATAACATCATTTTAAAGGTAAGTGATGAAAAAAAGTTTTTTCAATAAATATGAAAAACAATTTTTGTAATTTTCTCTGGATGAAAATATTAATTAATTAATGCATGCGTAACATTGGGGAATTTTATATTTTTGAATAGTACTTGACTAAAATTCATTGCGTCACATGATTGATGATATATACAAGACATGGAAAGACATTTCCGTAGAAATAAAAAAATTGATGTGTTAACAATTATAAATTAAAAAAAGGCAGGGAAAATTTTCAATAAGGGCAATGGAACTTACTAAATTAATAAAGAGGATGTAACTTTTGTTAGATTATTAATAAGGGCATAGATATGTTTTGTACCAAACAATCATAGAAATATCAAGAAAAATAATTATTTAATAACAAGATTGGTTAGGTAATTAATTTTAAAGCTATTACTTATATATTTATCAAAAATTAAATATTTATCATTTATTTCGTATGACCCTCACACATTTCAATATTTTTAAGTTTTGATGATTTCTTAATTGTAAGTGACAAAAAATAATTTAAAATTTTTACTATTTTTCATGTTATAATATAACATTAGTATGTATGAAACGAAGTATTTAAAAAAAATTAAAAACTAATAGAGCATGTATGTGATGAAACATACATAAATTATACCATTTTATTTGTATACATAATTTTTTGGTTACTGAAGTATGAAAATAAGTATTTATAATTTCATTATTAAATATTTAGCATTTTAAACTTTTTAAAATTTGAAATTTGAGACTAGACATCTCAACAAAATACTTAAGTGCTTCTAAAATTAATTAAATATTAAAGAAAAATTTTGAAATTAAATGATACTACAATACTTATGTTTAATATCAAAATTTCAAAAATTCAATAAATTTAAATGTTAAATATCTAATTTTATTGTTTCATTACATAACCTCTCTTTTAGTTTCTCAATTAAAAAAAATCTTTTTATATTAAATTTATAAATAATATATAATTAAGCAATCAAGACTTATTAACGTTAAATTTTTAGGTTAATATTGAATGAGCAATATGTATTGATTTTTTTATAAATATGTAAGCTTTAAAATTTAATACTTTGTAATTTTTATAGAAAAAAATTATTTAAGAAATAGATAACTGTTTAGTAGGAAACTTTCCATTGCCCTTATTAATAATTTGTCAAAAGTCACACCCTCTTTATTAATTTGATAAGTTCCACTGCCCTTATTAAAAAATTTTCCAAAAAGGTATAATCCTACAAGAGGTTAAATTTTATTTTCTTTCTATCCTTTTTTTTATATATATTTGAAGGTTCGTGTCTATGAGTGTTAAATGTCAAAATATGCATGTAACAATGACTTGGTGATCAAAGGTTGAAAACTAACCCTGGTACCTAGCTTAGATCGGTACTGTGAGAGTAGTATCTATCTGAGTGCACATCCCGCGATTTACATCCTCAGGGTGGCTAGGGTACGGTTGCCTTGGGGCCCAATATAGTACAGCGTAAGTTAGGATTTGGTCATAAAAAAAGGGTTAATTACATTTACCACCCTCAAGGTTTGGTGAAAATACCAAACGAATCCTGTGGTTTCAGAAAATTAAGTTCATTCCCCTGCTGTTAAAGTTGACTAAAAAAAATTGATGAAAAGACCAAAATGTTATAACTTCTTTTGTTAAAAAAACAACAAAAATATATAAGTAAATATAAAATGACAATAAATACTTTTTTCATTTTTTAATTCTTTGTTATAAATTATTAATTTCATATTCTTTATTACAAATGGGTTTATTAAATTAATCAAGCTTTAATCAAGAATTTTTTTTATATAAATTTTAAATTTTTGGCAGAAATAAATTATTTTTGGAGAATAAAATAGTTAGTTTGATTAATTAAGAAAGAAGATTTTTCTTTTCGAATTTTTTTTATGTAAAAAAAATTCTTTTATTTTATTTTAATATTTAACATATGTATTTAGTTAACTATAATCTAAAATAATATAATTATATAGATAAAGTTTTAAGGGCATATTAGGCAGTACACAAATATTTTTTTGAGGGAGGGGTTGATTTGTTAAATGTTTGCTCAGTCAAGGGGGTGGTCATAATTTTTTGAAACTACAGGGTTCGTTTGGTACTTTCATCAAACCTAAGGGATGGTAAATGTAATTAAACCAAAAAAAAAATCAATCCCAGTGTGAACACTTGGATCATGAATTGACTTCAAAATAAATATCCTTAATTAAATGCATTCCCTTTGCCTTTTGTCTGAGTTGTCTACTCATTTCATTTTGCATTCATTAATTTATTATGGCATTCATTTCATTTTTAATGACTTTCTTTTTATACACAACTATATTAAACAAATTCCATTGATAAAGTGTAACACGGTTAACTGGAAACTTATTGGAATAAGAGAAGGCGTATAAACATTTATATAATTTTAGAAAATCTAAAACTAAATTAGAAACAATATTAAAAAGAATTAAGAAAATTAAATGGTTTCAAAGTGGTTTACAAATGAATTTTATAAAAAATGGCACACAACATGCGGATAAACCCTATGAATGTCGTAAATCTCATCAAGCGTTTTAAAATATTACAATAACGATTTTGACTTCGAATAAGAAAATTAACAACACTATTTAGGTTTTTTCCCTCTTAAAATGATTCTACGTAATGTTTTGAAAATTAGATCTGAGTACGAATCATGTGAGTTAAGGGGTCGATAGGGGTCATTGGGTCAACTTGGTCGAATCGGTCGAAAAAATTGGATGGCATCATTATAAGGTCATAAAAAAAATTTAAATTATAAATATATTACCAGTTAAAAAATTCTTATATTCAACTACAAATGTTTAATAAATCACAACTAAACTACATAATATTAATAACATTCAACTAAATCATTTAAATATTATACATTATTTAATATCAAATATAATACTTGTAAAATGAAAGCCAAAAAATATAAAATGTCTAAAAAAATTTGGAAGTGTTTTTTTATTTGGACTTTTATTCTATCAATAATAAATCACATATCTATTACTTATTTGTTTGTTTGTCTTGAATAAGTTTGGAAAGAGATAAAGGAATAAAGTTATATTCACAAAAAAAAATATCAATAAACCCATATATATTGGATCCAACATTGGACCCAACATAAAAAAAATAAAAGATAAAATTTATGAATTAGAATAAATAATAGACGGTATTGTTAATGGACCAAAGTTTCAAACTAATACAAAGGCCCCAACCTCAAAGTCAATATTATTGGGCTAAACTAATACAAAAGCCCGAAATACCGAGTTATTAAAAAAAACCGAGTTTATCACTCAAACCCAATATTCTACCGATTTTTTTTAGATAAAATCAGACCGGATCAAGAATTGCTCTCCCGTGTATAACCTAAAGAATTTGTTATGAATTGAGTTCACATTTGGTGACCTATGAGGCCAAAATATCTCCAAATCAAAATATTTATTATTTATTATATTTATTGTGTCTCAATAAAAAAAGTTTAGCTTAAAAAATCTTCCTTTTTTTTTGGTAAGTTGGAGGCCAAAGCCACTAACACATCCGTACGTTTCTACATTGAGCAATACCTATTAGGCTATTACAGCAGCATAAAGAAGAGGTTTCACCTCATTTGGTGGATCAGGGAGTAAAGTCAACCCCAAATTCATATTTAGACTATTCTTAGACAACATATCCGCACAAGAATTCCCTTCTCTCCAAAAATGGTTGATTGTGCAGTCCCAATCTCTTCTCAAAAAATCTCTTATTTGAATAATTAAATTAAATTGGGAGAATTCTGGTGGAGCATTGATGATCATATTCAAACTGACTTGTGAGTCTGTTTCCACCTCTAACTTTCTTATACCAAGATCCCACGCTATTTTAACCCCTTGCCATATTGCCCAGAGTTCAGCAGTTAAACTATCGCTATGTCCAATATTCATACAAAAGCCAAATAACCATTCCCCTTGATCTGTTCGAAGAAGACCTCCACATCCAGCTAACCCTGGATTACCTATTGCTGACCCATCAGTATTGAGCTTTATCCAACCTACTTTTGGAAAAATCCAATTTAGCATTCTTAGATCCTCTTGTGGTTTTGGGGTAGAAATAGAGCTCAAAATATGTAGAGCTTCTTCAGTCTTCTTTGTAATTTGTTTCACATGCACAGCTGTAGGCATAGTGCTACCTTCATGAATAAACTCGTTGTGCCAATGCCAAATATGTTGGATTGCCATTCTGAACAAAGTATTCCACTCAAGCTGTTTTGACTTTCCAATATCATGTGATTATGACCAATCAAGCCATGTCTTTAGCCCCGATGAACAAAAATTCTGCCACTCAAAATCATGAACAAAATGTTGCCATATAAGTAAAGCCCAGGTGCAGTCTCGAACAGCGTGGATTGCGGTTTCTGGATAAGAGCCACAGATTGGACACATATCATTTTCTCTGATATGCATCTTGCATTGTAAAGCTGCTGTCATATGTCTTTCATGCCGCAGTAACCAAAGAGTGACATTGCATCTATTTAGTACTTTACTATTCCATAAATGTTTCCGATTTCTGCATCCAAAGAATTTAAACCCATAGTCAAAAGTTGATTATATGTAGATTTAATTGAGAACTCACCTGAATGTGAAAAACTCCAACGAATTGTGTCTGGATTTGTAGGTTGGTCAACAATTGCAAGGCTGCGTAATTTCAACAAAATCGAATTTGGTAACATATTAGTCAAATCTCCCCAATCCCAATCTCCATTACACCAATAAGAAATTACTTTACGTTCCAAATGGTCTTCAGGAATGACAAAATCCATATGATTAAGAGGAAAATCTTCGACCCAATTGTCTAGCCAAAAATCAATTATTCTTCCGTTGCCTAAGCGCCATTTGAGTCCATTATCAACAAACTCCTTACTATCACAAATGCTTCTCTAAATAAAAGATGTATTAGATTTATCATTTTTTTTCCTTTTGATAATACTTGTTATAAAGTAGATGCTTCCATGGAGAACTATCAACTTTTAGCAAATTCCATCCTAATTTTGCTAGAGCTACCTTATTTATTAATGACAATCTTCTAATGCCAAGACCTCCTCTTATTAGAACAAACGGTTTGCCAAGAAACATTATGTACCCTTTTTCTATGATCAGTTTCCCCCCATAAAAATTTTCGATTACGCTGTTCAATTTCATCTGAAACTCCTATCGGAATTTTTGCAGTTTGCATAAAGTAAAAAGGAATAGTTGAAGTAACTGACTATACAAGAGTAATTCTAGCAGCGAGGGAAAGTGTATTACTTTTCCAATAAGAAAGTTTTTTTTTCACCTTATCAACCAAGAAACGATAAGTATCTTTAGTAACTCTTTTGTGTAATATTGGAACCCCTAAGTATCTACCCAAGTCCAAAGTAAGTGGAATACCTGTAGTCCTGCTTAGTTGCCTAGCGATTGGACTGGATATATTAGGAGAAACAAATAATTTAGATTTCTGGAGATTAATTTTCTGACCAGATAGTTGACAAAACAAATTCAATGCTGATTTCATAACTTCTGCCTGTTGAGAAGATGCCTCACCAAACAAAATTAGATCGTCAGCAAAAAATAAATGTGAAACTTCAGGTCCTCCTCTGGCATATTTGATAGGCTTCCAAATACCATCCTGTACAACCTGTTCAATATATAAGCCAAGTCTTTCCATGCAAAAAACAAACAAATAAGGTGATAGTGGATCTCCCTGTCTCAACCCCCTTTGTGGGTAAATGATTTCAGATTTAACACCATTCCACAAAACTTGCATATGACAAGAAGTCACACAATTCATAATTAAATTAATCCAATTACATGGAAAATTCATCATTTGTAATGTATCTTTTAAAAAATTCCAAGACAGTCTATCATAAGCTTTTTCCAAATCAATTTTTACTATAACTCCACCTTTTTTACCTTTCTTACCTCGGAGAGAATGAACTACTTCTTGAAGTATAATGACATTATCTGTGGTTTGGCGGCCTGGTATGAAGCTGCTTGAAATGGCGATATAAGTCTCCTCAAAAAGGGTCTAATCCTTTGTACAATAACTTTAGTTATAATTTTCAATACCACATTACACAAAGAGATTGGACGAAATTGAGAAAAATTCTCCGGATGATTGACTTTAAGGATCAAAGATATAAGAGTTCCATTAACACCCTCCGGCAAAGATCCTTCTAAGAAAGCCTTCTGAACTAGTTGAAAAAAATTGCCGGTGCCGTGATATCTCAAAATTTTTGATAGAAAAAAGGTTGTATCCCATCAGGTCCTGGTGCTTTAAAAGGCTTCATATTGAAAACAGCTTTCTGAATCTCACATATATTGATTGGTGTCCTCAAACTCTGTATTTCTGACCTTGAGATTTGGATACTGGGGAGATGATGTCCTGAGTCACGAGCAACTTGTAATGAGCATTCCTCTGTGTAAAGATTTTTAAAGAACTCCATCGCCATATCTTGAATAGCCAATTGATCATTTGTCCAACTACCATCAGGCAGCTTCAAAGAGGTAATTCTTTGCTTGCGTCGTCTAATAATGGTAGAAGTATGAAAATAATGAGTGTTCTTATCATCAAAACTGATCCAATTTGCTCGCGATTTTTGAAACCACAAAATCTCCTCCTGTTCTAAAATTGTATTATATTCCTTAATCAATTGACTCTCTAATTTTTCTAAATATTTTGAGCTCGACATACCAAGTGCCTTTTGAATACCATTCAGTCTAGCAAAACATCTCATTTTTCTCATAAAAATGTTCCCAAAGACATATTTATTCCATACATTTACATCATTCGTAAACCGTTGAATAGTATCACTGATGTTATCGTAATGATTCTAATTTTTCTTCACAAATTCCTCAAACCCTGGATGTGTCAACCAAGCAGCTTCCATGCGAAAGGGTCGGAGATTCGGAGAAGGTACATTATATCCATTTAAATCAATGAGAATGGGATAGAGATCAGATGTCGTACGAGGTAGATGTGTCACAGTATATTCCTCAAAAAGATGCCTCCATTTCAAATTACAAAGAGTACGATCAAGTCGTTCTTTGATATTAGCTCTTCCCAATCGTTTATTAGTCCAAGTATAGGCAGGTCCTTTGAACCCCAAGTCAATCAATTTACAATGATCTAGACAATCAAATAGTTTAACTGCTCTTACTTGGCTTACTCTGCATCCTCTCTTTTTTTCTTCAAAAGTAAGGACATCATTAAAATCGCCACTTAACAACCATGGAATGTCAGCAACATCACCAATTGATTTCAAATAATTCCATAAGCTTTGTCTCATGTTGAAAGAAGGACTGGCATAAACAAGTGTAAATAACCAAGCCTGTTCATTTGGTTCTGTTATAACACTTGTAATAGATTGAAAGTTTGAAGTAATCACTTCCAAATTCACAACTTCCTCTTTCCAGAACAACCATAAAGCACTAGCAAAACCGTCACCTTCAACTACCTCTACTCTTGAGAAATTCATAGTTCTAGCAAGGTCCCTAGCTTTAAAACCACTTACTCTAGTTTTAACAAGTGCCAAAATTGAAGGTTGGTACTATTCACAATTTCTGAAAGATTTCTGCGAAATGGTGCATTTGAGACACCCCTACCATTCCAAATTATTAGTTTTATAATAAAAATCTATATAAAAGCAGGAGGAAAAAGCCTATGAAGGCTTCCGTATGCCTTGGGGTGAATCCCCAGAATCCATACAATCTATAACAGTTAACATTGTAGAATTAACCATAGAAACATGAGCTTCAGATTCCACTTCCATATTCGATGTTGATTCTAAAGGTATTAAAGGGGGTTTATGTTGTGGTTCTTTTTGGGACATATACCAAAAGTATAGTCATTACATACCTCGGTTGTGCCTGGAGCGTTCTGAATGGATGACAATCCTGAAGTGAGTTGTGATGGTCCTTCAGGAATTATAACAGGATTTAAAGCAGTCTTGGAGATTACTTTTCTTTGCCCCGATTGAGTCAAAGTTGGAATTTGCACGGAAGAATTCTTTCGGGACCATTGGATCCGTGAGCTAAGATGATTTTTCTTTCCAGCCTCCCTGGATTTTTTGACAGAGAAAGAGTTGCCCTCTAATGGACTGGGAATGGCTTTGATTTGATTTTAATGTTATTCAAGACTTGACCACTTGTTTTGGATTGCTCTAGATTTTCTGCATCTACAGCTTCAATAGTAAGGGAACTAAACCTTGAGCCATTTATCTGCTTACCTGAATGTTGAGTTCCAAATACAGTAGTAGAATTGCTTTTTCTTGCAGTCATATTTTTCTTGGGATCCTGTGACCCAACACTCTCCAAATTTGCTTTAGAGATATGTCTCCTAGATATAGAAATAAGCCCATCATTGTCCGTTGCATTGTTGATCTTTGTTGTTGTAGTGTTGGAATTTTTCTGAATATTTCTTCTGTAAGATGGCTGCACTATCATCCATGGTCCAAAAGGAGATTTATCAGGATTGTCATGTAAACCAGAGAATGGTGAGTCATTCTTATCTACATTTTTTCCAGAATTTTTATCCATACATACTACATCACCCCCATTATGAGCGACTGCCTCATCTGAGGATTTCATACAATTTTCTTGTTGATGTCCGTAAGCTCCGCATCCGAAGCAGATGGAGTGAAGGCCTTCATATTCAATTGGTTGAATATGGTAACAAATCCATACAAAAGGAATTAATGGCTTATGAGGTTCAATTTCAACACATATATGAGCAAATTTTCCCCTTGTGACATCCGCCGTTAACTTGTCTACCTTAACTGCTGTACCAATCTTGTTACAACACTTGAGCAGTGTATTCTCAGAGAAATATTCTACAGGTAAATTTGGTAGACGTAGCCATACCAAGGTTGAATCAATCACTTCTTCAGAGGGCCTAAAATTCGGTCTCCATTTACGTACTATAAGATAATGCCCAGAAATCATCCAAGGGCCTTCTTGAAGAATTGATTCATAATCCTTTTTACTTCTAAATCGGACTAAAAAATAGTTCATACTTAAATCAATCAGTTCAAAAGGATAAGTGGGTGCCCACAATTCATTAAGTTTAGATGTTAAAAACTTGTATGAAACATTCTTACCTAATACCTTGAGAGTAAGAGCTCTTCTCCATAGCTTCCAGAGAGCCATTTTTTCCTCTATAGATAAATCAACTTTTGTCCATTGAGAAATCTTTGGTTCCAAATCAGGAGTGGCATGTGTCCCTGCTGTAATTCTTAAATCTAACAGATCATTCTCGATATCACCATCATCTCCCATATAAATATGAGGCAAATTATCAACTGAAGAGACTGCATCCTTAAATGATAATCCCTTGGAACTTGATCCCCATTGGCCCCTATTTGGTTCAGGAATTGGAATTGCGTGTGAAGACCTAGTTAGATTATCTTCATGAGGGGCGCCTCCATTTATTGGATTTGGAATTGGGTCTCCTTCCCAAGGTCTTTTGAATTTCTTTGTGCTGCGAGCAAGATTATCTATCTCTTCAATTGATGGAAAAGCAACACGAGTTGGTATTGCCATGGATTATCCGGTAATAACTCCCTTTAACGACTAGTTTTTCTCCGATAATGGCTAGTTTTTCAAAACCGAGAGAAAAGCGAATCGTAATATTCCAATTCTAGCTTTAAAAAAATATCTTCAAATCAAGATATTTCTTGCTTTTCTAATAACAATAATCAATATTTAATGATTATTGATATTTAATATTTAATGACTATGAATAAATAAGCTGGACCACCTCTTCAACAAATGTACTTTTTTTTAGTTGAATGAATGAAAACAGGAAGGACTTGGTTGAATTGGAGTTATTAATCACAGTTGCAAAATGTAATGAATGCAATAATAAATTCTATATGAATTGGTGAAAATAAAAGACAACTCACAAAGGCAAATTAAGGGAATGCATTTAAAGCAATTCATTATTCACACCGAGATTGATTTTTGTGTGGACATGCATATTTAATTAATATTTTCAACTGAACTTTGCAATTTAATAATGCTAGGAAAAAAAACTCAATTAAAATTTCTATTAAGTAACTACATGAATTTCAGTCACGTCTTCTTGTAGCTGCTAAAGTATATCCATCGCAACAGATTAATAGCAGAATGTCTTGCATAAAAATTTCTTCGTGAGAAAAAAAAAAAGAAAGAAAATAGAATTCAAGCTCTTGTAAGATTAATTATATACAACTTTTGTTAATTTTAGAATTTTTAGCACATCAAATTTGTTGTTTCTACGGATAATGTCATCCATATATCTTGTATAAAGAAACACAGTGTATGGCATAATGAAAATTTAGTCGAGTGTTTTATTCAAAATGGAAATTTACAAAAATCATTCTTCACAATTTTTTGAAAGAAGTTTTTCACCACTTATATTTAAAAAGATATAACTAATTTTGTTAATCACATTAAAAACAAAATACACCAAATTCACTCTTTTATCTAGTTTCGTCTAACTTTTTAGAAAACATGCATGCTCATCATCTGACTATTAGACGTGTATATTTTTTATTAAACAAAGTAGAAAGAATTAAATAAAAATTCCAACTTAATGCGCGTTTTTAATGCGAATGACTAAATTATTTCATTTCAAATGTGAGTGATAAAGAAATTATTTAGAAAATTATGAAAAACATTTTCTTTGTACGTTTTCCTATTCAAAAAATATTAATTCCCAAAGGTTGCACATACGTAAATATTTTATTTTATAAAAAAGAAAGAAAGAAAGAAAAAGTAGTTTATCATTTGCTGAGTGTAAAGGTTGTCAATCCCAATATTAATTTCATTTCCCTTTTTAACTAAAAAACGAAATATTGTATGCTATTATTAATTTCGTTTCCTTCTTACTCTTCATTTTCATTACACACACAACATATAACCCACGTTTTAAAAACTGGACCGACCGATTGGATAGGAGATCAGTCCATGATTTGGTTCGATTTTTTTTTTAGAAAATCGAATTTGATCAAAACTGGTCAAATTCAGTCAAAACTGAAGTTTGACTGGTTTCACTTTTTTTTTGGCCTAATTTCATGAAGACATTGGGATGTGGCCTTAAACTTTTGGGTTGTCTTTGAATTTGCTTTCATTTTTTGGGACTTTAAATTTTTGTCCAATAATACTACAAATGTATGAGCCTATCGTGTTTAAAAATTTTAAATAAACTTTTTCTTAACGAACCTAAATTAAAAAAAAAATAGATATGTGGTTTATTGTTATTTTGACTCATTTGTTGATAGAATAAATATTCAAATAAAATAAAACTCCAAAAATTTTGAGAAATTTTGTAATTTTTTTGGTTCATTTTAGAATTATTATGTTTGATATTAAATAATGTCTAATATTTGCATGAGTTAATGTTATTTATATATTTTATTTTTGATTTAATAAATATTTATAATTGGGTATAAGGATTTTTTAAATTATTAATATATTTATGATTTAAATTTATTTATATCATCTGATTTTTCATTTGATCCGACTGGTCTGACCTAATAACCCAGTACCTTGTTTGGTTGGTACTCCGGTGTGATTTTCAAAATATTGTATATAGCGAAACACTCACATCACATCGCTGAATCTCTTTATAATTCAAGTTTCTAGATAATACTTTTACTTTCTTTGGTTATTTTAGTTGATAATCAATATGCACATTCAATTCACTATTACGGGGAAAGAAAAGATTGCAATCACTACTACAAAATGGCGAATTTAATCCTCCCTTTTTAGAGCGGTTAAACATAATCCGCTGTAATTTATAAAAACGTGGCATTATCATAATATTAAACAAGAAGGAGAACAACTTACTATTTACACCGATTTTCTTATAACCGGTGTAAATAGTACACTATTTACACCGGTTTTTGTTAACCGGTGTAAATAACAAGTGTTAAAATAGACTTGAAGTTAGAAGCAAATTCACTATTTTCTCAACTAGCAATCTCATTCTACATACCACACTCTGTCTCTCACACACTATTTTCCTCTCATTCCTAAAGATCCCAGCTTTTTTCCTCTATGGTCTCCACACTTACGTTCATCCGGATGATGTCACTACCAACAACTCTTCACGTACTGGTGGTGTTAAAGCTGCAATTCGTAGGCCAGGTGCGATTGACTACGAACCCAAACCCAGAAAGAAATCCAAAGAAAAATTTGAATTCGATGAGACTAAAGCTCAATAACGCTCACTTGGAAACAAGGGTTTATTTCAAACAGTTTGGCGGTGTTTTCAATTCCACTGTTGTAGCTCTTTCTTCTTTGTTGCTTCACAAATTTTTGAGGGTAGATGAGGATTTTGGTATTTTGAAAAATGGGTCTGCGATTCCGATTCTATTGGGAGTTGTTGGAGTGTGTAGATTATTGGCTTGGAACTGATCAAATTCAATGTAATCTGTTCATGCTTTCCTGTGGATGGTTTGCGAGAACGCTTCTTTACGTTAATTACTTGTTTACTGTATTCACTTCCACGCTTTGGATTAGCCCATTTGCTGTGCTCCTCGTTGACAAGAGAATTGGTGGAACAAAAGTGCCTCATTCAGCTGGTAGGAACGGATATTCAGAGGAGTTGGTGCACATTTAACCGGTGTAAAAGAAACTTTTTACACCGGGTTTATAAACCCAGTGTAACAAAGACTTGTTACACCGGTTTATAAAATCGGTGTAATAAATTTGTACCTTTTACCCTGCCTGCATATACACCGGTTTATTTTTAAAAAAATCTGTATAAATAATAAGATTTAACCGGTGTAAAATCCCCGTTTTGTACTAGTGAATCTAGAAAAGAAAAAAAAAAGGTCAGAAATGAAAAAAAATAAATGAGTTGTTGGAGAGAATATGCAACAACTCAATTGACTCTTATAGGAAAGAGAAGATTAGAGAGAATATTGAGTTACGACAAAGAAAAGATAGCAACCTAGGAAAGAAAAAAAATTCACAATCTGTGTGAAAGAAGAAAAATATCCACATCTGAAACAAGAATATCCACAGTAAAGAACAAAACCCACAAAAAATCAATAAGAGTCATAAGAACAATAAATATCAAAACCCAAATTTTCAAAATCCAAATTGTAAAAGTATGAAAAATTAAAAAATTACATCAAATCTTACTACATAATAAACAAAGATCCTGGTGACGTTTGGTAAGGTGTAATAGAGGTAGTTAATGGGAATAGCGGAAATATCATCGTCAAGTTCACCAAGAAAAGGTTATCAAGAATATAAAACAACTTCTCATACCTAAAAATAATTTTTAAGTCAGAAAATCAATCCATTAATTTGAACGATTGATATATTGTCAAACAATATATTATGTAGATTCATATTTTAGATCAATCAATAAAAAATAAAAATAAAAATATTTTATATTTTTACAAAAACAAAACTAAAACCAAAATAAATATGGACTTAAATTTTTTTTGCTTTTGCTCTCACTATTTTATTCAAATCAATATCCCTTAAATGATTCGAGAATTTTCACAAATTCTTTGTAGCTATAATCTCATTTTAATTATTTTTAACCTTGAGGTAGCTTAACAAGTAGGTAACAATTACCAATTATAATAAATCATAACCCTTACATAGTTAGGCCATCAACTTTTGATACACATATCTCATATGTTCCCTAACTTTTTGCCTAAGAGACATTTTGATATTGAGATAGCTCAACAAGTCAAAAGTCTTTGTTAAATCAAACTCATTATTTAGAGATCTCATCTCATATCATAAACATATTTAAAGTAAAACTTTGAGGTAACTCAACAAGTTGCTCGAATAAAAATTGTATAAACTATAATAATGGAGGGTTATTTACCAAAATATTACTTTAAAACAAGAAATTAAAAAAATGTTGTGATTTTTATTATTCTTCCAGAACTATGGAAGTCGCACTTTGAGATTGCAACTTCTAAAGTTGCAGTTTGAAATTGCGATTTCTTTGCTTTATTATTTTTTTTTAAATTCAATTAAAATACAAATAAATGATATCTTGGCTTTTATTTTTTAAAAATTTAATTCAAACACAAATGGATGATTTCTTTATTTTATTATTATTTTAAATTCAATTAAAACAAATGGATGATTTTTTTTTTGTTTTATTAATTTTTTTAAACTCAATTAAGACAAAAATTGTTAATTTATTTTTTTAAATAATTTTTTAAAATTCAGTTAAAACACAAATTGATGATGATTTATTTGAACTATAAATTTTTAATTGTTGTATGAAATTTGTTTTTTTTTCTACACAAAGATATTAATTTTGTAATTTAATCATATTTGTATCTTTGCAAGAAGAAGTGTCACTTCCAAATTTATTACTTTATTTAGAAAAACAAACAATTGAAACAACTATATTAAAATATTTACTACTTAATTATATTTTATTTTTGCAACGAAACATATATTTGTCTACATAATAAAGATATAAATTTATAATTATATTATATCCATATATTTCCATAATTATTGCAAAATGAATACATAAGATTTTAAAAAAAACAATACCTTTCGTGCATAGTAAGAGGATTATTACATTTCTTATTAGTAGCATTGATTTTTGTGAATTTTGTTAAATATGTACTACTTACCTAATTTCTTTCCAACTTTGTAGGAATCGTTTTCTTTTAAATATCTAGTACTTAAAATATAAACAGATGTGTCTTTCTTAGAAGACAAAGTCAAAAGGTTCTAAATTTGAGATTAGATTTAACAAAAAAGGCATCTAAATCAATTTTTTAAAGAAAAAAAATTAACTAGCCTATTTGTGGAAGGATAATATAATTGACATTATTTCTTTAATTTGTTTTTCTTTTAGCAATATCTTCGTAAATAACCCATATTCATTGTGTATCAATATTAAATCGTTAACATTTTAATATAGCATTTTCATAGATTTTTTTAAAGGAAGTCGTCAACATTTTAATAATAAAAATTATTGTTCAAATGTCAATTTATTTTTTAATTGAGTTTAAAAAATTAATCAAATAAAGAAGTCACATTTTAGGATTGAGACTTCTAAAGTTACAGTTTGAGATTGCGACTTCCTTATTTTTGGAAGATTAATAAAAGTAGCAATATTTCTTTAATTTTGATTTTTTTAGCATTATTCATGTAAATAACCCAGAAATTATTTAATTGAATTATTTGAAATTTACACGAGTCATAATATAATTTATAAAATTAAAGAGCCAACTCATCAGAAAAAGAACAAATATATGAGGTCAATTCATAATTAAAAGAAAAACTTTCCTTTCAACCCCATAATGAGCGTTTCAAAGCACTCATTCAGAAAGCAATTGTGGTTTTTCCAATTTTTTAAATAATAAAAATTAATTAATTCATGATGATGTCAGATGACATCATCATCTTTTTTCATACCAACATCGAAGGAATTCCCTTTTTCTTTTTGCTTTCTGTTTTTTTTCTTCTTTTTTTTCAGTTTTCTCATCTAATTTTTTTTTGAAAAATTTAAAACTAGTTTTGAATAAAAACAAAAAACATATTTGACCATAATATGTAAAAATAAATTTTAAACATATATATCTTTCAAACACATCAATTAAATCAATATACATATATAAATAATTTATCATTCATGATATGGTATATTATGTATAAATAAATAAAATTAGTTTATGATATCACTGTAAGAAAATCAACATAGTAACAATGCAACGAAAATTATAACAATTATATTATAATTGATTTCCACAGGACCGTTAATCTATATAAAATATACCTCGAGAGATGATAGTGAAATTTTTGAACGGGATTTAATCAATCAATAAGTCGCACACATATTCGGCCTCTAACGATAATCAACACGAACTATTTTTGGGATCCTAAAAAGATTGATTTAATGCTAGGTTATTAAGTCAGATTCCTCTAAACAACGCCTTGGAAATCTATTAAGAAAAACTTATTTTTCTTATTTATGGGATTTCTTATCGAGAGAGTTGTGTTGTCAAGACCTAACATTAAACATCTATTTATAATAATATAACGTTCCAAAAAGGTTTTCTTGTCTAATAAGAAACGAATTATTACCAAACTTAATTCACTTTCCAAAAGAGAATATAAAAGTATAATAGATGTCATAATTATCATATAATTATGTAAATCATTTTAACTCAAGAAATAATTCTATTGTGTATGACCTTTTAAGTTTTTAAACACTTGACAATAAATATAAATAATAATTTTAAAATTAAATTGATTTTGTACAAAACCAACAGAAGAAGCCACGTAGGAAAGAGAATCCCATTAGGAGAGAAGAAAATGAGAAGGGAGGGAAGAAAGGAATAAGAAGGAAAAAAATAAAGAAATAGGAAGAGAACATTAATGATGAACTATTTTAATACGTATAAATAGAAATTTTAACACTGCCGTTAGGAATCTCCTTTCCCTATTTTAATAAGTATAAATAGAAATTTTAACGCTGCCGTTAGTGAATCTTCTTTCCGTCCAAATTCTACTCAACGTCAAGCACATAGGAGTCAGTAGTATATTTTTAAAGGCAGCTGTTAATGCCAGAGTAATAAATCACTCATCTTCCTAATTTACCCTTAATCATTCAAATATTTTATCTTCTTTCCACCTTATCACTGCAACTTATCAATTCTCTTTAACCTCTTCTCTAAAATTTTTCGTTTCTTTTCCTTTACACTAATATATTTGCAAAATTTTATTAATACAACACTTATTTCCACCTCTAATTTATATAAAAATAAATTATATACCTTATTTAAAAATGAGTTCCAAATAAAAATAAATCAATTTTGAATCAAACTATTTATTTAAAATTCATGTTTCACATTTAATGTAAATTTAAAAAAAAAGGAATTAGTTTAAATTTATTGATTAATAAACAAATAATACTAAGAAAATAACAAGTTAATATTTTTTATTTAAAATTTTCAATAACATAGCGATTGAAAGTTTAAAAGCTAAAAGAGCTAGTCAATTATATTATGAGCAAATTAATATTTTTAAATGTTAATAAATCACAAGGAAAAAAATCACTCATAATAGAAATAGAAGTGAATATATGCATACAAATTCTAAAGTAAAATTTGTTATTTTTTATTACTTAAAATTTATGAATTAAATTGTAGCATAAAAAATACATGAAATCAAAATTTCTATTATATATATAGTTGTGGTGTCTTCCTTTTAAGTTTTAAGTTATGCGAATTATTTTGATAAAATATTAGTTTGAGTAGTGTTATAAGAAACAAAAATAATAACTTATATAGTTGCCATATATTTATATATTAGTATTTTAGCAAAAAGTATGACTTGCCTTGGATAGTATATTTTTTTTTGGTTTTATAGTAAAAAATGTTTCTTGAGATTTGTTATAAGAAATAAATATATTGAAGGTATTTGGATTAATGAGTTTATTTGGTGGGCATTTTTGTTGAAGAATTTTTTATTAATAAAGTTTAAAACTCAAATTTAAATTAATATTTTATGAGTTTATTTTGGTAAAAAAATGTTTTAGGAAGAATTTTTTATTATTAAAAATTTAAAAGTCAAATTAAAATTTAATAATTTATTTATAAAAATATAAAAAAAATTATACCAAAAATAATTACTGTAAAATTATTTTTTTGTTTTAAAAATTTTGATAGAGAAAATAGACAAAACAAACAAAATCAAATTAAATTTGTGAAATAAAACACTAAAACAATGCTAAACAAATGCAGAATAAATTTTTTGAAGTGTATATTGGTAAATATTTTATATTTAATTGAGAGAACAATAAAAGCTATTAATAGAAATAAGTGTAATATTGTTTTATATAATTTTTTTCTTATAAACTGAGGGTGAAAATACATGTTATATTAATAAAAATTTTGGAGAAAAATCAGTATAAAGGAGAAGAAATGAGAAGTTAGGAGAAGATGTTATAAAGAATTAATAATGATAAGGTAAAAAGAAGATAAAGATAAATTGTAGTGATAAAAAGAGAAAAGATAAAAGATTTTGATTGATTAATGGTAAATTGGAAAGATATGTTATTTATTACTTTGGAAGCTAATAATTGCTTTGGCAATAACAACAGCCATTTTTAAAACATGTAGGTATATTAGGGAAAATGCGACAAACTATATGGGAGTTCTTTATAATTAAACCTAATTTTTTTATAAAAAAAAAACCTAAGTTCTTACCCCCTTTAACTATTTGGCGTAACTATTTGTGCAGGTACGGGGGAGTTTAAATATGGATAGACTTGGAGTTCCTAATTGTAGAGTTTGTAGCATAAAGGTGTAGTTTCGTTGGTTGGGGGAGTTTTGAGGTTGTTTAAGGAGGAGTCCTCCTTATTTACATTTTTCATTGTATTAATGGTGTGGGTATGTCCACCATTTATTTGCTGTTTTTATTAATAAAGTGGGAGTGCCCCCCCCCCCCTCCCGCCGCAAATGGGATGATTAGCCTATAAAAAAATAAAAAAACTATTTGGCGTAACTCAGTAGGGATTGGGGAAAATTAATGTTCCTTTGAATACTGAATATGAATATGAAACTTTTGCAATTAATATTCTTATTATGTCTTTCTCTATACAGTTAAGACTAGGCTTTTACCAAAAAGTAGTTAATTTTAATAAAAATGATATAAATATTGTTATTTTTAAAATCTTTCCAAAACTAGATAAAGTGAGGATGCCAACCTCGACTTCAAAAAATTGGTATTTCAAAATTGACCAAATAAGTTTGTCTTATTTATAAATTAACCCTAGAACTTTTAATAGGTTTATATAAAAACTATATATTCTTTAAGGAATATAATTCCGCACTGATCCCTTCGAGGCTAAGTATAACCTTAGTTTAAACTTGTCCACACTTGGTATCAGAGCCATGTGCTCATAAAAATTCCTGAATGGAAAAGGATTACATACTAACTTTCTTCTATGAAGAAAATAATATGCATAATTTTGTTTTTCATAAACAAAAATTAAAATTATGGTTAACTATAGAAACTCTAATTATTATTGGAATATTGAAAGAATTAATGATTAGGAACATAGTATCAGATCTAAGAAAAATCATTTATGAAAATATATTAAAAAATTTTGATTCTACAAATTCTGAGATAAGAATCATAGAACTCGAAGATAAAGTTTATTCTGAAACAGAATATGAATGGAATTCAAAAGATTGACCTTGGCCAGATACTGATTAATAAAGTAAAACTTTAATGTATAGAATGACTGCTTCTAAAGTTATGGAATCAAATAAAAAATGCTATGTTTGCACAGATTTTATAGAAAAAAATACAAGATGCTAATAAAGAATTAAAATTAAGAAAAGAAAGATTTCAAGAAAATCTTATTGCAGGAATACACCCAGAAGCTTTAAAACAGCAAGAAAGAGTTACAAAAGATTTAGAATCTGAGATTCTATATATGAAAGAAAAAGTAAACTTTCATAGAACTCATGGATAAAATGAGTAAACTTGAATCAATAGAGTTAATTCTTCTCAAACAAGAAGAAAAAATAGAAAAGTTAATCCAGTTAGTCAAAGGACTAGAAGTAAGGATTAATACAATAGAAATTATGGTTAAATCTGTGGAAGATCAAATACCTAATAAGGTAAAAGATAGTAAAAAATTTCAAAAAAACCAACAAAAGGTTTTTGAAGAATTTTGGATGAAAAAGGCTCCAACATGATATAGGACATATGAAAAAGGAAGTTTAGATGAAAGATTTCATTTAAAAGAAATGAAAAGAATTAAACAAGAAAAAATGAAACAGAAAGTTTCAAATAAAGAAATCAATCCAAGTTCAGAAGAAGAAATTGATTTAAAAGAATAAATGGATAACGAAATAGAAGAATTAATATATTTTTTAGAAGATTTAGTTATAGAAGAACCTATAAAAGTAAAAATGAATAAAGATACATCTGTAAAATTAGAAACAGATAAAGCAAGTACTTCATCAGTACCTATAAATCAAGAAAGAACACGTAGAGTTCAACCTGATGAAGCAGCCATAGAATATACTTGTTCACCTAGTGGAAAGTATATACCTAATATACCAGCAAATACAAGTTCTGTATTTAGATTTTTAAACCTTGACTGCAAGTTAGATGCGTCAAAAACTTTACAACAATGTTGACAAGATATAGATCTCTATTTTTTGACTGATAAAACATCCAACTTTTCGTCAGAAGAGAAATACAAAATATGCGTAGCAGTAATAGATGGAAATGTTAAACACAGGTTTCAAGGATTGACATAATCAACTAGAAATACAATAGGGGTTATTGTAGTCAGACATATGGAAACCTCCTTAACTGATGGAATTAGCACATTTATTAACTATATGGCAGATGAATTCATGGTGTTTGATTGGAATTCAAGAATAGATTCATCTAGAATATCTGAAAAACAAGAAGCTGTAAAGAAGCTTAGTCAATTACAAATTTGTAATATGTGCGATATTAATTCATATATGTGTGAATTCGAAGAATATTATTATCAGTATTTTGATAGTAATGAAGATATGACTAAAATAGCTGATATGCTATATCAAAAATTACCAGGTATATGGAGTTCATATTTTTTGACTCAGTTTTCAAAAAAATCATGAAACAGAAGGATATTCAAATACTCTAGGAGCAATAATAGTTTTCTTGAAAGGAAAGTTATCTGATCTTTGCGCACAACAAAGAATACTTTCTAAAGCCAAAAAAGTTAATAAAACTTTATGTTGCAAAGAAGTAAGTGAAGTAGGAAATTGGAGATGTCATGGATCCACCAATAAGTCTAAAAAACGTAAATCTACAAATAAGATTTACAAAAAACATAAAAAATTCTTTAAAAAGAATAAGAAACAAGATAGAAAATACTATAAAGGAAATAAATCTAAAGAAAAAGATAAAGAAAAAGATAAAAGGAAAAAACCAACTAGTTGTAGGTGCTATAACTGTGGTGAAGAAGGACATAAGTCCTATGAATGCACTAAAAGAAAGTTAAAGTTTCTATACTTGACATAGAAGACATAGAATCTGATTTAGAAACTGTGTCATCATTTGATTCTGAAATGACAGAAATATTTGAAGTATTTACTGAATCTGAATCAGAATGAGTGAAATAGAAATCAATAAAAAAGAAGAGGAAGGTATCCTCATACAAGAAGAAGAAGAAACTATAGAAGGATACGCACTACGAGCATCTTTTGACCCTTCTAAATATGAAAAGATTAAAAATTTAGAGTTAAATCTAAAAGGACCTAATCAAAACATATTAAGTCAAATAGGAAATGCTTTCAAAAGAAAGAAATATGTTTATCATGAATATATAGAAATTGAAAATGTTATACCTATTCAAGAAACCTCTAGAAACAGAAAATTGAATTTATTAACAAAAAAGACAGTAACAGATTTGTTAAATAAACTGCCTAAAGAAAGAAAGATAAAATGCAATATGTTTATCTAGCAGGCATACAAATTCTTTGTAAATCAACTTTTCAAGAAGGAATTGATTGTCCTTTAGTCATCAATTTATCTTATGAAAGATTTACAAATGCTTCAGATGGAAATCTTGGAATAGCAGAAGGCAATTTAGCCTACAAAAAACTACTTTTCACGTATTATCCAAAATATTGCATATCTTTAAAAGATAAAGATTTCAATGATGCCTTGAGTTTACATTTTCAAATTCTAAGAAAAGGATTTTTCAAACCAAGCAATCATATAATGAGCATATATTATTGTGCATTGTATAGTCTTACTAATTCAAACTATAGAAGTATTTTTGATAAAAAACCAGCAGTTGAATTAGATAAAGAATGCCTAGAAATAGGAAGAATTCTAGAACCAACTAGAAATAATCTAACTATCCCAGATAGTTATTCAATTGAATTCGGAACTTCTAATAATTTAGAAGAAGGAACCTCAAGAGATATAGTCTCATATAATAAAAATAATATTTTAATAGAAAAAGGTAGAAGAAGTTATTCCTCACTCAATCTATCAAGAAAAGAAAATTCGCCAAATAACTTAAAAGTTTTTGGTAAATATTTTAATGATAAAAGTTATGTCGAAGGATATAACATTCTCATAGATACAAAAGCTATACAAAATCACTTCAATAGTTATTTTGATGCAGGATTAACAAAGAAATATAAAGACACATATAAATATGTATCAAATGATGGAAAGGTAAATGAGATTAATGAAATTGTTAAAGTCCCAATAACCTTTCAAAAAAAATTTAACATTAATTGTTATTTGGTGTTTTAGATGGAAAACAACACCATCATATAATCCTAGGAAGATCATTTCTAGATAGTCTAGATGATTTTACTATTGACAAATATGGTATTGAGATTTCTTTTGCAGGAAAAACTATCTTTCTAGAAAAAGAAAATGCCTAGTGAACAGAGATTTTCTGTAAGTATTTTCATAGAAATTACATGTTGCGAAAAGAAAGTTCTCACTTATGCTCAGATTGATACAGGTGCAGAAATAAGTTTAGGAAAAGAATTCGTATTCAAAAATTGGATAACTAATCCAATAAAAGTCTCAATGCAAGGAGTAACAGGTGATAAGCGCTCCTTAGACAATGTATGTTTTAAACCTGAAATTATATTAGGAAGCAAAATAGTAGCTATAAAACAGCTATATGCTTATGAAGGATTAGATGTTGACTTACTGTTAGGAAATGACTTTGTTCAACAATTTCAGAAATATAATCAAACAATCTATATGATTATTTTAAAAACCCCTTGTGGACATTAGATACCCACTTCGCGAATTCATACCCCATATAAAGTTCAGCCAGCACCACGTGGTGATGGATATGAAAAAATTTGGTTACATAAAAACTAGATAAGAAAGTTTAATGTTAAAATGCTAGATATAGACAAAGTTAAAGATCTAATAGCTAGCAATTATGGAGAAAATCCTATAGCAAAATGTGATATAAAAAGAGAATTAGCTGTAATAGAGCTAAAAGATCCAAATATTATCATTAGGGTTAAACCAATGATATATTCTGAAGAAGATAAAATTGAGTTTAAAACTCAAATAAAAGAATTACTTAATCTAACATTAATTAGAGGAAGTAATAACCCTCATAGTTCACCAGTCTTTATGGTTAGAAACCATGCTGAAGAAAAACGTGAAAAAGCACGAATGGTTGTTAACTATAAAGAGTTAAATAAACATAATATTTTTTATGGATACTTTCTTCCAAACAAAAATAATTTAATCAATTTAGCTAAAGGAAAGAAATACTTTTCTAAATTTGATTGTAAATCAGGATTTTGGCAAATAAAACTTGCTGAAAAATCTATACCTCTAACTGCCTTTAGTAGACCTAATGGACAGTATGAATGGTTAGTGATGCCTTTTGGATTAAAAAATGCACCACAGATATATTAGAGAAGAATGGATAAAATATTTTCTATTTTCTCATACATGCTTGTTTATGTTGATGATATTCTAATTTGTTCTAATGAATATCAAGAATACATAGACCATTTAAAAGAATTTGCAAAAATTTGCATACAAAATGGAATAATCTTAAGTTAGAAAAAGGCTGAGATTAGTAAAATTGAGATAGAATTTCTTGGTATGATAATAACCACTAATGGCATTAAATTACAGAGTCATATATCTCAAAAGATATGTAAATTTCCATATAAATAAAGCACTAAAAAAGAAATAGAACAATTTCTTGGATGTTTAAATTATGCAAGAGAATTTATACCACAACTTGCAAAGAAAAGATCATTATTGCAAAAATTACTAAGAAAAAATAACACTAGTGGATGGTCAGACGATCACACTGAAGTAGTAATATCTTTAAAGGAAGAATATAAAGAACTTCCTAAACTCAGGATGCCTGAACCAGAAGATAATCTTGTTTTGCAAACTGATGCTTCTGATTTATATTGGGCAGCCATATTAAAAACTGATATCAATGAAATATGCAGGTACACAAGTGGTACATTTAATACAACTGAAACCAATTATTCTACAAATGAAAAAGAATTATTGGCTATAATAAAAGGAATAAGAAAATTTTCTTTTTCTTATTACCAAAACCCTTTGTGGTAAAAACAGATAATGCTCAAGTTGGTAGTTTAATCTTTAATAAATTACCTTCTGAACCTCAATTTAGGAGATTATTAAGATGGCAATCTTTGTTGTCTTATTATATTTTTAAAATTGATTATATAAAAGGAACTGACAATTTCTATGCAGATTTCCTATCCACAAACCCCAAACACGGAGAATGGTAAAAAGCAACAAATGTTACAACTTTGCAGCTCTTTAGCTACAAAAATATCTCAACTAGATGAAAGCATAGTGAAAAAATCCAATATGTTATTCTCTATTAGAGAACAAACAATAAACCTCTTGGATCAGCAAAAGCAACTACAGCAAGAGATGAATAGTCTTGTTGAACAACAGGGAGAGATACTAACAGAATTTGCAGATCTCTATGAACTGGTAGAGAAGTTTTCGGACTCTAATGGAATGTTGGGTGATAAACCAACTTATAGTGGTGAATCCACTAAAAATAAAAATGTTGAATTCAAATCAGCATATGATGATTCTACCATTCACATGGAGAATCCTGAGAATATAAATCTCAAAATCAACAACGAGCAACCCAGTTCCTCTGATACTGGAAAAAACAAAGTTGTTCGGATAAAAGAATCTTCGGATTCAAAAAACTTAAAAGAAAAAGAATATTATGAATTTGCTTTGCAAGTATACAATTTAAATAATGGAGAAACTTTCTTTAGACTTGAAGGATCAAGTATATATCCGAGAATAACAACAATTGAAGGAGTTCTAGCAAAATTCCTATATCAACTGTTCAAATTCGGTTTCTGTGATCGAATTTATCCAAGCATGGAGTTAAAAGAGTTTCAATTCTTTGACCTAATATTTGTTCAGTGCCTTGAAAAATATGCAGAAGGCAAAAAGCTTTTTATGTATATCATTGCACCAGAATATGATAAAAATGAAGAATACCCTTTCTTTAACCTAGTTCATATCGCCAAGCTCAAAGGAGATGTGAGTCTACGAGTTAATGAACAAAATGTGAAGATACCATTCTTCAATAAAAATGGGAACAATATAGAAGAGCTATGGGAATCAAAGCCATAACAGGAATAATGGAGACTTTCTCTATAAAGAATTTCCAAGTCCTCAACAGCTCAGAAAGCTGGATGATCGTGACAGAAGGAAATAAAAGATTACCAACATTGCAAGAAAAGTTGAAAGAATTTAAAATCGACAAGTTTTATGGCAGACGCACTACTCTGCAAATGGCATGCAAAATGAGTCAGAAAATGCACTCAAGAGATTCTTCTCCAAATAAAAATAGCAACATGTGAAGAAGTGGTCCATACCACTACGCTCATAATAGAGCATGAGAAGAGTGGTTCCTACCACTATTGGAAGCAATTTCTAGAAAATGACAGCAATGGTCCATGCCCATGTGACAGTGGAGATAACGTTATCACCCACTCATCTAGTGGCAATAGAATCTTATCAACAACCAACCAATGGAAGAAAAAGGCTTATCTCTTCATGCGGATTCTCGAAAGCATTTGAAGTTTATATAAAGGAGATATCTCAAGAGAAGAAGGCATCGAAAAATCTATCAGAAAAACTTCAACCAAAGAGTGTTAGAAAAGGAATGAGTTTCTAAGTTTTCTTCTTTCCTATAGGGAAAATATAAGCATAGGGATGAGCTGATTATAGCTCTTTTCTATTGTAAATTAGTTGTTCAAATTCAATAAAAGAGCGTTTCCTTTTAAATTGAGCCAAATACTTTCATTGTTTTAATTTTTAAAACTCAAATCAGATTAATTTTTGTACCCAAGGGAGGAGCAGTGGCAGTCAGAAGAATCTATCAAGGACGAGAAGGCATTGAGGCAGGAGGTCGTTGATAAGTTGGGTTTATACCAACTTATATGTCTTATTTCACTTAGCTTTTAACTTGTTTTTCATGCATTTATGTGGTGTTATTTGTTATTTTGTGCATTTATGTGGTTTGCAACTCGGAAGTGCTAAAATGGTGAAAAAGGCCAAAAATGATGAACAAATGAAACAAATGCTTGTGTTAGTGTAAAGAACAAGGAAATGAGTCAAAAGAAAACTTGAAATGATGATTGTGAAGTTGGAAATCTTTTCATACTCTTATTTTGTGCTTTGGCAGAATGTAGGTCATTCTTCATTTGAGTGTAACTCTCTCAATACTATTCCAAATGAGGAGATCTTGGATGTTCTGGAAAGATCTTTGAGTGTACTTCATTTCTTATGTTTTAACGTTCTTCTAAATATGTTTTCAAGTAGGAGAAACGGGGGCATCTTTGCACTTGTTCCTTCAAGTTTTCATCTTTGACTTCATATTGCCACAGTTTGGTAGAATGTGTATATATTGAGCTACAGATCTTCAATGATGCTGATTCTTAAACCAATGAAAAGCCAAGAGAAAGATCTAAAACTCTTATGTTTACCACAAAGTCCAATTCCGAGGCTAAGACACGCATATATGGCATAGATGTGGAGTGATGTGCTGAACTGGTTTTGTGAGAGCGAGACCTCGTGGCGAGGTCTCGCCATTTTCAGTTTTGTGAGAGCGAGACCTCGTGGCGCGAGGTCTCGCCATTTTTCATGTTTATCACACTTTAGTATTTTGGCCATAACTTCCTTATCCAAACTTCGAATTGAGTGATTAAAAAGGCTATGGAAAGCTAACACTCAGGGCTACAACTTTCATGTTTTAGGATTTGCCAAATTCATAGCGCATCAAGGTCAGATTATGGTTGGAAGTTACAGCATATTCCTAACATTTCACTTCACTTATGCTTTGTATACATTTCACTTAGTATTGAGGTAATTCATATTGTGAGCTCATGTTTCATTGTTTCTTTATAACATTTGTAACTTCATGAAGTATTCATTTTCTATTCCATGATTGAGAATGTTTTGCAAACATTACAATCTCCATTTCATGAGTAAAGAATGCATCACACAGTTATTTGAGCTATCGTCACTTCCAGCTTGGTATCCTCATTTTCATCTTCATAACATCTCATTACCATTTTTCTTTAGACTTCAATTCATTCAGTCCCGAGATGTCATATAAGTCTTTGATTTTCCCTCTCCATACATCTCTCACTTCTGCCACATACATTTCACAACACATGTATTTCATTTCAACAATCTTGTGTGTGCATTTCATACTTGGTGTCTCACATTATTGCAAGCATACATTGTGAATGTTATTATTTCATTCTCCATTCTTTTATTCATTCTTGCACACACTTCACAACACTCACATTTCATAATATTCACAACACTCCTCTTTCTCATTTCACAAAACTCACAACATTCTTCATTTCTATTTCACAACACTCAAAACACTCCTTACTCTTAGCTCACAAATATCACAATTCACACTCAAGCATTCATTTGTATGTTATAGCACACATTTGTTATGCACTAAATCTTCCGTTCATGAAGTACACATAGGTTTCCATCATTCTTCACTCTTACTTATTGTTTCATTCCATTTTCACACTCATGTTTTAGTGTACTTGAGTTTTATTCATTCTTTCTTTCATGTCATTTCTTCATTCCCTCACGTCACTTTACATTCCTACTTCTCAACAGCAAGCACTACACTACACACTACACATTTTCACTTCACAACTCACACTTGCACGAAATGACCGAGACCTCACCACGAGGTATCGGTGATTTCAAAAGTTGTGAGACCGAGACCTCGCCACGAGGTCTCGATGATTTTACAAATGTGAGAGCGAGACCTCATGGCGAGGTCTCGCCGTTTTGTGCATGTGTGAGGTGTGTGTTTTTTGTGTTTGTGTTGGGTTTGAGAAATTTTCTAAGTATGGATTTTGTTCTTTTGGTGCAGGAGTGTGTGTTGACGTGATCTTTCAAGGCCAGAAGGCGTGGTTACTACATTGACCGAGTTGTTTTTCTGTACAAATTGATTACAGTGGCATTTTTATAATATCTTGGTCATTTTACGTTTGCGTATTAATTACGCTTTGTAAACCTCTATAAATAGGAGATTAGTTAACCAATTAGAGAGAGATGATTCTAGACATATAACAGACTTTTGTATTTTCAGAGCGGGAATTTTTCTCTCTCTAGATTTTCTCTCTCTACAAATTGAACTCTGATCTCAATTCTGATCACGGATTTGGACTGGAAATTGCTTCCTTGTTCTCAATTGACGAAGGAATTGACAAATCTTTGGACTTTTATCGGTAAAATCCTCCAATTGAATGGAAATGAGTTTGTTAATGTTACAATTTGATGAAATTGAGATGAATGAGGGGTTTTCTGGCTAATCTGTGATGTCCTAGGGTTTCTATGGACGATTGCTCTGTTTAGATAGCGAAAGGTGGTGCAATTGATATGAATTAGGAAGAAATGAATTCGCTCTTATTTCACTTATGAATTATGTTAAATTCTATTAAATTGGACTAATGTTGTGGAGTTGAACTCTCGTTGCGGTCGCCTTGCTGAATTGGAGTTTAGTTCACCAATTGTTAGTGCGAATGGTAATGGAATGAGAACTTGGGAGTGAATTGAATCTGTACACTTGTTTTGATTGTTCGTACTCCATTAATGCGGTCGCCATGCTGGTTTTTTATTATGAAATCCTTAGGAAAAAGTGTAGAGAAGTTCCTTGTTGTTAACGAAGAAGAAAGAATCTAAACTCAGGCCTTGCCGTGGGAAGTGTTTAGAAGCAAATTGCCATAGTAGTTAAGAACAAAGAACTGAGACGTCGCGGCACACATCCACTACTCTTAGACCTCGCCATGGGAAAGAGTAGTATTAAGGAACCTAGAATGCGGTGTGGTCGCCATGCTGACCGTAGGTTAGGTTGCTAGGCGGCAGTGTTCTCCTCATGAAATGTTTGTCTGTCAATTGCATAGCCTGAGCTATCTAAATGAGCAATCGTTCTGATGAACTAACTCTAGGACATCTGTTTCTTCCTCTCTGAATTCACACATTACTTAGTTCTTGTTTTTCTAAGTTTCATTGTGTTGCATTCACTTGCTTTCTAGTTTGTTAAGTGTTGAATTTGCCTTGTGCTTTGTGACGAGTTCTCAGAACAAAACTTTTGAATTCTTGAACCATCCCCTTCCCTGTGGATACTATTCCCTACTCACCTCTGCTACATTAGTTTAGGGATAAAATTGAGGCACACGACTTTAGCCTGTCAGCCGTTAGTCAATAAGAAGTCCGAAGGTGTGAAGATCCTGACATTTTTGCCATTAATCATTGCCCGAAAGGTGAAGCCAAGCGGCTGATAAGGTTTTAGGAATGAGAACAAACAGCTTAAAGTAAGCGAGGTAAAGCCCGAAAAATTTGAACTGCTAATATACAATATATAGAGTTTTATTATGTTTTAATTATGCTTATATGAGTATCTAGGGAATATAAAATTAATTGAATTCTAAAATATTCATGCTTTTGTAAAATATGCAAAAAGTTGAAGGACTAAAATCTAAATAGCTAAAGAATTTTGGCATATCTTGAGAATAATTCTCAAAACAACTATATTTTGGGAATAAAGGCCCAAAATCACCATAGATTGGTAAATATAAAGACGAGATGAAGTGACATTCAACAATACTGTTTGTTCACAAAAGTCAACAATTTATTTATGTCCATCTATTTTTCTTTACAAATTTTAACTCCTTGCGAAAGGACAATGTTTCATAAGGTATATTGTTAACATCTAAATACGCACCAAAAAACCAAAAAAAAAAAAAAAACCATTAATCCACTTCTAATAAATTCATTTTAAGTTGAAAGATCTTCTAATAAATTCATTTTAAGTTGAAAGATTCAAATTTGTTTAATTCGCCTTGTTTCTATGGTCGGCAGAGTTCATGATTTTCGTGGTTCTCCATGGTCATGGCCCTGTTTTGTCACTTCAGTATTCATCTACTCGTTTTATTAAATGCATTTCGGTCTCAGTTAGCTGGAAAATGGGGGATAATTTGTGTGTTGTTTCGACGAAACAACCATTATTACTTGATTCGTTCATCTTAAATCTTTGTGATTTTAATTTTATTTGGAAGATTTGTGAGCTCCTTAGCCAAAATTTAATATGAAATTATTTATGTTTTAGCTCTAATGAATTCTTGTGTTTATTCTTTTGGTATTTGGAAATATAAATATATTTTGAGTAATGTTAAACAATACGAATATCATTTTTATACGATTTAAATTACTCATTCTCTAAACATTATATCATGAATTAGTTGAAAGTAAACATACTTGGTAGAATTATATAGGATTTCTAATAGATTCTATTCCCGTGAATCCTAATATATTGAAGCACTTGAAAGAGCAAAATCAATCATTTCCGCACATCGAAGGTTAGTATCCTAGATTTCTAACATGTTTGATAAATTAATAGTTTGATATTGTAAATTGTTATAATTGATAATTTAGAAAGTAAAATCCAAACTAATACTAGTTCAGGGTATTTTTATATTTAATTTATTGTTTTTAAGACCTCCAATACCTCATTGAAAGTGTAATTTAACCAAAAGGTTGTATGATGTGTTTATAATGTACATTAGAAAATTGTTATAAATAAATCAATCGAATCTAATGTGCTGAGCCCCTTATCTTCTAATTTAAGCAACTTGTTAAGAAAATTTTCTTTTTATTTCCCAATTAACCAGGGGATTAATGGACTTAAATAATCGATATTAAATATATATTGCGTATATTTTGAAGCATATGTAATCACGTAATTAATTTACCTAAATACATAGTGTAAGAGAATTATTAATGTTCAAAATAAGAAAATATAAACACAATAAGAATAAAATTTAGTAACATAAATTAAAATGAATGGAAAATTTGACGCACTAAAAATTAAAGGGCACGAAAACTCTTTCTTAATAATTTTGGATGAAAAAGTGCACTTTTGAATGGAGATGGATCCTCTGTCTAAGATTATCATATCTTATCATGTCCAAAATTAAAACTACGTTGTAGAGTTCACTCATTTCTTATTTAGGGTCTAATAATTGTGAAGTGATTTTAGTGATATTTATGCTTTTAGTCTCTAGTTTTAGTTAAACTACGTGGTTTTGAACATTTGATAGAGTAAAACAGAATAATATTGGACAGAGGATCTGATCTCTTTTGAATGTCAGTTTTAGAGGGCGATATTTCAATTTTCTTAGGGGACACAATGCAATTTTCTATTAGTTGTATAGGAGTGTAGTGTAATTAAACGTTAAATCATGAAATGGTTTACATATAATGTGAATCATATATAAAATGGATAATTAATGAGACGAGCTCACGTGTCTATATACACTTTTGCTTCATTATACAAATATTAAATTGATACATTTTGAATGAAAAGTATTAAGCGAATAATTGATTCTTCATTGTACAAGTATTAAATTGATATATTTGGATTAAAAGTGTTATGCGAATGATTAATATTTCATTATACAAATATTATACTGATATATTTGGATTGAAAAATGATACGCGGATAATTGATACTTTATCGTACAAATATTATATTGATATATTTGGACTACAAAGTAATACACGAATACTTGATACTTCAATGTACAAGTATTAGATGGATACATTTGGATTGAAAATTAAGTGATACGCGAATAATTGATACTTCATTATAAAAGTACTAGATTAATATATTTGAATTGAAAAGTGATACAAGAATAATTAATACTTCACCGTGTACAAATATTAGATTGATACATTTCCACTTAATAGTGATATCCAAAAAAAAAAAAAAAAAAAAAACGCGTGTTGGTCGTTCCCATTTATATTCTTGACAAGACCTGATTTTTATTTTTTCTGTTTCCCTTTTGCATTGATTTTTCTTTAATCCGTATGGCGAAATTTCCATCCACATTCCTCACCACATTGCGATTTGATCTCCATTCTCCAGTCAACTTAGATTGGACTCAAATCAATATTAATACTTTTGAGCAGAGTCAAACATTGAACCAACCCAAGTGTATGTTTGAAACCAATTATAAATCTCTTCATTTTACAGGCAAAATTTTCATAATAATTGATTAACAAGTTGAAGAACGGATCAAGATGTAAGTGGGCTTCTATCCTTTTTTGATTCTATCTCACAAACTATAATATCTTCTTAGGAAGTAAGATGTCCTAATTAAACTAGATTGTGCTTTTAATTGAGTTGCTGAATTTCTTTTGATAATGAGCAGAAACCTAATATGGAAATTCCATGGCCAGTCACTGCAAGTAAGTGCAGCTGTAATTATTTATAATCTGTGCCAATCGTGACATATATACCCATTTATCATTGCCAAAGACTAAGCAGTTGAGTTCTTATAATTTGCAGTTGTCATCTTAGTTATGATTGGCTTTGGGTTATCTATTCTTGGAGCAATAATTCAATTCCTGAGCAATCCAGAATCATGTTTAGAAGGGGATGCATCAAGTGAACAGCCAGGTGCAGTCAGGGCTGCTTCAAATCATCAAATATCAAGTTCAGACCAACCAAATGCGTTAATGGCTCCTTCAAATTCAAAATCCCCTCAGATTTTGTTTCTTGAAAACCCAACAATAGAGAGATTTTTCCGGGGCTTGGACAAAGAAAAACCCATGAGGTTTAAAGCTGAAGAAATCAAAGATTTTACAAAAAATCTCAGCAAAGAAATGGGCTCAGGAGGATTCGGTCGTGTCTTCAAGGGGAAATTACCGGACGGAATCAAAGTTGCAGTCAAGGTTCTTCATGGGATTTTCGACAAAAATTTGGAGAAACAATTCATGGCTGAGGTAGGTATTATAGGAAGGATCTATCATAAAAATCTAATAAGGATATATGGTTATTGCTTTGATACTGATAAACAAATGATTGCCCTGGTGTATGAATACATGGAAAATGGATCACTTGATAAATACCTTTTTGGGAAAGCTCTAAAATTAGAATGGAGTAAGTTGCATGAAATTGCAATGGGAACAGCTAAAGGCATTGCTTACTTACATGATGATTGCAAGGAAAAGATTATTCATTATGACATAAAGCCAAGCAACATTCTCCTAGATGATGATTTTGTTCCTAAAGTTGCTGATTTTGGACTGGCAAAACTTTGTAGCAAGGATGAATACGGTCACTCTGATGTGGGATATCGCGGAACACCAGGTTATGCAGCCCCAGAATTATACACTCCCCTTTCTTTGATTACGCAAAAATGCGACGTTTATAGTTTTGGTATGCTATTATTTGAATTAGTTGGACAGAGGAGAAATACGAATCGACGAATTGATGGATGTTCAGAAAATACTGTGGACTGGTTTCCAAGAGAAGTATGGATTGAATTTGAGAAAGGAAAATTAGAAGAAATGGTGGCAGCTTGTGGGATTCAAGAAGAAGACAGAGAGAAAGGAAAAAGAATGGCTAAAATAGCATTATGGTGTGTGCAAAGTTCGCCTGATGCTAGGCCTACAATGAGTGCTGTACTAAAGATGTTGGAGGGAGAAGGGGAAATTCCGCCTCCACCTCTTCCAGGCAGTTTTTATGTTGCTTCTGGAGCCAATCCTTCACGTAATCATGGAGATTCTTCATCTTACTCATGTATTGTGGAAGTAAAAGACTGATTGACCGCCATTCTATGATAGTATTGGCATCAAATTAAATAATGCATGTAACATGTAATGATCTGCCAAAAATCTATTTGTAATGGAATTTTGTACTTTGAGTAGTTATACACAAATATATGCAAGTACTTTCTGTTTGGAAATCAATATAACTATATAAGAGATAACACAGCTCAAAAAAATAACAATTGATTTTTACAAGATTTAATTGGTAGTTTATACAAAAATATATTTTTTGATATATCAGTAAAATCATTAACTAAAACTTGCTGGATTAGCAAGCCGCAAAATTGTCCGGAATCCATACGAATTCCTTCTTAGAATTTTCATAATACTGATCAATGTAATTTAATATGCTAACTCTTCCTAAACGTAAAACACAAACGTCCAAATATCGAAAGAAAAACTATTTTTCTTATTATTTTGAGTTCCTCTCATGTCTTATATATGTAAGTTGAAGTTGTCTTGTATGGTATGGTTCAATACTCAACGTTGATTACCTATTTATAATAAGTATGAGTTACTGATTATATTTTCTTGTCAAATCTAATATGAATTTTCATTTGATTTGTCCCTTTCTAAATGAGAAATCAAGTATAGGTAGTCTCCTACAAAACGGATTCATATATGCGATCTACACATGCTCGTGTTTTTTCCCATATCACCTTTTAGTTCCAATGCATAAATCTAATATTTGTAAAATGAAGTATGAATTATTAGCATAACACTTTTCAATCCAAATGTATCAATGTAATACTTGTATAATGAAATATCAATTATTAGCATAACACTTTTCAATCAAAATGTATCAATCTAATACTTGTACAATGAAGTATCAATTATTAGTGTAACACTTTTTAGTCCAAATGTATCTATCTAATACTTGTACAATGAAGTATCAATTATTAGTGTAACACTTTTTAGTCCAAATGTACCAATTTAATACTTGTACAATAAAGTATCAATTATTAACATAAAACGTTTTAGTCCAAATATATCAATCTGATACTTGTACAATGAAGTATCAATTATTAAACTAATACTTTTCAATTTAAATGTATCAATATAATACTTGTATAATGAAACGAAAGTGTATAAGCGTGCGTGTGGATGCACGTCATTAACTACATAAATCAAGTTTCATATACGAACCCATTTCATATAAATTTTTGTGAGTTAAGCAATAGATCCATTGTTAAGACAATTCAAAAGTATTAGATAACTATTAAAGGAATCACTTTAAATTCATTATGAATTTATCCATCCAAATATCCTCTTTAGCAATTTTTGAAGCAACTACTCGATCTCTGCTGTAGCAAGAAATGAGAGACAAAGAGGAAAGAAGAGTTTGAGAGACAAAGTGGGTATGGTTTTTGACATAAGTCTTCCAATTGATTGAGATTGAAAAATGAGGCAATAACATGAGTATATATACAAGTAAAAATGACTAATCTACCCTTACAACTAATAGTCTAATATTTACATTTAATCTAACATCCCCCTCAAAGTCACTATGTATCAATAGATAGCAACGAGATTTTGCTTGTGAGGAAACAAAACCGTGAAGTTAGATGCGACTTTGTAAACAAATCTGCAATTTGCATGGCTGATTACATGAATGGTAAGGTGATTGTGCCTTGTTAAAAGAGATGTCGAGTGAAGTGACAATCAATCTCAATATGTTTGGTACGCTCATGAAAGACAGAATTGTGTGCGATTTGAATAGCACTTATACTATCACAATACATAGGAGTCGGACCACTGAGAGAGACACCCATATCAGCAAGTAGCCAATGCAACCAAATTATTTCAGCAGTGGCACAGGCTATAGCACGATATTCTGCTTCTATGAAAGAACGAGAGATAATAGGCTGCATTTTACTTTTCCAAGAGATGAGAGAATCTCCTTAAAAAATACAAAACTTTGTGGTAGATTTACTATCCTTAGCATCACCAGCACAATCAATATCAAAGTAAGCACGCAATTATAAGGAAGAAGAGAAAGGGAATAGAAGACTCTAAAATTGAGTGTCACGAAAATAATGATCAATGTTAAGAACAGCTGCCCAATGAACTGAAATAGGAGAAACAACAAACTGACTGATTACATGTACAACCTAAGCAATGTCAATCTTTTAACTTTAACATGCTCCGGAGCTGTTTTGCTCTCTCTATAACTTGTTCTCAGCCTTCTCTCTAACGATTCTAACCTAATTAGTACAGTTTACATATAGCTAGAAATCTACACCGTCTGATTTATTTCTCTGCCTTTAATAGCCGTTCGATATAATATTTTAGAGCCGTTACATATCAGATCCACATTACCACATATCAAAGCCGTTACACAATCTACCGCTTTCCCTGAGTTTAGATACGCCGTGTATGGCGGCCCCTCGGCCGACGGCTGAAGGGGCTTCACCTCCCCACCAACCAAACCCACAATCCACAGCTAAGTCTTTCGCCTCCCTTCTGAAGCCGAAACCAAATGCTGAAATTGAGCTCAAGGAGCCCGGATCTTACAAAGGCAAACCAGCAATTTACTTCACAGCGGAAGAAGAAAGAATTTTGGCATAACCCTACAAGTATGCCCTGGTAGCCAAATTCTCTAGAGGCCGACCTAAGATGACAGAGTTCAGGAAAGAAGTCATGGCTGCAGGATTTAAAGGGTCGTCTCATGCTGGACTTTTAGACTACAGACACATCCTTCTGAACTTCGATCTGGAAGAAGACTACCAGAGACTTTGGATGAGAAAAGTTTGATCTTTTGCTGGTTTTCAAGCTCGGATCTTCAAGTGGACAACCATGTTCAGCCTTCAAAGAGAATCTCCGATCACGCCGGTCTGGATTAATTTCCCTTTCCTTCCGGTACACCTCTTCAACAAAAGGGCTCTTTTCTCTATTGCTAATCTGGTTGGGAAGCCAATCAAACTGGACCAAGCCACCGCAAATACAACAACCTTCAATCGGCCAAATGTAGCAAGAGTGTGTGTGGAGTTGGATGTAACCTCCGATGTGCAACTATCCATATGGATTGGGAGGGAAGAGGGAGGTTTCTGGCAAGAAGTGGTGATAGAAGACCCTCCTCCGTACTGTAGCAAATGTTCCAGATTAGGACATCAATCCTCCGAGTGCAGAAAAGATAAAGACGGATACACTCAATCAGAGAATATAGTTAAAGAGCAGCAAAAGACCAATAAATGGATCCCCAAGGATAATGCTAAGCTCAAAAGCATTGAATCAGAGGGTCTTTTAATCACTCATAAAGTAGCTACAAGGCTACCTCTGAAGAAACAAATTTTGTCTACAATATATGAAAGAAGAGATTTCGAAATTGGGGAAAGTTCAAGGACAAAGTAGGCCCCTTTTTCAGCTAATAAGGAAGGTGACAATGACAAGGCAAATGAAGGAAATCAGAATGGATGCGAGGAGCGTCAAGAAAACAGGGAAACTGATAATCTACAATCATGGAATGCCATAGAGGATCATTTACTGGAAGATGTGTCTCCAAACAATAATGACAATATAAGAGTAAATGCAGAAAACCAACAAAGATTCCTGAATCTTTCAAAGCAAACTGACGATAAATCTGCAGATAAGTCTTCTCAAACTTTTACTAATCCAATTTTTCATGAACATGTTGGAAAAAATGTTGCAGAAGTAGAATACTGTAGTCTGGACTCAGAATCAGAAGAGGAATGCCGAGAGGAAGGAAGTATTCTTGCTCTAGAATGGAAAGAAGTCAGTCACAGGGGCACATCTAAAGAGATTGCACACGACCAAGTGCCGGATTTCAACACAGTTCAGGAAACAGCTCACTCAAGTAAAACAGCTAAGCTTCCTTCTGCCCGTGTACTGAGAAGTAATAAATACTCGACCTCACAAAAAATGCATGTTTCTAATGTTTAACTGCCTTTATTGGAATATTAGGAGTGTTAACCAAAAACCAAACTTTAGAAGATTAAAAATATTAGTGAGGGAACATAGAATTGAGATATTAGTGTTAGCTGAACCCCTAGCATATGATATTAAAAGATTTCAGTTAAAATTAAATTTTGATAAATCCATCATAAACCAGGATAATACTCTATGGATAATGTTTAATGAACCATGGGATCTTAGCATTGAATTGGAAAATTCTCAGCAGATCACTGCTGAAATCTCACACCCGAGACTGGCTCAAAAAGGTTTATTAACTAGCATTCATGCTAAATGTACACACAGAGAGAGAAAGATATTGTGGGAATCCTTAGCTTCTTTAAACCATCCTGATAAAGCATGGATTTTATGGGGAGACTGGAATACCATAATTAGAAGGGAGGAGAAAAAGGGGTGGTCACCCATTCAGATTTAGGGAGGTGAGTTCATCTGATTTCATAGCAGAAGAGGGACTTTTTGAATTAAATTTCACAGGCTCTAATTTCACTTGGTGTAATAACCGAAAGGGTAAAGCTAGGATATGGAAAAGGTCAGATAGAGCCCTAATTAACTCAAGCATGCTTAATGTGAATTGGTCTTTATCGGTAGCACATCTGGCTAGGGACGCTTCTGACCATGCTCCCCTTCTGTTGAGTATGAAGCCACTTATGACTTCACCTAGAAATTTCAAATGCCAGGATTTTTGGACAAAAAATGAATCATATAAACTCACAATTGAAACTGCTTGGAAAATAGAGGTTACAGGGAATCCAATGAGGAGATTTGTGGAAAAACTCAAACAGGTGAAAAGATCTCTCATCATATGGAATAAGGAACACTATGGAAACATATTCGACACAGTCAAACAGGCAAAACTAAACCTACAAGCACTAGAAATTCAGGAGGCTGCCACAGATAATGGAACTAATAGGACTGATCTGTAGTTGGCTAAAGCTAAATTGAGACGGGCTCTCCATAGTGAAGAGCAATTCTGGTCCCAAAAAGCTAGAGTCAAATGGTTAGGGGAGCGGGAGAGAAACACTAGATATTTTCAGGATACTGTGAAACAAAAGAGAGCCATTAATCATATTCATAGGATAAAAAATGATTCAGGAATATGGATAGAACAGAAAGAAGATATAGGATTACAGGCTATTCACTATTTTCAGAACTTGTTCTCAAATGATCCTACAAGCCCTTTTCCTATAAACCATTCTATCCCTAAAATCCTTATTGATGAGGATAACCAAATGCTTACTAATTTACCTTCCTTGGAGGAAGTTAAACAAGTTATTATGCTTATGAGTAAGCATAGTGCATCAGGCCCTGATGGATTTAATGGTAATTTCTTTGTTGTAAACTGGGATATAATAAAACAGGATCTCCATGCAGCTATATTATTTTTCTTTATTGAAGGGGATCTGCCCAAATACATTACATCTACTCTCATTGTTCTGATTCCTAAAATACAAGGACCAGAATCTTTTGTTAATTTTAGACCAATTAGCTTGTGTAACTTCACTAATAAAATCATTTCCAAGATATTGGCATTAAGACTAGGTCCTTTAATGACTAAATTATGCTCAGAAAATCAAAGTGGATTCATAAAAGGGAGACAAATAACTGATAATATTTTGTTGGCAAATGAGATTATAGCTAGAATGAGAAGGAAAAATAAATATGGTAACATAGCTATCAAACTAGATATGGAAAAGGCATACGATAGAGTGAATTGGTTATACCTTTTGAATATTTTGAGAGCCTTTAGGGCAGAGGAAATATGGATAGATATGATATGGAGATTAATATCCAACATATGGTTTTCCATTCTAATAAATGGAACTCCTAGAGGCTTCTTTAAATCAGGAAGAGGAATAAGACAAGGTGATCCTTTGTCTCCCATTCTATTTGCCATTAGTGCTGAAATGTTAGCCTGTTCACTGAATCAATTTAACACGGAAAATCCAAAAACAGGTTTCTGTATACCTAGGAAGGGACCTAGAATAAGTCATCTAGCATATGCTGATGACATTATCATTTTTGCCGCCTCAAATGGATCCTACTTGTCTAACATTATGAAGATTCTCTCTCAATATGAAAAGATCTCTGGACAGAAAATCAACCATAGGAAAAGCCAGTTCCTAACCCATCACTCTCTAGACAAGGGGGGGGGAACATGGAGTGAGAAAGATAACTTCATTTTCCAAAGGTTCTTTTCCAATCAGATATCTAGGTGTTCCCCTCCACTATAGTAGGACTAAAGCCACTGAATTTGATGAAGTAATTCAGAAAGTCAATCTGAAAGTCTCTTCTTGGCTTCCAAAAACACTAGGCCCTGGAGGAAGGATAACCTTGATTAAGAGTACTTTACTTGGTATACCTATACACTTAATCATGACAGTTAATCCTCCAAAAAAAGTATTCTATGCATTGGAAGGAATCTTTTCCAATTTCTTATGGGGAGAAGAGGGTCAGAAATACAAACATCATTGGATTAAATGGCAAAAATTATGTCTCCCTTTGGACGAAGGTGGATTAGGGTTTAGAGATTTAGAAGACATACGCAAAGCCTTCTCTTATAAACTATGGTGGAGATTTAGGGAACAAAAAACACTATGGGCAAAATTCATGAAGCACAATTACTGCCACAAAATGCATCCGAGATGCTGCCAGATAACAAGAGGTGATTCTGCCCTTTGGAAAAGACTAATTTCAGTGGCAGAAGAGGCTGAAAGTCACATCACCTTCCAAATTAGAGGAGGGGACAGCTCTATGTGGTTTGATAATTGGATGGGTACTGGACACCTAGGCCTGGGACAAAATAGGAATCCTAGTTCAAGGGTCAAGGATTTCGTGATACAAAATAGATGGGACAAAGAAAAGTTATCTTTATGTCTACCCAATGAATTAGTAGAATCCATTTGCCAAATCCCTATCCCTAATTCAAATTTGAAAGATATTCAGATCTGGTCTTTGGAGAATTCAGGCATATTCTCAATACATTCACCCCGCCAAGTAATTAGACAAAGGGAACAATCCCCACCCTCTGATTAAATACATTTGGCACCCAACAATCCCAATTAAGATATCTTTTTTCATGTTAAAACTCATAAAAGGAAGACTGCATTTTGGATCTAACTTGGAAAGATTTAATATTCATGGTCCCTTTCTTTGTCTTTTCTGTCTGTGAATAATATGGAAACAACTAATCATATTTTTGCTCACTGCAGGTTGTCAAAGCAGATTTGGGACGACTTTAGCTTTCCATTTAACATCTTCATTAATGTGCAGGACAACTTAGACACTTTTCTCCAAAACTGGTGGACCACAACACTTCCACAAAGTGCTAGTACATTTCTAAAAAATACAACACCTATCATTATCCTGTGGGAGATATGGAAATGCAGAAATGGAGTAATGTTTAATGATGATGGGATCAACTTTCATTCCCTGAAGAACAATATCTCTGCATCTGTTGTGGATCTAATGATCTTGAAATTCCTAAAACTGAGATTCTCAACTCAAAATTGGACAGATATATGGGAAATATGTCAAAGATACAGGAGAAAGACTATCATAAAGAAATTCAAATGGCATCCCCCTGATATCCAAAGTCTAAAATTAAACTTCCATAGTTCAATAACAGTAAATGGAGGCAAAGGGGGTGGAATACTTAGAGACTGGGAAGGAAATCTTGTTTTTGCTTACAATATCACTGATCAAAATTGTTTTTCTGTTTTGCAGATGGAAATACAGACTTTAAGACATGGGCTATTGATAGGAAGACAAAAATTCCTTCCAATCCATATGGCAGAAACAAGTTCCTCGGATTTCATCTTCAGAATAGCTGGAAAAAGGGAAATAGATTGGAGGCTCAGATAGATAGCAATGGAAAATCAACATGGAGAGAATCAAATCACATTCCTCAGTATAAACAAAAGTGCCAACAGAGCTACAAGATGGATTACAAATTTGCATCAAGAAACACTTTATGAGGCCTATGAAGATATCCCAAACCAATTGAAGTTCATACTCAAAAGATAAAGAGGGAAGTCCTATTTTCAAAAAAATCTACACTAAAGATTTCTTTTTACTGAGCCATTAAAAATAAACAAAGAAAGAACTTTTTTGAATCTGGTTGTTTGTTTGCTCACATTAAGTAGGAGATGGGGAACTACGCACTGGTTTGAATTTAGGATTTCTTGAATTTATAAGAGATTTGCCCCAACGCATGACTTTGATCTATGAGAGCTGACCTACAAATGAGACCACCGAGAAAGATAATTCTTAAACTATGTTTAAAGGGGCCCTGTCTACTGTTGCTAGGACAGGTTTCCCTATGCATGTTTGGAGGGTTTCTCAGGTTCCAAACTGCTGATGTTAGGTTTGGTTTTCCCAATTGATTGAGGGAGGGGGAGGACCTCATTTCAGGTTGTTTCCTATATTTTATAGGTCAAATTTACATGATCCTTCATATGTGGAAATCAGCAAATCAAAAAGTACTAAGAAAGAGTGAAGATGCTTTGGAGAAAAAGCTTTGAAGATATGAATCATCCTCAAACTGCCTCACTGACTTGGGGATTCACCACTGGTGACTTTTGTTCAGCTTTTAAGCTGTTTTGTATAAATGATAGCAATTACGATTATCATAAAAATCTCTGAAAACTCATTGACATGGCTATAACTTTTGATCTGTACACTAGTCAGGTATATTGTAAATGGAGGAAGTCTTCCACATTTATTTTAAGTCCCCTTTTGAACACCTTCCCATTAGCCCTATGGCATGTAAATGGGAATATGGTTATGCAAGTCATGTGTAAGAGTGATTTTAGGGTATATCCATCACTCAAAATTTATCTAATATACTGGGAGTGACACCCCACCTCGAATTAGAGGTTCTGCCTGTCTACTGATGGTGAGATATACCAAACTGCCAACAATAGTACAATATAAGGTGGAATCTCATAAAGGAATGCCATCAGAGGGGATATATTTGGAATTAAGCTCAAGAGGCGTGTCAGTTATCCGAACATCAGAAAGACAAACTTGATCAAGGATAGTGGCAATGTATTTAGATTAAGACAGAAGATAACCCCTAGGAGAGTAAGCAATTCAATCCCGAGAAAATATCTAAGAGTACCCAGATCCTTCATCTCAAACTATTTGGCTAATTTCTATTTTAATTCTGCATCCCATCAACATTATCTCTGGTAATAATCATGTCATCAACATAGAAAAAATCAAAATACGTCCATGAGAAGTATACCTAAGAAACAATGCAGAGTCATGTGAGCTAGGATGAAAACCAAGAGATGTGATCACAATAGAGAACTTTTCAAACCAAACTCGAGGACTTTGTTTGAGGCCGTAGAGATCCTTCTTTAATTTGCAAACTTCACCAGGATTATGTGGGACACGTGCTGGAGGAAACATGTAGATTTCTTCTTGAAGATCACCATTTAAGATGGCATTTTTAACATTCATTTGAGATATATGCCACTGATGAACGTATGCAATTGCAATAAGGGTGCGAATGGTAATCATTTTGGCAATTAGGGCAAAAGTTTCTTCATAGTCCATACCATACTGTTGAGAATATCCCTTAGCAACCAAACGAATTTTGTATTGCTCAACAGATCAGTCGGAATTAGTTTTGATTTTATATACCCAACGAGAACCAATGGCATTTTTTCCTGAAGAAAGAGAGACAAGAGCCCAAGTATTTGTCTGGTGCAATGCAGAAAGTTCTTCTGCCATGGCTTGCTGCCAAAGAGGATAAAAAATAGCTTCTTGATAGGAAGAAGTCTTAGAAAAATTGTGAATAGAAGTAAAAAAAATCGAAACTATTTGAGTAATTAGAGTAAACAAAGTCTGGTAATTGAGTGGACTTACGATTATGGTAAGGATAACAAGGTGGTGGTGTAGAGGTAGGAGAATGACGATCTACGATCACATGAAATTCTGGAGAAATAGTAAGAGCAGAGGAGACATTTGTAGAAGGTGCACCTGAATCAACCGATCTACTAGTGTCGAATATATAGGACTCAGTGTCGTAATTATGTTGTTCATTAATTACATGAGGAGTAACATTATCTGAATTTGTATGAAATGGATCAATAAAGATGATGTCTAACTTTGTAAGACTGTGAGAGGTAGGAGGAATGGAGTAAAACGAAATATGTTCAAAAAACACAACATAGCACTAGACATAGAGTTTTGTGAAAGAGGATCATAATAACAATATCCTTTTTTACATTCACCATAACCAATAAAAACACAAATTCGTGAATGAGAAGACAATTTATTACGTTCTACATAAGGACAAAGAACAAAACAAGTGGAACCAAAAGCTTTCAAGAAAGAATATTCAGGAGCATGATCATATAATTTTTCAAAATGAGACAATCCAAAAGTAACAGATGATGGAATTCTATTGATAATGTAGGTGGCAGTTAGGACAGCTTCACCCCAAAACTCACTAGGAATAGAGGCAGAATAGAGAAGGGAGCCAGCAATTTCAACAATATGATAGTGTTTCCTTTCAACAACTCCATTTTGTTCTAGAGTGTCAGTACAAGAGGTTTGAATGAGAGTTCCATCAAAAGCAAGTAATTCAGAAAACTTATTAGAGGTACATTCACCGCCTAAATCATATCTGAAATATTTAATAACCGCATTATGTTGAGCTCTAACAAGAGCATAAAGTATTTGATAAATAGTAAAGAAATAAAAATGAAGTTTCAAAAGATAAACCCAACAATCACGAGTACAGTCATCAATAAATGAGACATAGTATCTAGACCCACCTTTGGTGAGAACAGGTGATGATCCCCGTACATTAGAATGAACCAAATCAAAAGGCGCAACAGAAAGATAGACACTTTTATAAAAAGGTAAAGCAGAGAACTTATCAAGTTTACAACTACAACAATAAAAAATATCATGAGTTTTCAATTGTCCTAATACTCTTGTAGAGGCTAAATACTTTTTTTTTTTTATAAAAGTAAATATATAGATTAGTCAAAAGGCAGTGCCGGCTATACCCGACCACACTGCTACAAAGTGAAAGCAAAAAACATGGAGTACTACTCCATTACAGAAATGATCCATATGAAGGTAAGAAGGAAAATAGATACAGTCTGCTAAAAATAGAAAGTAGACCGGCTCTATTTCCCGCAAAATGTGCAACCCTAATCTGATATTTGTCCAAAAGTAATTCTGTAAAAATAGCGTATGTGAACACCGTGCCACAGCAGGCTTTAGCAAAAAAAAAAAATAGAAAAAATAAAAAATAAAAATTACAGCCCAAGACAACGCAGCACGTTCCGTAGTCAAGCCCAAAGAAAATACGCCCAAGAGTCCAGAAGTCCAGCCCATCAGCCAGGCCAAGGTCCCACAAAGATCCAGCCCAAAAAGGTCCAACAAAGGAAGGCTTTTGGACAAATAGGTCGAACAAAGCCCAACAAATTTCCAACAAAGGTCCAACAAAAGAAGGCTTCAATCACTACAACAGAGAGCCAAATGCAATACGTCCAAAGCATTTGCTGCCAGAGCCAAAACCTAATCGTTGGAGTAATATCATCACCAAGCAATCCTCATCACATGTTCTAACCATTAAACCTGATTTTCACAACTCCACATACCAGAAGCACAATATCAGGTCTCAATTTTCCAATTCAACAACCTAGTAAAACCAGCTTTACCTTAATAAAATTGCGCATCATCTCCCCTGTCTACATCCTAACCCAACCAGCATCATAGTGCAGTGTCGTACCCAAACCATCCAGCAGATTTGAAACCCACCAATACCAACCACCCACCAGATTAACAAAGCAAGCACAAAACAGACCACGTTTCTAAATTCCTCAATAGAGCATGTACAGCCCAAGCATCCAAATCATGTACACCTTAATAAAACATGTACAGCCTAAGCATCCAAAATAAGAGAAATACAATAACTAAATTAAACACCACCATCGGTTCTCCTGAAACCCAATACCAACACCAGTGTCGGGCTCTTTCCCTTCCAGCAGAATAGGCATCAACAAATTACCAACACCATAACCACATGAACTTCATAAATTAAGCTTCAGGGGTTCCACACATAAATTATTGTGTGTGGCAACACCATAGCCAACGCAGTTAACAGTAATAAATCATAGCAAGGCCAAACTGATGTGAACATCAGTAATCAGGGGCCACGTTTAATCAAAGTAATGGTTGAAAATCAGGCCTAACATTCAATACCAGGCGTCAAATTACCTGAATTTACTTTCTGAGTAGCAGATGAGCGGGTTCCTCTCCCTCAATTTTCTCCCTGACTGGCAATAAGCTTTAGGGCTAACTAATGCCTCCGAGTATCTAGTTTGCTTCTGAGGTTTCTTTTTCCTTTTCATTTTAGATAGGAACTTTGAAAGATCATCTTCCGTTTCCTCCTCAAAGCTATTTTCTGTCCAACGATCATCCTCAAATCCTTCCACCTCTGTTTCTGATTCCGTTGGAGTATTCTGTAAGAGAGCTAGGTCTGAGGTTGAATTGGTTCTACATACAGCCGAGGGGGTCCCTTCCTCCCATCTGATCCTCACTTTAATTGTTTCCATTTTGGAAAGGATCTCCAAATCTGATTGTATCTGTGACAGTGGGGGCCGTGGCATCTCAACCTCCTTACTTGGCTCCTTTTCAAACCTGTCCGAGGAAAGTTGTAGTTGTGTTTCCATTGGGGGACTTATAGGTTCTAAGTCCATCATCTGCAGATCATTGGAGGCAACATGAGCCACACATTCTCCTGAACTCAGAGCCTGTCCTGGATTACACGAGGCAATTTCCATCTCTAAAATTTCTGAAATTGCTTGAACTGGCTTATCATGTACCAAAATTTTACCCTAATACTAATGTAGCAGCGTGAGAGGGATCGTATCCACAGGGAAGGGTTGGTAGTAGAAAATCGTTTGTTCACAACTGACTACTGGTATACTGACTACAAAGTAGGAAAAATTGCATGACGAAAATATTCAAGCAAGAGTTAAAGTATTGGCTTGAGGTATTCTAATGTTCGACAGCTCTTAATGGTTTCATTGACATGTGCACAACTGATGAGGAAATCCTCTATCCTGTGACTTGAATTTTGCCTAGCCTGATGCAACCTAGTTCAATTCACAAACTCTAAGTCTTCCTCGGGCAAGACAAGTACCTAGCACAAGTGTAAAGCCTAGATCTATACCTTAGTAGGATATATCTAACTCACTTCCTGATCTATTCTATGGCAAGGCAAATGATCAATCTGTGGCTTCAATTTATCCAATAAGGATTTTCGAAGCCTTTTTCGTCAGATCTCGCTAGCACTCATCAGTGGATACCGCACTCGTGCAACAACAATGAAGCAAGGCTAGAACTCATCAGTAGACAATTCATCATACTCAACGCATACACAATTCAACGCTGATAGCTCAAATCTTGAATCAATCCAAGTTGTTACTAACAATTAAGTCAGATCTCATCAATTCAGGGTGAATTCACATTCGTTAAAAAGATAAAATTTATGCAAGCACAAATAAGATAGAATTCAAATAGTCTGAACCATTAACTAACTAAAAACATTAGATCCTCAAGGCAATAACAAATTTAGCCGATCATCGTAGTGATCGGCTCTGAATTTAGTGCTGTATTCAAGAAATCAAACATTCTTCTGAATTTTCTAGAGTTTGTACTGATTACAAAGTAGATGGATTACAGTTTGTATCTCTCGTGATGCAATCGCAATTTTCCCTTCCAATCTCTTGAGCTTCTATCTCAGTTTTTGTAATTTTTTATCCTTTTTCAAAGAGAATGGAAGAGCTGGTCCCAAACCCTAGGTTTCAGAAAATACTGTGGACTGGTTTCCAAGAGAAGTATGGATTGAATTTGAGAAAAGAAGATTAGAAGAAATGGTGGCAGCTTGTGGGATTGAAGAAGAAGACAGAGAGAAAGGAAAAAGAATGGCTAAAATAGCATTATGGTGTGTGCAAAGTTCGCCTGATGCTAGGCCTAAAATGAGTGCTGTGCTAAAGATGTTGGAGGGAGAAGGGGAAATTCCGCCTCCACCTCTTCCAGGCAGTTTTTATGTTGCTTCTGGAGCCAATCCTTCACGTAATCATGGAGATTCTTCATCTTACTCATGTATTGTGGAAGTAAAAGACTGATTGACCGCCATTCTATGATAGTATTGGCATCAAATTAAATAATGCATGTAGCATGTAATGATCTGCCAAAAATCTATTTGTAATGGAATTTTGTACTTTGAGTAGTTATACACAAATATATGCAAGTACTTTCTGTTTGGAAATCAATATAACTATATAAGAGATAACACAGTTCAAAAAAATAACAATTGATTTTTACAAGATTTAATTGGTAGTTTATACAAAAATATATTTTTTGATATATCAGTAAAATCATTAACTAAAACTTGCTGGATTAGCAAGCCGCACAATTGTCCCGAATCCATACGAATTCCTTCTTAGAATTTCAAATACTGATCAACATAATTTAATATGCTAACTCTTCCTAAACGTAAAACACAAACGTCCAAATATCGAAAGAAAAACTATTTTTTATTTTTATTTTGAGTTCCTCTCATGTCTTATATATGTAAGTTGAAGTTGTCTTGTATGGCATGGTTCAACTCAACGTTGATTACCTATTTATAATAAGTATGAGTTACTGATTGTATTTTCTTGTCAAATCTAATATGAATTTTCATTTGATTTGTCCCTTTCTAAATCAGAATTCAAGCATAGGTAGTCTCCTATGAAACGGATTCATATATACGATCTACACATGCTTGTGTTTTTTACCATATCACCTTTTAGTTCAAATGCATAAATCTAATATTCGTACAATAATGTATCAATTATTAACGTAACACTTTTCAATCCAAATATATCAATCTAACTATACTTGTAAAATGAAGTATGAATTATTAGCATAACACTTTTCAATCCAAATGTATCAATGTAATACTTGTATAATGAAATATCAATTATTAGCATAACACTTTTCAATCAAAATGTATCAATCTAATACTTGTACAATGAAGTATCAATTATTAGCGTAACACTTTTTAGTCCAAATGTATCTATCTAATACTTGTACAATAAAGTCTCAATTATTAGTGTAACACTTTTTAGTCCAAATGTATTAATTTAATACTTGTACAATAAAGTATCAATTATTAACATAAAACTTTTTAGTCCAAATGTTTCAATCTGATACTTGTACAATGAAGTATCAATTATTAAACTAATACTTTTCAATCTAAATGTATCAATATAATACAACCTCTCATTTGAGATGACCAGTATAATGGTGGGTATTGTGAATTATAAGGGCTTACATAGCCAAAACTCATTTGAGGTCTTATTTAATTGAATTATTTGAAATTTATGTAATTCATAATATAATTTATAAAATTAAAGAGCCAACTGATAAGAAAAAGAACAAATAACTGAGGTCAATTCATAATTAAAAGGAAAGGTTTCCTTTCAACCCCATAATGCACGTTTCAAAACACTCATTCAGAAAGCAATTGTGGTTTTTCCTATTTTGTTAAATAATAAAAATTAATTAATTCATGATGACGTCAGATGACATCATCATCTTTTTTTGGACCAACATCGAAGGAATTCCCTTTTTCTTTTTTCTTTCTGTTTTTTTTCTTCTTTTTTTTTTCATTTTTCTGATTTGATTTGTTTTTTAAAAATTAAAAACCAGTTTTGAATAAAAACAAAAAACATATTTGACCATAATATGTAAAAACAAATTTTAAAGATCTATATCTTTCAAACACATCAATTAAATCAATATACATATATAAATAATTTATCATTCATGACATGATATATTATGTATAAATAAATCAAATTAGTTTTTGATATCAATAAATGAAAATCAACATAGTAACAACGCAACAAAAATTATAACAATTATATTATAATTGATTTCCACAGGACCGATAATCTATATAAAATATACCTCGAGAGATGATAGATAAATTTTTGAACGAAATTTAATCAATCAATAAGTCGCACACGTATTCGGCCTCTAATAATAATCAACATGAACTATTCTTGGGATCCTCAAAAGATTGATTTAATGTTAGGATAATAAGTCAGATCCCTCTAAACAACACCTTGAAAATCTAATAAGAAAAATTTATTTTTCTTATTTATGAGATTTCTTATCGAGAGAGTTGTGTTGTCAAGACCTAACATTAAACATCTCTTTATAATAATATAACGTTCTAAAAAGGTTTTCTTATCTAACAAGAAACAAATTATTACCAAAATCAATTCATTTTCCAAAAGAGAATATAAGAGTGTAATAGATGTCATAACTATCATATAATTATGTATATCATTTTAACCTAAGAAATAATTCTATTGTGTACGACCTTTTAAGTTTTTAAACACTTGAAAATAAATATAAATAATAATTTTAGAATTAAATTGATTTTGTACAAAACCAACAGAAAAAGCCACGTAGGAAAGAGAAGCCCATTAGGAGAGAGAAGAAAATGAGAAGGAAGGGAAGAAAGGAATAAGAAGAAGGGAAAAAAAGGAAGAATGGAGGAAAAAAATAAAAAAGTAGGAAGAGAACATTAATGACGAACTATTTTAATAAGTATAAATAGAAATTTTAATGCTGCCGTTAGTGAATCTCCTTTCCCTATTTTAATAAGTATAAATAGAAATTTTAACGCTGCCGTTAGTGAATCTTCTTTCCGTCCAAATTCTACTCAACGTCAAAGCACATAGGAGTCAGTATTATATTTTTAAAGGCAGCTGTTAATACCAGAGCAAGTATTAGCTTCTAGAGCAATAAATCACTTATCTTCCTAATTTACCCTTAATTATTCAAACATTTTATCTTCTTTCCACCTTATCGCTACAACTTATCAATTCTCTTTAACCTCTTCTCTATAACTTTTCGTTTCTTTTCCTTTACACTAATATTTTTCCAAAATTTTATTAATATAACACTTATTTCCACCTCTAATTTATATAAAAATAAATTATATACCTTATTCAAAAATTAGTTCCAAATAAAAATAAATAAATTTTGAATCAAACTATATATTTAAAATTCATGTTTCACATTTAATGTAAATTTTTCAAAAAAAGGAATTAGTTTAAATTTCTTGATTAATCAACAAATAATACCAAGAAAATAACAAGTTAATATTTTTTATTTAAAATTTTCAATAACATCGCGATTGAAAATTTAAAAACTAGAAGAGCTAGTTAATTATATTATGAGAAAATTAATATTTTAAAATGTTAATAGATCACAAGGAAAAAAATCGCTCATAATAGAAATAGAAGTGAATATATTCTTACAAATTCTAAAGTAAAATTTGTTATTTTTTATTATTTAAAATTTATGAATTAAATTATAGCATAAAAAATACATGAAATCAAAATTTCTATTACATATATGGTTGTGGTGTCTTCCTTTTAAGTTTTAAGTTATGTGAATTATTTTGATAAAATATTAGTTTGAGTAGTGTTATTAGAAATAAAAACAATAACTTATATAATTGCCATATGTTTATGTATTAGTATTTTAGCAAAAAGTATGACTTGCCTTGGATAGTATATTTTTTTGGTTTTATAGTAGAATTTTTTTCTTCAGATTTATTATAAGAAACAAATATTTTGAAGTTGCTTCGATTGATGAGTTTATTTTGGTGAGCATTTTTGTTCAAGATTTTTTTATTAATAAAGTTTAAAACTCAAATTTAAATTAATATTTTATGAGTTTATTTTGGTAAAAAAAGGTTTTAGGAAGAATTTTTTAGTATTAAAAATTTAAAAGTCAAAATTAAATTTAATAATTTATTTATAAAAATATAAAAAACGGTATACCAAAAATAATTACTGTAAATTATTTTTTTGTTCTAAAAATTTTGATAGAAAAAATAGACAAAACAAACAAAATCAAATTAAATTTGTGAAATAAAACACTAAAACAATGCTAAACAAATGCATAATAAATTTTTTGACGTATATATTAGTAAATATTTTATATTTAATTGAGAGAACAATAAAAACTATTAATAAAAATAAGTGTCATATTATTTTTATATAATTTTTTTCTTATAAACTAAGGGTGAAAATACATGTTATATTAAAAAACATTTGGAGAAAAATCAGCATAAAGGAAAAGAAATGAGAAGTTAGGAGAAGATGTTATAAAGAATTGATAATGATAAGGTACAAAGAAGATAAAGATAAATTGTAGTGATAAATAGAGAAAAGATAAAAGAATTTTTTATTAATAGTAAATTGGAATGATATGTTATTTATTGCTTTGGAAGCTAATAATTGCTCTCGTAATAACAGCGGCCATTTTTAAAACATGTAGGTGTAATAGGGAAAACGAGTTCTAAAAGATCAAGGTTAGATACACGGTGTCCTAGTGGGTTGGAACACTAGGTGAGACACCGATAATAAAAACAATAATGGACAATATTAAAATGCGGAAAGTAAAAAGACAGGAGGTTGGTAATGCAGTTCGGCAATTACCTACGTCTACGGGGCCACGCCCAGAAAACAATCCACTAAGTTCACAAAGTTACAAGACACTCGGTCTGACACAAAGTAAGACTCCCTCTTATCTTTGTCACCGCCTCTTCCTAACTTCTCCAGTGAACTTGTTGATGCGAGCTCCCCTCGACTTGTGCGATTCTTCCCAGAATCTTTAAGAGACAAGATCCCCTTGTCAATGGTGACTCCTCCCGGAATTCGTGTTATGGCAAGATCCCCTTGCCCACGTTTGAAATCCTCCCGAGTTCCTTAACAGCCTCCTCCCGAGACTGTGTTCCAACAAAGAATACAAGGATTGCACATTAAATACTTTTGCATTAAGATGCGAACAGCCAACACACCTAACAAAGAATTCCAACCAAACAAGGTGTGTTCACAGTCTTACAAAGGCCGAAAGAATAATCAAAGCTCTACACATGAAAACCGTGTGGTTGGAAAGATCATATAGGGCACACAAAATCTTTCTATCGTTATCTCCAAGATTGTCCAAATAAACCGCATAGAAAGATGGAAACCATGTGCCTCCCATGCTTATCCTTTCCAAAGATAAATCTCCAAAGATAATTACCAAGAATACCAAGATAAGCACCAAATATACCAAGATAGCATTAATCTCCAAATCAATCTTCCTTGCATAGATTGATTTTGTTGATTTCTGCAGCCAATCACGATCTTTCCTTATTTTTCAAAAAATTAATGTCAACTTGCCAAACTAAATGCCAACTCATCCCGGCGCATTAACAATCTCCTCCTTTGGCATTTTTTGGCAAATTCCAAACTCCCCCTGTATGCTGAATCGGAAGTTCTCAGAAAGCTTCCCCTGAATAGGAACTTATAAAGAACCATCACTGCACAAGACTTTGTGCATGACACAACAAAAGACATCTAGTTCCCAGCATACAGATATTTGAGGGATTACAAAACAAATACCCAAAATATCCAAATTACTCCCCCTTTTTACCACAAAAAAGACAAAAGGGCATAAAACAACAATAAAACATAAGAAATTGTCTTAAAGAAAGTATCATAAACAAACATAAGAGCAATATCAATCGGAATCCTCCGCATCATAGGGCAATAGGCCAACTAAGTCTGCTAGCAAATGAACACCAGCAGCTGTTTCTGAAATATCTCCATCTTTACTAGCAACAAACCCACCAGATTGGGCGTTGGAAGGATCCTGAGTGTCTGTGACACTAGAAATGACACTAGAAGTACCCTCACCAGAAAGAGCAGAAGGAACAGGAGATTTTTTTGCAATAACTTCCTCATCAGAATCAGAGTCAATATTTTCTTCAATGATAAGAATTTCGGTCTCTATCTCAGACTCTGCAAAAACAGAAGACACGTTTTGAGAATACCTTCTGTAACATCCTAAGTGACATCAGGTGGAACACCTGAAGAACCAGCAATATCATCTGCTACAGTTTTAGCCTTTGCATCAAACTGCTTCTTCTTTTCAGCAGCTTCAGCAGCAACATTTTTAGCTGACTTTACAGCTACAAGATCATCAAGCAGTGAAGAGACTTCATTCCTTCTCTTTTCAATATCAGATTGCTGGCTAATTAGAGACTTCAATTCATCATCCAGCACCTTAATGGTGCGCGAAAGTAAGACTGAATTACCAAGCTCTTCTTGGTCTGAGTCAGAGACATCATCAGAGACACCCTCCATATCATTGACATAATCACCTTTCAGGAGCTTATAACTGATCCTGATTTCTTTCTTGTCAGTCTCCAGAATTTCTCTTGCTCGGATCACAGAGTGTTATAAGGACAGAATCCCATAAATCAAACATGGAAAAGGATACGCTATCCTTTCATTCTTGCAGTCTGCATGTGATAAGGTGAAATATGTTCACCTTATATATGCTATTTTCACTTATACTTTGTGCCGTCTTTGTGCTATTTAATGTGTTTTTGGTGTGTTTTGTAAGTTATTAATGTTGGAGGCCAAAATGAGAGGAGAAAGATCAAGAAAAATGTGATTTAGGCCAAAAAGGTGCATTTCGTCACAAAAAAGATGGTTTTGTGTTTCACAAGATGTTCAAGGTGTTAATTCTAATTGTTGATGATCAATCCTATATATTAAGACCTTGGATAGAGTAGCAAATAAGTCCCAAGTTGATCCCATGGAGGCTCGAGACTCCAAGAAGGGTTAACATCGCGAAACACGTGGAAAGGTGATGAAGGACAAATGCTGAAGAAATCTGTTAGGGTTTAGTATTTCGATCATATCTCTCTCAATTTAAGTTCGAATGGAATGATTCAAGCGCCATTGGAAAGCTAAGAGACAGAGCTACAACTTTCATGTTTTGCATGTTTTCTAGTTCGGCCGGGATCATATAGAAAAATGGACGACAAGATGGACGTAAAGAGCCCGATGTCACGCGACGTGCGACCGTGGACGTCACGACGTGCGGAATTCAGAAGCGTGAAAATTTCCAAAATTCAGTTTTTGATGTTTTTAACATGTCTTTTTGTTATGGGTTGTTTCCTAACGTGTTCCTTACATGTTAGGGCCCAAAAACGTGCCATCTTATCAATGTTTGATAAGGTTTCAAGTTGTTTCCTATATAAAGCCATCTATTATGTAATTTTCAAGGGGGGAGATCATAGAAGAATAGGAAGTTCATAGTTTAGAATAAATTAGGGTTTATTTCTTTCTTTCTTTCTTTTTTAGGGTTTCATATAGCTTTAGGGTGGTAACAACTTTGAAAGAGCATTAAGCAAGGTTTTTCCTCTTTGTAATAGCTAGGGTTTCATTATTTGGTTATTGCACGGAGATTTTGCAGCTATACGGATTTGGGAACATCATCAATTATTGAATTCATTCTTTTACGAGTAAAGATTTCTTCCAAGGATTCTCAATTCAAGGTGTTATCTTTCCTTTTAATTTATGTTTTCAATATTGTGCTTAATTATTATAAATATGATGATGTTTGATATAGCCATGCTCGGCTAGATTTATTGTGCTCCCGAGATTATGAATAAGGGTTTTTGTGCTTAATTTACATGCTAAATTCTATCTTATGGTCTTTGTTGAATAAGTTTTGCTGTGTTCTTCATGTTTATGCATGATTTGGTCGGATTATGAATGATGAATATTTTCTTAAAGTGCAGTAAATTATTTAAAAATAACTTGCTTTAATCTTACCTCTTGCCACAAAGGAGGATTTGAGTGGGTTGTTTGGAATTTTTTAGGGTTGGTTGTGAATTTGTTAGATTGATTTTACCTTAGCTCTTGCCTCTCGTCACAAAGGAGGAGTTAGATGGATTAGTTTAGCATTAGCGTGACTGGTTCGGGCGTTGCCTCCACCATAAAGGAGCGGTTGAACTTGAGTGTTTGGTTGAGTTGGTTAGTTGTATTAGATTCCGGGTTAATTAGGAAGTAAACCTTGCCTCTCGCCACAAAGGAGGGTTTAATGAATTAGTTAATATCTAAATAGGTAAAGTGCCTAAATCATTCCTTACCTCTCGCCACAAAGGAGGGCGTGAGTTATGTTATTTACCCTTGTTTTGCATGACCATAGATAGGATGTATGTGTGTGCTTTTTTAAAATAACCCTAAAATATAATCTCGAGAGTACACTTGATTAATTTGAATTTTAATCAAATCACCATTTCAGTTTTAGTTATTTGTTATTTACTTACTTATCTTCAGTTTAATAAACAAAGAAAAACCAAAAAGATTTTCTTAGAATTTCAACACAGTCCTTTCTCTGTGGGAACGAACTTGCTATACTCTCACCTTTATAGGGGTTGTTTAGCATTATTTTTGAGTAGGGGTAAATAGCAACCACGATCGCAATTTTATTACCACATATTTGCCCCTATCAAATTTTGGTTCTCCCATACTTAAACCTTGCTCATCCTCGAGCAACAAAACAAAACACAAGCAAAATATAACAAACACTAATAAAACACAACCTATACTCATAAGACAAATCGGCAACATTAAAATTTTACCATGTATCCAACTTTAAAACATTTAACCCCATGATATATATTATGCATATGCCTCAACATCTAATGAACACGAATGTCAAGTACTCATAACATGTGTCCCCAAAAGTCATCAAAGCACATTAATGTACACATTTAACACGTTGAGCCAATCATGTGTGTGTGTGCGATAGGTTCCACCTCAGTTCATAACTCATCTACAATCACGCCATAAATCAGGGTTCCAACAACTAAGTCTTTGTCTCATCTTTTCCTCACTAAATATATTAAATCATTTATTAAACTTAAATAAATGAGAATTCGCTCGGTAAACCTTTAGGTTTATAAATATAACACTCGTTCCCCCAGACTGTCACACTTAATTAGGGTATTTTATTAGAAATCTCGTGACATCCACCTGGAGTACTGTCTCACCTTCGGGTTTTAGACCCATTCTCACTCATGCAAGTTCTCAATTAACTTTTCGTTTAAGAGCAGTCTCGCAGAGGAGTGGCAATATGAAGCCAGAGTCTTACGGCTTCTATATCTCCGTTACCATCCATATGAGTTCTTTTAGGGTTATTATTAAAAGCAATCTCATAGAGGGATGATAGTATGAGCAAAACAAGCTTAAAAATGCAAAAGCATTAAGTGCAAACATTCTGCAAGCACATTTATTAAAGAACACAATTTAAGCAAGTTATATAAGCTTTAACTAAACAAAGCGTTAAAAACACTCCAACCTGCTTAATGATTACAAACTCGTCAATCCCCTCAGTAGTTCCCCTAAGTGCATAAAAATGATTGACTCAAAATGCTAAACTTTCCATCAAAGACCCGACTCCTTCTAGATAGCATATTACTTTCCTATCCCACATCGAATCTTTCGATAAAACCCAATCATTGGCAACATAACACTTATCACATAAAAAAAATTATTTTTGATACTTCTTCGTTATTATTAGTTGCCTAACACACTAAAAAAAAGACACAAAAAAAACACAAAATCACAAAAATGAACAATAAAAAAAAACAATTAAAAATAACTAAGACTTCACATTTACCTAATATAAGGCTCACCCTAAAAATTTTCATTATAGCTCAAAGGAGTTCACGTCAAGAATTTATTCAAAATTAATAAAAAAAACTAATCAAAACTACTAAGAAAAGCTAATTAAACATTAATCAAAGCATAACATCCACACTTCCACTCCCAGAAAATTAAGCATAAAGACATACAAAACAACATGAAATAAATAACATGAATTTCATCCCCCCACACTTAAAATACACTTTGTCCTTAATGTGTTAGAAAAGGAAAGAATTAACCTATTATACATGTCATCCCCAGCAGCGGCGCCATTTTTTTCTTTTTTTATATTTTTTTATTATTATTTTATTTTATTTTTGTGAATACTAGTTGTAAATATTTTATTCATTTTTTTGTGTGTTTTTTTGTTATTTAGTTATTTGTTTATTTTTAGTTTTAATTTGTAGCCAAGTATGTCTAGGAGGTTTGGGGAATCCTTTGAAATTAATTTTGACCCACAACATAGAGTGGATGATAAACAACCAAACTCTAGAGTATTTGGAGATTTTCACCATTTAGGATACGGGAAGACCAATGAATGGGCATATAATGAACCTTCATATTATTTATCTTTACCTTGTTTTGAAGATCCATTGAACAATTTGAACTTGTATGATAATGAACAAGCTACTTTGAGAATAAATGTTGTTTCTTGTAGGTTGTGCCAAGGGGATCATCCCACTTATCAGTCTGCATGCTTCACTATTTGGTCAAACAAAAACTGACCTACATCAAATTCAATAAACTTCCCAATCTTGAACAACAGAGTAGCCATGGACTTATTCATACCAGTTCCATGTGAGGTGGGGAGCCAATTCCAAATGGCAATCTTATGCAGAATTGCATACTTAACTGACAACTGGGAAGCAGGAAAGTCTTTCTCCCTAGGCCATACTCTTCTGACACCTCCTGTGATATCAGTAATAATCTTACTGTAATCAGGGGTGAACTCCTCAACATTAGCCCAATGACTTCCTAGGTGAGTGTTTATAACATCCGGAGAGAATTCAAAAAGACGGCTTCTCACAAACACATGTCCACCATCAGGATGTTCAAAATCCTTCACATTAGAGTCTAAATTGCAATAGAACTCCTGAACAACTCTCCTAACATATGGCTTTAAACCCTTAATAGTCCTTCCTAAGCCTTGACACACCAACTGATTCACAAGTTTTTGACAGTTTTTAAAATCGCCTTCATGAATATTTCTTTCACCCCAAATATTTCTCCTAGAAACTCTATTCCACAAACCAGCATTATACTTAGACTTGAAATCATCCAAATTAACAGAAGAGTCTGATGACTTACTCGAAGTGGCAGGTGACTTGCCCTTTGACATCGATTTGGAACGAGTGACTCGCTGAGATTCAGAGGCAGGATTTTCTCTCTGTCACTTTCCCTTAGGGGACTTAACTTGGTCTAGATTAGAGAGATCCTGAACATCATCATCAGAGGAAACACCATCTTTGACACCTTCTTCTTCAGCCCAAGCATCATCAGAAGAATCTTCATCCACAAGCCGAAACCTTTTTCTCTTAGGTTCTGTAGTAACCTTAGAGACATCAGGTGCTTTAGGAGGTACAACACTTGCCTTGAATTGACCACCACTAGCTTGTCCAAATATTGTCCTCACTCCTGAAGGATCTATTGACTGAAGTGGAGTGACCATCTTAGCTTTTGAAGACAAATTACTTTTAGAATCTGAAGATAACTCTATTGAATGAGAGGAACTTCCATCGTCCTGTGATATCACTGGAGAAGCAGGAGTAAGTACCGCATGTACTCCATCGTCATCTAAAGTTTCTGTCACTTTGCTCACTCGAGATGAAGACTTTGGGGGGAGACATCTCTTTTATTTAGAGGCACTCGACTCAATTGAACTCTCAGTATTTTTTAATATAGTCAAGATAGTGACAACGGCTGATATGTGTTCACTTTGAGAAGAAGACACTCAAGAGACCACAAACCCTTGGAGTAGCCGATAAAGATATAATAACCGAAATAAGTGCAGTCAGATTTTGCGTGAAAGAGACTGACTCTTCAATTCCATAAAATCAATCGAGAATCCCAAAAACACCACATGTCACTTGAAGAGCTGAAGATCAAAATTCACAAAACAGAAACCCACAACTACAAAACCGCCAAAAAGCATGAGGCGGAAAACTAGAAAAGACAAAACAACTATTCTACAATTTTTTGTTTTGTATTGTTTTCCATTTTTTTATTATTATATCTATTTATTGTAAATACTAATACAACAATAAAAACTTACAACACTGAAGAACCTCTTCACATGACACAAAGGCCTAGTGCAGACCTTAGTTCTTCAAATTTCACTCCATCCAAAAATTTGGTGAAAATATCAGCAATTTGCTTTTCTGTCACCATATGTTCCAAAGCAATAATCTTGTCTTTTACAAGAGATCGAATAAAATGATGTCAAATATCAATATGCTTTGTCCTAGAATGCTGAACAGGATTCTTAGAGATATTGATAGCACTCATATTATCACAATAGAGTGTCATAACATCCTGTGTGATACCATAGTCTTTCAGCATCTGCTTCATGCAAAGAAGCTGAGTACAGCAACTACCAGCTGCAATATATTCTGCCTCGGCCGTTGACAGAGAAATAGAATTTTGCTTCTTGCTAAACCATGACACCAAGTTGTTTCCCAAGTAAAAATATCCACCAGAAGTGCTTTTTTGATCATCTGAACTTCCAGCCCAGTCAGCATCACAATATCCAACTAAGTTGGTGTTTGTATCAAATGAATACCAGATCCCATAGTCTGTTGTCCCACTAATATATTTGAGAATTCGCTTCACTGACATCATGTGTGACTCTCGAGGATTTTTCTGAAATTGAGCACATAAACCAACGCTGTAGCAGATATTTGGGTGGCTAGCTGTTAGGTACAGGAGACTACCAATCATACTTCTGTATAGACTTGCATCAATAGGAATCCCTTTCTCATCTTTAGATATCCTCTCATGAGTTCTAATAGGTGTTCTCCTTGGATGAGCATGCTATAAATCAAACTTCTTCAGCAAATTCTGGGCAAACTTACTTTGAGAAATAAAAATCCCATCACTTCTTTGCTGAATCTGAAGTCCAAGGAAGTAAGTGAGTTCTCCAACCATACTCATTTCAAATTCCTCAGTCATTTGAGTGACAAATTCATCCACCATGGCCTGTGACACTGAGCTAAACACTATGTCATCAACATATATTTGAGTGAGTAAAAACTGACCTTTAGCATGGCGAATGAAAAGGGTTTTATCTACTCCTCCTCGCTCATATCCCTTTGTCAATAAATACTGCGTCAGCCTTTCATACCACGCCCTAGGAGCTTGTTTGAGCCCGTATAACGCCTTCTTCAACTTATAGACAAACTCGGGATGATGAGGATCTTCAAAGCCCTTTGGTTGAGCAACATATACCTCTTCATTAAGAAGACCATTGAGGAAAGCACTCTTCACATCCATTTGATATAACTTGAACTGCATCACACATGCAGTAGCTAACAAGAAACGAATGAACTCAAGACGAGCAACCGACTCAAATGTCTCATTAAAGTCAACACCTTCAATTTGTGTGTACCCCTGGGCAACTAATTGAGCCTTGTTGCATGTGATTTTTCCATGCTCATCACTCTTGTTCTTGTATATCCACTTTGTTCCAATGATATTCACATTAGGGGGGCATGTCACCAAATCCCATACTTGATTCCGAGCGAATTGATCGAGTTCTTTTTGCATAGCACAAATCCAATACTCATCTAATAAGGTCTCTTTTACATTCTTAAGCTCAATAGATGAAGTAAAGCATGCCATTTGAATCATATCTCTATAGTTTACTCGTGGCTTATCCCTTGTACGAACACCATCATTTAGATTGCTAATAACTTCATCCGTAGGATGATTCCTCTGGATACGAGTGGATGGTTAACTGCGAGGTGAGAGAACATCCTCCACATTGTCACATCTAGTACTCTGATCTGTAACACCACTTGTGACACTATTTGTCACACTGCCTGGATCACTGGAGCTTATTTCATTTAGGGATTCGGTCACATCTTCTTTAGAAGCATCAGCTATTTCCAGAGAATCATCGACTTGAACATTCACAGATTCTATGACAGTTCGAGTTCTTTTGTTGTAGACTCGATAAGCTCGACTATTGACAGCATACATGCTGTGTTCATAGCTTCTGCCCAGAATTTCTGTAGAATATTTCTTTCGTATAACATTACACGTGACATCTCTGCTATAGTCCGATTCTTCCTCTCAACGACTCCGTTTTGTTGAGGAGTTTTAGGTGCAGAGAATTCATGAGCTATTCCATGCTGATTACAGAAATCAGAGAAATATGAGTTTTCAAACTCCCTTCCTTGGTCATTGCGAATCCGAACATTCTTCACAATAGTACAACCTTTTTCTCACTTAAGAAGAGTAGTCAAAGCCTTGAAAGCATTAAATGTGTCGGCTTTTTCTCGAAGAAATTTCATCCATGTATATCGAGAGAAATCATCAACAGTTACATAGGCATACCGCTTTCTTCCAATACTCTCTACAAGCATAGGACTCATTAAATCAATATGAAGCAGCTCAAGTACACGAGTTGTTCCTGGTGTCTGAGACTTAGGATGTGACACATTTGTTTGTTTCCTAATCTGACATGGTCCCCACACTCTATCTTTATCAAACTTCAGTATGGGAATCCCACGGACAGCTCCCTTATTGACCATCTTCTGTAGCATTCTGACATTCACATGACCTAATTTTATGCCATAAAATAGAATCTTCCATGCTTGATCGAAGACACATAGATAAGGCAGAAATGAGATAACAATTGTCCGAAGATCTTACTCCTTCCATGACGCACATGTTATTTTGATCAACCACCTTGCACTTTCCTCGAGTGAAGTTCACATTCAGATCTTTTCCAATAACACAAGCTGTGACACCATTTCCAAAAGTTACTTTTCCCATACTTCTGGACACAATATTCTTCAAAAACTTCTCATCACTAGTCATATGTATGGAACACCCACCGTCAAAGTACCACTCATCATTTGTGGCAGCCTTTAGTGAAGTATATGTGAAGTTGCACGTCAAATTGGGTTTCATTACCCAACTCTATTGTGAATCTCTGCGAGAAGAAGACTTTCTAGCAGTACCTTGTCTCAAATCAGCAAGATAAATAAAACATCTAGGATGAATATGACCACGTCGATTGCAATAATGGCAAATAGGAATAAATCTGTTACCTTTGCCTATAGGAGCATGATGAGAATAATGCGGATTTGACTTTTTCACGTTCTTTGCAGTATTCATAGTAACTTGCTTCATTTTGAATTTATCCACTGGTAGTGACACTGGTTGTGACACGAAGCTTTCTCCTTTATACCCCAGTCCAGAGTGATCACCACTGGATTGACCGATCTTAAGAATTTTATCGAGTTTGGATGAACCTGAATTTAACATCTTGACACCTTTCTTTATGTGTTTTAGCTCGTTGGTCAGATTCTTCACTTCCTCTTGACTTACTCTCAATTTGGTTTCCAAATCTGCAGTAGAGTTCTGAAGACTATGCTTCTCATTTTGTAGATTCCCAATTTGATTATGAAGATGTTGATTTACTTTAACAAGTTCAATCTATTTATCATGAAGATTCTTGTACTCGAATAGAATATCTTCTTCAGTGACATAATCTACATCTTCGTCACAATGTGCAGACATATTTCCAGTGACACCTTGTGTAACATCATTGACCCCACCATTGTCTGATTGTTCAGTTTTAGAAGTAAGAGCCACATGATTATTCTGAAATTCATCTTCTTTATCTGAATCGTCTTCACTCTAGGTTGTGTTGAGAGAATTCCTCTTTTTTCTCAATGTATTAGCAGAATCTGCATGAACATGCCCAAAACTATCACATTCTCTACACTGAATTCCTCTGTTCTTGAATGACTGATCAGACGTGTGATTTTCTTCCCTGGACATTTTATTACTCGCCAATTCATTCTTGGTGTTGCTGACACTGGGCTTGATACCTTGATTATTTCTGCCAAATCTCTTCATGACTCTGTTAAAATTCTTAGATATTAATGCAAGAGAGTCCTCAAGGTCATCTTCATCAGGATCAACTGACTTCTGCATCTCTGCTTTTAAGGCCATTCCTTTAGCTTTCTTTGCTTCCAAGTCTACTACAAGATTCATCTCGAATGTTCTAAGAGATCCCATCAGTTCTTCTAGCTTCATCTGTGAGACATCTTTTGCTTCTTCAATGGCAGTAACTTTGTAAGCAAATCGTTGAGGCAGAGATCGTAGAGTTTTCCTCACAAGCTTGTTTTCAAAAAAACTTTCACCAAGAGCAAACGCCTCATTGGCGATGTCACAGAGTTTGGCATTGAATTCAGCAATACTCTCATCTTATCCTTAAGCTCTCAAATCTTGTAGTTAGTATCTGCATCTTTGATAATTTCACTGCTGACGTCCCTTCATAAGTAGTTTGAAGAATTTCCCATGCCTTCTTAGTTGTCACACATGTAGAAATAAGTCTAAACTGAGCAGGGTCAACACTGTTGAAAATAGCATTAAGTGCCTTTGAATTGCGGTTTGCCAAAGCATTTTCAGTAGCAGACCAACTTTCTTCTGGCTTGGGAGATATGACAACACCAGTTGTGTCGGTGATCATTGTGGGGTCTCATCCTGTCAGAATTGATTTCCAAGCCTTCTCATCAATAGCTTTGATGAAGGCTCTCATCTTGGCCTTCCAATAAGCATAATTGGTACCGTCCAATAAGGGTGGACGCATTGTTGAACCTCCTTCCTTCATAGAGTCCATCGTACCAAAAACCAAGATCAAGTCCTGCGGATCCCGCCTAAGAAACAAAGACGACCCTCTCTGATACCAATTGAAAGATCAAGGTTAGATACGCGGTGTCCTAGTGGGTTGGAACACTAGATGAGACACCGATAATAAAAACAATAATAGACAATATTAAAATGCGGAAAGTAAAAAGACAGGAGGTTGGTAACGCAGTTCGGCAATTGCCTACGTCTGCGGGGCCACGCCCAGAAAATAATCCACTAAGTTCACAAAGGTACAAGACACTCGGTCAGACACAAAGTAAGACTCCCTCTTATCTTTGTCGCCGCCTCTTCCTAACTTCTCCAGTGAACCTGTTGATGCGAGCTCCCCTCGGCTTGTGCGATTCTTTCCAGAATCTTTAAGAGACAAGATCCCCTTGTCAATAGTGACTCCTCCCAGAATCCGTGTTATGGCAAGATCCCTTTGCCCACTTTTGAACTCCTCCCGAGTTCCTTAACAGCCTCCTCCCGAGACTTGTGTTCCAGCAAAGAATACAAGGATTGTACCTTCAATACTTTTGCATTAAGATGCGAACAGCCAACACACCTAACAAAGATTTCCAACCAAACAAGGTGTGTTCATAGTCTTACAAAGACCGAAAGAATAATCAAAGCTCCACACATGAAAACCGTGTGGTTGGAAAGATCATATAGGACACACAAAATCTTTCTATCGTTATCTCCAAGATTGTTTCCAAATAAACTGCATAGAAAGATGGAAACTATGTGCCTCCCATACTTATCCTTTCTAAAGATAAACCTCCAAAGATAATTACCAAGAATACCAATATAAGCACCAAATATACGAAGATAGCATTACTATCCAAATCAATCTTCCTTGCATAGATTAATTTAGTTGATTTCTGCAGCCAATCACGATCTTTCCGTATTTGCCAAAAAATCAATGCCAACTTACCAAAATAAATGCCAACTCATCTTGCGCATTAACAAGTTCTTTATAATTAACCCTAATTTTTTTTAAAAAAAACCGAAGTTCTTAACCCCTCTAACTATTTGGCGTAATTCAGTAGGGATTAGGGAAAATTAATGTTCCTTTGAATACTGAATATGAATATGAAACTTTTGCAATTAATATTCTTATTATGTCTTTCTCTATACAGTTAAGACTTGCTAATATAAATACGAGATGAAGTGACATTCAACAAAAATGTTTGTTCACAAAAGTCAACAATTTATTTATGTCCATCTTTTTATCTTTACAAATTTTAACTCCTTGCAAAAGGACAATGTTTCATAAGGTATATTGTTTTTTTTCTTTTTTAAAGAGGATCAACAATGGTACCCCAACTATCCCTTTGTGACTCGAACCCGTGACCTATTGGTTCACAGGTGAAGATGTAAACCAATTGATGTACAATTCGTTGTCATAAGGTATATTGTTAACATCTAAATACGACCAACAAACCAAAAAAAAAAAACCATTAATCCACTTCTAATAAATTCATTTTAAGTTGAAAGATTCAAATTTGTTTAATTCGCCTTGTTTCTATGGTCGGCAAAGTTCATGATTTTCGTGGTTCTCCGTCATGGCCCTGTTTTGTCATTTCAGTATTCATCTACTCGTTTTATTAAATGCATTTCGGTGTGAGTTAGCTGGAAAATGAGGGATAATTTGTGTGTTGTTTCGACGAAACAACCATTATTACTTGATTCGTTCCTCTTAAATCTTTGTGATTTTAATTTGATTTGGAAGATTTGTGAGCTCCATAGCCAAAATTTAATATGAAATTATTTATGTTTTAGCTCTAATGAATTCTTGTGTTTATTCTTTTGGGATTTGGAAATATAAATATATTTTGAGTAATGTTAGACAATACGAATATCATTTTTATACGAGTTAAATTACTCATTCTCTAAACATTATATCATGAATTAGTTGAAAGTAAACATACTTGTTAGAATTATATAGGATTTCTAATAGATTCTATTCCCGTGAATCCTAATATATTGAAGCACGTGAAAGAGCAAAATCAATCATTTCCGTAAATCGAAGGTTAGTATCCTAGATTTCTAACATGTTTGATAAATTAATAGTTTGATATTGTAAATTGTTATAATTGATAATTTAGAAAGTAAAATCCAAACTAATACGAGTTAAAGGTATTTTTATATTTAATTTATTGTTTTTAAAACCTCCAATACCTCATTGAAAGTGTAATTTAACCAAAAGGATGTATGATGTGTTTATAATGTACATTAGAAAATTGTGATAAATAAATCAATCGAATCTAATGTGCTAAGCCCATTATCTTCTAATTTAAGCAACTTGTTAAGAAAATTTTCTTTTTATTTCCCAATTAACCAGGGGATTAATGGACTTAAATAATCGATATTAAATATATATTGCATATATTTTGAAGCATATGTAATAACGTAATTAATTTGCCTAAATACATAGTGTAAGAGAATATTAATGTTCAAAATAAGAAAATATAAACACAATAAGAATAAAATTTAGTAACATAAATTAAAATGAATGGAAAATTTGATGCACTAAAAATTAAAGGGCACGAAAACTCTTTCTTAATGATTTTGGATGAAAAAGTGCACTTTTGAATGGAGATGGATCATTTGTCTAAGATTATCCTGTTTTATCATGTCCAAAATTAAAACTACGTTATAGGGTTCACTCATTTCTTATTTAGGGTCTAATAATTGTAAAGTGATTTTAGTGATATTTATGCTTTTAGTCCCTAGTTTTAGTTAAACTACGTGGTTTTGAACATTTGATAGAATAAGACAGAATAATATTGGACAGAGGATCCGATTTCTTTTGAATGTCAGTTTTAGAGGGCGAAGCGCTATTTCAATTTTCTTAGGGGACACAATGCAATTTTCTATTAGTTGTATAGGAGTGTAGTGTAATTAAACGTTAAATCATGAAATGGTTTACATATAATGTGAATCATATATAAAATGTATAATTAATGAGACGAGCTCACGTGAATATATATGTATACACTTTTGCTTCATTGTACAAATATTAAATTGATACATTTTGAATGAAAAGTATTAAGTGAATAATTGATTCTTTATTGTACAAGTATTAAATTGATATATTTGGATTAAAAAGTGTTACGCGAATAATTAATATTTCATTATACAAATATTATATTGATATATTTGGATTGAAAAATGATACGCGAATAATTGATACTTCATCGTACAAATATTATATTGATATATTTGGACTAAAAAGTAATATGCGAATACTTGATACTTCATTGTACAAGTATTAAATTCATACATTTGGATTGAAAATTAAATGATACGCGAATAATTAATATTTTATTATACAAGTATTAGTTTGATACATTTGGATTGAAAAGTGACATGCTAATAATTGATACTTCATTATAAAAGTACTAGATTAATATATTTGAATTGAAAAGTGATACCTCCGTTTATTTTTATTTTTTCTTTTTACCTTTTGCATTGATTTTTCTTTAATCCGTATGGCGAAATTTCCAAACACATTCCTTACCATATTGCGATTTGATCTCCATTCTCCAGTCAACTTAGATTGGACTCAAATCATTAATACTTTTGAGCAGAGTCAAACATTGAACCAACCCAAGTGTATGTTTGAAACCAATTATAAATCTCTTCATTTTACAGGCAAAATTTTCATAATAATTGATTAACAAGTTGAAGAACGGATCAAGATGTAAGTGGGCTTCTATCCTTTTTTGATTCTATCTCACAAACTATAATATCTTCTTAGGAAGTAAGATGTCCTAATTAAACTAGATTGTGCTTTTAATTGAGTTGCTGAATTTCTTTTGATCATGAGCAGATACCTATTATGGAAATTCCATGGCCAGTCACTGCATGTAAGTGCAGCTGTAATTATTTATAATCTGTACCAATCGTAACATACCCATTTATCATGCCAAATACTAAGCAGTTGAGTTCTTATAATTTGCAGTTGTCATCTTAGTTTTGATTGCCAAAGGGTTATCTATTCTTGGAGTTATAATTCAATGCCTGAGCAATCCAGAATCATGTTTAGAAGGGGATGCATCAAGTGAACAGCCAAATGCAGTCAGGGCTGCTTCAAATCATCAAATATCAAGTTCAGACCAACCAAATGCGTTAATGGCTCCTTCAAATTCAAAATCCCCTCAGATTTTGTTTCTTGAAAACGCAACAATAGAGAGATTTTTCCGGGACTTGGACAAAGAAAAACCCATAAGGTTTAAAGCCGAAGAAATCAAAGATTTTACAAAAAATCTCAGCAAAGAAATGGGCACAGGAGGATTCGGTCGTGTCTTCAAGGGGAAATTACCCGACGGAATCAAAGTTGCAGTCAAGGTTCTTCATGGGATTTTCGACAAAAATTTGGAGAAACAATTCATGGCTGAGGTAGGTATTATAGGAAGGATCCATCATAAAAATCTAATAAGGATATATGGTTATTGCTTTGATACTGATAAACAAATGATTGCCCTGGTGTATGAATACATGGAAAATGGATCACTTGATAAATACCTTTTTGGGAAAGCTCTAAACTTAGAATGGAGTAAGTTGCATGAAATTGCAATGGGAACAGCTAAAGGCATTGCTTACTTACATGATGATTGCAAGGAAAAGATTATTCATTATGACATAAAGCCAAGAGCAACATTCTCCTAGATGATGATTTTGTTCCTAAAGTTGCTGATTTTGGACTGGCAAAACTTTGTAGCAAGGATGAATACGGTCACTCTGATGTGGGATATCGCGGAACACCAGGTTATGCAGCCCCAGAATTATACACTCCCCTTTCTTTGATTACGCAAAAATGCGACGTTTATAGTTTTGGTATGCTATTATTTGAATTAGTTGGACAGAGGAGAAATACGAATCGACGAATTGATGGATGTTCAGAAAATACTGTGGACTGGTTTCCAAGAAAAGTATGGATTGAATTTGAGAAAGGAAAATTAGAAGAAATGGTGGCAGCTTGTGAGATTGAAGAAGAAGACAGAGAGAAAGGAAAAAGAATGGCTAAAATAGCATTATGGTGTGTGCAAAGTTCGCCTGATAATAGGCCTACAATGAGTGCTGTGCTAAAGATGTTGGAGGGAGAAGGGGAAATTCCGCCTCCACCTCTTCCTGGCAGTTTTTATGTTCCTTCTGGAGCCAATCCTTCACGTAATCATGGAGATTCTTCATCTTACTCATGTATTGTGGAAGTAAAAGACTGATTGACCGCCATTCTATGATAGTATTGGCATCAAATTAAATAATGCATGTAGCATGTAATGATCTGCCAAAAATCTATTTGTAATGGAATTTTGTACGTTTAGTAGTTATACACAAATATATGTAAGTACTTTCTGTTTGGAAATCAATATAAGAGATGACACACACAGGAAAAAATAACAACTGACTTTTACATGATTTAACTAAAACTTGATTGATTGATTAATAAGTTGCACAATAGTTCCGCCTCTATCTATACAAACTTTCATCATAGACACATGGATTCATTTGAATGTTGATTGTTGACAGTTGACACTGGAACATTCAAAATATTTGAGATTATAACGGATTTAAATAGAGAGAAAAGAAAGAGAAAAAGAGAAAGAAAGAAAAGTAACAAGATAATCACGATGATATATATATTATTTGGCTATATGCAATAGGTTGTTTGACAATTTGATCCAGCTGAGAATAACCCTGCCGACTGTCTAAAGTTTGGTGTTGGAGATAGAGAAAGTAGGACTGAAGCTGGCAAGCATATTTCCCCTTTATTGTGTTTATATGGCCTTAACCTCTGGTGATTTTGTGATATTATGCATGGTTATATAATGTCATTCTTAAATATATGCATGCTTTGGGCTCTTATTAGTATAGGTTTGTACTGATTTTCTATTGGGAGTAGTACTCCTCATTTATGCTTTTTCGTAATCATCCTGTAAATGGAGTAGTACTCCAAGTTTCTTTCCTTTTGTGATTTCTTTAAGAACATTTCACCATTAGGCCGTTGGCATGTAAATGGAGTCTTGTTCTTAAGGATTCTCTAAATTTTGTAAGAGCGATATTAGGGTATATCCATCGCTCACAATGATATCTAATAAAATAGGGAGTGGCGACCCACCTCAACTGGAGGTTAGCCAGCTAAAAAAAAAAAAAAACTTTTAGTGTTTGGACAGATTTGACTATGAAAAAATTGATTTTCATATACACTAACTAAGGAATTAGACAGAATGACATAAATGTTTACGTTTAAGAAGTTCAATAACCTTTTTAGTTATTTTAAAAGTTTGATAACAAAAAAACAGATTGAGAAATAGTTGAGTGACTATTCCATCAATTTGCTCTAACTATAATCCCATGTAGAAGTCTCTACGAATACCATAGAGGTTAGACAATTATGTGCTTGTTGATTGATTGAGTCTCAATCAAGGATTTCTTTTGTTGGCATTTCAAAAAGTATATTATGTATAAATTCTTAAAAGATCATATAAAATAACTCCCTTAATAAAGGTAAGGGAGTAGCAAAATGTCATCGATTTGATTTTGGAAGGTCCTAATTGTGGAGAAACTCAGACTCCATTTCTACAAGATGTTTTTTGATTTTCAATTTAGTTAAGAAATATTTTTTAATTAAAAGGTGGTTCTTGATTTGATAAAATTTTGTTGTAGTGTAAAAGAATATTTTAATTTAAAAAATTTCTTGTAAAAAGTTGACTGGCTGCAGTCAACATTGACCATTGTCGGTCAATTGTTAACGTGGTACTAAGGTGGCATTTCTTTAAAAAAAATTCACAAAATGGAAAAAATATCCCCATTACTCAAAAGTGAAATTATTTTAAAACATTTTCTTAAAGACAACGGTTGGACAAACACTTTTTTTTTGGGGCAAAAACTTGCTTGTCCCAAATAGAGCGTCTCGTTTGCTTGGAAAACTTACGCGTAGAAGTCCACTGAAATGGATGCAAAAATGAAAAAAAATAGACAGGGGTCAATGGTGATGTTATAACTTTCTTTCTAGGAGGATTATTTTATCTCTAAGAAGTATATGATGATTGGTTACCCAGCTAATTATTTTTTGAGTTGGAAGGTCAAGTAACCGTTTGATAAGGGATAATCACTCTCATTCAATCATTATTATATGATATTGTTTAATTAAGTACTATCACTATCATTTAATCACTTTGATAGAACCAAATAACTCATTTATCATTACCTGCTAATTTGTTTACTATTAAATTTGATTAACCCCTTAATCAATCATTTATCTATTACTACATATATTTTCTCATATTACACATTTATACATTTTACACATACTACACACATTTTCACATACTACACATATTACACACATTTTCACATACTATATATATTTTACACACATTACACATGTAAATGCTAAAGATTGTGTTGGCATTGATTTTTTGGCAGATAAGGAAAGATTACGATTGGCTGTAGTAATCAACTAAATCAATCTATGCAAGGAAGGTTGATCTTGGAGATTATGCTATCTTGGTATTCTTGGTAATTATCTTGTTAGTCTTGGTAATTATCTTGGTAGTTTTGGTAATTATCTTTGGAGGTTTATCTTTGGACAGATAAACGATGGGATTTACACGGTTTCCTTTATCTGTGTGATTTGGTTGGAGATAAACATAGAAAAACTTGAAGTGCTCTATAAAGTCTTTCGTCTCTCATGTTTATGGTGATGCAAGAATTGATTATTCATTCGGTCTATGAGAAACTGTAGACACACTTTGTTTAGGGTTGCAATTCTTTGTTTAGTGTGTTGGCTGATCGCATATGAAGACTATGGTGTTACATTCCTTGTGATCTTTTGTTGAAGCTCTGTCTCGAGAGGAGGCTGCCAGGAACTCGGGAGGAGTTCTGATTGTGGGCAAGGGGATCTTGCCATACACGGATTTCGGGAGGAATCGCCATTGACAAGGGGATCTTGTCTCTTATAGATTCTGGAAAGAATCGATCAAGTCGAGGAGAGCTCGCAAAAACAGATTCACTTGGGAAGTTAGGAAAAGGCTACGACAAAGAAAATAGGGAGTCTTGCTTTGTGTTAGACAGGGTGTCTTGTAACTTTGTGAACTTAGTGAATTGTTTTTATGTCTGGGCTGGCCCCGCAGATATAGGCAATTGCGAACTGCGTTACCAATCTCCTGTCTCTTTATTTTTCGCATTTTAATATTGTCCATTATCATTTTTATTGTCTGTGTGACACCTAATGTTCCAACCCACTAGGACACCGCGTATCTATCCTTGATATTTCAATTGGTATAAAAGAGGGTAGTCTTTGTTTCTTAGGCGGGATTCGCAGGACTTGATCTTGGTTTTGGTGCGATGGACTCTATTAAGGAAGGAGGTTCATCAATGCATCCACCTTTATTGGATGGCAGCAATTATGCGTATTGGAAGGCCAGAATGAGAGCCTTCATCAAAGTTATCGATGAGAAGGCTTGGAAATCAATTCTAACAGGATGGAACCCTCCGATGATTACCGACACAGAGGGTGTTGTCATATCTCCCAAGCCTGAAGAAAGTTGGCCTGCTACTGAAGATGCCTTGGCAAATAGTAATTCAAAGGCTCTTAATGCTATTTTCAACGGTGTTGATCCCAACAACCAAAATCGGCACGTTTTTGGTAAAATTGCGTGTGTCGTAGCCCATAAAAAATGAAGGTTTTGTGATAAATATGAGTTTCAAGCTTTTGACATAATTCACTAGAATGCACGTTCAAAATTATGATGTGTGTTAAAAATATTACAGAAACAACCAAAATTAGCATGTTTATGGACATTGTCATTTTTAGCAAAAATACTGTGATATTGCCCAAAAAAAAATGGAGGCTTTGTGATAATTATAAGTTTTACTTTTTTTACATTGTTTACTAGAATGCACGTTTAAAATTGAGGTAGGTGTAAAAAATAGCACGAAAATGGCAAATATCGCCACATTTTTTTACATTATCTATTTCGGCCAAAATACGTGTGCAATAGCCCACAAAAAATAGAGGTTTGGTGAAAAATATGAGTTTCACCTTTTTGACACAATTAACTAAAATGTACGTTCACAATTGAGGTGGGTGTAAAAAATAGCACGAAAATGGCTAAAATTGGCACATTTTTTGACATTATCATTTTCGGCCAAAATATGTGTGCAATAGCCCACAAAAAAATGTTGGTTTTGTGATAAGTATGAGTTTCACGTTTTTTACACAATTCACGAAAATGCACATTCACAATTGAGATGGGTGGATTAAATAGCACGAAAATGTCAAAAATTACATGTTTTTATACATTGTCATTTTCGGCCAAAATACGTATGCTATATCCCACAAAAAAATGAAGGTTTGGCTATAAATAAGAGTTTCAAATTTTTTGACATTGTTCATTAGAATGCACGTTCACAATTGAGACGGGTGCAAAAAATAGAACAAAAATGGCTAAAATTGGCATTTTTTTACATTGTAACTTTCAAACAAAATACGTGTGCAATAGACCACAAGAAATGGATATTTGGTGATAAATAAGTGTTTCAGATTTTTGACACTTTGCACTAAAATGCGCGTTCACAATTGAGATGGGTGGAAAAAATAGCATAAAAATGACCAAAATCGGCACGTTTTTAAAATTTGTTATTTTTTGCCAAAATACGTGTGCTATATATATATATATTTTTTTTTTTGGCTAACCTCTTTTGAGGGTGGGTGCCACTCCATATTTTATATCATAAATTGGTGAACGATGGACATACCCTAAAATCGTTGTTACATTTGATGAGCCTCTTATATTTAGATCCATATACAAACCTAATGGATCCAAGAATAAGATGCTAGCAAAAATTAAACTTGGAGGACTTCCTCCATTTACAAAAGTTCTCCCACTCTTAGTCAAAAGACTCCTATCACAAGGAATGACAAAAGGTCCTTTTATATTAGGACATGTACAAAACAAATGAATTGCATATAATGTTCGATATTTCTTGCCCCATTTTCTATCCATTTGTTGAGCTGAAAGATGAAACCTGGAAATCTGCTCCTGCATAAATTCTATAGCTAGTCCATTGTACACAAAACAGTATTCTGCCCACATCCTTATACATTTGTTTCCCGGGATCAGCAATTTGATGAGCATTAAGGCAGTTTCCCCCATTTTTTGGTTCTTGAAGGCATTTTTGAGGCAGTTGTAGGGCAGCAGAACCAGTAAAGGCCAAACAAAAGGGGGGTAGGCATAAAGAAACCAAAGTGGAAATTGCAGGTAAGAGAAGAGACAAATCAGCTCTAACATCAGCAAGCTGGGGTCTGAAAAAAGAAATTTGGCAACCAATCTTAACTTCAACCGATTGGGGCCTGCTATCATACCTGATTTACCTGTCATTGTGATCAGAATCCCTTCTTAGCACCAAAGTGAAAACACTTGTTTTCTCAGTAATGATCGAGGGAATTTGCTCTCTGTCCATTCTGAGTAGAGAAGGTAGAACAGATATAGCAGCTGATCTTTGTTTCCCTGCCAGGATCCTAGCTGGTTGGTTGGCTTCCCTCGGAATTAAGCTTATAGACACCCTCTGTTTGATGGCTTCATATAGGTTTGTCAACTGCCAATCCTTCCATGAATTAAGCCCTTGAAGCAGTACAGCAGAGTCTAATTCCAATATGATCGACTTGCTATTGGTATCTTCAATAGTTGAAATTTAGCTGTGGGTTGAAAGGACTTCCACCTGCATTCTTGTTAGGGACAAAGGGAAGAGTAAAATAGGGAGAGGGAAGAGGACCTGACTGTGATGATCTCTGATCAGGCCTCCAGCTCTCCAAGATTGTCCTCTTTTTTCCACAGCAAAGTTAATCTTTATGCAAGTGGGTTTTGGAGGATCCCACTTGATGCTCATTAACCTCAGCTTCCTGTTAACCACCTTAGCCGAATCCCAGAAATTAGCCCATCCCATGTTCAAGAAATCCACTCCCTTAAATTTCAGGTTCATCAGCTCCTTTACTGAAGAGAAGATTCTGCCCACTAACATCTCTTCATTTGGAGTTCCTCTGTCAAAATTGAGCTTGTTTCGAAATTTCCACATCCACCAATAGATAAGTACAGGGCAGATTCTGAGTAAGAATTTTTTGCTTTCCGATAACCTACTTAGGTTTTGCCACCAGATGTTCAAAGTACTCAGGAAACAGTTGGAGTGTTCCACAAATCCCAACTCTGCAGCAAAAGTTCTCCATACTTTTCTAGCAAACTGGCAAGCTACTAATAAGTGGTTCAATGTTTCCCCATTAGCAAGACACCAAGGACAGACAAAAGGCCCCATGATGCCTACCTTATGCAGGTTTGAGCCTAGGGGAATTTTATTTCTGATTAGCCTAATCATAAGAAAGGAGATTTTAACAGGAATTACCTCATCCCATATTTGTGATGTATGAGGGCAGATAGGGGCATTTTGCCCTCTGATGCATAGAAAGGCTGATTGAGATGTAAACTTACCATCTGATGTGAGATTCCATATCAGCCTGTCTTCTCTCCCTCGGGAGATGGGAGTTTCCCTGAACCAGCTCAGAGGGCACTAGGGTAGGATGGATCTGATTGCATCCCAATTCCAGGATTGGTTTTCCATAACTTCTGCCACTTTGAGAGGTCCCTGAAGTTGGAACATATCTCCTAGTCTTCCTCTGAATGACCAGTTATCATATAGAAGGCTGCACTCACCTGAGCCAATCTGAATCTGTACATATTCCTCAACAAAAGGAGCCATTTGGCAGAGCCTTTTCTAGATGTGAGAGTCTCCCCTTCTACTTGTGATCTGTAAGGGATGCTTGGGCCCACAGTACTTAGCCCACATAAATGTTGACCAGAGGGATTTTCTTTGCCTAAACCGCCACCAAATTTTGCAAGTCTGAGCTGCAACAATATGATTTAGATCTCTAAACCCCACCCCCCTTCCTCTTGTGAATAACACAATTCTCTCCAGCTAATCCAATGTCTTTTAGAGCCTTTCTCTACTGCTGACCACAGGAAATTAGCTAGCATGGATTCTATTTGGTTCAGCACTCGCTTTGGAGGATTAAGACTCATGGTTGTATATAGAGGCATTGAGCTAAGAACACTCTTGATCAGAGTGATTCTTCCACCAAGAGATAGGAACTTGGTACTCCAGCTGCCTATGGTACTACTAATCTTCTCAATTAATGGTGCATAACAAGGGGCTGGAATTCTTTTGAAATGGATAGGTATGCCTAAGTAGATGGAGGGTAAGGATCCTCTAGAGTACTTAGTAATTCTGCCTATGGCATGTCTAACAGGAAAGGGGATGCTGCTATGCACTAAATAGGAGCTTTTAGCAGCATTCACTTTCTGCCCCGAGGCTCTTTCATAGTGCTTAAGTTTGTTCATTATGTCCTTGACAGCTTTAGAGTTCGCAGAAAAGAAGATAACAAGGTCATCCGCAAAGGCCAAGTGAGAAATCCTAGGACATCCTCTAGGCACAGAAAGGTCATCCGCAAAATATGTGTGCTATAGCCAACAAAAAATGAAGGTTTACTGATAAATATGATTTTCACTTTCTTTGGCACAATTCTCTCAAATGTTTGTTCAAAATTGATATGGGTGTTAAAAACAATACAAAAACAACAAAAATTGGTGTGTTTTTTTATATTATTATTTTCAGCCAAAATACGTGTGATATAACCCACATAAAATGAAGGTTTTGTGATAAATATAAGTTTTACTCTTTTTGACACCGTTTACCATAATTCTTGTTCACAGTTGAAGTGGGTGCAAAAAAAGGCACGAAAATAGGCAAAATCAACTTAGTTTTGGACAATTTCATTTTCTGTCAAAATACGTGTCCTATAGCCCATAAAATTTGAGGTTTGGTGATAAATATGAGTTTCACTTTTTTTAACATCATTCACTAGAATGCACATTCACAATTGAGGCGAGTGAAAAAAATAGCACAAAAATGGCAAAAATCAGCAAGTTTTTAAACATTGTCATTTTCGGCCAAATTACATGTCCTATAGCCCACAAAAAATGGAGGTTTAATGATAAATATAAGTTTCAATTTTTTTTGCACCATTCACTAGAAAGCACGTTCACAATTGAGGCGGTTGCAAAAAATAGTACGAAAATGGCCAAAATTGACACGTTTTTTTATATTGTTATTTTTCACAAAAATACGTGTGCTATAGCCCACAAAAATTATGGTTTTGTGATAAGTATGAGTTTTGATTTTTTTTTCAAAATTCAATAAAATTCACGTTCAGAATTGAGATGGTTGGATTAAATAGCATAAAAAATGTACAAAATCGCACATTTTGAAACACTGTAATTTTCGGCCAAAATACGTGTGCTATAGCTCAAAAAAATGAAGGTTTAGTGATAAATATGATTTTTAATTTTTTTGACATCGTTCACTAAAATGCACGTTCACAATTGAGGCGGGTTCAAAAAAAGAACAAAAATGACTATAATCGACACGTTTTTTGACATTGTAATTTTCTGACAAAATACGTGTGGAATAGCTCACAAAAAATGGAGTTTTGTGATAAATATAAGTTTAACTTTTATGACGCCGTTCACTAAAACGCATGTTCACAATTGAGATTGGTGAAAGAAATAGCATGAAAATGACCACAATCGGTACGTTTTTAAAAATTGTCATTTTCGGCAAAAATACGTATGCAATAGCCCACAGATAAGTCGGGTTTGTACCGACTTATTTGCTTTGCTTACTTGATCTTTTGTATGAAAATCTAGTGGAAATAGTGCTTCATGAATGACTTTTGTGCAGGAATGTTCATGATCTTAAAGTTGTGGAAAATGTCTAAGTGTTGTGTAAATGTTATGTAAATTGGTATGATCGTTGTATGAATTTGAAGCAAACACACACTTGGCCATTGTTGCCTCACAAAGTCTCAAGCACTACATGAGGGTTCCAGCACACAAGCACAAACGAAACAATTCACACGCACACATATAACTCACACTTAGCACACAACACATTCAACACGCACACTACTGCGGGCGCACCAGGCGCTCGCCATGCACATTGCACACACAGTGCGGGCGAACCGAGACACCCGCACCACGCACATATTACACACGGCAGGCGTACCGAGGCACCCGCCATGCACACACCGCACGCACGGTGCGGCCGCACGCACGGTGCGGGCGCACCGAAGCTCCAGCACCCCACACACACTCCCACGCACACACACGCAAACACAGGTAGACGCCTGGCGAGCCCGCCCGCACACACAGTGCACAGTGCGCGCGCACCACTCTCACCCCGCACACGTTCACACACTAACTCGCACACACTCACGCTCGCACACACTCGCACATAGTTTCATGCACTCACTCGCACACACTCGCACATAGTTTCATGCATACACTTGCACACTTGCACTAGTCTCATGCATTGCACTCCACACCTACAGGATACTTAGCATACACGGTCGTGCAACACACACATGCACGAGCTAACTCTAGAGCACACAAGCAAAGCACAAACATAGTTGCTCAATTGTTCACCAAGTGTTTGACGAAGATCATTCTTAATGCTTAAGCTATGTACTGGACACGTGATCTCACTATATCATATGATTCCAGGCACGTGGAGAAATCTCATATCCAGCTGAAGCTCCCAACTATCCTGATTCCGACACATCATAGTAGGGAAGCTTATAAATAGCAAGAGATCTACCGAAGAGAAGTAAGAGAGCGGCCGCATAGCACACAAGAGAGAGCAATTAGGGTTCTTAAGTTCTTAGGCTAGTTTTAGGATTTCTCTCAGTCTCTCTCTTTCTCTCTAGCATTACGCTGCTTTGAGAATTCAACTTTCACTGATTTGTAAATCGTTTAGACATCTTATTTATCTCTTATCTGTGTTGAATGTGTTCTCTATTTATTTAGTGCGAAATTCATCATGCATGTATTGAGTTAAAGAGATTTGGGTTGATTGGCGGTACCCACTGGAATTGACTTAGGTCCTAGTAATTAGAATTGGTTTCACATGATTTAATGAGCAGAACCAACGATTCATGAGATTCTAGTCCCGTTATGATTTGTTGATTTCTTGTGTGTGGTACCCACTGACATATGAAATCAGATATGTAGAAAAGGATTTAGAATTGTTCTTGTATGACAATCTGAATACACGATTTGGGTAGCTGTCCTACCATGGGAGATAGTCAATGGGTGAACTAGGATTGTTACACAAGGTTAGGGATTTGGGTTCTTAATTTATGCCAAGAACTTGCCCTACCAAGGGAGGTTTGAGGAGTCTATGAAGTGGGATTGAGAGAATCGCCAGGTTAATTGATCTCACGACACTAGTAGTAAGTCCTCTCATACACAAACACAAGTCAATGATACCATGAGTAGATCTGTGAATGTTGGAACCCCCTCAAGGCAGTGCTTTGCATACTAACCTTTTGCATTCATATACTTAGCATGCATTTGTTTTTGTTTTCTTCCTTTCATTTCATGCATCTGTAGTGTCGAATGAACAAATGGTCTCTGAAAAACCAATCCTTCTTTGTGGATACGATCCCTCTCACCGCTACTACTGTAGTGTTAGGGTAAAATTGGTGGAGCTGCGACACTCCGCGCCACCCACAAAAAATGGAGGTTTGGTGAAAAATATGATTTTCACTTTTTTCACACAATTAGCTAAAATACACGTTCACAATTGAGGCAATTGCAAAGAATAGCACGAAAGATGCCAAAAATTACACTTTTTTACGTTGTCATTTTCTATCAAAATACGTGGCAATAGCCCACAAAAAATTGAGTTATGGTGATAAATATAAGTTTAACTTTTTTTACACAATTCACAAAAGTGTACATTTTCAATTGAGAATGATGGAATAAATAGCACGAAAATGTCCAAAATTGCACGTTTTTAAACATTGTAATTTTCAGTAGAAATGCGTGTGCTATAGCCAAAAAAAGTTTAGGTTTGGTGATAAATATGAGTTTCAATTTTTTTGACAATGTTCACTAGAATGCACGTTCACAATTGAAGCGGGTGCAAAAAATAACACGAAAATGGCCAAAATTGGCACGTTTTTCAACATTGTATTTTTCAGACAAAATATGTGTGCTATAGCCCACAAAAAATGGAGGTTTTGTGATAAATATGAGTTTTACTTTTTTGACACCATTTACTAGAATGATTGTTCACAATTGAGTTGGATGCAAAAAATAGCACAAAATTTGTCAAATTTGGTACGTTTTTAAAACTTGTCATTTTTGACGAAAATACGTGTGCTTTAATAGCCCACAAAAAATAGAGGTTTGGTGATAAATATGAGTTTCACTTTTTTGGTATAATTCACTAGAATGTACGTTCAAAATTGGGATGGGTGTTAAAAACAATACAGAAACATCCAAAATCAGCACGTTTTTGGACATTGTCATTTTCGGCAAAAATACGTGTGCCATAACCCACAAAAAATGGAGGTTTGGTGATAAATACGAGTTTCACATTTTTACGTAATTCACTTCGCACGTTCAAATTGTAAAGGGTGTTAAATACAATACAGAAACATCAAACATTGGCATGTTTATGGACATTATCATTTTTGGCAAAAATACGTATACTATTGCCCAAAAAAATGGACGTTTGGTGTTAAATATGAATTTAACTTTTTTTCACCGTTCACTAGAATGCAAGTTCAAAATTGAGTTAGATGCAAAAAATAACAAGAAAATGGCAAAATTCGAAAACAAAATTACATTGTGAGTTTAGGCCAAAATACGTATGCAATAAGCCCACAAAAAATAGAGGTTTTGGTGAAAATATGAGTTTCACTTTCTGATAGAATTAACTAAAATGCACGTTCACAATTGAGATGTGAGTAAAACAATTGCAGGAAAATGACAAAAATTGGCACGTTTTTAAACATTGTCATTTTCAGCAAAAATACGTGTGTTATAGCCTACAAAAAGTGAAGTCTGGGCTAAAAATATGAGTTTTAGTTTCTTTGACACAATTCACTCAAATGCATGTTCAAAATTGAGATGGTGGTAAAAAAAATAAAGAAACGACAAAAATTGGCGTGTTTTTGGTTATGTCTTGTTTAGCTAAAATACTTGTGTTATAACCAACATAAAATAGAGGTTTTCAGATAAATATAAGTTTCACTTTTTTTGACAATGTTCACTAGAATGCACGTTCAAAATTAGAGGTTTAGTGATAAATACGTGTGCCATAGCACACAAAAAATTGAGATTTTGTAATAAATATGTGTTTCACATTTTTGATATAATTCACTAGAATGCACGCTCAAAAATTTGATGGGTATTAAAAACAATACAGAAACATAAAAAATTGGCATGTTTATAGGTTATTTTTGGCAAAAATGTGTATGCTATTGCCCACAAAAATGGAGGTTTGGGGATAAATATAAGTTTCACTTTTTTTACACCGTTCCCTAAAATACACGTTCAAAATTGAGGTAGATGCAAAATATAGCACGAAAATATCTAAAAATGGCACGTTTTTTTACATTGTCAATTTCAGCAAAATACATGTGCAATATCCCACAAAAAATGGAGGCTTTGTGAAAAATATGAGTTTAACTTTTTTGACACAATTAACTAAAATGCACGTTTATAATTGAGGCGGGTGTAAAAAATAGCATGAAAATGGCCAAAATTAGCACGTTTTTTTACACTGCCATTTTCTGCCAAAATACGTGTGCAATAGGCCACAAAAAAATGTAGGTTTTGTGATAAGTATTAGTTTCACTTTATTTAAAAAATTCACTAAAATGCATGTTCACAATTGAGATGGGTCAAATAAATAGCACGAAAATGTCCAAACTTGCACGTTTTTAAACGCTTTCATTTTCGGCAAAAATGCGTGTGTTATAGCCCACAAAAAATGAAGTTTTAGTGATAAATATGATTTTTAATTTTTTTGATATCATTCACTAGAATGCATGTTCACAATTGAGGCGGGTGAAAAATAGCATGAAAATGGCGAAAATCGGCCCATTTTTTTACATTGTAAGTTTCGGACAAAATATGTGTGCAATAGCCCAAAACAATTGCGGTTTGGTGATAAATATGAGTTTCACTTTTTTTTACACAATTAACTAAAATGCACCTTCACAATTGAGACCGGTGTAAAATATAGCACGAAAATGACCAAAATTGGCACTTTTTTTACATTATCATTTTTGGCCAAATTACGCGTGCAATAGACCACAAAAAATGGTGGTTTTACGATAAGTATGAGTTTCAATTTTTTACACAATTCACTAAAATGCACCTTCACAATTGAGATAAGTGGAATAAATAGCACAAAATGTCCAAAATCGCACATTTTTAAAAACTATCATTTTTTGCCAAAATACATGTGCTATAGCCCGCAAAAAATGAAGGTTTGGTGATAAATATGAGTTTCAATTTTTTTGACATTGTTCACTAGAATGCACGTTCACAATTGAGGCGGGTGCAAAAAATAGCACAAAAATGGCTTATTTTTTTACATTGCAATTTTTGGACAAAATATGTGTGCAATAGCCTACAAAAAATGGAGGTTTAGTGATAAATATGAGTTTTACTTTGTTGATACCGTTCACAATTGAGATGGCTATAAAACATAGCATGAATATGGCAAAAATCGGCACTTTTTTAAACATAGTTATTTTCAGCGAAAATACTTGTGCAATAGCCCACAAAAAATGGAGGTTTGGTGAAAAATATGAATTTCACTTTTTTTGACACAATTAACTAAAATGCACGTTCACAATTGAGGCGGGTTCAAAAAATAGTACGAAAATGGCCAAAATTGGCTCATTTTTTTACATTATCATTTTTGGTTTAAATACATGTGCAATAGCCCACAAAAAATGGTGGTTTTATGATAAGAATGACTTTCAATTTTTTACACAATTCACTAAAATGCACGTTTACAATAAAGATGGGTGGAATAAATAGCACAAAATGTCCAAAATCGCACATTTTTAAACACTATAAATTTCGGCCAAAATACGTGTGCTATAGCCCACAAAAATTGAAGGTTTGATGATAAATATGAATTTTAATTTTTTTTGACATCGTTCACTAGAATGCAGGTTCACAATTAAGGCGAGTGCAAAAAATAGCACGAAAATGGTCAAATCGGCACGTTTTTTGAAATAGTAATTTTTGGCCAAAATATGTGTGCAATATCCCACAAAAATTGAGGTTTGGTGATAAATATGAGTTTCACTTTTTTATATCATTCACTAAAATGCATGTTCACAATTGTGATGGGGAAAAAATAGCATGAAAATGACCAAAATCGACACGTTTTTAAACATTGTCATTTTCGGCAAAAATACGTGTGCAATAGCCCACAAAAAATGGAGGATTGGTGAAAAATATGAGTTTCACTTTTTGACACAATTAACCAAAATGCACTTTCACAACTGGGGCGGGTAAAAAAATAGCACGAAAATTGTAAAAAATGGCATGGTTTTTTACATTGTCATTATTGGCCAGAATATGTGTGCAATATCCCACAAAAAATGGGGTTTTATGATAAGTATGAGTTTCAATTTTTTATAGAATTCACTAAAATACATGTTCACAATTGATATGGATGGAATAAATAGCACGAATATGTCCAAAATCATACATTTTTAACCGTCATTTTGGCAAAAATACGTTTGCTGTACCCCACAATAAATGAAGCCTTGGTGATAAATATGAGTTTCACATTTTTACGTAATTCACTTCGCACGTTCAAATTGTAAAGGGTGTTAAATACAATACAGAAACATCAAACATTGGCATGTTTATGGACATTATCATTTTTGGCAAAAATACGTATGCTATTGCCCAAAAAAATGGACGTTTGGTGTTAAATATGAATTTAACTTTTTTTACCGTTCACTAGAATGCAAGTTCAAAATTGAGTTAGATGCAAAAAATAGCAAGAAAATGGCAAAATTCGAAAACAAAATTACATTGTGAGTTTAGGCCAAAATACTATGCAATAAGCCCACAAAAAATAGAGGTTTTGGTGAAAATATAAGTTTCACTTTTTGACATAATTAGCTAAAATGCACGTTCACAATTGAGATGTGAGTAAAACAATTGCAGGAAAATGACAAAAATTGGCACGTTTTTAAACATTGTCATTTTCAGCAAAAATATGTGTGTTATAGCCTACAAAAAGTGAAGTCTGGGCTAAAAATATGAGTTTTAGTTTCTTTGACACAATTCACTCAAATGCATGTTCAAAATTGAGATGGTGGTAAAAAAAATAAAGAAACGACAAAAATTGGCGTGTTTTTGGTTATGTCTTGTTTAGCTAAAATACTTGTGTTATAACCAACATAAAATAGAGGTTTTCAGATAAATATAAGTTTCACTTTTTTTGACAATGTTCACTAGAATGCACGTTCAAAATTAGAGGTTTAGTGATAAATACGTGTGCCATAGCACACAAAAAATTGAGATTTTGTAATAAATATGTGTTTCACATTTTTGATATAATTCACTAGAATGCACGCTCAAAAATTTGATGGGTATTAAAAACAATACAGAAACATAAAAAATTGGCATGTTTATAGGTTATTTTTGGCAAAAATGTGTATGCTATTGCCCACAAAAATGGAGGTTTGGGGATAAATATAAGTTTCACTTTTTTTACACCGTTCCCTAAAATACACGTTCAAAATTGAGGTAGATGCAAAATATAGCACGAAAATATCTAAAAATGGCACGTTTTTTTACATTGTCAATTTCAGCAAAATACATGTGCAATATCCCACAAAAAATGGAGGCTTTGTGAAAAATATGAGTTTAACTTTTTTGACACAATTAACTAAAATGCACGTTTACAATTGAGGCGGGTGTAAAAAATAGCATGAAAATGGCCAAAATTAGCACGTTTTTTTACACTGCCATTTTCTGCCAAAATACGTGTGCAATAGGCCACAAAAAAATGTAGGTTTTGTGATAAGTATTAGTTTCACTTTATTTAAAAAATTCACTAAAATGCATGTTCACAATTGAGATGGGTCAAATAAATAGCACGAAAATGTCCAAACTTGCACGTTTTTAAACGCTTTCATTTTCGGCAAAAATGCGTGTGTTATAGCCCACAAAAAATGAAGTTTTAGTGATAAATATGATTTTTAATTTTTTTGATATCATTCACTAGAATGCATGTTCACAATTGAGGCGGGTGAAAAATAGCATGAAAATGGCGAAAATCGGCCCATTTTTTTACATTGTAAGTTTCGGACAAAATATGTGTGCAATAGCCCAAAACAATTGCGGTTTGGTGATAAATATGAGTTTCACTTTTTTTTACACAATTAACTAAAATGCACCTTCACAATTGAGACCGGTGTAAAATATAGCACGAAAATGACCAAAATTGGCACTTTTTTTACATTATCATTTTTGGCCAAATTACGCGTGCAATAGACCACAAAAAATGGTGGTTTTACGATAAGTATGAGTTTCAATTTTTTACACAATTCACTAAAATGCACCTTCACAATTGAGATAAGTGGAATAAATAGCACAAAATGTCCAAAATCGCACATTTTTAAAAACTATCATTTTTTGCCAAAATACATGTGCTATAGCCCGCAAAAAATGAAGGTTTGGTGATAAATATGAGTTTCAATTTTTTTGACATTGTTCACTAGAATGCACGTTCACAATTGAGGCGGGTGCAAAAAATAGCACAAAAATGGCTTATTTTTTTACATTGCAATTTTTGGACAAAATATGTGTGCAATAGCCTACAAAAAATGGAGGTTTAGTGATAAATATGAGTTTTACTTTGTTGATACCGTTCACAATTGAGATGGCTATAAAACATAGCATGAATATGGCAAAAATCGGCACTTTTTTAAACATAGTTATTTTCAGCGAAAATACTTGTGCAATAGCCCACAAAAAATGGAGGTTTGGTGAAAAATATGAATTTCACTTTTTTTGACACAATTAACTAAAATGCACGTTCACAATTGAGGCGGGTTCAAAAAATAGTACGAAAATGGCCAAAATTGGCTCATTTTTTTACATTATCATTTTTGGTTTAAATACATGTGCAATAGCCCACAAAAAATGGTGGTTTTATGATAAGAATGACTTTCAATTTTTTACACAATTCACTAAAATGCACGTTTACAATAAAGATGGGTGGAATAAATAGCACAAAATGTCCAAAATCGCACATTTTTAAACACTATAAATTTCGGCCAAAATACGTGTGCTATAGCCCACAAAAATTGAAGGTTTGATGATAAATATGAATTTTAATTTTTTTTGACATCGTTCACTAGAATGCAGGTTCACAATTAAGGCGAGTGCAAAAAATAGCACGAAAATGGTCAAATCGGCACGTTTTTTGAAATAGTAATTTTTGGCCAAAATATGTGTGCAATATCCCACAAAAATTGAGGTTTGGTGATAAATATGAGTTTCACTTTTTTATATCATTCACTAAAATGCATGTTCACAATTGTGATGGGGAAAAAATAGCATGAAAATGACCAAAATCGACACGTTTTTAAACATTGTCATTTTCGGCAAAAATACGTGTGCAATAGCCCACAAAAAATGGAGGATTGGTGAAAAATATGAGTTTCACTTTTTTGACACAATTAACCAAAATGCACTTTCACAACTGGGGCGGGTAAAAAAATAGCACGAAAATTGTAAAAAATGGCATGGTTTTTTACATTGTCATTATTGGCCAGAATATGTGTGCAATATCCCACAAAAAATGGGGTTTTATGATAAGTATGAGTTTCAATTTTTTATAGAATTCACTAAAATACATGTTCACAATTGATATGGATGGAATAAATAGCACGAATATGTCCAAAATCATACATTTTTAACCGTCATTTTGGCAAAAATACGTTTGCTGTACCCCACAATAAATGAAGCCTTGGTGATAAATATGAGTTTCACATTTTTACGTAATTCACTTCGCACGTTCAAATTGTAAAGGGTGTTAAATACAATACAGAAACATCAAACATTGGCATGTTTATGGACATTATCATTTTTGGCAAAAATACGTATGCTATTGCCCAAAAAAATGGACGTTTGGTGTTAAATATGAATTTAACTTTTTTTACCGTTCACTAGAATGCAAGTTCAAAATTGAGTTAGATGCAAAAAATAGCAAGAAAATGGCAAAATTCGAAAACAAAATTACATTGTGAGTTTAGGCCAAAATACTATGCAATAAGCCCACAAAAAATAGAGGTTTTGGTGAAAATATGAGTTTCACTTTTTGACATAATTAGCTAAAATGCACGTTCACAATTGAGATGTGAGTAAAACAATTGCAGGAAAATGACAAAAATTGGCACGTTTTTAAACATTGTCATTTTCAGCAAAAATACGTGTGCAATAGCCCACAAAAAATGGAGGTTTCATGAAAAATATGAGTTTCACTTTTTTTACACAATTAACTAAAGTGCACATTCACAATTATGGCGGATGCAACAAATAGTACAAAAATTGGCAAAAATTGGCACATTTTTAAACATTGTAATTTTTGGCAAAAATAAGTGTGCAATAGCCCACAAAAAATTAAGGTTTGGTGATAAATATGAGTTTCACTTTTTGATATCGTTCACTAAAATGCACGTTCACAATTGAGATGGGTCGAAAAAATAGCATGTAAATAACCAAAATTGACTTGTTTTTTAACATTTTTTTTGGCCAAAAAAAGTGTGCAATAGCCCAAAAAAATGGAGACTTGGTGATAAATGAGTTGTAATTTTTTGAAATCGTTCACTAAAATGCCTGTTCACAATTGAGGCGGTTACAAAAAACTAGCATGAAAGTGGCCAAAATCGGCACGTTTTTTGATATTGTAATTTTAGTACAAAATACGTGTGTAATAGCCCCAAAAAAATAGAGGTTTGGTGATAAATATGAGTTTCACTTTTTTTGACACCATTCACTATAATGCATATTCACAATTGAGGTGGGTCTAAAATATAGCACAAAATTGCCAAAATTGGAACATTTTTAAAAATTGTCATTTTGAACATTGTATTTTTTTGACATTGTAATGCACGTTTTGTTTTTGACATTTTTGACACTGTAATGCACGTTTTTTGACATTTTCGACATTTTAATGCATGTGTTTTGACATTTTTTTATAGTCATTTTCTACCAAAATGGCCAGAAATGGAGGTTTGGTGATATATATATATATATATATATATATGAGTTTCACTTTTTTGTACATAATTCACTAAAATGTACGTTCAGAATTTAGAATGGTGGAATAAATAGCAGGAAAATATCCAAAATTGCACATTTTTTAACATTGTAATTTTTGGACAAAATACATGTGCAATAGCCCACAAAAAATGGAGGTTTGGTGATAAATATGAGTTTCACTTTTTTTGATACCATTCACTAGAATACACATTCACAATTGAGGTGGGAGCAAAAAAACACAAAAATTGCAAAAATTGGCGCATGTTTAAAAACTGTCATTTTCGACCAAAATACGTATACTATAGTGCACAAAAATGGAGGTTTGGTGATAAATATGAGTTTAACTTTTTTGACATAATTCACTAGAACGTACGTTCAAAATTGTTATGGGTGTTAAAAATAATACAGAAACATAAAAAAGTGGCACATTTTTGGACATTGTCATTTTCAGCAAAAATACATGTGGCAAAGCCCAAAAAATGGAGGTTTTGTAATAAATATGAGTTTCACTTTTTTTGACAAAATTCACTAAAATGCACATTCAAAATTATAATGGGTGTTAAAAAATACAGAAACTTCAAAACTTGGCATGTTTTTGGACATTGTCATTTTTGGAATAAATACGTATTCACAATTGAGGTAGGTGTAAAAAATAGCACAAAATGGCAAAAATTGGCACGTTTTTTTACATTGTCAGTTTTGGCCAAAATACATCTGCAATATAGCCCAGAAGAAATGGAGGTTTGGTGAAAAAAATGAGTTTTACTTTTTTTACACAATTAACTAAAATACACGCTCACAATTAAGGCAGGTGTAAAAAATAGCACAAAAATAGCCAAAATAGGCACATTTTTTACATTGTAATTTTCGGCCAAAAAAGGTGACCAATAGCCCACACAAAATGGAGGTTTTGTGATAAGTATGAGTTTCACTTTTTTACACAATTCACTAATATGCACGTTCACAATTGAGATGTGTGGAATAAATAGCACGAAAATGTCCAAAATTGCACGTTTTTAAACACTGTCATTTTCAGAAAAAATACGTGTGTTATAGCCCACAAAAAATGAAGGTTTTGTGATAAATATGAGTTTTAATTTTTTTTTTACATCGTTCACTAGAATGCACATTCACAATTGAGGCGGTGCAAACAAAAGCACGAAAATAGCCAAAATCGGCACATTTTTTCACATTGTCATTTTCGGACAAAATACGTTTGCAATAGCCTACAAAAATGGAGATTTGGTGATAAATATGAGTTTATCTTTTTTGACACCGTTCACTAAAATGCACGTTCACAATTTAGATATGTGCAAAATATAGCACGAAAATGTTCAAATTTTGCCTTTTTTTACATTGAAATTTTTGAACAAAATACTTGTTATTGCCCACAAAAAATGGAGGATTGGTGATAAATATGAGTTTCACTTTTTTGACAATGTTCACTAGAATGTAATTTCAAAATTGAGGTAGGTGCAAAAAATAGTACGAAAATGGTAAAAATCAACACGTTTTTTTTACATTGTCTATTTTGGCCAAAATACATATGCTATATCCTACAAAATATGGAGGTTTGGTGAAAATTTTGAGTTTCACTTTTTTAATACAATTAACTAAAATGCACGTTCACAATTGAGGCGGTGTAAAAAATAGCATGAAAATGGCCAAAATTGGCACATTTTTTTACATTGTCATTTTCAGCCAAAATACATATGCAATAGCCCACAAAAAATGGATAATTGGTGATAAATATGAGTTTTAGTTTTTTTAACAATTCAATACAATTCACGTTCACAATTAAGATGGATGGAATAAATAGCACGAAAATGTCAAAAATTGCACATTTTTTAACATTGTCATTTTCGGCCAAAATACATATGCTATAGCCCAAAAAAAATGAAGGTTTTGTGATAAATATGAGTGTCAATTTTTTCAACATCATTCACTAAAATGCAATTTCAAAATTGAGTTAGATGCAAAAAATAACACAAAAATGGCCAAAATCGGCACGTTTTTTACATTGTAATTTTCGGACAAAATACGTGTGCAATAGCCCACAAAAAATGGAGGTTTGGTGATAAATATGAGTTTCACTTTTTTGACACCTTCACTAAAATCCACGTTCACAATTAAGAAGGGTACAAAAATAGCATAAAATGACCAAAATTGGCACGTTTTTAAACATTGTTATTTTCGGCCAAAATACGTGTGTTATAGCCTACAAAAAGTGAAGTCTGGGCTAAAAATATGAGTTTTAGTTTCTTTGACACAATTCACTCAAATGCATGTTCAAAATTGAGATGGTGGTAAAAAAAATAAAGAAACGACAAAAATTGGCGTGTTTTTGGTTATGTCGTGTTTAGCTAAAATACTTGTGTTATAACCAACATAAAATAGAGGTTTTCAGATAAATATAAGTTTCACTTTTTTTGACAATGTTCACTAGAATGCACGTTCAAAATTAGAGGTTTAGTGATAAATACGTGTGCCCATGGCACACAAAAAATTGAGATTTTGTAATAAATATGTGTTTCACATTTTTGATATAATTCACTAGAATGCACGCTCAAAAATTTGATGGGTATTAAAAACAATACAGAAACATAAAACATTGGCATGATTATAGGTTATTTTTGGCAAAAATGTGTATGCTATTGCCCACAAAAATGGAGGTTTGGGGATAAATATAAGTTTCACTTTTCTTACACCGTTCCCTAAAATACACGTTCAAAATTGAGGTAGATGCAAAATATAGCACGAAAATATCTAAAAATGGCACGTTTTTTTACATTGTCAATTTCAGCAAAATACATGTGCAATAGCCCACAAAAAATGGAGGCTTTGTGAAAAGTATGAGTTTAACTTTTTTGACACAATTAACTAAAATGCACGTTTACAATTGAGGCGGGTGTAAAAAATAGCATGAAAATGGCCAAAATTAGCACGTTTTTTTACACTGCCATTTTCTGCCAAAATACGTGTGCAATAGACCACAAAAAATGTAGGTTTTGTGATAAGTATTAGTTTCACTTTATTTAAAAAATTCACTAAAATGCATGTTCACAATTGAGATGGGTCAAATAAATAGCACGAAAATGTCAAAACTTGCACGTTTTTAAACGCTTTCATTTTCGGCAAAAATGCGTGTGTTATAGCCCACAAAAAATGAAGTTTTAGTGATAAATATGATTTTTAATTTTTTTGATATCATTCACTAGAATGCATGTTCACAATTGAGGCGGGTGAAAAAATAGCATGAAAATGGCGAAAATCGGCCCATTTTTTTACATTGTAAGTTTCGGACAAAATATGTGTGCAATAGCCCAAAACAATTGCGGTTTGGTGATAAATATGAGTTTCACTTTTTTTTACACAATTAACTAAAATGCACCTTCACAATTGAGACCGGTGTAAAATATAGCACGAAAATGACCAAAATTGGCACTTTTTTTACATTATCATTTTTGGCCAAATTACGCGTGCAATAGACCACAAAAAATGGTGGTTTTACGATAAGTATGAGTTTCAATTTTTTACACAATTCACTAAAATGCACCTTCACAATTGAGATAAGTGGAATAAATAGCACAAAATGTCCAAAATCGCACATTTTTAAAAACTATCATTTTTTGCCAAAAGACATGTGCTATAGCCCGCAAAAAATGAAGGTTTGGTGATAAATATGAGTTTCAATTTTTTTGACATTGTTCACTAGAATGCACGTTCACAATTGAGGCGAGTGCAAAAAATAGCACAAAAATGGCTTATTTTTTTACATTGCAATTTTTGGACAAAATATGTGTGCAATAGCCTACAAAAAATGGAGGTTTAGTGATAAATATGAGTTTTACTTTGTTGATACCGTTCACAATTGAGATGGCTATAAAACATAGCATGAATATGGCAAAAATCGGCACTTTTTTAAACATAGTTATTTTCAGCGAAAATACTTGTGCAATAGCCCACAAAAAATGGAGGTTTGGTGAAAAATATGAATTTCACTTTTTTTGACACAATTAACTAAAATGCACGTTCACAATTGAGGCGGGTTCAAAAAATAGTACGAAAATGGCCAAAATTGGCTCATTTTTTTACATTATCATTTTTGGTTTAAATACATGTGCAATAGCCCACAAAAAATGGTGGTTTTATGATAAGAATGACTTTCAATTTTTTACACAATTCACTAAAATGCACGTTTACAATAAAGATGGGTGGAATAAATAGCACAAAATGTCCAAAATCGCACATTTTTAAACACTATAAATTTCGGCCAAAATACGTGTGCTATAGCCCACAAAAATTGAAGGTTTGATGATAAATATGATTTTTAATTTTTTTTGACATCGTTCACTAGAATGCATGTTCACAATTAAGGCGAGTGCAAAAAATAGCACGAAAATGGTCAAATCGGCACGTTTTTTGAAATAGTAATTTTTGGCCAAAATATGTGTGCAATATCCCACAAAAATTGAGGTTTGGTGATAAATATGAGTTTCACTTTTTTATATCATTCACTAAAATGCATGTTCACAATTGTGATGGGGAAAAAATAGCATGAAAATGACCAAAATCGACACGTTTTTAAACATTGTCATTTTCAGCAAAAATACGTGTGCAATAGCCCACAAAAAATGGAGGATTTGTGAAAAATATGAGTTTCACTTTTTTGACACAATTAACCAAAATGCACTTTCACAACTGGGGCGGGTAAAAAAATAGCACGAAAATTGTAAAAAATGGCATGGTTTTTTACATTGTCACTATTGGCCAGAATATGTGTGCAATATCCCACAAAAAATGGGGTTTTATGATAAGTATGAGTTTCAATTTTTTATAGAATTCACTAAAATACATGTTCACAATTGATATGGATGGAATAAATAGCACGAATATGTCCAAAATCGTACGTTTTTAACCGTCATTTTGGCAAAAATACGTTTGCTATACCCCACAATAAATGAAGCCTTGGTGATAAATATGAGTTTCCATTTTTTTGACATCGTTCACTAGAATGCACATTCACAATTAAGGCGGGTAAAAAAAAAGTAAAATCGGCCCGTTTTTTAACATTGTAATGTTTGAACAAAATACGTGTGCAATAGTTCACAAAAAATTGAGGTTTTGTGATAAATATGAGTATCACTTTTTTTACAACGTTCACTGAAATGCACGTTCACAATTGAGATGGGTGGGAAAAATAACATGAAGATGACCGAAATCATCACGTTTTTAAACATTATCATTTTCGGCCAAAACACGTGTGCAATAGCCCACAAAAAATGGAGGTTTGGTGAAAAATATGAGTTTTACTTTTTTGACACAATTAAATAGAATTCACATTCACAATTTAGGCGGGTATAAAATATAGCTCAAAAATGGCTAAGATTGGCAAGTTTTGTGACATTATTATTTTCGGTCAAAATACGTGTGCAATAGCCCACAAAAATGGTGGTTTTGTGATAAGTATGAGTTTTACGTGTTTTTTTTACATAATTCACTAAAATTCATGTTCACAATTGACATGGGTGGAATAAATAGCTCAAAATGTCCAAAATCGCAGGTTATTAAACATTGTCATTTTCGACAAAAATACGTGTGCTGTAGCCCACAAAAAATGAATGTTTGGTGATAAATACGAGTTTTAATTTTTTTGACATCGTTCACTAGAATGCTCATTCACAATTGAGACAGGTGCAAAAAAATAGCATAAAAATAGTCAAAATCTGCATGTTTTTAAACATTGTAATTTTTGGCCAAATTACATGTGTTATAGCCCCATAAAAAATGGATGTTTGTTGATAAATATGAGTTTTACTTTTTTGACACCATTCACTAAATTCACAATTGAGATTGGTGGAAAAAATAGAATGAAAATGACCGAAATCAGCACGTTTTTAAACATTGTCATTTCGGCCAAAATACGTGTGCAATAGCCTAAAGAAAATTGAGGTTTGTTGAAAAATATGAGTAACACGTTTTTGACAACTAAAATGCACGTTTACAATTGAAACGGGTGTAAAAAATAGCCCAAAAATTTCCAAAATCGCACATTTTTTACACTGCTATTTTCGGCAAAAATACGTGTGCTATAACCCACAAAAATTAAAGGTTTGGTGATAAATATGAGTTTTATTTTTTTTTTATATATATTTTACTACAATGTATGTTCACAATTGCGGCGGGTGCAAAAAATAGCACTAAAATGGCCAAAATCGACACATTTTTTAACATTGTAATTTTCAGACAAAATACACGTGCAATAGCACACAAAAAATGGAGATTTTGTGATAAATATGATTTTCACTTTTTTGACACCGTTTACTAAAATGCACGTTCACAATTGAGATGGGTGAAAAAAATAGCATGAAAATGACCAAAATCGGCACGTTTTTAAAATTTGTCATTTTCGGCAAAAACACGTGTGCAATAGCCCACAAACAATAGAGGTTTGGTGAAAAATATGAGTTTCACTTTTTTCACACAATTAACTAAAATGCTTCACAATTGAGATGGGTGGAATAAATAGCACGAAAATGCCCAAAAATTGCACATTTTTAAACACTGTCTTTTTCGACAAAAGTACATGAACTATAGCCCAGCAAAAATAAAGGTTTGGTGATAAATATGAATTCCAATTTTTTTGATAACGTTCACTAGAATGCACATTCACAATTGAGAAGGGTGGAAAAAACACCACAAAAATGGAAAAATTTGGCCCATTCTTTAACATTGTAACTTTCGGACAAAATACGCGTGCAATAGCCCACAAAAAGATTGAGGTTTCTTGATAAATATGAGTTTCACTTTTTTGACACCGTTCACTAAAATGCACATTCGCAGTTGAGATGGGCGGAAAAATAGCATGAAAATGACCAAAATCGGCACATTTTTACATTATCATTTTTGGCCAAAATATGTGTGCAATAACACACAAAAATGAAAGTTTTTCAAAAATATGAGTTTCACTTTTTTGACACAATTAACTAAAATGCATGTTCACAATTGAGGCGGGTGTAAAAAAAACCCGAAATGTCCAAAATCGCACATTTTTTTACACTTTCATTTTCGGCAAAATTACGTGTGTTATAGCCCACAGAAAATGAAAGTTTGGTGATAAATATGAGTTTCAATTTTTTTTGTCATCGTTCACTAGAATGCAAGTTCACAATAGAAGAAGGTGCAAAACAAAAGCACGAAAATGACAAAAATGGGCACGTTTTTTGACATTGTAATTTTCGGACAAAATACGTGTACAATAGCACACAAAAAATGGAGGTTTTGTGATAAATATAATTTTTACTTTTTTGACATTATTCAGTAAAATGCATGTTCACAATTGAGAATGGTAGAAAAAATAGCATGAAAATGATCAAAATGTTCATTTTCGGCAAAATATGTGTGCAATAGCCCATAAAAACTGGAGGTTTGGTGAAAAATATGAGTTTTCACTTTTTTGACATAATTAACTAAAATGCACGGTCTCAATTGAGGCGGGTGCAAAAAATAGCACGAAAATGGCCAGAATTGGCACTTTTTTTACATTGTCATTTTCAATCAAAATATGTTTGCAATAGCCCAAAAAAATTGAGGTTTGGTGGTAAATATGAGTTTAACATTTTTTACACAATTCACTAAAATGCACGTTTACAGTTGAGAATGGTGAAATAAATAGCACGAAAATGTCCAAAATTGAACATTTTTAAATATTGTCATTTTTTGCCAAAATTCGTGTGTTATAGGCCACAAAAAATGAAGGTTCGGTGATAAATATAAGTTTCAATTTTTTTACACTGTTCATTAGAATACACGTTAACAATTGAGGTGTGTGCAACAAATAGCACGAAAATAGCCAAAATTTGCACGTTTTTTAACATTGTAATTTTCAGACAAAATACATGTGCAATAGCTCACAAAAAATAGAGGTTTGGTGATAAATATGAGTTTTAATTTTTTTGACATAATTCACTAGAATGTATGTTCAAAATTGTGATGGGTATTAAAAATAATAGAGATACATCCAAAATCAGCACGTTTTTTTACAATGTCATTTTCGACAAAAATACGTGTGCCATAGCCCACAAAAAATGGAGGTTTGGTGATAAATATGATTTTTATATTTTTACATAATTCAATAGAATGCACGTTCAAAATTTTTATGTGCGTTAAAAACAATACAAAAACATAAAAAATTGGCATGTTTATGGACATTGTCATTTTTTGCAAAAATACATGTGCTTTTGCCCACAAAAAATAGAGGTTTGATAATAAATATGTATTTCACTTTTTTTACACCATTCATTGTAATGCACGTTCAAAATTGAGGTAGATGCAAAAAATTGCTTGAAAATGGCAAAGTTCAACACATTTTTTTACATTGTCAGTTTCGGCCAAAATACGTGTGCAATAACCCAAAAAATGGAGGTTTAGTGAAAAATATGAGTTTCACTTTTTTGACAAGATTAACTAAAATTCACGTTCACAATTGAGGCAGGTGTAAAAAATAGCACAAAAATTGCCAAATTTGGCAAGTTTTTTTACATTATCATTTTGGCCAAAATACATGTGTAATAGCCTGTAGAAAATGGTGATTTTTGTGATAAGTATGGGTTTCACTTTTTTTACACAAGTCACAAAAATGCACGTTCACAATTGAGACAGGTGGAATAAATAACACGAAAATGTCCAAAATTGCACGTTATTAAACATTGTCATTTTCGGCCAAAATACGTGTTCTATAGCCCACTAAAAATGAAAGTTTAGTGATAAATATGATTTTCAATTTTTTGACATCGTTCACTAGAATGCATATTCACAATTGAGGCGGGTGCAAAATATAGCACAAAAATAGCCAAAATTGGTACGTTTTTAAACATTGTAATTTTTGGCCAAATTACATGTGCTATAGCCAAGAAATAATGGACGTTTGCTGATAAATATGAGTTGCACTTTTTTGACACTGTTCGCTAGAATGTACGTTCAAAATTGAAATGGATGTTAAAAACAATATAGAAACGTCAAAAAATCTGCACGTTTTTTTACATTGTCATTTTCGACAAAAATACGTGTGCGACCCACGAAAAACGGAGGTTTGGTTATAAATATGAGTTTCACATTTTTTTCAATAATTCACTAGAATACATGTTCAAAATTGTGATGGGTGTTAAAAATAATACAGAAATATCCAAAATTGGCATGTTTATGGACATTGCCATTTTTGGCAAAAATACGTGTGCTATTGCCCACAAAAAATGGAGGTTTGGTGATAAATATGACTTTCAATTTTTTTGACACCATTCACTAGAATGCACATTCAAAATTGAGGTAGATGCAAAAAAATAGCACAAAAATGGCAAAAATTGGCACATTTTTTTACATTGTCAGTTTCAGCCAAAATAAGTGTGAAATAGCCCCACAAAAAATGAAGGTTTGGTGAAAAATATAAGTTTCACTTTTTTTTACACAATTAACTAAAATGCATGTTTACAATTGAGGCGAATGTAAAAAATAGTACGAAAATGGCCAAAATTGGCATATTTTTTTACATTGTCATTTTCAGCCAAAATGCGTGTGCAATAGCTCACAAACAATTGTGGTTTGTGAGACGTATTAGTTTCACATTTTTACACAATTCACTAAAATGCACGTTCACAATTGAGATGGGTGGAATAAATAGCAAAAAAATGTCCAAAATCGCACGTTTTAAACATTGTCATTTTTTGCCAAAATACATGTGTCATAGCCCACAAAAATGAAGATTTAGTGATAAATATGAGTGTCAATTTCTTTGACATCGTTCACTATAATGCACGTTCACAATTGAGACGGGTGCAAAAAATAGCACGAAAATTACCAAAATCGACACATTTTTTGACATTTTAATTTTCTAACAAAATACATGTGCAACAGCCCACAAAAAATGGAGGTTTGGTGATAAATAAGTGTTTCAATTTTTTGACACCTTTCACTAAAATGCAAGCTCACAATTGAGATAGGTGAAAAAAATAGCATGAAAATAACCAAAATCGGCACATTTTTAAACATTGTCATTTTCTGCCAAAATACATGTGTTATAGCCTACAAAAAATGAAAGTTTGGCGATATATATGAGTTTTACTTTCTTTGGCACAATTCACTCAAATACTCGTTCAAATTTGAGATGGGTGTAAAAAACAATACATAAACGAAAAACAATTTGCGTTTTTTTGGATATTATCGTTTTCAGCCAAAATACGTGTGTTATAACCCACATAAAATGGAGGTTTTGTGATAATTATAAGTTTCACTTTTTTATACACCGTTCACTAGAATGCACATTCACTGTTGAGGTGGGTGCAAAAAAAGTACGAAAATAGCCAAAATCGGCACAATTTTGGACATTGTCATTTTCGATAAAAATACGTGTGCTATCGCCCATAAAATTTGAGGTTTGGTGATAAATATGAGTCACTTTTTTTGACACCATTCATTAAAATGCACGTTCAAAATTGAAATGGGTGTTAAAAATAATAAAGAAACATCCAAAATTGACATGTTTATGGACATTGTAATTTTTGGCAAAAGTTCGTGTTGAATAAGGATGATTATAAAAAATGTGTTACAATGATCTCCAAATTAAATAGTGTGGGAAAGAATTAATTCCCTTTGTAGATTGACAAAAAAATGTGTTCAAAATAAATAATTTTCAAGAGTTTGATATCTATGAAGGATCAAAAGTTGTAATGCATTTACTATTCTATTGAAATGTTTAAATTGCATTTGGTATGTATAATAAAAGTTTTATGTTACTTATTTGATTTAATATTCTTTTATGGCATAGTAGATTATGTTATGAGAATTACAAGACATTTATGGATATTGACAAGTATGATCTTTGCCATGTTATAAATTAGAATACCAAAAATGAATAACTTGCATATTTGTTAAAAATAACAAAACAAACATTTCCTTAAATTAAGAGAAAATCAAATAAAATGATACATAATCATATATGTGAGTATATAGCACATATATTTTGAAAAGTAAAAGTATTATGTTACTTTTCTTTGATGATTGAATCAAGTTTTGCTATATTTATTTGTTACATTGTAAAGAAGAAGTAATTAAAAGTTATAAAGTTGAATAACTTGAAAATCTACTTCTTAAACTTCAATGTAATGTGAACAAAACTTGTGATTTAATATATATGCTAACTAAAGTATATAGTTATATGTAACTATTTCCTTAACTTGATAGAAAATCAAGTAGGTTTAGAACATGTGCAAATTTAATTTAGCAAGGGAAAGTATTTTGCTACTTTTGTTTGATGCTTGTACAAGTTTGCTATATTTGTTCATTACATTATTAAAGAAACAATAATTGGGGAGTTTAAAGCTTATAAAGTTGAAAAAACTAAAAAATTAACTTTTTAAGGTACTAATGTAATGTGATCAAATAATGTGATATCAAAACCAATATTTTATAATTGTGAGATTGTGCATTTATGCTAGTTAGAGCATATTGTGAGTGTACAATAGTAAGTCCATACATATTGGTCTAAGACTTAATATGGTTAATCACAAGTAGAACAACTACCATGAACTTTATAAAGTTTAAAAGTAATTTTGCAAATCCTTAATCAAAAGGATTAGATAGAGATATGGATTTGAACACATAAGGGATGGAAGTTCATTCAATAAAATCACTTTTAGTGGAACCTCAATTCGACGCTAGTTACAACAACTAGTTTTGAATTTAATGAGTCAAACTACATTGTTAAAGTGGTTTGAACACTACACTAAATCATCCCAAGAGGTAGTAGTGTTGTTTATTCTGCCAAGAAAGGGAATGTTGAACTTTGGTTCTCAACAAGACTTGGAAATGCCACAAATGGCGGGTGCATCAAGTGCTTGCCTATGTAAATGTTGGATTTAAGGCATCCATTAAACCTTTGGACTTAGCTTTGTACACACTTATGAAAGGATAGGGATACAAGATCTAGTGTATCATTATTATAACAAATGAAATAGTAGAATTTATGTGTATTGATTTATGTTACTAGTCTATTATACAATTAGTTCAAAGCTTATCTACCAATTTGTATTGATTAGTTATTAAAATCTATACTAAGGTAGCGGTTCAATAAAGACGCAATTACTATTTTTTTTTTAATAAAATACCCAATTTTATTAAGTAGAAACAAAAGAAAGTGGTGGATATACCCAAAACCACTTTACAGGAGTGTAAGCATCTAGAAATAGGAGTACTACTCCTTTACATTAGTTCATGCGTGAAAATAAATGAGGAGAAAATTGACCCAATCCAAAAAACTCTTTCATCGGGTCCAATGTTTTCAAAATTCATCTTTAATCCGCAATCCTTGCCAGAACCAAATCTAACTAATTAGATTTGATATCACCATTAAATTAAGCATCTTTCATTTTGCACTACCTTGCATACTTAGCATTCATAAACATCACACTCAATCACCAGCCCATTATCCCAATTTTTGTCATACACCACTACCAGCCCCATCATCACAAATTCCACTCAATTACTAATAGATAGATTATTAGGAATTTTCAGGGATTCTTAAAAGAGTTTTTGATATATTGAAAATGGCATGGGATTGTTAGAATATTTTCAACGTATGTGAAAATATATGTGAACAATAGTTAGTAACTCTCATTCGTAGAATTGAAGAGTTGTAACTTCCATTTATTTGAATGGTTGTAACTCTCATTCACATGAAGAGTATAACTTCCATTCTTGTAAATGACATGAATGTGAATGATTGTAACCTCCATTCTTGTAAATGACATGAATGGTTGTAAATATATGAATGTAATGGTTGTAACCTCCATTTTTGTAATATATGAAAGGTTAACTCCCACCATTGTGAATAATCATAACTCCCATTAAGAGTTGTAATTCTCATTGTTGATGAAAACTTTTAACTCTCAAGTTTTGTAGTCTATATAAGGATCAATTTGTGTAGATTTGCTACAAAAAATTACATCACAAGTGTTAGAGAATTTCTGCAAAAAAAAACTCTTTTTGTTCTTGTGTTTTGGAGATTCAAAGTGCATTGAATCTTCAAATACTTCATCTTATCTTAAAGAATATTTGCTCTATACATCTTGCACACTAAAGAGAGCAAATAAAGGCTAAAAGAAAGTATAGTTTCTACACTATTTAAAGCCATCAACCGTAAAAGATTAGAACTTCCATTGTAGTTTCTATATTTTTTAACAACAATTCCAGCGGGTGAAGTTACAACTTCGTTCAAAGTTGGAAATAGTATTTTTCAGGTGGGCATTGCCTAAAAGGTAGGTAGTGAATGGAATAGCATCTTAACCAATACTCTACGCAGCCGAACCATATATAGCCATAGTGGGATCATGTACATATATGACAAAAAAGTTTTCTTACACAAATTTAAGAAAGGTTTCAAAAGAATACAATGAGTAGCAACTATTATTCTTTACAATGCATATTAGCATTCCCAAACATTTGCGTTAAGAATATTTAAATTTTACTTGTAATATTCCTTCGCATATGCTTTTTTTACTTCTAGATTGTCATTTTTTTTAATTTGGTTTATTTTCTTTAATAAAAATATAAAGAAAAAATGAAATAAACTTCAATAGTTTGCAGACTAGCCTTAGGCGCCTAGATACCAAAAATTTCCTTAATTGGGTGTTCTTTTCGCAGGAATCATGTCAGGATTGTTTAATTCATTTTGAGAATTTAATATTCTTTTCTATCGAATTTCAAGGATTGAAAATAATAAAATTTTTAAAATCCTCCAATCGATGTACTTTTTATAAAATCCACATCTAAATGGTGAGATTTCTGATTTTGTACTAGTTTACGTCTTTTGCTATTGGTTTTCAAAATTTTACACAAAATGTTATCCTCTCAAAGAACAATTAAAAATTAACATTCTATATTTTTCTTTTTCAGAACATGAATTCATATTATTAATTGTAAAGGTCCAATGTTGGTGTATTAAATTAAATTTAATTAATTATTAATTAAAAATTGAATTTTTAAATAGGATCAAATTTAGTGGCTATATTCTTAGTAGGATTTTGTTTGCTAATTTGATTTCCTACCGGAATTAGAATTTGCGAGAGATTTATTTCCAAGTCATATTGGGTTTTGAATTTGTACATAGTTACCATATGAATATGAATAGAGGGTGTTAAGTAGTTTTGTAATAGGATGAGAGTGAAAATAGTTAAAGTAGAGTGGAGATAGCTCAAAAAGGGGTTGCGAGGAAAAGCTTTTACTGTTAGAGGAAAATTTCCCAGTTCAACGATGATATTTTGAGTAAAATCCCGCAATTCAACTATGGTATTTTGGTATTTTGGGCAATTAGGCAAGTAAAATTCCGCTGTTCAACAATGATATTTTGGTATTTTGGGCAAAATTTCACAATTCAACAAATGGTGTGATGTGATAAGGTGGTTGTGTTATACTTTGTACTATTGTGATTTTATTCTTTGACTCTCATCCTACATAGTGAGATAAAAGTTTAAGTGGTGTTGTTGTATTCTTTTCCATTCACATAAATCTTCCCGATATATTTTTGTGTTCTCCCATATGTATTCTTGTGTTAAATACGTATAAGTCTATTTTTATTTTTATCATTCCATATTTATATACTTTTTCTCTCTAACTAGAGCTGAGCATCAATCGATTATTTGGTCATTTGACTGAGGGTGTGCGTGGTTAGTGGGTTTAAGGTAAATGAATGGAAATGAAATAAAAAAGAAATACTTGATAGAATATAATCATTCTGTTACAATTATTTCTATATCACATGTCTGGGTAATACTACATGCTTCTCTATTTTGGGGGGAATGTATATAATTATCATTACCATTGCTCAGTATTATAAGCACACCCAAATTCTGTTCAGTTACTTAGGTTTTTCATTTTTTAAATATCATGACCAAACCAAAAATCGAATAACTGAATTCTAATTCAATCAGTTATTCGGTTTTAGATTGAATTTCTTTTTTGTCTCAAAAATATTTATGAAAAACGCATAAAAACTTAACCATAAAATCAAATATTGAAACCAGACTAATTAATGACTAAAATATTAGTCTTTCTCCTAATAAAAATAAAATTTAAACTACTTCAACATCAAAAATTTTAGAAATTAGCATATAGCAATTCAATCCAATTGAAAAAAAAAATACTTCAAAATCTGATCATGTAGTTTTTAATATCTATATATAAGGGTGAACTTGTAACTGTAATCTAAAACGACAGTTATTTTGCAAAAGAAAACAAAAGCAATAATGAAACTTATTTAAGACCCGAGTGAGTACTAAATATGAGATATGTCAATGTAAGAATTAATTTTAAAAAAAAATAACTAATACTTAACAATTTTAATCCAATTACATAGGAATCTATCCATTCATAAGAAAATATTACATGATAACTCCAAGCATAAATAAATAAAATTGTGTGTGGCAACCCCTCAGGATCGAGGATATGCCAAAAAAAATAAAAAATAAGGTAAAGCGTAAAAAAAATTAAACTTTAAAAATTCAAAGATAATAAACATATTTACTGTGAAACAACTCTCACAAATTAACAAGTTAAAAGCATAGAGTTTCATAATTTTTTTTCCTTATTTTGTATGGGAAATGGGACTAAATTTTTATATAGCATATGAATAAATAATTTAAGCCCAAATTGTAAATTTGTTAGAAAGGTAGACTAAGAATTGACGTATAGTTGATTAGTTCATATGCCACACTTTTTTAGCCTATATACAATTTGATTATTTGGTTGAAATTGAAAATCAACTGAAAATCGAAATGAATTCGATTTATTTGTTTAATCGAATTCAAATTTTCAAAACTGTAATCAAACCGGAAACTAATTAAAGAAATTCGATTTAACCGAAAATTGAACAAAAACCAAAAAAATAATTTCGAGTAACCAAATTGAATTTGATTGACCGATTCGGTCAAATTTTTTTGGTTTTTAACCCACCCCAATCTCCATCGTCTCCAACGATTAAGACTTTTGTGAAAAGAACGTATAAATCCTAACTAGTCTCAATAGTATGAACTTTATTAATTTAGTACATTGAAACCTTACATGTGTTAGAGTTTTAGGTCAAACAATTTAATATGCAATTGCTTGAAGCATTATACCTTAGGTATCTAATTTGGAATATACAGCATGCTGCCTCCAACTAGCATATATATAGTAGTACACTAGGGTTAAAACACAGTTAATGGACTCTTGCTCATTCAGGCCCATTACAAAGGTTCATTATTTATTGGGCTTATATTAGAACATATTATTGGATTATATTAAATATCCAACAATCTCCTTCTATGTTCTACATATAGCACAATCCAATATATAGATAATGTAATGTTCAAAACAGATGATCGAATCATTCATAGCACAAAAGATTCATTACTCAAAATATGAATTCTTTAAACACAGTTATGAGTTTTAGAAAACAATCTAAACTCAACCAAACACAAACAAAAGTGTTACCAAGATCAAAGCTTTAGAAATCTCTAAACTTCGAACACAAGAGTTTTAGACATACTCTAAACTCAAAACAAAATGGGCAAAGCGTATTTAAGTGGACCAATTATTCAAATAATAGTCCCCCACAGTCCATAGCTCTAGAGGAATTATCCATCAAGTAGATCATCCTCTTCAGGATTCCAATTGGAATTAGCTCCTCCATTTCCATCATTTCTTGTAAGTTACCAAATACGAACTTAATCATTTGTGTAACAAAATAAGGTGTCTAGTTCAAGCAGAAGAACTTAACACAATATCTCAATGATTGAAAATAAATATATATATATATATATATATATATATCAATGTCAAAATGCATCAATACCATATTCCAATTAGCATCAATGTCCAGTTTCTTTATAAGAACAAGACCTAAACAGTTTTTTTTCCAAAATAACCATTTCCAATATTTCTATGTGGAATGTTACAACTGTCAAGTCCAAATTTAGTTAAGCAGCATCATCAAATATAGAATGATACTACCGCTCTAAACAGAACATCCAGAGTGAGTAACATCACCTCATCATATGTGGAATGAAACAACGCACCCAAAAAGGATATATCATCAGATGTGGAATGATATATTGACAACCGTAATCATCGTCGAAATATTATCAAGTGCTTATCTTAGCTATCAAAGGGAGATTCGAAAAATTCAAAATTAACATGAATGTAGGTTAAGACATATCTATATAGTCTTTAACCCCATATCCCCCACAATTTTGAAGATTCGAGCTTTGTTCAGTCCCTTTGTTAGAGCATCAGCCAGATTATCCTTCGATCTCACATCGACCAAAGTAATAATAACATGTTCTATGAGATACGTCAGCATGGCATGTCTCAGTCTAACATGTCTCCCCTTACCATTAAAGAGTGAGTTTTGTACTATTGAAACTGTAGCCTGATTATCACAGAACATACTTAATGACGTAATCTTTAAGCGGGTTAGTGGAATATCCAGGATCAGTTCTCTTATCCACTCTTCTTTCCTGCGGAAGCTATAGCAGAAAGTTCCGATTCCATATACGACAAAGCAATACAAGTCTGTCTTTTGGATTTTCACGCAATAGCTGCACCACCTAGTGTGAAAATATAACCACTGGTAGACTTATTATCCCCTAAAGATGAGCACCACAAAGCATCAGAAAATGCTTCCAAGATAGGAGGATGAACACTATAACATAGTGCATGGTTAGAGGTACCCTTCAAATATCGCATAAGTCGCGTAAGGGCATGCCAATGTTCATGGCCAGGATTACTAGTGAAACGACTCAGCATGCCTACAGAGAAGGCTATGTCTGGTCTAGTGCATGTCATTGCATACATGAGACTATCAATCAATTTAGAATAAGTCAATTGATTCACGCTAGCTCCCTCATTAGAACTCAGCTGTTTATTAGGATCATACGGTGTCTCAATCAAGGTATATTCACTGTATCCCCATGTAGAAAGTAGTTTTTCAATGTAATGAGCTTGGCTAAGAGTAATGCCTTGCTCTGTAAAATGTACTTTCATACCAAGAATGGTATCAACCATACCAAGATCAGACATGTTAAATGTGTTTGTTAACTCAGTTTTTCGTCACTCACTATAGAATGATAGGAACCAAGTATCAACATATCGTCTACGTACAAGCAAATAAGCGCAACTTTAGTTGACATAGAACGATAGTAAAGGCATTTATCTGAATCACTGAATCAAAATCCTAAACTCTTTACTACCATGTCAAACTTTTGATGCCACAATTTAGGTGCTTGTTTGAGACCATACAAAGTTCTGTTTAACTTACAAACTTTATTCTTGAAACCTTTCATGACAAACACTTCAGGTTGGTTCATGTAGATCTCCTCAGTCAGATCTCCATTTAGAAAAGCTGTCTTTACATCCATTTGATGCACAACATAGTGCTCAATAGATGCCAAAGCAAGAAAAATTCTTATCGTAGTCAAATGATAGACCGGGGAGTAGACATCAAAATAATCTATCCCATATACTTGGGTATAGCCCTTAGCTACTAAACGTGCTTTATACCGAGCTATAGATCCGTCAGAATTAAGTTTTTTCTTCAAAATCCACTTGCAACCTATAGTCTTAGCCCCTTTCGGCAAATCGACTAGGTCCCAAGTTTGATTTTGTAACAGAGAGCTCATTTCATCATCAATGGCTCTGTACATAATAGGGAGTCCCTAGATCTCATCGCCTTATTATAGGTGGATGGATCAACTTCTAAATGGTAAGTGACAAAATCCTCACCAAACGTATTGGGAACTCGTTGTCTTATAGATACTCTTAAAGGTACAGATTCAGAAGGGATCCGAGTGTCAGAGGAAGTCAATTCATGTTCAATAAGTGTCTCTGAAATGATTTTGACAGTGCCTGATACTGTTAACCCTTTATCTCGAAGAAATTTATCTTCAAAGAAAACAACATCTCTAGATTCTATAACCACATTGGTTGATAGATCCAAGAAACGATCAACAGCACTATCCTCTGCACTACCTAGGTACACACAAGTGTTAGTCCTAGGCCCCACCTTAGTTCTTCTAGGGTCTGGTATCCTTACATAAGCAATACAGCCCCAGGTTTTAAGAGTATCATATTTACAAGGATTTTATGCCATATCTCATAAGGAGTTGAAGACAACTTAGAGTGTGGCAAGCTATTGAGGATATGATTAGCAGTCAAAGCTGCCTCTCCCCAATAACAAGAAGGCATGCCAGCTGTCAATAACATAGAGTTTAACATTTCTGTTAACTGTCCTGTTCTTACGTTCAGCTATGCCATTTGATTGAGGTGAGTAAGGAGCAGTATTTTCTAGGATTATGCCCTCTGAAGCACAAAATTCCTTGAACCCTGTCAATGTATATTCTCTTCCTCTGTCACTCCTCAACTTTTTGATTTTCAAAGTAAATTGATTTTTAACACGATTCTTGAAAATTTTAAATTTATCAAAAACTTTATCTTTTGATTTTAACAGATAAATATGAAAATATCGAGAAAAATCGTCCATAAAAGTGAGCAAATACTTCTGACCACCTCTAGTGGGAGAACTTTTATTGTCACAGAGGTCAGAATGTATTAAGTTAAGAAGTTGTGTACTCCTAGAGACTGGATGAAAAGGTCTTCTAGTAATTTTAGTTTGAGCACATACTTCACATCTATTAAATCCGATTGAATTATCGAGAGGTATATTGTGACTTTTAACTAGTCTAACCATTTTCTTGTAGTTCACATGTCCTAACCGATTATGCAATATCATTGGATCAATTAGAGTTGAACTAACTTGGCTAACCGTTTCAGTTCAAGTACTCAATTCATACATACCTCCATTCAAGAATGCAAAACCAAAATAATGAGAGTTAACAGATAAAGTGACTCTACCACTGGAGAAAAATAAATTCATGCCAGCATGTTCTAAACGACTAATAGAAATTAAATTCTTTTGGATCGCAGGAACTACTTTAACATCTTTTAAAGTTAAAAGTTTACCTGAAGAGATGTTGATATTTGCAGTACCAGTGTGAGTCACGATTTTCGTCTTCCCACTAGCCACAGCAATAGTTTGGTTGGCCTCAGCAACATCATCAAGTAACTTTTTAGTTTGGCAAACATGGCATGTTGCCCCAGAATCTAACCACCATTCAGAAGAAGTACTGGCCTTTTCATGATTGCCTACCATAGCAACAAAATTTTGAGGCTCAGTCTTTTGCAGTAGCATATGTGCTTCCAATGGTGTGTCAGATTTGTCCTTTTTTGTAGCCTACAATCTGTTATAAAGTGGCCCCATTTCCCACAATTATGGCACTTGCCCTTTTTTTTTCTTAAAGATAGGCTTTTTGGCCTCTAATTGTTGAGACTCACTTTTGGGAGATTTGGATTTCTTAGGAAATTTCTTGGGATATATTACTGCGTTAGCAGCTGGCTGTTGCTGTCTAACCATCTCCAAGGTATTCCTAACTCGATTCTCATCCTCGATTCTAATGATCCGTTTAAGATCATCCAATCCCACCTGAACTTTCTTCCTGTACATCTCAGTTTTGAAAGAATGCCATGCAGATGGTAATTTATAGATAATGGCACCAACAAGAAAAGGATCACAAACATTGATGTTTTCATTAGTCAATTTAGATCTCAAATTTTCTAGATCAGTTACTTGAGGAGTGATTTCCATATCTTCCTTGAATTTGAAATCCATGAATTTGTTAACAAGATGTGTTTTTGACAATTCCTCCTCCTTCTTAGAGTATCTAAATTGTCCCAAATTTCTTTAGCAGTCTTAAACTTGCTAAAAACTTCTGCAAGATGGTCTGAAAGACAATTCAAGAGATAATCTGTACAGAAGTCGTCATCTTTGTTCCATTGAGATTCATCAACATCCTCAGTGGTATCAGCGAAAGTACTCAAAACAGTATAAAAAAATATTTTCATATTTTAAACCAAACTGAGTCTTTCGTTTTCAGGAATTAAAATCAGACCCACTAAAAGACTGAAGTTTAACCATATCAATTGGTACATATTTTTCCATTTTTTTAAATAAAAATTGGAAGGAGTGCACTTGATGAACAATGCCGGAACAGTGCCGATACAGTGCCGGAACAGTGCAGCTACAGTACCGGAACAGTGACGCTACAGTGACGCCGTCGCTACAGTACTCTAACTTTATAATGCTTCAAGATTGTTAGGGTTTTAGGTCAAGCAATTCAATATGCAATTGCTTGAAGCATTACACCTTAGTATCTAATTTGGAATACCCAGCATGCTGCCTCCAACTAGCATATATATAGTAGTACACTAGGGTTAAAACACAGTTAATGAACTCTTGCCCATTCAGGCCCATTACAAATGTTCATTATTTATTGGACTTATATAATTAAATATCCAACAACATGTCACCTCAAAAAGGCTAAAATGTTCTTTTAACTTTCTCCACTTTTTCTTTACTATATGATACACAAGCTAATTTCTTGCTGGTTTTATAGCCCATATTTAATAAAACTTTTCTTGTATTTACAGAAATTCATTAGATCTTTCCAAGAATTCCAAACTTTGACATAAACGTCCAAAACAAAGCATACATTCCCTCCCTCCCACACACAAACACACACAATATATAATGTCATGATCAGATGATGGTAATAACTAACATATCTCATATGCATATTTTCAGCCTTTATCTGCCATGGAACAATCTCTAGCTTTCTGGGCTTTCTTAGCTTTCTTCACTTTCTTTCTGGGATTTTCTTCTTCTTCTTCATCATCAACAACTTCATCTTTGTTGTCTAGACAACTTAAGGATATCACCTTCAAGTATCGAAACCATACAGCTATATCAGAATTTCGATTGCTGAATCGAAAAAGAAGCATTTATTGTCCTGACACGAACCCATATCTCAAAATCAATATTGCTTCAAATCCACAGCTTTCGGATGAAGAATTTGTCACGGTTAATATCAGTGGAGTTTTAATTCCTGCAGAAAGTGATTGGGTTGCTATGATCTCACCTTCTCATGCTAAGTAAGAAAGTTTGTTATGAAAAGGTTTTTTTCTTTATTTATCTTTGGGTAAATTACTTCAATTGTCCCTCAACTTAAAAGTTCATTTTTCTTTTGTTTTTAATCTTTAAAAAGTTTCATTTTTGTTCCTCATGTTATAATTTGATTTAAAATCGTTCTTCATCCATTTTTTTCTCGCTTAAAATAATTATTTAACACATATATGATAAATAGAAGTGTATACAAATTGATAGAATTAGACCTATATATGCATGTTAAATGATCATCGAAGTTGAATTTTTCTAGCATAAAAATTACACAAAAGACCATTGCAAACTAAAAATACAACATGAATGACAAAAATGAAACTTTTTAAAAATTAGGAACAAAAAACGAAATGAAACCCCAATTTGAAAGACGGTTGAAGTAATTTACCCATTATTTTTTTATATTCCACATCCTTTATGTATTGTCATATAATAAATAATCACATGACACTTTTATTGTATGCACACAAATTCTGGGATACTCATCCATATAGTGGTTGAATCATGAGCACCAAGTCGTTTCAAATCATGCACACCAATCCCTTCTATTTTTTAGTTTTTCTATTTTCAAGATTATACATTCAGTTATGAGATTGTAAATTATTTCAATTCTCTCTCAATTTAGGGAGTTTATTTTGTTTTTGCCTTTATTCTTCAAAAAGTTTTATTTTTGTTTCCCTAGTTGCACTTTTGGCTTTCAATGAGTTTTTGTTCATTTTTTCATATAAGAAAAATCTAACACCTATAATCATTTTACATGCATGTATCTAACTCTTTCAATTTTTATGCCCTTATATTTGTCATATATATGTTAAATAGTTGTTTAAATGAGATTTTCAGTGAAAAAAATGGAAAAAGGATAATTTGAAATTCAAATTATAACATTAGCGATGAAAATGAAATCTTATAGACACATAGGACAAAAGCAAAATAAACTCACCAATTAAATAAAGATTGAAATAATTTCTCTTTAATTTAGAGTTAGCAAAATAATAGTAAAGCTATTCTTCTTCTAAGCTTTATCCCTTGTAGCACAAATTGAACTCTTCCACAGTGTAATAATAATATGAAAAAAGAAAAAAAAAAGATTACTCTTGATTATAAATAATATAGAAAGAGGAGGTTGTTATAGAGAAAACTAAATTCAATTAATGTTGGTACGTAATTTAATAATCTAAAAGCTGAAGTTTGTTTTTGGATTTAAAAAATCTTACATCAATAAACCCCTTCGAACAAACATTAGGGGGGGAAAAAAAAGAAAACACTTGCCAAATTTCATCTTTAATAAGATGTTTATTAATTATATTAAAAAGTTGTTAATTCATAATTAATATTGACTTAAATTTGAAATTATTATATGAATGAAAAAATGGCATGACATATGAGATATATACTTGTATAGTCTGTATAAACAATTCCTATATATGAAATGAAGCCATTTTTATTTATTAAGAATTTAATTATGGCTTAATTTTACTATCTTTAATTTGTTTGTTTCCACTCTTGTAACTTGTACTCTTTTTTGTTTGTATTTCAACTTAATTTTAATTTGCAGCATATCAGATTGCCCCCTAAGTGCACTACAATATGAACAAACTGGTGATTTTAGTAAACTTCCCCTTCTATGCCATTACCCCGTTAAGGTACGTTGATAAATTAATAATATGAAAATCATTTCTAGAGTAAATTACAATAACATCTTCTGGTTTTACATTTTTTTTTCTTTTTTTAACTTGGATAAATTACTCTCATGTTCTCCCAATTTATGGTAAATATTGTTTCGATTTCTAATTTTAAAAGACTTTCATTTTGATTTTTCAATTTGAATTTTGTCATATAAGTGCTTTTTATTACCTTATTTTTCATTTATTTAACAAATAAAGCTATTTATCATGTGGCACTATTTAATATTCAAAACAGTATAGTTTAATATCACATAACAAATTATATTACTAATTAAATAGACAGAAAACTTTGGGGATCAAATTATAAGAAAATTCATCAATTATATTATAATTATAAATTAAATTTTTATGGATCAGAGTGGATTGTCTAAAACTTTTAGTGGCCAAAAGTACTATGAGTGGATTCCCTAATTTTTCAAAAATAACATATCATAGAAGAGTAGGTCATTGCAACTAAATAAAAGTGAATTTATTCCCCACTACTTTTATATATAAGATAAATAAATGAAAATTTACTATTGTTATGTTAATGAAGAAACCAGATACTAGATCCTCTATCCAATATTATCATATCTTATTATGGCTACGGTTTAAAACAATGTAGTTTTACTAAAACTAAGGACTAAAAGTATAAATATCACTAAAATCACTTTACAATTTTTAGGTTCTAACCAAGATATGAGTGAACACGTAGTTTTAATTTAAGACAGGATAATTTTGAACAGAAGATCTCATCTCAAGAGACCATATCCTTATATAATATTATCTTGTCATATTCCGTCTAATGTTCAAAACAATGTAGTTTCACTAAAACTAGGGACTAAAAGCATAAATATTACTAAAATCACTTTACAACTAATAGACCCTAACTAAGCAGATCAGATCCTCTGTCCAAAATTATCGTGTCCTATTATATCCCGTATTCAAAATGACGTAGTTTAACTAAAACTAGATACTAAAAGGATAAATATCACTAAAATCACCTTAAACCCTAACTAAGAAATGACTGAACCCTAGGACGTAGTTTTAATTTTGGACATGTAAAACGGGATAATCTTTGAGAGAAGATCTCATCTCCTAACCAAAATATGAGTGAACCCTACATAGTTTTAATTTAATATACGATAAAATAGAATAATTTTGGACAGATGATCCCATCTTGTTAATGAACTGAAGTTTCTGTAATTATAAAAAAATTAAAAGAATGAACAATGCGTACCAATTTTTAATTCGGTTATCAATAAGTTATGAATTTGGACAAACTTTGCCTCTTGGTAAAATAATATTCGTTGGTTTGTCCGCCCCAACAACTTAAAAGTCTTAAATGTAAACGAATTAACTATCATATCATAGTTTGCTAAGTACAAGAGAATTGATTTAATTCCTTGTTAAGCTATATATATATATATATATATTGATTTATTAGACTCGGCCTTAAAAGGAAACAAATTCTTTGGAAGTTCAATTCGTTGTTAAAATGTTTTTTTTTTTCAGTTTAATTAATGTATATTCTAAATATTTTTAAAATGGAAGATAAAAAAAGAAATCATTAATCAAATCTAGAACCGTATTTTAGGACCACTAATAATAGAGTGTACGAGCTTCTTGTATTTACATCATAATTTTAATCTTATTATCACTCAATAAATAAACATTTTTTTTCAAACAAATGCAGATAATTAAGCAATAATAGAACTCCAAACTCGTACTCTCTGCCGTATGAGATTTGAATTGTAGGAACAAAAACAAGAAGAATGGTTCACATTTTTTTTCCTGCAATTATTGTTCTTATTGATATATTTATATTTTTTACATTTTAGTCACTGATCAATAAAATTAAATATACATTTTAGCTAAATTATTTTGCACTATAAAAAAATAAAACAAAATATTTTCTTAAAGTTTCACCATTGATATATAATATTGCAGGCAATGTATGCAAGCAGCGATCCAGATTATCTAAGTTGCAAGAAGAAAGAATGCCAAAAATACGTTGGTGGAGTTTGCGTAGTGAGAACTTGCAGTGCAACTTTATCATTTCATGTTGTCAATATCAGAACAGATATAAAATTCGTCTTCTTTGGCGGTGGATTTGAAACTCCATGCATTTTGAAAATTTCTGAAGATTCTGCAAGCTTTATAAATCCTCAAAAGCCACTATATGGACATCTTTCCAGCACAGATTCAACTGCAACATCAGTGAGTATATTTGTTTGTTGGATTAAATTAATATGCATGCACAAAAAATTCTCTGATTTTATATGAGTTTTTTTTTTAAGAAAAGAAGTGGATGTAATTAAATAAACGAGAAAATGAGAAAAACTCGTTTAAAATAATTTGAATATCATCTAGTAGGATACCTTTAAATGAGCAAGTGCCGTATAGAAAATAAAGAAACAATAACTTAAACTAGAAAGAGAAGGGAGAGACTTATAAAGAATTGAAAAAAAAATGATTAAAAAATATATGATGTTTTTAAGCATAAATAAAAATATATGTATAGATAAAATACGATAGTGAAATATGATCCATACATCCGAATTTAGATCGTGAGATAAAGGCTTAATTTGCTGATTTTGTTGTCGTATATGAGTTTTTTTTCAATTTGTGTAAAGGCATTTATACGATGGCGAAATATGATCCATACAGCCAAATCTACATCGAGAGATAAAGACTTAAAGTTTCTTGTTTTTATTGTTGTATATGAGTTTTTTTCAATTTGTCTAAAGGGATTTATGCTGATATTCCTAATAAAAAAATAATATTCATGATAAGATCCTAATTGTTAAGAACCATTCGTGGCAAAAATTCACTCTTGAGTGAGTAAATGATTATCCTTTCTGGATTAAGAAATTATGTCTTAAATTGAATATTTACACGGTTGGTTATATTGGTTGCTCTTTTTGTTCATTTCATTTAGAAACTAGGTTAGTATGTCGAATTGTTGTTCGATTTTAATTTTCCCAATCGGATTTATTGGTTTATTCAATTATTTGACAAGAATTAACGAAATATACACTGATTTTTTTAAAATTAAAAAAATTAAGAGTTTAAATATTATAATTAAAATTACGAGGATCAATACAAGGCAGTTCAATAGTTCAAGAAGATTTACTGTAATTTACAGTTTACCCCCAAAAAAATGTATCCATGTAATTAAATTTCAAAATGAAAAATGTTTGCATTAAAAGCGCAAACCATTGAACTTCATAATTTTCTTTATTTGACTTGAATGTGTGACTTTAGTATTTTTGGCATTTTTCAATTCAAATTTAATTCACCAAATAATTTTGTTAATTCTTCAACAAGATTATATTAAGAATTTTTAGAGTTTTTCTTGTTAACTACAGATGAGAATAACGTGGGTAAGTGGGGATAATCAACCTCAACAAGTTCAATATGGAGATGGAAAATCCGAGACATCACAAGTTTCTACATTCACTCAAGCTGACATGTGTAGTGAGTTTCTTGTTCTCTAGCTATTCTAAATTCTGCATAATCTTGTTGGCGTCTTTAATTTCCATTCTTAATTTGTGTTTAGCAATATGCAATATTTAACAAAGGAAAACTTTTTGTTTGCAATACCATTCAGTGATAGTTTCATGCACTTTTGTCCATAAATTTTATTCCATGTTTTAAAAAAGGCGAAAATTGGAAAAATATCCCTCACATTTTTTTAAAAAGTTTATTTAGTCCCTTACATTTAAAATAATGGATATTCGTTATTCACACTTAAAAATCACACTAATTTCACCTTTCCGTCGCATTCCTTCCATTACTTCTGTCACATTCACACATTAGGGTTAGTTAAAGAAGTGAACGGAATGTTGACGAAAAAAAACATTGGTGTAATTTTTAAGTGTGAAAACGAATATGCATTATTTTAAATGTGATGAACTAAGAGCCTGTTTGATAAAACTGAAAATTGGAAATTGAAATTTGAAATATGAAATAATAAGTGTCTGAATACTGAAATAATTAAGCTTGTTTCATAAACATATTGATCTTATAACTGAATGGCAAATAGTAAGATATTATTTTTTAATTATTTATTTTTTTAATAAATGTGTAATATATTACTTTTCAAACAACAAATCAAAATTATTTACAATATAATTTTGTAAAAAAATAAAAATTTCAAATTAGTAATTTTCAATATAAAATATTATCATAAAAATACATATATTTATGAACTCTACATATTAATGGTTTTCTAGTATATAGAATATTATCTTTAAAATTTTTAAAAATATAATTTTTAATTAATCAAAACTTGATTGAAATAAAAAAAAGGATAAAAAAGATTAATCAAACTATAAAACATAAATTTTTTTATCAAATCAAGTTTATTAAATACAAATATTAAAATATAGAAAAAAATGTATATTGAATAAAATGTGTTCTATTATATTGGATGTTATTTTTTAAAAAAATATAATTTTTAATTAACCAAAACTTGATTTAAATAAAAAAAAGATAAGAAAAAAAAGGTTAATGAAGTTGTAAAACATATTTTTTTTTATCAAATCAGATATATTAAATAAAAATATTAAAAAATATAAAGAATATTTATTAAATAAAAATATTAGCATATAAAAGGAAGAAAGAAAGAATAATAAATAAAAATATTAAAGTATAGAAGTAAAAAGGAAATTGAGATGGTAAAAAATATTAAAAATATACTGTAGATATTTATGGTATATTAAATTTTATTTTAAAGATTACGTCTGAGGGTATTATGAAATTAAGCGATAAGTTAAATTTTATCACTTAAAATTATAGAAGAATTTTGCTTGCCTTTTCAAACTCTCTTAATTTATTAAAACATCCAACTTTTAGTTATCAAACAAACTTAATTGGTCAATATCTGAATCAATTAATTTTCAGATTTAAGTTAGTTTATCAAACATGCCCTAAATAAATTTTCAGCAAAATGTAGGGAATGTTTTTTTCCAATTTTTTCTTAAAAAATATATGATATATTTAAATATAAATAAAAATATGTATATAGATAGAATACGATGGTGAAATATAATCTATGTAACCGACCTCACATATTGAGATAAAGTTTTAGTTGTTATTATTGTGTAATTACTTTGTAGCCGAGAGACTAAATCCCACCTTGTAAAAGTTTTTAATGTGTTGAAGTGGCTATATTGCATTTGTTCTCTACCTTTTGGTTATTTATCAATTGCTGATTTTGATTTCCCTTCCAACAATTTTTCGTAGCTTGCATCATCATTCAAACTCTTTGTCATCCTATTTTTTCTTATGCTTATACATGCAAATATGTAACATTAATTTTTTTGAGAAAATTACGAAATTAAATAAGATCAATAATCAAAACAGCCCTTCTCAAGAAAAATGAATAGTTTAAGTAAAAACAATAAAAAGATTACAACAAAAACTAAAGTCGTTGTCCTATTATTTAGGTCGACTATATAGATCATATTTCGCTATTGTATTCTATTTACGCATATGTTTTATTAGCTTTTATACGATTTATAACATGATCTATCATAATAGTGTGACGGAGTTTCATGCTAGTAGTTAACCTAAAACAACTTTCCTCATTTTTCCGAATTTAGAACTGATTACTTATATACAGGCAATTTCTTAAAAGCAAGCAAATTAAGTTTAAAAAACAATAGAAAGAATTGTGTATAAAAAATTCATAAAAGTAATAATTAATAGAGGGTACACTATTTTTTTTTTTTTACTTAGACATTGTCACTTCAATGAAAGTGAAGTTATGATGTCATTTAAAAAAACTCATATTCTATCATTATATTAAATAAGTGAAACAGAGTTTGCATTTTGGCTGTTTGATTAAGCTTGAAAGATGAGTATATTTTAGACAATTATTCATTTTTACTCTCTCTTTTTGACAATTTAACAGGTTCCTCAATCCCGAGTCCAGCTAAGGATTTCGGATGGCATGATCCAGGCTTTATTCATTCAGCAGTCATGACAGGACTTCAACCTTCAAGCACATTTTCATACAAATATGGAAGGTATATATAATTAAGAAGATAAAACTGAAATTGTGCTTCTTAATTTTAAAACATTTTTTTATGTGTGAAAATTGAATATATAGTATATATAATTAATTATATAGAGTAAAACATTTATAAGGATGATAAACCCCTTCTCAGACACTAATTATTTTGTGCCATGTCAGCATTTTTTAAAGTCTCACCCTAATAAAAACATACCCTACCTACACTATACAATTAATTATAAAACTCTTTGATCTTATTCTCCATAGGTTCACTCACATTTGGGTTAGGGCTTCATAATTGTAGATTTAATTTTTGTGATATTTTATTCTTTTAATTTCTAATTTTAGTAAAACAATATCATAGTGTTCACTCATATTTGGGTTAGGGTTTAATAATTGTAGATTTAATTTTAGTGATATTTTATTTTTTTAATCCCTAATTTTAATGAAACAATGTCGTGGGGTTCACTCACATTTGTATTAGAGTTTAATAATTGTAGATTTAATTTTAGTAATATTTAATTTTTTAAAAAAATTAGTAAATTGTAGATTTAATTTTAATAATATTTTATTTTTTAATTTTTTTAGTGATTTGAATTAGATAGAATAAATACATGCTAATTTTAAACAAATGATATGGATAAGTTATGGAAGGATTTATATGCATTTAATTTTTTTCCTAAATTTAAGGATTTTAGTTAATTAGATGGTATACGTGAGGTGTATTATTATTATTATGGTGAAACACAAAAAAAAAAGTTTACATGGCATTCAAAGATTGGTACATGATAAAGGTTTATCATGATGATCCTAACAAATGTTACACCCATAATATATATATAATGGTACATGATAAAGGTTTTATCAGGATGATCCTAACAAATGTTACACCCATATATATTTGCTACAAATGCTTCATACAAAAAGAACATATGCCTGTTCAATGAAGAACTAACTCTAATTATCACTCATCATTGCACAATGCACAATCAAAACCAGCCTTCTTATGATAAAAATTCCAATGAAATAATAAATTGGAGAGAAGTGGCATATATATTTAACAACCTAAGTTTGTCTTATTCATAATAGTTGTGGTTCTCAAAACAAAAAAGATTTTTTTTAATGAATAAAATTATTTAAAAGAAAGATAAAGAATTTAAATTTTGTGGACTAAAGGTTTTAAATTAAGGGTTTTCACCCAAAGCCCATTAAAGTGAAAGTTTGGATATTAAATTATTCTTTTCCCTTAGAAAAAAAATTATATTTTCTTTATTATAGCTATTCTTGAAATTTGAACTTCAAACATTATGCTACCAATAATGAATTTCTATGATGAAAATACTCTTCCTTTTTTTTCGCTTCTTGATTGTTGGTAGCCATGTCATATATTATTATACATAAACTTACAGTGATTCAGCTGGTTGGAGTGATGAAATCACATTCATAACACCAGCAGCAGGAGGATCAGATGAACTTAATTTTGTTGCTTTTGGTGATATGGGAAAGGCACCTCGTGATCCTTCTCTTGAGCATTATATTCAGGTAACAATGATGATGATTTTAAAACTTTGTAATCATGGCCTGAAATTGCATGCATGTTTGTCTATGATCACATTAATTGGCTCAAGGCAATTTCTTGACAAGAAATTAATGTTTTCAATGACATTAATGTTTATAGCCAGGATCAATCTCAGTAATAGAAGCTATAGCTGATGAAGTATCATCAGGGAATGTAGACTCAGTATTCCACATTGGAGACATAAGCTATGCCACTGGCTTTCTTGTAGAATGGGATTTCTTCCTTCACCAAATAAACCCTGTGGCTTCTACTGTTTCATACATGACAGCAATTGGGAACCATGAAAGGTAAGTTTATAATCCCGTAAGAGTAATGTTAGAAAGTACGGATGTTTTTACTCAAAGATGTAAATTCATTCTAGTAGATTTTATCACCACTCAATGAATAAATATTTATTATAGATAAATGAGCAAATGAATGACAATAGTAATCAATCTATGTGGGGGTGAATTGGTTAAAAAGAGATAACTTGACTCCTTATCAAACCCTAAGTTTATACTTCGAGATTTTGGGTATGTATGTAATGTAAGTGTGTATAAAAAAATTTAAAAAATAAATAAAAGGAAGAATGAAAATAGAAGCATATGCAAGTTCGTAGGTTTACAATCTCATATAAAAGAACTCATACTTCTTATCATTTTTCGTATGACATTAATTACGTTACTTACAACAATAACTAAGATTTGATCCCATTAAATGACAACAACTATATAAATGACATTTTATAATAGTGTTTAGAATAAACATGAGTGAGGCATGTCCAAGTCATACACGGTCGTCTTTTTTTTTTTCCATTACATGTCATCTGGAGTTAATGCTCATTAAAATGAGTCATGATTATCCTTTTTTCTTTTTGGTTAATTTAATTTCCTAAATTCTTTAATTGCATTAATTTCAACACCTTTCCAATTCCAAGTTGAATAATCTATGAGTGTTTCTCATCATGTCTGAGACTCTAATTCTTATCATGTTAATTAATGATTTCCCATAAAGAGTCTTTATAAAGCGTATAATTAAGAGTTTGTCAAAATTCAAGGTATTTAACAGAATCTACAAATGAATATTTATATTATGGGAAACGAAAAATTCTTGGAAAAGCTCTTGCTCCTCAAATTTATATCTTGCCTAACACAATAAATCTTCATCATATTTCTATCATGCATAACACAATGAATATTGTTATGCGTCCAGTGGATGAAATCTACATGATTACCATTCTGTGCATTGTGTTTTTGATAATAGGTGGGTTTATTAATTTCTATTATTGTATTTATTAATTAAGGTTTGATCTTTACATAAAAGGTGATATTTGTGGGCAGATAATTAAGATGAGTTTATAAATTTCTATTATTGTATTTGTTAATTAAGTTTGTTATTTGATTAGTTTTATTTTTTTCCTTTTATTGTATGCTGGTCGCAACATATTCAACTGTGCGGGGCACGGTTAAATTCTACTAGTATCATAAAATATAACAAAATTTTACACTAACTGTCAACCTATTGCAACCTTCTTTTTTTTTTAAGTTTAGAAATAATTACTTATAGGCGGACACTTTACATATAACTAGGCCTTAGTGCTATTTACTTCAATTAATTCATGTAAATTTAACTTCATTGCTTTTGTTATTTTGTAGTGATCATACAATATTGTAATGATTATTCAAACAACATGTGGAAGGAGCTTTAATTTCATGAAAATCCTGTTAGTGGCTGGTCACATTAATCTTTTATTTCTTTAGGGACTATGCATGCTTCATCAATCTAGGAATTTTTTTTCTCAAGATTAAGCTTAGTTTTCCTCAACTCTTATACATTAATTTGTATGTACACACAAACAATAAAATTTCTGCATCCACCTCTGCTCATTATACTCATACAACTCAACATTAATGATATACGCATTGATAACCAATATTTGCAGGGATTATGCTAACTCAGGATCAGTCTACGTAACTCCTGATTCTGGAGGAGAGTGTGGAATACCTTATGAGACATATTTTCCTATGCCAACAGCAGAAAAAGACAAGCCATGGTATTCTATTGAACAAGGCAGTGTTCACTTCACTGTTATTTCAACTGAACATGATTGGTCAGAAAATTCTGAGCAGGTAAAAATTTCTTCCCCAATCCAGCATTTTCATAACATTACTTCTCTTTCTCTTCCCATTTGTGTGACTTATTGAATAGAATGGCTGCTAAAATCCTACCTATATCTATGTTTTAACCAACAGTATAATTGGATGAATAAAGACATGGCTTCAGTGGATCGATCCAAAACTCCTTGGCTAATTTTTACAGGGTAAGTTTATAACCGAATCGTGCTCACCCTTAACTACATGCTTCACCATTTTACAATCGCCATTCATTCCTGAAATTCTACAGCCTTAAAGTTTATAATTGTATGCCATCTGCATTGCACTACTTTTTACCTAGTCTTTTATACTGTGCCAACCCCAACTTGGCCTACTTATAAATAACTTGGTTGCCTATAAGTTACCGGGCTTAAGTCAGGGAGAGGGCATGAATCAAGCTTTGTTGTCATTGTTGTTGTTGTTTATAATGTAGCAACCACAACTTCGCCTACTTATAAGTAGCTTGGTTGCCTATAAATTGCTAATCCCAAACTCGGGAAAATTATCCGTCAAGTTAGTAGCTGGCGTAAAAGTTTGTCATTTAAATGACATTGATCATAATAAAAATCGTATAAAAGATAGAATATGATGGAGAATCTCAAATATTGTGTTGCACAAAGTCAATAATAATAAAAGATAGAATAAGAACTCAAATGCAAAGTCAATAATGAAAATCATCAATTACAGGCACAGGCCAATGTACTCGTCTGATGATAATGGCGGCCTTATTCCAAGTGTTGATAAGAAATTTGTGCAATCTGTGGAGCCATTGCTGTTGGCAAACAGAGTAAGTACATAACTCGAGACTCAAACAACCCTGAAGAATATGACAAACTTTAGTTAATTTGGAGTTCGGAGTACCACAAATCTTGTTAACAAATGTAAACAAATTGATGATTGCTCTTTATTCCTAGGTTGATCTGGTTCTCTTTGGACATGTTCATAATTATGAGAGAACCTGCGCCATCTATCAGAATCAATGCAAAGCAATGCCTACGAAAGATGCAGATGGGATTGATACATATGACAATTCCAACTACACTGCACCAGTTCATGCTGTTATCGGAATGGCTGGCTTTAGCTTGGACAAATTCCCAGATACTGTGAGTAGAAACATTGAATCTCAACGAGAGTTTTTTAACCAATTCATTGCCTAGCTGGTGCATTTGGAGTTGAAACACTTTCGTTAAATTCAACTATTCATAACCAATATGCATGCATGCTGTATGCATGAACAGGTGGATAACTGGAGCCTAGTTCGTGGTTCAGAGTTTGGATATGTTAGAGTCCATACAACCAAGAAAGAGTTGAAACTTGAGGTATGGCTACAAAAATTAAAATCCCCATTAGTAATCTCCATGAAAATCTGAGGTTGATATAACAAAAAGAAAATTTTAGATAAGTTGATGATCAAAGTTGTCTCACATATCCATCTTTCATTATATTGCAGTATGTAAATTCAGGTACAAGAGAAGTTGAAGATACGTTCCGAATCACCAAAGATTAATCAGGAGCACATATATATATACTGAGCAAAAGATTGATTGAGTTTACAATGTTGTATAGAGTACTGTTATTAGTAGAGATATCCTGTACAATGACAGTCTATACAATAAGAAAAATCCAAAATGAAATACATAAACAAATCAGTTGAGTATAAAATTCAAAGCCATTTCTCTTGAATTTCTGTTTCCACCACAATAGAAACAAATTATGCATGGCTCATGCTAGTTAAATTGATTTAGGATGTAGTCTCTTATGAAGTGAGTTAATATATATGCGATCATATATGCAGCTTACATGCAACACATGTTTTTTTTCGAGTATCAATTTTATGTTGTGAAAAGTATCAATTTTATGTCGAACAAAATTTGGGTATTAATTTTATGTTGAAGGGTATCAATTCAATACTTCTATACTGAAATATCCTAATTTTATGTTCAAGGGTTTCCTAATTCTATTGGATTAGGAACCTCCAGTTTTATAAAATTCATGAACAAATGAGTTTATATCGAGTACAGTAGCGAAAAGTAATTCATATAACATATCTATATTTAGTGGAATAAATTGTTTGTTGTATACTTCTTAATCCAATAAAACTAATTCAAGAATATTCCATGTTGTTCATGTGGTTTTTCCTTATATAGTTGATATTCTTTGCTCTTCCAATACTCAAATCCTAAACATTTTTTATGTACAAAATTGAAGAAACACATACAGCATACTCACTAGTCACTACTGAATATAATAGCCATCAAAAACCACCAAAGTTGTGAGACAACAAAAACTAAACATCAATAAACACATGAACACATGAACACATAAACCAAACCTAAATTACCACATCCTAAATTTACATGCAGTGGTGCAAACATATTGCATTTCTCAGCTGCAAAGCCTGCAATTACCTAATACATCTCTTTTCCTTCCTACCTAAACTCCACAAGCAAAGACTCAAATTTATGCAGAATCAACTTCCCCATATTAGTTGGAAAATGTTTCTGCTAGCAGCTCCACTGATCAAGTCATTGCTCTGCTTCTTGAGCATTTCCTCTTGCGCACGGCTGTCGCCATCCTTCTCAAAATCAAATGCATGAATCAAATTGTAAGTCCAAAATACAGGGAACTTTTGTCAACAGAAGAGTGTGTAAGTTACTCATGAAAGATAATTATTGCCCGATCAGGCACACCAGCTCATTAGTGCATACAAGTGGGCAGTTTTCAGGAAGATCAGGAATAGTTTGTTTTAGCCATTGTCATCTGAAATCTATGAATGTAGGAATTTGAGTGAAGAAAAGACAACATTATATTTAGAGACAGGATATCAAGGAGTATTCACATGCAATTTGTGACCACCAATGTTTTTAAATTCAACAGATCTATATTGCCAACCATTAGATGATTCTTAACTCGTCTCATCCGCCAGGTAATGGTAGTTGGTGACAAGGCCATTTTATAATGTGATTAATCTACATCCCAGTAAAAATTTGCTGCCGAATTCACCGTTTGCATGCCTACCTATGTTTTAGCTTTGAAAGCTCAACAGAACTATATTGCCAACCATTAGACAATTACTTACAGAAACTCATCTCATCCAACAGGTAGTTGGTAACAAGGCTGTTTTATAATGTGATTAATCTACACCACTAGTCAAATATTTACTGTCGAATTCAGCTTTCGCAAGGCCAGAATATCATTTAGACTGATGACGGTGGAGAAATGTGATCCATATAGCCGACTCCAATTAGTGGGATAAAGGCTTAGTTGTAGTTGTTGTTGTTGTTGAAGTAATCTAGTTCTTAGAGAGAATTCCATTCTTTTTTTCATTTCTTTCCCAATTTAGAAGAGGCCATTTAAGGACCATAGGCAGAAAAACAGGAGGAATGAAAACACCCTACTAGTTAGAACCCTACTCAAAAGGTATTCCATCAATGCAAAAAGTTGCTTGTGTTAATATATTCACTAAGGCTATTTAATATAACCCAAAGGCAAATTTTATAATTAGCACCTCATACCAAATGGACTTTCAAGGGCTAAGTCATCAGAACCTAATAGAGTTTGGCGATAAAATAAAGATAAAACCAAGACTGTAATCTCACTGGAAAAGAGATCACTGGAAAAGAGATCTCTTCCAATGATAGCATTAGTAGCTTTGGGACCATAACATCAACTTACACTTTGGGGAACTAATTCAAGTAGCTTCTGCAGCTGGCTTCAAGGGAATAGTATTTTTATGCATTTTTTATTCAATCTTCCTTCTAACCCTATTCAGTGTTTCAACATTTGAGCATGTATGATTTGTATCCCTCGTAGTAAAGGAAAAACAAAAACAATGAGAGATCTTGATGCTTCTGTATAGCAGCCATAGTTGTCAACAGTGACATCAATTACGAAGGAACTATATGATGCCGAAAACCAAACTCCAAACACATCCTTAGTAGTTTTACTAAGTTGAAAGCACACTACCTTTCTATGATGACATATTTAATTTTCCATTTCGCACTCTGCAGAGTTTCAGTTCCATAGATTTCTGAATTTCTTGAATCAAATAGCAGGCAGATAATCATAAAGCAGAATCAACAATAGAGAGGTTAAAACTTATTCTATATGCTCGTCAAGTATCCATACTTCCAATTGCTTAGCAATTACTGTTTATTCTTGTACTCTTTATTTACTTCAGCTAAATTTCCTTATAAGACAAAAAAACTTACTAGCTCAGAGTACGCACGAGCGAGGGATAATAAAGTCGGATACATTTCTACAACAGCAATGGCAACCTCCTCAGTTACCAGTGGGACCTGCATTTAGAAAATCTATGAAAATAACCACTAGTAGAAAGTCATGTTGTTCCATGAGCTGCTGACAGTGCCAGAATAGTGAATAGAACAATTCCAGGTCTAGGTAGCATCTACTTGTAGCAACAACTGAATGTCTTGATGGGTGTTTCAACCCTCAAAAAGAATTTTAAAAAAAATAGACGGAAATAATCTGCCTATAATTTATTTACAAAAATAAGCTGATGATAAGAAGCAGGAATGAGAAAATCTGGTGAGACAAACTTCAGTAATGAAATTTCCTGATTATGTCAAATTGTATGTAACTAACAACAGTACAGTGCATAAGCACAAATTAGGCTGATTTCATAGCTTTTTATTTATAAATTAATTTGGTAAAAACACAAAATTATTACCTGCATAAGTTGGATAGCAAACACATCACTGACTGTCATTTTGTCTAAATCTTCACATCTTCTGATGAAGGCACCGTAAGGTGGGCAGACCCTAGGGTTTTTGTGATCAAGATCCAAAGAATTGTAGTACTGGTATATGGCTTGAGTAAGATAACCATATTTTTTTAAAGTGTCTCCCAATCCACTAGTCCTTTCCACATCAAACCCTTCCAATATCTCAGTTGTGAAGCAACTGCAACACTAATAGACATTCATGTGAGAACCACAAACTTTACGATGGAAACAAGTGGCAAAGCAGAGAAACCAAACAATTTAGACATAAATTATAGAGACTACATTCATCTCTTTGTTTTCTTTTTTTTTTTCAAGGACATAGTACAACTTAGATTATGGCAATCAGAGGACAGCATTTCTCAGATAGAACATTTAAAGTTTGATTCTCAAGTTACAAAGGATTCAAATAGGTCTAGATTTGTTTGTGAACACTAATGAGATCAGGTAGCATAGTGAGATCCACACAATTGCATACAAATAAAGACACAGAGAAGTAGAGATAGATAAACAAAGAACCAGAATGTTCAAGTTCATAATAGTTTGCAGCAAAGGATATTAGGGGATCAAGAAGCCAATTGATTACACAGAAATTTTTAAAAAGTTGAATCCAGAGTATGTTGGATAGAGAATAACTCACAATAACTTCGATGGCATCCATTAATCTGTGGTCAAGGAAGTCACATATTTAAGAACCAAAGTTAACAGGCAAAGTAGATGTCCAATGACTTATTTCAATTTTCAACTACAATATCTACAGTAAAGATAGTTGACTAAGTTTAAATAAATTTGGCCAACTCGTTACTTTCGTACACGCAATGACTGCTAAGATAAATCTATGAGAATGAATTTTCAGATTAACATTTGTACTTTTTTTCAACTGTAGATGCGAGATGACTCCTTATCTATCCCTCTTTTAACATATGGGGTCAGATTATGTTAATAACTTGAATTTTACACTCGAGATGTCCATGTTTGCATGCTCCAATCTAGACTGAAAGGAATACTAGGCTCCTCCTTCTGGGAAACTTGGCCAATATGGGGAACATGATTGTAGGACCACTAAATGACATAAAGCATTATTTACAAGGTGAACATGCGGTAAAGGTGAAAACGAAATGATAAGTCATTTGCCGTGCAACAAAAGTGACAGTAACTTTGGGACAGGCCAAATATAAAGGACAGGAGGAGTATTTTCTTCATTTCTGCAGTGCAAATGATTAAAACAACACTTTCCATTGATTCAAAAAAAACAAAAAAGATTGGTTGACTAAACATAGTGTCGAAGGGACCTGAGGCTCTTGCCTACGCACTGAGCCGCATGAGCAGAAAGCAAAAACTAAGAAGAAAGGCAGCTAATCAAGTGAGCTCCTGACGAGATCAGCCCAGATGAAAGGCGCTCTTGTGCCTCTATTTCCATCATCAAAAAATTTTCCTTCAATTCCACATCAAAAAGTGAAGAATTAATCAGGCGTAGTTTCCAGCTCACACATTTTGCCTTGATTTTAGGAAATGATAAGTCACATTTGAAGCCTTGCTATATGAATGGTACCACTATAAAAATTTGCAGAATGGCAGGCAAACAAATTAAGAGTATTTTGGTGGAAATGCAGCAGTCTCAACATTACTTTCTAGCACAAATAATGTTCTTTTGTGTCTGTCTGCATGTGTGGCCTTCGTATGCTTGTGCAGGTAGGTGCACACTGATCAGGTATCGAAGCCTTTAGGCAAATGGCTGATTTTAGATGCCAACATACGATCCATGTCTGACCCGCTACAAAGCAGCTAATCAACCTATCTGATTGCCACTTCTAGCGGATAAGATCGTAGAATACCTGATCCATACCAGCCAGACAATGTTGGCTTAAAACAATTATTTTCTTATCCATAAATTCATGATTCAATTAAACACAGGTACCTGACTATTCAACTGTAAACATCTATGTTTCACTTAGTCGAGAGGCCCACAAAGAAGAGGAGACCTTCCTAAACAGGCTTAGAATCAATCTAAAATTGTAACTTGAATACAACATAAAAACAGTGAGTGCTACAATGTTTTCATTTATTGCAGCATTGAACTTTGTAAGTTAAAATCTAATATGAGAATTATTGAAGTGCAACTGTGATAGCCAAATGAGTGGGCTAAGTTTCTCTTCAGTGTCAATGTTGTACTAATTTCTCAACATGCCAACTTTGTCAGTACCCTTGCAAAATGTGCTTGCCACCAAATTTTACAATCTTGTTCTAATATATTTTTGTTTCTTTTCACAGTTTTCACCAATTTAATTTAGTAAATATCTTTAAAACTAATTACCGTATTTCAACTGTTACCCTGAACGAATCACAACTTGTCCCTTGGCTATCCAGAAATCCCAAATCAGGCTGGGCCATTCCTCAGTTTTCATATTTCACATTCTTATGTACAAGTAACAATATCAGTAGAACCACTAGTTCCAAAAAGTGTTTTCAACTGTGTCTACACGCACAAATACTTTTGTAAAAGTCAACCTACACCTTTAAGTCTAAATGAAGACAGCTCATATTGAATGGAAGCCTTGAAATAAGAATTAAATTTTAAGTCCAACTCAAGCATGCATTGCTGAGGTTAATGATAAACAAATAATAGAACTAAAAATTAGCTTGTATAAATTAGTAAATGATTGTGCAAAAATATTTCTTACGCTGTTTTGATACTTTCGGCAGCGTCACTCAAATTTGGATCACCTTCAACAAGATATATCACCTTCTTGAGTCCACATCTCTTACAAAAAGAAATAAGAAAGGTTAAATGTAATGAAGCATATTAACATTAGTTGAAAGAGAAATTGTTAGAATTTATACTATTTTTACGAAAGGCTAATAATACAAAATCTAACAACACTTCGTAAGAAAATACAACATAAGATCAAGAAAATATATTGAATTTTAGCAGAACATATTACAAAGCTTCCCAATACAATAATCAATCATATACAATCAGTATTACAGGGAAGAAAATTATTTGCTAGGACTACAGACTACTTTCTTCATTGGATAACTTAAGCTTAACTGCATAAGCACTACCATCACTTGAATAGTCTTTCAGCTGTGACCTTCTAACCGTGGTGTTTAATTTCATTACCAGTAAAAATTCTAACCAAACAGATGATACTAGAGATGGAGATGCCTATAGAAAAAATGTTAGAGAAAACAATACACCCTAAAGAAGCCAAGCAGCCTATCATGTTCCCTCAGGCAGCTTCGGGATTTTAAAAACAAGCATAGCTCCTTAGAGAGAGATTTCATTGTTGCAAGTAACAATTTTCACTGCCCTCATTAATTCAAGGCATCCATGTGGAGAACCTAACTATCCGGTCAAGGAACTAAAACTTGAAACCATCAACCATAGATCTACCTAAAAAGCAAATATAGAAGTAGGTAGAAAATAAAAACTCTTTCTAGATACTGAAGCAAAAGATCAGAGGGACCAAAGTTAAGATGACGGATGCCAAAATAATCCTTGGATAGAAAATAGAGACTTCATCAGGGTACTATTCTTGCGCTTATCTTCCCATGGCCAAACCAGTTGGACATTTCAGTTCCATCTCAATATAAAACTTCAATTTTAGCATGAGTATAGATGTAACAGACATGATGTTCTAACAACAAATGGAGAACAAAATCCATTTGGCAAATTAAAGGTTGAAATACCAAAATGCTGCTGTGCTTTTTTCATCAACTTCATAGTCAACAGATTGCTCTTTTGCTTCTTTTTTGGTAAAGTAGTCAACGGGTTACTCATTATGTACCAAAAGTGTCGCTGGTTTGCATATTTTAAACGAAGGAATTAAATAAATATTGGAATGGGTATGTGTATAGTTTGCAAAAAAGAATATGCAGTTGGATTGTATTAATATCTTCTCATCTTACTAAAATTTTAGATTGCAAAAAAGAAGCTTGAAGGCCTGCTCAGGTCAGAGGAAGCCTATTCTAGGTAATCATCTGAACTTCAGGATTTCCCTCCAGCACATGCATACATGCAAGGGTGCAGATACATGCATAAAATCAGAGAGAGAGAGAGAGAGAGAGAGAGAGAGAGGGGAGGTGTGGAGATGGAGGTTGGAGAGAAGGGGGTGGGGGAGTAATCATGAATATTAATAAATAGAAAACAAATCATTCTTTCTTTTGATCACCAAAAAGAAACAAATGGCCTGCCAACTTTGCACCATAGATGATAATTTCAGTTACAATCAAGTATAACAATGCAGAAGTGTATGAAACTGAGAAAAGAAACACTACCAGAAGTCGCAGCTTCTGATCTCTGTATCTGTTATCCCTAATTGACAAGCGCAAATCATCAACTTTTTTCCTCTCAACTACGAAGTCAAGAACATATTCAGTCCCATTACTTTTATGGCGAGCTACCCAGATGGCATCCCCAACGGGTAATCTTCTAACCTGATAAATGATGGGAAACTAAATAAGACTCGAAAGCAAAACTTTCAAATATCACAACTTGATTTGCCATTGAGCAAGTGCAGATTTGCATGGGCATATTAGATTTTTATGTGTGCAAGCATGTGTGCTTGGTGATAGACAACAACCACCAGTTACATGGTTGCACTCTCAGGGTCAAAACACAAAAGCCTCAGATACAAATTAGACCCCCAAATTATCTTCGAACTCAATTTGCTCTCCCAAGATTCTCATTTCGCTTAGTACCCCTTTTGCAATTTGTTTCAATTAAGTCACATCTTGATTAGTTTATATTTATTTGTCAAAAAGAAAATTAATATTTCAAATGAGAAGTCAACAAACAGTCTACTTCGTTCCCCCAGTAGCTAGTATGACAGAGAAACAATAAGCCAAATGAACACTTGTGTTCCATTGGCCTTTACACAAGTTCAGCAAATCAGAAATCTACACAGAATTTCACATGAGATCATTTTTGGTGATTTCACGCACAAATACTCAAATAATAATCAGGGTCATTTTATTATAGAACTTTGGAAGTTTAAGAGGGTAATTGGCACAGATGTTTGAGGGGAAATATAGAGATTGGATAATTGTCTGATTATTTTTTCTTTTGTAAATACTTTGAAAAGTAAGCCATAAAAATGATTTGCAAGTAGTAAGCCTCTAATATAGCAGAATTCCTGTGACCATCTGCCTGCAATACGAGTATAAAATCAGGTACAATCGATGCATGTAATTTCCTAGGCAGATGCTCATTGTCTCATGACAAATATTACCCATGTTATCTATAATTCAAAATAAATACTCAAACCACTGAAACTTGTCCTTACCTCTATCGGAATTCTAAATTGCGTACTGATATTGTCAATAATTTTCCTTAAGTTGGACCTGAAATAAAACAATAGAAATTAAAGTTCATCACTGAGGGGAATATTAAATATTCTCCAGTATAAGTTAAGGCCAAAAACACAAAATATAAAGCTAGCATTTGGAGAATGATCAAGGTCAACCTAAAAGTGTCCTTTGAGGAGAGTAATTTTAGAAATTTGAATCACCTAAGAAGAAATCATTTCTAAAACTTTGGAGTCAAATTCCTGAAAATGAACATATGACCTTCATACTAAACCCTATTTATAGGCAGCAATTGAACTTGGAGGATGATTCCCAGCACTGACCATATATTGGCTCCACCACTGAGCATCACCATGAAGGCATGATGGCTGAAACCAGCCAGGAAAACATCATATAGGAGCTATGACACAGAGGCTTTGGGTCTTCTGTTTATGGGTTACAGTAGCAGTCTCCTCCTTTTAGCTATTTTAGGACTTTATTGTTATTACATTTAGGATCTCAGTTTCTTAGTTTCCTTTCAGAATGATTTCTTGGAAAGAAAAAAAAAATCTAATAACCCATCTTACTAGCCTAGTTTAGCTTTGAACTTTTATAAACCTATTCTCTGGTTTTGTATTATAGGAGTTTGGAGAGCCATTCTTTTGAGTTTCTTTGTAAGGTTGGCTTTCCCATTCATTTGCTTTACTAAATGATCTATAGGAACTCTAGTCTACCAGACAATTTCTTGCCTTTAGATTTGTGTGAGTTGCTGCACCAAGCTAGCATTTCTAAAGACAAAAGTTCATAACATAAGAGTATGATTTTTGGAGAGTCATCACAAATAAAGGATGAATACATTTACATCACCAAGAAAATTCATATCCAGCATGAAACTTTTTGGCAATATTTGCTACAGGAACAAGAGCCAGTTTTCAGCGAACCGTAGTCCAAAATTCAACCCAGAACATTATTCCAGCATTCTCTCTTAGAGATATAAAGCAGTTGGCGACAATGACATTATTGTCAACCAAAATAAAGTGAACTTAGATCCCTCCAGTAAAGCAAGAGATGGGAACAGAACCCTCCAAATAACAGGTTGCAGAGCAGTTCTTACAAAACAAAGCTTGCTACAATTCTTGCTCAGTGTTACAGCTATGTAATTGAAACTTTCAAACCACCTTATGTTTAAGCTAGCCTCCTTGGGATCTTCACCAAGGAAACCACATACTTCACTTATAGGTTGTTAAGCCTCAAGAGTAATTGTAGCACTGGCCCACATTTAATGATAACAAGGCGCTTAAAATTCAAAGTTATTCTACAACAAAAGTTCAAGACCACCATTAAGAAATTAGGGACAAAAAAAAACACTTGAGAATTTAAATAAAATAAAATAAAATAAAAACTAAGGCCAAAATATCAGGAGTTTAGCATGCAAGGCAGGCATTTTGCAACAAGTTTTTTTTTTTTTTTTTTAAAAAGGAAGTAAAAAAACACTCTAAAAGCTAGGTAGGTAAAAGTACGAAGATCAAAAAGTCTTAAACCTTGTTTATGCACCAATTCAAATTTTAGAGAGCATGGAAACTTAGATTGACTATGAATTAAGTAACCATGTTAGAGGGATGCATAAGCAGCAGCAAAACAAATTGAGGATATTCGGGTTCTCACCTTGGATTAGTAAACCGTTCCCTGTCATCCAGAATTAAAATCACTCCATAAGAGTCTTCAAATGTCTCTCCAAAATCCAAAGGTGGTATTGCTAAAGCACTTGGTTTAGATTCCAAAGCTTCTCTCCCCTGTTAATCATATATGCGGAAACAAAAAATAGAAGCTCATTGAGAAGTAGAACGAAATAACACTGAATTAATCTCTTTGACACAATTCAGCAGAGCAATTAAGTGGTACACACTTAACACGGAAAATAAAAGAGAGTTCTTGGGGTCAACATTTTTACTGAAAGTTGGAATTCTCATTGTGAAATCCAAAAAGAAGTTCCACAAGTCATATCACAGAAAAAGGACTTACAGTAATGTATTTTCAAGAATTTGCTTGTAATAATACTATAAGGGAAAGCATCCCAAATCTACACGTTGCTATCTTCATCATCTAATTTAATGCAAGCATACCGTGAATGAGCAAGCTTTCAAAAGACCAGCACTGTGATCAGAATCAGCAATAGCAGAGGACTTTGTGCCCTCAAAAGCCCCACTTTGAGCAGTATTGGTCATTCTATTGTCACTTGATTTAGAAGCAATTAAACCTGAAAAAGTAAAACAATAGCATATGTACTTCAGAATGACTCAAATTTTGGAGCTTTCACCTCCATTACTTTATATATACTATGAAATCAATAATGTTTGCTTTCAAAGGAGAAGCACCCTGACCCGTATCAGCAAGAACAGAGAACCTTGCACCCTCAAGTGCCCCACTTTCTGCAGTATTGACCAATCTATCGTTACTTGAGTTAGAAACAAAATTACCTGGAAAGCAAAATCATACAATTACTATTTCAGAATAACCCAAAGTTTCCAGTTTTTTACTACCAGTACTTCAACTATTAGTTCGGAGCTATGCATGTTTACATGTAGTTACTTCAGCAAAAAGATCGTCTCTTGTGCTATGAGACTGAATAGGTAATCCATAGACTTGGTCTTCTCTAAGTCGACAAAGAACAGCTGGCCAAAGGGAAGATATGTCCTGGGTCTTTGATGTCTCTGAAGCCTCATGAAAAGCACGAACAGTTTGTTCCCTGGAAAACCCCATTTGGATAAACTAGAAGAGCAGACAAGAATTAGTTGACAGACTACAGTATCCACAACATATCTAAAGGAAATCTACAGCAACAGAAATATGCACATGCACAAATACTTTTGACACGATAGAAGTTTCTGTATGAAAAGAGCTTCCTATATTTCCCAGAAACTCAGTTTCAAATAGGACTAAAAAAAGACAAGAATAGACCAAAGTTCTAGCATGAATCGAACATATTGTTACAACAACAACTAAGCCTTTATCGCACTAAGTGAGGTCGGCTATATGTTGTTGTCAATATATTAATCATGAGTGAGATACTGTAAAAGATCATATCTGACGTGCTGAAACACAAAATTCATAGTATGAATATAATATGCACACCTTTTTAAGAAACTCGGGAGGAATATCAATCGATTTCTTCTGGCCATTGAATTGAAAAGATGACAATGAAGCTTCTTTTGAGGAATTAGACAGAGCAGAACCCAGAACTGAAATGCCTCCTTTGGATATGTCTGAAACCCTTGGCTCCGGACCTGAAATTGTATGCAGATTGGCAGAGTTCTCACGATCAACTAACCGAGATCTTGAAAGACATTCCTGTGCTGCTTCTTTGCCTTCTTCTGTCAGCATGTACCTGCATAAATTTTCAGGAGGATAAAGTTCATGACCACAGATAAACTTCTACATACCTAATTTCTGAATGCAGATAAAGTAATTTGTGCCATTTGAAAGCTCATGCCTTAAGTACACCACACAACAAATACTTCTTAAACAAGTAAAAGTTTAAGCCGGCTGTCAGATCAAAATTCTTCAAACAAAATAAAGTTTGGTTCAATAACTTTCCCAAAATGGCAACTTTCAACACTCCTCGTCATAGAATTCGCCAGAATATCATTCCTTGAGAAGGCACGTATGCGGACCAAGATGACTAACTGATGTAAACACTTTAGGAACTTGGAATCATAAATGCCAGATGTCTAAACCGGAACTTGTGCTTGTTTTAGTTTGAAATACTGGCTAATAACTACAGCTAGATTATTACCTAACAAGAGAAGAATCTGGAACCAAACAGTAGCTGACTGAGGATATGAACAGAATTTCAAGGTTAAGGAATTCACATAAAAGAACCGTGAAAAGGATTCTAGGAATTCTAGCAAGATTTCCTCCAAAAATTAAGCCTCGAACCTTCAGATGCTTTCCACATTAAAGAGATTTTCAAAATTAATCCAACTCACTAAAGGTCAAATCATGTTATTCCACCCTCCTTGAATTGGAAAGATAAAGGAGCATTGACAAACCAGCAATTTCTAATCCACTAACCTTTACTGATACTAGGCTAAGACTAATATTATTGCAGTGTCCTCCAAAGCATCTTCAAGTTACCCAGAGACTTCAGTTGAAGACAAGTAGTCAATTGAAACATTACTAGAAATCAGACACCTCTTCAATCAAAAATGATGGTTAAAGAAAAAAAACTATAGAAAGACATATTTAACCTAACATACTATGCCTGACTCCCAAAGAGGTCTTAAAGAGCACCTATGAACCTAAACCAAAAACTAAAAAGTTCCTTCTGTCAAATCTTTCTTAAGCCTTTCATTTGCTTCATGTCTGCATCACTAACATATAACAAAAAGGTCCTGTTAGCACTTAAATTTTTAGTGTAATCATAAGTATTTTGATATATGAGCAACAGCATTAGAATATAATATTTCTCATAAGAAGATGCTTGACATCAATAACCTAAAAAAGAGTCTTCTTGTTAATGTTCCCAAATTACAACAACATATTTTAAGGACCAAAATACAATTAAAACATCTCATTCAGTAACACATAGAAATGAACAAATCATAATTAGAAAATGGAAACAGAATGAGAAGATACTTTGCCGGGCAGCTTGACTTGACAACGAGTCCTTTTGTTATCAATGTCTTCATGCAATTCCATCCACTATACCAGCTCTGTGGTGAACTTCCGAATCGGCCAGGCTTCCCCTTTCCCATTTCTGGCCTAAACACACACACACACAAGCATGCACTTGATCACTTATGTAATCATCACTCAAATAACAACCAAACAAATTAACAAACAACTAAAGAGTGCCATATATCATACGCAATTGGCGCGCGAGAAAAGTCCACTAGCTTCAGTAGCATCAATTAACTCCTGTTTACGCATAAATTCAATCCCATTCTCTGTCTCTCTATCATACAAAAAGCTTATAACGTTAACAAAGCCTTTTCATAAACTAATCTTCCTTAAAACCCGGAAATTAGAAAAAGAATGAAAAGACGGTAGGTGACTAGATTTTAAAATCAAGCTAAAATATACAAGTTTACCTGTAAAGTGTAATTAGCAAGGCATAAGCTACTGAATTTTTCTGAGGCACATAGCGTCTACTACCCTTTTTCCTCTTCCCTATAGAAATTACAATAGAGAAGTGTACAAAGTGGTCATTATTTAAACATGGAAATAAAATAAAAAAATACAACATCAAGAATCATACAAGACACCCCAAAATCTATATGCTTATATGAAGCTTGCATGCATACAATTACTAAAAAAACAAAATTATGCCAAAGAAAAATGCAAACTTTACCCTTTTCAGGGAGATCTTCGTCCTCAGAAGCAGCAGAATCCGAATCAAAAAACCCTTTCATTAGCTTCAGCATCCATTTTCCTACTCCTCTGCAAAGAACCCACATATAGTTATCTACAATAGAATCAAAAATTGATTAAAAGAGTTTAGGCAAAAAATTATATGAAAAAATCATTTGGTTCAATTTTGACAGAATTATTTATACTCACTTGATTTCAGCCAATTCTTTGAGGGATTTGATTGGATTTTTGGAATTACACACGTTCGAATAGGCTTTGTAGAGAGTGTTATTAAGATTGTCCGAGATCCCTTTGGGATTTTGGGACATTTCTTGCCATTTATTCTTCATGAACGCAGCTAGTTCTTCATTTTCTGGGCACACAATTCTTCGTTCGAAATCCATTTTTATAGAGTATTAATTGGATTCAGCGAAAAAATATCCATTTTTGTTCAGAGGGTTGAGTGAATTTTGGGGGTTTTGGGGAGCCATTGATTTGGAAATGGAAGGATTAGGGTTTTTCTTCTATGCATATGGAAAATGGCGCCAGGATCTCTTTTGAAATAATAACTAATTAATAATAAAGGAAATAGTATTGCTGTTTTGACCCGCAATTTATTCAAGACGTTACGGTTTGGTCCCCAAGTTCCATTTTCTACCATTTTTCTTTCTTCTTGCAAAAAAATCTTGCTTTGTGATGCTCAATTAGTATATTGTAAACTTTGTCAAATTCAGTACTCAATAATTTTTTAGAGAATTAAAGCTTAGACACATTACCTATTATTAATTGAAAATCGCAAGCAACCCCCGCATTCAGGGTTCGAAACTTGAGGTATGCATGTGTTGTAAATGTGTGTGAGTGTAAAAAAAAAATCAAAATTTACTTGTAGTTATCATATTTTGATGATAACGAAAAGAGTAAAAAGTAAAAAATGTCACTAAACTTTTTCACAATCTAACTTTTGGTTATCAAACTATGAAATTAGCAGAAAACATTGATTTAAGTGTGTGTCTTTAAATCATTCAATCTAGAGATGGCCAAACCCACGGTTTCGATTTCGGAACTGCTGGTTCCGATTCCGGTTCCGAAACCGTGGGCCCCCCTCAACCGGAACCGCCGGTTCCGGTTCCGGTTCCAAACCGTGAATTAAAAAAAAATTATATGTTGCCACGTCAGCATTCGCTGACAAGCATACACTGCACACGCCTATAAAAAAAATAAATAAATAACAGGCACGTGTCAAACACGCGCCTGTAACAAAAAAAAGAAGCAACGGTCAAATGACCGTTGCTCTCCTCTCTTGACTATGGCAACGGTCCAAAATAAATTGGTGAGGAATGGTCAAATCTCAATTCATTTTTTTTAAATTTTATTTTAATCTTTCCTAATCTATAAATACCCCTTATTTTTTCATTTTTCCCACACAATTTCTACTCTTCTTTATCAATATTCTATTTCTCTTCATCTCAATTTTCTCAAGCATCAAAATTCTATAAAATTTAATTCTATTTGTTGTTTCTATTATAATTATTAGTTAAATTATTTATTATTGTTTTTAATATATTATATTTCAATTTCTCATTCTAATTCTCTTCATCTCAATTTTCTCAAGCATCAAAATTCTATAAAATTCAATTCTATTTATTGTTTCTATTATAATTATTAGTTAAATTATTTATTATTGTTTTAATATATTATTATTTCAATTTCTCATTCTTTTTTAATCCTTTTGAATTTTTTTTATAAAATGGATAGTTTTGGTTCTTCATCCCAACCAATTAATATTGGTGATGCATCACAATCAAGTCGTCGTCCACCAACGAATCCAAAATCCGAAATGTTTGTGAAATATTTCACAAAATTTTTTGATGCCGATGGAGTTCTTATTAGAGCACAATGCAATTTTTGCGAGAAATCATACGCCTTCAAAATTGGGGAGCGGATATAGTACAATAAACAAACATTTGGAGAAAACGCATCCTCAAGAAATAGGCCTACAAAAGTCACAAACGCAATTAACCGGTTTTGCTCAACAAGGTTCTTCTTCTTCTGAGTTGGAGTGATTCTAGTCTGCTCTTCTCTGGTATATGGAATGCTGTATTGGCTGCTGAAATGCAGAAGTGCAGCCTGGTCTTTCCCAAGATTTCAATGTGCATGTACTGAAATATGCTGTAAAGTGACCTTGGGGATTAGTTCTCTGTCTTGGCGGATATTTGAATAGGCAACTGGAGGAAGGCCTTTGTTGCTTAGTCCTTTTGCTGAAATGTTCTGCCTCAGATGTGGTGTTTCGGTTTTGCTTGAATTGCGTTACTGCTCAAAGACAATGAGGACTGCAAGATTGTTTGGGCTGACTGTTATGTTGGGGCTAAAGACTTGGTCTAGAGGTAAAAAGGACACAATTGGGGCAGAAGACTTGAGCCCAATCAGAATTGGGCTCAAGATTTTGACTGGTTGCTAATGGCCTAATTACTTTGGATTATGGGGCTGATTGTGCTTTGGGCCTTTGGACCAGATTCAGGAGCTGAAATTCGCTGGGCTAATTTGGGTCCCCCTGCTGTGACTTGTTGGGTTGGACCCTTGGAAGCTTGGATTAAACAAATGGGTCGGACCTTTGAATGGTTGGACTCCTCCCGTTTTGGACCTGGCCACATGGTCTGATTTTGCATAGAGTATAGACTTTCCTGGATACTACAAATGGGCTGCACATAATGGCTAGGTTCTACTTACTTAGGGTTTGAGAGTTCTTAGAATTTGACCTCCCTTTGTGGTACTCAAATTCTTTGGACTCTCAAACTTTTTTCATTCTCCTAGTTCTTTAGACTCTTTACTCAAGTATAGGAGCCTTTTACTTTGAAATGTAAAGGAGTAGTACTCCTCTTAATGGCTTTCCTTTTGTAACGGGGTGATGGGTATATCCGGCCTCGTCTTATTTTGTTTTAATAAAGTTGTTTTGAATTAAAAAAAAAAAAAAAAAAAAAGGTTCTTCTTCTTCTAGTAATTTAAATTTATTTAAATTTAGTGATTCAAAATGGAGAGATGGTGTAGCTAAATTTGTTTGTGCACAACATTTACCTTTTTCATTTGGTGAACAACCAAATTTTGTGAGATTAGTATAAGAAAATGCAAATCCACAAATTAAACGTGTTCCGAGAACAACTTTAACACGTGATATTAAAAAAATTTATAAAAAAGAAAAAAATATCTTATCGGAATATTTTTTAAAATTAGATTCTCGTGTTTCAATATGTTCCGATATTTGGAGTGATCATTGGCAAATGAATAGTTATATGGGTATAACTTGTCATTGGGTAGATTCAAATTGGTTTTTATAAAAAAGAGTAATTGCATTTAGAGTTTTTAATGATTCTCATAAGGCCATAAATATATCTAGATTAATTAGTATTATTTTAGAAGAATATAATTTGAATGATAAAATTTTTTCAATTGGTTTTGATAATGCATCGGCTAATAATGCATCTATTGTAGAATTAAAAAATATTTGTGCACCAATTTTAGGTGGGAAGTTTTTTCATATTAGATGTGTATGCCATATTTTAAATTTATCCGTTCAAAATGGTTTAAGTGCATTAGAAATTTATATTAAACCAATTAAAGATGCAATTAAATATTTGACTAGACATCCAAGTTTAATGAAAACATGGGAAAAATATTGTATACAACATGGACAAAAACCTAAAAGATTTAAAAAAGATGTTCCAAATCGTTGGAATTCAACTAATGATTTACTTTGTGATTCTTCTAAATATAGTTCATTATTATGTAATTTTTTCATTCATAACTCTTGTCTTGGAATTATATTATATCCTAATCATTAGACTTCTTGTTTAAAATTGTTAGAAGTTTTAAAAGTTTTTAAGGATGCTATTTGTTTGTTTTCACGTGTGTATTATCCAACTTCTCATTTATTTTTAGTTGAAGCATGTAATATAGTTTGGCTGTTAAAAATGCACATAAATGATGAAACTTTGACACAAAGTATTATTCACATGTTAGAAAAATGGCTTAATTATTATAAAGAAATTCCAATTTTATATTTAGTTGCTATTGTTCTTGATCCTCGTTTTAAATTTCAAGGTTTAGACAAATATTTGAAGTTTTATTATAATACGTTACAAGAATGTTTTCCATTAGATCCAAACATTATGCAATTACACTTAAATGTAAGTAGATACATAAATGAGACTAAAGATATGTTAAATGCATTATATGAAGAATATTCTTCTAATTTTCAACCTCAAGTTCCTACTAGTAGTACCATTAAAACTCACACTACTCACCATAGTTTTTCAACTTCAAATACTGGATCTTCGTCTTCTTTAATCCTTCCTGGTTTAGAAATGTTTCAATCGTTAAAAAAACACAAAGGTACTACTAGTACGGAACTTGAGATATATTTAACCACTTCTTTTGATTTTAGTGATAACAAGTATGAATGTGACAGTGTTGAGAACTTCCAAATATTAGAATGGTGGAAGTGCAAGACAACGATATGCCCCATTATCGCTTCGATAGCCAAAAAGATTTTGGCGGCCCCGACATCAACCATAGCCGTGGAACAAGCTTTTAGTCAAGGTGGCAACATTTTGGATGAGACCTGATCGCGTTTGAGCCCCATGTCCTTGGAGATTCAAGCTTTATTAGATGATTGGACTAAAGCCGCATATAGAGAACAAGAACAAAACATAGAAGAAAATTTTGATTTAGATTTAGACGGTACCACCGATGGTAGCTCTACTTGTACAAGTAGAACTAATTCGCCGGTCACCAATGCCGATAGAGCCAATAATGACGACGACGACGACGACGACGAAAACTATTAGTTTATTGAAAAATATCATATTGTACATTTTTACATTATTGAAAATTTGAAATAATTTATTATATTTTATCAAATATTATAATTTCCATATCTATATATTCGTTTATATAAATTCATGTCATAGTTTTATTTATGTACACTATAGTTGTATTATTGTATATCATAATATATTTTGCAACTATTCAAATTTAAAGTTTAAACCATCAATAATTATGAATAAAATTTAGTAGTTTCTTCATTTATTAATTTCTAACTTGTAAATTTATGAATTAAAATCTTAAGTTGTAAATTTTTCTATCCAATGAATAAAATTTAGTAGTTTCTTCATTTATTAATTTCTAACTTGTAAATTTATGAATTAAAATCTTAACTTGTAAATTTTTCTATCAAATGAATAAAATTTAGTAGTTTCTTCATTTATTAATTTCTAACTTGTAAATTTATGATTAAAAATCTTAACTTGTAAATTTTTCTATCAAATGAATAAAATTTAGTAATATATTCATTTATTAATTTCTAACTTGTAAATTTATGATTTATAAATCTTAACTTGTAAATTTTTCTATCCAATGAATAAAATTTACTAGTTTCTTCATTTATTAATTTTTAACTTGCAAAATTTTGATTTAAAATTTTTAACTTGAAAATTTTTATAAAATACTCTTATTCTTTCTATATCTTTCTTTCTCTCTTATCTAATATTCATAATTCTATTATTCTAAAAAATTCATATATTAGTTTAATTTTAAATACTATTCTAATTATGTTATTATATTATAGTATATTAGTATTATACTAGTTGAATTCTAATTAATAATTCAAATATTCTTATTATTTTTATATCCTTGAATATCATTTATATAATTCTTCCTAGTTCTATTATCTAAAAACTATATATTAATTAAGTTCAATTGTAACTATTATTATTCTAATTTACTAATTACGTTATTATGTTGTATTATTTGAGTTTTAATTAATAGTTTAATCATTATTTCAATAGAAATCAAATTTAAAAGTGGGATAACATTCGAAATTCAAAACTAAAAATAAAATACCGGAATCGAAACCGGAACCGGAACCGCCGGTTCCGGAACCACCCCTCGGCGGTTCGGTTCCGGTTCCGCCCTAGGCAAAACAGTTCCGGAACCGGCAGTTCCAAAACCGGCGGTTCCGAAACCGTGGCCATAGCTAATTCAATCCAATTTCTTTGTATCCATGTCATTCCATCTCCACACTCCCCTTAACTATCCCAACTCCATCATAGTCACCACCAGCTCCACAACATACATCCAAGATGGCACTGACCATCTTCTTTATCCCTAACCTACCATCACACCGTAGCACACAATTAGAAAGTCACTATGGGAGAGGAGCGCTCTCATTTGAAATTTGTTCCAAAAGTAAACTTGTCAAACAATAAAATAAATTTAAAGATTATGACAGATAAAGAACAATTTGTAACGCACATTTGCCGAAACAATATTTTGTATTCATCCGCATAATATCTTCTTCGTAGACTCATAGGTTGCAAATTTTGTTTCTATAAACTTTATTGCATTAGAGTTCTACATCTCAAGATTTAGAGATAAATTTTACTGCATCATTAGCCAACCAAATAGAAAGTGAATGATTATGGTTAAATATTCTACTAGAATGCAACAATCTGTCCAGCAATAACAAGAAAGAGTAAAAAAATTGATTGATCTTGGCCCATAAAAACAAACTCATAACTGAGTCGAAACGAGTTAGACTCAACTCGTACAAACTCAGCCTTCTTCTTTTGTCCCCCATTCCGCCATTCACTGGTTGGTGATTAAAAGTTTAATTCATTATCAAACTTCCAAAGGATATCCCAACTACAGTTGAGACTCCCTGAATTCCAACATCAAGTCAACCACTACCCCCAACACCATCAACCTAGATAAAATCTCCTCCTCAAAACTCTTCATGAACAAATCTAACTCATGACTTGCTATATAAAGCTTTCAACAAAAAGATTTTTTTTGTCATAATACTTATTTTTTTTTTGAAACTTTTTTTGGCCCACAATTGGAGGAAGAAAAGTAAGAGAGAGAGAGAGAGAGAGTAGTTATTCTTTAGTGGTTTGACAATTTTATTGGAAATCTTTCTCATGTTACATGGATTCAATTTTCACAATTTTGTAGTGTTTAGATAGTTTTACCCTTGAAAAATTAGGTTTTCATATGCACAAAAGGGAGGAATTGGACAAAATAGTCTAAAGATATACACTTAAAGAGTTTAATGATACATTTTTGCTAATTTAATAGTTTGAGTATCAAAAGTCGGATATGAAAAAAGTTTAGTAATGTTTTTTGCCTTTTGCTCTATCGAAAAATTAAGTCATGGACTAATAATTAATTAACTATTTAAATATAGATAATCTAAAAGCATATGATATGCATATTAAGAGGATTTAAAAGAATTAAGTAAAATTTGTATTAAGGGCGCATTTCATGTCACTATTATTAAGTAGGGTGCAACTTTAATGTATTTCTTATTAAGGGCATCGAAATAACTTTATTATTTTATGTAATTAACTAAAGATTTTGTTACCCTCCCCACTACCTTATCCTTAATTTTTTTAATCTTTTATCCTAATTAAAATCTTAATCCTTTATCTTTTAAACTTTTCAATAATCATAAATTAATCTTCTCTCTTAATTTTTTTTCTCCATTAAATGATCAAACTCTAGGTTTTTTAATACTTTATCCCAATCAAAATCCTAATCCTTTATCTACAAAATTCTTCAATAATCATAAATTAATCTTCTCTCTTATTTTTTTCACCATTAAAGGATTAATCTCTAGTGTTTTTCTCAACGCTTTTATTGTTCAATTCTTTTTCTTTTTTGGATTTGGAAGCCTCCAGTGAAAAATTTTCAATGAATAATTTTCATAAACAACTAAGGAAACAATAAGGTGATATAAACTATAAATTAAAAATTATTTAAAGTGTGTATGTGTTTTGCATTGGTGTTCTCCCGTTAGAAGGTTGTGGCAGTTGAATATCAATCAATTTTAAATATTTGTTAGTTAATCGAATTCAAAATTCTTATCTACAAAGTTGAAGGAAAGAAAGAAAATGAATAAATTGTATTTCCATCTCTTACTTTTTAATTTGACATTTGGCTTATTAAAATTAAGGTTTTGAGGTTGAAAAATAGTATTCAACATCTTAATTATGAATGCATCATACATATTTCATCCTCTAACTTCAAAATAATATAAATTAAAGAAAAAGTTTGGTGAACAATTCTTGCAATACCCTATAAATTAAGAATTAAGAAATTATAAGGATTATACTTGAGCAAACCTCAAGTTAGGGATGCAGTCTCATGCATGCACATGTTCTTAAGTATGAATTTCAATTTAAATATGTTCCTGACACTTATATTTTTGTTGGGAACTCTCATGCTAATTGATAAAAATCATTAAACAAATATAGTAAATAATAAGTTTCTGGGATAATTTGGATAGTACAAGCGATCAGTTTGAGATAATTGAAAAGTTTTATTGACTAAGAATTAGGGTTTGAATTGGAATAAGAGATTTTAAAAAAATTAGGATTAGAGTTTGAATTGGAATAAAAGATTCAAGCAAATGAGTATTTAAACGTAGACTAATTATAGAAAGGACAATAAAGTATTTAACTTATATAAAATATTAAAGTTATTTCGACGCCTCTAATAATAAATACATTAAAGTTGTGCCCTATTTAATAATAATGACATGAGATGCGCCCTTAATACAAATTTTCCCAAGAATTAAATTAGTTTAGAACATATATTTTGAAAAATTGAAGTTGCATCCAATGAATTTGATTGGTCAAATTACATTTGAAAGAAGAGAAAATGCCAAAAATATTATTAAACTTTTTTTACATTCAGGTTTTAATCACCAAACTTTTTTTTCTACCAAATTGATTGTTGTACTTCTAAATTGGTAAATTTTTATCATTTCATTACTCTTCTTGATCTATGAAGACGGAAAGACAATCACGCGAGATGTACACTAAAATTTTAAAAAGGCAAAATTGTTTAACAATCAAATAAAAATAAATTAGAGTTAATAATAGAAAAAAGTACAAAACAAAGATGGGATAAACTTTTAACTAGACACAAACACATTTTTTCATACGTAAAAGGCAAAAAGAGTCACTAAACTATTTTTAAATTCGAGTTTTGGTTATCAAACTATTAAGTTCGTAAACACATCAGATCACTGAACTTTTAAATGAACATATTTTGGCATTCTATCATTCAACTCCGTTATCTTTTTCTAAAATGATTAAATTATAGGTGTCACGCCCCGAATCCGACGTGGCACGGCCACACCCTTGGAATGATACTCTCAAGAGTGCGAAGCCTCTATGACTTTACAAATTTATTATACCAAAGGTTCCATAATGATTGATAAAAAGAAAAATCTTCAATTGGTCAATTACAAAGTCGTCTAATTTAGGTCAATGTCTTTGTAACCTGATACGTCATTCATCAATGGATCATAATCTAGTTGCACAAATATTTTGAAGAACGAAAATTGAAAACAAGCTGACAGAAATAGGATCGGACGACCTGCTGGACTTTCGGACGTCCGAAACTGTCGTCCGAAAGTCTTGTGAAAATACACCCATTCTGACGAATAGGTTCGGACAACCCCCTTAACTTTCGGCCGGCCGAAACTTAGGATCGGACGACCCCTCCGAGTTTCGGCCGTCCGAAAATGTCGCGAACTATTTTGGCTCCCCTGCAGTTGTTTAGGTTCGGACGATCTCAAGGAGTTTCGGCCGTCCGAAACTCTCTTCTCCAACAACACATTTTTCTTTTCTCAAATCTTTATGAAATCTATACACCAAAACCCAATGCAACATCATTTCGATAACTTGAAACATTCATTCTATACAATTTCATATCCACAGATATCAATACGCTACAATTCAACATTTTAACCATAAAGATGGATACAAACGCTCCAATGTTCATCATTCCAATAAAATTCAACATCAACTATACATAACTACAAGATTCACACTTCATTTCTATCATAACTACAAAATATACAAAATGGTTATACTCCTCCTCCAATCATTAACACCAAAAGGCATCCAAGCCATTCAAATCTGCAAAAATGACAACACTTATGGTATGAGCAAAACAATTGCTCAGTAAGTGATATTGACATTCCTTTATTGGATTGAGCCTGTTATATATATAATATACTTTCACGAAAACACTTCATCACATGAAATTCATATTTTGAAAACATTTCCAAACCACACACATATATACAAATAACGAGTGGCACGATCAATTGTCAAATCACATTCACAAATACACTTAACACTTGTCATTTAGCTCATGAATAGATCACGTCACTCTCGGTACACTGGATCCAGTCCTGACTATTAATTCCGTCAGGTAGGCCACATAACACGTGAATTTCTAGCTATTAATCCCGCTAGATAGGCCACATAACACATGATTTGGAACATGTTCCTACCAATAGTCCCATGAACATTCAAGAGCTCATAACACATCAAATTCATTTAAACATTTCATCAAGAACTTGTTTTCACAAAAGCCACTTCATATATTTTCACATAGTCATCAAAATCATAAACTAGCACATACTCAATCCATTTTTCATCTATCACAACATACAATTTCTCAAAATAAGATTTCATCAAAAACATATTAAAACATAAAGGAATATCAAACCACTTACTTGAAATCACCCTCTAACCTTGCCCTTGATTTATAGCCTCCACCACTTAATCAACCACTTTCCTATCATGACAAGAATTTCCATAAATCCATATCCTATTACAACCACAATTCAACCTTATACTAATATAAAGTACTACACAAAGACATCACTATAAACAACTAAACTTAATAGCTCCCTTACCTCAAAAGATTGGAATTGTAGAGGAGACTTGTTTCTTTTCCTTCTTCAATCAACTCTTTCTCCTTCTTGCCCTAATTGATGATAGGAAGAAAGGGAGTGAATTTGGGGAAGAAAGAAATAAACTTAAGTCTAACAAAATGGGTCTTTAAGACTTAAGTTTGACAAAATTGCTAATAAGTCCCTCAAGTTTTTCTCATTTATTAATTGCCCCTTAAATTGGGTTATGGGTATTATAATAGGCTTTATATCTTTCAAACGTAAAAATATATTTAATTTTCACTTAATAGATCAAATAGAAAAGACAGCGGTCTTCTTTCCGTCTTTCCTCTTTATTTCGACAACGTTAATCTTTTACTCTTCTTGAGTTTTCTCTTTCCCTCATGAAATTGTCAAGGAACTTCACTTTCTAGCCAAATTCATTGTTGATCATTTAAGGATTCTCTCTGACCAATCTTCAAAATTCTATCTTTTTGTAGTTATAAATACAAAGTATGTAACTTTGTGAAGTTCGTTTCCCTTATTTTGAGTAGACAACTAGTAATTCAACATGTTTTTTAGAGCACATAATTCCCTAAATCTCTTTTTGCTCTAGTGGTATAATTTTCTAGAATCCTCTATAATTTTTTCCACAAAGTTTGAAACTTTTATTTCTTTTTTGGAATTTTTTTTATTTACGTGGACTCTTTGAAAATTGAGTTTTTGATTCCATGGGACTTTGTTATTGAAAACCACTTGAACACCCAAAAATTTTTTCAAAAAATTGAATAATTCCTGTTGATAATAAGACTCTATTGAGTAATCATATTAAGAAAATGCCAATGTTTTTATTTTTTTTACAACCCGATCTCATTATCGAGTGATTTTAAAAACTCACCTACAAGTAGACATGGACACGGTTCCGGAACTGGCGGTTCATATTCCATCCCGATTCTGGTTTTGTCCGGTTTTGGTTTCGATTTTGTTCTGATTTCGGTTGCGATTTTGTTCAAATTTTGGTTTTTATTTGGATTTTAGTTTCGAATTTTAATCCCACATTTAAATTTGATTTCTATTGAAATAATGATTAAACTATTAATTGAAATTCAAGTAATACAACATAATAATATAATTAGAATAATAATAGTTATAATTGAACTTAATATATAGAGTTTTTAGAAGAATAGAACTAGGAAGAATTAGAAAAGTGAGATTGAAAGATATAAAAATAATAACAATATTGAAAGAATAATTGAACATTTGAATTATTGATTAGAATTCAACTAGTATAATACAATAATATAATTAGAATAGTAGTTAAAAATATTTTTTAGAATAGTAGAATTATGAATATTAGATAAGTGAGAAAGTAAAATATAAAAAGAATAAGAGTATATATAGAGAATGATTGATCGAACTATTAATTGAAATTCAAATAGTATATTAGCATAATATAATAATAAAATTAGGATAATATAAATTAGCAAAAGTTAATACATAATATAATTAGATTAATAGTTGAAATTGAACTAATATATAGAAATTTTAGAAAAATAGAATTATGAAGGATTGCATAAGTAACAAAGAAAAATATATCAATGATAAGAGTATTGAAAGAATGACTGAACTATTAATTAAAATTCAAATAACATATTGGTATAATATAATAATAGAATTAGAATAATCATTTAGAAAAGTTGATACCCTAAACACTAAAGTCTAAAGTATAAACTTTAAAATGTAAAATATAAAGATTAGAAAAGTAATAAATAATATTAGAAAAAGAATTATATGATAAAAAGGAAGAGATATAAAAATATTTCTTGAATTATATAAAAATGAAAAAAAAAGGCCAATTCCGGTCCCAGTTTCGGTGGGGGAACCGAAACCGGATTGTGGCCATGTCTACCTGCAAGTTCCAGTGTTAGTTTAATTCCACTGAAGTTAGTTAAATATCCCGCCACACTTAATTCCTTGAACTGTAAGGATGCTTTTGCAATTACGAGAGTAATCTACTTAAGCATTCTTGTTTTGTTCCATAGTCTTGAATATGGCCTCAAACTTGCACCCTCTATTTATCTTTTTCTCTCACTTGAAAATTTTGAAGTTAAATTAAGACAATTAGTTATGAATTCATAGGTGCATTCGACATCTACCCAAGAGGCGGTGCAGGAGAAGTTGGTGTTGGTAGAAAGGTTGATTGTTTACCAATCATCTCATCAATTGTTAATTAGATTCATCAAAGTCCCCTACTAAATCAACTATAAAAGGGTTTCAACATTTCTCTCTTTTTTTTTCCTTTTTATTCTCCCCTTCTATTCCATTTTTTAGATCACCTTTCTGTTTTATTTTTAGGATGGAGCATTCCGATGGTGGTTTGAAAAATATGTAGGTTCTTCCTTTGTTGAAGATATGACCATTCTTTCAATAAAAAATGGATTAATTGTTAATTATTCCCTTGTGGTTTACGAATTTGACTAGTTACCTTTCTATCATTTATAAACATGTAATTTACCCCTTATAGTTTGAGTTTTTTTACAAAACTAATAGTTACCAACAAAAAGTCATATTTGCCCTTCAAATCAGGTTCATCTTCTTCGTTTTACCAAAGCAGAAAATCAAATCAAATAAGTGAGTTTTCCACCACCTCCTGTAATTAAATAACTGAGTTTTCTCCAATCATCACCCATAATCTTTTTACCAATTTACTAAAAAACATTGTTATTTTCTACCAAATTAGTTTCCTGCCTATAACAAAATAACTATTGGGAACAGTGGTGGACATAGGCGGGGGCTGGAGGAGGCTGAAGCCCCCCACCATGGTCGCCGAAAACTATGGAGATGTAGTAAATTTGTTGCCGTTACTGCTAGGCTACCTCCTGTCCGCCGCTGCTCCAGAGCCCCCGCTGAAGTCTGAATGAGTTGAAGAAGACGACTTGTTTTGTTCAAAAAAAAAATCACTTAACAAAACGACGTCGTTTTGTTAAGTGATTTGAAAAAAAAACTGCAAAACTTACCAAAACGATGTCGTTTTGGTAAGTGATTTGAAAAAAAAACCTGCAATATTGAATCGGGACAGAAGCCACAGAACTCATTAACTCAAACAACAAATTCACTTCTAATATTTCCTTTCCAAATTCTAAACCCTTCCCATCTCCCCCAAATTTTCATATCTTATTTTCAAATCTAAACCTTTCCAATTTGGCTATCTCCCAAATTTCCAAACTCAAGTTTCAAATTCACTAGTAAAGAAACTTTTTTTTTCTTCCCTCGTTGTCTCTTTTTCTTTATATCCATTTTTTGTATTCAAGATTCAAGAAAGGTTAGTTTTACTTCTTCTTTTTTTTATTTAGAGTTTTGTTATTTAAATGTTGTTAATTGTAAGTTAATTTTAATTACTAAGTTAGTTTAGGTAATTTTATTAAGAATTTTATGGACAAAATATTTAGGGTCCGCTTGGATGAGGTGTTTTTTGGTTTTATTTATGAAATGATTTTATCGAGTTTTGTTATGGGAAAGAAATATTTATAAAATGATTAGATGTGTTTGGATAGATAAATTTGGTTAATTTATTGAAAATTTGTTTAGAAAAAATTATTATTATATATAATGATTATTTTATATATTGTTATATAATTAATTTTTTAAAGAAGTAGGACCCGCTCATTGTTATTGCTTGCACGCTCACCTTTTATTTTGTATGCATATGCAGCAACAATGAAGAAAATACCGGTAAAAAAAAGATACTACCGGTAAAAAAAATAAAGCTGCAAAATCAGTTGTTGTCCCACGTGATTTCTTTTTTCATCATTTGATGAAACCAGCTCATTGTTATTCACAATGTTACTTTTTAGTTTGCAAATCCAAACATCTTCTTCAAGCACTCAACAGAGAATTTATCTCCGATCAATCAAGGACAATTCTTCTTCTCCGATCAACTAAGGACAATTCTTCTTCTCCGATCAACTAAGGACAATTCTTCTTCTCCGATTTGTCGGGCAAATGTTCCAGCACTCCCAATTCCCATCAGAAAATGACACCGACATAAAGTAACAAAGCCACAACAGCACAGGTGGAAAGAAACGAACACAGCTTCAAAATCATGCCAAACAGGGGAAATGTAAGAAGGGGAAGTGTAAGAACATCTCCAGATCTGGTGGTGAAAAAAAAAGGAAGTGTAAGAAGGGGAAGAAGTGCAGCAGAATTGCAGGAGAAGATGAGAAAAGAAGAGAAAAGAAAGAGAGGAAAGAAACGTCTGCAAAGAATACTATTTATTATTTTATTAATATGCCATAATAAGTGCTACTGTACAGTGCTTTTACAATCATAGATGAAAAAGTAAGAGAAATGCACATCCAAACACAAATTTTTTTTGTTTTACAAATAAATGTAAAATTCCCTTTGTTCAAACAGACCCTTAGTGATTTGGAATTTAGATTAGGGTTTTTGAATATGAACTAATATTAGAATTTTTAGACAAGATATTTTAGATATAAATCATAGTTTAGAAACTCTAGTTTGTTTAATTAATTTTCTTTATAGATTAATAGTGAATTGTGATTGAATTATTAATTTATTTAATTATAAATTAATTGTGATTGAATTAATGATTGTAATGAATTTATTTTCGATTGTTTATTTATGTAGATTATGGAGAGGTTTTTTAAACCTAAACGAATTTGTAGTGGTGCATCTTCTAATGAGCCTAATGTTCGTAAAAATGTGAAAAATAAATCTCGTGTAGAATTAAATTTGGATGATATTGTTAGTGATCCGGGATTGCGAAAACCAATTGAAGAGTCTGATGTTGCTATTCAAGGTCAAATCCGAAGAGAGCATTTGACTAACGGGCCTTGCCAACTAATTGGTCATATGTATCCGGAAAAAAAATTTAGTATTCAAGAAAGAAGTTTTCAAGACATTTGGTATAAATATTTTGTATGGCTAGAGTATAGCATATCAAAAGATGCGGCATTTTGCTTTTGGTGTTATCTTTTTAAAGGATCAAATAAAGGAGGTCGATATGAAGAGGATGCCTTTACAAAATCGGGATTTAATAATTGGAAAAAGGTAATAGAAAGATTAAATTTGCATATTGGGGCTGTGAATAGTTGTCACAATGATGCTAGAATACAGATTGAATCATTTTAAGATCAAAGACATAGTGTGTCAAATGTGTTACGAGCAAATGGGCACGAGATGGAGTTGCTTATCGCACCCGTTTAACAGCGATGTTGGATGTGACACGCTTTCTTTTGAATCAAGGATTGCCTTTTCGCAGAAATGATGAGTCAACTAGTTCTTTAAATAGAGGCAATTTTCTTCAATTACTTGAATGGTATAGTCAACGAAATGAAAAAGTTTTCAAGGTTGTCAATCAAAATGCTCCTTGAAACAATCAATGACTTCCCTAAAAATTCAAAAAGAATTAACACATGCTTGTGCCTCAGAGATCACACTTGCCATAATCAATGATATCGGAGACAATATTTTTCTATATTGGTTGACGAATCTCGATACATTTCAGTGAAAGAGCAAATGGGAGTTATTTTGAGATATGTGAATAAAAAATGTGTGTGATTGAGCGGTTTATTGCTCTTGTACATGTGCCCGACACTAATTCTCATTCGTTGAAAGATGCTATTGATGCTTTATTTACACAACATGGTTTATCATTATCCAAAGTGAGAGGCCAAGGGTATGATGGAGCTTCAAATATGCGAGGTGAGTTCAGTGGGTTGAAATCCATCATATTGCAAGAAAATCCATATGCAAGGGATTGTTCATTGTTTCTCTCACCAACTCCAATTAGTTCTTGTTGCCGTTGCAAAGGACAACATATTTGTGAGTGAATTTTTTTGCTATGTCACTATGATTATGAATACCATGGGATATTCTTGTAAAAGAAGAGACCAACTTAGACAAATTGAACATTATAGGATTATTGCTGAATTGGAGAGTGGAGATATCACTTGAGGAAAAGGAAAAAATCAAGAAACTAGTTTGGCAAGACCTGGAGATACTCGTTGGGGATCACATTACTTAACATTACTTCGTCTATTCTCTATATGGTTTTCAGTGATACAAGTGTTGGGGAATATACAAGATGACGCCATTTCTCGTGACAATAAAGGTTTTTCCATGAGTTTGGTTGATAAAATGGAAAATTATGAGTTTGTTTTTGTGTTGCACTTGATGAAAAATTTATTGGGAATTACAAATGATTTGTCACTTGCCTTACAACAAAGGGATCAAAATATTGTCCAAGTCGTGAACTTGATTGATAATGCCAAAAATAAATTACAAAACTTTAGGGAGGATGGATGGGAAAAACTTTTGGATCAAGTCAACACATTTTGTGAGTTGAACATGATCTCAATACTTGATATGGAAAATAATATGACAACCCGTGGTTATAGCAGTTATGTTAGACGTAGAGGGCAACTTATTACTAATTTTCATCATTATCGTGTAGAGATTTTTTGTCAGGTATTATTTCTAAAAATCTTGTTTTATTTTGTTTGCTGAAAAATTTTTTGTGGTTATTAATTTTATCATGGTTGCAATATCAGGTTGTTGATTTAATTATACAAGAGATGAATAGTCATTTTTCAGAAGTTAGCACAGAGTTGTTTAGTTACATAGCATGTCTTGATCCGAGAAATTGTTTCTCTAATTCAATGCTCATAAACTCACCCGTCTTGCTGCTTTATATCCTGAGGATTTCTCGACTAGTGATTATTTATTTTTTGAACAACAACTAGACAATTACATTTATAATGTGCGGCATGATCCTCACTTTTTTGCAATTGAAGATTTGGGAAATCTTGCTCAGAAATTGGTTGAATTTAAAAAAAATACAGTATTTCAATTGGTTTATCATCTGATCGAGTTGGCATTAGTTCTACCAGTTGCGACTGCATCTGTTGAAAGAGTATTTTCTACAATGAAGATTATCAAGAATGATTTACGTAGCAGAATGGGAGACGAATGGATGAATGACACTCTAGTTGTATACATCGAGAAAGATATTTCTTTCAACAATTGAAAATGAGCAAGTCTTGCAACATTTTCAGCAGATGCAGACACGTAGAATACAATTGCCTCACTTCATCACATGACGAAAACTAGTTCATCAAGTGTCAACCAATAGTGCAGTTATGTGTATTTGTACATTTTTATCATTTTTATTATTGTTTTTAGAAATTTAATTGTTAAATACATTTATTTAATCGCAAAAAAAATTTAAAGTAAGCCCCCGATAAAATTTCTTTCTGGTTTCGCCCCTGATTGGGAAGCAGGGTGTCAACAATCCTAATTGGAGGTCATTATTGAAATATAGATCTTCTTGTGATATTCTTCAAATGAAGGGGATTTTAAACATATGAGTCTTAGATGTTATTTCAATTATCACCCATTACAATAATTGAGAGATCAAGCAATCAAAGTAATAAGTATGTCACAATTTATTTTTTAGAGATCACTGCTTCACAAAATTTTACAAATATTTAGTGAGAATACAAAAATAAATAGAACCAAGATCTTCAATACTTGAGTATCACAACATCAACCAATACAGATCTTCAATCAGTGAGAAGCAGCCCAGTATTGGTGGGCGTGCTCCTTATGTTGAAGGTGATGGAGCGTTATCCTGTGCTGAAAATGGCAGAGCATCAAGCTACCAAAGCAGACGGATTCAGTAAGAATGTATTTAGAGTGGTAGTTGTCCCCTTTGAAAAGAGTTCTTGAGATAAATTAAGAAGAAAATCCAATTCAATTTGAAGATAAAGACCCAATTTATGATAAGAGGGAGAAAGCCTAATATATAATTAGATAATCTAGTTGTTTATTCTGAAAGGAGTTTTTGAGATTATTTAAGAAGAAGACCCAATTCAATTTGGAAAGAAAGATAAAAATGCTAAAAAAGATGATGATTAGGGTATATTAGTCTTTTGTGTATTATATATATTAATAATAAAATACAATTTAATTATAGTATTTTTTTTATATTCAAAACTATTTGTTTTGCAAATTCCGTTAGTTTTGCACAAAAAATCAAACCATAGGTAGTAAATTGCATGTTTAAAAATCATAAGTAGATAATCAGTTAGTTTCATAAAACATAGTGGGGTAATTAGCAATTAATCTAAAAAAAATTATTATCAAATCTTCTTTGTCTTATGGGTTGTATTAATAGATTTTTACAGTGGCGGAGCTAGAAAATCTTTCTAATGGGGGCAACATTGTAGAGTTATATTTTAATTTTGTAAACTAAACTTAACTAAATTAGTTAATATTAGACAAATACTTTTGTTCTCTTTTAAAAAGTTATATAATTTAATCCCCTAATACTTGTACTATAGTTGATTAAATCAAAATAAAAAAAAATCCTCAATTTTGCTAAAATAAAAAAATTAATAACACAAAATTTATATTCTAACTATGCTATATATTTTTTTAAAAAAATTATATCCATATTTATGTCTTTAATTAAAATTATTTCTTTTAAAATATGTTCATAAAAGAGAGAAAATAAAATTAAATGCTTAACAAGTTTATTAAATAAGTACCCAAAACTACTGTCTAAATATACAAATGATCATGGTGAACTAAATAAAATGGATTTCATTAGGTATGTTAGATATCTTGAACTTTTTAAAATAAAATATAGTAAATAAAGTACAGGTGAGGTTAAAGAAAATTTAATTTACAATTGTTTACTTTTTTGAATTTTAATATTTCTACTAATTTGTCTTCTTACTCATTTCATTATTCTTATATTATCACAAAATCTAATAATTGTATTATGGCAATTAACAGAGAAAATAATATTTAGTTAAAATTTCATCTCTTATTTTATCATTTTAATGGAGATGGTGCAATTATATTGAGTATTTATTTTTAATAATTTGCTCAATTATTCATATCTTTTCTATTACAGACAAAGGGAGAAAATTTATTTTATTTTTAAAAGATTACATTATTTTTTCTTTATATAGAATAAGAATAAAGTGCATGTATTTACGCTTATTTTTAATAACTTACTTAAATATATCTACATCTTGGCCAATGTGGGGTAAAAAAAATAGAAATTTAAAATATTACATTATTTTTTTATATAGGATACGAACAAAATGTGTGCATTTACGCTTATTTTTAAGTAAATATTCTTTATATAGGATAAAGACAAAGTAGGGATAGTGGGAACAATTGCCCCCGTTGCCCCCACTTTGTCTCTGCCACTGCGTTTTCATACCCTTAAAATAGTAAAGATACATTTCTAGTAACTTCAGTATTCATGACCCTAAAATAGCATCCACAAATGGGCACCAACAAATATTAATGCTTGCTGCTAATTTTCTTTAAACTCCTATGCATATTGAAACCAATAGAGGTAGAGAAAGTAGGGAGAATTTGTACACAAGAGAATGATAATTGTAGTAATGGATAAGGGAGAAAATGAGAAATTTTTTATGGTGAATATACTGGAAAGAGATTTGGATTTTAAAGACTTCACCTTCTCTTTAAAAACAAAACACACATAGAAAAAATAGAGTGTTGCCACCTCCCCACTACTCCACATCATATTATCCAAATCTGTAATTTCTTGTTATGTCTCCCGTATGTGAGTGTGAGTCTCTCTTAGGAGTTTTAGTCTTCTTTTAGTAAGAAGAATATCTCCATGTTTGGAGTTTCAGAAAAAAAAAATCAAATCTTTAGATCTAGATAGATGTTATGTATAGGGATGGGTAGGAACGAACTTTTATATCCGTCTAAAGTTTTGGATAAAGGGCCTCCAAGGTTGCTGATCTACCATTATGTTCAGTGGAATTTGTTCACCAAATGATGAGGTTACATTCATTCTTTCTCGATAAAGGATATGCTCCTAATTTTCTTGATTGGAGTAATTTTATTTTTTGACATAGCGGTTGGGTGAAAAAATTTGGGTAGCTAATGTTTTTTTTTAGTTTTTTCTTTTCATACGAGGTTATAGTTTATTTGTTTTCTACTATTTTGTGGTTACAATTTCTATTTTCATTTTTAGGAAAAAAAGAAAAGATTGAAGTTTTTCAATATGTACAAAAGTATGTTGGAGTAAACCAACTATTAGGAATGAGAATGGGTTTGATATCTTTTTCACTTTTAACCAATAGCTACTTGGAGACGAACAAAATTTCTCTCAATTTTATGTAAAAATTATTAGACAAAAAATGTTTACCTCAATTTTAGTTGATTTACTCATATTTTGACAGAAATGTTTGAGAATTTTATAATTATGGATTGATAATTCTTGATTGTCTTTGGACCATTGGTATATTGCTTGTTATATACTGTTCCTTTACATTAGTATAGTTAGATTTTTAAATTATTAGCGGAATAGTATGTATTGTAAGCCAATTTGGCTATGATGTAATTTTTGTTATTATCAATGGAATATGGATTTTGCGTATCATATTTTAGAGAGAAAAATCATATTTTCAAAAAGTTTTCGTGAAAAAAGTATTTGGTGGTTAATGCACACCAATTTATCAGTTGAGTTGGTGGACAACTACTAATACTTTCTTTTCACATGTACACTATGACCCATTATTATGTGGGCCCGTGCATTGAGTAAAGAGTCAGCCCCACATAATAACGGGTCATAGTGTACACGTGGAAAGAAGGTATTAGTAGTTGCCCACCAACTCAGCTGATAAGTTGGTAGTTATTAGCCACCCAATACCTTCTCATATTCATGTCCTAACTAGTCTCCCGTGATGGTAAGAGTTATTTCTCTTTTTAGGAGAGAGTATTGTCCCCCTCTTTGTAGGGAGATAGGATCTTCTATCTAAGATTATCATGTATTTATCATGTCCAAAATTAAAACTACATTATAGGGTTCACTCATTTTTTGTTACAGTCTAATAATTATAAAATAATTTAAGTGATATTTATGCTTTTAGTCCCTAGTTTTAGCTAAGCTATGTCGCTTTAAACATTGGACAAAATAAGGCAGAATACTCTTAGATGGAGGATCAGATCTCCTTTGTAGAAGTATTCAAATATTTTCAAATGACTATTTTTATAAATCCAAATCTATAGTAGCAAATTTTCAATATATTCATAATCTACATCTATTAAATCATTTTGCCTCAAAATAGATCAATCTTAATAGATTCATAGTATCATCTTCTCTCCATTTTTATATAGATCTATCAAAAAATTTCTTTTGAATAGAAACACTCAGTTTATTATTTAGATCTATAGTTCTCTCAATCCTTGGATCTTGTTTCTATGTTTGATGGAAAAATCATAAAGGTAGGAGTTTAAAAAAGATATTCAATTCAAATGATCGATGGATCAAACAAATAATAGAATAAGCGACTTTTGTTGTATTTTTGTTTAGAATTATAAGGGGTAGATGAGGTTTCTACTACATTTTTGTTCAAGATTCAATTGAAGATTTTCTTGTTAATTTTGTTGTGACTCCAATAATATTGATGTTATCTTTTCTATACTTTTTTAGAGCTTATAGTCACCTGGTGTTGGTTGATTAGTACTGTTGAATTTTTTTTTCCAATATAATGCTGAAAATTAATGCTGAAAATTAAAAAGAAAAAGAAAAAAATAGAGAGAAATAATATTATGAATGGGTAAGAATGGAGTAAATATGATGGAGTTTTTCATAGGATCGAAAAAACTACCAAAGAGAATTAATTTCGTAGGTTCAAACAGCTATTGGGGAGAATTAATCTACTACAATTTTAATTATTTCAATAATAGTTGGAATGCTCTCATTGTGTAAACTCTTGTATTTTTAATTATTTTGTTAGGTATTCAAGTAGTTTTCAATTATTTAGCTGAAGGGAGAGGGAGAAGAGAAAAGGGAACAGAGTTAGGAATAGGAGGAGAAATAGGTAATAGTGTAACACATAATGGTACATGTGATAGCCATTATGATGTTTGATGATGTTCAGAAATTAATACAAGTTAGGCAAACTTCACACGCAAAGAAGAATGATGCTTCATTTATTGACGAGAAAGCTACAATAATGGTTGTCTTCTAAATTGGGCGAATGGCAATTTTAGTCCTCAAAGTTAAAGGCAGTGGCAATAGTAGTCCCCAAAGTTATTTTTTGACCAGAACAGTCCCCGATGTTTCAAAATTTGTCCAATTAAATACATTTGACATAATTGTAAAAAATTTAACAGATCTGACCACGTGATTCTCACGTGGTCCGTTAATAATCTCTCTAATCTATCTTGTCCAATTAAATTAATCAAGTGGAATATTTTCACTTTTAATTAAACTAATCTTGAGAGCTGCAATTGGAAACCCTTATTCATTTCGTCTTGAGAGCTGCTGCTATTGACCCAAAAATTTGCAATCCAAAATTTCAGACATTAATTCCGGGAACCTGAATTTCTTCTTTTCATCTTCCTTCAATTCGTCAAAAATCCAAATTGAAAGTTGCAAACAATAACTATCTCTGACCTTCAATCTCAAACCTCCATATGCAACTGATTCGTTAGAATTATGGATTCACATATCAATTGCAACTGCGGTCGAAGAGCAAGAATGGTGACATCTTGGAAGGATAACAATCTTGGGAGAAGGTTTTTATCATGTCCTAAATGGCCAGTAAGAATGTTCATAATTTAAATCTTTTAATTAAGTCAAACTCAATTATATATTGCTAATGTTCAATGTTTAATAATCTGCAATGTTATCTTTCTTAAGGGAAATGAAGCATGCCAATTTTTTGAATGGCATGACCCAGACATGTGCAAAAGATCTAAGGCCATAATACCAGGTTTGTTAAGAAGATGCAATGCAATAGAGGAAGAGAATCAGAAGCTGAGATTAAAGTTAAAGCATATGAGTTTGGTGACAATATCTTTGTGCTTTGTGTTTGTACTGATGGCAATTTGGTTGACAAAAAACACAAGAAAGTGCAGAATCGATGCTTGAAGATGTTGATGTTAGCTTATGAATAATTTTGTCCCAAATATTATACCAGAATGACTTTGGTGTAATTGGTTTAATTTTGGTATTGTAAAATTGAATGATTTGAGAGAATTCAAATATAATAGACTTTGTTCTTACATTTTATGAATTTGAATTCGGATTGTAATGATAATGAAGTTTATTTAATCTCATTGTTATGGACAAGGACAAACTGTTTATGAATGAAGGCAGCTGTCAAATGCCATATGGAAATGGATTAGGAGGACTTCATCACAACAATGAGATGAATTGCCCTTTGAGTCTGCATCCAATGCTAGAGTTCAGGGCAGTAATGGAGGAGGAGATAAGCATGTTATACTGAACAAAATCAGGCATATTCAGAAAATGGTTAATGCTAATTTGTATTTGCTGTTGACTTCAAGGATTAACAGGGCACCTGATGCTGTCTGGAGCAAAATCAATGTTTGCATTTGCAGCATAAAGTAGGGCCATGAAATAGATGGAACAAAAAATAGCAACAAAGAAGAGGACAAAATAGTTTTTATACACAGGGAGAGCAATCCTGATACTTTAGCTTACTCGTTCAATCATGTAGATTGCTTAAACACCAAAAGCATGTAGAAATAAATTTTAGGTAGATGCGAGAAATGCACACCTTTAGATCTGGTATTTCAATTACACATGCACATTCAACTACTTCAGCTCCAGCGCGCTCTGAGAATTGACAATTTCAAGTCAAATAAGGCAAGCCCCATGTACAATCTCTTGGTATTTTGCATAAGGTTTTCTGGAATTTAATCAAAACTACCACTGGCACAAAGCAGAAATATAGCAAAATTTTGAACAGATGCAATTGTTGCAACTTTCTTGAATGAAGGATTGGATGCCAACTTATTAACAGAATAAATGAGAATCTTTATCAGAAGATATCCTAGCTTTTTTATATCAAACTGGAACCCTGTCCAACCGGTCTTAGTTGCAACAATGTGCATACTGAATAAACCAAATTGGCTTGAATGACTTTGAAATATTGCATCACAGAGTTGTGCCAAAGTTGGAATCTGAAAAGCTCTCCAAAGTTTCAAGTAATCAATCAATCAAGATTGGAGTACATAATAATGAGTTTCAGATAAGAACTTGAGTAAGTTGTACTACACCATTAAGATAAAAAAGCAAACTCTTGCTACATAATATTGTACTACACCATTAAAATATAGATTGGAGTACATATTTATATGCTAATCACAAAACTTCAATTCTCATGTAATCTCAAGTTTTGTATTTCAACTACTTCCAGGACCTCTTGTGTTCTTAAGTGCATGTTGACTGCCAAATGAAAATGAATCTCTTGTGTTCTTCAGTGTAGGTTGACTGCCAACTGGAAATGGAGGTAATGGCAAACCAAAATAAAATTAATCAGAAAAGAATAACACATTAAATCACCTCAATACTGAAACTTCATCTAATAATAAAACCAAAGAGCAAGTCCCACAAGAATGTAGGAGTGGAAAGATAGCAAAAACTGTAAGTTGGATTAATTCGACAAGCCTGTGGTAAGGATGTCTCCTTCTGAGTCCAAAGGGCCAACAGACTTCCATTTATCTATAACATTCAAGACAAGATATTTTCATCAGATCTTTCTCTCTACCCCCATATATACATACACCAATATACAAGAGAAAAGACAGCACAGCAGTGACAACATGCAATTTAACATGAATCATGGGAAACCTTGCTACAGCAGAGATTTTAGTTGTAAAATAAGACTAGTGGAGTTTGCTTTTATAAGAAGCATCAATATCTTGGGAAAACAGAATAATATGTACAGAAATAAACATGGCAGTCATAGCTAAAGTAGTAATGAACATAAAGTCATATATACAAGTGTCTTATGTGGATTACCATATTCAACAAACATAGAAAGATGTTGGATAAATCTGAAGAATGGCATTATGTACATTTTCAAATATGTAAATGATACACTGTTCTGTAATCAAGCTTATGTAAAACTACCTCCAGTACCTCTTGTGTTCTTAAGTGCATGTTGACTACTAAATGATATTGAATCTCTTGTGTTCTTCAGTATAGGTTGACTGCCAACTGGAAATGGAGGTACTGGCAGACCAAAAACTTCATACAAATTCGAAGTTGGAGCAGAATTGGCCTTTTTCGCTTTATCACCATCCTGCACAACACTTATTGTATCACCATTCTGTGGAACATGCACAATACCAATTTTTTCTTATATATCTATACATGGAAATTAGAGAGAAAGTGAAAACCCACTAAAAGCAGTTGCAAGTATATCAAAATTGATCATATATATTCAAATTTTCTATTGACTCTTGCACATCACCCAATTTGTGCACTAATTTAGCCCTTGATACTTTCATAGCACAAGATTTATATATCTTAACATCAAATTAAAATTATTAAATGCAAAAAATGTTATAACACACACACATATATGCAAAAAAAAATCATACATACATCACATTATTAAGAAGTTATAAAGAGACTCACATTTAATATACTATTACTTCTCTGAGAATTCAAATCTGTCAATTGCTTATGTATCCCTTGCATTGAACCAAGCTCTGTTGTCTTCTTGTCTTTTTTTTCCTTTTAACCTTGCAATGAAATCATTAAAAGCAAATTATATATCAAATATTATTAGAAAGGTATAAAACATTATTAAGAAAGTATAAAGGGACTTACAGGCAATATACTAATGCTCTTTTGAGAGCTCATTTCTTGCATTGGCTGATGTACTCCTTGCATTGGATCAGCTTCTAATGTGTTGTTGCCTTCTATGCTTTCATTATTAACATCATTACTACATTGAATGTTCTCTTCCCCTGTTCCTAAAAACTCACTGCTAATCACTTTTCTTGCTGTACATGATCTCACATTGTGTCCCTTTTGACCACAGAAACTGCAACTATTAAACTGTCCAACTCTGCTCAGTTTTTTATTCACTTCTTTGCCTTCTTGGACTTTTATTTGACTCCTCCTCCTCAATTTTTTAGGTCTACTTGTGCCTTACTATAGGAAGGTGGCAGTGGATTGACCAATTCTGTTTTGTGCCACTCATTCTCCCCATTCAGTGGAAATATACATGGTTCATAACATTTCAAATATGTTTGAACCTTGTAACAATCAGCAACATAGTCCATAGGGTCCTCAGTTGCTGTCCAGATTGTAGAAATAGCATGACAACAAGGTATGCCTGTCAAATCCCATCTTCTACAAGCATAAGTGTGATCTTGCAAATTTACAACATATTTCTCACCATATGGACACCACACTTCAACAAACTGGTTATTAGCCTTGTGGGGAATACATAAAGTTGCATGTTCACTGTTTTTCTCTACTATCTTGAATATTTTAGAGCATATTAAATTGTGTTGCCATTTATTTTGAGCTTTTTCCCTATTTTCTTGCATTCTTTCCATCATGTAAAGTCTCAAACTTTCAAACATTGACACAATTGGTTGCTCTCTTGCATCTAGTATTTTGCTATTGAATGACTCACATATGTTGTTCAACAATATATCACATTTGGGGAAAGTTTTAAAGTGTGATCTACTCCATTCAGTTGGTGGTTTGTCACCCAACCACTTCACTGCATCTAAATCTATTTCTGCCATCTTTGCCATATTATCACTAAATTGAATAGGAGTAGTAGATTTAGCAGCAACCCATAAAGCTTTCCGCAGAGCAACCCTTTTGAAACCAGCAACTGACATATTTCCATGCAAATGTTTAACACAAAATCTATGATCAGCATTTGGAAACACACTTTCACATGCTTGAATTAAGCCTTTTTGCTTGTCACTCATTAGTGTCTATTCATAATCTTTCTCAATTTTTAAATCATATTTCAATAGCATCAAGAACCAGGTCCATGAGCTTTTATTTTCTCCCTCAACCACAACATATGCAATAGGAAAATTCCATTATTTGGATCAATACCAACTGCTGTAAGCAAAATTCCTCTACATTCTCCTTTCAAAAAAGTTCCATCCAATCCAAACACAGGCCTACACCCAGCTAAGAACCCTTGTTTTACTCCAGAAAAACACATGTACATTCTCTCAAATTTAGGTCCATCCACCATCTTCATAATCTCAGTACTTCCTGGATTAGTTCTTTGAACCTCATGTATGTAGTCATTTAATTTCTGATACTGATCACCATCTGAACCTTGAACCAATTTTAAAGCTATTTTTCTAGCCCTGTACCCATGAGTTTTTGAAAGGAAACACTTACTATCCTTCATCACCATTTTTCTGAAAGTGAAAGCATTCATGTGTGGGTTCTCTATAATTAGATTCTGGTGTCTTTTTCCAACCCACCTAGACTTCACACATTTGTTTTTATACTTAAATCCACATCTATGTTTGTTTATGAATGTTCTAATTTGGACACAGCTATCTCCTTTCATCTTTCTAGCATATATGGTCCAATTGCAATTTTTTATTAGACACACTGCCCTAACTCGCAGTTTGTCATTCTTAATGAACTTGTACTGCCTACCCCTTTTGATGTTCCAGTTCATAACAGCCTCTTTAAATTCTTTAAATTTACTAAAAATTAATCCACATTTGAAGGGTGGATCATACATTTCCTTTTCAGCATTGAAAAGTGGATCTCTCTCCACAAATTCATCATCAGACTCATGAAAACCTTCAAAATCTTTATCAGAATCTGTTATTTCATCTTCATCACCATTATATATATTAATGTTCAGATTATCACCACTTCTCAAATTTTTAACAGATTTTTTACTAATACTTCTGTTTCTGTCACTTTCTTTTTGGTTACTAACCTCTACAGATTTTCCTTCCACATTTTTCTCAAGATTTTGATCATCTTCCATATCATATTCTGAATCATTTTCAGACCAATCTCCTAAACTGCTATTATCACTACCTTCACTGTCATCACTAGCTTCATAATCATCATCATCATCATCCTCATATCATTATCAGTTTCTCTTAGTTGTTCAACTAAATCATCAGTCAATGAAACCTCCAAATAAAACTCTACTTCTTTTTTGAAACCAATTGCATCCATACAGACATCATGCAATTCCCTATCTGATATCATTCTGTGAAAATCAAACTCTTCCAATAGGACATAATATTTCTTCTGACCATAAATTTCAATAGTTTCTAACATCCTATCCAATTCATATAAACTTAGCCCAGCTGTCTCTACCTCATCGAATATTCTCAACTTTCCACCCTTATAATATAGATTAGGAACATCTTCTAGTGTTCCTGAGTGATAAAATTTCATAGTAACTAAGGTGTTGTCACTTTCTGATAAGAAGAAAAAAAAATACAATAAGACACTGGAAAAAAAAAGAGAAACAAAATCATGATATGACAAATACATTCTGAAGATATAAGGGACCACATCAAAACAACAAAAACAACATTAGTGCAAGGACCACATCATCTTGAAGACAAGGCGACAAAGTTAAGCATGTTTGTACTCATAATATGCCGACATAGGGACCACATTAAGAATAAAAATAGCCCTTACAGCCAAAACATACAGATTCCAGTAAGCTCAACAGATTTCACAAATGATTTGCTCCTAGAGCACAACAAATTGATTATAAATAAGGATTGATAACATACCATAACTTGGGGGTGGTATATTGTTTAGTTCCTTGCTTCTGAGAGACATCTTTAACGATTCCAAATCAAGACGAAATGAAAAAGGGTTTCCAATTGCAGCTCTCAAGACGAAATTTCCAACAATTCTGTTTGAAGATTAAGTATGATGAAAAAGGGTTTACAGCGGCAGCTCTCAAGACGAAATGAAAAAAGGTTTCCAATTGCAGCTCTCAAGACGGGCTTTTGAGGAAAAAATAAATTAGTTTAATTAAAAGTGAAAATATTCCACTTGATTAATTTAATTGGACAAGATATATTAGAGAGATTATTAACGGACCACGTGAGAATCACGTGGTCAGATCTGTTAAATTTTTAACAATTCTGTCAAATGTAGAGCAATTTCTCACAATAGGATTGTTTTTAAAAAACGTTCTAAAAATAGGATTCTTTTGGAATGGATTTCTGAAACTAAGACATCGCATTCGGTGAATGCGATGTCTCAGATTAAAAAATTAAAAAATTATAAAATTAATAATATAAGTATAATAAAATAAAATAGAAACAAAATTGAATTGTCCGCAAAAAAAAGCTCTATCGGGACACAACATCCGGACGAGACAACACTCGTCCGGATGTATTTTAATTCAATCACCAAATGCGAGTTCGATTTAAAAAAAAAAACACAACCGGACGCACGATCCGGACGAAATTGCATGCGTCCGGATTCGATTTTAAAAAAACAACACCGGACGCACAATCCGGATGCAAATGCATGCGTCCGGATGTTGGCGTGTCTTGTTGGTGTTATATAAATTTTTTTTATCAAAACGGGGCAAAAGCCCTATCTTCTCTTACAAACTCAAAAAACTCTCCCACTTTTTATTCTTCCATTTCCTCTCAACTCACCTTCACACCAACACACTTAAATTGATTTTCTTCACAAAGTTAACAAATTCAACCATAGAATCATCCTAGGAGTTTTCAATCCATCTTTGCACTGCAAAACCACAAATTTCACCATTCCATATTTGGATTGAAATGCAAGTCACGGTTTTTTAACATTAATTTTCATCACACATTTGGGTAGATTTGTGGCATTCCAAAACTAGGGAATCATTTGACGGAATATTCACAAAGTTTTGAAGGGTCCAAACATCTATTAGCAACACCAATTTTCATTTGCACTCAATAACTCAAGGTAACATACTTCACTCTTTTTGTTCAAATTATTGCAATTTACGTGTTAACTTGTCCTTGAATTATGTTGTATTGTGCTAACTAAGTATAGAAAAATGGTTGTGTTGTTGATTAGTATGCATACACGCTCTTTTGCTTATTCAATTAACATGAACAATGTATGCATTCTAGGTGTTTGACAAAATGTCTCAAAGGCGTTTAAGCTTCGAAATGCTATTCCACTTAGTTCTAATCATGCATACAACATCATAGGATATGTTTGCAATAAATTGTGAGCAATTTTGCTTGCTAGAATGTTGTTCATGATTAATTAAATATGTGCAAGGTGGTATACTTGGCCAAGAATGCTTGAATGTTGCTAATACCTTTACTTGGAATATATGCATATGTAAATAGAATAGATATTACAACATCATGCAAACAACATTCAATGTGTGAAATTGGTAAACAAAGAGACGAACTTACATCGTGAATTTTTTCGTAGCTTTAGCCTTTAGTCTTTGATTGATTTTTCTGGTGGTTTAAACACCTTAGCTAATTTGATGGAAAATGAGTTTTTTTTTTTGTTTTGTGTGATTTGGTAGTTTCAATTTAAATTGTGAAGTGGGATTGTTATTTGAGTTTGGATTTTGTTTTGCCACCAACTTGATTGAATTGAAGTATTTCTAGTTTATTCTTTATGTCAAGATAGTTGTAGGACAGAAAGTTCATGAAATTAAAGTATATATATGTGTATGTATACAATTTATTTATTAGTAATATATATTCTGTAGGTCTTTGTGTTTTGATGGTTGGAATTACTATGTTGATGACTGGTATTTATGTTAGTGAGATTAGTTGGTATGGTTTTCAATCGATTGTTTGAACTAGTTCACAAGATTGCATTATGCATATCATATGTTTGTCGAAATGGCATAGTGAATTCACAAACATCAAATCATATAAACCTTATTCATGAGAAAGATTATTTTCCTTCCAAACAAAATCGTTTATGCATTTGGATATGGTTTAAGTTACCCTATTTAACCACTCAGTGAATACTACAAAGAGATCATTGGACATTCAATTGAACAAGTTTCAACATTGCTGTAATGTCACTTACACTGATGATCATGAGGGTGCTGACATTCTGTTAAATTGGTGACTGGCTGTATAAATTAGTTTTTTTAGTGAAAAGTAAAAACATTCTGTTAAATTGAATAGATCGTCAAAAATTAGCTAACTAATTGCGAGTCTAATTGTACTGCATCAACAAGTTATGCTGAAAATTGATTTTTTCATTCGAAGTGGCATAGTGCATGACATGATACACTTTGCAAACGATAAAGTTGTGGATAAAGTTATTTGACCTAACAATTTGGAATACATCCATACGAACTAAAACTCATTGCCTTTTTACTTGTTTGTGTTTATGCAGATCCAGACACTTCATCAAACAACCTACCTAAAGTGAGAAAATGGCCAAAACGCGTGAAGGTCCACAGGGTAGAACTGGCGGTAGAAGAGGAGGTCGTTCGGGGGGCAGAATAGGAGGGGGAGATAGCGGGATGGGCCAGTGAGGAGATCAGTCAGCCTCCTCTGCACATGGAGATCAATTTATAGAATTTGAAGGTGCATTTTTTACAACTGACGAGGCCCTTGATTTCTACCAAAAATCCTCCGAGCACGCTATTCACAAGTTTTTTCACAAGCATTTTCTTGTAATGGTATATCTACAGATTTGGCTAAACAACTCATTTTAATCCGACATCCATTAATAGCATCACGCGGTGGCTTAAACCCTAAAAGGAAGTCACAAATAGTTATCCAATCATCGACATTGTGATTAACACATAGAGTAGCAACAGAATCACCCTTAACACGCAGTCCCCATAGGACTTTGACATCCTGTAGTGTAATTGTTGCCTCGCCAATTGGTAAGTGAAAAGTATGAGTTTCGGGACGCCATCGCTCAACAAATACAGTGATAAGAGAGTGATCCACCAGAATATATCCACAGCGTATAACACCTTCAAATCCAACCAATCTAATGTATTTCATCACATTTTCAGGTATGGGATGGTTCCAAAAAATACTATCACATCGCCTAACTACAAGTTTATCATCGTGTAATTGTCCTCTAAACAATGCATCTGTTTTGTGTTGATGCTGTAAGAAGAGCAAGTCATTGACATAAGGGCCTGGATATATGTTCTGTCGCAAATGAGATGACATGATATGGATCACTTGTATGTCAATTTACATTAACATTAATAAGTTTTACTCTCCTAATGCATGTCAATTTACATTAAAATTTATGCATCAAACATTTATTAAAGAAACGGCTAAAATAACAAAGGTTTCATACATTAAGTCCAAACAACTATTACATATAAGAAAACAATAATGATGACGAGACATCGGACACCAGTGAAAATTAAACTCTACGTTTATTATTAGTACAATTCCTCTTGTTATGCCTGGGTTGGTGACAATGTGAGCACTTACGAGGTTCATCGGGGTGTCGAACATCCATCTCGTTATGAATACGACTCACTGGAGTTCGGCAAGGACACCGATCATGAAAGTGACTCATATCTGGCAAAATATGCCAATTTGGAACTCGCCAATATTCTTCATGTGGCATTGGGTGGAATATTCCCGAATATTGTTACAACAAAGTGCGATTTTGGTATACAACATCAATCATCATCATCGGGTAATACCCTCTATGTCTGCAAACTGCCATTGTATGCGAACATGGAAATCTATACATTTGCCATTTGCCACATGAACACTCCTTTTTGTCATACCTAACAATTTGGATGTTCCCCCCTTTTCCATCAACTCGACGAGCTGTAACTATTTTGTACACACCAGATGAATAGTCAAATTCAAGTACGTGATGACCTTGCGCGACCCTTTCAATTTTCTTAAATTGTTTCCACGCAGTTTCTGTCAGTGGATAACGAGAATGTGTAGCAGCCTCCGTGTTGTCTCTAAATCTCTTCACAGTCCGATGCCATGTCAAATCAATACATGCTTTTATGGGCAACTGTCTAGCACCTTTTAATACATTATTAAAACTCTCAGATAGATTCGTAGTCAAATTATCCCAACGTTGACATTTGTCGTATGCAAGACACCACCTACTCCTATCAATACCATTTAAGTAATTCCATGCCTCGGGATCAATACTCCTAATCTCATTTCGAAGTCTTATCCACTTGCATTTTTGACGAGTTGATCCCAAAGACCAGCACAACTTTTTCAAATGAAGATTTTTAAACTTCGACATGAAGTTGCTCCGGATGTGTATCAAGCAAAATCTATGAAATGCTGCCGGTTCCTTCCAATCATCCATATTTGTCAAAGAATGAATTATCCCTTTGTGTCTGTCAGACAATACACAAATGGGATACCGATCGTGTGCAACATGGATTCTAAACTGCTCAAAAAACCAGCACCAACTCTCGATGGTATCCTCATCAACGATTGCATATGCCATAGGTAATGTCTTGTTATTTGCATCCACTGTAACAGCTGTTAGTAGTTTACCTTTGTATTCACCACGTAAGTGGGTGCCATCAACGCTAATTACAGGTCTGCAGAAATGAAATGCATCAATTGCAGGACCGAATGCCCAAAATACATATTTGAAAGTTTTCATGGTGGTAGAACTACTTTGATGGTGCCGCCATTGGAACACAGTCCCTGGATTTGAATCACACAATGCCTCTACATATCGGGGCAATTCAGCGAATGAGGACTCCCAATTTCCAAAAACAAGGTCAATAGCTTTTCTTCGAGCGTACCATGCTTTCTTATAGGATATATCAACACAAAGAGCTTTCTTTACATCCACTTGAATGCATTTAACCTTATATGCAGGATCACATTCAATTGAGTGCGAAATAAAGCTAGCTATGATCGCATCACTCAAATTGTTGTTGTTGTTCGAAAGAGTTGACCCACCGCAATTGTGATCCTTCACCCACTTTGTAATTTGTCGCATTTTGTGTGTGGTCTTTTGCCATGCCCGAACATACCAGTCGCAATTTTGTGCCCCCCTACATTTAGCGACCCAAGTATTTTCTTTGCTCTCAACAACTATGAATTCCCTATTTAGATGTATAGACCACAAAGTAATTGCCTTCTTCAGTTGTTTTTTACTTTCAAATCTCATTCCCAATCGGATATCGTTGTTTGCCTCCGTCCAAATGTCTATACTTTCATGATCGCCTCTATCAGTAGGATCATTACCCTATGAACCAACATCATTATAGAATTCAATACCAGTTGGTGTGTATGATTCTGTATGTGTTGATACATTTGTATGACCATAATAGTGATGTATATCATCATCACCACTACCACAACCAACTACATCATTTGAATGGTCGCCCCAGAAATCATCCAGACTCATACCATCGTCTTTGCTAGACTCCTCGACAATACTTGGAATAGAATCATCATCCTCATCCATATCAAATATAACCTTTGGAGAGAGGCATGGAGAGTTGCCCAGGCCTGATTCCGGGATGGCATGCAAACCAGGAATATAATCACCGAGTCCTATGCAATGAGGTGTTCAAAACCATGGGGTGAATGTTTATCAACACTTCGAGATGATGTTGCCACTTCTGCTACTTGGTTCAAACATGGGTACAAATGTGTTTCTTAAATAGTACTTTTTCCCCGTTCGACAATTGTCATTGGGTCTGAAAAACTATTCAATAAAGACACCATTGAACCATGGCCATGCATCCCAACTGTGGTTTGCATTTTGTACGTTGGTTCAATTACATTCTGTATAATGTATAACTCAGCAGTGTAATGTGGCATCTCTGCAGTAGTATCGTAAACAAACTCAAACTACTCATCATCACATATTTCAGTTGTGAAATATCTTAGCTCGCCTTGGCTATAATAATGTGGTTGTTTAAGCAAGATGGTAAGGGTCACAGATTTCTTGTCAACTCCCATAATATCATAGATTTTATCCACCAACTCAAAAAACCGAATCTTAGTGTGCACCTTAAATGTTCGTTTTGCATGTGGAGAATCATACGATACCGATGACAATGAGTGAATGATTTTTCCTCCCCAATATAGACTTATCGCAAACAAGCTTTTAGGAGGCATGTCGCGTCTTCTATCCCTATTTTCGATATGCAATAATTAATATTAATCAAACAAGTCCGGTAAAAAATTAATAATCCGGATGATATACTGGAGGACTCCAAATTAATTACTCTAGCTGTCCGGTCGTCCTCTCCCTATTTTTTAATTTCTTGGCAAACATTCATCATTTTTAATCAACCATTTTTTTTCTCAACCTAAATTTACATTAAGTAAAATAATAAAAAAAAACACATTATGCCAGGTCAATATGGAAAAACAAAAATAAATTAAACAAATTAAATTTTTTTTTAAAAAAACACAACAGCTGAATATGGAAAAATCTATTAGCATTCTCTAACTTCAACTTCAAGTAAAGAAGAACTCATGATACTTACTTAGATTCAAAGCTTGAAAGAGTTGTAGGAATTTTACGAGTTCCCAAATTGCTTTTATGACTGCCCAATGCCGGTTAGGTTTAGGTTTAATCGATGAGAGAAATTGTGTGCAGTAAGATCCGATGAATTTGAGAGCAATGGAGTGAGCTTTCACAGTAATGGAGTGAGGTGGAGTGACCTTTGAGAGCAATGGAGTGAGCTTTCAAGCAATGGAGTGAGGGTTCTTGGAAGAGAAATTGTGAAATTGTTAAGGAGGGTTCGAAAGGAAAAGTAGAGAGTGACAGTCAGTGAAAACCGAGCAATTAAAACAGCACTTTAAAAAATAGCACTTTAAAAAATTCGAACTCGCATCCGGACGCAACATCTGGACGCATGCATTTGCGTCCGGATCCTGCGTCCGGTGGAGGTTTTTTTTTTTAAATCGAACGAATGCGAGTTCCATAAACATCCGGACGCATGCATTTGCGTCTGGATCGTGCGTCCGGTGTTGTTTTTTTTAAAATCGATAAACATCCGGACTCGTGCATTTGCGTCCGGATCGTGCGTCCGGTTGGTTTTTTTTTTAAATTGAACTCGCATTTGGTTAATGCGAGTTCCATAAACATCCGGACGCATGCAATTTCGTCCGGATCGTGCGTCCGGTTGTGGGTTTTTTTTTTTAAATCGAACTCGCATTTGGTGATTGAATTAAAATACATCCGGACGAGTGTTGTCTCGTTCGGATGTTGTGTCCGGATTGAGCTTTTTTTTGCGGACAATTCAATTTTGTTTCTATTTTATTTTATTATACTTATATTATTAATTTAATAATTTTATAATTTTTTAATCGGAGACATCGCATTCACCGAATGCGATGTCTTAGTTTCAAAAATCCATTCCAAAAGAATCCTATTCTTAGAACGTTTTTTAAAAACAATCCTATTGTGAGAAATTGCTCGTCAAATGTATTTAATTGGACAAATTTTGAAACATTGGGGATTGTCCTGGTCAAAAAATAACATTGGGGACTACTATTGCCACTGTCTTTAACTTTGGGGACTAAAATTGCCATTCGCCCAATTTAGAATACAACCATTATTGTAGCTTTCTCATCAATAAATGAAGCATCATTCTTCTTTGCATGTGAAGTTTGCCTAACTTGTATTAATTTCTGAACATCATCAAACATCATAATGGCTATCACATGGGTGCATAACATTATTTGTTACACTATTACCTATTTCTCCTCCTATTCCTAACCCCGTTCCCTTTTCTCTTCTCCCTCTCCCTTCAAGCTTTCCCACCTCCATCATTTTTGTTTCCCTTCCTCATCTCATTACTCCGGTAACCTTTTCTATTTCTTTCTTAATTACTTCTTTTTTTTAATCTCTATACAATTCTTTCTCCTTTCACGCCCTCCTATCTCCCTCCTCTTTTCTTTTCCTCCCTCTTCTCTCTTGTAACCCTCTCCCTTCTTTTTTTTTTAAATTTCCCTTTTTATTTATCTCTTGTATAATTCTTATTGAAAAAATAGTTTCAATTTTTGTTTTACACTCAAACACACTATGATGTATATTCTAAATCTCAAACTTTAAACTTGGGGGTCAGCAGAGTTCTAACTAATCCTTTTTTTATCAATCCACCCAACATGGGTTGTCTAGATTCTAATTAAATTAGATATGAAATAATAATTATTAGGATTCTAATTTAACTAAGAGCAAAATCAAAGTCCAATACGTATTAGAGGGTTATCCGTGGAATGACTTTGAAGATGAGTTTGAATTGGGATTTCTATATGTAATGTTTTGATTTCTAAATCGGAAGTTCGGATTTCTTCAAGACTCTACTAAAGTATTAGAGCGTATACTTGAGTGGAATTTGGTTTCACAGAATTTTATGATTTTTGTGTTGTATGAAAATTGGTGTTTAAAGAAAGTTTTGTTTTTTTTCATAAAATTGCAATTTGCAATTTGTATCAATGAAGAAAATTTTTTAAGGTAAAAGATTATATATGGCAATGAAACTAAGAATAAGTAGGAGTTTTGAGTAATGCATTAATTGACTTATATTTAAAATATAATTTTCTTGATGAAGCAAAATTTTCTTTTGATGTGGCTTATTAGAGAAGGAGATACTAGTTGACCTATTTAGAAAGATGCAAATTGTGACTTTCTATTGTTAGATAGTTTTATTCTTGAAAATTGTAGTTAGATAGTTTTATCTCCTGAAATTATAGCTAGACAGTTTTATCTTCAAAAATTATAATTTTTCGTCTCCTCAAACGGAAGAAATTAATAGAATAAGCAAGTCACTTACATTTAGAAAGTTCAGCATGTTTTTGGCAAAAAAAAAAAAAAAAAAAAGTTTGATGACCAAAATCCAACTTTGAAAAAAGTTTTAGTGGCTTTTTTGGTATTTTACTCTTGGAAGAATGATGTTGAACTATTTTAATGCTTAGTAAAAACTCACTAATATATTTTTAAACTGGTGGATTCAAACAAAATATGTTATAAATTTGAAAATTTTCAAATGTGTTATGAATAAATTGTGAATTTCCATCCATATATCTCATGTTCTACCTCATTATTTCATATTATTTCACATTATTTTATGTAACTCATGTAACACCATTTTTCCTCATAATTATCCACTACCTATGTAACCTATGTAACTCTTGTAAGTTATATTTAGGATATTGTAACCTACAAGGTAGATGTATGAAGTACAAGCCTATAAATAGATCCTTATGTGAAAGAAATAAGGTGATTGTAATTCATACTACATTTTGTTCTAGTTTGCTCTACTTTACTCTCTCTCTCTTTCTAGCACTATTTCATGCTTGTTTTATATTCTATAGTTGTAGACTATTAGCCCTATAATAATAGTAACATAAGATTATATCTCTGTTTTGTAGTAGTGATATAATAACTTATTACATAATATAATACGACAAGTTTGATAGTATTTTTATAACAAAATGAAAGTTAAAATAACATTTTTTTAAAACTATGAGTATGTCAAAAATTATTAGAAGTTAAAAAGATAATTCAAAAGAAATACAAAATATTAGTAAAATGATTTTAAATAACTATTAAATCAATATACATGTTTTAGACTTCAAAATCATACAATATTTTCAATCAAGATCTTCATCCTAATATGAATATCATCAATAAAAAATTATAATTGTTTGCACCAGTTCTCTATGCAATAAACTTCTATATATATATATATATATATATTGCAAAATTTCTTTTTGAACTTTCATAACTTATATGTTGTTCTATTTATTTTTTGAGTTGCCATATTCTTGGTGTTACATCTATTTCAATGTTAAAAATTTCTTTCATATTTTGATTTTGAACTTAGTGTTTAGATGACCAAATGAGACCAAAAGTACAACTATTAAATAGATCACATGTAAAAGCCTAATAATTGCATGTAACGTATTTATAGTTGAACAAATAATGGCAATGACAATAACGGTTACTCTTTTTACTTTTTAGGCATCTTCATGTACTTTTTTGAACATATATTTTAGCACTTTTTTTCTTGTTTTATTTTTTTGAGTATGTGTTTTAGTATGTCGTCTAGAAAATAAAAATTATTGATTGATTCAAATTAAAAAAGAAGAGGAAAAGACCAAAGAGAATTGAAAAAAAACTTTAAAATATATATTACACTTAAATATAAATAAAATCATGATTTTACACCAAACATGATGGTGATATGTAATGCAATTAGTTACCACATTTAGTGGAAATTTTATTTAAAAAATTCATGTTCTATTTTAATAAAATAATTCTTGATCAATACAAAAACTAATAAAAATAAAATTTATCAATTCCAACACTTAATTCTTAATTCAAAAATATTTTTTTTTCTAAAACGCAACAATGTTTTTCTCAATTCTCAAAAACGAAACACATATCATGTTGTTACACTTATTGTGGATACTTATGTATGACTTTGTTGTCATGTAGTTAATCTTTCATCATTTTCAAGACACATAAATACGTTTCATTTTATTTTCATAACGCATATAACAAGATGACAAATCCACAATTGTTTATATTTTAGTCACATGATATTGCATTATGATCACATGAAATATAAATCTCTTTAGATAGGAAAACGTGGGATGCACCATTATACTCACTTTCTTACTTGTATATATAGAACCACTCATGTTGTTCTATAAGAGCACTACTTTGTGAAGGAAAAAAAAAATTACCAATGGCATTTCGTAACATTCATTTCTTAGTGCTTACTTTGTTGGTAATTGCCAATACTTTAATGTTTCAAAATAGAATGGTTTTTGCCCAATGTCAAGGTGATCTTCAAGGTCTTATACAACAATGTTCTCAATATGTTCAAAAATCAGGACCAAAAGTTACTCCATCTCAATCATGCTGCAAAGTTTTGCAAACTGTGGATCTTCCTTGTGTCTGCCAATATATCAATCAAGATGTGGAGCAAATCATCAGCATTGAAAAATCTGTTTTTGTTTCAAGCTTTTGTGGGAAACCATTGCCGCACGGGACTAAATGTGGAAGTAAGATCAACTTTTATTTATTGTTCACTTGACATGCATTGTCTTTTTTTTTTTTTTTAATTATGAGAAAAACTCTTGTAAAATGGTCCCATTTATGATACATAAATTAATCACAATTTCAACGCATAATAAAAATAATAAAAAATTATAATCATGATTTCAACTGCCATTAATTGTTCATTTCATATATGAAATGCTTTTTATATATGAGACCATTAATTTCATAGGAGTTTTTCTCTTTAATTATTTATCATGATATATGTACTTTCATAACAAAATAAGTTCCAAATTTTATATATTCTATTTACTTCTTATTTTAACCATATTAAAGAGATGAAAAATATATTAGTTAATAAGTTCTTTTATTCATAATACATTACTTTATATATAGATGTCTATATATGTATTTTCTTTTTATTTCTTAAGGCACATATCATGATTGTACTTTGCAAGTAAAAATCAATATTTTTTTATTATCGAAAAACATTGCTTGTATTTACCAATTCTTCTATAATTTTTATTTTAGTTTTTTCATATGTTTCAATGAAATTATTTGTCAATACAACATATTCTAACAATATGTTCTTTCTTGTTGTTTTTGTAGGTTATACAGTTCCATGAAGTTCAATGAAGAAAACTAAAAAATAATATTGTAATTTAGTAGTATGTGCTACTCATTTCTATTGAGCTTATTTATGGTGAAAAAAAATATAGTAATATATGATGCTTGAAATTCTATTACTTTTCTCGCAGTGGTTATTTTTACTTTTATATATGTTTACAAGATCAATCATTTAATATTTATAGAATGAAATATAATTAATTATAAGACAGTTATGTAAATTTTAGAATTTAGATTCACTCAACAAAATAGAAACTAATACTAAAAGTCACTCCACCTAAAAAAAAGTTAATTACATTTACTATCCCTAAAATTAAATCATATTACACCACGAAAGCTCATGTTTGGGAATATTATAGCCACACCTCTTACAAATTGATCAAATTTATAACAAATATCTGCCTGTTGTTAGTTGACTAGCAATTGACTAACTAGATTAGAAATTTTTATTGTAAAATTTCTAAAATACTGATAATAAGTTTTAATTAGACGGAGGTAAATGCAAATTTTGAAACTTCAATTTATGGTTATTTTGTCATTTTGCCACGTTGATTAGTAGATGTTTAGTCAAGGAGTTAGCGGTAGCTTCATAACAACATATAATTGGTTCCGTAGTTTCGTTAAACAAATCTCAATGGTGGTAACTATAATTAACCCAAAAAAAGTTCAAATGTTCAAATATACTCAACTACAAAAATAAATAGATTTTAGTATAGTGCTCAATGCTTTGTATTCTATATAAAGAAATAAAATAAATATGTGATAATGTATGTTAATAACATAAAAATGTACATATGCATAAAAAATTAATCGATGTTTAGTCCAAGATACCAAGATTAGCAATGGGAAGCATAATTAATCGATGTTTAGTCGTAAGACTAATTTTAAATCATATTAAAAATAATTTATGAAATAGCCATTAATCGACATCTTCTGGCAAATATCTACTACTCATTATATTGCAAAAGTTTGAATTCTTAGTTAATTGATTTATTTAGGACAAACAAAACAAAGTAAAAAAAGAAATTGTTGCATTAGAAAGAAGTTATTGACATACCACTTTTAGAAATTAGATCCAATACAATGCCATAAAATACTTATAAATACATATCTCTTTTAGAATCTAATCAAATATAACACTATAAATACTTGCTAACTTATGTAAAAAAATTTAAGTATTATGTAATCCTACTATTAATGTACAAATGTCAAAACTATCGAATATAAATGAAAATTTATTCTTTTTATAACATGAGTTAAACTTCAATAAGCCTATAAAGTAACTTAATCAACAAGTAAAATTAGATTACTAAATATCAAAATAGTTATACATACAAAGAAAAATATTTAAATTTAGGATTTTGAGTTGTTTTACAATATTGATAAAATTCTACCGGGTGGCGATATTAGCCCTCTATTTTCTGTTATTTGAACTTCACACTTTTACTAATATATGCTTATGCTTATGGACAAAATTGACTATTCACTTCATTTATCTATAATTTTGCTACAATTAACTACATTTTAAAACTATAAAATAAATTTTTACCGTAACAATACATAAATACTTAAAATTTAATTTACAAATATTAGAAATACATAATCATATTTTAGACTTCAGTATTTTCCTTCATTCCAAATAAATGCTTACTAAATTCTTCATATAAATACAAAATTGTAAATCAATAATGTCCCTATATGCACATTTTAATTAGAAATTTGAAAAAATAAAATAACATGTATCAAAGAAATATACTTTTTATATAATTTATTTAAGAGATAGTAAATTGTACTTTTAGCAAAAATACAAAGTAATGGTGGGATGCTTCTATTTGAATCTTCTCTAATAAATATTTTTTAATAGAGGAATATTAGGACTGGTAAAACACAATATCAACATTTAGTAAAATTACTAATTATATATAGTTTCTCTAATAGTTCGTTCATTGTAATTAATTTTCAAAGAAAATATTGTAATATTTTAAAAAATATAGATATAAATGAGATACATGATGTCTATTTTTACAAATTGTACATTGAGTGACGATAAGCAAAAATAGTGTCAATATTGCTATTTTTCTAAATCTAATTTAAAAAACTTCAAAGTGGCAATACACTATAAATTTCTAACATGTAGTAAGAATAATGATAAAGAGCATAAACTTTCTTCCCCGAAAATGTAATTTTACACATGTGAAATACTATTATTACCCAACAAATGAGCATTTAGTGAATACATAAGTGAGTAAATGATAATAAAACTTTAGGTGAATAGAGTTATAATTTGGTCTAAAAACATTTATTAACATGCTAAATTTCATGTTATGTTGAAAATGTTGTTTCAAATATAATTATTATCAAAAAAATTTTGCCACTTGTATGAGTTTTTCAAGAAACTTGTTTTTGCAAATGTTACCTCAAATTAACTATTTGCCACATACTTTTTCTTATGAGAATTGGCCTTATTAAAGCAACCAAAGGGTTCTCTCTTGTGTCTCTCTCGTACAACCACCAACCTCCAACTCCCGACCCTTTCAAACCTTCCGCCACCTCTCCCACTAAATCAACATCCTTAAATCCAAATTTATTATCTATTCTCTATTTTGTCTCCTTTATTAGGAGTGTTTGTCTCCCCTAGTGGGAGTTTTTTTCTCTCTTTTGAGAGTATTTGTCTCCATATTTGGAGTTTTTTGTTGTTCAAAAAAAAGAAATAGATTTAGATTCGGACATGCTGTAGATTCACCTTCTGGCAAGAAAAAGAAAACAAAAAGATATAATTCTTCCATTCCACTTCAGCAGAAAATTTTGAGAAAAATGGATTCTTTAGTGTAAGAATGGCCCGCAACCCAAAAACATGTGGTCAAACTTTTGTGTGTTTTTTGTTGACAAAATTCAAAACTGCAGCAAAGTTGGAAAGTTGGTGGTGGGCAGCAAAGTTGGAAAGTTGAGAATTCGGCCGCGTGGAATTTGCAGCAATTCACACTTAAGCATTTGCCTGTAAATAGAGGCAAATGCTGAAGGTTTCAGAGCACTCCAAAACAAAGTTTCAAAGTTTTTCCCTCTGCCATTCTCCTTTCTTTGTTCTCTTTTGTTTCTAAAAGCCTTGTGGAAATTAGTATTCCACATTTGTAAATTTGTCTCCACATATTAGTGAAATTTTGGCACCGCCTCCGGCCTTGGACGTAGGTCACATTGACCGAACCACGTAAACCTTTGTGTCCATTGTCCTATTTATTTTTCTCGTTACTATCATCTATTATTTTGGGCTATTAGATACAACATGAGATTCGTTTTTCCCTAACAAATTGGTATCAGAGCCATATCTCATTTCAGATCTTTTAGCCACGATGACAGTAACTAAGAACTCTGTTGAAAGGTTTGACTGGAGTATCAACTTCGGTACATGGCAACTCAGAGTGGAAGCCATTCTTATTCAGGATGGTTGTGAGTTAGCTCTTAAAGGAGTAGAGAAAAAGCCTCCAGAAATGACGACACAAATTTTCAAGGATCTAGATAAAAAGGCTAGATCAGGTATTATATTAAATATCTCTAACGAGGTTTTGCAGGAAGTTGCCGGTGAAAAGACAGCCAAAGGAATGTGGGACATGTTAAAGTCCATTTATATGAAAAAGACGGTGGAGAATCTACTTTATTTGAAGCAAAAGTTGTACATGTTAAAAATGACTGAAGGTACATCTATTATCTCACATCTTGATATATTTGATTCCATTATTTTGGATTTGAAGAATGTAGATGTTAAGATGGAAGATGAGGATCAAGCTATTTTGTTGTTATGCTCTCTTCCACAGTCATTTAAATATTTCGTGATACCATGATTTATGGGAAAGATTCTGTCTCATATAGTCATGTAAAATCTGCATTAAAGTCCAAAAAGCAGATTGATAGGGATATCACAGGGGAGACTAGTGAAAGTCAGGCAGAGGGATTAATGGTACAGGGGAGACCTAAAAATAAAAATTTTGATAATAGTGGATCCAAAAGCAGGTCTAAATCCAGACATAAAAATAAAGTTTGTAATTATTGCAAGAAAAAGGGGCACATTAAGGCTGACTGCTACAAATTGAAAAATAAAGAAAAATATAAAAATAAGCAGAATAACAGCAGCACTGCCGAAGCCAATGTAGTTGCAGATGAGAATGATAGAACTTTGTTTGTAGCAACAACAAATAAAGTTAGGTCTAAAGATGAGTGGATTCTAGATTTTGGTTGTTCTTATCACATGAGTCCTGAAAAGGATTATTTCTCCACGTATGAAAAATATGATGGTGGGGTTGTTTCGATGGGCAATGATGCTCCATGTAAAGTTATTGGTAGGGGAACAATTCAGATAAAGATATTTGATGGCATTATTAGAACACTCACAAATGTTAGACATGTTCCAGATTTGACGAAAAATCTCATCTTGTTAGGTACCCTTGATTCTTTCGGGTACAGGTATTCGGCTGAAGGTGGAGTTTTAAAAGTTTCACGAGGTGTTCTTGTATTGATGAAAGCTTGCAAGTCTGGTAGTTTGTATATCTTGCAGGGATCTAAAATTTCAGGCGCTGCAGCAGTTTCCATATCATCAGATACCGACATCACCAAATTGTGGCATATGCGTTTGGGACACTTGAGTGAGAAGGGCTTATTGTTGTTAAGTAACAGGGGCCTACTTTGTGGACAAAGTACTGGTAAGATGGACTTTTGTGAACATTGTATTTTTGGGAAACAGAAAAGAGTCAGTTTCAGTTCACCTGCAGTCCATAAAACAAAAGGTACTTTGAATTATATCCATTCTGATCTTTGGAGGCCTTCTCGTGTTCCTTCTAAGGGTGATGTAAGGTATATGTTAAGCTTTATTGATGATTTTTCAAGAAAAGTTTGGGTGTATTTCTTGAAAAATAAAAATGATGTTTCCTAACATTTAAACAATGGAAGGCTTTAATTAAAAAGCAGACAGGAAAACATATTAAGCGGCTGCGAACAGATAATGGCTTGGAATTTTGTGGAATAGAATTCAATAAATTCTGTAAAAATAAAGGAATTGCTTGACATCGTACCGTTAGAATGACGCCTCAACAGAATGGTGTGTCCGAGCGTATGAACAGGACTCTTTTGGAAAGAACTCGGTGTATGATCTCAAATGCTGGGTTGACTTCAGACTTTTGGGCGGAAGCCATCTCTACAGCTTGTTATATTGTCAACCGTGTTCCGTGTGCTCCTCTTGATTTCAAGACTCCAGAGGAAGTGTGGTCAGGTACTCCTGCTAATTACTCCAATTTAAGAATATTTGGGTGTTCAGCATATATGCATGTAAGTGAGGGAAAGTTAGAGCCTAGGGCTAGAAAATGTATTTTCCTCGGTTATGCTTCAGGGGTGAAAGGATACAGATTATTTTGTCCTGATCCCAAATCACCTAAATTTGTAATTAGTAGAGATGTTACTTTTGATGAGTCATTTATGTTAAATCCTAGAAAAGAGTCTTGTAATCCTTATAATTTAGAAAATGAAGATAGCACACAGAAACAGGTGGAGTTCGAGATCATAAATTTCAATCCTTCTCAAAGATCTTCTACAGACCAAGGTAATGAACCAACTCCAGACCTTGTTGAAGATGAACCAGTAGAAGAAGAATATTCCATAGCCAGAGATAGACCAAGACAAGAGATTCGACCACCACAGAGGTATGCAAATTTGGCAAATTTAGTTGCATATGCTTTATCAGCAGCAAGAAACAGGTGGAGACGGAGAACCTTCCACATATACAGAGGCGATTTCAGGTGCTGATTCAGATAAGTGGGTGGTGGCTATGAATGAAGAAATAGAATCTCTATATAAAAATGGTACTTGGGATCTTGTGACGCCGCCGAAAGGAAAGAAAATTGTTGGTTGCAAATGGGTCTTCAAAATAAAAGAAGGTAATTTAGGTGTTGTCGATGCAAGGTATAAGGCACGATTAGTTGCAAAGGGCTATAGTCAGGTACAAGGTGTTGATTTTAATGATGTTTTCTCACCTGTTGTGAAACATAGCTCTATTCGTGTATTGCTTGCATTAGTAGCCATGTTTGATTTGGAATTGGAACAGCTTGTTGTTAAGATAGCGTTCTTACATGGTGAATTAGATGAACAGATCTATATGAAACAACCTGAAGGCTTCGAATTTGAAGGTAAGGAAGACCATGTTTGTTTGTTGAAGAAATCCTTGTATAGATTGAAGTAATCTCCAAGACAGTGGTACAAGAGGTTTGATTCATTTATGTTGGGTCATGATTTCTCCAGGAGTATGTATGATAGTTGTGTTTACTTCCGGAAGTTAAAAGATAATTCATTCATTTATCTTTTGTTATATGTTGATGACATGCTCATTGCGGCTAAGAATCTTGCAGAAATTCACCAGTTGAAGGCCTTATTAAATGGTGAATTTGAAATGAAAGACTTGGGAGAAACTAAAAAGATTCTTGGTATGGAGATAAGACGAGATAGAGGAGTTGGAAAACTATATCTGACCCAAGAAGGTTACCTTAAAAAAGTTTTGGAGAGATTTGGCATGTTGGATGCCAAACTAGTAAGTACTCCTCTCGCTAGCCATTTTAGGCTATCTGCTACTCAATCACCAAAATCAGAGGAAGAGAAAAGTTATATGGCAAGTGTTCCTTACTCTAGTGCCGTTGGCAGTATCATGTATGCAATAGTTTATATTCGTCCAGATATTTCACAAGCAGTTAGTGTTGTTAGCAGGTATATAGCAAATCAAGGCAAAAAACACTGACAAGCTGTGAAATGGATACTCAGATACTTGAAGGGTACTTCAAACTCTTGTTTGGAGTTCAATAGGACCAACAATACTTTGGTTAGTTTTGTAGATTCAGACTACGCCGGTGACCTTGATAAGTGCAGGTCTCTTACAGGTTATGTATTTTGCATTGGAGGTTGTGCAATTAGCTGGAAAGCTACTCTACAACATATAGTGCTTTTATCCACTACTGAAGCAGAATATATGGTAGTCACTGAGGCTATTAAAGAAGCTTTGTGGTTGAAAGGGTTATTCGGTGAATTAACTCTACAAGAAGATGTTACTACCATTTACTGTGATAGTCAAAGTGCAATTCATTTGACTAAAGACCAGATGTATCATGAGCGGACGAAGCATATTGATATTAAATATCATTTCATTCGAGATACCATTGCTGAGAAGAATGTCCTTGTTCAGAAAATCAATACCAAGGATAATCCTGCCGATATGTTTACGAAAGCTCTTCCAGTATATAAGTTCAAGTAGTGCTTGGACTTGATTGGTGTTCATGATTTATGATTCAGCCCATTGGGGCTTTGTCAGATGTGTGTTTGATTAAGTCACTATTTTTCGGGTTACAGACCAAGGTGGAAATTTGTAAGAATGGCCCGCAACCCAAAAACATGTGGCCAAACTTTTGTGTGTTTTTTGTTGACAAAATTCAAAACTGCAGCAAAGTTGGAAAGTTGGTGGTGGGCAGCAAAGTTGGAAAGTTGAGAATTCGGCCGCGTGGAATTTGCAGCAATTCACACTTAAGCATTTGCCTTTAAATAGAGGCAAATGCTGAAGGTTTCAGAGCACCCCAAAACAAAGCTTCAAAGCTTTTCCCTCTGCCATTCTCCTTTCTTTGTTATCTTTTGTTTCTAAAAGCCTTGTGGAAATTAGTGTTTCACATTTGTAAATTTGTCTCCACATATTAGTGAAATTTTGGCACCGCCTCCGGCCGTGGACGTAGGTCACATTGACCGAACCACGTAAATCTTTGTGTCCATATCCTATTTATTTTTCTCGTTACTATCATCTATTATTTTGGGCTATTAGATACAACGTGAGATTCGTTTTTCCCTAACATTTAGGAAGAAGATGGAGATTTATGCGTATCCAAACTCATTCTCCGATTTCTTATCTTTTTTCGACAATGGATATGACGTGCTCAATTTCATCCCATATGGCTATCAAAATCTTGCCTGAAATGAAGGGAAGGGGTTCTAATTATGTTGCAAGCTTCTGTTTGTGTACTGAACTAGCTATTAGGGAGGAGAATTTTTTTTTAAAATTTTTCAAAAAAAAAGCTATGAGGAGAGTTCTATCTCAGTTTTAGCATTTAACTATTAGAAGATGAACATTATCTATCTCAATTTTAGCCTAGAATTACTTTAAAAAATGTCTTTTCAGTTTTAACTGATTATTCAAATTCAAGTGGCTTTTGGCCATTTATTAGATCATTTTGTAATACATTGTTCTTACATTAAATTGTATAAATAGTGGATTTAGATCTTCATCTAACTAGCTGAATTGTACGTCAACCCAGTTGGGTTATTCTATAAATATTATTCGGTATTAATATAAGTTATCGCTTTTGAGAAGGGAAAAAAACAACAAAATAATTTATTTATAAAACTATGACAATATTACATGATGATGAATGTATACCTTCTATTTATGGGGCAATAAATCCATAATCTATTTACTAATTCACAAAATTATCTAGATAGTAAATACTTTGATAAACTAGTTAAGATCTTTTACTTGTGGTAATTAGAACTAATTATCGTAGAAATAACCATTTTATCTTCTTTTTTTTAAATAGAATTATATTGATAATCCAAACCATGCAACCCTAGCTAAGCAACATTACATATATAGAAGTTTCTGAGCTTCTTTTGTAGCTAGACTATGTGCCTGTCTAACGGAATACCTAGTGGCTTTCACTATATAAATTTTGTTACATTACTTGGTCTAATGCCTAATATCTTGTATGATGGACTGAATCTCCATTAGAGCTGGTTTCTCAATAGCAAGATGTTGTATCAAATAGAAATAATATGTGAAAATGATGAATTCAGTGATACCTCATTTTTACTGCCTCTTGTGATGCACAAAGGCATGCTAATGCTTCCACTTGAATGGCTAAATTTGCCTCAACCTTTTTCACATATTGAGTCATGAGTTTCAATTTGTCATCCAACAATAGCCATACAGAAGTTCCCAAACCATTATATTGATGATAAGCCTCATTCACTTGAAAATATTGCCATCACTCATGAGTTCATAATCTCAAAGAAGAACAAGATTGCATTTCACAACTCTTATATTCTTCATCACCTCGTGGCTCCAATATTCATGACTTGCCTATTACTTCTTTCATACTTTCACAAGATTGGTATAATATATTTATAGTGGTTACTACTTGAATTGGGTCAAAGTTTTTGTCCATTCCTAACTATCCATATGCTCCATATCATGCACACAGATAGAATGATGGATTATTGGATTTCGAGTTAGGAGCTTCCTTAAACCATATCATCAACTAGTACCATTCTATCTAACTATGTCAATCTTTCCAAAATATACTAAACTAGACTTGAGTAATACTCTACATCTACATAATGTATTGCCCCCCACATTTCTTCCTTAGCCAACTCGGATAACCCTTTCTTCCTTGTCCAATTTGTAACCTCCATTCTTTCTTTCTCATCCATATTTTTTTTCTTCTTTTTCTTACCGACCTTATGACCACCGTCATTATTTCTACTATATTGTGTAACTAGATATCAAGATGGGTATGTTATTTGCCATATTTTCATCTTACGGTCGTCACCAACAATGGAACTCAAATTCATTTCCACTTGAAAGGTGACAATAACTCATCACTGTTATTGCAGGTGAGGATTATAGATGATAGAACTCGTAAATCAAAATCTAATTACAAATCACAGTTTGGCAAGGAGCATTGCCAATTACCACTCTTTTTGTTCTTTTCTTGATGCATGATTTGGGCAGGGACGGATCCAGAAAGAAATTTTAGCGGGGGCTTACTCAAAAAAAATTTTGCGATTAAATAAATGTGTGAAACCCCATAGTTTTATATAAATACATTTATCGTATATGATTTCTTAAAACTTTAAATTTTATTTTTCTGTTATACTAGTTTTGGTTTGGTGCTTGATTTAGAAACGATTTTTACCTCGACTTACTAATGGATTAAAATAATAATAATAATAATAATAATAATAATATATTTATGGTGTAGGATTATCAAGTTAAAAGTAGGTGTTAATTATTAGTTATCTAGTTCTAAGTCAATACTAAACAATTTTATTTGGCAACGTAAACGTTTAAGGTTTAGGGACTATATTGTATAGAGTTATTGAAAATTAGTGGATTTTATTTGATTCCTTTTAAACTTTAAGGACAATAAGACAATTTAAGGAAAACTTAAAAAAAATGAGAGAAATGCAGGATAATCACTGCCAAGCTTGTTAGACAACTTTCACCGCCTCCTCTTATTAATTTACAGCTTTAGTTAGAATTGAAAGAAAAAAAAACAGGGGAAAGGAAAGACGGTTAAACAGGTGAGTAAAGATTTTATGTTGAAGTTTTCTTTAAGCTAAAATCACCTTGTATGGCTTGGTTTTAATTATCAAATTGCGACTCACAAAATTCCTTTCTTTTGAGTTTTGATCAACGAATTTGTGAATAGATCATGGATTTTTCTTAATTTGGGTTCTTATTCATCTAATCAAATAAATAAGTTCATTTCATATAAATAAATTGATTTATGCCGCTTCTATGCCGGAAATCAATTAAGGAAAAGGGGTTCAAAATTTGGAAAGCCTTTGAAGTTGTCTATGGCAGGTTCAATGAAAGTAACATCAATATAAATTATTATGTGGAGTTTTATAAAATTCTTGAAACCTATAGATTGTTCTTTTTGGCTTTAACATATCTATATATTTCAATGGAGAAACATGTAATATTTTCCATGGTTTGGGCTAAATTCTTAAAGGTTTCCAATTTCTCTTCTTTTGTATAGTATTTGAGTTGTGTGAAGTTTTCAAAAAAAAAAAAAGAGGAAAGAAACCGTTGGTGAAAGCTTCTGGACAAATACTTGGGATTGAGCATAATTGTGAAACTAATCTTTGATGTTGATAAAAAGACAAAACTGCAGCTTCTTGTGGAAACAAAAAATTGATTGATCGATGTTTGTTTTTAAAATATCAAAACTGCAGCTTCTTGGTGAAAAAATGATGAATTGGTGTTTTCGTTTTTTTTATTAAGTGATTCTCAAGGATTCAAGTGATGATCAGTTGGTGTAATTGTCTTTGTCTTTTGCACTAAATTTGTATACCAAGGAGCTGTGCAATAGGTTAGTCTTTTGTTACTTTCATCAATTTTGGCAAAACTGTGAATCATATAAAACGGTGATATAACTTGAATTTATGTGAAGATTTAGTTGTGACATTCCTTGAGTCGAATTTTCAAGAAGTTTGGGAGCATATCTCTTGCTATGTGCAAGAACATAAATAGACGTGTTGGAAAAAAAAACACATGATACATATGTCTCTTAAACAAAGTCCCATGTTAAAGTGATTGTTCTACTTGAATTATGCATAAAATACTAGTTGTGCATTGTATTTGAATATTGGGGGCCCTAGTAGGTGTTGTTTTGGAAAATAATCGAGACGGCATTGGGCCGACGATTACGCCAAAACTACACCGGTGAGCCCCGTCACAAGATTAAGGAGATTTTAGTCTTGTTCGACGGGAGTCAGAGTGGCAAATCCGAATGCCATGTTAGGCCTGCGGGGCCGTAGTGGTCACTGACCCAAGGAAGGATAAGGTAGCTTCACAAGTTGTGCACGTGTCACAACAAATTTTTGGGGAGATAAGGTTGGTAAAGGTCGGTAGAACCGATCGACAGGTATACATATTTGTGCAAATGACATGTGACATCGATATGTGAAAATGATATGTGTTATGTGCGGTAACCTGTTGTGAAATGTGATTATTTGGGTTTGAAAAAAAAAAGAAATGTACTTATGGAAATGGTACTTGTTTTTAAAATTTCATTTTTCTCAAAATTGTTCTCTGCCCCCTCATTGGGCTATTTTGAGCTCACCCCCTTTTATAAATGAATTTTTCAGAGCAATTCGGGACGGACTAGGAGCTGGTTTGGATTTGAAGATTAGCGGCACTTTGTGCGTTAGGAAATAAGAAGGTTAAGGTATAAAAAGTTGTTGAATTAGTCTTTTGACATGTTAGACTACTTGAATATTTAGAAGTGTTTTCCTTTTGGAATGTAATATATATAAGACCTGGATAATTTGTGGTTTGCCAGATTATGATTACTGTTGTTGATCTTAAGTTTTAGGACATTGAATATCGTGATTTTCTTTTGGGATGTAATAAACAAGACACTGTTGATTTATTGTGATATATATATAGGTTGAGTTGTGATTATGCATATCTGGAAATATTATTATTTGTATTGAGCCCAGACGTGAGTCGGACGTAATCTAACGCTTCCGTCAAGATACCGTAAAAGAATAAGGCGGGGCGTTACAAGTGGTATCAGAGCATTAATGTATATAAAGCCAGAAAGGATTCTTGGACCCTATGTGAATGGAAATTTTGGAAATTAGATAAATTCGCAAGTGTGATTATATATATGTTTGTGATAATATGAAGTTTTTGATATAGGACATGGTTGAAGAAGGAGGAAGAGTGATACGATACAAACATAACTGTTGTGTACCGTATCAAAAGTTTGATCCAAAAGCTCCTACAGGACCTAGGCCAAAATGCGTTTGTAGAAGATCATACCCAGATTATGTTATGGAGTATGTGGCTAAGGAAAGGGATGAGCTCCTTTGAGACAATAAACGACTCGAACGTGGAAATGAACAATTAGAAAGAGAAAAGCAGCAGATCCTGCGTGATAAGGAGCAAAATCCAATGGACCCAACAAATTTGGAAGGAAAAGTTAGAGAACAGGAGAAGTTAATTGAAAAACTTAGAAAGGAACTCCAAGAACAGTCTGTACGTTCATATCAGGAGTTTAATGAGCGTCTGGGTTGGCAGAATCAATATGAAAAAATGAGGAGGATTCAAAAGGTTGGATTTGCAAAGATCTACCATCAATATGTGGCTATAGGAGACACTATGTGGAGTGTGGCACGCCTGAGAAGAGGGGACCTCCTCAAGATGGACAATCAGTGAATCAACCCGAGGCAGGCATTGGCTTGGATGACCTTAGTGATGGGGGAAATAAGAAAATCAGGATTGAGATCGTTCAAGAAGAGTCAAAGCATGACTCGACTTAGTAGCAAAGATGGAAAGTTAATACCTTTTGTGGTAGCTGTGAATAACACTTTTGGGGATGACTATGTATATTCTCGATGTAAATAGGGTTTGTAGTCGTTGACTAAACTAGGAATGTTTTATAACTATGCTACTTTTGTTAACTTAAATGACTTGGTAGGTAGACTAAGCCAGTGTCGTGTAGTATATAGTCTGACGCTTGAAATGTTTTGACTGTTAAAAGTATGAAACTAATCATTTTGTGTACATTTTGAGTTTTAATTATGTGAATTATCAGCATGTTCATTTTCTTTACGTAGATGGTAAATTACCAAGAATCAACAAACGTGAATAGGGAAGAGGGTGAAACTTCTCGGACAAGTACCGTTGAAGATAACCCGTTATTAACTCAGTTGGTAAAAGCAGTAACTCGAATGTTTGAGGTTCTTACCGATAAATCCAAGTCAAATGCAGTATCTGGAGAAGATAGTGCGTTGGAACGATTTATGAAATTCAAGCCCACTGAATTTCATGGGGAAATTGACGGGGATAAGGCCGAGTTATGGTTAGAACATATGGAAGATATCTTCTCCACTTTGAATTATGAGGATGAGAGGAAAGTGGCATTTGCTACTTTCCAACTGAGAGCGGCTGCACGTGATTGGTGGAAGACTATCCAAGAAAAATGGCGAGTTCTTCACACCGCTAAGACATGGGGAAATTTTTTAGAAGAGTTTAACATTAAGTTCTTCCCAAATGCAAGTAGAAAAAAACGTGAGGAAGAATTTATCAACCTTAAACAAAGAGAGTTGACTGTGATGCAGTATGAGGCTAAGTTTAATCGTCTCTCTAAGTTTGCTTATCGGTTGGTGGATAGTGAGGAGAGAAAAGTACGTCGGTTTATCCAAGGGTTACGTTATGAGATACAAGATGAAATGATAACAGTAAAATCGACGACTATTGCTGAAGCTTTAGATTACGTTGTTCGCATTGAAAATGCCAAAATGAGGAAAAGAGAGCGTGAAGGTCAGTGGGGTAGGAACCAAAACCCTTCAAACTGGCGAAGGAATACCCAAGGGTTTAATAGAGGTGGAAGTTCAACTATAAGGCCACAACCCCCACAAGTTCGTCAATTCTCGCCATCACAAAATCGTAGAACATGTGCCTTTTGTGGTCGTGGGAATCATGATGAGAGTAAATGTTGGATGAAACAAAATAGATGTTTACGTTGTGGGAGTGCTGAGCATTTTGCAAAAGACTGTCCAACCGTACGAAACCCACAAAGAAATGTGGGCTTCCAGAATGCGACACGGGGAGCAAGTAAGAAGATGGAGAAAAAACCAAAGGTGCAGGCTCGGGTCTTTGCTAAAGGCCAAGAGGTGATTCCCGATGGAGCAAATGTCGTGGAAGGTACGTTCAACATCAATAATCATAATGTTAAGGCTCTTATTGACCCAGGGTCAACGCAATCATTCGTTGCATCTGATTTTACTTCCTACTTGGAATTATCATGTGAGGAGTTACCATACCTCGTAGAGGTTTATACACCTATGGGGGGTAAATTGATAACTGACACGATTTATAAATCGTGTGAAATAGGAGTACGTGGTAATGGAATGAATGCAGATTTAATTTGTGCACCAATCCAAGGATATGATGTTATTTTAGGGATGGATTGGTTATCCCAACATCATGCACAACTAGATTGTCGGGGTAAGGTAGTAAAATTTTGCAAACCAGGACGACCAGTGATAAAGCTTATTGGGGAACAGGGTAAATTTGCGAAAATTCTAATTTCTGGGGTAAGGGCAAGAAAATTGTTACGTAATGGAGGAATTGGATACTTAGCTTACCTAGCTGCCAGATCTCTAGAGAAACCAAAGCTAGAGGAAATTCCAGTAATCCATGATTACCCTGATGTCTTTCCAAGTAAATTAGAGTCATTACCTCCAGAAAGAGAAATAGAATTCGTCATTGAGCTGATACCGGGGACAACCCCAATTTCAAGAACTCCTTATAGAATGGCACCGTTGGAGTTACAAGAGCTCAAAATACAATTACAAAAACTAATTGAGTTAGGCTTTATACGCCCGAGTACTTCACCATGGGGAGCACCAGTGTTGTTCGTGAAAAAGAAAGATGGATCTTTGAGATTGTGCATTGATTATCGAGGTTTAAATGACGTCACCATTAAGAATAAATATCTTTTGCCTTTGATTGATGAATTGTTTGATCAATTAGAGGGAGCTAAGGTATACTCAAAATTTGATCTCCGGCAAGGATATTACCAATTGAGAATTAAGAATGAAGACATATTCAAGACGGCTTTCAATACTCGATATGGACATTACAAATTTGTTGTGATGCCTTTTGGACTTACAAATGCACCGGCAGCTTTTATGGATCTTATGCATCGAGTATTCCAACCATATTTGGATAAATTTGTTGTGATCTTCATAGATGACATTTTGGTGTATTCTCGAAGTGAGCAAGAACATGAGGAGCATCTTAAATTAGTTTTGGAAGTATTGAGAAAACACCGACTCTATGCCAAATTGGAAAAATGTGAGTTTTGGTTAAATCAGGTTTCATTCTTAGGACATATCATATCGGGAGAAGGAATCTCTGTGGATCCAGCTAAGGTGGAGGCAGTAATGAACTGGAAGCGACCGGAAGCACCAACTGAAATTCGAAGTTTTCTTGGACTTGCGGGTTACTATAGGAGATTTATTGAGGATTTTTCTCGCATAGCTGAACCCTTAACACAGTTAACCCAGAAGGGTAAGAATTTTGTGTGGAACGAGAAATATGAGGGCAGTTTTCAAGAACTCAAGAATAGTTTGACAAGTGCACCAATCTTAACTTTACCAGATGGAACAGAAAATTTTGTGGTGTATACTGATGCATCGAAAGAAGGGCTTGGGTGTGTTGATAAGTTGGTTTTATACCAACTATTTTGTTTTAAAATCCTTGGCTTTTGTCTTGTATTTGGTGTTAATGTGTGGTGTTCTATGTGTTTCATGCATATTTGTGATTTGCAAGTTGATAATGTGAAATGGAACAAAAAGAGAGAAAAATAATGGGAAATCAAGTAGTGTATGTCTAGATTGGAAATGAAAGAATTAAAAGGGTGAAATTCGGATGAACTAGGGTTTTGGGCAGATTGTTGGTGCAACTTGTTTTGAGTATAACTCTTTCAACTCTTGTCCGAATGAGGAGATCTTGCATGCTCTGGAAAGCCCTTTGGGTGTGCATTTCTTGTGTTTTAACTATTTTCCAATTCTGTGCGCATGTATGAGAAACGGGAGCTTCTTTATAATTGCTACTTTCAGGATTTCCGTGATTGGGTTCAATGCCACAGTTTGGTAAAATGTAAATATCTTGAGTTTCGGGTACCCAATGATGCTGATTCTTGAACCCATGGAAAGCCAAGAGGGAGATCTAGAACTCTTAAGTTCACCACCAAGGCTGATTCAGAGGCTAAGACACATTTATTTGGCATAGAAGTAGAGCTTAGCGCTGGAATGAACACTTAGTCACACATGGCCTTGCATTGCATCACTTGGCATACCATTCGTGCACACGGTCACCTGGCACATCAGCTTTGGCACGAGCATGCTCACTTAAACACCATTTGCACACCTTGCCAAGTACTTTGCCAAGCACTTCGCCACACACCGTGCCGAGCACTTAGCCACACCTTGCCACACATATGCACTCACTTTGCCACAACCTTTCACCAACCTTGCCACACTCACATTGGCAACTCCAACGGCAGCTAGTGCGACACCTTGCCAACACCTTGTTGACTTTGCCACGCACTTGGCAACACCTTGCCAAGCCTTGCCAAGTCTTGCCAACATACCTTGCTACGCACATTGCCGCACACATACACTTACCTTGCCACAAGATCAACACATAACTCATCACATTTGGCACGTTTTCATTGACATTTACTTGTACACCACTGAGTTTAGTCATGAACACTACTTAAGCATTCACAACACACAAACCACTGGCACCTTGGCACAACATTTGCACATTCTTGGCACGTCACTTATGTATTCTTGCCATAACCTTTCCACACTGTGCCAACACCTTGCCGACCTTGCCGCACACGTGCACTTACCTTGCCAAGCATTCAACACACAACCTTGGCACACCATTTGCACACTTTGGCACGACACTTGCACATTCTTGGCACGCCACTCATACACCTTGGCTCACCATCATGCACAACATGGCATACGATTGGCACGAACTCATTGCATGTTATAGCAACAGCCACACACCTTGCACTCATTCTGCCTTAGACTCACAACACACATCTTGGGCACCACCATCACCTCACAACTCATGGCACGAGCTACTACTTCACACTCATTTCACTTGTTTTCATACTACCAAGCTAGGACATGAACATCACTTAAGCATCCACCACACACAAACCATTTGCACACTTTTGGCACAGCACATGCACACTTTGGCACACCACTCGTACACTCTTGGCACAACACTTGTTCACAATACACCATGGGTACAATCAAGGCAAACAACTCGGCTTAGGAAAGAACCAAGGGGTGGCCAAGCACAAGTTTCTCCACGAGATCTCGTGGACAAACAAAAGCATGCTCAAATTACTCCACGAGATCTCGTGGAAGAAAAAAAATGAAGAAAATTTTGCCCACGAGATCTCGTGGACAAAAAAATGGTGAAAAAATTTACTCCACGAGATCTCGTGGAGTAAGTTGTGTAGCTGCATGCCAAAATTTTGGCTAAGTGTTGAGATCTTGTGTTGTGTGCGCAGGGTCGGATAAGGCGTGCTCTCTTCTAGCACAAAAGCGCTGGATTTGGCTTGGAGGTGTGCAGGATGTTCAAAGGCGCGAAGAGGCCACGAAGTAAAGGCGTGGAGGTAGCGGACCAACAAGGGACTTGAGCAGCGGCATGAAGGCTTGGGTGTCTCTGGCTAGAAGGCGTGAAGAAGCCGATGAAGACGCAAGCTCGTTGGCTTGAAGGCGCGAAATGGCTGAGAGAGGCGTGGAGCTTCCAGGCTTGAAAGCGTGTGATCAGGGCTGGACATTTGTTGAACTTTGTTCTAGCACGTTTGGCATTTTTTTTGTAATGCTTAGTCATTTTACGTTTACGTACTATTTACGTCTCTTGTAACCTCTATATAAAGAGGGTTTGGGGACATTTTTGGGGGATTGATTTTTACATTGGAGATTTTGGAACTAGATTTTGAAAAAAAGTGGGAATTCTCATTTTCTCTCTCTAGATCTATTTTCTCTCACTAAATATTTCTTCTCCGATCTCAATTCCGATTGTGAATTTGGACTGGATTGATCTTTCGTATTCTCAATTGACAAAGGAATCGACAATTCTCTCGATTAAATCGGTAAATTCTTCCAATTAAATGAGAATGAGTTTATACAATGTGCAATTTGTTTGATTTTGAGATGAGAAAAATGATTCCTGGCTATGTATATGATATCTTAGGATTCTAGATGGATGAATACGTGAATTAGTAGATTATATGCTATGCAATTGATCTAATTGTTGAATGTTAAAATCACATCGGAATTAATCATAGAAATCTGTGGAATTTCATATTTCTTAGCTATTTTTGAATGGATCAAGCTTCAATTGTGGTCGACATGCTAAATTGAGGAGTGATTCCCCAATGTTAGTGGAGAAATTTGAAGTGAGAACTAAATTGTGATTGCTTAGTCTTCACACTTGCTCTATTTGATCATTTCAATTCTGAGACTCAGGCCTCGCCATAGGAAGTTTTGAAGAATCAAAACAGTAGGAAAAGTGATGAAAAAGCTCTCGATGTTAACAACGAAGACATCTAAATCCTAGGTTGGGCCTCGCCATAGGAGTACTTAGGATTTCGGAGGTTAGAGAAGTTAGCTGAGAGAGTTGAGACATTGCGGAGCTTATTCCACCATTCTCGGGCCTCGCCATGGGAGAGGATGGTGATAGGGGGTACAGGAGGTGGTGTGGTCGCCATGCTAACCACAGCTTGAACTTCTAGGCAAATTAGGTCTTCAATGTGTTTAATTGCTTATTGATTGCATAGCATAGATTTACTAAGCCTGTGTTCATCCAATACAAGAATCCAGAGATATCTGTTTCATCCTTGTTTTGTTGCTACCTTTTGGTATCTCTGTTCTCGTTCTTTTTGTGTTGAAATTACACTCAATCTAGTAATTAGATTCCTGTGACAAGACTTTTAGAACAATTTGCCTCATATTCTTGACCTAAATCTTTCCCTGAGGATACGATTCCTACTTACGCTTACTACATTAGTGTTTAGGGTAATGTGATGAGGTGCGAAACTCGCTACCTATGGTGTGTTAATGCAAAGGGGGTTAAGGTGATCGCTATGCCTCTAGGGAAGTTGAACCTTATGGCAAAATTCCCTACCCCACGATTGGAATTGCTTCCATTGTCTTTTGCTTGAAGAAATGGAAGACATTACTTGTAATGGAGCTAAATTTGAGGTCTTTACAGATCATAAAAGTTTAAAATATCTGTTTTCCCAAAAAGACCTAAATTTGAGGCAACGAAGATGGATAGAGTTATTAGAAGACTATGATTTTTCCATTAATTACCATCCTGGAAAGGCCAATGTGGTTGCCGATGCTTTAAGTAGGAAAGCTCACCTGGCACAGATATGTTTGAACATAAAACAAAATAGATTCATGGTGGCGAATATCCAGATCTATCCAAAAATAATTTTGGAAATCAAAGAGGCTCAATAGCTGGATACTGAGCTTCAGAGTTTAGTTCCAAAAGTCCAGGAGGGTAAACTGCCAAACTTCACTATTGGAAGTGACCAAATAGTGGGCTTTCAAGGACGGTTATGTGTGCCTAATATAGGGAATTTAAAGAGTACAATTTTGGAAGAAGCTCATCGCTCAAAGTACTCAATTCATCCAGGAAGCACTAAGATGTATCGGGATCTTAAACAAAAATTTTGGTGGAATGGAATGAAGCGTGATATAGCATTATTTGTGGCAAAATGTCTTACCTGCCAGTAAGTAAAAGTGAAACACCAACGACCATCAGGGTTGTTACAACCATTACCTATACCAGAATGGAAATGGGAACATGTTACAATGGATTTTGTAACCGCATTACCTCGAACACCACAAAATCATAATGCAGTATGGGTTATTGTGGATCGCCTTACTAAGACCGCCCATTTTCTACCAGTGAACACAAAATACTCCTTGGAAAAGTTAGCACGATTGTATTTAGAGGAAATAGTGTGCCTCCATAGAGTACCAGTGAGCATAGTTTCTGATCGTGATCCTCGATTTACATCCCGCATGTGGCCACATGTTCAAGAAGCTTTAGGTACTAAGTTAAAATTTAGTACCACAGCCCATCCCGAAACAGATGGTCAATCTGAGAAGACCATTCAAATTTTAGAGGATATGCTCCGTGCATGTGCATTAGATTTTGGAGGAAGTTGGGATCATTACGTAAAGTTGGCAGAGTTTGCTTACAACAATAGCTATCAAACTACGATAGGAATGGCCCCATATGAAGCTTTATACGGCCGAAAATGTCGATCCCCAATATGTTGGAATGAAGTTGGAGAGATGAAATTGGCAAATGCTAAGGATGTACCGGTCATAGATGAAACAATTGACCAGGTACAATTAATTCGGAAAAGAATGCAAGCCGCTCAAAGCCGCCAGAAAAGTTATGCTGATCTTCGTAGAAAGGATTTGGAGTTTCAAATAGGCGAGAGGGTATTTTTACGAGTGGCACCAAAAAGAGGGATAATCAAACATGGGAAATGAGCAAAATTAAGTCCACGATATGTTGGTCCCTTTGAGATCACTGAAAGAATAGGACAAGTTGCGTATCGTTTGGCATTACCACCACAACTTGGAGGAGTGCATGATGTGTTCCACGTCTCCTTGTTGCGTAAATATATGTCAGACACAACTCAAGTCATAGACTCAACTAGTTTACCATTACAAGCTGATTTGTCTTATGAAGAAGGACCAATAAAGATCGTGGATAGAAAGCTCAAACATCTTCGAACTAAGCAAATTCCACTCGTCAAAGTCATTTGGAGAAATCATGGTGTGGAAGAAGCTACCTGGGAAACCGAGGAAAACATGCAAAAACAACACCCCGACCTCTTTTTAATAAACGGTAAGAATTTCGAGGATGAAATTCCTTTAAGGGGGAAGGGTGTGAAACCCCATAGTTTTATATAAATACATTTATCGTATATGATTGCTTAAAACATTAAATTTTATTTTTCTGTTATACTAGTTTTGGTTTGTTGCTTGATTTAGAAACGATTTTTACCTCGACTTACTAATGGATTAAAATAATAATAATAATAATAATAATAATATATTTATGGTGTAGGATTATCAAGTTAAAAGTAGGTGTTAATTATTAGTTATCTAGTTCTAAGTCAATACTAAACAATTTTATTTGGCAACGTAAACGTTTAAGGTTTAGGGACTATATTGTATAGAGTTATTGAAAATTAGTGGATTTTATTTTATTCCTTTTAAACTTTAAGGACAATAAGACAATTTAAGGAAAACTTAAAAAAAAAAAAGAGAAATGCAGGATAATCACTGCCAAGCTTGTTAGACAACTTTCACCGCCTCCTTTTATTAATTTATAGCTTTAGTTAGAATTGAAAGAAAAAAAAACAGGGGAAAGGAAAGACGGTTAAACAGGTGAGTAAAGATTTTATGTTGAAGTTTTCTTTAAGCTAAAATCACCTTGTATGGCTTGGTTTTAATTATCAAATTGTGACTCACAAAATTCCTTTCTTTTGAGTTTTGATCAACGAATTTGTGAATAGATCATGGATTTTTCTTAATTTGGGTTCTTAATCATCTAATCAAATAAATAAGTCCATTTCATATAAATAAATTGATTTATGCCGCTTCTATGCCGGAAATCAATTAAGGAAAAGGGGTTCAAAATTTGGAAAGCCTTTGAAGTTGTCTATGGCAGGTTCAATGAAAGTAATATCAATATAAATTATTATGTGGAGTTTTATAAAATTCTTGAAACCTATAGATTGTTCCTTTTGGCTTTAACATATCTATATATTTCAATGGAGAAACATGTAATATTTTCCATGGTTTGGGCTAAATTCATAAAGGTTTCCAATTTCTCTTCTTTTGTACAGTATTTGAGTTGTGTGAAGTTTTCAAAAAAAAAAAAAGAGGAAAGAAACTGTTGGTGAAAGCTTCTGGACAAATACTTGGGATTGAGCATAATTGTGAAACTAATCTTTGATGTTGATAAAAAGACAAAACTGCAGCTTCTTGTGGAAACAAAAAAATTATTGATCGATGTTTGTTTTTAAAAGATCAAAACTGCATCTTCTTGGTGAAAAAATGATGAATTGGTGTTTTCGTTTTTTTTTTATTAAGTGATTCTCAAGGATTCAAGTGATGATCAGTTGGTGTAATTGTCTTTGTCTTTTGCACTAAATTTGTATACCAAGGAGCTGTGCAATAGGTTAGTCTTTTGTTACTTTCATCAATTTTGGCAAAACTGTGAATCATATAAAACGGTGATATAACTTGAATTTATGTGAAGATTTAGTTGTGACATTCCTTGAGTCGAATTTTCAAGAAGTTTGGGAGCATATCTCTTGCTATGTGCATGAACATAAATAGACGTGTTGGAAAAAAAAACACACAATACATATGTCTCTTAAACAAAGTCCCATGTTAAAGTGATTGTTCTACTTGAATTATGCATAAAATACTAGTTGTGCATTGTATTTGAATATTGGGGGCCCTAGTAGGTGTTGTTTTGGAAAATAATCGAGACGGCATTGGGCCGACGATTACGCCAAAACTACACCGATGAGCCCCGTCACAAGATTAAGGAGATTTTAGTCTTGTTCGACGGGAGTCGGAGTGGCAAATCCGGATGCCATGTTAGGCCTGCGGGGCCGTAGTGGTCACTGACCACAAGGAAGGATAAGGTAGCTTCACAAGTTGTGCACGTGTCACAACAAATTTTTGGAGAGATAAGGTTGGTAAAGGTCGGTAGAACCGATCGACAGGTATACATATTTGTGCAAATGACATGTGACATCGATATGTGAAAATGATATGTGTTATGTGCGGTAACCTGTTGTGAAATGTGATTATTTGGGTTTGAAAAAAAAAAGAAATGTACTTATGGAAACGGTACTTGTCTTTAAAATTTCATTTTTCTCAAAATTGTTCTCTGCCCCCTCATTGGGCTATTTTGAGCTCACCCCCTTTTATAAATGAATTTTTCAGAGCAGTTCGGGACGGACTAGGAGCTGGTTTGGATTTGAAGATTAGCGGCGCTTGTGCGTTAGGAAATAAGAAGGTTAAGGTATAAAAAGTTGTTGAATTAGTCTTTTGATATGTTAGACTACTTGAATATTTAGAAGTGTTTTCCTTTTGGAATGTAATATATATAAGACCTAGATAATTTGTGGTTTGCCAGATTATGATTACTGTTGTTGATCTTAAGTTTTAGGACATTGAATATCGTGATTTTCTTTTGGGATGTTGATAGGCGTGAAAGATTAAACTTTAATTCCTCGGCGCCAATTTGATAGAGGTTTTGGAGCTAGGGTTAAAAGCTAAGGCTTAATCGAATCAAATAAATTTATAACCCTAATCCTCACGACATTTAAGGTGTATCAAGACACCGACGTTTGTGTAGCAAAGAGGAAGTAGGGGTCGAACCCACAGGGAGGGGATGAGTTTATGGAATTAGTGTGAACGTGTGTGTAGTAGTGAAGGTTACAAACAAGAAAAGAAACTTAAACTACCAACTAGAATAAAGAACAAATAAGGAAATAAATGCATCAAGGACAAGGAATCATGCAATGAAGTGTACCCTTGGAGTATTGGTTTTCCTTAACGATAGTGTTTTATGTGGTTTACAAGAATGGGTTAACGAACTAAGAGTGTGACAACATTAATCGAGTTCCACTTTTATGGCGGAAGCTAGAACCTAACCACGTTGACACCTATGGGAAATTAACTTCATAGCTAATCCCCCCTTTATGGCGGAGGCAAGGATTTGCCATTATGGGTCAACCAAGATCCCTATATTCCTCCCAAGCTCACCTCCCTCTAATTCGGCTCCTCCTTTATGGCAAAGGCAAGAGCCAAACCTAGTCACTCTTTCGAATGTCACTCCCTAATCTATTCCTTCCTTTATGGCGGAGGCAAGTCTAAATTAGTTCATGCTACCCGAATTCACCAACCCTAACATCGATATCTCAATGTCCTAACCAATCCCCCCTTTATGGCGGAGGCAAGAAAAGGCTAGAACACCACCACTAATCTACTATCCACATACTAATCTACCCTAGGCATTACTAGTATGGAATGTTAGATTAGCTTTTATTTCTTAATTCTTTATTACCCACAACATAAATCCACATAAAAACACAACAATTCAACAATCAATAACCAATCTCCAAGGGCACTAGCAATTTAGCACATCAAAGCTACTAAGAACATCACAATAATGAATTAAAGCAATGGAATTAAACAAAGAAATACAAAGAGTAGTACTCCCCTTTGATGTTCCAAGCCAAAGCTCCAAGCTTCCTCAATCAAAACAAGTCCTTAGAGCCAATGACTTTACATGAAATCCCTCTCCTCTTGATGCTATTTACACTAAGAACACACACTAGTTGTGTGTTCTTGTGGAGTTCCTAGGGAGGGAAGCTTACAAAACAACTAATCTAACCTAAAAACTAACTACAAAAACTAACAAGAATTGGCTTCCTTCTTGGTCTCTTCTTCTTCTCCCTCTTCTCCCCCCTTTTCCTTGGCTGCAGCATTTCATCATATATGGGATGGATTATGGCTGAAAAAGTGTGTGCCAGACGTCCCCAAAATGCCCTTGAAGTCTTCTCAAAATGGAGGACAAAACAGTCAACATTCAGCCCTATGCGACCACCAGCGGCGCGCCGCAGCTCTCGGGCGTGCCGCACAGAACTCTCTCCGGCCCGCCGGAGAGGTCTGGAAGTTTTGGAAATTTAATTCACCAATTTTCGGCGCGCCGGAGAAGTTCTCTTCGGCGCGCCGTTCGTTTGTGAGCCAGTTTTCTCTATGATCCAGAATGAATTTGGAAAAACCCAAAACATGAAAGTTGTAGCTCTTCCTCTTATCTTTCCAATGGCACCTGAATCATTCCATTTGGATGTAAATTGAGTGAGATATGATCAAAATACTAAACCTTGGCAGATTTCTTCAGCATTTGTTCACATTCGCCTCAGCTCTCTGAAATGCGCTCTTTTCATCGTTCTTTTGCTCCGTTGCTCCTCTCACGCCATAATGTCCTACAAATACATTAAAAACACGTAAAAACGACATAAAGCACGTTACAAGGACGTTCAATAGTTAAGTAAAACGAATTCAAGAAGGTGAAAAATATCACCTTATCAGATGTAATAAACAAGACACTGTTGATTTATTGTGATATATATATAGGTTGAGTTGTGATTATGCATATCTGGAAATATTATTATTTGTATTGAGCCCAGACGTGAGTCGGACGTAATCTAACGCTTCCGTCAAGATACCGTTAAAGGATAAGGCGGGGCGTTACAAAATGTGTTTAACAATTAAACTTCTAAAAACAATAATAAAAATGATAAAAATGTATAAATACACATAATTGCACTATTGGTTGACACTTGATGAACTAGCTTTCGTCATGTGACGAAGAGGAGGCAATTGTATTCTACGTGTCTGCATCTGTGGAGCAGTGGAGGTGGAGCTGTGGAGGTTTTTGAAAATGAAGAAAATCACAAAATTCTTGTTAATACTTTTGATGCTTTGGAGCCTGAGAGTTTGAGATCAATTCAGATATTAAATCTCGTGGGTCGTGGCTGACTGGCTGTTGGGCTTTGATTCATTTGAAGTTTTTTTTTTTTTTTGGCTAACTGGCTGTTGGGCTTTGATTTATTTGAAGTTTTTTTTTTTTTTTTTTTGGCTGACTGGCTGTTGGGCTTTGATTCATTTGAAGTTTTTTTTTTTTCAAAATCACTTAACAAAACGACGTCGTTTTGTTAAGTGATTTTGCAAAAAAAAACTTCAAATAAGAAATAAACTAAAAGCATCATCGTCTTCCATTCTTTTATATTTCAGCGGGATATTTCAGCAGGAGCTGAGCACCACAATCAGGGCGGCGAGCATACCTCTCAATTTTTTCCGACGATCATGGCGGGGGCTTCAGCCTCCTCCAGCCCCCGACTGGATCCGTCCCTGGATTTGGGAGATGTATAGCTTGGACATCTTGTTGTGTTAATTTTTTTTATTCATGAGATGTGTATTAACTAAATGAAAGGTTTATTTGGAAGCTACCAACAAGTGCAATCAAGCAAGATTTCTTTTTGTTTGCTCAAGGTTTCAAAAAAACCTACCCACAACAAAAATCAACAAACCCACTTTATTATTTATCTCCTCTAAAATTGAAACTTATTTGTGAAAATCTACTACATTTTTTTTAGCAAGTGCGCACTAGTGAGGAGATGGATTGTTGATGGATTTGATTAGACTGGTGGTGGCAGAGAGTAAGTTGGTAGTGGTGGAGAATTGTGGCAAAGAGGTGAGAGGTTATGACGAACCCTATGAGTATTATGGTAAATATGATTTTTTGTTCAGAACTATTACGTCTGAGTAAATTCGTTAGTTTTGCAAAATAATTCAGACCATAAGGAGTAAATTGCATGTTTATAAATCACAAGTAGATAATCAGTTAATTTCATTAACTACAAGGGGGTAATGAGCAATTAACCCTAAAAAACACTATTGCATGCCAAAGAAACAAAGAAAATTAAATAAATATTTTTTAATAGAATAAAAATTCTCCAATGACAATAAAAATGGGTAAATTACCTTAATGGCCACTAAACTATTTGAATGATATAAGTCTAATTACTATTCTTTTTTTTTGTTTCAATTTGGTCACTCATTTATAAATAATTATATATAATAATCATTTTTTACCAGCAAACACATCATATATATATCCCAAAGTTTCAAACTCTAGATTTTGGGGTTTGGAGGGACTTAAATGATCCTTCTATGACCAACCAACCAATAATGGATTGGTTAATGTACTAATGATTATTCTGTTAAATTCAACCATTATTTTTTATTTGTTGCGTTAAGTCAAATATTTCTTTTTTATTAAAATCATGTTTGTAAGTGTAAAACTTATGTACAACTTTGTTAGTTGAATATCAACCATTTTAAATCACAAACCCTATCAATTAAACTCATTTTGACGTATAATATTACCGTAAAAATTTAAAATTTTTGAACTTAACAAAAAATTTTAAAGATGACAACTAAATTTGACGAAATTACTGCTAGTATGATCATCACAATAGTTTAGTAACCGCCAATATATTTATTCAAAAATAAATATAGTAAATATTTCACTCAAATGAAAAAAAATAAAAGTCACACAAAACAACTAAAATTCTTCAAACAAAGATAAAAAAAAAAAGGAATGTGAGAGTAGACAAGAAAATCAAATAAACTAATAACAACATCAAAATGTTTATGAAATTTTTTCCTAAATATATTAATTACAACATATATATGATAAAATACAACAAATCCTCTTTATTTATTATTCTATTTTACATTGATTCATGTGGTTTCAATTGTAACAATTAACTCAATGACTTTGTAATTTAAGATAAAGTAAAAAGTTTCATTAATTATCATCAAATAGTTGAATGAAACGTTAGATTCCATTTTCTTTTAAAAACAAATCTTTATGAAATTTCTTAAAAAGTCTCCAATCGGATCTATTGATTTATTTAATTATTTGATAAGAACTAACGAATATAAAAGATAAAAACTCATAGTAGGATAAAAATAAAAGTATGTTTTAGACATACTAATGGAAATCAAGCTGATGTTAAAGAAATATTTCCTAAATGCTTAAGGATTTCTTTTGTTGATGCTGACCCAACAAGTCTTTTAGAAGTCGAACGTTTACTTTTGACATGCTATTATCAAGTTTCAAAATGTCAATGAGCAAGTGATGCTGTCTCTTTTACATGAGAAAGAAAATTTATTTGATATTGATATGAGTGAAATACGATCGAAATGAATGGGTTTCAACTCTTTCAAACTATTGGATTAGAAATGAACTTGTTAGTTGTTATAATATCAAGTGATGGTAGAAAGGATATAGAAATGAAACTTATCATAAAAGTAGCTTGTGATTACTTACCTAAACTTATATGCATAGAAAAAATTAAAATTATATGGCAACATGTTCGCAAAAAAAGAAACAATTTCAAATCATATATGATATCAAAATTTCTACACTACGAAAGTCATGAAATACACAAAAACTTTGAGATTAATCATGAACATAAAGCATTGAAGGAGAAGAAAGGAAGTAATCAAAGCTTCAATTATGAGAAAAATGAAGAAAACAAATATCACAAATACATAATAACCTCACTAAAAAAAGTCACGAATAGTTTGGACTACAAAGCTTCGTGATCAATTTATTGTTGTTGTAAATCATATTGATCTCAATGATGTTGTTCCAAAAAAAATCTTAGAACTTATGAAAGTCATAGGTCTCACAAGAAAAAAGGTTGATAGCCATCTCTAAAAATATCGCTTGCATCTCCGAAGGAAAAATATAAACATGCAAAATAAATTGATTATAATAATTAGACCTAAATATTCGGACCACTTAATAATTAAGTAAAATCAGAGGGACTTTTTAACAAATTTTTCAAAGTTCCTATTAATACCGAGTTACCGACGAATTTGCGTGTGGGTTTCTCTTTTTTTTTTCATTTTCTAAGGCTCGAGTCAAGAAAGAATTAGAGGAGAATAGAAACCAAATTTCACTCAAGTTTTACTCAATGAAAGGTAAGGAAACTAGCTAAACTATTTATTCTACATTAATTACTTTATTTGGTATTTTATAATTAGTAGACACTTAAAAATTTGTTGGAATAGGAGATGAGTCTTAATCATCTAATTGCAAGAAAACTTATTGACGAGTGTTAGCATTGATTTTATTAAGTATGAAATGTCGGTTGATGATTTTGAATTAAGATATGATGATATTTGGTTGGAGAAAGTTTGTGACTGTTCTATGTTGGTGGATTTTATGGGAAAAGAGTTGGTTCAACATATTTCACATGTAAGGAGTTATCAAATGGATTCCATAAGTGTAGAAAACTATATAAATGAGTTTTAAGAGTTGTAAGAAATCAAACTGTCCATAAATTTAGAATTGTTCCACTAAAATATTTTTGTAATAATTGGTGAGCACCAATAGACTAAGAGTGGTGTCTAAAGATTATTAGACTCTATTTACTTTTTTTTCCATGTTTGTATATTTTATAAGAAAATAAATTAAATAATTGGTGGAACCCTTAGATCAAGTACAGCATTTGCGATTGATTTTAAGTAAGTGGCTTTGGTATTCCTTTATATTTTATATCTATTTGTTAAAACATATTATAGAAAGTTTAACTATTTTGTTAGATTAAATTGGAATGAGCATCGATAGGATATACTTTGTGCCTATAAAATGTATATTGTGGCTTTTGTGAAAGTATTTAATGGAATGGTTTGAATGATTTTTAATTGTTATGAGTTGAAACAATGAAAGGAATGCATAAAAGAATAAATGTTTGCTCAATTATTATGCCACATCCTATATATGTATGTTTTGAAGTTAGGTTTTCTTTTATATTTCCCCATTTTAAGCTTATATGTATGTTTTGAATTAAAATGCTTTCTAATGTTAACTCTCATGTTTTGAAGAAAGTTTTGAGTAAATATTTTATATGTAATGTGTCATTCCAATAGGGGAATATTTAAACTACTTACTGGGCATGGTTTGCTCATTCCACGTTACTTATTACTTTTGCAAATTATAATACTTCATATGTAACTTAGGGGAATGATTGAAACATTGTTGTTATTTCCTTTGGGATTTGTAAAAGTTATTATGGCGAATTCTTATATTTATATAGAAACAAAGTTAAATTGTGTTAGGTTGGTTAATATTGGAGGCTTGAAGCATTCTTGTTCCTTCTTTTAGATGTAATAAAAGATTCTTATTGTATTAACGTTTATAGTTTTGTGGATAAAAGAATTGAAGTGTACTGGACTGTTTTGGGTTGAGAAATATTGGAGTAATGTTTTTCTTGATTTTGGTGTAAATTACTTCAAAGATGTTTGAATACAATGTATGTTGAGATTGAAAATGGAATTTTCTGTTATAAATCATATATAATGTATTGTCTAGTTCTATACTATAAATTGTGGATGATGATGTGTTGTACTAGTAAATATGTTGGTTTGTATAGGAGGTTCTCAAAACTTTGAATTGGAGATTTAGTTATAAATATTATGTAATGTGAGGTGTAATTTATGTATATTTGCTTTTGGGATAATATACTTTGATAACAGGAGATTTCGTATTTTTGGGGACAATCCTTAAAGGTGCGGTCATGTCATGTCCCGATTTTGGGGTGTGACGTTAATAGTTTCCGCTCTTTTTATATCATCTCAAAAATAACTTGAATCCCAATGTTCAATACTCTTTTTTTTTTTTGAGATGGAGATAGAGAAAATGAGCATTATGGGCGCTGGTATTCTTGTGGATCAAGATATAAGTTGTTACATTAATCAAAAACTAGGTTTAGAATCAATTTATAAAGAATGACAAAAATCATGTTGTCATGACATAGCAATTGATCAACCATATTTCTTATAGTGATAATGAAACTCCAACAGAGAGCGAGATAATTTTATAGCGATGCAAAGATTACTACAAAGCTCATTCACAATTGAGATGACAAATAAATTGGGTAGAGACAAAGATTCCCTGAATTCGAATCACATCGATGGTGCTGATTCATATATTTGTGTTTCAGGTCTTTCAACACGAACATCACTCGAAGATGAAATTGAATTTGAACATACCCAACATGCGTCTAGTTTTGTTGTCAATATTAGGGATTTTGAATATAGTTTTTACTCTTAGATAATAACCTACTTTTCTTCTTGAATAACACAATCAATTAGACCTAATAAAAACTAACGAAATGGAATAGTTTATTTTAAGTTAAAAAGTGAAGGAAATTAAATATTCCAATTGAAATTACAAAATAAATAGAAGACAAATTAATAATTCAAGGGAATTTACTATATTTCGCACCATAATATATTCTAAACATTTTATATTGTATTTTAGAATTTAATGTTCTATATGATATAATAGACATGTTAAAACATGACATACATATAACAATTAATTACAATTACTTCCCTTAAGGTTTAGCTATCTTATAGAATAAACATCCGCATTTGTGAATATTGCAGTCAACCATTTTTACTGACTAAACTTATAACAAATACTCTCTTTGCCGTTAGTTGACTAACTTCGTTAGCAAATTTTTGTTGTAAAATTCCTAGCAAATTTTTATTGTAAAATTCCTAAAATATCCTTGATAAGTCTTAACCATAGGAAGGCAAGTATAATTTTTCAAAATTTTAATTTAGAATTTTTTTGTTATTTCACCACTTTTTTTTTATCAATGTTTGGTTAAGGGGGATTAAATTATAATATAGTAAAATATAAGTGTTTTCCGTTATTTGGTTCAACTACGAGGGAGTGGTAAATGTAATTAACCCAAGTATAATCCATTTTTCGACTCCTTTCTTTAAAAAAATGAAAAATAAAAAAATCCCAACATATCCTACCCGAATTTGGATTTGAAACCCGGATAATATTGGTCGGTTGAACATCATTCGAATCAATTATTCTCCCCGTCACCTCACTTCATTACCGCTTCCCTCCGCCACAACCAAAACCTCCCCCAAGACCCCCGGAGCCGCCGGGCGCCGGCGACACAAACCCATCACAATGGCGTCATTTATCTGCTCAATTTTCATTTTCTTTTCCAAATTTTGAACTGATTAAATTCTCTCCGCCATTTTTCGTCGAAAAAATGGCGACTGCTTTATCGCTAAATTTAACTCGGCTTGCCACATGCTTTCCTCTCCGGTCGTCCTTTTCTTCTCGTTCACATTTTTTACTCTTTCCGCGTTCTTATAATTCCCTGCTGAAAAAGCCGAGAAAAGTTTTCGAATTTGAATGCAAATTTGGAAAATTTAGCACTCGTTCTATTTTCTGTAACTCATCCTTTTCCCGCCATTTCTCCATTGTTGCCGCTTTAGGTAACCATAAAGTTCCCAACTATTACCATATGGATATGAATTGGAAGTGGGTTCCTTTTGTTTGTTATTTTGGTAACTTCATCTTATAACGTGGTTAAGGAAATGAAGTTTTTTTTTTTTTTTTTTGGTGTATGTTTGCGTTTGTTTTTGGGTGAAATTGAAATGTAGTTTGGAGTATTTATCTGGGTTTTGATTATTTTTTGTGGGTTGTTTTGATAGATGGAAATAATTATGGTGAAGAGTTGATTGAAAAATATGATGTGATAGTAGTAGGAGGTGGGCATGCAGGCTGTGAAGCTGCCCTTGCATCGGCACGATTAGGTGCGAAAACGCTTCTTCTGACGCTTAATATTGATCGCATAGCATGGCAGGTTAGCAGTTCTAAATGGCAAACCTTTTTGAATTTCTTAGTCAGTTTGGGTTTGTAGTGACATTTGATTTTGTATTGAGTGATGATATGAAGGTTAAGTGTATAGTGTAATTAGCTTACTTAGTCAAATGTGTGTGCAGCCCTGTAATCCAGCTGTGGGTGGACCTGCAAAGTCCCAGCTGGTACATGAAGTTGATGCACTTGGTGGTGAAATTGGAAAAGTAGCTGATAGGTAAATCTTAACCATGACAACTATAGATGTTCATTTCGCTATGGAAGCTTCAAACAGTCTTGCTCATACAGAAATTCTTTACTTATATTAGAGCCAATTTACGAATTCCGTTTGGCATATTGTTCAATTTGCATCTGAGTCATGACTGGTATTGTTGAAAAGGTTTAACTGATATTATAACTCTGGCTAATATTGTACTGGTTTTGTGGTAGTTTTTGAAGTATTGTTGTTATTGTGAAAATAGTCATAGAAGTAGTTACTGCAAAAAACATAATGTAGATGTATTTGTTTTGTCTTTTGACTCTATGCTAAAGAATCCAATTTTTATAAGCATTTCTGAAGAGAAGGATGCTTAGGGGGAAATAATAAATTTATACTTATTTCTTGTAAGGAATAGAAAATTTATATTCTGTTAGTAACTAATCTTTTCTTTATGCTTTACAATTATCGTCTCGGAGAAACGTTCTTTATTCCTTGTTAAAGGGCTTTCAGTTTTGGTAAAAGAGTTAAAATAAAAAGGAAATACATGCGTCATAAGGATGAATTCTGATTCAGAAACCCTTTATGAGGATTATCCTCAATCCAAATGTTAAAATAGAACTAAGTGTGCCATATATGATGGATTTGTTTTTTCAGGAAAAATTCATGGTTATTATTGCAAAACAATAGATCATCACAAACTTCGAAGAAATAAAATGAAATGAAACAGGAGAAAGGGCAGACAAAAAATAACATATGGAAGTAAAACTATTTAAATGTGCTGCAAGTTTTTAAAACCCTTGAAAGTAGTATTCCACACAGAAGCATGATATTTGGGCATCCACTGTCATAAATTAGCAATTTTTAAGATATTGTTCAACTGATGTATGAGTGTGATGATGTTTTTGTTCAAGTAATACTTAAGGTGGATTTCCACCAAAAACTTCAATATTAGTTTGCATCTGAAAGCTTTTGACTGTATTTCTGAAATTTGAATTATAGTAAGCTCTTTCCACCTAATTTTCTGGCTTTCTTGCAATGCTATAGAAATCTCCTGTTTTGAGTTTTAGTATCTTTGTTCGTGGTAGTTTTTTTGGCTGGGAAGGCCATTGTTTCTATGATTACTGATGGCCATTCTCATTTTTTACTGCAGATGTTATTTGCAAAAGCGTGTCCTTAACACCTCAAGAGGACCTGCTGTTAGAGCATTGCGTGCACAGACAGATAAGAGGGAATATGCTTTGGAGATGAAAAAAGTTGTAGAGAGGCAAGTTGGATAATCTAGTCTTAAATTTCCCATCAAGACAAGATTTCACCCCACCCTCAAAGTCATTGGCAAAGAGATGCTTATCCTTCTAATCCTCTAACAGTACACCTATTTCTTTTCAGTACGCCAAACCTTTATGTTAGAGAGGCAATGGTCACAGATATTTTGGTGGGAAAAAATGACAATGTGGAAGGTGTTCGTACATTCTTTGGGATGAACTTCCATGCACCTTCTGTGATTCTCACTACTGGCACTTTTATGAGTGGGAAGATTTGGGTTGGTAGAACTTCTATGCCTGCCGGAAGAGCTGGTGAATCAGCTTCACAGGGTTTAACAGAAAGTTTGCAGCTACTTGGATTTGAAACTGACCGGCTGAAAACTGGTACACCTGCTCGTGTGGACATTCGCACTGTAGATTTCTCTGGACTGGAGGCTCAGCATGGAGACAAAGAGGTTTCTACTTAATCCTATCCGTAGCTTAGGTTGTTTTAGCTCTACTTAACATATTATTTATGTTTGCGCTCAAGTATTTTCCTACAAATTTAAAGACTGTATATTTGCAACTATTTCTTATCTTCACATTCCATAATTGATTGTTCTTTTATTATTGTTAATTTGCTTTGGGGTTTTTGTCTACGCTTCATTAGGCACTTGAGCATGCTAATAGATTGCATACTGGCAGTTAAATCCCAGGGCTTATTAATATTATTGTGGTTATTAAGTTGTATTTTGTTATTCAAAGGAATTATGTGACACTCTAGGTTGTGAGCTCAGTCCAAGTATCTGAACTTGCCAGTGTAGTTACACTTGTATCTAGGCTGTCTAAAGCTCTTTGCATATAACTCGTCCTAAAGCTGATAGAATTACCAGAGAAGCTAGCTTTGGGTGGAAACTTTAATATAATGATCTCATTGCAAACCATTTCATCATTTTAAAGCTATTGATTCCATCTAAAAGAGTTCAACTAGAGAAAATAGGATATAAAATGTGTTGACTTGAGGAAAGAAGACCACATACATAAGCGTTCACAACCTCAAATTTACTGATGGAGTGGGATCCAAAATTAGTGGAGAGTCAAAATCAGAGCTCACTGGAAATCAATGCCATCCTCTCTACTTCCATAGGCTGTTATTAACTTTCAAAGAATTCATGAAAGAACCCACCATAATAGAAAAACGAGAGGGAAAAGGACAAAGGAACTTGAAAAGTAGATAGACTATTTTTCAGATGTTTCTTCTATAGATTGATGTTTTTCTGATTTTTTCCTATTTTTCAGATGTTTCCGAAAGAGCGATAGAAAGTTATGTAAGAATTGTAAGGTAATGCCAGGAGAAAGTCTCACAACTCAACATAGGTTATTAATTTTTTATATAATACTTAATAATAAAAAATCTAAGAAAAAGTCGTACAACATACCTAATATTAAGTGGTGGGATTTAAAAAATAAAACTAAAAGAGAAATTTTAACAAAAACAGTATCACAAACTATTAATTGGAAAGTGGAAGAAGAAGCAAATAACACATGGCAAATTGTAACTAATGAAATGAAAAGAATTGCAAAAAGTGTATTAGGAGAGTCGAAGGGCAGTAAAAGGGATAAAGAATCATGGTGGTGGAATCAACAAATTCGAGGAAAAGTGAAAACAAAAAGGGAAAGTTACGAAACATTATACACTTGTAGAGATGGTGAAAATATTGAAAGATATAAAAATGCCAAGAAAGATGTAAAAAAAGTAATAAATGAGGCGAAGACAAAAGGCTTACGAAGAATTTTATAAAAGATTAGATACTAAGGAAGGAGAAAAGGATATATATATAAAATAGCAAAGATGATTCAAAAGAAAACAAGAGATTTAACACAAATTAGGTGTATAAAAGATGAAAATTAAAAGTTTTAGTTGATGACAAAATAATAAATGATCATTGGAAAAGATACTTCTATAACCTATTTAATGAAAGTAATGGCAATGAAATCACATTAGGTGAATTATTTCAATCGAAGCAAAATAAAAACTTTACATACTACCGCAAAATTCAACTTTTAGAAGTAGAAAAAGCATTAAACAAAATGAAAAACGATAAAGCTGTTAGTCCCAATTACATTCCAATTGAGGCATGGAAGTGTCTTGAAAAAGTTGGGATTACATGGCTTACTAATCTATTTAACGTAATTATGAAAACTAAAAACATGCCTAACCAATGGAGAAAGAGTATTCTGATACCTTTATATAAGAATAAAGGAGACATACAAAACTGTGCAAATCATAGAGGTATTAAATTAATGAGTCATACTATGAAATTATGGGAGAGAATAATAGAAACAAGGTTGAGAAATGAGACTAAGATACTATATAATCAATTCAGTTTTATGCCAGGGAGATCAACAATAGAAGCTATACATTTAATTAGAAGATTATGTGAGCAATATAATGAGATAAAACAAGACTTACATATGGTATTTATTGATCTCGAAAAGGCATATGATAGAGTGAATAGGGATGTAATGTGGAGGGTATTAGAAAAAAGAGGGGTAAGAGTAGCATATATAGGAGTTATAAAAGACATGTATAAAGATATTACAACTTGTGTAAGGACGCCAGTAGGGATATCCGAGGATTTTCTGCATACTATAGGGTTGCATCAGGGATCCACTTTAAATCTGTACCTTTTTGCTTTAGTAATTGACGAAATTACGATGCATTTGTAAAAAGCCATTCCTGAATGCATGTTGTTTGCCGACAAGATAGTATTAATTGATGAAACAAGAGAGGGAGTAAACGCTAAGTTAGAAGCTTGGAGGGAAACACTAGAATCGAAAGGTTTTTCCATAAGTAGGGGTAAAACCGAATATCTGGAATGCCACTTTAGTAATAATAGAAGTGGCAATAGAATAAATGTGAAAATTGGTAGGCATGAATTAAATGAATCTAAAAGTTTTAAATATTTAGGATCGATCATTGAAGAAAATGAAGGAATTGATAAAGACGTTACACATAGGATTCAAGCAGGTTGGAACAAATGGAGAAGTGCGTCCTCTATACTTTGTGATCGTAAAGTACCGTTGAAATTGAAGGGAAAATTTTATAAAACGGCTATAAGACCAACGATGTTTTATGGATTAGAATGTTGGGCGACTAAGTATGATCATAAACAAAAAATGAGGGTAGTAGAAATTAGAATGTTAAGATGGATGTGTGGACGTAATAGATTGGATAGAATAAGTGATGAATGTATTAGAAAGAAAGTGGTAGTAGCTCTAGTAGATGAGAAAATGAGAGAAACACGTTTAAGATGGTTTGGACATGTGCATAGGAGACCTCTAGATGCACCAGTGCGTCGTGTAGAAAATAGAGACAAATCAACTCAAATTAAAAGGGGAATGGGGAGACCTAAAAAAAATGGAAAGAAACGATTAAAAAAGCTATGATATACTTAAATATAAATGAAAGCGTGTGTAATGATAGAATACGATGGCGAAATATGATCTATGTAGCCAATCCCGCATAGTGGGATAAAGGCTTAGTTGTTGTTGTATTCTTTGTTTATCTACATATCGAGACTTTATTCGAAACTGATGCTAGGATTTTTAAGGTGCATTATTAAAGTTCTGTTATTATGCAACACTATTTGCAAATTCTGCTCTTATGTTTAGTGGATACATGATGGGACTGGGGTGAAAATTCTCCCTTCTTTGTTTGCATCCACTAATGATATCTTGGTTATGCCTGCTGATAAGTATTTTGGCATTCTGGAGGATCTTTTTGTCGATTTTCACCTTCATTTTTTGTACTTTCCTTCTGTATAGTGGAAGCTTTGCTACTTTGTTGTTGGATCTGTTTACAAATTTACCACTTCTGGTATTGAGTCTGGAGGATCTTTTTATCGATTTTCACCTTCATTTTGTGTACTTTCCTTCTGAATAGTGGAACCTTTGCTACTTAGTTGTTGGATCTGTTTACAAATTTACCACATTGGCTCTTTGCCCTCTGGAAAGGTCAAGCTGTGTAAATTTTCTCTTGAAGCTTATTTGTATACTTAACAGCCCAAAAATTCTGTCTACCTATCATGTCGAGTTATAAATTTGCTTTTCCTTGAAGCATGTCCTCCCTTTTTTAATACTCTTCGGCATTGCTGCTTCATCAGTTCATTGTTCTTAGTAGATGTCTACTTTCCTTTCTCTGGACCATTATATCTAGCACCGTGCGCCTCTCTCCAATGGGAGCAGCCTTATTCACGAATCTCCACATTTATTTCTTAGACTGTTTTCAAATACTCAAAAGTACCTCCATCCAGTCTCTGGCACAGATCTTGGTAGTTCATAAAGGAGACTAAATTTTTTATGAGAAGTTAAAGAGTTTTATGCCACGAGCACCAAGGGGGTGCAAATTAAAATTACATAGCCTTCCTATCTTCCTAGCTAAGTGTAAACAACAGAGCCACTGCTCTTCGGGGCGGGGTGAGGTGGACAATTCCTTACTCCAGATTCGGAGGAGCATCTTTGAATGAATCAAAATTGGAGAGAAATCGGGTAATGAAGGAAAGCATTCATCCCAGGTGATGCCATCTCCCCTTTCATATGCAAGACCGGCTACTGGTTGGGCTGACAGGTTCACGATCTGATCCAACAGAAATCCCGTCCCGCATATTGAGCACAGCTGATATGCGGCTACGGCTAGTTGATCATATCATACCCATTTGATATAGGACCTTGATATTTTGGTACTTAGATTTCATTATTAAAAAAGGTTCTTTAGGTTATCTAAAGATGAAGCTGATTTTTCACTCAAATTGACGTTGGATCATGGAGCAGTGGTCAATTCTCTTGCAATGGACAAATTAAATGTTTGAATATATTTTTGGTTTAGCCACCAGGGCTGGAAATCTCACTATTAGAGCTCGGAATTAACTTAAAATGAGCCTCAGTAAAGAAAGATTAAATGTTTATGTGCCGCAAGACTGAAATAAACCAAAATAAGGATGCAAACCTTCATTCGATATAGACAATATTAACCAAACAGCTAAAAGAAAATTTTATAAGGCCTGGTGTTCAGGAAGTGAATCATTGGATAACTGATAAAAGAAGTCTAGCCAAAAAGACAAAATGAAGGAAATTTGTTTGCAGAACGTGCTGACAGCTTTGTGTTCTATGTGGAGCTGTATGTATTATTATCCAACTATTTAAATGTATTCCTTTCTCTTTGCAAAATGAAGTAAACTCCTTTGAATACTGACAGCTTTCTGTTCTGTGTATTACATACCCTTGTCAAACTCTTAAAATGTATTCCTTTCTTTTTCCCAAATCCTGAGAGCATCTTTTTCATTGTACAGACGAATTCCCTACTTTTAAGGAAGTGATCCCTGGTTCTTTCTTATTGTTTAGGTTAATCATTTCTACATTTTTAAGTTAATGGAATGGGCTGCAAAATCAGGTGACACCTTGTCTTAGCCCAAACCTTAAACAGCATCTGTGATTGCCATAAGCTCTTTTCCTATTGGTCAAAAACTGTCATGAACCATTCAAACTGATAACCAATGACTTCCTTTAAATGGACATTCACATCTGCAGGCACAAGTTTGTTCTGTTTTTTCTGCTTGACCATGGTTAACTGATATTGGTTCTGTTGCCATTGCTTTCACCTTCCAGTTCCACACCTCACTTTCTAAGTTGTTTCTGTACTATGGGGACCGAGATTCAAAACAACATGACCAATTTTCCAAGTTGAAATCTCTTTGCTTATTAAGGGATTATCATGATCTTCCTATACTGTGGATAAGATATCAGACGGCATTTCTATTTAAAAACTCCTAATAATTGGTATGTCCAACTATATTGTATGATTTTTACTGGCGTTAAATCTTTAAGCACATACATAAAAAGATTACTTTGCAATTTTCCAATTCTTAGTTAAATATCCATAACTACAATGAAGACATCTACATACATCTTTAAATCAATTTGGAGAGTGAAGGAGTTTATTGTCATTTGCTTAAGGAAAACTCTGTTGGATATGGTCATAAATAACCCTACTCCATGTTAAGCCATTGAATTTAAAGACCAGTGACCAGCTTCTATTTATTTGGTTTACAGAACATTCCCTAAATAGAAAGAAATTATTGAGAAGAAGCAACTGAAGAGAAAGTTAAATCTCTGTTGGATATGGTCATAAATAACCCACTCCATATTAGGCAATTGAATTTCAATAGATAGACAATGGATTACCTACAAAGTAGCAATGTAATTAGACTTGCTTGATGTCTCAAAGGGGAACCCCTCATTCTCCACCACACTATGGGCCTATGTAGAATGAAAATTTTGCTTTACTGCTTCAAATTTGTCTTTCACCTTAATTTATTTAGCAAGTGAAGATTTTGAGCAATTTTACTACAATGTGTTGATTAGGGTTCTGATGCATATTGATAAACAGGTGAGTTGGTTCAGTTTTGATCCTGAGTTTCACATTGAAAGGGAACAGATGTGTTGTTATCTTACTCGTACTACAGAAAGAACTCACCAGCTCATTAAGGACAATTTGCATGAGACTCCTACTTATGGAGGTTGGGTTGAAGCGAAGGGACCTAGATACTGCCCCTCGATTGAGGACAAAGTGAGCTTTCCATTGAAGAAAGTTTACCTTCCCTTTCTATGAAGTTCTGTCATAGTTGTATACTGTCTTTACTGCGCTTTCACTATATGTTTACTTTTTGATTGTTCTAGATTGTTAGATTTCAAGATAAAGATTCACATCAAATATTTCTGGAGCCAGAGGGTAGAGATGTTCCTGAGCTCTATGTACAGGTTATTCTTGGCTATTTTCTTCATCTTGGTTATTCATAGTTGAACAAGCACTTGAAATTTGCTTTAAAAGATGTATCTATCGTGCTATATGGAAAGTATATTCAAATCCTCTCTGGTTATAATATACTAAATATACTGTCTAGTTTATAGTTTAATGATCATCGCATGATCACAAGAAAATTGGAATCTATATGTGAAGAAAGATAGGATCCTTTCTTGTTCTTTTGGCAACCGATAGTTTGCTGTTTGTGCTGTGACCAGTGAAAGGAGTAACTTGTTATACATTAATCCTTTGACATAATTTTGAAATAAATAGGTTTTCTTGACCTTTCTATGTGATAGTTTTCTTTGCAATTTGTGGTACTTCAACTAATGATGACTCTTTCTTTAAATCACTTGTTTTTGTTCCATATTGGAAGAAGGAAATGGGAAGAAATTTATCTAAATATTTAAATTGATGAAGTCCCTAAGCCCAACTCAGTTGATTGGATGCCCACCTAAATACCCTGAGTTCTTAGGTTCCACTCTTGTGCCCTCCCCCTCCCCCTTTCCATCTTGTATGGCTTAGAGTCTCTGTTGAATCCTACAAATATATAATAAATAAATAAATTGTGAAAGGACAAAAAAAAGCACAGATTTGGAGGCTTCACTCTCTACAAAAGGAATAGGTGGAAGAGTGGAAAAATAGAAATGAGTGACAGGAATACATGTTCCTTATTGCTGTTGTAATCATGTCGCAAACAAAATTTAGTGTTGTATGAGAATGTTCTTCTACCATGCAGATATTAAAAAAAGATTATGAATTTACTGTTGGCTGGATATGCAAAGGAGATTCGCAGCTGCTTGTGGAATTTTAGGACTGACTTTGAACCTTTTGATTGACTATTATTTGTCTTTGAATGCTGAATTGACCATGAAAAAAGAGAACAGGACTTCTTCTGGGCTTTCCAAGCTTATCAAAATGGAATATCTAACTATACTTGAATGTGTTAGGGGCTTGAGAAATGGCACCTATTAGATATCTGAACATGGTTGTATGAATCAAATATATTCTTTTTCTTTACTTTAATCAATTTTATGCACAATTTTAGTTATTCTGGTGTTAGTTTTCATAGTCCATGTTGGTTTTTGTTAAAGTCAAATGGATCTTTATGCGAGTCAATCAGTCAGTTTTCAGCTTCACGTGTTGCTTGATTTGTTATCTAAACCATAAATTCCCATTTGTTATAGTCTGCATCTGCTTCAACTATGAACTCGAAAAATAGAAATTTATCGAAATGTCCATAGGGATACTAATCCTTCCTGATCCCTCATAAAATTCATACCGAGGAGATTCTTATTGTACTTTTTTAATGATTTCTTGTTATTCATGGGACAGTAACTGCTAATTTTTCCTGTCACCTATCAATTAAAGTCACTACTCACACTAGAATATTAAATCTAGTTTCTAGTATGAAAATTATGCTCGTTGAAGTGCAAGGATGGTGACAGTGCCAATTTACGTCTTGCTTTGTTCATCTGCATAACTTTTTCTAGTTTGCTAATTGTAACTTCTATGTTTTCTTTAGGGATTCTCTACTGGTTTACCTGAGAGACTGCAGTTGCCACTATTAAGATCACTACCTGGACTTGAGAACTGTTCAATGCTGAGACCTGCTTATGCTGTTGAATATGATTACTTGCCTGCTTATCAGTGTCACAGATCCCTTATGACCAAGAAATTTGAAGGGCTTTTCTTCTCCGGTCAAATAAATGGGACAACAGGGTACGAAGAAGCTGCTGCCCAGGTTGTAAAATGTACTATTTTATTGATGGTTTCATTAAAATAAAGGTAGCACTTTATTGCAGTCTTATTGGGACCATTGATAACATTGTGCATGTAACAAGTCTTACCATCTTCTCTTGCCTTCTCATAGGGAATTCTTTGTGGAATAAATGCTGCTAGGCACTCAAGTGGAAAGTCCCTCATTGTTCTTGAGAGGGAAAGTAGTTATATAGGGACTTTAATTGATGATTTAGTCACTAAAGACCTCCGAGAGCCTTACCGTATGTTAACAAGGTAAGTGGCCAAAACAAGACTTGGCAGATGGTGATGTGATGGGTTTCCTTGTTTAATACTCTAGTGTTTTAAGGAGCTTGGATACTTAACGTGTGAGACATCTGATGAATTGTTCATTGTTTGTGATACGGTAGATGCTTTTATTGAATGAGTATTTGTAGTCTTTTGGTGATAAATGCGCTTCTTTATAGACACAAGGGGGACTATTGAACTGAAGTACTTGGATACTTAACGTGTGAGACATCTGATGAATTGTTCATTGTTTGTGATACGGTAGATGCTTTTATTGAATGAGTATTTGTAGTCTTTTGGTGATAAATGCGCTTCTTTATAGACACAAGGGGGACTATTGAACTGAAGTCAATTTCTTGTACATTCTTTTGACTTTTGAAGTATTTACTCCTTTGGTATAGATAGCTTATGCTTATTATGTAATTATTGGTGCCCTTATTGTGCATGATAATAAACTGTTATGCGTTTAGCACTTCGAAAGGGTGTTTTGAATATTCATATTGATGTTTAGCTTTCTTCGGAGCCATACTGTCGATACCAAGATCTGGTATCATATATCATGTGTTATTGATAGATCTCTGGTTTGGCTTATTGAGCTTCATAATTTTGGCCTTAAAGGCACCTCAGAGGCTGAGAATCGAAAGTACCATCCACTTGAAAGCATAGAGACCAAAGTATAATCAATTAACTCTTAGCTGGTTATTTGTCAGGAAAATGTGTTTGAAATGTAGCTTCATCCAGTGTGGAAATAGAGTTCTGCTTAAGCATAAACTTAAATCAGTACTACTTCCCTGCTACGTTTTAGACTGGACAAGATTGTGCTCTTTAGTGGAGCTGGGTGATGCGGCCAATTGTTCTTTCAAGATTTCCACTAAACTGACATGGGAGTTTTCGTAGAGATGATTACTTTTCTATAGAGTGCATCAGTTACTGAATTCCTTGAGATCTTATGTTGGAACACCGGTTCAGAAGTATAAATGTGTCTCAATGGTATTCTCGGATTTTGTCTTCACTGGATTTTACATGTTTAAATAGTAGTTTATGGGTCTTGTCATGGAGCATTTTTCTTGTCACTGTATTTGCAGTATGTGTAACTGTATGAGATGTATCTAACTTATCCTATGTATGACTTCTCTGTCCATTACTCTGAATTTTTTGGCAATTGAGAAGCATTGAGTTGCAAGCTAAATCATGTGCATTTTGGGCTTATTGTCTTACAGATATTTGAAAATAGTGGTAAAGGGGAAATGCACTTGAAGTGCATAAGCTGAAGTTCATAATTTTTAAATGGATGTTCCCCGATGAAGCAATTGAAAATCTATATTTTCTTCATTCCTTAAAACTATTGTGTAGTAAGATTGCATCTAGAGTTCTATTCGTTTGCATCCGTAATCTAGTTTATAATAGAGGCTAACATTTTCTCAGCATCTTTTAAAGCTGTTTACTATTTGTTTTTCTTTTGCTTTTCCATTTTAGCCGCTCAGAATATCGGATTCTTCTCCGATCTGACAATGCTGATAGCCGTCTGACACCTGTTGGGCGAGAAATTGGTTTAATAAATGATAAACGCTGGAAAACATACCAGGACAAGCAAGCTCGAATAGCAGAGGAGAAAAAGCGATTGAAAACAGTAAAGATTTCAGGTTGGCAAACTTTTCCTATAACAGTTGTGAACCTGCATTTTTTATTATGCTAGGCTTGCTAGCAGAGATATATTGTTGGTGTATCATTATCTGAACTGGCTGAAAGATCGTCCAATATTTGTCGAGGAAATAAATATTTATCTTTGAAGATAGGGAGAAGAAATATGATACTAGAATATAGAATCACAAAAATCTAGCAAACAACATCAACAGAATTTGAAAGCCTTGTGTGCATTGGTATTAATTTTTGGGATTTTTTCTGTTACACACCAGTTTTCGTGCATAACATAAAGGAGTCTTTCAGTGCACCAAGGAAAGCAGATAAAAAGTTAATTTACATCATGCAAAATAATTGACAACTGAGAAGTTAAAATAGAGACCATTGAGAAGGCAAAATTTCCTCTACTTTACCTTTAATTTTTGTAAAATGAATAAATAGATAAAAGAGGTCTTAGAGATCTGAACAAAGTGATGCCCATTTCAAAAGACAAACCAAGTCTATGATTTTCTCCATTTTGTTTTTAAGTTTGTCTTTTTGACTACTATATTCCTCTGCTTTTGTATTGGAAAAAAAAACCTTTCTGCAGAAAATACCCAAGACAATGAAAAACCCGAACCTCCATCTGAACAAGCTACACAAGAAAACAGGAAGTACCTAGAAAAATGCCCAGCTACAGAAGGCTTACAGCTGTACCTTCAATCCACATGGTACATATAGTAAGACATACTTGAAGTGACCTACCTGCTTTTAACACTCCTGATGTTTCCACAAGCTGCTGCATATGCATCATAATTGCAGAGCTTGTTACTAATTTACTGAAATCTAGGATTTCTTGGAAAGTAACTCTGCTAGCTCCAAAAATTTCATAGACCTGCTATAGAGGGAAACAAATAGTAATTGCCTTTTGAAGGATGTAGATAAAAAAATTTGGCAGATGGATGTAGATCTGAATGCATTTCTTTGGAACGTCTTCTTAAGGAGCTTATTCTTCATTTCAGCAAGTGGAGATTTAGCTGCTGAAGTGGCTCTTCTGTCTTCTCAGCCAGTGAAGGATTCACCAACATTGGAGAGTCTTCTTAAGAAACCACATGTTCAGTATGAAGTTTTGGACAAGCATGGTTTTGGAAATGACCTCCTATCTAGAGTGGAGAAAGAATGTGTGGAGATTGATATCAAGTATGAAGGTTTTATTGCTCGCCAGAAAGTCCAACTCCAACAGGTCAAAACTTGATACTTTCTGATTTGTTTTGGCTGATGAAATATTATATCCTTCTAGAGTTCACATTTTTCTGCTGAGCATCTTGGATAACTTCTTTCAGATGTCTTGGTTTCTGTGGTAGGTATTTGTCTGCCCTGGATAATTGTGTACTTTCTCGATAATGGCTAGATTTTTTACCTATATGTTGACCATCTCTGCTATTTCTTTGAGCTGCATTGGTCTCTGAAGTGGTTTATCCTTGGTCTTTTGTATATTTGTTTTGGATATCTGTAGACATGATCATTTTTTTTGGCCGCTGACAGATGGTTCATAAGCAACACAGGCGACTGCCGGAGGACTTGGATTATTATGCAATAACAACTCTGTCTCATGAAGCACGTGAGAAACTGTCGAAGGTACTTGTGGTAGTTCAAGTAATTAATTTCATCAGTCACAAAGATAGCAATAAACTGTTTTCTTGTCTTGTATCAACCAACTGCAATATTGGTGGATTCTGAAGAGAATAATTATGATATCCGATAGGTAGAAGCATATTCCAAACCAGTGTAAGAAAGAACCCTTTCTGTTTGGGTGATGCTAGAGCTATGGCTCCACAATTGTGCTGCCTTTATATCATTGTTATGGACTTGTTTCCCAGTTATTACAACTGACATCTATGGCCCTTCTGATATGTGATTGTTGCACTTACCGGAAGAGGAAAATTGTTACACTTGTTTAAGTGGTTTGAAGAGATGATATTTTGCTTTATCTAGTTAACAGTCTCCATTCTTTCTTACAGGTTAAGCCACAAACCATTGGTCAAGCCAGTAGAGTTGGTGGGGTTAGCCCTGCTGACATTACTGCACTCCTTATCGTCCTCGAGTCAAACATGAGGAAAGCCGAGGTTAAAATGCAACACAAATTGCTTTCCTCTATTGTTGCAGATGAAACTCAACAGATGACCGAAATTGCTATTTAGAGATCTCAGCAGTCGTTGATCATATGCATTTTCCTTTGCATTTTTTCCGAGTAAATTCATATCACTCACTGGAGGTATGTGAATATTTGATAACTGAATGCAATTCTAGAACAACCCTCCAAAAGAAGAAATACTAGATCGATGTTTTTGCCTTTTTGTTTGGAAGCTGGGTGGCTTTGGGTTGTCAACGAGGATATGTTTACTCTGACTTGGGAAGGTGGAAATTGTAGGAGTTCCTAAATATAGTAGATGAGTTTATTCCATTTCCTGTTGTAGATTACCATCCTGAAGCCAAGCTAGTCTAATATTATAGGAAATATCTTGTGAAATAATAGATATTCATGATTCTGTAAATATTTCTAATTCGGATCCTGCCTATACTTTGTGAATTTTGGTAAAAGTCAGGTTCCAAATGAGTTGAAGCCTTGTGCTCAAAGTTTGTGTGTTTGGTGAGACAGAGAATGAAAGGAATTTTCTGTCTATTTTCAGAATAATGAATGAATTACATGGTTTCCTACTCATCGAAAAATACGAAGGATAAATAACAAATCTTATCTATAAAGCTAGCTAGTTTTTGTTTAAACTGGTTAAGAATTGTATTTACACAGTAGATTAAGGAAAATTTCCTAAATATTCACTAACAATTAGTTGAATCTCTAAATTCCTACACTTTCAAGTTGGTTTTGAAGATATCTTTCATTGCTAGCTTGCTAATATAGCTATCAAATTGTCTCTTGTGTAGTTCTTTTGTAAGTATGTCAGCAACCGGCTCTGTAGTTGGAATGTGTGTCATGCAAATTCATCCATTGTTAAGTTTATCCTTAACAAGGTGTTTATCTACTTTAATGTGTTTTGTTTTTTCATGAAGAACTGGATTGTGAGCGACGACTCTGTTGTACTATCGTATTTGATGGATTAACAATCTTGAAATCTTCTAGACAATCTTTTAATCCACATTGCTTTACAAATCCTATGAGCACTCCTGTTAACCACTTCATTTTGTTTCTTGTTTTTTGTTTCTTGTTTCTGCATCAGTGTAGATCTTAACTGATATTTGACCATGGTTCTTGAACAATAGCCTCTCCCTGGAATTCCTTTAAAAATCCTGTAAATTGCATCATAATGTTGTGGTTCTGATGAATGCATTAGTTTGCATCAAAGTGTTTTTGGTCCTGGTGAATGCAAAGCCTTTATCTGGAGTTGTGTAAGACAAGTAAACCAATCTTCCTACTGGTCTTTGATCATGTTCTTTTGTTCAACATCTCTTATGAATTGGCAGGTTCTAACTTTTAAGTTAACTTCAATCAGTGTTTCAGTTGCTTTGCAATTTTTTTCTTTTTTTTTTTTACCGCTCACCCACACTTACATCAAATGCATATCCCATGTCTCGAAATCTAGTCTTGGGGCCAAGAAGAACATAAGTGATCTCTCCGTAACTAAACCACTCATAATTGAACTTAATTGTTTCACCAAATAAATTAAGAATATACTTCCATTGATTAATGGGTATTCATTTTTTAAACCTACCAAATTCCATTATAAGGAAATACTTTGGGAAGACTCCAATGAAATGGATTCATCGTATAAATACAAAAATTTCTGTATCAATTATACAAAAATTAGTGTATCAAATATAATATTACCGTATTAGCGTATAAAGCACTGATTGGAACTAGAGGGCCACATCGGCGCCGCCACTGGCAGCAAATTGCAAAGCAAAGAATACGACTAAACTTCCTGTTGTCTTGTCTTTTCTTTTTTGTTTTTGTTTTACTCTTTAAGTAAAATGACTCTGCCAGTTTCGCATTGACGCCATTGGCAGCAAATTGCATAGCAAAGAAGATGACTAAACTTTCCGTTGTCGTTTTTTTTTATTTTGTTTTACACTTAAGTAAAACGAGGTCGTTTTACTAAAGAGTAGAATAAATAAAAATATATATACTCTCAAGTAAAACAACGAAATGACTCTGCCAGTTTCGTATCGGTGCCATCGGTAGCAAATTGCATAGCGAAGAAGACGACTAAACTTCCGTTGTCTTTTCTTTTCTTTTTTTATTTTAGTTTACAATTAAGTAAAACGATATACTCTCAAGTAAAACCACATTGTTTTACTTAACAGTAAAATAGAAAATATATACTCTCAAGTAAAACAACGTCATTTTACTCAAGAGTTAAAAAATATATATATTAAAAAATATTGATTTTCTCACTTATTAAATTTTATTCTTACCCTAATTCGTGAACTTCTAAAAATAAATTTCTCTCTCTTACTCCCTCCCTCAACCTATTAGGTTACTCCTCATTCACGACCTCACCTTTCTCAACTTCTTCCTTCACTACTATTCAGTTGAATCAGTTTAGTCTATTAGAGTTTATTCGGTTGCCGTTTGCACCATCTCTTTATGTGAGGTTTTTTTTCAATAATATTAATGTTAATTTTTTTTGTATTTTTTTGTCATTGAATATTGTTATTTAATGTTTATTTAAAAAATATATTTATTTTATTTTAGTTGTTGCATATATTTATTTTTTGAGAAAATTTTTTTGGTTGAACAATTGAACCCCTAGTAAATGTCCTGATTCTGCTATAAGTATAGTAAAATTAGTATACGAAATTCAACAAAATTTGTGTATGAATCGCATATATAAATCGGTTTCACATAAGTTTTAATGAAATGTTTGAGCATGCCTAAGTCATTGATTTCAATTTGGTGCACCTTAACCAAATTAATTCATTGATTCTTTGAACTTTAATTTAACCCATTCTTTCTCGGAGTCCGATTTTCAAAGTATTGATAGAAAATAAAGTTGAAAAAAACAAAAAGAAAAAAGAGTGTCGTTGCGGGTCTGTTTGGACAACACCGATTCAGCATTTATTTGTAAAACAAAAAATTCCCCGTTTGGCTGTGTATTTCTCTACTTTTTGCATTTAAGATTCTAAAAGACTTGTACTGTAACATTAATTTAGAATATTAATAAAATAGTAAATAGTATTCTGTCAAAATTTTTGAATAGTGCAAATTATTGTATATTCTATGTGTCAGACTTTTGCAAGTTTCTTTATTGCTTTGAAAATGTGTGTGTATAATAAGTTGGCCAGCGTGCAAGTGATCAAGAACAACCAGCGGGACTCACTTTTTTAAAAAATTAATTATATAATAATATATAAAATAATCATTATATATAGGGTTATTTATCAATAACCCCCATGTGCTTGACGAAATTTCTATAAAACTCTCGTATGGTTAAAAAACCTACCAATGACCCCCTATGTGCTTCTGATTTTGGGAAGTGAACGGAAAATATAAACACTAACGGAACTGTTAAAATTTCCCACAATACCCTCCTATTTTTTCAAGCGAAAGAATTAAACTTTTACATTATAAAACTTTTAGGGCCAAAGTTTAAAATATTAAAGTTTTGAGGTAAAATTAAATTAACTTTTTTTTTGGTTTTTTCTCGTCAATCCCGCCCTTTTTAATTCTTTTTTCTTTTCTTTTTTCTCTTGGCCCAGATTTTAGTTCTTTCTCCTCTGTTTTTTTCTAGCACCACGCCACCACCACCCACTACTCTACACCACCATTTTTTATTTCTCTTTTCATTTTCTTTATGCCCAAATTTTATTTCTTTCTCCTCCATTTTTTTTTCAGCACCACAACTACAACACAACACCCATCTACCCACCCACTACCCTACACCACCGTAGGAATGCCAAATTTCCGACGAAGTCGATGGCCACTGCCCCACCGCAATCAGTACCATATGTGAACTCTCAATCCAAATTGTTTATCTCTAAACTCCATCTTCGGTAAAAAAAAAATGTAAACAAACAAAAATCTCCTCATTTTTTATCCAGCACCACCAACCACCCACTGCCATACACCACCACCCCGGTTCATCTATCGTATCCACAACATCTTTCTGTCTATTACAAAGTATTTAGATTTTTATGAATGTTGTCAACTGAAAAAATATGCAGATTCCTTAATTGAAGAACTTGAGTCATACAAAGGACACATCTTGTGGTTGAAGTCTAAAGTTGTGATACTGCCGCACACATACATTCCAACTTTGCTTCGTCATGCCGGAAAACTTCTTGCTTCGTCATGTTATTATACAGTTAAAACTCAACTTTTTTTAATCTTTACCATCTCAACATTTTCATCCGCATTCTCATCTGCCTTCCTCTACCTTCTAAAAAATAGATGGACTTTTTTCCGATAATAAAAGTTCCTAAGGCTCTGTTTGGATCACATGAATTTAGTGATTCATTTCACAATTGCAAAATGAGTTGTTTGTTTTGCTCAATTTTTCCAACAAAATTTTTAAAAACAAAAACAATGCTATAGTAATTATTTTTGCTACAGTGTTTTTTATAAATAAAATATTAAATTTGAATTTAAATTTTAATAATAAATAATTTTTTCTAACACAATTTCCATCAAAATAAATTAATAAAATATTAATTTAAATTTAAATTTAAAACTTTTATTAATAAAAAAATATTCAATACAAATCCCAAAAAAACAAAATCATTTATTCCAAACACTCCCAAAATATACTTTTCTCATAACAAATCCCAATAAAAAAAATTTCATGATAAAAACTCTACTTGAATTTCAATTGAACTTGGTTTTCAAATGAAATCGGGATTTGATCCAAAAATTGGCGTAGCTATTTGCTATATGGAGATTGTAAATATTGGTGGTGACGGTGGCAATTTACAATGGTGGTGGTGACGGTAGGGAAGAAATCAATGAATAAGAAAAGAAGAAATAGAAGAAAACGTGAATGAATTTTTCAGTTAAAATGAATTAACTCAAGGTTATTTTTGTCAAATTATACCTTATTTGGATTTCTTTCTTTTCCCCTACCCGATTTTAGACGCGTTTCACTCACGCTCGGTTACTGGTGATGATTTTCGTTTACTTTCCAATTAAATCAGTAGCACATAGGGTCATTGAGAGGTTTTTCTACTATATGGGGCTTTTTTAGAAATTTCATTGAGCACATGGGGTTATCGGTTATTAACCCCTATATATAATAATAATTTTCAATAAATTAACCAAATTTATCTATCCAAACACGTCTAATCATTTTATAAATATTACTTTCTCATAACAAAAACCCCCGATAAAATGATTTAATAAATAAAACCAAGAAACATTTCATCGAAGGGGAGCCAATAAATTGACATTACCATTTTTGCCATTCTTCAAGATTTCCTCAATCTTCCATTAATGGAGAAAGTTTTTGTTTAACAAGATCGTTAAATTGGCTGCTTTTTCATATTTTTGAACTACAAAATCTCTTTACTAATAAATTGAGCTTTATGATTTATGTCATTCTTCCATTGATGATGGAGATTTTTTATTGACAAAACCGTTAACTCGGCTCCTTTCAATCTAGACCGAAGTGAAGGTCTAATTCTTCGAAATTCAAATTCAACGACCCAAGCGGGAAAAAAAATACTAAGCGAATACAAAACCCAACCAAAACCCCATTCGCTTCTCGTTTCCCTTTCCCCATTTCATAGTTTCCTTGAAGAAAAATTGAACTGTTCATTATACATAAGAGTTCATTTTTAAGTAGTGGGGTTTTCAGCGATTAAGTTTGAAATGGATGATGATAAATCGCATGGTAAAAGGCAACCCCTGAGCCTTAATCAACGCCACAATCTCGTTCTCACTGATTTCTCCGCTTCCCAATCAAAACCGCCCACCAAATCGATTGGTAAGTTGTTGGAATTACTCTTGATATCATTTTTTTTTTGGCGTTTCAATTGATGGGTTCGTGTCATTTCTTTTAAATTTTGAAGGGTTTTCTTTATTTGTCAATGGGTTGATTGATTGATTGATTGTTGGGTTCGTTTCTGAAGGGATAGAAACTCGTGAAAACCCTTCGGATTTAAAGGTGAAGATTCAAGGAATGCGCCGACTCCGTAAAGCATTTTCCGAGGCCGAAAACGATGACGTTCCTGATTTTTCCGGGATAGTCGATTTCGATTCTCCATCTCCTCCCCCTCTTCATTTTTCAGGTATTATTACTCCCTTGACTGTATCATTGAGGTACGGATTCTGTGTTGCTTCCTTCCTATTACTGATTTTGTTAGCTTCTTTGATTAGTAGAAGAGCGAACCCCAATCCAAAATTCGCACAAGTTTCCTGTTGAAGCAGCTGAAGGTCCTAACTTTTCCGGAATTGTGGATTTCGATTCCCCGTCTCCTCTTTCTGGTGCATTTCCTTTGTTTCTTTATTCATTCTCTTGTGTATTTGTCTGTGTACATGCTTGTTGCATATTCATTGGATTAGTTTTGCTTTGAAGTGCAATTATATGCGGGTTTTGGTAATATGAGTTTGTGAACATGACATATGATCACGTAGACAGACAGGGAAGACACATATTCAAACACATTTTTGTTAGCCTTCTTTATATGGGATTATTTTCCATTGGGAAAATGATGGAGTTACTTTAACAGATGAAAGGAAAGGTTCAAATATTGATCTTGGTGATCATAATGTTCCTGAGAAGGATGTAATTGTTGGAGAAGCAAGATCTAGTCAATCTGGTGTAGCTGATTTTCTTCTGAATCCCCCAGGTAGAATTCTCTCTACACTGTCTGACTTTTCTTTGATATTATGTGCTCATGCAACTTATGAATTTTTAATTCTTCTGGAAGTCCTTGTAACTGAATGCATATGTGTTATGCAGGAGAAGAGGAGCGGACAATGAAAGTGAGGATTGAGGGTAGGCGTCGTCTTTGTAAAGTATTAAAAGATGAGAAGGATGATAGTACGATGGAAACTGGGATGGTGAAGGGTCAAGCTGCTCAAGAGGAAAAAGATTTGGGGATTTCAGATTTTGATTCCCCGCTTCAGGTGATAAGCACTGTTGGGAATGACTGTGGCACTGGTGTGAATGAAATCAGGGATATTCTTAGTGATTTGAGCTCAAAGTTTGAGATTTTATCCATTGAGAAGAACCGGTTGCCCAAAAGGATTGACTTGATGGAGGATTCTAGAGATCTAGTTAAGCGTGATATGAACCTTGTGAAGGAAAAAGAAGAAATTCCAGAATATGAAAGTGCTTCTTCTTCATTTTCAATCTCATCTGATTCATCATCAGGTTCAGCTAAGGAGCGTACCGTTGGATATTCATACAGAAATGAGTTCGAGGATTTGGATGATGAACCTGAGACTAATAGTTCTCTTGGCCAAGTTAATAAGAGAACAAATACTTCTGAGGGACTGAAGGGAAATGATATTAAGCTGGTTGGAGGGAAGTCTGTTCCAATTAGACCATCTTTTAATTCCACTTTGTCAAGGGAAGAAAAGGATAAAAAAGATGACGATTGTGTTCTTGTGAGCGGCAAGAATTTCAGGAAGAAAGTAGAGAGACAACGTGGGAAGTCAAAGCATACATGCAAGGATACTGATAAGTATAATGTCTTAATGGAAGATTCTGCTGATGATTTTGCCTCACATGAGGAGCATGATATTAATTTGATTGGACCAAAGTTTACATTTAGCTTACCTGGGAAAATTGGCAAAATGTTGTATCCTCACCAGCGTGATGGATTGAAGTGGCTTTGGTCACTTCACTCAAAGGGTGAGGGTGGCATCTTGGGTGATGATATGGGTCTAGGAAAGACAATGCAGGTAAATAAGTTGGGTTTTCATGCTTGATATCTTTCATTAGATGTCCTTTTGTAAAGTCAATAATAGACTGACTTCTGGTTGTGCTTAACTTCAGATTTGTAGCTTCTTAGCTGGACTCTTCCACTCAAATTTGATTAGGCGGGCACTGGTTGTTGCTCCTAAAACACTGTTGCCACATTGGATTAAAGAACTTTCAACTGTGGGCCTTTCTCAAAAGATAAGAGAGTGAGTCTATTCTATTTATCCATTTTACTTTTAAAGGGTATCTGCTTCTCACACAGTCTACTTTGTGGCAAACTAATTCCTCACATTTCAATGTCAACAGATACTATGGGACTAACGTGAATACTAGGCATTACGAGCTTCAGTATGTGCTTCAGGTCTTATCCTTGTTTAGTCATCTTAATATGATTTGGATTTCCATTTGTCAAGGAATATGTGGATCAGATATCAATATCCCTGATGTGGGTCTGATGTTTATTTTCTGTTTGTCATCTACAACAGGATAAAGGGATCCTCTTGACAACTTATGATATTGTGCGGCACAATGCAAAGTCACTGAACGGGGACTATGATGACAATGAGGATGAATTAACATGGGATTATATTATTCTGGATGAGGTATGCTAAGTTTGCTTCCTTTGTGATTTAACCTGTGATTGTTAGGATGCTGATGTCTGCCAAGCCTCATACATTCGTTTTATCTATGTCATTTGGAATAAGTCCATTTGCGCCTTTATTTTATTTTTGAGCAAAAGACCAAAGATTGACCAAAGAAGTCACTAAGGCTCCGCTTGGATAAGCTGTTTTTTGGTTTTATTTATGAAATGATTTTATCGGGATTTGTTATGAGAAAGAAATATTTATAAAATGATTAGATGTGTTTGGATAGATAAATGAGATTAATTTATTGAAAATTGTGTATAAAAAAAATTATTAATATATATATATATATAATGATTAATTTATATATTATTATATAATTAATTTTTTTTAAAAATGGGTCCCGTTGATAGTTATTTGTCATTGTGTTTGTCCGCACATGCCTACAATGAAGAAATCGGTTAGAAAAAAAAAGGGTCAAACATCCAAAAGCTGCAAAATCCCACGTCATTCCAACTTTTAGAATACTATTCATTAGTTTATTAATATGCTGAAATTATGTTGCTGTATCATTGTTTTACGATCATAAACGAAAAAATAAGAGATGAGCACAACCAAACACAATTTATTTTTGTATTACAAATAAATGAAAATTTTGACTGTCCAAACAGAGCCTAAACTTCTTCCAAATCCGGCCTTTTGTCAACTATAAAATTTGTCGAAAACATCACTAAACTTTCTAAACTTATGTAATTGAGTCATTTCGTTAATTTCTTCTGTTAAATAAGACAGAAAATCTATGAATACTACAAATTTGAAGGATAAAATTGTAAACTCAACAAAACAAATTACTGCAAAATATTCTTTTTCTTATTCCTCTCTCTCTCTCACTCTCTCTCTCTCTTGGACATCGAAACACCAAATTTCTTCCCGCTTAAACTTTCACCCAATGAATCAACAACCATTCTACGGAAATTGTCAACTTTTTCAACTTCTTCACCTCCCCATTTCACCTCATCCTGCTGTCCCTTCTGCTTTTCATCTCTCTTCCTTGTTTTTTTAATCTTCATCACATCCTCTGATCCTTCTTCCTCCTCTTGCTCTTCATCTCCACCACTGATTACATTCAACTTCTGATAGTTTTCTTGCAAAGAATGTGCCTTTTTCCTGTGTTTTTCTCTCTTTGACAATCCGGGCTTCTGGGTTACTGATTCTATAACAGACTTGAGTGATTCTTGGGCGTTTGAATTTGGGTCTTCAAGGTTCTTGAAATTGTCATTTGCAATGTGGTTTTGAGCCTCTAATGCTGCTACAAGTTCAGCTTTTGCTGCTCTTAATTTAGCTTCTTATTCGACGAAACCGTTGTTATTTACATAGAGTATACTGACTGTTTAGATGATCATACAGTTGATTGGCACCACAACCACAGCCCAACACAATTAGAAAAATTACGAAAATTCTTCATATGTTTCCCATTCTGTGGCCACAATTATGAAAATTCCATTCTTTGTAACTGATTCTTCATAACTCCACTGTACAAAGCCACCCAATTTACTGGTATTCCATGATGAAGTGGAGGAGAGAATCTGGAGTTTTCCTAAACAAATTCATCTTCTTGGATTTTGATATGTTTTGTTGTATGCCCGTAATGAAATTAGAGACATAAAAGCAAAACAAATTCATCTTGTTTTCATATTATTTAATCTAGGTTCTTGAAGTTGGTAGTTGATTGAATTCTTAATTAATTGAGATTAATCTGTTTTGTTGATGATTAGAGAGAGAGAAAAAAATTATTTAAGGTTCTTAATTTTTTTATTATGCATTAAAAATTAGAGAAAATAGAGAAACATTAATTCAAATTAAAAGGGGAGGGGGGAGGCCTAAAAAGAATTTGATAGAAACGATAAAAAAGATATGATAGATTTAAATATAAATGAAAACATGTGTAAAGATAGGATACGATGGCAAAATATGATCCATGTAGTTGACCCCACATAGTGGGATAAATGTTTAGTTGTTATTGTTATGCATTCAAACCCCTAATATTGTTTAACATTTAGAGAATCAGTATCTTTATGTGATTGGAGGTTTTTACCCCCCAAAAATGTGGTTTTTGTCTGCTCAAACGAAAAAAATGAACGGAATGACCCAATTACTTACATTTAGATAATTTGGTGATGTTTTTGGAAAATTTAATAGTTTGATGACCAAAAGGCGGGTTTGAAAAAACTTAAGTGACATTTTGGCCTTTTGCTTTTTATTTATTATTTTTTTTGTGATTACTTTTTTATAATAAGATTTTACTTTTTTATTTGGTAAAAGCCTGAGTACTTTTATGAAGACACACTATTTTAAGAGATTGTTAAAATACGCTGAAAGTGAAGGGAAAATTTTATGAAACAACCATAAGACCAACGATGTTTTACGGTTCAAAGTGGGCAAATAAATATGAACATAATAAAAAAAATGAGGGTAGTAGAAATGAGAATGTTGAAATGGATGTATGGACACACTAGACTAGGTGGAATAAGTAATGAGTGTATTAGAAATAAAGTAAGGGTACCTCCAATAGATAAGAAAAGGAGAGAAGCATATTTAAGATGGTTTAGATATGTATATAGGAGACCTTTAGATGCCCCATTGAAATGTGTAGAAAATAGATAATTATTAATTCACATTAAAAGGGGAAGAGGCAAAACCAAAAAAGAACTGGAAAGAAATCACAAGAAAGGATATGTTATATTTAAAAATAAATGAGGAAATGAGCTTGCAGATGTTAGAGGAAATGAGGAAATAATTGAGGAGTCTTTCTAGATATGTTATATTTAAATATAAATGAGAAGTGTGATCCATATAGCCAACCCCACTTAGTGGGAAAAGGCTTAGTTGTTGTTGTTTAACCTTACATATAGGTGAGATAGTGCTGCTCTTTTTTGAAATGAATCTATGAGAAATGTTTCTTTTAAGTAAATACTTTCACAAGGTATTTTCTCTCAACTTGACAGAGTTTCTTGTGAGTTGTTGCAGATGTTCTTTGATATATTGCCTGTATTGTTGTATGTCACAGAGATAAATTTCCTTTAATATTTATTGACTGAAATTCATGTATGTAATTTGCTTGCTAAGATATTGTACCTTAATTTGTAGTCTTTCTAGATCTTGATTTGGTTCCTGTGGATTTCTAGTGGGCATTTTGCCTACTGTATGCACATACTGATGCATTTAATTGTCAAGGGCCTCAAAATATGAGTGCTGGTTACAAGTATCTTTGTACTTGTTGAAGCTTGAACATGTTAGACAGTTGCATATTCAAGGCATTTGAAGTTTTTATCATGACATTTTCAGGGTCATCTCATAAAAAATCCCAGTACACAAAGAGCAAAAAGTTTGATCCAGATACCTGCTGCTCATCGTATTATTATCAGTGGCACACCTCTTCAGAACAATCTGAAGGTTAGTGATCTTCTGACTCGGCTTTTTGAGGCATAATTAACTAGCAAGTATTTGCGAAACTTATCTCTTTTTCTGTCGCTTCAATTGAAAATAGGAACTTTGGGCCTTGTTCAACTTTTGCTGTCCTGAGCTACTAGGCGACTATAAATTGTACGTTATGTCGTGAAATTCAACTGCATTTTTCCTCTTGTAAATATATTGATTTTATCTCTTGTTCTACGTCGTCTTTAGGTTTAGAGACAAGTATGAAAAACTAATTATCCGCGGGAACGAGAAAAATGCTTCTGATAGGGAGAAGCATGTTGGTTCAACTGTTGCAAAGGTGATGACTTATTCAAATACAGAAGTTTGTCTCCACTTGTTATATTATTTAATTTGCAGAAATTCAACCTCTCTACTGATTGATGCTATAAATTGGATGAGGTTTCCATTTGACCAGGCTTGTGGTGACATCTCTTATTTTGCATTGCTGATACTCTTGGTATAACTTGTTTTCTAGTATCACATTGTTGTTTTAATAAAGAAGGAAATGTCATTGGGTTTTGGAGCTCAGCTTGAAGGATTTGTAATAGTTTATGACTATTTCAGTGTGGTATTTCATAATTTTCCATGTACCATTACAGTCTATGGATAGATAAGATCATAGAGGGGGATGTAAACTTGTAGCATGTAGTGTATCTGTTTCTTTCTACAGACTTATTTGTTTTTTATCTTGCCGAACTTTTAGTATTGCCCATATCTAGTAGCATCAAGAAAGCAGCCCTAAAACCCCTCTTCTTTTGAGGTGCTGCAGACATGATCATACTGACAACAACTACTTTCATTGTCAATCTTTGTCTTACTATAGAAAGCGCCATGAGAAGCATTTGCTGAGATGTTACCTGATTTTCCCTAGATAAGCTTCATATTAAATGTTATTCTCATGACATCCAAGGTTAACACTGAGATTTTCATTTGTAGTATTCTCCTACTAAATTAACTATCCACCAGCTTTTGTTCTTTTAAGCCCACTCATGGATCATGCCTCAGTTACTGGTATTTGGTAAACCAAGTCTAGTGCTTCCTAATCTTACAATGTCTTTGTCTCGTTTCACTCTATGGAGTGATTTAAACATAATTGGATTAGGTTAATAAAATACAACGTTTTATTGATTTCTCAACCATGTGTTATAGAGTGTGTAAATCCTTGAAAGTACTTTGTTAAAATTTAAACTTTGTATTTTATCCTGACAGGACTTGAGAGAAAAAATACAACCTTACTTTCTGCGCCGCTTGAAAAGTGAAGTATTTAATGAAAATGACGCTAATAACAGTGCAAAACTTTCCAAGAAGAATGAGATAATTGTGTGGCTGAAATTGACTAGCTGCCAGGTAAATTTTTTCTTGTTCTTTTTCTACTGCTAAACTATGTCTCCAAAATTTCCAAAATTTAAGCCTTGTTGCTATGGACAATGCCCCCTAATTGTTACATTTTATTCCTTCAGCGAAAAATTTATGAAGCTTTCTTGAGGAGTGAAATAGTCCTTTCAGCTTTTGATGGTTCTCCATTAGCTGCACTTACGGTAATCTTCAAAGACCTTTCCCTTGCCAGTACTACTACATTTTCGGTTTTTGACATTCTTTTATAGTGTCTTTTGGAATCTACCATGTTGCATCTGATCTTAGCTTCAAGTTACTTTTCTAAGTCAGCTCCAACCATAATTTTCTTGCTCCATCACCTGTGTGTATGTTACTTAAGTCTAGGAATAAATGAAGTATCTCAGCATGCTTGTAGTATCTCACCTGTGCGTATCGCTTAGATTAGTAAACTGTCCGTGAGAAATTTTTCAAAATCTTTTTGTTTTATTTTAGATTCAAAATATGTTCTTGAATTTGGTATTTCACCATCCTTTTTCAAATGAGATTTTAAATAAGCTTCTTTTGGAAGTGTTTTTAGATGAGTCAACTTTGAATTGGCGGTCAATTTGGCATTGTTTCCTAGGTCCTGTATAGAGTTATTAATCTAAGAATTACTGATAATGATGGCGGACTTGAAACTGCAGCTCTTCAAGTTATTTTTAAGGAGGAATGTGAAAACCTGCATTTCATGCATCTTATATTATCTAACATAACGTTCAATATCAGATGGGAGAGAAAATTGAGAAATTGCAAAATCAAACTACTGATCTCTGCTCCAATTTGTTGATGAATCAGCAATGTTTTCTTTCATGATCGTGTGGTGAAATGTGCATGAATCTCTAGAAACAAATCCTGATTTTATGTTTCATTTCGTGCTGCAGTTACTTAATTAACATTACTGTTTTCCATGTTTATACGGCTATTCTATCTTTCATGATACTTCTCAAATTTCCTTTTTGCTACTCATCATTGTCTAAAGCCTTCATTTTTATTTATTTATTTATCAGACCAAAAAAGAATTGAAAAAATCCATAAGAAAAAATATGCTATTTTTAAATATAAATGAGAAAATGAGTTTAGACCAAGCACGGTGGCAAAGTGTGATTCAGCTGACCCCACTTAGTGGGACTCAAAGGCTTAGTTGTTATTTATTTATTTATTCCTGTCTGAGTGCAGATCTTGAAAAAAATTTGTGACCATCCACTTCTCTTGACCAAAAGAGCTGCTGAAGATGTTCTGGAAGGCATGGATGCAATGCTAAATGAGCAAGATCATGGTGTGGCTGAGAAATTGGCAATGCATATAGCGGATGTTTCTGAAATGTTCGACTTTGCAGAGAAACATGATATTTCCTGCAAGACATCCTTTATATTGTCTTTGCTGGTAGGTCTCTTTTTCATACTCGATTAAGATGTTGCTCCTCTTGGCTAGAATCATCTTGTTAAGATACAATGAATGAGTACATTAATTTCAAGTGATCTCCAGTCACATCTGGCATGGACGATGTATTCCCAGTAATTGCTTGTACCTAATCCTTCATCATTTTTTTTCTTGTAGGGTGATTTAATTCCAAAGAAACACCATGTGCTTATATTTTCACAGACTCGCAAGATGTTAAATTTAATTCAGGTTCGTTATCAATTGTTTGATTTCAGCCCATGACATGTTTGAAAGAAGTCACAGTCATGAATAGTTTTCTCCTTAGTCATTGGGTCTAGTCTAGTGGTTAGGGAGTTAGCATCCCAACCTCAAGGTCTAGAGTTCGATTCCGGTGATGCATGTGAGGGCGTGTGTGTTAAAAAAAATAGAATTGTTTTCTCCTTGAAGATATTGATATAAGATGATTCTGGTAAAATTATAAAGTATTTTGGACTGAAAATTCTTTATTTTCTCTTCTCTGTTTTAAAATCATATAGTGTTTTGGATTGAAAATTCTTTACTTCCTCTTCTACCAAACACATTTGATGGCCAACATCTGAAATAATATGCTCTTCACCTAAACAAATATCTAGGTTCCATGTTGGTTTATTTTGTTTAAGTTTATTATATATTCCAATTGTTCAAATAACTTTCAAAGAGTGCCTTAGGTATATGAAATTCAGACATTGAGATCTTATCAAGAGATAGTGTACAAGTTTGCAATTCCTTGCATATTCGAACTCAATTTTGACATCAACGACTAAACCTTGGAAAGGTTATGAAAAACATGATGGTGAAATATGATCCATATAGCCGTCATCACATAGTGGGATTAAGGCTTTGTTGTTCTTCTTGTTGTTGAACTAAATGGCCAATGGAAAGCAGAAAACTTTGCTTGCTGTAGGAGTGGTTAAATTGAACTCCTAATCATTCGGTTGTCTAGCTAGCTGTTCACATATTGTTGCTTTAGTCTTCCCTAGTTCACGTTGTTACTTGTTTCAGATTTTCATCACGGGTTTGTCTATCTAGCAGTTCACATATTTTTGCTTCAGTTTTACCTAGTTCATGTGGTTACTTGTTCAGTTTTTAATCATTCTTGCCTTTTCTTATACTCAGGAATCTCTAATTTCCAATGGTTATGAGTTCATGCGGATTGATGGCACCACTAAAGCCTGTGACAGATTGCAGATTGTTAATGTCGGTGGTTTCTTGTTCTTCTCCATATTGATTTATTGATATGATCTCTGAAATGTTTATATTGATTGGTGTTTAATTCTGACAGGATTTTCAAGAGGGTCGTGGGGCTTCTATTTTTCTTCTAACTTCTCAAGTTGGTGGACTTGGCCTTACACTTACAAAAGCGGATCGTGTAATTGTAGTTGACCCAGCATGGAATCCAAGGTACATACTTCAAAGTTTTCGTTATTGAATCTCTTTTCACAACTATTGAACAAGCAATTGACAACATTGCTTATAGAAAACTTTTCAAAGATTTCAATGGCTTTTATTCCCCTTGAAATATGTTGTGGCCACAAAAGAGGTGGGATTCTCAGTCCTAGTGCTTTTCAGGGATATTATATACGTATTGTTGAAAAAATGCTCATGCCAGAAAGCTTCACTTTACTCTCTCAAATTAATAGTTAACATTTTTCCTATCTTGCTTTAACAGTTTTTCTAGTTTAGCTTGCTTCGTAACATAGAGGATTTTCAAATTAGCAACAGTAGGACTTCTTAGTTGGGGAGGCATTCTGCATGCTATGGAAATAGAAATCTGTTAAGCATGAAAATGCAAAAGAAAGCCATTTTGCTTAGCTGTGAACTTTTAAATTGGCAACTTTGGTGGTGTGCAGCTCAATTGATGTATGGCTTTGTTTGATATGTGTGATTCATGTCATTGTCTTCCCTTTGCTAGACATTGTAATCATTCATGTGAAAGTATCTAGTTGGCCATCTAAATGTGTTCTTAAAAACTTGCTTCAAAGAGTTAATTGGACAACCCAAATTTCGACAATGACAAACTAGCTTGTAACTGAAGCAAGATGAAGCATGCTTGGATCTTAAAATCTTAAAGCTCTGTATTTTCTAGAACCAGTTTTAGTGCTAATTTTTAAAATGCATACTTCAATTTGTGCTTGTCAAATCTTAACTTTGTTCAACCATGGCCTTTAGTATCAATGGTTGGAATTCTACATTAGCATTTTTTTTTTTTTAACATTAGTTTAATTGTTCACGTTTGATATTTTTCAATCAGTAGTTAGTTTGATGTGTAATTCTTGCACATTTAGTTTTATTTCTTCTCCTATGATGGTTTGCTAAAACTGATTAATATAACACTGTTTATAAAAATAATAATGTAATGATTAGTCAATGGGTTTCTTGTCTGTGCAAGTTTTTCACCAAATTTATAGAGTATTTTCTCCCCCTTTTCTCACCTTCCACATTTTTACTGCATTCTATTAATATATTGTTTGAAGGCTATAGGGGTTTCCTTATTTAGTTGTAGAAGCATGCCCGGAATTTTGGGTTGCCTTTTATGAAAATAATAGTTCTCCATTTTAAAGCTAATGGTAACTAATTGCCATTGTTGCTGACCTTTTCAACTTTGGCAGCACTGATAATCAGAGTGTTGATCGTGCATATCGTATTGGACAAACAAGGGATGTCATTGTTTATCGGCTGATGACTTGTGGCACGGTTGAGGAGAAAATCTATAGAATGCAGGTAATACAGTTTCTCTAATTGCTGGTGCTACTTTAGCACTAGGGAGTTTGAAGGTATACAACCCTTATGTCTCCACTTGATAACTTGGATAAAATTTTTCATATTCTTGAAAATCTGGTGGCTTAGTACATTATCCATGACAATATCAAGTTACATTTACCACCAAGGCTATTGAATTTCTTAAAACTCTTGCATGTCAATTATCTTGTAAATGTAACGCCTAAAGCTCCCTTCAAACAATTAACCTTTTTCTGATTATTGTCTATATTTGATGAATATCATTGCTTGTTTGTTGTCCAATTGCTATGCATGTTTCTGTCAAATGTTTCTCTATATCATGTTTTATTGGAATTTGCCAATCCTAGAAATTGTCTGGTCTGATACGTGCCTATGTTTTGCCTATAACAGCCTCCTAGTTTATAGTTTTTCCTTTTATATTTTTGAGATTGAGAATTTTATTTTATGTTGGTTCATACTTAAATGCACCTTGCAGATATTCAAGGGAGGGCTTTTCAGGACAGCAACAGAGCACAAAGAACAAATGCGCTATTTCAGTAAACAAGTATGTGCCAAGTCATATTCCATCGTCTAATTCTTCATAAGTTTTTAGGTTTTAATATCATAACTGGTTTACTTTTAGGATCTTAAAGAGCTGTTTAGCCTTCCGAGACAAGGTTTTGACATTTCCCTCACTCAGCAACAGTTGCTTGAAGAGCACGGTCAAGAACAGATGATGTACGTACTTTGTTTTCTCCAAAAATCTGTTTCCAAGAGTTCTTATAATAGTTTTACTTGAACTTCACACAATGTGCTAGTTTGTTCTTTTATCATTTTGAAAGTGGAGTTAGCGTAAAAAAATTGAAGCACTCATGGTTTGACATCCACAATGTCATTATCTACACGTAACTTAGACTATTTTGCTTAATACAGTACTGCTAAAATCTCATAATTTCTCACCATTCCATGTTTCTATATCAACTTTATTTTCTGCTTTCTCTATGACAATATGCATTTTTATCATATTTTAGGGATGACTCTTTAAAAGCCAACATTGGATTCCTTGAAAGTTTGGACATAGCTGGAGTTAGTCAGCATAGCTTGCTCTTCTCAAAGGCTGCCCCTGAACCTGTTGTTCCGGTTGAGGAGGAGGTGGCAAGGTGCAGTGCTTTTTCTTTCTCGAGTAGTCAAGTTTAATCAAATATGGTTCTATGTTTTGAACTACAGTTTAGCGAGCAGACAAATGTGCTTGCTTACCAAGATTCATGATGGAATAGTTTTTCAGTAGCTCCCTATCGAAACTCTAACTTCTGTGTTTGTATGCACAGGGTAAGGGGCAATATGTTTGTGGTAAACTCATCATCACATCCCTCGTACGAACAAGTTCATGGGTATGGTTTTTGTTTTCATATACTAGAACAAACATTGCTCCAAACTATTTATTGAAAACTGTACAACGGTATTCTGTTTGGCAGTGCACAATATGCATTCAACCCAAAAGATGTGAAGGTGCAGCCGAAGAACTCTTCTCCTAGTGCAAGAGAACTAACAGAGGCTGAAATCAGAGAGAATATAAACCGGCTCTCTCAGATACTTGCAAATCAGGTACATCCATCTTACAACAAATGCTGAAATACCAACATTCAAACTTAGCCTGTCGACCTACTACTTGCTCTTTAAAACCACATAATAGATGATTATGCATAACTTTTTATTCATTGTCTCTGACTAGAAGTTGTACTAAATGTGCAAATGGTGTATTCCCTTGGTTCAGAACAAACCGAAGAGGCTAAACTCTTCACAACTAGACAAATTAGTCAGTGTCAGTAGTGTGGGGTAGTTCTGAAACTATACACTTTTGTCAGTTTTGATTTAGTTTAGGAATTCATGTGCATTTGATGTGCCTAATGGGATAATGATTTGGTTTATATATATCATACAACTTCAGTTTTAGCCGTACTTTTCATTTCTTTCTAACCATAGAGGATAAATTCATTGCAAGCATTTTACCTTTGTGCATTCTGATGCTGCAAACCTGAGTTGTTTCTCTTCTGAAGTTCTAAAGCTTCTATAGCATTGAATAAAATTGATTAAAATGCTTCTTGTCGGGCATCTCAAATGTATAGCTGTATGCGACACTCAAAAATTTAATTAGAAAATTTTCCTCCTGCCGGTACAAGCAGTAGACATAGTAACTAATTTGAATCTTTTTAGACAATTATTTACTCGCTGCTTACACAGATTGTTTGCCACCATTCTATTATCTTGTTAATTTCTCCTTTAATAATGTTTTTAGGCTACAATATCAAGACTACCGGATCATGGAGAAAGAATACAGAAACGAATTGCTGAACTGAATTTAGAGCTTAGAATTCGGATGGAGAAAAGAGCCAACGAGGATGAAAAATTCATTGATTTGGAGGATTTATCTGGGGATGTTGAGAGGATGTTGAGCATGAAGTAGTTTTGCCTTGGTTGGGTGGATTTTGGAACACAAGTACTTAGCTAACTGGCTTTCTCAGCTTTGTTTCGGACTACACCATACATAGCTGGAATCATTTTAATTGTACATAACTATTGCTTTCATAGCCCACATTCTCAGAATTTTGATGAGTAGAAGAAATCTGTGGTTTCTGCAAGAACTCTTGTCCAATATTTTGTTTATACATCTCACTCAATTCATAATATATTCATGTCGTGTATGTGTTTATTTTGAGAATTGAGACAAACGTAGTTTCGGATGCGTTATAAAGAATGAAACTCCATCCAATAACTAACAGCCTTATCAAATCTTTAATTTAACTTGAAGATCATGGTTCTGCTAAAAGTAGTGAGGATTAGATATTTACACTTCGTAGTAGTCACTTTGTTCAAGTTTGGACATAATATTGGATTAAAGTAACAAACAACATTCCTCTTATGAAGTATTTTGTTGCTGACATGAATTTATTAAACATATAATAACTTGAGATTTTTAGAAATGAGAGGCTCTGGATGCCTCTTTATTTTTATTTATGTCTCTTCTCTTCAGTCTTCCCTCCCAAGAGACATTATTTTTGGTTCAGTTCTAAATGGCCTCTGTTCTGTTATTAGGCTGCGCCACCCTGAAAGTTTCAATATCATATTATTGAGGTCTTTAACACAATCTTTCCAAGGTAGTTTACATTTTCAGAGATTTTTGGCCAAAACCCACTTTGCCATCTGAACAAGACTGTTTTTCAGATTGCCATCCAAACAAGACTGTTTTTCTTACCATTCCTTCCAATACCGAATCTGTGTATTTAGAAAGATTGACCAAACTTGGGGTTATAAAATTTGATAAGTTGCCATGTTATTTTCTAATGGAATTGTAGTGGGGAATTTCGCTTCACACAAATTTCTTCACTTAAAAGATAAATGCAACCATACCATGCATTGTCCTCATCCTCAAATGTAAAAAGTTAAAAAGATTTGAAATGACTTCTTGCATAACATAATTGTTGGAAAATGAATAAATGAACTAGGCTAGTTTGGAGTAGTTATCCAAGGTTACTACTTCAGAATCAGAACTACATAAACTAAGACTACTCTAGAGTGACTCTCCTCTATCTACTGGAAAATATCTCTTCCAATATCTGTGCACTCCCCAAACCTTTACAGGTATTTCATTTTCTTGGACACCTGTAGTTTCTGGTACAAAGAAAAATACGAAGCAAGCTATCGAAAGTGCAACTCCTCCCATAAAGAAGAACATTCCATCTGAGAGTGCACATAAAAGTCGCAGCGTAATATGGCCCATCACTACTGTCATCGCCATGGATATGCTCGACTCCCAAGCAGCACCCAAATTTGAGCTCTTTCCGAGGTAATTTTCATTCGTCCAACCATACGGAGCAGAGACAACAGAAAAGGCAATGACAGTCAGAAGCATGAAGGCTTTGACGCATGTAGCATCTGGTTTCTTCAAATCAACATAGACATACAAGGGATCTGCGTGGAAAACAATCCACACGATGAGCTGCAACACATAAAAAAGGAATAAGTCAGTGATGGTTTTAAAAGCTAAGTTTACTTGGTAACAAAAATAATCGTAATAGAAATGTACCTGTGCAATGAATATAGCAATGCATGATAACATGATAGGGATCCGTCGGCCAATTCGATCAGAAAAATAATAACAAGTGCTAGATGATACGATCTTGCATACATTGGCAACGAGAGGACCAAGAAAAGTCTGGTGGAATGTGTGAACAAGTGAATCCAAAAGTAGAGGAGAGAAAAACACTAGAGTTTCTATCCCTATCAGTGGAGGAAGAAACTGTGAAGCTGTGGTGATCAGCAACTTGGGGCGGCTCCTAAGGCAAATGAAATCTTTGAACTGGTCGTTTTCTTGGTTAGCTTCTTTTGCTAAAGACTCAAGTTCTGCCTCAACCTCTGCCTCCCACTGTCTAACATTTCTAAGCTCCTTTTCTGCTTCTACCCAACGGCCATGTTGAAAAAGCCATTTGGGAGTCTCCCTTATCTGCAATGTGACAATGAGCAGCAAAACGCAAAGGAAGACAATGGAGACAAACGGTAGTCTCCATCCCCAAACAGGATAAGAGGCAGCAACATAATTGACTGTGCAGGCGAGTACATGTCCTAACTGGATCATGTACTGAAAGATGATATTGATCCTTTTCTTGTATTGAGGTGGCACAGTCTCCAAACAAATGATGGGAATAATCTACAAAACATTCAAATAGAAAATAAGAGTAGAACTGTCTAATTTATATAGTCGAGCAATGCATATCAAACTTGTAACTTCTGAAAAGAAACAAACATATGAAGTTTATGACAAAATATTATTTTACCTGGTATGTGACGCCGAGACCTAATCCGAGAAATATCATCCCCACGACTCCAACACTAGTCATAGGATTCCATGCAGCTAAACATGATCCTAAAGCCCAACATAAAGATCCTATAACCAGGACAGGTCTGCGGCCCCAAATGGAAGCAAATGTGAAAGCCATCCAAATGGATGGCACTGCAGATAGAGGTATGAGCAGCAAGAACTGCAGGAACCAGGGGTTGAAGTAGTGACAAAAATTAGTGTCGATTCCTTTCTTTGTAGCTTTGAAGATGGAGCGTGAAAATCGATACAGGAACATGTCCATATTTGCCAAACCACCTGAAAGACATAATTTGGAGAATTTCTCAATAATCTATAACTGATTAAACCTGTAAATCATGCATGAATTGTAAAAAAAATAGAAAATTCCTTCAACATTATTAAGAGCAAATAGCTGGAAAATTAAGTTTCACTAACCTGGAAAACCTAATGCAAACCCTATCATAATGCCGCCGATCACGACAAGTAATAGACTTGGTAATGGCATTCCAGAATGCCGATCATCTTGAATGGGATGCACACCGCCATCAACTTGTTCCGTCTCGGGCTCAAGGTCAAGTACTTGCTGGTTAGTAGGTTCAATTTTCTTGAGTTGCTCAGCTTGCACTATTTCCTGCTCCGGCAACTCAACTTGCACTATTTCCTTCTCCGGCTCAGGTTGTGCGATTGCATGCTCTAACCTTGCTGGTCCAATGCTCTTTGAAACCACCCCAACTTGTCTTTCTTCCTTAACTTGCTTGTGTGCACTCATCATATTTTTAAGTTTACTACTACTACAAGCAGCAAATTCCAGATTCAGTATTGTCAAGTAATTAATATAGAAAACTAAATACCAGTACTAATAATTAACTAATTTTTCTAATCATTGAAATTAATGAATTATAAAACTTACAAAATAAAAATAATAATTTGACTAAAATAAATTAATTAAGCAATCAACAAGTAATCAAAGTTACAAGGATTTATTCTTTACTGCACATGCATGCAAGCACAAAAATTACTTAAGATTTTGATTTCACCAATTAATGCATGCCTATTACAGCAAAAGTGTTGGTGTTGGTGTTGGTTAATTAGTGTGTAAATCTACACAAGTAATTGATGTATAACTAAAAAAAATAAATTGTTAAACTATTATTGAAATTAATATTCTGTATCGTTGAAGATCATGAATAAATTATTGTGGTGTAAATAATTTATTTCTCGTTAAAATAAACAATCATTTTCTTCTCAATGTTATAAAATGTTTCAAACCAGAAACAACTATCACCGAAAATAATAACACATATAATAGAATTAGAAGAGGTATATCTTTTCCTTTGGGCGACATCATATGCAGTAAATGAGCATTGGATATCATCAATTCTGAAAGAGAGTTTTTTTTATGAACTATAACGTCAATCAGGTTTAAGATTTTGATTTCACCAAGGCATGGCTATTACAGCAAAATTCAGTAAAAAAATGTCTTTTAATTCGTTAGTTGATAAAAGTGTATCAACGTCAAATGGTATAAATATCACATTAAATTCCAAATAATATATTTATGATATCCAAATCAATTAAGACAATCCAGAGAAACCAAACAATAAAAAACAATCAATTGATATCAATCACTCAAAGAATAAAGTGATTTATATTAATGATAATTAATTGTAATTATATCATTATTTAATTATCTTGTAATTAATCCAATATACATATCATCATCATCATTATTATATATATACACACACTCATGACATGCAATCCATAATTATAATACAACTGTACCGGCTCTCTTGAGAGTAAAAGCTATTGGCAGTACACTAACGCGGGACAGAAAATACGTTCTTCACCAAAAACACAAGGTCGTAGAATATGAAAGATATTAAAAATATGAAAAGTCTGAATTCTGAATAATGAGTTATTCTTCAAAATAAAGACATATAAGAGTTTATATAGAACTAATAATTCCTAATTCTAATTTTGGAAACAAAAGAAAGACGTTTAATTAAGAAAACAACCAAATTAAGGAACAAAAGTAATTAGAAAAATAAAATAAATTCAAAAGAAACTTGAGCGCTAGCCTCAAAATAAAGGGAACTAATAATTCCTAATTCTAATTAGGAAACAAAAGAAAGACGTCTAATTAAGAAATAAAAGTAATTAGGAAAGTAAAACAAAAGAAAGACTTCAAGATGCTTGATTTAAGGTTGATCAATCTTGTCCCACGTCATATACCAAGCAGACAATTAAAGATTCGCCCAAGCACAACCACAAAGAGATTCAAAAATGGAAGCTACTCACTGGTATCACAGGAGTGATTCCACCTTGGTAACCAGGGTTCGAATCCCACCTGGACCAATCACCCATTTAAATGGCTGAAGAAGGAGTATTTGTGAAATGCTCTAAGTTCCCCCGGGGACTGCTATGGAAGAAAAATTATGGTGGCTTGTGCGCAGGAGTGAGGCCGTGTGGGGTCGGAATTCTTCGGAGGAGCATCATCAACACTTCGGGTGGGGAGGTGTGTGACGTGTGGGGTCGGAATTCTTCGGAGGAGCATCATCAACACTTCGGGTGGGGAGGTGTGTGACTTGGTGACCAATGACTGAAGACTGGCCCTGGTACCCAGCTTGGGCTGCTACCGTAATATTCTTCGGAGGAGCATCGTCAACACTTCGGGTGGGGAGGTGTGTGACTTGGTGACCAATGACTGAAGATTGGCCCTGGTACCCAGCTTGGGCTGCTACCGTAATATTAGTACCCTATTGCGTGCACATCCCGCGCTTTACATCCTCAGCTGGCTAGGGGACGGTTGGTTTGAGGCCCAGGATTAGTCTGACTCAACAACAATGAAGTGGTGGGAAGACACGGAGTTGTAGTGTTAGAAACCTGAGATATCAAAAAAAAAAAAAAAAAAAAAATGGAAGCTACTCATCTCAAGCACGGTCATTGGCTGTTCTCCTCAATCGATTAAACTATGGCGATTGCCGAAAGCCTTGTGCATTGGTCTTTGGAAAAGTATAAGACGCTATTGCTCGCAACCGGTCTTTGGAAAAGTTTTTTAACATAACTTGTGCAATAAGGTCTCAAATATTTTTGTCCTTAAATCTGATTTTGGCAATAACATTCCATAAATGTCTTGTGGATTCTATGTAATTTGGATGACAAGATCAAATAAAATGGCAGTCTAAACTAATTATTATTGTTTATAAAATGGCAGTCTAAACTAATTATTATTGTTTATAAAATGGCAGTCTAAACTAATTATTATTGTTTAATTGTTATTCCCATTAAAATACATTGGATTGAGGCATGCGAATAATATAGCTAAGAGATAAAAAAGAATTGTGGTGTTAATTAGGTTTCTGCATATAGTAGTATGCATATTTAATAAATAGTTGTCTCTAAGGAAACGATTTCATATATGAAAAAATATTAGTTAATTACGGTTTCAACGCACAATAAAAGTGGTATAAAATTAGAATCACGATTTCAACAGCCCTAAAACACCAATTTCACCTGTTATTAGTTGGGCGTTTAATGTTTCATAACAGTTTTTTTGTTCAATAGATGTTTATATTTATATTTTATAATACCTAAAATATAGTTTTTATTTTTATTGCTAACTATTAATCATATTAAACCAGTTATATTCAATCACTAGAAAAATAAAACCTAAAATTATATTAAACTATGTTATTCCATCATATATACGTAAGAAATTTCATCTATACAAAATAACATACTTTTTAAAAAATATTACCAAAATAATACACTTTTCAAATTTATTTCCTGACTAATACTGTTTTGGACATGTAAACTCTAAACCATTCAAGGTAGAAGAAAAATTACAAACCACATAAACTCTAACTATTAAAAAAATGGTTAAAAGCACCTAATCCCCTCAAACTCATTCATTAGCTACAATATACCCCCTCAATAAAATAAATAGGCACTTTTCTCCTACTAACAAATTCTCTTAATGAATTTAACAATTAATTACATATTTAAATAAATGTGGACAAGAATGTCCATACATTAAAAGAAAATATTACTTCATTTCAAATACAAAATATAACAACAATGAAGTTTTTTTTTTTCCAAAATCATCAAATAAAAAACATGAAAATTCCTATTATAATTTTTTAATAAATAATCAAATAAATTATCAGATAAAGAAATTTTAGTTCAATCATTTTTTGTTAAACAAAATGCATAAAATATATGAATCGCTAAAGGTTAAAAATCATTGTGGATTTTAATTAAAACCTGCTCTAAATCAACCATGAAGGTAAGAAAAACTCACAATGACTTGTAACCTTTTATTATTCATGTGTTTTGCTTAAAATTAAAATTTATATATTTTGTTTAACAAAAATAACTAAGGTAAAATTTATTCTTCCGATTACTTATTAAAAACTTCTAATAGGTATTTGCATGTGTTTTATGTAATGATTTTGGTAAAAACAAACTCATTATTGTTATGAATTGCTACTTTGTGTTTGAAATGAAATAATGATTTTTTTTTTTTTTTTTTGGTATTAGAACTCTTCAAGATATTGGGAATTAAGGGAAAGAAGGCAACATTAGAGAATAAAGTAACAAGTTCTCAAATTGAGAATTAAGAGAGAAGAGATAATTATAGATTTGAGAACGAAGAAAAAAAATTTCTTTTAGTATAATTCTTTGAGAAACTAGAAACTAATGGTGTGCATGGTTAAGTAAGAAAAATGGTAATGAAAATATTAACTGGGAAATAAAAATAGGAATAATGATTATATTAATGTTGCTTGGTTGGACAGCTATGATTATTATTACTATTGATGGTAATTGGTTTGCTAAAATTTTAGAAATTAAAATTGTTAGACTTTTTATTTTGAATGTTATTATAAATTATAATAATGTTTAAATGATGCTACAAGTTATGACAAAAGTTTTTTTTTTAATATAAAACATTCAAATCAATGTATTTTTCATAGCTTAAGTATCATTGTAAATTTTGCATTCTTTTGATTGCCACAACTCTAATCGAGAAGTTATTTAATCTATCCTACATTTAGTCAAAATTATTATATATTTATCAAAATATCTAAATTAAAATGGATGGTCATGTCAATGTCTTTGTATTACTTTTATAAATAAAAAAAATTACTTTAGCAATTCAGATAAGAGAATAAATTAACTTTGAAACAACTTGTTCCATGTTAGAATTGATTAAATGACGATTTTTACACCTACTTGCATTTTTTTTCTTTTGCTTCTAGATTAATTTCCTATTTCTTTGAGTGAATTAGAGCGATTTTAATTTTTTTTTTATGGAGAAGAGTGATGATTGAATTTTGTATTAGAGTAAATTAGATGTTCAAGACATACTTTTTGTTTTTAATTTTTATCTTTTGAAAGAATATTCAAAAGTGATTTCAATATTTTTGTAGTTCTCGTGATGAAAATAGAATGAAATACAAAGTCAACTACTAAAAAAACTAAAATATATAAAAGTGATTTTAATACTTTCAGATTGACGTTTTAATATAAAAATTATTGTAAAATATCATTCAAACTGTTTTAGATCAAACATGTTTTCTCTCTTTCAGAATTGGATTGTGTTGAACTACTCCTTATGAAAGAAATAAATCACAGGTAGTAATATATTTAGGCTCCGCTTGGAGGAGGTATTTTTTAGTTTTATTTATAAAATGATTTTTTTAAGTTTTGTTATGAGAAATAAATATTTATAAAATAATTATATGTGTTTGGATAAATAAATTTTGTTAATTTATTTGAAATTGTGTATAGAAATAATTATTGTTATATATAATGATTAATTTATATATTATTATATAATTACTTTTTTAAAAATGTAAGACCCGCACACATCTTTAAGACACAGGATCTTCTATCCAAGATTTTGTCTGTCTTATTCTGTCCTAATTAAAACTAAGTCGTAGATTCACTAATCTCTTGGTTATGGTATAATAATTTTAATGATATTTATGCATTTAGTCCCTACTTTTAATGAAACTACATAATTTTAAACGTTAGACAGAATAGGACTGAATAAATATTGGACAGAGGATCTGGACTCTATATTTAAATACAGAAGTCAAACATTTCTTTCTATTTATGGGGCCACATATAGGGCTGAGAACGAACATGAACGTTCACGAACAAGCTCGGGCTCGACTCGATAAAAGTTCGGCTCGAGCTCGTTTATTTAATAAATGAACGAACACGAACAAGATTTTAGGCTCGATTAATAAATGAACAATAAATGAACACATGTGTGAAAGCTCGTTTACGTTCATGAACAGCTCGTTAAAAAGCTCGTTCATAACTCGGTTAAAGCTTGTTAAAAGCTCGTTAAAAGCTCGGTTAAAATATTAATTATATAATATATATTGAACTTATACACGAAATAAAACTATTAAACAATAGAAATATATAATTGGGTTTTTATATATATATTTATTGACACACAAATCACACTATACGGTGGTGAGAACGAACATAAACCTTTATAAACAAGACCGAGATTGGCTCGGTTAAAGTTTCACTGAATCTCGTCTACTTAATAAACAAGTGAACACAAACAAAACTTTACGTTAGTTAATAAATGAATAATTAATCAACAAGCAAGTGAAAGATTCGTTTAGGTTGGTCAACAAATTGTTAAGAATTTAGTTAAAGTATAAATTATACAATATAAATAATATATACCCTAAGTAAAACTCTTAAATAATAGAAAAAGTCGATTTTTTATACATATAAGCACACAAATCATTATATATGAGTTTGAATTAAATTTGGACATTTATGTAAAGAGACAAAATATATTAATTTAACTAAATTATACATTTTTATTCAAGTCGGGAAGTGTTCACGAACAAAGCTCGGGCTCGTCTCGGTTCGCGTAAAGCTCGGCTCGAGCTCGTTCATTTAATAAATAAACGAACACGAACAGATTTTTAGGCTCGATTAATAAACGAGCCGGGCCTGAACACCCTAAATCTCGGCCTCGGCTCGACTCGATATCACCCCTAGCCACATAGGGATGTAAATACAGAGCTTTGCTTTGTGTTCCATTTACGGGCCTGATTGGCAGAAGAGAAAATCAGTAATATAACCTTTTAAGGGACTGTTTGAAGAGAGAGAAAAATATATCATAAATAGTACTGTTCAGTTACGTTTTCTTTCACAAATGGAATTGTATGTAAAATATATTTCCAAACACAATTACTTTTTGTTTTTTCAAATTAATCTTAAAAAGTCATGTTCCAAACAGAACCTTGTGTTTAAATCATAGGGGGTAAGTTGAAATTTTTCAAAATTATATTGGGTTTTTGTGTAATTCTACCATAATGAAAGAGCTAATTCAAAAATTAGTTAAATAACGGTAATGCAGTTTGAAAACTCCAAAAACTTTTATTCTTGCTGTCTCTCCCGGCGTGGCCAAACCCTTTTCAGTATCCGCTTCCATCCAATTCCACTAACCCTTTTTCAACTGCTCTTTGTTTATTTGGATTGATATTTCAGTTGATTCTGCTAAGTGCATCTGGAATGGTTGATAGAGGATTCAAAACGACGCTTCCGGGTTTATGCCCTCCATATGTTTGATGGTTTTACTGTGTGACTTGAATGGGTTGGAATTGATGCTCCTTTTCTTGGCGGATTGGGGTGGATGAGATGGTGTGATCATTGATCCACCGTAAGAAGATAGGGAAAGAGTGGGGTAATATGGCATTAATTTTTGTTTTGGGTCGTTCTTTTTCAGCCTGCAGAAATATTTTCTTCCCCAGACTCTTCTCTTCTGCTTCCTTTTCTTCATTTTCGGATGGTGATGAGCCACAGCTGCAGGTTTCGGAATCAGAGCCCAAACCCCAGCTTCCGAATCTTGAACCATCAGGGAATGCCGATTTAGTATCCCAAGTTATCCTTCAACACCACAACCCATTTCACGCTACTGAATCGTCTCTTCAACTTAATGGGATTACTCTTACAACTTCATTAGTCCACCAAATTCTGCTCCGTCTTAACCACTCTTCGAAAATTGCTCTTGCCTTCTTCGAATATTGCAATTCTCACCATCCTTACTATTCCCATGACACAACTGCATTTAACATTCTCATTGACATTTTCTGCAAGGTTCGCCAATTCGATGTTGCTTGGCAACTCATAGTTATGATGGATCAAAAGGGCCAAAATGGTGGTCTAAATACTAGACCTAACTTCACTACGTTTTACATATTGATTAGAAGACTAATTTCTGCTGGTTTTACTAGGCAAGCTATTAGGGCATTTGATGATATGCATATTTTTATAGATGAAAGTGGGTCAGAAAACAATGAAGATTTTTCACAGTTTCGATTTTGTTTTCTTCTTGATACGCTTTGTAAGTATGGATATGTAAAGGTAGCTACGGAGTTGTTTAATAAGGAAAAGTGGAGGATTGAATTGAATACTAAGATTTATACTATTTTGATATATGGGTGGTTTAAGGTGAAGAAAATCGAGATGGCTAAGAGGTTTTTTGAGGAAATGGTGGATAAGGGAATTGAACCAAATGTGGTAGCTTATAATGTGATGTTAAATGGGATTTGTAGGAGGGTGAGTTTGCACCCTGAGGAGCGGTTTGAGAGGGTGATTAGGGAGGCGGAAAAGGTGTTTGAGGAAATGCGAGAGAGAGGTGTAGAGCCTGATGTCACAAGTTTTTCGATTTTGCTTCATGTTTATAGTAGAGCACATAAGCCTGTTTTGTGTCTGGAGAAGTTGAAAATGATGAAGGATGGTGGGATTTGCCCTAATATAGCAACATACACATCGGTTATTAAGTGTCTTTCTTCTTGTGGGAGAGTAGAGGAGGCCGAGGTTTTGTTGGATGAGATGGTGTCTAATGGTGTTAGTCCTACCGCCGCAACTTATAATTGTTTTTTTAAGGAGTATGGAGGAAGAAAAGATGTAGAAGGTGCTATGAGGTTGTATAGAAAAATGAAGGAAGATGGATCTTTGTGTCCACCAACTATACATACTTATAATATATTGCTTGGGATGTTCTTGAATTTGCGCAAAATAGGACTCACACGCGAAATTTGGGAGGATTTGAAGGCCAGCATGGTTGGACCAGATTTGGATTCATATACAGTACTGATTCATGGATTGTGCGAGAGACAGAAATGGATGGAGGCTTGCCAGTTTTTTGTGGAAATGATAGAGAAAGGATATCTTCCCCAGAAGATCACCTTTGAGATGCTCTACCGGGGCTTAATTCAATCTAATATGTTGAGAACTTGGAGAAGGTTAAAGAAGAAACTCGATGAAGAATCAATAACTTTTGGTTCAGAATTCGAAAATTTTCACCTCAAGCCTTATAAACGATGACAGGTTTATAGAACAGGCTAGCAAGAGCTTGTGAGGCAACCTTTAGAAAGTATATGAACGGATGTATAAATATTTTACGTTTAAGATTATATGTTTAATTGAATTTATTTTCAGGTGCATATCTCTTCATATTGATGATATGTGTTTTTGCCTTCAAATGACTAACATAAGCACAACAGTTGTTCTAACTTTTTTCCAATAGCAAGATTTTTTAAGTCTCTATTAGAGTCGGCGCAAATATGGTGATTTTAAGAATCCTGTAAAAACTGAAGCACAATTGAATTGATCACAATGGTATAAAGCATCGAATTTGAATTTTCCAGTAACCAAGACACAGGCAGGACATCAAGTTCATGTTGTACACCTCCATGGCCTAGTGCAGGTTATCTTTTTAATTAATTTTATCCCAAAAAACGAATGTTGATATCTTAAAAAACAAGAAAAGTTTCCTGGAAAGATGATTCCATATCTATCAATGTTGGCAGATTTTTCATTCATAATCTAACCATGAGGAAGTCAAAAGAGCAAAAAGAGCTACTAATTTGATGGGTGCTTCAGTATTGAGAATATGCACTGAAGATGCACTGGTATATTGCCTTGCTTATCGTATGTTGCCTCTCTTATCTTCTTTGCTGATTTTTTTTGCATGGTTATTGAACCCATTAAGCATTTAACTCCTTTAGAAAGGCTGATAGTTAGACACCTTAAAAGATTCTACCACCACCCCACAGGTACAGTCCAAGAAATTAAAGGATGAATCTTTCGGGATAAGAGTGAAAATGAAGAGTAAGAGCAAGAATGAGTTATTCGCTTCAAGTTTTGAGGAATTGGGATTAATTGAGGAGGGTTATGGGATCACTGAACGAGATGAATATTTATGTTCCCACCAAGTTTCATTGTATTGGTATTCCTGCTGTTCTTGGAGTCTTGGAGAGAAAAGTGTGGTTTTTGGTTCTTATATTGACTCTGGGAAGACTTCTTATTATGCGTTGCCTTTTGTTCAGGTTAAAAGCTTTTTGATCATTGTGCTTATTCTTGGATTTCTTGAATTTTTTGCCATTCAATTTGGTTTGAATTGCTTGATGCAATGACGTGTATCGGATCATTATCAACCAATACAGTAATGCTGCTTGATTATCATCAGATTTGAAACCTCTGAATGAATATATGCTGCAGAAGGTGTAATTTTGCTGAAGGATTATACCACATTTTAAGTTTTAACACAATGTTCTGCATTACTGATTTGCGCACTCTTCCATGTCTCTCTTGCACATTCCCATAAAGAAATATTATTGCACAAATGTAGTGATGGTTGGAGTGTTAATTTATGATTGTCTTGTTGACAGGGAAAATGTTTATTTTGTTGGGTTAACTTTTATTTAGGTTCATTTGTAAAACATTATCTTGAACAATGTTTGCCTGCCATTGATTGATGTTAGATGATTCTGTTAGTACAAAATTAATGCACGCAGTATGTATCTGTGGAAGGAAGCCTAAACTGCAAATCAAATGGTTCTTTTGCTTAGACGACAAAGCACCATTCTCATACAAGATTAAACTACGTACATAAGATTAAAGGACGAAAAACAGCCCAAATTACTACGTGGGACTGAAACACAAAACTCCGGTAAAGGAGGAGGTAGAAACATTTGCAAACCTCTCATCCAAGACCTTGTGGAAACAATGACAAGAGAACACACATAGTTATACACAAAAAAAAAAAAACTTGGTGCAACTTTCAGATGGCTAGTTATTCATTTCAGGTTAATGTTTGATCAAAGCTTGATGTGCGGCTCCACCTGCCTCGCAAATAATCTTCCACAGATATAGTTTGCTCTGTACTGCTGCTAGAGAGGGAATCATCCTCCAAATTGAGCAAAAGCAAGGTTAATAAAAAGACTGGATATTTGTAGAAGAATGTGGATCATCCACAGGAACAACTTCATCCGTACCATTGACCTGTTGCCTCGCCCATTTAATTGTTTCTAGGCCGCCTTGGAGTAGTTTCACAACCTGCCAAAGTCATCAGCCAACAAAATGGTCTATGACGAGATCGTTAAAAAGCTATGCACAAGAATACCCATACGAAAAACAAAAATTCCTTACAAGGCCAATATTTGGACGAAACTGAGGTCCATTCTCTGATGCAAAGGCTTGCAGCTAAGACCATTTTCTCAATTTGGTCATAATCATAAGAACTCATCAAATTTGGATCTAACAAGTCATGAACCTTGTCTCCCTTCAAATTTGTTTTGCCTGGAGATTGTAACACTAATTCATGAAAACTTGAAAAGAGCATAAAACTGTTTCTTCAATATCTTAAAATTACCTTTTGAAACTTTTAAATAATTTTATGGTTTTTATAAAAGTAGTTAACGCATAGATCCTAATATATAGTTTTAAATTCCAAATCTTGGTAATATTTCTAGAAAGTCATGCATGTCAAAAACCATTGTTCATAGAATGGCTGCATGCATTAGAAACCTGGAGCCATTTAAGTAATCCTGTTACCTTGTGATCATCATATTCATTCCATTCCTCTTCTTCTGAATCAACACTTTCGCAGTAATGAGACTGATGGTTTCTACATCCATGACCCTCTTCTTCTCCAACTCGTCCTCATGAATAATCTTGAAGCAGGAATGATATACAAACTGGATACGTGATGATTCATGAAATCCAAAGGCTTTCCAGGTGGCATCATGATCAAGACCAGATAAACATCCATTCATGCCCAAACATCGAATTTGAATTTTCAAGTAAACAAGATACAGGCAGGACATCAAGTTCATATTTTATGCCTTTATGGCTTAGTACAGGTTCTCTTTTAATTCATTTTATCTCAGAAAGCGAATGTTGATATCATTAAAAAAAAAATCTTAGGTAACAGCAAATGGAGATACTTCAAAACTTGTATCCACATCTCTCCTACCAGTAAGTGCCATAAATCTATCCTTAAACACCAAAATGGGAGATTTATCAACCAGATTTGACCCATCATAAGCCTCCTTCAAAATTACAGTGCTCCTTGCACCCTTATTTGTGAGATAAAAAATGCCGTGATGCTTAATCAAGCAAAGCAGTAATCTAGCAGGTAACCGATACTCCGAATGGAAGGCTTCCAATTGATCAGATGTCAACCGCTTCTCCATTGTCAAACTGAGAAGCTCGTGAAGCACTCCCACCACTCTCTTTCGAGCTTTTGGATCAGAAATTTCAAATGTCCTTGCATTCAAGTATGGGGAAGGAAATTCCATTTTCTGCCACCTCTGAACTTCCTTGAGATAACTCATATTGGCCCTGAAACCAGCAGGAAACCTCATCTGAAATGCAAATCGAGCTGGGAAGTAACCATCTTTGGATATTCTCAGCTTCTTTGAATACCCACCATGGTCCAAACTGCCTTTGCCGGCCAACCTCTCCTCTCGAGCGGTAATAGCTAAAGAAGAATCCCAATGCTCCAAGTGAAGATAATCCCTCCCATTTACTGCTTTTATTGAAAAAAATTGTGGGTATTTTGTAATCAACGAATCCTTAAAATCACAAGGCAAACCTAATTGATCCTCAATCAATTCAACTGTTTCCAATGGCACTCTACAATCAACAGATAGCATTAACAACTTCCTCAAATTCTTAACCAAAATGGGCTCCATTTGATCTCTCGCCTCTCCTTCCGAAGCAGCAATCTTTCTTGCTTTCTCCGTGAGCATCACCTTTGGAGGTGTTCTGTCATCACCACCAACAACCTTAAAAATTGAAGGGTATTTCTCAATGACAGCCATGAAATTCCATTTCTGCACAAACCCAACTTCTTTTTCAAGGTCTCTAAGAAGAATGAACTGGTTTTTTTGAGACTGGATAATGGATTTCATTCTTAGTATAACAGCTGGTTTCTTTTGGAGGTCCATGACTTTATCAAGTTCAGGCACTCTGTAATATACTCTCTTCTTCGGTCTCGTTCCTCCACTGGATATATGCATGATTTGCACCCACAAGCAACCTTGTTTGCCAAATGAAGCTGCAAAGTAACCCGATTCAAGACATTTATGCAGTCTCCTGAACATTGTACTCCAACCCATTTCAGAATTCACAAAATATAAACAAACAAAGCTTCTTTGAGACCAATCGTCGAACAGGTGGACCGCAACATGCGAAGAGTAAAACAACACAAAAACCCGGTGAAAACTGCGCAGCTGGAGATCAGAGAGACACAGAGAAGGGATTGCACGATGGCCAAGATACAGGAATACTCAAGATGAAGATTAAACCGTCTCCATTGTTGGCGTTAAGCTGGGAAATCAAAGGCAGGTGGCTGGTTGAGCGCGCTATTTGTGGATTTTTTTTTTGCAAGGAATAAGTTTGAATTTCCTCTTATTTCCTACTCAAATCTTTAGGATGCAATTTATGATTATAAATAATTATGATTTATTAATAAAGTATAAAATATTACTAAAAAATAAATTAAAGAAATATAGGGATTTCATTCAAATTTTCTAAATAGATATTATAGTAGTTAATGGTGAGCCGTACAAAGTGTGGCAGCCCAGAGATATATTTTGGACTTTAGTTCAACCTATCAGATTGTGGGCCTATTCACTCTTTTAATTGTGTGTATTAGTTTTTAGATGCTATCTTAAAGTAGGTGGCTTAGATATGTGTTAGAGCAATATAACTTTTAGTAAAATGGGCCTGGAATATTGTAGCGGTTCTTTTAGGATAACACAACGGCGGCATGCTTTAACCTTTGGAAACCTAAAATTGGTTATACGGTCGGACTGTTAGCAGCAAATCATTGTGCGGGACTTTGGGTGGGGGGGTTTGAATATTGGTTCAGTTTCATTTCTTGGTGGATTTTGCGAGAAACCCAGCAGATAAAATCGCCCGGGGCTTTTGTCAACGGCCTTTCTTTTAGACCAAGGTTTGTTTTGGGTTTCCATTTGTTCCCCTAAAGGTTTTTCCGATTTTGTATTAGATTCTTTTTGGGTTTGTGTCTTCAATACATTTTTTTTCAGTTCCTTAACAGATCTCTGCTTGTTAATGTTGAATACCTCTACAGAATTCCTTTTTATTTTTATATACTTGTAATGGAAGTGGTGTCAGGCATTTATTATTTATTTTTTTTGCAGGGGAGATGATTATTACCAGAGAGGCTGGATTCATAATAGCAAAGTAAATGACGAAAATAGATGAGGCGTGGTGTTTGAATTTGGTGCAAAAAGCGAATCAGACTTAGGGTTAGGTGTTTTTTTTCGAGAGATTCACTGTGGTGGTGCTTGTGAAATTGAAGCAAATTATAACAGGAGCAACGATAGTCAGAATAACAAGAACAAAGAAAGCATAAAATGCAACAAGTACACTGCTAACGAAGTAAAAACATGGAGTTATATGTTCTGCTGTGTTGTTTTCTATTGATTATATATATATATATATGTGTATATATACGGTAGCGTATAGTAATATTGTACTTTCGAGTTATTAAGAAAGATTCTGATCATCACAATTAATATACAAAAAAGGCCTGTAAAGTATATGCGAGCCTTGTTTAATAAAATTTATAAAACGTATATGTGATAGTATTTGTTAATATCTTACCTCTGATTGTTATAAAGCATATATTGATCAACTTGAGAGCTTAGGGTTCATGTTTGGAAATATAAATAACCAAAAAAATTTTGAATCTCATAAATGCCAATGTTTATTTGGGAAGAATTTTAAGTACGGGAACAAAGGCTGATTAGCATAGAATTAACCGGAATAATAGTTGCATCTATTTGCAAATAGGTTTTTTTATGCTTAAAAAAATAACTTAGGTTTCCATTGTTGGCGTTAAGCTGGGAAATCAAAGGCAAGTGGCTACCTAAGCGCGCTATTTGTAGATTTTTTTTTTATTTTTTTTTTTTGCAAGGAATAAGTTTGAATTTCCTCTTATTTCGTACTCAAATCTTTAGAATGAGTTTATGATTATAAATAATTATGATTTATTAATAAAGTATAAAATATTACTAAAAAATAAATTAAAGAAATATAGAGATTTCATTCAAATTTCCTAAATAGATATTATATTTCAAAAATTAAAAGTCAAATAAAAATCACTATATATTTTTTTTAAATGTATTTTTTAAAAATAATATTTCAAAAAATAACCCGAATAAACATTTTCATAGACTTATTTTAGATATTTTATTTTCGTCAAAAACTTAAAAATAAAGTTTTTAGAAATAAAGTTTTACAAGAGAATGGTGAGTGAGAAAATTTTTAAATCGCTGCATGGGCAGCTCAGCTAGTCGCAGATGTGAAATTTGGAATAAGAGACCAAGGATCGAGTCCCACCAGCAACAATATGGGAGCAACCTCTTTAAGTTAGGGGGGCTCCTTGTGCGCACTGGGCAAAGGTCTAACCTCTGTTGATCAGTTGAGTCACCATAATTTACCTCCACAATCCTGTCGGGCCGTGATCAACATGATCTATCCCCTCCACAATCCTGTCGGGCTGGGTGTGGGGGCACCTAAGGTGGGCGATTCCACCTTTGGAACAAGAAAATTTTTAAATCTTACTATGATAATCATACAATAAATTCAACTTTCAAACTTTGTCAAAACAAATTTGGGTTAATTACCAAGAATCTCCATGTGTTTTGCCAAATTTCCCTATCACCCCATGTTTTAAAAAAATATACCACTAACCCCTACATATTTTGGTGTTAAGTGAAATTTGACGTAAATTTGATTCCGTAACGTTAATATTTAAATTTCAATAAATACCCTTATTAATATAATAGTTTCTCGTTCAATTTTTTTTTTCTTTTTCATCTCTCTTTTTATTCTCCTTATTACCACTTTCTTTATCTCTTCTCTTTCTTTCTCTCTTCTCACATATTTCCTTTTCTTTTCTTTCTTCTTCTTTCCTTTTCTCCTCTTTCTTCTTATTTCTTCTTCTTGCGATTTTCTTCTTTCTTTTCCTTGCGATTTTAGTGTCTTTCTTCTGCTTGAGATTATTTTTTTTGGGTTTTATTTTTCATATATGTGATTAAATTTTGAGCTAATTACCAGGAACCCCCTTGTGGTTGGCCAAAAATACCTATAACTCCCATGTTTTATAAAAACGTATTGAGTACCCCCACGTGTTTTGGTGTTAATTAGAATTTGGATGGAAAACAAGTACGATAACTGAGTTTGAATTACACACGTAGTGTTTTGCAAGTATAATTATTCCAAACTCATTAAATAATCATGTAATTACCAACTTACCCTTCTTCCACTAATGTTCATCCACCTGAAATTATCCAGCTAGCTGCAATCTTGAATCTCCCCTGTATTCTATTTCTGGGTCCTAATCAGCAGTAATATTGTTGGATCCAATCATCCAAATGTGAGGAATAAATAATGCATCCAGATTCCAGACAAGAGTAACACATGTGATTAAAGTGAACAAGCCAATAGCAGTTGGAGCTGTAATGAAGCCAAATCCTTCACTAGTTTAAGTAGAAAACTCAGGAAAGCTTTGGCCATCGTACATAAATATCATCGCCACAGCCGCTGCCGCCACCACCACTACCACCACCATCCTCTACCAGCACCACTAAATTAGAATCTTTTTTTTTTTCATTTTTGTGTCAAACCAATAACTAATTTCCAAAGGATTTCAATCCACTTTTCCCAACTGAGTTCTTGAGGTATGAATCTCAAAACGTTCTTCACAAAATTTTCTTAAATTTATAGGCAATACACTATTATGTCCATTGAATATCAATGAAATAAAAACTCAAACGGAATCTTATTTCCAAAAGATTTATATCAAAGTAGTAATTCAAACTTTTTATCTAGAGAAAACTCTCCGCAATCAAACTTTTTTTTTCAAAAATTCAAGACCTCACATCATCTGTAATTTTGAGAAAAAAATCAAGGGAATTTTCGGGAATTTTCAGCATTGTTCCTCTTATTGAGCAATACTGAAAGAATCAACAAAATTGTACTGTAATGACAATCAATCGACCAAAACGCCAAGAACTATACATATTAATGGCCAACCCCAAGAGAAATTCGCACAAGGTCCATGGTAGAAAGAATAAGTATTCTTGATACTTTGGCTTCAAAACCCATAGGGAACCACCAGAGTTCTTCTTCTTCCTTTGGAGAATCATATGTAACTACCGTAGATGCTGTCGTCTGGAGTTGTCTGAAATTGAAGTCTAGAAAATCGTAGTTGCTGAACACCGTCAAAGAATGTTGCTGAACAGCGTCAAAGAATCTTCCATTGTTTAAAAATCTTCAAAGGAAATTGTTTTGACATAGTTGTTGATTGTGATTGTGATTGTGGTGGTGGCATTTCTGGGTTGATGAGTGGTGGTGGGTTGTTGTGGTGGTGCCGGAAAAATGAAGGGAAGGAAAGAGAAAAGAAAATGGGTGGTGGTGGGCAGTTGTTGTGGTGTTGCAGAAAAAAGATGGGAAGGAAAGAGAAAAGAAAAGATAATTACATTGAGAAAATAATATTTAAGTCGGGGTATGTTTGGAAATTTTAACGGTTCCATTAGTCCATCCAAATTCTAATTTACACCAAAATACGTGGGGTACTCAATATGTTTTTATAAAACATGGAGGTTATAGGTATTTTTGGCCAACCACAAGAGGGTTCCTGGTAGTTAGCCCTTAAATTTTTTGTGGGTATTTGTTGATCATACAAATTTGGAATTGATTTTTTGTGGGTTTTGTTCTTAGATGCATGTGATTGATTTTTTGTGGATTTTGTTCTTATATGCATGTGATTGACTTTTTTTTTTTAGTTTTGTTGTTCATACAGATTTAAGATTATTTTTTGGATTAATTACCAAGAACCCTGTAAGGTCTAAGGCAACCTAAGAGGGGGGGTGAATTAGGTTTCTAAAAATTTCTTATACAACAATCAAATCAATTTGAACAAATTCAATCAACAATGATGAGTGAGTAGTGTGACTTGCATCAAGTGTAATGTAAAATGATGTTTGATGTAATATTCCAACAACACAATGAATATATACTTAAATCCAAGTGCAGTAAATTAAATCATGAACAATATGAAATAATAGTAAAAACTGAAAGCAATAAAGAGCAATTGACACAATCAATTTAGAGTGGTTCAAGTCTCCCCCTTGGAGCACTCTACATCCACTACCCAAGTTCTCCAACTTAGGATTTCAACCTTCACTATGAATTGATCTTTTTCTTGTGGTGAGATCAAAAGAACCACTTTTACAACCCAAGTATCCCAACTTAGGATTTCAACCACCCAAGTATCTAACTTAGGATTTCAACCACCCAAGTATCCCTACTTAGGATTTCAACCTCCTCACAATAGAAGATTTAGAATGAAATTACAACCCACTATAATTTGGGTGGATATGATAAATTGAAGCTCACAATATGATTCCTATAATGAAATTTACAACTCAAACTATATAGCTCAAGAATGAAATGAAGAACTCAAAGAAGGCTCAAGAATTTTGATCTTTTATTTCTTGATGAATCAAAGATGAAGTGCAAGAGTTGTAGAGAGTGTTTTTCAAGATTAGAAGCTCAAGGAATCAAGGGAGAAGTCTACTAAACGTTTGTGCATTTGGTGGTATTTAAACTACACAAAAAATGACAAGAAAACGTTCATGTTTGACCTTTAAAAAACTAGCCGTTATGAGTTTCGGACGGGTGTTTCGGACGGCCGAAACTCCAATGGAGGCGTCTGAAACTTGACATCCATTTTTCTATATGTTTTAGACGGAATTTGGAAACATGTAAAACATCAAAGTTGTAGCTCTTCCTCTTAGCTTTCCAATGGTATCTTAAGCATTCAATTTGGATGTAAAATGAGAGAGATATGATCAAAATACAAACCACTGGCAGAAGGGTCCGAAACTCTAATGGAGGCGTCCGAAACTTGACTGAAAGCATGTGAAACCCTATCGCGACAGTTTCGGACGGCCGAAACTCGAATGGGTCGTCCGATCCTAAGTTTCGGACGGCCGAAACTCCCCTGCACCGTCCGATCCTAAACTTCAGAGTGCTTGAAATTTTGCACCAATTTCGGACGATCAGAGGTCGTCCGATCCTATATTTCGGACGGCCAAAACTATGCCATGGTCGTCCGATCCTATATATTTTGAACTCATTTTCAATTTTCGTTTTTCAAATCATTTGTGCAACTATGTATGACTTAGTGTAAGTGTTTTGATGAATTTTTAAGGACTAAAAACACATTGAAAATACTTTTACTTGAGCCTTAAGTGAGTGAAACACATTCTTGAGCTATTTACATAAATAAACTAATTTACCATATTTTCATATCTTTTGCACTTCCAATTCTTTCTTCAACCGATAATACTCCATGCTTGGCTTCTTTGTATATCATATTTTCATATCTTTTGCACTTCCAATTCTTTCTTCAACCGATAATACTTCATGCTTGGCTTCTTTTTATATCTATCACATTGAAACACTTTTTCAACCATTAGCATAAACATAATTGTTTGTTAAACATCAAAATAAGTAAGATTAAGACCCTAGGTCTTCACAAACCCCTATGTGCTTTGCCGAATTTCCTTATCACATTCGTATTTTATAAAAATATACCGTTATCCCCCACGTGTTTTGGTGTGAATTAAAATTTGGACGGAAAATAGGTCCACTAACAGAAATTGAATCACAGGCACGAATTATGCAAGTATGATATACTAAAACTCATTTAATGATCATAAATTTTCTAAATTACCCCTTTTTTATATTGGATAATATACTTATTGAATTAAATATATCTTTTCCTCAAAACCCTACTATTCATAGGTAAAGCCTCCCTTCTCTCCTATATTTTTTTCTTTTTTTCTTTTTTTTTTCTTTCTCATTTTATTTTCTTTTTTCCCTTTTTTTTCTTTCTTCCTTTTTTTTCCTTATTTTCTTTTTTCGAGTTTTTCTTTTTCCTTTTATTTCTCTTTCCTTTCTTCCATTTTTTTCTTTTTCCATTCACTTTTTCTGTTTTTTTTTTCTTCTCACTTTTATTTCTCTTTCCTCTAGTCTTATTTTTTACTTCTTTTTATCATTTTTGCCTCATCCTTCATTTTTTTTGTGCATGTTAATTCTTTCTTCCTTTTTTTTTTTTAATTTCAATTATTGAAATTTTTAAACATTATCATTTCATATCTTGAAATGTTAGATATGTAAGGCAAATCAAACTATTTTCTAAATTATTCTTCCTTAATTATTCAATGCTCTAAAATAACACATATAAAATATTTTAAAACATTTTCCTTTTCAATTTTATACTAACTGCAACTAAAACAAACAAAACCCAGTTCATAATTCTAATTAAATTCTTTTTCGAATGCATAACCCAACTGGATCATCATGTTACATTTTCTTTTAAAATCTCCAAAAAGTTTAAATATTTTCTAACCCACAAATGCCACTGTAGCAACTGCTATCAATGTCCCAGTCACATTAAATTCTTCTTCAAGTTCAGTAATTCATTCTCATGTCTTGAGTAATATACGACCATACATAAAATAAAGAAAACAAATTAGATCAAGATCAAAACTTTTTTTCAATGTTCAGCTTACCATTCTTTCCACAAAAATTCACTAATTTATCGAATAACTCAAATACTATGAATATAAGAACAAAAAATCTACAAAATAAAATCTACAAAAAAATCGATCTCAAATCTGTATGAACAATAAAACCCAAAAAAATCAATCACATGCATATAAGAACAAAACCCACAAAAAATCAATTCCAAATTTGTATGACCAGCAAATACCCACAAAAAATTTAATCACATATAATGAAAAACAAAACCCACAAAAAATAATCTCAAATTTGTATAAACTAAACCCACAAAAAACAATCAAAAACCATATTGGATTTCAAAGTAAAAAATAAAATTGTGAGAAGAAAAAAGACACTAAAAACGTAAGGAGAAGAAAGATGAGAAACTCGCAAGAAGAAGAAAGAGAAAGAGAGAAAGAAGGAGAATAAAGAAATAGAAGAAGGAGAAGAGAGAAAGAAAGTGGCAATAGAAACCAAGAAAGAAGAGAGAGAGGAAAGGAAAAAAAACAGAACAAGAGACTATTATATTAAGAAGGGTAGTTATGAAAATTTAAATATGAACTTTACGGAATCAGATTTCTGTCAATTTCACTTCACACCAAAACACATGGGGGGAAACAATATATTTTTATAAAACATGGGGGTGATAGGGAAATTCAGTAAAGCACATGGGGGTTCTTGGTGATTAACCCTTATTTTTTGTAATTTTTTGTTCTTATATACATGATATTTGAGTTATTTAATAAATTAGTGGATTTTTTAGGAAAGAAAGTGTTGATCTTGAACATGGAAGAAAAGTTTTGATCTTGATCTAATTTGTTTTTATTTTATTTTATGCACAATACCCCATTACTCAAAACATAGGAATGGATTACTAAATTTGAATAAGAATTTGATGTGATTGAAATATTGATATCAGTTGGTACAGCTGGGTTGTTGAATATTCAAACTTTTTGGGGATTTAGTAACTAAAACAAACATGATGATGAATTTAATTAAAATTATGAAATGGGCTTTTGGTTTGTGTTTTAATTGCAGTTTTTAAAAAATTAAGAAGTAACATGTTTGATTTGTGTATTTGTGTTATTTTAGAACATTGAATAACTAAGGAAAAATAATTTTATAAAAAAAAAATGATTTGCCTTACATATCAAACATTTCAAGATATGAAATGATAATGTTTAAAAATTTTAATAATTGAAATAAAAAAGGAAAAAAAATAAGGAAGAAAAAATTGATATGCAAAAAAAAAAATGAAGGATGAGACAAAAATGACCAAAAAAGTAAAAAAAAAATGAAACTAGAGAAAAGAGGAAAAAAATGAATGGAAAAAGAAATAAAATGAAAGAAAGGAAAGGGAAATAAAAGGAAAAAGAAAAAATTGAAAAAAGGAAATAAGAAAAAATAACAGAAAAAAATAAGAAGAGAAAAAAGGAAAAAAATAAAATAAAACAGGAAAGAAAGAAAAAATAATAATAAAATAGGAGAGAAGGAAGACTAGAATAGTAAGGGGTTTTGGGGAAAAGATAAATTTAATTCAATAAGTATATTATCCAATGTCAAAAAAGGGTAATTTAGAAAATTTACAATCATTAAATGAGGTTTAATATATCACACTTGCATAATTGGCGAGTGTGACTCAAAATCCGTTAATAGACCTGTTTTCCGTCTAAATTCCACTTCACACAAAAGCAAATAGGGGTTAGCGGTGTATTTTTATAAAACATAAGGGTGATAGGGAAATTTGGCAAACCACAAGGGGTTCTTAGTAATTAGCCCAATGTTTTGCTCCTCTCTACCGTTATACAATTTTTTTTGGGCTAATTACCAAGAAACCCCACGTGATTTGTGCATTTTCCTATTTTATCCCTATGTTTTCAAAATATACCACTCACCCCTAAGTGCTTTGAAGTCGAGTGGAATTTGGACGAAAAACATGTCTGTTAACGGAAATTATGTAACATGCACCTAATTAGGCGCGTGTGATATTCCAAATGCACAAAATGCTCTTATTTTTCCTAAATTACCCTCCCTTTAACTTTTAATTACTTATTGGTTTTTTCTTCTTAAGTCATCTTCTTTCTCAATTAATGCTTTTGTTATCCATGTCATATTCTTCCTCAATTTATTTTCTTCTTACTCAAAGAAATAAATTCTAAATCTCAATACTTCAAATCTCAATATTGCGCTGAGATAGATCCTATTCGATCTAAATTCCAACATTACAAAAATATAGATCCTAACACTGCAAGAGTTTGATCTATCTTAAACAAAATAGATATCAAAATAATATCCGGCATCTCAAAATGCATTAGTTCATTTTTTATTTATCACTTCATCTCTCTCTCAATATTTTAAATAAAAGGTTTGAATTTTTATTGTCCATGTTTGAATTTTTATAGTGGGCAATAAATATTGATGTAATTTTGCTATTTTCATATCTATACAATATGGGTTTTGATTATATATTGTTAGTATTCTTGAACTTTTGGGTGGGTTTTGGATTTCCTAAAAATCTATTCAAATCATAATCTATATGAATTCTAACTTTTGATTTTCTCTTAAATCTCTTTGTTGGAACAAGTCATACCTCTCACCAAAGGGTACAGTTAGAGTTATGTAGAATAATGATAATTTTGATGTTCTCTTGGATGATTATCTTGAAAGTGTATTTTTATTAAATGATTATCTTGAAGGTTTGTTATTGTTCATGAAACATGGTTGTGGATTATTATGAAATGGTGAACAATAGATTATTATGCAATTGTGAAAAAAGTTTAATTACAAAAGAAGAAAAGATCTAATTTATGAAAAAAGGGGAGAAGAATATTTCAAAAGTTAATACTAATTTCCATTATTAGACTTTTAATTTAATTATAAATAAAAAAAATATTTATACATGAAAAATGGAAAAGAACAACTAATATAAGGTAAAAAAGGAATAAAAATACCAAGACAGTTTGAAAAAAAGGAATAAAGAGATCAAGAATTAAAAGAAATAAAACAAGAAAGAATAGAATTGATATGCATCAAAAAATGATGGAGGAGAAAGAAATAAGAAGAGAAAGAAGAAGAAAAAAATAGAAAAAATAAAAAGAAAGAGAAAAAAAAAGAAAGAAGAAGAAATGAAAGAAAAAAGAAGCGAAAAAATGGGAAAATGGAAAAGAAGAAGAAGAAGAACGCGCAGGAAAAAGAAGAAAAAAATGAGGAAAAATAGGGGAAGAGAAGACACGAGACACGTACATTATTAAATGAGGGCATTGATGGAAATTTTAACACCGCCGTTAAGGAAACTATTTTCCATCCAAATTCCACTCAACACTAAAATAGCCGGAGTACGTGGTATATTTTGAAAACACAAGGAGAAAATAGGGAAATACGGTAAACTACATGGGGATTCTTGTTAATTAGCCTTTTTTTTTCTCTATTCTACCATTATACAATTTTTTTCCTTTGCCTTGAACAACTTGGAAGTTTTATTGAACAAAATCAAATAACATTAAAAAAAAATCAAATGACTAAAGAATTGAAATCACGAACTCAAAAGGGTTGAGAATGAAAGACAAAAAAGTAAAATAAGAATTATAGATGTGTGTTATTATTTTTGTACAAGTTCAAAAACTTTCTTTTTTAAAACATAATTATAAATGTAACTTTATAAGCGTGATTTTGTTAAATTTATATCTATTAGTGTATAACAAAAACATATCCTTCACTCTTGTTTTTAACTTCGATTTTGTCCTGAAAAAATAAATAAATAATTCTAAACTTAATAAAAAATATTAGAGATAACAAAATTAGAATAGCCATTAGTTTTCCATTTTTATTTAATAAGTGATTGATTTGAAAATGAAAACAGTTATTACCTAATTATACGATTGAAAAGTTTAGTGGCACTTGAAGTGTTTTTAATCTTTTTGATAATGTCAATTTTGCTTAAAGTTTGGCTTGTTTAGTGGAGGGATCAAACTTCAAAGCATCAATTTTTTGCTTCCTAAATGCGAAATAAAGTTTGAGTTAGGCATTTCTCCTTCCTTCCTTCCTGGAATAAAGCAAAGTAAGTGTATCCAAGACATACTAAATTAAAAGCAATGCCACAATTCCTCCATCAAAAAAACCATTGTTGTTCCTCTTCCTCAAATCAAGGACGGAACAAGGCGTTCCCAAACAGTAGAACAAAGGAACATGAGATCAGTTCTGTCACAACAATGGCAGAGAGATTAAAACATATATACATACATACACATGATAGCAGAAAGTTAACACTTAATATCAATTTCTTGCATCGAAATGTAACGTTCGTACATGTTATACCTTAACTTCTCCAATTTACAGGAAGCCTAAACTGTAAAGCAACAATCAAATGGTTCTCATGCTTAGAGGACAAAGCAACATTCTCAACATTCTCGTATAAGATTAAACGGCATATATCCCACTTGCTTGTTGGAGCTTAGAACAATAAGATTAAAGGACAAAAAACAGCCCAAATTATTGCGTCGGACTGCAACGCAACTATGGAAAAGGAGGAGGTAGAAACATTTGCAAACCTCTCATCCAAGACCTTGTGGAAACAATGAAGAGAACACACGTGGTTATATACACAAAAGAACTTAGTGCAACTTTCAGATGGCTGGTTATTCATTTCAGGTTAATGTTTGATCAAAGCTTGATGTGCGGCTCCACCTGCCTCGCAAGTAATCTTCCACAGAAATAATTTGCTCTGTACTGCTGCTAGAAAGGGAATCATCCTCCAAATTGTGCAAAGCAAGGTTAATAAAAGACTGGATATTTGTAGAAGATTGTGGACCATCAACTTGATCAACTTCATCCGTACCATTGACCTGTTGCCTTGCCCATTTAATTGTTTCTAGGTCGCCTTGGAGTATTTTCACAACCTGCCAAAGTCATCAGCCAACAAAATGGTATATAACAACAAGGTTAAAAAGCTATGCACAAGAATACCCAAACGAAAAACTAAAATTCCTTACAAGGCCAATATTTGGACGAAACTGAGGTCCACGTCTGATGCAAAGGCTTGCAGCTAAGACCATTTTCTCAATTTGGTCATAATCATAAGAACTCATCAAACTTGGATCTAACAAGCCATGAACCTTGCCTCCCTTTAAAATTTGTTTTGCCTGGAGATTGTAATACAAACTTATGAAAACTTGAAAAAAGCATAAAACCGTTTCTTCAATATTTTAAATTTACCTTTTGAGACTATTAATTAATTTTATGGTTTTTATAAAAGTAGTTAGTGCATAGATCCTAAATACATTTCATTATTTCATCATGTTTTTCTCTGACCCCTTGTTTTCTTCCCCTTTCTTCAAACTACAACTTAATGCATACCAAATCTCATCATCGAGATGTAACTTACCCAAGTAACCAGGCTTTCTGGGCCCTTTGGATGACCATTATCAATTGGCTTTCTACCAGATAGAAGCTCAAGGAGTACAACACCATATGCATAGACATCAATCTTGTCAATTACTTTCCCATGCATAAAATACTCTGGAGCCAAATAGCTGCCATAAGACACAATGTTATCATTTGAATTGGCTATAACCGGAAATTGAAATATAGAGATTGTTACTCACCCAAATGTTCCTGCAACATCAGTACTATGAATGGGATGTGAGGAACTTGAGGACCGCACTGCAAGTCCAAAATCTGACAACTGGTAGACGAAGACATAAGAAACTTTCCGGGTAAGAAACAAATATTGTTAACTAGTGCCCTTGAAGAACATAATCTGACAACAGTAAGATACCTTGGGGCCAAAACTATCAGAAAGAAGAATATTTGAAGATTTTACATCCCTGTGAATGATGGGTTCAGTAGCTCCATTATGTAAATGCTCCAATGCCTCAGCAACACCCAAAGCAACCTTAAACCTCTCTTCCCAACCAAAAGAATCACTGATCTTTTGATTACCTACTTTTTGCGATGGGCAATTAGTACAACCTACAGAACAATAAGACAATTTGCTGAATACGAAAGAAAGGTGTTATGTACCGTGAAGATTATCTTCCAGACTTCCTCCAGATAAAAGATCATAAACTAATAGAAGATTGTTGTCCTCAAAACAGAACCCAAATAGGGTGACTATTTTTGTGTGATTCAAACTCATTAAGATCTCAATTTCTGAAACAAACTGCTTCAAAACATCTTTAGATGGCTTGAGTATTTTGACCGCCAGTTCCTTGCCATCTGGAAGAATCCCTTTGTAAACTCGACTGCTACCACCTTTTCCAATCATATTCTCTGACATCACATCAGTAATATAATGAGGCATAAATGTAAGTTTGACTAAGCATATGTGAAAACCAATTAGGAAAACTTTTAACGAAGAAAAAAGTACCAGGTCTAAAATTAGATGTCGCCGAGAGAAGTTCTTGGTAACTGAACAATCGGCACATTGACGAGTACTTCTCAGAAAGGCCTTCAAGTTCTTTAGGAATGATCTCCAGACTACAAGCAGAAGAATGTGAGACTGACGGATTATCATCCCCAAACAGAAGTACAGCACCCTTCTCTTCACCCGAATCAGAAGAATGGCACTTGACCTTATCCAAGACATTATGTTCCTGAACAGGACTAATGGCTGCAAACGATTTCTGGCCTGGTAACTTCAAGATCCAATGCTTCACAGAAGATTTCTTAACTGAAGGTTGTGCAGATGCCTTTCCGTTCTGTAAAAGAAGCTTTCGAAGCACAGCCCATCCAGCCTTTGATTCGGGCACTTCCTGGTTTTGAATGGGTGCCAATGCCAGGGAGTTGTCAGCTTCAACGGCACTTGATGATGACAACTGTGAAGAAGAATCCTCATGAGAAAATGTTCTCGACTCTAAACTCAGGGAACTATTTGTCAAGGTTGTATTCCTTTTCGTTCTAGATTCCACTGCATCAAAACCTTGTAAATCATGGCCAACTGAAAGTGTTGCTTCCCTTTGGAACAATATCTTACCATTACTAACTGCCATAACTGAGATATCCTTTCTGACATTTCTGGCACAATACTTTGCCAGTGCTACTGCTGATCGCATTGGGTGTTGGATTCCTGAACTCCCAACAATTAAGCTCATTGCACCATAAGATATCGCTTCTTGGGCTAAAACTTTACGAACTGAGGATCCTCTACTCACCTTAAGCTTAAGATCAACCTAAATTGAGATGCATCAACCTCAATAGTTAGGCCTGCTTGCTAATACTCCATGCACATTTTACATTAGCATCAAATCCAGTACATGCATCGAATTTGTCTCATGCATTTTTAACACTACCCAAAGAAAAAAAGGAAAAGGAAACTGGAAGGCAAACGGCAATTTTAATCAATAGAAATCCTAGTGAAAAAAATGACTTAAAAGAAAATGCAGTACATTAAAACTAAAGTAAACTTTACGCTGCTTTGCCTTTATGAACAATCAAGTTATCGGCAATTTTAAAAAAAAAAGGATCTACCCCTCCACATAATTTTCAAAATTATCTTACAAAATAATTCAAACCCGTCTTTCTTCCTAATCCACCATCTCTATCCAATTACTAAAACTGATATTTTCCCACTATTTCTTCAGCCAGCAAACAAAAAATGTTAACTTGCATGAGAAAGAAAGAAAAAAAAATATCAAACTAACAAAAACAAAAAAAAAAAACATATTTTCAACCCCCCATAAAGCTACTTTAAAAACTCTCCCACCCTATTTTCTTTGTTCTTTTGCTAACCCATTAAAGTTTTATTTAAAAAAATTTCCCTCCTCCCATGAACTTCTGTTTTTCAACTATAGCAACCTTAATCTCAACAAAAGATCCACACACACATACACACACTAGTAATCATAATAAATTATTTGAAAAATAAAATGAAAAGAAAATAATACCTGTTTTAAATTGCAGAAACCTTCGTAAGCAGCAAGAACCGAATCAAAAGTCTTGACAAGCGTAAGCAACTTCGTTTTATCTTCTCCACGAATCCAACCAAAAAAATAAATAAATAAAAAACACAAAACAAAACAATAAAAAATTCACGTTAATTACAAAGCATACCATACCAGTGTTGGGATCAATGACGTGAAGAGCAATGACGCGATCTCCAGACTTTGCCACCTTTACCAATGCCCACGTCAGTAACTCCTTACTTCGAGAATCCATTCTCACTCCGACCACCACTACCGCTGCTCCATCTCCTCCACCTTCTCCTTCTCCGCCTCCGTCGTCATCGCCGGCATTCACGCTGAAGTCGTTCTGATCACATTTATTACAGCTTCCGACACCACAGTTTACTGCCATCGGCAGTTTCATTTCCGGAGGAAAAGATCTCGGCGTGACTGTGTGTGTGCGTGTTTTCCTTTGTTTCTGGTTCAATCAACAAACGACGCCGCTTCCGTCGTGTTTTGCTCCACTGTGTGACTGTGTGTAGGAATGGACTCCTGCTTTTTCGTTTTCGTGTTGGGAAATGGGAATAATAATAAGGGAATTTTTGGGACTTGGGATTGATAAATTAAATAAATAATAATGAAAAAGTTAGAATTATAATAGATGAGTAATGATTCGGTGCTTCTCGGAGTGTGCAACTTCTTTTAGACTGACGAATCGATGCAGTTTTTCAACTAAACCCAAGGGAAAAGATGTGACGTAAGATCTTGACTAATTTGTTTTTATTTTTTTTAATTATTTTCTAATGGAGTTGTTGAAATTATTCACATTCTTCATTATTGTCAACTGAACTTTATAATTTTCATATATATTCTCATAAAGTATTATATTTGTAGGAAAATATTTTTTCAATATTTTAAAAAAATTCTGAAAATAATGCATGGAATCAGTGAATTTGCACAAAAAATATAAATTTTGTACATAAATTAATGTAAATAAAATAAATTAAATTTGTTCTTCCTTATTAATTCTCCATTCATGTGCAGTATTTTAAATCATTTTTCTTTTTCTTTATATTGTAAAAATATTAATAAAAGTATATATGAATTGAAAAAGAATAATGCAAGGATAATATTCAAGTATTCTTATAAAAACAAGGGGAAATATTAAATGTATGTAGACAAATTTTTATTATTATATTAAAAAACCTTTTTGTGAATTTTAAAAATTGAATTAGAAATTCAAGAGGTTGGAAAAGGGTATTAGTTTTTCAAGAAGATGAGTATTAATGTAAAAAAAAAAAAAAAAATTTGAAAGTGAAATTAATTGCTTCAAAAGGTAAAAGTTCTATCAAGCTATGGTTAATTTTAAGGATATCTAAAAGGTCAAATTTGTGAAATTTATAAGTGACATATATATTTATGCAATTTTATTTTGTGATTATTATTATATGTGCAAATAGTACTTATTAACAAAATTGCTCAATTATTTTTTAATTTTCTGATGAACAGAATCATTGTAATACCAAATACTAACATTACTCCTGATTATAATGAAAAAAACTAACACTACACTTATATTCCTTCCTTTACACTCTTAACTAAGATATCAATATGCCACAGTACCACACAATTAATTAACTTTTCATATTAAATAATTATGAAAAATTTTCAATTAAATATTTTTTTTTGCAATAATTTCAAATTTAAGGGAAGGAAATGAAAGACTTTTGTAAGGGATTGGGTGCTCAAGTAATATTGTTGCTTGACATAACTTGTAGTGCGGAATGCAATTTGTACGAATAATTTTGATGGAAATAATTTTTTTTTCCAAAGAAAATAATTTTTACATCACAACAACTACTACTAAGTTTTTATCTTGCTAATTATGTTAGTTATATGGAACACATCTTGCCATCTAACTTGATCTAACCTCATTTGCTAAATAAAATAATTTTTACATTACTAAAGAAAATTATCAAGATTTGTAAATAGTTTACAAAATCAGAAAATAGAAAAGATATATGTGGCCCCCGGGGCATAGCCTAGCTGGTAAGTGGCAAGGAGATAAGGTATGGAGAAATTGCCTTCCATGCGGGTTCGGATCTGTGTGGGTGCGTTGCCTGGGTGAAATATTACTGAGGGCGCACCTGGAGCTCGGGTCCCGTTGGATATTCTTGCAGGCTGCCAGTTATGGCACATCCCGCGATTTACCTGTCACGTGCAGGCCCAGGGCAGGGCTAGCGTGGCCCGGTTTGGGTGTCCGGAATTTACACCTTTTTTTTTTTTTGGAGAAAAGATATATGTGTGAGTGAGTGGATATTTGCTTGATTTAGTTTGGATAAGATATAAAACTTTTTGAAAAAAAAAATTGAAAAACAAAGAGGGAGAGACCCCTAAAGGCAGTTCTCCCTTTTTTGTGGATACAAATAGATTATTTAAATTTCAAAGTGGTGTTTACCGTTACTATAAGTTTATTGACAAAATCCGAGTTTAGTTTTTAAACATTAATAAGTTTATGCACAAAAGTTTCCTTCTAATTTATTTACAGAGAACAAAAATTTTTCAAAATCCTTGTACATTTCTCCAATATTACTATAAAAAAAACTTAATTACATTCATTTGCTCATTTTAGTTCTCGATTTTCGCCTCTCTCTCCCATATTTTGGTTCTAGAGTAATAAAAGGAATAATAACAATACTGAGTTCTTTTATGTGAAAATTATAATTTTGATATATAGTATAAAGTTCTATCATTATTTAATAAATGAATATCTATTGTGAATAAATAGGTGAATCAATGATGATAATATGTCATTTAAATAAAATTACAATAATGGGTAAAAAAAATCATACTCAGTGGTATTACTCTTTTCTTCATATGGTGTGCAATACTGTTTATCAATAATTATGTTTGATTTCCAAATCGTGGTGTCTTTCTCTCATTCTACATTAAATAATGACAATATTTAAGTGTTAGGGTTAGTTTTTTTTTTTTTTTTGCAAAGTACAATAATTTCGTGAAAAAAAAATTAAGTCAATTTACACTTATTATTTATTTTTTTATTACCCTACAAAATGTTAAATATCAGTCATTTACTTCTTATTGTTGCATTATTTAAACTCTAATTCAATAAAAACAATTTATTTACAAAGATTTGGTAAAACTAGAGCGAAAATAAAAAAAAAATTTTGTTGAATCTATTGAATATTTTAAAAAGACTTGTTAGTGATCGCAATCTTTAGAGGTATAATAGATAATGTTATTTATATATTTTTTATTTTATTTTTAATATGAAATTATTAAATTGAGTTAACATGCAAAATAATTATAATAATAATTTAATGAAATAAAGTGACAAAATTAAAATTTTAAAAATTATATTACAATTCAACTATAATTTAAGATAATATTTTGTAATTTATCTTTTTTTTTCACAAATGCATTGAAATATCCATGCAATCACCATGGACAAAAAGACATGAGCATAAAATATGTAATATGTTCCTATTCTATCTAATCAAATATTACAATTCAGATAAGACATTGAAAGTAAAACATCAATTTCTCGCATATGATATCATGTCCCAAAATTCTTATACAACCTTATTTTGTGCCCTCAATTGATTTTTGTTTTTCACATACTTACAATTTTGCAGACCAAATGTCACATTGGATGTGAACAAAATTTAATAGGCTAAATAAACTAAAATAGTAGTAGATATGACATAAGTTATCAGTCAATTTTGTACAACTTTTTTAAGAAGAAAAATTATCCTTTCAAGTGATAGTTTATAAATATAATTTTTTGACTTTTAGCATGTGGGAAATAGAAAACAAAGTTCATTGCACAACTTCAACAAACTGTGTAGCTAATTTTGGATTATCCAAAATATGAAAAATGCTTTTCTTTGGAGTCTTTAATTTAGATGTATATATTCTGTTTTGATGCATCATTGTAACAATGTTAATGAATTGTTTAATTAATCCTTAGGTAACCCTTAATGGTCAACATGGCATTCTTGGTTTTTCTTATGCATAATTATATACTTTGATCTTTACATTTGTCAAAATATGTTAAATTTGTACTAAAACCGGCAAATACCTCCATCACATTTCGCGTTTTAATTTGTTTATTTAAATTTGTAGGGAAAACCATCACATGCCTGCAACACATTTCACATTTTAATTTGTTTAGTTTATTATATACAAAACGAGATAAAATAGTTTTTCACATTTCAAAATTAAACGAAAATTAAAATCGATCTTTAAATCCTCTCAAGAGACCAAATGAGAATGAAAAATTCTTTATTTTAACCTTGAAGGGTTAAAAAATGTTATTTCCATTTTTATTCTTGAGAAAAAATTCACATGACATTCACATGATTGCATTAATAGAAACTCAACGATGAACTAAGTATTTACAGTTTTGAAATGTGAGTGATTATTTTGTCATTGGTTGAAATTAAACCCGTTTAGGTTGAAAGCCATAGTGCTAATACCTAAAGCTGTAAACCAAATACCTACTACAGGCCAAGCGGCTAGGAAGAAGTGTAATGAACGAGAGTTGTTGAAACTAGCATATTGGAAGATCAATCGGCCAAAGTATGTGAATTGTGAGGGACCAAACAAATTAAAACGTAAAATGCTAAAAAATCCTATCGCAGTTTTCCTTGCCAAATTTGTATTGAGTAATAATTGCGTTAGGAGTTTTTTTATATAGAAATTGTATTATCATTTATGTTAGACTCTTATTATAAGTCATTCACTCATCTATCCATAATAAAATCTTGTTTCTTGGTAGTAATACAACTCTATATAAGTGGAATTAAACTTTCGTGTAAAAAAGGTTATACTTCTTATGATTACTCATTTAGCTATTAATTAGGTTTTACAATTAGGTAAAAACTTACTATATAGCAAATAGAAATTGATAGAAAAATTACTATATGTGAATAATTATGATAGGAAAGATTTAGACCTAGTCTAATGTTAATAAAATGGAATTATCTAATTTGTTCTTTTATGATAGACACTTAAAAGAATTCTTTCAAATGAACTTTTTTACTACATTTATATGTGCAGCAGTAGTTTCTCATTTTAATATCTTCTTGTAAGTCTTAATTAATATTGAACAAGCTCATAAAATTTGCTAATAAAACAAAGGAATGATGAATGTGTGTGTGTGTATATATATATATAAAACCTTTAAGATTTTTTATTCAAAAATAATAATTCTATGTTGGATGAAACATATATTACTGTTATTATCAAGTAATCCCACAAAGAAATCTATGATGAAATTGTGTTACTTATATCATTATCATGATTAATGATGATTCCCAAACATGATAGAGGAGTAGTTTTTTTAATTAAAAAATGAAGAAAATGAAAAATGTACAAGAAAACTACAACTAAGGGATCCACCAAATTAAATGAGAAAAGAAACATTTTAATTAGCATTATAAATTTTTTTAAATAGTAAAATAATCTAAACAAAAAGCAAGGAGTAAGGATTAAGAAATCATTAAAGAATCACATACTTGAATGTTTCTCACTTTCATCTCTCTGACTGAATTCTGAATTAATTACATGCCCACATAGTAAATAATTCTTTTTAATTTTATATTTGGATTAGGTATGTGCCCCATTTGCAAGTATTTCTCTATTTGAACCCAAAAAAAAATGTTGGAAAAGTAGTCGCCTACTTTTAATTTGTTTGAATTCTTGACCTATAAAACTTTTATAGTTATAGCAAAGGTCCTCTCTTTAATTTAACTTGAGCAAGGAGGTAAGTAACATCTCTTTTTATAATCACACAAAGAAAATTTGAAATAATTTACCAGTTTTTTTATGTAATTTATCATTATTATTTATTATTTTGTGATTTTATTTGTTTAGTGGCACAAAAGATAAATGAACGGGTGTTTTTGATATTTCTAGTTTGTGATATTTTTCTAATGAGATCAATAAGAAAAAACGTTGGTTGATTAATAACTACCAATACAATTGATGAGATAGTAGTTAATTGTTAGACAGTTTAAAGAATTACGAGTCATACACTCTATTGAACTCAGTTCTTGCCAAGGTTATATGTCATTTTTTAATCTACTCAAGTCCAAACCATTTAGATCTTTAGTGGTTCTAATTAGGGCCCTTTACTTTAATTATCAAATCAAATAATAACTTGGTAGTTATTGATTAACCAATACATTCTCGACCGTCAAAGATTTCTAAATAAATTTTATTTTATTTAAAATGAATAACAATGAAAGGAATACAATTCTTCTTTTATATATATAATAGGAATTCTTATACGTGAAGCTACCAAATTGTGTCAAAAAAAAATTGCACTCTCTATTATTACTTATTTAAAATTATAGCAAACATAATTGTTAGTTCAAACTTCATTTTGCATCTTGCTCCTTAACAAATAGTCGGATTTTGCATACTTTATGTACAAAAAAACATAACATTACTATTAGGAGATCAGATCCTCTGTCTAAGATTATTGCTGTCCTATTCTGTTCAATGTTCAAAATGACCTAGTTTAACTAAAACTATGGACTAAAAATATAAATATCTCTAAAATCACTTTAAAATTATTAAACTTTAACCAAAGAATGAGTGAACCCTATGATATAGTTTAATCTTGAACATAACAAAACAGAGATAATTTTGGACAGAAAATCTCATCTCTACTATTAGTATCTTTGATTCAATAATTATATATGAAATGTTGATTTCTAGCATGAACTTAACCGAAAAGACAATAAATAAATATTTAAATTGTGTAATGGGGATCCAAAAATTTGATTGTCTAGATGTGAATGTGAGATTGCAAAATATCTCTTGGATAGGATTTACAAATGTGAAAACTCAAACTTACAGCTTATGCTAAGAATTGGATGCATGTATGCCTTTTGAAGGAGGATTAAAAACCACTAGCAGCATATACATAATCACTTTTTATTTTATTTTTATTTTACTTTTCTGATTCTTGGAAAACAAAAGAGGTAAATTAAAGAAAATTAGATTGTAATTAGTTAATTAAGTTCCTTCATCACCATTGTAGTCAAATAAAACAAAAAACTACTTTCAGTAAAATTTCGCAAGAATTATCTTTAAAATAAATCAATGATAAGGGGAAAATGCATATTTGCTAAGATCAAAAAAAAAATTTAATCAAAAACGATAATTTCATTACTCAACAAAATGAATAATATAGTCAAATAACTATTATTAACAGATAATTCTTTTTGTTACAGTGAGGATAACAAAGAGAGTGAACGATAAGTGAGTGCTTACTAAGGAGGAGCACAAAACACAAAAAGAGTGAAAGATAAGTGAGTGCTTATCGGGAAGAGCCCAAAACGTCCCTCCTTTCTCGAGGAGGAATAGAAAGGGGATAACGGACTGAATTACAACATAATTTCAATATATATAAGGCCTAGTCTTGGTTATACCTATATATTATTGTTGATTTTTTTATTAATTTTGGCTAATTATGGTTGATTTTGTACTTATTGTTTCTTTATATATGAAACAAAACAAACCAATTATTGATTATTAACAATGACAATCGAACTGTAGTCTTTGGTTGGATTGAAAGAAAGCTACGTGAAAAGTGAAGTGGAAATCAATGAGGTAAAGGACTTTGAACATACTTTGCCAATGTTTATTTGTTTGACAAGAAATTTTTGAGGGAAAATTGGTAACAGCTATTCAACTCAGAAGGTTCAAAACAAGAAAGTGAGATAAAAAGATAAAGTAATTCGAGACTATATGAATTAGACTTGTTTGATAATGCCATATTACAAATTTTAATAGATTATGAGAATATTGAAATATAGACAAAAATGATAATATAATTTTAAACAATAAAATCTTATTTATTGCTTAATTTAAGAGCATGGCCATTTGTAGACTTTTAAAATATTTTTAATATGATATAATTTAAATTTTTTCTTTTCACACATCACAATATACACATTTTCATATATATATATATATATATATATTACACACTACACATATTTACACACAATATATATATATATACGCACACTACACACATTTTCTCACGCTACACATATTTACATATACTATATATATATTTTCACATGCAATACATATATTTATAGTTTTAGACTTACTATATACACATATTTTTATACTGTGCGTATTTAAAACATATTGCACATATTTTCAACGCACTGCGTATATTTACTCATATACTAAACACATTTGTACACATTACACATATTTTTACACACTACAAATTCATACATACTACGCATATTTTCATATATTATATATTTACACATATTACATGTTACCTACTATATTTTCAAATGTACGAGTCCCTTAATTTATTATTTTTCAATTTGATACTTCTGCTACACTCAATTTTTAGCTCCATATAACTGGTCCTTATTCTCTTAAACGTTATCCACAAGTCAAAATTATTTTTTAAAACATATAAAAATACAACCACAAAAAATAAAAAATAAAAAAATTCTTGATGGGAACTAAATAAACAAAACTTTTGCAGCAGAGGCCACGATATACTCCATGTTGGTTTCTCTGGTGGACCTGACGGCCACAACCGTCATTCTCAGCTGATCGGAAAGGCCGATTGGTCGGTTTTATAATTTAAAGGCTTCTGTCCACGTGCTTTCTATGGACCCAGTTTCAGACATGAGTTCATCATTATGAGGAGTTTGCGTTGTTTCTTTATTCCGTTTTGTTCGTTATTTTATCAATGATGTTGACTGTGAGGTGTGAAGACGGAGACAGTGGGAGGCATTTTGTTGTGTTCGTGGGAGGATACTTTATATATGTGCTGCAATGTGGACCGTTGTTGTTGTTGTTTGCAATTTGAAAATTGATAGATCCTCTAAATTGGGATATTTTTGTATATGTAATAATGTAAAGTTTATCCTTTTCACATTTTCAAAAGAAGATATGACCATTATAATGAAAATGGTAAATTACAAAAACTCTAATTTAGTTTAAGAAATATTCATATTAGCATCCTATGATTTATAATACAAAAACTCTTATGACATGGATTCATATATATATGCCACCTAGTACATGAATTTTGTTATATTTGATATGCTAATTTTTTTATACTTGATACGCTAATATTATTTTTGATGCGTTAATTTTTTGTATACTTGATAATACTTGATATTTTAATCTTTGATATTTGATACGGTAAAGTGAAAAAATTATACGCTAATAGATACAATTAATTTTTTATACTTGATAAGCAAATTTTTTATGCTGATACGTTAATATTTGATACTTAATATGTAAGTATCAAAATTTTTATACTTGATACGCAAATTTTTTATACTTGATCAATACGCTAATATTTTATACTTGATACGCTAATTTTTTATACTTGAAACGGAATATGTGAATTTTCGAATTAATATCCAAGTTGCATATTAGAACTCCTTTCACAAGAGAATGTTCCAATTTACAAATATAAATACACTATCACCATTTGCTTTGATTTTTTCCTTTTAAAAAAATGGATGAAAATAAGTCGTGATGGAATTTAAGTGACATGTGCCACTATGAATTGGAAAAGTTTATTTTTGACCTAATAAATTGAGAAAAAAAAATACCAAATACATATTTCTTCTTCCTACAAAATTAATTTGAGATCTGAAAAAAAATGAAATTTAGGTTTTTTTGGTTGCTCTATTTCTTCTTAGACAACATATTGAAACAATATAAATATATTTTAACTTTTAATCAAGCAATAGAGATGTTGGAATGCTGGATTTAGCTTTCCTTGAGGCTTGGGCAGTGGGCAATTTTTGAATCTAACCATCACCATCCAAAAAAATCTCGAGCTTTAAAACCCAATGCAGCCTCGGCATCTTTGTTGGTGTTTTTGATGCTGCTATGGCACTCATTTATTATTACATGTTGAGTATATAAAGAGAAAAAATTTGTACCGGTCTTGTTTGTTTGTTTTTATTAGAAGATATTGTAAGAATATGAAAAAATATGAAAGATATTGGAATTTGTTGGGATTTCAAACTTGCTCAAAAAGAGATGGATTTCAAACTTTTCGATTTGGACGAATATGGTCTAAGGTAAGAGATGGAATCCTCTATATAGAATTATCCTATCTTATTATGTCTTAAATTAAAATTACAATGTAGAATTCATTAATGTGTTGGTTATTGTCTAATAATTGTAAAGTGATTTTAGTAATATTTATATTTTTAATCCATAATTTTAATGAAATTACGTTATTTTGAACATTAAACACAATAAAACAGGATAATATTGGATAGGGGATCTGGTTTCTAAAGTAATATTGCTTTTATATTTTTTTCATGTGTTATTGCAAAACGTAATGAAAGTCTTTAATTTATCTAGAGGCACTCATATTGTCGTTTGCCAACTCCACCACGCATGCGTATTTTCATCTTAAAAAAAAAAAGTACAAGAAAGTAGAGTGTGTATTTTCAAATCGAGGACACTCTAATTTTAGTTCTTAATGTTATACAAAGTTGTAAAATTAGTTGATAATAATAAAATTTTATGACCGCGGTGCCCCTTTTCCGAACTTTACCTCATCCCAAATTAAACATATCCCAAAAAGTATATGGGTTTTTTTTTTTTTCATTTACCCTATTGTTTCTGTAGCAGCAAAACAAGATTATTTGGCTTGGATGTAACATCACGGAAAAAGACAATGCATGACCTACTAAACAAATGAAAATTGAATGAACATTCTTTATGGCACAAAAGTGAGTACAACGAGGGGTCAAATAGGTCGAGCAAGACATGACAAATGAAATAAATTTTGTGCTCAAATTATGTATGAAACTTATGAAACTATGAAAGAACGTTGCAACTTGCAAGAGATGATAAATGGTCAGTATTCGTCAGAATTGTCCATGTTACTCCCTCCATGTTTGGTGAATCTTAAGGATCAAAGCATGTGTCGTATGTCTTTTTGTTTGGTTCATGCAAAACAAACAAAGTTTTCTGCAGTTCTTTGAGCCAATTTGAAACATGTGCATGCAATTGTTTTGTGTATTTATAACATCGTTGAAAATGGTGGGCTCAGTATGCTTGTGAGATTTTTTCTTTTTTCCTTTTTAATATGTTGGTTTGTTATTTCGGCTAAAATCAAATTTGGGCTTAACATTCTCCAATCTGCAATTCCTTCTTTCTTGAGCCTGCTAAGAAATTTGATGTCCAAAAACTCCAAAGTCGAGATGGACTTCACTTCAAAATGTCACTCAACTGCAAAATCATAAGTTGCACAACTTTATAAATAAAAGATTTTTCAAAGAATATTACATAATTCATTCTTTTAAATAATAACAGAGTTTAATAAAATCCCAATAATAAAATTCATTCTTTCAAATTTTCATTAATGATGAAGGTATTACGTAATTTTATTTTATTTTGATTCCAACTTTACCCCTAAAAAACTGTCACATGACGCGCATGTGGGTTGTTTCTGTTGAAAAAAAGAAACGATAATAGATGGAATGACCAATTTGGTACATTATTTTAGTGTGAGGGATGAATTTGCAACATTTGAAATGTTATGGACAAAAAAAAGTTTTTCAAACAAGTGTGAGAGACCTTTTTTGCAATTTTCCCCAAAAAAAGACATAACTTAATTCACTCTATCAATTTCCGTCAAACAAATAAACCAAATTGAACTCATTCAACCTAAAATCTTCCCCTACAAGGCTTTTGGGCCAATTTGCTTCAAAAGTGGCAATCATACATTTCAAACCAACACCCTTTACCATTCTAATAATCAAATTATAATTGTTTTCTCCGCTACAGCTTCTCGCCATTATTTATTGTCTCAAGGGAGTATTTTTCAATCTTGTATGGTAGAAAAATCCCATATGCGAAGTTGAGGTGGGAGAAGAAGCTTAACTCCCTGGTGTCATAGGTTACTTTTCTATCTATCTTCCCCGTGACGCTCCTAAAGCGATCGTTATCCCTTTCTTGCTTTCTTGTTGTCTTGAATTATTATAGAACGGCTTTTTATCATGTATAGTTGGGATGCGGAGGAACTATTATCGTTTAGTTCCTTAACGTAATGCGGCATCGGGTTTGGATCGCAGGGAACCATAGCATTGGGGGACATCTAATTCTTTTGCCACCGCAAGGCTAGCTAATCGTACGCAGCAGGACCCCTGGTTTTGGAAGGCACATGAGTCCGAATACTATGTTGAATGTGCTTAAAGGAAAAGAGGGAACCAACTCATTTAGTACTGGGGTATTTTCCAAAAAGAATCGTTTTGGGTGTAAACTAGTTCTATATGGATAGTAGTAGAAAAGATAGATGGAAATAAAAATGAAAATAATGTAGCCTTCCCTTTATTAAATTAAATAAAAAGGAAGTCCCGGAGGTGAGTGTTTGCGAGTTCACATCGCAAGCAAAGCGACCCCTTCTAGTCAAGAAGATGTAGATAAAAGGCCAATAGCCTGATATCAGCTTGTACCACATAAGCTTTAAAGAAAAAAGCCAATAAATATTTCTTTCCCACTCACCGCCCTGATTGTCGTGTTAAGTTTGCTACTTTGCGGTACTGTAAGAAGGAAGTTGACCCAGTAAGCAACTAGTTGCGTAGGCAGAATAAAGTAGCTTGTTGAATTCCCGCAAAATTCTCAATCTTTGATACCGTGAGCCTCAACGTTCACTGTAATCGCAAGTTTTGAAGACCCTTGAGCTACAGCACTAAGCCAAGGAAAGGACGGATAAGACTAACTAACCTTACCTAAATAGTCACTATTTCTCTTTAGATACTGTATCTATGATCATTTATGTAATGTATACACAATTGAAACTCTTTATTTGTTTTTGTTATCATATTTTATTCATAACAAATTGTATTATAATAATTCAATGATTATGAGTCTAAAAAATTTGGTAGTCGTAGTATTCCTATTAAAGTTGTACGATTTTGATATAAGTATTGTATTAAAAAATTACATAAAGAATAATTTTTAAATAGATTTGAAATTTATTATTTCATTCAATTATTTGATAGAAAGTTAGGAAGTCAAAAACTAAATTATATCTTATTGAAAAATCAATAAAGTTATGTGTTATAATTGAAATTATAGGAATTGAACGAGACAAAATAATAAATTAGAGGGATTTACTGTACTTCCCGCGTCCATTTTTAACGACAAAATATAACCTCATTTCCCTCCATTTCAAATCTCCCAATTCAAAATCGAAAACCCTAAAACTCCAAAGTTCTCTCCGCACTCTTCACATACACAGTCACACACTGGGAGAAGGATTTCCTATACAGATGCATGTATAATTTTAATCGAGATGTCGACGAAGGTGTTCAAAGGTGTGAATGTTTTCATGTCGCGAAACCTCGTTCCTCCTGAATTGTTCGATTCACTTCACGATGCTCTGAAGCTCAACGGAGCACAAGTTTTTCTTTGCTGTGACCCCTCGCGCAATTCTCCCACTGATTATCACGTCATTTCCTCTCCCGATCATGTAATTTGTTTTTTCTCCAATTTATGCTGAATTTTGAGTTTTAATTTTGACAAATTATGACTTATGTCTTCTGTTTTTTTCTTGATTCTATAGGAAAAATTTGAGGATCTTCGATCGAAGGGATGTAATTTACTAGGTATGATTTTTATAGTATTGTTAATACTATTGTAGCATTTGATGGAGGCTTGAAAAATCCTTGAATTGGGTTTCTTACTGTAAATAGGTTTTTTTTTTTTTTTATTGTGGCTTTGATTTTGTTTTCAAATTGTTTAGTGTTTGGTATTTGTGCGAACAAAGAATGAGAGAAACAATAAGCGGAAGAAGAAAAATTATAAATTTCAATGCTTATTGGGTTGAAGAAATAGTAAGATTGAAGTTAATAGTAGTTATTATTGCATTTCTTCTTGTTTTGAACTTACTAAGAGTAGTAAAGGTGCGTAGTGTTGCTGCCACCTTCTTTGCTCTGTGTCTATTTAATTTTTGTCCCATATATTCCCTTTTCCTCAATTCAAGTTTTGGAACTGAATAGGAAGATGATAAAAGATTAACCTCCTATCCTGGTGAAGGAATGGTTTTTTCCTTCTTTTTTTTTTTCCTATGGCATGTCTTCTTTAAATGTATGCTTACTTGATATGATGTGAGTTTTGAGATGGATTGATGAAGGAGGTGATTGATGAATTAATTAAAGTGACTAAAATCATTTCAGCTACATTTTAGATATCTTTTGTCAATAAAAGTTAAGGAATTCTGGGAATTGGTTGACCTTGTTGGTTTGCCAGATTGTACCATTTGTAGAATTTATGTACTCCGCGCTTGCAGGTCCTCAGTGTGTGCTTTCCTGTGCAAAAGAACACAGGGCACTGCCTAAGCAGGGATTCACTTGTTGCCTTGCAATGGATGGGGTTAAACTACTCACATCTGGTTTCGAGACGGATGAAAAGGTATTATTATGAGTAAAAAATTTAAATATAGCTTTTGGATTTGTGGCCAATATAGGAAGGCTCAAATTTTGTTCCCTCCGTCATATGGAAATGTCTCTCAATTTTTTTGAACAGAGAATAAAAGAAAATCTGGATTCCACTTTCATTAGTTTTGCCTCTGTTGATCTTATCTGCTTTTATATGGTTATTCTTTGATGCATGTCGACTTCTTTCTTTATGAGTAAAATGCTTTCTAGGGGAGAGAAAAGATGATCAATCTGTCTTTAAATAAGAAAATGATGATTCATTCTATTTCACCTCCTATGTGAACTATTATGGTGGCTAAGTACACGTGCTGTCCTGTTTGCTGTTTTTCTCTCAACTTTCGTCTTTCCTTGTAATCGTTTTTCTGTTTTAAACATATTTTTGTGCTTCATATTGGATAGAAGTTTTGTGTTAACTTTTTCTCTTTACCTGCTTTCGTGGAGTTCATTTTACTTTTGCTGCACGTCATTTTTCATTTTGTTTAACTGAGTCTAGGAATATCCAATGGGGATGCCCTGTTTTTATCTTTTGTTCATGAAAGTAAGTTTCTCTAGTCCATGCAGTGATTCTTGTAATGCCAGGTTGAAGTTTTTATCAGTCTTGCATTTTGTTATCTAATAACTCTGCCCTTTCTTAACATATTTGGTATGCTTACCAAAAAGGTTAAGACTTGTGAAACTCGTAGTGACGTTTAGTGCAATATATCCATATGAACATATTTTTCTTTATTAATAACAATGTTCATTGATATCTATGTATCTAGGTAAGTTTCTAAATATTATGTGTAGATTATTACTTAAAGCAAAATGTGACTGCTTTTGCTCATGTCCCTTTCTACTTCAACCATTTCATACTTATATTTTGAAATTTTTAGCAGAATCATTTTTGTTAAATAAAGAAGAAGAGTTATTTCTGAAATAACATAAAGGTATGATGAACAGTCTACCTATATTTTGTGTTATCTGTTTTATTGAAGATGTAAAAGTGCATCTTGGTGATGATTTCTTTTCAGATTTTGCAATATTTAGATTACTTTCTTTCATCTTTTAAGTTTTTTTCTTTCTTATTGGAAAGGACAATTATTTCTGCTTTCTTTTATAATTTTCTCTTCATAAGCTTGATGTTGGACACATGCTTTGTAGGCTGAAATTGAGAAGCTGGTAACAGCTATGGGGGGAGTCTTGCAAATGAAGGCATCAATAGATGTCAGCTTTGTTATCGTAAAGAATGTTTTGGCTACAAAGTATAAGGTTGGTTTTTCCATTATTTTATTTTTTGTTCTTATCTAGAGGATTTTCATCTAGGAGGAGGTGAAGGGAATATGAGATTATGGCAGTCTGTTATTTCTAATTTATTTGGTCCTTGATCTTCTAATGCTAAAAATATAGCATTACTTACTGTGCCTAGTTTGTTGCGTAATGAGGTTAATTTTGTTTATGTATAGTGGGTTACTGGAATTTTATGTAGAATTTTATCCTAAATTTCGTTTGGTCCATGCTTAATGTTTTGCTGTATTTTCTATGTGGAATTGCTTTTGATTTTCTTTTTTTGTTTGTTGGTTAGTGATATATCGTGTAATTAATGGAATAGATAAACTTGAACGGACAATTCATTCGAGGCCATTTCTACATCCCAATTTTGGTTGTTTATGTCATTTTCAAAGATAAATTCTTGGTAGAAAGTTTGATGATGCTTCAAGAAATACATGAAACTGCACTTGCTTTTAAGCAGCCTATCTGCATATGAGTAGCTGCTTCCAAATTCGAAAAAGGAGGGTTGCATTAGGCTAATAGACAGCGCAAAATTGTCACACTCTAATAGTCTTAATTATTGAGACGAAAGAGGGAGAAAACACTAAGTTAGAAGCTTGGAGGGAGGCATCAGAATCGAAAAGTTTTACCACAAGTAGAAATAAAACTGAATATATGGAATGCCACTTAGGATCTAAGAAAATGGGGGAATTGATAAAGATGTTACACATAGGATTCAAGTAGGTTGGAACAAATGGAGAAGTGCATCTTCTATACTTTGTGATCGTAAAGTACCACTAAAATTAAAGGAAAAATTTTATAAATGGCCATAAGACCAGTGATGCTTTATGGATGAGAATGTTGGGTGACTAAATATGAGCATGAACAAAAAATGAGGGTAGCAGAAATGAGAATGTTAAGATGGGTGGGGACATTGAACTAGATAGATTAAGTAATGAATGCATTAGAAAGAAAGTTAGGGTAGTTCCAATATATGAGAAATGAGAGAAACACGCTTAATATGGGTTGGATATGTATATAGGAGACCTTTAGATGCCCCAGTAAGACGTGTAGAAAGTAAAGTATCATTAATTCAAATTAAAAAGGGAAGACCAAAAAAAGAAGGGAAAAATACATTTTTGGTCCCCAAAGTTTAGGGGTGTATCACATTTGGTCCCCAATGATTTCGGATTGACAAAAATAGTCCCCAATGTGTCATTTTGTGACCAAAATAAGACACTTAACAGATTTTATTTAAGTCATTAACGCAAGTGTTGATGTGGCGTACACGTGTCTGTTAACAAGTGCACACATGGCATACACATCATCTAATAAACAAAGAGAAAAATGCATATTTGATCCCCAAAGTTTAAGGTTGTATCACTTTTGGTCCCAAAGTTATGCATATGAACATTTTTTAAGGAAAATTAATAAATGATCCTTCAACAGTCAAAACCATCAGTGGTTTTTCCAAAAAAAATAAATAATAATTAATGAGTAATGAAAGATAAGAAAAAGTTAACAAAGAAAGCCGAGTAAGAGTAAATACACATTCAAACTCTTGTGGTTGCGATTTTTAATTCCAGCTATATGTTTTGTAATTTTTTTCATCCTCCTTAACAAACCCTCTCCATATCTTTCGAACTATAGCATTGGAAAGATAGTCGCTGGTAGATCAATCTACCGTTTATCAATACGTGGTGATTTGCTATTGGATTAAATTCTACTTTGCTAACGGAGCTGCCATAAAAGTCAAACATTTATTTCTCAACTTGAAATGCTTGGCTTTAAATATGGGCGTGTTGCTACTTTTTTTTTTCCTTTCTTAGTTTTGGTTTCTTAGAAATTGAGAAATAGAAAACAAGTCACAAATTTAATTTTTCTTACCAGTTTTTTTTCTCTTTCTCGGAAGAATTGATTAAATTACGAACCATGATGAAGGATTAAAAATAAATCTAAAATGGAAAGTAAACAATACAAAAAATATATGATATATGTAAATATAAATGAAAACATGTATATAAATATGATACAATGGCAAAAAATTAAATTGACTCATATAATGGGACAAATGTTTAGTTGTAGTAGAAGTAGGATTTAGGAATTAGCATTGGATCATAAAGGAACTAGTTAGTGAAATGAAATTAAGAGCAAATAATTTGGATTATTAACAAAAATATAAAGAACCAATGAACACAAGTCATTAAAAAATCTTTAGGATCAAAAGTGATAGACCCCTAAACTTTGGGGACCAAAAATGCATTAGCCCGAATACGGTGGCGAAAATGAGTTATATTTAAATATAAATGAGAAAATGAGTTTAGACCGAATATGCTGGCAAAGTGTGATCCATGTAACCGACCCCACTTAGTGGGATAAAGAGTTATTGTAGTTGTTATTGTTGCTTCAAGACATACATGAAAACAAATTGTTAATGAATTAAGAGACGTTTTTTTTGGAGGCCTTACAATATACCTTGATATAGATTTATGAAGTTTTAGTGAACTCGGAAACCAGGGGTGGGGAAATGGTCAATAATTTTAGATGGTGCTATCGGGTGATAATGTTTTTAAGATGACATTAATTGCAAAGTGATATCTGTAAGTGATGACACAATGAGCAAACAGATTTGAGATGCCTGACCTATTGCCTCACCAATAAATCTTTGAGAGAACCTAGTTTATTTTTATTTTGGTATGATTATCCCTTCAGGTAGTCAGATTTGTGAATGAATTATCAAAGGGAGGATCTATTAGGATGTGCAGTTAACCAAATGATATTGGAAGTAGAAAGTTTTTGTTTGCTTCAGAAGTGGTGAAGCATGAGTTTTTATTCCATATATGTGAAAAAGATATCAGGTGCTGATACATAACATTTGCGAAATGTTTCAATGTGCAATTATGTATGCATTGAGATGAACTATAGTATATGGTTGACTCTCCAATATTTGTAGAAAAAGGAGAATAGAAAACTGTTGCTGGTTCAAAGCATTAACCAATTTCATGTTGTATTCTAGTGTTAATTGAAATTTGTTCTTATAAATTTAATATGAAAACCCACATTTTAAAGTAGGCTTTAAATACTTTTGGAATCAAAATAAGATAAACTATCAAAGCTACCATATCATTTGAGTTGGATATGTAGTGAAAACACTAGATTTAAAATTTTCTTTGTCTTTGAAGAGGTAAGTTTGAGCTTGTTTTTCTATTTAGCTTCTTCAAGCTAGGCATTCTTCTAGATTTACATTAGTTCATTGTTGTGATGCTATTTCCATACATATGTGTGTGGAATTGAAATTGAAATTCTAAATATGGTCTTACATCCACAAGTATCTTCACACACAGAGTCACACGAATAATATGTCCCTGTTTGTATGTGTACGTGTACTATCACTCTATTTTTATGTGTCTGCCTATGAATCCGTCATAAAGTAAAATTACATTTTAGCAACAAACACGAGTAGAGTTTCTTGTAGAAAGTCTTAACTTCTTGAATTCATAATTTTTTTGAAAAAGATATATATGTATGTGTGTAAAAATATATGTATGTATTGTATGTATTTTGTTTTTTTCAAATTTTTGTTCAACATTATGTATGCAGCTATTAAAGTACTAGTTACTATTGTACTATTGTCTAAGCATGTGATATAGAGATTGTTGACGTACTAGTAACTGAGATAGTGGTTGCTTGTGGTTGTATGTGGTCATTTGAAGATTTATGGTTAAGTTCTCTCTCTCTCTCTCTCTCTCTCTCTCTCTCTCTTCGTTTTTTTCTTTTTGTGTTGGAGCTACTTGAGGATTTTTTAATTCATTTTCCAAGTGGTTGTATGTGGTCATTAAATATAAATGAGAACACATGCATAGATAGAACACAAAGGTGAAATATGATTTATATAGCCGATCCACATAGTGGGATAAAGACTTAATTGTTACTGATTCCAAGTGGCTAATGGAAAAACCTGGATGTCATCCTGTTTTTCCTCTACTGTTTTACATAAAAGAGTGAAGAAATTCCTTACATGACCATAGACAACACTTCAACTTTTGGTCCCTTTTCTATTTAAAACAAGCCTCTGAGTTCACTGAACCTCAAAGTTTTAGCACCTGTCCACAAGCATAATTAGACATTCCAATTATTTTATCGTTGTTAAAGGTTTTAAAAGAAAATTTTTGAACTTGGTTTAGATCGTATTGGTGGCCTTCCACTTAGTTGCTGTTTTTTGTTGACCTTAGCTCGATATTTGCTTGATTGATGGTTTTGTGCTTAGTTGCTTTTTTGAGCTGTTTGCCCTATATGTTGCTTTCCATGCCCATAAATACGGCTGCTCCATTATGATCCCTGTTATACTATTTGTCTTTTAACTATGCTGGCGTGTATGTTCGCATTCTGCAATTCCTTGAGCCTGCTGTATCAGGACGCACCTATAGGAGTGGGATTTTTTATTTATAATTTTATATTTATTCCCTGCACTTTCATTTATTGGTTGTTCAAACTTGAGTCGTGTTTCCATACAAATTGTAGTGGGCTGCAAATGTCCTAAAGAAACCTATTGTCACCATGAATTGGCTGCATCAGTGCTGGAAAGAGCACCGAGTTGTCCCACAAGAATCATACAGGGTTCTTCCTTTCTCTGGGTTGACAATCTGCGTCAGCAGGATTCCAGCTGGTTAGCAATTTGAACAACATCAAAGATTGTGTTTAGCAGAGTTACAGAGTATATTTTGACTGTTGGGGTAATATTCTTGTGTGTTTCAGATGAGCGGAAGCAGATGGAAAAGGTTATCAAAGAAAATGGTGGCAAATATTCTGCTGAACTGACTAAGAAATGCACACATTTAGTTTGTGATATATCCTACATATGACATTACTGATAGAGGATTTTACTGGACACGAGTTCCTACTATTTGCTTGGGTAATTGGAAATATCAGGTTTTCAACCTAGAGATACTCTGCACAATTGAATCTCCTTTTGCATCTGTGAGGTCATGCTTTAAAATAAAAATCCCTTTTTCCTTGGAGAAACCTCCCTTCCAATTTAAATTTCAATGGGTTTTCCTTGTGTTGGCCTAATTTTCTCAACTCGGCAAATCTTTGTTCTCTCAATATTGTCCATTTTTTTTAGATTTCCTCTGATTTTGAAGCAGTCTGTACCTTTAATATCCTTCATTCTACATCTTGACAACTTCAAGGCAAAGGTATTGTGCAATGCTAATGGTTGTTGTCTCTCTATCTCTCCAAGATGTGAAGTGTATTTTCTTCATCAAGTTAATCTGGTAAATTTGAAGAATACATGTGTAGCATCCTTGTCAGGAACATATTTGTTTGATTTGGGGAATTCAGATGTTTCTTAACTATTATCACGCTCCTGAAGGTGACAAGTACAAGGTTGCGAAAAGATGGGGCCACATACATATAATCACGAGGAAATGGTTCGATCAATCAGTTGCTAGACGAGGTAATGGTAATGCTTACCGCTGTGGCAGTCTGCAGAATTGTTGTATGCATGTCTTTCATGGGAAGTCAATGTTTTGGTGTCTAACATTTTCTCATTTCATTTTCATTTTCCTTTGGACAAATAGCATGCCTTAATGAGGAGTCCTATCCTGTTCAGGGTAGTTCTACATCTATGAAAGCTGTAAGAAAGATGACAGTGAATAGTCAAGATAAGAGTCATGGATATTCCCAATGTGAGCCGTCATCTGCAGGCACTGCTTCAGATCCTCACTCCATTTGGCATGCTCAGAAGGCAGAGCTAGATTCCGAAGCTACCATCTCACGTAGCATGTCTTCTACATTTCTCAATGATCCTGTCTTTGCTAAAGATGACTGTGGACTACCTGCTGCACAGCTGAAAAATGATTCCAATTTTGATGGGTGTGTTGCTGATGACTCTCAAACTGAGGACAATGACTTGTACTTGTGTGATTGCAGAATTGTGCTTGTTGGTTTTGATGCATCTGACATGCGTAAGCTGGTCAGCATGGTTCGTAGAGGTGGTGGTTCTCGTTATATGTCCTTCAATGAAAAATTAACACACATAGTTGTTGGAATGCCATCAGAGAGGTAAGATATTGAGAGTTGATATAAAGCATTGAATACCATGCATCTTCTATCATTGTTTTCATTTCTGTTAATTGTTTTTTAACTTACTACCATAAAATTGTTCTGATGTTAGCTATATTTTCTGTCTTCTCTATTGCATAGTCAATCCCCCAGTGTTGGTTGAAACTTTATATATGTGCTATGACTTTTGAAAACTGAAAATTTGAAGACCCTTTCACATAAACATCAGCAGAAAATTTTGGCAAGGGATACAAATAGAGTGTTGACTCTTCACTATTTAGTTGTACAATCCTATCCATTTCTGTTGCAATATCATGTGTTCAATTTTGGCTCTCCCTCTCCTCGCCTTTTTCTTGTACTTGTTTTTCTGTTATATTCTTTTTATGTTGGTAGTTGAAGAAACAGATTCCTGTTTCTGATATGGCTATAAGGTGGTGAATTGAATGTTGATCATATGGTCATGATACAATTATGCTTTTGCTATACATTCATAGGCATTCTTTGTAAAGTACTATCTTCTGTCTGATATTACTTGATTTTCTTTTTCTTTGTACTCTCTGTATGTCTAGAAGGATCACTGTATTCTCACATGCTTTATCGATTTTGCAGTGAAATTAAAGAAGTGAGAAATCTTGCAGCATTAGGTGTTATATTTGTGGTTAAAACTGAATGGCTTGAAGATTGTGATCGTGAAAAAAAAGAAGTTCCTGTACTTAGGAGGCACATAGCTTATGATTTACTTATCCCAAAAGGTTCGAAATCCATTTTCTGGAACTTCAGGATTGGCTTTTTTGTCATTCTTTATGGTAAATGTTTTAGTTCCTGCCACTTATAATCTCTAAGACGCGCTCATGTCAATATGGCTTAACAGCTTTATTTCTCTGCAATTGTGCTTCTGATATAGATCCCATTTGCTCTGTAAAAAGACCATTGATGGGTACGAATGAAATGAAACAAGGAAAATCCTGTGTTCAACCTGTCTTGCCAGATGATCCTGTAGTGACTAACATCACTTCTAGATCTGATACGTCATTGGAAAAGAGAAAAGAAGTGGGCAGTATCAGGAATGGGATGATCTCTCTGATGAAAGCTGGAGACCCTGTTAAACAACAGCAGTTTTGTACTTTAGATGGTAAAGGCAATACAAATACACAGAAGGATGCCATCCATGAGATGGACAACCAAAAATCATCAAATGTATTTTCTGGCAAACTGTTCTGTTTTTCCGGTTCCTTCCCCGCTGGTCAGGTAACCTGTTCTGTTTGTTATTTTACTTGAGCTTTTTATGCCTGTATGCAAAAAATAAAAAACATGTAGATAAAAAGATTATCAATACTTAACTATTCTGGTCTCTGTGAACTAATGAGTTAAAAGAATAAAGATTTGCTTCCACTGTTTTAGAGATAAATGTTATAGACTTCTTTAGCCAAAATGTCTGCATAGTTTCATCTGTTAGTCCTATATGATTGAGCTGCTACTGGTGAGCAGTAAAGATGTTACTGACTGATATGCTCGAGTTAATGGCACAAGCCCTGCTAGTATTATTTGATCCTGGGAAGTAAAAAACTGACGCAGTACACCCTTCGCAAAGTACATAAATTGGATAATAAATTCCGGTATAGGTCTGGCTAACTTGTAAGGTACTTATTTTTATTAAAATGTATGGTAATTTAAAGAGTTAACCAGAGTCAGAAAAATCTTGCACTTCTATTGAAAGTTCTAATACTTGTGTCTAATAGTTTGCTCTCTAGGTTTACTTCTCTTGTCACTTCATTGAGACTCTGCTTGATTAATTGTTTCAGAGGGCTGAAATTGTTGAATGGGTTCATCAAGGAGGAGGAGAATTAGTGGAAAATCAAGTTGAAGGAAACGTAAACTTCATTGTTGAGTGTCATGGTGTGGTACCTTCTGAGACTGGTATTTACATGGGTAAACACGTGTCAAGTCACTGGATTCGTTCTTCTTTGATGGTATGGAAAGAGTTGGTTGTTTTACAACTTTCATTTACTTTCTGACATTTTATGAAACTTTGAAGGAAACAAGGAAAATCAATGCAGTATTTTGATTAAACCTAATTCTAAATAGAAGTACTACTTTTTGTGATACTAAATACTACTTTAAAGGTGATTCTTTGATGAACTTGGTTGTTCTATTTGCACCTATTCTGATTTTCTAGTGTTTGATGTTCAAGATTGGTAGAGAAAAACCAAATTAAACTACTCTCCCATCTGCTTCTAAAATTGTTCTTCTGAAACACTAATGGTGTGTACACTTTTCTATTGAAGGATGGGTGCTTACTGGATGTCAGCAGTCACATCCTTTATTCTCCACTCCCATGCCAAGTTCCTTTTTTGGCTTTTAAAAGCTTCCGCTTCTGTGTATCACAATATGATGAGAAAGAAAGACTACTGCTGAGAAATATGTGCTTTATCCTTGGAGTCCAATTTGTTGAGAAATTGACTAAGAAGGTGACCCATTTATTATGTAAATTCACCAGTGGTCCAAAATATGAGGCTGCTTGTAAATGGGGGATACAGTCTGTTACCTCTGAATGGATTTATGAGTGTGTCAAGCAGGTTTGTCTCTCTTTCTCTACTGCACATTTGCATATGCTCGTTCTTCACATTCATGTTTGGCCTGCCACATTCTCAATTTTCCTTTTTCACCCAATCTGCTTGCTTTGTGTGCTTGGACAGAACAAGGTTGTTGCTCCAGGTCCATTTTGTCCAAAAAAGGTCACTTCCCAAGACCGAGAAGCAGGAGCCTGTGTTATGACCCAGTATCCTACCCAAGCTGTTCGTATGATTTCTGGTGAAAGTGCATCTCAAATTCCAAGCCAATCGCAAGCGTTTAGAACTCTAGAAACTGAAGCTTGTACCAGCAAAAATGAAGAGCTGAATTACTCAAGTGGTCGAATTAAAAGGGCAAGAATTTTTGAGGCTGGCAAAAGAGATTGTTTAGTGTCTGAGACAAATCCAATCAATGGTATATGTCAGGTAACTCCCACGAAAGAAGATGGGACAGAAATTGCTAGAGAAGCCACCACTATGGTTCCTGATGTAGCTTCTGCTATTGAGGATTTGTTGGAGCAAACAAGTAAGGTAAATATTTTCTCTATCCCATCTTTGTATGTTATGAAAGGGTCTTGCTCTTCAAGTGCCAGCTTATCTTTTTCCTGGTCATTGATATCAGATCCACGATCAGAAGTCTCCTGCCAGAAGTGGGTGTAATAAAAGCGTATCCTTTGTTTTTTGCTCTTTACTCATTAAGAATGGTCTACAGTTTATGTTTGCAGAGTTTCATTCCTTTATTTTAAATCAGCTTTTTATATCTGATTGTACTGTCCTTGGTCAAGATCATGTGGAGCCTCGGTCTGCTCTTGCATTACCCAAGCACTGGATAAACAGGTTACCCTTCCATTTAGCATTTATTGTTGTTTTTTAATTTCTCGCATCTTAAAATTTTTAGCAACCATCAGAAGGGTGTGTGCTGTTTTATTTTATATTTCTTCCTCTGTGAATTTGTTTGTTATCTTGTGTTTTATTTGGAGCTTTCAGTCTAGAAAGGAAATGGGAATAAAAATTGCAGACATCCCAGTTTTTGAATTTCTAAAAGAGAACAGGTGGAAAAGAAACTTAATGAATGATAAGGTTATAAAGCTTTAAAGAGAGAAGTGTTTCCTGTGAGAGAACTGTGGAAAGCAACCAGCAAAAATAATTTTTGCCAATTCAGGACTCTTGTAACAACCAACCACATGCCACTGGATACATGCAATTGACGGTATGTATATGCCTACAGTTGTGAAATGTGTCTATGCACACTAAAGCATGTGTATTTTTATCTGCGGAACCTGATAAATAGAGAAATGGATCAATGATGGGTAATTTTGCTTTTGAACTTGGGGCCAGTTGGTTTTTCATTTCATTTTATATTACTTTTTTATACCTTTTTCTGTTTTTCTTTCTTTTTCTCTAATAATTTTTTAAACAAATAATTTACCTTGGTAAGTGTAGTCATTTTATGTTAGTGATTTTAGTAAGCAGAAATTTCTTTGGTTTTTGTTGGTTTACTTGTTTACATGACCCACGGTCAACACCGCAAATGAAATTTTCCCAAATACTGTCCAAGAAGAGTGCTTGGCACCTGCTGATGATTAGGAGTCATCGACATTGTGAATGTTAGGTAGTCCATTACTATGGATTAGTTTTCACTACCAATGTTTTAAAACCTGGCCTGCATTGCCTAGACCAAATTTATGTCCTGTGAATCTGATACCCAAACATGATTAAAGAGTAGTCCAACATTGCAACAGCCTCTAAAAATTGAGAACGGGAGGAACTTGATAACAGGAATCTTTTTATTTTCTTTTCTTTGGGCTGTTTGTTTCACTTTTATTAAGGTTTGTCTTAGTATTCAAATTTTTTAATATCACTGCATTTTAAGCTAATCTTCGTAGGTTTTTTCAGTAGGAATTATTATGTGTTATATGGCTTAGAGTGGTGATAGTTGAGTAAGGAACCTGTTTGGCTTGTCCACATTTAAAACATTGTTTATTAGAATACTCATGAAGTAAAATGAAAATACTCACTGAAATTTTTGATCTTTTTGGTTTCAGATTTGATAAAAAGGAGGACTGCAATCCTCCGGAAGTTGTCAGAAAGGGCGATTATGATGGCTTTACTGATACACAAACTGAGTCTCAGGTGGCTGCTTGTCCCTTGCAATTCTTATTGCAGTTTTGTCTAATTGAAATTGTGAAGTGGCATATAATTTATTTTGAGCCTCATTCTGTTTCAAACGTGCATCGCCACCACAAAGAAGGCCAGAGAACTATCTTCGGATGCTTTGCTGCTGCTATAAATCAGCTTTTGGCATATCTTTGCTGATCTTGCGCTTTGAGTTGTTTTCATTCCCTCCTCGGATCAAATTGACTAGTTAATAATGATGTGCATCCTTAACTGCAGGTTGTTGGTTATGCCGAAGATTTATCTGGCATGCAAATGATATTAGATAGAGTCCGAACACGGAATAGCATGGCTTGAGCTTCTAGTCTACGGAGTGATGTGATTCACCTTGGACTATCTGCACTTCCCTGCAAGCAATGGATTATACTCCTTGACTTGAGCAGTGCACTCAAGGACGAATGCTCATCCATGAAAGAACAGAATTTGAATAATTGCAGATAGAAAACATACATCCTTGAATAGGTGGAAACTCCACAACACGGCTACTACAAGAAGATTCTCTTCTGTTTCGAGGTTCGTTTAGCTGATGGAAAATTCAATATATACATGAACCAATTGGTAAAAAAATTGTGTGCCATTGTATAAAGCAAGTTGCTGAAGAAGTTGAGACAACTTAGATTGGTACATTGGTTGCCCTAACCTTAGTTTTGTTCATTTGTAACATGTATGTAAACGTCTGTGAACTTACAATGCAACTTTGTAGTTAAAACGAGAGATTTTTTTTTCTTCCTTTTCAGGTTATATAACATCTTTCATTATGATGGTTTTATTGAATCGTCATAAACATTTTGCTGTGCCATTGATGGAACTAAATGAAGATAATGGTAGGTCACCAACCAGTTTCACTGGTGTTTTTGTCTCAGTAACTCAGTAATTGCCACATTAAGTGAGTGTAAATGTGGATTGAAAATGTAAGTTTATCCTAAGCTATAGTTTTGTTTGGTTTTTATAACTCATTGAAGTGCCCCTTGAGCAGGAATTACTAGAGCAGTAGAAGATGGAAGAACCAACATGCTTAGTTTTGTTTGGCTTTTATAACTTTTTAAAGTGCCATTGAGCAGGAATTTCTAGAGCAGTAGAGATGCAAGAACCAACATTTTTTACTGCTACTTTATTTGGTTGAACAAAGTTAATTGAGATTTCAGAATGTTTGAGAGTTGAGAATGTTAGAGATATTCTGATCTTCAAAAAAACTATTAGAATTTGAGATTTCAAAATGGAGACGAGTAGACAAGTAGTATCACTTCAGAGGGATTTGAAATAAACTGTACCCTAATATATACAACTGTAAAATTAAAAAAAAAAAAATCAACAAAACTAATATAACTAATATAATTAGAAAAAAAAAATCAACAAACCAATATAACTAATATAATTAGAATTAGAATTAGAATTAGAATTAGAATTAGAATTAGAATCATGATGCCAAACTAAACCTTAAACTAATATTGAGGTTTAGTACAATATAATTAGAGGATTAGAATTACAATCATGTAAGTGATGCCAAACTAAACCTTAAACTAATATGGAGGTTTAGTACAATATAATTAGGATTAGAATTACACCAAATTAAACCTTAGTATTAGTACTAAACTTTGGTATTAGTTTCACTTGATATCAGATTATGGTGTGTATTCTTAATTGTTTAAGAGGTATTAGTTGAATGTTGCTCTTAAACATTGCTCTTAATTGTTTAAGATGTATTGATTGAAAGTTGTTCTGAAATATTGTTTAAGGGCTATTAAATTAACTTTCAACAAATCCATGCTAATTCATACAAATCAAACGGATGAATGTAAATGAAAACACACAAATTGCGTAAATCATGTCAAGTCTCGCATTAATAGGTAATTTTTATTCATAACCACTTGAAGGCAACAATGATAATCAATAACGAAGTTATTTTTTTTATCACCTGTCTATCTCAATCTATTTTTTACCTCGCCTAGTAAATTAATATTTTCATTTTTTTTTACCACCCGTCAAACCCAATCTGTTTTTAACCTCTTCGACCAATAAATTAACAATTTAAAACCCTATACATTCAAGAAATTTTTCCAAAATTAACTTCCCAATTAACATGTTCACCTTTGATTAATTAAAATTGATATACAAAATAAAACAAAATCAACTGACTTCTTTTTTCCTTCGAGAAAAACATTCACCATTGATTAATTAAAATTAATATACAAAATAAAACAAAATAACGGACTCTTTTTTTTTCTACTATTTTCTCGAAGAAGACTCTTGGCTCGACACTAAATAAAATAGTTGTGTGTTCTTTATGTCCTGTGACTATTTTTTGTTGAGCATAAAAATTAAATACAAGTAAATTATCTTTGAAATACTCATTAGATCGTTGGATTGTAGCCAGATTCAAGTCATCTAATACAGTCCCCTTCTCCCCACTAATTGCATAAAATATTTTAAGAAATAGATTGTATTTTTGTATTTTGCTTTTGGCTGATTGAAGATTAAAATACTAAAGTAGGCAAAGCAAACTTTATTTGGGGCCTTTTATATTCGAAAACTGATGGCATTTATGCTTAACTATTCCTATCAAGCATTCTCCTCTCCTCTCAATTCGTGCATATCCAAGAATTGTTGTATTCTACTTGTATAAAGCTTTTGATATGAAATAATATTTCACTTTATAATCTCAAATTGAAAATCAATAAAGAAAAATTTTCAAAAAAATTCTCAAGTACATGTATATAATCGTGCTTCCGTTATTTCAGATTCATCATATGAATTATATTTCAACATTGTATTCTACCTACACATGTTCTCATTCATAATTAAGTATTTTATATTTTTTTAAATAATTTCTTTTCACTCCCTTTATAATTTAACTTAATGATTCTCTATTTTATACACATTGTATTGGAGTATTTAAAAATGTTCCAATTTCTATCCATATATATATATATATATATATATATATGTTCCAAATCATTTTAAACATATTTATCTCATATTTATCTATGACTAAAAAAAACCGTGCTCAAAATATTTTGAAGTTACTCTACTTTTTAATACATCATTACTTATTCTATCTAATTTAGTGTGTTTGCATATCTATTTTAACATTTTCAGTTTTACTATCTTCATTTTTGTTGTTGATATTCATATTTATTTTCTATCAACAGTTAGGTGTATCTAAGTTAGGTGTATCTAATCTTGGTTATGCAAATTAATTATTTTCCATCATAGATATTTGCTACTAATTTTTTTTTTAGCATAGTGACATGTGTGTTTTCTTTTAATTCTTTAAAACAAATAATTAGTAGACCTGTATTGTAATTCTAATATATATTTTCTTTAATATGTATTGGGTAGCACAAAGTAGATTTTCACTGTCAAAAGAAACTAAAAACTGATAATATCCATTTATATTTACTCTAAATAGTGAAATAACCTGAGTCATAAACTTGTCAGTATTCTTTTTTTTTCTCTCCAAAGTTGATTTTATTTATTTTGCAATTGAAAAAAAATATCCGAAGGAATTTTTTTTTAGGTGAAATGCGATGAAGAAATTGTGAATGCCAATACATTAGTTTGTAATAAAATACAGTCTTGTCATTGTCACAATTTACAAATATTGCCAAACTTGTAACAAAACCAACTTTTTGAAAGAAAATTGGCAACTTGCCATATGTTCCAATGGCATCCCTAGACTCACAAAAAGATGATCATGGGGATAACTTTCTTCTTATGCAACTAATGCAACTAGGCAAGGCATGCCAATATATTAGTAAGGAAGTAAGTTGGTTGGTAACCTATATGATTTGTCTAAGTTGGCTACCAACGTAGAGTTAAAATTTTATTAACAGAAAATAGAAAATACATAGTGTAACTTTTTATTCATTGCACATAGTCATATAATAATGGGCTAATTCTATTTTACCCATTGTGGTTTAGACGAGTTTCTCTTTACCTTCTCATAATTTTATAATATCCACATAACTCCCTCATGTTAAAAATTAAAGGGGAAAATAGATGAAATCTGTCTAAACTGACGGAAGTGAGTGAAATTATCATAGTATCCTGATTTAATTAAATAGTCAAACAAGGGAATAATTAAATATTATAAAAAATTTGATGTCCAATTGAAATTTTTGAAAACCCTTTTCTTCTACTACGTTAAACACAGTTAATGCAACTTTTATATTTTTATCCAAATTTAATTTTCAAACAAACCAATTATTCCTAATTTTAAACAATTCAATTATTTCTCACGAGTAATCCTCTACAATTATCTACCCAATCATAATTTTTCCAACAACCAAATTATGAAAATTTTCTGTTCTTCTTCTCTCTTTTATTTTCACAAAATATGACAATTTATCGGGTATTAACTGTACTAATTATTAGACATTAATATAGCAAAAATAAACAAATAAAATTTTAAAAGTATTGTTCTTTGTGATTCAAAAATTATATTGTTCAGTATGTTATTTTTGAAGAATATTTTAAAGATAGAAATGCATTACTTAGCACATCAATAATTTGAGAATTTTAACTTTTTTTTTTCTAGTAGATAGATGAACAATATTTTATTTTTTTTTCTTAGATAGAAATATAACAGATATTTTAGTTTTAAAACATAAAATTGCTTCTCTACTAATTCGAAGTTCTATTTTGTTATTCAAGTATTTGATATTTCGTTTTCTTTTTCATTTTTGTTTTTGTTTTTTTAACACACATTTACATGCATCCCTTAAATCTTTCTTTTTGAGTTTTTTTTTTGTTGTTGTTGTTTTTTTAACATACATTCACATGCATCTTTTTGATTTTTTTGTTTTGTTTTTTTTTAACACTCACTCACATGCATACATTAAGTCTCGAGCACTAAACATGAAAATCAGGAGACTACTTCTTCGGCCACTAGACTAGCACCAATGGTTAGGTTTAGTATATTTATTAACCCTAAAATTTATCAAAACTACCAATTGTACTTTGTAGTTTTATAAAACTATTATCAAATTTGTAAACCAAACATCTATTTATTTTGACTAACAAGGTGATGAAAAGACCGTAATAATCATACTATAGTTTGTCCATAACATTTCTGCCCCTTATATTTGATCAAATTACCAGTTAGATCATGTGAGTTACAAAATTTAGAACACAATCATCAACCCAACCATAACGAGAAAATTGGATTTTAATTTTGCAAAATAAAATTCAAACAATGATAATAAAGTCGGTGTATATTAATAGTAGTAATAGCATAAAAAATTATAGAGTTCAAACTTAATTTAGAAAAATCAATCATGAGAGTGAAGGCGAAACTATGTATGTGAGTGAGAAACCAATAAAAAAAAAAGGGGAAAGCGGTGGAAAATGGGCATAGGATCCAAGGCTTTGTCATTTTGCTTTGTATAATAGGGGTTTTACTTTAGGAGATTATTGCAATTCAGTCAAAGAGAGTTATTGCAATATTTTGAACATTATAGTTTGTTTGGTAATTTGATTTTATCACAATGGAGGGAAATGTAATTAGTCTAAAATTTTAAAAGAAATTTATAAATATAATTAAGACAAATCTTTTAAAAGAAATTGATGAGTATTTCAAGAATTGGTAAATATAATTAACCCAAACAAAATCTTTTTATGAACTTCTCAAAGGAGTACCTTCCCAAGAAAATATTTTCTGGATATATAATACAAAACAAAAACCATTATAGTCTAATTAATGGCGAAATTTTGAGTAGGGATGAAGTGCTAATTAATATTACCACAGTAAGAAAAACAGTAACATATTTTTCAAATTCCTTTGTATCTCTAACTAAGTTTTTAATTTTATTGTTATTTTCTGTTTCTATATAATTTATGCTCGTAATGTATTATTATATTTCGATGACCCTGAAATTCATCTAATCTCTACGATTACTTTAGCATTTTCAGCATTAACGGAATTTCGTAAATTCAATATTAAATATAATTTAAAATAATCTAAAATCTAATTCATCTAATTTCTCAATTATGAAGAAAAGAATGTGTGCTGTTGGCACATTAAACCTATCCCAATTTTAAATTTTCGAAATTTCAATTTAAATTTAGAAGTTTCTCATTTAGTGCTTAGGTAATTTATTTGGTAGTTTCTTATTCTAATGCTTTCTAGTTTCTTGTTATAAATAGAAAATTGCTCAATTATTTGTTTCTAGGTTGACAAGACCAAAAAAATAGTGCTCAATTATTAGTATCATCAACGTGGAGATCTCACAATACAAAGGCAAAGTTTTTTTTTTTTTTTTTTTTTTTATTTTTATTTTTAAATGTAATGGTTTATCATGACATACATTCAAGCTATTTTTTGTAATGACATTTGGCATAAGAGAAGATTATTAGAGTAAAAAATTTAAAAAAAGTCACCAATTTTTTTTTTTTCAAATTCGGATTTTAGTTATCGAACTATTACATTTGTCAAAAATATCACTAAACTTTCTAAATGGACTTATTTGGGTCATTATTCAATTCCATTATCTTCTCTAAAACTATTAAATTAGAGGGTATTTATGTTTTTTAATATAACAATAGATCTACCTCTAATTTAGTGCCCTGCCCCCTAAGATTCGAAAAATTATAGTATATCTCTTTAAAAAATTAAAAAAATTTAATTTAGTTCTTAAGAAAATTAGAATTTTGCTCCTCCAAAATTAAAATATAATTTATACTATATAATTTTGCCTCCCTTTCTAAACCATGATTTTTAGATTCGCCACTATTTTAATTTAATAATTTTAGACAAGATAACAGAGTTGAATGATTGAATGACACAAATTGGTCTATTTAGAAAGTTCATTGATATTTTTTCACAAATTTAATACTTCCATAACCAAAACTCGAATTAAAAAAAAAGTTTATTGAGTTTATTGACTTTTTGTTCAAACTTTTAACATCATATAGAGTTTTGTTAGCACTTTAAATCTTCTATGATACTCCATGTTTCAATTTCTATAATATTTTATATAAATACACCACGTGTCTTTTTATTAATTAAAATAATAATCATTAGACGTTTATATCTTTAATAAAAAAATATGTGACACATTTATATAAAATGTTATAGAAATTAAAACCGAAAGTGTCACAAAAGATTCATTGGGATTTTATTGGGAAAATGAATCTAACTTAATATTTTGTATTTTCTAGGCTTCACAATTTCCATGACTTTGTAGTAATAACTACTACAATAATTGCCCAAACTCTCAAAAATTTTTTCATTAATTTTTACTTCTCTTCACATCACTTTCTTACACTTCATTTTCCCAATAAACTTTTATTGTATTCAAACAAGTGTCACAATTCATCACTTCACAATGTTTGGGATTTTGCCCAACTCACAATTTCTTTCTATTTTATTATTTTATTATTATTATTTTGGTAGGGTATGAATACAATGAGGGAGGGCCCTTTAGAACCCTCTCACTCCATTGTTATGAATGAGTAGTTTAATTTCCTTTTCCATTTTGTCAAAAGTAGCCGTTACACCTCTCCCTAACCATCCTTCTTTCCAAAAAAAAAAAAAAAAATTTTGATTTGATTATGGCAAAATCATTTCAGCAAGAAATCCGTGTTTGAATGCCCTTATCAACTGCTCCCCTTCTTCCAACTCCGCTCTTCTTTGCCACAATGCCACTCTGCCACTCTTTGTTTATTTTTACGTATAACATACATTTGTACTTTTGTATATTTAATGTACAGAAATGGTCCATAACCACTCCCATAAGATATCTCTACAATGGCTCCACTGATAACTTTTTTAAACTCCTAGACTATTCTTTCTTGTTGATTAGTGAAAATTCTTAACGTTCAATGCATGTCAATGTCTACCTTCATTAAATAATCATGTTGGTATTAATCAAAATTGGTAAATTTTAAAGTAATTGTGATCAAACTTTTCATTGTTTAAAGTAAAATTATGCTGCAACGTCTCTCTTTATATTCATACATCTTTTTCCCTTCGACCCTTTTTCTGATATAGCCTTATTGAGTTATTGTCTCTCTGTCTTCACACTTTATTACCCCTTTTCCCAGATTGTAGAGAGAACCCTTTGTTAAATTTAGCATGAAAGAGGTGTTTCGTTCAGTGAATGATTGTGTAATGGAGACAAAACCATCAACTCCATTATTATATGCAGCAGCAGCAGCAACAAGCAGCAGTTGTACCAGCAGTGAAACTGATGATCAAAGTCCTGCAACTTCGGACAGATTTGAGTTTCAAGATCTTAAATTCATTATTCCAAGCAATCCCATTTTAAGTTTTTACTCATATAAATCGTTAGCTGTTCTTTCCGGCCACATTGGATCAGTTTCTTGCTTGGCGTTATGTGGAGAATTTATTCTGAGTGGTTCACAAGGCAAGGATATTATAGTGTGGCAGCAGCCTGATTTAAGGCAGTTTACGAAGTTCGGACAAGGAGATGGATCGGTTAAGGCGCTTGTTAGTGTTGGTAACAAGGTCATTACTGCACATCAAGATAGTAGAATTAGAGTTTGGAAGGTTTCAAGAAGATCTGAGAATATATTTAGGCTTGTTGATACCCTTCCCACTACTAAGGACTATTTGGGGAAGTTCATGAAGCAAAGCAATTATGTTCAAACTAGGCGGCATCATAAACGTTTGTGGATTGAGCATGCTGATAGTATATCTTGCTTGGCTGTTCAAAATGGGCTGGTTTATTCTGGTTCATGGGATAAGACTCTTAAAGTATGGAGGATTTCAGATTTCAAGTGCTTGGAGTCGATTAAAGCTCATGATGATGCGATAAATGGATTGTTTGCGAGCAAGGGAATCGTTTATTCAGCATCCGCAGATGGGAAGATCAAGGCTTGGGGAAAAGAAGGGAAGAGCTCGCATTCGCTAAAGGGAATCTTAGAAGGTCATAAGGATGTTTCACTGAATTCAGTGGTCGTATCTGAAGATGGAAGTTTAGTTTATGGAGGGGGTTCAGATGGATATGTGATGGGGTGGTTAGGGAACAAAGACTTTGATAGTTGGAAGGTAGTTTGTGAGGTTAAAACACATCAAATGGCTGTTTTGTGTATGTGCATAATGGGGGATTTTTTGTGTATTGGATCAGCTGATAGGAATATCAGCATTTGGAAAAGAGAAATTAATGGAAGTTTGTTTAGATATGGGATCATAAAAGGCCATGAAGGTCCTGTCAAGTGTCTGCAGGCATCTCCTAGATGTGTGGGAGGTGGATTCATGCTCTACAGTGGAAGTCTTGACAGAAGTTTGAGAGTTTGGTGGATTCCCAATTACTCCATTGGAAAAGAAGACACATCTCCAATTCAAAGAAGTTGTGAAATTTCTCCATTCTTGTTCTAAGAAGATAATTTAAGGTCTCAGTAGTGGAGAGGCTCTGAACACTTTTAATTTCAGTGCCTTTCTGGTTTTGGTTTTGGTTTTGGTTTTGAGTTCAGTTTTGGTTTTTGTCCCATTCAAACATTTACAGGGGTGTAAAAGCATAAAAGAGAGGCAAAATAGAGGTCTCATGTTTTCTGGAGTCTGTTTTTGTAAGTTTTGAGTTTTGTGATTCAGTTTTTTAGAGTTCAATTACACTGTGTTCTAAGAGGATTAGTGCATTGTAAAGATATTAAAGTTCAGAATGCAATATTTTTTTCTTGTCTTTGACTGTAATTAGGCCTGTAAGTAATTGGAAACTGATATTTTTCCTCTTTCATTCATGTTCTTTTCTTGTACTGTACAAACAAAGCTGGCCATCCACCAATCTTTTGACTAATGTTCTTCACTTGGCAAAATTTCTACAATTCTCATAAATGAGGTCAATTTAATGAAACTTTCATGATCATGTCACATGTTCAATGCAACTCCCAACCAAAAAATTGTTGAGACTTTATCAAACTTAGCTTACATATAGAAGACAAATTCTTCATGGATTTGCTATATTAATGTTCATGAACCAAAGATTGAAGTCAACCATCACAAGTATAATGAGAAAGTTTTATAATAAACCTGCTCAAGTTTACATATTAGATTCTAAAAGAGCCACCACCATAAGGCATCTATACTTGGCCTTTTTTTTATTTGTAGATCATAGGAGAGGTTTAGGAAGTTACACAATTTAAGATTATGGTTCTTTTGTCTGAGCTGCTGCTATTAAAAATATGCAGCAAGTGGTTTTAGTTGTTCTTTATATGACTAAAATGAGGGGCCATCCTTAGTATAATGGAGCAATATTTAGCTCAATTATAGGAAAATGTATAGAGGATATGGACAAAAGTTATGAATAAAATGGAGCTGCTGCTGAACCAATTTGCTTATACAAATATTATATTGTAGGCTTTGTTCTTCCCTCCCTAGTGCTGAAAGATATGGTTTAGCTTTTGAAAATCTTTCCCTTTTTAACCAATGAAGTCTTTATCTGGTTCTATTCTGCTTTTTTACTTAATGAAAGCCAACATGGTTTCCACTTCTCAACAACTATAACATTAATGAGTTGCACATAATATCTGTGTATGATGAACTTCCTCAAATTGCATACAAGAAAAACTGTCATTTATAGAACAGGCCTCTTTGAAATGAACATAATCAACAGCTACAACAACAACTACGTTTATCCCACTAAGTGGGATCGGCTATATAGGTTATATTTTGCCATCGTGCTCAATCTATATACGATTTTTAATGTGATCCATATCATAAGGTTTGACAAAGTTTTAAGTTGGTTGCCAGTCTATCTCAGATTTCTAGACTTGGAACCGGCTACTTATAGGCAGATAACCTGCTTAAGGCTGGGTGGAGTTTGGAAATGAACATAATCATGTGGAATAAACAATAGTACGTGTTTGTTTCAGTAGACTATAAAATAGGAAAGGCGAATGATTTCTGGAGTAAATAAAAACTTGAAAAATGAAATTTGAACACGAAACCATATTTTTTTGTAAATCGAAAGTAGAAATTTCATTTCATAACAAAAGATTCATTGGGATGTTATGCCTAGTGAGTAGTGACTCCCTATCTCCTAGAAGGAGTTCAAGTTGAGTCCCTTTTGTTATTAACGCACCCTTTATAACATTTCCTGAAGTAATCACCAGAATTTGACCATTGGCAGACAATTAGTAGCAATTTTTACCATGAAGTAATTTTTGGTGCCCATTTGCTGCCTGCAAATTTCGGACCTCAGCTAAGTCTTTTATCATTTGACAGTGAAAGAAAATTTGACTTGTTCATAAAACTTCACTCCTGCATATGAATAAAACTTCATGCTGTGTCCATTTGGCAGTCTAATCTCAATTTCTCATGTCAAACTGCCAATACATTCTCCTAAAGTTTGATCATAAGTTGAGTGGTTGAAGCAAATAAGATTCACAGACATTATTATCATTGAGCATGGGGTGCTTATGATCTTCCAACTATTCCTTATCTTACTTTCAACAACTCTTGATTAGATTCGTCATACTAATTGTAAACTCATGGAAGAGTAAAACTGCTTTTTGGGATATAACTCAATAAATTAGTCTATCTTTTGTAACAACTAAAAAGTTGAGATCCCATTGTAGAACCCTTTACAGATTAGCCTTCTGAAAGATATTCTGCAAACAAAGATCACAAAACCATAGCTTCAAATCTGTCTTTTATCTGTATCCCAAGTGTTTATTATTAACTAATAATGTATCTACAAATAGATAACATCAAATCTTTTTGCCCCAACTTGAAAGATAAAAGGATATCATGACTTTTTAACTGTTAGCTGTTCTGTAGCACAATGAAGCAGAATTTTACATTATCTCAGGTATTCGGATAGTTAAAGAAATGCCGATCATACTTAGATTCTAACATTAAAATACCCTTAAAACTACAATCCTAATCCAATTCTACCTCAGTTAGCTTTCAGTACTTGCTATTTTTCTATATCTTTGCTTAAGGATGTTACTGATTCAGGCATCGGATCAAGCATTCCGAGACTTCCCGGGATGTTTGTTTAACAATTGTATTTCAGGTCGTAGGTCATCCGAGCTAGCCGCCAATTTTTGAGACTCATCACAGTGTTATTCAGGCAGGCAATACATTGTCTGAGAGCTATTCAGCTCCTCTCATTGTCCAATATATGTATGAAGAAAGAAAATAAATCACTGCCACTTGTAGGCCTACAATTTGCATTGTTTTGCTTCTTGTTAGAGCATAACAAAACCATTCTTCATGAGAAAATTGCTGACACCGTCCATTGATGGCATCAAAAACTTAAGGAGTTGATCTTTGATTCATCTAGAAGAAAGCCAAGCTTAAGAAGAAAGGATGATAGGCATAAAAAAGAGTTGCCTTTAACAAACCATTCAGCAATTGTTAGAATAACAATATGGAAAATAACCTACCTAAAACTAACATCCGTGTCTGCTCAAGTGTGTGCATCATATGTTACTTTCAAACTATTCCTTTATAGAAAATAATGGGATTTTAAAATCAATCAGAAGCTATTTGGAAAAAGAAAGAACGAAAAAACTCTTGTGAGACCGATGTAATACGTGAATTATGTTTTATAATTTAATATGCTAATTTTTTATACGTTATAAGTTAATATTTGATAATTTTTATATTTTATATGCTAAAGTGATTCATACGCAAGTAAGTTTTATATATAAGGTGGTTTCATATAAGAATGAAAAGAAAGAAAGAGATAAGAGACATGTACAGCTAAGAAAAGGATAATGTCATATTCTCATCCTACATTTGTGACTTCTTTTTACCGACTTTGAGGGTGGACCTGCATGATTTCAAAACTACCTCGAAAGAAGTACTTTTGGGTTAAGGCAAGATATGGATTTGATTAAATAACGTTATGACAGATTCCTTTTCATCATGTCTTAATGGTTTGTTAAGTCATCTAAAGTGTGCTCTTCATGGGATTAATTAAACATTACAATGACAAGAGTGGAAACAAACAAAAACATTCAACTTGGATATGCACAACAATGTAAGGTGAAAAGGAAAAGGACAAGCGTTAATACAACAAATAGAGCTTCCACTGTTTCAGTTATCAAGATTAATGCCTTAGTAATTTCTACAATTTTGAGCATGTTAACTCTGTATATAAACAGTAGGTACAAAGTCCCAAAAAAAAGATAGAAAATTGCGACAAATTAACAACTTATATAAAAATCTTACCAAATTCAATAATATAAATTATATTAGTGTAGATAGTAAAATATAATTTATATAAATGATTTTAATTAGCGGGATAACGGTTTAGTTGTAATTTTGTCTAAAAACTTTCTACAAGTGTACTTTAATTATGAAAAGGTTTCTGCCCTTGAAAATGTTATGCAAGTATGTTGAAACGTGCAGGGAGGAACGTTGTATTATTTATGCTTGTGGGCATATATGATGAGTTATTCTTTGCCAACATGTATTCTTTATGGAATATGCAAGTTGCACGCTATACAGTCTATCATCCTTCCTATGGGACAACAATCATACAAACAACTTTTAAGTAGATTTTGAAGAACAAAAATATTACCAACTCTGTTGCTGATTGGCCATTATAGTTTGTAATATAGAGATTCATCAACAAAACAGATAAACAACGCTATATCGATCACATTTTCCTATCGTATTTGGTCTAAATTCATTTAATTATTTATATTTAAATATAACATATCTTTTGTTACGATTTCTTTCCAATTTTTTTTTCGATTTTCCTCTCTGGCCCTTTTTAATTTGAATTAATAATTCTTTATTTTCTACATGTTCAAACCATTTTAAACGTGTTTTTCTTTTTTTTTTCCCTCATATATTGAAGTTACCTTACCTTCTTTCTATGCACTCAGTAGTTATTCTATCTAATTTAGTGTATCTACACATTCATTTTAATATTTTCATTTATATTACCCTCATTTTTTGTTTATATTTATATTACCCTCATTTGATAGGATTTTAGTTTTATCTAAAAAAAACACGTGTGACACTTACAGAAAGTGTTATATAGAGTGATACACAAAATAATACAGAAGATCTAAAACCGTACTACTCTATGTGCCAGTATATGAAAAATTGACACGTCCTAGCTATCTAATTTTTAAAAGTTAAATTACAATACTATCAAGTGATTAGTAAACCTTTAATAATAAATGCATCTAAATATGTCAATTATTTAAAAAATTGCACAAGGAATGACACACTAAATCCAATGCCAGTTTACTCCCTCTCTCGTTTTATCAATTAAAATTTTATCGTCGGTAGATAAAACGCATTAGTATTATGAACAACTTTGTTAAGTGTTATGAAATATTTTTTTATTCCCTTTGCAATAATGTGTGTAAACATATTCACTGGGTGTAATTATTATGTCCATTTAAATTTAAAGAAAAGTTGTTAAAAAAAAATCCATTCTATTTAAGAAATTGTGTGAAAACGGATCTTGCACATGGGAAAACGATGCTTAATGTGAAACTGCAATCATTAAATAGCATAAAAGGGAGCAGTCTGGTGATATTAAACATAATAAAGTAACAATATTTTGATAATTGTACCATGACTTTTTGCCTAACTCTACATAATTTGCATAGAGAAATCATTGGGGTAAAAGAAGGTTTTAGTAGGGAATGTTTATTTTCAATTTCAATTAATGTGTTCCAAGAAGTTTCCTAAAGGTATGGATGAAATCTAATTCAACTTGAAGTTTTTAACACTAATTTATTTAGAAAAGTTTTGTACCTAATGTTCTTTATGTATGCTACAAATCTTGGACCATTCAATATTTAGAATCTAAGGGACCATTAAAATGGTTTTTGATTGGTAGTCTTACAACACCAAAATAGACCAAAAGATGACCTTATAAACAGGACCTAAAAGGTTATAATAGTGTATGTTTGTTTATTGTTTTTTTTCACAAATTTAATTTGACTTGTTTATTTTTTATATTTCTTCTATCAAAATTTTTGAAAGAAAAAAAATTATATTACTGCAATTATTTTTGTTATAGTGTTTTTTATATTTTTATGAATAAAATATTAATTTTAAATTTGAATTTTAAATTTTTAGTAATAAATCATTCTTTCCAACATAATTTTTCACCAAAATAAACTTATAAAATGTTAATTTAAATTCGAATTTTAAAATTTTTATTAATAAAAATTCTCCAATTCAAGTTTTCATCAAAACAAACTTATTAATCTAAACACCTTTAAAATACTCTTTTCTCATTACAAATTTCAAAAAAAAAAATTTCATTATAAAATTAGAAAATACCCTAGCCAAGGCCAACCCTAACCTTTCTTGGCCATGATGGAAAGCTATAAATCTTGTGGCTTAAATGCACCAACATTAAGAATTTTATTAGGGGTCATAAGAAAAAGATCATTAAACAAGTTTTGAGGATTTATTTTTAGTATCATGATTGAAACAAGTTGAGCAATTTATTAGGGTTCACACAAAATATTTCAACTTAAAGAATTTTATCTTTGATTTCATGATTCCTCTTTTTATGTACATCATATGTATGACTTCTTGTTGTTGCATTTGTCCAATTAATTCTGCCAATGTCTTTTTATATGCTTTATTATCATTATTTTCTAACACAAGAAAATACAAAGGGAAGGGATGCCGGCCACTTCCGAGATTTGAAATTTTATATTTTTTTTATAAAAAATTAAAAAATATTGGTTAAGCCATTTAGAAAATTAGAATTTTACTTTCTTAAAAATTAATTAAAATATAATTTCTATTAACAATTTAATATAATTTAGGCCCAAAAACTCGATTTCTTAGATCCCCACTTTTTTCTAATAAATAAAACAAAGACATGAACATAAATTGCTTACTGTTCTGATTTTGCTATATTGGTTTACTGAAAAAAATGTCTTTTCCTAGCAAACAATATGTTTGCTTGCAAGCCACTGCATGGGTTAGGAAAATATTAACGATATTTTAGTGCTACAAACCACCTAAAGTATTTGACCATTCACAACTGCAATTTAGTAAAAATTACTGTGAATGATCTCTAATATCTCAATATGAAGATAAATAATTTTGATCTCTTTTGAATTTTGTTGTATAAAAGGTTATCAAATCAATTTTCATTCGCCTAATAAGTAAACGTCATTTATCATATGACAATTTTAGCATTTAAAACGACATCGTTTAGTGTTACACGATAAACAACATTATTCGGGAGATAAATAGAAAATGAGATAAATATCATTATGCGACAAAAATCGAAATTCAAAAATAAAAATTTAACTTTTTTAAAATTAAAAATAAAAAAGATGTTTAACCCCATTAATGGAAGAATTATTAGAGCCATTGGTTCTTTACCGAAATTTTATTCTAACTTGTAAGTTTATTGAATACATTTGATATTATTCCTAAATTCCCATCAAAAGAATCATACAATTCCATGTTCAATGCAAACAGAATTCAAAAGTCAACTTCAAGATAAAAGCCATACATTCAATATGTTCATAATTATAGGTCACTAGTCAACTTCAATATGTTCATGAACGTTTTAGTTAGTACCTACATATATTAGCCCATTTTCAGTTGAGGTTTGTTGGAAGATTCTAAATATGATTTTTTTACAAATTCAAGTCTCAATTTCTGGCATTGAATAGCTAAAGATGCTAAGCTTTAGATTCGTACTATAAAACTAAATGTAATAAGTTGTGTAATTCATTAATTATATTTGTTTTATAATTCAATTGATTTTCACTCATAAAAATATAATATGTGAGAGTAGGGGTGTAAAACGAGCGAGCTGCTCGCGAGTAGCTCGCGAGCAGCTCGGTCAACTACTCGACTCGAGCTCGGTTTGACCGAGCTCGAGTAGTTCGAGCTCGAGCTCAGTTTTCAAAGGATCGAGTAGCTCGCGAGCTACTCGATCCCATATATATATATTTTTTAATTTTTTTATATTTATTTTTTAGTCCCTAACATTTGATAAATTATATTTTAAGCAACTTATATTTATATTTTAGACCTTAATTTTATACTAAATTATCATTTTACCTTACTAAATTTTAAAAAATTACAATTATATCCTACAATTTTAAAAAATAATATTTAAAAAAAATTTAAAAATTTAAAAAAAATTTAAAAAAAATTAAAAATCGAGCTCGAGCTCGAAAATTGCCTACTCGATCGAGCTCGAGTCGAGCTCGAGTACCACCATTTCAGAGCTCGAGTAGCTCGATTATGGAGGTACTCGAGCTCGACTCGACTCGTTTACAGGCCTATGTGAAAGTATGTAATGTATGAGAATTTATACAATATATATAAATATATGAAGTGTAAATATCTATGTAGTATGTGTAAATATGTATAGTGTGTGAAAATGTGTATAGTATATGTAATTATATAATATTTGTGTGTAATACGCATAAATATGTATAGTGTATAAATGTGTAAAAATATGCATAATATGTATAAATATATGTAGCGTATGAAAACGTATATAATATGTATAATAATGTATGTAGTATGTACAAATATATGTAGTGTGTGAAAATGTGTGGTATGTGTAGTATGTGAAAATATGTGTAATATGTATAGTATATAAAAATGTGTAGTTTGTGTATTACATGTGAAAAAAAAACTATTAATTTTGTCATATTAAAAATATTTTAAAACTCTATAGTTGACTATACTCTCAAATTAAACAAATTAAGTCAGATTTTATTGTTTAGAAATTCTATTATCATTTTGCTTATGTTTTTAAATCCTCTTAATCCATTAACATTTATAATTTATGTTTATCAAACAAACATAATTGGTTCATATATGAACAAATTAGTTTCAAATATGAATTGTTTTATCAAGCAATCCCTTAGTTTCGCTATTTTTTTACTTTCTCAATTGTGAATTTTTGCCTATTAAGTGCACTAAGTGTGTTTGTATTAATTTTTTTCTTGTTAATAATGTGGATAAATATAGTTTTGAAATTTATCTAGTATTATATAGTTTTAAATTTGTCTCTCAAATTAGTGGCGGATCCAAAAAGTAGAATTTGGAAAGTCAAAATTTTATACAATTTGTAATAGAAATTAAATTAAAATTTTTAAGGTGGGCGAAATTCTAATTTTTTATAAGACTTAATTAAAAAATTTAAATTTTTTATAGAGATAAAATAAAAATTTTCAAATATTGGGGCGGCCATACCACCCCCAATGATCCCCTTCTTCTTTCTCATTAGAGCATCCTAAAAAGGAAAAAGGAACAAGGATGAGACTAAATTATTAAACTTTATGCTCATTTGTACTTTACAATGCAAGGCATATAGGAATATAATGTATAAAATATTGCACTTTGGTAGTCCTTAAAACTTCTCTTAGAAACAGGGAAAAGGGTGTTTTTTTCTTTGATCCCATTGAAGAAAAATGGTCTACAAATATGTCCCCAATCCCACTCTTTGCCAATGCTCAAATTCCCCTCTCAATTTTAAAGAAAAAAAGTTCAGCATCATTCCTTTATATAATGGGATTTGGACCACAAAAAGACCTTAAAGGGAAGGAACAGTTCTTTAATTCATCTTCAAGGATGGAATACTTGCAATGAAAACTATGGATAACATACTAAAAGGGACATGTCTCTCTATGTGTTTGTGTGTTCCTTTTTGTGAAGGTTTTTTATGCAAAAAGAAATCAACAACACTCTGCCTGCCTTTGACCCCATGCTTTTGGAAGGAGGGACAAGAAGAATCGACAATGTTTAAGACAGACTAAAAGATGTTGCCATTCAAAATATTGTCATAATTCTTTCACAAACTTTTGAGGGACCATTAAGAATTGAAAATTTGTTGTTTGTTAATATTATTCCAATGAAGTGTTTTTTTTTTATTGGGAAAATTGCAAAAAAAAAAAGTTGATCGCATTTTACTGAAAAAACTTTTTTCATCACTCACGTTTAAAATGGCAGAATTTCGTTACTCACACTAAAAATTCATACTAGATTGATCCTTTGATCTATTTTCATCTACTTTCTATTTAAAAAAATCAAACGAAGTTAATTGGAAGGATAAATTTAGTACAATTTTGTAATATGAGTGACGGAAATGCATCATTTTAAATATGAGCGATGAAAAATATTTTTTCAACAAATGTGAAGGATAATTTTTTTTAAAATTTTTCCTTTTTATTTACTATAGTATAATGTAGAGATTGGGTCCAAGTCCAACAACTTATCAGTTTTGTGACAGCAACCATATGAGTCGCAAGCCATGTTTTTTTTTTTTTTTTTTGAGTCGCAAGCAATGTTGCTATTCAAAAAGTGCAAGTTTGCTTCTGGTAACTAGTTAAAAACTTGAACTTGCACTCCAAGAAATAGTGAAGAAAAGAATCAAGGTTGAGTTATGATCAAAGTTTTTGGTGCATGTGAATAAGAGGAGCTGGTCAGCCAGATGATTATGTATGAGTTAATTTTAGCTGGTGGATTTACTGGCAAGACGTCAAAGAAAAGACTATAGTCCTTACAAAAGTCATTGATTTCAAGAACACTATCTGCATTTGCAGTCGAAGTAGAAAGGTCTAATGGCTTAATGTATGAAATGCTGTACAAGTATTGAATTAGTTTTTGCGTAAAGTAGAAGTCTGTATTTGTAATGGTAAGTGAAGAGTCTACTAGCTTAATATGCAGCTGACTTCCAGTGAAAAAAAATTCATATATGCACAGCAAGATAATCGGAATTTCAGCACGCAATAAAAGCGATAGAAAAGTAAACTCACGATTATCACAATTTCAACGGTGATTAATTATCCGTTTTATATATGAACCAATTTCACATAAGTTAAGTTATTATACTTGATGTATGAAGGAAATGCAATAAAAGTATGGAACTAGTTTTACCATAAAAAGATTCAAGAGTATGAGGTTATATTCATGAAACTGAAAGAGGTCAGAATTTAGGAGTGATGGTAGCATTCAATTAACCCTTTCAAATGTTGTTGACATTGACAACAGAATGTGAATGTTGGACCTACAAATTGTGGGCTGTTGTGTACTATCAGAATAAATAGAACAAAAAAAATTCCACTTCAAGAGAGCATTCCAATTCATCAAAGTATCATGATATTCAATTTCAAGAAAGAGTAAAAAAATAAAAAACAAAGAGAACATGCTTCTACCTCAACAAGATTGCAGTTTATATCTCTAACTCACTAAAAGCAATTTCAGCATCAATAAAACTTTAATTCTAGAAAAAAGAATGGAGATACTGTACTCTTTAGAGCTATGAACCAATATTGGAATTACAAAAATTGTATATTTCTGTTAACTCCTCCTTGGAATGTCGAGATTCGTCCTGATTGCATGAGAAGTCTCGGAAAGGTCACGTCGAAAGGACATGGAAGGTCAGATCTTCGTTACAGGGAGTAATCGGGGTAATACTCACGTTTGCATTCTATAATTGCTTATAGAAAAGTATATAAGCCTGGTCATGAAGTACTTTGGCAATGCCAATGGCAGTAACAGATGCATCATCAAACCGCAACCACTGACCATTAGGGTAGCGTGCATCAGCAGTGTAATGTCCCTTTGATGCATCCCTTCCGTGGTGTGTTACTGTGGAAACAAGCTCATATTTTCGTCCCTAAACAAATAACGAGAAGTACTGAAATAAATATCATTTGCAGCTTAGCCCAAATCGATACAGCAGAATAAAGTACTCTGTTCAAACCTATGCATATTTTGTTCCTATGAAGTTTTAGTTTTAGGTCCAAGTCAAAAAAACTGATAAATGATAACGATTATTTTTTTCCGATTGTACTCTTCGTTTTCCATTTATTTTACAGCTTTTAATGACAACATGGAAGTACAAGTCTCACCATTTTCCTTAATATGACAAACAGAAGTTCCATCTTAATAGAAACTTCTGATTCAGTAAGAAACACCATTAACATGAATAAATACCTTATTAACTATCAACTCTATAACTTTTTACAATAAACCCTAGAAGATTGTTACCTCGGTATTTGAGGAAGAAAGCAAATCACGGCTAAGGACCAGTTCAAGAGGGAATCGGACTGGCTTGTGCAACTTGGTGCTTCCACGGTTTCCATAGCTAAACCGCTTCAGGTGTAAGATCATTATCTTGGGAAGTGTCTCTATGCTCACAGACTTTCTTGCAGCAACAACTCCAGCCTGAAGATATTATGCAAGATGGAAGCTTCAAATCATCAGCATAAGTCAACAGCAAAGCCTAATACAAAATTATTCATACAAGGCAACTAAGTAGATGATAGTAAACAACCAAAACCTAGTTCATGTTATCCCTCCTCCCCAAGAAAATCCAACCCCAGAATTCTCTCTCTGGTCCACATGCAGTCAGGTCTTCTCAAATTAGTTTCTTCTACATCTCCTCTGAGAAAAACTCCAACTCCATTCAACTATGATCATCTAAGTCAAGACAGAATTTAACTACAGAACTATGAATGGTGAAAAAAGGTCACCAATGTGTCCATCAACTATAAAAATGGGTGGATGCCATGTTGAGCAGAAAGAAATCCAAAAACTGTAAAACATTACACCAGAAAAGTAAAACCACACTAGGGCCCTAAGCAATGCATTAGTTGTTCAATCAAACGTTCATTTAGGACCACAAAGAGGTTGCACTCCCAGTCTGAACACATAAAAGAATGTTGGAAAATGTAAGCACACGTGGATCAATCAATTACACACACAGCATCATTAAAAGTCAATTACTGAATTAGCTTGAACGAGACACAACAAATGACTGACTGTGAACTCGAAAACAGAAGTTGGTTTTTTCACCCTTGGAGAGGACAATAAACGATTTAGAAAGGGCTCAATGACATAAGCCCAAGTCAAGAAAACCTAACCCATTTTTTTAGGATACAACAAACATACTTCAAAAGTTTCAAATATGAGAAACATCATATAAAATAGAAACCTTTCCACTTGCTGGTGTTCGGTACTCCTCAAGTGTTTCTTTTGCGGAAAATATATGGAGAGCATCTTCAATTGTACGCACAGCTTCATGAGAAATGTCCAGATGAAGCAGAAGAAAAGGCTGAACAGTAGCAGAGGCTTTATTTCCTGTTGCACATGAAAAGAGGATGAAAAATCAGAAACCTCTACAACTGGAAGAATTCAAATGTCATAGTAACAGTTAAAAAGTATTCAATAGGTTAAGGGACAAGGGGAAAAGGGGAAAAGACTTGAGGGGGAAATAATACTAAAAACTTTCACACACTAAAGAAAAGTCATCAAGAGCACATAACATGTAATAGGACAAATTCAAGTTAAAATGAGCTGTTAAAGCCACAGTACCAAACCGCCATTAATTCAGAAACAACCCCACTTTTCATACATGAATGGTATTCTCAAACATGAATAGTAGACAAAAGATAAAGACAACAAAAACCATAATGCATAGGTTAAAAGGCACAACAATATTACCACAGTGGAAAAGTATGCTTATTAGCAACATATTTGTGGAATGTATATCTTTCTATTACTTAGATAAGCACATGATGGACACATAACATTCAACTTAAAAGGTAGAGATATTCAACACCGAGCCAAAAAGTATCCTAATCCAACTTCCATTAGAATATCAGAATGTAACAAAAGACCACCAAAGACACTATTACCTCTTGCCTTCACAATACTACGCAATTGGCCCCCAAAAATTGAACTTAGTTTTGAAGTAACAAAGCTTTGTGTTCTCGTCACGGCAGATTTATTTTTTGGGCCCACAGTCTCCCATTCATCATCTTCAGCTGAAGAAACAAAAGATAAGTTCCCCCCCATTCAAGCTAGACTGTCCTTCAAGCTTGAGCAATTCATCATGCATTTGATCCATGACATAACTTAGAAATTCCTGAGCATCTTCTTGCCTGTGAAGAATCATAGCTAAAACTTCAGCTGCCTCCAAAATGGATAGTTTCGGCTTACAAACTTCAGTAAATATTGACACAAAGTACTCTCAAGAACATCTTATTGCCTTGAATAAATAAGCAAAACACCAATCAACTACTGCTAAAAATTGATAGAAGTATGTCTCATTATTGATTGCCATTCATCTATATCTCAGCAATGCATGATGAGCTAATATGAAAGGAACTGAATCAAATACTATAACATCATTTGGAGCATGGCCCCAAAAGTCACCAAACTATTTAAATGTACCTATATTGGTCAACTTTTTTTCTTTTAACAAACAAGACCACTCCACACTTGAAAGTTTATTTTTAAGGTCATTCCGTTAATTATTGACTTTAACTATTGTATCTGCCGTCAAATCAAAGGGCATTTATGACTTTCTTTTCTCTCATTATCACTTTTGTCATTATTAATTAGTTTTTCTACTCTACCATTTCTTCCCCAAAATATATTGCCAGTAAGCACCTGTAATTCCCCAGCTGTCCAATCCTTCCCCACTCTCACCCGCTTCCATCACCAACAAACACCACACAAAATGAATTTCTGAAGGAAAAAAAACATAGAGCCTTGTATGAATAATTAGAGTTGAACATGATTTGATAAACCTCATTACAATTGAAGCCATCAACTCTCGTTGCATCACTCCATATTCCAACTCCATCATCATACTAATACCAACATTCATATTAACGACATTCTAGTTATCATTGATGTTATTATTTCTGCTGCTAATCCGCATTCCGCTGCCACAACCAACATATTTAAGAACAACATAAGGGCAAACTTCTTCGGTAAGCTTTCTTTTACCACCAAACAAGCTACAAACTCCACCACCTCTACTTAACCTTACACCTCCCTGACTGGTTACCTTGCCAAGGTAACCTCTATGGCCGCCCTTTCCACCTCCGCTCAAGCCTCCACAAACTGCCTTCATCTATTCCACAGTTGCAGCAGCCACTAGGGCTAGCCTAGTGGTCAGGGAGTTAGCATCCCGACCTTCAAGTCTAGAGTTCGAGACTTGGGGGATGCATGTGAGGGTGTGTGTTTAAAAAAATAAAAATAAAAGTATTCCACAGTTGCAGCAACCAACAAAATCTTGCTACCTTTTTGTCAATAACCTAATACTCCTGATTCACTCTCACACCCTCAGAATTTTAACTTACCAAATCAATTTATTTAATGAAAAAAGCGAGCATTTATGACTATCACAGATGGGCCAAATGTAAAGTCTGGTGGTGTTGGATTAGGAGAGAAGGGATGGCATGGAGCAAGGGAAACTTGGAAGAGTTTGTGAGACATTTTGGGTTGATTTCAGTTCACTGCCCTCACTACAATTTAAATACACTGTTGGATTGCTGAGGTCATCTTCTTTTTTAGATGCCTGATCCACTAGGTTAGCTTTTAAGAACAATGTCGTCGGTGAGCTATTTTGGACTTGGGATGCCAGCTTCTTCATTTTTTTATTTATTTTAAGGATTAAGTTGGGTTAGGATGTCTTTTGCACTATTCAGTAGGATTTAAGGAATTAAATGGACCGAATTAACGAAAATTAAGACTTTAATGAGTTATGTGGCCATTTTATTCAAGTAAAAAAATTATGTGAACATGAGAACATCTAAAAAAGTTCAGTGATTTATGGGACAAATTGCTCCATTACCCATGGTGACACGACCAATATCCAACAAAAATAATTAGTCTTCTTGAAGAAGTATCAATTCTTACACTTTTAGACAGAAGCACTTAGACTTCAGACTCCCTAAAGCACTAACCAAATACAAAGTCAAAAGAAGACTTAATACACTGGATGAGTTTCAACAGAAAGATTGTTATGTGCAACTAGCTTCAATTTTATCATCAAATTCAAAATTCTCTACCCTCAGCTTGACCATTCATCTAGAACTACTCAAGGAGAATGCATAATAGATTTATGATAACCAATCCTCACATATACCTAAACATCCTCTATTCTTGTAGTTAAGGCAATCCCTTCAAAAGAAGCACAGTTAAACACAAACTAAGAAAAAATAATGATCAAACTACAGTAACAGAAGTAAAGATCAATTCATGCCGGCAACAAGAAGTAGGAGGAAAATAAATACTGCAAATGCAGACGAACCTCGGTCTGCCAGAGATGCTATTTGGCACATCTGGAGTAAAATTATTCAGAATCACTTCAAACATGGCGGGACTGAATGGCCTGCCAGTTTCAAGGACAGCAACATCTTTCCTCTTTAAATTCACATCACTCGGCAAGCCAAAGTCATGAATGAACTTGGAAAATGCTGCTAACGTGGGGAATCCAACCTAAAAATTTAATCAATATTATATAAAAGTGCAGATAAGAAAATAAATGAAACTGAACAAAGAAAGGCCACCAGATAAAGATTAAACTAAGTGGATCTATGAGCACCTTAGCAACATTTTGCATTCTTAATTCTTGTAAAAGCTGAACAAACGGGGAACAGGCCAAGAGAGCCTGTAATGTTGCGTTTAGAAAGCACAAATTTCCTGAGTTGATCAGGCCACGAGGCAGAAGGTCAGCAAAAGCTACAACAGGACCATCACATGCCTCTTGGTGGACATCACCCAAATGTCCTGTGACCAAAGATCTACTGAATGTTCCATTTAAGGTTTCTCTTGATGAATTCACACCATCACAAGTTCGTGGCGACACGGTACAAGATTCATTCAAAGCTTCAGCTTTCTCACCAGACACATGTAAAACCGCAAAATCTAAACCATCAACTTTATTTGTTTCTTTATTTCCATTGCTATAAAAATGAACAGGCTGGCAAGCATCTCCGTTTGGTTTCAGATCACCTCCCATGAGATTACCCGCTAAATTTCCAGTATGGCCTTCATTGTGCTTCTGAAAATTAGACAAAACTGAAACTAAAGGTGCTTCCACAGTACCAAATACTATGCTAGGCTCATTGCTAAATTGTACACCAAACTCATTGCCAAAGCTGCCGAAAGATGATTCTTGAATTGGACCTGTTGAATCAGCTTGCAACTCTTTCTTCTTCCCTCTCTTTTTGGCCTCCCTTGAAGGCTGCCCAAACTGAGACTTGGTTTCATCCTCACTAAAGGAACCAAAGAGCAACATCTGCAATAAGAAAAGAAAAGCAACATCAAGCAAATGAGCAAGAGAAAAGTAATCATGAAAGCTACAATGGCCTGCTACACAGAAAAATTGATGAAATCTGAAGAAAAATTAATACAGGGAAGTAGCTGTAGCCAACATCAAACAGTGGTAAGAATAGGTAAGTAAATCAGAAAACTAAATATTGAACACCCACATAGAATGAACAAAGTCAAAAAGAAAATTCTAAAACTATATACACCGAATTCCAGATATACTATATTCAAAGTTTTGGACAACAGAGTTATGTTATTAGTAATTCATTATTTTCGTATGATTCTCTTAAGACTAGAAAAACAAAAAAAAATAAGATGCCAAAAACAAAAATCATTCTAACAAGCAAGTTATGGCATTCTACCTTCAGCCAAAACAAAGAGCTTAAACCCAAAATAATAATAATAATAATAATAATTGAGCAGTTTTTCAGAGCATAAAACACCTAATAAAATGACAGTTCATCATAGGATGGGATGTGGCTGTCAGCACTCAAAAAATATTTATAGATGAGGTAGAACAACTCCTCCTTTTGTGTTTACAACCCAAAGAGAATAATAGCTGTGCAAAAGTGATGCAAGGGCCTAAACTTCAGAAATTTTGGTGATATAAATCACGTAGTTCCAGCAAACTACAAGAAAGCTACCAACAACCAGGTCAAAGGTCGTCCAGTTGGCACCTAGATAACATAGAGAGGCTCCTCATTTTCAGTTATGTTTGAAAATTCAAGAATATTCTAGACCTTTCTTTATCACCTACTGTATCCCCACAACAAAAAAGGGAAAAAAAGAACGCAACAACAAGATTAACAGTGCATATATATAGCCCTAGTTCTGTTAATATGCTATCTTAACACTGTTTATTTATCTATATGCACCCCCTTGAGAATGGATTGGATATCCTTAACAAGCAACCGAAAATCAAGTTTGCAAATGTGATATGGACAATACTCTGCATTTCAGTTTTCCCTAGCTCAAACAGTTCCATCCATTTTTTTCTTTCATCTTCAACTGTTTTTCTTCAAATACTCTCTCATCTTTTGGTAAAAGCAAGTATGAATAGAACACATACACATTCAATTAACATATCTACCACTTCTGCACATCAATCACCATAAGTTCAACCCAAGTACTGGATTACTCATAAGTTCTAGTTCTGCATTCAGCTCTCAAGAATTAACAAATACCAAAATATAAATCAAATGTGTGCCTTATGGATATTCTGATACCAAGAGATCATTAAACTAAGTTATATAGGGTCTTTATAGTGAGCTATACACTTCGCGATCTTTCAAAACCCAAAAAGAGCTAGTTAGTGTTTCACACTCAAAAATTAGGTTTCTCTATACATCTTCAGAGGATATGTTAAAAATATTGCAGCAACAAACAATAATGAGCAACTTAATCCAAGAAGGGCAATCACATAAATTCAACTCCTACGAAAAGGTAAGCTTATATTTCAACAAAGATGTGGGAATATTACACAAGATATTGCCGAGCACAAAATCACATTGGAAGATACATCCCCATTAAATAAGAAAAGATAAATTAACAAAAATAAAAAAAGAACTCTCTTAGCCTTTTAAGTCAGGTTTACTAAGAAGAAAATCTGATGATCTTTTCCACATTATAGTTATGCACTCCTTTATGCTGACCAAAAACAGCAACCATATAAAGCAACTAAAGGCCAAAAATAATCTAATTCTTCACAAAATCTTAAAAGGAGTTAGTGTGGAATGGGAAAGGCAGGCGATTCTATCCTATTACCACCTACAGAATTTCATAGAGATGTGATGTTAACCACTGGAGGGTTCCATTAGTCTAGTCAATGACTCAAAACCCACCAGGCAGTCATCAACACCTAACTTACCTCTAAAAGCATTGCAATTTCAATGTCTAAGATTTCAAGATACGAAGATCTCCAGAATCTAAATCGAAATGCATCATCAAAGCAACTACCTAAAAATCACCCATCTTTTGTCCCCTTGGCCTTTAGAATTTGTTATATTCAACCAAACAACTTACATCAACCCAATATATTCTTATAACTACCATACTGTAATCTACATAAAACCCTGCAATAAGCAGCAGATTAGCTACCATCTTTCGAAACAATTCTCTAAATAATCCAAACTAGTAAAATTAAAGCACCAACTTCTCATACTCACGCAAGATCACAAGGCGGCGTCCATCCCATCTCAAGAACAACTTTTACATACTTGCTGAAAATTCAGTCTTTGCACTATTAATGGTCAAAGAAAGAGGCTAAATTCTTTCAATTCGAGCAAATAAACCAAACCCAATAAACTATTTTTCACATAACTACAAACATGTACAACAACTTCATCTTTCCTTAGTTAATTGACATAGACGACCTTAAAAAATATCCTCAAACTCAAATATCTCCATATATAAACCAACAAAATATAATAAAGTCTCAAACTTGAACACAAAAAAGCATTAAAAACTTGAATTTTTTTTTGGCAAAATAGAAAAAAAAAATGTCATGGACTAACCTTGGAATCACTCATATTGGGCAGAAAACAGATGGGCTTCAACTGGGATGAGGATTCTGGGTATGAGAAAAGGAAGAAAACAAGTGTATACTGAATTTAAAAAAATTTGAAGTTTGTTGATAATGCCCAGTTATTGAGTACAGAAGGGGGCATACAATTGAAGACATGAAATAATAAGAATGGGAAACAGAGAAACAGAGCATTTAGGAAGAACCCTTTTGGCCCTTTGAAGTTTTATTGTCAAGAAGCATTACAAATTATACTCTTCAAACAATGAAAAGGATAATTTTACACTCAAAATTACAAACAAGGAAAGAGATGTTTGTGTGTGTTATAAATATATACTCTCAACTGAAAAAGATTTTGCTGCTTTAGGTTTAGGTTTTTTTTCCTATGACAAAAGTGGTGGTACTGTACGGTAGTCTCAATAATAATAATTATTAATAATTAATATAAATATATATATATATTCAAAATATAGAAATTCGTTATCAATAGTCAATAATAATATTCAAAAAAAAAAATAGTCAATAATAATATTAACAAAACCCAAAAATAACCTAATGTTTTTTTTAGTCTTATCTAATTTATGTGAATTAGAGTGCGCACACACACATAGGAGTATAGTACAGTAATGGTAGGAAATATAGAAATTCGTTATCAATAGTCAATAATAATAATAATTAATAATAAGATTAACAAAACCCAAAAATAACCTAATGTTTTTTGAGTTTTTAGTATAGAATATTATTTTTAAGTAAATTATTTATATCACTTGTCTTTTAATTAAATTAAGGGAAAATTTCTAATAAGAGCGCACTTAGAACCATTATTATTAAACAGGGCATAACTTTGGGTGTATGGATAATTTAACTATTAACAAAATATTTAACCACCCTTTAATCTTATCTTTTAACACCTATCAAACAAAATTCAACATTCCAATTGCTCAAAAACTCAAAAAAAATTTACTATAGAGATACAAAATATCTAAATCAAACAATTTTTTTTATAACAAATTGAACATATAGAAACTAAGGAGAATAAATAAATTTTAGGGCAAAATACACTAAACTCCCTTGTACTATTGTTTTATCCCATATTCACCCCTTATAGTTTTAATTACAACAATTAAAACCTTTAATTGTAATTTTTTATGAAAATCCAGAGATCAGATCCTCTGTCCAAGATTATGATTGTCATATTCTGTCTAATGTCCAAAACGATATAGTTTAACTAAAATTAGGTACTAAAAGCATAAATATTACTAAAATCACTTTACAATTATTAGATCCTAACCAAGGAATGAGTGAACATAAGAAGCAGTTTAATTTTGGACTTGATAAGACAGAGATAAACAGAACATCCCAGCTCGAAAATCCAAGCCTATGTCTCACAAAATTTATATTTTTGAAATATTTATTTTTTACTATATTACCCTTTCAATTGAGAAACAAAAAAGGAATATTGAAAGTATAAAATTTAAGGGTCCATTTAGTTAAGGTATTTTTTTTTTATAATATTTTTTTTAGATTGTTATAAGAAATGAATATTTTGAAGATGTTTAGATTTATGAATTTGTTTTTGTGGTAATTTATATTGGATAATTTTTTTGATTAATAAAATTTTAATTTTAAAATTTGAATTAATATTTAATGAATTTATTTTAGTGGAAAATTAAATTAGGGAGAATTATTTATTATTAAAAATTTTTAAATTAAAATTAATATAGTATCATTTTTTGTTAATTTCTTTTTAAAAAAAAAGTGAACAAAACAAACAAATCAAATTAGATTTGTCGAAAAACATACCTAAAAAAGTGCAATCCAACCACAATTAATTTTTATCTTGAAAATAAAAAACTATAGCCCATGAAACTAATACCTTTAAAAAAAATTATTTTTCCATTTTTTTTGCCAAAAATTCAAATCTATAACACACAAAATGAAAATTTTCATTTTTTAAAATTTATTTTGTCACAATCTAATAATTTTATATGTTCTTCATTCAATTAGGAGCAAGAAACAACCTCTTGATTGCATGAAAGTGTTACTTTTTAAAATCACGATTTGACTAAAAATCCTAGGCTATAGCACACCAAAACATGGAGTTTTTTTTTTTTTTTTTTTTTTTGAAATTTTATATATTTTTGTATTTTTTTCACCATAGTTCATGGATTACGTGTTACCAATTATTTTAGCACCAAAAAAACAGCAACGGTAGTTTTGCTAGAAATATTGAATTTTGATGAAAACCCCCAAAGTTATATCCCACCTAAAAATGAAATTTTTAAAAAACATTATTTGTTTATTTTCTATCACAATCCATGAAACTACATGTTTTCTATTAAATTGGAAACAAAAAATTACAAAATTTTTTTGAAGGGGTGGAAGCAAAAAAAATATGTTTCGTTAAAATTGTGCAAGGATTGTATTTTATAAATAACAAGTTTTTTTTTATTTTTTTTATTTTTTTTGAGGGCAATAGAACACTGGAATTGGAAATTGTTTGAAATTTATAATTTTTCACTTTTACTTTGGAATTCATGAGATTGTCATTTATACTTGGAAGAGAAAAACACACAACGTCTACCTTTCTGAAATTACAATTTTGGTGGAACTAAGAAAGACGAAAATAGTCAGTAGACTATTACCAATTATGAGTTTTGAACACTTTTAACTTTATTTTTGGCAAAATCAATCACTCAATTATTTTTTTATGGCTAGAAAGCTCACTCCGTCCATGAATTTTAAGGGATAAAAAAGTCCACCCACATTACGAATTAAAAAGAATTGTTGTCCAAACTAGCAGAAGGTAGGAAAAATGTCAATGTAAAGCTGCCTTTGCAACAACATAGAGAGAGTGCACATAAGTAGAAGAAGAGTGCAGCTTTGACAGAGGTTAGACAAAAACAGGCATTCTTCAAAGCCATGATTTGCATCTCATTTCTTTTTCCAAACAGCATTTGCACTATCATTCTCAATTCTCAATAGCTAAACTGTGGGGATAACTAATAATCTAAATACAAATCAATTCACCAACCGCTACTTTAAATAGGAAGTCAAGATTCTTTCTCAATCATCTCTTTGATGCCGGGGAATCGATCGGCCCAACGAGAGTAACCTGCAGTGACTATTTGATGAAGATCAACTTCCTCTTTTGTATCAGCAGGCGTGCCCGTACCTTTGGCACAAATAGCCAAACTTTTTTTCATGAGCTGCACCAGACCATTTAGGTCATCGTTACTAAAGTCTGGATGACAAAGCAGAGCTTTCCAAGATGTTGAATCAAGTATCAGTGTGCAAATGCTTGATGCTGTCATAATAATATCCGGGTTGCTTGTTTCCTCTGTCCAATGTGACAATGCTCCTAAAAGCCTGAAAAGACTAGCATCCACCTCAGGGATTTCGTTCCCCCCATCCAATAGAAAGTTCAAGATTGTATCGCATGCCAGGAATACAGCACCATTATCCTCAACCGTATGACTGCTAGGGACAATCGAACTAATGAGATATTCAATAACAGCTTTAAATGCTCCAGATGATGCAAATAGTACACAACCATCTGTACTCATTGTTATTTGACAAAGCATCGGAAGCAAAAAGCAGGTTGAGTAAAAGGGACAAAGCTCATCTTCCCCTTGGACAGAAAGCATATAACTCAGAAGTTCTTTAACCTTTTCTCTGCATGCCTGAGGTGTTTCAGCAAGATAGCTACCAATTATCCGTACTGAGGCTAGAAGGTCATCTCCTCTATTCTGCCCATGTTCCCTGGCATCTTGTAGATACTCCAAAACAACACTAATTGTCTCATTCAGTCCAGAGATTATCTTCATGAAATTGCTATCACTTATTACTGCATTCGGTTGTGACTCTTCATCTTCACCAAGTTTTGAAACAAGTTTTATTACTTTCTCAACTAAGGAAAACAAAATACCAAGATTTTTGCACTTCATTAGAATAGTTTCAGAATTTGATGGAGAACTTTTGGAGGCTTCATCTCTGAAATACGCCAGTTCATTGAGAAGAACAGCAATTTCCACCCTTGAAGACTCCAATACAAGTAGAATACACCTAGAATTGGAAAAAAGAAATTATAAAAGACCATTTTTGCAGCTAAAATAACACTTCAGGAGTGCAATTTGTAAATCCAGATTTAGGCGATCAAGCCAAATATAGAAATTTGTCCCTTTTACCTGTCTGAAGGAATAGGATCACGCGCATCAGGTAATTTCACGGGCCCAATTAACCATTCTTCACCAACAATGGAAATAGAGCATTCAGCTAAGAACAGAGCCTGAAGCTTTTGAGCTAGTGCTGAAAAGTCAAAAGGATAGAGGTTAGCCTCATTCACTGACATCATCAGCCTTCAGCAAAATCTCAATGGATTCTTTGTGTGTCATATGTATAAACACACAAAAAAAAAAAAAAAAAAAAAAAAATTCACATGAATGAAGCATACCAACTCGATTATGTAAGATAGCCACAACACCAGCACGCATGTTAGTTGAAAAGTCAATATCATCCATTAGACGAAGAGCTTCATGCACAGGTGCCTGCAAAAAGCAAAAAGTAAAAATACATCTGAAAACAGAATGCATTCTTTATCCCAAAGAAAAGAATAGCCAAAACAGGTGCATTGTGTACAGGAGGCATAATTGTTACTTCCAAAACTGTAGTTTAAATGGCTCAAGAACATTGACAAAATGATAGTGACTTATCTAATGAACTAATGAAATAACTAGCTTCGATATTCTAAAAAAAAATTCCAACTGAATAAGATATCATGTATTTTAGCATTTATTTTCAAATCCAATTGATGCATCCTCTTGAATCAAGCAAGTAGAAGAACTGAAAGAAGTCAGTGAAAACTAGTAGCATACTGAATATTGTGAGGACAGGATCGCTGATAGGAGGTGAAGTGCTTGAAATTTCAGAGCAGTTTGCAACAAAGCAAATTGCCTTGCTACTGCAACCACCTGCAATGTATCAAGATAATCAACATTTTATTGCAAGGGCAAGCAATAGTAGGATGCTAAATGATGAAATGATAGTAACATAATCGTGATAAAGCAAGAGTTAAGCACAAAATTGAAGACAACTAAAGATGGTCGATGTGTATAGGCTCACCAACATTGCCAGCTCTGATGGATGTTTGATGTAAATTTCCTCAGCAGGCAACTTGCTAATTGTCAGCTGAACAAGTCCTATGGCAAGTTCTACAACATGTGAACCTGCCCATGAGCATTTCCATTCAAGTTTCAGATATGCAGAATTGGTAGCACAGACAGCTTAAACAACAAGTGCATACATTAAAACTTTGAAATGGACAAAGTAGAGCATTTAAGTATTGAAGCTGCAGCAATATGTAAGAAGCACACTTTGTACAATGAAAAGGATCCCACAACATGAAACCAACAGCCGATTCCTGAGAATAAGTGCATAACCAATATTTGGGGAAAAAAAAATAGAGAGAGATTACTTGCCATCTGGCAAACTGGATATCTGAGAAGCCAGCAGCTGGATGCCTCCGGATTCAAATAACACCCTGACACCATCTTCATGAGCATTTGACACCAAATATATGAACTCGTAACAATTTTCAATCACAGACAAGCCCGAGCTGCAAGTTTAAAACAAATACAAACAAATACTTTAGCTTATAGACTTACAAGATACAACAGTTAAACACTTCCTCCTAGGATTTACAGGGAAAGCAGAGATGTGTCTTAAAGTAAGCAGAAGTTTAAGCTAGAAAATATGTGTTAAATAGCAAAATCAACAATCAGAAGCTTGGTAAATCAGTTGCAAATTCAACAGTCTGTATCCAGTTATAAAATGCTAAAAAGTGATTCTGCTATTGAAGCCCAGAAATTGGAGGCATACTCTTTAGAGAGAATCTGAAGCAGGAGAGGAATGATGGAAAGCATGTGTGGAGAAGCAGCAATCTGAGGAACTCTGCAGAAAGCGGCAAGCACTGTAACCGATAACTCCAAGTATGCATCACCATTCTCACCTCCCCCTCCTCCTTTATCCATACCTAATACACAGAGCCCGTTGAGTAACTATGGTTATAACTTATAAGTACTACTACTGCATCCATATATTTTAAAGAAATCAATATTTTCCCCATCTTAAAAAGAAAAACAGGAGAGCAAATGACAGGCAGATAATAATTAATGCTAGTAAATTGGAAAAGCAATGTACCAGTGTGTAAGAGACGTAGAAGGAATTTAGGGCCGAGGGCGTGGTACACTTGGAGGACAGAAGAATGGTCATCTTTATTGCACAATTTGGTCGCTAAAAGTAAACCCGCCAGTCGCTGCGAGTCGTTCTCTCCTCTTAGTAGCTTTAAGCAATCCTCCATTAACACAGATGCAGATTGTGATGCTGGTTCAGTGGAAGTTTCTATGTCCTGGTTATGTAGAAGTATAACCGAAAAAAGTTACAAATAACTTTTAATTGAATACCAAAGCAATAAACCGTACATCCAAAAAAAATGCACACATAAAGGAATGAGAGAGATGGCAACACAACACATGAACACACCATTGTAGGTGGGACATCAGAGGTTGATGTCATTAGAGCTTCCACAAAGTTGGAGAAGTACAGAGTATTGTGTTATTCTTTGTCAAATTATATCCTGCACTTCATATACCAGCTGTTCAAACTTTTGGGTTCCAAAATAACCAATCAAAATGTTTTTAGTATTCAGTATTTTCAAATGGTTCTCAAAGACTAGAAAATAATAAATCATAAGACACCAAAACAAAAATCATTCCAACAAGAAAGTTATGGCATTTGATCTTCAACCAAAACAAATAACAGGTTAAACAAACAGAAAGAAAAATGTTGAGCAGTTTTTCAGAGAACAAAACACCCAGTAAAATGACAGATCATCATAGGATGCAATGTAGCTGTCAGAACTCCTCAACAAAGTTTTAGTATAAGAGGTAGAACAACTCCTTTTGTGCTTAGTAATGGAAAGAGAAGACTAGCTCTGCAAAATGAAAAGGCAACTGAGGAATCTTATTGCATGCAGTTGGAGCGGTGATTTGACCAGCAAACTTCGGAAGCTCTGAGTGATTTTCATCGTGTAGTTCCAGCAAATTACGAGAGGTTACCAACACCCAGGTTAAAGGTTATCCAGTTGGCACCTAGATTACATAGAGAGTTTCCTCATTTTTCAGTTCTATTTGAACATTCAAGAATGTTGCGGACCTTTCTATATCAACTACGGTATCACTGCAACAAAAATTGGAAAAAAAAAAGTCAAAGAAAAACTAAAAATGCATATATATATACCTCTTATTTTATTATCAAGTATGTGATCTTAACCCTGTTTGAGAATGGATTGGAGTGGATATCCTTAGCCAGCAACCGAAAATCAAGTTTCCAAATGTGATATGAACAATAGTCTGCATTTCAGTTTTTCCTAAGCTCAAACGGTTCTATCCATTTTTTTCTTTCATCTTCAATTGTTTTTCTTCAAATTCTTTGGTACTATTTTGGTAACTGCATATATTCCTATAAGTTCTAACTAGGCATTCAGCTCTGAGTATTAACAAGTACCAAAATAGAAATCAAATCTTTTGCTCTATCGATATAATGATGCCTAGAGATCATTAAACTAAGTTATATAGGGACTTTTCTGTGAGCTATACAATTTGGGACTTTCAATATCTAAAAAACTAGTTAGTGTTTCAAACGCAAAATTAAGGTTTCTTTTACATCTTCAAAGGATATGTTAAAAAAGCAGCAATAAATAATACTTAAAAACTTAAAACAAGAAGGGAAATCTCATAAACTCAACTTCCACAAAAATAGTTAACTTATATTTCTACAAAGACGGGGGAATATTACACAAGAAATTGCTACACGCAAAATCATGTTGGAAGACACATCCTCCATAAGCAAGAATAAGGAGAGTGAATTTGATAAAAAAAAAAAAAGAATAAGGAGAGTGAAATTAACAAAACCAAAAACAACTAAAAAAAAAGGAATTTCTTTTAGCATTTTAAGTTACGTTTGAATAAGAATAAAATCTGGTCATCTTTTCCACATTACAGTCATCAATTCCTTTATTCTGATAACATAACTACAACCATGAACAGCAACTTAAAGCTGAAAAACATTTTAATTCTTCACAACATTGTAAAAGGAATTACTGTAGAATTGGTAAGGCAGGCAATTCTAACCCATTACCACCTACAGAATTTTGTAGAAATATGACATTAATCACTGGAAGGTTCCATTAGTCAAGTCAACAACTCAAAACTCGCCCGGCAGTCATCAACATCTAACTTACCTATGAAAGTATTGCAATATAACATCTAACAAGATACGAAGATCTCCAGAAACTAATCAAAATTCTGATCAAAGCAACTAGCCTAAAATCACACATCTTTGAGTAATCCTTTCCCCTTAGCCTTTAGAATCTATTATATTGAACTGAACAATTTGTACAATTCCTCACATTAAGCAGCAGAACAGCAAACATCTTTAAAAAAAAAATCCCAAGAAATCCAAACTAGTAAAACTAAAACACCAACTTCTCATACTCACTCAAGAGCACATGTTAACATCCAGCCAATCCCAATAACATCTCATACATACTTGCTGAAAATTCAATCTTTGCGCCATTAATTGTCAAAGAAAGAAGCTAAATTTTTTCATTACAAGCAAATACACACAAACCCAATAAACTATTTTTCAGGTAACTACAAACATGTTTAAAAACTTCATTTTTTTTTTCTTAATAATTGACAAAGATGGCATAAATAATATCCTCAAAGAAACTGAAAATTCTCCCTATACAAACCCAACCCAAATTTAATAAAGTCTCAAACTTTAAATACAAAGAGCATTAAAAAAAAACTAGAAAAAAAAAATTGGGATAATAGAAAAAGGCATGGACAAACCTTGGAATCACTCATTTTGGACAGAAAACAAAGGGGCTTCAACTGGGATGAGGATTCTGCGTATGAGAAAAAGGAAGAAAACAAGTGTATGCTGAAAAGCCCAGTTATTAAGGACAAAAGAGAGCATGCAATTGAAGGCGTGAAATATTGAGGATGGAAAACAGAGAGACAGAGCAACTCAGCAGAACCTTTTGGCCCTTTGATGCCAAGGCACTGTTTGGATTATAGGAAAGGTTTGGGATTGAAGGACGGGAAACGATATCGACTGCCAAAATAGAAAGGGTAAATTTCGTTATTCATTCCTATGGAGGTTTGTCCAAACTAACTATCAAATAAAGCTTTAAGTTTGATAAAAATATCAAAAGAATATTTAACCTTGCGAAATAACAATAAAACTAGAAAAATAAAGCTGTAAATTTTTCAAAAAAAAAATGGAAAAATAGAGTTTTTAAATAATTTAACATATAATGAATAAAAAATCAAACTTTTTATGTTTCAAGATAAAAAAAAGTTAGTGATCTAATGATACTTGAAAGGTAAATATGTTCAAATACAATTTTTTTTCAATTTAAGTTAAATGGGTTTAATATTCTTCAATAGTATTTTAGTCCGATACATTTTATGTCTTAGTAGTAAGGGCTCGTTTGGTTGGCAGGAAAGTAATGTTTAATGGGAATGTGATTCTTTGAATTTTAATTTTGAGGAAAATGAATATTTTTCCTGGTCATCTAATTCCTAGAAATTTAATTGTGAGGAATCTGAATACTTACCCTGTGTTTGGATAGATTTTTAAAAAAGTTAGTACGATTCTTATTTCATTATTTGATTTAAATTATTGAACCAAATAATGTTATTTGAATTCCATTTGTATGTTATACTTATACATAACCATTTATATAGTTTTATTTTAAATCATATCATGAAACTTAATTATATATTTTTACCTTATAATAAATATTTTAATATTATGTTTTATATTTTCATCATTGTAAAAATTATCATTTTTAATTTAATTAAATAATTAAGCTATTAACTACAACTTATAAAAAAGTGTTAAAATAAAAATTTTCTTTGTTAATATTATTAAACAAAGAATAGTTGATTAAATAAATGAAAAATAAATTTACAAATTAAAATTAATAAAAATAGCTCAAGCTTATTAAACAATAAGTATTGAAAATTAATTAAGTAAAAATATGATAGAAAAAGTCTAAAGCAACATAAATACAATTTTGAGTTTTTAGAAAAAAATATATAAAACTCCCATAATGTTAATAATTTTAATAATAAAAAAATAACATACCATCCATTTATTTAACTTTTTTTATATTGAATTACTTTTTAAAGTCAATATAAAGACATTTAAAACTACTAAAATTTTAATTTCAGTTAAGTAGTAAAGTCAATAAAAAAATATCAAACTAAAAATAAAATAAAATTATTTGACCAAATGAATTAGACTTTAGCATAAGAAGCATATGAAACTCAAAATATAAATAATAAACATAAACAAATAGCTACATAGTCAAAATCCTCAAGAGAGGAATCAGAATACCAACTTTTAAAGAGGATTCATAATCCTGAAATCTTGCAGTTATTTTCCTTGGTTCAGGATTCTTTTTACTTTCCTTGGATGAAACAAACGCAAGAATTTAATAATTAGAAAAATGATTACTTTCCCAATTTGAAACAAATACAGGAATCTGAAAATTAAGAAAAAGATTACTTTCCCAACCCAAATTCCCTGCCAACCAAACGAGCCCTAAGAGTATAATTATTATACTATTGATGGGTCAACAGTTCGTTTGGTAATCTTATCAAACATTCAATTCTATTTGATAGTTTGGACGTAAATATAATTTACCCAAAGAAGACAAAATTAGTATTAATTGCCGCGTTCTTTTTTTTTTTTTTTTTATAACACACACACACTCACATACATCCTACAGGAATCGAACTCTAGACCTGTAGCCGCGTTCTTACTATTAAATAACTTCATTTTTGTACATAATTAATATAAAAAACTTTGTTACCCATCTTACTAGTTTTTTAAAAATTTCGCTCAAAACATACTTTTCATTTTTTTTTCACTGTCCATCTTTTGTTGATTTTTCTATGATTTACATGGATAAAATTTTATGGTAATTTTACTCATTATCAAACTCTATTAATTATAAAATTTGTTAAACTCTCTCAAATCGTGAAGGGTTCTTGTTATGAATATATTTGAAATTATAGTGTGATTAAATAACATATTGCTACTTGAAAATAAAATAGCCCTAACAATTATAAAATTAATAATTGTATTTGCTTATCAATTTCAATGGATTTGGGTTCACTAAAAATCTAAGTAAAAATATTGAAAACCTAAACAAAAAATCTTAAAACTAAGTGAAGGATCGAATTTAAACAAAATAGAATCACAAAAATAATGAAGATGATTTAGAGGCAGCAACTCTTTTATTTCTTGAACCAAGCCGTATTGGCTTTTCACAAAACTCACAGCAACTTTTTTGTTTTGGCTGTTGTACTAAACCAAATAACCCTACACTTCTATTTATAAGATAAAGACTTCCTAATTCATGTCAACAAAGAATTAGGAAACAAACCAAATAGAAATTTAACTATCCTAATTCATGTCAATAAGGAATTAGGAAACAAACAAAATAGGAATTTAACTAAACTAGTTTTAGGAAACTTAGTTTAATTCTACAAATGCCTCCCTTAAACTAAGTCGTCATGCTTGGTCATCCCCAAAAGCTTCTTCAACTTCATGAATGTCTCCAATTTCAATGCCTTGGTGAAAATGCCCGCCACTTGATCTTCAGACTTGCAATAGTTAATTGCAATCTCCTTGTCTCGCACCAATTCACGTATAAAGTGAAACTTGATATCAATGTGTTTGCTCCGTCCATGAAACACTGTATTTTTTGCCAATTCAATAGCTGATTTGCTATCACAAAATACCGTAGTCGGACCATCTTGTTTATGTTGAAGAAATCCAAGCATTCTCCTTAGCCACAATGCTTGTGTAGCACTATTTGACGCTGCAATATATTCTGCCTCCGCTGTAGATAATGCAACCACTTGTTGTTTCTTTGAACTCCAAGAAAACACACCTGAACCAGTAAAAAATGCATATCCAGAAGTACTTTTTCGTTGAACTGTATCATCAGCCCAATCACTGTCTGTGAACCCAACAAGTTCAACTGGATCACTCGATGAATAAAGAATACCATCTCCTTGAGTACCTTTAATGTACCTCAAAATTCTCTTTGCAGCTTGTAAATGTGACTGTCGTGGATTTTCCATAAACCTGCTAATCAAACCAACACTAAAAGTAATGTCTGGTCTTGTAGAAGTTAAATATCTCAAACTTCCAACTATACTCTTAAAGTATGTCGGATTTACAGGTCCTCCTGTCCCTTCTTTTGTCAACTTCAAATTTTCTTCTGCCGGAGTCAATATTGGTTTAACTCCATCCATCTTGAATTTTGTCAAGATATCGCCTGCATATTTTTTCTGAGAGATAAATATGCCTTGATCAGATTGTAAAACCTCAATCCCAAGAAAATAAGACATAAGACCCAAGTCGGTCATCTCAAACTGTTTAATCATGGCCTCCCTAAATTCAGCAATCATCTCCATATTATTGCCTGCAAAAATCAAATCATCTACATACAAGCATATCAAAAGAACATCACCCTCACTAGATGATTTCACATATAAAGTATGCTCATATGGACACCTTTGAAAACCATGATCCACAAAGAAAGAATCAATGCGAGTATACCACGCCCTTGGAGATTGTTTTAAACCATATAAAGCTCGTTTCAATCTGTAAACCTTATTTTCTTGACCTTTTCTAACAAAACCAGCAGGTTGCTCAATATATACTTCTTCTTCAAGAACACCATTAAAAAATGCAGACTTCACATCCATTTGATAAATCCTCCAATTATTTTGTGCAGATAAAGAAACTATCAAACGAACTGTATCAAGTCTAGCAACAGGAGCAAATACCTCAAAATAGTCAATTCCAGGTTTCTGCTTGTAACCTTTAGCAACAAGTCTTGCTTTGTATCTCTCCACTTCTCCATCAGGTTTATATTTTGTCTTATAAATCCACTTCACTCCAATTGCTTTCTTCCCACTTGGAAGGTTTGTAAGCTCCCAAGTATCATTTTTCTCAATGGCATGAATTTCTTCATCCATTGCTTGTATCCAACAATCTTCTCGAGCAGCATCTTTAAAGTCAACTGGGTCACAATCTGCAAATAAAGCAAAATTCACAACATCTTCATCAGATAAATCATCATTAGTATTATCATCCAAAACATAATCCTGCAATCGAGCTGGTAATTGTCGTTGCCGTTGTGGTCGACTAGACTGTGCTGGAGTTATTTGCACACTTGAAGATGAAGGATTATGGGGTGGTTGTTCAATTTGCACTGTCTGCTGTCTATTTTCTTCCTCCTCAATTAATAAAGGTACTGTTGGTTGAACAACTGATATTGTTGGTTCTTTAGAAGACCAATTCCATGCTCCTTGTTCATCAAAAGTAACATCTCTGCTCACAATTATCTTTCCTGTATCTGGATTAAACAATCTATAGCCTTTTGTTTGTAGACTATAGCCAACAAAGATGCACTTCTCTGCCTTATCATCCAATTTCTTTCTCAAAGCATCAGGAACATGAGAATATGCAAGACAACCAAATACTCTTAAATGACTAATATTTGGTTTCTTACCAGACCAAATCTCGTATGGAGTCATCCCATGATTACACCTCATACCACATCTGTTTAAAATATAAACAGCGCAAGACACAGCTTCTGCCCAAAATTCCTTTGGCATATTTTTTGCCACCATCATGGATCTCACCAAATCCATCACTATTCTATTTTTTCTTTCTGCCACACCATTTTGTTGAGGAGTATACCTGTTTGTCATCTGATGTTTAATACCATGATTCATCAAGAATTCATCACACACAATATATTCAGTGCCTCTGTCAGTTCTCAAAGCCTTTATGTAGAATCCAGTTTGTTTTTCTACATACATCTTGAATCTTTTGAAAGTATCACAAGCTTCAGATTTATTTTTCAAAAAATAAACCCAACATTTTCTGCTAAAATCATCAATAAAAGTGATAAAATACTTATTACCACCATTAGAAGGTACCTCCATTGAGCACAAATTTGAATGAACAAGCTCCAATAGATGACTAGCCCTCCAAGAATTGTCTGTTTGAAAAGAATGTCTGTGCTTCTTTCTCTTAATACAAGATTCACACTGTCTAGGAGAAAAATCAAGTGAAGGTAGCCCCAAAACCATACTCTTCTTGGATAGAGAATTTAAACCACCAAAATTGAAGTGACTAAATCTCATATGCCACAACCATGCATCATTAGAAATAGTGGAACTAAAACAAGATGAATCACCATAATTCAGAGATATAGGGAACAGTCTACTATGATTCATATTCACTTTTGCAATTAATCCCAATCGTGCATCACTGATCATACAAGTTCCATGTTTAAAATTCAAATCATACCCCTTTTCAAATAACTGTCCAAGACTCAACAGATTATGATAAAGCTTTGGTACATAAAACACATCACCAATAAAGCTTGTCGACCCATTTTTCAAAGTAATGGGTATACTCCCTTTTCCAAGAACAGGTACAACTGTGTTGTTTCCAAATTTAACTGTGCTTTTAAATGATTCATCCAAATTAGAAAATAACTCTTTTTCTCCAGTCATGTGATTACTACAGTCAGAATCCAAATACCAATTACTATTCTTTGTTTGTTCACATTCAGCAGTAGAAAATAAAACAGCCTCTTGTTTATTCCCATCAGTTTCAGCAACTTGGACATGCACTTCAGATTTTGCATCCCAACAATCTTTTTTATAATGGCCAAATTTTTCACAATTATAGCATTGAATTTTACTCTTTTGAGAATTATTAGATTGTTGAAAATTAAAACCATTATTTTCTCTTTGCTGAAAGAATTGGTTACCTCTACCGCGACTTCGGTAATTATTTCTACCGCGTCCTCTTCCTCTGAAATTCTGGCCATGAGCATTTGTCGCAGCAACATTGGAGTTATTCTTTAATTTATCTGTTTGGGCCTGCAATGCCTTCTCCGGAGTCTCCTTTTCCACAGAATCATCCAACTTCCCATTAATTCTCTGTTCATGTAGAATTAATGTACCTTGTAATTCTTCAATTGTTAATGTGGACAAATCCTTGGTCTCTTGCGTGACAACCACAACATTATCAAATTTTATGGGCAGTGTATTGAGAACTTTTTCAACAAATACTTCATCTGTTAAGATATGCCCATTTAACTCCATCTCATCTTTAATTGCTGACAGACGAGAAAAATACGACTCTATGGATTCTGTCTTCTCCATTGTGCAAAGCTCAAACTTTCGTTTCAACATCATCAAATTGTTTTGTTTAACTTTGTCAACACCTCTGTAGGTTTCCTCCAAGATATCCCATGCTTTCTTTGCACTTTTGGCCGTTGAAATTTTGCCAAATACTGACAGATCAATTGCTTGATGAATTTGGGACAACGCCAAACTTGCCTCCTTCATTGCACTTGCATCAGCATCTTCGGATAATTCCGCTTCAATATATTTGATCAAATCAAAGGATTTCAGATGGGTTTCCATCTGAATTCTCCAATAATTATAATTTTGTTTTCCCGTCAGTTTGTGAACAACGCAAATTATATTTCCTGTCATGATTAATCAATAATAACCAAGCTCTGATACCAATTTGAAGGATCGAATTTAAACAAAATAGAATCACAAAAATAATGAAGATGATTTAGAGGCAGCAACTCTTTTATTTTTTGAACCAAGCCGTATTGGCTTTTCACAAAACTCACAGCAACTTTTTTGTTTTGGCTATTGTACTAAACCAAATAACCCTACAATTCTATTTATAAGACAAAGACTTTCTAATTCATGTCAACAAAGAATTAGGAAACAAACCAAATATAAATTTAACTATCCTAATTCATGTCAATAAGGAATTAGGAAACAAACCAAATAGGAATTTAACTAAACTAGTTTTAGGAAACTTAGTTTAATTCTACACTAAGGAGGACCAATTATATTATGTAATATTATTTTGACAAATTTTTGTCTAATTTTCGAAAAGTGAGGAGGATTAATTATATTGTTGAATTGATTTATTTTAGTAATAAAATGATAAAAATCCATTAATTTTTCAATTTTTATTAATCACAGTCCTGTCATTTATTTGTTTTGTTTTTCTTTCAATCTATCCATGACTTGTTTATAGTAAATCTTTACAGTTTTTTTTTTTTTATTCCTTTCTTTTGGTCTTCCACTATGTCTAGGAGGTTCCTGGACGGCAAATGTTTTGTTTTGATAGTTATCAATGTATTACAATTTTGCCGACAAAGATTATATGACCTTAAGTTCAACAAGGACGTTTTATGTGGAGATATTTATGAGAAAATTTGATAGAGTAGGCATCTTTGTTCTTTGATATGAATTCTTGGTGAATTTTGAATTTTAGTTGGCTCGAGTGCAATAAAAGTGGCTTTAAATGCAGAGATTTTCTAAAAATTTAGATAAGGTAGCAACTTCTCCTGCTCGCCGCACATTTTGTGTTTGTTTTTTTTTTTTTTTTTTTTTTGTTAATCACTTGATCTTTTTGTCTTGCAATATAAGTTTAAAGATTTAAATAGTTGAGACGATTTGCAAGTGCCTTTCTGGATTTTGGCTGAATTAAACTGATTTGCAACTTGTCATAATTGATTAAATTGTAAATTGTAATTGCAACTAGAAGTAGTAATTGGTTTGTGTTTATGTTTCCCTAAATTAGTCATTGATTTATATTGTCTTATTAATGGTCTCATTCAAATATTGGATATGGTAGAGATACCTTACATGTTTTCGTTGAAGGTATAATAAGAGTATATATGGAATGGACCCTTTTGCGATACTAATTTTGAACCCAGTTGCAATGAGTTTAGACATTGTACTCAACTTTGGAGATGCAATAAATTGAAAATATTTACAAGCTTATTTGACTTTCATCATTGTTGGTTTCTATTGAATGGCTTAAGTGATGGCTAAATGAAGCATTGAGTTATGGAGGACGAATATTCAGCTGCAAAATGAAGCATTGCATTTCAGCATTTCTTCCTCATTCATTAATATCTTTTCAAGAATTGCAGCATGACCTTTCCAAAATTCAGATTTAGGGTATGATATTTTTGTTGGAAAAGGACTTTTGGTGTTATTGAATATGTTTATGAGATGGTATAGAAAAGTTTAACTTTCTGGTATACTTTTGATTTTTCTTGGCCTTTTGACTTGTACTTAAAAGAGTTTGGTTTTTATTTGATGGTCAATATGGTTTGCCTTGCCTTTTTCTTTTCTCTTTTGTTTTGTCTATAATGTTTCTTCTCCATTGTCCATTTTCATTGTTTCAACAATGTATACTTTCTAAATCGCCTAAGAGTGGCTAGAATCACTCTATTTATGAAATAGTACTACATTTTAGACACATTGTCTTTTTTCCTTTTGTATAAAATTAAGTTTTTAAGAACAACGTATTTGCCTTGCATGCTGATTCCAAGTCATTTGACCATTTTTTTTTAGCAAAAGTTCTTTCACAAGGGATGTATTTATTGCATCAAAAGTTGTTTTATGTGAAAGTAGAATGCAATATTTTAATAACATAAATTCTATAAAAATGTTTACACTATTATGACTTTTAATAAAATCAACCCCCTTAAAAAAAATACAAACACACCTCCCAACTAATTATTGGATTCTAAAAGAACAACAGTATCACCTTAAACCAATACAATTTTAGCAAAAAAGTACCACTAAATTTTCTCAAAAAGCACAAATGATAAGCATTCAAACACATCTAGAGACTAACATTAACTAAAGTAATTAACTAAATGCCAAAATTAAATCAAGGTTATTCTAAGGCAAAAGCCGCGCAACAAGCTAGTAGACATGGCCACAATTTGGTTCCGGAATCGGAACTGTGGCCCCACCGAAATTGAAACCGGCTGGACGGTTCCGATTCCGGTTCCTCAAAATGTGGAACCGGCAAAAAAAAATCATTTTTATATAATTTTATAAATATTTTTACATCTCTTCATTTTCATCACATAATTCTTTTTTTTTAATATTAATTCTTACTTTTCTAATCTTTATATTTTAGATTTTAAAGTTTACAATTTAGAGTTTAGTGTTTAGGGTTTATGGTATCAACTTTTCTAAATAATTATTATAATTCTATTATTATATTATACTAATATGCTATTTGAATTCCAATTAATAGTTCATCATTCTTTCAATACTCTTATCATTTATATATTTTTCTTTCTTACTTATGTAATCCTTCATAATTCTATTTTTCTAAAATTTCTATATATTAGTTCAATTTCAACTATTAATCCAATTATATTATGTATCAACTTTTCTAATTTATATTATCCTAATTCTATTATTATATTATATTAATATACTATTTAAATTTTAATTAATAGTTCGATTATTCTCTCTATATATACTCTTATTCTTTTTATATCTTACTTTCTCACTTATCTAATATTTATAATTCTATTATTCTAAAAAAATCTATATATTAGTTGAATTTTAACTACTATTCTAATTATATTATTGTATTCAATATTATTATTATTTTTATATCTTTCAATCTCACTTATCTAATTCTTCCTAGTTCTATTCTTCTAAAAACTTTATATATTAAGTTCATTTATAACTATTATTATTTTAATTATATTATTATATTGTATTATTTGAATTTAAATTAACAGTTTAGTCATTATTTCAATAGAAATTAAATTTAAAAGTGGGATTAAAATCAAATTCGAAACTAAAAATAGAAATAAAAATCAAAATTTGAACAAAACCGTAACCAAAATCAAAACAAAAATTGGAATCGAAACCAGGACGAAACTGGAACAGCCAGTTCCGATTCCAGTTTCATTGGCCACAAAACCAGAATTGACTATTTTGGAACCGAAACCGGCTATTTCGGAACCATGGCCATGTCTACCTGCTAGTATATAATTCATGAAATAAACGGCTGCATACAATTCATGAAATAAAAACGTGATTTCACTTATGTTGAAGATGTCACAAAACATTAATCACTTTTCGGCATTGCATGATTGCTCAATGCTCAGTATTAATTTAAAGTTGTTGTGCCGCTCTGTTTTAAAAACTTTTTCCCATTTTTGTTTAAAGAAAAAACTAATAGGTTAAATTGCAATAAAACCCCGTATAATTTGAAAAAAAAATTAATGTACTTTCATATAGTTTTAAAAATTATACATCACCCCCTTTCGGTTTGATTTTTTTTTTGAATAAATGTGAAAAATCAATAATTTTAAAGACAATACAAATTAATTAAAATCAACAATAGAAAACTATACATTACATTTGATGGTAAGAGAAAAAAGAGATGCCTTCTACATTTCCAGTAATATGTGGAAGTATCGATGTAATTTCATAGAGCCGTTATATATGAATGCTTCATTAAGCACAGAAGTAAGATGACCGAATATACAAATCTAGGGAGATCGGGTCCCCTGTTTAAAATTATCATGTCTTATTTAATCTAATATTATAACGACATCGTTTCACTAAAATTAGAGGTTAAAAACATAAATATCATTAAAATCAAACTTTCCCATTATTAGATCATAACTCAGATATGAGTGAACCCTAGGGGCTCGTTTGGTTGGCAGGAAAGTAATGTTTAATGGGAATGTGATTATTGGGATATAATTTTGAAGAAAATGAATATTTTTCCTGATCATCTGATTCCTAGGAATTTAATTATGAGGAATATGAATACTTACCCTCTGTTTGGATAAATTCTTTAAAAAGTTAGTATGACTCTTATTTCATTATTTGATTTAAATTATTGAACCAAATAATGTTATTTGTATTCCATTTGTATGTTATACTTATACATAACCATTTATATAGTTTTATTTTAAATCATATCATGAAACTTAATTATATATTTTTACCTTATAATAAATGTTTTAATACTTTCATCATTGTAAAAATTATCATTTTTAATTTAATTAAACAATTAAGTTATTAACTACAACTTATAAAAAAAGTGTTAAAATAAATTTTTTTTTTGTTAATATTATTAAAAAAAGAATAGTTGATTAAATAAATGAAAAATAAATTTATAAATTAATATTAATAAAAATATCTAAAATTTATTAAACAATAAGTATTAAAAATATAAAATGTATGAAAATTAATTAAGTAAAAATATGATAAAAAAAGTCTAAAGCAACATAAATACAATTTTGAGTTTTTAAAAAAAATATATAAAACCCCCATAATGTTAATAATTTTAATAATAAAAAAACAACATGCCATCTATTTATTTAACTCTTTTTACATTGAATTACTTTTTTAAAGTCAATATAAAGACATTTAAAAACTATTGAAATTTTAATTTCAGTTAAATAGTAAATTCAATAAAAAAATATCAAACGAAAAAAATAATATTATTTGACCAAATAAATTAGAATTTAGCATAAAAAATATATGAAACTCAAAATATAAATAATAAACATAAAGAAAGATACATAAAGTCAAAATCCTCAGGAATCCGAATACCAACTTTTAAAGAGTATTCATAATCCTAGAATCTTGCAGTTATTTTTCTTAGTTCAGGATTCTTTTTACTTTACCTCGATGAAACAAACACAGGAATTTAATAATTAGGAAAATGATTACTTTCCCAATTTGAAACAATCACATGAATATGAAAATTAAGGAAAAGATTACTTTCTCAAGCCAGATTCCTTGCCAACCAAACGAGCCCTAGGAGAGTCCAGATCCTCTGTCTAATATTTATCCAATCCTATTCTGTAACAAAATCTTGGACAGAAGATCCGGTGTCACCTAGTAAGTGTGGTTTTAATAAAACAACTGCATTTATTATTATTATTATTGAACAAAGAAATCCCATTGGTAACTTGAAATTTTCAAAATCACAAAGGAGTTTTTTATAATTTGCCCAAACTAATAAAACCTCACAAATAACAAATGAGCCAAAATTGCCGAAGATGTGTTTTGGCCAGTCTGGATTCATAAGGTCCCACTTATTATTGTACTAATATAATCATCATTAACGTAATTATTCAATTAATCCACCCTATATTACCATAATTATCCATGTAATTAAGGAGATAGGGATTAGAGACTATTGAAGGGTTTTAGCCGTTTTTTCATCTTTAGGGTTTTAGGGTTTCTTGTAAACATTTTTAATTTTTTTTTTCATCCATAATTGGCGGCTACTCACTCACGAACACAGTTCATGATTTTTACATTCTGGGTTTTCCGTTTCCTTGAAAAAGATTTGATTTTGGAGAGAAAAGATTGGCCTCTTTGCACTGAAAATTCTTGTATCGGGATTTTTCGTCTGAATGCAGGGAAAGCTTCATAAGGTGATTTTAGTTATATTTTTGATTCTCAATTCACATCATTTTTGCTTTTGGCCTTTTTGTTTGTTGAGTTTGAATGATGGGTTCGGCCTACTTTTTTGTTTGAAATTGAATGATGTTCTGAATTGTTTTGTTTTTGGTTATTTCACCCTGGTTTTGATAGCCCTCTTGGTATTCTATTTAATCACATTGGTAGATTTGTTTTTTTTTTTGACGAAAAATTGATTCTTGATTGATTTTGCTTTGAAAGAAACAGAAACAACGAATTGGGTCAGCCCTGAATCCTTGCACCAGAACAGAATGAGTTTTTCTGATCCTCGTCCTCCTCCCTTTATGCAAAGGCCATTTTCAGATGGTGATATTGGTGGTTGTTGGCCTGTTCATCCATTAGATCACCTTGGCTTTCCAGTAAGCCACCATGAATCTGACCCAAATTTGTACTTTGAACATACACCACCTCCAATGAAGAGACCAAGAAATTCAGAAAATAATTCTCCGAGTAATGCACCATTCATACCGTCAGCTAATCCTAAAATGAACCCTCTAAGTAACCCTGGGGGAGGTAAAGGAACAAGTCATATCTTCTACAAAACCAGGATGTGCACAAAGTTCTTGGAAGGAAGTTGCAAGAATGGGGCAAATTGCACTTTTGCCCATGGGATTGAAGATAAGCGAGAACCCCCACCAAATTGGCAAGAACTTATTCGCGAGAAGGATGTAGGGATTAAGAGCTGGAATGATGATCAGAGACTAATCCATAAGATGAAACTTTGCAGAAAATTTTACCTTGGGGAAGAGTGCCCATATGGGCAAAATTGCAATTTCCTTCATGAACGGCCGGCTCCAAATCTTAGCTCTCTTGACGAAGGTCCAAGGTTTAGGACTGATATGCCAATGCAGAGGGAGAGTTCTGTAATTAGCATCTGCACTAGAGGATCTGCAATTGGGATTGCAAGTGATTATGATCGGCCAGAGATAACCAAGCCTATAAATCCAAACTTTGACGCTATGAGAGCCAAGGCGGTGTATTGGAAAACAAAGCTATGTAGCAAATGGGAGATCACGGGTCAATGCCCCTTTGGAGAAAGATGCCACTTTGCTCATGGCCAGTCTGGTATGGCAGTGGCTAACTATTCATTTCGTATTCAATTGGTCTTGTTTCACTTTATACTTCACTTTCAGTTGACTATAATATTCTGGTGTAGTCTAATGTTCTTTTCTTGCACTTAGTAAATGGATGGACTACATACATGCATATGTTTTGACTCCATAGAAGCAAGAAAGGCCGGAAAAGAATATTACTTGGTGGAGTTTTTGAAGAGCTGATTATTTGATTACTTCTAAATTCGCTTTTCCCTTGTACTGCTTGTGCATCAGCAAGGTTTATCTTATGATTGGATAGTCTAGTTCGTCTGATAGAAATATACTTTAATATTCTAATTTGTTTTGAGCAATCATATTAGCTGAGCAATTTCTAATAACTAGCTCCAGTAGCCTTTGGGAAAATCATGGGAAGCAACTGCCCTATCTACAAGTAATTATAGAGTGCTTACTCTTTTCATGACTTGCCACAGAAGTTTGCTTCAGTCCCAACTGGCAGGAGAAAAGTTCAATGATATCGACAAGCAGTTTCACGAAAAAAATACTATGTATCTTAATATCAATTGAGAGGATGGCTATTCATTGAAAGAACCATAATCTTGACCATATCTGTATTTTTCTGTTCATATTGAAGTTATTTTGTTGAATTGCTGACTGCTACTTGCAGGCACCATCTCTCTGGGCAAGGTTTTTAATGGCCAAGGTTGCCAAAGCCTTTTGTAGAATTTTATTTTCCCTTTTTATACAGGATAGTCATCTGGAATTCTCTCTTGATAGGTTCAACTTGTCTATTGAAAATTATTTTGGAGTTACTTTTTTGTAAAGCTTAATAAATAAGTTTGTCAACCAGATCCTTTCTTCTTAAATTTGCATCAGCGTAGGACTAAGCAGTGAAGGACTTCTATTCCCTGTTGCTGTTTATTTGCGGTTTCTCATTTTATCTATGAAGTCTGGATGGTGTCCTAATTTTTTTCTCTCTCTCTGGGCAGAGTTAAATGTGCCAAGTGCCCAAGTTGATACTGAATTTAGGGTCAATTCTAGTCCCATCGAAACAAAACCTGTTGCAGTTCCAGTATTGGATTTATCCCTGACTAACGTAGAGGTTGGTGCACTGGTAAAAGATGCAAGGGAGGACAAGAGCTTCTCAAGGTGGAAACCTAAGAAGAAGATCAATAAAATCTATGGTGATTGGATTGATGATCTTACACCCCGTCAAGGCTCTCCGAATGAAGTTGACGAGTGGTAAATCTTAGGAGTTCTAACAGTCAAAATTGAAGTTTTGAACATCAATAACTTCAAATTGAAGTACTGAAGTTCAATTCTTGTTTTTAGTCTTAATGTCTTCTCGGTCACCCAAAATGGTGGAACGACTGAAGTATACCATTTTCTTTTCTTTTTATACCTTCACCCTATTGAATTTTGACAATTGTTGATGATGCCTATTGGCACTATAGCATGCTCATTACCAAACAGATCAATTTTGTAATCTAGAATCGAGTTTCTATTGTAACTAGCAAAATAAAGTAATCTTTTTTATTCCTGTTACAAGTTCAGCTCTGTCATTTATTTCATCCCTTTTTGGTTTTGTAATCTAGACTAGAATTGAAACAAGATAAACTTTTTTGTGCTTGTAATCTAGAATGAGTTGCTAATATATGTCTCAAAATAAAGAGAAGGACAAAGCTCTATTGAGTAGGCAGTCAACAATTGTGCCACGCATGTGGAGTTTCCTTGCTGGTTGACAGAGTGCTCTTCCCTGCTCTTCCTTCCTTGCAAATGTTTTACCCTTAATATTTATTGTTAGCCAGGATATAGCTTAGATGATTCTGTGAGGAGAGAGATCCTACCTGCAAAAGCTGACTGATAACACCCCTTTCCTTTTGTTTTTGTTTCTTCCTTTTTCCTTTTTTTTTTTGTTTTTTCAACCCTTTAAAATAGATAGAATACGATGGCTAAGTATGATCTATATAGTCGATCTCACAGGATAAAATTTTAGTTGTTGTTGTTGTGTCTCAATCCATTAAGAATGAATCCCACATAGTGGGCAAAATACTTGTGTATGATGATCTGCAGGTATCAGCTTTCAGTTTTGTATAAAAGTTTTTGGTTTCCAGAACAGCCAAAACTCTATTAGTCCTATAGGATGCATGCATTTTGTCATTAGATGGTTATATCTTTTGCATTCATTGGATCAATGTATATGTATGTATGCTTTTGTTGTAGCATACTTCTCCTTTTATGGTTTTGTTGACCTTAACAGTATGTTAAAACAAGATCTCTGAGATTTTAGGGGGTGAGTTATAGTTGGTGAAATTTTAATCAAGTGCTTCCCTAGCACTCTAATTTTGCCAACATTAACATTGCAGAATTAATATTCATGTTCTGTACCATCACTAATCCAGTTTACTCCATGTATTAAATTCACTCAAGCACAAAGTGGAGAAATAGACTATATTGAATATGATAGTTGGTAAAACATCAAAATGGAGTTTAGTACGGTGACTCACAATTATTCACGTAATCGTAAAATACCATTGAAATTTAAGCAAAAATTTTATAAAATAACCATTACATTGGTAATGCTTTACAATTCAGAGTGTTGAACGACTAAATATAAATATAAAAAACGGTTCAGAGTGTTGAACGACTAAATATGAATCTAAAGAACGGTTTAGAGTGTTGGACAACTATATAAATATCAACAAAAAAATAAAGATGTTTTAGGTTCGTACCGCTGGAGGACTAAATATGAATATGACCAATGGTTTAGAATGTTGAAACACTAAAAAATGAGGGTAATAAAAATGAGAATGTTGAGATGAATAGGTGTACATACTAGATTAGATAGTATAAGAGATGGGTGCTAATATGAGAAAGAAAGTAGGAGTAATTACAATAAATGAGAAAAATGAGATAAACATGTTTAAAATAGTTTCAACATATGTACTCAATAGATGACTTAGTGATTATTAATCAATCAATACTCATAAATTATTTTTAATATTTAAATATAAATAAGAAAATGAGTTTATATGAAATACGGTGGAAAAATTTGATCCATATAATCAACCTCAATGACGTAAAATGACTTCCAATTCCTGGCAAGGGGACGAATCAAGAGATTTTTGAATCTTATTGTTGTTGTTGTAATATTATTCATTGTATTGGCAAATGTCTCTTTAGTTTGAATGAAAATTTGGTTGATTATGAAAAACAAAAGTTGTTTTTTTTCACGTGAGAATGAAACTAATGTAGACATGTTTAATTGATCCATTACAACATGCAATAGAGACAAAAGCTGTCAATTGTGCTCTTAATCACACCTTTTTACTTTAGGGTCTAAAATTTACTACACTTGAGGGACTATTTTGGTAATAAATGCAAACATTCAGGGACCAAAATATAAATACTCCCAAAATATTCATATATTTATTATAATTGTATTTTAGTACAAGCTCCAAAAAACTCGGCCGTTTCTGTCTCACCAATGGCGGGTCTCTATACCTCTCTCAGACCCCAACCGCCGTCCTCCGCCTCTTCCAGCGCCTCCCACAGCTCCTTCATTTCGAAGCTACTCCTTCTTCTAACCGTCTTACCCCTCACACTCGCCCTTTTCGCCTTTATCCTTCAATGGCGCGGTGGTGGAGTGGACGATCCCATCTCACGGTGGTCGCCGGAAGAATCCCATAAGTTTCCCGGCATGGACAGTTCGCCGTTGGCCACTGTGGGGGGACATTCTTCTCCGTCGTCAGATTGTTCCTCACTATTGGGGCAGAAGACGGCGTCTTTTCCTTATTATAGGGACTGGAAGTTGAAATTTGAAGCAGATCTTAAGCCTAAGGTTGAACTCTTTTTTCTTTGTTTTTTTGATTTTTTTGGGTGTGATCTGTTAATGAGGTTTGTTGATCTTCGCTTATTTGAGATGGGTTTTGTTTATTTTTGTGATATGTGATTGTTTTGATACTGGAAAATGTGTTCTTGTTTGATTACTGCTGGGTGATCTGAAGGTATTTTTTGATGTCGTATCGATTAACTTTGAGCTAAAAATGGGGAAAAAGGATGAGAAGGATCAGTTAAGTAATTATTGAAGATATTTATTGTTTTCTTGAATAATCAAATTGTAGTTTCTTGTTCTTTGAATTTTAGTAACTGAATGTTGATAGTTGGTAGACTGCATTTCCGTAGAGTAGGGATTTAATGAGCAAAAGCTATGTGGACTGACAGTCTGACAAGATCAAGAATTTTTTTTTTAAGCAAAGATCTAATTTTTTCCTTCCACTGAAATTCCATCATCTTGTAGCTTGCAATTCTCCTCACGGGTTAAGGGGATGGTGTATATCTTTTTTCTTGTCCCCGTTTTTGTTTCAGACTTGGGGTGTTAAAGGCATAGGGCTAGGATATATAAATGATCTTTAATTGTTTAACTCACAGGTAGATTTATTAGTTTTGCATCTTGCTATGTAACATTTTCTTTTGTTCTTATTTCACAACAACTACTGAACCTTTATCACCACTTTGTGGGGTCGGCTTTCTTTTGTTCTTATTTAAATCTTGCAAAATCCTAATAATAGAGTTTATGCCAATTACATGATTTTAGGATTTTATAGAGTTGAACTTATTTTAGCCAGTGTAAGATTGGAAATACAATTGATTGAACAGAGAGACAGTATACTATAAGAAGCCTTTCTTGGTTTTCTCCTTGTAATACTATAGCTTTCTGCTTTTGGGCTGATAATTATTTGTCTTGAATTTTTTGCATTCTTTTGTTTCAAAGGACCTCTATTAGTCATACTTATCATAGTTGTTTGAAATTTTAACTTGCTTTTTGTTGCAATGTGCAGATATGTGTTACGACCAGTACTTCTGCTGGCTTAGAGCAGATTCTGCCTTGGATGTTCTATCATAAAGTCATAGGCGTCACAACCTTTTTTTTGTTTGTGGAGGGTAAAGCTGCATCTCCTGTTGTATCTAAAGTCCTCGAATCCATTCCTGTGAGTTGCTTCTTTTGTATATTTGACTAATTCTTTTCTTCTTTAGCTGGTAGCAAGGCGTCTTTGCTATGCAGTTGCCTTTTCATTTCGGCGAGACTGTAGCCTCGCTGCATAACATGGAAAGATAATTATTGTAAAAGAAAGGATGAAACGAAGAATGTAACAAAGAGAGAGATAAATGAAATTGGGTTTGATGAATTGTATTGCTCGTGTAAGTTTTGCTCTATTTTACTTGTCTTTTTGAAGCAGAATCATGCTAGAGTGGCCATTATCTTTGTGACAATTGGAATTTTTTGGGGGGAACATTTCGGTTAGTTTGTTCTTTCTTAGTGAAGTCCACTTGTTTAAAATTTGTTGGAACAATACCTGTATATGGCTCCATTGCTTCTTGTTTGATCTATACAACTGCTTTAGGGATATGATCAGTAATCTTTTTCCTGGACGAAATTTTCGTATCACTTGAAATGCTTTGTAAAGTTCATTCTGGGGTTGGTGGTTGATATGTACCAACTTCGTCTAACTTATTTCTTTTCTTTTTGTTCATTTTGTAATTTCCCAGCAGCCACATTCTCTTGTTATCCCCCACATAGTGGGATAAAGGCTTAGTTGTTGTTCAGGATAACGGTCCTATCAATTTGATATAATGTGATATTTGCATCCTTTGTCTTTTGAAGTTTGATTAAAATGTGGGGTTTTGTTCCTGTTCTGAGATAGCAAATTGTGGCTTTTTATCTTATACAGGGAGTAAAAGTAATTTACAGAACCAGAGATCTTGAAGAGAAACAAGCTAAGAGGTTAGTTGCATCTTTCACCTTATTACAAGGGCTGGACATGTTGGATTGGAGGCTTAATTTGCATTTGGCTGAAGTTTTCTGACTTCAGTGATCTTCTGATAATATTTCCTACATCTAAATTTCACTCCTCCTTTTTGGCAGTCAGATAGCTGTCTTTAAGAAAAAAAAAAAAAACAGAAAGAAAGAAAGAGTATTTTTGAAATTGTGATCAATAACATGAGAGACAATGAACTCTGGAGCTTTCTCAGAATTCATGAGCCGTTTAATGTTTTATTTACCTGTGTTTTACTTATTTATTTTTCTTTTCAGCCGTATCTGGAATGAAACGTGGCTGTCAAGTTTCTTTTACAAGCCATGCAATTATGAGCTTTTTGTGAAGCAATCCCTTAATATGGAAATGGCAATTGTCATGGCCAGGGTATGTATACTTGCGCATATCTTGATGTGGCTTCATATAACTTTCAAGGGCATAATTATGCTGAATATCTTAGGTTTGCTGATGTTGCACTTCTTTTCTCAATATTCACAAGGATACTTTATTACCTGATGGATTTCATCAATTTACGTGTAATTTCTAAAATTTTTATGCTAATGCTTGGCTTGCATTTTGTTTCAAAGTCTCCATTTACATTCCAGGAGGCAAATGATAAATAGGAGAAATAAAATGTTCTGCTGAACCACATGGAGTTCATAGAAGGATTTGAAAAACCACAACAGTTTTGCCAACTTTTGGAAGATGCATATGAATTGAGAATTTGAGGTCACCTTGAATTTATATAATCTTTTACATGTACCGGTGTGAATACAAATATAAAGTAGGTTCTCTACAATAAATTTATATGTATGCTGAAGAGTGAATGGGGAATATAATGGGATGATTTCTTTATTTATTTTTTTTATTTCTTAAAATGTTTTTAGGTTTTCCTTGAATCATTACATGTGTGAAAACATAAATGCAGGTTTTCTTTGACTCATAATGCATTTCAAAAGATAAACATAAGTTTCAGTATCGTAGATTATCTCAAGGAACAATACTTCTGTCTTTCAAATTTTGGAGTCAAGCATGATAGACTCAAATCCCTGGTAGCTGCATAGGTGCAAAGCACTTGGTTTTGATATTGTGGATTATCTGGTCAATTTTAATAGGATGCTGGCATGGATTGGATAATTCATCTGGACACTGATGAATTACTGCATCCAGCTGGTGGTCGGGAGTACTCTTTGAGGCAACTGCTACTTGATGTTCCTGGGAATGTTGACATGGTGATATTTCCAAACTATGTAAGTTATGAAAATCATGGTGTTTGAAAACTTTCTTGTTTACTCCTTCGTTATGCCATTCTATGTAGCCTCACAAGTTACTCATCCCAACAATTAATTTCTTACACTAAATCATAGGGCTGGAATTAGCCGTTTAACTTTATCAACCTTGAAGTTGGATTTTTATTTTTCAGGAAAGCAGCGTGGAAAGAGATGATATCAAGGAACCTTTCACTGAGGTAATGCTTGCTGTTATTATTTTTTCCCCTAAAGAAGATATCTTAAGCTGATACCCATATTATTGTGAACCTGGGAACTCATATCATGCATATTCGAACTTATCTGAAAATTAACCACACTTTTAGAAGATGTGTCTTGTCTATTTTGTTATACAAATTGATTCTAGTTTTTTAAGCTAAAAGCAATCTTTAGAAGCAATCTTTTGGTGTTCTCATTTGCTTTAGAAATGTGCTTTTAGCTTGTGTTGTTTAATCCGAGAAAAAGAGTTGATACCAAATTTCTTACACAGAGCTGCTGCAGTATGACTAAAATTTTCTAAACCTTTTTCAGAAATGCCATTTCAATCTTGATAACTGCTTTCCCTCCCCCTCCTTTAAAGTCACTTAAAGAAATTTGAAAGAAATGAGAATAACCCATATAGCTGATTGATATTACGGTCTGCCTAAAAGCAATATTCTGTATTCAATCCTCTAATGGATTGATGGGGCATTCCAGCTGCTTAGGTTTTGTACAATTTTATTGCCTCTTTTAACTAAATATGCCACTCTTCTTTAGCAGCCATTTCTGCTGAGGAAGTAAGTTAATGATTGTTCGCTACAAAATGCCTTCTTGATGTGACCTTACTTGCTTGAACTCGATGCCTCTATGTGTCTCAGCTGATAATTTTTTCCCTTTCAAATGCTGTGAAATAGGTGTCAATGTTCAAGAAGAATTATGATCACTTAACTAAAGATACATATTTTGGCATGTATAAAGAGGCAACCCGTGGAAATCCAAATTATTTTTTGACTTATGGTAATGGGAAATCAGCTGCTCGAATTCAAGATCATCTTCGTCCCAATGGTGCACACAGATGGCACAACTATATGAAAACTCCCAAGTATGCTATTGACGTAATCTCACATGTGCACCTATTATTTTAGATTCCATCCCTGATGTCTAACTGACCTCTTTTAGTCAGCCAATTTTTATTTAGTTCTTTAATTACACTGTTTTGTAAAATAGCTGAGCAGTTTTCATTCAATTTAAAAATGACAAACTATGTGAATTTTTGACAGTGAGGTCAAACTAGAAGAAGCTGCTGTCCTGCATTACACGTATGCCAAGTTTTCAGACTTGACTTCTAGGCGAGATCGATGTGGTTGTAAGCCTACAAAGGAGGATGTTAAGCGATGCTTTATGTTGGAATTTGATAGATCTGTAAGATCAATTCTTGATAGTTTTATTTTGTAATCGCAAGATGCAGTTTATCTTATTACCTGAACAAATCATCTTGAAAGCATTACCAAGGTTTTTCTTTTCTGTGAAATAATACAAGAAGTTTTATGAATGGGTGGTAAAAGAATAAAGAAGTTAAATAATCCTCAAGGAAAATTTTTAACATCTTTAGAAAGTTCCATATTGCATTTTTTCAAGGACATAGCTAGTGATAGTGGTCTGTTTTTTCACGTAGTAAGTCATGCTATTTATGATATTTATTATAAAAGAGCTACGTATAGAAGTTACCATTGTGGGAGATTGGGAAACATGTGGAAAGTTGTAGATTAAAACTATTTACAAAGCTTTGCAGCATATAAGTTTTGTAATATGAAATTTTGTTCGTTCGTTTTCAATTTGTCATAGACTGGAAATTAGGTCTTTATGCTTTATAAAAAATTAGTACTTTCAAATAGTTGGTAGGAAACTGGATATTTTATTGGATGATGTGCTCACTACTTTCTTCTTCAAATTAATCAGCTTCGCACTTGAGCACATCTTGTATATGCAGTTTAATTTTGATATTTAATTTCCTCATTGCAGAATTTTCTTAATAGGAAGATTGAAAATTTTCTTTTGTTTTCCATGTATTACTCATTCTATTAGTGTCCTTTTTTTCTTTGAATATCTTTGTTCTTTAAATACGAGCACTTAGTTCTCTCCTTGGCATCTTTCTTAATGAAATAGTGCTTATTGAGCTTAGTTGTCTTGATTAATTTCTAACCTAATCTTTATTATGCATCTTATTGACTTGGAAAACAGGCATCTTGTTACTAATATGGAGACTCCCAATTAGAAATCCATAGTGTTGTGTTGTCCAAGCTAATGGCATTCTTGATCTTGACAGTTGCAAATTTTGAACAGTTTGATTATAAGATCCATAAATTCCAGATGCGCATGTACTTCTTTGCCTTGATTATTGTCGTAACAGAAATTGTTACTATAGCTTAGGATTTAAAAATTCAAGACACTTGGAGGTGAGTTTTCTGTAATGTGTTGTCATAGTGGTGTTGGACTCTATAAATCGTCGATATATCCTGTAAATTTGTGAACTAGTTGAATATTATCTTTCCTTGAAAGAACATTTAAGATATATACTGTCAGAAGTAAAACATCCATACGCATGAATAAGAACAATTCTTTTTTGCTGGATGGGACTGCTATTAACAGTTAGATTGTATAGCAATTCTTCTGCATATGCATGAATTCCAGGAAAAAGGCCGCGATGGTCTTATAACTAACAACAATTCTTAGCATGATTGGTCAATTGACTGAAAAGGTGATGGTCATAGCAAGACTGGTGGTATATTGCTGAATATTTGCTTCAGATGTCCATTAGTCATATGTATAAAGGTTTTGCCTGTGTGAACATATTGGAGGAAGTGTTGTAACTAGTTAAATCAATATGGCACGTTGTCAATATATGGCTTTGTTAGAATTTTGAGTCATCGCAAAGTACATTAAATTTGGAAAGACACTACCATTGTTCTTTGAATTCTGTCTTGTTCACTAGTTTGGGTTGGGTAACAAGGATGATGTTAGAATCTGAACTGGAATAATTTGAGGTCTTTTGTTTGTTTAAAAATATTGATATGGTTGGTGAGCTAAGATATGTCTTGTTACCTTGCAGGCATTCATCATTGCTTCTACGGCAACAGAAGAAGAGATGCTGAACTGGTAAATTTGAACTGTGAATCCCATACATACTGTTACGAGGAAGATAACTCTCATTTTTTAGTGTGCATCTCTTTTTGCAATTTTCTTGGAAAGTTATTGGTTTCTTAATTTGCATAATGGTCATTGAGTTTGGAGATTTGGTCTTTCTGCTCTGTCAGGTACCATGAACACGTTGTTTGGACTGACAGAACCCTGAATTTGAAACTATTGAGGAAGGGCATTTTGACACGCATTTATGCTCCTATGGTAAGCATGTTTTTCAATTTTAGTAACACTCAACGTTGATCAACAGTAAATGTTGAATGAAAAACAATGAAGGTATTAGACTTTTCCTTCAACCTTTCAAGTCTAAAGCTCAAAACTTGTCCCTAAGGTTGTCCTCCTCAAATGGCTAACTGAAAGTTCTTACTAGCATCCTTTTAGAAAAGAAAGGAAGTATATTGCTGTCCACATGCTTGGTGTCCCGACTCCTGTTTTGTAGTAATTTATTCTTCCTCACAAAGTTGGTTTGAAAGGAGAAACTTAACTGCTGTTTAGAGTACTGAAATAATCTTATTTTCAAGGTGCTGATAATTGCTTTGAGCATTTAACATGGTAAATCTACTTGATTTCGCGGCTTCAAAAGTAGTGTTATCTTAATCTGTTTGTTACAGGTCATTATTCAAGGTTTAAGGGAGGCAGGTGTGTTTGGCTCTGTCATAGCATCTGCCCAAGCATCTCTATCGAAGGACAAATTCCTAGCATCTATTGAGAGGAGCAATTCAACTAAGGCTGTTTCCTCCCAATCACTTCCTTCAAGAAAGATTGGTAGAAACCAAGAGTCACAGGCAACAGCTAGAAGAATTTTCGATGCCATTACCTATCATGAAGCAGCTGTACCACCATTATCGCCCCCTGTTATGGATAATGACCTGATGATCGAAGCATGAGAGTTCTCCCTGCTTTAAGTGCTGCTGCTTTTTATTTTTCCATGAACATGTTGGGCTGAAGGTTGCCTTCTCAGTTTGACAAAGTAGGAAAGATTTCAGCAAAAAGCATATTTACAGTCGGGGTTTCTTCTTGGTTCGGTTTTCACTTTTTCCCGATCATTACCCAAGCGGAATGTATATTATGGATACCCGGAGAGAGAGTGCGAGAGATCAAGAGCAAGAATTGAAGGGAAGTGGGGCAAGAGTAGGTTGTCTTACCTGCCCTTTTTGGGGTTTACAACTCTCATTGCTGTAACATTGTTATCATTGTTGTACAGATTTATAGGGATTGACCAGCAGGATTATTTTAACTTCTTGTATTCTAGAGGATGTGATGTGTATAGTGCCAATGAAACTCTATTCTTTAAGTTGGCTTTGTTACATTTGAACCTTTTGTTGGCACAGCATAAGTGAGATTACTGGCAGATTGATTACAAAATTTTGATTTTGCACAAGTTTCTTATGCAACAAGCACACACGGTATTGTATCAAAACTTCAAATTCATTTGAAAAAGTAGCTAAATCAGCAAAAAGATAAAAACTCTTGTGAAACTGGTTCATATATGAGATTGTTTTATATTTGAATTGGGCAATTAATGGCCGTTAAATTTGTAATTTTATTCTCATGTGGATGTGTTTTATATTTAAAATGGGCAATTAATGGCTGTTGAAATCGTAATTTTTATCTCCTGTCGCTTTTATTGTGCGTTGAAATCGTGATTAACTTCCTATTCATAAGATAATGTTCCCAAGTTTTCAACATATTTCACCCTTCTTGAATGTTTAGGGTAAAATCAAAGAAACAAGCTTAAAACCAGCAATAAAAGATAACAAACTCTCAATTATATTGTAGTAAAAAAATTACATAAGGCATAAAATTCAACAGAATACAAAAGAACAGAATGGTTAAATATAAACAAAGTAATTGAAATTAGTCATAATCTTCGCAAGACAGCATTTGTGAGGGTAGACATGCCAGAAGAGAAACAAACAAGAACAACTAAACTCTATTCATTCAGGGCATCTTCATTAAGCTTCATCAGTAGACTCTGCACTAGTAGTCAACTCGGAGAATCGGAATTCACTGCCACCGAATCCTCTAGACTGCTGCAACGTCTGAGAAAATCCCTCATATTTAGCTATGTCAGCATCACTGACACTCCGACGAGCATACTTCATTGATTCCTCAAAGTGAGCAGCTTTGATTTCAGTAACTTGATCATGATCATCCACAACATTATCCTCCTCCATGGACTCGGGATTCTGATATAGTTTCCTCCTCTTTCTCTCAATATCTTTCTCAATATCCTCCCTGATAGCATATTTGCATGCCCGTTGGCATATCTCTGTAATGTCAGCTCCACTAAAGCCTTCGGTAAACTTGGCTAGTGCTCTCAAGTCCACATGTCTAGAAACAGGAGACTTCCTGAGGCATGACTTGAAAATCTGATACCTTGACTCTTCATCAGGAAGAGGGATATAAATCAATTGATCAAGGCGGCCAGGCCTTAGTAGTGCAGGATCAATTATGTCAGGCCTGTTGGTGGCACCAATGAGAAAAACCGTTTTCTTCGAATTCATTCCGTCCATTTCAGTTAGAAGTTGATTCAATACCCTATCAGCAGAACCTCCACTACTTCCTCTCTGAGTAGCAATTGAATCCAATTCATCAAAGAAAAGGACACAAGGAGCTGATTGGCGAGCCTTGTCAAATAGTTCTCTCACATTGGCCTCACTCTCTCCAAACCACATTGTGAGCAATTCAGGACCCTTGACACTGATGAAGTTAGCTTGACCCTTATTTGCAATAGCCTTGGCCAGCAAAGTTTTCCCACAACCAGGTGGACCATAGAAAAGAACTCCCTTGGAAGGGGACATTCCGAATTTCTCAAACATTTCAGGATGCTCAACAGGATACTGAACAGTCTCTTGAAGCTCTTTCTTGACATTCTCAAGGCCTCCAATATCCTCCCAGCTGACATTAGGAACTTCAACCACAGTTTCACGAAGAGCAGAGGTATTTGTTGTCGCAAGTGCTATCTTCAAGTGCTCGTTCGTGACAGCCATGGAGTTGAGTATCTCTACATCAATTGAATCATCCTCCAGGTCTATCACATCCATCTTCTCTCTAATGCACTGGAGTGCAGCCTCAGTACACAATGCTGCTAAATCAGCACCAACATAAGCATGAGTATCCTTCGAAATTCTCTCCAGTTCAACATCTTCAGCGAGCTTCATGTTCTTCATATGGATACGAAGAATCTCAAGACGCCCTACTTCATCAGGAACACCAATATCTATTTCCCTATCAAATCTTCCAAACCTTCTTAATGCTGGATCAATGCTATTGGGACGGTTTGTTGCTCCCATAACAACAATATGGGTGCGGCACTTGAGTTCATCCATAAGTGTTAAGAGCTGAGATACTATCCTTCTCTCAACTTCTCCATTTGTCGTCTCTCTTTTAGGAGCAATGGAATCAATCTCATCAATAAAGATGATAGCTGGTGCATTCTTCTTTGCTTTTTTAAACGCTTTCCTCAGATTGCTTTCACTTTCTCCAGCCATTTTCGACATGATTTCCGGTCCATTGATAACCAAGAAAAAAGCTCCAGTTTCATTAGCCACAGCTCTAGCAATCAAAGTTTTTCCAGTTCCAGGAGGACCAAAAAGCAGAATTCCCTTTGGAGGCTTGATTCCAATTGTCTTAAACAACTCAGGATGTCTCAAAGGCAACTCCACAAGCTCACGAATCTGAGCCATTTGTTTACGAACTCCTCCCACAACATCATAGCCAATTTCATCCAATCTCTGTTCATCCTTCCTACACACAGGCTCTCCCTCCCAGAATATCTCAGTATCAGGGCAAACAAGAGCGAAATCCTCAGGAGGGTCAATTTCCATAACTTTAAACTCCACACTTCTCATACTTCCTCTTACCATAAAAAGGTCGCCCTTCCTAACCGGACGGTGCACTCCTGACTCAGAAAAATAAGGCTTTAAATAAACATCAAAAAGGTTTCCAGTAATCCCTTCAACAGTGTCATCTATAGGAAGTACATGAACGCGTTTCGCATACTGAATCTCATTGCATTCATGTACAGAAACAACATCTCCAAGACGAACTCTGAGGTTTGACCTCACAACCTTATTCATCATAATCTTAGTCGTCATGGGTGCATGATCACAGTTAATATTATTATTGTCATGATCAGCAAGAACATCTGCAATGCAGATTGTGTCTCTTCTTTTCTTTCCTTTAATCATTATGGTATCACCACGGAAAATCTGAAGCTTTTCCATGGTGTCCCAGTGTAGATAAACGACTGAATTATCATCATCTTTGCCTTCGTCCACAATAAGCCGATTAGGCGACTTCTTCAGGACGAATTAATTAAAAGTTTGCAAACTAAATTGTATTGAATTATATTGAGAACAAGAAAAACAAGAAAGAGAGATTTTGGGTTTGCTCGAATTTTAGCAGTGGCGATGTGAGGATCAGTGGAGCGTATTATATAGTAGAGTGGGCGGGAGTTGTTCTTGTTCATAGTTGGAAGAGGATTTGCATAAAGTTTCCTTTATTGGTTAACGTTTCCTTTTTTGCTTTGTATTTTGAAGTTTCCTAAAAAGATTTGAATAGATTTTTAGAATTTTACACAATTTCTAAATAGGGTAATTTATTAATTTACATGTTTTTCATTAAATTGTGAATAAAAAAAATAGACCGTTAAAAGTATTTCCTATATAATTTTTTAAAAATTACATTTTTCTCTTGGAGATTCAAGGCAAACCACAACAATTGAGATTGACTAAAAAATTATAGTATTTTTTTTTTTGTTATATTCGATTAGTTTACATTTTATTCATTGGCCATACTCGATTAGCTTAAAACAAAAATTCTCCAATATAGATTGTAACTAGGTGGCGTATCACCGCACAGTGTGCGGTGGAAATGTGCCCACTATAATTTTTCTTTATTGAAATTATTTTTAGATTAGCAAAATTAAATTCTTTTTAAAAATTTGTAGTTTCAGGTAACAATTTAAAAGCAGATGACTTTTTACCGAAAATCAAATTTTAAATAGCAAAAGTTTGACTACATTTCTTTCAAATCTAGGTTTTAGTTATCCAACATTTTTTTTGACAAAAACATTATTGAACTTTCTTCCATTTGAGCCAAAAAAATACAAAAAAATTATTGAACTTTCTTCCATTTGAGCCAAAAAAATACAATTTTAAAGAAAATTTGTCTAATTATTGTATCAAAACTTTCACTTTCACTCTCTCCTCCATTTTCTTTCCTATAATTTTTTCCCTCTCCCTTATTCCATTAATTAGTTTTCGTTGCTCCCTTCTCTATCTACTTCCTTAATCAATCCCTCAACCTTGCAAGAATCTTAAATTCACAAAAACAATTTACCACAATCCAAGGAGAAAATGAACAGCAACACTATCAAATTTCAAAGTCAAGAGATAAGTTGGTATGGTACACGGAAATATTTGTTTCTTCATATTTAAAGAAATAGTTGATGATAAGTACTCCAAACATTGTTTTTTAACCATTATTCAAAGTATATATTATTGTCATTCCACATTTCAAAAGCTCCCATTACTGCTTTGTTTTTGTTCTCTTCGTTGGCTTTCTTCCACTTTCAGCAATCTCATCTCCAATTGCTTTCTTTTGTTCTTCAGATTGTGTGTCTTGGTAATGAGTTTGCATTTCACTATCATTTCTGTTAATGTCATTCTCCATCTTTTCAAATCCATCTCCTCCTTTTTCTGTTGATGGTTTTTTTATGTTTAATAAACACTAAGTTTTAAAATATTTATAATCAAGGAATAAAACTAATACTTGTCCTACCTTCATTAACCAAGTTGTGAATCACTTTTTTCTCCACAAGCGTATTCTCCATTTGCTCTTTGTCTTTTGATACTTCTATTGCGTTGACTATTATGTATCGCTGAGGATCACTTTTTTTTTTCTCAATTTTCATTGCTTTATCTGAACAAAGAACATTTTTGATTCAAGGTTCTTATGCACGAATCTAGAGCTGGAGTTGTGTTCTGTGACATAAAGATAGGGAAATGATTGAACAGTTCTAAAACAACGTATTCTTTTTCTTTCTTCCCCAATTAAAATTTTATATAATTAATGTATATATAGTACTATCTTACATTTGTTGTGTGCAAGCTAGCTTCAGTTGCTAAGAGTCCAAGGATTTGTTCAGCTTGTTCCTCAAAAATTGAGGCATTGATCGTTCCACTTTGATATGTTAATTCTAATTTCAATCGACACTTACATTTATATCTCTTGGTCAGAATTTTTTTTTTAAAAAAAGGATATGGCTTTAATTTTTCATATCCAAATATTGTTTTTGAACTAACCTTGGATGTGCTAGTTGCTTTTCCCCGCAAGAATTGCATTGGAATTCATATCCAAGAGATGCAGCCGTAGAACTGTAACACTTCGTGCAACTCATGTACCAATAAGTTTGCAGAATATTTTTGAAAGATAAGTTGACTTTCACCAATGCCACCTTAAAAATAAAGATTTTTATTGCAGTATATACATCATAAACATAATATTTTTAACTTTCATAATAATGTTCTGATTTTAAAAACACTTGACTTACCTTGTGCGTAGGTAAAAGATTAGCAACCGTTGTTAGATTTTTTTCTTCTTTTATCATAAGTCTAGGTGCATCCTTTAAATATGATTTATTCCGCACAAAGTCTGTCAATTCCTTCTCATTTTGTGTAATCCTATCCAAAATACCAACAATGTTATATTAATATATATATATATATATAATAATAACAATTAGTAATAATCTGTTTATCTTAGCGAATTTGTAGTGAGGACCAATTTTTAAGGCGCATTGCTTCTTCGTCTGGTGGATTAACATGTATTGCAGAGTCAAAATATGTCGACAGGTCCACACCTGTAAGTATTCGTACTAACATTAATAATTGAACTTTTCAATTTTTTAGCAGTGTTCTTTTATCAATAATTATTGATATCAAACCATTGTAATAAGTAATCTTCAGTCGGCTACCAATCAACACTGGAAAATTGCCTGACCTTGTTCAGTAATCAATTTATTCCACATTGAGAGCATGATAGGCGTCATCCTGAAATTAAATATTTGCATATCACATAATTGTAGAAATACAGTATGTATGACATTATTATGAGTGATAGTATGAGCACTCACTGTTCGTCAACCAACACAAATTTTTGAATATTGTTCTCTCTTTGTCAGAATCTTCTTCGGCAAAACATCAACAACCACAGCCAAAATATCTGTTGATATTCTCAAATTTACAATCATTTGGACAATCAATTTATATGTTAATTGTGTGAGGTATTCTTATTCAAATAAATTCTTACCAACTCTTTTTTGTCTTATCATCGATATATTGTGCAAGATTATCAAACTTTATGTAATTGCAATCCAATTGAACACTGCTTTGCTGATCAAGAATTTCTTCCACAACAGTAGCTGTGCTTATAACCCATTGCATTTTAAGACCTTCACATGCAAATCTTTCTGGTAGTGGTCTTATATCAGCATTTGAAACGCGATAGTTTTTATATTGCTGCAATTTTGTCGCCATGCGTTCGATATCGCGGTCAAAGATTATCCCTTCAACTTTTGCTCCCTATTTTAAAATTAAACACAATATTTCTTTTTAGACTTTCAGTAGTTTTAAATCAAATTGTAAATCATTTATTATATTGACAATTGAATATAACTTTCTAACATACCTTCAAATCAGAGAATGTTAGTTTCTGATATCTCGTTGCCATTTTAGGTGATTGCATTGCTTGCAATTTTTTGTCAACTGTTATGATTGCAACCCAAGGGTTCATTTGATTATTGATCTTATCAATCGGAATGCTGGTCATCATCCTGAATTATTAATTGAGAATGAATAAAAAATCATTATAATATTATGAAAAAAAATGCTATGATGAATAATTGCAATACACATAATCAAAGTTTGTCATTCCTTCAGAAATTATCTAATGCAATAAACATTCATGAAAATAAAAGAACACATCACTTACTGTCTTGTCTTCATTATTCTGTTTTGCAAATTCAAATACCTCATTGAATACCACGTTTCTTGTTCGGCAGTCATTTTTTTTTCATCTTTTGTAGGTGGCAGAATGAGGACTTTTACAGCTTTAGCAGTCTTTGCTCTTGAAAGAGCAACGTATAAGTGGCCATGAGAAAAAACTGGCTCACGAAGGTAAATGCCCACAAATTCTAGCGTTTGACCTTGTGCTTTATTTATTGTCATAGAAAAACATAGCTTCACTAGAAACTGTATTTGTTTAAAAGGGATTCCATGTTTTTCACTATCGCGCTATTTTGTAATGGAATTTTTGGCAAGAATACTGTCTTGCCAACGAATGGACCAGTAGCTATCTCAGCAGAAATAGTGTGCTCACCTAATTCTCGACAAGTTAATCTTGTGCCATTGCACAAACCTTCAACAGGATTTAAATTTATTAATAGCATTATTGGACAATTTTGTTTTAGCTGTAATTTATGTGGAGGGAGGCCTTTGGGATTCAAAGAATTCAGAAAATTTTCAAAATCACCTTGATATTTTTGATCAATGGTTCTATCTGTGCTAGTGTAAACATAAAGTTGACCAGGAAACTTGTGGATTATCAATTCATTGATGTCATTCACTGAACTGTTCTTTGGACAAAGGATGCAACGGTTGATCAATTGATATGGATTGTTGAAAAATATTTGTAAGTCTGTAAACACACATTGCAACAACCTGCTCATTCAAAGGAAGTTTAGTTGATTAAAATATAAACTAATATTATCATGTATTAGAACTCATATTCATGTATTATAACTAATACCAAACACATGTACTATTTGCTAACCTGTTCAATGATTCTTCTTCGCAATCATAAGGTATAACTATTTCATAAGGAAGTGTTATATTCTCATCTTCATCCATAGGCTAAGTCCCTTCTCCTATCCTCAACAAAAATTCTGAAAAGAGAGGATCCAATGCAGCCCTTATATTCTGTCTTAATAAAATCTTTTGCATTAAATGCCAGAGAGAAGAATTAACTATGCTAGATTTAACCTGCATTTCTCTTGTTCCTTTAGTAATGACGGGCAAAGTCTGCCGAAAATCTACACCAAACACTACCACTTTCGCTCCAAAAGGTTCTTCTATTTCAGTTAAATCTCTTAACATGAAATCCAAAGCTTCAATTACTTCTTTCTTTGCCATAGATGCTTCATCCTATAAAATTAACTTAGACTTGAGAATTAATTTTGCAACAGAGCTTTGCTTACTCAACTGACAAACTTTACAATCTCCACCATCGAGAGGAAGCTTGAATCTTGAGTGTGCAGTTCTTCCACTAGGCAAAATTGACGCCGCCACTCCAGATGTTGTAATTGCAATTGCAATATATCCTTTAGATATTAAGGTGGCTAGAATAGAGCGGTACAGATACGTTTTTCCCGTTCCTCCTGGGCCATCAACGAAGAAGCATTTGCTCTGATTTGACAAAGCTGCTTCTAATATTAGATTATAAGCTATCTTTTGATCTCCATTTAGATGAAAACGAAGTTCTAAGTCTTCAGGAGAAACTTTTATATTAATTTCACTATCAAATTCTCTTGTCAAATGCTCTTTACAGTAGTTCTCAAAAGATTCTGGGGCTAAACAATAGTCCTTTAGGTTTTTTCCCATTTGCTCCAATGTGTTGTTAATATTTTTTCGTATGAAAATTGCAACATTCTTCAAGCATCTCTTCAATGTAACTATCAGAGGTTAAAAGCCCTATTTTTAATGCTGCCTCTCAAAACGAAGACATCAAATTTCCGTCAATAGTGAGCAAATGACTATAAGAAGTTGGACCCTTCACGTGCAAAAGCAACAATCTAAGATAATACCGATCACCTTCAGAAGGATTCACTGTGGACATCCTACCCACAACTAATCCAGATTTTCTTTCAATCCACATTTTATCCATTTTGTTCCAAACAAAATATTGTGGGAATTCTTTGTACAAACATTTTAACTGCATAGCTCTTTCATTCGTATGATTCATCCTAAAAAATTCAGTTAGCATAGTCTTTGAGAACTTGTCAGATTTCACTATTGTTTGAAGGTTTGAGTTTTTGTTAAAACAAACTAACTGTGAATCTTGGAGATGAACTTGTAACGCATAGACTGCTGGTTGTATTTCACTTAATTTGAAACCAGAAATTCTCCACACTGCTTCAGGTGGTCCAATCCACCTCCCATCTTGAAACTCCTTAATTTCATCTATTTGTTGCATTTCATCTTTTGCAACAACATTGAAACTCACCAAATCATGTCCTTTGTAAATATATTTATAAATATATTTGACCAGTTTAATAGTTGCACATATTTCAACTTTCATATGGCAATCAAAGAGAGCTAATAAGTATGGATTATAAGGAACAACCCATCTATTGTCCAACTTTTGTTGTCGTATCATGACTTTTTTTCCATCGTCTCTTCTCCGATATTGAGGGTATCCATCATCAGCATGAGAAGTATAAGATGAAAATTCTTTAGGATATCTGTTTTTACAATTACCATTCCTCATGCAAGCATTTTGTCTATTTAAATATCTATAAGGACCATGCATCATATGCCTAATGACAACAGCGTACAAGTGTGGTTCAAATTCTGGATTAGGTATTTCGGCAGACACAATCCGATCATAAGCCTCAGGATTCAAAGGGCGAAATTCTATTTAAAATTAACAATATTTGTGCATGAGGCATACCTCTCTTTTGAAACTCTATACTGTACACAAAAGCAGCAACTTGGCCGAAAATTTTCTTTTTAACAATTTCAATTTTCAAGAGTTCAAACTTAGCTCTAAAAATCCTAGATAACAAATCTGGACGATCAAAAGCACTTTGCTTACTCTCCAAGTTTTCTTGAATTTCCTTCCAATTTGGATTGCAAGTCATAGTAAGAAAAATATCTGGTTTTCCATATTTTTGCACTAATGCCATTGCATCCAAATACCTTCGTCGCATATCTCTTGGCTCTCCTATAAAAGAAAAAGGCAAAAAAAATCTATGACCCTCTTTTTTACCTTCATTTTCACCCATAGAAACACTATCCATAATGCCCTGCAATATTTCAGACCTAATCTCATTCTGATTTTTTCTAATAAAATCAAGCCTTGATGTCTCTATTTTCACATACATATGAACCACAAACTGTTGTAAAAGTCTTCCCGAATGTAAAAGCATGGATTGATCATCCTTTCTCATTTGAAGCTTGTAACAATAGTATTCTCTTACTGAAACGTTATTTTTAGACTTCTTTCCTTTAACCGCAGTTAGAAAAATTTTAAAAATATAATTGTCAAAACTAAGTTTTCTCCTTTCAACATATTGAAAATTGTAAATTCCATTTCATAAGAATTAAAATGACTTTTTTTAATAATCAAATAAACATAGCTGACCTTGATGTTCTGTATCTATCAACTCGTCACAATCACGTGCAAATGATGGATCCATCACACCACTCTATTCAAAAATTTGAATTTTTCCTTTCTTATTTTTTCTATGATTTTTTTTAATTCCCAAATACCACTCCGACTCTTCACGTGGGAATAACAAAGGATATTGAAGACTGTCATAGCAAGCGTAGTAATGTTGAATCCTATGAGTTACATCTGAATGACTATAAACTTGGATATGAGCAGATTTACAAACATCATCAACCTCATCTTCTCGAAATATAGCTGCAACTTGTGACACAGATGGAAGATTGTATAATCGTTGATCTAATCCTGGATACCCATTCAAGACAATAGTCTGGTTCTCAACATTTGAAATATGTCTAAGATTCTTGAAAAACTTGGAATAGGGATTATCCCTAAGAACATTCACAAGTATGCTCAACGTGTCCTTCCGTAATCTATTTGAAGAATCAAACCTCTTTGTGATTTCTTCTTCTGTATCATAAAAATAAAATTGTACACCACTTAATTTTTTCTGATATGGTTTGAATCCATCTAAAAAGTGATATACCTGACCTTGCACACGAAAAGTGTAAATTCCGGATTTATTTTTTGTTAATTCCTTATCATAATTTGCTCCTAAAGATGTAAAAGCAAAGTTATTATTATAGAATCTCACATTTTTCCTAAACTGAATAGACTGATCATTTTCACCACTAAATAATGATTGAAGCTGGTAAGGCATGGTAGACATAACTAAAGAAACTTCTCCATCAGAACAGCAAAAACCAGGAGGCTCTAAATAAAATCTCTTTGCACCACAATGTTCGCAATCCCAAGCAAAAGGAATGACTAAACTCTGTGCAGGTATATTTTTCTTACTGGAAGCGTGATTTTCTGCATAGAATTACATATGATGTTTTAAGGTAATTTATAAGGAAGTAATTAATTATTTTGAAACCATTTTCTAAATTGATACCTTGATAACGTTTTGGATTTGACTGCAACACCAAATTGACTCCTAAATTATGTGTACTAAAATTCAATTCATTGACACCATCTCTAACTGCATAAAAAAAGTGTCAATTAACATATGCAGCAAGCAAAAAAATTGTTGCATTATGCTGCAAAAGAAATGAATAGCAAGATTTCTCACCCTGCATAGCAGGAGTAGAAGAATCAACAGCGTTCTTTGTATTTCTTCGTTTTGAGGAGCGACCCTTATTAAAATTTTCATTAACAACCATTTTTCTTTTTTGTACAGCTGCATTTCTATGACACAAAGTGTCCTTTTTCTCTTGTGGCATTTGTGCATAACGTTGACGCCGCAATGCATTTTTGTCCATCTATGATAACCACTTCAAAAAATTACATGCGAGAATAGCATTGACATTATCCAATTATATATCTTGGTTTGTTTTAAAATATTCTTTCACATGTATAATATTTTTTATTGTTTTCCAAGAAATGAGTTTGTTTGGATTTGTGAAATGTCAAAGTTAGTATTATATGCAATAGTAGCAATAGTAATTACATGATAGAATCATAAAAAGTATAGGATTATGAAAATATAATGTAGCTAACACAAATTTTTAGTCAGAAATAATAATATATATATAATGTTAAAAAAGAACATATAAATGATAACCTTGAGCTAATAATCTGTATACTGTTTTAGATTCATCAAAAAATAAAACCACATTCACAAAGAAAATCAAATGGCTAAAAAAGCCAAACAAAAAAAGAATTTTCAAGAATACTCACCTTTAAACAGAATAGCAACACAGAATACCCTTGTAAGTGAAAGAAGCCCAACAATAGTGAAAAACCTGGAAATGAGAAATTAACATAATTATATATTGAATATCAAAACCAGGGATCTCAAATCAAGACGGTCAAATATTTAAAAAAATAGACTAAAAATTTGGGTATAAGAATGGAAAGACAAATTCACGCTACAAATCTACCTCGAAATATTTTGAAATGATATGGGATTTGAGTTTGAAATTTCCAAGATAATCTTTTTTTGTTAATTAACACATTATAGCAGTGGTTGGTCTGCTTTCTGCTGTGGAAGTAATCTTCATGTAAATTAACACGTTATTGCATAGGTGGTAGTGGGTTTTGGGTTCATAATTGCAAAAGTTTGAAATCATTGTTGTCTACAAGAGACATGCCAAAATATGAATAATATATCTTGGTTTGTTTTAAAATGTTCTTTTACATTTATAATATTTTTTATTGTATTCCAAGAATTGGGTTGTTTAGATTTGTGAAATGCCAAAGTAAGGATTTTATGCAATAATAGCAATGACATGATGGAATAATAAAAAGTTATAAACCTACCTCGAAATATTTTGAAATGATATGGAATTTGAGTTTGAAATTTCCAAGTTAACCTTTTTGTTAATTAACACATTATAGCAGTGGTTGGTCTGCTTACTACTGTGGAGGTAAGTAATATTCATGTAAATTAAAACATTATTGCAAAAGTTTTCTAAGTCTTATATTTTCTTATTCTTTGAAATTTCCAATGCTCTAAATGATTGCTTCTATTTTCAGAATCTTTGATTAAAGCTTGTGTATGAAAAAAATGGATTAAGATAATGTCCTAATAATAAACAAATACTTGCATTCTTTGTAGAGAAAAGTCTTCCTAATCATGTATGATAGTTAACAATAATGTGATCAATAAAAAAGTCGCATTATAAATTAAAATTAGTGCTTCTTGAATTTACTTTGTAATTTTTTGTAGGCAAAATTCCAATAAAACTCAAAATATTATTCTTTTTCTTAATTTTTTAATTAATGTTAATATCATACAGTTTGTTTTTAAACATTGTATATTAATTATTTCAAATGCATCTCCGAGTTTGGAATGATAAATTATGTGAGAAGGCTAGCCCCACTAGAATAAGTGGGAAGCAAAGTGCCAACTTGAGACATTTATATGTAATTATGTATGTATCTATTTGGTTTTGGGTTTTTTTTCTTCTAATTTTCATTACTAATAAGGTATCAAATATTAGTAATAAAAATTAAGAAGAAAAAAATGGATTAAGATAATGTCCACAAATCTCACACATGTTTTACAAGCTAAAAGCATGATTTTGACTAATATAATGTAAAAATGAAATAGACAAAATATCGAAGAAAAAGAATTAAGAAGAGAACTGACCTTTAAACAAAATTGCAACACGGAAAACCCTTGTACGTGAGAGAATCTCAAGAGCAAAGAAAAACCTTGAAATGAAAAAATTGCCATCATTAACCGACCAAAAAATCGAGTATATATCAAAATTGAAAGATAAATGATTTCACTGTCAGAACTAAATTCTTCAAAATTAACTTTTGCAAATACCTGAGACAGGGACATTAACGTTTGCCTCTAATGTTTTGTTAATTTAATTGATTACAAGTACAATGAAAGTTTTACAACTAAAGGTTAAATACAATATCCAAAATGTTTAGGTCATGGATTTTTACTACTGTATTGACTGGTTGCACGTTTGGTTGAACTTGACGTGATTTGTCAATAATAATTAATATTGCATTTGTCCAAATCAGGCAAAAATCTGAAAAGGGCCAATTGGATTTTGATCAAATTATGCATGGTAGTCATGGTAATTAATCTTGGTTAAATGATTTTACATAAACTTTGTTGGTATTTAGTTTGTAATATTAAATTCAAGTGTAGCTCTATTTCAAAGAGTTGCATCTCTTCAATTATGACATCCTTTTTGGAAAGATGCATCCCAAATTTGATGTTCTTATTGAAGAGTTACATCCCAATATTGTGGTACCTTTTTTGAAGAGTTGCACCACAAAGTTGAGGCACCTCTTTGAAGGGTTACATCCTAAATTCAAGAGCTCTATATTTATGTGTGTGTTCTTGGTCAAATGGGAAGATTATCTCACTAACTATTGCATTCATATTCTTGTAGAAATAATCCAAGAATTTGCTACTTGGTTATTTCTAAAAGTCTATTGTATCCTAGAAGTAAATTGCCATAAATCCGGTTAGCAAAATAGTGGAAGCAATTAACACTTTAAGGAAAGTGATATACACGCCTTAGACTTAATTATTGTTGTAATTCCCTTACAAGATAGTTTGTTCTTTTGCTCTAGTGTTGTACCTTGTTCATCACTCAAATTGCATTGATCCACACATTTACCCCAACAATCTTAAAGTGTTAATTGGTGATTCATGGAGTCTACTCAGAAATCTGCAGTTCGAGTCATGAGTCAAGACTTTGTCAAGTTAGACAAACTTGATGGCACGGGAACAAACTTCAACCGTTGGAAAGACAAACTTATGTTCTTTCTTACTGCCTTGAAAGTTGCTTATGTGTTGAATCCGAATCTTGAACCAGTTCCACCACCATCGGCGGAAGATTTCGAAGCCCTGAAAAGAATGTGGAACCAACGCGAAGAAGATGAAGTAGTATGTCGTGGTTATATACTCAACACACTCTCTGATTCCATCTATGATCTCTTCACAACAGTAAAAAATCCGAGAGAGATTTGGACAACTTTGGAGAAGGAATATGCCACTCAAAAGCAAGGGGCAGATAAGTTTTTAATTAAAAAGTATTTTGATTTCAAGTTAGAAAATAATTCTTCTCTTATGGATCAAATTCACAATTTGCAAATCATTGTTTCAAAACTTAAAGATTTTGGTGTTGAAATTTCTGATTCTATGCAAGTAGGAGCAATCATTGCCAAGTTGCCTTCTTCTTGGAATGACTATCAAAAGAAATTGCTTCATACTTTAGAAATTTTGACTGTCTCTAGTGTTATGAAACATTTAAGAATTGAAGAAGGTGCAAGGTTATTGCACAAATTGGAAATTGTGGAAAGTGATCCTAACGTTAATATGGTAGAAGAGAAAAAAAAGAATAATAAAATAAAGAAATTTGAAAACTCTCATTCTAGTGATAATATAAAGAAGAATAGAGTATGCTACAACTGTGGTAAAAAGGGGCATTACAAGGCTGAGTGTAAAGCCAAAAAGAAGCAAAAAGAAAGCGATGCTCCTAGTACTAACATGGTTGAAAGTGCAGAAATTGTGGCAATGGCTACACTTGGTGTGGCAACCGAAGTTCACATGACTACTCCTATTTATTCTAAAGATTGGTGTTATGACTCCGGTGCAGCCATACATGTGTGCAAAGACAAAGAGCAATTCAAGAATTATGAAGTTCTTGAAGGACATGAAGTAATTGTGGCAAATGGTGTGAAAGCCAAAGTCCATGGAAGGGGTGATGTGCATCTTTGCTTCACTTTCGGCAAGAAGTTAGTACTAGCTAATGTACTTCATGTTCCAAGTATGATCAAGAATCTTGTTTCTGCTGATGTACTCAACAAGAAAGGGTTGAAGGCTATTTTAGAGTCAAACAATGTAATATTGTCTAAGAATGGTGTTTTTGTAGGAAAGGCTTATGCTTGTAATGGTATGTTTAAGTTAAGCATCAATGAAATGAACAATGTTTCTGTTTATTTTCTTGAATCTTCTTTTGATTTATGGCATAGTAGATTAGGACATGTGAATCATAAAGTATTGAATTCTATGTCTAAAAATGGCCTAATTAACTATAGTGATCATAATGCAATCAAAAGGTGTGAAACATGCATACAAGCCAAAATAACTAAATTACCTTTTCCTAAAGTTGAAAGAACTACTCAAGTTCTTGAATTGATACATTCTGATGTATGTGAATTAAATGGTTTAGTAACAAGGGGTGGTAACAAGTACTTCATTACTTTTATAGATGATTTTTCAAGGTTTGTGTATGTTTACTTGATGAAATATAAGGATGAAACATTTAGCTTGTTTAAAACATACAAAACTCTTGTTGAAAACCAATTGAATAAAAGAATTAGTTTTGAGAAGTGATAGAGGTGGTGAGTATACCTCTAATCAATTCTCAAAATTTTGTGAGGAAAATGGCATTGTGAATCAAACTAGTGCGGCTTATACACCACAACAAAATGGTTTGGCTGAAAGGAAAAATAGAACTTTACATGATATGGTTAATGCCATGTTGTTAATTTTTGGTTTGCCAACTAATTTGTGGGGCGAGGCCTTGTTGACTTCATGTCATATTCACAATCGAGTTCCTTCTTCGAAAACTAAAGTATGTCCTTATGAGTTATGGAAAGGGCGGAAACCAAACTTATCTTATATGAAAGTTTGGGGTTGTGTGGCTTACTATAGAGTTCCTGATAATAAAAGGACAAAATTGGGACCTAAAGCACTTAAAAGTGTGCTAGTAGGCTATGTTGAAAATTCCAAAGCATATAGATTGCTTGACATTGATTCTAATGTAATAATAAAATCTAGAGATGTGGAATTCTTTGAGAATTAGTTTCTTAAAGATTCTAGGGTGAGAATGGATACATCATTTATGCCAAGTAATTCCCAAGGTTTGGATACTTCTAGTGAAGTAACAAGAACTGAAGTTGTTACTCAAAATGAACCAAGGAGAAGTCAGAGACAAAGAAAAGATAATCATCTTTCTTCAGATTTCTTGTGGTCTCAAACCAATGTGTTTCTTGTTGAAGGAACTAGGAATTCTCTACTAAATAAAATTTCATTTTTATTTAGTGTAGAGGAAGATCCTAAAACATATGGTGAGGCTATAAATTCTAGAGATTCAGCTTTATAGAAAGAGGCTATAAATGATGAAATTGACTCAATATTGTCTAACAATACTTGAGTTCTAGTTGATTTACCCCAAGGTTCCAAACCTATTGGTTGCAAGTGGGTGTTTCGAAGAAAACATGCCATTAATGGAACAATTCTCACATATAAAGCAAGATTGGTTGCTAAGGGATTTAGACAAAGAGAAGGAATTGATTATTTTGATACTTATACACCTGTTGCAAGAATTACTTCTATTAGAGTAATTTTATCTTTGGCTTCTATATTGAATTTTCATGTTCACCAAATGGATTAGTAAACGGTTTTCCTAAATGGTGATTTAGATGAAGAAGTTTATATGGAACAACCGGAAGGTTTTGTATTTCCTGAAAATGAAAGAAAGGTGTGTAAGTTAGTAAAATCATTGTATGGTCTTAAACAAGCTCATAAGCAATGGCATGTAAAATATGAAGCTATTATACTTTCAAATAGATTTAGGTATAATAATGCTGATAACTGCATTTATTCTAAATTCACTAGTGAGTATGGTGTAATAGTATGCCTTTATGTTGATGATATGCTCATTGTTAGTAATACAACAAAGGACATAATTGAAACTAAAAAGTATCTATCTTCTAAGTTCAAGATGAAGGATCTTGATGAAGTTGATACTATTTTAGGCATAAAAGTTAAAAGACATAGTGGGGGTTTTGCTCTTTCTTAATCACATTATGTTGATAAAATCTTGAAGAAATATCAACACTTGAATGTGAAAGAAGCTAGCACTCCTTTTGATCCAAATCTCAAGCTTCATGTTAATAATGGTAATCCAATAGCTCAGCTTGAATATGCTAGTGTTATTGGGAGTCTTATGTATGCCATGAGTTGTACAAGACCTGATATTTCTTATGCCGTGTATAGACTAGCTAGGTATACCAAGCATCCTAGTAGTGAACACTGGAAAGCGGTAATAAGAGTCCTTGGTTATCTCAAGAAAACAAGAGATTTAGGACTCTATTATAATAACTTTCCTTGTGTTCTTGAAGGATATTCGGATGCAAGTTGGATTACTAGCATTAGTGATAAAAAACCTACTAGTGGTTGGATTTTTCTATTAGGTGGTGGAGCTGTTTCTTGGGCTTCAAAGAAACAAACTCTAATTACTTACTCTACTATAGAAGCTGAGTTTGTGGCCTTGTCTTCAGCTTATAAAGAAGCTAAATGGTTAAGAGATCTATTACTAGATATAGATTTTTGGCCTAGACCTATGCCACCTATAACTATCTTTTATGATAGTGAAGCCACTATGTCTAGAGCATTGAACAAAGTGTACAATGATGTTGAGACATGCATTTATTAGAGAAATGCTAAATAATGATGTTGTTTCCATTGTGTTCGTACGAACTCATAATAACTTAGCGGATCCGTTGACAAAATCTCTAGCAAGAGATTTGGTGAGTAAGACAATATCCGGAATGGGATTAAAACTCCTAAACTAAAATCATTCAATGATAGGAACCCAACCTTCATCTAGTATTTCCTAGATTAAAAGGTTTAAAGGGTAAAAACAAGTCATTAAGTGGTTGTGAGCACCTGGTTTGTGTACACCATTCCAAGTTAGCGGTGCATATTTTGTTACTCTTAAGTGAGTAGGTTGATCTTTAAGTTCTTAATAGATTTATCTTGTTGTGTTTTATTGGTATAATATATAAAACTTAAGGTAAAAGTCCACCTATGTAATCATAAAAAGTGGTGCCGCTTCTAGCAAAAGTTTGGAGTAAATATTTTGTATATGATTATGAAACTAGGATGAGCACATAGCCCGTAATAGTGCTAAAAGTGTTTGTGAATACAAGAATGCATTTTGATACTTCATGTGTGTGATATTTCTGATCTATCTTTGAGTATTGGTTTAAGCAACCTAGCCACCAATTACTTAACTTAGATTTGTGATTTATTTACACTAAAAGAAAGTTTAAAACGAAAGTTACTTCTATTTAGGCAAGATATCTTTTGTGTTAGTCTGATATTTATATTACAAACTAAGTGGGGGAATGTTGGAATTTAGTTTGTAATATTAAATTCAAGTGTAGCTATATTTCAAAGAGTTGCATCTCTTCAATTATGACATCCTTTTTAGAAAGATGCATCCCAAATTTGATGTTCTTATTGAAGAGTTACATCTCAATATTGTGGTACCTTTTTTGAAGAGTTGCACCACAAAGTTGAGGCACCTCTTTGAAGGGTTACATCCCAAATTCAAGAGCTCTATATATATGTGTGTGTTCTTGGTCAAATGGGAAGATTATCTCACTAACTATTGCATTCATAATCTTTTAGAAATAATCCAAGAATTTGCTACTTGGTTATTTCTAAAAGTCTATTGTATCCTAGAAGTAAATTGCCATAAATTCGGTTGGCAAAATAGTGGAGGCAATTAACACTTTAAGGAAAGTGATATACACGCCTTAGACTTAATTATTGTTGTAATTCCCTCACAAGATAATTTGTTTTTTTGCTCTAGTGTTGTACCTTGTTCATCACTCAAATTGCATTGATCCACACATTTTCCCCAACAAACTTAACGTGACATTAATGACAATTATTGATTGTTTTTATTCTCTATGCTGGTTATATAAGAAATTCAGAATGAGTAAAGTTTTTTAAACCATGTGTTAATTAATTTCACTTATTTGGAGTTTTACTGTCATTCCTTCATTCATTCATTTATAATAGTTGTAAGAATATGTTGGGCAAGATCTTCTCCAATTCATACACGGCCTCCCACTCATATGTTTATAATAATTGAGTTTAGCATTTTTGTTTTTCTACTATTATACATTTAATGTTCATTAAACTTATTTTCCGTTAAGTATAAGGGATTGATTAGGTTGATTTCTTTAATATTAATAATAAAAGTCTATAGGTGTTAGGAATATGAAGTTTGGAAAAGGTAAGAATAGTACTGCATGAGGAAAAGAAAATTAATTTATAAAATTGATTATATTGATTATGTTAATATTAATAATAAATATGTATAGGTGTTAGGAATATAGAGTTTTTGCAAATAAGCAAATAATGGCAATTAAGACCAAATAGTGGCAATTATGACCCCTCAATTTAGAGAAATAATTAAGGCTAATTACCAATCAAAACTTGCCTATTTCAGAATGTTAGTTGCACTTTTAAAAGTAGTAATATGTTTTAAAAATTGCACACTGACTCCTAATACGTGGAAACTATAAAATGGAAAGTGCAAAAATAGGAGGAATTTATGAGCCATCCTCTTACTTGCACTAACATATTCCAAACACATAAACAAATCAAAAGTGAGATTTCCAATCAACTGATCTCCCCACACTCGTTCACTCCTCTTCTGGAATTCAATTATTCCATTCATTATTTTTCTTCAATGACACCGTCATTATTATTACATTAGTGTATTATAACGGGCCCAATATGTTATATACGGTGTTTTCAATTTAAATAAAGTGTCTAGAATTGGCAATTGCTCTACTTGCTTCTCTAACCGTAGCCTTTTTGAGTGCGTAGTATAAATAAGAAAGAAATGATTCTGAACTTGAAACAGGTATATTCTCTTGGAAATTTACTCCTTTCCAGAAGCTGGATTTCACCGTTGATGAAGTTCTAAAATGCTTAGCAGTGAAAAAGCTGCGACCAACAACTTCAGCAGATGGACATGTAAAAATGATCAATTTGGTGCTAGTGGAGGTTTTCGCGATTCTTTTTCAACAGAGGTGGAAAACACTCTGCTCAATCCGTCACAAGAACATTGTCAGATTCTTGGGTTGCTGTTGGAATCAGAACACAAAGTTGCTTTATGTATAATTATATGCCTAATGGAAGTCTGCATGGGAAGTCTTCTCCATGAAAAAAAGTGGTGGCTGCACTAGTACAAAAATAGCTTGTTACACCGGTTAAATCTGATTATTTACACCGTTTATTTTAAAAATGAACCGGTGTATATATAGTCGGGGTAAAATGTGCATATTTTTTTACACCGGTTTTAAAAAGTGTTTGTTACACTGGTTATTTCTATAACCGGTGTAAAAATGTTTCATTTACACCGGTTATTTAACCGGTGTAAATAGGTTTGCTTCTGAAAAAAAAATCATCATCCGTCGTAGAGAAAGCCAGTGATGGAAGCTCATCCATGGAAATAGCAAGAGTAGAACTTGGGTCTTTCGTTACCATTCAGTCCTGAAAAAGATGTAATTTAATCGCAAAGCCATCCACAGTGCATTCAGAATTGGAATAATTCCTTCTTCTTCTGGTCTTCTTCATTGGGACGCTCTCCTTTGCCTGAAGACCGATCTGGCAAGCAGTTATTTAACCGGTGTAAGAAATTTCCAAAATTCCAATTAATTTATTAGATCTAGAGTGGCGAAGTAAGTGCCTGGCGGAGAAGATCCATTGTTACTTCTGTTCCATGCAGATCTAGAGTGGTAAGCTGGATGCACATTTTGAATAGGTTACTGGGGAGTGATCTCAGACCATTGTGACTCAGATGCAAACCCTGCAATAGACATGGAAAGATGGAAGTGATTATAGAGCTTTAACAGAATAGCAGAGTTTTCTACGTTGGCCTCAAAAGTCAAAAGCATCTAAAAAAGATCATTTCTTGCAAAAACTCCAAATCTGGCTTTAGTTCACTTAAAGGAACATCAGAAGCTAGGAGAATCATGCAGTCTAAATGAGACAAGGAAAATGAAAGCAAAAGAAATCCATAATATTATTGATAACGCACAGCAGATACACCTTCAATTCTTTTAAATTCGGAAGTGTCTCCGGCAATTCCTCCAAGAGATTCGACGAAAGATCTACCTGCAGAAGAGCAAACAAGGAAATGATTTTGGTAGTGTGAAGTGAACATTGGAAGCACAGAATCGATCTTGCCAGGGCTTTTAAAAACAATTGAAACTTATTTACAGCGGTTATAAGATAACCGGTGTAAAAAGTCACTTTTTACAAAAAAAAAAAAATATTTACACCGGTTATAAGATAACCGGTGTAAAAAGTAATAACCGGTGTAAATAGTATACTTTTTACACCGGTTTTATTATAACCGGTGTAAAAAATTATACTATTTACACCGGTTATTATATAACCGGTGTAAATAGTTCTTATGTCACTTTAATATTAAGATTATGCCACCGCGTTTTTATAAATTACACCGATTTTTGTTTAACCGCTTTAAAAAGGGCGGTTTAAATTCGCCATTTTGTAGTAGTGCTGCTTGGAAGTGGAATGGGATAAACTTGGTGCAGCTCAAGGTTTGTCTTATTTAGTTATTTACACCGTGATTGGTTGGGTTCCGCCAATTGTTCACAGGGTATCGAGAGTGTTTTATACTAATTGGCATGTAGATAAAAGTTTATGCAACTCAAAACCGTCATTCTTGATTCTCCTCAAGCTAAAAGCATGATTTTCACTAATATACTGTATAAATCAAAATAGGCAAAATATCGAAGGAAAAGAATTAAGAAGAAAACTCACCTTTAAACAGAATTGCAACACGAAAAACCTTTGTAAGTGAGAGAATCCCAACAGCAAAGAAAAACCTTGAAATGAAAAATTGTCATCATTAACCAACCAAAAAATCGAGTATATATCAGAATCGAACAACAAATGCATACCAATATAATATTAGATTTAAGAGTACAGATTTAACATGAGAAAAAATTCAGAAACATTTACATCTACATCTATATTTACCTTCCAGAAAAGAGTAATAACAAGGCAAGTGCGAATTGGGACTGAAGATAAAACAATGTAAATATAGCACAAAAACTGGGGGAAGAACTATAGGTTGATTAAGGTATGTTATTAATTTTGTCGGCCGTTAAAAAAATTAAAACCAAAATGGAAATCAGAAAAGAAGGAAAGAATAAGAAAAGCCAAGCTAATTTATCAGATTTAATAAAAAACATGATTGCTAAATTAAAGAAAGTCAGTTTAAAAAACCTTCAAACTTCTCTGTTCTGGCAGCCAATAGTGAAGAATTGGAAAACCTTGTATCCTGAATCAATCGATTGGAAGTTGAATCCAACATTGTTAACTTCTCTTGTTGATTTGAGGTTGAGTCCAACATTGTTAACTTCTCTTGTTGATTTAAAGGTGTAAACTTGAGAAAATGGGAGATGAGAGAAAAAATGGAGAAGAGAGAACGACAGAGATTAAAATAGAGAAGAGACAAAACCTAACAATTAAATATGCAAATCACGTCAATTAAGGTGAGGATAGGAAAAAACACGTCAGATGACTATTAAATATGCAAATAACTTCATTAGGTTGATTTCTTAAGCGTTAGGAATATGAAGTTTGAAAAAGATAGGAACTTGCATGACGGAAAGAAAATTAGTTTTTTTTGGAATGGATTATATTAATTATGTTAATATTAATAATAAATATGTATAGGCATTAGGAATATAAAGTTTTTGTTAAGCAAATACTGACAATTAAGACTATTCCATTTAGAGAAGCAATTAAAGCTATTTTGAGGACGACAGCGTCTGACGTGGTGGAACTCTCATCCCACTTATTCTAAGAAGTATTATAAAACAAACTCATCATTCCAAACGTTTCTAAAATATTTCTTTCTTGTAAAAAATTCCAGTAAAAAAAATTCATTATAAAATAAAAAACTATTGCATCCAAACAGAGAGATTTTTTGTAAATCTTTATTTCATTTTTTGGGGGCAAAAATCTGAATTGGTATAAAAATTGGGCAATTAAAAGCATTCATATGTAGGCTTTTAGAAATTTTCATGATTTTAGAAACTTTTAAGTTACATCCTTACCGTTTAAAAATCTACATTTTATCTTTTTATGATTTTTTTTAAAAAAAAATACAAAATATATAAATTTCAAATATTTATTTTTATAAATCTATCTAATTCATAAGCATACATTCCTATTATTGATTTAAAGTAAATTGCACAAGGTCTGTTCTAAAATCATCATAATTTTCAACAATTTTCAAATATAGGTTTTTTAAACTATAGATAAATAACTTGAAACATTTCTAAACTAAATGGGGATTTTTGATAATTATTACTTTGTCTTATTATATTCAATACTAAAAACGGCATTTCACTACAACTATAACTAAATATCACCAAAATAAAAAATGCTCAGTATTAATACCTAATTTAGATATGAGTGAAGTCTACTATCCTAATGGATCTTTTTGTTGCATTCTCTATTTTAATCTATAAATACAAGTTGTATTTAACACTTATCTTCACTGATCACTTAATTGGATTTAGTAAACTATACAAGTATTTATAAATTGTTAAACAGAATTAAAACAAGATATGGAACAGCGAAACTGAAACAAAATTGTTGAAACGTGAATGGAATAGAAGATTTGTTTATAAATATTGAAATGAGATTGAAACAGGGAATAGAACAAAAGATTAAGAGTGAATTTACAACGTCATTCTAGTGATAGATTTTAATGAAACAATCTGCTTTGATCTTGTTGGACAGAATAGGAAATATGGAAGGGAGGATTTGACGTAAATTTTTACAACTTAATTAAACCATTTCTTTTTTCAAATTCCAAAAGAAAAACGATAATAACGACCATCCAAACTCCCGACTCCTAAAAATCATGGCTGCTTTAACGTTTATCTCCAATTCGCTCACTTCGCTCACTTCTTCTTCTTGTTCAACTCACAATCACAAACCTACATCCTTGCCATTAACAGTTTCACTTTTCCATTGCAATAATCTATCCCAAACAGCCCTTCTTGAATTGGGTTCTCAAAACAAGTGGAAGAAGAAATGCAGAGGTTCTTCAGTGATAACAAATGCAGGTCCCAGCAGCACCAGCTATATCTTCGCCTTTATTTTCCCAATTTCTCTTATTGCTGTGACCATCTTCACTTCTATCAGAATTGCTGATGACCTTGACCGGAAATTCCTTGAAGAGGTACACACAGTTTTACTGATGGGTTTTTCTTAAATTAGGAGATATTTCTTTGCCTTTAAATTTGTGGGGTTTCTTTGAAAATTGAAGTTTTGGATGATTCCATTTCTGTATCTCTATATGAACTTTTGGATTGTCTAATTATTCTTGTTTGATTTTATTAATTTTCCACTCCACGTAGTGGGATAAAGGATGTTGTTGTTTTGATTTTATTGATGGAGTAGTTTTCTAGAGATTGGAGTGTGTTATTTATACATGTATAATGGTCCAACTTGCACACCATTTTTTTTTTTTTTTTTGTATGCAAAAGCCTAAAAGTGATTGCTTTTTGGATTTTTTCATTTATAGAAATTCTTTTATTGTTATGGTTATAACTGACATAGAGAATGATAAAAAGCTTGACATATGGGTATTAGTGGCAGAATAATCTTGAGCTGGAAATAATATTGTAAAAATGGAAAGAAAAAAGAACATAGAAAATCATTAATAGCATGTAAAACAAATTATTAGAAATGATTCAAATACTGTCCATTGGAAAGTATAAGCTTGGAAATCACCAGTGCAAATATATTTGGCTCCATTATGATATAAACCTTAATACAGAAACAAGAAACTAATTCAGGACTTTTTGGTAGTTATAACAGTATGTTTGGCCATTGCTAGTAAAAACCTATAAATATGAAGATTTTAGTGGTTGTTTGTAGTTGAAAACTAATGGCGAAGAATTTATTTTCAAGTTGTCCAATTGTCTATGACCTAAAAAGTGGTGTTGTGAATTTTGGTTAAAAGTCCTACCTCCAGAATGAAGGGAATGATTGGTTAAAGAAATTTTGCTGCTCCATGTCCTTGTGATCGGTTTTCATTTCAGTGCTCTTGCACTTGTATTGTCAATCAAGTTTCACACTTTTGTTTTCAGAAGTTCATAGTTGTATTGGAAAATGGTTCCACACTCGGCTAAACTAAGGCATTAAAAAATGAGATACTAGTTGTGATTATAAGTTTGAAACATATGCTAAAGAAATCTTGAGAAATGGGATACCAAGAAGAACATTTTGTACACCAACACCTTTTGAACTTTAAATAAATAAAAGTTCTCAGAATTATATTTAGACTCCTCCTAAGCCTTGTAAAGATGTCATCCGCATTGTTCAGCGGTATTGCATATTTTCAGAAGCATGCAATATGACTTCCCATTTAATAATTGTTCCGTATATTGGTAAAAGCAGCTATTGCCAACATTCTGACAAGCAATGCATGTTTCACCAGTTTTCTGAAGCTCCGATTTGAAAATATATGCTGTACCTGAACAACACTGATAGAGATGATCAACTTCGAGGTTACCATTTCAAATTAAAACTGTCAAAACAATCAAATGATTATTGAGATCCTTTTTTAGTTGGTAATTCAGCTTGTTGAGTTTGAAGAGCCCTATTACATTCTCTTTCTGAATAATCAATGTTAATTTATTTTCAGATGTTGTGTACCTCAATCTGCGATAGCATTTTTAGTATGTTGAACTGTATATTTGGTTGTTTGGAATGAAGACCGTCTATGTGATTTATTCGCCTAAATTTGACAGTGTTATGGACAAATTTATATCGTTCTTCTGTTCTTAGTTTAAATGTATGTCATAAAGAGATAATATGTAGTTATACACAGCCATATCAGTTTAAAAGTTACATGAATTTTTGAAGTAATCGAATCTAACACAGTGCTCTGCACTATTATAGAAGAGACTAATCACTCGTATTGGGAATTCACAATGTAATTGAATATATAAAAATGATTCTGTTCAGGAAGGAAAAAGGAAAGACTGTAGTAACGCCAAAGCTGTTGTCTTTCAGAAGGTAGGAGGTACATCAACATCAAAGTCTTTGCCATACTTCTTTTCGTCCTAAGCCAAGGATGGATACCTTATATAGGAACTGCTTTCGAACTTTCAGGCATAGATCAGTAATATGTTAACTCTCTATACGAGGATGGCTTCATATAGATACTGATGTCTGTCATGTGAGATTAAGAGAATTATAGTCTGAGATCTTCACGGGTTAATTTAAGAATAAGGTCCGCGAAGTTTGGACTGTCACCACTGTTTCTGGCTATTAGTTCGCAAGGGATACTATTTCAATTATCATGATGAATCTTGACCCGAAGCATTAAGGCTGCTAAGGCCTTTGGTTTTCTGCCTCGCCCATTATTGCCGAAATTTTATCTCATCATAGAATTATATACTTCTCTAATAGTTACAAAATAGTTGTTATTAGAGATTTTCTTGTAAAAATATTTTTATAGTATATGAAAAGAATGTTCCAGAATATCTTACAGTTGGAATCATTTAGTTTGTAAGATACTCAAAGAATAGTCAATGTAGGTATTTTCTTGTAAAGAAGATTAAAAGGATACATTGAAGAATGGATGAGGAATCTATCTTTTATTATGTTACATTGGCCGCATTTGAAAGTGTCAAAACTGGAAGAAACACTCAAACTCTTTGCCATACTGGTAGCCAAATTTCACGTAATTTAGATACTTGACAAATTACCAATTCTTGGACCAAATCTTTTGAATGCACCGAGCTAGTACAGGTATTATCGGTAGTGACAATAATAAAGAATTACCTAGGTTTAATGAGGCTTGAGTATTTCTTTCAATTTTGATGTTTTATGGTGAGCAACTTGGTTGTTCATTGAAAACTTTGAAGTCGAGTATGCAAAGAGCTTAAGTTTTTCATGCACATAGATGTTTTGAATAAACTTGTCAAGCAATGCATTTATGTGTGTGATTGTTGCTTATCGAACTTGTCTATATTAGCTTCCTATCTTTCCTCTTTTACCTCTTCATTGTGGCCAAACGAATGATGAAGTAATAGTTACTACAGCAGCACTAGAAATCAAAGGTTTCTGTTTGTTCCAGTTCTGAGAATGGGATTCAATTCACTAGTTAAGTGCCTTTATTCCTGCTCGTGGCTTGATCCTGCACATCCCTGCTATATCCATGGTATTAGCTGGTGCTGGGTATAGCACAAAAAGTAGAAATTGACTGTGAAAGTTAGCTAGGATTGAGAATTTTATAGTCATCTGCAATTTTTGGTTGAAACTTGAAAGATGTTCTCTAGATTTTATGAACATTCTAGGTGTTAGATGCATCTAACAGCTGAAGAAGGATAAAATTTTAGGTGCTGTATATAGCATGAAAAGTAGAAATTGGCTGTGAAAGTTATTCGGAGTTGAGAATTTTATAGTCATCGGCAATTTTTGGTTGAAAGATGTTCTCAAGATTTTATGAATATTCTGGGTGGTAGATGTATGTAATGTCTGAACAAGGATAATACCTTAGTTCTTAGTTTCCCAATCAATTTCATGCATGAAAGATCTATAATTCAGAACATAAGGGCAAGTGTTCACGAAGAGTATCGTACTCTAATTCACAAATTTTTGTTGAATTGATGGTATGATTTTGTCAAAACCATTAAATTTTGCTTTGTGATCCTCTTATGTATCCCTTATTTTTTGTGTGTGTGTTATTTCATTTTGATCTTTTTTTTTGTTTGAAAAATTTACATTTGTGCAATTGGAACTTTTAAAACCTTTAGAGAACTTGACATTATTTGGCTACCGAATATCTTGTATAGTTGCTTAATCAAACTCTGTTATGAACTGCTGTTGTTCCACAAACCAGCTTGCAGTTAATCAGGAAATATTGGAGGAAATATTGGAGTCAGAAGAGGGAGATGCTGATCCCATTGCCTTGGAGGAAAAACCAGAAGTTCCACGTAAACGTAATAGGCCAAAAAGGGAAGTAGAAGCATCTTCCATGTAGCATTGTTTTTGGAGTTGTAGAAGATGACAGAATGCTGCTATAAGAATCTCAAGGCCAAAACATTTCAGTTTTGCAAAATTAGAGGATTGTAATTCCTAAAGAGTATAGCTTCATGATTGAAGATTGAAAACTTATCCCTTCGCTTGATGGTTTAGGAAACAAAGTATTCCTTTATATTTATTGAACTATGGCATATAGTAATGGCATTTGCATAATGGTACTTTGCATATAAAGAAATTCCCATTTGACAAATTTGGAACAACCCTCTTCCATCGTTTCATCTATAACTTCAATCACAAAAAACTCTTGTGCGACTGTCGCATGTAGTCGCATACATGCGACGGGATTAATGACACGCCTCCATGCGCACGTATAATGCACTGCACGTATAAAGTGTTGATCAGGGGCGGAACCAACAAGAAATTTTATCGGAGCTTACTTTAAATTTTTTTGTGCGATTAAATAAATGTATTTAACAACTAAATTTCTAAATACAATAATAAAAACGATAAAAATGTATAAATACACATAATTGCACTATTGGTTGACACTTGAATATTTGATGAACTAGTTATCGTCATGTGACGAAGATGAGGCAATTGTATTCTACGTATCTGCATCTGTTGAAAACGTTTCAAGATTTGCTCATTTTCAATTGTTGAAACAATATCTTTCTCGATGTATACAACTAGAGTGTCATTCATCCATGGAAAAACCAGAAGTTCCATGTAAACATAATCGGCCAAAAAGGGAAGCAGAAGCATCTTCCATGTAGCATTGTTTTTGGAGTTGTAGAAGATGATAGAATGTTGCTATAAGAATCTCAAGGCCAAAACATTTCAGGTTTGCAAAATTAGAGGATTATGATTCCTAAAGAATATTTGTATAGCTTCATGATTGAAGATCGAAAACTTATCCTTTGTCTTGATGGTTTAGGAAACAAAGTATTCCTTTATATTCATTGAACTATGGCATTTAGTAATTGCATTTGCATAATGGTACTTTGCATATAAAGCAATTCCCATTTGCCAAATTTGGAACAACATGTTCCATCGTTTCATCTATAACCTCAATCACAAAAACTCTTGTGCGACTTTCGGATGTAGTCACATACATGCGAGAGGATTAATGACTCGCCTCCATGCGTATGTATAATGCACTTCAGGTATAAAGTGTTATGATCAAGGGCAGAACTAGAAAGAAATTTTATCGGGAGCTTACTTTAATTTTTTTTTTTGCGATTAAATAAATGTATTTAACAACTAAATTTCTAAACACAATAATAAAAACGATAAAAATGTATAAATACACATAACTGCACTATTGTTTTACACTTGATAAACTAGTTTTAGTCATGTGACGAAGATGAGGCAATTGTATTCTACGCGTCTGCATCTGTTGAGAACGTTGAAAGATTTGCTCATTTTCAATTGTTGAAAAAATATCTTTCTTGATGTATACAACTAGAGTGTCATTCATCCATTCGTCTTCCATTCTGCTATGCAAATCATTCTTGATAATTTTCATTGCAGAAAATACTCTTTTAACAGAAGCAGTCGAACTGGTAGAACTAATGTCAACTCGATCAAACGATAAATCAATGGACATACTGTATTTTTTCTAACTTCAACCATTTTCTAAGCAAGACTTCCCATGTAACGCCCCGCCTTATTCTTTAACGGCATCCTGACGGGAGCGTTAGATTACGTTCGACTCACGTCTGGGCTCAATACAATTTAATAATATTTCTAGTACTTATTCATAAATCGTAATTCAAACCTATAAATCACGCTTATTCAACGGTTACTTATTTATTACATTCCGAAAGTAAATCACACTATTCAACATCTCAAAAGTTTGGTTTTTTTTTCTTTTATCAACAACAAGAACCATAATCTTTCAAACCACAAATGATCCAGGTCTTATATATATGTACTAAATTCCCAAAAGAAAAGCACTTATAAAAATATTAAAATAGTCTAACATAACAAAAGACTAATTCAAACGACTTTTATACCTTAACCTCCTTGTCTTCTATCACACAAAGCGCCGCTAATCTTCAAACCCAAACCAGCTCCTAGTTTGTCCCGAATTGCTCTGAAAAAAATAATTTGAAAAGGGGGTGAGCTTAAAATAGCTCAATGAGGGGGCAGAGAACAATTTTGAGAAAAATGTAATTTTAAAGACAAGTACCATTTCCATAAACACATTTCTTTTTCAAACCCAAATAATCACATTTCACAACAGGTTACAGCACATAACACATATAATTTTCACATATCGATGTCACATGTCATTTGCACAAATATGTATACCTGTCGATCAGTTCTACCGACCTTTACCAACCTTATCTCCCCAAAAATTTGTTATGACAAGTGCACGGCTTGAGAAGCTACCTTATCCTTCCTTGTGGTCAGTGACCACTACGGCCCCGCAGGCCTAACATGGCATCCGGATTTGCCACTCCGACTCCCGTCGAACAAGATTAAAATCTCCTTAATCTTGTGACGGGGTTCACCGATGTAGTTTTGGCGTAATCGTCGGCCCGATGTCGTCCCGATTATTTTCCAAAACAACACCTACTAGGGCCCATACAGTTTAATGCAATACACGTATAACAATCATGTATAAACCACGACTTCCTTAGCCTTAACAAGAAATAAGGCACATTCATGTATCAAGAAATCTATCATCAACCATTTTTCATGTTTGCATACTTGCCCCATTCTGAAGCTTGTGCTCCACAGAAAATATGCAAAAGAAGTCTTATTGGGTACATGTAAACATTTATGCATATATATGTGTATATATATATATCAAGATAATGAGATGATTCAATAATCTTAAAACAATAAAATATTAAGGATTCAGTCATAATAATCATGGCCACGGTTTTACTTCAAATAATGAGATGATTCATGTATATATATATATATATATCACAATAAAGTGATGATTTGGTGATGTTAAAAAAAATAAAATATTAAGGATTTAGTTCACAAAGTGATGCAAAAACTGTTCAGACTTGTTGTGTTGACTGGAATCGTGAAACGAATTCCAAATAAGAACAATTTTTTTTTCTTCATGATCATGTCCACCTATTTGAGGAAAATTCCTGCAGCAAGTCATGGAAACTATAGACCCCACTTGCATTTTATAAAATACATGACTTAAAAACTGCATAATGATCACCAATTTTTCAACAGAATCAATTTTCTTCATGATCTTTTCCACCTATTTGAGGAAAATTCTTGCAGCAAGTCATGGAAACTATAGACCCCACTTGCCCTTTTTCAAAGGAAAACAAAAGTATTGGAACAATTGAAAGATTAACACAGACCTTTAACAAAACTAGGGATAAGTAGGCGGAAAAACAAATGAAATTCCACACAAGTTGTTATTCAGAATAGAATCGGTAAGCTTAAGACAAAAAGGTTCAGAAATTCCTTACAATCATTCACAAATAGAGGGATTAAAGAATTTTACTCACTTGTTTAATCGTCTTTCCTTTCCCCTATTTTTTTTTTCAATTCTAACTAATGCTATAAATTAATAAGAAGAGGCGGTGAGAGTTGTCTAACAAGCTTGGCAGTGATTATCCTTCATTTCTCTCTTTTTTTAAAAAAAAAAAATTGTCTTATTATCCTTAGAATTTAAAAGGGATCAAGTAGAATCCACTAATTTTTAATAATTCTATACAATATAGTCCCTAAACCTTAAACGTTTACGTTACTAAATAAAATTGTTTAGTATTGTCTTAGAACTAGATAACTAATAATTAACACATGCTTTTAACTTGATAATCCTACATCATAAATATATATATATTTATATTTTTTTTTCTTATCCATTGGTAAGTCGAGGTAAAAGTCATTCTAAACCAAGCACCAAACCAAAACTAGTATAATAGAAAAATAAAATTTAACGTTTTAAGTAATCATATACGATAAATGTATTTTTATAAAACTATGGGGTTTCACACCCTTCCCCCCTTAAAGGAATTTTGTCCTCGAAATTCTTACCGTTTATTGAAAAGAGTTCAGGGTGTTGTCTTTGCATGTTTTCTTCGGGTTTCCCATGTAGCTTCTTCCACACCGTGATTTCTCCAAATGACCTTGACGAGTGGAATTTGCTTAGTTCGAAGCCGTTTGAGCTTTCTATCCACGATCTTTATTGGTTCTTCTTCATAAGACAAATCAGCTTGTAATGGTAAACTAGTCGAGTCTATGACATGAGTTGTGTCTGGCATATATTTATGTAATAAGGAGACATGGAACACATCATGCACTCCTCCAAGTTGTGCTGGTTATGCCAAACGATACGCAACTTGTCCTATTCTTTCAGTGATCTCAAAGGGGCCAACATATCGTGGACTTAGTTTTCCACCTTTTCCATGTTTGATTATCCCTCTCTTTGGGGCCACTCGTAAAAATACCTTTTCGCCTAGTTGGAACTCCAAATCTTTTCTACGAAGATCAGCATAACTTTTCTGGCGGCTTTGAGTGGCTTGCATTCTTTTTCGAATTAATTGTACCCAGTCAATGGTCTCATCTATGACCGGTACATCCTTAACATCTGCCAATTTTATCTATCCAACTTCATTCCAACATATTGGGGATCGACATTTTCGGCCGTATAAAGCTTCGTATGGGGCCATTCATATCGTAGTTTGATAGCTATTATTGTAAGCAAACTCTGCCAACTTTACATAATGATCCCAACTTCCTCCAAAATCCAATGTACACGCACGGAGCATATCCTCTAGAATTTGAATGGTCCTCTCAGATTGACCATCCGTTTCGAGATGGGCTGTGGTACTAAATTTTAACGTAGTACCTAAAGCTTCTTGAACCCGTAGCCACATTCGTGATGTAAACCGAGGATCCCGATCAGAAACTATGCTCACTGGTACCCCATGGAGGCACACTATTTCCTCTAAATACAATCGTGCTAATTTCTCCAAGGAATATTTTGTGCTCACCGGTAGAAAATGTGCGGTCTTAGTGAGGCGATCCACAATAACCCATACTGCATCATGATTTTGTGGTGTTCGAGGTAATGCAGTTACAAAATCCATTGTGATATGTTCCCATTTCCACTCCGGTATAGGTAACGGTTGCAACAACCCTGATGGTCGCTGGTGTTCTGCTTTTACTTGCTGGCAGGTAAGACATTTTGCCACAAATAATGCTATATCACGCTTAATTCCATTCCACCAAAAATATTGTTTAAGATCTCGATACATCTTAGTGCTTCCTGGATGAATTGAGTACTTTGAACAATGGGTTTCTTCCAAAATTGTATTCTTTAAGCTCCCTGTATTAGGCACAAACAACCGTCCTTGAAAGCGCACTATTTTGTCACTCCCAATGGTGAAGTTTGGCAGTTTACCCTCCTGGACTTTTGGAACTAAACTCTGAAGATCACTATCCAATTGTTGAGCCTCTTTAATTTCCAAAATTATTTTTGGATAGATCTGTATATTCGCCACCATGAACCTATTCTGTTTTACGTTCAAACATATCTGTGCTAGTTGAGCTTTTCTACTTAAAGCATCGGCAACTACATTAGCCTTTCCAGGATGGTAATTAATGGAAAAATCATAGTCTTCTAATAACTCTATCCATCTTCGTTGCCTCAAATTTAGGTCTTTTTGGGAAAATAAATATTTTAGACTTTTATGATCCGTAAAGACCTCAAATTTTTCTCTATATAAGTAATGTCTCCACTTCTTTAAAGCAAAGACGATGGAAGCTAACTCCAAATCATGGGTAGGGTAATTTTGCTCATAAGATTTCAACTTCCTAGAAGCATAAGCAATCACCTTACCTCTTTGCATTATTACACACCCAAGCCCTTCTTTTCGAAGCATCAGTATAAACCACAAAATTTTCTGTTCCATCTGGTAAGGTTAAGATTGGTGCACTTGTCAACCTATCCTTGAGTTCTTGAAAACTACCCTCACATTTCTCGTTCCACACAAAATTCTTACCCTTCTGCGTTAACTGTGTTAAGGGTCCAGCTATTTTGGAGAAATCCTTAATAAATCTCCTATAGTAACCCGCAAGTCCAAGAAAACTCGATGCATAATATCCATAAAAGCTGTCGGCGCATTTGTAAGTCCAAAAGGCATCACGACAAATTCGTAATGTCCATATCGAGTATTAAAAGCCGTCTTGGATATGTCTTCATTCTTAATTCTCAATTGGTAATATCCTTGCCAGAGATCAAATTTTGAGTATACCTTAGCTCCCACTAATGGATCAAACAATTCATCAATCAAAGGCAAAGGATATTTATTCTTAATGGTGACGTCATTTAAACCTCGATAATCGATACACAATCTCAAATATCCATCTTTCTTTTTCACGAACAACACTGGTGTTCCCCATGGTGAAGTACTCGGGCGTATAAAGCCTAACTCAATTAGTTCTCGTAATTGTATTTTGAGCTCTTGTAACTCCAACGGTGCCATTCTATAAGGAGTTCTTGAAATTGGGGTTGTTCCCAGTATCAACTCAATGACGAATTCTATTTCTCTGTCTGGAGGTAGCGACTCTAATTTACTGGGGAAGACATCAGGGTAATCATGGATTACTGGAATTTCCTCTAGCTTTGGTTTCTCGGGAGATTTACCAACTAGGTAAGCTAAGTATCCAATTCCTCTCTTACATAACAATTTTCTTGCCCTTACCCCAGAAATTAGAATTTTCGCAAATTTACCCCGTTCCCCAATAAGCTTTATCACTGGTTGTCCTAGTTTGCAGAATTTTACTACCTTATCCCGAAAATCAAGTTGTGCATGATGTTGGGATAACCGATCCATCCCTAAAATAACATCATAACCTTGGATTGGTGCACAAATTAAATCTGCATTCATTCCATTACCACTTACCCCGATTTCACACGATTTATAAATCGTGTCAGTTATCAATTTACCCCCCATAGGTGTATAAACCTCTACGAGGTATGGTAACTCCTCGCATGATAATTCCAAGTAGGAAGTAAAATCAGATCCAACGAATGAATGAGTTGATCCTGGGTCAATAAGAGCTTTAACATTATGATTATTGATGGTAAACGTACCTTCCACTACATTCGCTCCATCGGGAATCACCTCTTGGCCTATAGCGAAGACCCGAGCTTGCACCTTTGGTTTCTCCTCCATCTTCTTGCGTGCTCCTGGTGTTACATTCTGGAAGCCCACATTTCTTTGTGGGTTTCGTACATTTGGACATTTTTTTGCAAAATGCTCAGCACTCCCACAACGTAAACATCTATTTTGTTTCATCCAACATTGACTTTCATCATGATTTCCACGACCACAAAAGACACATGTCCTACTATTTTGTGATGGTGGAAGTTGACGAACTTGTGGTGGTCGTGGCCTTATAGTTGAACTTCCACCTCTATTAAACCCTTGGGTATTCCTTCGCCACTGTGAAGGGTTTTGGTTTCTACCCCACTGACCTTCAGGCTCTCTTTTCCTCATTTTGGCATTTTCAATGCGAACAACATAATCTAAAGCTTCAGCAATAGTCGTTGGTTTTACTGTTATAATTTCATCTTGTATCTCATAACGTAATTATTGGATAAACCGACGTACTTTCCTCTCCTCACTATCCACTAACCGATAAGCAAACTTAGAGAGACGATTAAACTTAGCCTCATACTGCATTACGGTCAACTCTCTTTGTTTAAGGTTGATAAATTCTTCCTCCCATTTTTCCCTACTTGCATTTGGGAAGAACTTAATGTTAAACTCTTCTAAAAAATTTCCCCAAGTCTTAGCGGTGTGAAGAACTCGCCATTTTTCTTGGATAGTCTTCCACCAATCACGTGCAGCCGCTCTCAGTTGGAAAGTAGCAAATGCCACTTTCCTCTCATCCTCATAATTCAAAGTGGAGAAGATATCTTCCATATGTTCTAACCATAACTCGGCCTTATCCGCGTCAATTTCCCCATGAAATTCAGTTGGCTTGAATTTCATAAATCGTTCCAACGCACTATCTTCTCCAAATACTGCATTTGACTTGGATTTATCGGTAAGAACCTCAGACATTTGAGTTACTGCTTTCACCAACTGAGTCAATAACGGTTATCTTCAACGGTACTTGTCCGAGAAGTTTCACCCTCTTCCCTATTCACGTTTGTTGATTCTTGGTAATTTGCCATCTACGTAAAAAGAATTAACATGTTGATAATTCATATAATTGAAACTCAAAATTCACATAAAAGGATTCAATTTATACTTTTAACAGTCAAAACATTTCAAGCGTTAGACCATATACTACACAACGCTGGCCTAGTCTACCTACCAAGTCATTTAAAGCAACAAAAGTAACATAGTTATAACACATTCCTAGTTTAGTCAACGACTACAAACCCTATTCACATTGAGAATATACATAGTCATCCCAAAAGTGTTATATAAAGCTATCACAAAAGGTATTAAATTCCCATCTTTGCTACTAAGTCGAGTCATGCTTTGATCCTTCTTGAACGATCTCAAGCCTAACTTTCTTATTTCCCTCATCAGTAAGGTCATCCAATCCAATGCCTGCCTTGGGTTGATTCACTGATTGTTCATCTTGAGGAGGTTCCCTCTTTTCAGGTAATCCACATTCTACATAAACTCGTGATTTAAAACAATAAAATATTAAGGATTCAGTGATTTAATCAAATGTTGATGTAATTCATAATAATCATGGCCACGGTTTTACTTCAACTAATGAGAATATTCATGTATATATATATATATATCACAATAAAGTGATGATTTGGTGATATTAAAAACAATAAAATATTAAGGATTTAGTTCACAAAGTGATGAAAAAACTGTTCAAACTTGTTGTGTGGACTGGAATCTTGAAACGAATTCCAAATAAGAACAATTTTTTTTTCCTCATGATCATGTGCACCTATTTGAGGAAAATTCCTGCAGCAAGTCATGGAAACTATAGACCCCACTTGCATTTTATAAAATACATGACTTAAAAACTGCATAATGATCACCAATTTTTCAACAGAATCAATTTTCTTCATGATCATGCTTCACCTATTTGAGGAAATATTCCTGTCAGGCAAGTCATGGAAACTATAGACCCCCACTTGCCCTTTTTGAAAAGACAAACAAAAGTATTGAACAATGAAAGATTAACACAGACCTTTAAGAAAACTAGGGATAAGTAGGCGGAGAAACAAATGAAATTCCACACAAGTTGTTATTCAGAATAGAATCGGTACGCTTAAGACAAAAAGGTTCAGAAATTCCTTGCAATCATTCACAAATAGAGGGATTAAAGAATTTTACTCACTTGTTTAATCATCTTTCCTTTCCCCTGTTTTTTTTTCAATTCTAACTAACGCTATAAATTAATAAGAAGAGGTGGTGAGAGTTGTCTAACAAGCTTGGCCGTGATTATCCTTTATTTCTCTCTTTTTTTTAAATTGTCTTATTATCCTTAGAATTTAAAAGGGATCAAGTAGAATCCACTAATTTTTAATAATTCTATACAATATAGTCCCTAAACCTTAAACGTTTACTTTACTAAATAAAATTGTTTAGTATTGTCTTAGAACTAGATAACTAATAATTAACACATGCTTTTAACTTGATAATCCTACATCATATATATATATATATTTATATATTTTTTTTCTTATCCATTGGTAAGTCGAGGTAAAAGTCATTTCTAAACCAAGAACCAAACCAAAACTAGTATAACAGAAAAATAAAATTTAACATTTTAAGTAATCATATACGATAAATGTATTTTTATAAAACTATGGGGTTTCACATCCTAAATCTTCAATTGCAAAAAATTGAGGATCATGCCGCACATTATAAATTTAATTGTCAAGTTGTTGTTCAAGAAATAAATAATCACTAGTCGAGAAATCCTCAGGACATAAAGCAGCAAGGCTGGTGAGTTTATGAGCATTGAATTGAGAGAAAAAATTTCTCGAATCAAGACATGTTATGCAACTAAACAACTCCGTGCTAACTTCTGAAAAACGACTATTCATCTATTGTATAATTAAATCAACAACATGATATTGCAATCATGATAAAATTAATAACCACAAAAATTTTTTCAGCAAACAAAATAAAACAAGATTTTTAGAAATAATACCTGACAAAAAAATCTCCACACGATAATGATAAAAATTAGTAATGAGTTGCCCTCTACGTCTACCATGACCACGGGTTGTCATATCATCTTCCATATCAAGTATTGAGATCATGTTCAACTCACAAAATGTATTGACTTGATCCAAAAAAATTTCCCATCCATCCTCCCTAAAGTTTTGTAATTTATATTTTAACATTATCAATCAAGTTCATGGCTTGGACAATTTTTGATTCCTTTGTTGTAAGGCAAGTGACAAATCATTTGTAATTCTCAATCATAATTGTCCATTTTATCAATCAAACTTATGGAAAGACCTTTATTGTCATGAGAAGTGGTGTTTATCATGTATATTCCCCAACACTTGTATAACTGAAGATTACATAGAGCATAGACGAAGTAATGTTAAGTAATGTGATCCCCAACGAGTATCTCCAGATCTTGCCAAACTAGTTTCTTGATTTTTTCCTTTTCCACTAGTGATATCTCCACTTTCCAATTCAGCAACTATCCTATCATGTTCAATTTGTCTAAGTTGGTCTCTCCTTTTACAGGATGCACCCTCGGTATTCATAATTATAGTGACATAGCAAAAAAATTCACTTACAAATATGTTGTCCTTTGCAACGGCAACAAGAACTAATTGGAGTTGGCGAGAGAAACAATGAACATACCTTGCATATAAATTTTCTTGCAATATGATGGATTTCAACCCATTGAAGTCACCACGCATATTTGAAGCTCCATCATACCCTTGGCCTTTCACTTTAGATAATGATAAACCATGTTGTGCAAATAAAGCATCAATAGCATCTTTCAAAGAATGAGAATTAGTATCGGGCACATGTACAAGAGCAATAAACTGCTCAATCACACACCCTTGTTTATTCACATATCTCAAAATAACTCCCATTTGCTCTTTCACTGAAATGTCTCGAGATTCGTCGACCAATATAGAAAAAATATTGTCTCCAATATCATTGATTATGGCAAGTGTGATCTCCGAGGCACAAGCATGCGTTAATCCTTTTTGAATTTTTGGGGAAGTCATTTGATTGTTTCCAGGAGCATTTGATTAACAACCTTGAAATCTCTTAATTTCGTTGATTATACCATTCAAGAAATTGAAGAAAATTGCCTCTATTTAAAAAACTAGTTAACTCATCATGTCCGCGAAAAGGCAATCCTTGATCAAAAGAAAGCGTGTCACATCAAACATCGTCGTTAAACAGGTGCGATAAGCAACCTCCATCTTGCGCCCATTTACTCGTAACACATTTGACACATTATGTTTTGATCTTGAAATGATTCAATCTGTATTCTACCATCATTGTGACAACTATTCACAACCCCAATATGCAAATTGAATCTTTCTATTGCCTTTTCCCAATTATTAAATCTCATTTTTGTAAAGGCACCCTCTGCATATCGACCTCCTTTATTTGATCTTTTAAAAAGATAACACCAAAAGCAAAACGCCGATATGCTATACTCTAGCCATGCAAACTGTTTATACCAAATATTTTGAAAACTTCTTTCTTGAATACCAATTTTTTTTTCGGATACATATGACCAATTGGTTGGCAAGGCCCTCTAGTCAAATGCTCTAACATCAAACTCTTCAATTGGTTTTCGCAATCCCAGATCACTAACAATATCATCCAAATTTAATTCTACACGAGATTGATTTTCCACGTTTTCACTAACATTAGACTCATTAGAAGATGCACCACTACGAATTTGTTTACGTTTAAAAACCTCTCCATATTCTACATAAATAAACAATTGAAAATAAATTCATTACAATCATTAATTCAATCACAATTAATTTATAATTAAATCAACTAAATAAATTAAAAATTCAATCACAATTCACTATTAATCTATAAAGAAAATTAATTAAACAAACTAGAGTTTCTAAAATATGATTTATATCTAAAACATCTAGTCTAAATTCAAAATTTCTAATATTAGTTCATATTCAAAAACCCTAATCTAATTAAATTCAAAGTCACTAAATATTCAATCCATAAAATTCTTAATAAAATTACCCAAATTAACTTAGTAATTAGAATTAAATTACAATTAACAATATTTAAATAAAAAAACTTAAAATAAAAAAAAGAAGAAGTAAATCTAACATTTCTTGAATACCAAAAATGGAGATAAAGAAAAAGAGATAATGAGGGAAGAAAAAGAAAGGGAGAAATAAAGTTTCTTTACTAGTGGATTTGGAAATTGAGTTTGGAAATTTGGGAGATAGCCAGATGGGAAGGGTTTGGATTTGAAAATAGGATTTGGAAATTTGGGAGATGGGAAGTGTTTGGAATTTGGAAAGAAAATGTTGAACTTGAAAGTTGAATTTTGAGTTTTGAGTTTTCTATCCCCGAACTAGGAAGGAAATCAGGTTTGAAGTTTTTTTTTGGGAGAATCAACAGAAATGTCCCTCACATATTGCCTTTTGAGCAATTTTGTCCCTCACATTTAAAATGTAAAAAATTTACCCCTCACACTCTCAATGTGTAAAATTTGGATCCTTCGTCTGACTTCTGTTAACACTTCCGTTAAATAATGTCACATGACCTGCATGTGAGTTATTTTTTAGGGGTAAAAAGGGAACTACAATACAATATGTGCATTTTCAATTTTTCCTGTGACTCTATCTTCTTCACCAACCCTTCCATCTCTATCAATGCATCGCTGCCGCCGCTGCCGCCCTGCCTCCTCTTACCAATTTTGTTTCAAGATAAATGGTGGATGTCTTCATTTTCCTGTCGTCAAACCCATATCCATTTCCTTAAAAGTTAAAACCCTCCACTAAAACATAATCATTAAAGTTAAAAGCTTTGATTTTTTTTTCGAATGAGCATTAGGACATAATTTTCTTTTCTTTGATCTGCTATGCAAATCATGTACCATTTAGGCAAGTGAGTCACTCTCTGATTGAATCACTTAATATACAAAGCAAATGATAAATTCTATTAATTTTTAAAATATGAAAAAGAAAGGTAACCTGTAAATGAAAACTTGGATTTACATCTGCCCATATCCTATCTACCAAAATAATTAAGTAAAGTTGAACTCATTACTGAGGATCGCAAAATTGGTGGTTACGTATAAGTTTTGAAATTCACAATAAGGATTACTCAATTTATTTTCCAATTACCAAGAAGTCACCAACATAAATCATCTCATTCTCACCATTAAATCCTCCTCCTCCCTATTACTGCTAGGCCATTGATGAGTGCTCATAGCAAGACATTTAACGTGGTGGGTGAACCACTGGCATCACCATAGCTACCGCCTTATACTCCATCCCAAATTCCCAACCCTCTACTTTGGCAAGGCAACAGATAACTTGGGTATCATTTTGAAATTGATATGTGAAAAATTCTAGCAGGCAATGGACAAGAATCTAATATTTCATAATTAATTTCTCGGCATGAAAGCTATTGCGAAGAAAAGCAATCAAAATATCTATTCCATCTGCAAAGTATCGATGGGATGATGCTCTAGCTTCTATTTCTTGAGCACTACCATTGCATATTCTCTCAGAAGTATCAACTGAAATTGGGTGAAACATCGCTAATTTTTTCTTTGGAACATTTGGTTTCAGATGAAAGGATTTCAATTGATTTATCTCTTTCACATGGTAATGCATCTAATACCCTCTCTATTATGACTGCAACACCAGAAAATAAGGGATAAGAATGTAGAATTTCATGGCCAAACTCTCTTGATTTAATTTCATGAGAAGAAGAGCAACAAGAATATATGTTCTTACCATCCCTTGCCAGTTGTAGATGTAAACAATCGAGAATTGTGGGGTGGTACCAAATTTTTGGTAGTAATTGGCGGTGGCAGAGGTAAAAGATGAAGGAAAAAATTATGAAAACTCTAAAATTCGTCGTTCCCTTTTTACCCTTAAACAAAGAGTCAAGTGCGCTTCTCGTGATTTGTTTTAACAGAAATAATAACAGAAGTCAGGCGAAGGATCCAAATTTTACACGTTTAGAGTGTGAGGGGTAAATTTTTTACATTTTAAATGTGAGGGACAAAATTGATCAAAAGGCAATATGTGAGGGACATTTCTGTTGATTTTCCCTTTTTTTTTCAAATAAATAAACAAAACAACGTTGTTTTGTTAAGTGAGTGTATTTTTTTTTAAAAACAAAACAGAAATTGAAATTACATATGTATATATAGTCTTCTTCAACTTCAGCCCTTAGGGGCTGGACATTAGTGGCGGCAGGCAGCCCAGCAGCGACAATCTTACTTCTCCAAAGTCTCCTGCAACTGCGAGCTTGGCGAGGGCTTCAGTCTTCTTCTGACCCCATCTAGGTTCGCCACTGGTTATGATTGGCGTATAACATATAAAGTGTGAAGGCATTATGATTACGTATGAAGTATGAAGAAATGAAGACATTATGATTGACGTATAACGTATGAAATATGAAGAAGTATAAAGACATTATGATTGTCGTATAACATATCACGAATGAAATATGAAAATGTTTGAAGGCATTATGATTGATGTATAAAGTATGAAGTATGAAGGCATTAGCGTATAACGTATAACGTATCATTATGAAATGAAATTTAATAAGCTAAAACAAAGACGCGTATAATACACCTCATATATTCGACCATTTCACAGGACTTCCTCTTCTAATTACCTTCTGAGCATCATTTGACTTGCAAACATAGATAATAATCAATGTGTACTTACTTATATATGTTAATATTGCTATAGCATTTGCATGCTTTATTCACATTTGCAAATCCCATTAATCAGGAGAACAATGTGCAGCCACAGTAGGATAGTAGGACATATATGTTATATTGTTATAGCATTTGCATGGTTCATTCATATTTCCAATTGCAACAAAACATTGAATGGCATTGCTATAAGTTACTGAATCAGGATTAGGTTTGGAATTTTTTAATTCATTGAAGAGTGACAATGCCTTTCTCACCTCTCTAATCCTGTTCAAAAGCCTCCATAAGACAATTATAAATTGAAACATTGGAATAGTTTTTAACTTTTTCGTTTTCAGGAATTCAAACAATTCTAATGCCACCATTATGATACGCTTTCCTACCATAAATGAAAAGAGTTATAACAGGAAAACCCAAATTCTTCATATGCTCAAGCGACCTACAGAAGTCATCCATCATTTTTAACAGTTCAAAATAGACCAGAAGTGGTTTTACAGGGAAAAGTTGGATCCTGGAACAATACATGTAAAATTTAAAGCAACTGAATGAGGGGGTTGAATTATGTTACGCAATTTAAAATTAGTTTAATGATCAATTAATAAGAAAGCAGAGAAATTCAATCATTAAGTGCTTTGTGGGAAAGAAGTCAATAAAGTCGAGGCAAACTTAATATAAATAACTTGATAATCCATTACGGGTAGAGCAAATTAACAAAGTGAGTGTATTGTGATTGAATCAAAAGCTAATTCCACTTTGAGCAATGATAGGGGGAGTAAAATTCTGGAGTGAAATTGTGGAGTGACTGACGTGGCAGTGATAAAAAAGAAAAACTAATACCCTAACCAAATGATGAGTGAACCCTAATGGATAAGGGATAAGTTTGTCTTTTTATAACTGCCACGTCAGTCACTCCACAATTTCACTCCAGAATTTCACTCCCCCTATTATTTCTCTTCCACTTTACCCCATGTTTAATAATGTCTTGTACTTTAGACTAATGTAAAAATTGAACGGAATCCATCTAAACTAACGGACTTGGATTTTACATGCTATAATATGTGAATACGAGTTAAAGTTTTGTATTTTTATTATGAAATTATCCTTTTCCTTTTCTTTTCTTTATTTTTTCTCTTTTCCCTCGCTCTTACGTCTTTCTTTCTTTCTTTATGTTTTCTCTAACTCTAAATAGTTTCTCTCCTTCTCTTGAATCTTTATCTCCTCTCCCTCCTTCACCTTTTGAAATTATTGTTGTCAATAAAAAAAAATTCAATTGAAGCCATGGATATCTTTGCCCGATGCAAAGAAGCAAGTAGTGATTTACTTCACGAGCCTCCGAGTAGTACCTCTCATGTTTGAGAATTGCAAGGCCATTCTATCCATCCTTTGTGGCTTAAGGGTTTTAATCGATGAGATAGATCTATCAATTGATTTTGGGTTCATGAAAGAGCTGTAGAGGATGTGTTGCAGCGAGTGGTGGTTAATGGAGGAGCTGCAATATTTACTACAACTCAACTATTCAACTATTCAAAAAGACATCAATATTTGCTTTGATTAAAGTTGTTTTGATGAATTGATTGGTTTTTTTTGCTTTTTTAACAAGAGATTTGACAAAATTTTGGGTTTTATATTTGATTAGGGAAAGCTTTTTTTTGTTACTGAAAGCTTTCAATCTCAAATGATATGAACCCAAACATTAATATTTGTCTTTATTAATGGGTTTATTAACATTTTTGTCATATTCGTCAGATCGCCAAAATTTTTTGGTTTGTTCATAGATACGGGGAAGTGTAAAGGTTTCAATTTGGGTTCATATAGATAAAGTTGAAATTTTGGTTTGACAGAGAATATATTTATAGAATTTCTGAATGATATAGGTTGAGTGATTAACTGAATGATAGGATTGTTTTGAAGAATTATATTGTTTGAAATTGATTTGGAAGGAATAATGGTGATTGTAGAGGAGAGAAGAGCGGTGAATGTGGTGGGTTTATAGTTGAGGTGAGTGGAAGAATGATGAGTGGTAGTTTTGTGATTGATATGGGTGGAATAATGGTGGATGCGGTGTTATGTGTTTGTAATTGAGGTGGGTGGAATAATGGTAGATGTGATGAGTTTGTGATTGAGGTGGGTGGAATAATGGTGGATATGGTAGTTTTGTAGTTGAAGTGGGTAGAAAGATGGTGGATATGGTGGATTTGATGATTAAAATGGGTGGAGTAATGGTGGATGTGTGGGAGGAGAAAGGAAATGGTGCTGAAGATAAAGAAGTGAGAGAAAGATAAGATAGGTAAGGTAAGGTAAGGAAAAAAACATGATTGCAAAAAGAAAAAAAAAGAAGGCAAAAGAAAGACAAAGAAAATAAGGTAGGGAAAAAAATAATTAAATAATAGGGTTAATTACCAATGACTTCCATGTGGTATGCAGAATTTCTAAAAACACCCCATATCCTAAAAAAACCTACTAAAAACCATACGTGGTTCTGATTTTATTAGAAAGTGGACGGAATTCATCATCCCTAACGGAGTGTGAGTGAAACGCGCCTAATGAGTAGATAGGGAAAAAAAGAGAAAGCCAATAAAGTATAATTTGCCAAAAAATAACCTTGAGTTTAATTTATTCATGTGGACTCTAGCATTTTTTTTATTTTTTTCTTTCTTTCTCATTTTTTTCTCAACCAACAACTCACGACCAACCACACAACCAAAATTTCTCATCTCTTTTCATGATTTCATCTATTCTTTTGTTTCAACTTTCACGTTCTTTGATTGAATCCAACAAAATTGAAACCCTTATATTCTTATCACATATTTCTTAACTTTTGAAAGTAGATCTGTTCAAGATATATTCATAGATATGCTCATAGATCCTATTTTCAAGCATATAGTCTTCCGTAAGATCGATTAAACGATATGGAAGAGATTTCACATTGCATTACAACAAGGACTATTCCATAATCAATAAGAAGAATCTGCAGAGATGAACTTGAAAGAGACGCTGTTGACACAGTAGTATTTATCCGTTGGTGTTGGATGTCCCTCCCCTTTAAAAATATGACCTGGGTGGCCACCGCAACCATTGCATGTAATCTCAGTTCTCCGCCATCTGCATTGTTGTTGAGGATCAAACAAGAAATTGATACGCAGAAAGTGGAGTTTAAGCCGTCGCGACTTTATGAGTGGGATTTTGAATTTTTGGAACTTTGTGATTTTGATTTGGACATTCACATCAGTCTCTAATATGAAATTTTTGGGACCTCAGATGATGGGTTGTAATTTTAATCTAGAAATATCATATCAATTTTTTGATATGAAATTTTCATAATCTAATATGATTAGTTGAGATATGAAATGGGTTTACGGAGATGATGAACTAATTTTTGTTTAGGGTGTTATTAGTATTTTATATATATATAATTAGCGTTTTTATTATATTGTAATCAACAAAATTTGATGCTTTGTTGATGATTTTTAATTAGTGTTTCTGTTTCTTGCAGAGAGGCTATAAAAGAGAAAGGACATGATTTTTGAAAAAATAAAATTAAAGAGGCAATTTGTAGTTGGGAATAACCTGAAAAAAATAGAAGAAAAAAGAATAGAAGGAAGAAAAGAAAGAAAAAAATGAAAATGAAAATAGCAAAAGAGACAAAGAAAAAAAAGAAAGGACCATATATCAATGAAGGAAATGAGTGAGTTTTGAAAAAAATAAAATTAAAGAGGCAATTTGTAGTTTGGGAATAAGATGGGAAAAAAAGAAGAAAAAAAATAATAGAAAGAAGAACAGAAAGAAAAAAAATGAAAATGAAAATAGTGTTATGAAAATATTAAATGTGGATGTTCATTATCCATTAAATGGGTTCATGTGTATCCCCTCTGGATTCATCCCCTTTGTAAATATCTGGACTAATGGATAACTATCAGTTATCATCTAGAAATACTAAATCAATAAACAATTCAGCAACCTGGTTCAGCTACCTGATTCAGCTACATGGTTCAGCTACCTGATTCAGCTACCTAGTTCAGTAGCTACCTGGTTTAGCTACCTGGTTGACCTACCTGGTTTCATCTATAAATAGAGGCTATAGTAATTCATTTTAATAAGAGAAATCTTGCAGGAACTCTGCAAACTTGTAATACCAAATTGCTATCAATAAAAGTTAATACAATAGAGCCATAATTCCACCTACTTCTTTTGTGTATTTCTCTTTATTGTAATTTCCTTCTGTATTGTTATTTAGTTGTATTGCATAGAAGTAGTAGTTTTACAACATGTTATCAGCACGAGACTCTACCACTGGAGCAAATCAGATTCAGATCTGGACGTTGAAGCTTTGCTGGTTACATATCTTTGCACGAAACTTTGCCACTGGAACAAATCAGGTTCAAATCTAGATTTTGAAGCAATTGGTGGTTACATATCTTTGGTAAGATCTTGAGATTTGCATTTTTGGTAAGTTCACGAGGTAATATTTCTTCCTTTTTCAATTAATTTATTTTAACTGTAAAGTTATGCTTTTGATATTCTTGAAATAACCACTTATCTTGAATATTGAGAAATATTCAACCACCTGAAGTTGGTTGTAATTCCAAAAGTCCGGTCATGGCATAAATTGCCTTATAAGGATTACATGTTACCGTGACAATAAATTAAATAATCTCCAGAAGAGGTGATGATAAGAAAAATGGCAAAAATAAATGCCCCTGGTGTGGTATAGAAGGTCATTGGTCCCGTACCTGTCGTACGGCAGACCACTTGGTTAAACTTTATCAAGCATCATTAAAAAAGAAAGACCAAAATGTCGAGACAAATTTTATTGATCAAACACATGATCATGCTGATGATGATGTTGATATGACAAATCTCGATGTAGCAGATTTTCTTGAATACCCTGAAGGTGCAAATTGATCTGATTCATTTAAACACCCTGAAGGTGTAATGGGATCAGATGGTGAATGTTTGTTATTTATAATTTTGTAATTTTTGTTTCTTTTGTATAATTTCCTTTCTAGTTATGATCTTTTGTGTAATTTTCTTTTTCAGTTATGAAATTCACGTATTTCATTTTGTTCACTAATATTTACTTTTATTAATTTGTTTGTCACTTTCTTCCTGACGAAGAAAATTGATACATTTCTTCCTGACGAAGAAAACTTATACATTTCTTCCTGACGAAGAAAATTTGATACCTTTCTTCCAGGCAAAGAAATTTGATACCTTTCTTCCTGGTGAAGAAATTTGATATATTTCTTCTTGACGAAGAAATTGATTATGGATGTTTATCTTCCTGAAGAAGAAATGAATGCCAAATACATGGGATCAAATAATGGTGATGATATTTGCCTTATTGATAGTGCTACTACGCACACTATCCTCAAAGATGAAAAGTATTTTTCCTACCTGAAGATGGGAAAAACTAATATTAATACAATTAGTGGTAGTGCTAAACTGATTGAAGGCTCCGGAAGAGCTAGTATACTTCTCCTTGAAGGAACCAAAATTGTTATAAACAATGCACTACTATTTACAAAGTCTCGAAGAAATTTACTGAGTTTTAAAGATATTCGCCGAAATGGATATCATATCGAGACTATGCATGAAACGAATGGTGAATGTTTATTAATTACAAATACCATTTCTGGAAGAAAATGTGTATTAGAAAAATCACCATCTTATTCATCTGGTTTATATTATACAAAAATAAGTGCAATTGAAAGTCATCACCTAGTAGACCAGAAGTCTACAAATCCCAAAGATTTTATAATATGGCATGACCGTCTGGGACATCCTGGTTCTATAATGATAAAACGGATAATTGAAAATTCACATGGCCATTTATTGAACAATCAAAGAGTTTTAAACTCTAATGAATTCTCTTGTGTTGCATGTTCCCAAGGAAAGTTAATAATTAGACCGTTATAAATGAAAGTGGGGACTGAATCCCCTGCATTTCTAGAACTAATTCATGGTGATATATGTGGGCCTGTAGATCCACTATGTGGACCATTTAGATATTTTATGGTGTTGATCGACGCATCAACAAGATGGTCACATGTAAGTTTATTATCTACTCGTAACTCGGCGTTTGTGAAATTACTTGCTCAGATAATTAAACTACGAGCACAATTTCCAGATCACCAAATTAAGAAAATTCGTCTAGATAATGCTGGTGAATATTCATCGCATGTTTTTGATGATTATTGCATGTCGATTGGAATAAGTGTTGAACATCCTGTAGCTTATGTTCATACACAAAATGGTCTAGCTGAATCATTTATTAAACGGTTGCAATTAATTGCTAGATCGTTACTTATGAGGTCTAAACTTCCTTTGTCTGCTTGGGGGCATACTATATTACATGCAGCAACACTTGTGAGAATTAGGTCGACAAGTTATTATAATTACTCCCCCATACAATTAGCTTTTGGCTATGAGTCCAATATTTCTCATTTGAGAATTTTTGGTTGTGCAGTTTATGTCCCAATTGCACCACCACAACGTACTAAATTGGGCCCCCAACGAAGATTGGGGATATATGTCGGGTATGAATCACCTTCTATAATTAAATATGTTGAACCATTAACAGGTGATTTATTTACTGCGAGATTTGCTGATTGTCATTTTGACGAATCGCATTTCCCGACATTAGGGGGAGATAAAGTTCAACCGAAAAAGGAAATTAAATGGAAAATATCACTTGATTTCCTTGATCCTCGTACAAAAGAATGTGAACTGGAAGTTCAAAAGATTATACATTTGCAAAGAATTGCAAATCAATTACCGAGTGCATTTACTAACTCCAGAAGAGTTACTAAATCACATATTATTGCGGAAAATACTCCGGTTAAAATTGATATCCCAGAAGGACAGATTACAAGTGCTAGTGAGTCTCAAGCACGCCTGAATCATGGTAGACCTCTCGGTTTCAAGGATAAAAATCATCGAAAGAAAAGAGGATTAAACGTGAGTCAAGAACTCCAAAATACTGTTAGTGATAAAATTCTACCTTCTGAAGAGGTTACTCCTGAAGAGCCTACTCCTGAAGAGGTAACTCCTGAAGAGAATGATATTATAGAAACTTCAATAAATTTTGTCACTACAGGAAAATGTTGGAATCGAAGAGAAATAATTATTGATAATGCTTTTGCATATAATGTGGCACTTGATATTATGGAAGAAGACGAGGATCATGAACTTAGATCGGTTGATGAATGTCGGAAAAGAAATCATTGGCCAAAATGGAAAGATGCGATCCAATCTGAATTGGATTCACTGGCAAAACGAAAAGTATTTGGACCTGTAGTCCAAACACCAGAAGGTGTAAAGCTAGTGGGATTTAAATGGGTATTCGTGCGAAAAAGAAATGAAAACAATGAAATTGTGAGATATAAAGCACGACTTGTAGCCCAAGGATTTTCACAAAGACTTGGATTTGATTATGATGAAACATATTCACCTGTAATGGATGGAATTACATTTAGATATCTTGTCAGTTTTGCAGTGCATGAAAAACTTGATATGCGCCTGATGGACGTAGTCACTGCTTATTTGTATGGCACATTAGAAAATGATATCTATATGAAAATCCCAGAAGGATTTAGTATGCCTGAAGCAAATAAATCAAATCCCAAAGAAAATTATTCTATTAAATTACAAAGGTCTTTGTATGGATTGAAACAATCTGGACGTATGTGGTATAATCGCCTTACTGAATGTTTGGTTAAAGAAGGTTATACAAATGACCCGATATGTCCATGTGTTTTCATAAAGAAAAATGGGTCAAAGTTTGTCATCATTGCCATATATGTTGATGATCTCAATTTAATTGGAACTCCTGAAGAGATCCAAATGGCATTTGAATATTTAAAGAAAGAATTTGAGATCAAAGATTTTGGAAAGACGAGATTTTGCCTTGGTTTGCAAATTGAACATTTGCAAAATGGGATTTTTGTTCATCAAACTGCGTATACCCAGAAGGTATTAAAGCGGTTTTATATGGACAAGGCACATCCATTGAGTACCCCAATGGTCGTTCGGTCACTCGATCCTATTAAGGACCTCTTTAGACCGAAAGAGGATAATGAAGAAATTCTTGGTCCTGAAGTACCATATCTTAGTGCAATTGGTGCACTAATGTATCTTGCTAATTGTACAAGGCCAGATATATCATTTGCGGTAAATTTATTAGCAAGATTCAGTTCCTCTCTTACAAAACGACATTGGAATGGTATTAAACATATTCTTCGTTATCTCCAAGGAACAATTGATCTTGGATTATTTTATCCATATGATTCTCGACATGAATTACTTGGTTATGCTGATGCTGGGTATTTATCTGACCCGCATAAAGCAAGGTCTCAAACTGGATATTTATTTACATGTGGTAATACAGCTATTTCGTAGCGATCCACGAAACAATCAATAGCTGCCACATCTTCGAATCATGCTGAAATTATAGCAATTCACGAGACCAGTCGAGAATGTGTTTGGTTAAGATCAATGACCCATTATATCCAGAAGAATTGTGGGTTATCTGTTGAAAATCCTCCAACTATATTATATAAAGATAATGCTGCTTGTACAGCGCAATTAAAAGGAGGATATATTAAAGGAGATAGAACGAAGCATATTTCACCAAAATTCTTTTTTACTCATGATTTGCAAAAGAATGGTGAAATTGATGTGCAACAAATCCAGTCAAATAATAATTTGGCGGATTTATTTACCAAGGCATTACCGACTGCAACTTTTAAGAAATTGATTAGTAATATTGGAATGCGTCGGTTAAAAGATCTCAAATGATCTTCGAATCAAGGGGAGAAATAAATACACAAGAATGATGTACTCTTTTCCTTCACTAGATTTTTTCCCAACTGGGTTTTTTCTAGTAAGGTTTTAACGAGGCACACTCTTTGTGTAAATGAACATCCAAGGGGGAGTGTTATGAAATATTAAATGTGGATGTTCATTATCCATTAAATGGGTTCATGTGTATCCCCTCTGGATTCATCCCCTTTGTAAATATCTGGACTAATGGATAACTATCAGTTATCATCTAGAAATACTAAATCAATAAACAATTCAGCAACCTGGTTCAGCTACCTGATTCAGCTACATGGTTCAGCTACCTGGTTCAGTAGCTACCTGGTTTAGCTACCTGGTTGACCTACCTGGTTTCATCTATAAATAGAGGCTATAGTAATTCATTTTAATAAGAGAAATCTTGCAGGAACTCTGCAAACTTGTAATACCAAATTGCTATCAATAAAAGTTAATACAATAGAGCCATAATTCCACCTACTTCTTTTGTGTATTTCTCTTTATTGTAATTTCCTTCTGTATTGTTATTTAGTTGTATTGCATAGAAGTAGTAGTTTTACAACAAATAGCAAAAAAAAAAAGGAAGAAAGGACCAAGTCAATAACAAGGGTATGAATGGAATTTTTAACCGTTCCATTAGTGAAGATATTTTTCATTCGCTTTCTAATTAAATCAGGACCACGTGGGGGTTATTGGTAGATTTTTTTTAGTATATGAGAGTTTTTTAGAATTTCGATTGAACACATGGGGGTCGATGATTAAGAGGTAGATTTGGAACGAGTTCAATAATGTTTTAGACCATTTATTCTTGTATAAATATGCACGAATTAAAGATAAGTAGAAAGTTGGTTAAAGAAGAAGTGGTCATACGTGTGGAAAATGGAGCAAAAGTTACTGCATTAGATATAAGAATACATAGTTTTCCTATATCTAATGGATTTATCTTAAAATTGAAGGATTGTTTTATGTACCAGTACATTTAAGAAACATGAGTTCTATTTTATGTTTGGATATGGATAAATTTAATATTACACAAAAGAATAAATTTTTTTTTTATGGTGATAAAATTTTTTCATAATGCTAGTTATTTAAATAATGACCTTTATATTATTGATTCTGATAATCCAATTTTCAACATAAACAAAAAAATTCATAATCTTGAAATTCTCCAAAAGGTGTAAATTCTGGACACCCAAACCAGGCCACGCTAGCCCTATCCTGGGCCTGCACGTGACAGGTAAATCGCGGGATCGATGTGCCCTAACTGGCAGCCTACAAGGATATCCAACGGGACCCGAGCTCCAGGTGCGCCCCGAAGAATATTTCACCCAGGCAACGATAATTTATCCATAATCTTGAAATTCTATATCTCTGGTATTGTAGATTTAATCATATAATGACAAACACATAACCAAATTATATAAACATGAATATTTAGCATCATTTGATTGTGAACCATTTGATATATGAAAATACTGTTTATTGGAAAAAAAAAGATCAAATCATATTTTATTAAAAGAGATGAAAAATCTACTGAATTATTTGTTTTATATGTACTGATATATATGGACCTACATCGATTTAAATTAGAGGTGGTTTTTCAAACTTCTTTACTTTTCCTGATGATCATTCTAAATATGATCATGTATACTAACTGAAATATAAATTTGAAGTTTTTGAAAAGTTCAAAAAATTATAAAAAGTTGAAGTTAAGAAGTAGTTTGGTAAAAGTATTAAAATAGTTCGATCAAATTGATATAGGGAATATTTAACCCAAGAATTTCAAAATTATCTTAAACATATTGAAATTATTTCTCAATAGACTCCTCCATATATATCACACTTAAATGGTGTATCAAAAAAAAAAAGAAATCGAACTTGATTAGATATGTTCCAATTAATGATGAGCCATGCAATTCTTCCAAAATTATTTTCGAGATATGCTTAAATATTGTCTCATATCTTTTAAATCATGTTTCATCCAAATCTATAGATTCTATTCCATATGAGATATGGTATGAGAAAAACTCATATTTTAACATATGAAGATTTGAAAACATTCGATTTCATCTAATGAGTTACTTGGTCACACACAGTGGCGAAACCACTACTTTTTTTTACCGGGGCTCAATTATGCAAGAAATATTTTTTCCTTATTCCACAAATATATGTAACAACTAAAGTATCAAATTGATAATATTACAAAATACACAAAAATAAATAAATAAATAAAGGGTAAAATATACTCAACTTAATTGTTTCCTTCTATAAGCACCTCTTTTAGTTTTAATTTCAATATTTAATCTCTCTTAATTTTTTAATTAAAGAATAATTAGTCTAATAGGTTCATTATCATTCACTAATTAAATAGAATTAAGCACGTCATTTTAATATAAGAATAATTAGTCTATAAGACACAATTTCTCTCTGTTATCTTTAATGGAAAGATTGCAAATAATATGGAAAAAGAAACAAATAAAAATTATCTTGGATTGATGATAAGATTTGGAACATCTTTGATGATAAGATTTCGAACATCTGATTGCAAATTGTGATAATCATAATTTAAAAACCAAGTATTTAAAACACCCAAAATACTGTACTAATTTTCAAGTAAAAACTGATAAAGTTTTGGTATTTTTATTACTTAAAAAAGTTTTTTTTTTTTACTTTGTATTAAGTAAAACGACGTCAAAACGACGTCGTTTTATTAAGAATGAAAAAAACCCAATTAAACTTTCCGTCTTCTTCTCTTCCATACGAATATACAATTTCTAACACTCTGCAACTTTCTTAGGCGGCTGGGCGGCGGCACTCTCGTACTCCAGCATAAGAACACCCAATGCTTGACTATGAAAAAGGTATATTACTACCTTAAGCTCCAAGATGTGCGGCCGCCTCCCCCTTAGTTCCGCTAGTGGTCACACACAATCAACATATATTGATAAATTACTAAAAAAATTTAGCATGGATTAGCCTAAAACACCTATATTCCCACGTTTCATGAGATTTACCTTTTTAATAACATGTATCCAAAAATTGATATTAAGATACAAAGTATGTAAGATGTTCCTTATGCATCAATAGTAGGATCAATTATATATGTTATGGTGTATACAAGAACGTATAAAAGTATAAGGGAGAATTTGTATTAAGGGCGCGTCTCATGACTTTATTATTAAATGGGGCACAACTTTAACATATTTATTATTAAGGGCGTTAAAATATCTATATTGGTTTATATAATTAATCAATGACCTTATTATCATTTTAATCAATTAAACAACAAATCATGATCAAAACTCTTATTTTCTTTATCATTTTACTAATAAAATACATCAATCTTATCATTAACTATCTCAAAACTCTTCATCATTTACTGTTTTATAATTGTTATCTATAAATTTTCATACTAACTTAGTTCTTTTCTTCTTTTTATTACTGAAAACATTAATCTAATTCTTAACCATCTTAAAATTTTCATATGTTTCATAAGTGTTATAAATAAATTTTCATATTCATTTTGCTTAATTGTTATCCATGAATTTTCATGTTAATTTTAATCATTATCAAATACAGTAAAATTAAGTTTTAAAAAATACACAAGAATTTGTCAAACTAATATATCACAAATCATAAGTGTTATCAATAAATTTTCATAATAATTTTAATTAGTTATTATCCATAAATTTTCATGTTAATTTTAATCATTATAAAATACAATAAAATTAAGTTTTAAAAAAATACACGAGAACTTTCCAAACTAATATCACAAATCGTAATTAATTTTAATGAATTTTAAGTTTTTATAACACTTTCAATGAACCTACCTCTATTGATATAATTATTTAATAAACACGTAAGCACGTAAAATTATTAATTATTAATTTTAAAGTTGTTGTATTTCTGGAGTGGTGATGTTTTATTTATTTATTTTTATTTTTAAATACATTTATGAAAAAAAATATTTATGATATAAGATAATTTAATAATAAATAGATTCATGGCAAGAAGAATTTACGTTTTAAAAGAGTTTTGACAATGAGTATATTTTGTTATTTAATACATTACAAAAAATCTTAACAATTAAATAGGTTGATGATAAGTATATTTTATTATTTAAGATAGTTTGATAATGAGTTAAATTACTATCAAAATTTATCCACAAGAAATCATTAAAAAAAAACTAATAAAAGATTAGATAGTAAAAGATAAAAAGATAGGTGTTGAACGAAATCTTTATTATGATTGATAGCAAGGGTACTAAAGACTTTTATTAAGTATATAACATAATAATGTTATTTTATCGCCTAAGAGAATGAGACGCCCCCTTTATACAAATTTTCCCAAAGTATAATTTATGCGTAACGGGAGAAGTTGCGAAAATTAAGAAAAGATAAACAATCTCAATAAAATAATAAAATTAAACAAAAACTGAAATCAATGTTCCATTTCTTCTTCCATCTCACCAAAATAAAAAAAAAATTAAATAACCCTAGAAGATTTTCATAAGCCCAGTTGAGCTAAGTCATTGGAGAAATCCGTAACACTACAGGATGATTTAATTTGGGTTTTGGAATCCAAAAACGAAAAGGAAAGAAAAACACGTGATTGTTCTAAAGGTTTAATCTTATTAGGAATGGAAAGTAACTTGTTTCTATAAATGGAAGGTCTAATCCGATTTGGAACTGAAAGTAGTTTTCTTATAAATTGAAAGTAATGGTATAGCAAAGTTTGCATCGTGTTTATTTTTGCAAGAAAGTTATGGCTCACAAGGACGATAACGGAGATGTTTGTGGAGATAACGTACAAAAATTCCACGAAGATGGTGGTGATGATGATTATGATCAAGAAGATGAGAGTGATGATTATGATAACAACGAAGAAAACTTCTGGGAAGATACGGGCGTGGAGGATGATGAATTTGTGTCAAATAGAGTTAATAGTAGTAGAGGAGCCAATCTTGATTCATTGTATCGTCCTCCGTTTGATATAATGTTTTATGGATCGTTCGAGATGGCAAAACAGGAAGCCAAATTGCAGAACAAATGGGTTTTGGTAAACATACAATCAAAGAAGGAATTTAGTTCTGATACACTCAATAGTGATACTTGGAGTGACCATACTGTTGTTGAAACAATTAAAAGCAACTTTATATTCTGGCAAGTGTATGATGATGCAGAAGAAGGCCGCAAGATTTGTACATTCTACAAATTGGAATCGTTTCCTGTTGTTATGGTGGTTGATCCTATAACTGGTAAAAAAATGTGCGTTTTATTCGGAATGGTTCGGCCAAAAAATTTGTTGGAGGATTATTTAACGTGCATGGATGAGAGCCCTATTGAGCATTGCATCAATCTATGTCGGAAACGTTCAATTCATGATCCTCTCATGATTCAAGATCACGAAGACGAAGAAAACGGCGCAAAAGAAGTGAAAGATAATGGTGAAAGTAGTGATGATGATGAGGTTAGAGGAGGACTATCGATTAATTATCCACCTCTTCCTCCTGAAGAACCAAAAGTTGATGCAAATCTTGTGTGTAGAGTTGGTGTAAAACTTCCTGATGGAAACAGAATTCGGAGGAGTTTTCTACTGTCTGATTCAGTACAGTTGCTGTGGTCTTTTTGCTCTTCTAAACTTGAAGAAGCTCAGACAAAGCCATTTCAATTGTCACTTGCTATCCCAGGACGTTGCATGTCTTTGGAGTATGAAACTAATTTAACTTTTGAAGAATCGGGTCTTGCAAATTGTTTGTTGTCATTTACGTGGAAGTAAAGATGAACTTCAAACACCAAAACCAAAACCCAAAAGTCTTTTGTATGATTGTTTATGAATCATTCAATCTTGTATTTTTTTATTGTAGTTCAGAAAATCCCATTAGTTTACCCCAGATTTTCAAAGTTTTGGTCCATCTTTTTTATTTATTGCTTATCTTGATTTTGCATTAGAAATTCACTAACATTCTCTTGACCAAGAGCAATTAGTAGTTGGATACAATCTCTGATTAGTGCCAATGGCATTGGCTGTATTCTTTTGATATTTTCAATCAATTTTAAGTCGTTAATTGTTAGTATCAAGCATGCTGTGTATGGTCTTTTCCTTGTGATTTTTGTTCTTCTGCCTTGAATGGTTTAGAGTTTTCTTTTATGAAAAATGTGTACATCTTTTCCATTGATTCAACAAAGGGGAAAGATAGTGGATTTTTCTGTATTTGATGATCGAAACTTAGTTTGATTGAACTATGATTTCCACCTTGATCATAGAAGGGAAACAAAACAAGTTGATATTCTGTTCCAATGCTAGTCCAAAAGTAATGTTCAATGATGTTTCTTTCAATATGAAAATATATCCTACTTTTAAACAAGTGTAAAAATCTAAAGACCAAAAGAAGTCCTACAACCATGCTCGCTGAAAGCCTGAAATCAATGGTAAAAAATATATATAATTGGAACTCCCCTCCAAATGTTGATCTCTACTGAAAATAAACACAGAGTCTTATAGCCTTATCAACAGCATTACAGCACCATTAAAATTAAACTTTACATAATTCTTTGGTGGTGGCCTCCAATTGGAGTCTTGACGCCCACGAATAATAACCCCACTTTCGCGGTTTGTTTTCTGATAATCCTGCATGTAAGCTAAGGAGAAAGTCGCGAAGCTCAATGGATCTCTCTTAATATTGTTATGCATTGCTTCGTTACTACAACTCCAGCGTTCCCAAAATATATGACTGCTGCTCCATCCACTTCCATCCGCGATGAATTGAAGAACAAATCTTGCGAGCACAAGACAACAGATAATTGCCTGAATTGCATGATTCTGCACACTTATTCGGCAACAGGAAAGAGAAGGAAGTGTAACATATTTTTCGCAGATTCAATGCATGCAGGACAGCAAACTTCAACCTCTACCCCTTAGGATCTTGAAATTGCAATAGTTGGAATTATATACTTAAGACTTCTCCAAAAGAAAGATTTTATTCTGTTAAAAATGTTCAATTCCCAAAACTTCTTCCAAACTATATTAATACCCCTACTGCTTTCCCCAGCCTCATTTACATTCAGCAAATAATGCAAAACTTCTTAATCAAATGGTAAGCACTACAAACTGTAAACTTACCATTCGTTCTTATCTCTAGGTCTTGCACAACCTAACGGAATTGTCCTTGATAATAGTTCCTTCCTTTGGCCAGAACACTTCATCCACCAAATTGGTATTCCATAATCCTGTATTTTGATCAACCAAGACATTTAACAATAGAATAAGAAGGGATGCCATTTGGTAGGGAGAAAACTTGAAAAGTTCTTGGTGACAGGAGAGAATTCAAGTCTCCTTTCATGAAATTCAAAAGCCACATCAGACCTGAAACACAAGAGGAAAACAGGGAAGCCTTACCGCCAGAACATCTAGCAGGTTTTCAAATGGTAAATCCTTGCATCAGATCAAAGCATATAGAAATTAGAGCATTTTCTTGCCTACTACAATATATTCCTTCAGAGAATAAAAAGCAGTATAAACTAGGAAAAACCCCACTCACCTTCTGAATTCTTTGAATTGTTCTTAGTTCATTCACTGCTGAATGCTTCTGTCATTTCATGTAAGATATTGAAAAACCAAGCTGCAAAGGCAAACCAGAGGGCATGTTTAATAATGCATCGGTCATATCAATAGATCCTTGAAACTTTAATATAGAAACAAGTACATTTTATCAAGGAAATTAAAATTAAAACAAACGCCATAAAATCGAATAAATCACACAAGTAGAAAGAAGTTGAATCAAGACAATTTTAGAAATTCAAAATATTCAACTAACTGGGATTGACATTAATGTAGAGCTCCGGATAAATCCACAGCTCAATATGCCTGGCCATAGCCATTGAAATGAGTTGTGAAGAAGCATATAAAGAGCAGTGAATTAGCCATCACCCAACCATAAACTTTTCCAACATTAGAAACCAAATATTAAACATCAATGTAGCCTATAGTACACTTGCTCCTATTCTTGTTCACTGAAAGTTCAAATATTATTGGTATCGATGAAACAGTTTACATGTACTTGAAAATAGTCATATTTGTCTTTGCTTGATCATTTAAGAATCTTTTCATGACCTACTAAGGCTGGTACTTCAAGGGAGACCATGAATCAACTACTTTAAGCATGAATATGACCAATGCACAATTTGCAAGTTAAAACTCATTTACTAATTAAGCGGATAATGATTCACTACCTGAATTCACATTCATAACAGGGAGAACTTCAATTCCTTAAGTTCTTCTCCAGACTAAGAATGAGCATGCCAGCCAAAACAACTTTCAGGGCCCACGTCCCAATCATAAACATCCAAGGACCACATAAATTTAAGACCACCAGTCTGGAAGAATTCATTGTCACTTCATTACAGCAGCTACATGACTATCAATGTTAAAAAACTTTGTTAAAAGGTTGCTGAATTCAAATTTTCAACCAGGCAGAAGTGTTGAACCTTTTGCTTTTAACTTTCTCTCCAAACCAAAAAACTTCAAGCCACATAACACCAAGTCTGCCGTCTTCTTCTTCATATGCTCAATAAGTAACTCATCATAAACAATCACTTCAGCTTCAGTCAGAAGTTTGACTTCTCTTAGACTTGCAAAAACTTTCCTTGCCTCTTCAATTGTTCCATGTTGACACATGCCAAATATGATGGCAGAATATATGATATTATCAGGAGAGCAACCCTGTTCAATCATTTCATCTATAACTTCAATTACCTTCTGAGCATCATTTGACTTGCAAACATGGATAATCGTCAGTGTGTACTTAAACTCCAAGGGTCCACTTACAATATTAGCCAAGCAGTCACGAATTAGCATCATAGCCGCATCAATCTCCCCAACTGTGCAAAGCCCATTAACAAGAGAACAGTATGCAGCCAAAGTAGGATAGTAGGACATATCTGTTATATTGTTATAGCATGTGCATGCTTCTCTCACATTTCCAATTGCAACAAAACATTGAATAGCATTGCTATAAGTTACTGAATCAGGCTCAAGATTTGAGTTTTTTAATTCATTGAAAAGAGACAATGCCTTGCTCACTTCCCCAATCCTGTTTAAAGCCTCCAAAAGAATGTTGTAAATTGAAACACAGGAATAGTTTTTCGATTTCAAGTATTCAAACAAATCTAATGCCACCATTATGACCGGCTTTCCTACCATAAATGAAAAGAGCTTGGTTAAATCATCAATAACAGGAAAACCCATAATCTTCATTTGCTCAAGCAACCTACAGAAATCATCCATTCTTTTCAACTCTGCGAAGGAGATTAAAAGTGGTTTTACAGTGCAAAAGTTGGGCTGCAAATCCTCTTGAATGGTAAGTTGGAAAAGCTTATAAGCTCTATCCACCCGTTGTGCACTACACAAGCCCTCAATGAGAGAGTTATATATTGCCAAATCAGCCCTATATCCAGATTCCATTAAATCCTGTAACAAATCACAAGCTGAGCCAACCTTCCCATCTGCCACAAATGCTTCAATCAATGAACCATATATAGCCCTATCTATCAAGTACTTCTTCTCTTTCATCTCCTTAAAGAACTCAAAAGCTTTCTCAATCTGATTTCTTTTGCACAGCCCTGTCACTAAAGTTCCATAAGCCATTACATCTGGCTCAACTTCATCCCTTAGCATTTCGCCCCAAATCGTCAAACAACCATCTAAATTTCCCTCACCGACCAATATCTTAACCATTGCTGTGTATGCAAACACATCTGGCTTGCACAAATTCTTTCTCATGCAATCCAATAGCTCCAGTACTTCATCCATTCGTCCCGACTTGCACAAACCCTTTATTAGTATCATGAAAGTGACACTCTCCTCTGTTAACCCATCCTCCTTGAAATCAGTATAGATGGCCATAGCCACATCCAGGTGATTAGTTTTAACAAGGGCATCCATTATTCTATTGTACAAAAACACTCTTGGCTTAATGCCAAACTTTTTCATTTTCTCATACACATAATATACCCTTAGCCCCCTATTTGCATCAGCGTGCATTCTTATCAAGATCTCAAACTGTTTCTCACTAGGAGGCTTCCCTTGCATATCCATCAATTCAGGCACCTGGTCAGCTGACCGGAATTGGTCATTGCGATTTAAGCAATGGGCAAATGCATTGTAACAAGAGAAATCATGCCTATATCCTTTTTGCTTACCTGTTTAGATTCAGTTAAACAATGTGAATACGTGTAGCCCTTAAATTGCTATAAGAAATGCACTCGTAAACACAAAACAATGTCTAAACATGTGCTATTCACTTCAACCAAAGACCCTAGTAGAACGCATTGCATCCAAATCCAAAATATTCCGGCTAGCTATATTATAATTCAGGCACACAAAATATATGGCCATTGCTATCTTTATTTACAAATGCAATCAAATGCACAAAATTGAACAAAAGATAATCAATCTACGACAGATAAAAAAATAACAGTGTCACTGGCCTATATACCAAAAAAAAAAAAAACAGAAATCAATGTTCCATTTCTTTTGTAACTCGCAAAAAAATTAATCCACAATAAACTAAACAAATATTGAAATCTTTAAAGTACTATAATTTGGCTTATAAAACCCATGAACATGACAAGCATTTTCATCCATTCGCCATAAAAAAAAAGGGGGAAAATGACAAAAATCCAAACTTTTTTAACTTTTTACCAGCCCAGTGGAACAACTTGGTGGAGAGTCTTGAATCAATATAGGGAGCTTTAAGAACCTCCGCCACAAGCTTCGGCGTTACACGACGGAGCTTATTCAGGTCAGCCACCAAAGGAGGGCCCCAATGGCGGTGTTTTCTGAAGGAATCCACAATGTACCTGGCGATAGGAGATAAAGTCTGGGCCATGGAGAAAAATTTCTCCGACGGGTCTTTTTCTGGGTATTTGGGTCGGGTTGAGAGTGAGTCTGGATCCCATTTTGAAAAGTCGAATGGGGATTGAGAGGAAGGGCGTTGATTTTTACGGTTGAGATTGACAGTTTGGCGGTTGGAGAAAAGGCCGCCGTGTACGGTGGGGCGGTTCTGGGTGGGTTTCCGGTGGCCATAGAAGAAGTAGGGTTTATGGGGTTTGGTAAGGGCGGTCGTTGGTGGTGGTTTGGGAGGGGGAGGAGGCATTTTTTGGGTTTGACCTTTTCTTTTTTAGTTTTTTCCCCTTTTGTGTTTGAATTTTTCACATTTCTTAAATTCTACTAATTTGTTGGTTTATTGAGATTTTTAAAATTTTTTGTTTCTAATAATTGGAAATTTTTTTTTAAAAAAACATCCTCCATATTCAGTCATATTTAGTGATTGCAATTAAACTGATGCAAATTTGTTATTCACAATAAAAAAATTCATACCAATTTCGTCGAAAAATCATATTTTTTGTTTAGCATTTTGGGAAAATTGCTCCGTTTGGATAATGTATTTTTGGATTATATCATGATTTGTTTTTTCTTGGGATTTGTTATGAGAAAAGAATATTTCGAGATTGTTTGGAATGAATGATTTTGTTTTGTTGGGATTTGTATTGAATATTTTTTTATTAATAAAAGTTTGAAATTTAAATTTGAATTAGTATTTTATTAGTTTGTTTTGATGGGAATTGTATTAGGAATAATTGTTTATTATTAAAATTTAAAATTCAAATTCAAATTCAATATTTTATTTATAAAAAATACTGTAGCAAAAATAATTACTGTAGCATTGTTTTTTGTTTTAAAAATTTTGTAGAAAAATTGGAGAAAACAAACAAGATAAATTTGATTTGTAAAATAAATCCTTAAAAAGATAGTTTTTATGTATTTTACCTTGCAAAGATGTTCGATGACATTCATGTTCATGACTACTATTAAAAAATATATATATATAGAATGAAATGGAACGATGTAATTAGTGCGATTTTTTAGCGTAATAAACCAACATGCATATTTGTGAAAGAGTAAATAAATTTTTTAATAAAATGCAAGGATGTCTTTTTTTCCCTATTTTCCCTTCTTAAATTCTACTAATTTGTTGGTTTATTGAGATTTTAAAAAAAATTGTTTCTAATAAAGAGAAAATTGAAAAAAAAAAAAACATCTTGATATTTAGTGGCTCACAACATGATAAAATTCCGTCATTTACAATAAAAAATCATACCATTACCAACTTCTTCGAAAATCATACTTTCTTTCTTCCTTTTTTTTTTTTTTTTGGAATTTGAGGACAACAAGTTTTTATCTTTGCAAAAAATCTATGATGTTCACGTTCGTGACAACTATTAAAAAAATGAACGAAATAAAATGGAATTTGTGTGATTTTTTATACATCGATTTGAATATGAAAGAATAAATGAACATGACAAAACTCCAGAATTTGGTGTAAGTTTTGATTTGGAAACTCATGAATCTGCTTGAATGACATGTTTATCTCTAATGTGCAGACAAAAATGTGTGGCTTAGTTTTTTGCAATGCATGATTCTTGAGGAATCCAAAATAAACAGTTTATGTTACGCCTAAACAACGTTCGTGTATGTTTTGTTTTTTGAGTCTCAATACCCTACACGTTTTTCTTTTCTGAAAATTCACACTTTCAGCAATGGTGAGAGAAAAGAATTGCATGCACGAAGTGAACATGAACAAAGTAAGCAAAATGTTTCTTCATTCGAAATTCAATTCTCTGAGGCTTTCCCTTTTGAATTCTGTATTTTGTCCCCTTACCAATACATCATTTTTTGTGGGATTCAATCATTTTCTTGTGATCCTTAATTTCTTTCATTTCTTAAAGGCCTGTTTTTGCACTTTCTTATCTTCCATTTTGGTGAAAAATGGCAGTTCATGAGGCTACTAAACAAAATCCAAAGACTAATCAAGTTCCTAACTTTCTCCTTTCTGTCAAACTCAAATATGTTAAGCTTGGTTATCATTACTTAATTTCCAATGCAATGTACCTCATGTTAATCCCTCTTTCAGGGATTGTTTCAGTTCATCTTTCAACAATTGCAATCCCATTATGGGATCAGCTCAGGTTCAACCTTGTTGGAGTGATCTTGTGTACTATTCTTATAGTCCTTCTTGGAACATTTTATTGTATGACTAGACCTAGGAATGTTTACTTAGTTGATTTTGCATGTTACAAACCTGGACCTGAGTTGATGTGTTCTAGGGAACTTTTCATGGAGCAATCGAGAAAAACCGAGAAATTCAACGAAGAAACTTTGGCATTTCAGCAAAAGATTATGGAACGATCAGGGTTTGGTCAGAAAACTTATGTAGCTGAAACATACTTGCAAGTGCCAATAAAACCCTGCATCGGTAGAGCTCGGAGAGAGGCCGAGATGGTTATGTTTGGTTCCATTGATGAGTTGTTGATGAAGACTGGAGTGAAGGCTAAAGATATTGCAATTCTTGTAGTGAATTGTAGTGTTTTCTGTCCAACTCCATCTCTTTCTTCTATGATTGTAAACCATTACAAGCTTAGAGACAATATTTTGAGCTACAATCTTGGTGGTATGGGCTGTAGTGCTGGAGTTATCTCTATAGATCTTGCCAAGCAACTTCTACAGGTTTGCTAACTATGCTCAAAATTTTCAAACGTTGATGTGCATTTTCAAAGTACAACAAATGCTTTTTCTTTTTTAGATCCATATATTTTAGTTATATTTCTTCTCCATCTGAACTTGGATTTAGGATATTCATGTATTTTAGTGTGCTTCTTTTGCTATTTTGCACAAACTCTCTCTTATTAGTTTAGCCAAGCAGTCAAACTTGTGAAGTTCAAACTAATTAATTAATCACTGGCTTTATTCACTATTGGAATTTTTGTCAAAAGATTTCAGCCATTTATATGCTACGCAAATGTTTGGAGCAATAAATAAGGAAAGATTGGGAAACATTCCGGATACAACGATTGGAATGAACTCTTTAGCCATCCAGACGGACACAAAACGATAGCTAGAGTTGCAAAAAGAGTAAATGGTCGAGAGAATGGCATTCTCTCCTAGGTAGGGGCTAAAAAAGACATGCAAGTCTTAACTAACAGTGTTATTCTTAATAGTTTCTTATATTGTAACCCTTTTTACCTTGCAAATGAAGCATGCCTGCCTATATCATTAACTGTTCTTCATTTTGGAATGTAACACTAACAGGCAAATCCCAACTCATATGCACTAGTGGTTAGCACTGAAAACATGACCCTCAATTGGTACTTTGGCAACAACCGATCAATGCTTCTCACAAACTGTTTATTCCGCATGGGAGGGGCAGCAATTCTCCTCTCAAACAAATCCTCGGATCATCGTCGTTCAAAATACAAGCTCATTCACACAATCCGTACACACATGGGTGCCGACGATAAAAGCTATGGCTGTATCTTCCAACAAGAGGACGATGACAGAAATCTAGGAGTAGAATTGTCAAGGGATGTTATGAGTGTAGCTGGAGAAGCATTGAAGACAAACATAACAACATTAGGGCCATTAGTACTTCCCATGTCTGAACAAATCCTATTCTTTCTCACCTTCATCGGCAGAAAGATTTTCAACGAGAAAATGAAACCGTACATTCCAGATTTCAAGCTTGCGTTCGAGCATTTTTGCATTCATTCAGGAGGAAGAGCAGTACTGGATGAAGTAGAAAAGAATCTTAATCTTTCTGAATGGCTTATGGAGCCTTCAAGAATGACACTCTACAGATTTGGAAACGTTTCCAGCAGTTCATTATGGTATGAATTAGCTTACATTGAAGCAAAAGGGAGGATAAAGAAGGGTGATCGAACATGGCAGCTTGCAGTTGGTTCAGGGTTCAAATGCAATAGTGCTGTATGGAGTGCATTGAAAACCATTGATCCAGCTAAAGAGAAGAAGAATCCATGGATGGATGAAATTGATGAATTTCCTGTACAAGTTCCTCAAGTGGCATGCATCCACTGATTCTTGAAATTGTTCTTTTAACAAATCAAATATTTACAAATAAACAAGTTTATTTATATGCATTGTTTTCTATATATATATATATATATATATATATATCACCAATCAAATGGGATATTATTCCAATGATAATTAATCCCCATAAATGATGCACAAATCTCCAATTCTTGTTGAAATATGAAACTATTCCTCATTTGTTTGGGCATTCAAAACAGTGTTGGAGAATTTCGTATTATTAAAATTATTTTTTTGTTTTTATTTTGACACAAAATTCTGATAAAAGTTGAATTTCAAACTAATATTTATTACTAAAAACTATAACTTTATTTTTGGTTTTGAAAATTACTATAAAATAATGGAACAAAGCAAACCTACCAATTGCAATTAATAGAACAAACAAAAAAAAGGTTACCAAATGCAGTTAATGTTAAAAAAAGGGTTTAATATTACTAACCCAAACAGACCCTTAACTTCTTCAAATGAGTTTTGGAGTTTGAAATGTTCACTCCATTTTTAGGCTTCAACATCCATGAATTCAAAACATTGCATACTAATAGTATTCAAACTTCAAGCCATTCATTTAGAACAGTTATTGATGGCTAGCAATCTTATCAAACCAAACCAAATTCAAAGGGAGATGTGGGGAATGATGGTGAAGGGATTGAAATGATAAAATGTGATGAAATGGTGTCTCCATTGGCAAACTGGCTGAAGTTAGTTGATGGCAGAGAAGATCAAACAAGAATCAGCTCAGACTGCCCTTTTTCCATGTTTCTTTCATTCAAGTGGGCTTTTGCCCTGCAGTTTAAACATGCATTGAAGAATGTAAACAAGAAGGAAAGAATGAATCACAAATAATATAAAGTTACAAGCATAACTTGGACACAGAATATTTGAGTAATGCTTCCTTCTTCTTGATTGATTGGGGATGGATTAAACAAGTTGTATTTAGAAACAGCAAAATAACCGGTGAATTTGAAGGAAAGAAAATCATCACCTTCAAAGTGGATGCCTCACGGGCACGCTTTGCACGAGGGGAAGATGCGTCGGTCTGTATCTCAGTTGAGTCAGCCTCTTGATCCTCTGGGGCAGCTGCATCTGGCGATATCTCAGGCAAGTTCCTCTTCTGAGCCTGAGAAGAAGCTGTCTCTGTCAATTCCTCGGTTGAGTTCTTACGAGATTCACCAGACGATTCCCACCCTGCTTAACAACAATAAAAGTACGAATGACTGGATTCAAAAGATTACAGTAGAGAGGAAAAGACACAAACCAGATGCAACAGGAAACATGTATTGATTCTCATAATACAGTGCTCCGAACTACAAAATTGGTTTTTAAAACGCCAATTATTTTGCTTACACTTGTTGAGAAATATTGAACCAAATAGTAATTCAGTTTGTGGAAAATAACACACAAGAAATTGCAGTTTTAGCACATGCAGTACAATTCCGTTAGTTTAGACGATATTTTATCCATTTTACATATTAGTCCAAAACACGAGAGAGTCATATGGATATTATGAAACCATAATATAGTAAAAGAGAACTCGTACAAACCACATTAGGGTAAAGTGGAATTCACCCTTTTTTTTGGCAAAATAAAGATAAAACTCTTTATGTATCCATACACATATAACGTGATTAAGAAGGATTTCAATTTTTGCAACTCGAATAATAAATTATGATATTGGTATGAATTTACTTAGTTTAAAAATTTACGAGAAATGCATTTCAAATTTCAAACTGCCGACACCTAATTAAAATTGTGAGAAACTAAATTCTTGGAAGCCATTAAAATTGATCTTTGGAGGGTGGGGGGTAGTTATCAACTGCATATATAAACAATTGTTACTCATTTTAAACATAAATAGAGTAAACTTTCAGAGAAAGGAGAAAGGGAAAGAAAGACCAGAGGAAAAGGGTAAGAACATTCCACACATCATGCTATGATGCTATCCAAGTTGACTTTATGACGTTTCGTCAGGCTTCTCTTACAATTTCAAAATGAGGACCCCATATTATGAACTTCCACTACTAACTTCCAGATGAATGTCCAACTTCTTAATGGTAAGGTTACATTAGTCCTTGAGCTATGAATCATGAGGATTACAAACCATACTCAAAAGCTTAAAGGAAACATCTTCGACTATGAACAAATTTCCAGGAAGATTGAAGCAATGCAACTAGTATGATCACCGGAAAGGCACATACAACCACTACAAGCGGCTTATAGTTTAAAGAAGATTGAAATCCTGAAGACAGAAGGAAGCCTCCTCTCCTTTTCTCTGGCTTATCGCTATTTTACAAACTTGAGAATGACGCCTGAACAAGACAGTAGTAGCATATGTTTGGATGTTAATTATATAATTTGAGGCATGGCCTGATGACGTCCATATATTGAGGAGGGGATAAAAAATGTTTGACAATTAAGAAAAGGAAAGCAGATGTTTGTATGTAGTTACAGTGCTTAATTGCGGATAATTTTGGGAGGAGTGTATACAGAGTACATGTGTCTTTTGATGGACAGGTGACTTGCTACTGGGTGTGTAGAACTTATTTATTTCCAAAAAGCTGGAGGTCTTATTGTAAGGATTTGCACCATCCTTTGATGATTTTTGAACTAAATTGTCCAACCTTTCAAATCAAAGGATATGTCTCCACAAGACTACAAAAAGCAACTAAGAATTTCATGTCATAATTTCAAAGGAATAAAATAAAAGGAATTGTTATAGCTCCAAAATGAGAACACCTTGAGCAATAATTTAGATCACAGTTATATGAAGTACTGAACTTCACAAATATAATAATGGGATATTTCAAACAAAAAAAAAAAAAAAGCTCCTCCACATAGTTTAATCAAAACAAATTGTTATCTCACATTCCCATATCAGTTTCAAACAGCAAGACATTATCTAAAACATTAGCTAACTATAAAAAGAAACTAAACTAAGCATCAGGAAACCTCAGTACTTACAATTTCAAAGGTGGAATATCATAAAGAAATAAAGAGGGGAAACTTGATAAAATCATCAAAGAGCAATTCACCTTTCCCATATTGAAAGAAGAGAATGTCAATTAATTAAAACTGGAGTGACATTTGACAGGTGTCCAGGCTTTTGATGTTTGGTAACATGACATGTTGCCAGGCATTCAGGAAAAAAAGAAACTTTAAGGAAATCTTAAATGTCATCCCTTTGAATTATAGGTGGCAATTGGGCGGGTTTGGGCGGGTAGTGAGCGGGTAGTTAACGGGTATTGAAAAAAGGGGCAACTACCCGCTCCTACCCTATTTTGTAGATGGGCGGGTTTGGGCGGGTAATAATAAATTTGTGGGTACCCGCGGGTACCCGCGGATACCCTAATGTAGTAAATTATGGGTAGTTACAGGGTAATTCACGGGTAGTTTGCGGGTAGTTGCGGGTACCCGTAGTGAGGTACTTTCATAGAGTAATATGGGTATTAGTTAAAAGGGGTGACAATCATAACCCTTAACCGGCGAGTCCAACCCAACACAACACTACACAGTTTTTACACATACTATACATTTTTTCACACACTACACACATTTTCACACACTAAGCACATTTTCACACACTACACATATTTTACACATAGTACACACATTTTCTCACACTACACACATTTTCACACACTACACATATTTTACACACACTACACATATTTTTTCACACACTACACACATTTTCACACACTACACATATTTTACACACATATTTTACACACACTACACACATTTTCACACACTACACACATTTTCACACATTACACATATTTTACACACACTACACACATTTTCACACACTACACATATTTTATACACATTACACACATTTTCACACACTACACATATTTTACACATAGTACACACATTTTCACACACTACGCATATTTTCACACGCTACACACATTTTCACACATTACACATATTTTCACACACTACACATTTTTTCATACACTACACACATTTTACACATTTTTTCACACACTACACATATTTTACACACACTACACACATTTTCACATACTACACATTTTTTCACACACTACACACATTTTCACACACTACACATATTTTACACACACTACACACATTTTCACACACTACACATATTTTACACATAGTATACATTTTTTCACACACTACACACATTTTCACACACTACATATATTTTCACACACTACACATATTTTCACACACTACACACATTTTCACATAGTACACACGTTTTCACACACTATGTGTAAAATATGTGTAGTGTGTGAAAACGTGTGTACTGTGTGAAAATGTGTGTACTATGTGAAAATATGTGTAGTGTGTGAAAATGTGTGTACTATGTGTAAAAAATATGTAGTGTGTGAAAATGTGTGTAGTGTGTGTAAAAATGTGTAGTGTGTGAAAATGTGTGTAGTAGGTGAGAAAATGTGTAGTGGGTGAAAAAATGTGTAGTGTGTGAAAAAATGTGTAGTGTGTGAAAATGTGTGTAGTGTGTGAAAATATGTGTAGTATGTAAAAATGTGTGTAGTATGTGTAAAATATGTGAAGTGTGTGAAAAAATGTGTAGTGTGTGAAAATGTGAGTTGTGTGTGAAAAAATGTGTAGTGTGTGAAAATGTGTGTAGTGTGTGTAAAATATGTGTAGTGTGTGAAAATGTGTGTAGTGTATGAAAAAATGTGTAGTATGTGAAAATATGTGTAGTGTGTGAAAATGTGTGTAGTGTGTGAAAATATGTGTAGTGTGTGAAAAAATATGTGTACTATGTGTAAAATATGTGTAGTGTATGAAAAAATGTGTAGTGTGTGAAAACGTGTGTAGTGTGTGAAAAAATGTGTAGTGTGTGAAAATGTGTAAAGTGTGTGTAAAATATGTGTAGTGTGTGAAAATGTATGTAGTGTATGAAAAAATGTGTAGTGTGTGAAAAAATGTGTAGTGTGTGAAAATATGTGTACTATTTGTAAAATATGTGTAGTGTGTGAAAAAATGTGTAGTGTGTGTAAAATATGTGTAGTGTGTGAAAATGTGTGTAGTGTGTGAAAATATGTGTAGTGTATGAAAAAATGTGTAGTGTGTGAAAAAATGTGTAGTGTGTGAATGTGTGTGTAAAATATGTGTATTGTGATAAAAAAGTGTACTATGTGTAAAATATGTGTAGTATTTATAAAAATGTGTAGTGTGTGAAAATATGTGTACTATGTGTAAAATGTGTCACTTTTTCCTTTTTTTTTCTTTTTTCACTTGAAAACTAATGAGGATAATTTAGGGTAATTAATGAGGGTAGCTTAGGGTACCCGTTAATACCCGCTAGGTACCCGTTGATACCCGCTAAGTACCCGTTAATACCCATTTATAGCGGGTATAAGGGTACCCGCGGGTACCCTGATACCCGCCCGCATATTACCCGCGCCCATTATTACCCTACCCAATAATACCCGTTGCCAAAATGTTGCGGGCTTGGGCGGGTAATTTTAAGGGCGGGCTTGGGCGGGTAATGGGTAGCGGGTAATTTTGCCACCTATACTTTGAATAAAACAGTTGAGAGTATAGTGGGGAGTGGGGGGGTTGTATCTGCGAGCACGAAGTAAAATATGCGATGCAACATAAGAGCACATATGGAGAAAGATGACCTATAAAGTATTGACTGAGATCAATGCACCACTCGCCAATTGGAGTGACACTCTGTATTCGTATTGGTGAATAACTATTTCCTGCTTGATGCTCAGATGGTTGCTCTAGCTCCTTCCTCTCGTTCAGATATTGGGATGATGTAAATGGATAGCAGGTCAAGTGAACATTGATGACAAGAGAAAATTTTATTACTTCCACTCCAATAAACTAGACTCAAAACATAGACATGTAGCTGTGTAGGACTCATTTTCCTTCAAAAATTTCTTGTAAAATCTGTCCAATTGTTATACAGTTAAGTGATGCTATTGTCAATAGTAAAAATGGTTACTAGCATAACAAACAAAAAATTTAGTCATGATTGCCAACAACCGCCTACCCACGCTGGGAGGAAAATCATAATGTTCACTGAATGTACTAATGCAAACAAAGACTTTTTCTTAATGTAAAATAAATCCCTTTTTTCTTCTTCTTTTCAGAATCAGCAGGGAAAGGAGTAAACAAGGGAAGGAAAACCCCCAGAAATTACAATGACAAGCCATAGGATCCAAAATTTTTCAGTCAGAGGAATGTTGCAAAAAATAGATCTCCATAACCCCAAGGGATACTACTCCTTTTCTGTACTTAATCTGACACGTTTCATCTAGCAATGAACTACTGACAAAAGATGTGTTCCCGATTTCTCACAGGAAAATATACATCATAACCTCAGATTTCTTTTGAATGATTAACTCATCTTGTGAACATTGGGCAAGGGCAACTGGCTTACTTGAAAAGAATATAGAAATTACTGATAAAGGAAATTATAGAGAACTTAATGTTTTCAGAATTGAAAGTTTTTCTTTTTTCAGGAAATTGGAAAATGGAAAGTCGCCCATGCCAATTTTAATTTTCCCTGTAGCATTTTGAACTAACTTTCTACATCTTGCTGCTTAAGCACAGAATATAGGACCAAAATACCATATGTTACTTCCTTTAAAAGCTTGAGTAGTTACCAACTATTTAGCAACAGACATAAAGTACTCCAGCTGCCAAACAAAAGGTTCCCAGCTAAGCAATGAAGTTTAGACACAAACATGTAACAGATTGCCTTTTTTCAAACTGAAATGCTTTTAACAGGCATCTGAAACTGGGCATATGAAAGCACAGAGAGACAAATGAATAACGAATAACAAATACTTGGGTAAACAGAAAGGATATTCCAGCTGTTGTCCATTTTCATTGGAATTGTCAATACTGTCTTGTGCGCCTTGAAGATCGCTTGGAATCTCCTGTAGTCAAATCAATCAAAATTCAGAAAAGGGTTAGAACACCGAAAGAATGATAAACCAAATGTGGCTGTGTCCATCCACCAAAACCTTCATGCAAAGAGCAAATGAAATATTTATGATATATGGAAATATTATCAGCCAGGACCGGTTGGTTAATCAGGAATCCACTATATCAAAGTTTATACCAAGAAATATTGAATACTATCTTTATTCCATCACATGTTCCACCATTTCAAATTTTCTACAACGGTTTAGTTACTAGAATCATTCAATAGAATTGTGATGTCTTTTCCTTTTATGAACTTGCAGTTAGTGGTAATTTTAGAAGTAAGGATGCGTTCCGCTTTATACTGAAAATTGAAAGGCACTTGCATGGTGATGAAGCTAGCTTATTAGATCTGCGTCAACTGGACAAATAAGCACAACTGCAGGAATTTATGCTTCAAATTCTGTTTTAGCTTTGTTCATCAAACATTTATCGGGTAGAACTCAATTGAATCAGAAACTATGCAAAATTGTACTGATGTTTCTTATTCAACTTGATCTTTGAAATATTGGAAACTTCGCTAATAATTTAGTTATGAAACAAACAAGACCTAAACATTTGAACTTAAAAACTGACCACACGTAAACCTCAGATTGCAGGGTTTTATTAATTTACTTTCATTTTCCTTTCTCTGGCTTTCTCCTCTTGTAAGTTATTAACTTACTAAAAACTGAAGGCTATTTTAACCTTATCTATAGTCCTTTTATGTGGCATAGAAGAGTCATTACAGCCTGTGTGAGTGATTGATGAATAAAATTAGAAAAAAAAAAAACAAAAAAGATTCTGAAGGTTCTAGTGGTAGGTTGGCTGCAAGATGGTTCAAATATACTTGATCCTCTTACTCCAATCTCACTTATGATGCAAGTTGAGTCAAATTTTGACATGCTTTAAGGTTTTCGTCTACGTTTTTCAACATAAAATTTGAAGACTCTTGTTTTCATGTAGAAACCAGTAATTTGAGTGCTAATGTGGAATTAACAACTTCATCTAAGTGCATCTAGATGCCTATGAAATGCAAGTTATGGATCCCAGAAAAGAGCTTTCTCCTTAATGCAATCAAAATAGACGTATTAGCTCCATTGTTTAGATCCTAACTGCATAAAAAAAAAAGTGGCATGTGCCATGATAGAGATGCTTCTCAACATTTGGTCCTCAAAATGAAAAAGCAGTAATAATATGACACGAAGCAACTTTGGAACTTCAGGAACAACAAAGTCACCACGTAAAAATTAAAGGAAGAAAATCATTACCTTCGAAGCAGATGCAGCACAGTTGTCCTCTGCGTGAAGAGAAGCTGTCTTTTTCAATACATCAGTCATGTATGTCTCAAGAACCTCAGGGGCGGTTCCCTGTGTCAATATCTTAGGTGAGTCTGTCTCGTGAACCTGCAGAGAAACTTGCATCTATTGATAAACCAACATTCAAAACCAAGTTGCTTGGGAAGAAACAAGCTACATTTAGAAGCAGCAAAATCATCAGGTAAATCTGAAAGAAAGAAAATTGTCATGTTTGAAGCAGATGCAGGAATAACAAAGTCACCACATAAAAATTAAAGGAAGAAAATCATCAACTTCGAAGCAGATGCAGCACAGTTGTCCTCTGCGTGAAGAGAAAATGTCTTTTTCAATACCTCAGTCATGTATGTCCCAAGAACCTCAGGGGCAGTTCCCTGTGTCAATATCTTAGATGAGTTTGTCTCGTGAACCTGCAGAGAAACTTGCATCTATTGATAAACAAACATTTAAAACCAAGTTGCATGGGAAGAAACAAGCTACATTTAGAAGCAGCAAAATCATCAGGTAAATCTGAAAGAAAGAAAATTGTCACGTTTGAGGCAGATGCAGGAACAACAAAGTTACCACGTAAAAATTAAAGGAAGAAAATCATCACCTTCGAAGCAGATGCAGCACAGTTGTCCTCTGAGTGAAGAGAGGATGTCTTTTTCAATACCTCAGTCATGTATGTCTCAAGAACCTCAGGGGCAGTTCCCTGTGTCAATATCGTAGGTGAGTCTGTCTCGTTAACCTGCAGAGAAACTTGCATCTATTGATAAACCAACTTTTAAAACCAAGTTGCTTGGGAAGAAACAAGCTACATTTAAAAGCAGCAAAATCATCAGGTAAATCTGAAAGAAAGAAAATTGTCACGTTTGAAGCAGATGCAGGAACAACAAAGTCACCACGTAAAAATTAGAGGAAGAAAATCATCACCTTCGAAGCAGATGCAGCACAGTTGTCCTCTGAATGAAGAGAAGATGTCTTTTTCGATACCTCAGTCATGTATGTCTCAAGAACCTCAGGGGCAGTTCCCTGTGTCAATATCTTAGGTGAGTCTGTCTCGTGAACCTGCAGAGAAACTTGCATCTATTGATAAACCAACATTTAAAACCAAGTTGCTTGGGAAGAAACGAGCTACATTTAGAAGCAGCAAAATCATCAGGTAAATCTGAAAGAAAGAAAATTGTCACGTTTCAAGCAGATGCAGCATGAATGCACTTAGCATGAGGAGAAGCCTCTCTCAATACCTTGGTCGAGTCTGTCTCATGAACCTCAGGGACAGCTTCCTCTCTCAATATCTTAGGTGAGTCCATCTTATGACGCTGTGGAGAAGCTGCCTCTGTGACTACCTTGGTTGAGTCCCTCTTAGGAACCTCAGACGTCAGCTGACCTGCTCAAGGACAACAAAAGTAAGAATGGCTGGATTCTAAAGATCACAATAAAGAAGAGAAGACCCAAACCAATAAAGAGGAGAACCCTCAAACTGGATCCAACAGGAAACCTGTTTTCATTCTTCATTTTATGGTGCTTAGGAGATGGGAGATAAAACTGGGGACTGTAGTCAATTAGAGATATAAAGAATTAAAGACTCATTTTAACTACAAATATAGTAAAACAGAAACATTCAAACAGCTTTTAGGACCAGAAGCAAAGGGAATAACATCCCAAACTTCAAGCTATAATGCTATCCAAAGTAATCTAAATGATATTCGAGAAGATATTTCTTCAGAATTTTCTTACAATTTCAAAGCACTCCACATTTCGTACTTCCAAATGAACTTCCACTACTAACTTCCAACTTGTAATGGTAGGTTCCACGAGTTGTAGCCCAAAAAAAATCATGAAGTTTTCAAACCTTACTCAAAAAAAAGTTAGGGGCCATTTGTGCTAAGTTAGTCAGCCTGTGAACAAATTTTCATGAAGACTACAGCAATTCCGTTTAAATAAAGGATCCCATCACAAAGACCATTAAGATCTAAGAATTCTCATTCTTCACCACCAGAAAATTACCTACCATGGCCAGGATGCTACTATATCATTACATTTTCATTGTACGGCTTAAAGAAAAAGAAACAATAAAGTACCTACTAAATCCTGTAAGGAAAGAAAATAACACCTCCAAATTATAGGAATGCTACAAATTAGAGAGGTGTAGTTCAACTTGTATGATCACTTGAAAGAAACATACAACCATTACAGGTAGCTTATAGTACTCTGAAGATTGAAATACTAAAGAAAGAAAGGAGCCGCCTCTGTTTTTCCTGGCTTATTTCTGTTTTCCAAGCTTGACTCTGACACATAAACAAGAGTTAGCATATATTTGGATGTTCACTGGATAATTTGCTGCAAGACCTGATAACAACAGACACACATTTCAAGGGCAAAAAGGGATTGACACTTCAGAACGGAAGCAGATGATTGCCTGTTACAGAGTTGAACTGCTGACAATAATGTGTTAAGGAGTGCATAAATTAGAGTTCTCTAAACTAGGGTTCCCTAATTTCAATTTTAAAATCCCTAAATTTTCCTAATTCAACATGTAAATGATTACTCTAAATTGAAAGGATTGGTATTCATAAAATCACTAATTGAACTTCTAAAATCCCTAATGTTAATTCACATCCAAAATCTCTAACCTAAATTCAAAATCTCTGATTTCCCTATTTCAATCCATAAAATCCCTAATTAAACTTCTAAAATCCCTAATATAAAGTCACATTAATTTTAATAACCATAACTCCGAATCACTCAAACACCGAAATTGATTTTAGTAATTTACAAATTTAAACTTAAAATTAATGAAATCCAAATAACGAAAATTCTAAACAAAAAACTAACCTTGTCAAGAGAGCAAAAGGAGCAAGAGCAAGAGCAAAAATGTTGGACAAGGGGAAGGATGTGAATGAGGCGAAGGAGAAATGGAGAGCGGGAGAAATGGAATTATGGGGAGAGAGCGGGAAATAGAGAGAGTGAGGGAACTGAGAAAGGGAGAAATGATGAACTCTGCTGCTCTAGGAAAGGGAAAGGGAGGCTGAGTGCATGAATTTAGCTTAGTTTAGTTTTTTTTTTTTTAAATAACATCACCTTGTGGGGCCCGTGGGACCTGACCCACCTCTTCCTCGAAAATTACAGGACTTGGTGGGGGCTGGAGCCACCTAGTTCTGCCCTTGGTCATTTTGTACATAGGTTTGCAACATCCTCCGACCATTTTTGAACTAATTGTAATACCGTTCAAATCAAACACTAAGTTCCCACATGACTAAAAAACAACTAACAATTTCACATTGTACTTGAACAGAATAGCCAATCTGGGAAGAATTTCAAATTTTCATGCCATAATTTTAAAAAAATAAGATAAAACGAAATGTTATAGCTCCAAATGTTTTAGGTCACAATTATATGAGGTCTCCTACTTTACAAAGACAATGTTGGGATATTTCAGACAAAAATTAAGCTACTCCACATAGTTTGATAAAAAAACAAGTTAAAATATGTCACATTCCCAGATCAGTTTCAATCAGCAAGACAACAGCAAAAACATCAGCTAATAATAAATATGAAGAGAAAGTAAACAAAGCATCAAGAAACTTCAGTACTCACAGTTTCAAAGGATTATCAAAAAGAAATAAAGAGAAAAACTTGCTAAAATCGTCAAAAAGAAAGGGGAGAAAAAAGGAAAATGCAACTTTAACGGATTCAAAGAAGGATAATTATGGTATCAATAAAAAGTTTGAAGTTTTCAACTTTAACGGATTCAAAGAAGAGAATGTCATTCATGTGAAACTGGGCCCCAAGCACAGAAAAAGTTTTTCCATGCAAGTTCAACTTTAAAATCATAGACAAGCGTTACATTGACAAGGTGCCAGGACATGTAACGGTTGGTGACTTGATATGTTGAAACAGATATTCAGGGAAAACCAAATTTTAAGGTAACAAAGAAGAAATCACCTGGGGAACTAAAGTATTGACTGAAATCGATACACCAGTCGCCAATTGGAATTTCCTTCTGTATTAATTTTGGTGAAGAATTATTTCCACCTTCCTTTACTACGGCATCAACTGGTGTGGCTTCAGGTTCTGATTCATCAGGAATAACTTTGGGTGCCGTAGATAGACGTCTTTGCTGCTCAGATGGCTGCTCTAGCTCTTTCCTTTGCTTTAGATATTGGTAAAATGTAAATCGAAGGAGGTTAAGAGAAACAATGATAGAAAATTTAATTAATTGATTCCATTTCCATAAACTAGAGACACAAAACATAGACACGGAAAATGTATGAATCTTTTCCCTTCAAAAATAATTTGTAAGATCATCCCGAATATTAAGCATAAATGGTTGTCAGCATAAAAAACTTCTACTCATGATTGCCAACAGCTGCCCCACGCTCGGAGGAAATCAGTGTTCTACTGAATGTACTATTGCAAACAAATATTTATCCTCATTGAAACTAAATCCTTTTCTTTCGATTTAGCTAAAAAAAGAGTAAACAAGGGCAAGAAAAACCGCCAGAAATTACAATTATAAGCTATACAATACAAGAATCCAAATATTTTCAGTGAAAACAACATTCACAACATAGAGCATCATAGCCACAAGGGATGCTAAGTTCCTAATTAACGTTACTAAGTCTGACACGATTCATCTTACAATAAAATACTGAAAAAACAATATGCTCATGATTTTCTCAGGGGCAAAATATACATTATATAACCTCAAAGTTTTGAATGCTTACACGTGGCGCCAACATCAGGCAGTAATCTTACTTGAAAAAGACTCTAGAAACCACTAAACAAAGAAATTATATACAACTTGATAGTTTCAAAATAATTTTGTTTTTCAGGAAAATTGGAAAATGGAGAATTGCCTGTGTCAGTTTTGATTTTTCCGTCCTATCTAATGCAGCATAAGAACAGAATATAGCACTAGATAGGACCAAAATATCATATTTAACAGACTTTAAAAACTTTAGTGACCAAATTATTTAGCAACAGACATATAAACCTCCAGCTACCAATCAAAAGATTCCCAGCCAAACAATGAAGTTTGGACACAGGCATATCATATGTTTCTCTCTCTATAAACTGAAATGCATTTAATAGAACCTCCGAAATTGCACATATGGAAGCACGGAGAAAATGTCTAAAGCAGTTGCATATGGTAAACAAAACAACTTCAAGTTGCTTTAAGAATAATTAGGTTAGCTGAAAGGATATTCCATCCGTCGTCCCTTTTCATTGGCATGATCCATGCAGTCTTGTATGTATTGAAGTTCTACTTTAATCTCCTGTAACCACCACATCAATCAAAATTCAGAAAAGAGTGAACATCAAAAGGATGATAAACCAAATCATATTTGATTACGAGCATTAAGTGGCTGCGTGCATCCATCAAGAGCTTCAGGCAAACAACAACAACAGCAACAACTACTAAGCTTTCAGGCAACATCAAACAATATAATTACGATGAAAAGAAACTATTATCAAGCTTGGTCTGGTTCATTAATCCACTATATCAACATATATACCAAGAAATGTATAATACTATCTTTATCCCCAACTATGTCAAAACATCTCAAGTTTTCTATAAATAGTTTTAGTTACCAGAACCATTCAAAAGAAATATGATGTCTTTTCCTTTACGAACTTGCATTAGGGGTAGTATTAGAATTGAGGATGCCTTCCAATAGCAACTGGTTCTCAACTTAAAATTGAAAAGGAATTGAAAATGATGAAGCAAACTCATTAGAGCTGTGTCAGCATGAAAAACAAGCAAAATTCAGGATTTCAAGTTTAGTTTTGTTCATGAAACATTTACAGGACAGCTCTTAATTGATTCAAAAGCAATGCAAGTTTTTAATGATGCTTTTTGCAACTTGATCTTTGAAACATTAGAATCTGAAAGGGTGGTAACAAGACATAAGGCACAAGTTAACTTAAAAACAGACCATAATTCAACCTCAGGTTGCAGGGTATTTTTTAAAATTATTTTTATTTTCCTTTTTCTGGTGTTCATCTTGTAGTAATTAAAACCTAAGGATATTTTAGTCCTTGTACACAGTTCTTATGTGGCAGAGAAAATATCATTATAACCTGTGTTGTAATTGGAGAATCTAAGGGTTCTGAGCCAAGTGAAACAAAACAAAAAAAGAAGAAAGAAAAAAATGATTATGAGTGTTTTAGTGGTATGCTGCCTGCAAGAGCATTCAAATATACCTCTCCTATCTGACTTATGATGCAAGTTGAGCAAAAATTTGACGTGCTTTGAAGTCTTCGTGTAACTTTTTCAGCCCAAAATAACCTTTTCTTCCCAACAATGAAGCCTATATTATTTCCACTACTTTCATAATATTTGATCAAGAAGAAAAAGGTTGGACCTATTAGCTACACCCACTTATTCTATCCAATCTAGTGTGTACACATATCCATTTTAACGATCTCATTTCTGCTACTCAATTAGCTGTAACCAAGCATCATAAAATTTCAAGAAAGTGTAATTGTGGCTCAACATAAAGTTCCCTCTGGATATATTACAGTGGGCAATCATCTTGCAGACATGGGGTTGAATCAATTTGACATATTTTGGAATATTCAGACCTTGACAGATGGTAAATCTAAAAATTTCTACTACACATAGATCAGAATCAGAAAGATTTGTGCATCGATGGTCAAACATGTTTATATATGAACTTCATTAGTTATTTCAATTTCTCAAACTTGCAATTTGATGATGTGAGATCATAAGCCTTTTTAGGATAACAAGAGGTCCTACGTCACTATACATTTTGAAGTTCTATAAACTTGCATCTATTAAACATCAACATTCGAATTAGATATCTAAGAAAAGCTAATTATTATTATTATTGATAGGTAAGAAAAGCTAATTATCTAGCATGTAGTAAGTAGTTTGAATTTCTACTAGACGAGAGAGAGAGAGAGAGAGAGAGAGAGAGAGAGAGAGAGAGAGAGAGAGAGAGACAGACAGACAGACAGACAGACAGAGAGAGAGAGGATATTTCTTTTGTACGAGTCTATCCCACTTAGTGTGATAAAGGCTGTGTTGTTGATGTGTCTACTCACATGTTTGGTCCACTCCTCCTGCAACATTTTAGCCTTCGCTTCAAGCTCCGCCTATCCATGAGTTCAAGAATCAAACATAGATGAAATTAATTCATTTTTACAAGTTGAAAATTTCAGTTCCCATAGATGAAAAACAGAGGAATCAAACATACAAGTAATTTTATAATGAGTTCCCCCTCCCTTCCCCACCATTGATGAACAATCAAATGAAAATGAACTTCATAGAAAGGCTAGCTTTAGCGCTTTACAGGTGAGGACAGACGTGACTGATGATGAAACATCACAGAATAATTGACAACTTTTGTAAAACAGATGAATATGAAAAGAAGTGGTTCAAGACAGATATTAGCAGTGTCAGCAAATTGGAATGTGCTGAAACTGATGAGATGAAGAAGCCTTTTAAAGTAATGATGAGGCAAAGGCCCCCATTAGGCTGTATGCATTCTCTCAAAGCTTTTAGGATGAAATCAAGTAAAATCTTAACAAATATAATGAACCCGTTTGACTCTCTGTGTTTGTGGAAGAAGGTCAAATATGCCATTTTGTCTCATTAATCCCCAGATGAAGTCTCTGACATTAAAAGAATAATGGCAATCTATCAAACATCATCTCAAATGTGCTAACATCTTGATTGAGGAGAGTAATCTGGGGCATAATCTCATAGAATTACCAACAAATGCAGAAGCATTCTTTAATGAGAAAAATAAGAAAATCCTTGGCAGCTTATGCCTGTTAGCCACTAATGTTGAGCATGTTGCTCAATACAATGTCATGCTTTTCAATACACTTAGAGGTCAAGTATACCTATAGGTAGCTCCTTAATTTCCATTAAACTTCCCCAAACATAATCTGAAAAGGCACAGAATATGCTTTTAGCAGAAATAAATTCTCTCACTCGGCCGAGTAAATAACACATGATTATAACATGACTATTTCATCAGATAGATAACCTAGCCTCTGACCACGCACAAAATTGAACTTAAGGACTCATCCAGCAGATATTCATCAAGTTAACTTGGAACTAGGAAACATGTTTTCTTGTCTAATTTTGAGGTGAATGATAAAGAGGAGAAAGGACAAAAAAATATTGACTATTCACTTTCCATATTAGAAAGCTAATCTTCACTTTTCATTATCTCAACTTATTCAACAATCATGTCTCGTTTTTGCTTTGTAAATAGCAGTTTATCCTAATCACTTCCCTGTTACTTACATAACAACATTTGGTAGCCCTAGTTTTCACATATGGTCATTTTGCAGTTTCATTTTCATGGCTTGAATGCTCGTTTGAGTTCAAGAAATTTAATTCCGTGGAAAATAAACGTGTTTGGATGGATTATGAAATGTTAATGGGAAACGTACCCAGATTCAATTTCCAATGTTTGGTTTAAATTGATGAACCAACGAATGCAATGTATATATGGTTAAATTACAATACATATATATATATATATATATATATATTATAAAGAGTGTTTGTTATACAACAAATGTTTATTACTATCGCTCTTCAAATTTTGGTATTCATGTGTAATAAACAATTATTATACACCAAAATAAATATGCATGCAAAATAATATAAAAAATAAGCCTTACCATATTGTTTAGATATCATGCTAAAATAAATTAAATAAAAATAACCAATTATAAACCAAACTAAAAATATGAATTTAAATTAAAAAGGTAAATGAATAGATAACTCGTTTTTAGTTCTAATTGACTTGATAATATGAAAAGTACCACATGAAATATATGGTACATAATATATATTTAACGCACTATAAACACTGGTTAAAAGAGTATAAACATCATAAAAATAGGATTTTGTGGTTTTTTTTCAAAATCATAAAGAGCATGAAAATAAGATTTTTATATTTTCTTTATATATTGAGTCACTTTGATAATAGAAATTAAGAAAGGATGAGTTAATTACATGATAGAAGTTCAAAAAATAAAGAGATAGGGTTGTAGTGGAAATTTGATGAGCGAGAAATAGGATTTTAGTACGTTTAATGAGAGAGGGTAAAATAAAGATTTGATGGGGGCTGGGATATATGTGTATCGTGTTTTTTATTAAAATCCCAGGGAAATTAATCAGAATAACATGTTTTGGGGTTGAGGAAAGGATTCGTAGTCCAGGAAACTTGCATCAACTTTCCTCAAATTTAGGATTGTTTTCACTTTCCCAAAAGTTAAAAAATGTGAACCAAACACACTGGAATTTCATAATAAGGAAAAAGATTACTTTCCAATCCCAAAATCCTTGCCAACAAAACATGTCCCTAGGTTAGCTAACATTAACCTTATATTTTCACTATTCTTGCATGTTATATCACTCTCAACCCATTCAAATATTCACTCAATTGTATGCTCACCAACATAAAGCTAGCAATTCCATATTGACAAAAGATATTTATTGGCTTTCATCCCTACAATTTCTCCCAACTGCCACTTTCTTTTTGCATTTCTCCTTCAAGCTTTCTTTAACAGCACAGCACAATAACACAACAACATCAGTTTGAAGATTAGTAAGTGTTTGATTATTACCTCTTTACTCCTAATTTTTCAAAGTGATTCAATTTCTAACTTAATTAAGGTAAAAAGCGCTGGAGACTACTAAAAGCTAAATGAAACATTATAAAAAAGGCCTGAAGAACTGGGTCAAGGACAGTCTTTAATTCAGCCAACTTAGCCAGCGAATAAGGATTGTTCTAAAAGTATGAGCTGGAATGAGTTGAGCCAAAAAATAAACAAATGTCTATACAACCAAGAGTAATGTAATCAACTACTTGTCAAAGTTTAAATTATTCATTAACTAAAACTTTCAGGAATAGTCCAAGCTTGAGGCTCACAAGGCTGCAAATACTCCTGATCCAGATCCTAGATTCTCAAAACCAACTGCTATTTTTCTTGAATAGTCAAGGGGATAATATAACTGGCATAGTCTAAAAGCTTACCTTGTTTTCTAAAGTGGATGAACCACAACAAAAGCAGTTGAATAATATGAGATGACTAAAACAGGAATTTTTGAAAAGGCAGCCACTTTGATAGCATAAAAAGCAGTTTTCAGCCGGTCAACAGAGGAACAAGAAACAAGTCAGGCTTAAGCTGGAATTTCCATCAGTTTCATAGAGACACGTGACCAACAGAAAAACTGAGCACAATCAAAGGCCAAGTTTAACACTTCCCACTCAGCCAAGCTAACAACCATAATCTATTGGACCAGAACAAGGGTAACAACAATTCAAACCTTGTAAACGGAAGCACAAATTCTAGGCAGAAAATCATGGGATTTGTTCAGGCTGTGCATGGGAATGCATCACCAATATAAGGATATTATTTACATGAGAGAAGGTTGTTTTATCTGAACAAATCATATAGTAAACAGTATCAGCAGAAGCTCTGAATTGCAAATAAGATTACTTGCAAGGCAGAGAAATTTGATTAGCACTGATCCGCAAAAGCTAAAATTCTGAGTTTAATTATCTCTCCCTCTATCTGTCAAGCATTAGCAAATACAGAACGATAGCTTTGCAGAGAAAAACAAGGCAGATAAAATCTTACAACGGTAGGCCTCTTAAGTATACCATCTTTAAACCTTCTGCACAAATCCTCACATTCCCCCTGCAACAAGCATTGTGAAGATGATTAAAGATACAAACTTAAGAATGTCTTCACATAGGAAACAATCAAATCCTACTAGCCTGCAGTACATTTCAAAACTCCATGCCAGTTATTCCTTGACACTGGTAAAAATTCATACAAGGATCATGTGTAGTATTTGAAACAAATAGTCTAAGCGCTGGTCATAAATTATCTATGGCAAAATGGTTCAGCTTCAAATTGATATATTCTAAAGGTTCCCAGATGGTGTCAAAGGTCTGCTTAACCATCTTTTCAAGAGCACATTGAATAATACCAGGTTTCAAAAGAAGTTTAAAAATATATATTTTTATACAAGTTTCAAAATTGAACAAACAAGAAGACACAAAAATGAAATTTTCAAGCACCATTACGTAATTGATTAATACCTTGAATGTAAGCTCGGTCCTATCCATCCCCATCCCACCCTTCTCCTCACACCCAAAGAAAACGAAATAGATGATAAAACTTGTTGGAAATGTTTTGTAAATTACAATAAAGGGGAGCGCAATAGTGCGGGAAATGCTTAGCAAATTACATAGATCAAAATCTTGTTTTCATTGAACATAATTCAAAATTCTTTATAAGAAGAACGAGCGAAGGACTTTGAAAATGAGAATACTCCAGATTGCAGTTCTATTTTACTGTAATGTATGTATTCATTACCTGGGAGAAGTTCGCATCGGACAACATGTGAAGCGGAACATCATGCATGCCATTAGAAAGTTGTAGGTGAATTTCAGAAGTCATCTTTACACCTGTAAAAGCATACACTCATAAATAACCAACATGAAAGACGAGTATCACAAGGAAAAGGAAATAGATAAGACAGCAAAAGGAGCTATTTCTCATGAAATAGTTTTGAATGTTCAAAGAAATAACACAATAACAATAAGAAGAAAGCAAAAAGGACATGTTTTGAGATGAACTGAGAAGTGATCTAAGATGCATGGATATATTAGATAAATTACATGGGTGGTTATATGGATATGGATGCTTGTACGTTCAGAAAAAAAGAAGCCCCTGTGTTTCTCTTTAGTGAGAAGATTTTCCAAACAAGGAAATGCCAAGACTATATCCTTTTATCTTTCTTAGAGAGAAAACCCCAATCAAATCAGGTATCCTATGAAAAAAAAGCCTTGACGTCATCCATTTTCATTCATGTGGTTTCCTCAGAAGAATTTGAAATCAGTGAATACATATGCACAGCAAAAAATGTCCTCATGTCCAGTATTCACGAATAAAGCGTACTGGTCACCATAGTCACCAAGCGAAAACGTTACATACTGTATGGTTACTAAAACAAACTAGATGAGAATCATCTATTCTTAAAACATATTTATTTCAAAAAAATTTCAATTTGTTTCCAGTTTGTTTTTAATTCTTTCCATTTGCAGGGAGGAGGGAGTTCAACAGTGGGAATAAATAGACTCCTATTTGCAGTACTATAGATGATTTTAGCTTTCAGACTTTCAGTACACTAAAAGTGCCAAAGATGCATGACTAGCAAATGAATTTGCAAACAGAATATACACTGAATTTCTGATACTATTCAGAAATGCAAATAGATGAAGAACATACTTAGTACTTGGTGAAGCTGGTGACCTCTTGGTTTAGACTTGATCTTGACAAAACTTCCGATTACTTTGTCTTCAAATGATTCAGGAACTTTTGCAAGATCCTGAACTAGAGTCCTCCTCAAATACACAAGTTTAATATTATCTCGGACTAGTGCAGCAAAACAGCTTTTGCGAGTCCCAGAAATTTTATTCTGCAGGCAGGAAGGTTCACACTTTGAAAGTGATGCATTCTCTACGGCACTGGAGATCATTGCACCCTCATCAGCGGAACTACCTGGTTGTTCAGCATAATGTGCCTCCAGCAAACTGTAAATTCGCGTCTGAGGAACAGTTTTTTTTCCAAAAATAGCTTGAAGCTTTTCATCACAAATAACTTGCTTTCTCTTGATCGGGTTCACGAGATTATTAGCATAAATGTATTCATCAATAATGACTGACACAGCTAATCGTTTGAGCAGCTTGCTTGTATCCTTTCCAATTGATTCGAGAAAATCTATGAGCGGCTTAGATCCCCATCTGACAAATTCCAATTTCTTTGATCTGACATTTCTCCTTTTCCAGCGAGAGAATGTCACACCAGGTTCCTCCATCGAAAAGAATTACTTATTTCAAATAACAAATGGTTTATCTTCCAAGCGTCTTGATGACTATATTTTCAGTTATTCAGAACTAAGGCAATTTAACAATTTCCTTTGTTCTTAGTTCCTTGACTACTTCCCAATGAGATAAAGCAATGAGTGATGAGCCATTTCTCCTACAATCAGCTTGATTACCATCATCATCATAGTTAAGAATTTGTTTCACTCAGAGATGCGGAACAGATTGCAAAACAACTTAGCTTGATAGGCTCCATTGAGAGGGGAACCTGGAGATAAAAATAAAATTCACGACATAAAATTTACATAACATAAAGCTGCTTGGCCAAAATTACAAAGCAGTACAGAAGGAAAACCATTTTGAGCACCATTCTCAAAAGATTACAACCACAAGAAAGACCACAAAAAAAATTGAAGATCTAATTTGACTACATTTTCCAGTAACTTCAAAAGATGTGATTGATAGCAACTTAATGGATGAATTATTACATTATAACTTCAACTTTGAGCAAATAGCTATCAGACCATCCATTATCTTGCTCTCTTTCTCTCACAATGTTGACAGTATTGGAGAATAAAACACGTTAAAATGTCAAATAGCAGCTTGACGAATGAAATAGAGCACATTAATATGTCAAATAAGGTCATTAGAGCATATCCCTATGTCAAAATGTTTGCCCACTGTCCACAACAATGTTCAATTCTCTATTTTCCCAGAAACTTCTACCACAAAACTTGCATGAAATTATTGGCTTAAAATTTTAATGCCCGACGCACATGTGGCTTTCTTTCAGTGTGATTTCTCTTCAGATAATGAAAATTTTAGAAATAGTCTGTATATCGGCATTACATTTAGAGGACCTGAGATTTGAATTCTCTTGTATCCAATTTAGACTATCTACTACCGATCATTCCATCCATATACTTACACATCAATGAGTATCTCAACATTCTTACTCAATCCACAAGCCCCTATCTAGACTTAAATCTTGGCAGCAAAAGGTTTCATTTCCCCTCCAGACTCTCTTTCGAAAACATTTTAAAGACAAAATTACAAATGATTGATCTCCACAAACAGATCTTTCACCACTTTCTCTGGAGTTGGTCTTGCTGAATTTGTGCTTTGCCATGAAGGCTTACATGTCATGTAATCCAGAAGAAGAATCTACCCACTTAGGTTATTAAAGATTAGACTATCCATCGTGGAAGGGGGTTAGCATGTGATTTTTGTAAGTAATGATTTTCTCGCAGATAAGCATCTGATTTCAACCTAAATCCCTGTATTCACTTGAGCCCCAATCTTTATTGGACATTATTTCTTAGACAATTCCAACAAAAATGCCATATTAGCAGATCTGGGAAGATGGTATCTAAAAAATTTAGTCCAAAAGAATTACATTTCGGAATGATAACAAACACTCAATTTAAAGCTACGATGCAAGTGAATGAAATTGTCAACCGCCTTTGATGTTTTCCTCACAATCTCAGAATGCAATGTACAATTTGAATTTAAATAGTACCTGTCAAAACCAGATGTTCCTTTCCCCAGATCCTGCCCAATTTATCCTGTAGAGCATCATTAAAGCAGTTTTGCTATACCTCGTGATTTAAAGCAAAGGACGGAGAAATCAACTAAAGATATGAAATCAAGATGAATTTAAAGTCAGAAAACCAATAAATTTACATTACCACAAAGGAACAAAGGTGGATGATTTGGGAAAGTAAAGATCCGTTATCGATCGGTTCTGCGCAGACTCGTAAACTACAATCGCTTTTAATATCAAGAAAATATATCACAATGAAATACCTACAGGACTAAAATGACTGATTTTCCCCTTTGTGAATTTTTTTTTTTTAAAAGAAGAAAATTCTACAAATCACAATGCGCAGGCGATAGAAACTATGATATGATGATGTAGGATGAGTGGCAATAGAAAAAGAAAGAGAAAGAGAGGAGCGTACCGTCAAAATGGCCAAGCAAAAGATAACACGGAGTTAAATGAATCAATTAGCCCACATAAATATGGTATATTGTAAAAGTATTTTAAGATTCCAACTTTTCCTAAAATCTTGTCCTATTGCGTTTAAGACGAGAAACTCACTCACTCAAATACAAGAATAAATAAAGTTCCTAAATCAACAGTAACGCCTCCACATAATTATATTGAAAGGATCGTCTTTCATAACCAATTTGGATCCAGTGAATTTAGTAATTTGACTGTAATGACTATCCTTAATTTTCTAAGCAAAAACATAAAAGATAACTAATTTGCAATGCCAGGTATTAACTGGAGTAGAATATTACTGGCCGCAGGTGTATTCTTACTCTAGGCAGCCACTGATTCAACTTGAAGAAATACAAAGCTCTCCAATATTTCAGTCAAGCCGCTACAAATACAGGTTGATAAAGAAGGCATGAAGTAGTCATTCCAAGAAATACAGGTTGATAAAGCTCTCCAATATTTCAGTCAAGATGCTACAACATAAGAGACACTTAAAGAAAGAAATACCCACACCAAATTTAATTAAAAAAATCCAACAGTGCTAATCAATACAAGCTGGATATCAAAGTTTCTATGCTAGTCAAAGCAGCCCTTTCCTTCCAAGTGCATAAAGAAAGCATAAAACCCAAGCCAACCTCATAATGCCCTCACCTCAGAAAAGAATCATCAAGAAAATGATGCATGTGAACTCCTCAATAGTCTTCTTATTTTCTTTTAAGGGAGGCTCCTACGAAGTTGAAAAGATATCAAGAGCATTGATGGGAAAATGTTTCCTATTAAGAGTGATCCAGCATACATATTACATTTCAGCATATTAAGACACAAAATTCCTCCAACAATCTGTAACACTGTTACTTTGCATCTTTCTTTGTCCCCTTCTATTCTCTTAGTTCCTCACTTCCCAAGAAGGGTAGGCCATTGCAGCATCATTTGCCCAATGGATCAATAGGTGCCTTAAATATCAAAATCCAACAGTCACATGCATAATCAAGAATTTCAAATACAACAACAACAACTGAGCCTTTATCCCACTATGTGGGGTCGGCTAAATGTATCATATTTCGCCATCGTATTCTATCTATACACATGTTTTCATTTTATTTAAGTATATCATATCTTTTTTTATCATTTCTTTCCAATTTCTTTAAGTCTTCCCCTTCCCCTTCTAATTTGAGTTAATTTTCTTTATTTTCTACACGTCGCATTGGTGCATCTAGAGGTCTCCTATACATATGTCCAAACCATCTTAAACGTGTTTCTCTCATTTTCTCATCTATTGGAGCTACACCCATTTTCTTTCTAATGCATTCATTACTTATTTTATCCAGTCTAGTATGTCCACATATCCATCTTAGCATTCTCATTTCTGGTACCCACATTTTTTGTTCATGCTTATACTTAGTCGCCCAACATTCTGATCCATGAAGCATCGCTGATCTTATAACCGTTTTATAAAATTTTCCCTTCAATTTGAACGGTACTTTACGATCACAAAGTATAGAGGACGCACTTCTCCAATTAATCCAGCCTGCTTGAATCCTACGTATAACATCTTTATCAATTCCCCCATTTTCTTCAATAATAGATCCTAAATATTTAAAACTCTTAAATTCATTTAATTCGCACATTTATCCTATTGTTGGTTCTATTATTACTAAAGCAGCATTCCATAAATTCAATTTTACCTCTACTTATGGTAAAACCTTTTGATTCTAGTGCTTCCCTCCAAGAATTTCAAATAAATAGCAATAATAGAAAAGAAGGCAATTACCAAAGTAATTTTACAGCTATTCAAACAACCCTTAAATGATAAAAAGAATCATACAACAACTAAGCCTTTTTCCCACTCAGTGGAGTTGGCAATATGGATCACACTTTGCCACCGTCGTCGGTTTAAGCTCATTTTCTTGTTTATATTAAAATATAAATATAACATGTGGTTTCTTTCCAATTCTTTTTGGTCTTCCTCTCCCCCTTTTAATTTGAATTAATAATTCTCTAATTTCTACACACATCAGTGGGGCATCTAAAGATCTCCTATGTACATATCCAAACTATTTTAAATGTGTCTCTCATTTTTCTCATCTAAATGATAAAAAGAATCATAATTAATTAAATTTCTCAGCAGTTTCTGCACAGAATTTCAATCACCCTCCATCCAGTTCCATTGAAGCATAAGTCCAATGTAATGTCAATTGAAATCTGTCTGGGAAAGTATCTTTCCATTTCCCCCTTCCCTTTCTTTTTCTCCATGGACCAAAGGTTTAGACGAGGTGAGGTGTGATTAACAGTTGGATAAAGTGTAACAGACCAATCATTAACAGACTATAATTCCAAAGTTTAAAGGCTATCCATCCTAATCCAAACACAGCCTGAATGGACAGTGAGTTGACAAGGAGATTGCTTCATAATAAGCATCCGTTGCATCACTTAATCAAAGAACAAATATTTTTAAACAACAGTTTTTTAATAAGAAAATAGGAAAAGGTAAAACAATGTAGATATAGGCAGAAACACATCACCTATCAGACTTGTGTACAGTTGACAACGTGCAGTGCAGTTTCACTAAATGCATATGATTGCTTGACACAACAATCATTTCCAAATAGGGAAGTGAACCTCAGTGATCAACTAAGTCCAAGATGCTGTGCACAGAAAAGCGGAGAGCAGGGTAGCATTTCAAACCCAAGAGGTATGTTGGATGTATCACATCGTAAGGAAGAGCTTGTGCAAAATCCACCCATGACCAGAACAAATTATGCCATTCTTGCCTATGAATACAAGTGGCCCAAGCAGGAAGCCTTTGGAACTCACAGTCAATTTACCTTCTAGGAACTCACATTCAGTTTACCTGCTTGGACACATTCAGGAAATCAATTGCTAGACAGAATGCCAGGTTCATTTTCTGCTCATCCTGTCATAAAAACATAATCCGAAGAAAAACCTCACAAGAAGAAACAAATGACAAACAAGAAAAAACACTTGTAATACAGCATAAGTGCTAGGATTATACTTGGTAAAGCTTCAAGTTACTCAAATGTTGACTGAGAGCATATATTTAACAAGAGTGACACAAGTTTCTTAAAGATCAATACTGCTTTAATGCTGATGCACCTGATATCGAAGGTTTCAAGTTATACCACTTGCACAATTCTTTTGTAGATTTGACCGAGAATATATTTAACAAGAGTGGCATAAGTTTCTAAAAGATCAATACTGCTTTAATGCTGATGCACCTGATAAAGAAGGTTTGAAGTTATACCACTTGAACAATTATTTTGTAGATTCAAATATAAAGTTCAATAAAATAAAAATACTAGCCAAATGCATAAGCATCCCATTTGAAACAACAGAATCTAAAAGAATAAGATGCGCCATTTATTCTGAGAAATGGAAGGGAAAGGACTGTCCAAAATTATCCACAAACGGTGTACTTTCTAAAACAGAAAATAATATAGGTCATAGTCATTGTTGGTTAGTAAGGCTTCACTTAAGGGTATGCATATGAATGATTTAATCTACACATAGAAGGCAATCAATATAGGAAAACAAATCCATATACCTGACCAGGATGGGAAAATCTTTTTTGTTGATTCACATGCAAAGATTGGTGGTTGACATATTCACTCGACAAAGCACAAGCAACCAAAGAGACACGGTGCAACAAAAATAAGATGCAACATCAATAATAAAATAATTCTGAAATAAAAAGAAAAGGTCAGTCCAAATTTGTATCAAAACTGTTTTCTTTCTCATCCACAAACCACCATGTATAGCATGCATACGGCTTGAGTTATAATTAGCACATAAGTTTTAAGGATAGCCAAAGATGGTAACCTATGAGCAACTCCACATAGTTCACTAAGCATGGAAACAACTTTACACGTTTTTGCATGTGAACATCACTAATTGACATAAACAATTTTGGAAAAGCCAGAGCACACAAAAGCAGCATAATCTTAAGAAAAGAAGATGAAACATCAAGAAGAAAAATGATTCAGAATTCGGCGGGAATGGCAGGATTAACATGTCTTGTTCTTTGTACTTTTTTTATCTTAAAAATTCCATGGTTGTAACCCAATGTCACGTATTAAGGCTTGATGTAATGGATAGCAAGATGCAATTCAAATCTCCCACAGAAGGTGAGCAAATCAAGAGAAAATCCACATAATTTAGAAAGGATGGAAAAATTTTTATTGTCGACTCACATCCCAAACTTTGCCAAATGACCTCATATATTGGTACGGCACAATCTTCCTGTCCAAAACAACATAATCTAAAAGAATGAAACATGACAAACAAGAAAAAAAATTATTCAGAAGTGGGAAGACAAGAAGGATTAACAACTAACACCTAACTCTATGATTCAGGAAATCCATTGGTCATACATCAAAGTTAAGAAGGTTTGACATAATGGTTTCCACAAAAAGGTGCAGATATCCCAGCCCCCAGAGAAGGTAAGCAATTTATTAGCAATTCCACAATATTTAACCATGATTAAATATCCAGACGTAATTAAGTGTATCAAGAGCTAAGAATACTAAGTATCCTGATCTTCTGCTCCTTTTGTTCTAGGCAATACTCAACCATTCAAACCTTAGGTCTTGCCAAATCAGGTAAGCAGTTATTCAATTTTTAACTATAAGAGGAAAATTCCTAATTAATATCATAAACTCTAATCATATATAGGAGCATACTTCGCCATCATATTCAGATTCCTTGCCTTTATACGATTTCAAATAGATAGGACTATAAATATTTTAGCAAAATGATGCATGAATTGGAGACTAAGAGAATACTACAGCATAACTCCAATTGTAAGTCAACAAGCCTTGTAACTTCTACTATTAGCATAGCCAATATGTAAACCATTTCACTTTTAACTCAACAGTGCACAATCTCAAAACTAGATAGTTGAAATATATGAAAAGCTCATAATGGTCTGCCTCAGCGAGTTGAAGCAAGCATCCTCCTAGTATTTACTTCTACAAGAAAAACTCATTGTTCCTAAATGTGTAACATTACTTTAGTATATCAAACCAAAAACTTCACCTACTTTCTACAAAGAGGGTGTAGTTTGAAGTAGGAATCACAGAATCTTTTAGGTTTTCTTACCTTAGAAGCTGAGTAGGGAAGAAAAATACCATGCAAAATGACCCAAAAGTGCAGCTGATGCAAAAACATGGTAATGAGAGGGTGCAAGACATTTCTTAGCATCTAGTAAGAATATAGCTATATCAGAAGCAATAAAATGGTTGTTTCTTTTGGTCATAGTTGTGAAGCATAAAGGAAGAAACAAGGTACCCTGGAGCATTAGTTTCTGACTCCAACTATTACTCATAACTAATTGATCAACCATCACACATAGTGACAGAGCCATGCAAATCCTTCCAACTGCATTATTAAAATAGATAACAATTTATAGGTAGAATACCAAACAGAAAAAGGCTTTAATGTCATAAAAAAACTGAGGCTGCTATGTTTTGCACCCCTTGAACTAAAGTGCATAGAGAAGTTTCTTGCTGTCCTGTAAGCAGTACCAAGTTTGTCATTATTCCATTTCAATACTTACTCACAATAACACAAATTAAGTCATGAAATCCCTAAAAATCAACAAGTGTCCATCAGTTGCAAAAGAAACCAGGATCACTTAAAATGCGCCTCTCAAGTTGCCACTAGATAACTTTTGACAGATATAAACAGCTAAATTCAGTACCTTTCCTGTGTTTGCATCATAGCCAAATGGATAACAAAAGGTAACTAGCACTTACCTCTTTACAATTTGCATAATTGAGAAATAAATTGCCTTAAGTAGCAAAAACACCAGAACATCTGCATTGACTGTTCAAATAACACCCACCCAATCGCATTCAAAAATCAGTACAAACATCCAAGACATGGGCATGGTCCTCACCATATGAATTAATCCAAAATAATAATAATAATAATAATAAAACTAGACATAAGTTCTTGTATTTAAAAAGTAAAGAATTCAAAATGCCATGCTGATAGCAAGGTGCATCTATCATTGTTTCACAACAGAGTCTCAACTAAGAAAGAAATTCCTTAAAAACAACCTATGAAACAAATAAAAATGAGAACCTTACAAAACAAAAAAACAAATACTCAATGACTTATAGTCACATAAAACAAGGATCTCTGAAGTGCCAATGGAGATTCAGGCTTGGCCTTCAATTATGAATTGGTACTTAACAGTGGCACAGAGATCTAGTTCACACACAAAAAAGGTGTAGATTAGTTCAAATATAATAAAAAATCTCAGCTTGATTTATAGTCTCATAAGTTCTATAACTCTACAGATGCTACCTATGCCTCAGTAGAAGGGCTTCTTTACTTGTTAATTGTTTCTCAAACAAAAAAGAACAACCAAAAATCTAATATTTTTTCCTTCAGTCAACCATAAGCTGCCCCATGTTCATCACCTTGAAACCTTAGTGGTTTTGTACCCTGGTCTGTTCTGGAAGGACCCTTCCCTCTTCCGGCAACCAGACTGAAATGCTCTTTCACTTCCAATGGTACCCTTAAAACTATTCTTGGTTTGTTTATCCTCCCATCCTTTGTTCCAAGCAGATCCCGTATGTGCTAAATAGCCATTCTGCCAAGTATTAACATTTTTTCCAGAAATCTGCAGATCATGACCATTGATGTTCCATTGCTTCCAATTTCTAGTCCAATCATCCTGTCTCCATCCCTTCTCTTGAAAATATCCTACATCTTGACAACGATGATTCCAAGAATTGTCACAAGCACTATTATCAACAGTGGACTGCCTATGACATTTTAGCCCCCGATTCCAGTAGGATGACTCATCTGCATACCTTGTCCATGGGTTATTCTTCACTGCAGAGGCACTTTGTTCCCATGGATTGCTTACTTTCTTCAAGCTTATTGACTTATCATATTGGCCCCAACTTGTTGATGCAGCCTTCAGACTGTCAACCTTCTGAGAAGAGCCCTTTTCCCAAGGATTATTAGAACCATATTCGGGATCACATCCAAGATCAGGGTTGTGAACCTTTTCTATTCCAACTTCCAACTGGTGGTTGTTTTCTGTCTCATCAGGGTTAAAATACTCCCGATCTAAATCTGATATCAGTACAGAATCAACATCGGGATTCCAGTCAATTTTATTGATGTAAATATCTGGATCAGGCAGGGGTGTCTCAGAGGGGAGGCCATTAATCTTTTCCCAGTATGTGCGTTTCGCATTCTGGAATGCTTGTTCACCAGCAGAATCATCCCAATGGAGCACGTTTTCATAGCAATGCATGTACTTTTTGGCAGTGACAACCTTCTGCCATGGGACTCTCACTGCTTTGCAGAAATCTATTTCCCACGAAGATCCACTGCTATCCTGAGTTGCTTTAGAGAGAAATGGCAACAAAAAGAATGAGATTTCCTATTTCACTAAATATAGGACAAAGTTTACAAACTGACAGGAAATACACCTGAGAATAAAGATCTCATACTTTATTGCAAAGTTGAACCAACATTGCTCTGCTGGCTGATGCAATTTATCATCTTTACTATTATAAAAGGAACTTAGTCAAGAGAATTACCACTCAACATGTTTCTTCATTTCTGGGATATTCTAATTAAGACAACTTGAAAACTTTGAGCTAAAAGGAATGATGTGTAATAAGGAAATACACCTGAGAATTAAGATCTCATGCTTTATTGCAAAGTTGAGCCAACATTGATCTGCTGGCAGATGCAATTTATCATCTTTACTATTATAAAAGGAACTTAGTTTGATACTTTTCATACTTCCTAAAAACAAGCAACTTATTCATTTCCGGCAATGAATACAACACCAAAACATGTCATTTAAGTTAAAGATGCTAATTTTGAATTTAAATTCCTGAAATCGATGAGGCCTTGAAGACCAAACAAGTTATGTTTTGATTATAAAGGTCTATTATTTCAGACCAGTTTGGCAAATAGTTCTTAATGTCACTTCCCAAAACAATTAGTTCAGAGTATTAACACAATCAATATATCTTTGTCAGTGCAAATGCTAAATAAATCAGAAAGACATCGGACAATTATTCAAAAATAACAAAAGAATAGTCCCCTCATTTGAATCAATTATGCATCAACGTTGAATTTATATGAGGCTTTACATGTTCGATAGATTCAAAACCACCTTTTCTAAGTAACACAGTGACCACAATGTAAAATAAAATGCTAAAAAATTAAATCAGCATGAGAGCTAGAGAATATGTGGATCTTAATCATGTCATGTCTTTGAATTCCCATTCACCTGCTTCATACTTTAACGGATCTAACTATGTTCCAAATATCCAAAGTTCTACTCAGTAGTTGTTGCTAACCAACAACTTTTCCAAACGCAACCCACAATCCTCAATTCTCCCAAAAACTCAAGCTGGCCCAATCAAGAGCAACAGTTAAAGGGGAAAACTGAATCCAGTAGACAACAAGATACAACAACAACAACAACTAGGCCTTTATCCCACTATGCAATAGACAACAAGATAGATTCACCAAATTTTCTTTCATCAAAGTGGAAAGACAGCCTAAACAGTAATGCCATCTCACCAACTTGGGATCATTTATTACGAAATTTAAAGTTATAACATTCACCAAGCTGAAGTATAGTGGAGAGCATATCAATAGCCCTTTTCTGTCGGATGTCATGCAGCATGTACATATTGACCCATCTATGTGCAATTCTTCTGGATATTAATGCAGTAAAAATGTACAAAATGCATTGATCGCGACTAATCATGAAAAACAAACAGAATTTTCAAATTTTATTGTTTATATAACATTATTCAACATAATAATAACCTCTAGCCAAGGAAGAGCCTTTGTTTCTTCAACAGTATTTTAACCAAAACGAATGCACCAAAGCTACACGCACCAAAATCCAATCATTATGTGCAAGATAGAAAATCAAATTGAATAAGCATCATTTGCACAGTGACAGGGGAATGATTGTTTAATAAATCTTACACCTTACAAAGCTTATAAACTTTTCTGTCATTCTCACAATCAGTTCTTTTCTTCCTAGCTCTATACATGCATGCCAATTTATCTCAACCAATGAATCTCCCACTTGTATGTACTCACAAAACATCTACAACATACGACTTTAGATAAATAAAAATCCAAACTTTACCTCCAATGATCACCTATACCTTGCTATTTATACACCCCCATCACTAGCATCAAAGTCAAAAAGCCTACGTGACTAACATATCAATAGAATAACTTTTCAGTAAATCATTTGTAATCATGGATGATCTTTTCCATCCTAAAATAAAAACTCCAACCAAAATACAATCCCAGATCTCTTTAAATTCCAAGAATGCATACATATAACTAAGGATTTAATTACAATATTATACCACAAACTAAGAAGAACCCAGAAACTCATTCTCAAAAAGCAAACAAAAAAAAAAACCCAGAAATTAAATCAAAAAGAAAATATACCAGGAGGATTAGATTGAGAATGGTGGGGCGAAGGAGGAGAAGGCGGGGGCTCTTCATAATCATAATCTTTATACTTCCTATTGTTGTATCTTCTTCTTGGTATCCATCTCCTATCCCACTTTCCCATTCCAAAATTTCGAAAATCTTTAAATCAATTCGATGGATTCACAGCACAGGACGAAAAGGGTTGGCGGTATTCAAGATTCAAGATTCTGGGTTTTGGGTTTTAAAACAATACAGTTAATTTAGTTCATCAACGCACGACGACAAAGTTAAGTCCCAAATCGTTGCAACTGTGGATAGGAGGGGATTATCTCCTTTTTCTCTCTTATATTTATATGGGATTGGAAACCGTTTGCGATGATGATTGCTTTTGAGGGTTCTTTTTGAAATTTAGTTAAATATTAGGGCTTGTTTTCCAATTTAATCAAATTTAATTAATCCTTTATATATCACCGTTAGTCTCAATGCAAAATTCAAAACTTTTTTCCTATAAATAGTCCTTAAATCAATTTGAAAATTCAAAACGCTTTATTTTCTTCGTTTTTTTTCGACATTTTTACTTTCTTCATTAGTTTAGCATTCAAATGTTCTCCTTCTTTCTATTCTCGTTGTTGAATCTTCTCTCTCTTTTTTTTCATTCTTTTGTGTTGATTTCCTGGAATTTATCGGTTCTTGAGTTAAAAGATTCTTTTTTTTTTTTTCTTTTCTGTTGGTTGCATCCGTTTGAATCTTGATTTTTCTTTTTCTGGTGGTTGCATCAGTTTTAATCTTCATTTTACTTCAAGTTTTTGTCTTTTTTCTATTGGGTTCAAGAATTTGAAGTTGGCTTTTGTATATGAATCTTAAATTTCTTGCTCTGTTTCAATCTCTTTGTTTAAGAAGAAAATTAGCCATTACTTTTAAATAACTGTTGTCTGCTTTGTGTTTATTTTCTGTTCTTTTCTTAATGATTATTGCTATTGGGTTCAAGAATTTGAAGTTGCTTTTGTGGTTCCGTGGTTTATTTTCTTTCATTGTTTTTGTTGTTCACTTAAATCTTTCTTAGTTAATTTGTTTAATTTTATTGCTTCTTGAGTGTTGATCTTCATCAGTTACATTTTTGTTTCCTTTTTTATTCGAAATCTTCAAACTTTATTCAAATTAAATGATGTGTTAATATTTGATTTTGTACCATGATTACTGTCCTGCAATGGTACTTTTTCTTTCTTGTTCTAAGGTTCATTTTCTCTTTCCATTCTCTGTTTATTTTTCTATTTTAATTCTTGAATTAAGATGATAAATTCAAAACAGTGAGCTTTTTTTTTCTGCATTTTGTGAAAAAAAATTGAGGCAATCGTTCTGTCCTTTCATTTTCTTTCAATTTGATTAAAAATCAAGATTTGTTGGTTTTGTAAATTTTAGCATAGTGGATTTTGTGGGGTCTGGTTGTATAAAGTTTTTGCCTAGTGTTCTTGATTTCTTGATATTGTAATCAAGAATTTCCTATGTCTGGACTCTGGAGTACTTGTTTTGGTAATTCCTTCATTTAAGTTTCTTTGTGTCTATTGATACTCAAGATTTGTTTTCTATAATTGTTGGCATAGGGGATTTGGCTGTCTAAAAGATTTGTCTTTTATGTGTTCTTGATTGCTTGATATTGTTATCAAAAACTTTTCCCTAAACACTATCATTATACATGTATTCATTTATATTTGAGTAAATCATATCTTATTTAATCGATTATTTCCAATTCCTTTTATGTCACTTCCTACCTCTCTTAATTTGAATTGATTTCTCTCTATTCTTCACACGCACTGGTGCATCTAGAGCTAGTACATGTCCAAACCATTTACACGTAGAGTAATTAAGGATTCTAAGTACGTAACCCGAAAGATGAGAATTAAGTTAAATTTCAAAATAGGAGGCAGCCCTAATTCAACTATGAATTAAAATTAACCTATAAATTAAGGATCGAACGCCCTAAGAAGACCTGCTCCTTAGAACCCCCGTTATCAAAAAGAAATCATAACTTATCAATTACCTTGAATGGCCAGAATCGTTGTTCTTCGCAAAGAACGAAAAAAAAGTATGCACTCTCTTAATTTAGGTTAAAACCAAAAATGATATCTTGTTTTTCATTGAGGGTTTTGCCTATTATAAAAGGCTTACAAGATATAAATCAATTGGAGCCATGGTTCAAGACAAACCCTTGAATCTTTAACCAATACTTAGCCAAATTACCTTAATTTCTAACCCATAGGCTCAATAGAATGTTTGGTTCACAGCCCAAAACAAAAAGAGATAATTTAATACGAAAATAGGAAAATTTGCTAAAATTCTGACGCAAACGTATTTCCGCACGTCGCGACGTCTATGGTGCTTCAAGTCACGACGTGGAGATTATTGACATAAAAAAAATAAAACTTCCAGTGAGCCACATCACGACGTCTATAGTACTGGACATCGCGACATCGGCGATCTTTGAAAGAATCCTATTCTTGTTGTCCACATCGTCCACGTCGCGACGTGAGACTCCATGGATGTGGGGACGTGGAGTCTTCTTTAAATTCCTTGTCCATTCTTTTTTCACTAACTCTTCACTTCAATGCTCCATTTTGATCCACCAAAGTAATGTACTCCTCTTGGAATACTTCTGAGTATGAAATGAAAGTTATATCTTCTTCACGAATTGATTCACAATAAAAAAAGGTCTGCAATCAACGAATATAATGTCGCCCTCATTCGCTTGGTTCTCAAATGAATTAATAGACCCTCAACTTCTTGTAATGGATCCTCCACGTGTCTCCTCGACCCATTGTTGTCAGATTAGTTGGATGGAACATCATATTCTATCTAATTTAGTATGTTAACAGACAGTGGCGGAACCAGAAAGAAATTTTATCGGAGACTTACTTAAAAAAAATTTGTGATTAAATAAATGTATTTAACAATTAAATTTCTAAAAATAATAATAATAATGATAAAAATGTATAAATACACATAATTGCACTATTGGTTGACACTTGATGAACTAGTTTTCGTCATGTGACGAAAAGGAGGCAATTGTATTCTATGTGGCTGCATCTGTTGAAAACGTTGCAAGATTTGCTCATTTTCAATTCTACACGAGATTGATTTTTCACATTTTCACTAACATTAGGCTCATTAGAAGATGCACCACTATGACTTCATTTAGGTTTAAAAAATCTCTCCATATTCTACATAAATAAACAATTGAAAATAAATTTATTACAATCATTAATTCAATCACAATTAATTTATAATTAAATAAATTAATAATTCAATCACAATTCACAATTAATCTATAAAGAAAATTAATTAAACAAACTAGAGTTTCTAAACTATGATTTATATCTAAAATATCTGATCTAAATTCAAAATTCCTAATATTAGTTCATATTCAAAAACTCTAATCTAAATTCAAAATCACTAAATATTTAATCCATAAAATTCTTAATAAAATTACCCAAATTAACTTAGTAAGTAGAATTAACTTACAATTAACAACATTTAAATAACAAAACTTTAAATAAAAAAAAGAAGAAGTAAAACTAACATTTCTTGAATCTTGAAAACAAAAAATGGAGATAAAGAAAAGGGACAATGAGGGAAGAAAAAAAAAGTTTCTTTACTAGTGGATTTGGAAATTGATTTTGGAAATTTGGGAGATAGCCAAATTGGAAGGATTTAGATTTGGAAATAGGATTTGGGAATTTGGGGGAGATGGGAAGGGTTTGGAATTTGGAAATGAAATATTAGAAGTTGAATTTGCTGTTTTGAGTTTTGTCCCGATCCAAGAATCAGTATTGCAGTTTTTTTTTCAAATCACTTACCAAAACAACGTCTTTTTGGTCAGTTTTGCAGTTTTTTTCAAATCACTTAACAAAACGACGTTGTTTTGTTAAGTGATTTTTTTTTTTTGAACAAAACATGAATTAAACCGTTTTCTTCAATGGGGGCTCTACGGTGGCGGCAGGCAAGAGGCAGCCCAGCAGCAGCGGCAACAAACTTACCTCTCCATAGTTTCCAGCGACCATGGCGGGGGTTTCAACCTCCTCCAACCCCCTCCTGGTTCCGCCCCTGTTAACAGATTTATCTTAACATTCTCATTTTTAATACCCTCATTTTTTGTTCAACATTCAATCAAAAAAATTTGCTTCTCAAATTCTGTCTATATGTTGTAATCAGATGTTGATCTTTGATGATGATCTTTCGGTTGAATATCTGTCTCTTGATTCTTCTCTTCATATGTTTAAAGGTTAGATGCTAAATATTAGCAAAGAAGATTTTATGAATTGTAGATTGTAAATTTTAGCAAAGATGATTTTTTGGTTGGTGTTTATAAGTTTTGGTTTTTATGTGTTTTTTATTTCTTCACAAGATTCTGTGTATCTGCTTTACTTAGTGTAGACCTTTTTGCCAAATATCTCTTGATTGTTCTCTTAAATATTGTTGGTTTTGTTATTGATTTCTTGATATTTTCATTATTAATTTTCCATTGTTTGGTTTCTTCATTTAATTCCATTCACAGGATTGACTGAAAAACAATAGTAGATTGGAATTAAGGCCTAAAACAATGGTCTGTTATTGAATAAAGGGAGAACAACCGTAGAAGTCCTCCATATTTCACCAAATAATTTGTTTGGTCTCTCACTTTTAAAACGAGACAAAATGGTCCATCACATTGTAAAAGTGTACTTTTTTAGTCCCTCCTGACGGATCTGTTAAAAAATCTGTTAACAGATGACACGAGCTTGTCAGATAACCCATATTTCAGGGATAAAAAAGTCAGCACAACTCTTAATCCTATCTTCTCCATCTTCCTCCCACCTTCTCCTCCACGTCTCCATCTTCCCCAACCTCCTTCTCCTCCACAACATAAATGGAAGAATTTCAATGGTCATTATTGCTGGATCTCCATGACCCGTACTATGGAACCAAAGTGATGCTACTCCATTCTGAAGGAAAACAATAGCTTTGGAGGCTGCTGAGTGGAAGGGGTCGATTATAATTGTTTATATTTTTTTCCCTTTTGACATATTTTGCTTTTCTCTTCACTCTTCAGAGTACTTGTTAGACAAATAATTTGTAGAATGAATCCTGAAAATGAAGAATATGGTTTTGTAAATACTATGGCCTCTCCCGTTTTCAAGTTATGTTATTCAATTGATATTCCTTTTGCTTAAGTTTGAGTAGTGGCTTTTCTTGTAGTTGGCTCTTTTCAAGTATATTTTCCTATTTCTTATTCCATTCCCAGAGCAAAATATGGAGCGAATTCCACTTCCTGCAAGTTATTTTCGGTATGTCTAGCAAAAAGTGCTTCAAATTGTTGTCATTTTGTAGCATCTTATACTGGGCATAATTTTCAACTTTTATTTCTTGTTTTTTATGTCAACAGGGAATCAATCACAATTCTGAAAAAGTTACAAATAAAGGACCCTAGTCATCTTGTCAATTAGCTTATCTTTCTGTAGTAAAATTGGTACAGATTGAAATGGAGATGTGCACTGAAGTCTTAATATATATGGAAAGGTGAATGTACCCAAAAATATTCTACTCCTCCACTTTGCTTTGAGTTTTCTTTTTCATTGTACACTTCAAACTGCTTGATTCTGAATAATATTATCAGATCAACAAGAAGAATTAAGCCTTTCCAAGATATTTTTACTGCATAATAAAGATGAGCCTTCTTTAATTTTTGAATCAATAGTAAAGTGGGAACTGATAATAATGGCCATTGAAAATTTTCAATTTATGTTACGGAGGAGAATATGGTTGGGGAAGATTGAGAGGTGGAGGAGAAGGTGGGAGTAAGAGGGAGAAGATAGGATTAAGAGTTGTGCTGACTTTTTTACCTCTGAAAAATGGGTAATTTGACGAGCTCATGTAATCACTTAATAGATTTTCTAACAGATCCGTTAGGAGGAATTAAAAAAGTACACTTTTGCAATGTAAGGGACTATTTTGTCTCATTAAGTGAGGGACCAAACAAATTATTTGGTGAAATGCGGGGGACTTCTAAGGTCGTTATCCCTTGAATAAAAGAAAGTCTGATGACTAACGGTTTGTGATGTGCATCACTATTGGAATTTCTTGGATATGTATGTCTCATTTTTATTTTTTTTGGTTTCTTTAGATCTTCTTGTTGGCGTATTTAACTAACCCACATTGCTTAATATATAAAGACAGATCACACGATTCTATTTTATCAATTCTACCGGAAAAAAAAACTAATTGCTTACAATTAATTAAGGTGTAAAAATCACGATATTATATAATCTTAGATTTAAGATTTAATGTGTAATCAATAGTAACAATATATTGAATTTCATTAATGTAGATTAATTAAAATCCAACAATTTGTATGAGAGTCATGGTTAAAAATTTATGATTTCTCTATAAGGATAATTATTGAAATATAATTACGATAATTTAATTCCGCAATTACGATGATGATTTAATATTGCCTTATTATGATGATTTGATTTTACGTATGATGATTATAATGATTATGTAATTATGATAATTTAATGATGATGATTTTATTATTATGTTTTGATTTTGCCGTTGGCACTTAAGTATTATTGATGATAAAATTGTATAGGTATATTAATTTGAATCTATATTTAATTACAATTTGCTATTATTTTAAGTTTGTGTATTAAAATAATAATAAAGTGATAAGATTTGTTTTTTGATTTTTAATGTATATATATTAAAATAATAATAATAACGTATTATACTTAGATTATAACTAGAACACTTAAAATATTGTTCTTGTTAATTATTTGAGTATAATTAAAATAGGTAAATTATTATTTTATATACATATATATATTAAGTACATCACAACATATCATTAATTAAGTATTATTATACACACAATAATAACATATTATTACTAAAATTATACATATTTCATTCAAATAAATAAAATTGTGTATTACTCGTAATTATGATATGCTTATATTTAAATGACATAAATATATATATAAATATTAGTATATTTAAATTCATAAATTATAAAATATTAAGAATCGCTTAAAGGTTGATTAATTAATTTTATAATTTAAGATATAATTGTAGGTAATTAATATCTTCGATAAATATGTTTAATATATCCAAAGATAGTTGACATGGCCAACTCGGGAGCATTACTAGTTAAACTCGTTGCCATGATCTTCTTGTTCATTCTAATAAATTCGCCCAGGGCAGCCAAGCTCAAATCTCTTGTAACACTGCCGTCAGTAAGCTCTTGCCGTGCAACAGCTACATAAGATATGGTGGAAAGGTTCCTAGCCAGGGTAGCCCGTGCTGCCAAGGAGTAAAGTACCTTGTCAGTGCAGCTAAGACCAAAAAGGATCGCCAGAGTATTTGCTATTGCTTGAATAAGCTTAACTCGCTTTTTACTGATGCACAAATTGCAAATGCTGCTAGACTCCCTAAAAGCTGTGGAGCAAACATCCCATATACTATTAAACGTAATATGGACTGCTCAAGGGTGAACTAAGGTTTATGATGATGGAGAGGCTTGATTAACTTCCATGTGCAACAGCAAATTAAGAATTGTGTGGATTTTGAAGTAGTCTTGGTTTCGATATAAATTTATAATAGTTTTGCCACATTAATGTACTTTTATTTTCATTGTAATAAATCAATCTGTGATGAAAGGATTAGTGACATCTCTGGTGTACTCTCAGGTGGGTGAAAAGGAAATAGAAAAACAAAATTCCCATTGGTAAAAAAAAAAGATAAATTTAATTACCAATTACGTAGAGATAAAGTTAACCATCAATTATGTATTATGTGTGTATTTTAAAATTGTTCAAAGGTGAATTTAAATACAAGCTTAAAAGTTGTATGAATTTTATCTGAATTATGAGGTAATTTCAAAGCATTAATGTATGAGCATTTATGTAAACTTGAAGTATCTGTGCATGTTGCTCTTCATTCGCAAGTTTCATCTGTTGTTACATTTAATGACCTTAATTATGAAGATTGATTTGAGCAGGTTCAGTTTTACTTATGTGTTCTAGATTTTAACTTAGCAGTAGGGGTATTCAATATTCGGTTTAAACCGAAAACCAATTCGAAAATTCGAAAACCGAATTTGAATTCAGAAATTCGAATTCGGTTTTCGAATTTCGAATCAGTTTTCGGTTTAAACCGAATTCGAATTTCGGTTTTTGATTCGGTTTTCGAATTGGGCTTCCAATTCGAAAATCGAACCGAAAATCGAATTCAATATATATATATAATATAATTTTTATTAATATAAAATATATAATAATAATACAACTTAAACTTAAAAGACATAATTAGGTCATTCTTTTATGTATTATTTGATGTAATTGAATATTTGTAAATTTTGATATAATTTATGTAATTTAATGATTTAATTAGGATTTAAACAAATTCGAATTCGGTTTATTCGAATAAAACCGAATTCGAACTGAAAACTGAATTTCGAATTCGATTCGGTTTGTTCGAATTATATTCGAATTCGGTTCGATTTTCGAATTCGAGCTCAGAAATGTCCAAACCGAATAAACCGAACGAATAAACAAAAAACCGACTCGATGATCACCCCTACTTAGCACTGTTAAGTGAAAAACCAGCAACTATTACTAATGAAAGTAGCATTGAAAAAAGATATTCCTATAAAGTTTGGGAGAGATCAAACATATTAAACCTAATGTTTATGCGAATAACAGTTGACATCAAGTCTACAATCTGTTGGCTCTAAGGCAACCTAAGAGAGGGGGGGAGTGAATTAGGTTTCTAAAAAATTCTTTAAACTCAATCAAATCAAATTCAACAACAATGAGTGAGTAGTGTGACTTGCAAGAAGTGTAATATCAAATGATGTTAAATGTAATATTCCAGAAAAAACAATAACTTGATATTCCAATTCAATTTCAGCAAATCAAAGCATAAACAAGATAGGATAAGAGTAAATATGAAAGCTGTAAAGAATAATGAACACAATCAATTTAGAGTGGTTCAAGTCTCCCCCTTGGAGCACTCTACATCCACTACCCAAGTTTCCCAACTTAAGATTTCAACTTCTTCACTAAGAAGTGATCTCTTTTCAGTGGTGAGATCAAAAGAACCACTTTTACAACCAACCAATTTATAGTGGTTCAAATCTCCCCCTTGGAGCACTCTACATCCACTACCCAAGTTACCCAACTTAGGATTTCAAACCTCTACCCAAGTTTCCCAACTTAGGATTTCAAATGGATTTAAGAGAGGAGTGGAGTGATGAGGCGTTTGCATGCAAATGCAAAATAGCAAAAATGTAATTACATGTTGTTTACGCAGTTAAGAAATTTGTTTGGAGCAAAGTTACGGTACAAATCAGACCACACTCCATTCCCTACACCTCTCCTACATTATAAATAACACTCCACACTGCTCTCTGTTTTCTACCGCTTCAGTTTATTTCTCACACACACACACACACTCACACACTAGCTATCTCTAGATTTCTCTCTCTTTCTCTCTTTGTCTTTCTAGTTCTCAAGCTGCCAGAATCATATCAATTAAGCTACGTCTAACTAAAGAAGAAGAAGAACAAGGTACAGTGTTACTACTTTAACTTACAATTCATTCTTATGATCTGTGAATTTCTCTTTATATAAATATTCTTTAATTTTGTACTTTTTTCTCATTTAATTCAGAGAACAATGGCGTGTAATGGTAAAACAAATTGTAAGGCCACACTTGCTTGGTCTTGTGATGTTGCTGTTGCTGAAGCTGTAGTAGACTGGTTCAAAGCTGGATACTATGAGGGTGCTCAAAAATGTAAGGATGCCCAGATCCTTGACATTGTGCTAGATTCAAATTCAAGACTCAGGTATCTGACTGAAAAAGTGGATGGAGAGACCTACCCGGCATGGAAGGAAGACCAGGAGAACAAAGCAAAACTTAGGGCAGAAGAGATCATGCAGAACAAGTTATCTCTATTTAGAGAGAGGGAGAAGGTCATTGAAAAAAACTACTACATGGACACCTACATTGACATCTTATCCATGTTTTTTATCCATTTTCCACTTCCATTTTTGCAAAACACTTTCTTGAGGTATGCCCCTTTTTACAGCAATAATCACATATTACATGATATTTAAAAGAATGTGAAGTCCTATAATAAGGATAGGTTCTAGCATTGTTAATCCTAGGTTCAAAGTTATGTCCATAATGTGTGTTATGCATTCTATGTTCATGATGTTGATTATGTGTGTTATGCACTCTATATCCATGATGTTGGTGAGGTCTATTTTTAAAATTCTCTACTCCTCTCTCATGATTATGTGATGTGTGAGCAGTTTTCACAAATTTGGAGGTGGAGCTTTGATTACCTACATCATGTGAATATCCTATTCTATGTCTACTATTTCCAATTCTTTGATTTCCTAGAAGTTTTTCTAAGTTATCCTTGCCTTGTGTGAATTTAGCTAAACAATCACTAAGGTCTTCAATTCTCTTTCTTAATCCTATATGTTCTATCTTAACTTCATCATATTTCTTAACTTCTTCCCTAACCTTGTTGCTTTCTATTGTTAACTTCTCATTTTCAGCTTTTAGTGTACAGTTTTCTTTTACTACACAATCATGCTTAATGACTAACTCTTGATTACATGTAGTAATTTCTTCTATTTTAGCCTTAAGCTTCTTGTTTTGAATCTTGGATTTTTTTAACTCATCTACTAACCTAGCAATGTACAGCTCAAGTTCATCTTGATCATAGCAATTATCATCATCATCATCACTAGAAGAAGTACTTACCTCATGGTCTTCAATTCCCATAAAGCAAGTGTGTGCAACTCTTTCCTCTTCTTCTTCAATTTCTTCTTTGGATTGGTCATCATCCCATGTGACTTTGGAGCTTCTTCCTTTGCCTTTCTTGTCATATTTGAACTCATTCTTTCTTCTTGGACAATCTGTCACAAAATGACCAAGTTGGTTACATTCAAAGCATTGGTTGATTTTGGAGGTTTCTTCCTCATGTATTTCCCTAAGTTTCTTCCAAATATCATATGCATTTTGACATCCCTTGACTCTACTTGATTCATTTACATCTAAGGAGTTGTATAACACATTTGTGACTTTAGCATTCAAAGTAAGATTTCTCCTATCATATTCATCAAGTTCGTTTCTCTTCTTTTCTCTAGTTTCATTTCCTATGGTTATTTCAGCCTTGTAAGGTCCTTCCTCAACTATATACCACATCTCAATGTCAATGGATTTAACATAAATTTCCATTCTATCTTTCCAACTGCTATAGTTGGTTCCATTAAAGATTGGAGGCCTAGAAATAGATTGTCCCTCCATAAACATAGCATTGTTTGTTGCCATAATCTTTACTCTAAGGTTGTTAAGCCTAAGCAAATAGAGACCAAGCTCTGATACCAATTGTTTGCTCTAAGGCAACCTAAGAGGGGGGGGGTGGTGAATTAGGTTTCTAAAAAATTCTTTAAACTCAATCAAATCAAATTCAACAACAATGAGTGAGTAGTGTGATTTGCAAAAAGTGTAATATCAAATGATGTTAAATGTAATATTCCAGAAAAAACAATAACTTGATATTCCAATTCAATTTCAACAAATCAAAGCATAAAAAGAATAATGAACACAATCAATTTAGAGTGGTTCAAGTCTCCCCCTTGGAGCACTCTACATCCACTACCCAAGTTTCCCAACTTAGGATTTCAACTTCTTCACTAAGAAGTGATCTCTTTTCAGTGGTGAGATCAAAAGAACCACTTTTACAACCAACCAATTTATAGTGGTTCAAGTCTCCCCCTTGGAGCACTCTACATCCACTACCCAAGTTACCCAACTTAGGATTTCAAACCTCTACCCAAGTTTCCCAACTTAGGATTTCAAAACACTTCACAATAGAAGATTAAGAATGAAATTACAACCCACAATTTGGGTGAATATGATAAATTGAAGCTCACAATATGATTCCTACAATGAAATTTACAACTCAAACTATATAGCTCAAGAATGAAATGAAGAACTCAAAGAAGGCTCAAGACTTTTGATCTTTTGTGTCTTGTAGAATCAAAATCAATTTGAAGAATTGTAGAAAATGTTTTTCAAGTATAGAAGCTCAGGGAATCAAGTGTTATCTCTTGCTATGGTTCAAGCTTTTGCTTGTATAAATACTCTCTCAAAAAAACGTCTACATTTGACAATTAAAAAACTAGCTGTTTTGAGGAGAGCGCCAGTTTCGGACCCCTGTAGGCGTCCGAACCTATTTTTCAGCAAGTAGTCAAAACCTGTCAAGATAGTTTCGGACGGTCCGAAACTCCAAGTAAGCGTCCGAACCTAAGTTTCGGACGTCCGAAACTCCCCTGAGGCGTCCGAACCTATTCTTCAGAGAGCTTCATTTTTTCACCAAAGTTTCGGACGATCATTTAAAACAAGGGGGCGTCCGAACCTAAGTTTCGGACGGCCGAAACTCTACCTAGGGCTTCCGAACCTATTTGTTTTCAACTTGTTTTCAATTTTCGTTTTCCAAATCATTTGTGCAACTATGTGTGACTTTGTGCAAGTATGTTCTTCACATTTTGAAATGTATTTGAAGACTACTAACATTTTAAAATCATTTTTACTTGAGCCTTAAAGGAGTAAAACAACAACTTCTTGAGCTATTTACACAAATGAACTAATTTACCATATTTTCATTTCTTTTGCACTTCCAATTCTTTCTTCATGCAATCCAACTCCATGCTTGGCTTCTTTTAAATATTTTCATCTCTTTTGCACTTCCAATTATTTCTTCATGTAATCCAACTTCATGCTTGGCTTCTTTTGAATCTCTATCATATTGAAACACTTTATGAACCATTAGTATAAACATAATTGTTTGTTAGACATCAAAATAAGTAAGATTAAGACCCTAGGTCTTCACACAATCCCAAAACAGGGTACATTATCAGTCTGACAGTTAATAAGTCCCGTGTTGGGGTATTAATGGGTACATTGACCATCAGTAAGTTTGATAGTACACGAACCATGTATTAGAATGTGATTTAAATGATTGAAACAACATCAAAATTGAGACCCATGGATATGGAAGTGAATGAAAGTTTCCTGTACAATTTATCATTAATTCCTTAATACCTAAGCATGACCCATTTTTAAATAAATTATAACACAGCTAAGGACAAATGAAGTACAAATGAACTCCAAGTCATACTCATTCAAGAAGAAACAAGACTTAAGAAATAAGCAATTCACTCAATTATGGACCATAAAGGAATTTATAAGAAACCTAAAGGAAATAATTACCAATATGGTAAGAAAGAAACATCAAAAGTGAAAATGCAATCCAATCAAGTTCACAAGAAGAACATTAAGAATGAGAAGTGTCACTTTTGCAATAAATGTGGACACTTCGCTAAAGATTGTCTAAAGTGTAAAGATTGGTTCGAAAATAAAGGTAAGTCTACTGTTTTAGTATGTTTCGAATCAAATTTAGTTGAAGTTCTTCATAATATTTGGTGGATTGATTTTGGTTGTACTACTCATGTATCTAATACGATGCAAGAATTCTTTACAATCCAAATTATAAACCCAAATGAGAATCATTATGATTGGTTTTGATTGCATCATATGTTAGCACTAAATGAAATTTAGTGAATGAAAATTCAGGTTACTTATGGCATAAATGTTTAGGTCACATATCCAAAAAAAGAATGAAAAGATTAGTAAAGAATGAAATTCTACCAAAATTAGATTTTACTGATCTTGATATTTGTGTGGATTGTATCAAGGAAATTAATAAAATACACAAGTAAGAAAAGAGCTACAAGAAGCACACAGCTTCTTGAGATCATATTTGCTAATATATCTGGGTCTTATATTATTCCATCTTTTGGTGGAGAAAATATTTTATCAGCTTCATGAAAAAAATTTACATTATGGATAGATCTATTTGTTGCATGATAAATCTCAATTAGTGGATATCCTGATGGTATTTATTAATGAGGTTGAGAGGCAACTAAATAGACAAGTTAAAATATAGTCTAGCATAGGTGATGAATATTATGGAAGGTATACTGAAAATGGATAATGCCTTATCTATTTGCTAAATTCCTTGAAGAACGTGACATATGTGTTCAAGACACAATGTCAGATATACACCAGAACATAATGGTGTAGCAGAAAGACGTAATCATACTCTAATGGATATAGTTAAAAGCATGTTAAGTCATGCATCTTTACCCTTATCATTGTGGATAGAAGCATTAATAATTGTCGCTTACTTATTGAATATGGTTCCTATTAAGGCAGTTTCAAACACTCCCTTTGAATTGTTGAATATGCATACTTATTGAATAGGGTTCCTAACTATAATATGAAAATTTGTTGAATTTGTAAATATTGGATTTATTGAAAATGGCAAAATTATTATGGCATTGGTGACTCGTTGCCAAAGATTTTACTCAGAAAGTGTATAGATTACAAAGAGACTTTCTCACCTGTCTCTAAAAATGACTCTTTTAAAATTATTATGACATTGGTGACTCATTATGATTTAGAGTTATACCAAATGGATGTGAAAACTGCCTTTCTAAATGAGAATTTAGATAAAGATGTTTACATGGCTCAATTTGAATTTCTTAACTAAAGGAAAAGAATACCTAGTGTGAAAATTAAAGAAGTCAATATACAGATTTAAATAAGCCTCCGACAATGGTATCTTTTTAATAATTCTCCTGCCTCCCAACAATGGTATCCTTTTAATAATTCTCCTAAGAGAAAGACATAGAGGAAGAGAGAGAAGGAAGTAAAGTTGAAATTGAATCATCCATGAAATCTTTTTAATATCTGGCTTAATAATTTCCTTTATTTTCTTAAATTTAAAACTGGGGGCATAATAGACTTACCAAGGCATATTTCAAATCAATATTTTTCAACTATTTTAACTATGTAGTTTCACTCTCTTATGAGATTATCATTTTTTTCATAAAAATCTCAATATATATATATATATATATATATATATATAGAAACACACACAATAGTTATTGATTTAAAAATTGAAATGAGATTAAAATCAATGGGAAATAACAATCAATAACTATTGAAGTAAAGGTTGAAATAAAATTAAAATCATCACACCATATCTTTGTGATTATACAATTATTAAAATCATCAGGGAAGTCTAACAAACTAAATTTGTAGAAGAAATAAATTGCAACAAGATCTAATTTCCCAATTTGTTAATTTAGTGATATGGAAGAGGAATCCCGGAAAGAAAGTGCCAAACAAGTGAAAGACTCCTTTGAGGTGTATAACTTGGAACTTGGTGACCAGCACCCCTAACTGTCACAAGTGTGAAATTGTCTTGGTAATATTGAACAAATCCACCAACCTGATTTACCATTTAAAACAAAAAGATTAATAATCAAAATCCTCAAATTAACAAAAAAAAAAATGATTAAAAGAAAAATAAATAAGGTAGAATAATTTTTGAAATGATTAAATACCTCTCCAGAAAGATACCATGCACTCCAAGGGTTTTTAATTGAAATTTTCATTGCTTCTATGGAATCAAGTGTGGAAGTAATGGGAACCCTTCCATCTACATCACCACTGTTCACAAAATTTACACAAGAAAAAAACATATTTATTGTCACAGTTCCACTAAATGTACAAATTTTCATGCCAATGCTAAGTCCATACATTTCCTAAAGTTGTAAATGTACGAATTTGATTTTTTCTTACATACATGATTAATTTAGTATTTTGTAATGCACCTAGCTAGTTTAAAAACAGGAATTTTTGTCTTGAAAAATAAATAAATAAAGATAGATGCATTCAAAGTTAATTTTTGGAAAACATTTTTCATATTTTTTTGATCATATATATATTCTTTCAAATTATCTACTCAAGGGCACTAGTATTACTAACATATACATTGTTAAGATTTATGATTGAACAACTGAGTTTTATATTCTAATTTTAGAGAGGGTACATTAATTAGTATTTAGCTTTAAAGAAAAAAAATTAGAAATTAAAATGAAGCTTATGATAAAGTGAATTTTTTTATAAATATTATATTATATTCAAACAAATTTTAATTGGATTAGTAAAACAAAAATTGGATTTTTGTTATAAAAAAAATGGCAAATATCATTTAAACAAAAAAAAAAGTGTAAATTAACTTAATGTAAGGAAACAAATTGTTATTAGAGTGACAAAGTATAACAAATTAAACCTTAAGATAATCACAAGGAAAATGAAAATTAAAAGCATACAAATGTGAAGATTAATTTGGTAATTCAAAGATGAGTAATGGTAGATAGAGTGAAATTTTAAACTGAAATTTTATAGTGACTGGCGTAATATATATAAAAGACAAAATTGGGTCTGTTATACCACTTTCATGTAGCACTTTATAAAAAATTGACATGTGTCATTTTAGTTAGTTATATCATTTTTAAAAATTAAACTAATAAACCATGATAAGTAAAATTTAAGGGATAAGTGATTGTACACGTGTCACTTTTTTATAAGATAATACATGATTTTGTCTTTTTATACGTAATAGATGATTTTGTCTTTTTATACATACCACGTCAGTCACTAAGAGATTTCACTTTAAAGTTTCACTCTTAGTATCATTACTTTTCAAAGATTTAAAGATAAATTCGGTTTTTTTTTTAAGTGATTAAAAATAAACTAAATTTATCAATAGCCAAATGATATAGTGATGACAAAATCAAGAAGTAGCTAATATATTGTTACCTAAATTTCCACGCACGGATTCCATTTGCCATGAGTTCTTTTAGGATAGGAAGAATTGTTGATGCTTGATCTGTCCAATCTTTCAAAACGTCACTGCAATTTTTTTGGTCAATCCAATCAGTACTAAACAAATGGTGGAATTGCCAAAAATCCACACAGACTCACACAAAATGGAGTAAAGAAATAGCCATTAGGGCCATAAAAAACCTGCATGGTTGCCAATCATATTTCAGTTTGGTGACATTGGCATGCATTGCTTCTTGAACTTGCGGTGTATTCAAATATGCATACATATAATATTCACTGCATGGATCGATATTCATTAACTGCATATAAAAAATTTCAGAATCATGAGAAATGTATTAAGATTCAGTATGCAAAAATATGTATTGATCAAAGCGTTTTTAAGTTGTTTAATTTTTTAACAGTCTTTTTAACAAGTTTTACTTAGAAATTGAAAACTCCAAATCGAGATGCAATCTCAATTAATACACACATTAGTAGTCCGTCTGGTTATAAGTGAAAGTTTTACTTAATATTAGAATATAAAAAGTCCAAATCAAGATTCAATATGAATTAATGTACACATAAGCAGTCCTCATGTGAAAGTTTTACTTAATATTAGAATATAAAATGTCCAAATCAAGATTCAATATGAATTAATGTACACATAAGCAGTCCTCATTGGTGGTAATTAATAAGGTTGAGAAAAGAATAATGGAAGGTCAAAAAAAGGGCGAATTAATATGAATTAATCCACACTTTACATTAAAATATGAAAACTCCAAATCAAGGTTCAATATGAATTAATCCACACTTAGACTCAGTCCCAACGTCGAGAAAAAAAAATGAGGGAATGTGGAGAAAAGAATCAGGGTTGCATTAGGTTGGCAACTAAAACTTTACTACTTTAAAAATATGAATCATATTAAAATTTGAAAACTCCAAATGAAGATTCAATATGAATTAATCTAAATAATAAGTTGTTGGTCCTAAGGTCGGGAAAAGAATTTGGGAAGATCGAGAAAAGAATGAGAACATTGCTCTAATAATATAAATCATATTATCAAAAAAATGAGAGTTGCCTAACAAATACGAGTTACCTTAAATTAACAACCGTCAATGTCTACTAATATAAATCATATATTATCATTAGAATCAAATTAAGGGAAGGTCGAGAAAAGAATGAGAGTTGCCTTAAGTTAAGGACCCTCAAATGATATAAATCATGTTATCATTAGAATCATATTAGGCGAAGTACGGATGCTGCTATAATAAAATGAATCATATTAGGTCAAAATGATCCATACATCCATATCAAATGAAGGATAAAGACTTAGATATAGTCGTGTTCAATTGACAAAATGAAAATATTAATTGCAACGAGAACTTACTGAAAACGTCTTGGGAATACTGGTTAGATTGCTATCCATGCGTGTAGGATAATAGATGTTGTGTACATCAAGTTCTTGGTACAATTTTTCAGCAACATTAATGCTGGCATTGCACTCTACTGATATTTTGACACGAGGTGAAAAATCGCAAGTATTGAGAATTTTGTGCAAAGTTTCACGGGATATTAAAGCGTGCGATGCCCAGTAAGTGTACATCCCTGGGGTATCTGTCTCTTGATTTATCACTGCATTTCCAATCTGCAAATATATGCCACAACAGTAAAAGTTCTTTTATATTATAATTCTATATATATATATAAAATTTAATTAGCAATTGAAAAGTTAAAACTTTAATTAGGACTTCATATAACTTTTTTGAATTAATAAAAAAAACTCAACCCATCCTTTCTAAATTTAAACTTAAAATTATTATTCATGTGAATAACATCATAAATTTTCAATAACAAATCTTTTATATAATTCTATACATAAAAATTAATTAGCAAATTGAAAAAAACTCTATTTAATACAACATATGAGTTTTAAAATTAATAAAAAAAACTCAACTCATCCTTTCCAAATTGAATAACATCACAAATTTGCAATAACAATTCTTTTATATAATTCTATATATAAAAATTAATTAGCAAATTGAAAAAAAAAACTCGGTTTGGTACAACACACGAGTTTTAAAATTAATAAAAAAAAACTCTACTGACTCTTTCTAAATTTGTTACTCATGTGAATAGCATCATAAATTTGGATCAATTAGTATTTCATCCACAAGGATAGAAGTTAAAATTAATACTAATTTAATATTACTTATAAAATCTATGGTAAATTGTCCCCATTTTTAATTTCATAACTATTGTTATGATTTTCTATAGGTAATTTATGCAAGTTTTTGCCAAACTCAAATTCAAAACACTGTATTTTATATACTTAATTTTCAATATGTATATACATTGAATTCTATACATCCCAAATAGAGAATTCAGTCAAGATATATTCTTTTATTTAAGAAATGAAGTAGACTTAATAGAGACTTACCAAGATTCCTTTGAGGTTAATGATATTCTTCTTAGCCTTTTGGTTATGGTATAATATATTATGTGCCAATTGAGGCATAAAATGACCAGCATAACTCTCACTAGCAATGAAAAAATCTCTATTTTTGTACTCTGGAAATCTTTCAAGCCAATTCAAGATAAATATATAATTATCCTCAGCAGTTTTCTTATCTCCTCCTTTCACCAAAATCTTCTGTTGTGTTTGAGTATGAAAATCCCACCCCAGCTGGAGATTCCAGGAACGAAACATTTGCAGCTGTTTTTTTGTACCAAAAAACAAGAAAATTTCAATGTCAAAATGTTGAACTTGAACTCCCCATCCTCATGGAAAAATGTTATAAATTCACAGACCGTAATTCCATGCAAATTTATTCTTGAACAGTGTTTTGCCATCGCTACCAACTCTGAATGGTCCAAGTTCTTCCATTGCTCCATAACCAAGGGAAGAACAGCCAGGGCCTAAAATTCAAGATTCATTAATTCATTCATGCAAAATATATAATTTAAATTTGTAAAATGAAATACCTCCATTGAGCCAAAGAAGAAGAGGCAAATCTTTAGCCTTCTCAGGATGCTGTGCTTCAGTAAAATAATAATAAAAAGCACGACCAGAAGATTCATCAATGGTGATGTATCCACCATACTGATTAAAAGCAACCGGTGGTTGTCCAGGCAATTTATGAATCTTATCTTTCTCTTTCAAACCCATTTGAGGTTTTGGCTGATCAGATGGTTCAGACCATGTTTTGAATTCGGATGTATCGGCACTGAATTTCGAGCTCAATTTACCACTGAAAAAAATCATTTGTTGCTTCTTTATGAGTTTTTGCAAAAGCGTGCAGGATAAGAGATGAAAACAGGAGAGTTGAGAAGAGAAGGGTTTGAGTTTTCTTGGTCTCCATTGTTGTGATCAAATTGCCAACGAAAACTTCTGAGTACAACTACGCAAAACTCTTCTCCATTTATCAGAAAATCAAGAGGCTGATTGAATATGGTTAGAGTTTTATTTTCAACCAAAGCTAATTTAATATGCAAAAAATCTATTTTCTCTAGGATTTTTTTTATCAATATTGGTTTATTATATAAAATTAATCTTGATGGATAAGAAGTTCTCTATATATGATATGTCCCTTGTGAATTTTTTTTGTTTAGATAATCAATTTTCTGATTAATTTGATTTAGAAAACTAAAAGTTTTATTTCCTTAATTATTTTTTTTAATGTTTGGATATGTAAAATGCAGTTAGGGCTGCAAGTTGATTATGTGTGTGCCAAGAAATTATCTGCATGATTATAGAAGTAAATGTCTGCCAAATTTGGGTAGTGACAAAACCTTTTTTATTGTTTTCTTGTTTCAGTAGGATAATATCACGGTAGAGCGTTTGTCTGAATTCTGTTTATTATAACATAACCGAATGTTTTTGTAGAGCAGGTTGATATATTCAACTCGAGTTAATCGCGATAAAAATGGCAAAAAATTATAATTACGATTGCATCAACTACATTTTAGTTGTATATGAATTACATCTTAGATATGAATTGGTTTCACATGAGTTTTTGTGTAATATAACGACAAATAATTCTAATAGTCCCTCAACTTAAAAATAAACATAGTTTTGAATTTTAATTTTTTTTAAAAATTATTTTCTTCTTTAACTTATTTTTTATTTATTTAATAAGTAAAATTAATGTTAGTCTAGTGGCACAAAATAACCTCGATTTGAACGTTAAACAAGGTCACATATATATAGATAGTTAGTCAAATAGCTCAAAAGAACCTCACTCTTCAATGTTAAACCGTGTTACATGACAAATACCAATATTGTTTATTAGATGAATAAATTTCTTTACCTGTGTGGGATAGATAGAAAATGAAATGATAATCATACATTCATGTGACAAAATTCAAATTAAAATATTAAAATATAACTTTATATATAAAGATTAAAAACTAAAACAATATTTATCTCATATGTTTAACTATATATGATTAAGGTCATTTATTACCGTTATAATAAAATAATTTATTTTCTGTTCCCATCCTTTATAACTGATCAATCCAAGAAGCCGCAAGAAAAGTCTTATAAATAGCCTGGATTGAGTAGATTGTTTTGTTTTTAGTTATCAATATTATCCTCGTCTCATTTGTGCATATAAATTTATTAATGAAATGAACTATGCTTTGGGACAGCTACCTACCCTTTCAGCATGATTGGGGTACAGCCTGATTAATTGTGGGCATTCTTATGCAAAAATTCATGAATCATACAAAGCTCATTTTGTCATTAATTGCCTTTCTAACACAAAATTTATGTATTTCTGGACAAAAGAAAAGTAGCATATACTTACTCTCTTATCTAATGAGTGTCGTTTTAGAGATGTGCATATTAATTAAAAAAATTGATAAATTCTTTTATTTACCCATATTTATAACCATAACTTTCTCTTTCTTCTTTTAAATAACATTACATAGATAAATGGGACTAAGGGTAAAATTGGAAGCTTTTAGACTTTTTGCATTGAAATTTGTAAAATGACACTTAATTGATAACAAAAAATAAAAGCTAAAACGACACTTATTAAATAACAGGGGAAGTATGAGCTAAATTGTGAGACTCAATGGAGTACTTACAATTTTTTTTTTGGAGCATGTATGTCCAGAATAATTTAATCAATGCCAATGAATTTTGAAACCAATAATTAAATGCTTGTAATACTACACATACAGAGATATTCGATTTTATTCTCTATTTCAATTATGTTTCACTCTTATAAGATCACATAATTTAATAGTACCTATTCTTAAAGTTATCGAATCACTTGATAGGGTTTTAATTAAATATGCATGACGTATATTTATAAAGTGAAACAGAAATTAAAACAACAAATAGAACAAAAGATTCGGAGTGACTAGACACTTACTCTTCATCTTTTATTTGATCTAAAGACTCTTTAATTAAATTCTAGCACCAGAACTTTAATATTTTATTTCTATTTGGTTAAATTAAATTGCTGTTGTTGTTCCTTAATTTGGTAGTTCAAAATTTCTGAAAATTATGAAAATTATTCTTATTATGATGGATAAATTACACCAATCGTCCATTAATTTAAAAATTGATTTCAAATTTGTCCCTCAACTTCAAAACGTTCCATTTTAGTCACTCATTTTGCATTTTGAATTTTAAATTGTCATTAGTTTGTTTTCCGTCCATGTATAGACAAACTACATCTCTCATGTAAACGACACATGACAAATCAAATGGCAAGATTTATAAACCAATTCCCTTTACCATTTCTTTATTTTATTATGGTGTTTTATTTATTTCATGATTATTGTTATTTACCTTCATCATTTTTGTCATGTATCACGCATGTGAGAGATAGATTACTCAAAATACAAGATAATAGACTAAAATATAATGTTTTAAAGTTGATGGACAAATTCAAAATCAACCTTCTAAGTTAACGGGTAGTCCAGTGCGGTAAGTTATTGTTGAATACTTAAATATATCGTTGAATTATTATTATTTCTTTTGTAGCTAATGCAATATGATTTTATTCTCTTTTTTTTCTACCAACATGAACTCGTGCAAAACAAATAATGCTTTTGCATTGCAAAGTTGAAAAGATTAAAGAATGATCTACTAATGGCTATGATTATCTGGCACACGAATTACAATAATAGTTTGGATAGAGTTAGTTAGCTTGATTCGTTGTTTTTTTTTGTTTGTCATGAAAAAGAAGATTCCCAAACCATTCCTTTTCTTTTTTTTTTTTTTGTTTGTTTTGAAAAGAAAATTCGCAAACGCTAAATTTGTTGAGTTTGTTTGACCAAAATGGCCAAGAATAGGATGATTAATTGTTGAGGTTTTTTCATGTGGTATATAATCAATTTTCATTCGTTTGACCGAAGTTAATATTTTTCTACACAAATAAACACGTGAAGTGACAAAAACAATTAATGATCCATTATTTTGTGGAAGAAAGTCACATCAAATGAAAAATATTTTTTGTACCTTAAAAACACATATAAAGTTGACAAAAATAATCCATTGTTTTGTCGAAAATCGTTGCATCAAATCGAAAAATAGTTTTGAATCTTAAAAACACAACAACCAAACTGGACAAAATTATTGGTGATGAGTGATAAAAAAAAATAAAAATTACATGCAATTCCATCAAGGACTCGCATTAAACGTGAGTTAAAAAAAAAAAAAATTGCTTGGTGTTTTGTCTTATGACTTGTTTTGTACCATATTGGTTGGACAGTAATATTTATCATCTTCGTAGTGTATGATTATATTTTTTTATCCATTTTGGTTGACGAAGAATAATACAACGTGAGCTTTATTTGCACGTTGCAATCAACCCTTTACTCAATTTCTGCAATTAAATTGTCCATTAATAGATAGCAATACAATCCCACAACTAACATTGTAGATGTTCATTTTTAAAACGAGCGTTGATATGACCAATCAGAAAGTCGTTCGGGAAAAAGGGGAAAATCTCTTCGTTCCTAATTTTCATGTATCTGGCTCTTTTGTAACCACAAAAATTCTTAGTTAGGATAGGATTTTAATAGCGCATTTTAAGTGAGATTTTGGCACACATGAAAGTTGTAAGTCGTATTGAAGAACTAATTTAAATACCATATATTATGACATCGCATAATTGTGACACAACTTGTACACAATGTTGCTGCTAGAGAACTAATTTACAGACCATGTTGTGATATTGTAACATTGCATAATTGTGACTGAGATCATTAGTAATTTGTCATTAACTTGATAGTCAAACTGAGCAGATTTTTTGTCATTTTTATTTCTTTATAATGAAAAAATGTACATAAAATATTGCATAATTAAATTACCTCGAGTTTGATAGAGCTAGGTTAACTTACTAATTAAACACATCTAACTCTTAAAACTGTATTTTTTTTCTATTATTCCTTTTTTTTCATATATGCAAGATTACAATTAATGGGAGTTGAAAACGGACAATTAGTGGCAGACATTTGAAAACGGATAATTAATGACAGTTGAAATCGTGATTTTAATTTTTTGTCACTGTTGAAATCGTGATTAACTCTCATTTCGTATATGAACACGTTTCACATGAAATCAACCAAAAAAATATACTTTAGCCAACCCCTACTGGGTAGATTGGTCAAAAATGGATCATTTAACTTTCTCCTAACCCACAAGTTTAGAGTTTACGACTTGATATAGACATGTAATCATGCCAGTTTTTGCAGTAGTGAAAAAAATTTTAAAAAAAACAAAATGAAGAAGTATAGTAAGTGAATTAAAGTTGCCAAAATCATCATTGGCCTAAAATCAATGTGCCATAAATTTTGCATTTATAATAGTATAAAAAATTTGGAAATAAAGGAAAGCCAATTAAATTCCTAGAAGAACTGCTGCTGCTGCTTCTTCTTTTTATGTTATGGTAATGGCTATAACTCATATAATTGTATATATTCATGGGTTTTTTTTTTCATGGTTTATTTATTTAGTGATAGGGAAGTGGAGTCCCTGCAAGAAAGTGCCAAACAAAAGAGAGGGTCCTATCATAACTTGAAGTTTCGACCGAGACTAGATCTTCTATCCAATATTATCCTGTTTTATTGTGTCTAATGTTCAAAACGATATAGTTTCACTAAAACTGGGAACTAAAAGTATAAATATCACTAAAATTACTTTACAATTATTTGACCCTAATCAAAAGATGAGTGAATTTTATGTAATTTTAATCTAAGACAAAATAAGACATGATAATTTTGGACAGAAAACCCATCTCTTCATGACAAGCACCTCTCACTGTCACAAATGTTAAATTATCTTTGTAATATTCAGCAAATCCACCAGCATCAATCAAAAGTAGCATATGAAAAGACAATTAACAATTTGTGTCCTAATCAATCAAAAGATTATTAGCATCTAATGGGCATATTTCATTGATTTAACACGTTTTGAATTTATTTTTATTTTTTTTGTTTTGTTTAAAAAATTAGCATATGAAAAGTACAAAAGAAAAATTGATCAATACACTAAATTTTAAAACAGAAAATACAAAAGGGAATTTAGCCTTAAAAAATAAAAAATAAGAAAAGAATTAATAGAGGTGGAATAATTAATTTGTGTAGTGAAGAAAATACTTAACTCCCCATCTAAATACCAAGGACCCCAAGGTGTTTTTGTGTTGGTTTTAACTTTTCTAGGGAGTATTGTGTTTCCAGGACTCTTCCATCTACAACACCATTGTTCACAAATATTTTAAAGTGAAATAACAAACAATTTATATATTTTTAAAAAACAAATTAGCAGCAAGAAACCAAAAGTTGTGGAAATTCCAAACCAAGAAACAAATGAAGCTATAATTCAAATGAATTTAAAACGTTAATCAAGGTGTTGTTTATGTCTATGTGTAGATTTGTATGCAAATGCCTAAAAATGAAGATGAACTTTAATTGCATGCATAATTTGGTAATGGGGATATATATATATTCGTTAAACAAAAGTTTCCTACCTGTTAAACTTTTCAAATTCAATGTTCAAATTTTTCTCAGCAACTTAGGGAAATAGACAACTCCAGCTAATTACAAATAACTAGTCTATCTGTAAATAACCGGTGTTAAAGTCGGAAAAGGAAGAATGTTGGACAATCTGGTGTAGTCAAATTTTACAATATAAAATATTATGGACTAATTGAGGCACATAATGACCAACATAACTCTCTAATGAAAAATCTCTATTTTTGTATTCTGGAAATCTCAAGCCAATTCAAGATGAATATATAATTATCCTCAGCAGTTTTCTTATCTCCTCCTTTCACAAAATCTTCTGTTGTGTTTGAGTATGAAAATCCTACCCCAGCTGGAGATTTCAGGAGCAAAAAATTGGCAGATTTTTTTTTTTTTTTTTGTACCAAAAAAAAAAAAATTCATGTCAAATTACTATTTTTTTTTATCACTGTACCAAAAAAAAAAATTTCATGTCAAATTACTATTTTTTTTTATCATTGATTGATTATAGAAAACCTTGATGGATACGAAGTTATATATGATTTTTTTTTTGTTTAGATAATTAATTTGATTTAGAAAACTTAAAAAGTTTTATTTCCTTATTACCTTTTTTTAAAAAGTTTAGAATATGCATGTAAAATGGAGTTAGGGTTGCAAGTTGATTGTGTGCAAAGAAATCTGTGTGAAAACACATGTCAAGGGCCTCAAGACATATACATACACACACAGTGGTGGAACTAGAACTTATTTTGTCGAGGGGACTCAACTGTATTTAGAAAAAAAAATTCTCAAGGCTAAAGTATCAAATTAATAATCATAATAATAAAAATATAAATATATACATACCAATAAAACAATTATTTGTTCACACTTGAGCTACTAGCGTCGAACGTACAAATAAGATGAGACAATTGTGTTCTACGAATCTTAATAGTCACCTTAAGGCCATAAATTGCAGAAATTAAGCTCTTAATGGTCAGATGATATACTTGCAAATAGACAACAAGCAAACATTTGAAATTGATTATTGTAACTTGAAAGCATAGGCATTGGTCAAAAGCAAGACTTAAATAAACAATCATTTCCATTTATGATAAAAAGAATGAATGAATCAAATGTTTGCAAATCTAGTTTCAAGATTTCCGTCCCTTCAGCCCATAAACAATGGCATCAAAGAAATAATCCCATCCAAAAAGAAAAAACAATATCCTTCTGTTTTTTATTATGCCCATTAGGACAAACGGTAAACTCCAGGCTGCCTACCATCACATACTTTTTGAGACAACAGCCAGATGAAAATAAAAAAGAGCTGAATAGAAAACAAAAGCAGTAACAGAAAATATAAAACTGATCTGACCAGTAGAACTCTTCGCTTTACTCCTAGTGTTTGCATTGTTATGCATCTTTTGCTTTCTGTAATGCTCCTGCTTTTTTTGTACGTTCTCTTCAGTATGCTTCATCAACCGATCAATGCCTACCCATTCGTCCCAACTGGTAAAATAAAATTGAAAATTAAGGCTCCGTTTGGTTTCATAAATTTTCAACCTATTTGTAAAACCAAAAGAAATAGTGTTTGGCACTGCTAATTTGGATTGTTTGCAATCACGATTGCAAAATACGTCTACAGTAAAATTTTGTTTCTGATACCCACTAATAACGAATTGGACAAGATTGATGCATGTGAAAGGCTGACAAAAGACTCCTCCTACCAATTTCAGTTGTGGGTCCTCCTGTAATGGATAAAAAATTACATCTTATGCTCAGTGACAGTGACCGTGCATGAGCTTCAAATTTGTACAAAGTCAAAAATGTGGGTCCTACTTATTTAAATAATTAATTATATAACAATATAAAATAATCTACATATACATAATAATAATTTTTTTATACACAATTTTCAATAAATTAACCAAATTTATCAATCCAAACACATCTAATCAATTTATAAATATTCCTTTCTCATTACAAAACCCAATAAATTCATTTCATAAATAAAACCAAAAAACACCCTATCCAAACGGGCCCTAACTTCTTATAAAATTGCCATGGTCAAGATGAGGTGTATCGCTTTGTTGCTCCTAAAATATACCTCTTTTGCCCGTGAGATTTTAATGTTGCCCTTTACCCAATTAGCCAATTGGTGGAGCGGGTGGTGTCAAAAACACACCATATAAGTACGAAGATACAACAATTCTTGCTGATAAGAGACTTCATCAAAGTTTGATGAGGAAAATTCCATAGCAGCAATTAAAATTTAAAATCCGGCAAAGAACTAAAAAGGGCAGCACTGAATGAGTATTGTCTTCTCTTCCATTTCTCAGTCTCAGATTTGAAGCTGCATCCTTTGGTTGGGCGGTGGCTCTGGCTGGGCTTGGGCGGACGGCCAGCAGGTGCTAGGGGTAGTTTGTATATACCACCCCTTGTTCCCCAAAAGGAAGGGGGCTTCCGCACCGGCTCGCCCCCTCCTTCCGCCACTGCACATATATATATATATATATATATCAGGGGGCGAGCCGGTGCGCCCCTCGTTTTGGGGAGCAAGGGGTGCTATATATAATCCACCCCTAGCACCTGCTGTCCCACCGAGTCCGCCCAGCCTTTTGTTTGCCAAAGAAACTTCATATTATCAGACCTGAAGTTTACAGAAGACGACCTGTTTCAATTTTTTATTTTTTTTTCTACCCTTAAAGTAAAATGACGTAGTTTTACTAAGTATAAAAAAAAAATTTACAAGTCATGAGATAATAAAACGTGTTTTAGTTTTACTCATTGTCCATTTGTCCTCATCCTCTATTTTTAAAGTTTTCAGTCTTCTAACAAAAACCTAAGTATATAATTGAGTCAAACTTTGAAAGAAACTTTAGACTCTTGCTTGCTGCTGACTGCTGCTGCTGTTCTTATGCTCGATTGCTCGAATCAACTGCGGATCTGTTCTTGTGGATTTAACTTTGGTGCTACGGCTGCTGCCTTCATCAATCATCAATCATCTTCCTTGCTGAGGTAAGTATTTTATATATATAATTATTATATTTTTAATATTTACGTTTTTACTTATATTTAATTTTTTTTATGTTAGCTTTTAGACTTTTAGTAATTAGTAATAATGTAATATCTTGAAGTAATTTTGCATGTTTTTATGTTTATTTTCCAATATTTAAGTTTTTATTAATATTTAAATTTATGCAAGTTTTTAGTAATATGTTTAAGTAAGTTTTTTATATTTTTATGTTTTGGTAATATTTAAATTGAGTAATGATAGGGAGAGTGAAAATTAGAGTGAAAGTCTAAAGTGACTGACGTGACAGTTATAAAAATACAAACTAATACCCTAACCAAATGATGAGTGAACGGATAATAGATAATTTTGACTTTTTATAACTACCATATCTATCACTTTACGTTTTCACTCTAATTTTTCACTATGTATATCATTATCCATTTAAATTTTTGTGCGCATATTTTTGTGAATTATAATTGATTATCATAATTAAATATTTATTAATAATTTATTAGTGAATTGTGATTAATTAATTTTAAATTTATAAATTATAATTATTTAATTACAAAAAAAAATAAGACACTTGTTAGTAAATAGTGAGTTAATAAATGTGTTAAAATATATTAAAATATTTTACGATTTTGTGGATTATGATTATTTATTTGTGTAATTATTTTAATATTGTTATAATTTTTAATTTGGTAATTTTGATAAATTGTTGTAGGTTATGGGGATGAGGGGATGAATGACAGTTTGATAGTTTAAATCGAAAAGGAGATTTTTGCCACAATCCAGAATGAACAAATTTTGCACCGTTTTCAACAGATGCAGACTCGTAGAACACAATTGTCTTATCTTATTTGTACGTCCGGCGCTAGTAACTCAAGTGTGAACAAATAATTGTTTTATTAGTATGTGTATATATTTATATTTTATTATTATGAATATTAATTTGATACTTTAGCCTTGAATTTTTTTTTAAATAAAGTTAAGCCCCCGTAAAAATTCACTCTAGTTCCGCCAATAAATATATATGTATATATATATATACCCTCAACAAACAAAAGAAAATTGGAATCTTGTGATGGAATGCATTGGATCATGGCGTTTTTTGTCAGTTTCTTAAACCATGTTTTAGGAACAAAGAAAGATCTCACTTAGTGTTTGTGAAATGAGCACCTGTATTGTTGTCCTCATGTATGCCAACTCTTCTGCTTTGCATTTAATCAATTTCACACTTGCTTACAAAAACAAATGCTCAACAACTAAAACACATTGTTAGATATCATCCTTTTCGACTCCTTCAGTAAGCACCCATAATTCCAATAATCACTGATTATTTCAGTTCTAATCAAAAAAATAAATAAATAAATTACCTCTAGGGATAATCCAATCAAGCCGCAATATAATAACAAATACACGAGATGTATTGAACTAATTATAATCAACTGCAGTGGATACTATCAATTTCATACAATGGAAGTTAAGTAACAATGCCGCAAATCCCTAACACAACAAAAAAAATTTCTCGCTGTTACAAGATGACCAAAAAGGAAAGAAAGAACCTTCAGATTGTTTCTTTAGCTTTGAGGAGACAAATTCATTTCCTGATAACTGATCAAAAGCGAGCTTTTCGCTTGCGTGCAGTGTATTTTGTATCTTGAGGCACAGCATTACCTTTTCGTCTCATTTGTTCCTTCTTCCTCAATACCCATTCTCTCCCCTTCACTTTCTTGTTCAATTTTTGCTTCTTCCTTGGTCTGTGCCTATCTGAGATAGATACCTGCATAGAAACCAGGAAAAGAAATTAGGACGTCTGCATAGACAAAGCCAAGGAACAAGAACAAAGGGCACGTTCACTGACAAAGCTTTAAGTTGTCTTCCTTAATATAGAATGAAGCATCGAATACTCACTGTTTGGTTTTCTTCATCTTCAGTACTTCCGTCGTCGGAACAACTCTCTTCATCTTCACCTTTCCCATTCGGGATGGCACTACTTAAGGATGGTGGGCCACAAGTGAGCACCAGGTATTCTTTTCTTCTCTTGGTACTGTTACAGGAAAAGGTATTTCAAGTCAATAGACCCAAACAAATTGTAGTGGAGACCCCCAATAAATGGGACATCTAATTTGCATTTTCAGATGGTTCCAAAAAAAACAATATTCAAGAAGAAATGCATTCCCAAAATATTCCTGACTTCTTACTCTTTAAAGGTTCCATGAAAGAAATTTGCAAAGGGCATCTAGTTTTCAAATTTGAGAAAATGAATGTCTATTTAGTCATCGTTTGCCATATCCAATGCTAAAATTTGAAATCTGAGAAAAAAACAAGTTTCCATGAATATGCCAAGGCATCTCCAGTTTCAAGAAAAGTTGTCAGGACAAAAGAAATCAAATTGTGCCCTAAAATAGTTCACGTCTAGCAGAACCTACTGTACAATGCTCACAATCATGTAAACAAAGCAATGCTCAATCATGATTAAAGGAATCAACACGATGACCAACTGATACAGGAATAAAGGTCTTCAAAGCCTCCATTTGTCCGCAGACTGGTTCATGAGTCAGGAAACAAGAGGCAAGCCACTCACATACAATATAGAAAATTACACTCTAAATGACAAACAAGGGCAAAGAAAATAAAGAGGAAATTACACAAGTACGAAATGGATAAGAAAAAGTACTTCTTGTACGCCTCAGAGGCGGTGATAATTTTAGATCATACATTGAGCTAGATGTTCCAAGTTGAATAAAGTACACAAATTAACTGAGTCATGAACTGCACAGGTAAAACCATTTTCTACTGGCTTAACAATTTTCAATAGACCGGGATGGAACACCAGCTTGATTAACTTTATGCAAACATGATCCAAAAAATTATCTGTTCTCTTGTAAATAACTAGAGACCTTTCTTGAAGTTTAAAAATTTTGGAAAAAGATGCCCTAGTCAATTAGTCAAAAAGAAACCGCAGGTGGAAGGATTGCAAGTGGGAGAAAATGAGCAATCATTCAGCATAAGTCACAGGAAGTTGAATATAAAAGCAACAACCACCTCATCCATTATGTATAAAAGTTCACGTTGATGATATTTCCAACAGAATAAGAAACAAATTACTTATCTTAAATGACAAGAAAGAAATGACATGCCAAGTCTCAGCTCTTATTCACTTATTCTTACCAGTCAAAAGTCACCATTTTCCTTTAAATCATATAGATTCATTTGAAATTGGCTACTTTTCAATAATAAGATTTCTAAAGGCATCTTTATTATCTTTGGACTGTTTAACAAAATATTCATTTGCCAAGTCTGTTAAGATACTACCAACGTGGCAATGACTGTTGGATAATAGACGTGATACTGAAAGGAAAAACCAGGAGTTCCCTGCATCAAAATTTTGAACTTCTCGGAACTGCTTTATTACATAGCGAACTGCCACATTGGATGTACTTTTCCTTTTAAATTCTCAACCTTGAAATATGCGCGTATTCCCAATGCTCGAACTAAGAATCAACTGCATAAAAAAATCTTCCTAAGGCAACATACTTTCAGTTAGAGGGAGTCGCCTTACAAACAATCATAGCGTTTGAAATCTTACTCAACTACAGATCTGCTATGTGCTTTGATACCTTGTAAGAGACTCCAATATAAGAGCATCTTTCAGATGCAGTGTTACACATTCCTAATTGGAAGTTAATTGGTTTGTAACATATGAGATCAAAATAATTTCCTAAATAGCTTCTGTATGCAAATGTTTCATTCAAACTTCTTTTAATCATAAAAAAAAAATCTTTTTTCTTGGATGTAATTTAATGTCGCGTTCATTATTACAATAGTCCTCTGATGTTATTTAAAAGTATTAGCTTAATCACGTTACACCAGATAAGAGATGGTCTCTCTGTTTTCCTTGTTCATGTTATTTTCTGCCATCAATATCAGAAAATTGAAATGCGTACAGGGTAGACAAGCAATTAAGTATATCAATGAACCTGTGTGGAAAGTCAATGACTACACCACCAGCAAATCCAGCACGCATAGCATAACTTAGGATCAACTCACGCTGAACCAGATTTTCAGGATATACTTGAAATACTGCTCTTGCACCCCTTGCCAGAGATCTATATAACGAGTCAAAGAAAGCCCTGCAAAAATAAATCATGCCAATCCAAAAACATTAAAACCACAGTAACTTGTGGTCATTTGCCATCAACATCAAGATCAAGGTTAACAACTTGATAGGAACATACTTCAATCTTTTCCGAGGCTCGTGACAAGACTTGTCAGCATTGCACAGCCACTGTTTGTCCAGATAAAAATGTCAACAGAAATGACCAATGCATCAAACTGAAATGTTGTTTGTGTTTAAAATGGATGGGCTGACAAAGGCAGAGTACTACTTTGAAAGAAATAACCGGCACACACAAGGTGGTATATGAAACAAAAATGCAGCAACAATTAAATATTTGAAAATTCCCATTAAGGGTTCAGAAAAAAGTCTAACAAATGTTCTGACAAAACATCCATAATTTTCGCATGGGGTGGGGGAAACATCTGTGCAGACAAACCTGAACAGCAGAGATACTGATGGCTCCATCAATAACACCAGGTCGAACGCCTAAGCCCTATAATGGAATAATAATCCATGCATACTGTTATCTTCTAGCAGACATCAAATGTACGAATTTAAAGAGCTTGCAGTTATGCAAAATGGATTATGTTTTTTGGAACCTTATAAGTCAAAATCTTTTAGGAATTACTTAGATAATCATCTGACTACAAAACTAGGTGTTTGCACGAACTAGAATTTTAATTTAACGATTTCATTTTTTGAATTGATTGGGAAAAGGGTGACTAGAACTTAATGAAAGGTCAGCATGGATTAAATGCTATAACCAAAATAGTTAAGTAAACTAAGAGTATGATTGCCAAAAAGTTTTACCTGGCCCATATCACCCAGTATAAGATCACCCTCAGCCTCGCGCTCCAAAGCAACATCTAGATCATTAGGCTAAAACAGTTAAAAAAATAAAATCTAATGAAAGGAGAAGAATTATTTAAGGCTCAGTTTGAACAGGGTTAAACATACTGAGCATTGATGGTGATATATCCAAACCAATCCATTGGTGTCCATTCTCAGTTAACGTCTCACCACTCAGTCCGGATCCACAGCCTAGGATACATTAGATCAGAAGCTTATAGTAATAAAAATAGAAGCCAAAAGTAAGAGTGGCTAAAGAAACTAATCACACCAGAATTCACGGCTGATTGCTAATAAAAGAAGTACAAGAACAAGCAGTTTACATCTATTGTATGAAAGCAAATTGAGGCAAGGCAGGTCCAAAAATGCATCAAAGCATGAACTCCATAAACAGTTCATTTTTTAAGACTGTAATTGGCAAATAGATGCCAATCAAAGAATAAGCTTAAAGGGAACCTTTTCTGCTCTGTAAATATAAGCATGACACAAATATTTGCATATAAAACTTCAGATTGAAAGTGGTCCTCCCTTATCTAGCTAGACTAGAGATGATATTTAAAATGGTTAGTCCCACCAAAAACTGGCATCATATCATCCACAGCTCAAAATGGTAACCTCCACTACTGTCTGTTTTCCAATATATTTATGGGTTCCTTCAAGCTCTCTTTAACAAATTTTGCAATTACTTTATCAAAATTGCAGCTCCCTGTTATAAATTTCTAATGGATATTAAGGTCTCAACATGTACAAGACTCACAGTTCCAATGCTCACTCAACTGAATATACTGCAATCGTGTGCAGACAAAAACATAATGTGATTCCCTAGCTAATATACATACATATACCAACACCCAAGCAAACACAAAACAAAAACCAAATCAAGACTACCATAAATTACAGCTGCCAAGAAGTGATCTTTAATACACTTTTCTCTCAAACCAACCCACAATTCACCTAAACATACAATTACTAAATATCATTTAGTAGTCAAGAATTATTCTTGAAAAAACATTTGACTAAAAACAACCCATAATTTGACCAAAAAAAAAAAAAAACCACCACCGCATTCGCAAATATATCTAATTCAATTCAAAATATGAGTGAGTGAGTCATTAAAGTTACCAATGTCAAGAAGTAACTTAGACACACCATCGTCCGGTAACGCCAGCAGCTCCAATGCTCTCTCTGACAATTGCGCCTTTGAAAAACACAATCACAACAATTCAAAATCTTATTCCAATCCTTCACACACACAGACACACATAGACAATCTCACACATACCAACTAAACAAAAAACATAACTTCCAGCCATCGCATGAACTTCACACACACACAAATATAGTAAAAACTCGCAACTTTTTTTTCAGTAAAAGCACCTGAATTTCAATGATACGAGAAGAGGAGGTGTACTTGCGAGCTTCATCGTCATTGTAGAAAACCTCCGGCGGCGCTTGCAGCTCTGGCCTCGACGTCATCTCCTCCTTTCAACTCTCTTGAGTCTTGAGAGTATTCCCGACTTCGATTCTCAATTTTTTTTCCAAGAAATTTGAATTTTTGTAAGAACCCTAGACGTTGATTTCTCTATAAATACAAATAATTCAAGCCGAAATGTAATTAAGAAGAAACTAGGGAAAGCAGACGATATGAACAGACAGAAGTAAGGAGTTAGGGCAAACTGGTCTTAAACTGTTTAAACCTCTTTGGGATAAATTAAAAGAAACCCCTATAGTTTCTCAACATTTTAAATTATCCCTCATATTTTAAAAACTAGGCTCCGTTTGGACAGAGTATTTTTGGATTTTATTATGAAATTTTTTTTCTTGACATTTATTATGAAAAAAAGAATATTTTGGAATTGTTTGGATTAATGATTTTGTTTTATTGCGATTTGTATAAGAGATTATTTTATTGATAAAAATTTGAAATTTAAATTTGAATTAATATTTTATTAGTTTGTTTTGGTGGGAATTGTGTTAGAAAGAATTGTTTATTATTAAAATTTAAAATTTGAAATTCAAATTTAATATTTTATTTATAAAAAATATTGTAGCAAAAATAATTTATGTAGCATTGTTTTTTGTTTTAAAATTTTCGATAGAAAAATAAGTAAAACAAACATGGCATTTTGATTTTGTGAAATAAATCATTAAAATTCACACAACCAAACAGAGCATACATTTTACTTCTTTGTAATTAGTTTTTAAAAAAAAACCACACACACACACGACATATAGATTTAAAATAGTTATTTTTGTAAATTTTTCTAATTCAAATATATAAGCAGTTTTTTTATTGTTTATTTAAAGTAAATCGGACTATTTTTTCTAAAATTATTGATTTTTTAAATATTTTTTATTAAAAAAATAATGAATTTGTAAGTTTTTAAACTTGAAATTTCTTAAACTCGGAGGGCTTTTTGTAATTTATGCTATTTTTAAAAATAAAAAGCAAAATGCACTAAACCATCTTAGAGTATTGATGGATTCCACGTTTCCTCCTAATAGTTTTAATTACAACAATGAATATCCGTATTATCTAATTTAAAATTAATTAGTTTAAGAAATGAGTAAACATAATTAAACATCCAATTATATTGTAAGATAATAAAAAAATTAAGTAACATTAACAAAAAGAATGATTTGGTAAAAGTTCGGATTGGTTACAATTGAAATTTGAAGGATTACATTTTTATTGATTACGATATTTACCTGACACGGGATCTTCTATCCAAAATTTTGTTTATCTTGTTTTGTCTTAATTAAAACTACATCTTAGGGTTCACTAATCTCTTAGTTAGGGTCTAATAATTGTAAAGTAATTTTAATGATATTTATGCATTTAGTACCTACTTTAATGAAACTACGTAGTTTTGAATATTAGACAGAATAAGACACGATAAATATTGGACAGAGGATCTGGTCTCTATTTACCTCCTCTAACTATTTCAACAATTAAGAAAATTTACACTTAAAATATTTCTAATGAATTTTGGAACATATCTCTAATGAATTTTAGAACATATGTTTGGACACCCTTAAATTTGCAATTTATTTCACAATTGCAAAATGATGTGTTTATTTTGTTCAACTTTTTAATCAAAATTTTTAAAACACAAAACAATGCTATAGTAATTATTTTTGCTACAGTAATTTTTATAAATAAAATATTGAATTTGAATTTGAATTTTAAATTTTAATAATAAACAATTCTTCCTAACACACTTCCCATCAAAATAAACTAATAAAATACTAATTCAAATTTAAATTTCAAACTTTTATTAATAAAAAACCTTCAATACAAATCCCAACAAAATAAAATCATTCATTCCAGACACTCTCAAAATATTCTTTTCTCATAACAAATCCCAAGAAAAAAAATTTCATGATATAATCCAAAAATAGCTTGTCCAAACGGAGCCAAGAGATTATTGTTTTGGGCAGCAACATGTTTCTCAATTTTACAATGATTCTTATTTTTTTACTGCTTACAATTAGGGAGAGAAAAAGTTTTTCATTGGTACTACAAAACAATAACAAATTTTTTCTCTCACTATAAATTTTTAATTCTAATAAAAAGCATTTAGTTAAAGTCTCTTGCTATTGTGAATTATTTTCACATTCGAAATAATATTTTGTATTTGAAAAACTAAATTCCTACTTCAAAAAGGCCATCTTTTTTGTGTTTTTATAGGGCAAGAGATATTGATAATGTTTTTAGAACGTTTATAGAGGAAGAGACAATGAGAGAAGTCCTAGAACATATTTTGAAAAATCGCTGTTATTGCTAGCAAATCTTATATTATTCTCTCTTTTTGTTAGGGACTAGATTCAAACTTCAAAGGCATTAGGTTTAAATCTCCTAACTCTAATATTCCAACGCACCTGCAATGATTCGAGTGCGATTTGCCAAAAAAACTCGAAACCCTACCTCTATTGTTCGAACGCATCTACAACGATTCAGGTGCAATTCGCCACATGCAACAGAGATCCCATACCTCCATTTTTGTTTTTAGCGTTTCAACACAATTACAATGGCGCGCCAGAAGTAGTAAAAATCCCAAATTGCCTAAAAGAAAACTCCTAAGTTGCAGCCATAGAATAGGATCCAAAAAGAAAACTCCTAAAGTAGCTAATGCTTATTTTACATCTATTTAGAATCCGCCGCTTCCCCACCACAAAGCCTCCCCAAATCCAAATGTTTTACATAATATCTTCCTTGTCTCCTGTATTAGGAGTTTTGTCTTCCAAGATGGAAGTTTCTTCTCTCTTTTGAGAGATGTTATCTCTATTTTTTTGGAGTTTTTTGTTTCAAGAATTAGAAAAAATAAAAAGAAAGTTAGATCCACTCTGGGCAAGATGTTGTAAAGTTCTTTCCTCCATAATTTTTTCAGATCTTGTTTCTGAAAAAGGAAGTATCATTGAAGAGATGTTAATCGTTAGCACCGCATAAAAACATTCCTCCGATCACTAAAATACCCCTAGAGGGAGATAAGGCTAAGCGGAGCGAAAAGGGTTTTCCCTTTGAGTGCGGTTTGAACTATTGATTTACGCAAATTCAAAATTAGAGTAAGACTAAGGGGGCGGATGTAGCCAAGTCCATCAATTTTTTAAGTTATAAGACCTTCCAGAGGAAAGAATGAAAGTTTGGTTAGTTTAGCTATTAGGGATAAAGAACATTTCTTTTTAGTTGCTAATTGGAGATGAAATCAACTCAGTTTTAGCATTGCTAATAGGAGGTGAAAGCACTCCAACTGAATCAGCCAATAGGAGGTGAAAGCACTCCAACTGAATCAGCCGCTAGAGGGGACTTCGGAATCCAGTTTTAGCTGACTACCAAGTAATATTATTTGGGGATTTAGTTTTTGTACAATTCATACTTATATGACCTATGGTCATTTATGGAATTGTAAGTTTGTAATGCAATGAGTTTATAAGTTAAAACAACTTTAACTCATTGCACTAAATTTCAGCTAGTTAGCTGTATATATTATTTTCACACATCAATGAAATTATCGCTTTTGATTAAAAAAAAAAATCGTTCACAAGTGTTTTAGAAAAATAGAATGGCACTTAATTAGTCCCTTATAGTAAAATATGACATCTCATATATGATACAAAAGGAAACAACAAAAACTAAACATAATTAACTTTTCACATTTGTATTCTATCTATTCGCATGTTACGTCTAAAACACACACACACACAAAAGAAGAGAAAACATATCTATAGTAAAAAATCAAACCAAACATAAAAAACCAAAAGGCAATTCACTTTAACCACAAAATAAAAATTCAGCCCAACAACAAACCCAAAGAGACTGCAGTTAAGAACTCAGGGACTCCAAAACACACAAACTGCACTTGGGGAAAACAGAAAGAATACAGATGTTCATATTAACCAAGTCCACCACTGAATTGATGCATAATTAGTTAGTACTATTAAGGAAATTTCCCATGAAATCAACATGGGAGGAATGAATCAGAGTTCACACAATTTTCCAAGGTCTCATTAGAGAGCATATTAAGAGTGTCCTTAATTCGCAAGTCACACATTATTGAAGATAATTAAGAATGTCTGAGGAATGTAAAGCACTATCTAGCTAAAGCCACAATGCATAATCCACAAGTTCAATCTCTGTCAACACAATGTTTTTTTAAACTGTTTGGATGTGTCTTTTATCCTAAACACATCCATACATTAACTAGGCTCGGAAAACATCCAACTATCTACATGATTCTAAATCGCAATGTCATTTCGAAGCCCACTCGAAGTAGTGACAACGGGGACCCCTAGTAGCGGTCCAATTCCCGCACCCAAAGAAAGGGCTCCCTTGCGTTGGACCTGGTCTTCGTATCATTCCTTCCCTGCTTCTAACCCCACAATAGCAATGAGGATGAAGCTGTAGCATTGATACAGGCAGAGTCCTCACCTTTTGAGGATGATATGGGGGGATTGAAGAGTGATCCGGGGATAGCTTCCATGTGAAAGTATCATCAGTAGGAGGGCACATCAACGAGTCAGTGATTGAGAATTTGAAACCCTTGCGCATAAGTAGAGCAAGTAGGCGAGCTGTGTTCTTTGCATCATCAAGGCCACAGTGAGCACGGCCCTGCCAGGCCAAGCCAGCCAACTGGACTGCCTCTTTCAAATTGCATCTTGCACCACCAAATACTTCACGGAATGGAACCTTCAAGTTAATCCATCTGGAAACAAAAAATTGAACTGAAGTCAATGCCAACATACAGGTATCTTCATGAACCTAAAGATATTATCCCCTAAAGCCAAACCAGATAATGCCAACAAAATAATTACCTGTTAAAATAAGGGGGCTTTCTGATCTTCTTGTATCGGCACTCTGATTCCAACATCACCTCACAATCCCAATTGGACCATGTCACAACGGCAAAGTTAGAATTCTTGATCCCCTTGTTCTCCAACCACTTGTCATGCCTCAGAAGAGCTTCACTTAGAGTAACTCCTCTATCCACCTAAAAAGGCGACCAAAGGAATAAGTTGAAATGTTGAAAAACAGTGTCATACATATGTAACTTGTTAGCATCTTCAAGAAAATGGCTAGGCAGGTTCGCAGAGGGAAAAACATGAGCATGATCAATTATTGAAGATTCATCAGCTACCAGAAATACAAGAAAATCACATCTTAAATTTGTAGTTTCCAGCTGTCTAAATTTCAACACAAGCATTGTGCAATGTGACTTATCCTGACCCATCTACTAAACATGAGTGTCTGGTCAGAATCGACAAAATGCATAGATCCAACAGTATCAATTCAAGCACATATTTCCTAATAGTTATTGAAGCTTAGTTGCAATGCAGGAATTTTTCGTGAAAATGAAGAGTGTGAAGCAAGACCTTCAAAACCAATAAGCACTTGGACTTGGAAGGGCATCTTATGCAGTGACAAATCACCCCATAGAGTCAACGGCATATGCAAGTATGAATCCTTAAACATGTGATAAACTGAATGTGGAGAAACCTCCTATATTGAACTACCTAAACTGGAAGAAGTTATTCTAAGTCAAACATACATAATCAACGAAAACAATAATCTCTTAGCGAACGTTTCCACCTTCATCCATCGATCCACCCACCCTCATTCTCTGTCTCTCCCACAAATCTAAAGGAAAACCATGCAAAATTAAACTGCAATCTAGACGTTTATTCTTTACAAATTTGTATTTCCAACGTAATAGCGCTGTTTAAGGTACTGAATTAACTAAGGTGCAAATAAGTGCTAGTCATTACATCTTCTCTGCTAATGTTGAACAAAATCAGCCCAATTTTGAAGCTAAAGTTTCATTATAAAACAAAACATCCATTGATTTAAAGTGTCACGAAAACAGTAAACATGATGGATCTCAAACCTTATTACTAAGAGATAGAAACCTTTCTTGAGAAATGAGGTTTCAATCTTAGCTTCCAAACTACCTGCTAAACTTAAAAGCAAGGTTTTCCAAACTAAATTTTACGATGATGATTGTGCAAAACAGCCTAGTCACATGCCTATGCATGTTTAACCAAGCGTAGAATATGCGGAATCAGTTAGAGGGGAGAAACTTAAACGCCAAATATCCAGATAACTAACCTAAGTTTCTACACGTATAATTGTGTGATGATCCTATTATTCTTCCAATGCATCATGGTTCCCCACATCTATAGCTCCTCCTAAGCAAAAGTTGACAAAGCATGTAACTTTTAACTTGCACTAACCAAGGTAGTTGATTTGGCAAATGTTTAAACACAAAATAATACGTCCTAAAAATTCTAGCCAAACCATAAAGCATCTCCTGTTAAAGCCACAATAACCTTTCTTGTCCGTATTCAACAATTCCTGTCCTAGTCCCATCACATCAACAGTTGCACATTGATCAATACATGCAACAAACTTTATATGAAATACTCCACTCCAGACCAGGTATGGAAAAAGGAACAAGTTGACACCAAATTGTAAGAACGTGTAAAAGCACAACGTAATACCTCATAAATATCTATATGGGCAAAAGCAAACTGGGTGCTGAAGAAGAAATGGACATAAAAAAAATATCATCATATATCCTACAAGCTAATTGACAAACCAAAAGTTCACGGATACAAATATAGTATGTACATTAAACTAACTGCAAAAGTGAGATCAAAGATATAAAATCATAATATTTAACACCAATCCAACAACAAAAACATGAAATCACACCTGAATTTGCTGAATACCAGTAAGGTCCTTACAGAAATCACTGAGGTTCTGATTGCATGTTGGCCGAACGTATGTTTGAAAACAAGCTTCAAGCTGGCCAGTCATGCTACTAACTATAACAGATGGGAACTCAATTATCTCTTGTGGGAGAGGATTCTTTTCCTTGTCACATGTGGCCTCAAAATCAATAACGACAAAGTACTGAAAATCTTGGAGCTGGTACTCATAAGGATAACTTTGAGGGATCATGTTTAATGGGGCATAGCGGACTTGGTTATCCACAAAGCAAGGGTAGAATTGGCCATCAAAAGCACGCAGGTGCAACAGCTTCACATTAGAAGAGTCTGGATAAAAGGCTGACCATGTGCTAAATTCAGGCCGATAGAAGGGTTTTCCTTGAGCTTCCTTTGTAGTATCAAGAGAATCACCATTCACCGGGTGATCTGGTTTCACAATATCCCTACCCTGATGAGCATGAATTCCATCTTTTAGCTCTTGCAACCCTTGAATGGGAATCCTATTATATTGAATATTGCAATGGAAACCCTTGTTCTGGAGGCATTGTACTGGTGCCTCACGAGTCACATGTATAGTAGGATCTGCAGTGAGGAAATAAACATTTAACTTTTGAAAAACAAAATATTGCCATTACCAAATTTAACCAGATCAACAAACAAATAACAGAAACTAGAAGGCAGCATAAACAGCAATTAAAATAAAAACCATTCTTTAGGTAGACGTTCCTTTCATCTCTCAATTTGAACAATGATAACATGTATAAAGGTGCAATCTCAAAAAACAATCACATATGAATTCTTCCCAGACGTATTGATTTTGGAGGATACAACAGAACCCAGATAAGTTCAACACAATTAGATGACAAAGTGAAGGAGATGAAGGAGAAGGTCTTATAAAGATTTAAGTTGCTACAGAAACCAATTGGCGTCAAAGTAGTCACTGGAACAAGCGATTTTGGGCTACCTAGTCTACATTCTGCTGATTTGAAACTGATCCTCTCTTGGAACTGAACTAAAATAGAGAAAAATGGAAGAAGGAAAGTGTGGACATTATAAGGTTTCATCCTTAATTGATAGTATAGAAGCGTTAATTGATGCGATTAAACCCTTCAGAAATCTTCATACATGTCTTAAAGTATGTGAGTATTCTACTAAATAACTTCTACTTATTTTTTAAGAAAAAAAACTTCTACTTCTTTTCATTCCCTTTAAATAAATGTTTTCGCCTCCAAAATGTCAAAATATTGAACCTTCAAGTTGAGAAAAAGCATTTCTTCCAAAATATTTCCAAAATAAGGTAAACATATAAAACAAAAGGCCAAAACCGAATTCTTTATTATGCTGGGCTGTATTAAAATGACTGTCTGATGAAAAGTAGTTCTTATTTATCATTGTATATCAGTCTAAGTTAAATAAATGAGACCCACTTGTGATACTTTGCAATGTTTCACGAAATAGAGCTTCCTTGGCAATAAAAAAACCCTTGTAATGGAAGTAGCCATCAAGCGACACATTATTATGCAAAGACGCAGAGAAGATATTATACAAACTCAAGATTTCTTAAGTGATTCACTCCCCAAATCAACATAGAACAGATATACCCGAAGTTTCCCCTGAAACACATTACTTTCTTGAGTAGCAACTCTTTTGGCCTCCAGCTAGAGCTATGGCACACTAAGACTTCTACTGAATTTTCAACCAAGAACAATGTCTTCACTGTCCTTCTACCAACTCTGGTAGATTGACTGTGTCTCCTACCATTACTTTCTTTGTGCATCTAAGCCTGCAGCGCCCTTGAAGATAAAGGAAGAAAAGCAACAAAAGTGGATTCATTTAATTCTAATGATATTTTAGGTTCAAACTTCAAGCCCAAGTTTTAGTTTCATCTTCTAAAGTACAAATCCTGTCAATTATAATCCCAATTACATCAATCCATACAAAAAACAAAATAAACTTTTAAAAAAATTCCACCTTTAACTCCATACTGCACACTCTCCACCTCCATTTCCAACACCCCAAACAAAGCACTTTTTTTTTTTACCCCAAACAAAGCACTTAATCAAGCTAAAGCACTCACACACAAGAAAGCATCAAAATTTTGTTCTGAAACAAGAATGTGCACAATTTAATAGAACTACATTCGCAAACTCCAACCAAAGAACTAAACTTTACCCGTAAGAAAGCACTAAAACATGAAAAATAAAATAGAAAACACACATTTAAACAACAATTATCGCAATTTAAACACTACCCATGACAGTATAAACGAAATCCCTCAGTCCAACCACTTCCGCACTCCAACTAACCAAGATAAAAAAAAAAAAAAAAACTAAAGTGAAACAAAACAGAGCAACACAACTATTAACAAAAAAAAAAAAGTAAAAAGAAACCATACCCTTATGCTCCAACGCAATCATGACGATCGTTATCAATATAACTAAGATCAATCCACGAGTACATAAGATCTCCTTCTTCAATTCCTCTACCTAAATCCAAAAATCAAGAACCCAAAAACAAAAACACAGAAAAAAAAACCCACTTAAAATCAACCCATTAAAACAAAAAATAAAATGAACCCAAAATTGGGCTGCGATCAATAAACACAAAAAGTGAAGAAGGGATGATTATAGAATAGAAAAAAAACCTGATGCTGTTGCGATCTAGAGAGAGAGAAAGAGAAGGCGCGGGTAGGTTATGATATTATTATTATTATTGTTAAACTTACTTCTACAACTGAAGAGGGGGAACTCGATCAGGAGAGGAAGTAAATTAATTTCTTTATTTTTATTTTTTTATTTTATTTTATTTGGAAATTATTTACAAAAATTAATGTTGTTTCCTAAAACTGTTTTCGGAATTTGTAACTGTTATTGAAAGCTTACGTAAGCTGCTTGGCAATGGTGTACGGGAGGATTAACGTTGGATTAAATAAATAAATGAAACACGTGGGTCTTTTTCTTTTTGGGTTTAGAAATTAATTAAAATTAAAAATAGTAAAAAAAAAAAAAAAAAAGGAAACAAGCAAACAAAGCAGTCACCACTCACCACCGACCACCGACCACCGCCACACAATAAGCTGTTCGGTGGGATATTTTTAGTTTTTAGTTTTTTTTTTTTTGTTTCTTTTGGATGTTTTTGGCTAACTAAATAAACTACGGAGTTGGGATATTAATGTTTGGAAACGCAAAATCTCTTGGGATATGTGAATTATACACTAATATATTAATTTTTTATATCTTATATATTAATATTTTATATTTTATATATTAATTTTTTATAGTTTATACTATAATTTTTATATTTTATACGATAAAATGAAATTCATACACAAATCACGTATATGAGACGGTATCACATGAGAATGGTTCTTTAGGAAAATTACAAGAATTAATTTTTAGGTCCCTTGAAAAATCATTTTTCGTTACTCAACTTTAAAAGAGCTAGCCTTATGTGAAATGAATTTATATATGAGACCTACACACGTGTGTTTTTTTACTGTGAATTTCGCGTGTAAATTTAAGTTCAAAAGTATCAATATTTGCATATCACTTTTTTACTCAAAAAGTATCAATTTAATTCTTGTACAATAAAAACTTTCAACAATTATCAATTTTTGTGCATCACTTTTTATGTTCAAAGGTAACACTCTTCAACAATTATTAATTTTCGCATACCACTTTTCAGTCCAAAAGTAATATTTTAATACTTATACAATGAAAAATTTCAATAAGTATCAATTTTCATATATCACTTTTATGTTCAAAATTAGCACTCTTCAACAAATATCAATTTTTACATATCACTTTTCAGTCCAAAAGTAATATTTTAATACTTTTACAATAAAGATTTTCGACGAGTATCAATTTTTGCCTATCATTTTTATGTTCAAAAGTAACATTCCTCAATAAATATTAATTTTTGTGTATCACTTTTCAATCTCAAAGTAACATTTTTCACTGTAAAAGTAATAACACCAGTTTTTTTTCCTTCATGCAACAAGTATTAGACTAATACTTTTGAACATAAATTTGATACGCGAAAAAGTTATAGTTTTTGAAAGTCATATTGTACATTAAATTGATATATGAAAGAAAAAAACTAAAAATAAAAAAAAAAAGTGATGGAAATGTAAAAACGTGCGTGTGAGCATGCATCATTAACTATCCATTTCATATATGAATCACGTTTCATATAAGTTTTTTTGAATTTAAAATTATGTAATTTCATCCATCATATTAAAAAATTGTACTGGATTTATCCTTTCTTCTAATTTTATTTGATTTTTTAGTGAAAAATATGTACTTGGATATCCTTTTAATGATGACATGTGTATATTTTTTAGTTAACAAAAAGTAGATGGAATTAGATAAATTGACTAACTTAGTACGTAGTTTTATGGTGAATGACATGTATCAATTTAAATGTGAGTGATGAAAAACACTTTTCAACAAAATATGAAAGACGTTTTTTTTTTTTTTAATTTCCCCCTTTCTTTTTTGTGCACACATGTGAAGGATTTCAACTAAAAAAAATAGTGGTTGACTAATTAAAAATTGTATTTGTAATAATTTAGAGTACTTTATGAAAATAATTACTAACAAAAGCCATTACACCTCAACAAAGTATGACAAAAATGATGTGATATAAGAAGTTCTTGACTTTAATTTGCTTAGAGAAAATTTTGTGTAACTTATTAGTTTTTTATGATACTGAGATTTCAATTTATAGTGAACTAGATGAGAAATAATTGACTAGCATTAATAGTTAACATGTACAATTAGAAAGAACATTAATACTAAAAGGAAAGAGATGTTTGAATAACTTTTTATTTCATGTGTTAATATTTTGACATGTGTGTATTTATTTACATCAATATTTATACCATTAATACTTACACTTATTATAATTTATTTTAACACAAAAAATTGTTTTTCTATTTCTATTATATATATATATAATATGAAAGAAAAGGAAGAAATCATCAAAATTAATTTAAAACCAAAGACAACACTGGCAGGAAAGGGACCAAATTGTCAATTTGTCCATTTTTTACGGTGACATTAGTACCTTTTAACTCTTTATTATATTACTTTTTTTTCAATAAAACAAGGGTAGAAATGATGTAAAATTGTAAATAAAGGCAGAACTATTTTTCTTAGAGAAAGTTTTATGTAAATTAATATATTTTTAACACTATCAATGAGATAAATATCATCTCCATTATTTGATCCCGAGTATTTGGTATTCATCTTTTCTTCTTCAAAGGACATACATTCAGAGAGAGATTATAGATAAACATTAATCAATAAATATAAATAAAATTCATAAATTTGATCACTGGACAATTACATAAAAGATACAATAAGAATAAAAGTCTAAATATTAAACATTTAGCGTATAATCATTTTAAACCTCAAGGTTTTCAAAGAAATATAATTAAATTGCACCTTTAAGGTATTCAATGAAATATGATTAAATTACACCTTCAGGAATTATGTCAAAATTTATCATATCAGTATCATCATTATGATTATAAAATATATTTTTGCCAATATATAGACATATTTTTGCCTACATACCAAACTTTTGGAAGGACAACCAATTTTAAGTGATTGAATTTCTCTTCAAATTCATTCTATATAGGGTTAATTATATTTACCACCTCTGAGGTTTGGTAAAATTATCAAACGAATTCTGTGATTTCAAAAAGTTACGGTCACCCCCTACCGTTAAAGTTGACTAACGGAATTGATGAAAATATAAAAAATTCATCACTTATTTTGTAAAAAAAAAATAGCAAAAATAGATGAGCAAATATAAAATGACAATAAATACTTGTATGCACTTTTAAATTCTTTATTATAAATTATAAATTATATATATTTTTTATTATAAATGGGTTTATCAAATTAATCAAATTTTAATCAAGAAATCATTCTCTATCTAAATTCAAATTTTGTAAAGAAATGAATTATTTTGGAAAATAAAATAATTAATTTGATTAATTAAGAACGAATATTTTCTTTTTTAGTTTTTTTGTTTGTATAAAAAACAATTTTTTTTTTAGCTTTTATTTTAATATTTAACATATGTATTTTAGTTAATTCATATAATACAATGATGATAAATAAAGTTTTAAGGGCATATTAGGTAATGCACACATATTTTTTTTTGGTGAAATCAACACATTATTTGATGGTCTTTGGTTAGACATAACCACAGTTTTAGAGCCAACGGTAAACCGTTGAGGGGTGGTTACGGCTTCGATTTGATTACAGTTTCGGTTACGGTTTTGTTCCGAATCTGATTTTTGTTCCGATTTTTAATACCAATTTCAATTTCAATCCCACTTTTAATTTTGATTTCTATTGAAATAATGATTAAACTATTAATTGAAATTCAAATAATACAACATAACAATACAATTAGAATAATAAGTTGAAATTGAACTTAATATATAGAGTTTTTAGAAGAATAGAACTATGAAGCATTAGATAAGTAAGAAAGAAAGATATAAAAATATTTAAAAAATAATTGAACTTTTGAACTATTAATTAGAATCCAACTAGTATAATATAATATTATAATTAGAATAATAGTTGAAATTAAATAATATATAGATTTTTTAGAAGAATAGAATTAGGATTTGATAAGTGACAAAGAAAGATATAGAAAGAATAAGATAATTGAAGAATGATTGAACTATTAATGGAAATTTAAATAGTATATTAATATAATATAATAATAGAATTAGAATAATATAAATTAGAAAATTTGATACATAATATAATTGAAAAAATGATTGAAGATGAACTAATATATAGAGTTTTCAGAATAATAGAATTATGAAAGATTAGACAAGTGAGAAAAAAAGATAAAGAAATGATAAGAGTATTGAATGAATAATTAAATTATTAATTCAAATTCAAATAGTATATTAGTACAATATAATAATAGAATTGTAAAAGTTGATATGCTAAACCTAAATTCTAAACCCTAAATTCTAAACCTAAAATATAAATATTAGAAAAGCAAGAAATAGTTTTACAAAAAGAATTATGTCATAAAATTGAACAAATATAAAAAATATTTATAGATTCCTAAAAAAAAACCAATAAGTTTTTTTCTGGCCGATTAGGAATAGAACCGGAATCGCCAGTTCCAATTTCGATTCCAGTTTTTCAGAAATTGAAACCAAATAGGCAAGAACCGATCCAGTTACGATTTTGAACCGTAGGGACCATGGTTTCGGTTAGAACCAGACTGTGGCCCATGCCTATAATTGGTGAGAGGAGTTGATTTGTTAAACGTTTACTCAATCAAGAGGGTGACCATAATTTTCTGAAACCACGGGGCTTATTTGATACTTTCACCAAACCTTAGGGGTAGTAAATAAAATTAACTCTTAGATATATAATATCATATGATAAGTATTTCTTTTAAAAAAGGGTTAATTACCAATGACCCTCATGTGGTAGAGCTAATTTCTAAATAACTACCAAGGACCCAACGTGGTTCTAATTTAAGTGGAAAGTAAAAGAGAAACAGACCCACTAACAGAACGTGTCTGTCACGCTCGTTTTCTAGCGAGTATTAATTATGTCAGTCAAAAGATGTAAGTAATCTTCCCAAATTGCCCTCAAATGTTCAGTATTTGCACAAAATTAGATAGAACTCATATGTTTCCCTTTCGTCTCTTCTCTTCTCTTTTCTTTTCTTTGAGCAAACAATACCCTAATATTAATTTCAGAAAGAAAAAAAAAGAGTGAATCCATCATATTCGAGCAAACTGTTCTCTCTCTACTGACATGTTTTCAGATCTGTTATATATCCAATTAATATACCATGTCAAGTTCAAGTTATGGTGATGGACCAAGGTATCAATACAAATATTGTAAATGTGGAAGAAAAGCTGTTATGAAGATTGTAAATTCTGACAAACCATCTATGCTCTATTTTGTATGCGAAAAAAAAAGTGTTCTTTCTAGGCATGGTGTAAGCCAATATTGAATGACAGGGGGATACAAAATTGCAAGAGAAGCATAAATAGTGTTGGAAATAGAGATTCAAGTTATGAAAGTTCAAGCATGAAATGGCCATTGTTACAAGATACTGATACATCTTCAATAATGCAACAAATGAAGAAAAGGTTAAAGATGATGACAATTTTAATAGCTTTTTCGGTTATTGTATCTATTTTCTCAATATTTCTTCATTTTTTGAAATGAACAAGTTGTGACAAGTTGTAATTTTGTAGTGTTATAATGCTAATGTGGTTGTTTATTTCAATGGAAAAAATGTCAAAATAGTTTGTTGATTCAATTATGTCATTTGATTGGAATGGAATTTTTTTTTAGTCAATTGGACAATCTGAACAAAGCTAAACAAAGCTGCACATAGTTGAACAAATGATGATGTTTGAATATGATATTGAACAAAACAGGACAATATGATATTGAACAAAGTGGGACAATTTGATATTGAACAAAGCTGGACAATCTGATATTGACCAAAGATACAATCTGATATTGATCAAAGATATTTGAAGAGAAGAAAGTCAATAATGGTACACGAAATTCTGATGATGTTTGAATACATTGAACAAAGTTGATATGAAACCATGTAGTACACTAAATTTTAAATGTTGATTTTGATGCACAATATACTACACAGCTTCTAAACGTCAACATATCATTAGTGCATTACCATACAAAAGCCAAAATTTTCCAAATATCCAACATTCAGTATGTACTAAATGCTATTATCAACATAACACAATCTTATCAAAAGCCAACAAACAATCAACCTTAACAAACCGCCAGCATTTAGTATATACTAAAATGCTATTGTCAATACACAATCTTAACAATAGCCAAATTTTCCCAAATAGTTAGCATTCAGTACATGTTAAATACTTTTACTTTCTTCTAGCTCTAATTGCTTTTAGGACAGAAGAAAATGTAGGTACAGTTGATCTTCTACGATGACATGGTTGGTGCACTGAAAATGAATTTACAACCTCATTTGGAGTTGAATTTGGCACACTGAAACTTGTGGAATGGGGTGGAGGTGGAAACTGTGAACTAGAACTACTAGCATATTTGTTCTTCTTTGGTAGGGGCTGTGATGAACTAGATACATTAGAAGCTTTTCCTTTCTTTCCAGCCACAATACCATTATTGACTTTCTTCTTTTCAATTTCCTATTTATAAATATAACATGATATAAATCAACATGTTTGAATATAAGTCTATAATTATAACTCCACATATTAAGGTAGTTGAATCGATTACCTTTACATTAAGAGTTACATTTGGTATACTGAAAACTGTGGAATGGAGTGGAGATGGAGGTTGTAAACTAGAACTACTAGCTTCTTTGTTCTTCTTTGGTAAAGACTGTGATAAACTAGATACACCAGTAACTTTCCTTTCTTTACAGCCACAATATCATAATTGCCTTTCTTCTTTTCCATTTCCTATATATAATAAATGGAATGATAAAAATCAACATGTTTAAATATGAGTCTATGATTATAATTGCACATATTAAGGTAGTTGAATAATTTACCTTTAAATTTAGAGTTGGAGTTGAAATATTGAAGACTGTAGAGTGAGGTGGAGGTGGAGATGGAGGTACTGAATTGGAACCACTAGTAGCTTGTTTTATTTTCTTTGACTGGGGTTGAGATGAACTAGATGCAGCACCAAGTGGTCTTTTCCTTCCAGCTATACTACCACCAGTTATATCTTCCAAAATAGATGTAGTGTTGACTGAAGCATCAACATTATTCTTCTTCTCAAGTTCTTATACATAATATATCATAACAGATTCAACATGATTTAATACGAGTTTATGATTAAATGAATGAATAAATTGACATATTAAGACATTTAAATTGGTTACCTTGTAAAATTTGGATTTTGGATTGATAGGATAGTTGCAAAATCTTGAATTATGACCTGCCTTGAATCATCTTTTATAGTGGATTGTCAGCCCTTTTCTTGTGGATAGCACTCCAGGCATTGGTTCATCAGCATCTCTCATTCTCATTTTCTTTTTGCCTTCCAGGTTGCTTCTTTACAAGAGAAGGGTTGATTGGCTCTCCATTATTGTTTTCCCAATATTCTATTGATTGTAATAGAGCGATAAGATAGTTATATGCCTGCAAGTACACTTCCTTGGTGTAACATGCATCAACAAACCCTTCAACTTCTTTCTTTGCATGTTGAATTGCTACAACAGAATGAGAGCAGGGAATTCCTGTCAATTGGAACAAACTACATGTATATGTTCTTGAATCCAATCTAACAATATGAGTGGTCAACCCTGTATTTACCTCATACACTCCAGGTGATAAGAACACTGCCTTATAAAATCTGCTAGAAATCTTAATCTTTTTCAATCTTTCTTGAATATTTGGACATAATTTACCATTGTATTACTTCATACCCTTTCTCTTAGTTTGAATTCGTTGCATCAATTTCCTTCTAATCCACTCAAACATTGAGATTACAGGCTTTTTCCGAGCCTGTAATATGTAGCTATTGAAGGATTCATTGAGATTGTTGACCGAAATTGGATCTATTTTTTCTAAGTTATCCAATGCTCTCTTGAATTCATTTTTATTCCATGAAGAAGTTGCAGCCCAAAACAAGTCTTTGAACTCTTTTCCTTTGTATTTTTTGTTGAAATTCTGGTACAAGTTCTCCAAAGACAGAATCTGTGTTCAGCATCTGGGAACACATCCTCAATTACATTAACCAATCCCTTTTGTCTATCAGATATAAAAGTCCATCTCCTTTCCCCAATTTGATTTTTCAACCCACTCAAAAATCATTTCCAACTATCAGTTTTTTCAGCCTTTACAACTCCAATTGTTATGGGAAACATGTTGTCATTCCTATCTCTACCCATTGCAATTAGGAGCTTCCCGCGAAATGAACTCTTTAAGAAACAACCATCTAATCCAATAATTGGTCTACAACCATGTAAAAAACCATCTTTCAATGCACTCAATCCCCAATACGTCCTATAAAATGTGTCAATGTCATTCTCTCCCATTTTTTGCACTTGTATGTTTACCCGACTTCCAGGATTATATTTCAATATAGCTTATGCACAATCTCTAACCTTATGATATTGTTCCATATCACATCCTTGCATGGCTTCTATTGCTTTTCTTCTTATCCAGTACACTTGCTTCAAAGAGATATTAACCATGCATTCTCTTTTACATGATTTAACTAACATTTCCAAACTTATCTTTGGATCATCCCTTATTCGATGTTGCAACTTTTTACTCAGATAAATGGATGAGGCATGTAGGTTGTTGTACTCCCTACCACGGTTGTGACTTCCTCTTATGGTTTTTATTTGAAAAGTTGAAGTATCTTGAATTAAACTTGCATGAAGTCTCCATCCATAACTATTCTAACAATGAACTGTTACTTTTGCCCTTTCATTTCTTTCATACTTGAATACATAACCCCCTCTCACATGCCATTCCACTAGTGCCTCCCTGAATACTTGAAGATTTCTGAACTTTTGTCCCACCTTCAATTCAAATTCTGTTTTTTTAAATTCAGTTTTAGTATTAAATTCATGTTGTATTTGTGCAAGGTATTCTTCTTCATCAGTAAGTTGAGTGTCTAATAAATTCTCTTCATTAAACACCCGCTTATTCCATGGTTCTGCATTGAAATTTTCAACAAATTCTTCCTCATAGAACTGATTATGTTCAGCATTCTGAGGGTGTGAGTGCTCCTGAGAACTACTACCACCTTTGGGATGTGATTGCTCTTGAGAACTACTACCACCTTTGGGATGTGATTGCTCTTGAGAACGACTAGCACCTTCGTGAAATTCAGTCTCACATTGTCTTGTACAATCTCTCAAATTTTTGAAAATGTCTTCATCTTTTGACCCTTCTAATCCTTCTAATAGCCAATCTGGATCTTCTGATGTTGCAGAATGGTTATCTTCATCACTATCAACAACCTTTTTTCTTGCTTTTCCTTTTCCATTATCTTTCTCATCATCAACAACTTCTTCTTTCTTCTTTTTCCTTTTTCATTAACTTCATCACCATCAACAACCTTCTTTTTTCTTCCTTGAACTCTTTCTTTTCTCACTCTTGATATTGAATTGATAATGAATGTCTTTTTTGTCCTTTTTGTTTTTGCACTTACATTACACATAAAATAAGCATTGATATCGGATTTTTTAGATTGATACAAATGTATAAGCTTTTATTACACAAAATAATTGAATAGGGTTACCTAAATATTTCAATTCTTATTTTGCCAAATCTGCACGTCTACCCTTGTTCAAGTCACCTTTAAGAACTCCAGAATTTTCAACATTTTGTGTATTTTCTGCATCTTTTTCAGAAAAATCTGAATCTTTGCAATAACAATATATAAATGGTTAATTGTGTTCACTTCAAAATACAAATTAATGAACTTTATATACACATAGCTTGAATACCTTTTGAGCTTTGAAGACTTTGTAAATGAGAATAGTCCCAATTTGCACTTTGTCATTTTTCTATGTTCAGATCGAGATCTACAAAATATATGCATAATTAGTTAAATATTCACTTCAAAACACTAATCACTAAAATTTATATACAAATAGCTTCTACCATCTAAACTTTGAGGACTTTGCAAATAAGAATGATAAAAATATGCACTTTGTGATTTACCTCTGTCAAGATCTGGATGCCTTTCTTCTTGTGTGTCCTTTTTATTTTCAGCATCAAGTTCTGCACTTTGTTGAATGACATTTGTACTTTGATATTTCTCACTTGGCTGCCCTTCATTGCCACCAACAAGTTTACTTGGCTGCTCTTCATTGCCACCTACCAATTTACATGGCTGCCCTTCATTGCCACCTACAAGTTCACTTAGCTGCCCTTCATTACCACCTACAAGTTTACTTGGCTGCTTTTTATTATCATCTTTTGGCTGCCTAAAGGATATTTTTTTTCTAACTCATATTTTCTTCCTTTTTATAGTCTCATTATTAATTGCTCTTTCATCCACCTGAACACATCTATATTTATGTCTCTCTTTGACTCACCACTACCCTCTAACTTGTCAATATTTAAATTTTTATCCTCAATATTTTCATTATTAGTTAGCAACTGGGGACACTCTTATACAATATCTTACCCTTAGGTGATACCACTAGTAAAGGCATTTCCCCTTCCATAACATATATATGCATCTCACTCATTCCATAATAACTAGTAATCAAAAGTTCTATGTCTACAATACTCTCCATACAAACCACCGCAACATCCAAATTATGGTTTGGGACTTGATAGTAAAGTTTGATATTAGGTGTGTATGCATCAATACTTCCATACATACTGGTGAGTAAATGTATAGACAATCTATTAATTGGACAATTCTTAAATATGACAATTTTATTACTAGCGTACACTATCTGTGGTTTCTCTATAAAGTGTCTGCCATAGTGCATGTGAACATTTATGTCGTGATCTGTTGTCATAATTCAAGAACCTAAGATTCCATAAAATATAATAGTATTAATTTGACAATTTCTATGGGATAGATAATTGTTTATTCCACATGCTCAACTTTTTGTAATTAAATAGTATAAACATTGACAGTTTCAATGTGATAGACAAATGTTTGTATAAACAATATATAGAAAACATAACTCCTTCCCACTAAAGTACAAAATATAGAAAACATATACTTACTAGTTTTTTATTCAACATAAAAAACTGACAACATTTTCAACTTCTGCATAATCAAACGTAATCAAGTTATGTGTATATAAAGTTCATTAATTTACAAAGTCTTCAAACTTCTGCATAATCAACTTTGTTTTTACAATCCGACAACATTTTCAATAAAATAGCTTTCAACCTAATCAAACATATAAAAAAAAACTTCAAATTGTATAAAAACTCTTTGTTAAATCGTTCACTCACCTTTGAATAAAATGCCGAAATCACTTCGTTGTTCATTCACCTTCAGATTCTTGTCATTATCGATTGGACCTTTAATCGCAGTCAGTTCGTCTTCTAGCTCTGCTACTAATTTCTTTTGTTTAATTTCGTCGCGATTTGTTCAATCGCTATCTGTTTAATGTTTCTAACCTTCAAAATATTTCTTCAATTCAATCGATCCAACCTCTATCTTCTCCTTGATGGCTTCAATTTGCTGACATCTTCTTCAAATTCGTGTTTAATTTCTCCCTAATTTCTCCTTAATGTCAAAATTAGGGTTTTTCGTATTTTTTCTTTCAACTCAAAATTGGTAGAATTGGTAGGGTCTCTTTTTTAGGAAGAAAAACGACATATACCCCTTTGAGGGTATTAATGGAACTTTTAAAAGTTCCGTTAGTGGGTCTGTTTCTCGTTTACTTTTCACTTAAATTAGAACTACGTGGGGATCTTTGGTAGGTTTTTATATAGCATGGAGGTTATTTAGAAATTAGCTCGACCACATGGGGGTAATTTGTAATTAACCCTTTAAAAACTATCAAATATTATAAATTTATAGAGAAAATAAATTAATTAAAAAAGGGAAAATTTTACCTCAAGAACTTATCAAAAGTGCAAAACATGTATTTAACAATCGATTCAATATTTAGATTTGGATTTCATTTGCTCGAACTCTCCTACTTGATAGAGTCGTATGCTGATAACATATAAAATTACTATTATTATATTAGTATTAGAAAGTAGAGACATAATATTATGTTACTAGACTATAACTATAAATATAAATTACGGATATAGTAGTAGAGAAGATTTAAATAATTAAATAACTAACACAAAACAATATGAGAAAAGTAGGGAGAAATATAGTAAGAATTACTTCAATTTTCCTTTTAAATATGCCCCTATTTATAAGTTTGAGCGTAGGTTGTAGGTTATAAATTAGGGAAAATTGCCAAAATAATCATTGGCATTGTACAAAAAGATTTATTTCGTCATCCATATTAAAAATAATGCATTTTAGCCACTGATAGTTAAAAAATGCACTAAATTAGTCTCCAACCAAACTCTCATAGCATTTTTAATAGAGAAAATGAACATTAACACTATGTACTACTTAATAAAGGGATAAAAGTAAAAAAACGATTTATTTTTCAAACAAAACCCTTCATAATTTATTCATATTCTACTGCAAATAGAGATAAGAGTCCATCGACAGAAGGCGACAATGATGAGGGAAGGGTTTTGTTTAAATAATAAATTAATTTTTCATTTTTACTCTTTTATTAAATGATTTGTGATGTGCACTTGCATTTCTCTTCTAAAATAGTTAACAGGTTGAGTAACTAATTTGGTGCATTTTTTAAATTTCAATGACTAACTGCATCATTTTTAATGTGGATGACAAAATAAATTTTTTAGTGTGATGTTAATGACTATTTTGATAATTTTTTCTAATAAATTATAATATCTTAAATGTGAATTACAAGAGTTAGATAAGTTACATTAAATTACATAATAGTGAGTGATTATGAAATAGTGAGGATAAAAGGGATAGAACATGTATATATTTACTGTTTGTTTATGAGACTAGCAATATTTTAATATATGCAAAAATTCTTGTGAGACCATATCATACATGAGATGTGATAGCCATAGGTGAATTATGTTTTATGCGTTAATACGTTAATTTTTTATACATTATATATTAATATTTAATTATTTATACGCTAATACACTAATTTTTTATACTTTACAAGTTAATTTTTTATACTTTAAATATTAATTTTTTATATTTTATATGCTAGATCTTTTCTACACCAAAGGGAAATAAGTTTGGAATATATGCAAAGATTCTTGTGAGGCCATATCATACATGAGATGTGATAGTCATAGGTGAATTATGTTTTATGCGTTAATACGTTAATTTTTTATATATTATACGCTAATTTTTTATATATTATATATTAATATTTAATTATTTATACGCTAATACACTAATTTTTTATACTTTACAGGTTAATTTTTTATAATTTAAATATTAATTTTTTATATTTTATATGCTAGATCTTTTCTACACCAAAGGAAAATAAGTTTGGAATATATGTAAAAATTATTGTGAGACCATATCATACATGAGATGTGATAGCCATAGATGAATTATGTTTTATGCGTTAATACGTTAATTTTTTATATATTATATGCTAATTTTTTATATATTATATATTAATATTTAATTATTTATACGCTAATACACTTATTTTTTATATTTTATAGGTTAATTTTTTATACTTTAAATATTAATTTTTTATATTTTATATGCTAAATCTTTTCTACACCGAAGGGAAATAAGTTTGGAGCGTGAGACGGTTCTACGTAAGAATGGTCATTTAACATAATATTTTCTTGAAATTAACACTAAATTGATCCATTTCAGAGTTAAAAGTTAACATTTTATTTGTAATTAATTTCAAGCTGGATATTCCAATTCTAAAACCTCTCTGTGTCTCCGCAAAACCCATTCCAAAACTCAAGCAACAATGGCTTCAAACCCAGCCGCATTGCTTCGTAAATCTCCCTCGTTATACCGTTTAGCACGTTTCTCTTCCAAACCCACTTCACATTTCAACACTTTAGCCAGAATTCCACTGAACCCACTTCATAAAGTTAGTGCCTTTAGAAGCTTTTTTCACTCAATTTCTGTAACTTCGAGTTTAAATTATGGGTTTAAGGAATTGGGTCACCCTAAAATTGGGTTTAGGCAATTGGGGTCTGATAATTTTCGACTTTTTGCTGTTTCTGACGGTGGTTCTGGCGGAGGAAGTAGTGGGTACAGTGGTGGCTCAGGTGGAGGAAGTTCTGGTGATGGTCGTAGTGGTAGCGGAGGTGGTGGTGGGGAAAAATGGTCATTTCTATCATGGTATAATACTTTTTGTTGGCTATTACTTCCTTTTATCTTTTATATTTAGAAAATTATTGGGTTTTTGTTTTGGTTTTATTCTTGGCTTTAAAGTTGTGTTCGTTACTCTTACTATCAAAAATCGAGTTTTCAATGCTATAATGAAAATTTTGCTTATAGTTTGTTGGTTTAATTTGTTATTTTGTTTAGTATAATTGTAGAAAGATGCTACTTGATTGATTAGTAATTCATATTGTCATTTCATTTTGCTTACAATTGAATAGTTCCTTTAGAGCAGAATTTCATAGCAAAGCAGTATTACGAATTTAATGTTTTCCCTCTTTTTAAAATGGCATGTTGCTCACATTTTTATATGAACCAGCAGTGGTATTTTCTTAGAAATCTGTATCTTTGAATGAATACTGAAGAATCTTAGCAAGCTAACAATTCTTTATTTAACACTCTGACATGTGGTGATATCTTTTCCATGCTGTAATATCGAGGATCATATGACTGGCCTGCAGCATTGATGATGAAAAGTGTTTTAAATTGGAAGGAGAATGCCTCTAGTTTCTTCCAACTTTATGAAATTGAATTGTATTATGTTAGTCTGGTTTCTAAATGATGTCTTTTCCACACCCTTTTTGGTTGATCTATGTGATTTATCTATCTGTGCTCGAACTACCACTCGACTTTGCATGTTAACTTGAGTTTGATCTCCATTTCAGGTACTTGTCACTTCTTGAGAAATATCCTGTGTGGACTAAAGCCATCACATCTGCAATTTTGACTTTCATTGGAGATTTAACCTGTCAGGTGAGCTCCTTAATCAGGTTTGGATGGATAACTACCTGAAGAAAGGGTTGACATCTGAGCCTATGGTTTTAAATTTCAATTTTGATCATGCATCTTTTCGAGTGGGAAAGCTAGGGTAGTAGCTTAATGTTTTGGATTGTTTGTTTTCTTGCATGTCTCACTACTGTTTCCCAAACAGTTCGTCTAAAAGATTCTTTCCAGAAATTCACAAGTTTTTATGTCTTTTATTGAACCAAATCTATGTTATGAATGTTGAGTTTCCTCCTCATACCCCATCTGAGCAGCTGTTGCATTTTGCTGAACAATTCTCTTTATTTGATTTGTTGAGACCTGAATGCTTTATGTCCCATATGATGATTGTAACCTACTTTTTGCTTAGCTAAAATATTACTTACCGTTTAAATTCCTCAGCTTGCAATCGATCAAGTAACTTCATTAGACTGGAAGAGGACATCTCTATTCACATTCTTGGGGCTGGTCTTGGTGGGTCCAACATTGCACTTCTGGTAATGGTTAAATTTTAAAGATTCCCTTTTTTAAACTGAACAACAGTTAACTGTGTATTTCTATTTTCTCAATTTTGCTTCTTTGCATATTACAACTAGTCTCCTATTCTGATTTTCTACCAATGTACAAGGTAAGGAGGAATTTGTCTAATATTTTAAAAACCATAATTACTTGACTAAGCAAGTCATCTTTATCCAGAACTTAAGTTTTTGTTCACCTGAATGAGCTCAATTTATGTCTTTCCCTAGTGCTCTAGAAATGTATCATTCCAGCACTGCCTAATTAACACGTATAGATGAATTTAAACTCATACAGTCGACTCTCAACTTCATTGACAGAGAGAGCTCACTTGTCATTTTGAATTACTTAAATATGATGGGCACAACAAAGTTTGTTCCTTGGTTATTTTTATGCTGAGGCATTTAGTTAGTTTGTTATTCCGATTATTCACCGACTATGCTTTATTGGTTATCTTTGTAAGTTCAATTAAACAGCTCATAATTTGCTTAGGTATTTGTACTTGAGTAAATTAGTCACAACTCCTGGAGCATCTGGTGCTTTCTTGCGTCTGCTACTTGATCAGGTGAGTTCTCGAGTTTTCTTGCATCATCATGAGTCATGTCTATCCACTCACTTAGTGTGGGTACTTACTTTTTTGAGAAAGGAGATTGAGAAAAGCTCGTTTCCTGCAGTTTTTTTTTGCTCCTATTTTCATCGGAGTTTTTTTATCTACTTTGGTAACATTGGAGGGAAGGACATCACAAGTGATTCCAAAGCTTCAACAGGTTTTACCAATAATTGTAACTTCATTATTTTTTCTGATCCTGATGTAGATGTCCTCTGGGAACCAAGCTATCAGTTACTTTTTTATTTGAAACTCTTGATCTCACTTTTGTAGGAGTGGTTTTCTTCTGTTGTTGCTAACTGGCAACTTTGGATTCCTTTTCAATTCCTCAACTTTCGCTTTGTCCCTCAACATTTTCAGGTTTGAAGGCCACAACCTATCTTGTATTCCTGTAATTTGTTGGTTTTGACTTTCAGTGAGATGCAATTGCTTTTTACCTGTTTAAAGAATGGCATAATGTCCGTCTATTGTGCTAGAATGGTCAATTTGGGTAGTTAGATTTTATTCCATTTGTTTCAAATGGATGATCTATTTTTACTTTGCATGAATACCAACCAAGACTTAATTGAGTTTAATAGTAGATGAAATCATCGGTATCAACTGAAATTTAAGGAGAAAATGGATCTGTGCACTAGAGTTCTTGTAGCATAAAATGTAATAACAGTAAAATGGTGGTTCTTAATAATGTGAACTTACTATCCAAGAAAACTAGTAGTAATTGTGGTATAGCCATAAAAAGATACTAGGATATAAAGGCACAATAAAGTTTTATTTAAACTACTATCTTTTATACACTTATAGCAATCGGCTTTAGTGTTTCTTCGATATATAATTCCTAGACTTGCTTTTCGTTATGTGAAGTCATGGTTGCAGTTTTTGCGTGTGCAAGTAATTGCAAGAGATGTGGGAGCTTTGAAATGTTGAACTCGTCTCAGTAATAGGGTCTTCAAACTATGTTGACATACAGGAAAGAAACTTATTTTCTTTGGTATAATTCCTAATCTTATGCTTGAGTCAAAAGTTTTCTCAGCAGATGATAGTTTGCAGAGTTGGTAAAACAATGAGTTACTGATAGGATTGGAAAATTCCTTAGCTTTTTCTACTAAATTGGATATAGGCATACAGCTGTCATTGGGACCCACATTCCTTTGCTGTTCTATCTTTAGCCTAGAAACATGATATATACAATGCCATTTCTTTACAAACTGACATCCAACTTCAGAATGAAGGCTAAATTAATGATTTGTGGATTTTTAAAATTGGGCATAAAGTTTTCCTTAAAATTTCGAATTTAATAGATGCTAATTTATAAGGTTCTGTTCAGGCATGTGTGACTTATATATATATGAATGATTATGTGTTGTTTTATGTTTGCATTATACAACTTAGACAGTGTCAATTATGGATGAGTGTTTTTCATGTAAGTATGATTTTGCTATTTTACTTTTCTCATAACCTCAAATAAATTAAGAGAGACATATTAATCTATTGGGAAAATTTTTAGTGAAGGGCTGTGTGCATAGGCTCATGTATGATTCTAAAATAGAAAGAAATGAATCTTGAAGTTAATTTTTATGATGTTTTATTGATTCTATATGTGTGTGAAAATATGGAAAAATTTCTCCAATTTGTAATCTGTGAACATCTATTGTAAGTGAGGAGAAGTAATTTGTGGTCATGAATCCTTCAATATTGGTTCTGCATCAGTGAGAAGAAGTAATTTTTAGTCATGGATCCTTCAGAATTGATTATACGTCAACTTTAATGTTGACTACTACAATAGCATATAGAATGATTTCTGCTTGATAAAAGCTTCTTTTTTTATTGGCATAAATGTAATCCTTTCACATAATTTGTCTGACCTATAGCCCATATCCTGTCAATTGCTCAGCAACATTGCTGCTTCAAACTTCCAGGAAATGACCTCTAGAAGTAGTCCGGGTGATAATATCTGTTTGTCTTATGTATTTTTCATTGTTGTACTTTTTTTGTCATGATGGGCATGATTTAAATTAATGTAGAATGTATTGCCTGCCCTTTGCATGTATGATATATATCTGTCCAGTTATACTTGTATCTGCTTAACGACAGGAACAGTTCATCCCTTTTTGATTTATTTTTTGTAGTTTGACTTATCTGACAGAGCAAGGTCATTTTCATTTACATCTGCTCTTTCTTCTTTCATCTGTTACAGGTCCTTGCTGCTAACTTTATTGCTCTGATATGGAATGTGATTCTTTCATATAAGGCTCATAAAGAAGTTCTTCCGAAATAGGTATTTCTTTGTTCTTGAGAATGAATACGAACTTGTATTGCTACTATTCCTAGTGGTTTTGAAATAAAAGGACATTCAAGAATTCACTTGCAATTTCTTTATATTCTACCATGAAAATTGTTATGACATTACTTATCCAAAAAAAAAAAAAGAAATTTTTTGTGAGATTGTTTAAGGTCTAATGGCTTAGTTGTTGTTGCGAGATTGTTTATCTACATGAATTTGGTTCTGTTTAAAAAAAATGGCATATCCTTATAGTCTTCTTTGGACTTAGAAATCTGCTTTAGTGAATTGAACTTATGTATATCAATTTCAAATTCACTTTTTCCAAGAGAAAATTATGTGTATTGGAAGTGTTTAATACTAACTACGAGGAGAGATATCAATGAACTTGCACTTTAACACACTTTCCTGCCCAATGTTATATCATTTTGTTTCATGCATTTATGCAGTGTTGCTTCCAGGTTGGATGACTCTATAGACAATCCAGAATCGTTGCACTAATGATTTCCTGAACTTCTTAAGCTTGCTAAGAAAATCACGATTGTAAAGACGTTTTTGAACGTATTACCATTATTTCTTTCTTCTTGTCTTAATATCTATGTTTAGATCACGTTATGTAAGTTTTGGTACAAGTTGATGTATGTGAAGATATGACATTTGTTCTCTTGCAAGTGAAATTTCTAATTTCTCATCTTTGTAATAACTTAGGCCTCAGCAATTGTTTCTGTATGTATAGGATATCCAAATACTCTCACTCTATCCTGCTTGATGAATTGCAATTGAATGTTTATCAGTTGTGAGCAAATGCTCCATACTTTTTGAGGAATTGCTTTTCAATTATCATGAAACTTGGATTGCTTATTTTTGAAACCTTAACAACAAGCCAGAGGCAAAAAACTTAGCTATATTATGAAGAACAGGGCAAAGAATGATCCAATTGGTAAAAAAACATTTCAGAAAAATCTGCAAATATTTCTCTGTCATTATTGGTACCCACAACCATTCTTTTCCTCGAGATATCTAAAGAGATGGTGCTACAATTGTGCAAGAACTCTTTTATCAAAGACTTCAATGCCTCTTCCTACAATTTCACACCTAACTAAACTCCCAATTGTATTCATAACCATCTTAACATCTTCCCATCTATTCCCATCAGCTAATTTCTTGTACAAATAGCTCTCAAATGTCATCTTTTGTACATATTCATTTCCACACAACTCCACCAATGCCTCTCTACCTGCATTGCTACCATAAAACACCCTTTGCAACAGATCCAAAAACCTGAAAGTTGTTATATACTTCTCATCCCACTTCTTCAAATACTCCCTCTTCAAATCATCTTCAGATATCATCCTTTCACCACCTTCTGATGCCTTAACGATCGCCTCCCCGCACATCCGGCCGCTCATTGCCGCAAAATAAATGCCCTCACCGGAGCATTTCGTAACGTATCCGGCTGCATCCCCCACTAGAGCCACTCGTCCCCTAACTCTGATCGGACGGGGATGTTCAGGGATTGGATGAGCTTCAACTTTAATTACTCTACCACCATGAATCTTCTGTTTAACTCTTTCTCTAATACCATGTTGAAACATTTTAATATCTTTCTTCGAGCATACTGTTCCTGTTCCCACTGCAACATGGTCGCATTTTGGGAAAACCCACGCATAAAAATCAGGCGACACATCGCTACCAACATACATTTCAGCTAAATTTTCATAGTAACTCATCTTATCGTCCGGCAATTTAATCCTTTCTTGAAAAGCAATAGCACAGGTGTAATCTCCTGCTTTAATAGACTTAGCCACCTTACTATTAGCTCCATCAGCACCGATGACAACATCAACAGCAAGAGATTTCTGCGAGTTATTCATGTTATAATGAATAACATAAGAAGAGCTTTTTGTTAAGGGAACCTCCACATTTGTGACAAGCCCTTGAATAAGGGTAGCACCACTAGACTCAGCACGTCGCCGGAGGAAGTCATCGAGCACTTCACGACGGAGCATGGAAATGAACTCTTGTGGTTTAAGGGTTTTGCCAAAGTCAACACTCAAGTTGGATGGAGATATTATCTTCATCTTTGTGACTTTGCGGTCGATGAGGTGAGTTGGGATGGAAAACTCGTCTAACATACAAAGTGGGATTGCTCCACCACATGGCTTGGCTGTGGAGGGGCTGCGTTCAAAGAGGAAGGTCTCTATGCCACCAGCAGCTAGTGCTTCAGCTGCAGAGGATCCAGCTGGACCACCGCCAACCACGGCAGCCCTCAGCTTGCTGGAGATGATGAGGGTGGTGGATTTAAGCTTGGGATTAAAGAAAGAAAGTTTTTTTGGAGTTTGAAGTTGGATAGTGAGGGAGTGGAGTGGGTGTAGGAGCTGAGTTGGGGCAGCCATTGTTGCTGGTTTTTTGAGATAGTGCACAAATGAGTGTGTAGGGTTTTTGGAGTAGTATATTAATAATGCTGCTACTAGTGAGAGTATTGCAGGAGATGGTGATGGGGTTTATAACTTAAAAATTGTGTTGCTTTTTTGTTTTTACTTTATAAGGCTCAGGCTCCATTGAGTCTATCTCATCTCATATATAAGATTTGAGTATGAATTTTATTTTAACGTATAACGTTTTAAAAATTAGTGTATAAAGTATAAAAAATTATTATATAAAATATTAAATATTAACGTATAAAGTATAAATAATTAAGGTATTAACTTATCAATCATAATTCATATATGACGTTTTATATATGAGATGAGATAATATCACCAGAATTTTTAATTACAAGGATGAGAATTTTTTTATAGGAATCTTGGACTCTTGTTTAAAGAGATTAGATTAGTGAATATAATATGCACTAGTTGTGTTTTCTTCTTTGGATTTAGGTAGATGGGGTTCATTCTTGTTTTCTTTTGTTTGATTGTATGAATCCAAGGAGAGGCTAAAGATTGAGATGGGGAATATTATATTGGTGAAAACTTGTTTACTTTTACTAAGGGTTTATTTGAGGAGGCAATTATTCGTTGAGGTTAAGAGATGAATACATTTTTCAAAGATATGGTATCCAATGCAACTGTCCAATTATATCTAAAACATTTCCGTATCATCCATGAATGAATGAGAAAATAAAAAAGGTCAAAAGCCCAACTATGCTAAAATTTGTTACCCATATCATCAATTTCATTTGATTTTTTAACCGAATATATATACCCATACGCATATGTGCATCGTCCAACAATAATGTGTGTATTTTTTTCCTTAAAAAAATTGACGGAATTAAATAAAAAGACTAATTTAGTGTAATTTTTTAAAGTGAGCGATAAAAAAAAGTTTTTCGTTAAAATGTGAAAGATATTTTTTGCAATTTTCACTTTGCAGAAAGTAGAGTGCAAAATTTGTTTTCCTTTTTTTTTTGACCTTGAATCTAGATATAAAAATGCAATGTCTATTTCGATGATGTATTTTTGTTATAATTTTTTTCCTTGTTTCTTTAAATAATGATGTATCACACTAGCATAAATTTTAGAAAATAATACATCAATTGTAAAAATCATATTTTTGTAACCCAATGTATTTGTGCATTTTATTTAACTAATATCGAAGTGCTAGCATAATAGCTAATTAGTGTGCTTAATACTTGATGGAAAACAATATTAATTACCATTGCTATAAAAAGGTCATTTGATTTTGTTTTGTTATAAGTATTTTTAAGAATGCTTTTGTCTTTGCTTTCTTTAATATCACTCCTTGCATAAATACATTAGTTCCAAAGATTATAAACTATAATAATCATAAATGTAAAACAACAACAATAATAAATTCAACAAAGTTAATTTAAGATTTCATCTTGTCCTAACATCATGAAAGAAAGGCAATTGATTCCTTAAATAAAAAAGTTTAGGGTATCTTGGTATGTATTGTTCAAAGAATGTAATTATTTTATAAGGTTTACTCCAATTAAAAAGTCAGGATTAACTTCTAGCATGATATAGTGCAAAGCAAAACCATAAAAGTGCCAACGAAAATAAACAAAACTCAATTGCTATTAAATTAAAATGTGACAGTTATAAGTAAGTAATGACATCAAAATGTCATTTAATCATGTTAATGAAGGAAAGAAAAGAACATAATAATTGGTATCTATTCTGCAAATGAGTAATGATTGGGGGAGTGAAAACCCAAAGTGACTGACGTGGCATGTATAAAAAGACAAACTAATTCATTATCCATTAGGGTTCATTCATCATTTAGTTAGGGTATTAGTTTGTCTTTTTATAACTACCACGTCAGTCACTTTGAGTTTTCACTCTAATTTTTCTCTCCCCCTATCATTGCTGTCTACAAATATACATAGATTATAATTACAAAATTTTGCTTTGAACAAATATATTCATTTGAGCTAAATGGGATTCATGACTTCATTCTTGTTTTCTTTTGTTTGGTTGTATGAATGATGAATCCAATGAGAGGCTAAAGGCATTGAGATGGGAAATATTATATTGGTGTACTTTTCATGGGTTTATTTGACTAAGCAATTGTTTGGAATTGCAAAACTTCAATCTCGAGGTTAAGAGATGAATACATTTTTCAAGTATTCAATTATATGAATTAATCACATTTATCAGCATGTTCAATTTAAACTCATTTTATCATTTCTATTAATTAAATATAATATATTTTTTCTTATGCTTTTTTTTCACTTGTTTTTGTTTTGTCTTCCTTTTTCTCTTTTAAATTGAGTTAATAACAACATGACTATGCTTCATTGCGCATCTAAAGTCTATCATGTACTTGTTCAAATCATTTTAATTTATTTTTCTCTTTTTTTTTCCTATTTATTAGAGCTATCTCTACTTTTTTTTCTAATGCATTTATTACTTATTCTATTTAATCTAGTTTATCCACACATCTATTTCAACAATCTCATTTTTACTATCCTTATATTTTTTTTCATAGTTAGAAGTACGTGTACATAAATTTTAAAGATAGGAATTGTCTCCTAAAAATCCAAGCATATTATTGCTTAAAAAACAGGTTCCGTTTGGATGAAGTATTTTTTATTTTTATTATGAAACTTTTTTTCTTGGAATTTGTTATGAGAAATGAATATTTTGGGAGTGTTTGGATTAATAATTTTGTTTTGTTGGAATTTGTATTAGAGATTATTTTATTAATAAAAGTTTGAAATATAAATTTGAATTAATATTTTATTAGTTTATTTTGATGGGAATTGTGTTAGGAAGGAGTTGTTTATTATTAAAATTTAAAATTCAAATTCAAATTCAATATTTTATTTATAAAAAATACTATAGCAAAAATAATTACTGTAACATTGTTTTTTGTTTTAAAAATTTTGGTAGAAATAATGAATAAAACAAACAACTCATTTTGTATTTGTGAAATTAATCACTAAAATTTGAACATCCAAACAATTGAATGGATTTTTATTTATTTATTTTTTATATTTTCAGTACAACTGCCAATTTATATGTTTTTTAATCAGTCGAGAATAAAAAGTAGAATGTTAAAAACATGTTTGTATAGTTTTTTTTTTCTGCAAATAAAAATATATGATTTTCTCATGAAAACTCAAAATAGTAACAATGAAAATTGAGATTTTTTAAAATTTTTTACTTTTTTATTTCTTTACAACAATCTACAAGTTTACATATTTTACATTACGTGATATTAGTGATATGCTTTTTCATTATTGGCTCAATAATAAATATGTAAACTGATGCCCTAGGGCTAAAGAATAGAATTTTTTTGAAAAAATATTAATAAATACAAGTGCTAATGATCAGTATTAAAAAGTAGTGAAAATTTCGCTATTTGATTTTAGTAACATTTTTTTTTGTTTTTCTTTTCCATTGACTAAAAAATTAGTGTTTTTTTTTTGTGTTGAAACTATTACAACATATATAATATGTGTTATCTAACTCTATTTATTTTATAAGTTATACTAAAAATTCACATTAAATTAGTCGTTTTATTTTGTCATCGTTGGACGATGTACATGTGTATTTTTTTGTTAAAAAATCAAATAAAATTAGATGAAAATATAAATTTGGTATAATGTTTTTTTTAATAAATTTGATATAATATTTTAAAATGAATAACGAAATTGCATTATTTTAAATGTGAGCGGTGAAAAATTCTTTTCCAATAAATGTGAAGGACGATTTTTGCAATTTTGTGTGCTTGTCGGTTTTGGATAGTGAAGGTGGGTCGGATACGGGCTGATTTAAAAATTTGTTTTTCAGTCGGGCCGGGCGAGTTTTTGCATAACCCATAACCCGCGTACTGTAAATTCCACTGAAGCTAAAAACCTTCAAAAATGGAGTCTTTTCTAGGGTTTAAGGAACCTCCACAAAGCGACGTCGTCTTCGACAAATCACTGAGTTTGAAATTGGTTCCATGGATCAACTGGGACGAGTGGGACTTCGTCAGAGTCTCGCTTTTCTCTTCTTCTCCGCAGTCCGTTGCTTCAGCACTCCAAAGAGTAATCAAACCAAAACAAATTCTTGATTTTTGTTTATACATTTTTCTGTTCAAATATTGCATTTGGAAATTTTCAGATAACGGCGTGGCGGAGCAGAGGATGCCTGCCTGTAGTGATCGAAGTTACTGCATCAATCATTGAAATTCAGCAGAAAGATCCTTTTTTTAGGTGACCCTTTATTCGGAATTGTAATGATTTTGTGCATAAGATTTCTTTTTTTTTTCTTTCTTTTTGTGATTTTTACGAATATTGTTATTGTAGGAATGGTTCAAGTGGGGAAGCTGTAGAATCTGAGGAAATGCTGGCAATGTTATATTGTATGGCAATAATGAGGTAATTTTTATTTATTTTGATTCTTGTTCTGCAGGTTGATCGAATTAGCTCATTATGCATCAGTTCATATTTTGTTTGTTTTGGTTAATAAAAATGTACAAGTATACTAGAGTCTTATTGTTGAATGTGAAAATGGACTCAAGAGTCAAGAATATGCTGGATTGCCTGTTTAGTCTTGAAACCCGAGGGGGGTTGGGGTGATCCTGGTTAATGTTGGGAAGAGCTTGGTGGAGGGAGTCTAATTGCTGCATAAGTTCAAAAGGGTTTAGACCATAATGTATTATAACATGGTATTTAATCCTTAACTCTTGTTCTTGTATCGGCTAATTTTGTTAGTGTATAAATGGTGAGAAAAAATTTCAAAGAAACAGAGAAGTCATTTATAAGAAAAAGTTAGCAGCAACAAGTTAAAATGGTGAAATAGGAACATATTGCATTGGGTTCTGTGGTTAGCCTTCACCTGAAAATATGGATGGCCAACTAAAATATATTTTTTTGGCAGTTTGATTTTCCATTTTCTATATTTTTCAAACTTTCTATTGACAGAATATTTTACAATTTCTGTGACAATCAATCTAGATATTACCAGTTCTTATTTTTGTCTGCTTCTTCTATAGATTATCTTCTAAGCCATCCAAGTTTTGTAAAATTTTTGTTCGTTTCTTCAATTTTTATTGTTATCCTTCCCGGCTGTCTAATATTAAACTATATTTATTGACGTGAGCCATGTACCTAGAACTTTTTAAGATTGTGTCCAACGAAGAATCTGGTTCATCTTTGCCTTATCTTGCATTTTTTTTATTCCAGAATAAACATAGCTGTGAACTTTTACATTTTGTTATCCAAGGCTTGTCAATGGAGTCATTGAGAAGACTCGCAAGAAGACTGAGGTTTCAATAGCAGAGGCTGCTAGTGCTATTGGTATTCCACGTGTGCTGATTGATATTCGTCATGGTAGGCAATTTTGGATTCTAGCTCTTCATTTTGATATGTCAATCATATATTTCTTCCAACTAATGTTTCAAAAAGCTTTTAGCTTTTTAATGCTGACTCTTTATGAGATTACAATATGATCTCGTAAGTAGAAGATGCACAATATCAGTTCCAGTGTCCTTGTCTTCATGTTATTTAAGCAAAGAAATTAATTTTTCCTGTTGCCTGCGACTTTCATGTTCCAAAGTGTTTTTGCATGTCCAATTGGTTTTCAATCTAAATTTGAAAGTATTTCATGTGGAATGGTTAGACTTAAAATTACTTGTATCCTGAGTTTGTCTGTCTTTACTTGCAGAGGGTTCTCACCGTGATCTCCCTTCTCTTCACCTTGTACGGCTTGCCTCTGTGAAGGTAGAGTTTGTGCATTACCTAATATCTCTATCTGCCAAAGTGCCTTTGTTGGAAATTGCTATAAATGAATATCTCTCTTCGATAGAGTAATATGCTATAGTGAAATTATTTAGAAATTGCAAATGAAAGGTATATGTTTAGGGCCATAGCTAAATTAAGTTGCTTTTATTCATTCGAGGTTCTTGGTCTAAAATCAAAGTCCATAGCTTTCTAAACATGATTTTAACATTTCAGGCAGTTGATTGGTTGAAAGAATATTATTGGGAACCTCAGAAGAACTCTATTCCAGATCAAAGGGATACAGCTACCAATCTTAGATCAGAAATTGAGCACAAGTTATATGAACTGGCATTTTGTTTGAGAGAAAAGAGGAGTTTTAGGTCAGAGACTTCTCTAGTCAAAGGAAAACGTGAGTGTTAATTTTCTTCCTTTATTATTTCAATTCTTAATACCTTTTTCATGTGCAATTTTATTTGTTTGAAGGCAAAATTTGAAATCTTTTCTAACTGTTAATTCATTTGTAGCTTCTTCATTAAGTCTTAACTCTTAGATGAGATTGGATATGTAAATCAAAGTGTCCCCTCACCACTGCCGCATTATGGATGGCTTTTTTAGAATTTCCACTCTATGGCCAAATTGATGGCACCAGAGCACTTTGTTATTCGTGGTCATCAAGCCCTCAACCTTGGAGTTTACCATCAAAAAAATTTCTCCTAGGCCTCCAACACTGGATATCATGTTTCTTACTAGTTACTGGTATAGAGAGGGAGAAAAAGATAGTTTTTGAGGCTAACTATTAGGATCTGATGTATCCAGAATGATAACTTATAATTAGGTTTTCATGAACATCTCTTGTTATGTTACTTTTTATTGATGATAGGATTCTGATGTTTCTTAATTGATACTGTTTCAGGAGTTAATCATTTAGAACGATTTTGTGGCCCTAATAAGTTTGTTTCTTTACTGACTATGAAGCATGGGTATTCTAAATGCTCAGGTAAGCAATTTAACTAAATATATATAAAAACATATGGTAAGCCATGTTGAAACATATTGACTTTGCGATACCTACTTTTGATGCGTGCTTGAAAAGAGTAACTGTTATCTCAGTTCTTTTTCAAGAACTTTGAGAAGTTATATTTTATTTGTATGACCTGTCAAACAGAGAGGTTCTGATATTCAAACAAGATGAAAGTTTGTTTAAGTTATAATATGATACTTCAGAAAGCAGGATAACAAGTTGGTTTTGGAAAGTTGGCAAGTGCATACATTGGTACTGCCTCTCTGATATACCAGTGAGCAACTTTTTCAAAAAAGTATCTCAATCATCAGTCAAATGAAAGCCATAATTTGCAATTAATTTTATTTATTTGGAAGGAATTTGTTGCTGTTCATCAAACCACATTTGTTAACATGTTATTGATGAGTAGTTTATTCTAGTCATGGTGCAACCAGAATTCCACTATCTTTTCTTTTTGTCCTCGAACTGTTTCTTCCCAAGTCAAACTAGGAGATAAATTGGTCCCAAGTTACATAACTGTGTTGGAAATCTTATGAGAGCTAGCAAAAATAAACTACCAGTGTAAAAGGTAAGGTTCTGTTTGTTCCAGTGCAGAATATGTTCCAAGAGACTGTGTGAATATCTACCAGGCAGTCTATTGTATTAATGGAAGCTATCAAACCAAATGGTTTGCCATGAAGTAGAGGATATGCATATAACTTTGTCTATGGTGAAACGCTTTAGGGCATTCTTTTTACTTAATCTGGATATCCAGGATTGTTGAATCTCGGAAGTCCTTGTTTTCTTCGATATTCTGATGAAAGTAACCAAATACATGGTTAACTTGCTTGCAGTATTGAAAGTGTGTTAAGTTTGTTTTTGGAGGATGAACTAACTACATGATTTAAACTTTTCAGCCATTATTCCCCTAATTCCGTCTCATGTCAATTAAGTGATAAACAAATTTCTGGGAACCCCGTTTTCATGTTTGGATTTGTGTACAATCAGGTTCTAAAAAACTGGTAAACAAGTTGTTGAAAAATGTTCTTCGGTTATATTCTTCTTCTTCTGGGGAAGTAGTAGATGTGCTATTGGAGCTCTTTCTGAAGGCATTGGATTCCTCAGACGCGGTAGAGCTTACGGGGAACCAAGAACACAGTCACACAGCTGAAAATATGCCAACAGTGTTTGTTTTATGGAAACCTGTTGTCATAAAACTGTCAAACAAGGAACCAGAACTGCCTTGGAGTCTTCTTAAGGCAGTGATTGAGAATGTAGAAACCGGAGGAGCCAGGAAATTTGAAACAGGTAATTCCTACTGGAGATACTGTATTTGTACTGATTTACTTATGTTGCTATTGATGTGCTACCTTATTGGGATGACGTTTTTCATTTCCTTTAGCTATTTTTATTAGGTCTCGTTTTGGTTGAAAAGAGGAACACCTTTAATTTCAAATAACTCTAATTATGAAGCCTTTCAGTTGGTTTGCAGGATGGTATTATGTGCTTAATCATGCTTGTTCTTTAGAAGGCTGGACCTTTTGAGACTCTTTTGAAAGCTGATCAGACTAATGCTATATTTTTAGTTATTGATTTTACATTGCAATGTATATCAACTTTACATCTAAATTTCATAATAATAACAACAACAACAACATTTAAGCCTTTATTGGCTATATGGATCATATTTTGCCATCGTGTTCGGTCTACATCTGTATTTCATAATTGCCACTTCATACATTTTATGTCATCCTGCAAAGTTAATGCATATACTTATTCTGTAAATCTGGAATGTGATGATGGTCTATTTGCGTTTGATGATAAATCTTTTGCTGATCCTCATCAGATGAGCATCTTTTGTCGGACCCTGTGGCTGAGTCTCGCCAAATTGAACAACTTGCTACCCTGTTTGAGTGGCTTGTCAGGAATCTCTTAAAATCTGCTCGTCTCAGTGATCCTGCAACTGAAACTGAAGAGTTCTCAATAGAGAGAAGTTACCCTAAGGCTACTAAATTCGAGATTCTTCATAAATGCCTTGTGGCCACCTCTCATGGCAACCACCGGTTGATGACTTCTGCTCTTTCTCTTGCACGAATGATGATGGGCAATAAATCTTTGATATCCAAACTTGAGAAGCTCTTACCATTGAGCATACCGGATCAGGATGTTGGTGAAGCATTCCCTTCAGAGGTTAGTATATCAGAACGCTTACTTTCTCATGAACAAGAAGTTATTAACGAAGCTGCCAAAAGGCTCGAGTTGATCAAACATCATCGCAAGAAGAATGAGAATGTCGAGCCAAAACTTAATCATGAGAAAAAGATGAGATGGGGTATAGTTAAATCATGGAATCCATGCCCAATTGGTATGCTACCACATACTCTTAGTTCTTCTGGCCGTCTTCCAATCCTTGACTGTAGTTTTGATAGTCCAGAAACTCCAAAATTAGCAAGTAGCGAAGATCAGCCAGAATTAAATCAATCTTCTCGCAAGAGAGAATCCGAGTCTGATGCTGATCATTTAGATAAACCGAATTTGAAAAAATTAAGGGAGACTGTAGAGGGTTGTGAAAATGACGACCAGGAAAATTCTACCCCTGAAGATTTTAGGGGACATTTGATGATAGGTGGAGTTTGGAAGAAAGTTAGTGAGGCAGAAGTATCAGCCATTGCATCAGCTATAAGAATTCTAGTTTAGCCAACCTCCAAATTAGTGGTCTTTGTCCTAAAGCCTAAAGGGGCAAGTAATTTTGATGCATATTGCCATACTGTAGAGTTATTTATGGAGTGCAGACTGCACATTCAACTTCCAAAAGACAGTTATGTGGTTTGCTCTGTATCCCTTTTTGTTGATTCAACTATCTTATGTTTGTTTAATCAAATTTTGTTGTATTTTCAACAAATGTGGAACTTTTTTCTTTTAATTTTCTATATCATTGTAGAGTTCTAAGCATTGATTCTATACAATGGTCATTATTGTCTGAATTTGGATTATTTTATTTGAAAAAACACAATTTATTTAACTCAATTCATTTGAGTTTTGCTATGAAATTTTCATAATACATTTTTTATTGACTTTGATTTTGGAAATAAGTTCAAGACCTTAATGTGAGTAATTTGAAGCATGTTTTGTGGGATTGAGTGTGAATTTTGCAAATTCTATAATGCAGATTGATATCAAAGCATCATTTTTTTCACAGATTAATCTTGTCAGTATTGTAATAACGGTTGGGGTTAAAAAATTAATCTTGTCAGTATTGTAAAAATTATTGTGATTTTCGTAATTAAAATTAATCTTGTAAAAACTATTGTGGTTGTTATGATTAAAATTAATCTTGTGAAAACCATTATGGTTGTTATGATTAAAATTAATCTTATCAGTATTATAAAAATATTAATATTATCAGTATTATAAAAATAATTGGGAGTGGTAATATTTTAGAGTCATGTTTAAAAAATAAGAGAAAATTGGGAGTAGTAGTATTTTAAAATAACATTTCAAAAATTTTAAAAAAATTGGGCGTTAATACTGGATTAATATTGAAATGGAATAGGAATTGATCAAAAATATATTTTCATGTAAATTAATAAGAATTACGAAAATATTAAGTCATATTTTTTTTAATAATAAATCTCAATTTTTCGAGTTTGACTATATTTCATTGTACTCTGTATTTAAACTCCCATATAATCTTAATAAAATTACTATTTATAGTAAATAAATAAAAATTCTTTAATAAAATGATTCCCTTTAGCTGCAAGATATTGTGGGAATGATTCCTTTCTCTCAAGTCCATCCCAACATTTAAAAAAAAAAGTTGAAAATCAAACTTTTTGACCAGTCAGTGCAGTTCCCAGTTCAAATCAGGATGATTTTATTACCAAATAAAAAATATATAAAATAAATAAATAAAATAAGAAGAATAAGAATAAGAAGTCAACTGGAATGGGTAGGGAATGGATAGGGTGTAGAGGATATTTTAAGTTGGCAATAATATAAAGAAGAAGAATTTGTACACTTTTCACTTGAATTGAGAAGCCAAAAATTGCTTAAATCCCAAATCAAAGTTTAACATTCATCCCATTTTCTATGCTATTATTATTGCTTCAAAAAACTGCATTTAGTGGAAGAAATCCTGCAGGGGCGACCTGAGAACACATTGAAACACAAAAGAAACACTATAAAAGATTGCTACAAGAAAATAGCAAATTCTTTAATTTGTGCCAAATGTGTTCTCATGTTGCCCCTGTTGGATACTTCCACTTTTTGGCTCATCTTTTCATCTTCAAACTTTACTATTTTGATAGCAAAATAATGGTAATGAACATGAACCCTTTATTGTAGGAGGGATGATTGAAATGTTTATGTACACTAATATGATTGAGAATGATGAAAAGATGCATGATTTTGATGGTTATATATAGGAGTAAATCAGCAAAATTTGTGTACTGCATTTTGAGTACTTTGATAAGAGCTCAAATTTTGTGTTGGTTGGGACTTGTTGTTAGTACAACTATAATATGTACTCCTTGTTGTGATGATGAATTGGATTGTACTACAATGATGTCAACATTTCTTGAGATTTGTCAATTTGTTGTACTTCAAACTTCAAAGAGTGTCATCATTGGCTTTCAAGTTTGGAATGAGTACAATGGGAATACTATTCCACAATAGCAGAAACCATACTTTTTTACTCCAATCAAGATTTTTGGGGTGCAACAATGAAGTCATATCTAAGTTTTAAACACTCACTATCAAACGCCAAAATTTAAAATCCCTATACAAATAGTACTTTTGTACTATACAATATACATTCCTTCAATGGTCTTGGGGTTTTTTTTTTTTTTTGCTCAAAATGGTCTTTGTTTCATTCCCACCAACAAACTGATCTCTAATATATATATATTCCTTCAATGGTCTTAAGGGTTTTTTTCTTTTTTTTTGGCTCAAAATGGTCTTGGTTTCATTCCCACCAACAAACTAATCTCTAATATATATATATACACACACACACATTAAAATGAGAAGAAAAGTTAGAGTTAACTTTTAACATTTTTTTCCAAAATTATTATTCAAAACTTTTAAACAACTTGTATCCATGTTCCCACATTAGTTCAAACCAGGGAAAAATTGTATTAGTATCAAAGTGTAATTCAAATTAATTAACTTCGTTTAGTGGAATAAAAGTATAGTTGTTGATGTCGTTTTTTTTTAATCATTATTAGTCACAAAAGAAAATTTCATCATAAATTTGTCCAACTCAATAAGCAATTTCATAGAGAATCTTTCAAATTTGATGTAAAAGGAATATGTTGTTTTTACAATAAAAATAATATGTTACATTTGTTGTTTAGGTGAATGTAATTATTCACTCTAATAATTTCTTCAAAATTTTTGTCACTGTAATTAATTCAAAATCATTTGTCATAAGTATAGTGGGCCATTCTTTATTTTTCAAATGTGATTATGATAGAATATATAAAAGGTATAAATGAAATTTTTGACTAATCCAATCTAACAAACAAATTGAGACAAAAAAAAGAAAAAAAAGAAAAACTATCACAATATCAATGGAATAGTGGGCGTACTTGTTTTTGTTAAAACATTAGGGTCCATTCCATCAAAAACACAAACTTATGGGCCCATTTTCTTACAATGTTAAAACTTGGGACATAAATTGTAATTCATCCTGAAACCAATGCAAAACCTTTGAAATAACCAAAAACATAACTGAGCCCTAATTTCCCCAAATCCCTAATCCTTCCGCCGTTCCTCAACCTCCGGTCACCGGCAACCGCCTCTCCATCTCTCCTTCGGTAATTACAGGTACATTTCTTTCTCTCTCACACAGACACACACTCAGCTACATAAAAGGACGCCTTTTAAGCTCTATATAGAGACTGCTGCAATGGTTTTATGCATACATTCATTTCATTAACCAACGAATTTCTGCTTCTTGCGTTTGAATTTTTTCGAAAGTTCCAATCTTTGTAGCAAATTTATATTCTTTGGTCATCCTTGTTCATATTTATGCAGGAATGGGAGGACTTTCAGCAGGGGAAAAGCATTTTATAAAGGGAGGCATTGCACAAGACCTCCGTACTGATGGCCGGAAACGCTTAACTTACCGGCCCATTTACGTCAATACTGGTGTCATTCCTCAGGTTGGATGTCTTGCATTTTTTCATAAATTTTTAGAATTCTTTTAGTTAAAATTTGGAGTGTAATTTTGGTTTTGTTGTAATAGGCGAATGGTTCAGCTAGAGTTAAGATGGGTGCCACTGACGTTATTGCGAGTGTAAAGGTATATCCCTTAAGGGTTTTAAATACGTCTCTGTTAGAGAGAGAGAGAGTGTGTGTGTGTGTGTGCATTTTCTTTTGGGTTGTTTGGGATTGTGCGTTTTGGTGTGTGTGTGTGCGCGCCCGCATTTTGTTTTGGGTTGTTTGGATGGTGGGTTTTGGTGATGATGTTGGATGTTATTGGGGAAGTTTTACATTATGTGACTTGTGAATTTGTATTTATAGGCTGAACTGGGTAAACCAAGTGCATCTTATCCTGAGAAAGGGAAGGTTTTTATCAATGTGGATTGCAGTCCCACAGCCGAGCCAGCTTTTGAGGTCATATTACTAAATTTAATTGTGTATAGTTAATTTTTATTTATTTTGTATGCATGGCTGCACATGTGATGTAACCAACAAAATAACTGGGCTTGGCAGCATAGACATCTTGTTTAAGCAATTGCAATGTTCTTTTTTTGCCCTTTCTGTATGCATTTAACACTTCTTAGATTTTTTTGTTTACCGTGGGATGAATCCTAATGCTGGTTGTGTTGCTTTCAATCTTTGAGTTTTCTTTCCTTAAACTGCATTGCAAAATTTTTTACTTTGAGCTTTCTACAGGAATTTAGTATTTCTTAGCATTTTCTTTTTACTATATTAATCTTTAGGTTTATAGTGTTTTTAAAAACTGTAATTTTCTTTCTTTAGACTGCCTTTCCCTTTCCAGATTTGAAGCTACAACTGCCTTTTATCTCTAAAATTTGAGGTTTTGTTCTTTTAGTGTTTTCTGATGAATTTGTTTAACAAGTGTTGATTTTTAGGAATTTCATGATAGATATGGTGAAAATATGTTTCAAGAGAATGATGTCAATCTTATTCTTTTGGTATCTGGAGAGGAAGAAAACAAGGGGAGGGGGTGCGAGGGGTGGTTGGGTTGCTGTTGGAGCCTTTTTATTCTCAAAGTATTAAATGCACCTTGTATATATGTAATTGGTGATATTAGAAGTCCAAAGGGGACTCTTACAGGATTGGTTCATAAATAAGCTGTGGTATCTATTGCTTCATAACTCTTCAGGGATCATTTATTAACTTATCAAACCTTTGTACTAAACTATTTACCTTAAACATACTTAATCCATGCATATCCTGTTATTTCCTCTTGTAGTTGGTGGTGTATCTCTCAGATTGTGACTATTGATATAGGATTTATGGCTGCACAAACTGTTGAGAAGAGTTCTAGATCTGATCTGAGTTCACTATATCTCCCAGATTGTAAACTTTCATATATATTCTGGTTGCATAAAATATGGATCATATAGTGTTTTGTCTCTTTGAAGTTAAATTGGTAAAGTAATGTTGATTGTATGTGTAAAAGAATAGGTAATCTTTATTATTAGGTTCATACCAAAGCTCTGGACTAAATGCACTGCCCCCATTTTACAGAAGTTTTTCCCCTTACCTGTGAGCAAATACTATAGATATATTAATTTAGATTTCTTAAATAGCCAGCGATGTTTCTCTTTTGACAATGAGCAGATCCAATCTAATTTAATTGAACAAGCAGCAGTAGATTATGAGTCTATGACTAAGGATCTGTGACTGTTATTTTGTTCTTCTTCGATTTGGAATTTTTGCTGCTCCCTTTACCATCTTCTTTCGTGTAGGGTAGAGGAGGGGAGGAGTTGTCCTCAGAACTCTCTGTGGCTCTCCAACGCTGTCTCTTGGGTGGTAAAAGTGGGGCAGGTACATATCCGAAGAAGCAAGATGAGTCCCACAGTTCAATAGTATGCTCTCCATCAAGAGCTGCAAATGCTAAACTAAACATTACTGATTTTTGGCAGTGTCTTTGTGTATTGATAACCTTAATGCGGTTGAAACTTTTTGGCAGGGGCTGGAATCGATCTATCATCTCTTTCAATTGTTGGGGGAAAAATCTGTTGGGATCTCTACATTGAAGGTCTTGTAGTTAGTTCTGATGGCAATCTTTTAGATGCCTTGGGTGCTGCCATCAAGGTATGTTTGTTCTTTCTCTCTTGTTAACTTTTGGCCAAAACTCCAACTGCCAGTTCTTTCTTGGGGTTATGTGGCATGGATGAAAAGATTTGTTAGTTCAAGTTTAGTTTTTTATAAATTTGGAATTACCTAAGGTTTAGTAGCACGGAAAGAAGCTGGATCAGAGATGCTTGAATTTCAATATTAAATGAATTCAAACCTGTTAGATTAACTTCTGTCTTTCATGAAGTTTGATATTGTTTACAATTATTTGATCTTAAAGGCTGCCCTGAGCAATACAGCTCTTCCAAAAGTTCAAGTTGCTTCAGTTGCATCTGATGAGCAACCAGAAGTTGACCTAAGTGATGAAGAATTTTTACAATTTGACACCAGTGGAGTACCTGCGATAGTTACTTTAACAAAGGTACAAAACTGTAACTTTAAGTACCGTTAATCATATTGTAGATTTGTATGCACCGTAAATATCTTTTATGGCTAATTTACAGGTTGGTAGGCACTATATCGTGGATGCAACTTCAGAAGAAGAATCTCAGATGAGCTCAGCTGTCTCTGTTTCCGTGAATCGGCAAGGGCGCATATGTGGACTGACAAAACGAGGGGGTGCAGGTCTAGATCCAAGTGTTATACTTGACATGATCTCTGTTGCTAAGCATGTGAGTGAGCAGTTAATAAATAAGTTGGATTCTGAGATAGCTGCAGCAGAAGCTTATGAAGAAGACGACTCATGAGATAGTCTTTCAACTCTTCACAGTTGTAGTAATTTTAGTTGGTTTTTGGCTATATTGTTTGTTAAAAATTGTAATTTTGTAAAAGATGTGCGAAGCAATGTCCCAAATAGCAGACAAGGTTATGAGTTACCTACAGCGGGAGCATGAAAAATGAGTTACCAGTGTAAGTTTATCCACGTTATGAGCTTGGGATACATGTGAAAATTGTAACCTGCAAATGAATCATAAAGGTATAATCTTTCTATGGCAATAGCTCTTACTATTAGTGGTACTTTCTTTCTGGGATTTTATAGTAGTATTTTTTTTCTTTTTCTGGTGCTATAGTTCTGAATGTATTCTTTGCTGACAGTTTTCAGAATATTAGTGAGCTCTTTATATCTTAATAAAACTTCTTGTTTTATGATTTTATTTTTCTCATTCTACAGTAAAATTTTTGTGTTCAACTCTTTGCTTTCACCACACATCTTAAAGGTTCTATCAATTGATATCAAAACTATCAATGTGCAATTCTGACAGCTAGACTAAAGAATTGATGACTTTAGTTGGGAATTATAGTGATGGGATCCTCTCTTAAAAATCAGTGTCTTATTCTGTTCAATAATTAAAACGATGTCGTTTTATTGGAAACACGTTCTAAACATTGCGCATAGTAAGACAGAATAATTTAAGACAATAATTTTAGTCAAAGAATCCAATCTCCAAATTACGTTCTAGAAAACAACTAGTATGCTTATCGTGGTTAACTAATTTGCTAGCTTGCTTACTGATATTTATAAATCGGCACAACATCCTGATCTCAGAATGTTTGGTTGACGGAATTTAGAAAAATTGACAACACATGCTGATACTCTTGGTACCTTGGTAAAGACTGACAAAATGGTTATTTCAAAGAGCCAAAGTGTTGTTCCTGATACATTAATACAAATATGGAGTTGTGAAAAGTTCAAAACGCGTATGCAAGAATCTTCTTCTGCTGAGGCCTTAATGTGGGCTTGCATTACTATGGTATTATGTAGAAAAAATCCCATTTGTTGAAGTTGTATAACTGCCCCAAAAGAAGTCATCTTACAAGAACTTCAAAACAATATACTACAAGAACGATTTCGAATCCGGACAAGAAAGTTATGCACGTTTCAAATTAACGATACAAATCCACCCTTTTCCCCTTGGCTCGAACCTGCAAAGTCTATAAGTCATCTTCAGCCGATTCCACATCACCTGTACCATGAATAAGGATCTTCAAGTCTTCATTTCCCATGTCTACTTGTTCTTCCTTAATTTGCATTACTATACTTGCAAGAGAGTGGTGGCATCTGTACACTTCAATGATTTTAAGATCTGGAATATCCCCCAAAGTAGAAGGTACCTCCTCCAAATTCCAACAGTTTCTGAACACTAATTTCTCAAGGCATGAAAGGAAATCATCACAAGAAGTTGTCCACCTAACAATCTCTGAAACTTCCAATTTCAAGAATTTGAGCTTAGGGAATGACTCTTCTTCAATGTCCCATATTTCCCCTTGAAAGGCTGACAGCAACTTGAGAACCTCAAGATTTGGTAGTTTTCCAATAACAGAAATCTCAGTCCATGGCAACAAAAACTGTGAAAGAGTGAGTTTTTTGAGATTTTGAGGGAAAACAAACTGAAAATCATTCAGTGTATCATAATTGGAGATCACCCTAATTGATTCTAATCGATTTAGAAAGTCTAGTGCTAGAATTCCATTGCAATCCCATGATTCTGAAAATCTGCATTTTAGTCTGCGGATGTTGGGAAACATTTTCATTATCTTTTCCATTTCTGGCCCAATATGAACAGATGCAGTAGAAAGGGTGTCTAGATTGTACAAACCAGAGTTCTCAAGATTGTGATCATTTGGCAAACTGAAAACAGCTCTCTTGTTTATATGCAAATGCCTGAGTTTCTTCATATCCCAAATAGTGTCTGGCAATAGAATGTCAGGACTAAATCCTTCAAGGAGAAAAGTTTCTAAATTCCAAAGTTTGGATATTGATGATGGGATAAAATACATGTCACCAAAAACAGCTAAATACCTCAACTGAACAAGCAGTTCTATCTCACTCGGAAAAAATTCACCAAGATTAACTTTCCCCAAGTTCAACACTTTAAGAAGTTTGGAGAACTGAAAAATGAATGAGACATTGGAAGGATCTCTAGCATGCCAGTTTTTATCTGTGTTAAAGAATGATAGTGTGTGTATGTGAGGGCTAAATAACCTGGACTTTCTCAAATGCTCTGGTTCAGAGTAAATGCATAATCGCCGAAGGCCCTGTGGCTCGTAAAACATAGAAAGATCATCAGGCTCTTGCAACATCTGCACAAAATTTTCTTCCTTGGCTTTTGCATTGCAAAATTCATGTAACAAGTCATGAATGTGGCAAGCTTTGATCCCACCTCTGGAGCTTTGTTTGGCAACCATAACTAAGCTTCTACCTAATAGATCATTCATGCAATCTTCTGCTACATCCTCCAAGCTCTTGAAGTGAGATTTTGGCACAAGTCCTTCTGCAATCCACAACCACATTAACTTGCAAATTGGAACTTCTTGGTCTTCTGGGAATACTCCAAAGTAAAGGAGGCATGGCTTCAAATAATCTGGCAAGTGATTGTAACTCAACTCTATGGTTGACATGCACTGTTCTGTGGCACTAAGCATATCTGAACTTAGACTTCCCAACACCTCTGCCCAAAGATGTTGCTCCATAGTTGCAAGAATTCCAGCTACAACGACAATTGACAAGGGTAGTCCTTTACAAATCTTCGCAATTTGCATCCCAAGTTCACATAGATTTGGAGGGCAATCTTCTTCATGGAATAACTTCTTCTTTAGTAATTCCCAACTCTCATCATCAGTCAGTGGGCGTAGAAAGTGAGCATCGCGATTAGGATTAGCATGCAATGCCACATTGTGAAGACGACTCGTTAATAGAATTCTACTGCCATTGGAATCATTTGGGAATACTCTCCCAAAATCATTCCATACTGCTACATCCCACACATCATCCAAAATGATGAGATACCTTTTTCTTTTCAAACATTTGTAAAGCTCTTCAAATAAATCATCTTCATTCATCATCGAAAATCGGTCAGGTAGCATATCAAAAATTTCCTCCAAAATATGAAGCAATAAGTTCTGCTTGTGATATTGTTGAGATACACAAGACCATACACGAATATGAAAGTGGAACAGCACCGAAGGATCATTGTAAACTTTCTTAGCTAAAGTTGTCTTACCGAGTCCAGGCATGCCAATAATGGAGACAATGTCTAATTCTGACGTTCCTCTTGTAAGTAGATCAATGATTGTCTCCTCCTCATCATCAAGACCTACCACAACTTCATTGATGATTGGGATACTAACTTGAGATTGCATATAACTGGAAGCCTTGGTAGATTTCTCTTCTCCAAAGTCATACTTCTCATTGCCATGAATCTCTAAGGCCTTAGACTTCAAAATTTTGATCTCTTCTGTGATAGTATTAAGTAACATAGGAAAACAACTAAGATGATTTGTTACCACTAAGGAGTCAATGACAAACTCTACCTTGTAAACCACATCCATAACGCGACTCCAAAGAACTTGGACCTCCTCATGCTCACGGCGCAGCTCTGCAATGTCCTCCATGAAAGATCTTATGAATATAAGATCTTCTTGAACTATTTTAATTTGATCTTTCTCAAAAACAATTGGAGCAGCCTCATTACTCAGCAGTTCATCCAGATTTTCTAGGAGCAAATTGATAAATCCTAGATCATTGGTCCTAGGAAAGTTAGATCTTGTTGCAAGTGGATCTTTTTCTGCAACTTCTAGCTTAATAACTCTAATCTTTTTCATCAAATCTGATAAAGCAAGATTGATGTCCTTGGCCAAGCCTTCTTCCTTTTCGTTTGCAAAAAGTGAGCAACTTATGATTCCTGCCTCGCTGACCACATCTCCAATAAGGTTTCTCGTTTGTTCATGGAGCTCATCAAACATCGTATGCTGTTCTCTCAGAATGTTTCTCAAGAAACTGAGCCCCTCATAAATTAGTGGCAAACGATCTTTCACAGAATCCATAAACTTTGGACTAGTATTTAGTATCTCCCAAAAATTACCTCGGACAGAATCAATGAAATCCCTCAAAATATGCTTATCAATCTTTAAACTTACACACTTGGATGATCCTGATAATTTTGAAACTCTCAGGACTTGTATGTAAGTCTCACAAATTTGTGATTCAACAGGTTTAATCTTTTGCAACAGTTCTGATATCTTAGTATTCATTCCATCAACTCCGACATAGGCATTTGCATAATAGAGGTGTGCTGCATTGCTAGCCACAACTTGAGTATGACAAATCAGATCTTCCAGTTGTTTATCTTCAACGCCTAGCATAGCAGCATAGCAAATGATATTTTTCATGAATGTCAACTTCTCTTCAAGCTCTTCTGCTTCTTTTTTCATATCCCAAGGATTGAAATCCCTTATGTTTTGAAGAAGGGAGTCCAAGAATTCCATTAGTTCATCTCTCTTAGGAGCATTGAATTTTGATGAGCGGTCCAACAAAGCCGCATACAATCCATTGATGTCTTCTGCAAAGGACTCTATCGTTTCATGAAATTTAGAGAACTCCAAATTGAACTGTCCATCTGGGATTCTTCCATCATCTAATCCAAGATGGAGAGACTTCATGACCTGTACATTTTGGTCAACAACATCTTCAATCCGAAGCAGAAAAGATCCCAGACTCACTTCCTCATTATCATCAGATTTCCTGTAGCGGACATCATTGTTGCTACATTTTCTGGCACACCTAAGAAAAGTTCTTAGAAATCTTAAGTCCGATTTCAGAATAAAAAACGCTGAAGACTTGAAACCCATTTTGTCTTCCATCCATTGTAGAAAATCTAAGGCAGAATCGGTGCTGCAAGTAGAAGCCATCTTCCTAATCTTTCCTTCAACTAGTTCACGTAGTGCAGACTCTTCCAATGACTTTTCTCTACCTCTCTTTTTTCCAAGCGAAAAGACAACTGAGAAAATATCTGCAGATTTTGCTAAATTAGTGGATGAGTTTTCCTTATCAGTACACTCTAGAAGAAAATGTATTAATCTGTGTACGTATAATCACTCTTATACACGAAGTGATACATGAAAGTGATTCGTTACGAGCACTCAAAAATTTTGTTAAAGCGACTTTTTTTCGCAAAGAATATATAAAGGTAAAAGATGTCCATGCATTCTTCCCAGAAAAAAAATTATGTCCATACATTTGTTACATCTCTATGTTGAAGATAAATGTATAGGAATTATTCAATTTTACTTTTGTTATCTTGGAAGAATCTTTGAAGAAAATGACACAATGAATATATGGACATTAACTCAGACGTGGAAATGCCAAATTTTCATGCGTTCAAAGTTCTCTTTAATTGCACTCTTGAGGAAATTGGAAGAATCACTCATTGAGATATTAAAAGATACAATGAGATTTGAGATATAATAAGACTGTCAATTGTTCAGTACAAATTGCTTAATTACAACCATAGGGAATTCTTATATTGTTCAGTACAAATCAACCAGTAGTATTTGTTAGGCATTGCATAAATCAAACAAGAAAAAAAAATTTGTTAGGCATTGCATAAATCAAACAAGAAAAAAATTAATGTGCAGATGTATAAGCCTATGATTGCCTACAATGCATGCCTTAGTTTTTTTGTAGCATTTTTAGATTTATGTGAAAAAAGGGTCTGGAAATTTTTTGCTTTTGTTGGTTATATATCTTTGTGGGTGGTGCAGATACGTATTGTTACCATTTCAATTGATATTTTGATTTGTAAAAAGAGTCATATTAGAGATAAATAAAAAGACAACAATCTTTAGAGAAATACAAATTTAGAAAATTTAAAAACTATATTGAATAATATCAAAGTTTTATAATGAAAATAAATCCATAATACAAATGAGACAAGATCTTCTATTCAATATTATCCCGTTTTATGCTGTCTAATGTTCAAAAGTTCCACTAAAATTAGGGACTAAAAGCATAAATATCACTAAAATCACTTTATAATTATTAGACTGTAATCAAAAGATAAGTGAACAAACCCTATTATGTAGTTTTAATTTAAGACAAGATAAGACAGTATAATATTGTGTAGAAGATCCCATCTAAATACAAATGTTCATTAAACAGAAAGTAATTCGAAAAGAATTGGAAGGTTAAATAGACTCATAAGTGGTCTAAACAAATAAATTTTTCCGAAAAGTAGCCCATATCAAAACTCAAGAGTCTTCAAAATTTTGTTGAAAATTTTGAAACGGTACTGTATCATAAAACTAATTTTAAATTTGGACGAAAAATGTGTGCCAGTTTTAAGTTAATAGTTTGTTTTAATCTTTTCCTTTTTTTTTTTTTTTTTTTTTTGGATTCATATGCATAATCTAATTTGCATCGCAACTCGTTCCACATTAAATTCGATTGTCGATGTTTCTTTGTCTACAAACAAAATCTTAATTATCTCTGTGAACATAAATCATTTTTCTTCCTTCATTATATTATGTGTCCAGGTGAGTTACGTACCTTCTTCTACTTCACAGCACAGCCAAGCACACAGATTTCTGATGGCTCATTAAGATGGGATGAAGTTCTTAATAATGTTAACTGTGGTAAGAGGGACAAAGTCAAGAGAGCTCGTCACTTAGCTCAATTATTTCTCAAGTTTAAAGAACAATAATTGCTACTATTAAAAAAAAAAGAATAAGAAGATACTATTAAAGCAAAAAGTCAATAAACATCATTAAACTTTTATTAGGGTTTTAGTCATTAACTATTGTTTCGTTAAAAGGTCAATTCTCACTTCTAAATCACCAAGTTTTTGGTCATTCAATCTAATTTGTGTGTAAAAACTGTAATGAAATATCACTTGTCACGCATAAATTAACAAGTATTCGACCGTCTAATTTAAATGTTAGAGCTGTAACGGATATCAAACATGTGACTAGGGTTTTAATTTTAATTTTTTTTTATAAATACACATTCTCACATGTATCCCTTATAACTAGAGATTTAACTGAAGTACAAAAAATGACAAATAATAATGTTTCTCTTTTTCTTTTACCAAAAAAATAATTGAATAATCAAAACCTAAATTAAGCAAAAGTTTATTGACTTTTCAAACTTTTTATCTCCCTTAATATATATGCTTTAAGTACGGATTTGAAGGCTAAAACCTATCCTGTTGCTCACTATTATCGCTTGGAAAATGATAGTTTTTCTTAACAAGATTCCTTCAACTTGATATTCTTTTCCTTTGAAATTGTCCAAAAGTTGACATAGAAATCACAACTCACGTTACATTGTTTCTTGAATTTGTGTATAACGTGCAAAGAAAGAGACTGAAATGGTGGAAACCCACAAATTAATCTGATTTGATTCCTGCATTTTCTGGTTTTAAAAGAAAGACTCAAGTTGACAATCAAATTTATTAAGGACTACAATTTCTGAATTTTATTACTCTTGTTTTTTTTATCCTTGACAGAAAGACACTTATAATTATATGGTTGACTTAAAAAGAGGGTTGACTAATATAAAATTTTGGATTGGTTCTTTTTAAGGTTGACTAATTAATTTATTAGTGATAGAAAACTAGGGGGCAATTTGATTCCTTCCTCTAGGACTAATTAATCAAATTAATTTTTTTAACAAAGATAAAATAATGTTTGTGCAGAGGTTAGGAAATTAATGGAGATTTAGAAATGTAGTGCCTGTGCCTTTGGTTTTTCTTTCAAGCAAAATATGTCCATGCATTATTTTCTTCAAAAAGAAGCAAAGAAATATATCTATACATTTTTGGTTAATTGAGTGTTGGAGGGTGGAAATTGACTATTGATGGCCAAATTGTCAAAACATGTTAATTAAACATGTCGGTACATTTACAGTGTGATTAACTATTCCCTTGATGAGTTACTATTTTTCTTTGGATTAATTACATTTACTATTTTTAAGTTTGTTCAAATTATGATTAAATCTTGTAATTTCACGAAATTTCCGTCAAATCTCTGAACATTTTAAAAGTTTAATACATATACTTTTATAAAGATTGACTAATTAATTAGATTTTTTGAATTTTGTTGTGAGATTGTTAAAATCTTCATCAAATTCTTTTAAAAAAATTGGGTTAACTACATTTACCTTTCTGTAGTAAAATTATATTACCAAAGGAATTCTGATGCTTAAAATATCATGGTCACCTTTTTTATTGGATTGAAATACCGTTAACTAAACGGGTATACTCATGTACGATCGTCGCATATATGAGACTTGCGTATTAAATTCAAACACCAGCGTATAAAAATAATCAACGTATCAAATTTCACTTTGGCGTATAAAGTATAAAAAATTAACATATAAAGTATAAAAACTTAGCGTATAAAGTATAAAAAATTAGCGTATTGTTCTATCAATTTTAACTTTAGCGGATAAAGTATAAAAAATTAGCGTATAAAGTTTAAAAAATTAGCGTATAAAGTATAAAAAAGTAGTTTATTAGCATATATATAACGTATCAAAGGTTACCGTATAACGTATAAAAAATTAGTATATTAGCGTATAACGTATCAAAAATTAAGGTATAATATATCAAAAATTCGCGTACAACGTATAAAAAATTACCATATCAATTATACCACATTAACGTAAAAAAAAAATATTCGCGTATCAAGTGTAAAAAAATCGCGTATCAAATATAACAATTCACGTATGAAATCGCATATATGTGACGATCGCATACAAGTTTTTCCTTTAACTAAAACATGCAAATACCCTATTATACAAAACAAAAGAACAAAACCACAAATCCTATGTACGTACTATTAGTGCATATTGATTTTATTCTTATTATTTGACTTTTTCGTTTCAAAAAAATTTAGAATCCAATTTATTCCATGACTATGATTGTATGAGTTCTGACTTTTTTACTACAACAAATACACATTAACTTTATTTGAGTTATATATATATAAAATCTTTTAACCCACCTCATGCATTACATGCATACCAAAATCTTCAAAAACAAACTTGGAAATTGGGGGATTAAGTGATCTCTCTTTAGCAAACACACCCAATTTAGAATTCAATCTCAATCTCTTTTTTATAATTAGATTGATGATTAAGTTACTTCTAAATTTTCTATATCATGACGTAAGATTTATGATTTCAATTTGATTAAATTCGAGAGATTGTAAATATTATGAACAAACTATAAAAGGGCAATTTTGATCTTTTTATCACTTTTATTAGTCAAAATAAACATAGTTTCGTCCATCAGTCGACGGTAATTTGGTGAAACACAATGTAGTTCAAAAATAGTAAATGTAATTAGACTTTTCTTTGTCTTTTGTTATATGGAAGAAAATCATTGTACAACACAATGAATGGACATTAACTGGCCTTGCACGGTATCCACAGACAATGCATGTCATGGCATGACCATTGAGAACAGCATTATTCTGCCACCAAACATTGTACCTCCACATCTTATGGAAAAGTTTTTGAAAGCATGTGTTGAAAAGTCTTTGAAAACATTGTATCTCCACCTAAAGGCTTGTGTGGGGTAGGTTATGAGATCAAATCTCATAACTTGCTTGTGTGGGGGTATTTGAGGTGTGTTCTCTCCCTCCAACCCCCATTGTTTTTTGCAACTTTATAATTATGAAATAAATCAAAAAAATGCAACAACCAAACATAGCCTTAGGATTTTAGTTTAATAGAGAACATTCATTAAGGGGAAAATTGCAAAAAACAATTCTTCACATTTGTCCAATTTTTTTTTCATTATTCACATTTTAAGTTATACAATTTCATCACATGCACGTGTCATCATCAGAGGATGTGCAAAGATATACTTTTTGTTAAAAAATCAAACTAAATTTGATAGAATGATAAATTTGGTTCAATATTTTAATAAGTGACGAAATTTCATCATTTAAATGTAAGTGATGAAATAAGTTTTTCAACAATTATGAAGGATGATTTTAGTTATAAATGCAACTAACCAGATTCATTCAACAAAATTCTTCTTTTTCTTATTTTTCTTCTTCTAATTTAAATTTATTTAAATTTAGCAATTCAAAGTGGATCGATAGTTTAACTAGATTTGTTTGTATACAACATTTACTATTTATATTTGGTGAAAAACAAGATTTTGTAATATTAGTAAAAAAATGCAAATCCTCAAGTAAAATCAGTTGCTAGAACAAGTTTAACATGTGATATTAGAAAAATAAAAAAAATAATTTATTGGAATATTTTTCAAAATTAGATTCCTGTACTTCAATATGTTCGGGTAGTTAGAATGATCATTGACAAATGAATAGTTATATGTGTATAACTTGTTATTGGGTAGAATCAAATTGATTTCTACAAAAAAGAGTAGTTGCATTTAGAGTTTTTAATGTTTTTCAAATGACAAAAAATATATTTAGATTAATTAGTATTATTTTACAAGAATATAATTTGACGGATAAAATTTTTTCAATCGATTTTGATTATACATCGGCTGAAAATGTATCTATTGTAAAATTAAAAAATATTTGTGTACTAACTATAGGTGAATTTGTTTTTCATGTTAGATGTGTATGTCATTTTTGAAATTTATTCGTTCAAAAAGGTTTAAGTGCATTACAAAATAATCTTAAACCAATTAAAAAAGTAATTAAATATTTGATGGAACATCCAAATTTAATGAAATAATGGGCATAATATTGGATACAAAATAGAAATAAAGCTAAAAGATTTAAAAAGAATGTTCCAAATCATTGGAATTTAACTTATGACTTTCTTGATTTTTCTAAATATAGATCATTGTTGTGTAATTTTTGCATTGGTAACTCTTGTTTTGGAATTGTATTGCTTCCTACTTGTTGAAATTCTTGTTTAAAATTATTGCAAATTTTAAAAGTTTTAAGGATGCTATTTGTACATTTTCATGTCTCTATTATTTGATATCTCATTTATTTTTAGTTGAAACATGTAATATAGTTAATGTATTAAGAAGTCATATGAACGATGAAACTCTGATAGAAAGTATTATTAACATATTGAAAATATGATTTAATTATTATAAAGAAATTCTACTTTTATATTTAGCTATAGTTTTTAATTCTTGTTTTAGATTTAAAGGTTTAGAATAATATTTGAATTTATATTATAATATGTTAAAAGATTGTTTTTCACATGATTTGAAAATTATATAATTAGATGCAAATAAGTACATAAATGAGACTTAAAATATAACAAATGCATTATATGAGGAATATTCTATTAATTTTCGCCAGCAAGTTCCTATTAATAGTATCACTAGCACTAGCACTAGTTATAATATTTTTTCAATTACAAATTTTGGATCTTACTTTATCCATCTCGATTTAGCGTACTACTAATATAGAACTTGAAGAATATTTAACTTCTTATTTTGATTTTAGTGCTTACAAATTAGAGAGTGATAGTGTTGAGAAATTCAAAGTATTAGGATGATAGAAGAAGAAGACAATAATGTGCCCGTCATTTTTTTGATCGCCAAAGAAATTTTGGCAGTCACGACGTCAACTGTTGCCTTTGAACAAGATTTTAATCAATGTGACAACATTTTGGACGAAGCCTAAACCCTAAATTTTAAAAGTTTAAAATATGGAATAAAAAAAATCAAAATCACATTCGAAAGTGAAATTCAATATCGAAATCGAAATCGAAATCGAGTTTGGAATAAGAGAAAAACCGTAACTGTAATAAAACCAAAATGGAAACCAAATCGGAGTTATAACTGGAACCAAAATTGACAGTCAATTGAAAATAAGTCAATTATCCTTGAGTTCAGTAATTTGTGTATCGTTACGCTAAATCTTGGTAAAATAGAAAGTGAATGGTCTACTATCAAACTCGCCACCACCATTAATAGTTTAACACCATTGGTAATCGGCATGCGCTAAAAAACAAAAACTAAGAAGAAAAAAAAATCTGTAAATTATTTTATTCAATTTAAACATTTATAATTATTTAATTTGTTGATCGAATGACAAACACATTATCGTGGAAAAGATAGATTTTCACTATTCAATGGTCAATGTTCAATTACTCACTTCTCAAAGTCCAATATAATGTTCGAAATGCAACTGTGCATATGACTCTTTAAAAAATAGAAAATGTACAATAATCTGTCTATGACCATGCCATCCAACAATTCCCACTATCCTCCATATAGTTGTAGTGACTAGTAATTAACATATTAATGACCAAAACTACTTGACTAAATTCCAAATCTCACCTTGAATTTCCTTTATTTTGTCGAATTCAAAAACTCGGAAAAGCGCAACATCTTTCACTAAGGTGAAACGCATATTTCGAATAATATCCCACGTCTTAATTCCACACTTTTGATTGGCAAAATCAGTTAAATTTCTCTCCATAAATATATGTTTCATAGCATGGCCTAATCTCATATTGCTAGCATTTAGCTGCAAAATTGTGCTATTTTAAGTTAAAGAGCATTTCATTTCACAAAGAAAATCAACAACAAAAAAAAGGAAGAGTTCGCAATTTCCATGCTAGCCCTCCTCCTGGTGGCATCGTACATCTCAGCAACAACTGTGGAAGAATTGTGCAAGGATACCTATTATGAAAGTTTTTGTGTAAAAATACTTAAGCCAACCGTTACACAATCCACAGATTTCAATTCAACAACATAGAGCAAATTAGTTCTTGATAGGGTCTTGGTAAGAGCCATGTTTGCTCGAAATTTCCTAATTGACCACAAAAGTTACCATCTTCCTCACACACATGAGACTCTCTTGAAATTCTACAACGATAAACTCGACAAGAGCTTGAAACAAATTAAACAAGGCAATACGAATCAGGCCGGGGATGATCAAGAAGCTTGCTATGACTTATTGGACGGTATCGGCGCTAGAATCATGGCAGAATTCAGGGACCACGTCAAGGAAGCTCTTATAGCTAGTAGGATTGCTACTAATATAATCGCTTCAGTTTCAGAAACAAAACCCAATTAAAAAGATAAACACTTGCATCCCAAAGATCAAGACCCGTAGAAGTAGCATTTTTGGAATTTTATTTAGGGTTAAAAGTACTTAATTCCCCACCCCCCCAACTCATATATTAGTTGCATTATACCCCCTCAATGAAATCAATAGGTATTTTTCCCTTCTAACAAATTATGTTAATGGTTTTAACAATTAATTACAGATTTAAAGATATTTGGACAAGAATGCCCATACATTAATTTCTCTATAATCTTCTTTAATTTCTTTGATAATATTTTATTTTATTTTTTATTTATAAACAAAGTGCTATAATTTCTTCTCATATTTCTTTTTGAATATTTTTGTATTATGGTTATGAAATTTTTATTTATAAAATTTATAATAATTAGTCATCTAAAATAGTAACTAGTTACATTGTGTTTCTCTATTTTTTTTTATAATAATAATATTCAAACCCTTTCTTAATGAAATTCATTCTTATTGCTTTTCTAATTTATTTAATATTAATAAAAATTTAATATTTAATGTCATTATAGTAAATATAAAAATGAGAAGTGTTTAACACTTAATTTAATGTCAAATTTATCAATTATCAAATATAAAAATAAGAAGTTTATCTTTTTGCCAAATGATTGATGAGTGAAAAGAAATTGTAAGAAGAAATTATATATAAAACTAATATTTTATGATTAATTATTAAAAATTTTATAAATAGAAATCCCATAACCATAATACAAAAATATTCAAAAATATGAGAAGAAATTATAGCACTTGTTTTATAAATAAAAAATAAAATAAATATTATAAAAAAAATTAGAGAGGATTATAGGGAAATTAAAGTATGGGCATTCTTGTCCAAATATCTTTAAATATGTAGTTAATTGTTAAAGCCATTAATAGAATTTGTTAGAAGGGGCAAAATGTTTATTTATTTCATTGAAGGGTATAGTGCAACTAATGTATAAGTTAGAGGGGGTTAAGTGCTTTTAACCCTTTTATTTATTCTTAATACATTAAGTTAATTTAGTAATAACCAAATTTTGATAACCGAATTTCGATTTATGATTTCCAACTTGATGAGTTCATTCATAAAGAGGAACTCTTGCGTCCAAACTCTGAAATTTAATGAATAAAAGTTTTTCAAGATTCGTTTTGGGTTAATTTGATTTACTCCTTTCCTTTCTTTCATTGCATAGAATTTTGCATATAAATTCTAGCTGTCTAATTATTTTCATTTCCTTTGTAATGATATGGCAACGATTGCTCCGATTCATTGCGTATGAGAATAAGGATGCGTTTAGGGTGAAAAAACATAAGTACATAACAAAAAAAATTAGTGAATGACCTAGTACAAAACACAACAACATCATGAGAAATCATCTTCATATAAAATAATAGTTAACATATTAAAAATATTATTTGTCATGTGTTTTTGAATAAAAAGTACAAAAAATAATAATTATCTTTTGTACAGTAAGTCTTTTGTGAAGCGAGTTCATATATTTAATGACGAGTTAATTATGATTTCAATACGCGATAAAAACAGCAAGAAATTAGAATTACGATTTCAACGGCGATTGTAATATCCAGAAAGTTTAGTAAAATTAAAATTTCTATATATTATTTTTATGCAGAAAATTATTTAATAGGTTATGCGTATAGTAATAATGATGTGTGAGGAATTAAATAATTTATATTTATCAGGTAATTATTTAAAAGAAATAGGAATCTTAAGATACAAACTGGTTGGAATTTTACTACCTAAAAGGAAAAAAAGGAATGACTAAAATACTTTACGTACAAGGAATTTAATACCTGTAAACCCTAGGAAAATAAGGGTGAAAAGTAAGAATAGAATACATCACGTACAAGAAACTACAATATCTGTAAACTCTAATTAATATCTATAAATAGGACCCCTAAGTATTAAAATTATGCACACAAAGAAACAAGAGAGGAAGGTAAAGTCGGCCACGAGAGTTTTGAAGGAGAAAGTTTTGAGAAATTTAGATTAAAATCATAGGAAAACGCATCAAAGATATCTAAATTATAGATAATTCCAAATTATAGATATCAATAAATATACGTCATGTTTCATGATAAAACTATTACGTCTTTAAAGTATTCAAGTATTTATAATGATTTACAATTTAAAGAGATGATAAATATTTGAATATGACGCCTCTTACTTATACAAGTGATTTGTACATCTTATACGACTTGTTCGCAAAATTTCGAGGGCTTATTCTAATGGATGATGTATATGTTCTATTTGCCATTGAATATTGTCGAAAAAAAGTAAATTTTCACTTAGACTCTATTTTTCATGGAATATAACACAAGTATTTTTGTAAAAAAATGACAAAAGTAAATAAAATCGTGATGATTATGACTTTTCTTTACTGATTTCTGCACACATCTTGATTGTTAACATGCATTTCATTGAATATTGTAAAAAAAAGTGGAAGTTAAAATTTTTACCAAGCCTCCATATTTCATAGGTTATAACACACTTATTTTTTTAATAAATTAAAAACTAAAAAAAATCATATTACTTTTGACTTTTTTTTGTGCCATTTTCTGCATCCACCTCCATTGTGAACATAAAATCCATTGATTATTGTCGAAAAATGTGAAAGTTAAAATTTTCACTAAGTCTCCATTTTTCTTTGGTTATAATACGTAATTATCCCAAAAAAACTAAGTCAAAAAAATGTTTTGATTTTGACTTTTTTTTTATTATTTTCTGTACCCAACTCGATTATGAATATTAATTCTATTGAATATTGTAGAAAAATGTGACCGTTAAAATTTTTACCAAGCATCTATTTTTCATGGGTTATAACACACATATTTTTCCAAAAAATGACAAAGTCAAAGAAATGTGTTGATTTTGACTTTTTTTTTTGTTTCTTTCCTTCAACCACATCAATTGTGAATATGCATTCCATTGAATATTGTCGAAAAAGTAAAAGTTAAAATTTTCACTAAGCCTCCATTTTTCATAGGTTATAGCATGCGTATTTTTCCAAAAGAATTAAAAAGTAAAAAAAAAAGTTTTTGCTTTTGACTTTTTTTTTCTACTGCTTTCTACACCCAATTTGATTGTGAACATGCATTCCATTGAATATTGTCTTTTTTTTTGGCTAAACATCCCTTGTGCGGGGGGGCGCCACTCTCGATTTTATTAATAGAAAATTCAGTTACAGACTTAATGGCGGATATAACCACATCATTAGTACAAGTTTAAAGCTGTAAATTAGGAGGATTCCTCCTTTACAATATGGCTTCTAATCTCAAGTATATGAACTTTCCTATTTAGGAGGACAACTTCCTATTACACAAGGTTTCATGTAATACAAATATCAAGAACCCAACTCACATAGATGAAACCAAAATAATCTAATTAACTGCAGATCATTAGAAGGTAAATAAGCCTAACATCAACAGCTTATGACCTTAATAACTGGGCTTAATATCGGCTGCCAACGAATGGTTCATACCTGAAGTGTATTACGGCTTTGCCTTAGATGAGACGATGTAAGGGAGACCAAGTCTTTCAGCTCTTATTATGTTTTGGATTTTTTGATAGAGTTGATCTTCCTTGTTGACTGCCATTTGGGGTTGGATTTCTGCAAATTTTGTCAAAAGAATAGCTGCTGAATTTGCCTGTTTAGGACAAAGCGACTATCTAGATTGGGGGAGTAACTCAGTTAAACTTTGAAGATGATCTCTTATCCTCCAAGGAGCTTTAGCTGTATTTTGTATCTATGCAAATAGATTTTTGGAGCTTGATCCTGCATGTAGATTAGTGGAAATTCCTTTTTTGTGACATTCTTGAAATCCAAACCGGGATGCCTCGATCATGACCTGTTCATCAGAAAAAGGATTAGTAGCATCTGATTTAAAGTGGAAAGCAAAGACTAATTGGCATTGATTATCTCTTACTATTCCGCCACCAAGTCCTTGTTTTCTTGAATTGACTAAACCATAAATGTTTAGTTTGTAGTGATTATCATTGGGTGGATGCCATTTAATATACGTGATGTGAATTTTATCTCTAGTATGTAGAATCGAGTCCCAAAATTTATTCCATGACATGTTTGACCATTTTAGATCTCGGTAGTAGTTGGAAATCATGAGCTTTAATTCTTTAAAGGAAGATTCTATCATGTGTTCTAAATTCCACTCTTCTTCTTCAAATAACCATTTGTTTCTAGTTTTCCATAACTGCCAACAAATTATGAATGGGATTGCACGAATGATAAGGTTAATTACTTGGCTTTTCCTTGAATTGTTTCACCAATGATGTAGAAAAGGGTTTAACCTTTGATCATTTGGTGAAATATAGATTTTAAGTTCGCTGCCATATGATATCCATAATTTAGCTGCAGTGTCACATGTAAGAAAAATATGGTCTATTGTGTCTAAACCTGATTGGCAACAAATGCATTTGAAGGGACTGTGTATGTTAAATCTGAACAGAATTTCTCCTATGGGAAGTTGAAATTTGAGGAGAAGAAGCATAAAGAATGAATGTTTGATCGGAATGAATGGGTGCCATAAAAATGTACCAAAACACCATTGTCTTTGAGGAGTATGTGAAGCTAATTGAAAAGCTGATTTAAAAGTAATGGAACCTGAATTGGTTAAGGTCCAAATGTAGGAATTGTTAATAGCAGGGCCCTGAGGCAGGATAAAGGGATCAAGTATAGGTGCTACTGCTTTTATTTTATTCCAGGTTCTAGATGAATTCTTTGGTGGGGATTGAGATTGGTATTTATTTTTTAAGAAGTTAGCCCAAAGAGATTTTTGTTCCTTGTATCTCCACCAAAGTTTGTATGAGCAGGAAGTTTGAACGTCTAGAAGTGCTCTCGTATTTATTCCTCCCTCTTGATAAGATTTGCAGAGTTTGCTCCAAGAAATCCAATGATGTTTTGGTTTTAGATTTGATGTACCCCATAGGAAGTTCGCAAAAACTGATTCTAGTTTTTGGAGGACATTCTTTGGGGGATTGGCACCAAGAAGAGAGTGGATCGGCATAGTAGAAAGAACAGATTTTATGAGAGAGATTCTGCCTCCTTTGGATAACATTTTGGAGCTCCATGAGTTTGTTTTGCAAAAGAGTTTTTTTGAATTAAAGGCTCATAGTGCTTGAATTTGTTCTTACCATAGTACAAAGGTAGGCCTAAGTATCTGACAGGAATTTTTTCAGAGTGAAATTTGGTGATTCTTGAAATCACATGTTTTTTAGACCTATCACATAAATGATGAACTAAGCAAGAACTCTTTTGCACATTGATTTTTTGCCCAGAAACATCTTCATAATGCTTAAAGATTTTCATAATGTTTTTTAGTGTCTTCTAATGAGATGACGTAAAAATCATTAGATCATCCGCATATGCAAGATGAGAGATATTTGGGCAGTTTTTTGGAAAATTGAAGCCAATGTTTGGGGCACCTTGATTGTTTAAAGCTCTTGAAATGTTTTCGGCCCCTAGAATAAATAAGTAAGGAGATAATGGATCACCTTGTCTTAGGCCTCGAGAAGATTTGAAAAAACCTACTGGGGAACCGTTAACAAGGATAGAGAAATGCACATTTGAGATTAGTCTCCAAATAGTATCAATAAAGATTTACTAAAGCCAAAGTTACGAAGGACCTGGGGAAGAAATATCCAGTCTACTCGGTCATATACTTTTTCCATGTCTAATTTCAGAATCACACTGCAGTGTTTGTTCTTCTTAGGCAGGGATTGAACAAGTTCTGAAGCTAAAAGGAAATTATCCATAAGCTGTCTACCTCTAACATAACCACTTTGGTTGGGACTGATCAAAGTAGGAAGTAAATGGGAAAGTCTAGAAGCTAAAATTGTAGACATGACTTTGTTGATGAAGTTACACAAGCTAATTGGACGAAACTGACTAAAATATTTAGGACTTTGGATTTTAGGGATAAGGAGAAGATGGGTGGCAGATATAGCTTGAGGGAGGATCCCTCCATTGAAGAAGTGTTGGATGGCTGCTACTATATCATTTTTAACTATGTCCCAGGTAAAGGTGTAAAATTTGGCATTGAATCCATCTGGACCTGGTGCACTGTTAGCATCCATAGCAAAAACACAGTCTGTGATTTCTTCAAGTGTGGGTATTGACTTCTAAAGCTTGATTGTCTTGCTCTCGCACAAGCTTAGGAATTATACCCGTTTGAGGAAATGGACTAGTAGAACATTTGGTGAAAGAGTTTTGGAAATATTTTGTGGCTTCTTCACCAATCTGTTGAGAATTTTCTAAGATTTCATCATTTTCAGCATGAATGGAATGAATGTGGACTCTTCTTCTTTTATGATTTACACAAGAGTGAAAAAATTTTGTTTTTTTGTCTCCATCTTTTAACCATTTTATATTAGCTTTTTGGGCCCAAAAGTCTTCTATATTAGCTGTGATTTTTCTAAGTTTAGCTCTTGCTAAGTTTATCTCCTCTCTTGAGACTACATCACTAGTTTCTTCATCTATTATTTCCAGTTGTTGAAGTGTGTCTTCTGCTTTCTGAAGAGAGGCGAATAAATTACCAAAGTGAAGTTTATTCCATTCTAATAGAACTCTTTTAGTGTGCTGAAGTTTGACAGTTAGAATTCTAATTGGATTTCCATCTACTTTTATGTTCCTAGCTTCTTTAACAGTTTCTAGAAAGCTGTGGTGATTAGTCCATAAATTTTGAAACTTAAATCCAGATTTACCATGATGTTCTATTCTATTAATGTTAACTAAAATAGAAGAATGATCGGAAGGGTCTTTTGAAAGATGTTTAACCACATAATGGAAGCCTAGATTAAGGGCTGAGTTATTAACTAGCATGCGATCTAATCGCTTCCAAATCCTATGTTTACCTTTTCTATTGTTGCACCAAGTAAATTGTGATCCTATAAAGTCTACATCTTCTAAACCATAAAGATAGGAAAATTGTGACAGTTCTCTAGTATCTTCTAATCTAAAGGATCTACCACCTCCTTTTTCCGTATCTCTCAAATTACAATTGAAGTCTCCTAGGATCCACCAGGGCATATCTTGAGGACTGATTGAAGCAAGTTCATTCCATATACTAGATCTAGAATGTTCATTGCAAGCAGTATGTACCAAGGATAAGAGGATTTAGCTAGGTAAACTAGGGTGATCTAAGACTACAGATAATTGTTGTCTGCTTTCATTAATAATCTGACAGGATAATGGATCATTAAAAAACAACCAAATTGAACTTTCCATGTTAGATAGATAGTGATCAAAATTGAGTTTTAACATATAATGCTTTAATAATTAGTTACAGGTGCAAAAGGTTCACATAAAACTAGTAATTGGATCTTATTGGTTCTAATTATGCATTTGAGTCTTTTGAAATTTGGAGGTCTGGCTATACTTCTGATATTCCAAAAAAGACAATTATTCATTAATACAATCTTTATTATCACTATAATTAATTGATTTATTACTTCTTGGTCTGAGAGTGATAGAAGATGGAAACTTAGCTCTTATGCCTTTTTCTTTTGGTGGAGTGTCAGGATCCTCATTGTCGTCTTCTTGAGAAACTTTATCAGTTTCCAGGTGGAAGTTCGCTGCACTCTGTTTATTTCATCTTGAGTGAAAAGTGAGTCTTGTACTTTCATTTCACCATCATTTTCCAACTGAATTTCCACCATTCGATTCATGTGTGGTTCGGAGTTCACCCAGGTGATAAATAGACAAAATTGCGAATGTGAGGTTTCATTGCTAGGGAGAATAACAGATAATGATTCGTTTACTTCCTGTAGTGTAATGATTGGAGTGGGTTGAACTGCAGTATTTTCTGTTGATGAAACTAAGTCGTTATGACTAGGAGTGGCCTTGGCAGCAATGACCTTTTGACTAAGTTTCTGCACCTCTGAGTTGGACCTGTCTAGACATAAAGAATTTTGAGCTTTCATTAGATCAATACATGTAAAAGAAGAGATATTTGTTTGCGTCTGATCCTTTTGCACTTGCTGAGTCTTTTCACAAGAATTTGGAGTGATGGTTTGTAGAGTTTGGAGGTTTATGTTTGCATTTTTGGGGCTGGAGGTAATGATGTGGTCTTGCGAGCTTGTACCATTTTCATTGTTTGAATTTTCCTCCACCAGAGTATTCGATCGAGAATCGAGCAGACTTTGAAGCTGAAGTTGCTGAGTATGCTGGATCATTTTACTGTTAGACTGTAAGTTTGACGTTTTTGGAGTTAGAGAAGTGTAGCTCCTTTTTTTTGTCTTCCTGAAGAGATAGCGCTTCTTCTTGGGGTTTGATAATCATCACTTGATGCAAATATGTTGATGGTGGAGCAAATATTTTGACTGATGTGTTGAATTGGTTTTTTACCTTTTCTGATTTTCACCTGGTGGTGTTGTACTTCTGAGATTTCATTGTACCTATTTTGATCTTGGCTGTTTTTTTTCCTCACCCATGATTGTTTCTGAGGGATTTTGGGGTCGATATGTGGTTGTTGCTGAGCTTTGCAGCTATGTTCAGAACATTGAGAAATAGAGTGCCCCATTGTGCAGCATTTTGTGCAATATTGCGGTAAGTTTTCAACCTCGATCAGCTGCCATTTTCCTAAGTTGCCTTGAGAAATCCAGATTCGTTCCGGTATCTCTGAAAGAACATCAACTTCAACACACACTCTAGCAACGCTCGGCCTAATTACGCTTAAAGCGGCAGCAGTTGCCATGTCAGTCTTCAGAGGCTTTCCAACGATACTAGCAAGCTTAAAGAGCGTCTTCTTATTGAACATGTTTAGTGGTAGCATCGGGAAATTTATCCAAACTGGAGCAATTGGTGGTTCAACATCTGGAGTGAAAGTAGATGACCACTTGAGAATTCTGGCTGAATATCCGAGAAAAGACCAAGTGTTTAAGCCACATACGTTGATAGTTTTCTTCAAGTTCAAAGCGAAAAATGACGTGACTTTGGTCCAGAAGTCCCACGAAGCACGGTCCTTTGAAGGCTGCAGTGAGGATTTCTTTCTTGAGGGTAGCCATAGATGGTCTTCCCCAAGAAAATTTCCCAATTAAAGTGAAACGGAAATGTAGGGCTAATTCATCATCCTCTTCAGCTGTAAGAAAAATTGCCAGTTCTCCTTTGTGAAGGCCTTGCAGAATCGTCTTCGCGATCTGGCGAATTTGATCTGAGAACAGAGTAGAGACGGAGCTTTGAACGTTTGGGTTTTGATGGCTAATTTTTTGAATTGATGCAGATAGTGCCTCCTTGAACGAGGAGGATTCCTTATTTGGTGACTTTGGAGGAGGAGCCGCCATCCGCGGCAGATTTAGTTTGAGTACCAGATCTGGCTAGTGAGGATTAAGGTTTGGATGTGCTTATTCCGGTGAGGTTTCAGTGGTGACTCCAGCGAGGGGCTAGAGCCCTGGGCGGCGACGCTGTGTCAATATTACCGTTACCGAGCAACAGATAGATAGCTATAGAGTGATAGGCTAGAATTTAATATTTTATTGGCCAATTCTAAAAGAATCCGGCTAGGAGTTGAGAGCAAATTTTTAGTGAGAGAAAGTACTTGATTTAGTGAATTCCATTGAATATTGTCGAAAAAAGTGAAAGTTCAAATTTTCACCAAACTTTCATTTTTCATGAGTTACAACAAACGAATTTCGATAAAAAATAACAAGTCAAAAAAATGTGTTGAATTTGATTTTTTAGGGATTGTTTTATGCACCTACCTTGAATTTGAACATGCATTCCATTCAATATCGTTGAAGAAAGTGAAATTTAAAATTTTAAGTACTAAGCCTCTATTTTTCATGGGTTATAACATACATATTTTTCCAAAAAATGAAAAAGTAAAAGAAACTTGTTGATTTTGACTTTTTTGTATTGTTTTCTTCACCAACCTAGATTGTGAACATGCATTCCATTGAAAATTATCGAAAAAGTGAAAGTTAAAATTTTCACCAAACCTCCATTCAATATTGTCGAAAGAAGGGAAAGTTAAAATTTTCACTAAGCCTCCATTTTTCATGGGTTATAAGTATAACATACATATTTTTTCAAAAAATGAAAAAGTAAAAAAAGTTGTTGATTTTGATTTTTTTGTACTGTTTTCTTCACCGACTCGATTGTGAATATGCATTTAATTGAATATTGTCGAAAAAAGTGAAAGTTAAAATTTTCACTAAGGCTCCATTTTTCACGAGTTACAACACACGTATTTTGGTAAAAAATGACAAAGTCAAACAAACGTGTTGATTTTGACTTTTTTGTACTATTTTATATTCCCACATTGATTGTGTAAATGCATTTTATTGAATATTGTCGAAAAAATTGAAAGTTAAAATTTTCTCCAAACAACCGTTTTCCTGCGTTATAACACATGTATCTTTTAAAAAAAAATTAAAAAGTAAAAAACACATGTCGATTTTGACTTTTTTTTTGTACAGTTTTTGTACCCAATTTTATTGTGAACATGTATTCCATTGAATATTGTCAAAAATAGTGAAAGTTAAAATTTTCATCAAGCCTCTATTTTTCAAGAGTTACAACACACGTATTTTGGTAAAAAATGACAAAGTTAAACAAACGTGTTGATTTTGACTGTAATTGTACTGCTTTCTGTTCCCACCTCGATTGTGTAAATGCATTTTATTGAATATTGTCGAAAAAAGTGAAAGTTAAAATTTTCTTCAAGCAATATTTTTTATGGGTTATAACACACGTATCTTTTCAAAAAAATTAAAAAGTAAAAAAAGTGTCGATTTTGACTTTTTTTGTACAGTTTTTTATTCCCAATTTTATTGTGAACATGCATTCCATTGAATATTGTCGAAAATAGTGAAAGTTAAAATTTTCACCAAGCCTCCATTTTTCAAGAGTTGCAACACATGTATTTTGTTAAAAAATGACAAAGTCAAACAAACGTGTTAATTTTGACTATTTTGTGCTATTTTCTGCACCCACCTCGATTGTGTAAATGCATTTTATTGAATACTGTTGAAAAAGTTTAAGTTAAAATTTTCTCCAAGCCACCTTTTTCATGGGTTATAACACGTATCTTTTAAAAAAAAATTAAAAAGTAAAAAAAAAACGTGTTGAATTTGACTTTGTTTTGTACTATTTTCTGCACCCAATTTTATTGTGAATATGTATTCCATTGAATATTGTTGAAAATAGTGAAAGTTAAAAATTTCACCAAGCCTCCATTTTTCAAGAGTTAAAACATATGTATTTTGGTAAAAAATAACAAAGTCAAAGAAACGTGTTGATTATGACTTTTTTGTACTATTTTCTGCACCCGCCTCGATTGTGTACATGCATTCCATTGAATATTGTCGAAAAAAGTGACAGTTAATATTTTTACTAAGCCTGCTTTTCATGAGTTATAACATGTATTTTTTCCAAAAACTTAAAAAGTCAAAAAAACGTATTGATTTTACTTTTTTTGTACTGTTTTCTGCACCCAATTTTATTATGAACATGCATTCCCTTGAATATTATTGAAAATAGTGAAAGTTAAATTTTCACCAAGCCACTATTTTTTTAAGAGGTACGTATTTTGGTAAAAAATTACAAAGTCAAACAAACGTATTGATTTTGACTTTTTTTGTACTGTTTCTGTACCCACCTTGATTGTTTACATGCATTCTATTGAATATAATAAAAAACGTGAAAGTTAAAATTTCAACAAGCCACCTTTTTTATGTGTTATAACACACGCATTTTTTCAAAAATTAAAGTCTAAAAAACGTGTTGATTTTGGCTTTTTTTTTACTGTTTTCTGCACCCGATTTTATTGTGAACATACATTCCATTGAATATTGTTGAAAATAGTGAAAGTTAAAATTTTCACCAAACCTCCATTTTTCATGGGTTATAACATGTATTTTTTTAAAAAATGAAAAGGTAAAAAAAGTGATGATTTTGGCTTTTTTGTAATGTTTTATGCACCCACCTCAATTGTAAACATGCATTCTATTGAATATTTACAGAAAAATTAAAAGTTCAAATTTTCACCAAACCTCCATTATTCATTGGTTATAAAACACGTATTTTCCCAAAAATTGACAAAGTAAAAAATAAGTGTTGATTTTTAATTTTTTGTATTGTTTCCTGCACCCACCTCGATTGTGAACATGCATTCCATTGAATATTGTTGAAAAAAGTAAATTTTTACCAAGCCTCTATTTTTCATTGGTTTAACACGTATTTTTTTTAAAAAATTACAAAGTAAAAAAAAACACGAGATATTTGACTTTTTTTTTACAGTTTTTCTGCAGACATATCGATTGTTAACATGCATTCCATTGAATATTGTCGAAAAAAGTGAAAATTAAAATTTTTACTAAATCTATATTTTTCATGGGCTATAACACAATTATTTTTCCAAAAAATGAAAAAGTAAAAAACCTCTTGTTGAATTTGACTTTTTTTTACACCCAACTCGATTGTAAACTTGTAATCGATTGAATATTGTCGAAAATGTGTAAGTTAAAATTTTCACTAAACTTCCAATTTTCTTGGGTTATAACACACATAATTATCCCAAAAATAACAAAGTCAAAAAAATGTGTTGATTTTGACATTTTTTGTACTGTTTTCTGCACCCATCTCGATTGTGAACATGTATTCTATTAAATATTGTAGAAAAAAAGTGGACGTTCAAATTTTCATGAAGCGTTTATTTTTCATGGGTCATAACACACATTTTTCAAAAAAATGACAAAGTAAAAGAAACATGTTGATTTTGACTTTTTTTTTGTTTTGTTTCCTTCACCCACCATGATTGTGAATATGCATTCCATTGAATATTGTCGAAAAAAGTGAAAGTTAAAATTCTCACAAAGCCACACTTTCTCATGGGTTATAACACGCGTATTTCTTCAAAAAAAAAAATAAAAGTACAAAAAACTTGTTGATTTTGACTTTTTTTTGTACTGTTTTTTCCACCCAATTTGATTGTAAACATGCATTACTTTGAATATTGTCCAAAAAATTGAAAGTTAGAATTTTCACAAAACCTCCATTTTTCATGCGTTACAATACATGTATTTCGATAAAAAATGACAATATCAAAAAAATATGTTTATTTTGATTTTTTTGCACTGCTTTTTTGCACCCACCTCAAATGTGAACATGCATTCCATTCAATATTGTCTAAAAAAAAAGAAAGTTAAAATTTTCACCAAGCCTCTATTTTTCAAGGGTTATAACAGGTATTTTATCAAAAATTAAAAAGGTAAAAAAAAATGATGATTTTGACTTTTTTATATTGTTTTCTTCACCCCACGCGACCGTGAACACGTGTTATAACCCATTGAAAATTGTTGAAAAAAGTGAAAGTTCAAATTTTCATAAAGTCTCCATTTTTCATGGGTTATAACACGTGTATTTTTTCAAAATAAATTAAAAAGTAAAAAAAAAACGTGTTGATTTTGACTTTTTTGTACTATTTTTTGTACCTAATTTGATTGTGAACATACATTCCATTGAATAATATCGAAAAAAGTGAAAGTCAAAATTTTCATCAAACCTCTATTTTTCATAAGTTACAACACACGTATTTCGGTAAAAAAATGACAAAGTCAAAAAAACGTGTTTAATTTGATTTTTTTGTGCTATTTTCTGCACCCACCTCGAATGTGAACATGCATTCCATTCAATATTATCGAAAAAAGTGAAAGTCAAAATTTTCACTAAGCCCCCATTTTTCACGGGTTATAACTCACATATTTTTTCAAAAAATGAAAAAGTTTAAAAAACATGTTGATTTTGACTTTTTTGTATTGTTTTCTTCACCCACCTCGATTGTGAACGTGCATTCAATTGAATATTGTCGTAAAAGGTGAAATTTAAAATTTTCACAAAGACACTATTTTTCAAGAGTTACTATACACGTATTTCGGTAAAAAAATGACAAAATCAAAGAAATATGTTGATTTTGACATTTTTTGTACTATTTTCTGCACCCACCTCGATTGTGTATATGCATTCCATTAAATATTGTCAAGAAAAGTGAGTTAAAATTTTCACCAATCTTCAATTTTTCATGGGTTATTACACACTTAATTTTCTAAAAAAAATAAAAAAGTAAAAAAAAAATGGATTGATTTTGACTTTTTTTGTATTGTTTTCTGCACCCAATTTTATTATGAACATGCATTCCATTGAATATTGTCGAAAGTTGTGAAAGCTAAAATTTTCTCCAAACCTACATTTTTCATGGGTATAACACATATTTTTCAAAAAAATAGAAAAGTAAAAAAAAAGTGTTGAATTTGGCTTTTTTCCACTGTTTTCTACACCCAACTCGATTTTGAACATGCATTCCATTGAATATTTTTGGAAAAAGTGAAATTTCCAATTTCACCAAGCCTCCATTGTTCATGGGTTATAAAACATGTATTTTTTAAAAAACTGACAAAGTAAAAAAGATGTGTTGATTTTTAATTTTTTTGTATTGTTTACTGTACCTATTTCGATTGTAAACATGCATTCCATTGAATATTTTCTAAAAATTTGAAATTTAAAATTTTCACAAAATCTCCATTTTTCATGGGTTATAACACACTTATTTTTTTTAAAAAAAAAAGAGAAAAAGGAAAAAAAAGTTTTGAATTAGACTTTTTTGTATTGTTTTCTGCCCCCACCTAGATTTTGAACATGCATTACATTGAATATTGTTTCGAAAAAAATGAATGTTAAAATTTTCACAAAGCCTCCATTTTTCATTAGATGCAACACACATATTTTGATGAAAAATTACAAAGTAAAAAAAATGTAGATTTTGACTTTTTTTTGTACTGTTTTCTACACCCACTTTGATTAGAAACACGCATTCCATCTAATATTGTCAAAAAAGTGAAATTTAAAATTTTCACTACACCTCAATTTTTCATGGGTTATTACTAACATATATTGCCAAAAAAATGACAAAGTTAAAACAACGTGTTGTTTTGACGTTTTTATACTGTTTTTCACACCGACCTCGATTGTGAACATGCATTGCATTGAATATTGTCGAAAAAAAGTAAATTGTCACCAAGTATCTATTCATGGGTTTTAACAACGTATTTTTATAAAAAATGACAAAGTAAAAAAGACGTGATGATTTTGGCTTTTTGTTAATGCTTTATGCACACACCTCGATTGTTAACATGCATTCCATTGAATATTGTCGAAAAAAGTGAAAGTTAAAATTATCACCAAGCCCTCCATTTTTCATGGACTATAACACTTATTTTTCCAAAAAAATGAAAAAGTAAAAAAAAATCTTGTTGATTTTGACTTTTTTGTATTATTTTTCTAGACCCACCTTCGATTGTGAACATGCATTCCATTGAATATTGTTGAAAAATTGAAAGTTAAAATTTTCACCAAGCTTCCAATTTTTGTGAGTTACAACACATATTTTGGTAAAAAATGACAAAGCCAAAGAAACGTGATGATTTTGACTTTTTTTTACTATTTTCTAGAGCCACTTCGTGTGTTATAAGCCATGAAAAATAGAAGTCCTACTAAAATTTTAAATTTCATTTTTCGACAACATTCACTGAAATGCATGTTACCAATCGGAATGAGTGCAAAAAATGGAACAAAAAAGGTCAAAACAAGCGCATTTTTAGATTTTACTATTTTCGATTAAAATTCGTGTATTATAACCCATGAAAAATGAAGGTTTAGAGAAAATTTTAAATTTCACTTTTTCTACACTATTCACTAGCATGCATATTCTCAATCGGAATGAGTGCAAAAAACGGAATGAAAAAAGTCAAACTGAACGCAATTTCAGATTTTGTCATTTTCGTTTAAAATACGTGTAATAGAACTCATGAAAAATTGAGGTTTGGCAAAAAAAAATAAATATCACTTTTTTTGACAATATTCACTAGAATGCATGTTCACAATCAGAATGGGTGCAAAATACAGCACGAAAAAAGTCAAAATATACGCGTTTTTAAATTTTGCAATTTTTGGTTAAAACTCGTAGCCCATGAAAAATGGAGGTTTGGTGAAAATTTAAATATCACTTTTTTTTTTACAATATTCGGTAGCATGCATGTTCACAATTGGAATGGGTGCAAAAACAGAACGAAAAAAAGTGAAATCCAACGCGTAGGTCGGGTCGGGCCAACACAAGAGCGCCCATCCAAAAGGAAAAGGTTTCGTTACTGTGTATATAAAGCGCAAGACGAAAAGAACGAGAAAAATTAGGTTAGGGTTTGGTACAAGAGCAACGAAGAGGACGATATAAGAATTGCTTCGGCGATTACAATAATTAGCGTTTGGCGTCCATGGAAACTGGTGATATGGATCTGACTTGTTCATCTCTTTACCCACTTAATAGTAGTGGCGGCGGTGTTGGTGTAACTTCCTCTGGAAAAGGGCCAGAGAAGAAACCCCAGGAGAAGGCCATGGAATGGCTGAGAAAATTCGATCGTCATTATCGTTCAGATTCCGATAAATCCCAATTACATCCTTACGTTTCTTGGGTCGATTATCAGGATGAAATACGATCCCAATCACATAGGGTCGATAAAAAGGATGAAAAAGTATCCCATTTATTTCCCAATTACGATTCGTATGAAGATTATGTTTTGTGGACTAAAGATTATCTTTCGTGGACTGAGGACAAAGAATACAAGGTACAACGCACATATATAATTGTCTACCATTTTTGTATTTATATATTTTTGCATTTTATACTAATGATGTTAATGTTTGTTTGATAATTAGGGCTTTGATCAACCAGATGATTATAACAATGATGATGATCCTGAAAGTGATGAAAGTGATTGTTGTTGTTGGATCAGTCCAGTTGACTTCGAATCAGTTTCAAAGATCATCTTGATCTCAACATTAATCAACTATTAAACCTTGCAATCGAGGAATACAATAAGAAGAATTTACGTGCTTGATTTTTATAATTTTTTTTTAAATTGTGGCTATTGTTGTATTGCCATCAATATACTAATTTTTCCGTCACATTTTCTTGCTTTAAGGGGACAAACTACAGCTTTGTTGCTATCCACAAGGCAAATGAACAACACTGGGGTTGTGGATATAATTTCTTTGTTACTTTTCAAGCCTATGCTCCCAAAATACTCGACAACGATGATGCTCCCAAACTCGACGACGATGATGCTCCCAAACTCTTTGAAGCTTTATTATGGGAAGGATTTTCTGGTGACACTATGGTCAGGTTCTGTAGGCTTAAAAAATCATCAGCATGATATAGGTTTTTTAGCTTCAAACTCAGGCATTCATTTTATGACTGACTCACATCTTTTTTTTGTTTGCTCATTATGGGTTAGTAAGAGTTTTATATATATATTTTTTGTTTGCTCATTATGGGCTGGCAAGAATTTTTATTCATAATTATATATATGTAGTGGGTTTATGAGAAATGTTGTGCCTTGTTATGTCGCATGTGAGAATTTTTGTCTAATTACTGTTTTTTGTTGCTCAATAAATATGTAAGTAAGTGAGATTGGAGCAATCTCGTGTTTAAATGCAAACAACAATTAGTACTGAATTTTTTTTTATCACAAAGCTTAGCTAATAATTGCATGTTACTACATGGAAAAGAGGTTGTTTTTAATGTGTAGGAAAATCAGTTTTGCTCTTGGAAACTGGAATCATTACCTAAGTTGGATTAGTCGGGCAATAGACTAACATACTACAAGAAAAATCATTTGAAACTTGATACCTTCTGCAAGGAATTATATGAGTTTAGGAGATTTTGTCACTCTTCACATTGGGTAGATTTTTTCTATTTGACAGAATGTCTAAATCAATGTGTTTTTATATCCTTTCATTTTTGGTTAAACTACATGAGTTATAACCCATGAAAAATGGAGGTTTGATGAAAATTTTAAATATAACTTTTTCTGACTTCACTAGAATGCATGTTCACAATCGGAATAGGTGCAAAGTACGGAACGAAAAAAGTCAAATCAATGTATTTTTAGATTTTGCTATTTTTGGTTAAAATATGTGTGTTATAACCCATGAAAAATGGAGGTTTGGTGAAAATTTTAAATATCATTTTTTTGACAATATTCATTAGAATGTATGTTCACAATCGGGATGGGAGCAAAGAAAGTCAAAATCTGCGCATTTTTAAATTTTGTCGTTTTCGTTTAAAATTCATTTCTTATGACCTATGAAAAATGGAGGTTTGAAGGAAATTTTAAATTTCATTTTTTTCTACAATATTCACTAGAATGCATGTTTACAATCGGAATGGGTGCAAAAAAAGGAACGAAAAAGTCAAAATTTATGCATTTTTAAATTCTTCCATTTTCCGTTAAAATTCGTGTGTTATAACCCATGAAAAATGAACGTTGGTGAAAATTTTTAATTTCACTCTTTTTTACAATATTCACTAGCATGCATGTTCGCATTCGTAACGGGTGCAAAAATCGGAACGAAAAAAGTCAAAATCAATGCATTTTTAAATTTTGCCGTTTTCGGTTAAAATACGTGTGTTATAACCCACGAAAGTGGAGTTTGGTGAAAATTTTAAATATAACTTTTTATGAAAATATTCACTTGAATGTATGTTCACAATCAGAGTGGGACCAAAAAACGTTAAAAAAAGTCAAAATTAGCACGTTTTTAGATTTTGCCATTTTCGATTCAAATACATGTGTCAGCCCATGAAAAATGGAGGTTTTGTGAAAATTTTAAATCTCACTTTTTTTGACAATATTCACTAGAATGCATGTTAACAATCGGAATGGTGCAAAAAACGGAACAAAAAAAGTCAAAATCATCGCGTTTTTAGATTTTGGCATTTTCAGTTAAAATAAGTGTGTTATAACCCATGAAAAATGGAGGTTTGGTGAACATTTTAAATGTCACATTTTTTTGACAATATTCACTAGCATTAATTCATGTTTACAATCGGAATGTGTTCGAAAAACGGTACGAAAAAAGTCATAAGCTACGCATTTTTGGACTCTGCCATTTTCAATTAAAATACATGTGTTATAACCTATGAAAATTGGAGGTTTGGAGAAAATTTTAAATATCACTTTGTTTACAATATTCACTAGATTGCATGTTCACAATAGGAATCGGTGCAAAAAACGGAATGAAAAAAAGTCAAAATCAACTCGTTTTTCAATTTTGCCAATTTTGGTTAAACTTTGTGTGTTATATAACCTATGAAAAAATAGATGTTTGGTGAAAATTTTAAATTTCACTTTTACACTATTCACTAATATACATTTTTAGAACGAAAAAAGTCAAAATTAATACGTTTTTAAATTATGCCATTTTTGATTAAAATTTGTGTGTTATAACACGTGAAAAATGGAGGTTTGGTGAAAATTTTAAATTTCACTTTCTTCTACAATATTCACAAGCTTGCATGTTTCACGTACTTTTTTCCGCCATGATTCTGTTACATCTTTGTGGTTGTCGGTATCTTGGATGTGAAAATGAACTTCATTGCTTCCACAATAATTCTTGGATTAGTATCTTTCTTGCACAAGGTTGGTTAACAATATACATTTGCTGGAAATGGTGATGATCAGGACTCTACTTTGGAATGGTTATACTTTTAATCCTATCCAATGATATGATAATCCTTGAACTTGCTCTGCCAATGTGGAGTGCTTGATGGCTTACACTGTTGGAGATATACTCACATGGTAGAGCCAACTGCTTGATTAACAGTTATTGGTGACCATCAAGAAGCTTAACGGTCTGAATGTCCCATATCTTCACAAATTGCAAGCACTTGATGTCAGGTAAAATGCATAGGCTTTGAATGGGAAATAGAAAGTAATACTCTAGATGTTATAGAGTAGACATTTTCTTCTCTCCATTTTCTACATTTAATTACAAAATCATGTAATAGAGCAGTACTCCATATTTCTTGCTTTTATTTTGTAACGATGCGTTTGGGTATATCCAGCATCGAATTTTGCCTATCATATATATAAGGTCAGTTTTCAAAAAAAAAAATCACAGGCTTGTATGTTCACAATAGGAATTCATGCAAAAAAATGGAACGAAATAAGTCGAAATCAAATTGTTTTTAAATTTTGACATTTTTGATTAAAATTCGTGTGTTATATAATCCATGAAAAATGTATGTTCGGTGAAAATTTTAAATTTCACTTTAGAATGCATGTTCACAACTAGAATGGGTGCAAAAATCAGAAGGAAAAAAGTCAAAATCATTGCGTTTTTAAATTTTTCCATTTTCGGTTAAAATTCTTGTGTTATAAACCATGAAAAAATGGAGATTTAGTGAATATTTTAAATTTCACTTTTTTCTACAACATTTACTAGCATGCATGTTCACAATCAGAGTGGGAGAGAAAAAACGATACGAAAAAGTCAAAATCAATGTATTTTTAGATTTTGTCAATTTCGGTTAAAATATGTTTGTTATAACCCATTAAAAATGGAGGTTTGGTAAAAATTGTAAATATAACTTTTTTTGACAATATTAACTAGTATTCATGTTTACAATCGGAATAGGTGCAAAAAGCAGTATACAAAATAAAAATTTACTCGTTTTTAGATTTTTCCATTTTTCGTTAAATTTCGTGTGTTATAACCCATAAAAAATAGATGTTTAGTGAAAATTTTAAATTTCATTTTTTAACACTATTCACTACCATGCATGTAAACAATCGGAATGGGTACAAAAAAATGAATGAAAAAATTCAAACTCAACGCGTTTTAAGATTTTGCCATTTTCGGTTAAAATACATGTGTTATTATAACCTACGAAAAATGGAGGTAGGTTTGATGAAAATTTTAAACATCACTTTTTTGTACAATATTCACTAGAATGCATGTTCACAATCAGAATAGGTGCAAAAAATGAAACGAAAAATGTCATAATCAACACATTTTTTTATTTTTCCATTTTCAGTTAAAATACGTGAGTTATAACACATGAAAAATGAAGGTTTGGTGAAAATTTAAAATATCATTTTTTTGACAATATAAATTAGAATGCATGTTATCTGAATGGGTGCAATAATCAAAATGAAAAACATCAAAATCTAGGCACTTTTAAATTTTGCCATTTTTGGTTAAAATTCATGTGTTAAACCATGAAAAATGAATGTTGAGTGAAAAATTTAAATATCACTTTTTTTTACCATATTCACTAGCATGCATGTTCACAATCGAAATGGCCATTTTTTAATTTTGTAATTTTTGGCTAAAACTCGTGTGTTATAGCCCATGAAAAATGGAGGTTTGGTGAAAATTTAAATATCACTTTTTTTGACAATATTTGCTAGCATGCATGTTCACAATTGGAATGGGTGAAAAAAACAGAACGAAAAAAGTCAAAACCAACACGTTTTTAGATTTTGCCATATTCATTTAAAATTCGTGTGCTTAACCCATGAAAAATTGTAATTTGGTGAAAATTTTAAATTTCACTCTTTTTTTTTACAATATTCACTCTAATCCATGTTCACAAACAGAATGGGTGCAAAAAATTGTGTGAAAAAGTCAAAATCAACGCGTTTTTAGATTTTGTCAATTTTCGTGAAAATATGTGTGTTATAACCCGTTAAAAATGTAGGCTTTGTGAAAATTTTAAATATCACTTTTTTCTCCAGTTGTGGCGGGTATAAACTAGAGAATGACTAGATAATTCTAGTTCTTGTTGACTTAGTTAGTTAATAAGTTAGTTAGTTAGCTAGTTAGTAGTTAGTTACAAGGGGTCAAAGACTAACAATGACTTGAAGACGTCCCTCTCGATAGCCCCAGAAGTGGTCAAAACAAGTGAATTTGGCCAAAAAAAAGCTTATGTCATGGGGCTTTGCCCTATGAGTCTTGTAGATCTAGTCGAGAGCTTCGAAGCGGGGTATTACGGAGGCGATTCTGAACTCGGACGAGAAGAGGAAAAGAACCTTGGTCGGTCAATGGTATTTTGACTTGCTTTTACGTTTGGTCTTCACCAACACAAACAAAGTGAATGAAGTGCATTGAGAATGTTTCTTACAATATCTTAAAGAAAAATCGCAAAGTTTCACCGACTTTGGAGCTCAACAAATTGCCTTCTTGAAGATGCATAAAAAATGTTCCTAAAATATTGAGAAAAAGGTTGGAAAGACTTGGAAGGATCATCCGATCACCAAATGATGGCCTAAAGTCAAACTAGCACTTTTTGCTTGTTTGATAAATCTAGTATTAGAGAGTTTGTCATTAGTTTGCTTTGCTTTTTCGTTAATGTCGTGTTTGGATACTTTAATCAACGCCTTAAGAATCGTTAGTTAACTTATCCGTATACTTTGGGCCAACCACAAAAGCTACTGACCCGAAAGCTAATTCGCACGTTACTTTAGTGTTAACTCCCACATTGTTCATCTTTTAGTGTTTCGGTTGAGAAAGTGGCCGAATTGCTTTAAAGTTATTTTGTGTGTATTTTGCTTTGTCTTTTAGTAGTTTCCTTATCCAGTTGTGGTGGGTATCTGACACGAGCTGTCGTGGGCTCGTCAATTTAACCCAAACTCAATAACTTGTAGAAGCAGTGAGTGGGATCGTATCCTCAGGGAGTGGTGTGTGTCTAAATTTTGAAACGTGATAGTAAACAACAAGAGGAATAGCTTGACAAAGAAAATAAACGGATGTAAGGTATTGAAATGTCTACTACACAAAATGTAATCAAAGACAATGAAATTAAAGACAGCAACTAAATTCAAATATAATCAAGAGAGACTAAGCGTATTGCCTTGAGGGAGATTCACTCAATATGGATCTACACTTGCCATCATCGATGTGTGGTTATGTGAGGAGAACTTAACTACTAGTAATCAAGAAATCATTCTACCGGATGGTTCTCCCGATTTCCCTTTCACAAAACCCTTGAGCTTCCCTTGGTAGGGCAAGCCTTCGGTACTGACTTAAATCCCCAGTTCTCTATCATATGAATCAACCCTAGTCCTATCCTCAAACCCCTCCCTTGGCAGAGCAGTTGTTTAATTCAAGTAATCAGATCTCTTCACATTACATCTCATGTCTTTCCATTAAATTGATTCCACATGCCATTGGTTAATGCACAAATAAAATCACACGATAAGCAGATCTTGAGACTCACATAAATTCAATTTCCAATTCAATTCATGTTATACTCAATCATCGTTGGTAAACCCACACCGGTCTCAGTGGGTACCGCAGATCGTGTATGGATTTGGTAATTTTGTAAAGGCCCATTGAGTTAGACATGAAGAAACAGACATTGAATATAATCACAGATATAGTCGTTACAAATATCTCAAACAAGTTAAAGATCCGCATCTATGAAATCCTCAAGACAATACTATGAAATTAGCCGATCATGTTGATCGGCTTGAACCCACAATTTACAAAAAGTAGAATAAGTAATCGATCTATGGTGTTGTCTCTCCTCTCTGCAATTGTGGCTTTTTTTCTCTCTTGTTCTTTGCAAAATTCTCACTTGATTCAATATTCTCCTCCTTGATGCCCAAAAAATCGCCTCCTTTAGGGTTGCTTCCTCTTTCCTTTTATACTTTCTCCTTCTCCTGTAGCTTGATCGTGAGCACTCAGCTCCTCAATCTCGCTCTCTGATTCCTCCACGTATCCCTGAAAAATAGCATTCAGATAATAAGTGAGGCACGTGTTCTACCCATGACTTTAAGCTTTAAGATTTAGCAATGCAAAACATCAAACACTTTGTGGACCTATGAACTAGTCGTGTCTATGTCTTGTGTGTGCGCAATGTAACTTGCCTTGCCTTATGTGTTGACATGTGTGTATGACTCTTGTGACATTGAGTGTGACAAGGAATGAATTGTGAGCTAGTGCATAGATGAAGTGAGTGGGTGAGCTATGTGTTAAGCATTAGTGCTATGAGAGTGAGGGCAAGTAAGTGAGTGTGTGTGAGTGAGTTTGGACGGCCATCAAGGCTGACGGCCGTCCGTGAGTGTGTGAGTGTGTTCTTGGACGGCCGTCAGGAGTGACGGCCGTCCAAGTGATGTTTTGTGTGTGTGTGTTGTTTGTGTTGTTTGTGTTTGTGTGTGTTTGTGGTGTATGTATGCAAGTGAGTCTTGTGATCTTGGTGTGTGTAAGTGAATGTGAAGTGCAAGTGTGAGCATTTGACACAACAATACATGGTACGTGCAAGCACAACTCATTTCATGACTCATTAATACTTCATCACACAAAATCATTTTCATCATGCATTCTTTCATCACCATTGCATTCAAATCATCATCCAAACCAAAATACCATCAACATGTGTGTGTGGTTGTGACGGCCGTCAGGAGTGTGTGTGTGTTGTTGACGGCCGTCAGGAGTGACGGCCATCCAAGGTGTTGTGCATGTGTGTGTGTTTGTGTGATGTGTTTGTGTTGAGTTTATGTGTTGTGTATGAGTGTTGTGGGGAAATGTAGTGAATGTGTCAAACATTTGCATGCAATTGTAAGTGCTTTGTGTGATGAGTGTAGAGTGTTTGTATGGAATGCATGTAACTTGTAAAGCACAAAGTTTTGTCATAGCTACATCTTTCATCACACAATACACCAATTCATGACACATTTTCTCAACACTCTACCAATTCTCTCATTTGCAAGCTTAAACACATTTTCACACAAAAGATGTCCATCATATGCTCTTTTCATTGTGAATGCATGCAAAGTTCAAGTAAGAAGAACAAATAAGAACAAATAAGTTAGTGCAACACACAACTTATCAACCCCCCACACTTAAACCTTTGCTAGTCCTGAGCAAAGAATTCAATTACACACTCTCACTCATTTTCACAACCAACACTTCCAAATATCATCATTACTCCATTCCATGAAATTTTAGCATGCAGAAATAGAAAACTGAGTAGTACAAGTTCGTCATCCATTAAGTCATACCAATTGGTGAATAAGGTACAGCGAATAAAGACCAAACTGCCAACGTGTTGTGTGTGCTGAGAGTTTCTCATGCCCCTTTATCGCATCTATGCAGAGTACTCAAGTAGACACTTAATAAAGAACCTTTTGCACTACAATCTTGTTGTCCACACATACAAACACTTCAACATAAGAGCTACCATTTGACTAAGCTTAAGCTTACTGGGGTTTTCCCCTTATTCAATGCACATTGGTGCTTATTGTTGATGCCGCACTTTGGTGCTTGGCTGCCAGGGTTTTGTGGCTATTTTTTCCCTTTATTCGCCATTTGGCTTTTCTTTCTGTTTCCATCTCAATACCCAAACATTTCCATGTTCGCATGTGTCTTCAATAGACTATATATTCAAAATGCAAAAAGAAGTGTTTACGAGTAGAAAGCACATACACATTTAAAGATTCATGAGTTCTCTCCTATGTCAATCAAAGTGTTGGCGTTTCTATCTTACCTTAACATCGCACCTTATTCAACAAAAGATATGAAAAGTATGGATCACGGAACAGAAAAAATTTCACATGTATAAGATAAATAATGTTCATTGAATGATGATATTTGGAGTGCAAGTGCATTGGATGGTGAGTATGACAACCTTTTCACAACACAACAACATCTCTCATTCATTATGATTGAAAACGAACCACAGCTACAACCATGACTAGGCCACTGCTTTTTTTACTTTTTTCACCAACAACACTAAACCACACCAATTACATGATATCATAAATTCTCTATACCCTCTCAACCAACAAGAACCACACTAGAACAATTTCACACATCATTACAAGTTTCACAGACCCTTACCTCACACTTCTTCCATTGTAATTTCAAAGCATTCAATACATCACACTTCCAATATCATGATGTACACACACAAACATTAAGGACTTACATAACTTCAGCATCAACTCAAAATAAACATAGCTTACAACCTCAATAACTCAGAAAATGAACGACCTCAGTAGCCCAGAACACAACAACATCTATGACTCAGAGAATTCACAACCCAGAAATTAGAAAGCATCAACAACCTAGAAATTAGAAAGCATCAACAACCCAGAAATTAGAAAGCATCAATAACCCAGAATCTGCACAACATCAACAACCCAGGAATTACCCCCACACTCTTCTCACTCCCTTTTCCCCACACTTGTCTTATGCAATGACATCAATTTGGGGTTAGAGGAAAGACATTGCCCTGTTTAGGTGCCTGGTGGAGGTGGTGGAGTGGAAAATCGAGAAAAGTCAGAAAATGGAGCATTCAGGTTTCTGAGGTTGGGATTGTTGTTGTAGTTGGATGTGTTGCTCCTCGGTGGCATTCTGAAGTTGGAGGTGCTTGTTCCTGGCTGCCCACTGCTTCCACTCGGGTGCATATTAAAGCTGGAGGAGCTACCTCCTGAATGCACATTGCCTCCATGCATCACTACTCTCCTCGAGATGTCCACAACCATCCTCTGTGTTTCCAACTCCTCCATTGGCGGGAAATAGGAATTAGGACCCCTTGATTGGTGATGACACACCATCATCAAATTTAGATTATGTACTCCCATTTGGCATTAGTTTAGTCTATCCTCCATTTCCGTCCATTGACTGTGATGCTCTTGCACCATCGAGTCTAGCCGAGTCTCCATACTCGTCTGAAAGTTGCCCCACCTCTCGTCCATGGCATCTAAATGGCGAATTACTGAGTTGTTTTGTGCTGTCATGGATGCCTGAAAGTCCGCTAGGGCCTTTTGCATGGGTGCGAAATTAGTGAAAGCTTGGGTTGGTGGCATGTTGGGTGCTTGTTGTTCTTCCTCCTCTTCTATCTCCTCAATTTCTAGGTCTCCTCCTTGGGCCTCTCTAGCTTCTTCTTCTCTTTTTTCTCTTTCGACCTTTTCCATTTGTTGATAGTTTCTGAGGTGGCCATCCTTGATTGGACCCATCGATGCTCTGCAATCCTTACTTGGGGCTATTCGTATTCCCTGCTTCACAGCATACTCATACAAAAAATGAGGGAAAAACATAGCTTGGTTGTCGTCTGCTATGGCTTGATTAATGTGACCTATAACAAACTTCCCAATGTCTACTGTAAGCTTGTTCTTTATGGCATAAATCAGATACACCCTGTCCCTGGCAATCTTTATGTTGTAAGTCATTGGCATGATTCTAGAATTAATGAACAGAAGCCACGTTTTTGCTTCGGCCGTCAGACTCTTCAGCACAACATGTTTTGGATGACCATGATGATTTCTCACCCACTCGGATCCAGAAAGTGTCACTGCTTTCAGCACTGCGTCTGGGTTTCCCACCTCGCTCAGGTCACTCAATTCATCCCTCTTGTAGTCCTTGAGTTCATAATGCTTGTTCACAATCTGACTCGACAACTTAAAATTCTTGCCCCGCACATACACACCTTTTGCCTTAATTTCTTTTGCATCCATTCCAGCAGCGTTAGCATAAAACTCTCTTGCAATTGCCACATTGCAATTTTGAGGAGCCAATGTCAACATCTGTCAACCATAACTTATGATCGTGTCGGTGTATGGCTTTACTGTGATCGAGCATGGTCTTTCAATGTGGATGGGACGTACAGCAAAGTCACAATACTTATCCTGAGCTGCGTCATTTACAAAACGCGGTACAGGCGACGTTCTCCTTTTTTTCTATTCAGGGTCCAGCTCTTGCTCCTCTTCTCCTTCGATTTCATCCGAGATATATTCCTCATCAGAGGAGCTAGATTCGTCTCTCAGCTGCGTGGGCATGACAATTTTTTCCTTTCCCTTTTGGCCTCTCTGAGTTGAGGTTGAGGTTTAACCAGCTTTTCTTGGAGGCATGGTACTGGTTTGACGATTAACCCACTACAATGCAAAGAAAAAGGATGAAGCTTGTGTAGCTCTTTGGTCTCTAAAATGAATTTCACCCACTTCCTCTTTCTTGGCTGAATTTCACTTGAAGTGTATGCGGGAGATGATGAATGTGTTCATGCATGAGTGTGGCATTTATAGAAGAAATCTTGTGCTTGAGTCGGCTATCCAAGTGTTAATTAACACAAATATTGCAACCAAAACAAGTAACAACAATTGGCATGTGATTACACAAGAATCCAACTTGCTAAATGACAAAAAGAATGCAAACAAAAGCTTGTTCAATCAAATCACACAAAAGCCTTCCTTTCTTGCTAGAATCGGCCACTTGAACATGTTCCACTACCAAACAATTTTGTGGGCCCTAGCAAGTTGCTCTCATTATGGCCGATTCTTGCTATCATCCTCTCATCCCATGCATTAATCTTTTCATGCTTTCATTTAACTACACGACATCTTTCCTACCAAACGAATATCACCATTTCACAAGATTATTGCATGCACTGTCCAACTCTTTCACACAACCTCGGTGAAAGCTTTCAACATGCATGTGTAACATGGTGTGATGTGATGAAGGTGTGCATGAATTTCTTTCCTATTTTATATAACTGTTCCTCCCTGAATGATTTGATTGTTCACTGCAATGATCAAAAAAATTAGTCAGTATGATAACTTGAATGAGGAAGTAAAAGATATCAGCATAAAGATCTGAAGCTAAGAAGAATCGAATATTTCCCCTTTTTCAGATGACGCATCTTGGATTTTGTTCTTGTACCCGGATGAAATATTTTTAGCTTCCTTGGGGAATTTGCCTTCCTCATGTATGAACTGTTCAGAGATGAAAAGAGAGATTCAACCATTTATTTGACTACAGAAATTACTGAAAATAACTAAAACAGAGGAAAAAGTTGAAATAATTGGGTTGCCTCCCAACACAGCGCTTGGTTTATTGTCCTCAGCCAGACATGAAAGAGTTTCTGTCAAGAAGATGGGTCATCAAGGAACTGGGTGTATCCCTTCTCCTCCACAGCTTATCTGAATATTTTCACTCTATATCCATTAACCTTCCAACTTGCCCCAGAAGCTTCCTTCTGCACCTCAACAACTCCATATGGGAAAATCTTGGTGATAGTGAATGGTCCAACCCATCTAGATTTCAGCTTACCAGGAAAAAGTCTCAACCTTGAGTCATATACTAACACTTGTTGTCCAACTTCAAATTCCTTCACCTTGATTTTTGCATCATGCCACCTTTTTGTTCTCTCCTTATAGAGACTTGCGCTGATGGGTTCCTCCAACACAATGGTCCAACCCTTGTGTTGTACCCCGTATTTTGCCAAGAGAGTGTTAAAGACTTTGTTACAAAAATGGGTTCCTCCATCACTGATGATGGCTCTTGGGGTTCCAAACCTATTGAAAATGTTTCTTTTAACAAATCTCAGTACGCTTCGACTGTCATTGTGTGGCATTGCGGCAGCTTCTACCCACTTGGACACGTAGTCAACTGCAACCAATATGTATTCATTCCCACAAAATCTTGGGAATGGTCCCATGAAGTCCAAGCCCCAAACATCGAATAAGTCCACTTCCAATATGCTGTTGCGAGTTATCTCATCTCTACTGGATATGTTTCCTACTCGTTGGCATCTGTCACACTGGCTCACCCAAAGCTTCGAATCCTTGAATATGTGTGGCCAATAGAACCCTGTCTGCAAGATCTTGTACCCAGTCCTTGTTCCTCCAAAATGCCCTCCAAAGGGGGATTCATGGCAAGCTCTAAGAATTCCTTCTTCAGTCCTTGTTCCTCCAAAATGCCCTCCAAAGGGGGATTCATGGCAAGCTCTAAGAATTCTTTCTTTCTCTTATTCGGGGACACATCTTCTAATCACCTGATCACTACACCTCTTATACAGGTTACCACTTTCCCAAAAATAATATTGAGCATCATGCTTGAGCCTCTTCTTTTGATCACTAGAGTAGTATGGTGGTATTTGTCCCGCTACAACATAGTTGGCCAACTCAGCGAACCATGGTGGTACTCGAGTGTGAATCTTGAAGATTTGCTCGTCTGGGAAATTTTCCTTGATCCACAACTGTAGTTGGTCCTCACTCATGGCTCCTACTTCCAATCTTGACAAGTGGTCTGCTACCACATTTTCGCAACCTTTTCTGTCCTTGATTTCAACATCAAACTCTTGCAGTAGCAGTACCCAATGTATTAGTCTCGGTTTAGCTTCCTTCTTTGCCATGAGGTACTTGAGAGCCGAGTGATCAGTATGAACTATGACCTTGGACCCCAGGATGTAGGCTCTGAACTTATCGAATGCATACACCACAGCCAACATCTCATTCTCTGTGGTGGTGTAATTGAGTTGCGCTCCATTCAGCAGCTTGCTTGCATAATAGATCGCATGGAAGATTTTCCCTCTCTTTTGACCTAGTACAGCTCCTACCGCGTAGTCACTAGCATCACACATCACTTCGAAAGGCTCTCCCCACACTGGTGTGACTATCATAGGTGCTTCCACCAGTTTGGTTTTCAACAACTCAAAGGCCTCTTTGCACTTCTCATCAAAAACAAAAGGAGTGTCCTTCTCTAGCAACGTACACAATGGTTTGGCCACCTTTGAGAAATCCTTGATGAACCTTCTATAAAAACCAGCATGTCCCATGAAACTCCTCACCCCTTTCACATTGGTTGGTTCTGGGAGTTTGGCTATAACCTCCACCTTTGCTTTATCCACTTCCAATCCAGCTTGTGAAATTTTATGTCCCAGCACAACCCCTTCATTCATCGTAAACTGACACTTTTCCCAGTTCAAAACTAAGTTGGTGTCCACACACCTCTTAAGTACCAGAGACAAATTTTCCAAACAACCCTCAAATGTCATCCCAAACACTGAAAAGTCATCCATGAAGATCTCTATGATATTTTCCACCATGTCTTGGAATATTGCCATCATGCAGCGTTGAAAGGTGGCTGGTGCATTACATAGTCCAAATGGCATCCTCTTGTAAGCATAAGTTCCAAAGGGGCAGGTAAAAGTTGTCTTCTCATGATCTTTTGGGTCAATGGCAATTTGATTATATCCGGAATAGCCATCAAGAAAGCAATAATAAAGAAACCCAGCTATGCGATCCAGTAGTTGCTCAAGAAAAGGCAGAGGGTAGTGATCCTTTCTGGTAGCCTTATTCAACTTCCTGTAGTCCATGCATATTCTCCATGCATTAATGACCCTGGTGGCCAACATTTCATTTGCTTCATTAGTCACCACAGTCACCCCCCCTTTCTTGGGCACACATTGCACCGGGCTAACCCACTCACTATCTGAGATAGGAAATATCATACCAAAATCGAGCAACTTGATGATTTCCTTTTTTACTACTTACATCATCTAAGAGTTCAACCTTCTTTGCCTTTCTCTCATCGAAATAGCCCCCTCTTCTAGTAAAATCTTATGCATACAAATGTTGGGGCTTATTCCCTTGATATCTGCTATGGTCCAGCCAATAGCTTCCTTGTGCGTTCTCAGCACTTCCAACAGTTTCTCTTCTTGACACTGTTCCAACGTAGATTATATCACCACAGGGAGGGTTTCATTTTCCCCAAGAAATACATACTTCAGATGCGAAGGCAGAGGTTTCAGTTCCAACTTGGGTGGTCTCACAATGGAGGGCAGCAACTTCTCATTCCTGCACTCAAAATTTTCTTGCCTCACCTCAGTGGGCTTCAATTCAACATATTAATCAGTTTCAATAACAGAATTTGTTGGTATTTCACACGTTGCATCACTTTCAACATTTTCATCAAAAGTAGTCTCAAGATCCATTTCTGTGACAGACTCATCTATCACACAACATTCAATTAAGTTACACAATTCATGCAATATCTCACTATCTTCATCATTCACAGTAAATTCACCTGATTCACCGTTTTGGTATGAGGAGTCAAGTAAAGCAAGAGAAAATTTATGCTTGTGTTCCAGTTCAAGGACATGAAGATTACCTTCCACGAGGTGTGCAGAGTAGCACTGCTCGACTGACTTGGGGTATTTCATCGCGTAGTCCACTTGATCTCCATTCACTCTGAATGTGATGGTCTTACTCTTGACCCCTATGAGAGCATCCCCTGTAGCTAAGAAAGGTCTCCCAAAGATGAGAGGCACCTCTGGGTCCTCTTCCATATCCAATATAATGAAGTCGACAGGAAGTACAAACTTGTCAACTGATACCAACACATCTTCTACCATCCCTGTTGGTTGTACAAGGGATCTATCAGCCAATTGAAGGAGTACAGCCACAGGTTTTATCTTATTACCAAGTCCCACATCCTCTGCAATAGATAAGGGCATTAAATTGATACTCGCTCCTAGATCACATAGGGCCTTGTTGAAGAATCGAGTCCCAATTGTACATGGTATAGTGCAGCTTCCAGGATCCTTGAGCTTGGGAGGTAGCTCATTGTTCACCCACGCTTGACTCTCCCCCTTGAGTGGAACTGGGATGTCACACTGTAAGATTTGTTCCTTGTTGGCAATCAGGTCCTTCAAGAATTTTGCATATCTGGGCATAGCTGTCACCAAGTCCAATAGTGGCACATTCACGTTCACATTTTTTACCATATCAAAGAACCTTGTGAATTGGGCTCCTTTGTTGGCTTGAGGTTGAACTCTTTGAGGGTATGGGGGTAATGGTGCATACTCTGGGTAATTGTAGGGACTGGGGTGTCCCTTCTTCTTTTTAGTCTCTGGTGTTTTTCCACATTCCCTCACAATTTCCTTCTCTGGTTCATCCCCTTCGAGGTTTTCTACATTGGTCTCTTCCATGGCTTCATCCACTGGATCCTCCTCAGTATGATCTCTCTTGTTTCCTCTGAGTTCCTTTCCACATCTTAGAGTTATTGCATTACAAACTTCCCTTTCTTTTCCTTTTGGATTTGGTTCAGTATCGCTTGGGAGAGCTCCATGTGGTCTCTGATATACTGCCTTGGCCATCTGGCCCATTTGCATTTCGAGGTTCTTTATAGCCACTTCACAGTTTTTCACTTGAGACTTAGTATCCGATTGTTCCTTTTCATACATGTCCATCTTGTCCAAAATCTTTTGAAGCATAATCTCTTCATTGGTCTTCCTCGGTTTCCTGTTGCTGTTGCTTGATTCCCCACCTTGGAAGTACTGCCTTTGCTGATTGCCTTGATTGTTCTGTCCCCAAGTACCTTGACCTAACTGGTTTTTATAGCCTCCATATTGCTGTCCATATTGCTGTCTGTTGTTGTAATTCTGAACATATTGAACAGACTCCTGTGTGAGCTCATATTCATCGGTGTGGTGTTCCCCTTTACATAAACCACATGATAGCACTGGGGCTGTCTTTGCTGCTTTTAAGGTCTGAACTTGTCTTGTTAGAGCCTCGATTTTTGCCTCCAAGGAAGTCTCCTCATCCATATCCAATACCCCCTGTTGCTTCCTCAAGGTGTCTTTCTAGCCTCTGGGAACAAATATTCGTCATCCGCAATAGAGCCGAAGAGCTCCCTAACCTCGGGCACACTTTTGTCTTTCAAGGCTCCGTTGGCACATGCCTTAACCATCAGTGAGGCTTCTGGTGACAGACCCTTGAAGAAGGTGTTGAGCTCTCTGACCTCCCCAAGGTCATTGTTTGGACACTGCCTGAGTAAATCATTGAACCTATCACACGCTTCCTTAAACGTCTCGCCATCTTGCTGTTAGAAGCTGCGAATTTCCATCCTCATCCGTTCCAATTTGGCTGGAGGGAAGTACTTGGCCAAAAACTTTCTTTCCAGTTCCTCAAAAGTGGCTATGGACTGTCCCCTGATTGAATTGAACCAGTGTTTCGCTTTCCCTTTGAGGGATAGTGGGAACAAAACTCTTCTCACGTCATCAGGCATGACCCTCTGCAGTTTGAAGGTGTTACAGAGTCCCAAGAACCAATCTAAATACTCGTTCGGATCTTCATTGTTTAGGCCTTGAAAAATTTGTCCTTGGGTGATCATGGAGAGGATTTGGGTTGGTATTTGATAGCTCTCTACGTCTATTCCTTGGCGATTATTTCTTCTCTCAAAGCTTACCGCGAAATGGTCCCCAAACCTTGGAGGTTGGGGTCGAGGTCTCTCCTCACCCTGTTGATGTCTAACTCTCTCTTCACCCTGTTCGGCCATTTCTAATGCCCTTCTCCTTTGCCTCAAAGTCCTCTCAAATTCCAAATCGAGTTCAAACTCTGGAACTTCCCCCCTACGTCTTGCACCAGGTTGCATAAACTAAGGTCCCTCTGTGAAAATTCAAAAATCCCACAAAGGTAGATAGATCAATGGCACCAAAATCAACAAGAATTTGCACGTAAGGGAACAACTCAATAACGTTAAAATCAAGATTCAACAAAATTCAAAACAATCTGACCACATATACTCCAACACAAAATAGACACAAAGTAACGAAAAACACAAAACTATCACAGTCAATCTCTAACACTTAGCCTCTCCCTGGCAACGGCGCCAAAAATTGACACGAGCTGTCGTGGGCTCGTCAATTTAACCCAAACTCAATAACTTGTAGAAGCAGTGAGTGGGATCATATCCTCGGGGAGTGGTGTGTGTCTAAATTTTGAAACGTGATAGTAAACAACAAGAGGAATAGCTTGACAAAGAAAATAAACGGATGTAAGGTATTGAAATGTCTACTACACAAAATGTAATCAAAGACAATGAAATTAAAGACAGCAACTAAATTCAAATATAATCAAGAGAGACTAAGCGTATTGCCTTGAGGGAGATTCACTCAATATGGATCTACACTTGCCATCATCGATGTGTGTGGTTATGTGAGGAGAACTTAACTACTAGTAATCAAGAAATCATTCTACCGGATGGTTCTCCCGATTTCCCTTTCACAAAACCCTTGAGCTTCCATTGGTAGGGCAAGCCTTCGGTACTGACTTAAATCCCCAGTTCTCTATCATATGAATCAACCCTAGTCCTATCCTCAAACCCCTCCCTTGGCAGAGAAGTTGTTTAATTCAAGTAATCAGATCTCTTCACATTACATCTCATGTCTTTTCATTAAATTGATTCCACATGCCATTGGTTAATGCACAAATAAAATCACACGATAAGCAGATCTTGAGACTCACATAAATTCAATTTCCAATTCAATTCATGTTATACTCAATCATCGTTGGTAAACCCACACCGGTCTCAGTGGGTACCGCAGATCGTGTATGGATTTGGTAATTTTGTAAAGGCCCATTGAGTTAGACATGAAGAAACAGACGTTGAATATAATCACAGATATAGTCGTTACAAATATCTCAGACAAGTTAAAGATCCACATATATGAAATCCTTAAGACAATACTATGAAATAAGCCGATCATGTTGATCGGCTTGAACCCACAATTTACAAAAAGTAGAATAATTAATCGATCTATGGTGTTGTCTCTCCTCTCTGCAATTGTGGCTTTTTTTCTCTCTTGTTCTTTGCAAAATTCTCACTTGATTCAATATTCTCTTCCTTGATGCCCAAAAAATCGCCTCCTTTAGGGTTGCTTCCTCTTTCCTTTTATACTTTCTCCTTCTCCTGTAGCTTGATCGTGACCACTCAGCTCCTCAATCTCGCTCTCTGATTCCTCCACGTAACCCTGAAAAATAGCATTCAGATAATAAGTGAGGCACATGTTCTACCCATGACTTTAAGCTTTAAGATTTAGCAATGCAAAACATCAAACACTTTGTGGACCTATGAACTAGTCGTGTCTATGTCTTGTGTGTGCGCAATGGAACGTGCCTTGCCTTATGTGTGCACATGTGTGTATGACTCTTGTGACATTGAGTGTGACAAGGAATGAATTGTGAGCTAGTGCATAGATGAAGTGAGTGGGTGAGCTATGTGTTAAGCATTAGTGCCATGAGAGTGAGGGCAAGTAAGTGAGTGTGTGTGAGTGAGTTTGGACGGCCATCAAGGCTGACGGCCGTCCGTGAGTGTGTGAGTGTGTACTTGGACGGCCGTCAGGAGTGACGGCCGTCCAAGTGATGGTTTGTGTGTTTGTTGTTTGTGTTTGTGTGTGTTTGTGGTGTATGTATACAAGTGAGTCTTGTGATCCTGGTGTGTGTAAGTGAATGTGAAGTGCAAGTGTGAGCATTTGACACAACAATACATGGTACGTGCAAGCACAACTCATTTCATGACTCATTAATACTTCATCACACAAAATCATTTTCATCATGCATTCTTTCATCACCATTGCATTCAAATCATCATCCAAACCAAAATACCATCAACATGTGTGTGTGTGTGTTGTTGACGGCCATCAGGAGTGACGGCCGTCCAAGGTGTTGTGCATGTGTGTGTGTTTGTGTGATGTGTTTGTGTTGAGTTTATGTGTTGTGTATGAGTGTTGTGGGGAAATGTAGTGAATGTGTCAAACATTTGCAAGCAATTGTAAGTGCTTTGTGTGATGAGTGTAGAGTGTTTGTATGGAATGCATGTAACTTGTAAAGCACAAAGTTTTGTCATGGCTACATCTTTCATCACACAATACACCAATTCATGACACATTTTCTCAACACTCTACCAATTCTCTCATGTGCAAGCTTAAACACATTTTCACACAAAAGATGTCCATCATATGCTCTTTTAATTGTGAATGCATGCAAAGTTCAAGTAAGAAGAACAAATAAGAACAAATAAGTTGGTGCAACACACAACTTATCGGTATCATCTAGAGAATGGCTAGATAATCCTAGTTCTTGTTGACTTACTTAGTTAAAAAGATAGTTAGTTAGCTAGTTAGTAGTTAGTTATAGGTGGTCAAAGACTAACAGTGACTTGAAGACGACCCTCTCGATAGCCCCGAAAGTGGTCAAAACAAGTAAATTCGGCCAAAAACAAGCGTATGTCATAGGGCTTTGCCCTTTGAGTCTTGTAGATCTCGTCGAGAGCTTCGAAACAGGGTATTACGGAGGCGATTCTGAACTCGAACGAGACGAGGAAAAGAACCTTGGTCGGTCAATGGCATTTTGACTTACTTTTACGTTTGGTCTTCACCAACACAAACAAAGTGAATGGAGTGCATTGAGAATGTTTCTTACATTACCTTTAAGAAAAATCGCAAAGTTTCACTGACTTTGGAGCTCAACAAATTGCCTTCTTGAAGATGTATCAAAAAGGTTCCTAAAATGCTGAGAAGAAGGCCGGAAAAACTTGGAAGGATCATCCGATCACTAAATTTTGGCCTAAAGTCAAACACGTGCTTGTTGCTTGTTTAATAAATCTAGTATTGGAGAGTTTGTCATTAGTTTGCTTTGCTTTTTGGTTAATGTCGTGTTTGGATACTTTAATCCACACCTTAAGAACCGTTAGTTAACTTATCCGTATACTTTGGACCAACCCCAAAAGCTACTAAACCAAAAGCTAATTCGCACGTTACTTTAGTGTTAACTCCCACATTGTTAGTCTTTTAGTGTTTCGATTGAGAAAGTGGCCGAATTGCTTGAAAGTTATTTTGCGTGTGTTTTGCTTTTTCTTTTAGTAGTTTCTTTATCCAGTTGTGGCGGGTATCAACTAGAGAATGGCTAGATAATCCTAGTTCTTGTTGACTTAGTTAGTTAATAAGTTAGTTAGTTAGCTAGTTAGTAGTTAGTTATCATTCTATCAAATTTCATTTGATTTTTTAACGAAAAGTATGTCTATGTACATAGTCTAATGATGACATGTGCATATTTTTTTAATAAAAAATTAGCTAGAATGGCCAATATGATAGTGCGTAGTTTTTGTGTAAGTAACGAAATTGCATAATTTAAAATGTGAATAATGAAAAAAAAATTAACAAATTTGAAGAATTTGTATTTTGCAATTTTTCCCGTAATGAATGTTCTGTATTTGTGTTCCCTTTTCAATCTAAAGTTAGATTAGTTTAATTGTGGCTAGCTGATTTCTTTCTATTTAATTAGTAATCCTCTTCTGATGGGGGCTTTTTCACTTGTATTTGGCCATGATATTAGGCTTTGAACATGGCTATATTTCTTTCAACTAGGGGTCTAATCGGGCAGAGTTGAGGTCGTATACACCCTTAATCGAGTTACTCAATCTCCTTGAGAGCTGTACATTAACTCAACTCGACCTCAATCGAATACTTATTTTTTGAGTTTGAGCTTGATTATTTTTTCAAAATTTTTTAATTTTTTTTTTTGAAAAATATAGGATCTATTTTTAATCTTTTAAAATTTAGTATGGTAAAATGATAATTTATTATAAAATTAAGGACTAAAATATAAATATAAGTTGTTTAAATATAATTTATTAAATATTATGGACTAAAACATAAATATAAATGTAAAAATTTTTTAAAAAATACCTAATCGAGTAGCTTGCGAGATACTCAATCCTTTGCAAGTCGAACTCGACTCCAATTCGAACTCGAGTTACTCGAACTCGACTCAAACTCAGTCAAACTTATCTCTAGTCAAATAGTTGACCAAGCTGCTCGCAAGCAACTTGCTCATTTAAGTACCCTTCTCAGTTATACACTTTGTGTTGGAATAGAAAGGAATTAATTGTTGGATTAACTTTCAATGGATTGTGATTCTAGTTATTTAATAAGGGTTAACTTAAATTTACCCGGATGAAAGATTATCTTTTATCACTTCGTCCCATAAAAGATTTTTAGTAGCACTTTACATCGATGAATATCAGTTAAAAATGCTAATTAATAATATCATTAATTATTAACTTTAAATGACAATTTTATCCATCAATAAGTAATAAGTTAAATTATATTTGTCCCTATTATATCTAAACATTAATTTCAATTTATCTACTCCATAGTTTGTTGTTAATACTTAAATATTATTAGATTGGAGCATAAAATATTTGATCAATTGTTTTAACAAATATAGGTACTTTTTTCATCTTTTTTACTTTTCCTTTATTTCATCTTCATTTATATAAATAAATTTAAGTCATGTTTCTTGTAATTTATGATATTTTGTTTTTACTCATTTTAGTTTTTTCTGTCTTTGTAATATGATTATTTATCTTATTTATATTATTGATAATTTAAAGCATCGATTTAATATATTAAAAAAATTTATTATATTATTATACATATTAAAGCAATCTAATCAACATATAAAATTATATAAAATATAATGCAAAATAAATAAATAAATAAAATAATTATTTTCTTGTTAGTTTTAAGGTGTAGATTTATTATAAATATATATATATTTTTCTAATAGAGAAATCTTTTATAGTTAATAAATTTAATATAAAATTAATTAACTCTAAAGTAAAAATCCATAGATATTGAAGTGGTAAAATAACAAGTTTTTTTAATTTTTTATTAAAGAATTAAAAAAATTAGTAAAAGTACAAATTATTTTATTACCTTCAAAAAATTAAATAATTCATATAAAGTTTTTGTTGACCAAGTATATTAAAAATATTTAACAAATTATAAAAAATGGTAAATCGTATTCAAATTCTAATTTTTTTTAGTTTGGTTATATATATATATATATTATCCTATTATTTAAAATAATAATAAATTTAATTTGTTAAAGTATATATGAAGCGAAAAGAAAATAAAATGATGATAAGGAGGATAAGATTTTTAGAAATTAATATAAGGATAACATAGTCTAAAACAAAAAAAAAAGAAAAACAATTAAGGCAAAATTTAACCTTTTCAGTTAAATATGGTAATTGAATATCCTTATCAATGCAAAGTGCTAATAAAAATCTTTTATAGGGGCCAAATAATAAAAGCTCATCTTTCATGGGGTAAATTGAAGTTAACCCATTTAATAATTAGTAGTTTGATTAAAACAATAAAAAAAAGAGCAAACTGCCGAGATGGTCACTAAACGTTTTTTAAATCTGCATTTTGGTCATCAAACTATTAAAGTAGCCAAAACAAAGTCACTAAACTCCTTAAATCCACGTATTCAAGTCCTTCCGTCCAAATCTTTTGTTTAACATACTTTTCAAGGGTAAATTTATCTAAACACTACAAAATTGAGGGACAAAATCATCAAATTACCAACTATAGGCTTCTTCTTCCTTGTTAATTCCTCATTCGATTTGTTCTTTGTCTTTGGCCAAAGGAGAAAAAAATTCTCAACCAAATCAAGCTCCTTTTGACAATATTTGAAGTTGAGATGGTGGGCAAAGATTGGTGATATGTGGGATAAATTTATAAACTATTGGCGAAGATTGGTGATGGATTGGTTGAGTTGAAAAAAGTGAAGATATAATGGAAAAAGATGAGCTAATTCAGAGGGGAAATTGTTGTTTTGGTGTAAATATGTGATTTTAGAATGTGAGATTTTGTGAGTTTGCGATGTTCTATGACAGTATAGTGTGTGCTTGTAGGAAGTAAGCCATATGCCTTTGAAGATAGTTTCAAGAGTTCAAGTTTTTTTTTAGTTTTTCAATTTTTGGAAAAATAAGTGTCTTATAACCCAATAAACATTGCAAACTTGGTGAAAATTTAAATTTTCTTTTTTTTCGACAATATTCAATTGAATGTATGTTCATAATCGAGGTAGGTGCAGAAAACAAAACAAAAAAGTAAAAATCAACACTTTTTAACAACTTTTGTATTTTTTTTGGAAAAATAGGTGTATTATAAACCATGAAAATGGAGGTTTTGTGAAAGTTTTAACATTTACTATTTTTGACAATATTTATTGGAATGCATGTTCACAATGAAATTGGGTGCAGAAAACGGAACAAAAAAGGTCAAAATCTGCACTTTTTTTTCTTTTTAACTTTTTTTGAAAAATACGTGTATAAATAACTCGTGGAAAATGGAGGGTTGGCGAAAATTTGAACTTTCACTTTTTTTGACAATACTCAATGGAAAGAGAGAGAAAATTCTAGAGAGAGAAAGTTTTTAGAGAGAGAAAATTTCTCGCTCACAAGTTTCTAGATATCGATTCCCCTAAAATGATGACAAATCCCTCTATTTATAGAGGTCAAAAGCCTAATCAACACGCAAACGTAAACTAAGCATTTATTTACCAAAATGCCATTGCGAAAAAGAATTATCCAAAATATGCACGTGCACTGCGCTCCACATCAACAACCTTTCCAGTGTCTCGCGCCTTTGAGCTAACGCACTTCACGTTTCCACTTTCCACTTCATTCTCCTGAGCCACACTCTACGCTCCTTCGGAATCTGCATAATCAAAACATAGATTTCACACTTAGAAAATATTTGAACCAGAAGAATAAAAATTACACGTGGGCTGCCGCACCATACAAATATTTTCACGGTGCAGCCACCCGGGGTGGCCACGCCATACAAATTGTTTCACGGCTAAAAGACTTAGAAGAAGGTCGAAAACACTTGGAAGGATCAAAAATCACCGATTGATGGCCTAAAGTCAAACAAGCGCTCTTACCTTGTTTAATGAATCTCGCATTAGGGAGTTTGTCATTAGTTTTCTTTGCTGTTTTGTTAATGTCCTGTTTGTATGCTTTAATTCACGCCTTAAGCGTTGTTAGTCAACTTATTCATATACTTTCGTCAAACCCCCAAAGCTACAAAAGCAAAAGCTGATTCACACGTTACATTAGTTAACTCACACATTGCGCGCTTGTCAGTGTTTTGGTTAAGAGAGTGGCCGAATTGCTTGCAAGTTATTTGGCGTGTGTTTTGCTTTGTCTTTTTTGTAGTTTTCTTATCTCGTTGTGATCAAAGACCGAAAGAATAATCAAAACTCCACACAAGAAACCGTGTGGTTGGAAAGATCATATAGAGCACATAAAATATTTCTATGTTTATCTCCAAGATTATTTCCATATAAATCCCATAGGAAGATGGAAACCATGTGCCTTTCATGCTTATCTTTTCCAAAGATAAACCTTCAGTCATAATTACCAAGATAAGCACCAAATATACCAAGATAGCATTAATCTCCAAATCAATCTTCCTTGCATAGATTGATTTAATTGATTCTTGCAACCAATAAGATCTTTCCTTAATTGCCAAAAAATCAATACCAATTAATAAATGCCAACATGCACATTAACAATCACGATAAGTAACTAACTATTGACAACGTGGACAACTTTTACAAAATAGATATGCATAACGAAAAAGAGACTTCCAAAAGAATTTACTATCAAGAATTTTTCGACCCGTTCGTTTAGGACCAAAGTGACCCCACATGTATATAAATGACAATTTTGCAAAGAGGATCTATTTTTTATTGAGGCATAGACAAAATTACTAATCCACGATAATCATTCTAGCTTACCAGAGTTATACAAGAACATTCAGAAGTTTTTTTTTTTCATTTTTTACGCTAATTAGTAGTAGATTATATGTCCGATGTTATACTTCATCAATGGAATTGGTTTAATATAGCAGTGTATAAGAAGAAAGTCATTAATCACAGCTGCAAAATGAAATGAATGCCATAATAAATTAATGAATGCAAAATGAAAATAGAAGCAAAGGGATTGCATTTAATTAAGGATATTTATTCTGAAGTCAATTCATGATCCAAGTGTTCACACGAAGATTGATTTTTGTTTGGACATGCATATTTTCATTCCAACATTGAAAGACATGAACTTTAAAATAAAATGAAAAAGAAAGAAAGAAAATAAATAAAAGAAAAATGAAAGAAAAAAAAATAGAATTTAACCTCTTGTAAGATTATACCTTTTTTTAATTTAGAATTTTTAACAGATCGATTTTGTTATTTCTATGAAAAATTTCATCCCAATCTTGTATACTAGTTCACAGAGTGACAGAATGAATTTTAGTCTAAGTATTATTCAAAAATATAAATTCTCAAAAGGTTACGCGTATATTAATAGAGTAATGATATGTAGAGTGAAATGAGATGGTGAATAATGTGCTATGTATAAAAAGACAAAATTATCCTTTATTTTATTACACAATTTTAGGGGTTTGATTGGTAATTTTTCCTTTTCATGTATGCCATATCATTCACTCTCTCATTTCACTCTATAATATTATCTTTAAGAGAAAATATTAAAAATTATCTTTCACATTTGTTGAGAAAAAAGCTTTTTTTCCCCATCATTTACATTTAAAATGATGTTATTTCACCAACCACATTAAAAACATTGCATCAAATTTATTTTTTCCATCCAATTTCATTTAACGTTTTAATGAAAAACATACACCTGTATTCTGTCATTTGACTATAACACATATTTTTAATTAAAAAGTATACGGAGTTAGATAAATCAACGAATTTAGTGTAATTTTTAATGAAGCAATAAAATTGCATCATTTCAAATTTGAGTGATGAAACATGATTTTCAAAAAATTATAGAGTACGTTTTACAGTTTTCCTTTGTTTAAAAACAATAAAGAGAGAAAAAGTAGGTTAGTCCCAATATTAATTACTTTCATTTCTTTTTCAACCAAAAAGACAATTTAGTTATACTACTGAATTTCTCTCATTAATTACCCATAATAAGACACATTTGCCCTTCTTTCTTAACATGTGCTTTTAAAAAGTAGCCCTTTAACCCTCTTTCTGTATGAGTATATTGACTCACTCATTTGATATTCTCTCTGTTTTTCTCTTCATCGATCTTTTCGTCACACACAAATCCTATTCATTGAACTTTTCACCACACAGAACACACATACTCAAACACTCACACCCATCAATCTCTCTTTTTAATTCAAGTTTTTAATTATTTGGTGAGATGTTTCTACTTTCTTTTTTTATTTTAACTGATAATTCGATTAATCTTTATAATTTAATTAAGATTCTACATTTTAGTGTTAGGTTTTTGTATTTTTTGCGCAAAACTCATATTAATTATAGCATGCATACTATCGAGTGGCGGATCGAGAAACTATTATTTGCGGGGTGAAATTATATAGTATTATTGATAAACGTTGTATTTTAATTTTTGGTGTGAAATTGAAAATTTTAAATTTTTTTAGGAAAATAGTACAATTTTTTAAATTTTATGGACCGCCACAACCCCTGCCCCTAGATCCGCCCCTAGATCTGCAAGTTATACTATCTATAAAGTTTCTTAAGTATTAATGTTACAAAAATACTCTTATTCAAGCAATTAATGTGAATTTGAGTATACATTTTACTCTACAATGATCTAGTTTGCCAAATTGTTTTTTAATTTATCAGATTTCACATTTTTAGTTCCTTTGCCGAATTTATAGAATTATTAGCAAATCATTTATTAATTTGTGCAATTTATGAATTATTCATTGTTTGACATATATTTTGAAAATTTATGTTTTATCTCCAAAATTAATATTAATTTGACTATTAATAAGTAATTAGCCTGTGAGTTTAGTGATAATACTTGTAAACATGATTTTATTGGCCATTATTTCATTTTGAATATTTATAGAATATAATAGATCTTTTTATACAAAAAGAGGCAGAAATAAATGTCATAAAATTTGGGAAAGTATCTGCCCTCTTGGCCTCTCAAGATGAAATTCTTATACATTTATATAGGGCAATAGAATCTTAATGTCACCTTAATTTATTGTACTTTTTTTTATTCAGATGTTAATATTCTTATATATATATATAAATTTTTCTTATTAATATCATTATTTATCCACTTGTATAGCTTTAATGTTAAAATATTTTGAAGTTTTAATGTAATATTTCTATTTTTTTTAGCAAAACAAAATCTTAAAATTAGAAATAATGAAGATGAAAATGGATATCTAATGGTACAAATTGTTAGATTGTATTATTATTTTTGTAGTTTCCTATTATTTTGGTAGTTTCCTATTTTTGTTTCTTTATAGAGTAGTTTAATTGTCTCTATAAATACCTTTTGTTGTGTACATTTATTTTTTGAGCTTTCATTAATAAAACAAACTCTATTTTCTCTTTGAATTTATCACAAATAAGAATATAAACAAGAACAAAAATGTTCAAATATTGAAATGTGGGACATATTAAATATGCACATTTGATTCACTAATTAAGTTCATCCATATATATATATATATATATATATAATTCCCAAAATAAAAAATTAAGTATAAAAAAATTGTCCAAAAATTTATTTACTTGTTTGTTTATTGTATGTTAGAGAAATAGGTACTTTTGAAATGATTCCCAAATATGCAAATAAATCAATACACTTAATTTTAAATTTATCTTTATTATGACTTTGTTTCTTTTTCTGCATTAATCTCATGTGCATTATATATATTGGTGAAACTAATGAATTTGTTTCTTTCTTTCTTTTTTTTTTGCAGTTTATTCTCAATCAATGGCGGGTAATAAGAAAGATAAGAAGAGCAAGAAGCAACAACAAAAGAAAACAGAGAAATCTAATCCTCACAAATCCAACTCCAAAATTGATATGAGATGGAAAGAAGGTGACACAATTGATCATGTATCCGGAAATAATGTTGATGTTGAGAAGGAAATACAGAGATTAATATACAAAATGATTGAAAATGCATATAAAAAGGTCTGTAGTATGCTACTTGCTTTAAGCTACAATTACAAAACAGTTCAAATAGCAATGTTGGGTATTGGTGATGGAAATATTGCAAGTAACCTTTTGAAAAATTGTGTTACTTACATTAATAGTTGTCCTATGGTTAATGGTGAATATGTTTTTGATGATAAAATTCCTATTTTCGACAAAATGATTGATTTGATTACGTTTTGGGTTGAAAAATTGGTGAATTTCGCAGTAGAAATGTATCCTGATGATTCCAAGTGTGATGCAATGCGACATATTTTGTCATGCAAATCGCTTGATGTTGAAAGTGTGTGTAGAAATTATAATCTGGCCAGTGGTGAAGGTTCTAGTTCCAATATCGATGGCTCAGTTTCTAGTGATGAAAGGGACTTTGATGTACTGTTCAAGGAAAATATTCAAGAATTTGAAGGAATTTGTCTAACTTGCGGCCCTTCAGTAATCGCAAATCTTGAGAAAAAGAATGATGCTAAGAGTACTTGTGTAGAAAGAAATCAATCATGGAAAGATTTAGAGTATTTTGATCAGATTAATTTGAACCCTTTTGAATCTCTTCCCAAAGGTTTAGATGAACAAACAAACTTTGAAGCATTACTAAGGAATAGTTCTGAAGATCAAAAAGATTGGATGATTTCAAAATTGGAGAATTTAGTCACAAGTCTTGAGAAGCAAATCATGGAGTGCAAAGAGTGGGGTGAGAAAAAAGAGAGAAGAATTAGAAAAGGAGAAACAAGAAATGCTTGAGCTAAACATGTTAAGGCGGGAGAAATTAGGAAGTGAAGAATTTAAAAAGGAAAGAATGGAATTTGTAACTATTAGGATTGCAGAGATGCTAAAGAAGGAATTAGATAGAGGAAAAGAAAGTGATCAACTTGCTCATTTAGATACGAAAATGAAAAATCTTGAGGTTGCAAATTCAGAAATTCGTGCTGATGTTAATGCTGTTAAAATGGATGATGAAGAAATAAAGAGAAATTTGGAACAAGCTGTAAAAAAGGAGAAAGAAGAGTTTAACAAGATAGAAAAGTTTGAAAAACAGATTTGCAAGTTCCAAGGTCACATCCATGGTGAAAAGGAAAAGATCTCTCAGTTAGATCAACAATTGCATCTTGTTGATGAAGCCCAAAAAGAAACTAAGGTATGTAATTACTTTTTTACTTATAATGTTTGGATACTGTGATTTAGGTTTGGTTTGAAATTCATATCTTTCTTGTTTTTTTTTACACACACCCACCCTCACATTCATCTTTCAAGAATCGAACTCTAAAACCTGGAGGTGGTTTGGTTGAAATTCATATCAATATCTCTATTTTACCTCTTGAAAAGTGAATTGTATCTTAACTTTTCTTTTAGTTTGCTATCTAAAACCTTTTAGTCCTACATTCTTCTCTCTTGTATCCTCGATCTTATTTTGTTAAAGACTTCAATATTTTGTAGTTTCACTACCTTAATACTATATAGTTTCAATAAATGTAAAACAAAAAATAATATTAGCAATATGTAATGTTTTAGTGAAACTACCTGACGTATTTTTAAGTGAAATTATGTAGCATTGAGGTTTTAGACAAAATAAGACATGAAAGATTGGACAGAGGATTTGATTTGGCCGATTTCTAGTACAATAGGCAAAAAATTATACAAACATTGCATCCTATACATTATGTATTTTTGTAAAAAATGGTAGACCAAATTTGTCTACGCTTTGCATCTCTAATTCCATTATGCAAGTCTATCTCTAAAACAAAAAATACAGATGAAGTCGTGTATGTACCGACTTTAGCAAGTAAATCAGATGAGATATTAGCCTTCCGAATGCAACATACCCGGCCTCTTGTGATTTACAGGCACAACTTCTTTTATGTAGTTTAAGGGCTCTAATTATGTTAGAGAAGAAGTTTTTTTTGTCTATTATTTATTCAATTTATAAATCCCTATACTACTTACAAAAACTTATAACACATAAATACATAAAGGGATATAAATTCAAGAATTTAATTCATGAGATCGATTTTGCATGCATCTGCATGTTTAATTTGTATTTTTTCTCTTAATAATTACATATTTATTTATAGGATTACATTATATATGTAGATATCATTTCTTAATAAAACAGTGATTAAAATTTAATGTACAATGCACTGATCATCTCTTTTAATAGATATTTATATGGAGCTGAACTTTTTCTTTCTTGTTATGCTCAAATTAAGGATACAATGCGCACATTTTGGGGTTTAATTAAACATAAATTTTTCTTGTATTTTCCATATGAATGTAGTTGAAACTGAAGCATGAGCAGGAGGAAAGTGAGAAGGCTAACAACCTCCTATTAGAAGAAAGGAGATTAACAAGAATTGCAAAAGAAAATGCAAGGAAAAGGTTGGCATCTTTGAAGCAATCATTGGAGATGGAGCAAAAACTTGCGATGGATCACAAGATGAGACTTATGGGTGAACTATCTGATCTCATGATGCCTCACCTTTTATCAAATAAAAACGATGATTCTCTTTCTTCTTCTTCTTCTAGTCATGTACATGTTTTAGAGAAGGGTGAGAGTTCAAAAGACAACACTGCTCATGAACAAGAAATAATTCCGAATCACAGGCGTTGCATATTTTGCTTGCAAAGGGAAGTTTGTGTTCTTTTCATGCCTTGTGCCCATCTAGTAGTATGCTATGGTTGTAGTGCATTTGTAGGAAAGCATTGCCCATGTTGCAAGGTTGAAATTGAAAAGAAGATTAGGGTTTATGGAGGAAACTCTTAAGCATCACAATTAGGTTGATCACATTGATTTGCTTTGTAAGGTAAGACAAATTGTATCTGTTCAGTACTTTATTTGATAACTCACTTGCTGAGGTTGTACCTTTAAATACTTAATTAGAATTCTTCACATTTTGCCAATGTTAATTTTTTTTAACGGCAAATAAATCACGTACACGGAGAGGGATGCTAATTTAAAGTTTTAAAATGATTAAATTAGATCAATCATACACACAATTCAAATATGAATTGTTTCATTTACATGACCATTCTATGATATGAATTTTATAAATGATTTACTTTGTTCGATATATGAATTGTTGGTGGCATCAGAACATGATTCTAAGACTTCTTAAACTTCGCATTCTTAACTTTGGAAAGTAAACAAAGAGGATGGATATCTTTTTAGCCCTCTCATTAAAGTAAATTATAGATTATTGTTTTAAGAGAAAATCATAATGAGTTTGACCGCTAATCAAAGCCGGAACTAGGTGGGAGTTGGAGGGGGTTTCACCCTCTACCAAGCTTGCTAGAGCTCTGGATGATGAGGGTTCTAGCCCGCATAGGCCCGACTCAGTCCTCACGCCAGTAACGGCTAGAAGAAGACTGAAGACGATCATAGTTTTGAGTTTTCACAATTGTTTTTAATATCCACTTAACAAAACAACGTTATTTTGATTAATTTTTAAAAAAAAAAACAAAAAAACACGTGCTTTGAGTAATGCTCATTTTATCTTCCCAATCCCATACACTAGCACGCGAGTGGTAATAGCCAATGGTAGTGGTTAACTCTTTTGTTCTTCCCATAATCTCATTCGCCAATCACCATCAAAATATCTATCTTTCTCCCTTAACTTTCATTCCTTCACACTCTCTATTTCTCACAATCTTCATTTTTGCTCTTCTCAAAAAAATTAATTTTTTACTTTTTTTTATTTAGAATTTTTGTATTTAAATTTTATTAATTGTAAGTTTAAATTTGTAAATTACTAAATCAATTTAGGCATTTGAGTAATTTTATTGGGGATTTTATGGATTGAAATCGTGAAATTAGAGATTTTGAATTTAAATTAATGATTTTGAATATGAACTAATATTAGATATTTTGAAATTAAATTCAAAATTTTTTATATGAATTAATATATGATTGCAAAAAAAAATTATTTCAAAGCTAGCTCCTACTAAAAGTTTGTTCTGGTTCTGCCACTGCCGCTAGCATATTTATATTCTTATAAGATGTTTTATTCCTTGGAGAAAAAAAAAAGAATATATAAAAAGGTAATACAATTACTTGAGATTTTGAAAATAAGATTCATCAAACTTCATAATTAATACCCCCAGTGTATGAACATAATTGACCTTACATTAAGTATACATACTATTCTTTTTTTTTCATCTTTTTTAAGGAAATTACACATCCTTTAAATTAACTGATGGGATCAATCATTAATTTATGCCCCAAGCCAATATATAATTATTGCTAAATACGTTTTAATACAAGTTTCTAGCACAATCGGTTGGCATGTGAAAAAATACTCCATTTTTTTTTTCTGTCGTGTTTTCTTGATTGAAATTACCATGTTGCAATCGTCATTGTTGGATTGTCCTCTTTCAACTTGTTGTTCTTTCAAACTTTAAAAAATATTTAATTATTATTAAGATGCAGATATATCAATATTAATCTATAAGAAAATACTACTCCGAGTAATAAAGGAATACTAATAAGTAGTTGTATATATTTATATATTTTTGTTATTTTTGCAATGGTAGATCGAGAAATTTAATTGTTAACTACATTTATTTAATTGCACAAAAAAAAAATTATTCTTAAGTCAAATCCCCAAAAAAAATTTATTCTTAAGCCAGACCCCCCTAAAAAATTTTCCTTATTCTACCGAGATGGGATCATCTGTACAAAATTTTCCTGTCTTATCTTGTCCAAGATTATCCTGTCTTATCATGTCCAAAATAAAAACTACATCGTAGGGTTCACTCAATTCTTAGTTAAGGATCTAATAATTGTAAAGTGATTTTAGTGATATTTAAGCTTTTAGTCCCTAGTTTTAGTTAAACTACGTCGTTTTGAACATTGGACAGAATAGGGCAGGATAACCTTGGACAGAGGCTGCCACTCCCTTTATGCAAGAGTTGTTGACTTTGCTTGCATTTCTATCAGTAATTTCCCGAACCCACGAGTCCAATACATTAGTAGGCCCACTATCGCATCCAAATCCAACTAAATTTGGTCCGTTATGCCAAAATGAATATCTAAAATTGGACTTATATGCTAAGCTACTACTTATATCTTAGTTAAAATTCTCTTGCACATTGGATATGGGAATGGAGCCTTAGCCTCCTCGCAAGGCTGACACCAAGGTCCAAGCACGGGTTTTGACACTTCTTCAATGAGGTTTGACCAATATTTATGATACCACTCTCTCATTCTGTAACTCACAACCCCAATAGACCAATGCTACTAGATTTTGTATCGCACCTAAATCTAAATTTAATTTGGCTCGTCTTCACTATGTCAAAATGGATATTCCAAGTTAAACTTATATGTTAAACTCCTACTTATATCTTAGTGAAGATCTTTTTACACATCCGACATAAAAAGATTTGAAAATTTTTTAAAAGCTCTCGCCATGAGGGACTAAAATCCGTACATCTAAGGATTAAGATGAAAAAATTATTGTTGAAAATTTGAATATTAGGGATTTGATTTTAAAAAATTTTGAAAACTCCAACTTGGATACCTTACACATAGGAAGAAAGGAGACTTTCTCTGAAAATTTGTGTTTAAATGTGACAGCTCAAAATTTTGATAGAGTATATACTATGATGAGGAGAAATCAATAATTCATAATTTAACTATCTGTAAATAATATATTGTTGTTACAAAAGCAACAGTATCCAGAGATTTGAAAACATTTAGGTCTCACAAGTCCCACTAATTGTAAACTCAATTCATTACTTAGCATTTCATAACATAGGTTGAAACTTACACTTTATTGTGAGATGGGTGAAACGAGATGAGATCCTCTGTCCAAAATTATCTTGTTCTATCAAGTCTTAGATTAAAACTATGTGTAGGGTTCACTTATTTCTTAGTTAGCGTATATTAATTGTAAAATAATTTTAGTGATATTTATGCTTTTAGTCCCTAGTTTTAGTGAAATTACTTTGTTTTGAACATTAGACATAATATGACATGATAATATTGGACAAAGGATCTAGTCTTTGGTGAAACCAAGTTGAAAACTGATGACTATTCATGATGGGGATGCATGGCTTTCTTTTTGAATTTTCATTTTTTGGCTATTGTTTGAGTATTGAAGCCCACGAGATAAATGCTTTGACTTGGGAAAAATAGTCTTCTGTTATGAAAGAACAACACGAAAAATTATTGATCATTTCATTAATGGACATGGTTTTCATATAGTACTATATTAACAAGAAAATGGAACAAATGTCGCGATAAATTTCATCAATGGACATGGTTTTCATATCTCCATGTACTAGTACAAAAAGGGGCTTTTACACTGGTTAAATCTTATCATTTATACCGGTTATTATAAAAATGAACCGGTGTATATACAGGCGGGGTAAAAGGTACATATTTCTTACATCGGTTTTATAAACCGATGTAAAACGTCTTTGTTACACCGGGTTTATAAACCCGGTGTAAAAATGTTTATTTTACACCGGTTATTTAACCCGGTGTAAAATGAAAAGAAAATATTTTTGGAAAAACATAATTAGTTACTCTCAAGATTCAACTTCAACTCTCCTGCTACAAAGATGACCTCGTGATAATGTTCCAAATAATCCCTCTACCAATCAAATTAAGCTCTCTCTGAAAGCCAGCATTAAAAAAAGCAACAAATTTTAACTCACTGGTAATTCCAAGATCACGCGAATTGGCAAATGTATGACAATTGAACATTCATATAAAACCGCAACAACTTCAATTCGAGGAGGAAACAAATAACCAATACAAAGTTTAGCTAAAAACAATAAAGATTCAATTTTCATGAAACCATTATGGTACAAGAAAGGAAGAACACACAGAGTAATGACCAAGTTATTTACAATAGTAAACCATAAAACAAAAACCCAAAAAAATCTAATCTTGGAGAAAAAATATGGAAAATGGCAAAAAGTGAATACCTTCAAGAGAAAGAAAAGAAAGCCCAGATCCAATGAAGACAAAGAATAGCAAGAGACACTACTATATATGGAGACTGGAGTGCAAAGTGAAGAGGGTTGTAATAACTTCGGTGTAAAATAAAGATTTTTTTCTTCTATCATCGGAAATGGAGATGGAGACGGTGGGAATTGGAGGCGGCGGCGATGGAGACAGCGACGATGGAGATGGTAATGATAGAGACCTCCACGATGGAGGTGGTAGCAATCACTACTACAGAATTCGCTTTCTAAAACGGTTAAAAGTAGTTATTTAAAACAGGTTTTAGATTTTCCAAACCTTTTTAGATATGGGCGGACTAGAAAGTCCTACATTTTTTAAAACGGTTAAGACCCGTTCTTAAAAGTCTGTTTTCTAACACGGTTGATGAACCGTTCTTAAAAGTCTGTTTTTTAACACACCCAAATTTCTGCACACCCATGTCCAATGGTACACAGAATCAGTTCTGCCATACCAATCTGGTAAGCTCCAAGACAACTGCATTTTTTACACTCCCACCAACCAACATAAAGATTTCATGCATGTTCTTGAACATTATTTCTATCAGTTTAGTAATCTTTAACTTTTCAAACTCATTCGCTTAAATTTGAAAGAAACAATAACAAAAAAACTCTTCAAACTCATCCAAACTATGTTAGCAAGATGCGAATTGCAGAGAAAGAATGGAAGAAGAATTTACGGGAATATTATTATGAAAATCAAACAAGAATATATATTCATATCAACCAAACCCAAACCTTCCTACAAAATTAAACTGCACCAAAAGACAGAAACATTAATCGATTTCTGCCTCTGATCAAACATCATCTTCTCCACCGCCGATCTAGTCTCAAAATCCAAATCAGAAAGTTTCGATCTCCACCTTCTGCGTATCAATTTCTGGACTGCCTTTCAACAAACTCTTCCACCAATTCATCCTGTCCTGCTTCGTCAACAAAATCGAAACCATCTTTTGATCCTCCAAGCTCCAGAAACAGTCCTCCGGTTTCACCGCGTCAAAAAACTCGTCGTCGATTCTGAATGTTTTAGCATAAGTGTTCATGAAGATTAATGATAGATGAATGGAACAATGTAAACTCAAAATTAAGGAGCTTACACTGGTGATGTGTTTAAAGATATAACCTTTGGAGCAATCGGAGCAAAAAATAAGTCAGCGAAGATCGGATCGAGCAACCTGCAAGGCTTTGGCTCTTGGTCGTAAAGATATAACCTTTGGAGCAATCGGAGCAAAAAATAAGTCGGCGAAGATCGGAGCTCTCTTCGTCTTGAGCCCAAAAATACCGCAAAAACTGAGACAATACAAAGATTGTGGCTTTGACGAGGGAAAGAAAAAGAACAAAATATGGTGTTAAAAAAAATAAAACTCGACATTCTCAGTGGAGAGAGTCGGCAGAGAAAGGGGAAGGAGAGCGGCAGAGAAAAGTGTTAGAAAACTTAGTTATAAGTCTTGAGGAGCAAATCATTGAGTGCAACAAATGGACAAGGACAATTTTTGAGGAGGAAAATTTAGAACTTCGAGATGAAGTTAGTGCTATTAAAATGGTTGAAGAAGAATTAAATAAAAATTTGAAACTTGCTGTCAAAAAGGAGAAACAAGAGATGAAAAAAGAAAAAAAAATTGAAAAACAGATTTGCTAGTGTCGATGCCAAATCCATGAAAAAGAAGAAGAAAAGATCCTTCATTTATATCAGTATTTGCATCTTCTTGATAAAGCCCAAAAGAAAGCTAAGGTACATGCGTGATTCTTTAGTTATATATGATTTTCAGATACAATGATTTAGGTTTGTTTGAAATTCATACAAAAGTACTATCTCTTAGTTCTCCATTTCTTAATTTCATACAGTGCAATGATCTCCTCTAATATACATTTATATGGAGTTGAAACTTTGTTTTTTCTTGTGATACTTTGGGGTTTAATTAAACATAAAAATGATTGATTTATTCATACAAAAGAGGCAGAAATAAATTGTAAAAAATTTTAATTGGGGAAGTTTTCGACTTCTCTGCCTTCACAAATTAATGTCCACAACTATTTTTTTTAGTATAGAGCCATAGAATATTTTGTGCCACTTTTTTTTCTATTGTTTTTTTATATTACATGTTATTATTTTGATGTATATTTTCCTATTAATATCATTATTTATGTCATTAATTATCCAATTTTATATTTTTAATGCTACAATAATTTTAACTTTAACTTTAATTTTACTTTATTTTTTAGAAACAAATAAATCTTAACATTAGAAATAATTAATTAGATGAACTAATTAATTCCATACATTTTTTAAATCCTTACAATTTTAATGTTACTATTATTTCATTTATTTTATGCACTAATTAAGTTCATACATATATAACTCCCCAAAAAAAATGAAGTATACAAAATTTGTCCCAAAATTTTATTTATTTATTTACTCATTTGTTTACTGTATGTTAGAGAATTACATAATCTTGAAATGATTGCCAAATATGCATATCAATCAATACACTTAATTTTAAATTTATCTTTATTATGACTTTATTTCTTTTTCTGCATTAATTCTATGTGACGAACAGTTTTTTCTCATTTTAAATATGACAGATGAAACAAATTATTTCATGAAACGTAAGGTATCGCTTTTGTCGTTTTTCAAAAAAAAATATGGAGATTACTGTTTTGCATTTTTCCTTATTCAAAAACCTGAATTTCCAAAAGTTGCACATCCAATAATATATATTTTTTTTAAAAAAAAGTAAAAGTAGGTTATTAATTATTAATTTGCTGAGTTATAATTAAATTTTGCGAATCTGATTATTTATTATTTCATTTTCTTTTCAACAAAAAAGCAAATTCAAAGCAGTGATTTCTTGACTTTTAATGAATCTCTTACTTTTCCCACGACATCTTCAATGCCTTTCTCCCTCTGTGTGCGTGCGTGTTTGTAATGATAGAATCAATTCAACTCTATATCATCGCCTTCCTTTCTCTTCAACCTTCTCATCTATTTTTCTCTTCTTTATTTTCTTCATGCACAAACAGATATAACGAAACTCACACATTCGCTCAATCTTTCTCTCTCTCTCTCACTATTTAATTCAAGTTTAGTTTATATGCAGGTGATATTTTAATTTTCTTAATTTCTTTTATTATTTTAGTTGTTCATTCTATCTGCGCATTCAATTGAAATTCTAGGTTTCAACGTTAGATTTGTTTTTAATTTTATGTGCAAAATTCATATTATCTATTTCATGCAGTTATATATATTAATTCTTGATTTTCACGATCTATATATAGAGTTTTTTATCCGGTAATCTCATAAAAAATACTCTTAATTATTCAAAAAAATGAATTTCAGTATGTAAGTTTTTTACTTTGCAATTATATAGCTAGTTTGCGAAATAGTTACTTGATTTAATTATTATATTGTACATAAATTTTTGAACTTTTTGCTGAATTTATATAACTATCAGCAAATAATTGATTAATTGGTTCATGCAATTATTAAATTATTAATTTTTTAGCATTTATTTTTTTATCTTTTATCTCATAAATAAATATTAATTGACTAATAATATGTAATTCTGTAGTTAAATTTTATGTGTTAATCAGTGATAAGACTTATAAGATGAATTTTTGTTTTGAATAATTATAAAAAAAAATGATCGATCGATTTATACAAAAAGAGGAAGAAAAGAAATGTCAAAAATTTTGAGAAAGTTTTTGCACTCTCGGCCTCCACTAAATGATGTGCACAACTCTTTTTTTCTTTTAGTGAAATTTTAATATATTGTTATAGGGCCATTGAATCTTTTGTGCAACTTTTTTTGTACAATTTTTTGTATCACATGTTCATATTTTGATGTATATTTTCTTATTAATATCATTATGTATATCATTAATTATCTAATTTTATATTTTTAATGGTAAAATCTTTTTAACTTTGAATTTAATATTTTTAATTGTTAAGAAAAATTAAATCTTAACATTAGAAATAATTAATAAGATGAAGTAATTAAGTCCATACATTTTTTAATCCTTTACCATATTTATGTTACTATTATTTCATTTATTGTATGTACTAATTAAGTCCATACCCTATATAATTTCCAAAATAAAAGTTAATTATACAAAAATTGTCCCAAAAGTTTGTTTATTTATTTATTTACTCATTTTTTATTACTAGGCTATTTTGAAATGATTTGAAAATATGAAAATAAATTAATAAACCTAAAACTTTAATTCTTTTTTAATTTGTTGCTTTTTTTTCAGTTTAATATCAATAAATGGTTGGAAATAAAAAACGAAAGAGAAATAAGAAACAACAAAAGATAAGAGAAAAATCTAATCCTCACATATCAAACTCCAGAGTTGATGTGGGAACTAAAATGGATGATGCAAGTAGCAGTAACACTACAAGAAAAGATTTGGAGTTCGATTAAATCCATTTGAACCCTTTTAAATCTTCTCCTAAAGGCTTAAATGAAGAAAGAAAATTAGAAGAGTTGCTAAAGAATAGTTCTAGTGATAAAAAAGACGAGATGATTTCGAAATTAGTGAACTTAGTTATAAGTCTTGAGGAGCAAATCATTGAGTGAAGCGAATGTGCAAGGACAAATTTTGAGGCTAAAAATTCACAGATCGAGCTCAAGTTAGTGCAGTTAAAATGGTTGAAGAAGAATTAAATACAAATTTAAAACTTACTATCAAAAAGGAGAAAGAAGAGCTGAAAAAGATAAAAAAATTTGAAAAACAGATTTGCAAGTTTCAAGGTCAAATCCATGAAGAAAAAGAAAAGATCATTCCGCTATGTATTTGAATCTTATTGATGAAGCCCAAAAGGAAACTCATGTATGCGCATAATTCTTTTGTTATATACTATTTTTAGATAAAATGATTTAGATTTGTTTGAAATTCATACAAAAGTACTCTCTCTTTGTTCTTCATTTCTTAATTTCATACTGTGCAATGATCTCTTCTAATAGACATTTATATGGAATTGAAACTTTCTGTTTTCTTGTGATACTTTGGGGTTTAATTAAGTAAAAAATGATTGATTTATTCATAAAAAGAGGCATAAATAAAATGTCAAAAATGTTAATTGGAGAAGTTTTGCCCTCTCCGCCTTCACTAATTAATGTCCACAACTATTGTTTTTTAGTATAGGGCCATAAAATATTTTGTGCCACTTTTTTCTACTATTTTTTTATGTTACATGTTATTATTTTTATGTATATTTGCCTATTAATATCATTATTTATGTCATTAATTATCCAATTATATATTTTTAATGCTACAATCATTTTAACTTTTAATTTATTTTTTTTATTTTTTAGAAACAAATAAATATTAACATTAGAAATAATTAATTAGATGAACTAATTAATTCCATACATTTTTTAAATCCTTACACTTTTAATGTGACTATTATTTCATTTATTTTATGCACTAATTAAGTTCATACATATATAACTCCCAAAACAAAATCAAGTATACAAAAATTGTCCCAAAATTTTATTTATTTATTTACTCATTTGTTTATTGTATGTTAGAGAATTACGTACTTTTGAAATGATTGCCAAATATGCATATCAATCAATACACTTAATTTTAAATTTATCTTTATTATGTCTTTATTTCTTTTTCTGCATTAATTCTATGTGATGAACAATTTTTTCTCGTTTTAAATATGATAGATGAAACAAATTATTTCATGAAATGTAAGGTATCGCTTTTGTCTTTTTTTCAAAAACAATTATGGAGAATCACTGTTTTACATTTTTCTTTATTCAAAAACTTGAATTTCTAAAAGTTGCAAATCTAATAATATATATATATATTTTTTAAAAGTAATAGTAGGTTATTAATTATTAATTTGCTGAGTTGTAATTAAATTTTATCAATCCGATTATTCATTATTTTATTTCCTTTTCAATAAAAAAGTAAATTTAAGGCGGTGGTTTATTGACTTTTAATGAATCTCTCACGTTTTCTACGACATCTTCAATGTCTTTCTTTCTTTGTGTGCGTGCGTGTTTCTAATGATAGAAGCAATTCAAGTATTCAACCCTATATCACCAATTCACCACCTCCCTTTCTCTTCTACCTTCTCATCCATTTTCCTCTTCTTTTTATTTTCATCACTCACAAACAGACATAACGAAACTCACACGTTTGCTCAACATCTCTCTCTGTGTGATAAGAATCCGCCCGAGTCCATGTCTATGGTGTCAAAGTCAAATATGCAAGCTGAGAGATTCTGCCACAGTTTGGTATTCTGGACATATCTCCTTCGGTATAACTCCGAATTACGTGATTCAAGAAGCTCTGTAACGATAAGAGATAGGGCTACAACTTTCATGTTTTAAGTTTTACGAGATTCGAACGTTAGCATCGTCGAAAATGCCTCCCAAAGTTGGAGACGGGATTTTGACGGGATTTTTTGGCAGATTTCCATCTCGAATCCATGGACTATATTGAAGACCAAGATGGCGTGCTTGGGCTTTGCCAACTTTGGATCACGCCATTGTTTAATTTTAGGGTTTATTTTTAAGTTGTAATAATTAAGTCCATTAATTATGGGCTTAAGTCTTGGTGTTTTAATTATGGGCTAAGTAATTACTTGATCCAATTATCTTGCATGATAAAGGCAAGTAATAGTTTAGGAAACAAAGGAAGCCAAAACGTGTTTGGCCACCTTTGAATAAAAACGTGTGACCTAATCCTATTTAGAAAAGGATTAGTTTGTTAGTTGTTAGTTTCCATTTACAATTTGGAAAGTTAGTTAGTTTAGAAGTCAAGTTGTACTTTGCAACTTTTAGGGTTTTATTTCCTTTTCCTTTTTGGGTAAAGTCGAAATCATTCTCTATATAAAGAGAAGCTTTGTAACGTTTTTACATAAGATTAATGAATGAAAGTTTTAGCTTTGCTAAAGTATTGTCTATGCTCTCTGAGTTGACAAAAACCTTTAAGAAGATTTACTTCTTAATTGTACGAAATTAGCCATAGCGTGACCTATAGGTGAATTTATCACATTCATCAAGTTCATCAAGTTCTTGTTATGAATTTGATTATTTATTTCGTGACTTTGCTCACATTCATCAAGTTCAAAGAGGTCCATGGGTAATTCAACACTTGTATGGTAAGTTATCTCCGTTCCAAATTTCTTTTGAATTCCAAGAGGTAAAATTTTCTGTTTACAACTATTCAATAGATTGTTTACATTTTAGTCTTTGGAATTACACTCTTATATTTGATAACTTTCGCATGTTGTTAAGGGTCTTAATACGTTCATGTGATTTACACTTTCTCAAGGATGCATATATGTTTTCTTGTTATGAATTTTCGTGTCCTTATGATTCTGTTCATATATGTTTACATCCTTTGTTTTCATTACATGTTCATACCGTACATAATGTGTTAATGATTAGTTCTCTAATTAAGAATATTCGGTTTTCTGATTTGCATAAACTACATGATAGTTATTTGCAACATTGTTTTGAATTCATTAACTTCAGCATTATGATTTATGCAACATTTGTTACGACTAATCATGCTATATGTATTTCGATTTTTCATACATATTCTGCCCGTTCTATTCTTTTGGTGAAAGGAAATTATTCTAAGTCTTGTTTTAGATTATTGTACTTTCTTTTACCTTATACATTTGTCTTGTTTTGGCAGGATATATATTTTTGTTGGTCGAGATGTGCATCTTCCCAATTTTATTTGGCTCGAGTTTGCAGTGAGTTCGTGATACTGGTGTTTGACCCTGGAGCTTATTTTCAAGATTCGAGGACGAATCTTTTCGAGGAGGGAGGGAATGATAAGAATCCGCCCGAGTCCATGTCCATGGTGTCAAAGTCAAATATGCAAGCTGAGAGATTCTGCCACAGTTTGGTATTCTGGACATATCTCCTTCGGTATAACTCCGAATTACGTGATTCAAGAAGCTCTGCAACGATAAGAGATAGGGCTACAACTTTCATGTTTTAAGTTTTACGAGATTCGAACGTTAGCATCGTCGAAAATGCCTCCCAAAGTTGGAGACGGGATTTTGACGGGATTTTTTGGCAGATTTCCATCTCGAATCCATGGACTATATTGAAGACCAAGATGGCGTGCTTGGGCTTTGCCAACTTTGGATCACGCCATTGTTTAATTTTAGGGTTTATTTTTAAGTTGTAATAATTAAGTCCATTAATTATGGGCTTAAGTCTTGGTGTTTTAATTATGGGCTAAGTAATTACTTGATCCAATTATCTTGCATGATAAAGGCAAGTAATAGTTTAGGAAACAAAGGAAGCCAAAACGTGTTTGGCCACCTTTGAATAAAAACGTGTGACCTAATCCTATTTAGAAAAGGATTAGTTTGTTAGTTGTTAGTTTCCATTTACAATTTGGAAAGTTAGTTAGTTTAGAAGTCAAGTTGTACTTTGCAACTTTTAGGGTTTTATTTCCTTTTCCTTTTTGGGTAAAGTCGAAATCATTCTCTATATAAAGAGAAGCTTTGTAACGTTTTTACATAAGATTAATGAATGAAAGTTTTAGCTTTGCTGAAATTAAGATTAACACTTTGTGTTGTCAAAACCTTGTTGAATTATTTAATTCACCATTGTTCTTGATTTCGAGAACTCGCCAAATTGACAAAGTTCAATTGCATGAATTTTCATGAGTTGAGTCGAGTCCATTTGTATTAAAAACATGGGGTTGATTTACTTCATCTTTTGCGTTTTTCCCTTTGAATTCCTTTCCGCCAAGTTTAAGTGTTGTCTTGTTCGTGAATTTTGGTGCAGCAACGGTCCAAAGGTTGTGGAATTCGTGTGGTTGAGGACTTCAATCCAAGACCATTCGTATCACTGTGTTTAATTCAAATTTAGTTTATATACAGGTGGTGTTTTAATTTTCTTAATTTCTTTTATTATTTCAGTTTATCATTCAATCTGCACAATCAATTGAAATTCTAGGTTTCAGTGTTAGATTTGCTTTTAATTTTTTGTGCAAAATTCAGATTATCTGTCTCATGCAGTTATATATATATATATATATATATATATATATTAATTATTGATTTTCATGATTTATATATAGAGTTTTTTATTCGGTAATCTCATAAAAAAATACTCTTAATTATTCAAAAAAATGGATTTTAGCATGTATATTTTTTACTTCGCAATGATATATCTAGTTTGCGAAATAGTTACTTGATTTAATTATCATATTTTACATAAATTTTTAACTTCTTGCCGAATTTATATAATTATCAGCAAATAACTGATTAAAGTGGTGCCTGAAAATTTTAAATTATTCATTTTTTGGCATTTTTTTTATTTTTATCTCATAATTAAATATTAATTGACTACTAACATGTAATTTAGTAGTTAAATTTTGTGAGTTAATTTGTAATAAGACTTATAAGATGAATTTTCATTTTGAATAATTATAAAAAAAAAATGATAGATTGATTTATACAAAAAGAGGAAGAAAAGAAATGTCACAAATTTTGGGGTAGTTTTTGCCCTTTCGGCCTCTACTAAATAATGTGCACAGCTTTTTTTTAGTGAAATTTTAATATGTTGTTATAGGGCCATTGAATCTTTTGTGCAAATTTTGTTTGTACTATTTTTTGTATCACATGTTCATATTTTGATGTATATTTTCTTATTTATATCATTAATCATCCAATTTTATATTTTTAATGGTACAATCATTTTAACTTTTAATTTAATATTTTTAATTGTTTAGAAAAAAAATAAATCTTAACATTAGAAATAATTAGTTAGATGAACTAATTAAGTCCATATATTTTTTAATCCCATACCATATTTATGTTACTATTATATTATTTATTGTCGTTACTAATTAAGTCCATACATTTATAATTCCCAAAATAAAAAGTTAATTATCAAAAATTGTCCCAAAAGTTTATTTATTTATTTACTCGTTAGTTTATTACTAGGCTATTTTGAAATGATTTGTAAATATGCAGATAAATTAATAAACCTAAGACTTTAATTCTTAATTAATTTGTTGATGTCTCTTTTTTTTTTTTTTTTTTTTTGCAGTTAAATCTCAATAAATGGTTGGAAATAAGAAAGTAAGAGCAAGAAGCAACAACAAAAAAAAAAAGAGAAAAATTTAATCCTCACATATCAAACTTTAGAGTTGAGATGGGAAGGAAAATAGATGATGCAAGTAGCAGTACCACTACAAGAAAAGTTTTGGAGTTCGATTAAATCTATTTGAATCTTCTCCTAAAGGCTTAAATGAAGAAACAATATTAGAAGAGTTGCTAAGGAATTGTTCTTATGACAAAAATGATGAGATGATTTCAAAATTAGAGAACTTAGTTATAAGTCTTGAGGAGCAAATTATTTTGAGTGCAACAAATGGGCAAGGTCAAATTTTGAGGCTGAAAATTCAGAGATTCGAGCTAAAGTTAGTGCAGTTAAAATGGTTGAAGAAGAATTTAATACGTATTTGAAACTTGCTGTCAAAAAGGAGAAAGAAGAGTTGAAAAAGATAAAAAAGTTTGAAAAACAGATTTGCAAGTTTCAAGGTCAAATCCATGAAGAAAAAGAAAAGATCTTTCAGCTAGATTAGTATTTGCATCCTGGTGATGAAATCCAAGAGGAAGCTCAGGAAGGAAACTCATGTAGGTGCGTGATTCTATAGTTATAAACGATTTTTTGATACAATAATTTAGGTTTGCTTGAAATTCGTACAAAAGTACTATGTCTTAGTTCTTCATTTCTTAATTTCATACAGTGCAATGATCTCCTCTAATAGACATTTATATGGAGTTGAAACTTTCTATTTTCTTGTGATACTTTGGGGTTTAATTAAGCATAAAAATGATAGATTTATTTATACAAAAGAGGCAGAAATAAAATGTCAAAAAATTTAATTGGTGAAGTTTTTGCCCTCTCTCTCTTCACTAATTAATGTCCACAACTATTATCTTTTTTTTTTTTAGTATAGGGCCATAGAATATTTTTTTGCCACTTTTTTTTTCTACTTTTCTTATATTACATATTATTATTTTGATGTATATTTTCTTATTAATATCATTATTTATGTCATTTATTATCCAATTTTATATTTTTATTGCTACAATTATTTTAACTTTTAATTTTTTTTAGAAAGAAATAAATCTTAACATTAGAAATAATTAATTAGATGAACTAATTAATTCCATACATTTTTTAAATCCTTACAATTTTTATGTTACTATTATTTCATTTATTTTATGCACTAATTAAGTTCATACATATATAGCTCCCAAAATAAAAAATCAAGTATACAAAAATTGTCCCAAAATTTTATTTATTTATTTACTCATTTGTTTATTGTATTTTAGAGAATTATGTACTTTTGAAATGATTGCCAAATATGCAGATAAATCAATATACTTAATTTTAAATTGATCATTATTATGACTTTATTTCTTTTTCTACATTAATTCTATTTGATGAACTATTTTTTCTCTTTTTAAATATGAGAGACAAAACAAATTATTTCATGAAATGTAAGATATCGTTTTTGTCGTTTTTTTCAAAAAACGTTATGGAGAATTACTGTTTTACATTTTTCCTTATTCAAAAACTTGAATTTCCAAAAGTTGCACATCCAATAATATTTTAAAAAAATAAAAGTAGGTTATTAATTATTAATTTTCTGAGTTGTAATTAAATTTTGTGAATCCGATTATTCATTATTTCATTTCCTTTTCAACAAAAAAGCAAATTCAAAGCGATGGTTTGTTGACTTTTAATGAATCTCTCACTTTTCCCACGACATCTTCAATGTCTTTCTTGCTCTGTGTGCGTGAGTGTTTTCACTGATTGAAGCAATTCAAAAAAAAAAAAGTAATTCAACTCTATATCATGAAGTTGCACATCCAATAGTATTTAAAAAAAATAAAAGTAGGCTATTAATTATTAATTTGCTAAGTTGTAATTAAATTTTGTGAATCCGATTATTCATTATTTCATTTCCTTTTCAACAAAAAAGCAAATTCAAAGCGGTGGTTTCTTGACTTTTAATGAATCTTTCACTTTTCCCACGCCATCTTCCATGTCTTTCTTTCTCTGTGTGCGTGCGTGTTTTCACTGATTGAAGCAATTCAACTCTATATCATCCCCTCCCTTTCTCTTCTACCTTGCCATCTATTTTCTTCTTCTTTTTATTTTCATCATGCACAAACATAACGATTATATAATTATCAACAAATAATTTATTAATTGGTGCATGAAATTATTAAATCATTCTTTTTTTGGCATTTATTTTTTTTATTTTGTAGCTATGAATTAAATATTAATTGGCTACTAATATGTAATTTTGTAGTTAAATGTTTTGAGTTGATTAGTGATAAGACTTATAAGATGAATTTTCACTTTGAATAATTAAAAAAAAAATGATAGATTGATTTATACAAAAAGAGGAAGAAAAGAAATGTAAAAAATATTCGGGAAGTTTTTGCCCTCTCGGCCTCCATTAAATAATGTGCACAACTTTTTTTTCTTTTAGTGAAATTTTAATATGTTGTTATAGGGCTATTGAATCTTTTGTGCAACTTTTTTTGTACTTTTTTTTGTTTCACATGTTCATATTTTGATTTATATTTTCTTATTCATATTATTATTTATATCATTAATTATCCAATTTTATATTTTTAATGCTACAATCTTTTTAACTTTGAATTTAATATTTTTAATTGTTTAGAAGAAATAAATCTTATCATTAGAAATAATTAATTAGATGAACTAATTAAGTCCATTCATTTTTTAAACCCTTACCATATTTATTTTACTATTATTTCATTTATTGTATGTACTAATTAAGTCCATACATATATAATTCCCAAAATAAAAACTTAATTATACAAAAAATTGTCCCAAAAGTTTGTTTATTTATTTATTTACTCGTTTTTTTATTTCTAGGCTCTTTTGAAATGATTTGCAAATATGCAGACAAATTAATAAACTTGAATTTAACTTATATATATCTTTAATTCTTTATTAATTTGTTAATTTAATTTCTTTTTTTTTTCTAGCAGTTTAAACTCAATAAATGGCTAAAAATAAGAAAGGCAGGAGCAAAAAGCAACAACAAAAGAAACAAAAATCTAATCCTCGCAAATCAAACTCCAGAGTCCATGTGGGAAGCAAAATGGATGATGCAAGTAGCAGTTACGCTACAAGGAAAGATTTGGACTTCGATCAAATCCATTTGAAACCTTTTGAATCTCCTCCTAACGGCTTAGATGAAGAAACAAGATTAGAAGAGTTGCTAAGGAATAGTTCTAGAAATAAAAAAGATGAGATGATTTCGAAATTGGAGAATTTAGTTGTAAGTCTTGAAGAGCAAATCATTGAGTGCAATGAATGGGCAAGGACAAATTTTGAAGCTGAAAATTTAGAGATTCGAGCTGAAGTTAGTACTGTTTAAATGGTTGAAGAAGAAATAAAGACAAATTTGAAACTTGGTGTCAAAAAAGAGAAAGAAGATCTGAAAAAGATAAAAAAAAATTTGAAAAACAAATTTGCAAGTTTCAAGGTCAAATCCTTGAAGAAAAAGAAAAGATCCTTCAGCTAGATCAGTATTTGCATCTTGTTGATGAAGTCCAAAAGGAAGCTAACGTTCGTGCGTGATTCTTTAGTTATATAATGATTTTTGGATACAATCATTTAGATTTGCTTGAAATTCATACAAAATTATTGTCTCCTAGTTCATTATTTCTTGATTTCATACAGTCCAATGATCTCCTCTAATAGACATTTATATGGAGTTGAAACTTTCTTTTTTCTTCTGATACTTTGGAGGTTTAAATTGTTAAAGAATACATGTGCATCCAACTCAAAACCAATTGGCAATGAGTGGAGTGGCCCATATATCTTATATATTAGTTCAAGAGCTCTTACTTAACCGATGTGGGATATTATCATTTAACATAAATAAGCATAAAATTTTCTTCTATTTTTCCATATCCATGTAGTTGGAACTTAAGGATGAGCAGGAGGAAAGAAAGAAGGCAAACAACCTCCGATTAGACGAATGGAGATTAATAATGATTGCAAAAGAAAATACAAACAAAAGGTTGGCGTCTTTGAATCAAGCATTGGAGCTGGAACAAAAACTTAGAATGGATCATAAGTGGAGCCTTATGGAGGAACTGTCTAGTCTCAAGGTGCCTTACGTTTTATCAAATCATGATGAATCTTCTTCTTCTAGTCACGTATATGTTTTAAAAGAGGGTGAGAGCTCACTTGACATTACTGCTCATTAACAAGACATGATTCTGAATCACAAGCGTTGCATATTTTGCTTGCAAAAGGAAGTTTGTGTTCTTTCATGTCTTGTACCCATCTAGTTGTATACTATGGTTGTAGTGCATCTGTAGAAAAGTATTGTCCCTATTGCAAGGTTGAGATTGAAAAGAAGATTAGGGTTTATGGAGGAAACTCTTAAGCATCACAATTAAGTTGATCACATTAATTTGCTTTGGTTGTAGAGATATCAATGGATGAAGCATTAGCAGAAGTCTCAAGTCAATAATTAATTTAAACTTTTGTTTGTCAGATTCATTTCTTGTACATCTTTTTATTGATCCCAATAATCAATGAAAATTTTATTTTTTCAGTGCTATAAGGGCTTACGATCTATCATCTTTACTATCTTGCTGAGTGTTTATATATGCATTTTAGCTTCACATTCATCTCCAAATTCTGGGATGGATGAAATATTTACCCATAATTATTAATTTACTAAGTTGTAATTAAGTTTTGTGAATCAGATTAGTGCAGATTGTTTCATTTCATTTTCAACCAAAAAGCAATTCATCGCCTCCCAAGAACAACTTTTTGGGAATCCCTCACCCCCAAGAACAACTTTAATTTATTTCTTCCTCTGTGTGCATGCATGTTTTTGCTTATAAGAAACATTTCATCTATAGATCATCGCCTCCCTTTCTCTTCTACCTTCTCATTTATTTTTCTCTTTGTTTTGTTTTTATCATACACAAATACATATAACAAAATCCTCACATTTGCTCAATCTCGCTTTCTATGTTTAATTCAAGTTCAGTTTATATATAAGTAATATTTTAATTTACTTAAATTCTTTTATTTTTTTAATTAATCATCCAATCTGCACATTTAGTTGAAATTCTACGTTTTAATGTTAGATTTGTTTTAAAGTTTTGCGTGCAAAATTCAGGTTATCTACCTCATGTAGTTATATATATATTAATTCTTGACTTTCACTATCTACATACTGATTATTTCATTTCCTTTTCAACCAAAAATCAAATCCAATGCGGTGTTTTCTTGACTTTTAGTAAACGTGTCTCACTTTCCCCAAGATAACTTTAATATCTTTCTTTCTCTTGGTGTCTCTCAAATTTGATATATTAGAAACAGATCCCTCCCTCTCTCTTCTACCTTTACATTCACTTTCCTCTTCTTAATTTTATTTTTGACACACACAAACACACATAACAAAACTCTCACATTCGCTCAATCTCTCTCACTCTCTCTCTCCTTAATTGAAGTTTAATTTATATACAGGTGATGTTTGACTTTACTTAATTTCTTTTGTTATTTATGTTGATTATCCAATTTGCACATTCAATTGAAATTCTAAGAAATATGTTAGATGTTTTAAAAACTTTTGTGTGCAAAATTCAGGTTATCTGCCTCATGTAGTTATATATATTAGTTCAGATGATCAAAATGATGAAATGTTCAAAATAAAACTTTTAAAGATGATAAATAAAAATGAAATGAACAACAAATTGAGGGATGGTTGAAATAATTTACCCATAATTATTAATTTGCTAAGTTGTAATTAAGTTTTGTGAATCAGATTACTACAAATTAGTTGTTTTAAAAGTAATATTTTGCATATTTATTGAAAAAAAAACAAATAATTGAATGACAAAATTGTACTATTTGAATAATAAGCTATCAAATCAGTATATTTATGAAACAATTTTAATTATTTTAGCATTAAGATTCAAATATTTAAAACTGATTGTTTGAAATTCATACACTTAATTATTTCAGATTTCAATTGTATCAAATAGGCCCTTAGAAAAAGTAGAAAACAACTACTACTCATTAGAGACAACAAAGGCAAAGGGAAGGCATTGAACACATAAAGATTATTTTTGTCTGGATATGCAAATTTTGACACCAACACTGAAAGACATCAACCTTAGTAAGCACAACTAATTTTGCAGTTTAATTATGTCAGAAATAAACATATTTAGAATTGGAAATATATATCAAGTGACTATACATATATATATACACACACACACGAATGTCAGTCATCTCTTTTTGTATGGGCTAAAATTACATCCATCGCAACAAATTAATAATGGAATATCCTGCATAAATATATAGGATTAACCTCATCTTGTAAGATTATACCTTTTGTTAATTTAGAATTTGTTAATTTCATCCATGTCTTGTACAAAGAAATACATAATGTGACAAAATGAAATTTTAGTCAATTGTTATTAAAATGGAAAAAAGGCAAAAAAAAAAAACATTTTTACATCTGTTAGAAAAACTTTTTTCATCATTAACATTTAAAATGATACAAATTTGTTATTTTACATTAAGAAATTATTCCAAATTCATCTTCTATCAAATTTATCTAATTTTTTAAACAAAAGGTATGTTAGTGCATGTCGTCCAACCATGATAATTCTTCTTATTTTTTGTTGATTAAGTAGATTTAATTAGATGAAAGAACTAATTTTGAATGAATTGTTTATACGAGTGATGAAATTGTATAATTTTAATGTGAGTAATGAAAAGAAGATTTTAAATTATGAAAAATGACCACAATAGTACCTTACATTTTATAAAATAATTTGTTTCGTTCATAATATTTAAAACAAGACAAAAAAGTCCCTCACAATTCAAAAGTGCCAATATTTAGTCTCTTGTTACAGATCTGTTAAAAAAATCGTTCAATGTGAATATCACATAATCTTCTTTTTAGGAAAAGAACGAAGTACATTTTTAACCCTTTTCTCTATTTGTCTTGTTTTTTAATGCATTTCTCTATTTAACCAATATCACAACCACCTCTATAGCCGCCTCCATCTTCTCCCCCTTTTTCTCTCCACCTCCTCAAATTGTTTATTTGCCACCCTTTCCTCAATCTACCCAACTAACATGTCTTAGAAATAGTGGCGGAACTAGAGAGAATTGTTCGGGGGGACGAAAAGTTATATTTTAATTTTTAAATGGGCAAAATTCTCATTTTCTTAAGAACTCAATTTAAAATTTGTAATTTCTTAAAGAAAAATAGTATAATTTTTAAAATTTTAAGAGGGGCTGCCGTACCCCCTCACCCCCCCCCCCCCCCCCCCTCTCTCCCTACCACCTAGATCCGCCAGTGCTTAGAATGGAGGAGAATGAGAAGGTGGAAGTAGCTATTTTGGCGGTTGTGACAAGGGTTAAATTAAAAAATGGATTAAAAGACAAGGAAAATAGAGAAAATGTTAAAAGTCTTCCTTTTTTGTCCCTAAAAAAATGGTTATGTGATGGTCACATGACTACATTTAACGATTTTTTAACAAACCCGTAATAAGGGACTAAATATTGATACTTTTGAAATGTGACAAACTATTTTGTTTCGTTTTAAATGTGAGGAATCAAACAAATTATTTCACGAAATGTAATGTATTGTTGTTGTCGTTTTCCGAAAAATTTATGGAGAACTACTGTTTTGCATTTTTCCTTAGTAAAAATCTTGAATTTCCAAAAGTTGCGCATCCAATAATATTTTTTAAAAAAAAAAAAAGTAAAAGTAGTTTATTAATCATTACAGAATGAAACAATTCTCGTGTAATGTCGCTACATCATATTTATAGAGAGGCCAATCAGCCAGCAGATGGTCTTGCAAAGGAGGGTTGTCGTATGCAGCTGGATTTAGAGTTTGCTCGTTTGGTGAGCTTCCTTGGCAGGTCAGAGGATGCATTAATATGGATCGATTAATGGTCCTGAATTTTCGGGTACGTAGGAAAGCTGTGTAACTTCATGTTTAGGCGTTTAATGGGTTATGTAATTTGTCTTTCTATAATCGCTGTATCTTTGGTTTCTATTAATAATATCTGGGAGTGGCGTTCCTATAAAAAAAAATTTGCTTAGTTGTAATTAAATTTTGTGAATCCAATTACTAATTATTTCATTTCCTTTTCAACAAAAAAAAAAGTAAATCCAATGCAGTAGTTTCTTGACTTTTAATGAATTTCTCTTTTTTCTTACCACACCTTCAATATCTTTCTTCCTCTGTGTGTGTGTGCATTTATTAGAACTAGCTCAACTATATATCATTCCCTCCCTCTCTCTTCTACCCTCTCATTCATTTTCCTCCTCATTTTATTTTTATCACGCCAAACACATATAAAAAAGTCTCACATTCGCTCAATCTCTCTCTCTCTCTCTCTCTCTCTCTCTCTCTCTCTCTCTCTCTCTTTCTCTTTCTCTCTTTTTAGTTCAAGTTCAGCTTTTATACTCTCTCTCTCTTTCTCTCTCTTTAGTTCAAGTTCAGTTTATACACAGGTGATGTTTTAATTTTCTTAATTTCTTGGGTAATTTCATTTGATTATCCAATATGCACATTCGATTGAAATTGCACATTTCAATGTTAGGTTCTTTCAAAAATTTTGTGAGCAAAATTCAGGTTATCTGCCTCATGCACTTATATGTATTAATTCTTGTTTTTCACGATCTATATATAGAGTCTTTTAATTGGTAATCTCACAAAAAAATACTCTTAATTATTCAAAAAAATTGATTTCAATATATATTTTACATCACAATGATATATCTAGTTTGCCAAATTATTGCTTGATTTAATTATTATATCGCACATTAATTTGTAACTTCTTGCTGAATTCATATAATTATCACCGAATAATTAATTATTTGGTGCATTCAACTATTAAATTATTCATTTTTGTTATTTATTTATTTTTATTTTTTGTTTATTTCTGAATTAAATATTAATGTGAATACTAATAAGTAATTTTATGAGTTGACGAGTGATAAGACTTATAAGATGAATTTTCATTTTGAATAATTATAAAAAAAAAAATGATAGATTGATTCATACAAAAAAGAGGTAGAAAAGAAATGTCGTAAATTTTGGGAAAGTTTTTGCCCTATCGGCCTCTACTAAATAATGTGCACAGCTTCTTCTTTTTTTGTAGTGGTAGTCTGAAGATGAAAATTGTCATACGTTGTTATAGGACCATTGAATCTTTTGTGCCACTTTTTATGTATCACATGTAAATATTTTGATGTATATTTTCCTATTAATGTCATTATTTATGCCATTATTTATCCAATTTTATATTTTTAATGCTATAATCTTTTTAACTTTGAATTTAATATTTTTCATTTTTTAGAAAAAATATATCTTAACATTAGAAATAATTAATCAGATGAACTGATTAAGTCCATACAGTTTTTGAACGAATATTATTTCATTAATATATTGTATGCACCAGGTAACAAAGTCCATTCAATATATAATTCCCAAAATAAAATTTTAATTATACAACAATTGTCCCAAAAGTTTATTATTTATTTACTTGTTTGTTTATTACTAGGCTCTTTTGAAATGATTCCCAAATATGCAGATAAATCGATAAACTTAAATTTAATTTATCTTTATTACTTATGACTTTATAATTCTTTTTTCTACATTATATCTATTGGTGAAACTAATGAATTTGTTGTTGTTTTTTCTTTTGCGATTTAATCGTAATAAATGGCTGGTAATAAGAAAGGTAAGAGTAAGAAGCAACAACAAAAAAAAAAGAGAAATATCTAATCCTCACAAATCAAACTCCAAAGTTGATGTGGGAAGAAAAAAGGATGATGCAAGTAGCAGTAACACTACTCATGTCAACCCACAAGAAGTACTTCATTCTATTGATCATGTGTCACCAAACAACATTCACGATGTGCAGCAAATTGAAGGTCCTAGTTCCAATATTGATGATGGCTTTATTTATGGGGATGAAACGGATTTTGATCAGATCCATTTGAACCCTTCTGAATCTCTGCCTAAACGCTTAGATGAAGAAAAGAGTTTTGAAGAGTGGCTAAAGAAAAGTTCTGGTGATCAAAAAGATGAGATGATTTCAAAGTTAGAGAACTTAGTTATAAGTCTTGAAGAGCAAATCAATGAGTGCAAAGACAGGGCAGGGAAGAAAGTAAGAGAAGCCACTGCAAAGGAGAAACACAACATTTCTCAGCTGAAATTGGGAAATGAAGAGTTGAAAAAGAAGAAAAAAGAAATTGTAAATTCAAGGTTTACCAAGATGGCGAAGAAGGGATTAGACATAAAGAAAGGAAAGTTCAGAGATTCGTGCTGATGTTAGTGCCGTTAAAATGGATGAAGAAGAAACAAAGAGAAATTTGAAGCTAGCTGTCAGAAAGGAGAAAGAAGAGCTGAAAAAGATCAAAAATTCTGAAAAACAAATTTGCAAGTTTCAAGGTCAAATCCATGAAGGAAAAAAAAAGATCCTTAAGCTAGATCAGCATTTGCATCTTGTTAATGAAGCCCAAAAGGAAGCTACGGTACGTACGTAAATCTTTAGTTACATATGAAATTTGGATACTATAATTTAGTTTGCATGAAATTCATAACTAATGAACTTAAATTTAATTTATCTTTATTAATTATGACTGAATCTCAATAAATGACTGGTAATAAGAAACGTAAGAGCAAGAAGCAACAACAAAAGAAAAGAGAAAAATCTAATTCTCATAAATCAAACTCCAATGTTTATGTGGGAAGGAAAATGGATGATGTTAGTAACATTAACACTATAATGAAAGATTTGGAGTTTGATCAAATCCATTTGAACCCTTCTGAATCTCACATTCGATGAGTTAAGAAATTTGTTGAGTTGTAATTAAAATTTTTGAATCCGATTACTGATTATTTCATTCGCTTTTCAACAAAAAAGCAAATTCAATGCGGTGTTTTCTTGACTTTTAATGAATCTCTCTCTTTTCCCATGATACCTTCAATATCTTTCTTCCTCTGTGTGTGCGTGCGTGTTTTCACTTATTAGAAGCAGTTCAACTTTATATCATCCCCTTCCTCTCTCTTCTACCGTCTCATTCAATTTCCTCTCCTTTTTATTTTCATCACACACAAACACACATAATAAAACTGTCACATTAGGTTAGTCAACAAATTTGTTGAGTTGCAATTAAATTTTATGAATCCGATTACTAATTAATTATTTCATTTCCTTCTCAACAAAAAGCAAATTAAATGCGGTGGTTTCTTGACTTTCAAATAAATAACTAATAACTTACCAAAAGAAATTTGCTAAAATTTATTATTATGATTTAATAATTAAATATCATGATATTATGCTAATTTTAAAAGTTTAATTAAGAATTGAATTTCTATTTATTTTCAAATATAGTCTTTATGAATTATTAATATGCATTTTGTTTTTTTATCGAGAAAATTACTATTGAGATAAGTTTATAATAAACTTAAGACTTTTCAATAAGGTTGACAAATTTGCCTATGAACTAATTCTTTAGAGTCTTTATAGCATCTTGATTAAATATTAATTTCAAAATATTTATGATTTTACCCTTTATAGTTTTTGTATTAATTTTTAAGTTAAGCAATTATTTTTTTGGTTGATTTACCATACACAAACACACTACACGTGAATTATATTTTTAATTATATTTTCTAATAAACAATATTTTTTATTATTTTAACAGGAAACAAGATTTCATAGAATGGCAACAACAATAATTCCAAATAGCAAATTGAATGATAAGAGAGCAATGGGATGGACTATACAAGTTTTAGTACTAAGAAAAATGGATGTGAAAGAATATGCCAATGAAAAAAGATCGAGAAAAAGCAAAAATTCATCTTCCTAGAAGACAAGCGAATATCAAGATCCTAATATTACTATAAATTTGAAAATAATGACATAAATAATATCTAATTAATTTTCATGTTGTTTCGGGTTCAAAAATGCATGCTATAATTCTCTTCAAGAAAAAAGCAAGATCATTTACGGAATGTTCTTCACAATAATATATAGATTCGATCGACAATAAGATACGAATGATAAAAATATTTCTAGCAAAAATTGAAATATTAAACTGCAATTATTAAAAAGCACCACCCCATGGAGCAAAAAGAGCGATCGCAGTACTATCAGAAAATAATAAATTTTGTAGTTAAAGATTACGAATTCACAATAAAAATGTGAAACACCAACGAATTTTATAGAAAGATGTCGAAGATTGTGAGTGATATTGAAGAAATTGAAGAACAAAATTTAATGAATAATTGTGAAGTTTAAAACTCAATTCAAGACATCAATGAAGGCGATGAAGAGTCAACAAAACCAAGTAGCTAGGAAAGAAACACTAAGAAAGAATAAAGTTCAAATTTGAAGAGAAAGTCAAACCCATAAAAAAATAAAACAGAATAAATTACATTACAAAAAAAGATTTTTAACAGAACTTCAAAACCATCAAGAAATAAAAAGAAAATAAAAGAAAGTACATTACGAAAAAAATATAAAACTCGAGAAAAATTAGATTCGTGTAATCCAAATTTTTATTCATAATTTATTTATTTTTTGTTCAAATTAGTAATTGTCTTTCATATTCTAATTACCTCTTTCTTTTAAAATACCATGTACCATATTACAAAACAAATACGTATGTCGCACGTGCCAATTTATAGTATAGTAAAAAAGGATGTAGAGAGTTTCAAATTTTTTTACATAGAAAAGTATATTAATTAAACATTTTGATAAAGATATAAAAACTATTTTGAAGGACTAATCTCAGCGACTAAAAAATATTTGAGAGGATAAAAAACATTAGAGCAAACTGCCCAGGAGGTCACTAAACTTTCACCATTTTCGGCTTTTGGTCACTAAAGTTTTAAAGTTGTATAAATAGTCACCGAACTCTTCGAAAGTGCAACTTTTGGTCCTTCCGTCCAACTGCTCCGTGGGTGGAAACGGAAATCACCTTTTTAAAGGGTATTTTTGTCTTTTTCTTCTTCTTCCTCCTTCTTCTTCTCTGAAATCTTCTTTCTTCTTCTTCTTTTCATTTTACAATCAAAGTCTCTCTTTTCTTTTTCTCTTTCTCTCTCTCTCTCTCTCTCCAAAATTCCTACAAGAAATATCTTATCAAGAATAATCCCTTTTCTTAAAATCATCATCTGAACGAACAAATATTAACTAAGGACATCTCTTGATCGGATAAACCCACAATTTCATACTCTTTGTGATATTTGTATAGCCTGTTGTAGTTGTGGTGAATTTACCAGCAAAAGTTTGATGGGTTTTGAGGAATCTTGGGTCAATCTCACGTGTAATATTTGTTTCTGAATTTTTATTTTTCCGATCTGTAACAATCAAATGTACAGAATTACGAGTAATCCTTTGTGTAATATATATTATATTGGGACAGTTATATGTAATCTCACTTGAGATTTTGGTTTTTATTTTGGGAATTGTACTTGTTATGTGGATCAACCGATGATCTTGTGCTCTGAAAGCAATAAAGATGAGATTTTTATGTTAATTCATGTACAGAACTGTTAATTACTGTGATCAATTATCTTGGATTCTTTCTGATTTTGCTTTTTGATGTCTCTGCAATTTTCTCATTTTAACTTGATGGGTTTCTTGATGGCCCAAGTGACTGAAAGTTGTCTTTTTGTTGAGGAAATTCTGTACTTTTTAAGTTTCTTTCTTGGGTTTGGAATATCCCCTGTTTCTTTGTACAACAGTTTTCTTTGCTTGTATTGCACATATGATCTATGGCTTTTTAGTTCCGTGTTTGATTGGTTTTGTGACTGTCACATCAAAAGGAGTTGTTTACTCATTTGGTTCTAATAGTTCTGGACAGCTTGGACAGGGCACCACTGAGGAAGAATGGCGGCCTCGCCCAATTAGGTTGCTAATTTCTCTTGATTTATGGCATATGCTGCTTTAAAAGCCAGAGAATAGAGAAGCAGATGGATGAAGATTAAATGCAATAAATACAGTGAGAAAAGACTCTAGCTTCTTCCATATAGTGATTGTGCGGGTGGATATTTAGCAACCAAGTTGATTCACGCCAGTGTAAGTGGGTTTTGAAAAAGAAGAAGAAGAAGAGTTCAGAGAAGAGGAAGAAGAAGGGAGGAGATGAAGAAGAAGGAAGAAGAAGAAGAAAAAGACAAAAATACCCTTAAAAAAGGTGATTTCCGTTTACACTCACAGAGCTGTTGGACGGAAGGACCAAAAGTTGCACTTTCGAAGAGTTCTGTGACCATTTATACAACTTTAAAAGTTTAGTGACCAAAAGCCGGAAATGGTGAAAGTTTAGTGACCTCCTGGGCAGTTTGCTCAAAACATTAATGGTAAGTTGATCACGACGAATCTGTCGAACCAAGATGAGACCAATTGGGAGAAATCAAAATTGAAAAGAACAATGGAGATTTACAAAACTAATTCTGAGATGCCTGTTAATTTGCATCCATGAGAGCGTTATGCAAACGACAAACAAGATTCTCCTTCTGACGATTAACGGGATGAAGAGACAGAGAAATCTTCATTAGGATGTTGGATTCTTCTCTCGTGTTTACTGTGCCATCTATATATATTCTCCAATACAAAAACTCTTGTGTAACATCTTAATAAATAAACGTGATTCGTATATATAAAGGACAATTAATAGTCGTTGAAATGGTAGTTCTAATTTCCTACTACTTTTATCACGGATTTAAATCGCGATTAATTTGTTATTGTATATATAAAAAAAAACTAACTTATTCCCTAATATATCTGCCTGGACGCAGGGGATCTTCTCTATTTCCTGTATCAATGTATGCATATTATTTTGTTAATTATTTATTGTTTAAATGACTCTAACACTCCATATTTCACATTTTATAACATTTAATATAAATGCACTGGATGTTAGTTCATTAATCGTATGGGTAACCTTTAATCGTTTATATTTTTAATTAAAAGATATGTGACATGCAAAGTGCCACATAAGATCTATTGCAAGTTTTTGTTTCACTTGTGATCCATTGCAAGTTTTTGAGTTGTGATTAAATTTTTTGAATTCGATTACTGATAATTTATTTCCTTTTCAACAAAAAAAAAAGTAAATTCAATGCGGTGGTTTCTTGACTTTTAGTGAATCTCTCTCTTTTCCCATAACACCTTCAATATCTTTCTTCCTCTGTGTGTGTTCGTGCATGTTTTCACTTATTAGAAGCAGTTCAACTCCATATCATCCCCTTCTTTTCTCTTCTACCTTCTCATTCATTTTTCCACTACTAGAAAAAGATGCTTATGAGACACAAGAAAATGTGTCTTAAATATTAGATTTGCTGTCTCAAAATATTTTTGAGACGGTGTTGAGACGGTAAAATAGGTGTCTCCAATACAGCCGTCTCAAAAAAAAATTGAGACAGTAATGCTGTCTTAAATACTTTTTAAGACGGGGTTGAGACAGTGTTTCAACTGTCTTAATACTATTTGAGACAACTTTGTTTTTGTCTCAAATATTGTGTCCTATTTTGTTAATATTTGGAGACACTAAATTGAGATGGCAATGTACCGTCTCAAATAGATATAAAGACAGTAAAATTTTGTCTCAAATATCGTGTCCTATTTTGTTAATATTTGGAGACACTAAATTGAGATGGCAACTTACCGTCTCAAATATATTTAAAGACAGTGATATTTTGTCTCAAATATCATGGCTTATTGAATACCCCATTTGAGACAGTTATGTACTATATCAAAAAATATTTTACAATTTAGTTTACATCAAATTATTTAATTGTCATTTTAAAAACTAATAAACATATGTTGTTTATAAATTAAAAGTAAAATCAATAACATAAAAGATAATAATTTGTACCTTACAAGTATTCAGAATAGTTTCACACTATTCATTTAATCATAGAAATATCTAAATATTCATTATTATTTAATGAGCAAAATATACTATTGTTTTCATGAAAACTACACAATAGAATATGTAAGAACAATAATTGCAGCAAGTTTAGAGATGACTTCTATTTGTCTATTCATCTTCAGAGTCCTGAAAAAAAGAACATTAAAAACTCATATTAAATGTAAATATAATTTTTATGGATAACGCACAAAGATATTTAAAATTAAATGATTATAGGACTAAACATATATAATGCAAAAAATCATTCTAACATTTTTTCAATTCAAGATAACCCCAACAAAACAACTACATGATCATATATAAGACTAAACATACATGATAACCCCAATAAAACAACTCCATGATCATAAATTTTTATTCTATAATCAATCAGTTATAAAAAAGAACCACCAAGAAGCATTAGGAACAACTATACAATATATATAAAAATTATCAATACATATATATTAATATATTTACTCACAAACACGTTATTTTCTTTTTGATCAAGATAGTAGTAAAGTTTAAATGACGTATACAAAATTCAAATAACCTCAACAGCAATTCTCTTGTGCAAATATCCAAAACATATTACATTTGAAAGTAAATACATGTTTCATAAGTCTCATGATAATAAAATACTATGTAAACAAACCTCTTCATCTATTAATGAGAAATGCTGGTGTATGTTTTTGTCAACATCCTTGCGCCTTTCAAATTTTTGCACCTGTAAAATATATTTATCTATAATCTAAATTTATACAATATGTTGACAAAATTGTAAATATGATAAAAAAAACAAACTATTATTCAAATAACTATCAAGTTACCTGTTGGTCAAATAATATTGTAATTTGGCACGTCGTTTAGTACCAAATTAATTCCTACTTCAAATAATACAATTAGCACGTGGAAGTAGGGTCGATCCCTCGAGGAACGGGTACACAATTAATTTTAGTTAATTCTAAAGTGTAACAATTCAATTTTAATGTGTCAAATTAATTAAACTTAACAATTAATTAAACAAATTAGCCAAAGAAAATCACAAAGATTATAATCTATCAAATAAGTAAAATCCGGCAATTAATAAATCCATACTAATTAATTTTAGATCGATCATAGACTCACAAATAAATTAACTTTTACAAACCAATTGGTTATAGATTACCGAGAATCAGCTCTGACAAAATCCAATTTTTCCTTAATAATAGGTAATTAACAAGAATCAGCTATAAATTAATTACCCCTAATTAAATCTTAATTTAGCTGGAATCAGCCAACACTAAATTTAAAGATTTAATTGCATTAGTAATTAGAAAAACCCAATTTTAGCAAATTACAATCATAAACAGTATGTCATAATTTACTAATCTTTAATTCCCTCCTACCTGATGGTAGTTTTACTACTTAATTAATTAACCAATTAATTACAGATAATTAATAGAAAATTAATTTAGCATTGTATTGATTAAAATAATGTGATCAAGATTAAATTAATCGCAACAGTAACATTAAACACAGGGAATTTCTAGAATTTGGTCAAGTTAATTTAATAAGCACATTTAGGTCTCACGATCATATTTTAATTAGCACTTCATTATTAATGCCGGAAAATTAAATTAAGCTACAGTCATAATTAAAAAAACACTTAAACTAATTATTAAATATAAAAAATAAAAAATAAAAGAGAAAAGGTAGAAGAAAACTTATTGCTTTGGACTGGAGAATCATGTGTAAACAACTGGATGTTGGATGAACTCCAAGATGGACTCCACCCTCTGCCAATGCTAATCCACGAACTATTGTGACAGATTTGTTGAAATTCTGAACTAAATATTACTTAATTAAATGAGAATGAATTTTATTACACTTAATTTAAACCAACTTTTAATTAATAAATTAAATTTCTTAACCGAAAAATTAGCAGTTAAAAGACTAATCTCTATCCATGTAAAATTTAACAATCATGATGCAATAAACGTATTATTTAATGTAGAATTAAAACAGATTCAAAAACACTTGAATTCTAATTAAACTAAAAGCAGAGTTTAACTTTAATTGGAAGACTTTAAATCATTCTAATCTATAATAAGAAAATGATAAACTGAGAAACAATTTAATGGATAATGTCAAAATCCTTGCCCTGCGTAAATGCAAAGAAATATGCTGGATTCATTCAATGGATAAGACTTCAAAACATAAAAACTTCAAACTTAAATTCTAACTAAATTAAAAACTAAAAACTAAACTTGAAATAAAATTGACAGAATTCAAAAGATGAGGATCGGGTATGGGTATTTTTCAAACTAATCTATCCCTTTATTTATAGGTAAAAACACAACCAAAAATTCCTAAAAATCTTCAATGTCTTCTTGCTTAAGCTCAAAAATCAAATCTTCCACAATTTAAGGAAACAAAATTGATATTCCGAAAAAGCTTCAACGTATCAACAAATTTGACTTGACTACTTCACAGATTCTTATCAGCAACTTCTACTCCAGATTTTCTTCATTTACCATAGTAAATAATGTTTTTCCTCATAATCTCCACAAATCCTGCACAAAATATGCAAATTATTGCTAATATAACAACTTAAATACTAAATAATGAAACCTAAAATTATACTTATCATAATTCAATGCATATTCTCAAGCATGAAAACATAACAAGAAGTTCACCCAAATAAATTGTTGAAATCAAATAATTTCTATTTTGTACTAAACATGAATATCTAATCAAACTACAAAGTAGGCAGGCACCCCTTTTGTTAATTCTTTCCCTATAACTAAAGAATGAAATGAAATAACGTAATTTGTAAACTAAAAAGAGTAATAGTTAATCTCAATGCATATGAAAAATGTGTTTGAGTTCTTTCTTACCCTTCCTATTATTGTCCTACTTATATTTTATGATCAAGTTAGTAGGGTTAGCTACCATTCTGTTCTTCATCCTTTTTTTAATTGATGATTTAAATGGCAAGAACTATTATGCACATGGGTTGTTTATAATTGAATCATACATTTGATAATGTCACATCAACCATTTATTTTAATGCATTTCTTGCACTTTGTTTTTAATTTTTGGGAACAAAAGGCTATGATAAAGACAGCCCACAATTTTATCTGCCTTTTGTACCCAAAAGAAGACCTGCTTTATCTAGAATTGTCTATGGCTGCTACATGATCTCAAGTTGTGCAAATATGATCAAGCAATTTATAAATTGGGAAAAGAGATTGAATTTCTGGGAAAGATTGATCAGAAATTCTTACAGTTCGTGTGTTCTTTAAAAAAAATTCAACTCTATTATTCTGATCGATTTAAAACAAACTATGATTAATCCTTTCTTTGATTTTTTAGAGGGATAAAAAAATTCCAGTTTTTCTTTATAGTTTTTTTTTTTTTTTTGTAAAATGAAAGACATCACTCCACAGCAGTTTACCTGTCAAACGCATTATGTATTCAATTTCAAACTAAAATGGCAATTTTTTTGAATGTCACATAGAACCTAAAGTTGGCATCAAGTTCTTAGACTTAATTGACATACTAAATTGCAAGCATGCTGAAAAAGTAAAATGGCTTTCCAGAACCCTCCTGTTGGGAATCCCAAATTATATAATTAAAAGTCTTATTGAAATCACCAATCCAACATACTAGGCTGAATAATAAAGTAATAGCCAAAGAATATCTATTTTTTTGTATAACTGTTTAAGGTCAGGTGTTTTTTCATGTTTAGCAATAATATTCCTCCTTCAGGCAAACCACTTATTTCCTGTCGTTAACTTTCATTTCTTACTTCCCCATCACTCATGGCACAGACCGAAAATTTGAAGAAGAATAAATATATTAAAGAAAAAGAAATCTACAACTTCAAAAAATGGGTATAAGAGGTCAATAAAACCAGAATATGTATCAATTTCTTTTCACTTCAGTAAGCAAATGCAAGCTGCCAAATTTCCTTTTTCTCCTTATTAAATCCTTCACTTCATTGTCTTATATTTAAGCTAGAAGACAGACAACAAAAGCATCCCCATACCAGTTCAATGGAACAGAGAAAAAACCTGGATGTCCCTGCTCCAGTCAACAGAATCAGTAACAACGAAGACAGCCTGCACTCTCTGAGAGACAGGATCGGTTCCCAGGCCCATTTGGCGATTAATAGGCTGCACTTCCGTCCATTTTTTATATTGCGCCAAAGGATCAATGTTCTCAAAGAAATAAGCATACTCATCTATCGAATCATCTATAGATGATAAATCAAATCAATCCCAACTCCCATGGCTTCTGAATGAATGCTGATCAATTTTGGCTAAGGGTCTAAACTGGTCCAAGAAAGGCAAATGGCAGCGCGGTCTACCACCATTACCAAAGTTTTAGCAGAGAAAACCAGAATGAATTTCAACTCTCTTATTGGTTTTCTTCTCACATCATTACTAATCATTTCTCCTTTTTACTATCTAAATGGGAATAATAGCAGCAGAACGATTCAAATAAAGAGATCAATCATAGGGATCTAAACCTGACTATGCAAATTGGCCCTACTCGTCAAAACGGTGAAACAAAAAATGATCAAACATGAAAAGATCATAGCGAAGACTCTATGTACATTTACCCTTAACCAACAATACCAGCATAGTGTTCATATATTTATACAAGAACCCACACGAAATTGTTCATCATAATGGAAAAATCACTCGTATTAAATAAACAAAAAATTTTAACTCACCCGTCAAAAGCTTGTGTGCATCTTTTTCCTCGCGATTTGCCTCTTGTTTGATTCTCTCTAAAATCAATCGTAAGTCTTATGGTTTGTTTCTCTCTCTTCTTTTATCTTCTTCTTTTCTCTGTTTTCTTCTATCGTTTTTTCTCCACGGCAACTCTCTAGGGTTAATTTTTTATTTTGAGGAAATTAAGGATGGAATTTAAGCGGCAATATGATAAAGGTTAGAGTTCAACTTCAATTGCAATTGGTGTAGTTAAGGTTGATGTATTCGTGTTGATTTTGTTTCTTCCTAATTAATTCCTTTTTTTTACAAGCTAGTTATATATTTAACCCTAGATTTTTTAATACTCTAAAATATAAAACAAAAATAATTTTATAGTCCAATCTATTACTTTTCATATTATTAATTTACACCCAAAAAATATCCACTACTTAGAATTAAGTTTGTAACACAAAAAATTAAAACAGCTTATGGTGATTACTATATATATATATATATATATTAATTAAACATTACGAGATGTAACATATTGTGCTTGAATGTACTAAAAATTACCAAAATTCACAAAGTTGAGCCAAATCCCTCTACATATTTCATCAATACCAATTTGTGCTTTATTATACAACATCTCAATAAAATCATAAAATTGGAAAAAAAATTAATGAGTTGAAACTTGCAATAAATTTTAAATACACCAAAAATATAGGAGGTAGAGAAACTATAGATGTTGAGGGGAGTGAGTTTTGGTATAGAAAGAGAAGATGGTCGTATAGTAAAGAAATGGAACACAAAGGCAAAATTTTTCATACATATATAGCAAAAAGAATAGATATTTTTTTTAAAAAAAATGAACGCATGGGTTAGTAAAATTTTGCCCTATGTTTGAAATTTAGTTTTCCATTTCTTTAGACACTATTTTAAGACCAATATTTTATTCAAAATATTAATAAAGTGTTTTATATAGTTTTATTTTTTTTACCGTCTTAATTAAGTGTCTTATTTAGTTGTATTTGAGACAACATCTCAAATATTGTCTTAAATTAAATGTCTCAACATATTTATTGAGACAGCTATTACTATTGTCACAAATGCTTACTATTTGAGACGATTTTTTACACTGTCTTAAAATCATCCCCTTCTTTTCTCTTCTACTTTCTCATTCATTTTTCTCTCCTTTTTATTTTCATCACACACAAACATATATAACAAAGCTGTCAAATTTGGTGAGTCAAGAAATTTGTTGAGTTGCAATTAAATTTTGTGAATCCGAAGATTAACTGTTTCATTTCCTTCTCAACAAAAAGCAAATTAAATGCGGTGATTTCTTGACTTTGAATGAATCTCTCTCTTCCCCGTGACACCTTCAGTATCTTTCTTCCTCTGTGTGTGTGTATGCGTGTTTTCACTTATTAGAAGCAACTCAACTCTATATCATCCCCTCCCCTTCTCTTCTACTTTCTTATTCATTTTCCTCTCCTTTTTATTTTCATCGCACACTAACACACATAATAATACTCTAACATTAGATGAGTCACGAAATTTGCTGAGTTGTAATTAAATTTTGTTGATCAGATTACAGATTAATTATTTCATTTCATGCTCAAAAAAAAAAAGAAAATTCAATGTGCTGGTTTCTTGACTTTTAATGAATCTCTTTGTTCCCCCACAACACCTATAATATCTTTCTTCCTCTGTGTGTGCGAGCGTATTTTCACTTATTAGAAGCAGTTCAACTCTATATCATCTCCCCCCTCTCTTCTATATTCTCATTCATTTTCCTCTCCTTTTTATTTTTACCAGACACAAACACACAACAAAACTCTTACATTTGCTGAGTCAAAAAAATTGTTGAGTTGTAATTAAATTTTGTGAATCCGATTACAGATTATTTTTTTCCTTTTCAACAAAAATGCAAATTCAATGCTGTGGTTTCTTGACTTTTAATGAATCTTTCTCTTTTCCCATAACACCTTCAATATCTTTCTTCCTCTCTGTGTGTGCGTGTGTATTTTCACTTATTAAAATCTGGTCAACTCTATATCATCCCCTCCCTCTCTCTTCTACCTTCTCATTCATTTTTCTCTTCTTTTTATTTTTATTACAGATAAACACACACTCAAGAGTGTTTTTTTTCTCCTTTTCAATGGCTTCTCCTACTTTCTTTTCTGCCCATTCTTAGCACTCAATGATTTTGCTCCTCAAGACTTATAACTAAGTTCTCCAATTTCAAAATTATCTCATCCTTTTTATCACCATAACTATTCCTTAGCCACGCTTCAAAACTGGTTTCTTAATTTAGGCCTTTAGGAGAAGATTCATAAGGGTTCAAATGGATTCGATCAAACTCCAAATCATTCCTTGTAGTGTTACTACTACTTGCATCATCCACTTTCCTTGCTACATCAACTTTGGAGTTTGATTGTAAGGATTAGATTTTTCTCTTTTCTTTTGTTGTTTTTTCTTGCTCTTACCTTTCTTATTACCAGCCATTTATTGAGATCAAACTGTTAAAAAAAAAAAACCTAATTCTCTGAAATATATGCACATGGAATGCACAAAAAAAAAAAATAAAGTCATATTAAATATAAATTTAAATTAAGTGTATTGATTTATTTGCATATTTGGTAAACATTTCAAAACTACCTAATTCTCTGACATATAATAAAAAAAGAAATAAACTTTTGGGGCGATATTTGCTTACCTAATTTTTTATTTTGGGAATTATATATGTATGGACTTAATTAGTGCATAAATATGCATATAAATGAAATAATAGTAACATATATACTCTTGTTTACAATTTTATTTGCACCATTAGTTATCCACTTTCATATGATTAATTATTTCTAATGATAAGATTTCTTTTTTTATTTTCTAAAAAAAATAGAAATTATCAAATTGAAGTAATTTACCCTTTTTCTTTTCTAACCAATTCCCACCAATTAGTTCCAACAATAAGTCCGCAACAATCAAAATTGCATATTTCAAGAATCTCTAGTTTCCTTAATAGATGAAACTTATTACAATTAATATATCTCTTAATTTGATCAAATCTTGATGGCAGCCAAAGAAAGACTTTATTTCCATATTCCTTTTCTGGCCAATTCTCACCAATTAGTCATTTAGTGCTAATAATTAGTTTCAAAAAATCAAAATTGCAAATTTCAACAATCTACAATTTTCTTAATAAATGAAACTTGCTACAATTAACATCTCTTAATTTGATCAAATCTTGATGCCACCCAAAGCTAATATTTTATTTTTCCTTTCAGAAATTTAGTGTAACATTTTATCTAATCGCAAAAGCTATTACGAGATCGTCTCATATAGGATGTGAATTATATTTTATACACCAATATGCTAATTTTTTATAACTTATATGCTAATATTTTATACTTTATATGCGAATATGCTAAATTTTTTTACTTTATATACTAATATTTGATGCTTTAAAGGCTAATTTTTGATACTTTATATAATAAAGTTAAATTTATACGCAAGTTTCATATATGAGACGGTTTATGGGAGAATGACCCTTATCTAATTTATGCTCATTATTTGTTTATATATGTAACTAGAGATGCTAAGATAAAGGAAGAAAATTATAAAATGCTCCATCAAGGCACTAGCAGTAGCGGCATTTCCTACTCATAATCAGAAGAATCGATTCTTAATTACCAATTTTATCTCACAAAAGGATAGATGTGATGATTATGATGATGATGATGCCATGCTCGCATCAGTCGGGTTTCTTTACTAACCTGCACCACCATCAAGACCTTATGGACCGTCAATCTTAAAATGGTCAATGCAGGGTTGACCAACCGACTGAGCTTATTGATTAAAGCCATTTCAGACTATGTGTCATTTGTTCTTCCTAAGAGCATCTCGGTTTGGTCTATAGCGGATACTTGGGTAGTGGGAATAACATAAACTGATATATTTGTTTTTTTCGTATTATTTTATATATTAATAATAAAATTATCAACATTTATGCATAGTTATGTTGGAAATCCCTTATTTGGCTGTTTTTATTTTTTATAGCTTGATTCAATTAAATAACTATTTTTCTAATATTAAAACTCTTTCTCTCTCTAAAATTCTTTATTTCTCTCTCAAAACTTCTATAAATTTTTGTAGAAAAAAAGTTTTAACATTGAAAAAAAAGTTATTGAAAAATAAAAATAATCAAACGAGAGTACTTTGGACGACTAATATTTATAAGGGTTGATTTTATCTTTTCACAATATAATTTCTATCAAATGTAGTATATTTCAAATGTTAAATTTAGAGAGTGGTAAAGTATTAAAATTAAAATTTTAAGTAATATTTTGCAATCGAATCATAGTTAATGATGTTTTTTTACAATTAACTTTGAATTTTATATGACTTAGGGCATATCTGATAATTGAACTTAAGTATGAAAATTAATTAATTCAAACTTTAACCAAATAAGCTTGTTTGATGAGATGAATGTCACATCTGAAAAGGCAAGCAAATTTCTTCTTTGATTTTAAATGATAAAATTTAGCTTATCACTTAATTTCAAAATATGCTTAGACACAAGATTTTAAAATAAAATACAATATATCATAATTATTCAAAATATACCCAAAATTTGAAATATGTTTTAGAATATGATTAATCTTTTCTACTTTCTATTTTTTTAAATAAAGTTTTGGTAAATTAAGAATTATATTTTTACAATTTTTTAAATATAATATATAATATATTAGAATACCATGAATATGGAGAGATTACAAATATATGTATTTCTATGATAATATTTTTATTCTCAAAATTATTAAATTTTTAATTTTTTATAAAATTATATTTTTTATAATAATTTTGATTAGTTGTTTTAAAAGTAATATATTGCACATTTATTGAAAAAAAAAATAATTGAATGACAAAATTGTAATATTTGAATAATAAGCTATCAAATTAGCATGTTTATGAAACAAGTTTAATTATTTTAGCATTAAGATTCAAACATTTAAAATTGATTGTTTGATTGTTTAAAATTCAGACACTTAATTATTTCATATTTCAATTTTATCAAATAGGCCCTTAGAAAAACTAGAAAACAACTGCTACTCATTAGAGAAAACGAAGGCAAAAGGAAGGTATTTAAGTGTTCACACAAAGATTGATTTTTGTCTGGGCATGCAAATTTTGACACCAACACTAAAAGACATCAACCTTAATATGCACAACTAATTTTGGAGTTTAATTATGTCAGAAATAAACATATTTAGAATTGAAAATATATATCAAGTGATTATATATACATATATATATATATATATATATACGAATGTCAGTCATCTCTTTTTGTATGGGCTAAAATTACATCCATCGCAACATATTAAGAATGGAATATCATGCATAAATAATTAAATATAATATTCCCACGTAAAGGAAGATAAAACGAAAAAAAAAGAAAGAAAATATATAGGATTTAACCTCATATTATTCATACCTTTTGTTAATTTAGAGTTTGTTAATTTCATCCCTGTCTTGTACAAAGAAATACATAATGTGACAAAATGAAATTTTAGTCAATTGTTATTAAAATGGAAAAACTGCAAAAAAAAAAAAATGATATCTGTTAGAAAAACATTTTTCAACATTAACATTTAAAATCATACAGTTTTGTTATTTTACATTTAAAAATTATTCCAATTTCATCTTCTATCAAATGTATCTAATTTTTTAAACAAAAAGTATGTTAGTGCATGTCGTCCAACCATGATAATACTTATATATTTTTTGTTGATTAAGTACATGGAATTAGATGAAAGAACTAATTTAGAATAAATTGTTAATACGAGTGACAAAATTGCATAATTTTACATTTTATTTTATAAAATGTAAGGTACTGTTGTGGTTATTTTTCATAATTTTTTAAATGTCGTAAATTTTGAGAAAGTTTTTGCCCTATCGGCCTCTACTAAATAATGTGCACAGCTTCTTCTTTTTTTGTAGTGTTAGTCTCAAGATGAAATTTTTCATACTTGTTGTAGGACCATTGAATCTTTTGTGCCACTTTTTTTGTATCACATGTTAATATTTTGATGTATATTTTCTTATTAATGTCATTATTTATGCCATTATTTATCCAATTTTATATTTTTTAATGCTATAATCTTTTTAACTTTGAATTTAATATTTTTCATTTTTTAGAAAAAATATATCTTAACATTAGAAATAATTAATCAGATGAACTGATTAAGTCCATACAGTTTTTGAACGGTTGCCGTATTTATGTTAATATTATTTCATTAATTTATTGTATGCACTAGGTAATTAAGTCCATTCAATATTTAATTCCAAAAATAAAATTTTAATTATACAAAAATTGTCCCAAAAGTTTATTATTTATTTACTTGTTTGTTTATTACTAGGCTCTTTTGAAATGATTCCCAAATATGCAGATATATATGAAATTTGGATACTATAATTTAGTTTGCATGAAATTCATAACTAATGAACTTAAATTTAATTTATCTTTATTAATTATGACTGATTCTCTTTCTACATTATATATATATATATATATATATATATTGGTGAAACTAATGAATATGTTACTTTCTTTTGTTTTCTTTTGCATTTTAATCTCAATAAATGACTGGTAATAAGAAAGGTAAGAGCAAGAAGCAACAACAAAAGAAAGAGAAAAATCTAATTCTCATAAATCAAACTCCAACGTTTATGTGGGAAGAAAAATGGATGATGTTAGTAACATTAACACTAAAATGATAGATTTGGAGTTTGATCAAATCCATTTGAACCCTTCTGAATCTCACATTCGATGAGTTAAGAAATTTGTTGAGTTGTAATTAAAATTTGTGAATCCGATTACTGATTATTTCATTTCCTTTTCAACAAAAAAGCAAATTCAATGCGGTGGTTTCTTGACTTTTAATGAATCTCTCTCTTTTCCCATGACACCTTCAATATCTTTCTTCCTCTGTGTGTGCATGCGTGTTTTCACTTATTAGAAGCAGTTCAACTCTATATCATCCCCTTCCTCTCTCTTCTATCTCTTCTACCGTCTCATTCATTTTACTCTCCTTTTTATTTTCATCACACACAAACACACATAATAAAACTGTCACATTAGGTTAGTCAACAAATTTGTTGAGTTGCAATTAAATTTTATGAATTCGATTACTAATTAATTATTTCATTTCCTTCTCAACAAAAAGCAAATTAAATGCGGTGGTTTCTTGACTTTCAAATAAATAACTAATAACTTACCAAAAGTAATTTGCTAAAATTTATTATTATGATTTAATAATTAAATATCATGATATTATGTTAATATTAAAAGTTTAATTAAGAATTGAATTTCTATTTATTTTCAAATATAGTCTTTATGAATTATTAATATGCATTTTGTTTTTTTATCGAGAAAATTACTATTGAGATAAGTTTATAATAAACTTAAGACTTTTCAATAAGGTTGACAAATTTGCCTATGAATTAATTCTTTAGTGTCTTTATAGCATCTTGATCAAATATTAATTTCAAAATATTTATGATTTTACCCTTTATAGTTTTTGTATTAATTTTTAAGTGAAGCAATTATTTTTTTGGTTGATTTACCATACACAAACACACTACACGTGAATTATATTTTTAATTATATTTTCTAATAAACAATATTTTTTTATTCTTTTAACAGGAAACAAGATTTCATAGAATGGCAACAAGAATAATTCCAAATAGCAAATTGAATGATAAGAGAGCAATGGGATGGACTATACAAGTTTTAGTACTAAGAAAAATGGATGTGAAAGAATATGCCAATGAAAAAGATCGAGAAAAAGTAAAAATTCATCTTCCTAGAAGACAAGCGAATATCAAGATCCTAATATTACTATAAATTTGAAAATAATGACATAAATAATATCTAATTAATTTTCATGTTATTTCGGGTTCAAAAATGCATGCTATAATTCTCTTCAAGAAAAAAGCAAGATCCTTTACGGAATGTTCTTCACAATAATATATAGATTCGATCGACGATCAAATATGAATTATAAAAATATTTCTAACAGAAATTGAAATATTAAACTGCAATTATTAAAAAGCATCACCCCATGGAGCAAAAAGAGCGACCGCAGTACTATCAGAAAATAATAAATTTTATAGTTAAAGATTATGAATTCACAATAAAAATGTGAAACACCAACGAATTTTATAGAAAGATGTCGAAGATTGTGAGTGATATTGAAGAAATTCAAGAACAAAATTCAATGAATAATTGTGAAGTTTAAAACTCAATTCAGGACATCAATGAAGGTGGTGAAGAGTCAACAAAACCAAGTAGCTAGGAAAGCAACAGTAAGAAAGAATAGTTCAAATTTGAAGAGAAAGTCAAACCCATAAAAAAAATAAAACAGAAGAAATTACATTACAAAAAGAGATTTTTAACAGAACTTCAAAACCGTCAAGAAAGAAAAAGAAAATAAAAGAAAGTACATTACGAAAAAAAATATAAAACTCGAGAAAAATTAGATTCGTGTAATCCAAATTTTAATTCATAATTTATTATTTTTTGTTCAAATTAGTAATTGTCTTTCATATTCTAATTACCTTTTTCTTTTAAATTACCATGTACCATATTACAAAACAAATACGTGCATCGCACGTGCCAATTTATAGTATAGAAAAAAAGGATGTAGAGAGTTTCAAATTTTTTTACATAGAAAAGTGTATTAATTAAAGATTTTGATAAAGATATAAAAACTATTTTGAAGGACTCTCAGCGACTAAAAAATATTTGAGAGGAACAAAAACATTAATGGTAAGTTAATCACGACGAAGCTGTCGAACCAAGATGAGACCAATTGGGAGAAATCAAAATTGAAAAGAACAATGGAGATTTATAAAACTAATTCTGAGATGCCTGTTAATTTGCATCCATAAGAGCGTTATGCAAACGACAAACAAGATTCTCCTTCTGACGATAACCGGGAGGAAGAGACAGAGAAATCTTCATTAAGATGTTGGATTCTTCTCTCGTGTTTACTGTGCCATCTATATATATATTCTCCAATACAAAAACTCTTGTGTAACATCTTAATAAATAAATGTGATTCGTATATGTAAAGGACAATTAATCGTCGTTGAAATGGTAGTTCTAATTTCCTACTACTTTTATCACGGATTTAAATCGCGATTAATTTGTTGTTGCATATATAAAAATAACTAACTCATTCCCTAATATATCTGCCTAGACGCAGGGGATCTTCTATTTCCTGTATTAATGTATGCATATTATTTTGTTAATTATTTATTGTGTAAATGACTCTAACACTCCATGTTTCACATTCTATAACATTTAATATAAATGCACTGCATGCTTGTTCATTAACCGTATGGGTAACCTTTAACCGTTTATATTTTTAATTAAAAGATATGTGACACGCGAAGTGCCACATAAGATCTATTGGACTCCAATAGTATCTTAACTTTGCGGTTAATTAAATATCTTTTTGATTCCTAATCTTAAAAACCATACGTTTTGATTCATCAATTCAAATCTGTTATACGAATAGTTCCCAACTTATTTTCTATCAATTTAATAACTAACATTGCTAGCTACGTGACACTGTTTATTATTCAAAATGACATCGTATTATACCAACAGTAACACTGTACTTGTCTAATGAGTTGAGAACCATTTGTAGACTAAAATAGTAATTACATGAATTTTTCTTTTGTTCTTCTTCCTTTTTTTGTGAGTATTTTAGAAACTCCTGACCTAAAAAATTAGCCTTCAAAAACCCACACAGCAACTTAGCCCATGGAAAACAATCCAATAATGACCCATTTAATAGCCTGAAAACTTAACCCAAATTTCTGAAAAAAAAAAGCCCCATTGAATTACAGAAGGCCAAACCAAATTTGTACAATATATAATTTCAGTTTTAGGATTAAAAATGTATAGTTTTTTCATTGTATACTTTTATTTGTGTCCAATTTTTTAGCTGTTCAGTACACATTAAAATGGATGTCACAGGTTGATGATTTATAAACTTTCTAAACTTAGTTTTTATATGTGAATTAAACTTAAGCCACAATAGTATAGAGCATCTCTTTGTTGTATGATTTTATGATTTTTTTTGAAATCAATAATGTCTCTGATTTAATTTGTGATTGACCATCATGTTATAAATTCTGATTATTAATTACTTAATATTTACTATAACTGAGAGGACTGTAGAGATAGATATCCATACTCTTTATACTTTCCAAAGTTAAGGATGTGAAGTTTAAGAAAGCTTATGTTAATGACATACTTTTAGAGATATAACAAAAGATGTCAGCAAAAAAACAGCCACAATATAATCATTATCAATGTGAGAATACATATATAGAGCAGAAGAGTGGTGAATGGCGATTTAGATTAATGGACTATTCATAAATCACAATTTGCAAATTTTCTGCATTTAGTAAATGCACAAAGTTATCTTGGATCTAATCATACCATTTCATTCAATTATATTGACAATTTCAAGAAATAGATAATACTATGATTCATAGTATGGTGGGTGTTTAGACAAGTAGCCCCCATTGTTTAGTAGTTTAGAATCTCTCTCTTTTAAGGAGGATGCGGGACAGGGTTCGACTTCTATTTCCTCATCATAATTCTTTACAACAACGCAGGAGCAACCCACAACCTTCCTCTCCTTCCCTTCTGAATGGATCTTGCACAAACCAGCCTATTCATCAAGAGTCTTAATTAGCACTTGGAACAGAAGTGAACGCGAGGTATGCTTATAGCAGGACAAAATGCAAACTTAATTGCCAAGCAAAGATGCCGTGGCTAATCCTGTTCAAATATATGTTCTGAGTAAAGATGCCATAGCTAATCCTAGTCAAAGATATCTGAAAAAATGTACAAAAACATCCAACATGTACATAGACAAAATGTAAAGAACTCAAATAATTACGTACCAACTTCAGCATGCGAATAATCAAATAAAGCATTCAAAAGATAATTCGTCTTACCTTACAGAGCAAATCCATGTGATCATCAACTTGTGATGATGCTTACGAATTTCCTCCATAAACCCTAATCTTCTTTTCAATTTTAACTTGACACCAGGGGCAATAGTTTTCTACAATTGCACTGCAATCATAGCATACAACTTGGTGGGCACAAGGGATGAAAAGAACACAAACTTCTTTTTCCAAGCACAATATGCAACGCCTATGATCCGGAATCGTGTCTTCTTCTTTAGCAGTATTGGTTTGTGAGCTCTCACCCTCTTCTAAAATATGTATATGACTAGAAGAAGAAGAAGAAGAAGAAGATTCATTTTCATTTGCCAAAAGGTAAGGCACCTTGAGAATGAGACTAGACAATTCCTCTATAATCCTCCACTTGTGATCCATTGCAAGTTTTTGTTTCATCTCCAATTCTTGATTCAAAGAGGCCAACCTTTTGTTTGTATTTTCTTTTGCAATTCTTGTTAATCTCCTTTCTTCTAATAGGACGTTGTTAGCCTTCTCTCTTTCCTGCTGCTCGTGCTTCAGTTTTAACTACATGGATATATGGAAAATACATGAAAAATTTATGCTTAATTCTTTGAGTATCACAAGAAACAAAAGTACTTCCCCTCCATATAAATGTCTATTAGAGGAGATCATTGCACTGTATGAAATTCTTATCCCTATATTTCATTAAGAAATGATGAACTAAGAGACAGTATTGTATGAATTTCATGCAAACTAAATTTTAGTATCCAAATTTCATATATAACTAAAGATTCACGTACGTACCGTAGCTTCCTTTTGGGCTTCATTAACAAGATGCAAATGCTGATCTAGCTTAAGGATCTTTTTTTTTCCTTCATGGATTTGACCTTGAAATTTGCAAATTTGTTTTTCAGAATTTTTGATCTTTTTCAGCTCTTCTTTCTCCTTTTTGACAGCTAGCTTCAAATTTCTCTTTGTTTCTTCTTCATCCATTTTAACGGCACTAACATCAGCACGAATCTCTAAATTTTGAGCCTCAATATTTTTCGTTTTTCCATCAGCACGAATCTCTGAACTTTCCTTCCTTTTGTCTAATCCCTTCTTCACCATCTTGGTAATCCTTGAATTTACAACTTCTTTTTTCTTCTTTTTCAACTCTTCATTTCCCAATTTCAGCTGAGAAATGTTGTGTTTCTCCTTTGCAATGGCTTCTCTTACTTTCTTCCCTGCCCTGTCTTTGCACTCATTGATTTGCTCTTCAAGACTTATAACTAAGTTCTCTAACTTTGAAATCATCTCATCTTTTTGATCACCAGAACTTTTCTTTAGCCACTCTTCAAAACTCTTTTCTTCATCTAAGCGTTTAGGCAGAGATTCAGAAGGGTTCAAATGGATCTGATCAAAATCCGTTTCATCCCGATAAATAAAGCCATCATCAATATTGAAACTAGAACCTTCAATTTGCTGCTCATCGTCAATGTTGTTTGGTGACACATGATCAATAGAATGAAGTACTTCTTGTGGGTTGACAAGAGTAGTGTTACTGCTACTTGCATCACCATTTTTTCTTCCCACATCAACTTTGGAGTTTGATTTGTGAGGATTAGATATTTCTCTTTTTTTTTTGTTGTTGCTTCTTACTCTTACCTTTCTTATTACCAGCCATTTATTAAGATTAAACTGCAAAAGAAAAAACAGCAACAAATTCATTAGTTTCACCAATAGATATAATGTAGAAAAAAGAATTATAAAGTCATAAGTAATAAAGATAAAGTAAATTTAAGTTTATCGATTTATCTGCATATTTGGGAATCATTTCAAAAGAGCCTAGTAATAAACAAACAAGTAAATAAATAATAAACTTTTGGGACAATTTTTGTATAATTAAATTTTTATTTTGGGAATTATAAATTGAATGGACTTAATTACCTAGTGCATACAATAAATTAATGAAATAATATTAACATAAATACGGTAAGCGTTTAAAAACTGTATGGACTTAATCAGTTCATCTGATTAAATATTTCTAATGTTCAGATATATTTTTTCTAAAAAATGAAAAATATTAAATTCAAAGTTAAAAAGATTATAGCACTAAAAATATAAAATTGGATAAATAATGGCATAAATAATGACATTAATAAGAAAATATACATCAAAATATTAACATGTGATAAAAAAAAGTGGCACAAAAGATTCAATGGTCCTACAACAAGTATGAAAAATTTCATCTTGAGACTAACACTACAAAAAAAAGAAGAAGCTGTGCACATTATTTAGTAGAGGCGGATAGGGCAAAAACTTTCCCAAAATTTACGACATTTCTTTTCTACCTCTTTTTTGTATGAATCAATCTATCATTTTTTTTATAATTATTCAAAATAAAAATTCAACTCATAAGTCTTCTCACTCATCAACTCACAAAATTACTTATTAGTAGTCAAATTAATATTTAATTCAGAGATAAACAGAAATAAAAAAATAAATGCTAAAAATGAATAATTTAATAGTTGAATGCACCAAATAATTAATTATTCGGTGATATTATTTGAATTCAGCAAGAAGTTACAAATTAATGTGCGATATAACAATTAAATCAAGCAACAATTTGGCAAACTAGATATATCGAATCATTGTGAAGTAAAATATATATATTGAAATCATTTTTTTTTTTGAATAATTAAGAGTATTTTATTGTGAGATTACCAATTAAAAAACTCTATACATAGATCGTGAGAAACAAGAATTACTACATATAAGTGCATGAGGCAGATAACCTGAATTTTGCACACAAAATTTTTAAAAAAACCTAACATTGAAATGCACAATTTCAATTGAATGTGCAGATTGGATGATCAACTGAAATTACAAAAGAAATTAAGAAAATTAAAACATCACCTGCGTATAAACTGAAGTTGAACTAAATAGAGAGAAAGAGAGAAAGAGAGAGAGAGAGAGAGCGAGGGAGAGAGAGAAAGTATAAAAGCTGAACTTGAACTAAAAAGAGAGAAAGAGAAAGAGAGAGAGAGAGAGAGAGAGAGAGAGAGCGAGAGATTAAGCGAATGTGAGACGTTTTTATGTGTGTCTGGCGTGATGAAAATAAAAAGAAGAGAAAAATGAATGAGAGGGTAGAAGAGAGAGAGGGAGGGAGCGATTTATAGTTGAACAGGTTCTAATAAATGAAAACACACACGCACACGCACATAGGAAGAAAGATATTCAAGGTGTCGTAGGAAAAGAGAGAAATTCATTAAAAGTCAAGAAACTACTGCATTGGATTTGTTTTTTTTTTTTGTTGAAAAGGAAATGAAATAATCAGTAATTGGATTCACAAAATTTAATTACAACTAAGCAAATTAATGATTAATAAACTTATTTTACTTCTTTTTTTGTAAAAAAAATATTATTGGATGCGCAACTTTTGGAAATTCAAGATTTTTATTAAGGAAAAATGCAAACCAGTAGTTCTCCATAATTTTTTCAAAAAAGGACAACAACAATACATTACATTTCGTGAAATAATTTGCTTGATCCCTCACATTTAAAACGAGACAAAATAGTTTGTCACATTTCAAAAGTATCAATATTTAGTCCATCATTTCGGTCTGTTAAAAAATCGTTAAATGTAGTCACGTGACCATCACATGACAATTTTTTAGGGGATAAAAAAGGAAGGACAGAGTTTTAACATTTTCTTTATTTTCCTTATCTTTTAATCCATTTTTCAATTTAACCCTTGTCACAACCACCAAAATAGCCGCTTCACCTTCTCATTCTCCTCCATTTCTAAGTACTGGCGAATCTAGGGGGTAGGGGGGAGGGGGGGGGGGTCGAGGAGGTACGGCAGCTCCTCATAAAATTTAAAAAATTATTCTGTTTTGCTTTAAGAAATTACAAATTTTAAATTGAGTTCTTAAGAAAATGAGAATTTTGCGAATCTAAAAATTAAAATATAAGTTTTCGTCGCCCAAACAATTCTCTCTAGTTCCGCCACTATTTCTAAGACATGTCAGTTGGGCAGATTGAGGAAAGGGTGGCAAATAAACAATTTGAGGAGGTGGAGAGAAAAAAGGGGGAGAAGACGGAGGCGGCTATAGAGGAGGTTGTGACATGGGTTAAATAGAAAATAGAGACAAGGGTTAAAAATGTACTTCTTTCTTTTCCTAAGAAGATGATGATGTGATATTCACGTGAGTGCATTGAACGATTTTTTTAACAAATCTGTAACAAGAGACTAAATATTGGTAACAAGGGTTCAAATGAATCTGATCAAAATCCGTTTCATCCCCATAAATAAAGCCATCATCAATATTGGAACTAGGACCTTCAATTTACTGCGCATCGTCAATGTTGTTTGGTGACACATGATCAATAGAATGAAGTACTTCTTGCATCATCCTTTTTTCTTCCCACATCAACTTTGGAGTTTGATTTGTGAGGATCAGATATTTCTCTTTTTTTTGTTGTCACTTCTTACTCTTAACTTTCTTATTACCAGCCATTTATTAAGATTAAATTGCAAAAGAAAAAATAGCAACAATGTCATTAGTTTCACCAATAGATATAATCTAGAAAAACAATTATAAAGTCATAATTTATAAAGATAAATTAAATTTAAGTTTATCGATTTATATGCATATTTGGGAATCATTTCAAAAGAGCCTAGTAATAAACAAACAAGTAAATAAATAATACACTTATGGGAGAATTGTTGTATAATTAAATTTTTATTTTTGGGAATTATATATTGAATGGACTTAATTACCTAGTGCATACAATATATTAATGAAATAATATCAACATAAATACGGTAAGCATTCAAAAACTATATGGACTTAATCAGTTCATCTGATTAATTATTTCTAATGTTAAGATATATTTTTTCTAAAAAATGAAAAATATTAAATCCAAAGTAAAAAAGATTATAGCATTAAAAATATAAAATTGGATAAATAATGGCATAAATAATGACATTAATAAGAAAATATACATCAAAATATTTACATGTGACACAAAAAAAGCGGCACAAAAGATTCAATGGTCCTATAACAACGTATGAAAAATTTCACCTTCAGACTAACACTACAAAAAAAGAAGAAGCTGTGTACATTATTTAGTAAAGGCCGATAGGGCAAAAACTTTCCAAAAATTTACGGCATTTCTTTTCTACCTCTTTTTTTTATGAATCAATCTATCATTTTTTTATAATTATTCAAAATGAAAATTCATCTTATAAGTCTTATTACTCATCAACTCACAAAATTACTTATTAGTATTCAAATTAATATTTAATTCAGAAATAAAAAAATCAAAAATAAATAAATACCAAAAATGAATAATTTAATATTTAAATGCACCAAATAATTAAATATTCGATGATAATTATATGAATTCAGCAAGAAGTTACAAATTAATGTGCCATATAATAATTAAACAGAGCAATAATTTGGCAAACTAGATATATCATTGTGAAGTAAAATATATATTGGAATCAATTTTTTCGAAAAATTAAGAGTATTTTTTTGTGAGATTACCAATTAAAAGACTCTATATATAGATCGTGCAAAACAAGAATTAATACATATAAGTGCATGAGGCAAATAACCTAAATTTTAATCACAAAATTTTAAAATAACCTAACATTGAAATGTGCAATTTCAATTGAATGTGCAGATTGGATAATCAACTGAAATTACCCAAGAAATTAAGAAAAATAAAACATCACCTGTGTATAAATTGAACTGAAACTAAAGAGAGAGAAAGAGAGAGAGAGAGAGAGAGAGATTGAGCGAATGTGAGACTTTTTTATGTGTGTTTGGCGTGATGAAAATAAAAGGAAGAGGAAAATGAATGAGAGGGTATAAGAGAGAGGGAGGGAATGATATATAGTTGAACTGGTTCTAATAACTGAAACACGCACACACACACACAAGAGGAAGAAAGATAGTGAAAGTGTTGTAGGAAAAGAGAGAAATTCATTAAAAGTCAAGAAACTACTACACTGGATTTACTTTTTTTTGTTGAAAAGGAAATGAAATAATCATTAATTGGATTAACAAAATTTAATTACAACTAAGCAAATTAGTGATTAATAAACTACTTTAAAAAAAAAATTTGTAAAAAAAATATTATTGGATTCGCAAATTTTGGAAATTCAAGATTTTTATTAAGGAAAAATGCAAAACAGTAGTTCTCCATAATTTTTTCAAAAAACGACAACAACAATACATTACATTTCGTGAAATAATTTGTTTGATGCCTCACATTTAAAACAAGACAAAATAGTTCCTCACATTTCAAAAGTATCAATATTTAGTCCCTCATTACTGGTCTGTTAAAAAATCTTTAAATGTAGTCACGTGACCATCACATGACCATTTTTTTGGGGACAAAAAAGAAAGAACAGAGTTTTAACATTTTCTCTATTTTTTTTATTTTTTAATCCAGTTTTCAATTTAACCCTTGTCACAACCACCAAAATAGCCGCTTCACCTTCTCATTCTCCTCCATTTCTAAGCACTGGCGAATCTAGAGGGTAGGGGGGAGTGGGGGGGGGGGGTGGGGGCGACGGGGTACGGCAGCCCCTCTTAAAATTTTAAAAATTCTACTGTTTTTCTTTAAGAAATTACAAATTTTAAATTGAGTTCTTAAGAAAATGAGAATTTTGCCTATTTAAAAAATAAAATATAACTTTTCGTCCCCTAAACAATTCTCTCTAGTTCCGCCACTATTTCTAAGACATGTTAGTTGGGCAGATTGAGGAAAGGGTGGCAAATAAACAATTTGAGGAGGTGGAGAGAAAAAAGGGGGAGAAGACGGAGGCGACTCTAGAGGTGGTTGTGATATGTGTTAAATAGAGAAATGCATTAAAAAACAAGAAAAATAGAGAAAAGGGTTAAAAATGTACTTCCTTCTTTTCCTAAAAAGAGGATTATATGATATTCATGTGTGTGCATTGAATGATTTTTTTAACAGATCTGTAACAAGAGACTAAATATTGGTAACAAGAGTTCAAATGGATCTTATCAAAATCTGTTTCATCCCCATAAATAAAGCCATCATCAATATTGGAACTAGCACCTTCAATTTGCTGCACATCGTCAATGTTGTTTGGTGACACATGATCAATAGAATTAAGTACTTCTTGTGAGTTGACAAGAGTAGTGTTACTGCTACTTGCATCGTCATTTTTCTTCCCACATCAACTTTGGAGTTTGATTTGTGAGGATTAGATATTTCTCTTTTTTTTTGTTGTCGCTTCTTATTCTTACCTTTCTTATTACTAGCCATTTATTAAGATTAAACTGCAAAAGAAAAAACAGCAACAAATTCATTAGTATCACCAATAGATATAATGTAGAAAAAGAATTATAAAGTCATAATTAATAAAGATAAATTAAATTTAAGCTTATCGATTTATCTGCATATTTGGGAATCATTTCAAAAGAGCCTAGTAATAAACAAACAAGTAAATAAATAATAAACTTATGGGACAATTGTTGTATAATTAAATTTTTATTTTGGGAATTATATATTGAATGGACTTAATTACCTAGTGCATACAATATATTAATGAAATAATATTAACATAAATACGGTAAGCGTTCAAAAACTATATGGACTTAATCAGTTCATCTGATTAATTATTTCTAATGTTAAGATATATTTTTTCTATAAAATGAAAAATATTAAATTCAAAGTTAAAAAGATTATAGCATTAAAAATACAAAATTGGATAAATAATGGCATAAATAATGACATTAATAAGAAAATATACATCAAAATATTTACATGTGATACAAAAAAAGTGGCACAAAAGATTCAATGGTTCTATAACAACGGATGAAAATTTTCATCTTCAGACTAACACTACAAAAAAAAAAAGAAGCTGTGCACATTATTTAGTAGAGGCCGATAGGGAAAAAACTTTCCCAAAATTTAGGACATTTCTTTTCTACCTCTTTTTTGTATGATCAATCTATCATTTTTTTATAATTATTCAAAATGAAAATTCATCTTATAAGTCTTATCACTCATCAACTCACAAAATTACTTATTAGTATTCAAATTAATATTTAATTCAGAAATAAACAAAAATAAAAATAAATAAATACCAAAAATGAATAATTTAATATTTGAATGCACCAAATAATTAATTATTCGGTCATAATTATATGAATTCAGCAAGAAGTTACAAATTAATGTGCGATATAATAATTAAATCAAGCAATAATTTGTCAAACTAGATATATCATTGTGAAGTAAAATATATATTGAAATCAATTTTTTAGAATAATTAAGAGTATTTTTTGTGAGATTACCAATTAAAAGACTCTATATATAGATCGTAGAAAACAAGAATTAATACATTTAAGTGCATGAGGCAGATAACCTAAATTTTGCACACAAAATTTTAAAAAAACCTAACTTTGAAATTTGCAATTTTAATTGAATGTGCAGATTGGATAATCAACTGAAATTACCCAAGAAATTAAGAAAATTAAAACATCACCTTTGTATAAACTGAACTTGAACTAAAGAGAGAGAAAGAGAGAGAGAGAGAGAGTATAAAAGTTGAACTTGAACTAAAAAGAGAGAATGAGAAAGAGAGAGAGAGAGAGAGAGAGAGAGAGAGAGAGAGTGGGAGAGATTGAGCGAATGTGAGACTTCTTTATATGTGTTTGGCGTGATGAAAATAAAAAGAATAGGAAAATGAATGAGAGGGTATAAGAGAGAGGGAGGGAATGATATATAGTTGAGTTGGTTCTAAGAAATGAAACACGCACGCACACACACAGAGGAAAAAAGATATTGAAGGTGTTGTAGGAAAAGAGAGAAATTCATTAAAAGTCAAGAAACTACTGCATTGGATTTACTTTTTTTTTGTTGAAAAGGAAATGAAATAATTAGTAATTGGATTCACAAAATTTAATTACAACTAAGCAAATTAATGATTAATAAACTACTTTTACTTATTTTTTTTTTGGATAAAAATATTACTGGATGCTCAACTTTTGGAAATTCAAGATTTTTATTAAGGAAAAATGCAAAACAATAGTTCTCCATAATTTTTTCAAAAACCGACAACAACAATACATTACATTTCGTGAAATAATTTGTTTGATCCCTCACATTTAAAACGAGACAAAATAGTTCGTCACATTTCAAAAGCATCAATATTTAGTCCCTCGTTAGGGTTTGTTAAAAAATCGTTAAATGTAGTCACGTGACTATCACATGACCATTTTTTTAGGGAGAAAAAAGGAAGAACAGAGTTTTAACATTTTCTCTATTTTCCTTATCTTTTAATCCATTTTTCAATTTAACCCTTGTCACAACCACCAAATAGCCGCTTCACCTTCTCATTCTCCTCCATTTCTAAGCACTGGCGAATCTAAGGTGTAGGGGAGAGGGGGGGGCGGAGGGCGGGCGAAGGGGTACGGCAGCCGCTTTTAAAATTTTAAAAATTCTACTGTTTTTCTTTAAGAAATTACAAATTTTAAATTGAGTTCTTAAGAAAATAAGAATTTTGCTTTTCTAAAATTTAAAATGTAACTTTTCGCCCCCCAAACAATTTTCTCTAGTTCGGCCACTATTTCTAAGACATGTCAGTTGGGTAGATTGAGGAAAGGGTGGCAAATAAACAATTTGAGGAGGTGGAGAGAAAAAAGGGGGAGAAGACGAAGGCGGCTATAGAGGTGGTTGTGATATGGGTTAAATAGAGAAATGCATTAAAAAACAAGAAAAATAAAGAAAAGGGTTAAAAATGCACTTTCTTCTTTTCCTAAAAAGAGGATTATGTGATATTCACGTGAGTGCATTAAACAATTTTTTTAACAGATATTTAACCAGAGACTAAATATTGGTAACATGAGTTCAAATGGATCTGATCAAAATCCGTTTCATCCCTATAAATAAAGCCATCATCAATATTGGAACTTGGACCTTCAATTTGCTGCACATCATCAATGTTGTTTGGTGACACATGATGAATAGAATGAAGTACTTCTTGTGGGTTGACATGAGTAGTGTTACTGCTACTTGCATCATCCTTTTTTCTTCCCACATCAACTTTGGAGTTTGATTTGTGAGGATTAGATATTTCTCTTGTTTTTTGTTGTCGCTTCTTACTCTTACCTTTCTTATTACCAGCCGTTTATTAAGATTAAACTGCAAAAGAAAAAATATCAACAAATTCATTAGTTTCACCAATAGATATAATCTAGAAAAAGAATTATAAAGTCATAATTTATAAAGATAAATTAAATTTAAGTTTATCGATTTATATGCATATTTGGGAATCATTTCGAAAGAGCCTAGTAATAAACAAACAAGTAAATAAATAATAAACTTATGGGACAATTGTTGTATAATTAAAATTTTATTTTGGGAATTATATATTGAATGGACTTAATTACCTAGTGCATACAATATATTAATGAAATAATATTAACATAAATACGGTTAGCATTCAAAACCTGTATGGACTTAATCAGTTCATCTGATTAATTATTTCTAATGTTAAGATATATTTTTTCTAAAAAATGAAAAATATTAAATTCAAAGTTAAAAAGATTATAGCATTAAAAATATAAATTTGGATAAATAATGGCATAAATAATGACATTAGTAAGAAAATTTACATCAAAATATTTACATGTGATACAAAAAAAGCGGCACAAAAGATTCAATAGTCCTATGACAACGTATGAAAATTTTCATCTTCAGACTAACACTACAAAAAAAAGAAGAAGTTGTGTACATTATTTAGTAAAGGCCGATAGGGCAAAAACTTTCCCAAAATTTACAACATTTCTTTTCTACCACTTTTTTTTTATGAATCAATCTATCATTTTTTTTATAATTATTCGAAATGAAAATTCATCTTATAAGTCTTATTACTCATCAACTCACAAAATTACTTATTAGTATTCAAATTAATATTTAATTCAGAAATAAACAAAAATAAAAATAAATAAATACCAAAAATGAATAATTTAATATTTGAATGCACCAAATAATTAATTATTCGGTCATAATTATATGAATTCAGCAAGAAGTTACAAATTAATGTGCGATATAATAATTAAGTCAAGCAATAATTTGTCAAACTAGATATATCATTGTGAAGTAAAATATATTGAAATCAATTTTTTAGAATAATTAGGAGTATTTTTTTTGTGGGATTACCAATTAAAAAACTCTATATATAGATCGTAGAAAACAAGAATTAATACATGTAAGTGCATGAGGCAGATAACCTAAATTTTGCACACAAAATTTTAAAAAAACCTAACATTGAAATGTGCAATTTCAATTGAATGTGCAGAATGGATAATCAACTGAAATTACCCAAGAAATTAAGAAAATTAAAATATCGCCTGTGTATAAACTGAACTTGAACTAAAGAGAGAGAAAGATAGAGAGAGAGAGAGTATAAAAGCTGAACTTGAACTAAAAACTGGGAAAGAGAGAGAGAAAGAGAGAGAGAGAGAGAGATTGAGCGAATGTGAGACTTTTTATGTGTGTTTGACGTGATGAAAATAAAAAGAAGAGGAAAATGAATGAGAGGGTATAAGAGAGAGGGAGGGAATGATATATAGTTGAGCTGGTTCTAATAAATGAAACACGCACGCACACACACACAGAGGAAGAAAGATATTGAAGGTGTTGTAGGAAAAGGGAGAAATTCATTAAAAGTCAAGAAACTACTGCATTGGATTTACTTTTTTTTTTGCAGAAAATGAAATGAAATAATTAGTAATTGGATTCACAAAATTTAATTACAACTAAGCAAATTAATTATTAAAAAACTACTTTTACTTATTTTTTTGTTAAAAATATTATTGGATGCGCAACTTTTGGAAATTCAAGATTTTTTTAAGGAAAAATGTAAAACAGTAGTTCTCCATAATTTTTTCAAAAAACGACAACAACAATACATTACATTTCGTGAAATAATTTGTTTAATCCCTCACATTTAAAACGAGACAAAATAGTTCGTCACATTTCAAAAGTATCAATATTTAATCCCTCAATACGGGTCTGTTAAAAAAATCGTTAAATGTAGTCACGTGGCCATCACATGACCATTTTTTAGGGACAAAAAAGGAAGAACATAGTTTTAACATTTTCTAAATTTTCCTTATATTTTAATCCATTTTTCAATTTAACCCTTGCTACAACCACCAAAATAGCCACTGCACCTTCTCATTCTCCTCCATTTCTAAACACTAGCGAATCTAGGGGGTAGGGGGACGGCGAGGGGGTACGGCAGCCCCTCTTAAAATTTTAAAATTTATATTGTTTTTCTTCAAGAAATTATAAATTTTAAATTGAGTTCTTAAGAAAATGAGAATTTTGCCTATCTAAAAACTAAAATAAAACTTTTCATCCCCACAAACAATTCTCTATAGTTCCGCCACTATTTCTAAGATATGTCAGTTGGGCAGATTGAGGAAAGGTTGGCAAATAAACAATTTGAGGAGGTGGAGAGAAAAAAGGGGGAGAAGACGGAGGCGGCTATAGTGGTGGTTATGATATGGGTTAAATAGAGAAATGCGTTAAAAAACAAGAAAAATAGAGTAAATGGTTAAAAATGTACTTCCTTCTTTTCCTAAAAAGAGGATTATGTGATATTCACGTAAGTGCATTGAACGATTTTTTTAACAGATCTTTAACAAAAGACTAAATATTGGTAACAAGGGTTCAAATGGATCTGCTCAAAATCTGTTTCATCCCTATAAATAAAGCCATCATCAATATTCGAACTAGGACCTTCAATTTGGAGCTCGGATCTCCTGTCTAATTTCCCCTCTGTCTTACTCTGTCCAGGAACCTAAACGACATCGTTCCACTTAAATTTTGCACAGAGAGTAATTCATTTACAACCTAAACTTCTCCAACTACTTCACTCTTCTTCGATCGGTTTCAAAGGAGGCGATCGACTCCTTACTATCTTCTCGACACTCTCCCTACCTAAGAAAATTCCACGGCCATGAATCCATACAAGGTAGAGAACTAATCCAATACTATTTTTATTACATCTCGATCCCGTTGTTTTTGTTTGTGGGGTCATATTTTAGGAATTTTGGATCCGTTCTAGTTTCTGATTAATCGATTGGCTTGGATGAGACACTTCTTGTTCACAAGGACTTGGTGCAGACTGGTACTCTCAATGAGCTAAATACTGTTTATCCGGTTTGATGTCATTGAAGTCAACCCTGCAACTATGAATTTGTAAGATGCTTACTGAAAACTGATAATTTTCATCTTGATAAATTGTATTTGTATATGGAACATTATTCAAATTAAATTTTGTGAATATTATAAATAAATATTTGCTATTCCTTTTTATGAAATTTGGAAATAACCAATTTTATACTTTTCGTTGATTGTTTGCGCATGTTTCTATGCTAAGTTTACTTGATTAGATTTTCTACTATATATATTCCTGGTTGTTATATATATCAACCATAAATATCATTTGCTGTGATTATCAATTTGTTTAATGATGTAATTTGTGCTTGTGTTTTAGAAAAATGCTCTTACTATGAGTCTCATTTATTGTGAATGATGCTTCTCAAGATTTTATCCTTCCCATTGCAGTGCACATACGGATAGTATAGTTACTAATGATCATGAAGTTGCTGAACTTTTTTACATCAAGTTGACAGGTATAGTTGCAAATTTTTTTTAAAGGCTTAATTGCCTTTTGGCTATTGTTTTACATCATTATTCATGTTGTTGTAATAATTTTTGTTTCTTCTGTCTTTGGCATCAAGATTTACCTCATTTTGTGTTATTGGAACTACAGTATTTTAGATGGCACCAAGTCGTCCTTATGATTCATGTGATCTGAATATGCTCATATATTAGCTCAATGAAATTCACTAACAAGGCATCTTATTATCCAGTGCTGCTGTATTCCATAATGCTAGCACCAGATTTTGTGATGGTTTCCGGTTTGATTTAGGTGCAGAGGTATATGATTGACCATTCTATTGATGTGCCTGTTGGTGTTAGTTGTGCTCTGAGTTTGTTATTGTTGGCTAAACAGGTTGGAATCAGTACAAGTAAGATCCATGCTCGTGGTCCAGTAGGAGTTGAAGGTTTACTAACGACAAGATGGTATGTCTTCTACTGATCTTCCTTCGGCTGTCTTCTAATTTTTGTTACCTGTCTGCATTTTCTTTTACTGTCTTAGACCAAACATCATTCCAGAAGAATGGTCTCTGTTTTAGAAGTTTCTAAGTTTCATGTAGATGATCAGGAAACATAAAGAAGTAGCTCTTATGCTATCTTTGGCACTTTTCTCATGACTGAGGTCGATGAGATAATTTCTGAGGCACAACTAACCTGACACATTATCTGCCTTTTCTGGACGTGATATTAGCAAGGGAAAAGAAGTAATACAAGCTGAAAATTGGTTATCCCCAACTCCAATTAGTCTAAATGATACTTTGCACATACCATACTGACGTAGTTAAACACAAGAATGCTGTATTATGCCTAGAGTCCTTGAGATAAATTGTTTAGGCACTACAAAAACATCCTAATCTTGGGTCCTAGCCATTGAGGAAGATGATATGTTTGTAGGCTATGGTGGAAACCTAGCTCCTTTAAATTTATTCATCCAACTTGGGTAAAGAGTTATTATTGGGAGATAGGTTAACATTGGTAGAGGAATTTACAGGCTAGTAAAAAAGTTCAAATTGGAAGTAGGGGTAGGGCTGTATGATTCTAGCAGCACTTGGAAATTGAGCTGTCAATTTGATTTTGTTGTTATTTTAGGCTGTAGTCATATGATAATTGAAGTGAAATGTTTCATGCAAATGGGCACCTGTTTTTCTCATCCTTGTCGAATTACGAAAGAGTCAACATCACTGGTGACAGCTTTGTGTTCTCAAAAGATATTCTCTTGTTTTCTTCATCTCAGTCATTCTGTCATCTTAACCATCAACCCAATTCCTGCTGTTCCAGTTAAGAAGTTTCGCCACGATTGTAATGCGAAATTTTGTCTAAGGATTGCAAGAGGAATGGGCAAGTAGTGAATAGCGATAAAGGAATCATTTACACGCATAAGGACTTGACAGTTTGAGCTTGGGATTTGTGGAGCATGTACAAACCACCCCTTGTGGAGGGAGATTAAAGTGTCATACGGCTATTGACTTGAGCATCTGATATAAAGGTAAAACAATTCACGAACCAACGACTGTTTGAAGTTTGAACATTAAAGCGGACTCAAGACAGGCCCAGCGGTTACTTGCTGAAAATGTTGTATTGTATTTTTGTCGAACAGATTCTTTCAAATATCAAATCTAAATTTGTTACCAAAATTTAGAATGGCTGTCGGCTGTAATCTTTTTTCTTTCTGATGAATAAAGTGTCAAATTTTCGTACGGGAAATGATGACTTTTCATCTCTACATCTAAGTCCCGCTTTCATTTATTCAGTTCAGAATTAACTTCTTTTCCACTCTCATGAAAAACTTGCAGAGAACCATCCAATGCGGACTATAACTTCGAATGATTGTATTTGTACCTTTTACATCCACACATGTACCATCAACCATGAGGGTGATGATTAAGAGATAAGAAACTTCGGTCCTGCACAGACCGGATATTGAGTAGATGCATATAGTGAAATTCTTAGAACGAATTTTATTGTACTCATTGCAATTTTGAACATATCAAAAGAGAAGAAATGAAGCAAGTAATGAGATAACCATACTTAAATCCTACAATCCACCAAATTCTATTTGTCCACGACCAATTAAATACTCTATGTTGTTCAGGTAGTACAAAAGAAGTCCACACAGTCAACAAAATTCATCCTGATTGTTTCCAATAATCCTGACAATAGGCAAGATATATCCATATGGAAATGAATAACAGAACCATTTACTTGGATAAATTTTACAAAATTTTCATGCTTCTACAAATTTCTTGAGGTTCTTGAGCCACATATAATACTCCCTGCTATCTTTGTTGAGCATGTACTCATGCAAGAAGTTGGTTGTGCTTGGCTTGACACCCCTTATCTCCAGATACTTGTGGAAAGCCTTCTGCAGATTCTCATCCAATTGACTGAAAAAGTACAAATAGGGAATAAAATGTGAATCCACAGGAGGAACAAAAAAAAAACAAATGAAAAATAGAGGCACACTAGTGGACAATACTAGAATTTGTTTAGAGGAGCAATACTCACTGGAACTCAGGTCCTTCACATGCAATTTGATCTTCATCACTATTTGGATCCTTAACAGACAGGCTATCAATAGAAATCTGATCTGGTTCGGCAGTACAACCAAACTCCAAACAGGGCCCATCGCTCTTAGAGACTCTTACGACTATAAGAAGCTGAGAAGTCGAATGTTCCCCATTCTCATCAGCATCGTCATCACCACTATCACCATCCTCATCTTCTTCCCCAGTGACAGTTGAAGGCATTTGGACTTCAATAATGATTTGTTCACCTTGGTACTCCCTTGTTAGGGTTGCGGTTTGCTGCCCAGGGTTGTGTTCAAGTTTGAAGGGGAAGTTCGGTGGAAGCTCCTCAGCCTAAAAATAGAAATAACAGCAACAGAACTAAATTGGCCAACATCAACCTCAATGAATCAATGAACAACAAAAACGGTAATAAGGCACCCAATCCCAAACAATCAGTAAACTGTAATCTTTGAGCAAAAGAATGTCCATAGACGCACAAAATTGAAATCCCCTAAGATCAGAAGTTTCATACCATGATCAAGTTTCACACATAATCACAGAGTTCAATAAAATCAATTATCCAGATTCACTATTCAACTGCACCAAAATACCCTCATCATCCTCAAACTGTACCTTTCCTCTTTGGTGCTACTTAACTACATTTCTGCAAAGGAAAAAAAAACTTTTCACTCTGCAATTATAAAAATTTATAACCTGAAGAAAGTTATTAATTTCAATTTATGAATTAATCTCTGTATTTTTACTTAAATTCCTACATATCAACTTTATAGCAGTCCACAACCATCTCTTATAACCGAAAAATATTCATGCATAAATTCTATATTTTCATCCTTCCAACCAAAAACAGAACCTTAACACTAACTTTCAGAAGTTATGGGCCTTCATAAATTACAAAACCAAGAAAATCACTTCAATTGAGAAAAAAATGTGGGGTTGCATGATTCACAAAAAAATGTGGGGTTGCAGTCCTCAACCATCTCTTATAACCGAAAAATATTCATGCATGATTCACAAAGACAATTTATCAAGATGAAAATTATTAGTTTTCAGTAAGCATCTTACAAATTTATAGTTGCAGGGTTGACTTCAATGACATGAAACCGGATAAACAGTATTAATTTTTTTGGTTCAGGAGAATGAGGTACCCAATGCTCTGTAAATGCCCACCTTTGATTTGGAGTTCCGAGATTAGCTCATTGAGAGTACCAGTCTGCACCAAGTCCTTGTGAACAAGAAGTGTCTCATCCAAGCCAATCGATTAATCAGAAACTAGAACGGATCCAAAATTCCTAAAATATGACCCCACAAACAAAAACAACGGGATCGGGATGTAATAAAAATAGTATTGGATTAGTTCTCTACCTTGTATGGATTCATGGCCGTGGAATTTTCTTAGGTAGGGAGAGTGTCGAGAAGATAGTAAGGAGTCGATCGCCTCCTTTGAAACCGATCGAAGAAGAGTGAAGTAGTTGGAGAAGTTTAGGTTGTAAATGAATTACTCTCTGTGCAAAATTTAAGTGGAACGATGTCGTTTAGGTTCCTGGACAGAGTAAGACAGAGGGGAAATTAGACAGGAGATCCGAGCTCTTCAATTTGCTGCACATTGTCAATGTTGTTTGGTGACACATGATGAATAGAATGAAGTACTTCTTGTGGGTTGACAAGCATAGTGTTACTGCTACTTGCATCATCCTTTTTTCTTCCCACATCAACTTTGGAGTTTGATTTGTGAGGATTAGATATTTCTCTTTTTTTTTTTTTTGTCGCTTCTTACTCTTACCTTTCTTATTACCAGCCATTTATTAAGATTAAACTGCAAAAGAAAAAACAGCAACAAATTCATTAGTTTCACCAATAGATATAATGTAGAAAAGGAATTATAAAGTCAAAATTAATAAAGACAAATTAAATTTAAGTTTATCTATTTATCTGCATATTTGGGAATCATTTCAAAAGAACCTAGTAATAAACAAACAAGTAAATAAATAATAAACTTATGGGACAATTGTTGTATAATTAAAATTTTATTTTCGGAATTATATATTGAATGGACTTAATTACCTAGTGCATACAATATATTAATGTAATAATATTGACACAAATACGGTAAGCGTTAAAAAACTGTATGGACTTAATCAGTTCATCTGGTAAATTATTTCTAATGTTAAGATATATTTTTTCTAAAAAATGAAAAATATTAAATTCAAAGTTAAAAAGATTATAGCATTAAAAATACTAAATTGGATAAATAATGGCATAAATAATGACATTAATAAGAAAATATACATCAAAATATTTACATGTGATACAAAAAAAGTGGCACAAAAGATTCAATGGTTCTATAACAACGTATGAAAATTTTCATCTTCAGACTAACACTACAAAAAAAGAAGAAGCTGTGCACATTATTTAGTAGAGGCCGATTGGGAAAAAACTTTCCCAAAATTTACGACATTTCTTTTCTACCTCTTTTTTGTATGAATCAATCTATCATTTTTTTATAATTATTCAAAATGAAAATTCATCTTATAAGTCTTATCACTCATCAACTCACAAAATTACTTATTAGTATTCAAATTAATATTTAATTCAGAAATAAACAAAAATAAAAATAAATAAATACCAAAAATGAATAATTTAATATTTGAATGCACCAAATAATTAATTATTCGGTCATAATTATATGAATTCAGCAAGAAGTTACAAATTAATGTGCGATATAATAATTAAATCAAGCAATAATTTGTCAAACTAGATATATCATTGTGAAGTAAAATATATATTGAAATCAATTTTTTAGAATAATTAGGAGTATTTTTTTTGTGGGATTACCAATTAAAAGACTCTATATATAGATCGTAGAAAACAAGAATTAATACATGTAAGTGCATGCGGCAGATAACCTAAATTTTGCACACAAAATTTTAAGAAAACCTAACTTTGAAATGTGCAATTTTAATTGAATGTGCAGATTGGATAATCAACTGAAATTACCCAAGAAATTAAGAAAATTAAAACATCACCTGTGTATAAAATGAACTTGAACTAAAGAGAGAGAAGAGAGAGAGAGAGAGAGAGAGAGAGAGAGAGTAAAAGCTGAACTTGAACTAAAAAGAGAGAAAGAGAAAGCGAGAGAGAGAGAGAGATTGAGCGAATGCGAGACCTTTTTATGTGTGTTTGGTGTGTTGAAAATAAAAAGAAGAGGAAAATGAATTTGAGGGTAGAAGAGAGAGGGAGGGAATGATATATATTTGAGCTGATTCTAATAAATGAAACACGCACGCACGCACACACACAGACGAAGAAAGATATTGAAGGTGTCGTAGGAAAAGAGAGAAATTCATTAAACGTCAAGAAACTACTGCACTGGATTTCCTTTTTTTTGTTGAAAAGGAAATGAAATAATCAGTAATTGGATTCACTAAATTTAATTACAACTAAGAAAATTAATGATTAATAAACTACTTTTTACTTATTTTTTTCTGTAATAAACTACTTTTATTTATTTTTTTTTAAAAAAATATTATTGGATGCGCAACTTTTGGAAATTCAAGATTTTTATTAAGGAAAAAATCAAAACAGTATTTTTCTATAATTTTTTTGAAAAATGACAACAATAATACATTACATTTCGTGAAATAATTTGTTTTATCCATCACATTTAAAACGAGGCAAAATAGTTCGTCACATTTCAAAAGTATCAATATTTAGTCCCTCATTACAGGTCTGTTAACAAACCGTTAAATGTAGTCACATGACCATCACATGACCATTTTTTTAGGGACAAAAAAGGAAGAATAGAGTTTTAACATTTTCTCTATTTTCCTTATTTTTTAATCTATTTTTCAATTTAACCATTGTCACAACCACCAAAATAGCCGCTTCCACCTTCTCATTCTCCTCCATTTCTAAGCACTGGCGAATCTAGGGGGGTAGGGGGAGGGGGGGCGAGGGGTATGACGGCTCCTCTTAAAATGTTAAAAATTATACTGTTTTTCTTTAAGAAATTACAAATTTTAAATTGAGTTCTTAAGAAAATGAGAATTTTGCCTATCTAAAAATTAAAATATAACTTTTCGTCCCCCCAAACAATTCTCTCTAGTTCCGCCACTATTTCTAAGACATGTCAATTGGGCAGATTGAGGAAAGTGTGTCAAATAAACAATTTGATGAGGTGGAGAGAAAAAAGGGGGAGAAAACGGAGGCGGCTATAGAGGTGGTTGTGGTATGGGTTAAATAGAGAAATGCATTAAAAAACAAGAAAAATAGAGAAAATGGTTAAAAATGTACTTCCTTCTTTTCCTAAAAAGAGGATTATGTGATATTCACGTGAGTGCATTGAACGATTTTTTTAACAGATCTATAACAAGAGACTAAATATTGGCACTTTTGAAATGTGAGGGACTTTTTTTTGTCTTGTTTTAAATATTATGAACGAAACAAATTATTTTATAAAATGTAAGGTACTATTGTGGTCAATGTTCATAATTTAAACTCTTCTTTTCATTACTCACATTAAAATTATGTAATTTCGTCACTCGTATTACCAATTCATTCAAAATTAGTTCTTTCATCTAATTCTATCTACTTAATCAACAAAAAATAAGAAGAATTATCATGGTTGGACGACATGCACTAACATACCTTTTGTTAAAAAAATTAGATAAATTTGATAGAAGATGAATTTGGAATAATTTCTTAATGTAAAATAACAAATTTGTATCATTTTAAATGTTAATGATGAAAAAAGTTTTTCTAACAGATGTAAAAATGTTTTTTTTTTGCCTTTTTTCCATTTTAATAACAATTGGCTAAAATTTCATTTTGTCACATTATGTATTTCTTTGTACAAGACATGGATGAAATTAACAAATTCTAAATTAACAAAAGGTATAATCTTACAAGATGAGGTTAATCCTATATATTTATGCAGGATATTCCATTATTAATTTGTTGCAATGGATGTAATTTTAGCCTATACAAAAAGAGATGACTGACATTCGTGTGTGTGTATATATATATATATGTATGTATAGTCACTTGATATATAGTTTCAATTCTAAATACGTTTATTTTTTACATAATTAAACTGCAAAATTAGTTGTGCGTATTAAGGTTGATGTCTTTCAGTGTTGGCGTCAAAATTTGCATGTCCAGACAAAAATAATCTTTATGTGAACACTTAAATGCCTTCCCTTTGCCTTTGTTGTCTCTAATGAGTAGTAGTTGTTTTCTACTTTTTCTAAGGGGCTATTTGATAAAATTGAAATATGAAATTATTAAGTATCTGAATTTTAAACAATCAAACAATTAATTTTAAATGTTTGAATCTTAATGCTAAAATAATTAAACTCGTTTCATAAATATTTTGATGTATATTATTAATTTGCTGAGTTGTAATTAAATTTTGTGAATCCAATTACTGATTATTTCATTTCCTTTTCAACAAAAAAAAACAAATCCAATGCAGTAGTTTCTTGACTTTTAATGAATTTCTCTCTTTTCCTACGACACCTTGAATATCTTTCTTCCTATGTGCGTGTGCGTGCGTGTTTTCATTTATTAGAACCTGTTCAACTATAAATCGCTCCCTCCCTCTCTCTCTTCTACCCTCTCATTCATTTTTCTCTTCTTTTTATTTTCATCACGCCAGACACACATAAAAACGTCTCACATTCGCTTAATCTCTCGCTCTCTCTCTCTCTCTCTCTCTTTCTCTTTCTCTCTTTTTAGTTCAAGTTCAGCTTTTATACTTTCTCTCTCTCCCTCGCTCTCTCGCTCTCTCTCTCTCTCTCTCTTTCTCTCTTTCTCTCTATTTAGTTCAACTTCAGTTTATACGCAGGTGATGTTTTAATTTTCTTAATTTCTTTTGTAATTTCAGTTGATCATCCAATCTGCACATTCAATTGAAATTGTGCATTTCAATGTTAGGTTTTTTTAAAAATTTTGTGTGCAAAATTCAGGTTATCTGCCTCATGCACTTATATGTAGTAATTCTTGTTTCTCACGATCTATGTATAGAGTTTTTTAATTGGTAATCTCACAATAAAATACTCTTAATTATTCAAAAAAAAAAAATGATTTCAATATATATATTTTACTTCACAATGATTCGATATATCTAGTTTGCCAAATTGTTGCTTGATTTAATTGTTATATCGCACATTAATTTGTAACTTCTTGCTGAATTCAAATAATATCACCGAATAATTAATTATTTGGTGCATTCAACTATTAAATTATTCATTTTTAGCATTTATTTTTTTATTTCTGTTTATCTCTGAATTAAATATTAATTTGACTACTAATAAGTAATTTTGTGAGTTGATGAGTGAGAAGACTTATGAGTTGAATTTTTATTTTGAATAATTATAAAAAAAATGATAGATTGATTCATACAAAAAAGAGGTAGAAAAGAAATGTCGTAAATTTTGGGAAAGTTTTTGCCCTATCCGCCTCTACTAAATAATGTGCACAGCTTCTTCTTTTTTTTGTAGTGTTAGTCTCAAGATGAAATTTTTCATACTTGTTGTAGGACCATTGAATCTTTTGTGCCACTTTTTTTTATCACATGTTAATATTTTGATGTATATTTTCTTATTAATGTCATTATTTATGCCATTATTTATCCAATTTTATATTTTTAGTGCTATAATCTTTTTAACTTTGAATTTAATATTTTTCATTTTTTAGAAAAAATATATCTGAACATTAGAAATATTTAATCAGATGAACTGATTAAGTCCATACAGTTTTTAAACGCTTACCGTATTTATGTTAATATTATTTCATTAATTTATTGTATGCACTAGGTAATTAAGTCCATTCAATTTATAATTCCCAAAATAAAAATTTAACTATACAAAAATTGTCCCAAAAGTTTATTATTTATTTACTTGTTTGTTTATTACTAGGCTCTTTTGAAATGATTCCCAAATATGCAGATAAATCGATAAACTTAAATTTACTTTATCTTTATTACTTATGACTTTATAATTCTTTTTTCTACATTATATCTATTGGTGAAACTAATGAATTTGTTGCTGTTTTTTCTTTTGCAGTTTAATCTTAATAAATGGCTGGTAATAAGAAAGGTAAGAGTAAGAAGCAACAACAAAAAAAAAGAGAAATATCTAATCCTCACAAATCAAACTCCAAAGTTGATGTGGGAAGAAAAAATGGTGATGCAAGCAGCAGTAACACTACTCTTGTCAACCCACAAGAAGTACTTCATTCTATTGATCACGTGTCACCAAACAACATTGACGATGAGCAGCAAATTGAAGGTTCTAGTTTCAATATTGATGATGGCTTTATTTATCGGGATGAAACGGATTTTGATCAGATCCATTTGAACCCTTCTGAATCTCTACCTAAACGCTTAGATGAAGAACAGAGTTTTGAAGAGTGGCTAAAGAAAAGTTCTGGTGATCAAAAAGATGAGATGATTTCAAAGTTAGAGAACTTAGTTATAAGTCTTGAAGAGCAAATCAATGAGTGCAAAGACAGGGCAGGGAAGAAAGTAAGAGAAGCCATTGCAAAGGAGAAACACAACATTTCTCAGCTGAAATTGGGAAATGAAGAGTTGAAAAAGAAGAAAAAAGAAGTTGTAAATTCAAGGATTACCAAGATGGTGAAGAAGGGATTGGACAAAAGGAAGGAAAGTTCAGAGATTCGTGCTGATGGAAAAACGAAAAATATTGAGGCTCAAAATTTAGAGATTCGTGCTGATGTTAGTGCCGTTAAAATGGATGAAGAAGAAACAAAGAGAAATTTGAAGCTAGCTGTCAAAAAGGAGAAAGAAGAGCTGAAAAAGATAAAAAATTCTGAAAAACAAATTTGCAAATTTCAAGGTCAAATCCATGAAGGAAAAAAAAAGATCCTTAAGCTAGATCAGCATTTGCATCTTGTTAATGAAGCCCAAAAGGAAGCTACGGTACGTACGTGAATCTTTAGTTATATATGAAATTTGGATACTAAAATTTAGTTTGCATGAAATTCATACAATACTGTCTCTTAGTTCATCATTTCTTAATGAAATATAGGGATAAGAATTTCATACAGTGCAATGATCTCCTCTAATAGACATTTATATGGAGGGGAAGTACTTTTGTTTCTTGTGATACTCAAAGAATTAAGCATAAATTTTTCATGTATTTTCCATATATCCATGTAGTTAAAACTGAAGCACGAGCAGCAGGAAAGAGAGAAGGCTAACAACGTCCTATTAGAAGAAAGGAGATTAACAAGAATTGCAAAAGAAAATACAAACAAAAGGTTGGCCTCTTTGAATCAAGAATTGGAGATGAAACAAAAACTTGCAATGGATCACAAGTGGAGGATTATAGAGGAATTGTCTAGTCTCATTCTCAAGGTGCCTTACCTTTTGGCAAATGAAAATGAATCTTCTTCTTCTTCTTCTTCTTCTAGTCATATACATATTTTAGAAGAGGGTGAGAGCTCACAAACCAATACTGCTAAAGAAGAAGACACGATTCCGGATCATAGGCGTTGCATATTGTGCTTGGAAAAAGAAGTTTGTGTTCTTTTCATCCCTTGTGCCCACCAAGTTGTATGCTATGATTGCAGTGCAACTGTAGAAAACTATTGCCCCTGGTGTCAAGTTAAAATTGAAAAGAAGATTAGGGTTTATGGAGGAAATTCGTAAGCATCATCACAAGTTGATGATCACATGGATTTGCTCTGTAAGGTAAGACGAATTATCTTTTGAATGCTTTATTTGATTATTCGCATGCTGAAGTTGGTACGTAATTATTTGAGTTCTTTACATTTTGTCTATGTACATGTTGGATGTTTTTGTACATTTTTTCAGATATCTTTGACTAGGATTAGCTATGGCATCTTTACTCAGAACATATATTTGAACAGGATTAGCCATGGCATCTTTGCTTGGCAATTAAGTTTGCATTTTGTCCTGCTATAAGCATACCTCGCGTTCACTTCTGTTCCAAGTGCTAATTAAGACTCTTGATGAATAGGCTGGTTTGTGCAAGATCCATTCAGAAGGGAAGGAGAGGAAGGTTGTGGGTTGCTCCTGCGTTGTTGTAAAGAATTATGATGAGGAAATAGAAGTCGAACCCTGTCCCGCATCCTCCTTAAAAGAGAGAGATTCTAAACTACTAAACAATGGGGGCTACTTGTCTAAACACCCACCATACTATGAATCATAGTATTATCTATTTATCTATTTCTTGAAATTGTCAATATAATTGAATGAAATGGTATGATTAGATCCAAGATAACTTTGTGCATTTACTAAATGCAGAAAATTTGCAAATTGTGATTTATGAATAGTCCATTAATCTAAATCGCCATTCACCACTCTTCTGCTCTATATATGTATTCTCACATTGATAATGATTATATTGTGGCTGTTTTTTTGCTGACATCTTTTGTTATATCTCTAAAAGTATGTCATTAACATAAGCTTTCTTAAACTTCACATCCTTAACTTTGGAAAGTATAAAGAGTATGGATATCTATCTCTACAGTCCTCTCAGTTATAGTAAATATTAAGTAATTAATAATCAGAATTTATAACATGATGGTCAATCACAAATTAAATCAGAGACATTATTGATTTCAAAAAAAATCATAAAATCATACAACAAAGAGATGCTCTATACTATTGTGGCTTAAGTTTAATTCACATATAAAAACTAAGTTTAGAAAGTTTATAAATCATCAACCTGTGACATCCATTTTAATGTGTACTGAACAGCTAAAAAATTGGACACAAATAAAAGTATACAATGAAAAAACTATACATTTTTAATCCTAAAACTGAAATTATATATTGTACAAATTTGGTTTGGCCTTCTGTAATTCAATGGGGCTTTTTTTTTTTCAGAAATTTGGGTTAAGTTTTCAGGCTATTAAATGGGTCATTATTGGATTGTTTTCCATGGGCTAAGTTGCTGTGTGGGTTTTTGAAGGCTAATTTTTTAGGTCAGGAGTTTCTAAAATACTCACAAAAAAAAGGAAGAAGAACAAAAGAAAAATTCATGTAATTACTATTTTAGTCTACAAATGGTTCTCAACTCATTAGACAAGTACAGTGTTACTGTTGGTATAATACGATGTCATTTTGAATAATAAACAGTGTCACGTAGCTAGCAATGTTAGTTATTAAATTGATAGAAAATAAGTTGGGAACTATTCGTATAACAGATTTGAATTGATGAATCAAAACGTATGGTTTTTAAGATTAGGAATCAAAAAGATATTTAATTAACCGCAAAGTTAAGATACTATTGGAGTCCAATAGATCTTATGTGGCACTTCGCGTGTCACATATCTTTTAATTAAAAATATAAACGGTTAAAGGTTACCCATACGGTTAATGAACAAGCATGCAGTGCATTTATATTAAATGTTATAGAATGTGAAACATGGAGTGTTAGAGTCATTTACACAATAAATAATTAACAAAATAATATGCATACATTAATACAGGAAATAGAAGATCCCCTGCGTCTAGGCAGATATATTAGGGAATGAGTTAGTTATTTTTATATATGCAACAACAAATTAATCGCGATTTAAATCCGTGATAAAAGTAGTAGGAAATTAGAACTACCATTTCAACGACGATTAATTGTCCTTTACATATACGAATCACGTTTATTTATTAAGATGTTACACAAGAGTTTTTGTATTGGAGAATATATATATAGATGGCACAGTAAACACGAGAGAAGAATCCAACATCTTAATGAAGATTTCTCTGTCTCTTTCTCCCGGTTATCGTCAGAAGGAGAATCTTGTTTGTCGTTTGCATAACGCTCTTATGGATGCAAATTAACAGGCATCTCAGAATTAGTTTTATAAATCTCCATTGTTCTTTTCAATTTTGATTTCTCCCAATTGGTTTCATCTTGGTTCGACAGCTTCGTCGTGATTAACTTACCATTAATGTTTTTGTTCCTCTCAAATATTTTTTAGTCGCTGAGAGTCCTTCAAAATAGTTTTTATATCTTTATCAAAATCTTTAATTAATACACTTTTCTATGTAAAAAAATTTGAAACTCTCTACATCCTTTTTTTCTATACTATAAATTGGCACGTGCGATGCACGTATTTGTTTTGTAATATGGTACATGGTAATTTAAAAGAAAAAGGTAATTAGAATATGAAAGACAATTACTAATTTGAACAAAAAATAATAAATTATGAATTAAAATTTGGATTACACGAATCTAATTTTTCTCGAGTTTTATATTTTTTTTCGTAATGTACTTTCTTTTATTTTCTTTTTCTTTCTTGACGGTTTTGAAGTTCTGTTAAAAATCTCTTTTTGTAATGTAATTTCTTCTGTTTTATTTTTTTTATGGGTTTGACTTTCTCTTCAAATTTGAACTATTCTTTCTTACTGTTGCTTTCCTAGCTACTTGGTTTTGTTGACTCTTCACCACCTTCATTGATGTCCTGAATTGAGTTTTAAACTTCACAATTATTCATTGAATTTTGTTCTTGAATTTCTTCAATATCACTCACAATCTTCGACATCTTTCTATAAAATTCGTTGGTGTTTCACATTTTTATTGTGAATTCATAATCTTTAACTATAAAATTTATTATTTTCTGATAGTACTGCGGTCGCTCTTTTTGCTCCATGGGGTGATGCTTTTTAATAATTGCAGTTTAATATTTCAATTTTTGTTAGAAATATTTTTATAATTCATATCTGATCGTCGATCGAATCTATATATTATTGTGAAGAACATTCCGTAAAGGATCTTGCTTTTTTCTTGAAGAGAATTATAGCATGCATTTTTTAACCCGAAATAACATGAAAATTAATTAGATATTATTTATGTCATTATTTTCAAATTTATAGTAATATTAGGATCTTGATATTCGCTTGTCTTCTAGGAAGATGAATTTTTGCTTTTTCTCGATCTTTTTTCATTGGCATATTCTTTCACATCCATTTTTCTTAGTACTAAAACTTGTATAGTCCATCCTATTGCTCTCTTATCATTCAATTTGCTAATTGGAATTATTGTTGTTGCCATTCTATGAAATCTTGTTTCATGTTAAAAGAATAAAATATATATTGTTTATTAGAAAATATAATTAAAAATATAATTCACATGTGTAGTGTGTTTGTGTATGGTAAATCAACCAAAAACATAATTGCTTCACTTAAAAATTAATACAAAAACTATAAAGGGTAAAATCATAAATATTTTGAAATTAATATTTAATCAAGATGCTATAAAGACACTAAAGAATTAATTCATGGGCAAATTTGTCAACCTTATTGAAAAGTCTTAAGTTTATTATAAACTTATCTCAATAGTAATTTTCTCCATAAAAAAACAAAATGCATATTAATAATTCATAAAGACTATATTTGAAAATAAATAGAAATTCAATTCTTAATTAAACTTTTAATATTAGCATAATATCATGATATTTAATTATTAAATCATAATAATAAATTTTAGCAAATTACTTTTGGTAAGTTAATAGTTATTTATTTGATTAGATTTAGTTATTCATGAAGGGTTATGTTATATTTTGTTTGGATTGGATGCTATTTTTAGCGAGTTTTATTTGTTTCTATTTCTTAATATAAAATTCTTAATTGTGTTATATTTAAATTTCTAATTGTTAAAATTTTTAAATGCTTTTATTTTGAAAATTAAACTATTATTCAACAACAAATATAATTACAAATATAATTTCAAAATTAGTACATTTATAATGCAAAAGAAAAGAGAAAACGTGAATTATTTAAAAGAAAAGTAGATAATGAATTCCAAGAAATAAGGATTACTAAGATAAGGTTTACGAATAAATAAATCATATCACAAATTTTAAAAGATAATGATTACCTATATTTTGGCATTCTTAGAAATAAAGATGAAAATCTGAAAAAAAAGAAGGAATGAGATGATTTGGTTATTTATTTGATAAAATTATCTAAATTTGCCTTCCTATTTTGCCCTCACCATTTTAAAAAAACTTAATTTGTTTGTATATAAATACATTTAAATTCTTGTATGGGAGAATCAATAGAAATGTCCCTCATATATTGCCTTTCAAGCTGTTTTGTCCCTTACATTTAAAATGTAAAAAATTTACCCCTCACACTTTCAACGTGTAAAATTTAGATCCTTCGCCTGACTTCTATTATTATTTATGTTAAAAAAAATCACGAGAAGTGCACTTGATCCTTTGTTTAAGGGTAAAAAGGGAACGACGAATTTTAGGGTTTTCATAATTTTTTTCCTTCATCTTTTACCTCTGCCACTACCCATTACAACCAAAAATTTGGCACCACCACACAATTCTCGATCGTTTACATTATCTAATGGACAACTGACAAGGGATGGTAAGAACATATATTCTTGTTGCTCTTCTCAGGAAATTAAATCAAGAGAGTTTGGCCATGAACTTTAACATTCCTATCCCTTGTTTCTTGGTGTTACTGTCGCAGTAGAGAGGGTATTAGATGTTTGTGCATTACTATGTGAAAGATGTAAGAAATGACCTGCAACCCAAAACACGTAGTCAAAGAATGTAGCAAAGACTTTTTATTGTTTGCAGCTTCTTTATGACTTTTGGCCAAACATTTGTTTCAAACATTGCAGCTTTCATTTAGGTAAAAGTGGTTGTGTGTGAAAGGAAGCATTTTGACTGCTTTCCTACATCAATTCACACTTCAGTTTTTTGCCTATAAATAGGAGGCAATGTTGAAGTTCAGAAGCATCCCAAACAGAAAGCATTCAATAAGCTTTCTATTTCCTCTCCTTTCTTTTCACTTCTTTTGCTTAAAGCTTTGTGGAAATTAGTGTTCCATTTTTGTAAATTGTTTCCACATATTAGTGAATTTTGGCGGGGGGTGAAGGTCGCTGGTTTAACCGTGGGTCGTGGTAGCTTCCGGCCGTGGATGTAGGTCACATTGATCGAACCACGTAAATCTTTGTGTCCATTGTCCCATTTATTTTCCTCGTTACTATTTCTATTATTCTTTTGGGCTATTAGATACAACTTGAGATCCATTTTTCCCTAACAAATTGGTATCAGAGCCATATCTCATTTTAGATCTTTTAGCCACGATAACAGTAACTAAAAACTCTGTTGAAAAGTTTGACCTGAGTATCAACTTCGATACATGGCAACTCAGAATGGAAGCCATTCTTATTCAGGATGGGTGTGAGTTAGCTCTTGAAGGAGTAGAGAAAAAGCCACCAGAAATGTCGACACAAAGTTTCTTGGGTCTAGATAAAAAATCTAGATCAGGTATTATATTAAATCTCTCTAACGAGGTTTTGCAGGAAGTTACCGGTGAAAAGACGGCCAAAGGCATGTGGGACATGTTAAAGTCCAAGTATATGAAAAAGACGGTGGAGAATCGGCTTTATTTGAAGCAAAAGTTGTACATGTTAAAAATGACTGAAGGTACATCTATTATCTCACATCTTGAAAAATTTGATTCCATTATTTTGGATTTGGAGAATGTAGATATTAAGATGGAAGATGAGGATCAAGCTATTTTGTTATTATGCTCTCTTCCCCAGTCATTTAAACATTTTCGTGATACTATGATTTATGGGAAAGATTCTGTCTCATATAGTCATGTAAAATCTGCATTAAAATCCAAAGAGCAGATTGATAGGGATATCGCAGGGGAGACTAGTGAAAGTCAGGAAGAGGGATTAATGGTACGGGGGAGATATGAAAATAGAAAATTTGAAAGTAGTAGATTCAAAGACAGGTCTAAATCCAGATACAAAAATAAAGTTTGTAATTATTGCAAGAAAAAAGGGCACATTAAAGCTGACTGCTACAAATTAAAAAATAAAAAAATATAAAAATGAGCAGAATAACAGCAACACTGCCGAAGCTAGTGTATTGCAGATGAGCATGATGGAACTTTGTTTGTAGCAACAACAAATAAAGTTTGGGCTTACTGGATGTCGTGTAATGGCTTGGTGGAATTTTGTGTGGAAATTCCCAGCCAAATTTCGACTGGTTTGTTCATGTACTGATTGGTGAGTTATGTTTCTTAACAAACTCTCAATTGCTGAAATTCACGTGCTTATGGACTAATCTTCTTTGAACCTGTTGAATGTGGATTTCTTGGGGAACCAGGAGAATCCCCTCTCCACTTGCTGTCGACATATTGCATGTACTTGGTAATCGATTGTGCTTGATGACCCGATAGCATCCATAGCAGTCGGTGGATACTTTGGAGCAGTGCTAACAATATTTAGAAACATCATAGCTCCTCTTAACGTTTGCTTATTAATTATACAGATTAGGGCTTCAAGTTTAGAAGAAAATAGATCCTATCTACTAGAAGTCCTTCCAAGTAGATTTCCTCTATTTTCCTTACATATACTGAGATTAATCTTTCATGTAATGGAGTAGTACTCCATATTTTCTGCATTTGCTTTGTAACAGTGTGGACGGGTATAGCCGGTACTGTATTTTATTTTGTTCAAGCTATATATATTTCTACTTTTTCCAAAAAAAAAAACAAAAACAAAAACAAAAACAAAAAAAAAACAAAAAAAACAAATAAAGTTATGTCTAAAGATGAGTGGATTCTAGATTTTGGTTGTTCTTACCACATGAGTCCTGAAAATGATTATTTTTGCACATATGAAAAATGTGACGGTGGAGTTATTTTGATGGGTAATAATACTCTATGTAAGGTTGTTGGTAGGCGAACAATTCAGATAAAGATGTCTGATGGAATTGTTAGAACACTTACAAATGTTAGACATGTTCCAGATTTGAAGAAAAATCGCATCTCGTTAGGTACCCTTGATTCTCTCGGGTACAGGTATTCGGCTGAAGGTGGAGTTTTACAAATTTCACGAGGTGCTCTTGTATTGATGAAAGCTTGCAAGTCTGGTAGTTTGTATATCTTGCAGGGATCTACAGTTTTAGGCGCTGCAGCAGTCTCCGTATCATCAAATACCGACATCACCAAATTGTGGCATATGCGATTTGGACACTTGAGTGAGAAGGGCTTAACGTTGTTAAGCAACAGGGGCTTACTTTGTGGACAAAGTACTGGTAAGATGGACTTTTGTGAACATTGTATATTTGGAAAATAGAAAAAAGTCAGTTCCAGTTCACCTGCAGTCCATAAAACAAAAGGTACTTTGGATTATATCCATTCTGATCTTTGGGGGCCTTCCCGTGTTCCTTCTAAGGGTGGTGCTAGGTATATGTTAACATTTATTGATGATTTTTCAAGAAAAGTTTGGGTGTATTTCTTGAAGAATAAAAATGATGTTTTCCTGACATTTAAACAATGGAAGGTTTTGATTGAAAAGCATACAGGAAAACACATTAAGCGGCTACGGATAGATAATGGCTTGGAATTTTGTGGAACAGAATTCAATGAATTCTGAAAAAATGAAGGAATTGCTTGACATCGAACCGTTAGAATGACGGCTCAACAGAACGGTATGTCCAAGCGTATGAACCGGACTCTTTTGGAAAGAGCTCGGTGTATGATCTCAAATGCTGGGTTGACTTCAGAATTTTGGGCGGAAGCCATTGCTACTGCTTGTTATATTGTCAACCGTGTTCTGTGTGCTCCTCTTGATTTCAAGACTCCAAAGGAAGTGTAGTCAGGTACTCCTGCTAATTACTCTAATTTAAGAATATTTGGGTATCTAGCATTTATGCATGTAAATGAGGGAAAGTTAGAGCCTAGGGCTAGAAAATGTATTTTCCTCGGTTATGCTTCAGGTGTGAAAGGATACAGATTATTTTGTCCTGATCCCAAATCACCTAAATTTGTAATTAGCAGATATGTTACATTTAATGAGTCATTAATGTTAAATTCTAGAAAAGAGTCTTGTAATCCTTGTAATTTAGAAAAAGAGGACAACATACAGAAACAGGTGGAGTTAGAGGTCATAAATTTCAGTCCTTCTCAAAGATCTTCTTCAGACCAATATGATGAACTAGATCCAGACCTTGTTGAAAATGAACCAGTAGAAAAAGAATATTCCATAGCCAGAGATAGACCAAGACGAGAGATTCGACCACCAAAGAGGTATGCAAATTTGGCAAATTTGGTTGCATATGCTTTTTCAGCAGCACAGGAAACAGGTGGAGAAGGAGAACCTTCCCCATATACCGAGGCGATTGCAGGTGCTGATTCAGATAAGTGGGTGGTGGCCATGAATGAAGAAATGGAATCTCTGCACAAGAATGGTACTTGGGATATTGTGACACCGCCGAAAGGAAAGAAAATTGTTGGTTGCAAATGGGTCTTCAAAAGAAAAGAAGGTAATTCAAGTGTTGACGATGCAAGGTATAAGACACGATTAGTTGCAAAGGGCTATAGTCATGTACAAGGTGTTGATTTTAATGATGTTTTCTCACCTGTTGTGAAACATAGCTCTATTCGTGTATTGTTTGCATTAGTAGCCATGTTTGATTTGGAATTGGAATAGTTTGATGTTAAGACAGCGTTCCTAGCTACATGGTGAATTAGATGAACAAATCTATATGAAACAACCTGAAGGTTTCGAATTTGGTAAGGAAGACCATGTTTGTTTGTTGAAGAAATCCTTGTATGGATTAAAGCAATCTCCAAGACAGTGGTACAAGAGGTTTGATTCATTTATGTTGGGTCATGATTTCTCCAGGAGCATGTATGATAGTTGTGTTTACTTCCGGAAGTTAAAAGATAATTCATTCATTTATCTTTTGTTTTATGTTGATGACATGCTTATTGCGGCTAAGAATCTTATAGAAATTCACCAGTTGAAGGCCTTATTAAATGGTGAATTTGAAATGAAAGACTTGGGAGCAGCTAAGAAGATTCTTGGTATGGAGATAAGACGAGATAGAGGAGTTGCAAACCAGTCAGTACTCCTCTTGCTAGCCATTTTAGGCTATCTGTTGCTCAATCACCAAAATCAGAGGAAGAGGAAGGTTATATGGCACATGTTCCTTATTCTAGTGCTGTTAGCAGTATCATGTATGGAATGGTTTGTACTCGTCCAGATATTTCACAAGTAGTTAGTGTTGTTAGCAAGTATATGGCAAATCCAGGCAAAGAACACTGGCAGGCTGTGAAATGGATACTCAGGTACTAGAAAGGTACTTCAAACTCTTGTTTGGAGTTTGGTAGAACCAACAACACTTTGGTTGGTTTTGTAGATTCAGACTACGCTGGTGACCTTGATAAGCGCAGGTCTCTTATAGGTTATGTATTTTGCATTGGAGGTTGTGCAATTAGCTGAAAATCTACTCTACAACATGTAATGGCTTTATCCACTACTGAAGCAGAATATATGGCAGTCATTGAGGCTAACAAAGAAGCTTTATGGTTGAAAGGTTTATTCAGTGAATTAACTCTACAAGAAGAGATTACTACCATTTACTGTGATAGTCAAAGTGCAATTCATTTGACTAAAGATCAGATGTATCATGAGCGGACGAAGCATATTGATATCAAATATCATTTCATTCGAGATATCATTGCTGAGAAGAAGGTCCTTGTTCAGAAGATTAATACTAAGGACAATCCTGCCGATATGTTTACGAAAGCTCTTCCAGTATATAAGTTCAAACAGTGTTTGGACTTGATTGGTGTTCATAATTTGTGATTCAGCACACTGGAGCTTTGTCGGAGGTGTGTTTGATTAAGTCGCTATTTTTGGGTTCCAAACCAAGATGGAGGTTTGTAAGAAATGACCTGCAACACAAAACACGTGGTCAAAAAATGCAGCAAAGACTTTTCATTGTTTGCAGCTTCTTTATGACTTTTGGCCAAACATTTGTTTCAAACATTGCAGCTTTCATTTTGGAAAAAGTTGTTGTGTGAAAGGAAGCATTTCGGCAACTTTCCTACATCAATTCACACTTCAGTTTTTTGCCTATAAATAGGAGGCAATTCTGAAGTTCAGAAGCATCCCAAACAGAAAGCATTCAATAAGCTTTCTATTTCCTCTCCTTTCTTTTCACTTCTTTTGCTTAAAGCTTTGTGGAAATTAGTGTTCCAGTTTTGTAAATTGTTTCCATATATTTGTGAATTTTGGCACAGCTTCCGGCCGTGGACGTAGGTCACATTGATCCAACTACGTAAATCTTTGTGTCCATTGTCCTATTTATTTTTTTTCGTTACTGTCTCTATTATTCTTTTGGGCTATTAGATACAACGTGAGATCCATTTTTCCCTAACAAAAGAGATAAATCAATTGAACTCCTTTCATCTAAAGCCAAATGTCCCAAAGAAAAATTAGTTATGTTTCGCCCAATTTCAGTTGATACTTTCGAGGAAATATGCATTGGCAGTGCTCAAGAAACAGAAACTAGAGCATCATCCCATCGACACTTTGCAGATGGAATAGATATTTTGATTAATTTCTTCTCAGGAGGTTTCATGCCGAGAAATTAATTATGAAATATTGGATTCTTGTCCACTGCCTGCTAGAATTTTTCACATATCAATTTCAAAATGATACCCAGGTTATCTGCTGCCTTGCCAAAGTAGAGGGTTGGGATGGAGTATGAGGCAGAAGCTATGGTGATGCCAGTGCATCACCCACCGCACTAAATGTCTTGCTATGCTCCTCAATGGCCTTAGCAGAAACAGGGAGGAGGAGGATTTAATGGTGAAAACGGGATGATTTATGTTGGTGACTTCTTGGTAATTGGAAAATAAATTGAGTAAACAATCCTTATTGTGAATTTCAAAGCTTATAAGAAACCACCAATTTTACTGTCCTCAGTAACGAGTTCAACTTTGCTTAATTATTTTGGTGGATAGGATATGGGCAGATGTAAATCCAAGTTTCCATTTACAGATTACCTTTCTTTGTCATCTTTTAAAAATTAATAGAATTTATCATTTGCTTTGTATATTAAGTGATTCAATCACAGAGTGACTCACTTGCCCAAGTGTGGTACACGATTTGCATAGTAGATCAAAGAAGAGAAAATTATGTCCTAATGCTCGTTCAAAAAAAATGAAGTTGTAACTTTAATGATTATATTTTAGTGGAGGGTTTTAAAGAATTGGACATGGGTTTGCCGACAAGGAAATGAAGACATCCACCACCTATCTCAAAAAAAAATTGGTAAGAGGAGACAAGGCGGTGGCGGTTGTGGTGGCGATGCAGTGATAGAGATGGAAGGGGTGGTGAAGAAGGTAGAGTCATAGGAAAAATTGAAAATATTCCTCACATATCGTTTCGTCGTTCCCTTTTTACTCCTAAAAAATAACTCACATGCAGGTCACGGGACATTATTTAAGACGAAAGATCTAAATTTTACACATTAAAAGTGTGAGAAGTAAATTTTTTACATTTTAAATGTGATGGACAAAACAACTTAAAATGCAACGTGTAAGGGACATTTCTGTTGATTCTCCTTTCTTGTATTATCAATAAAACTCTTAATAATCAAGGAATTTGATGTGCTCTCTTTTTTTTTTTGGTTCAATATCTTTATTCACATCACTATTTACAATATCATCATCTCTTTTCCTTTTTCTTGAAACTTTGATTTTTTTCAATATAATTTGCCTTTTTCATTCATTCAATTTTGCATACCAATATCTTCTATTACCAATTCAGCAATGTTGTTTCATACACAGAGTAGAAGTCCTAAAAATCAAATTTTTAGTATTTTCTGAAATAATAAATTAAATAAATTAGAAAACAAAGACTAACGTGTTTAAGAAATTAACATATTGTAGGACAACAAACAAAAATTTGAGTTAGTAAAAAACTATACCAAAAAATATTAAAAATACTTTAAAACAATCCAAACAAAAGACAAAATGCCATGACTCTGACAATCATTAGTCGTATTCCAACATATTATTAATCTATTAATAAATTTTATGAAAAAAAGCCAAAATTCAAGCGTTACACAAAATCAATTACTATGAGTCTATAGAAATGAATAACTAAAGTAAAAATCTTTAAAATATCAATTTTCTTTTATATTAAATTAAATTAAATAAAGACATATAACAAAATTAATACATAAACTATCTAAAAATGTACTAATTCAGTATTAAGTTTTAATAAAGACTAAAAAAATAATTGCATAAGACAAATTTATTAACTACCTTTCGAATTCCATATATGAGACGTGATACGTAAATTATACTTCATACACTAATACGCTAATTTTTTATATGTTATACGCTAATACGCTAATTTTTTATACTTTATACCCTAATTTTTGATACTTTATATACTAATTTTTTATACTTTACACGTTAAAGTGAAATTCATACGCAAGTCTCATATATGAGACGGTCTTATAGGAAAATGGCCATAAATATTAATTTTCTAATTTAAGAAGAGTTTTACTATGATTTAAATACTAAACACTAAACTAACAAAAATTAAAGATGAAGAAATCGGAAATTGGAACAAAACATCAATTAATTCAAAATTCAAACAAAACATTAGTTATCTTTATATTGATTTTCCTAAATAATAATAAGTCAAGAATTTCCTAAATTTTTTAAATATTGATTTTCTAATTTAGGAAGAGTTTCAATAGGATTTAAAGGCTAAAACACTAAGGCTCTGTTTGGAAGGCATGAAATCAGTGATTTATTTCACAATTGCAAAATAAGTTTTTTGTTTTGTTCAATTTTTTCATCAAAATTTTTAAAAATTAAAACAATGCTACAGTAATTATTTTTGCTACAGTATTTTTTATAAATAAAATATTAAATTTTAATAATAAACAATTCTTTCTAACACAATTTCTATCAAAATAAATTAATAAAATATTAATTCAAATTTAAATTTCAAACTTTTATTAATAAAACAATCTTCCATACAAATCTCAACAAAACAAAATCATTCATTCCAAACACTCCCAAACTATACTTTTCTCATAACAAATTTCAAAAAAAAAATTTCATGATATAATCTAAAAATACCTCATCCAAACGGAACCTAAACTACCAAAACTTAAAGATGAAGAAATCAAAAATTGGAAGAAAACATCAATTAATCCGAAATTCAAACAAAACGTCAATTATCTTTATATTGATTTTCCTGAATCATTTTAGGAAAGTTCTTTTTATTCATTTTTATACAGTTTAGGTAAATGTTTTTGTTTAATTTTATTTGATTTAAGAATCGGTTTATTTTGCTTGCTTAAATTATTATTACTTTAGTAAAGTTCCTAAATGAATTGGTTTAGAAAATTTTTTAATTGGATTGATTTAGGAAAATGCTTGATTGAATTAAATACAATGAACTCTTTTCCTCCTTGAAAATCGGAATATTTTATTAATGATTAACGGGAATAAAGTTTTATAGGGTTAAATGCAGTATACCCCTCAACTTATATATGAGGTGCAATTTGTCACATCAATGAAATAAATAAGCAGTTTACCCCTTTGATTTAAATTAATTAAATATAAAATTAATACAATATAATTTTTAGTATAATGTCATAAATGCCCTTTTTAACTGTAGTTGATTTTCTTTGGTATCATTTAGAATTTCATTAAATATTTGTATAATTCTAAATATTTTAAGAATTTTCTTTTAACAAGTTCTTTAAAAGATTCTAGACATAGTTATACATTATTTTTTTTAATATTTACCAATATCAGATATTTGACAATGATGAAAAATTTTGACTAAGTGAATACGGAGGTTTTGCTCTTGTTTATATTTACTAATAATTAATTGTAAGTTTTTTCAATTATTATTATTGAGAACAAGATGTTTTCAAATCTATAAATTCTAAAATATATAAACAAAAAATTATCCTTTTACTAAATGATTTATATGGTGAAATAGTTTGTTCAAAAAAATTCTACACATGATCAATATCATTTATATAGAATATAGAAAGTATATGTTTGTGAAATTCGTGAATGTATAAATAGAAGTTAAATAACTACAATTCTAAATATAGAAAAAGAATTTATCACACTTGTTTTTTTTATAAATAAAAGATGAAAATTTCAAAAATACCAAAATAACTTATCACACTATTTTATATTTTTTAAAATATCTAAAAGAAAATTTTATAAAATTTAAAATTATACCAATGTTTAATGGAATTCTAAATGATAACAAAAAAAATCAACTAATGCTAGAATTGGTATTTATGACACTATATTAAAGAATTATATTATATTAATTTTATAGTTAGTTACAATCAAATGAGGTAAACTGCTTATTTATTTCATTGAGTGGGCAAAATGCAAATCATATATAAGTTGAGGGTGGTAAACTGCATTTAAGCCATTTTAATATAACTAAACATTAAATTAAAAAATTATCGATTTTGTATTGTAATAAACTTCTATAACAAAAATTCCCTTAAAAAATAAATAGGCAGTTCGATTTTGTTATGAACATTTAGTAAGCTGCTTATTTATTTTATTAAGGGGGCAAATTGTAGCTCATATATAAGTTAATGGTGATAAATTGCATTTAACTCATTTTTATATAACTAAACATTAAATTAAAAAATTATTGGTTTTGACAAGAGCCCTTGGCTCAATGGTAATCACCTAGGCATTAAGTGCCTAGGGGAGTTGGAGGTCAGGAGTTCAATTCCTGCCTCTAACAAAAATCCCCTCCTATTTATGGATAAATGGGATGGATGAATATTTGTGGAATTTCAAATCTCCTCGGGGTCCCTGTTCAATTCCTGTCTTTAAACTAGCCCTGGAGTGATGACTTGGTGACCAAAAGTTGAAAACTAGCCCTGGTACCCAGCTTGGGCCGGTACTGTGAGAGTAGTATCCATCTGCGTGCATATCCCGCGATTTACCTCCTCAGGTGGCTAAGGGACGGTTGCCTTGGGGTCCATTATATTACAACGTAAGTTGGAATCTGGGTCATCAAAAAAAAATTATCGGTTTTGTATTGTAATAAACTTCTATAACAAAAATTCCCTTAAAAAATATCTTTTCTAAATTAAATACAATGAACTCTTTTCCTAAAAGAATAACTTTCCTAAATCGATTTGGTGTACAACAAAATAAAAACGGATGACCGTATTTTTGTTAACCAAACGTATATCACAAAATCAAATAGATCATTAATCAAATCCTTATCTTATTTGATTACCATTAAATTATTCAAAACCACTCAAATACATTGGACCTCCTTCATTAACCAAATCCTTATTATATTTCATTACCATTAAATTAGTATACAAAGTTTATTACAATGCAAGATATTTTGTTAATGATAAAAAATAATTATTATTTTAACGGTAATAATTATTAATATAACTAAACATTAAATTAAAAAATTATCGTATTTTATAGTAATAAACTTTTATAACAAAAAATTTTTATAACAAAAATTCCCTTAAAAAATAACTTCAATAAATCAACTCTTTCTTCATTGAAAACCGGAATATTTTATTAACGAAAAATCTTCTATAACAAAAATTTTCTTTAAAAAAATAACTTTAATAAATTAAATACAATGAACTCTTTTCCTCATTGAATGTCAGAATAATTTAATAATTATAAAAATTAATTATTATTTTAATAGGAATAAAGAAAATCAATAATGTTATAACAAAAAATAATTTTCCTAAATTAAATACAATATGAACTCTTTTAAATCACTAATCAAAAGTATTTAATGTAACACATAGAAGTATATTATAACACAACTAACTAAAATCACTTATCAAAATCACTTTTTCAAAAGCGTCAAAATGTTTTGAGATCATTTATCCAAAATTATATCTGGCATATTTTGTCATATTTGTCCAATGTCCAAAACGATATAGTTTAACTAAAATTAGTGCTAAAAACATAAATATCACTAAAATTAATTTACAATTATTAGACCTTAACCAAGAAATGAGTGAACGCTACTACGTAGTTTAATATTGAACATGACAAACATAATTTTGAATATAAGATACCAAGTTAAATGTTTATATATATAGATAGATAGATATAGATATAGATATCGATTTTTTTTCTCAAGCTGTCTCCATCTATGGCTGACTTACTGATCACTGATTTATTTGACCATAACACGACCAATGTTAGCCGTATTGTTAACATTTTTAACAAGTTCATGCATTGGCCACTGCACCCTTATATATGTTCATGTCACTCATAAGATTGTCATACATCGTTTGAAATGTTTTCGGGTCAAAAATTTTTCCTGCAAACTACTCTTTCTCTTAATATATCCTCGTGCTCAGTGTAATTCAGACTGGGTTGGTTGTCCCATGATTCATCTTTGTACTATGAAAATTAGAGAAACAATCTACTGTTTCCCAATCTTTCATTGAAGCTGTATGGCTATTACTTATGAACTTGTTAGGTTTTCCTCTCTCCTCATCATTTAGGCTGTCCTACACCTCATGATTTAGCAGTCCAGGTTGCAGCAAATCCTGTCGTCCACAACCCCACCAAACATGTTCAAGTTCTGAAAAAAAATTAAAGCAAGGTTTCATTCAATAACCTATTAAAGTCTCTCTCCAATATATTACCCAACGTGCTAAAATTTTGACAGATTTTTTTCGCCGACCAATTTGACTTCTTGAAGTCTAAAATGTTGCGTGTTTCAGCATTTACAACCTCCAACTTGATGCGTAATCTTACCAGATATGCTTAGTTCGATCTTGAAGTTCAAGTTAAGTCACTTGAAGGAGTTTACCCTACTTGCTTATATTGGGAAATACAGCTCAGTTAATATGCGGAAACAAATTCCACAATTCAAACACAAATAGTATGGAGAACAATAATAAAGAAGAACACCCAGATTTAACGTGATTCGGTCAATATGATTTTCGTCCACAGACAAAGAAAAGATGAGTACAAAAGTGGAAACATTCCACAAACCCACAATAAAAAGCCTAAATATACGGGTTCCCACCTCATACAATGAGGCCCACAAATGGTCACTCTTATAATTTGATACTAATATCCCACCCCAAAGACGCTCACCCCATACGAAGATATTCGGGTACTTTTACCCTGAAACCAAACCCCAATACTAAAGGTGCCACAACAGGCCCAACATAGGCCTTTAGACCCAAACTTTTAATTGGCTAACTAGATTGGCTTAATTAAAATGCTTCGCTAAATACTCCTTTTGTAAGATGTATCAAAGTCTCTAACCGATGTGGGATAGAAAACTATCTACAAATCGCATTGTAGAACAAGAAACTAAATCATGTTTCCTAAACCGAAAAAGATACAAGACACATTCTAAAACATCCTAACAATTTTCCACTTGGCTTGTATATCCAAACAAATCCGACTTGTATCTCAAAAACAAATCCTCACATCAATAAATCCCAATTCCCCCACCTTCTATAAAACCTAACTTCAAGTTGAAATCCTTATCCTTTTAATCTCACGTCTTGGATTCACAAACAAATTTTTCAATCACAGTTGTCATTAAAATATGACAAAATTAACTGGGTACCTGGACTTGGCAGCTTGGATCAACAACCACTTGTCATCTGAACTCGACAATTTTGATCAACTTCAAGGATCAATAACCACTTGTCGCCGAATACTCCACTTACCCAAGATCACAACCTGGCTCTGATACCACTTGTTGGGAAATACAGCCCAGTTAATATGCGGAAGCAAACTCGACAATTCAAACACAAGCAATATAGAGAACAACAATAAAGAAGAATACCAACATTTAACGTGGCAAACACAAACAATATGGAGTACAACAATAAAAAAGAACACTTAGATTTAACGTAGTTTGGTCAACATAAAGAACACCAACATGAAGAACACCAAGATTTAACGTGATTCGATCAACATGACCTGAAGAAGAAATCCACTAATAAAGAGGAGTACAAAAGTGGAAATATTCTACAAACCCACAACTGGTCACTCTCATAATTGAATACTAATATCTTACCTTATCCAAAGAGGCCCGCCCAAGACTCGTATCATACAAAAAAACGTATGGCCCGACCCATACAAAGAGACTTGTATCATACAAAAAGACGTATGGCTATAGATGGCCATTCCGGCGGTTCTAGAACTAGAACTAGGGCCTCACAAAATCAGAACTGGAACTGGCCAAACAAAAATTATAATTCTATAAATATTTTTATACCACTTCATTTTCATCACATAATTCTTTTTCTAATATTATTTCTTAGTTTTCTAATCTTTATATTGTAAGTTTTAGCATTTATTGTTTATAGTTTAGGGTTTAGGGTTTAGGGTAACAATTTTTTTAATTAATTATTCTAATTATATTATTATATTGTTCAATCATTCTTTCAATACTCTTATCATTTATATATTTTTCTTTCTCACTTATCTAATCCTTCATAATTCTATATTTCTAAAACCTCCATATATTAGTTCAATTTCAACTATTAATCGAATTATATTATATATCAACTTAATTTTCTAATTTATATTATCCTAATTCTATTATTATATTATGCTAATATACTATTTGAATTCCAATTAATAGTTAGATCATTCTCTCAATACTCTTATTCTATTCTTTATAATTCTATTATTCTAAAAAATTCATATATTAATTTAATTTTAACTACTATTCTAATTATGTTATTATATTATACTAGTTGAATTCTAATTAATAATTCAAATATTCAATTATTCTTTCAATATTCTTATTATTTTTATATCTTTGAATCTCACTTATCTAATTCTTCCTAGTTCTATTATCTAAAAACTATATATTAATTAAGTTTAATTGTAACTATTATTGTTCTAATTATATTATTATGTTGTATTATTTGAGTTTCAATTATGGTTGCGAGTGTCGCAGCTCTCCAATTTGACCCAATCCACTAAAATATGCAGTAGTGGTGAATGGGATCGTTCCCACAGACAGAGGGTTGTGTCACGGTGTTAATCTATTAATAGAATAAAACAATCACAACGCAATAACTGAGAAGAAATACAGGTAATGAAACACTGGAAAGGATTGGTATTGCCTTGAGGAGGAACAATTAGTATGGATCTATACCTATTATCATTGACTTGTGTACAAGCATGAGGAGACTATTATGCTAGTGTCATGGAATCGGTTAACCTGGTGGTTCTCACGATGTCACTTCACAAAACTCCTCAAACTTCCCTTGGTAGGGCAAGCTCTTGGCACAAATTAATTTCCCAGATCCCTATTTTGTACAACAATTCTAATTCTACTCTCAGTTATCTCCCTTGGTAGGGCAGTTAACTAATTCAAGCATTCAAATTGTCCTACTAGAGTGATCTCAAGTCTTTTCTATGAAATTGATTCTAAATGTCAGTTGGTACCGCACAAGTAAAATCACAAAACAACCAGATCTTTGAGACTCATGCAAGAATGTTCTCAATTAATCAATTCATGTTAACTTCAATTTTCTTTAGTAGATCCACACTGATCTCAGTGGGTACCGCAGATCAAGCATAGAATTAAACGAAGTCAGGCAAGCCCATTGAATCTAACATGTAATGAACAAGAAACAATAACGAACACAGATAAAATCAGTTCAATTGTCTCAAACAAGTCAAGATCCATACATATGAAACCGTCAAGACAATACTCTAAATTTAGCCGATCATGTTGATCGGCTTAGATCCAACAATTACAAAGAGTAGAATATGTGTGTGATATATGGTGTTTTTCTCTCTCTCTGTAATGTTGCTTTGATCTTTCTTTCCGATGATTTTTCTCTCTCAATCGATCCTCCTTTTCTTTTCCCGAACCGGGCTCCCTTTTTCAGCTTCTTCTTTGCCTTTTTATACCTTCTCCTCAATGACGTGTCTCTATCATGGTAGCTACGAGCTTCATCTGATAATGAGATTTCTCTACATGTCTGCAAAAGTTAGCCAGCTAATAAAGTGAGGTCATGTGATTGAAGTGTTCCCTTAAGCATTAAGCTTCCAGTTCATCAAACATGTAGTGTGCCTGAGTAGCTGTATTTGAGTAACTATTGTTGCTGTATATGCTAAGTGCATGCGGAAGTGTGAGTGTGGTGAGATGCATGCAATTAGTGCAAATGTGCAAGTGTGCAAGTGTATTTATGACTTAGAGTGTAAATGTGCATGCAAAAGTGAGGGTGAGTGCAAGTGAGCGTACGAGTGTGTAAGTGAGAGTGAGAGTGTGGCGGGCGCCTATGTGTGCTTGTGTGGGTGCCTAGGTGCCTTCATGTGCATGTGTGTGTGTGTAAGCGTCCGCCGTGAGTTGTGTGTGTGTGCATGGAGAGCGCCTCCTGTGCCATGTGTGTGCGTGGGGTGTGTGTGTGTGTGTGTGCGGGCGCTTAGGCACCCGCATGTGTCTTGTGCGTGCGGACGCCTAGGCGCCCGCATAGTGCTGTGTGTGTTTGTGTCATGCATATGTGTTGTGTGTTGGATGTGTTTGTGTGCTAAGTGTGCATGTGAGTTGTGTATTTTGTGCTTGTGTGCTGGAACTTCTCATGTAGTGCTTGAGACTTTGTGAGGCACCATGATCAAGTGTGTGCTTGTTTCAACATTCATACACAAAATCATATCACATTGCATAATGTTTTCACAACACTTAGTCATTTTGTACATATGAACATTCCTACCCAAAAGTCATTCATGAAGCACTATTTTCACTAGAATATCACACAAAAGATCAAGTAAGCAAAACAAATAAGTCGGTACAAACCCGACTTATCAAATTAATAATTTAATCATTATTTCAATAGAAATCAAATTTAAAAGTGGGATTACAATCGAAATTCTAAACTAAAAATCGAAAAAAATCGAAATTAGAACAAAATCGGTACTAAAATTGGGACGGAACCGGAACCGCCGGTTCCAAAATCGTAATCGGAACCGCTGAGGGAGGGTTCGGGTTCGGGTTCCACTGGCCACGGAACCGGAACCGGCGGTTCCGAAACCGTGGCCATGCTTACGTATGGCCTGCCCTATACAAAGAGACTCATACCATACAAAGAGATTCGGGTACTTTTACCTCCTGAAATCAACCCCAATACTAAAGGTGCCACAACAGGCCCTACATGGGCCTTTAGACCCAAACCTTTAATTGGCTAACTATATTAACTTAATTAAAAGGTTTCACTAAAAACTTCTTTTATAAAATGTATTAAAAAGACACATTTTCTCTAACCAATGTGGGATAGGAAACCATCTACAAATCGCCTTGTAGAACAAGTAACTAAACCATGTTTCCTAAATCGAAAAAGATACAAGACACATCCAAAGAGGTTCGATTGCAAATATTGGTGTCAATATTTGATTAATTTGATTCCTTAATATCCATTGTAGAATTAATTGCTCAACTTATTGTATCTCTGTAAATATGTGTTCCAAAGTACTAGCAAGGACTTTCTTCCCACATTCGGTATGCTTCTTGACATTGCTAACATGATATGCTTTAGTATTCTGCTAAATTATTAGCATCACTCTTAATCATGATGTTGATTCATTGATAAGTTGCATGTACCATGGTATACTTTTTCTGGTAGTATCAAGAATGTCTCTCTCTCTGTAGTAATTTGGAGGATTCATTTGTAGCTACAGATATGGGTGTTCATTGATTTAATTTTCAAATTTTTTGAATTGTTCAATTCGATTTGTTTGGTTTGAATATCTCTAAATTCAATTTCGAAAATCAAATCGAATTCAATTCAATTCGAAAAAACAAAAAATGATATTTGAATTTAAAAATCAAATTTCGAATTAACCGATGATAAGCTCATAAATGTTCAGTTTATTATCTTTGCTTTTATATGTTTTGTGGGGTGAAACTAGTCATGACCACGGTTCCGGTTTTAACCGGAACCGGCCCATAACCGGCCCGGCGTGCAGGGCCCGAAACCGGAACCGGCCCATGCCGGGCCCAACCCGTGAACCGGGGGTTTGAACCGCCGGTTTTTAAAAAAAATAAAATAAAATTGGATGGCCAGGATTTACTAGCCGTTGGATGAACCGCCGGTTCAGCAAAAAAAAATAAAATAAAAAATTAAAAAAAGAGATGGGCCAGGCCAACTGCCAAGTGGCCAACGGCCATCATTACCGTTGGCAGTCCAACGGCCATAAATTGGGCCGTTGGCTGCCAACGGTTTTGCATGCATTTTTTTTATTTTTTTTTTATTTTTCTTCTATAAATACCTAAAATTTTCTAAATTCATTTTCACACCTTTCTCTTCATCTCAATTCTCTCAATTCTCTCAATTCTCGCAATACTCAATTATCATTTATATTATCTACTTTTTTTTATCATTAAATTATTTTTACTCATTAATTCATTATATTCAAAATTCAATTCTTTACTTTAAATTATTTTATTTTATTCAAATCTTTAGCTATTTATTTTACTTTAAATTATTTTATTTTATTCAAATTATTTATGTCATTAATAATTTTTATTATTTTAATTATTTTAATTTATTTAAACACTTTTATAGTTTTATTATACACTTATAAGGTTATAATTTTATTTATCTAATTATTTATATTTATTCAATTACTTAATTTGAATTTACTATAAAATGGATAGTTATAATAGAGATATTGTTGGTAGCTCTCAATTTGGTGCAAACCAAAGTGAGCAAATTTTTAGTGGTGGTGGAGAAACCGAAAGCCCCAACGTTGAAGAAAGGCTAAAATCGGATATGTTCAAGAAGCATTACACAAAGATTTTAGATTCCAACCAACAACCAATCAAGGCGAGATGCAATTATTGTCCTGGAAATAAATTTTATGCTTTCAAGAAAGGATCGGGCTATGGAACTTTGGCGCGACATTTGAAGGAAAAACATCCACACGAACTCGGCCTTTCCACCAACCAATCGCAATTATCCGGGTTTGTTCCCTCTACTACTCCTCCTTTTAAATATTCGGATGAAAAAAATAGAAAAGAATTAGCTAAAATGATTGCCATAGAACATTTATCATTTGGTTTTGGTGAAAAAGTAGGATTTAATTATTATTGTCAAGAGGCATTAAATCCACAAGCTAAAAGAATACCTAGAACATCAATAACAAGAGAATTAAAGAAAATTTATAAAGGTGAAAAACAAATTTTAATTGAAACTTTTTCAAAATTAAATGGTAGTGTTTCTATATGTTCCGATATTTGGAGTGATTTATGGCAAATGCATTCTTATATGGGAGTAACTTGTCATTGGGTTGATAGTGATTGGAAAATACAAAAAAGAATTATTGCTTTTCGTCATTTTGAAGCAAGACATACCGCAAATAATATATCTAATTTGTTGAATATTATTTTAGATGAATATGGTTTATCTAAAAAAAAATTTTCAATTGGTTTTGATAATGCTTCCTCTAATACGGCTTCAATTAATCAATTAAAAACTCTTTGTCAACCAATAATAGGTGGAAAATTTTTTCATAGTAGGTGTGCATGCCACATATTAAATTTAGCGGTACAAGATGGTTTAAAAACACTAAATACGCATATTACGCCTATTAAAGAGGCAATTAGTCTTTTATGGATCCGTCCAAATTTAATGAAACTATGGGTAAAATTTTGTATGGAAAATGGACGCAAACCAAAAAGATTTAGTAAAGATGTTCCTAATAGGTGGAATTCAACTTATAAATTATTGAATGCATCTACACAATATAGTACTTTGTTATGTACTTTTTTTATGCAAAATCAAGTAGATAATATTTCTTTGCATCCTAATATGTGGGAAATTTGTTGTAAATTATTAGAACTTTTAAAGGTATTTAAAGATGCTACTGAAATTTTATCTGGTGTTTATTATCCTACTTCTCATCTATTTGTTCACATTGCATGTGATGTTGTTGGTATTTTACAACAATTTAAAGATGACCCTGTTTTATCACTTCCTATATATGATATGTTAATAAAATGGCTTAACTATTACCGAAGAATTCCACCTACATATTTAATTGCTTCTGTTTTTGATCCACGTCAAAAAATTAATATTTTAGAAGAATATATTACTGCATATAATAATTGTATAGATTCATTTTTTCTTGGCAATGAAGGTTATAAACCTCAAGATACTAAGGAAATTATAGGAGAAGTAATATTTCTTCTTCGTGATTTATTTAATGAATTTCTTTCTAAATATGGTAGTCAAGTTCCTATTAGTACCGGATCTAATATTGATGGTTCTACTAGTAGTGCATCACATCAAAATACTAGTACTCCATCAATGTTTTCTATAGCACCACGTAAACTTGGTAAGTCTATATATTCTTCACACAAAAAACCAAGATCCGGTAATGATACGGAACTTGATAGATATTTAACAACTACTTTTGAAGTTTGTGATGAAGATAAGGATTTTCACGAGTGGTCCGTGTTAGAGTGGTGGAAGGGAAAGGAGAAGGATTATCCAATCCTTTCTATTATCGCAAAACATATTCTTGCAATTCCGGCATCAACCGTAGCTGTAGAGCAAGCTTTTAGTGCGGGAGGAATCATGTTAGACGAGCACCGGACCCGATTATTACCAAGATCATTAGAAATCCAAGCATTAGTGGATGATTGGCACAAGACATTTTTGAGAGCACAAGAAATGGACAAGGCGGATGACATTGATTTAGATTACGACACCGACATTTCCGAAACGAGCAATGTTAGTGGCGGATCTTCAACCGGAGTTTCTTATTTCACGGATTTTGTTCAACTCGATCACGATGATAACATTGAAGAAGATTAACTTGTACTCAAATTACTTTTATGAATGAAAATTTTTATTTTTAGTAAATGTTGTATTGATTCATTATTCATATATGTAAATGGCCAACTTGTACTTAGGCCAAAATTTTATATTTCAATAATAAAATGAGGTATTTTTTCATTTATATCAAACTTGTGAACTTGTACTTATTATATCAAACTTGTTACTTTTCACATTGTAAATTTGTAAAATTTATGAATTATATCAAACTTCTCTTATTTTTTACATTGTAAATTATACTAAACTTCTTTTTTTTTCATCTTATAAATTTGTAAATTTGTGAATTATATCAAACTTCTCTTATTTTTCACATTGTAAATTATATCAAATTTCTTTTTTTTTTCACCTTGTAAATTTGTGAATTATATCAAACTTCTCTTATTTTTCACATTGTAAATTATACCAAACTTCTTTTTCTTCATCTTGTAAATTTTGTAAAGTACATCACATTTCATATTGTCATCTTTTTAAAAAGTCGAACCGTGAGAAAACCGTACCAAAATCGGAACCGGAACCGGAACCGGAACCGGAACCGTGACCCAACCGTGAACCGGCGGTTCACGAACCGTAACCGTAACTGTGACTCCAAGGGCCGGTTCAGGTTCCACCCTTCGTGGAACCGTGAACCGGCGGTTCACGAACCGTAACCGGCGGTTCACGAACCGTAACCGGCGGTTCGTGAACCGTGGTCATGTCTAGGTGAAACATATACTTAATGGTATGAGTATGTGTAGATTTGGAAGTTTGTAGAATTGGATCGTGTTGGAAGGAAAGAGACAGATTTGGAGATTTTTAGAGCATTAAAGAAAGTGGAAACGAATCTGAAGAAAGTTGGCAGTAGAAAAATCTGTAGCAATTACCAATGGTGGATAGATTTGATTTGGAAGATATTTTGTTACAACCACATGTGGTTGAGAGATTTATGGAAACTAGAAGTTTTCTTGAGTAAAATTAGGAAAATATATTTTTTCTCTTCTATTAAAGGGAGAAGAATAATGAGGGCTGGATGTCTTTGGATCTTTGATCCTTAGAACATATTCTTTTTTACGCAGCTTTTCTTTAGAATATTTGCTGGACAGCAGCCGCTGCAGAAGTTAAAAGCTGAAGCAACAGTCTAGTAGTCCAGTCGTTTGCCCAGGCTAGCTGGTCCCAACCATATCCAAATCTCCTATTCTTGTCTTTACCCAACAAAACCCTAGCAGCTTGCCTCCTTGTTCATCATCATCCACCCACAGCCGTCACCCACATCAGAGCTATCTTCCTCACCTGACGCTTCATCGCACTCCACTGAGTCCACGTCGGCGCTGAAGAGTCCACCACTGTCCTGAGAGATAGTGACAGCACTGACGTTTGGTGGCCATGTGGTCGGCGTCAACTTCACTAATCTCGCGTGCGAGGCAAAGATGCGTATACTCCGTCGACGCGCCGTCCGTCCGCGACGGACCCCTACCGTAACCAGCTGCCATTTTTCCCCTACTGCTGGAATCTTCTTCTCCGGCCGATTCATCCTCACCTTCTCACTCGAAGCCGACCGACCCATCTCGGCCGCCGCAACCATTTCTGAAGCGTCATACGCGGGCTGCCGTCAAAAGCTGGTGGCCGTAAAAACCGCCACACTGTACCCTCGGCGACCTCCATTGAACCGGCGTCCAAATCCAGCGATGACGACTCCACTGCAGATCCCACCACCAGATACAACAGGTTGTCCCTTTTACCTTTTTCATTTTTTTTATGTGTTTTAGTTTCTTAGTTTGTCTATTTTCTGTTTTAATCATCCATTCTAACATGAGGACATGTTGATGTTTAAGTGTGGGAAGGGTTCTTATGTGTTTTAGTTGTTATGTTTTCTTACTTTATTTTTTTAAAAAAAATCAGAAAATCATGAAAATTTCACGAAAAACAGTTTACATTTTGTTTTAGGGACTTTAGTTGTTGCAAAAAATTTTCACTTTATAAGCATTCTTTAGCCAAACAGTTTTGAATAAGGAAGGTTTAGTTATTGTTTAATTCATAGTAATGAGTTGTGATAGTTGAGGATGATTCCAAGTATGATGACTATTGATTCTGAGCATTTTTGCCAACCTTTAAGTGAGGAATTTGAGCCAAGCATTGAATGACCACTTTGTTCATGCTTTAATGAATTATTCTTTGAATGAGTGGAAATCGCGCATAGTTGATTTCTTTATCTTGATTTGTTGTGCATGGATGTTATGTGTTGGAATTGAACTTGAATATGATAAAGGCACCTAGGATTTCACCCTTTTTGACTTTACTTTTCATTCTTGCCTTACATTTACAACTAGTCAACCCTTTTGAGCCTTGAACCTTTTTTTGTATTTAAACCATCTAAAAGTTTCACCTAAAACCTTTTTAACTTTCTTTTGGCCCTACGGTGTAAGTAGCTAAGTTGGTTATGATTTGTTTTCCCCCACTTGGATTGAACAGAGAAAATTGCATCTTTAAGTCTCTATGCATTGAGGTATTTCAGTATGTTTTGTGAAGTGAAATGTTGAAATTTGTTGCTCAACTGGACAGAGAAATATCTGCAGAAATGTTGACTGTGTTGTTGATTACAAAGTTGAAAAAGAAAAAAAAAAGAATGCAGCAAAATCAAAAAATAAAAAAAAAAACAAACTTGCTGCTGGTGTAAAGAAAAGGAAAAAAAATACATGTTGTGCTGAAATTACTTGATAAGTTTTGAAAATGAAAAGTTGAGACTTGATTCAAGATAAGTGTGGGAATGTTTTTGGTAGTGTTGCTTACACCTTGATTTTATTTTTTAGCCTTTATTTCATCTTATATCCTACCTTGTAAGCCCTAGCCCCATTACAACCCAATTGAAAGACCTTTTGATTCATCTTTAGTTTTGATACTATGATTGTCTTGTGACATAATTGCAAGTTTGTTGAAGTTTTTCATGTGCGATTTTCTTGAGTGATTGAACCCAATCTTGAATATCTTGTGAGTGCTTGGAGTGAGCTTTGAGAGTTACTCAGAATTTTGTAGTTGGACTTGGAGGACTTGATGATGCATAAGTTGTTATTTGAATTAGACCTAACTGTTTGGAAGGATATTTGTTTTGGCTAGATTGATGCTTATTTAGTGAAATAGGTTTATTGTTTGTTTGCTTAGTTTGTTTTCAATTTTTGTTTGAATGCTTAGGGACAAGCATTGTTCAAGTGTGGGGATCTTGATAAGCTCATAAATGTTCAGTTTATTATCTTTGCTTTTATATGTTTTGTGGGGTGAAACATATACTTAATGGTATGAATATGTGCAGATTTGGAAGTTTGTAGAATTGGATCGTGTTGGAAGGAAAGAGACAGATTTGGAGATTTTTAGAGCATTAAAGAAAGTGGAAACGAATCTGAAGAAAGTTGGCAGTAGAAAAATCTGTAGCAATTACCAATGGTGGATAGATTTGATTTGAAAGATATTTTGTTACAACCACATGTGGTTGAGAGATTTATGGAAACTAGAAGATTTCTTGAGTAAAATTAGGAAAATATATTTTTTCTCTTCTATTAAAGGGAGAAGAATAATGAGGGCTGGATGTCTTTGGATCTTTGATCCTTAGAACATATTCTTTTTCACGCAGCTTTTCTTTAGAATATTTGCTGGACAGCAGCCGCTGCAGAAGTTAAAAGTTGAAGCAGCAGTCTAGCAGTCCAGTCGTTTGCCCAGACTGTCGTCTGGGCTGGTTTGATTTCTTTTATTAATTCAGTTTTCTCTTCTTTAATTTATTATTGTTATTAGTTTTTAATATGTGTTGTGAGTAGTTTCTTATCTGGTAAATAAATAAGAAGCACTAATTATGATTAAGTTGTGAGACCAAATTGTGTTAATCAATGATTTTATATTCAGTTCCAAGAGTTTTCTGTGAATAGCGTTCATTACTTAATTGGATTAAAGCCTGATCAACTTTAATAAAATTAGGTAGAGTCAATTAATCTCTAATTAAATCACTGGATTGAATTAGTAGGATTAATTAGTGACAAAGCTGCTGTCTCGGTAGACGGAGACAATTGGTTAACAAATTATTATATGCTGATCATAACTTAATTTGTTAAAGTTGGATCCTTTTAAGAATTAATGCTTTTCTAACGTTGAATTGGGTGATCGGATGATTCCGGCCTGGTTATGTTAGAAATAGGAAAATAGTGGATTAAGCTGATACTTGTCCACTGTCGAATAAGTAAGGAAGGATTTGAACGTCAGAGCTGATTCTCGGTGTCTTATAACTGACTGATTGAAATGGAAATTATTATTCTTGCATCAATGACCAACTTATAAGAATTAGTGTGGATTGCTTATTTGCCAGAATTTTATCTTCAGTAATTTAAATTGGAATTTCTTATGTTTTGGTAATAATTCATTAATTTATCAAATTCCTTCGTATTATCTTTAATTTTATTTGTTGTGACGAATTGCAAATTAACTAATTTAGAAAATTCGTTGTTCCTCGTGGGATCGACCTTACTCCCATTAGACTATTTTTAATCTTTAGAGTAAGTATTAATTTTGGTGCAAAAACGACACACTAACCGAATTCGCACAAACAAATTAAAATCGAATTTGGTTTTAACCAACATCAAATTATCAAATTACATCACAATTTAGGATTCAAATAATAATTTAGTTTAATATTATATATTTTATAAAATATTTTATATTAATATATATTTTTTATATATGAATTCGGTTTTCAGTTCGATTTTCAAATTTGAAGTCCAAATAAAAAACTAAATCATAAATCGAAATTGGAATTTGATTAACCGAAATCAAATTCGAATTCGATCGGCCCATAGACACTTTTGTGCATGGACAAGGGTTATAGTTCAAATTAATGTTCATGGAGTAGAAGTTTTAAGGTCCAGTTTCTCCAAGTGTACAAGATAACCAAACTTTGGATGTATGTTTGAGCTGATAAAAGAAACCAGCCACAATACTGTATTATCTCTGGATTATTATTGAAGGTTGAAAAAAAAAAAAAAACAGAAGATCTGGTGATCCCATCATACATTTCTATCAATTAATATAAACAACTTAGACATATTATACTCTTATATATATGGATATCATCAACTCTCTTCACAGATCATTTGGCATCCAAATATTCTCTTTTTGTGTATTCCAAGCTCAAGAATCAAATCTGAGGTTTCTTTAGTCTTCCATCATAAAGTTGAATTTGCAGACTTAGAATCATCCATAGGCATTGAGTTGATCATTATTTATGATTCTGTTTGACTTGACAGGACCAGGGATACCTTTCAAGCATGGAGATCTTTGGGAGAAAGCAATATGTTTACTAATCTGACTGCAACTTGTCACCTCACTGTTAATGGAAGATATAGGAGAGAGCTTATTCTTGTATGGAGAGCTGATTTCAGAGTAAGCATCAAAATGGATTGGTCTTAGCCTTGGTGAGCTCATTGATCTAACTTTTGCTTTTGCAGATTCAGTGGCTGCCATGTATGTTGGAACAACAGGAGAGCCTATAAAAGCGCCATCTTCGCCGATTGAAAGCTGCCTCCTACGATGAAATGATCTTCTTGGAACATTTACGGGAGAATCCAATGCTTCAATCTGATAATGCTTCTGAAGATTTCTTAGCCTGAGTCGTCGGCTTGTAACTTCCTCTTTAATCTTTGCATTTCCAGAGTTAAATCCACCCAAGTTCTGAAGATCTTCTCTTCTTGCTAGCTGGGAATCTACCCATTGTTCTAACCAATATCTCTGTTTTACATTTGTCTTGCCTTGTTCTGATTCCGTAGACCTCTGAAGATGTAAAATTCAACAATTTCTTGTCAGTTGTGCTCTATTATTCAGAAGAAAAGCTAAGCTAAATGGCATAAAGATTTGATAAAATTGAAGTTTAGTAACCAACTCGATGATTTAACCAGTATTCCTTGATGCGATCTCTCCTGATTGAAGCCACTTTCCTGTTCATAGACAAGGCATTTGCTTCATCCTTTGACAAAACACTGTCATCCCACCTTTTCTGGCTGTTTGAATCAATCTGCAAATTTGAGAAAATCTCAAAGGATTAAATGACTTGAAAGTTCAGTAAGTAGAGCACATTGGAACTGAAAAGTTCTTTTTTCAGAATAAGTTCAGTTGTACGAGTATATGACTCTGGAAATGGTTTGCTATGATGGGAGTCCAGGTGTGGGAAAAAAACTTAAAAACCGACTAAATCGACTCAACTAAATTCAATCTAATTATTTGAATTATGTCTTACCTAGTTTAATTAGTCTGTTTTCGGTTAGATTACTACTTTTACTTTTTCAATTCGGTTAACCTAATGAATTGAATTCATTTCAGTTTTTTATTTGAATTCGATTATTTGGTGACTGAATTAACTGAATATATATATATATATCTAATTTTATCTATTTTTTGAACGAAAAATCTACACGTGTCGTTGTTGGACAATCTGTATACTTTTCATTAAAATATCAAACGAATTTGGATGGAAGTATAAATTTTTATATAATTTCACAATGTAAGTAAGGAAATTACATCGATTGAATTGGGAGTGATGAATGAAGTTTTTCCAACATATATGCAGAATGATTTTTGTAATTTTTTTTCTTTCATTTATTTTACAAAAGAATCAAAACCGAAAAACGGAAATGAATTGACTGAAATCGAATTTGGTTATCCCATGTTTTTATTTAGACTCGGTCAAGAATTTTAAAAGGGAGAAAACCGAATTAATCCAATCGAATCAACTGAATCACCGACATAAACTCAACTTAGTGCATTGCCTTAAGTGCAATTACATAAAGATTGTGCATTTCATTCATGATTGAATAATTGAACGCAAATATTAATGGTTCGGTTGTTGGATAGTTGAAATTTTCGGTGTTAATAATTATTAGGCTTTCCAACACCTCAGTAGTTGCCCGTTCCCTTTCCCAATTCAGAGTCTTCATGACAGATTTCCAGAGATGCGGAAGAGAAATGAAAAGGAAAAGATTAATGGCTTAAATTAAACCCAATGAAGTTTTCAACTCTCAAGCTTGGAATCTGCAAAGAAAATGGAGAGTAAACAAGGGAATTGAACACAGTTTTTCACTTACCTTTATGTCCTTCTCTGTCTCCAGCAGAGTGTTCTTCACCATGTCACATCTCTTGGCACAAAACTCTGATTGAATGTTTACAATTGTTTGCAAACATTTGAGGGTATGCATAGCTTGGCGTCGAACTGCCCAACCGCGAATTATTGCCTGAAGCTTTACCAGTCCTTTCAGTGCACGTAAAGCTTTTCTAGCCTGCATAATCCAGAAAAAATGGTTAAAATAAAGCAGACGAATGATGATCCATAAAAAATTAGTCCTAATGTTATACTTTTCTTTACAATTTTTGCTTCAATATGCCAATCTTACAAGCTTTGATAAGTGCAGGAAAAGAGTGGAACATGTTGATTTAAGCTCTAATGAAAGGAAGCTTCAGAAGAATAACTCACAAGATAACCGCGAAATGCTGATTGAATTTTGATTGCAGATAAACGTCGAATATCCAATTTTTGTTGACGGGGTTGTGGAACATGCCTAGGAACATTGATGGCTAATATTTCTTGGGATTCTTTCTTGCATTGAATGGAAGATTGAGGGCTGCCGTAGAGCCTGAAATCTTGAGCATTAGTACTCTCAGAAGTTTCAGCAGCAGCAGCAGCAGAGGGACACTTCTGTGCCTCTTCCTCAGCTTCATTTCTTGTCCTCTTCTGTGGAGGTGATGGTGCTGAAAGAGAGGCTAATCTTTTGCTCCTAAATCTTCCAAAAATCCATCTTCTTTTCTTGTCCTTCTGTAGAAAATTCATAGCAATACAATACTTTAGGTTCATGTAATAATAATATGCAAAATGTTTGAAGGAAGCAAATGAATGTTTACCTTTTCTGATCTTGAATTTTTTGTATCTGCAATGAAGAATCTCTTCAGCAGATTGAACCAACTCTTCTTCTTCTTTGCCATGACAAACCATTATTTTAGATGAATCTCACAATAGTTCATTGACTTCAAACAGTGATGTGATTTAACAATTACACTTCCTAGACTAAGAAGTTCATTTGGACTTGGGAAATGCTTGTTGCACAAAAATAGAAAAAAAAGATCAACTTTGAACTCAGAGAAAATTTTTATTTTTTATGATTTCAAAGACTATATCACCAGGAAATGTGGGGTGCTAATAAATGCACCATGTAAAATAAGTTTTTTTTTTTTTTTTTTTGGATCTAACCCAAAAAAGAAGAAGTAATAAAAAAATTATTTTCTTGGAGTAAACTTAAATAAATTCAGATTCATAGTATGACATTTTTCTTCACTTTTAATGATTCACATTTCTCTTGTTTTCTAGATATGATGAGTTTCATTTCATCCTTTCAAGTAGTAGGGCCTTAAGTCATAAGTTGTTGGGGAGAAAGGAAGTCTTTTTTTTTTTTTTTTTTTTGTATTTATGAAGGGAAACTTGTTATAAATAATGTAATATTTTTCCTATGATGCAACTTTCCAACTTACATTTTCTTAGCCCCTTTAAGTGTCATGTTCATATGTTGTGATGGACACATGAAAGCTCCACTTCCATTAGTGTTAGCTAAGATCCAAAACAAATTTTAATGGCATTTAGTATGTATGATTGACCTTTTTTTTAATTGAACTAATAAATTGATTGAAATTACTCTCTTTTGTCTTGTATTTTGCTTGGAGGGTGGATACTACAAACCAATTAAAGATGTTACCTCAATCCCAAGGACAAAAGTTTACCACTTATAATTTATAAGTTATAATTTTATGATACACAATAGTACTTGCCCAAGTTTTTCGTGTGCATATTAATTGAGTTGATGCATTCAATAGTAAAATTCAAGTTGTGTTTTTTTTTTATTTATTTTTATAAGGGTAAAATGACCCCCAATATTCTTTCAATTTTGGGAGATAAGAATGGTTTTGATTCCTAATTTTAAAAAAAAATACATTTTGATTTCTCAATTTGGATTTTGTTACATAAATTATCTTTAAGGATAAAATTATATTTTGATTCTTCAATTTAGATTTTGTTACATAAATTATCTTTTAAGTCATTTATCATCTATTTAACAATATAACATCATTTGTTATATAGTACTAAATGAGGATGTTTTTGAATGTAAACAGTACTTAACAAATGGTATTACTCGTCATGTAGATAGAAACTTGGTTGAGAACCATTTATGTGACAAAATTTAAGTTAAGAAAGTAAAATGTAACTTTGCAATTAGTTAAGAGAGTCAGAAACACTAACTTCATAAAGTTACAATTATAATATCTAATAGATGTCTCAACTAATTGGGGGTTAATATACATATGTATCCTTCTTAGAATTAATTATTATTAATTCATTTAGTTATGGTATAACATCAAATAAATGAAAGAAAAATTAAAAAAATCATTCTTCATATTTGTTGGAAAAACTTTATTCATCACTCCCAATTCAAACTATGTAATTTCCTTATTTACATTATAAAATTATATAAAAATTTATCATTCCATCCAAATTCGTTTGACTTTTTAATGAAAAGTATACACATACTCATCGTCCAACAACGACACGTGTAGATTTTTCGTTAAAATAAGTAGATGAAATTAGATAAAAAGAGCAATCTAATGCAAATTTTTTAATGTAAATGACGAAATTATTATATCATTTTAAATATGAGTGATGATTTATACGTTTTTTTCTAAATGAAATCAAATCCTTCTCTCATAATTACTTTTACAATTATGATGACTTGACTCATTTTTTTTGTCCAAATTGATAATAAGAGTATGGTCTGGCCTTATTTAGTGCTTATGTTAACAGTTAACCAACAAATTATCATAATCACAACCCTTAAAAGACTGCCAATCCCACAACTTATTCACTCAATTTCAGTTATCAGTCACCTGACTTCATAATTCTCTATGGCAATGGGTCCAGAATGGACTTATAACCACATAGTATGACACCTATTAAAAGAGAGGCATGTGGATCTGTGTCCTTTGATTTTGTTGGTCATAATATCGAGTACAACAGTGTCATCTTGGCCTATTCAAATGGCTCTATTGTTGTGTGTCATTTTAGCCCAATGCAGAATTATGTCTACCTAAAGCACATGTAAGATGACTACTGTTGTCGAATTTGCACATGCAATTATGCAATGCAATTGATTAGATCCTTTGAGGGATGATGGAGGATATGGGAGAGTTGGGGTGATGAGCCACACACAGTATTATTCTTAATCTAATGTTTTTTTTACTTTCGCAAATTGCGAAGTAATTTGATAATGGAAAAGTGCGTTTTTTATATTATGTGATACTAAAATACCGTTTGAAATTAAAGGAAATTTTTTTATAAAATATTCATAAAACTAGTGATGATTTACTGTTTGTAATTTTATGCGATCTAAATATGAGTATGAACAAAATTCAAGATAGCAGAAATGAAAATATTGACATGGATGTGTGGACACACTTATATTAAATAAAATAAGTAATGAATGCATTAAAAGGAAGTATGAGTAATTCTAATACATAAGAAAATAAAATATGCAGTGAAACGAATACAAAATAAAAAATTATTAATTCAAATTAAAAGAGAAATAAGAAGACTAAAAGAGATTTGGAAAGAACTCATAACAAAAAAATGTGCTATAAATAAAATATGGGTTTATAACATTCAATGTCGCAAAATGTAATTTATATAGCCGATTCTACCCATTCGAATAGAATACTTAGCAATTGATGTTGTTGTTATTGTGAAACAATTTGATGTACACACAAAGTGCTAAAGAGTACAACAACATATTTTAAGCATAGAGGTTTAAGAAGTTTTATTTGATATAATTATTACATTCATTTAGGACTTGTTACTAGTTGCTAAGGATTGTTGAACATGATGCATTGCATGTTTATGTCCCTCGAAGAATTTATGTGGCTACAAATTAATATATGAGAAGGAAGAGGTCAAGGGTGATATATGTGTAGTAATAATGAAAGTGTGAGATTGAAGATCCATTATTGAATGAGGTGGGGAAGTCTTCATCAGCAGCAAGAGAATAGAGAATGTCAAGACAAAACAAAGCATTCTTGTGTTGAAGATGAGAAAGACAGCTGTTGAGGGGTCCTAGTGTTGCTCAAAATGTGCACATTACACAATCATCCTAAAGAAATTCCAGGAATGTTAAAGAGTCCAGTTGAAATTAAACATTGTTTAGAAAGTTTTTTGTTTAGATGCAAGCCAAGAGTCAATGTGGCTGATGTTGAGCAAAATGAGGGAAAATGCCATCAACTAACTGTGTTTGGACAACCCAGTTTTTGCTGTTTTTGTTCTTCAACAAAAATTGAGTGTTTGTCCTACCGTTTTCTTTGGGGCTTTTTTTTTTAACTTTTGAGAATAAAGGTATTTTCGTCATTTTGTAAAGTTTTTTTTTTTTTTTAAGAAAATGCCACCTTGATTACCAATTAACAGTTGACTACCGTGGGTGATTGGCTGGAATTTGGTCGAAATCCGGTCGGTCAGTGGCGATCAATGCCGATCAACTTTATTTTTAAAAAGTTAAATTAATCTTTTTAATATTAAAATATTCTCTTACACAAAAATACATACAAACAAAATTATCAATCAACTTTTTAATTAAAAAAAACATTATTTCTATCGCATACCGAAATCTACTGTTTTTTTTTCTTTACAAAAACAAAGAACACCGTATTCAAACTGTAAGGAAAAGCCAAGAATATGGTGCCACCAGCTATGGCATTTTAATTCTACTCAATTTCTACTGCAGTTAAAAGTTAACAGGGTAAATAAGTGTAATCGTTAATTTAATAGGTAATAAATATTGTTTTGATCTCTAAATTTAAAAAAGTTTTATTTTGCACTTCAACTAGGGTTTAGTTTATCACGTATTGAACTCATTTTTCATCCATCTAACAGGTAATAAAGTTTGTCACATAACATTAAATAGTAATATTGTTTTGAATGTTAAAAAATGTAGCACGACAAATGACGTTTCTTATCAAATTAATAAAACAAAAAGAGTTAAACGTCATTAATTATGTGACACATCCAAATTGAGGGAAAAAATAATCTCTCTTTTTTTTTTTCTAATAAGAGAACGATACTTTTTCTCAAATTAACGTACTCCTAAAATTATTTAATACATGTGAATTTTGAGGAGTACATGAAAATGTATGTGGACAACACAAACACATAAGCCTTATTGAAATGAAAATACCTACATACAGTGGGCTATATGGCTAACATCATAGGTTCAGAATTTTCACATACAAAATTTTACTATTCTAACTTGTAGTAGATCGATCAGATGGTCGGCCGCACTGATTAGGAAGTGATGTTCTATCTTGCTCTTAGTTCTGGGCAGTCTGTAAGGGGAAAAAAATGGAAAATTGGAAAAAGAAAAAGCCAAAAAAAAAAAAAAGAGAAAAAGAAAAGGAAAAGGAAAAAATTTAGACATTCTGTGAGGGAAAAAAAGGGTAAAAAACGTCCTTTTGAATTAGCTTCAGTCCCAATATTTGTAGGAGGGAAAAAAACTATCATTGTTTTGTTTGAGTATTGATACTTTAGAAACAGAAAATACGTTCGCTTTATTGTAGAATTAGGAAGATTTAAATTAATTTAGTTTTAACTGTACTAAATTCTATTAATTGTCTAAAAGTGTTAAACTTCTTCTTTGTGAGATTAATTGAATTTTGTGTCTAACTAAGGCGAATTAATTAGGAGTTTGTTCTAGAACTGAATTTCCAATTTTTAGATGCTTAGAATATTTAAAAATGAATTCGACCAGAGATTATTTATTGTATTTTCTAAGCCAATTGGCTATTATGTAATTTTTTATTATTATCAATATAAATCATCGTTTTAGACTCAAAAAATAATAACTTGTATTAGCACCTATAAAACTATTTGTTACATTTTGGATTGTGAACAATGGATATGCAAAAACAATTGAATGGGTATTAATACGAGTAAGAAGAATACAATTATTTAAATGAACAAATATCTACTTAATTTTTTTTCCAAGTTTATGGGTTGAATGCAAATAATTTAATGATGTGAGATAAATGTTGTGAAAAAATTGAAGTTTTTGAAGGGGAAGATTGATCAAATTATGCAATGAACAGGACAACACCAGAAGGCAGTTGTTAATTTGTGCTTATCAGTCACACTCGGCAATAGGTTTTCTGTACTATTTTCATGTACCATTCCGTACATCACTTTATAAAAAATTGACACGTGGACAATCACTTATCCTTTAGAGTTCACTAATCATTTAGTTAGGGTTTTAGTATAATTTTTAAAAATTAGATAACTAACTAAAACAACATGTGTCAGTTTTTTATAAAATGGTGCACGAAATGGTGCATGAAAGTGGTACATTAGATCCAAAACCGTCACACTCTTGTATTTCTTTCTCCATCTTATTAGCATATCTTATTCTTGTATCGTTTCTCTCTACCTTATCATTATTTCTTATTGATTCTCTCTAACCTTTTTCCAGCTAAACTTTTAATTTCTTCAAATTTACTTTAATTTTTTTTTAATTTTTATTAATATAGCACTTAATTTCACTTTCACCTTATATAAAAAAATTATATAAAAATAAAATAACACTTATTCTTATGAATAACTTTTATTGTACTCTTAATTAAATTATAAAATATTTACCAATATATACTTCAAAAATTTGGCTCCATTTGTTTATAATTGTTTTAGTGTTTGTTTCACAAATTCAATTTGAATAGTTGGTTTTATCCATTTTTTTCAACCAAAATAAAAAACAATGCTACAATAGTAGTTTTTTTGTATTTTTATAAATAAATTATTAAATTTAAATTTTACTTTTAAATTTTTAATAATAAAAATTCTTTCTTACAATTTTTTTTACCAAAATAAACTCATAAAATATTAACTCAAATTTGAATTTTAAAATTTTATTAATAAAACTTTAATAAAAATAATATTTTTATACCGTGAGAATTTATATTGAAGAATTTTTTATTAATAAAATTTAAAAATTCAAATTCAAATTAATATTTTGAGTTTATTTTGGTAAAAGTTGAGTTAGGAGGAATTTTTTTATTAAAAATTTAAAAGTCAAACTTAAATTTAATAATTCATTTATAAAAATATAGAAAAAATGGTAGAAAAAATAATTACTGCTATTTTTGCTTTAAAAATTTTGATAAAAAAATGGACAAACAAATAAGTAAAATTAAAATTGTGAAATAAAACACTAAAATAAAGTTAAACAAACGAAGTCTTATAATTTTTTTGAGTATATATTGACAAATATTTTATAAATTAAAAGAGAGAACGATAAAAGCTATTTATAAAAATAAGTGTTATGTTGTTTTATATGTTTTTTTTGGAAAAATTTGTATTAAGGGGGCACTTCAAACCCTTATTACTAAAGAGGGCATAACTTTAACCTATTTATTGTTAAGAGTATAAAAATAATTTAATTAATTTATATAATTAGAAAAAAACTTTATTATCCCTTTATAATCCGTAATCTTTTTTCTGTCCGGAGTTTTCGTACAAGTAAATTGTCCTAAACAAAAAGATAAAAAAATGTATAGCGTTCTATTTCAATTCCACAACTACAAATAAATAAAACTATGACAAAAAAAATTGAAAAGAAGAAAAAAAATTCAGAAAAAAAATAAAAGAAAAGTAAACTCATTATTAATCATATTAATGTTAGAACTCTACTCCACAATATAAATAAACAAAAACTATGACAATAAAAAAATGTAGAGAATTATAATTTTTTTTAGAAAACAAAGAAAGATAAATAAATTATTAATCACATTAATGTTAGAACTCTAGCTCAAATCTAAAATGGTAAACTAATAAAATTGTAACAAAATAAAGAATTCAAACTAAAATTCAAGAAAATAAAATAAAAATGAATTACGTTTCAAATTAAAATCATATTACTGACACAATTATTCATTCAATCTAAAACAAACAAAAAAAGTAAAATTTAGATAAGAAAAAAGGAAAATAATTATAAGTGAAATTGAGAAAAAAATAAATGAAAGGTAAATTATGTCTCAAGTTGAAATTATATGATTGTCAAAATTCTATATTCAATTTAAAACAAACAAAATAGCAACAACAAAAAAATAAATTATATCTAATTTAGAAAAAAAAAGTGAATTTTATCTTAAATTAAATCATAATATTACCAATGATAGACAACTCAAATCCTCTAGTTCAATTTTTTTCTACTTTTTTATTTTTTTTTCACAAAGGGTAAAAGTATTAGAAGTGTGTGTATAATGTTCTTATTTATTTTTCCTTCAAAGTGAATGCGGAATTAATTATTTCTATCTATTACATTCAAATATGAAAATTTATTTTTTATTTTCTTATACTAACATAATTACTTTTATAATTGTATGACGGATATGATTAAATCATTAGTTAATATATATTGTGTTTAAACTAATGGACAATGTATTCTAGTTTTAAAAAAAAAATTAAGATTAAAACTGAATCAAATCAATGGCAAATAAAGCTAGATAGTTTAAGACTCGATGAGTTTAAAAGAAGAAGTGATTGAAAAGGATTAAAATTGAATTGATTGAATGACGTGGTTTGGATAAGTGATTAAAAATGATTAGAAGTGAATTAATTGGATAATTGTTGTTTGTTATTTGAGTTTATCTATGGATAATAAAGTCTTTTACTAATTATATAAACTAATTAAATTATTTTTATACCCGTAATAATAAGTAGGTTAAAGTTACGCCCTCTTTAGTAATAAGGCTTTGGAGCACGCCATTAATACAAAATTTTCCCCTTTTTTGTATAAGTTGGAGGTAAAAATAAGTGTTATATTAAATGCATATTTTATAAGAAAAATCCTTTTGGATCCATGTAATGTATACTGAAAATTCTGATAATCATGAGATCTCAATAAATTATGTCATGACTGGAAAAAGGTGGAATCGATATAAAATCGACGTCGATGATAAATTTGCCTATGCTGCAGCAATTACTATCATGAATGAAAACGAGGATCATGAACCAAAGTCTGTGGATGAATGTAGACGAAGAAATAATTGGCCAAAATGGAAGGACGCAATTCAAGCAGAGTTAGACTCGTTGGCAAAACGTAAAGTTTTTGGATCAATAATACGCACACCTGAAGATGTGCAGCCAGTGGGTTATAAATGGGTTTTTGTGCGAAAACGAAATGAGAATAATGAAATTGTGCGATATAAGGCTCGACTTGTTGCACAAGGTTTTTTCCAAAGACCTGGTATTAATTATGAGGAGACATATTCTCCCGTGGTGGATGCAACAACTTTTCGTTATTTGCTTAATCTGTCAGCAAATGAACGACTTGAAATGCGTTTAATGGATGTTGTAACAGCCTATTTGTATGGCTCACTTGATAATGATATTTATATGAAAATCCCTGAAGGATTCAAGTTGCCTAAGGAAAATAATTCCAATTCTCGAGAACTTTATTCAATTAAATTGTGCAAATCCTTATATGGATTAAAACAAGCTGGACGCATGTGGTATAATCGCCTTAGTGAATATTTGATGAAACAAGGCTATATGAATGATCCCATTTGTCCATGTGCTTTTATTAAAAGATCGGCATCCGAATTTGCAATCATTGCAATTTATGTTGATGATTTGAATATTATTGAAACTCCTGAAGAGCTCAAAAAAGCTGTTAACTCTTTGAAACAAGAATTTGAAATGAAAGATCTTGGAAAGACAAAATTTTGTCTTGGATTGCAAATTGACCACTTGGAAAATGGTATATTTTTGCATCAGTCAGGTTATACATCTAAAGTGCTTAAAAGATTCTATATGGATAAATCACATCCCTTGAGCACGCCTATGGTTGTTAGATCACTTGATGTGCATAAAGATCTTTTCCGACCTCGTGAAAATGATGAAGAATTACTTGGTCCAGAAGTACCATATCTTAGTGCTATTGGAGCATTAATGTATCTTGCTAGTCATACACGTCCTGATATTTCATTTGCTGTGAATCTACTAGCAAGATATAGTTCTTCACCTACACGAAGGCATTGAAATGGTATAAAACATATTTTTCGTTACCTTCAAGGTACGATAGATATGGGTCTTTATTATTCTAAGGCAATCAAGTTTGACCTAATAGGTTATGCAGATGCTGGATATTTATCTGATCCTCATCATGGTCGTTCACAAACGGGTTATGTGTTCACATGTGGTGGTACAGCTATTTCTTGGCGTTCTATGAAACAAACTATAGCTGCTACTTCTTCAAATCAAGCTGAAATATTGGCAATTCATGAAGCAAGTGGGGAGTGTTTTTGGTTGAGATCAGTGATCCATCATATTCGAGAAACATGTGGTTTGCATTTGGATAAAAAAGTTCCTACTATTTTGTTCGAAGATAATGCTGCATGCATTGCTCAATTGAAGGATGGATACATCAAAGGTGATAGAACAAAACACATCTCACCAAAATTCTTTTTCACGCATGATCTTCAGAAGAATGGTGAAATCTGTGTACAACAAATTCGTTCGAGTGACAATTTGGCAGATTTGTTCACTAAATCACTACCGACATCAACATTTGAAAAGTTGTTATATAAGATTGGAATGCGTCGATTGAAAGATGTCAAATGATGTGCTCAAGAGGGGGAGTTATTATACATTGTACTCTTTTTCCCTTAACCAAGGTTTTTTTCCATTAGGGTTTTTCCTGGTGAGGTTTTTAACGAGGCAATGTTATATATATGGGAAATGTACTCCTTTTCCTTCACTAGGTTTTTATCCCACTGGGTTTTTCCTAGTAAGGTTTTAACGAGGCATTTATCTTAAAGATGGACATTCAAGGGGGAGTGTTATGAATAATTGTGAATGTCCACCCCATTTTCTACCCCAATTACTTCACATTATTTCATGTAACTCATGTAACACCATTTCTCCTCATAATCACCCACTACATATGTAACCTATGTAACTCTTGTAACTTACATTTGGAACATTATAACCTACAAGATAGAGGTGTGAAGTTCAAGCCTATAAATAGAGGCTTATGTGAATGAAATGGATGGTTGAAGACTTACAACATCTTGCTCTACTTTGCTCTCTTTTCTCTCCATCTTTTAGTATACTTATTTCATATTATATAATTGTATTCTACTAGTTTTATAGAAATAGTAACATAACATTATATCTCTACTTTTTAGTATTGGTATAATAATTTGTTACATAATATAATACTACAAGTTTGTAGTATTTTTATAACACCTAATACCTTTTCTTCTCTACTTCCTTATTTGATTCTTCCAAGGAGTCTTCCATCAATGCACGACCTTAATTATTTCCAAATTAGATTAAGGAAATATTTTCTTCCAAGAATTGCTCTTTCACGTTCATAAAGATTTCAAATTTCTTTTCTTCCTTTTCTACTGAACCACATAATCAATTAACCAAACCTGCAAGATATTTTCAATTAATTGTAGATTCCATCTAATTTCAACCACAAAAGAACACAAGATAAATCATATAATTTGTAACTATCAAACATCCCCACACTTGAACAATTCTTATCCCTAAACATTTAAAACAAAAACATAGCACTCAAGTTTTCACAAAAAAATTACTAGATTAAACACCAAACTAACCTAAACTAGACATGAGAAATAAAAACATGCAATGATAAACCACTAACTCAAGTAAAGAAACACTTAGTCATAAACATACAAACATCCTCACACTTAGAGCTTGTTGGTCCCTAAGCAAGGAGAAAAACACTACAAAAACATAAAACTAGTAAAAGAAAACACACTATCCAATACAAATAAACCACAACCTACACAAACCAGAATTCAACCTTCAATCCACATTCCAAATCTATTGTATCAAATCTATGCATAATCAATTTCTTCCAAGTCAAAATATAAAGAATATGAGCAACTCTCTAGGATCACTCCAAAGCACTCAAAGATGTTATAATTTAGGTTCATCCACTCAAAATAAATTGCACAAAGAAGCATTACCATGAATTTGAAAATATGTCAAAAGCTCACCACAATATCAAAACTAAACATAAATCAAAAGATCTTTATTTCGGGTTATAATAGGGTTATGGTAAACGAGGTGGGATAAAAAAATAGATAAAATAGACTAAAAATAAATAAAATCGAAGTGCAATGCAACTTAATCAAGTATTTCCCCACACTTATCTTGCATCAAGTCTCAAACGTGGATAATCAACAACTACTCAAAGTAAGTTCAGCACAACAAATATTTTTTTCTTTGTGCTTTTATCACATATTTTTTTCTTTTTCATATCTTTTTATTCTTTTGTTGCCATTCTATTCTTTTCACTTTTTCGGCCACAATCTGGGCAAATAACACAGACGAACAGAATATTGCAATTGTGTCAATTTTTTTCTTCTCTGCCCAGTGTTGTTCAGGCAAACAGTGGACGTTAACACTTTTAATTCACAAGAACATGTTGAAACCAACTTCCTCATAGAGACTTAAGCATGCAATTTCTTTGTTGAATCAAATGGGGAATAAATCACATATAAGTTACTTAGATACATGCACTTTGATGGGCCAAAAGAAAGTTAAAAAAGGTCTTGGTGAATATTTATAGTGGTTCAAATACAAAGAAAAATGTTAAGGATCAAAGAGGCTAACTAAGGGTAAATGTAAAGGTAGATAAAAAAAATTAAAGTCAAAATTGGTTAATCCTAAATGCCTTAATCATATTCATATTCAATTTCAACATTGTGTGTTTTACCATGTACAACAAAGCAAATTTTGTAATTTATCCAAGTACAATTATCACTCATCAAAGAATATTTTTAATTAAGCACCAAAAAAGTTGTCCTTGTGTGTTTAGACTCAAAACCTCACTTTAAGTTAGCATAAATAAGCTCAATTCCATGTATTTATTATACTCAAAAATATACAAAGTCATGCATATATTAAAACACAATGGATCAACCAACTTTTCATACCAATTCTAATTTACTTAAGTAATACTCAATAAATAAGAAAGTTTGGAAACACAAAAACACAAATATTTTGACACAAAAAATTGAAAATAAAATATTTTTGGATTTTTGATTTTGAATTTTTATATATTTTTTTTAAACATACTAACACTATTAAAAATAAAAACTTTACGCAAAGATTGAAAAAAAATAAAAGACTCACAACACATAAACACACATAATCATCCCCACACTTAAATTAAGTGAAAGAGGAAAACAAAATAATACAAAAGACATCAGATAAACACATAAAAAATAGAAAAGAAAATAACAACTAAAGCTAGAAGACAAGAAATTATCCTGATGTAGGAAGTCGGGATCAGTATGGACAAACGGTCCGTAAAAAACTGGAGGAATGCAATATTTGAAATCTCGACGACTGCAATTTAGAGGAATTTTAGAGGCCATGGATACCAAGAAATGCGATCAATCACCTTCTTGCTAAAATCAATAACATCTATAGAAGAGATTTAACTTGAAGGAAGAATCCCTCGGCTCACAAAAAAAAACTTAAAAGCTCCAAGTACATCAATAAAATTCAAATCAGAAGTTTGCAAGAATGAAAATTGGGTTAGCTTTAGAAATAGTATGCCAAACTAATCTCAAAGAAGCTTTAAAGTGTTAAACAAAGATCACGTGACATAGAAAATAGAAAACCATGGTTTGATTAGGGCAAAAATAAAGAATTTTTAAACAGCCCACATGAAAAAATCGTGTTAAATCAACCTATTACCCAAAATAACTATTAAAATCACTACGAGGGCAATTGTAATGGAACCCCATTCAACTGCAAGTGCACAATTAACTTGGAAAAAAAGCAAATTTATTAAAAACTATTGCAAGAAAATAAAAAGTAAAACAGTAAAGACGAAAATTAAAAAGAAAAATGAAAATATTGGGTTGCCTCCCAACAAGCACCTTGATTTGAAGTCTTTGGCTAGACCAAAATTCCACCAAATTTATGAAACTAGTGGAGGGGGCTCCAGAGGTGGTCGTGATGAAGGTATATCTTTTATATAAGTTAAAGTCACTCCTCAAGTTACTTTGTGCCTCCTTTGATGCCAAATCAATGTGAGCTCTTGATGATGAATGAGAGTTTTTTTTTTAACAAAAGAGACTTTATATCATAATGAGCAAAATACGGTGTCGGATATACCCGACCACACCGTTATAATCATATGAGCCATAAATCTGGAGTACTACTCCATTACATGAGACTTTTATGATCTAAAGGCTGGGAATTATAGGAACGCAACTTTAGTAATTACCAAAGTCTCGATGCTCTAATTCCCTCTAAGAAGTATATGCATAATACTAAAACAGGCCATCTTTCCACAAAAATCGGAGGCCATGGAGTCCATGAAAACCCTAAGGTCTTGAGATGCGTTCTACCAATGTCCAATTTGGGAGCAAGCGATAACCTTTTGCGAAACTGGTCTCACCACATTAAAGCATTTAAACGCAGTGAAGGTACTATCAAGAATTCGAGATTCAAACAAACGAGTAAAGGTTCCAACTTGATACTTTGTCAATTACCCAATTCTAGCAAATCTCCAGTGAAAACTTTAAGCAAACGAAGCATGAACATCAAGCCCCTAAATCAGATGGTATTTCCTTTGGATATTATCACGGTCAGAGCAGACATACCATTAGAAGGGATCTCTCCAAACAGAGCAGCCCCTCATCAGCAGCAAGAACTACTAAGTCTTCTACCCAAGCATAACCAGAAATTCAAACAATGGAGCACTTAACTTAGGCCAACAATTAATTGGGAATGCAGGAATAAAGCCCACACTAATGATACACTAGTGCAAGTATAGCAAAAATCAAATGTTGAATCTGGAGTTTTAAGTTTCTTAAATCAACATTTCAGAAATTCAGCTAAACCATGATCTCTTTTACCAAGCAAGCCAACAGCTAGCAGTAGCCTAACCATGTGCAACATGGAGTTCAACCAAAGACTGGATTCTTTGAGAACTACACCCAAATTAATCAATACCAGAGCAAGAATCCAGTTTATTCATCATACGTTCAACCAAAGGCTGGATGAATCCAATACCATATCTCAAAATGACAAAGTATATGAATGATTATCACCAGCAAATAGAAAAACTCTACAGCATATAGTCCAGAGAATAATTCAAGGTCTACAGCAAATCAAAATAAGTGCTTATCAATCGTTCCTCAACATACCAAGCAGGTTGTTTTTTCTCAAAGCATTCCTCCAGGAACAGGATTTAAGCAATCAGAATTTGACTCAAAAAAGAGGCTAAACTAACATAAACTCCAGCAGTCAGGGCCAAGCATAATCAGAAATTTGTCCTTACCCAAGCAATTTTTTGGCCGAAACACGATTTTTCGGTAGCTGCATCTGGGCTTGACGAGTGACCAGCTGGAATAGCTGGACAGGATCGTAAGCGCTAAAGCCTTGAGTAAAGGTGAACAGTGGCGAACGAGCTACAGATCTGAGCCAAGAAGCTGAACGACGAACTGAGCAGTTGGTCTGAGCAAAGCTGAACGAGAGATCGTCATTGCCTTTGAAGCTCGTGACTGCAAGTCCCTTTTGCCATTGAAGCTCGTGCCTGCCTTTGAATCTTTGAAGCTCTCTTTTGCCGTTGAAGCTCGTGACTGAAGATCGTGAGTGCTACTTGAAGATCGTCACTGTCTTTGAAGCTCATGACTGCTGCGAATCCTTGAAGATCGCGGCTAAATCCGAGTAAGATTGTGACTTTCTTGGAGCTTCCAGCCGCATTTTGTTGACGGATCTAGCGTCGGAGCCCTTGTGTTGGAAGCTACCGTTTGTCATTGTGAGAACGACAGCCTTAGATCGTGGCTTCAACAACTAATAGGATTATTAGATGTCGGTGAAGCCGGATCGGGCGTGGTTCTAATTGTTTCAAAGAAAGTGTCGGTAATCTCCACCTTGCTAAAGATGGTCAAGATATCACTCATGTTAATATCATTCACATTCCTTGTTAACCTACCAGGAAAAGGAGGACAAATTTTAATCTCAGAAATAGGTGTATTCAAATTAGATTTTACCTCTGATTTCTGAAATTCCGCCGTTTGGGCAAACGACGACTCCATTTCTAGACTGTTGGGTTGTTCAATTTCAATATTTACCTTTTGTTCCTCGAGCTTCTGTCCACTGCTTAACATCATCTGATTGATGTCTTCCATTGGATTAACCAACACTTGGGATGGGAATTTTTCTTAATTACTTATCAAGTTATTGATGCTTGTATTTAATTGAATAATTTGGTTGCTCAATTTATTTAAACTTGTCATTGTTGCCTCTTTTTCTTGTTGCATCACATCCAAGTGTGGGAATAATGGAACCATCTCTTGTTGCAACATATTATCTTGGGTTGGCGCATCATCTTTCTGCATAATTTTAACTGTATTAGCTAAATTTGCAACTAAATCCTCAAGAGATGTACCTAAACTTGTAGTGAGTATTGTATCATTTTGGGCAAAAGAAACCATCGGTTGTTACTGCATTTGCCATGTCCATGGTGATGGTTGTTGTACCTTATTCTTATAATTAAAGTTTGGGTGGTTCCACCACCCCGAATTATATCCATTGGAATAAGGGTTGTGATGATATTGTGGATGAGAACTCCCAATTGTATTGAATTGTGCCATTGGATACTCTTGAACAAATTGACACCTAATTGTAGGATGCCCAAGATTTCTACGTATTCCATGTGGCCTTTCTTGTTGAACAGCACCTAAACTTACGACTAATTTTTCCACTGAAGAGGTCAATAAAAATCTAATCTATTTTCCATAGAAGACATGTTTACCTCATTCACCTGTTTAGGCATACGGCGGCTGTTCCAGAATCAGAATTTATTTCTTGGTGTTTTTACTTCGATTCCTCCCTTAATCTGTGCATTTTTTGTCTAATATCTTACTCAAATAACATATTAGAGTTAGAAAATCAGAAAATATACCAAATAAAAAAATTAAAAAAATAAAAAATAAAATTGAATTAACTAAAATCAAAAGTATTTTGCCATTTCTCGACAACGGCACCAATTTTGGTAATGTCGTTTTTGCTACTAAATCTAAATATTTACTCTAAAAATAAACAATAATATAGCGAGAGTAAGGTCGATCCCACGAGGACCGAAATACTATCTCCTCTAATTAGTTCAAAGAAATTGTCACAAATAATAATTATTAATTAAGACAAATAATAAAACTAAAGAAATTTCTATGGAAAAATAACAAGAAATAAAAGTCTGACAAGCAAGTAACTCCATATTAACTAATTATTTATCGTCATAGATTCAAAGGTTAATTAATATTATGAATCAACTAGTTATAGGCTATCGAGAATCAACTCTGACGTAACCCAATTCCTCCTTAGCTATTTGGTAATTAACAAGAATCAGTTTAATTAATTACTTCCCTAACTAAAACACAACCAGTCTGGAATCAACCAACACCCAATATAATGTCTTAACAGCATTAATATCTAGAAGAACCCAATTCTAACAAATTGTAATCAGTATTAGCATGTCACAATTTATTAACCTAATATTTCCATTTACCAAGATAGTAACTTTGCCACTAATTAATTCTATCTACTAGATCCAGTGAAATAATAGGAGATTAATTGGCATTATTTAGATTAATTAAACATGACCAGTATTTAAAGAATCCAAACAATTAAGATTATGAACAGAGAACTTTCGAAACTCATAAAATATTAATTTGATTAAAATAATTTGGTCTTACGAGTAAATAATAGTTAAAACTTCATTACTAACACTGGAAAATAAACTACTCACAAAACATAATTAAAAATATAATTAAACTAAAGAAGTAAAAATAAGAAATATAATATTGTCTGCAATTAACCACCGTTCGACCGAACAACGGCTGGTCTGGAGCCAGCATAACTGCGTGAACTAAAACGATATAACTATGAATTTACTAACTACTGCTACCTACGAATTTCCTTCTATGCTTTGCCCTCCTTATATAGGAAAAGCAAACTTTATTCTCGAGTAATAAAAGTAACGACTAAAACATTCTAAAACTCTAATAAAGAAATAACTCTTTTGTTTCCAAATAATTATGCCACATACGGCCAAGAATTAAGACATACAAGTACTTTCCCAATTGTTTCCTAATTCCTCTTCTTCTCTACTTCCTTATTTGATTTGTCCAAGGAGTCTTCAATCAATGCACCGCCTTGATTATTTTCAAATTAGATTAAAGAAATCTTTTCCTTCAAGAATTGTTCTTTCACGCTCCAAAAGATTTCAAATTTCTTTTCTTCCTTTTCTACTGCTCCACATCATCAATTAACCAAATCTGCAAGATATTCCCAATTAAATGTAGATTCCATCCAATTTCAACCACAAAAGAACACAAGATAAATCATATAATTTGTGTCTATCAAACAGCTAACTAGCTGCGAATCGAGACGCACTGGTTGTACAAGCCATGTTGAAAAATAATTTTTCGATTCCAATTGGCACAACATATTAGGGTTATTTACTTAAATATTGCTAAAACAGACCAAAATTAAAGAAATAATGCTATTTTTAATATTGTTCAAAAAATAGGTAAGTCGCAATCTGAGATTGCGACCTCTAAGTTCGCAATCTGAGATTGCGACTTCAGACTAATCGTCAAACCAAACAAAACGAAGGCTCTTTATTCCGAAACCACTAAACATGTAGGTCATCGGCTAATCATCAAACCAAACAAAAGGAAGGTTTCTTATTCCGAAGGCTCTCCGATAAGGAAGGGCCGCCTCCAATTTGATCGCCGCCTCCTTATTCCGAAAGCTCTCTGACAAGGAAGGGCTAGTGACCGTAAATTTTTCTTCCGGTGCTACAAAAACGAAAAAGGAGATTAAGGGTGGTGGAAGTGGTGGAGGCACTGTGAAGAAATTGCCATTGCCATTGATTGCTTCTCGCTGACATCCTAATTTGGTCAACATAAGGTAATTTTTTCTACTCTTTCCAAAATTTTTGTGGTATTACTACGAATATACACGGAATTTGTGTATAATTTTTTTCTATCTTGTTTGATGATATTAGTTCACACAAAATTGAAACTCTCTCCTGTTTGTGTTGTAAGGGGTGCCAATTGGATCATGAGCCTTCATTATTAGATGCTGATCCCTGGAAAATTGAATGATGTCTTTTATGTGCAAGGCTTTTTATTACCTATTTGTTTAAATATTATGGTTTTAGCGGAGCACTTCGTTTTCAGCTTATTTGCTTGATAAAGAGGCTATGGTATCACATTTATTAAGTGCCCAAGTTAATTAGTTGTTGCCTCATGTTGGACTTTATCTGATCTCAATGTCGTCATTTGCTTTGTTTTCTGAAATATAAGCAAGATAGAATTTTCAGAAAGGTGTAGATAAAATGATAAATATTGGGTTGTGAAATATAATTCCAAGGAAGAAGATGCCAATGGCTTTGGAGCACGTTGGATTTTGTTGGGATTATATGGTACAAAATATGCAGTGACTTTGGTACAGGGAAAGTGTGGATTATTTCAGCAATATTCCCATTGATAAAGCTTAGAGTCTTTCTTTATCCTAATAGATTATAGACAAACCTTGCATTACTTGGGGCAATTCCAGGAGCAGCTGCATCACTTCCAAATATTAAACTAGAAGCACTCTCTAGGCTTGAAGGATTTAAACCGAAAGCCTGTAAAAAGAATACTTATTTATACAATTTGATATGGAAACATAAATTTTCGCTATCAAAGTTTGCATACCAGAAGCATCCTACTAAAGAAATTTCCTCAAGATTTGAGAAGCTACAGTTGAATCAAGTATTCTCACAATGTGGTTGGTGATAGTACTGAAACATTAATTACCTTAATGAATTTTGAGTTTCCAAGACGAATATTGGACTGAAGTTCGCGATCGGTAGTGCTTGCAGCAACTGTAAGCATCCATGGACCAACATTTGTTGCAATTTGTTTCAAAAACTATTCCCTACTGAAGCAGAAACAAGAATTCCCTTCTGAAATGCATGGAAAGTCCCTATGAAGTAGCATCCTCGAAATAGCTAGGCTGGGGTGGAACAGGTCCGAAAGAAAGTGAGAGAATATCAACTCCATCGTGAATGGCATCATCTAAGGCTGAGAGTATATCTGGAAAATTTTGGCATGAGCATTTGAAAATTTTTCAGATTTTTATAAGCTTTTTAGCTTCTTAATTATAAATTCAAAATTTCTTAAATAGCTTATGACATGCATTTTTGTTTTAAATAGTTTATGACAAGCATTTCTATTCAAAATTCAAAATTTTTCAAATTTTTTTACCACATTCTCTGAGTTGGTGTTGTATAGTTATCTGTCATGCTGAATTTTTTTGTGCAATACTAGTTTCAAAGTTAGATTACTATTATAAGTCTGTCACTCCTGAAAACTGGATTACTGCCTAATGACGTGACTGATATGAACCTTCTATTTATAAGAAAGCTGTTTACCTTCTGATCGTATATGATTTTTTCTTGTTTAATAGACCTAAACAGGCTTCTTTTTTTTTCTTGGCCAAGTAATTCACCAATGGAAAAAAAAACAAAGAAAGTACTAGAATACTGTGAGACTTAGGGTCTTAACCTCACATATTTTGATGCTTAACAAATAATTATGGTTATGCTAATGGTTCAACAAGTGTTTAAATGTAATAGATATACAAAGAAACCAAGCATGGAGCATTATTGGTTCAAGAAAGAATTGGAAGTGCAAAAGTTATGAAAATATACAAAGAAGCCAAAGCATGAAGCATTATCGAATGAAGAAAAAATTGGAAGTGCAAAAGAGATGGAAGTTTGGTAAAATAGGTTATTTCCCCAACCTTAAATCCTATATTATGTAAATAGCTCAAGAAGTTGTTTTACTCCTTTAAGGCTCAAGTAAAAATATTTTCAAAGTGTTTTTAATCTTCAAATGATGCTCAAGTAAAAATGTTTTCAAAGTGTTCTTAATCTTCAAATGATGCTCAAGTAAAAATGTTTTCAAAGTTTTTTTCATGATGAAGAAATTTGCCAGGGTTTAGTATTTCGATCATATCTCTCTCATTTTAAATCCAAATGGAATGATTCTGGTGCCATTGGAAAGCTAAGAGATAGGGCTACAACTTTCATGTTTTACGTTTTTCCAAATTCTGTCGGCAGCATATCGAACTATGGCTCAAAGAGTTTCGGACGACCTTGGCCAAGTTTCGAACGGCCGAAACTGTCGTCCGAAACTGTCCAGAGAAAATGTTCTTGCTGTCGAGTTTAGGACGACCCTTTCGGACGACCTACCCTTCCGAAAGTGTCGTCCGAAACTCATAACGGTTAGTTTTTAAATGTCAAAATTGAACGTTTTCTTGTCATTTTTTGAGTACTATAAATACAAGTCAACACATGAACGTTAAAGACAACTTTTCCCTTGATTCCTTGAGCTCCCAATCTGAAAAATACTTTCTATAACTCATATATTTCATTTTGATTTCAAAAGAAACAAAAGATCAAAAGTTTCTTGAGCCTTCTTTGAGTTCTTCATTTCATTCTTGAGCTATATAGTTTGAGTTGTAAATTTCATCATAGGAATCATATTGTGAGATTCAATTTATCATATCCACCCAAATTGTGGGTTGTAATTTCACTATTAATCTTCTATTGTGAAGAGGTTGAAATCCTAAGTTGGGAAACTTGGGTAGTGGGAAGGTTGAAATCCTAAGTTGGGTAACTTGGGTAGTGGAAGTAGAGTGCTCCAAGGAGGAGGCTTGAACCACTATAAATTGGGTGAAATTCTAAGTTGAAATACTTGGGTTGTAAAAGTGGTTGTTTTAATCTCACCACTAGAAAAGAGATCACTTCATAGTGAAGAGGTTGAAATCCTAAGTTGGGAAACTTGGGTAGTGGATGTAGAGTGCTCCTAGGGGGAGACTTGAACCACTCTAAATTGATTGTGTGAATTTCTCTTTATTGCTTTCAGTTTTTACAATTATTTCATCTTGTTCATGATTTAATTTACTGCACTTGGAATTGAAGTATATATTCATTGCGTTGTTAGAATATTACATTAACATCATTTGATATTACACTTGATGCAAGTCACACTACTCACTCATCATTATTGAATTGAATTTGAATTGATTGTTGTATAAGAAATTTTTAGAAACCTAATTCACCCCCCCCTCTTAGGTTGCCTTAGAGCTTACAATTGGTATCAAAGCTTGGTCCAATATTTAATGGAACAACTTATAGTAGTTGGAGAGATAGAATGGAAATCTATCTCAAATCCATTGATATTGAGATGTGGTACATTGTTGAGGAAGGACCTTAAATAGCTGAAATAACCATAGGAAATGAAACTAGAGAAACGAAGAGAAGTGAACTTGATGAATATGATAGGAGAAATCTTACTTTGAATGCTAAGGTCACAAATGTTTTATACAACTCCTTAGATGTTAATGAATCAAGTAGAGTTAAGGGATGCAAAAATGCACATGATATTTGGAAGAAACTTAGGGAAATACATGAGGGAGAAACCTCCAAAATTAACACATGTCTTGAATATAACCAACCTGCTCATTTTATGGCAGATTATCCAAGAAGAAAGAAGGAGCTTGAACATGACAACAATGGCAAAGGAAGAAGCATCAAAGTCACATGGAATGATAACCAATCCAAAGAAGAAATTGAAGAAGAAGAGGAAGGAGTTGCACACATGTGTTTTATGGGAATTGAAGACCATGAGATTATCCAAGAAGAAAGAAGGAGCTTGAACATGACAACAATGGCAAAGGAAGAAGCATCAAAGTCACATGGGATGATAACCAATCCAAAGAAGAAATTGAAGAAGAAGAGGAAGGAGTTGCACACATGTGTTTTATGGGAATTGAAGACCATGAGGTAAGTTATTCTTCTAGTGATGATGATGATGATGATAATTGCAATGATCAAGATGAACTTGAATTGTATATTGCTAGATTAGTAGATGAGTTAAAGAAAACCAAAACACAAAATATGAAGCTTAAGGCAAAAGTAGAAGAAATCACTTCATGTAATCAAGAGTTGACCACTAAATATGATAATGTGGTAAAAGAGAATTGTACATTAAAAACATAAAATGAAAAGCTTACAATAGATAGCAACAAAGCTAGGGAAGAGATTAAAAAATATGATGAAGTTAAGAAAGAACACATAGGGTTAAAGAAGAGAATTGAAGACCTTAGTGATTATCTAGCAAAATTCACTCAAGGAAAGAATAACTTAGAAATACTTTTAGGTAATCAAAAAATGGAAAATAGTAAATATGGATTAGGATATTCACATGAGATAGGTCAAAGTTCCATATCTAAACCGGTAAAAATTACTCATACTTCATATAATAAAAAAGGATTAGAGAAGCCAAATGGTAGAACTAATCAACCTCATGTATGTAAAATGCCCAACCATAATCATGGACATAAAATGCATAACTCACACAATCATAATCATGGAAAAAGAATGCATAATACACATAATCATAATTATGGATATAACAAATATAACTTTGAACCTAGGATTAATAATGCTAGAACCTATCCTTATTATAGGACTTCACATTCTTTTAAATATCATGTAATATGTGATTACTGCAGCAAAAAGGGACATACCTCAAGAAAATGTTTTGCAAGAATGCAAGTTGAAAATGGATAAAAAACATAGATAAGTAAAGATATCATTGCTATGAAAACTTAAGTGCTTAAAGTCACATGTTGATTCTTGAATGTAAATTTGTTTAGAAAATACAATTTTGGATACAAAAATTTGTTTCTTGATAGTGGATGCTCAAGACTCATGATAGGAAATTCCTTATTGTTTAATATTTTTGAAAATGATGAAAAAGGGAAAAATAATTGGATTTGTCAATGTAGCCAATAATTATAGCAATGTAATTGAGAATGTGCATTTGATTGATGACTTGAAATTCAACTTGATTAGCATAAGTCAAATATGTGATAAAGAACTTGATTTATTGTTTAAATGTGAAAATTGTGTAGTTGTTGATCCAATATATGATAAAATCATTATTACCACTTCTAGGCATAACAATGTGTATAATTTCATCTATGTGATATTATGGAACAAGACATGAAATGTCTTACTATGGTACATGACACAACTTGGTTGTGACATAGGAGGCTAATTCATATAGGAATAGATCACATAAACGATCTAGAAACTAAAGAACTAATTAAGACATATGGATTTGTTTGGACCATCACAAACTACAAGTTTAGGTGGCAAATGATATGCATTTATAATAGTAGATGATTATTCTAAGTTCATTTGGGTAATATTTGTGGCACATTAAAAGTGATACCTTTAAAGAATATGTAAGATCATTTAAAAAAGTTCAAAATGAGTTAAGTTAAATGTGACCAAATAAGAAAACTCCAAATGTAAAATATTTTAAAGTCCTTGGTTGTAAATGCTTCATTTTAAATGTAAAAGACTATGATGAAACCTTTGCTCCCGTAGCAAGGCTTGAATCTATCCGCATGTTACTTGTGTATGCTTATTTCAAAGGATTTAAACTTTTTCAAATGGATGTTAAAAGTGCCTTCTTAAATGGGTTTATTCAATAAGAAGTATATGTAGAACAACCCTATGGATTTGAAAGTAATAAATTTCCTAATCATGTATATAAACTAGCCAAAGCCTTATATGGACTAAAACAAGCTCCTAGAGCTTGGTATGAAAGACTTAGTGGATTTCTAATAGAAAATAACTTTCACAAATGCATGATTAATACTATATTGTTTACTAAGCATTATGACAATGAATTGCTAATTGTACAAATATATGTTGATACTTCCAATGAAATTATTTGTGATGTTGTATCTATGCATGCTAGTTAATTATTATTGGGTAAACCATGGCAATTTGATAGGAGAGTTTAGCATGATGGTTTTAGCAACAAATATTCTCTTGTGCAAAATAACAAATCTATTATCCTTGTTCACATGACCTCAAAATAAGTATATGATGTACAAGGCAAAGAAAATATTGTGGCATATGCACTCTCAAGGAAAAATTTGGTTGTCTATTGCTTGAGGAATTGCCAAAGAAATTTGGAGGTTCATTGCTTAAAACGTTGTCACATGATGATTATCCTTCAAGAGGTATAAAACTCAAATTGCTAACTGAACTTTGTTTTACTCCAAAAGGTATGGGCAGTTTACTCTATGATGTGAATTGAATTGATAAGAAGTTTTATTTTAGTGCATGTGTTAGATCTTTTGATATGTTTCAAGATGTAGCTTGGTGCTTGGGAAATATGTTGAATTTACAATCTATTTTTGTATTGAAACATGCATTGTATGATATCTTCAAGATGGTGCCTTTACAATCAAAACTTCATATCTTAAGAGCATTATATTGTTTCACATTTGCATTTTGGTTTTGTGGCTTTGGAAGAATGTCAATTCCTTGTTAATTTCTTTATTTTTAGAAAGCATCATTTGAATGCTAATTTTATGGAAAATATATCGTTCATTCTCATGAAGCAATTCAAGCGTGGAAAGATTGTGCTCAACTTTCTTATGATGACTACTTTGAGCATATTGAGTGTTTATCTAGAGATACTAGAGTTTGAGTGCCTATATGTGAGTCACTTGCAAAATATACACATGAGGGTAAATTGGTAGGGCAGTTTGGAATGCTTAAAATTCTAAGTGTCTTACATGAAATTGATTTCAGTTTTGAATACTTGTGGTTTGTTGAATGTGTCAAACATTTGATGATGTTCTTGCATAGAGAGTGTGTTATTTTCTCTCAAGGAAAGTATGGACAAAACAAATTTCATGAAGTCGATTCATTTGTGCAAAGAAAATGTTTTCCAACTTTGTTCATTCCTTTTTACAATTCATGTTTGAATACAAATCAACTTGGATTTTAATGGTATGATAATGGTGAGTTTTGTGAAGAAATTTGTTTGGTATTATGTTGAAATTTGTGCTAACATCAAGAAAATGAATGAGAATCAAGCATGGCAATCAAACATTAGAAGTCATGGTGGACTTGAAGTTGTTTTTGAAACTGAAATTGCCATTAATTTTGCAAGAACATAGATTTATCCCATTATCCATTGTGTTTAATCACTGGTGGATTTTGCTATTTCCTTTGGTGGAATTGTGAATGACAAATGATAATATTCTAGAATTAAATCTTGTGCTAAACATTCACACTTGATACCTCAAAGAAACGGTAGAACATGGTTTATGGTACCCTAGAATTTGCATTAGTTTCTTGTGTTTCCTTATTGAAATTTTGATGTTCTATATCTTGTTCCTTCATTTGTTTAACCATTCTTGGATTCAGCTATTTCCTTGGGTGAAGATTAAATTGTGCATTAATCTCTATGGTGATTATGATATATTGTGCATAAGGTACATTGTGCAAAATGGTGAAATATTTTATTTGCAAACTTTGCAATATGGTATATTGTGCATTTTTTAGTAGATTTCTTTTTCAATTGGCATTATGATGGCCTTGTGCATTTAAATAAACATATTGTAGAGTACAATCATGTGATTACTAAGATAGCTTGATAAGTTTCTTATGTTTTTCTTATGATTCATTATTGATGACAATGATGTTATTAATTTGGTATCATTCTTGGTTCATTTTGGTATCCATGTTGTTTAAACATTTATGGTCTTTGCTATCTTCCTTGGTGAAAATTTAAGTGTGCATTAGTCTCTATGACTCTTGTGAATGTCATATGATTATATACTTATATGTTGTGCATTGGATATTTTATATGTTGTGCATTAGATTTTTGTCAAAATTTTGGGTTGATGGCATGTGGAATTAGTCTATAAACAAAGGAAACTCTGCAGAAAATTTTTATAGAATTTACTGTGCTTAAACATTTTTTATGCCTAGCCACCCATTAGGTTGCAAGGAGTGGAAAGGTAGTCCTAAGATATGGTGTTGTTTCCTTAAAAATGTTGTTCATCAAGCAAAGGAAACAAGGTAAATTAAATGATGTAATGTGTTTCTTATATGTGTTCATAATAGCTCTTTCACTTCATTTGTTTTATTGTTCTTATTTTGATGGATTCCAAGAGAGGAGAGATATTCTAAATGGGAGAAAAATAAACATAGGTATAAGTTATAAAAATGAAAATGAAAGGGAGAGAAAGTTGTGTTGTTTGAGAAAAAGAAACACAAAAGAATGAAAGGGGGAGATAGGTGTTTTATGGTATCATGTTGTTCTTAGTTTACTTATTTTGTTGATGAAAAAAGAGGGAGAAAGATATTAACAAAGTATGTAATCAAGTGATGAGAACTATAAGTCATAGATGTATATTTAAGGGGGAGAAAGATATTGAAATGCTATTTTAATTTTCCTAGTTTGATGATGCCAAAAGGGGGAGAAATCTATTAAAGAATGTAATTAAGTGATGAAGATTATAATATGTACATGTAAGGAAGAGAAAAATAAAATGACAAAGGAAGCACACACATAGGGGGAGCACATATCAAAATGTTCATGCATTGAAGGCATAATTCAACTTATTGCACATGTTATTTACTCCATCACATAATTGGTTTGTCATCATCAAAAAGGGGGAGATTGTGAGACCTAGGGTCTTAACCTCACTTATTTTAATGCTTAACAAACAATTATGTTTATGCTAATGGTTCAACAAGTGTTTAAATGTAATAGATATACAAATAAACCAAGCATGGAGCATTATTAGTTCAAGAAAGAATTGGAAGTGCAAAAGCTATGAAAATATACAAAGAAGCCAAAGCATGAAGCATTATCGAATGAAGAAAGAATTGGAAATGCAAAAGAGATGGAAGTTTGGTAAAATAGGTTATTTCCCCAACCTTAAATCCTATATTATGTAAATAGCTCAAGAAGTTGTTTTACTCCTTTAAGGCTCAAGTAAAAATGTTTTCAAAGTGTTTTTAATCTTCAAATGATGCTCAAGTAAAAATGTTTTCAAAGTGTTCTTAATCTTCAAATGATGCTCAAGTAAAAATGTTTTCAAAGTTTTTTTCATGATGAAGAAATTTTCCAGGGTTTAGTATTTCGATAATATCTCTCTCATTTTAAATCCAAATGGAATGATTCTGGTGCCATTGGAAAGATAAGAGATAGGGCTACAACTTGCATGTTTTACGTTTTTCCAAATTCTGTCGGCAGCATATCGAAAAATGGCTCAAAGTGTTTCGGACGACCTTGGCCAAGTTTCGGACGGCCGAAACTGTCGTCCGAAACTGTCCAGAGAAAATGTTCTTGCTGTCGAGTTTAGGACGACCCTTTCGGACGACCTACCCTTCCGAAAGTGTCGTCCGAAACTCATAACGGCTAGTTTTTAAATGTCAAAATTGAACGTTTTCTTGTCATTTTTTGAGTATTATAAATACAAGACAACACATGAACGTTAAAGACAACTTTTCCATTGATTCCTTGAGCTCCCAATCTGAAAAATACTTTCTACAACTCATATATTTCATTTTGATATCAAAAGAAACAAAAGATCAAAAGTTTCTTGAGCCTTCTTTGAGTTCTTCATTTCATTCTTGAGCTATATAGTTTGAGTTGTAAATTTCATCATAGGAATCATATTGTGAGCTTCAATTTATCATATCCACCCAAATTGTGGGTTGTAATTTCACTATTAATCTTCTATTGTGAAGAGGTTGAAATCCTAAGTTGGGAAACTTGGGTAGTGGGAAGGTTGAAATCCTAAGTTGGGTAAGTTGGGTAGTGGAAGTAGAGTGCTCCAAGGAGGAGGCTTGAACCACTATAAATTGGGTGAAATCCTAAGTTGAAATACTTGGGTTGTAAAAGTGGTTGTTTTGATTTCACCACTAGAAAAGAGATCACTTCATAGTGAAGAGGTTGAAATCCTAAGTTGGGAAACTTGGGTAGTGGATGTAGAGTGCTCCTAGGGGGAGACTTGAACCACTCTAAATTGATTGTGTCAATTGCTCTTTATTGCTTTTAGTTTTTACAATTATTTCATCTTGTTCATGATTTAATTTACTGCACTTGGAATTGAAGTATATATTCATTGTGTTGTTAGAATATTACATTAACATCATTTGATATTACACTTGATGCAAGTCACACTTCTCACTCATCATTGTTGAATTGAATTTGAATTGATTGTTGTATAAGAAATTTTTAGAAACCTAATTCCCCCCCCCCCCCTCTTAGGTTGCCTTAGAGCTTACAAATACCAAAGACAAAGAAATGGCACATGCGATTTAGGACTGTACTATATCTTCTCATAGAATCAATACAAGAATTATGTAAATATGTTTTGTCCTTTTATCTTAGTTTAAAGGTTAAGTCCTAATAATCTTATTACGAGGATTCATTTGTGTAATGTTTTGTCCTTTTTATATTATCATTACAAGGATTAGTTTAATTAAATTCTCGCAATTGGATGTTGTTGGAATTTTCAGAAATTAATTAAGCACAATTAAATTTCTTCTTCAAAAATGTCCTTATAAGAATTAAGTTACAGAATAACAAGATTAATGTTTCTTGTTCAATATTAGGAATTTGGCACGAGCATTTGAAATTTTTTTAGATTTTTATAAGCTTTTTAGCTTCTTAATTAGAAATTCAAAATTTCTTAAATAGTTTATGACATGCATTTCTGTTTTTCTGGGATTCTACAAAAGGATTAATGTCAACATGAGACTAAGACAACAACATAGCCACAGTTATAACAAATAATAATAACAGTAAAACATGAAGACACTGTGCAAAGGCTTCCATTCCTTAATCTGCTGAATCTTAATCATAGTTATACATGAAGACTCAATTACAGGGTAGAGAAATATGGTGCGCATGTGTGCCATTGATAAATTTTGACATTGTTGAAATTTATTATCCTAATAGGGTGATACGACAGTTTGGATACCAACAACCGATTCCGAGCGATGCTGACACGAGCATCAAACTTCATCATATTGATCGACGAGGTAGAATAGGTTGTGATTGGGCAGTTCAACATCAACAACATATTGACAAGTGCGTGATGCGACATGACCATATTGTTTAAGGCAATTCTCTAGCTGGACAACTACCTTTTTGGTCTGAATATATGATTTGGTATCGTGATATCACTCATCTTTTACTAGGAAATCCATCACATCAGCCAGAATATGGATTTCGTACGTCTGCACCCACGGTGGAGTTTTGGGTATGTTTGAAAACAAATATTTTCTCATGAATACTATGTTGTAGTTTTTCACTATGCTATCAAATTCATATGCATATTTGTTAATTCTGATATGTGGATTCATGTTTTGTTTGACTTAGATGTAGATTCATGTTTTGTTTGTCTTATGTTGTTGCAGGGTGAGTTACTTTTCTTTCTTTGCCCTCATTTTATTTTCTTTGTTCATTTTCTTTTCTTTTAATTTTTTACATGCATACTTGACGATTTTCTAGTGTGAATGTTGACTATTAATGACACAAAATTATTTTGACTACTAAATTTTTAATTTTATTTTATTTACATTATTTAGGGGCAGTGTATGGCACATATCTATCATCTATCGGCTGACGCATTACAAAGTGCTCATACTGATAATCCACTAGCCTCTGTTCTTGGGTCTATACGTAGTATATCCACTCAAGCATTAACTTTAGTTGGAGAGGATCGTCGGATGATAGTTCACATATCTCAAACGGTGGATACACAGGAAGAGATGGAAGACGTGTCACGTCAACAACCTTTACAAATTATGCCTAGTCAACCATCTATATCTGGACATGAACGGAGTGATAATGTGGAAAATATTATCATTGAGTCTTCATTTCCACATCAAATGGAAGATTTTGTGGAACAAATATCAATTCAAGTAGATCACAATATTTCACCTACAGTACCGGGTGGGACTATTGTATGCAAACATCGTAGTAGATTACCCACCCAGTGTCATAATAGGGAATTCCCACCACTTAGGCAACAACCACGTAGAAATAAAATACATCCTCCATGTGGTACTTAATTTTGTTGATGAATTACTATTTCACAATTTAGATACTTTGCTTTGTATTAATTATTAAGTTTTGCATATAATAGTGTGTTTTTTATCCAATTGCGAAAAATTTTATTACAAATAATTTTCATTGTTGATTCCTTTGCTTCAATTCATGTAAGTATTCAAGTTGATGAGGTTGAATTTTAAGAATTGACAATTTCATGTTTTCGGATCTTGTATAAATTTGTAGTATTGAATTTTTTCAAACTTGCACAAAATATGCACTTAATTTTTTTTATTTTTTGTTTAAAAACATTATGTATGTATTGTGTATCAATTAAGAAAATGTAGGAATCTTATCAAATTATAAAATTTATATATTTTTGAAGTAAAGAAAAAATGTTTCATGCCAACAATGAAAATTAAGTCATTATGTATTTATTGTATATCAATTAAGAAAAGATATGAATCTTATCAAATTATAAAATTTATATATATTTGAAGTACAAAAAAAAATGTTTCATGCCAACAATGAAAATTAAGCCGTTGTGAATATACTGTGTATCAATTAAGAAAATATATGAATTTTATCAAATCATAAAATTTATATATTTTGAAGTAAAAAATAATATTTCATGCTAACAGTGAAAATTAAATCGTTTACAGTGTTTGAATTGAAATTTTTTTAAAGAAACTAGGCAACATTTTAAATATAAAATTTATATTTTATTTAAATTTAAAAAATAATCAAATAAGAAGAAGTCGCAATCTGAGATTGCGACCTCTAAGTTCGCAATCTGAGATTGCGACTTACCTATTATTGGAACAATATTAAAAATAGCATTATTTCTTTAATTTTGGTCTGTTTTAGCAATATTTAAGTAAATAACCCCTTGTTACATGTGACATTGGTTAATTGTAAGCGTGTTCCTATGAATCTTAGAAAAGATGCATTCATCAAAACAATGTTGTAACAAGATGTCTTCATCTATAGTGGATGTGCTTGCTAAAGGACTTTCCCCTCTCTTACTAGAGCTTTTTCATTTACTTAGATTCATACATTTAAAACTGATTGTTTGATTATTCAAAATTCAGACAATTAATTATTTCAAATTTCATACTTCAAATTTCAGTTTTATCAAACAAGCCCTTAGTCTTAATACAAAACTACTGAAGGCATGCCGAGGCATTAAAATGAGGATTTGGGCGGATTTAGATTTCAAATTATGAATACAAATTCTTCGAATGTTGAAATTTTTATAAGAATTTAAAGGATTTTAATCTTCTTCTTCTTCTTTTATTTATTTATTTATTTTCTAGCTATATTCTCCACTTTTCTGTTCTAAACTTCCAAAGAATTAGCTATTGATTGTATAATTTGGAGTATTAATTGTTGGATATTCAAAACAAATATTAAAAAGAAAATAGTCCGGATTTGAAATTTTTTTGAAATCCTTGATTTCCTAGCAATAATTCTCTCTCTCAAGAATTAAAGTTTATTTAATTGAAATAAAAACTCCCAAATCTAGATCACGCTATCCAAACACAGCCGACATGTATGTGCTTTAATTCTTCAATTGTGATATTTTCATGAACTCGTGAACAATCACAAAAAAGCAACTTTGGAATGTCCTCAATTGAGGGTCATAACTCATAAATGTACTTAATACCAGTGTTTTAAAACTCGGACCGGAGTGCTAACCGATAGAGCTACTGGGTTAAGGTTCAATTGGTCGGACCGGTCGAACCGGTGTCAAGAACCGGATGACGTCATAAATATATTTAATATAAATATATTAATTAAATATTAACATATCTCACATTTTATTTCAAAATAAAATGACCAAATTATAAAAAAAAATAATATTCAATTAAGTTCTTAATTTTCATTAATAAAAAATTCATAGATCGTATTGTTTAATAATGCTAATAATTATTTTGTTTATAATTTAATAAAATTTTATTAAAATACGCAAAATATATTAAAGTATTAATTAATTAATATCAAATCGATCATATAAAAATAAGTTAGAAAGTGTAGTTCTCAATACATAATTTATTTATTTCAAAACTTAAACTTGTGAATTAAAAAAATTACTGACATGTCATACTTTGAATTTAATTTTGTGTGCTATAAAATAATAATTAAATAAAAAACAATAAATATGATATGATAAAATTTAAAATTAATATTTATTTAAATTGTATGAATGTGATTGATTGAAAATATTAATGAAAACATAATTTTCATATTTATTCAAAATCTTGTAATATGGTGAATTAGAATTATTTATGACAATTAGAATTTATTAAAAATCTTAAAATATGATAAATTGAAAGCATTTATGATAATTGAAAGATATTAAAAATCTTGAATATGGTAAATTAAAGTATTTATGACGATTGAATGTATTCAAATTTTAAAATATGGTAAATTGGAATCATTAATGATAATTAAAAATTTTGAATATAGTAAATTAAAGTATTTATGACAATTGAATGTATTCAAATTTTAATATATTAAAATGTGGTAAATTTGAATCATTAATGACAATTGGGATGTATTGATAGAAAAACATTTACTACTATTAATTAGCTTTAAGTGTAAGTGTAAGTGTAAATGGAAAGAAAGAAAGAAAGAAAGAAGGAAAGAAAGAAAGAAATAAATAAACAAGGAAGAAAGAAAGGAATCAGGAAAGGAAAGAAGGAAAGAAAGAAGGAAAGAAGGAAAGAAAGAAAGAAAGAAACAAGGAAGAAAGAAAGGAATCAGGAAAGGAAGGAAAAAAAAAGCAAAAAAAAAAAGAAGAAAACCGAAAACCGGGTTTTAACCGGTTTTCGATTTTTCCGATTGAACCCGGTTTTTGACCGGGTTTGACCGATTTTTTGACAAGCGGTTTTTGAGCAAAACCCGGACCGGACAAGACACTTGGCCGGTTCCCGGTCTAACCGGCCGGTCCGGTCCGGGTTTAATAGCACTGCTTAATACCAAAGCATAAATAATTATTAGATGAGAGATGGGATCCTTATTCTGTCAAATGTTCAAAATCACGTTGTCTTACTAAAACTAAAATTAAAACAGGAAAATTTTAAATAGAGGATCCGATCACTTTCAGTGATCTTTCAAATTAAAGATAAAAATCATTTTTTTTATTTAGGGCCTGTTTGTCAAAAATAAAATCTGAAAACTGAAGTATTAAATCTAAAATTTGAAACAATTAAGTGTCTAAATTTTAAGTAATCAAACAATCAGTTTTAAATGTCTAAATCTTAATATTAAAATAATTAAACTTGTTTCATAAACATATTGATATGATAATGATTCAAATAGTACAATTTGATATTTTAGTTATTTATTTTCTCAATAAATGTGCAATATATTACTTTTTAAACAACTAATCAAAATTATTATAAAAAAATAAAATTTCGTAACAAAATAAAATTACAAAATTTAATAATTTTGAAAATAAAAATATTATAATAAAAATACATATATTTGTAATCTCTCCATATTTATGGCGTTCTACTATATTAATATGTTATATTTAAAAATTTTCAAAAATATAATTCTTAATTTATCAAAATTTTATTTTAAAAAAAAGAGAAGGTAGAAAAAAGTAATCACATTCTAAAACATAAAAAAAACTGTATGGAATCAAATATATTGAATAAAAATATTAAAATATAGATGGAATATATATTAAATAAAAATATTAGAATATAGAAATAAAAAAAAAGTATATCGAATAAAAATTTAAGATTTTAAAAGGAATAAGGAAAATAAGATATCAGAAAGAATAGATTAAATAGATACTATGAATAATTATGTTATATTATAGAGATATTGTGAATAATTATAGTATGTTGAATTTTATTTTAAAACTTGGGGTGTGACAAAAAATTTTATTCTTAATATTAAAAATCAAACGAAAGTTATCTCAAGTTGAGGACTTTTTGGACTACATAGATTTTTTTGAACTTAGTAAAACTGAAACTTATAATTTTGGATGACAGATATAGAACAAGAAATAAACTTTTCCTCCTTATAATGCTTCATTTGGATACAAAATTTTTAATTTTATTAATATTAACCCCTCCTTATAATGCTTCATTTGGATATAAAATTTATAATTTTTATTAATATTAACCAATCAAGTTAGCTTTGCAACATACTTAATTGATATCAAGCAAATAACATTATAATATTTAATTAATTTAATAGTCCAACTACAATAATAGATCTTAAAATTAACATTAAGTTACTATTACATTTATAATGTATAATAACATTAAGTTACTCAATAATTTAGTTTCATAACTTTCATTTGTATTTATACTACTCCTTCCAAGAACAAATCTAAGTTAGAATAAATTACTTCAATAGTGCTACAACTTAATATAAGTATCATTTTTATTCCTAATCTTGAAAAAAAAAATTATTTTACTGCCTTCATTTGAAATTTGTAATATAAATGATGTAAAAAATTTATTTTTCATTAATCTAACAAGTAATTCTACAGAGTGTAGTTTTAAATGACAAATGATGCTATTTATAAATTAGATGAAAAGTAAATTGAGAATTATTTATATGATAAAATCTAAATTGATAGATCAAAATGAAACTTTTTCAATAGTGGGAATAAAAATTATACTTACCTCCAACTACACTATTTGGGCCATTTAGTACTCAATTAATATATACAAATAAATTAACAACCCATGAAACACAACCCCTAAAATATAAAAAACCACGAAAAATTTGACATGGTTCGATCAACACGAACTCAAAATAAAAAATCACTCAACACTAGAGGTGTACAAAAATAGATATGAGCTACAAATTCAAAACAAGAAATCAAACTACGATAGTCAAAATAGGACCAAAATGAGATGAAATACCCTAAACATCAAAACTTTCATAATGGCCAGTCACATCTATTCAATCCAAGTATCCAACCCTAAAATCCAGGAGAGTCAAAACACGCAAAATTTCACAAAGACCAAATTGCTCTCCAGATTGGTGGTTCTTAAAACAAAGGATCAGAATGTTTCTAAAGCCCAATCCCCTTATCAGACTCAACTCTCAATTTGGTTAACCTCAGCCTCTAAGCCTAAAAACTTCTGTTTTGAGGGCCTTTAACATGAACTTTTAGTTATTGAGGATATATAGATATGTTGCTCGACTTGCTCCAAAGAATTATTTTATAAGTTGAAATCCAGAATTTAATGGTTAAAGGAATGGAGAAGAAAACTTCCTCCATAAAACAATCAAAAACACTGCAAACCAAAAATCCAAAAATCATTCGTATTTTAAATCTTATGGGATGTTTTGCACGACCTGTATCTTCTATCTAATATTTTGTCTGTCTTATTCTGTACTAATTAAAACTACGTCGTAGGGTTCACTAATTTCTTGGTTATGGTTAATAACTGTAAAGTAATTTTAGTGATATTTATGCATTTAGTCCTTAGTTTTAATGAAACTACGTCGTTTTGAACGTTAGACAGAATAAGACATAATAAATATTGGACAGAGGATCTGGTATCGTTTTGCACCTCTTCAACTTGATAGAGGGAGCGTATCCCTAACACGATCCCTCTATCAGTAATTAGCTATGAATCCACTGATTAATTACTGATTATTAACCAATCAATACTTCTTCAAATCGATACTTTTTGTTTCTAAATTGAGTCAAAGAAACTCTTTTTAGGAGGCGTAATTTGTTAGGGAATGAGAATCATAACTTTTTTTTTGAGCAACTATAATTTGTTAAAGAAATACAACTTTTGGGCCAAATGTATTGATACAAGCGAGTTACATCATCCGTGCTACATTTGAGTTTCTTACCAGTATATTAATCAATTCATAGAGAAAATACAATTTCATTTGATATTTCATTTTGAGTTTAATTGTGATCATAATTAATTTGATCAAGTATTTATTGAGTTGTTTATAAATTTCTTTTCTGATCAAGTGTTACAAGGCAAAAAAAATAAAAATAGAGAAACAAGTTGATTGGGCTTGTTTGTTTTCATGAAATCTGTCGTAGATAAAAAGCCCATTTCTCACTGCAAGTCTGCAACCTCTTTAATCGGCTAACGGTTGATTTCTGAAAGTTGTAGCCCACTAATTATTTGTTTTCTTTCTTCTTGTTTAGTTATGATCATTATTATCTATATACATAAACCAATGAAGTTAACAAATATTTACACACAAAAAGAGAAAAAAAAAATGAAAACATTCAGCCAAGTTTTAATGCTTTCTCTCTCTCTCTCTGTTTTTTTTTGGAACAAAAATTTAATTGATATTTGATAGCACACACTATTTGATTACACTTTTTTAAGGCTTTTTTATTTAAAACAAAAGTAATAAAAAGAAGTACGAGTTTTTTGACGTAATTAACTTCGTAATTTCACTCGCATCAACTTGTATAATCACTCAATAAATTGATATTATTATGAATAGATGCGCTAACGAGTAATGATAAAATTGCACGTGAGTGGAGTTAAAAAATCGCGTGAAAAAAACTCATTCTTCCTATCATTATTCTTAAAACAAACGCCATAATATTTTAACTTCGTATATAGTTCGTTAATTAATATTTATTTTAACTTTGAAAGTGAAAAAATATATATGTGTCTATGTGTAGATAAAAATGTCATAAAATATTGCCATGAAATCAAGGTACTAGCATGATCATGAATGACATTTAGATACCATTTTCTACAAATAGGGTAAATGAAGACTCAAATAATATAGCAAAAATCATTCATATATCGATTCAAAAGAAGAAAAAAAATCATTGACAGAAAGGTATTCATCTAATTAAACTGATTAAAATGCACCATTAATTTGATTAATTATTCAAGTTTAAAACAATCATAATGTGGATGAAAGTAAAATTTCTATATCAAATTAATGGTAGAATTAGAGTAATGATATAGTCAAGTCAAGAGCATAAACTTGGTGGTCTGATTATGATTATATCACTTTTTTACAATTTTAATAGTTAAATAAATGTAATTGGATTTATGAATGGATTATGCACCAAGTGGACCAGTGCTAATTTAATTGTTAATTCTCACCTAATATTGCAGAAATTTATTCATGTTTTTTTTTTCTTTTCAAAAAATTGAAAAAATAAAATTATTTCTTTGTCTTATGTTGTAAATATTGTACAAATCATGAATTCCTTACCACATAATAGTTTGATATATTTATATAAAAACTTATGAACTTTCATGATCATTAATATATGTTTTTGTCAATTAATTATTACTTGATATTTACCAATCAATTCAATATTTGTACTTATCAATATGATATTAATTGGCCCTGTATTATGATTACACATTTCAATTTATTTAGTGGAGTAAGAAGTTTTGCTCGTGTATTCTTCTCCAATGGACATGCGTTTACAGCTAAGCCATAAGTTTCAAATATCATGCAATTATATTTTGAGGCCCAACAAATTGATATAAGAAAAACATTTGAAGATGTATTGTGCATTTTCCATGAAATGTTCATCTTGGATATTTCCACAATATATATCATTACCAAATGAGTTTTATAAATAAGATGTTCTGAAGTTAAAATATATATATATTTTTAATAAAATACCATCAACATGGTGAGAGGTTTTGGTATGAAATCTTAGCCATTTATTACTAATTAAATTAGAATCAAGTATTAATTTTCTCGAGACTTACCAAGTAAAATACTAAATTAAAAATCTCGGAAGAAGATTAGTAATTCAATCTTTGTAAATTTTAAACCGATAAATGGTTTTGAGGTTTATTGTGTGTTGACGAAAGACAATGAAGAAATATGATTTATAATCATTCTTATATATAGGGATAAAGGGTTAGCACAAAAACTGATGTGAAATCAATTTATATATAAAACGTTATTCATATATGAAATAGACAATCAATGATCGTTGAAATCATAATTCTAATTTCTTATTGCTTTTGTTATTTTGTGCGTTGAAATCGCGATTAATCTCTATTCCACAGGAACCAACCGAAGGTCTAATTATTGTCGTTTTAAAGAATCCCAAAGTCCATCTTTATTATTATGGTAATTCTTTTCACTTTTTTCCTCTTATATATCCTTAATACCACAATATTGAATTTAAAATAAAAAAATATTGTTGATGTTCATTTAACCCAAAAAGTAAAGGTCATTGTCACACATAATTAGTAGACCAAGTTATCAATTATACACGATTGAGACAAAACTCAACAGCCATCTTCAAAGTTATAATCATAGCAATAATAAATGGGGCACGCATATTTTTGTGTTTATTTTCATTAAATAATTTATTATTCTTTCTTTATGATCTTATAATGAATTGTTTACTTTTTCCAAACCTCACTTTCCTTTTTATAAGTCTGCCACTTTATAGCAATATTAGAACAAAACAAGGTCCACAGGACCACAATATCATCAATGGGTGAAGAGCTGAGCCACCATTTCCCTTTTGAAAGTATTGAAATGTTGATCATATGGGACATTTCATTTAATTAAAACACTCTTTTTGTAGTATTGAAAAGTTCTTGTTAACCACAATCTACAATTGGAAAAAATTGAAATGCACTTCAAAGGGCTGTTTTGTGGTCCAAATCAGTTCTTGAGTTGATCTTCCATGTGAATTTCCTGTGTTTTCTAATGAGTTCTTGGAAAAGGAGTGCGTAACAAAGCTAAATAAATATACATCAAGAATGATTCTCAGCCTTTATATTTTGGGCTGCAAATAGATGTTAATGATCATTTGGTCTTTTGCTACATCTCTCAGCAAATGGAATATTACAAAAATCATTTTTTACATTTGTTAGAAAAACTTTTTTCATTATTCACATTTAAAATGATGTAATTTTATTATTTATATTAAAAAAAATTGTGCCAATTTTATCTTTTCATCAAATTTCGTTTAATTTTTTAACAAAAAGTATACACATGTATATTGTCCAGTGATGGCAAGCATATATTTTTTGTTAAAAAAGTAGATGTAGTTAAATAAAAGAACAAATTTAGTACGAACTTTTAGTATGAGTAATGAAATTATATCATTTTAAATGTGACTAATGGAAAAAAATTTCAATGAAATATGAATAATGTTTTTTGCAATTTTCCCTTCAGCATATATGAAGTCTTGGATAATTATTATTGTTAAAGCATATGGATAATCAAGTAGGTTAATTAGATATTAATTATCCTGCCACCAATTTGAATTCTTGATTCAAATAAAATAAATAAAATAATTAGTGTCACATCCTTCAACCCCAATGAGCTCACTAGTGTGTTCCAACTCATAATCAAGCATAAATTAATCTCGAACTGTCAATGAATACTTGAGTTCATATTGAATTATGGATCATGGGAAACAATCTTAGCCAGCATTATCGATCCAAGCCACACACTCAAGTATATTATAACTTAATTTCAAGTTCATCCCTTTCTTGTCATAATGAATTTCATTCATATGAATAAAACTACTGGTTCAATTAATTTTATTATTCCATAATAAGATAAAATTCAGTTTTGCAGAAGAATTCCAAGAGGGAATCTCAATTTCTAGTGATTTCCTCTGTTAATGCACACGTGGAGTTGGCATTTATTTTAATTGGCATTGATTTTTTGGCAAGATAAGGAAAGATCTTATTGGAAGCATAAATCAAATTAAATCAATCTAAGCAAGGAAGATTGATTTGGAAATTAATGCTATCTTGGTATTTTTGGGCTTATCTTGGTATTCTTTGAAGCTATCATTACATATCTATCTTTGGAAAAGATAAGCATTGAAGGCACATGGTTTTCCATCTTTCCATTTGAATTATTTGAAAATAATCTTGGAGATAAACATGGGAAGATTTGGAGATAAACATGGGAAGGAATTGGCGTGCCTATATGATCTTTCTAACCACACGTATTTTGATGTGGGGAGTTGATTATTCTTTCGGTCTTTCTAAGACTGTGAACACACTTCTTTGTTGGATGTCTTTGATCAAAGTGTGTTAGCTGAAGCATCTTATTTCATTATTATTGAAGATGCAATCCATGTTTTCTTTGATATAATTCAGCCTCGGGAGGAGGTTGATAAGGAGCTCGGGATGAGTTCAAACGTGGGCAAGGGGATCTTGCGTTAACCACGGATTCCGGGAGAAGTCGCCATTGACAAGGGGATCTTGTCTTCATTGTGGGCAAAAGGATCTTGCGTTAACCACAGATTCTGGGAGGAATCAACACAAGTCGAGGGGAGCTCGCACAATCACGTTCACTGTGGAGTTAGGAAGAAGCGGCGTCAAAGATAAGAGGAAGTCTTACTTTGTGTCAGACCGAGTGTCTTGTAACTTGTGAACTTAGTGGATTGTTTTTCTGGGCGTGGCCTCGCAGACATAGGCAAATTGCCGAACTGCGTTACCAACCTCCTGTCTCTCTACTTTCCGCATTTTAATATTGTCCATTACTGTTTTTATTAACAGTGTCACATCTAGTGTTCCACCTCACTAGGACACTACGCATCTAATCTTGATCTTTCATCCTCTTTTAATCAAAAATATTTTGTGAACAATAGGCAATGCACCAACATTGTCACTAATCAAGTTTTGGACAAAAATTAGGTAGAAGCAACATTTGCAGAAAGTTTAGAGTTCATCAAAACGTCCAAAACTTTATTTTCTGGCACTAGCGGATCTATAAGCGGATAGAGAGGCCACTTCCACGATTTGAAATTTTATGTTTTTTTTAACAAAGAATTAAAATTTTTTAATTAATTTCTTTAAAAAAATTAAAATTTTACCCCTCCTAAAAATATAAATATAACTAATAGTAATGTTATACAATTTCGTCTACTCAAACTTTAATCCTGAATCCGCCACTGTTTGTTGGGGTCATTCTTAAAAAAATAATTATTAGGCTCCGTTTGGATGATCTATTTTTAGATTATATCATGAAATTTTTTTTCTTAGGATTTGTTATGAGAAAAGAATATTTTGGGAGTGTTTGGAATGAATGATTTTATTTTGTTGGGATTTGTATTGAAGATTTTTTTATTAATAAAAGTTTGAAATTTAAATTTGAATTAGTATTTTATTAGTTTATTTTGGTGGGAATTGTGTTAGGAAGAATTGTTTATTATTAAATTTTAAAAGTAAAATTAAAATTCAATATTTTATTTATAAAAATTATTGTAGCAAAAATAATTACTATAGCATTGTTTTGTGTTTTAAAAATTTTGATGAAAAAATTGAACAAAACAAATAACTCATTTTGCAATTGTGAAATAAATCACAAAATTATGAGCATCCAAACATACCCTTAGTTATTAGCTAATGGATGCAATTTGTGGTGACCACAACTTAGAATATTGAAGTTACACCACACAAAGGAATAGCATGCAAATGCATAATCAAAAGACGGTTGGACAGGCAAAATGTTAAACTAATGGTTGAGAGAACTTTCAATGTGCATATCTATGTAGATAATTGTGTGCTGTGTGCATGCAAGTCTAGCTATTAGTACTTTTGCATTTTTCTTCTGTGGGGAAATGATGAGTCAGTTTATAGTTCGCAGTTAGTTAGCATTGCATTTGTTGCTTAATAAGGATGGTATTGTCACTTTCAAAATGTCCCTTGAGAAGCCAAAAATATCAAAAACCAAAGAAAATTTAAGCCTAGCATTTAGAAGCAATTAGCATTTGTTTTATGCTTAATAAGGATGATATTGTTGGTTTATATATAATCGTGCTACTTTTGAAATGTCCCTTGAAAAGCAAAAGTCCAAAACACAAGGAAAGAATTGTTAAACTATTTTTAGCTAACAAAAAAATATTAGTCTTGATCATTAATCATTTTAAGCAAACAAGGATAGGTCCAGATTGTAATAAGATATGTTCCATTTGTATAAAATATTGAATTTGAAACAAGACAGGAAAGAAAGGTTCATGCATTGTTTGTTTGGGATTTTATATATAATTAGAAAGCAATGAAAAGAAATGTAACAAAATGATAAAGACTTGTGGAGATACTACAACAACGAAGACAAACATTTTATCACATTAAGTGGAATCGGCTATATAGATAACATTTTATCATTGTGCTTAATTTTTACATGATTTTTAATATAATTTATATTTTAGGGTTTGACAAAATTTTTACGTTAATTGCCTATTTTATCGCAACTTTTCTTTTTTTTTCGAACTTAGAATCAAGTATATGCAGACAGGCTGCTAATAATTAAACCAAGTTATTTCTGAAAATAGTACAATGAATAAAATTTTCTTTCCAAATGGAAAGATCAATTTTGTCAAAAAATGGTTACATAAATAAAGATCATATCAACAAATGAGTTTCCAGTCATCCCATTTATTTCCACACTCAAACAAGCAAAGATAGATCAATACTTTATCAAGTTTTCTTCTTTCTTTTTTTTTTTTTCCCCCTTTTTTTTGGCGTTCCTTAATTTTCACCTTCTAATAAACTCAAGAACTAGGCCTCTTTGCCAAATGTAAAACTTTGTAGACAGGAAATTCACATGTTAGGGTAATATTAATTCCTGAGTTAGATGCCACTATAAAACATAAAAATCATCATAGTCATGGTTAATTTCCATTGGAACTTCTACCAATGCCAAAGAATAAAATGTTGGAAAGATCTTGGAATTAACTTCTTAAGGAAATAGACAATGAAGCTGATTAAGGTTTGATTGTCTAGATTACTTGTCGTACTGCTCATGTAATGAACGGCTAGAGTTGCCTTGGCTGGCATTACGTCCCAGTAACTTGAGCTAAAGATTACCAATTTCCTGTACAACTTTCCTACTCTAATTAATCTTGTCTTTATTCATGAATTATTACACATCCAAACATGCATCTTATTGATTTAATTCTTTCTCTTTTTTGGGCAAGGCTTTGATTTGATGTGTACAAAGCATATTAATTAGAGACTAACAAAAGTAGTGCATAACATCCTTGATCATAGAGATTTACTCTTCCAAAATTTGCCAATAATCATTTCTTGGATAGAATCTTTCTGTGCTGTTCCTAAAATCTCAATTTTTTGTTTTTGTTTTGTGGGTTTATTGACTGAGTGCTTTCAATGAAAAACATATGGACCCCAAAAATTTGACACGGGATCTTTTATTCAAATTTTTTCCTATTTTATTCCGTGTTAATTAAAACTTCACTCATCTCTTGGTTAGCGTCTAATAATTGTAAAGTAATTTTAATGATATTTATGCATTTAATCCCTAGTTTTAGTGAAACTATGTCGTTTTGAACATTAGACAGAATAAAATATAATAAATATTGGATAGAGGATCTGGTCTCCAAGAATTTGTACCTAACTTTATAAAAATCTTGAGCAGTTAAATTAATTTTTAAATTTTACCAAATTCTTTTTTTTTCTTTCACCTAATTCATGAGAAGCTAGCCTTTTACAACTTTTAATAAGCACAATTTTCAAAATGACAAACTTTAGCAATTCTTTTTTTTTTTGGATAAATGCCTTTAATTGTTTGTTTCAACCAAGTACGGTAGAGGCATGTGATCCATATAGTCGGCCTCATTTAATAGGATAAAAACTTAGTTGTTTTTATTTTAAATAACTTCAGTAGTTCATCAACTTGAGGGTAAGTATTGTTTTATTCCCCAATCTTGAAAAAAATTTATTTTGTCTCTCAACTTGAATTTAAAAAAAAAAAAAAATAGTTCTCAACTCAATTTTCATCCATTTGATAAGCAGCGTTGTTAGTCCCGTGACACAAAACAACATTATTTTGAATATAAAATAGTTTCATTTGGCAAACGATGCTACTGTAAAATGGGTGAAAAATGAGTTAAGCACCAATTCTTTAACAAAATCTAAGTTGATCAATCAAAATATAACTTTCTCAAAACAATAGCCAAAATTACATGTATCTTTTAATTGAAGGATCATCAAGTTCATTTTCCTGTTTTCTAAATAAACTATATAGCTAGTATGATATCCCAATCCCACATCTGATAGGTAGGAGAATCACAAGTATGATATAAGATAGAGTCTAACATGTAAGTCCAACATGAAATATCTATTTTGGAATAGTGAGGACGAACCAAATTAAGTTGGGATTGGGTGAAACAGAACCCTAGTCGAGTCACGGGCTTTTGTACACCTGTGGTGCCTACGGGTTCTTTGGATTCACAGGTTTAAGATATGATAGAATGGCGTTAGAGACAATAGGCTAACCCCACTGAGAGAGTATCAGAACTAAATACTACTCGACCTAAAGACGGGAGTCACTTCTAGAATCCACAAAACCGAAGTGGGCTTGGTTTGGACTTTGTGAGGACGTTAAGGCCCTAAAGGAGGGGTCTCTACCTAGCATGCAAGTTTAATTTAAAATATCCATTTTGATATAGTGAGAACTAGCCAAATTAAGTTGACTAGAGATGGGAGAATTGTAAGTATGATGAAAGGTAGAGTCTATCATCCAAGTTAAAATTCATAATATCTATTTTAGCATGGCGATGACAAATTAAATTAAATTGGATCTGAGTGTCACATATTTTAGTCGCGTAACGGCCTTGTGTACATTTGAGTAAAATAGACTCTAATCGCATCACGAACTTGTGTGTGCTGTTGGCTTACGAGTCTGCGGGTTCGAGCGTGACAGCTATGTAGCTAGTTCTAAACAGTTATGCAATGTCACATTGTTATTAAAAAATGCAGAAAATCTTTGCCTGAGTTTAATCACTTGACATTTCAACTATTCCTTTGTATCATCAACTTGGTCCATTCAAACTCAAGCAAACTGTTCATCCACAAAGAAGACATCACTAAAAATGTTTTTATTACGTGTGATTTTGGCTGATGATATAAGTGCACATGTCACATTACATCCTCTACTTTAAAAGCATTGATCAATCATCACTTTAAAACAAAGAAAATCACAGGTTTTCTAAGCAACAAAGTAATTGGATAGTGGTCCAAGGATTTGAATGGATAGAAGAAGGAAATGTCTACAAATGTCGTAAAATTGAAAACTACAACATTTTCGAAATGATCGACAAATCAATTGAATTTCCCTTTCCAAAAATAATGCACATTTGACTTATTATTCACTTGTGAATTTATAGTAAACGAGATTCCATATCTAATAAACATCGATGCTTCGCCACTTTCATACATTGAAGCAAACATCTATGTCTTACATGGAAAAAAGGAAATTTTTCTTCTTCTGAAAAATGATGTTTAGCATCATCGATGTAACAGTCAAGTAATTAATTTGATATATTATAATATAATATATTTTTAGAGTTCTGTCAATTAACATGAACCTAATTTGTCAATTTGATGGCATGCAAGCACATGCAGTTCTTGAAGATTAGACGCAACAAATGAAAGATCTTGTGAATGACTTTTGAGATTCTAAATTATGGGCTTAAAAAAGGCATGATTGAAGAGACTGGTCAGGAAAACAAAACAAAAAAAATGTCAAGATTAAATCTCACCATTGATTGAAGAAAAATGCTAGTGCAAAAACATTCATGCCATTCAAACATTCTAAATTTGAAGATTTTTTTTTTCCTTTCTTTTTTTTGACATATTATATATGTATGCAATTGCCCCTTTACGTATCAACATTCAAATCACCTTAATTGACTGCTCTAGATAATTTATTCCGTCTGAACAAAAAGTTGTTCATAGTTTGATTCTCTTGAATAAGTTGTCTGGCAGTTTGATCAAACATAAGAAAGTTGTGTCAATATAACTTTAGAATATATAGGAGAATTTAATTTTGACACTTGTGGGAATTTGTTTTAATTCCATATCCCTTAATCCTCGTGCATCATATCAATTGATAGAAAATGTTGCAACTTGCACGCATCTATATCTTTACCGAATAATGATTTGTGTTCAGGAATTTAAGATGAGATTAAGTGACAGAATAAAGTGTTCACACTTTGACAGATCCCTAAACTTTAGGGCAGGTAGAAATTTTTTAATTTTTCACAATTGTTCTTTCAGTTCTAGACTAATTTGTGTATAATGTGTTCTTCATGTTAATGAAATTATCGCTTTTAAACAAATAAAAAAACAAATCCATATTTGTTTGTTCGAAATGTGTTTTCTTGGACTCCTTAAATTTATTAAGGAGATAACCCTATTTATCTATAGGTGATTGAGGGCTTAAACATAGCAAGAGAATTGAGAAAAAGACAAGAAAGCCGCAGTTAATTAGTTTCTACTGAAATTTTAGGAAACTTGATATGTGCAGTCTTGATCAAACAGATGATAAGATGGGTAAATGAAGTCCGATCAAGGTGAAATTTTAATTAGTTGTAGAAGACATCCAGTTCCACAATAACAGTGTGGAGATTGGATTTCAACAATTATACGTACACTGCATGAGTTATTAATTTTAGAGCAATGATAGGGGGAGTGAAAGATTGGAGTGAGACGTGACAGTGATAAAAAGACAAACTAATACCCTAACCAAATGATGAGTGAACCCTAATGGGTAAGGGATAAGTTTGTCTTTTTATCACTTCCACGTCAGTCACTCCAATTAATCTTTCACTCCAGAATTTCACTCCTCCTATCATTTCTCTTAATTTTAATGGGTTGCTATAATTTTTGGTGAAATTTTTTTTACACATTTTCTCTTTGATTTGAGATTTGGTTCCTTTTTGTTGGATATTTGAGATTACATCTCTTTTATGTAGTTCCTAGAATTTGTGCTTGATTTTTAGTAAAGATTTTGTGATGGCCATCAGAATCTTGTAGTTTTTCTCTTTCACATTGAATGGATTTTCCATATAAAATCAGTGTCGTGCCCCGTTTTCTCTTTTTGTTGCGGTTTGAGTTTGCTTTATATTCCATCGCCTACTGTTATTAATCTTATTTAGTGTTTCTAACATATTCTAACAAATTGAGAAGACTTTATTAATTATTACTCCCAACATTTTACATCTTGTATAAAAATAAAATCAAAGAATAAGAAATCCGAACTTTACTGCAATACTAGTACGTATTGACGAAAAAAAAAAAAAAAAGTAAGATAGATAAACACATTCAAAGCAACAAATTTTGCCTGAGTTATCGAAGTTAATTAGATATAATTAATTATATATTTTGAATCATCTTCAGTTTATTGAAATTTGTAATACCATGAAACCATTTCTAGTTACAAGTCTTCATTCTCCAAGAAACTTATAAATATAAATGAATTAAGTAATAGAGATGTACATATGTTAATTTCTATTCTTTTATACTTCTTTGATTGAAAATAAGATTAGTACTACTATCATATTGAAGAACTAAATAAATAACTTTAAAATTGAGAATTAATTAAAAACTATAAAGTAAGATGGATTTTATTATTTAAACAATAAGGTTAGATGGATCTTAATTAATCATTAGTTATCTGTTAATTGATGTATAGCATCAAACAAGTTGTGTAATGGGTTGTAGTTTAATTTGTCGTGTCATGAGTCATGCACGATTGTTTTGTCTTCATTTTTTGATGATTTAAATTTCATTTTTACTTCAAATAAGTTTCAATTATCTTCTTGAATATCTCCAAATTTCATTACCTATATAAACACACAAAAATACAAGTAATTATAAATGCATTAAGACTCTTAAAGAAGAAGTTAAATATATGCTAAGCATACATAAACGTTTTGGTTAGTTATAAAGCTAAACCTATAATAACTATTAGTACTGAGTTACTTGTTTACTGTAATCAGAAATGTATATTATGTTTGGCAAGTGTTGATCTAGTTTTATGATGTGAAACAGGTTGAAGAGAATTTGAAGGTTTCGAGATCAGGTCAAAGAGGGAGAAAAAGGTTAAAACGCATCTTAATTTTAAACTAGTATAATTTTCTTATTTGGATCAGAAATCGCTTTTATAATACCCTATATCAAAATTCTCAACGAGATCTATAAGATTCATGGGACGTAGCCCATGACGTGTGTCATTTTTTGACAAAGTTTAATTGTTTAGGCCACTTTTGGGACCATTTAAAATTTTCCCTAGCTATTTTCATTTTTTTTTGTTCTAGCATTTTCTACAACTATATCAATACTTATAGGCCTTTATTTTCATTATTAGGACAGTCAAATTATCAATATAGTTTCAAATTTTCTAAATTTGTATTTTTTTTTTTTTAAGATTGTTATCGATCCTTTATCTTTAGCATGTTATTTTCCTATGCCCCTAATGCTTTCAATTTGACATAAAATGTTAATTGATGCATCAGTATCTTTGTGCTTGTCAATTTTTGGAGGCAATTCAAAAGCGCCATGCAAGTTAACCAAATGCATGGAACAATGTTTTGAGATTGAATTATAGGAATGATGATAGGTTAGAATCAGTTCAATTACTTGGATGATGATCAAATGGTTTTGTACTGAGTAATCATAAAAGTTAAAAACATGTTGCACAGAATTATCATGTCAGAATTATAATTCTTCCGACAAATAGACTGCAAAATGTAGGCAGAAACGTTGGCACAGATTATGGGAATGATAGTGAGAGTTGAAATATGGACAACTTTTTTTGGAGAACTCATGGTATGATTAAACTTAAATTTCGATTTAATATGCTATTCAATAATCAGCTCTTTTTTTTATATATATTTTGGGTAATCGTTGAACTAAAGTTGAGGTAAAACGGAACGTATTAATGGAAGATAATAATCTTCGCAATAACACAAATTCTGAAGAATTTGGAAGACGTTAATGAATAAAGATAATGTCGTATATTGAAAAAAAAAAAAAACGCTACAAACATTTATATAATCTAAACAAATTAGAAAAGAATTTGAAATATACTAGAAAAACAAATGGGATTGAAAGCGGACAAACAAAGAAATTTAAATCTAAAATAGTGTTCGCCTTTTTTCCTTTTCTGAAATGATTTTCTGCTGCCAATCCCTTCGTCATCATGAGGTCAATTTATATATGGGATCAATTCATCCAGATTTAAGAATAGAGAATTTTTCTTCAAGACTCAACATTAATTTCTTGAACATGGCAGGTTAAATAAGTGTTAAGCATCTTTATGTCCAACGAAAAGAGAAAAGAAAAAGAGACTAAGTTGCAGTTAATATATGTCGCTCACTTATTTAAGACTTTAGTTATGTAAACTTTGAATCACACACTTTGAAAGTTTTGGATTTTCATTTTGATTCTAACAATGATTGGGGAAGAAAAATGTTTAGAATTACAATGTTGGATTATTAATTTGCATGGGACATTTTAAAAGTTTAGTTGACACTTGGAAGCTCAAACTAAGTTGCCAACATTTTTTATAATCAAGATATTAATGAAGAACTTTTCCAATGTAATGCAAACATTATATTTTTTCTTCATTGACTTGAACATAATAAGAGGAGGAAACAAAAGCATGGAACAATAATGTAAATGTAGAAATGTAAAATCTCTCAGTCAAGACAAGGATAAGGAGAGGTTTTGAGAACCTAAAGACCTTATATTACTTAAATAAATGTCCAATCAACTAAAGTCATAGGTTGAAAGGTAGATTTTGAATAGATTTAGAAAATTAAAAACCAAAACCTTCCTACAAAAACAGAAAAATTTAGAAGGGAAATAAAGGAGAGTCCGTATTTTGAAATATCCAAAAACAAATTCAATGTGTGCATATGAAAAAGACAATTAGATGTACCAAGAAACTCAAGTTTGTTTAACTATAGATATTACTTATTAGTGTACATCCCTTCCCTTTTTATCAGAAACTTCTTCTTGATTTTAGTTAAAATTTAATCCTTGTAATCTCAAATGATGGCAAAGTTATGAAACTCATTATCGAAATAACTTTTTTCAATATTTAATTTTTAAATGATTGACGTAAATAATTTCGTCAAACACATTAAAAAATTACACTAAATTTATCATTCCATTTGATTTTTTAATGTAAAGTATGCACATGTACATCATTCAACAATGATATACATACATACATATATATATATTCTAATAAAATTAGATAAAAAGACCAATTTAATGCATATTTTTAGTGTGTATGACAAAATTGTATTATTTTAAATATGAGTGATAAAAAAATGTAAAAATTGTTTTTTTTTTTGTGAATTTCAGATAATAATAAAAAAAAAACAAGCGAAACAGGGAGTATTCTAATAGAAAGGGAGTAAACATGGTACATAGACAAATCATATGGTAGATTTCCTATAATAGTAAACATGATGTCTGATTTAGCTTTTAGAAGTATGATTTCGGGTTAGATCTAGAATAAGGCAAGGGAATAGATTTAGAACCAGCTGGTGAGAGTCATGGCAAAGTCATGTCATGAACATTAGAGCTTAGGTTATTAGAAAAGTCAAAGCTAGGCAACGCAAACTTAGGATATGAAAGATGCCAAATATTAGGGTTTGTGACAGTTGAGTTTGAATAAAGGCAGATCAAATCTAGTTATCCCAAGTTAAATATATTATTAATGATCGTTATGGAGAAATTTGTATGCAATTTTCAAATTTATATTTGATTGGGGTTAAAAATTTTACTTGATGATGATCAAGTTTTACTGAGAGATTTTGGATGAGAATTTTGACACAAAGTATAATTTGGTCTAATTTTGTGTAGAATGTGAAGAAATTCTGTTACCTGTGAAATTTGTTATGCTAGAGGATTTGTTTTAAGATACGAAGATGAAAATTTGTTAATTATGCCTTGTATTTGTTTGGTAATTCACTTTTGTACTCATTTTCTTCCTTTTTCTCAGATGTGAATGGAAGTCATATTGATTGAGCTATGTTAATCTTTTGTGTTCCGTCTTTAATTAGTTCCTAACATGATGAATAACAGGAAATTTTACTCTTTGAATATGTGTTTTTTCGGCAAATTTTCATTTCAGAACAAAATATTTTATTTGTTTAGCACCACAATTGTATAACCAAAATTTTTAACTTTCTCAAAATAGAAAAATAAGGGTATTTTGATTTTTAAAATTTTTCTTTTTATTAAATATCAACGATCAAATGTTGATGGGGAATGGTCCATGGTTGACTGTTGCTAGTCATTGCGATTGACCGCCGTCCAACCAGTTAGATTCCGTTGACTTGGGTGGAATTTGATTGACAGGTGTTGATCGACACCGTTCAATAAAAAAAAAGATAAAAGAAATTATATATATATTTTAAATTTTATTTGATAAAATAATTTTTCAATGCAAAAACCAATTAAAAGAAAATTTATTAATTCAAACACTCAATTTTTAATTTAAAAATGTTTCTTTTCTAAACGCAATGTGAAACTTCGTTTAATTTTCCAATTTTCAAAACAAAATAAATATCTAATTGAACCCTAAAAATACTCCGAGGGTCGAAATATGAAGATATAAAACAACTTATCAATTCTGAAGAATTAAAAAGAAACCTGTCGGTAAGAACAACTGTCCATACTTTTATTTTATAAATAATTTCTCACTAGTTGCCAATCCTCTGCCATAACTGATTTTAGACCCCATCACTCACATTCCATTTCGAAAAGACTCCAGCATGCAACTGCCAACTCTGGAATGATACGTGGGGTGCCAACACGGAAATGAAAACGTGGATGCTCCCTCAATCGCCTTCAACTTCAACAGATCTTTCAGCCACCATGGCTCCATCTACCTGCAAATGTGTGCTTACCGTGTGCATGTCTCTTATATTTATGACTAAAAGCGTGTTCTCCGCTGCTTGCAAGTTGCAAGTGTTCAGTTCGTTAAACTTGTAGGGTTAACTCAATGCCAGCTGAAAAAATTCAGAGTTAAAAGGCTAGGTTTCAATTCTCCCAATAACGCTTTTCCTACTCAAAATTCGAATAGTTGTCTTTAGTATTTCAACGTACTTGCAGTTTGCAATGATCCAGAGTCAGCCTCAAATGTAACAAGAGTTCCGAAATTAAGGAACGTATGAGATTATAAAATCATTGTCTTATTATAGGATTAATTTGTAATATAATAGGATTTTAAAACATTTAGAGGGTTCTTCTATGGTTCTGATTTGTGATTCTATTTTTTTTCACCCCGAATTTGATTCTCTATTTCAATTCATGTTTTAATTTATAAATGCATGTCATGTATATTTTACTAAAATCTTTTTAAGCGATTAGTGAACCTTGACGATGAGTATTAAATACCCGTTACCTTTATTTATAGATCGAAACATGGATTAAAAGAGGGGAGGTAATAGAATATCCATTGAGTTTTTTTTTTTTTTTTTTTTTTACATTGTTATAATTTCAACTTTCAAGGAAACGTTATTCTTTGATTATTCAATTGTAAATATGAAGGGACACAATAAACTAGACTTGACATTGTTGTATACTAACAATTGTTAATTGCTGATATATTAGAACATGAGGGACAATCTGGATAAGATTGTCAGAATTAATCAAAGCCCCACAAGTGTTGGGAAAGTGTAGTCATTCCACTCAGTCAACCAGTCAACGATCCCACCCTTTACTCTAATTTGAGAATAATCTATGTACTAAAAAAATGTTGGAAGTGATTCATGTTTAGTAATAAACAATTCTATAACAAATCCCATGATATTTTGACATTAGCTGTTTAACACTTGATTGTATTTATGTAAGGAAATAAATACACAAAATACGCAAGAGGAAAATGACACCAATTGATTTCCAGCGAATCAAATTAATAATCAATACAAAACATATCTTATGAGAAACTAACAAGATTCATAATTAAAACTTAATCGATCAATAAGTCGACCACGTAACTGATATCTAACGTATTTACATAAACTATTTTTGGAATTCATATAGGACTAATCAACGATAAGTTAATATGTTAGTTCTATTTGAGCAACAACACAAATAATCGATTTTCTTATTTCTCACGTAATTGATGTATTGTATTATATTCAGTTATTCAACACGATAAATATCTACTTATAATAAGTAACCTTTATCTATAATATATTCTTGTTTAACAACAATATGAATTTCCACACCGACTTTTAACTTGTTAAAAGAGAATTAAAATCCCATTGGGATTTTAATAGATACAAAAACAAATTAATCCCATAATTATTATATAATCATGTTAATTATTTTAACCTAATTCTTTTATATGTGATCCTTTTAAGTTTTTTTTTTTTTTTTTTTTTTTTTTTTTTTGGCAGAACCTCCATTGAGGTGGGGCGCCACTCCCAGTTTATTGGATAATATTTTGAGTGATGGATTGACCAAAGTCACTCTTACAAAAGACTTAAGATGAACATGATCCCATTAACAAGGAAACTTGTTCATCAGAAGTATTAGCAAAAAGTAGATGTGGAGTATACTCCATTAACATACCTACGAGCTACAGCCTAACTTACTTTGTATTCTATACCCAAAATCAGCATTAGTTGAAGCCAAAAATTCACTAGAAGTGAAGTAGAGAACGATAGTACAGCAGTAGAGGAGCAAAATTTACTGAGAGCCAGCAAATCATTTCCCCTTTGGTTCGAGTTTTTCATTTTCAATGAACTTTGAAGCATTTTGTTCTCTTCCTGATCAGCAAAGGAGTCTGCATTATGATCGCTTTTAAGTTATGATCGCTTTAGTACAAAACCGACAATTTAACCGTAATAAAGTTTGTTGAAGCTTTGTGTATGCTTGTCATTTCATAATGTTATGCGGTCTAGTCACTGCCTTATGGATCTGCACACATGATATACTCAACTGCCTCTCAAAATCTTTTCACTAAACATATCTGTATGATGTAGATGTTTCATCAAAATTCATATGCACATATTTATATATATACCTTGTGATGAGGAGGAATCTTGATCGATATTGCAGCCGCTTTGTGTGGAAGAGGGACAATTCAAGAACTTTTAGCAGACTAAATAGTAATACTAATGTTCAAGGATAAAAAGTTAACGATAAAATAAGCACATGGAGTTGACAAGAAAATTCACAGGGCAGCATAATATGGAGTAGTGATGGTATATTCTCTCGTTCAAGATTGTGTGGAATATTATTTCCTTGTTTGTTCACATGTCGATCTACTTGGAGATTGTTTTCTACTTTTGGAAGAACAACACAAACAGATTCTTTTGAAGCTCTGAAACCCTTCAAACTTTTCATGTAGCATTGCTCTAAGGCAATGGTGCACATTGATTTGGCAGCTTAGTGGACTACAAGCTGATTATGTTCATCTAGACATGGAATGATAGCCCATGCGTGAAGAAAAGAAAATGTTGGATTTGGAGTAAGGAAGAATATCTCTTATTTTTATGTTTACTTCAAGAGGGAGTCATACAATCCCACCATTGTAATTGGTGAGAATATTTTCAGAAAAGTTGCAAAAATCTTCATTCACAATTTTTTTTTCCATCGATCACATTTAAAAAATAATGTAATTTGGTAATTTATATTACAAAATTAATTGTATTAAATGTATCTTTTCATTCAATTTAGTATGAATTTTTAACATAAAAATATACATGTGTAATCTTCTAACCACTATACAAATATATTTTCGTTAAATTAATAGAAAATGAGTTAAAAACTATTTATGAAACAAAACTCAACTCTAAGGACCAAAATATAACTTTTAAGATTGTGAAAACGATACTTATCCACAATTTGAGGAAACGTTGTAGTTATTTACCCTCTTCGTTAAAAAAATAGACGAAGTGAAAAGATTTAAAGCGAATTTTTAGTCTGAATGCCAAAATTGTATCATTTCAAATGTGAGTGATATAATAAGTTTTCACGAAAATATGGAGGGTGTTTTTTTTAAAAACATTTTTCACTAAAAAGAACTAGAAACCTAAACCAAAAAAAAAAAAAAAAAACTAACACTTGCTTAGGTTGAAATTGTATAAAATAGTGACCTTCATTGCACGCGATACTTTTAGAATAGTTTCAATTTGCAATTACCGACAACATAGACTTTAAACATATTCAATTCATTTATACTTCTAGATAATGAGACAGCGGTATTAAACATTTATGCATGCATTTGTATATTGCATCAACAAAATATGATTCTACAAAAGTATATCATATTGTTGCAACAACGTTAACGTAATATCCCACCACTTGCTAACGTTGTTATTATTTAAGATGGCTGTAAGTTGAATTGAATATTATTAAGAGTTGAAAAGATAAAGAAGGAAACTATTAACGATAGAATTCGTACCCTTAGCCTTCATCCATGAAGGGACTTAAAAGTTTCTTTAAATGGCTACTCAAGTAGTCTCGGTAATTAATTGGTTTGGATATGCTGTGTGAGAACTCCGACAATTATGAGGCTGAAAGTTCTATCAAGACTACATTTTTAAAAGGGTTAAATATCTAGACAGACTACTAAATTATTCAAATGGTGTGATATTAATCACTATTCTTTTTTATTTCAATTTGGTTACTTACTTGTGAAAAATGGTATGCTAATGATCGTTTTGTTAAATTTAATTGTCATTTTTTCACTTTTTCATTAAGTTTAATTTTTTAATATTAAAACCACGATTTTAAGTATAAAATTTAGGTACAGACTTTGTTAAATAAACATTCACTATTTTAAAACTTAAATTCTATCAATTAGCACCATTTTTAAGTTTAATATTAGCTTAAAATTTTATTTTTTTAATCTAACAAAAATTTTTTAAATATAATGGTTGAATTTGAGGAAATAACTACTAATATACCACTTTTAATAGATGAGTAACTAAATTAAAATTAAAAAAATAATAATCATGATGAAAACTATACCATTCGAATAATTTAGTAGCCTTGCACAAACACACTTTTCCTTTTTTTTTTTAATTACTGCGTGGAAATTGAGGAGAATAGTCAAGTAAATCTATTTTGGTCCTATGTGATTATCTTTGTCTTTATTTGATTCACCTAAACACTATAATATTGCCTATGTTCCATGTATGTAGGCTTACTAAGCTAATATGAATAGAATAATTATTGTTGTTCTTTTGCTAGTGCCTTGTGACAATGCTCTTAAATTGGAAGACTTTGAACACATACTAGTCAATGCCATGCATATTCAACCGTACTCATAATTAACCAAGTCAAGAGAAACAGCATGCGGAAAGTTCCAAACCCTAGGACCCATGCATAATTCACAACAAGAAATTAGGCAATTTGCCAATTGAATAGTTATCAATTAATAATTTACCATCTCTCTTTCCTTTCTTTTTTTTAAAGAAAACTCGAATTTAGTTATAGATGAAGGTTTTCAATTTTGGGTATTTTCTATTCTTTCTTTACAAATGGAATTTTCAATTGAATTCATGTCAATAATATTCTGTTGATATCTGGGATTAATATGAATAACCAACGTAAATAACTTCATTGATCATGCGATTTTTTTTTTATATATATTTATCGCGAATTGATATCAATGATTGTGTAGATTTTTTCATTTCTTTACGTTTTTATACTTCATGCATCTATAACTTTATAAATAGACTCTCATTACATTTTAGTCCTTAATCTTAAATATATATATATATATATATATATATTGATTTCTCAACTTAGATTTTGTCATACAAATAGTTTTCAACTCATTTTTCATCCATGTAACAAGTAATATTATTAGTCAGGTGACACTTTTCTTCATTCAAAACAACGTCATTTTATGACATATGACTAACGACAATACTTGTTAAATTGATAAAAAAATGAGTTGCGGATATGTGTACAACAAAATTCAAATTGAGATACTAAAATATAACATTTTGAAGATTGATGGCCGAAACTATACTTATCCCTAAGTTGACGAACTATTGGAATCAATTACCCTCGTTTCTTCAATTAATTGTTTCTCTAATTTTTTTTTTCATTTGTAAGTCATATCAATATTAATTCCATTGATCCTTCAAATGTTTTTCCAAATTGAAGCATATTTATCTGTCGTTTCTTTCACTAATATGTTAATCGAAACTCGTACTGATCGAATCGATCGACAACGTTCAGCAATAACAAAAATTGACAAAATTAGAAATACTACAAAAAAGGAACCCTACAATTGCATGCTTTTGTCGACTCTGAATCGTTCAAAGTAAAGTGGACAAAATAGGTCAATCACAGTAAAACCAATAACATAAACATTTAACAAGTTCCAGTTGGAAAAAAGTCCAATAAATTCAGAAACATTTCAGATCTTGTTGGAGACCCTACAAATTTTTGACTCAGAAGAAGTTGTAATTTGTGATTAAAGTGATTATAACATCTCTTCTTGTTCAGTCCTTTTCTTCATGGCCCATAAGTGCTTGCTACTACTGCATGATATATACATGCATTTCATGCATGAGAAAAATTGAATGAATAAATCCAGTGATAGTGTAGCAAATATATGAAAATTAAAGTTTTCTCACATAACTGTACATCATGAAAAGTGGAAAAAAATTTTACGTTAACAGTTAATATAACAATGATTGTTTTCTAACATAAGTGTTCATCATGAAAAGTGCAATAAAATTTTACGTTGACGGTTAACATATTGCAACTCTACTCCTTTTTCTAAATTTCAAAATTTTACATTAAAGGTTAGCATATGGCAACTCTACTAATTTTTTATAAATTTGAAACCGGTTACTTATATACAGACAAGTTAGCCATTATTAAAAAAAAAAAAGTTTAGCCATTAGTACTAATCCAATGGGTAGATAGTTAGATTCCGACCTCCAACTTTAGAGTTTGATTCTTAGGGAGATGTATGTGAGTGTGCGTGTGTGTTATAATTTTTTTTTTTTTTGGCCTATATAAGTGTATAGGCATATATTAAATGACATGACACAGCAATGCAAAAATGACAAGACGAACAGATCGAACAATGCCACTAAGAATAAATAAAGAGCAAAATTGTTAATTCTTTCAATTATACCTACATATATAGTGAAATAAGAGTGTATCAAGGAAATCATATTAAAGTTTTGAGAGTAATTTTAGATGTTTTACTAATCAAAGCCTACAAAAGATTTTGGTAAATTTTCCATTGCAGATGATCATGGGAGATTATTTCATTTCACAATCCTTGTGTACAAGAAAATTAATTAAATTATGAATCCCATTACATTTTACCAATACATTAGAACTTTTTTCACCAGACAAGAAGAAGTTGTAAAACTTTTCGACCCTATTAAATTTCATGTATATTAGGTAGTGCAATACCCAGAATATATGCAGAATTTCCCAAAGAAATGATGATGAAACCTATATATTAAGTTTTATTTTATAAAATCGATGATTTGCTTATACATTTAGAATGATATTCCATTTTGGGAAAAGAATTGAAGAAACCTTAATGACTTGATCATATATCCAATCATCCAACTCTTAGACATTATTAGCTAAAACTTTTATTCACTTTGCCATTTTATGCTAACCCTAGACATCAAAAAAGCACTTCTTGCTTTTAGTTTCTTCTTCTTTTTTGCAAATTTGAGTTGGGAATTGTGATTGATTATATGGAGGGTTGTTTTCAAAATCATCTCATGTGACACCCTACCTACATTTGAAAAGGAAAACCACAAAAGCAATAGTGAACGTATTAATCATATTTGAAATGTGTGAAATTGGAATTAACTTTTTTCCATGTCCAAATTTTGACAAATTTCTGACAAAGGGTTCTTAGGGAGTAGCTCAACAATTAGAAAGAACTCAAGTATTCTACTCGATATTATTGTTGCCTTTTATTCTTGGGATACTTTCGACTAGTATTGAAGAGATAATTAGTTCAAAAACTGACTCAATGTCGACATCAAATTTAAAAGGAAAGGTAATACTAAAGTATTTCATTAGGAAAAAAATTTGATATTTTTAGGACACAAGTAGACTGATATAGAATGAGTTGCAGAGGAGTATTGGGTGCCCATAATCACTCTAAAAATGAAAATAGAATAAAATAAAATCAAGTCATTATCTTCAAAGAGACTACCGGCTCAAAATTGCGACTATGACAATTTGTTTGGAAAGAAACGATGAGATTTACAAGATTTATCGGGTTATACCCTATGACCGAAGTCGTTTTCCTCCTAAATTTCTTTGTTTTGATCACTATCAAACCATTTTTGAATTTTAATTAATTTTGACTTCATTTCTTATTTAATTTTGAATTTGTTAAAACTATATAAATGCTTGTAGGATTTATTTTTCATCATAATTTAGACATTATTATTATTCAATAAAGTCTTTCAAATTCTTTCAAATTTGTGCTTCTCGTGAAGATTGTTGTCTGCCCTTAATTTGTATCGTGTTATACAACAACTATATATTGTTTTTAAGATAAATATTCTATAATATTACAATTAATTTTTTATATTAAACTAGAGTTTCATTATTGTTTAGGATATTTTGTCTTGGTCGTCCACTTACATGACATTATTTGAAATTATTGTGGGTTGAACTGAACTTCTCTGACAACTAAAAATAAGGGTTTGAGAGAAATAAGAAAGGGAAAATTTGGTAAAAGGGTGTGTCTCAAATCATTATTACTAATTAGGGCGTAACTTTCACATATTTATTATTAAGGGTGTTAATTAAATTTATTATCTTATATAATTAATAAAAAACTTTCCTATCCTCTCCACTAGCTAAACACTAATTTTCTTAAACTTTTTATCATTCATTTAAATCCTAATTCTTTAAATGAAATTCTAAAAATAAAAACTAATGATAACAACAACTAATCAAGATTTATCTACTTAACTTTTCGATAATTTTGGATCCAATCATCCAAAGTAAGGTAAGAAAATAAATCACTACACAAACTCTCTTTTGATTGGGAGTGTGAATACAATCATCACTCCTACTATTCACAAACACTCGTCTCTCCAAAGTAGTGTATCACAATGGGTGTATTTTTTTTCTCGATTTTCTTGTTAATAAAGGTCTTCAAACGAATTCAGTCTTCTTTGCGTAATGTTTTCTGCAATTATGACAATTAATTTGCAATGAAAATATACCAGGGCTTAAATATTTACCATTTCTTATACTGTTGAAGCGTTTAAGGAAAAAGACTATTGGATTATTCACAGCTTCAATTTTATCTTATATAAAGCTTTTGATTTCTATAAGAAAATTGCTTCCCTCAAACCTTCTTTTTCAACACAATTTGATGAGAAAGTTGGATTTTCTTTTTCCTCCCCTTTTTATAAGTAGTGAATCAAATAATGATAACCATGTAATTGTACAATACTCAAAACTTCTCACTTAATGTTGGGTTAAAAATTGTTGTGTATTCTAACCACTATGCGATTAATTGTCGATGAGCGAATCTCTGGAAGCTTGCTATTGGAGTTGATAATTATGAATAGTGAAATTTTCACTTCTCTGATGAATCTAGATTGATTGTGCTTATTATTAGTTTTTTGTTTTCAGAATTTCATTTTAAGAATTGTGGGTTATTAGTTTAGGATTTATTTTCTTACCTTCCTTTAAGGATTGAATAAAAAATTATCGTAGATGAATCCCCATTAACTGCGGTTATCATTGGTGTTTGTTTTTAGGATTTTATTATTTTAAGAATTTAATTGCGGCTATCGTTAATTTTTGTTTTTAAGATTTCATTTTAAGAATTAGTTAAATTAAAAACAAAAAATTTAAGAAAATTAGTGTTTGAGTGGTGGAGAGGATAAAAATATCTTTTACTATATATATAAAACAATAAAATTAATTTAACACCTTTAATAATAAATATATAAAAGTTACAGTAATAGTGACTTGAAATACGCCCTTTTTCCAAATTTTTCCAATAAGAAAAATATTAAGAGACTTGAATTCATGACTTCCAAATTTAAAGAAACAACTCAGCTGAGCTGATATAATTGACATCACGTACATATGATATATACTGTTAAAAAATGCTTCTTTATTCCTCTCAACGAACTTTGTCAGACATTGTAACAATGAATGAGCTTTCAAAATTGGTGCAAAGATTTTTGACCCTTTAAATTTGAATAGAAATATTAAAGAAAAGAAGAACAATCAATATTACGGGTGTTTATTGCTTCGTTTTTGAGTTCATCGGATTATGCTGTTCGGTTGGAACATTTTTTAACCCGAATTCGAAAATTGAATTGAATTCGATTAAAAAATTAAAATAAACCGAATCGAATTCAAAATTCGAATCTCGGTATGAATTCAAATTTAATCATATAAACCGAATTTATTTTCTAGTTTAAAAATTAAATTCCAATTCGGATTAATCGAATTCGAATTTATTTTCAAACAAATCATTAAATTAGATTACAATTTATAGACATTTACCGTTCACAAATTTAGTTTAGTATAATATATTTTTTATTAATATAAATTATATTATATATATTTATATATAATTTGTTAAATCAACTGCTAGATTTGACTAATTAATGTTATCATGTAGATATGGTGAATTAACGTTTGCAACTACTAATCATAGAAAAGAAAGTTATTCATGCACAGAGATTTAATTTTAGTCTACAATAATATATTAACATTTTCAAAACTATTATATATTGTGTTTCAATCAACTCTCAACTGGCCATAGATGGGCACAAAGATTATAAAGCTACAAAATAATATCATGGGTGGTTATTCACAATTTATTAGGTGGTGAAAGCATGTCTTAATTAACTTGTAATGGTGGGATTAAATTATAATTTATTTCGTAGTTTATTTCTATTTTCATCTGTGTTTTTTTTTTGGTCAAGTCAAATCAGTTTAAGCATCCATTTAATTTTAATTAGTCTATACATGAGAATACTAAGGTTCAATTTGACTCCAATGCCTTCTTAAGGTGCATGGTTTTTACTTTGTTAAGAATACTATTTAGCATATTTCTTGAAATATTAAAATATTTTGATTTTATATAAACTTTTAGCATATTTGTTTGGCACAATACCTGTAAAACTGAATCTATAAATAGACTTTCATTGTATAGTGAAAAGTACACTTAATTGTAGACATAATTTTCTGAAATTATTTCTCTTGTCTTGTCAATGTATTTATTTCTAAATTTTTCATACTTTATTTTATTTAAAAAGTAGCTAGGTGTGACTTTTTGCAGCTAAAACAAATTATTAAATACTTATTACACAAATTAAACCAAGAAAAGCTTACCCTTAGATTAGTTATTTAATGTTAGATCATTATTCATTTGCTTCGAATTTCATAGGAATCAAACATTAAAAATCCCGCATCAAATTTATGAAGGAGTATATTATTCTAAAATAATATATATACAACAATTTTTCATCTAACATGCATGTAATATATAGTTCAATCACTTTAAAGCTATCCCACAAGTCAATTTCTAAAAATCTCACATGTACACAGATGGAATCTTTTGTCCAAAATTATCCTGTCTTATCTTATCTTGTATTGTCTTAGATTAAAACTACGTAGTATAGTTCACCCATCTTTTGGTTAGAATCTAATAACTGTAAAGTGATTTTAGTAATATTTATGCTTTTAGTCCCTAATTTTAGTGAAACTACATCGTTTTGAACATTAGACAGAATAATACAGGATAATATTGGACAGAGGATCTGATATCCAAATATATTATTTCATATAACATTTTTTGTTAAATCCAACCCAATTATTATGAGTTCAACCTACCATGAAATGAGATGCAAGGTTTTTGGTACTAGTTGTGCTAAATAACCATACTTCTTTCTTTCTAAATACAAAACATGTTTATAGTTTATACCTTTGATGTAAACCTCACAAATTAAATCAGCAACTATTAAAGAGTTAGTTTCTAGTGTCACTCATCGAGTGGGGGCCGGCCGGTCTTTCGACCAGATCCCCCTAAAAACCGTACTCGGGTCTCCCCGCATGCAGCTCACGCCAATTGAGGTGGCTCAATCCAACATCCATTCGCAAATCCTGTAGTTAAATTGAAACTGCTCAACCTCAAAAGCCGATTCACTTGTAGGCAGCGCTGCCTGTCATATCGTTGACTCTATCTATTTACTGAATTTGTCTTAGATTCAAAATTTAAAGTCGATAAAATTTGTGGTGTTTATTCTGGTCTTTAGAATAAGTAGATTAAAAAAAGATTTATTCTATCTTTAGAAAAAGTAAAAGTTATTATGAAAAATATTTATTCTCATCATTAAAATAAATAAAGAGAGAAATTGTCGAGAACTCTGTGTCACAGGTACACGTTTTACTCAAGAAGAGAGAGATTATTGAGAATTCTACGTCACGAGAGCACTTTTCACTCAAATTCTTTGCACAAATTTTAAGCGTTGTTTAACTAATAATTCTTAATTAAGTGTGCTTAAATCATGACATTTATGCCTGAGGTCTTGGGGCTTAATCATTGAGAGTTCCTTAAAATCTTATAAAGTGGAAAAAAAAATTAAAAGAAAAAGACTTGTCGGCCAAAGTACAAATAAATTGTCATAAATTAGCCAGCAAGTGTCTCCAATAATATTTCAAGAGCCAAAGAGCCAATTAGATATACTTTGTCGTTTTTTCGGTTAACTAGTCAATTGGGGTATTGTTTTTCATGGTTAATAATATAGGGAAAATTTGTATTAATGGCGCGTTTCAACCTCTTATTATAAAAATGGGGCGCAACTTTAACATATTTATTAATAAGAGCGTTGAAATAGTTTTATTGTGTTATATAATTAGTTAAGTCTTTAGTAACTTTCTTATTAATTATAAAAAGAGACTACGTTGAAACACTTAACTTTCCATCTTTTATTCAATCTTTTATTTGGTTTTTTGTAATAAGTTTTTGTGGATAAAATTTGAGGGTACTTCAAATCATTATCAAATTATCTTAAATAGTAAAATATACTCATGATCAAATTTTTAAGAGTTTATTAAATAAACTCTTTTATACTCTTAATTTTATTAAATATACACTTTTATACTATTTAATTAAATAAACTATTTTATACTCTTTTATTAAATAAACTGTTTGTACTCATAATTTTATTAAATACACGCTTTTATACTATTTAATTAAATATACCCTTTTATTGTTAAGAGAATGATGATGAGTATATTTAATAATAAAAGAGTTTGATGATAATCAAATTGTAGAGTTTATTAAATATACTCTTTTATATATACCTTTATTAAATATACTCTTTTATTAAAACTTTTTTATGTTGTTTTATTAAATAAACTCTTTTATACTATTTTATTAAATATACTCTTTTATTATTAAATATATATTATCAACTGTTACCAATTATAAAAACAAAAATATAACAAAAATTGATGATGAGTATATTTAATATAAAAATTTTGATGATCTATGAGTATATTTAATAATAAAAGATTTTGATGATAAGTATATTTTACTATTTAAGGTAACTTGATAATAAGTTGAATTACTTAAAAAAATTTATCTACAAAAAATTATTAAAGAAATAAATAAAAGTTTGAATAAATGATGGAAAGTTAAGTGTTTCAACGTAATCTTTTTATAATTAGTAAGAATGATACTAAAGTTTTTAATTATTATATAACACAATAAAGTTATTTCAACGCCCTTGCTAATAAATATGTTAACGTTCTGCCCCATTTTGTAATAAGAGTTTAAGACGCACCCTTAATACAAATTCTCCCAATAATACATTACATTTTATTTATTGATGACAATTTATACTTAATTTTCAAATTGATTGTAGTAAAAATTTCTTACTATTGATTGTGCTTGTCGTATTGGGAGAAAATTATTGCTATTTGTTGTGATATCCTTGCGTAATTTTTATTTGTTCAAAAGCTAGAGATTATAAGACTAAGGGGTTGTTTGATAAACTAAAAGTCTGAAAATTAATTGATTCAGACCTTGACTAATTAAGTTTGTTTGATAACTAAAAGTTGGATGTTTTAATGAATTAAAAGTGTCTGAAAAGGCAGATAAAATCTTTTATACTTTTAAACGATAAAATTTAACTTATCGCTTAATTTTACAATACGCTCAGATGTAATATTTAAAATAAAATTTAATATACTATAAATATCTAAAATATCTCAATAATATCTTTTACCATCTCAATTTTCTTTATACTTCTATATTTTAATATATTTATTTATTATTCTTTCTTTCTTCCTTTTATATGCTAATATTTTTATTCAATAAATATTCTTTCTATTTTTAATAGTTTTATTTAATATACCTATTTTGATAAAAAAAAATTATATTTTACAACTTGATTAATCTTTTTTATCTTATCTTTTTTATTTAAATCAAGTTTTGGTTAATTAAAAATTATATTTTTAAAATTTTTAAAAAATAACATCCAATATAATAGAACACATTTTATTCAATATACCTTTTTTCTATATTTTAATATTTGTATTTAATATACTTGATTTGATAAAACAACTTTATGTTTACAGTTTGATTATTATTTTTATCTTATCTTTTTTTTATTTCATTTAAGTTCTGATTAATTAAAAATTATATATTTAAAAAGTTTAAAAGATAACATCCATGATAAGCTCAGAATATTCATATTTTTTATATACATTTCTATGTGCTTTAGGGGATAAAATCTGCACTTAATGGTTTAAACTTAATGGTTTAAATCTTTGCAGTTTGTGGGAGATTACAAATTGGAGTATACTATGGAGACCAAGCTGATTTGAAAGGATTTTTAGAAGATTAAGGGCTGAAGATGAGGAGTAAGGATTTGGGACAGCAAGAGGATTTTGTGGAAGCTACCAAGAGAGAGATTGGCAGCAGAAAGAATTATTGGCAGTTACCAAATGGGAGAAGAATTTGATTTGGAAGTTTGTGTGGATGTTAGGATTTTTTGGAAACAAGTAGATTCTTATCTTTTAGTAAAATTAGGAAAAGATGTTTGTTCTCTTCTATATAAGAGAACACAATAATTAGGCAGAGATATCTTTTTATCTTTTATTATTTTTAGAACTTGTCTGGCGTAGCTTTTCTGCAGTTTTGCAGAGTTCCAGATTGGAGAACAAGAACAGACGCCTGTCGTTTGGGCAAACGACGGGCGTCTCGGTTTGCTTTTTCTTAATTCAGCTTTATTATTTTTAGTTCTTGTTTTGCTTTTAATTATGATTAGTCAGTAGTTTCTTATCTGGCATGTAAGTAAGAAGCTTTAATCAATAACAAGTTGTGAGACCGAATTGTTTATATCAATGATTTATATTCAGTTCCGTGAATAGCGTTCATTACTTAATTGGATTAAAGCCTGATCAACTTTAATAAAATTAGGTAGAGTCAATTAATCTCTAATTAAATCACTGGATTGAATTAGTAGGATTAATTAGTGACAAAGCTGCTGTCTCGGTAGACGGTGACAATTGGTTAATAAATTAATATATGCTGATCATAACTTAGTTTGCTAGAGTTAGGTCCTTTTAAGAATTAATGCTTTTCTAACGTTGAATTGGGTGATCGGCTGATTCCGGCCTGGTTATGTTAGAAATAGGGAAATAGTGGATTAAGCTGATACTTGTCCATTATCGAATAAGTAAGGAAGGATTAGGACACGTCGGAGCTGATTCTCGGTGTCCTATAACTGACTGATTGAATGGGAATTATTATTTTTGCGTCAATGAACAACTTATTAAAATTAGTGTTGATTGCTTATTTGCCAGAATTTTATCTTAAGTAATTTAATTTGGTATTTTGGGTTATTGGTTATATTTGATTATTAATTTATATTTGGTTCCATAATTGATATTTATAATTTTCATTGTTGTGACGATTGCAAATTAACTAATTTAGAGAATTTGTTGTTCCTCGTGGGATCGACCTTACTCCCATTAGACTATTTTAAATCTTTTTAGAGTAAGAATTAATTTTGGTGCAAAAACGACACACCAATCCAATATACTAGAAAACTATTAATGTGTAGAGTTCATAAATATATGCATTTTTATGATGACATTTTATATTAAAAATTACTAATTTTAAAATTTTTATTTTGTTACAAAATTATATTGTGTGTATATATATATATATATATATATATATTAATATAGATTGTTATTTGAAAAGTATTATATTGCACATTTATTAAAAAAATAAATAATTAAAAAATAAATTGTACTATTTGTCATTCAATTATCAGATCAATATGTTTATGAGATAACCTTAATTATTTCAGTATTCATACACTTATTATTTCAAATTTTAATTTTCAATTGTCATATTTCAATTTTATCTAACACGCCTTTAGTAACCCAACTTAATATTTACTACAATTTATAATGTGTGTTTTTCGTCATTCATTTTTCTCAAATGTCGTAAATTATAGGATCAAATTGAAAACATATAGAATATAATCTATACAATTGATATGTTTGTCATTAAATTTTCTTGTAAGACCTTAAAAAATGCTTATTTAAATTGATGCATGATTTCTCTTTTAGATGCTATAATTTAATTTGACTTATTCCTTTTCTTCTATTGAAAGAAAAACTACCACTAAGAAACACATATATTTTGAAAATAAAATTTTAAAAAGAACTAACAAACACATGTATTTTTTCCATTAATAATAATCTTTAATTTTTTCCATTTAACAACTTTGAATTTTTTTTTTTTGTCAAAGATTTTGGGAATGCATAAAACATGGATTACGACTAACATCTAATTATGTTGTGTTTAACATGCATTTCTGACATTGTTTTCTTCGAATTATATAGTTCACAGACGTGAAATATTACAACAAATTAAGAAATTTTTGATTTGGACAATTTGTCCTAAATGAATTGAACTCAGTTAAAGTTACAAATATTAATCTGGATCTTCTATTTCATTACTTGTTTCAATCTCTGTTTCAATTTAGAAATACACGCTATATATATTTTATTAAAACTTTATTAAGTGAGTAGTGAACCTTAAAGAATAAGTGTTAAATATACGTGACATGTATTATTTATAGATTGAAATAAGAACTGAAACATGGAATGAAACACAAGATCCATTATGTACAAATATTTGTCATGCAATTAAACTAAGTACATTAGAACATTATTTTAGAATTTTTCAAATCCAAAATTCACAATTCAATTTTGAGAAAATAAAAAAAATATATTCATTGAAACTGAAACAAATCGTACTTTTTTTGTATGCCCCAATCTAGGATCTCAAATCCCATATCCTCAAAGTTTTTTATCCCATCCTTTTTGGAACTATACCAATATCCTGTCGACAAACTTTCAATCCATTTATAAGTTGTAACACATCCAAATCCACAAAATCTTTCATTGCTAGCCAAGAGAATCTAAACAAGGCATGTGGCATGCCACCTCAAGTTGATTCTTTCTAGGATCCTCTTTGAGTACTTATAACTTCATGACGATCATAAAGAGAAAAAAATACCTTAGTAAAAGTTGTTAAATCTTGGCTTTTTAACTTGGCATTAGGATAAGCAATAAAGACAAGGAAACATTGATTAAAGTGGAATGAAAGTGGGATAGGGAACAAGATAAGAAAATTTTGCATTTGAAACTAATCTCATAGGTTTAATTAATTAAGAACCCTATAAATATATATATTTTTTTGTGTTTTTACTAACATATGGCCATTACTTAAAAAGGAAAAAAATATGCCCCTTCTATCTTCTTTAATAATCTCCATGTTATAATGACAAGGATGTTGACCAGTTTGAAACGTGGCAATCCACCCTATCATGGCCGGTTCAGTGGCATTTCACTCAATTGTGTCCAATTATGATTTGTTAATCATTGATCTTTAATGGACCAATAATACTGTCAAATTTTATTATCATGGCAACCCCTTTTCACATTCTTGTGTCGTTTAATTGTAAAATCAAAACAAACAAACAAACAATCAAAACAACATTTCTGGCTATATCGATCACATTTGCTATAATATTTGACCTAAATTTATTTGTAATATATTGAGATATTATAGTTGGAATCTGCAACACACTCTATAAGATGGCCATCGTCCTAACCTTTACACAATTTGTAATGTTCCAAAATTTGAACTGACTATTTATATATAAACAAATTGTTTATATTTATGCAGAGTTTAATCGTGAAATCAAAAGCATAGAGAAAATTGAACATAATTATGCTAACATTCATTTCGTAGAAGAAGGTATTGAATGATTTATAACAATCGACTTAAATACTTATCGTTGCATTACATTTTATCGTAAACTAGTATTGTTAAAAAAAATTTGCATCCATTTAACAAAAAATAAACCATGAAACAAGTTCAATATTCAGACCCTTCTGAAAATATAATTAATGTATGTTCTTTGTTGTTAATTCTTATAATGGCTTGAGTTGCTTCAAATGTAATAAAACTCTTCATCATGATCAATGAATTCTAAACCCTTTAATGCTTTGCCAAAAGTTTCCTATATGCATATATTTGGTTAGTAATTGGTCGGGTCTCCTTCTAGAAATCATACGTTGCAAAAATTAGGTTTATAACCACAAATGAAAGGGCAAAGTTTGTAGCTATGATTCCCCATTTCACACAGAGAATCCATGATATGAGGAAATTCACTTACAAATCATTATTATTATTACAGCTTCATTTTTATATTCTTGCAAAAATATTGTTGCAAGAAACTTTGATTGTGACACTGATGAGGGTCCCAATTAGGTTATACCATGCTTTAATTTGTTCTCTATTTAGAATCCACATTGATTTTACTTTTGGCGGTCCCATTGGGCGCAAATGGTTGGAAAATGAAGGCTGTATGCTGTAGGGATATGGAAAGAAATTTTCAATTGCATTTGTTCCAATAGAACACACACTTTTCATCTAGCTGTTAACTTGCTGTGAAGCTAGTAAATGTGGTGATATGACAATATTTAAAGGGAAGAAGGGGAGAATCAATCATGGAAAAAAATTGATGTTAGTTTTAAACGAGTATAACGTTTTGCTATAGCTTCAAACTTGCTATTGTAACTAAATGCTTCTAAAAAACGAAGAAATCTACAAGACTCATTACGTTTATGTTAATGCACACGTGCAGTGGCATTTATTTTAATTGGCATTGATTTTTTGGCAAGATAAGGAAAGATCTTTTTGGAAGCATAAATCAAATCAAATCAATTTATACAAGGAAGATTGATTTGGAGATTAATGTTATCTTGGTATTCTTGGGCTTATCTTGGTATTCTTGGAAGCTATCATTAAAGATCTATCTTTGGAAAAGATAAGCATTGAAGGCACATGATTTTTCCATCTTTCCATTTGAATTATTTGGAAATAATCTTAAAAATAAACATGGGAAGATTTGGAGATAAACATGGGAAGATTTGGTGTGCCTATATGATCTTTCCACACCACACGATTTTGAGAGTGCAAGGCGTGCGAATTGTTTGAATAATGTAGAGCCTTGATGTTTATTTCGGTCTTCATTAGACTGTGAACACACATCTTTGTTTATTGATCTTTGATCAAAGTGTGTTGGCTTAAGCATCTTAATGTCATATTATTGAAGATGCAATCCTTGTTTTCTTTATTATAATCCAGCATCGGGAGGAGGTTGTTGAAGAGCTCGGGAGAGTTCAAACGTGGGCAAGGGGATCTTGAATCAATCACGGATTCCGGGAGGAGTCGCCATTGACAAGGGGATCTTGTCTTCATTGTGGGCAAGGGGACTTGCATTAACCACAGATTCCGGGAGGAATCAACACAAGTCGAGGGTAGCTCGCACAATCATGTTCACTGTGGAGTTAGGAAGAGGAGGCGTCAAAGATAAGAGGGAGTCTTACTTTGTGTCAGACCGAGTGTCTTGTAACATGTGAACTTAGTGGATTGTTTTTCTGGGCGTGGCCCCGCAGACGTAGGCAGATTGCCGAACTGCGTTACCAACCTCCTGTCTCTTTACTTTCCGCATTTTTATTATTGTCCATTACTGTTTTATTATCGATGTCACACCTAGTGTTTCTAACCCACTGAGACACCGCGCATCTAACCTTGATCTTTCAGTTTATGACCAAACTGTTTTCCGTCCAAATTGTTTTGTTTTGATCATTTTCAAGATCATTTTGTTTTTCTATTTAGTTTCAACTTCTTTTTCTTATTTATTTTTGGGTTGTTAACGCTATATAATGCTTGCCGAATTTTACTTTATATCATACAATATTATTATTATTATTCAATAAACATTTTAAAATTATTCGGAATTTGTATCCTTATGAAAATCGTATGTCTTTCATCCACTACTACAAAATGGCGGATTTAAACCGCCATTTTTAGAGCGGTTAAACATAAACCGGTGTAATTTATAAAAATGCAGTGGCATTATCGTAATATTAAACAAGAATTTAGACTTCTTCAAATAGTTAGACTTCTTACACCGATTATAAGAAAACCGGTGTAAATAGTTAGACTTCTTACACCGGTTATAAGAAAATCGGTGTAAATAGTTAGACTTCTTACACCGGTTATAAGAAAACCGGTGTAAATAGTTAGACTTCTTACACAGGTTATAAGAAGTCTAACTAGTAAGAAGTCTTACTATTTACACCGGTTTTCTTATAACCGGTGTAAGAAGTCTAAATTCTTGTTTAACTAGCTGTGCTATACCCAAAAAGGATGTTTCACTCTCTAATACACAGAAACGCTCCTCCATCTCTCTAAAATAAATCAACAACAAAGTCCATAGATCTTAATTGGAAGCTTTTACAGAGGAGTCCCAACAATTGAAATCATCAAAAAGTTCTTCAAAGGAGGAGGATTCAAAAAGTTCTCCGAATAATGGATACTCCCCTGCGGCGCTGTTTGGAGCTGCTTCGATTCTGATTTCGAATGGAAATGGCAAACCTTATGACGTTGCGGAGGATTCGGAAGAGCTTTTTACCTCCGATGGACCTATTCTTCCACCCCAATGAAATGTAAGAAGAAGGATTTGCTCTTAGGGAGTGGCGTCAGTGAGTTTATTTCGGTTGGAAATTTTGCATTTTGTTGAGTTCATTTTTTATTATTTAGTTCTATGTAAGAATAGATCTGTTTTGTGGACTTTCAAGTTCGCCTAAATTGATTATTGCTTGGACTGCACTTGTATTGATTAAGCTAGATTTGGTTTTATGCCGTAAAGATCTTACGTTGAAGTTGATATATCTATATCTTTATGTTCAAGATTGGATCTTTTGGTGGATACATGTTCAACTTCTTGATGATAATTGATAGTAATTGTTAAAGTTGATTCGAGTTAATGGAATTCTATGATGGAGTTTATAGAGTTGTCTGCTACACTGGTATTGATGTAGCCTAACTTTTATATGCCATTAACTTTTTTACACCGGTTATTTCACTGGTGTAAAATAAACATTTTTACACCGGGTTTATAAACCCGGTGTAACAAAGACTTTTTATACCGGTTTATAAAATCAGTGTAAAAAATATGTACCTTTTACCCAGCCTGTATATACACCGGTTCATTTTTAAAATAACCGGTGTAAATATCCAGATTTAACCGGTGTAACAGGCTATTTTTATACTAGTGATCGATCAATTGTCTCTGTGTAAAAATAACTAAGGGAGTGGACTTTGGCATATAGACATTCTCATGAATTTCAGTAGTATGGTCCAAAGGAACTTTTAAACTTTCAACTACACATTATGCAATTGGGATCTCTCCAAATACAAAAGTTAAATATATACTTTCTTTTCATTTTAAAGACCACAAAAATGATATCATGTGTGAATGAATACCTTATATTTTTATGCTTGGTATTGTTAGGTGTCAGAAAACTGATTAAATATCAACTTCATAGATTTCTTTATGATACCGAAAATGATGCATCATGGACCTTGAAACAGTTCGATCTAGATTTCAAAGACAAAATGATCCTCCTGCAAGAACAACCACAGATGTGAATCTACCCCTGCTACTGATCCAAGTTCACAAAAAGCTAAAATCTCTGTAAAAGTCCTCATGCAAATTCTTAAAATATATATCTACTGATTTTGATTTCAGGGCCTATAAGGATATATTCATCGTTTGAAGCAGTAAACACTAAAGACAGTTCCATCAACTTGCCAATATAACAACAGACTTTATCCCATCAAGTGAGTTCGGTGGTATGGATCACATTTTTATTACTATATTAAACTCATAACACGATTTCGAATGTAATCTAATTATAAAGTTTGACAAAATTTTTATGCTGCCTGCTAATCTGTCACAATCTTCTTTATTTTTTGGAGTTTAGCGCTGACTATTTATAAATAGATTGGCAGTTTATAATTAGACAGAGTTTTGCAAATATAGCAAACAGAAACACAAACACTAAAGAGGTTTCCATATATTTGCAAATATAACAAGAACAACGAACTCTTTATCCCACTAAATGAGATTGACTATATGAATCACATTTTGCCATCGGATTTGATTTAAACTCATTACGCAATTTTGAATGTGATCTGATCATGGCTTGACAAAATTTTTTCCGAGCTTCGCAATCTTCCTCCTTTTTCAAAGTTTAGCACCGGCTTGACAAAACACAGTAATGGTTGATTTACAGAACTAACACAAACACAATCAACAGAATGACTGATTGGTGCTTTTCTTCACTTTAATTTCTTGAGAACAAATTCTCCAAACTACAATGCCTATAGATAGATATATATATATATATTATGCAAAGATAAATCTTCCAAGTTGTGCTCCCCAAGTCCATCATCTTCAGTTCCTAGGCTAAGGACATTGGCATAAAGAGGTCCCAACACAGCAAATTATAGCTCTTTCCCCCTACAAAACACAGTTTTTTTCTTTCTTTTTTGTTTGGAAATTCACGTGTCTCGTGGACCCATTGAGACCATGCCTGCAAAACGATCCAGGGCTGGTCAGCAAGTCCCTCTCATCCAATCTGAAATTAGATACGCGATGTTTGCTTTTCAACAACAATGCCTTCAGGGAATAAAATCATCAAATCAAAGCAATTAAGGCACAAAAACTTCAGCCATAGGAGAAAGAATAAGGACTGGAGGAAAGAGGGATGCACTTTCTGGTGAAGCCCAGTACCTTTCCTATAAATGGCACAGTGATCCTTAAACGTGTTAATGAGAGATAATTAGGAGGACCATGGAAGACATCTTTTGTCCTTGATGGATAAAAAAAAGGGGGATGAAAATGTGGATGAAACTGTGTAAAAAAGTGCAAAGATTTGTGAAATCTTTCTTGCTTGTAACTTTTTTGTTCAACTTGACATATGTGATGGCTTTTACTTGGAAACTTAGAAGAGTCTAGAGAAAAAGAAACTACAATGAAAAAACATCAAAACTCCCACACACACACACACACAAAGTAGGCAGTCTTCATACGTATTCTTGACACTGAAGATATGTTGACTCCGCCACTCAAAATCTCTCTTTAAATTCCCTCCTCACCCCTTCATCCTTAGCTCTCCTATGCTCTCTTCTTTCGCTCTTACTTATAGAGGAAGTTTAAAGAGATTATAAACCTTGAACCCTTTTCCTGCTGCCTTTCAAACCTTTGTAGAAAGCATGAAAACAATGGAATTCCCATCTATGATCAGTTTTACCAAACACAATAACATTCTTTTCGTAAGAACATTCATGATTTTGTTACTGAGTTGTGCAACTATCAAAGTTGATTTCTGTTCTTCAAGTGTTCCATCTTCTCTGAAAGCAATCCCTGTTGAAGGAAATTTTAGTTTCAATGGAAATGAATTTGCAGCCAGAGATTTTGGCAATCAATACCATTTCCTACCTTTAGCTGTTTTACATCCAAGGTCAGTTTCTGATATTGCCATGACCATAAAACATATTTGGAATATGGGACCTCTTTCAAAGCTGACAATTGCAGCTAGAGGCCATGGTCATTCCACCCGTGGTCAGGCACAAGCTGATCAAGGAATTGTGATTAATATGAAGCATCTCAGTGGATCAAAAATGCAGTTCAATACAGGAAAATCCCCTCACGTTGATGTCTCGGCTGGAGAGCTGTGGATCAATATCCTGCATGAAAGTTTAAAACACGGACTGGCTCCAAAAACTTGGACAGATTACCTTCATCTTACAGTTGGAGGTACTCTTTCCAATGCAGGGATTAGCGGGCAAGCATTTCATCATGGCCCCCAGATCAGTAATGTCCACCAGCTGGAGGTTGTCACAGGTTTGTATGAGAAAAATAATGACCCTTTATGCATATGTACCACATAAGACACTAAGGTCAAAAGGAAGTTCAAAGTATATATAACTTGGAAAATTGCCAAGACCATATCATAAGTAGTGGCTTTTCATTTGTCCCATCTGATTCATAAAGTTTTAAAGTAATTTGAGAATCAAGTGTAGTTTTCCTAGTCTTACTAGTAAACACTATAAATTGATGAAAGTTTCTGACAAAAGCATGATTTTCTCATTCCTTGATCAACTGCTTGATGAAATGATTGCAGGAAAAGGAGAAGTAGTCAATTGCTCAGAGAAAGAGAATGCTGATCTCTTTCACAGTGTTCTTGGAGGACTTGGGCAATTTGGGATAATAACTAGAGCAAGAATTTCATTGGAGCCAGCACCAAAGATGGTAAAAAAAAAAACAAAAACAATGTACTTTTAATCAGCCCAGTAAAGAAATCTGAATGGCAGTTTCAGTTCATTAAGATTAATATTGTTCTAACTGTCTACAGGTGAAATGGATCAGAGTGCTCTATTCTGACTTCTCTACATTTTCCAGAGATCAGGAGTTTTTGATATCTTCAAAGAACACATTTGATTACATAGAGGGATTTGTGTATATAAACAGGACAGACGTGTTGAATAACTGGAGATCATCCTTCAGCCCACAGGATTCATTCCAAGCCAGCAAATTCATTGCAGATGGAAGAATTCTCTATTGTCTTGAGTTAACCAAAAATTTCAATCCTGACAAGATTGGCACAGTGAATCAGGTGAGACATTTCATGAAACTCTTCCAAAGTTATTCATAACAACTTAACTTATCATTATGCCAGATAAATACAATCTCAATATCAATATCTTCTTGCTCTATGCAGGAAATTGAAAGCTTGCTATCACAACTAAGCTACATCCGGTCAACGCTGTTTATGTCAGAAGTTTCGTATCTAGAGTTCTTGGATAGAGTTCATACAGCAGAATCAAAACTCAGATCAAAAGGATTATGGGAAGTTCCACACCCCTGGCTAACTCTTCTGATTCCCAGAAGCAAAATAAAAGATTTTGCTCAAGGAGTTTTTGGCAACATTCTCAAGAATACAAACAATGGTCCTGTGCTCATCTACCCACTCAACAAATCAAAGTAAAAATCTCATCAAAAAAACAAAACATACAACTCAAATCAATATACTTTCCATGCTCTTATAATTCCTTCATAAAATTAATGGTTTCCTCATATTTTCACAGGTGGGACAATAGAACTTCAGTTGTTCTTCCAGAAGAAGATATTTTCTATTTGGTGGGATTCCTTTTCCATATACATCCCTCATCTACTGGAACTGATGGTCTAGAACGCATCTTAACTCTGAACAAAAGAATTTTAGACTTCTGTGAATTGGCCCACCTTGGAGTAAAGCAATATTTAGCACATTATACAACACAAGAACAATGGCAGGCCCATTTTGGTCAAAAGTGGCAAGTCTTTGTACAGAGGAAGTCAGCTTATGACCCTTTAGCCATCCTTTCTCCAGGGCAGAGAATTTTCCAAAAGGGGATATCTATTTTATGACAGATTACCCACGAAAAAGTAAAGAAATATCATAGAGGAAGGCCAAGAAATTATGCATTGCAGCTGTCAGCCTTCAAATTACTGTTGAAGAAGAAGCTAAAAGAGGGCCTTAAAGTAAACCACCATTACTAAGAATTTGTGTAAATTTGATAAAAAGTTTTAAGTTCAAGTATTGGTTATGCCTTCTCAGCAATTGTAAGTACAATGAGGAGGTGGCTGCAACTAGGGTAACTTCAGAATTGTATATATAGTAGGGTAAATTACTTCAACCTTCATCAACTTAGGTGTTCATTTCGTTTTTTTTTTTTATAATTTTTAAAAAGTTCTATTTTTATCTCTCTTGTTACAATTTGACTTAAAATCATCATTCGCCCATTTTTTTCACTTAAAATTCAGTCTAAATAAGTATTTAACACATATATGACAAATACAAGTGTGTTATAAAAATACTACAAAACTTGTAGTATTATATTATTGAACAAACACTCTTTTATAACCCGTGTTTTAGTCATAAAAAATTTAAAATGGTAAAAAAGATCACTGAACTCTTTAAAATTACGTATTTATGTCATTCTGTCCAGTTATTTAGTTGGTACGGATAGAAATCAATTTTTTGAAGGACAAATTTGTCCAAACACTTCAAATTGATAGATAAAATTAACAAACAACTCATTACATATAACAAAAATTGATCTCATCGTCAACATCCAAATCAGCCCATGTGTTTTCGACGAAAGTTGCCATTCCAACAACTAGATTAAAGAATTTTCTTTGTTAATGATTTATTAAATGGTGTTATAATTTTGTTTGGAAACCATAGCCTTTCTTCTGATTATGTTTAAATCGATTAGCTCTATGTGCAAATCGATTTGATTTTGACATATTATTGATGTTTTTAGAAAAGACTGGAATGTTGAAGGAATTTATAAAGATGAATTTTGATGAGTTTTTAGAAAAGATTGGAACTTTAGTGATTGAAGAAAGAAATTATAACAATGAATTTTGATGGGTTTTCATAAAAGATTAGAACTAAAGTGATTGAAGAAAGAATTTATAACAATAGATTTTGATGGATTTTCATAAAACATTAAAACTTTAGTGATTGATGAAGAAATTTATGGAGTTCGATTTTATTGTGACATAGACCCAGATAGGTCACTAGGTAACAAAGATGGTGGAGAGCATTCAGATTTGGTTTTTGAAACTAAATCGTCAAAGAATCTTCTTGGGTAAGCATTGAAGATGCTTATGCTATTCTTCTAATTGGACATATATATATGAGTAAAGCTTTATTCTTAAAAAAAAAAATTATGTTTCCATTGAAGAAAACTTAAATCTGTACTTATCAACTCATGCTGAACTCTATTATCTCAACTTATGAACTTAAGAAGCGTAATTCTAAACTTTATGATTTGTAAATTTGAGAATCTAATCTTATGAATATGAACTTATGCTACTCAAAATAAAAGAAAAAGAAGGAAAGAGAAAGAGGGAAAGATGGTGAGAAACAAAAAGACACGAATACCTTCTAATTGAATGGTTTTTAAAAAGATAACAGAGAATTTGGACTGAATGACTAGAATACGTACGATTAAAGAGTTTATTGACTTTTTTAACCATTTTAAATGTTTGATGATCAAAAGGTAGATTGAAAATAGTTCAGTGACTATTTAGGCAGTTTGCTCTATATTATTTACAAGTTTTTATACAACTACTACAAAGTAGAGATCTAATATTATGTTACTATTACTATAAGACTAATAGACTACAACTATAAAATATAAAACAAGTATGAAATAATATTAGAAAAATAGAGAAAAAGTATAACAAAATGTAGAAAGAATTCAACCACTCATTTTTTTCGCATAAGTATCTATTTATGGGCTTGAACTCCACACCTCTACATTGTAGGTTACAATGTCCTAATTGTAAGTTATAAAAGTTACATAAGTTACATATGTAGTGGGTAATTATGAGAAAAAATAGTGTTACATGATTGTATGCATGGACATTCACAATTATTCATAACAAAGTGTATATAAATTGATAGAACAAGACATATGTGTTATGAACATATTGTGAATGTCCATTCAAATACACCATGCTCTACCACTTTATCTCTCATTATTCCTATAACTCATGTAACATCATCCCATTATCACCCATTACTTTGTAACCTATGTAACTTATGTAACTCTTGGTGTTTTCATTTAGCACATTATAAGTTACAAGGTACCTCAAGCCTATAAATAGAGGATTATGTGAAAGAGATAGATGGTTGAAAGGCTTACTACATTTTGTTCTACATTGCTCTATAATACTCTCTATCTTTCTAGCATTTTTCATACTTGTTTCATATTTGATAGTAGTAGTTGTAACATAAGATTTATATCTCTACTTTGTAATAGTGGTATAACAACTTGTTACACAATATAATACTACAAGTTTGTAGAATTTTTATAACACGTTATCAGCACGAATTCTCTACCAATTGAGAAAGTTGGAGCAAATCAAATTCAAGTTGCATATTGAAAGAATTGTTAAGTATAGGTTTGGAATTTTGGTAAGTTTATATGGTAATACTTTTCATTTTCAATTAATTTATTTTCTACTATAAATTTATACTATTGGATATAATATATTGAATATTATATATGGATTAATTTGAAAGAAAAATTCAACCACTTGAAGTTGGTTGTCATTTCAAAAGCACGGCATATTTGATAAAAATATATCATATAATCAAAATAATGATTACCGTGACAAGAAATAAAATAACCTCCAGAAGTGGGTTAATAAAATTGAAAGAAAGAAAAATGACAAAAGAATTACTACCAATGTGGTATGGTATAGAATATCATTGGACTCGTACCTGTCGTACTGCAAAGCATATCGTTAAGCTTTATCATACATCATTGAAAAATAAATGCCACAATGTTGAGATAAATTTTATTGATAAAATATTATTATAATGCTAATATGATAAATATCGACATAGCAAATTATTATTGTTAACACCCTGAAGGTGTAATATAATCATATTTTATTCACCCTGAAGGTGAAATATAACCATATTTTATAAATAAAACCCTGAAGGTACAATATGATTATATAATTTTATTGTTTTGTATATTTTATGTAAAATTTCAATTATGCAATTTATTTATATTATATTATACATATATACAAATTATATGATAGATATAATTTCCAATAATACATAAATTATTGTTTTGTATCTTTTATGTAAATTTTTAATTATGCAAGTTATTTATATTTATTGATTTATATTTATTTATAATGTCTCAAATTCTTCCTGAAGAAGATATGAATGTATGTTTTTTTGAAGAAAAACAAATACCAAATGTTTGAAATCAAATAAAGTGGATTTATTTGTTAATCACCCCGAAGGTAATACTAGTCACTTGATTAGTGATGAAAATGTCCAAGAATAAATATATTTGTTGCTTAATTTGATGTAATGAATAAACATTATCATTAGATGTCTCAAATAATAATAAAAATAGTTATTATTAATACATTTATTTTAAATATTTCTTTTATACTTAAAGAAATTAAAACAATTCTCATTTAGAATTTTTATTTTGTGAAGAATATGGACGTTGCAATGATCAATGGCAAAGAACTATGTCTCGAAGACAGTGCAAAAAAAACATTCCATACTAAAAGATAAGAAATATTTTTCTTATATAATCATGAAAGAAATTCATGTTAGTACTATATCTGGTAGTACACAATTGATTGAATGCTCCGGAAGAGCAATAATAATTTTACCAGGAGGAACAAAATTTTGCATTGGAGATGCATTATATTCTTCTAAATCTCAAAGAAATTTGTTAAGCTTTAAAGATATTCGCCGAAATGGATATCATATTGAGACTAAAAGTGAAGGTAATAATGAATACTTGTATATTACAAGTATAGATTTTGGAAAGAAAATTACCTTAGAAAAATTACCTTCTCATTCCACTGGATTATATTATACTTATATTTCTACAGTTGAAATATATGCAACAGTAAATTAGAAGCTTACTGATCCTAATGATTTTATTGTTTGGCATGACCGGTTGGGCCATCCTGGTTTTATAATGATGCGAAGAATTTTAGAGAATTCATATGGTCATTCTTTGAAGAGCCAGAAGATTCTTCAATCTAATGAATTCTCATGTGTTGCTTGTTCTCAAGGCAAATTAATTATAAGACCATCACCAATGAAAATTCGTACTGAATCTCCTGCATTTTTAGAACGCATACATGGTGATATTTGTGGGCCTATTCACCCACTTTGTGAACCATTTAGATATTTTATGGTTTTAATTGATGCATCAACTAGATGGTCACATGTATGTTTATTATCAACTCGCAACCTGGCATTTGCGAAATTACTTGCAGAATTAATTCGGTTACGAGCACATTTTCCGGATTACCCTATTAAGACAATCCGTCTTGATAATGTTGGTGAATTTACATCTCAATCTTTTAATGATTATTGTATGTCTATTGGGATTAGTGTTGAACATCCTGTCGCTTATGTTCATACACAAAACGGTTTGGCAGAATCGTTTATTAAACGTCTTCAATTAATTGTGAGACCATTGCTTTTGAGAACTAAACTTCCAACAACTATTTGGGGACATGCTATTTTGCATGTTGCAACACTAATTCGCATATGGCCAACAAATTATCATGAATTCTCTCCCCAACAATTGGTTTTTGGTCAGAAACCAAATATTACCCATCTTAGAATTTTTGGATGTGCGATTTATGTTCCAATTGCTCCACCACAATGCACAAAGATGGGACCTCAAAGGAGGTTGGGAATATATGTTGGGTATAAATCTCCATTTATAGTGAAATATCTTGAACCAACAACTGGAGATTTATTTACGGCTCGTTTCGCTGATTGTCATTTTGACGAATCAGTTTTCCCAACATTAGGGGGAGAAAATAAACAGCTGGTTAAGAAAATTAGTTGGAATGAATTATCATTATCTCATTTTGATCCTCGTACAAATCAATGTGAACTGGAAGTTCAAAAGATAATTCATTTGCAACGTTTAGCAAATCAATTGCCAGATGCTTTTACTGACCCAAAACGTGTAACTAAGTCACACATACCGGCTGTTAATGCTCCAATTCGAATTGATGTCCCTGAAGGACCTTCTACCACTAGTAATCAATTAAAGGCACACATGAAACGTGGTAGAACAATCGGTTCCAAAGACAAAAATCCTCGAAAGAAAAAAGGAGCAAATAATAATGATGGCAAAATCGAGGTAATTGAGGTTCCAAAAGAATCTTCAAAAATGAAAATTCCCGACATGACGAATAATAAACTTCCAGAAGAAGTTCAGGTACCTGAAAATTCTGATAATCATGAGATCTCAATAAATTATGTCATGACTGGGGAAAGGTGGAATCGATATAAAATCGACGTCGATGATAAATTTGCCTATGCTGCAGCAATTACTATCATGAATGAAAACGAGGATCATGAACCAAAGTCTGTGGATGAATGCAGACGAAGAAATGATTGGCCAAAATGGAAAGACGCAATTCAAGCAGAGTTAGACTCGTTGGCAAAACGTAAAGTTTTTGGATCAATAATACGCACACATGAAGATGTGCAGCCAGTGGGTTATAAATGGGTTTTTGTGCGAAAACGAAATGAGAATAATGAAATTGTGCGATATAAGGCTCGACTTGTTACACAAGGTTTTTCCCAAAGACCTGGTATTGATTATGAGGAGACATATTCTCCCGTGGTGGATGCAACAACTTTTCGTTATTTTCTTAATCTGGCAGCAAATGAATGACTTGAAATGCGTTTAATGGATGTTGTAACAGCCTATTTGTATGGCTCACTTGATAATGATATTTATATGAAAATCCTTGAAGGATTCAAGTTGCCTAAGGAAAATAATTCAAGTTCTCGAGAACTTTATTCAATTAAATTGTGCAAATCCTTTTATGGATTAAAACAAGCTGGACGCATGTGGTATAATCGCCTTAGTGAATATTTGATGAAACAAGGCTATATGAATGATCCTATTTGTCCATGTGTTTTTATTAAAAGATCTGCATCCGAATTTGCAATCATTGCAATTTATGTTGATGATTTGAATATTATTGGAACTCCTGAAGAGCTCGGAAAAGCTGTTAACTCTTTGAAACAAGAATTTGAAATGAAAGATCTTGGAAAGACAAAATTTTGTCTTGGATTGCAAATTGAGCACTTGGAAAATGGAATATTTTTGCATCAGTCGGGTTATACAGCTAAAGTGCTTAAAAGATTCTATATGGATAAAGCACATCCCATAAGCACGCCTATGGTTGTAAGATCACTTGATGTGCATAAAGATCCTTTCCGACCTCGTGAAAATGATGAAGAATTACTTGGTCCAGAAATACCATATCTTAGTGCTATTGGAGCATTAATGTATCTTGCTAGTCACACATGTCCTGATATCTCATTTGGTGTGAATCTACTAGCAAGATATAGTTCTTCACCTACACGAAGACATTGGAATGGTATAAAACATATATTTCGTTACCTTCAAGGTACGATAGATATGGGTCTTTATTATTCTAAGGCAATCAAGTTTGATCTAATAGGTTATGCAGATGCTGGATATTTATCTGATCCTCATCATGGTCGTTCACAAACGGGTTATGTGTTCACATGTGGTGGTACAGCTATTTCTTGGCGTTCTATGAAACAAACTATAGCTGTTACTTCTTCAAATCATGCTGAAATATTGGCAATTCATGAAGCAAGTCGGGAGTGTTTTTGGTTGAGATCAGTGATCCATCATATTCGAGAAACATGTGGTTTGCATTTGGATAAGAAAGTTCCCACTGTTTGTTCGAAGATAATGCTGCATGCATTGCTCAATTGAAGGATGGATACATTAAAGGTGATAGAACAAAACACATCTCACCAAAATTCTTTTTCACGCATGATCTTCAGAAGAATGGTGAAATTCATGTACAACAAATTCGTTCAATTGACAATTTGGCAGATATTTTCACTAAATCACTACCGACTTCAACATTTGAAAAGTTAGTAAATAAGATTGGAATGCGTCGATTGAAAGATGTCAAATGATGTGCTTAAGAGGGGGAGTTATTATACATTGTACTCTTTTTTCCTTAACCAAGGTTTTTTTCCCATTAGGGTTTTTCCTGGTAAGGTTTTTAACGAGGCAATGTTATATATGAAAAATGTACTCTTTTTCCTTCACTAGGTTTTTATCCCATTGGGTTTTTCCTAGTAAGGTTTTAACGAGGCATTTATCTTAAAGATGGACATCCAAGGGGGAGTGTTATGAACATATTGTGAATGTTCATCCAAATACACCATGCTCTACCACTTTATCTCTCATTATTCCTATAACTCATGTAACATCATCCCATTATCACCCATTACTTTGTAACCTATGTAACTTATGTAACTCTTGGTGTTTTCATTTAGCACATTATAAGTTACAAGGTACCTCAAGCCTATAAATAGAGGATTATGTGAAAGAGATAGATGGTTGAAAGGCTTACTACATTTTGTTCTACATTGCTCTATAATACTCTCTATCTTTCTAGCATTTTTCATACTTGTTTCATATTTGATAGTAGTAGTTGTAACATAAGATTTATAACCCAAATTTTATAGTATTGTAGTATTATATTGTGTAACAAGTTGTTATACCACTATTACAAAGTAGAGATATAAATCTTATGTTGCAACTACTACTATCAAATATGAAACAAGTATGAAAAATGCTAGAAAGATAGAGAGGTGGGTGAATAGGCCCACAAATATCACCATGTATGCGTTCTAAAAATGCAGGAGATTCAGTACAAATTTTCATTGGTGATGGTCTTATAATTAATTTGCCTTGAGAATAAGCAACACATGAGAATTCATTAGATTGAAGAATCTTCTGGCTCTTCAAAGAATGACCATATGAATTCTCTAAAATTCTTCGCATCATTATAAAACCGGGATGGCCCAACCGGTCATGCCAAACAATAAAATCATTAGGATCAGTAAGCTTCTAATTTACTGTTGCATATATTTCAACTGTAGAAATATAAGTATAATATAATCCAGTGGAATGAGAAGGTAATTTTTCTAAGGTAATTTTCTTTCCAAAATCTATACTTGTAATATACAAGTATTCATTATTACCTTCACTTTTAGTCTCAATATGATATCCATTTCGGCGAATATCTTTAAAACTTAACAAATTTCTTTGAGATTTAGAAGAATATAATGCATCTCCAATGCAAAATTTTGTTCCTCCTGGTAAAATTATTATTGCTCTTCCGGAGCCTTCAATCAATTGTGTACTACCAGATATAGTACTAACATGAATTTCTTTCATGATTATATAAGAAAAATATTTCTTATCTTTTAGTATGGAATGTTTTTTTGCACTGTCTTCGAGACATAGTTCTTTGCCATTGATCATTGCAACGTCCATATTCTTCACAAAATAAAAATTCTAAATGAGAATTGTTTTAATTTCTTTAAGTATAAAAGAAATATTTAAAATAAATGTATTAATAATAACTATTTTTATTATTATTTGAGACATCTAATGATAATGTTTATTCATTACATCAAATTAAGCAACAAATATATTTATTCTTGGACATTTTCATCACTAATCAAGTGACTAGTATCACCTTCGGGGTGATTAACAAATAAATCCACTTTATTTGATTTCAAACATTTGGTATTTGTTTTTCTTCAAAAAAACATACATTCATATCTTCTTCAGGAAGAATTTGAGACATTATAAATAAATATAAATAACTTGCATAATTAAAAATTTACATAAAAGATACAAAACAATAATTTATGTATTATTGGAAATTATATCTATCATATAATTTGTATATATGTATAATATAATATAAATAAATTGCATAATTGAAATTTTACATAAAATATACAAAACAATAAAATTATATAATCATATTGTACCTTCAGGGTTTTATTTATAAAATATGGTTATATTTCACCTTCAGGGTGAATAAAATATGATTATATTACACCTTCAGGGTGCTAACAATAATAATTTGCTATGTCGATATTTATCATATTAGCATTATAATAATATTTTATCAATAAAATTTATCTCAACATTGTGGCATTTATTTTTCAATGATGTATGATAAAGCTTAACGATATGTTTTGCAGTACGACAGGTACGAGTCCAATGATATTCTATACCATACCACATTGGTAATAATTCTTTTGTCATTTTTCTTTCTTTCAATTTTATTAACCCACTTCTGGAGGTTATTTTATTTCTTGTCACGGTAATCATTATTTTGATTATATGATATATTTTTATCAAATATGCCGTGCTTTTGAAATGACAACCAACTTCAAGTGGTTGAATTTTTCTTTCAAATTAATCCATATATAATATTCAATATATTATATCCAATAGTATAAATTCATAGTAGAAAATAAATTAATTGAAAATGAAAAGTATTACCATATAAACTTACCAAAATTCCAAACCTATACTTAACAATTCTTTCAATATGCAACTTGAATTTGATTTGCTCCAACTTTCTCAATTGGTAGAGAATTCGTGCTGATAACGTGTTGAATTTGATTTGTATCAACTTTCTCAATTGATATGCATGTTAAATGGTTATTGGAATTGAATTTTTCTAATATGAAAAGTAAATAAATGACTATTGAAAACTAAAAATGCAACACGAGAGACAAAAGTAGAAAATTTTAAACATTAGGGATAAAAATAAAATGAACACTAAATTGAGAGACGATTGAAGTAATTTGCCCTATGTAATCATTCATATAGGTTTTGGCAGAAGATTGTGGGAGAATATATTCATCAAAACAATCAAGTCATAAAGCAACAAATAGAAAAATAATCTCTTGCAACAATTCAATGCCGAAATCAACTTTAATTTTGATGATATTGATGAAGTAACAAATCAGGAAAATGGAGGCAAATCAATCAGTTTGTGTCTCCAAAGAGAAAAGAAACATGAAAATAGCTTGATTGGAATTTGAACTGTCAAGTAGGGGTCAATTCCGAAGCCAACAATATTGCATTAGGAACACATTTTAGATACAAAATAACAACCTGATGCCAACCATTTTTACAAAATGTCACTGAGAACTTTTTGGCAAAATAAGAGCTTTTCCATCATGACGATATACATAGACATGACTCGGTTCCGGTTTTAATCGGAACTGGACCGTAACCAGCCCGACAAGCTGGGCCCAAAACTAGAACCGGCCCATGCCGGGTTCAAACTGTGAAAAACCAATTTTTTTTAAAAAAAAAATTCAACGGCTAGGATTGACTAGCCGTTGCTTCATCCAACAGCTGGAACCGGCTGTTAACCGTTGGTTCACAAAAAAAAATAAAAATAAAAATGAGATGGCCGTTGCATTTAAAAATTAATCGTTGGCAATCCAACGGCAATAAATTAGGCCGTTGGAAAGCCAACGGTTTGTTACATTTTTTTTGTTTTGTTTTTTTTTTTATTTTTCTTCTATAAATACCCAAATTTTCTAAATTAATTTTCACATCATTCTCTTCTCTCAATCTCAATTCTTTCAATTCTATTAATTCTCTCAATACTCAATTATCATTTATATTATCTACTTTTCTTTGTTATCATTAAATTATTTTTACTCATTAATTCATTATATTCAAAATTTAATTCTTTACTTTAAATTATTTTATTTTATTCAAATCTTTAGCTAATTATTTTTTAAAATTATTTATTTTATTAAATATTGAAACCTCATTAATAGTTTTTATTATTTGAATTATTTGATTTTATTTAAATACTTTTATTATAGACTTATAATTCTATTTATCTAATTATTTATATTTATTCAATTACTTAATTTTAATTTACTATAAAATGGATAGTTTTAATAGAGATATTGTTGGTAGCTCACAATTTGGTGCAAACCAAAGTGAGTAAATTTTTAGCGGTGATGGAGAAACCGAAAGCCCCAATATTGAAGAAATGCTAAAATCGGATATGTTTAAGAAATATTACACAAAGATATTAGATTCCAACCAACAACCAATCAATGCGGAATGCAATTATTGTTCCGGAAATAAATTATATGCTTTCAAGAAAGGATCAGGCTATGGAACTTTGTCGCGCGACATTTGAAGGAAAAATATCCACACGAAATCGGCATTTTCATCAACCAATCGCAATTATCCGGGTTTGTTTTCTCTACTACTCCTCCTTTTAAATATTCGGATGAAAAAAATAGAAAATAATTAGCTAAAATGATAGCCATAGAACATTTATCATTTGGTTTTGGTGAAAAAAATAGGATTTACTCATTATTGTCAAAATGCATTAAATCCACAAGCTAAAAGAATGCCTAGAACAACAATAACAAGAGAATTAAACAAAATTTATAAAGGTAAAAAACAAATTTTAATTGAAATTTTTTCAAAATTAAATGGTAGTGTTTCTATATGTTCCGATATTTGAAGTGATTTATGGCAAATGTATTCTTATATGGGAGTAATTTGTTATTGGGTTGATAGTGATTGGAAAATACAAAAAAGAATTATTGCTTTTTGTCATTTTGAAGCAAGACATACCGCAAATAAGATATCTAATTTGTTGAATATTATTTTAGATGAATATGGTTTATCTAAAAAAAAAATTTCAATTGGTTTTGATAATGCTTCACCTAATACGGCTTCGATTAGTCAATTAACAAGTCTTTGTCAACCAATAATAGGTGAAATTTTTTTTCATGTTAGGTGTACCACATATTAAATTTAGCGGTACAAGATGGTTTAAAAACACTATATACATATATTACGCCTATTAAAGAGGCAATTAGTCTTTTATGGTTCCGTCCAAATTTAATGAAACTATGGGTAAAATTTGTATGGAAAATGGACACAAACCTAAAAGATTTAGTAAAGATGTTCCTAATAGGTGAAATTCAACTTATAAATTATTGAATTCATCTACACAATATAGTACTTTGTTATGTACTTTTTTTTATGCAAAATCATGTAGAAAATATTTCTTTGCATCCTATTATGTGGGAAATTTGTTGTAAATTATTACAACTTTTAAAGATATTTAAAGATGCTACTAAAATTTTATCTGTGTTTATTATCCTACTTCTCATTTATTTATTAACATTGTATGTGATGTTGTTGGTATTTTACAACAATTCAAAGATGACCATGTTTTACCACTTCCTACATATAATATGTTAGTAAAATGGCTTAACTATTACCGAAAAATTTCACATACATATTTAATTGCTTCTGTTTTTAATCCACGTCAAAAAATTAATATTTTAGAAGAATATATTACTACATATAATAGTTGTGTAGATTCAATTTTTTTCTGACAATGAAGGTTATAAAGCTCAAGATACTAAGGAGATTATATGAGAAGTAAAATTTCTTCTTCGTGATTTATTTAATGAATTTTATTCTAAATATGGTAGTCAAGTTTCTATTAATACCGGATCTAATATTGATGGTTTTACTAGTAGTGCATCACATCAAAATACTAGTAATACATCAATGTTTTCTATAGCACTACGTAAACTTGGTAAATCTATATATTCTTCACACAACAATCAAATAAAATATATTTATTTTAGATAAACTTGTTATTTTTGTGTGAAAAATCTAAAGTTATTATTTATGAATAGCTTTGATGATGATTTATAGTATGATACTGTATATCTATATCTTTATATAGGATGATGATTGAAACATAAATAAAATAATTTTTCTATTATAGATAAATTATTTTAGAGTTTGGATATTCTTGTAGCATAAATTTGGTAATTCAAAATTCATTAAAATTAAAAGTATTGAGATTAATAAAATTTTATAAATTAAATCAAATTTTAATAGAGTATATAACTCTATTATTATTTTTATGGGTAACTAGAATTTGTAATAGATTGAAACTCTAGTTTATTATGAAATAGTAATTTGATAATCTTGCAACGAATTATAAGGTAATATAATTTTAGATATTATATAAAATTCTAATAAAGGTAGATAGTAATATCAATTGTATTAGGATGGAAAGTTTTTCTCCAATTACCATAACATTTGTTTATCTTATAAGTTTTGAACGATAGTGGAAGTTGTAATTTTTAAATCAAAGTTTACGTTAGAAAGATAATTTTTGAATGATAAATTATTAATTATAAAATAATTATCCTTTCCTTCCGTTTCCACCCACTTTTGGACGGAAAGAGATATGGACTAAATTAAGTATATATAATCCCTCATTTCCTTTCTTTTCCCTCTATAAAAAAATCCAAACATACAAATTCTAATCCGTCATTTTACTTTCCTTTCCTTTCCCTCCCTTTCCCTCAATCCAAACATAGCCTAAGAGTTGAGTGACGAAAAATTGGATTTGGAAATAGTTGAGTGACCATTTTCGCACTTTACTCTAATACTAGTTGGCATACACCGCGCCAGCGCGGTGTAATTAAATATTATTTCCAGTTATAATTTTAATTCAGTGTAATAGATATAAGTAATATAATGTTTATTACACAATACATGTACTAACATTTACGTTTAATATTTTCACAAAACTACTCGTAACTTCAGTCGCTATACATGTCTATACATATTTAAACATTTCCATAAGATACATGGTTGCCAATACTTGTACATACACTTATACATATACATATATATATATATATATATATATATACACTATACGCACTTTCGTATATTTGCATATATTACACTTATTTTTATACTATAGATTTGTACACATTTTGCACATAATATGCACACTACGTATATACATATACTATATACATTCTCATACATTATAAATATTTACAAATTCGCTTTACATCTGAACACATTACAATTTATATGTGTTATATACTACACGTATTATACATACTTATACATACTACGCAAACATGTATACACTAAACATATTTTCATATATTGACAGATATTTAATTATTTATCACACTATAATTTTTTACTTATTTTTTCACATATTTTCACTACATATATTGCACATAATATTTACATTTGCACACACTTTAAATATTTTCACATTCTTCTTACATTTTAACACATTTCATATGTGCACATATTTACACATATTTGTATACACACTTATTCATAATCCACATATATTTATACACTATACATATTTCCACACATTTTACACATATTTCTCATACACATATTAACACGTGTTTCACACATTTTTACGCACTATATATATTTATATATATTACACATATTTTCACACACTATATATTTTTACACGCGACATATATTAATACATACTACACAATTTCACAAACTTGACATATTTATACATACTACACATATTTTCACATACTATACATTTATGCACATTTTCCACAATATAAATATTTACACATAATATATATTTTTTGAAACACTATATTTGTACACATACTCGCATATTTTCATATGCTACATATATTTATACATAATTCATACATTTTAATACACTATGCATATGAACACATGTACACATACTGCATATATTTGGACACACTATACATGTTTACACATTGTACACATATTTTACTCACTACTCATACATATATATATTACACATATTTTTCATACACTATACATATTTACACATATTTACACATATAAAACACATTTTCACACACTATACGTTCTTATACATACTGCACATATTGTTTTACGCTACATATTTACACATACTACAAGCATTTTCACACACTATACATATTTGCACATAATTTATACATTTTCACATATTGTACATATTTACACATACTATAAATATTTTCAACCACTATAATAATTTATACATACTATAGATTTTTTCATATACATATATCTACACATATTATACACATTTTCACATACTATACATATTTATAAAAACTTCAAACATTTTCTCACACTATACATATTTAACGTATTTTCACACATTGCACCTTTTTATATATATTACCTATATTTTTACACATTATTTATATTTATATATATACACATTTTCAACCACTATACATTTTTACAAATACTTCACATATTTTTAAACACTATATATTTATACATAGTACACATATTTTCACACATTATACATATTAATACATACTACATATATTTTCACACACTATACATAGATGCACACATTTCATACACAATATGTATTTACACATACTACACATATTTTCATATACTATAAATATTTATACATTCTATATATATTTATACATACTACACATATTTCCACACACTATACATATGTATACATACTACACATATTTTCACCTACTATATATATTTCCACATATTATACATTTTAGTACATATTACACACATTTATGCACATGGAATCTATTTACCAACACTACATACATTTCCACATAGAATACATATTTACAAATATTTTACACATTTTCAGAACAATTTTCATATTAAAGTTTGAAGTTTAGAGTTAAATAAATTTTTAAAGTGGTGTAAAATAAGAAAAACAAGTTTTTTATTTATCTTTAAATAAATAAAGAAAAAAGAAAAAAAGTTTTTTATTTATCTAATTTTTATGAATTATTGTTATGGAAAAATAGTGTTCATTATCATACATATGTAAGTAAAAAAAACATTTTATTTATACAGTTTAATAAAACTTAATTTACATTTTTAAATTTTTATTGAAGTAGGTATTAGTATATTATGGTTTATTTGTGGTGGTTAATTTTTATAATTAATTTTTTAATTAATAAACAAAAGGGAGAGATTGCAAAAGAAAAGAATCTTTCCCTTTATATATTGTATAGATATTTTGCTTATATTATAATATATATATATATATACTTTTTTAAAATTTTATGGTAAATAAATAAACAATATTTTTTTTAAAAGATTAATAATAAAGAGTATGAATTCCTTAATTTCCACATATGCAAATATTTCATCAATCCTAACAATTGAGCCATAAAAGAATCAAATGCAAGTCTTGCTATCATTCACTACATCAACAAGAAAATAAAAAGTTACAAATTAGTGATGGTAAAACTTAAGTGAAAAAAAAAGTTTGAAGCAAAAAGTGCACTAATATCTGCATATTTTCAGTTCAAACTGCATAATGGAATTGCAAAAAGAATAACATATTGATACTGCATTTTAACCATTAAAGGATTACAAAGAAAGTTTGAAATAGTCAGAGAGAATAAAATGAGGAAGGGTTGGCTAATATACATCAAATGTATTGGCTCTTCTCACTTATTCTTATGGTCATAAAAGTGCAATCAAATCTACAAAAGTACAAATGCTTTATTTGACATCTTAGTTTGAAAGAACCACATATTCTGGAACTGAATAAGAAGACTTCAGACATTTTCTCCCTTTCAATTAGAGACAATACACATTTGAAATTCAGATGACCATTGTTATTGTAAATTCTATGTTGCAATTCATTGAAAACCATGCTTTCTGTTTCTTGAACAAAACCATCTCCTGTCCATTCTTTATCAGATGCTAAACCTTTACGGATAGCTTTACGTTGTCGAATTGCTTCTTGTTACCTTTTCACCAAATCGGTATGTGTCGTAAAGTATTTAGTGATAACCTGGAGATAGGCACAAGACAAATTAGTCACTGTATGATTCCAAGAAAGACTACTAAATCCTGAAAAAGGTATTTTAATGAAATGAAATATACCCTTTGAACTCGTCTATTGATGAAAAGTTGTGCTTTTTCAAGAAATCCTGCAGCTCAGAGCAAAGTTTCTTTACAATACCATATCCATGCATCATAACCCCGGTGCAGACCTGCAATAGAATTTCAATAGGAAAAAACTCCAGCTTATTATCATTCCAGGTGAATATTACGAGATATAGACAAGAGAGTTCTGAATGCTATATGGAGTTTTCTTATACCTTACATTTTTTGGAATACAGTGTGTTCTGGTAACAAGTTTACTGCTTCATCATTAAAAATGACAGTCTATTTATTATTACTACCGTTATCCTGTTTAATCATCTTTGTTTCAGTTAGGTAACAACATACATTTACATGATCAACAATTGCTGAAAATTCAGACTAAAACAAACTCCTTAATCCAACCTTATTATTGGTTAAACCAAAGCAGGTGCAAAATATTATAGCAAAAAACAACTCTCCACTAACAGAAAGCTAAAGAAATGAGGTTGTGAGTCACTATATATGTATATTTGTAGTGGTTAGGTGAAAAATCAAAACCCATTTTACCTGAACTGTATCTGCACCGAGAAGAATAAACTCAGCAGCATCGCTACCTGTTTCAAATTCTGACTTGATCATCCGTGCAATGCTCATTACTTTTGCAAGGGCTATAGGATGTACAGCCTTCGAAGAGTAGCCTCCAAGAGTTGAGTATCTGAAATTAAAATATTAGAAGGAAAATTCTTAATGTAATATAAAAAGTTATGCAAAAAGAACAAATACTGCTGAACAGAAAATACCCTTCAACACAAGGCTCAGGACGTAAAGTGTCAAGATTGATTCCCATGACACTCATGATTGTATTGATAGCTGATACACCCTCACATCCAGTTCTGAGAGCCACTCTTGCAGGCTGCAAAAACGCACACCGGTAACATTATACATTCCCACTACAAATACAACAAGAAGATAGATCAAGAAATTTCAATATACTTGTCAGAAGCTAAAACCCAAAATTTCAATCTTTATATTGTTTTCTACACACACTTCTCTTCTAATCTACATTCAACCAGCTTTCCAAAACCAACTAAATGAGAAGAGTTATTTCTATTTTATCTTTGTTTATGAATAGATTTCGCAATAGAGACCCAAACAGGGAACCAAAAAAAAATAGAAATAGATTTTGCTATAAAATAATACTGAGCAAGTATTAATATTTCCTTCAAAGGAAGGAAATGATTCAATCCCCTGTAAAGGGAGAATAAAAACATATTCATGTTTGCTTCAATCCCGATATTAGCTTCCCCTTGGCAGAAATGACAAAACTATAAACCTAAATCACTTAGGCAGATACAAAAAGATCTCCAATACACATATTTATTATTTACCCAGCATTTGCACCTACAAGCTGATAGGCAAAATTATTCATAAGATTATTCAAAAAGTCAACTTTAGTAGACCTTATTTATAAATCAATTTCCTTTCCAAAAGTTATATTGGAATTCAAATTTTCAGTAATTACACGGTTCATATAGGAGCAAAATTGACTGCCTCAAGACAATAAAGTCCTGCATATTCCAAGAGTAAATAAGATCCTCAACACCAAAGGTAATAAATTAATCAAGGCCTCCATCAACTCAAAACTAAACCTTTTTGCTTACCCAAGTTAAAGCCTCCATGATAAGATCTTGGGAAGGTAATAATGAAGTTACCAAGCTCCTATAAAAGCAATTAAAACAGAAATTAAATGGCATTGACTTTCAATAGAACAAGAAAAATTTTACTCCACCATCTACAATAGTACATTACATTTATAACTTTTCAAGCTTAGAGAAATCTATGACAATAAAGACCACTTCAGGAGCAGAGATAAGAGATACAGGGTTCAACAAGTTTACCAATTACTTCCTGAACACACTAAAAGTTACAATTTCAGTAACAAAAGAATGATTCATCCATAGTCAATCTCCTGGAAATGATCTACATGAGATCTTCCAGAACAACACAAGCTCTAGAGACAATGATTTTTTCTTGAGTACATATAGAGAAGGTAGAAGTGGAAAGAGTTTCAATCTCACAAGCATAATAAAAATTTTTGACAAATTTTCTAACCTGCATGAGAAACCTTTGCTCAAGTTTAATATAATAATGTGAGTCTTCAAACCTATCCACGAGGACAACAAAATAAGAAAAGCATAAATATGCTTTAGCAAAATGAGAATAAAGAAAGTAGGCTTGGAATGTTGTCCTATACACCTAACCAGAGTAATACCTGTAGTACACTGTAAACAGCAACACCACTTTCTTGCAAGACACTGGGATTCATCATGGTAACACTATAGCACTATGAACCTAGTTTTGCTATAGCTGTTTAAAACTTTTGCTATAGTGGTTAGAACACTATGCTGAGCTGCTTTTTCGTTGTAGATTGAAAATATGACAAGTTTCGTTGCTGAACTGCATCTGCTAGTTTACATCAATCTTGTGTCAGTAAATATATGCAACAAAATACAAGCCCAAAACCATCATAGTCAGCTCAACTATTGTTCCACCAGCATAAATTTGACAAAACTCGAACAAATTTTAAAATACAGGGCAATCTTCACCAAGATTATCTGAAATATATAGAATGTGAGTCTACTTAAAAGCTGGTCAAAAAAATAGGGTAGTTAAAAGAGAAATGTTGAAAATATTCATATTTGAATCTTCCAAAACAATTTCAGCCTTCTGAGTTCATTCAATTTAGACAACTAAAAAAAGTCTCATCCTTTTACCAATTGCACAAGAAAATGGGCAATAAAAGAACTGGAGGGCATTGTATAGCTAATTATTCTAACTATGGCTTGTTCACCATCGATTGGTGAAGCAAGGGCAACAAAAGGCACAAGAGAAATATCTTAGTGCTTCCAGAATCAAGTCCAAAGGCCAATAATCTCAGTGCAAGTTGGAGATTTGAAAGCACTTGGTCATCCAAACATTCAGCTTTGTGCCAAAAACAAGCATTATAGACAAATTCTTAGCTTGGAACATGTCAGAGTCTAAAATAGTACCAAAATTGAGCTCCGTTACAATCTTTTCACTCTCCCAGCATTCAATTACCCAGCTTCACAACCAGTTCAATAGCTAGTCATTCAGCTAATAATCCAACCCAAGTAACTAACTACATCTGTTTTATCAATAAGGGTAGAAAAACATTACTTTCTTATGTTTATATTCTTTGTTCACAAACTGATGTGTCAAACAGCCTAACTACATCTGTTTTATCAATAAGGGTAGAAAAACATTACTTTCTTATGTTTATATTCTTTGTTCACAAACTGATGTGTCAAACAGCCATAAATAAATATTTTAAATGATTATCGCCTTAGCCAAAAGGCATAACTCAATAACAAATAATTGCAAAAGCAGCACTTCTATTAGATTATTAACAATATCAGAGCAAATTGATATGCACAGTCACCACATCCCAATCCCCAATTTTCTTTTTCATCAAGAACCCTACTTTAAAACACAAGTTTCAATTTCCAGACCTTACCAGTGTACCATTCACCATAACATTGCAACAAAAATACAAACTTTCAGCATAAAATGAACTTTACATTTAGAAAATTCATTTGAAACAAATGTTGAGTGTCTGGAGTAATTCGATGCAGGAACTCCACATAATCCGCTGAATGGAACTGGGCTAGCTCCACAGGATACACCTTGTGAGGCCTCTGCAATAGACAAAACAAAAAGGTAAACTTTAACCAATTAAAATTAACCAAAAAAAACCCACGAAGCCAGCAGAAAACCCAAGTATTTAAGACAAGAAGAAAATCAAAAAAATAATTTTAAAGAATAAATAAAAAAGAACACTAACATAAACTTCCATCTTCTTGTGGAGTCCATATGAGAGAACTAAATGATGGGTCATACATAAGCGGTGCGGTTTCATGGGATTTTCAAGTATGGGCCCTTCAAGTTTGTTATTAGAAACATTCCTGCAAAGAATATAGCATAAGCAACCTATGGGTGTTCCTGAACAGTCACCTCAGCAAAAACTTAAAAAGGATACGAGACATACAGGTCAAACAACTCTGTGAGCTGTCCAAGTTCGGGAGGAATATGCCCCCTGAGTTGATTGTCATTCAATTCTCTGCACAAGAACACACAAACTTCCAAGATTTGTAACTTTAATCCTTGCTTCATAACAATTGACCATCATATCATGTATCAGCAAACAAGGTGAACCAAATAAACCTATTAAATAGTGAAGGATGGGGATCAGAAGTGTTGGAAAAGAAAGAGAACACACAAGTAATGGAGTTTGGTCATATTTCCCAGCTCCGGAGGAATGGAACCAGTGAGCTTGTTGCCATGCACGTACCTACATCAAGAGACGGTGATCGAAACGTCAATAGTTGGAACTATTTTCATCTCTTCATAGTTCATGTAGTTAATTCATAATTAGAGAAACTTTACAATTATGAAGGTAAATATTATGCTTGAAGGTTATGTATTCAAAGCATTAAGTAAACACTTCCTTGCTTATAAAATGCATAAAGAGCTACTTGGAAGTAAATTCAATACAGGTCAAAGATAATAACAAGGATGGAAAAGAAGATTACAAAACTTACAATTTCTCTGTGTAAGATAAGTTTCCCAGAATTGGAGGTATAGGTCCACTCAAGTTATTGCAGCTTAAATCCTTGCTTGTTCAAGAGAAGGCCAATGTCATAGATAAAACAACTGAATCACAAAAGCAGAGCTAATTTAAAAAAAAATATATTGCACTAATTGTACAAAACATGCTAAAGTCCTTACAACACTGCGAGTGCCTGCACCAAGCCAATAACTGATAAAATTTCTCTTGAAAACTGATTACCTTGCAAAGATCTAGCATGACCAGAAAACTAAGATAAAAATGAATGCTAAATCTAACTTAGTGAACCACAGTAGATCATACATTACAGAGAGAGGTAAGAACTCACAAGGTAGCAACGTGCAAGAAACCAATATTGAATGGAATTTCACCAGTCAACTCATTATATTACAAATCCCTAGCATGATGTAGATGAGCAAATTTAGATCTCACAATCCCAATTCCCAAACATGTCCAAGATTTGAATGTCAATTTTTAAGTTGAGATACATACAGAACCTGAAGGCAGTGCAATTTCCAATGCTCTGAGGAATAGAACCTGTCAAGCTATTGTTCCGAACATCACTGCAGTGTGATCATAGGCAACTCAAACATGTCAGTAATCAAACATATGCAGATAAAGCAAAGTAGTGCACCACAATTCAGAAACAAATCTCCTCAAAAAAAAAAAAGTGATTTTTTTTAACATTTTAAAAAAGTTATCACCCTGCTAAATAAACAAAAGAAGTACACAGTTATGCATTGTAATCATCGGCTTCCAAAACAAGAACCCACACAACTAAAAATAGGCAAATCACTAACAAAACAGGACCCAAATCACCAACAAAGCAAATCACCAACAAACCAACAAAGAGGATTAAGCAACAAAGCAGTAATCAATTCTATAAATGTCAAACATTACCAATTAAGCACACATGATTGAGCAGAACATTCTAGTTGTTACCTTGTGAACAATCAATGTCACTGCATATGCTTGCAAACCATTTACCTGAAAAAGAAAAAGGAGAGATGAGGAGGAGGAGGAGGAGCAGAGGAAGAATAAATATAACAAACAGCATTTAGCAGTAGTTAAAGATTTCGTTTTTTTTTAAAATTTACCTTGTAGAGGGGCCTATTACCAGCGGGAGATATTGGTCCCTGAACCGTCAATGGCAGTGGGTTTGGGCCAAATATGGATGAGACCCTGCAAGCCATGCTCCCTCAAGTAGTTCCAGGTTTGCAACACAGATCCATCAGCACGGACCATGGTATACCATCTGGAAGTTGATCCATGGCTAAAGAAGAAGAAGAAGGGGAGGAGAAGAAGAATGAGAAGGGGAGGAGAAGGAGAAAAAACGATAGAGATGAGAGCGAGCGGCGCAGAATGAAGAAAGGAAGAATAGATGAAACCCTAAAGCCATTCGTTTCTTTCCATGTTTACAAACGTTGTCGTTTTAAAATTTTGCTTTTGCTTTGACGACCGCACGTGATCACAGTTTGGGTCACGCGCAGTGGTCGTCCATCTATTGAGGAGGATGAGGAGAAGCAGAAGGAGAAGGAGGAGGAGGAGGAGAAGAAGAAGGGTTTAGAGGGAGAGTGAGCGCAGTAGTCGAAAAAAAATGAAGGCGAGCGGCAAAGGCGAAGAAAGAAGGATATATATGAAACCCTATCCAAAAACGACGTCGTTTTTGAAGTAGAGGACGTTCCCTTGAAAATCGCACGTGACCAAAGCTGGTGGCATGTGCCTCGTGGTCGTTCAGCTTGGTGCTTATAGTATTATTGTTAATAAATGTACATAACTTTAATATTTAATAGGTATATTCTATTTCTATTGCTAACTCTAAATACTAATGTTTGATGTAGATTTTGTTTGTATTAATTAACTCCCACTTTTTTTGAAGAGGAATTAATGTATAGAGTAGATCTTTATTCTCAATAAACTTTACAAAACTGAAAATACCTTATTCTCTTATTTCTTATTCCAATGCTTAATGTGAATATAAATAATTTGTTCACATTGATAAGAAATTTGATACGTCTACTTGATAGAATTCTTTCTATGAAGACCGTATGAGATAGTCACAGTATTTATATACTATCTTTGAGTTATTCAAGATAATTCATTTATATGCTTCATCTTATGATTCTAATTAAAAAATTGTTTAATCTACGATATTTTGATATTTATATATAAACTAAATTTAGGGCAAATTACAAAAAATTCTCTTTTGGTTTCAGAAATTTTCAATTACCTCTCTATGGTTTAAAAACTCCTCATTTGGTTTTTTTTTTCAAAAAACACAATAAATATATAGATTTGAAATAATTATGTTTTTATATTTATTTAGTCCAATATGTAGGTATAGCTTTTAATTGTTCATTTTAACTAAATTACACTGACTTTCTCCAAAATTTATTGATTTTTCTCAATTTTTCAAAAAAAAAAAACAAAAATTACAAGGAAGTAATTTGTAATTTTTTAAAATCATAGGAAAGTAACTTGAAAATTTTCCAAACTACATAAGTTTTTTTTGTAATTTAATCCATAAATTTATGATTTTGCTCCCATCAACTTTAATGTATACAAATTGTCTGTTGATGTCTTCCAAAGAATCCAATGGAAAAATAGGACGGTCAAATATACCATAATTGGAAATTTAACTTCAATATCAATATATATATATATATTATGTATATATATTATGTATATATCTATGTTTTTCTTTTTTTCAAAATCAACATACTATGATTCTTTTGTTAAATAAAACATATGTTGACACTTAAATATCTCTCCTTCAAACATTCTAATTAGAAAAAATTATTTTCACATATATTATATATAGTTTTAAGTCAAAATAAACTATCAATGCCATCCTACGACAAGTAATGTCTTTTATATAGTGTCATCTCAGTTGTGGAGTTTAACCACTCGTGGCTAGTAAAAGTACTAAAAAGTTATTTGTATATCTAATATCATAATTAGACTTTGAGATATGCAACATGAAAATAATCAACTCCTACTATTTTGAACTGATTTGACAAATGAGATGGGTGATAATGGATTATTCTTAATGTGATTTCTGAATAGAAGATGCATTAAGTGAGAGTCTGTGAGTCCAATCATATTCATTATATCATTAATAATCTTTAAAAAATTTTAATATCATTTAAAGTCTAAATCTATGAATGACAAAAATCAACTATTGTACCGCCTATTTAGGTGCGAATATATATTCTACTGTAGCTACACAACTTCATATGTGTAAAAATCTTAAATATTATTTCCATCCATTCTATAACTTTAATAAGTTTGGAAATAACAATGAATAGAACAACATTTAAGTTATACACAACATATTTTCACAGCTCCATATGTATAAATACAGACTAAAACTACAAATGCTTATCAAAATGTCTTTTTTTTTCAATTCTTTCAGAAAACTACACTGTCGAGATGTGATGTAACGCCCCGATTTTCGAGGACTGAAACATGCCGTGTTGATAGATGTATTGTGTGTGTTAACGAAATGGAGTGAGATTATGTGATCTCTACACTTGCTAAAATCCTACACTAGCAAATTAATCAATACTTACACATACACCCCACCTAAGAGAGGTGGTCAAGGTTGTAGTGTAGTGAAGTTCGTTCCCACGAAGAAGGGGATTGATGTCGCAAGATTTTGTGTTTTTCAAAATATTTAGATGACGTAAGACAAGTAGTTATGAAGGAAATTTAATCAACAAATAAAACGCTTTAAAGGATCGAATTATAGTCAAGGAAGGTACGATGTGCTCCCGGGTGTTGTCGGCTAGGATTACTCAGGGTATCTCTATCGAGGGTTCGACCTAAAGTGTTTCTAGGGAATAGGGATAATCGCCCTTTTTGGGCTCCACTTTTATGGCGGAAGCTAGAGCTAAAGGGGCGTCTATCCAGAGGATTTAGCTAGGTGAAGTTGTCTTCCTTTATGACGGAGGCAAAACTACTCAATCCTAGCTAACCGTATCATCTACGTTCTCCCAATCTTACCACTCTCAAAGATCCGTTCCCCCTTTATGTCGGAGGCAAGAACCGGTCCTAGTCACTCCCCTCTAAAGTCTCTTCCTAAGCTCACTCTCCCTTTATGACGGAGGCAAGAATTAGACTAGTTCTCGACTCCGGGTGCTCAACCTAACGTAATGCACGAATGCTATTCGTCTCCCCTCATGTATGGTGGATGCAAGGTCAACTCAAGCACTTCCTCTATTCTACTTCCAACCCTAAGGCTGAGAGATTCACTCAAGCCTTTTATCAAACACTTACTAGTCAACAACTAAGCCAACTAGCTACCTTTTCATTCAATGTCCATAGAACCCACTCACTAGATGTCTTTTAGGTAAACCCTATCAAGCAACAATCAATTCATCAACCTAGCCAACAACAACCCAATGAGCACAATAAGCTCTAGCCTAACATAGCTAGAGCATTCATCATGAAAGCAATAAATAGCACATGCAAAGTAATAAATGACATTAAAGAAGGAAAACTACCAATCTTGGATGGAAAGATATTTTCTTCAATAAATGTTAGCATTCATTACAAGCTTTGTCCACAATAGATGATGGAATTCCCTACCTTGTACAAAAGAATGAGCTTCCAAAATAAAGCCCTAGCTATCACTACTTAGAGAGCAAACCAAGAGAAGAGAGCTCTTGGTTTTTTTACTACCAAAAACCTAACTAATGAATTACTTTCTAACCAAAGACCCCAAAAACCCTTATCTCAGCTTTACAATTCCGTTTGTACCATTTTTACCCTTGTTGACTTTGAAAGTGGAGGGCCAAAGACGTAAAATATCATTTCAGCAAAAATCCTCTCCGGCGCGCCGGAGAGCTTTGTGCGGCGTGCCGGAGGAGTCAGCTCAACCTCCTAATACTTCTTCAAAATGTTGTGTTTTTTCGCTCTTCTTCTGTCTCTAGCCCTCCTTTGCTCAATGTCCTACAAAACATGCACAAAATGTATCAAATAACCGTGAGAACTACGCAAATAGAGCATGAAACGGTCTAAATAGGATGAATATAATTCATCCTATCATGTTGTAATCTCAAGATTTAGTTTCCATAATCTCGAGATCACAAGGCACCTCTTACTGTCATGTCTCAATAATGTAAACTAATACTTTATTAATCATTCTTACAAAATAATAATTAATAAATATCCATCGTAAATATTCAAAACATAGTCCTGGATCTAAATCCCATAACTTTATTCAAAAGTTCCTATATTAAGTACTTGATCCATTCATCTTTTACCATTCTCAGACCCCGGTCTCGTCCTTTTCTACTCCATCAACTTCATCTGTAAAATATTATATATATATAGAAAAATGAGTGAATCACCTAGGAAGTAAACCCTAGATCATTTAAACTAGTCATAACTTCAAAAATAATTTTTCAAATTAAACATTTAATCAAACAAACAAACTTCAATAGTCAACTTACACAATAACGTTAACTTATTCGTCACTTATACTTTCATATGGTTCGTATTCTCACATATATAAAAAAAACTAAAAACATATTCACTCTTAATAAATGTATTTTCATGACATACACGCATTCACGGCTTACTGAGTACTCAGCCTAGCTGTATTCCCGCTAAGTCGTCCATTAGGCCCTTAGGCCACATACATGACATACATAGATCCCCTTGAGTCGAGGATCTTCATTATATAATTAAATCCCCTTTAAGTCGAGGATTAATTATGCCATAACATACATGTTCGGAACACGTATTCCTACCATTAGGACATGTAACCTACAGAATCATTCATTAAGTTTTTCTCACATAAAACATGTTGATTCTTGTGCAAGATAGTCATAAGGTATATTTTCTTTTCATATTTAATTCAAGCTGTAGTTTTTTCTTTAATAAAAAAATAATGCATCTTATAATTTTTCGTTTCATGAATATCAAGTCGTACTATTGAAACTTGAAAGGCATTTAATAATTGTCATGCATGTGTAGAGAAACCTTTTACCACATTGTATCTAATAAATTTGTTGCATATACGAAAATCATGTAAGCAAACTTTCTGTAATGATTTTTATGCACGATTAAAGATTTATAAACCAATTAACATCTAATGATTTTTCATGCATGGAAGAAATCTTACAAGTAAAGTGCACCAAATAATTTATTGGAAGGAAAACTTACATGATAAAGTACTTTGGGATTTTCATCTATTAAACACAATTCGTAACAGACATAAATTACTTTGTAACAATAATATGCATCATCTTTAAACCATATTAAATATTTGAGTACTTGATAAACGTAACAATTGTATTCTTGAATCATAACGTATATTTACTATATATTCATGTTACATACAAATAGAAATCGTAATACATCCTCAAGTTACCTGAATACATAAATCGTAATAAATAATATAAGTAATTTGGAAAGATTTAATATTTACGATCTAAAATTTACTTACCTTAATTATGTGTTCTTATAAATTCCTCAAACTTCCTACCTTTAAAACTTTTGTGGCCGTCTTTTATCTTCGCCTCTTGTTTCTTTTTGTGCAAAATTTTAATGTTTTGGGGTCCTGTTTATAGGTATTAATTAGGGTTTACACGTATTGTAATTTCTTGTACGTGAGGTTTTCTATTCCTAATTAGCCTTACTTTTCTAGGGTCTACATATATTAAATTTATTGTACGTAAAGTATTCTGTTCGTTTTCTTGTATGTAAAGTATTTTTTTTTTATTTTTTTAGATAGCAAAATTCCAACAAATTTGTATCTTATTCTATTTCTTTTAAATAATTTCCTAAGAAACATAAAACTATTTAATTTCTCATGTAACGTTATCACTATAAGCATAACCTATTATATAGTTTTCTATATAAAAATAATACATAGATATTTTAATTTTACTAAAATTTCTAGATATTACATGTGATTATTCAAACCACTGTTTGATCATTATTAATGCTCTGAATAAAGAAATTTTAAAAACAAGCATTTGCATATCTCATTTTGTGTATTCTATTATTATGTTCTACTACTTATAACTACTTTGTTCTCCACTTCTTATTTGAGATCTTTAAGAGTATCAAGTAGTCATAGTTTCTCAAACAAGAATTAGAGGAGCATGACTCAAAACGGTTATCAAACAATGATATAAGTATATCATAAACTATTCAACATAGTAAAAAAGATATACAATAAAGTATTTATGTTGTGAAGTTAAATAAGAGACATTGTTTTGGCATTTATAAGAGTTTTAATAGGTTGCTTTATTTGTATAATCTAGTCCGGTATCAATGTTGGTTAAATATAAAATCTTTTAGATCTTATAATTTACCAACTCTATATTCTCTCATGATAACTATCTTTTTGTAAAAAATTATAGAGTTTTTTAAATGCTAACCCTTTTAAGGCAAATATAAGTTCAACTGATTTTGCTCATACTCTCGAAAATTTCAAAATAAATAATGTAATTATTTTAAAAATTTTGTAATTGAAAATGAGGATCTAAATCATATTCAATAGCTATTTATTTTTGGAAAAAAAATACAAGTAAAAAAATATTATTTTAATAAAATAATTTCTTCAAGATGAGAAACAACTCCCATTTGTGAATGCATCTAGTTACTTTAAGAAATGTATTATTCATTTTCATATATTTCCTTATTTAGCAATGTGAAGTATTAGAATTATTCACTAAATTTTATCAAAATCACAACTCAACACATTCAGATTTCTTTTTATTCTCAATCAATTTCTTCAAATTATAATGCATTTTCTTCGTTTGAAACAACATTAATAGTAATTTTATTATTATCTTACATTATGAAGTCACTTTTTTTATTAGCATTTTTCTTTATGAGTTACATTATTTTCAAGTGTCACATATACCTTCACCTATTTTAACATTTTTATTCCTGTTACTTCACATGGTTAATTAAATTATTATACTCATAAAGACTAACTTATCAATGACTTTCTTGTAGTTTTGATTTTAATTTAGATAAAGTTTGAACCTTAAATTTCGCATGCAAATATGAGAGCTAATGAGCATCAATCAATTGATTGGCTTCAAACTCATATTCAACCAATATATTAGCATATATGATTAATTTTATGAGAATGAGTTATTCATTTTGATGAAGTGCTAATTCAGCGTTTGCACCAAATACTCAAGAGGGTTTATTCATAGTGACTAGCAAATATTATTGGAATATAAGATAAAATATCAAGTAAATAAAAGAATACTTGAATGATAAGAATAGAAGGATATAAATGTTATGAAATCCAAATAACAAATTTGAATTAACCATATTTTAATTTAAATAGTAAAATCAAACCTTTCTATTGGTCAATATTTCTAAACCCATATAGAATTTAGGGTTAATAACTCAATCTTCTCTTAACTTAGGGGTTCATTTGGTTTTTATCTCTAATATTTAAAAAGTTTTATTTTTGTCCCTCATGTTATAATTTTATTTGAAATCGTCCTTCGTCCAATTGTTTTCATTTAAAATTTAACTTAAATAAATATTTATCACATATATGACAAATAGAAGTGTATACAAATTGGTAGAATAAGACATATGCATGTTAAATAGTCATCGGAATTGAGTATTTTACCCTAGAATTTACTTTCTTTATAAGAAAACTTAATATGTACTTTACCATCTTATTTTGATTAATCTCACAAAAATAATTACTTCCCTATATAGGGCTGAGTAATTAAGTTAGTGAATTACTTGCAATCGAATTTAGATGTTATTATTTATATTTTCCTATCACTAGTCAATATGTAATAAAGAAACACGAGGTAGTTATACACCAATATATTTAAGATATTGTGGATACTTTAAAATATATGATGTGGAAAAAATCAACTAATTTATATTTTGATTTAAAAGTTTCAATCACTAAACTTTTATGTGATTAAAATATTTTTACACCACATATTTGAGATGTTATTACTCTCAAAATATGAGATGCAAAATTTCACAATGGCAACTAATGAAATTTCAATAACCAAGTGTTTACAAAAGTTCTTAATTTTTCTTTTTCCTTTTGTTTGTTTTAATTAGTAAACTTTAAATGATTAAAATACTTTATGTATCAAATTAATAATTGATATAAGAAAATTTTAGGAAGGAAATATACTTAGATGCATTTATCGTCAACTTATCCTTATTTCGACTAAAATTCATTAACTTTCCTTGTTCATTATTTTCTTTTAATCATCAAGTTTATGTAATTAAAATATCTTATTTATCAAGTATTAGGGATACTTTGACTATTCCAAAATACATGATAAACTAAGTAAAATTTACAAGAAAAAAATCAATTAATTTCTTAAAAGTTAACTAATCTCAATTTTAACCAAAATATATAATGCTTCCCAAGTTTGAAATGAATTCATAATATTTCCATCAGAAAAATAAATTTTCAAATTTTATTACACCTCTGGCATTTAACATTTTGATCATAATAGTCAATTTAACTTCAAAGTCATAAATTCTATATATATGTACAAGTATGTAAGATTATTGATAAGAATTAAACATATATAGTGCTTCAAATATCACTAAAAAAAATTAAATTGTATGTTTTTTGGTTGGATGTAATTTAATATAATAATATAACAATAATTATTATATTATTATATCAAATACTTGACATATTATGGCCACTCCCACATATATGCTATAATAAATCTGTATAATGACAACAATGAAACAAATTATTTTAAATTGAAAAAATTGAAAAAATGACGTGTTTCAAGGAATTATTATTAAATAGGGTATAAATTTAACATATTTATCATTGAAGATGTTAAAATAATTTTATTGTTCTATATAATTAGTAAAAGATTTTGTTATCTTTCTCACCACCTAAACATTAACTTATGCTCAAACATTATTTTCCTTCATTTGTTTTCTTGGTTTTAATTTTTGCGATTAGTTGGGATTCCAACATGGTCAAGTCTTTTTTCAGCATATGAATTTTTTTCCCAATATTATCCACATCCACAGTTTAGAAACTAAAAATATAATTTTCTGAGAATAGATGGTATTACTCATCTATTGAGAAGAGATGTGACGAAGTTGAAATTGTAATTAATCACAAAAATTAAAATCATAAAAAGAGAAAACGATGTTGAAATTCTAGTTAATCTCAAAAATTAAAGTCATGACACTCACGTCCAATAAAAAATAATGTTTTGAAAATTGGATCAAAGTACGAACCAATTAAGTTAAAGGACCAATGGTCAACACGGGTCAAACCAGACAAAAAATCGGATGACATCATCATAACATCATAAATAAATTTAAAATATTAAATATATTAATAATTTAAAAAAATCCTTTTATCAAGCTATAAATGCTTAATAAATTATAATTAAAATAAATAATATTAATAAAACACTATTAATTCATCTAAGATTAAACATTATTTAATATCAAATATAATAATTCTAAAAAAAAATAAAAATAAAAATACAAAATATCTCAAAATTTTTGAAGTTTTCCTTCATTTAAATATTTTACTCTATTAACCAATGACTCAAAATAGTAATAAACCACACACATACATACACACACATATATATATATATATATATATTTATTAGTTTGTCTCGGTGGATTAATAAAAAAATTAAAGAATATAATTTTATTCCTAAAAAAAATAGCAATAGTCCCATATATATATATATTAATATTGAACAAATATTGAAAAGTAAAAAATATCAATTTTAAAACCAAAATTGATAATAGGTCCACAAGTGTTATTGGGCTCAAATCAAAACTAATCCAAAGTCCAAATTAAAAAAAGTCAAAAAAATCAAATCGGTCAAAATCAATTTTTTGACCAGTTTGACCGGTAGTTTTTGCCAAACCAATTTTTTAGTGGAAATCAAACCAGATCAAGGACCGGTCCTTAGTCCACAACACTGGTAAAAAAAAGTAATCCTGCAAATGAAGGATTTATGGGATAGACCGTTAGAGTTTAAATTAACGATAAAAAAATTTAAGAAAAATAGTGTTTGTTGGTAGGTTAATGAGTAAGTGGGGAAAGGATAACAAATTTTTTTACTAATTATATAAAATAATAAAATTATTTTAATGCGTTTAATAATAAATATATTAAAATTACACTGCCCTATTTTATAATATTGGCTTGAGATGCCCCCTTTTCCAAAATTTTCATGTTAATTCCCAAATTTGACATAATGTTGGTAAAATTACACATTCAAATATTTTATTGACAACTAAGATATTATGTCCATAATAGCAACTTTATATTATGGTCAACAAGAAATTATATCTTCAAGTTACTGAACTATGTAACTCCTTTATTAACTTCTCTGCAAAACAATAACTGAAACTAATACAAATGTTTTTCTTTGGGAAAAGCTTTTTGATTCTATATATAAAATAAATCATATGTCAAATAAGTAGATTCGTTATAAATTCGTAAAAGAACACTAAATTCAAAGAGACTTGCATGCATCTATTAATAATTCATAAAACAAATGGAAATCATGTTCAAATGGATATAACAATTAATTTGATTGATTTTATTGAATACAAACATATCCAATAATATTAATTCAAATACCAATCAACTACACTCAAACTTGTCTTCATAATTGAAGAGTCATAAATCTTTCGAAAACAACTACCAGCTCAAAATTAGGGTTACAATTAGTGTTTTAAAACTTGAACCAGAGTGCGGATGGGTTAAGTAACTGGGTCAGTGATCATTTGGTCAGATCAGTCGAACTAATATTAAAAATCGGATAATGTCATAATGAATTAGAACATTATTAATTATATTTATATTTGTCTAAAAATATAAATATAAAATAAAATATCAACACTTTCTTATGCTATAAAAAATAATATCAAGTTTAAACTAAATAAAAAAAATGACTTATATACATTGTTTTTCCTAATAGGAAGTTAGTTTTTAAACCTCCAAATCTAGTGCTAGAGATTTGGGAGATGCATGTGAGGGTATTGTGTGTGTTAAAAAAATGAATTATAAATATAAAATTCAACTTTTTATTCTATTTTTCAAAATTAATTTTCTCTTAATTAGTTTTTCTTTAAGAAAATTGTTAGAAATTGAAATATTCTATTTGTACTAATTTAAAACAAAGTGAACCATAGAAATTGAAATATTCTATTTGTAATTATCTATATAAAAAAATGCATAAAGAAATGTTCTTCGAGGTGTTACTCGAAATTAGTAATCCTTTCAAATTAATATTACAAGAAATTATTAAAACAAAAAAAAATATTGAAATTTATGAGTTCAACTGTTCAACCCCAAATAATAGTAGTATTCCTTTTTTTATAATTTCTCTTTAGGCTTAATGTTGATGCCATAATAATAATAAGTCTTATTTTGTTTAAGTTTACAATTAGACCAACTAATAAACCTATATTTATGATATCATTATTTTATATAGTTTAATGATTAGGGCCATTATAAGACCCCTTACCTACAAACATTAAAAAAGTAAAGTCCATTAGCTCAAATTATAGAATTAAATAAAATTTAAAATAAAAAATAGAAAATCAGAAAACTGAGTTTCAATAGGTTTCTATTTTTTCAGTCAAATTCGATTTTTGACTGGATTTGACTGATTTTTGAACTCACGATTTTTAAGTTGAAATCGAACCAAACCAGCCACCAATTCTCAATTCGATCAGTCAAACCGACTTGTGCTATCGGATTTTAATAACACTAGTTAGAATCCAATTGCCAACCATTAAAGTACTTATCGAGTCACAATCAAAAGTCTCAACTCTTTCAAAATTATTCCACAAATGAATTCACCCTAGGATACACATTCTATTTATTTTGGAAATTCTCCAACAATACACACACACACACAAATATATATATATATATATAACAAGATTACCTATCTTCGACTGAGTTTCGCTCTTATTAACTTGTGTAATTATATCACACATAGTTGATATAAACAATGTTAATTGCTTGAAGTCATTACTCTAAGCGGAACAAAGTTATAATTATGTTAAGAACACAAACTTTCAACATGATTCCTTGAAAGGAAGGAGTGAGGATTCAAAAGTTACAAACCAAACTAGTTGCAATAGTAGTTATTGTTGCTCAAAGAATGTTCTTCAACTCAATTTCAATAACTTGCTTCCTTGGTCAATGATTGTGCAAGATTAGTATAAGAAAGGAGAAAAAAATGAAAAAGCAAAATCGCGACTTTAATTTCAAAGGAGTATTACTTTACCTTCTAAGACTCAAAATCACTATTGTAACAAGACATTTGGAAGGAACCCAACTAGATCTATAAAACTTATTTGGCATTACCTCATGACTTTTAGACCATAATTTCTCTATTTTGACCAATTTCAACTCCATTTTTTCCTAACCTGTTTCAACTTTTTTTTTTTCTAATTGGATTGCTAAAACTATATAAATGCTTGTAAAATTTTATTTTTGATCATTCGATACTATTATTATTATTCAATAAGTTCTTTGAAATTCGTTGGAATTTCTATCTTTCTGAAGAACTTTTTTTTTTCATTAATATGTTCTATGTTAGATTATTATATGTACATCGATCTCAAGACTAAAATTTTCTTTACACTTAAGTTAGCTTTTATTATCTATATAATACAGAAAAAATTTTCATGTGAATATTCATGCTTCAATTGCAATAGGAACTTCCACAGCAACTATTGCAATCATAATGTGACAAGCACTTGTCACCCAAACCAAACACTATTATTGCAGTATCTTCTTTCACTGTAGGGCTAAAAGAATTTGCTACTATTTGAAAGAAGCCAGTCCACAGCAAAATTATAGCCATCATTGACTTCCATTTCTCAAAAGAATTACAACCCAAAAGTAGATTCTCAGCATCTAAATATTCGCTCTATTTGCAGAAGATTGCCATGACCTCAGAACAATCTTATACCTTTATGCTGCTTTAAGGGTGACAGTGGCACTCAATGTTGGTGGATCTTACTTCAAGTAGAATTCCAGATTGTGTCAGAATCATGAAAAGCAAATCTTTTATCGAAAACAGGAAAGAACAGTAAGTTATTGATAACTGTCATGGAATCAGTCAGTCTGTGGTTGCCTTGCTTGAGTACAATCTCATCCACAATTGCTTCCTTTTTATTTTTTTCAGTGACAGTAACACAAAAAGAACACTGTGGTGTAAGACCCCCAACGTGTAGTCCAATATCTGTCAAAACGAATAAAAATGTGAACTTTATTCAGCTGGATCAAACTTGTTCATTTTGCACTTCAGTAGAAGATTTACGTATCCCAACAAAAAGAAAAGCTGGAAGATATCATATGGTTTAAAGGGTTCTAGACAGAATCCAAGAATCATGATTAATAACGAAAATTTTCCAATGGAGAATATTCCATTATAGTAGTCAATGTAATATGAGTGGCCAGCTTCAAATGTTGGCCAGATCATCAGAAATGCAAACTTCACAAAGAGATGCATACCTTTCCAGATTCCAATTATCACCATATGGACTGGGAGTAAAGTTTATTTGTGTGCTTATCAGTTAACCCCGTGTGGAATGGGTATTAGTTACAATGTTTGCAAGTCGATTGATTCGCATTCCAGAATTGAAATGGAAATGATAAACTTCAATATTACTATGAGAAGTGGCATAACCAGAATAGTTTTTAAGACTGGTTAATTATACAAGATTTTTTTTCTCATAAAATAAATATATGTAACTATTAAATTACGCCAATCGTCCCTTAACTTATAGGTTAGTTTCGAATTTGTCTTTCAACTTTAAAACGTCTCATTTTAGTCTCCCAATCTTACATTTTGAGTTTTAATTAGTCCTCACTATGTTTCTATCCATTTGTAAACGGACTCCATTTGTCAGGTGCGTGACACGTGATAAATTGAAGGGCAAAGCATGGAAACATGATTGAAACAACGGGGCTCAATAAAAGAAAGAAAAGAATTGTATGACAACTATGTATGTGATATTACAGATGATTATGTTGAATTAGTAATCAACATAAGAGAAGAGAAAAAAAACTAAAGATGTCAAACGTGATTGAAGGATGATGAACTTTAGAGGGAATAATAAGAAGCCAGATTGTATTTGGATTGAGCTCAAGAGTTGAGTTCATGCGTTTGTTGTTTGGGACTTATTAGATCCCATATTGAACTGATAAAAACAGAGCTATAGAGATTTGCCAAAGTGATGAAAGATGAAGGTTATCGATATATGCAAGCATATATTGGTTTTTGCATTAGGAAGCATTGGATGTTGGTTTTTCATTGCATACAACATAGAACTGATTCTCCTGACCCAATTTCTGAAATTCATAGATTTAAATATTCTCAACAACTTAGAAATCTCATTATGAGATAATTTCTGTTGAAGTATGGAAGCAAGTATATACAATGCATATTCTCCTGAGCATCAATGAAATCAAAACTAAATTTCAAAATTAAAGCAACATGACAAAAATAGAACTTCTTCATTACTTAATCACCACTGAAAATATGTCTAGTGTATTCAATACAGACTTTCGTACTAATACAAAATAATACAAAATGCATTTTGTATTTCCATAATAATACAAAATGCATATCTAACAAGTATCCCATGTATTCAATTTTCTAAGAACATTTCTATGACATTAAAAACCAAAATATTATAGGACAGGAAGAACTTTAACTTCCAAACATCATCATCATCAGTGCTTAGATGATCTTCCTTGAGATCCTTTTTCAACTGAAAAAACTTTTCATGGTCTTTATGCAATCTGTTTCATAGCCTCAGCAGTTCCAGGTGGAGGATGCAGCCAGAAGGTGTTTCCACACTTTTCCATGTACTTGAAGTTCTTAGTTGGCACTAGTGGCACTCAACACCTTCATTTTCCTCCTCATCATTATCATCTTCAAGAACAACTTTTGATTTCATTGATGCTCTAGGGGGATGAGTACGTTTTACAAAAGGTAATTGCACTTTTGGTTTAGTTCTGCTGCTGATACTTGGAGGAATAAAGGGCCTCTTGGATGGTAGTTTTTCAGGTTGTTGTTTACTAGTTGACCTTTTAGTAGCACCACCCACAATAGAAGATGAAACCTATAATATAAAAGTGGCTTATCATGTATAAAAGTGGCGTAACTAGTAGAATTATAGTGTCTGCACCTCTAATATATCCATCTTATTCACAGTAATTGAGAGAAAAAGTTAAAATTCTGTAAATAGAAGACCTTACATTTTCACATGGTTGACCAATAATAGGTGCTCCACTTGTACTATCAGATTCATATGGTTTACTAACAGTCTCTATCATAATCTGCATATAATGAATATTGGTTAGATATGCAAGCATAATTATCATCTAAAGTATAATTTTATATTTTTACCTCGTGGAGCCAACTACTACCATCATACTCAACTCTCATATCTTCTTGTCTAGGTATCATGGTTTCAACTTCATGTCTTAGTTCATGTTCAAGTTGATGCTGACTTGATTGTTCAACTTCAGGCACAATAATTTCAAATTGATGTTGGCTTGATTGTTTATCTTGTAGATTTGTAGAACTAACTTTTCTTCTCTGCTCACTTAAGGCTGGGCAGCTCTTCTTATTGTGCCCCTTAAGTTTTCAATGACTACACTTATTTTTTCCTTTTCCCACAATCCTTCTTAACTTTTCAACTCCATTCTTGTTCACTTTTGCAGGTGGATCTGGATCTCTCCTGCGTGCTTTCTTAGGCCTTCCTAATTGGTTGTGAAACTTTGGAGGTAAGACAGGAAGCTGATTAGTTCTTGGCCACATTGATAGGATTGATGGCTGGTTCATATGCTTTTAAGTACATTTCTCTAGCGTACCACTGACTTACACCACTCTCCACTTTGTCTCCATTATCAACTTGGGCAAGAGCTGCATGAGAGCAAAGAATACCAGTTAAATCCCATTTCCTGCAAGCACATGATTTTGCTATCAAATCAACTACAAGCTGATCACCTCCTGTACAATTTACTTGAAATTTTCCATTTCCAGCATAAATGCAACTATGTCTAACTGCATGCTCTACATGCCTATTAATTATTTTCCTAATATTATGACAAATATCCCACTCATGCTTGGTCATCCACTCCCTTTTTTCTTGTAACCTTTTCATCAAATAAATTCTCAACCATTCCACCAATCCTATAATAGGTAAAATCCTTCCATTCAGTATCTTTGCATTAAAACTCTCACATATATTATTAGCCAGTATATCACACTTTGTTTGGGTTTGAAAGTGTGATCTAGTCCAAAAATGTGCTGGCTCTTCATTTAGCCATTTATAAGCACTATCATTTTCTTCTTTCAGTTGTTCCATCAAGAGCACAAACTCCTCAACATAGGTGGCCTTTGTTATCTTCCACATTTTTAGTTTCAAAACAAGTCCAGAGTTCACCTTTTTGAAGTTATTGTATAGATGCACAACACAATGTCTATGCTCAACTCTAGGCAGCAACTCATACACAGTTGGACACAAACCCTACAAAAAAAATAATGAACAAATATGAATAGAATATAGGGATCATATAAATAAATAAATGAACATATATATTACTAAGTGTATGAAGTTAAATTACCTTTTGTCTGTCAGTTATAATCACTCAATCAGTGCTGTTAGAAATGTTGAGATCCTCAATGATAAAATGTAAAAACCACTTCCAAGAGTCTTTATTTTCTATCTCAACAACAGCAAAAGCTACAGGGTATATGCTATTGTTAGCATCGATTCCCACAACTGTCAAAAGCTGCCCCCCACAAGGGCCTTTCAAATGGCATTCATCAACTCCAATCAATTTTCTACATCCTTCTATAAAACCCCTTTCGTAGCCTCAAAACAAACATACATTTTCTTAAATCTGTCTATTTGCTCATCTTTAGTTTTGACTAAGATTGATGAGTCTGGATTTGCTCTCAATAATTCAGCAATATAATCTTCTAACTTTGCATATTGTTTATGAACCTTACCTCTCTTTTTTTCTAGTGCCTTTTGCTTAGATCTCCATGCTTGACATTTTGAAATAGTGAGCTTTTTTTCCTTTTGCACTCTGAACATTAAATGTGGAAGACTCATAGTAGGATCTGAGCCAAAATCATCAGCAAACCAATCTGAAACAATGTTAGAGTTGCAATTCTTGTTATTCCAAACCTTGCTGCAAGTGCGTTTTCCATAAAATGTTCTTACTTCAAAGGTAGGCTCACCCTCTATTATTCTTGCATAACACTCCCATTTGCATTCTCCTACACATCTAGCCTTCACTCTAACCTTGTCATTTTTTTAGAAATCTCACATTTCTTCTCTCAATAATTGCATGCATTCTTATTGCTTTTTTCACATCATCTCTGGTGGCAAACTTCATTCCAACACAAAATTATAGATTATCCATATATTTTTCTGGATTAAATTGCCCAGCTCTCACTTTTCTAATGCCATTATATTTAGCATTTGATAAGGAATATACATTATGCAAATCAGAATTTGATGCACAATCATTTTCAGAGCTATCTGGTCATATCATTGGAGATCCCTGCATTTTTTCTTACTGTTTCTTTTCTGCATTTTTTCTGTTACTGCCATATTTGGACCATCTAGCTAGCTCTACTTCCTCATCTATAAACTTTTCAAACATCTTATCATCATTTTCAGACAATTCATAATCATAGAATGACCCATCATCACTTTCATTTTCTTCTGCATTAGCTAAATGATCTTCAACATTAGGATCATGTTTTCGTTCAAAAGGGTTCCTACCAGTTGCATCGGTTCTATACACCTCCACCATTATTTTATCATTTAATGATTCTAACATGCTACTTATGTCTACAACCCCATCAAATTGCCTTAATCCCTCTTGTAGAGTTAAACCTGGGATTCTATAATATAACTTATGTGGTGGAGGATAAACAAAATTTTCAACCATTGCTTGTAACTCATCTAGTAATACCAATATAGGGTCTACAAAATCATAATAGTCAACCTCCTCTTCTACGTACATCAGTTTAGGGTTGTATATAAATTTTTCACCATGATGTACTTTAATTTTCAAATAGTTTGTGTCCTCATCTGTAATCAATAAACAAATTATAACAGTGGGGACCAACAATGAACAAAAAAAAGTAAGTTGCATTTTATAAATGCTAAGAATAGAAACACATATTAGAAAACTAAGTCCACATGGACCACAAAGTGCTCTGTTTTCAGACAAGCATTAAAAAAGTCCAATAATGCATACTAAAATTCAGACTGTAAGGCAAAACAGAGATAAAAAAGAGACATCATACATATATGATAAGTAACTAACACTATATTTCCCAACAAATCATTTATCAGAGCAACACATATTTCACTAAAGTCCTATCATGCATACTAAAACATCAGACAATAAAGCAAACAGAGATAAAAAAAAAGGGATATCATATAAATGAAAGTAACATTACATATCTCACTAAATCATCCATCAAAGTAATGAAATCAACCTCTAATGACTCATATTTTACTCAAATCACAATCTAATTTAAAACTCAAACCATACTTTCTATATAACTTAGTTATGAAATATGAAAAGAATAACTTACCATGATCAATCGGTTGATTATCTACAGCATCTGGACATATGAAATCCTCCCCGCGCAACATTCTTGAAACTGATTTTTAGTGAATCTCCGAATCTTGATTAAGAGGTAATAGTTGAACTTTCACTTCCATTCAGCTTTAAGACAAAAGATAATTTTGATTACTCTTATTCATTTTGCCCTAATAAACCGTGCGTATTATGTGATTTGTTACTTTTCATATTTTCAAGCTTTGCCCTTCAGTTTATCACGTGCCACGCACCTGACAAACGGAGTCCATTTACAAATGGATGAAAAACATAGTGAGGACTAATTAAAACTCAAAATGTAAGATGGGGGACTAAAATGAGACGTTTTAAAGTTGAAGGATAAATTCAGAACCAACCTATAAGTTAAGGGGCAATTGGCGTAATTTACCCTTCATTTTACTACAATCAATAAACATTTAATCACAATAATCCATCACAAAAAAATATATAAAAAGTTTTAAACATTACTAATATTAGAAAAAAATATTAAAAAAAAATTCACAACAAGTGATGGCATTGTTGGCGACAGGCGACAGAATAGGTTTTAGTAAACTAGATTGGTTTGGATAAATGGCAATAGATGAAGGAGATTCTAGTGGACTAAATTGATTAAGGTAAATAGCAGTAGAAGAAAGAGTCGAGATAGGTGAGATCACAAGAGAAGTGTACGTTGCAGACATAAAGGAGGGAACAAGAGACTAGAATTCACATTTTTAGAGTTTAAAAATTAGAGTGGGGTAAAATTTTAATAACTACAAATTAAGAATTCACGTATAGAATTTTTTAAATTTATTAATTTTTTTACTCTTAAGTACAACAACGTGGTTTTACTTAAGAATATATTTTTTGTTTTATTCTTAAGTAAAATGACGTATTGTCTTCTTAGCTATAGTGATTTAGCAACTTGCTCTCTATTAAATTTTGGCACTGCCACGCCGTGGCAGAGTCATGGAAAGGGAGGCGAAACTATTTTTTTCATATATATTAAACCGTTTTATAGACTGAGAGAAAACGAGATGGCAGAACTATTGAAGGATAGTACTACTACTTTTATTCTGTGGAAGAAGGGGTAGGGGGCGTGTGACCAATTCTTGACTATGAGTTTTCACTGTTAATCTCGTTATATTTGGTTGAAATATAGAATAATTTTATTTTGGGTGTAACATTTAACAGAATCATCCCGGCAAACTTTTTTTCAGGCACAAATCATTGAATGCCATGTAAGTTTTTTTTATTGTTTCACTATAATAATAATACATCCCATTTATATCATATAATTAACTAAAATTCTTAAAACACTAAATTTGTAGAAAAAAATTAGATGCACCAAAATGATAAATCCTTCTATAACTCATTCATATCATTTGTTTAAATTTAACATGTTTTTATTCTGTCAAATGTTTAAATCACTAAAACCAAGAATTAAAAAAAATAAAATATTACTAAAATTAAATTTACAATTATTAAGCTCTAACCCAGATGTAATTCAACCCTACGACATTGTTTCCTTAAAATCAAGAATTAAAATAATAAAATATCACTAAAATTAAATTTACAATTATTCAGCCCGAATTCAGATGTGAGTGAACTTTAAGACATTGTTTCACTAAAATCAGGAATTAAAAGAATAAAATATCACAAAAATTAAATTTATAATTATTAAACCCTAACCCAAATATGAGTGAACACTATGACGTGATTTTAATAATAGAATAAGATATGATCATCTTAAATAAAAGATCCCATCTCTCTTTTTATGACAAAGTTATGTTGGAGTTGGAAGATTCATTATTTTGTGTTTAGAGAAGACATTGATTTCTAGAGGTTTGAGAAAAGATCAAAGATTTTAAGACATATATCTTTAATTTTTTTCAAGCTTAATTTAGTTTTTAAAGAGTTTTATAGTTAATTATATGTTGTTGGTAGGGTGCATTTTTATTAGAGTGAGACTTTCAAAAATGCTTATATGACACGAAATAATTAATTGATGCCTCAGAAGGGGTTTATCATAATGATCCTGATAAATATTTTTCTCTTTTATTTTTATTATATTTGATTAATTGGATAATCAAATTTAAGGGTAGGTAAATTAATGAATAATAATAGATAAATAATTTCAAATCTATCAAAGTGATTGAATTATGCATATTTTGAGTTGAATTTCAACAAACGATGCTAACTGGGATATACTGTAGTACTATTCGCAGTAATGAACACTATATTATAATTATAATCTATCAATTCGTGTTTCTTATTATATCTAACTTCTATCATACACGAAATTAGTTAAGATTGTAAACAAATAGAATCAAAATACAACATTCACACTGAACATCATACTCTTCTAAAGTTAACAAAAGGTAAGATAAGCACTTAAAAACTACCTAGCCAAGACATGTTTTGTCCTCATTTCATCCTATTCTCTCACTCCCAACCCAATCAAGTAAGAAACTTAATTTTGTTTTCTAGTTTGAGTGCTCTATATTTGACAAGTAAAACATCATTTACATGAAGAAAAATGCATACCTTAGTTCTATAATAGCCATCCTCCACTACATGTACGAAACAACAATAACGACTAAACCTTTTTCCCACTATATGGAGTTAATTATATAGATTATATTTTGCCTTTGTATTCTATTATTATTATTCTATCTTTTAATTTATACGATTTCTAAAATAGTCCATGTCATTTGAATGACAAAGTTTGTACACTGGCTACTAACTTGACACAATCTTCTTAGGAACTAAAACTAGGGACTAAAAATATAAATATCACTAAAATTACTTTACAATTAATAAATTCTTACCAAGAGATGAGTGAACCCTATGACGTAATTTTAATCTAAAATACGATAATTTTGGACAGAGGATCACATCTCGATAATATTAGACAGAGGATCTGGTCTTGTCCTAAAAATTTAGATAGGTGTCTAAATTTCAAAAATGGTAAATTATGTCAATTGTCCCTTAATTTAGAAGTTGATTTTGAATTTGTCCCTCAACTTTAAAATATTTCATTTTAGTCCATTATCTTACATTTTGAGTGTAAATCATTCTCGGTCTATTTTTTATCCATGTATAGACAGGATCTGTCTCTCATATACGTGTTACATGACAAAAATTATGAAGGTAAAGAATAGTAGCAATGAAATAAATAAAACAAAATTTGACATAAATAAATAATAAATAAAATTAGTTCGTCTTACCTTTCAATTTGTCATGTGCCACGCACATGAGAGATATAGATTGTCTACAGATGGATGAAAAACAAATCGATGATGATTTAAAATTCAAAATGCAAGATGATAGATTAAAATGGAATGTTTGAAGTTGAGGGACAAAATATACGTCTTATGCAATTTGGGCTGTGTTAGTGTGTATCATTATATCCGATTGCCATTATTTTCGACAAACAATGGAAAGACTGTTAACAAAGATTTATACTTCGTTTCCAAAAATTCCTATTTTCAAAATCTCATATCTTGAATGTCAAAATCATGAAGCCTGAAGGTATATCTCAGTTTAAGCTTGATGATAAGATCACGAAATGCTTTAGATACATCACTTGGAAGATGCTAGCAAGCATCTAACATTAAGCAGAATCCAAGCATATTCATATATCTGTTGCAGTCCAGCAAAAGTGGAGTTTCCATTAATTTTATATATATATATATAGACGCAAACTAGAAATCAATTTGATTGACTAATATTAGTAATATATTTTTATAATATTTGATTAAATTTTTAACGTATTAGCTAGAAAAGAAGTATAACATGCAAATGTTGGTTTTAAAAAGATAAAAAATATTAAAAATTTTAAAAGATCTCAATTTTCATGTACTTTTGGGTGTTGGATTTTTTTTACAATAATTGTAATGTTCTAAAAACTTATATACAATAGTTCTAATAGTTTGTTTCTTAAATTTAATAATGAGGTATACCAATAGTGCAATTAAATAATCATACTATATTTTTTAAGAACGACATGTCTTTGCATATTTTAAGATAAAGGGACTAGGATATGATTGTTATTATTAGAATATTAAAACTATCTAATGTATGCAAGAACTAAACAAATAAAAAAATGGCCAAATATCTCTATTCATACGAGTATCATAAACAATATTAGCAATTTTAAAATCGTTAATTTTTTAATATAGGAAACTAATTAATGTTGGTAGAAAACCCATTAATGTTAATAAATCCAACAAAATTGATTTTATTACAACTTTGCAGCAACAACAACAACAACTAAGTTTTTGTCCCGCTATGCAGAGTCGGCTACATGGATCATATTTTACCATCGTATTCTATCATTACTTATGTTTTTATTTATATTTAAATATATCATGTCTTTTTTAATCATTTTTTTTCTAATTGTTTAGGTCTCTCCCTTTCCTTTTAATTTGAGGTAATTTTTCTCTGTTTTCTACACTTTGTACTAGTACATCGATCTAGAGGTTTTCTATACACATGTCTAGACTATCTTAAGCATTTTTCTCTCATTTACTCATCTATTGGAGCTACCCCCATTTTCTTTTTAATACATTCATTACTTATTCTATCCCATCTAATATGTTAACACATTCATCTTAACATTCTCATTTCTGCTACTATTGGATGCAAAATGTGTTAACAAATAGTATGAAATTGTAGCTCACTATACTTGCTAAACTCTATACTAGCAAGATTAATCAATACTACATATACACCACTCGAAGGAGGTAGTCGATGTTGTAGTGTAGTAAGGTTCTATCCCACGAGAAAGATCAGTGTTGCAAGATTTTGTGTTTCCAAAATATTTAGATGATATAAAAACAACTAACAATGAAAGAAAGTAAACTAGCAAATAGAACGTGCTAAAAGATTGAATTTTAGTCAAGAAAGGTAAGATGTGCTCCCTAGTGTTTTTAGCTAAAGTAACTAAGGATTTTTCTATCTAGAGTTCAACCTAAAGTGTTACTAGGGTTAGGAATGTGATGAGGTGATTCACCTTTTATGTAGTGTTTATACTTAATACTTTGGTCGTTCTTGTTCGTTTTTATTCGTTTTGGTGTTTTATTTGTAGGGTTGTCGATCATGGTGCATGTTTGGAAGAGGAAAATCATGTGAGAGTCGAATCGGATGCAAAGTGGAGGAAAAATGGAAGGAAGTTCGTGAATATAGTGAAGATGCCTTCCACGTCGCGACGTCTGTTACTCGACGTCGCGACGTGCGTCGACCTCCCGATGTGATCCCTTCACGTCGCGACGTAAAAAATGTGAATTAAAGTTGATTTTTGGCTGAATTTTTGTACGATTTTTGAGAAATTTCCAGAGAGTTACGTCGCGCGACGTCGGGACCCCTCCCACGTCGCAACATGGGCGCACGTCGATACGTGCAGACAGGTACGTCACGACGTGCGTGGACATTTTGACGCGCGACAAGGAACGTCGCGACGTCGGGGAAAAGTGCAGTTTTACGACTTAATTTTGGAAATTTGCGATTTTGGCCCACTTTGAGACTTCTTATCCCACATGGTTTTCGTGAATGACTTATTTGCTAATATTTGTATAGAATTACTATATATAGGGCAAGGGTTACAGCTTTTATGGGTGTGTCAACTTTTAGAGAATTCAAGCAAGGGCTTTTCTTCTTTGTAATAGCTAGGGTTTCATCTTCGGTTATTGCTTGGGGGAATTGCAGCTGTACGGATTGGGAATATCGATTATTTATTATTGAATTCATTTATTTAGAGACAAAGATTTCATCTACGGATTTACAATTCAAGGTGTTTTCTTTCCTTTTAATTTATATTTTCAATATTGTGCTTATTTATTAATATGATGATGATGTTTGATTTAGCCATGCTTGGCTAAACTTATTGTGCTCCAGAGATTATGAATAAGGGTTTTTGTGCTTAATTTACATGCTAAGTTATATCTTATGGTCTTTGTGGAATAAGTTTTGCTGTGTTCTTCTTAATTATGCATGATTTAGTACTGAATTATGTTTGATGAATATTTTCTTAAAGTGCAGTAAATTATTTAGAGATAACTTGCTTTGATCTTACCTCTTACCACATAGGAGGATTAGAGTGGGTTGTTTGGAATCTTTTGTGGGTTGGTTGTGAATTTGTTAGATTGATTTACCTTAGCTCTTGCCTCTTACCACATAGGAGGAGTTAGGGAGGATTAGTTTAACATTAGCGTGACTGGTTCGGGCTTTGCCTCTTACCACATAGGAGCGGTTGAATTTGAGGGTTTGGTTGAGTTGGTTAGTTGCACTAGATTCTGGGTTAATTAAGGAAGTAAACCTTGCCTCTTACCACATATGAGGGTTTAATGAATTAGTTAATATCTAAATAGGTAAGTGTCTAACGCATTCCTTGCCTCTTACCACATAGGAGGGCGTGAGTTAGGTTATTTATCCTTGTTTTGCATAACCATAGATGGAATGTATGTATGTGCTTTTTATATAACTCTAAATATAATCTCGGGAGTGCACTTGCTTAATTCGAATTTTAATCAAATCACCGTCTTTGCTTTAATTATTTGTTATTTACTTTCATTTTTAGTTTAATTTGATAAATACAGAAAAAACCAAAAAGATTTTCTTAAAATTTTAACACAGTCCTTTCCTCGTGGGAACGAACTTGCTATACTTTCACCATTAAGGGGTTGGTTAGCATTATTTTTTAGTAGGGGTAAATAGCAACCACGATCGCATTTTAAATACACATATTTGCCACCACCAAATTTTAGCGCCGCTGCCAGGGAAAGCAGTCGTGTTGAAATTTTATTTTATTTTTTTAGTTTAAGTTTTAATTTTCTCACATATTTTTAGAACTGTTTACTCTTCTTCTTTGCATGCCTAGGACAAGATCTCTTAGTCTAGCAGAATATCCATACGACCTGGAACTTACATCGACCTTGCGTGTTAAGAAAAAGTTAAAATTTGAAGCAATGGCTGCACAAGGTAATCAGCCCAATGTCGTTGTTCCTCAAGCGGGTGTAAATCCTCCAGCGAGGGACCCTCCGGGTATTCTACAAGCACAACCAGTGGTACCGCGGCGTCGGTATGGTGATCATTTTGAGCCTCGAATGGATAACTTGGATTCGCCTTTTATTGACACTGGAGAGCATTTTCAAATCCCGCTGGCTTTCATAAATTTGATTCAAAATGGCCAGGTTTTCCATGGATTGAGTACTGAGGATCCACATGCACATTTAAGAACATTCCTTAAAGTGTGTAACACGAGCAATCTTCCACACATCCCACAAGATGTTTTAAAGAGAATGTTATGTCCTTTTTCTCTTCAAAGAGCAGCTGAGAGATGGTATGACTCTATTAATAGGGCAAGAATTGAAACTTTTGATGAGGTTGCAAAGAGGTTCATGACTAAATATTTTCCTCCATCCCGAATGGACAAAATTCGGATGGATTTCATGCAGTTTCGTCAAGGAGAAAATAAGTCATTCACTGAAGCTTGGGATAGATTTCTGAAGCTTTTTAATAAATGCCCAAATAGTGGGTTGGAGCCGGGAAGAGAGCTAAATTTCTTTTACAATGGACTCAATTTTGACACTATGCATTTAGTAAATCTTTCAGTTGGAGGAAATTTACGTGATAAATCACTAGAAGAAGTTGAAGAGATTTTTGAGCGTATAGTAAGTAATGAGCTGATGTTGCCCATTGCAAGAGGTAACCATGGAAGACGGCAAATTGGAATATTAGAGTTGGATAAAACAGCCAACTTGGAAGCACAAATGACAGTCATGCAGAGCCAACTTGCTAGTATTCATGCCTCATTGACAAACAAAATAACGCCATCTTGTGGATTATGCAAAGGAGCACATCATATGGATGAATGCCCTCAAGTCGCTAATGAGCCAATCCAGTATGTCAACTTCAACCGGAATACTAATTCAAATCAATGGAAACCATCCGGTGGGAATCAGTGGTCTCAAAGAGGACAAAACCGCCCATAGTATAATGTACCAAGACCAACTTATCCGCCTGGCTATGGAAATTATCAACACACACAAAGTGGTAATTCACAAGCAACAATTGATGATGTTATAACTGTGTTGGGGGCCAAGATGGAAAAGCTTTTTGGAGAATGTCAACAGCAACAAGCCAATGTGGAGAAAAGAATGGAGATATATGATGGAATGTTCAGGGAGCATAAAGCTCTCCTTAAGAATATGGAGACTCAAATAGGCCAACTTGCAAATGAAGTGCATAATAGACCAGCAGGAACTTTACCAAGTGATACTTTCCCAAATTCGAAGGGAAAAGAGCAATGCCATGCGGTTACAATTCGAAGTGGTAAGGAATTGTCATCTCCAACTCTTAATAAAGAAGATTCTCCAAAGTATGATCAAGATACTGTCAAGATTCTAATTGAGACGGAAGCAGTTCCAAAGCAAGATGAACCCAAGGCAGTTAGTACAAGTAAAGGGAGAAAGAAAAGTCCTCCAAGTGCTTTTAATTTTCCGGAATGTGCTCCACCATTGCCTTTTCCTCAAAGGATTCAGCCATCAAAGAAGAAGATTTTGTTCAGGCAATTTGTTGAGATGATTAAGCAGCTCCATATGGAAATACCTTTATTGGATTTGGTGAAGACGGTGCCTACGTATACGAAATTCCTGAAAGATCTTATTTCAAATAAGGAGCAGATTTTGCAATGTGAGGAGGTAATCCAATTGAATGAGGTTGGCCAATGCTTAATGAAGAAAAATCTTCCCCCTAAGTTTAAAGATCCGGGAAGTTGCACAATCCCTTGTAGAATTGATTCAAGATATTTTGCTAAGGCATTATGTGATTTGCGAGCTGGTATTAACTTGATGCCTTATTCTATTGCTGTCAGTGTGGGAATGGGTGAGCAAATCAAACCAGTGGCTATAACTCTTCAGTTGGCTGATAGATCAATTATCACTCCTATGGGTATCATTGAAGATGTTTTGGTAGTAGTTGATAAGTTCACAATTCCGGTGGACTTTATTATCTTAGACATGGAGGAGGATGAGGATGTTCCTCTCATATTTGGAAGACCATTCTTGGCAACTGGAGATGCTTTAATTGGCGTGCGAACCAAGACAATCACTTTTCAAGTCAATGGCGAAGAGGTAATATTTAATGTTAATTACGCTATGAAGCATCCTAGGGATATTAATACTTGTTTTTTCATGGATGTTGTTGAAACTTCAGTTATTGCGTGCAATCCCATGAAAACATGTAGTATTAATGATAATTACTCTTTAATGCATATATCTAATTCTGAGTTGCTTAAGATTGATGAAAATATAGCATTAGAGTTACAAAATATGGTTGAAAATGTTTATCTTGATACTTCCATTTATGAGCTAACTGATACTGTTTTTGAGGAGCCCATTGAGGTGAGGCCAATTGAAGTTATTGATTGCAGTGAAAATAGGTTGAAGCCTTCATCTGAAGAACCACCAAAATTGGAGCTCAAGCCTCTCCCATCACATCTCAAATATGCCATTTTGGGAGATAATAACACTTTGCCACTAGTGATCTCAGCTACATTGGAACCATGGCAAGAAGAGAAACTAATTATGGTGCTAAAAATGTATCAATGAGCAATTGGGTGGACTATTGCTGACATTAAGAAAATTAGTCCATTAATCTGCATGCACAAAATCCTTTTGGAAGATGATGCACTTCCAGTACGAGATAGGCAACGTCGACTAAATCCAGCAATGATAGATGTGATAAAAAAGGAGGTTATCAAACTTTTGGACTTTGGGATGATTTATGCTATATCTGATAGTGAATGGGTGAATCCAGTCCAATGTTTACCAAAGAAGAGTGGGGTAACAGTGGTCAAGACTGATAATGACGAGTTGTTAGCAACCCGTATCATTAATGCATGGCGAGTTTGTATGGATTATCGTAAACTCAACAAGGCAACCAGCAAAGATCATTTTTCTTTACCATTGCTTGATCAAGTTTTGGACAGAATTGCTGGTTATCTATTTTATTGCTTCTTGGATGGTTAATCTGGGTATAATCAGATCACTATTGACCCAAAGGATCAAGACAAGGCAACATTTACTTGCCCTTTTGGTACTTTCGCATTTAAGAGGATACCTTTTGGGTTATGCAATTCACCCGCAACATTTCAAAGGTGTATGATGGCCATCTTACATGATATAGTCGAAGTCATTATTGAGGTATTTATGGATGATTTTTCAGTTTTTGGTCATTCTTTTGATCGGTGCTTGGATAATCTAGCTAAGGTGCTTGAAAGATGCGTCGAAACTAATTTGGTTCTGAATTGGGAGAAATGCCAATTTATGGTGCAAGAAGGAATTGTCCTAGGCCACAAGATCTCATCTAAAGGCATGGAGGTGGATAAAGCAAAATTGGATCTCATTGCAAAGCTACCATATCCAATAAATGTCAAGGGAGTAAGAAGCTTTTTGGACCATGCCGGATTCTACCGCAGATTCATTCGGGATTTCTCTAAAATCACCAAGCCTTTGTGTCATCTCTTGGAGAAAGATGCGGTATTCAACTTTGATGACGACTATAAAGTAGCATTTGATTTTCTTAAGAGCCAACTTGTAGCAGCTCTAGTTATTAAACCTCCAAATTGGGGAGCCTCCTTTGAGATTATGTGCGATGCGAGTGATTTTGCTGTGGGGGCAGTTCTTGGTCAAAGAACAGACAGAATTTTTGATACTATTCATTATGCCAGCTGTCTACTCTATCCAGCTCAGTGTAATTACACTACAACCGAAAAAAAGATGTTGGTAGTTGTTTTTGCTGTGGATAAATTCCGTTCGTATTTGCTGGGAGCCAAAGTGATTATTTACACAGATCATACAGCAATCCGTTATTTAATGACCAAGAAAGATGCAAAACCGAGGTTGATAAGATGGGTTCTACTTCTATAAGAATTTGACTTTGAAATCTGTGATAAGAAATGAGCTGAAAATCATGTTGTCGACCACCTTTCTCGATTGGAAAAGCATGAACATTTGGAAGAGGACATTAATGTTCAAATTAAGAAAATATTCCCGAATTAGCAATTGTTTCAAGTGGAAGAAGCTGAAAAGGTGCCATGGTATGCCGACATTGCCAATTATGTGGTTTCGCAACTAATTTCACCCAATTTGTCTGTCCAACAACGGAAAAAACTCATCCATTATGCAAGCTACTACTATTGGGACGAGCCTTATCTTTTCAAGGTATGTAGTGACCAAGCTATTAGAAGATGTGTTCCTGAGGAGTATCAAAAAGAAATTCTTCGATCATGCCATGAATCTGATTATGGAGGACATTTTGGGGGGCGAAGGATAGCTTACAAAGTGTTGCAGTCGGGGTATTATTGGCCAAAATTATTCCATGACGCTCAAAAGTGGATCAAACATTGTGATGAATGCCAAAGGACAGGAAATATTTCATGGAGGAATGAGATGCCTTTAAACAATATTATGGAGGTGGAAATTTTTGACGTTTGGGGCATAGACTTCATGGAACCATTCCCAAAATCCAATGGTAACTCTTACATTCTTGTGGCTGTGGATTATATTTCTAAATGGATAGAAGCAATTGCTTTGCCGACTTGTGATGCAAAAAGTGTGGTGGGGTACATCAAGAAGTACATTTTCACTCGTTATGGAACCCCAAAGGCTATTATCAGTGATGGAGGCACACATTTTTGTAACAAGGCTTTTCAAACCTTATTGACCAAATATGGAGTCAGGCATAAAGTGGCAACCCCTTACCATCCTCAAACAAGTGCACAAGTGGAGATATCAAATAGAGAGATCAAGAGAATTTTAGAAAAGGTCGTGAAATCTTTGCGGAAGGATTGGGCAACAAAATTGGATAATTCTCTTTGGGCTTACAACACAGCCTTCAAAACCTCAATTGATACATCTCCATATCGTATGGTTTTTGGTAAGGCATGTCATTTACCTGTTGAGCTTGAGTACAAAACTTTCTGGGCTTTAAAGGAGTTGAAAATGGATTATGGAAGGCAGCTGAGCAACGGTTGTTAGAATTTAATGATTTGGATGAGTTTTGATTTGATGCATACCAAAGTGCATCTCTCTATAAAGAGAGAACCAAGAAGTGGCATGATAAACGCATCCTACATAAAAAGTTCGAGCCCGGGCAGCTGGTTCTACTTTATAATTCTAAGTTGCGGCTTTTCCAAGGAAAGCTTAAGTCAAGATGGTATGGTTTATATGGGGGTAAAGACAGTGTTTCTGTATGGCACAGTGGAGCTTCTAAATGAGAGGATGGGAAATTCTTTTATCGTCAATGGGCATAGGTTGAAAATTTATTTCTCTCAAGGCGAAAAAATTTTCCATAATGTTGAAAAGGTGACTCTTCGAGGAAAGAATAAGCAACAGGCATTGAGCTTTTGACGATAAATAAAGCGCTCCTTGGGAGGCAACCCACATTTATATTTTATATATTTAAGTTTCATTTAGTTTATTTAGAAGTTAGGCTAAAAATTCCATTAACTAACAGTCTTTTGTGCAAATATTTCCTTTTGTAGGTTGGAGAAAGGTTTAAGGGAGATTTGGAGGATCCAATTGGCAAAAACGTGGAGAAATTCACCAACGTCGCAACGTGCACGGTCGCACGTCGCGACTTCCAGCAACATTGAAAAATTTGTGCAGAATTCTCCCACGTCGCGACGTGCACGGTCGCACGTCGTGACGTCCAGGTACGTTTGTTAAAAAATTAGGGCTCACCCACGTCGCGACGTCTCAATGACCCACATCGCGATGTTGGGCAAAATTTGGCATTAAACTGAAGAACAGAAGCTATTCTTCACCGAACAAAACTAAAAAAAATAATAAACCTAAAATCCTCTCTACTCCGTCTTTTCTTCTTTCGTTTTTTCTGCAATTTCACTCCACACTAGTGTTATACGTTGAGTAAGAATCATATTGACATCAAAACCACACAAATTCACAAGCTAAATCTCCAAAATTCATCAGATTTTGAATTCAATTTTTCAAAAACCCACAAACCAAAAAATTCGAGTTTCTAGTGAAATTCGTTAGAATTAGAGGGATCCAACGTGTTCTAGGAGTCATTGGGACGGTGTAGTGGGCGATATTTCATCACAAAACACAATATTTTGGCATTTTGATTTTGAGCTTCAAGAGGTAAATTTTGAATTTTTCTCTTACTTTTGTTTTAATCTTGTGTTTAATCTTGTTCATTATGTTCTATTTATATTACTTGGTGATTTGAGATGATGACTGGATTCTAGAATTGATTTGTTGAATTTTTGGAATAGTTTACCCACGGTTTTGGACAATGTTTATTTCTGTGAATAATTGTGCTCATACTTGTTATGTAATCATGTTAGAATGGGTAATTTTGATCGTTTTGTTATCATGATTATATTGATGTGGTTTTGTTGGACAATTGTCTTGGATTGTGAGTGTAACAGGATCTAAATTATAACTACATACTAGGTGTTTGTCAAAATGCCTCACTGATTCAATTTTGAATTTATCACACCTATATATATGCTTCAACGTATTAATTATATGTTATAATGCCTATATGTTTTGTTCTTGCTTCAACACCAACTTTTGATTGTCTTATGGTTGTGAAAATAATGTTCTTACACTCATATACATTGTGGAGCGGAACTTGTCTGCTTTTGTTTAATGGTTCGTTAGCTACTGTTCTAGTATTTGTATTACATATTAGTTTGCATTCCATGGTTAATGTTGAGGTTGTGTTTTGCCTTAAGTGTGAGGGGAACATAATAGTTAGCAATGTTGTTGTTTCATTGTGAGAATTGTGTTGCACATTATCATTGTCAATAAGTGTTATGGTCTATATTGAATTTTCTTGTATTGATAGATATGGCATCCAAGAGGACACGTTCAACTACTGGTAATGCACCACCCCTACCACCTCCTCCACCACTGCCACCGCCACCGCCCAATCCTACGGGGTTTGATAATTTTCGCTTTATGTGCTTAGAAGCGGAGCAGTACCATGATAAGCATCTGGCACTTAAGGCCATGGTAGAGGAGCGCGGTATCCAAGTCACAGCCGAACCGATCGCGAATCAGATCAGGAATCGTCGTTGGCAACAATTGTGCCAACAACGGATCAGCGGCAACGCAACATTGGTGCAGGAGTTCTACGCCAACTACCCATATGCACAGCAGGGTATTTTGCGCATGCGAGGAGTGAATGTACCAGTCAGCCACAGAAAGTTCAATAAATATTACGGACTGCGTGACATCATGGACAGTGAATACCGCACTATGTATAACTATGTCATATTCCACGACAACAAATATTTTCCACCATCACCGCTCAACCTCTTGCTCAAGTAACAGTGACCTACCGGATATCTGAGCTCAAGTTGGCCCAAATAACCAAGATCACAAAGGCGAGACATTACTTCATAATTGGCAAGCTCATCCCAAGCATCCATCAGGCTTTTTGTGACGACGACAAGGCTGTTCTAAATTATGCAATTCAGACCGGCCTCTCTATCGATGTTGGCGAGATAATGGACATCGAGATCAGAAAGGCGCATCGCTTCATAAGAACAGGTTTATATTATCCTTCTGTGATCACGGCCATGTGCTATGCAGTTGAGGTGCTAGCATTAGGCACGGATGAGCTTTGTGGAGTGCGTGATGTCATCACCATTTCCCAGTTTACTGGATATAAGATTAGTTCCTATGAGAGGTTAGGACAACCTCCAGTGCCACCGCCACAGCAGCAGGAGCAAGGACAGGAGCAGCCGCAGGAGTAAGAACAGGAGCAACTGCAGGACGAGGAGCTAATTCCTCAACCCCCACCCCTACCCTGCCGTCTAATGAACATTGCGGGCATCCATACACGCATGGATGAGATGGAGGCGATGATGGCGCAGCGGCAACTCATTTTGACAAGCGGTTTGACCAGATGGAGATGGCGTATGCCAACTTGTCCCATCAGATGTCTCAGATTTTGGATATGGTCCGCCAGATGAGTCGTCAGTGGCAGATTTCACGAGGCGTGGGATCTAGTTCGCAACCTCCTCCACATGATGACATGCAGCGCGATTAGGTGGTGTTTTTCTTTGCCCGCATTGAGGACAATGTGGATTTTAAGTGTGAGGGGAGTTATAAGAGTAGTCCTGTTTTTTATGTTCTTATGTTTTTCTATTTTTTCTATTTTCTTTGTTTAGATGTTATTTGGATGTTATTTTTCTTTTCTTTTCTTGTCATTTTGTTGTTTTTCTTGTTAATTTGCGCAATATTCAGACTATTAAGTTAATGGATTAGGATTTATTTTAAATTTTAATTATGTCCCATTCGTATTAGTTATTCCTTGAGTTAACCCTAACTTGTAAATAAGTAATTCGGTAATGATAACTCTTTGCATAGTTACACTATGGTTTTAGGTATTTTTTTGTTGTATCCAATTTTTTTTGAAATTTTGATTTTGTTGCGATAAGTGTTATGTTGCCAATGATTGGGTTTTATTGAAAGATTCGATGTGGGATAGGAAAATAATATGCTATCTAGAGAGAGTCAGGTCTTTGATGAAAATTTTAGCATTTTGAGTCAATCAGTTTTATGTACGTAGGGGAACTACTGAGGGGATTGATGAGTTTGTAATCATTAAGTAGGTTGGAGTGTTTTAGTTGAAACTTATATAACTCGCTTAAATTGTGTTCTTTAATAAATGTGCTTGCATAATTATTTGCACTTAATGCTTTTGCATTTTTAAGCTTATTATGCTCATACTATCATCCCTCTATGAGATTGCTTTTAATAATAACCCTAAGAGAACTCATATGGATGGTAACGGAGATTAGAAGCCGTAAGACTCTGGCTTCATATTGCCACTCCTCTGCGAGACTGCTCTTAAACAAAAAGTTAATGAAGAGCTTGCATGAGTGGGAATGGGTATAAAATCTGAAGGTGAGACAGTACTCCAGGTGGATGTCACGAGATTTCCAATAAAATGCCCTAATTAAGTGTGACAGTCTGGGGGAACGAGTGTTTTATTTATAAACCTAAAGGTTTGCCGAGTGAATTCTCATTTATTTGAGTTTAATAAATGATTTAATTTGTTTAGTGAGGAAAAGTTGAGATGAAGACTTGGTTGTTGGAACCCTGATTTATGGCGTGGTTGTAGATAAGTTATGAACTGAGGTGGAACCTATCGGACACACACACATGCTTGGCTCAACGTGTCTAAATGAGTACATTAATGTACTTTGATAACTTTTGGGGACGTATATTATGTGTACTTGACATTTAAATACTTGAGATTATGAGGCATTTACGTAGCATTTGTCCTTAGATCGAATTGATGAAGTGGATGAGTTATTGTTATTATTTTGTTAGGGTTTTTGTGTCAGACTTTTGTTTTGGTTTATTATTTGTGGTTTAGTTTGTTCGGGGACGAACAAAGGTTAAGTGTGGGGAAAATTGATGAGAAGAATTTATTCACCTTTTATGTAGTGTTTATACTTAATTCTTTGATCGTTCTTGTTCATTTTTATTCATTTTGCTGTTTTATTTGAAGGGTTGTCGATCATAGTGCATGCTTGGAAGAGGAAAATCATATGAGAGTCGAATCCGATGCAAAGTGGAGGAAAAAAGGAAGGAAGTTCGTGAATATAGTGAAGATGCCTTCCACGTCGCGACGTCTGTTACTTGACGTCGCGATGTGATCCCTCCACGTCGCGACGTCAAAAATGTGAATTAAAGTTGATTTTTGGCTGAATTTTTGGACGATTTTTGAGAAATTTCCAGAGAGTTACGTCGACGTCGAGACCCTCCCACATCGCGACGTGGGCGCACGTCGAGACGTGCAGATAGGTACGTCGCGACGTGCGTGGATGTTTTGACGCGTGACCAGGGACGTCGCGACGTCGGGAAAAAGCGCAGTTTTACAACTTAATTTTGGAAATTTGTGATTTTGGCCCACTTTGAGACTTCTTATCCGACATGGTTTTCGTGAAGGACTTATTTGCTAATATTTGTATAAAATTACTGTATATAGAGCTAGGGTTACAGCTTTTATGGGTGTGTCAACTTTTAGAGAATTCAAGCAAGGGCTTTTCTTCTTTGTAATAGCTAGGGCTTCATCTTCGGTTATTGCTTGGGGGAATTGCAGCTGTACGAATTGGGAACATCGATTATTTATTATTGAATTCATTTATTTAGAGACAAAGATTTCATCTACGGATTTACAATTCAAGGTGTTTTCTTTCCTTTTAATTTATGTTTTCAATATTGTATGATGATGATGTTTGATTTAGCCATGCTTGGCTAAATTTATTGTGCTCCCGGGATTATGAATAAGGGTTTTTGTGCTTACTTTACATGCTAAGTTCTATCTTATGGTCTTTGTGGAATAAGTTTTGCTGTGTTCTTCATAATTATGCATGATTTAGTACTGAATTATGTATGATGAATATTTTCTTAAAGTGCAGTAAATTATTTAGAGATAACTTGCTTTGATCTTACCTCTTACCACATAGGAGGATTAGAGTGGGTTGTTTGGAATCTTTTTTGGGTTGGTTGTGAATTTGTTAAATTGATTTACCTTAGCTCTTTCCTCTTACCACATAGGAGGAGTTAGGGAGGATTAGTTTAATATTAGCGTGACTGGTTCGGGCGTTGCCTTTTATCACATAGGAGCAGTTGAACTTGAGGGTTTGGTTGAGTTGGTTAGTTGCACTAGATTTCAGGTTAATTAAGGAAGTAAACCTTGCCTCTTACCACATAGGAGGGTTTAATGAATTAGTTAATATCTAAATAGGTAAGTGTCTAACGCATTCCTTGCCTCTTATAGGAGGGCGTGAGTTAGGATATTTATCCTTGTTTTGCATGACCATAGATAGAATGTATGTATGTGCTTTTTATGTAACTCTAAATATAATCTCGGGAGTGCACTTGCTTAATTCGAATTTTAATCAAATCACCGTCTTTGCTTTAGTTATTTGTTATTTACTTTCATTTTTAGTTTAATTTGATAAATACAGAAAAAACCAAAAAGATTTTCTTAAAATTTCAACACAGTCATTTTCTCGTAGGAACGAACTTGCTATACTTTCACCATTAAGGGGTTGGTTAACATTATTTTTGAGTAGGGGTAAATAGCAACCACGATCGCATTTTAAATACATATATTTGCCACCACCAGAATGTTCACCCAATTTAAGCTCCTCTTTTATAGTGGAAGCTAAAGCTAAAAAGGGGCGTCTATCTAAAGAATTTATGCAGGTCAAACAGCCTTCCTTTATGGCGGAGGCAAGGCCACTCAATTCTAACTAACCGTGACATTTACGTTCTCTCTATTTCTTACCACCCTCTAGACTTGTTCCTCCTTTATGGCGGAGGCAAGAACCGGTCCTAGTCAGTCCTCTCCTACCCCTTAAAGTTTCTACCTAGACTAATTCCCCATTTATGGCGGAGGCAAGAATTAGTTTAGTTATAGACTCCGAGTCATAAACCTAATGTAATTCATGAATGCTCTATGTTTTCCCTCATTTATGGTGGATACAATGTCAACTAGAGCATCTCCTCTATTCTTCTTCCTTACCAAAAGGCCTAAAAGTTCACTCAAGCCTTCAATCAAACACCACTTGCCAACTACCAAGCCAACTAGCTACTAATTCATTCAACACAAAGTAGAACCCATCCACTAGATAACCCCTAGGTCTTCCCCTTTTAAGTAACAACTCAACCTAGCCAACAACCCAAGGAGTATAAAGACTCTAGCTTAACATAGCTAGAGCAATCATCATATAAGCAATAAAAAGCATGAACAAAGCAACAAATGACATTTAAGAAGAGAAACTACCAATATTAGATAGAAAGATACAAAGTTCAATAAATAATAACATTCAATACAAGTTTTGCTCACAAAGTTGATGGATTTCCCTTCCTTGTACAAAAATAGGGTCTTCAAAGTAGACCCTAGCTTCTAACTCCAAAATGGTTCTAGAGAGAGAAGCTCTACTCTAAGCTAACTATCTAACCCTAACTAATAACTCACTACTTGTAAAGAAGCCCCCAAAATACCCCATTTCATATTCCCAAGTTTTCTTCCACCAAGATTACCGTTATTGACGCTTAAAATGGAGGGTCAACAAGAGCATTAATTTTTCCATCAGAGCCCTCTCTTGCGCGCCAAAAACTTCTTTGGCGTGCCAAAGAGCCAGAAAAGTGACTCTCTCTGCCGCTAGAGAACAATCTCTGGCGCATCACAGGCTCCTTCCTCCGGCTTCCAAAAGTCTCCAAACGCCTTTATTTTTTGCTATTTTTTAGTTCTGATCTCTTTCATGCTCAATGTCCTACAAAATGTACACAAAACGTATTAAATAAATGTGAGAGCTACACAAAGAATACATGAAACGGTATAAATAAGGTGAATATAATTCACCCTACCAACCCCCCCTCACACACACACACACTTAAACTTTGCTTGCCATTGAGCAATAAAATACAACAAAATAAATACATTTCATGCATAAAGGGAAACACGTTGATTGGTAGAAAAATTTAAACCAACGTTGCAAAGTATGGAAACTAGGTGAACTTTAAGTATGCTTTTGTGTAAATGCCTCATAGTTTGCACAATTTGTATGGTGAGTACTTGCCTCATGTTTATTCAAGATTATCAAGTTCTTCATAGTACTCATTCATCACGTTGAATCGATTGTGTGTATATGCAATGGGTCCCGCTAGAGTCATGACTTGTTTCTTTCCATGCCATAAGTAAGATGTCCGACAATTAGTTCTCGCTCTACCCTTTTCCTCACAATCACCTCTTCAACTAACGTTAAGATACAAAGGTTTACAAGATCCTTGGGACTTTATTCTTACTATACATGCCAATGGTTTTTCGGTTTTTTATACCACATTCCCGTTCTTATGAGTTCTCTTTCAACTTTTTCGGTTAATGAAGGAGCAGTCTCATATTGGATGGGAACAGCATTTGTCACAAAAGATGTAAATTAAGCAACTTAAAAAGAAATAAAAGCTAAGGGTTTTTTGGCTTTTTATACCACATTCCTGCTCTTATGAGTTCTCCTTCAATCTTTTTGGTTAGTGAAAGTGCGGTCTCATATTGAATGGGAATTTTATTCATTGCAAGTAACCATAGGACTTTTTGTCCAATTTACACGACAATTAACCTTTAGAAATTTTTTTTCCCAATTCATTTCCCTAAACCTTTAAGTATCTAGACAAGTTTCTTAGGGGAAGCTAGTTCAAGAGTTAAACTCACAATGTATCAAGATACTCCAACCTATCTTATTTCTATAAACTAGTCACTTTCCACAGTGTTCCCATAATGACAATTAACTCAAAGTGATAAACTTTCCATTGAAGGCTAACTTTTTCTTAATTAAAATTTCGTTATTCTCACCCATAACAAATTATCATGAATAATTCATATCATAGCATTACAAATAGCATTCTTGCATAAAAGTTCACTATTCCATACAAAGTATCCCCAAAATATCACAATCAAATTTATTCACCATTTATATATATTCCTACCATTTACTAGTATTTACACACTTTCATTCAAAAATTGGCAAAATATTGGCCCAAAAGTTTTTCGAAGTGTCCATCAGTGAGGTTTTCTCCCCTATCATTAACTAAAAAAAAGTAATTTCATACTATATACAAATTAAATAACGAAGGTTCAACAAAAGATACCATTATTTCATTAAATAATGACAAAGCTTGGTTCACAACTACAACAATACAACTAAATCATGCGATTTAGTGCACACAACAACAACATTAGCATGATAAAAACTAACACAACAAAAAATTAAAACTAGCACACCAAGAAAAGTCACAACGACTAGCATGACGAACGATAAAAATTAAAACACCAACGAAAATAAAATCATCCATGGAATTGAAGTATAAATGCTTGCACATAACAAACAACTAACATGCATCAACAATCATAGGAAATGGACCACATTTCCTTTCCCACACCCCACACTTAAGCTACACATTGACCTCAATGTGGGTGACAAGAAAAGGATTTCACCCTAGGCATCGTCTTTGATCGGTGGTGGTTGGGAACCCAATCCTTCTCACAGACCAATGTGGAAGTACTAAATAAGGAAAGTTATCATGCCATGCATCTTTTCCATCCAGTGGTCACAATGATCGATGGATTGGACAATGGAGTCCAATCGCATGTTCATGAGATCAAAGCTGTTCTCCAAACCGTCAATGCAGTCTTGGATGCCTTTCAATTCCCATCGGGATCCTCTCGACAAAGGAGGTGCTTCTTCTTCTTGCTCTTCTCTTGTCCTCTTCCTCTTGGTCATCCTCGTCACTCTCCTTGGTATCGTCACTCTCATCGTGATCCGTGGGAGGTCGACTAAGTGTCAACTCATTATAGCTTTTGTAGACTGCTTGGGTGATTGATGTTTTGGTGTTCACATTTTGGTCATCATCGCAAATGGGGACCTCGATCACCTTGCACATTACGCTGATCATTGAAGGGAAGAACATGTTGACTTTCTTTTGATTGAGTACCCTTCCAATCTCCTTGTGAATCAAGTCACTCACATCGATGCTCAAACCCACTTGTATGCCATAATTGACAAAGGCCTTATCGCGGTCCAAACTACTTTGATGTTTGCTTGGGACCAACTTGGCTATTATGAAGTAGTGCGCCTTGTTTTGCTCAACATGTTGAAGTTCATGATTTCCAATATGCCAAGCCTACGGATGGTCTTCACATAATGTGAACTCGGATATGTTGTTAAGGTCTTTCAGACCTTGTTGCAATCCGGGCGCTTTATGAACCGTTTGAGATCATTATTCGGGATGGCTGAGAGTCCGTAGAAGCTATTAAACACTACGGGGCCAATATCAACTTCCTTTCCCAACACAGTGATTTTGTCATCTTTAGCATGACAGTAATTGGCATAGAAATTCTGGAAAACCTATGCATTCCTCTTTTTTGGTTACTTGACCAACTTGGTCCACTTTCGCTTCTTGATTTGTTGCACCGCCGACTTCACAGTTACTTGCAAGTCCCTTTCCAAGACAAATGTTTTGGTGCGGAGATGTGTTTTGGCCTTGTTTTCTACTTTCTTACACATGTACCATGTCTTGTCAAAATCGTCTCCGTGAGCGGCTTACCCTTTGTCATTGGCAATCTCCTTGCCCTTAGTGGTGCATGAATATTTCCTAGTGCCCGACATCCTACAAACAAAATAGTCCACAATAAGAAAATTGATGCGCATAGAGTATGGCAAACACTTAACAAATACCCAACAAATCATGCACAATGTAAGTTCATTTAAGTGTTCACCAATTTCTCTAATGGAATGCCATTTGTAAGATGTTCTCACAGCTCTTCTTCGCATATATGCATGCATTTCAAGTCAAGATATTAGCAAAATTCATGACAGTTAGGTTTTATATATATTACTTGGTAACACTCAACACGTGTAAGACATAATTTATTAAAATCTAGAATGTTCTATAACGTATTGTGTCAACAATGGAATGGGCAAATACAATTTCATGACACAAAATTAGCAAGTCATAGATAAACATCCTAAACAAAATCATACCTTACAATTCAACACAAGCATGCACTAGGATATTTCACATAAGAGTTGCAAAATATGTAAAATAGCATTTCTAAGCCTAAAATTCCTATGAGGCATTTCATCAAACACTTAGAGTGCAGGCATTGTTCATGTCAAATCCTTGAGCAAATTAATGTTTATGTACACCAATCAACACCACAATCATCCCACCGCACTTATTTAGCACAATACAACACAATTTAAGCATCAATTTAAACGTAAATTGCAAAAATTGAACAAAAAAAGTGAAGTATGTTACCTTTAGTTCTTGAGTGCAAATGAGAATTCGTGTGGTGTTAATTGATGTTTAGAACCTTCTAAACTTTGTGAAGACTCCCTAAAACGATTTCCAAATCTTAGAATGCCACAAATCTACCCAAATTTATGAATGGAGTTTGAAGAAAAAATTTTTCCCAAAATCCCTCTCTTTGCCTCCGATTCGAATTTTTTATGGTGAAAGTTGTTGTTTTGATGTGAAAAGAAGGATTGAAGACTCCCTATGATGATTCTATGTTTGGATTTGTGAAGAGATTCAAGAATGTTGTGTGTGGGTGAATTTGTGTTGAGAGAAAATAAGGGGAGGGTTTTAGTTGGTGAAGAAACGAGCAAACTGCCTGTTTTTAAATTTGAACACTTTTGTTTTTGAATTTTTCACTAGCGCCGTGCCGAAGGCTGTCCGGCGCGATAGAGAAAACTTCTCCATCGCGTCAGAGGATTCTTTCCATCTTTTACCTCATTTTTTTGGCTCTCATTGTCTTAAAATGTCCTTCCTTCATTCCCAATCACTCTCATCACCTAAACACCAACAATTAGGCTCAAATCAACTTCAACAAACACATTAACACAAATGAAAACACAAAACATTAATCTAACTAATGAAATTGACAAGAAAAAGTAGAAAGCTAGGGTTGCCTCTCAAGAAGCGCTATGTTTAACATCAATAGCTCGACGGATGCTTCATGAGTTCATTGATGTGGTAGTAGTTCCTCAATAACCACCGAATATTTGGTTTCAAATTAGTTTTTGAGGCTGATAAGTTTGTACTCACTAAGGGTGGGATGTTTGTTGGAAAGGGTTACCATTGTAATGGAATGTTCAAGTTGAATGTATTACCTACAAATAAGATGAATAAAATTTCAGTTGCTTATATGATTGAGTTATCTTTTACTTTATTGCATAATAGATTAGATCATGTAAATTACAAAAGGATTATTGAAATGATGAAACATGATCTTATGCCATATTACAAAGAGGATGATAGGAAATGTAGAACTTGCATGCTCATAAAGATTACAAGACAACCATTTCCTAAAATTGAAAGAAAATCAAATAAATTAGAATTGATTCATAGTGATGTATGTGATTTACATAGCACACCTACTTTAGGAGGTAAAAAGTATTTTGCTACTTTTATTGATGATTGTACTAGATTATACTATGTTTATTTGTTATACTCTAAAGATGAAGTAATTGATAAATTCAAAGCTTATAAAGCTGAAGTTGAGTTACAATGTAGTACTCAAATTAAGTGCCTTAGAACCGATAGAGGTGGTGAATACTACCAAAATAAGTTCTTTGAGCAATGTGGTATAAAACATGAGATTACAACTCCTTATACACCACAACAAAATGGTGTAGCTAAAAGGAAGAATAGAGTATTAACTGAAATGGTTAATGATATGTTGTCAAACTCAGGTTTGAGCCAAGGATTTTGGGGAGAAGCGGTACTTACTGCTTGTTATATATTGAATAGAGTTCCTAATAAAAGGAGCTCTACTACCCCATCTCAAACATTTAAAAGTTTGGAGTTGTAGGGCAATTGTTAGACTTCCAGAACCAAAGAAAAGAAAGTTAGGAGAAAGAGGTGTTGAGTGCATTTTCGTAGGATATGCATAAAACAGTAAGGCCTATAGATTCATGGTTATAGAGATGCTATCTTTGACAAAGGTAGATTCACCTCAATAACTAAAGAGCTGGATAATGTTTCCAAAAGTGATTTGATAACTAATGAAGCTTTAAATGACCAAGAAAAGATTATTGAGCTTAGAAGGAGTAAAAGAACTAAAAGGGCTAAGTCTTTTGGTTCTGATTTTGTTACTTATCTTGTTGAAGGAACAAGAGATGAATTAAGTAACAATGTGGCATTTTGTTTTAATACCGAAGCTGATTCTAGAACATTTGAGGAAGCTATGAAGTCACAAGACTCCTCATTTTAGGAAGAAGCTATAAATAAAGAAATAAGCTCAATAAGAACTAATAGAACTTGGGTGTTGGTGGATCTTCCACTAGGTTCTAAATCTATAGCTTGTAAATGGATCTTCAAAAAGAAGATGAAGGTTGATGGAACCATTAATAAGTTCAAAATTAGGTTAGTAGCTAAGGGCTTTACTCAAAAGTATGGCTTAGACTACTTTGATACCTATTCACTGGTAGCTAGAATAGTTACTATTCATTACTAATTGCAATTGCTTTAATCCAAAAATGGATAATTCACCAAATGGATGTTAAAACAAAATTCTTGAATAGTGATTTGGATGAAGAAGTGTACATGAATCAACCTAAAGGGTTCGTTGCACCAGGGCAAGAAAGTAAGGTGTGTAAACTTGTTAAGTCTTTATATGGACTAAAACAAGCACCAAAACAATGGCACCAAAAGTTTGATTGATTCATACTTGCTAGTGGATTTTCAATAAATAAATCCGATAAATGCATATATAGTAAGTATGATAATGGTTAAGGAGTGATAATATGTTTCTATGTAGATGACATGTTAATCTTTGGAACTAACTTGGAACAAATTGTTAAAACTAAAGAATTGCTTTCAAGTAAATTTGAAATGAAAGACATGGGAGAGGCGAATGTTATTCTTGGAATAAGAATTAAAAGAGAACAAGATTCAATCTTGCTATCTCAGTCTCATTATGTTGAGAAAATCCGTAAAAAGTTTAATTATTTTGATTGTAAACCTGCCTAAACTCTATTGGACCCTAAAATTGATTTTGTCAAAATAAGGGTGATCCAATATCTCAATTGGAGTATGCTCAAGTGATTTGATGTTTAATGTATGCAATGGCACACACAAGACCGGATATAGCTTATGTTGTAGGGGTTTTGAGTAGGTTTACAAGTAATCCACGTAAATATCATTGGATGGGCATAACTAGAATATTGAGATATTTTAAAGGAACTAAAGACTATGGCATTTGTTATAGTGGATTTTCTTTAGTGTTAGAAGGATATTCGGATGCTAGTTGGATAACCAACAAAGATGGTCATTCATCTACAAGTGGTTGGATATTCTTGTTAGGTAGATGTGCAATTTCTTGGGGTTCTAAGAAACAAACTTGCATAACTGATTCCACAATGGCATCTAAATTTGTAGCTTTAGCCTCAGCTAGCAAAGAATCTGAATGGCTTAGAAATCTTCTTATTGAAGTTTCTATGTGGCAAAAGCCAGTTCCACCGATTCTAATTCACTATGATTGTGTATCTATGCTAGCTAAAGTATATAGTCAAGCGTACAATAGTAAGTCTAGACATATTGGTCTAAGACATAGCATAGTGAGAAGCTTGATCACTAGTGAAGTAATTGCCTTAGACTTTGTATCCTCTAAAGGCAATTTAGTTAATCCTTTAACCAAAAGATTAAGTAGAGATGTGGTTTTAAGCACATCTAAAGGGATGGGTTAAAGTCCATTCTATAAAGTCACTAATAGTGGAAACCTCAATCTAATGCTAGTCACAACTTCTAGTCTTAGATTCAATGAGTGAGAGTACACTATTATAGTGATTTGAACATTACATTATATCATCCCAAAGAGAAGTAATGATGTGTTATCCACCAAGGAAAATTAGGTTGAACAAAGGGTTCTTAACAAGTCTTGGAAATGCCAAAAATGGTGGAGGCATCAAGAGCTTAATTGCCTATTTGAGTGTATGATTTGTGGCATCAACAAAATTTATTTGACTTTAATTTTGTAAACACTCATGAAGGATAAGTGCAAAAAACCTTGCATATTCAATGACATTTAGTAGTATTGAATCTATGTGTACAATTTAAAGTGGCTAATCAAATATATGGTTAGTTCAAGAGATGTTTATGATTCTTTAAAGACTTTTCAAAATATTGAAAATGGGGGGGGAGGGATTGTAGGATATTTTCAATATTGACAGTATTGGAGAAATAAAAAATCTAAAAATTCCTGACGTCGCGAGGAGATCTTTTCTCAACGTCGCGACATAGAAGGGTTTCTAAGTCGCGATGTGGCTCACTGTGAAAAAATTCCAATTAATTGGAATTTGGACGTCGCGACGTGGATTAACCCACATCGCGACGTAGGACAGAATTTTGGGAAAAAAAGTTTACGATTTCTTGGACGTCGCGACGTGAAAACCCCCAAGTCGCGACGTCGAGTAAAAACCTGAAAAATTTAGATAAACTCAATTGGTTGGTTTTTTTGGGAAGTTTTCATATTAACACATTAGTAGTTAATTAATGTGTCTTAAAGTAGTTATTTGGTTGGATTATGTCTCTACAAAGACTTAACAGTTGGATAGATTTTATCTAACAATAACTAACAACTACTTTGAGGAATTAAAGCCAAAATAGAAGTCTTTTAAAAGGATTATTCTTGAATGAAAAAACTGCAAATTTTCTTTTTCTTTTTTTTTTTTTTGAGAAAACTACAACTTTTGCAAACACTCTATTATCTTAAGTGTAGAAGTATTGTTAGTGCAAAACAATCTTTGTTTCTTCATCTTATCCTAAGGATTTATTTGCTAGAATTCTTGCATAATAAAGAGCAAATAAAAGTCTAAAGGAAGGTGCACTACTTGCACAATTTGAAGTCTTTCCTTTTTTGTAATAGTTAGTCAATTTTCATATTTGTAATAGTTAGTCCATTGTTGTATCTTGAAGAATTTCTCCAACATTTACTTCCCTAATTTTTTGCTATAATTTACTCATTTACATATTTTCCATTGAGTGATAAGAAAAATGTAGATAGTTAGAAGTATACATATCAAGTTTTTTTATACACTTGCAACATTCTTTTGAAAATTCAAGGTTATGGCTCGAAAAACTTGAAAATTTTAAAATATTGCACTTTTCTTCTTTTTTTTTCCAGAATCTAGGTACCAATGTAATCTAGGGATCATTAAAAACATGACTACATAACATTTAGAAAATCATAAATTTCTCCACAAAACCCAATGTTATAACACAAACTAATTTTTGAAATTTTTACTTTTCTATTGGTTTACCATAATCTACCCACTTATACATTTTTTTTATTGAGTCACAGAAAAAGAATAATTTAAAAAATCGTGATTTTTTTTTTACCAAAAATCCAATGGTATAAACCACAGAAATTAAGTTTTTTTTTTAAACTTTGACTTTCTTTTTTTCCCCGATAATGTACCAACTTATAAATTTCTCAACAAGTTTAATTGGAATGAAAAGAGACAGTTAAAAACATGCTATAAAGTTTTTTAGAAATCATAATTTTCTTTGAAAATCTAAGGCTATATACCACAAAAATTGAGATTTAATTTTAAATTTTTACTTTATTTTTTTTGGCATAATCTTATAGTTTATATATTTTTCATAGAGTTGGGAATAAAACACACCCTATTAGAAGCATATATATAGTTAAACTATATGTATATTGTTTTTTTTTTAGAAAACATGATTCTCCCAAAATCCAAAGCTATATAACTCGCAAGAATTCAAGAGTTTTTAAATTTCTTTTATTTATTTTTTTAATAGTTTACCAATTTATATATTTTCTATTGAGCAATGTACAAGAACTAAATGTTAAAAGTTGTGATTTTCTCCCACAAACACAAGGCTTAATAATTTACAAGTACTTTTAATTTCTCTTTATAATTTTTAAGAAATGTTTTTCACCTAAAAACTTGAATGCATTATTTTTCAATAACAATATTTTTCTCTTTATAAGAGAGTTGCACTGAAAATTTTATTAGATGAAAGATAGAATTCTATTTTTAAGAGTAAAGGTAAAGTTGAATGATAAGTAAAAGATGAAAGTCGCCAAATGGATTGTTGATCGACACACATTATACAATTTATTCTATGGTATTTTGTAACTTAAATTGGATAAAATTATACTTAATTGTGAATATCTTACAGGTTTGGGTTAATTGATGTAGAGCAATAGAAAAGGGAGAAGATGAATTAAGAAGCTTTTGAACTGTTTCAGAACGTGAAAGAGCAATTTTTGGAAGAAAAGATTTTCTTAATCTAATTTGGAAATAATCAAGGTGGTACATTGATGGAAGACTCCTTAGAAGAATTAAATAAGAAAGTAGAAAAAAGAGAAATTAGAAACAATTAAGAAAATGCTTTCATGCCTTAATTCTTGATCGCATGTGGCATTATCTTTTTTGGAAACAAAAAGTTTATTTTTTTATATTGTTTTTGGAAGTTTTGAGTCATTAGAGTTATTCCTTTAGAAGGATACCGTGTTTCCTATATAAGGAGAGCAAGTTACTAGTAATAATTCGTAGATAGAAGGTAGATCAGTAATTAGTAGATAGTAGTTGTTAGTTCGTAGCATTTTAGTAGTTTAATTTCGTACGGGTTCAAACTTAGCCACAGTTCGGTCGAACGGTGGTTAATTTCAAACAGTATAGTATTTCTTACTTTTATTTATTTAGTTTAATAATATTTTTAATTATGTTTTGTGAGTAGTTTATTCTTCCGGCAATTAAGTAATGAAACATTAATTGTTATTTACTTGTGAGACCTAATTGTTCTAATATAATTAATGTTTTATGAGTTTCGAAAGTTCTCTGAGTATAACCTTAATTTTTTGGATTATTTAGATACTGGCCATGTTTAATTAATCTGAATAGTGCCAATTAATCTCCTATTATTTCATTGGAATTAGTAAATATGATTAATTAGTGGTGAAACTACTGTCTCGATAGATGAGAATATTACGCTAATAAATTGTGACATACTGATATTGATTACAATTTATTAGAATTGGGTTTTTCTTACAATCTATTAGAATTGGATTTTTCTATTTCTTAATATTGTTTTAATATTAAATCTGGTGTTGGCTGATTCCACTTGGGTTGTGTTAAGATTAGAGAAGTAGTTAATTAAGCTGATTCTTGTTAACTATCGATTAACTAATGAGAAATTGAGCTTCACCAGAGTTGATTCCTGGTAGCCTATAACTGGTTGATTCATAATTTTAATTAATCCTTGTGTCCATAATCGATTGATAATTAGTTAATGTGAATTTACTTGTTTGCCGGGCTTTTGTATCTTGTGTATTTTTTTATGATTATTCTCATTAATTTGTTTTAGTTATTTTAGTTTAATTATTAATAATTATTTGTGACAATTTCCTTTGAATTAACTAGAAGATATAGTATTCTGTTCCTCGTAAGATCGACCTTACTCTTGCTATTTTATTTTCTATCCTTTAGAGTAAGTAATTTATTTGGTAGCAAAAAAGACACTACCAATTGTCCATTCTATGCTCTTCCATAAAATATCAACTTCACAAATTTCTCAAGTAAATAAAATCTAGAGATTGATATTCACCCAGACTTTTTTCTTGCTGTCTCAATCTAGTTCTTAGATTGGAAAATGTTGTTTTTTTCATTCATTTTTTGTTTTTCAAAATTAGGGCTTTACAAAAGGAAGTTTAAATAGCTATAATTTCTTATTTATATCATAAGGAAAAGAAATTTCTATATTAAAATATTTAAAATAATTTTTTATGATATTTGTTGGCGGGGGATATTATGTAATAATAGCAAATGGTGAGCATAGGAAGAGAATGAGAAGGACAGAAAAAAAAAAAAAAAAAAAAGGATACGGTTCAGACAAGAGTTAATTGCAAAAAAAAAAAAAACCTTTGAACTATTGTTTCATTACAAAACACCTTTAAATTTTCAATTTTAGCACTTTACTATTTAACTTTTAATTTTTTGTAATGTAATACATATTCAAATTAATTTGTATTAGTAAGACTGAGAAAATTTTATTCTTGTTATATTTGTTAAACTTTCGAATATAATCAAAAGGTGCTCTATATTCTGTATAACACTTTAGGGATAAAAATTTATGACACCAGATCTTCTGTCCAAAATTTTGTCTGTCTTAATTAAAACTACGTCGTAGGGTTTATTAATCTCTTGGTTAGGGTCTAATAATTGTAAAGTAATTTTAGTGATATTTATGCATTTAGTCCCTAATTTTAATGAAACTACGTCGTTTTGAATGTTAGACAGAATAAGACATGATAAATATTACACACACGATCTAGTCTTAAAATTTATAGGTTTGAGAGAAAAATAGTTTTAGAATGGGAAAAAGTTGTTCAATTGAGTTGACTTATGAAAAATAAATACAACTCTATTTTGGACAATTGACAATTAGAAGGTTAATTTTGTCTTTTTACAATACAATTCTCAAAAAATGTTATGCATTGCAAAAACTTAAATATTGAGATGGTAAAATGTTAAAATTAAAAGTTTAATAGCTATTTTGCCATCAAGTCATAGTTTAATGTTAATTTATGCAATTAACTCTTTAAACAACAATCAACCATTAACCTTTTTTTTTCACTAATTGAGGTTGATTATATGGATCATACTTTTTCACAGTACTCAGTATAAACTCATTTTCTTACTTATATTTAAATATAAGATATATTTTCTCTGATTTTTTTATCTATACAATTTAAAATAATAGAAAAACAAATTAATACTTATTCCAACAATATTTATACTAAATACTAGTTACTATAATGATTCTTTCATTTCAAATAAATACTAATTTTTTGAATATAATTTCCATTATAATTATGATTCCATAACACCAAATAGCCTCCAATTTGACGAATAATCCAAATTTAATGAATACTAATTTTCAACACAAACAATAAATTTTACAGTACAAATTTGGATGAAACCCAATTGAAGAGGCCAAAAAACCATATCCTATAGACGAAGGATCACCACTGCAATTTTCGAAAACATATTCCTTCTACCGATTTCTGGGAAACAAGAAGAACAGAAAAAGTGAAAAACCAATGCCAAACGCAAACTCTTTCCTGTACACACCATACAATATTTTTGCGCCTAAATTTGTACAATTCATTTATTGCCACATTGATAACGCATCCCATGTAATTAGCCAACTGAAATTTGACCGCATTGTTTTCATAGTTCGCTTTGGGGACCGTTTTGGAAGCATCCCTTTCGGTTTTTTCATCAAGAACGCGTGAAGTGTTTGAACAACACTGTCTGGCACATTTTGGCCGAATAAAAACAAAGAAAACCTGCAAATTTTACTTTTACATCACCTCTTCTTGTCAATAAGAGACAAATACAGGTGGGTTTTGCTCTCTCTTTCGTATTTATTCTCGTACACGGTTTGTTTATTTGCTGATTTTTTTGGTGGGGTAGTTCACCAAAGATTTTATGTTTGACTGAGTTTTCAAAGGGGTGTTCTTGGAATGTTCATATGAGATAAAACCCATGTGAAAAATGCAATTTTTGAGCTGGATTGCTTCTGGAATTTTGGACGAGTAGATAAAAGCAAAGGAGGATATTTGGGGTCAATTTGTTGTTGAATATTTGATTGGTGAAGTTGGTTTCATATTGGTGTGAGACCGACCTGGGAGATCTAGAATTTTTTGTATTGGAGTGATTGATTTGCTGAGTTTGTGCCTGTGGTATAAAGGGTTCAAACGCCTTGTGAAAATTTCAACAGGGTTTACTTCAATTTGTATGCTAATCGGTTCATTATAGTCGCTTCAGTTTGTTGGACATTCTTTCGTAGCTTTTGAGAAAGATCTTTAAGGTTCTGTGGGGTGGAATTGTTTTTTTTGCCATTGAATTGTGGAAGTGGTAATTAATTGGAAGAAGATGGTTGGGACTTCTGAGGGATTGAGTAATAACGGGTACGTGAATGGAGTGACAAATGGTGCTTTGGAGGAGAAGGTTGATGAGCTTCGAAGCCTTTTGGGGAAAGCAGATGGTGACCCATTGAGGATTGTTGGTGTTGGAGCTGGGGCATGGGGTAGTGTTTTTGCAGCAATGCTGCAGGATGCATACGGTAGTCTTAGGGAGAAAGTCCAGATTAGGATATGGAGGAGAGCTGGAAAGTCTGTTGATAGAGCAACAGCAGAGCATCTATTTGAGGTGATTAATTCAAGGGAAGATGTCTTAAGAAGGCTGATTAGGAGATGTGCATACTTGAAGTATGTAGAGGCAAGATTAGGTGATCGAACACTACATGCCGATGAGATTCTGAAGGATGGGTTTTGCTTGAATATGATTGATACACCTCTTTGTCCTCTCAAGGTTGTTACCAACTTGCAGGAGGCTGTATGGGATGCTGATATTGTTATCAATGGCTTACCATCAACAGAAACCAGAGAGATCTTTCAAGAAATTAGCAGGTATTGGAAGGAAAGAATAACCATACCAGTCATAATTTCTTTAGCAAAGGGTATAGAAGCTGAATTGGAGCCTGAACCTCGGATTTATACTCCCACTCAGATGATAAATCAAGCAAGTAAGACTTTTTCTTTTTTCCTTGACAATTTATTTTTCTGTCTTTTAGATTATTTAATATCCTAGCTTTACTCAGAACAGTTTTCCACGTAGATGAATAGCTATGCGATTTGCTATCTGTATATGCAGAAAATATGATTGTGACCACTTATTTGCTGATGTGACAGCTATGATTATCCTTCTCATATTGTTTGACCTGGAGCTAGTGATCTTGTTGTTAACCTCTTGGTATCTATTTTCTATGAAGTTTCTCAGTAGCAGGAACAAGCATGATACCCTTCAGGCTGTTAGAGTAAAATGGAAGGAATTGTTTCTGCTTCATTCTATATTGAAAGAAAATTTGAAAAAAAGGGGAAAAAAATTTTGTTCATCAGATGGTGACAATGGTCAAATACATGCATGTGGCAAATTTCAAAATGTATTTAGCAGGCACAGTTCAGACACAAGAGCTAGATTTGTATTCCTGACCATAAAGATAAGCTTTGGTTGTTAAAGCCCACTGACTAGTCATTCTGTTTTTGAGCTTTTGATTTTAAATTTAGGTTTAAGTTGTTGAATTCATATTTCAAAGCTGATGAATAGATACAAATGTCACATCATGACAAATTGTTTGAAGAGATCATTAAAACTCTGTAGATTATAAAAAAATTACTTTGTTTGTGAATTGTATGAAGGAATAAAATGACATAGTTTTTAGTTCCCTTTTTTGTCCTCTGAGGATTGCTGCTATTTGGAAATGAAGTTGTTACTCTTTTTTTCTTCGGCATTGTCCTTTAATGAAAATTCTTTTGGTGGATGTTGAGCTCAAAATAAATACTTTCTGAAGCTTGCTATATCTGTAACTGAGCTTAGGTGTCACATTTTCATCAACATGTTCAACGTTTTTGATAAATTGCGAATATGGAGTACATTGAAGTGAAAAGCTCAAGGAAAACCTTTTAATTTTGCCTTTTAAGTCAAACTAAATATGCCTGGAATATACTTCTACTTGCAGAAATACTAATACCCTTTCATATTTGTTAAACTGTTTCCTGTAGAATGATAAATTTTTGTATCTAATATTTTTTCTCCACCATTATTCCATTTTAAGCCCTTTTGCTCCCTCATCTTACCATGAACTTTATGTTTTGCAGCTAGGGTTCCCATTGAGAACATACTCTACCTTGGAGGGCCTAATATAGCATCAGAAATTTACAACAAGGAATATGCAAATGCTCGGATTTGTGGTGCTGAAAAGTGGAGAAAGCCTCTAGCAAGGTTTCTGAGGCAACCACATTTTACTGTGTGGGACAATGGTGATCTTGTCACTCATGAAGTTATGGGGGGTCTAAAGAATGTGTATGCCATAGGAGCTGGTAAAGTTCCGTCCTCTCTTTTGTTTCTTTCTTTGTTAGACTTCTGAATTAATGAAGTAGTTAATTCGGATTATTTGATTTTTGCCAGTAAACTGGTATCTGATCAATTTGGAACGACCATCATCTTGTCATCTAAGCATGGCCAGTGGTGGCTTTTGATGTTATAATTTGTGATGATTTAAGAAAATGGATGGGCATTTGCTTACTTTGAATTTATATCTTTTGTCAATGAAATGTGTTGTGGTAGGTGCATGGTTTTGTTATGGTTGAACTGATTTTAATTATTTCCTTCACCTGGAATTCTTTTGTTCATTATCCTCTTGTGTGCTTTTGGGAGTTATGTAAAAACTTTACTGACAATGGATCCATCTTTCACTAGCTGATGCGGTAGTATAGGGGATTGTTTCTTCTGTCAATTATGAATTTATTGGAATAGAGAAATTTTATGTGCAATAAAGTTGAATACAATTAGTGAATACTTCCATTATCACTCTAGTTTCTGGGTTGGCACTGACGTTTCGAAACTTTATGTTTGTCCTTCAAAAGGTATGGTAGCAGCTCTAACTAATGAGAGTGCAACTAGCAAATCAGTGTATTTTGCACACTGTACATCTGAAATGATCTTTATTACTCATCTTTTGGCGGAAGAACCAGAGAAGCTTGCGGGTCCCCTTTTGGCAGACACATATGTTACATTGTTAAAAGGTCGCAATGCATGGTATGGCCAGAAGTTGGCTAAGGGGGAATTGAGCATTGATATGGGCGATAGCATCAAGGGAAAGGGGATGATTCAGGTATTTTCTTACATACACAGACTAGATCGAATTAAAATTGCTCAAAATACAATATTTGAAGAAAGAGGATGGAATATATGTCATCAATTTTGTGAACTTATAGCTTAAAGCATTTCTGGATCCTGTGTTACACGGATCATCTCCTTCCTTCTCAACCTGCCCCATGAGCCTTGTTGTTGACACTCATACCTGAGTCCATGTTACATGTGCTCACCTCCTACTTAGCTAAGAATTTGTTTCAACTTTGTTACTCCGACCTCGTATTACTAATATTAGGTCCAATTGAACTATCTAGACATCAATATTTGGGCTAGCTCGCTCGCTCACTCACTCATGAGTAGGAGTTTACCATACAAGTGTCGGGAAAGTTATGAATTTTGACATTGGTGTGTAAACTGTTAATTGTTGACTAACAATTAGGCAACTATTTCCCTGTGAAAACTTTGTATGTGAAAGCCTTTCTGTTCACATTCCTATTGAAATAGCCAATAAAGAAAATCTCTTGGTTATCTCAGTATTACATCTATCTTGTGAGTTCCTAAATATGGCCTTTCGCTCTTATATCATCCAATTCTCTAATATTTCTGGGTGCTGTTTAATCTTCCTTGTTCTTGTCATTTTTGAATTAAGTCGTTAAACATCCTTAATTGGCTGTTTGTTTTTCAGGGTGTTTCTGCGGTGAAAGCTTTCTATGAGCTACTTAGTCAGCCCGGTCTAAATCTTCTGAATCCCACTGAAAACAAGCATGTTGCTCCGGTTGAGCTGTGCCCTATCTTGAAGACCTTACATAAAATACTCATATTAAGGTACTTGTAACAACGAACTTCTATCTAGATGAATCTGAAGCTATCGACAGTGAAGTCTAGTGAAGATCCTTCTGCTACAATTATAGTCTTTGACATTTTTACTCCATTTGTGACTCAGGGAGCAGTCATGTGAGGCAATTCTTCAGGCTTTGAGGGATGAAACCATGAACGACCCTAGGGAGCGGATTGAGATTGCCCAAAGCCATACATACTATAGACCGACACTTCTTGGTCAATAGCTTTAGCAAGGTGCTGCAGCAGGCTATTTCAATGGACTACATTTCTGTTGTATAATTTGTTATAATATGCCAGGAGAGTGAGAAATTCAAGCATAAGTAGAGAGCTTCGCACAAAAGGCGAACATTTTGAAGTTTGTCTTCTCAATTCATTCATATTTTGATTCTTTCCTTTCCTCTTGTAAAAATGTTTCTGTTAGAAAATGGTTTTCAGATAGCAAAACTTTTAGAAACCTGATATTTTGTGTACTTTTATAGATTTGACTTATTCTATTACAAATTGTAAAAGGTTGCATTATAGATGAATTGGTCCAGTAGAATCTCAGAGGTATTTAGAGATGTAGTAGAAAAAAAATGACAACCTAATATGTTGTTGCACTTGAAAGCGTGATTCAAGTCTAGGCATTGGCATATTGCCCAATGCACACATAGTGAGAAAGTATTAGTTTTTAACCACTAATTGAATCTTATTACAATGTCTAGTGATTGTTTATTAATCACTCAATACTTTCTTTACAAGATTTTAGTCATGTAGGATCAAATGTTGGTAGCTAACAAATCACTTATCACTTCTAGGTTGATTTCCCTTAAAAAAACGAATCCTGAGGTTTGATAAAACTACTAAACAAACATTTAATTTGTGAAATGACAATAAATTCAACCAAAAATTGAACTGAAAAAATTTCAAAATATAAAGAAAAATAGAGTTTTTAAATAACATATAATGACTAAAAAATCAAACATTTTGTGTTTTAAGATGAAAACGTTGGTGATCTTTTTAATTAATATTATTTGAAATATAAATATATCCAAATAAAAATATTTTTAAATTTAAATTTGATTGGTTTAATATTCTTCAATAGTATTTTAATCTAATAAATTTTATACTTTCGTAGTAAGGGCATAATTGTCAACACAATGGGATTATAAGTTAGTCAAGGGGAAAATTGTTATACTATTGACTGGTCAAAGGTTCGTTTAGTAGTTTATCAAACCTCAAGATTTGTTTAATAGTTTGGAAAAATCTTGAGGTTTATAATAGTTTAGTATTTTTATTAATAGCTTTAATTGTTCTTTCAATTAATTTTTGTCTCTCTCATTTATATGATTTCTTATTCATTGAATTGGATAATGAGTTTTTTTTTATTATGGTAAGTTGTAAATTGTGATACTTATTCCGATATCCTATAAAAAGATAATGTTATTGCCTGAAATAATTACAAAAATTTATAGTAGTATGTAATAATTTAAATTTTTAAAATTGTGATAGTTACAACATCTCGATGCAATTTTGTCTAAAATCAAAATATACATAAAACTCAAAAATTTGAAATTATTACTACTACTCCAATTGAAATTTAATCAATTTGGAATTGCTAGATTTAATTATAATAATAAAAATAAAAAAGGATAGAAATATAAAAAAGGTCATTGTTTCTCGAAACAGTTTTATATATGAAACTTGCACGAGAGTTACGCGTGAATTTCATTTTAATGTATAAGATATAAAAAAATTAACGTATTAGGGTATAAAATATAATTTACTTAATTTACATATTAAGGTGTTAAGTAAGTTTATTATTTGGATTTGGACAACAAAAACTCAAGAGAAATTAAAAAAAAAAAGGACAAAAAAAGCCAAAGGTATAAGTACTGTACTGTTCACCAAAACTGGCTTCGACGAGCAACCGCCGTATCCTCAAAGACGTACAAACAAATCCGAGAATCAAAAGCGACATCGTTTTGAGGATAATGTCGCTGGTCGACTACGCATCCTCCGATGAAGAGGCGGCGGAGGAAGAACAAGAATTAAAAGTTTCAGAACAACACGGTGAACGAAATACGATCATCGCAGAAGAGAAACGGCACCGTATTGATGCTCCGATTGATCAATCTTCAGCTCCACAACTCCATCTTCCAATACCTCATAATACTCGACCTCACAACCAGTAAATTCTTCTCTCTAATTTTTTTCTTTTTTCATTTTAGGGTTTTGTATTTCCATTTCTTGAATATATATTTTAATTTTCCGATGTGTTCAATTGTCAGGCTGAAAATCGTATTTTTTTTGGTGATTAAATTTAGATTTTAGTTTGCCTTTTTGTTTTTGGTAGTTTTCCATTATTGAGATTTTCTGTCAAAATTAGGGTTTGTTTTTCAATTGAAGATTAATTACAATGCCATCCTGTATAGGTGTAATTGGACTGCAATATTTATTCATATTTAAATCTTTTATAGAAAAAGGGATTTTTTTTTTTGGGGGGGGGGGGGGGGGGGGGGGTGTTGGGGTGGGCGATGGGGGTGAGATAGGGAATGAGATTTTCTTTCACAGAGTTATTTCAAGAACAGTATAAATCAGTTGGGTTTTCCCATTTGACTGTGAACAATGTCCTGCACAACTGAGTTGTTGCTACTTTGTTGTCGAGCTACGGATATGAATTAAATCTTGAGTTGAGACCATAGGTAGAGGTGGAGCGAATGAAATGGAACTTGAACTTGAACTCGAATGTGTATAGTACATACTGTCCGTTATCCAGACTTTTGAGAGTTATTTTAGAGATCCCGCAAACCGGTTGAAGTAGGTCCTGTTCCTTAGTCAGATCTATTGGGAGGTCTGCACTTGTGGTACCTGAATTATTAGTTATTTAATTGGATTAATTATTTAGCCGGTTAATACTATCATTAACTGGTAACTAATTGATTCTGCATTTCTTGCTGGTCTAGTTTATGACGATTGCAGAAATTTACAACAGAAATGCAAGTTTTACAGTTAAGCTTGGTTTGCGTTTCGATATATAGGAGTTCGAGGACAACTGTATATAGTCAAGGGGAAGAGTGTTCGAAAGAGTTGGAGCCTCCTGCGCTGAAACTTCCAGATGCTTCTCTTCTTTTGACTTCACCTGCTTTACCGTCTCATTTTGCAAATGCTGCCAACCATTCTTCCCTAGTTGCAGCAGCTATAGCAGAAAGTGTGTCGAGGAAGAGAGACTTAAATGGTTCATCTTCATCATCATCATCTAGTTATCCTCGACATAAGGTGCCAAGAGGGAATTTGACCCATTTGAAAAGAGTCCAAGACACAGCAGACGGTCATCTACTTCCTCCTCAACTAACTGGGAGGTGAGTCTTGTTACCTTTGTAAGAATTAGGGACCAAGTTTGGTCATCCTTGTGGTTAAGTCTTCTCTTATTTCTTCTTTCCTGCCTCTCTTTTCTAGTGACTGCAGATGCCACTGAAGTATAAATGTTATAGAATCCATATTAGGATGATAGAGTCATTAACATTATGCTATGTTTAGTATAAATTCTGTACCAGAATAAGTATCCTACCTATACACATGTTTTCATTTATATTTAAATATATCATATCTTTCTTTATCTTTTCACTGAACTGGAAGGTACATTTTGATTTTATTTTTATTGGTTAGAACAATATTTATTTCAATATTAGATGATTGCCTTAAGGTTTAGCAAATTTCAGTAGTATACATCTACATGTATAAGGTATTAAATTTTTATGCAGAAGATTGCCCAGGGTCTGCATTCTGATTCGGTTCCAAATTCATGATTGTACTTGTTGCTTTGTATAATAGTGATCTAGGGTGGGATCACTTAGGACCCTCCCGGCCCCCAGGTCTAGAGTTTGAGACCTGGGGTATGCATGTGATGTAAGTGTCTGTGGGTTAAAAAAAAAAAAGATCTCACGTGAAAGATAGTATCAAAAAAATTTCTAATGACTTAGGGTTTTAAATTGGTCAGGAAGATCCTTTATTTCTTAGGAATTTGATTTTTTTTAAGTCATTTTCAGATTGTTAGTGGTACTACTAATTTTCAGAGCTTATCATGCTACAAAAGTTCTAATTAGAAGATGTTTATGATCTTTCTATCTATGGTTTAAGTTTGTTATTTCCTCCTGTACCCAATGCCCTGTTTTCCCTGACCCTCAAAGTGCTATTTCTACTGATGATCCATTACTCTACTTTTGCTGCGCGTGGCCAAATTCTACTACACTAACATGTATTATAAGTTGAATGACCTTTGATGATCCAAAACTGAAATTTTACAGGAGCAACATTGTTACTGAAGACATAAACAAGCTTTTTGTGAAAAGGCGTGTCGACTCTTCATCCAAATAGATCTGTGGCAGATTTGATGATGGTTCCGGATGTAAAATGTGTAGCATGTGACGAAAAAGTTCTTGCACTTTATGTGTTAGGCTAGGTTCTTATGTAGGTAGTGGAGTGTTAAGATTGCAACTAGGTATTAGCTCAGGTGGAAGCTTCAATTACATCTCTGTTTAAAGTGAGCTATGGTGATCTCGAGTTGATTTTGAAATAGTTTAAATTGTTTTCTGTACATTTCAACATCTAACTTAAATAAGAGATTTGCTAAAATTTGTTTACCGAATATGTATGGCTTGATGAGAACATAAATTGTGTTGAAGTTATTGAATTTTAAACCAGAGAATCTGGACCATAACCACACAAGTTCAGACGCCGAGTATTATCACACAAGGCAGTCAATCGTTCTGGGTGAACTTTTCAATTTTTTGTCTATCATTTTCTGGTGCATCTATTGCATGTTCCCTTGGTAATTTGCAAGTTATGAAATTTCCTCTACCCGATATGAATATGCTATTGTCACACAAATTATTCGGAAATATTTTTCATAAAATTTATACTTCTGTGATGAATCTAGCAAGTTCGTGTAAGCCAGAGAAGGAACAAAGTTGTACTTCTGAATGCTTTACAACAGCCATTGAGATGGATTGTAAAACTTGTATTCCTTGTTAAAAGTAGTGCTTGGTTCATGATCAGTAGAACAGGACAATGAGCTTTTTGGCCAGAAAGAATGGTTATTATGGCACCATTCATTTCACAAGAATGAAGATCTTAACAAGCAAATGAAAAGTGAATGTGGTTTTTCAACTTCTTGTGTCTTTGGATTATGGGGAACTTGAAGGATCAAACTTGTCTAAATAAAGATTTTCTTTCATTTTCGGGTCTCAAGTCCGCTGGATTTGGAGCAAGTTAGATACACAATAGTCAAGTGAGCAACCACTTTCAAACTAACCAATTAATTTCATCAACAAATATTTATCAAACTTCTTGGAAGAAAATTTCCTTTCATACCGATTTTCTTCTATAGTAAAAGAAGCTTTAAGGAATTTGATTTTGAGCATGTTAAATGAAAAGCTCAACTTCCAGAGTTCAGCACTAGAAAATGCTCATAATATACAAGGCAAACAAAAATGCAGTTGATCTGCTGTATATGGCCGTAACCGTAACGAGATCAAAAGTTGAACAAAAAAATATACAAACCCCTAAAGAAAAGAGTTGGCTTTCAAATTTTGGCCCATTTCTAAGATTCATCTGATGAATTTTTTTGTTGAATTAACTGTCTGTTTGATCATTCAAAACATTTTAAGTTCTTCACTCTCTGATGAGAAATATCTCTCTGCAATGAATTGAAAGAAATGGATACATATCCAGGTTCCATTCTCCTCAATCTTATCGATTTATCCGAATTTGCCCCCAAATCCAATGAATAAAGAATGAAATTGGAAGCTGAAGTAGAGATTAAAATTTTGTTCCTACCTCAGGAAATTGTAATCTGCAAAATATATGAGAAACTCTGACTTGAAGCTGCTTGTAAAACTGTGGATTTGAACTTAAAAAAAAGTCACTTCATACAAGATCTGGTCCTATGGGAAGTGGTTCATAGCCATCATGACGTTTGCTAGGAATCGTTGTATTCTTCTTCTCCGACGAAACAGGGATGCACTTGAGTACAACTGCAACTGGCAAACCAGCAGCTCCCATCAAGATGCTAGCCAACCACAAATTCCAGCTTAATGGTACTGTATCTGCAAATGTTCCTAAGAATTCTACTATGACAACTTGAAATGCAATTGTGGAGGCTATGATCATCAAGAAAATCCAGCTCCCAAAGATGCCACTGAAAACATTTATCTTCTCCATGTCGCGGCTATTTATCTCGTTGAATATCTGATGTCAAATGAAGATATTCAGAAGATAATTAGCAACTGAAAAGCTATCACTGTCAAAGCTTATTAGCAACTTCATATGGTTATTGTAAGCCTCCTTTCTTGTTCTTTTCCTTTATTTTTTGATAGGCAGGGACTTCAATCATTCTTAGTCCAAGAAGGGATGCAGTGTCGGTACAATCTATGGCTAGATGAGGTATGGAAACACACAATAAGTTACATCAGGGCCTCCAATACTAATACCTCAGTTATGCATTGTTCTGTTATTCTCACATTTTTGAATGAACGACGGCCTTAAGTTACATTAAGTTGTGCACACATTGAAGAATAATGTGTTCCAAGAACTAACGATATGCACATTTTCTACCAGCATGATAACCTGCTCTATTTACGAAACAAATAGCTTTTCTGTTTAGGAAGTACCTGGCAAAAAACAAAAGTATTGAATATCAAGGTATTGAGTATAGAAGTAGATTCTGGACCACTAAGCTTGAAAATCTCCTTTCCCTCAAACTGTAGTAATCCAAGGACAGCCAATTGGTAGACACTCTGACCGATAATGTTTCTCCACATGATCTTTGTAATGAAATTCACATTACGCCCAATAGGCGGTCTTTTCATTAATTTATCATCCGGAGGTTCTGTGGCAAGTGCTAAGGCCCCAAGAGTATCCATAATCATGTTCACCCAAAGCAATTGTACAGCAGTAAGAGGAGCAGAACCTGCATTGTAAATTTAAGTTTTTGTATCATTCAATGCGATTCGATAGAAGATCTGGAGAATGGTTTGAGGGGTTAAGGCCTTAAGATTATAGCAACCTGTGATGCAAGCTGACGCAAAATTGGCCATCAGAGCAACAACGTTCACTGTCAACTGGAATTGTACAAACTTTTGGATGTTAATGTAGACAGAACGACCCCATTTGGTAATATTCACTATGGTTGAGAAATTGTCATCCATGATGACAATATCAGCATTTTCTTTAGCAACCTGCAGTTTTAAGGGAGATGCTCAGTCATAATCTATAAAGAGAATGCTGAATGCTTAAAGATGCATAATAGCCTGAATGTATAGTTTATGAGAAATCCTTCTCCCATTTCCACACTCATATCTTCTGCAATTCAACGGGAAACACTAACCCAAAAAATGGATATATATCAGAAGTATAGTGGTTTCGAGATTGTTGACTATAACGGATTCAAGAATGCACACCCACACAGTTGTTTATCTTACAAGCCAAAATTTTTTGACCTTGGTAGCTATTTAAACATTAAGAAAAATGAGGTCAAGTAGTTTACAAGTTAGCAGCATACTATTGTCACATTTTGTGGATACTGCTGATATAGTGTGAGGCTGTAAGGTATGCAGCGAAAGGAAGGAAAGAAGACCAATGGCAATAATATAGTACAACAGAAAACATTGACAGAGAACACGGTTCTATGACATTTGAAACATCAAATCATCCTGGATGTTCAAGAATGAGCTAAGAACTTAAAGATCTATTATGAGATATAGATTCTTTTCCTCGGGATATCTATTGAACTGATGTACTCTATGCTAAAAAAATGTTGCAATGGAACCGGTAGCTTGCACATTTATCTATTAGCATCACCTAAAAGTCATGAATAACAGGATTTAACAATTGACAAGGGAATAAAACATGCTGCCGGCACATTTATGCTTAGTTATGGCATAATGAAATGATAGATCAGAAAACATGCTAACTTGTTGAGTAAAACACGATTGCATAATGGACGTACCTCAGTTCCAGATATACCCATTGCTAGTCCAATATCGGCTTCATGCAAAGCAGGAGCATCATTAGTACCATCACCAGTCACTGATACCACTTCTTTGAATTCTTTCCTCAACAGTGATACCAATTTGTGCTTGTCAAGGGGTAAAGATCGCGCCATCACCTGGAGCTTTGGTATTATCTCTCTCATTTCCTGAGGGCTTTTATCACGAAATTCTGGCCCTTCTATGGCTATTCCATCTTCAGTAAATATTCCACATTCTTTAGCTATAGCTTTAGCAGTATGAATGTTATCACCAGTTACCATCCTGACAGTAATTCCAGCATCTAAACAAGTCTGAACTGCTTCTCTCACCCCTGGCCGAACTGGATCCTTAATTCCAACAATTGCTACTAGGGTATAGTTGTTATCTGGAATTGTATCTTGGTTAGAATCGCCGTCTTCCATATCTTTAAAGGCCAAGCAAAGGGTTCTAAGAGCATCAGAGGCAAAACCGTTTATAACATTTTTCAAGCTCTTTCGTTGTTCTTCCGACAAGGGAACATCTTCCCCATCCTTATCCACAATTTTATCACACATATCTAAAACAATTTCTGATGCTCCTTTACAAAATGCTCGAAGTCTTTCACCAGGAAGAGAGACTAGCACAGACATTTTCTTCTTGTTTGAATTGAAAGGTTCAACCTTTATTATTTTCGACTCATGGAACCGTGCATTTGTATTTCCCTGAAGCAGCAAGCCAAACTCCATTAAAGCTCTCTCTGTTGGAGAGCCAACCGCACTGGCTTTTCCATCTTTACTTCTCACAACCTCACCACTAGTATTCTGAAATATTGAGTGCAGAAGTTTGTTCAATACTTTATCTGATATTGAAGACTTCACAGAGCTCTGAAGGTTATTACTTCCAATCGTCTTAGACTCGCCACATATCCATAGTTTAGTCACTATCATACGATTGGTTGTTAATGTTCCTGTTTTATCAGTACAAATGCAATTAGCAGATCCCATAGTTTCACATGCAGAGAGATGCCTCACTAGTGCTTTTTCAATCATCAGCTGTTTCATTGCAAAAGCAAGACTCAGTGTTACAGCTAATGGCAGGCCTTCTGGTACAGCAACTACTAGTATTGTCACTGCAACAGCAAAGAAATTCAGCAGATTCAATCCATCATCCAGCGACCATTTTCTGATTTCACCATGAATTGCCTTTTCAACTATCAACCGGATAGTGAGCACTAAAAATGTGAGTATTGCAAAAGCCAAACCAATCTTTCCTATTATTGTTGCAACTCCATTTAGCTTAACCTGCAATGGTGTCTCATCCTCTCCCACTTCATTTAAAGTAACCATCAATTTTCCCCATTCAGTCTTCATCCCAACTGATGTCACAAGCATTTTACCAGATCCATCTTGCACTTTTGTACCGGATAGAAGGAAAGGCCTCCCTTTATCTATATTAACAGGATCACTCTCACCTGAAAGGCTTGATTCATCAACTGACAAGCTATAACCTGATATAAATATCCCATCTGCAGGAACTTGATCTCCAATGGACAGATGTACTATATCTCCAACAACCAAATCATAAATAGAAATCTTTTGTCTGCTACCGTTTCGACTAACCTGGACAATTACATTTTTCTTTTCCCTATCCAGATCTTTAAACTGCAATGACTGCTTGTAATCACTGATTGCAGTGACTATAACTACCAAGAAAATGCATAAAATTATTCCGAGCCCATCATACATACCTTTAGGCCATCCCTCAGTAGCAATGCCAACCCCCACAGAGATCACAGCACAAACCATGAGAATTATAAGAGTCATATCTTGTAATGCATCCCAAACAAACATCCAAAATGGCCTTGCAGGTTTCTCAACAAATTGATTGAGTCCAAAGATTTTCTGCCTCCTTGCAATTTCATTGGAAGATACCCCATTTTCCATTGAAACAGATAAATTTCTTGCCAATCCCTGAACTCCTCCATGGTGTTCCAAGCTTTTAGTATCATGAGAACGAACAATGGAAGCAAGCTCGTCTGGATCAATGCCATAACCTGCTTTCCTTACCTCATCAGATAGCTTATCGCGGTCTACTGTACTAACCGCTGAACAATGTTAAAGAGAATACATAAGAGAAAGGTGGGAAATAGGAAGGCTCCATCAATAAAACAAAATGCTTGGATTAGTTCACAAAAGATCATACCATCAAGGAAATGCCATGCTGCTTTTTGAACATATAAAGCTATCCGTATCTTTTCCTGCAAAAGTAAGAAAATCATCAAAACTTGAGCTCAGGAAGCAAACATTTAATTTTAAACTTTTGATATGGCATTCATAATCTTCTCACAATTGGAAAAACCTCAACTGAATGTCTCAGTTGCTGATGATGCATTCTGCAACTTTCAACAAGGCCCACATTTTTAGACATTCCACGAGAAACCCATATTTGTACAAACACTCAAATATTGAATGAGACACCTAACTTCTGAAACTTCCTGACACTATATATACATGGTTGGCAAGATGTTAAGGTCAGTGGTCACACCCATGTTATGAACTTTTAACTTTCTTGTTAACTGTCCTCAAAAAAACTCCAGATAAGGAACAACTTCATGCATTAAGTTTACAACACATCCATCCTCTCAAAGTAGCAATTGCTTCCAACAAGAAGGTGAACTTGTAGGGACAGTTATGGCAGGTTAAAGAGATTAATGAGTTAGGAAGCAATAAAATAAAGGCAATGAAAGAAAGCCCATCAAATTTTCCAGTTTGTTCTGACAGCAAACAGTTGACAATCTCTTCCTCATATTCTCATGGAAATTTGAGAAAAAGAATGAAGAACATTGTTGTTGTCTTTTCATTATTATTATTATTATTTTAGACTGAAGAAGATAGAGCTTATAAAGTTGGCAATTTAGGATTTTCTTTCAAAAGGGAATCATTTTTGCAAAAAAAAAATAAAGTGGACACCACCAAATACTATATATATTGTGTACTTTTCTGAGCAATAATGCAAAATGTTAGATTATAGAAAATGACAAATATAAAAGGCTAAATTTCAAAAAAAAAAAAAAACAAAAAAACTCTTATATATGATTTGGAAAATTTTCAAGCTGTTCGTTATGATTTAAAACCTTACAAATTATTTCTCTGTACTTTTTTTTTGTTTGGAAAAAAGATTAGAAAATTAATTATTTAAAAAAAAAAAGACATTATGCAATTTGCTTTAGATAAAAATTTTAAAACTTTATTTATGGATTGGACCAAAAAAATATAAAAAAATAACTATTTTAAATGTATATTATTGTTGTGTGTTTAAAAAAAAAAATCAAATTTTAGGGAAATAATTTGTAAGTTTTAAACTATAAGAAGAAAAATTTTCAAACTATAAGTCATATTTTGTAATTTATCCAAAATAAAAGTATGATTTTTTGAGAATCGTCAAAAATATTAGAGGCAATAAAGATAGAGTAAAAAGTATCCATTGGCTTTTGCACTAAAAATTTACATACAACAAAATGCTATAAATAATTTCTCTGCAAAATCAAAGAGATTGACAATTTAAAATAAACATAGAAAACCATTAGCATAGAATCAAGTTTCAGTTCCAATTTTCAGAGATTTTTTTTTTGTTTTATTTTATCCATTAAAAAAAATGCAAATCAACATCATTAGGATTTAACCATAAAGTAATTAGAAAATTAATTGCAATAAAATGTGATTTTGAATTCACCTCCTTAAAGTGAGACAACATCATTATTATCAAGATATTGAATGTTTCTTTTTCGTATATATAAAAAAAGTTGGAATTAAATGCAAAAATTTTAGTGGAGACATAATCCTAGTTTATGAAAAGAAAGATTGACCATTTATTTAACGATTCTTACATATTAATAAAATATTAATATTAATTTAAATTTTTTAATAATAAAAAAATTCTGCAGAAATACTTTCTCACCAAAACAAATCCAATAAGATATTAATTTCAAATTCGAACTTATAAAATTTCATCAAAAAATTTCTTTAAACATATTCTCGTTATAATGAACTCATCAATTTAAATACCTTTAAAATATTTTTTTCTCATAAAAAAATTTCAAAAAAAAATATTTTTTAAAACCTAAAAAATATCTTATCGAAACAGAATGCACAATAATTAAAAGGGTTATCCTCAATTTACCCCCATGAAAGATGGACTTAAATCACTTTGCCCCCATAAAAGATTTTTATTAACATTTTGCACCGTTGACCATCAATTAAATATTTTAATTGTTAACATCATTAATTATTAATTTTAAATGACAATTTTATCCATCAATAAGAAATAAATTAAATTAAATTTGTTCCTCTTATATTTAAACATTAATTTTAATTTATCCACTCCATAATTTTGTATTAATATTTAAATATTATTAGTTTGAGGCATAAAATATTTGATCAATTTTTTTTAACAAATTAAGATACTCGTTTATTTTTCTCATCTTTTTTTTCTTTTTCTTTTATTTCATCTTTTTTTATATAAATAAATATTTCATGTTTCTTGTAATTTATGATTTTTTTACTCATTTTAGTTTGTTGTGTCTTTATAATATCATTATTTATCTTATTTGAATTATTGACAATTTAAAGCAATGATTTAATATCTTAATTTTTTTATTATATTATTATATTATATATATTAAAGTAATCTAATCAACATAATAAAATTATATAATTACAAAATAAATAAATAAAATAATTATTTGCTTATTAGTTTTAAGGTGTATATTTATTATAAATATATATTTTCTTAATAGAGATATCTTTTATAATTAATAAATTTAATAAAAAAATTAATTCATTCTAAATTAAAAAACCATAGATATCAGAGAGGTAAAATAAAATATTTCATTAATTTTTTATTAAAGAATAAAAAAAATTGGACAAAGTATGTATTATTTCATTACCTTCCAAAAAATTAAATAATTCATATGAAGTTTTTATTGACCAAGTACATTAAAAATAGTTAACAAATTATAAAAAATAGTAAACCGTATCCAAAATCTAATTTTTTTTTAATTAAGATTATATATATTATTCTATTATTTAAAATAATAATAAAAAAATTAATTTGTTAAAGTATATATAAAGCAAAAAGAAAAGAAAATGATAATAAAGTAGGACAAGATTTTGAGAATTAAATTTAAGGGTAAAATAGTCTAAAATATAAAAAAATAATAAAGAATAATTTTTAAGGCAAAATTTAAACTTTTCATTTAAATATAGTAACAAAATATCCTTATCGGTGCAAAGTGCTAATAAAATCTTTTATGAGGGCAAAGTGATTAAAGATCATCTTTCATGGGGTAAATTGAAGATAACCCTAATTAAAACTAAGGCCACACTGTATAATCACTTATTTATCTATATTATTTGATTAGATAGCTGTAATAATCATTTGACTTTTCCGAAATGAAATGGACAACAATTGTTTCATGCAGAAACATGAATGGCTGCCAGTAAGGAAGTTTTAATAAGAAAACATGAACTATATATATATAACCTAAGTTTTAATTTTTCAAGTAATACATTTAATAATAATCAGTGACAAATTTAAAAGGTAGAGTTTGGGGTGAAATTTTTATTAATAAACGTTATATTTCAACTTTTGTGAAAACGAAATTTTAATTTTTAAAATATTTAACTGAAAATTTTTAATTATTTATACACATAAATTTTCAAATTTTGAGAGTGAGATCGCACTCCAACCCCCCTTTCATTTGCCATTGATAATAATGGAGAGTACTTTTTTTATTTATAAATTGATTATTTTATCTACGACGGAATTTTAGTATTATCATTCAATAAATTAAGATTAACTTAAAATAAATAATGATAGAACTCACTATAAAATCATCAATTTCTTGGAGTAAAATATATAATTAATTTACACTCCCAATCAATATGCATTTAAATAATACTGATATGAAAGAAGGCATTTCTATAGAATTTGAGGTGACAAATAAACAAACATATCTTTCGTTTCCAAACAAAAATGAAGATTGAAATATGAATATTTAAGAACCATAAGATGCCAAAAGAAGCATGCATTGTTTTCCAAAGTGGAAGCAAACATCACTACAGTTTACAAAATTTCCCATAATTTATTTTTCTTCGAAGAAGTGCCCATAGTTTTCTTTTCTCAAGATTTTGTGGAAATTAAGTGTTAGAGGCTAATGCTTATGCACATGAAAGTAGTAAAAATTGAAAGAATAATAGGTTGAAAACATTAGATAAGGACATTTTATAGCAGTGAAAATGAAACGTTTCAAGACACTGGCAGATATAAGGACAGGGGTGGAGGATTTGAAAATTTATACTATTTCCTTATTAAAAATTTAAATTTTTTCAACAAGTCTTTAAAAAATATTAGAATTTTGTTTTTCTAAAAGTTAAAATATAACTTTTATTAATAGTATTATGCAATTTCACCCTCCAAATTACTATACTTTCTAAATTTGCGGATGGTTGACGGTCATTTTTAATCAACTAGGAACAAGGCTAACAATCATGCACAGACTGGTTAAATCCATTTTTGTATTCTGCATGACCAAAACATTTAACCTATGATAGAAGAATTACAAAACAAAACCTTTATCTTAATATATGCGGTCGGCTACACAGATATTTTCATTTATATATATATATAATAGTGCCCAATTAAATTTAGTGGCAAGTGCATCCTAATCAAAATCATGATTCTGGAGTACTAGACAAACTTTTTAACTTGTGCTTTACTAATTTCTTCACAAAATCAGCAATAGTAGCACAATATATAATTCAGCAACAGAACTTATGGAGATATAACCAGCTCAACAATTCTTTCATATTTCACAACTGAAAAACAAAAATAAATCAGTTCATGATGAATTACCAGTAAACACAACTACTTTGAACTTAAATTCCAAAGCTAATGTATATAATCATTATTTAGAAGTATCAAAACAAAACAAAACAATGATAATAATATATAGAGCGTTTATCCTACTAAATAGAAGTAAATAATTGCATCGTAGAAACGAAATTAAGTTGATATTAATACCAGTAAACATACTCTTGTATTCGAAGATGTAGGCTGCTGCATGACATGCAAAGTTCTTCCATGCCAAATTGAAATCAATCAAAGCAAAGAGTATGACATGCATATACTTTTTGGAGTTAGTTTTGAATTATAGATGTAAAGAACACTATATATATGAAATTAAAAGCCTCAACAAAACATGCAAATTATTTGGGATGATGTCAAAAAATTGTTATATATATCCTCATTATTTTTTTTTTTTTTTTTTGTTTCCTGGCCTAGCTAAATGCCATAAACCCTTCATGCATACTTCACAAAAATGTGTGTATCTCAAAAAGCAGTTTCCTAAATTAAGGAGGATAGTGAAATTTCCGTAACAGTATTTCTTTATATTCATAGGAAAATGACATATTTGATTACTTTTATCATTCAGAAACACATCCAAACATACAAAATATACATCCCTGAATGATAATAAACACACAGCCGAAAAGGTTTTAGCCTAATACGTACACACAAAACATGACTAACTTCAAGCGTACATGATAATCAACAGATAGCCGAAAAGGGTTTAGCCTAATACACCAAAAACATGACATTAGCCTTTTCTTTGTCCATTTTTTCAACCCGTTATTTATTTATTTATCAAAAGCGATATCAGTATCATTAATTCAATAATACTCGCATTTTACAATGTTAACAAACCGGCTGTAAATTTACTTGATCTACATGGACTGACCAAGGTGGGAATTGGTAGGCCAATCTCAAGAGAGTTTAGTTTCACGAGCTTTTTTTGACAAGTAAACAACTAACATTATTGTACTTGCTCCTAATTTAAACGAAAGAATTTGAAATAAACCCTCTTTTTTTGACTCGTGATCCGGTAAATTGAAGGAATTTTTTAGCGTAAATTTGTGTTCATATATATATACAAGTGTGTAGCCTTGTTTGAACTTTGAAGTCCAAGATCTAGAAGTGGGTTTTAAAGTGTTTGATGGTCAAGGTATTTTAAGCCATTTACATGGCTTGTTATTAATTGTTTCATTTCATTTTTCCAGCTTGACTAGTCAAAAGAACATGACTTTAATTTTTTCTAGTTCTCAATATTCAAAATTTTACTAGGATTATGATTCTTCCAATTCTAATTTGTAATAGTGAGATTTGTTTGAAGTTGAAAACGTTACTGCAAGGCAATGCACAAGAAATTATTCACAAAGAAAATAAATATTCCAAAGTCTTTGCCAAACTTTATGACTTTCAAAACCGTTGATTCCCTAGAAGAAATCAACGTATGTATTCAAATATAAAAAAAAAAAATCCACAAATGGAATAATAAAATCACAACAAATAAACATATGAAAAAAAAAGCCCTTTCAACATTAATATGTACTACCTATTTATTTAAATTGACTGGGAACCATATACAAATACACATAAAAAAAAAACACTCCTAAACACAACAAAGAAATTATTAAAACAAGATTTAGACAGTTAATTTATAGTACTAATCAAATACTAAAATCAAAATCCAAGAATACTTAAAACTTGTGAAAGTTCAAGAAAAAAAACACACACACACACACATTAGATCAAGGAAACAAGATTCTATATAACAAAAAAAAAAGTAACTACAACACATGGAGATGTGTCAATCAATGAATTAAAATCCCATGAATAAAAAATAAAATATCAAACCAACTGATCATATATATACCTGATACTTTCTACGCTGTGTCTCGGCTTCAGCACGCTTTGCAAGATCTGCAACCATTCTAAATCGTCTACGAGGGTTTTTCACCAACCAAACTGCAGATCTCCATCGTTTTAAAGCCTCCTCAGATGGCCTTTTTGGGTCTACATCAAAGTTCTTTTTCAAATACTCTTCCATTTTGATTTTTCTTTTTTGTTTTTTCAACTTTAAGCAAAAAAAAAAACAAAAATAGAAGCAGAAGAAAAAACCAGCTCAATCAAGGCTTAACTTTCTTGTTTTGGTGTCCCTTTTAGGATGGATGAAGATTGAAGCAATTTATAAATTAAAACATGACGATTTTTATAGGGTTAGAGTTAATAATTGAGCTTGTTATTGAGTGACTGCGTGTGATTAAATCCAGGAAAGTTTCAAAGTTTCCATCCGGGAAAGGCGCCAAATAAACTGAAAGATTTGAAAACTCCATGCACAAAACAAATCGTTTATAGTAAATGAAATGGAAATTGTGTATTATTACCATATTTATAGGAAGGAAAATTTTCATAGGAAAATTTTTAGAGTTAATTGCAAAACATACTCTTGAACTATAACTCGATCGTAAAATACCTCCTAAACTTTTATTAGTTTTGGCACTTTACTACCCTTAATATTTTTATTTTTTTTTTGTAACGTATTACATTATGATAGAAATTGTACTGCAAAAATGTAAAATCATTTTTTTTATATATATTGTTTTATTAATTGTTCAAAGTACCACATTTAGTTTTTTTTTTTATAAGCTAATTCAATCTAATAACCTTTCTCAAAGTTCAAACTCTTTCTCTAAAAAAATTTACAAAAATTTTGAGGGAGAAACAAAGAGTTTTGGCGAGAGAGTTTTAACATTGAAAAAAAATTACTCAATTTAATTAGGTTATAGAAAATAAAGACAGCTAAATGAGAGTACTTTAGGCAACTAATATTTTTATGAGGAATGATTATGTCTTTTCACGATATAATTTCTATCAAAATATAGTACATTAATTGCAAAAAATTTAATTGTTGAATGTAAGTGTTAAAATTAAAAGTTTATGAAATATTTTGCAATCGAGTCATAGTTCAATGGTGTTTTTTGCAATTAACTAAAATTTTTATCAGGAAAATTATAGTAACTTTGATTTATTTGTTTCAATTACGTACCAAAGAACAAATTAATTAAGGGTCAATTGTAGTTTTAGTGTTAGTGAGATGGGATCCTTTGTCGAATTTTATCTTGTCTTATCCTATCCAAGATTAAAACTACGTCATACACTTCACTCATATCTTGATTAGGGTTTAATAATTGTAAATTTGATTTTAATGATATTTATCCTTTTAGTCCTTAATTTTAGTGAAACGACATTGTTTTGCACATTAGACAGAATAAGATAGAATAATATTGGACACAAGATATGATCTCAGTTTTAGTTACTTATTTAGTTTCAGATGGTGTGCCAATTCAATATCCTTGTCAAATCTCTTACATTTCTAAAGTTTTTTTTTTTTTTTTTTTTTTTAAAGAAAGCAGGAAAATTATATATTATCATGGACAAAATACGATGCCGGATATACCCGTCGCACCGATACAAAAGGAAATAAATGTAAAATTGGAGTACTACTCCACTAGAAAATGACTCTCATGAATTTTGGCTTATCAATAAACATTTTTCAATTAGAAATTGTGTCTCAATTGCAATTTTTCAATGCACTTTCGAGTCACAAAATCACTCTCAATTGTAATGTACATTTTTTTTTTTTTTCTCCTACAGCACAAATGGCAAGCAGTTCCTTGTTTCAGATTCTTCTTAACTGAAAACTTTTCATTGGGAAATTGGCCTAACGTAGCAGCCAAAGCCCTCCAACAACAAAAACAAAGTCTTGCGCACCGTCGCAGGAGGGATCCCCTTTCCCCGCCGTTACCTTTCTAGTCAGAAATTGGCCTAATGTACATTTGCTTGCTTAGAAATTAATTATTGATTTTAATTTGCCAGCACGCATTTGCTATCTTAGAAAAATAACTTTCTTAGTTTTAGTTTATCAACAAACATTTTCAAGTTTAAGCTCTCAGTTGTCATTTTTCATTATATTTTATAGTTTAGAAAATTTCCCTCAACTTCGCTTATCAATGCACTTAATATTCAGTCAAATGTCAATATATGACTTTTTTTTTCTCAATTGTCATTTATCATTATATTCTATAGCTTAGAAAATTTCCCTCAACTTCGCTTATCAATGCACTTAATATTCAGTCAAATGTCAATATCTGATTTTTTTTTTCTTTTGACCAAAGCAATAAATGTTATAGCTAGGCTAATTTACTTCAATTGTCCCATTAATTTAAGGTTCATTTTTCTTTTATACTTATTCTTTAAAAAATTCAGTTTTTCGTCTCCCATTTTTTAATTTGGGTTTTAAATCATATTTCATTTATTTTTTTCTACTTAAAATTTAATTTGAACTGTTATTTAACACACATATGACAAATGGAAGAGCATAAAAATTGATAAAGTTTGACATATGCACGTCAAATGATCATCGATAATTGAATTTTTCTTGCATGAAAAGTGAATAAAGGACTATTGAAAATCAAATTTTTAACATGAGGGATGAAAATAAAACTTTTTAAAAAAATAGAGACAAAAGCAAAATGAATCCTCAAATTAAATGACAACTGAAATAGTTTACCCAATGTTATAACAAAAATATTATTACAATCAGTCCATTGTTGACTCTGAATCATATTTTGTTGCTTTGAACAAACATAATGGAGAAAATGTTTTCCAAGTTTGAGAACTCAATCCTCCATAAGTTATTTTAGCCAAAATACGATTTGAGAAGTCAAATGTCAATGATAATTTTGTACAATAATTGTATATTTAAATAATTTCTCTTTGCATTACATTACCCCACATCCCCTATTCTTTGTACAACCTAAAGTCAGTTTTATAAATTTGTTTTAGTGCTATTAAAGGAATAATATAACAGAAAAACTCTATAAGATTGCCCCAAAAATAAGTGAAATTTAACAATGAAATGCATAGTATCACATATATATATAGAGAGAGAGAACGTATATTGGCATGCAATCTTGTTAAATATTGCAAATACATTTAGTAGTTAAATTTAGGAATATCATGTACCCAATTATCCTTAATTGATAAATTTTGCAGATTTAGGAAGCTAAATGTGCTAAAAGCAAATTTTGGAGGTACTCAAACGGGTATATTGGCATGCAATCTTGTTAAATATTGCAAATACATTTAGTAGTTAAATTTAGGAATATCATGTACCCAATTATCCTTAATTGATAAATTTTGCAGATTTAGGAAGCTAAATGTGCTAAAAGCAAATTTTGGAGGTACTCAAACGGGACAACACAAAGGAAACAAAACTGCAACACAAAATATATATATATATATATATATATATCACAGAAATTAATTTTAACATAGTTTTGATACTATCTTTTGTTGGGATTACCAACCTCTAATCTCGAATAACACTCGTTGGGGAAAAAATAAAAACAATAATAAAAACAGACAACACAAAATTTAACATTGTTTGATTTCAACAGATCTAATCCAGGGGAACAACATCTATTCCAATTCAATACGAGAATAAAAGAGTTACACAAAGTATGTTTTCTCTCAACATACAAAGCCTCACTAACCTCAATTCTATTCTCTATGTCTGTCTATCTCACCGTCTCTTCAAATAAGACTTGAGTTTTGAGTAGATATCCCAACAAATCCTCCATCGACTCGAAGCTTCAAGTACAACATCTTCTGAAAATGTGACTCGTTTCTTCTTCGGCTTCAACTCCTCCCTATGAATGCCAAAAGAATCACAAGACCCATTCTTCAAGTCACTAACATAAAATATGTGATGATCACTCTTCATTCCTTGCAAAATCAGCTCATCCCCTTTGAAGACTTTACATACATTTCCTTCACCAGAAACCTGAACCTACAGGAACATAATTTACCCAATGAAATTATGTTATCACCACACGTAGGCACATATTTCACATCAGACAATCTCTCCATATCGCCATTGTGGTTTTTGAGACGTGCGGTATCGGCACCCTCAATCTTCATCTTCTCACCATTTCTCACAACAACGTGTCCAAAATCTCCATCAACCTATAAAGTATCAAATAGAGATTTATCCTTTCAAATGTGCATAGAAGCTGCACAATCTATCACTCAATCAAAGTCAGATGACTCAGTCTTCTTCACCATCAATAACTTATCATCATATTCAACAACATTAGTAGAGTCGTTAACTTCAATCTTCTCTTTGTGCTTCACCTTTAGTGCTTTCAAACTCTTCAAGTCCTCTCTTATAATAGGGCATCTATTTTGGGTGTGACCCTTCTTTCCATAGTAATAGCAGTCTATATTACTGTCGTCTCTCGACTGAGATTTTCCATGTGAGCCACCTCTTCCCCATGAACGACTCCTTCCTCTATTAGAATCCTTAACAACAACTAGTTTTTCCTCTCCAGCAGGCAAATTCATCTTTCCTATTATCTTTTAATTCTTCCTCAACTGAGTAACCACATCATCAAACTTCAAAGTGGTCCTCCCAACTAACATGGTTAGCATCACGGGCTTATAAGAAAATGGCAAAGAAGATAACAACAATAAAGCCTGCTCTTCATCTTTAACTTCTTCCCCTGTATTTTAAAGTTGACACACTAGCTGATTAAACACATTCACATGATCATGAAAATTAGCTCTTTCATCCATCTTCAGTGTGTAGAGGTCCATCTTCATGCACAACCTATTGGTTAGCAATTTCGACGCATAAATACTTTACAACTTGTCCCAAATGCCCTTCGGTGTCTTCTCGTTTATGATATTATATTTAATTTTAGAAGCAAGTGCAAGTCGAATCGTACTAATCTCTCTCTTTTTAATCAAAGCCCAATTACCCTCTGTCATATCATCAGACTTCTTCTCACCAAGTGTTGAATCAAGATTATCATGCACGAGCAAATCTTGAATCGTGTACTACCACATAGTGAAATCCGTCTTTCCGTCAAAGATAGGGGTCTCAAAGTGCATTCCAAACATCTTCACAAACCCAAAACTACCTAGAAAACAATCAAAACTGTGAAAACACAACAAAAGAAATCGAATTTTGCAAAACTGGCTCCAAAAGTGAACTCAGCATGTCGAAAACTAAGGGGTAGGGTCGTTGAAATTTTTTGATGATGTGGCAGTTTGACCGTTGATTTTGATAAGTCAACCTTTGACTGACACATGTCACAACATGACACTGACAGGTGGCAGAACCTGACAGAAACTCTAGCTGCCAATCTTCCTTTACAATTCGACGGTCCACAATATTCCAACTTCAACTAACAATATCTCCCAATCCGACAGTTGGATTTCAACTAAACTTCAGCGGCAACACAAGCAAATTGTGTAGATGACAGATCCTATGTCCAATCGACCGTATGTTACTCTTGACACCGATGATTGGAACAGTTGTCAAAATCATTCTATCTTCAATATCTCGCAATCTAATGGTCCAATCAAGCCCAAATTTTAGGTTCCCACGTTTTTCGATATGAGGAATCTATCTGCAAACTCTGATTGGTGAAAGAATTCCTTCAAGATGTCGATCTCCACTGCAACACCTTCCCATGACTCAAAAAACTATCCCAAATTTGAGCTTTTAGCTCTGATACCATTTGTTGGGATTATCAATCTCCGATCCCGAATACCACTTATTGGGGAAAACACAACAATAATAATAAAAATAGACAAGAACACAAAATTTAACATGGTTTGATCTCAACAGACCAAATCCACGAGAACATCTATTCCAATTCAATACGAGAATAAAAGAGTTACTCAAAGTATGTTCTCTCTCAACATACAAAGTCTCGTTAACCTCAATTCTATTCTCTATGTCTGTCTATTCCACCGTCTTTTCTCACCCCAAATTTAGTACAAACAATATGTATTTATACTAAATCTAAGACTCTATTGGGTATACTCTTCAAATTGGACTTGGGCTTTGGGGAGATATCCCAACATCTTTTGCTTTCATTTTGACGTGACCCATAAAGAGTTTTTTTTTACATTGTTTTCTTCATAGAATTTGGTGTGACTTCTAATTACAATCGGTTCCTTTGTAAACAAAGTAAAAATGATTGCCTTGAATTTTCTACATCCTACATCAAAAGAAACAAAACAAAAAGAGGACATCCAAAAATTCAATAGATTGTCATAAAATAAAAAATTTTAATTATTAGATGGTTATGTAGTTATCATGTGTATTCAATTTGGAATCAGTTGAATATCAAATATAGAATGCTAGTCTAGTATTTTTAGGAATTTCCCCCATTCTCTCTCTAAACTAGAAATAGCTAAATAATTGCCCCTTCCCTACCTTTTCACCTACCTCAAAATTGAAACTTTTCCGTCAATTTTTGTCTTTGTCTCTACTAGTAGGAGTAATTTGTCTCCATCAATAGAAGTTTTGCTTATCTTTTTAAAAGATTTTGTGCCCATTTTGAAGTACTTTTTAACATAACAAAAAAATGCACATTTTATATGGGTGTGGGTAAGGAAGAAGTCTCCATCTCCTCCACTATAAACCTTCTTCTCCATATTTAATTCTTACTTTTTGGAAATCTATAGAATTTGGACTATGTTAGAGGTAATATTCATATAATTTTGGGTGGTATGGATACATCATATTATTGTTTTATTGATGTTGAAAAGAGCATTCATGGTCTTAGTTTTTGTGTATTTTGAAAAAAATTAAAAATAGTCTAAAAAAGAATTATATTTTAGGTATTAACTTAGTTTTGATAAGGTAGATAAGGATGAAAAATCAACTCATGCTGGTGCTAGGGATAAAAAAGCACTTTACTTAACTCCAACTTTAAAAGAAATTGAACAATTTGAGCGTGTATGACCTTAGATCATTTGTTCAATTGTTTGTAATGCACTAAAATGATAGGGTAAAATTAATTATTATAATGCACTTTTCTTCAACTAGTTAGCTATTTGAAACTGAATTATAAATTTATATTTATAATAAAATTATCTCATTTGACTAAAACATAGAGATAATTTCATTAAAAATATAGATGATTTTTTTCATTAAATTTAGTGTAATGAGCTAAAGTTGTATAAACTTATAAATAAATGCATTACAAGCAAACAATTCATCAAATGACCAAAGACTTGTTATTTTGAAATGTATAAAAATCTAAATCCACAACAAGTCAACCGCTAAAACTGGATTTTGATTTTCTTTCAACCGCAAATAATATTAGAGTGGTTTCATTTCCTAATAGCCCTGTTAAAGACTTATTAGGCTTTGTTTGGTTGGTGCCTATTTAGTATTTATTTATAAAAATGAAATTAACTACGTTTGGACAAATTTTTTACAAACGGTATGATTTATAAAACAAATATAATTGCACAGTAACATCACAATGTAATAGTAATGTCACAGTCAAACAAAAGGATTGACAAAAAGTAGCACCCCCTTCTCTCTAAAAACAAAACCCTACAAACAAAAGATTGGGACGGCAGATTAGGGTGGCACCTCACATCTCATTTTTTTTCTAGTTATGTCTCCCTCATAGGAGTGTGAATCTCCTTTATGGGAGTGTGAGTCTCCCTCATAGGAGTATTGGTCTCCCTCATGTGAGTACTAGTCTATTTTTAGTAGGAGAAATATTTCCATCAAAGTTTCTTCTTAATAATATAAAAAAAATAAATCCTCGATAGATCCGATCCTTCCACCTTTAGATCTAGATAGATCTCTTATTTAGATAAGGGTAGGAACAAGCTCTCATCTCCGTTTGAAGAAGGAATTTAGGAAAGGACTTACAGATGTTGATCTGACTTCATTGAGGGGAAATTTCTTAAAAAATGAGAGGCTCTATTCCAACTTCTCGATTTTGTGTGGTGATGATAGTTGGGTGGAACCAGAACAACTACTATTTTGTTTTGGGTTTTATCCTTATGGTGATTTTAGTTTCTCTATTTTAATTTTGTGATTTTAGTTTTTATGTTTCAATTCTGAAAAAAAAATGAAAAAAATCAACTTTTCCAATATGCATAAATGTGTGTTCAAGTAAATCAACTATTTGGAAAGTGAAAGTGATTGATATCTTTTTCAATTTTAACCTATAGCTATTAGGGGAGGGACAAATTTCCTCCCAATTTTAACTAAAAGTTATTAGGAAAAAAGATATTTTACATCAATTTCAGTTGATTTACTTACATTTTCAAAGTAATGTTTAAGAATTCCATTGTTATGGATTGATTATTCTCAGTTGGCTTTAGGTTATTTGTTACTTTCCTGGTTATACACTGTCTTCTTGTTATAGTGTATCTGTATTTTCAGCTAGTAAGCTGCATAGTGAGTTTTTTTATGCTAATTTGGCTATGATGTTAGCGTAAGTTTTGATTGTTATCAATAAAATATCGCTTTTGACAAAAAATAATTCCTTGTTCTCATCAGGTGGTCCTCCAAATAAGAAGGAATGAGAGCTTTGTATATGTATTTGCATTTATAGTTGAGTCCCACAAATGAAAAAGATGAAAAGCTATATATATATATTTGTTGATTTGTATATAAAAGTGGGTCCTATATATATTAAAAATAAATTATTTAATAATATATAAATCAATCATTATATATTATATTAATTTCTTTTATACACAATTTCCAATAAAGTAACAAAACTTATCAATCTAAACACACTTAATCATTTTATAAATATTCCTTTCTCATAACAAAATTCGAGAAAATTATTTTTAAAATAAAATAAAAAAATACCTTATCCAAGCGGAGTAAGTGATTTTATTTCCAAATACCAAGTTTGGAAAGGAGAATTTTTCATCCCTGCATACTAAACCAAATCAACCTCTAAATTTCTTCTATAACTTTTATTATCCCTCGTACCTTAGAAACATCAATGACCAAAATCAATGATTCTTAGCTGGAGATGGATTCAAAATCTGGGTCTACTTCTTATCTTTGAACAAAAACACTCCAAAACATAGAGACAAATTTCTCTTAAATGAGAGAAGAGACTCTGACAAGGAGAGACAAAGACTCCCACTAGAGTAGATAAGGATAGATTGAGAGAGTATGATTCGGTAGGGGAGGTGGTAACCCTTAGAGCTTGAACTGGTAGCGGGTTGAGGGTTAAGGTTGTGAACGAGAGAAGAAAATGAAAGTTTGTAAAATGAGAGAGTTTTAAAGGAAGGGATTACTAAAACTCAAATTTCGATCTTAACTTTTGTCCATTGACCTATAGCCAAATTCAAAACCATCAAAATCGTAGCCAATTCGGTGGGATCTTTTATTCAGTTTATTTAGCAGCAAAGAAAAACAAATAGTTTACTGTTACAATCCAAATATTCCAATCTCAATGCTCATTACTCTTACAATATCACATTTAAACCCTGTCCAAATCAAAATTTTAATCTCAATACCTTGAACTTTAAAACTAAGCAATCAAGTATTCTTATTTAAGTCTCTCTTTGTTGATAGATTATCTATTATTTCTTTGTCGTTGTTGATAGACATTTTCCCTAATCTAAAAAACAAGTTTAAAAATAAGAAGAATAATAATAATGGAACAAGAAAGGAAAATTAGGACTATATTTAGATATGTGTTTTATTTTAAAAATTGGGGAAAATGAGATTTTCGGTTGCGTATTACAAAAGAAATATTTTGGTTTTGAAAATTGAATGTTTGGATTGATAAGTTTTGTTTCTATTGATTTTTGTTTAGAAGAATTATTTTATTAAATAAAGTTTAAATAAGAATTTAGATTAACGGAGATGGTCAAACGTTGACTACTATCGGTCAACCACCGTTGACCGATCTAGCCACCACCAGTCGGCCGAATTCGAGTTGGATTATGGCCAAATGGTTGTAATCCAACTGGCCAGTGGTAATGGACGGCAATATTAACGGCAGTTAACCAAAGGCAATCAACTTTGGCTGTAACTGGTCCACTCAAATAAATAAATTTTTTTAAAAATTAAAACATGTTAAAAAGACTAAAATGCCCTCATTTTGTTGTTAGAAAAGTTAGAAAATTTTCTTTTGAGAATTAGATATAAACAAATATGTTTTTTTTCAAATGAGGTGAGAAATAGGCTAAAAAACCCTATCCAAACCTCCAATTTTCATAGGATATAACACACGTATTTTGGTCAAAATGGCAAAGTAAAAAAGTGTGTTGATTTTGATATTTTTTCCTACAGTTTTTTATCGACCTCAAATGTGAACTTGCATCCTTGTGAACGATGTAAGAAAAAAAGTAAAATTTAGATTTTTTTAGGGTAAATTACAAAATACCTCCTTGTGGTTAGGCGATATTTTAAGTTACCTCCCTGACATAGTAAAACCTATACTACGCCTCCTTGTGCTTTGGGTTTTTTTAAAAAGTGAACGGAAGTATGCCCATTTAACTGTTCAGAATGAAAAGACAACGATACCCTAATATAAAATAACAAATAACAAATTTCATCATCTTCATTACGTATTTGCATAATTGTCTTCATCGGCTTCTCACTTTTTCACATTCACACTAAACAAAATCCCAAGCCTCAAAGAGAACACATAGACCACCTTCAAATTCTAAAATCCCACAAATCAGATTCTAAAATTTCACAAAATTTAAGAGATCCTAACAAATTGAAAAGAACCAATTCATCTTTCTCCACATTACTTGCAAAAAATAATTCACATCCTGCGGCATTTGCCTACAATTGTCACAGCTTCAACAACAATCACAGGTTCATTAAAACAATGAAAGCAGTGCGAACGGGAAAGCAGTGCAAATGGGAAATCTTCTCAGGTATATCACGCAAAGCATTAGAATTTCCACATTCATTCTGGATTGCCATTGATCTCAAATAACTGAGACAATAGGCATTCTCTGGTTATTCTCCATTAACACTACAGCCAGTTCAATTCACCCAATTTCAAGTTCAACACCACAGTCTATGATTCATCAATTCATCATCAAAACGCACCAATTTCAGTTCTGAAACTTTGTTTCTTCAGTCCAGATAGAATTGCCTCCACTCCGTTTGGACTGTTTTGCCAGAAATCTCTTCAGAGCTCTCCCAATTTGTTATTTGTTATTTTATATTAGGGTATCGTTGTCTTTTCATTCTAAACCGTTAAATGGGCATACTTCCGTTCACTTTTTAAAAAAACCCAAAGCACAAAGAGGCGTAGTATAGGTTTTACTATGTCAGGGAGGTAACTTAAAATATCGCCTAACCACAGGGAGGTATTTTGTAATTTACCCTTTTTTTTACAAATTTTCCATTTTTTATAGGCTATACACACTATTTTAGACAAAAATATAAAAATTCAAAAATGCGTTGATTTTGACTTTTTTTGTACATTTTTTTGCACCGACCCCAATTATAAATATGCATTTTAGTGAATATTGTAAAAAAAGTAAAAGTTAAAATTTTCACTAGACCTTCATTTTTCATGGGTTATAACACACCTATTTTAGTAAAAAAATGACAAAGTCAAAAAAAACATATTGATGTTGATTTTTTCCCTACTATTTTTTTACCTATATCTCAATTGTGAATATTCATTCTAATGAACGGTGTACAAAAAAGTGAAATTTATATATTCACCAAATTTTCATTTTTCATTAGCTATAACACACGTATTTTAACAAAAAATGGCAAAATCCAAAAATGCGTTGATTTTGACTTTTTTTTTTATCGTTTTTTGCACCTAACCCGATAGTGAACATGCATTCTAGTGAATATTGTCTTTTTTTTTTATTAAACATACTTATATTATTACTAAGGAAAAGCAAGAGTTGAATATACCCAAACAACCTGTACAAAAGTGAAAGCAGTAAACTTGGAGTACTACTCCATTACATGTAATTCCTAAATACTTGATGGGATTAAGAAATAGTATACTTTGGTGCTTGCGTTAAGTAAGGAAATCGATTAAATGTAGGTTTCAGTTGCAGCTTTCTTAAAGAGAGGTGAGAGCACCCAACCTTAGAGAGAGAAACTCAGTTTTTTAGTGAATATTGTCAAAAAAGTACAAATTAAAAATTTCACTAAACCTCTATTTTTATGGGTTTTAACACACGTATTTTGGTAAAAATGGCAAAGTAAAAAAACCGTGTTGATTTTGGCCTTTTTCCTACTATTTTTACACATATCATGCATTCTAATGGACGGTGTATAAAAAAATTGAAATTTAGATTTTTCACCAAATTTTCATTTTTCATGGGCTGTAATACACATATTTTATCCAAAAATGGCAGGATAAATTACTATCAACCCCTTGTGATATACCCAACCAACCCATAAACCCCCTAATGTATGAAAATCTATATTTTACACCCTTGTGCTATTGAAAAAAGTGCAAACATAACATTTTTTGTTAAAACTAATAGTGCGTTGTAAAATGACACAATTCACGTATGTAAAGTAAGCAAAAATAAACTAAAACCATCATTTCTACACAATTTAGCCAATTTGAGAGAAACTAAAAAGAGAATTTTGCAAATATGACGATTTTGATTTATTTATTTTTACTTTGTATATGTAGATAAAAGTAACATTTCATAACACACTGTTAGTTTTAATGAAAAATGTTATGTTTACACTTTCGTCAATAGTTCAAGGGGGGTAAAAGGTAGATTTTCATACGTTTGGGGGGGGGGGGGTTAAGAGTTGGTTAGGTATAACATATGGGGGTGGATAGTAATTTACCTAAAAATACGTTGATTTTGACTTTTTTGTACTGTTTTTTTCACTTAACCTGAATGTGAATATGCATTCTAGTGAATATTGTGAAAAAAATAGTTAAAATTAAAAATTTCACTTAATCTCTATTTTTCATTGGTAAAAAATAACAGAGTAAAAAAATGTGTTGCTTTTTACTTTTTTCGTACTATTTTTTACACACATTTCTATTGTCAACATGCATTCTATTGAACATTTTAAAAAAGTGATATTTAGATTTTTCACCAAATTTTCATTTTTCATAGGTTATAATACACGTATTTTAGCCAAAAATGGAAAAATTCAAAAATACGCTGATTTTAACTTTTTATACCATTTTTGCACACAACCTGATTGTGAATATGCACTCTAATGAATATTGTCAAAACAAAGAAAATTAAAAATTTCACCAAATCTCAATTTTTCATTAGTTATAAAACACATATTTTGGTAAAAAAAATGATAAAGTCAAAAAATGAATTGATGTTGGCTTTTTTCCTATTATTTTTTACACACATTTCAATTATGAACACATGCAATATAATTGACGGTGTACAAAAAAGTGAAATTTAGATTTTTCACCAAAATTTCATTTTTCATGGGTTATAACACACGTATTTTAGCAAAAATTGTCAAAATCCAAAAATGTGTCGATTTGACTTTTTTGTATTGTTTTTTGCACCAAACCTAATTGTGAACATGCATTCTAATGAATATTGTCAAAAAAATTAAAAATTAAAAATTTCACCAAACATTCATTTTTCATGGGTTATAACACACTCATTTTAGTAAAAAATGACAAAATAAAAAAATGTTGATTTTAGCTTTTTTCCTACTATTTTTTATACACATCTTAATTGTCAACATGCATTATAATAAATGATGTACAAAAAATTAAATTTAAATTTTTCACCAAATTGTCATTTTGCATGAGCTATACACGTATTTTGCCAAAAATAGCAAAATTCAAAAATGCTTTGATTTTGACTTCTGTTTGTACCTTTTTTTTGCACCAAATCCGATTGTGAACATGCATTCTAGTAAATTTTGTCAAAAAAGTGAAAATTAAAATTTTACCAAACCTCCATTTTTCATGAGTTTTTTTTTGTCAAAAGTGATAAATTCATTAATATTAGAACAAATATACACATACGGCTAACTAGTCGAGATGAATTATATTGAATAACACACTCAATACATTACAAACAACCCATATATCAAATGACCTAAAGTCATGTCAGGTTTTTTTTCTCTTTTTTTTCAAGGGCACCACACCTAATTTTATAAACCGAAAGTAGATGAGATGGCGGACATACCCAACACCACTCTTACAAAAGTACTTGATAATAAATTAAAAGAGGATGGCTTTCTCCTTTACAAAAGTCATGCCAGATTGAATTTTACAAAATAAAATTTACACCAAGTAAACACTTGATCCAAAGCTAAAATTGAAGTGATTTTCTTCCTAATAATAAAGTTGAAAAAGGGTAGTAATCATCCCTAATAGATGTGCAAGATCAAGATCCCAATTTTTTCAAATCCAATAGATCCACACTCTATTGAAGCCATAATCTCCATTGAAGTAATAGATCTCTCCTTTGTCTTATATTTTTTCTTTTTTCCATTTTGAAACAAAAATCCAAAGAAAGGAGACAAATTCTCGCAAATGAGAGAAGAAAACTCCCATACTAATAGACACATAACTTCCAATAAAGGAGACAAAGGATATATAAAGGAACCGTTTGGATTTTGGGGAAGAAGAACGGGTGGGGAAGTGGCTGTGTCGCCTCCCCTTAGGGTTTTGTAAACTTTGGTTAGTTGGATGAGGAAGAAAGAGTAGAGAGAGAGAGAGCCACACACATGGGTTAACACGTGCGTATTTTGGTAAAAAATGACAAAGTAAAAAAACGTGTTGATTTTGACTTTTTCTCTACTAGATTTTTTACACACATCGCAATTTTGCACATGCATTATAATGAACGGTTATAAAAAAGTGAAATTTAGATTTTTTACCAAATTTTTATTTTGCATAGGCTATAACATACGTATTTTAGTCAAAAATAGCAAAATTAAAAAATGTGTTGATTTTGAATTTTTTGTACCATTTTTTGCAACCAAACCTGATTGTGAATATGAAATCTCATAAATATTAACCAAAAAAAGTGAAAATTAAAACTTTTACCAAACTTTCATTTTTCATGAGTTATTACACATGTATTTGGTAAAAAATGACAAAGTAAAAAAATATGTTGATTTTGGTTTTTTCCCTAATAATTTTTATACATATCTCAATTGTGAACATACATTCTAATGAACGGTGTACAAAAAAAAGTGAAATTTAGATTTTTTACCAAAATTTCATTTTTCTTGGGTTATAACATATGTATTTTAGCCAAAATGGAAAAAATCCAAAAATGCGTTGATTTTAACTTTTTTGTACCGTTTTTTGCACCCAATCCGATTGTGAATATGCATTCTAGTGAATATTATTAAAAAAAGTAAAATTAAAAATTTTACTAAACTTCCATTTTTCATGGGTTATAAACACACGTATTTAGATAACAAATGGCAAAGTAAAAAAACGTGTTAATTTTGGGTGTTTTTATATTTTTTTTACACACGTCTCAATTGTGAACATGCATTCTATTAAACGAGATACAAAAAAGTAAAATTTAGATTTTTCAATAAATTTCCATTTTTCATGGGATATAATACACATATCTTAACCAAAAATTGCAAAATCCAAATATGCGTTCTTTTGACTTTTTTTTGGTACTTTTTTTGCACCTAACCTTATTGTCAACATGCATTATAATGTATATTGTCAAAAAAAGTAAAAATTAAAAATATTACCAAACTTTCATTTTTCATGAGTTATAACACACGTAGTTTTGTCAAAATTGGCAAAATAAAAAAATGTGTTGGCTTTGGCTTTTCCACATCATTTTTATATGAATCTCAATTGTGAACATATATTCTAATGAACGGTGTTCAAAAAAGTAAAATTTATATTTTTTATCAAATTTCCATTTTTCATGGGTTATAACACACATATTTTAACCAAAAATGGCAAAATCTAAAAATGTGTTGATTTTGACTTTTTTGTACCGCTTTTTGCACCTTACTCGATTGTGAATATGCATTCTAGTGAATATTGTCAAAAAATTAAAAATTAAAAGTTTCATAAAACCTCTATTTTCATAGGTTATAATAACTCACGTGTTTTGGTAAAAAATGACAAAGTTAAAAAACGTGTTAATTTTTACTTTTTCCCTACTTTTTTTTACACACATTTCAATTGTGAACATGCATTCTACTGAACATTGTAAAAAAATAAAATTTAGAATTTTTAACCAAATTTCTATTTTTCATGGGTTATAACATACATATTTTAACCAAAACGGAAAAATAAATTAAAAAACGCTATTGATTTTGACTTTTTTGTGATGTTTTTATACCCACCTTAATTGTGAGCATGCATTCAAGTGAGTGTTGCAAAAAAAAGTGAAATTTAAAACTTTGTTTAGATATGTGTTTTGTTTTGACAATTGGGAAAAACAAGCTATCGAGTTGCATTTTACATACAAAATATTTTGTCTTTGAGAACTGAATGTTTTGATTGATAAGTTTTGTTTTTATTGGTTTTTGTGTAAAAGAATTATTTTATTAAATAAATTTTAAAATAAGAATTTTTTTTATTAAATTATTTGGGTTGTTAACAGCGATCAAAGGTTGATTGTTGCTTGTCAACCGCCATTGATTGCCGCAGCCACAACTGGTCAGTTGGATTTCAGCCGAATTCTGATCAAATGACAGGAATTTGGCTGACTGGTGGAGGTTAGTGATGGCAGTTAAACTTTGCTTACCACTGTTCAACTCAAAAAAATAAAATATTTAAAAAATATTGAAAAGACTAAAATACCCTTATTTTGTGGTTAGAGAATTTAGAAATTTTTGTTTTGAAAATTGAATATAAACAAACATGTAGTTTTGAAATGAGACGAGAAATGGGTTAAAAAGCCATATCCGAATAGACCCAAGATTTTTGATTTTATATTTAAGAAGTTATGATTTTTATGAAACAAAATTTTATTTTAAATTTGCCTTTGAAAATTTGTCATGTGATATTCACGTTCTTTTTTATGTGGAAGAGAGTGGACGGAGTTGGGTCGAATGACCGATTTGATACAAATTTTTAATGTTAGTGACTAATTTGGATATTTTTAAAAATGGGTGCATTGTTTTAATCACTTATCCATTCATTATATTTTATGCAAATTAGGATTAAAAAAAAGCATTTTTTGTTCTTAATGTTTATCTACTCGACACTTTTAGTCTCTAATATTTTAATATCAACACTTCTAGTTCCCAAACTTGTAGAGAAAAACACATTTTTAGTACCCCAATATTTGTTACTCGACATTTTAGTCCCCAATAATTTAGTTTCAACACTTTTTGTCTCAATGTTTGTAAAAAAAAAGTATTTTTAGTCCCCAATTTTGCCTATTCGATACTTTCAGTCCTTAATGTTTTAACTTTAATAGTTTTACTTCCTAAATTTATAAAAATGTTGCACTTTTAATTTACTTAACACAATTAAACAACTACAAATGGAATTTTTAGGTGACAGTTAGATTTATCATAAATCTAGTATCTGGTAATTAATTTTTTTAAGATTTTACTTCAAATAAAATAATAATAAAAAATTCATGTATTAGGAGAGGTATTACAAGTGGGTCTATTTTATTTTATTTTATTTTATTTAAAGCAAAAGTTTAAAAAATGGAAAATTTCTAAAAGCATCACTCACATTGCACAAAAAAATTTATTTTGTCACCAACACTACAAATGATGCAATTTAGTCACTGATATTAATAAATCGGTGCAAATTTGTCATTCTGTTTAGTTGTTAACAGAAAACCACAAACATCTTACTCTATGGATGGGTAAGATTGGAAAAATAAAATGTGTTTCTTTCAATGTTTTCTGACTTCGCCGCACTCCACGGTCCTTATTTTAGAGCATTCCATATCCTCTCCTTTTAGGGAAAATATAGTGACGGGACTTGCTTTATCATATTCAATTCCCCAACTTTTTCTGGTTCTAAGACTGAGGTGCTTGATAGCATTTCTTAGTCAATGAGTTCGATATTTTATTGTATGAGTCACCCATACTTTAAAGCGTACAAATAAACTAGCTCCGCAGGTCCCTGTCCCTTCTATCTCACACTGGTTTTGAACTAATTGCGCCACAGTTGAGCGTTTCTGTCTAATCGCTACATAGACACAATACAAAATCTCACTGTCAGAGGTGGCCCTTGAGTTCATTTTTTTTTGGTTTAATATGGTATCGATAGCAATAGCTGTTTTTCCAGTTTGTCTGTCCCCGATTATAAGTTCTCATTGACCACGACCTATAGGAACCAGGCTATCTACCGCTTTTAAACCTGTTTGCATAGACTAGTGCACAGATTTACGTTCATCCCAGGGGCTTTCACTTCGACACCTCTTCAAGCCGGAGAATCGAATAAATGAGAGCAGCTCAGAGGATAGGGAACGAGCACTAGAAAGTTGTCTAGACTGGGATAGAAAGCAGTGAATTTCCTACTCTGAAGTTGAGACAGGATCTGAATGAGATTAGGTTAGAAAGCGAGCCAAGGGAACTAAAACTGAAAGACACACAGTCAGGTGCAAATAAATTACCCCTATTACTATTTATTAAGTTTAGCCAAAAAATGGCTTGATGAACCGTTCCGTTTGCCACGCACCGGCCCCATTAACTTGGTTATCGTAGAGGCTGTAAGTACACAGACTCCTAGTAGAAGTGGTAGAATTATTCCAAGTATTTCAGCTGGAACAGATGTACATTTTAGATTTTCTATTCACTCATGATCTGGCCTGGTCGACCCAATCATGATATTGAAGAATGGGGCCTTATCTCGAAAAACTCTGGATCTCGATTCGGTTTCTGCGGTTTGTATTTCTTGTTGAATTTCAGCAAGTCTTCCAATGATATCCATGGCTAAAACTCTTTCTTGCCGACTTTAAAGTCTCTATCTCCCTTTTCTTTGCCAAATAGAGACTGAAAGAAGCTTCTATTTATAGGCGTTAGAGGCCAAAGAGTGCCCTCCTGCTAAGAAAGAATGAACGAAAAGATGCCCCACTACGAATGTCCACGGGATAAAAAGGGGAGGCAAGACGGTCAAGAGTTCATACCCGTTATGATGCGATATTTACCCGGTGTGATCTTCGATTGCCTGTTCTTTCGTTTACCACCTCTTTAATTCAGCGTCATATGCCTGAAAAAGCCCTTAAGCGGGCAAATCAATGACATCCCGAAACGGAGCTCATTCAGGACTTCACACCAGGAACCACCCGCCCGTCTTGTCCTTCCTTTCTATCTCATTGGTTATTTCCATCAGACTCAGAAATAGCCCGTGCATCTTTAGCTTTATTTCGGGCTTCAAGTCGGGCTATCTCTGCTTTGTCGTTTTTGAGAAAATGGAAAAGAGAAGCGCGCAACTGCTGATAAAAAGCCAGCCACTTTTAAGAGTAGGTTTTGGCTTGCCCCTTTCTTAGTAAGATAGGCGCTTAACGCCCTATAAAAGGGGCTGCTTGCTGCTAGCCCCTATCTCTAAAGGGGCTTATGCACTCCACTCGTTACCACTAAACGACGAAGCCAGGAGCGGAACCTCGTCTTGCCTTCCCCTTTTTATCCCCTGGACATTCGTAGTAGGGCATCTTTTGTAAAAATAGAGATGGAAAAAACCTCAACAGGGTCTATTTTGAGTTAATATTTAGCCGTTGCAGGAACTATTCTAGTGGTTCAAGCAGGGTCCCCGAATAATAATCTAAGAAAGTGATTCAAATTCAACATAGTACGTGATGGCTTGCATACTAGTACGCAACTAAAGAAAGGCTTTTTCAACTGAAAAAAGTCCGGTCTATTATTGATATCGAATTGCATGGCCAGGAAAAGCAGTGGAACATACCTGCATAGGTATCATTCCTTCAGTCTTAGTGCATTAGTTCTATCTCCACCTCACTTTCGCCGTCGTCAAACTCAATTCCGCCATCGTCAAAGCCGGCAACCACATCAATACACCAAATATGCCTCTACTAAAAGGTGATATCCTTAATCTTTATCTTTGAAGAGGGTGGATACCAACAATTCCCCACCTTTTTTTTGGTTGCTGCTGTTATCAAGAACTCCCCCTATTTCCTTCTATTGTTGCTGCCACAAAAAATTTTCCATCCATTTTTCTCTATTTTTGCTCCACACCTCACCCAGCTTTGCATCTTGGGAGTAAGCATTTTGATTACTAAATAATTTAAACTCATTATAGAAGTTTTATGCTTATGGCAGTGATGCTTTGCTTGATTCTTCATGCGACATTTGGATTACTCTTCTAATACTTCCATCAAATATAAAACACCTTGCCCACTTTTGTGTTGTCTCCACTGTAGGAAAGTTTTTTGTGGTTGTTGGTGGCAGTGATGCTATGAATTCCTTGACCGGCTGCCACCAAAATTCCCATTGGCTACTGATGAGGGTTGAATTTTACTACAAGTATAATACCTCAGAAATAGACTTTCAATACAACAAACCCTTCTTCAAGGTATGTTATTAGAGTTTCACTACAACTCTGATTCAGGTATGTATTCTATAAATACAACCCCTCCCTCTTTTGGGAAGGGGATTCGAGATTTTTACTCTCAATAACACATCAATATTGCTTAAGGCTCATTACTGATTTAGGCATCGGAGTATACTCCCTGGGATCAATCCCGGGGATTTCTTGCAGGTCTTCAAGGCGGACGAGACGACCTGCTAGTAACTTGGACGACATGAGATTTTTGAGACTCGTCAGCTACCTTTCACTAAACTCTCGCTTCCATTGAGTTGATTAAAGCCAGTTAAAATGTGGGGTGTTTTTATGTGAATGATTGTAGGATATATGGGTTTCATTTTGGATAGAATTTTTTCACCATTGTATTATTATCTTCAACTTTGATGGAGTTTATCCACCCCCATATCATTTTTCTTCATCTTTGATATAGTTTATCTACCATCATATCATTATTTTCTTCGAATTATGTCCTGCTGAAGTTGGTTGGATTAAAATTTGCTTTCATTCTAGTTTATAATCTAATTCACTTTCCTATATTTTTTAGAGGAAATAATTTTCATTCTAATTTTACCCCTAAAAATGGTCCTGGTACGCTCTTTTCTGTTAGAGCAGTGGACGGAGTTGAGCAAAGTGACTAGTTTGATAGGTTTTATTAATACCGGTGACTAAATTGCACATTTTTAATGTTGGTGACATAATAAATTTTTTTGTGAAATGTGAATAACCATTTCCGCAATTTTCCCTTTAAAAAATTAATTACCAGACGACATTAGATTATGAGAAATTTAATTGTCACTTGAAAATTTTATTTATAGTTGTTCAATTGTGTTGAGTAAATAAAAAGTGCAATATTTTTATAAATTTAGACATTAAAGATATTGAGGTTAAAATATTGGGGACTAAAAATGTTGAGTAGGTAAAATATTGAGGACTAAAAATACTATTTTTTTTACAAGTTTAGGGACCAAAAGTGTTGACATTAAATTATTGAGGGCTAAAAATATCGAGTAGACAAATATTAGGGAATAAAAATTCTCTTTTCTTTACAAGTTTGAGGACTAAAAGTATTAAGATTGAAACATTTGGACTAAAAGTGTCGAGTAGACGAATATTGGGGGGCTAAAAGTAGTTTTTTTTTCTCAATTACGATTTTCCATAACTCACGTTATTAACATGTAAAAATGGTTGTACTTTTTAATATTTTATATTTTTTATTTGATAAACTCTTTTTTATTTTATAAAACAATGGAGGACTAAAAATGTTTATTTTCTCAATTAGGATTTTTCATAACTCGAGTTACTAACACGGAAAAATAGTCGTACTCTTTAATATTATTTATCTTTTATTTGATAAACTCTTTTCTATTTTATAAAAGTGCGAGTAGACGAACATTGGGGAACTAAAAATGTTTTTTTTCTCAATTGGATTTTTCATAACTCGAGTTACTAACACGGAAAAATGGTCGTACTCTTTAATATTATTTATCTTTTATTTGATAAACTCTTTTCTATTTTATAAAAGTGTCGAGTAGACGAACATTAGGGAAATACAAATGTTTTTTTTCTCAATTAGGATTTTTCATAACTCAAATTGCTAACAAGTAAAAATGGTTGTACTTTTTAATATTATTTATTTCTTATTTGATAAACTCTTTTCTATTTTATACTATAAGGACTGGACTTTACATCTCTTAACTCCCATAAAAAATTAGTGTTAATTACCAAAAAAAACCTTCTTGTAGTTTGCCGAATTTTTAAATTGCCTCTCTAACGTTTAAAAACCTACAATTTAACTCCTTGTGTTTTGTTTTTTTTAATGGACGGACATCCACCCAATAAACGAGTTTTAAGAAACACGGGCCTACAAACCGAGTTTGAAAGAGAAAATTTAATTTTTAACCTAAAAATAATTAGAAGAAGACAAAAATACCCTTTTCTTCCTCCCTTCTCTCACCTTTATCCAATCTGCAACTGAAAGCTGCAAAATCGATTGCAAATCCCAAATTTCTCAAGTCATCGATTCTAAAACCCAAATACTTCTCTCTCTCTCTCTCTTCAGTTCGTCCTCGTTTTCGCATGTACACTAACTGGTGCTCCAAGTTTAGCGCAACAAATATTTTATAGATAGTAGCAATTTGTTCTTGGTATCAGGTCTGGTGGGTTTCCAATTGCAAACTTTTTTGCGCCAATGGTTCAGCAAGGGTAGTAAAAAATCCATGTGCCCCTATCAGGGGTTTAAGGAGGTTTTGATTTTCTCCAATGCCACCACCTACAAGTATTGTCAGGTTAAGACTGCAAAGCCAAATATGTCGTCTTCTCCTTCTTCTTAAACCTTGTTGGCTGCGGCGGCTAAGGAAGTAAATAACAAGTTGTTGGCCGCTTGAACTCCTAGAAATAACCAAGATTGTGGGAACAAGAGTCGAGGTTTTGCGTCACCACATTCTGGACCTTCTGTCAAATCTACTGATTAATGAAGAATTATTTCTAATGCCATGTATATATTGTGTTCAAACAGAGTATGTCTCTCTTAAATTTTCAATGGATTGTATCAATTTTGAATGTAAATTCCTCTTTCCTTTATGTTTTTCAGACTTTTTAATCCACCAATATTGTAAAAGTTTAGGAGATAACGCAATAAAGATGATAATTGCCTTTATTATAAACTAGGTCACAAGACAATATATATACTAATTGACACTAACAACTCTTCCTACAAACCAGGAGAGGTAACAACTAAACACTTAAGAAAAGAACAAACTATCTAAGTAATCCTACGTAACTTACGAGCTTAAAACAAGCAACTTTGAAGTCTTCAACTCCGACACTCCCCCTCAAGCTGGACTATACATATCGTACATTCCGAGCTTGTTACACACCTCTTTAAAGTTTCTGCCTAGAACTGGTTTAGTTAACACATTAGCCAGTTGTTCTTGGGTTGGTGTATAGATGGGGCTCACGTTAGCATTCTTCACTTTCTCCGAGATGAAATGGCGATCAATTTCAACATGTTTGGTCATGTCGTTATGGACAGGGTCTTTGCCGATTTTTATTGCAGCTTGGTTGTCACATCTGAGCTTGATCACACTGTTCCCATTCATCCTAAGTTCAGTAAGTGTAGGATCGAATTAACCAAAACAGAAAATTACCTCAAAGGCTCAAACGTGAAAACAATCAGATTTGATTGTTTGTAAAAAACAAAAGAAGCTGGACCCACAAACAATAATCACTTTTATCAAGTGATACAAGCCGTGTGGCTTTGATGGAAAACAAGAGAAAACAAAAACTGAATGCAAAAGTTTTTTTTCTCAACTTTGACGTCTCAACTTCGACGACAAAACAAGGCGACGGCCTTTTTCTTTATTTCTTTTTTTTGTTCTACAATCAAAACCCTACACTTTGTATTTATAAAACAAAAACTTCCTAATTCATGTCAACAAAAAATGAGGAAACAAACCAAATAGGAACTAAACCAATTTAGGAAACTTAGTTTAATTCTACAAATGCCTCCCTTAAACTAAGTCGTCATGCTTAGTCATCTCCAAAAGCTTCTTCAACTTCACAAAGGTCTCCATTCTCAATGCCTTGGTAAAAATGTCCGCCACTTGATCGTCAGACTTGCAATAGTTAATTGCAATCTCTTTATCTCGAACCAATTCACGAATAAAGTGAAACTTGATATCAATGTGTTTGCTCCGTCCACGAAACATTGGATTTTTTGCCAATTCAATAGCTAATTTGCTATCACAAAATAACGTAGTCGGACCATCTTGTTTATGTTGAAGAAATTCAAGCATTCTCCTTAGCCACAATGCTTGTGTAGCACTGTTTGACGCTGCAATATATTCTGCCTCCGCTGTAGATAATGCAACCACTTGTTGTTTCTTTGAACTCCAAGAAAACACACCTGAACCAGTAAAAAATGCATATCCAGAAGTACTTTTCCGTTGAACTGTATCACCAGCCCAATAACTGTCTGTGAATCCAAAAAGTTCAACTGGATCACCAGATGAATAAAGAATTCATCTCCTTGAGTACCTTTAATGTATCTCAAAATTCTCTTTGCAGCTTGCAAATGTGACTGTCGTGGATTTTCCATAAACCTACTAATCAAACTAACACTAAAGGTAATGTCTGGTCTTGTAGAAGTTAAATATCTCAAACTTCCAACTATACTCTTAAAGTATGTCAGATTTACAGGTCCTCCTATCCCTTCTTTTGTTAATTTCAAATTTTTCTCTGCCGGAGTCAATATTGGTTTAACTCCATCCATCTTGAATTTTTTCAAGATATCGCCTGCATATTTTTTCTGAGAGATAAATATGCCTTGATCAGATTGTAAAACTTCAATTCCAAGGAAATAAGACATACGACCCAAGTCGGTCATCTCAAACTGTTTAATCATGGCCTCCCTAAATTCAGCAATCATCTCCAGATTATTGCCTGTAAAAATCAAATCATCTATATACAAGCATATCAAAAGAACATCACCCTCACTAGATGATTTCACATATAAAGTATGCTCACATGAACACCTTTGAAAACCATGATCTACAAAGAAAGAATCAATGCGAGTATACCACGTCCTTGGAGATTGTTTTAAACAATATAAAGCTCGTTTCAACCTGTAAACCTTATTTTCTTGACCTTTTCTAACAAAACCAGCAGGTTGCTCAACATATACTTCTTCTTCAAGAACACCATTCAAAAATGCAGACTTCACATCCATTTGATAAATCCTCCAATTATTTTGTGCAGATAAAGAAATTATCAAACGAACTGTATCAAGTCTAGCAACAGGAGCAAATACCTCAAAATAGTCAATTCCAAGTTTCTGCTTGTAACCTTTAGCAACAAGTCTCGCTTTGTATCTCTCCACTTCTCCATCAGGTTCATATTTTGTCTTATAAACCCACTTCACTCCAATTGCTCTCTTCCCACTTGGAAGGTTTGTAAGCTCCCAAGTATCATTTTTCTCAATGGCATGAATTTCTTCACCCATTGCTTGTATCCAACAATCTTCTCGAGCAGCCTCCTTAAAATCAACCGGGTCACAATCTGCAAATAAAGCAAAATTCACAACATCTTCATCAGATAAATCATCATTAGTATTATCACCCACAACATAATCTTGCAATCGAGCTGGTAATTGTCGTTGCCGTTGTGGTCGACTAGACTGTGCAGGAGTTATTTGCACACTTGAAGATGAAGGATCATGAGGTGGTTGTTCAATTTGCACTGGCCGCTGTCTATTTTCTTCCTCCTCAATTAATAAAGGTAGTGGTGGTTGACCAACTGATGTTGTTGGTTCTTTATAAGACCAGTTCCATGCTCCTTGTTCATCAAAAGTAACATCTCTGCCCACAATTATCTTTCATGTATCTGGATTAAACAATCTATAGCCTTTTGTCTGTAGACTATAGCCAACAAATATGCACTTCTCTGCCTTATCATCCAATTTCTTCCTCAAAGCATCAGGAACATGAGAATATGCAAGATAACCAAATACTCTTAAATGACTAATATTTGGTTTCTTACCAGACCAAACCTCGTATGGAGTCATCCCATGATTACAGCACAAGACACAGCTTCTGCCCAAAATTCCTTTGGCATATTTTTTTGCCACCATCATGGATCTCACCAAATTCATCACTGTTCTATTTTTTCTCTCTGCCACACTATTTTGTTGAGGAGTATACCTGGTTGTCATTTGATGTTTAATACCATGATTCGTCAAGAATTCATCACACACAATATATTCAGTGCCTCTATCAGTTCTCAAAGCCTTTATGTAGAATCCAGTCTATTTTTCTACATACACTTTGAATTTCTTGAAAATATCACAAGCTTCAGATTTATTTTTCAAAAAATAAACCCAACATTTTCTGCTAAAATCATCAATAAATGTGATAAAATATTTATTACCACTATTAGAAGGTACCTCCATTGAGCACAAATCTGAATGAACAAGCTCCAATAGATGACTAGCCCTCCAAGCATTGCCTATTTGGAAAGAATGTCTATGCTTCTTTCCCTTAATACAAGATTCACACTGTCTAGGAGAAAAATCAAGTGAAGGCAGCCCCAAAACCATACTCTTCTTAGACAGAGAATTTAAACCACCAAAATTGAAGTGACCAAATCTCATATGCCACAACCATGCATTATTAGAAATAGTGGAACTAAAGCAAGATGAATCACCATAATTCAGAGATATAGGGAACAATCTACTATGATTCATATTTACTTTTGCAATTAATCCCAGTCTTGCATCACTGATCATACAAGTTCCATATTTAAAATTCAAGTCATACCCCCTTTCAAATAACTGTCCAAGACTCAACAGATTATGATAAAGATTGGGTACATAAAACACGTCACCAATAAAGCTTGTCGACCCATTTTTCAAAGTAATGGGTATATTTCCTTTTCCAAGAACAGGTACAACTGTATTGTTTCCAAATTTAACTGTGCTTTTGAATGATTCATCCAAATTAGAAAATAACTCTTTTTGTCCAGTCATGTGATTACTACTGCCAGAATCCAAAAACCAATTACTATTCTTTGTTTGTTCACATTCAGCTGTAGAAAATAAAACAGCCTCTTGTTTATTCTCATTCCCATTAGTTTCAGCAATTTGGACATGCACATCAGATTTTGCCCTCCAACAATCCTTTTTATAATGGCCAAATTTTTCACAATTATAGCATTGAATTTTACTCTTATGGGAATTATTAGACTGTTGAAAATTAAAACCATTATTTTCTCTTTGCTGAAAAAATTGGTTACCTCTACCGCGACCTCGGTAATTGTTTCTACCACGTCCTCTTCCTCTGAAATTCTGGCCATGAGCATTTATCGCAGCAACATTGGATTTATTCTTTAATTTATCTGTTTGGGCCTGTAATGCCTTCTCCGAAGTCTCCTTCTCCACAGGATCATTCAACTTTTCATTAATGCGTTGTTCATGTGTAATTAATGTATCTTGCAATTCTTCAACTGTCAATGTGGATAAATTTTTGGTTTCTTGCGTTATAGCCACAACATAATCAAATTTCATGGGCAGTGTATTGAGAACTTTTTCAACAAACACGTCATCTTTTAAAACGTGCCCATTTAATTCCATATCGTCTCTAATCAGTGACAGACGAGAAAAATACTCCTCAATGGATTCAATCTTTTCCATTGTGCAAAGATCAAACTTCCATTTCAACACCATCAAATTACTCTGTTGAACCTTGTCAACACCTTTGTATGTCTTTTCCAAAATATTCCAAGCATTTTTTGCAGTTTTGGCCGTTGAGATTTTTAGATAAACCATTTGATCAATAGAATGATGAATTTGAGACAACGCCATTTTTTCTTGCCTCTTTTTCTCCACAAGAGCATCTTCAGGTACTTCTTTTTGAACGTATTGAATCAAATCAAAAATTTCTAAATAAGTTTCCATCTGACCTCTCCAAAGATTATAATTTTTTTTTCCCATAAGTTTGGGAACAACACAAATTATATTCGTTGTTGCCATAACCACCAAAACAACCTAGCTCTAATACCAATTTATAGGATCAAATTAACCAAAACAAAAAATTACCTCAAAGGCTCAAATGTGAAAACAATCAGATTTGATTATTTGTAAAAAACAAAAGAAGCTGGACCCACAAACAATAATCACTTTTATCAAGTGATACAAGCCGTGTGGCTTTGTTGGAAAACAAGAGAAAACAAAAACTGAATGCAAAAGTTTTTTTTCTCAACTTTGACGTCTCAACTTCGACGACAAAACAAGGCGACGACCTTTTTCTTTATTTCTTTTGTTTTTTTGTTCTACAACCAAAACCCTACACTTTTTATTTATAAAACAAAAACTTCCTAATTCATGTCAACAAGAAATTAGGAAACAAACCAAATAGGAACTAAACCAGTTTAGGAAACTTAGTTTAATTCTACAGTAAGAACCCTGCGAATCCAAATGCCCTCACATAGAGTAAGGGTTATAGCTCTGAACTCTGTTTCTGCACTACTTCTAGCTACCTCCGGTTGCTTTTTGCTTCTCCATGTCACAAGGTTTCCCCACACATAGGAACAGTAACCACTCGTGGATCGCCTGTCGGTATTATTTTCAGCCCAATCGAAGTCAGAATATAACACAATGTCTCGGCTATCTTGATTTCTGAATAATACACTTTTCCCTGGAGCTCTCTTCAGATATCTCAGGATTCAATATACTGCTGCCATATGTTGTCTTGTTGGTTTGCTCATGAACTGACTAACATAACTCACTGCAAACCCAATGTCAGGTCGTGTGTGAGTTAGGTAAATTAGCCTGCCCACTAGACGTTGATATCGGCCTTTATCATGAATGACTTCTCCTTTAGTTTCAATCACCTTCTTGAATTCCATGGGAGTATTGACTGGCTTGCATCCTAGCATACATGTTTTATGGAGTAAATCAAGTGTGTGTTTGCGTTGAGACTCAAATATCCCATGCTTTGATCAAGCTATCTCTATACCTAGGAAGAAATTTAGTAATCCTAAGTCCTTGACCTCGAATGACATAGACAGTGATCTCTTCATCTTTAATAAATCTGCCTCATCGTTTCCAGTGAGAATAATGTCATCCACATACACAATCAACACAACAATTAGGTCGTTACTGGATTGCTTAATGAATAAGTGTGATCAGCTTGGCATTGTACAAACCCGTGAGATTTAACTGATTCTGAAAACTGACCAAACCACACTCTAGGAGATTGTTTGAGTCCATAGAGAGACTTGTGAAGTTTACACACCTTTAGCCTGTCATACCTTTCTTTAAGCCCTGCTGGTATCTCCATGTACACGTCTTCTTCTAACATACCGTTGAGGAATGCATTTTTGATATCTAGTTGATACAATGGCCAATCCAGGTTAGCAGCTAGACTCAACAGTATTCTGATGGTATTGAGTTTAGCTACTAGAGCAAACGTGTTCTGATAGTCAATCCCATACGATTATGTGAAACCCCGAGCGACCAACCGAGCTTTCAATCTTTCCACACTCCCATCTGCATTGTGCTTCACGTTGAATAACCACTTGCAACTTACTACTCTTTTCCCTGGTGGCAGATTGGTGATAGACCATGTCCCGTTCTTTTCTAGAGCTCTAAGTTCATTTTGGACAGCTCTGTTCCATCCTGGATGAGTTAGTGCCTCATGGATGCTTGTTGGAACTTTAATCTGGTCTACTCTGGAGATAAATGTTTGATATGTAAATGAAACATTAGAGTAGTTTTACAAAATCTGCAATAGGTTACCTCGTACATGTCCTCCAAGGCTCTCTCCACCAGGCAATAGTTAGGTCCAACATCCACTGATCTTGATTCTGAGTTGGATTGGCCTCCTATACGTTCTGAACATTTTGGTCAGAACCCTCAGGAGCTAGTTGTGGAGGAGAGATTGGCTGCTGAGTAGTGACTTGATGTGGTGAAGTTATGCACATCTGAGGAGACTGTGGTGACTCAGGTATGAATGACTCGGGAACAACTATTGGTTGAACATTTGTGGGCAACTCAAGAGACTCGGGTGACATAAAGAGTTCAATTGCCAGACTTGAAATTCTGATGGTGTTATCTCCCCCTGAATTGCAGATCTGGAGAAATATGAGTTGTGTTCAAAAAATGTAACATCTCGAGTGTTGTAGACCTTATTTGTGGTTGGACAATAACACTTATAGCCCTTTTTATTTGATGAGTACCCAATAAACACACATCTACAGAACTTAGGGTCTAGCTTGCTATGATGAGGATATGACTTTTGTGTGTGAAAAGATGTTTGAAAAAAGTTGGTATGGAGTTTGTGTTCGGTGATTGAGATTGGGATTGACTAGAGGTCTCGACAATAGACCCATCGGTGGCCAAACCATGTTTCACCATAATGACTGGATTAAGAGTGCCTATGCTCTGATACCATGTAAAAGTTTAGGAGATTATGCAATAAAGATAATAATTGCCTTCATTATAAACCAGGTTACAAGACAATATATACACTAAATGACACTAACAACTCTTCCTACAAACTAGGAGAGGTAACAAAAAAACACTTAAGAAAAGAACAAACCATCTAACTAAATCCTACGTAACTTATGAGTTTAAAACAAAGCAACTTTGAAGTCTTCAACTCCGACAAACATAAATGATCCAAGATCTCAACATATAAAAAAAGGTAACAAGGAAAAACAAATAGAGATTCACTTTTAAAGTTTTAAAAAAATTGTAAAATTGGTTTGGGAAAATCAAATTGGAAGCTGTGAGAGTGGAGTGCAATTGGTTTGGAGTATGTGTTGAAATTGAGAATGTAGATTTGTATTTGGTTGATGTGAATTTATTAATTAGGTGATTTCTTCATTTGATTTTTGAGTTCTTAGTCAAGTGGGAATAGAAGAAGATGATAGGGTATTTTTGGAATTCAATTTTTACCGTTATTTTATTATATATCTGCCATTTTTCACTTTAGTTTAAAATACAAGAAAGTAAATGACAGGTTTTTAAATGGTAGAAGCTTAAAATATCGGTAAACAACGAGGACATTCTTTTTTTAATTAACGCAAAAATATTATCTCCCCTTTATCGTTACAAAATTATCTTATTAAGATAAATACTATAACCATTGAAGGATGGACGACCACGGCACATGCCACCAGCTTTGGTCACATGCGGCCTTGCAGGGGACTTCCTCCCACTTGAAAAACGACGCCATTTTTCAAGTGCTCGCTCTTCAAAACTGTCCAATCTTAATTAATGCTCCTCCCTTGCTTGACCTGCTCCTCATCTCAATATAAACTTTTGGCGCTTGAAAAGTTTGTCAGACTTTTTCGGCGCTTGTTAGAATGTGATGTTTTGAATTAGGGTTATACGTTGTAGCCGCTCTATTTCTCCTCATCTTTCAGTTTTCTCTCGTTCCTTCACCCTTACCGCCTATGAACATTTACTCTATTTTCCCTTCTTACCGGCTGTTTTCCATTTCACTTTCATGATTTTTAAGGGGAAACAGCGGCAAAGGTAAAAAGGTTCTTTACTTAATTGAGTTTAAATCTTTTGGAATGTTCTTTATATAACGGGGTAGACAAGTTGATCAACGAGATGCTAAGTTTTGAGATTGTTGTGTTGTTTTTTGTGGTTTCCTTTTTTTTTTTGCCAGATCTTGTACCTTCGCCTCCTTTGTGCACTTTTCGACATCGCACTGTGGGAGAGGAGAAAAGTGGATTTTCAGGAAACAACCATGATTCTCTTGGTGTATTGAACTATGTTATTGTACATCGAGACCAAGGATTCTCTTGGTGTATTTCATTGAATGAGTTCTTCATTATTATGCTTTTTCTTTTCTCCTTTTTTGGCCATATGTTTGTGTTGTGAACTTCTGTCACAATTTTACCGCTGAGGTATTACATCTTGTCATTTAGACATATAAAAACAACTTAGTACTTTGCTTTGCTTTGTTCAACAACAGGGATAGAGATCGGTATGTTCAAGGCGATTACCGTTTTAGATATGGATACTGCAAGCACAACCCCAGAAAAATGGTAAATACGTGGTTTGAAAAAGAAATGAGGAATCTCATGAGATGTTGCTTTACACTTTTTGACTCTTCTAGATATATTCCTGGCTTTTTAAGTGATGGAAAATTCTTTTGCTGCTGCAGTGAGTTTTTTGTTTTTTTTTTTGTGTAGTTTCAGTTTTGGGAATTCTTACTGATACATGGATGGGGCATATCTATGCTTCCTTTTCATATAAAATGATCTGCATAAGCTTTTTCTTATATCCATTACTCGAAAGTTTTTGTCATTTTTTAAATTCTGTTTGCGTAGTATTTTCTTAAATATAGAATGACCTCACTCTCCGTTTCTTGACAAATCGTAGTTGAACTTTCTCTGGGATTTCTAATCTCTATTTGATCATTTCTCAACATATGCCTTCTTATCTTTTTTTTTTCACCCCTCCATCCATGCAGGCCAATGTTTACCATGCTACAAAATCTGATGGTGCTAAACTTGCCATTAAAATTTACAAGACTTCAGTTCTTGTATTCAAGTATGCGTGCTGATCCCTTGGTTTGTTTCTGTTAATATATTTCCTTGTAAAGTTTACTAATTTATGTTAGGGCCTCTTAAATAAATAGAATTCGACAAAGGTTTATATGTACATGTAGAGCAAGAATGTAATTGAACTATGTTATTGTACATTGAGACCAAGGATTCTCTTGGTGTATTTCATTGAATGAGTTCTTCATTATTATGCTTTTTCTTTTCTCCTTTTTTTGGCCATATGTTTGTGTTGTGAACTTCTGTCACAATTTCACCGCTGAGGTATTACATCTTGTCATTTAGACATATAAAAACGACTTAGTCCTTTGCTTTGCTTTGTTCAACAATAGGGATAGAGATCGGTATGTTCAAGGCAATTACCATTTCAGATATGGATACTGCAAGCACAACCCCAGAAAAATGGAAATGAGGAATCTCATGAGGTGTTGCTTTACACTTTTTAACTCTTCTAGATATTGTCTATGAATTGGTTAGCTGTCCTTCCTAACAAATTTTTTACGTGTTTTCTCAGGCATCATTTTTCCTGAATGTCATAAGCCTTTTCTTACAATAGAGCCTTACCTATCACCAAGGCAAGAAGTAATGTTTTAAGATTATGGAACACTTGCGGTCATTTGTAAGCAAATAGCTTGTCCCTTGTGAGAAGAAGGCTGATGCCAAAACAAATTCCCTGCTTCTCCTTGACAAATTTACATCGAGGAGCTGTTATCTATTATCATTAATTTTTTTTCAGAAGTTTGTTCTGATCTCAGAATGTGTTGCTTTGTTGTGGCTTTTATTAATGCATGTATGCAAAATCTTGTTCTGATCTCAGAATCTTACTTGCATGGATTTATTAATCAAAACCATTCTTTCTCCTATAGTTGCCTGTACCTGCAGAAGAATGAAATTGCTTGATAATTCTTTGAACTGATTGTTAGGTACATGTGCCTGAACTAAATTTTTCGTATTGTAGATTTTTTTGTTTCTGGAGATAAGTTTACATTTACATGCCTTAAAACTTACAATTGCCCACCTCCCTGCATAAAGAACCCATACACTAAGGATGCTTCTGTATTAGATGTAGATCCTTTTGACTATTATCGGTCTAAATGTGCATGTACATTTTATTTTTTCCATCTGAAATAGTAAGCAGATAGGCGTTTTCTTTTCCCTGAAAAATATTGCAGTTTTTGGATGAAAACAGGATGATTTTAGGTCAACTTAGATGTTAATTCTATCATACCTAGTAGACTTTAAGTTGTGAAACTATCTATGATTTTTATTTATTCTTTTATGTGAATATGCAGGCGTTTACCCTGCAGTAATTGGTGGTGATGGTCTTTCAAGATACCGGACGGATTTCCATGAAATTGAAGTATATTTTGACACTGATTTTTCCTTTCGATCTAGACATCCTTGTTTTCCATTCCAAAATTTCAAGGCACCTATAATTTCTTATTACTATTTTTTTTCCTTCAGAAAATCGGTGATGGAAACTTCAGTTGTGTTTTCAAAGCCTTGAAGAGGATTGATGGCTACATGTATGCCGTCAAACATAGCATGAGGTAGTTACACAAGGACTCAAAAAGGTAGTGTATCTATTCCTAAACTGCAGAAGGATCGCTTGTATATTTTTTGGGTCTATGTGCAATTTGCTCACTTGTTCTTCATTTTAGGAGAAAGGCTTTCATGGAAGTTCAAGCTTTAGCGGCATTAGGTTTGTATACCAATATACTTTTGTCATATTTGCCCTAATTTTTTTTGGGACATTCAGATCATGGTAGATTTTTGTTCCATGTCCAGGATCACATGAAAATATAGTTGGCTACTACTCTTCTTGGTTTGAAAATGAGAAACTATATATCCAGATGGAGCTCTGTGATCATAGTCTCTCTATCAATAAATACCCTAAATTATTCACAGAGGCAGAAGTTTTGAACGCAATGCATCAGGTCAGTCTTCTTTAGCATGCACCATTACAAAAAAGTGAAACTTTTGGTGCTTCACACACTCATGTTAACTTCTGTGTAATTCTTTCCTGCTAATAGATTTTAGGTTTCAAAGATATGAAATTTTGCTAACCTTTCTTTCGAAAACATCTAATTTGCACTCTGCTTTTCGTCTAAATTTAAAATGAATTGTTTTCATTCTCTATGTTTCATTGAGAAATGCAATGAAGATGTAGAGTGCAGTTACATCACTATCATTAAATTAATCTATTTATCGGGATATGTGCATTAGTGACTTGGCCAGTTCCTGAATAACCAGATAGAGTGCTATTGTATTTTTCATGAAGTTGAAGGTCATCTAGCAAACAACAAATTTGAAAACAAAGTGATATCATTGATAGCAATAAATGTTTTGAATTTTTTTTCCCTGTTGTCGTTTGGATGAGTTTATGCTAAATTACCTTTGTTGTTCTCATTTAAGTACTTCTTTGTTTTATTTACTATCTTTAATTCTCTTGACAATTTCCTCTTTTCAGTATGAATATTGCAAATATGTTTTTGTAGTCATAGATATCAAGTCGTAGATGTCAATCAATGACTTCATGAATTACCAAGTAGAAAACTTGCGCCTGCTAAATGTCAATATCACCAAATTTAGGGTGTCTGTCATAATCTACAGGTCATGGAAACAAAATTACATTGTTAATGCCAACAGCTTTTGAATTAGTTTGTCTTTGTTTGAATAGGTTATGCTGTCCCATGATTCTTTGCTTTCCTTTGTAAGGATTTCAAACACTCTTTTGAGTTTATGAAATTTGAGATTTTCATATTTGCAGATTGCAAAGGCATTGCAGTTCATACATGAGCGAGGAATAGCCCATTTAGATGTAAAGCCAGATAATATTTATGTCAAAAATGGTATTTACAAGCTTGGTGACTTTGGTTGTGCAACCCTTCTTGATCAGAGCCTGCCTGTTGAACAAGCTTGGTGACTTTGGTTGTGCAACCCTTCTTGATCAGAGCCTGCCTGTTGAACAAGCTTGGTGACTTTGGTTGTGCAACCCTTCTTGATCAGAGCCTGCCTGTTGAAGAGGGTGATGCACTCTATATGCCCCAAGAAATCCTGAATGAAAAGTATGATTGCCTTGATAAGGTTGACATCTTCTCTTTGGGGGTTACCATTTACGAAATTGTCAGAGGATATGTCCTACCCGAGTTGAGGCCTCAACTTCTGCATCTCAGAGAAGGAAAACTGGCTCTTCTGCCTGGTCATTCCTTGCAGTTTCAGAATTTACTGAAGGTATGAAACTCTTCTTCCAAGTAAAATTGAAATACTTTTTGAACCAGTGCTTATGTTTCTTCTCCATTCCTGCTCATTCTGACTTTAATCAACTTATATTGGCCAATTAGTTCATGTCTGTCAATAAGAGATTTTCTAGATTAATTTTTGTTAACATTGGATGGGTAGAATGGCTTTATCTATAACTAAGAAAATTCGTTAAGAAAAAGTAATTTGGTAAATCATGCAAGTAAATGATGTACTCTTTTCTTCTGCAAATGCCATCTCAGGCTAACTATGCTGCTGTTTCCCTTTTGATGTATCAACCCTTATAGGTTATGATGGACCCTGATCCAACCCGGAGACCTTTTGCTGGGAAGTTTCCCAAAATGTGCTGGTTTTCAAAAAAAAATCATGTTTTATGCTCCTTTAAAATTTAGTTCCCAAACTATGGAATTCGCATTCGCATTTAGCAAATGCGACTTCTAATTTATAAAAAAAATCCGTATATCAGTGTATATTGTACGTATGATAAGAAAGTTCGCATTTGGCAAATGCGAACTCTAAATTAAAAAAATTAATAAACAGAGTTCGCATTTGGCAAATGCGACTTCTATTTTTTTTTTAAATACGCATATGTTATGTTAAGAGAGTTCATATTTGGCAAATGCGAACTCTATATAAAATAATAATAATAAATAAATGCGAACTCTAACCCTGTAATTTTAAAAGAAGAAATTCAAAGAGATTTTGCATTTGGAAATTGTTCTAACAAATTTATGCTAAGTGTGAATTAAAAGAATTTTAAAAAAATTTTAATTTTTTATTGAAGATAATTTTTTTTTTCAAATTATTCTGAATAAAAATAAATTTATATATAAAAGTTTATATATAAAAGTTTCTAAAACCTCAATATATTAGTTCAATTTCAACTATTAATCCAATTATATTATGTATCAACTTAAACTTTCAAATTCTATTAATATATTATGCTAATATACTATTTGAATTCCTATTGATAGTTCGATCATTCTCTCAATACCTTTATTATATTATACTACTTGAATTCTAATTAATAATTTAAATGTTCAATTATTCTTTCAAAATTCTTTCAAGTAAATATATATATATGTTATTATATTCAATTATTATTTCAAAATTCTAATTATGTTATTATATTATACTACTATCCGAAATCGTGGCCATGCGCAATTGTGATGTCTAGTAAATATATATATATATATTTCTATATTCGTGATTGTGTTACAAATAGAAGTTAAATTGAAATTTGATGGTGGTTTTGCCAAAAAGAAAAAAACTAGCTTATCACTTAAATTTATTTCATCGATAAGTTGGTGTCACAAACAGAAATGGTTAAAATTGAATAATAAGGATGAAATCTTTTTGAAAAGATTTGAATGTTTTTACCATAAGTCTAATCCACAATCCTACTATTAAATGTCTTTAGCGCCGACATAATTTCCTTATAATTAGTAAATTTGCAACTCAAATTGCCAAGCAAATGGTCTCAAAATAAAAAATTATAAACCTAAACTATTAGTAAATTTCTATAGAAATTTGGGCAGAGTTTCCTCTATTTATAGACAAAAACTCCCTGCCCAAACCGCAAGAACTAGCCAACTAAAACATCAATCAAATATTATATTATAACATTTTATAAAGAACACGAAACCATAATAACATCTAGAACTAAAATATCTTCAAACATGAAAAACAAACATGTAAAACAACAGTCTAAACAAATGGTCAGACTAGACAAACATAATTTTTAAGACGCAAATGAATAACTTACTACCTATGACCACCAAGCTTTCCATGTGTACCGCAAGCTGTCGGTCTAATAATTCTCTTTGATCTACGTAATCCTTCATCTACATGTTCATCAACTTGAGGAAATTGTTACCCAATAATATTGACATGAGAATCCAAATCACCTACATTATTATTAGGAACTACACTATCTAATTCATTATCATGGACAATGTCTTCTGTCATTAGGGACGCACTATCAAGATCTGGAAAATGCACGGCAGAAGTAGATGGCCTAGAAACCTTGGGAGGAATAATATGGTCGCCATGTGATAATGACAAATCTGATGACATGCATGTAGGAATAAGAGATGGAGTCTGTTGCTGTGATTGCACCATTCCAAACACATTATCTACTAATAGATCATTATGATTCGGTGAATGAGCTCGACGTCGTCTGCCGCCTTGTCGGCCCATTTGAACATTTCGAACTCTTTGAATTCTATTTGCATTCACCTGTTGTGAAGCATACTCTGGAATCTGTGTTGGTCGAATACCAAGACGTTGTGAATTTTGAACAACACGCATAGAATCACTGGCTAAGTCTCGCATCTCAGCAAATGCACTACTGCTGTGGGAAACATCACTCAATGACATATTATCCAAGGCCATATAATACATCTGAGTTACAACGTCCATCTACATTTTATTTAAAATTAATTACTAAATTTTAAATAAATCAATAATGAAGAAATATTATAATTGAAAAACAATGTATACTAACCAAATAATCTGTCGTAGCACCATCTCCCTGGAAGCCGGGTGGAAACTTACTAACATGACTTTGATTAGTAATATAAATAACTGTGCGCTGCCTATACCAAGCAATATAATCATCACATGGATAGGTAGTGTCTTCAATGATTTCACCCTCTTCGACAGCATTTTGACACTCCAAGAAGTGTTCTATATAAGAACGATGAACATCAACCCAATCGTAGTTTACTCGGCCACGACGATCGAGGTCGTGAAGTTCTTTATCATTTTCCATCAACCTAGGAATAGGAATAGGTTGATGCATCCCGAATTGCCTCATAACTCGATTTGGTAAATGTGTTTCAACAATTTCCCAACATATAAGATATGTAACAGCTCGCCAAATTGTTTGACCACGAGTACAATAAGAAGGAAGTGCAACAAGAGTATCATCTGAGTAAGGCATCCATATAAACTGTCGAATATAAAATATAATTCTTATTATGCGTGTGTGAAAAAAAATAAAATGTTGACATTAAAAGAATATTGTAGCAATATTAAAGTACCTGATCAAAACGCAAACTAGTTAATTGATCGCGATACACAGACAGAACATGCATGGAGACTTTGGAAAGATCGAATCTTCCATCCCACCTGAAATAAATAATAAAAATTAGTTACGAATACTCAACAAAATATTCATGTTATACTATAAAATAAGTTTTTAAATTGAATCAAACCTTGCTCCGAATGGACGTGAAAAATCTTCTCTTGGTATTCTCATATCTGGTCGCATAGTGGGTAGTCGCTCCCATGCCCATAACTAGAAATTAGTAGTCATTAGTGTGTCATTAAATAATATTGGATAAGCTTTCTCAAAATATTTAATTACCTGTAGTAATACCAATGGTTCTGAAATATTATGAACTGAAGGTGACGTGACATTACATAAACATCGATACAAATACGCCAATGTAGCACTCCCACATCTGATCTTAGATGCATCTTCCAAACTGCGAAGTTTTGTCAGATATAACAATGGCATTTTACCGCCAGAATTGTCAGAAAACAACTGCCCACCTAGCAACAACATTACATAAATACGAGCACGTTGTATGCAAGCCTCGTCAGGTGCATCATCTGCTAGATAAGATTCAAGCGACCGAGATAAACAACTTATCTTAATCAATCCTCCAATGATTGCATCATCTGGGGGCCTAAATCCTAACAAATGCTCACATACATCCATCCACTGATTCTTTTGTAAGTGAACATCAATACCCCAATAAATGGATCTCCAACAACTTTCAGCCCCCAAATAACCTCAACATCCTGTAATGTGATAGTCGTCTCACCAACTGGCAAATGAAAAGTATGCGTTTCAGGTCACCATCGCTCAACAAGTGCAGTGATAAGGGAATGATCGACTTTAAACTGTCCACAACGTATCACGCCCTCAAAACCAAACAAACGAATATAACGTAAAACCCGTTCTAAAATGGGATGATTCCAAAATTGACTATCGCACCACCTAACTGTTAACTTATCACCCTTAATATGCCCTCTAAATATTGCACCAGCTCTATGTTGATTATGTAAAAACAACAAATCGGGAATATATGGCCCTGGATGTAGGTCTGCCTGTGAGTGTGAAGCCATAATGGATAACCTACAAAAATAACGAATTATATTTAATATTATGAATAAGAATATTTACTAAATAACATATCATAAAGAGAAATATGTCCCGCAAACGTCAACGAATGAACTTATGAAAAAAACTAAATAACATATCATATTGAATAACAAGTGGTCATAAATAACATTCTAATATTAAAACAAACATCAACGAAATTAAACTTACATTCTAATGTTCAAACATACAAACAAGAACTTGAACGAAACAAATTAATATTGAATAACAAGTGGTCATAAATAACAACTACTAGTCCAAAATTTAATTTGACTATCAATATTTAGAATTTGGGCAGTTTCTTCTATTGTGCCCTGGCCGATGACAGTTTGTGCACTTGGGAGGTTCTTTAGGATGCCTAACATCCATCTCATTATGTATGCGATTTACACGTATTGGACCGGACCGGTGTCGTGCAAAACGGCTCTCGTCTGGACAAATCTCCCAAGCCATAGTAGGCCAATAGTCCCTATGTGGCATTGGATTTTTTTTTTTTTTTAATTGGCAAAACCTCTAATTGAGGTGGGTCGCCACTCCCTATGTATTAAAAACTTGGTGGATGATGGAAATATCCTAAAATCATCCTTACAAAAGAAACAAACCTTGGATCCGAATCCATTTACATGCCCTTTGCCTAATGGACCAAGATTCAAAGGATGTTGGTTGCTAGAGCTTGAAGTCCTAGTTTTATTTAACTGTGAGTAGAACATTGGCAACCCTAGTACATGATACAAAAGACTCCATTGAGCACAAGGAGTGACAAAAGGTCCAAAGCTTGAGGGACATGGTCTTGTTGAGGAACCAGATTTAGTGGGAGGGCCATGAAATGTGTTCTTCTCAGTTTCAGCACTGTGCCCCTTCTGATGTTTGGCTGTGTGAGCCTGGTTCTGGTGGTGAAGCTTCTTCCAGGCAGGCTTCGTGAAGTACATGTATCTTATAGTTACCAAGCTTAGGCCATAACTTTTACTTGTGGTGATGTAGCTGCTATAATGTTGTGGTGATCCCCGCTGTTGATCTTCAGGCAAGCTAATCATCTGAGTGCATATGATTTTGTTCTGGTCCTTGAGATGTAAGGGACTGCTGACTTGTCTGATTGAATGAGCTTCTCCAAGATTGTCTTGTTTGGGATTGCTTGTTGTGCTAAGTGAATTGCTGGTTTGTTGGCGCCTTTGGGGATTAGGATGAGGGTGGCTTGACTTCTGAGTTGTTGTAGTGAATCTTCCCACTTCCTGAATTTCCATATTCCCGTCTGATTGTAAGCTTGTTGTAGCTGACTGGAGTGTGTTTCTATGATGATATTGTGAAAGCCTTGTCTTTGGCATAACGTCACACCTTCCATGCATAATCTGATCTCCACCTGCAGTTTATCAAGTGTCAAACTTGATGCTTTGGGAAGCTGTAATAGTATCTCACCTTCTGAATTTCTGACCAATCCTCCACCAATGAGCTGATCTGCTGAGATAGAAGAGGCAATGCTCAGCTTAACCTGCAAGGGCTCAGGGGGTGTCCACTTCACCTATGTGGCATTGGATTGAATTTTCCAACATACTGAGCTAAATATGTTTGATTAGTGTATACAACATCAAATAGTGCCATATCATCATCTCCTCTGTGCCTGCAAGCAGCAAGTGCATGTGAACAAGGAAACTTCAACATTTGCCACTTTTCACAAGAACAATTCTTATCATAATATTTAACAACTTGTACATTCCCTCCTGAACCATCCATACGATGACATGTGACAATTTTGTAAACTCCACGGGTATAGTCAAATTCCACTACATCATGCCCTTGAGAGGTTATATCAACATCCTTATATTTCTTCCACATTTTAGGGGTGATGAATGTCCGACAATGTTTGGCATTCTCAGTATTAGTCCTGAATAAATCAACAGTTCGATGCCAAGTCAAATCAATGCAAGCCTTGATGGGCAATTGTCTAGCTCCCCGTAAAACATTATTATAGCACTCAGACAAATTTGTAGTTAAAACACCCCAACGATGACCTCCATCATAAGCAAGACACCACTGTCTTCTATCAATTTCAGCTAAGTACTCCCATGCCTCGGCATTTATCTTCTTAATATCATTTATAAATGCCTTCCATTTTCGCTTTTGTCGAGCACTACCAGCATACCAACACAATTTTTTTCAAATGGAAGTCTTTATACTTGGACATGAAGTTGCTTCTGATATGTCTCAAGCAAAATCTATGATATGCCGCTGGCTCCTTCCAATCATCCAATTGTGTCATGGCGTGAACAATGTCTTTGTGTCTATCTGATAGAACACATATCGTATACCTATCATGTGCAACATTGAGCTGAATTTGCTCCATGAACCAACACCAACTCTCTACTGTCTCTTCATTAACAATTACAAATGCAAGTGGCAGAACTTGCTCATTAGCATCAAAGGTCACAGCAACAAGCAATTTACCTTTATACACACCACGCAAGTGTGTACCATCAACACTAATAACTGGTCTACACATATGAAAATCCTCAATCGCTGGACCAAATACCCAAAATATGTATTTGAATATCTTGACTGTATCAGTACTGCTTGGGTGGTGACGCTACTGAAATATAGTTCCGGGATTGGCTTGGCATAAAGCTTCCACATATTGGGATAATCCAGCAAATGAAGTCTCCCAAGTCCCAAATACAATTTCAATAGCTTTTTTGCGAGCATGCCATGCCTTCTTGTAAGAGATATCAACATGCAAAATTTCTTTAATTTTTGTTTGAATGCTTTTCACCTTGCAATCGGGGTCAGATGCAATAGCTTGTAATATGTATGTGGAAATAACTTCAGAACTCAAATTTCTGTTATTATTTGCAAGTGTTGAGCCCCCACAAATGTGATCATTCACCCACCTTGTAATTTGACACATTTTATGCGTACTCTTACAAATTGCACGGACTTGCCAATCGCAATTCTCACCATATCTTGAATGACTATTAATAGAAGTACAAGTAACTTTGCATTTTGCCACCCAAGTATTATGCCTACTTTCCACAACCATGAATTCCCGATTCTGACTTACGGACCACAATGTGATTGCCTTCTTAAGTTGTTTCTTACTTTCAAACAGCATTTCTAACCGAATGACACTGTTTGCCTCACTCCATATATGTATTTGTTCTGTCTCACCTTTATAAGTGGGATCATCATTTGCATTTCCAACATTATAAAAATATGTAAGGCCCTTTGGAGTGTATGCTCTCTCAAGTGGCAAATATTGCCTTTCATGTTGTATTTCATCATCACCATTGTCTCCATCATCGGAATCATCTTCCCAAGCATCAGGGGTCACACTACAATCTTCACTTGACTCAGAACCATGTGATTTGCTTGATTCAACTTGTCCCATAGGAATTGAAGAAAACTGTATTGGATCATTCAAAGTATGTGCATGTTTGCCAACTCTATGCATCGATGTCGACAACCTCATGGAACTGATGATGCATTTTCAGCATGAACTTGCAAAACATCGTCTCTTTGCTTTGTGTTTTGAAAAATACTAAGCAAAGAAACCATTGTACCAGTACCATGCATTCCAATTACATTGTCCGGTTCAAAAACTTGTGAGATTTCCTCCTTAATAATATACAACTCAGCAAAATAATGTTCAAACTCACAAACCAACTCATACATTATCTCCAAAGTTTCATCATTTATGATTTATGCAGCACCATAAGAAAGTTACTTGTTAATGCATAATGGATATCGAAGAACGATTTTCAACTTCACAACATTCTTATCAACCTCCATGCATTCGCAAATTTTGTCAACCAACTCATCGTATTGAAACTTATTCCAAATTGTGAACATTCGATTAGCATAAGGAGGTTCATAGTAGATCGATAGATTTCCATAAATAATTTTTCCTCCCCAATATAAGCTAATCCGAATTGGACGATTAAGAGACATGTCACCTAGTAACAAGGAAATTTATTTTTAGTGTTGATAGTAACTCCTTAACAAATAAGAGATGAACATGCATACACTATTTAATCAACATATTATGTATGTATGAGTAAAACGATAAAAATATTCGAAATTAAAAGTGAAGCCTTTTTTCTTAACAACAATATTGAGAAAAACAAAATAATATGAATGTCTTCTATAATCAAATTAAAAATCTACTGTGCTAAACAATTAAAACCATCTCAAGTATCTCATTGAGAAAGATATGCATTAACAATGTGTATAGAATGATTCTCTTAAAATAATAATAATAATAATAATAAATAATGATGATGCGTGAAGATGAAAAGTGATTGTTAATATTGGTAGGTAAGTATTAAGTTGTGGATTGCGTGGAAATTAATGAAAGGCATTACATCATAAGATAGAATTTTTTTTAAGAATACTTATTTGTCAATTATATTTCTTTAATAATACTTTTTTGTCACATAAATCTCAATTAGGTAGATGAAAGGCAAATTCATTATCTCTCCACAAATCTTCTTGTCTTATTCTCTTCTTTTTAACTTTTTCACTTATAAAAAACACTCAAAGATCATAATTGACAAGTGATTAACAAGTTCATCAATTCTATATTATGCACCCAAAGTTTCAAAACATTGTAAAATACCTTTTCAAAATAATTCATTTAAAGAACACTAATTTTGACAATCCACGCAGCCCACGCCACAGTTGAAGATTGGAATTTTTCAAACAGCTTGTGTCAACCATATTATCACACACATCTAACCCCTTTATAAGCTTCTGAAAAAGGCTATTATGACTTAGAATGAAACTTTAAACCAAGACACCAAAATCACATTATTCCATGCTACTTTTCTTTAACCGTATTTAACTAAGTAAATTAGCACAAAGTGCTTAATCATGTTTAACTCATTAATTCGTTTAATACAAAAACCAAATTAAATTATTTATTTGTTCATCATCAACGGGACAATTGGCACAAACCAACCGATCAAGCTTCACCAATAAGTGTTATGGTATGGCTTTGATGACCTTTGATGACCTTTTCATGCAAGATAAAGACTAAGACACACAAAAAGAGGTAGAAAACATTTGGATTAGCTCCCCGGCCGTTTAGTCCAATCCAAAACACTAATTCAAGTTCCAAAAAAAAAATTAAAACAGAGGATGTGTGATAGTAAAACCTTCAACTATTAAGACTTGAAACCTCAAGAAAGCCATCATCCTTGGGATGAAGTTCTAAAAGGTGAGTTTTCATTCATCCCAGGATGTACACAACTGGGCAAAAACCATCTTCTTACCCAAAAAATCTTACATATGACCAGCCAACGTTTCATATGGTTTGTCACAGAAAGCACATGGACAGACCAAAAGTTATTCAATCATAGACCCATCAATAAAAGTATTCGCAGACAGGTTAAAAACTAGAGATGATTCCAGATGGACTGAAGTTCGTTTTGAGCCTTGAAACTTTGGCTATCTTCAAAATCACAGGCAAATTTTGTGATAGGATCAAAGACATAGATGATTGCAGAGGTGATGATGTTTCTTCAATTTTCGTACACCGACCTATTCAATTCCATATAGAAGCAGCATTCAGGTAATTAATCACCTCATTTTTTAACTATCTTATACATGCTGTTTTGGAATACTGTAGGAAATCGATTCAATGTTTCAAGTGTAGGACAGACATCATTAGAACGGGTTGAATTAAATTCCACTGATATCTGCATTACCTAGTAGGATGATCCCGCTGCCCAAAATTTTGTGGGAAAACTTCTTCGCGAAATTCTGCTACCCCAAAATTCTGTGCGAAACTTCTTTGCGAAATCGGCAAACCAGTTCAATATTCTTCCCCCTTTTAATTGTATAACTGCTATGCAACCAAAATAGAAGTCTAGAAATCAGAATCTGCAGGTTTGAAGAGGACAAATTTCATTATCAGACTTCACAAAGACAACAAAATTAAGTAAATACAAAGCAACTACCACACTTTACTACCAATTTAAAAAATCCCTCCTGAAATTTCTCACCCAAAAGTCTAGCTCAGATCCCATTCAATATTAGAACAAGAGCTTTATAGGAAAAGAATCAAGAATTAAAGAATAAGGGTTTCAAAAATTGGGGTAGAAATCATAAGTTGACAAGAGAGAGAATAGGGAGGAAAATAAACAAATTGATGGATGAAGTTTATAGATCAATTTCGCTAGCTGAAGATGGAAGGGTATGGAAGGTTGAGGAGCAAAACCGTAAGCTCAAGATTAAAGTTTGGAATTGAGAAGCAAAATCGGGAAGATGAACAAATAGTGTATTCAATGTATTGCCTTTTTTTTATTTAGAGTTGACATTTAAACGCATTTGCCAAATGCGATTTCTCAGAGTTCGCATTTGGCAAATGCGAACTACACATTTTGGGAAAACACATTTTGGAAACAGCATAAAACATGAATTTTTTTTTGAAAACCAGCCACATTTGGGAAACTCCTCCCTTCTGCTATGATAATAATGAATAATTCCAATATTGAACAGAGCCATAAATCTGCATGGATATGGTATTGTAAAAGAACTTTGGCTCTGAGCTGCAGGATTTCCATGAAAAAGCACAACTTTTCGTCAAGAGCGAGTTCAAGGGTATATTCATGTTGATTAAAATGCTTTTTTCAGGATTTAGTAGTCTTTCTTGGAATCATACTGTGACTATTTGTCTTGTGCCTATCTCCAGGTATCCACTAGAATACTTTACGACACCATACCGTTTGGTAAGAAGGCAACAGAAGCAATCGAACAGCGTAAGCTATCTGTAAAGGTTAGCATCTGATAAAAGAATGGACAGGAGACGGTTTTGGTTCAAGAAATAGAAAAGCATGGGTTGTCAATTAACTACAACATAGAATTTACATAACAATGGTCATCTGAATGGTCAAATGTGTATTCTCTAATTGGAAAGGAGAAAATGTCTGAAGTCTTCTTATGCAGTTCCAGAATATGTGGTTCTTTCAAACTAAGATGTCAAATAAAGCATTTGTACTTTTGTAGATTTGATTGCACTTTTATGACCATAAGAGTAAGTGAGAAGAGCCAATACATTTGATGTATATTAGCCCACCCTTCCTCATTTTAATCTGTATCTGACTATTTCAAACGTCTTTGTAATCCTTTAATGGTTAAAATGCGGTATCAATATGTTATTCTTTTTGCAATTCCAATATGTAGTTTGAACTGAAAATATGCAGATATTAGTGCACTTTTTGCTTCAACTTTTTTTTTCACTTTAGTTTTACCATCACTAATTTGTAACTTTTTATTTTCTTATCGTAGTGAATGATAGTAAGACTTGCATTTGATTCTTTTATGGCTCAATTGTTAGGATTGATGAAATATTTGCATATGTGGAAAGGAATTCATACTCTTTATTATTAATCTTTTAAAAAAATATTGTTTATTTATTTACCATAAAATTTTAAAAAAGTATATATATGTATATATTATAATATAAGCAAAATATCTATACAATATATAAAGGGAAAGATTCTTTTCTTTTGCAATCTCTCCCTTCTGTTTATTAATTAAAAAATTAGTTATAAAAATTAACCACCACAAATAAACCATAATATACTAATACCTACTTCAATAAAAATTTAAAAATGTAAATTAAGTTTTATTAAACTGTATAAAGAAAATATTTTTTTTTACTTACATATGTATGATACTGAACACTATTTTTCCATAATAATAATTCATAAAAATTAGATAAATAAAAACCTTGTTTTTCTTATTTTACACCACTTTAAAAATTTATTTAACTCTAAACATCAAACTTTAATTTTAATATTTGGTCCTTAAAGTTTATACATTACTTCTTTTTAGCCCCCAAACAATAAATATATAAAAAATATATATTTTCTAAATTATTATTTGAACAGTACTACATATTTATGATAATTTACTTCATAATATTTAAATTCCTTTTTTCTTATTGAAAAATATTAGTTAAAACTGTACTAATTGACATAAAATAATGTGTAAAAATATAGGTAATATATATAAATAGGTGCAATGTGTGAAAATACGTTAAATATGTATAGTTTGAGAAAATGTTTGAAGATTTTATAAATATGTATAGTATGTGAAAATGTGTCTAATATGTGTAAATATATGTATATGAAAAAATCTATAGTATGTATAAATTATTATAGCGGTTGAAAATATTTGTACTATGTGTAAATATGTACAATATGTGAAAATGTATAAATTATGTACAAATATATATAGTGTGTGAAAATGCGTGTAGTATGTGTAAATGTGTAGTGTAAAAAAATATGTGCAGTATGTATAAGAATGTATAGTGTGTGAAAATGTGTGTTATATGTGTAAAAATCTATAGTGTGAAAATAAGTGTAATATGTGCAAATATATAGAAGTTTGTATAGTGTGTTCATATATGTGTAATATGTATAAGTGTGTGTACAAGTATGTGTAAATATGTGTAGTATGTAAAATGTGTACATATGTAATGTGTGAAAATGTAAGAAGAATGTGCAAATATTTATAATGTGTGCAAATGTATATAATATATGTAATGTGCAAAATATGTGTAAAATGTAAGGAAATATATAGTGTGAAAATAAGTGTAATATGTGCAAATATATGAAAGTATGTATAGTGTATACATATATGTATAAGTATGTGTACAAGTATGTGTAAACATGTGTAATATGAAAATATTTGAATATGTATAAACATGTATAGCGAATGAAGATATGCGTAAGATTTTGGAAATATTAATAGTATATGTTAATACATGTAATGTGCGACAAATATTATAATAGACTATATATATATATATATAATCTTATTATATCACAATTTTATTTGTTATGCATATTTCACTAAATAAACAATTATAAGGGGAAATAACTAATTTGTGACAATGTATGAATGATTCAAAAATATTTATAATGTGCGAAATTGTATATGGTATGTATAATTTATGTAGTATTGAAGATATGTGCAAAATGTGTACAAATTTATAGTTTAAAAATAAGTATTATATGTGCAAATATATGGAAGTATTTATAGTGTGGACATATATGTTTAATAAATATAAGTGTTTGAACAAGTATGCATAATTGTACATATGGAGTTCTAATATATATAATGTGTGCAAATATATATAATGTGTGCAATTATATATATAATATGTTGTATTGAAAATATGTGCAAAAGGTGTATATATTTATAGTATTAAAATAAGTGTGATATGTGCAAATATATATAAGTGTGTATAGTGTATACAAATATGTATGTATATACATGTAAAAAAGTATATGAAAATGCGTGTAGTATGTGTAAATATGTAGTGTAAAAAAATATGTGCAGTATGTATAAGAACGTATAGTGTGTGAAAATGTATTTTATATGTGTAAATATGTATAGTGTATGAGAAATATGTGTAATATGTATATGTATGTGTAGTGAGTAAAATATGTGTATAATGTGTAAACATGTATAGTGTGTGCAAATATATGCAGTATGTGTACATGTGTTCATATGCACAATGTATTAAAATGTATGAATTATGTATAAATATATGTAGCATATGAAAATATGCGAGTATGTGTACAAATATAGTGTTTCAAAAAATGTATATTATGTGTAAATGTTTATATTGTGAAAAATGTGCATAAATGTATAGTATGTTAAAATATGTGTAGTATGTATAAATATGTCAAGTTTGTGAAATTGTGTAGTATGTATTAATATATGTCGCGTGTAAAAATATATAGCGTGTGAAAATATGTGTAATATATATAAATATGTATAGTGCGTAAAAATGTGTGAAACACGTGTTAATATGTGTATGAGAAATATTTGTAAAATGTGTGAAAGTATGTATAGTGTATAAATATATGTGGATTGTGAATAAGTGTGTCTACAAGTATGCGTAAATATGTGCACATATGAAATGTGTTAAAATGTAAGAAGATTGTGCAAATATTTAAAGTGTGTGCACATGTAAATATTATGTGCAATATATGTAGTGAAAATATGTGAAAAATAAGTAAAAAATTATAATGTGATAAATAATTAAATATGTGTAACTATATGAAAATATATTTAGTGTATACATGTTTGTGTAGTATGTATAAGTGTGTGTATAAGTATGTATAATATGTGTAATATATAACACATGTAAATTGTAATGTGTTCATATGTAAAGCGAATTTGCAAATATTTATAATGTATGAGAATGTATATAGTATATGTATATACGTAGTGTGCATATTATGTGCAAAATGTGTACGGATCTATAGTGTAAACATAAGTGTAATATATGCAAATATATGAAAATGCGTATAGTGTATACATATATATGTATATGTATAAGTGTGTGTACAAGTATTGGCAACCATATATCTTATGGAAATGTATAAATATGTATAGACATGTATAGCGACTGAAGTTATGGGTAGATTTGTGGAAATATTAACCGTAAATGTTAGTACATGTATTGTGCAATAAATATTATATTACTTATACCTATTACACAGAATTAAAATTAGGGTTAATTACCGATAACCCCCATGTGGTTTTCAGATTTAACCCCCATGTGTTGTTAAAATATATCAACAACCCCCATGTGCTTCGGTTTCAATTGTAAAGTGGACGGAAAACGTGTCTGTCAACGGGAATTGAGTTACACGTGCCTAATTCTGCATCTATGATTATACAAACTTATTAAATGGTTGTACATTTCCTAAATTACCCTTATTTGACCTTTTAAAGACATACTATCATTTTCTTCCTTTGTACTTATCTTCTTTTTTCTCTTTACAATCATTACTCTCTTTCCTTTCTTTTTTTTCCTTTCTTTAACATTTTAGTTTTTATTCTTCATTTTAATTAAATTAAATTCAATAAATCTACACTTTAATTCTAATAATAAATTAAGCTCAATCTAAATATGGATAATTATTCGTAATTATTTTGATTAAAACAAACTTATTATCTTGAATTTTAGATTAAAACAAACTTTTTGTTCTTCATGGTTGCATTTGAATTTTAGATTAAAGCACATGGGAGTTTCTAAATCCACAACGAAGAAACTCTCAGTTAAATACGAAGAATTCGGGGAACATCATGAAGAGCAACACCGAGTCGGAGACGATAACGCTGCCCTTGACCGCCTTCTTCTCATCCACTCCGACATCTCCTCCCTTATTCATCAAATGGATGAACTTGTTGTGGATGAAAGAACTATGGACAAAGTTTGAAGCAGCATCCCTCAGTGGGGTTCACGTCAATGTCTCTACTATTGACAAGAGTGGTCAGAAAGGATTTCTGGACAGATAAGACTTTCTGGACAGATTAGACGAGGTTTCTTGAAATGAGACTTTAGGCCAATATTTTGAGATTCTGAATCGCATAATCCATGTCAGTAAACGTCTAATTTTGGTTGTGGTGCAGACGTTGGTGTATGAAATTTGAGAAGGTTACCAAAGCTTGTAACATCTTGATGACAGTACTGTTAATAATATTTTCTTCCAAGTATCATGAAAGTTGAGAAATCGAAGAATTCTCTTATTCTCCTAATTTGTTTGCCTGCCCTCTCTGTCAGCCGCCGGTCATCTTTTCCCCTTGAGGAGCTACTAATATCAGAAGATTTAGACTCATCTGACTTGCTTAGCCCATAACAATTTAGATGAGTTGTTGTTGTTGTTGTTGTTGTGGTGGTGGTGGTTGTGGTTGTGGTTGTGGTGGTGGTTGTGATTGCAGTTGCTGTGGTGAGTGGTGGGTGGTGGTGCTAAAACAGAAAAAGAGAGGATGAAGAGGCGGAGGAGGATGAGGAGGAGGATGAGGAGGTGGTTTTAGTGGTGGTGGTGGTGAAGGCGGAGGATGAGGAGGCGGAGGAGGATGGTGGTGGTGCTGGACCAGAAAAACAAGAAGAGGGAAAAAACGATGGAAGAGGAGAAACAAAATATTAAATTTATTTTTAATCTCAAAACTTAATTAATTTCAACTATGACCCCAAAACTTTAGTAATTTTTTGATTGAATGATTTGAATTGAAAAGGTTGGGAGGGTATTATTGGAAATTTTAACGGTGCCGTTAATGCACCTATTTTCCATCCACTTTCTGCTTAAATCAGAAACACGTTGAGGTTGTTGGTATATTTTAACAACACATGGGGGTTATACGAAAAATCGTTAAACTACATGGGGTTATCGGTAATTAACCCTTAAAATTATAACCGAAAATAACATTCAATTACGCTGGCGCGGTGATGGCCAAGTAGTTCCTTATAATGACTCATTTTCTAATGTTCATTTAATTTACGACGTCGTTTTACTGCATGCTCATTGCTCAGTTTCTTTCAAATCTCATACCTAGTTTACGACGCCGTTTCCATCCTCTTTTATCCTCGTTTTCCCAAGACCACTGCCCGTTCCCCTTGTACCCTTTCTTTCTCTGGAATGTTGCAAACGCAATCCAGCTGCTGATCAAAAGGCTGAGTTTTTAGGGTAAATTGAATTTAATTTGCATATGTTTTTATGGGTTTTTTTTTTTAAGAATTATGAAGTAAAATTTGAAATCTATGGTATGGAATTGTTTGTGATTCAGTATCTCAATTCTAATAATTAGGTTAGATTTGATAAGTTTCTGACTTGTTAAGTCTGCACAATCTGTGTATGTGTGTGTGTTTTTTTCCAATTATTTTGGGTTTTTATGTTTGATTTTTAGAAGATTAAGGGGAGGGGAAGCTGTGTTTTACTAATTTGTTGAAGGAATTTGTTCATAGATGGAGGCAGAAGTGATTGAAGCAGAGTTAGTGTTGCCAACTCATTTGAATTTTAAGAGGGTTCAAATGTATGAAAAGTATCCCAAAGGGCAAGCTAGAGGGAGGCATTGGAAACATCTTAAACAGATTATTCAAGCTGAGAATTATCAGGATTATCCCCCAAATGAACCCAACTGTGAGTTCATAATTAATCTTGTTTTGAGTATTTATAGTGCTGTTTAATTACGGGCTTATTATGTTCTTGTTAATATTGGTGATTTTAGCTTATCATTTTACTTTCAATACTCTTTATGTTTTATTGAACTTCACTAAGCTAATTCTGAGGTTACTCCATTAGATTTGTTTGACATACTTGTAAAGAGACAAGGAGAGGTGGGGAGGAGGTCTAAGTTCCAGTTATAGGGAAACAAGCACTTGTTTCATTCCTGTTATGCGGCTGACATTGCACCTAAATTGGCACAAAATAGAGTGATGTTTAAATGAATTTAAGAGTTTTCAAGAGAACCACTAAGACGATTTAGCAAATTTTCAAAGAACGTCTTATATGGAGAGCTTCAGGTAATAGCAAAATTGAGTAAATACGAATATGGAACTAAAAAATTGAATCCGTAGTTTGGCCAGAAATATAACTAGTAGATCAAAGAGTCGTGTTTCATGGTTAAGAGGAGATATTTGGCTTATCTAGAAGTACTCACTATGACTAAATCATGATTTAAGAGAAGCTTTAGGTAGTTTAATTAATTAGTGGGTGATACACGTGAGTGGAGTCTAAAGGTGGTAGGTTTTGGTTAATAAAGTGATTATCTTCAATTGGAAAATCAACGACATTTGGGGTTTGTGAATAAAAATGTAAGAAGTTATGTTTAATTATTCATTTTTTCTTGGCTTTTCTAGCCATATAATGTCTACCTGTTTTTTTGCTGTTTGCAGATGTTAACATTGAGTCACCTCCTTCTATGCATCCCTGCCGAAGAATTTGTGATCTCACTGGCTTTGAGGTATCAGTGTCACTGAATTTATTTATTTGTTTTTGTTTGTGGTTTGCTCTCGCAATAGATATTGAGACAGATAAAGGTCAAAATTAGCTCGAGTACTTGCAGTGGTATGTTAAATGGCCTTATTTGAGAAAATGATTTTTTTTATCCCCACTAACTTTGCCAAATCAAGTGAACTTGTGAGATCAAACATCTTTTTGACCTCTTCATTTGCTATTAAAATGTGTATTAACAAATGATCTCATTCCAATTGGCTTGTTCTACCATGAGGTTGGCTCCATTTTGTTCCTTTGGTTTTAGCTTCTGGTGATATTCCAGATGTTTTGTCAAATGACAAGTGGTTGGATTGGGGATTAATTATTTTCTAATTTTGTGCTTCATTATTTTAGAGGATTTTTTAGTCTAAATGCTAGTCTCTTTCTCTTATCCTTTTATCTTTGGAAAAAATTTAGTATGAGTTGTTTGCTGATGGATGAATGCGTACATATAAAAGAATAGTTATATATTGTCCATGAATGTCGGTAACAGAAGTTACATGCATGGATGTTTTTTAACATTTGACATGTTTAGGAAGGTATCATGACTGGATCAGTTTAGGGGAAGAAATGGAAGTGCCAATTTGAACATGGAACCAGCAGAGGCTCATCAAAAGCTGTCGCTGCTGGAAGCATTGAAATCTAATTATACATTGAACTATGATGACAGTGTAGTTTCTGATATGCTGGCACTGTTTTGATGCACATCTTTTACTTCATTATTATCTTATTTTAGGTATTCAACTCATCATTTATGATAGTTATTTACGATTTTCTCTTAGGCAGCCTGTGTTATCTTCATCTATTTATGCTGAATGTTCCTGATTCTGGTTTTATTTGCGCAAGACACTGCTTCCAGCACAAGTTTTGACATTTCATTTTTCTTTTTCAGGCACCTTACTTTGACCCAAGGACCAAACTTCGTTATGCTAATGCAGAGGTCTTCAAGATCCTAAGATCCCTACCTAATGATTATGTTCAGAGGTACTTGACCCTTAGGAATGCAGCAATTGTACTGAAATAGTAGTAGATGAATGTTTAAATTCCATGTAGGTTGTTTTATAGAAGCCTAGGTTGTTCGCTATTACTTCTTTCACCCCTTCGTTGTGTCGATTTACGTTGCCTCTAGCAATCCAGGGATTCGGTGATGTTATATCCATCATCCATGTACACCAAATATTCTGGCAGGATATGCCTTCTATTACCCTTTGACAGTTTCATTAAGCAGTTGTTCATTACTTATATTGTAAGATATTTATAGAAGCTTGAAATGCACTTAGTTCAGTAAATTTGTTAGTGTTTTGAAGTAATAAAAAATTCTATCTACTGTGCGCCAAATCGGAGAAAATCAATCTTGCAACGTTGTGGTTTCTCACAAGCTATAAAATCCATTTCTTTACCCCTACAAAATTTTAAAGATGAGGCCATCTTTGCTTTTTCATTGTGATTTTAATTTGAGGAGGGAAAAAAAAGGCTCATTTGGTTTAATGCAAATTTCCTCCGAACTTGGTCTGTATATGAATAATGAATCATATGCCTGGTGCTTTCAGGATGTCAATTGTCAATGCCTAACTTTGTACTAACGGGCGAAGGTTTTATGCTTAAAACAGATGAAGCAGCATGAATGCGAGCATACTACTGTACTTGATTTAGAGGATTGGATGTATAACCATTGAGGATGGGGTGGTTTATTTTGTCCAAAACGATGGTAATGAACATAGTAAAGTTAAAAAGGATTAGAGACTCGCATGTCAAGTTAAACAAAATTCGTGTCCATATATAAACCCACAGGAGTTTCTACGAAACTAATTTTTTATTTTTTTTATCTTTTCTTTTCCAAATACTAAATAATAGGTTTTTTTTAGGGTTTTAATTGAACTAACTATTACAATGAATCATAATCTATTACATCAATCCTATAAGGTACACTTTATATTTCGTCCATCATGCATCTTGTCTGGGTCCTTTACTGTGTTTGGCGCTGACTGGAACCGCTGCATGCGAGCGTGTAGACCAAAGTGAAAGGAAAATACTGTTAAAGGGTCCGAAAATAATAGTTTTAAATCTTTCTACCTTTACAGAGCTTACGAACAAAGGGGAGGAAAAATTGGTTAGGAGATTAAAAAATAATAGTTTTAAAAAATTCCTACCTTCTTTAGAGACGGCAAACTTCCACTTACTCTAGTTTTTTTTTTTTTTTTTCACTAGTTACATCTTTTATTTTCTTTTCCTTCGATCCAAACTGGAGCTTGTAAAATATTTTAACTTGTGTATGAATATTTCACAATTGGAAAACGAAAGTCCCAAAGTACCAACCAATGAGCAAGGAAAGAACAAAGAAAGTCAGCTAACGAAAGATCTTTCTTACGTGCACTTCATGTGTTCAACATGTTCCACAATTAACCTAAAAATGAAGGGAAAAAAAAACAGAAAACGACAATCGACTAATTTGTTCCATTACTTGGTCAATCTTGATTTTTCTTGGTTTTTAAAGAAATCCCACATTCTTAAGCAACTTCAGAAATCTCTCTACCTTTCAGATTCTTCTGAAATACAGAAGGAAAAATTTTGTAGTGCTAATAACTCTCCTAAAGTCTTGGAGCTGTGTCCAATGATTTCTTACCCTGCTTGTTATTAAAGGTGATAAAAATACCCTTTCTTTTTCGGTTCCCTGTTACTATATCAAAGAAGTGCTAACAGTACTCGAAAATTGAGTTATGCTGCTTAATTTTTGCAATTTACTTGTTCTGAATGATAGTTTAAGTGTTTATTTTGATGGGTTTTGTTTGATGAGTAATGTTTGTTAGTTATGCTAAATAAAGGGTTTTATGGGTTTTACTTGGTTTGTTTTTTTGGTATCAAACTTGTTTGAAATGAAGGGATGGAGGTAATTTAATCCATTAGGTGAATTCATGACTGAAGTTGCAGTAAGTATTTTCAGATTGTTTGGTCGGAAATTAGGTTTCTACTGGGGTTAGTAGAAAGATTTTGAGAATTTTTTAAATCAGAAAATACCCAATGAAAGGAATCGTAGAAAGAATAAAGTTTGATTCTTGATTGTTTTTATTCTCAATGTCCTTGAAAATGGGCTATAGTAGTTTTGTCTAATTGAGTTGCCAGTTGTTGAACATTTCAGAGAACTGCTCTGAACATGGAAATCATCTCTTGCAATGCTGCATATTGCCAGTATGTTGTAAAATTTAGAGGACACATTGGAAAATGCCTAAGTTCAAATCAAGCAAAACTCTCCAATTTCAACGAGAGAAGGTTGATATCTGTATTCAATAAATCCGAGCTCGAACTTCTCAGATATTCCTGTTTTTATCAATTCAGCTTAAAGAGGCTTGAAAAGACTCGCAATTTTAAAACACTAAGTGCCCTTAAGGGATTTGAAGGTGGTGATCCAAGTGTCTTGAGTGAAACATTGAACTCTTATATACTTGATGGTAAGGAGGGTATAAGTGATAAATCAGCAGCGAAGGTCTTCGTTCCTAGTTTGCCAGATGAAAGAAAGAGTGAATCTGTTGCTTCAATTACCAATTGTTCCTGGGAATGGAAGCCAAAACTGAGCGTTCACTATGAAAAAGCCGGATCTGACAATGTTGGTTCTCCACCTGTCCTCTTTCTCCCTGGCTTTGGAGTTGGTTCCTTTCACTATGAAAAGCAACTAAAGGATCTTGGCCGTGATTTTAGAGCATGGGCATTGGATTTTCTTGGGCAGGGCTTGTCATTACCACATGAAGATCCAACTTGGCGGACAGACAATGGTGATAAATTGAAATCGAATGTGGAAAACTCTTTCTGGGGTTTTGGAGATGAGACTGAACCTTGGGCAAAAGAGCTTGTTTATTCTGTTGATTTATGGAGGGACCAAGTCCGTTACTTCATAGAAGAGGTATTTTTTCTAGTATGCTATAGTGCTTTATCAAAGTGTACTTAGTACATTATAATATCTAACATTGTAATGTAGCGGTCCTAGATGTTTGGTCTGATATAAGTATTTGTTGGTCTTCTGATTGAAATTGCTTGCTATAGACTGCATATCTTTCTACATTTAACAACACATTGATGCCTTAAGATTAAATTGACGAGGCATTAGAAAGAGTTTATTCATCTTTATGAGAAACTTCAGTCATCTTGTGTCTTATGTTGTCGAGTTGCTCTTACTTTTATCTCACACTTGTGTGGGTATGAGTCTTTGTCATCTCAATTGGTTCCTACTATCATTTGAGACACTTTCAAATTGTTTACATTTTCCTGGAAGTTCTTTTGGCCAACACTATATGCAGATGAATGGAAGTTTCAATGGAATATGTTGACGAGTTCATGATATTAACTATTCCTAGTGTTTTATCTTCCTACTCTAAGATAGCCATAAATGAAGGTGAGAACATCATTTACTGGATGTAGTGAACTGCAACATTTATCTTCAAACCTCTCGATCCAACCATTTTGATTCATTCATTTTCATTTGCCATAAATGGAATGAGTAGGTTTTCTTTGACTCCTTGCTTGAATAACTAAAAAGTGGCTCATTGGGAGCATAAATGTCTTATCATTTTCGAAAGGGATCAAAAGATTAATAGATTGCATGAACATTTGGAATGGTTTAATCATTTCGCTTGACGGTAGAAGGTCCTTATTGCTGAATCAAGTGAACTAATTTTCCATGTTGTTCATAAAGGTTTTCATTCTGTTTCTATATTTTTCTTCCATTTCAATTTTTTTTTTTTACTGTGGAATGCATTGAATAAAGCTATATTAATTGTTTATGTTTCCATTTGGACCCACATGGAGACTAACTTTTTGATCCAAGTTGTTCATTACAATGAAATAAGGCTTTATCTTTATTAGTAGTGTTATTGGAATGAAGAAACTTGTCTGTTAATGTCCCAGGTGATCAGAGAACCAGTTTATCTTGTTGGAAATTCACTTGGAGGTTATATCGCAGTCTACTTTGCGGCATGCCACCCTGAATTGGTGAAAGGTGTAACCTTGCTCAATGCAACACCTTTCTGGGGATTTTTACCTAATCCTATAAAATCTCCTGGATTGTTTAGAATATTTCCTTGGGCTGGAACATTTCCTATTCCTGCCAGGGTCAAAAGTCTTACAGAAATTGTGTAAGTTGTCTGATATTCTATAATTAAATATTTCAACAAAACAGTTTTGAATATCACACTATTTAAAACTCGTTTACAAATGGAGCCTACTTTCACTAAATTATACAGTTTATACTGTTGCAACTAATTGCGAGCACACCTTGGTTCAACTTCTTTTCAAAAATAAGGATGGACGAGTATCAATCTGTTTAACATGGTTATTTGTTTCTAAATGAAGGAGGCCTTCTGACTCTTCAAGTGCATTTGGTCATTTATACTTGCGTAGATTTCCATCTCCTTCTCAAAACTTCTGTCAATCAGTTGAACTTTTCTAAAGTCTACCTATTTCCTTATTTTCACCGGTGATTTCAGATGGCAGAAAATCAGTGATCCTGAGAGTATTGCAGATATACTTAAACAAGTATATGCAGATCACTCAACAAAAGTTGATAAGGTGTTCTCGAGTATACTAGACATTACAAAGCACCCAGCTGCTGCTGCAGCATTTACCTCGATTATGTTTGCCCCTAAGGGACAATTAACATTCGAGGAGGCTTTATCTAGGTATTTTGAGAAAAAATTTCTATGAATATTTCAATTGAGTTCCAATCCTTACTATTATTTCAACTTGTGCAGTTGAGGACTTACTGTTTAATTTGATATTGTAGGTGTCAAATGAGTGATATTCCTGTCTGTCTCATGTATGGGAAAGAAGATCCTTGGGTGAAGCCTATCTGGGGTTTACAAGTGAAACGCCAACTGCCAGACGCTCCATATTATGAGATTAGCCCTGCTGGTCACTGCCCTCATGATGAGATCCCAGAGGTATGCAAACTGACACCGATCAATTAGCATCTGAATGAGTGACTGACTGCCCTTATTTTTCATCTTAATTTAATATTAGTAACAATGGAATTATAGTTGAATTTTAATGGAGCAACTGGTCTTGCATTTAGAATACTAGATCAGCCCAAGATAGAGTTGACTTCTAGACTTTTATAGTGTGATCTTTATCTTGTCATGCAGGTAGTGAATTTTCTGTTACGGGGATGGATCACGAATGTGGAGTCCCAAGGCTCAGTTGCACTGCCTCTGCTTGATAGCCCAGAAAATTTTCTGTATGATTTTGCCAAGGACATTGAATTTGTTAGAGAAGGGTCAAAAAGATTAGCCACAATCCAATTCTATGGATCCGGACCATCTTTTTGGCAAAGGATAATCTCTTTAGTCAAATCTCAGTTTAGAAATTCAAGGAATTAAGTCAATAAAAGACCATACTTTGTGTACATGATAGTGCTACTCATGAAACATTTCATACCTTTGTCCTCTCCAGATAGTTGAAGTATAAATTTGGTGTGTTAATTTTAGGATTCACCACTTTGTAAATTCTGTCTTCAACTCTATTTTGTTAAAAGGAAAAGTAAAGAAGTTGAAATCTTAGCTGCTCAGTATGAATTTGCAATTACTAGTGGGGCTACCTGATTATTGTTTGGCTAATGAGAAATATAATAGGTCCCTGACTTTTGACTTCTGATTCTATTGCTTTGTGATTGCATTTGTTGTAATGGCAACTTTAGTCTGACAATTTCAGATACATAATTACATTTTTGTTTCTGTTCTTTTGTCTCCTGCTGCGGATAGGTTCCTCCCTTTTGCATTCTTTCGGTTAGTATGTGAATGAGTCTGGTTCCTCCCCCTTTGCATTCTCTCTTCATTTAGTATGAGAATCAGTCTGCGCATTTTCATGAAATAATTTTGGTGTTAGTATAAGAATCAGTCTGCACTTCTTTTCCTTTCTCCCCCTTTTCCAGCCCCCTTCCCCTTCCCTCCCCACCCTTCTCCACCCCCACCCCCCCAACCACACACACACACACACCCCTCTCAAGTCTCAAAGTTTAGTTACTTCTGTGGAGAATCAGGGAAGAAGTTTCGAACCTAATGTCTGATAGGAGTTAACTTGTTCAAGAACCGTAGGCACATGATGCTCATTTTGAGTCTAGTTTTGAGAACTTGAAAGGGGTTATAATTGGAAAATCTTGTGTTAAGTTCTTATATTCACTGTTGGCTTCCGTTTATGAAACTTGTGGTGATCAAATGTTTCTCAATAATTGAGCTTCGGTGTGCTGTAATCTGCTGCTACAGGATAAATTCAAATTGATGACAACCTGGTGCTACAGGTTTGATTTAAGTGGATGTTGATACCAATATTAAGTCTACTAATTTGGGGTTATAACCAATTGCTTCATGGGGCCTTAAGAGCTAAGAGCACCAATCTGGCTATGTATCTCAATTATGGACTTTGAAAATTTGCTAGAATCAGAAAGGTTTGTATAATTTGTGCATGTTATTATCAATGCAGCTGCTGAATTTTTGGCATGTGTAACAGTTCAGAAGTGTGATTTTCCTATATTCATTTTGTTTCCCTCGAATAAAATCAGCAGAAATGCATTATGAATTAGGCATATTAATCTTGCAAACATGAAATAAGGGCCTTGTGCTTGTAATTTACCTGAAATAAGTAAAAATGATTTGGCGTATGAAGCATGAAAAATTCCCAATTTTAACAGTGTATGTTTGCATTTTTTCCATTGAGATAATAACTCTTAACTGAAGTTTGCCATTGCTTCTTGAAACTAAGACAGTGCAAACTTGTCTTACTTAAAACCTCTGCAACAATTGTCATTGCTGTTTGAAACTATGATGTCCAAACTTCTGTCCTCGTAAACCACTGTAGATTGTTGCAGTGATAAGATATTACCATTCCAATTTCCAAAACAACTCTCTGCATTCTGTATGTTTCTTTGTGATTCTGAAATGTGCATTTGTTTGATTCTTTCTTCATTGAATCAGCAGAAACAAACTAAACAAAAGTAGTTGAGATTGGATTGTTTGTCTTCTTTTCATTTCTGGAATTCATGATTCTGTTTTGAACACTTAGAACAAGATGGGGACAAATATAGCATCCTTATGAAACACCGAAATTAGAAATATAAAAAGGTTTGAAATGAACTCCATACAAAACTCTAATTTCTAAACTAATAAATCTGAAATCAACTAAGCATTCAAGAACAAATAACAATCCAAGTGCAACTACAAACTAGTGGGGTTCTAAACTAAAACTGAAATCAGCTAAGCAATCATTGGAAGGTCTTATGATCCTTCAGGGACCTTTCAGGGCTGTTGGAGTCCCTGAGCAGCTACAAACTACTGGGGTTAGCCTAATGTCCACCTGAAGGTCTTATTACTATTCGGGGACCGTTCAGGTCTGCTGGAGTTAAGACTAGAGGCTCGGATATGATTAATTGTAACAGCATAGGATTGTCGAGGAAAAAAAGGGCAATAAATAGAATTCTAACAATGTCCACTGGCTAACTTAAAACACACTAAATTACTATCAACTTGACTGTAGGAGGCAGTTTTGGCTCAAGCTGATGAGCACTTAATAAAGAAGTTTTCTTAAGTTTGCCCATTTGATCAAATGGCCACCACTTCAACAATCTGTCGCTAAAACACAAAATGATCTTCTTAAGTGAAACAGCACTCTGAATCAAATATTCAGCAAGTTGAACATCAGTCTGCTTGATCCCAACCCAACCAAAGCAACAAATTCAATCGCATTGAGACATTCATATTTATATCCTCTTGCTTCTTCCTCCCACTCTTTCAACCATCTCAAATCTTGTGCATGGAAATTTTCATCAGGATGCATCCAATAATCCAATGTCAATCTACGCAGACAAGGAGATGCACGTATGATAGAAATCAAGAAGACAATACTTCGTCCTGCAAATGCTACAAACTTCAATTCCCACTGCAAATGCTACTGAAGGTTTTATATCCTTCAGTAGATCCAATTCCAGTCTTTCCACCTTAGAGAAACACAAAATGTTATGAAAATCCTCAGCACACTCCTTCCAGCATTCGACCTGAAGGGAAAGGAAAGTAAATTTGGAACATTATTTATGTATATGTTAACATTTGGCCCTCTATAAGTGAAAGACAAAAGATTTGTGGCTGAAAAGATGTCAATATTCTCCAAATGCAAACAATATCCAATCTCCAAATGCTTCAATTTGAGTGACTCAAAACCAACAACTCTAAAATGTTTTATGGAACATGCATTTACCAGTAACAGTTTCTCAAGCAGTTGACAGTTCTTCAACAAAAAGTATGCAAGATCCTTTTCAGTTATCGAAACACAATTCAAACACAGTTCAGTCAGCCTGTCGAAAATTTGAAAAGTACAAGGAAAATTGAGCAACCAAGATGGGAATCTATATGATGAAGTAATCCAAAAAGTACTCCATATGTCTCCATGGCTAAAAGAAAGGTCCAATTCAAACCTTTGAACCCTTTTGAAAACGGCAAAAGCTACCCATTTAGTTATCTCATTGTAACAATATTCATCCAAATCGAAAGAAATTCTTAATTCTTCCAAAGTTATTAAATCATTATAACGTGAATCTAAAACGAGAAAGGACATTTGTTCTGGCTGCATCTTTCATCGGCAAACGTGACAAAATCATCCCCAAAATTTCATCCTGCAACATGCTAATATTCTTGTCCTCGGTGATATTTACCTTGATTAATTATTCCACGATGCTGTACCTCGAGGTTACGCAATTCATGACAATCCATCACGATTCTAGCTAGCTTTTACTACAAACAAGTTACAATTCTCGTACTTGATGGCGACAGCAGACAGGAGATCGATGACTATAACGAATGATGTTCTTTTCTACCTTTTGGGTCTTGTCACTTACGTGGGGGGTTTAAGCAATCCTTAAAACCCTCAAAATAACAAAGGTTGTTATTGTATGGGTGGATGAGCATAAGTTTGATGTCATGCGCTAATTCACTAATTTTTTTATACGTTAATATTTTATACACAATAATACACAAATTTTTTTAATACTTTATACGTTAATTTTTTATACTTTATAGACTAATTTTTTTATGCTTTATACCAGTGTCGAATTCAGAAATTATAGTTTAGGGCGGCAAAATTACATAGTAGCAGTAATATTTTAATTTTAGGGGTGGAAAATTCTAATTTTCTTAAGGATTCAATTGAATTTTTTTAAAAGGGACCTAGCTTAATTTTTCAAATCTTGGGGTGCCCCACACCCCATATATTCGCCTTGCTTTATACGCTTAAGTGAAATTCATACGAAATCTCATTTATGAGACGTCTCACGTGAGAATGACAATTTCATTAAAATCAAGTACTAAAAACAAGTCATAACCCAGATTTGAGTAAAGCATGCTAGGATTTTAATTCTATTTTAATAAAATAACGTGATTGAGAATTGAATAAAATAAAACATGCTAATTTTAAACAAAGTATATCATCTCCGCGAGATATCTCATATTGTCTTTTGACGTAAAGTTTCTTATTCGATAAAGTAAATATTGTCTTTTGTGGTAAAGTTTCCGAATCGATAAACTATAGGTTAATTAATTAACAAAAATTAGGGAAAAATAAACACCATAAATATCTTAAAGGTGAATGACCGTTTTGTTCTACTAACGAAACAACTCTTCTTTTAAGTTATTATCGCATAATTACACCACACAATCATCAACTATATTTTTAATCAAAATAAACCCTTCTATAATTATAATTGCATAATTATTCACACAATCATCCACAATTTTTTTAATCAAAATAAACCCTTCTTTAATTATTATTGCATAATTATTCACACAATCATCCACAATTTTCGGAATCAAGATTATTACTCTATAATCATTCACAATTTTCTAAAAAAATCAAACACGTGTTCAAAATCATCATTCTATATATCTTGCCATTTCTTGAATTCAAAGAAATTTAAAAGAACTCTAACGCTTATTTTTATTTTAAAGAAATAAAAAATAAAGGAGAATGTAAAAAAAAAAAGAGAGAATGAAATAAAGAAAATAAAAATGAACGTAGAAGGAAAAAATGGGAGATCTACAAACTAAAGATATCTAAGAGAAAGTCAAAAGTCAAAAGTCAAAAGTCAATAATTGATATAGATTAAAAGATAAAAAGAAAAAAAAACATAAAATCATAATCTAAATAGATTTGTGAGAAAACCCACCCAAAAAAAAAAAAATTGATAACACGAACAATAGATAATCAAAACCCAAATGGTAGAAATACTAAAAATAGGAAATTTACATCAAAATTTATTATCCGCAATAAAGATCCAAATTTTGAATCAAATAAATAATGCCAAATCATTCCAAAAAAATAAAAAATTAAAAATACTAACTTTTATTTTTCTTTTTTTTTTAAATTTATAATCACTACTACAAAAATCACCTGTTACACCGGTTAAAAAAGGCTATTTTACACCGGTTATTTGAAAATTGTATCGGTGTATATACAGGCGCGGTAAAACAGGCGTTATTTTTACACCGGTTAAAAAGACCGGTTTAAAAAAACTATTTTTACACCGGTTATTTATCAACCGGTGTAAATTATTTATTTTTACACCGGTTTTCCTAACCGATGTAAATAAATTACTTTTACACCGGTTTTATTAACCGCTGTAATATTGTCTTGATTTGTTAGACTCGTGGGAATTTCTTAACCGGTGTAAAAAAATATTTTACACCGGTTATTCTTAACCGGTGTGAAAAAAATCATTAGATATTTTACACCGGTTATAAAAAACCGGTGTAATATATTGATTGAATTTTTTCTTACACCGGTTATAGAAACCAGTGTAATATATATGGACATCTTTTTTACACCGGTTAATTATCAACCGGTGTTAAAAAAAGGATTTAATTTTTTTGTATTGATTGATTGTTTTATTAGCCCACAGTTTACAAACATCAATCCACAATTACATTACATTCACAATGCAATACAAAATTGCCATTACAAGTAACAAGAACCATTCACTTATATTTCCAAACGAATCTGTCTACATTTCATAAGTATTGCATATACATATATTTACATCTACATATCTATAAAATGTCCGATGAATAAGTATGAATCAACTTTATATGTCAGTTATTACCCGACAACGCTTCGATCTCATTCATCAGTACATACTAGGCCCATGCTTGTCGAACACTTTCCAAATCTGATTTTGTTAATGCCTTCTCATCTTTTTTGAAGAACTGAGACATTCAAAATAAAGTCAACAGTTTCTTAATAACTGATATGCAAAACAACATCCGGATTTGAGTATCAAAATATTATGAAAATGAAATTACACAACAAAACCCAATAACCTTCTTGATATCCTTATGCTCTATGGCTCCTTGGAGTATGATCTCTCGCATGTACCACATCACATAATAAGCACATTCCCAATTTGAGCCTTGCTTCTTATGCTACAATTAAATAACCCTCTGTCATATAAAAAAAAATCCTGTACATTTATTAGAACCTTTTTCCGAACAATTGGAGCACGATTACCTTTATCTCTATCCATTTAATTGGTTTATGCGTCGACACACGATACCCTTCAATTTCTTTCTGATACACTGTACCTACACTGTACAAGACAACATGTAAAATCTTATAAATAAGATTTACCTACTAAACATGGGTTAATTTCAAACTAAAATTTCCGAAAAAGTATTAATAAATATAAATACGTGTTCATCAAATTCGTAGCATCATCTCGTGGGCCTGAATGCACTGGATCAAACCAGTACACAGTCATGTCCTGTGGTCTTATCGCCATTAGCATCCAGTGTGCACTGAAAAATTATATGGAGATAAAATATTCCAACATATCAATGAATAAACCTATTGAAAATGCGGTTAAAAAAGCAAATCTATTGAAATTTATTTACTTTAGAAAATACGGCGCTAGGTATATGCTCTTGCATCCAGTCTTCAGGTGCAACACGATGTACTCGACTCTATCTGACATGACATTCCCGTACAGTTGTATATGATGTGGTGATAGGAACCCTATCCCACTTTGACCCCGTTCTATACATAATGCATACATTGTCCTACGACATAAAATTGACAAATATAAGGACACGCGTGATTAGTTAAACTATATTGTCCACAATAACGAATAAAAAAAAATAAAGTTGAAACTTTAATAACATATACGAACTTACTTTATGAACACGTGCATGCAATCACCCGTCACCTGTTCACACAAGAAGAAATCATTGAGGCTCTCATTAGTAAGCAATATTGGAAACTCAGTACCCGCTATTACTTCCGGCATATTGATTGTGTAGAGAGCGTCACTCGTATGTGTGGTCACCATCTTGCACAATAACCGTAGTGATCCCTCGAGTTGTGATAATAATGGCTCATCCGTTTCTCGCTGTTGGGGCACCACTTTTGTTTTCTTATGTTGGGGAGAGTTCGTTACCTCGTTCGAACCTTTCGGGTCCGGTACCTTCACAACATTAAATAAGTAATTAGAGATGTTCATTAATAAAGATATACAAAGAAACTCATTGAATAACCGGTAATTACACCTCCAACTCCGCATCGGTGCAAATCGCAACCAATTCTCTCGGCCACTCTAAAAACAATCCAGATCCTTCCCTAACTGTTGTGGCCTCCTCGTCCGGAAACGGCAACGGCGCATCATATTCGATAGAGGTAGTGATATTTACCTTCACTCTGTTCTGCATTACCTCTTTCCCGTGATACATAGATAATTTATACAGCGTCCCTTTAGCCACAAGCCGCCTCCCTTCGGTGTTATCAATCACAAAAAGGCTACATTGTGATCCCTCCTGTGAATAATAAACAATTATAGTATATATTTATAATTGTCTAACTTGAAATAATTTGAAAAGGAAATAATTCATATTTGGTACCTCGAACTCTCCCAATGAATCTGGGGGTCCATCACCGGAGCATACCGGTTTCTGCTTTGTCCCCACCTTAATGCTTATATTCTCCTGTTGTTTCATTGATACTTCGGTGCTAGGAAATTGTAAGACATCTGGTGTAGGAAAAACAGGAACTGGTCTGCCCAAATCGCTGAATAGTTTTTGCATTTGCTCATACCAGAACTTCATCTCCGCTCTGCATTTAGCGTGAATGTCTACATTACTAGTTCCACTGGAAGATGAGGCCCCGAATACTTCAGACTTCCTCATCCGACCCCCAACACCTCGTAATCGACCAGGGTGATCTTTCTTTCCAGTAGCCAGCACAAGAATGTCTGTGCTTCCCTCGCCAACGGTCTCTCCTTGACTTGAGCGATTTGTCAACTCATCCTGATAAATATTTTAATGTACTTATCGGAGTATAATTCACATTACAAATTAATATTATTATACACTTTATTTAATTCAATAAATTATACTTACAATTATGGCACTAACGTCTCTGGCCGCTTCGCTAGAAAATTCACCGTTCTTGTTCTTGTGCCCTTCCTTGAATAGAATATGACGAGGAATCGGTGACGGCGGAGAGGTTGTTGCACGGGCCTCCTCTTCCGTCTTACCGGACTGGATCTGACTTTGTATTTTTGCCTCAAGTTTTTCACGCATAAGCTTCTTTTTCAACTTCTTATATCCACCACGAGACATTGTGTGGTGGAGTTTGTTTTTTGTCGAACTCTCTTGGCTTGCAAGCCGCTTCGGCTATTTCTCCGAACAGCAGGAAACACATATCATTCAAATTCTAACGTCACATTAAATGAATAAACATTGGATACAATAAAATAGTACCTGCCATTCTTCGCTCAATCGAACTTTTCGGAACATATCCTATGTATCCCTAGTAAGATAAGGATATTTAGCACATGGGTCTACATGCGTTAGGCTTCCAAATATAAACCTGCTCAAGCTTGTCTTCCACCCCCGCCAACGTTCCCCAGCGTGGACTAACCACTTCTTCTTCAGCTTCGGTGTGGACTCAAAGTCAAAGGTACTCTAAAGAAACCACAAAATAACGTTACTGACGGAAACCATAATATATATATAGAAATAAAATATGTGAAAACACATTAAGAAGGACAAATAATATGTTGCACATACCATTACTTCAGCCCAAATCATTTCCTTGATATTGGCATCGACCGCACGCCACGACTTAAATTGCACAACATTAACTCTACTGCGCGTCATCAAGGCAATAAAATTAACCCATTCATTATGTGATTTGTCAGTCGTCGGCTCACCGTCATCATCGAAAGAAATAGCCTTCTTTTCTCCTCGTGCCCTCCTTTCCAATAGATCGCGACATTTGGTTCCTTTTCTTCCATATTGTGCAAATGTTTGATCAGCCCCATTCCCGGTGTTTGATTTTGGGTTATTATCCATGAGAAAGCTTTTGTAGTATACAAAAGTTAATGTCAGGAAAGGATATTTATCATGTAAACTATCACCAGAAACAGTAATGAAATTCCTTGCAGTGATTTGCGTGATTTTGATCATAGTTGTGAAATATTCATTACTAGACATACTAATTCAAGCACTGCAGCAAAATTATTGTTGATGAGAGCATAAATTGTAATATCCAGATTCCAAAATCAATATAACATTCCTTGTGCATAACGAGGGGTAACCAGGAGTCTCATAAGAACGCATATTGCAGTATACTTCACTATTATCATCCAAATTCCATATATGTATTAACAATCGAAATTGAAAAACCCGTTTGCATGCAAGCCGTATACTACACTATTACCATATCCAATTTGTCAAAGAACCCACCAACATTAACACAGCAAGATGAACCGATAAGTTTTTTTACTATTAAATTTGTAATTATTTCTTTCGGCATGCTAATATTACATCAACTCCCCCAATCAAAGTCAAAGATACTCCCTTTCCAAACTGTCATGAAGGAAAAACAAATGAAAAGCAACATACATTATGATCATTTCATTCTGCTGCATGATGAATGCACAATACCTGGAAGAGTGTCAAATAATCGGAAATGGAGAGTAATAAAAATTGAACGAAAGTCGGAGGCGGTGTCGACGGATGTGACGGATACGTCGACGTTGGAGATTGCAAGAAATATCGCCGACGGAGGTGTATACGATTTTTTTTTTCATAATGATGGAGGTGAAATTAGAGGTGAAAATGGCGGTGTATTTTGGAGCCTAAAAAGACGAGGGCGCGTCGACTGAAATAGACAGACTTTGGAGAAGGAGCCAGAGCTGATTAAAAAAATACTTACTACACCGGTTAAACGAAAAAACCGATGTAGAACGTCTGTTTTAACACCGGTTATTACATAAACGGTGTAACAAATGATTTTTAAAACTTGTGTTTTAATTTTTCAAATTGCTATTACAGTGTGGGTACAACAATCCACAATAAATAAATAACATAACATGTTTTTATTGTATTTTATTTCCATTTAAAAATTCGTACCAATATGCTTACGTGTAAACCATAATAAATACTTGTTTAAAAAATTAAACTTGTTAATTTATGTGGTAACTGTGATGTTTTAGACATAATTTGATATTTTCTTTAAAACTTGTAAAATGCAAATATAATGCAACTTGTAAACTATATATAAGTTACAGTTATAATGAACTATAATTACTGGAACTTGTAAACTTGTAATTTAAAAACTCTGTGCCCTGTGTATAAAAATTCATAATTAAACATTACTATAACCGTAGTTATAAGATTAATGCATAGTTACGCAATATGAATGTAACTAAGTTAATAATCCAAAAATAATTGTCATGTACCAAAACAAATTGTTAATTACCAAGAAATCTGTAAATGAAACGTTTTTGTTAAACCGGTTACTAAATAACCAGTGTATTATTAACAGTGTTTACACCGGTTACTAAATAACCGGTGTACGTAGACAGTTTTTGCACCGGTTATTTAGTAACCGGTGTAAAAAACAAGTGTATCAACTATTTTAATATTGTCATTTCAATTCCACGTTTTGAAATTGTTTTCAACTATTTTAATGTACTAACAAAAATTGCATATAATTGTTGTTCCAATTCAACTTGGAATACAATATCATAATAATCATACAAAATCTTAAACGCATAATTAAATATATGTAATTTGAACTTGTAAACTTGTAATTTCAACTATGTGTGTCCTATGTATGCTATATTCATAGTTACACACTACTAAAATCGTAGTAATAATCCAGAAAAGCATATTTACATAATATTAATGTAAATGAGTTAATCATACAAAAATAATTCTAATTTATCAAAACAAATTTTAAATTACCAAAAATTTATTAAACCGGTTACGACATAACTGGTGTAATAACGACAGTAATTAATATGCTAAAGTGTGAACTGTAAAGCATAACAACACTAATGAAATCATAGTTAAACAGTAATAAAATCAAAGTTACACCCTACACAATAATTTCCTTGAATAATATGAAAGTTATTCAGTACAATTCAAATCTAATTACAAAATACATGAATAATAACTTAAACACTACATCTCACACCAAGGTCTTTCTTTTATTTGACAGAGGATCATCAACCCATATGCCTTCCACGTGATCAGTTCGGAGAATGAATGCATCCATATTCCGGTCCTCTTCAATTGTGCTCAGTGCGGGGAAACCTGATGAGAATGGGGGGACATCGGGATTATTATCATTATCAATTTCATCACCGACCTGATTTTTCTTCCCGTGTAGGACAATGGACCATTTTTTGTCAATAGGATCTGAGACATAAAATACTTGTTTTGCCTGGGAAGCAAGTACGAAAGGTTCCCCTTTGAAACCTTCCCTTTTCAAATCCACAAGTGTAAATCCCGATTCATCAGTTCGAACGCCGTTCTTGTTGTCCACCCATTTGCATTTGAAAATTGGGACTTTAAATTTCACATAGTCCAACTCCCATATCTCCTGAATCGTCCCATAATAAGACATATTGGCGTACACTGGATTTCTATCTCTCGAACTAGACTCGTGTAAAGCCTCAGACACTAATGTAACGCCACTATTTTGCGTTGCGCTACTGTCATCTGCAGCCTTTGTAGAAAATGAAAATCCATTAATGTCATAGCCCGAATACGATAGCACAACGTGACTGGGCTTATACGCTAACCAACTTAATGTGTCATGAACAGTTTGGTCACGAACAGCAGCACTTAACCAATTGACAAATGTTCGATTGTGTTCATTGAGTACATACCTTTCAGTCCAGCTACGATGACTTTCTTTTATTTCACAAATATGAGCATTCACATAAGGCTGCACCGGCTCAGAATTTCGCAATACATATAGATGCGCATTGTTCAACTCATCATTAGAAGGAGTAAACAATTTACCTGCCGATGTCCCTTTTCCTGAGATCCGTTCGTCACGGCCAGGCTTTGGTAGTCCAATAGCATTCGTATCATGCAAGTATCCAGTGCAAAACTCAATAACCTCTTCAGCTATATACCTTTCAACAATGTTTGCATCAGGACGATAGCGATTTTTCACATAACCCTTCAAGACTTTCATATATCGCTCAAATGGATACATCCAGTGCAAATATACAGGCCCACAAATCTTTATCTCCCTAAATAAATGAACCACCAAGTGCACCATAATGTCAAAAAAAGCTGGTGGAAAATACATCTCAAGTTGGCACAAAACTACGACAATTTCATCTTGTAGCTCATCAAGCCTGTCACGATCAACTACCTTGCTACATATCGCATTAAAAAAGTAACAAAGTCTAGTTATACTGTACCTGACATGTTTAGGCAAGATAGATCGAAGTGCAATAGGTAGGAACTGCTGCATCAACACATGACAGTCATGTGATTTCAATCCAACCAATTTCAAATCTCCCAAAGAAACTAGGCGGCTTACATTTGAAGAATATCCTGATGGGACCTTTATGCTCTTGAGACTCTCACAGAAGCTCTGTTTCTCTTTCCGTGACAATGTATAACAAGCGGGGGGCAGGTATGTGCGGTGTCCTTGAATCACAGGTGCTAAATTCGCCCTAATACCCATATCAACCAAATCAAGTCTCGCTTTATAACCATCTTTTGTTTTTCCAGGTATATTCAAAATAGTACCCAACAAACTTTCACATATATTTTTTTCAATATGCATCACATCGAGACAGTGTCTAACATCAAGTGTCTCCCAATATGGAAGATCAAAAAATATAGATTTTTTCTTCCAACAACTTTTATTATGATTCTTGCGAGACTTTGTATGTTTTCCAAATTTCACATTGATATCCTTCACACGACCATGAACCTCCTTCCCACTCAAGGCAATTGGAGCACGTCTGAACTCCTGTTTCCCATTGAAAGCTCTTTTCAATCGACGATATGCATGGGCCTGAGGAAGAAATCTACGATGTCCAAGATAGACTGTCTTGCGCCCATGTACAAGCTGAAATGATTCTGTATTCTCATCACATATAGGACATGCTTGGTGTCCTTTAACACAAAATCCAGATAAGTTCCCATATGCAGGAAAGTCATTTATAGTACAGAATATCATGGCACGCAATGTGAATGACTCCTGACGATGTGCATCAAACATCAACGCCCCTTCATCCCACAACTTCTTCAAGTCTTCAATTAGGGGGGCTAAGTAAACATCTATGTCATTTCCAGGTTGGCGTGGACCTGAAATCAGTAATGACATCAATATGTATTTGCGCTTCATACACAAGTAAGGAGGTAGATTGTAAATAACCAACATTACTGGCCAAGAGCTATGTGTACTGCTTAGACTACCGTAAGGATTCATCCCATCAGTACACAATCCTAATCTCAGATTTCTTGCATCTCTACCAAATGAGGGGTAAACCGAATCAATCTTTTTCCACTGATCAGAATCAGCAGGATGCATTATCATCTTGTCGTCTGTGGAAATATTGCAATGTGCGTACCAAGTCAAATTTTTAGCATCTCCAGAATTGACAAACAATCGTCTGAGTCTCGGTATTATAGGGAGATACCATAACACTTTCACCGGCGATGATTTCTTCTTCGCATTTATATTGTCTTCAAAACCATCACGAATTTGCTTCTTTTTGAAACGAGAAACATGACATGTAGGACAGTACAATGAATCTTGGTATTCATACCTATATAGTATGCAATCGTTGGGGCAGGCATCTATTTTTTTATACTTCATACCCATAGGACACAATATTTTTTTAGCCTCATAAATGCGATTCAGAAGTTCATTACCTTCTGGCAGTACATCCTTCAGTAAAGTCAACAGTGCTGTAAAACTAGAATCAGTCCACCCATGTGCAGCTTTCAAATTGTACAGCTTTAAAGTAACGGATAACCGGGTGTAATTAATACACCCAGGATATAGAGGCTTTTCCCTATCATTCAATAACGAAGCAAGAATATCTGGCGCATCCGCAAAACTACCGACCATGTCCTCAACCATATCATCCAATCGATCATGTTTCATCGGGACATCATCTTCTACCGCATTTTCTTCTTGTTTCGATGCATATTCAGTCTCGCCGTGCCAGATCCATATTTTATAAGTCGGATCAAAACCCCTCCGATACAAATGGTCTCTTATAATGTCAGGGTCGTCGAACAAAGCAAAATTCTTGCAATCCTTACATGGACAGTAGATGTACTTGGAATTCTTATAAGCAGATTTAATAAATTTCTCAACCTCTTCTTCATACGCAGATGTTGTCCGATCACCAAATATAATATCATTACGATCCATGAATATCGTACCCTTTGAATCATTTCAAAGATAATTATAATAAGTTAACCAACAAAATAAGTGCATTAATCGATGCTAACGTAATTTTACATCATATGACTGAAGCAACAAAATAAGAAGAAAAACTAATAAATATTGGTTATGCAACTGTGTGAATGATGTAGAAAAGTATACACCTGAACGCCTAAATAAAACAACAAAACAAACATTTAACTAAATTTTTTACCAACACGAAGCAAATATATATTGAAATCTACAATTGTACAAAGGCTTTTTATAAATGAAATGCAGAGCTAGAAATATATGTCAAAAATCCAGCGAATGAGAATTAAAACTATATAAAACTGATCAGTTTATATGTAACTACCTAACCTCAGATGGTTGCATTAAAAGAAGAAGAGTGATATTATAGCTTCTGATCTGTTATTTTACCGGTTTTCGGGCGCAGCTGTTGGGAAAAAGTCGTAGTTCTTACGATGGAGATAATGCTGATGAAGCTGTTGGGAGTAATTATATTTGTTATTTACACCGGTCATAAGAAAATCGGTGCAAATTGTTAACTTTTTACACCGGTTGTAAATAAACCGGAGTAAATAGACAAATAATTACACCGGTTCTAGAAAAACCGGTGTAAATAGTGAACTATTTTACACCGGTTTTCATACAACCGGTGTAATAAGTATAAAACCTTCTTCAATATTACAATAATGCCACCGCATTTTTCTATTACACCGGATTATGTGTAATCGCTCTAAAATATTGTTTTTTCGATGTCGGAAATAAATGATTTACAACAAAGCATTATCATAATAATATTACAACATATAAATTAATAAACAACATTAGTTTCTAATTTTAATTAAACTAGACATTGCGATAAGAGATGAGAAGATCACATAGTCTAAATTTTTTTACAGGCAAATAGAACAAAGTTTCATCATCTGCCCATCAAAAGCCAGCAACGAACACTTCTACATGATTACACCAATTTCTGATTAGAAAAATTTTGGAAACATAATCTTCAGCATAGTTATAATTTCTTTTTGGATCTCTGGGTCGGCGTGTAGCTCTCCTGCATCAAAGTGTATTTTATTCGAATCAAGTTCATCATCAATATGGAGATTGATGTTTTTCGGTTGGTCATTCGCTTCTATTGATTCTGAAACGAACGAATCAAGTCCATCATGAATATGGAGATTGATGTTTTCCGGTTGGTCAGTTGCTTCTATTGATTCTGAAACAAACGAATCAAGTCCATCGTCAATATGGAGATTGATGTATTCTGGTTGGTCGTTTGCTTCTATTGATTCAGAGACAAACGAATCAAGTTCCTGTGAAGTTTGAGTGTCGTCCATCGCAATTGCTGTTGAAGTTGTTTTCATGGTGGAGCAGAATATAAAAAGAAGAAAAACTAAATAATTACCACACAGATGGTAGTTAACTTATATGCTAAAAAACGTAATTAATTACGATCCCTTTAATTAACGAAAAACATAATTGCTTACCTAATATTACATCATATAAATTAATTAACAAAATCAGTTTCTGATTTTAATTAAAACAGATCTATATATATATATGTCAATGATATGGCGAATGAGAAGAGAAATAATATAAAAGTTATCAGTCACTAACCTCAAATGATTGAGTTGAATGAACGAAAGTTAAATTGTAGCTTCTAATGATGGATTCAAAAAGATTTCGTGCGCACCTTTTCGAAATAATCCGTTGTTCTTACGGTAGAGATGATCCAATTTCAGTACCTGTACAGGATAGAACTCAACAGAAAACAAGTAGCTCACAGACTTAAGTTGGAGCAGAAGGAAAAATATGTGGTTATACGACGTTGTTAAAGTGGTGTATAAAAACTACCACTTTTGACACTGGTTATAAGAAACCGGTGTAAAAGAAATAATTTCTACACCGGTTATAAGAAAACCAGTGTGAAAAGTGCATTTGTAACACCGGTTGTTTGATAACCGGTGTAAAAGCTTCTGCATATCAATAAAGAAAACTAGGGAAAGCAAATTACTAAGCATATCAAATTACTTAAATAAAATGTCATTACAAATAAAATAATTAAAATTGTCCATAAAAACAGATTTTAGATGCTTATTTTTGGGATTTTTTCATTGGACTCTCTTCCAGCTTCTCTTCTTCCTCATTTATGTCAACTCTCGTGCGCTTCTTGCTTTGCGTCATCTGACCTTCTAGACGATGTATCTCCCATTTTAATGCATGCTTTGCGTCAATATAATGTCCCAGTTCAATAGATTGCTTGCGAAATTCCTCCTTTTCGATCTGCAAAGTTATAACTCCCAGTTGATTTTATTGAAGTAAAACTGTCGTAGTTTGCTTACTTTAAAAGCATATGGAAACAGTACCTTATGTCTTTCTTCCAACTGCATAACCCTTTCAACTGCCATCTTCAGTTCCGATGTTGCTCTTGCATTCTGAAATAACAAAAAATTGCTGGACCATGCCAAATAAACAGCATTCACCAAAAGTTGACAACTAAAATATTCCATTATAATTGAGATTGACATAGCAACCTCAATTTGTACCTTTTGCTGTCAAGTTCAAGCAATTGCATCGCCTTTTCATCGACAGGCTGTTGTTTACTCCCAACTCAGCCTCACGAGCTATAAGCTCGTTTTGCTATTCTTGTAGCATCTTTGCGAGTCCCTCCATCTTCAGTACACGTCTGATAAACATATGCCAAAAAGTCATGACTATTTATAGGAATGAAGGGATTCATGACTTTATGGGAATCAAGGGTCGTTGACTCTATCTCGGGAGAATGAATTTGCCAACTAGGATACTGTGAAACCCTCAGTTTTAGTTCAGCCTCTCCAGCTGTCTTCTGCCCCTCCAGTTTCCCTCAGCCCCCTTCAATTTTATTATGCCCCTTCAGTTTTTCTTCTGCCGACGTATCCGCTACCACCTAAGCAAAACCATTCAGTTTTAATTTTAAACTTTTAATGTACATTACATTTGAAATATTCGTATTTACTGAAGGCCTATAGTGCTCGAAGTTCAAATCAAAAGAGATTTTTTTGGTCGATTATAAAGATAAAGAAGAAGAACTTAAGAAATCATAGTGTTGAATCAAATAATAGTAAATCTTCTTACACCCGGTTATGCTTATAACCGGTGTAAACAAACTTTCAAAATATTTCTACATCGGTTATTTTTAAAACCGGTGCAACAAAACTTTTCAAAAAACTTTTACACCGGTGTATTCGTGATAACCGGTGTTATAAAAAAACTATTCAAAAAAAAATTTACACCGGTTATTCTTAAAACCGGTGTGTTAAAAAAAATTCAATAACTTTCTACACCGGTTATTCTTATAACCGGTGTAAATAGTCTAAATTCTTGTTTAATATTACGATAATGCCACCGCTTTTTTTTTATTTACACCGGTTTCTGTTTGACCGCTTTAAAAATGGCGATTTAACAAGGCTATTTTGTAGTAGTGAATATTTAGAGAGAGAGCACGCCTTATATGGTAATGTTTAGAAATAGAAGATATATGACAATTAAGAACAATAAGGAATAACACATTTTGAGGTCGATCGATTTCGTTTTATATGGATCAAACTCTATGTGGTGTTAGGATTTGGAGTAAAAAATTCATGATGTAAATTTAGGAGGGAGGAGAATTCTTAAAGGAGGAAGGACACGACTGTAAATCAGTAACTCTTTGACAGGGAGGGATCATTCAGATTAAATGTAACAGAAGATTAAATGTTTCTCTATCACCATCATAAAGAATTCAAGTAAACAGTTTAACTTAAAATGGTAATATGGTTTCATCCCATGATTTAGATAAATAGATTGCATAACTGTAATGCTATAATTCCTTTTCCATTATCTTTTCGATCGAGTACATTATGCATTCTTTGGAAGTATTTCCATATAGGACTACATTTTCATCCATTTCTGTATTCAATTATTCGAACCAATAAATGTTGGGTGAGTTGGCTAAAAATAATTGCTTAAGTATCTCCCAACTCTCATATCTAGAGTTTGAAATTTAGGGTATGCATGTGAGGTAAGTATGTATAGGTAAAAAAAAGAGGAAGTCTCTTTGAAACCATCTCATATATGCGACCAACACGCGCATGTTTTATTTATTTGCGTATGAAGTTTCAATACTTTACGCTATTCACGTATAAAGTATCAATGCTATTAGAATTCTAACATTGATAATTTATACATGAATACACAAACTCTTTTAATGTTATACATGAATCAAAATGATGTTAGAACTCTATTATTGATAATTTATATGCGAATAAGTGAAGTATTTACACGTTATACGTGAGTCAAAATGCTATTAAAACTCAAACATTGATAATTGTTATACGTGAATCAGAATGCTATTATAATTCTAACATTGATAATTTATACACGAATACGCGAACTATTTTCACGTTATACGTGAATCAAAATGGTGTTAGAAATTTAATATTGATAATTTACACACAAACAATATTGCCACGTTATACGTGAATTATAATGCTTTTAGAACTCTAACATTGATAATTTATATGCGAACAATATTTACACGTTATACGTGAATTAGAATACTATTAGAACTCTAACATTGATAATTCATACGTGAATTCACAAACTATTTACACGTTATACATGAATCAGAATGCTATTAGAACTCTAACATTGATAATTTATACCCGATACGCGAACTACTTAATACATTATAGTGAATTAAAATGCTATTATAATTCAAATATTAATAATTTATACGTGAATTATTTAGTGAAATTTGTTACGTTAAAAATTGTTACACTGATGTGAAAATTTATATGCGAATAGTAATACATGCTAAAGTAAAGAGTGAAATGTATTATATCAAAAAATTGTTACACTAATATGAAAATTTATATGCGAATTGTAATACATGCACGCGTGGATACGCATCATTAATCTCGTCGCATATATAAAACCGTCATATAGGCGTTTTTGTTTGAAAAAAAATATTGCTCTCGCTAATCTTTTAAGAAAGTCGAATATAGTTTTACAAATTTTGATTAAAAAAAAAGTATTAGTAGTCTTTGGATATGAAACAATGTACATTTCCTCATACGGGGGCAGAGAGACACAAATATTTTAAGAACTACTAGAAATCCATGTACTGTAAAATATGAATTTGCCTCACTGTAAAATATTTTGATTGAGGCAGCGCTGGTGGGCATCAAAAGCTGTCACCAAAGAGGTTTCCTGTTTAATCTAAGCGTTGAATCAAGCTCAAAAAATCTGATTTCATGGCTACAGAAAAAGAAAAAGCTTCCCTGGAGAATAAAGGAACCATTTCAAAGGTTAATAGAGTTACAACCTCAACCTCGATGGGAACTAATGCCTAAACAAACAAACTCAGCTGCGATACTGCTAGCCAAATGTGCTGAGATACATCCCCACATGGAAATCTACTCAGAAAGCCTACTGCATCAAAAAATTCAGCAAGCTGTAAGAGGAGAAAGACTTGGTCTTCCATACATCATTACATCCAAGGTAAACTAAAAGCTCTTTTTGTAACGGGCATAGGCTGCAGATGTTAGGCCTTTGTTTCCAAATGTAAGGGTCATAGGCTGCTGTTGTTGGGCCTATTAACCACCAATAATGTTGATGTCCATTTTCACATCCTCTCATCCTGCAATCAGTTATATGCATATCTAGCTATATCATATACACTCTGTCGTGTATGTTGTTTACTTTGGCCAATAAGGCAATATTTTTATAAGAATTATCAACTTCGATTAGAAAAAGTGGAAACTAGCAGTTGATTATTATATAAAGGTTATTAGTCTTAGACAGCCTTTGTATTATTCTCAACAGTTTGCAACCACTTACCATGTAATAGAGGAAGTACTCCAAATTTCAGTTCTCAAACTTTAGATAGATCCTAAATTGTAAGGGAGGAGTCCTCCCTCTTTTATAGCTTTCACATGTACTAATGGTGTGGATATCTCCGCCATTGCTTTTGTAATCTGATTTTCAATCAATAAACTGGGAGTGGCGCCCCCCCGAGTTTGGGATGATTAGCTAAAAAAAAAAAAATCACGCTACAATTTGCGCATTGATTAATCTATTGTTTTGTTTTTTCCTGCGGATTGGATCAACCTAGTCATGACCCCGGTTCCGGTTTTAACCGTAACCAGCCCGACGGGCTAGGCTCGAAACCGGAACTAGCCTGTGCCAGGATTAACTAGCTAGAATCGGCGGTTAACCGCTGGTTCATAAAAAAAAAATTAAAAAAAAATGTGATGGCCAACGGCCATCATTTATTTTGTGACTGTTGGCAATCCAACGGCCATAAATTAGGCCGTTGGAAAGCCAATGGTTGTGGGCTTGTGTGTGCCTTTGTGGCTTTGTGTTTATGCTATATTTTTTTTTATTTTTCTTTTATAGATATCTAAAATTTCTAAATTCATTTTCAAACCATTCTCTTCTCTCAATCTCAATTCTCTCAATTCTCCCAATTCTCTCAATACTCAATTATCATTTATATTATCTACTTTTTGTTGTTATCATTAAATTATTTTTACTCATTAATTCATTATATTCAAAATTCAATTCTTTACTTTAAATTATTTTATTTTATTCAATTCTTTAGCTATTATTTTTGAAAATTATTTATTTTATTAAATATTGATTCCTCATTAATAGTTTTTATTATTTGAATTATTTGAATTTATTTAAATACTTTTATTATAGACTTATAAAGTTATAATTTTATTTATCTAATTATTTATATTTATTCAATTACTTAATTTTAATTTACTATAAAATGGATAGTTTTAATAGAGATATTGTTGGTAGCTCCCAATTTGGTGCAAACCAAAGTGAGCAAATATTTAGTGGTGGTGGAGAAACCGAAAGCCTCAACGTTGAAGAAAGGCTAAAATCGGATATGTTCAAGAAGCATTACATAAAGATATTAGATTTCAACCAACAATCAATCAAGGCGAAATGCAATTATTATTCCGGAAATAAATTATATGCTTTCAAGAAAAGATCGGGCTATAGAACCTTGGCGCGACATTTGAAGGAAAAACATCCACACGAAATCGGCCTTTCCACCAACTAATCGCAATTATCCGGGTTTGTTCCCTCTACTACTCCTCCTTTTAAATATTCAGATGAAAAAACTAGAAAAAAATTAGCTAAAATGATAGCCATAGAACATTTATCATTTGGTTTTGGTGAAAAAGTAGGATTTACTCATTATTGTCAAAATGCATTAAATCCACAAGCTAAAAGAATGCCTAGAACAACAATAACAAGAGAATTAAAGAAAATTTACAAAGGTGAAAAACAAATTTTAATTGAAACTTTTTCAAAATTAAATGGTAGTGTTTCTATATGTTCCGATATTTGGAGTGATTTATGGCAAATGTATTCTTATATGGGAGTAACTTGTCATTGGGTTGATAGTGATTATAAAATACAAAAAAGAATTATTATTTTTCGTCAATTTGAAGCAAGACATACCGCAAATAATATATCTAATTTGTTGAATATTATTTTAAATGAATATGGTTTATCTAGAAAAGTTTTTTCAATTGGTTTTGATAATGCTTCGGCCAATACGGATTCAATTAGTCAATTAACAACTCTTTGTCAATCAATAATAGGTGGAAAATTTTTTCATATTAGGTGTGCATGCCACATATTAAATTTAGCAGTACAAGATGGTTTAAAAACACTAAATAAATATTACGCCTATTAAAGAGGCAATTAGTCTTTTATGGATCCGTCTAAATTTAATGAAATTATGGGTAAAATTTTGTATGGAAAATGGACGCAAACCAAAAAGGTTTAGTAAAGATGTTCCTAATAGGTGGAATTCAATTTATAAATTATTGAATGCATCTACACAATATAGTACTTTGTTATGTACTTTTTTTTATGCAAAATCATGTAGATGATATTTCTTCTTATCCTAATATGTGGGAAATTTGTTGTAAATTATTACAACTTTTAAAGATATTTAAAGATGCTACTGAAATTTTATCTGGTGCTTATTATCTTACTTCTCATCTATTTATTCACATTGCATGTGATGTTGTTGGTATTTTACAACAATTTAAAGATGACCCTGTTTTATCACTTCTTATATATGAGATGTTAATAAAATGGCATAACTATTACCGAAAAATTCCACCTATATATTTAATTTCTTCTGTTATTTATCCATGTCAAAAAATTAATATTTTAGAAGAATATATTATTGCATATAATAGTTGTGTAAATTCATTTTTTTCCTGACAATGAAGGTTATAAACCTCAAGATACTAAGGAGATTATAGGAGAAGTAAAATTTCTTCTTCGTGATTTATTTAATAAATTTCATTCTAAATATGGTAGTCAAGTTCCTATTAGTACCGGATCTAATATTGATGGTTCTACTAGTAGTGCATTACATCAAAATACTAGTACTCCATCAATGTTTTCTATAGCACCACATAAACTTGGTAAATCTATATATTCTTCACACAAAAAACCAAGATCCAATAATGATACGAAACTTGATAGATATTTAACAACTACTTTTGAAATTTGTGATAAAGATAAGGATTTTTACGAGTGGTCCGTGTTAGAATGGTGGAAGGGAAAGGAGAAGGATTATCCAATCCTTTCTATAAACGCAAAACATATTCTTGCAATTTCGGCATCAACCGTAGCGGTGGAGCAAGCTTTTAGTGCGAGAGGAATCATTTTAGACGAGCACCGGTCCCGATTATTACCAAGATCATTAGAAATCCAAGCATTAGTGGATGATTGGCACAAGGCATTTTTGAGAGCACAAGAAATGAACAAGACGGATAACATTGATTTAGATTACGATACCGACATTTTCGAAACGAGCAATGTTAGTACCGGATCTTCAACCGGAGTTTCCTATTTTACGGATTTCATCCATCCCAATCCCGATGATGACATTGAAGAGTTAGATGATTAAAATTTAGGTCAATTAACTTGTACTCAAATTACTTTTATGAATGAAAATTTTTATTTTAGTAAATGTTGTATCATGATTCATTATTCATATATGTAAATGGCCAACTCGAAATTCGATATTTAGGCCAAAATTTTATATTTCAATAATAAAATGAGGTATTTTTTCATTTATATCAAACTTATAAACTTGTACGTATTATATCAAACTTGTTACTTTTCACATTGTAAATTTGTAAATTTGTGAATTATATCAAACTTCTCTTATTTTTCACATTGTAAATTATACTAAACTTCTTTTTTTTTCATATTGTAAATTTGTAAATTTGTGAATTATATCAAACTTCTCTTATTTTTCACATTGTAAATTATATCAAATTTCTTTTTTTCACCTTGTAAATTTGTAAATTTGTGAATTATATCAAACTTCTCTTATTTTTCACATTGTAAATTATAACAAACTTCTTTTTTTTCACCTTGTAAATTCAATTTGTGAATTATATCAAACTTCTCTTATTTTTCACATTGTAAATTATACCAAATTTCTTTTTTTTCACCTTGTAAATTTGTGAATTATATCAAGCTTCTCTTATTTTTCACATTGTAAATTATACCAAACTTCTTTTTTTTTCACCTTGTAAATTAGTAAATTTGTAAATTATATCAAACTTCTCTTATTTTTCACATTGTAAATTATATCGAACTTCTTTTTTTTCACCTTGTAAATTTGTAAATTATATCAAACTTCTCTAATTTTTAACATTGTAAATTATATCAAACATCTTTTTTTTCATCTTGTAAATTTGTAAAGTATATCACACTTCATATTATTATTTTTTTTAAAAGTCGAACCCTGAGAAAACCGTACCAAAATCGGAATCGAAACCGAAATCGAAACCGAAATCGGGACAAAATTGGAACCGAAATGGAATCGAAACCTGGACGGAATCGGAATCGTGACCGAACCGTGAACCGACGGTTCACGAACCGTAACCGTAACTGTGACTCCAAGGGCCGGTTCAGATTCCACCCTTCGTGGAATCGTGAACCGGCGGTTCACGAATCGTAACAGGCAGTTCGTGAACCGTGGTCATGTCTAAATCAACCATCATTGGAACCTTTTTTAGCATACTACTTTTTAGCTGAACAAAAAATAAAATAAAAAATGGATAATGATATACAGAGTGAAAACGTAAAGTGATAGACATGGCAATTATAAAAAGACAAAATTATCCATTATACATTAGGGTTCACTCATCATTTGGTTAGGGTATTAGTTTGTCTTTTTATAACTGCCACGTCACTCACTTTACGCTTTCACTCTAATTTTTACTCTCCCTATCATTACTCATAAAAAATATATAGAAACTTGCTGCGAACAATTTTGCGCACGTCGATCCATATACTCCATTTTCACCCTACCCCAGGATCTATTATTATTTTATATATCTTCCACAGCCCCATGATTTCCACTATTTTATGTAACTAACTCTTGTAACTTTTATTACTCACATTAAAGGTATTGTAACTTACAACGTATAAAGGTGCACGTTAAGCTTATAAATACGGTTTGTGTGGGTGAAAATGGAGAATTGATTTCTCACTACATTTTCTTTACTTTTCTTGCATTGTTTTGTATTTGTTATCCATATTTTCTCCGCTTCTGTAGCTAGCCATATATTTTATATTTCTAATTATAATTTTATAATAGTAGTAATATAATATTATATCTTTACTTTCTAATAATGGTATAGTTATTTGTTATATGATATAATGCTATTAAATTTAGTATTACTTTTATAAAAAAAAAAACTTTCATTCAAGGAAAACTAAAATTTTCATAAACCCTCTATTTTTCACAAGCTATAACACGCGTATTTTTGTCAAAATAGCAAAGTAAAAAATTGAAAAAATAAAAAACGCGTTAATTTTGACTTTTTGTGATTTTTTTACACTCGCCTTAATTGTGAGCATGCATTCGAGTGAATATTTTCATAAAAAAGTGAAAATTTAAAATTTTCACTAGACTTCCATTTTTCACAGTTTATAACAGACGTATTTTTGTAAAAAATAGCAATGTCGAAAAATATATTAATTTGGCTTTCCCCTACTATTTTTTCACTCACCTCAATTTTGAACTGCATCCTTGTGAATGGTGTCAAAAAAGTGAAATTTAGTTTTTTTTACCAAATTTATATTTTTCTTGGGATATAACACATGTATTTTAACAAAAAAAATTAGAAATTCATAAAAGCATTGATTTTGACTTTTTGTGCCGTTTTTGCACCCATCTTGATTGTGAACATGCATTCTAGTGAATATTGGTAAAAAAAAAGTGAAATTAAAAATTTTAACCAAACCTCCATTTTTTATGGGTTATAACACACGTATTTTGGTAAAAAGTGATACAGTAAAAAATGTGTTTATTTTGACTTTTTCCCAACTGTTTTTGAAACATACCTCAATTGTGAAAATACATTCTAATGAATAGTGTAAAAAAGTGAAATTTAGATTTTTTTTACCAAATTTCCATTTTTCATAGGTTATAACACACGTATTTTAGACAAATATGGCAAAATCTAAAAATGTATTGATTTTGACTTTTTTATGTTTTTAGACTCGCCTCGATTGTGAAAAATGCATTCCAATTAATATTCTCAAAAAAATTTGAAATTTAAGGGTTTGTTTGGATATGTGTTTTATTTTGAGAATTGTAAAAAAACGAGGCCTCATATAGCATTTTACAAAAAGAATATTTTTGTTTTGACAATTGAGTGTTTGGATTGATAACTTTTATTTTTATTGGTTTTTGTTTAAAATAATTATTTTATTACATAACGTTTAAAATTTTTTTATTAAATTATTTGAGTTAACTGGCGGTAGTCAACCTTTGACCGCCAACGATCAAATCAAACAAATAAATTTTTTTAAAAAAATTAAAACATGTTGAAACGGCTAAAGTGCCGTCATTTTATGGTTAGAGAAGTTGAACATTTTTGTTTTGAGAATTGAATATAAACAAACATGTTAATTTGGAATAAGATGAGAAATAGATGAAAAAATCCTATCCAAAACGTATGATAAAATTTTCGCCAAACCTCAATTTTTCAATGGTTATAACACGTATTTTGATTAAAAAAATAGAAAAGTCAAAAAGCGCTTTGAGGTTGACTTTTTTCCTACAGTTTTTTCACCCGACTAAATTGTGAAAATGCATACTTGTGAATGATGTAAAAAAACTGAAACTAAGATTTTTTTTTACCAAATTTCCATTTTTAATGGGATATAACATACTCATTTTAGCTAAAATTGGTAAAATCTAAAAACGCATTGATTTTAACTTTTTTTGTACCTTTTTTTGCACCCACCCTAATTGTAAACATATATTTTAGTGAATATAGTAAAAAAACGCAAAAATTAAAAATTTCACAAAACATCCATTTTTCATGTCTTATAACACACGTATTTTTGTCAAAAATAGCAAAATATAAAAACGTGTTGATTTTGGATTTTTTTCCTTCTGTTTTTTATGCACATCTCAATTATGAATATGCATTTTAGTAAACAGTATCAAAAAATTAAAATTTAAAATTTTTACCAAATTTACATTTTTCACGAGTTAAACGCATTTTACTAGAAATGGAAAAATCGAAAAACGCATTGATTTTAACTTTTTGTGATAGTTTTTACACCCATCTCGGTTATAAACACGTATTCGAGTGAATATTGATAGAAAAAGTGAAATTTGAATTTATCACAAAACCTCCATTTTCATGGGCTAACACACATTTTTTTAAAAAATGGCAGTGTAAAAATATGTTGATTTTGGCATTTTCCCTACTATTTTTTCACACACCTCAATTATGAACATACATACTTGTGAATGGAGTAAAAAAAAGTGAAATATAGATTTTATTTTTACAATTTCATTTTTATGGGTAGCACATGCATTTTAGCCAAAAAGGGAAAAACTAAAAAATACGTTGATTTTGTTTTTGTACCATTTTTTGCACCCACCCCAATTGTGCACATGCATTTTAGTGAATATTGTCAAAAACGTGAAAAATTAAAATTTTCACCAAGGCTCCATTTTTCATAGGTTATAGCACACGTATTTTGGTAAAAATGGCAAAATCAAAAAACATGTTTGTTATTAATCTTTCCTTATTGTTTTTCACACACCCCAATTGTGAATAAGCATTCTAATATATGGTGTCATAAAGTGAAATTTAAAATTTCGCCAAATTTCTATTTTTCATGAGTTATAACACACGTATTTTAGCCAGAAATGGCAAAATTCAAAAATTTCTTGACTTGCAAACGGTGTCAAAAAAGTGAAATTTCTTTTACCAAATTACCAAAAAGTGAAAATAGCAAAATTAAAAAAAAATGCCTTCATTTTATGGTTAGAGAAGTTGAAAATATTTGTTTTGAAAATTGAATATAACATGTTAATTTGGAATAAGAGGAGAAATGGACTAAAAAAACCCTATCCAAAACATACCATAAAATTTTCACCAAACTTCTAGCTTTTAATGGCTATAACACGTATTTTTATAAAAAAATGGCAAAGTCAAAAAACGTGTTGACGCTGACTTTTTCCCTACAGTTTTTTTACCCTACTAAATTGTGAGAATGCATACTTTTGAATGGTGTCAAAAAAGTGAAATTAAAATTTTTTTTTACCAAATTTTCAATTTTATGGGTTATAACACATGCAGTTTAGCTAAAATTGGTAAAATCTAAAAACGCATTGATTTTGATTTTTTTGTACCTTTTTTTGCACCCACCTGTTGTGAATATGCATTCTAGTGATATTGCTAAAAAAAGGTAAAAATTAAAATTTTCACCAAACTTCCATTTTTCATGTGTTATAACACACATATTTTTGTCAAAAATGGCAAAATAAAAAAATGTGTTGATTTTGAATTTTTCCATTCTGTTTTTTACGCACACCTCAATTATGAATATGCATTCTAATAAACAATATCAAAAAATTGAAATTTAAAATTTTTACCAAATTTTCATTTTTCATGAGTTACAGCAAACGCATTTTAGCCAGAAATGGAAAAATCCAAAAATTTATTGATTTTAACTTTTTTGTGATATATTTTATACTTACCTCGGTTATAAACACACATTCGAGTGAATATTGTAAAAAAAAGTGAAATTTGAAATTTTGACAAAACCTCCATTTTTCCAAGTTATATAACACACGTATTTTTTTAAAAAATGGCAATGTCAAAAAAATATTAATTTTGGCTTTTTCCCTACTGATTTTTTACCCATCTCAATTATGAACATATATCCTTATTAAAAGTTTCAAAAAAAGTGAAATTTAATTTTTTTTTCACCAAATTTCTATTTTTCATGGGCTAACACACACATTTTAGCCAAAAAGGGCAAAACTCAAAAATATGTTGATTTTGAATTTTTTGTACCGCTTTTTGCACTCACCCCAATTTTGCACAAGCATTCTAATAAATATTATCAAAAAATATGAAAATTAAAATTTTCACCAAACTTACATTTTTCATAGGTTATAATATAATATACGTATTTTGGTCAAAAATGGCAAAATAAAAAAACGTGTTGATTTTGAATTTTTCCCTACTGTTTTTTACACACACATCAATTATGAACATGCATTCTAATGAACGGTGTCAAAAAAGTGAATTTTAAAATTTTCACCAATTTTCTATTTTTCATGAGTTATATAACACATGTATCTTCATCAGAAATGGCAAAAATTAAAAAACACGTTGATTTTGATTTTTTTGTGATTTTTTTACACACACCTCAGTTGTGAACACGCATTCAAGTGAATATTGTAAAAAAAAGTAAAATTTAAAATTTTTACCAAACCTCCATTTTTCATAACACACATATTTTGGTAAAAATTGCAATGTCAAAAAACTTGTTGATTTTAATTTTTCTCTTACTATTTTTTCACCCACCTCAATTTTGAACATGCATCTTTGTCAATAGTGTCAAAAAAAAAGTGGAAGTTTTTTTTTACTAAATTTCTATTTTTCATACGTTTTCACATGTATTTTAACCAAAAATAGCAAAATTAAAAAAAATGTTGACTTTATCTTTTTTGAGTCGTTTTTTGCACACATCCTAACTGTGAACATGCATTCTAGTGAATATTGTCAAAAACAAGTGAAATTTAAAGATTTCACCAATCCTCCATTTTTCACGGGTTATTGTAAAGTCAAAAAACATGTTGATTTTGGCTTTTTCCTACTTTTTTTTCACCCACCTCAATTGTAAACATGCATACTTGTGAATGGTTTAAAAAAAAGTGAAATTTAGATTTTTTACCAAATTTCATTTTTTATGGGTTATAGCACATGCATTTTAGCCAAAAATGGCAAAATTCAAAAACGCGTTGATTTTGACTTTTTTGTATCGTCGTTTACACCCACCCCGATTGTGAATATGCATTCTAGTAAATATTGCCAAAAAAATTGAAAATTAAAATTTTCACCAAACTTCCATTTTTTGAGTTTACACGTATTTTGGCCAAAAATGGCAAAATAAAAACTGTGTTAATTTTAAATTTTTTCCTATTGTTTGTTATACACATGTCAATTGTGAACATCCATTCTATTCAACAGTGTCAAAAAAGTGAAATTTAAAATTTTCACCACATTTCTATTTTTTATTGGTTATAACACTTATATTTTAGCCGAAAATGGAAAAATCAATAAACGCGTTAATTTTGACTTTTTTGTAATATTTTTTATACCCGTCTCGGTTGTAAACATGCATTTGAGTGAATACTGTCAGAGAAAAGCGAAATTTGAAAATTTCACTAAACCTCCATTTTTCATGGGTTATAATACACGTATTTTGGTAAAAAAAATTGCAGTGTCAAAAAACATGTTGATTTTGAATTTTTTTTCCTGCTATTTTTTCACCCATCTCAATTGTGAACATGCATCCTTGTGAACGGTGTCAAAAAAAGTGAATTTTTTTTATCAAATTTCCATTTTTCATAGGCTATAATACACGTATTTTAACAAAAAATGACAAAATCCAAAAAAGTATTGATTTTGACTTTTTTGTGCTCATTTTTGCACCCACATCGATTGTGAACATGTATTCTAGTGAATATTGTCAAAAAAGTAAAATTTAAAATTTTAACCAAATCTTCATTTTTCATGAGTTATAACACACGTATTTTTGCCACTATTTTTTAAACATGTACACCTTAATTGTGAATTTGTATTCTAATAAACAGTGTTAAAAAAAGTGAAATTTAGATTTTTCATTAAATTTCTATTTTTCATGGGTTATAACATACATATTTTAGCAAAAATTAGCAAAATTCAAAAACACGTTGATTTTGAATGTTTTATATTTTTTAGACCTGCCTCGACTGTGAACATGTATTCTAATTAATATTGTCAAGAAATTGAAATTTAATGGTGTGTTTGGATATTTATTTTATTTTGAGAATTGTGAAAATAAGATCTTGGGTTGTGTCTTACAAAAGGAATATTTTTGTTTTGAGAATTGAGTGTTTAGATTGATAAGTTTTGTTTTTATTGGTTTTTCTGTAAAAGAATTATTTTATTAAATAAAGTTTAAATAAGAGTTTTTTATTAAATTGTTTGAGTTAATCGACGGCAGTCAACTTTTGACCACCGTCGATCAATTCAAATAAATAAAAAATTAAAAAAAAATTAGAATATGTTGAAATGACTAACGTGCTTTCATTTTATGGTTGTAGAAGCTAAAAAATTTTATTTTGAGAATTGAATATAACCAAACATGTTAATTTGGAATGAGACGATAGAAATGCCTTAAAAAGTACTATCCAAACTTACCATAAACATTCTCAAGGATGGGGTCTTCCCTTTGAGCAGCATATTATATAACTACACATCAAAGGGAGAAGAGAAGTAAATTAGGTGGATATGCCAGTTAGAGCACATCCCGCGATTTACCTGTCACGTGCAGGTCCAGAGCAGTGCTAGTGTGGCCCGGTTTTGGTGTCCGAAATTTACACCTTTTGGAGAAGTAAATTAGGTGGAACTTGGAAGTATGTGAGCTGTAAAGCCTTGATGCAAGGAAAAAGGAATATAATTTCAAACACAAGCTGCTATTTGCTTAGAGACACTATTTCAGCAGTGGGCTTTGTGTCATTGTGAAGTTCAACTATCCAACTAGGCCAGCTATATCACTTTCTAGATAATTGAGCTTCCATTTGTCTCTATGATGATGCTTTGCTTAGTTGCCATGATATTTCTTTAAAACACTACTGGTTTCTTGATCTTATCTGCTGCATGTCTAGTCATTTTCTTGGCCAACTCTTAAAGATTTTAAGAGTTTTTCCAGAATTATTGGATGATATTTATGTTCATGTTGTGCATTAGATTATCTACATCACAAACAAGAACTTTGCATTGTTTTAATTGGCAGGGCAGGGCATCCTGTTAGTTTTTGTGTGTCAAAAATAAAAACTGTTGCTGAAAATTGCCTTTGCATCAGGCAGCTTAAAATCCCAAGCACATATACAATTATATGCTGCAAAGAATGATAACTTTACAAGAAAGTATTATTCTACTAATTTGCCTTTCAAGCAATTTAGTCATGAAAATAAAAGGCATATGCCCGGCAAGAATATTGAAAATTCTTGTATTCATTTTCAATATGGAAATGTTCCATTGATCTTCTTCACATAATCAGACCTACTGCAGTGCTAATTTTTTTTTTAGGTTACATACTATTGAAATTGAAGAAAAAAAATTTATAAAACAACCTTAATACTAACTATGCTTTATGGTTCACAATGTTTGGACAACAAAATATGAACATGAACAGAAAAAAAAAAAGTTGAGATAAATGAAAATGTTGTAATGAATGTGTTGATATACTAAACTAAATAGAATAAGGTGATGAATGCATTAATAAGAAAATAGGAGTAACGATTAACTCCAATAGACGAGAAAATAAACGCTCCAGTAAAGTATTTAGAAAATAGAGAACTATTAGTTCAAATTAAAAGAGAAAGAGGAAAACCATAAAAGAAATATAAAGAAATTATAAGAAAAAGATTTGTTACATTTAAGTATGAATAAGAAAATGAGTACAATAATATAAAGGGGCTTAGTTTATGTTGTAAAAGTTAACTTGGATATATATACCTACATAGGCCTTCATGCATGCTACAATTTTCAGAGATTTTCTTATATTTGATAAATCTAAACATATTTTATGCAGTTGAATACCATCCAGTAATTTGCATGAAGAGCTTCACAAGTACAAAAGGGTCCTATCTATACTTTGTGGATGGTGTTAAGAGGAACAGCAGAAGATGTCCAACAAAAGAAACAGAAATCTGATGCAGCTAACCTTGTAATGTTTGTCTTATACAGAAGCAGAAAATGCACATGCAAACAAGGCTATTTTGTATTAGTGCAAGTATGGAGATCTTTCAACTGACCACTGCCTGTGTGAAGATGGCAACAAGAAAATAAAGCATACCCTGTCAACCTTTTCTCATCTCATTACTTCTCATCCAGCTTTGGATGGATATGGATGTGGATATGGATGTGGATATTAACAATACATGAACTCAAACTCTGATAAACCAATGAACCTTAGTTTCATACAGACTTCTAAGGTAAAAAGTTCTCAATTATTGGATTAAACGATTAATCATTTATGATGAGAGATTCAAACAGGCACAATTATAATAAGATTCTTCCTTATAGAGCAATTGATATTATGTGTTAGGTTGCATACACATGAAGAATATCTGTAAATTAATCAGACAAAACAAAGCAATTGAAAAGATTCATTCAAGAGCTGAAAAAACATGTTTACAAATGATTCTGTCAAACATGTACATCTAACCAGTCAATTACACTTCCTGAGATGCCAAATGGCAGAACTTGTAGAAAAGGAAGAGTTTCGTGTTCCTACACGACTTTCATCGAGTCGGCTATCAATTTAAAGAATGATTAGTATGCAATTCAGCCTGTCTCTATGAAATCTTGTTTTTCCATAAGGAATGATATCCCAGTATCAGCACTGAAGCTGAAGACTAAATGTGTGAACTATAGAAGGATATTATGCAGGAAAGGACTCCAAACCAAACCATCGAATCTGTTAAATTTTTTAATATACCTCTTTTTGCTAAAGCAGTTGGATACATACACATTACAATAAAACCTTGACACAGAACAATTTGTAATAAACATTGACAGATACAGGTTTGAACATGTTTTGCTAAGGATTGGTTAAAATACCATTGTATGTCAGATAATAAATAATTCAAAAGTTAAGAACAGATCAGCAGTTTTTTCTTGGTCAAGCAAAGCTGTTTGAGTTACCTAACACCCAACATCTGGCAATCACCATAAAAGCCAAACTGAGTAGATTTCTTAGCAACATGAGTCTAAAGCAGCAATTTATATCTATATTGAACAGAAACTTTGTCATTTATTGGTTTTAAACAAACAATAAGCAGATGAAAGAATGAGAATTACATTCAGAGTGCAATTGAGGTACTTCTTTTGTGTGTGGTTCAATGTGTAGACTAACAATCTAAAGAAAACAATGAGGAGACCAATTTATTGAAACCCTCAAATAATCTATATCAAAGTGATTTGAAAGCAAGAGAATCTACAAGCATGAACTTCGCTTGGTTGCCAAATCACTAAGAGACCTCAAACGGCCCTTTAGAACAGTACATGACTGCAGACAACTAGCTAAGATCAAGGAGTCTGAGCACCAACAATTGATCTAAGAGTTGTACGATCTCGTTCGGAATGATTGTCCAAACTACTCTGCCCGGCCGAAAGGTTTCTTGATAATCGCGAAACACTCTGTTTGTCAATACCACGTACCAGAGCCTGACTGCTTTTTTTGCCAATGTACTTTTCATTTTCAAATCTGCAACTAAAACCACCCGTTACAGGTATCTTATGGGGCTCAATACCATCATTCTCTCCAGAAAATTCAGACTCCCCATAAATCCCGTTCATTAAATCCATCAAATTACTCCTAAATCCCAAATCAGAGTACACTCTTCGCGAATTCCTCAAAGGTCTTGTGACCATTGCTCCATCCTCGCCATCCAAATTCCTTCGTCCACCACCCTTTTCCCTTGCATTATTAGTATTACTACTCCTCGCTTCAACTGGTCTGCCCACTGTCTCAACCATCAAACAAGGATTGGTAAAACCATTCCAATGCAGAGGAACCAACTTGCTCAATCCACTCAAACACTCAACCACCTCCCTCATGGTTGGCCTCCTCTCCCTACAGGACCTCACACATTTTGCAGCAACCACCGCCAATTGCTTCCTCACCAAAACATCCTTAGGAGGTGGGATCCTAGGATCATAAATAGACACAAGCTTCCCTCTCCTAATCAATGGGATTGCCCAATCCACAATGGAAGGCGGTGAATGTCCCACATCAATAGCCTTCCTTCCACTAATGATCTCCAATAACAAAATCCCAAAACTAAAAACATCAGTTTTAGTACTCAAATTATCTGGGGTCACATAACCAGGATCCAAATATCCCATTGTACCGGCAGGGGGAGTTGACCTCAACCTATAGTCATCAACATGGCACCTTAAAGCCAACCCAAAATCGCCTAACCGGGCATTAAAATTTCTATCTATTAACACATTAGCAGACTTTATATCACGATGAATCACAGGGGGACTTGATGAATGAAGGGTATCAATAGCTTTTGCAGTTTGTAATGCCAATTTTATTCTCCTCCCCCAATTGGGAGGGCGAGAATTGGAATGCAAAACATCGTAAAGTGTCCCATTACTCATAAATTCAACAACTAACAGGCGATCATGAGAATCACTATTACTAAAACCAACAAGATTTACCAGCCTTGGACTCTGCAGCTTTGAAAGAATATCAATTTCATTCTCAACTTCATTTGAATTCTCTGATGTTGAAGACATTCTTGGCCCTCTAGAAGACTTCTTGATGGCCACCAGACGGCCACTCCTGAGAACCCCTTTGTAAACAAGTCCATGGCTTCCTCTGCCTAAGAGTTTCTGCTCAGAAAATCCATTAGTAGCCGCTTCAAGATCACTGTAATTAAACTCTTGGATCTTGATGGGTTTTTCTTTTGCATTTTCTTGAGAATTAATTTGAAGGGCTTTCTTGGAAGAGACTGGAAGTTGAGAATTGGAGGTTGAAATTGCTGATTCTGCTTTACATGATAAATAACCCATCAAGACTAAATTTTTCTTTAGTTTTTGGCCACTAGTATGTGTAAAAATGCAGTCTTTCCAGAAAAATGATTATGGGTTTTTGGATTAAACAAAGGTTTTTGGGATTGGAGTTTGGTGATGAATATAGTGGAATGGAAACTCTGGAAAAGTTGGAGGAAGAAAGGGGGGGGGCAAAGGCCAGAGTCTAGAGAGTCCTTCTACTGAATGGAATCCCAAGATTTTGCCAGTATTAATATGGCTTGAGCCTTGAGGCAACTTATATATAAATTAAGAAAAAAAATTCAGAAATAAAAAAAAAAAAAATCAAGCAGGAGGAAAGGTGAATCAGTGATTGACAATGGTAAAAGGATTGAATGAGGTTGAGGTTGTGGTCCCAAAGTCAATAAATGTTATTTTTATACCTTTCTGGAATGAAGTCTGCATTGCAGGATTTTGCCTGTACTGTAGTGAAGATCACAAATTCTCTGTGTTAATGAATCTGAGTTTGCTGAAGGGGAGAAACATTAAATTAATGTACTGTAAACTCACTCCAATTTTTGTACTAATGGCAGAACATAAATGAATGGTTTGTTCTGAGTTTGCTGAAAGGAAAACATTAATTAATGTTGTGTGTTTAAAACTCTCTCCAATTTTGGACTAATGGCAGAAATAAATGAATGGTTTGTTGTGTGTGTGTATGTGTGAGAGTAACTATTGAGAATAATGGAGCATTTTTCTAATGCTCTTTTATCCAATTCCTTGTTTTTTTACTAGCAATATATACGTATCATTGTTAACAAATTGAATGGAATGATAGATTTAATAGGAAAGTTTATTGTAAATGTGTAAATTGTGAGTGATGAAAAGGTTTTTTCAACAAACAAACGTGAGAGATGATTTTTATAAGTTTTTTTAAACAAGAAAATTGTGTAGCACATGGAGAATGGCCTAAAAATGGATTAGTGAACTTCTTTGTTAAAAATAACCAAATTGATTACAACTAGAGAGTTACTTTTTAATACTCATTGCTATAAATGATATCATACTCATCTAAGAAAATTAGGTAGCAAAAATAAAAACAAAAATAAAAAGGTAACTACGTAGCATGAATTTGTCTTCAGTCTTTGTCCAAACTAGTGCAAATGGACAGCCAAAACAAACGCGAATAAGTCTTTGTACTTCATGAAACATTGACCATTTCTAATTATAAAGTTTTCTTTAGTGTATAGATTTTACATTATTATTGCCAAATGGATCTTTTATATAACATTATCACTTTTTATAACACTTTATAAAATTTTGATACGTGTATAATCACTTATCTCTTGAATTTACAAATTATTTGATAGAATTTTAATTTTATCTAAAATATGTGTCATATTTATTGTGTGACACACGGATTAATACAGGAGATCTAAAGTCATTATTTTTTGTACTAGTTTGCACTAATTGTAAAGCTATTAAAGAAAAAGAAAAGAAAAACAATATAGGAAGCATTTCTCATGTTTTGAAGGAATCCTAAACAGAAAGAGCAAAGCTGTCAAATGAATTGAATCATTTGTAATGATATAAGACAACAGGTAGATATAAAGGGACATAAATTATTTATTTAACAATGATAACTTTTAATTATTTGGATCAAAACTGTATCCTGGAATAATTAAAGCAGTGTCACTCCTGAGTTTTCAAAATCAAATATAGTTGTTGCAATGCCTCATTTATTTTTTTCAATTGAAGGGTTCTTTTCAATTATGTTGGGACAGAAAATATGCCCAATAAGAAAGCCAAGAGAGCCTTGACAAAACCCGTGACTGATGGGACAATTTATACAAAAGTTGATGCTTGCTTGCAAGTAGCAAAGAGCAATGTAGCTTTCAAGCAAGGAGAGCATTCAACATCTTGCACCATCTCACAAACTTGAATCAAGAGATAAAGATCAAATGGGGTATAGTAAGGAGGTAAAACAAAAAAAATAGTTCATATTGTTTAGTTTGCACTTCTAAGACTCTTTTCTGAACTTGACTTCAAGTACTAAACTCGAGCTTGATTTATTATTATTATTAATTTTTTTTAAAAAAATTATAGGATTTATTTATAATTTTTTAAAATTTAGTGAGGTTAAATCATAATTTACAATAAAATTAAGAATTATAACATAAATACAAATAGATTAAAATGGAATTTATTAAAATATTCCGAAACTAAAATATAAATATAATATTAAAAAAATTAAAAAAATACATAATCAAACTAAACGAACTATTCGAACCTATATAATTTGAATTCAAACTCAGGTCCGATTCGAACTCGACTCGAGCTATAGTTCGATTGTTTAACCGCCCTAGATGTGCCTTCAAGAATTGCATAGTTGATTCATGGAAACATAAAAGCTCCACCAAACAAAATGGTTGAAAGAAGATTTTCCATGGTTTTAACTTTTAATATTGATTACTTTAGTGCATTGTGGAAGTGGGGTATTGGACTAATGGTAATGGACTACTGGGATTTCTCCATATGGCAATGGAACTAAAAAATTTTTGACTCAAATTGCAAAAAAGAACATCCATAAGCATTGGTCTTTTTCAAAATCTGATTTATGCATTATTTTTGAGTCTTTGTAATTGCACTCAGCCGTGATTTCTGCCAAAAAGTTGAGACATTAAGAACAATTTTTGTTTTTTGGGAAGTGGGAACTTACTTATTTAATGGTAATGTTGTTTTCAAAAGGAAAAGGCAACAGAAAATGGAAGCTTCATATGATGAAGGAAAAGCAAAACAGGAGTTGTTAAAACAAGAACAGAAACAATACCCCACTTTCAAAAAACAAAAAAGAAGGAACATAAAGAATATACCAAAAATTCAAAAAGTTTTTTAACATAATCATGTCAGTGACTTGTTTTCATCACTATTGTTCAATGTGAACAATTGTGGACCAAAAATAGTTTTTACTCTTTTTGAATTTTCTGTGTGAAAACTACAGATAATTGATGAAATATGGTGCAGATGATATGAATGTTCAAGGACCACTCCACCAGAATTGGAGTAATACATGGATAATACTTTGAAGTTTCAAGCATTTTAGTGAAAAAAAAAAATATGAACATTTATATGACTTTTTTGTGGGTGTAGAAACTCAAGAAACAAGCAAACTAAGATTAGTTGCTCCAAAAAAGAAAATTGAATTTTACGTCACTTCCTCTTGAGGCAGTTAAGGTTCGTTAATGCTGGATTCATTCAAAAAACAGAAAAATAAGAGAAAAACCCCTGAGAAACGGTTTAATATATGAGACACGTTTCACCGACAATTAATGGCGGTTGAAATTATGATTCTAATTTTCTACTATTTTTATTGTGCGTTAAAATTGTGATTAAATCTCGTCTCATATATGAAACTGTTTCTCTCAAAACATTAAAGATAGATTCTATAAGTGAAAGAGAACAAAAAACCACAAAAAAAATATCATTGACACCAATGGCAGCAGGCATCAAATTATCAATGCCTTGCCTGTTTTGCAACTTTGCATCTCTACATATGAACATGCTAGTTTGCAGAATTTAGACACAAGATATTAAGAACCATAACTTTTTGAATTCAAAAAGTACAGAGTAGAGAATATTGGAAACAGTATATTGAATACAACTTTAGGAGCCATTTAAGCATGACATACAGGAAGTTGACATCCATCTTGACATAATCAAAAGTGCAAGTTCTTCCTAAAACTTGAGGTGTATGTACTTGATGTTTGGAAAATCAAACCAAAAGGGGTACCAAATTAAATAAACACTGATACTGAAGACTAAAATTTCCAGCATAATACAGTTTATACAAGGTTAAGAAACCAAAAATACCATGTGCAGAAAATAGAACAGTGGAAAACTAATTAGCTGTAGATTATCATTTCTGTTTCTGCATATGTATTGAGGACTGGGGTACACATTTGTCTGTACACATTTTATATCACTAATACATACAATAAATCCTGATAGCCTTTCATAAAGTGAGTAATACTACTTAGCCACAAGCCTATAATACAGACTACGATTTCCTACAAATATGTTGCCAAGCTAAGTAAGATTAAAGTGCCAGTCAATTTTCAAGTGACTGCAGACAACTGAGCTTTGGATTCGTTTGAGAGCTGCACGTCTGTGTTGCAATAATGGGAATGAACCATCATCCTCCGCTTGTTTCTCCAACTCAGTAGTTACTCTTCTGCGGGACAATTTCTTTGAAAAATATTTCCATTTTGATTCAAATTGACAAGCTACAAAAAACATGATTGAGCAAAGAGGTGAATAACCATCTCAACCATTATCAAATGTATATTTTTAACAACTCTTTCACAAAACATTTGCAGGACAATGAACCAACGCCATTTATGGATTCCACCGTATAGAGCAATCAAGCTCGCATAAAAAAAAGAAACTTCCAATGATATTGGGGGAGAAGTCAGAAAAGTGGGAAACCACTTAATTTTCATTATCAATTGGCTTCCAAATTCCATGGAATTCTACTTACACCCTATGACATGCTCAGAAAATTTTGTCACGTGAAGTAACTATAGCAGAGGAACAACTAAATCAAGTCACTGGTGCAAATTTAAGTAAGCAGAGTTGATTTTTGTTGGAGTAAACTAAAACTCAGAAGGGAATGAAAATAAACTTAAATTTAGAGACAATCATTAAATTTGAAATCCCTGTTCTTCATTATTGTGACTCCTTCAATAAACAAAACTTTGCTAAGCCATCATTACTGATTGATTCTACTTTCAATTTTGACATCCGCAATTTGCTAGATGTTCCCACCACCATCTATCATTAGACAACAACCAATTGCACAAAATTCACAAAGCCAATTCAAAACATCAGCAACCACGCTGAAGAATGCTTAGAACCCATTATGTAGAATATAGACCCCAATCCAAATGTAGAGACATTATTCATGGTGCTTGGGGAAAGGGGTGTGGATGAACTCTACCATAGATGGTTAAAGTATATAACCACCACTATATATCTGAAAATAAAATGAACTGAAATTGCTCTGAACCAGGAATCGGACAAGTAACTTAGTAAGAATAGTTGTTCTATTTGTTCTGTCTAAGGTCTATAAAACCTATAATATTCTTTTATAAGCCCCACAGAAAATACAAGAGCATAGACTGCATTTGTATCTAGAAGATGACTTTAAATTTAAGAGTCTCTTCTAGCAAAAAAATTTGGTCAAGTATGATTTCAGTACAATAGTTCCCAACAGTTTTTGCTAGCCCTATGCTTCTCAGACTTGTACATCATTTTATCTTTCCTAAATAGCATAGCCAAAAGCCAAGAGTATCAAATTCTAGAACACTTTATGAAAACTCTTCGCTTGCAAATTCGTTTCTGGAGACAATAAGCAGTAACTGCACTAAACTAGAAAATTACCTTCACTCCTGTCACTAAATCCATTTATAAGGCAAGCACAAACCCATGGTCTTCCTACACGAGATGCTTTTGCACCCCCACTAAGTTCACCGTTATGTTGCTTTAGGCTGCAAAACAAATACAAACTTTTAGCAGGACAAGTTTGACAATTAACTCTACCAACAAGTATATTTTCTTTCTGAAATATTTTTTTCTCAGAGCACAACAAAAATTTGAACGTCTTTACTTAATTGTCTAATCCATTCATATTAACTTCATTTTTCAACTATCAAGATATTATTTGTGAGATTCGGAATAGAGTTCCAGTTTTTGGGAGATTACAATTGCTCAATGTCAAAACAGATAAAATACAAGAAGGATAACTTATGCCCATATTCAGGACTAGATATTGAACTTCAGTATCCCATTGACTTTGACCTATCACCTAAAGGCTGTCATGAAATGTTTTGCAACTTGATGTCACAGGCTACATATGACATGAATGCAGGCTGATATGATGCTAAAGGCTCTATCAAATATGATGATTGAATCAACATTCTTTATTTCCACTTAGTGCTTGATCATGACTGAGTGCCGAATCTGGCTAGAATTAGGACATGCGAATTTTTTCAGGTTAACAATGACCATAAGGGATTAAGAAGGTTTCCAACTTCCTGGAACTGATTAACTCCATTGTCATTGCACAAGGAGATTCTAAGATCCATCCAATGGTCTAGATATCAATGATGATTCATTGCCAAATAAGTGCAATGGCTAGAATGTGTTTGAACAAGAGAACGTATTGTAGGAAAATTAGGAAAGCTGGAATTTAGAAAACCTGATCTCATAAAATCAGGAATTAGAGATCCTGTCCTTTAGATTGTTTCTTTTTTTTTCTGTTCCTTAATTCTAGGAGTTAAGTCTAATAACTTTTCTGTTTAAGATTGATGTAATTTGTATTAAGTGATGATAATAATAACATTGTTAGGAAAATCAATTCTCCCTTTGTTTCTCTACCTAGATTTTGATCATCTATGGCTAGCCAAAATATATGGAAGACAGTTAATTGGTGAAACCAATAAAGATTCAATCACGATAGGAGAAAGCATAGTTAGTTCAAATCTGAACTCCTCCATCTCGTTCAATGGTCCAGAGGGGCCCAGTAATTGAATATTCACCATCTAAAGGAAAAGAATTACACAGAATGGTCACAAACTGTTCGATTAATTTTCGAAGGCAATAGAAAGTTGGGTTGTCTGATAGGAGCAATGACAAGACTTGCAGATGGAGATCCAACTTTCAAAACCTGGAAATCAAAAAATTATATAATTATTGTCTGGCAGGTGAATTCAATGGACCATCAATTGAGAAGCCCTTCATGTTTCTACCAACTGCCAAAAATGTTTGGGATGCTGTGAAGGATACATATTATGAAGATTTTTGAATTAAAATCCAAACTATGGATGACGTAGCAAAGATCCAACTCCTGCCATAAGGTCATCAACTCGTAGTAGGAGGTTACATTTCTGTCACCTTGTTTAGCATGCCACAGGTTGAATTTTAATTAAAAAATCTGCAAAGAATTTTCCAAATCAAAATATGTTTCCTTCGCACCATCCCAAACATCTTTGGCAGTAGGTAGAAACATGAAGGGCTTCCCAATTGCTAGTTCCATTGAATTCACCAGCCAAGTAATAATTAGAGAAATTTTTTATTTTCAGGTTTTGAAAGTTGGATCTCCATTTGCAGGTTGTCACTGCTCCTGTTAGATAATCCAACTTCCCCTTGCCTTCGAAGATTAGTTGAACAGTTTGCAAGCATTCTGTGTAATTCTTTTCATTTATACAGTGAATATTCAATTGGAGTGTAATTACTCAACCCCTGTGGACCATTGAACGAGATACATAAGTTCATATTTGAACTCAATGTACTTTCTTGTGTCGCCATTGAGTCTTTACTGGTTTAAAGTTGTCTTCCATGGAATTTGGCTAGCCATAGATGATCAAAATCTAGCCTCTCATACCATGTAGAAAAACAAAGAGAGAACTGATTCCCCTTAAAATGTTATTATTATCATCACTTAATACAAATTACATCAATCTTAAATAGAAAAATTATAACATTTAATTCCTAGAATTAAGGAGCAGAAAAAAAAAGAAAGAAAACAATTTAAAGAATGACAGAATCTCTAATTCCTGTTTTTATGATTTCAGGTTTCCTAAATTCCACCTTTCCTAGTTACTCAAATTACTAGTAAAAAAGAAGAGAAATTGATAAATTTGATTCAGCACTAACATGGAAATATGAGTTATTAAACTGATTCAACTGTTACCTAATGATTTTACTCAAATGACTAATCCCTATAGGTCACCGTTTCAAAAACTGAAACAACCTCTTCGCAGTTGCAAGGAATAGCTTCAATTTCAAACTTCTCAACTCAATTAGGATAGATGCTCTGTGTGCTAGATAAAAACTCTTTTGACATTCTCTCCAGAGTTTGGAAAATTTTTAAGCAAATACATGAGGTGATACACATTTCGAACAATTCAGTACAAACTAAAAAGATGACTTCTAAGTGCGCTTAACATATGTATGTAGGTTCAGAATCAGACCAACCAGACTCAGATCCAAATTCTATCAACCTACTAAGAACGCAACTAAGTCAAATACACTGTTGATTGCTTTTACTTGTGTTTTATGATAGTATTGTTTAGTACAAATTTGGCAGTCATATAATGGCAAATCTGCAATCTTCTAGACCTCAAAAGTCAAATTTCTCAATTTTAGTCACTAGGGTGATGTTTCTATTGCCCCAAAACTTATCCACTTCAGCCATACAAGCTGAATTCACAATTCCCTAAAAAGGAAATGCTAATGTTTTGCATACAACATTATTGATTTTGGATATTTAAATGGTTTAGGCATGATACTAGATGTCATAAAGTCAGCAATCATAGATAAATTTACTGTATATTGAGATCATTCCGCTAAAATATTCCCTTTCTAGTGCCAACTGTAATTGACTCACTCTAAAATATTCCCTTTCTAGTACCAACTGTAATTGACTCACTCGGGAGTTCAGCGATGTAGCACTTTTTTTTACAAACAAACCTTTTGTATCTGAAACTTCTAAGGAATCCCTCTCTTAGCCATTTTACCATCTCCCTTAGAATTAACATTTTTAGCAACACACTCCCCAACATGTCACGTACTAACCAAGCAGTGAGGATTTCAAAACAAAAATCTCACAAACATTTTCCCCATTCGACAAAGTACATCCCATGAAATCACCATAGTCAGTTGAGTAGAAGTTTGTTTATTTTGCATAAATTGGCAAGGTGATATCAACACAAAAGGCTGTAAGGGTCTATCCTAACATAGTCTCATTTCCTAACAGAAACACTAATCAATGAACAGTACCTACAGAGGTTCACAAATTTCAAACCTGCAACAGTTATGATTCAATAGGTGCCGCCTAAATCAAGAAGAGTATTGGTTTGGGTAATCTACAAAAGTCAAATCACAATTTCTCTCAATCGTACACTGTTACTCAAGATAGTCAACCAATTCCATCTAATCTAGAAGTAACATTTTTTGACACCAACTTCTTCTGTAAGAAAAATCTCGCATTGATCATTAGGTAATCCTTTTTTCCCTTGTTTTCTTTTTGCTAACTCCACAATTATTTGAAGATTTTCAATTTTCTTGACTCATACCCAAGAAGATAAACAGTCATCTCTTAACACTCACAATAGAACCCCGACTAGAGAATGGATATATTATTGAGACAAACAAACCTGAAAAACTCAGTCCCAATTCTTTCTATTAAACAGCAGTGTTTTCCAACAATTTTTAAAAAATTAAAATCTGTACATAGGCTTGGTTATTATTTTTTAGCCATGACAGGGATGGATCTAATTTGTTTTGTTCCTAAACTAACGGAAAAACACAATTATTATTATTGGAGGAGTATGATGGAAACCTATCATAATGCTTTTGATTTGTTCCAATATATTCAAGAAGAAATACCAGCAGGTGCTGATATAGATGCAAAGAAGAAAGAAAGATTGGCGATATCACAAATTCACCAAGCGATTGATATGTCAATTTTTGGAAAAATTTCAACCGTCAAACCAGCAAAGCAGGCATGGGATATTTTAGAGAAAACATACAGAGGCATCAACAAAGTTCAACAAAATAATTTGTTGATGTTGAAAAGGAGATTGGAACTTTGCACCATGGAGAAGTCCGAATCGATTGAGGTATATTTTTCACATCTATCGACAATCAAAGACGAGATAGAATTAAATGGGCATATTTTGAAAGATGAAATTTTTGTTGAAAAAGTTTTCAACACATTGCCGATGAAATTTTGATCACATTGCGGCTGTCATGCAAGAAAAACTTAGTTTCTTGCATTGCCCATAAAGTTTTCAATGTGGACAAATTTCATGCATAATGTGTTAGAAAAAATTTTCAACAAAAATTTCTTCTTTCAAAATATGATCATTTAATTCTATCTCATCTTTGATTGATTGATTCAAACTTCTCCATGGTGCAAAGCTTGAACCTTCTTTTCAACACTAAAAAATTATTTTGTTGAAGTTTGTCAACACCTCTATATATTTTCTCCAAAATATCCAATGCATTCTTTGCAGTTTTGGCCATTGAAATTTTCCCATAAATTGACATATCAATTGCCAGGTGACTTGGGACAATGCCAAACTTCCTTGTCTCTTTGTATCTGCATCAATACCGTCAGGTAATTCTTCTTGAATATATTGGATCAAATAAAAAACTTCCAGATGGAATCCATCTGAATTCTCCAATAATTATAAAAAATTTTCCTTGAGTTTGAAAACAACACATTATATTTCCACCTCCCATGGCTAACTAACAAACAAATTATATTTCCACCCACCATGGCTAACTAACAATAACCATGGCTCTGATACCACTTTGTAGGATCAAAATAACCACAACCAAAATAAACTTTGCCTAAAATAAATCACAATTCATATGACTTGATCAAAACCAAGAAGCAATTAATTAATGCAGGCTTACATTGTAAATCAGGGAGAACACAAAAACCAAGAAGCAAATCACTTTAATTTCCACTTTGCAGCTGCACTTTTACGTTTTATACAAAGAAACCATCCTCCCAACACTTATATTTATAAGACAAGACGTCCTAATTCATGTCAACAACAAATTAGGAAACAAATTCTATTTCGAAATTAACTAAACTAGTTAGGAAACTAACAAACTTAGTTTAATTCTACATAATCTAACTTGTTTCCCTGTCAAAACCATTGATCGACCAGATCAAATTCAGAGACACCCACCATCAAAAGCTAGAATCTTGAAACAAGACCCATGTTAGGGAAGTGAAATTTATAATAAACAGAAAAAAGTACCAAACCTATGCATCCGAAATATATATAGAAAAACATATAAAATCAAATGCGAAATTCAATTTTATCAGAAACCCATTATTCAATCTTCCATAATAAAAAAACAATAATTCATCAAGACGCAAACTTTGAAGAAACTTCAACCCAGTTTAACAAACAGAGAGGCGTTATAGGACATACCGGCGAGAGAAATTATTGGTGACCCCGACGTAGGTTTTGATAGGGTGATTGGTTGATAGGATCAAATAAACCAACCATGGATTCTTCGACTTTAATCTTGATTTTGATGATTCTTCAGGCGATGATGTTGATGAAGATGGGGAAAGTTTCAATTTTGATGGGGTTGATTTGGGAAGAGGTTTAGGGCTGAAAGAAACAGAATGAGGCTTGAGGGATTTGAATGTTCTCGATAATAATCTCGCCATTGTCAGCCCCTTCACTCGTTATGAAATCCAATTTCAATACACCATATTGAATTGCACTCGATGATCCATAGATGTATGCACGTATACATCTCAAGTTTTGAAAATTATTAGCCGTTGATAGAGAGTTATTCTGCGTAGTGAAAATTTTGCCGTTTATGATATAGTAGGAGTGAGAGTTATATTATTGATGGCCATTGCGAAATTTGAAATTTGTTTTTCTCACATTATTTTGGGAAAATTGCAAAAATCATAACTCACCTTTTCTTTGGGAAAAGGAAAAATAAAATAGTGTATCCTCATTCACAAGTTGGCAAATTATCGCGATTTTAACAATTTTAATGACAATTAATTATTCTTTTTATATATAATTTCAACAGTGATTAATTATCGATTTCATATATGATCGCGGCATTACGCTACAAATTTTTGTGAAAATAAAATTCATCATACACTTATTAAATCATGTAATTCCATCACTTGCATTAACAAATTATACCAATTTTATATTTATATCTAATTTTATTTGATTTTTTTAGTAAAAATTTATGCATTGTGAAGAGGTAAAGGAAATTAGATAAAATGATCAATCTATAGTATAAATTTTGTATGAGTGACTCTGTAATTTTTCACAATACTATTCAATTAGATTAATCAACCTTTCATTTTTTTTTAAATTTTCCTAATTCAATACATGAAATCGAATTAAATGAGACTTTCTTTAGATGCATTAAAGAATAAAGAATATTGTTATATTTGTCACAAAATTACATTAAAAAATAAATTTAATTAGTGAAATATAAATATAAAAAAATATTAAATCAGGTTTATTTTGGTAGGATTTAATTTTATTAAATTTAGATAGTTAGTATAATATTTGTATTCTTTTGGGTGTTAAAGTTTTTTTTCTAAATTAATTGTATCACATTAAAAAAATTTATGAATCCGGTTATACAACAAAAGATAATTGTAGGACAAATGCATTAAGACTTTAATTATTATTAATGAGAAAATTGAAAAAATTATTCCTCATACTTGTTTCATCGATCACATTTAAAATAATATAATTTTACCACTCAAATTAAACAAAATTGCACCAAATTCATCTTTCCATTTTATTCAAATAAGCATTTTTTTTTTTGTTAAAAACTAAATAGAATTAAATAAAAAATTAATTAATGTATATTTTTAATACAAGAGATGAAATTATATTATTTCAATTATGAGTAATGATTTTTCTTTTTAGAGAATTATGGAGGATCGTTGCTGCAAATTCCCATATTTTTATTATTTGTATTTTGGGTGATAAAATTATTTTTTAAATTAACTAAATCACATTAAAATAAATCTAACTATTATATAATAATTGAGAAAATCATAAAGAGTTTAATTATTGTAACTATATTAAAACGATTTATTTCTCTTTCTTTATCAATCATCAAATAGTGAAGGAAGAACCGAAGCCCACTTGAATTTTAACCAAAACCGCACTAAAAGGTTATATTTCCTTCTTAGTAATCATTGTTTCATCCTTCCTTCAACTTTGCTTTTCATGCTTTGAACTATCTGTTTGGTTTGCTTTGATTTTATAAATTTTACAATACTATTATTCAGTTATCATACCCCTCTTAGTTAATTAATACAATAATATTTGATGGTATAATTTCTCCAACAATCCCTTTTAGTTTCAGTTTCCATCTGTAGATTTATGGGTTTGTTTTCATTTTTAGCTTTTGTGTTTTGTTTTGCTGTAAATTTTCGAGTTGGGCTGAGTTAATGTATGTTTCTTTAAGCGTTTTACACAAGGGAAATGGAGTACAGAATTCTTGAATCCCATTAATAGTGAAAAGGAAAAAAGAAAAAAGAAAAGGGAATATCAAGAAATATTATGAGTAGTTGGGACTTTTAAGCTATTTATTTACCATTTATAGGAATTGAAATGAAGGGTAAAGGCTAAAATTTTAAAGGGTTTTTGTTCTACCTCTTTTGACAGATTCATGGACTATTGAAATGAATAAACAAACCAAATACTGATGTTAGCTAGAATTTGGCTGTGCAAGATTGAATTTTTATTTGCTCTTTGGTTTTATGTCTGTATAAAATTGGTGTTCTCTCTTCTTGCACAATAGCTTCGATTGTGTTATATCACAGTTTGCTCATTTGGCATTATCTTGGGGATCATTGGTTCAGTTTGCATTCTACACAGGAGAATAAGTCCTGCAGCATGTACATGATTTGCTTGATGACTGACACGTTGTTGCACCTGCAATTATGCTAATTATTGTACTGTGTCTGTCCCTCAATGATATGCCATCTTCAATTGCTTAACTTTTGGATTATGACTAGTGCCCATGATGAAATGTAGTTTGTGATTTCTCTAGTAACTGCTATTTTGTTACTTTTCTTCTATTTAGCTGTCATTTTCAATTGTTGCAATTATGCTGTTCATGACTAGAATTCAAGTGGCTTGGGGTTGAGGAGTATCTTCTGAAGTTTACCAATTTTTGGGGTATTTTAGAAGGGTAATTTTTCGATTTGTACTTTTCTGAAACAACCTTTTTGAAATATTAGCCACAATGTCTGATTGTTGGTTCATGCGACAATTGCTAAAAGAAAAATCTGCTTTTGTCAATGTTTGAAGTTGAGGAGATTTTTTCATTACCAGGCGAGCTTAATTAAATAGCAACTGAGCAGGAACAGCTGTAGATCTGATTTAAACTTGAAGCTTGAGTGCATCTGGTTTATACATCCGAGAGGCATCAGATAGTTTTGGAGTGTTGGAAGTGTTTATAACTGGTTAAGTTCACTTTTTCAATCCTAAAAGCTGATTTAAGCTTGTTTTCCTGTTAATTTAGAAGCATGAACTTGGACAAGAGGAATTATTCACAAGGGAGAAAATCTATTCTTCAGATAAAATTGGTAGAAGACCACAGTTGTCCATTTTTACATTGTTATCATGCTTTTATGTTTTTGTTGTTTCTTGTGTTTATAACAAATTTTCGTTGTAGTTTAGGTTTTTTTTTTTTTTTTTATACATATGTAAAAGTTTGCTGACATAATTTTTTACTTGTTTGGGTTTTGGATTCCTTTCTCCTTGTATGCAGTGCTCTCTCTTCTTAGTGAAGAAAAAAAAAATGTAATTGGTGTATTTTTGTTACATGATTGTTGGTTTCAGCTTGAAGCTGATGGTATCTATACTTTTGTAGTAAAGAAAGTATATTTTCATCAAAAGGATCAACTTTTCGTCGGGTTCGAGAAGAAATGAGGTCATCAGAAGGCTTACAGGCGGCAGCTAAAGTGTACAGAAACCTTCTTAAAGCAGTGAGGAAACATATTGGAAATGAAGAGCACAAGTCTCATTTCACAGGCTTCATTAAGAAAGAGTTTCGCAGTAGTGGGACTGGACAGCCTTCCGTGGATCCTTCTTTCATTCAGCAAAAGATAAATCTTGCCAATGATTACACTTATCTTCTAAACAGTGTCCACCATCATAAGGTACTCTTTCAGTACAGCTATATTTTGGATATTTTACAACCTGGATAGTTAATGGTTATGTGCATATGTGGCTCTTGTTCTATAGAGTTAATTAATTGTGCAATTTCACATTGTCGATATTTGTTGAATTTTCCATTGTTACATTGCCTAGACTTACATTGTTACTGCATAACATAGCGAGTAGACTATGTGCGGATAAGTATTCTTATTGGTCATTTTGCTACAAATATTAAGTGTTTTTACTGCAACAAGTATGCCATCGGCTTGCAGATTGAACACTTAATTCATTTGTAAAAATAACTGAAAGCTTTCTGGTGCTTGTAATAAGTTTTACAAAAAGATAAATGTCAGGGGTCCCAAGATACCAGGCTCCACAAATATTCCTGCTGCAAGAGTAACTTGAGGTTTTCCTGCGTTTTTAATAAGCCTTGCAGAAGTAGTAGTTTTTGTTGTCTTGATAGAGAAAAAGATGGATTTTTTAAGGAAGACAGAATCCTGAAATTGTTGTTGAGAGATGCATGAAGAAATTCTTGAACTATAAAGTTATACTTTATTGTTCAATTTCCCCCTTATTATGGTTTTAATTGCTTATTGCCATCTCTGTTTAATGCCCCAGGCAGCTGCTGAGCCACAGGCATGGCAGGTCCTGGTGGTTAAAGATATAGTGGTTTAACTTTATAATCCCAGTTTTGTATCTGATTTTTCTTTTTGATTGGACAGGGCTTGCTATTTTCCTATAATATAGCAGTGGATAGGTCAGATGAGATGAAGAAAATTCTAGGGAAATCTGCTGCTAGTGTGGGTCTGCAACTTCCTGAAGTTTACCAGTCTTGATGGTGGTAAGATCTTATCCTTATTATCTCTTAGATTTTTTTCTGTACTCCAAAATCATTTTTGTCAAGTTTCGTAACAATTTCTGATTGTTAAACTTCCACTGCTACACATGCAAACTTGTGTAATTTTTTCGGAAATGGAGTTCTATCTCTTCAATCTAGGGCGGGATAGATTCGTGGCAGTTTGACTTGTTCTAACAACCCTTCTAGAATAACAACCCAAATGAGTTGCAAAGGAAATTATGGAAAAAGAACCAAACCTAGTTCAAGAAACCGTTGCTCCTCCAAAGTCTGAGCTGTTTGGACACATCCTAACTCCTGGATGCGGGAATGCTTTTCTGAGTACCCAAATGGACTCACATTTCATAAAGGAGCAATACGATCATATACAAAAAGGACATGATCCAGTTCCTGCAATGTTTCCTGCAGCTCAATTTCAGGAAATTCAGCTAGTCTTGACTTCACTGATTGTGAGTTGTGAGGAGCTGAACATAACCCATAAAACCTTTCTGCAACTTGCTCAAGCATATTTGAAAATGTTGGGAGGACAAACAGACAAGGATGAGATAATAGGATCTGAAATACAGTGTAAACGACCTCGCAGCAGCATTTTTCTTTACGTCGGTAGATTGTTAGAAATATTTCTATTTATAAACCTTGAGTTGTATAATACTTCATTGTTGTTGCTCATGGACAGGAGAAAGTATTGGGTACTTAATAACCACCAAGTCATCGACAGACCAGAAACTTATGAAAAGCTTGGTTATCGGCCACACTACAGCAAAATGAATATTTATTTAACTGTTATCTATCATCAATGTTCATAGCGTTTTTAACTCTTAGAAGAGTGGATATCTGTCCACGAATTTTCAGAACCATTCAACAGGAGATACCATCAAACCCATCAAAGATTTCTCCTGGATATACTCACTTTGGATTAGGTTTTTTTGACATGATTAGCATATTACAAATCCTTAGGTAATATTTTTCCTAGTTTGCTGCATGAACATTATTTGTTGGTGAACATTTCTTTGCGATTTTTGTTTCAAATTCAAAAATCTTGTGAAAATATGTATATATGTAATTTTTGTCATATACTCTACTTGTAGTGGAAGTAGATGAAAATATAGATGGATGCTGAATGTTTGGTATTCTTTGTTGCAGATCATTAACTATCATAATATGTGCAAGAGCGACGAATGCGTACTACACCGAGTGGTATCATGGTTGTGATCAAGGTTTCTCTGATTCCTTGTGGAATAGTTTTGTAAGCTTAGAATTTATGCGCATGAATAAGCGAGAGATATAGAGATAGAGAGAGGGAGGAGGGAGATGAGGTACTATGATCTTACTTCTGAGGTTTCCAGATATTGAACATCCTCTTACATACATCCTGGCAATTTTGGTATAAGAATAATGTAATGCATGGATTCTGATATTGTACTTTTCTTTTTTGTTTTATTGAACAAGTAATAAATGAATTAAAAAGAAATTGAAGATAGTTATAATATATGAGAAAATGATAGAAGCGCAATTGAAATGGTTTGGACATGTGTAGATCTTGAAAACTTCAGGTTTGACGTGTTAAAAAGAGAAAAATATTAACTCAAATTAAAAAAAAAATCTAAAAGTAATTAAAAAGAAACGATGAAAAAGTTATGGTACACTTAAATATAAATAACAGTCGGTCTCTTTAAAAACAGGTTTATATATATAACGGCTAGTTAATCACAATTTCAATGTGTGATAATAGTGATAGAAAATTAAAATCACAATTTCGATGTACGATTAATTGTCCATTTCATACATGTACTACGTTTTATATATGAATCGATTTCATAAGACATACTTAAAACATGGATTTTCATTAAAGTATGTAAATAGAATACGATATCTCAAACTATAATCTATACGGGTTTCATGAGAGCGTGTAGATAGAATACAATGTCGCACTATTCTTCTGTTGGTAGATTTCCAATGTTGGTAGATCTTAGTGCATGAAATGTTTTGACATCATCAAATGATCCTGATCAAAATGTCTGCAAACATGCACAGAGCACATTTCTTCTTAAAGAGCACAAAAATCACAAAGAAAGGGGCAACCTTCTTTTAATAATTTATCCAAAAAAAAGGAAGAAAAAAACCCCACCAGCCAATTTGATCCGAACAACGTTGACGTTTTAGAAAAACATCGATTTGTCTGTTCTCATTCCTCAACAACAAACAGATGATTATTAATTATTCAACCGCCGAGAACGAGCCTTTGTTGCCGAAAAGTAAAAGCCAGCGGAAATTTCAAACCCATTCGAAATGACATAAAACCCCCTGTCTGAATACAAGCACAAAGGCGCATAAAGGGTAAGATAGGAAGAACGCGCCAAATAAATAAATAAAGACAACGAGAAAATACTCAGCATATATATAAATGGCACACACAGTCACACAGTACGGACAACGATGCGGTAAAAAACCAAAAACCACAAAAAAAAAAAATGGAGGTAAAGAGACGAGCCGTGAAGACATTAGTGACGAAATTAGGATCCGTTTCCGAACAAACCCGAACCGAATCAGTTTGTGAGCTCCGGTTGATTTCTAAGAACGATGCCGAGATCCGCCCGATTATCGCCGATACGGCTGCCGCCGTTTCGTATTTGGCAGAAGCCCTTTACTCCCCGGTTCAACTCATCCAGGAAAACGCCGCCGCCACTCTCCATAACTTGTCCATTTCCTCCAAGATACAATTGATGTCGACTCGCGGCCTCCTCGACGCGCTTTCTTATGTCCTCCTCAACCCTTCCTCCCCTTTCGCCGTCCAGTGCGTCGCCGGCACGCTCTTCAGCTTGTTAATGGTGGAATCTTACCGGCCCATCATAGGGCAGAAAAGGGATATCTTATTCGGGCTCGTGGATGTTATTAAGAAGCCCGATTCGGTTTCGAGGAGTATTAAGGATGGGTTGAAGGCTTTGTTTGCAATATCGCTTTATCCCCTTAATCGGGCCGGGCTGGTCGGGCTTGGGGTGGTTCCGGCCCTCTTTTCGCTTGTTTGTAAGGATGGGAGAGTTGGGATTGTGGAGGATGCAACAGCCGTGATAGCCCAAGTTGCTGGATGTGAAGAGAGTTGGGAGGCGTTTAAGAAAGTTTCTGGGGATAGAGTTTTGATAGATTTATTGGATGGTTCGACGGGTTCGAGCATTAAGACTAAGGAAAATGCCGTTTCAGCTTTGTTGAAATTGGTGCAATGCAGTGGAGAAGAGGTTGTAAAATGCATATGCGAAATGGGATTCGAAGAGGTTTGTGATGGGCTTCTTGATGTATCGGCAAATGGGAGTGATAAAGGGAAGAGTAAGGCAGTTGCTTTGTTGAAGATTCTTGATGATTCTAAGAATTTTTATTTAGTGGATCGAAAGCATTGTTCTTTAACAAGCCATTCTTGTTCATGAATATATATGTGTTTTGATGTTGTCTTGTTATAGATTTTTAGTAGTGTTAATATGTGTATGATATTGCCTAATGTAGTTCAGTTCTTTTCTTATTTTTTTCTAATTCAATTGGATTGGATGCTTTGCTGTGTAGTCTACAAGATTTAGTTTATGTGGTGGGATTGTTCTGGATGAGATTATGATTCAAATTTGGTTTCTAAGTTGTTGAATTTGTTATTGATGAAAGGGTTTTAGTATTATTAATCATGATATTGCATGGAAAGGCTAAGAAAGAATGAAGAAGAGTTTGGGAAAAAGGGAAGGTAATGAAATGAAAAGTGGTGTTTGATAGTATATCATAATTCCTTTCAAATTATTTTTATATACAAGTTTTAGAGAATACTTCGTAATTCTCTATTTAGGAGGGATGACGTCGATTATCATTTTCATTTCTCACTAGTATGATTGTCAAATTTAAGAATTTTTAAGCATCACGAAGGAATGAAGAAATAATTTACTAGTATTATTGTCAAATTTAAGAATTTTTAAGCGTCACGAAGGAATGAAGAGAAAATTATTTATAATCTAATCTATGTACTAGTTTTGGGAAATACTTCATAACCCTCTATTATGAAAGGAGTGAATTGGAATGAGGGATGAAGAGAAAATTATTGGATTGAGGAAGAATTGATGAGGATACACATACATATATACAATGGATAGTGTTGGATTTCCATTTATAGTGTTTTGGTTTATGTCAACCTTAAAACTGGTTTTTCTTGCTACTCATAAGTTTTCTTTTTAAGTCAAAAGAGTAACAAACTCAAAGCATCTCATCAGTTTTCACTACAGATATATATAGCATCGCTTTGGAGATCCTTTTTTTTCATCTTAAATTCGGCACTTACTCATGTGCATATTAGTTGCTCACAAGTTGTGTATTATGTTGTATCAATAGCATGACCTTGAAGATTCTTGATTCATCTTAAATTCTGCACTTTCTTTTCTGATGTGCAAATTAGTTGCTCAGAAGTACACTAACCAGAAAGAGAGCTTGGGTAATCAGCGCCTTAGATTTGGTGTTATTAATAGGATGGAAAAATTGCATAGTAATCCTCTACATTTGTTGAAACATTTAATTTGACCATATATGCTTATACATGTGTTATGTGTATATTTTTTATTTAGAGAAATACCAAAAAAAAAATTAAAAAAAAAAACCAATTTAATACGTAATTCTAATTTGAGTAACAAAATTATATCATTTCAAATATAAGTGATAGAAAAAAATTCAGAAAATTATAAAAGCCGTTTGTGACATTTTTCTCTAATAAGATTAATGTTTTTTTTTTATATTGCAACTCCAATCACATAAAATTTTATTATTATTGAACATTTATTTTTGATAAACTAAAGACTTAGTATTCCATATAAGAGAAATAAATTATAGTTTCACTCACATGAAATGAATAAATAAATATTTATTGCAAATAAACGAAGAAACAAATAATATAATACTCCACATAAATGTAATTAGAATCTTGCGTAAAAAAAAATGGTTAAAGAAACGGTGGAGTCGTGCAATGAAAAATTAATACCGTGCACCTTTGATACATTAGCTTTTGGCATTGCAAGACAAAATAACAACTCACTGAAAGTTTTACCTAAAGGAGAAATCCAGCAAAAGATAAACAATGTACCTGCATTTGATCTTGGCATTGCCTAGGGATTTTAAACAGATCAATAATCTGGAAAAATGAACTTTAACGTAAAATTTATGTATTCACCAAATCGGAGTCGATTTAACAATTGTAGAAGGGCATACATGAATATAAAACATCATTCATCGCGAAAAGATAATCAGTTAAAAAAGGAAACTAGATTGCACTCTTCATTAACCAGTGTTTGGCTGAGACGAACAAGCTAAAATTTCATAGCTTCCACTATCTTACTAGCATCGATAGTATAGCAAAAATTGTCGGTATGATCATGCTTCTGTTGTTTCCTCAAACGAGAAGAAGCATGATCGTATCGGGGTAGTGGGAGCAACAAAAATCAGAATAACCAGAAACCAACCTAAACCGAACAAAATGAAAAACCAACATAAGATTCCAACAATCAACAAACCATGATTACTACAATTCAAGCCCAATGCTCGGAAAATAAAAAGTTCTTTATTAACTTAAAAACATTTCTCAAAGTACAAATGAAGTCCTACATTACCAAGAAGCAAAATCTTAGATTTTAATCATGATTTCGACTTTGGACAAAATTACATCTCAAGAATATTTGATGAAAACCCAATCTATCTCAACACTAACATATATCATATAAAATGAAAAATAATCAACTAAATCCACTGCTGTCCCGGAACTATCTTCTCTAACTGCTTTCAAGAATCACAAGAAATTGGAACTCAGAGATATATTTCGGCTAAAACAAAGCCTGACCTTGTGTACACGGGAGGAAAAGGTCATTCAACACAACACCCAGACTCAGAAGGATGCAAACCCTGATGTAATGACCTATAGTATAGTCTATCTGATGGTCTGCCTTGTTTTAATCATACGCTTCAGAGTTGTTAGCCAGAAGTTGCATTCATCCCAATCGGTTGCTGTAAGTTCTACCTGTACCACATACAAACATAGAATATGGAGAAGATCCATCTCTGATCTAAAGCTATATGCAAGAAACCAGAGAGTTGAGATCTTAAAGAAAAGTACCTGAAATTTAACAGCACTAGCGTAATCACCATTGTCCAGAGCTTGGCATATCAGAATAAGCTTTTCAGCAGCCCTTTTGGATATATCTCCACTATTTAGTTTCACAAAGAGTACCCCTAACTTTCTTGAATTATCATCAATTTCCCTCCTCTTTGCTGGATTAGCTCGTGAACCTCCCAAAGCTTCTGATGTCTCATGAAACAGCCTAGTCAAAGTTGCTATAACAGGCTTTTGTTGAGCTGCGGCATAAACATAAGACAAGCTCAAGTAATAGAGCGGCATTTGGCTTGGAGGCTCAATAAATATTAATTTATTTTGATAAGGTAGCAATAAAAATGAGCAAATTTCATTAAATCAGAACCATTTCTTAATTTATTTGTCTCTATAGCTCATAGGTATCAAGGAACTAGAGACTTCGATCAATCAGAAGGTCATAAAACAACTTAAAACACAAGGCCTTGGAGATAATCTAGATTTCAAAAACAAAACAAGGAGGTTTCGGAAGAAATGACAAGGAAGCAATTTACTGAGAGTTCCCTCAATCCCAAGGTAGAATGTATCAGGTCACATTTTTAACAATATTTCATTCACGAAACAACCCTATATCACACATGTCAAGATGATCATGCCATTTCTCAAGTTACTCCGAGTTCAGTTTAACTGAAAAAAAAGTTCCCTATCAATCGAAATCACAACATAAAGAAAACTTCCAAATCTTATTCCACTATAATCACCACTTTTGGGGAAATCCCCAGATCATTTGCAAATTGGGGAAAATAGAGTAACAGAAGCTTTCTTGGAACTCAAGCATCAAGATTAATATGGAAATCAGGGGAACATACTATTTCTTGCATGTATTAAGCCTTGTCAATCAATAAAAAAGATAGAAGGTGAGCAGAAAGAAGTATACCAGGCACGCTAGAAGTATCAGCTGTCTGAACTGTGGGTGGTGGTGCAGCAGGGGTTACAGGTGGTTGTACTGGAGCTGCATGAGTAGGGCTAGGAGGCTGCATTGTATTTATTCCAGGTCTATGAACTCCTGGATTATTGATAGGCGTAAATCCTCTGGATTCTGGGGTAGGAGCCATAACCTGAGGCATCTTTTGCATTACAGGTGGAACATTATGAGAAGCAGTTGGAACAAATGAACCAACCCCCTGGGAACCAGCTTGATAATTAGGATTAGAAGCCCCCTGAAACCGACATCCAAAGCAAAGTTTCAGAAATTAATTGATTTAGAAAATGTAACTCAATAAATGTGGACAACATACAGGATATAACTGGGAACCCAGTGTCGGCTGCTGATACTGTTCCACATTTCTCAACATTGGGGTGTCAGAAGGAACAAAAGATCTCAAAGGGGGTTGTGTAGTAACAGGTGGCGGAGCAAAATTCCCCTGAATAGGAAAAAAAAATAGGGAACTAAGAACTTAGATTGCAATCAAATTAAAACCTTCAACATGCAATCAATCTCCTAAAATTATGACAAATCCTCAAATGGCAAGGAGAACAGCTGCAACCTCCTATAGTTTGAATAACAATAAGCTCCAAACTTTATGTTAATGTTCAAATTCGTACTGAAGTTTTAGATGAAGTTGGTTGTGCAGGAGCAATCAACACAACCTTTATTTCAATCTCACATAATCTCTGATAAAATAGCCGAAGAAACAGTTAAGCAATTTTTACAGAGATATCATTTAAACATAGTCTCATTAAGTTTAGAGCAACCAAAGGGGAAAAAAAAATCATACAGATAGGGGTACAATCCAACTCAGCTGGCTATCCAATTAAACTTCAAATTGAAGAAACTCATAAAATAAGATCATTTAACAAGGACTTCAACTGTATGTGGCGAAAGGCAAGTAAAAAATTCACAGGTCCATTAATTCTTCAGCTAAATCTCCGTAAGCGCATGTGTGTACTCGCTCAGGATCATGTGTGTGGATGAGAGAGAGAGAGAGAGAGAGAGAGAGAGAGAGAGAGTAAAAGTTAAGTGATTCTTCCGATAAAAATACTAATGAGATAAAAGTCTGAAAGGAATAAAGGATATCTCATGCATTAATTCAAAATATGAAGTATCATTGGCATAACCACTCTGAGGCAGTTGATCTAGCCATTGACACCAAAAACTCCTTTTAAGTAGTTGGTAAAAGCACTGAAGCTCCATCGATGCACGATGATAAATTATATTTCTTAACAATCTCAGATACAAGAAAGATTTTCCTCTTATAAAGAAAGGAGTCCAAAATTTGGGCTCATACCAGGGGAGCTTGAGGTGCCTGAGATGGCATAAAAATATTTGGCGGTGGCATATTAGGCTGGGAAATAGGCTGATATGCGCCAGGTGGACCATAAATCCTCTCAGATGATGGGGCAAATGGCTGCTGATAGTTTCCATCATATGGATTGTTAGGAACACTAGCTTGCAGTTGTACAGGTGTTGTTTCCTGAGCGGCAATAACCAATGATGAGATATAGCAAGGAATAACAGAAAATGTAACCCGCACAAACATTTCAATTTCAGAGATGGAAAAGTTACCGGGTAATAATTGCGAGATGGATCAACACCACCATAACTCGTTTGATCAACACCATAAATAGGTCTTGTTTCTGGTTGAGTGTTGTTGATAGATGTGAACTTCGGTTCATCTTTATCTGCACCAACAACTCGAAACGATCAACTATCTCTAGAAGTTTCTGGTGACGTAGAAGGCGTTAAACCATTATTTCCATTTATTAGCAAATAACAAAATTGCTTCCACTCAAAGCTGAATACAACCCATTCAAGCACCAACCACACATACTCCATACTCCAGAGTAATGATTAAAGAAGTATCAAAATGCAATATTAAGGCCTTTAACCATAATAACTAATTTAGAAGTCGATGCCATCATACTGGAAAGAAGTTATACAAATACAAGTATGAAAAACCAGGTCCAACCAGGTCTGTAATTATTTTCCCTCAATCTCCTACTGGCTAAGGAGTCCTATTTAATGCAACTTTCATTTGAACAGAAAAGTAGATTAAAAAATTTTCACATATTTGTAACGATCACTTAACTAGAGAGCAGTAGTCAATTTAATAAAGGCCTATTGTGTAGGTGGCCTAGATCATGTAAGGATGAATCCGAGGGCCGGATGAGAGATAATAATTGGCTGACACATAGGTCTACAGGCCTTCTGAATTAGTTATTCATCATGTTATTTAGAAAATTTGTCACTTTGCAGTTCAACATAAATGGAATAACCTATTAAACAGAGATTACTTTTGAAGAAAAGGCTAACAATGTCACTTATGTTCCTAAAATCCAAAGTACCGAAACTTTTGCATGAATTAGTTATTCATCACATATTTGTAACGATCACTTAACTAGAGAGCAGTAGTCAATTTAATAAAGGCCTATTGTGTAGGTGGCCTAGATCATGTAAGGATGAATCCGAGGGCCGGATGAGAGATAATAATTGGCTGACACATAGGTCTACAGGCCTTCTGAATTAGTTATTCATCATGTTATTTAGAAAATTTGTCACTTTGCAGTTCAACATAAATGGAATAACCTATTAAACAGAGATTACTTTTGAAGAAAAGGCTAACAATGTCACTTATGTTCCTAAAATCCAAAGTACCGAAACTTTTGCATATATATATATAATATATATATAGGTATATAATATGTGGGGGGGGGAAAACCCATTATCAAGTTCTGATAGATATCGTCCACATCTCTCCCACTTTACTACCTACTTCTGATCTTATAAGACAGTAGAATTAGTAAGACATTAGGAGACAAGCTCATAGATATAATAATCGAATTTGCCCAAAATTCGCTATGCCATGAAAATGTGATTGTCCACATATGAACTCAAATTAACTTGAATTTGAGCCCCAAAATTCTAGAGTAGGATTTACTGCAGACTACACCAATAAAAATGGGGGCAAATTATCGGAAGCCTTGAGACATTTCAAGATTCCTTTGTGCCATACCAGTTCCAATTTGCTAAGAGGTTTCAGTTACATTGTTGTTACGATTTAAAAGATTAACTGAAGAGACCTTTTGAATCAGTGAATTTTGGACTTTGAAACTCTTATTGGACTTTTTAAAGCATGATATATTTATTTGAGCTGCATCATAGTCAAATGATGGCAGTTTTGTCCTATTTGAGGCTGAGAAGAACATTGCTATAAGAATTTTCTTAACTTTCTAGATAGATGATTGAAGAGGTGGTGAAGCAGCCAAGGACATGCAGGTGTTTTCCCATCAGTTTTAAGCTGTTTTGCCAGTGGATCTGAAATTAATCAAAAAACGGAGTCCAAGGTACTGATTTCATCAGGGAAGATGGTAGCCTGACAATGACCAGCAATGGTGCCCACCGCTGGTGCTTTGCCCCCATGTTGTGCTAACCATTGTTTACAAAAGGTTAAGTTTTCTGAAAAAAGAAAATAATGACAAGAAAAAAGACTTGCAAGTTTGGTGATTTGGGCACTTACGGTTGTGGGGATATTAAGGAGGACACGTGTCAATTAATGTTTCATGCATTCAGAAATTTTGGCTTTTGATGTTTGGCGGTTAAGCAGAAATTAAATATAGTTCATAAAGCGTTCATGGGCAAGTAAGCATACCGGAGGAGGGCTTTCGGTAATTTAACCAATGAAGAACACACTCATAAGGAATGAACAGACATAATAGGCGTGATTAATAGTAAAAGATTTACCATTAGCTGGATAAAATATGAAATTTACAAAATAAATTTTATTTCTAATTGCAAACCTGGTTCCATAGAGAGCGCGATACGATCTCTTAATACTGTAAGTTCTGGAGACAATCCTTCAGTACCAAGCAGCTTCAAGTACTCCATTGCTGTACTTAAAAGGCCTTGACTTGCCAATATTTCTGCGTACTTTTCAACAAGCTTGTAAAGAGATGCACTAAATTGCTTCTGCCCAGTTGCCAAAGCCAAGACAATTGTCTTTTCCATCAAATCCTAAAATATATCAACGTAAAAGTGGAAAGTTAGACTTTAGCCGGACAAATAATTTCCCAAGGGTGAAAGACAGCATGGAAACCTGATAAAGGTCAATGTAGGATTTTCCATCATGCTCGCCAGCCAGTACCCTCGACCATATTTCCACTGTTTTGTCAATGTTTCCAGCACAAATGAAGCAAAGAGTGGCCGCAAGAGTATTACCAGCAGCCATGAGCCTAGAAGCTAGTGTATCACATAACAATGTCCACTCATCTTGGGCCGCAAACTGCATGACAAAGATTATGGGTCCATCTCTCAGTAATATAGTACATCTACAAGAAGGAAGAGAAAGGGGAAACCACACAACAGCAAATTATCATTGACTTAGCAGGTACAGGCCATTATAAACCTATTAAAACTTTCCATTCTTTACCTCGTCTTCTAACAGGAGAACTAACAAAAAACCAGTGAAGCAAGTCTGAGGTTTTGGGAAGAAAATTGGAGCTTTACATAATAAAACTGTAAATATAAAATTTCTTGCAGGCAAACTTTGTCTCTTTTTTTTTGTGTGTTAAAGATCACCGGCCAGCAATGGCAGCAAATATGCAACAAGCCATACTGAACAGTTGAAGTTCATACTGAATTATGGGGTACTAAATACTTAATCATGATTAGTTAATCTGAGAAAATGGATTTCAAAAAATTGTCACAAGAAAAGGCTTGCAGCTGAGAGATTCTCATGAAAAATAAACAAACAAAATTCTAATCTAGAATATTGCAAAATTTTCAAACAAAAAAATGCAACGCATATAATTGAACTCTATCTGTAGAGACGGTAGATCTCTAGCAGTATGAAACTTCAGACAATGCTTCCCCAGAACAAAGGAACTTACAGTGCAGAGAAGAGATATTGTTTCTTTCCAGGATTTCAGAGGACGAGTATTCACAAGGCTCATGAGGTCATTGTTCACCATTGCGGCAACAACCTGTGGCAAAACATATCAAACATATCATAATCACAACATTTAAATGCAACCATACTGTTGAGACATGATCACAATAAATGAAACTGGTAAATCAAACATTTGCAATCCAAAATATAGACAGCTTATAATACCTTCAGATACGGGGAACGGCTTGTTTTAAGATACTGATCTCGTGTGCTCTCCCACAGTGAAGCACCACCAGCATGAGCAATAATCAATGCATCTGCCATTCTGTTCGCAGATATGCATTGTGCAACTGCCCCTTTGTAGTCACCAACAACCAAAGCACGCTGAACAGCTTCATCAAATGATGCATCAGTAAGATCCTCGTCTCCTTGCATCTCTTGTTGAGATCCCTCATCAACAGGGACAAAGTCAGCAGTAGTAGATTTATTCCCAGAAGCAGATGATGGCGTATCAGCTCTCGGACTTGGGAGATTGTTAAAAAAGTCCTCCCCATTATCAGTAGCAAACATGGCCGTTTCCTTATTCCCAGTATATCCATCCCCATTGGTTCCACTTTCATGGAGATCAAGAGCATTCACCTGCTCAGAAATACTATTCCCTACTGTGTCTTTTTCCTCGGATGGTGGATTAAAGCCAAGATGGGAAAGCAGTTTTGACCTTGCTGTCCCGTCATCTTCAAACATAACTTTTAAAAAGCCCCATATCTCTTTATCGTCCTCAGATCTGTTCAAAAAAGTAAATAGAACTAGTGAATTCAACATCACTGGGTCACTACACAACTCTAGTCATTAAAGTTGAACCACAGAATTATAAAAGAAACATAAAACAAATAATTTAAAAAGGACTCACTCTGATTCTTGAGATTTCTTCTCACACAAAAGCCTCAGTGAAGATCTCTCCCCATTTTGTACTGCAGCCTCAAATTCAGAAGATCTGGTCACCAGACTATGCTCAGTGACTAAGTTATGCACATAAACCTGCCAAACAGAAGGAAATTATTGTAATGATATTTTAGGTTAACAAGAATTAAAAACCAATTGGCATAGATGCATTAAGCATGCCTCTGAAGGTCCAGCTGAAGCCTCAGTAGTGTTAAATGAAACAAGCTTGCCACCAAATCCAAATGAAACACCTGCTTTACGCTTGTACCATTTTGGTGCCCGGAGAGATGCTGCAGAAGATATATCAAATATGAGGAAAAATCCATGATATGTTGATTAGTCGGCCAAACAACAAATTATCAGACCCAAACTGAACTAGTGTCGGATAAAAGAATAGGATAATGAAGTCCAAAGTCATATTGAAGACAAGTAAAGAAACAGTTGTGTGCCACATTTTGGAGGCTTGAATGATGATTAAGAATGATACTGAATCTTGGTAAAGTCTACTAAATATTTCTACATTTTCTTGCTCATTACTGAAGATCAGAAAGCCCTCTTTTCTCACAAAATAAAAACATATTTTTACAATGCATTCCAAGGAAACTAAGGTAACCTGGTGGTCATTCCAAGAACCATTGCCTAATTCTACGAGTGAGTTCATCCAGAAAACACACAACCATAAAGGAGAAAAAACAGAATATGAAACTTCCTATCGAAGTCAAACACCTCCTCAAGATGCATTCACTCCAGCTGCATAGCTGATTGCTAGTAATTACAGCTAAACTATGTGAACAAAGTCATCAAAGATGCTGGACAATGATAGAATGGAACAAGCAGCCTATTTCTACAAAGAGCTGGCGCAGATAATTCATCAAAGATGACCACACGTTCCTTCTGCTAAACACCTCTTTGCAAAATTGAGATAATAAAGGGTATTCAACATTTATATTGAAGTGCAATATACAGATGGGGATAATCTATAGAATGCTTTCAAGGGAAATATCCAGCTTCTAAAACTTTAAACAGAATTATCATCTAAACATCATCATACCTGTACTAAAATCACCTTCCCGGGTACCCCATCGGCCACAGCCCTGCAAAATGAGGCAAAAAAATTAAGGAATCTGATAATAATAAATGCGAGATGCCCCATAGGTGATCTAACTGTTGGGAAGAACTAACTGCTAGGCAAATTAAAAAATAGCCTATTTCTGAAAGCAGTCAACAATTAACAGAATTGGCTATCTCACGATTACCCAAATTCCTATTGTGTAAATAAATGTACAGCCATATTTACAACAACAACAAAACCAAAACTTTTATCCCACTATGTGGGGTCAGCTACATGGATCATATTTTGGCATTGTATTCTATCTATACACGTTTTTATTTATATTTAAGTGTATCAGATCTTTTTTTATCGTTTCTTTCCAATTCATTTTAGGTTTCCCCCTCTCCCTTTTAGTTTGAGTTAATTTTTCTTTATTTTCTACACGCCGCACTAATGCATCTAGAGGTCTCCTATGCACATGTCCAAACCATCATAAATGTGTTTCTCTCATTTTCTCAACTATTGGAGTAACCCCACTTTATTCCCAATGCATTCATTACTTATTCTATCCAATCCAGTATATCTACATATCCATCTTAACATTCTCATTTCTGCTACCCTCATTTTTTGTTCATGCTCATACTCCGTTGCCCAACATTCTGATCCATAAAGCATCAATGGTTTTAATAACACGAACATCTTAATAATATGCCATGATTATTATCAAATTGAAAACCTATTCATTGAAACTAATTAAGCCGGTAAGACATCTGGTATGAACAAATGCAAACATATGCACATCTGTACAAATGCAAAAGCATAGGCATACATCCGTAAGACATGTGTGCAGGTGTATCCCTCCATTTCATTCCAAAAAAGAAAAAGAAAAAGATTGATACACACACACACAAATTTACATGTATATATATATATATGGATGCATATTCACCCCAAATGGTGAGCTATACCACTCAAAAGTTAGCATTCTTAGGCCAGGTGCAAATATAATAAATCTCAGCGAAGGAGACCAGTAGAAATAAGCAAACAGTTCCCCTAAAAAATTCCAATCATCCATCCTAATTTGTTAGTATTACAGGTAAAAGGAACAACAATTCCTACACAGGGATTGTATAATTTTTGACAAACCAAATATTTATACCCCTTGTGAAATATTCAAATTTCACACATTCCCAAGCTTTCATCTTAACTCACTTAAATCACAGAACCACCATAGTTTTGTACCTATACAAGAAACTTTACTTTACCATACTGGGAGAAGAGAGGCTAATTTTGAAATGCTTAGGTAGGGTAACAGGAACAGTCAAAATTAATATTTGGCTGATAGTCTAAGATCATAACAAATGTGACACTGGGATAGTGACCTTATCGTTAATGAAGGTATAGTTACATTAAAAATTATGACTCTTCATCGCATGAATGAATTCTTCATAGAACATAACAAATGTAAGACATATATCTTAAACCACAACATAGGCCCATTTTCATTCTCCAAAGTAGCAAGCACAATCGAGTAATACAAAAACCATGGAAAATTGGCTTTACTTACACAAGAAAACAGACACACTAACCTCAATGTTGTAAATGCCAATTTTCCCATCGTAAGATGATGCTGATATGACCCCTGGAATCTTTGGATACCAGTGTACATCAAAATTCCAGTTTGTTCCAGCGGGCAACTCAGAAACAATCTGTACAGCGTTAAACAACAAAAACTCTGTGAAATATAAGAAGGCATATTAAAAACACAAACCCACATTTTAAAGATAGAGGAGACACTGATAGAGGAGATGGCATCAAAGAACAAGAATAATGCTTTTTGAAATTAAACATGATGATAGAAAGCTATCAACATATGCTCATTTACCTTCCCAGACTCAATGTCCCAGCAGATGGTGCGATTATCTTTGGCACAGGTAAGCAGATAGGAACTATCAATTGGACACCAGGACATGGCAATTACACCTGATGTAAGATATACAGGAACCAGAAACAAATCTCTAAGAGTTCTTTGACTCTAAATCATCGTAAGGCAAATAAATGGAAGGAAATTTGAAACTAAAACCGTGGTAAACTCACAATAAATAAAAAGAAGTGTCTAATATGCACACATCAGTTGTCTTCTTCATTAAGTTGTATCAGGGAACTAAGTACAGTTTTAAATAAGAAATGAAGAAAGTTTTTCTTCAAGACTAGAAATACGTACTAAAAGATGGTCCTATGTTACCTCTTCCATCCCCCTTCCACGACAGACATCAATCTTCTTGGGTTAGTATTATTTACAGCTACTCCCTCCATCTTTAGTAACACATTTCCATCCAAAGGCTCGGGTGCAATGACATATATTTCAACTATGAAAGCCAATTTTTTAATAGCAGTTTTTATGCTATGCAAATCGAACAATACCAGAATTCAGACAAACAAAGAACTAACAGAAAGCATACATCAGGCAGCTCTATTACAAGTTCCTAATTCAACCAAGTTTACAGCATTCCTAGGTCAAATAACAGTACCAAGTTTCCAGTTTCAGGGTCCTAATTATTGGTAATGGACTCAGAACTCAAGGACAGGTCTTCGGGGCCACCCCTCCTAACAAATCAGTGGTTGTGAATTCATTGTTCCCACAACAACCAAAATTTGGTAATCCAAAGATTCCCAAAATCATAAGTTACAACACATGATGTGGATTAACACTCAGATTACACACCCCTCTTTTGCCTCCAGGCCAGGCCATGACCAGCTATATTTCAATAACCTCAGCTTTCACTGATTTAGTGATTGGGCTAGGCTTCTCATTTGTTCTTGGTCCCACAGGTTTACTTTTCAGCATTTCCATCATTGCATCAAAACCATTTTAGAACGAGACCAACCAAGAATATCTTAAGAACCCAAGATGCTTATATTCATTTAGTTCTATGCACTCACTAAATTGCATTATGTGGTTGATCCAGATCCAGATGTTGAAGTGGTCAATGTTGTTTATTTCTTTCGTTTTCCTCTCTCTACCATTTGCAAGATGACACAGCCAACAAGTTAGTTCAACAGAATTTGAAGTAACAAAAAAACAATGGGCCCATACAGAATAAAGATTCATTCATGGCAAAAATGAATCAGGTTAATGAATAAATTATATTAACCTGATAGCAAACCATGAATGAAAATCATCCAACTAATTAATATGTATATAGCTCAAATTAGCAGTATAAAATGAATATAATTTGCAAATATTAAACCCCTAATAAATAACCTCATTATTAAACTAGTTTAACAAGTGCATATTTGAGACTCACCATCCACCTTATGTTCTCCTGTTTGTTCTATGTGCATTGTTCACTTACATGTAAAAGACAGTAAAAACTCATGAGACAAACCAATGCATGTTTTTGACAACGTGGAGGGAAAGCAAAAGGCTCGTGGATAATACTGCCTTTCCTAGCACATTAAAGGTACAAAATGGTACTCCTCGGCCTCAGCCTCATCCTAAATCACAACTGCGATGACGAGTTCCCACTACCAGGTGTACTGATGTTGCAGAAAAGCATAATAAACACATGCGAATGCTTACTACAAAAGGGCTGGGAGGTCAATAATCACAACTCAAGGCCTCTTTTTCAAGTAACATAAACAGTTGCATAAAATCTCTGAAAGTCAAGCTGTAAGCATTCAACCTACAAGACATCCAAAAGTACAGACTGGCATACCTTTTGTGTGCCCTACAAATTCTTTGACCGGAGACATAACGTTCCGCAAATCCCAGAGCTGAATCAAAATGTCAGTAAGTTCCAAGCAAGATTTATGTATTTCCCTAAGTTAAAACAAAAGTCATCAACCAAGTGTATACCCTAAGAGAAGGGGAACTATCTTCATCTGAAGCCACAATCAATTGAGTGGCAAGATCAGGATTCCACTGCAAAACAGAGCACCGTCTCCTAGCTGGATCAGGGAAACTGCAAGATGGGTTTTTACACAAGTTCAGTCATAGTAAAGGTTAAAATTTGGCTTATAACATATCAGCAGAAAACCTAAACAGCCTTTTTACACAAGTTCAGTCATAGTAAAGGTTAAAATTTGGCTTATAACATATCAGCAGAAAACCTAAACAGCCCAGGAACTTTCTCAACAAAAGCAAAGAGTTGTACCTCATCACTGGCTTTTGCCTCTTTAGATCCCAAACAACTGAAATTACAAAAAGTGTCTGTTATGCAACTTAAAACTCAGTGGTATGCAGCATGCCAATCATAAATGAATGCCAGTTCTCACCAGTTGTCCCATTATATGAAGTTGAGGCAAATATGTGCTGAGCTTTTCCGTTCCACGATAAAAACGAAATTTCACCTTGAGTTGAAGATCCACTACCCTACAAAAATTACTTCCAAAGTCGAGTAAGTGCCTTGAGATAAGTATATGAGAACAATCAAGAAAATCAAAGAAAAAGTAGCAGAAAAGGATGGCCCAAAGTACATACATCACATGCAGAAAGAAACGGCAGTAGCAAATTCAATCCTATCCGATTTCCAACACAAACTAGGTGTCTTCTTGACATAATAGTTGTGAAAATTTTAACCGAATACATAAATGGCCTATTATTAAATGTAGAGATTAATTCTAAAAAACACCCTCGAAATATGTCATAACAATGCCCTGTTCTTTCAATTTGAATCAGCATAACCCACTCAAACTTCTAATTTTCCCAATTCCACACAATCAACAACAACTAAACCTTTATCCCACTATGTGGGATCGGCTATATGGATCATATTTCACCATTGTAGTCTATCTTCTCCCAATTCCACTCAATCAGCCCACTAAAATGAGATTCTTTTCCCAATTCCATACGTCTCCTCTGACGCCTTCCTATATCACACTCCCTTTGCAATTCCTAACCCAAATCCTCCATAAACCATGGCACTCATTTGCTTCTGTGAACCCTAAACCCAAATCCCCTATCCCAGCTACAATAAACTCTAGCCCCAATCCCTACCCTTCACCCCACACCAAAAAAAAATATACAACCTCCCTTAAGCACGAACCATCAGCCACTCTCCCTCCATCTCTTTGGGTATGTTTGGATTGAGGGAAAGGAAATGAAATGGAAGGGTTAGGATATTTGTGTTTGGATATGTTTTTAAGAGGGCAAGGAGAGGGGAGGGAGGGATTAAAATATTTGTGTTTGGATATTCTTTTTAAAGAGGGAGAGGAAAGTAGAGGGAGGGATTAGGATGGATTAAACATAACTATTTGACTCCATTTCTGTTTCCATCCAAAAGTGGGCAGAAACGGAAGGAAACGGTACTTTCATTAATTATTAATAATTAATCTACTAAAAAAATACCCATATAACGTAAACCTTTATTTAAAAATTATAAAATAAATTGTCATTAAAAAGTAAACACAAATTTACATTGTTTTCTCTAATAGGATTTGGGACTTTTGTATCATCATGATATAAAAAGTTTAAGATTGTTCTGATCTTTTAATTCTAATATAATTCATATTACAACAATTTATTAATAAATTAGAGTTTCAATCTCTTACAATTCTAACTATCTCCAAAAATTTAAAAATTATATTCATAATTCAGCAGGCTTCAAAATTATAGATGAAACAGCTATTCATTATGAATTGTATACAAATTAGTTCATTAACCTCAGAAGCACACAACATTGACAAAAGGATCATTCGGCTAGAAGGTAATGCAAAAATCTTACACCCAATGTATCCAACTGCTTCAGACACTACGGAACTCACCATCAAAGTGAACACACATTCTATTATGTAAATAACATCTCCTTTAATTAACAAGGTGATTGAATGGCAAAACTATCTTACACCCTAGATACCCAACCATGAACAGAAAAGGAAACTTTCCTCTCCCAGTAAACAAAATACACAGAACCCAGTCTACAGAGTAAAGGAAGTCATGAGCAATTGAAGCCAGCCTTATCTGTTGGCCTTCAACTTTCACCTTTCAGACACTTGATAAAGAATTTCAGATTCACTAAAAAACAAATGTCCTAAAAGCAACCATAAAATATTTTATTCTTTTCACAATCTCAAATCAGAACTACATCATACAAACAACCAATGCATGTATAAATTTTATGTACTTTCAACAAATTCTGCAGGACTGTCAACAGTTACTGATGCTAATCAAGAAGAACTAAAACTTACGTCCGACACTTACGTGTATTTAAATTTAATAATTATTCAATATTTCAGATAGAAGGAAAAGGTAATTTGGGAACACTTTCCACTACTTGTTCAATCAAATCCTGAAGGATAAGTGAAACAAACAAGGAGGGGGGAGAATTAGAAAGGACAACTACTATTACATGTAACAACGACATAGGGTACAATTATACCTTGAGAGGAGGAAAAAGATTGGGTTCTGTTGGTTTTACAACATCCCAAATGCAGATTTCCCCTTCATCAGCTCCAGATGCAAGAAGGTTGGGAGAATAAGCATTGAATTCCAGTCCTCGAACCTGGAAATGAGATATTTTGAAGGATCAATTATCATATATCATCTGATCATAACAAATGAGATATTTTGAAGGGTCAATATTAAGTATCATCTGATCATAACGGATGATTAAATAGGTCTCCCCTCAGGAACCCCACCCCAAACCACAAATCTCTCCCATTTAGAAGACAAAATAGAGATATAGAAGAAGCAAACAAACTGCAGATTAGCTAACTTACAGGGCCCCTATGCCTTGAAAGATTGTGAAGAAAGACACCTTCACTTGCCTCAGAACTTCTTTTACTTTGGTAAGTACTGAAGGAAACCACAGAGTCAATAAGGATTTGAAGTCATTTTTCAGGTCACAGAGAAAGTAAAAACCCACAGCCAAAAATGCAGACAAATTCTAGAATTCATAAAACTAAGCAAATATCAGTACCATCAATTTATTCGCATTAAACCCCAAGTTTCCCAGATATCAAATGTCCACACTTCTCTATACAGAAAAGTGTTTAAAACCCCTCGGACAATATTCTTCTTCCAACTCTCACAATCTTATATCTACCATTGCACCTATCATAGAATTTCCTGTTTAAAGTTAAACCTTCTTGCCCCTTCTAAATACAACTAAAAAACCCTTTCAGGAAGTCAAAATGGATCTGCATTTACACTGTCTCACTTATTCAATTTGATTATGTCCTTAGAAGAAATTCCATGAATCATTTCAAATAGCCATAGTTTCCCCAATAACTAAACAAGTTATAGCATTGCTGCAAGAAAATAAGGGCAAAAAAAATTATTTTTGGTACTAAGTCAAGCCACATCAGTAATATAATGAGATTCTTCCAAGTTGAAAATATTCCTTCCGCAGACCCCTTTATACTGATTTTAAAAAATCCAAAAAAGTCATCAACTGGAAAAAAAAGTAAAACTTTCATTAAAAACTCAATTCTTTTCTAGCTCCAATTCTTTTGAACTTGCTTATCATGAATTAGAATCTTATCCCAAATCAACAAATTTCAGTTACAAATCAAACATGAATGTAAATAATCGAAGTCATTACAAATACGTTCTGTCTAGGTGGTGTCAAATCAAAGACGAACTGAATCACTACAATTCAAAAACAATTCTTCGCACTCGAATTGTAGAATGCACCAACTGTGAACCGAACCCCCCAATTCAATCATGAAAAATTCCGTAACAGAATTTTAAAAAATCCAAACTTTTTTTCCAGAATTAAACAAATTTAAAATTCAGATCAAATTACGAGATCAGAGGCTTCGGATTCCATAGCCCAATGTTCCCATCAACGAGTCCACCAGCAATAAGCCCAAGAGAAAACTCCTCAGAATTGGATAACGGCTTTCCCCAAGACAGTCGATTGAACCGCTCGGAGCTAGGCACAGTGCCGGCTAAGATCAACTGCCGATCGTCTGATGCAAAGTCTAGCTCGAAGATGTCAATATTCGCCGACGAGCTGAATTGCAGATCCACCGCCCCAGCCATCGTTCCGGCAGCCAGATAAGCCGCTTCCGGCGCGAACGCCACGCAGGCCGATCTGTTCACGCCTTTTATAATCGCCATGACACCTCAATTACAAATATATCGCTCTATGTTTGATAATTCAATGTATATATCGATCTAGGGTTAGGGTTTGAGAATTCAGTGTCGTGTATTTCTGTTTGAAAGAGAAACAGAGAGGGGGAGAAGAAGAGAGATAATAATAGATCGAGAAAGGAAGGGAGGGAGGGGCCGATGGGGATATGCAGTGGGTGAGTTAGTGTGTGTGTGTGTGTGTGTGCGCGTGTTTTTTTTTTCTATTTTTATTAATTGTTTATTTTGGTTCTAATTTTATTTGTAATTGTTTACGTTTTTGGGGGAAGCAATTGATATATAGTATTGTCGTTCTAAGGGTTTTGATTTTCGGAGATCGCTCATCGATGGGAAATGGAATTAGCATGGGATTAGTCACTTTAACCAATGAACTTTTGCCACGTTGTACATTTATTTTACAGTTTAGTAGAAAGACAAAAATACCCAATGTGCTCAGGCTGTGGCTGAATCCGGTGAAGGAGTCTGAGAGCCACCGTTCTGGTGGTGGAGCATGACAACATATTTAAAACAAAAAATAAATAAATAAGTAATATATATATCTCTCGAGCTTTAAATGGATTTATTTCAAATTACTCTTTCTGTCCTAATTGACAATGTTATGCTTTGTACTTTTGATTGTCTCAAAAATATTCCCTTAAAAATAGCAATCAAATTTTCTGCAATAAGGTAGTCTCCTATTAAACAAGTTCGTGTGTGTGTGTGTTTTTTTATCACTTTTATATTAAAAACTAACAATCTAATATTTGTTACATAAAAACTTTTAACAAGTAATAAAATTTGCTTATCACTTTTATGTTAAAAAGTAATAACTATTAGGAATCCCCGTATCACTTTTTTATTGAAAAGTAACAATCTCATTTTGGTTACATAAAAACTTTCAACAAGTAACAAAATTCATGTTTCACCTTTATGTTGAAAAATAATAATGTAATTACTTGTTACATAACTTTCTTCTTCTTCTTTTTTTTTTTTGTGAAAAGCGATAATTTTATTATAAACATGAAATTGTACAAACTAGCTAACTAGGAAATTATCAACACGAAAGTATACAAACTAGCTAACTAGTTGAAGAAAAGTGCACTATTATAGATAATTTACTCATATAATGTCAATGCATTACAAACAGTTAAACAAATTATTTAAAGTCATACAACCTTAAATTGTGCAAAAACCAAACACGCATAAGAAAAATGAAATATTTACTTATCTTACAATTAAAATTAAATTCAACTTCTTCTCCTTTGAAAATAGCTAAAATGGAATTAAGTATATTGTTTTTTCCTCTTTAGTAGCAAAGGCGGAATAGGAATTGATTGTTCATCTCTACTAGCTTATCAAAATCAAGATTATAACTAAAATAAAATCCTTGTTTTCACTATTTCCAATTTCCCCAAAAGCACAAAAATAAAGTAAAACTCATACTATCGGTTGCTCATTTCAACATCAATAAGACACTTATATCATAAATCCACACCACACAAATACTATATGAATATACTTGCAACATAGTTTTAAATCTATAAATTTTCAAAGAGTAAATACTAGATTTGGAGAAAAGGGATTATGGTGAAAAATTCTTTCTCTCTTGACCGCACCCAAATAGAAGGTGCAGATTTTTTTTTTTTTAATGTTAAAAAAACTCCAAGATGGAGATTAAATCTCTTAAAGAGAGAAAATCACTCACACAAAGGGAGACAAGACAAAATGTTTCAATTTTAAGGAAGGTGAGTTAGTGGGAAAGTGGCGGTAAAGGATTGCCACCTCGGTAGCCTAGTGGGGAAGCGGCGATAAAGGGTTGCCACTTCCTTTTAGTTTTCTGATTTTTTTTTTGTGAGAGGGGGAAGCGGAAAGTTAGAGAGAGAATGTTTTCTGCATAAAAAACTTGTAATTTATTGTTACATGACTTTGAACAAGTAACAAAATTCGCATATTACTTTTATGTTGAAAGTTAATAAGTATTAGAAATTCGCGTAATACTTTTATGTTGAAAAGTAACAATCTAATACTTATTACATGAAAACTTTCAACAAGTAACAAAATTCACACTTTACTTTTATGTTCAAAAGTATTAAAAAAAAGAACGGAAGTATATAAACGTACACATTAGCGCGCACCATTAAGTATCCATTTCATATATGAATCATGTTTTATATATATATGAACCCATTTCATATAAATTTTTGCATTCTGCAATTAAACTTTCTTCTAATTTGTTTTGATTAATGTTGTGGTGTAAGGGTGATAAATGATCAAGTTATTTAAGAGTAGCTAGGTTAACTACATATATGAATCATGTTTTATATATATATGAACCCATTTCATATAAATTTTTGCATTCTGCAATTAAACTTTCTTCTAATTTGTTCTGATTAATGTTGTGGTGTAAGGGTGATAAATGATCAAGTTATTTAAGAGTAGCTAGGTTAACTACATCTTGAGCAGCTCAAGCTAAAATTATATAAGTTTGAGTACCTCGGTGTTTTATTAAGTATTTTTTTAAAAAAATTATTCATATATTTATATTTTATCTCCTAATATTTTAATAAATTCTTAATTCACCTACATATATTTATATTTTAATTCTTAATTTTATAGTAACTTATTGAGTTAACTACAAAAAACCTCTCTATGATTTGTCAAAATTCTAAATTACCTTCCTGACGTTTGGATATATACCATTTACCCCCTTGTGTTTTGATTTTTGGTTAAAATCGAATGCAAATTGCGGTTCATGATTCGAGTTTCGAATTGGAGTTCCAATTAGAAAATGGAATTCATATAATTTATATTACTGTAAAATATATTATAAAATATATTTATATATTATTAATAGTTCATAGTTGATTGCAAGTGAACGAATTCAAATTCTGCTAATTCGAATTGAAATTTGAATTTTAAACTCGAACGTTATTTTTTATTTATTCTAACATATTCAAATTCAAATCGAAAATCAAGTTTCGAATTTAGTTCAATTCATTCGAATTTAATTGAATTCGATTCAATTTTCAAATTAGCATTTAAAAATATTCAAATAAAAAAAATTAAAGAATCTAAAAAATTGAACTGATGAACATCCCTACATGTGAACAATGTAGAAAAGTCATGAACTTTGCCTCCATATGTTTTTGTTACCGTTAATGGTATTGCATTTTGTGGCACCTTTGGTCAACTATTCTTTGGTTGGCTTGAAGACAAGATGGGAAGAAAAAAAATTTATTGTATAATCATCATGCTTATGTTTATTGCTACCATTGCATCTGCCTTTTCCTTTGCCTTTGCTTGGGGATAAACCAAAGGTTGTTATGACCGCGTTTTGTTTCTTCAAGTTCTGACTTGGCTTTGGTATATATTGATAGTGATTATCTTTTTTCTGACATTATCGTTAGAATAAAAAGATTAGAGTAGTTTTCAGTATTATAGTATTTGCCATGTAAGGTTTTGGAATTTTGACTGGTGATATGGTGGCAATTATCATTTGAGTCCCGTTTAAGAGTGGATAACATGCTTGTTGTTAAAAGAGAGATTAGTGTGTCAGTATTCTTTTATTACTATAAGGTCAGTATTATTATTTTCTAGTATTATTTTTAAATGAAAAATAAGTGTTTTTGAATGCAAAGTTGCACTGCCATTAGTGTTTGACAAAATCAGTTAAATTTGACGATTTCAATTTGTTTTTGGGCGAATTCCACTTTACCCCTTGTGGTTTGGACGAGTTCTCTCTTACCACCTCATAGTTTCATAATATCTACATAGCCCCTCATACTTTAGACTAATGGGTAAAATGAATGGAAACCGTCAAAATTGACGGAAGTTAGATACACGCTCCAGGACATGCGTGTGGAAAAATAAAAAAGGTATAAGTAAAACTTTTATTCCAAAATTGCCCTTATTAAATAGGAGTTTTTCTTTTTTTCCCTCAACGTCACTCATCTTCTCCACACCATCCAATCCCCTCATTGTGAGCAGTTGTTAATACTCCACCCACGAACACAACCACCGCTCAAATAGTCGTCACACAGTCAAGCAGCCATCACTCATACTCATGATGAAATTTAGTGTTGACTGGCCATAAATGACAAGAAACTACTTCTAAGAGAAAAGAATGCTTGCGCTGCCCATTTTCTAGTTTAACGTGAAGTGATTCCAGAATAAAATGAATATAAGTAAATTAGGTACTACAATGGTACACTTTTGTCCACCTTCATCCCAATTATGAAGGAACACATAAAACAATTCATGGTGCTAATGTATTCTCACAATTATTTTTTGCAATAATTTCTAGATTCGACCGGATTTATTTCATAGCAGAGCAAGTAATAGCTTCAGAGTCTAACATTTTTATTGACGATTTTTGAACATCGACCTTTCTGAGCCTCCCCAATCTTACTTCATCAAGAGGTATGTTGCTGAATCTTACTTCCCCAATCTGAACCACGTCGTCATCACCATTGGTGTCGCCAAACACAAGCCACTAGACCCATCAACACAAATTGGACAATTGGACATCCATCGACCGCCACGTTGTTACCATCAGGTCACCTTCACTTAGTACACAGAAGTCACCAGCCGCACCCATCATCACTCAAATTCAACCGTCACCACCAAATTTGCCAATACCTCAAACTTAGAAGCCACTACCAAATTCGTCGACACCACCCCACCCCGACCGCAAATGCCACACGAGCCTCTTCGTATAACCAAATCATCTTTTTCCCAATATCAGACTAATCATGGTGGAAAATTATTTATGAAGAAAAATTGGGTTGTTTGAAATTTAGGGTTTTGTTAAAAATTGCGGAGAGTTATTAGTGAGAAAAAATTAAACTGTATTAATGCCGAAAGGAAAGTAATGAACGATTTGGCTGAGGAGGAGAAGAAAAGAATTTTCAATTTTTTTCCATTTTACCTCAAATGTTTTATAATATTTAATTTATCCCTTTTATTTTTTTTATAAAAGAAAGAAATACAATTTATGGATTTATAGTACTTTCAAATTGTTGTGTCAATTTAGACGGTTATTGTCTATTTTTCACATTAGTCCAAAGCACATGAGGGTTATTTGTATATTATGAAACTATGAGGTGGTAAGAGAGAACTTTATCAAACCACATGGAGGTAAATAAATAATAGATTTTCAAACATTAAGGAGGTAAATTAAACTTTCAACAAACCACATGAAGGTTTTTGTAACCATAAATTATCATTTAACCCTACTAAATTTTTTAAAATTCCAAATCAATCCTATAAGGTTTTAAAAAATAAAAGAGAAATAAAACAATTTAAGTAAAAATAATAAGAATAACAAAACATTTAAGATCGATCTCAATTTTCAAAATCAAACTTGAGTTCGAGTTCAAAAAAGGTGCTCGATCGAGTTTAAACTCGAGTTCAAGTACTATTTCTAATGCGCTCAATTAGTTTGATTAGGTATATAATTGAACTTGACTCGAGTGAATTGTATCCCTAATGTGGTGATAAGGCATGCCTGACATCTCTCCAATATGAGATAAAGATATGGTTTGCAATTAATAATAAATTCAAGGAGTTTACCAACATCAATGTCATTTGTAATTTGCCCTTCTTGAAAAAATACACAAAATAAATAGATTAAAATATTTATTTTTATAAATCTATCTAATTCAATAGGTAAGTATAGTTTTTATTTTTGATTTAGAGTAAATTGCAACTTTTTTCAAAATCATCAATTTTTTTAAAGAAAGATTAAATCACAAAAGTAATTTGTGTTATGAAAATATTAAATGTGGATGTTCATTATCCATTCAATGAGTTTATGTATATCCGCTCTGAATTCATCCCCTTGTGTTAATGTCTAGATTCAATGTCAAACTTCTCGACTAATGGATAACTATCAGTTATCATCTCGAAATACTAAATTAATAAATAATTTAACTACCTGATTCAACTACCTGATTTTATTTATAAACATAAGTTTTTTTTTCTGAATTCTCATTAAATGGTTTGAATCCAAAGAGTGTCTACGACTATGTACCACCCAGGTATTATAAGGGCAAGAAGTAGAAATTTACAAATAGAAAAATTATTTCAAAGAGATACCCTTGTAGGCACTGATCATGAAGCATGAAAAATCCATTAGGTGTAATAGGGTGCTGCTGGTTTGATAGTGATCCACCCATGTCCATGGTGCTAAGGCCGACTTCCCATGATCCTTTGGAGAATCTTGATGGTCCAATGATAAGATTAAGGAGTAAGAGGATGAAAGCCGCATTGCAAACCTTATTGTCAACACATTGTGGAGATTTGGACGATCTTGAAGACATGGCGTCACCATCTCAACATGGAGCTATTTGGAATATTTCTTCAATCACAATTCATGAAAATTATTTGGAATATCTCTTCAATCACAATTCATGAAGATGTTTCCAAGAGTTTTACATTGTAGCTTAAGGAAATTCCACCTTGAAAATTATTCATGGAGCAATCACATTGAAGACCAAGATGGCATGCTTGGGCTTTACCATTATGGATCACGCTACTTTAAGTAAAATAGGATTTATTTGCTTGGTAATAAATTAAGTCCATTAAACATTAATTTGGGATTATTAATTTCGTTTATTAGTTAGTTAGGCTCTGTTTGGACATATCAAATTTGACATCTATTCTTAAAACGAAATAAATTATGTTTGGATGTGCATTTCCCACTTTTTTGCATTTACCATTGTAAATTAATTGTACAGTAACATTTTTATAGTATATTAATAAAATAATAAAATATCATATGGCAATGTTGAAGAGCGTGCAAATGGCCAGCGATGTAAATGATGAAAGATGGAATCACCTAGGAAAGGATGATGAAAGATGGAATCACCTAGGAAAGGTATAGGTTTAAGGCCCACAAGTATTGGTTTGTAGTCTTTTTTTTTACCGTTACTTTATTTGTTGGACAGAGCATGTGTTCAAAAAACATTAGACAACGTGCAAGCAATTGAAATTCAGGGCCCACTTTTTTAATAAATTAATTATATAACAATAAATCTGATAATTATTATATATATAATTATAATTTTTTTATGCACAATTTTCAATAAATTAACCAAATTTATCTATTCAAACACATCTAATCATTTTATAATATTCCTTTCTCATCACAAAACCCAATAAAATCATTTCATAAATAAAATCAAAAAACACCTTATCCAAGCGGAGTCTTAATTACTTGGCCCAATTATCTTGCATGATAATGGAAAGTGACTCTTTTAGAAAGTAACTTCCTACTTTTTAGGAAAGTTTAGGAATGTAATCTCCTATTTTTTAGGGGAAAGACGTGTGCTCACTTTAAGGGAAAACCGTGTGGTTTAATTTTTAGGAAAGTAAGTTAGTTAGTTAGTTATCAACTCCAATTTGGAAGTTTCTTAAAATTGGATTGGTTAGTTAGTGAAGTTCAATTCGAAATTGACTTCTTATTAGGGTTTTTTTTACTTTCCTTGTGGCCGAATTATTTCCTATTTAAGGAGAGACTTTTGTAACGTTTTTAATTAATGAAGAAATAAGAAATTTTAGCTTTGCTAAATTGAAAACACATTGTGTTTTAACCCTTGAAGTTCAATTAAGTTTAATCATTCTTCAAAACAATCCGTGAGCCTATAGCGAGGACCTTTAGGTTAGCCATCCAGTTCTTGATTTCAGGAACGCCCAAACTAATTAGTTTAGGTCTTGATGTACATAGGCTAGGTTAATTTGTTTGTAATAAACGTGGGGGTTTGATTGGCTAATATCATTCCTTTTCGTTTACCCTTGATTTCTATTCCGCAATTGTTATTTGTTCTTGTTGTTTTGTTCGAGTTTTTGTGTCAACAACGGTCCAAAGTATGTGGTTCGGTGGTTGAGGACTTCAAGTCTCGACTCATCCGCGTCATGGTTTTTTAGGCCTACAGAACCTGACCTCAGTTTTACCAAAAAAATCCTTCCCATAAAAAGCTTGAAATGTAGCAGTAGGAGCATCATGATCATCATCGACTATGGGAGTAGAGGCTTGAAAAGTAACATAGAAAATTAAATCCGCAACCCCACATATTGTAGTTCATTTTAGGTAACCCTGTAAAAACCCTGAAAACTTGTAATACCAGAGAATCTCTATATAACCCCTGTTGTAGTAACCACTCTTGTAATGTAAATTACTAAACAATAAAAATTAGTACAATAGAGTCATAATTCTACTTACTTCTTTTGTGTATTCTCTTTATTGTAATTTCTTTTTGTACTGTTATTTCGTTGTATTGTATAGAGGTAACTGTTTTACAACAATTTGCAAATTTTTAAATCAGATGTAATTTGGAAATTTCATAAACCACAAAAGGTTTTTCTTGTAATTTACCTTTTATGTTTTAGTCCTTTATTTTATATTGAATCATCCTTTAACCTCACCAAATTTTAAAAATTACTTTTTTTGAAAAATAAAAAAAATAAAAATTACTTTTTTTTGAAAAATTAAAAAAAATAGAGTTTGAACTTGTTACTCAATGTCAAGGTGGAGGCATTTACACACACTATATACTTTTGAAATGTAAAAATCAATTAAATTATTAAATAAATAAAATTAATAAAACTAACAACTTATTATTTGCAAAAATGATAAATTGAACAACTTATTACTTTCAAACTTTTTCAAACTTCACATTTCACATGACTTCAAACTCTTGACAACTATTTTGCACAATCTAAAAAGTATCATCATGAACTATTTGTATTAGAATTGGCAACCCACCTTTGAAAAATACTCTTTGAAAAACACTCTTTGAAAAACAATAGGGGAGGCGGTGTTGCCCTAGCAGCTGCCTCCCCACCACTGAAACTTCCCCTTTTTTTCTTTTAAGTTGTAATTTTGTTTTATTGTCTCCCTTCATGGAGTGTTGGGTCTCACTTCATGGGAGTGGTTGTTCTCTTTCTTGAGAGATTGTTCTCCATTTTGGAGTTTTTTTGTGTAAAAATAATAATAATAATAATAAACCAAATCCCAATTCATCCGTTCAACACAGATTTGGATAGTTTCTTCTTCAATTGTAGTTGGACAAGAAAGATCCATTATCGTCCGGTTATAATTTTCAGAATATATAACTTTTTTGGATGAAGATGGAAATAAATCAGCAATTCCAAGGATGAAGATGAAGATACGACAGCTTCTTCTTGGGTTTTGAATTTGCATTTCATTTAACTTGGCCATGACATTTATGTTTGAGGTGAAAAGGGTGAAAAATCAAGTTTATAGATTATTGTTATTAGTATTTTAACTACATTTTCTTGTCTTTAATTTTGTGTTCTTGATTGAAGCCTTGGATGAAAAGTAGAATGTTGCAGGCTTGCATGTTGTTGGTTCTGGAATCATCTACTAGGGAGGAGAAAATTTTTAATTGTAGCAAAAAGTTATTAGGAGAAGATAATTTCCATCTCAATTTTAGTAATGACTATTAGGAGGCGACAATTTCTATCTCAGTTTTAACCAAATGCTACTTGAAAAATATTTTCTTTTTCAGTTTTAGTTAATTGTTCATATTTTGTGAGAGGAAAGTCAAAATACTCAAATGGCATTGCCACTTATTTAATCCTCTTTGGTCTTGAAATACAAAGTTGGATAGTGGTTTTACATTCGATTTATTATCAATACAAATTATCGCTTTTGGGGAAAAAAAAAACCTCTTGACAAGTCCACTTAGAAACAAGTACTAAATATGGCTGTAAAACTGTCACAACTCACAACTCAAACCCAAAGGTAACAAATTGATCCATCCCTTTTTTGTAAAACAATCATACTAAGAGCATAAACCACAACAATTTGAGACATGAAATCACTAAAAAAAAAACAAAAGAAATTGAATCCCTTTTCGGTTCATTGCTGCAAATCCTCAAAAACCCAAATTTCCCCCATTTTTCTTTGCTAAGAACTGAAGAAAAATATATTACACTATTATTAACATACTTCATAAGCTCCATGAAGGAACTTAATTAATAGATTTATGATCATCCAAATCCAAATCCATTTGTAATGGTGGGTTATGACTATAGGTGGCAATTGGGCGGGTTTGGGCGGGTAGTGAGCGGGTAGTTAACGAGTATTGAAAAAATGGGCAACTACCCGTTCCTACCCTATTTTGTAGATGGGCGGGTTTGGGCGGGTAATAATAAATTTGTGGGTACCCGCGGGTACCCGCGGATACCCTAATGTAGTAAATTATGGGTAGTTACAGGGTAATTCACGGGTAGTTTGCGGGTAGTTGCTGGTACCCGTAGTGAGGTACTTTCATAGAGTAATATGGGTATTAGTTAAAAGGGGTGACAATCATAACCCTTAACCGGCGAGTCCAACCCAACAAAACACTACACAGTTTTTACACATACTATACATTTTTTCACACACTACACACATTTTCACACACTAAGCACATTTTCACACACTACACATATTTTACACATAGTACACACATTTTCTCACACTACACACATTTTCACACACTACACATATTTTACACACACTACACACATTTTTTCACACATTACACACATTTTCACACACTACACATATTTTACACATAGTACACACATTTTTTCACACACTACACATATTTTCACACACTACACACATTTTCACACACTACACATATTTTACACACACTACACACATTTTCACACAATACGCATTTTTTCACACACTACACACATTTTCACACATTACACATATTTTACACATAGTATACACATTTTCACACACTACACATATTTTATACACACTACACACATTTTCACACACTACACATATTTTACACATAGTACACACATTTTCACACACTACGCATATTTTCACACGCTACACACATTTTCACACATTACACATATTTTCACACACTACACATTTTTTCACACACTACACACATTTTACACATAGTACACACATTTTTCACACACTACACATATTTTACACATAGTACACACATTTTACACATAGTACACATATTTTCACACACTATACATATTTTACACATAGTACACACATTTTCACATACTACACATTTTTTCACACACTACACACATTTTCACACACTACACATATTTTATACACACTGCACACATTTTCACACACTACACATATTTTACACATAGTATACATTTTTTCACAAACTACACACATTTTCACACACTACATATATTTTCACACACTACACATATTTTCACACACTACACACATTTTCACATAGTACACACATTTTCACACACTATGTGTAAAATATGTGTAGTGTGTGAAAATGTGTGAAAATGTGTGAAAATGTGTGTACTATGTGAAAATATGTGTAGTGTGTGAAAATGTGTGTACAATGTGTAAAAAATATGTAGTGTGTGAAAATGTATGTAGTGTGTGTAAAATATGTGTAGTGTGTGAAAATGTGTGTAGTAGGTGAAAAAATGTGTAGTGGGTGAAAAAATGTGTAGTGTGTGAAAATGTGTGCAGTGTGTGAAAATATGTGTAGTATGTAAAAATGTGTGTAGTATGTGTAAAATATGTGTAGTGTGTGAAAAAATGTGTAGTGTGTGAAAATGTGAGTAGTGTGTGAAAAAATGTGTAGTGTGTGAAAATATGTGTAGTGTGTGTAAAATATGTGTAGTGTGTGAAAATGTGTGTAGTGTATGAAAAAATGTGTAGTATGTGAAAATATGTGTAGTGTGTGAAAAATATGTGTAGTGTGTGAAAATGTGTGTAGTGTGTGAAAATATGTGTAGTGTGTGAAAAAATATGTGTACTATGTGTAAAATATGTGTAGTGTATGAAAAAATGTGTAGTGTGTGAAAACGTGTGTAGTGTGTGAAAAAATGTGTAGTGTGTGAAAATGTGTGTAGTGTGTGTAAAATATGTGTAGTGTGTGAAAATGTATGTAGTGTATGAAAAAATGTGTAGTGTGTGAAAAAATGTGTAGCGTGTGAAAATATGTGTAATGTGTGAAAATATGTGTACTATTTGTAAAATATGTGTAGTGTGTGAAAAAATGTGTAGTGTGTGAAAATGTGTGTAGTATGTGTAAAATATGTGTAGTGTGTGAAAATGTGTGTAGTGTGTGAAAATATGTGTAGTGTGTGAAAATGTTTGTAGTGTGTGAAAAAATGTGTAGTGTGTGAATGTGTGTGTAAAATATGTGTAGTGTGATAAAAAAGTGTACTATGTGTAAAATATGTGTAGTATTTATAAAAATGTGTAGTGTGTGAAAATATGTGTACTATGTGTAAAATGTGTCACTCTTTCCTTTTTTTTTCTTTTTTCACTTGAAAACTAATGAGGATAATTTAGGGTAATTAATGAGGGTAGCTTAGGGTACCCGTTAATACCCGCTAGGTACCCGTTGATACCCGCTAAGTACCCGTTAATACCCATTTATAGCGGGTATGAGGGTACCAATGGGTACCCTGATACCAGCCCGCATATTACCCGCGCCCATTATTACCCTACCCAATAATACCCGTTGCCAAAATGTTGCGAGCTTGGGCGGGTAATTTTAAGGACGGGTAATGGATAGGGGGTAATTTTGCCACCATCAAATGGAAGCTTAATACTCCCAATTGAACGCTGAGGAACAAGTCTCAGATTTTCACAGTTGCATATTTCGATCATAAATCCATCAAGGTCGTTAAAAAATAATTGATCAATGGCTCCTCCTCCATCTCCAACTGTTCTTTTAATATACTTTACGTTGAAATCCTTCAACTTCTTCTCCATTGCATTCATGTCTTCACACTTAATTAAGCACCAAAAAGATCAGTGTCAGCCAAAATATACAAAAAACCCACCTCGATTACTGGCACAAATGAAGAAATTCTTAACTCTGAACAATTTTTTTTTCCCATTCAAATTAGTACTATATAGCCCTCTTGGAATGCATATATGGCTGAGCAAATCTAAGTAATTAACTGCAAAAAGTTGAGCAGTTTTTCAATTATATTGAAGAAATTGGAACATCATGCTTCTTATTATTACTATCAGTACTAGCTAAAATATTTTCATCTTTGGTGTACTTTTCTTTGTTTTCCATCTTCTTCTTGTAGGTGAATTAAATAAGCCACTTAATTGTTTGATTGTTTCTGTGCATGGGATTGATGTCTTAATATATATTTTGTTTTTACATTTTTGTTCTTTTGACGTTTTTTTTGCTGATTTGCATGGAATCTTTGTTGGTGACACGTGGTGCTGCATGGCATCGTAGTGTTGTTGTACGTGTGAGGAAATGGAAGCTCCTATGATTCATGGAGTGCTGATGTGCTGTTAAGGTCATCTCCAATTCAACTCCATTTTGCGGCAATATTTTATTCTATTTTACGGTAAATACATAGCAATTACATTAAATTTATTCTAATCATAACTCTATTTGTTACTTTAAAAATAATATTCTATAAAGATTCTTCTCTATACCTCATTTTATATTTATTTCTATTACTTTCATGCTATTTCATTATTTGACAAAACAACACTCAACCTTTCTTTTCTTTTGCATATTAATCCAATACAATAAATATAATTGTACAATAATTTTAAAAAAATATTAATAATATTTTAATTATCTTACTCAAAATTAAAAAAATAATACATTTTTATTTAAAATGCAAAAAAAAAAGAAATATTACATAGATAATTTAGAGTAAAATATTACATTAGATAATATAGTCTAAAATATTAGAAATACAAAACTAAGATTACAAATCATTCAATACTCTGAATTAGAATGTTATATCAATATGTTTTTTATTTGTGATATTGTAAATTTAATTAATGTTTTTAATTAATTTTAATAATATTATTTTATTTAATTAATTATTAGAATTTATTGTTAATAATTAATTAATTACAATTTCAAATAAATCAAAATATTAAAATGATCTAAATTAAATTTCTTAAAACAAAATTATTATTGACCAAATTATAATAACAAAATTATTTTTTTTTAAAAAGTGTTGAAAACAAAAGGGACCAAATTGCAATTATACAAAATTAAAAAAAATGATTAAAAAAAATAGCGTAGGAATAGTTTGGCGCAACACTGTTCAATCGTTAAAAATTATCGCAAATTTGGCACAGGATTGGATCTGCTCCATTTTACGTTTTTGTCTTTTTGCTCTCCAATGCGTCAAAATGAAGCAGCATTGGAGATGGCCTAAGCTGTTGAAATTGATTTTTGTCATGTAATTATATTATGGCAAAAGTACTTAATAATCAAAGCGAAAATTCGAGATAAAATCTTGAATATACAGAATTTGCTTGTCTATTTTGGTTGAGACATAAAGAGTTTTCCAAGTTCAAACTATTTGGACACTAATTTGGGTAAAATCCAAGCTATACATGTGAAGTTGTGAACAAATTGAGGTTTTTATTTTTAGAAAACTATTTTAACAACTACTAAACTTTTAATGATATACTTTTGGTCTTTTTTTTTTTTAAATTTCAATTTAACCATTCATCTATTAAAAGTGGTATATTAGTAGTCATTCTGTCAAATTCATTTGTTATCTTTGAAATTTTTGGTTAAATTCGAAAATTTTTAAATTTTTTCAAGGTAATATTATATATAAAAATGAGGTGAATTGATAAAGTTTAAAATTTAGAATAGTAGAGGTTTATCTAACAAGTTTGTGCCTAAATTTTATATTTAAAAATGTGATTTTAATAAAAAGAAATATTTAAACTTAATGTTAAAAAAATAACAGTTAAATTTAATGGAATGCCTCACTAATGGATAATGAGAAGTAAAGACATTTACAAATGGATTGGAAAGATTCGTGAATATTGCTTACCCATAATTTTTATTTTATTTTTTTTATATTCCATTTACGTACAAGTGGAAGAAATATTTATAAATTTGATAGAATGACAAGAGCTATGCAGAGAGAAATAGGGGTGTTCATCGGTTCGATTTTTGAATTGTTCCATTTAAACATCTTTGAATCCAAACTCGAAAATCAAATGGAATTTGAATTCAATTTGAATAAACTAAAAATGATATTTGAATTTAGAAATCAAATTTTAATTTGAATTAATCGAATTCGTACAAACACACCTAATTCGAATTCAAATTTAACCCAAATTAAATTATCAAATTACATAATAATTTTGGGTTAAAAATAGTAATTTAGTTTAATATTATATAATTTATAAAATATTTTATATTTATAGTATACATTTTATTTATGAATTCGTTTTCGATTCGATTTTTGAATTAAAAATTTATAAAATAATTTATATTTATAGTATACATTTTATTTATGAATTCATTTTTGGTTCGATTTTTGAATTGAAACTCCAATTCGAAAATCAAACAAAAAACAAAAATTCAACTTTGAGCTAACGTTAGTCGGATACTTGGTTTAAATCAAATATTGAACACATATAGAGAAAAAAAGGTTATATAAATAAATTGATTCTTCATTAAGAAATAATGTGTGGCGTATTCAAGTATAATTTTTACTAACCTTTACTTAAATTGTACTCATCTTGCATGTTAATTTACTTTAATTGCAACTCTTGTTACTCCTAGCATAACCTAAAAAGAACAAGAAGAAAAAAAAAGACAAATATTGCTACTTAGGCATTTGTGTTTTGCATCAACATTTGGAAATGTTTTAGGGAAAATTGTAAAAATTATCTTTCACATTTTTTAGATTTTTTTTTTGTCACTTACATTTTTTTTAACCTACATGCAATTACATTACATGTATACCCATGTATCGAACTCTGGCTTTGGGGTCGGGAATATATTTACATTTAAAATGATACAATTTGTTACTCACATTAAAAAATTATACTAATTTTATCTTTTTATTTAATTTTGTTTGATTTTTTAACCGAAATAATTCATTCCTCACACGATAACACATATCTATTTTTAGTTAAAAAAGTAGATTGAATTAGAAAAAAGAACCAATTTAGTCTATATTTTTAGTTTAAGTGTTGTAATTGTATCATTTTAAATTTGAATGATAGAATTTTTTTTTCAAAAAATACTTAATATTGCAGTTACACCATATTTTATATTAATAGCATAAGCTTTTTTTCCCCAATTTTCCCTATTATTATTATTATTATTATTAGTCTATTAATTATTATAAATTAACTCGTAATTTTTATTATTACTTTTTCTTTTTGTTAATTAGTTTAAATAATCAAAACCTTAAAAAAAAAAAAAAAAACTTCATACAAGACAAAAAAAACAAAAGAAAAAACAAAACTACCTTAAAATTAACAACCACCGACTAACGATTTCATTTTGGCTATTTCTCCAAACAAAAGATCAGCCGGCGCGTACACTCCATTTCACTCATCTCAGCTCCCATCCCCACAATCTCAACCTAACCGCCTCCCCTTCGTCGTTCCCCACCTATTCTTCACCGGAATAGCATCCAAAAACATGTACAGAGACGTTTCTTCTTGCAATACATACAACTATGGCGACGCTCTTTACTGGGATGCTCGTTATATTCAAGAAGCAAATTGCGGTTCGTTTGATTGGTACCAACGTTATTCTGCACTTCGCCCTTTTGTCCGAAAATATGTCCCCATTTCCTCTCGTGTCCTCATGGTCGGCTGTGGCAATGCCCGTAATGAATTTCTTCCTTAATTACACTCTTTTTATTATATAGCATTCTTCTTCCATCTCTGAAATTTCTTATTTCGAGCTAAAGTATGTTTTTTTTTCATTGATTCTTGTGACATTTCTTGGGTTTTGATGCTTTACTTTTTGTGGGATTTCCGTTTTAGACTTGTTTATGAATGTTTTTATAAAGGGTCTTGATGGAATGCATAGGTAAGGTTGATTAGTTGTGAGCTGAGAAGGTAGTTTTTGATACATGGAACCTGGCTCTCTGGTCAGTGAGTTAAAAGAATTTGAAAATCAAAGTTAAGGGCGAGGATAGTAACTTTGAGACAAAGAGGGAAATGATTGTAGCTTTGATTAGATGATTGTTATTGTGATGATTTTCATGGCCAATGTGGAAAAGGATATATGTATAAACTGAAAAAAGGAGCAACGTTGGTGGATAGAAGCAATCCAGATTTGAATGGATATGAGTTTCATGGCAGACACTTTTTATCACTGTTCTGTTCTCTTGAGCTGTAATCTTTTGAAGTTAAGTCTTTTAATTAGTAGAAGTTTATGGGCAAAGATTGCAACTTTATTTTCAATTATAAAACTTAAATGCTGCTTCAACATTGGGATTCCATCCAATCAGTTTTTTTTTCTATGAATCCATATATTGAATGTTAGCAGCCAGTAGTAGAGCTTGTGTGATGTTCTAAACTACTTGAGCTGGAAGACATCATACTTGAAAGTTAGCAGCACGTAATAGAGCTTGTCTAATATTCTGTGTTGTCACAAATACGGTTACATCCTCTTTCATGGATGTAGTCTGTCTTTTGGTATAGCATGTAGTGTTGTAGAATTACTTTTTTACTTTGATACTCCTCAAATGTACAAAAGGGGGCCAAATTTACACTTGAGATTATGAAAGTCTCTATTCCTTTCATATTTGCTTGCCATGGGCAGGTGAGTCAAGAACCAAGAACTCTCTGGTCTCTGGCTTATGGGGTTAAGGTGTTAAACCAGTGCGCTGTACTCCTATTTGCCCTCTTGGTTCTTCTATGTTACTCTAGGTTATTTTGATTCTACTACCCATCATGAACTTGGCGGGAGGTTCTCCAGTAGTAAGAACTAGAACACAACAATGCGAAACCATATGGGTCTACCAATAAGATTACTCCATTATTTTCTGTCAAATGAACAACTTGAAGAATTTCCCTACTGTTATAGAGTGGTGGTAAGCTTAGTGCTGCAATGGACAAACTGTTATAAGTGGTCTCATTTATACTCCTCAAGCTGGAACCTTCTTTTACGAATCTGATTGTTTTCTCTCTATCTTAATTGTGTTTTTGGTTCTTTCGTTAAGAAGTAATCGACTTATTATTATCTAAGCTGTCTGGAAATTAATTTGTGTTGCAGTTATGTCGGAGGATATGGTGAAGGATGGTTATGAAGATATAATGAACGTTGACATATCATCAGTGGCTATTGACATGATGCGAAGGAAATGTGAGCAGTTTCCACAGATGAAATGTATCCTTTCCAAAGAGCAGTTTCATATATCCTTCTTTGATGTTCTAATATCTGTTATAGCTATAGAAAAGCACAAATCTTTTTGATTAATTTTCCTTATGTACTCTATAGACATGCAAATGGATGTTAGAGACATGAGCTTTTTTCCTGATGAATCATTCCATAGTGTGATTGATAAAGGCAAGATTGCGTCATTTTTCTGTTTTTTTTTTCCTTTTAAGTTTATGTTGTCTAAATCTCTTGCTTATCACTCAACTTGGGATTTCTGATGTTGCTGATCTCATATAGGAACTCTTGATTCATTAATGGTGAGTTATAAAATGCTACTTTTCCCTTTGTGTCTCAAGGGTCCTGATTATTCTCTGAATTGTCTAACTTAAATCTCTTTTAATTGCATATGATTTCAAGTGTGGGACCAATGCTCCAATTAGTGCTGGCCAGATGCTGGGGGAGGTGAGCAGGTTGTTAGATATGTAGACTTTTTGAACTTGTATTTTGAGGATATTTCTAATATCCTTATGGTATTTGTAACATGTTTCTTCTTTTTAATTGTATGCTTCTAATAAATTGCATGGTTTTTCTCTCTTTTAGGCTTCTAAAACCTGGAGGAGTCTATATGTTGGTATGATGAGCCTACAGATGTTTACTTTTTGTAATTTTTACTTTGAAATCGAATGGCACAACATAGATATGACTTTTTTGTCTGCTTGCTATTTGCAGATAACTTATGGTGACCCTACTGTAAGGATTCCTCATTTGAATCGATCAGTGTATAATTGGAAGATTGAACTGTACATTATACGTAAGTGGTTCTTTGACAACCTTTTTGTTTGTCCCCTAACACTGTAATGTCCTAATCAACCTCAATGCACTGGAGACAGATAACTACACCTGCATTCCACTTGCAATGTGATTTTTTGTCCTTTTGATGCAAGTTTTCATCCAAGCTAGATGATATGTTAGATTTATTATCTCTGGAATGTCTTATGGATTGTTTTTGTTGTAGGCTGCTTCTATTTGTCTTTAGACTATGATGTTCATGGTGAACAACTGAAGTTAGATAAATAGCTTAATGCTATTGTCTCTATCTGTCTCTATCAGTCTCTCCATCTTCATCTAACCTCAAATAGTGAAGAAATTTCCATTTATACTCTGTACCTGCCTGAACATTATTAAGTACCTGTATGCGTCAATTGATCGTTTAGCTCACTCATATTGTGAAGATTAGAATAAAGAACCTGCCCAACATTTTGGTGGTGTTGTTGTGCCCATTGTTTAACTGTTTGTTATAGTTGTTGGAGAAATGGAGAACTGAAAGCGTAATGTATCATGCTTGATATGGCTTAACGGGGTAGAGATGCAATTCTTGCATTACCTTGCCCTCCTATGGAATTCAGATCAATTAATAGACTCATATGTCAGAAGTCATGATTTACTGATCTATTCTCGTATGGATTACACACATTGTAATCCATGTCCAAGGGAGTTAGTTTAATCTGTCCTTTCAGTTTTCTTGGACTGTGTTTTGCTAATTCATTTTGGCATGGATAGTTTTCTTTTCATCAATAGCATGTTTATGAATCCATGTCAAGGGGAGTTGGTTTAATTTGTCTATTCAGTTTTCTTAATGGCACGACAAAAGACAGAAAACTATCGGAAAAAGAACAACAAAAGACAGAAAACTATCGGAAAAGAACAACAAAAGACAGAAAACTATCCAAAAAGAACAGCTTTTAGATTTATGTCGTGCAGAAGATACAAATATCCTTTCTAATTTTCCAAGTGAAATAAAAGAACAGGAAACCCTTTCTACTTTTCAAATGACGGTTTCTTTCTCATCTTGGTTTTGCCCCACTCCTGCTCATTCTCCTCCTATCTTTCTCTTTCTTGGCCCTATGTGGGTTGATAATTGAACAGAAAAGCTTCACAACTTTGTCTAATTGTTTTGGTGTTTCAACAACAACTAAGCCTTTATCCCACTATGTGGGGTCGGCTACATGGATTATATTGCGCCCACGTATTCTATCATTACACATGTTTTCATTTTTATATTTAAGTATATCATACCTTTTTTAATCGTTTCGTTCCAATTATTTTTAGGTCTCCCCCTTCCCCTTTTAATTTGAGTTGATTTTTCTCTACTTTCTACGCGTCTCACTGCTAGATGTCTCCTATGCACATGTCCAAATCATCTTAAACGTGTTTTTCTCATTTTCTCATCTATTGGAACTACCCTCACTTTCTAATTGTTTTGGTGTTTCACTGGAGTAATTTTTTTTATTAACAGCTTGTATGAAATGTTCATTCTGTTTTCTTTGCATTGCAGCTAGACCAGGGTTTCAAAGACCAGTGGGTTCGCCATCTTCTGAAAATTTATTATCAGAACCAGTTCCTATCACTGAGAAGGGAACACTTCCGGCGGATTATGTGTTGGAAGATCCAGATTCTCACTTCATATACATTTGTAAAAAGACCGAGGAACCAATTGATGTGAGCAACAAGTGTCTAATAGGGAAAGTTGGAGCTTAGAAATGCCATTCTTCTCTAAGCTTGTCATATCCTCTAGTAGATGTACTTATCAATATCTGTAAAACTTTTAAGTAGTCATCATCTCCTCTCTTTTTATAGGCATTCCTGTTGTAGAATAGTTATTGGATGCTGAGATGGGAAATCATTCTGTTTTAGAACAATTTAACTATAGCATTATAGCATTGTAGCATTGGTGCAGGTGGGGTAAATACCGAATAATTCGATCCTTCTCTAGAAATGATTTGGTGGGATTTCTTGTTTACTCAGAGCTGTTGTGTGTCTGTATCAGGAAAACAAGGATTTTCTTTTCTTTTCGACAATGAAATGGGATGATGAAGCATCTTTTAGTTTCATTGGGCTGCTTGCTGGTAATTGTTGAGTAGTGGATTCGTGAGCTATAATTTTTGAGTGCACATTTAATTATGCCTATACCTGCGTTAATACAGTTTTTTTTTTTTAACGAGTAAGATCCCGGGGACGCCACTCAGATTTATTGATGTAGAGAAAATAAAGGAGGCAGAAGTACATGCAAATTGAAAGAGCTCAAAATAGGAGTACAACTCCTTTATAGCAAATGGAAACTTACAAAAAAGTTCGAAATCGAAAGCTAGGCACTCCTAGCCTATCCATATTCCAGCAACCGCGAACGAGAGGTGGTAATTCAGCGAAAGACATGTATAGGTGATTAGTTTGCTGATCACAACCAACATTGGCAAGTAAATCCGCTACGTTAAATACAGTTTGATTATATTTATACCTATAAGACTACCAACAATAGTAATAGTGAGAACTTGCACGATTTTTTCAAGAAGACTCTGATGCTAAAATTAGTCTCTTAAGTATTCAATTAATAGAAAAGTCCTTAATTTTTTTTTATCGGTTTTAAGTTCAAAAGTATCAATATTTGCATATTAATTTTCAATTCAAAAGTATCAATTTTTGCGTATTAATTTTCAATTCAAAAGTACCAATCCAATACTTGTACAATGAAGACTTTCAAAAAGTATTAATTTTGCGTATCACTTTTCAATATAAAAGTAGCACTCCTCTAAAAAAATATCAATTTTCGTGTACCAATTTTTAGTTTAAAAGTAGCAATATAATATTTATACAATGAATACTTTCAACAATTATCAATTTTTGTGTATTACTTTTATGTTCAAAAGTATCACTCTTCAACAACTAGCAATTTTCATGTATCACTTTTCAGTCAAAAAGTATCAATCTAATATATGCACAATGAAAACTTTTAACAAATATCAATTTTAGTATATCATTTTTCAGTTCAAAAGTATCACTTCTTAACAAGTATCAATTTTCATGTATCACTTTTCGGTTTAAAAGTATCAATATAATATTTGTATAATAAAGATTTTTAACAAGTATCAATTTTCGCGTATCACTATCTAGTCCAAAAGTATCACTGTTCAATAAGTATCAATTTTCGCGTATCACTTTTCAATAAAAAAATATCAATCTAATACTTGTACAATGAAAACTTTCAATAAGTATCAATTTTCGCGTATCACTTTTCAATAAAAAAATATCAATCTAATACTTGTACAATGAAAACTTTCAATAAGTATCAATTTTCGTGTATCAATTTTCGGTCCAAAAGTAACTCTCTCAATTTTTGCATATCACTTTTCAATTCAAAAGTATCAATCTAGTATTTCTTCAATGAAGACTTTCAACAAGTATCAGTTTTCATGATTCACTTTTCAATCCAAAAGTAACACTATTCATCATAAAAGTAGACTTTTTTTTTTTTAAAAAAAAGACAGAAGCGTATAAATGCGCATATAAGCGCTTATCGTTTAACTATCTGTTTCATATATTAGTCACGTTTTGTATATAAATCAGTTTTATACAAATTTTTGTGTTTTTTTTCTAGAAAATCATCTATATAAATTTTTGGTTTAATTATCAAAAATCTCTATGTGGTTTGTCGCATTTCTCTATTACCCAAATATATGTCAAAAATATATCGTTTACCCCAATTTTCTTTGGTATCGAGTGAAAATTGGACGAAAATCAAGTGCACTACCGACACCGTTAAAATTTTCAATAATACCATATCTTAATCAAGCATTAAACATTTAAATAATTAAAGTTTTGAGGCAAACTTTAAATTATTAAACTTTTAAGGTAAAAAGATAATAAAATCCTTTTTCTTCTCTTATTCCACTTTTGTTAAAACAAAAGTCATTTAGTCCTTTGCCACCACTCATGTTTCTCCTTCATTCTCTCTCCTTTCGCATCTTTATCATTTGATCATTCCTTTTTATCTTTTCTACATATTTTTTCAAGAAAGTCTCAGTTGCAAAAACTACATAAAAAATTCCTCCAAGTTTAAAATATAAATCTCAAAACATAATCATAACAAAAAATTTGAAAATCAACTGAGAGTGCAAGGTGCAAGTCTGTAATGAATTGGGCTAATTACTTTGATCTCTGCCTCATTTTTAGGTGCTTTCTCTTCAACCTCCTCATCCGCTTCTTCTTCCACTTAGCTCTCATAGTTGCAGAGTAATTGAGGGTCTCTAAATTTCTTCTTCATATCGATATTATTTGGTGGATTAACGTTTGAATCTTTTTTACTTTTCAGCCTACTATATGTGACGAGTTTTTAAATTGGTGGATTTGAATTTTTTTTTTATTTTGCGAACTGTTATGTTGGGTTTTTTGATTGTTATTTCGATACTAACAATGGATTGGGGTGGATTTTTAGATTGGTGAGTTTGATTTTTTTTTTATTTTTCAATATGGTGAATTTTTTTATTTTTGAAATTTATTGAATTTTTTGATTTGGATTTTTGACATTATTCTTTTGACGTTGTTTAATAGATTGAAATTTTGATTTTTTTTTACTTTTAACTTTTTGTAAAGGATATTGAATTGATGAAGGAGAAAGCATATTGGGTTTTGAAAAAAAAAAAAAAAATAGAGGATATTAAGGGATCTCATAATAAGGAAGAAAGTTTAAATTTGGAAAAAAATGGATGAAGAAGAAAGGAGGTGGGAAAGAGAAAAAAAAAAGGAAAAAAAAAAAAGAAAGAAGAAAAAATAAAAGATGATGAAGAAAGCATAAGAGAATAAAAGAAAGAAAAAAAATGGCGAAGAATTGGAAAGAGAAAAAAAGGAGAGAAAAAAAGATTGTCAATTAAATCCAAGGATATTGGGTTTTTGCAAAAGAAAGAAAATGATCCACTAAAAAGATAACAAGTGTTACTCAATTTATAAGTTGTAACATAATAAGATTTGAGTAATATGGAAAAAACACAATTCATAAGTTGATTAAAGATAAATTTTGGATAATTTAATAAAAATATAACTATTTAATGAATGGAAAAACATCACACCCTCACACGGCACAACTAAGCGTGTTTTACACACTCGGTTAACAGACTTGATTTATGTTCAATTTTCACTTGAGATCAAAGCAAATAAGGGTTAACGGTATATTTTTAAAACACATGGGAGTGAGAAAAAAATACAGCAAACTACATGGGAATTCTTGATAATTAACCCTAACACATGAGAGTGATAGAATTAATTTACATATATGCTAAAAAGTGTTATTCTCACAACACCAAACTCATATCCTTACAAGCCAAGTGATCACAATTTGCAAGAATTTTGGAAACATCTTTGAAAGCTCAAAACTCTAGCAAAATTGTAATTTTTTATTTTGCGATTAATGTGTACTGTTTTCCCTAGTATTCAATCTCTTTTTATTTGGAGAATAACACTATTATCAATAAGCCTTCACTGTGGAGATGAAAAATCACTAACATCTTTTCATTGAATGCCCTATGTCTCATCACACAATTGGGTTTCAATTTTGACACTGGACATATAGAAAAAATTATAATGGTTGATAGGATGGTTCAAAGAAGCTCTTCAATATGGCGTTCATTCATTCCATCTTCATTTTGTGGAATATTTGGTTAGGCAAAAATGCATTCATCTAGAAAGGAAAGACTTTTAATCCCACCTTGATAATGCAAAATGTACAACATGTGACCAAGGTTTATTTCTCATCTTGGTTTTACCCCCACTCTTGTCCATTCTTCTCCCATCTCATCTTCCTCTTTCTTGACCTTGTGTTTGTCTAATTGTTTAGGTGTTTCAGTGGAGTAAATTTTTCATTAATAGCCAATATGACATACGATCTCATCATATCATTCATTCTCTTTTCTTTCCTTTACAGTTAGACCAAGGTAGCATCTTTTGAAAATTTATTATCAGAAACTGAGAAGGGAACACTTTCGGCGAATTATGTGTTGGAAGATCTAGATTCTCATTTCATATACATTTGTAAAAGACTAAGGAACCAATTGATATAAGCAACAAGTCTCTTTTATCTCTTGCCAGTATAGGGAAAGTTAAGAGTTTAGAATTTCATTCTTCTCTAAGCTGTTATATACTTTGTCATATGTACTTATCAACATTTGTAAAACTTTGAGTAGTCATCATCGTCCCTCTTTTTATAGTCATTCCTATTATAGAATAGTTATTGGATGTTAGGATGAGGAAATCATTATGTTTTAGAATAATTTATCTATAGCATTTGTGCATGGTGGTGCAGGGACGACGAAACCAGAATAAAATTTTAGTGGGGCCTGACTTTAAAATGAAAGAAAGGAAGGGAAGGAAGAAAATGAGATGTTTTTATAATGACATATTGATTTGTTAATGTGAATGAATGAAAAAACTCAGAAAGTTTTCACTTCCAATCGCGATTGGGAAGGTTCCTTTATTCATTTGAAAATATTTCACTTCCAATCGTGATGACTATCAAATAGATAAGGCTTTGCAAATTATTTTGGCATTTTTTCATTTTGGATTGGGACTTAGAGAAAGGATGCCCAAGGTATAGTCACTATATATATGTTGCTAACTCTCTTGTTAAATATTTATCAATTCAATGTGTTGATGTATAAAGTAAATTTTGATCACTTGTCATGATTAGGTATGACTACGTCCATGTAGTTAATATCTACTACGAGCCATGGCTACTTTATGCAATCAGGAGAAATTCGAACCCTACCATATTAAGTAAAATCAACTATTTTATTACCCTAAATAAAATAGAATATAAAGTGGTATGTGTAAAAATTGTATTGAAAACCTTCGTAAACTAGCAAAATTAAGGCTATTCAAAAATATTTTCAAATAAATAAAGGGTAACATTTTGTATACTTTTGTCCGATATGATCAATTGTAGATTACTAGGAGAGAGGTGAATGTTCATAATCAAGACTGGAAAAATTGGAAATGGACTTGCAAAAATGATGTATTTATGAATGGTGCTTATTTTTTCCAGTTTGTATAAAAAATAGTCCACCACCTCACTCTCATCCTCAAACTTTCATTGTGAGTGATGGATCCCTTATTCCTAAACTAGTTTTGGAGGTTGGTTTTCTAAACAATATTGCCAATCAACTTTGTTAAATCTAAACTAAATGAAAAATAGTAATATAATAAAAAATAGAGTATTTTAATAAAAAAATATAGTAACTTTTTGTTTTTAATTTCCTCCTTTATCTCTAATATTATGCGTGTCTCTGTTCATCAATCAAGTTTGATTACATATTAAATAAAATCATACCAGATCATGAGAGAACGAACCAAGGTTAAGAATGCTTTATCACCATGTATGATGGAGTGTATTTTTTTTCAAGAGTCAAAAAATTGAATGGAGAGTAAAATCAATAAAAAATAAAAGATTTTCAATCATAAATTGTAGATGAAGTTTTTTTCTTTTATTTGTCAAAAGGGATCAAAGATTAACAATATTACTTACTTGAGGCAAGATCAGAATTATCAATAAAATAAAGGTGTTAAAAAAAAGCCATGGGTGCGTGTGTGTCAGTGATGGATCTCTAGCTACTACCTCAGCTTTGTTATCCGTCGAATAGACCTAAAATAACAACCCAAACTCTAGAATCTCTATTGTCTCCCAATCATGGACTAGAGAGAAACCCTACATTTTACCTTGATTGTTTACATATGTTCTCGCAAATGAACATTTAAATTTTAAAATAAAAAATCCTTCAACTTATAAGGGTGAACTGCCGTTTTGTTTACTAAGAAAGATGAAGTTTGTTTTCCAACCTTCAAATAGACAATTGATTTTAGGGTAAATTCAAAATCACCAATAATACCTGTTTGGATGGAGTTACCAAATCTGCCTATTCACATTTTCAACAAAAATTCCCTCTTCTCAATCGCTAAATTAGTGGGTGAGCCACTTCAAATTGATGCAATCATTGCTGCGATGCTTTATCATGTTCTAACATGGCAAGAGTTCACATGGAACTAAATTTGCTCAAACTCATTCCCAACCGCATGTGGATTGGAAGAGGTTCAACTAAATTTTGGCAGGTGAATAATTTTGAAAACTTGTCGGATTACTGCCTTGTATGTCTAAACATTGGATGCATCTAAAATCAATAAACAGACTTCTAATCTGCGATGGGTGCAAGAAAGCAACTCTATAAACCTTCAGGCAGGAACCAAAACTATCTTATCAATGGCTAAATCATCAAGGCTTAAACCATTTGAGAAGGAATTAATCCCAACAATAAGGAATTCTAATACAAAGGGCACCTTGGGTAATCCTTTGATTCTAAATTCAGACCTAAAGGGATCCATTGCCAACCCCTGGTCGGCTTCAATTCCATAATCTTTAGCCTCTGAAATTGAGAAAATACATAAATATAGGGAGAATTTACTTCAGTCGCTGATTGATCGATTACTACTAAGTGGAGATGATAAGCTACAAAGTGATTTTATGACTTAAACTCCTACCCAATCCCCAAAAGTAAAATCCCACTGAAAACACAGACGTGATGCTGCCAAGGCTCCTGATGAGGAGTAAAATATGTCTAGGGAAGGCTTGTAAAGGTTTACATTTATCAAAGACCTAAAACATTTATTTAAAAGGTAGACCACATCATTTAGTGGTCTATTTAAAGGTATTAATTAACCTAATGCTACTCTAGAGGATAAAATGGTACAAAAGCCTTCATCATTCTTCAAACTATTAAAGGTACGAGTAAGTTTTTTCAAATGGTATGAGACACAATAGCTACCTACCACACACACTCACTCTTGCACACATTAAGCCTGAAGAAAAGATAAGAATCTGACTCTAAAAATCGAAGAGATATCCTGGAAGACCATCTAAGGACACCCTTTTGAAGGTACCGAAAGATCCATTTGTACATCCTCTTGGAGGGAGTTAACGTAAAGTCAACACCTATTTCAGACGGTTTTGTCATTGTAATTATATGTGAGAAATCTCAGTTGGAGCTTTTCTAGAAGATCCCAGTTACTTTGGAAAGGTTAGGATCATGATGACTTAATCTAAGAGGTCCTAAGAAAGTGACAGAGATACAGAAGCCTCAGAAGTAGGAGTTATTAAAAATAAATGTTTCAAACGCCTCCCGCCATAGCAATGAGAAAAGGGAGGAACAAGAGTGTGATTGCAGTTATGTTGATGATCCTCATACACGACAATATTTAGTGGAAAATTTGACAAAATAAAAGAGTTGGCTCACCACTTGAGGACTTAAAGGCAAACCTAGAGGTTCGGGAGTAGCTGATCCAAGAACTATGAACATTCTCTTAAGAAATCCCTTTTAACGCTCAAAAGGGCGGAATTATTAAAAAGTAGTAAAAAATTCAAACTCAAGTCCAAGTAGCACCCCTAATGAGTCTGAATAGCTCGATTAGAGGTGTACTCGATTTTGACTCAACTTGATTATCCCCTAGTGATGACCAATAATGTGTACATAATGGTCTTCATGTTCATTCCAAATAGAGGACTATTCAAACTCTCTCTAGATCAAATAGCTAAATTAGATATATAATCTACTAACTAACTAGAGTCATCACAAAAAGAAAATACAAACGTACCAAAACATCCACTCTTATACTAAAATCAATACAATCTACTAACTAACTAACTTCAAGATAATTAACCAACTTTTGCATTATCACACCATAGAAACTTTACCACACACATAATCCATCATCCCAATTGCCAATACCAAGTTATGCAAATAACTCATCGAACCAATATAAAAAATGACTACAAGCCTAACATAGTAACAACATTAACCATAGCCAACAACAATCACATACACTATGCCCAACCAACATTGAGTTAAACAAATGGAATTTTTGACTTCATATCAACCTCATTGAATAGTTTCTTGATGATTTTTATGTGTTCAAAAAATAGGTGAACGAATATCTGTTCTGATTACTGATGAACAAATAGATTTGACAAAACTTCACGAAAGTTTTTTGTAAATACCTTGTTTCGCGTTGCACCTGCATCTAAACCCAACATTTTCTTGGACTTTCCCATAACTTAATTTATCATTTTGAACCGCTTTGACTTTTCTTGGTCTTGTGTATTCTCTTATTCTTGGCCTTGGACATTCAGTGATTCTAATTGTAGTTGAGCTATTAGATCATTCTTAAAAACACCATCATGCAGCAAGTTTCATGTAGCAGGCATGTATGTAATATACTTTTCTTGACTTTATAAGACATGTAAAAATATCCTATTCAGTCTTCTTTCTAATTCTGCCAAATTACCTACATGGATTATAGGTGGTAGTGAATCATAAGCCATTTCCAGAGTAATGAAAGCTTCATCTTTAATCAATTAGTTCATTGATTTATCGTCTTGATTTATTAGCCTCATTGTCCATCTGAAACTGTTTATACTACATTCAATAGAAATGGTGGGACCTTCCTTTGAATTCTCATAAACTCACAGTGTAAAACATAATATTCCAGGATGTACACATGGATGGGTTTGATTTCGATCAGGAGCACGCTCTAGAATAAGATATTCTAAAATAACTCTAAGAAAAATTGTCAAAATATGTTCTAACATCTCATTCGAAAACTTAGACTCTAATATGTTTCTTAATAGAATCGGTTTGATAGGAACACCAAATATTCCCTATGAATTTGAGACGGAAGGCCAAGATATTCTTTGATGACCTGAAATTAGATTATATCTCATTTGTATAGCTAGTAGACCTGTTCTACATCTATTTCTAATAGCGAAATATGTTCTAGAAAACTCCCACTGATTTGATGAATATTGGGTAGAGAGATGGGGAGTCGATAAAAAGCTATATCGGTTGCTTTAATGATGAGAGCCTCTAGATAGTGGTGCAATTAGAAGACATGATTGTAAATATCTTCATGAATAGGATAAGATCAGGTGGTCTATACAAGAAGGTTATTGCGTCACATCCAGATAATATCCAGGCTCTAATGAAAAGAGTGGAGAAATTTATTTAGGGTAAGGAAACTAATAGGAGAAAGCGAGATGTAGAGAAAAAAGAAGGTAAGAAGCCTAAAAATGAGAAAAAAGATATCGGGGAAAGGAAAAGAAGATATGTGTTCAACCGATTATTTCAATAAACCTTAATCACATCCAGAGACCCCACAAGAGAAAATTCAGTTCACTCTATTAACTATGATCTGGATTGAAATCCTAACTATTGTTATAGAGAAAGGAATTTTGTGTATTCCATTTTGAATTATAACCCCTATTCATAAAAAAATAATGACTTGTGATACATTTTTTATGACTAATATGGTCATGACTCGAGAACTACGTGGACCTTCTTCTCATAAGCAAATTCATTCTCAAAAGATAAAAAAAAATCAAAACCCATGGCAAGTGCAAGTGCAAGTGCAAGTGCAGGTGCAACTATAGCTCCAAGAGCCAAACAAACTTTATTGAGGGAGTTACTCCGAACTAAATTCTCAAAAGGAATGCCGGAGAGCATTATCTCTAATGCTCTCAAACAATTTATTCTACATCTTGTTTTTAAGAGCGGGACCGAAACTTATTCACAACTCCACTCTGGGATATTGTACTTTCAACTACGTAGTGATGACAATCAGCGGGAAAATCCTATCTTCTGTATTGAACCATCAAATGATCCTATGCGGCCAGCAGAGTCTCATGGGCGAAACGATGAACATTTTCAGACTTCAATCAGACAAGTGGCATGACTAGAGTTAGAGATGGCCTACGGTCCTCTTTCAGTTGCATTTCAAGCAAGAAGTTGGAATGTGGTTGAATCATCTGTGACCCAGATTTTTCCCGGAATCATAAGCACTCCACAATACATGCATAGCACACTGGAGTTGCTCCAAAATTCTATTCACATCAACGATGTAGAAGCTCAAATTCGACAAGATTGCCTACAAGTATCAAAAGCGGTTAAGATGCTAATAAAATTTGGAAAGTCCATACGTCCAAGTTCATCTCGAAGGGTATTCTTGAAAGATTTTCTTGATGGTTTTGGAAGCTACATGAAAAGAGTCCAACAAAGGAAATTCTACGTCACCGATTTTTCTAGCAGGCCAAAGATATGGAGAAGCTATATCAGCATGTTGGCATCAAGAAGTTCATACATATAGTTTTGAAAATCATTCTGATGAGCATAAAATAGTTCATAATTTTATGCACATAATAATGTGTTTTGTGGGTCGAATTCGTACTTAATTGGTTTATTTGCTGCAGAATTATGGAGGTTTAGACAATGGATTGGCTGCTGAAATAGAGCTGGTTTGAAGGATTTGATTGGGAGAAATTTGAAGATTGCATTGGAAGATTTGAAATCAAGAGGAGTTTGTGGAAGGCTACTAAGAGAGAGAAGAATATTGGTAGTTATCAAAAGTGATAAATCAGATTTGGAAGAAGATTTGTAACAACCCAGTTGGTTGATTGATTTTTGAAAAGTGGAAGATTTGTTTGTTGAGTCAAATTAGGAAAAAGAGTTTATTCTATTCTATTTATAAGGGAAGACAATAGATAGAAAGGATAAGTTTTTATTCAGAACATCTTTGAGTGCGTGGATTTCATCTTTTGGAGCGCAGCCTTTCTGCAGTTTTATTTGTAGATCAAGAACATAGTACCGTCGTTTGCCCAAACGACGGACTGGTTTGAATTTCTATTTCAAAATTAATTTAATTTCCTTTTCAATTATTATTCTGCTTTGTTTTAAATATGGGTAGTGAGTAGTTTTCTAATCTGGTAAAGTAAGTAAGATATACTAATCATGATCAAGTTGTGAGATCAAAGTGTGTTTATCAATAATTTTCTATTCAATTCCAAGAGTCTTCTGAGAATAACGTTTATTACTTAATTGAATTAAAGCTTGATCAACTTTAATAAGATTAGGTAGAGTCAATTAATCTCTAATTAAATCACTGGATTGAATTAGTAGGATTAATTAGTGACAAAGTTGCTGTCTCGGTAGACGGAGACAATTGGTTAACAAAGTATTTTATGCTGATCATAATTTAATTTGTTAGAATTGGGTCCTTCTAAGAATTAATGCTTTTCTAATATTGAATTGGGTGATCGGCTGATTCCGGCCTAATTATATTAGAAATAGGGAAACAATGGATTAAGTTGATTCTTGTCCACTGTCGAATAAGTAAGGAGGGATTTGAACACGTCAGAGCTGATTCTCGGTGTTTTATAACCAGTTGATTGTGTTGGAATTATTATTATTGCATCAGTGATCAACTTGTAGAAATTAGTGTGGATTGCTTACTTGCCAGACTTTTATATTGATTAATTTAATTCAGTATTTTATTGATATTCATGGTTGGGTAATTTAAGTGAGAAATTGTCAATTTTCCTATACATAAATTTCTTGTTAATTTTTTTTTATGGTGACGATTTGCAAATTGATTAATTAAGAAGAATTGTTGTTCCTCGTGGGATCGATCTTACTCCCATTAGACTATTTTAATCTTTAAGAGTAAGAATTTAATTTGGTAGAAAAACGACCACCAAATTTTGGCACCGTTACCGGGGAACGGCGTTATTTTTCTTATTAGTTAATTTGCTTTTTGGTTAATGTCCAGGTCTTCCAATCCAGACTTGATTTTCGACCCAGAAATTGAGAAAACAGCAAGGCGGTTAAGGAAGGAAACAAAGGAAAAGGGCCAAGGAAATAATTCTGATTCAGCACCAAGCACGTCGTTCGACCATACGGCAACGAGCAGAATCAAAGACCCAGCTGAATCAGATTCTTCTTCTGACGAACTTCCTATGGCTAATCTCCCTCTTGAAAACCAGCAACCTGTGGTTAACGATCCACCACCTGGATTCGAAAATCAACAAAGAGTTCGAGTGAATGATCCAGCTGGACAGAATCAAGTTCCACCTCCGGTCCGAGATCGACCATTGAGGGAGTCTACTAATCCCATTATTAATTATAGACCTTCCTGTATAGTCTTGCATGCACTTAATACTGATTATGAATTGAAGGCATCTTTTCTGAATCTTTTGCCTAAGTTTAATGGAGATTTTGGGGAAGACCCACATAGCTTTTTGCATGATTTTATCAAGGTCTGTGAAACAGTTAATAATAGAGGAGTATCACAGGAATATATTAAACTTGCTAGTTTCTCATGGTCTTTAACTGGAAGTGCAAGTGCATGGTTCAAAACTTTAACTCCTAGATCCATTACTTCATGGGATGGTATGCAAAAAGTATTTTTGATGAATTATTTCCCAGCATCTAAAATTGCATTTGGTAGAAAAGAAATCGTAGGCATTAAACAGGAATATGATGAATCTTTGACTGCCTATTGGAATAGATTTAAAAGATTGTGTGAGGGATGTCCTCAACATCAGATTTCTGATGAGCTTTTAATTCAATATTTCTATGAAGGTTTACAGCCAGAAGAAAAGAGGACACTTGATGCAGTAAGTGGAGGAGCCTTCATGGATAACAGTACAGCTCAAGCTACAAGTTTGATCACAAAAACTTGTGAATCTCGCCAGCAATATCAGCCCTTGCGAAGATCAACGAAGCAAGTGAGTGAAATAACCAGTTCCTCTCTAGAAAGTAAATTGGAAGCCTTGACAGCAAGTGTTGAGAAACTGATTAATGGAAGGAGTGGGGGACAAGTGGAAAATGTTTGTGAAATCTGTAAAAGCCCCAACCATACCACTGATTTATGCCAAATGACTCAAGATGAATTGGACGCCCAAGTCAATGCTATGGGTGGATATCAACAAAGGCCGTATGATCCTCATGCCAACACATACAATCCAGGGTGGCAAGACCATCCGAATTTGAGTTACAGAGCTCGTGCACCTCAGCAAAATCAGATTCGACCAACAGCTCCTGCCCAACCAAATAGGGGGTTTGTAGCCACTTCAAAGTCAGGAATTCCTCTTGAGGAGATGCTAGGAAGTTTGGCCACTTCTGTCACTATGATGCAGAATACCCAAGTCCAGCACCAATGAGAGTTTCATAAGTTTCAGCAAGAAACAAGGGCTGCCATAGGAAGTTTGAGCACTCAAATGACCCAATTGGCAAAACACATCAATGAGATACAAGGACCTCAGAGTAAATTACCTTCTTAAGTGCAAGTTAATCCACGTGAAAATGTAAGCCAAATCACTCTAAGAAGTGGAAAGCAGCTTGAAGAACCAACTGGTAAGAAAAATTCTGAAAACAGGAAAAAGAAAACAGCTTCGTATGACCAAATGACGCAAACCCAGCAAGCTGAGGTAACTCCTACTTCCAATCTGCCAAAATTTGAAATTAAAATACCCCCTCATTTTCCTAACAGGTTGAAGAAAGAAGTCAAGGATGAAGAATTGGATGATATATTGACAATTTTCAGAAAGATAGAAATTAACATTCAATTCCTTGATGCCATTAAGAAGATGCCCAAATGCGCAAAATTTTTGAAGGATTTCCTTGCAAGGAAGAATCCTTATGCAGCAAAGAATAAAGTAGTGGTGGGGGAAAATGTATCAGTTGTGATTCAACAAAAACTCCCTCCTAAATGCAAGGACCCAGGTATGTTTTCTATACCATGTGTTATTGGTGAAAAACAAATTGAAAAATGCATGCTAGATTTAGGAGCCTCGATAAATGTCATGCCCATGTCTACTTACCAAAGATTAAATATTGGTCCATTAGCTGAAACTAGAGTCGTTATCCAACTTGCTGATAGATCATTGGTTTATCCAAGAGGAATGTTGGAAAATGTGTTAGTTAAGGTTAATGACTTTATTTATCCAGCTGATTTTTATGTTCTTGATTCACACAATCACCAAGATTCGAATTCTGCTGTTCTGTTATTAGGGAGACCATTCTTGAAAGCTGCTAAATCAAAAATTGATGTGGATAAGGGTACATTGACATGTGAATTTAATGGGGAACAGCATACCTTTAATATTTTTGATGCAATGGATTATCCTTTGGATGTGGAAAATGTGTATTCACTTGATGTTGTAGAATCTCTTATCCAAGAACATCTTGAGACGGAATTTGTGCAGGACAAACTCGAGCTAGCATTAACTAGGAGCTGGACAGAATCTGAGATTAACCAGCACACTAATGAGGAGATTGCATCTGCAATAATGTCACTTTATTCCTTGGAGGAGCAAGCAACCAGATTTGAGCCTCATTGTTTGCCCAAATAGGAAGCACAGAATAATTTTCTCCATTCTATTCTTAAAGCTCCTGTACTTGAATTAAAGCCGCTGCCTAATGATCTGAAATATGCTTATTTAGGTACTGAAGAAACTCTTCCAGTGATCATAAACAAGCACCTAACTCAAGGCCAAGAAGAGAAATTGCTACGAATTCTTCGTGAAAGAAAAGAGGCCATTGGTTGGACACTTATTGATCTTAAAGGAATCAGCCCCACGATTTGTATGCACCAGATTTTACTTGAAGCTGATTCCAAACCAGTTCGTGATGCGCAAAGAAAGCTCAACCCAAACATGAAAGAGGTAGTTCTCAAAGAGGTACTCAAGTTATTAGAACTTGGCATCATATTTCCAATTTCGGACAGTCAATGGGTGAGTCCAGTTCATGTTGTTCCCAAGAAATCAGGTTTACAAGTAGTGAAGAATGAGAAAAATGAATTAGTACCTATGCGCCTTCAAACAGGATGGCGCATGTGTATTGATTATCGCAAATTAAATGCAGCCACTAGGAAAGACCATTTTCCTTTGCCCTTCATTGATCAAATGTTAGAAAGGTTAGCTGGTAAAATGTTTTTCTGTTTTCTTGATGGTTTTAGTGGTTACTTTCAAATCTATGTGTCTAAAGAGGATCAAGAAAAGATCACTTTTACATGCCCATTTGGAACATTTGCATATAGACGCATGCCCTTTGGATTATGCAATGCCCCCAGTACTTTTCAACGTTGTATGATGAGCATATTTTCTGATATGATTGAAAAATGTATAGAAATATTTATGGATGATTTTACTGTCTACGGTAATTCATTTGATGAATGTCTATATCATCTTGATAATGTGCTTGTAAGATGTATTGAAAAGAACCTTGTTTTGAATTATGAAAAATGCCATTTTATGGTTAGGGAGGGTATTGTTTTGGGACATGTTGTTTCGGATAAAGGCATTCAAGTAGATAAGGCAAAAGTTGGTTTAATTGCTCAATTACCTTATCCAACTAACGTGCAAGAAGTTCGTGGATTTTTAGGTCATGCAGGTTTTTATCGAAGATTTATTCATGACTTCGTAAAAATTGCACAACCAATGACAAAGCTGTTGCAGCACGACGTCCCGTTTGCCTTTACAGCTGAATGCAAAGAAGCTTTTGATAAGCTAAAGAAGAAACTGATTTCAGCTCCTATAGTCCAACCTCCTCAGTGGGATATTCCTTTTGAATTGATGTGTGATGCGAGTGACTACGCCGTTGGAGCCGTACTTGGTCAAAAATTCGGCAAAGAGAGTCATGTTATATATTATGCGTCGAAAACTTTAAACACGGCACAGTGAAATTACTCCACCACTGAAAAAGAATTGCTAGCAATTGTTTTCGCATTTGAGAAATTTAGATCTTACTTGTTAGGTTCTAAAATCATTGTTTACACGGATCATGCTGCGTTAAAATATCTTTTTTCTAAGAAAGAATCGAAACCCAGATTAATTAGATGGATTCTTCTTTTGCAGGAATTTGATTGGGAGATAAAAGATAAAAAAGGTGCAGAGAATCGTGTAGCTGATCACCTAAGCAGATTGGTTTCTGATGATGACTGTATGCCCATACGGGAGACATTTCCTGATGAAGAATTATACAATTTGGCAGGTAATTCAGGTAAGGATCCTTGGTTTGCTGACTTGGTCAACTATCTGGTTACAAAGGAATTTCCTAAAGGTATTCCACATACAAAGAAATTAAAAATACAAAGTGATGCAAAGTACTATTTGTGGGATGATCCATATTTGTGGCATATTGGAAATGATCAAATTTTGAGGAGATGTATTCCTGAAAATGAAGTTAATGACATTTTGCATCATTGCCATTCATTTGCTTGTGGAGGACATTTTGGTCCAAAAAGAACTGCTCGGAAAATTCTTGATAATGGTTTTTATTGGAAATCCATTTTTCGTGATGCTTATTTGTTTTGTAAAAGCTGTCCAAGATGTCAACAGCTAGGGAATATTACTCAACGCAATGAAATGCCTCAAATACCTATTGTTGTATGTGAAATATTTGATGTGTGGGGTATGGATTTCATGGGTCCCTTTCCTAGTTCGTTTTCTAATTTATACATATTATTGGCTGTTGATTATGTATCGAAATGGGTGAAAGCAAAAGCCACTCGAACTAATGATGCCAAAGTAGTTGCAGGGTTCTTAAAGTCAACTATTTTAAGTAGATATGGGATTCCTCGCGCGATCATCAGTGATAATGGCACCCATTTCTATAACAGAACAGTTGAAACTTTATTGAAGAAATATGGAGTGTTTCATAGACTGACCCCACCTTATCATCCACAGTCGAATGGCCAAGCAGAGGTGTCTAATAGGGAAATCAAACAAATTCTGGAGAAAACAGTGAACACCTCTAGGAAAGATTGGAGCCTTAGACTTGATGATGCCTTATGGGCATATCGATCCGCCTTTAAGACACCAATTGGAATGTCCCATTATCGCTTAATTTTTGGTAAGATGTGCCATCTTCCAGTCCAAGTAGAGCATAAGGCATATTGGGCCATCAAGCAGTTCAACATGGATGAAGCTAAGTGTGGGGAAGAAAGAAAATTTCAGCTCCAAGAGTTAGATGAGATAAGATTAGAAGCTTATGAAAATGCAATGTGGTACAAGGATCGAACTAAGCTTTACCATGATCGATTGTTGAGAAAGAAAGAATTCCAAGTTGGACACAAAGTTCTTCTGTTTCAGTCCAAGCTTCGATTAATGGGTGGAAAATTGAAGTCTAAATGGATTGGTCCATTTGAGATAGTGACCGTATGCCCAAACGGCACTGTAGAGATTAAGGGAATTGCTTCTGGGAAAATATTTAAGGTTAATGGTCAAAGATTGAAAATCTTTTATGAGAATTTTCCAGCAGAAAAGGTGGAAGAACTGCAGCTCTTTTTACCCAAACTTTGAGTTATCAGAGATTGTCTAGTCTAAGACATTAAACAATGACGCTTGTTGGGAGGCAACCCAATTTCATCTTATTTTAATTTAATTTTATTTTATTTTATTTCATAAACAGTTAATAAATTATTTTTTCTTTTGGTTCCAGGGTTCTTGGATTTGATGAAAATGATGGAGAAAACACCTGTGGGTTAAGAATGGAGAAATGATATTTAACAGTGGAGTTTTGATTGGAGTAGCCGAATTATTGGGGATTTGGGCCCATGAAATTTTATTCTTTTGGAAGAATATTTGTCTGCAGGCCCACCTGTTTTCTTTAAGCCAACCCAATATCCAAGTGGTCCACAACATTCTACAGCATTGTCATTTTCCCCAAAACCCTACAGCAATCAGCAGATTATTCTCACACGCGCCGCTTCAATCTCACACAATTTCCGACCAAAATTTTCGACCACCAACCATGGTTCTTGTCAAGTTTGCATTCCCATCGCCACAAGACAAACCGTCTTCACCAGAGAACTCATCTCCTTCCAATGACATATCACCAACAATAGAAAATTCATCACCAGTACAATCACCTCCAGTTGGTGAACTTATATCAAATTCATCCTATTCTGTTGACACAAACCCAGAAACAGGAAAACCTGCTTTTCCTTCACCACCATCACCAACCGCCATTTCCACACCTGCCGTTGAATCACCATCGATGGAGGACCTTGCAACCACTCAACCACCGGCCAAATGACAGAAAAGAGTGGCTGTTAAGAGTGCCACAACGGTTGTTGGTTCTTCAAGTGAATCAACCGATCAAGCGGAGGAATCGACTGACAATGAGAGAACAGTATCCGATCAAATGGACCAAGAGTCGCCAACCGAGATAACCTCATCACCTATTCAAGTCCCGTTCTCTCCACCACCAACAAAGAAGAGACAATCAAGTCGCCTTGCTGCTCAGAACTCTGCTCGTTTGGTCACACGGGAGAAATCAACTTCAACACCTAAAAGAGCAACAGCAGAGGAGAAAGGGAAAGCTCCAGCATCATCTTCCAAAGCTTCTAAGACTTCCAAATCTTTGGCTGGTACTGACATTTATCCAAAATTCAAGACATTTACACAGGTATCACACATTAAAAGGTATGAAATCCTCCAAACACAGTCAGCAGTTTCTTATAAGGTTTTCGATTTTCAAAGTCTTTCAGTGTTAAATGTTCAAGATAAAATTCGGGAATATTTTTCCAACATTGGTTGGACTTGGTTATTGAAATTTCCTAAACTGAAAATGCCAGTGAGATTTTTACGTGAATTTTATGCCTCTTTTTCTTGTAAACTTACTGATGCTTCTTGTTTGAGTCACGTCCCTGTGATGTCGTTTCGGTTGTTGAATAAGGATTATAATTTATCTTTGAATGACCTTTCTGCCGAATTAGGACTTTTAGATTCTGATTCTGAGTCTGAGGAAAATCATGATTATTTTTGGCCTCAAACTGGAATACCGAAGACTGTTCCTTATAATGAATTCTGGAAAAAAATAGCTCCTGCTGATAATCAATCTTACAAACCTTCTCGATCCAAAGCCCATTGGATAGCTGATCCTGCTTTATTGTTGTGCCATAGATTTCTTGCTTACACATTATTTGGTAGAAATGACCAAACAACAGTGGTTTCTTCAAATGAGTTGGTAATTTTATGGGCTATGCAGAATTCTGAAAAATTGAGTCTTCCTTATTGGCTTACGTGTATTTGGAAAAGAGTGAGTAAAGCTGATAACAGGAATTTGGTTTTGGGACATATGGTTGCTATTTTGTTAGCTAATAATTCCAAATATACTCAATTAAGTCATGCATGGCCGAATGATTGTCCATCTTCACCTATTGATATTCCATATTTGAAAAGTGCTGGTTTAGTAGTTGAAGATAAGGATGGTAATCTGCACTTCAATGAGCCGAAGGTTCCACCTTCGAGCAATTTGCCCATTGCAGGAATTTCAGAGTTAAGACAGGATGTGCAAGACCTTCATTTGTTGGTTTCTAAGATTGCAGCAGGATATGTGGATACAAGGGAACAGTTTCAAATTCTAACAGCAGACATCACTGCAATAAAAAATAGTCAAGCGTCCATCCTCCAACTTTTGCAAGAGAGATTTCCACCATCTCCACCTCTTCCGTCTAATTGATAAGGCTGTCCCTTTTCATTTTAATTTTCTGTATTTTTGTTTTTGTTGTTAATTATGTTTTAGTTTAATTGTTTCCTCACATGAGGACATGTTCATGTTTAAGTGTGGGGAGGGTTTTATGTGTTTAGTTGTTATGTTCTTTTTAATAATAATAATAAAAAAAAATTCAGAAAATCATGAAAATTTCACAAAAACAGTTTACATTTTAGGATGTTTTAGTTTTGTTGAACATTTTCACTTTATAAGCATGCATTAGCCAAACAGTTTTTGAATAAGAAAGGTTTAGTTGTGGTTTAATTCATAGTAATGGGCTGTGATAGTTAAGTATGATTCCAAGTATGATGACTACTGATTTTGAGTTTTTTTTTTTTCAACCTTTAAGTGAGGATTTTGAGCCAAGCATAGAATGACCACTTTGTTCATGCTTATATGAATCATTCTTTGAATTGAGTGCAAATCGCGCATAGTTGATTTCTTAAACTTGCTTTGTTGTGCATAGATGTCATGTGTTGGAATTGAATTTGAAAATGATAAAGGCATTTAGGATTTCGTTCTTTTTTTTTTACTTTAATTTTCTTAACTACCCGTACATTTATCCTTAGTCAACCCTTTTTAAGCCTTAACCTTTTTCTTTGTGATGAAACCACTAAACATTCTTGCTTTAGACCACTTTTAGCTTTCTTTTTGCCATTGAGGTGTAAGTAACTTAAGTGTGATTTGTTTCCCCTGGGTTTGACAAGAAGAGAAATGCATAAGTCTCTATGATGGAAATGTTCCAGTATGCTTTGTTGAATAGAATTTTTTGAAGCTCATTGTTTGCCCAAACGACACTTGACAGAAAAGGCAAAGAAAGGAAAAATTCTGCAGAATTTGATTAGTATTGTTTGCTTGAGAATATATAAAAAAAGGAGAACAGCAACAAAGAAAGAAAAAGAAAAAATGATGAATGATTTTTAAAAGAAAAAAGAGAAGAAAATATGAGAAGAACACAAGAAATAGAATGATCAATGTGCTAAAATTACTTTGAAGTGTTTTTGGAATCAAAAGATGAGACTTGGTGTAGTTCAAGTGTGGGGATGTTCTTACAAGTGTTGCTTACAACTTTGTTCAATTTATTTTAAGCCTTTTAGACTATCTTAAACCATACCTTGTGAACCTTAGCCCCATTACAACCTTTTAAAGACCTTTTGATTCTTATTTAATTTTAATAGTATGATTGTCTTGTGACATAATTGCAAGTTTGTTGAAGTCTGCTATGTGTGATTCTATTGAGTGGTTGAACCCAATTTTGAATATCTTGTGAGTGCTTGGAGTGAGTTTTGAGAGTTACTCAAAATTGTGTAGTTGGACTTGGAGGCCTTGATGATCATAAGTTTGTTACTTGAATTAAACTCAACTATTTGGAAAGATATTTGATTTGGCTAGATTGATATTTATTCAGTAAAAATGTTTATTTGTTTGTTTGTTTAGTTTGTTTTCAATTTTTGTTTGAATGCTGAGGGACCAGCTTATTCTAAGTGTGGGGATATTTGATGAGCATAAAATAGTTCATAATTTTATGCACATAATAATGTGTTTTGTGGGTCGAATTCGTACTTAATTGGTTTATTTGCTGCAGAATTATGGAGGTTTAGACAATGGATTGGCTGCTGAAATAGAGCTGGTTTGAAGGATTTGATTGGGAGAAATTTGAAGATTGCATTGAAAGATTTGACATCAAGAGGAGTTTGTGGAAGGCTACTAAGAGAGAGAAGAATATTGGTAGTTATCAAAAGTGATAAATCAGATTTGGAAGAAGATTTGTAACAACCCAGTTGGTTGATTGATTTTTGAAAAGTGGAAGATTTGTTTGTTGAGTCAAATTAGGAAAAGGAGTTTATTCTATTCTATTTATAAGGGAAGACAATAGATAGAAAGGATAAGTTTTTATTTAGAACATCTTTGAGTGCGTGGATTTCATCTTTTGGAGCGCAGCCTTTCTGCAGTTTTATTTGTAGATCAAGAACATAGTACTGTCGTTTGCCCAAACGACGGACTGGTTTGAATTTCTATTTCAAAATTAATTTAATTTCCTTTTCAATTATTATTCTGCTTTGTTTTAAATATGGGTAGTGAGTAGTTTTTTAATCTGGTAAAGTAAGTAAGAAACACTAATCATGATCAAGTTGTGAGATCAAAGTGTGTTTATCAATAATTTTCTATTCAATTCCAAGAGTCTTCTGAGAATAACGTTTATTACTTAATTGAATTAAAGCTTGATCAACTTTAATAAGATTAGGTAGAGTCAATTAATCTCTAATTAAATCACTGGATTGAATTAGTAGGATTAATTAGTGACAAAGTTGCTGTCTCGGTAGACGGAGACAATTGGTTAACAAAGTATTTTATGCTGATCATAATTTAATTTGTTAGAATTGGGTCCTTCTAAGAATTAATGCTTTTCTAATATTGAATTGGGTGATCGGCTGATTCCGGCCTAATTATATTAGAAATAGGGAAACAATGGATTAAGTTGATTCTTGTCCACTGTCGAATAAGTAAGGAGGGATTTGAACACGTCAGAGCTGATTCTCGGTGTTTTATAACCAGTTGATTGTGTTGGAATTATTATTATAGCATCAGTGATCAACTTGTAGAAATTAGTGTGGATTGCTTACTTGCCAGACTTTTATATTGATTAATTTAATTCAGTATTTTATTGATATTCATGGTTGGGTAATTTAAGTGAGAAATTGTCAATTTTCCTAAACATAAATTTCTTGTTAATTTTTTTTTTATGGTGACGATTTGCAAATTGATTAATTAAGAAGAATTGTTGTTCCTCGTGGGATCGATCTTACTCCCATTAGACTATTTTAATCTTTAAGAGTAAGAATTTAATTTGGTAGAAAAACGACCACCAAATTTTGGCGCCGTTGCCGGGGAACGGCGTTATTTTTCTTATTAGTTAATTTGCTTTTTGGTTAATGTCCAGGTCTTCCAATCCAGACTTGATTTTCGACCCAGAAATTGAGAAAACAGCAAGGCAGTTAAAGAAGGAAACAAAGGAAAAGGGCCAAGGAAATAATTCTGATTCAGCACCAAGCACGTCGTTCGACCATACGGCAACGAGCAGAATCAAAGACCCAGCTGAATCAGATTCTTCTTCTGACGAACTTTCTATGGCTAATCTCCCCCTTGAAAACCAGCAACCTGTGGTTAACGATCCACCACCTGGATTCGAAAATATACAAAGAGTTCGAGTGAATGATCCAGCTGGACAGAATCAAGTTCCACCTCCGGTCCGAGATCGACTATTGAGGGAGTCTACTAATCCCATTATTAATTATAGACCTTCCTGTATAGTCTTGCCTGCACTTAATACTGATTATGAATTGAAGGCATCTTTTCTGAATCTTTTTCCTAAGTTTAATGGAGATTTTGGGGAAGACCCACATAGCTTTTTGCATGATTTTATCAAGGTCTGTGAAACAGTTAATAATAGAGGAGTATCACAGGAATATATTAAACTTGCTAGTTTCTCATGGTCTTTAACTGGAAGTGCAAGTGCATGGTTCAAAACTTTAACTCCTAGATCCATTACTTCATGGGATGGTATGCAAAGAGTATTTTTGATGAATTATTTCCCAGCATCTAAAATTGCATTTGGTAGAAAAGAAATCGTAGGCATTAAACAGGAATATGATGAATCTTTGACTGCCTATTGGAATAGATTTAAAAGATTGTGTGAGGGATGTCCTCAACATCAGATTTCTGATGAGCTTTTAATTCAATATTTCTATGAAGGTTTACAGCCAGAAGAAAAGAGGACACTTGATGCAGCAAGTGGAGGAGCCTTCATGGATAACAGTACAGCTCAAGCTACAAGTTTGATCACAAAAACTTGTGAATCTCGCCAGCAATATCAGCCCTTGCGAAGATCAACGAAGCAAGTGAGTGAAATAACCAGTTCCTCTCTAGAAAGTAAACTGGAAGCCTTGACAGCAAGTGTTGAGAAACTGATTAATGGAAGGAGTGGGTTACAGGTGGAAAATGTTTGTGAAATCTGTAAAAGCCCCAACCATACCACTGATTTATGCCAAATGACTCAAGAGGAATTGGACGCCCAAGTCAATGCAATGGGTGGATATCAACAAAGGCCGTATGATCCTCATGCCAACACATACAATCCAGGGTGGCAAGACCATCCGAATTTGAGTTACAGAGCTCGTGCACCTCAGCAAAATCAGATTCGACCAACAGCTCCTGCCCAACCAAATAGGGGGTTTGTAGCCACTTCAAAGTCAGGAATTCCTCTTGAGGAGATGCTAGGAAGTTTGGCCACTTCTGTCACTATGATGCAGAATACCCAAGTCCAGCACCAATGAGAGTTTCATAAGTTTCAGCAAGAAACAAGGGCTGCCATAGGAAGTTTGAGCACTCAAATGACCCAATTGGCAAAACACATCAATGAGATACAAGGACCTCAGAGTAAATTACCTTCTTAAGTGCAGGTTAATCCACGTGAAAATGTAAGCCAAATCACTCGAAGAAGTGGAAAGCAGCTTGAAGAACCAACTGGTAAGAAAAATTCTGAAAACAGGAAAAAGAAAACAGCTTCGTATGACCAAACGACGCAAACCCAGCAAGCTGAGGTAACTCCTACTTCCAATCTGCCAAAATCTGAAATTAAAATACCCCCTCCTTTTCCTAACAGGTTGAAGAAAGAAGTCAAGGATGTAGAATTGGATGATATATTGACAATTTTCAGAAAGATAGAAATCAACATTCCATTCCTTGATGCCATTAAGAAGATGCCCAAATGTGCAAAATTTTTGAAGGATTTCCTTGCAAGGAAGAATCCTTATGCAGCAAAGAATAAAGTAGTGGTGGGGGAAAATGTATCAGTTGTGATTCAACAAAAACTCCCTCCTAAATGCAAAGACCCCGGTATGTTTTCTATACCATGTGATATTGGTGAGAAAAAAATTGAAAAATGCATGCTAGATTTAGGAGCCTCGATAAATGTCATGCCCATGTCTGCTTACCAAAGATTAAATATTGGTCCATTAGCTGAAACTAGAGTCGTTATCCAACTTGCTGATAGATCATTGGTTTATCCAAGAGGAATGTTGGAAAATGTGTTAGTTAAGGTTAATGACTTTATTTATCCAGCTGATTTTTATGTTCTTGATTCACACAATCACCAAGATTCGAATTCTGCGGTTCTGTTATTAGGGAGACCATTCTTGAAAACTGCTAAATCGAAAATTGATGTGGATAAGGGTACATTGACATGTGAATTTAATGGGGAACAGCATACCTTTAATATTTTTGATGCAATGGATTATCCTTTGGATGTGGAAAATGTGTATTCACTTGATGTTGTAGAATCTCTTGTCCAAAAACATCTTGAGACGGAATTTGTGCAGGACAAACTCGAGCTAGCCTTAACTAGGAGCTGGACAGAATATGAGATTAACCAGCACACTAATGAGGAGATTGCATCTGCAATTATGTCACTTCATTCCTTGGAGGAGCAAGCAACCAGATTTGAGCCTCATGGGCGCTAGCAGTGCTGTGCCCGCGGGCGCGGGCGCGGGCGGTGTGGCGCGCGCGGACCAGGCAGCATGCGCGCGGGTTGCGCGCATGCTTGCGGCAGCAGCAGCAGCACTGCACGCGAATTGTTTGCATGGCGCGCGCGGCTGGTCGGACGATGGGCTGAATGCTTAAGTCTTGGGCGTGACTTCCTCCCCCACCTAGCTTGGCAACGCCCTCGTTGCCCGTTAAGGTGCCCAAGTCGTTCCCCAAAAGCTTTAAGTGATGTTGTGGAAGTTTCAGCATTGCTACAGTAAACTTTCCCAAAATAGCAGTGCTACAGTGCGCTACAGTGACGCGCTACAGTGAACTTTCCAGAAAAGGAAAATTTTTTTCAGCATACTCCGACACTGTCACTTTCAATTTTTCCCCTTATGCTATATTAAGGGGAAGCAAGCAGGTGCCTCTTCCACCCAAAGTCCAGCAACGACCCGTCCCTTTGGCCCTTCCGTCCTACCGTTTTGGCTCGATGAAGCAACGTTGAAGTTGGCTAATTGCTCACGAAATTGCCACAATGTGTCCTCAAGTTCCCAACTTACTTCACTCATCGGTTGCCCAGTCCAAACGACCAAGTACTCCGTGTAGCTTGGGTTCGGCCCTCTTCTTGGAACAACACGTTTGGCCAAGATAGACTCCAAGTCCCTCTCGGGCTCGGTGTAAACGGCGGTTGGTGCCCGTTTTGACTCACCTCGGCTTAGATCCTCTAAATCTCCATGGTAGGGCTTGAGTGAGCACGGTATGCGTCTTGAGCTTGCTTGGCAAGTCAATATGATAGGCAACCTTGCCAATCCTTCGAACCACTCGAAATGGCCCTTCATAACGTCTCACTAAGCCCTTGTGAAGACGTTTAAACGCCTTGGCTAAGTGTGGCAAGAGTTTCACCATGACTAAGTCTCCTTCTTCAAACTCCACATAGCGTCGCTTCTTGTCCGCCCATTTCTTCATCTTCTTAGCCGCGCGTTGAAGTGATGCACGATTAAGCTCCGTCTTCTCGTGCCATCCTTTTGCAAACTTGTAGGCAGCCGGACTAGTGCCCGTGTAACCAGTTGCCACGCTAGCCGGAGTCGTCGGTTGCTGCCCCGTTGCAAGCTCGAACGGGCTAGCGTTTGTTGCCTCGGACTTGTGGAGATTGTAAGAGAATTGGGCAATGTCAAGAAGCTTGGCCCAATCTCGTTGATTTGCCCCAACATAGTGCCTCAAATAAATCTCCAACAAGGCATTCACCCTCTCCGTTTGCCCATCGGTTCGAGGATAAAAGTAAGAAGAGAAGTTAAGGTCTGAACCCATGATCTTAAACAACTCCTTCCAAAAACGGTCGGTGAACAGTGGGTCTCGGTCGCTCACGATAGTTGACGGAATGCCCCAATATTTCACCAAGTGTTTGAAGAATAGCCGTGTCGTCTCCTCGGCTGAGCTTTCCTTCGTGACAGTGATAAACACGCCATACTTGGAGAAGCGATCAACGATCACAATGATGGTGCAACATCCATCAGATTTTGGCAAGCAAGTGATAAAGTTCATCGAGACGCTTTCCCATGATCTTAATAGTATTGGCAACGGTTCTAAGAGACCTCCCGGTCGTGTTTGCTCAACCTTGTCTTGTTGGCAAACAAGACATCGTCCCTCATTCGTGGCCAATAATAAGACTCTTCAACAAGAGCTTGTGTCCTTGCTTGTCCCGGATGTCCCGCCCATTTGGAATCATGGCATTCCCTCAGAATTTCCTTCCTCAAATTCGCCCTTCGTGGCACGTAGACTAGGTCCCCGATTGTATAGAGCATGCCGTCCCTTAGCCAAAAGCGGCGCGTTTTACCCTCACGAGCCAACTCCATCAAACTCTTGGCCGTGGGATCATGCTCAAGTCCCTCCTTAATTCGACCAAGCATTGGGCTTCTTGCTTGGCTGATCGATGCGAGCTGGGCTTTGCGACTCAAGGCATCGGCCACCAGATTAGCCTTGCCAGGCTTGTACTCCATAACAAAGTCGAACTCGGCTAGGAAGTCTTATCATCTAGCTTGCTTCGGTGTGATCTTCTTCTGAGTCAAGAAGTAGCTTGTGGCAACGTTGTCGGTTTTGACAACAAACTTTGTTCCTAGCAAGTAGTGCCTCCAAAGAGGCAGGCAATGAACTACAGCGGTCATCTCCTTTTCTTTGACCGTGTAGCGTCGCTTAGTATCGTTGAGCTTGCGGCTTTCAAAGGCAATGGGGTGTTCTTCTTGCATAAGAACTCCCCCCAATAGCAAAGTCTGAAGCATCCGTCTGAACTTCAAAAGTCTTTGTGTGGTCAGGTAGTGCCAAAATCGGTTCCTTCACAACAGCTTCCTTCAATGTCTCAAAGGCATGTTGACACTTCCCATCCCAAGCCCACACATTGACTTTTTTTAACAAGTCGGTCAAGGGAGTACATATGGCAGAGTACCCATTTATGAATCGCCGGTAATAGTTGGCTAAGCCAAGAAATGACCGAAGCTCGGTAACCTTTGTCGGTGGCTCCCAGGCTTGAATGGCCTCGATCTTGGCAGGGTCAAAGCGAATTCGGCCTCCTCCAATAATATGCCCAAGGAAAGTCACCTCTTGCATGGCAAAGGTGCACTTCTCCTTCTTCACATACAACTCGTTTTCCCTAATTTTCTGGAAAACTTGTTGCAAATGCTTGGCATGATCTTCAAGAGTCTCACTGTAGACTACAATATCATCCAAGTATACCACCACGAACCGATCCAGGAACGGTTGAAACACTTTGTTCATCAAGGTGCAAAACGTGGCTGGTGCGTTGGTGAGTCCGAACGGCATGACCAAAAATTCAAACGAACCACAGCGAGTTACTACGGTCGTTTTTTCCTCGTCCGCTTCGGCAATTCTGACTTGATAGTAGCTCGATCTCAAGTCCAGCTTTGTATACCACTTGGCCTTGCCAAGTTGATCAAACAAGTCAGCAATAAGTGGAATCGGGTACTTGTTCTTGACGGTAAGCTTGTTGAGCGCCCGGTAGTCAATACACATGCGAAGAGAGCCATCGTGCTTCTTCTGAAACAAGGCCGGTGCGCCGAATGGTGCTTTGGACGGCCTCATTTGTCCAGCTTCGAGCAGCTCCTTCAGTTGCCTCCGTAATTCTTCCAACTCCGGGGGCGCCATTCTATAAGGAGCCAATGCAGGTGGTTTGGCCCCTTCAACGAGCTTGAACCGGTGGTCGACGTCTCGCTTTGGTGGAAGTCTCTTGGGTAGACTGTTGGCAAAAATATCCTTGAACGCATCCAGAACGTCAAGGATCGGTGCTGGAATTACCTCAAGGCAAGTTTCCACCTGATCCTCCTTAAGGGCAGCCACAAAGGTCGACTCGTTTTTCTTGAGTCCCTTTGAAAACTGCAAAGCAGAAAGTGCATGGCCCGGCTTGCACTCCCGTGTGACGGGCACAATGCATGGTTGGTCCCCTTCCAGAATGTGCATTGTGTTCTTGAATGGCCATCACGGCCTTCATTTTGTCCAAAAACTCCATGCCCAGAATGATGGAGTGATCATCCATTTGAACCACGGTGAAGTCCACCAAACCGTGCCAATCTGCCAAATGAACCTGTACACCCAGCGCCACTCCATGAATGGGAATTGGCTTAGAGTTGACGGTCTTGAGCCAACCTCGTTCCTCCTTGTAGCAAACTCCCAACCTGACGGCTTCTTTTGCTTCAAGGTAGTTGGAATCGGCACCGGTATCAATCAAGGCCCTTACTTTGATGTTATTGATTGCGGCCTCTACAATCATACGTCCCCGTTTTGGTTGCTATTGTTCATTGGCCTTGGCAGCGGCCAATAAACGCAGAGAACCGACGTTGGTTTCAGAAGGCCTAGCTTCCTCCTCATGTGTGACCGCCGAAAGCTTTCCCCTCCTTGGGCAATCACTTGCATAGTGAGGCCCTTCGCAAAGGAAACAACTGATAGCCTTAGTCGGTTTGTCCCCACTCTTCTCCCACTTCTTTTGGAAGGTAGGCTTTGTTTCTGGCTTGGACGTCCCTTGTTTCGGCTGGCTCGGTTGTCCTCCCCCACCTTTGGCTTTGTTGGGTTGCCAATTTCCTTTTTGAGGTTGCTTCTTTGGTCCCTCGGTTCTTGCCTCAGTTGGTTTCCTAAGCTCAACAAGGCTTTCAGCCGTGGCAATAGCTGAAGCCAAATCTTGCACACCGCGGCGCTGAAGCTCCGTCTTAGCCCACGGTTGCAAGCCGTCAGTAAAGGCAAAGAGAGTGTCCTTCGCAGACATGTCGGGAATCTCCAATATCAACTCAGTAAATTCCTTTACATACTCCCTTATGGTGCCTTTATGTGCGAGTCGACGAAGTTTTGCCCTGGCTTCGTGCTCCACATTGTCGGGATAGAACTGACGCTTAATTTCACAACGAAAATCGTCCCACGTCTTCATTGTGAATGTCCCTCGTTCTATGTCCCCAAGCCGTCTTCTCCACCAAACCATTGCTGTGTCGGCAAGGTAGAGTGGTGCGGTCTTGATTTTAGTGGCATCGTCCGTTATGCCACTCGCATCGAAGTACCTTTCCAGACCCCACAGAAAGTTCTTTAACTCCCGGGCGTTCCTCGATCCGTTGAAGAACTTTGGTCTTGGTGCTTCGAGCCTTGGTTGGCCTCCAGTTCCTCCTTGGGCTAAGGCAACCTTACAAAGGGTTAAATCAGCCTTTATAGTCTTGAGCTCCTCCTTTAAGGCAGCTACTTCGTTCACCATCGTTTCCCTTAGCGGCCCGCTCAACTCGGCAAGTTGAGCCTCGAACTTAGCCGACATTGAATTGACGATTCCTTCCATCTCACCACGGATGGAAAGTATGGTGCTGTGTATCTCCTCGCGGATCCCATCGTCCCTTGACTCAAGCTCCGCAATACGCTGTCCCTCTTCATCAAATCGATCGGCGGTGGCTAACTCCAACCTGGATAGCCGTCGTTCGAAGTCTGCCATCGGGTCTCCTGGTTGAACAGACTTGTCCCTCCTCGAACGAGTGCTTCGAGTGCCTCTCTCAGGTTCCCTTGAAACGTGTTCACCTTCAGTTCCGGATTGTGAAGCCATCTTAAACGAATGGCTCTGATACCAACTGTCACGGACTTAACGTTTCCCTAAACGTTCCAAACGGCTAAGTCAGCCTCCAAGTGCCCAAAATTTATCCAAAACGTGCAAAGTGAAACAAGAGAATATTGAGAAAGTAGGCTAAGGCAAGCAAGTCAAGTATGGGCCAAAATTGCTTTATTCACACTTTGAATACAAGCTCTCAAATCTTACAAGTATGCTTTACAGGTAGGAAATGAAAATGGCCATCAACCTTTTTCTCCCACCAAGTCCTCCTTATATAGGCAAGACCTTGGTAAGGTTGGTGGCAAGTGGCTTGGCATGGCAATGCCACTTGGCTAGCTTCTAGAAGGAAAGATGACTAAGTAGGAACAAGTGTCCCAACACTATTCCTAAGGGGGGGTATGTGTACATATTCTAGAAACTATTACAAAGTTCTAAAACATTCTATTACACATAAGCTTGGAGGTTTACACCATTGCCACCATCACCCGTTGAAGTCATCGTTCCATCATCGTTGATGTCACCCTTGGCTTGACATCACCCATGGCTTGACATCATCCTTGAGGTCATGCTTAGCTTGGCAAACCTCCAAGGATCAAGACTTTGTTGAACTCGGTCCATCGGTTCGGCAAGTCTTCATGGCATGGGAGAGGTTCTCTAGGCATGGCATGGTTTGGCAAAGGCATGGTTGCTGATAGGCGCACATAGGCGCTGGCGCTCACGGATGCTGGACGTGCGCGCGCATGGGCGCTAGGCTGGGCTGGCGCGCGCGCATGGGAGCTAGAAGTGCTGCGCGGGCGGGGGCGGGCGCGGGCGGTGCTGCGCGTGGGCGCGCGCGGACCAAGCAGCATGCGCGCGGGTTGCGCGCATGCGTGCGGCAGCAGTAGCAGCAGTGCGCGCACATTGTGTGCATGGCGCACGCGGCTGGTCGGACGATGGGCTGAATGCTTAAGTCTTGGGCGTGACTTTAGTCTACGGCATATATGCAGTGATCCCTAGTTAAATTGGCTTGTCTATAGCTAAAGTCCTTAATTTCAACCCTCAGGAAAACGCTGAAGGACAACTTACTAGTCTTGACCTCTTGGAGGAAAGAAATGAGCTAGCTCAAATTCGAGAAGCTAAATACAAATCTGATATGGCTCAGTACCAAAATGCCCAGGGTAAAAAATATAACTTTCCTTTCAAGGGACTTAGTTTGAGGAAGAATAAAGCTAGCCAAGTTGAGACGCAAGGAAAGATGAAAAAGAATTGAAAAGATCTTTATAGTATAGAATGGTAGAAGCCCACGGGGCAGTTACTAGAAGTTGGAAGGTTTACGAGGCGAACAGATCCCAAGGACCTGGAATGTGGAACATCTCAAAAAACTTTACATATAGGCTAGTTCTATCTCTATAAGGGTAGACTTATTTTTTTTTTTAATCATAAGCGATAATTCTCATTCCAAAAAAAAATATGATACAATCAACCAAATGGTTGCAAATCCTTTTGGGCTGCTTCTAATATCCACTCAGGGATATGCCCCTTCCATACCCTAGCACAACAATCACTAGCTGCCTGTTTTGCTACCAAATAAGTGGCACCATTACAGCTCTTGTGTACAAAAGAGAAGTTAAAACAATCGAAAAGGCTAGCTAACAACAAGATGTCTTTGACTATAGTAACAGACAATAGAGAAGATGATTTTCCTTGCTGAAGACATGAAACCAAAGTTTTAACATCTAGTTGAATTTCTACTTTCTTCCAGCCTATTTGATTTGCTTCCAAAATTGCATCTTGTACTGATTCCAGTTCAGTTACCACTGGTGAGCAAAGGCCCTCCCTAGCAACTGATTTAGCATGAATAATCTGACCCTCAGAGTTCCATGCAATCATTCCTCCTGTTGTTACATTCTTTTCCAAAACTCTTTGGCCTGCCACTTTGATTTTAACCCATCCAGGTGATGGGTTAATCCATACTGATCTGGGTACTTCAATGGAATTGCTCCTTACCCTATTTTCTAGGATCCTATTTTGGGCTGTAGAATATTCTTTCCACTCCTCCTGAGCTCTTAGTGTAACATCCAATTCTGAGACTATCTTCTGATTAAGTGTCCTCTCGTTCCTTGTTTTCCACATATGCCAGAGTAGATAGACAGTAAGTTCAATTCTACTGTCTAGCTGATAGGCCAATCTGATGTTGCATATCTGATTCCACCAACTCGCAAAGTCCCTGGTCTGTTCAGTGATGTTATCCCATTGAACAGGTGATAGCCTCCAAGTAACTTGAGCTTTTGGGCAAGAGAAGAAAATATGTTCCAAACTTTCCTCCTCCTCTCCACAACTGCAGCACAAACCATTAGACAATTCACCTCTTTTCATCAAATTTTTGTTTACTGGTAATGCATTATGAAAGCATTTCTAGATGAAAATCTTGAGTTTGCCTTTAACCTTCATGTTCCATAGTTTCCTCCATGTTGCAGCTTCTACCAATTCCTTAGAGCTTGAGCTTGAGCTTGCCCTTCCCTCTCTTACTTCTAGAATCTTTTGGCCTAGCTTGTACCCTGATTGAACCTCATATGCTCCGTGATTTGAGAAATGCCAAACCAGTTGATCTCTTGACCTCAAATGACTAACTGGCAATTGTAAGATAGTGTCAGCCTCTTGAGCATTGAAGGTTTGCTTTATCAAGTGTCTATTCCATTTTCTCGCATCTTCTGTCATGAGTTGAGTGACAGTCGATAGGGTCGTATGACTTGTTTTGCCTGAAAATGGTCTCATTGAAGTTTCCAGTGGAAGCCAATTATCCTCCCAAATCCTTACTGATTCACCATTCCCAATCTGAAATCTGCATCCCTGCTTTAGCAAATAACTAGCTCCTAACCAACTTTTCCATAGCCATGAGGCATTAGCTTTCAATTTAGCTTGCATTACCGTTGATTGGGGAAAGTATTTACTTTTTAGCAGCTTACTCATCAGCAGGTTTGGCTTGGTGATCAGTCTCCAGAGCTGCTTGGCAAGGAGGGCATCATTGAAAACAGAGAGATCCTTGAAGCCTAGTCCACCTTTATCTTTAGATGTTGTCATCTTTTTCCAAGATACCCAATGAATCTTCTTATCCTTTGAGTTGCTTCCCCACCAGAATTGTGACATGATAGAATGAAGTTCCCTGCAAAGCTTAACTGGAATTTTAAAACAAGACATACTGTATATTGGAAGAGCACTAACAACTGATTTAAGGAGTATCTCCTTCCCCGCCAAGGATAACATTTTGTGCTTCCAGTTCGAGATCTTTTTGGTCGCTTGTTCCTTGATGGTTCTAAAAACCTGTTGTTTTGATCTGCCAATGACCAGGGGTAGTCCCAGATATCTGCTGTTTGTCTCTTCTTTTACTCCATCCAAAATCCTACCAATGTCCTCTTTTGTAACACGAGAAGTATTTTTACTGTAGAAGATGTCGGACTTCTCCAGATTTACCTTTTGGCCAGAAAACCTCTCATACTTTTCTAGAATATCCTTCACCATTTGTACTTGTTGAACCTCTGCTTTACAGAATAGGAGTGCATCATCAGCAAAGAGAAGGTGACTGATTTCTGGACTTTTCTTGCAAATCTTCAGCCCTGAGACCCTATTGCTTGACACTGCATCTTTGATTAACGCTGATAAACCTTCAGAACAGACCAAAAATAAATAAGGAAATAAAGGATCTCCTTGCCTTATACCCCTGCTTGGTTTTATAAAACCATGTGAAGTTCCATTAATGTTAAAGGAATAAGAGACAGTTTTAATACAATTTGATATCCATTGGATGAATCTTGTGGCGAAACCCATCTTTTCCAGCACTTTCTCAAGAAAAATCCACTCAACCCTATCATATGCTTTTGACATGTCTAACTTAAGAGCCAAGAAGCCCTCCTTACCCTCTCTTTTATTGTTTAGATAGTACATCAGTTCATGGGCAATAACCACATTGTCTAAAATTTGCCTACCAGGGATAAAAGCAGATTGATTGGCACTAATACATTTAGACAAAACAGTTTTAACTCTTTCAGCCAGGATTTTGGAAATAATTTTATAGACCACATTACATAAGCTAATGGGTCTATAATGCAAAATAGAATTAGGATGCTTCACTTTGGGTATTAGAGACACCAGGGTTTGATTAAAAGCTCCTAGCATATGACCATTCAAGAAAAAAAATTTTACTGCAGCAATTAAATCTGGTTTTATGATATGCCAGTAGGTTTGAAAGAATTTAGGAGACATACCATCCGGGCCAGGTGCTTTGTTTGGATGCATAGATGCTAGGGCCTTACTAATCTCTTCCTCCTCAACAGGTTTGATCAGAGTTGAGTTGTCTGTCCAGGAAATTGATTTATGGATACCACTAAGCGCGTCTTCAGTGATCTCTGGATTGGAAGTAGTGAATAGCTTCTGGTAGTGTGTCTGGACTTCAGTTGCAATCTCAGTTTCCGTATTGCATAGGGATCCATCCTCTCTGAACAGCAGTCTTAATTCATTCCGTTTCCTTTTCTGGATTGTGCTCAAATGAAAAAACTTTGTGTTTCGATCCCCTTCTTTAAGCCACTTGATTCTTGCCTTTTGACTCCAAAATCTCTCCTCTTGTTTGTAAGCCTTGTCAAGATTATTTTGAAGGAGTCTCCACTTGTTCCAGTCCCTTTGTCCATCCATCTTCCTCAGTAGATCCATTTCCATTTTAATTCTGCAAATCTCCTTCCCAGAATTGTTTATTTTAGACCTATTCCAATTCATAAGCTTGAGCCTGCATGACTTTATTTTTTGTTGAACCTTGAATTGAATAGACCCTGGAGAACTAAAGTTCCAAGCCTCTTTAACTACATCCTCAACTTCCTTGTTGTCTGTCCATCTATTATCGAAAGCAAATATTTTTTTTGGTCTGGAATGAACCATATCAGTGTCAAGGATAAGCAACTTGTGATCTGAGGACTCCTTCTCTTCCTGAAGAACCATAGCCTTATCAAACTGTGTCAGCCACTCAGGTGAGGCAAATACTCTATCAAGTCTTTCCTCCACAAACCCTTCCCCTTCCCTATTATTTGCCCAAGTCCACGGTGTACCTGTAAATCTAATCTCTCCTATGCCCATATCTATTATAAATGATCTAAAGCCTCTAAGGCTCCCTTCAGTCCTAACATTCCCGCCCTTTTTGTCCTCCTTGTTGATTAGGTCATTGAAATCCCCCCTATAAACCATTTATTACCCCAAAAAGATTTTCTTACTCTCAGCCACTCCCATTGTTCCTTTCTTACACTACTATCAGTGCTGCCATACACAAAAACCCCCCAACTTCTTCCTTTTACTTCATCAGATTCGAATTCTACTTCAATACTAAAATTGGAGGTGACAACTTGGTAGATTTTAACATCTAGACTCCATAAAAGTAGGAGGCCCCCACTTTTACCCACTGGATTTACTACTTTCCATCTTTGATCAAAATTAAGCCTCCTAATTACAGTTTGTACAAAACCTAACCTCTATTTTGTTTCTGATAAAAATACCAAGTCGGGAAGGTGGAGCCGTAATGCCTCCTTCAGTTGGGAAATTGTAGAGGGTCCTCCCAAACCTCTACAATTCCACAAACATATTCTCATCTAAAGTTGGGGAGCCATTTGGGGCTGGCTACCTCCACCTCAAGAGTTTGATAATTGCTGACTTTTGCCTCATTTCTCAGTTTCTTACCTCTTTCCCCTTGATGCTCAGTTTCGTCTTCTTCATCAACTAGCTTCCACATTCTTTTTTTGCCACAAAGTGTATGAGGTTCCTCTGACGACTCCTGGATAATTACAGAATTTTCCTTGCCTGCAACTCTCCTCCATCTGTCTCTTTTTTGTGGACTTACCTTATCTGAGTTATTATTAGAATTGTTGGAGTCACAGATAGCAGCTAGAGGAACTCTCTCCTTCTCCACCCTGATGGGGACATTGATCAGATTGCACAGGGCTTCACTGTCTTTATTTCGGTTGGGGCTTTCCATAACCATGTCCTCTAAGACCCTACCATTCTCAAGTAACTCATGCTGTAAAAGCTCATCTGTGAGTTCACCCTCCATCCAGTTTCCTTTTTCACTGTTGCCACTGTCTTGATCTTCTACTACCTCTCTATTGCAAGTCTTCCCTACCTGAGTGGTCTCAATAATGACACCCCCTAAGCTTCCCCTAATGGTCTTGTTCTCACTGGTAGTCAGCTTTGCAGTTGTGTTATGTGAGTCAGTTGGAAGCACGTCACCGTTGGTTCTTATTGACTGAACTTTGGTGACTGAGGAGATGTTGTGATGCTGATCCCTTCTTGGGTCTGTCTGGAGAGGGCTCATCATCTTATTATTTGAATCCTGACCAACAGCTCTACCACCAAATGTAGCTTTTAACCAAGCTCCAAACTGTCCTTCTTTGCATTCTCCTCTAGAGAAATCTGTTCTTCTACACATACACTCTTTCTCACTATGACCGATGATTCCACAATAAAAGCAGAACAATGGGAGTTGAACATACTTAAAATCTACCTAGACACTTGTATCCTGGCATTTTATTTTGGTACCTCTGAGAAGTGGTTTGTTGAGATCTACCATTGCCAGAATTTTCAGAATGTTTCCCTCCTTAGAATTAGGGCTGGGTACGACGGTGTCTAAAGTTACTTCAAAGATTCTCCCAATTTTGATCCCTGTCTCTCTAGTTAACCAATGAGTAGGCAGATGCCATACCTGGATCCACATGGGTGTCTTGGAGAATTCTCCCATTTTCTCAATATCTTCACTCCATTGTTGTAGAACTAAAATTTGGTTTTCAAAATACCAAGGCCTCCCTTGTAGGGCTCTAATCTTCTCCTCCTCTTTAGTGAAGATGAACTGGAAGAAATTGTGGCCTAGTTCTCGTAACTTCAAGCTCCCCTCTTTGCACCATAATGCAGACATCGTGTTTTGAAGACCAAAAAAGTTTGCTTTTTTATTTCCCCAAATTTTTCCTACCAAGCTTTTCCCACATTCTTCCTTTCCTTTAGAGATATCCTCAACTTCCAAAATTATACCCCTTTCTTCTGCATCTGTAAGGTTGAAGCACTGGAATCTACTCACTACTTCTTCATCCATGACCCTAGATGTTGCCAGATCCACTTGTCGTTTCCTGGACACAGCCAACTTTGCTCTGCTCAAACCTGCGAAACAGATAAGCAAGAAAGCTCTATTACTATGCAACCTCCTTTTTTGGAACCTGGAAGATTTTCAGTGCCAAAAATGAAAGGAAATATCAAAAGAAGGTTACTTTTCGTGGTATGTACTTTCAAGAGTTAACAATTAACAGAGCTATTTTCCATTTATCATTCTGCATTTTCCTTTGATTTTGTTGAGTTTTTTCCATTTTTTTTTTTAAGAGAAAAGCTAAAAGAAAAGGGTTTTTATAATAGAGCAGATATAGTGAAAAGGATTTTGGGAAATATTAAGCATTAATGGAGAGTGCAAGAAAGACAACACAATTTTCCCCCTGGTAGATGGTCGGAGTAAGAACGGTAGCTTTCAAGGGTTTATTGCCCACACTTCAGCTTGAATACCTACTCTTCTAGATAGAGAAGACAACACTCTCAGCTGAGAGACGGTTCCTATAAGGGTAGACTTCTTACGTTTGTAATTAGATCTTTTTAGATCTTTTGTTGGCCACTAGTAGTTATAGCTTGTATTAATTTTGTTCCGTTTATGTTTTTACTGTTTATCCTAACATAAAATATTTATAAATAAAAACAACACATAATGAGGACTTTCTAAGTCCTACCAAAGACAATCCACCCGGTCTTCCATCCCAACTTGCATTTTTTGAAATTCTTCCAAAAGTTCTTGAAGCTTAATTTCTTATTTCTTAATTTCATATTCAAGAAATTGGGAACTGAAAGAGAGAGAGAATCGCTTAACAATTAAGAGAAAGAGAAAGTGAATATGTATTTGATAACGGAATAATGATTTTTTTATTTTTTAGAATTCTTTAAAAAATTGAAAACTAAAAAACATAAGATAATAATTTTTCTTCCACAATGGACGTTTTGTTGGCTAAAAAGTATTATTTAAGGAATATAATTTAAAAGTGTGTTATTTTTATGATATTTTTTAGAAAGCAAGTTATTTTGAAAAAAAAAAAACTCAGCAATTCTCAAACATTTTGGTGTATAGTAAACTTTTCTATATTAAATTTTATACCAAGTTAACAGCTCTATTACATTTCTTCAACTTTCGTTGGGACAATTCCAAATAAATTTATAAGTTCCCTAAACAGTAAAACGACTTAACAAGCCTGAAATAAAATCTTGGAACATGGTTGAATAGGAAAGTGAATCATATTCATGAATTTGAGCATTGATAAACCAAAAATAAGCTGTACATAATTTTTTATGCTAAATTAATTCCTACAAATATTATGGTGAATCCAAAAATACTAATTATTGGGGCATACTCTTGTGAAACGGGTTCATATATGCAATTTGAGTATAAATTCAAAAGTTAGCGTATAAAGTATCGATTTTCAATCCAAAGTATCAATCCAAAAATTAGCGTATCAAGTATAAAAGATTAGAATAACAAATTTTCACTTTGACGTAATATTTTTATTTTAATTAGCGTAACAAACTTTCACTTTAATATATAAAATTATCAAATTTTCACTTTAACATATCAATTTTCAATCCAAACGTATCAATTCAATACAAAAAATTAGCGTATCAAGTATACAAAATTTACCATATCAAATATAATATTAGCGTATAAAAAAATTAGCGTATTAAATATAATATTAGTGTATCAAATATAGAAAAATTAACGTATTTAGTTCAACAAATTAGTATATATGAACTCATTCCACAAGAATTTTTATGCTAATTATTTATCCGCTAATTAAATTCCCCAAAACACTCACTCCGGATTAATCCATATGTTTCTTATCTGTTGAACACAATGAAAATAATTTTAAAATAATTTTATGTCCTAAAAACAAATAAAGTATTCCTCTTCCAAAGTATATAAAATCCTAACATTATCTTTGACAAATGGTGATTGAGACCAAATTTTTGTATTTTTAAATCACGAAATGCTTCCACATTTGTAACATGCCTCCTCTAACTGTGTAAGGATCAAATCGTTGGCAATATTCTTGGTCACGTCGAATTTTAACAATGTATTTTTTTTAAAAAAAATTTATCTTGAGGGAGAATTACTAAAAATGTTCTTTACATATCACATTTAAATTTTTTTTCTCTCTCACATATAAACAAAAGTCCGGTCACTCACAAATCAAGTTCATATTTTTTATCTTTAATATATAAAACGTTAAAAAATAGTTCATTACATAACACGTTTTGATCTTTTTTTTATCTCTTACATATGAGCAAAGTAAAAATTAACCCCTCATATTTGATATTTATATTGTTTTGGTCCCTCGTCAAACTTATGTCGAAACTTTTAGAAAATTGACATGCTACATATTTTTAGAATTAAAATAGGAAGGCCATACTTACAAAAGGTTTTAAGGATGATCTTTGCTATTTCACCCCTAAAAATATGTCACATAATGTCCTTAATTTAGATAAAAATTTAATTTAACTGCAGTTTGATGAGAGATCGAAACAATACAAATTTCATACAATTTTTCACCTTCATATTGAGAGCAAAAAAAAGATTAAAAAGATGACATATGAGGGATTATTTTTTAACTTATCCTATGTCAATGATAATAAAATCATAATATGATATTAAGTGACTATGTAATATTGGCTAATGGGGCAGTTCGAATGAATAGTGGGCGCCTGGGCGGGCATTAAACGGTTTCTAAAAATAGACAAAAACCCGTCTATGCCTAAAATAGGCCGATAAATGATTGATTTGCAATTTCATTAAGTAATTTGCAGGTATCTGTGGGTAATGGGGATCAAAAATCAGATTTGGGAGAGGGGGGGGAGGGGATGATTTGGGTGTTGGGGGGTTGGATAGTATAATATTATTACTAGATTCATAGAGATATAATATCATTCAATCAAATAATGATTATAAAATGACACAAATGTAGTTGATAAGAGAAAATCCATCTAAGACAAAATGTCTTTAGAATTTTTGTCACCGTATAGCATTGTGTAGTAGATTACAATTTCATATTTAAGCATTTCATTAAACAAACTCTAGGTAAACTCATTTTTATCTAATTAACTCAAATTTATGCAATGAGGTAGAGCGTGGATTTTCTTATTAAATTTGTATAAAGTCTAAAATTGAACAATCAAATGGTGAAATGATATTCTTTCTATTTGATTTTTTGCATGCCATTTAATTTAGGGTTAAAAGTACTTAACCCCCTCCAACTCATATATTAGTTGCAATATACCCCTCAATGAAATAAATAGGCACTTTAGCCCTTCTAATAAATTTTATTAGTGGCTTTAACAATTAATTACATATTTAAAGATATTTGGACAAGAATGCCCATACATTAGTTTTCCTATAATCCTCTCTAATTTCTTTGATAATATTTATTTTATTTATAAAAAAGTGCTATAATTTCTTCTTTTTTTTTTTGAATATTTTTGTATTATGGTTATGAAATTTCTATTATAAAATTTCTAATAATTAATCATCTAAAATGTTGATTTTATATATAATTCCTTCTCATAACTTATTTTCACCCATTAGTCATTTGAAAAAAAGATAAACTTCTTGTTTTTATATTTGATAGCTGATAAGTTTGTGTAGTCACCTTGTGTTTCTCTCTTTTTTTATATAATAATATTAAAATCCTTCCTTAATGAAATACATTCTTATTGCTTTCTTGATTTATTTAATATTAATAACAATTTAATATTTAATATCATTCTAGTAAATATAAAAATGAGAAGTGCTTAACCCTTAATTTAATGTCTAATTTATTAATTATCAAATATAAAAACAAGAAGTTTATCTTTTTGCAAAATAATTGATGAGTGAAAAGAAATTGTAAAAAGGAATTATATATAAAAATAATATTTTATGATTAATTATTAAAAATTTTATAAATAGAAATTCCATAACCATAATACAAAAATATGAGAAGAAATTATAGCACTTGTTTTATAAATAAAAAATAAAATAAATATTATCAAAGAAATTGGAGAGGATTATAGGAAAATTAGTGTATGGGCATTCTTGTTCAAAAATCTTTAAATATGTAGTTAATAATTAAAGCCATTAACAAAATTTGTTAGAAGGTGTAAAGCGCTTATTTATTTTATTAAGGGGTATACTGCAACCAATGCATAAGTTGGAGGGGGTTAAGTACTTTTAACTCTTTAATTTATACTAATCATGAAATAAATTATCGACAGTTTTAAGTTCAAAAATAATAATTTTCTTAAGAATTAAATGGTCAATCATGAAATAAAATCTTTAAAACTTGGAATCCTTTTTGCAGCTACGTACTTTGAAATAAGAAAAAGTTCAGTTTAAATTGTATTGGAAAAGGTAGAAATTAATGTATAGATTTATATTTTATTTACACAATTAATTTTTAGAGCAATGTTCTAACAATAAATTATGTCAAAATCTTTTAAGATTCATGCATATTACATGGATAGCATCCACTAATTAATTTATTGTTAGGATGCTAATAGATATTTTAAAATAAACTTTAGTTTCACCAATGAAGTAATTAATATGTGTTAATTGTTATATATATGAATGTGTTTTAATTTGGAGGAATTCACTGTCATTAATATAAAATTATATAATTTTGCATGGTTTGTAATTGAAACAAAAGATAGAGGTCCCCTTGTCTCTTTATTGACAAAACTAGCACACACCATGATATGTACAGTTGATCCGAAATTTTTTGTGAAAATATTTGTTAAGATTATACTTAATTTGAATTCCTTTATACCATTTTATACAAAGAAATAAGTTGTGATATAGGATACCCTTATCTATCTTAATTAATAATATTTAGAAAATTGAATTGAAAAATAATTTTAACATTATAATTAATTTGAATTCTTAAGAAGATTATTATTTTTTAAATTAAAAAGATAAACTTGGGAAGAATTAATGAGGGTAAATAATGAGAAGGAAGAAAAAACAAAGAAAAGTGAGAAAAACTTGGAAAAGATTAATAAGGGTAATTAATGAGAAGGAGAAAAAAAAGAAAAGAGAAAAACTTGGTAAGTTTTAATGAAGGTAATTAATAATAAAGAGGAAAAATAAAAAAATTAAAAGAGAGAGACATAAACTAAGATTAATGAGCGTAGTTAACGAGAATGAAGAAAAAAAATAATAGAGAGAGATAAATTTAGAAAGCATAACGAGCCGTGGCGGAGCTATAAATTTTGGTTAATGGGGGCAAAATTGACTATATTATATATGATCAAATAATATATTTTTTATTATGATATCTAATATTTTTAAGATTTTTTTTAGTCTTTTATTTGATCTAGCTCTAAAATATTTTAATAATTTTCAATTACATGTATGACTTATAAATTACTAAATATTTTTGATAGTTTATAAATACAAATATTTGTGTTAGTTTATTATGAATTAGTTGTAACTAATGTTTCCGTCACTTTATATGTATTATTTAAAAGTTGCAATTATAATTTATAAGTTACCAATGAAAAGATATAGGAATAAAATTTCAAAAATTTCATATAACTATTAGAATATATATATATATATATATATGAGAATAATAAAATATTATATTACTTTACTTTTGTTTTATTGTACTATTTCATTCTATTTTATTTTGCTATTGTAAACTTAGTTAGTGGAACATTAAAAGTTTATTTTTTTAATGTTAATGAGTTATCAATCAACAAAAATTAGTAAAAATAATACATTATTATTAAATATGCAAAGCATAAGAATGCATACTCTAAATAAAAATTATGTGTGAATTATATAAAATAGTAAAAATAATATAATATTGTTATATATGTAAGTCATAAAGATACAATATGAATATTAGTTAGCAATTTGGTAGAATTTGTTCAAAATTAGTGGTTGGAGCAAAACTAAGAAAATTTCTATTTTTTAAAAGTTGTACCAATCTTTACCTAATGTTACGGCATATACGAAAGATTTGGTTTAAAATTAGGGTTAAAATCACTTAACCCCCTCCAACCCATGCATTGGTTGCACTATATCCCTCGATGAAATAAATAAGTACTTTATCCCTTCTAACAAATTTTGTTAATGGCTTTAATAATTAACTACATATTTAAAGATTTTTGGACAAGAATGCCCATACACTAATTTTTCTCTAATCCTCTCTGATTTCTTTGATAATATTTATTTTATTTTTTATTTATAAAATAAGTGCTATAATTTCTTCTCATATTTTTGAATATTTTTGTATTATGGTTATGGAATTTCTATTTATAAAATTTCTAATAATTAATCATAAAATATTAGTTTTATATATAATTCATTTTTACAATTTCTTTTCACTCATCAATTATTTTGCAAAAAGATAAACTTCTTATTTTATATTTAATAATTAATAAATTTGACATTAAATTAAGGGTTAAGCACTTCTCATTTTTATATTTACTAGAATGATATTAAATATTAAATTGTTATTAATATTAAATAAATCAGGAAAGCAATAAGAATGTATTTCATTAAGGAAGGGTTTGAATATTATTATATATATATATATAAAAAAAAGAGAAATACAAGGTGACTTCACAAACTTATCAATTATCAAATACAAAAACAAGAAGTTTTTCTTTTTTTCCAAATGATTAATGAGTGAAAATAAGTTGTGAGAAGGAATTATATATAAAATCAACATTTTAGATGATTAATTATTAGAAATTTTATAATAGAAATTCTGTAACCATAATACAAAAATATTCAAAAAATATGAGAATAAATTATAGCACTTTTTTTATAAATAAAAAAATAAAATAAATATTATCAAGGAAATTAGAAAGGATTATAGGAAAACTAATGTATGGGCATTCTTGTCCAAATATCTTTAAATATGTAATTAATTGTTAAAGCCATTAATAAAATTTATTAGAAGGGGTAAAGTGCCTATTTATTTCATTAATGGGTATATTGCGACTAATATATGAATTGGAGATGGTTAAATGCTTTTAACCCTTAAAATTATTTGTGGGGCAGAAGAAATAGTTTTTGTCACCTTTATCACCCGTTAATACCCATTTATGTTATTACAGTACTTGCATATCATACTACCCACATCCATTAATACCTTACAAAGTGTAAATTTTTAATCATTTGGTTTTGTTACAAAATCCCGTTAAATGCAGTCATATAAACATCAATCATCTTTTTAAAAACATTCCTCCTCTCTCTTTCAAGCAGATCTCTCCCCAATCCCCACCGTCACAACAACTCTCTTAAGATGTGAAAGAGTATTTTGTCTCGTTTTAAATATAGGAGACCCTCCAAATTAAACCATTGATTTTTGAGAGATTTTCATAGTCGATTTTGCTTTTCTTTTAAAGCTAAGTTATTGAGACATGCAAATATAGGTGAATAAAAAGGGGATAAAGTTGGCGACCAAGTAAAAGGTAAAAGTAGAAGGTAACTCTATATATAAAAAAGGTAAACTTTCAATCGGAGTAATCAGTAAAAAAAAACATGTACGACATATCAATGGATAAAAATCCATTTAAGGAAATAGTGACCAGTAAAGTTGAATCTGTAGTAAAAATGGTAAATCCTTTTACCCATTTCTAAATGTCAATAAAAAAAAAATCAATCCCAAAAAAAAAAAAATGCTTGGTTGACTTCTTTAGAGACCTTAATTAATTGTATACCTATCTACTCAATAAAGTATATCACATCATTTATGTACCTCTCTATGACAACACATGATGACATATCACCTTACGAAATTAATATAAAATTTCCTTATAAACAAAAAAAAAAACAAACCAAAATTTAAATAGTAAATAGACATCATATACAGATAATTAAAAAGTAACCAAAATTAAGCTAGCTGTGTACTAAAACTAATTTATTTTCATGATATACATGGAATAATTTTAAATTATAAGGGGAAATAAAAAATTAAAAAAAAAATTAGAAAGAAACGGTTAAAAGACATGCTATATGTAAATATAAATGAGTAGTATCGCAACATGTTATCGATATAAGATAAATATATAACACGAGATAGATTTGTAAGATAAACATATGATTGGAAAACTATGATATAGAAACAAATTTGGAAGATTTTATTAAATAATATCAAAGACGTAATTTTCTAATGTAATGTAATAAAAATAAATGCATGTAAAGAGGTTTAAATAATATTAGAAAATCTTAATTTATATCAGGAAAGAAGTCTAAATTGTCTAAAAAAATATATAATATTCCAAAAAGGAATTTCGGTCTAAAAAAACTTGTGTCATGACTTAACATAGTGAGATAAACTCTTTACTATTATTGTTGTGTATTTATCTATTTAAGATTGTGTACACAATAGGATAACGTTTAATTGCTATTGTAGTGTAGTTATTTATGTAATCAACTGTAAATATAAATGCTGAATTGTTAAGGTCATAATACACATATGGTATAATAATGAATGATCAAATAATGATGGAAAAAGATACATTTACATAAAGCTACATTGCTAAAAAAAAAAATATTAATATTTTTACAAAATAATTACATGGAAAAAAGGAAAATAAAATATATCGACATTTCTAATAATTTAATACCCATTAATTATTAATAAATCACAAAATAACAAAGAGAAACAAATTATTATAGAAACTCTTCTCAAAATAAAAGTCTATTAGCTCTATGTATGCATTTAAGGCAACATTTAACTTTACAATATCTGAGCCAAAAAAAAAAATAATAATAATAATAATAAAATATTTATTAACATTATAGATAAAAATAGTCGCATGGGGCCCACGACACCCCAGCAATGAAATGCAAAGGCAGCCTAATGTGGTAACTCTCGAAAGAAATTAAAAAATTGGATAATAAATTATTAAATATCCCTGTAGTTTTAAAAATTTGTAAGTTACCCCTTACAGTTTAAAAATCTTCATTTTACTTCTTTGTAATTTATTCTTTTAAAATACCCAAAATATATGAATTTGAAATACATGTTTTTGTAAATTTATCCAATCCAACTAGTAGATTTAACTTTTTATTATTTGATTTGAACTAAATTGCATAATGTTTTTTTTTAAAATCATCATTTTTTTCATTTGTTAAAAAAAATAAGCTAAAATATAAAAAGACAAAAAATTTTCATTTTGTAAGTTTTTAATGAACTAAATTGCATAATGTATTTTTTAAAAATCATCAATTTTTTCATTTGTTAAAAAAAAGCTAAAATATAAAAAGACAAAAAATTTTCATTTGTAAGTTTTTAAATTTTAGAGATATAATTTAAATTTTTTCAAATTATAGGAATTATTTGTAATTTATCCTAAAAAATAAAAAATATATATATAAAAAGTCAGTCATTCACTGCTTTTAGAAGAAGCAAGCCATGCAAAGTACTGAAATTTGCCGTTTCTAAATAAACGCCACTTGTAAACAAGGAAAAACCCATTCACGTCTCTCTATCTTCTCGTCTTCTCTCTGTATTTAGCAACTCCAAACTCCAAAGTTTTTTTCTTTTTTTAGTCAAAAATCTTCTACAAACCCATCTTCATAGAGTCTCTGTATTCTGGAAAGGTAAAATATATTTTTTTTATTAAAAAAATAAAAATAAAAACCAACATGCATGCATATATGGTACAAAAATTCAAGAATTTTTACTGTTATTTTGGTTTTTGTATAATGGGTATGTTTTAACTTGATGAATTAATGAAGGGATTTTGATGGGTCGTGGAAAGATTGAAATCAAGAAGATTGAGAATGCTAATAGCAGGCAAGTTACTTTCTCAAAAAGGCGAGCTGGGCTGATGAAAAAAGCACATGAACTGGGCGTTTTATGCGATGCTGAAGTTGCTGTCATAATTTTTTCCAATACTGGAAAATTGTTTGAGCATGCCAGTGCAGGCACCAGGTATACTAAAAATTTCAATTTTTTCCAGCTTTGATTTTCCTGTATGATTTCTCGACCGACCATCCTATCTGTTCTGGTTTAGTACTCTTCTTGCTTTTCTTCTCCAACTAGTTTTCATCTGTATTTGTTCCTTTGTTCCTTATTGGGTTTGAGGTTCTGCATTATAGTGTTAATGCTTTATTTTGTTCTTAAAAATTGTTACGTTGTTAATGGTTCTCTTAATTGGAATTGTATTTTGATTGACTATCTTGTTTGAATTGCAAGTACTTTCAGTCCTAAGTTATTCAATTGGAGAATTGCATGTTACTGTTTAATAGACTTTTTCGTCAATTCTTTGGTTCTCTGCAGTTTACCGCATTTAGTTGTTTGTTTTAGCCACAGTTTGCGACAATCTATGGAAGAAATGATGAATTAATGGGAATGCACAGATAAGCTCATGATATTCAAGTGGTGGTTTGATTTTTGAGTTACAATTTCACATAATTAAGGTTTTTCTATTTTTTTGAACCATAATGCAATCAATGCTTTGAAAATATTTCCTTTCTCTTTTTCAGATTGCTAAGAAGATTTCTTTTTTTCTTCAAAAGTTTTCACTTTTCTTTCAGTTTTGATCTGGGCTTGCTATCCTTGATTACATGTGGAACAACATTGACATATATGTGATCCTCCATTGATGCATCAATGAGAGAGAATGCATTGCCTTGCATATCATGTATTTGATAAAGTGTCACAACTGTGACAGTAAAGTAAATTGTTTTGCTCTAGTCAATGGTTGCATTTTCCAATTTGAATTTGATTCAGTTGTGGAAGACAATAAATGTTGGAGATTGATATTGATAATTAAGTGAAGATTGACTCTTGGTTGCATCATAAAGTCGAAAGCGGTTTCACTTCCCCACCTTTCCCATTTGTTTCTGCATTTGAAATAAGTGATTAATTAATTATGGGTTTCATCTTTTCCTTGTATAATTTTGTTTCGGGTGACAATGAGTAGTACGGACGGAGCTTATCGGACTTGCTTTCCATAATATTCATCAAGAGTTTAAAGAAAGTCTTTCTCTTTGTTGTAGTCAGTTGATCTTTGGTCTAATTTTGAGTGCCTGTCTTTAATATGGGATCGATTGACGTAATCATACGTGTCTAATTTTTGTCAGCATTATACGTGTTACTTCTATGTCTTTGTAACGTTTCTTTCGAGCATGCATAAAGGGTCCGTCTTTGTTTCTGTTGCACGTGAATAGTGATGAACTTATCCTTCTTTCTTGTACTTAAGTAATCGTGTCTTTTTCCTTTCATGGGAAAGCTGGCTATCATCTTAATGTAATTGACAATGTTAGAAAATGTAATTGCGTGGCTTCCTGATTTTTACGTAAGCATTTATGTTTGATGTGAAGAAAGCCAAAGCCTAGATAAGACTTTCATTTGGTATGAGCAAGTCTGACAGATAAATCACCTAACATTTGGTGGTTGAACACCAGCAAACAATATGTATAAATTGCCATAGCATGCATCATGATAATAATCGTATATCCTACTTGTTATTAGATTAAAAGAATGTGAGATCCTTGATATAGTAGTATGGGTATGATCAACTGTCAGAGTTGGTGAATATATCTTGTTCACCATTTAAGGAAGCATTTGATATGTTGGTTATCTTTCTTTCTGTTGCGAATATTTCTGCATTAGGTTCTATCTTTTAAAGTTTTTTAACATTTGCATAAATAACTTTGTATAAGGGTATAAGGGATTTCTCATTTCAATGCTGGTGAAAATAATCTTGTAAGCATTTGATATGTCAACATTGGTGTAAATAATTTTGTATTAAGCATTTATCTAAACGTTATATGAGATTGTACATTGTAGAGGGTGATGCTTCTATTATTTGTTAGTCTATGCAATTTGTACACATGAAAACTTCATCCATGCACGATTTGCTCTTCACAATAATCTGCTTGTACTAACAGATGCAACATTAGGTAGAGGGTAATCAACTTGACCAAAAGCAATGTTGTGCTGAACTTTAAATGGCTCCTTTTTTGAATGCTATATCCAAGGCAGTTGTCAAATCATGCAGCTTGATTTCTTTCTATATAAATATTTTCGAAGGAAGCTGCCTCCGATATTCTTTTCTAGGTGGCTTATCTAAAATGACTTGGAGCACACTTGAATTTGTCTCTTAATCAGCTTACTTGGCCTGATTTCCTTAATAATGCTTTGATTATTGTTCTCATGCAAGTTGAATTTGCAATTGCAGGGATTCCATTTTCAATTAATAATGCGTAATGCCAGGTGTAAATTTGTGGTCGAGTTGTTCAATTACTATTTATATTTGAAGATTTTCTTTGTGTCTCTTATGCTAGAGATGAAGGGAAAACAAATTCTTCTTTTTCATGGTCGTGGTTATGTTACTGTTTTGTTATTGAAACCAAGTTGCATTTCGCAAAATTGTGTTAATTAATGTTGTTCTGCATCCTTTTGCATCTGAAACAGGGAAGGGCGAGGGAAAATTTCCTTTTGTTTTGTCTAGCATGAACAAGGAGACTCATTGAACATGCTAATTTTCTGCTATTGTGCACCATACCCTGCATTTCACATGATATCTGCAATAAGGATAATGACACGTGGTTGCACACTGACACTTTAACTAGTAAATAGCTGCACCGCAACAGCATGTAGCTATAAAAGTTAACTAAAACTTATTCTCTGGTATATTTAGTAATTAGATTTCATTTCCTGTGGAATCGTTGGCTGAAGAGTTGTGTTATCTGTTCTTATACAGCATGCAACAAATACTTGCCAGATACACTAAATTTGCAGACGCTTCCAAGAGTCCTACAGATGAACCTATGCTTGAGGTACAATTCTTACGCACTGCCTTATTTTCTCTTCTTTTGTTCTAGCTGATCTTTATAATCCAGAATTTCAACTTGCCTGCCTTACAACCCTGATAAACAAACAAAGAGATGGAACATCAAATAGTCTTCTCGTAGCACATATCTTCGTCTACAGTCCTTAAGTATTCCTTGCTTGTCTCCTTTATCTACTTTTCATTCCAATAATCTAGTAATCTACTTCTTAGGCATCTGTATACTCTACCTTGAACTCCTTTTATAGGCTGTCCTAAAATATCATATTATCATAGACTGTGACGGCAAGCAGTTTGTAGGTTCCCCACTACGGTTGTGAATTGTTTTACTGATTTTTATGTTTGATACTTCGACCATAAACACAATCGTTCCAGAACTACAATATATATTGTAGAAGAATCATACTAAGAATTCAGAATACTGTTTTCTATCGCCTTTGTTCACAATCAATCACCACGAATTTCCTTGTTCTTGAACTTTTTTTTTTCCCTAAGGGTTAAATGCACCTCTATTGATAGCCCGTCTCTCTGTCTGTCACATACAAACACACACACACACACACACACATACTTTGCACTTTGGGTGACTGATAAATTAACGAAATTATCAGGTACATGTGTCAAGTTTCTAACCAAATTTTGAACCAAGTGGTGAAACTGAGTTTCTATGTTATGAATCTTGGGATGCTTAGCGAGTGCAATACTAGTTGCTTGACTCTTGGATTCAGCACTGAATTTTAGTCTTTCTGCATTGATTGTTCAATCGTTATATGTTACCCCATTTAGTGCTGAAATTCTAACTTGAGAAGCTTTAGAGGTTTCACAGAATTGAAATTCATTCTGTGAATGATCATGGAGTATGGAATAGATGATTACGTCAGACGTTTGAAGTCAGGTTAAACGATTTTCTGTATCTTAATGAAAGAAACCACCTCAGAGGCTCCGATGAGGTTAGGGTGCTTGCAAAGTGATAATGAGCCCTTACTTTTTGACAGTTTTGATGAGTAATGAGGCAAGGAAATGAAACAATATGAGAATTATCCCAGTTTGTAAATGTATGAATGTTTATCAGTGATGCATTAGAGTTTGAATTTGTTTAAATTAGAGATTGGATTGTTTTGGTGTATTCTAGGAAATTGATATTGACTTTTTGTGGAGAAATAGATTGGTATAAGTGGAATATCAGAAGTACCAACAAAGACACAGTACCTAAAATGAGTGAAACAGAAGACTCAACCGTTTAGAATGCTTCATGAGTTACAAGATTAAGAAGACTGTCAAGGAGAAGATCAGGAATCTTAGTAGGGATGCATATATTTTCAACATGTCTAGACTGTCAGGGGTTTTCAGAATAGATGGCTTTCTTTCTCTTGTATATCTCAATTTTCAGAATGACATATAACAATTTTTGTGTCGTGTGGGTTTGAGGGTAGTTCCTTCTTTTTATTTTTTCTTCTCTTTTGAGTATGGTTGCACGGTGTTTTTATTTTCTTTTGCACTGGAAAAGTCACATGCCCTTCGTCCTGCCAACCTTACTGGGACCTCTATATTTAGAGAAAGGTCAAGGCTGCATCATCCTGTATTTAGAGTCTATTAAACTGCAAATTTTATCTGGATGTGGGTGGCCTCAGTTCTTCTGTTTGCATAACATGCCTTATTTGGATGCAAATCTGATCATCTTTGTTCATGGATTACCTTTCTGAACTTCTCAGTATTGTTGATTGATATCCAATAGCGAATCTAATATAATCACAAAAGTGGAAGTAGAATTAGAAGATAAAAGCATCTGTGATGAAGCATTAAGCAAGTAGGCTGTCACTAAAGGTGCTAAAATGGAGAAGCAACTTACAAAAATAAAATTATATTCTTTTTGAAAGAACTGCTGTATTACAGTTCTTAAATTGACTGTTAAACTTGGTAGAGATGAGTGTTTTATGTACCCTTTTGACTCGTATTATGTAACTATATTCAACTCTTTCCCATAACATTGCATGCTGAAGAAACTAAATAAGGTGAAGGAAATTTCCGCACTGCAATGCTTGCTGAACTATCTATTTGGATCACTATTAACACCATTTTTGAGTTGGAGATTTCAAAATTTCTTGATTTCTCTCCCGAATTACTTGTTGTGCAGGGACCTAAAGAAGAAGACATTCTTAAGAAGGAAATTGTGGAGCTGGAAAAGCAACAATCGTATGTCTTCCTCTTTTTATCTGAGTAATCACTCTTCCTAGATTGAATCTCAAATTCATCACAATTTTGCTGTTGTTTTTTGGAATTAAAACTTACAGACAGCTATTGGGCAAGGACCTTATTGGTTTGGGTCTGAAAGAATTGAAGGATATTGAACAGAAACTGAATGAAAGCCTACTATCAATAAAGGAGAGAAAGGTTGGTCTTGTCTGTTTCTCAGTCCAATTTGATATGAATTTAATTTGTTGTGGTAGAATATGAAGTTTTAGCTTCAGAATACAGCGTCTTTTTTCAGCTTCCATAGCAATTTCTTTACTTTTGGGGTTGTAACACTTGATTCTACTTGCAGGAGCAGATACTCATTGGACAACTGGAGTTGTCAAGGATGCAGGTATTCCGAAGTATAAAAGTTTAAATCTAATCTGACTTCTTGAATTCGAAGCATAGAACATGAGGCAAATATATATATATATATATATTCTGTTATGTGACCAAAATAGAAAACATGAGAATAGGATTTGCTGATTTTTCTAGTACCATGGAGAACATATGCTCAAGTTCTCATTAGGTTCATGCTTGATGTAGCAGTTCCAACTTGATTGAGAAAAAGGATTATATCAAATCATTTCCATTATTTAGAGTCAAATTCTTTTGTTTCTTGATAACTATGTTGTGTTGGTTTTTGGATTAGGAACAACGAGCATTGGACGAGAACCACGTTCTGCGCACTAAGGCAAAGAGTTTTCTTTAATTCAGTAGACAGACGTTTTGAATTCTTGAAAAATTGTTTTCTGTTGAAACTTGTTGTCTTATACACTGTAAAATGCAGATTGCCGAGCTTAAACCACTATCAACTCCTGTTCCTGTTGATCACCATCCAACAGAGGGCGAAGACCTGTCTGCTAATCAATGCCCTGATAGAGGATTTGATGGTGCAGTTGAGCATGAAGATACCGATTTGCGCTTGGGGTATATTTCTTTCCCCTTTGTTTCTTTTTTCCTTTTTTAATCATTTCCATTACTTGCCCTCATGATAGCAGGCACGCGTTTGTTGCAGAAGCTCCTGATTTCCGTAAACATGACTGTCATTCTACCTAAGACATTTGCATATATTTCCTCTTGATGCAAAATGCATCCTTATTCTTCAAAGGATTTACTTGGGCAAGATTTAATCTATTGAAGCATATTTGTCTGGTCGAATTTGTTATTGAATCCTGTCTTGCATTCCATGCTCAGGTTTTCATCTCTTGCTTATAAGAAGAGGGAGCCAACCGATGCATCCGGCCCCAAAATTACCGGGGCTCAAAAGAGGAAAAGGAGAACTCGTTGCACCATTAATGACTATCAGAGGAAGTGATCTTTTTCTTGCTTGTCTCTCTCCCTTTGTGATGGGAAGGAAGACAATTACAGAAACAGTTTAAATTATGTCCATATCATTTTATGTTGGAGCTTCAATTTCACCCAAAAACTGCATCATAGTCAAAATTGTGATACAAATTTTAGCTCTAGTTGACTTTTTTTTTCTAGTATTTTATTTTGGCCTCATTTCTTTCACTTTTCTTGATGTTCTTGTGTTTTGATATGCAATCTGGAAGTAGTATAGTCTTTCCAATTCATATCTAAGATTGTTCAGGAGGATTGCATTGGAGCCGAACAATAAAAAACACAAGATATGATGCATTTAAAATATTAATGAAAAACTTTGTGTAATATACATTCATATAATGCAACTCACATCATTTCACAAGATTACTCCTAACTAAAAAAAAAAACATCTTGCTTTTTGTGTGTGTGTGTGTGTGTGTGTGTGTGTGTATGTGTGAAATCAAAAAGTTACAAAAACTGTAGAACATTAACAAGAAACTGAATAACTTAAATTAATTTTGTACAAAGATTCTGCTATTTCTATTGCTATTTGTGTCGGATGGTGTTTAGAAATTGATTCCTTGCAGCCAGAACTTCTGAGAAGAGGCAATCCGTTTGCTTTCCAATTCCTTGTATCATGTTTTCAAGAACCTTCAATTTTCTGCCTAATTTTTCAGCAACAGCATCTCCACTTTTGTGCTCTGCATCTGCAACAAGCTCAGCTGTGGCATCATTGACCTCCTTCACTTCTTTTACAATACTCTGCTTCTGTTTGATCTCTTCACCAAGTATAGAATCAAGGGTTTTCAATGAAGGATCATGCAATTTTCCAGCTGATTTTCTCATCTTAAAATATGGATTCACATCACTGCACAACCCTGATATGATAATCCCAAATAACCACAATCCACTGCTGATCATAACCATCAAAGCTTCATGAATTATTGATTCCTTGCGAGACCTGAACTTAGCTTCATTTTCTGTGATAACTTCAACTTTGAAATCATTTCCAACATCTTTTGGTTTTATTTTCTGAAGATGAATCATCGCCAAAGAAGGCGAATTCACCATGAGGCTCAAACCATGCGATAAAGAAAGCCTGGCCTGACTTAAATACGAAAGTGATGAGCTTATCTTATTAAGCAACTCCAACACATTCAAACTGTACTTAAGATATGCTTCAGAAGCTGATTCTTCCCATTTACTCATGGGGTAGTCTACATCCACCGCTAGCTTAGCGAAAGCCTTTTCGATCAACGGCAACTGCTCCAGACAAAGCTGAATCCATTCAAGGGACAAGAATTCTGATCCGGGTTTTGCCACCAACAAGATTTGGCTCAAAGTTTTCGATACATCGGATCGAAAAGCCTGAAAAGAAGCCATTAAGGCCTCTTCAGAATCATGGTTGGTTTGATCCTTACTATTATCCAGTCTGTGAGGAAACTTGAGGGAACGACCAAGTTTTTCAACCAAAAGTACCATTAATTAAGAAAACAAACGCAAACGAGGAAGAGAAAAAGAAAGTTTTGATTAAGTTTTTGAGGATAACAAGTATAGGCTGTTCAAGATGGCTTGTTTTATACATTCATGTCCGAGTTGAGGCAAGTGGCAAAAGTTGTGGTGATATACAATGCTTTAATTACAACTTTAATTATGCTTGGCCAGTAAGGATAGCAAAAACCAGCAGCGATTTGCGATAAAAAATTGAAGACAATGACTGGCGGTTGGGGGTCAAATGTGCTTATCCGTGTGCGAATGCAACTATACAACTTTGCTTTGTCGTGTGCAATTTTTCTTTGATGTTGCCATCAGACACGGATTTGGCAGCCATTATTGGGTCCAGTTGCTGCTTCCATATCACGCAAATTTGGAGCTGGAAAGTGAATGGAAGGAGAATTTTGTTGCATGTGATAAACAAGTAACAGATAGGTTGAAAGAATATCAAATTGTCTGCCTAATCTTATATTATTTTGTTTAAAATCTGAGTAGCATGTAATTTTACTAAATAAAATTAGCTAACAAAAACGATAATTTATTGCTTTGCAAACTAATTGTTGCTCTGGCAATAACAATAGCCAAACAAATATATACGGCGTGAAACGCACAATTAATAATCGTAATTTTAATTTTCATTCATTTTAATAAGTATTTTGTGTGTCACTTGCCCATGTTTTATATGAGCATGTCCAGTCAAACCAAATCATATAAAATATCTTGAGAATATTGATTCAAGAAAGTTTCGAAATTATAAACAAAAACTTATCCTCAAATATTGATAGTTTGAAGTTCTAGAAATTACACATCCCAAAAGATTTTTTCTAACAAAAAAAACAAGCGAAAGCATATGCTTGTGCTTTTGATGTATTTCTCTAGATAAATCACTTCAATCCTCCTTTAATTTAAGGATTTATTTCTTTTTTTTTATCTCTATTTTTTCAAAAAGTTTTATTTTTGTTTTTTATTTTGTAATTTTAATTTTTAATGATCATTTGTTCACTTTTCATGTAAAAGGTAAGAAAATTTTAATTTTGATAACCATTTGAGGTACATCTAACCTATCTATTTTTATACTATTTTATTTATCATATGTGTGTTAAATAATTATTGAAGTTGAATTTTAAGTAAAAAAAAAGAGTAATGATACGCAGAGTGAAATGCTATAGTAAGTGATGTGATAGGTATAAAAAGACAAAATTGGATATGCTGTATAACTTTCATGTACCACTTTATAAAAAATTGACACATGTCCATTTAGTTAGTTATCTCATTTTTAAAAATTAAACTAATACTCTAGCCAAATAATAAGTGAACCCTTAGGATAAGTAATTGTACACGTATAAGTTATTTTATAAAGTGGTACATGATTTTATCTTTTTATACATAAAATGATGATTTTATCTTTTTATACATGCCACCATATTCACGGCATGTCACTTTACAATTTCACTCTGGATATCATCATTACTCAAAAAAATAGACCATGATGATTTAAAATTTAAATTATAACATAAAAGACAAAAATAAAAATTTTTAAGAAAGAAAGACAGAAGTGAAATGAACCCATAATTTAAGCAACAATTGAAATAATTTATTCTCATATGTAATATAGTTCATGAGATGTATGAGAAACCGATTGAATTATATAGTGGATCGTTAATCCTATGTTATGATTTTTTGTTGGGAAATTACAAGCCCAATTAATATGTGCGGAAGCAAATTTGATAATTCAAACACAAACAATATGGAGAACAACAATAAAGAAGAACACAAATATTTAACACGGTTCGATCAATATGACCTACATCCACAGCCCACAAGGAGAAATTCACTGATCACGAGGAGAATTACAACAATGGAAATATTCCACAAACCCACAACAAAAGGCTACAAGCCCACAACAACAAACCCAACATGGGAGCTAACAAGGGCAAACCCAACACACACACGAGTCTAAATAAGGCCAGACTCACACAACAAACATGAAGTCCCACTCCCATAACAAATACTAATATCTCATCCCACTAAGATGTCTAACTCATACCTCTCATAATGGATATTAATATCCCTTATGCTAACATGAAATATTAATATCTCATATCATGCTAAGAGATCTATTTCATACCTCTTAATGGATATTAATACCCCTTATGCCCACTGAAGCCAACCCCAACCCCAACCCCCACTACAAAAGGTGCCTAAACAGGTCCTTACATAGGCTGAAGGCCCAATCCCTCAATTGATTGGCTTAGTTGGCTTGTCTAAAAGACTTCACTACATAATAGTTTTATAAGATCCACTATGGAGAGACACACTCTCTCTAACCGATGTTGGATATAAACCCTCAACAAATCACATTGTTCTAACCCTCGTCTTGTAGAACAATAAACTCAACAAAAATACAAGACATATCCCAACAAATCTTCACCTGTCTTGTATCTCAAACAAATCCTCACATCAACAGAATCAACAAACATCACAAATTCTCCACCTTGCACAAAACCACAATTTCTTCACCTTGCACAAAACATAATTTCAAGTTGAAATCCTCCCATTGACCTCCTTCTAAACTTTTTTTCAACATCTTGGAATCACAAACAAATTTTTCTATAGAGATTGTCATTAAAATCAATTGGCTAACGCACCATCATCTTTGAGACTCTGCTAATTTGGTTCAACTTCTGGATCAAGAACCACTTCACTTAACACTGAATACTCCACTTCATTTTCCCAAAGCCACAATATTGGGCTCTGATACCACTTGTTGGAAATTACAAGCCCAGTTAAAATGCGCGGAAGCAAACTCGACAATTCAAATACAAACAATATGGAGAACAACAATAAAGAAGAGCACCAAGATTTAACGTGGTTCGGTTAATATGACTTACGTCCACGACCCATAAAGAGAAATCCACTAATCACAAGGAAAATTAAACAGTGAAAATATTCCACAAATCCACAACAAAATGTTATAAGCCCACAACAACAAACCTAACACGGGAGCCCAACAAGGGCAAACCCAACATGCACAAGCCTAAATAAGGCCCATAATAGACTCATACAACAAACATAGAGTCCCACTCCCACAAGAGACTCACACAACAAGCATAAAGTCCCACTCCCATGACGAATACTAATATCTCATCCCACTAAGAGGTCTAATTCATACCTCTCAATGGATATTATTATCCCTTATACCCACATGAAATATTAATATCTCATATCATGCTAAGAGACTTATCTTATACCTCTTAATGTATATTAATACCCCTTGTGCCCACTAAAGCCAACCCCAACCCCCAGCTACAACAGGTGCCTCAACAGGTCCCTACATGGGCTGTTGGCCCAATCGCTCAACTGATTGGCTTGGCTGGCTAGTCTAAACGACTTTACTACATAATCGTTTTATAGAATTCACTATGGAGAGACACATTCTCTCTAACCGATATGGGATATAAACCCTCAACAAATCACCTTGTTCTAAGCCTTATCTTATAGAACAATAAACTCAACAAAAATATAAGACACATCTCAACAAATCTCCACCTGTCTTGTATCTCAAACAAATCCTCACATCGGCACAGTCAACAAACATCACAAATTCTCCACCTTGCACAAAACCACGATTTTTCCACCTTGCACAAAACACAACTTCAAGTTTAAATCCTCCCATTGACCTCCTTCCAAACTTTTCTTCAATATCTTGGAATCACAAACAAATTTTTCCATAGTGATTGTCATCAAAATTAATTGGCAAACGTACCATCATCTTGGAGATTCTGCTATCTTGGTTCAACTTCTGGATCAAGAACTACTTCACTTGACACTGAATACTCCACTTACTCCAGTTGCCCAAAACCACAACTTTGAGCTCTGATACCACTTGTTGGGAAATTACAAGCCCAGTAAATATGCGCGGAAGCAAATTTGACAATTCAAACACAAACAATATAGAGAACAACAATAAAGAAGAACACCAAAATTTAACGTGAGTCGGTCAATATGAACTACGTCCACGGCCCACAAGGAAAAATCCACTAATCAGTAGGAGAATTACAACAGTGAAAATATTCTACAAACCCACAACAAAAGGCTACAAGCCCGCAAACAACCCCAATATAGGAGCCCAATAAGGGCAAACCCAACATACATATGAGCCTAAATAAGACCCATAACATACTCACACAAATATGAAATCCCACTCCGATAACAAATTCTAATATCTTATCCCACTAAGAGGTCTAACTTATACCTCTTATAATAAATATTAACATCCCTTATGCCTACATGAAATATTAATATCTTCTATCATGCCAAGAGGCCTATCTCATACCTCTTAAGCCAACCCAACCCCCAAATGCAAAAGGTACTTCAACAGGCCCCCATATGGGCCGTAGGCCCAATCCCTCGACTGATTGGCTTGGTTGGCTTGTCTAAAATACTTTACTATATAATTCTTTTATAAGATCCACCATAGAGAAACACATTCTCTATAACCAATGTGGGATATAAACCCTCAACAAATCACCTTGTTCTAATATTCATTTTGTAGAACAAGAAACTCAACAAAAATATAAAACACATCCCAACATTTTTTTCATCCATGAATCATAAGAGTAACTTTTCTTGTCTCTCTAAAGTATATAAAATTACAATATCTTATAAAAATTTTTAATAACGATTAAAAATTTCAGGATTTTACCAAATTATTTGTGATCTTGATTAAGGCAGTTTAATTTGAAAATCATTGATTGGTAGTAAACAAGTTTACTCTAATGAACAATAGTTTTTTTTTCTACAAATGAAAATATACATTGTAAGGGCTTTGGGTCTAGTGTAGGAATGAGTTTCCTATATCACTTTCGTGTATCACTCTTCGTACCACTTTATAAAAATATGTCACGTGTACAATTACTTATCTCTTAACATTTACTAATCATTTGGTTAGAGTTTTAGTTTAATTTTTAAAAATTAGATAACTAACTAAAATAAAACGTGTCAACTTTTTATAAAGTCAACAGTTTTTTATAAAGCAGTATATGGAGTCATACACGAAACTAATACAGAAAACTCATTACCCATTGTAAGAGTATTTAACAAAAAAAGGCTTTGTACATTCTTCAAAATATATATAATGTGTGAATGGTTTTAGTACCCCACAAAAGAATAGTTGTTTTTACTTTTTAGTTGGCAGAGTTCCCACAAAGAAACTTAATCATGATTATTGCACAACCATTAGCTGCTGATCTATGGCCTTGACTTTGTAATTAATTAATTAATTAGTTTCATTTGGTATGACTATGATATGGATTGATAGACTTCTTCTGTTAAATGTTGCATAACCTGTCATCCCTAGTGATGAGATAGTGATGAAGTAATGGAGGAAATCAAATAACAAAGGGATTTGTCCGGGGAATGCATAGTCTATTTCACACTCATAGTATCAATTTGTGTTTTATATATTAATATTTTGATGTGTTTATATTTATTTATATTAATATTTATACTATAAAAATTCACGTTTTTATAAAATATTTTAATATAAAATTATTTTTTTCTGATTTCATTTTATATTAACTTTTGGTAATTTCTTATTTCACTTTTGGAGTAAAAAAAGAGTAATAAATCACCAAAAATAAATTCAAAATGTACAATTAAAAAAAACAATTTTATATTAAAATAAACTAGAATGCGTGTGGATTTTAATGGTATAAATATACACATATTAAAATATTAAAATATTAATGTGTGAAACACCAAAAAACACATGAAGTGTTAAATAAAAGATTCATTATGAATTTGTGGATGAAGTAATAATGGTGATAATAAATATACCAGATTGAACAAAAGAGAGGTTTACACATGGAATAAGATATAAGGGTGAATCTAAGGGTGATCCTCAAAATTTTTAAAAAAATAAAATTTTTAATTAAACATTGAAAAAAATTAAAATTTTAATTATTAAAAAAAACTAAAATAGATTTTTTACCAATAATCCTATAAAATTTTGCTATCAAATTATAGAATCAACTACTGATAAGAGGGATTGGTGATGAGGTATTGTCCACTTTAATTCATTAAACTTTTACATTTTTATCCTTTTAAAGTGTTAATAGATTAACAAGAAAGCCTCTATCATTTCAAAAGCCATAAATTTATGTTCACTAATTATTTGAAATCTTACTCTGTTTCTGCACAAGAAAAAAGACAACTTCATTAATTGGTGACCTGAAAATTTAATGGCAATAGAAATAGCCACCCAAATAATAGACCTTTTCTTTGAAAATTTGTTGGAAGAACATAAATTCCCCTTTATCTATTATTTGGTAAATTAAAAAAAAAAAAACGTTTTGTAGTTTAGAAAGTTTTTAAGCTGTCTTTTTATAATTTAAAAGTCTACAAATTATTTGTCTGGTTTAATTTGTTCAAAAAAAAAGAAAAAAGCAATAATTTTTAAAAAGAGACATAGTATAATTTATTTCAAATTAATAATAAAAACCTATATGTACATATTGGACAAGATTGTTATACAAACATTAAGCATTACAAAAAAATAAAAAATTAAACTATATAAAAGCAAAGTGTAAGTTTTTAAAAATATAGAGAGATAATCTGAAAATTTCTGAAACCATCATAGAGGTTTATATATATATATATATATATATATATATAATTTGCCCTTATTCATTGTATAGGCAACACTATTAGTTGCAGAATTTTGTAGTCTCATGACTGATTTCCGCTTCTTTTTTACTGCTTTAGGTAGTCTAAAATGTGCTCCAGCCAGAGTACGAAATGTGTAATTTTTTAAATATTAAATTTCATGTCGCTTTGAATAAAAAGGTAAGAAATAACTATTGCAAAGGTGATTTTTTTCTAAGGCAATATGTAAAGTGGCACTTGATGCTACTGTTTACCAGTTATGAAAAGCAAGTAATTTGAGTTGTTTAAATGGAAATAAGGTACATCCCATCATATGGTAGTAGTGGCTATTATGGCAAACTTAAGTCATAATATTACACTGTGGAAAGGAATTGACACACGAATTTTTAGAGTATGAATATAATTATGTCATTAAATATTAATTATATGTAAAATAAAACTGAGAATGATGCATGGATAAGGTGGAGAATTAATCATCAACTCGTGGATGTTAGGACTTAATCTCTTAGAATTGGTTCTATATGGATATTCTCTATTACTTTTGTATATCACTTCTTATATTACTATATAAAATTTTGACATGTGTATAATCACTTATTCTTTAAATTCAGCAATCACTTGATAGTCTTTTAGTTTTATTTAAACAGACATGTACTGCATTTATAGAAATTGTTATACATAGTGATACACTAAATGATACAAAAAATCCAAAGCTTAATTCTCCTACTGTTTGATCCAAGTTGGATCAATCGGATATGAGGCCAACGGTTAACAATGTAATTACCCTTTGGATTTTCTATTCCACTATGATGTTTGATGTTTCACTTCATATGTCACTTTATAAAAAACTCGTATGTGTATAATCACTTATTCTTTAGAATTCACTAATTAGTTGATAAAATTTTAATTTAATTTTTAAAAATTAAATAACTACACGTCAAATTTTAATAAACTAGCATAAAGAGTGGCACACCAGAGTGCTACGAGCAATCCAAAATCATGTAATTATGAGCATTCTTTCAATGAACGATATCAAGTAGATTTCTACTGGGTTTTAGGTTACAAAGATCCACCATTATCCAAATTGGAGCATAGATATGTTTGGAATTCTTAGATCAAACTAAAGAATTGAAGCTTTGAATTGGCCCATCTTGAATAACAACTCAATTTTATTTTTATTTTTATTTTAGTTGAGAACCAAACACAAAAATTAGATTTAGACCTTCTAATTCTAATTCTGATGGCTCAATTACAAAGAACCAAAGAGAGCCTAAAGTACTTCGAATTTTCTGTCTCACTCCCTATTTCAATCAATGTTTTATAAATAGAACCCACATATATTTTACTAAAACTCTATCAAGTAATTAGTGAAATCTAGGAAATACGTGTTAAATACATGTAACCAGTATTTAGAGATTGAAGTATGGATTAAAACACAGAATGTAACAAAGATCCACTAAGGCTTAAAAGTAAATTAGATATGTATCGCTAATGAAAATTTTACCCAAAAACCAAAAAAAAAAAAAAAATCCAAATGTTAGTCCAAAGAAGGTAGGATGATCCTTTGTGGATCCCATTGCAAGTTGTTAGTAGAGGTAGCAAGTGAGCCCAAAATCTCATTTCTACGCTGCCATAATTTAGGTGTGATGGACTATATGTGGAGCATGAAATATCCATATATTTCAAATTCAACCCTAAATCCATGAGGCTAATATTTTGATTAGAAACCAAAGTCTTTGGTTTTTGTATAAATGTTTTAAATGGCCAATTTTTGTTTTTGGTTTATGTATAAATGGGTAAGATGGAAATGTTTAGAGTATCCCATGATGTAAGAGTCTCATATTGTGATTAATTAGCAACCCTCACTTCACAATGCCCATTAATCCCTTTCTAATCAAACCAACACAAATTGATTAAAACTAATTTTATTATATTATTTTTATTTTATTTCTTCTTCTTTTTTATTTGTTTTTATAAAAATTTGCTTGCCCTATTGCAGGTGAGCTCCATCAATGGCCAGATTCTAGTTACCTAGAGTCAGTAAGTCGTAGGAATTATGTCCGATGATTTTAATTAAAAATATGATAAAATATAGCAAATCTTTTTAAATTATATGTTGACCGGTCCCAATAGTTTCAGTGCTAATACTTAACTTTTTAATTCTTGTAATTTGAAATAAATAAGCCAATTTCATTAGTTCTCGTCAAATAATTAAAATACATCAACAGATTCGAATGCAACATCATATTAGGAGAACTAGAAATTACATATTTTGCTTCATTTAATTGTGTGATGGAAATTAATGAAAAAACAAACTAATTTATTTCAAATTAAAATATCAAGGAGGTTGAGTCTTATAATTAAAGATATAAGACTTCAATACGAGACAAGATCATATTATTTTATTTCACCTTTAAAAAAGAAAGAAACTGGGAACAAAAAGCTAAAACACATTTACATTTTTTCTAAAGAAGGTATATAACTGGGCTTTTAAATGGAATTTTATTATTCCCATGCTCATTTTTGGCCGCCCCTTTTGAGTACCATACTAAATATGCAATAATTGTGAATCTATCAAATTTTGACAATCCCACATTAGTCCTACACAAATTCAATCCTGTCAACACCTAGTTCATATATGAATGAAATATTGCTTTTGACTAAAAAGAATTTTTAATTTGTTGGAGTACTTGGCATGCATCTTTCTAGCTACATGTTTATCTTGGTATAAGAACAAATTATTTTTCTTGGCATCCATGAAGTTTATTCAATCTAACCCTATTGATCAAAACAGGTAATTGAAATTTTGCTTCAAATTGCTTGAGTGGTTCAAGAAGATACCAAAAAAAAAAAAAGGTTGGAATTAAATTCCCACATATTTCTGGCACATTTTGAAACGATTTTTTTTTTTAAATAACAATTAATCCTTTTGTGAGGAAGGTCCAAGCTCAAATAAACAAAGCTAATGTTTAATTAGAACACACTAGCAAACTACGAGAGTCAATCATTGTGTTCCACAAACTTGGAGGATAAATTTTGGTTTAGTTTAAATTATATCATGACTTGCAGCTTATACAAAGTACAATAATTACTAATTATTAAAAATTATAAATTGCAGTTTACTATTTAAGGTGCAATATAAGCAGTTTAAACATTCCCAATAAATTAACATAATAATAAAAAAAACTATTACTATAACTTTTGTTTTAAAAAAATAACATCAATTTGGTTAGGATTTTCAAGAGGCTTAAACAATGGCCCACATATAAAATTTAAAGAGTTAATTGCAAACCCCTCCCCCCCTAAACTATGATGTGTTTGAAAATTATACCTTGAACCTTCAATTATAATATTTTGCATCCCTAAACATTTATATAATTAAAAAAAATGTGAGAGGGTCATTTTTAACCCAATTTTGTCACTCATATTAAAAAATTATACCAAATTTATCTTCTTTCGTTTAATTTTTTAATGAAAAGTGTGCATGTGTATATCGTTTGATGATAACATGTGCATATTTTTTGTTAAAGAAATATATATAGTTAGATAATCTAGTACGTATTTTTAGTGTGAATGACAAACTCGTATCATTTTAAATATAAGTGATGAAAAAAAAAATAAATATAAGTGATGAAAAAAAAAATATGGAGGATATTTTTTACTATTCTCCCTAACATTAATTATCAAACTTACTTGACATGACTTCAATTCATATAGGTATTATTAAGCTATTCTTCAAATGAACATATTAAATAATGACATTCAAATTATTTACTATTTTAAACTAAACTTGAAATTATAGAATCCCAAACCTATGACTTGTAACATCAATTATTGGATTGACAAATTCGGTCAACCAAGATATTGTGGATTCTCATGCTTAGATTAGAAGTTTGTTTCAATTTTTATAATCATTTCCATGCCACTCCATGAATTTGTAACTAATTTTGTTCTTGTTATCTATCTAGATTTCTTTTTGTTTCTTTAAGCTAAACAAGGGACCTGTCCACATTCAATATATATAATATATATATATATATATATATACATAACTGTCTCCACAAAATAATGGATTTGTTTATATATATATATATATATATATATATGTATAACTGTCTCCACAAAATAATGGATTTGTTGGTGTATATAGAAAAGTATTAATTTCTGTCAACGCATATAAATTAATTTTACTATATCAAAACAGCTTCAATATATAAATCCACTTATTCCCATTGCATGTCATTATAATAGTTATTAGTTAATTAATTACTCTATATTAATTGTGTGGTTATCTCTACAATTACTATATATGTCTATATATATAATATTCCTCATCTTGTGAGTGTATAATAAATTATACATAAATTAATCATGGTAGGGAAATTTTTTTCTCCATTTATTTATTTATTATAAAATTCGTTTTTAACCATTGGTTAGGTTGCATAGATGATGAAAAAAATAAAGTAATTCGTTCATGTTATTGCATTTGGGTTTTTACTGTTTTGGTAGGTGTTTGTTCTCTAAAAGAGAAAAAGAAACAAAAACTCCTTCCTTTTCATTTATAGTGACATTATATTTGAAAATACAAATAATTTGATGTGCATATGCATGTATATACTAGTATGTTCTTCACAAATAGTTATCAAAATAATAAATATTTACATTTGAGTGTTGATAAAATTTATTTTCTTATAAAACTAAAAAATTGTAAGTGAATTTATTCTGACAATATTAATTAACATAATTTTAATTAAAAAATATAATAGTACTTGCCATACTTTTTTATTATAAATTGTTTATCATAGTCCTGTCTTTCTATAGACAATTTTTAATCATTTATTTCACACAAGATCATATGTTATACTACATTTATATTTCACTTGAGTTGATGGGACTAATATTTGGGCAATCCATGAGAATGTATTAATGAAATAAAATGGTAATGGACAGTTAATTCTTTTTTTTTTTTTAATGTAAACTATGTGTAGAATGAATACGAATTCAATCGCAACTAAATTTAAATAGTCTGCCCCTGCGCAATAAGTGATAGAATTCTCGAACAATTCCCGCACCTTCCCAACAAATTATAAAATTCTCAAACAATATTGTTATGTCACATCTAAATAATCAACATCTTTTACAAGAAATCTATCCCGTATCATCATAACAATTAAGTTTGATCTTATAAAAAAATCAATTCCGTCCTAATTTATGCCCTACTCATTACTCTTTTTTATTGACATCACGAAACAACTAAATTTTAGCCTAATCACTAGATAATACTTGGGAAGTCATGAAATTGGATGGAATAGATTCTCCGACTAAATACACAATCATTACCTTTCGGTTAAAATTTTTAGGAAATAAAAAAGTGTTATTGCGTCTGTTGTGCTTGCATTCTATATTGATAGGTTGGATAAGAAATAACTTTTTAAACTTTATTAAGTTAACAAAATTGAGAATAAATTAAATTTTTATTTCAGATATAAATTTCTATTATTTATTTTTAAATTTGAATAACCCAAACCTTTCCAACCATCCAACTCAAAGCTATTTTGATTTAAGTAATGCGTAACCATTTTACGATTAAATTTTTAATTATTAGTTTAAAAACAAGGGATAATTTGTATTAAGGGCGCGCGTTAAAATATCTATATTAGTTTAAATAATTAGCCAATAACTTTATTATCATTTTTATCAATTAAACAATTCATCAAGATCAAAACACTTATTTTCTTTATCTTTTTATTACTAAAATATATCAATCTAATAATTAACTATATCTTAAAACTCTTTATCATTTACTGTTTTATAATTGTTATCAATAAATTTTCATATTAAGTTACTTTTTTAATCCAAATTCACTCCTTTCTTCCTTTTTTGCCTCCAAACTCGTTCCATCCTTCCTAAGCACCCCTTGATTCGCTCCAATAACCCCCTGAGGCTTTGTTTAGAACTTCAGTTTGCTATCATTCCCTCCCTGGTCGAAAGGATTTGCCCTCAAATATGATCCAGCATATCGAAAATCCTCAATACCAACTCTAGAATGCATTACCATTGCACACACTCCATTGGGATCTCCATCTCCAATTTTTAACGACTGCAAATCATTTAGTATTTTTCGCTGGTCTTTATATACCTCAGACGGATGTAACGAAGTCAACAAAAACTTGTGACCTTGCCATTCAAATGCGTAAGTATTGTCACGTCTATGATGCACAACATCCCGATCAAACATCCATGGCCTTCAAAGTAGTACATGTCCTGCCGACATTGGCACCACATCACAATGTACTTGGTCCCGACATGCCCCAATTGCGAAGTCTAGTTTGATTTGTTGAGTAATCTCCTCCGCAGTTTCCGCATTAACCCAATGAAGCTTATAGGGATTAGGATGAGCAACCGCAGTCAACCCCAACCTTTCAACAAGCAACGAGCTGGCAATATTCGTGCAACTCCCACTGTCAATAACCACATTACACTTTTTACCACTGATAAGACACCGTGTGTGGAATAGCTGATGGCGTTTGTACTCGTCCTCCACCATAGGTTGTGCTGTTAGAGCTTTCCTTAACACCAACGCCTCACCGAGCACATCTTTAGGATGAATTATCTCTTCTTCAGGACCCTCCAACTGCGGCATCCCATCATATTCAGATTCCACCTCCACGATATCCCCATTAGGTTTAATAAGCATAGCTCGAGGGCTACCATACTGAGCAGCTACATGACCATAACCATGACACTTGAAGCACTGAATCGACTTAGGCTTTGAAGTCACATTATTGTCGGTCCTACCTTTGAATTCTTGACTCGATGATCCTGGCGTTGTTCCTTTGAAAACAGACTTCCAAGATCGAGTACCATTATTACCATTTTGCTTCTCTATTTCAAGTTGTCGCTCCACTTCCTTGACCTTGTGAAGCAAGTCCTCCAAATCAGTATATTGATATAAAGCAACATATTTAGCAATACCTTGGTTCAGACCACTGATAAATCGCGCAATAGTCGCTGCCTTTTCCTCATGAACTCATGCGCGACTCATGATAATTTGCATCTCCTGGTAGTATTCCTCAACTCTCTTATCTCCTTAGGTTAAATTTTGTAGTTTCAACCACAAATCTCGAAAATAATGAGTTGGAACAAAACGGTTCCGCATTAAGTCCTTTACCTCATCCCAAGTACGGATTGGTCGCTCTCCTAGTAGGTCGCGTTGAATAAACACATCTTCCCACCACGTACTAGCATACCCGGTGAACTCCATAACAGCCAAACTAATCTTAGTTTCCTCAAAATAATTGTAGAAGTCAAAGATTTTGTTCACCTTTCTAACCCATTCCAAAAACAATTCCAGACTTTCTTTACCCAAAAATAGTGGAACGTATCTTGCCTTCTTTCTCATTAAATCCCCCATTTCACACCCGCCTACGAACACTATCATCAAAGTCAGCCTCGTCCTCTTCCAAACCCTCAAACAAAGGATTTTTAGGTGGAGTTCTCCGTTGAGTACCAGTTCTAGATCCCGACTCCAGTTGTTCAAACCGCTGCTTAAACTGTTGATTGTCAGCTAACATCTGTCGTAATTGTTCACTGATAGTTGCAAGCATACCTTCCAGATTTTGGTTGACACTAGCACTTTCTGCCTGTTTACTCATATTGACACTTAACCAAATTTCCTAAAAGAATGTCCACAACAATTGCTACAGCAACAATAACCCACAAATATCCAATATATTCAATCTAAACATTCAATCACCAATTTTCAACCGAATCAATTTCTCACAATACCAATTAAACAATAACAAAGAATATAATTGTTGTAACCTTCTCACAATAACCAAATCATGCAAGGCTTCGAATAACAATAATTTAGGGTTTCAATTTTAAGGAAAAACTGATAAACCTGATTTCGAAAATCCATTGAGCTCTGATACCATTTGATAACGATCTCGCCACGCTCCTCACATAGATTGATACGTTGTTTCGGAAAAGTGTCCACAATCTTTTAATAAATCAATTTGATTAATTCGAATCACCCTATCTATGTAGGATGACAGTATGCACGGTTATATGATGGCTCTTCACCAACAAATAACAAGATAGTCAAGAAAAGAAAACTCCCTCCTCATCAACAATCTTCACAACAAGAATATAAAACCCTCCTCAGATTTTACTCCTTAAAAAAAACAACTGAGTGTTCTTTATTTCTCAAATTTCACGTCTCTGCTAAAAACTAAAAGAAAACACCTATTTATAGGCCTAACACAAACCCTAGACAAATTATTCCATAAAAGGAAACTTTAAATAACTTAAATCCTAAATTACTAAAAATAGAAATTAATTAACGCTAATTATTTTTCGCACGTCCAAATTCACTCCTTTTTTCCTTTTTGGCATCCAAACTCGTTCTATCCTTCTTAACCACCTCTTGATTCGCTCCAATGACCCCAAAGACTTTGTTTTGGACTTCAGTTTGCTATCAAAAAGCATAAAATGATTCTTTTGTTAGAATTTTAAATTTTCAGTTATTGATTACTTTCATTAAACAATTCTTTATTTTGAAGTTTATCTTGTCATTTTATTATCTTATAATAAAGTCATGTGTTCAAGTTTAATTAATTATTTAAGTACAATTAATATATTAAACTAATTATTCTAAAATTAAAAAAGTAAGGGGGTTAAATATTTCAATTAAAACTATGAGGGGTGATTGTGGAACGAAATAATAGTATAAGGAAATTTAGTGTATTTTATCTTATATTTTATTATTTAAGATAGTTTGATAATGATCTAAGTTACTATCAAATTTTATTTACAAGAAATTATTAAAAATAACTAATAAAAGATTGAATAGTAAAAGATAAAAAGTTAGGTATTTAACGTAATCTTTTTTATAATTGATAAGAATGGTACTAAAGACTTTTATTAAGTATATAATATAACAAAGTTATTTTGACACTCTTAATAATAAATACATTAAAGTTATACCCCATTTAATAATAAATAGCACCAGACGGGGCCTTAATACAAATTCTCCCTAAAAAGAAAACCAAAATATACAAAGTTTTATTAAAATATAATTAAAACGTACTAACATTCTCGATTTGTTTATATGTATAGACAGGAATAGATTTAATTAGATAGGCATAGACTATATATAGATGCAGATATAGGTAAATATATATAGTTATAAACGTTTAATAGAAAAATACGTAAATTATTCATGTAAATCATACCAAAAGTTGATTCTCTCGATCCATTTTGTGTCTTTTGATCGGCTTTTGATCCTTCCGATGTCCTCAACCCTTCTCTCTCTCTCCATATATATATATATATATATATATATATATATATATATTGCGACATTTTCGTTATCAAGAAGTTCTAAAACTTTACATATATATATGCACATGAATTCACTATTTATAGTTTTAGATTTCATTAATACTTTTACAAATTTCTAAATATTACCGAAGTTGAAATTTGGCGAAATTTAAAATCTTTTATGTAGCCTTTGATTTTTCTTCACAATCGTGGGGCAATTTTTTCATAACAATATAAAAATAAAATAAAAAAAACAGAGGAAGTGAAATATTGTGAAAGGCTAAAAAAATCATTGGCCTAACTAATTTTATTTTCTGATAAATTACAAAAAAAACCATATAATTTGAGAAATATCCGAGTTACCTCTTTAAAAAATCAACAAATTATGGTTTTGTTTTGAAAAAAATAAAAAAAAATTGCGAATTTTTGTGAAATTTCAAACCATAATGAGATTTTGTTTCTGTATTTATTTATATTTTTTAAACATTAAAACTTCAATAACAGCAAATTTATATATATATTAATAATGATAGAATATCTCCAAGCAACGATTTATTCGGTACATATAAATCAAATCAAATCAAATCTCTGAATCATCATCATAATAATAAAGTTGAGAACTGCATGCACATTTAATTTAAGTAGTGATATTTTTTTTTCCCAATTAAATCGGCTATATGATTGTGTTTCGTCATCTGTCTAAACATATATTTTTTATTATTTATATTTAAATGGGAAAAATCTAAAAAGCGTTTTTTTTTAATATATTTTTTGATTTTTTTGGGAAAATTTTGAAAAAAAAGAACGTGTCTCAAGTCATTGTTAGTAAATAGTTCTTAACTTTAATATATAATAAATAAATATATTATATTAAAATTATGCACTATTTAATAATAATGGTTTGACACACTGTCTTTTTCTAAATTTTCTCAAATTTTTTTCATTACTCGCATTTAATTTAATAATAACGGTTTGACACACGCATTTTTCTAAATTTTCTCAATTTTTTTTTCATTACTCACATTTAAAATGATATAATTTTGACACTTACACTAAAAATAAGTACTAAATTGTTTTTTCTATCTACTTTATGTCTGTTTTTTTAACAAAAATATGCACGTAATTAACTATATAATGGCATGTTTATGTTTTCGATTAAAAAAATAAATTTGATATAATTTTTATCATTCACATATAAAATAACAAAAATATAATTTATGTCTATTTTCTTAACAAAAATATGCACGTGTAATAGTCAGATGATGACACGTGTATGTTTTTATGTTAAAAAAATAAATTTGATATAATTTTTTTATTTATTGTGAGTTATAAAATTGCATTATTTAATTTATATGTGAATGATAATTTTTTTTTCTTTCCAAATGTGAAAAATGATTTATTTATTTTTTTTTCTATTTTTCCTAATTAAATATATCAAATCTGTTTTTAATTGTTTCATCTAAGCCATTAGGGCTCGCCCAATGATTAGGGAATTAGAATCCCGTTTCATCCAAACTAAGTTTTAGATTATTATACAAACATAAAGACTTTTAAAGTTTCATCCAAATTAAGTTTTAGATTATTATACAAACATAAAGACTTTGAAAGATATTCGATATATATACATGAAAATGTGGGATGTATCTCTGTGTACATATATATGTGAATGGTTGAAGCCAAATGTCTACATTCATATTTTCGTTTCGGGCAAATTCATTGGACATTCATTTCTTGACAGAAAAGAGATCATAATACACGAAACCAAAATCTTCATGCATTGAAAAAAAAAAATCTTTTATTTCAGCGTGTGATTTTCTCATAAATACAGTGATTTTTTGTCTTTAAAAAGCCCAACAAAAAGATCTTTACTTGCAAAAAAGCGATCGAAGAAGCAGAAGAACAACAACAATGGAGACGAAAAAAATCCATATCATTCTTCTCTCAGTTTTCTTGTTTTCATCTTTTATTGTTCAGGGTTTTGGGAAAAGGTATCGTGAAGCACACTTTGAATTTCTTAAGGCGAAGTTGAACCCGAATTCTAACATTGATAAATCAGAGTTTACACCCTTTGATCATCATGAACAACCTGAGCTTTTTAAAACTCAAGAATCTGCAGGGTTGAAAGAGAATGATAGGATTGATAAATTGCCTGGACAACCACCGGTTAAATTCAAACAGTATGGTGGATATATCACCATTGATGCCTCTGCTGGTCGTGCTTTTTATTATTACTTTACTGAAGCACAAGATCCTGAGAAGGCTAAAGATTTGCCTCTTCTCCTTTGGCTCAATGGAGGTTTGTATATCTCTCTACTTTGACTTAGTTTTTTCTCTTTTTGTCATTTGAAATTCAATGCCATATTCGACCATCTTTGTGAGTCTCTGTGTGTGTGTGTGTGTTTTTTTTGGAATAAAGGGTTTTGGATATGGATATATGTTCCCAATTTTGTGGACTATTTAACTTACCATCATACAAAGTAATTGTAATTTTTTGGAGCAGAAAATCAGAATAAAATCAGATTAATTAATAATTTTGCTCATGATTGACACACTGGATACTATATAATACTTTATAAAAAATTAAATTTTTTATATTATATAAGTCTTTTAAAAAAATTGGAATTTTGTCGCAAAAATTAAAATTTGATTTTCTTCATCTGACATTCTGTGGGATTCACTGGATTCCACCCACTGGATTCCAACCTTGCCATGCAAGGAGATCTTCTGTCCAAGATTTTGTCCTAATTTAAAGGGTTCACTAATATTTTAGTTAGGGTCTAATAATGGTAACGTAATTTTAATGATATTTATGCATTTAGTTTCTACTTTTAATGAAACACACATTAAAATTGTGTATAGAGAATAATAGTACTTGTACGAATATTCAGGCAAGAATTATTAATCTTTCTTGATTGAATTATTTATTTATGTCTTTAGTATCAAAATAGCAATTCATTAATGTACAATTAGTCCCTTTTTTATATATTCTGTCTTAGAATTAGTTTTACTTCATTGAGTGACCAAAGAAGAAATAGAAGAGTTAAAATTTGTAAATATAATTGACTTAAAAAATATTCAATTTTAATTATATCGCATTTAATTATCATCATATTTTGCTATGCTCTTCTAAACAGGTCCTGGTTGTTCTTCTCTGGGCTATGGAGCAATGCAAGAACTTGGGCCATTCAGAGTTGGCAGTGATGGCAAAACACTTTTCAAGAATAAATTTGCTTGGAATTATGGTTTGTAATTCTGCTTTAGTTTTGAATCAATTTCACTCAAAGAATGAAATATTTTGTGTCAATTTAATGTTTTTGACATAACTATTAATTTTTTTTTTCTCCAACAGCGGCCAATGTCTTGTTCTTGGAATCTCCAGCTGGAGTGGGATTTTCATACTCAAACACAACATCAGAATATGAATCGGGAGGAGATAAAAATACTGCCAAGGATAATTACATTTTCTTGTTGAATTGGCTTGAAAGGTTTCCAGAGTATAAAGATAGAGACTTTTTCATTGCTGGAGAGAGTTATGCTGGTCATTATGTACCTCAGTTGGCACATAATATTTTTTATAATAACAAGAAGGCAAACAAGACCATCATTAACCTAAAAGGAATCCTGGTAAGTTCACCTTCTACTTTTGTAGTTTGAAACTTGAATAGATTTAAGATGGATCACATTGTCAAAATATCTTAATAAATAAGGTAATTTATATTAGGATAGTGATATACAGAGTGAAAAATTAGGTTCAATCTTCATTTGGTTAGGGTATTAGTTTGTCTTTTTATAACTTCTACGTCAGTCAGTCACTTTATGTTTTCACACTAATTTTTCACCACCCTATCATTACTCTCTATATTTAATCAGCTCAATCTAAACTACTTGAATGGTTGTTGAATTGTCTAAATAAGATCCATTATATAGTTTACACTTTACTATTGTGCTATGTTAATAAGTAAAATCAATTATATGCATCACACTTCACCTTTGTAGTACACGATTTAAACTAGTTTAATAGTTGTTAAACCATTGTAATAAGTGAAGTAAGTAGTCGAGTTTGATCTACACTTATTTTTAACTTCTTTATCATACTTGATTTAAACTTATTTTTTCATTTATATTTAAATAGTACACATATTTTCTTATAGTTTCATTCAATTTTCTTTTTTGATTTTTCCTTTTTCATTTAAATTGAATTTATAATTCTTTATTTTCTATATGCTTCACTAGTTCAAATCATCTTAAACAAGTTTATCTCTCTCTTTGTATTTATTTATTGAAGTTACACCTAATTTCTTTCTAATATATTAATTATTTATTCTAGCATATACTCACAAATTTTTTTGAGAAAGATTATTGGAACAAATTCAAACTACTTTTTTAATGTTTTAAATAGAATTCATGTTATTATTATTATTTTGCCACATTTGTAGGTAGGAAATGGAGTCATCAACGACGAGACAGATTTTATAGGGCTTTTTGATTACTGGGCATCGCACGCTCTCATCTCCCGTGAAACTTTGAGATCAATCCATAGATACTGCGATTTCTCACCCAATGGTACCATAACTGAGCAATGCATAAACTCCATTAGTGAAGCTGAGAAATTGTACGATCAGATTGATGTATACAGCATCTACTATCCCCGGTGTTTCGATAGCAATCTCACCAGCATTCCCAAGACATTCTCGGTATGTTTTTGTGCTGATCAGTAACTGAAATATTTGTAATTCAAGAAAATTTTTCTGGATTTTGCCAAAATGGAATTAATGTTTCAAAATTCTTCAATTTTGATGTGCAGATAATGAATATCGATCCTTGCAATGATTATTATATCTATGCCTATTTGAATAGGCCTGAAGTTCAAGAAGCATTGCATGCGAATATCACGAAAATAAAATATGATTGGGAACCATGCAGGTTTTGTTGGCTGCTCCCTCTCACTTAATTCCCAGAAATTGTTTTTTTTTCCCCGAATCCACTCTTGTTCTTACTGATTGATTTGACCAAAAAAAAAAATCAAAAAAATGCAGTGATATTATTCATTGGACAGACAGTGCATTGACAGTGCTTCCTATTATTAAAGAATTGACTGAAAATGGAATTCGTGTGTGGAAATTCAGGTAATCCCATCTCCAATTTTATATTATTTTAGAGCAAATTATGGCTTTTGTAAATCGGAAAAGTCGAAAAAACATGCATGGTTGGTGATCTATTCGCTCAAGTTCAACCGCTGCTAAATTTTTATCTCATTAAGTGGAGTCGAGTCGATGCAGATCACATTTGTTGTGCATACTTTATACAATTTTTAATGTGATTTATATCGTACAAGTTTTAAAGTGATTTTTATTGTAAAATTTGACTACGCTAGATTGTCTCAACTTTCTTCATTTTCTCTTTATCACTAGCTATTTACATATAGACTAGTTTGTAATTAGGTGGAGTTGTCTATTTCTCTAGGTTGCTGAGAAAAAATTTGAACATTGAATTTGAAAAGTGTTCCTGGCATGGTAGGAAACTTTTGTTTATAGAATATATATATATATATATATAGATATCTTCATTACCAAATTATGCAGGCAATTAAAGTTCATCTTTATTTTTTAAGCATTTGCATAAAAATATAGACATAGATAAAAACAACACCTTGATTAATGTTTTAAATTCTTTTGAATTATAGCTGCATTTGTTTCTTGGTTTGGAATGCATGAGAGACATTTTTGAATTTGGATAAAAATCTACACAGATTTAGCAACACCTTGATTAATGTTTTAAATTCATTTGAATTGTGGCTTCATTTGTTTCTTAGTTTGGAATTCTGGCTTCATTGTTTTTTTTCTTGCTGCTATTATTTTTTATATAAATTGTTTGTTAATTCCACTTTAAAATTTTGCAAACAGTGCTGATGTAGATGGAAGAGTACCTGTGACAGGAACACAATATTCCCTAGAAAAGTTAAAACCAACAACAATAACACCTTGGGGTCCTTGGTATTTAGATGGAGAGGTAAGTATTTTGTTCACTACACAAATTAATTATTCCACCTTTATTAATTATTTTCTTTTTTTTAGGCTAAATTCCCTTTTGTATTTTCTGTTTTAAAATTAGCATGCATATTGATCAATTTCTCTTTTGTTCTTTTCATATGCTACTTTTTGAAAAAAATAATTCAAAACGTTACAAATCAATGAAATATGCCAAATAATTAAATGCTAATGATGTTTTGATTTATTAGGACACAAATTATTAATTATGTTAATGTTTTTGGTGATGATCAGGCTGGTGGATTTGCTGAATATTACAAAGACAATTTAACATTTGTGACAGTGAGAGGTGCTGGTCATGAAGCTCCAAGTTACCAGCCTGATAGGACCCTTTCTCTTATTTGGCACTTTCTTGCAGGGACTCCTCTTCCCTATCACTAAATAAATAAAGCATCATATATACAAATAGATGATCACTTAAAGCCATTACCATAGCATAAGCAGCAGTTCAGTTCAGTTCTTCTAGGAATTTAATTGGTTTTCCTTAATTTCCAGGATTTTTATACTACTATGAAAGCAAAATTTCTGGCACACTTCTGATTTTTTTGTACTCTCATGCAAACTTACACGATCGCATGCATATTTCATGTCGTAAACTCTTAAATTCGGAGTCAGGAAGGAGTTAAAATTAATTATCCATTCCTGCCTAATAATCCACCCAACATTGGTTGGCCATAGTATCCTTCTATTGTAATCTTGCACAGGAAAGCTGTTAATCATATCCCAATTTGCATTATATTCCGCAAAATCCTTCACTAGTTAGGTCCACCATATTTTCAAAACTCAAGCTATCAAAGCTCATTTCCATTGAATTGGATTGAATTGCCTAAGGAAGTGAAACTGTAAGAAAGATTTCAATCAAGCAAAATGGAATAAGAGAAAAAAAAAGTTTTTAGGAGTTTGATGTGTTTAATTATTAAAACCAACCTAGCTCTATCAAACTCGAGGTAATTTAATTATGCAAAATCTTATGTACGTTTCTTCATTATAAAGAAATAAAAATGACCAAAAATCTGCTCAGTTTGACTACCAAGTTAGTGACAAATTACTGATGATCCTGTCACAAGTATGCAAGTATGCAATGTCACAATAGTCTTTAAATTAGTTTCCCTGAATACAGCTTATAACTTTTATGCGTGTCAAAATCTCACTCAAAAGTTGTTAAGTTGGAAATTTCATTAATCTAACTAAGGAGTCTTGTGGTTATGTGAAATCTCACTCAAAAAGTGCAAAGTTGGAATCCCATTTTAACTAAGTAATTTTGTATTTCTAGGAAGAACCAGCTAAATGAGAATCAGGATCGGAGAGCTTCTCCCCCTCCCTCTTTTCTGCCTGACTCTTTTATCGGTGTTAACAACGTTCGTCTTAAGAATGAACATCTATAACAATAGTTGTGGGATTGTATTGCTATCTATTAATGGATGATTTAATTGCAGAAATTGAGTAAGGGGTTGATTGCAACTTGCAAAGCTCACATTATATTATTCTTCTCCAACCAAAATGGATAAAAAATACAATCATACACTATGAAGATGATAAATATTATTCTCCGACCAATATAGCACAAAACAAGTCATAAGACAAAACACCAATCATTCTTATACTCATGGTCAATACGAGTCCTTGATGAAATTGCATGTAATTTTGATTTTTTTATCACTTTAGTAAGTTTGAGAAGGACTCATCACCAATAATTTTGTCTAGTTTGGTGGTTGTATTTTTAATCTTCAAAACTATTTTTCAATTCAACGTTCTTCCACAAAATAATCGATCATTTTGTCACTTTACGTGTGTGTTTTTTAAGGTACAAGAATACTTTTTCATTTGATGTAACTACCTTTCACAAAATAATGGATCATTGTGTGTTTGTGGTTTAGAAAAATATTAACTTCAGTCAAAGAAGAAAAAATGATTATACCTAATCAAAAAGCTTCAACAAACATCCTATTCTTGGCCTTTTTGTTCAAACAAACTCAACAAATTTAGCATTTGAGAATCTTCTTTTCGAAACAAACAAACATAAAACCAAGGAATAATGGTTTGAGAATCTTCTTTTTTCAAAACAAACAAATAAACAAACAAAAAAAAAAAAAAAACAACGAATGAAGCTAACTAACTCTATCCAAACTATTATTGTAATTCTTGTGCCAACTATTATGTTGTTTGAGAAGTCGCTCAAAATGCATCATAATAGCCATTTGTAGATCATTCTTTAATCTTTCTACTTGCATAATTCTGTTGCACGTGTTCATGTTGGTTGCAAAAAAAAAAAAAAAAAAAAAAAGAATATAATCATACTGCAATTGCCACAAAAACAATAATAATAATTCAAGAATATAATTTAAATTGACTAGACTCATTCTTTTGATAAGAATTAATACAATTAATGCTCTATTAAGTATTCAACAATAACTTACCTCACCACTGTTCCAAATTTTCCTATTTATAAATATAGCTCTCTCTATGCTTTATTACTATCGTAATATGTATAGAATAATTTTCAAAATTTTCAAAATTTTTTAACATTAGAGATAAAATCGAAGTAAACCACCAAATTGAGAAACAACAAAAGCAATTTAGAGACCACATCATCTGTCCAATATTTATCTTATTTTATTATGTCTAACGTTTAACGTTCAAAACGACGTAGTTTCATTAAAAGTAGGGACTAAATGCATAAATATCACTAAAATTACTTTACAATTATTGGACTCTAACTAAGAGATCAGTGAACCCTACAACATAGTTTTAATTAAGACAGAATAAGACAGACAAAATCTTGAAGAGAAGATCCCGTGTCAACAATTTACCCAATAGAAATAAAATATTAAAGTTTTGGTGTTTGAATTTAATTATTGTGAGTTGTTTGCACTCTAGATCTTCTATTCTTTTCCCTATTTCAATATCTTCTGTTCCATTTTCAATTTCAATCTCGATTTCAATTTATAAATACACCTAATGTATAATTTACTAAAATCTTATCAAGTAATTAGTTTACGTATAATTTACTAAAATCCTATCAAGTGATTAATTTTCAATAGTGGTTCAATCCCTATTTTAATTTATAAATATTAAATACTCACAACATATATTTTACTAAAATCCTATCGAACTGATTATTGAAATAAGTTATGTCTATATTTATAGATTAAAACATGGATTGAAATAAAAGTTCTATTGGGGTTTTTCGGTCAAATAAAAGTGTGTAGTACTACAAGTATTTAATTAATAGTGTCAAAATTCATTGGCATTGATTAAATTATTTTGTATATATGCTCAAAAAAATTTTAAGTACTGCATTGAGTCGATCTCACAATTTACCTCATTTGCTACTTTGTGACTTGTGAGTAGAAGAAATATTATCACGATTAAAAATGTCCAAACAATTGAACTTGTTTTTTTGTCCAGAAATACATAAATTTTGTGTGAGAATTAGGCAATGGCGAAATTAGCTTTGCATGATTCATGAATTTTTGCATAAGAATGCCCACAATTCAGGCTGTACCCCATTCATGCTAAAAGGGTAGGTAGTTGTTCCAAAGCATAGTTCATTTCATTAATAAAATTTATATGCACAAATGAGACGAGGATAATATTTAACTAAAAAAAAAAAAAAATCTACACAATCCAGGCTGTTCAGATTTGTCTCGCGGCTCCTAGGCTTGATCTGTTATTATAGGATGGGAACAAAAATAAATTATTTTATTATGAGGATAAATTACCTAGCTCAATCATAGTTCAACATTGAGCTAAATATTGTTTTGGCTTTAAACTTTGATAAAGCTATATTTTAATAATTTAATTTATATTTTATTACATCAATGACTATCAATTCATTTACTATTAGGTAAAGAAATTTATTCATCTAATAAGTAGAGTATCTATCATGTAATACTATTTAATATTGAATACACGTTGTTTTATGCTATTTGACTAACTATCTATGTGAGTATGTTTAACATTTAAATAGAGGTTATTTTGTCACGATTAACAATATTATTTATTAAATAAATAAAAAATAAGTTGAGGACGAAAATATCTTTTTCAAAAATAAAAATCAAAACTATATTTAATTTTCAAGTTGAGGGACTATTAGAGTTATTTGTCTTTATATTACACAAAACTCAACTGATTCATGTATCAAATAGACAACTAACTACCGCTAAAATGGTGATTCTAATTTTATATCACTTTTATCAGTAGTTGAAATTGTGATTAACTCATATGACTACGAAAGGGGGCGAATTTCATTTCCAAACCAAAGGGGTTCTTTTTTTTCTTTTTCTTTCCTTTTGTTGGCGGGAGAAAAAGTAGATACAATTGTTGGTAGCATTATAGTAAGTATTCCAAGAAATACTGAATCTGCCTGTTCGATTGTTCCATATCCATGTAATAGAGTATTCTATATTTTTTTGGGCACCACACAAATGGATTTGATCATCAAAAATCCAAAATTCAACTTTTCAAAAATTCTACATGCAAAAGAATAATTTTCTAGATTAAATATCTTTCTGTCTCCCTGCATATATCAATCCGCTCCATTGGAGATTAGCTGATTATTATATTATACATGACACAAACTCTCTAAAGTGGTAATATATAGTGTCCAACCGAAACAAAAAAACTGTAAAAAGCTTTTGTCACTACCCAAATTTTGGCTGACTTTTTCTTCCATAATCATGCAGATTTCCTCGCACACACTTAATCAACTTGCAGCCCTAACTCCACTTTATATGTTCCAAACATTAAAAGAATAATTAAGGAAATAAAATTTTTATTTTTCTAAATAAAATTAATCAGAAATTAATTATCTAAACAAACAAATTCACAATGGATATATATATATATATAACTCCTTATCCATCAACATTTTTCTAGAGTAATGATTGAGGGAGTGAAAAATTAGAGAGAAAACATAAAGTGACTGACGTGACAGGTATAAAAAGAAAAAATTATCCATTATCCATTAGGGTTAACTCATTATTTGGTTAGTATATTAGTTTGTCTTTTTATAACTGTCACGTCAGTCACTTTGCGTTTTCACTCTAATTTTTCACTCCCCCTATCATTACTCATTTTTCTATAATCAACCAATGATCAAAATCCTAAAAAGCAAATAAAATTTTTACTAATTAAATTAACATGGTTTAGAACTCTAACCATATTCAATCAGCCTCTTGATTTTCTAATAAATGGAGAAGAGTTTTGCGTAGTTGTACTCACAAGTTTTCGTTGGTATTTTGATCACAACAATGGAGACCAAGAAAACTCAAACCCTTCTCTTCTCAACTCTCCTGTTTTCATCTCTTATCTTGCACACTTCTGCAAAAACTCATAAAGAAGCAACAAATGATTTTTTCAGTGGTAAATTGAGCTCGAAATTCAGTGCCGACACATCCGAATTCAAAACATGGTCTGAACCATCGGATCAGCCAAAACCTCAAACGGGTTTGAAAGAGAAAGATAAGATTCATAAATTGCCTGGACAACCACCGGTTGCTTTTAATCAGTATGGTGGATACATCACCATTGATGAATCTTCTGGTCGTGCTTTTTATTATTATTTTACTGAAGCACAGCATCCTGAGAAGGCTAAAGATTTGCCTCTTCTTCTTTGGCTCAATGGAGGTATTTCATTTTACAAATTTAAATTATATATTTTGCATGAATGAATTAATCAATCTTGAATTTTAGGCCCTGGCTGTTCTTCCCTTGGTTATGGAGCAATGGAAGAACTTGGACCATTCAGAGTTGGGAGCGATGGCAAAACACTGTTCAAGAATAAATTTGCATGGAATTACGGTCTGTGAATTTATAACATTTTTCCATGAGGATGGGGAGTTCAAGTTCAACATTTTGACATTGAAATTTTCTCTTTTTTTGGTACAAAAAAACAGCTGCAAATGTTTTGTTCCTGGAATCTCCAGCTGGGGTGGGATTTTCATACTCAAACACAACAGAAGATTTTGTGAAAGGAGGAGATAAGAAAACTGCTGAGGATAATTATATATTTATCTTGAATTGGCTGGAAAGATTTCCAGAGTATAAAAATAGAGATTTTTTCATTGCTGGTGAGAGTTATGCCGGTCATTATGTGCCTCAATTGGCACATAATATATTATACCATAACCAAAAGGCTAAGAAGAACATCATTAACCTCAAAGGAATCTTGGTAAGTCTCTATTAAGTCTACTTCATTTCTTAAATAAAAGTATATATCTTGACTGAATTCTCTATGTGGGATGTATAGAATTCAATGTATATACATATTGAAAAGTATATAAATTATAGTGTTTTGAATTTGAGTTTGGCAAAAAATTGCATAAATTACCTATAGAAAATCATAACAATGGTTATGAAATTAAAAATGGGGACAGTTTACCCTAGTTTTTGTAAGTAATATTAAATTAGTATTAATTTTAACTTCTCTCCTTGTGGATGAAATACTAATTGATCCAAATTTATGATGTTATTCACATGAGTAATAAATTTAGAAAGGATGAGTAGAGTTTTTTTTATTAATTTTAAAACTCGTGTGTTGTACTAAATAGAGTTTTTTTTTTTCAATTTGCTAATTAATTTTTATATATAGAATTATATAAAAGAATTGTTATTGCAAATTAATTTGTGATGTTATTCAATTTGGAAAGGATGAGTTGAGTTTTTTTTTAATTAATTTTAAAACTCACGTGTTGTATTAAATAGAGTTTTTTTTCAATTTGCTAATTAATTTTTATATATAGAATTATATAAAAGAATTGTTATTGCAAATTTATGATGTTATTCACATGAATAATAATTTTAAGTTTAAATTTAGAAAGATGGGTTGAGTTTTTTTATTAATTAAAAAAAGTTATATGGAGTCCTAATTAAAGTTTTAATTTTTCAACTGCTAATTAATTTTTATATATATATATAGAATTATAATATAAAAGAACTTTTACTGTTGTGGCATATATTTGCAGATTGGAAATGCAGTGATAAATCGAGAGACAGATACCCCAGGAATGTTCAGTTATTGGGCATCGCATGCTTTAATTTCCCGTGAAACTTTGCACAAAATTCTCTATACTTGTGATTTCTCACCTCGTGCTGAACTATCAGAAGAGTGCAATGCCAACATTAATGTTGCTGAAAAATTGTACGAAGAACTTGATGTATACAACATCTATTATCCTACATGCATGGACGGCAATCTAACCAGTATTCCCAAGACGTTTTCAGTAAGTTCTCGTTGCGATTAATATTTTCATTTTGTCAATTAAATACAATAATACCTAAGTCTTTAAACTTCACTTGATATGACTATATAGATCATACTTCACCTAATATGATTCATTTCATTATAAAAGCATGATAATATGATTATCATTAGAGTAGTGTACACAGGTGGTCCTTATCGTAAGGCAACTTTCATTTTTGTCTCAACCTTCTCTTAATGTGATTCTAATTATAATGTGATTAATATTGTTAGAGCAGTCAACTCTCATTCTTTTGATAATATGATTTATATTATTAGAGCAATGTCCACTGTTGGTTGTTAACCTAAGGCAATTCTCATTCTTTTCTCGACCTTCCCTAATATTTTTCTCCGACCTTGGAACGGATTACTTATGTGTAGATTAATTGATATTGAATCTTGATTTGGAGTTTTCAATTCTAATATGATTCATATTTTTAAAGTAGTAAAGTTTTAGTTGCCGCCTAATGTAATCCTAATTCTTTTCTCCAACTTCCCGGACTACTTATTTGTAGATGAATTGATATTAAATCTTGATTTGGAGTTTTCAAATTCTAATATGATTCATATTTTTAAAGTAGTAAAGTTTTAGTTGCCAACAACCTAATGCAAACCTGATTCTTTTCTTCAGCTTCCCTCATCCTTTTTCTCGACCTTGGACTGAGTGTGGATTAATTCACATTTATGTGTGAATTAATTCATACTGAACCTTAATTTGGAGTTTTCACATTTTAATATACCAATTCATATAATTAAAGTAGTGAAATTTTATGTCCTTGTCCTTTTTTTGACCTTCCATCATTCTTTTGTCGACCTTGTTGGTTGGTAACAAACAACTAACGAGGACTGCTTATGTGTAGATTAATTCATATTGAATCTTGATTTGGACTTTTTAAATTCTAATTAAGTAAAACTTTCACTTATAGCCAGACGGACTACTAATGTGTGTATTAATTCAGATTGAATCTTGATTTGGAGTTTTCAATTTCTAAGTAAAACTTGTTAAAAAGACGGTTAAAAAACAACTTAAAAACGCTTTGATCAATATATATTTTTGCATACTGAATCTTGATATATATATATATATTTCTCATGATTCTGAAATTTAATTTTGATGTCCAGTTAATGAATATCGATCCATGCAGTGACTATTATGTCTATGCATATTTGAATACACCTGAAGTTCAAGAAGCAATGCATGCCAATGTCACCAAACTGAAATATGATTGGCAACCATGCAGGTTTTTTTTATTATGGCCCTGATGGCTATTTCTATGCTCCATTTTGTGTGTGTATGTTTGGCAATTCCACCATTTGTTTACTGATTGGATTGACCAAAAAAATTGCAGTGACGTTTTGAAAGTTTGGACAGATCAAGCATCAACAATTCTTCCTATCCTAAAAGAACTCATGGCAAATGGAATCCGTGTGTGGAAATTTAGGTAACAGCATATTAGCTACTTCTTGACTTTTGTCGTCACTATATCATTAGGCTATTGATAAATTTAGTTTATTTTTATTCACTTCAATTCCACCTTCAACTTTTCTTAATTAAAAGGACTAACAAAAAAAAAACCAACCAAATTTATCTTTAAAATTTTGAATTACCAAATTAATTTTCACATTTGTATGCTTTTACTTTTTGTTTTTCTTGTGATTATCTTAACGGTTAATTTATACTTTGTCACCCTAATGATGCTTTGTTTCCATCACACTTAGCCTCCGAACTATATTTTTCAAATGATACTTTACTTTTTTTCTTTTATGAAAACTCCAAAATTTTGTTTTATTAATTCAATAAAAATTTGTTTGAAATAATATAATATTTATAAAAAAAAATTTACTTTTTCATAAGCGTCATTTAATTTCTGACTTTTTTTCTTTAAAACTAAATAAAAATTAATGTATCCCCTAGCTATAAAATTAGAATATAAAACTCAATTGTACATGTTCAATCATAAATCTTAACAATGTTTGTATTAGTAATAATAGTGCATTTGAGTAGATAATTTAAAAGAAGATATGATCAAAAAAAATATGAAAAATACTTCCAAAAATAAGAAATAGCAGAATCCTTAAATTTATCTTTCTCATATATTGGTAAACTCAAGATTTGATAAAAAGCTTAAAGTTTAAACAAAATAGTAATATTAACAAGATAAAAGATTAAAAGAAAACTATATTTCATACTCTTTTTTAATTTTTAGCTCTTTTCTTGTTTGTTTTCTTTTTGTATAAGTGCTCTAAATTTAAAGAAAAAATTAATAATCCATTCTTTATTCGATTCTTGCTAAATTGTTCAATTAAAAAAGGCTATATCATTTATCTATATAACAATCACACAATTTTTTAATAAATATTAATACAATTTTTTATCTTTTTTAAGTAGCCAAACTAGTCAATAGTAAAATGATTGAAAATTTTTCTAAGTATTTAAATTTGAAGGTCAAGTTAAAGTTTAGTTTGACCGTTATATAAATGGAGCATAGGCCATAGGGGTAAAGTGTAATCGAAAAAGAAAATGTCGGATTAAGTAAAACTGAAGTGAATTACTAGTATATATTCTTATTACATGTTGATAATCTAATTGTTACATTCTCTAAAGAAATGAAGAAATATAGTCAAAATGAAGTAAAAAATTAACTTTGATTGCATATCTTTATTTATTTATTTTTCAGAAAAAAAAATTCCTATTTAAAATAGCTAGGTGCATGCATGGAAAAAGACTAAATTTAATCATATTAAAATTACTTTATAAAATGTATGGGAGACAGTAACTATAGCATTGGCATTAAAATTTGTTCATTGGAACTATAACAATAAATTTCATTTTTCTTGTGTAATTTTTTTTGAACAGTGGTGATGTAGATGGAAGGGTTCCCATTACTTCCACACTTGATTCCATAGAAGCAATGAAAATTTCAATTAAAAATCCTTGGAGTGCATGGTATCTTTCTGGAGAGGTAAATTTGATCATTTCAAAAATTATTCCACTTTGTTTATTTTTCTTATAATCCTTATTTTTTGGGTTTTTTTTTTAATTATTTGAGGATTTTGATTATCAATTTTTATTTTTAATGGTATATCAGGTTGGTGGATTTGTTCAACATTACCAAGACAATTTCACACTTGTGACAGTTAGGGGTGCTGGTCACCAAGTGCCAAGTTATCAACCAGATAGGAGTCTTTCACTTGTTTGGCATTTCATTTCAGGGATTCCTCTTCCATATCATTAAATTAACAAATAGGAAATTATTAGATCAAAATGGCCATATATTATGCAAATTGCAACATTATATTGCTGCAATTTAATTAGTTCTTCTAGAAATTTAGTTTATTTTTTTTCCCTATTGGTATTAATAATTGTACAAGCTAGCAAAAAGATATGGTATTATGATTTTAATTTTATTGCAACTTTTACTTCAATATATAGTTATTGATTGTTATTTCCCATTGATTTTATTCTCATTTCAATTTTAAATCAATAGCTATTGTGCTGTGTCTATACAATGCGAGAACTTTCATAGTATATTCTCACTGAATTCTTTAAGAAAGTGAATCAATGAGGAAGATTTCAAAAAGAAGAACTAAATAAGAGAAAAAAAATAGCAATAATAATGGTTGATGGGGCTTAGTAATTAAGTCAGCCTCTCTATCAATGCCGAGTTGAATTAATCAAAATTTCATGGATTGCTTTTCCCATCAAATGGAAATAACCAAAAATCCTTTCCAATTTTGACTATCTAGTTTATTGATGATCCAAAGTAACAATATAGACATTAATTAAATTAGTGTTTCATCAGCCTAATTTAAAAGTTACATTCACATATTCACTCCTGTATATAAGGGTATATATATATATACTAAAATTGCAAAAAGGTAAGTGGGTCGCAGTAACACTGCCACTGAATCGTTAGTAAATCAGTGTTAAGTTAGATAAGAGAAATTAAGATGGCAAACATAAAAGTAAAGTACATAAATTAGAAGTTAGATCAGAAGAAACAAAATATGAAACAAAACTTATACATAATTCAACAAATTACAGATTTATAGATTAAGGATCTTACACAAGATGATTCCTTAATCAAGCAAAGGTTTCCAAGCAAAGGTATCATTGCTAAGGTTTCAAAGCTTCGGAAAGCTTAAGTACAAAAACTAAGAAGAAAAGAGAATAAAAGAAAAGAAAAGAAGAAAAAGAGAGCTTTCTTTCTTAGAGAGAGAGAGTTTGAGTATCCTAAACCAAATTTCAAACCTCCTTGCCGAAAAAGAGGATGATGATTCAGGATATAGCGAGGATAATCACATCAATCAAATGGAAGATGATGATATTACTAGTTCCACCTCCAGTGATGATTCACATCCAGAGGAACCAGGTATCAATGTTTTAACTAGAGAACAAGACTTACTTCTTGAAATGATAGACAATCTGGAAGACCCAGATCAAAAAAAACATTATCTCAGTCAGTTCAAAAAGGCAACTAGTAGCCAACCATCTACTTCCAGATTTAGAAGTGATCACCCTGCAAACCATCCAAAAGTTCTTAACACTTATAACCTTACAAATATCCTAAACAGATTCCCTAAAAAATCTCCCAAACAAATAACCATACAAAACTTGGAAGCTGAAATTGCAAAGTTCAAAATGGAGGTCAGGGAAATCAAAGCTAGACAAGAGCTTGATCAACTAGTATTGCAGAACCTGACTGAACAGCTAGTGCAAACAAACGGCAGGGGCAAAACTAAGGAGGAAGAGGAACAATTCTTAGAACTCTTAGACTCTTCGAATGAAGAAATTTCAAATATCTTGTCAGCTGTTACTTTCAGAAGGCATAATGTTCAGATCAAGCTGGTAGTACAAAACAATTTTGTACTAGAAACTGCAGCATTATGGGACACAGGAGCTAACCTCAGTTACATTGATGAAGGGATTATCCCGTCAAAATTGTTTGAAAAGACCAAAGAAGGACTTCGTTCAGCAAACGGATCTAAACTCAGTATTTCTTACAAGCTTACTGATGTTGATGTTAAATTTTCTTCAGCAACGGTGAAGGTATCTTTCCTATTGGCAAAAAATCTTACTCATCCGGTTATTTTGGGTATAGATTTTATCATACAGTTGATGCCTTACATGACAATATTCGAAAGAATTTTGCCACAAAACCATGAAAAAGATGTTCTTCTTCCTTTCACCAAACCTCCAATATACAAGGAGCTCAACCCGTTATCCAACAAAATAAAGTAGATTAATTTCTTGAAAGAAGAAATTGAATACAAAAGGATCGAGACACAATTGGCTCAACCGATGGTTCAAGTCTTCCTCGTCTATCCCCGAGATATTTGTTGGGCTTGTCTGTGTTGGGCCAGTATTGGAGGTACTGGACTCGTTCTGTTTGGAAGTATTAGCCTGTGTAAACTGGGCTAACAAGTTTTCAAGTTATTTTACATAATCATCTTTATTTGAAATTGCTGCCAATTTTGAAGCAGTGAGACTATACCCACTTCTCCCGCTGGCTTTGATACCAAATCCTTAAGATTCTTAAACCCATAGACTGGGGAACAAACCTAAACATACCAAAATCCTTTTCTCAACCATTTTCTCCCCCAGGGTTCACTTACTGAGATTACAAATAAGCTTGGTTCAACACATTTTGTACTCAAAACCACTTAAACAAACATTCTTGATTCTTCTACTTTAAAAGAGGAACAAAATACAATTTCCATTTTGGTTTGTCCAATGGTGGAAATGCTTTGGACCAAATCCTCAAATTTTACCAGTAGAAGTACAAGAAGGATTGCAAAATTTTTCTCAAAAATTTACATCCCTAAACGAACTTGTACCCATGTTATTACAGTTTTTCTCCATATTTTCATTAGCATGGATTTATGCATGGAAATTTAAACCCAACATTCTTCAAAACAGTTACAATACCAACATCTATGAGTAGAACATAGATGGACAATCGGAGTACAGCATGATGACGATTGATAATGTCAATATTTTTATATTTATCTATATTTATTTAGGATAATATTGACATTATTAATTGAAAAAAGTGTTGATAATTGCAGATTTATCTGGAAGAAGTTGTTGGGCAATAAAAGTGCAAGAATGGTGGAAAATGGATCTAGACATATTTTTGGGAAGATTCAAGACATGTGCTTAAAGGATAATTGAAGAAGTTGAGTTGAAGAACAAAAGGTCAAGCAAAGAAGTTGGAGAAAAAGTCTCCTATTTATTTGGAGAAATTCTGTAAAAGACGTGTGAAGATTGAGATTGGGGTTGACATTAGTTTTATGGGATTTATTCCAAATAATTATCTCTTGAGATAATTAGATAATTATAGTTTTTAGGATAATTTCAATATTTAGGGATAATTCTCACTTTTGGGGAATTTGATTAGTATTTGGAAAAGGTTAAGTGGCTTTATAAATAAAGCTCTACGTGAGAGAGCAGCCAGGCAGTTTTTTTTAGTTTAGTTTTTATGTTTTAGTTAATCAAATTCGTTTTCGGTTTCTTCAGTTTTAGTTTAAGAAGTTTTTCTGTTTTTCTTTTAGTCAAGTTTTCGTGTTAAGAATTCCTATAGTTATTGATTCTGTATTTCTATTAGTTTAGTATTAGTTTACAAATTCTTTTGAAGTTTGATTTCAGGTAATAAAAGTTAGGATTTCTACAAATTCATGTTTTTCAAGAGTTGATCCAATTCATATTTAAGACAAGTTTCGAAATTCAATTGCTGTGCTTTGATTCTGTTGGTTTAATTCTGATTATATTACTTCAAAATAGTATGACGCACTATTCAATATTTTAAGACAAATTATTGAGTAAAGTCCTTGTTTCAAGAATCTGATTCAGTAAGTTATTCACTATTCTGTTCACTATTCAAATTGCTTTGCTTTTAGTTTTTATTGTTTTCTATTTCATCTAGTATTCCAATTTGACTTACAATTTTGTTTGCTCAGTTTTACGTCAAGATTTTGTCTTCAATTTAGACGTCAATTTAAATGATTTCATATTGCTAGTGAGTCATAATTTAAATAGTCAGTAAGTTAATCTTTGTCTTTGAATATGAATTCTAGTTTTCTTAATTCTTGTTTCTTTTATTTAATTATGTATTCTAGCTAGATTTATTTATCCGGTTAAGATATTGATGAAGCACTAATTAAAAATCTTGTGAGATCTAATTTGAATTTAAATAAATTTGTTAGACAAGTACCTTTTATATCTTGTGATAAATAGTTTATGAATTTTATGTAATTGTTAAATAGTGTACAATGTTTAATTAATTGCATGAAGTTCTAAGGCCAATTAAAACAGTGGATCCGTAATTGTCCATTTAGTTTTAATAGGTGGTGAAGCTGTCATTCATCGACAGTAGGCATAGGGGCTAGTATGGGCATATGGCGTCCATGTGGGCATATTAGTATTAGGTTTCTTTTATCTTAATGCTTTTAATGAATTAAATCTAATGAGGCGTCCTCTTAGGTTGTTTATTAATTAGAGAGTAATTAATAAGGCGTCCTTTTAATTACCAACAAGTAAGAAGAAATTAGGTTATGTCAGTGGCGTTCCCGATAACTATAACTGATTTATTTGTCAAACAGATTTAATATTTGCATCAAGGATCAAGTCATTAATTAGTGTGGATTCAATGTTTTAACCGGGTTTTCTTCCTTATTGATTAAATTCTCTAGTAATCCATTTTATTTAATTGTTTCTAATTCCTCTTTTTGTGACAAGTTTGAAGGAAAGTTACATCCGTTCCCTTGGGAGACGACCTTACTCCATTGCTATACTAGTGAAGAGTAGGTTTTAATTTTGGTGGTATAACGACACTATCAACTATCCTCCAACAAATGACAATGGTAGCTGCAGCATACAGAACAACGCATCTGTGCACAGACCAGTTGGCAGCTCATATCTTAGTTACTGGCTTCACAGGGCAATTGAAGTGGGACAAACATTTCACAGAGGAAGAAAGACAGAGTATTATGCACTCAGTTAAGATTGATGACCAAGGAGAACCCATCTTGAAAAACATAGGCAAAAATATAATTATTTGCATTTTAGACTTGTACAAGTTGCTGCAAAACCTCTAAATAGAGAAGGATTAGATACTTCTCTACTTCTTTGTCTTAGAGATTACAGATTTTTAAACTTTGATGATTCTTTACTAGGCATGGTTGAATCAATCTATGTGAAGGACCTGTTTATTTTGACTGTTTTCCAAACTTTACCGTTTCTCTGCATGATAGAAACATACTTGATGCTTTAACCTTAAATGTTAAAGTAGCAAATTTCAAAGCTAAAACAGAAACACTTCCAGTAACGATCTTGTTCAGAATTCAATGGAGCAGTAAGTGCTTCTAAGAAAGGTGAAACAATCATGTTTCAAACAGACTTAGTTAAATCTAGATTATCCATCCCTAAAAATATCAGATGGAATCAAGTAACTTTGCCAGCAAATTGGTTTTTGCCAGAAGTAAATCCACCGGTACCAGTACAAAACACGATGGTATCTAACATCAAACAGTTTCCTAGTGGCCGGTAGAGTCCAGATCACTTTTGATCGATCCCAAAGCCTTAGGATTTCAAGCAACGTTAGTAGTCAGAATTCTAGAAGATCTTTTAAAATCCAGTATTCTAGACAGCCAGTAAAATCCTCTACATCTTCCATTGACACTCGTATCCATGGGCTAGACAATACGTCTAAGATACCACAAGCCCGGTATACAGTTGAAACTCAAATAGATTCTCCAGACCAAAGTGAAAACAATAGTCTTCCTAGATCACCTACATATTCTACTATGACAGACAACATAGATGAAAAGTTAGGAGAACTAAGGATGCTTAAAATAGATTTTAAGATAGATAAAGAAACACTAAGAAAAGATTTTTATAGTAATGAAAACCAGAACAAGAGAAAATGGTTTTTTGAAAACTATAAAAATGAAAATAGGAAAGTAATAAGAGAAAAATATTATGATTTCTTAAATCAACATAAATTGCATCTAGCATTTTTTACATAGTTTATGTATTATGCAGCTGACAATTGTTTATATTATCCTTTTTCAAATGAAAAAGAGATCTGTGTTACCAAAACTTGACAGGTCATAGATGGAGAAATGGTAAGATCAGAATTACTACCGTCCAACTCATTTACGACCTCATACAAAGCTGTAGAAATCAAGGCAATCCCCTTCAAACATAAAGAAGCCAAAGACACAGACACTGTAAATGCGAGAGATATTCAAAGTATTTACGAACAAAACAATTACACAAACAAATACCTACAAGCTATTGGAGAACACCTCCTTACGAAACCTATTTCAACCACTACTAGTACTAGTACCCATTCAAGCAAACCACTTTTCAAACCACATGAAATACCCACAAGAATAGCCAATCATAACAGAATTACAGAAAAGAATAGCCAAGATTGAAGAATCTTTTACTACCCAAAATCCAAACAAAAATCAAGTGATCCAGCTTCAGCTTCAGTTTCAGCTTCTGTAAATCAAGACACATACACACACACACAGATATATATATATATATGAAATTAAGAGTTAATTACGATTTTAAAGGATAATAAAAATGACATAATTATAATTACAATTTCAACTACTATTAATTGTCAATTTTATATTTGAAACACATTTCATATATGAATCCGTTTTACCGCCTTATAGCAGTTAAGGGGGTAGTGAAGGGATTGCATTGTTATTTATGAATGGATGGAAATCTTGTTGATTGAGTTAATGCTGCAATTGAGTAAGGGCTGGCGGCAAATAGCAACCTCATATAATTTCTTTTAGAAAATAACTATTATTTTCTAACCATTATGGATCATGCACTATACAAGATACACTATGGAAATAAATATTATTCTCCATAAATAATAAGTGATTTGCTTGTTTAATTTATTTTTTAATTTTCTTCTTCTTTGTTTGCTTTTTTCACGGGTATTCTATGTACATTGTAGCTATTAATAATTACTTATTTTAACTATTTGTTTTAGTCAAACTAATTGATTTAACTTTGACATAATATAGGAATAATGTTTTTTTTCTATCTAAAACATTAGTGTAAGCTTAATTTTTTTTAAAAGAAAGATAAATATTATCCATCTACAATCTTATTTTAACCTTCAATAATAAAGCAATAATATTGTTACGAGTTATTTTTGTCTTGTTCAGTTAGAGTCTGTTTGATAAATCAACTTAAATTTGAAAATTAATTGGTTCAAACATTTACCAAATAAGTTTATTTGATAACTAAAAGTTGAATGTTTTAATAACTTAAGAGCCTATGAAAACGTAGTCAAAATTCTTCTATAATTTTAAGCGATAAAATTTAGTTTAGTGCTTAATTTTGCTCAAATTTAAGGTTTTAAAATAAATTTTAATATACCATAATCATGCACAATATCTTTAAATATGATATTATTATTCATAATATCACTTTAATATTTTTGCTTCTGTATTTATCATATCAATACATTTGTGAAATAACTTTAATTATTTCAGCATTAAAATTCAGATATTTAAAATTAATTGTTTGATTATTTAAAATTCAGATACTTAATTATTAGATTTCAAATTTATCAAATAGGCCCTAGTCAAAACAAATCTATTTGGTATTTAAATTCTAAAGAATTTAGAACAATTAAAACCTCAAGATGTCAAAATGAAATGACCTTTTGGGTATTATGGTCATTTCATTCATTTGGATTTTAGAGTCATTTCATTCACTTCTTGTTTTTAAAAAAATATTTTTATAGATGTAGTAGACAAACAGTTAATTTTACAATTAAGGGGCCAAATTAAGTTTATATTTTTAAACTTAATGTGGTAATATGTAGAAATCCTCAAAGCTCGAAGTGCAAAGTGTAAATAACCCTTATTTTTGTTTATTCTTTAATGGAAATTCTTTGGATTGGACGTATTTTATTTCTAGCTTCAATTTTATATATTAAATAGAAATGTGTTAATTTTTCCTTCAAGGGAATGAAAAGGGCAATGGATGTTATGTAAAGTCACACATGACTAGGGTGGATTTAGCACTTTGGGTCTGTTGTACCTCTTTTGCGTATTACTCAATGTGCCACTATGAAAAGATGACACATGATTTTTTTATTTAGTTATCTAATTTTTAAAAACTAAACTAAAATATTAGCCAAGTGATTAGTGAACCCTACAGATAAATTATTGTAAATGTGTCAATTTTTTATAGGGTTAAAAGCAATTAACCCCCTCCCCAACTCATACATTAGGTGCAATATACCCCATCAATGAAATAAATATGCACTTTTATCCATTCTAACAAATTATGTTAATGACTTTAACTATTAATTGCATATTTATAGATATTTGGACAAGAATGCCCCTGCATTAATTTTCCTATAACTCTCTCTAATGTTTTTGATAATATTTATTTTATTTTCATTTATAAAACAAGTGTTATAATTTCTTCTCATATTTTTGTATTATTATTCCTTCTATATTTTTGAATATTTTTATATTAAGGTTATGAAATTTCTATTTATAAAATTTTTAATAATTAATAAAAAAATATTTTTTTTTTAAATGGCAAAACCTCCTTTTGAGGTGGGGCGCCACTCCCTATATATTGATAGAATTGGTGGATGGTGAGCATGCCCTAAAACCATCCTTACAAAAGATGAACCCTTGAAATCGAGTCCATTTACAAGCCTAGAGCCTAATGAAACCGATCTCAGTAGGTTTAGAAATAGTAAACATGGAGTACTACCTCCATTTACAAAAGCATCTATATATAGACTACCTCCATTTGCAAAAGGATCTACATAATGACTATTGTACAACAAACTTCGTAGATCACAAGGAGTGACAAAAGACCCCAGGTGATTGGGGTGAGTGACTTATAGAAAGTCAGTAATCTTGATTGGCATGCAATTTTCCTCGCTTCTGCTAGGAACTGTGATCATAGTGGTCCCCGAGTGCAATAGCCCGTAATAAAAAAATGTTGATTTGATATAAAATTACTTCTTACAACTTATTTTTACTCATCAATCAATTGGAAAAAAAATTGTATTTATATTTGATAATTGATAAATCTGACATTATATTAAGGGTTAAGCATTTCTTATTTTTTATATTTAATATAATGACATTAAATATTAAATTATTATTAATAATTGTATTATTATTAAATACATCAGGAAAGCAATAAGAATGTATTTCATTAAGAAAGGGTTTGAATTATTATTCAAAAAAAAAAAGAAACACAAGGTGACTGGTATATGCCAAAGAGAGAAACACAGATTTATCAAATATCAATTATCAATTATCAAATAGAAAAACAAGAAATTTATCTTTTTGCCAAATGATTTATGAGTGAAAAGAAGTTGTAAGAAGGAATTCTATTTAGAATCAACTTTTTTTTGATTAATTTTATAAATAAAAATTTCATAGGCATAATACAAAGATATTCAAAAATATGAGAAGAAATTATAACACTTGTTTTATAAATGAAAATAAAATAAATATTATAAAAAACATTAGAGAGAGTTATAGGAAAATTAATGCAGGGGCATTCTTGTCTAAATATCTTTAAATATGCAATTAATAGTTAAAGTGATTAACATAATTTGTTAGAAGGAGTAAAGTGCCTATTTATTTATTGAGGGGGTATATTACACCTAATGTATGAGTTGGAGGGGTTAAGTACTTTTAACCTTTTTTTATAAAGTGGCACGTGGAGTATTACAGAAAATTGGTACAACAAACCAATTATGAGGTTCAACATTTAAAAATTTATATTATTTTATAATTTTTTTTAAAAAAAATTAAATTTACCCTCTCTCGCCTCGCTAAAAAACCCTAAAATATAAATTTTAACAATAATTATATATAATTTCGCTCAAAACTCTATTTTTTAGATCAGCCACTTAATTACATGTGAAATCTTCCCTTGTTTGCCCTCTTATTTTCTTATAAATAAAAACATTTCTATGTTCTCAAAAGGCTCAAATTTTCTCCTCTCCAAAAAGAAACAAATCAACATTGGAGATGAAAAAAGCCCATGTTCTTCTCTCAGCTCTAATGCTTTCATCTTTTATTGTTCAAATCTTAGGCAAAAGGCATCGTCAAGCACACCATCAACTTTACAAGGCTAAGTTGACCTCCAATTCCAACATTGATAAATCCCATTTTACAGCCTTTGATCAACAACAACCTAAGCTTATCACAACTCAAAAAGCAGCAGGGCTGAAAGAGAAAGATAGGATTCATAAATTGCCTGGACAACCGTTGCCAGTTGGATTCAAACAGTACGGTGGATATATCACCATTGATGACTCTGCTGGTCGTGCTTATTATTATTATTTTGCTGAAGCACAGCATCCCAAGAAAGCTCAAGATATGCCTCTTCTCCTATGGCTCAATGGAGGTATTTCATTTTCTGAAGTTTGATATTTATTTTTATTATATGTAATTAAGTATATGATGCGTGAGTGTAAATATATGCATATTATGAAGTTAAATGTTAATGGCTCATTTTTGGTGAAAGATTAAACTTACGATGCAAAATTTTTTGAATGATAAATTCCCGGTTTACGAGTTGATTTCACTTTTGTTTTTATTCTTAAAAAAGTTCAATTATTAACCCTCGTGTTATAATTTTCGTTCATTATGATTCTTTATTCACTTTTTGTGTAAGAAAAATTGAACTTTGATGACCATTTGACATGCATAGGTGAAATTCTATTAACTTTTATATTCTTCAATTTGTCATAAAATATTTATTCAAATTAGACTTTTAGTGAAAAAAAAGAGATTAAAAACAGTTTAAAACTCAAATTGTAACATAAGAGACAAAAGTAAAATTAATTTCTAAATTGAGGTAGGACTGAAATAATTTACCATTTTCTTTTTGGAAAGTCAAGATTTTTCTTTTTTTTTTTCAATAGTAATTAAGTTAAGAAGTTAATGGTTTAAGGCTCATTTCTGCTGGAAGATTAACTTAGAATGTAAATTTTTTTGATAATAAATTAACTGTTTTATTGTTTAATTATGAGCATGCCATTCATTTATTAAATTAGTATTAACCTTGATTGTATGAATTTTATAAATTATTGTCTACCAGGATCCGAGCGATTCACGCACAAATTGACCATTAAGTTCTGTATAAAACTGATAGATCATGTTGGTGCTACTAAGCAGTGGCAGATTCAGAAATTATGATTTTAGGAGAAATTACATAGTACTGGTAGTATAAATTATATTCTAATTTTTGGGAGGCAAAATTCTAATTTTTTTAAAGATTCAATTGAAAATTTTAAATTTTTAAAAAAGACAATAATACAATTTTTCAAATCTTGGAGCCGCCCCCTGGATCCGCCTCTGGCTACTAGTACGATTATTCATGCCAATATAATATTAATTGGAGATTAAAATATTTTTCTGTTTCACGTCATTGGCAATGACTTGGAACTTAATTAATTATGCCTACACTAAAACTAATCATGCAATAGTATTATTAGTTCAGATCTATCAGTTCATATCATGTGGAGTATTCTACGGCATGGATGCCGTTGATTGAGTAAACAAAATTATTCTCCAAGCAAAAAGTAGGGATGAAAAAAAAAAGAGAAGAATTCTTGAAATTCCTCCCAAATTAAATTTTTAATAGCAATCATGTTCAGGTTTAATTTTGTAAAGGATAAATTACTTCCACATCCTTTGGTTTAAGGGTTCATTTTACTTTTGCACCGATTCTTTAAAAGTTTCTATTTCTGTCTCTCATGTTGCAATAGTTTTAATGGTTTTTAGTTCATTTTTCATGTAAAAAAAATTAAACTCCAATAATTATTTGACATGAACATACCCAACTCAGTAAATTTTTATGCGCCTATATTAATTATCAGACGAAAATGAAACTTTTTAAAAAATGAGAATAAAAGTAAACCAAATTATAACACGAAAGATGAAAATAAAGCCTTTTAAAAAATGAAAATAAAAGTAAAATGTACCCAAAACGATCAAAGTAATTTGACCTTTTGTAAAATTCAATCCTACAATAATTTGATTTCATTTCTTCTTTCGAGACCGGATCTCCAATCTAAGATTATCCAATTTTATCTTGTCTAATGTTTAAAATGACGTAGTTTTACTAAAAGTAGAAACTAAAAAGTAAAATCATTTTACAATCATTAAACCCTAACTAAGAAATGAGTAAACCTTAGTACGTAGTTTTAATATTGAATATGATAAAACAGAATAATTTTGAACAGAAAACCATGTCTATTCTTCTCTCACTATATAACATTGAATTTTATATAAAATTCGTCATACACTAGTACAATAAATTCATATTATATATAAGTCACCATGCACCGGTACTATAAATTCATATTATTAATATTTAATTTTTAGGGCCACACATTGCTCGTTGTATGCTATGAATCATGCATTTTTTGCCCCCAATAATAATTGATTGTGTGACTGAAGAATAAATCAAACAACAACTAGAAACTTGTTATTAACAATATGCTACAACTATATATATATACATATATATATATAATACTATTTTTCGAATATTCAATTGAATGTTGCATTAATTTTCCTTTTTCTTTTATTATACTATGGAAACAGGTCCAGGTTGTTCCTCTCTTGGCTATGGAGCAATGCAAGAACTTGGACCATTCAGAGTTGCCAGTGATGGCAAAACACTTTACAAGAATAGATTTTCTTGGAATTATGGTGTGTGCATGATGGCTGCTTCAATATCTTTGCATGCATTTTCTTTACCAAGGGAGTACAATAGTTTTACAATTACCAAATTTGAAAAAAAAAACCCCAATATTTTTACTTGATTTTATGACAAATTTTCTTTTTTCTTTGTCATATGTCAAAGTGGCCAATGTTTTGTTCTTGGAATCGCCTGCCGGAGTAGGATTTTCATACTCAAACACATCAGCAGATTATTTGAAGAATAATGGAGATAGAAGAACTGCTAAGGATAATTACATTTTCTTGTTGAATTGGCTTGAAAGGTTTCCAGAGTACAAAAATAGAGAATTCTATATTGCTGGAGAGAGCTATGCTGGTCATTATGTACCTGAATTAGCACATAATATTATCAATCATAACAAGAAGGCAAACAAGACCATCATTAACCTCAAAGGAATCCTGGTACGTACATCTCTTTATATATATAGATGCTTTCCTACTTTTTAAACTTCAGACTAAACAAATTTTTGTCCTAGGAAAGAGTTTTACTTTTGTTCTCCTTAATCCTTATATCATATGGAATAAGTACTAATACTAGACAAATTATTAGAAGATACACGTTCTTCACAAGGAACACAAGAAATACAAATTTCAGAGAAGTTGACAGTTGTATATTGAATAATTATAAAGTTATAATAATGAAAATAAAGGTTTTATATAGTTATAGAAAACCCTAAATCAAAATAGACAAAATAAAAAGTAATTAAAAAAAGTTAAATGAGTTGGAAAGTGGTTTATGCAAATGAATTTTATCGAAAAATAGCACACGACATACATGGTGCAAAACCCCATGAGTTTTATAGATGTCTTCAAGAGCTAGATTCAAAACGTTATATTATAAGTGTTTTTGAATCTGTATAAAAAAATTGCCTTATTTAAAGTTAATGCTACAATTTAGTCTTTTTTTTTCCATTCTTCAATGATATGAACACAAAATCGGATCTTCTATCCAAGATTATCCAATCTTATTCTATTTAATGTTCAAAACGACGTAGTTTTACTAAAAGTAAAGACTAAAAAATAAATCACTTTACAATTATTAGACCCTAACAAAGAAATGAGTAAATGATACAAAGTAGTTTTAATTGTATACAAAATAAGACAAGATAATTTTAAAGATAAAATTTCATCTTTATGAACACTGCCCAATATGTCGTCCTCATTCAAGCTCAGAGACAGGCTAGCTATGATGTTGGAAAATGATTATAACTTGGAAAAAGAGAAAAAGTGCCCTTGAAATGAACTGCACATGCCAATTGCATTCTGTCTAAAACTTGTCCACTTCCAATCATACAATACAAGAATTAATGCATTTAAGAAAATAGCCAATGTCCTCATCAATGTAAGCATCATAAATATGATTGATGTTAGGATTATTCAAATCTCCTGTTCTCCCATTATATATAGATTTGAATACAAGTTTAATTGATTTTAGATAAACATTGTATATGTACAAACAAATTTTTTGAAGGGCTAAATAATTAAGGACCTTATTAAGATCTGAGTGCTGCTGCTTCTTATCCTTTTCTCATATAATTGCTTGGCACATTCCAGAAATGTGGAGGGGACCCTTATTTGCATATTTGCACTTTCTGTGGAGGAAATTCATTACAATGCATTTGACAATTGAACTAGTGATTAAGACATGGACATGACACATTAATGGTTAACATACAAGAAAATGGAAGAAGAGAGGAAACCAAAAAACTGTGACTATATAATTTTGAAGTGTAAAATATATAGTGTTAGCAATTTTTATCTAACTCATTTTACTTTTTTTTTTTAATTCAATCGACAACATCTATCCTATTTTTTATCTATTTATACTATTCTAACTCATTTTACGCGTTTTGTGAAATAATGCATATTAGAAATGCAGATTCTATCTCACTCATTTTATGTTTTTTTTTTTCTTCAATCGACAACATTTATTTTACTTCTAATCTATCTGTATTGTTCTTACTCGTTTTGCGATATAATGCAGATTGGAAATGCAGTCATCAATGATGAAACGGATAACTTAGGAATGTATGATTTTTTAGCAACACATGCTCTTATTTCCCTTGAAGCTATAAGAAAAGTTCACCAATGTTGTGATTTCTCAGCGAATGGCACAGTGACTGATGAGTGCGATAAGGTCCTTACTGAAATTGACAATTCTATTGGAAATATTGACGTGTACAACATCTATTATCCTTTGTGCGCCTTTGACAGTGATCTCACCAGCGTCCCCAAGCCTAATTCGGTACTTCTCTTTTTAATTATTTGCTTGTTTACAACAACAATAGAGGGTGTGTTTGGTTCATGAGAAAGTGATAATGGTAAAGATAATGATAATAGTGTGTAATGGTAATGATATTTGAAAGATCAATGTTAGATATGTGGTGTCTTAGTGGGTTGAAATATTAGATTTGACACCGATAATAAAAGCAATAATGGACAGTATTAAAATGAGGAAAATAAAGAGACAGGAGGTTGGTAACGCAGTTCGGTAATTGCCTACATTTGCGGAGCCACGCCCAGACATAAAACAATTCACTAAATTCACAAAGTTACAAGACACCCAGTCTAACACAGTAAGACTCCCTCTTTTCTTTGTCGCCGACTCTTCCTAACTTCCCAAGTGAATCTGTTTTGCGAGCTCCCCTCGACTTGTGCGATTCTTCCCAGAATCTTTAAGAGACAAGATCCCATTGTCAATGGCTACTCCTCCCGGAATCCGTGTATGGCAAAGATCCCTTGCCCACGATCAGAACTCTCACGAGTTACTGGCAGCATCCTCCCGAGATTGAGTTTCAATAAAGATTACAAGGATTACACCTTCAATGCTTTGCATTTAGATGTGTACAACCAACACACTTAATCAAAGAAATCTAACCAAAAGTGTGTTCACAGTCTTTCTAAGACTGGAAGAATAAACAAAACTCCACACGTCTAAATGTGATAGATGAAAGACCTTCATAGAACACACAAAATCTTTCTATGTTTATCTCCAAGATTATTTCCAAATAAATTGCATAGAAAGATGGAAACCGTGTGCATCCCATGCTTATCTTTTCCAAAGATAAACCTCCAAAGATAATTACCAAGAATACCAAGATAAGCACCAAGAATACTAAGAGAATTACCAAATATATCAAGATAGCATAATCTCCAAAATCAACCTTCTTTGCATAGATTGATTTAGTTGATTTCTGCAGCCAATCGCAATCTTTCCTTGTTTGCCCAAAAACAATGCCAACTCATCTTTAGCATTAACAATCTCCCCCTTTGGCATTTTTTGGCAAAATCCAAACCCTCCGTGTATGCTAGACGGAAGTTCACTGAAACTCCCCCTGAACAGGAACTTACAAAAGAAACATAATTGCACAAGACATTATACATAACACAACAAAAAATATCAATATCCTATCATATAATGTTTTAGGGATTACAAAACAAAATCCCAAAATACTCCTCTTTTTTGCCACAAAAAGACAAAAGGGTATAAAAATAACTAAAAGCATAAGAAATTGTCTTAAAACATCAGAGTAATAAAATCATTAGAGCAATATCAAGTGGAATCATCATCATCATAGGGCACTAGGCCAACTAACTCTACTAGCAAATGAACACCAACATCTGCTTCTGGTACCGAGTCATCTTTACCAGCAACAAACCCACAAAATTGGGTGCTGGAAGGATCCTAACTGTCTAGGACACTAGGAATAACACTCAGAAAAACCACACCAGAAGGATTAGAAGAAGCTGGAATTTCCTCCGCAATAATTTCTTCATCAATGTCTTCATGTTCTGCCACTGTAGGATTCTCTGTTTCTATTTTAGACTCTGCAAAAACAGAAGATAAGTTTTTGAAAGTACCTTCTGGGACATCCTTGGTGAAATCAGGTGTAACACCTGACGAGCCAGCAACATCATCTGCTATAGTCTTAGCCATTACATCAAAATGCTTTTTCCTTTCAGCAGCAACCTCTTTAGCTGACCTTACGGCTAAAGGTCATCAAGCAATGAAGAGGCTTCTTTCATTATTTTCTCAATATCAGACTGCTGAGTAGTTAGAGACTTCAGTTCATCTTCCCGCACCTTAATAGTGCGAGACAGTAAGGCAGAATTACTAATCTCCTCCTTGTTAGAGTCAGAAACATCCTCAGAAAAATCCTCCATATCATTGATGTGATCAACCTTCAGAATCTTATGGCTGGTTCTGATCTCTTCTTTGTCCATATCAAGAATCTTTCTAACTTTAATCACAGCTCATTGTGAAGAGAGAATGTCATATATCAAATACGGAAAAGGAAAAGCTATCCTTTCATTCTTGTAGTCTGCATGTTTCACAATTTGATCAAACAAGAACTGCCCAATGTCAAACTCAATAAAATTTCCAATCTTGAACAGTAAAGTAGCCATAGACTTATTCACACCGGTTCCATGTGAAGTAGGAAGCCAATTCCTCATGGCTATCTTGTGCAGAATTGCATACTTAACAGAGAGTTGAGAGGCAGAAAAATCTTTCCCTCTAGGCCACACTCGTCTAACACTATCTGTGATATCTGTAATGATCTTATTGTAATCAGGGGTGAACTCCTCAACATTACCCCAATGACTTCTCAGGTGAGTGTTATAACATCAGGGGAGAATTCAAACAGATGACCCCTCACAAACACATGTCCACCATCAGGATGCTCAAAATCCTTCACACTAGGATCTAAATTGTAATAAAATTCCTGAACAACTCTCCTAACATATGACTTTAAACCCTTAATAGTCATTCCTAATCCTTGACCAACAAGCTGATCCAAAAGTTTTCGACAGTCCTTAAAATCTCCGTCATGAATATTTCTTTCACCCCAAATATTTCTCTTAGATACTCTATCCCAGAGGTTAGCATTATACTCAGATTTGAAATCATCCAAATTAACAGAGGGAATTGATGACTTACTTGAGGTGGCTGGTGACTTTCTCTTTGATATCGCCAGAGAGCTAGTGACTCGCTGAGACACAGGAGTAGGATTTCCTTTCTGTCACTTAGCCTTAGGTGACTTAGCAGGTTATGGATCAGAAACCTCTTGAACATCATGTTCAGAGAAAGCATCATCTTTGGCATCTTCTTCATCAACCCAAGCATCATCAGAGGACTCTTCATCAATAAATCGAAACCTTTTTCTCTTATGCTCTATGGAAATCTTAGAAATATCTGGTGCTTCAGGAGGAGCAGCACCAGTCTTGAATATACCACCACTAGTTTGCCCAAAACGTGTTCTAACACCTGAAGGATCCACTGATTGAATCAGAGTGACCATTATAGCTTTTGCGGACATATCACTCTCAGAATCTGAAGATAACCCTCGTGTATGAGAGAAACTTCCATCACCCTGAGATAAAGCTTGAGAAATAGAGTTAACCACAACATGAACCCCATCAACATCTACAGTCTCTACCACCTTGCTAACCCGAGACGAAGACTTTGGCTGAGACATCTCTGAAATTGGGTGCACTTGACTCAATTTTCCTTCAATACCTTTGATGATTGTCACGACAAAGATGAGCCTGTGCTGAAAGGCGAAAATCAAAAGACAATAAACCCTTGGAATAGCAGAGAGAGAGAGATACAGGGTGAGCAAAATAATTGCATTCTGATTTTTCATGAAAAAGAGTAACTCTTTAACTCCTCGATATCAGTCGAAAATCTCTCGATACGCTACGTGTCACTTGGAGAGCTGAAGACCAAAATTCAAAAAAATTCACAACTATAAAACCGCCTAAAAACATGAGGCGGGAATCTAGGAAAAAAACAAAAAAAAAACTATTCTACTATTTTTTGTTTTGTTTTTCATTTTTTTTATTTATGATTGTTACAAATACAAATACAATACAAAAAAACTTACAATATTGAAGAACTTCTTCACAAGACACAAAGGCCTAAGGCAAACCTTAGTTCTTCAAATCTTGCTCCATCCAAAGCTTTGGTAAAGATATCAGTAATTTGCTTTTCTGTCACCATATGTTCCAAAACAATAGTTTTGTCTTCCACATGAGATCGAATGAAATGATGTCAAATATCAATATGCTTTGTACGAGAATTCTGAACTAGATTCTTAGAAATATTGATAGCACTCATATTGTCGCAATAGAGTGTCACGACATCCTGTGTGACACCATAGTCTTTTAGCGTTTGCTTTATCCAGAGAAGCTGAGTACAGTAACTACCAGTTACAATATATTTTGCCTCGGCAGTAGACAGAGAAATAGAGTTTTGCTTCTTACTGAAACATGACACCAAGTTGTTTCTAAAGTAAAAATATTCACCAGAAGTACTTTTTCGATCATCTGAACTACCAACCCAGTCAGTGTCACAATAACCCACTAGATTGGTGTTTGTATCAAACGAATGCCAAATCCCATAGTCAGTTTTCCCGCTAATATACTTGAGAATTCACTTCACTGACACCAGGTGTGACTCTCTTGAATTTGCTTGAAATCGAGCACATAATCCCACACTGTAGTAGATATCCGGTCGACTAGCAGTTAGGTACAAAAGACTACCAATCATACTCCTATATAAGCTTGCATCAATAGGAATCCCCTTCTTATCTTTGAATATCTTCTCATGAGTCCCAATCGGTGTTCTCCTTGAACGAGTATTCTCCAACTCAAATTTCTTCAACAAACTCTTGGCATACTTGCTTTGAGAAATGAAGATCACATCCTTTCTTTGCTGAATTTGAAGCCCAAGGAAATAATTAAGCTCACCAACCATACTTATCTCAAATTCCTCAGTCATTTGAGCGACAAATTCATCCATCATCGTCTGTGACACTGAGCTAAACACTATGTTATCAACATATATTTGAGCGAGTAAAAACTGACCTTTATCATGGTGAATGAAAAGGATTTTATCTAGTCCCCCTCGCTTATATCCCTTGGACAATAATTACTCAGTGAGTCTTTTGTACCATGCTTGAGGAGCTTGTTTGAGTCCGTATAACGCCTTCTTTAACTTGTAGACATACTCGGGATGATGAGGGTCTTCAAAACCCTTTGGTTAAGCAACATACACCTCCTCATGAAGAAGACCATTGAGGAAAGCATTTTTCATGTCTATTTGATACAACTTGAACTGCATTACACATGCAATGGCTAACAAGAGACGAATGGACTCAAAACGAGCAACTGGTGCAAATGTCTCATTAAAGTCAACCCCTTCAATTTGTGTGTAACCCTAAGCAACTAACCGAGCCTTGTTGAAAGTGATGTTTCCATGCTCATCGCTCTTGTTCTTGTGTATCCACTTGGTTCCAATGACATTCACATTAGGGGGCATGACATTAAATCCCAAACTTGATTCCGAGTGAATTGACCAAGTTCTTCTTGCATAGCACAAATTCAATACTCATCTAGCAAGGCTTGTTTCACATTTTTGGGCTCAATAGATGAAGTAAAGCACGCCATTTAGATCATTTCTCTATAGTTCACTCTCGGCTTATCTCTTGTCCAAATACTATTATTCATATTTTCAATAACTTCATCAGTAGGATGATTCTTCTGGACGCGAGTGGATGGTTGCCTATTAGTCGAGGTGACTTCCTCCACACTATCAATCACTGCACCCTAATAGTAATACCACTTGTGACACTGGTAGAAACACTGATTAGAACACTGGAGCTTACTTCATTTAGAGACTCTGAAACGTCTTCTTTAGAAACATCAGCTATTTCCAGTGAATCATCGGCTTGAACATTTGCAGATTCTATGACAGTTCGAGTTCTTTTGTTGTAGACTTCATAATCTCGACTATTTATAGCATACCCAAGAAAAATAGCTTCATCACTCTTGCGATCGAGCTTCCCTTTATGTTCTCTGTCATTCAACACATAACAAGTACTACCGAAAGGATGAAAATAGTTAAGATTTGGAGTTTTACCTTTCTATATCTCATAGGGTGTCATTCAGTTCCTCCACGAAGATACACTCGATTTATAGTATAACATGTTGTGTTCATAACTTATGCCAAGAATTTCTGTGGAACATTTCTTTCGTGTAACATTACACGTGACATCTCTGCTATAGTCCGAATCTTTCTCTCAACGACTCCATTTTGCTAAGGAGTTTTAGGTGCAGAGAATACATGAGTTATTCCATGTTGGTTATAGAAATTCAAGAAATCTGAGTTTTCAAACTCTCTTCCATGGTCACTGCGAATACTGATAATCTTCACGATGGCACAATCCTTCTCTCGATGAAGATGAATACACAATGACTTGAAAGCATTAAATGTATTGGACTTTTCTCGAAGAAATTCCACCCAGGTATATTGAGAGAAATCATCAACAGTCATATAGACATATCGTTTTCCTCCAATACTCTGCACGGGCATAGGACATTAAATCCATGTGAAGCAGCTCAAGCACACGAGTTGTTCCTGTTGTCTGAGACTTGGGACGAAACACCTTTGTTTGCTTTCCAATCTGACATGGCCCACACACTCTATCTTCATTAAATTTCAGTATGGGATCCCACGGACAGCTCCCTTAGAGACAATCTTCTGCAGTATTCTTACATTTACATGACCTAATTTTTGGTGCTATAGGATAAGATCTTTCATGGTTGAATGAAGACAAGTAGATGAGGTAGAGATGAGATAACAATTGTTAGAAGATCTTACTCCTTCCATGATACACATGTTGTTTTGATCAAACACCTTGCTTTTTCCACGAGTGAAGTTCACATTCAGATCATCATCACACAAATGGCTAATGCTGATCAAATTCGCCTTTAGACCATTTACCAGAAGAACATTATCCAACTTTAGTAACCATGACACATCTAGTGTACCTTTTCCAAAAAGTCACTTTTCCCATACTTCCGGACACAATGTTCTTCAAAAACTTCTCGTCACTAGTCATATGTCTGGAACACCTACAATTAAAGTACCACTCATCAGTTGTGGCAGCTTTTAGTGAAGTATATGTGAAGTTGCACCTCAAATTGGGCTTCATTACCCAACTTTATTATGAATCTCTGCGAGAAGAAGACTTTCGAACAGTACCTTGTCTTAATTCAGCAAGATAAATAAAACATCTAGGGTGAATATGACCACGACGATTGCAATAATGAAAAATAGGGATAAATCTGTTACCTTTGCCTCTAGGAGCATGATAAGAATAATGAGGATTTGACTTTTTCACGTTCTTTGCAGTACTCACAGCAACTTGCTTTACTTTGTAATTGTCAACTTTTAGTGACACTGGCTGTGACACGGAGCTTTCTCCTTTATAACCCAGTCTAGAATGATCACCACTGGGTTTACTGGTCTTTAGAATATCATCCAGCATGGAAGAACCTAAATTTAACATTTTGACACTTTTCTTTATGTGGTTTAGCTTGTTGGTCAGATTCATCACTTCCTCCTGACTTACTTTTAGTTTGGCTTCCAAATCTGCAACAGAGTTTTTGAAGATTGAGCTTCTCATCTCGTAAATCTTCAATTTGAGTATGAAAATACTGATTTACTTTAACAAGTTCAGTCCATTTATCAAGAAGAATCTTGTACTCGACGATGATATCTTCTTCGGTGACTTCATCTTCATCTTCGTCACTATACGACAACATATTTTCAGTGACACTTCGTGTAACATTCTTGATCCCACAATTGTCTGATTATTCAATCTTAGAAGTAAAAGCCACATGATTATTCTGAAATTTATTTTCTTTACCTGAATCATCTTCACTCCAAGTTGTGTTGAGAGAATTCCTCTTCTTTTTCAATGTATTAGCACAATCTTCCTGAACATGCCCAAAACCATCACATTCTCTACACTGAATTCCCCTATTCTTGAAAGACTAATAAGATGTATGATTTTCTTCCCTGTACTTTTTATTGCTTGCCAATTCATTCTTAGTGTTGCTGACACTGGCCTTGATACCTTGATTATTTCTGCCAAATCTCTTCATGACTCTGCTAAGATTCTTAGACAGTCATGCGAGAGAGTCCTCAAAGTTATCTTCATTTGTATCATCTGACTTCTGCATCTCTGTTTTTAAGGCCATCACTTTAACCTTCTTTTCTTTCGAGTCTACTCCAAGATTCATCTCAAATGTTTTAAGGGATCCCATTAGTTCTTCTAACTTCATCTTTGAGACATCTTTTGTTTTTTCAATGACAGTAACTTTATAAGCAAACCGTTGAGGTAGAGATCGTAGAGTTTTCCTCACATGGTTTTCTTCAGAAAAACTTTCACCAAGAGCAAACGCCTTATTGGCGATGTCACATAGTTTGGCATTGAATTCAGCAATACTCTCATCTTCATGCATCCTTAAGCTCTCAAATCTTGTAGTTAGTAGCTGCATCTTTGATAACTTCACAGCTGACGTCCCTTCATAAGCAGTTTGAAGAATTTCCCTTGCCTTCTTGGCTATCACACATGTAGAAATAAGTCTAAATTGAGCAGGGTCAACGCCATTGAAAATATCATTAAGAGCCTTTGAATTACTGTTTGCTAAGGCATCTTCAGTAGCAGACCAACTTTCTTCTGGCTTGGGAGATATGACAACTCCAGCTGTGTCAGTAATCATTGGGGGGTCCCATCCTGTCAGAATTGATTTCCAAGCCTTCTCATCAATAGCTTTGATGAAGGCTAAATGCTACCATTGTTACCATCCAATAAAGGTGGACACATTGTTGAACCTCTTTCCTTCATAGAGTTCATCACACTAAAAACTAATATTTAGTCCTGCGGATCCCATCTAAGAAACAAAGACGACCCTCTCTGATACCAATTGAAAGATCAGAGTTAGATACGCGGTGTCCTACTGGGTTAGAACACTAGATGTGACACTGATAATAAAAGCAAAAATAAACAGTATTAAAATACTGAAAATAAAGAGACAAGAGGTTGGTAACGCAGTTCAGCAATTACCTACATCTGCGGGGCCACGCCTAGACATAAAACAATTCACTAAGTTCATAAAGTTACAAGACACCCGATCTAACACAAAGTAAGACTCCCTCTTTTCTTTGTCGCCGACTCTTCCTAACTTCCCAAGTGAATTTGTTCTGCAAGCTCCCCTCGACTTGTGTGATTCTTCCCAAAATCTTTAAGAGACAAGATCCCCTTGTCAATGACGACTCCTCCCAGAATCCGTGTATCCCAAGATCCCCTTGCCCATGATCAGAACTCTCCCGAGTTCCTGGCAGCCTTCTCCCGAGACTGAGTTTCAATAAAGATTATAAGGATTGCACCTTCAATACTTTTGCATTTAGATGTGTACAGCCAATACACTTAATTAAAGAAATCCAACCAAAAGTGTGTTCACAGTCTTTCTAAGACCGACAGAATAAACAAAACTCCACACGTCTAAACGTAATAGACGCAAGACCTTTATAGAGCACACAAAATCTTCTATGTTTATCTCCAAGATTATTTCCAAATAAATCGCATAGAAATATGGAAACCGTATTCATCCCATGCTTATCTTTTCCAAAGATAAACCTCCAAAGATAATTACCAAGAATACCAAGATAATTACCAAATATATCAAGATAGCATAATCTTCAAAATCAACCTTCCTTGCATAGATTGATTCAATTGATTTCTGCAGCCAATCACAATCTTTCCTTATTTACCAAAAAATCAATGCCAACTCATCTTTAGCATTAACAAAATATTCTCATTCCTCCCAAAATATAGAGGTATAGAATATTACCTTAAATTGAGATATATAAATAATTTTAAGGGAATGATTATATCCTACCAAACATCATTTTTTCATTTTATTCTCATTCTTTTACTCTAAACCCACTAACTAGGCACACCTAAATTTTTATGCCATTATGTAAAATCGACTATATTTATTATATCTTACCATCGTGTTCGATCTATATGTATGGTCTCATTTATATTTAGATGGGTAGGTGATCTCAATAGTCCCTTCATTTTGGGTTAAGTATCATTTTACTCTCCAATTTAAATATATATATATATATATATTTTGATCCATCAATTTAGATTTTGTCACATAATTATGGTTCCTAACTCATTTTTTATCTATTTGACAAGTAACACTATTAATCATGAAATATTGTTCATTATTCATGTGGCGTTTTGTGACACATGATTAACGGTGTTACTTGTCAAATGAGTAGGAAATGAATTGAGAACCATTTGTACAACAAAATTCAAATTGAAGGGCCAAAATGTAACTTTTTTAAATTTAGAGACCAAAATGACTCTTACCATCAAATTTAGGGACTAATAGAGTAATTTACCCTATTTAAATATAACAATTTTTTTCAATATTTTCTTTCAAATTCTTTTTTTAGCCTTCTATTTTCCTTTTTAATTTGAAATATTAACGATTTTCTATTAATTTTTTATATTTTCTACTAGAGTATTTAATTAAAAGTTTGTTATGCACATGTATAAATCATTTTAAACGTGTTTCTTTCTTCTTCTCATGCTTGAAAGTTATCACAATTTTCTTTCTAATCCATCGATTACTTATTAATCTTTTTTATTGCTGAATGTTTGCCTTTTTTTTTCAACTTTCTTTTCGGAGTTGTCAGGGAATATAATGCATTTATTTTACTAATTAAATATTATCGTTTTTGACTGAAAAAAAAAACCCTACTCACTAGTTAATGTGCAGATAATGGAGTTCGATCCATGCAGTGAGGGTTATGTCACTGCTTACTTCAATCGGCCAGACGTTCAAGAGGCAATGTATGCTAATATCACCAAAGTATACTACAATTGGCAGCCATGCAGGTTTTGGAGTCCTTCCACTTCTTCCCTTTATTACATGTATTTTTTTGGGGAAATTATCAAAATAGTTACTTATATTGAACAAAAAAATTTAATTTATTATCCAAATTAAAAATGATACACTTTAGTAATTGACTAAATTTGTCATTCAATTAGTGGCGAACAAGAGAGAATTGTTTGGGGAGAGGGGGAGAGAATTATATTTTAATTTTTAGAAAGAGACAAAATTTTAATATTCTTAAGAATCCAATTGAAAATTTGTAATTTTTTTAAAGGAAATAGTATAATTTTTGAAATTTTAGGGAGGGCGACTGCGAGTTGGGATCTTCTGTCCAAAATTTTCTCTGTCTTATCTTGTCCAAAATTAAACTACGTCATAGGGTTCACTCATTCCTTGGTTAGGATCTAATAATTGTAAAGTGATTTTAGTAATATTTATGATTTTAGTCCCTAATTTTAGTTAAACTACGTCATTTTGGGCATGTTAATGCAAACGTGAGTTGGCATTTATTTAATTGGCGTTGATTTTTTGGCAAAGATAAGGAAAGCTTTTATTGAAGGCAAAATCAAATAAAATCAATCTAAGCAAGGAAGATTGATTTAATGATTAATGCCATATGGATAATTATGGGACTTATCTTGGTATTCTTGGAAGCTATCTAATTATGGAAGAGATGAGCATTGAAGGCACAAGAGTTTCCTTCTCATTTAAATTATTTTGGAAACAATCATGAAGATAAACGTGAAGGCATGGAACGTGTTTATGATCTTTCCATTTGAATTATTTGGAAACAATCTTGGGATAAACATGGAAGGATTTTTGAGTGCCTATATGAAGCTTTCCATCACACGGTTTTCATGTGTGAGTTGTGTGATTTTTATTCGGTCTTTCTCTAAGACTGTGAACACACTCCTTTGATGAATATCTTTGATTAAGAGTGTGTTGGCTGTTGCATCGAAAGGTTATATTCTTAAAGGTGCTATCCTTGTGTTTTTTGATTCAAGCATAGAACTCTGGAGGAGTTCAAACGTGGGCAAGGGGATCTTGCGTAACCACGGATTCCGGGAGGAATCAACATAAGTCTAGGGGAGCTCACACAATCCGTTCACTGCAGAAGTTAGGAAGCAGCAGTAACTAAGATAAGATGGTGTCTTACCTAGTGTCATACTGAATGTCTTGTAACTTGTGAACATAGTGGATTGTTCTTTCTGGGCGTGGCCCCGCAGACGTAGGCAATTGCCAAACTGCGTTACCAACCTCCTGTCCATTTATTTTCCGCATTTTTAATACTGTCTATTTGTATTTTATTATCGGTGTCACACCCAGTATCACTCACCCACTGGGACACCGCGCTACTAACCTAGATCTTTCAATTGGTATCAGAGCGGGTCGTCTTTGTTTATTAGGCGGGATCCGCAGGACTTGATCTTGGTTGTTTGGTGCGATGGACTCTATGAAGGAAGGAGGTTCAACAATGCGTCCACCTCTCTTGGATGGAAGCAACTATGCATATTGGAAGGCAAGAATGAGAGCCTTTATTAAAGCTATTGATGAGAAGGCTTGGAAATCTATTCTGGTTGGATGGGATCCTCCAACGACTACTGATGCAAATGGTGTCAAATCACTCAAGCCTGAAGAAAGCTGGTCGCCTACTGAAGATGCCTTGGCAAAAAGTAACTCAAAGGCGCTTAATGCCATATTTAATGGAGTAGATCCAGCACAGTTCAGACTTATTTCCACATGTGTGATTGCTAAAAAGGCATGAAAAATTCTGCAAACTACTCATGAAGGAACCTCAAATGTAAAGTTATCAAAGATGCAAATTCTGACTACAAGATTTGAAAACTTGAGGATGCTTGAAGATGAAAGCATTACAGAATTCAATGTCAAGCTGTGTGATATTGCCAACGAAGCATTTGCCCTTGGTGAAAGTTTTTCAGAAGAAAAGCTTGTGAGGAAAACCTTACGATCTTTACCTCAACGCTTTGCTCATAAAGTTACTGCCATTGAGGAAGCAAAAGATATCTCAAAGATGAAGCTGGAAGAATTGATGGGATCCCTTATAACATTTGAGATGAATCTGGGAGTAGACATGGAAGCAAAGAAAAACAAGGAGCTTGCCTTAAAAGCAGAAATGCAGAAATTGGACAATTCTGGAGATGATGACCTTGGGGAAACCTTGGCTTTACTATCTAAAAACTTCAGCAAAATACTGAAAAGATATGGCAGAAGTAATCCTGGTGTCAGAGGCAGTGTCAGTAACACCAAGAATGAGGTGGCAAATAATAGAAAGAACAGGGAAGAAAATCATATGTCTGATCAATCATTTAAAGGAATTAAGTGCAGAGAATGTGAAGGTTATGGGCATGTTCAGGCAGATTGTGCTAATACACTGAGAAGGAAGAGCAACTCACTCAACACAACTTGGAGTGAAGATGATTCAGACAAAGAAGATGAGTTTCAAAACAACCATGTGGCTCTTACCACTAAGACAGAACAATCTGATCATGACAAGAAAATGGATATTACACAGAGTGTCACTGGAAATATGTCAACCTATCTAGATGAAGATGAAGATTATGTTATAGAAGAAGATATTCTGGTGGAATTCAAGAATCTTCATGACAAGTGATCTGAACTTTCTAGAGTGAATCAGCAACTTCATACACAGGTTGGAAATCTGCAAAACGAAAGGGACAATCTTCAACAATCTCACACTGATCTGGTTATCAAACTGAGAGTAAGCCAAGAGGAAGTAAAGACATTGACCAACGAGTTAAATCACTTAAAGAAATGAGTTAAGATGCTAAATTCAGGTGCTTCCAAGCTGGATAAAATTCTTAAGGTTGGTCAATCGAGTGGTGACTACACAGGATTGGGGTACAAAGGAGAAAGCTCAGTGTCACAGCCCATGTCACAAATGATGTCACAGTCAGAGAATAAATCCAAAGGGGTGCAGGTTGCTATGAACAGGTCACATTCTTATTACTATCATGCTCATAACGAAAGAGGTAATAGATTTATACCTGTTTGTCATTACTGCAATCGTCGTGGTCATATTCGTCCTAGATGTTTTATCTATCTTGCTGAGTTAAGACAAGGTACTGCTAGAAACTCTACTTTTCGCAGAAATACACAACAGAGCTGGGTGGTGAAGCCTAATTACCGATGCAATTTCACATACACATCACTAAAGGCTGCCACAACAGATGAGTGGTATTTTGACAGTGGATGTTACAGACATATGACTGGTGAAAATAATTTTTTGAAGGATGTTGTATCTGGAAGTATGGGAAAAGTGACTTTTGGCAATGGTGTCACAGCTCGTGTCATTAGAAAAGGTACTCTAAATGTGCCTTGGTTACCAAAGTTAGATGATGTACTGCTGGTAGATGACCTCAAGGCAAATTTGCTCAGCATTAGTCACTTATGCGACCAAGACTTGGATGTAAATTTCACGAAGAAAAATTGCAAGGTGATTGATCAAAACAACAAATGTATCATGGAAGGAGTAAGATCAAGGGATAATTGTTATCTCATCTCTGCCACATCAACATGTCTTCGATCAAGTATGGAGGATTCAATTCTATGGCATCGAAAATTGGGTCATATGAATATACGGATGATGCAGAACATAGTTACTAAAGGAGTTGTCCGTGGGATTCCTCAACTGCAATTTGATGAAAGTAAAATATGCGGACCATGTCAGATTGGTAAACAAACAAAGGTGTCACATCCCAAGTCACAGACACCAGGAACAACTTGTGTGCTAGAGCTGCTTCATATGGATTTGATGGGTCCTATGTCTGTAGAAAGTATTGGAGGAAAACGATATGCATATGTGACTGTTGATGATTTTTCTCGTTATACATGGATTGAATTTCTTCGAGAAAAGTTCGACACATTTAATGCATTTAAAGCATTGTGTCTACTCCTTCAGGGTGAAAAGGGATGTGCTATTCTGAAGATTGTACGGATTCGTAGTGATCATGGGAGAGAGTTTGAAAACTCAGATTTCTCAGACTTCTGTAATCAGCATGGAATAGGTCATGAGTTCTCTGCACCTAAAACTCCTCAGCAAAACGGGGTCGTAGAAAGGAAAAATCGAACTATAGCAGAGATGTCACGCGTCATGTTACACGAAAAAAATATTCCACAGAAATTTTGGGCTGAAGCAATGAACACAGCATGCTACACTATAAATCGTGTATATCTCCGTGGAGGAACTGAGAAGACACCCTATGAAATTTGGAAAGGTAGAACTCCAACTGTTAACTATTTTCATCCTTTTGGTAGTACTTGTTATGTGTTGAATGACAGGGAACATAAAGGAAAGCTTGACAGCAAGAGTGATGAAGCTATATTTCTTGGATATGCTATCAATAGTCGAGCTTATCGAGTTTACAACAAAAGAACTCGAACTGTGATGGAATTAGCAAATGTTCAAGTCGATGACTCCCTGGAAGCAAGTGCTGTTTCTAATAAAGATATTACAGATTCTCTACCTGAAGTAAGTTCCAGTGTTCCAGGAAGTGTTTCCCCCAGTGTCACTGGTGGTGTCACTGATCAGAATGAAGAACATGATAATGTGAATGATGTCACTTTACCTCACAGACAGCCCTCTACTCGTGTACAGAAGAATCATCCTACTGTTGAAGTTATTGGAAGTTTGACTGACGGTGTTCGTACAAGAGACAAACCAAGAGTAAATTATAGAGATATGATTCAAATGGCTTGCTACACTTCTTCTATTGAGCCAAAGAATGTGAAAGAAGCTCTGGAAGATGAATATTGGATTGGTGCAATGCAAGAAGAACTTGATCAATTCACTCGCAATCAAGTTTGGGATCTAGTTCCATATCCTCCTAATGTGAATATTATTGGCACCAAATGGATTTACAAGAACAAGAGTGATGAGCATGGGAATATCACTCTCAACAAGGCTCGATTGGTTGCTCAGGGGTATATGCAAATTGAAGGAGTTGACTTTGATAAGACATTTGCTCCAGTTGCTCGCCTTGAGTCTATCCGGTTCTTGCTAGCTATTGCATGTGTGTTGCGATTCAAATTGTACCAAATGGATGTGAAGAGTGCTTTCCTCAATAGTCTTCTTCAAGAGGAGGTGTATGTTGCTCAACCAAAGGGTTTTGAAGACTCTCATCATCCCGAGTTTGTCTACAAATTGAAGAAGGCTTTATATGGGCTCAAACAAGCTCCTAGGGCATGGTATGAGATACTGACTCAGTATTTGTTAGCCAAAGGATATGAGCGATGGGGAGTAGATAAAACCCTTTTCATTCGTCAAGTGAAAGGTCAGTTTTTACTTGCTCAAATTTATGTTGATGATATAGTGTTTGGCTCCGTGTCACAGGCCATGGTGGATGAGTTTGTTGCTCAAATGACTGGAGAATTTGAGATGAGCATGGTTGGTGAGCTTACTTGGTGAGCTTACTTACTTTCTTGGACTTCAAATTCAGCAACGACATGATGGTATCTTCATTTCTCAAAGCAAGCATGCAAAGAATTTACTGAAGAAATTTGAATTGGAAAATGCTCGTCCAAGAAGAACACCTATGGGAACTCATGAGAAGATTTCCAAAGATGAGAAGGGAACCCCTATTGATGCAAGTCTTTACAGAAGTATGATTGGCAGCCTCTTGTACCTAACTGCTAGTCGTCCTGATATCTGCTTCAGCGTTGGATTATGTGCTCGATTTCAGGCAGCACCTCGCGAGTCATACCTGGTGTCAGTCAAAAGGATTCTCAAATATATTTGTGGAACAACTGATTATGAAATTTGGTACTCCTTTGATACAAACACCAACTTAGTTGGTTACTGTGATGCTGACTGGGCTGGAAGTTCAGATGATCGGAAAAGCACTTCTGGTGGATGTTTTTATTTGGGAAATAATTTGGTGTCATGGTTCAGTAAGAAGCAGAACTCTATTTCTTTGTCTACGGCCGAAGCAGAATACATTGCAGCTGGTAGTTGCTGTACACAACTTCTCTGGATGAAGCAGATGCTGAAAGATTATGGTGTCACACAAGATGTCATGACACTCTACTGTGATAATATGAGTACGATCAATATTTCAAAGAATCCTGTTCAGCATTCAAGGACAAAACACATTGATATTCGACATTATTTTATTCGATCTCTTGTGGAGGATAAAATCATTGCTTTAGAACACAGGGTGACAGAAAAACAAATTGCTGATATTTTCACTAAAGCATTGGATGGGGCAAGATTTGAAGAACTAAGGTCTTCTCTAGGCCTTTGTGTTATGTGAAGAAGCTCTTCAAAGGTGTAAGTTCGTTTGTATTGTATTTTGTTTTGTACAAGCAATATAATAAAAAATGACAGAAAACACAAAAATAATAGTAGAATAGCTATTTTGTCTTTTTCTGCTTTCCCACCTAATGCTTTTGGGAAGCCTGTAGTAGCAGATTTGGTGGTTTATGATTTTTGGGAATTTCAGCGATTCAGCACTCCAAGTGACATCTGGCGTTTTCGGAATTCTCGGTCAATTACATGGAATTGAAGAGTTGGCTTGGAATACTCAATATCTGACTGCTGCATTTTTGGCAATTATTTCGCTATTTGCAATTCAAGGATTTCTGGTCTTCTCAACTTCTACAACTCATAAGTGTTTGAGCTCTATCCTGCCGTCTTCACTATTTTGAGCACAATCAGAATTCCTGAAAATATTATCAAGTCAAGAGATCAAAATTTAAGAGATGTCTCCGAGAAAGTCTTTATCATGAACAAGCAAGGTGACTCTAGATGATGATGAAGTACATGCTGTGGTGACTCACACCTCTCCAGAATCACCTGACATTGATGAGTTTTTTATTGAGCCGCAAGAACAAGTCCCAATTTCTAAGGATGATCTGGCTTCAATGGCAATAGATGTTATCCCAATTCAATCCATTGACTCCTCCGGCGTTAGAACACGATTTGGGCAGACCAGTACTACTCAATTCAAGACAAGTGCTGTACCATCAAAGGCACCGGGTGGTTCTAAGGTGAATGTTGAACCCAAGAGAAAAAGGTTTCAACTTGTGGATGAAAGTTCCTCTGATGAGGATTGGCTTGGTGAAGGCAATATTGGAGGAGGTGTGTCGAATGAAGAAAAGGGGGACTCCTCTGATGATGAAGAAGAATCCTCAAACAATGATGGCTCTCCTGTTGATGATGATTCCTCTAAGGATGCTGAAATTCATGACCTTTCAGATTCTGACCCTATAAAGTCACCAATGCCTAAGGCGACAGAAGGCAACCCCTTCCCATATCTCAGAGAATGACTCGCTCAAGGTCAATGTCAAAGGGCAAGTCCCCTGCAGGTTCAAGTAAGTCATCTGTTTCTGATGTTAACCTTGATGATTTTAAATCAGAGTACAATGCTGGCTTGTGGTCTAGGGTGTCTAAGAGAAATATCTGGAATGAGAGAAATATACATGAGGGGGATTTTAAAGAGTGTCAGAAATTGGTTGATCAGTTAGTTAGTCAAGGGATTGGCAGGACAATCAAGGGTATTAAACCCTATGTTAGAAGGGTAGTGCAGGAGTTTTACTGTAATCTTCACTCTAGTATAAAGGATTTTGAACACACGGATGGTGGTCGTGTATATGTGAGGGGGAGAGTGTTTGATTTCACTCCGGATGTAATCAATACATATCTGGGAAGTCATTGGGCAGAAGTAGAAGACTTTACACCAGACTATAGTGTGATAATTTCTGATGTCACTGGGGGTGTTAGACGTGTTTGGCCAAGGGGGAAAGATTTTCAAGCTTCCCAATTATCGGTGAATATGCAATCTTGCATAAGATTGCTATGAGAAATTGGCCGCCAACTTCCCATGGAACTGGAGTGAATAAGGGAATGGCTACCCTGCTGTACAAGATTGGAAATTTTGTTGAGTTTGATGTTGGGCAGTTTATATTTGATCAGATAGTTGAGCATGCAGATTGTAAGAACCAGAGGTTGGCTTATCCATTTCCTAGCTTGATTTATGCAATTTTGTCTTCACAACATCCATTGATTAGAGCAAGGGAAATTCTGGAAACTGACAAGGAGGTGATCAGGATCAGTTACAGGCTGTTGATAGGTGATCATATCAATGACATGGAGGATGTCACGCAGGATGTCTCTGACACTGATGAGCTTGGCAACACTGTGCTGCTATCACGCACCATTAAGGTGCTAGAGGATGAGCTGAGAGTGCTAATGGGTCAGCAAACTCTATCTCCTGTACTTGCAGAGACAGAAATGGATGCTGAAAAGCCCATTGTTGAAGAAGCTGATTATTCTGATCATGATGAGGACATGATTGAGGCAAACACTGCAGTTCCTACTACTGTATCTGATGCTGTCCCTGCTAGAGTCACACCTGATGTTCCTGACAGTTCTGTCCCTTCCAGCGCCCAATCTGGTGGGTTTGATGCTGGTAAAGATGATAGCATTCCAGAAGCTACTGCAGGTGTTCAATTGCTTGCAGATTCAGTTGGCCTTGTGCTTGATGATGAGGAAAATTCTGCCTAATTACCTTGATATTTATTTTGATGATGATTGATCTAAGACAATTTATTCTGTTTTTATTGCTTTTGTGGCCCTTTTGTCCTTTTATGGCAAAAAGGGGGAGTAATTTGGATTTTGGATATTTGGTTAGTAATTCCTAAACCTATGTATGCTGGGAAACTTGGTGTCTCTTGCTGTATCTCGCATAATGTCTTATGCAGATGTTTCTTTACCAAGTGCGTATTAAGGGGGAGTTTATATCAACACATCCGATTCAGCATACAGGGGGAGATTGGATTTTGCCAAAAAATGCCAAAGAGGGAGATTGTTAATGCAAACGTGAGTTGGCATTTATTTAATTGGCGTTGATCTTTTGGCAAATATAAGGAAAGCTTTTATTGAAGGCAAAATCAAATAAAATCAATCTAAGCAAGGAAGATTGATTTAATGATTAATGCCATATGGATAATTATGGGACTTATCTTGGTATTCTTGGAAGCTATCTAATTATGGAAGAGATAAGCATTGAAGGCACAAGAGTTTCCATCTTCTCATTTAAATTATTTTGGAAACAATCATGAAGATAAACGTGAAGGCATGGAACGTGTTTATGATCTTTCCATTTGAATTATTTGGAAACAATCTTGGGATAAACATGGAAGGATTTTTGAGTGCCTATATGAAGCTTTCCATCACACGGTTTTCATGTGTGAGTTGTGTGATTTTTATTCGGTCTTTCTCTAAGACTGTGAACACACTCCTTTGATGAATATCTTTGATTAAGAGTGTGTTGGCTGTTGCATCGAAAGGTTATATTCTTGAAGGTGCTATCCTTGTGTTTCTTGATTCAAGCATAGAACTCGGGAGGAGTTCAAACGTGGCCAAGGGGATCTTGCTTAACCACGGATTCCGGGAGGAATCAACATAAGTCGAGGGGAGCTCGCACAATCCGTTCACTGCAGAAGTTAGGAAGCAGCAGTAACTAAGATAAGATGGTGTCTTACCTAGTGTCATACTGAATGTCTTGTAACTTGTGAACATAGTGGATTGTTCTTTCTGGGCGTGACCCCGCAGACGTAGGCAATTGCCGAACTGCGTTACCAACCTCCTGTCCATTTATTTTCCGCATTTTTAATACTGTCCATTTGCATTTTATTATCGGTGTCACACCCAGTGTCACTCACCCACTGGGACACCGCGCTACTAACCTAGATCTTTCAGGGCATTGGACAGAATATGCTAGAGATAATTTTGGACAGAGGATCTGATCTCGAGCGACCGTACATCTCGTGCCCCTGCCCCCCCCCCTCCCTAAGATCGAGATGAGATTCTATATTTAACATTATTTTGTCTAATATTCAAAACGACATTGTTACACTAAAACCAGAGATTAAAATTATAAATAGGGTTCACTCATACTTAGATTTGAGCATAATAATTGTAGTTTTATTTCAGTGATATTTATACTTTTAATCCCTGATTCTAGTGAAACAACATCGTTTTGAATATTGGACAAAAAAAACAGAATAATCTTGGATAAAAGATATCCAATCTCCCCCTAGATCTGCTAGCGCATTCAACAAAATTCTATTAACTTTTCTAAGTAAAAAAACTTGCATTTACATCATGTGTCACTTAATGAATGAATAAAAGTGAAATTATAAGGTCGAAATAATTATTGCCTACATCAAATCATCAATAGCTATCATAGTGATAGTTCAATAACAATCATCACGCATGAATTTCAGTAATTTGAAACACGTTCTTTAATTAGTATTGATTACCGTTTACTAAATAGCTTGTTAATTGATTGATTACCATGAAATGCAGTGATGTTATTCGACACTGGGGAGATAGTCCATCCACTGTAATTCCTCTTCTTAAAGAGTTCATGGCATATGGTATCCGAGTGTGGATTTTCAGGTAAACCTAGCTAATTGTCCACTAATTAACTCATTTTTGTCAACTTCAATTCTCATGTGATATATAATCCAACAAAAGTTTATTTGTGCAATTTTTTCTTTACGTCTAGGAAATAAAAATAAATGTACATGGTAGCTAATCATCCATTTTATCCAAATAGAATAGGAAAATATGAAAAATCAAGTGGCTTTTACCATTATTGAATATTTTAGTTATTACGTGCAACTAGAATTCCAAAAATAAATAACTGAAAAAAATTTTGTGGATACATTTTTGGTACCGTTAGAAGAAAAACTTGTATAATCCCTTATCATATATTTGATTTTACCAAGACTTTGACTTATGTACTTAAAATTATACAAAACTTTTCTTTATTAATTTTCCCTTAGTTTTGAGAGTGGGAAAATGTTTGAATTTCAAGAATCTAGTTTTATTGTTTCCAGTAATAATTTATATATGTAATATATATATATATACACACACACTAATCACATACATCATAAATATTGTTGACCATAATAATCTCTCAACTTTGGGTAAGTATCGTTTTGATTTCTAATTTTGAAATGTTATATTTGAATTTTATAATACATATAGTTCTCAACCTATTTCTCATTGATTTGAAAAATAATGTTATTAGTAATATTACAAAAAAACAACGTTATTTTAAATTATAAATATTACACTTGACAAACGGTGCTACTTGTCACATGCATGATGACAAATAAGTTGCACGCTATTTCTATAATAAAATCCGAGTTAAAGAACCATATATAATATATATAACATCTTCAAAATTGAGAATCAAAACCATATTACATTCAAATTAAGAAATCATTAAATTCATTTACCCAAATTTGTTTAACAGTGGTGATGTAGATGGAAGAGTTCCGGTGACTGGAACACAATATTCCTTAGAAGCAATGAAAATTCCCACCGTAACACCTTGGCGTGCTTGGTTTCGCGATGGAGAGGTAAGAACTTGATCAATCAACCAATTCTTGCACTTCTTCATTTATTTATTTACTTTTGTATTTAAGGGTTTATCTATTAAAAAAATCTTAATGACACACTAACATGCAATCTTGATTATTTAAAATCTTCTTCCTTTCCTTTTTTTTTAAATTTTTGCAATCACAGGTTGGTGGATATGTTCAAGATTATAAAGATAATTTGACATTTGTGACAGTTAGAGGTGCTGGTCACCAAGTGCCAAGTTATAGACCTGATAGGGGCCTGTCATTAATTTCACATTTCCTTGGAGGGACTCCACTTCCAAACAAATAAATAGGCAAAATAGATGGTATAGAAAATTATAGCCCATAATTATGTTGCAACTAACTTTTTCCATTGATTCAACTTGTTATGCTCCATCAATTTTTTTTCTTTTTTTTTATTATTCTTCAACATGGATTCACAACACATTAAAGATAAATGATATGACCAATACATTGATGTAGATTGCATTTCACTTTTACTTAATTTAAACACTTAATCTAGTTAGACTACTAAGAGAAGTAAAATTTTTGTTTGATTTAACTTTGCTAAAAGTAGGGGTTAAAGCGTAATTCACTAACAATTATGCCTTTGCCTCGAGTTACCGTTTCGATGAATTTGGATTTTCTATTATACAGTTGGTATATTACTCTCTATTATACTTTTTAAATTACACCACATTATTAAGTTGTTTAGAGTAAATTACTTTAATTGTCCCTTAAGTTTGGGAGGCTCATTTGGCTTTTATCATCATTATTTAAAAAGTTCCATTTCATCCCTCATGTTATGATTTTAGTTTTCAATGGTCTTTTGTTCATTTTTCATGCAAGAAAAATTCAATTTCAATAACCATTTGATATGCATATGTCTAATTATATAAAATTTTATACTTTTCTACTTATCATATGGGTGTTATATAGTTATTCAAGTTGGATTTTAAACCGAAAAATTTGTTGAAGTATGATCTAAAACTCAATTTGTAACATGAGATGCGAAAATAAAATTTTTTAAAGGATGTGAACAAAAGTGAAATGACCCTTCAAGTTGAAGGACAATTGAATTAATTTACCCACTTGTTTAATATCAATAACAATCCACTCTAATTAATTTATTTTATTTGATGATGTGATATAATTTAAAAACAATAAAAGAGAGTAATAACTAATTATGTAATAACAGATTCAAAGAGGGTATAACTTCCAATAATTTATTATTAAGAGTATAAAAACAACTTGAATATTTTTTATAATTAATTAAAAACTTCATTATTCTTATCAAAATGAGAAATTCAGTATTAATAGTAATTCCACCTATGTCACTCCTCTCAATAATCAATTCAATTTCAAAAAATAATTCTTTCCCTCGTCTCAGTCGTCTGTCTCTATAATCAACTTAATCTCAAAATTTAATTCCTTATACATCAATAATCTCAATAATTAATTTAGTCTCAAATCTAATTTTTTATTACTCAACAATTTTTCAACAAATAAAAATAGTAGAAAAATCTATTTAATTTCAAACTCAATTATCATGTTTTGGTCCCTTAAAAAATCAATTTAATTTTAGACTCTAATTATTTATTTTTCAATAATCTTAATAATTAATTATTCTCAAATTTTAATTCCTTATTAGTCAATATTAATTTTTCAACAAATAAACATAACTGATAGTAGAAAAATCTATTTAATTTCAAACTCTAGTATCCTGTAATAGTTATTCGTCAATAATCTTAATAATTAATTTAATCTCAAATTTTAATTCTTTATTAGTCAACAAATTTTTTTTTTTTTGCAAATAAAGAAAAGGAAAAATTACGGTTAAGGGCATGCTTCACACCCTTATATTAAAAAGAGCATAAGTTTAAAGGATTAATTATTAAGGATATCAAAATAACTTAATTATTTTATATAATTAGTGATAAACTTCATTACCAAAATAAGACATTCAGTTTTAACCATAATTGCACCTCCTTCACCTCTTCTTAATAATCAATCTAATCTCAACTTCTAAGACTGTATTCATTGACAATCTCGATAATTAATTTAAGAGAAATGATAGGGGGAGTGAAATTCTGGAGTGAAAAATTGGAGTGACTGACGTGGCAGTGATAAAAATACAAACTTATCCCTTACCCATTAGGGTTCACTCATCATTTGGTTAGGGTATTAGTTTGTCTTTTATCACTGCCACGTCAGTCACTCCAATTTTTCACTCCAGAATTTTACTCCCCTATCATTGCTCTTAATTTAATCTCAAATTCAAATTTTTTATTACTCAGTAATTGTTCTACGTATAATCATGGTACCTATACTTCTAAGTAAATTTTTGATTAATCTCAAATTCAAATTTTTGATTACTCATCAGTAATTGTTCTACACATAATCATGGTATCTATACTTCTAAGTAAATTATTGATTTCTAATTACTTTTCTACTGCTATAACTTCAAAAGTTAAAAGAAAATTCTTTTATCCCCGTAGTATGAAAATCTAAAATTGTTTTATTGTAAATTCAAAAGCTAAATTTCTCAATAATTTTTGCCCGTGAATTTTTTGTTGGGCAAATTTGAAGGTATTGTTCTCGCCTTAATGTAGAATTGTTTCTTCTGTCAGTTAAATTTTAAGGATTTGTTCACGCCTTTATGTAGAATTGTTTCTTCTATAAGTTAAATTTTAAAGATTTGTTCACGCCTTAATGTAGAATTATTTCTTCTCCATAACATTGCATATACGTATCAATACTATCAACAAATCTTATGCCCACCATAATATCTATATTTTGTGATTTAAGAAGAATTTGCTGTGTTTTTTGAAGTAATGTACAAATTTTTTTAAAGGTGAATTACATCTACCCCTTAAGGTAAAACCATATTACAAATCAGTTCCTATAGTTTTGCCACATTACGGTCACCTTTCTTGACCTAACAATTATTTAACAAAAACTTCCCTTGACCTAACCACTATATAACGAAACCCCCTACTGTAAGCAAGTCAACAAAAAAATGATTGAAATTTCAAATTTGACCTTATTCTAAATTGATAAATGTTAATATATAAAACTATTCATTCCATTAGATTAAATATAAATTAATAAAATTAAAATTTTTTTACAAGAGCACTATTAGCAACATTACCTCACTAGATTGAATTTGAATTAATTTTTATTTTAAGTGAATAAGTAATTGTGTTATTTTTATTTTAATTTTCTATTACACTAAATACAAATTAATAAAATTAAAAAAATTTGGTCAAAAGCGTTATTAACACTATTAACCCCCAGATTAAATGAGAATTAATTTAAATTCTTTTTATTTTAAGTAAATAAATAATTATGTTTTTTTCACTTTAAATTTCCACCATATTAAATATAAACTAATATAATTAAAAAAATTGGTCAAAAACATTATTAATATTATTCACAAGATTAAATTAGAATGAACTTTGGTTTTTTTCATTTTTTAAAATTTTAAGTGAATAAAGTAATTGGATTCTTTTTTATTTTAGTTATCAAAATCGTAAGTTAGGGCTCTTTGGTAATTTCATTAGATCTATTAACAAAATTTAGGCCAAGGGAGGTGAACGTAATATGGCTAAACTATAGAAATCGATTCATAATATAGCTTTACTTCAGGGGAGGTAAATGTAATTTACCCTTTTTTAATGGTATTATCAACTTCTTCTATGGGTATTTGTTTGGTAGAGTTGCCTAAATTTTATTTTCAGGCATGCAGTGTTATGAAAGAGCAAACAATTTTGTATTAGAACAATAACAAATCCTTTACTGAATTTGGAAATTTTAAATTCTCAATAATTTTTGCTCATGAATTTTTTGGTGTTGGTATGGTAATAGCATTTTTTTTAGGTTTGGAATTTACATTGGTGATAAAAAAAAATTTAGATTTTGAAATTACAACTATAAAAGAAAAATTTTAGGTTTTAGAGTTATCGTGGTGAAAAATAATAGGTGAGAATTATACGTTTGAAGGACTTTAGATCTTCTGTATCATTTGGTATATTACTCTGTGTAACACTCCCTATAAATTCAAATTCAAATTCAAATTCAATTCAAATTCGATTCGATTTTCGAATTTGAGTTAAAAAATGCTCAAATCGAACCATTCGAAAAACCCGAAACCTGAATCAATGAACACCCCTATGTGTGGATTAGGATGAGAAACCTTTTCTATTGCTTGAGTGAAAATGAGAGATTGTGATTTATGAGAACAGAAGAAAAAATGAGAGACTTTTTTGTTTATTGAGTAATCACGTTCATTCCTTCCAAAATAGAGCAATATATCCTACCAAACACTATTTTCTTATTTTATGCCCTTTTCTCTTCTCCAAACCCGCTAATTAAGCACACTCAATCTTTATTCTAATTCATCTATGTACTTATACCTCCCAACCAAACACCAAACGTTGGATTTATTCTAATTCTTAATTTCCATACACTCGAACCAAACCAAGCACTTGTAAATATAAGTTCAAGTTGAGAAGATAGTTTGACCTAATTGCCAATTAAAATTTCAAAGTTATAAATAAAGTTTTAGAACTTTTACTTGATGAGTGACTATATCTCGAATTTACCACATTATCTCAATTTTGTAGGAGCTAATTACTTAATTTTTTATTTGTTGTTATTTTTTGTTTGAGTTTAAACTTTAAATTTAGGGAAAATTCTAAAAAACATCCTTCAAATTTGTTGAAATTTTTTTCATCAATTATATCTAAAATAATGCAATTTTGTCACTCATACTAAAAATTCGCACTAGATTAGTTCTCTTATATAATTTTATCTACTTTTTAAAGAAAAAAATATAAACTTGTCATTGTTGGACGGTGTACACATGTATACTTTCTATTAATATATTAAACGATATTGTATGGAATGATAAATTTGGTTTAATTTTTTAAGGTGAGTGAAAAAATTACATCATTTTTAAATTTGAGTGATGAAAGAAGTTTTTCCAACAAACAAACATGAAGGGGTTGTAAAACTAGTACTTCTATATAATACTATAAAACAATGGTACAAAGAAATTACAATAAAGAGAAATACACAAAAGAAAATAGGTGGAATTATGCCTCTATTCACTACCTTTTATTGATAGCAATTTACATTACAAAAATGGTTACTACAATAGAGGTTATACAGAGATTACAAGTTTTCAGGGTTCTTACAGGGATACAAAAGGTTTCAGAAGGGTTCTAAAAGGTTACAAAAAAGATGAAACCAAGTAGCTGAACCAGGTAGGTGAATTATATATTAATTTAATATTTCGAGATGATAACTGATAGTTATCCATTAGTCTAGAATTTTGAGATTCATTGAATCTAGACATTAACAAAAGAGGATGAATTCAGAGGGAATAAACATGAACTAATTGAATGGATAATGAACATCCACATTTAATATTTTCATAACACTCCCCCTTGGATGACCATTTACAAAGAATGTGCCTCTTAAAACCTTACTAGAAAAAACTCCAGTTGGAAAAAAAAATCTAGTGAAGGAAAAAGAGCACATCATTCTCGTATATTTATTTCTCCCCCTGATTCACAGATCATTTGAGATCTTTTAACCAACGAATTCCAACATTCCTTATTATTTTCTCAAAAGTTGCAGTCGGTAATGCCTTGGTAAACAAATCCACCAAATTATCATTTGATCGAATTTGTTGCACATCAATTTTACTATTCTTTTACAAATCATGAGTAAAAAAGAATTTTAGTGAAATATATTTTGTTTTATCTCCTTTAATATATCCTCCCTTTAATTGCGCTATACAAGCAACATTATCTTCATATAATATAGTTGGGGGTTTTTTAAAAGATAACCCATAATTCTTCCGGATATAATAAGTAATTGATCTTAACCAAACACATTCTCGAATGGCCTCGTGAATTGCGCTATAATTTCAGCATGATTCAAAGACGTGGCAGCTATTGATTGTTTTGTGGATCGCACAAAATAGCTGTATTACCACACGTAAATAAATATCTAGTTTGAAACCTTGATTTATGCGGGTCAGATAAATATTCAGCGTCAGTATAACCAAGCAATTAAGGTCGAAAATCGTATGGATAAAATAATCCAACATCAATTGTTTATTGGAAATAACAAAGAATATATTTAATACCATTCCAATGTCGTTTTATAGGAGAGGAACTAAATCTTGCTAATATATTTACTGCAAATGATATATCTGGCATTATACAATTAGCAAGATACATTAGTTCACCAATTGCACTAAGATATAGTACTTTAGGACTAAGAATTTCTTCATCGTCCTTTTTTGGTCTAAAAGGATTCTTAATAGGATCAAGTGACCGAACGACTATTGGGGTACTCAATAGATGTGTTTTATCCATATAAAACCGCTTTAATACCTTCTTGGTATACAGAGTTTGATGAACAAAAATCCCATTTTGCAAATGTTCAATTTGCAAGCCAAGGCATAATTTTGTCTTTGCAAAATCTTTGATCTCAAATTATTTCTTCAAATATTCAACTGCTATTTGGATCTTTTCAAGAGTATAATTAAGTTGAGATCATTAACATATATGGCAATGATAACAACTATGACCCATTAAAGTACATGTACATATTAGGTCTTTTGTATAATCTTCTTTAATTAAACATTCAATAAGATGGTTATACCATATATGGTCAGATTGTTTCAATCCATACAAAGACCTTTGTAATTTAATATAGTAATTTTCTCTAGGATTTGACTTATATGCTTCAGGCATACTAATGTTTTTTGGGATTTTCATATAGATATTATTTTCTAATGTCCCATACAAATAAGCAGTGACTACGTCCATCAGGCACATATCAAGTTTTTTATGCACTGCTAAACTGACAAGATATCTAAATGTAATTCTATCCATTATAGGTGAATATGTTTAATCATAATCAAATCCAGATCTTTGTGAAAATCCTTGGGCTACAAGTCGTGCTTTATATCTCACAATTTTATTATTTTCATTTTTTTCGCACGAATACCCATTTAAATCCCACTGATTTTATACCTTCTGATGTTTGGACTATATGTCCAAATACTTTTCGTTTGTCAGTGAATCCAATTCTGATTGGATACATTTTTCCATTTTATCCAATCATTTATTTTTCAACATTCATCAACCGATCTAGGTTCATGATCCTCGTTTTCTTCTATAATATCAAATGTTACATTATATTCAAAAGCATTATCAATAATTGTTTCTTTTCGGTTCCAACTTTTTCTTGTAATGACAAAATTTATTGAAGTTTCTATAATATCATTCTCTTCAGGAGCAACATCTTCAGGAAGAATCTCTTTAAGAGGTTGAATTTTGTCACTAATAGTATTTTGGAATTCTTGACTCTCGTTTAATAATCTTTTCTTTCGAGGATTTTTATTTTTGGAACCGAGATGTACCATACTTCAAGTGAGCTTGAGACTCATTAGCACTTGTGATTTTTCCTTCAGGGATATCAATTTTAACCGAAGTATTTTCAAAAATAATACGTGATTTAGTAACTCTTCTGGAGTTAGTAAATACATCCGGTAATTGATTTGCAACTCTTTGCAAATATATAATCTTTTGAACTTCCAGTTCACATTCTTTTGTATAAGGATCAAGAAAATCAAGTGATATTTTCCATTTAATTTCCTTTTTCAGTTGAGCTTTATCTCCCCCTAATGTCGAAAAGTGCGATTCGTCAAAATGACAATCAACAAACTCGCAGTAAATAAATCATCTGTTAATGGTTCAACATATTTAATTATAGAAGGTGATTCATAACCGACATATATCTCCAATCTTTGTTGGGAGACTAAGTTAGTATGTTGTGGTGGTGCAATTGGAACATAAACAGTACAATCAAAAATTCTCAAATGAGAAATATTGGGCTCATAGCCAAAAGCTAATTGTATGGGGGAGTAATTATGATAAATTGTTGGCCTGATTCTCACAAGTGTTACTGCATATAATATAGTATGTCCCCCAGTAGATAAAGGAAGTTTAGACCTTATAAGTAATGGTCTAGCAATTAATTGCAACTATTTAATAAATGATTCAGCTATATTATTTTGTGTTTGAACATAAGCTACAAGATGTTCAACACTTATTCCAATCGATATGCAATAATAATCAAAAGCATGCGATGAATATTCACTAGCATTATCTAAACGAATTTTCTTAATTTGGTGATCTGAAAATTGTGCTCGTAGTTTAATTATTTGAGCAAGTAATTTTCGCAAATGATGGAGGACAAGGCTGAAGTTCATTGGACCATATCAAATCAGGCCTGGAAACTAGACCACATACAAAAAAAGTGCAGTATTCTCCTCAGTCTAACAGAAGAGAACAAAGCAGCAACATGGGTGGCATTGAAAGGAAAGAAGCAAGCTAAAATCCAACAGGAATTTCAGGATATCATCCGAGATGACAAAGCAGGTTTTCCTTCCATCAAACGAACCAAGTCGAGCTGGAATTCTAAGATACATTTGTTTCAGCCCCCATGATCAAAACGACTCCCATGCTACGTGTACCACATGTTGTTGGAGTAAGTTGGCACAATCTGCATGGCAGAGGCTCGGGTACAGTTGCTGCACTAAGTGAAGATGCACATCAATACAAGGACCCATTGGCTGAATCTAGTGCTCCCTATAGATGGGTAGAATCAAGAAACATTTTGGAGACCTGTTTAGCTCACTCATCTACATATATTAACTGCTATGGTGAAAAGGCTGCTTTTTCTCATTCCTTTTGTCAAAGGAGTAGTACTCTTCTTTTGTGCTCTCCGCTTGATCACCCCGGCCATTGATTGTGTTAATGGTGTCGTGATCAAGTTGATATATTTTTGTAAGGGTAATTTTAGGGTATATCCATCACCCAAAACATATATAAATATAAGAGAGGGTGGCGCCCCTAAAAGCATTGCCAAATAAAAAAAAAAGTAATTTCGCAAATGCCAAGTTGCGAGTAGACAATAAACTTACATGTGACCATCTTGTTAATGTATTGATCAACACCATAAAATATCTAAATGATCCATGTGGTGGATCTACAGGCCCACATATATCACTATGAATTTGTTCTAGAAATGCAGGGATTCAGTCCCCACTTTTATTGGTGACGGTTTAATTATTAACTTTCATTGGGAGCAAACAACACAAGAGAATTCATTAGAGTTTAAAACTCTTTGATTGTTCAATAAACGGCCATGTGAATTTTTAATTATCCATCTCATCATTATAGAATCAGGATGTCCCAGATGGTCATGCGACATTATAAAATCATTGGAATTTGTAGACTTCTGGTCTACAAGGTGATGACTTTCAATTGCACTTATTTTTTTACAATATAAATTAGATGAATAAGATGGTGATATTTTTAATACACATTTTCTTCCAAAAATGGTATTTGTAATTAATAAAAATTCACAATTTGTTTCATTCATAGTTTCAATATGATATATATATATCAGTTAATATCTTTAAAACTCAGTAAATTCCTTCAAGACTTTGTAGATAGTAATGCATTGTTTATAACAACTTTAGTTCCTTCAAGGAGAAATATAGTAGCTTTTCCAAAGCCTTCAATCATTTTGGCACTACCACTTATAGTATTAACATTAGTTTTTCCCATCTCCAAGTAGAAAAAATACTTTTCATCTTTAAGAATAGTGTGCGTAGCGGCACTGTCAATAAGACAAATATCATCACCATTATATAATTCCATGTGTTTGGAATTTATTTCTTCTTCAGGAAAATAAACATCAATTTCTTTTTCAAGAAAAAATGTATCAATTTTTCTTTATCAGGAAGAAAGATATCAATTTTATTCGACAGGAAGAAATGGATCAACTTCTTCGTTAGGAAGAAAAGTATCAACTTTCTTCATTAGGAAGAAAGATATCAACTTTCTTCCTCAGGAAGAAAATGACAAATAAATAAAAGTAAATATTAATAATTAAATAAAATGAAATACATAAATTTCATAATTGAAAAGGAAATTACACAAAAAATCATAACTAGAAAGGAAATCACACAAAAGAAACAAAAATTACAAAATTATAAGTAACAAATATTCACTATCTGATCACATTACACCTTCAGGGTGTTTAAATGAATCAGATCAAATTGCACTTTTAGGATATTTAGGGAAATATGCTACTGTTAGCTTAAAAGGCAACCTAAGAGGGGGGGGGGGGGTGAATTAGGTTTCTAAAAATTTTGTAGACTAATCAAAGCAATTTTAGCAACAATGAGTGAGTTGTGTGAATTGCAACAAGTGTAATGTTCAACAATATAGAATCAAAGGCACAATGAATCAATACTTCAAATCTATTGCAGTTATATCAAAGCATTAACAAGATGAAATCAGAGTAAAAACTGAAAGCAATAAAGAGCAATTGACACAATCAATTTAGAGTGGTTCAAGTCTCCCCCTTGGAGCACTCTATATCTACTACCCAAGTTTTCCAACTTAGGATTTCAACTCTTCACTATGAACTGATCTCCTTTCAGTGGTGAGATCAAAAGAACCACTTTTACAACCTACCAAGGTTCAACCTTCTCACTAGCTATCCCAAGCTACGAGTTCTAGGTTTTTACTCTCCCTTGAGAAACCTTTTCAATCACTCACAATGTTTGTATAAAGAAGAAACAATAACCCTCAATTACGGTGAATAAGATGAATTGAAGCTCACAGTATGATTCCTACAACAAAAATTACAACTCAAACTATATAGCTCAAGAATGATATGAAATACTCAATAAAGGCTCAAAAACTTTTAATCTTTTGTGTCTTGAGAAATCAAAGTGAAATGCAAGAGTTGTAGAGAGTGTTTTTCAGATTAAGAGGTTAGGGAATCAAGTGTTGTGTATCCTTAAACGTTCATGTGTTGGCTTGTATTTAAACCTCTCAAAAGATGACAAAAAAACGTATATGTTTGACTTTTAAAAAACTAGCCGTTATTTGAAAATCTGAGTTTCGGACGCTAGTTTCAGACTCTGGGAGGCGTTCGAACCTAAGTTTCGGACGGCCAAAACTTCATTGAGGCCTCCGATCCTAAACTATTGAGAGCTTGATTTTTCACCAGAGTTTCGGACGGTCAGATGACCAATGAGAGGCATCCGAACCAAAGTTTCGGACGTCCGAAACTCTGCCCTCAGCGTCCGATCCTATTTTTCTCAAACTTGTTTTCAATTTTCGTTTTCCAAATCATTTGTGCAACTTTGTGTGACTTTGTGCAAGTATGTTTTTCACATTTTGAAATGTATTTGAAGACTACTAATATTTGGAAATCATTTTTACTTGAGCCTTAAAGAAGTAAAATAATTTCTTGAGCTATTTACATAATTAGAGTTTAGGGGTTGGGAAATGACCTAATTTACCAACTTTGTATCTTTTGTATTTCCAATTCTTTCTTCATGCACTCAAGCTCCATGCTTGGCTTATTTTGAATATCTATCACATTGAGACACTTATTCGAACCATTAGCATAAACATAATTGTTTGTTAAACATCAAAATAAGTAAGATTAAGACCCTAGGTCTTTACAGCTACATCAAGATTTGTCATATCAGCATCATTATCATGATCACATTTTTTATCAATAAAATTTGTCTTGACATCCTGATCTTTCTTTTTCAATGATACTTGATAAAGTTTAACCAGATGGTCTACCGTACGACAGGTACGAGGCCAATGACCTTTCATGCCACATCGATAACATTTATCTTCGTCATTTTTATTGTCTTCAATTTTCTGTCCAACTCACTTCTGGTGGTTATTTTATTTCTTACCACGATAAATGATCATTATAATGATAAGGCATATATTTGTCACGACTGCGTCCATGACCACGACCACGATTGCTTCCACATCCACAACCTCTACCGTGAGTATTTCCAAAGCCACGACCATAATTTTGAGATTGAGTCACATTTGTTTTAGGAATGGACTAGCACCAGTTGGTCGAGATTCATGATTTTTCAATAATAATTCATTATTTTGTTCAGTCAAAAGAAGACATGCAATAAGTTCAGAATACCTCTTGAATCCTCTTTCTCGATATTGCTGCTGCAGGAGCAAATTTGAGGCATGAAAGGTGGAGAATGTCTTTTTCAACATATCATTATTAGTAATATTTTCTCCACACAATTTCCATTGAGAAGTAATCATGGACATAGCTGAATTATATTCATTGATAGATTTGAAATCTTGAAGCCGCAGATGAAGCCAATCATATCGGGCTTTTGGAAGAACAACCAACTTCAGGTGGTTGAACATTTCTTTTAAATCTCGCCAAAGGTCAAGTGGATTTTTTACAGTAAGATATTCTGTTTTCAACCCCTCATCCAAATGATGATGAAGGAATATCATGGCTTGGACACAGGCTTGTCTTGATGCATTATTATTTTCAACAATAGTATTTTCAAGACTCATTGATTCAAGATAAATTTCAACATCCAGTATCCATGATAAATAGTTTTTTTTTCCAGAAATATCAAGGCAGAAATATTACCTTAAGAGTTTAACTAAGACACGTAACAAAAATTTCTTCAAAATTTGGATTTTGAACTTGATTTGCTCCAGTGGTAGAGTTTCATGCTGATAACGTATTGTTAAACTAGTACTTCTATACAATACTATGGAACAACGATACAAAAACATTACAAGAGTGGTTATTACAATAGAAGTTATCCAAAGATTACAAGTTTTTAGGATTTCTACATAGATACAAAAGATTTGAGAAGGGTTATAAAAGGTTACAAAAAATGAATATTGATGAAACCATGTAGCTAAATGTGAATTATATATTAATTTAGTATTTCAAGATGATAATTGATAGTTATCCACTAGTTTAGAAGTTTGAAATTCATTGAATGGAATGGTTTGAAAGGGGATATACATGATAATAAACGTTCGCGTTTAATATTTTCAAAAGGATATTTTTTGTAATTTTCCCTTACATTTTGAAAAAAAATATTATTTAGTAAAACCCAAAACTTTCTAAATTTGCACATCACCGGAAAAGAGTTGCAAACTGCTTCTGGTTAGAGATGGCCAAACCCATGGTTTCGGTTCCGGAACCGTGGGCCCCCCTCAACCGGAACCGTAACCGAACCGCCTATGGGCGGTTCAGTTACAATTTCAATTTTTCAGGCTTGGAACCAGAACCGCCGGTTCCGGTTCCGGTTTCAAACCGTGAATTAAAAAAAATTATATATTGCCACGTCAGCATTTGCTGACAGAGGCATACACTGGCATGTGCATAGCACGCGCCTATAAAAAAAAAACAGGCGCGTGTTTGTAACAAAAAAAAAGAAGCAACGGTCAAATGACCGTTGCTCTCTTGACTCTTGCTGACCGTTGCCATGGTGGCAACGGTCCAAAATAAATTGGTGAGGAACGGTCAAATTATTGACCGTTCCTCTCAATTCATTTTTTTTAATTTTGTTTTAATCTTTCCTAATCTATAAATACCCCTTATTTTTTCATTTTTCCCACAGAATTTCTACTCTTCTTTCTCAATATTCTATTTTTCTTCATCTCAATTTTCTCAAGCATCAAAATTCTATAAAATTCAATTCTATTTGTTGTTTCTATTATAATTATTAGTTTAATTATTTATTATTGTTTTTAATATATTATTATTTCAATTTCTCATTCTAATTCTCTTCATCTCAATTTTCTCAAGCATCAAAATTCTATAAAATTCAATTCTATTTATTATTTCTATTATAATTATTAGTGAAATTATTTATTATTTTTTTAATATATTATTATTTCAATTTCTCATTTTTTTTAATCCTTTTGATTTTTTTTTATAAAATGGATAGTTTTGGTTCTTCATCCCAACCAATTAATATTGGTGAAGCATCACAATCAAGTCGTCGTCCACCAACGAATCCAAAATCCGAAATGTTTGTGAAATATTTCACAAAAATTTTTGATGCCGATGGAGTTCTTATTAGAGCACAATGCAATTTTTGCGAGAAATCATACGCCTTCAAAATTGGGAGTGGATATGGTACACTAAACAAGCATTTGGAGAAAACGCATCCTCAAGAAATCGGCCTACAAAAGTCACAAACGCAATTAACCAGTTTTGCTCAACAAGGTTCTTCTTCTTCTAGTAATTTAAATTTATTTAAATTTAGTGATTCAAAATGGAGAGATGGTGTAGCTAGATTTGTTTGTGCACAACATTTACCTTTTTCATTTGGTGAACAACCAAATTTTGTGAGATTAGTACAAGAAAATGCAAATCCACAAATTAAACGTGTTCCGAGAACAACTTTAAAATGTGATATTAAAAAAATTTATAACAAAGAAAAAAATAGCTTATCGGAATATTTTTTAAAATTAGATTCTCGTGTTTCAATATGTTCCGATATTTGGAGTGATCATTGGCAAATGAATAGTTATATGGGTATAACTTGTCATTGGATAGATTCAAATTGGTTTTTACAAAAAAGAGTAATTGCATTTAGAGTTTTTAATGATTCTCATACGGCCATAAATATATCTAGATTAATTAGTATTATTTTAGAAGAATATAATTTGAATGATAAAATTTTTTCAATTGGTTTTTATAATGCATCGGCTAATAATGCATCTATTGTAGAATTAAAAAATATTTGTGAACTAATTTTAGGTGGGAAGTTTTTTCATATTAGATGTGTATGCCATATTTTAAATTTATCCGTTCAAAATGGTTTAAGTGCATTAGAAATTCTTATTAAACCAATTAAAGATGCAATTAAATATTTGACTGGACATCCAAGTTTAATGAAAACATGGGGAAAATATTGTATACAACATGGACAAAAACCTAAAAGATTTAAAAAGAATGTTCCAAATCGTTGGAATTCAACTTATGATTTACTTTGTGATTCTTCTAAATATAGTTCATTATTATGTAATTTTTTCATTGATAACTCTTGTCTTGGAATTGTATTATATTCTAATCATTGGACTTCTTGTTTAAAATTGTTAGAAGTTTTAAAAGTTTTTAAGGATGCTACTTATTTGTTTTCACGTGTGTATTATCCAACTTCTCATTTATTTTTAGTTGAAGCATGTAATATAGTTTGGGTGTTAAAAATGCACATAAATGATGAAACTTTGACGCAAAGTATTATTCACATGTTAGAAAAATGGCTTAATTATTAAAAGAAATTTCAATTTTATATTTAGTTGCTATTGTTCTTGATCCTTCTTTTAAATTTCAAGGTTTAGACAAATATTTGAAGTTTTATTATAATACGTTACAAGAATGTTTTCCATTAGATCCAAACATTATGCAATTACACTTAAATGTAAGTAGATACATAAATGAGACTAAAGATATGTTAAATGCATTATATGAAGAATATTCTTCTAATTTTCAACGTCAAGTTCCTACTAGTAGTACCATTAAAACTCACACTACTCACCATAGTTTTTCAACTTCAAATACTGGATCTTCGTCTTCTTTAATCCTTCCTGGTTTAGAAATGTTTCAATCGTTAAAAAAACACAAGGGTACTACTAGTACGGAACTTGAGATATATTTAACCATTTCTTTTGATTTTAGTGATAACAAGTATGAATGTGATAGTGTTGAGAACTTCCAAATATTGGAATGGTGGAAGTCCAAGACAACGATATGCCCAATTATCACTTCGATAGCCAAAGAGATTTTGGCGGTCCCGACATCAACCGTAGCCGTGGAACAAGCTTTTAGTCAAGGTGGCAACATTTTGGATGAGACCCGATCGCGTTTGAGCCCCATGTCCTTGGAGATACAAGCTTTATTAGATGATTGGACTAAAGCCGCATATAGAGAACAAGAACAAAACATAGAAGAAAATTTTGATTTAGATTTAGACGGTACCACCGATGGTAGCTCCTTGTACAACTAGAACTAATTCACCGGTCACCGATGCCGATAGAGCCAATAATGACAACGACGACGACGACGAAGACTATTAGTTTATTGAAAAATATCATATTGTACATTTTTACATTATTGAAAATTTGAAATAATTTATTATGTTTTATCAAATATTATAATTTCCATATCTATATATTCGTTTATATAAATTCATGTTATAGTTTTATTTATGTACACTATAGTTGTATTATTGTATATCATAATATATTTTGCAATTGTATTATTGTACTATTCAAATTTAAAGTTTAAGCCATCAATTATGAATAAAATTAAGTAGCTTCATTTATTAATTTCTAACTTGTAAATTTATGAATTAAAATCTTAAGTTGTAAATTTTTCTATCCAATGAATAAAATTTAGTAGTTTCTTCATTTATTAATTTCTAACTTATAAATTTATGAATTAAAATCTTAAGTTGTAAATTTTTCTATCCAATGAATAAAATTTAGTAGTTTATTCATTTATTAATTTCTAACTTGTAAATTTATGAATTAAAATCTTAACTTGTAAATTTTTCTATCAAATGAATAAAATTTAGTTGTTTCTTCATTTATTAATTTCTAACTTGTAAATTTATGATTAAAAATCTCAACTTGTAAATTTTTCTATCAAATGAATAAAATTTAGTAGTATATTCATTTATTAATTTCTAACTTGTAAATTTATGATTTATAAATCTTAACTTGTAAATTTTTCTATCCAATGAATAAAATTTACTAGTTTCTTCATTTATTAATTTTTAACTTGTAAATTTATGATTTAAAATTTTTAACTTGAAATTTTTTTATAAAATACTCTTATTCTTTCTATATCTTTCTTTCTCACTTATCTAATATTCATAATTCTATTATTCTAAAAAATTCATATATTAGTTTAATTTTAACTACTATTCTAATTATGTTATTATATTAGAGTATATTAGTATTATACTAGTTGAATTCTAATTAATAATTCAAATATTCTTATTATTTTTATATCCTTGAATATCATTTATATAATTTTTCCTAGTTCTATTATCTAAAAACTATATATTAATTAAGTTCAATTGTAACTATTATTATTCTAATTTACTAATTATGTTATTATTCTAATTTACTAATTATGTTATGAGCAATGATAGGGGGACTGAAATTCTAGAGTGAAATTGTGGAGTGACTGACGTGGCATGTGTAAAAAAGACAAACTAATACCCTAACCAACTGATGAGTGAACCCTACTGAATAAGGTATTAATTTATCTTTTTATATATTGTCAGTCACTCCACAATTTCACTCTAGAATTTCACTCCCCTTATCATTTATCTTATGTTATTATGTTGTATTATTTGAGTTTTAATTAATAATTTCTCTTATGTTATTATGTTGTATTATTTGAATTTTAATTAATAGTTTAATCATTATTTGAATATAAATCAAAATTTAAAAGTGTGACAACAGTCGAAATTAAAAACTAAAAATAAAAAACCGGAACCCATCATAGCGACTTCTGGTTTTCTGTTAACGTAAGAAGTCATCAGTGAGTTGTAATAATATGGAGTCATCGAGCTCCGGCTCCGGCTCCGGCCACCGGCAACCGCCGACGACGTCGAAGAAGAAGCAGAATACAACAATTCATGCCCTTCATCACGACACTCTCTGCAAGATATTTGCCCTTCTCGACCTCGTTCAGCTCATCCGCTGCTCTGCCGTCTGCAAATCATGGTACTATTCTTGCTCTTCCCGAAACCTTTAATAATTCGTTAAAGACACGAAATTTTTTATTATTTTGTATTTTGAGTTTTTTCTTACATTCTTTTGGAAAACCCTTCATGCATTTGAACCCATTTTGATGTAAAGTTAACCCATTTGATTTTAATTTAGCTGTAGAAAAAGTAGGGAACAAAGTGGGAGAATTCTATGCTTAAGGACCATGTAAAATTTTGTACTGTGGCAGTTTTGGGTCCAATATTGTGTACTCTGAACTGGCTTGTTGGAAATTCTTTTCAGTTTTCAGCTCGGGAAAGTCTTAGTGCTTTCACTTTGCTGTAAAGCTCTTGCTTCTTTTTGTTGTTTTATCTTTTTTTGGATCAAAACTTGGAATGATTTGGGAAATTTTTTGTTTTGGAAATGCAATTTTAGTTTGGTTGTAGTGAAGAGAATATGCACATTATTATGATGGCGTGAAAGTTATGTTACTGGATTAGTGGAGGGGTTAAGCTCTGGATAATTGTTGACTTCTACGAGTTTCAACTGTACAGAAGTATGAATGGTTCTTCATTTGATCATATACTTGTAGAAAGTTCAGTCTGTCGTTGCTGTTATCAAGGGATGTAACTGTTCTTGAGCAGACCTTTCTAAGATGATGTTTTGGTCTACAACTTGGAACTAATATCTTTAATTCTCTAGGTTTTCATGTTTTGGGGCAGTAGTCTCAATTTGCACAATATTCGGTTATCTTGTTAACCTTAATTTATTATCATGAGGTCTGTTGTATGCTTCTTACGTTTATGTCAGCCTGGTGGGTTATTTATATAGATGGCCTAGAAGTTTGTGAATCAACTTTGTTTAGAACATAATATGTATGATATTATTATTATTTTGCAACCTGGTTAACCAAATTCAGTACAATTGGTTCTAGAGAATATGGTAATATGTGGAACTGAGTGCAGAAGCTAGCTGAAAACTTTTCAAGCATACCTGGATATAAATATGGTCTTCAATGATAGTTCCTGCTGAAGGCCCATCTCAAGATTCTTTGAGAGTTAAATGCTGGTCTAACTGATATGCTATAATGACGCCAAGCCGCTTGTGCAATACTCTAGAATTGTAGGTGGTTGCAGTTGCGCATATTGCATCTTATTAGTTATAGTCCCCGATGTTCTGTATTCTGTTGGTCTTTCCAAGCTCATTCACAAATGGATCCCCAAATGGGGAAAATTACGAACTAGCTACCCAAATGGGAAGGATTACAAGACTATATGCAATATGTGAACTTTTTAAATTATGTTTGTTCATGAAATCACTTGCAAGATCCTAAAATTTCATTTTGTCAATTCACTGAAGGAGTATAGTCATTGACAAACTCAAGTTGCTGCAAGTGCAATATCGCAAGCAACACCAGGCAGATGCCCTCAGCCTTCCTCAAACATCTATTTCATCAGGAAGATCATTAAATATGCATATGGAGCAGGTGGCCATGGAGCAGCACAGATATTCATTACTGGAAGGCCCTGCTAATGTTTTTCAGTGGAAGGGTCATTCAGTTGGGTAATTTTTATTTTTTTGTTATATAGCCGACCCCACATGGTGGGATAAAGGCTTAGTTTGTTGTTGTTATATAGCCAACCCCACATAGTGGGATAAAATTTAGTTGTTCTTTATATATCTTCTTAAGTTTATTGGAGTCCATTGCATATAAGAAATGATTGTTTATCAAGCTTGATTTCTTTATGTTCAAGTTTTCTTCCTTGTACTGTACTTTGAAGATGAGTTACAGGCAATGATTTGCGTACTTATGTTACCCTCTTACCATTTCTACCATTTTCTAGAAGCACAATTGTTCTTCAACTTTGTGATGGCATTTGTACTTTTATTCTGCCATTACTTTCTTGTAGGTTTAATAACCTCCTTTTTTTTTCACGTTAGGGTAAATCGGTGCCGAATGAAGATGGGATTGATTCTGACTGGTGTAGGTGATAAGGTGTTGTGCATCCCCATTATTTACTTTTGCCAACATTATGTGTTCTTGAATTTTGATTTAAAACTTTATTCAAGGAGTAATTATGTTAACACCGTTATCACTAGGGTGACTTTTTACTGCATGGTGGTTATGGTAAATCAAAGTACAGGTGAAGAAGTGTAAACTATAACTTGTTCTCAGATGCCTGCTGTTGAATAAATTCAGAGGCATTAAACTGCTGTTGAAACAGTGATGTTGCTGTTGCGATCTCTACATTTATTCTTAGGAATAGCCAAATTCGTCATGTCCTTTGGTTGCATCTGTAGTTCCTTATATATACTTTTATATGAATATGAAATACTTATGTCTTCTGTGTATCTATCATAATTCAACTATATGGGTTAATTTGCATCTATTTTTTACTAACATTATGGTTTTGCTTGTGATACTAGGTGATGCGTCTCTGGTCTGTGGAAAGTTACAATTGCTTGGATGAATATAGGCTCCCTGATAAAGCCCCGTTGATTGATTTTGACTTTGATGAGAACAAGGTAACTTGAAGATACAATGTATTACTACTTTTCACCTATAAAAGCTGACTTTTTTTTAGCTTTTTACTGCAAATCCTTTAAAAGTGTGCACACAATAAAGAACATATCTCAGGCCCAGAAAGCTGTGGGAAGAAAGGCCATGTCCAGTGAGCGGGTGTGAGCCAAGGACTAGTGGCTTTCCAATAAGTAATCTGAGAATAAATGTCATAAATATTGAAGGAGCCAAGTCTATATATTGGTACTTAGGAAAAATGCTACTAATTATCTTAACATATACAAGGTCACAACAAGTATTATCTTAGTTATTTCAAGTTTTTTTTTTTTTTTGGTTTTAATTAAATGTAGCCTTTGATACAACATAGGAGGCGCCTTATTGTTGATACAAACTTGTCTTCTGGATGTGCTAATATGTTAGACCTTATGAAAAGTTGAGAATCTTTTTTTCTTTTCTTTTCTTTTCTCTTTTCTCTCTGTTTTTCCTTTGTGCATTTCCTTATGTTATAGACATGAACAAAATATGAACATGTTAGCACATCCAGAAGACAAGTTTGTATCAACCATAAGACCTACGATATTTTACGTTTCAGAGTGTTGGGTGACTAAATATGAACATGAACAAAAAATGAGGGTAGCATAAATGAGAATGTTGAGATGGATGTGTGGATATACTAGATTAGATGGAAAAAGGAATGAATGAATTATAAATAAAGTAGGGGTAACTCCAGCAGATGAGAAGATGAGAGAAACACGTATAAGATTGTTTGGACATATACATAAGAGACCTTTAAATGGCCCAGTGGGCGAGCAGAAAATAGAGAATTATTCAATCAAATTAAAAGGGGAAGAGGAAGACCAAAAAAAAGAATTGTAAAGAAACCATAAGAGAAGATATGTTATATTTAAATAAAAATAAGGAATGAGCTTAGACCGAGCATGATGGTGAAGTGTGATCCATATAGTTGATTCCACTTAGTGGGATAAAGGCTTTGTTGTTGTTGTTGTTGCGTATTTCCTTATTTTCTTCTGTTGTGGGGGTTCTTAAGGTTGGTGTAAAACAAGACATGTTCAGTTTTCCAGTGGCTTTACTCGACATGCATCAGCCTTCATCTTTATTTTTTTGGGTACTTCGTGTACCTATAAATGTAGACATGCTTTTAGCCTCACAGCTAATTTAGTTTTTCTTGCACACAGTGGCTTGATTATATTATATTCAACCTCAATGATTCAGCCTTTGTTCACCAATTTGAGAATTTGTTCTTTAGAGTATTTTTTACTTTTGCTTACTTGTGTATATTTACTGCCACTTCAAAGATAATTAATACTCTCCAAGTAGTGGATGTCGTGTCTTTTCCCTTGCCAAACAAATGGGTGCTCATCAATAATGGGAAGTGAGCAAAGGATATAGGTTAGTACCGGTGTTAACATCTTGTGTATGAGCTATAGATCCTTTGTTCTTACTTCCCAGTCTTCTTGATTAAGTTCATCAATGAGTCAAATCAAGCTTTTTGATTGTTTATAACCTTGGATTGTTTTAATATTGTCCTATAGGTTGTTGGTTTGATAGGAACTCGCATATGCATATGGACACGCACTGGGACAAGAAATGTATTTTCCTCTCGTGACGGCATGTTCACCAAGGGATTGTGCTTATGGTGCGTGATACTCCTACATGAGTTACACAAACATTTATGCTCAGGATGTATGCAACTGGAGCTAGTTCCTTTTGATATAGTATTCATGAAGTATTATAGCTATAGACATTATTAGAGATATAAAGTTAAGCCTTTCAATTTTATCCTTGGCGGTACCCGAGTGAATCTGCTATCACTTGGAAAAACATAACTATGGCTTTATCGCTTGATAAGCAAAAGCAACTATTATTCAAGGGTCGGTCATGTATTACTTTATTCCTTGTCAACCAAAGTGTTAGGAAGGGTTATAAGTTAAAGCATCAACCCATCTCAAAAGTGATTATATCTTCCTCTATTTCCTGTACTGTAATTGATTATGCCATATTGAGTCTTAATGCAGCATAACTTTCACAACAAAATCTCACGTTTTCACTCATACAGTGGTAAGGAAAGAATTAAACATTTTTAAGCTTAACCAAAAGATATAGGTGCGGAACTTTTACATTAAGCACAATAGTGGGAGGCCTTCCAACTCATTCTTTCTGCCAGCCTTTTTTGTATAAGTGATGTCAAAGATAGAAATTCCTTCAAGTGCTGGCATTTGACATTGTTTTTAATTCTACCATGAGGCATACGTGAGTAGCTGACATGGACAGTGCTATTTTGTATGTTTGAAGAGGGAAAAATTGTTTCGAATGAAAGACTCACCTGTTCTAAGGGAACTTGAATTTTTTCAAATAATTTATGGAATCTTTATGATAGTTATGCTGCTTAACTTGTGGCTTGTTTAGCTGTACTATGAGTGAATTAGTTGTGATTTGTTTACCCGTAATATGGTAAGATGAATTGTGATTTGAGGCCCATTGTTTTTTGTTTTTTTGTTTTTTTGTTTTTTTTTGCCAAAGTATTGCTGAGCTAGTAACTCGAACTGCTGTAAGTTTATTCAAGCAATTTGACTATAAAGTCTGTTTTAGCTCTTCCGTTTAGACATATATGTTGTTGATTAATTTATATCCAATTTATGGTGCACATATTGCTTGAGTAGCAAGTGGTGTAGCGCTATTGTCAAAGAGTGAAGCAAGATATGGAAATAGCTACTGTTTTGGCACACTTCTTTTTATGGTCAAGTTTTAGTCAAACTAATTAATCAAACTGCTATTGTTGTATTCTAGCATTTGACTAGAAGTACCTAGAACCTACTCTGTCAAGAGATGAAGTAACGAATATTTTCCCTTGATGAGTTTTGGGAGTTTCTCTTCTCTTTTCCCTTACTTTCCAACAGCTACTCATTCTTGTTAATTGTCACATGTTCAGACGAAAATATCTCTATTCCAAACCTGGTCATTCTTTGAATTATTGAGACCCTTATCACCCTACTGTCATGATTGGAAGTTGGTGTTCAGAATTTCCAGCACTACTTTCCTTCGTGAAATTCAAAGTACAAAAAGTATCAAACAATTCTATCATCACTTCTGATTCTCTTAAAAATATTTCCTATCATGTCTGCAAATTACATTCAGTCACTAGGTGGCTCCACAACTTAAAAGCTTTGACATGTTATTGCTAGTGATCATCTCAGAAAATTAAAGACAAAAAAGGGAAGGATATGACCCAGGATGAATGGGCAATTATTTGTATTCAAATTGGGCTATTTGTCTTGAATCTTGTTATGCATCTTTCCTTGGATGATATTCTTCTGTATAACGGCTTTCCTTTTATCAATGTATGAGCTCCAAAGAACATTAATGAATTTGCAGCTATGTGGATCCGGAGGCTGTGGTTGGGTGTGAGGATGGGAAAGCTCGTGTATTCGACATGTACAGCAGAAGATGTTCTCAAATAATTAAGTATGCGAATTCCTTGACTTTTGACTTAACTACATTGATTGCGGTTTGGTTTACTACTGTCTAGGAGAAGAAGACAACGGAAGAAAGAATGAAAGAAAAAGTAAGTAAGAAGTAAGCAAACCAAAAATTGGAAAGCAGTGTAAAGAAGAAGGGAGGTGTGAACATGATCAGAATAAAAAAGGAGAAGAAGAGGTGGATGAACATGAGTTGCTAGTTTATCTAACTCTGTTTCATTTACTCAAAATTTTATAATATGCCATAAACCTAGCAGAAAAAAATATTCTCCAATTTTTGTTTTGGGGTTTCAACTCTAACATAAAGGCTGAATAATGTCCTTACACTTAACACCATATATACGGGGAAATGACAAACTTAGGTGTTCAATATTTTGTCTTAAAGGTAAAGAGAAAATTTATGGACAATTTCCATTCAATTCATTCAAGCCAAACAATTTCCACTCCCTAATTTAAACTTAGTTGTTGAAACTATGAGGAGGGTGGTTTAGATCTATTCTTTTAGTGGGTGTTAATAGTTCTGATACCTAAATATGAGCTGAACATTGCTTACGTGTTGTTAATAGATTTGTTCCTGTGTGCTCTAGTGCTGATAGACAGTAATTTTTTAGTTAATAGGAATGATGAGTCAAGGAGGTATAGGAGCTATTGGAGGGTTTTTCTATTCCATATAGGATTTTATTAGATTGATTGTCTTCTTCCTCTTACAGGTTAGGAGTACTAATGTTTCAATACCTTTTTGAGCCATTTTCAGGTTATTTGGAAGGTATACCTATGAGGAAAATCAATGTTTATCTACTGAAAGAATGTATTACAATAGTTATATTGTTTTATTTGAGGAGTGGCATTTATCGCCTAAGTTTGGAACTTATCAGAAATTCTTCTTGCATGCCTTGATATTCGGCCTTTGGCTTGTTTTTGGTCCAAAGTTGGATGTGGGAGGTTGTTGGATGTTGATCCCTTGTTTCAGAGAAATTAGCTTCTTTGCATCTCTTCCTATTTGATGTCTTATTCCGCTTAATAACTTAGCCTTGGTACTTGTATCATTTAAAATAAAGTCATAACTAGGGTTTAAAGGAAATATGATTATGACAAGGAGGAGGTAGTAGTCCTTAATATGTGACTAATCTAATGGGAAAGAAGGAGACTTCTAGTGTCCCTGCCCAGCAAGAATGTTGGGAAGGAAGAAAACATTGAGAGAGCTGAGGTTAGTGCTTTGCATTTTGAAGCAAGCACAAAACTTAAATGTCTTTTTTCATCTTCTCTGCATACCAGCAAAAATAAGTCACTTGTACACGGCTCACTAGTTTGTGTTTGTTTTTGTTGAAGGATGCAAACTGCACCGCTGACATGCTTATCATTCAGTGATGATCAATTGCTTATCAGTGGTTCATCTCTTGGAGGTATTTCAATCTCAGATCTTTCATCTGATCAACGAGTAACCACGCTGAAGTCAGCTAATTCTGCAGGTAGTACAATATCTTTTTATCAGAATGCTTCAATTGGGGTTTTTTATGGGTACACATTTCCTGCATGAATTTGTAGCTTATGTGTTATCAAGAATTTTGTCGAATCTGAAGAAAAGGAAAAAAAAGGTTACCATTAAATAGGCTGGAGATCTCAATTTTCTTTCTAAAGCATACGATAATTGTCTCTAGGACTTCTTAGTTCTTTTGATGCATGTTACGCAAGTTATTAGTGTTTTCGTCGGATTTTATTATTTGTTCAACCAGTGTTCTCGGTTTTCTTGATTTCAAGTTATGAAACAGCCAAAAGCTTGAGACAGGTAGTGAGTACTGTGAGCTAATGTACTTAACGATATCTTTATGCTGAAAACTGAGAACTTCATCTCAAGTGACTGGCAATATCGTGCTCAGGATGCAGTTGAATTGATGTTGTATTAAACTGAAATTCAAAGGTCCAGGAGAGCCTAGCAAAATTTATTAAGATCTGGAGTATAGTGAGTGCTTATTAGTTGTAGATGCCTTGCATAAATTCCTAATTATGTGCTCTGGAGCAGCTGTAACTGAGGTTTTGTGTTGAATAGAAAGTGTTTGGTTTCCTAATCATCCATCTAGCAATCAAAGAAAGTTTGTTTTTTTAGGTATGATAATAAATACATTCACAAAAGGGTAATCCACATACACAAAGAATATAGATTCAGTAAAGCTTGTTTGTAGGAATTCAAGTCAGAGACATGCTTTCATGTATTAGGGAGGTAGTTTGGAACCGAAGGTACGAAATCAGTGAAATCCATGAAAAGAGCATAAGAAAATCAGGTCTTCAATGAGTGTTCTTTTAGCTTTCCAAACTAAGGTTTGAAGACACTGATATATACTCTATAAGGATGTGTTTTAGAACAAGAAATATTTTTGGTGTAGACATGGCACTTAGAATTTTTTGAATATATTGACAACGTTCATCGGAATGTTGGGCGACTAAGTATGAACATGAAAAAAAAAAGAGGGTAGCAGAAATGAGAATGTTTAGATGGGTATGTGGACATACTAGATTGGATAGAATAAGTAATGAATGTATTAGAAAGAAAGTTAGGGTAGCTCTAATAGATGAGAAAATGAGAGAAACATGTTTAAGATGGTTTAGACACGTACATAGGAAACCTCTAGATGCACCAGTGCGGCGTGTAGAAAATAAAGAAACATTAACTCAAACTAAAAGGGGAAGGGGGAGACCTAAAATGAATTGGCAAGAAACGATAAAAAAAAATGATATACTTAAATATAAATGAAATCATATCTATAGATAGAATACAGTGGCGAAGTATGATCCATGCATCCGACCCCACATAGTGGGATAAAGGCTTAGTTGTTGTAGTAATAGTAGTAGTTTTTTTTTTTTTTTATTTGTAGTAATAGTAGTAGTTGTATATTGACAACGTTCAATGTTGAAACTTTGTTCTCTAATAATTGGGAATTTTATGGAATTGAGGAAGTTTATGGAAACTAAAGGATAGCAAAGCTTCCTGGTTAGATGGATATTGTAACTAAATATCTAATTGTAATGTATTGCAATCTTTGAAAATTCCTGCTGAGCCATATTCCATAGTAAATTTTAAGTGTCCTGTTTTCTTTAGTTCTCTGACATTCTTCCACTTAGTTATCTTAATTCTGATTGCTCCAGCAGTGTCAGGGATCACATCTACCATATCTTTTCTCTTGTGCTGAAATATTCTTAAATTTCTTTCATGCCACATGCAGTACACTGCACCTGAAAGACCTGAGATCTGCTACTAGCCTTGAAATTTCTTATGTCAGTGATAGTACAATGTGGATCAGGAGGAGAAGACGCCTTTTCTGTTCAACCTTGAATTAAACCGCATCTGGAGATAAATTCTCCATCATCTTTGGAGTACATGAATTTCTGATATATTGTGCTTATGTGATCCTATGCATTTGTACATATACATTATCAATTTTGTCATCTGATATGATATCTGCTGATGTACTTGTATGCCAAATGAAAACTTTTAGATGTTCGAATGGAGGCATAGAATGTGTAGGAGGGGAAGAAATTGACTATTCAAATGGAGCCCCATGTTTAAATGCTAAATTTATGGTGTTATTAACTGTAAAAAGCTTAAGTTGATATTGTTTTTTGGGTAAGTTCTTTTCAGAAGAATCCAAAATACCAAATGACAAAATCACAGGATTTGAAGTTTCTTGGATGTGTAATGCGGGATTCTGAATCTGATTGTCTTTATTGGAATAAGATATTGTATGGAATCCTTATAAAGCGTACAAAAGGACTGTTGAATGAATGCATGGGAAATCTTACATCACATTATTTTTGGGGGACACTTGAATCCCCAGTGCTTTTCTGATGAGATGAAAAGAGGTCCATTGGAAGAAGTCCTTGTTTTTTAAAGGTATTGCACGATGGTTGTGCTATATGTATTATTTGACTTTTGCACCTAAAAATGTTTGTAACAGGCATAAAGACATTGTGTTTGAACCCTCGCTCCAATCGACTGTTTGCTGGATCAACAGATGGGCATGCATCTTGCTGGGATCTTAGGTATGAAAATGACTTAAACTAGCCGATAACTCTAATATTTTCTTGTGGTTCTAAATTTTAAGCTTTTTAGCTTTGTTTGGGGCTATTTCACGTGTACGCCCACGATCTTTTTGGCTCTCCAACATGACTATATATATCTTCAGCTATTTGAGCTTCTGCTATCAAGATTTGGAGTAGAGAACTTTGAAAGTAACTCCATTAGAATTATTTGCTGTATGTCTATGGTCTTTACTATAGTTCTACAATACTGTTTCTTTTTCTTTTTTCTCATGGATACTAAGGTGATATCCCTGCCCAAGCCCTTCCATCAAGCTTCTACTATTCTATATCATGTTGAACTGAAGAAATAGGAGTAAGTTTTCCATGTTCTAGAACTGATTTCATTTTTCTGATACTCAGGCTGTTGATGATTCTAAAATCAGTTTTGCAAAAATGGAATTCATACTTCAGTGCTTTATTCACGTATGCCTTGCGTGCAATCATAAACACTCTATTTATGCTTCATCTGGTTGTCACTGATTTCTATCTTAGAACTTTTGAGTCACATTATTGTTGTATCTTGTAGGACATTACGAAGGCTTTGGGAAACACGAGTGAGTACCAATGTTCTTTATTCTATAAATCATCTGAAGAACGACACATCAACGTTAGTTGTTGGCGGAATTGATGGCGTTATAAGAGTCATGGATCAGGATACAGGTGAAGTACTATCAAGATGCATTATTGACGAGAGTAGCAGTGTATCAAGTCAATCAAAGGATAGGTATCATCAAGTCATCGAAAGGAAACAGGTGAGAAGGCTTTTTGAGGATGCCCGCATTGATCGTATTCCTGTGGCTTCTCGACCACCTATTACATGTTTAGCTGTTGGAATGCAGAAGGTTGTCACAATGAATAATGACAAGTGCATTAGGGTGTGGAAATTTCAGAAATACTAATGAGTTTTTCTTTTTTTTTTAGTGTTTTTGGGTTTGTGAAAATTGAAATAGATCTCTGACATTTCATCATAATGCCTATAATGTAGTTTGATAAATATTCCAAGAGGCTTGGTAACTTAATTTGCCTGCTATATTTTAATTCATGGTTCGCTTATTTCTTGATGACATTAAGTTGCAATTCTTCGAAGCTGCTTGTGAAATTCTGTTGAGGATTTCTGCTTTTACTTTTTAAATGTTTTTTCCCTGCATTTCGCAGTCGAATAAAGTGCAGGTAATGATCTCATATTGAAAGGCATGGATTTGTGAGTTGGGCAAAGTGGGATGATGTTTAGCCTGTTGTTTCATAATATTTTGAAATTGAGAGGAAGATGATCTCCATGGAAGCATATGTGCATCTTGCTCTTGAGATACCTTGCGCTGTGATGACTGATAATACTTTCAAGAGGGTTTAAATCCAACTGACAATGTCCTGAGATACTATCAAGCATCAACCTTTTTACTTCATAATTGAACTAATATTCTAATTATTTGTTTTGGAATATCAGGAAGTTGTCCAGGAAAATGGCAATGCTGGCCATGCTGGCCATGCATATATTTCCAAACTTCCAATCTCAACTGGCCATGCATATATTTCCCAACTTTCAATCTCAAGTTCTCCAAGAAACGCAGTTAATAATCAATCCTACACATATTACCAAAGAAAGCATATTTCAAGTGTCTGTATATTCATATCACCCAAACAAAACCAGATTATTGGACTACCATTCAAGCAACTCAAATTGGTTCCAAGTATGCTAACTAAAGGCTGTGGACTGAAGGGGAGGGAAAGGAAGAAAAGATAGAGAGTGACAATAAGTTTTACATTTGAACAATTTGAAGGGAAGAAAAGGAAAGGGGAGGGAGGAATTGTCCTTGTAGTCACTTGCCAAACCTTAAAAATCCAGTTAGGTTTGGAGGTGAGGAGTTTGATTCCCCTTTTCTCCATTCTCATCCCCAAATCAGCTCCCAACTAGAATTGGAGGTGGAAAGTTCTTCCAAATCCTTCTCTCTCTTCCTCAAATCAGCTCTCCAACTAGAATAATCACTCGCTACCAACTAGCTAGGATAATTAGCTCCCAACTAGGATTGGAGGTGGGGAGTGATGATGTTAGATATCACCAAGTGTTGTGAGGTCTTTCTGAGGTTACGTGCGCCTTGAATTGTCACTCGAACCTTAGCAGACCTGCAGCGCAAACGTCAGAAATACACCTCGGGCTGTACCGGGGAGTATGCTTCGATACTTAAGTCAGTTTAGGACTCTGAACAATAAGCGTAATATGTAATTAAAGTTGTAGAGAAAGTAACTCTCAACCATGTGATAGTTGGGTTCCTTTTATAGAATCGTACCTTGTAGAGTTCTAGTAGGATTAGAACTCCTCAATTCATCAGTAGACTTATCCCGAAGAACTCAGGTGCAGATAGGATTTCAACAAGGAGAGTCATAGTATAACTCTACCCTTATCAATAGCCCCTCAGATCGGTTGAGATTCCTTTGATCTTATCAGATCTGATCAATGCTGTTTCCATCCTCCACATACATCATGCTTTGTCTGATCTCCGTATGTATTCTTTGCCTTACAAGCCCCAAGTTTATTGGAACTATTCTGACAATTAATACGAGAATGCCAAACTCCGTAGTTCTCTTCAAACACAATTTTTGCACTTGTGCCATAGTACTAATCCCAGTTGTGACAAAATGCATAATTGTCGTCTCTATCTTGCAGTTCCGACCTTCGGAAGAATCATATCAGATCTGCCACAAGTACAATCAATTATATTTCCTCATATTTTGTAATCGAAAGACTTCATGTCTCATCCGACCTCCGGAAGTCATCGCAAATGTACACATAATAGTTATGTGGAATATTTCATCATGGTATAAAAGTATGCCCCAATTCGGTATTTATTTGTGCAATTATTTGAAGTAGCAAACTACATGCCGAACTCCGAACCTTTCTCAAATACTGCTTAGTCGTCGCCAGATATTCGTTTACGAATCTCAAGACAAAATCAACGGCTAAGATCATCTAGCCCATGAGACCATGAGACCTCTATAAATAGCCCTATCCTTAAATTTTCAAATTTCACCTTTTGCAGTTTTAACTCTCTACATAGTTTGTCTTACTAGTTCGGATATCCTGTTCCCGACCTGAATCCTAACTCCGAACCTACGACTTCATCTCTAGCTCGCAAGTAAGTATGTCTTCCTCTGAGCACTCCAATTCATCTTCAGGTTTTATTTAAGCTTCTAGATCCGAAGGATTAAGAAGTATAACTCCCTCGAAATCATACTCAAGTTTGATTAGCGAACCCAAAATTATAGAGAACCAAGCTGAGAAAAATATTACTGCTTCTTCTAGTTCTTGTGTTCCTATCCCTAGTACTACAGTACCTAGGTCGGAACCAGAAATCGATAGGATTCCATCCCAAGTTGCCCATACTGAAGAAAATGTAGAACTGGAAGCAACATCTGAAGCAGAGTCAGAGCAAGTATCGAAACTTAATATATTGAGCTCTTCACTTTCCTACGAGGAAGTAGCTTATGTAGCCACAAAATGTTTCATTCCTTTTGAGCTCGGTGCCCAAACTCCCCTTCCTGGGGAGATCGCTAGCTTTCCTCCTATAGGATTCATTGCAGTATTCGTAGATCAATTTGTAGGTGGATCAGATTTCCATTGTCTGAGTTCTTAAAAGATATTTTAAGAGAATATTTCATTTCCATTACCCAATTAACTCCTAATGCCATCCGAACTCTAGTAGGCTTCCAAATGCTTTGTAAACATTTATCCATTCCTTGTATAGTACTCCTTTTTAGGTATATTTTTAGTCTAAAATCTTCTGGTCGAGATATTGGTTGATTCTACTTTACTCGTAGGAGGGGTAGACCCAACCTCTTTGAAGGAAATCCGAACTCCATTCATGATTAGAAGGAAAAATTCCTTTTCATCGGAGTTCAGAAATTAGGAATCGAGATCTTCTGGCGTCCTGATGAATTAGTGTCAGATTGGTCTTCGAAATGTACCTCCTCCATTAAAGATGCCCTTTCTAAACTAGATAACCTAGTGAAAAAGCAAGGCAAGCTTCGCATTGCTAATATTCCCGAACACATTCTAGTGTCGTTAAAACTGAGCCCTGCCGAACTGGGAGATAGCCATCCAGATGAGGTGGACGACTCTGGTCATAAGGGTTTATTTCTTACAAAATTTATAGCTTTTGGTATTACTTTTCGTCTTTAAAATACACCTAACTGATTTTCTCTTCTCGGATGTAGTCATGCAGCTCAAGGACATGCTAGGCAGATTCAAACCTAAAAAGCTCCGAGCTACGAAGACCAAGGTGATAAATCCTATTGTTATCTCCGATGATAACACAACTCCTCCTACTGTATTAGCACTTCCTATCCAAGAAAGGTATATTTCTAGCAGCTTACGGAATGTCCTTTTGGACGAACTACGAGTCCTTCTAAGGAGAATTCCCAAAAATCCTTTGCCACCTTTTTTATGCCGAGTAGCCACCGTAGGAATGCGTTAGCAAATGCTAACAAAAACATGAAGGGCCTTTCCGAGTTTCCAGGTCCTTCACTATTTTGAGAGCTTATAGTTCCCAGTCAGACCTTTGGGAGTGGTACTGTCGAAGTGCCCAAGCATCAGTTACTCCCAAACTGGGGTTTGACCGGTAACGACAGACTCTCTGTGCATACTGCCCCGAAGTTCGTTAGGGAATGTGTCCCACCTTGAGATAAAGAGGCTCTTCAAAGCTTCGAGAAAAAGGAAGTGAGAATGCGTACTGCCCTTGGGGTCGCTCAGGTTATTTCCTTTTTATTCTTTTGATTGTCTATATATATACATGTTTTATAACTTTGTAATTAGTTAACTTCCATGTTTCAGACTCTTGCTCTAATCGGAGAATGGATGTCTCGGTCTGAGGAGGATGAATCCGAGCTCAAAAAGCTTCCAGCCGACTTGGAAAAAGGTGAAACCAACATCAGCAAGATGGAGATCTTTACTCAAGATCTAGGGTATAAAGAACAATATGGAAGGACCGAGCTCGAGAAAGCTCAAGTGGCATTAGAAGCTTCTGAGAATAAGATTGCCAAGTAACACACTAAGAATCATGCCTTGATGCGACAAGTTGTTGCTGAGAAGACCAAGCATGATTTCTTTAAGGGTGAGGGGGCATCTCATATGGTGAACTGAATGTTCAGGTCGGATGCATTCACTGTTTTTCTAGGAAAGCTATTTACCGCCGTGAAGAACTACAGGTACCATCTTGCCCTTGTGCACTTGAACTCCCAGCATCCCGAGCTCAACTTGGAAGATAAGGAAGGATACGATGAGGATGCTCATGCCAATATGAATGCCAAATTGGATGAGCTAAGGGATGGAAAAATCACCCTTCCCATTGAGTCATTTATGCCCTTATCTCCAGAGGTCAACTCGCTTCCTGAGGACGAGATCGTCAATGAATCTACCCGAGCTGAAAACTCTTCTGCCCAAAGTTGATCACTGAGAGTTGTAATAGCTTTAGGGCTTTTTGACAAGTGTAACGTAGCTCGGAATATTTTTGTAACTTGCGTTTTGACAAGTGTAATTCGAGAACACTTTTTAGATTATATACATATTTTTTGAATATTTCTCAGATCGGAATTTTGCACAAATTACTTCATCTGATTGTTTAATGCTTTCATCCTTAATTTTAAACGCTGAAAATAAGCTATTCTATTATCATCCTTCCGGAGTTCGGATAACGCTTTTATTAATTAACTTTCTGAACTCCATTCTCTTTATTGCCGGTCTATGAGTTGTGCCATTTTTTAGAACTTGAGTTCTTTAAACTGGTTTTTCTGAATATTTTTCATCCTTTAGTGGTTTGAAAAAAGTTATTGACAACTAGCCTTTCCGAACTCCGTTCCTTCACCTTGACCATGCTGCTTTCTTGCACTTGGTCTTAAGGTTATACAATTTTTTTAGAACATGAGTTCTTTAAATTGGTTTTTCTGAGGTTGCGACCCTCTATTGAATGATTAATCTTATAAATGAGCCACTGCTTCATTTTTGATTTGTCTTTCCCGAGAACATCTGGGATTAAATTATGATTCAGAGATAAACTCGTTTATCTCCATTCAATGATTCTCAAAAACATTTTGAGATTTAGATAGCATGCTTTTTCTTTTTCTTTCTAGAATTAGAGTATTTGGCAGTTCTGCAAAAATAAGAATGGGCCAAATTTGATGAGATAAAATAGAACGCCAATAAATAATTACTTTTGACATCCTAAAAAACAATGGGACAAGATAAAAATTCGAGTTGCACAGCTTATTCATATCCCAATCGATTTCAACTGAACTGCGCAGCTCTTTATTGCTAACATAGTATTTAAAATGACTATATATAAAACTTCCTCAAGTGAGCAATGTTCCACATTCGCGGAATCATTTTCCCTTTTAGAGTTGAAAGCTTGTAATTCTTAACTCGTCTGGCCTCGACAACTTGATAGGGTCCTTCCCAATTTGGGTCTAACTTCCTATTTCCTTCCACCTTACTTTATTTTTCTTCTTCACCAGATTTTCGGGTCGAAAACAAATACTCTTAACCCGTTTATTGTAGTATCGTGCCATATCTGACTTGTACTTTGCTTCTTGAATAAACGCGACCTCTCTTTTCTCTTCCATTAGATATAGACTAAGGAGTAGAGTTTCATTATTCCTGTCTTGCTCATGATTAAGTAATCTGGTACTCGGGAGGCCTATCTTGGTTGGGATAACTGCTTCAGATCCGTACACCAAGTTGAAAGGAGTTTTCTTGTGTAGCTATCATCGGGGTAGTTTAGTATGCCTATAGCACATTCGGAAGGTTTTCTACCCACTCTTTCTTAGCGTTTTCTAACCGAGTTTTTATCCTTTTTTTGATAATTATGTTTATCACCTCGGTTTGACCATTGGCTTGAGGATGAGCTACCGAAGTGAAGTGCTGATGAATCCTAAACTCTTCACACCAACTCTTAAATGGATCGCTTGTAAACTGTGTTCTATTATCAGATACCACCATTTTTTTTATTCCGTATCGACAAACAATATTTTTCCAGAAGAATTTTAATATATTCTTTCCAGTTATTGTTGTTAACGGCTCAACTTCAATCCACTTTGTAAAGTAATCAACCAGCACTACCAAATACTTAACTCGTCCTAGTGCTTCTAGAAAAGGTCCTGCAATGTCTATTCCCCATTGCATAAATGGCCATGGACTTTGCATAGTCACCATTTCAGCTGAGGTATATGATGAATCCTCACATACTGTTGACACTTGACACATTTTTGTACCAAGTCATGAGCGTCGCGATAGACTGTGAGCCCATAATATCTTGCTCGGATAGCTTTTTTAGCTACCATCTGAGCTCCCACGTGACTGTTGCATGACCCTTCATGGATTTCTCTCAGTACATATTCTGCTTGATTCGGCCTTACACACCTCAGGCACAGTGTTAGATATTCTTTTTTTGTACAGAACCCTCCTTTAATTCATACCTAATAGATTGAATTCTCAATTTTTGAGCTGCCACCTTGTTGCTTGGGGTTTCTCCCGAACTAATATACTTCATTATTGGGGTCATCCAATTTTTTTCTTCCTCTTCGATAAAGTGAACTGACATTTCATCAATGCTTCTCGTAGGTAGCACTTCTACTAATACACGCTTAGTCAGGTGTGTATAGGCTGACGATCTGAGCTTGTTAAGAGCATCAGCTCATTTATTTTGAGCTTGCGAAACTCTATCAATTGTGAAGAGATCAAATCCCTTAGCTATTTTCTCCACCTTTTCTCGAATCTTTTTATAGTTAGGTCTCGAGTTTCATATCCCCCAATTACCTGGTTTACAATGAGTTACGAGTCACTGTAAACATGTAACTCTCAAACCCCCATCTCTTTTGTTAATTTCATTCCCGTTATGAGGGTTTCATACTCTGCTTCATTGTTAGTGGCTTTGAAATCAAAGCAAAGAGCGTAAGTGAACTCCTGACCTTGTGGATTTTTCAAAATTAGACCTGCCCCATATCATTCTTTACTAGAAGCTCCATCGACAAATAACACCCAAACATTGGTAATTCCGCTTGCCACAATGTCCATAGGCTTGTTCGTATGACTTAATGTCTAAACATCTCAATCTTGCGGTGTTTCGGCAATAAAGTTAGCAAGGACTTATCCCTTTATTGCCGACCTCGGCACAATTGCAATATCGTGTTCGCCTAATTCAATGGCCCATTTCATCAAACGACATGAATGGTTAGGTTTGTGCAATACTTGCTTCAAAGGTTTATCGGTGAGAACCCGGATAGAGTGAGCTTGAAAGTAGGGGCACAGCCTCTGAGCTGCAATAATTAATGCCAACACCAACTTTTTGAGTCTTGAATATCGTTATTCAAACCCTTGCAATGCCTTGCTCACATAATATACCGGCTTCTGAGTATTATTATATTCCTTAATCAAAACTACACTTACCGCTCTGTCACTTGCAACTACATATAGAGAGAGAGTTTCACCATGAACGGGAATAGCTAAAGTTGGTAATTCGCATAAGTACTTCTTGAGCTCTTCAAAAGCCTTATGGCATTCATCTGTCCATGAAAAATCTTTTGCTTTCTTCAAAGTAGCAAAGAATGGCAAGCACAGTTCAACTGATCTAGAGAGGAACCTATTCAATGCGGCCAACCTTCCAGTTAAAGTTTGAACATCATGGACATTCCGAGGTGGAGTCATTTTCAGAATTGCTTCAACCTTCTCAAAATTTACCTTAATACCCCACTTTGAGACCATATATCCCAAAAATTTTCCAGATCCAATTCCAAATATACACTTCTTGGGATTGAGCATCAGGCATGTAGATCTTAATGTCTCAAAAGTTTCTTTAACATCAATTAACATATCTGCCATCTTCCTACTCTTGATGAGTAGATCATGAACATACATCTCTATATTGCGGCCGATCTGAGAATCGAACACTTTGTTCATCATTCGTTGATAAGTTGCTCCCATATTTTTTAACCTAAAAGGCATCTTTTCGTAACAATAGATGTCTTTTTTGGTTATGAAAGCGGTTTTCTCAGCATCAGCTTCATCCATAAAGATCTGGTGATATCCTTATATGTATCAAGAAAATAAAGGACCTCATAACCCGTGGTTGCATCCACTTTCTGATCAATCAGGGGTAGGGGATAAAAATCTTTGGACATACCTTATTCAAGTTTGTATAATCAATACACATCTGCCATCCTGAGTCTGGTTTCTTCACAATGACTGAATTAGCCACCCAGATTGGATAGAAAATCTCCCGGATAATTTTGGCCTTGAGAAGTTTATCCACTTCGTCACAAACAGCTTTATTTCTATCCGGAGTACATGACCATTTTTTTTGCCGAACTGGAGGCAAAGTGGGATCTATATCCAACTTATGTACCGCCAAAGTTGGTGAGATACCTTTCATATCCTCAGGTCCCCATGCAAAAACATCATTGTATTATTGAAGTAGACTAATAAGTAATTGTTTCACTTCCTGGGGCAAAGTCGCGCCTATCTTTACTATACGATCTGGGAATTTTGTATCAACATTTACTTCTTCTAAGTCATCTGTTATCATTCCGTGATCTCCCGAGTTCATCAACTCTAGCCCAACTTTGGGCTCTTCCATTATAGGCCGCAGCTCTCCAGCTATGCAATTCAACTTCGATGCACGGGTTGTTTTATTTGCATCCCTCAAAGCAATCATATGACATTCTCTTGCCATATTTTGATCACCTCAGATATTAGCAATCCCACAAGATGTAGGAAACTTCATGACCAGATGATAAGGTGACCAGATAGCTTTAAGTTAAACCATTGTCGGTCTACTGAGGATAATGTTATATAGGGAGGTAATATCAAGAATTGCAAAATTGGTATATATTAACCTATCTTTTGAAGCTTTCCCCAAGGTCACTGGTAATGTAATCATACCAATGGGCCGCGTTTCTTCTCCCAAAAATTCGATTAGTGGGCCATGATATTTTTGCAGCTGTTCTCGCGGAATATCCAACTTCTCAAATACATTTCGAAAAATAACATCTGATGAACTGCCATCATCCACATATATTCTATGGACTTCCTTATTTGCTATAATTGCCTTAATTAATAAAGTGTCGCAGTGAGAAAACTTACTTGGAACAACATCTTCCTCAAAGAAAGTAATAATCTCTGAGTGCTTAAACCGTTTATGAACTGGCTCATGTTTGGGAATTCTTCGTGACGATGATTTTCACGCCGATCTGGATTCACCAATTGGACCTCCCACAATGGTATAGATTACACTAGTCACATTCTTATATTCACCTTTGGGTTTCATATATCCCTCCTCCTTGGGCTTCTTATCATTCTCACATCTTCCTCTATCCTAAGATCAGCCCATTCGGCGACCCTTCTAATGCGCTTGTTGCACAAAATCTCAAAGATGACCACTTGCAATGAGTTCATCTATTTCCTTCTTGAGGTCTCGGCAATCTTCAGTATAATGTCCCGTTTGATCATGAAACTTACAAAAAAGACCTTTATTTCTTTTTCTTTCAGGAGTATTCATCTTCGGATATAACTTTATCAACCTTTTGCATTCCATGATAGCTAACATTTTAGTTCGAGTTCAAGGAGCTGAGGAGCTCTTATAATCATTTGATGTTTGAGTTTGAGGTTTATCAAATGATAGCTGATCAAAAACTGGTGTACGTTTACCTCCAGTTCCAGATCTGCTATTGTAATTATCCTTTTTCTTCTCGAAACTTCGATTCATATCTCTTTTTGTCCTGTATGCATCTTTTCCCTTAGCAAACTTGTCAGTTCGGTCTCAGTTCATGCATATCCTTAGTTGGGTCAGTGACCAATTTTCTGTAAAGCCTCCCAAGCCATAACCCATTGATAAAGGCACCGACCACTACATCTTCAGATCGGGTCTTGACCTGCACACTCTCATCATAAAACCGATCAACGTATTCCCGAACTGATTCATTTTCACCTTGCCGAATATTTAAGAGCTTCGCAGACGACTTGTCGAATTTCTTATTTTGCAAAAATTCTTATAGAAGAGTTGAGAGAGCTGCTCGTAGGAAGAAATTGAATTTGGCTTGAGGCCTTCAAACCAACCACTCACTTTTCCAACCAAAATTTTTTCGAAGGCCTGACACATAGTCGCCTTCGGCGTTTGCTCAAATTTCATAAGTGACATGAAACGCGCCAGATGATCCCTTGGGTCAGTATCTCCAGAGTATATCTTCATAGATGGAATTTTAAACTTATGTGGTTTAGGAAAGTGGCTAATAGCCTCCACAAATGGTGTCACCGTTCTATAAGCACCTACCCTCAGAATATTGTGGACTTCATTACGAATGCGATTCGTGATCTGAGTATCCTGATCATCATGATGACCATAATTCTGATTATGTCGATTCCGTTTGGGGAAGGATTCAAATGTCATTGTCCATAGCTATTATTTCTTTTACTTTGCACTGGAGATCGATTTAAAGGACATCGTTGTTCAGCTTCATTATCACCCTGAGATTTCATATCGTAAGGTGAGGAAATCTGCATTCTATCATACATATCTGAAGCCCGCTCAATTTTCTTGCCAGGCCGTTGACCAGGTCCTTTTACGATCGTCTTGATATGCTCAAAATTCTCGGTAAGGAATTTAATCATCTCCGAAGAATGGATGTCAATAGGAGGATTGTTACCTCATTCAATGTGCAACGGGGGATCTTGCTCACGTCGCGAATTCTCTGGATCTACACCATGATTCCTCGTATTACCAATTGTTGCTCCGTGTGGAGAGCAGCTGGTATTAGCTTGATTATTAGGGACATCCTTAGTGCTCTGTTGTGAACGAATAAGCGTCATCGAAAAAGCTTCTAATCGAATCGCCCGCTCAATTTTATGTTGCTTTAGATTTTTCTTTCATATTTTTACTTAATTAATTTTCATACATTTTATATTTTCAATACTTATTGTTTAATAAATTTTAGCTATTTTCATTAATATTAATTTGTAAATTTATTTTTCATTTATTTAATCAACTATTCTTTTTTTAATAATATTAATAAAGAAAATTTTTATTTTAACACTTTTTTATAAGTTGTAGTTAATAGCTTAATTATTTAATTAAATTAAAAATGATAATTTTTACAATGATGAAAATATAAAACATAATATTAAAACATTTATTATAAGGTAAAAATATATAATTAAGTTTCATGATATAATTTAAAATAAAACTATATAAATGGTTATGTATAAGTATAATATACAAATGAATTCAAATAACATTATTTGGTTCAATAATTTAAATAAAATAATAAAAGAAGAATCATACTAACTTTTTTAAGAATCTATCCAAACATAGGGTAAGTATTCCGATTTCTCACAATTAAATTCCTAGGAATCAGATGATCAGGAAAAATATTCATTTTCCTAAAAATTAAAATCTCAAGAATCACATTCCTATTAAACATTACTTTCATGCCAACTAAACGAGTCCTAAAGGATAAGTATTAAATACACGTATCAAAATTTTATAAAGTAATACAAAAACTGATACACAATAGTGATACAAAAGATTCATCACCTCCCTCATTCTCAAGAGATAGTATAGTTTGTCTTGATAGTCCTCCATCTCTCATGATAGTGTAAGAAATAGTGTAGGATTTGTAATAATATAATATAAGACACAAATATTTGTAATAAGATAACTTGATCACTTAAACAAAAATTGTTTATTTATTTTTATTCATCGATTATAATAATTACATATTATAATTTTATACGAATGTAACTAAAAAATCAAATACTATTATAATAGTAAACTAAATTTAATTAATTAATTAATAATTTCCTAAAAGATTTGTTTTTGAAAGTATAATTTAGTTTTGTAATATGTTTTATTTCTTAATTAGTTTTTGAAATGGATTAGGGAATTTTTTATTAGAGAATTAGGAAGAAACCATATATTGTTTATACGTATTTCCGTATTTTTTTTCCCAAACCAAGCTAAGTTCCATAAAAGCCCATTCTATAAATAGTCTAATCACATAGACCGATAGACCCATCAAACTTTTATCAAACGCTCAGTACGGTGGACATTTCGTTACATTCTTGAACCTAAAACCCTTGTGAAAATCCCATCAAAATCCGCCATAATCAACCATGGTTTGCATCCGGAAAGCAACCATTGATGACCTATTAGCTATGCAAGCTTGCAACCTCTTCTGTTTGCCAGAGAATTACCAGATGAAATACTATTTTTATCATATACTTTCCTGGCCACAATTGCTCTATGTTGCTGAGGATTATAATGGGAAAATTGTGGGTTATGTGTTGGCTAAGATGGAAGAGGAGACCACTGAGTGCCATGGTCATATTACTTCCCTGGCTGTGCTGAGGACTCATAGGAAACTGGGTTTGGCTACTAAGCTCATGACTGCTGCCCAAAACGCCATGGAACAGGTGATTTTACCCTGCTTTCTTTTTTTTTTTTTTTAATTTGGTTTCGTGGGTTTTTTCTTTTTTCTTTTTTTTTTGAATTTAGATTTATGATACTAATTGGGATGAATTATAGGGGAAGATTGATTTCGTGAATCTGATTTGGGTTTCTATAAAGATTGTTTCCTTTATGTGTTTTTATTACATCCTAGGACTGTTGTACTGGAAAAATTGAGTCTGTTGAATGGACTTTTGGTGTATTATCTTGAAGTTACTCTTATTTTATTTTATTTTTGGATAGGTACAAGCTAATTCTGCTAACTTGTTGTATTAGTATTTTGATTGCAAGCCAAATTGTACTTTTTTATTTTTATTTTCTAGCTTTTTATTTTTTTTGTGTGTGTGGGGTGGTTGTGGATTTGTGGAGAATATGGTTCTCAACATAAGATGAATATGTAAATTTGTTTTGTAAATCATATTTCAGTTGCTGCAAGAATTGGGTCTTTGTGGAAATTTGATTTATTACGTTGAATTTCAGAGGGTTCATTGGTTTTGATTTTTTATTGATTAATTTGGGTTCTTGTGGGAGTTGTTTAGTAGGAGTGAGGTGGGAGTGGTTTAATATGTGGTTGGATTAATTCTTTTTTGTATTTCTTCTTGATTCCATGGGTGATTGGTTCAGAGTATTACAAGAAGATTTTCACCTATGGACAATTGTTGTGGAGCCGATGAAGCATTCGAAGGATTCTTTATTGAAACAATTTAATCAAACTAATTCCTAGGGTGGACTCCTATTGTAAATCTAAACTATTGAATTTATACCCTAGCTTGTACCATTTGTATTGGGTTATAAATGTGAAATATGGTGGTTTGTTATCGGGTTTCTGAGATTTTGATTTGTGTTGTCATTAAATTGGTCCATCTATGTGTTGTTAGAGAGTTTCAATCTCTTTGTGGATTTAGTCTACATTATTTGAATTCTGATATTATTTTTTGGATTATGTGTACATGATTCTGACAGCTCTGTCTGAAGGAACTTCTTTTTCCCCCTTTTTTACTTAATTTGTTTTTAATTTGGATCTGCGAGGTCAATGAAAAAGGCTTAGTAGTCGTTTTTGTTGGCTACCGGGTCAATGACTAATCTTTTCATTTGTTAGAAAGTTAGTGAAATCACATGTAGCACTAGGTCTGCAGTCCCGTACTTACGTGTAAAATCTTTGTAATCAAGGGCTTTTGGTGTTATAGTTTACTGTCTAGTTTGGGTTTTTTGAATCAATTCTGGTACTTAAGAAAGTACAATATAATTGATATTTGTTTGTGGCATTTTTAGAGGCTGATTTGAAATAATAAACTATTTGCTGTGTGGTTGCATCACTCTTTGATGAATTACAAGAAGGGTGGTTTTTCCTGGTTATTTGATTTCTTATCGTGTTTACTTGATACAGTTTAGAAACCATGGACTAAAAGTAGATTATTGCGTTTGGTTCTCTTTCAAAACTAAACTTTGTTCTGGTTTTTTTCTTTGTAACAGGTTTATGGAGCAGAGTATGTGTCGCTTCATGTCCGAAAAAGTAACAGGGCTGCATTTAACTTGTATACCGAGACATTAGGATACAAAATTCATGATGTGGAGGCCAAATATTATGCAGATGGGGAGGATGCTTATGACATGAGAAAGCAGTTGAAGGGCAAGAAGCACCAGCACCAGCACCAGCACCATCATCATCACCACCACCATCATCACCACGGTGGAGGTTGTTGCTCTGGAGAGGCAAAGGTTGAAGGAAAGGCTGGTGAGCCAGAAGCAAAAGCAGAATGACGATGAAGGTACAACTCTGGTGCATGGGGATTTTTGTTGAGTTTCTTGTTAAGTGATATTGTCAGCAGTCATTGAAGTGCATGGAATTGCATAGAATCTTGGAATATTGCGTGGTTTTTAGAATTGAATTATTGTAATGCAAATTTTATCTGCTGGTGCGTTCTTTTTCTGCGACTGTTGTATTGATTTTCCTAAAACAGTTAAGCTACAAGCATGCTACATACTGATTTAGTCTTTTCAAGGGAAGAAAACTCTTCAGCACTTCCCTTCATTGTAATGCCGTTTTCTTGGGCAATTTTATCATTCTTAGCTCATTTGCAAAAGGAAAAGGGATTGGTGTTAATACCATTGGGTGGTGACCTGTTTTATCTCTCTCATACTTTATTGGTGGAGTGCCTCATACTATGACTTAAGCTTTCATCCACAAATCCAATCAGAGTTCCAACAAGGATTGCAAACTACACAAAAATTCAAGGGCCATCAAGCGCTACAGTTGTGATTCTTGCAAAGCTGGAGTTGCTCAATATATGAAGATAGAATGGAGGGTGGTTGCTATCTTTAATGTTTTTCTTTTTGTTGTCCCGTCAATTATCTACTTTGTGGGATGTTGTGCAAGACGAAATGCTGCAAACACTAGTGAAAAAGTGTGAAAGGACCACTTTTCACCTGGATATTGCCCTCAACAAGAAAATTGATTCTTGTTTTCTTCAATCCAATCAATGAAAAGTGCAAGAATCCTGGAGAATTTAACTGTCGAAATAGCCAATGCAATCTACTGACTCATGACTATACCATGATGAAGATCTTGAAAATAGCATTGACAATTTTGTAACTTCTGAGATTAAAAGACAAATTTGTTGTATTCATTTGATGTTGAGTTTGTAGCATTAATATTACGTTGTCACATCTTCAATGAATTAAGTTTTCAGTATAAGCAAACTGTTTCTTAATTTCTTAGTGACATGACAGACAGGTAACCATCAGGAATGATCTTAATGCAACGTGATCATAGACAGATAATGTTATGTAGAGGGTGAATGAAATAGAGGTGTACTTTTTATGAGTGTGGTTGTGCACTTGGACTACAAGTAAGAATATGCATTCTTATTAATAAAATAAAACTATGTTAAACTCTTCATTATTTTCATAATTGTAACCCATAAATTTTCATACTAACTTACTTTTTGTTTCATAATTGTTATTCATAAATTTTGATATTGAGTTTACTTAATTGTTATATATCTATAAACTTTCATGTTAATTTTAGTTATTATTGAACTCTATTAAGTTTTAAAAGATACACAAAAATTTTTCAAACTAATATTACAAATCATAATTAATTTTAATTAATTTTAAAAATTTTTAGTATACTTTCAATGAATTTACCTCCATTGAAATAATCATGTGATAAACAGGTAAATATGTACAATTTTTTTTTAATTTTAGATTTATTGTATTTCTCAAGTGGTAATGTGTTATTTAATTATTTTTAATTTTAAATATATTTATGACAAAAATTTGATAATAAATAAATTTATGACAAGAAAAATTCTAAATAAAATATTTTGATATTAAATAAATTATTTTAAATAAAATAATTTATGTTTTGAAAGACTTTGATAATGAGTATATTTTGTTATTCAAGACATAACAAAAAATCTTAACAATATTTTTCACAAAAATGGATGATTTTGTGTGCAATTAGATCTTTTTCGAAAAAAGTGGGTGACTTAATTTTTTTTTGAAAAATCAAAACTTTTGGAGAGTTGTAGCACACATTTTTTGGGGCAAAAAACGTGTTGTTTTTGCACCCATATTGATTAAGAATATGCAATATAATGACTAGTGTAAGAAAATGTGTCGTTTTTGCACCTATATAGTGACTACTTTTCGCAAGTTAGCACACGTTATTTTTTTTGTAAAAAAATGTGCAATTTTTTACAAAAAAAAAAAAAACGTGTGCTAACTTGCGAAAAGTAGTCCCATATCAATAAGAAACATGCAATCTAGTGACTAATGTAAAAAAAATGGTGACTCGAATTTTTGAAAAATCAATTTTTTTTTGTGATTTATAGCATACGTTTTTTTTTCAAAAAATGTGATTTTGCACCTATATCAATTACTAAAATGCAATCTATTGGCTAATTTAAAAAAGTGGGTGACTCAATTTTTTTAAAAAATCTGAACTTTTCGTGAGTTATAACACGTTTTTTTTTCAACAATATTAATTAAGAACATGCAATCTAATGACTAATGTAAGAAAAATGGTGACTCAAATTTTTTGATAAATCACAATTTTTCATGAAACATTGCACAAATTGTTTTTTGAAAAAAATGTGACGTTGCACCCATATCAATAAGGAACATGTAATTTAGTGACTAATGTAAAAAAATAGCGGCTCAAATTTTGAAAAATCATAAGTTTTCATGAGTTATAACACACATTTTTTTGGCAAAAAATGTGCCATTTTTGCACCCATAGCAATTAGTAACATGCAATCTATTAGCTAATTTGAAAAAGTGGGTGACTCTTTTTTTTTTTGAAAAATTAGAACTTTTCGTAAGTTATAACACACATTTGTTTTTGCACCTATATCAATTAAGAACATGTTAACCGCAGCAGAGTGCCTTTGTTAAGGATCGGGGTATTTCAGATAATATATTATTGGCACAGGAGATGGTGACCTCGATGACTACTAAATCTCGGAAGGGGAGGGTGATTTTTAAACTTGATATGATGAAAGCGTATGATAGGGTTTCGTGGTTTTTCCTATGTGGTATCTTGCGAAGGTTTGGGTTCGGGGAAAGGTGGATTGATATGGTGTGGAGATGCGTCTCAAATTGCTGGTTTTCGATAATGATTAATGGATGTCATTCGGGTTTCTTCCGTTCTACCAAGGGGTTGAGGCAAGGAGACCCCTTTATTTATCTTGATGGCTGAATTTTTCTCTCGCCGGCTGAATGGTCTTTTGGTCCAAAGGGATTTCTCTCCGTATCGGGGTCCAAGGAATGCTCCTCCAGTTACACATCTTGCCTATGCTGATGATATTTTGATTTTTTCATCCGGTGATCGAGACTCCATTAAGGCAGTGTGTAAGGTTATTGGTGAATATGAGGGGATGTCTGGGCAAAAAGTAAACACAGCGAAAAGTAATTTTCTCATTGATTCTAAGTCGTCTCTTGGGGTTCGGCGTAGGGTTGCTCGTATCACTGGATTTGCGCAGGCGGCTTTCCCAATTAAGTATTTGGGTTGCCCTTTATATGTTGGGAGAAAGCGACCTAGTTTCTTCCAGGACATGGTGGCATCGGTTCAGCGGCGTATATTGGGGTGGCAACACAAGTTGTTATCGTTTGGGGGACGGATTGTACTGATAAAACATGTCCTTGCCTCTTTACATTCGCATATATTGGCGGTTTCTTTGCCACCGCGGAGTGTCTTTCAACAAGTTTCTCAGATTTGTGCGCGCTTCTTTTGGGATGGCCCTTTTTTGGATAGGAAACAGCACTGGATTTCGTGGGATACGCTTTGTCATCCTCAGGAGGAAGGTGGTGTCGGCTTTCGTACGTTTGAAGATATTGCGGAGTCCTTTGCTGCTAAGCTTTGGTGGGGTTTGCGGGCTCATAAATCTTTCTGGGCTCAGTATATGTTGGCCCGTTATTGTCATTCGGAGCACTCGGCAGTGGTTCGTCCATCTTAGAATGACTCTAATGTTTGGCGTCGTATGCTTGCTGTTCGCTCGAAATGTGAAGGTTTTGTGGGTTGGTTTGTGGGGGATGGTGACCTTGACCTCTTTCACGATAATTGGCGAAAGGTAGGTGCTTTGTCAAATTTTGCTCCGGGGAATGGATATACAAGCTTGAAGGAACTCTGTATTAATGGGGTGTGGGAGCTTGATCACCTTTCTCTCCCAGATGACATTCAAAATATGGTTTCTGGTTTATCCTTATGGACCAGTTATGCCCATCCGGTGTGGATGTGTGATGCTAATGGGAGTTTCTCGGTGGCATCGGCATATCACCTTATTCGATCTGGGAGGCCACAGTCCAGCTTATTCAAGTATATTTGGCAGCCAGGAATTTCGTATAAGATTTCATTTCTTCTTCTTCGCATATACTATGGGAGGGTTCCTTTGGCTCATTGGTTAGGTAGGATGGGGGTGCATGGTCCATTCCCATGTTCATGCTGTGTTGTTTCGCTGGAGGAATCCCTTGATCATGTGTTCGGCTGGGGCATATTTGCTACTATGGTGTGGGGTTATTTTGGTAAGGCGGTAGGTGTTCGTCCGCGGCCTCGGGCCTGGAGGGAAAATTGTCTTATGTGGTGGAATTTAAAAGGAAATGCGTATTTTCGGGTGCTTTTTAATTGGATTCCGTGTCTTATATCATGGCACTTATGGAAAAGACGGAATTCTGAGCTCTTTGAGGGTAAAGGGGTGACGTGGGAGAGGACTTGTGAACTGGTGTTGCAGGATTTGATGTTGTTGTGGAATTTGAGATTCCCTGCGAGTGTGGTTTCTGGGAATTGGAATAACTTTGTTGATATGGTAATGGGGCTTTCCATCCCTATTTCGATAATTCGGGTCAACTGGCTTAGACCCCCTCAGGATGTTTTGAAACTGAATGTTGATGGCTGTTCCCGGGGAAATCCGGGTCCTGGGGGTGGAGGGGCAATTATTAGGGATTGGTTGGGGAGGTTGGTTGTAGCTAGAGCTATGGGTTTTGAGTTGGTGACGAGTCTAGAAGCGGAGGCTCTTGCTCTACTGGTCGGGCTGGATTTGTGTGAGCGTTTTGCTTGTACAAATGTTTTGGTAGAATCTGACTCCATGTTGTTGGTAGCGTTGTGGTCTGGAGGTGGGAATGTTCCATGGAAACTTAGGGCGCTTGTTGAAAGATTGAAGCGATTTACTTGTGTGGTGTCGATGCGGCATATCTTTAGAGAGGCTAATCAGCCAGCGGATGGCCTTGCGCAGGAGGGGTGTCACAGACAGACGGATTTGGTTTTTACTAGTTTTGGGGAGCTCCCGTGGAAGGTGCGAGGATTCCTTAATTTAGATCGTTTAATGGTTCCTAACTTTTGGGTTAGGAGGAAATCAGTGTAATTCTAGGATGTCTGTTATTTGTTCTCAAACTTTGTATCTTTTGTTACTATTAATAAAATTGGGAGTGGCGCCCCTGATTAATTAGCCAAAAAAAAAAACATGCAATTTAGTGACTAATGTAAGAAAACCGGTGACTCAAATTTTTTGAAAAATAACAATTTTTCGTGAGTTATAGCACACTTTTTTTTTTTTGCAAAAAATGTGCAATTTTTGCACCAATATCAATAATGAACACCCAAAATGGTGACTCAAATATTTTTGAAAAATCACAATTTTTTGTGAGTTATAACATGCGTTTTTGGTGAAAAATGTGCTGTTTTTGCATCCATATCAATTAAGAACAAACAATCTAGTGACTAATGTAAGATAAATGGTTACACAAATTTTTTGAAAAATCACAAATTTTCGCGAGTTATAGCACATTATTTTTTTTTTTGCAAAAAATGTGTTGTTTTTGCACCTATATCATAAGAAACACGCAATCTAGTGACTAATGTTAAAAAATGGTGACTCAAATTTTTTCAAAAATCACAACTTTTCATAAGTTATAAAACACGTTTTTTTAGCAAAACATTTGTCGTTTTTGCACCCATATCCATTAGTAACTTGCAATCTATTGGTTAATTAAAAAAAGTGGGTGACTCAACTTTTTTTGAAAAATCAGAACTCTTCGTGAGTCAGCACACATTTTTTTGGCAAAAAACATGTTGTTTTTACACCCATATCAATTAAGAACATGCAATTTAGTGACTAATGTAAGAAAAAAAAGTGACTCAAATTTTTTAAAAAATCACAATTTTTCGTTAGTTATAACACTCGTTTTTTTTGCAAAAAAATGTGCCAGTTTTTGCATCTATATCAATAAGGAATAAACAATCTAGTAACTAATGTAAAAAAAAATGGTCACTCAAATCTTTTGAAAAATCACATATTTTTGCGAGTTATAGTACACATTTTTTTTTGGTAAAAAATGTGCCTTTTACACTTATACCAATACATACAATCTAGTGACTAACGTGAAAAAAAATAGTGACTCAAATTTTTTCAAAAATCACAACTTTTCATGATTTATAACACAATTGTTTGGCAAAAAATGTGCCATTTTTGCACTCATATGCATTTGTAACATTCAATCTATTGGCTAATTTTAAAATTTGAGTGACTCAATTTTTTGAAAAATAAGAACTTTTGAGAATTATTTTTGCACCCATATTGATTAAGATTATGCAATTTAGTGACTAATGAAAGAAAAACGGTGACTCAATTATTTAAAAAAATCACTATATTTCGTGAGTTATAGTACACATTTTTTTTGCACCAATATCAATTAAAATGCAATCTAGTGAGTAATGTAAGAAAACTGTGAATCAAATATTTTGAAAAATCAAAAATTTTCGTGAGTTGCACTTTGTTTGCAAAAAGTGTGTCCGTAAGAAATATGCAATCTAACAACTAATGTAAATAAATGGTGACTCAAATTTTTGGAAAATCAAAACTTTTCGTGAGTTATAACACTTTTTTTTTTGTCAAAAAATGTAACCTTTTTGCACCCATATCAACTAGTAACATGCAATCTATTGGCTAATTTAGAAAAGTGGGTGACTCATTTTTTTCTGAAAAATCAAAACTTTTTGTTAGTTATAACACACATTTTTTTTTGATAAAAAACGTGTTGTTTTTGCACTCATATAAATTTGGAACATGCAATTTAGTGACTGATGTAAGAAAAACAGTTACTCGAATTTTTTGAAAAATCACAATTTTTGTGAGTTATAGCACACTTTTTTTTCGCAAAAACAAAATGTGCAATTTTTGCACCCATGTCAATAATGAACACCCAAAATAGTGACTCAAATATTTTTGAAAAATTACAACTTTTTGTGAGTTATAACACACATTTTTTTTGGCAAAAAGTGTGTCTTTTGTTGCATCAATATCAATTAGATATTCGTTAATTTAAAAAAGTGAGTGACTCAATTTTTTTGAAAAATCAAAACCTTTCGTGACTTATAGTACACGTTTTTTTTTTGTAAAAAATGTGTTGTTTTTGCACCCACATCAATTAAGAACAAGCAATCTAGTGACTAATGTAAGAAAAATAGTGACTCATTTTTTTTTGAAAAATCACAATTTTTCGCAAGTAATAGCACACGTTGTTTTGCAAAAAATGTGCTGTTTTTGTACCTATATCAATAAGGAACACACAATCTAGTGACTAATGTTTAAAAAATGGTGACTCAATTTTTTTTAAAAAAAATCACAACTTTTCATGAGTTATAAAACATATTTTTTTGGCAAAACATTTATCGTTTTTGCACCCATATCAATCAGTAACATGCAATCTATTGGTTAATTTAAAAAAGTGGGTGACTCAACTTTTTTGAAAAATTAGAAGTCTTCGTGAGTTAGCACACATTTTTTTTCGCAAAAAACGTATTGTTTTTACACCCATATCAGTTAGGAACATGCAATTTAACGACTAATGTAAGAAAAAATAGTGACTTAAATTTTTTGAAAAATCATAATTTTTCGTTAGTTATAGCACATATTCTTTTGCAGAAAAATGTTCCATTTTTGCATCCATATCAATAAGGAATACACAATATAGTGACTAATGTAAAAAATATGGTGACTCAATTTTTTTGAAAAATTACATTTTTTCGCGAGTTATAGCACACGTTTTTTTTGTAAAACAAATGTGCCATTTTTCAACCCATATCAATAAGGAGCACGTAATCTAGCGACTAATGTAAAAAAAAGGTGACCCAATTTTATTTTTCGAAAATCACAACTTTTGATGATATATAACACGTTTTTTTTGCAAAAATGTGACGTTTTTGCATCCATATGCATTTGTGACATGCAATCTATTAGCTAGTATAGCACACGTTTTTTTAGACAAAAAGGGATAGTTTTTGCACTCATATTGATTAAGAACATGCAATTTAGTAAATAATGTAAGAAAAACGGTAGCTCAATTTTTTTTTGAAAAGCACAATATTTCATGAGTTATAGTACACGTGTTTTTGCACCAATATCAATTAAAAACGCAATCTAGCGAGTAATGTAAGAAAATCGGTAAATCAAATATTTTGAAAAATCATAATTTTTCGTGAGTTATACTTTTGTTTGCAAAAAGTGTGCCGTTTTTGCACCCATATCAATAAGAAACACGCAATCTAGTGATTAATGTAAATAAATGGTGACTCAATTTTTTTGACAAATCACAAATTTTTGTGAGTTATAACACAAATTCTTTTGAGAAAAAATGTGTCGTTTTTGCATCCATATCACATAGTAACTTGCAATCTATTGGTTAATTTAAAAAAGTGGTTGACTCATTTTTTCTTAAATTAGAACTTTTTGTGAGTTATAACAAATGTTTTTTTTGGTAAAAGAATGTGTTGTTTTTGTACCATTATCAGTTAAGAACATGCTATAAAGTGACTAATGTAACAAAAACGGTGAATAATTTTCTTTTGAAAAATCACAATTTTTTTGTGAGTTACAACACACATTGTTTTTGCTTAAATTGTATCATTTCTGCACCCATATCAATAAAAAACACACAATTCAATGACTAAGGTAAAAAAAATGGTGACTCAAATTTGTTGAAAAATAACAATTTTTCATGTGTTATGAAACATGTTTTCATGGAAAAAAATGTGACATTTTTGCACCCATATCAATTATTAACAGGCAATCTATTGACAAATTTGAAAAATGGGTAACTCAATTTCTTTTATAAATTAAAAATTTTTGTGAGTTATAGCACACGTTTTTTTGGTAAAAAATCATTTTATTTTTACACCTATATCAATTAAAACATGCAATTTAGAGACTAATGTAACAAAAATGATGAATCTAATTTTTTGAAAAATCACAGTTTGTCGTGAGTTATATTACATATTTGATTAAAAAAATGTGTCATTTTTACACCCATATCAATGGGGAATGCAAAATCTAGTGAATAATGTAAAAAAATGGTGACTCAAATTTTTTGAAAAATTAAAACTTTTCGTGAGTCATAAACCAAGTTTTTTTGTCCAAAAATGTGCCGTTTTTGAACCCATATCAATAAGCTATTGGCTAATTTTTAAAAAGTGCGTTACTCTATTTTTTAAAAAAATTAAAACATTTCGTGAGTTCTAGCACACATTTTTTTGGGCAAAGAAGCTGTTGTTTTTGCACCCATATCAACTAAGAACATGCAATCTAGTGACTATTGTAAGAAAAACAGTGATTTAAATTTTATGAAAAATCACAACTTTTCGTGAGTTATAGCAAACATTTTTTTTTTTTGCAAAAAATGTGCTATTTTTGCACCCACATCAATAAGTAACATGCAATCTAGGGATTAATGTAAAAAAATAGTTACTCAACTTTTTTTAAAAATCTGAACTTTTCGTGAGTTAAAACACACATTTTTTGGCAAAAAATGTGTCGTTTTTACATCCATATCAATTTAAAACATGCAATATAGTGACTAGTCTAAGAAAAACGATGACTCAAATTTTTTGAAAAATCACAATATTTTGTGAGTTATATCACACATTTGTTATTGTAAAAAATGTGCCGTCTTTGCACTCATATCAATAAGGAATAAGCAATATAGTGACTAATGTAAAAAAAATAGTGACTCAAATTTTTTGAAAAATCACAACTTTTCATGTGTCATAACACATGTTGTTTTGGCAAAAAAAAATGCCATTTTTTGCGCCTATATCAATTCGCTATTGACTAATTTAAAAAATGGTGTCTTAATTTTTTTTGAAAAATTAGAACTTTTAGTGAATTATAGTACACATTTTTTTGATCCAATATCAATTAAGAACATGTAATCTAGTGACTAATGTAAGAAAAACGGTGAATCAATTTTTTTAAAATCATAACTTTTCGTATGTTATATCAAACGTGTTTTTTTGCAAAAAATATATCACTTTTGCACCCTTATCTATTAGGAACACAAAATCTAGCGACTAATGTAAAAAAATGGTGACTTAAATTTTTTTAAAAAATCACGACTTTTTATGAGTAATAACACGTTTTTTTGGCAAAAAATGTGCCATGTTTGCACAAATATATCAATTAGTAATATGCAATTTATTGGCTAAATTAAAAAGAGGGTGACTTAATTTTTTTGAAAAATCATAATTTTTCATGAGTTATAGTACACGTTTGTTTTTGCAAAAACGTGTTATTTTTGCACCTATATCAATTAAGAACAAGAAATCTAGTGACTAATGTAAGAAAAATGGTGTCTCAAATTATATGAAAAATGACTATTTTTCGCAAGTTATAGCACAAGTTTTTTTTTTTTGCTAAAATGTGCCGTTTTTGCACCCATAGTAATAAGGAACACGCAATCTAATAACTGATATAAAAAAAATGGTTACTCAAATTTTTTAAAAAATCACAATTTTTTGTGACTTATAGCTTACGTTTTTTTGGTAAAAAATGTGCCGTTTTTGCAACTATATTAATTAGCAATATGCTACTTTGAAAAAGTGGGTGACTCAATTTTTAGTGAAAAATCAGAACTTTAAGTGAGTTATAGCACAAGTTGTTTGGCAAAAAATGTGTTGCTTTTACACCCATATTGATGCGAGCTGTCGCTACTCGTCAATTTTAACTCTAAACACTAATGTAGTAGTGGAAGTAGAGATCGTATCCACAGGGAAGGTGTAATGTTCAAGAATTCAAGAAATTGTTCCCAGTATTGTCACAGTAATCAAATCACAAAATTAAACTTGTAAGAAACAAAATCAAAGGAATTAAAGGAAAGCTACTAACAAGTGTAAACAGATATCCTAGGGTTCTTGTATCGGATGAATACGGACCTAGCCAACCTATGCTATGCAATCAACTAGCAAACAAATCTCAAGGAGACCTAAGTTGCCTAGAAGTTCAAGTTATGGTTAGCATGGCGACCACACCACTTCCTGTACTTCTTGACACCATCCTCTCCCATGGCGAGGCCTGAGAATGGTGGAATTCACTCCGCAACGTCTCAACTCTCCAAGCTAACTACTCTAACATGCAAAACCTAGGAAATCCCATGGCGAGGCCCGACCTAAGCTTCAAATGTCTTCATTGTTAACACAGATAGTTTCTTTAACACTTTTCCTAATGTTTTAATTCATTGAAACTTCCCATGGCGAGGCCTGACTCAGAAATTAAATAATCATAGAAAGTAAGTGTAAAGACTCAGACAATCACACTTTAGTTTTCATCTCATGCATCTTCACTAACATTGGTGAATCAATCCTCAACTTAGCATGTCGACCACAATCGAAGCTTGATCCATTCAAAATAAGTGAAGAGATATGAAATTTAACCAATTTCTAGTAACAATTCAAATGCGATTTCAAGCTTCCTCAATTATGTCAATTGCATAGCATTAAATCTTATAAATCATGTATTCATCCGTTAGAACCCTAAGATATCACACAATTAACCAGAAAACTCCATATTCAACTCGTAAGCATTAAATTCCAACATTGAGCAATTGAAATTCATCAAATTGAGAAAATTCACCGATTAGAATGTAGAAGGAAGTCAATTGTTGCTTCAGTTGAGCTCAATATGAAATCTCTGGTTCACAAGCGTGATCGGGAATGAGATCGGAGAAGAAATGTTTAGTAAGAGAAAATAGATCTAGAGAGAGAAAAGGAAAACGAGAGAGAAACTTCCCGCTCTAAAAATTAAAAGGTAGTTATGAAATCTAGAATATTCCCCTTTACATATTAGCTACATTTCCTATATATAGAAAATCATGAAAATGTAGCTAATACGCAACAAAAAATATCTACAAAGTTACAAGGCCCTTGAATAACAAAAACCAGAAATCAGCTTAAGTTGGGAAAATTCGAAGTTTGAAGAACAATTCCAGCAGTCCCACGCCTTCAGCAACGAATTCCATCTCCTTCATTGTCTTGCCTACCTTCGTCGCGCCTTCAAGCTGCTTCACTTCACGCCTTCCACTCTAACTCTCCAGGTGCACGAATCAGAACATCCCAGCGCCTTCCAGCCTGGGATCTTCACGCCTTCAACGGCACTGTGAGTCTCCAGGCAGGCTAGCCTTTACGAAATCACGCCTTCTCGCCCCGGCACATCACGCCTCCAGTTCACCAGCCAAAACCTGAAAATCAGAAGCTCAACACTTAGCCAATTTTTTTGCTCACTCATACGCGTAACACTTTATGGCAGCAACTTCCAGCCAAAATCTGACCATGATGCACTGTGAACTAGAGAAATCTTAAAACATGAATGTTATAGCCCTATGTTTTATCTTTCCATAGTCGTTTGAATCACTCATTTTAGAGCTAAGACGAGAGAGTTATGGCCAACTTACTGAAGTGCGATAAAACTAAAAATTTCATGGCAAAATTGCATGGCGAGACCTCGCCGTGAAGTGTGTGTGTGTGGCGAGACCTCGTGGCGAGGTCTAGCTGTGTTGTGCATTTGCTGGCGAGGTCTCGCGGCGAGACCTCGCCGTGCAATGTGTTGGTGGGCGAGACCTCGCGGCGAGGTCTCGCCACTTTGTGCGAGTGTGTGAGAGGTTGAGTGAACAAAAGTGTGAAGTGCTGTGAGGTTTGAGTGATCAAAATATGTGTAATGTGTTGTGAGTATTTGTGAATCGTGAGTGAATGTGAAAATCTTGTGCATTTGAAATGAAGTGTTTAAAAAATAAGGATGCATATATGTGAAGTGTTTGTAAGTTGAAAGTTGTAAGTTGATGTGAAGTGAAGTGAAGAAATGGTGCAAATGTGAAAACAAATGATAACTGGACTTGATACATATTAGAACATCAAAGAATGTCCCTGAATACTTGATTCTGCAATGTGATGTTCATGCATTAAGGATGAAATGCTTTGAGTGCTATGAAATTGAAGTGAAAAAAAAAACTATGAATGTTATGAAGGGTGAATGAGAAATGTTGTGAAAACTATGAGATATTTCGAGAGTGAATGAAAATGCAATTGTGGTATGCAAAGTTGTGCTCGAATGATGTGTGAGCTGTGAGGGTATTGCGGCGAGGTGATCTCGCCGCAATGTGTATGCGTGAGATTGAGTGATTGTGTGCATGAGTGTAGTGGATGTGTGTGCGAGAGTGCATGCGTGTGTACGAGTGAGGCTGTGCGGCGAGGTGACCTCGACGCACAAGTGTGTGAGTGGTTCATGCGGCGAGGTGACCACACCTCATGAGTGTGGTGCAGTGATGGTGAGGTGAATGTAGTGCACATAGTGTGTGGAAGTGTTGCGAGTGAGGATGTGCGGCGAGGTCACATTGAGTGAGTGCTAGTGTGCGAGTGTGGTGAGGTGAGTGTAGTGCTAGTGTGCGAGAGTGATATGCATGTGTGCGAGTGAGGTGAGGTCTTGTGTGCAAGAGTGGTGCGGTGAGTGCATAAGTGCTAAGTCAGAAACAACAACCAACTTCCATGCAAGATTTGTGTAGCCTATCCTCCGAATTAGATTTTTCAGTAAACATGAAAGTTGTAGAGCTTTCTTTTGGCTTTCTCTAGGTTCACGAATCAGCCTCATCAGGTACTTGAAACGCAAGATATCATCAAAGTACCAAACTGTGGCAGAAAGATAAAACTCTATCAAATCCTAATCCAAACACAACATAAATGCCCTCGTTTCTCATGTTTGCACACAGAATTTGGAAAATGTTAAAACATGGAAATTGAAATACAAACAAAGAGCTTCCCAAATCATCCAAGATCTCCTCATTTGGATTAGAATTGAAAGAGTTATTCACAAACAAAATGCACACTCAAAGCTGCCAAAAACCCTAATTTGGCCAAATATGCATTTTCGGTTCCTTCATTTTTCCTTTACACTTTTCACTCCGTTTACCATCATTTTTTGCCATTTTTGTACCATTCCAACATTTTCACATTGCAAACATACAAATGCGTAAAACATCTCAAAACATCACATATGCTTATAAAACACACAACTAAAGCCAAGCATTTTAACACAAAATAGTTGGTAGAAAACCAACTTATCAAATTCCCCCACACTTGAGCTTTTGCTTGTCCTCAAGCAAACTCACACTTCACAAACACTTAATACTGGACTTCACTCCTCTGTCACACTTGTTCTCATTTGAGTTCATCAAAACAATTTTTTCATGCATGAAATTCATAACTTGTCCTTAATCCCTACCTATCAAATTTCAGCACAAGTTATCAATCAAGGCACGATGAATAAAGACCAAAATGTCATGCGTGCAAGTGTGTGCTGAGGATCATGAATTCATCTATTCTCTATGCATACATTATTTCTTTTGTTCCAAAACTTTTCCCTTTCATACACAATCACAAAGTCCACATTCAAGAACTCAAAATCACACACGATCAATGGTGCACATTGGTGCTTTTCATATTTGATTTCACATTTCACTTGCTTATGCACTTTTCTGTCTTTGCTTTGTTTTTCTCTACACACATTGGTGTGCTTGCCTTGGGTATTTCGGCTTCTTTTTCCCTTTAGCTGCCCGAGTTTTATGGCTGTTTTTTCTCAATTATGCTTGCCAAGGGTATTTCGGCTTTTCATTCCCAATTGCCAAAGGCTTTTTCTCCATATCATCTCTCGTGTGACTAAAAGTTCTTAAATGTCTCTAAAGGACTATGTATGCTAGAGCATCTAAAACAACCGAGATAGTGCATAACAATAAGAACAAATTGAATCATTTTCTTCCTATGTCCAGAAAAAACGAGTTTTTGCATGGCATATCTATCTTACTTTAACATGATGCCTTGATTAACAAAATGTACCAATTTCATCAAGATTAGAATCAAAGAAAACAAACCATTTTCGCATGCAATTCAAAAGTAAAGATGGATGAACTTCAAATTTTGAACATAGCTTAACAAAGGAGCAAAATCATAGTACAAAGTGTTCTACATTCCATTGCATCACTAGCACCACATCTCTGTTCATTTCATTACACTTTTCACACTTTATAAGCACACTCACACTCCTTATTACTTAAAACATTTTCCACCAAAACAGCACCACTCAACACCAAAATTTCCCATGGATAAGAACATTTTGCCAAACTAGTGCTTTTAACATCACTTATTCACAAAAAGTTCAAAATTTCACCAAAAATTTGAAAATTTTCACAAAACATGAAAAACACCACACATACGGGTATTAAACTCAAAATGACACAACAAAGCTAAAATCACCAAAAGAAACTCAAAACAACACACATTTTTACACAAAAATTCACAAAACATTTCATGACGGAAAGTAATCACATAAAGTCCAAGAACACACACCATAACAAACATTCCCTAATTCCCCCACACTTAAAACTTACATTGTCCGCAATGTAAAGTAAAGATAGGTTTAGAAGCTCCCTGGTATTGAGATGTCATGAAGTCCAATGTTTGCACGGTGAAGTGTCTTTATCCATCCTTCTCATATGCATGAAATCACCCTTCCTACACAAAGTGAAACAAGGCTTATTAGAAATTACTAAAAAAAACAAGAAAACATAACGATGAAAGATAAAAGGAAAGAAGTAGTTCTGGATTTTTGGTAGTCTCCAGCTAGACTTTATTTATGAACTCTCTTCATGAAGTGAATTCGGTGAATACATCTCTCCACCAAACGAAAGATGAAAACTCATAAGCACTCGTATTCCTTTTGTAGGACACTGGAGGAGTAACATCAAGTACACTCTCAAGCTCATGGACACTAGCAACATCCTCCACAAAATGCACCTTAAACCATTGGGACTCCCCCACACTTGACACCTCCGGTGAATCTTCTCTTGTTGGAAACACATCATCCAACTCTTTCACCACATCAACCATTTGAATCCTACAAAGTTCAACCAAAGGTTGTGCATCCTTGGTCTCAACAAACCCATCAGTACGTTCAAAAATAGATGCATCAAATAAGCTAGTTGTTACCATGTTAACTCTGTCAATAAAAAGTTTCTCATCCTCATCATCCAAACTAAAATGGTGATCTCCACAAATTTTCCCAATATTATTACCACAAACAAAAGCAGCATTGTCTTCTTCTAACAAAAATTGCTCTTTGCGCACTTGTGGTGAGTTACCAATTACACACATAGATTCATTCACAGTTTCAAGAATTGGTGTTTTAACAAGAGACTCAGCAATTTCCACATTATCTTGATTCAGGGTATCACAATGTTCTTCCAGATGAGATTCTATGCAATTTATCAAGATATCAAGAAAAGAACAACCATCATCATCACCAAGTATAACATGACCCTCACTATCATTTGAACAATTCTTAACACATACTTCCTGTAAGGAATGATCTATCAATGTTTGGATTGGCATTTCAAAGTTTGATATATCTGTGAAACCACATTCTTCTATGTGAGCACTTTCTAATGAAATCATGCCATCTTCTACATCAAGCTCATTACAACCAATTTCTTCATCATCAAAAATTCTATCAACAGAAATGTAGTCATGCTTAACACCCTCATCAACTAAAGATGTAGAACATTTGACAACTTGAATGGAACAACAAGACTCTGTGTACATGGGTTGTTTCATGGCATAGTTCACATCAAAAACTACTTCCTCATTATTAACTCTAAAGGTGACTGTTTTATTTCGAACTCCAATTAATGCATCACCAATAGCTAGGAAAGGCCTACCAAAAATTAAAGGTACCTCCGGGTCTTCCTCCATATCAAGAATAATGAAATCCACAGGCAAAGTAAATTTATCAACTCTTACCAGAACATCTTCTACCAAGCCGGTGGGAGTCACTAAAGACCTGTCTGCTAATTGGAGTGTTACTGCAACTGGGCGAATCCGGCTTTCCAATCCAACATTGATAGCTATTGACAGTGGCATCAAATTGATCACAGCACCAAGATCACAGAGAGCCTTTGCAAAATGTCTTGTGCCTATCTTGCAAGGAATTGTACAGCTGCCCGGATCTTTGAGCTTTGGAGGCAAGTTGTGCACCATCCAAGCTTGGCTACATTCAGAAAACATCATAGGAACTTCACACCTCAAAATTTGCTCCTTGTTTGAAATGAGGTCTTTGAGATATTTGGCATATTTTGGCATTCATGTATATAGATCCATCAAAGGGAAATTCACATTTACTTGCTTGAGTACATCCAGAAACCTATTGAATTGAGGTCCCCTCTTAGGTGGTGGTTTCTTCCTCTCTGGAAATAGAGGTTTTGGGGCATACTCAGGAAAGTTGAAAGGATTGGAGTTCTTGGTGATCTCATTTCCTACCTTAGATGGTATTTCCTTCTTCATAATTTTTGTAGCAGTTTGCTCACCCTTCTTTTCAAATGCAAGAGTGTCCTGTTCATCAACTTTCTTTGGTTCCATTTCTTCATCAATATAATCTTCCCCAATTTGAACACTTTCCTCCTCAATAACACATTCCTCATTCTCAGGTTTAGATGACTTTTGCATTTCCTTACCACTTCTCAACATAATGGCATTAATCCCAACCTTGTTCTTGGGATTTGGCACCGTATCACTGGGCAGAGATCCACTAGGCCTTTGATGAATAGCATTAGCATGTTGACCTAATTGCATCTCAATGTTTTTGAATGAGGCACCATGATGTCTTACAGTTGTTTCCAAAGCAACAAATCTTTCCTCATTTTATTCTATCTTTTCAATAAGACTCCGGAGCATGTCTTCCATTGATGATTTACTTTGCTCTTGAGCACATGGTTGTTGCTCAAAACCCGGTGGAGAATTAGAAGTTCTCCTTTGATCATTCCCTTGAGTATAATGGCCTCCCTGGCTTTGATTTTGCTGTCCCCAAGTTCCTTGATTACCTCCATAGCCTCTATTGTTCCCTCCTGAGTAATTTCCAGAATACTGTGGCCTGTTACCATAATTATTCACGTATTGAATGGATTCGGTGGTGACAGAGCACTTATCAGTATAATGCTCACCCTTACATATTCTACAAGACAACACAGGTGTCTTGGCTTGAGTTGCCTTTAGGGATTGCATTTGCTTTGCTAAGGCTTCGACCTTACCAAGCCGGTGGGAGTCACTAAAGACCTGTCTGCTAATTGGAGTGTTACTGCAACTGGGCGAATCCGGCTTTCCAATCCAACATTGATAGCTATTGACAGTGGCATCAAATTGATCCCAGCACCAAGATCACAGAGAGCCTTTGCAAAATGTCTTGTGCCTATCTTGCAAGGAATTGTACAGCTGCCCGGATCTTTGAGCTTTGAAGTCAAGTTGTGCACCATCCAAGCTTGGCTACATTCAGACAACATCATAGGAACTTCACACCTCAAAATTTGCTCCTTGTTTGAAATGAGGTCTTTGAGATATTTGGCATATTTTGGCATTGACGTAACTAGATCCATCAAAGGGAGATTCACATTTACTTGCTTGAGTATATCCAGAAACCTATTGAATTGAGGTCCCCTCTTAGGTGGTGGTTTCTTCCTCTCTGGAAATGGAGGTTTTGGGCATACTCAGGAAAGTTGAAAGGATTGGAGTTCTTGGTGATCTCATTTCCTACCCTAGCTGGTATTTTCTTCTTCACAATTTTTGTAGCAGTTTGCTCACCCTTCTTTTCAAATGCAAGAGTGTCCTGTTCATCAACCTTCTTTGGTTCCATTTCTTCATCAATACAATCTTCTCCAATTTTAATACTTTCCTCCTCAATAACACATTCCTCATCCTCAGGTTTAGATGAATTTTGCACTTCCTTACCACTTCTCAACATAATGGCATTAATCCCAACCTTGTTCTTGGGATTTGGCACCGTATCACTGGGCAGAGATCCACTAGGCCTTTGATGAATAGCATTAGCAAGTTGACCTAATTGCATCTCAATGTTTTTGAATGAGGCACCATGATGTCTTACAGTTGTTTCCAAAGCAACAAATCTTTCCTTATTTTTATCTATCTTTTCAATAAGACTCCGGAGCATGTCTTCCATTGATGATTTACTTTGCTCTTGGGCACATGGTTGTTGCTCAAAACCCAGTGGAGAATTAGAAGTTCTCCTTTGATCATTCTCTTGAGTATAATGGCCTCCCTAGCTTTGATTCTGCTGTCCCCAAGTTACTTGATTACCTCCATAGCCTATATTGTTCCCTCCTGAGTAATTTTCGGAATACTGTGGCCTGTTACCATAATTATTCACGTATTGAATGGATTCGGTGGTGACAGATCACTCATTAGTATAATGCTCACCCTTACATATTCTACAAGACAACACAGGTGTCTTGGCTTGAGTTGCCTTTAGGGATTGCATTTGCTTTGCTAAGGCTTCGACCTTTGCATTGAGTGAAGTTTCCTCAACTAACTCCAGAACTCCTCTTTGCTTTCTGCCATGAGTTTTTCGAGTATGCGGAAAGAGATATTCATCTTCAGCTATCTGATTGAACAATTCACGCACTTCAGGCACACTCTTGTCTTTGAGTGCCCCATTAGCACACGCCTTGACCATCATGGAGGATTCGGGAGTTAGGCCTTTGAAGAATGTGTTCAGTTCCCTGATTTCACCCAAGTCATGGTTGGGGCATTGCCTGATCAAGTCGTTGAATCTCTCCCAAGCTTCCCTAAATGACTTACTGTCTTGTTGTTGGAAATTCATAATTTCCAACCTTCTCTTTTCAAGTTTGGCAGGAGGGAAGTACTTAGACAAGAACCTTTTCTGTAGATCATCAAATGACATAGCTGCATTAGCTCCTCCAATGCTCTTGAACCAATGTTTAGCCTTTCCACGCAAAGATAAAGGAAACAAAATCCTGTGAACTTCACCCCTATCAACCCTTGGCAACTTGAAAGTGCTACATAAGCCGAGAAACCAATCTAGGTGGTCGTTAGGATCCTCGTTGTTAAGACCTTGGAAGAATTGGCCCTGGGTGATCATCGAAACGATTTGTGGAGGAATGTGATAACTTTCTACGTCAATGTCCTGATGACCGAACCTATTGTCGAAGTTCACTGCATAGTGGTCTCCAAACCGAGGTGATTGTACTCCTTGAGCAGCCATTTCTCTCTGTTGTCTTAACTGTGCTCTCAAAGTTTTTGCCAATTCAAGATCCAATTGAAATTCTGGTTCTCCTGCAGACCTGCTAGATCTTGGCATACACAACACACTGTTTTGGTGTATAATAACAGAGAATCGAGAACTTCAAATGAGCAGCGAAGGAACAGACCACAATTTCCAACAAGTATTCGAAAATGCAAAGAACAGAACACAACACAAAGTGAAAACTAAAGTAAATGACTCAAACAAAAACACAAAATAGAACAAGTAAAAATCAAGAACAATTCAACAAGTTCCAGAACCGATTGCCTTCCCCGGCAACGGCGCCAAAAATTGATGCGAGTTGTCGCTACTCGCCAATTTTAACTCTAAACACTAATGTAGTAGTGGAAGTAGAGATCGTATCCACAGGGAAGGTGTAATGTTCAAGAATTCAAGAAATTGTTCCAAGTATTGTCACAGTAATCAAATGCGATTTCAATCTTCCTCAATTATGTCAATTGCATAGCATTAAATCTTATAAATCATGTATTCATCCGTTAGAACCCTAAGATATCACACAATTAACTAGAAAACTCCGTATTCAACTCGTAAGCATTAAATTCCAACATTGAGCAATTGAAATTCATCAAATTGAGAAAATTCACTGATTAGAATGTAGAAGGAAGTCAATTGTTGCTTCGGTTGAGCTCAATATGAAATCTCAGGTTCACAAGCGTGATCGGGAATGAGATCGGAGAAGAAATGTTTAGTGAGAGAAAATAGATCTAGAGAGAGAAAAGGAAAACGAGAGAGAAACTTCCCGCTCTAAAAATTTAAAGGTAGTTATGAAATCTAGAATATTCCCCTTTACATATTAGCTACATTTCCTATATATAGAAAATCATGAAAATGTAGCTAATACGCAACAAAAAATATCTACAAAGTTACAAGGGTGCCATTGAATAACAAAAACCAGAAATCAGCTTAAGTTGGGAAAATTCGAAGTTTGAAGAACAATTCCAGCAGTCCCATGCCTTCAGCAACGAATTCCAGCGCCTTCATCGTCTTGCCTACCTTCGTCGCGCCTTCAAGTTGCTTCGCTTCACGCCTTCCACTCTAACTCTCCAGGTGCACGAATCAGAACATCCTAGCGCCTTCCAATCTGGGATCTTCACGCCTTTAACGGCACTGTGAGTCTCCAGGCAGGCTAGCCTTTACGAAATCACACCTTTTCGCCCCGGCACATCACGCCTCCAGTTCACCAGCCAAAACCTGAAAATCAGAAGCTCAACACTTAGCCAATTTTTTTGCTCACTCATACGCGTAACACTTTATGGCAGTAACTTCCAGCCAAAATCTGACCATGATGCACTGTGAACTAGAGAAATCTTAAAACATGAATGTTATAGACATATGTCTTATCTTTCCATAGCCATTTGAATCACTCATTTCAGAGCTAAGACGAGAGAGTTATGGCCAAATTACTGAAGTGCGATACAACTGAAAATTTCATGGCAAAATTGCATGGCGAGACCTCGCGGCAAGGTCTCGCCGTGAAGTGTGTGTGTGTGGCGAGACCTCGTGGCGAGGTCTCTCCGTGTTGTGCATTTGCTAGCGAGGTCTCGCGGCGAGACCTCACCGTGCAATGTGTTGGTGGGCGAGACCTCGCGGCGAGGTCTCGCCACCTTATGCGAGTGTGTGAGAGGTTGAGTGAACAAAAGTGTGAAGTGTTGTGAGGTTTGAGTGATCAAAATATGTGTAATGTGTTGTGAGTATTTGTGAATCGTGAGTGAATGTGGAAATGTTGTGCATTTGAAATGAAGTGTTGAAAAAATAAGGATGCATATGTGTGAAGTGTTTGTAAGTTGAAAGTTGTAAGTTGATGTGAAGTGAAGTGAAGAAATGGTGCAAATGTGAAAAAAAATGATAAATGGACTTGACACATATTAGAACATCAAAGAATGTCCCTGAATACTTGATTCTGCAATGTGATGTTCATGCATTAAGAATGAAATGCTTTGAGTGCTATGAAATTGAAGTGAAAAAACAAACTATGAATGTTATGAAGGATGAATGAGAAATGTTGTGAAAACTATGAGATATTTCGAGAGTGAATGAAAATGCAATTGTGGTATGCAAAGTTGTGCTCGAATGATGTGTGAACTGTGAGGGTATTGCGGCGAGGTGATCTCGCCGCAATGTGTATGCGTGAGATTGAGTGCTCGTGTGCATGAGTGTAGTGGATGTGTGTGCGAGAGTGCATGCGTGTGTGCGAGTGAGGCTGTGCGGCGAGGTGTGTGAGTGGTTCATGCGGCGAGGTGACCTCGCCGCATGAGTGTGGTGCAGTGATGGTGAGGTGAATGTAGTGCACATAGTGTGTGGAAGTGTTGCGAGTGATATTGTGCATGTGTGCGCATGAGTGTAGTGAGGTGTGTGAGTGAGGATGTGCGGCGAGGTAAGTGCTAGTGTGCGAGTGTGGTGAGGTGAGTGTAGTGCTAGTGTGCGAGAGTGATATGCATGTGTCCGAGTGAGGTGAGGTCTTGTGTGCAAGAGTGGTGCGGTGAGTGCATAAGTGCTAAGTCAGAAACAACAACCAACTTCCATGCAAGAGTTTTGTAGCTTATCCTCAGAATTAGATTTTTCAGTAAACATGAAAGTTGTAGAGCTTTCTTTTGGCTTTCTCTAGGTTCAAGAATCAGCCTCATCAGGTTCCTGAAACTCAAGATATCATCAAAGTACCAAACTGTGGCAGAAATCAAATCCTAATCCAAACACAACATAAATGCCCTCGTTTCTCATGTTTGCACACAGAATTTGGAAAAAGTTAAAACATGGCAATTGAATTACAAACAAAGAGTTTTCCAAATCATCCAAGATCTCCTCATTTGGATTAGAATTGAAAGAGTTATTCACAAACAAAATGCACACTCAAAGCTGCCAAAAACCTTAATTTGGCCAAATATGCATTTTCGCTTCCTTCATTTTTCCTTTACACTTTTCACTCCGTTTACCATCATTTTTTGCCATTTTTGCACCATTCCAACATTTTCACATTGCAAACATACAAATGCTTAAAACATCTCAAAACATCACATATGCTCATAAAACACACAACAAAAGCCAAGCATTTTAACACAAAATAGTTGGTATAAAACCAACTTATCACATATCAATTAAGAACATGCAATCTAGTGACAAGGTTAACAAAAATGGCGACTCAAGTTTTTTAAAAAATCACAACTTTTCGTGAGTTATAGTACATATTTAATTGGCAAAAAATGTGCCATTTTTTTACACATATCAATTAGCTATTGGCTAATTTTAAAAAGTGGGAAATTAGATTTTTTTTTGAAAAATCAGAATTTTTGGTGAGTTATAAGACATGCTTTTTTTTTGGCAAAAAATGTATTATTTTTGCACCAATATCAATTAAGAACATTCAATATAGTGACTAGGGTAAGAAAAACTGTGACTCAAGTTTTTTAAACAATCACAATTTTTCGTGAGTTATATCACACGTTTTTTTTTACAAAAAATGTGGCCATTTTTTCTCCTACATCAATAAGGAATACGCAATCTAGTGACTAATATTAAAAAAATGGTGACTCAAATTTTTTAAAAAATCACAACTTTTCGTAAGTTATAACTCACGTATTTTGGCAAAAAATGTGCTGTTTTTGCACCCATATTAATTAGTAACATGCAATTTGTTGGCTAATTTTAAAAAATTCATAACTTCATTTTTTTTGAAAAATCTTAACTATTGGTGAGTTATAGCACAAGTTTTTCTGGCAAAAACTGAGTTATTTTTGCACCCATATCAATTAAAAACATACAATATAGTAATTAGTGTAAGAAAATCGGTGACTCAAATTTTTAAAAAATCACAATTTTTTGTCAGTTATATCAAAAGAAACATGGAATCTAGTGACTACTGTAAATAAATGGTGACTCAAATTTTTTGAAAAATCATAATTTTTCTTCATTTGTAACACATGTTTATTTTTCAAAAAATGTGCCATTTTGCACCCATATAAATTAGTAACATACAATCTATTGGCTAATTGAAAAAAGTAAGTGGCTCAATTTTTTTTTTTGAAAAATCAGAAATTTTCGTGAATTATTGCACACATTTTTTTGGCAATAAAATCTTTTATTTTTCCGCATATCAATTAAGAAAAAGCAATATTGTGACTAGTGTAAGAGAATTGATGACTCAAATTTTATAAAAATTTTTTTATGAGTTATATCACACATTTTTACGCAAAAAATGTGCCGCCTTTGCACTCATATAAATAAGGAACACATAATCTAGTGACTAATTTTAAAAAATCGTGACTCAATTTTTTTGAGAAATCACAACTTTTTGTAAGTTATAAAAAACGTTGTTTTGGTAAAAAAATCTGCCATTTTTGCAGCCATATCTATTAGCTATTGCCTAATTTAAAAAAGTAAGTGATTCAACTTTTTTAAAAAATCAGAATTTTTGTGAGTTATAACCACACTTTTGTTTTTGGCAAAAATTGTGTTGTTTTTACACCCATATCAATTATGAACATGCAATCTATTTAATAATTTAAAAAGTGGTTAACTCAATATTTTTAAAAAAAAATCACAATTTTTTGTGAGTTATAGATCACATTTTTTTTTCAAAAATTGTGTCGTTTTTGCACCTTTAACAATAAGGTACACGTAATCTAGTGACTAATGTTAAAAAAATGGTGACTAAAATTTTCTAAAAAATCCTAATTTTTCGTGAGTTATAGCACACATTTTTTTTTGCAAAAAATGTGCCGTTTTTTATATCAATAAGGAAAATACAATCTAGAGAGTAATTTAAAAAAATGGTGACTCATTTTTTTTTGAAAAATCAAACCTTTTGGTGAGTTATAACACATTTTTTTGGCAAAAAATGTGCCATTTTTGATCCCATATCAATAAGTAACATTCAATCTTTTGAATAATTTAAAAAAGTGGGTGACTAATTTTTTTTTGAAATATCAGAACTTTTCATGAGTTATTGCACACTTTGTTTTGGGCAAAAAAACGTGTTGTTTTTGCACATATATCAATTTTGCACATTCAATTTAATGACTAATGCAAGAAAAACGATGACTCAATTTTTTTTAAAAATCACAATTTTTCGTGAGTCATAGCACAAGTTTATTTGCAAAAAAATGTGCTGTTTTTGCACCTATATCAATAAGGAGTACCCAATCTAGTGACTAATGTAAAAAAATAGTGATTCAAATTTTTTGAGAAATCATAGTTTTTGTGTGGTACAATAATTTTTTTTGCAAAAAATGTGCCGTTTTTGCACACATATAAAAAAGGAACACGCTATCTAGTGACTAATGTAAAAAAATAGTGATTCAAATTTTTTGAATAATCACAATTTTTTTTGAGTTATAGCACACATTTTTTTTATTAAAAATGTGCTGTTTTTGTGCTTATATCAATATGGAACATGCAATCTATTGATTAATGTAAAAAAATGTTGAGTCAATTTTTTTGAAAAATCAAAACTTTTAATGAGTTATAACACACATTTTTTAGCAAAAAGTGTGACGTTTTTGCACACATATCATATAGTAACATTCAATCTATTGGCTAATTTAAAAAAGTCGGTGACTAATTTTTTTTTTTGAAAAATCAGAACTTTATGTGAGTTATTGCACACGTTTGTTTGCAAAAAATGTGCCATTTTTGCACCCATATCAATAAGGAGTACCCAATCTAGTGACTAATGTAAAAAAATGGTGACTCAAATTTTTTGAAAAATCACAATTTTTGTGTGTTACAGCAAACGTTTTTTTGCAAAAAATGTGCCATTTTTGCATCCGTATAAAAAAGAAACACGCTATCTAGTGACTAATGTAAAAAAATTGGTGATATAAATATTTTGAAAATTCACAATTTTTTGTGAGTTATAGCACACATTTTTTTAATATTAAAAATGTGCTGTTTTTATGCCCATATCAATAAAGAACATGCAATCTATAAATTAATGTAAAAAAATGGCGAGTCCAATATTTTGAAAAATCAAAACTTTTAATGAGTTATAACACACATTTTTTTAGCAAAAAGTGTGACATTTTTGCACATATATCATATAGTAACATTCAATCTATTGGCTAATTTTAAAAAGTGGGTGACTAATTTTTTTTGAAAAATCAGAACTTTTTGTGAGTTATAGCACACGTTTTCTTTGGCAAAAAATGTGTTGTTTTTGCATCCACATCAATTAAGAACGTGCAATATAGTGAATAGTGTAAGAAAATTGATGACTCAATTTTTTTCGAAAATCACAATTTTTTGTGAGTTATATTACATTTTTTTGAAAACTTTTTGCAGTTTCTACCTATATCAATAAGGAACACACAATCTAGTGACTAATATAAAAAAATGGTGACTCAATTTCTTTTTTAAGAATCACAAATTTTCATGAGTTATAAAACACATTTTTTTGGCAAAAATGTGCCATTTTTGCACCATATCAACTAGTAACATGCAATATATTGACTAATTTTTAAAAATGGTGACTTAAATGTAGGTGACTCAATTTTTATAAAAAAAATCAAAAACTTTTGGATGGGCAGAAAATTATATATATCAATGGACGAAATGACGATGTTATAACACTCATTGTTTTGCAAAAAAATGTGCCATTTTTGTACGCATATCAATAAGAAACACCCAATCTAGTAACTAATATAAAAAAATGGTGATTTAATTTTTTAGAAAAATCACAATTTTTTTGAGAGTTATAGCACAAGTTGTTAGGAAAATTTGTGTTGCTTTTTACTCATATCAATAAGGAACACAAAATATATTGAGTAGCTTAAAAAATAGTGACTCAAATTTTTTGAAAAAAATACAAATTTTCATGAGTTATATCACACGTTTTTTTGTGTGCAAAAAATGTGTCGTTTTTGCACCTATATCAATAAGAAACATGCAATCTAGTTACTAATGTAAAAATATTGTTACTCAACTTTTTTGAAAAATTAGAATTTTTTGTGAGTTAAAACTCACATTTTTTTGGCAAAAAATGTGATATTTTTGCACCTATATCTATTTGCTATTGGCTAATTTTAAAAAGTTGGTGATTCAATTTTTTTTGAAAAATTAGAACTTTTTGTGAGTTATAACACTCGTTTTTGTTTGGAAAACCCATATCAATTAAAAACATGTAATATAGTGACTAGTGTAAGAAAAACTGTGACTCAAATTTTTTGAAAACTCACAAATTTTCATGAGTTATAGCACGCGTTTTGTTGCAAAAAAACATGGCATTTTCACACCGATATCAATAAGGAAAACACATTATTGTGACTAATGTAAAACAATGGTGACTCAAATTTTTTAAAAAATCATAACTTTTCTTGATTTATAATACAAGTTTTTTTGGCAAAAAATGTGACGTTTTTGCACCCGTATCAACTACTAACAATCAATTTATTTGCTGATTTTTTAAAAAGTGGGTGACTCAAATTTTTTAAAAAAATTAGAACTTTTCTTTATTTATGGGACACATTTTTTTGCTTAAAAACCTATTGTTTTTGCACCCAAATCAATTGAGAACATCAAATATATTGACTAGTGTAAGAAAATCGGTGACTCAAATTTTTAGAAAGATCACAATTTTTCGTGAATTATATCACATGTTTTTTTAAAAATATATGATGCCTTTGCACTCATATCAATAAGAAACATACAATCTATTGACTAATATAAAAAAATGGTGACTCAAAATTTTTGAAAATCATAATTTTTCGTGTGTTATAACACGTTATTTTGGCCATAAATTTGTCATTTTTGCACGTAAATCAATTAGCTATTGGATAATTTAAAAAAGTGGGTGACTCAATGGTGAAGGTTGTCGCCACCTTCCAATTTTACCCAATACGCCCTAAAAAAAATGTAGTAGCGATAAAAGGGATTGTTCCTCAGAGAAGGGGGTGTTATGGTAATTGATCAGATGATAGACTACAGTAGACAAAATATAACAACTAACAGAATGCAAAGTATTAAACGATGAGTGAAGTGGTATTGCCTTGAGGGGTGACAACTGGTGTGTATACATGAGGGGACTTTCTGCTAGTTTCATAAAATCGATCAACCTGGTGGTTCTCTCAATTTTACTCCACTGACTCCTCAAACTTTCCCGGGTGGGGCAAATTGTTGGCACAATTTAAGAACCCAGATCTCTACTATGTACAACAATTCTAATCCTATTCTTGACTATCTCCCTTGGTAGGGCAGCTAACCAATTCAAGTGCTCAAATTACTCTACAAGAATAATCTTAAGTCTTGTCTATAGATTTGGTTTCAATTGTCAGTGGGTACCGCACAATTGGAACCACAAAGAATTCAGATCTTAAGACTCATGCAAGATAGGTTCTCAGATTCATTTGATGTGGAGTCAATTTTCCTTCAGTAGATCCAAAACAATCTCAGTGAGTACCGCAGATTGACTCTAGATTTAAACGTTATAATGTAAGCCCATTGAAATTAAACACTTAATAAATAGAAAACACCATGAAACACAGATCAATTGCAATTCAAATGTCTCAATAAGTTAAGATCCATACAAGTCAATCCCTTAAGGCAATACTCAAAATTTAGCTGATCATGTTGATGATCGGCTCAGAGAAATGAAGTGAAAACCAAAATCAGACATAGAGAGATGATCTGGGATTCGGCAATTGCAAACGGTACAATTAAGATAGATATGAAAAAGGGCACTCTGTTCCCTATTGAAATTCTCCAGAACCCTAGAATTTCTGATTGTTTTTCTCTCTCTTGAGCTTCTCTCTCGTTGATTCACTCTCAACTGAGCTCCCGCTTCTCTCTTTTTTTCTTGTTGTTCATCTCTTTCCGTTTATACGTTTTCTCCCTTGATGTGTCACCATCAGGATAGTTGAGAGTTTCCTCCTGCTGAGAGATTATTCCACGTATCCTGCAAGAGCCATTCATCAAACTTAGTGAGGTCATCTACCGTTATAGTGTAAATTGATTGCTTAAAAATTAAGAATTCAATGCATTAAACACTTGGTGAGCTTCTGAGTGATTGTGGCTGTGGCTAACTTGTGCGTGTCAAGGCTCATGCCTTGTGCTAGAATAGATTGTGTTATTGAGTATGCTTAGTATAAAATTGGTAGGAAGTGAATGCATTAACACAGCGTAAGTGTGCGAGTGTGAGCATGAGTGCTTGTGGGTGAGTGCGAGTGCGTGCCAGGGTGAGTGAGGAGAAGGGCGAGTGTGCATGCGCGTGCCATGCGAGTGTGGGTGGGAACCTGGCGCGCCCGCCATGCGTGCGTGTGTGCGAGGTGCGAGTGCCCCGCATGTGTGTGTGGTGCAGGCGCCCGTGTGTGGGCTAGAGCTTGGCGCGCCCGTCGTGCTGTGTGCATGCGTGTGTGGGCTGGCGCCTGGCACGCCCGCCAAGTTGCGTGTGTTGTGCGTGCATGTGAAGTATGTGATTGTGCTTGTAAGTGTTGCTGGGACGTAGTGTGTGCGTGCTTGAGACTTGTGAGACCGTTGTGTCCAAGTGTATACTTGCGTCTAATTCATGCAAAAATCTCATCAAGTTGTATAACAATTCCACAACTTTCTACAATCTCCACAGTCATCATTTCATGAACATTATCTCACATAAGTCACGCATCAAGTAAGATTTTCACACTAAAACAATGCAAACGTTCAAGGAATTATGACTTATAAGTCGGTATAAACCCAACTTATCACTAAAAATTTTCAAAATATCACAATTTTTTATCAGTTATATCACACATTTTTTTGTGAAAAATGTTTCATCTTTATACTCATGTCATTAAGGTACACGCAATCTAGTGACTAATGTAAAAAATGGTGATTCAATTTTTTTTGAAAAATCACAACTTTTTGTCTGTTATTACAAACGTTGTTTTGGCCAAAAAAATGTGACATTTTTGCACCTATATCAATTTGCAATTGGCTAATTTAAAAAAATCGGTGACTTAGTTTTTTTGAAAATTAGAACTTTTCGTGAGTTATAGCACACATTGTTTTGGCAGAAAACATGTTTTTGCACCCATATTAGTTAAAAACATGTAATATAGTGGCTAATGTAAGAAAAATGGTGACTCAAATTTTTTGAAAAATCACAAATTTTCATGAGGTATAGCACACATTTTGTTGTAAAAATTGTGCCACTTTTGCACCGATATAAATAAGGAACATGCAATTTTGTGACTAATGTAAAAAAATAGTGACTCAAATTTTTTGAAAAATCACAACAATTCTTGAGTTATAACAGAAGTCTTTTTTGCCAAAAAAATGTGACTTTTTTGCACCCATATCAACTAGTAATAAGCAATTTTTTTGCTAATTTTAAAATGGGTTAATTACACTTTGCCACCCTATGCTTCTAAATAACACCACCCAAACAACGAGTAACTAATCAACGAGTTAAAAAAATAACACCATCCAAACATATGTATGAATTGACATAAATATCCCTCATAATAAACATTCTTCACAAACTTAGGGAGACCAAAATGTGATTACATTTAAATTTCATTTTTTATTTTTCAAATTCTATTATTTCTTAAAATATTTATAGTACATTAAATTAAGCTACAATATTTGATAATAATTAATAAAAGAATGAAAATTTAAAAAAATATACATTATCACTAAAGATTTCTTTTCTTCTTTTTTTTTGTCAATGAGAAATTCAACATTTTCATTCATTTTTAGCATATTTTTAAATAGTGACACTGTTGTTTTATTATAAAACATGATTATATGTCTATAATATTGCCAACTCGGGTCTATATTTTTTGGGGACTTTAAAAAAAATTAAATAATAAAAACTGAAAAAATAACTATATATATTATTTTTAACTCAAATTATTTGATAAAAATGTATGATTAAAATTTTTTATACCTTTTTAGAATTTCTCCTCCAATGAAATTCTATATTTGAATTTGATAAGTGACTTTTGAATCTTAAAAATACATTTTGGTGAAATTTATGTGATAGAATATTTTACTATTACAATTTTAAATTCAATTTTATTATATAAATAATATTTTATTTGTAATATTTCAAAATTTAAATTAATATTATTATAAATGTGTCCTACACTCTTTATTAAAATTTTAATAAAACTATGTCCATTTTGTTTTTATAAAATTTTTGGAAAAAAAATGTTAAATAAGATCATGGGGAAAAAAATGCCTAAAGAAAAGGGTATTTTTGTCGCAATATAAGTGACATTAATGTGGGGTCATTTTGATTGGATAAGTTGACTAACATTGTTTCTTTGAGGGTAGTAAAGTGTATATTTTGAAAGTATATGGTGGTAAAGTATAGCTACCCACAAAGAATAGGGTGGCAAAGTGTAATTAACCCTTTTAAAAATTGGGTCACTCAATATTTTTTAAAAAATCAAAACTTTTCGTAATTTATAGGACACGTTTTTTTGCTTAAAAACGTGTTATTTTTTTGCATCCAAATCAACTGAGAACGTCCAATATATTGACTAGTGTAAGAAAACTGGTGACTCAAATTTGTAGAAAGATCACAAATTTTCGTGAATTCTATCACATATTTTAAAAAAAAAATATGACGTCTTTGCTCTCATATCAATAAGAAACACGCAATCTATTGACTAATGTAAAAAAAAATGGCAACTCAAAATTTTAGAAATATCACAACTTTTCGTGTGTTATAACACACGTTGTTTTGGCAAGAAATATGTCATTTTTGCTTGCATATCAATTAGCTATTAGCTAATTTAAAAAAGTGGGCGGCTCAATTTTTTTGAAAAATCATAATTTTTTGTCAGTTATATCACACATTTGTTTTTGCGAAAAATGTGTCGTCCTTGCAGTCATATCATTAAGGAACACGTAATTTAGTGACTAATGTAAAAAATTGGAGATTCAAATTTTTTGAAAAATCATAACTTTTCGTTTGTTATTACAAATGTTGTTTTGGCAAAATATGTGACGTTTTTGCACCTATATCAATTTGCTATTGGCTAATTTAAAAAAATTGGTGACTCAATTTTTTTTGAAAAATCAGGACTTTTTGTGAGTTATAGCATATCTTTGTTTGATCCAATTTGCTATTGGCTAATATAAAAAAGTGGGTGACTCAAACTTTTAGAAAAAATCACAATTTTTCGGCAGTTATATCACACAATTTTTCGAGGAAAATGTGTCGTCTTTGCATTCATACCAATAAGGAACCCGCAATCTATTGACTAATTTAAAAAATGGTGACTGAAATTTCTTAAAAAATCACAACTTGTCGTGTGTTATAACAAACGATTTTTTGACAAAAAAATGTGATTTTTTTGCACCCATATCAATTAAATATTGGTTAGTTTTAAAAAGTTGGTAATTCAATTTTTTTTTTTTGAAAAATCAGAATTTGTGGTGAGTTGTACGACACATTTTTTTGATCCAATATCAATTAAGAACATGCAATCTAGTGACTAATGTAAGAAAAACCGTGACTCAATTTTTTTTTTGAAAAATCACAGTATTTCATGAGTTATATCACATGTTTTTTTTTTACAAAAAAATATGCCGTTTTTGCAACCACATCAATAAGGAACAGGCAATCTAGTGACTAATATAAAAAAATGGTGACTCAATTTCTTTGAAAAATCAAAATTTTTTGTGAGTTAAAACACACATTTTTTTGGCAAAAAAATGTGTCATTTTTGCATCCATATCAATTAAGAATATGCAATATAGTGACTAGTGTAAGAAAAACGGTGACTTAAATTTTTTGAAAATCCACAATATTTCATGAGTTATATCACACATTTGTTTTTGTAAAAAATGTGACGTCTTTGCACACATTTTTTGTGAGTTATTACCACACATTTGTTTGGCAAAAAATGTGCAATTTTTGCATCCATATCAATTATTAACATGCAATCTATTGACTAATTTAAAAAAATTGTTAATTTAATTTGTTTTTAAAAAATCACATTGTTTTTGTGAGTTTTAGCTCATGTCATTTGTTTTTTGGAAAAAATGTGCACTTTTTGTACCCATATCAATAAGAAACACACAATCTATTGACTAATATAAGAAAAATGGTGACTCAAATTTTTTGTGAGATATATCAAACATTGTTTTTGCAAAAAATGTGGCATTTTTTCACTCATAACAATAAGGAACATACAATCTAGTGACTAATGTAAAAAAAATGGTGACTCAAAATTTTTAAAAAATCACAATTTTTCGTGATTTATATAACACAAATTTTTTTTTGCAAAAAATATGCCATTTTTCACTGATATTAATAAGGAACACAAAATCTAGAGAGTACTGTGAAAAAATAGTAACTCAAATTTTTTGAAAAATAAAAAATTTTGGTGAGTTATATCACCAATTTTTTTGTAGAAAATGTGCAGTTTTTGCACCCATATCAATTAGTAACATGCAATCTGTTGACTAATTCTAAAAAGTGGGTGACTAAAGTTTTTAAAAAAATCAAAATTTTTCGTGAGTTATATCACGCGTTTTTTTGGTAAACAACGTGTTGTTTTTGCACCTATATCAATTTAGAACACGTAATATAGTTAATAGTGTAAGAAAAACAGTGACTTAATTTTTTTGAAAAATCACAATTTTTCGTTAGTTATAGCACACGTTTTTTTGTGTGCAAAAAACGTGCCATTTTTGTACCAATCAATAAGGAACACACAATCTAGTGACTAATGTAAAAAATGGTGACTCAAATTTTTTAAAAAATTACAACTTTTTTTTAGTTATAATACACGTTTTTTTGGACAAAAATGTAACATTTTTGTACCCATAGCAACTAGTAACATGCAATCTATTGGCCAATTAAAAAAAAAGTGAGTGACTCAATTTTAAAAAAAAATCAGAACTATTCATGAGTTATACCATCTATTTTTTTTTGGCAAAAAATATGTTGTTTTTCACCCATATCAATTAAGAACGTTCTATAGCCTTGGGCTGGAGAGGATGGTGTCTTGGTTGGTGGAAACACAAAGGTAAATCTTAGTTAAGTTTATTTTTAAGGTTCAGCCTTGAACTGTGTGATGGTAGTATGGAAATGACGAAATTGTGCTTTCATTAATGGAGTGTGTCGTTCTGTGATTGAGGTTCATTGTTTAATCCTTAGCGAGTTGAATGATATTATTAAATGTAAATTTTTGGATATAAAATGGCCTTTGTTGAGTTGGTGTCATTTGGTTCAAATGGTGGAATCATTTACTATTCCTGTTAAGATTCGTCGTGTGGTCTGGCTTAAATCTGCCTGGCCTAATTTCAAAATAAATACAGATGGAAGCGTTAAAGGTAACCCGGGCCATGCAGGTGGTGGCTTTGTGGTCAGGAGATTCAAATGGGAAATTCGTTGTCGCAGCTTCTATGAGTTTTGTTAAGTATACTGCCTTGCAAGCTGAGGCTTTGGCTCTCTTAGAAGGTTTGCGCATTTGTGAGGAGTGGAACTGGCCTTTAGTTGTTGAACTGAACTCTTTTCAATTAGTGAAAATTCTGATAAGTTGGTTTTATACCAACTTATATATGTCTTATTTCACTTAGCTTTTGACTTGTTTTTCATGCATTTGTGTAGTGTTATATGTCATTTTGTGCATTTATGTGGATTATAACTTGTTGTGCTAAAATGAAGAAAAATACCAAAAATATTGATTAAATGAACCAAATGTGTGTTTTAAGTTAAAGAACAAGGAAAGAATTCAAAAGGGGTTAAAATGATACTTGTGGAGTTTGAAGAAGACCTTAACATGCTTATTATGCTTATTTTGAAGTTGGGCGGAACGAATAGTGCACTTCAATTGAGTGTAACTTTCTCAATACTAATCGAACTGATGCGATCTGGGTTGTTCTGGAAAGCTCTTTGCGTTTACTTCAATTCTATGCTTTAACTTTCTTCTAATTCTGTGTCCAAGTCTAAGAAACGGGGGCATATTTGTGATCACTACTTCAGGTTTTCATTGTTGACTTCACTGCCATAGTTTGGTAGATTGTTTATATCTTGAGATACAGACCTCCAATGATGATGATTCTTGAACCTATGGAAAGCCAAGAGAAATATCTAAAACTCTTATGTTTACCTCAAAGTCCAATTCGGAGGAAAAGACACACATATATTGTATAGACGTGGAATATTATGCTGGAAATAGATTGCACGTGATGAGTCACCATGAAATTTCTTCCCCGCTACAGTTCAGTATTTTGGCGATAACTTTCTCGTCCAAGCTCCGAATTGAGGGATTCAAAAGGCTATGGAAAGCTAAGACCTGGGGCTACAACATGCATGTTTTAGTTTTTACCAAATTCACAACGCAGCAGGGCCAGAGTTTGGTTGGAAGTCGCCATACACTTGCTGCACACACTTGTGCACATCGCCGCACGATGCTGCATGCTTCGCCGCACATGGTGCCTTGCATTGCCGCACGATGCTGCACCACTCATGTACATCACAGCACACACTTCAGCACGTCGCCGCACGAGCTGGGCACTTCACAGCACACTTCATGTACACACATGGGCACTTCACAGCACACTCATGCATTCACATAGGCACTCCACAGCACCTCCTCACCACACCACTACATTGTAGCACATACATTACAACACGCACAAATACAAGAGCCTTGGCATATTTTCTATGGCAATGCATCGCTGCAATGCATCGCCATAGAAGATATCTGCATGGCGACGCATCGCAGGGCCATGAAAAATTTCACACGGCGACGCATCATTGCGATGCGTCGCCATAGAGATGTTTACATGGCGATGCATCGCCATGTAATTGGTGAACTTTGTTGTCGAATTTTTGGCTAAGTGTTGAAATTCTTCTTCTTCTTGTGCAGGCTCCAAAGGCGTGTGGAGGTTTGGCTCTGGAGCGTGCGAGATGAACTGAAGAAACTGAAGGAATGACTGGTCATGGCTCAAAGGCGCTGGATTCCAGGATGATTGCTGACATGGAGGCTCTTGCACTGCTGATTTTGGACAGTTTATTTCATTCAGTGGCATTTTTGTAAATAAGTGTTCAGTTTACGTTAGCGTATAGAGTAAGCTTTAGACCTCTATAAATAGAGGGATTCGACACTTTTGACTTTGGGGATAGATTAGGAGATTTTACCAGAATTTAGAATTCTTGAGCGGTAATTTTCTCTCTCTGACTTTCTCTAGAATTTTCTCTCTAGAATTTGAGCTCCGTTCTCGATTTCGATCGCACTTTTGATCCGATCATTGTAACTCTCTACTCAATTAAGGAGAAATTTCACAAATCTTTTGTGAATTTGAAGCTTGGAAGCAATTCACTCGGTAAATTCTTTGCATACAATGAAAATGAACTGTTTTAAGTTTCAATTTAACGATTGTGAATTGAAAATGGAGTTTTGTAGCTAAATTCATGATGTTCTAGGGTTTGAACGGATGAATGTGTAATTAGACTACGCAATGCTCTGCATTTGACACAATCCATAAAGAATGAAATTGTACTCAGAATTAATGCATGAATCTTGTTGAGTTTTATAAATTCTCATGCTTATTTACTGAGTTGTGCTTCAATTGTGGTTGCCATGCTAATTTGAGGTGAGATTCACCGATAAATGTGAGAGTTACATGAACGAGAACTTAAAGTATGATTATTGAGTCTCTTAACTTGTGTTGCCTGTTCATTATCTGAGATGCGGTCGTTATTAGAATAGAGTGAAGAGAGATTTTATATGGCTAACGAAGACAAACGAACCTAGGTCAGGCCTCGCCATGGGAAGACTTAGGATTTGCATGCTAGAGTAGTTAGTCTTGGGAAGTTGAGACGTTGCGGGTTACAACCATCACTCTTAGGCCTCGCCATGGAAAAGAGTGATGACAGGGAGTGTAGAATGTGGTGCGGTCGCCATGCTGGCTACAGGCTAGGCTCCTAGGCAGCTTGATCTTCTCTCTCTTTTTTGTTTGTCAATTACATTGCGGTTGAGTAGTCTGAAGTGCATTCATCCGGTGCAAAACCCTAGGACATCCAACTCATACTTGTTATCACATTTCATTTCATTTACTTGACTTGTAGCTGCTATTTCTAGTTCTTTTCTACTATTTGTTGTTATCATCTGTTCTTGTGACTTGTGTTTGTGACAAAATCACTGAATTCTTGAAACCACTCCCTTTCTTGTGGATCGATCCCTCTCACTATTACTACAGTAGTGTTGGGGTAAAATTGAAGAGGTACGCGATAAACCTGTCAAATTCTTATGGGTGTTGTGTATGCTCCTTGGAAATTATGTGGAATTATCACTGCTATTACATCTCTTTCCACTAATGTGCTACATATTGGTCATGTGTTTTGTGAGGGAAATCATCCCACGGACTTGCTAATGTGGGGGCTGAAAATAGTGAATTTGTTAAATATGAAGCCTTTATGGATCTTCCTCTTCAAGTTCGTGGGCCTCTGAATTTAGATAGGCTTGCTTTTCTTCTTTTAGATTTAAATAGCAAGAAGAATGCTACTGTAGAATGCCCTTGTCACTTTGTTATGTCAATGGGTATTTCTACATTTTGATGTATCCTTTTGTAAGATTAACCATTGATTATTTATTATATTAAAAAAAACTATAAAAAAATAAAAAAAAATGAGCAAAAGGCAAAAATGGTCACTCAACTATTTCCAAACCCAGCTTTTGGTCACTCAATTATTAAGTTGGCCAAAAAGGTCATCCAACTCTTTAAACATATGACTTTGGGTCATTCTGTTCATTGAGTCCATTTGTGCAGACGGAAGTCACTTTTTTTAGGGGTAAAATAGTCCGCATAATATAAAAAGGAGGGATAAAATAGTAAAACAACAAAATGAATAGATCAAAATAGGAACGAAATAGGGTTCCTCTATTATTGTCATCACTCAAAACTTTTGCACTGTAACTCTAAAAATAGAGAGATTTTCTTTTCAAATCAAACTGAAAAGCAACAATAATTGAAATTTTCAACCATTGTTCAACGAGCAAGAAGAAGAAGTTCAATCAAGAAAATAGTTTGGGTAACTCGACAACACAATCATTACTTCGATCCTTACTTACTTTACGGTAAGAACTCATCTTCTTTGATAATGATATAGTTAAATAAACAATTTTTCATTATAGAATTGTTAAATGTTATCGTATTCTAGTGGCATGAATATTTTAGAATTGGATTTGTGGTCCATTAGCAGAGAGTGGGGGGTTTGTTGTCCATTAACAGACGGGGGGGGGGGGGCATATTTGATGCCTTTTGCCATTATAGTGTGAGACATGGTCCTACAATGTTTAAATACAACAAAGTAAATTAATTTATTTTAATTTAGTATTTTTTTTGTTCATTGCATTCATGCAGAGCCAGATTGTATGTTAACATAAAGCTTCACCATGGTGGTCGTTTGATGGGTGAGAGGTACAAGAGTTATGTTGATGGTGAAATTGATCATATTGACGTCTGTGATGGTGAAAAATGTCATTGAATGATTTGAATGAAATGGTGGAAAAGGTAGGACATTCTGGTGGTATAATGTTGTATTATTATGTTGAACTCATTAGCGATCTCAATAATGGGTTGAGGGAGTTGCAAAGTGACAAAGATATGATAGAGTTTTGCAAATGGGTTAAACAATACAAGGTGATAGAAATATATTCTGACCACATGCCAAAAAAAGAGATTGTGGCCAAAATGAAAAAGAAGCAGAAGGAGATTAAAAAGGCTGTGAAAAAAAGAAAATCAAGTGTAATGATTGAAGAAGTTAATCTTACACTGGATACAAGTGGAAAAAGAACAAGAGAGAAGAAGGCAAGAGCTACAAAAAGAGAAAATAGTAAAAAAGATTACCTGTTATTGACAAGGCCTACATCACATGACGAATAGTTATGTAGTACACAAAATGAAGAGCAAGTTATTGATTAAAATATATCAACTGAATTTCATGATAGTTCTTTAAAAAGAGTTTATAATAGTTAAATAAACAAAGTTTCTTACTGATGTTTTAGGTGAACATGGGACAAATGATGAAACCAAGGTGCCTAGAAGTGACCAGTTAAATCGTGACTATAAAGAGACTCACATGGAGCATTGACTGATGAAACACATGAGCTTCAGAGTGATCATTTCACCAATGAATCACAGGACCCTCATCAAAATGATTACTTCCACAATGAATCACAAGAGCCTCATCAAAGTGATCAGTTCAACAATGAATTACAAGAACCCTAAAGTGAGTAGTTCAACAATGAAAAATCACTAGAACCTCAGTCTCAAAAGTTCAATCCTTCTTCATCTGGTTAGTTTAATCATTTTTAATTATCTTATTTTATATAAAAATTAAAATGTCTAACACCTGTTAATATTTCAGGTATTGAAGAAGAAACCATTATAGATCCTGATTTTGATCTTCAAAGTGAGGAAAGTAAGGAAAGTGATTATGACATTGACTTTTATCTATGATCAGATTCTGGCAGAAATGAGGATATTTTCTCTGACAATGAAAAAGAAAAAAATAATGCTGAACAAGGCGACAATGATAAAGAATGTGCAAATGGGTAGAACAAACAAGGTGACAATAATGAAGTATGTGAGAATGGGCAGAATGAAGAAGGTAAGAATGAGCAAAATAATAAAGGTGAGAATGGACAAAATGAACAAGGTGAGAATGGGCAGAATGAACAAGGTGAGAATGGGCAGAATGAAGAAGGTGAGAATCAAACTTTGGGGAATGAAGATCAAACAAGATGTAGAAGGAAAAGAAGAAGAAGACAAAAGAAAGTACAACATGAACCTAAAAAGAAAGACATAAATGAACATGATCTTGAAGACGATAATGTAAATGTGGAATTGAATAGCAATCCTAGTTTATCTGATGAAGATGCATTTGTTGGTTACACTAATTTCAATGCTGAAAAAGGTATGAAAGATCCAATATTTGAAGTTGGGATGAAATTTGCTTCAAAGAAAGAATTTAGAGAAGCAATCAGAATTATGCCATTGTCAATAGTAGAGTTGTGAAAATGTACATCAACGATAAAACAAGACTGTGAGTAAAGTGTAAAAAACCTTGTCATTGGTATGTTTATGCTACAAAGGCGAAGACACTTGAGAGTGATGATTTTGTTGTGCAGTTATTACATGATATACACGATAATTGTAATCATGCATGGAAGAATAGAAATATAGAGCGCAACATGGTTATCTGAGAGATAGCTTGAGAGATTTAGAACAAATATGAACATGCCCATAAGTGCATTGGGGCAGACTATGGATGAGGATTACGATATTGAGATTACCAAAGATGTTGGGTACAAGGCTAAAAGAATTGCATTGAATAAGATAAAAGGGTCAGCAAGTGAGCAGTATGCCAATCTGTTGGATTATGTAGCTGAACTGAAAAGGACACATCCAGATAATACAGTAAAAATTTATTTCACACCATTTAGGGAGCTTGGTTGTAATCCAAGATTCATGGGATTCTATTGCTTCTTGGTACCACTAAAACAAGAGTTCAAATCTGGATGCCGACCAGTCATATGCCTTGATGGATGTCATCTGAAAAGTTCATATCCTGGTCAACTTCTGGCAGCTATAAGTTTTGATTCCAATAATGGGTGGTGGCCTATAGCTTATGCTATTGTTGAGAAAGAGGTAGGGGAACAGTGACAGTGGTTTTTGGAATTTCTAATTACAGATTTGCAAATTGAAAAATCATATCACTATACATTCATGTTAGATCAACAAAAGGTACTGCCATCTGTTATTTTTTCACTCAATTTGTGGATTTGAATAGAAATATGTTTATCTTTGTAATTGTAGTACATGTTCCAACATTAAAACTATTGTAATGACCTTTTTAGTATTCATTTAGTTTCTGAAATATTATGTATTGATTTAGTGTATTGAAATATTGATTTAGTGTATTGAAATATTGATTTGGTATATTGAAATATTGATTTAGTTTCCAAAATATTGTGTTAATGATTTTATATTCCTATTTCGATTAGTTTGTACATATGGATAGAGCATTGGCCAGTTTGTATTGATTAAGTTTAGTTTCTTAAATTTTGTCTTATGTTTATTATTATTTAGTATTTAAACTAATTGTTAAAATCTATATCATTATATAGGGTTTGATAGAGCATTAGCCAACCTTTTTCAAAATAGTGAGCATAGATATTGTGTGCAACACATTTATAATAATTTTAAGAAAAAACACCATGAAAAAGCATTGAGATATAGACTTTGGGATCTTGCTACTTGTACAAATATGCAGATCTATGAACAATTGGTAGAAGATTTCAAGAGTTATGACAATGAAGCATATAAATGGATAAAGAATGGTCCACCTGCTAAGCATTAGTGCAAAGCTTTTTTTTCAGCCTCGTACTAAATGTGACATGATTGCTAACAATGTGTGTGAAATATTCAATTCTAACATTTTGGAGTTTTGTGAATTACCTATAATTTTCTTGCTAGAGGGTATAAGGGAATATTTGATGGATAGAATTCAAAAGAGGTATTCTAAAATTTGCAAATTTGAAGGCCCTGTTGGTATAACAATTAGGAAATTGATTGATGAAACGGTAAAGTTATCATTAAAATGGAAACCTTTTGCAAATTGACTGGGTGGATACCAGGTTAAAGGTCCAAAAAGAGTTCAATTTGTTGTTAATTTGAACCACAGAACATGCACTTGCATACTATGGCAGATTTCTAGACTACCATGTGCGCATGCAATTTCAGCATTGCATAGGAATGGTGAAGATGCACATATGCAAGCTAATCCAGTGTATAGCAAGGAACTTATGTTGAAAATTTATGAGAATGTGTTGCAGCTAATTAATGGCAAGAATCTGTGGCAAAAATCAGACCTTCTTATTCTTGATCCACCAATCACTTGTTTGCAACCTAGAAGACCTAAATAGGCTAGAAGAAAAGATAGCAGTGAGATGAAACAAGTGAATGGTAAACTTCATAGGTTGAAAAAACATGTTGTCATACATTGTAGAAAGTGTGCACATGAAGGTCCTAATGCTGCTACATGTAAGAAAAAAACCAGAAGGAGATGAACAAATGCAACAAGAAGGAGATGAACAAATGCAACAAGAAGGTAGATGGGCAGATGCAATAAGAGGGAGAAGGACAAATGCAACCAAATGGAGATGAACATGGAAATCAAAATACTAGTGAGGACATGAAGAGACAGAAGAAGAAGTTTTGAGACAAAGTAAGCAATATAAGATTGAGACAAGAGGAACTTTAACTCAAGAAATTCCATTAGAAGCCACTGAAACTGCTGCTGCACAAAATCTTAGGCAAAACAGGAATAAAGAGCTTGTATGTTTTGATAAACTATCTGATTACATATTCTTTCTAATTACGTAGGGTAAGAGAAATACAAGACAATCTTCAAAAAGTGGCAAAAAATCTAGCATCTTGGATCATATTCAAACAGATGAAGGGGCAACTCAACAACATGGGGCAGAGATAGGAGTAATGATAAGTTGGTTTTATATCAACTATTTTATGATAAATCTCTTGGCTTTTGTCTTGTGTTTGATGAAAATGTGTGGTGAATTGTGTTGTTTTGTGCATATAGATGATGTATTGATCGGTAATGATGAAATGATGTGAAAAGAGTATAAATGAAGGCAAATGAAGTGAAAAGTGTCAAAAGGAAAATAATGGAACTGAAAAGGTATTATTCGACCAAATTAGCGTTTTTGGCAGATTTGAGTTTGCAATTTGTGTTGTTTATAACTCTTTTAATTCTAATCCGAATGATGTGATCTTGGATGATTTGGAAAGCTATTTGTTCATACTTCAATTTCCTTGTTTTAGCTTTTGCCAAATTCTGTTTGCAAACATGAGAAATAAGGGCATTTATGTTGCGCTTGGATTAGGATTTTATGTTAGGGTTTTATCTTTCTGCCACAGTTTGGTACTTTGATGATATCTTGAGTTCTATTTACCTAATGAGGCTGATTCTTGAACCTATAGAAAGCTAAAAGAAAGCTCTACAACTCTCATGTTTACTGGAAAGTCTAATTCCGAGGCTAGGCCACACAAATCTTGCATGGAAGTTGGTTGTTTTTTCTGGCTTAGCAACACTTATGCATTCACTACACTTCATTCTCGCACAAGCACTCACTTCTCGCAACACTCTTGCACTCACTGCACACACTTCACCACACTCGCACATGCACTCTCGCACATCTCATGCGGCGAGATCACCTCGCCGCACATCTTCACTCGCACACTCCATGCGGCGAGGTGACCTCGCCGCATGCATTCACTCGCACACATCACACATACCTCACAGCACATGCACACTACTCCCACAACACCACTCGCGCACGAATAAGCACTCACCATGCGGCGAGGTGACCTCGCCGCATGCGACACACACCTTTCACACAACTTTCTCGCACACACTATTCACTCCATTTGTTCTTATGCACTAAATCACCCACAGCTAGTTTTAAGCTTCACCACATGCTATTTTACAACTTCATTTCAACTAGTTTCCACACATACTCAAAGCATATATTCAACTCACAATCCATTTCACTCACACCCTTCACCAAACATCTCACTCATTTGTTTCCAGTTTGCATACTCATTATTCATGTTTCGGTTTTTACATTTCATTAGGTCATCAATTCTTGCATTCATTCATGATACATTCTTTGCTTGTGTTTTACATTTTTCAATCTTCAAAACATCACATACTTTTGATCACTCACAACACTCACACACTCGGTGGCGAGGTCTCGCCGCGAGACCTCGCCCACAAACACTTTGCACGGCGAGACCTCGCCACACAAATGCATACACGGCGAGACCTCGCCGCGAGGTCTCGCCCACACACGCTTTGCACGGTGAGGTCTCGCCGCGAGACCTCGCCCTTTTAGCTTCAGCTTGGTAGAAATTTTTTTCCTAAGTGTTTGAGAGTTCTTGTGGTGTGTTTAGGTAGCAGTGAAGGCGTGGGGGCAATTGGTCAGAAGGCGCTCGAAAGCTGAGTTCAGAAGGAGATGAGGAAGCTGGAGGCGTGAAGGCGTGATTTGCCTAAGAAGTAAAGGCGTGATCATTGCTGGATGAACAGAAACTTGGGCAGAGATTGGAGGCGCGGTTCTTTTGGCAGAAAGATGGTAGAGCTGCTTTGAAGGCGCACTCTAGAATGACCTGAAGGCGCGAGGAAACAACTGAAAGCGCGAAACGTCTGGCTTGAAGGCGTTGGGACAGATTTAAAGGCTACTTCTTGGAATTTCATGTGTGCTGATTTTATCATTTCTCACGAGGGCATTCTTGTAATAATCTAGTCATTTTACGTTTGCGTATCATTTACGATTCTTGTAACCTCTATATATAGAGGATTAGTTTACTTTTGTGAGGGGAGCCGATTTATTTTTACTATTCACGTTTCTATTACATAACAATATTTTGATTTCTTAGAGCGGGAAATTTCCTTTTGTTATTTTTTCTCTCTAGAAAATCCATTTGAACTCCAATTGATCTTTGATTTGAACTCCGATTGATAATTTGAACCGATCATTAATCTTCAATTGAGAATTGAAGCCTTCGAAGCAACAATTGGTAAAATCCTCTCAATTATCAATAATGAATTGCGTTATGTTGAAAAATATTGATCGTGAATTTGAAATGAAGATTCTCGGCTAGATCTGTGATGTCCTAGGGTTTTGATCGGAAAATTGTGAATTCAAACCGTGAAAGTCTATGCAATTGACATAACATCTACATAAATGTTCATACTTGTTTTAATTGACGAAATCTGAGAAAGTTTACTACAATTTCACTTGTTTTTGGTTGAGTCACACTTTGTTGGAGGTCGCCATGTCGATTCATGGTTTGAATCATCATTTACGGTGAAATTTGTATAGATAATGGACATGATGAATGATTATGGAATTTCTTTGCCTGTTTTGATTTGTACATGATCTAAGATGTGGTCGACATGCTAACCGGAGATCGTTGAGTCTTAAGAATTAGGTGAAGAAAGATTTTATGAAGCTAGTTTGAACAAGACACTCGAGTTAGATCTCGCCATAGGAAACTTGAGGATTTGCATGATTAATAGCTGGCTCCATGAAATTGAGAAAGTGCGGGTTGAATCCGTTCCACTCAGGCCCCGACATAGGAAAGTGGAATGATATGGAGTATAGAAAATACTGTAGTCGCCATGCTAAGTATTAGCTATATTCTTAGGCAACAATTATCTCTTCCAATTCAGAATTGCTTGATGTCAATTGTATAGTAAACGGTTTGAATTCACAGTGTTCTGCATACCAAACCCTAGGATATCTTCTTGAGTTCCTGTTACATTTCAATCTTTGATTTTGCGGATTCATTTCTGTTTGAAGTTTTTGTGTACCTCCTTTGCTTTATTGAATTGTTATTGCAAACTTTGGGCTAAATCTAGGTAAGTACAGCAAATTCTTGATCTAAAACCTTCCCTGAGGATACGATCTCTACTACCACTACTACATTAGTGTTTAGAGTATAAATTGAAGAGTACGCGATAAGCCTGTCAATTTTTGGCGCCGTTGCCGGGGAAGGCAATCGGTTCTGAAATTTGTGACTTGTTCTTGATTTTTACTTGTTCTATTTTGTGTTTTTGTGTTTTTGTTTGTGGTTTTTGCTTAGTTCTCACTCCTTTGTTGTGTTCTGTTCTTTGCATTTTTAATTACGTGTTGCATTTTCAATTACGTGTTGAAAATTGTGGTCTGTTTCTTTGTTGCACATTTGAAGTTCTTGATTCTTGATTATTATACTCCACAACAGTGTGTTGTGTATGCCAAGGTCGATCAGGTCTGCTGGAGAACCACAATTCCCATTGGACCTTGAGTTGGCGAAAACTTTGAGAGCGCAATTAAAACAGCGAGGAGAAATGGCTGCCCAAGGAGCACAAGCGCCTCAATTTGGAGACCATTATGCAGTAAACTTCGACAATCGATTTGGTCATCAGGACATCGATGTGGAAAGTTACCACATTCCTCCACAAATCGTTTCAATGATCACCCAGGGCCAATTCTTCCAAGGTCTTGACAACGAGGATCCTAATGACCACCTTGATTGGTTTTTCGGGTTATGTAGCACTTTCAAGTTGCCAAGGGTGGACAGGGGTGAGGTTCACAGAATTTTGTTCCCTTTATCTCTGCGTGGAAAGGCTAAACATTGGTTCAAAAGTATTGGGGGAGCAAATGATGGAATGTCATTTGATGATCTACAGAAAAGGTTCTTGTCTAAGTACTTCCCTCCAGCTAAGCTTGAAAAGAGAAGGTTGGAAATTATGAACTTCCAACAACAAGACAGTGAATCCTTTAGGGAAGCTTGGGAGAGATTCAACGATTTGATTAGGCAATGCCCCAACCATGACTTGGGCAAAATTAGGGAATTAAACACTTTCTTCAAAGGCCTAACTCCTGAATCCTCAATGATGGTTAAAGCTTGTGCTAATGGGGCACTCAAAGACAAATCTGTGCCTGAGGTGCGTGAATTGTTCAATCAAATAGCTGAGGATGAATACCTTTTTCCAGAGACTAGAAAGCCACATGCCATGAGACAAAGGGGAGTACTTGATTTAGATGAAGAAACTTCACTCAGTGCTAAGTTTGAAGCATTGGCCAAACAGGTGCAGACTTTAAAGGCAACTCAAACCAAGGCCCAAGTTCTTTCATATGGATTGTGCAAAGGGGAGCATCACACAGATGAATGTGCCATCACTACTGAATCTATTCAGTACGTGAATAACTATGGCAACAAACCCCAATATGGTGGGAATTATTCTGGGAACAATTACAATGGAGGCAACAGACAATATGGTGGAAACCAAGGAAATTGGAATCAACAACGGAATCAAGGAAGTCAGTACTAACAAGGAAGTGATCAAAGGAGAAAAGCTAATGCACCTCCTGGATTTGATAATCAAGCCAGCACTTCAGAGACAAGGAAACCTTCAGTTGAGGATATGTTCCAGAAACTGATGGAAAAGATGGATAAAAACGATCAGAGGTTTGGAGGTTTGGAATCCACCGTGAAGCATCATGAAGCTACCCTTAAGAACATAGAAATGCAGCTGGGACAATTGGCTAATGCTGTTCATCAGAGACCTAAAGGGGCACTCCCGAGCGACACAGTACCAAATCCCAAGGGAAGAGAAGTATGCAATGCTATTACTTTGAGGAGTGGAAAATTGTTGCCTGGAAGCAAACATTCAGAGGATAAGAGTTATTGCATAGAAGAAGAACAGAAAGATGAAGCTGAGGAAGTTTTGGAACTTGAGAAGGATGGTGAGCAAGAGGCTAGTAAGTCTGAGAAGAAAGAAATACCAGCAAGGGTGGGGAATGAGATTACAAAAAATTCCAATCCTTATAACTTCCCAGATTATGCTCCAAAGGCTCCATTTTTAGAGAGGAAGAAACCTCCACCTAAAAAGGGACCTCAGTTCAATCGTTTCTTAGATATGATCAAACAAGTGAATGTCAATGTCCCTTTGTTGGATTTAGTGACAGCCATGCCTAAATATGCTAAGTACTTAAAGGATCTCATTTCAAATAAGGAGCAAATCTTGAGGTGTGAAATTCTAATGATGCTATCAGAGTGTAGTCAAGCATGGATGGTTCACAAATTACCTCCAAAGCTTAAGGATCCAGGTAGTTGTACCATTCCCTGCAAGATTGGAACCAGACATTTTGCAAAAGCCCTCTGTGACCTTGGAGCTGGAATCAACCTGATGCCATTATCCATTGCAATAAACGTGAGCTTGAGTGGAAGAATTCGACCAGTTGTAGTGACACTTCAGTTGGCAGATAGGTCCTTAGTGACTCCTACAAGCTTGGTGGAGGACGTGTTGGTAAGTATTGATAAATTTACTTTGCCTGTTGATTTCATTATACTTGATATGGAAGAGGACCTTGAGGTTCCTCTTATTTTTGGTAGACCTTTTCTAGCCACTGGTGATGCTTTGATTGGCGTAAGAAACAAGACAGTCACGTTTAGAATTAACAATGAAGAGGTGGTTTTTTATGTAAACTATGCTATGAAGCAACCTCTAAATATGGAGTCTTGTTTTGCTATCAAAGCTATAACATGTTCTTCTTTGAATAATGTGAACAATATGCATGATTTTTCTGTTGTTGATGAGTTAAGTGTTTGTGAGGATAATTTTGATATATTTGATTTAGATGATGAGGATAAGAGAATTATTTCTGAAATTGAAGATCTCATTGAATGTTCTTATTTGGAAGAGTCAATTTGTGAATTGCAAAGTGATGTGGTGGAAGTTAAAATGCATGAAAATGTGGGAGAACATGGTCATGAACCTATTGTTTTGGCTAACGAAAATTTTACTCCCACTGAGGTGAGGACGAGTGAGAATTTGTGCAGGAATGAAAAGCTTTTACCATCCATTATGGTAGCTCCAAAGTTGGAATTGAAACCATTACCTCCATATTTGAAATATGCTTTTCTTGGGGATAACGAGACATTACCAGTGGTGATCTCATCCAAGCTGGAAGCATGGAAAGAGCATAAATTATTGAGTGTGCTCAGGCAATATAAGAAAGCCATTGGATGGACTATTGCTGACATCAAAGGTATAAGTCCAGGGTTATGTATGCATAAGATCCTCCTTGAAGAAAACTCTGTTCCTGTGAGGGATAGGCAGAGACGACTTAACCCATAGATGATGGAGGTTGTGAAGAAAGAGGTGATCAAGCTACTGGACTTTGGGATGATCTTCCCCATCTCAGATAGCGAGTGGGTCAGTCCAGTCCAATGTGTCTCTAAGAAAAGGGGAGACACTGTTGTCAAGAATGATGCGAATGAACTTTTGGCAGCGAGAATTGTTAGTGCTTGGAGGGTTTGCATGGATTACAGGAAGCTCAACAAAGCAACAAGGAAAGATCATTTCCCTCTTCCTTTCTTGGAGCAATTGTTGGATCGTATTGCGGGCTACTTGTTCTATTGTTTCTTGGATGGCTACTCTGGCTATAATCAAATAGCAATTGACCCAAAGGACCAGGACAAGACAACTTTCACTTGCCCATTTGGTACATTTGCTTACAAGAGAATGCCATTTGGTTTATGCAATGCTCCAGCTACTTTTCAGAGATGCATGATGGCCATTTTTCACGACATTGTGGAATCTATAATAGAGATCTTCATGGACGAATTCTCTGTATTTGGGATGACCTTTGATGGCTGTTTGGAAAACTTGGCAAAAGTGTTGAAAAGATGTGAGGAGACAAACCTTGTTTTGAATTGGGAAAAATGTCAGTTCATGGTTCAAGAAGGGATTGTGCTTGGCCATAAAATTTCTCATGCTGGGATTGAGGTTGATCGGGCAAAGATTGATGTTATTGCAAAGCTTCCTCCTCCTACCAATGTTAAGGGTATCAGAAGCTTTCTTGGACATGCTGGGTTTTATAGAATGTTTATTAAGGATTTTTTAAAGATAGCTAGACCCTTGTGCAACCTCTTGGAAAAAGATGTCAAGTTTGAGTTTGGAACTAAATGTGTTGAGGCATTTGAAACTTTGAAAGTTAAATTGGTGGAAGCTCCTGTGATAGTCACTCCTCATTGGGGTGAACCGTTTGAAATTATGTGTGACTCGAGTGACTATGCCTTGGGAGCAGTCCTTGGCCAGAGGAGAGACAAGATTTTTCATACTATCTATTATGCTAGCAAATTGCTCAATGAGGCACAAATAAATTATACAACTACAGAAAAGGAAATGTTAGCAGTGGTCTTCGCATTTGATAAATTCCGTGCCTATCTTTTGGGATCAAAGGTCATTGTTCATACGGACCATGCTGCATTGAAGTATCTGCTTGCAAAGAAAGAGGCAAAACCACGTTTGATTAGATGGGTGTTGTTGCTCCAGGAATTCGATGTGGAAATCAAAGATAGGAAAGGCTCTGAAAATGTTGTGGCAGATCATTTGTCAAGATTGGAGTCTAAGGAGCAAGATTCACCTAACTTTTTAGTGAGAGAGCATTTCCCTGATGAACAAACTTTCAAGGTGGAGCAAGAGAAATTGCCATGGTTCGCAGAGATTGCTAATTTCATTGTGGCTGGTCAAGTGCCAACTTACTACTCGTCTGAGCAAAGGAAGAAATTGCGAAGTGATGCCAAATATTACTTCAGGGAGGATAATGCATTATATAAGGTGTGCAGTGATCAAGTGATTCGAAAATGTGTTAAAGAAGAAGAGAAAGATGATATTCTTAAGGCATGTCATGAAGGACCCTGTGGAGGTCACTTTGGCTCCACCAGAACTGGTTTTAAAGTTTTGCAATGTGGGTTTCATTGGCCACATATCTTCTTAGATGCCAAAATCTGGGTTGGAAGATGTGATAAATGTCAAAGAACTGGAAATATTTCTTCCAGAAATGAGATGCCTCTAAATAATATTCTTGAGGTAGAAATCTTTGATGTCTGGGGGATTGACTTTATGGGGCCATTTCCTAAATCAAGGGGCATGGAGTACATCCTGGTAGCTGTTGATTATGTGTCTAAATGGGTGGAAGCTGTGGCTTTGGCTCATAACGATGCAAAAAGTGTAACTGCCTTCTTAAATAAACACATCTTTAATAGGTTTGGAGCTCCCAGGGCTATAATAAGTTATGGTGGAACTCATTTCTGTAACAAAATCTTTGAGGCGTTATTGGCTAAATATGGAGTTACTCACAAAGTTTCCACAGCCTATCATCCACAGACTTCTGGCCAAGCTGAGATTTCCAATCGAGAGATAAAGAGGGTTCTTGAAAAAGTGGTCAATCCAGGTAGGAAAGATTGGTCTTTGAAGTTAGATGATGCATTGTGGGCATACAGAACAGCCTACAAGACCCCAATTGGAGCTTCTCCTTTTCGATTGGTTTTTGGTAAAGAATGTCACTTGCCAGTGGAACTTAAACATAAAGCTTATTGGGCAATTCAAACTTTAAACATGAATCTATCTGATGCTCAATCGAAAAGAATGCTGGCGTTAAATGAACTGGATGAATTTAGATTTCATGCCTATATGAGTTCGAAGTTGTACAAGGAAAAGACAAAGAGAATCCATGATGCACGAATCCAATCCAAGATTTTTGTTCCAGGGCAGTTGGTATTGCTTTATAACTCTAGACTCAGATTGTTTCCTGGAAAATTGAAATCAAGGTGGAGTGGTCCTTTTAGAGTTGTTGATGTCAAACCTTATGGCGTTGTGGAAATTAAGAATGACAAGAATGGAAATGTCTGGAAGGTGAATGGCCATCGTCTCAAGCCTTACTTAACTTCTCAGGAGAAGGATAACACTAATATGGCACAACCTCCCTAAGAACTTTTCTTGGATGATCCTCTTCCTTCGCATTGAGCCATGCAGCATAGTCGGGCTGGAGACTGTAAACCAAGCGCTCTTGGGAGGCAACCCAGTGTTTCTTTTGTTATTTCTTTTGTTTTCTTTTGTTGAGATTAATTTGTTTGTTCATTTTAGTGTGTTGCATTTAGGAACAATTTATGGTACAATCTCATAACATACTTGATGGTTACTTATTAGCAGGTTCTCCGAAGGCTGATGGACATGATTGATAAAAGCAGGGAGTGCAGCTTCACTTTTCAATCCATTTGGGTAAAATGAGTTTTACATTATTTACAATTAAGGTAAAAGTTCTGATGGTAAGAATTGATGCTCTGCCCATGAATGTGAGTACATGATTGATTTGGATGGTTCCAATAATGGAGAAATGAAGACAACAAGTTGTGACATATGTGCTTTCATTTTCAGATCATTCACATGTGTTTGTTGGATAGTTAGTATGTCACTTCTATATATTGACCATCTTTCTTTTGCTTGCTTACTACTTTTCTCTCTAAATTGCCTTTCTTGCTCGACATTTTTCATTTTCGAAGCATGGATTTCTATTCTCCCCATCAGAACCCTTTTGAATATGCTATCTTTAGTGAAGATCCTGGAACCACATCATCTCCTTCATCTTCTTCTTCAGCTGATGAGGAGTTGGTGATCGATGTTGAACCAGCTACATTTCCCCATTTTGTTAATGCAACTGCTGAAAACTTTTACCATAGTTCTTCTTAACAGATCAGTCAGGATTGAGAGACCATTTGAGGAGCCTTCTAGGAGATTTGCGGACTTGATTTTCAGACATTCTTGGGTTCATTTTGCACGAGCCTCAGTTGTAGTGAATATGGACATAGTTAAAGAGTTTTATGCTAATTCCGGAGCTAATGGTGTTCATTCAGTGTTCGTGAGGGGGAAATACTTAAGGGTCACCCGACATAGTATCAATAGGCTTTATCTTCTTGATGATTTTCAACGTAACACTTATTGTAGGTTGTTGAGAGCCGACAATACCGATCACTTGTTGGCTTCAGTGACTTTACCTGGTGCTACATGGGTGAGGAATGCTCGACGAGAGGCTTTATATGTGCCTACCAGTGAACTCACAGCCGAGGCCAAAATATGGTTAATGTTTATCAATTCCAGGATTCTTCCCACTAACCGTACCAATATAGCATCTAGAGAACAAGTTCAGTTGGTTTATGCTATTTTACATGATTTCTCTATTGATGTTGGGAAGTTGATATTAGAGTTTATCAGGCGGGCACAGAGAAGTGAGTTTGCACCGATGTTTTTCCCAGATCTGATAACAGCCATGGCTCGTGAGAAAGGAGTTAATATCACTTCAGCTGAAAATCCTCAAAATCCTCTTGGTCTGTTGGGGCCTCCTCAATGGCTGACGTTACAAGAGGATGAAAGACTTGCCAGACTTTCTCGTGGCTTGTAGACAAGTGGAAGGCTAGGTTCCTTTATTCTGGTTTTGTGTTTATTTCTCACGGGGACCATGCCTTCATTTAACTGTGGGGGGAAAAATTGAAGCTTAGCTGTGCAAATAGAAGAAGATTGTACCATGTTGCTATTCTTGCTTTGTTAATGTCTTTTGATGTAATTAGTGTGGTAGTAAGCGTTCTTGAGTTATGATATTTTCATAAAGTTAGCGTGTTAGTTTAGAGGTTATGTGTGAAGGTAGTTTCGATTATGTGTGAGTCATTAGTTAATAAGGTAGAATTTTGAGTTGCTTGTTTAAATGTGGTAAAATTGAAAGAAAGCAATTCTTTTCTATTCATGATTTGATATTTTGAAAAAATTGATATTGTCATTGTTCGGTCATAAATGCATGATGAGAATGAACAAGGTGTTACATCTTTGCCTTGGTGGTCATAAATTTTATCTTCAGTTGGCAGAAGAAATCGTTGGTATGCATTAAAGTGAAGTGGTTCCATTTAAGTCTTGAAGCTTTTATGTTGATTTGGAGTATGCACGGTGGGATGACGGGAATATTGCTCATTTGCTCATTTGTTTATGCTTGTTGTGTAGTGACATGTGAGGTTAGTAGTGTTGGGCAGTGAGTAGGAAATGAAAGCTGAGAGATCACATGTCTTGGTCTTGAATGGGTCCCACAAGTGATTGACTAATTGTTGCTAATGTTGGTGAGAGACTTTATTGTTCTTTCTTGTTGACCGATTTCCCTTCTTGTGCTTATAAGTGCAATGAGTTTCTTTAGCTTGGTACTGCTAATACACTTCAAGTGAGAAACACAGTTCGGCATTAGCAAAAGCATATTGTTGACATTGAATTTCTCAACTCCATTTTCTTCAAAGACTACATTTTAGCTCTTCATAAAGGTATGTTTCATTTCTCTTAAAGCTTTGTGATTTGCTATGGTTGTATGAAGCGTGCAAGTAATGAAGTAGAGAGCATGGAAATGTTGATGTTGATTCGTAGATAATGAAATGATGAATATGCAAGTTAACATGTTGATTAGCCAAGGAACTAAATGCATGCTAAGTGTGGGGGGGCGTTTCAAAATTTTGATTTTCAATTGTTCCAGTTTTGCCACAATTCTGTGTTTTAATCATAACTTGAGTTTGGGATGTTGAAAATACATGATTCCAGTCCCAGAATTTAGCTAACATAATGAGCTTCAATGTTTGTGTTGTACATTTGTGCTAATTTTGACTGGAAAATGGGCTAAATTGGCTAAGAACGTGAAGTGAAAGCTGGAATTAGAATGCTGAAACTTTGAATCTGCCCAGTTTTACACCATTCGGTATTTTGGTCATAAATTTCTCAATTGTGGTCCAAATGAGGTGTTTCCAGTTGGACAATTTAGCTAAGACATAGGGCTACAAATTTTGTGTTGGGCACGTTTGCCAGTTTTGATTGGAAAGAGCCTTATTTTGGAGTAAATGTTGAGTACATGTTATTGTGTATGCTGAAATTTCTGGAATCTAGCCTGTTTGGAGTGCCTCGGTTTATTGGCCATAATTTGCTTAATTTTGGTCCGAATGGTGTAATTCTTGTCCTCAAATTCAGCTTAGGATGAGCTTAATAAGTTGCAATAGAAAGTATTGATTAAATTGAAATGCTTCACTATGTTCTTTGGATTATTGTTTGAAGTGTTGAAGCTGAATTTTGCAAACTTTGTGCATAACATAATTCGAGAATGAGGCTATTGCATTTTGGTTATATTTTGGTGCTTGGGATGTTTTCATGTTCACGATTGTTTGAAGCAATAGAGGAAGTTCAATATAATATTTTCAGTAATGATATTTGAAGGGTGAGACTTGACATTTTACACTTTGAAAATTATTTGTCAAGATTGTGTCAAATGTTCACATGAACTAATTGGTTTCTTGGTTGCGATTGAACTTCACAGAATGGCTCCAAAGAAGGACACTACTCCTAACTAAGCTTCAACTTCACGAAGGGGAAAAGGAAAGGTTAAAAAAACACCAGTGGTTGATTCAGATTCGGATTATTGTCCTGATGAGGACTTGCCACTTTTTGAAGATCCACCTGAGTACACGGTGCAAGCCACACCTCCAAAGAAGAGAAAAGGAGCATCAAGTCAAGAACCATCAATATTCCTCGATGAAACAGCTCAGCAAAGATGGGAGCAAGGGATAGGAATGAAAAAGTTGCATCTGGAACGGGCATTTGCAGTCGAAAGTGGTCCTTTCGAAGAATTGATGGCTTTCCATTGTTTTGACAAAAAGATGACCAGTGCTCCAGGATTATGCAATGCAAGTCTAGCACGAGAATTTTATGCAAATGCAAGATTTCCGAATGACGATGGTGCATTTTATGTTCGAGGGAAATGGATGCATATTTCGAGTGAAATAATCAACAGTCATCTGGGAACACCCAGTTTTTCTCATGATCCCTTGCCAATTTCAGAAAACGACGATGAACATGATTTTGCATTATCAGAAGAACTTGCATTGCCAGGAGCTAAATGGGAGATGAATGCAAGTGGGGAGAGTAAGCATATATGAGGAGAGTGGCTGAGAAGTGATGTTAAGATATGGCTGATGTTTGTATTGTCTCGGTTGATGCCAGTTCCCAATCCACCGAGATGCTTCGCAGCAGATTGCATTTGATTTCGGCTATTCGAGGGAGGAAGCCAATTGATGTGGGGAGAAAGATTTATTCTATTATTCAATCTGGGATTGCAATGGACAGTGCAGCTTTGTATTTTCCGGTCTTGCTTGAGGAGATTTGTATGGCTCAGGGAGTGGATACCGTGGCTGGAGATTGGAGAAGAAATCCAGGGCCTATTGGAACACCTTTGTACATCAAGTATCAGGCAATGGAAAAGGAGTTGAGAAAGGCAAAGAAAACTGGAACAAAGAAGTCTAAAAGTAAATCTGGCCCTTCGCTTCTGAGGTGGAGGAAGAACCACAGGTGTATAATTTTAGTGCTTTACAAGGAACAATTCAAGAATTTCAACAATCTATGGAAAATAGGTTCCAGTACTTCTAACAATCTGTTGATGGGCGTTTCTCAAACATGGAGGAAAGGTGGGAAAGGATGCATGACGGCATGGATAATATGCATCAGGAGCTGACTTCGCATGCTGCACACATGGATCATAAATTTGATGATTTGTCGACAGTGGCTCAGCAACAATTTGAGGTACTCTACCATCGGCAAATGATGATGCAACTGGCATTGGACAAGTGCAACAAGATGGCGGTGTACTACCATAGTGATGCTGGTCCCCCAAAACCAACACCAACATCCGCACAATTGGCTGGTTATCGGATTCCGAATCTATTGATGGATGTGGTTAGTGGTGCTGTTCATGAGTTACCAGCGGGGGTGCCTTCAATGCCTTCTCTTCCACCCCTGCCTACATTTGGAAGAATCCCTTCTATGCCTCCAACTCCGGACATTCTCCCGAATTCTGAATTCATGCCAGCAACACGGTTTCCATTAATAGCATCTGGCCAACCTCTTGAAGGCCCACTTCATGGCCCTTTCCATTATGTAGCTCAGTCTTTTGGTGTTCCTTCATTTGCTACAGCATCTCTGGGTGGGCAATCTTTCTCGTCAGCAGCTGCATTTGGATCTCCTTCTTCCTCGGCTCCATCATCATCCTCCCAGGGAGTTCACCCTCCTTTTTAAACCCTTACATTGAGGGCAATGTTTATTTCAAGTGTGGGGGGTGAACTTGGTGGGGTGAATTTGGTGTGGTGTTTCATATTTCTGTTAATATTGAGGAATTGGTTGTGATTGATGTGACTGTTTGATGCTTTGATTGTTGAAAGTTGTTAAAAGGGGAAGTAATTTTTTTTTCAGCAGCATGTGGTAGTTTTTCTTTCTCTGGTGAAGGGTTTTTGAGTTTCTGGGAGTTTTGATAATCTTCTGTGAAGTGGCTTGGACGTGTCTTGAAGTATGAAGTTTGCTGTTGAAGAAATTTTTGCGAAATATTGTGAAGATAGTGTGTCTTGTTTTTGAAGCATGGTCGTGTGAAGTCTTGAGGTGTTTTGTGTTTCTGGTTGTTGGTGTTTATCTAAGAAGTTGAAATGTGGGACTTCGCTAAAGAGTGAAGAGTAGATGATCTTGTTTTGGTTGGTTCTATGAAGTGAAGTTTTTGAAGAATTATGTGTGATGTTTTCTTTTAGTAAAACAAAAGAGGTTGAGTTTGAATAAATGGTGTAGTATTATTTTTAGTATGGGGTAGTGATTGTACTAAGTGAATGTTGAAAGTTTAGTGATGAGTGTAAGTCGTTGTGAGTTTTTGTAAGGCTAGACTTTGTACTAGACTTTGGCTCCTTTGAAGTCTTGTTTGAATTCGTGGTTCATCAAGTGCTATTTTCTTATCTTGCATGTGAAAGTTGTTTTGTGTCTTCAATTCCAATCTTGATGAAATTGGTACATTTTGTTAATCAAGGCATCATGTTAAAGTAAGATAGATATGCCATGCAAATACGTTCTTGGACATAGGAGGAAACTGTTTCAATTCGTTCTTGTTGTTGTGCATTATCTCGGATGTTTTGGATGCTTTGGCACATGTAGTCCTTTAGAGACACTCATGAACTTTTAGTCACACAAGAAATGATATGGAGAAAAAGCCTTTGGCAATTGGGAATGAAAAGCCGAAATACCCTTGGCAAGCATAATTGGGAAAAAAATAGCCATAAAACCCAGGCAGCTAAAGGGAAAAAGAAGTCAAAAGACCCAAGGCAAGCACACCAATATGTGTAAAAAGTAGAAATATCAAAGTGCAAAAGCAATGAAATGTGAAAAAAATAGAGAAGCACCAATGTGCACCATTGATCTTGTGTGATTGTGAGTTTTTGAGTGTGGACATTGTGATCATATTTGCAAAGAGATGTTTTGGAACATAAGACATAATTCATACGTAGAGAATGGATGAAACAGAGTTCCTCAGCACACACTTGCACGCATGACATTTTGGTCTTTATTCATCGTGCCTTGATTTATAATTTGTGCTGGAAGTTGATAGGCTGGAATTGAGGATATGTTAAGAGTTTTAGATATTGCATGAAAAATTTGATTTGATGAACTCAAATGAGAACGAATCGACAGAGGAGCAGAGTTTAGTGCTAAGTGATTGTGAGTGAGAGTTTGCTTGAGGACAAGCAAAAGCTCGAGTGTGGGGAAATTTGATAAGTTGGTTTTATACCAACTATTTTATGCTAAATCTCTTGGCTTTTGTCTTGTGTTTGATGAAAATGTGTGGTGAATTGTGTTGTTTTGTGCATATAGATGATGTATTGATTGGTAATGATGAAATGATGTGAAAAGAGTATAAATGAATGCAAATGAAGTGAAAAGTGTCAAAAGGAAAATAATGGAACTGAAAAGGCATTATTCGGCCAAATTAGAGTTTTTGGCAGATTTGCGTTTGCAATTTGTGTTGTTTATAACTCTTTTAATTCTAATCCGAATGATGTGATCTTGGATGATTTGGAAAGCTCTTTGTTCATACTTCAATTTACTTGTTTTAGCTTTTGCCAAATTCTGTTTGCAGACATGAGAAATAAGGGCATTTATGTTGCGTTTGGATTAGGATTTTATGTTAGGGTTTTATCTTTCTGCCACAGTTTGGTACTTTGATGATATCTTGAGTTCCAGTTACCTAATGAGGCTGATTCTTGAACCTATAGAAAGCTAAAAGAAAGCTCTACAACTCTCATGTTTACTGGAAAGTCTAATTCCGAGGCTAGGCCATACAAATCTTGCATGGAAGTTGGTTGTTGTTTCTGGCTTAGCAACACTTACGCATTCACTACACTTCATTCTCGCACAAGCACTCACTTCTCGCAACACTCTTGCACTCACTGCACACACTTCACCACACTCGCACATGCACTCTCGCACATCTCATGCGGCGAGATCACCTCGCCTCACATCTTCACTCGCACACTCCATGCGGCGAGGTGACCTTGCCGCATGCATTCACTCGCACACATCGCAGATACCTCACAGCACATGCACACTACTCCCACAACACCACTCACGCACGAATACGCACTCACCATGCGGCGAGGTCACCTCGCCGCATGCACACACGCACGCAAATCATGCGGCGAAGTGACCTCGCCGCATGCGACACACATCTTTCACACAACGTTCTCGCAGACACCATTCACTCCATTTGCACTTATGCACTAAATCACCCAAAGCTAGTTTTAAGCTTCACCACATGCTATTTTACAACTTCATTTCAACTAGTTTCCACACATACTCAAAGCATATATTCAACTCACAATCCATTTCACTCACACCCTTCACCAAACATCTCACTCATTTGTTTCCAGTTTGCATACTCATTTTTCATGTTTCGGTTTTTACATTTCATTAGCTCATCAATTCTTGCATTCATTTATGATACATTCTTTGCTTGTGTTTTACATTTTTCAATCTTCAAAACATCACATACTTTTGATCACTCACAACACTCACACACTCGCAATAGGTGGCGAGGTCTCGCCGCGAGACCTCGCCCACAAACACTTTGCACGGCGAGACCTCGCCGCGAGGTCTCGCCACACAAATGCATACACGGCGAGACCTCGCCGCGAGGTCTCGCCCACACACGTTTTACACGGCGAGGTCTCACCGCGAGACCTCGCCCTTTTAGCTTCAGCTTGGTAGAAATTTTTTTCCTAAGTGTTTGAGAGTTCTTGTGGTGTGTTTAGGTAGCAGTGAAGGCGTGGGGGCAATTGGTCAGAAGGCGCTCGAAAGCTGAGTTCAGAAAGAGATGAGGAAGCTGGAGGCGTGAAGGCGTGATTTGCCTAAGAAGTAAAGGCGTGATCATTGCTGGATGAACAGAAACTTGGGCAGAGATTGGAGGCGCGGTTCTTTTGGCAGAAAGACGGTAGAGCTGCTTTGAATGCGCACTCTAGAATGACCTGAAGGCGCGAGGAAACAACTGAAAGTGCGAAACGTCTGGCTTGAAGGCGTTGGGACAGATTTAAAGGCTACTTCTTGGAATTTCATATGTGCCGATTTTATCATTTCTCACGAGGGCATTCTTGTAATAATCTAGTCATTTTACGTTTGCGTATCATTTACGATTCTTGTAACCTCTATATATAGAGGATTAGTTTACTTTTGTAAGGGGAGTCGATTCATTTTTACTATTAACGTTTCTATTACATAACAATATTTTGATTTCTTAGAGCGGGAAATTTCCTTTTGTTATTTTCTCTCTCTAGAAAATCCATTTGAACTCCAATTGATCTTTGATTTGAACTCCGATTGATAATTTGAACCGATCATTAATCTTCAATAGAGAATTGGAGCCTTCGAAGCAACAATTGGTAAAATCCTCTCAATTATCAATAATGAATTGTGTTATGTTGAAAAATATTGATCGTGAAACTGAAATGAAGATTCTCGGCTAGATCTGTGATGTCCTAGAGTTTTGATCGGAAAATTGTGAATTCGAACCGTGAAAGTCTATGCAATTGACATAACCTCTACATAAATGTTCATACTTGTTTTAATTGACGAAATCTGAGAAAGTTTACTACAATTTCACTTGTTTTTGGTTGAGTCACACTTTGTTGGAGGTCGCCATGCTGGTTCATGGTTTGAATCATCATTTAAGGTGAAATTTGTATGGATAATGGACATGATGAATGATTATGGAATTTCTTTGCCTGTTTTGATTTGTACATGATCTAAGATGTGGTCGACATGCTAATCGGAGATCGTTGAGTCTTAAGAATTAGGTGAAGAAAGATTTTATGAAGCTAGTTTGAACAAGACACTCGAGTTAGACCTCGCCATAAGAAACTTGAGGATTTGCATGATTAATAGCTGGCTCCATGAAATTGAGAAAGTGCGGGTTGAATCCGTTCCACTTAGGCCCCGACATAGGAAAGTGGAATGATATGGAGTATAGAAAATACTGTAGTCGCCATGCTAAGTATTAGCTATATTCTTAGGCAACAATTATCTCTTCCAATTCAGAATTGCTTGATGTCGATTGCATAGTAAACGGTTTGAATTCCCAGTGTTCTGCATACCAAACCCTAGAATATCTTCTTGAGTTCCTGTTACATTTCAATCTTTGATTTTGCGAATTCATTTCTGTTTGAAGTTTTTGTGTACCTCATTTGCTTTATTGAATTGTTATTACGAACTTTGGGCTAAATCTAGGTAAGTACAGCAAATTCTTGATCTAAAACCTTCCCTGGGGATACGATCTCTACTACTACTACTACATTAGTGTTTAGAGTATAAATTGAAGAGTATGCGATAAGCCTTTCAAGTAACTTTGACTCAGAACCCTAGACAAAACAAAGATAAGCAGCCTTACGTATAAATGCTTATATAATTTGTATAAACTTAATTGATTGCATACATGTTTATATAATTTTTTTTTGTGATATCATATACCTAAAGGAGAAGAGAAAAACAACAAAAACAACAGCAAACTGGCAAGATAGAAGTGGTGCTACAAGCACAAGACAACCATCTAACACCATGGCCAATATGCAGACAGCTAAAGGGGCAGCACAAGTTCAACAACTAGGGGAAGAGGCAACAGAAACTTTGATTCAAGAAATCAAATAATAGGGTACTACTTCTAACCCTTCAACCACTGATGCTAATCACCCAACCAAAACTATTAGTTCTGCAGCACATAAACATGCAACACAACAAATGAAATATCCCACTGAGGCAGATAAGGCCAGAATTAATGCCAACTATGCATGGTTGGGAACAAGTCCACCTTATAAAGTTGATGATTGGGTTGATCAAAAAAGAGGAAGAGGAAGAGGAAAGGGCAGAGGAGGGAGGAAAGCAGCAAGTCAGAAAGTATTCAATTGCTTAATTCTATGTTTTGGATTACATGATGTAGGAGGTAGTAAGACAACAAGTTATTGTCATTTTAGATTTAGGATTGTATTTTATTGTTAATGTTGGATTTGTCTATTATATATTGCTGCACATTCAAGGTATTTTAGTGTTCGTTATCACTGAGTGTCTTTTGTATTATGTGATATAAGAGACAGTATGGCAACAAGTTATTGTCATGTTGGATTTAGGATTGTCTTTCATTGTTAATGTTAGATTTGTTTGTTATATATTGCTACACATTCAAGAAATTTCAGTGTTCATTATCAGTGAGGGTTTCATGATGCTGGCTTTGTCTTTTGTATGAGTGTTGCACATTACTTCATTTCATTATATTATTTTCCGAATTCATGAATGAAAATCCATCACATTCATGGTATCAATATAATTGAGATAGAATACTCGTATGATATTCCATTAAATGTGTTTCAGACATAAGTGGAAGAAGAAAATTAGCAATCTGTCTTATAAAGTACACATGTAATGGAGAGAAGAAAATTAGCATATCTTATTAAGTACATAAGATATTTCTAACAACCAAGGGCTATAACAACAGCCAAATATTCCCTACAATATAAGCTTCACACTAAAAAATCTCAGTACCTTCTCTATTTCTCATACTCCCAGTTCTTCAACAAAAACATCATCAACACAATACATAAAAAGCTAAGCGCACCAATTTCTTTCTCTTTGTAAATTTGCCATCTTCACATTTGAGTTTCCTATTTTCTTTTTCCAATCTTGCAGTAGTCAATTGCAACTTCGTGATAACATTCTTCAATTCATCACTTTCACTCTCCAATTAATTGTTTCTGTGAATTAGACCAGGAATTATCTCTGTTGACCTCTCACACATTTGGGGATCAAACTATTCCCAAAACCCACAATTTTGAGCCTGCAAGCATTACCCACTCAAAAATCATACATTGAATAATAAATCTTCTAAATCATACCCTGCAAACATTTATTGTACATATTTACTTCTACTTCTCTGCAAATAGCATATCTTCTTCTTGGATTATATTTTGTCCAAGAGGTTTTCAAGATCACTGTCAAACCGCAATAACAAATCGGAGCTCGTGGAATTTGCCTTGCTATCCTCAAGCTGTTAAGTTTGTTTTTCTCTTTCCTTTTTTCACTCTACTGTTATAGATGTAGTTTGAAACTTTGTAAAAGACTTGGTCTTTTGATGAAAAGTAGGAGGGAAGCTTTGTATAATACATGTTGGGTAGGTAAAATTTCATGCGAGAATATATAGTATTCACATGTCAGAAGTTTTCGTGCCTTTTTATGCTATGCGGACTATTTTACCCTTGAAAAAAGTGATTTTTGTCGGCACAAACGGATTTAATGGACGGAATGACCAAAAGTCATACGTTTAAAGAGTTGGATGACATTTTTGGCCAACTTAATAGTTGAGTGACCAAAAGCTAGATTTGGAAATAGTTGAGTGACCATTTTTAATTTTTGCTCTAAAAAAATTAAGAATGTCCAGTATATTGACTAGTGTAAGAAAAATGGTGACTCAAATTTTTAGAAAAATCACAATTTTTCATGAGTTCTATCACATGATTTTTTTTGTAAAAAATGTTTCGTCATTGCCCTCATATCAATAAGAAACACGCAATCTATTGACTACTGTAAAAAAATGGTGACTCAAATTTTCTGAAAAATCACAACACGTTCTTTTTTTTCTGGCTAACCTCGTCCATGGGGAGGGTCGCTACTCCCATATTTATTAATTCTAGAAAAAGACACCAGAGGGGACATACTGCCAAAACCTCTAGTAATACATTAACGAAATCTGAAATACATAATCCCCTAATAGCAAAAGACGACAAATTCAACTTGTCTAATATAAGAGCACCCCTCACCCTTTGAGGAATTGTAGAAAGAGTGAAATACAAGATTCTATAATTACCACCATTGGCTGCCAAAAGATGACCTGGCACATTTGCCAACTTAAACACATGACGGGTATTAATTACATCTCCTAATTGTCTAACCCTCTCAAGAAAGCCATGCAATACCCAAGGTGTACCCACTTGATCCAATAACATCCTAGTCAATTGTACAGAAGGCAATTCCACCTCAACCCTTAAACCCTGTTGTGCACACGATTGCAATCCCTCCAAGGTCGCCAATGCCAAAACCTCCACCAAAGTATTCCCAACCACTCCTAATGACAGCAAAAGCTAAATCCCCATTCGGATTACGTACTATCACCCCACAGCCATGCAAATCATGCTTAACATATAGAACACCTCCCACATTCATTTTGACATTCGGAGCAAGGGGTTTAATCCATGAAACCTGGGTAACCATCGGTGGACAAGCCCAAGATGTAGAAACTTCAACCATATGATGCTAATCACAAGATTAAAAATCATTCCGCGGGAATTTAGATAAGACAAAGTTATAAACATCAATCAAAATCTTTGCACACACCACTCTAAACTCCAACCCATACCCATCAAAACAAGCTTTATTATGCCGCTTCCACAAATGACAACACTTTGTTTTGGCAAAAATTGTGACTTTTTGCACCCATATCAATTAGCTTTTGGCTAATTTAAAAAAGTGGGTGATACAATATTTTTGAAGAATCAAAATTTTTCGTGCGTTATAGCACACATTTATTTTTGCAAAAAAAACGTGTTGTTTTTGCATTCATATCAATTAAAAACATGCAATATAGTGATAACACACATTAACTTTTAACATAGTATCTATTGACTAATTTAAAAATGTGGCTAACTTTTTTTTTTTTGAAAATTTAGAACTTTCATTGAGTTATAGCACACATTTTTTTGTCAACAAACATTTTGTTTTTGCACCTTTACCAATTAAGAACTTGGAATTTAGTGACTAATATAACAAAAATGGTGACTCAAATTTTTGAAAAATCACATTTTTTCATGAGTTATAGTACATGTTTGTTTTAAAAAAATGCGCTATTTTTGCAGCCATATCAATAAGGAATAACTAATTTAGTGAATAATGTAAAAAAAAATGGTCACTCAAAGTTTTTGAAAAATCATAATTTTTTGTAAGTTATAGCACACGTATTTTTTTGTAAAAAATGTGTCATTTTTGCACTCATATCGATAAGGAACACACAATCTAGTGACTAATATAAAAAATTTTGACTCAAACTTTTTGAAAAATCAAAACTTTTCGTGAGTTATAATACACATTTCTACGGCAAAAAAATCGTAATATGCAATCTATTGGCTAATTTAATAAAATGCGTGACTAAATTTTTTTGAAAAATCAAAATTTTTGGGAGTTATAGCACATTTGTTTTGGCAAAAAACGTGTTGTTTATGCACCCATATCAATTAAGAATGTGCAATATAGTGGCAAAAATACAGTTTAAAAGATATTGTATAATTTTTTAAAAATTAGAGTACACGGACGCACACCCTTTCCTCCCAGGATCCACCAATGGTTATAGCACATGTTATTTTTGGCAGAAAATGTGTTATTTTTGCATTCAGATCAACAAGGAACATACAATCTAGTGACTAATGTAAAAACATTGTGACTATTTTTTTTAAAAAAAAAATTCACAACTTTTCTTTTGTTATAATAAACGTTGTTTTGGCAAAAAATGTGACGTTTTTGTACCCATATCAATTAGCTATTGGCTAATTTAAAAAGGTCGGTAACACAATTTTTTTGAAAAATCATAACTTCTCCTGAGTTATAACACACATTGTTTTGGCAAAAAACATGTTGTTTTTTGCACCCATATCAATTAAAAACATGTAATATAGTAACTAGTGTAAGAAAAACTTTGATTCAATTTTTTTTGAAAAATCACAAATTTTTGTGAGTTATAGCACACGTTTTGTTGCATAAAATGTGCCTTTTTTGAACCGATATCAATAAGTAACACACAATATTGTGACTAATGTAAAAAAATGGCGACTTAAATTTTTTGAAAAAATCACAACTTTTCTTTAGTAATAACACATGTTTTTTTGGAAAAAGATGTGATGTCTTTGCACCCATATCAACTAGTAAGAAGCAATTTATTGGCTAATTTAAAAAAGGGGATGACTCAATTTAAAAAAAAAAATCAAAACTTTTTGTAATTTATAGGACACCTATTTTGGCTTAAGAACGCATTGTTTTTGCATCCATATCAAATGAGAACATCCAATATATTGACTAGTGTAAGAAAAACGGTTACTGAAATTTTTAGAAAGATCACAATTTTTCGCGAATTATATCACATATTTCTTTTGGTAAAAAATGTGCTGTCTTTGCACTCATATCAATAAGAAACAAGCAATCTATTGACTAACATAAAAAATGGTGACTTAATTTTTTTGAAAAATCACAATTTTTTGTGTGTTATACACACATTATTTGGGTAAGAAATGTGCCATTTTTGCACACGTATCAATTAGCTATTGGTTAATATTTTAAAAAGCGAGTGACTCAAATTTTTAGTAAAATCAAAAATTTTCGTCAGTTAATGACACATTTTCTTTCAAAAAATGTGCCATCTTTGCACTCGTGTCATTAAGGAACACGTAATCTAGTGACTAATATAAAAAATGGTGACTTAAATATTTTGAAAAATCACAACTTTTCGTGTGTTATAACAAACGTTGTTTTGTCAAAAAATGTGACATTTTTGCATCCATATCAATTAGTAATTGGCTAATTTTAAAAAGTCGATGACTTAATTTTTTTGAAAAATCAGAACTTTTCGTGAGTTATAGCACACATTGTTTTGGCAAAAAAACATGTTGTTTTTACACGCATATCAAATAAAAACATGTAATATAGTGACTAGTGTAAGAAAAATGGTGACTCAAATTTTTGTGAGTTATTGCACATATTTTGTTACAAAAAATATGCAGTTTTTGCACCAATATCAATAAGGAACACAAAATCTAGTGACTAATGTAAAAAAATGATGACTGAAGTTTTTTAAAAAATCACCACTTTTCGTGTTTTATATAATACGTTTTTTGGCAAAAAACGTATTATATAAAACACGAAAAGTGGTGATTGGCAAAAAACGTGCATTTTTTACACCCATATCAATTATTGACATACAATCTATTGACTTATTCGAAAATGTGGGTAACTCATTTTTTTTGGAAAAATTAGAAATTTTCGTAAGTTATGGCACATTTTTTTTTTCAAAAAATATTTTTTTGGAACTCTATTTATTAAGAACATGCAATTTAGTGACTAATGAAACAAAAATGATGACTCAATTTTTTTGAAAAATCACATTTTTTAATGAGTTATAGTACACGTCTGTTTGCAAAAAAAATTTGCCATTTTTTACCCATATCAATAACAGACACCCAATCTAGTGACTAATATAAAAAATGGTGACTAAATTTTTTTTGTGAGTTATAACACAAGTTTTTTATCATAAAATGTGCCGTTTTTGCACCCATACCAATTAGTTATTGGATAATTTAAAAAAGTGGGTGACTCAATTTTTTTTTAAATCAGAACTTTTTGTGAGTTATAAAACAATTTTTTTGTCAAAAAACGAAAATTGTGTTTGCACCAATATCAATTAAGAACATGTAATATTTTAACCAGTGTAAAAAAAATGGTGACACAAATTTTTTGAAAAATCATAATTTTTCGTGAGTTATAGCACACGTTTTTTTTTGTTTTTACAAAAATAATGTGCCATTTTTGCACCAATATCAATAAGGAACTCGCAATCTAGTGACTAATGTAAAAAAATGGTGATTCAAATTTTTTGAAAAATTAAAACTCTTCGCATGGTATAACTCAAGTTTTTTTGACAAAAAATGTTACATTTTTGCACCCACATCAATTAGCAACATAGCAATCTATGAGCAAAGTGCTAAAAACGTCACCAAACTATGAGGAATTAGTAATTTTAGTCATCGAACTATTTTTTCAGCCAAAAAGGTCATTCAACTATTTTTTTTCTTGCAATATACGTCCTTCTATCTATTTAGGCCGTTAGCTTAAACGGAAATACACTCACGTGATCTGCACAAGCCTATTTTCAAGGTTAAAAAAGTCCAACAACTTTGGTATGTGATCCACATCATCATCTTCTCCCACCATCCCACCGTCGTTCTACCTTGGCACTTTGCTCTTTTTTCTTTCTTTCCTTTTCTTTACTCTTTCCTTTCAATTTGCCACCTTCACCACCAACCCCGCTAACACACCATTCACTGCCAACACCACCTTCACCACATTGATGTCACTGACAAATGCTCTTTGATATTTAGTCAGTGACATCAAAAGTTTGAATAAGTAAACATTGATTGGAATAGGTCGAAGACAAAGTCTTAAACGGACTCAAAGCACACATTGAATGATACTATTGGTTTTCTAGATAATTTCTTTACTGAATTAAGCTCCAACCATGGAAGACACCACAAAGATAGGATTGACAAAACTAAAATCAATGTTTCGTAGATGACTGTAAATTTTACTTTAGATCAGAACCTAATACTAAAGCTGGTTCAGAATTCAGAAAGCCATCACTTTGAACTGGCAACATTCGATCAATTTCAGTTCTTTCCAATTCAAAATGACCAATTCCAACTTCCAACAATTTTGCTCGGTTAATCTCAATTAAAAATAAGCTAATAAATACATCTCTCCATCCATAAAGTCCTCAATTCTCTTCTGCCTACATTTGTTTCCCAAAAAAAAAACTCAATTAGATTACAGTCTACTATGAAATCATCAAAGTTATTGTTTCACCACTGCCTCATTATATTTACAGTCTACATTGAAATCATCAGACAAATATGGGGTTCAAACATGTCACGCCCCAATCCGACGTGGCAAGGTCACACGAGTGGAGATCGATTCCAAACGTGCGAAACCTCACTTCCCGATTATCTTTAGTATCCTCAAGTCGTCGATTTAACTTAACAATTCATAACATTCATCATAATCACTAATCTAGTATCCTCTATAAATAAACATCACATTTGGGCCATGAACGTAAGATTTAAAACCTTGGAAAACAATTAAAATTCGAAAATTTCTTCTTTGCTGAAAATCTCCCCGCGTCGCGACGCACAGCCTTTCAGCGTCGCGACGCCGGTGCACGTCGCGACGCGGAAGGGTCGCGCGTCGCGACAAGGACAGAAAAATTCTCTGCCATGTTTTTGCCCTCTGGGCGTCGCGACGCGAAGTACCGGTGTCGCGACGCCGGGCCTTTTTCCACCAAAAATCGATTTTTCCTCTTCTTTTTCTTTCCAACTCAAAACTCTTTCAAAAACCACATCAAATACACACACCAAAGCTGCAAATACATTATTCTAATCTCTCAATTTCTCTTTATGATTCACGATACACATTCCCACGTCAACAACATCATTATACTACGAATCTTCACTATGATCAAAAGATTGGATAAAATGTACTAACATCAACAATTCCATCATACATGTTGGCATCGAAATCAACATATAACTGTATATATTGACATCAAATCTCATGTTCATACATCATTCTTCCCAAAATAGTTCTATACAACTTCCTTATGATCTATACAAAATCACATATCCACAAAATAACTTTCCCTACTTGTCATCCACAAAATCTTCACGGAAAGTCTTAGAATCTGCAAAAATCACAACATTGGTGGTATGAGCATACACTATGCCCAGTAAGTGATATCGATATTCCTTTACCGGTTGAGCCTGTTATATATATAATATACTTTCACAAAAAACATTTCACACATGAAAACTCACATTTGGAAACATTTCAATTCATACACATACATATCATAGCAAGTGGCACATTCGTTTTCAATCACATTACGAATACATTTAATACTTGTCATTTAGCTCAAGAATGGTTCAAGTAACTCTCGGTACACTGGATCCAGGCCTGACTGTTTATCCCGTCAGGTAGGCCATTACATTGGTTCCTAGCTGTTTATCCCGCTAGGTATGCCATTACATTATTTGGAACATGTTCCTACCAATCATTCCAAGAAGCATTCAAGAGCCCATTAACATTTCAAATCCATTCAAACATTTCATCAAACACTTTACTTTCACAAAAAGCCACTGCATTACATTTTCATATGCATAAAAGCTATAATCTAACACAAGCTCAAACCATTTCCATATAATAACATAACAGATTTTCCCAAGTATGTTTATCAAAATCAAGTAAAACATAAAGGAACATCAAACCACTTACTTGAAATCACCCTTCTCTCTTGCCCTTAACTTATGTCACAAAACACTTCTTTGATTCACTTACCTATCATAATAAAAGATTTCCACCACTTAATTACTCACTTTCCTATCACAATAAAACTTTAACCTATTATAAATCTAAAACACTAATTAAAGACACTAGTTATGGATAAAGAGGTTAGAGAGTTCCTTACCTCAAAATGATTGGATTTGAAGGGTAGTTACTTCCTCCTTCTTCTTCAATTCACCCCTTCTTCTTCTTGCCCTAGTTTGGAGAGGGACAAAGAAGTGAAATTGGGGAAGGAAATAAAGCTTAAGTCTAACAAGAAAATAGGTCTTAAGACCAAGTTTGTCAAAATTGCTAAGAAGTCACTCTAGTTTTTCTTATTTATGAATTGATCCTTATGTTGGTTTTATGGGTATTATAAAACACATCTCTCAAGAAACCGAGAGATTTGAACTGGGTTGAAGGTAGGGAGAATATGAGGTCCTGAAATTTCACAACTTTGCCGAAGAATTGGGTTGGATTGTAAGAGGATAAGGTCCTCAAATTTCATTAATTTGAAACGTAGAGAGATAAGATCCTTATTTTTTTAGACACTACCCAAATCAAACAATAAACATGTGGAAGAGAAATATTTCGTATCACCAAGCGTGCAACGAACAGGAAAACACAGGGTATCACTAACTCTATCGGCAGCAATTCTAAAAACATAGAGCTTATTTTCCAGTAAACAAGAAAATATAACCTTCTGCCTTCATTAACAACTTCAGTATCTGTGTTGCATCTGTCTTCCAACTTCTCTTTCTTCCTATAGTATTGGGCATATGAGTAGTTGTCGATGTCAGGAGCGAGTAGAAGCATGGCGTTGATCTAATTCTCAGAGACCTCATGGTGGATCTTAATGCTGACGTCATTCCAGAGGCCAAACATCACCTTCTGTTGAATTGGAGAAAGCGTAGACAACCGCGTTCAGCTTCATTGACGGTTTTCCCATCTTCTTTCTTTTTTCTCCGCTGTTCAGATTATGAATTCTTTTTCTTTCTTAGCAGACTTTTGCCAAAAATTGGATAAGATCTCATTTAACGAGGAATAATTTTTTTTATTTGTTAGGACAATTGTATCCCTGCAAATATACATGTGCAGGTCAAGAGAGCGTATTTCCGTTAGCTCATATGGTCTAAATGAATGAAAGGATTTCTTTGGCTAAAAAAATTAGTTGAATGACCTTTTTGCTGAAAAAATAGTTCGATGACTAAAATTACTAATTCCTCACAGTTTGGTGACTTTTTTGGCACTTTGCTCGCAATCTATAGACTAATGTAAAAAATCGGTGACTCAATTTTTTTTTTGAAAGATCATAAATTTTTGTGAGTTATAGCACATGTTTAAGAAACATCACAATTTTTTGTCAGTTATAGCACATATTTTTTTGGCAAAAAAGGTTTTAGTTTTGTACGCATATCAATAAGGAACAGCAACCTAGTGAGTAATGTAAAACATTGGTGACTCAAATTTTTTTGAAAAATCACAACTTTTTTTTGTATTATAACAAACGTTTTTTTCAAAAAAATGTGACGATTTTGCACCTATATCAATTATTTATTGGCTAATTTAATAAAGTTGATAACTTAGTGTTTTTGAAAAATCAGAACGTTTCTTGAGTTATAGTGCACTCTTTTTTTATTGCAAAAAATGTGTTGTTTTTGCACTCATATCAATTAAAAATAAGTAATATAGTGACTAAAATAAGAAAAATGGAGACTCAATTTTTTTAAAAAATCACAAATTTTCGTGAGTTATAGCATACGTCTTATTGCAAAAAAATGCGCGCACCATTTTTGCACTGATATCAATAAGGAGCATGCAATCTAGTGACTAATCTAAAAAATGGTGAATCAAATTTTTTGATAAATCACAACTTTTCGAGAGTTAGAACACATGTTTTTTTGGGCAAAAAATGTGACATTTTTGCACCAATGTCAACTAGTAACATGCAATCTATTGGCTAATTTAAAAAAGTGGAAGACTAACTTTTTTTTAAAAGCATTCAGTACTTTTCATGAGTTATAACACACATTATTTTTTGCTTAAAACGTGTTATTTTTGCACCCATATCAATTGAGAATGTCCAACATATTGACTAATGTAAGAAAAAGGCTCAAATTTTTAGAAAGATCACAATTTTTCGTTAATTAATAATTTTTTTTTGTAAAAAATGTGCTGTCTTTGCACTCCTATAAGAAACACGCAAAATATTAACTAATGTTAAAAAAATGGCGACTAAAGTTTTTTTGAAAAATTACAACTTTTCGTGTGTTATAACATACATTATTTTGGCAAGAAATATGTCATTTTTTCACCAATATCAATTTGCTATTGACTAATATAAAAATGGATGACTAAAATTTTTAGAAAAATTACAATTTTTTGTCAGTTAAATGACACATTTTTTTACAAAAAATGTGCCATCTTTGCACTCATATCATTAAGGAAAATGCAATCTAGTGACTACTTTAAAAAAGTGGTGACTCAAATTTTTTGGAAAATCAGAACTTTTCGCGTGTTATAACAAATGTTGTTTTGACAAAAAATGTGATGGTTTTGTACCCATATCATTTAGCTATTTGTTAATTTAAAAAAGTTATTTATCATATCTACGAGTAACATGCAATCTATTGGCTAATTTAGAAAAGTGGGTGACATAATTTTTTTAAACAAATTGGAACTTTTCGTGAGTTATAACACATGTTTTGTTGCTTAAAAACGTGTTTGTTTTGCACCAATTTCAATTAAGAACGTCCAATATATTGACCAGCGTAAGAAAAATGGTGACTCAAATTTTTAGAAAGATGACAATTTTTTGTGAATTATATCACACATTTTCTTTTGTAAACAATGTTCCGTGTTTGTACTCATATATCAAAACACAGTGAATCCAAGTTTTTGAATAATAAAAAAGTTTCGAGAGTTATATAGCACACGGTTTTGTTTTTGTAAAAAATGTGCCATTTTTGCTCATATATCAATAAGGAACACAAAATTTAGTGATTAATATAAAAAAATGGTGACTTAAATTTTTTAAAAAAGCACAACATTTTGTGAGTTATAATACATGTTTTTTTGGCAAAAAAATGTGCCATTTTTGCAACCATATCAATTAGCTATTGGATAATTTAAAAAAAGTGGGTGACTCAATTGTTTTTTAAAATTTAAAAATTTTTGTGTGTTGTAACACAAGTTTTTTTTTTGGCAAAAAATGTGCTATTTTTGCATCAATATCAATTAAGAACATACAATCTAGTGGCTAATGTAAAAAAATGGTCACTCAATTTGTTTTTTAAAAATCACAATTTTTCATGAGTTATATCACACATTTTTTTGCAAGAAATGTGCCATTTTTTGTACCAATATCAATAAAACACAAGCAATCTAGTGATTGATTTGAAAAATATTGTGACTCAAATTTTATGCACATTTTTTTGGCAAAAAATAGGCCGATTTTGCACCCATATCAATAACATGCAATCTATCAGCTAATTTAAAAAAGTTGGTGTCTCAATTGTTTTTGAAAAATCAGAACTTTTCCTGAGTTATAGCACACATTTTTTTGGCCAAAAATGTATTGTTTTTGTAGGCATATCAATTGAGAACATGCAATATAATGACTAGTGTAAGAAAAATGGTGAGTTAAATATTTGAAAAAATAACAACTTTTTATGAGTTATAACACACGTTATTTTGGCAAAAAAAAAAATTTGGACCCATATCAATTATCTATTGGCTATTTTAAAACGTGGGTGACTACATTTTTCTGAAAATTCAAAACTTTTTGTAAGTTATAACACACATTTGTTTTGGCAAAAAAGTGAAAAAATGTGAGTTGGAGCCCATTTTTTTTTGTAGAAATGTGCCGTTTATGAAATAATATCAATAAGAAACACGCAATCTAGTGAATAATGAAAAATAATCATTCCTAATTTTTTTTTAAAAATCACAACTTTTTGTGAGTTATATTACACATTTTTTGAGTAAAAAATGTGCCGTCTTTGTAGCCATAGCAATTAGCTATTGGCTAATTTTAAAAAGTTGGTGACTCAATTTTTTTTTGAAAAAGAAAAAAAATTTGTGATTTATAGCACACGTTTTTTGGCAAAAAAACGTGTTCATTTTGTAACCATTTCAAACTAGAACATGCAATTTTTTTATTAAAGTACGAAAAATGGTGACTCAAATTCTTTAAAAAATCACAATTTTTTGTGAGTTATAGCACATGTGTTTTTGCAAAAACAAATGTGCAATTTTTGCACCAATATCAATAGGAACACCCAAAATGGTGACTCAAATTTCTTGAAAAATCACAACTTTTTGTGAGTTATAACACATGTTTTTTGGCAAAAAATGTAGCACTTATACACCGATATCAATTAACTATTGGGTAATTTTAAAAAGTGGGTGAATCAATTTAAAAAAAAAAATCAGAACTTTTCGTGAATTATAGCAGAAGATTTTTTGGCAAAAAAAGTGTTGTTTTTTCACCCAAATCAATAAAGAACATGCAATATAGTGATTAATGTAAGAAAAACAGTGACTTGTAATTTTTTTGAAAAATCACAATTTTTCGTGTGTAGTAGCACAAGTATTTTGAAAAATCACATCTTTTCTTAAGTTATAACACATTTTTCGGCAAACAATTTGCCCTTTTTGCACCGATTTCAATTAGCTATTGGCTAATTTTAAAAAAAGTGTGATTTTTCGTTTTTGCACTCATATAAATTAGCTGTTGGCTAATTTAAAAAGTGGACAACTTAATTTTTTTGAAAAATAAGAACTTTTAGTAAGTTATTGCACACGTTTTTTTGTTAAAAGAATGTGTTATTTTTGCACCCATATTCATTAAAAACATGCAATCTAATGACTAGTGCAAGAAAAATGGTGATTCAAATTTTTTAAAAAGCTACAATTTTCGTGAGTTACTACAGATGTTTTTTTTTTCAAAAAATGTACTATTTTTGCACCCATAGCATTAAGAAAGATGAAATCTAGTGATTAATGTAAAAAAATGGTGACTCAATTTTTTTAAATCACAAATTTTGGTGATTTATAGCACATGTTTTATTGCAAAAAATGTGCTCTTTTTGCACCCATATCAATAAGGAACACGTAATCAAGTGACTAATGTAAAAAAATGTTGACTTTGATTTTTTTGAAAAATCACAACATTTCATAAGTTATAACACACATTTTTTGACAAAAAAATGTGCCGTTCTTGTAAACGTATCAATTAGTAACATGCAATCTATTGGATAATTAAAAATTAAGTTACTCAATTTATTTTTTGAAAAATCAAAACTTTTCATGAGTTATAGCACACATTGTTTTGGCAAAAAATGTGTTATTTTTGTTCTCATGTCAATAAAGAACATGAAATATATTGACTAGAGTAAGAAATACTGGGGATTAATTTTTTTGAAAAATCACAATTTTTTTTGAGTTATATCACACGTTTTTTGCAAAAAATGTGCCGTCTTTGAACTCATATAAATAAGGAATACGCAGTCTAGTGAATAATGTGAAAAAACGACGGCTCAAATTTTTTTAAAAAAATCAAAACTTTTTGTGTGTTATAACACACGTTGTTTTGGAAAAAAATGTGTCATTTTTTCACCCATATCAATAGTAACATGAAATCTATTGGCTAATTTTAAAAAGTGGGTGACTAATTTTTTTTTGAAAAAATCAGAATTTTTGTTACTTATTACATGCATTTTTTTGGCAAAAAAACATGTTATTTTTGCACCCATATCAATTAAAAACATGCTATTTAGTGATTATTGTAAGAAAAATAGTGACATGAAAGGCTTATCGCGTACCTCTACAATTTTACCCTAACACTACTATAGTAGCGGTGAGAGGGATCGTTCCACAGAGAAGGATTGGTTGCCAAAAGATCGTTTGTTCACTTGGCTCATGAGATGCAAGAGAGAAAACAAGTCTAGAAAGAATGAATGCAAAATGAAAATAAACGCAAAATGTTAGTATCTAAAGCACTTCCTTGACAGATTCCAACATGTCCAGATCTCTCCTAAATATCATTGACTAGTGTATATGCATGAGGGGACTTACTGCTAGCTTCAAGAGGTTAATCAACTGGGTGGTTCTCTCAACCTCAATTCACTGACTCCTCAAACATCCCCGGGTAAAGTAAGTTCTTGGCACAAATTAAGAACCCAGATCTCCACTCTTGTGCAACAATTCTAGTTCAATCCTTGACTATATCCCTTGGTAGGGCAGCTACCCAATTCATGCGTTCAACTTGCTTTACAAGAATAATCTTAAGTCTAGCTTGTCTACAAGTTTGGTTTCAAGTGTCAGTGGGTACCGCACACAAGGAACCGCAGTGAATTCAGATCTTAAGACTCATACAAGAAAGGCTCTCAAATTCATGTAATGTTAAGTTCAATTTCCTTCAGTAGATCTAAAGCAATCTCAGTAGGTACCGCAGACGAACTCTAGATTTGAACATTATAATGCAAGCCCATTGAAATCAATATTCAATGAATAAAGAACACATTAAACACAGATATTTTGCAATTCAAATGTCTCAACAAGTTAAGATCTATACAAAATGGAGTTATCAAAACAGATGTTAGAGAGAGAAGAGAAGAGAAAGTCCTAAAAACTAGTATAACTCTAAGAACCCTAATCTATCTATCCTTTTGTGTGTGCGTCCACCTCCCCCCTCCTTTCTCTTCTGAGTCTCTTTGGTTTTATACCTTGAATTCCCCTTTTGTGTGCGGTCGTGGCTGTATCTTCACCATCGTGTGCTCCTTCTTCATTTAAATCGGTGACGCGTGTCCTACAAGATTTAGTAAGAGAAAATGAGGTCATGTATTCCAAGTCATCACCGAAGATTGCTTAAGTGTTAAGGAAGCATTTTTGTCAAACACTTGGAAAACTTCAAGAATTGTTGTGCTTGTGCCTTGCTTGTGTGTATTAAAAACTTGTGCCTTGTGCTTGTGTGGGTTGTGTTGCCATGTATGCTAAGTGTCCGATAGGTGGGAAGTGAAATGCATGAATAGTGCAAGTGTGCCAGTGTAGAGAGTGAGTGAATGCATGAAGTAATGTGCGAGTGTAGTGAGTGAATGCATGAAGTTGTGTGTGGGTGTGTGTAGATGTGCGTGAGTGTGTGCGAGGTGAGAGTGTGTATGGGCAGGTGCATGGCGTGCCCGTCCAAAGTGTTGTGTGTGCATGGGTGGGTGCCTGGCGCCCTCCCGTGTATTTCTTGTGCATGGGCGGGGGCCTTTCGCGCCCGCCCGCGTGCATTGTGTGAAGGGGACGGGCGCCTGGCGCGCCCGCGCCCACATGTTGTTAGTGTGTGGGCTGGCGCTTGACGCGCCAGCTCGTGTGTTCGTGCCTGTGCAAAGCGCCCGCCAGTGTGTGTGTGCATTTGTATGTGTTGAGTGTAGTGAGTTTTGTGCGTGTGAAGTGGTTGAGTGTGCTTGTGTTCTGTTTGACTATTGTGTGTGCTTGCTTGAGTGTTGTGAACAATTGTGTCAAGTGCACATTTGCCTCCAAAGCATGCGATAGTTACATCAATTTGTGCAACATTTCCACAACTCTAGACAACTCCTACAATTATCAATTCATGAACAATTCAGCATATAAGGTAGGCGTCAAGCAAGACTTTCACAAGAAATTCATACAAAAGCTCAAGTTATCGTAACATATAAGTTAGTATAAACCCGATTTATCACTACCCCACACTTGAAATTTTGTTCGTCCTGAACAAAATAAAGCAATTACAATCTATTCTTCCACTTTCACATTCAACACTTGCAACACCATCATCTATCCATTCTTAAAACAAAATATTTGCACGCAGAAATTCTTCACAAGTTTAGTCTCACAGTTCATCTAAGTCATACTGATTGCCAACTAAGGTGCAACGAATAAAGACCAAACCGCCAACGTGCTCTGTGTGCTGAGAGCTTTCTATGCTCACTTGCCCTGTTTATACAAAGTATTCAAGCAAACACTTAGACAATAATTCTTGCACTACAATTCTTTTGTCCACACACACAGACACTTCATACTAGAGATGAAAGTAGAATTTTTTTCTTCATATGCTCATTGGGGTTGTCCCCTTTTTCTAATGCACATTAGTGCAAGATGTTTCTTTTGAGATTTATGCTGCACTTTTGTGCTTGCCTGTCAGGGTTCTATTGCTATTTTTTCCCTTTATTTGCCACTGGATTTTTCTCTTTTGTTCAGATGACAGAAATGTAACTTATTGTCAAGTACCTAAAAGCTTTTCATAACAGCTCTTATCTTCGTAGTCCCGGATCGAGTATTTCCATTCTTCTTTCTCTTCTTGTCTTTCTTGTGGCGCCGCATTAACAAAGTTTTAATAAAGCCCGGTATCAAGAATTTCCAGTTTCCTAGACAAGTTGGAGTTGCTGAATGTTTTTGCTTCTTTCGAACAAAAAGATCTGTAAAAGAACTCATTATTAAGTTGACATTTTTACTGATCTATAACTCTACATGCATGGAAATTAAAGATCTGCACATGAAGCATGATACCAAATTCACAGTTCAGTTCTCCTTTAGAGCTAATCGACCAACCATTTGTAAATCGGAAAAGGATAATGCTGATGAATGTTAATCTTTGTTAGAAATTATTTACTTTCTATATCATGCATTTCTAAAGACTTGGTATATATCAACCGATTTTGATATTTTGAATATTTTTGTACTAATAAAATCATTTATTTCATGCAAAAATTAAACTTAATACAACCAATACTGGTTGTTGTTTTTCACCAAATTAAATTCCTACTCCAAAGAATAATTATTAGTAACAGGGAAATATGGTCAAATGCTACAGAGAAATGAGTGCAATCTATTTCAGTTGATTCAACACAATGTAACAAATAAATTTAAATGATTAACCAAAAACAATAAATAAAACAAGTTAACTAGAATGATAACAATAAAAATTACAAGAATTTAAAGTCCAAAAAATAAGTAAATCCGTACTAACTAATTATTCGTCTTTCATTGACTCAATTATTAATTAATGTTCATAAAACAATCAATTATATGCTATTGAGAATCAATTCCAATGTAACCTAATTCCTTCGTAGTTAATCGATAATTAAGAAGAATCAGTTTAAATTTATTATTACTCTAACTAAAATACAACTCGGCTACAGTCAGTCAACATTGAATTTATCGTCTTAATTTCATTAAGAACTAAAAGAACCCAATTTTAACAAATTTCAATTAGAATTGGTAGTCACAATTTGTTAACCTATTATTTTCGTCAACCTCAGAGTTGCTTTACCACTAATTAATTCTATACACTAAACATATATATACTTTATAAGAGATTAATTAATATTATTCAGATTAATTAAGCATGGCTAGTATCTAAAGAATCCAAAAATGAACATTACGCATAGAGAACTTTTCAGAATTTATGAAACACTAATTCATAAAACTCATTCGGTCTCACAATTAAATATGAATTACTTATATACTAAACTCTAGATTAATTGGATGATGTTTTTTTTAATTATTTATGTCACTCTAAACACATCATTATGATGAATTTATATGCAAAACTCTAGATTTATTTGAGGGGTTTTTTTTTGGAAGATAGGAACACAACTTTCTGCTTCACTCTTCACATTTTGGATTGAACTAAACTTGGAAATTTTCATTGCCACAACCCTCCAAGTATACATTTCAAAATTATGTATTGCTTATTAGGCATCCATGAGTCTTTTATAGTATATAAATTAATAGTACTGATGGATAGAAAAACAAGGAAAGAGATGAAGTCATAAAATCAATATTAATTAAGAAAACTTTTATTCGTCAAATTCAAGAGTTTGGACAAAAATGCATCACTTTATTCAGACTACGTAAAGAACTGATCAACAAGATGAAAATCGTAGATCAAAATCCAACTATAAAAATTAGGCCATTACTAAATAGCCTAAATGTATTAAGATTAAATAAAATTCAAAGAATGCTACTTTTACAGCTCTCTTGGTGTCAGGCCGCAAGTGTATAATATTCTTTTCAATTCGATTATACTTTTGAAACCCTGGAAAGGATATCAGTAGCAATCCTGCTGGCCATATATGCCTCATTGACGTGGTTCCTAAGATCCATCATGATTCCAACACTACCATCCTCAAATAAGTCATAGCAAGCTCCCTGAAGATCCCCGGCATGATCTGTATTGCCTTGTTTAATTTCTTTTATGCTTTTGTCAAGTTGATCATTGCATTTTTTCCAAATAGACACGTCTGATTGAGAGAGATGGGAACTTTTGGAGTCAGTTATGAAATTTTGAGCAAACATGGCTCTCGTCAAGACCCTGTCCAGAAATAATTTGCGCCAAGTTGTTGATTTAAAATCTGTGGATGGTGTAACAATTGGTTTAAGCATTTTTACACACAAACTTTGATTATAGGTATCCTTGCACAATTTCTCAAAAGTTGTGGCTGAGGCATAGGATGCCACAAGAAGGAGAACTACCACAAAAATTGAAAATCTTTCCATTATTTTGCGTTGATTTGCTTTGTAGAATAACTGCTCGTAAACTTAAAATGACACAATTTCGTATGTAAATGCTGATAATATATATAAGATTGCACCATTCTATAAAGAATCTATTTATAGAGAGTAATCTAACTGATTTTGGAATTCACTAGTGGAAGATGCGTGAGAATATGCGTTTCACCTTCAACATTGGAAGATGGTGTGATTTCCAAAGTTTTTGAATAGGAAAACATAAACAAAATTCAAGGAGATGGTACTATGGATTAATTTAGTCATCAACTAGTTTTAGTAAATACTATTTTAGTTACTAGCTATTGCAGCAATATGCATGGACATAGTGCTAATCATAAACCCGTTGCTATACATTTTCAATGTTTTTTTTAAGTGTGCATATGCAAACATAATCAGGAAATTTTTTGCGATAATGGAAAATTTCCTTTCACTCAAAATTTGAAGGATTGATAAGAAAATTTAATTGGGGTTTTGAAAAACTTTTACATTCTTGCTCTTTTTTAATGGTTTGATTGCACTTTGTACTCTAAGATTTGTAGGTTGTTACAATTCACTATTCTTTGTTTTAAAAATTTACTCTTTATTATTTTATCAACTAGTTAACATGTTAGATAGTAAACTGTCATCCAAAATATACATTAATTGACATAAACAAGTAATCAAGCACCAGTTGTGCACGCGTGTTTGATTGAGTTAACATTTATTATTTACTTTTATAATATTTGTTTAAATTTTTTATTATAATATGTGAATATTGGTCTTAAAACAACAACGACAACAAAGCATTTATCCCATTATGTGGGTTCAGCTACATAGATCATATTTCGCCATCGCATTCTATCATTACACCCATTTTTATTTATATTTAAATATATCATATCTTTTTTTGATAATTTCTTTCCAATTATTTTTAAACCTCTTCTTGCCCTTTTTAATTTGAGTTAATTTTTTTCTATTTTCTAAATATCGTGCTGGTGCATCTAGAGGTATCTTATACGCATCTCCAAATAATCTTAAACCTTTTAATCTTATTTTCTCAACTATTGGAACTACTCCAAGTTCTTTCTAATCCATTAATTACTTATTCTATTTGATATAGTATGTCCATATATCCATCATAACATTCTAATTTTTTCTACTTTTATTTTTTTGTCAATGATCATACTTAGTTGTCCAACATTCTAATTATAAAGCATCGTTGGTCTTATAGCCATCCTATAAATTTTTTTCATTCAATGTCAGCAATATTTTACGATCACAAAGTATAACAAACGCACTTTCATTTTCTTGTAACCTGCTTGAATCATATGTGTAACATCGTTATCAATTTCCCCATTTTCTTCAATAATAAATCCAAAATATTTACAACTCTTAGATTCTCTAAATTCGTACCAACCAATTTTAACATTTATCCTGTCGTTACTTTTATTATTACTAAAGTGGCAATCCGTATATTTACTTATACCTCTACTTGTGGTAAATGTAACCTTTTGATTTTAGAGCTTTCCTTCAAACTTCTAACTTAGAATTTACTCCCTCTCTTGTCTCGTCAATTAAAATTATATTATCGACAATGAAAATTAATCAAAAATTGTTTTTATAAATGTTACATCACAATTACTAAAGCGACAATGTATGGGGTTAAACCGGACCCTCGTACAAACCTATAGTATTCTAGAACTCGTCGAATCCCTACTGCCGTCCTTACACAATAAGCTATGCCTTTAAACGTGTCTTTTATAACTATTATATATGTTACTCCAACCCTTTTTTTCTTGTACTCTCCACATTACATCCATATTGACTATATCATGTGCCTTTTGCAATTAATAAGTACCATATGTAAGTTTTTTTTTCATTATAGTGTTCACACAATCTTCTAATTAAATGTATAGTTTCCGCTGTAGATTTCCTTTGCACAAAACCGAATTAATTATTTTGTATTTTAGTCTTATTTCCGAACCTTTTAATAAATATTCACTCCTATGATTTCATACTTTGACTCATTAATTCAATACTCCTATAATTTGTGCAACTTTGTACTTCTCCTTTATTCTTATAATTTGTGCAACTTTTTTTTGTCTCCTTTGTTCTTATAATTTGTGCAACTTTTTATGTCTCCTTTATTCTTATATACATCTATTATTATAATTTTTTTCTCTATTGGTTAGGCGGGCTTTTAATTTCTATAATTGCATTAAATAGATTTGTAATTAGAATATCATCGAAACCAATTGCTTTACAATTTTTTTATCTTTTTAGTACTTGTTTTCCTTCAAAAAGTTGAATTTTGCGATATTATGTAAACACTTTATTTTGCTTCGATTGACATAATTCACCTAATATAATTTTATTGCCATTACTTTCATTAAATAGATTATAGAAATGTCTTTTCCAAAAATCCTTTATTGCTTCGTCCTCAATTAAAACTATTTTATTTTCATCTTTTCTACTCATAACTTTTATTAAATCTATTGTTTTCTTTTCTGTCATATTTGCTATTTTATATATTTCCCTTTCTTCTTCCTTTGTATCTAATCTTTTATAAAATTCATCGAAAGCATGTTTCTTTGCCTCATTTATTTCTTTTTTCACATCTTTCTTGGTATTTTTATATTAGTCAATATTTTCATTATTTCTACAAGTGTCCAATGTTTTGTAACTTTTCTTTTTTGTTTTCACCTTTTCTAAAAAAATTTTATTTGACCACCATATTTCTTTAATTCATTTGTTGCCAATTGACTATCTGAATAGATTATTTGCAATTCTTTCATTTTATTAGTTACATTTAGCCACCTGTTTTTTGTTTATTCTTCCACTTTCCAATTAATAGTTTTTAACACAATTTTTATAAACATTTCTCTATTAGTTTTATTCTTTAAATCCCACTACTTATGTTCAGGTAATTTATATGATTTTTTCTCATATTTCTTATTATTAATTATTATATTATAAAACACTAATAACCCATATTGTGTTTTGAGACTTTCTCCCGGTATTACCTTATTATTCTTGCAAATTTTTGTATCACCCTTTTGGCTTTAAAAGTAATCGATTTGTGATTTAATAGTACAATTTTGAAATGTTATTAAGTGTTCTTCCCTCTCATTGTACAAGTTATTACCTATAACAAAATCGTAAGCGATTACAAAATTTAAAATAGTTTTACATTCAGTATTTCTTGATCCTAAATTATAACCCCCATGAACCCTTTTATAATACTCAATACCCTCTCCTACATATCTATTTAAATATCTACCTATAGCAATTCTTTCATTTTGGGGAAGTATTTGGATTAAAGCTTCAAAATTATAAAAATTTAATATTAATGCATTCATCTAATCTATTCGACGTGCATACAAACTAACTATATGTATAAGTTTGTTTCCTAGAATAATTCTAAAAGCTATATTCCTATCTCTTTTTCTAACTACACCTACCACATGCTCTACCAGTGGTGAGTCTACAATAATACCTACTCTATTTCTATTTCTATCCTTACTACCATAGTATAGTTTATACCCTGTGGTATCCAAAACCTTATTTTTTTAACCTATCCATTTAAGGTCTTGAATGCAAATTGTGTTGATGTGTTTTCTTCTCATAGTGTCTGCTAACTCTATCATTTACTCGTCAAAGTGCCCTATTTATGTTACTTATTCTATTAGTCTTATTATTCCTATGTGTTTCTTAAATTCCCCTCCCCTTAATCTATGAGAACTCTTGCACATTTTTCACTGCTCCCAAACCTGGTTTAAGATGTAGCAGTCGTTGCCCAAATGCCATAGTCAGATCATGCGACAAACTCTATAAAGTCGGGATTATTCTAACATTTATACGATTTCTAATAAGATCAATGTGATTAGAATCAAAAAAATAAATACTAACTGCCAAATTGCACAAAACTTATCAAAACATGGTTTTTAATGGTTTTTCTTAACTTAATAGTGGGGCATAAAAATTGTACAATTAAATAATCATACTGTGTTTTTCATGCACCAGATGTCCTTCCATATTTCAAGATAAACATATTTAGATATTTTGATTATTAGTGGACTATTAAAGTTGTTTATTTTATATCAGAACTAAATAAATCAAGAAATCTATCTTTGCTTACCTCTATCACTAAAGCGTCACAAAAAAAGAAACTATTTCTTTTGGTTATAAAAAGAAATTGTTTTTTTAGAGTATGTAGCATTTATAATTTCTATATTTTAAAAATTACATAGTGATTAATATTCCATAATATATAAATTCAAAATTTATTAATTTATTCATAAAACTAAAAATATACAATAATAATCCAAAACTTTCAAATTCTTTTTCCCTTTGTCGTGCAAAATCAAGCACATGTGTGTTTAACTAGTGTAATATTGATAATTTACTTTTTATAATCTTTGTTTAAATTGTTAATGTGTTAGATAAAAAAATTTATAATATGTGAATATTGGTGTTAAAAATATTGTTAAAAATAAGAATTTAAAAAATATATCAATTTTCGTAACCTTGTTGAGTGTTGATTTGTTTTAAGAACTATAATTTTCTAAAACTTATATAGAATGTTTTTACATGTTTGTTTTATAAAATTAATAATAGGGTATATCAATGGTGCAATCAAATAATCACACCATATTTTTCGTGCAGTGGGTGTCCATAATTACATATTATAATATCAACCGATTTTGATATTTTCAATATTTTTGTACAAATAAAATCATTTATTTTATGGAAAAATTAAACTTAATACAACCAATACTGGTTGTCGTTTTTCACCAAATTAAATTTCTACTCCAAAGAATAATTATTAGTAACAGGGAAGTATGGTCAAATGCTACAGAGAAATGAGTGCAATCTATTTCAGTTGATTCAACACAATGTAAAAAATAAATTTTAATGATTAACCCAAAAAAATAAATAAAACAAGTTAACTAGAATGATAACAATAAAAATTAGAAGAATTTAAAGTCCAAAAAATAAGTAAATCCGTACTAACTAATTATTCATTTTTCATTGACTCAATTATTAATTAATGTTCATAAAACAATCAGTTATATGCTATTGAGAATCAATTCCAACGTAACCTAATTCCTTCTTAGTTAATCGATAATTAAGAAGAATCAGTTTAAATTTATTATTACTCTAATTAAAATACAACTCGACTGCAATTAGTCAACACTGAATTTATCGTCTTAATTTCATTAAGAACTAAAAGAACCCAATTTTAACAAATTGCAATTAGAATTGGTAGTCACAATTTGTTAACTTATTATTTTCGTCAACCTCAGAGTTGCTTTACCACTAATTAATTCTATACACTAAATATATATACTTTATAAGAGATTAATTAATATTATTCAAATTAATTAAACATGGCTAGTATCTAAAGAATCCAAAAATGAACATTACGCACAGAGAACTTTTCATAATTTTTGAAACACTAATTCATCAAACTCATTCGGTTTCACAATTAAATATGAATTACTTATATGTCGAAAAATAAAATTACTCTAAAAATATATTCACATAAACTCAGAAGCAATTAATAGAAGACATAAATAAAATTAATCGGGGAAAAGAAAGCTTTTGGTTTAAATCGAGAGTAACCTTCCATTTAGGCAAAGGCTCGCCAGTTGTAGTCAGAAAACTACCCTTCCTTTGCAAACAATGATTGCTAAACTTCTGCAACTTATGTTTTGAATTTGATTTACAACTTCTTCCAAGTTAAATCTATTCCTACTAGTCAATAGTTACATTCGAATTTTAACATTAAAACTAGTCAATGCTAAAATTAAATTAACCTATTTCGAAGGAATAATGTTGGATTATAGGTTGTAGAAATAAAGAAGTATTTAATAGAAAAAATAATTTAAAGACGGAAAACACTACTTAATGAATAAAAAATGGAAAACTTATAAAAGGATAACATTATGAAAAATAAAAATTTGTGGAAAGATTATCTAATTTAAATCTAACATAAATTAAAGAACGCTCAAACTTTAGAAAAACTTTTAATGAAACTAGAAGACTAAAAATTGTATCTCTCAATAAGAGTTAATCCCTACTATTTATAGCCAAAATCTAATGGCTAAAAAACTTACAATGTAAGTAAAAAAATATTTCTTAAGCTGACTGAAATAAATTCTCTAAATCCTATCAGAAAACTAAACTACAGAAGAAACAAAATTTGATAACAAATCTTCCTCCCACCAATTAAGTGACAAATCTGCTAGCCGCAAACAAATAAAAGGAAACAAGGTGCAGTCTTTATCAAAATAAATCTTCTTCAACTGTGGAAAATTCTTACAATTCCTCATACTAAAATTTTTATTTAACCTGTTTGTTTATTCATTTTTCTAAATTATAATTGTTTTGATCATATTTGATTCGTTCAAAATCGTTTGGCGCAACCATATTTAGTCATTGTTGCCATTACATAAGAGGCAATGACTCACTATTTAATACTAACCATAGAAATGCTGAGATGGGGCAAGATTCCACATTGCATTGTCATATTTAAACTCCTTAAAACCTCAAAAATGACATCATTGTCATCCCCGCTACTACTTAACTTTTTGGTATGTACTTAATTATTTTTGTCATTATAAAAACATCTCTATGTTGAATTTATATGCTAAATTGTAGATTAATTTGATGGTATTTTTTAAATTATTTTTGTCACTATGAACTCATCTTTATGATGATTTTATATGCTAAACTCTAGATTAATTGGATGATGTTTTTTTTAATTATTTATGTCACTCTAAACACATCATTATGATGAATTTATATGCAAAACTCTAGATTTATTTGAGGGGTTTTTTTTGGAAGATAGGAACACAACTTTCTGCTTCACTCTTCACATTTTGGATTGACTAAAACTTGGAAATTTTCATTGCCACAACCCTCCAAGAATACATTTCAAAATTATGTATTGCTTATTAGGCATCCATGAGTCTTTTACAGTATATAAATTAATAGTACTAATGGATAGAAAAACAAGGAAAGAGATGAAGTCATAAAATCAATATTAATTAGGAATACTTTCATTCGTCAAATTCAAGAGTTTGGACAAAAATGTATCTCTTTATTCAGACTACGTAAAGAACTGATCAACAAGATGAAAATCGTAGATCAAAATCCAACTATAAAAATTAGGCCATTACTAAATAGCCTAAATGTATTAAGATTAAATAAAATTCAAAGAATGCTACTTTTACTGCTCTCTTGGTGTCGGGCCGCAAGTGTATAATATTCTTTTCATTTCGATTATACTTTTGAAACCCTGGAAAGGATATCAGTAGCAATCCTGCTGGCCATATATGCCTCATTGACGTGGTTCCTAAGATCCATCATGATTCCAACACTACCATCCTCAAATAAGTCATAGCAAGCTCCCTGAAGATCCCCGGCCTGATCTGTATTGCCTTGTTTAATTTCTTTTATGCTTTTGTCAAGTTGATCATTGCATTTTTTCCAAATAGACACGTCTGATTGAGAGAGATGGGAACTTTTGGGGTCAGTTATGAAATTTCGAGCAAACATGGCTCTCGTCAAGACCCTGTCCAGAAATAATTTGCGCCACGTTGTTGATTTGAAATCAGTGGATGGTGTAACTATTGGTTTAAGCATTTTTACACACAAACTTTGATTATAGGTATCCTTGCATAATTCCTCAAAAGTTGTGGCTGAGGCGTAGGATGCCACAAGGAAGAGAACTAGCACGAAAATTGCAAATCTTTCCATTTTTTTTGCGTTGATTTGCTTTGTAGAATAAACTGCTCTTAAACTTAAAATGACACAATTTCATATGTAAATGCTGATAACATATATAAGATTCAGCCATTCCATAAAGCATCTATTTATAGAGAGTAATCTAACTGATTTTAGAATTCACTAGTGGAAGATATGCGATATTACTCGAAATATGCGTTTTACCTTCAACATTGGAAGTTGTTGTGATTTACAAAGTTTTTGAATTGGACAAAATAAACGAAATTCAAGGAGATGGTACTATGGATGCAATGGACACAGTGCTAATCATAAACCCATTGCTATGCATTTTTAATGTTTTTTTTAAGTGCGCATATGCAAACATATTCAGGAAATGTTTTGCGATAATGGAAACTTTTCCTTTCACTCAAAATTTAATGGATTGATAAGAAAATTTAATTGGGGTTTTGAAAAAATTTAACATTTTTGCTCTTTTTTAATGGTTTGATTACACTTTGTGCTCTAAGATTTGTAGGTAGTTACAATTCTCTATTCTTTGTTTTACCAATATACACTTTATTATTTTATCAACTAGTTAACATGTTAGATAGTAAACTGTCATCCAAAATATACATGAATTGACATAAACAAGAAATCAAGCACCTGTTGTGCACGCGTGTTTGATTGAGTTAATATTTATTATTTACTTTTATAATATTTGTTTAAATTTTTTATGTGTTGGTTAAACAAATTATAATATGTGAATATTGATCTTAAAACAACAACGACACCAAAGCATTTATCCCATTATGTGGGGTCAGCTACATGGATCATATTTTGCCATCGTATTCTATCATTACACACGTTTTTATTTATATATAAATATATCATTTTTTTATCATTTCTTTCCAATTATGTTTAAACCTCCCCTTGCCCATTTTAATTTGAGTTAATTTTTCTCTATTTTTTACACATCGCACTGGTGCATCTAGAGTTCTCTTATGTGCATGCCCAAATAATCTTAAACGGTTTATCTTATTTTCTCAATTATTGGAACAACTCCAAGTTCTTTCTAATCCATTAATTACTTATTCTATTCGATCTAGTATGTCTATATATCCATCATAACATTCTCATTTTTGCTACTTTTATTTTTTGTCAATGATCATACTTAGTCGTTCAACATTCTAATTATAAAGCATCATTGGTTTTATAGCCATGCTATAAATTTTTTCATTCAATGTCAGCAATATTTTATGATCACATAGTATAGTGAACGCACTTTCCATTTCTTGTAACCTGCTTGAATCATATGTGTAACATCTTTATCAATTTCCCCATTTTCTTCAATGATAAATCCAAAATATTTGAAACTCTTAGATTCTCTTAATTCGTACCAACCAAATTTAACATTTATCATTTTATTACTTCTATTATTACTAAAGTGCAATCCATATATTCGCTTTTACCTCTACTTATAGTAAAATTAACCTTTTGATTATAAAGCTTTCCTTCAAACTTTAACTTAGAATTTACCCTCTCTTGTCTCGTCAAATAAAATTATATTATCGACAATCAATATAAATTAAAAATGGTTTTTAATAAATGTCACATCTCAATAACTAAAGCGAAAATGTAAGGGGTTAAAGCGGACCCTCATTCAAACCTATAGTATTCTAGAACTCGTCGGATCCCTACTGGCGTCCTTACACAATAAGTTATGCCTTTAAACATGTCTTTTATAACTCTTATATATGTTACACCAACCCCTTTTTTCTAATACCCTCCACATTACATCCATATTGACTTTATCATATGCCTTTAATAAGTACCATATGTAAGTTTTGTTTTTTTTTCATTGTAGTGTTCACACAATCTTCTAATTAAATGTATAGTTTCCATTGTAGATCTCCTTTTCACAAAACCGAATTGATTATTTTGTATTTTAGTTTATTTTCCGAACCTTTTTCTAAATATTCACTCCTATAATTTCATACTTGGACTCATTAATTCAATACTCCTATAATTTGTACATCTTTTTATTTCTGCTTTATTTGTATAATTTGTGCAACTTTGATGTCGAGTGTCGCACCTCGTCAATTTTACCCTAAACACTAATGTAGTAGCGTAAGTAGGGATCGTAATCCACAGGGAAGGCGTAGGTCAAGAATATTGAGCAAATTGTTCTTAAAGTCTTGTCACAGAATCTAAGTACTGGAAAGAGGAAAATTCAACACAGAAGAACAAAAACAAATATGCAAAATATAGCAACAAGCAAGGATGAAACAGATATCTCAGGATTCTTGTATTGGATGAACACAGGCTTAGTAAATCTATGCTATGCAATCAAATAGCAATTAAACGCATTGGAGACCTAAATTGCCTAGAAGTCCAAGCTGTGGTCAGCATGGCGACCACACCACTGCTTGTACCCCCAAATCACCATCCTCTCCCATGGCGAGGCCTGAGAATGGTGGTATAAGCTCCTCAAAGTCTCAACTTTCCAGGCTAACTACTCTAACATGCAAAGTCCTAAGACCTCCCATGGCGAGGCCCATCCTAGGGTTCACATATCATCATTGTTAACACAGAAAGCTCCTTTAACACTTTTCCTAATGTTTCAATTCATTAACACTTCCTATGGCGAGGCCTGAGTTTCAGAATTGATTTGATTACAGAAAACAAGTGCAAGGACTTAAACAATCACAATTTTAGTTCTTGATTCATGCAACTTCGCTAACCTTGATTAATCACTCCTTAATTTAGCATGTCGACCACAATTGAAGCTTGATCTATTCAATATTAGCTAGGAATTATGAAATTCAACATATGTTTATGCTCAATTCAGATGTGATTTCAATTCTCAACAACTAGATCGATTGCATAGCATACAATCTACTAAAACACGTATTCATCCATTAAGAATCCTAAGATATCATAGACTTAGCCAGAAAACATCTTTCTCATTTCAAAATTAACAAATTCCAACATTGATAAGCTCATTCTCACTTAATTGGAAGAATTTACCGATTAAATCGAGAGAATGGTCGATTCCTTTGTCAATTGAGAATAAGAAAGAAGAATCCAGTCCAAATTCACAATCGGAGTTGAGATTGGAGAAGAAATGTTTAGTGAGAGAAAGTAAATCTCGAGAGAGAAAATGAGAATTCCCGCTCTAATTCAAAGATAGTTCTAAAATCTAGAATAATCCTCTCTCCCCTCAAAAATTCCTTTACATATTAGCTACATGTTCTATATATAGAGCTATGAAAATGTAACTAATACGCAACCGTAAACTACCAAAGGTATTACAAAAGTGCCCTTAAATGGAAGAACCAAAAATCAGCTCAAAATGTGAAAATTCGAAGTTGAGAACATTTTTTCAGCAATTTCGCGCCTTTGGGCTAACAGCCGCGCGCCTTCAGTCAATTTCCCACGTCTTCAGGCTTAAGTATTTCACGCCTTCACTTCTCAGAACTAAAGTGAAGAAATCAGAGCAATCCAGCGCCTTCAAGCCATTTCAAATCACGCCTCTGCAACTCCGCGAACTTCCAAGCAATCCAGCATTCACAGAAACCACGCCTTCAAGCCTTTAGACTTCACGCCTTCATCTGCCCGGGAAATTCAGAAACTTCAGAGCTTCAACACTTTGCTTATTTTCCAGCAAGCTCAAGCGCGCACACCTCCAAGCTGCAACTTCCAGCTAAAATTCGACCATGAAACACTGTGAATTAGGAAACGCTTAAAAGACCAAAGTTATAGCCCTATGTGTTAGCTTTCCACAGCCTTTTGAATCACCAAAGTCGGAGCTGGGATGAGGAAGTTATGCCCAAAATATGGACGTGTGGCATAGAGAAAATCCAGCTTGACGAAGCCTCGCCAACACTTCGCCAAACTCACGAAGTCTCGCCAACACTTCGCCATCTGCTCACGAAGCCTCGCCAAAAGCTCCTGGAAGTAGCAGCTTCATGTAAGTAAACAACTAACTTGAGAAATGAAATGAAATGGGTTATGTGAAGACTGAATACCAACTTGAGTGAGTGTTCATGAATGTGTGAAGTGAATAGATGAATAATGAAATGCATTCAAACAACCAAGAATGAAGTGTGTGAGATGGGTGTTGATCTTCTGAACAAGAATGAAATACGTTGTGAGAGTTGTGAATTCTTGGATGAAGAATGAAGAATGAAAATTGAGATGTGAAGTGTAGTGTGCATGAGTGTGAGTGAAATGAATGAGGAATATGTTGGTGAGCGATAATGTGTAGTGTAAATGTGGGTGAAATGAGTTGTGAACATATGGAGTGAAATGAGGATGATGTTGTGAATGTGAATGTGAAGTGGAATGAATTGTGAGTGGTGAGAATTGTTGAATCTAAGTGTTGTGAAATGAGGGATAGATTGATATGTGGTGAAGTGTTGAAATCCTTGCACATGTGTGTGAATTAAGGAATAGGATAAATGGATGAATGTTTGAAGTGCTAGTGTGCAGAAGTGTTGAGAATGAAATGAAAGTGGTGATTCGTGTGCAAATGTGTGAGATTGAGATGAGTGTGTGCTTGTGTATTGCGGCGAAGTGAGCTTCGTCGCATGCATGTGTGCGGCGAAGTGCACTTCGTCGCATGCATGTGTGCAGCGAAGTGTGCTTGTGAGGTGCTTGTAAAAAAGCTTGTGAAGGAATTGTGAGTGCTTAGTGTGTGATGCGGCTAAAGGCTTGTTCCAGCTTGCAACCCAACGTGTTTTCCAAATTCGTGCGACTTAACATCAGAACTGGACTCGATGGTAAACATCAAAGTTCTAGGTTTATCTCTTGGCTTTCCATTGGTCCAAGAATCAGCATCATTGGAGGTCTGTAGCTCAAGATATAACCAATCTACCAAACTGTGGCAATATGAACTCAAATGTAAAAACCTGGAGTAGCAATTAGAAAGACGCCCCCGTTTCTCATACTTGCACACAGATTTAGAGAAACGTTAAAACATAAGAAATGCAATACAGTCAACGATCTTTCCAGAACATCCAAGATCCCATAATTTGGACAAGTATTGAGAGAGTTATGCTCAAAGCAAGTTGCACCATCATCCTGCCCAAACCCTAATTCTTCCAATCAAGCTCATTTTCGGTTTTCCTCAATTTCTCACTCACCATTCTAGCCCTTTTGAACTCTCCTCCTATCATTTAGCATCACACACGCATTTGCCTCATTTTTACGACATTTGTGGTCTTTTCACCATTTTAGCCCATCAAGTTACAAACCACATAAGTGCGCCCAATAACACCAAACACTACATAAATGCATGCAATTCGAGCCAAAAAAACCTACTTATCAAAATTTTTATGTCTCCTTTATTCTTATAATTTATGCAACTTTTTATGTCTTCTTTATTCTTATATACATGTATTATTATAAATTTTATTCTCTATTGGTTAGGCGGGCTTTTAATTTATACAAGTACATTAAATAGATTTGTAATTAGAATATCATCGAAACCAATTGCTTTACAACTTTTTTATCTTTTTTAAAAATTGAATTTTGCGATATTATGTAAACATTATATTTTGCTTTGATTGACATAATTCACCTAATATAATTTATTGGCATTACTTTCATTAAATAGATTATGGAAATGTCTTTTCCAAAAATCCTTTATTGCTTCGTCCTCAATTAAAACTTTTTTATTTTCATCTTTTCTACTTATAACTTTTATTAAATCTATTGTTTTCTTTTCTGTCATATTTGCTATTTTATAAATTTCCCTTTCTTCTTCCTTTGTATCTAATCTTTTATAAAATTCATCAAAAGCATTTTTTTTGCCTCATTTATTTCTTTTCTCACATCTTTCTTGGTATTTTTATATTTGTCAATATTTTCATCATTTCTACAAGTGTCCAATGTTTTGTAACTTTTCTTTTTTGTTTTCACATTTTTTTGAATTTTTTAATTTGACCACCTTATTTCTTTATTCTATTTGTTGCCATTTGACTATCTGAGCAAATTGTTTGCAATTCTATCATTTTATTAGTTACATTTAGCCACCTGTTGTTTGTTTATTCTTCCACTTTCCAGTTAATAGTTTCTAACACAATTTTTATAAAAATTTCTCTTTTAGTTTTATTCTTTAAATCCCACTACTTATGTTTAGGTAATTTGTATGATTTTTTCTCATATTTCTTATTATTAATTATTATATTATAAAATACTAATAACCCATATTGTGTTGTGAGACTTTCTCCCGGTATTTCCTTATTATTCTTACAAAGTTTTGTATCACCCTTTTGGCTTAAAAAGTAATCGATTTGTGATTTAATAGTACCGTTTTGAAATGTTATTAAGTGTTCTTCCCTCTGTTTATACAAGTTATTACCTATAACAAAATCGTAAGCGATTACAAAATTTAAAATAGTTTTAACTTCAGTATTTCTCGATCCTAAATTATAACCCCCATGAACCCTATCAAAATCCTTAATACCCTCTCCTGCATATCTATTTAAATATCTACCTATAGCAATTCTTTCATTTTGGGGAAGTATTCGTACTAAAGCTTCAAAATCTTATAAAAATTTAATATTAATCCATTTATCTAATCTATTTGAGATGCTTACGTACTAACTATATGTATAGGTTTGTTTCCTAGACTAATTCTAAAGCTATAATCCTATCTTTTTTTCTAACTACACTTACCACATGCTCTATCAGTGGTTAGTCTACAATAATACCTACTCTATTTCTATTTCTATCCTTACTACCATAGTATAGTTTATACCCTGTGTTATCCAAAACCTTAATTTTTTACCTATCCATTTAAGTTTTTGAAGGCAAATTATGTTGATGTGTTTCCTTCCCATAGTGTCTGCTAACTCTATAATTTACTCGTCAAAGTGCCACTATTTATATTACTTATTCTATTAGTCTTATTATTCCTATGTGTTTCTTAAATACCCCTCCCATTAATCTATGAGAACTCTTGCAAATTTTTCACTAGACCAAAATCCGGTTGAAGATGTAGCGATCCTTGCCCAAAAGCCACAGTCAGATCATGCGACAAACTCTGTAAAGTCAGGATTATTCTAATATTTATATGATTTCTAAAATGATCATTGTCATTTGAATTTAAAAAAAATTATACTAACTGCCATATTGCACAAAACTTATCAAATAAAAGGTTTGTAATGGTTTTTCTTAACTTTATAGTAGGGTATATCAATTGTGCAATTAAATAATCATACCGTATTTTTCATGCCCAAGATGTCCTTGCATATTTCAAGATAAACAGATTTAGATATTTTGATTATTAGTGGACTATTAAAGTTATTTATTTTATATCAGAACTAAATAAATCAAGAAATCTATCTTTGCTTACCTCTATCACTAAAGCGTCACAAACAAAAGAAATTTTTTCTTTTGGTTATAAAAAGAAATTGTTTTTTTTAGAGTATGTAGCATTTATGATTTCTAAATTTTAAAAATTACTTAGTGAATAATATTCCATAATAAATAAATAAAAAATTTATTCATAAAAAAAATATACAATAATAATCCAAAACTTTCAAATTCTTTTTCCCTTTGTCATGCAAAATCAAGCACGTGTGTTTCACTAGTGTAATCTTGATAATTTACTTTTTATAATGTTTGTTTAAATTGTTGATGTGTTAGGTACCAAAATTATAATATGTGAATATTCGTCTAAAAATATTTTTAAAAATAAGAATTTAAAAAAAATATCAATTGTTGAGTGTTGATTTGTTTTAAGAACTATAATTTTCTAAAACTTATATACAATGTTTTTACCTATTTGTTTTATAAACTTAATAATAGGGTATATCAATGGCGAAATCAAATAATCACACCATATTTTGCATGCAGTGGATGTCCATAGCTACATATTTCAAGATAAACGGATTTGGATATTTTGAATATTTTTGTACTAATAAAATCATTTATTTTATGCAAAAATTAAACTTAATACTACCAATACTGGGTTCTCGTTTTTCACCAAATTAAATTCCTACTCCAAAGAATAATTATTAGTAATAGGGAAGTAGGGTCAAATGCTACGGAGAACGGAGTGTAATCTATTTCAGTTGATTCAACACAATGTAACAAATAAATTTTAATGCTTAATCCAAAACAATAAATAAAACAAATTAACTAGAATGATCACAATAAAAATTACAAGAATTTAAAGTCCAAAAAATAAGTAAATCCATACTAACCAATTATTCATCTATCATTGACTCAATTATTAATTGATGTTCATAAAATAATCAGTTATATGCTATTGAGAATCAATTCCAACATAACTGATAAGTCAGTTCCACACTGACTTAATTACGATGTTTGCACTTGGTTTTTGTGTGTTTTAGGGCTTGTATGTGCAAAATTGTGGGGATATTGGTAAGCTTGTGTAAAGAGGGGTGTGAACTCTTATCTTGATAAAAACGCTGGAAATTGGCGGGTATGAGATGTGTGAGCTTTATTTTGGCTTGTGTTACGTTTAGTGGCAATTTATGTAATGTTGTGCGTGATTTACAAATTTATGCAAGGAAGTGTATGTGGTGTGTTTGGTAGAAGAATGACTAAAGAATTTCTGCAAATGTGTATGAAGGGGTTATGTGAATGCATTTGTGTGTGTATGAACATGCATCGTCGCACACACCTTGCAAACAGTCACCGCACACTCAGGCACACACCTCGTACAAGCATAACATACATCGCTGCACACGGCGCCTTGCATCGCCGCACACTCACTACACCATTCCGCATAGCAATCGCACACACTGCCGCAAGAGCTTGCACGTCACTCGCACACTAATGCACAATGCTTGCCGCACGCTATCACACATCGCCGTACATCACCGCACCACATCGCCGCACGCCACCGCACACACCTAGCACCAAGCTCGTGCACACTTGCTGCACTTTCCTCGCACAGCATGCACACGTTGGCAGCACACACTGCACAAGTACCCTTGCATCATCGCACGCATCGCCGTACATCAAAGCCAATATTTTCAAGGCAATGATCAACGAAGGACTTGAAATCCACCTCCAGGGTTTGATCCTCAGCCTACTGTACAAGAGCCAAGGAAGCTTTCGATGGAAGATATGCTTCAATGTATCATGGAAAGGTTGGATAAGAATGAACAAAGATTTACCAGTTTGGAGACAACTGTGAAACACCACGATGCCACACTAAAAAATATTGAGATGCAGTTGGGGCAGCTAGCCAATGCAGTGCACCATAGGCCCAGCGGATCACTCCCAAGTGACATAGTTCCAAATCCTAAGGGCAAGGAGGTGTGTAATGCTATTTCCTTGAGGAGTGGAAAGCTTTTGCCAGGAACTACCAATACAGGAGGTGACATCGCCCAGTGTGAAGATGAAGCTGGAGGTGAAGTTGAGAAAAATTGTGTGCAAGAGGCCGTGACATCTGAAAAGGAGGAGGAGGTGAAGGATAATGAAGAAAATGAGGTGACCAAAAAGGTTAGAGGACCACCAAGTCCTTATAATTACCCGAAATATGCTCCTCGACCTCCATTCCCTGAAAGAGTGAAACCACCACCAAAGAGAGGGCTGCAGTTCGATAGATTTCTAAACGTGGTAAAACAAGTTAATGTAAGCTTACCTCTTCTCGACTTGGTGGGTGCGGTGCCTAAGTACGCAAAATTTCTCAAGGATCTTATATCTAATAAGGAACAAATTCTTCAATGTGAGGCGCTGCTGATATTTCTCGATCCTAAATTATTACCCTTATGAACCCTATCATAATCCTCAATACCCTCTCCTGCATATCCATTTAAATATCTACCTATAGCAATTCTTTCATTTTGGGGAATTATTTTGTCTAAGCTTCAAAATCTTATAAAAATTTAATTTTAATCCATTCATCTAATCTAATTGAGGTGTATACACACTAACTATATGTATAGGTTTGTTTACTATAATAATTATAAAGCTATAATCCTATCTCTTTTTTTGACTACTCCTTTCACATGCTCTACCAGTGGTGAGTCTACAATAATACGTACTCTATTTCTATTTCTATTTCTATCCTTACTACCATATTATAGTTTATACATTGTGGTATCCAAAACCTTTCTTTTACCTATCCATTTAGTGTCTTGAAGGCAAATTATGTTGATGTGTTTCCTTCTCATAGTGTCTGCTAACTCTATTATTTACCCGTCAAAGTGCCACTATTTATATTTCCTCTTCTATTAGTCTTCATATTCCTATGTTTTTCTTAAATATCCCTCCCATTAATCTATGAGAACTCTTGCACATTTTTCACTACACACAAACCCTGTTGAAGATGCAGCGATCCTTGCTCAAATGCCACAATCGGATCATCTGACAAACTCTATAAAGTAGGGAGTATTCTAACATTTATATGATTTCTAATAAGATCAATGTCATTTGAATGCCAAAAATTTACAATAACTGTCAGATTGCACAAAACTTATCAAAAAATGTTTTTAATCCCTTTTCTTAACTTAATAGTAGGGTATATTAAATGTGCAATTAAATAATCATACAGTATTTTTCATGCATCGGATGTCCTTGCATATTTCAAGTTAAACAGATTTAGATATTTTGATTATTAGTGGACTATTAAAGTTATTTGTTTTATATCAAAACTAAATAAATCAATAAATCTATCTTTGCTTACCTCTGTCACTAGATCGTCACAAACAAAAGAAATTGTTTCTTTTGGTAATCAAAAGAAATTATTTTTTAGAGTATGTAGCATTTGTGATTTCTAAAACGTAAAAATTACATAGTGAATAATATTCCATAATATATAAATCCAAAATTTATTCATAAAACTAAAAATATACAATATATAGTAATCCAAAACTTTCAAATTTTTTCCCTTTGTTGTGCAAAATCAAGCACATGTGTGTTTGATTAAAGTAATATTGGTAGTTTACTTTTTATAATGTTTGTTTAAATTTTTTATATGTTAGGTAAAAAAATTATAATATGTGAATATTGGTCTTAAAAATATTTTTAAAAATAAGAATTTAAAAAATATATCAATTTTCGTAAACTTGTTGAGTTTTGATTTTTAAGTACTATAATTTTCTAAAACTTATATACAATTTTTTAATGATTTGTTTTATAAACTTAATAGTAGGGTATATCCATGGCACAATCAAATAATCACACCATATTTTTCATGCAGTGGATGTCCATAATTACATATTTCAAGATAAACGAATTTGGATATTTTGATTATTATTGAACTATTAAAATAATTTATTTTATTCAAACATTAAACTATTCAAAATATGACCAATATTGGGTTGTCGTTTTTCACCAAATTAAATTCCTACTCCAAAGAATAATTATTAGTAACAGGGAAGTAGGGTCAAATCCTATGCAGAACGGAGTGCAATCTATTTCAGTTGATTCAACACAATAATAAATTTTAATGATTAATCCAAAACAATAAATAAAACAAGTTAACTAGAATGATCATGATAAAAATTACAAGAATTTAAAGTCCAAAAAATAAGTAAATCCGTGCTAACTAATTATTCATCAATCATTGATGGAATTATTAATTAATGTTTATAAAACAATCAGTTATATGCTACTGAGAATCAATTCCAACGTAGCCTTATTCCTTCTTAGTTAATCGATAATTAAGAAGAATTTGTTTAAATTAATTCTTACTCTAATTAAAACACAACTCGACTGCAATCAGTCAACACCGAATTTATTGTCTTAATAGCATTAAGAACTAAAAGAACCCAATTTTAACAAATTGCAATAAGAATCGGTAGTCACAATTTGTTAACCTATTATTTTCGTCAACCTGACCATTGTTTTACCACTAATTAATCCTATACACTGCCGATAAAATGCTGCTTAAATGCTATAACTGCCGACAAAATGGGGCTTCCTCATATTAAAAGAGTGGTAAGAAGGTAAGTTTGGCCATTGTCTACCGATGTTAGGACAATTTGCCTAAGTACTCAAATCAGTTTCTCTCAATTGCCTGCTGATGTTAGGGCACTTTCAGTCTATCTTTATGCTGCTACTTGCTAGATGTTCCATTTTTCTTTGTAATGGCTCTAAGCATGATTTTAAGGTAATATCCAGGCACCCATCTTATGATCATAGCTGTACGGTTTCATGGAATATGCTAATTATTTGTGATTTTTTCTCAATGCATGGAGCTGGACTCCTAATGCTATATGAATTTACTAGTTTAAAGGGAATGCCCCTTATTTATTGTATTATCTCCAGCTTGATATAACGTTGTAAAAGGAGTAGTACTCCTCTTTTGTGACTAGCTCTTTTGTAAATGGAGTAGTACTCCACGTTTAATCTTTTAGATACCCTTGTAGAACAATCTCCTATTAGTAAATGGGGGAATGCTCTCAAGGTCCCTTTTAGGTAAGAGTGATATTATAGTGATGTTAGGTCTCACTGTAAATGAAGGAGTCCTCCACATTTGATTTAGTTTATCCTCTTGATCACACCCCCATTAGGCTTATAGCTTGTAAATGGGATTGTGATCATAAATGATCTTTTGCTGTACGAGTGATTTTAGGGTAAGTGCATCACTCACAAAATTATCTAATAAAACTGGGAGTGGCGCCCCACCTCGAAATAGAGGTTCTGCCAAAAAAAAATCCTATACACTAAATACATACACTTAATAAGAGAATAATTAATATTATTCAGATTAATTAAACATTGTTAGTATCTAAAGAATCTAAAAATGAACATTACGCACATAGAACTTTTCAGAATTTATGAAACATTAATTCATCGTAACCATTTTGGCCTCACAATTAAATATTAATGAAGTAGTGCTTAATTACTTATATATCGAAAAATAAAATTACTCTAAAAACATATTCACATAAACTCAAAAGCAATTAATGGAAGACATAAATAAAATTAATCTAAAAGAAGAAAGGGCAATGAAAGCTTTTGGTTTAAGTTTAGAGTAACCTTCAGTTTTGGCAAAGGTTTGCAAGTCAAAGTCAGCAAACTACCATACCTTTGTCAACAACGATCACTGAACTTCTGCAACTTATGTTTTGAATTTTTTAATGTGATTTACAACTTCTTCCAAGTTAAATCTATTCCTACTACTGAATTGCAAAATTTGAAAATATTGAAAATTAATGGAGTTTCCAATTTTAACATTAAAACTAGTCAATGCTAAAACTAAATTAAGCTATTTTGAAGGAATAATTTTGGATCATAGGTTATAGAAATAAAGAAGTATTTAATAGAAAAAATAATTTAAAGACGGAAAACACTATTGAATGAATTAAAAATGGAAAGCTTTTAAATGGATAAAATAATGAAAAGTAACTATTCGTGGAAAGATTATCTAATTTAAATCTAAAATAAATTAAAGAATGCTCAAATTTTAGAAAGACTTTTAGTGAAACTAGAAGACTGAAAATTGTATCTCTACTATTTATAGCCAAACTCTAACTGCTAAAAAACTAAAAAAACTGTGTAAAAAAATATATGAAAAATTAAAATTATAACTTAGCATTTACTTCAAAAAAATATATCGATAGTTAAAAATAGGGTAAAATACACTAAACCCCTTATACTATTGCTCTATTCCACTTTACCCCCTATAGTTTTAATTACAATAATTAACGCCCTTAACTTTTCAATTTAAAGAAAATCAATAACGACGTTAAATATAGGAAATGAAAAGATCATTTTAATTCGACTAAAACTCTTCAATACTTACGACAACCAATTAATTTATGAAAAAATGTATAAAGCCAATGTAAATATACTTTTAAACTTATTAGAATTGTTCAATACCTATAACACTAATTGTATTCCTGTCAGAATTATTCAATATTTAAACACCTAATTAAACTCTGGAAAATATTAAATAGAATAAATTGATATGAAACTCACCAGCAACGAAAGAGATTTTTCAAGATATATCCTACAATATTTGTCATGATTTCTTCGTTAGAAAAACATAAAATGATTCCTTCTTATTCTTTTGCAATAATTTTTTATTTTCAGTTATTGATTACTTTTATTAAATAATTCTTTGTTTTGAAGTTAATCTTGTAATTTTATTATCTTATAATAAAGTCATATGTTCAATTCCGTTTAATTATTTAAGGACAATTAACATATTAGACTAATTATTCTAAAATTAGAAAATTAAGAGGGTTAAATATTTCAATTAAAACTATAAGGGGTGATTATGGAACGAAGTAATAGTATAAGGGAATTTAGTGTATTTTACCCTTAAAAATATATCGTCCAAAGTTTTTCCTTCAAACTTCTAACTTATCATTTACTCGCTCTCTTGTCTCCTCAATTAAAATTATATTATCGACAATCAACATAAATTCAGAAATGGCTTTTAATAAATGCCTCGTATCAATTACTAAAGCAAAAATATAAGGGGTTAAAGCGGATCCCTCATACAAACCTATAGTATTCTAGAACTCGTTGAATCCCTACTGGTGTCCTTACACAAGTTGTTATGTCTCTATACATGTCTTTTATAACTCCTATATATGCTACTCTAATCCTTTTTTTCTAATACTCTCCACATTACATCCCTATTGACTCTATCATATGCATTTTCAAGATCAATAAATATAATATGTAAGCCTTATTTTCTTTGATTGTAATGTTCACATAATCTTTTAATTAAATGTATAGTTTCCACGGTAGATCTCCCTTGCATAAAATGAATTGTTTATTTAGTATTTTAGTCTCATTTCTCAACCTTTTTATAAATATTCACTCCTATAACTTGATACTATGACTCATGAGTTCAATACTCCTATAATTTGTGCAACTTTTTATGTCTCCTTTATTCTTATATACAGGTATCATCATATTTGTTTCTCTATTGGTTAGGCGGGTTTTTCATTTTTGTAATTACATTAAATATATTTATAATTAGAATATCATGGGAACAAATTGCTTTACCATTTTTTTATATCTTTTTATTAATTTTTTTACTTTTAAAAATTGAATTTTGTGATATTATATAAAGATTTTATGTTTTTCCGATTGACGTAATTCACCTAATATAATTTTATTACAATTACTTTCATTAAATAGATCATAGAAGTGTCTTTTTTTTTCAGATACTCTTGTCGAAGATTATTTTGTCTTTATTTAATATTTAAAACAACATTGTTTCATTAAAACTAAAATCCAAAATAATCATTAAAGGTTGGATAAAATAAGAGAAAATAATCATAGATAGAAAATGTCATCCTTATCATTATGGGTACCATTGCTATTCCTCCTGGTGAACCAAACAAACCCTTATATTAGAGGTTTGAAGGTGATAGTTCGATTCAATTGTTAGTTTACAAACCACAAGGTATTACTTATATAATTAGCCCAATTTTAACGCCAAGATAATGAACGAACAAGAAAATCACCCGCAAAATTCAATGCCAATATTATTTGTCCCATACGGCCATACTCCTATAATTTACAAATAAGCAGTGGCGGAAGGAGGGGCGAGCCGGTGCTGCCGCCCTCCCTTCATTTTGGGGAGCAAGGGGGTGGTATATACAAACCACCCCCTAGCACCTGCTGGCTGCTAGCTGCTGTCCCGCTATCCTTCCTCCGCCTAGGCCCAACTAGAGGCTGAGAAGAATCAGAAGATGGAAGAGGAACTGAGGAAGACGATGTTGACATGTCGTTTCAATTTTATTTTTTTACACTTAAGTAAAACGACGTCGTTTTACTTAAGTGTAAAAAAAAATCTTTGAATTAATAAACGTTAGTGTCCAATCCAGTCAGCAGTCTCATTCTCTTATTTGAATCAAATCTTCAACCTAACAAACTCTTAAAGAAACTTCTTCTTCCTCAGCTCCTCTTGCTGCCGCCTGCCACCGATCAAGTGCGGATATGCTTCTGCTTCTGTCATAAGTGGACTTTGCTTCAGCCTTCATCAATCCTCTTCCTTGCTGCCAAGATTTGAGGTAAGTATTATATATATATATATAATATATGAGTAATGATAGGGGAGTGAAAAATTAGAGTGAAAGCGTAAAGTGACTGACGTGGCAGTTATAAAAAGACAAACTAATACCCTAACCAAATGATGAGTGAACCCTAATGGATAATGGATAATTTTGTCTTTTTATAACTGCCACGTCTATCACTTTACGTTTTCACTCTGTATATCATTATCCATAATATATATGGGTGTAACATTTATCAGGTTCATCCTGATAAAGCCTTTATCAGGCACCAATCCTTGAATGCCACGTAAGTTTTTTTCTAGTGTTTCACAATAATAATAATACACCTCACTTATAACATACAATTAACTAAAATCCTTAAATTTTGAAAAAATAATAAATGCACATAAATCCTTCCTTAAATTATCCATATCATTTGTTTAAAAACATTAAATGCACATAAATCCTTCCATAACTCATCCATATCATTTGTTTAAAATTATAATGTATTTATTCTATCTAATTCAACTCACTAAAAAAATTAAAAAATAAGATGTCATTAAAATTAAATCTACAATTCACTAAAAAAATTATAAAAAAAAATAAAATATCACTAAATTAAATCTACAATTATTAAGCCCTAACCCCCAAATGTAAGTGAACCCTACGACATTGTTTCATTAAAATTAGGGATTAAAAAAATAAAATATCACTATAATTAAATCTATAATTATTAAACCCTAATCAAAATGTGAGTGAACTATACGATATTGTTTTACAAAAATTAGGAATTACAAGAATAAAATATTACAAAAATTAAAATTTATAATTATTAAACTCTGTAAAATTAGGAATTACTAGAATAAAATATCACAAAAATTAAAATTTACAATTATTAAACTCTAACCCGAATGTGAGTGAACCCTACAATCTGAGAATAAAATCAAAGAGTTTAATAATTAATTATATGGTGTAGGTAGGGTACATTTTTATTAGGGTGAGGCTTTAAAAAATGCTGACATGGCACAAAATAATTGGTGCCTGACAAGGAGTTCATCAGGATGATCCTGATAAATGTTCTCAATATATATATATATTATTTTTAATATTTAAGTTTTTTCTTATATTTAATTTTTTTATGTTAACTTTTAGACTTTTAGTAATTAATAATATCTTGAATTAATTTTTCATGTTTTTATTTTCTAATATTTAAGTTTTTATTAATATTTAAATTTTTTATGCAAGTTTTTAGTAATATGTGTAAGTAAGTTTTTATATTTTTATATTTTGGTAATATTTAAATTTTTGTGTGCATATTTTTGTGAATTATAATTGATTCATAATTAAATATTTATTAATACTTTATTAATGAATTGTGATTAATTAATTTTAAATTTATAAATTATAATTATTTAATTACAAAAAAAATAGACTTGTTAGTAAATAGTGAGTTAATAAATGTGTTAAAATATATTAAAAGATTTTATGATTTTGTGGATTATGATTATTTATTTGTGTAATTATTTTAAAATTGTTATAATTTTTAATTTGGTAATTTTGATAAATTGTGGTAGGTTATGGATAAATTTTTAAGGCGAAGTGTTGATTCTTCTAAAAGTTCTAATGAAGAAAATAGTAGAGAAAAACATTCTCGTGTGAAATTCAACTCAGATGATATTGTTAGTGATCCAGGTTTACGCAAACCAATTATAGAATTTGATGTTTTTATTAGAGACCGTGTTCGAAGAGAATATTTGACAAGAGGGCCACGTCAACCAATTGGTCATATTTATTCCTGAAACAATTTGGTAAAGAGCATAGAAGTTTCCAAGCTACTTGGTTTAAAAAATTTCTGTGGTTTGAGTATAGTATATCAAAGGATGTAGCCTTTTGTTTTTGGTGCTATCTCTTTACAAATTCACATAGAGGATGTTGAGTTGGAGATGAGGCGTTTACTAATTTGGGGATAAATAATTGGAAAAAAGAAATAGAAATATTCAATACACATGTTGGTGGCGTAGCTAGTGCTTACAATGATGCAAGAATACAACTCGAGGCTTTTCAAAATCAAAGACAAAGTGTGTCGAATTTGTTACAAGCACAAGGACGTGAAACAGAAATTGCCTATCGCACCCGCTTAACAGCGATTTTGGATGTGACGATCTTTCTTTTAAAACAAGGTTTGCCTTTTCGTGTACATGATGAATCTTTGAGTTCTTTAAACAAGAGAAACTTTCTTGAATTAATTGAGTGGTATAACCAACGAAGTAAAAAGGTTTCTAAGACAATGAATGAGAATGCCCCTAGAAAAAATCAAATGACGTCTCCAAAAATTCAAAATGAACTAACAAGTGCTTGTGCTGCTGAAGTCACAAATGTCATTCTTAATGATATAGGGGACAATATATTTTCTCTTATGGTTGATGAATCTCGAGATATTTCAGTCAAGGAGCAAATGGGAGTTGTTTTGAGATATGTGAACAAACATGGATATGTTATTGAACGCTTTCTTACTATTATTCATGTGTCTGACACTTCCTCTATTTTTTTTGAAGAAAGCTATTAATGAATTGTTTGCAAAACATAAGTTGTCGTTATCGAGATTGAGAGGTCAAGGATATGATGGGGCTTCAAATATGCGAGGTGAATATAATGGATTGAAAGCTCTCATATTGAAAGAAAATTCATCTGCATGGTATGTTCATTGTTTTTCTCACCAACTTCAACTAGTTGTTGTTGCAGTTGCTAAGAGTAACAGAAGTATTAGTGAATTTTTCCAATATGTTACTATGATTGTGAATGTTACTGGTGCTTCATGTAAAAGAAAAGACAAACTTAGACAACTTGAACATGATAGGGTTTTAGAATGTTTGGAGAAAGGAAATATTGTTAGTGGTAGAGGAAAAAATCAAGAAACCAGTTTAATGAGACATTGGGATACTCGTTGGGTATCACATTACATAACTATTATTCGTCTAATGTCTATGTGGATTTCTGTATTACAAGAACTTGAAAATGTGCATGATGATGGTACTAATGATGATAATAGCGGTATGGCCACAAGTTTGATTGATAAGATGGAGAGTTATGAATTTGTGTTTGTGATGCATTTGATGCAATATTTGTTGGGAATTACAAATGAGTTGTCTCTTGCCTTACAATAAAAGGATCAAAACATTGTATTGATTGTCAGTTTGATCAAGACAATGAAAGTTCGATTACAAGAATTCAGAGACGAGGGATGGGAGAATCTTTTGAATGAAGTCAATATATTTTGCGGTAACCACATGATTCTAGTGCTTAATATGGATGAAAATATGAGAACTCATGGTCGTAGCAAGCAAAATGGGCAAATGATTACTAATTTCCATCACTTTCGTGTTAAAATTTTTTGTGATGTATTACTTTTAAATTTCTTATTTCATTGTGTTATTTTATTTCATTGTGAAATTTCGTATTTACTTTTTTATTGTTACAATATCAGGTTGTTGATATGATGGTTCAAGAGATGAATAATCGTTTTTCTGAAGCAAGTACCGAGTTACTAACTTGCATTGCAAGCCTTGATCCAAAAGACTCTCTCCAGTTTGACATTGGTAATTAAGTTACTCCGTCTTGCTGAACTTTATCCGGAAAACTTTTCTTTGACTGATCGTATGGTACTTAAGGAGCAACTTAAGACTTACATTCATAATGTGAGAGCTGAATTTTCTATGATTGAGGATTTGGGAGGTCTCGCTAAAAAGATGGTTCAAATCGGAAAAAAATATAGTTTTTTCATTGGTATATCGCCTGATCGAGTTAGCATTAGTTTTACCAGTTGCAAATGTTTCTGTTGAAACGGTTTTCTCTGCCATGAAAACTATCAAGACTGATATGCGTAATAGAATGGGGATGAGTAGATGAATGCCAGTTTGATAGTTTACATAAAAAATGAGATTTTTGCCGCAATCCAGAATGAACAAATTTTGCAATGTTTTCAACCGATGCAGACTCGTAAAACTTGTCTTTCTTATTTGTACGTCCGGCGCTAGTAGCTCAAGTGTGAACAAATAATTGTTTTATTGGTATGTGTATATATTTATATTTTTATTATTATGATTATTAATTTGATATTGAGAATTATTTTTCTAAATACATTTAAGCCCGACGTCAAAATTAGTTAAGCTAGAAAAACTGCATTTCATCGGCGCATTTCATCAAACACGCTCTTCACCAGTATCATTACCGCTATTTCCCACTTCATCATCGCAGAAAATTATTCATGTCAGACTTAGATGAAATTGATTTAGAGCCGGAGGACTTCACCTCTTCAATCCCTCTAAAGAAGGTCCCGTACGGTGATGTTTTCGAGGCATCGAGAGCAGGCGACGTTGACCGGCTCAAGTATTTATTGGAGTCCGGCGTGAATGTAAACGCAAGAGATCCATGGGATTCAGTGGCCCTTTACTATGCTTGCCTTGCGGGGCATTTGGATGCTGCCAGGATGCTTTTGGAAAGTGGGGCCATTTGCTCAGAGCACACCTTTGATGGGGACAGGTGCCATTATGCCGCTCTTAATCTTAAAGTTAGGAAGCTTTTGAAAGCTTTTGAAGCTCGCCCACCTCCTTTGGGAGCTTTGCAGGCGGCTTTAAGGGAGACTTTTTTGGGCTGTTGGAATAATAAGGCTTATCTGGAGCAATTGAACGGCCAAGCTGAATTTGCAGTTCCAGGTTTATTCTAAGTAGTTTATGTTTGTTTCTTCTTAGTTGATGCCTGAAGTATTTTCACTTGTATGTTAATAGAGGGAAAAGGTAGGAATTTTTATTTGAGGAAGTGGAAATTTGTTAAAAGCTTAAAGTTTTGGAAAGTAATAGTTGATAGCCAAAAGACTATATCTTTAGTAGCTGTTTTGGTATTGGATATGTGAAAACGTCCCTTTACCTGTACTATTATCGCCCATAACAATGAATGGTGTCCTACTTATGGGATGAATAATGAGAGAAAAATGTCCTGAAGAAGGAAAGAAGCAACGAAGAGAAGATGGTGGGCAGTAGCCTAATGAATGGAAGAAGAAAATTTGATAAAAAAAATGGAGCTAGTTTTGAAAGTATATAGTGCTCTTGTGTAATGATGTAAAGGTTTGGTCACGCTAAACTTAAGAAGCTGGATTTATCTTGTATGATTAATGATGATTTCAAAATTTTGAATCCATAAATGAGATCATTTGTTAACCATTATTGAATAACTTTCTGTTTGACAATATGATCATATGGATTCAACTTGGACGAAACTTCATTTGTGTTTTTGAATTTGTTTATTTTCTTTTCTTGTAGTTTAGATGTTCCATTCTTGATGTGAAGTAATTGAAGACTAGTTATCTAGGAAGGTATAGACGACAACAACAACAACAACTAAGCCTTTATCCCACTATGTGGGTTCGGCTACATGGATCATATTTCATTTATATTTAAATATATCATGTCATCTAGGAAGGTAGAGATATTGAAAGAATTTCCCTAGGTTAAGTAAAGTGGCATAGTGATGGAGATGGACATGCTCTGAAATAGTTTTTGTGTAAAATGAGAGTTTTGCATGACTTGAGAAAGTTTAGGAACTCAATGGATCTTACTGTGCTCTGAATGATCCTATGTCCAATTTGCTCCTATTCTATTGCAGTAGAAACCTTTGATGAAAATGAAACTGATGTTGAGGATTGTGGGGTTAAACACTTTTCCATTCAATCTTCCTTTCCTTTTTATCGTATCTCTTTAACTTTTTCCTTTGGATTCTTGTATTAATTGGTTCTAGCACACTAAGACTTTGATTTTCATACTGTGTGGCCTTATCTTTGTCCAAATCATCTTTGCATGAGAGAATGTTCAAGATTATGTTTTGGCGTTTTGTTATGAAGTTACTGAATAGAAAAGGTATTGTTCAATTACTAAGGTATTTAAAGTATAAAGGTAATGAGGAAACCATTCATGCATCGGGTAGAATACCGAGATTGCTTATTTATGAAACCAAATTCATAAATTAATTTTTGAATTGGGTTAACTGAATTAACTTTGAAATCCTATTTTAATAATAAGCCCAGATTAATGACTTTATGCTTTCTGTCATTCATAATACCTTTATGCTGGCCATTTGTTCCATGACACACTCAAAATTCGGCAATGCAGATTTCATTTTAAATATGGATTCTTCTTTTTGTTACTAATTTACCAGCACATAGGGAGGAATTTTTTTTGCTGTTTACCGACTGATAAACTTTTTAGGCATTTCTCTGTCAGGAGTTCTTATGTTCATTAATCTGACATGGAGTGATAGAATCAATAGGTTACTCAGCAAATGGAGGATCTGCTTTGAGCCACTTTCCTGCAGATGTTGTGCTTTATGTGCAGGGAAGACCTATTGAAGCTCATAGAGTCATCTTGAGTGCCCGTTCATCTTTCTTTAGGAGCAAATTTGAAATGGACTGGAATGGTCGCAAAGAAATAAGATTTTCAAGGCAAAAACTGTCTTTTCCTGCTCTTTTTAGCCTCATTCAATTCTTCTATTGTGATCGGCTTGAGATTTCCGTAGTTGACATGGAGGATTTGGTGAGGATTTGCAGAGTATGCAAGTGCCAGTCTCTGCAAAAAGTTATTGAGAAAGAAATAATCCATCAGAAGTATGCAGATTATAAAGCCCTCCGAGAGTTAGACAGCTCTCAAAAACGATTTATCTTGCAGGGTGTTTCACTTCCTGAGGATGATCGTCTTCCTGCTGCATTACATCAAATTCTTCAAATTTCTCTTGCCAATTCCACAAGAATGGAAACTTTGGACAGTCCTATTGATAGTCTCATATCTCTTAGTAGTTCATTGCAGATGGTCAACTTAAGAAATGATCTTGCAGATGTTTGTGTGAAAGTCGAACATAAGATTTTTCGTTGCCATCAAGTGGTCTTGGCATCAAGATCAGAATATTTCAAAGCAAGATTATCTCGCATGGAGGACTTCCATGGAGGAAGAGATGGTTTACCTAATAGTACACTTCCATGCCTAGAAGAACATGATTTGAGCATGGGTGCATTTGAGAAGTTGGTAGAATACATGTAAGTTTATGATTTTATTAAGTAGGTCACAGAAAGCGAACTTTGCTCTTTAGTGTCATTGGGAAAAATATTCATAGATCTTTTAGCGAATTACTGTAAAATACATAATCATGCATAGACTGTAAATTTCTTTTAGATATGTTGCTGAGTTGCTATTTCCAAGTATACTCTGCTTGTCTCTCTGTGTTTCTAGTGTATATTTGGGTTTTTAATTGTTGATCTTTGAAGCAAAAGAAATATGTTGGAGAAAAAGGGAAGAAGGAGTATAGCAACTTTAGCATGGTGTGCTTATTTAAGTATATCTTAAACATAATGTAGAAACTCTGTTGAACTGATACTGAGATTTAATGCCATTTTTCTTTTTGGTTTGAGAAAGGATGATAAGTTGTTCTTTTCATTGTTCATTTTGGCATTGCAGACTGTCTGAATTGTTTTAATTTCTGTAAAGATGCTTGTAGCCCGTTTAATCTCTCTCTCGACCTTCCTTTCATCCGTCCGGCTTTCCCTAGTGATATATATGATTTTTGTGATAATTCAGGTACACTGATGGCCTGAAGGACATAGACCCTGATCAGGTATGTTCCTTCTCCTGGTTCTTCACAAAAATGAATGGCAAAAAGAAAGATGGTGTTGTTTGTGTATGCTATGGCTCTACTGAATTTATTTACTGCTGTGGTGTTGTGACTTTGGGTGATGGTTTGATCTTGATACAGCCTGAAGAGATGTTTGATGCAGCATCAAGATATCTTCTGTTTCCACTTAAACGTGCAGTAGCTGATGCTCTGTTGCCACACCTAGAAATGGCCCCTTCAGCGGAGCTGTGTCATTGGTTGATGCTATCTGACATGTATGTCCTTTTTAAAATGCCTTATTCCTGTTGCTTTTCAAAAAAATTTCTTTTTATATTTCCATTTATTATACTTCCATTTCTTTATATCTTTTTTCATTGACTTGGAAATGAATGTTAATATCACAATTGAAATTAGCTATTGTAAGTAATGTAATATCTGATTGTAGATATTGCTGTAGAATGGACCTTCATGCCAGGAAAATAAAATGTAACTATCCAATTTAATTCGTGCATATGGGTTTGCTGGCCTTCACATACTAAGGCATGTAGCATTGTTTTGGTTTCAAATTTAAGGAATTCTTTGCTTTCTCGTGGACCAAAAGAACTAACAATTATTTTTCTGACTGATAATCAATGAATTCCTTATGGAGCACCATGTTTCACCCAAGTGCACTTTTCTTGTCTATTCTGTAGCTTTGTAACTCAAACATATGACTAAAAACTTGTCTCCCACTTTATGTAATATAATTGTTTTAGGACATGTTATTCGTTTGAAACTTCCAATTTTTTTGTAACTTTTGCAATAGTTTGTACTTCCAATTTTTTTGTAACTTTTTGCAATAGTTTGGCGTTTTTAGATCAAAAAGTAACTTTATCAACCATAATTTTCTTTTGTTTGCTCAAGAGTTCAACTATTTCCTGAAGCAAGATGCTGTCTCTAGACTCTGGAGTAGGATAGAGGAATAGCTGAAATATTTAAAGAGATTGTTTGCCTATGAAAACGTTTATACGTAATGAAACACTGGTTATTTGATGGCTCAAACACTTTTTTGGTGTAAATTATCTGATTTTGACAACTTCAGTCTTAATTTATACGGATGGAAGCAAATAAATCCATACATAAATTAGTGTGACCCCTTGTAGCTTGGCAATGAATAAGAAGACTTCATATTTAGAGGATACTCACCTTATGAGAATGAGCAGTTTGCTTCATGGTTGCGAGCCTTATATGTGTACTGACAGTTCTTAGAAATGATTTGAGTTATGACTTCAACAGAGATGCAGGCAAAACCCAAGAAATATTTTTAGAATGTTGGCATCTTAGCATACTTTCCTCTCTTCATTTCTTCTTTATTTCGTATCTTGATCATTGTTCCTCTCTTCATATATTATTTTAGAAGGCAGGTTGACCTTTTAATGTGTCTGGATGTTGAATTTTGTGGTCAACCTCTTGGCTATTTTTTCCACCTAGTTATGTTGTGCAATTCATTCTAAAATAGACAAGGAATCAATAACAACTAAGCCTTTATCCCATTAAGTGGGTCAGCTATATGAACAACACTTCACCACTGTAATGTGAGTCATGTCATAATATGTGATAAAATTTCACTCTGGCTGTCTGAGTAATGCAACGTTCCTCCTTTATCCGAGACTGGAACCAACTATTTATAGGTAGATAGACTGCTTACACGTAGGCAGAGTTAACCATGCTGCTATTTACCTGCACATAAATTTCTTGCTAAAATAGATGAGCATTGGATGGGTAATCGCTACTGGGAAAGGAAAACAGAAGTCTAGAAGTCAGCACAAATTCTAATAAATAAAGCAGATTGCAAACTTTTTTGCAGGTGAACTCTTGAATGTGGATCCGTTCAAATTGTGTGATGTGTGACTGTTGATTTTAGTAGTTAATGGTAGGATAAGAAAACTTTCATTCTATTGTCTTTTAGAGGAGCATTTTATGCTAAATAGTTGAATGTACCTCAATCTTGCACAATTATAAGTTTTGGAATTTACCTTGATGAGTTACATGCTGACCATATTTTGGAATGATTTGATGGCATATGTAGGTATGGTGTTTTAAAGATTCGGGAGTATTGTCTCGATACAATAGCTTGGAACTTTGAGGCATTTGCTGAAACCCCCGAGTTTAGGGCTATGCTTTTGACACTTCCACCGCCTTCTGGGGAATCCACACTTCGTACCACAGCTCCTAGCGCACCAGGTGCTGAGTTGAATATATCCAAGGAAAATCTCCTTGATGATTTGCGAGAGAAATGGCTTGAGGCTGAAGGAGCTGAACTGGATAAGAGAGACGAGAGTGCATTAAATTTTGATAAGCGTCTTGAGATGCTTTTGCTGGTAGCTGAACAAGAGAAGTCTCATGATGCCCTTGATGATAGTATTGCATGTTTACAAGAAACAGCCACCTCAACATCTTAACTTTTTTTCTCCGAATTATCGAATATGAATCCAGTAAGCTTATCAGTATTTTTTAAAGTTGAGGAAAGTGACAAGAAATTAATGTTTGTCCACAGATATTTAGTTATAGAGAATCAAGGTTAATTATGGTCCTCAAAACGTGTCTTTCTATATGAATATGATTTTGAAATTTCCTTGAATTTTGATAAGTATTTGAGTAGAATCGTGAAAATGTCAATTATCTATGCGTTTTGTGCTCAATGTTGCCCTTAGCCTAGTGAGAACGAAAATTTAGATGAAATACTCTGTTTAATATTATCGTATTTTATCCTATGTTAAATTAAAATTATGTCAGGTTCAATAATATCTTAGTTGATATTAGATATCCTATGTTAAATTAAAATTATGTCAGGTTCAATAATATCTTGGTTGATATGAGATTTTCTGCCAAAAATTATCTTGTTTTATCATGTTCAAAATTAAAATTAGGTTGTAGGTTTCAATCATTTCTTAGTTAGGATTTAATACTTGTAAAGTTATTTTAGTGATATTTATTCTTTTAGTCCATAGTTTTAATTAAATTACGTCGTTTTGAATACTGGATATAATAGGACAAAATAATTTTGGATAGATATCCGATCTCATATTGGTTAGGGTCTAATAATTGTAAAGTAATTTTAGTGATATTTATAATTTTAGTCCCTAGTTTTACTAAATCTACGTCGTTTTGAACATTAGATATAAAAGATAGGATAATATTGGAAAATATTGGAGAGATGATCTGGTCTCATGAAAACTAGGGTGGGGTACTATGGTATCTTTCATAAATTTGGAACCGGCACCATATTATAAAACATGTAGTTATATGTCAAGTATTTGTACCGATCAGATGTGGCAAATGGAATGGACGGGTAGCGGATGGATATTAAACGAGTTTGAAAACATAGACAAGTAATTGCTCATACCCATTTAAAAATGAACGGATAAATAATTTTTTTTTTGGGTACCCGCCTCGTTAAATAGTTTGCGAGTACTCGTATTGAATTATTTAAATTTAATCTCATGTAGGGTTATAATTGAATCGAATTAATTTCAAGTATATTCCTAATCGAACTACTCCACCTCATTAAAAATAGTACTTAAACTTGATTCAATCTCAATCGAGTATCTTTTTTTCAGCTCGATTATTTTATTATTTTATTATTTCTAATTTAATTATAATTTATTTTAAAAAAATAGGATTTATTTGTAGTTTTTTAAAATTTTAAAGGTTAAGTGGTAATTTATTATAAAATTAAGAACTAAATATAAATATAAGTAGTTTAAATTAAAATTTAGGGATCATTATCAATGGCCCCTATTTGGTTGGTTGAATTTCAAGAAAACCCCTATATGCTATAAAAACATACCAATGACACCAAAGTGTTTCTAATTTATATGTAAAGTGGATTGAAAATAGGTGCACTGACGGCGACGTTAAAATTCACAATAATACCCTCTACAATTTTTTCAATTCAAAGCCTCAAATCTTTCAATTATTAAAGTTTCAGAGTCAAAGTTTAAATTATTAAAGTTTTGAGGCAAAAATTAATTTTAAAAATTTTATTTTCTTCTCCTTCGTCGCCTATATCGTTTTTTCTTTTTTTTTTTTGTCAGTATCACCACCCTCTACCACCACCTTCACTACTACCAACCACCCACCCACCCACTATCTTTTCTCGTTCCTATTTTTTCTCCAGCACCACCCTCTTCCACCATCACAATTACCATCACCACATTTTTTTCTTTCTCCTTTTTTTTTCTGGTCTAGCATCACCACCATCCTCTACCACCACCGTTATCACCATCACAACAACAACCACCCACCATTCTCTTTAATTGTTTGTCTGCAAAATTTTTCTTTATCCAATTGCAGAAACACTAATTATAAATCAACAAAGCCTCCAATTTTGTTCATAACAACAAAATAAAAACACTAATTATATCTATATATATATATAATACTAATAACACATAAAAATCACAACCAACACCAACACTGTCATTTGAGATCTTGAAAATTTTCTATAAGGAAATTGATATGAATGTCAAAATCACCAACACCATCGTCTACACTCACATAATCCAAACCACCGTCACCACTAATACCACAATCACCACACTACCATCGTACTGGTGAAATCCAAACGTCATAGTCACTGCCAAATGTTTTGAATTTTGGAAGAAATTGATGAAGCAGGAAAAAAGAAAAGAAAAGAGAAAAATTAAACGAATGTCAATTGATTGGAAAGAGAAGAAGAATAGGAAAGAAAAAAATAGAAAGAAAGGAAGGAAAAAACATATAAAAATTATTGGTTTAATATGAAAGGTTATTTTGGTCAAATTATAGCTTATTAGGTTTATACTTTTCTCTACACGCTTTGTATATGTGCGTTTTATTCATGCACCATTATTGGGATGTTTTTCATCCGCTTTACACATAAATTAGGAACACGTGGGGATCATTGGAATGTTTTTGTAGCATATAAGGATTTTTTAGAAATTCGGCCAACCATGTGGGGTTATTGGTAATTACCCCTAAAATTTATAAATATTAAAGACTATAACATAAATATAGAAATATAAAAAATAATAATAAAATATAATAAAATTACTCGAGTGTGAACTAAACAATTTTAAATAATTTGAGTTCAAACTCGAACTCAACTCAAGATCGGTCAAACTGAACTCGAGTCGACTAGCTGAATGAGTCACTCACGAAATAATTCAATCGTTTATCACCTCTATATTCAAGTATTCAAAACATACTCTTTTTTTAATTTTTCCCCTCAACATCTGTCAATATTCTCAGAATACCATCCCACATATTGATTTTTATTGTTCATATCCCGACCACATTATAGGCAACACCATTACCCATGAAAGCTTTACTGCTTTTAACTAATTAATAAGCAGTAAATTAATCCCTATTAGAACACATGTGATAAAAACATCCCGAATCAAAAATCCACTCAGAACCTGAGTAGCAGAAAGTAACAATGAAAACATCCGCATCACTCCATTCACTTGTAGCAATTCCGACTTCTCCAGTATCTATCATAGAATTAACTATATATCTTCTTTTCTTTGAGCTCTGGACAAATCCTTTTATAATGCCCATTTTGCACACAATTGAAACACTTATCATTTTTCTTATATTTAGACTTGACTCTGATCTTGTTCTGCTCCCCTCTCCTGTTTTGTTTTGCCTACCTCTAGCAAGCAACCCTTTTGCACTACTCATATCACTCTGCACTGCAATGATTTTCTTAATTCATTCAAGTTTAAAGGTGCCTTTACATCCTCCATAAAAAGTGAATCACGTCTGTACAACAAAGTGGAAACTAAATGCTCATAGGATTAAGGTAAAAAATACACAAAAATAAGAGTTTAATCCTCATCTTCTACCTTTACATCAATATTATTCAAATCCATCACAATTTTATTGAACAAATCAATATGTGCTTGAATAGGTGTACCTTTTTGCATCTTTAAGGTGTAAAACCATTGTTTCAAATAGAAACGGTTTGTGAAAGACTTTGTCATATAGAGATTCTTGAGCGTTAGTCAAAGTCTGGCTGGTATTATTTCTCCCACTACCTCTCTTAGGACGTTATCCGCCAATGACAATAGAATTAAGCTATACGCCTTCTCTAAAAGTTTGTCCTTCTCCCAATTTGTCATTGTTTCCAACAAATGGTGTTTATCTTGCAACGTCCTTTGGAGTACTTCCTTATAGAGAAATGCCTTAATCTTCATCTTTTACAGTCCAAAATCATTTTTCCCATCAAACTTTTCTACGTCGTATTTAAGGACATCCATCTTGAACTAATCCACACCTATGTTAATAATCAATTAAACACCTATCTAGATAAGTCAAACTCTTCTACCAAAAACCTAATTAGTACTCAATGCAAGTCCAAACTTGTCCACGAGTACCCACTAAACCCAATTTTACAAGAAGAGAAAATCACTTACTTTACTAAGTAGTCTAGTTGTCCATGATTTTAACCATAGCTCTGATACCAGTTTGTTATGATTTTTAGCATCCGAGATTATTCAAGAAACGAAAAGTAAGAACGAAGAATAAAATGAACAAAAAAGATTTACATGGTTTGGCTCAAACAAATCAAGACTACATCCACAATAAAGATAATGATGATTAAACCATTGAAGATTACAAGGATTACTTGGTTTATCTCAACCTCAAACTGATACGGATCTAGCCACACTCCTCACATAAATAGATATGATGATGCAAAAATTTGTCTAAGATCTTTTTGTAAATCAATTTGGACGGGTTGAATCAATCTATCCTTGTAGATTGGCCTTAAGAACAATTAATTGTCGGCTCCTCACCAACAATAATAAGAAAATCTCGCAAGAATTAATCCCCTCCTCAGGTATTCAACTCATGTAAATAGAACAACAACTATGTGTTTAACTCAATTCTCATTCATTCAACACTGAATAATACGTAAACATAATATGCCTATTTATAGGCTTACAAAGAAAACCTAACTTACCAAATAAAAAAACTAAAATAACTCTATCTATGTGGACTTGGATTACATGAATTATGGACCTTAATAACTAAATATCACTTTTAATTAAAAACACCCAATACGAATAAACCCAAAACTCATAAAAATGAAAAATAATAAAACCTGCCGCATGCCGATGTCGTGGCGTGGGGATAACTCGACGTCGCGACATTGGTCTAAAAACCCTAAAAAATAAAAAGACTTGCTTTTGGACGTCGCGGCGTGCAATGGTGGACATTGCGACATGCACAGACATCACGACGTGCGAGACTCTCCACATTGAGACATGGCATACTGTCCACGTCTTCTTCCTCAATTTCAGGTCTCTAAATGAATGACTTGTCTCCTACATTCCGAACAAGCACCTTAGAATTTCCAAAACAAGTAATCACATGTGATTTCGTATCACAAACCCTTAGAACAACCAACCTTTGTCACAATTTGAATACACATTTCTTTCTCTAAAAATTTCTGTCTAGATCTCTTCCTAAAACTCTCATTGTAATCACTACACTAAGAAAAGTCTATACTACATATCTATTTATAAGCATTGAGTAAATAAAAAAGTAGAATGTAATTTTTTAAAAGGTTTGCACCGAATTTCCTAATAGAATTAGAAAACTTGTTTATTCTCAACTCTTAATTAGATTAGGCAACAAGAGACATTTCAAAATTTGGCAAGCATAGAAACTTTTCAAAACTTAGTTTGAAACAAGATAAATTCTAACAACACAAAAACTCTTGTGAAACCGATTCACATATAAGATGTGGGTTCATATATATATATATATATATATATATATGAAACGGATAATTAATTGTTATTGAAATCGTAATTCTAATTTTTTGTTGGTTTTATCAAATGTTAAAAGCGTGATTAACTCGTCATTGTATATATAAACACACTTTACTAGAGACCAACTCTACAAATAATAATAATAATAATTTTTTTATTTTTCATTCAAAAACACATGACAAAATATATTTTTAGCATGTTGATAGACACAAATTATATGAATTATCTTGTGTTATTTTGGGGATAAACTTGAATGGAATCTACACTTAATTAAGGATATCTTGCAGATTTGGATGAATTGATGACGTGCAGCAATAGAAAAGGAAGAAGATGAATTTGGAAGATTTTGGGCTGTTTTGGCGTGAAAGAGCAATTCTTGGATGAAAAGATTTCCTTAATCTAATTTGAAAATAATGAAGACTTTTGGAAGATTAAGAACTCATTTCCTTTGCCAATTTGGAGAAGAAGAGCAATTAGGAATCTTTAAAAAAAAGGAATCTAAAAGGAGAAGGCTTGCATGCCTTAATTATTGGCCAACATGTGGCATATTTATTTGGAAACAAACGAGTTATTTCTTTATTAGAATTTTAGAAGGTTTTTAATTGCTTTTATTACTTGAGAATAAAGCTTTCTTTTCCTATAAAAGGATAGCATTTTAGTAGAAGAAAATTCGTAGCTTTAGTTGTAGTTTATAACAGTAGTTTAGGTTTTATTTTCGTTCGTAGTTGCTGTTCTAGACTCAGCCGCCACTCTGGCAGACGACAGTGGTTAATTCCAGACAGCTTTATATTTCTCAATTTTGAGTGGTTTATTTTTCGGCCATGTTTAATTAAAATGAATAGTGCCAACTAATCTCCTATTATTTCACTAGATCTAGTAGATAGGATTAATTAGTGGCGAAGCTACTGTCTCGGTATATGGGAATTTTAGGCTAATAAATTGTGACATGATGATCATGATTATGATTTATTAGCATTGGGTTTCTCTATTGTTTAATGCTGTTTTAACAGTGAATCTGGTGTTCCGGCTAGGTTATGTTAGGATTAGAGAAATAATTGATTAAATTGATTCTCGTCAATTATCGATAAATTAAGGAGGAATTGGGCTACGTCAGAACTGATTCTCGGTAGCCTATAATTGGTTGATTCATGATATTAATTAATCATTGAGTCTATGATCGATAGATAATTAGTTAATGTGAATTTACTTGTTTGCCGGGCTTTTCTATTTTGTGTATTTCTTTCCATTAATTTGTTTTAGTTAGTTTAGTTTAATCATTAATAAATATTGTTTGTGACAATTTTCTTGAATTAACTAGAAGAGATAGTGTTTCCGTTCCTCGTGGGATCGACCTTACTCTTGCTATATTATTGTTTATCCTTTAGAGTAAGTAATTTATTTTAGTACGAAAACGACACTACCAAAATTGGCGCCGCTGATTAATTAATCTCGGCACCGGCGCCAATTTTGGTAGTGTCGTTTTCGTATCAAAATAAATTACTTACTCTAAAGGATAAACAATAATATAGCGAGAGTAAGGTCGATCTCACGAGGAACGGAAACACTATCTCTTCTAGTTAATTCAAGAAAATTTTCACAAACAATATTTATTAATGATTAAACTAAACTAACTAAAACAAATTAATGGAAAGAAATACACAAAATAGAAAAGCCCGGCATACAAGTAAATTCACATTAACTAATTATCTATCGATCATAGACTCAATGATTAATTAATATCATGAATCAACCAGTTATAGGTTACCGAGAATCAGCTCCGACGTAGCCCAATTCCTCCTTAATTTATCGATAATTGGCAAGAATCAGCTTAATCAATTATTTCTCTAATCCTAACATAACCTACCAGGAATCAGCTGAACACCAGATTCAATGTTAAAACAGCATTAAACAATAGAGAAACCCAATTCTAATAAATCACAATCATGATCAGAATGTCACAATTTATTATCCTAAAATTCCCATCTACCGAGATAGTAGCTTTGCCACTAATTAATCCTATCTACTAAATCCAGTGAAATAATAGGAGATTAATTGGTACTATTCAGATTAATTAAACATGGCCAGTGTATAACAAATCCAAACAATTAACGCTATACAAAGAGAACTTTCGAAAATCATAAAATATTAATTAGATTAAAACAATCAGGTCTCACGAGTAAATAACAGTTAAAGCTTCATTACATAAATGCCGGAAAATAAACTACTCAAGAAACATAATTAAAAACAAAATAAAAGTAAGAAATATAAAGCTGTATGGAATTAACCATCGTCGTCTGCCCGATCGGCGGCTGAGTCTGGAACAGCAACTACGAACGAAAATAAAACCTAAACTACTGCTATAAACTACAACTGAAGCTACGAATTTTCTTCTACTAAAATGTTATCCTTTTATAGGAAAAGGAAGCTTTATTCTTAAGTAATAAAAGCAATTAAAAACCTTCTAAAATTCTAATAAAGAAATAACTCTTTTGTTTGCAAATAAATATGTCACATGTCGGCCAATAATTAAGGCATGTAAGCCTTCTCCTTTTAGATTCCTAATTGCTCTTCTTCTCTAAATTGGCAAAGGAAATGAGTTCTTAATCTTCCAAAAGTCTTCATTATTTCCAAATTAGATTAATGAAATCTTTCTTCCAAGAATTGCTCTTTCACGCCAAAACAGCCCAAAATCTTCCAAATTCATCTTCTTCCTTTTCTATTGCTCCACATCATCAATTCATCCAAATCTGCAAGATATCCTTAATTAAGTGTAGATTCCATTCAAGTTTATCCCAAAATAACACAAGATAAATCATATAATTTGTGTCTATCACATGTTAACTATTATTTTAGATGAATATGATTTCTGATGATGTTGTTGTGTTTTGTACTAGGCCATTCACCAAATTGTTTTTGTTATGTACTTATGCTTTTTCATCCATGACGCATCCTTATTCTCATAGGCTATGAATCGTAGCAATCATTGGCATATCATTGTAAAGGAATGGAAAATAATTAGACGGCTAGAATTTATATGCAAAATTCTATGCAGTGAAAGAAAGGAAAATGAGAAAATCAAATTAATCCAAAACGAATCCTAAAAAAAATTTATTTGTTAAATTCAAGAGTTTGGACACGAGTTCCTCTTTATGAATGCTACATAAAGAACTGATCAAGTTGAAAATTGTAGATCAAAATTCAATTATCAAATTAGGCTATTATTAAATTATCTTAATGTATTAAGAATAATAAAATTCCAAGAATGCTACTTCTACTGCTCTACATCTTGGGGATGCGAGTGTTTATCTTTTTAATTCGGTCTTGCTTCTGAAACTGTGGTGATTATATCAGTAGCAATCCTGCTAGCCATAAGAGCCTCATTGATGTAGTTCCTGAACTCCGCCATGATTCTAGCGCCGATACCATCCTATAAGTTATAGCAAGCTTCCTGATCATCCCTGACTTGATTCGTATTGCCTTGTTTAATTTGTTTCATGCTTTCGCCAGCTGGATTCGTATTGCCTTGTTTAATTTGTTTCATGCTTTCGTCGGCTAGATTCGTATTGCCTTGTTTAATTTGTTTCATGCTTTTGTCAAGTTTATCGTTGCAGGATTTCAAGAGAAACTCGTATGAATGCGAAAGATGTAACTTTTGTGGTCAATTAGGAAATTCCAACCAAACATGGCTCTCACCAAAACTTTGTCAAGAACTAATTTGTGCCATGTTATTGATTTGATATCTGTGGATGGTGTAATGGTTGGTTTAAGCATTTTTACACTAAAACTCTCATAATAGGTATCCTTGCACAATTCTTCCATAGTTGTTGAGGCGTACGATGCCACCAGGAGGAGGGGGCTAGCATGAAAATTGTAAACTTTTCCATTTTTCTTTTGTTGTTGATTTTCTTTGTGGAATAAAATGTGCTCTTTAACTTAAAATAGTACAATTTTGTAGGTAAATGTTGGCAATATGAGATTAGGGAAGCATTTATTTATGGAATTAAGATGTGGGATATTATTCGAAATATGCTTGTCACCTTTAGTAGTGAAAGATGTTGCAATTGTCTGAGTTTTTAAATTGGACAAAATAAATGAATTCAATGTGAGATTTTTGGATTTTAGTCAAGTAGTTTTGTTCATTAATATGTTAATTACTAGTTACTACAACTATATAGAGGAGATTCGGAATCGTTGAATGGCATGGTCATAGACTGATTATTGTACATTTTCCATTTTTTAAAGAGGCATATGCACAGTTGCATTTTGAACATTATATTGGACTTTGAGAAGTGAATAAGTAACCATTGACCATTGAATAGTGCCTTTTGATAACAATGTGTTTGTCAGATCAATCCGCAAATTACATATAACAACAATTAAGCATTTATCTAACTATGTGGAGATGTCAGTGGCAAAAATTTTTACATTGGCTATTAACCTAATGTAACCCTCATTCTTTTCTCGCCTTGGGAAACCGGCAATTTACAGATATACTTTTTCTTCTTAGTTTTGTTTTTTAGTCCATGCTGATTACCTATGGTGTTAAACCAAGATTTAGCACAAAAATACACAAGTTACTGAACGCAAGGATAATTGACTTATTTTTCAATTGATCATGTTACATGATGTACACATGTGTGTACATATACGTGTGTAGCTATGACTACGGTTCCAGAACTGTCAGTTTCGATTTTAGTTTCGATTTAAATTTGGTTTCAATTTTAATTTTGCTTTCGACTACGATTACGGTTTTGTTCCGATTGCAAATTCGATTTCAATATCGAATTTCAATTTCAATTTTTATTTTGATTTTTTATTCCATGTTTTAAACTTTTAGAGATTAGGGTTTAGGCTTTAGGGTTTAGAGTTTTATAACTTTTAATATCGAAAAATTTTATAGGGTACAAATACTAAATTTTACAAGTTATAATATTTAGATATTTAGATTCTTATAAATGAATAAATCGTTTGGGATTTAGGATCTAGGGTATTATAATTTTAATGTCAAAAAATGTTACAAGTTAGAAATACTAAGGCTCTATTTGGTTATCATTTTTTCCCCATTTCTCATCTCTTCTCAAAATGTTATGTTTGTTTTGCACCAATTCTGAAAACAAACATTTTCAACTTTTTCAAACACATTGTGAGGAAATTTTGGTCTTTTTCCTTTTAAAAAAAATTGAAAATAAAAAAAAATATGTTGCTGTTGACCGGCGATGGTTAATGTCGGACCTCCGCCGGTCAACGCCGTTAACCGTCAACTGGTCAGATTCCGGCTACTTGATCGGATTTTGGCCAGAATTCGGTCGACTGGCGGTGGTTGGTCGGCGGTCAACGGCGTTGACCGGCGGTGGTTCTGCGTTGACCACTGCCAGTCAACAACAAGGAATGAATTAAAAAAATAAAAAATTCAAACTTTATTTAATACCATAACTATTTTACACAAAACCAATAAAAACAAAAATTATTTATACAAACACTCAATTCTCAATCCAAAATACACATATCTTATCACGCAATCTGATACCTCATTTTTCTCAATTCTCAAAACAAAACACCTTTACAAACAGACCCTAAATTTTACAAGTTAAAAATATTCAATTTTACAAGTTAGAATGTTAGATACTTAGATTGTTGAAAATGATGAATGAAGAAATACTAATTTTATTCTTTGTGATAGAAAAATTTACAAGTTTCAGAATTTCAAATAATGAAACTTTACAAGTTAGAAATTAATAAATGCAGAAATACTAAATTTTATTCATGGTTGATAGTTGAAACTTGAATAGTACATTAATACACTTGAAAAGTAAATGTATTATGATATACAATAATGCAACTATACAAATAAACTATGACATTTACATAAAAAGCTATAAATATCAAAATTATAATATTTGAAAATTCATAATAAATTATTTCAAAATTTCAATAATCTAAAATTATACAATATCAAATTTTTCTTCAATTTAATAAACTAATAGTTGTCATCGTTATTATTAGCTCTCTCGACATCGGTGATAAGTGAATTAGTAGTATAAGTAGAGCTACCATCAATGTTGGCATCTAAATCAAAATCTTCTTCTACATCTTGTTCTTATTCTCTATGAGTAGCCTTACTCCAATTATCTACTAAATATTGAATTTCTTAGGACTCGTGGCTCAAACGCGATCGAGTCTCGTCCAAAATATTGCTAACATGATTAAAAACTTGTTCAATAGTAACGATTGACATTGGAGCAGCCAAAATTTCTTTGACGATTAAAGGGATGACAGTGCACATTGTTGTCTTCTTCTTCCATCATCATAATACTTTGAATTTGTCAACACTATCACTCTCTAACCTGTTATCAATAAAATGAAAAAATAATGTTAAATATTCCTCAAATTTTGTATTATTGGTACCTTTGTCTTTTTTAATGATTGAAACTGATAAGTCAGTTCTATACTGACTTATATGTTATCAATTCTTGAGCTTTTGTATGGATTTAATGTGAAAATCTTACTTGATGTGTGACTTATGTGCTAGAATGTTCATGAACTAATATTTGAGAAGGTTGTGAAGAAGTGTGAAAATGTTGTACAAATGATGTGATTATTGCATATATTGGAAATGAGTACACATTTTGACACCACTGCTCTCACAATTCTCATGCACACACAAAATCCCAGCATAACGCACAAGCACATCATATAGCACACACCTCACATCACACAATACCTGCACTTCGTATGCACACACTACACATACTCAGCACACACGAAACACACATAAATGCACCCTCCCACACTCACACAACACACACACACGCACATGGGTGGGCGCCTGGCGCACCCGCCCAGCACTCACGTACAGCCACGAATACACATGCACAGCTTCGCGTATGTACAGCCACGCGCTCGCACACGTACATGCACTCAACCCGATCTGCGTATGCATCACACTTAGCTTAACTGATCCGATGCACTTTGACAGTTGTGATCCTAAATGTTGACGTTTTCTTCCTTAGCTCTTAAGCGATCTTCGGTGATGACTTGGAATATATGACCTCATTTTCACTTACTGAATTTTGTAGGACACGCGTCACCGATTTAAATGAAGAAGGAGAACGTGGTGGTCAGGATATAGCCACGACAGCACAGAAAGGGGGAATTCAAGATATAAAACCAAAAAGGAGACAACACAAAGGAAAGAGAGAGAACCGGCACACAGAAAAGAGGATCGAGAGATTAGGGTTCTGAGAGTTATGCTAGTTTAGGATTTTTCCATTTTTCTCTCTCTAACATCCTATTGTTTCGAGGGCTCAACTAGTACAAATCTTAACTTATTGAGACATTTGTATTGCGATTGTTCTGTGTTTCATTGTGTTTTCTATTCATTGAGTGTTTAATTTCAATGGGCTTACATGATAACGTTTAAATCTAGAGTCAATCTGCGGTACCCACTGAGATTGCTTAGGATCTACCGAAGGAAAATTGAACTTCACATTATCTGAATCTGAGAACCTTGTCTTAAGATCTGAATTCATTGTCGTTCCATTTGTGCTGTACCCACTGACATTTGAAACCAAATCGGTAAACAAGACTTAGGATTATTCTTGTAGAACAATTTGAACACATGAATTGGTTAGCTGCCCTACCAAGGGAGATAGTCAAGAATTGAACTAGAATTGTTGTACAGAGTAGGGATCTGGGTTCTTAATTTGTGCCAACAACTTGCCCCACCTGGGGAAGTTTGAGGAGTCAGTGAACTGAGATTGAGAGAACCACCCGATTGATCAACCTCATGAAACTAGCAGAAGTCCCGTCATGCATACACACTAGTCAGTGATATTAGGAAGAGATCTATACCGGTTGTTACCCCTCAAGGCAATACCTCGTTTTCTACTTTGAACACTAACATTTTGCATTCAATCTCATTCTGCATTCATTCTTACTAGACTTGTTTTCTTTCTTGCATTCCATGCATCAAAAGCTAAGTGAACAAATGGTCTCTTGACAACCAACGCTTCTTTGTGGAACGATCCCTCTTACCGCTACTACAGTAGTGTTAGGGTAAAATTGAGAGGTGCGCGACTAAGCTTCCAGAAAAATTTCTAAATCAGGAGGGATAAAGAACCATCCAAAGTCGGTAATTGAAAAAAATATTATAACTAGTGCTAGTGCTAGTGGTACTATTAGTAGGAATTTGATTATGAAAATTAACAAAATATTCATCATATAATGTATTTATTATATTTTTAAATCTATTTTGTGTAATAATTTGCATATAATTATATAATTTTCGAATCATATAGAAAAAAGTCTTTTAACATAATATAATATAAATTCAAATATTATTATAAACCTTTAAATCTAAAATAAGTATAAGATCTATAGCAACTAAATTTAAAAATAATTTTTTTTATAATAATTAATCCATTTTTTTCTACATGTTAATCATACTTTTTTTTGGTTAACCTCTATTGCGAGGTGGGTCGCCACTCCCGAATATATTAATTACCTTTTTAGGCGATGGATTTACCCTAATACCGCCTTTACATTTTAGTTCCTTTTGATCCACTTCCCATTTACATGCCATAGGCCTAATGGGAGGGCATCAAAAGGATTTTGTAAAGCTATAAATATGGAGGACTTCCTCCAATTACAAAATGCCCTATTATTACAATCTAGAAATATCTTCCGGGATAACACTGACCGTGATCTTCCACTCCATCACCCTAATTATCCTACCTATGCTACATTTATACAAAATCCCAAGAGGGAGCCAAAGCACAATTTGGACTAATCCCTTTGTACAAAACTCTTTAGAAAAGGAGAGGGATCGACCTTTTTGAGTACCAACAAAAATTTCACTATTTCTGCCACTTTTTACCCTTGTATAGCAGTATACAAAGCAACATCTTCCAGCACTCTTCATCCTAATTTGTTTGAGCAGCCTCCAGTTAGCTCTCAGCAGCCAAAATATTGGTCCAGCAGCCTCCCAGGTGATCTTCCTAACTTTCCTCCAGGTCCAGCATCTTGATAGATCCTCAAAGGTAGTTCTCGATTTGTTTCCCCAAAGTAAGAAAGTAGTACAGATCCAATAGATACAGAGCAGAACTCTACTAAACCAGTTAGGCAAACAATAATACATTTTCTGAATAAGCAAACCAGACCTAACCTCAGTAATCTGGGGCTTTCGATCATCAATGTGACATACCAGTCTTACCAACTGGCTGGAACCAATTTCAATGCCCACCATATATTCTACTCTACTAGAACAGAACAGCAGCAAACACAGATTTTTATGCTTTAGCAAACCAGCTCTAACATCAACAAGCTGGGGCTTTCTAACATAAATGTGGCAAACCAGTCTTAGCATCAACTGGCTGGAGCCTCTAACACTACACAGATTAAGCCCTACTATGATTAAATCCATGATAATCCGTAATTGGAAGACAGAATTCCATACCTTTTTTTAGAATCACAGTCGGAAGTTCCAAATCCATTTTGATCAGCGAAAGAAGGGCAGCAGAATCCTGAGGGTCCTGAGTCAAAGCTAAGTACCTAGCTGGCATGTTAGCCTCCCTTGGCACTACCTGTATCCTAAACCTTTAATGTGATCTAGCACTTTTCTGAGCTGCCAATCCCTCCACGATTTTAGTCCATGCATGAGAGTGGAGGAGTCTGATTACAGAGATATTTCCTGCTGCCCTAGCTCCCTGCATCTATTTATGTAGCTATGGACTGCTAATGCTTCTACCTGAAATCTAGTAAGGGAGAGTGGGAACAAGAGAATAGGAAGCGAACAAATTAGATGTCCCCTGTAGTTCCTGTAAATGACTCCCGATCTCCAGGATTGTTCCACTCTTGCAACAGCAAAATTGATCTTAGTCCAAGGGGGGGTCTGGGGGATTTCACTTTATGCACTTCAAGACTTGGGTTCTTCTGATATTTTGACAAGCCTCCCAAAAAGAGTGCCATTCTAGCCCAATTAACTGCACCCATTTGAACTTAATCTGCATTATTTCCTTGATGGTCCTAAATATTCTGCCAACTAGCCCTCTCATATCAGGGGTAGCATTATCAAAAGTGATGTTGTTTCTCAGCTTCCAGAGCTCCCAACAAATGAAGGAATTACAAATCTTTCTCAGAAAACTTCTGCACTCCGAGGGGTTAGTATAGTTCTGCCACCAAATGTTTAGATTACCTGCAAAACACTGAGACTGTTCATATATCCCAACTTTTGCCGCAAAAATCTTCCAAACCTTTTGAGCAAACCGACATGCCACAAATATGTGGCTCAATGTTTCCCCACTGGCCAGGCACCAAGGGTATATGAAGGGACCCAAGATGCCCACCTTAAACAGATTATTAACTATGGGAATTTTATTTCTGCTAAGTCTGAGCATTAGAAAAGAGACTTTAACTGGGACTGTGGCATCCCAAATGAAATCTGTATGGGGGCAAATAGGTGTGGAGGTACCCCTAATGCTTTTAAAAGCTGAATTCAGGCTAAAGTTTCCATCCAATGTGAGGTCTCAGATCATCCTATCAGTTCCTTCAATTTTCATGGGAAACTCCATAAATACTTCCCTCAGAATTTGGGGTAGGAGAAGAAGAAGCTTATCCCAATCCCACCCCTGAGGCTCAAGAACTTCAGCCACCTTATAGTTCCCTTGCATTCAAATAACTCAGAGAGCTTACCTGAGGGGCACCACTTGTCATGTAGCAAACTACATTCCCCACTTCGTACCTGGAATTGGATATGATCTTCAGCAAACGGAGCAGCCTTGCAGAGTCTCTTCCACGTCTGAGAGTCCCTTGTTCTGATCTTGATCTCTGATGGGTCTGCCACAGTATTTCCTCCATATAAACTTAGCCCAAAGTGAGTCCTTTGACCTGAACCTCCACCACAATTTGGCAGTTTGAGCTGAAACTATGTGGTTTAGGTCCCTGAAACCTATACCTCCCTCTTCCTGGGTGAGGCAAAGTTCTTGCCAGTTGATCCAGTGTCTCTTTGTATCCTTATCCAGCCTTGACCACAAAAAATTAGAGAGCAGGGACTCTATTTGGGATATAACTCTTTTAGGTGGGTTTAGGCTCATCGTAGTGTAAAGTGGGATTGAAGATAGGACACTTTACGCTAATGTAATTCTCCCCCCTATCGTGAGAAACTTGGAGCTCCAGCTTCCTATTAAATTACTAATCTTCTCTAATAGTGGGTTGAAGTATGGGGCTGGGATTCTCTTAAAATGCAGAGGTGTACCTAGATAGGTGGCAGGGAGAGTTCCTCTAGCAAACCTAGTAATTCTTCCTACGGAATGTTTCCTGGAAATTGGAAGCCTTTCATGCACCAGATAGCAGCTCTTGGCTACATTGATCTTTCGTCCCGAAACCCCCTCATAATGCTGGAGTTTATCCATAATAGCTTTAACAACTTGGGGTTTTGCAGACGAGAAGATAATGAGGTCATCTGCATAGGCTAAGTGGGAAATTCTAGGGCATCCTAAGGGAACCCGAAAATCCAATTCCTTATCCACCTTACTATCTAGGACTCTCGACAAGTATTCAGCACTGACCACAAACAGCAGTGGAGAGATTGGATCCCCTTGCCTTAATCCTCTAGTTGCATTAAACCAACCTTTACCTACCCCATTGACTAAGATAGAGAAACCCACATTTGAGATTAGCCTCCACATCAGGTCTATCCAAATCTCTCCAAATCCCATCAGTCTGAATAATTGCAGAAGGAATGGCCAATGAACCCTATCATAAGCCTTCTCCATATCAAGCTTTAATGCAACATTTCCTTCCTTACTCTTCCTATTAAGAGTGGAGATCATTTCACTAGCCAAAAGATAGTTATCTGAAATCAACCTTCCAGCCACAAAACCACTCTGATTTTCAGAGATAATTTTAGGTAGGACTATGGCTAATCTTTGGGCTAGTCATTTAGATACTATCTTGTTGAGGAAATTACATAGGCTAATCGGTCTAAAGTGCTTGAAAGAGGATAGATTATGGATTTTATGGATTAGCACAATAGAGGTGGCAGTCACAGCCTTTGTCATCTCAGCTCCATTCAGAAAAGCCTGCACTACCCTGAGAAGATCTACACTAATAATCTCCCATGCTGTAGTATAGAATAAGCCTGGAAATCCATCCGGGCCTGGAGCACTTTCCTTATTCATATTGAAAACAGTTTGTTTCAGCTCCTCCAAATCTAGGATTTTGATCAGTTCTTCTCTTTCCCTATCAGAAATGACTACAGCCATGAGGTTGGGATCTAACTTAGCAGTGATGCATTCAGCCGAGTATAGGTTCTTAAAATATTGAATGGCTATTTCAGCCACCTGTTCCTCCCCTTCCACCCAAGTCCCATCCTGATTTTGAATTTTATGAATTTGAGTCTTGGCATATCTATTTTTCACATAAGAATGAAAAAATTTCGAATTCCTATCCCCCTCCTTGGTCCATTTGACATTAGCTTTCTGAGACCAGAACATTTCCTCAATCGCCAAGTGGTATTTAGCTTTAGCTGCAGCTCTGTTCAGGCATTCTCTAGGGACAGGGTTAGGGACAGGGACATGTTAATCATACTTTCCATCAAAGTTTCGTCATCCATACGACTTCTTAATACACCAACTATATTATATGTTTCAACTAAAAATAAATGTAATGTTAGATAATACACACGTGAAAATATGCAAGTAGCATCCTTAAAAACTTTTAAAATTTGTAACAAATTTAAACAAGAATTTTAACGAGTAGAATGCAATATAATTCCAAAACAAGAGGTACCGATGAAAAAATTAAATTACAATAAGCTATATTTAGAAGAATCAAGTAAGTCATAAGTTAAATTGTAATGGTTTGAAACATTCTTTTTAAATATTTTAGATTTTTGTCCATTTTGTATACAATATTTTGCCCATGGATGTTTGGTCAAATATTTACTTGCTTCTTTAATTAGTTTGATATTACTTTCTAATGCACTTAAACCTTTTTGAATGAATAAATTTAAAATATGACATACACATCTAACATAAAAAAATTTTCCACCTATAATTGGTGCACAAATATTTTTTATTCTACAATAGATGCATTATTGACTGATGTATAATCAAAAATCGATTGAAAAACTTTTATCCATCAAATTATATTCTTATAAAATAATATTAATTAATCTAGATATATTTTTTGTCATGTGAGAATAATTAAAAATTCTAAATACAACTATTCCTTTTTGTAGAAATCAATTTGAATCTACCCAATAACAAATTATGCCCATATAATTATTCATTTTTCAATTATCATTCCAAATATCCAAACATATTGAAACACGAGAATTTAAATTGAAAAATATTCCAATAAATTATTATTTTTTATTTTTATAAATTTTTTTAATATCACGTGTTACACTTGTTCTAGAGATACATTTTTTTGAGGATTTGCATTTTCTTGTACTAATTTTACAAAATCTTGTTTTTCACCAAATGTAAATGGTAAATATTGTATACAAACAAATCTAGTTAAACTATCTCTCCAATTTGAATCACTAAATTTAAATAAATTTAAACTAGAAGAAGAAGAAAGAACCTTGTTGAATGAACCCGGTTACTTGTATTTGTAAGTTATAAATGTCGATTTCTTGAAAATATGTTTTCTTCAAATGCTTGTTTACCATATCCACTCCCTATTTTGAATGCGTATGATTTAAAAAAAAAATGCATTTTACTCTAGCAAGAGCTACTTCAACATAAAAGAATTTTGTGAAATATTTCATAAAAATATCCGATCGATCTTGGATTTATTGGTAGGTGATGATTTGATGGTGTCGATGGTGATGGATTTACACTTTTATCACTAATATTAATTGGTTGGGATGAAAAATCAAAGTTATCCACAATATATTTTAAATTATTGATAAGTTTGTAGATATGTTTTTTTACCAAACAATCATAAAAATGTATAAATAAAAAAGAATTTTTTACCACCAAGATTGGCGAGGTAATTATTTAAAGTTATTGCATAGCAAAATTAAAACTTTATCATTTATTTCGTATTAACTTCACAAAATTCAATATTTTTATGTTTTGATTTCTTAATTATATAGTGACAAAAAATAATTTAAATTTTTTTCTTGTTATAATCTAACATTAGAATTTATGAAAAAAAGTATTTTTAAAAAAAAATTAAAAAACTAATAAAGCATTTATGCAATGAAACGTAAATTATATCATTTTATTGTACATATAATTTTTTGAGTACTAGGGTATAAAAATACATATTTATAATTCATAATTAGATATTTAACATTTAAAATTTTTGAACTTTTGAAATTTGAGACCAGACATTGCAACAAAATAGTTATATATTTTTAAACTTAATTAAATATATTGTATTAAACAAAAATTTTGAACATAAATGATACTATAATACTTATGTCTAATCTCAAATTTAAAAAAAAATCAATAATTTTAAATGTTAAATATCTAATTTTATAATTTCATAATGAAGTATCCCAAAAAAAGGTATGCTAAAATTTATTAGTTATTATTATTTCATTACCTAACTTCTCTTTTAATTTCTCAAATTCATAAAAGCTATACTTTTTTTATATAAATTCTTATATTCATTACAGCACTAAAAAATAAAAATTTAAATAATATATAATTAAGTAATCAAAACTTTATATGGTTAAGTTTTTTAAGTTAATATTAACTGAGCAATATGTATTAGATTTTTTAAATAAATATATATTTTTTAAAATTAAATATTTTAATATTTTCATAAAAAAATACATAACTTCTTGGTAAGAAATTTTCCATTTCCCCTTATTAATAATTTATAAAAATTTATACAATCTTTATTAATTTTATAAGTTCCACTACTCTTATTAAAAAAATTTTCTAAAAACTTCAATACAAAAGTTACTCCATATTGGTAAGAAATTTTCCATTTCCCCTTATTAATAATTTATAAAAAGTTATACAATCTTTATTAATTTTATAAGTTCCACTACTCTTATTAAAAAAAATTTCTAAAAACTTCAATACAAAAGTTACTCCATATATATCAACTCAACGTCAATCATTATCAATTGAAAATTTTAATCGTTATTTTAGTGTGAGCTTGCAAATGATAATTAATAACACTTCATAATTTTAGACATGATAAGCAGTAAAGTTTTTCTAAATTTACTTTTATTTTTTATTTGAAATGTTGATGCTTTAATTAATCCTTCATAGATCAATGAAGTAGGAGGAAGACCAATTACTTTACAAGTACACATGGCCGTTCGATTCTAACTAAACAAAACCGAATAGCCATTAGACGGTTTAGAACCTTATTCCAACCATTCTTGGATGATTTAATTAGTTACGATTCCTTTTTTTTTTGGAACAAAAACCGGCAAGTTTGATTTAAGTCCAAATTGTCTAAACAAGAATTATATTAAACATAAATACTCCTTCAAACATATAAATGTTTCTAAAAAGTCATATTAATGTATATTTAACACCAATTATATATATATATATATATATAAGGAGAAATAACATTTATCAGGTTCATCTTGATAAACTACTTGCGATGCATCACTCATTTTGTGCTATGTTAGCATTTTTTTTAAGTCTCACTCTAATAAATATATACCCTACCTATACCATATAATTAAGCATGAAAACCCTTTAAACACTAAATTAAGCATGACAAATAAATAAAGATATACATTTCAATATCTTTGATTTTTTCCAAGCATCTTTGATCTTGTTCTGTGATTAAAATCGCATAGTATGATTCATATTTGGGTTAGAGCTTAGTAGATTTAATTTTGTGATATTCTATTCTTTTAATTCTTCATTTTAGTGAAACAATGTCGTAGGTTCACTCACATTTGGGTTAGAGCTTAATAATTGTAGATTTAACTTTAGTGACATTTTATTCTTTTAATCCTGATTTTAATGAAACAATGTTGTAGGGCTCACTCACATCTCGATTAGGTTTAATAATTGTATATTTAATTTTAGTATATTTTATTTTTTTAAAATTTTGTAGTGATTTGAACATTGGATCGATTAAATACATGATAATTTTAAATAAATGATTGGATGAATTATGGAAGGATTTATCATTTTAGTGCATTTAATTTTTTTTTCCTAAATTTAAGGATTTTAGTTAATTATATGGTATAAGTGAGATATATTATTATTATCGTGCAATACTAAAAATACATGGCATTCAATGATTGGTGTTTGAGAAAGGGTTTATCATGATGATCCTAATAAATGATTCACTTATATAAGTTAAACATAACCATCTATGTTATATCTCTAATAAATTTCATTAGTCTAAAACTAATACATATTTCTTATCTCTATTCAGATTTTACTAGACAATTCTTTTTCATAATGTTCTAATACTTCCTAATTCTTTTCCCTTCAAAACTTTATAAGTATATATATATATATTCAATTCAAATTATTATTCTAATTTTATTATTATATTATATTATTTAAATTTTAATTATTTGTTTAATTTATTCTTTTAATTTTCTTATTCTTTTTTATATCTTTATAAATAGAAATTATATTATGTGCAGCTTTACTTCAACTCTATTCCAATTAATTAACATTGATGGTCAATATAAATTAAAAAATATAAATTCATCACCACTAATATCAAGAAGACAATAATGATGATAATGAGTTTTAGTTTATTGAATATTAGAAACAATCTAATATTGTATATTTTTTTAAAAAAAAAAAGATTATTGAAAATCTAAAATAATTTATTATATTTTTTTCAAGTATTATAATTTTGATATTTATATATATATATTTAATAGATATGTCATATTTGTATACTTGTATGTCTAAATGTGTTCAAACTTTTAAGCGTATTAATATATCATTATTCACTATAAATCAAATTTAGTATTTTTTTTTTCACTTGTTAATTTCTGACTCGAAATCAACATCGAAAGCAAAACTAAATCAAAATTGGTGATTCCACAACTGGAACTAGAACTGCCACCCTTCACTTCGATTTCAGTTCTGTTCAAGGTTATGTCTATTTACAATTATTAGTTATTAAGTGGACTTTAGAATATTTCGTATATGGTATAGTTAATTTAGAGCTACATCCCTCTTTAAAAAGTTATTTAATCACGCTTCTTTTCACTTTATAAATATGTTTTTAAATTTAGAATTTTGTGATAACCAAATAACTAACTCAATAATTTTTCATTAATGTGTTTTACTTTTTTAAATAATTACCACAATTTTTAAGATTACCTTTCTTCAATGAAGTTGATAATATGTCATAATCCAACATACAAATTAAGTGCATTATATAGTAGGATAAATTATCCCAATAGTCCTTTAATTTGGGGGTAAGTATTGTTATAATCTCCAATTTTAAAAAGTTATGTTTTGGCCCCTCAATTTAGATTTTATCACACAAACGCTCCCCAACTCATTTTCCATCCATTTTACAAGTAATATTATCGTTAGTCATATGACACTATTTATCATTTAAAATGACTTCGTTTTGTGCCACGTTGCTAACATTGTTACTTTTCAAATTGATGAAAAATGAGTTGAAAATCATTTGTGCAACAAAATTCAAGTTGAAATATCAAAATATAATTTTTTAAAATTATGGATCAAAACGATACTTACCTCCAAGTTGAAGGACTATTGGAGTTATTTACCCTATATTGTACAAGGATTGGCGACTAACCTTATTTAGTGACTTTCCCATTGGTGTTGGACATTTTCAAAATTAGTACTATCGGATTGAGTGAATTCAATAATAGATTCATACTATCATTTCAACATTTCTTCGCCTTTTAGACCTAATTCAGAAGAGAAGAATTGTTCAAGAATTCTTGCTTAGACATACTATCCATACACAGTATTTTGATCTACGATTTCAATTTTATGTATTTCAACATTAACATATGTTCCGTGTAATTAAGGTCTTAAATACGGAAGAAAGAAGCCACGATCCTACCGTCCAATCAATTTTTGCTCCATTAATCTCTCTTTCGTAGCCACATATTATTTTGACTCAAGAATGAGAAATCTTTCTGGATTACATGAATCCAATTTTCATTTCATCTAGAAAAAGTCATTTTTTACCAACAATGTACATGTCTTGGCCGTTTCATCGAAAAATTAAATAATGATAAAAGTTTAAATTCAATAAAATAATTTAGAGAAAATGGCAATTTTGGTTATTAATGTTTAATCTTGTGGCACTTTTAATCCCTAATATTTCGAAAGTAGCCAATCTGGTCCCCAATGTTCTATTTGTAACCAATTGAGGACAATTAACGAATTTTGTTGAGTAAATAACGAACATGGTCATGTGCATCTCACATGTCTGTTAAAAGTCAAATTTTTATGACTTACTATGGGAAAAAAAATCTTCTACCTCCCCCTCTACTGCCGCCACCATCTTCACCTCTACCTCCACCTCCCCCTCTCCTTTTGCCACCACAATCAAAATATAATTTTAAAATACATCAAAATAAGTACAATAATTTAACATTTTTCTCCAAGAATAGATTCAAATAATTTAATATTTATTTTCACATTTAGTATAGAGTATTTGATGAATGGAAATATAATTGTTGGTTTTGGTTTTATTGAATATGAACTTTTAGGTAGATTTAAACTTGGTAATTATTGTGCCTTCAAATTTTTTTATTGTCTTCCGGATTTGTTTTGAAGGGTGTTTGAATTTTGCAAATGGGTTACTCATTGTTATCCATTAGCTGGTTTTGATATGTGGAAGTGGTGGTGGTGGCAGCAGCTAGGGCTGTTCAATATTCGAGTTAAATCGAATATCCGACCGAATTCGAATTCACTGAACTCGAATTATTCGAATTCGAATTCGTTTAAGGTAAACCGAATTCGAATTTCGATTAATGGTTTGGTTTTCGAGTTTAGTTTCCAATTCGAAAACCAAACCGAAAACCAAATTCATATATAAAAATATATATTAATATAGAATATTTTATAAAATATATAATATTTAACTAAATTATTGTTTTGAATCCTAAATTGTGATGTAATTTGATAATTTGATTTAATTTAACACTAAATTCGAGTCCAGTTTCTTTGCGTGAATTCGGTTAATTCGAATGAAGATTTGATTTTTAAATTCAAATATCATTTTCGGTTTATTCGAATTCAATTCGAATTCGAACCGAAAACCGAATTCGAATTCAATTTAAATTGGTTTGGTTTTCGAATTTGAGTTTAGAGATGTTCAAACTGAACAAACCGAATCGAACAACTCGAATAACTCGAAAACCAAACCGATGAACACCCCTAGCAGCAGCGGCGACAAATGAGAGAAGAGGTGGAGATAGAGGTGTAGATGAGGCATGACAGATTAATTTTAAGGAAGATAAGTTGAGGAGTATGACAATGATGAATTTGTTGTCCATTGATTGATTTTGATATGTGGATGTGGTGGTGGTGGCGGCGGCGGCAATGGTGACAAAAGGGAGAGGAGATAGAGATAGTGGTCTATGCGTGATTAAAGAGGGTTTTGTTTAATTAAAAGGCAAAAATATATTTTATTATTTGTTAATTATTTGACTTTTAGGTGTAATTATTTGTTAATTGTTTATGTGTAATTAAAGAGGGTTTTGTTTAATTCAAAAGTAAAAATATGTTTTTTTTTCATAGAAAGTAAAAAAAAAAGACTTTTAACAGACATGTGAGATGTACATGACCATTTTCGTTACCTATCCAACAAAATCCGTCAATTGTCTTAAGGGTAAATGACTCTAATGGTTCCTCAACTTTGGAGATGATTACGTTTTGGTCCCCATTCTTTCAAAAGTTTCATTATGGCCCCTTAACTTGAATTTTGTAATATGAACAATCCCCAATCAATTTTCCATCCACTTGTGTAACGGTGCACATGTCATTTTGAGCGGCAAATAATAGAAAGAAAAAAGTCTTACCATATGTTACACGTGTGAGTAGTCTGAAGAAAAAAAAGTAGATAATAGAATCTTTTATCCTAATAGCAGTAATTACTAATTTATTTTACAACCTTAAATCACGTGTAGACTACATAAAATATATGCACAGTTAGAGAGACTTTTTTTTACATTATTTGCCCCTCAAAATGATATGTGCACAACATATGATTAACAAAACCGTTACATAAGTGGATGAAAAATGGATTGGGGACTATTCACATTATAAAATCTAAGCTAAGGGATTATAATAAAACTTTTGAAAGAAAAGGTATCAAAACGTAACCAACCCCAAAGTTGAGGGATTATTGAGGTCATTTACCCTTGTCCTAAATTGGTCAAAAAATAGAACATTGGGAACTAGATTGGCTACTTCTGAAACAATGGGGACTAAAAGGGACACATGCCTAAATATTAGAGACCAAAATTGCCATTTTTCTCAATAATTTACAAGTATACTTTTTCTTAATTTTTGTTTTACAACGCAAGTTACCGATGATGCATGCTAAAGTAGTGGCGAGTTCACTAGTAAACCATTCACTCTCTTCTCTTAATTTCTTTGCCACCATGATGATTAAGCGTAAACATACACACATTATTGACATATGCTTCATGCTTGTCAACAGTGGGAGGAAGCTTTTCAACTGCTATACTTAAATGAAATTACGTTTCTGATGGTGGTGTTGTGCTTACTATTAGGTCATTCACTAATGTTTTTATTATGTACTTGTGTTTTTTCATCCTAATTAACTAAACGCATCCTTATTTTCCTAGGCTGTGAATCGTAGCAATGGTTGTCATATCATTATATAAAGGAAAGGAAAATAATTAGACCGCTAGAATTTATATGCAAAATTCTATACAATGAAAGAAAGGAAAGGACTAAATCAAATTAACCCAAAACGAATCTTGAAAAAATTTTGATTCCTCAAATTCAAGAGTTTTTGGACACAAGAGTTTCTCTTTATGCATGCTACATAAAGAACGAACTGAAGCTGTAAATTGTAGAAGGAAGTCCAATTATCAAAATTATTCCACTACTAAATTTTCTTAATGTGCTGAGAATAAATAAAATCCTAAAATGCTACTTCTACGGCTCTCATGGGCTGCAAGAATTTGCAGTTGGACAAATTTCTTTAATTTATACATACATCTCCAAGGAGAAATTATATATTCAGGTTGTTGGTGTAAAAGTGTGTGTTACATATGGCGTATCATTATTGATCATTAACCATGTCCATATAAGTATGTTCTAAGAAAACAAATCTGAGACTCCACCTATCGATCAGGATCGAATTAGTGCAATTAAACCATGCATGGTATTCAATATATAGCTCAACCCTTTAATTTGTTGAAAAACAAAATTTCTTTTAAACAGTTTTGAGGGAGTTCACATTCAATAACAGCATATAATCGAGGACAACTTATGCTGACATTATCATTTTCCTACGAGCAATTGGATATTAATCTTTGAATTTGATTGCAATTTAGTGATGTGTATGCACTAGTGAGGAACCTATACTTTAATTCCTATGCAACAAAGTTAATTTGTTTGCTGAACTTAAGAAGATCCATTTCGTAAATGTGAAATTTTAAGTTTGAAATATGAATGTTAAACCACCACATATGTGCTCCCGTAATGCTCATGATCGTTGCTTCTGTGCTTGGAGTCTTGGACCTAAGGTGACAAGACACAAGGCTAGGGGATGGGGGACATGTGAATTGCAATGGTGCTATATAAATTCTAACTCTCTAAGTTCTGTGTTTGGAGTCTTCGACCTAAGGCGGCAAGACACAAGGCTAGGGGATCGAGGGACATGTGAATTGCAATGGTGCTATCTAGCTCTCTAAGTTGCACTTTATAGGTTGCCCAACAGCGAATTTGAATCTATATAAGGCTCATCCTGGAGACAAAATCTGTTCAAATTTGATCAACATCAATCTACGATCATCTTTATGTCATATTTCCTGATTCCCACGATGTCGAAATCATTATGCACGCTCTTCTTGCTTTGTTGCGCTTTAATTTTATTTCATTCATCGAAAGCAACAAATTCATCATCATCCCAGGAACTCCAAATTTCCCCTGGCAATACCATCTCGCCTTTCTCATCCTCTGCAAGCCATAGGCCAGCCAACAACCATGACAAAAAAGCATTAAACGTGACAGACTCCTGCTGGCGATCAAAGCCTAACTGGTCCTCCAACCGCCAATCCTTGGCTGATTGTGCTGTTGGCTTTGGCCAGGGTGCACTGGGAGGGCGAGAGGGTAAGATATACGTTGTTTCAGACCCATCTGATGATGCGATTAATCCCAAACAAGGAACACTGCGATACGGAGTAATTCAACAAGAGGCGCTCTGGATTGTTTTCGAAAAGGATATGATTCTCACATTTCAGAACGAACTTATGATAGCTAGCAACAAGATCATTGATGGAAGAGGTGCAAAAGTTGAGATTACAGGAGGTCCCTGCATTACAATAGAAGATGCCAAAAATATTATCATACATGGAATAAGTATTTATGGTTGCAGACCTGGGAAAACCGGTTTAGTACGGAATACTCCAACCCATTATAGTACTAGACGAGGCAGTGATGGAGGTGGAATTAAAATTGTAAATTCTTCTCACATTTGGATCGATCACTGCTTTCTTTCTAATTGTACCGATGGTCTTGTTGACGTCATTCATGCTTCAAAAGATATCACTGTATCTAACTCTCGCTTCACCAACCATGTCAAGGTCATACAAGCATTTATTTACCCATGCCTTTTGTGAAGTATCTGTTTTTTTTTTTTTTAATTATCAGAAAGAGAATAATTACGTGAATCATATTTAATTATTGTTTTGATCACAGGTGATGTTGTTAGGGCACCGGGATGGTTATAAAGCAGACAGCACTCTGCGAGTCACTTTGGCCTTCAATCACTTTGGACCGAGACTCCGGGAAAGAATGCCAAGGTATATATAGTTATATAATATATATATATATATATATATATATATATAAACTGACTTATTAATTTTTTATTATCAATTTAATATATTGATGTATAAAGAAAATTTTGATCATATGTCAGGATTAGGTATGGTTACGTTCACGTAGTTAATAACTACTACGAACCATGGCTGCTCTATGCCATTGGCGGTAGCTCTCATCCTACCATATTAAGTGAAGCTAATTATTTTATTGCTCCAAATGAGATGAAACACAAACAGGTATGTTTGTAGAAATTGTTTCAATAATCTTCTTCTGTGGCGTAATCAGACCAAATTTCTAACGGGGGCTCAATTATAATTTTTTTTTTAAAACGAATTGATAATATTAGAAAACACATAAAAAATTTAAACATTACTAATATTAAAAAAAATATATAAAAAAAACTTTACAATAAGAGACAACGTTAGGGACAACAGAATAACTTCTAGCAAATTAAACTAATTCATCTAAATAGGATTGAAGGACGAGAGATGTGAGGTTGTGGGAATGAATAGACTGTAGATGTTAGGGTGGGAGTAAGAGAGAGAAATTCACGTTTATAGTTTAGAAATTATGGTGGAGATTAGATTTTAGTAATAAGAGTTTAAAAATCCATATTTACAAATTTTAAAAACAAACTACTCTTAAAGTAAAACGACGTCATTTTACTTAATGGTTTTTTTATGTTTTCCTTTTAAGTAAAAGTACGTCGTTTTACAACAGAGTCAAACAAAAAAAGATAAAGACAATATGAGTAGTAGCTATGGTCGATCTTCAACGCTGGAAGGCTTTTACGTCTGTTGAGCACCACCGCGCAGTGTCGAAGCAGGGGCGGAAGTAACGGAGAGGAGTAATACTCCTCTCTCTTCCAAAAACAAGGTGGCTAGCACCCCCTGATTTCGCCACTGATCTTCTTACACTAGCAAAATTAAGTTTATTCAAAATATTTTTAAATGAATAAAGAGTTATATTTTGTACAATTTTTTTCTCATGAATGATGATCAATGGTAGGTTACCAGAAGAGAAAGAGAGGTTGGTGTTCACAATAAAGACTCGAAGAATTGGCCATGGACTAGCAAAAATGATGTGTTCATGAATGGTGCGTATTTTGTTCCTTCTGGCAAGAAAAATGGTCCACCAGCTTACTCACAGCCTCAAGCTTTCGTTGCAAGCCCCGGATCCCTTGTTCCTCAGCTCGTTCTGGATGCTGGTCCTTTGACTTGTGTGTGAATCAGCTTTGTTAAATTTAAATTAAATAAACAAGAAACAGTAATATAATATAATTATATGGAGCTTTTTATTTTTTTTATTCTCCTCCTTTTACTCTAACGAAAAGTGAGAGAGTTTATATTGTACTTTGTGATCATGACTTTTATCATACTATTTAATATTATGTGTGTATCTGTTTATGAATCAAGTTTGGTTGAATATTACATAAAATCACACCAGGTCATGAGATAAAGAACCAAGGTTGAGGATGCTTCAATCCACATATGGGCTTTCTTTTTTCTTTCTTTAAGACGTTGTTGTTGTTGTTGCTTTCTTTTTTTCTGCTTTAGTTTTGACGGTCCTACTGTATAGGATTTATGTATTCTAAAGATTTCTTTCTCTCAAAAACCCGAGTACCCATTGTGTTTCATCTCTCCGCTGGAATTGATTATCAAGAAATTGAGAAGTTCGGGCTTGGCTTGGAATTTGGTTAAATCCGAGTACCCACTGTGTTTGCTCCTCAAAATCCGGCACAAAAGTTAGCTCCTTTATCACTGTGATTTTGTTGTGTTTGTAACTTTCTCTTTGCTGTCTAATGATGTTATTGGTTTAAAACTTTAAATTGTTTAGGTTGATAATGCTCCTCATTTTCGACACTCCCGGCCGGCTAAGCTAACGAAGAAAGGTTAGATTTTTTTTTGATTAGCTTTGCAATCAGTTCCTGAGATATATATACATTATTAGTTGTTGATCACTAGCTAGGAGCTGCTTGGAGGATGGATGGTTTATATATCAAATACTCTCATTTGACTTGGAACTAAGCCTTTTAGCATCATCAACATACGGATACGGATGTAAATTAAAGGTTCTCATCTGGATTAACAATATGAAAAAGGTTTCTTTTTGTGGGTGTTTGGGTTTTTGATATTCATATATTCTACTTATTTTGTTTACAACTTTGATACTCTATAGATCATGGCTACTGGGCCAACGATCAAGATTCAAGAGGTAAAAGGTGAGGAATTTATATTCTTTTCTCAACTTTGTATTTTTCTTTTACTATTTAATTTCCGTTCAAGTGCATCACTTAGATTTGACATTAATTTGGTTTGATTTTTTTTTTTTTTTTTTTACTTAAGATTAAATTATGGCACTCAAAATGGATGATTCTTGATTTCAGAAACACATTTTTCCTTCCGATTTCTTTGTTTGTCTGTTCCTTTTTATATTGAAATCATGAAATCTTACTAGATTAATTATTTGTATGAAACATCCATTTGATTCCGCGCGCACACACATGCCTAAAAAATGTGCTGAAACACACATGCATCTAATTCTATATGGAGCCACATATTGCATATTGTATTTTTGTGAAAAAATTATTCTTTTTTGGTGTACTTGCAGTGAAAATGTTACTGGGACGTCAAAATCTTGGTATAATTAAGTGTGTATGCCTAATTTCTGCAATTGATCTTATGCAAACTTGCCTTTTGTTGCAATATTATTCATGCTTTTCAAATTTAGCGTTAATTAGGGTTCAAAATTGTCTGTGCATATTTTGGTTCTTTTCGATGCTGATGTTTTTCCACCTCTATGAACAAGTTGCAATCTGAAATGATGGCCAATTCATGTTAATTTTACTCTTTCAGTCATCTGTTTACCTAATCTTGCTCTCTTTATCTTCCATCTTTAATTTGCTGGATTAATCTTTTATATATTTATATATATATATATAATTATTATATTTATGTTTTTCGTGTATTGAAAATTTGAATTGTTCGTGTGTTGATTTTGAAAGCAATACATATATATATATATATATATATATATATATATAATGGAATAGATTTCTTTTAGTAAATTGATTTACAACTTTTTATTTAATGATGAAATCTGAAAGTTTTTTCGAAAGTGAAGCTAGCACTGCTTCTATATGCTAAATGACAATTAATTCTATGATAATAGTCGATAATTAACCTAACAGTACGTTTTAATTTTTCAATTAGATTATACAGGTTTATGCTAGCATATATAGTTGTATGTTGCACCATTAGCTTGCATCGTATTGTTGCTGGACCTTCTATTATATATGAACTTGTCAAAGATATTATTTTTGCTGTGTTAGTGATCATATAGCATATTAGGATTCAGAGCAAGCCTTGGACAAAATTTTCATTTCATTCCAGTTATTTTCGTTTGAATTTCATTGATAGTTTACTTCGATTCTTGTTCAAATTGCTAGAAACAAAACTGTTCTTATTGATGCTTTCAGGTTGGCAATAAAATTTTGGATGCAGGATCCAAGTAATGAACTCTATCACAAATCCTTAGGAGTTGCTGCTATTGTCACAATGTCACAAAAAGCCGCGCCTGTGCGTTTTTGGTGTTTTCTCAATTTTAAGGGACAGAAGAGTTTTATTTGCGGCAGAGAATTTGTTTTCGCTCAATTTGGAGAAGTGAAGAGACCTATAGAGAAGACTGAAGAGTTTTATTTGCTGGAGTAATAAAGATTATTAATTTGCAGCGAAAGCAGGAGTTATGTCTTTTATTTTGAAGATTTAAATATTGACATGCTGATTTTCAAATTTTTTCTTTCTCTGCCCAACTTAGTTATAGCTCGCAATTGCTGCGGTAACTTTGAAATGCCAGTTAACTTCATTGTATTCTTGAGTCTTTTCTAGAAATATGATCCTTTTTAAAAACTTTTCTAAGAATAGGATTGTTTTAAAACCCTATTCTAAAGATAGGAAATTCGCATTTGCTGAATGCGAAGTCACTGAAATCGCATTTAGCAAATGCTAATATATGGAAAAAAAAAATAAAACAAAACTAAAATAAAAAAATATTAAAATAATAAATTTAATATAATAAAATGAAATAATAACATATTAAAATGTAATTATATAATTAATTTATATATTTTTTAAAACTATCCGAACGTCCGGATGTAAGTCCGGATGCCAATTATTCTATCCGGACTTACATCCGGATGATAAGGCACTCATCCGGACGAATCATCCCGATGATAAAACAAAATTAGCATCCGGATGTCCATCCAGACGACCGGATGTAAGTCCGGATGAAGGAATTTTTTTTTTACAAAATCCTTGCAAGAAAAAAATGCGCCAAAAATTCGTTTTTCCAGAAAATTACGACGCGCCAGAGACAACTTCTCCTTCACGTCGTACATTCATCGGCGCTCCGGAGAACTTCCCCGGCTCGCCGTGGAGGAATGTTTTTTTAAAAAAAAACAGTTCATCTGGAAGTCCGGATGGAAGTCCGGATGCGAATTGTTCATCCAGACTTACACCGGACGTCCGGATGTAAGTCCGAATTTTATTAAAATTATTCTTACTTACGTCCCTACGTTTGTATCAAATTCATATTCATTTTATTAAAAAAAATTCATTGGAAAAAATTGTAATAACGCAGCTCATACTTTTAAAAAGTATTTAAATTAATTATATAATTACATATCAAATATTTTATCCAATAATTTTATGGATTTTATAAAAAAAATCAATAGAAAAAATTATAAAAAACGCACTTCATACTTGTAAAAAATATTTAAACTAATTATATAATTACATATAAAATAATTTAGAAAAAATTTGAAAATAATTCCGGACATAGTTGTCACTTTCGGATATCATGTCCGGATTCCCCCTGTTTTATCCGGACTTCCATCCGGAAGAGTGAATTATCATCCGGACGTTTTTTGAAATTGATATGGATTTTATAAAAAAAATGCATTAGAAAAAATTATAATAACGAATATTTAAAGTAATTATATAAGTACATATAAGAAAAAATTTGAACTTGAATGCGAAATATGTAAAATATATCTGATGTGAAGTCTGGATTCCAACTTTTTTATCCGGACGTAAGTGCCTTAGTATTCGAATGAGCCGTCTGACATTGTAAATTTTTCACATGGATTTTGTGCAAAAAAAAATTCCTTGCAAATAATTTTATAATTATTTAGAAAAAATTATTTGTTCATCCGGACTTACATCCGGATGTCCAGATGTAAGTCCGGATGCCAATTTTGTTTTATCATTCGGATAATAAGTCGGGATGAGTGCCTTATCATCCAGATGTAAGTCCGGATAAAATAATTGGCATCCGGACGTCCGGATAGTTGTAAAACATATATAAATTAATTATATAATTACATTTTATTATGTTATTATTTCATTTTATTATATTTAATTCATTATTTTAACAATTTTTTATTTTAGTTTTGTTTTATTTTTTTCCCATATATTCGCATTTGCTGAATGCGATTTTAGTGACTTCGCATTCAGCAAATGCGAATTTCCTATCTTTAGAATAGGGTTTAAAACAATCCTATTCTTAGAAAAGTTTTTAAAAAGAATCCTATTTATAGAAAAGACTCTTGTATTCTTCCATTAAACAACTTTGTCTAAACCAGCATATGCTGGCAAATTTTAACTTTTGAGCTTTTATTTTTGTTTCATGTTAATTTAAACTCTTTTGTAAAAAATCATTTACGATAAAAATATTAAGCCGTCATACGTTGCTCATATCATAAATTCTCATGTCCTATAAAATGACACGAATAAAAAATAAAAAATAAAAAAACATTGAATCACTAAACTATTAAAAAAAATGTTTAGTGACTCTCGATTTCATCAAAACTTAAAAAATAGAGAAATATATATATAAATATGCAAAAAAAGAATTTCGAAATGAATAAACAAAACTAAATATCAAAATTCTCTTCAAATACACTAATTTTTGTAACAATTTGTAAAGATACCAAACTAAAACGCACTTCGAACCAAAGTGTATTTGATATGAGAGACATTTTTGTCAATTTACGTATATTTTAGATGGTTGTTTACCACTTATCTAACATATTAACTAGTTGATAAGATAATAAAGTGTATATTTTCGAAGGAAAGGATAATGAAGTGTAACTACCCAAAAATCTAGAGGGCAAAGTGTAAATAACCATTTTAAAAAAGAGCGCAAATGTTGAATTTTTTTCAAATATCCCAATTAAATGTACTTATCAATCCTTTAAATTTTGAGTGAAATGGAAAGTTTCTGAAAGATCAAGGTTAGATGCGCGGTGTCCCAGTGGGTGAGAAACACTAGGTGTGGCACCGATAATAAAGTAATAATGGACAATATTAAAAATGCGAAAATTAAAAAGACAGGAGGTTGGTAACGCAGTTCGACAATTGCCTACGTCTGCGGGGCCACGCCCAGAAAGAACAATCCACTAAGTTCACAAGTTACAAGACATTCAGTATGACACAAGGTAAGACACCATCTTATCTTTGTTACTGCCTCTTCCTAACTTCTACAGTGAACGGATTGTGCGAGCTCCACTCGACTTGTTTTGATTCCTCCCGGAATCCGTGGTTACGCAAGATCCCCTTGCCCACGTTTGAACTCCTCCTGAGCTCTATGCTTGAATCAAGAATACAAGGATTGCATCTTCAATAATGTTGCTTTAAGATGCTTCAAGCCAACACACTTTTAACTAAATTCTCCAACAAAGAAGTGTGTATACAGTTTTGTAGAAGACCGAATGAATAAACAAAAACCCACACAGAAAACCGTGCGGCATCTTCAATAATATAGGCACTCCAAATCTTCCCATGTTTATCTCAAAATTATTTCCAAATAATTCAAATGGAAAGATCATAAAGACGCTCCAAGTCTTCCATGTTTATCCCAAGATAATTTCCAAATAATTCAAATGGAAAGATGGAAATACCATGTGCCTGTAATGCTTATCTTTTCCAAAGATAGCTCTTCCAAGAATACCAAGATAAGTTCCATAAATATCCATATGGCATTAATCTTAAAATCAATCTTCCTTGCATAGATTGATTTTATTTGATTTTGCCTTCAAGAAAAACTTTCCTTATCTTTTGCCAAAAAATCAATGCCAATTAAAATAAATGCCAATTAAAATAAATGCCAACTCACGTGTGCATTAACAATCTCCCCCTTTGGCATTTTTTGGCAAAATCCAATCTCCCCCTGTATGCTGAATCGGATGCGCTTGAAACAAACTCCCCCTGAATAATCACTTGGTAAAGAAACATCTGCACAAGACATTGTGTATGACACAGCAAGAGACACCAAGTTTCCCAGCATACAGGATTTTAGGAATTACAAACCAAATATCCAAAATCTAAAATTACTCCCCCTTTTTGCCATAAAAGGACAAAAGGGCCATAAAAGCAATAAAAAGCAGAATAAATTATCTTAGATCAATCACCATCAAAATAAATATTAAGGTAATTAAGCAGAATCCTTCACATCATCAGGCACAAGGCCAACTGAATCTGCAAGTAATTGAACACCAGCAGCTTCTTCTGGATTGCTTTCAACTGAACCAGCAACAGACCCACCAGATTGGGAGCTGGAAGGGACAGAACTGGCAGGGACACCGGTTGTGACATCAGGAGTAACACCAATAGAATCTTTTGGTATAGGAACCACTGGAGTATCCATCTCGAGCATTTCCTCATCAGGATCAGAATCAGAAGTTTTTTCAGCAATAGTTTCCATGTCTGATGCTGCAATCACAGGAGATAAAGTTTGAGATATACCTGCTGAAACATTTTGTAGGACATCAGGTGGATTGCTTGAAGATCCATCCTCATTCTCTACAGTAGTGTCTTTATTTGCAGAAACATTCTTATTTCTTTCAGCAGTTTTAGCTGCAACATCCTTGGCTTGCTTGACAGCTACCAGGTCATCAAGGACAGCAGAAATTTCCTTTCTTCTTTTTTCAATCTCAGCTTGCTGACCCATTAGCGCTTTCAGCTCATCTTCCAGCACCTTAATGGTGTGTGATAGCAGCACAGTGTTACCAAGCTCATCAGTGTCAGAGACATCCTGCGTGACATCCTCCATGTCATTGATATGATCACCCATTAACAGCTTGTAGCTAATCCTGATCTCCTCCTTATCAGTTTCTAGGATCTCCCTTGCTTTAATCATAGGATGTTGTGAAGACAGAATAGCATAAATCAGACATGGAAAAGGATATACAAGCCTTTCATTCTTGTAGTCAGCGTGCTTCACGATTTGCTCAAACAAAAACTGCGCAATATCAAACTCCACAAAATTTCCAATCTTAAACAGCAAAGTGGCCATAGCCTTATTGACTCCGGTCCCATGAGAAGTTGGTAGCCAGTTTCTCATTGCAATTTTGTGTAGGATAGCATATTTAACAGATAACTGGGAGGCAGGAAAGTCTTTTCCTCTTGGCCATACCCGTCTGACTCTACCAGTGACATAAGTGATTATCACATTATAATCAGGGGTAAAATCTCCAATATTTACCCAATGGCTTCCCAGGTATGTATTAATCACATCAGGAGAAAACTTAAACACACGACCCCTCACATAAACATGTCCTCCATCTGGATGGTCAAAGTCCTTTATTGTTGGGTCCAAGTTGCAGTAAAATTTTTGAACAACCTTCCGTACATACAGTTTTATCCCCTTAATTGTTCGTCCTAAACCTTGGCTAATCAATTGATCATCAAGTTTCTGACAGTTCTTGAAATCCCCTTCATGTATATTTCTTTCTCCATAGATATTTCTTTTGGAAACTCGACTCCACAACCCAGCATTATATTCAGACTTAAAATCATCAAGATTAACTGCAGAAACAGAAGACTTACTTGATGCTGCAGGAGACTTGCCCTTTGACATTGATTTGGACCGAGTCATTCTTTGTGATACAGGGGCTGAGGTTGCTCTCTGCCTCTTAGCCTTAAGCGACTTCATCGGTTCTGAGTCAGAGAGGTCATGAACTTCTGAGTTCTCAGAGGAATCATCACCACCAACCAGAGAGTCATCATCTTCAGAAGATCCATTTTTACCTTCATCAGAACCACCACCTCCAATATTGCCTTCTTCTCCCCAATCCTCATTCGAGGAATCCTCATCAACTAGTTGGAATCTTTTTCTCTTGGTTCAGTGGCAACCTTAGAGACATCTGGTGCTTTAGGAGGCACAGCACTTGTCCTGTTTGGACCTTTATTTGTTTGCCCAAACCGTGTCCTAACTCCTGAAGGATTAATGGACTGAATAGGAATGACAGTAATTGCCCTTGAGGCCAAATCAGCATCAGTATCCGGGAATTGCTCTTGCGGCTCAGCAGAACTACCTTCTCCTTTAGACAATTCTGGTGCAGAATGAGTAATGACAACATGAACTTCATCATCATCCATAGTTTCTACTCCCTTAGTATCATGAGATGAAGACTTGGGTTGAGACAACTTCAGTTTTTGGATCTCTTAACTCACTGGAGTTTTCAAAAGCTTCAATTATGTTCAAGATAGTGAAGACGGCTGTGATGAGTTCAATAAGCAAAGTAGAGGAAGTTTAGAAGTTCAGAAACCCTTGAAATTTCAAAATAGGGAATAGAGTCCGATATTATTGTCGTCAGAATTTGCGTAATCGAGGCCAACTCTTCAATTCCATATATTCAGCCGAGAAATCCCCGAAAATCCACGTGTCATACGGAGTGCTGAAGATCAGAATTTCATAAAAACATGTCCACAGCTACAATTTCGCCCAAAACCTGGAGGCGGGAAACCCGAAGAGACAAAAACACTAGCTATTCTACTATTTTTGCTTTTTCTGTCATTTTTGTATATATTTTATATATATTGCTGTACATAAAAATACAATACAAAAAAACTTACAATATTGAAGAACTTCATCACATAACACAAAGGCCCATAGCAGACCTCAGTTCTTCAAATCTTGCCCCATCCAAGGCTTTGGTGAAAATGTCAACAATTTGTTTTTCTGTCAGCATGTGTTCCAAAGCAATTATTTTATCTTCCACAAGAGATCTAATAAAATGATGTCGAATATCAATGTGCTTTGTACGAGAGTGCTGAACAGGATTCTTAGAAATATTGATAGCACTCATATTATCACAGTAGAGTGTCATGACATCCTGTGTGACACCATAATCTTTCAGTATCTACTTCATCCAGAGAAGCTGAGTACAGCAACTACCAGCTACAATATATTCTGCCTCGGCCGTAGACAAAGAAATAGAGTTCTGCTTCTTGCTGAACCATGACACCAAATTATTACCCAAATAGAAACATCCACCAGAAATGCTTTTCCGATCATCTGAACTTCCAGCCCAGTCTGCGTCACAATAACCAACTACGTTGGTGTTTGTATCAAAAGAATACCAGATCCCATAGTCAGTTGTTCCACTTATATATTTGAGAATTTTTTTCACTGACACCAGGTGTGACTCGCGAGGTTCTGCCTGAAATATGGCACATAAACCAACGCTATAGCAGATATCTGGACACGACTATCTGTTAAGTACAAAAGACTGCCAATCATACTTCTGTAACGGCTTGCATCAATAGGAGTTCCCTTCTCATCTTTGGAGATCTTTTCATGAGTTCCCATAGGTGTTCTCCTTGGACGAGCACTTTCCAATTCAAATTTCTTCAGCAAATTCTTTGCATACTTGCTTTGTGAAATGAAGATGCCATCATGTCGTTGCTGAATTTGAAGTCCAAGAAAGTAAGTAAGCTCACCAACCATGCTCATTTCAAATTCGCCAGTCATTTGAGCAACAAATTCGTCCACCATTGCCTGTGACACTGAGCCAAACACTATGTCATCAACATATATTTGAGCAAGCAAAAACTGACCTTTAAGTTGGCGAATGAAAAGGGTTTTATCTACTTCTCCTCGCTCATATCCCTGGGCCAATAGGTACTGAGTCAGCCTTTCATACCAAGCTCGAGGAGCCTGTTTGAGCCCATATAAAGCCTTCTTCAATTTGTAGACAAACTCGGGATGATGAGGGTCTCCAAAACCCTTTGGTTGAGCAACATACACCTCCTCATTAAGAAGACCATTTAGGAAAGCACTCTTCACATCCATTTGATACAATTTGAATCGCAACACACATGCAATGGCTAGCAAGAACCGGATAGACTCAAGGCGATCAACTGGAGCAAATGTCTCATCAAAATCAACTCCTTCAATTTGCGTATACCCTTGTGCAACCAATCGAGCCTTTTTGCGAGTGATATTTCCATGCTCATCACTTTTGTTCTTGTATATCCACTTCGTGCCAATGATATTCACATTAGGAGGGCATGGAACTAGATCCCAAACTTGATTACGAGTGAATTGATCAAGTTCTTCTTACATGGCACCAATCCAATATTCATCTAATAAAGCTTCTGTCACATTTTTTGGCTCAATGGAGGAAGTGTAGCAAGCCATTTGAATCATATCTCTATAATTTACTCTCGGCTTTTCTCTTGTACGAACACCATCAGTCAAACTTCCAATAACTTCAGCAGTTGGATGATTCTTCTGAACACGAGTAGAGGGCTGTCTGTGAGGTAAAATGACATCGTTCACATTATCATCCTCTGCATTCTGATCCGTGACACCACTTGTGACACTGGGTGAACCACTGTTTGGAACACTGGAACTTACTTCAGGTAGAGAAACTGTAATATCTTCATTAGGAACAGCAGTTACTTCCAGAGAGTCATCTATTTGAACATTCGCATATTCCATTACAGTTCGAGTGCTTTTGTTGTAAACTCGATAAGCTCGACTATTAATAGCATAGCCAAGAAAAATAGCTTCATCACTCTTGCGATCGAGCTTCCCTTTATATTCCCTGTCATTCAACACATAACAAGTACTTCCAAAGGGATGAAAATAGTTAACAGTTGGAGTTCTACCTTTCCATATTTCATAGAGTGTCCTCTCAATTCCTCCACGAAGATATTCACGATTTATAGTGTAGCATGCTGTGTTCATTGCTTCAGCCCAAAATTTTTGTGGAATATTTTTTTCATGTAACATGACGCGTGACATCTCTGCTATAGTCCGATTTTTCCGTTCCATGACCCCGTTTTGCTGAGGAGTTTTAGGTGCAGAGAACTCATGACCTATTCCATGCTGATTACAGAAGTCTGAGAAATCTGAGTTTTCAAACTCTCTTCCATGATCACTACGAATCCGTACAATCTTCAAAATAGCACATCCCTTCTCACGCTGAAGGCGTAGACACAGTGCTTTAAAGGCATTAAATGTGTCAGACTTTTCTCGAATAAATTCAATCCATGTATAACGAGAAAAGTCATCAACAGTCACATATGCATATCGTTTTCCTCCAATACTTTCTACTGACATAAGACCCATCAAATCCATATGAAGCAGTTCTAGCACACGAGTTGTTCCTGGTGTCTGTGACTTGGGATGTGACACCTTTGTTTGTTTTACAATCTGACATGGTCCACATATTCTGCTTTCATCAAACTTCAGTTGGGGCATCCCACGGACAGCTCCTTTAGCAACTATGTTCTGCAGCATCCGTATATTCATATGACCCAATTTTCGATGCCATAGCATTGAATCTTCCATACTTGTTTGAAGACATGTTGATGAGGCAGAGATGAGATAGCAATTATCCCTCGATCTTACTCCTTCCATGATACACATGTTGTTTTGATCAATCACCTTGCAATTTTTCTTAGTGAAATTTACACCCAAATCTTGGTCGCACAAGTGACTAATGCTGAGCAAATTTGCCTTGAGGTCATCTACCAGCAGTACATTATCCAACTTTGGTAACCAAGGCACATCTAGAGTACCTTTTCTAATGACACGAGCTGTGACACTATTGCCGAAAGTTACTTTTCCCATACTTCCAGACACAACAACCTTTAAAAAATTGTTGTCACCAGTCATATGCCTGGAGCATCCACTGTCAAAATACCACTCATCAGTTGTGGCAGCCTTTAGTGAAGTGTATGTGAAATTGCACTGGTAATTAGGCTTCATCACCCAGCTCTGTTGTGTATTTCTGCGAGAAGTAAAGTTTCTAGCAGTACCTTGTCTTAATTCAGCAAGATAGATAAAACACCTAGGATGAATATGACCACGACAATTGCAGTAATGACAAACAGGTATAAATCTGTTACCTCTTTCGTTAGGACCATGATAGGAATAATAAGAATTTGACCTATTCACAGCAACCTGCTTCCCTTTGGATTTATCCACTGATAGTGACATGGTTTGTGACACGGGCTGTAACACTGAGCTTTCTCCTTTGTACCCCAGTCCTGTGTAGTCACCACTTGATTGACCAACCTTAAGAATTTCATCCAGCTTGGAAGTACCTGAATTTAGCATCTTAACTCCTTTCTTTATGTGATTTAACTCGTTGGTCAATGTCTTCACTTCCTCTTGGCTTACTCTCAGTTTGATAACCAGATCAGTGTTAGATTATTGAAGATTGTCCCTTTCATTTTGCAGATCTCCAACCTGTGTATGAAGTTGATGATTCACTCTAGAAAGTTCAGTCCACTTGTCATGAAGATTCTTGAATTCCACCAGAATATCTTCTTCTGTAACATAATCTTCATCTTCATCTAGATAGGTTGACCTATTACCAGTGACACTCTTTGTAACATCCATTTTCTTGTCATGATCAGATTGTTCCGTCTTAATGGTAAGAGCCACATGGTTGTTCTGAAAATCATCTTCTTTGTCTGAATCATCTTCACTCCAAGTTGTGTTGAGTGAGTTCCTCTTTCTTCTCAAAGTATTAGCACAATCTGCCTGAACATGCCCATAACCGTCACATTCTCTGCACTTAATTCCTTTATGTTTGAATGATTGATTAGACATATGATTTTCTTCCCTGTACTTTTTAGCAATAACACATGTGTAAATAATCCTGAACTGTGCTGGATCTACTCCGTTAAATATGGCATTAAGTGCCTTTGAGTTACTGTTTGCTAAGCATCTTCAGTAGCCGACCAGCTTTCTTCGGGCTTGAGAGATTTGACACCATCAGCATCAGTAGTCGTTGGAGGATCCCATCCAACCAGAATTGATTTCCAAGCCTTCTCGTCAATGGCTTTGATAAAGGCTCTCACGTTCAGGGTATAATTGATTCACGTTCAGATTCTATGATATTCTAGAAGATGAATTCAAGACAAGAAAAACACAACTTGAATCAATGAATTCGGATAAGTATTGAAGAAGTTATGGCACTTTGAATATTTGATGGTTTTAAACACAACTTCAAGAACACTTAGTTCTTTTAATGTAAAAATTAAATAACAGAATTTAAATAACTGAAAAATAAAAGTCCGACTTTTCTCCTTTTTTTTTTTTTTTTTTTAATTGGACCGTATCTTTTTTTTTTTTTTTAAACAGTCTTTTTTTTTTTTTTTTTATAATTCGGACAATATCAAGACAAAAATTTAAGGTTTTTATTACAACCTTGTACAAATGCAAACCTTAAGTTTTTTTTTTTTTTTTTTTTTTTTTAACCACCAAGAATATGAAATAATTCTTCAAGAACAAGGAATTTTTGTATACTTCTTTGAGCAAGAATTCAAGATTTGAAATAATGAACAAATTCTTACTTCAAGAAAAATTTCAAAAAAACTTCAAGAAAATCAAGAAGATAATCAAGAATGGTTCCTTTTACCAAGATGATGATCACGGATTATTGTGAACAAAAATAAGACTCAAGGAACAAGAAAGACAACAAGAATGAGCAAGAAAGAATTTCAAGAATTGAAACTCTAGATGCAATCCTAATTTTGGACGTGAAGGACACAACGAAAAAAAACAATTAAGATTTCAGCAATATGATGTAAACAAAACAAAGCTGAAAGAAGACACAAAACTTCAAGTCGCAAGAACAAAAATTGACGCAATTCGGCAGAATTTCAGATTCAGATTTTCATGCAATTTTAGCCACAATTTCTACTGAATTTAGAGCAGAATTTAATCACTAAAATCAGCAGCACGATGATCAAGAACTGCAGTATCAAATCGCAACTACAGCAGCAAAGAGATGACACAAACGATGCAATTCGCGAATCAAGAAGTTAAACAATCCGGCAGAATTTCAGCGCTAAATCATCATGCAAATTTGATGAATTTCATGGACTGTACTATCACGAATTTAAAGAACAATAAAGACTCAAGAATCAGACAAGAAGGACGCAAGAAAAGAAGAGCAGAATTGACGCATAAAACTGCAGCAAGAACGCAAAATTCGCAAATCAGAAATTATGAACTTTCGGACAGAATTTGAGTACCAAATTGATATGCGATTTTCACGAATTTTCAAGGCTAGATTAAGACGATTTTAATCAGCAAGAAAAACACAAGATTAGCACAAGAAAGATGCACGAAATCAGCAGCAGAATTAACGTAAAACTGCAGCAATTAAATCGCACAAAATCAGAAAAGATGCGGACAAGAAAATTAACGATGAAACCTGAATTTGAGACAACAAATTGTGCTCTGATACCAATTGATATGATCTTGGGCGAGGCTCGAACACCTGGACCAAAAGCATATGCCGAAACGTGGGGATCTTGTTGATGATTCAATTTCAAGATTCAAAACACAAACACAAAAACGAAACAATAAAGCGGAATAGATGTCAAGGGGAACGTGTAGCTGATTTCAAACATGAACCAACCCTAACGTTAATACAAATAGATTGATTAAACCCGTGATAAATTCACGTGTTCAACTAACCAATTTAGCGCGTTCTTTAAATAAAGAACAGGTTCGAAATTCACCTATAGGTCACGCTATGGCTAATTTCGTACAATTAAGAAGTAAATCTTCTTAAAGGTTTTTGTCAACTCAGAGAGCATAGACAATACTTTAGCAAAGCTAAAACTTTTCATTCATCAATTCTGTTTAAAAACGTTACAAGGCCTTTCCTTTATATAGGAAATACTTTGGCCAAAAACCTAGATCAATTCCAATGTGGGATTGATTGCTAACTTAACTAACAAACTAACCAGTACTATTCACGTGAATAGTGACGTGAATAGTAACCTATAATTTAGGGAACTACTTTCCTAAACGAATAACAATAACTACTTAACTTAAAAAGTAAATAAGCCCATTAATTAACATTCAATGGACTTAATTTATTTAAAGCAAAATAAATCCTAAATAACTTAAAAGTGGCGTGATCCAATTAATGAAGCCCAATACGCCATTACTTGGTCTTCAATATAGTCCATGGATTCGAGATGGAAATCTGCCAAAAAATCCCGTCAAAATCCCGTCTCCAACTTTGGGAGGCATTTTCGACGATGCTAACGTTCGAATCTCGTAAAACTTAAAACATGAAAGTTGTAGCCCTATCTCTTATCGTTACAGAGCTTCTTGAATCACGTAATTCGGAGTTATACCGAAGGAGATATGTCCAGAATACCAAACTGTGGCAGAATCTCTCAGCTTGCATATTTGACTTTGACACCGTAGACATGGACTCGGGCGGATTCTTATCAATTAATTTTCTAGTTAGACTAGGATTTGACTATTAATTGGTTTCCTGTTTAATTATTTAATTAATTAATGAAGTATATCAGAATACTATTGAGAATATGATTATGTTTTGGTTAAGGTTTTATGAAACTCTAAGCCTATAAATATCAACTTAACGATATGCCTCCCAAGAGAGGAAGAAATATATGTCTGTGAGACAGGTTATTTTAGACAATCAAAACCCTACTATATTGCTCAAAGATTAATTCAAATGTTGAATTAATCAACTAATTAACAAGAATAAAGGGCTAGCACCCAAGTTCTTGTGAGTTCTATCCAGGTTCGTGAGACGAGTTCGGAGATTACGCTGTTCGTGTGGATACCGTAGAGACACGATCTAATTGTTCGTGTTCTGTTGGTGCTTCTACAGTACGAAAGATGCACCAAAACGGTATGTTCTAAACATATAATAGATTGTTGTTTTAAACTGATCTTGGCTTAGGGAATTAAAATTTTAAATTTCCGCTGCTTATGCCTGTTTAATTCCCAATAGTGGTATCAGAGCCAAGTTTTTTAAAACACTGTCTATTATGATTGAAAGTATGTAAATAAATTATTTATATATAAGATATAACTATTTATTATTTGATAAGATCAAATTTACATGCTTCCTGAATACACGATTAAATAATTTTATAATTTTATGTGATTTGCGCAATGTTAATTCATGAGAATGCATAAAATTATAAACAATGTGTTGTTTTGGTTTTGTTGGTCAACGTATTGAAGTTTGCAGAAAATTCCGAAATTCTGGATTCTTAATCCTTTTTCCAAGTTGGTATTCTGATTGCTTACTTTAGAAAAGTGAGTAATATTTCATTAAATATTTATTAATACAATCTTATCCCTTATGATACAATCCACATGAATAAATAATTCAACCTTATTAAATTTTAATTAAATAACATAATAATTTTTATTATAAACTTAGTTCTTGCTAATTATAATTTTACATATTTGTTCCTCAAAGTTTCATTGTAAAACTAACACACTCTTAAAATATAAAAAATTTAAATAAACAAACAACATTAATTTTTAAAAAATTATTATGGAAATAAATCACTTTTAAGAAATAAAAAATAGACAACATTAATTTTAAAAAAATTATAAAATTATATGTGATTTATGTAATAATGACAATATAGCGTTAAATATGTAGTTTACATTTGTTAGCATTTTGAATTATTTTTATTTATTTGTTTGTTATAACACATAAATTATATAATAATACTTATTTTCGACATTATAATTTTACAAGCATTTTATATTTTGCTGGATAATAATTATTTATTACACATAAATGAAAATTTTTTAAGAATAATTAGAATATAATTTTGTTATATAACCCTGTATATATCACAAATATATACTTTTTTATAATTGAACCAAAAATGCATTGCATTTTTTGGTTGATTAATTTAAATGAAGTACTAAAACATGAATTTTAATTAATTTTTCTCTTAACATTCCGTGATCTATCCAAACGTAGGAAAGAGAAGTTGCTGATTCATTTTTCTCAAAATCAAAATCCAAGAAATCATATTCCCAAAACACTTTACTTTCCCGCCAACCAAACGAGCCCTTAGGGTTCACTTATCCTTTTGTTAGGGTATTAGTTTAATTTAAAAAAATAAGACAACTAACTAAAAAGACACGTATCAATTTTTTATAAAGTGATACATAAAAGTGGTACAACTGACCCAATTTTATCTTTTTATATTAGCCACACCATGCGTTATGACATTTCACTATCTCTATCATTACTCTTTTTCCAAATGTTTTTTTTTTATTGACGCACTCTTCCACACCCATTTTTCTTAATAATATAACTTTTATCATCCATTGTGTTGCACTCTTATCATTCAATTTGTTAAGTGGAATTATTGTGGTTGCCATCTGATAAAAGGAAAAAATGTTGATTATTAATATAAAAAAATAAAGTTAAAAAAAATTAACATATTTAGCGTTTCATGCATGGTAATCAACCAAAAATCAAATAATTAGTTATCCTAAAAATTAATACAGAAAGTACATAAGTAAAACGATGCTTTTTTTGAATTAATTTAGATGGAAGTTATTGCACTGTAGAAAACTTTCATTTAACTAAAAAATTAATTCATATTGAAATTATACTATTGAATAATAGTGAACTTTATAATTAAAAAATATCAAAACAATCTAAATATCATAAAAAAAAGTACTTAACCCCCTCTAATTCATACATTAGTTGCACTATACCCCATCAATGAAATAAATAAGCACTTTACACCTTCTAACAAATTCTATTAATGGTTTTAACAATTAACTACATATTTAAAGATATTTCGACAAGAATGCCCCTACATTAATTTCCCTATAATCCTGTCTAATTTGTTTTTATAATATTTATTTTATTTTTTATTTATAAACAAGTGCTATAATTTATTCTCATATTTTTTTTGAATATTTTGGTATTATGGTTATGAAATTTATATTTAAAGTTTTTTAATAATTAATCATGAAATATTATTTTTATATATAATTTCTTCTTACAATTTCTTTTAACTCATCAATCATTTGGCAAAAAGATAAACTTCTTATTTTTTTATTTGATAATTGATAAATTTGACATTAAATTAAGGGTTAAACACTTCTCATTTTTATATTTACTATAATGACATTAAATATTATATTGTTATTAATATTAAATAAAATAGAAAAGCAATAACAATGTACTTCATTAAGAAAGGGTTTGAATATTATTATTATAAAAAAAAGAGAAACACAAGATAACTAGTATATGCCAAAGAGAGAAACACAAATTTATCAATTATCAATTATCAAATATAAAAACAAGAAGTTTATCTTTTTGCCAAATGATTGATGAGTGAAAATAAGTTGTAAGAAGAAATTATATATAAAACCAACATTTTAGATGACTAATTATTATAAATTTTATAAATAAAAATTCAATAACCATAATACAAAAATATTCAAAAAAAACATGAGAAGAAATTATAGCACTTTTTTTATAAATAATAAAATAAAATAAAATATTATCAAAGAAATTAAAGAGGATTATAGAGAAATTAATGTATGGGCATTCTTGTCCAAATACCTTTAAATATGTAATTAATTGTTAAAGCTGTTAACATAATTTGTTATAAGGGGGAAACTATGCCTATTGATTTCATTGAGGGGGTATAATGCAACTAATGTATGAGTTAGAGGGGGTTAAATGCTTTTAACTCTAAAAAAAATATTAAGAGATAAGAAAAAATTATGACTTCTCCTGCAACATTCACTCACTCCAAGTTATCTAGTGGAGAATTAAAAAAAAGAAAAAGTATCAATTACCAAAAAAAGAAAATCTAAGATGAATTACATTTTTGATAACATAAATTACATATTGACATGAAGAAAGCAAATTCTATAAATTGTTTTGTGTAAAAAATTTCAATTAATTATTTTTAGGTTTCTTGTATGGAACCTTAGCCTTATGAATTGCATTAATAGGTTATTGATATAGAATCTTATTCAGAAAATAATTTGGTTAGTAAATTTATAGATATAGATAATTTATAGATGGAGCAAATTTCATTATAGATATAGATAACGGAATTTGCATTAAAGGATTAAGAAATAGAAATCATAAACTTATCATCTCTCAAAAATCAAGATGTAAAAAAGATAGCAAATAATTAAATCTAGAACTATTGTCAAATCATTGAGAATTTGTCGACTTTCATTGAGAAGTTTAATTAGTTTATAAAGTTTTAATAAAAGTTTTCTCAAAATAATTCAAGTGTTACACGAAATTTTCAAAGAATCATCAAAGATTGAAATAATTTCAATAAAAAATAGTAATTATTATGGAAAATAAAGGCATGTAAAAGGAAAATAAAAGCATATAAAAGGAAAATAAAAAATATCTAAAAGATAATCATATAAGGAATTCTGACAGATAATAATTCCCTTTGTAATTCTTTTAGGGATTAAAGATGAAAATTTTCATAAAACAAATGGATTACAATAACTTTCCATTATGCACATATAATTAAGTATCCTTCTTAATGTGACTATATTAACATTTTCAAATGAAGAATAACCCTTAAGTCATAGAAAATCGTGCATACAATCGTCACAAAAGCTAGAATGCGATGAAGAATAACCCTTACGTCATAGATAAAAGCGTTTAAGATTATTTGGACATGCGCATAAAAGAACTCTAGATGCACCAGTGCGATGTGTAGAAAATATAGAAAAATTAACTCAAATTACAAAGGGCAAGATGAGGTTTAAAAATAATTGGAAAGAAATGATAAAAAAAGATTTGATATATTTAAACATAAATAAAAACGTGTGTAATGAGAGAATGCGATGCCGAAATATGATCCATGTAGCTGACCTCACGTAATGTTATAAATGCTTTGTTGTCGTTGTTGTTTTAAGACCAATATTCACATATTATAATTTTTTTAACCAACAAATAAAAAATTTAAACAAATATTATAAAAGTAAATAATTAATATTAACTCAATCAAACACGCGTGCACAACAGGTGCTTGATTTCTAGTTTATGTCAATTCATGTATATTTTGGATAACAGTTTACTATCTAACATGTTAACTAGTTGATAAAATAATAAAGTGTATATTTTTAAAACAAAGAATAGTGAATTGTAACTACCTACAAATCTTAGAGTACAAAGTGTAATCAAACCATTAAAAAAGAGCAAAAATGTTAAATTTTTTCAAAACCCCAATTAAATTTTCTTATAAAATCCTTTAAATTTTGAGTGAAAGGAAAAGTTTCCATTATGGCAAAAAATTCCTGATTATGTTTGCATATGCACACTTAAAAAACACATTAAAAATGTATAGCAATGGGTTTATGATTAGCACTGTGTCCATGAATATAGTTGCAATAGCTAAGTAGCTAAAATAGTATTTACTAAAACTAGTTGATGACTAAATTAATCCATGGTACCATCTCCTTGAATTTCGTTTATTTTGTCCAGTTCAAAAACTTTGGAAATCATAACATCTTCCAATGTTAAAGGTGAAACGTATATTTCGAGTAATATCGCGCGCATCTTCCACTAGTGAATTCCAAAATCAGTTAGATTACTCTCTATAAATAGATTCTTTATGGAATGGCTCAATCTTAAACATATTATCAGCATTTTCCTACAAAATTGTGTCATTTTAAGTTTAAGAGCAGTTTATTCTACAAAGCAAATCAACGCAAACAAATGGAAAGATTTGCAATTTTCATGCTAGTTCTCCTCCTTGTAGCATCCTATGCCTCAGCCACAACTTTTGAGGAATTGTGCAAGGATACCTATAATCAAAGTTTGTGTGTAAAAATGCTCAAACCAATAGTTACACCATCTACGGATTTCAAATCAACAACGTGGCGCAAATTATTTCTGGACAGGGTCTTGACGAGAGCCATGTTTGCTCGAAATTTCATAACTGACCCCAATAGTTCCCATCTCTCTCAATCAGACGTGTCTATCTGGAAAAAATGCAATGATCAACTTGACAAAAGCATAAAAGAAATTAAACAAGGCAATACAGATCAGGCCGGGGATCTTCAGGGAGCTTGTTATGACTTATTTGAGGATGGTAGCAATGGAATCATGATGGATCTGAGGAACCATGTCAATGAGGCTTATATGGCCAGCAGGATTGCTACTGATATCCTTGACAGGGTTTCAAAAGTATAAGTATAACCGAATTGAAAAGAATATTATACACTTGCGGCCCGACACCAAGAGAGCCGTAGAAGTAGCATTCTTTGAATTTTATTTAATCTTAATACATTTAGGCTATTTAGTAATGGCCTAATTTTGATAATTGGATTTCAATCTACGATTTTCAACTTGATGATCAGTTCTTTACGTAGACTAAATAAAGAGATACTTTTGTGTCCAAACTCTTGAACTTGACGAAAATAATAAGTTAATAAATTGTGACTGCCGATTCTAATTGCAATTTGTTAAAATTGGATTCTTTTTGTTCTGTATGCTATTAAGACGATAAATTCAGTGTTGACTGATTGCAGTCGAGTTGTTTTTAATTAGAGTAATAATTAATTTAAACTGATTCTTCTTAATTAATAATTGAGTCAATGATAGATGAATAATATGTTAGTACGGATTTATTTATTTTTTGGACTTTAAATTCTTGTAATTTTTATTATGATCATTCTAGTTAACTTGTTTTATTTATTGTTTCGGGTTAATCATTAAAATTTATTCGTTACATTGTGTTGAATCAACTGAAATAGATTTCACTCCGTTCTCCGTAAGATTTGACCCTACTTCCCTGTTACTAATAATTATTCTTTGGAGTAGGAATTTAATTTGGTGAAAAACAACAAGCCAGAATTGGTTGTATTAAGTTCAATTTTTGCATAAAATAAATGATTTTAATATTTCAATAATAAGGTAACAAGAAATGAAAAGTACGTTCGCTATACTATGTGATAGTAAAATATTGCTAAAATTGAATGAAAAAATTTATTGGACGGCTATAAGACCAACGATGCTTTATAATTTGAATGTTGGACGACTAAGTATGATCATTGACAAAAAAAAAGTAGAAAAAATGAGAATGGTATGATGATTATATGGACATACTAGATCGAATAGAATAAGTAATTAATGGATTAGAAAGAACTTGGAGTAGTTCCAATAGTTGAGAAAATAAGATAAAAGCGTTTAAGATTATTTAGACATGCACATAAGAGATCTCTAGATGCGCTAGTGAGATGTGTAGAAAATAAAGAAAAATTAACTCAAATTAAAAAGGGAAAGGGGAGGTTAAAAAGAATTGGAAAGAAATGATAAAAAAGATATGATATATTTAAATATAAATAAAAATGTATCTAATGATAGAATACGATGGCGAAATATGATCCATGTAGCTGACCTCACATAATGGTATAAATGCTTTTTTGTCGTCGTTGTTTTAAGACCAATATTCACATATTACAATTTTTTTAACAAACACATAAAAATTTTTAAAAAATATTATAAAATTAAATAATAAATATTAACTCAATCAAACACGCATGCACAACAGGTACTTGATTTCTAGTTTATGTCAATTCATGTATATTTTGGATAACAATTTACTATCTAACATGTTAACTAGTTGATAGAATAATAAAGTGTATATTTTTAAAACAAAGAATAGTGACTTGTAACTACCTACAAATCTTAGAGTATAAAGTGTAATCAAACCATTAAAAAAGAGCAAAAATGTTAAATTTTTTTCAAAACCGCAATTAAATTTTCTTATCAATCCTTTAAATTTTGAGTGAAAGGAAAAGTTTCCATTATGGCAAAAAATTCCTGATTATGTTTGCATATGCACACTTAAAAAACACATTGAAAATGTATAGCAATGGGTTTATGATTAGCACTTTGTGCTTGAATATAGTTGCAATAGCTAAGTAGCTAAAATAGTATTTACTAAAACTAGTTGATGACTAAATTAATCCATGGTACCATCTCCTTGAATTTCGTTTATTATGTCCAGTTCAAAAACATTGGAAATCATAACATCTTCCAATGTTGAAGGTGAAACGTATATTTCGAGTAATATCGCGCATCTTCCACTAGTGAATTCCAAAATCAGTTAGAATACTCTCTATAAATAGATTCTTTATGGAATGGCTCAATCTTAAACATATTATCAGCATTTTCCTACAAAATTGTGTCATTTTAAGTTTAAGAGCAGTTTATTCTACAAAGCAAACGAACGCAAACAAATGGAAAGATTTGCAATTTTCGTGCTAGTTATCCTCCTTGTGGCATCCTACGCCTCAGCCACAACTTTTGAGGAATTGTGCAAGGATACCTATAATCAAAGTTTGTGTGTAAAAATGCTCAAACCAATAGTTACACCATCTACGGATTTCAAATCAACAACGTGGCGCAAATTATTTCTGGACAGGGTCTTGACGAGAGCCATGTTTGCTCGAAATTTCATAACTGACCCCAATAGTTCCCATCTCTCTCAATCAGACGTGTCTATCTGGAAAAACTGCAATGATCAACTTGACAAAAGCATAAAAGAAATTAAAAAAGGCAATACAGATCAGGCCGGGGATCTTCAGGGAGCTTGCTATGACTTATTTGAGGATAGTAGCAATGGAATCATGATGGATCTGAGGAACCATGTCAATGAGGCTTATATGGCCAGTAGGATTGCTACTGATATCCTTGACAGGGTTTCAAAAGTATAACCGAATTGAAAAGAATATTATACACTTGCGGCCCGACACCAAGAGAGCCGTAGAAGTAGCATTCTTTGAATTTTGTTTAATCTTAATACATTTAGGCTATTTAGTAATGGCCTAATTTTGATAATTGGATTTCAATCTACGATTTTCAACTTGATGATCAGTTCTTTACGTAGACTAAATAAAGAGATACTTTTGTGTCCTAACTCTTGAACTTGACGAAAATAATAGGTTAATAAATTGTGACTGCCGATTCTAATTGCAATTTGTTAAAATTGGCTTCTTTTTGTTCTTTATGCTATTAAGACGATAAATTCAGTGTTGACTGATTGCAGTCGAGTTGTTTTTAATTAGAGTAATAATTAATTTAAACTGATTCTTCTTAATTAATAGTTGAGTCAATGATAGATGAATAATTTGTTAGTACGGATTTATTTATTTTTTGGACTTTAAATTCTTGTAATTTTTATTGTGATCATTCTAGTTAACTTGTTTTATTTATTGTTTCGGGTTAATCATTAAAATTTATTTGTTACATTGTGTTGAATCAACTGAAATAGATTTCACTCCGTTCTCCGTAAGATTTGACTCTACTTCCTTGTTACTAATAATTATTCTTTGGAGTAGGAATTTAATTCAGTGAAAAACAACAAGCCAGAATTGGTTTATTAAGTTCAATTTTTGCATAAAATAAATGATTTTAATAGTCCAATAATAAGGCAACAAGAAATGAAAAGTACGTTCGCTATACTATGTGATAGTAAAATATTGCTAAAATTGAATGAAAAAATTTATTGGACGGCTATAAGACTAACGATGCTTTATAATTTGAATGTTGGACGACTAAGTATGATCATTGACAAAAAATTAAAGTAGCAAAAATGAGAATGGTATGATGATTATATGGACATACTAGATCGAATAGAATAAGTAATTAATGGATTAGAAAGAACTTGGAGTAGTTCCAATAGTTGAGAAAATAAGATAAAAACGTTTAAGATTATTTAGACATGCACATAAGAGATCTCTAGATGCGCCAGTGCGATGTGTAGAAAATAGAGAAAAATTGACTCAAATTAAAAAGGGAAAGGGGATGTTTAAAAAGAATTGGAAAGAAATGATGAAAAAAGATATGATATATTTAAATATAAATAAAAACGTATATAATGATAGAATACGATGGCGAAATATAATTTATGTAGCTGACCCCACATAATGGGATAAATGCTTTGTTGTCGTCGTTGTTTTAAGACCAATATTCACATATTACAATTTTTTTAACCAACACATAAAAAATTTTAAAAACAATTGTAAAATTAAACAATAAGTATTAACTCAATCAAACACGCATGCACAACAGGTACTTGATTTCTAGTTTATGTCAATTCATGTATATTTTGGATGAAAGTTTACTATCTAACATGTTAACTAGTTGATAGAATACTAAAGTGTATATTTTTAAAACAAAGAATAGTGAATTGTAACTACCTACAAATCTTAGAGTATACACTGTAATCAAACCATTAAAAAAGAGCAAAAATGTTAAATTTTTTCAAAACCGCAATTAAATTTTTTTATCAATCCTTTAAATTTTGAGTGAAAGGAAAAGTTTCCATTATGGCAAAAAATTCCTGATTATGTTTGCATATGCACACTTAAAAAACACATTGAAAATGTATAGCAATGGGTTTATGATTAGCACTTTGTCCATGAATATAGTTGCAATAGCTAAGTAGCTAAACTAGTATTTACTAAAACTAGTTGATGACTAAATTAATCCATGGTACCATCTCCTTGAATTTCGTTTATTTTGTCCAGTTCAAAAACTTTGGAAATCATTACATCTTCCAATGTTGAAGGTGAAACGTATATTTCGAGTAATATCGCGCATCTTCCACTAGTGAATTCCAAAATCAGTTGGATTACTCTCTTTAAATAGATGCTTTATGGAATGACTCAATCTTAAACATATTATCAGCATTTTCCTACAAAATTGTGTCATTTTAAGTTTAAGAGCAGTTTATTCTACAAAGCAAATCAACGCAAATAAATGGAAAGATTTGCAATTTTTGTGCTAGTTCTCCTCCTTGTGGCATCCTACGCCTCAGCTACAACTTTTGAGGAATTGTGCAAAGATACCTATAATCAAAGTTTGTGTGTAAAAATGCTCAAACCAATAGTTACACCATCTACGGATTTCAAATCAACAACGTGGCGCAAATTATTTCTGGACAGGGTCTTGACGAGAGCCATGTTTGCTCGAAATTTCATAACTGACCCCAAAAGTTCCCATCTCTCTCAATCAGACGTGTCTATCTGGAAAAACTGCAATGATCAACTTGACAAAAGCATAAAAGAAATTAAACAAGGCAATACAAATCAGGCCGTGGATATTCAGGGAGCTTGCTATGACTTATTTGAGGATGGTAGCAATGGAATCATGATGGATTTGAGGAACCATGTCAATGAGGCTTATATGGCCAGCAGGATTGCTACTGATATCCTTGACAGGGTTTCAAAAGTATAACCGAATTGAAAAGAATATTATACACTTGCGGCCCGACACCAAGAGAGCCGTAGAAGTATCATTCTTTGAATTTTATTTAATCTTAATACATTTAGGATATTTTGTAATGGCCTAATTTTGATAGTTTGATTTCATTCTATGATTTTCAAGTTGATGATCAGTTCTTTACGTAGACTGAATAACGAGATACTTTTGTGTCCAAACTCTTGAACTTGATGAAAATAATAGGTTAACAAATTGTGACTGCCAATTCTAATTGCAATTTGTTAAAATTGGGTTCTTTTTGTTCTTAATGCTATTAAGACGATAAATTCAATGTTGACTGATTGTAGCCGAGTTGTGTTTTAATTAAAGTAATAATTAATTTAAAATGATTCTTCTTAATTAATAATTGAGTCAATGATAGATGAATAATTAGTTAGTACGGATTTACTTGTTTTTTGAACTTTAAATTCTTGTAATTTTTATTGTGAACTTGTTTTATTTATTGTTTCGGGTTAATCATTAAAATTTATTTGTTACATTGTCTTGAATCAACTGAAATAGATTGCACTCCGTTCTCCGTAAGACTTGACCCTACTCCCCTGTTACTAATAATCATTCTTTGGAGTAGGAATTTAATTTGGTGAAAAACAACAAGCCAGAATTGGTTGTATTAAGTTTAATTTTTTCATAAAATAAATGATTTTAATATTCCAATAATAATAAAAATATTCAAATCCGTTTATTTTGAAATATGTAATTATGGACATCCACTGCATGAAAAATATGGTGTGATTATTTGATTGCGCCTTTGATATACCCTATTATTAAGTTTATAAAACAAACAGGTGAAAACATTGTATATAAGTTTTAGAAAATTATAGTTCTTAAAAAAAATCAACACTCAACAAGGTTAAGAAAATTGATAGTTTTTTTAAATTCTTATTTTTAAAAATATTTTTAAGACCAATAGTCACATATTATAATTTCTTTAACCTAACACATCAACAATTTAAACAAACGTTATAAAAAGTAAATTATCAATATTACACTAATCAAACACACATGTGCTTGATTTTGCACAACAAAGGGAAAAAGAATTTGAAAGTTTTGGATTATTATTGTATATTTTTAGTTTTATGAATAAATTTTGGGTTTATATATTATGGAATATTATTCACTATGTAATTTTTAAAATTTAGAAATCATAAATGCTACATACTCTAAAAACGCAATTTATTTTTATGAACAAAAGAAATAATTTATTTTGTTTGTGACGCTTTAGTGACAGAGGAAAGTAAACATAGATTTCTTGATTTATTTAGTTCTGATATAAAATAAATAACTTTAATAGTCCACTAATAATAAAAAATATCTAAATCTGTTTATCTTGAAATATGCAAGGACATCTGGTGCATGAAAAACACAATATGATTATTTAATTGCACAATTGATATACCCTACTATTAAGTTTAGAAAAACCATTAAAAATATTTTTTTGATAAGTTTTGTGCAATCTAGCAGTTAGTATAAATTTTTTTCATTCAAATGACATTGATCTTATTAGAAATCACATAAATGTTAGAATACTCCCGACTTTATAAAGTTTATCGCATGATCTGACTGTGGCATTTGGGCATGGATCGCTGCATCTTCAACCGGGTTTGGGTGTAGTGAAAAATGTGCAAGAGTTCTCATTGATTAATGGGAGGGGTATTTAAGAAACACATAGGAATAATAAGACTAATAGAATAAGTAATATAAATGGTGGCACTTTGACGGGTAAATGATAGAGTTAGCAGACACTATGAGAAGGAAACACATCAACATAATTTGCCTTCAAGACCTTTGGATAGGTAAAAAAATAAGGTTTTGGATACCACAGGGTATAAACTATACTATGGTAGTAAGGATAGAAATAAAAATAGAGTAGGTATTATTGTAGACTCACCACTAGTAGAGCATGTGGTAGGTGTAGTTAAAAAAAGAGATAGGATTATAGCTATTAGTTATAGAAAACAAACCTATATATATAGTTAGTATGTATGTATGTATGCACCTCAAATAGATTAGATGAATGGATTAATATTAAATTTTTATAAGATTTTGAAGCTTTAGTCCAAATAATTCCCCAAAATGAAAGAATTGCTATAGGTAGATATTTAAATAGATATGCAGGGGAGGGTATTTAGGATTATGATAGGGTTCATGGGGGTTATAATTTAGGATCGAAAAATACTGAAGGTAAAACTATTTTAAATTTTGTAATCGTTTACGATTTGGTTGTAGGTAATAACTTGTATAAAGAGAGGGAAGAACACTTAATAACATTTCAAAACAGTACTATTAAATCACAAATCGATTACTTTTTAATTCAAAAGCGTGATACAAAACTTTGTAAGAATAATTAGGTAATACCGGAAGAAAGTCTCACAACACAATATAGGTTATTAGTGTTTTATAATATAATAATTAATAACAAGCAATATGAGAAGAAATCATACAAATTACCTAAACATAAGTAGTGGGATTTAAAGAATAAAACTAAAAGAGAAATTTTTATAAAAATTGTGTTAGAAACTATTAATTGAAAAGTGAAAGAAGAAACAAATTACAGGTGGCTAAATGTAACTAATGAAATGAAAGAATTGCAAACAATGTATTTAGATAGTCAAATGGCAACAAATGGAATAAAAAAAATATGGTAGTCAAATAAAAAAATTCGAGAAAAGGTGAAAACAAAAAACAAAAGTTACAAAACATTGGACACTTGTAGAAATGATGAAAATATTGAAAAATATAAAAATACCAAGAAAGATGTGAAAAAAGAAATAAATGAGGTAAAGAAAAATGATTTCGATGAATTTTATAAAAGAGTAGATACAAAGGAAGAAGAAAAGGAAATATATAAAATAGCAAATATGACAGAAAAAAAAAACAGATTTAATAAAAGTTATATGTAGAAAAGATGAAAATAAAAAAGTTTTATTTGTGGACAAAGCAATAAAGGATTTTTGGAAAAGACATTCTATAATCTATTTAATGAAAGTAATGGCAATAAAATTATATTAGGTGAATTATGTCAATCAAAGCAAAATAAAATGTTTAATATCGCAAAATTCAACTTTTTTTCATCACTTCCCTTGTATACTTTAATGTCCATTAATCCCCCTAAGGCAGTTCTTAACCAAATTGAGGCATTCATGACAAATGTTTTATGGAATGGGACTGAAAATGGTAATAGATACTATTGGATTGGGTGGAAAACATTGTGCTTACCTAAACAGAGGGAGGAATAGAGCTGAGATCTATTGAAGATGTTATCAAAACTCAATCACTTAAACTGTAAAGGAGATTTAGACAAAATAACACTCTATGGTCTAATTTATTGCATGCCAAATATTGTACATTTTCCCACCCTTCCACTACATTCCCAAAAAGAGGTGACTTCCAGCTATGGCTCAAAATCTTGAACATTTAACAAACAGCAGAGGAACAAATATGTTTCACACTCCATAAGGGTAATTGCCATTTTTGGCTTGATAATTGGCTAGGCCCAGGAAATCTGCACTCCCTAACAGGCCTGCATGGAGAACATAGTGTTTCACAGTTTTTGACAGGTAAGGAATGGAATCTTAATGCTCTGAGAGAAGTTCTACATGAAGAATGGGCCAATAAAGTGGCTAATACTCACATCCACTTCAGGGATGGGGAAGATATGCCACATTGGTGCTTAAATGATAGAGGTAATTTTACTTCTTCTTCTACTTACAAACATATCAGAACCCAAAGAAGCCCTGATCCATACTATTCTCATATTTGGGATCTTGGTTTACCTATTAAATACTCAATGTTTAAGTTAAGGAAAAGATTATATAGACTTCTCCTTGATAGAAATCTTCACAGAATTCAGGTACATGGACCTTTTCTTTGTCTAATGTGCAGACAGCAAGGGGAGACACAGCTCCATGTTTTTTCTAAATGCAGGTATATCAGGCAAGTGGGAAGAATTTTTGGAGCAGAAGTGGGAGTTCTAGATACGTATTTATTTAGAACTTTACACTGGTGGAGGAACAAACAAAGCCACAGATTATTGAGCTTCATCATTAAAATAACCCCTTCTATTATTTGTTGGGAGGTTTGGAAATGTAGAAATAAAACCATTTTTGAAAACCTTAACCCGCATTTGGAAGCTACTGTTTTGAGTATCTTCAAATAAAGGCAGGATTCTGGTCTAAAATTCATGTTAAACTCCCTCCCAAACCAATCTCTATCACATGGACTCCACCTAGGGCTGGGGTTTGGAAACTAAATATGGCCTGCCATGTATCATCCTATCACATTCAAGGGGCTGGAATTTTTAGAAACCATAAGGGAGATAATATTTGCTGGTTTATTACTTCTAACTTCCTATTTAATCCCACTTCAAAATTGCAGGTTCTAATTTATACAGTCCATCAAGGCATCCAACTAATTAAAATGAGAAATACACAGGAGTTGGAATTGGACTGATTCTACTGAGCTGGAACATCTTCTCCAAAAAGAAGAATTTGAAGAATGGAGATGTATTCAATTGCAAGAACAACTTATGGCCTTCAAAAGTATCAGCTCTACTTGAAAAATTTGCAAAGTGGAAAACATAGTATGCCACTAAAAGCTCCTCGTTTCTTCCAGAACATGACAAAATTTCCCTAATCAATGATAAGTTGGGACTCCTACAATTCAAAAAAGTGAAAAGGAGACATTAACCCTCACAGTTCTCTGGAACTGACTCAATATGCTCATGGGACTTGAATATCTCAATGTTTTGATTAATCTTGGTAAAAAGTTAAATTAGCCCCTATCTACTGATGTTAGGACATGTTTGCTTAATTATGATATCAGTTTGGTTAAAAGGTTAAATCAGCCCCTATCTACTGATGTTAGGACATGTTTGCTTTAGTATATTATTGTTGGCCACCAGCTTGCTGATGTTAGAGCTGGCCTTGCCAAGTTCTGTTACTGACCTAAAATGTGAAAAGCTGTGTTGAAGTTTTGCCTCCATAGAATTAAGGAAGCTGTCAAATGTTTCTGAAGCTCAATCTATATGAAAGACAATTAATAATCAACACAAAGAGAGCCCTGAATACCAAGAATGGGCAGTATGTTAAATTTGTGCTAGACTTCTGTGTGGTCTGTTGAGCAATTTGGTGTCCGTAGTCCTATGCAACAAAACACAACTCCCTGGGTTAAATTACATGGTCTTTGGCCATAGTGATACTGATTTAATACCATGTAATTGTTTTTATCACCTCTGGTGATCTTTTGAACATCCTTATATGCTGTTTTTTTTTACTATTTGAACTTAGACTAGTTAGATTAGAATAGGAGAAGTTATGTAAATGGAGGAGTCATCTACTTTTAATTTCCAGTACCCTCTTGATCACCTCCCCATTAGAATGTAAATGGGATGGTGATCAAGTAGGATTTTGCTGTAAGAGTGGTATTCGGGTATGTCCATCACTCACAAAATTTTCCAATAAATAGGGAGTGGCACCCCACCTCAAAATAGAGGTTCTGCCAAACAAAAAAAAGTATAAAAGATTAGCATATCAAATTGTCACTTTAGCGTAACAATTTTCGATCCAAATGTATGAATTCAATACCAAAAATTAGGATATCAAGTATAAAAAAATTAGCGTATCAAATATAATATCAGCGAGTGTGTCAAATATAAAAATAAATTAGGGTATCAAATGCAATATTAGTGTATCAAATATAAAACAATTAGCGTACCTATGTAAAAAATAGAGAATCAATTCTACTTATATTATTCTTTTGAATAGATATTACATCTGTCTTAAATAGAAGCGTAATAAGACCTAAATCCTAGAATTAAGAAACAAGGAAAAAGGAAATAATCTAAGGAAAGATTCTATAATTTTCATAAATTCCAATTCTAAACCCTGATGTCATGAGATCAGGTTTCCTAATTTTTAACTTTCCTAATTTCCTACACTCCCCCCAAGTTGGTGCATAGATGTCAATCATGCCCAACTTGCATATCAGATGCTCAAAATTAGGTCTTGCAAGCTCCTTAGTCAAAATATCAGCTGTTTGTTGACTAGAAGGGACAAAAGGTAGGCAAATAGTTCGAACTTTAACTTTTTCCTTTATGAAACGTCGATTAATCTCAATGTGTTTAGTTCTATCATGATGGACATAATCATGAGCAACATTTATTGCAGCTTTATTATCACAATATAACTTTAAATGTAGATCCACTGTTTTCTTGAGTTCTTTAAGAATTCGATATATCCATAATACTTCACAAATCCCATGGGCCATTACTCTAAATTCAGCTTCAGCACTACTTCTAGCAACAATATTTTGCTTTTTGCTTCTCCAAGTAACCAAGTTTCCCCACACAAAAGTGCAATCACAGAACCTGCCCAATATGCATCAGCAAATACCTCAATACTCCTCTGGTTATTTTTTTAATAACAAACCTTTTTCAGGACTAGACTTCAAATATCTCAAGATTCGATAAACTGCCTCAAGGTGTTGTTCACGAGGTGTGTGCATGAATTGACTAACAACACTAGTTGGGAAGGCAATATCCGGTCGAGTATGCGATTAATAAATTAGTTTCCCAACTAATCTCTATTATTGACCAATATTCACAAGAACACCTTTCTTTTCCCACAACTTCACATTCAGATCTATTGGAGTCTCAGCTAGTCTGCACCTACTCATCCGGATAACGATCTCACCACGCTCCTCACGTAGATTGATAGTTGTTGCGGAATATTGGTCACGATCTTTTCGAGAATCAATGTGAATAAAATCGAATCAATCTATCTCCGTAGACTGACAGTAAGCACGATTATTTGATGGGTCCTCACCAACAAATAACAAGACAGTCATATGAAGAGAATCCCTCCTCAGGAATAAACTTCACAAAGTAAATTGAATTTCCCTCTTCAGGAAAACAACTCACGTAAAAACAACTCTGTGTTTTCAATTCTCAAAATTCTCGTCTCCCATTACAACTGATAAAAATACCTATTTATAGGCTTATTACAAAATAAAACCCTAACTTTCTAAACAAGTAAACTAAACTATCTCTAACAAACTAGACTTGGATTACATTAAATATGGACCTTAATAATTAAATAACACATTAATTATAAAGCCCAATACAATTAAACCCAAAACAACAAAAAAAAACAAAAATACTAAAATTCCCGAAATTGTCCGCGTCATTACATGACGTGCAAATTCACGGCGTGTTTTCACCTTGATCCCGTCAGAATCTGGAAAAATGCAAAACATCAAAGTTTTAGCTCTGGATCTCACCTTTCTAATGCCACTAGAATCAATCCATTCCGAGTTAAATTAAGAGAGATATAGGCAGATTACTAAAACGTGGCAGAATCTCTCAGCAAACAATATTTGACGCCTCTTGTCATGAGTTCCTTTGTTATCCCATTTTTGAGTCGCGGACCTCCTTGGGACTAACACGGGGCTTATTCTCCATCTTATTCCAGGCCTCTATATATGAGATTCATCTTTAACAATTGTAACAAGTACCTTGGATTTTCCGAAATATGTGATCACACATGATTTCGTATCATTCCCTTCCACTTGAAAAAGATTTGTCCTCAAATCTTGTTGATTGGTAACAAGGAAAACCGGCACAAAATCTGAAAAATCATCAAGACAAAAAGACAAAATATATGGAAATTCACTCTCATTATTGTCCCCCTCTTTGCCTTTTTCTACAATCCTCACCTCAAGGCTTTTGTCATTCAAATCATTACTCAATTCTTTTTCTTGCTTCACATGACAAACATCATTAATAACAATTAAATTACAATCATTTAAAGCAATAAAAGGAATTAAATCTGCACAAGATGCTTCTTCAAGAGTAGTATTTGTATTAACCTCTTCCCCTTGAATTATTTTAATTGAAGGTAATGCTTCCTCCACCAAAGGATCTTCATTAATGGTCTCCACCATTGTTTCAACAATTTTATTAACTTGACCCATCTCCAATGGATGCAACTCATTATTCCCATGATTGTCAACACATTCCAAAATTGGTTGTGGAATGGCATCAACCCATGCCCATGTAGAAGGATAACCAATAACATAAGATTTTGGATCCTTAAATTTAGCAACCCCATCAACAATAACCATTCCCAATCGACTTGCGCATTTAATTTCAGTATAACCATATCCAAGACATGTATCACATCTAGGGATCTTTGGTTTGGGATTTTTCAAGGCATGTAAAGCATCCCTACATTCTTTCTCAAGTTCATCATCAGTTTTAAGAGGTAAGGAAGATATATACCTCTGCACTTCTTCATATTGTTTTTCCCAACTCAAATCACTCCCAGCTAAAGCAACACCCATGTCACAATATCCAAAATAATCAAACCAACAATCAATCACCAATTCAACCAATTCAATCGGATCAAATTCAATACCAATGAAACAAAAAGAAAAGATATAATTGTTGTAACCTTATCACAATAACCAAATCATGCAAGGCTGCGAATAACAACAATTTTGGGTTTCAATTTTTAGGAAAACTGAAAAACCTGATTTCGAAAATCCCTTGATCTCTGATACCACTTGATGACGATCTCACCACGCTCCTCATGTAGATTGATAGTTGTTGCGGAATATTGGTCACGATCTTTTCGAGAATCAATGTGAATAAAATCGAATCAATCTATCTCCGTAAACTGACAATAAGCACGATTATTTGATGGCTCATCACCAACAAATAACAAGACAGTCGTATGAAGAGAACTCCCCCCTCAGGAATAAACTTCACAAAGTAAATTGAATTTCCCTCCTCAGGAAAACAACTCACGTAAAAACAACTCTGTGTTTTCAATTCTCAAAATTCTCGTCTCCCATTACAACTGATAAAAATACCTATTTATAGGCTTATTACAAAATAAAACCCTAACTATCTAAACAAGTAAACTAAACTATCTCTAACAAACTGGACTTGGATTACATTAAATATTGGTGGCGAGCTGTCGCGGCTCTCCAATTTAACCCAAATTTACCAAACTAATGTAGAAGTGGCAAGTGGGATCGTATCCAACAGGGAGAGAATTAACTTAAGAATTATACTAGTGATAGAATAAAAAGTGTTAAATAAAGCAGACAGCAAGTATGAGTAAATACGCAAATCAGTCGAGAGGTAAATTGGTGTCGCCTTGAGGGAGGTCAGCGTAAGAACATGAATGAGGGGGTCGCCCTTCTAGTGAAACTATGGTTGATCTTCTTATAAGACTTACAATCCTAATTCACCATACTCCTCTTGTCTTCCCTTGGTAGGGCAAGACCTAGGCTCGGCTTCCTAATTCCCGATCCCTACCTGACACTAGAACCCCAACTCCCTTGGACAAGACAGTCTACCGAAGTCTGAGTTCTAATGTTCAAATAATCCTAAGTCTTTCCATTATATTAACTCCAATTGTCAGTGGTACTGCACAATTGACGTTGCATCCTTACACAGATTATAGGACTCATTCAAGTTGTTCCTTATTCCAGTGATGTTATTTCAATTTCCATTGATAGCACTAGATTGACCTCAGTGGTACTACAAGCCATATAAAGGGCCTAGGCGTGAGTGAGTAAGCATTGAAATAAAGCATCAACAAGATATAAGAAACAATATCAAACACGTAATATGCAAAACAAATGTCTCAAATCTATTTAGAGTAATCACACTTAATCCCTCAAAGCAACAACCTAATGTTTAGCCAATCATGTTGATCGGCTTTGAAAACAAGTTTAACGAAGCCAGATCAAACATAGCTATTACAGAAAGATAAAATGGAATGATCTCCACTCTGATCTCTCTTTTTCCCTTGAAACCCTAGCTCTCTTGAATCGATCTCCGTCTCTCTCCCCTCGCCCCCTTTTTGCTTCTGCTCTTTCACCCTTTTATAAATTTGCCTTAGTGCGTAGCTTCCAGGAACCTTCCTTTGTTTGCGGAGATTTCGCCACGTGTATCTACAAATGTAAACCGAAGCTGAAGTGAAGACACGTGTTTAATGAAAGACTTAATGATTAAGAATATTCAGTGCATTTACTCAAACAGTTAGAGGACGTGAGAAAGACATGTTAAATCCCTTGCTTGTGTGAGCTTGGGGTTGTGTGCTAAATGTTACTGTGGGAACAAGATTGCTTGAGTGGTGTTTGTGCAAGTGTGTTAGTGTGTAATGATAAAACTGTACAAAAACATTAATGAATGAAAATGCATAAAAATAAACAACAAAATGTGTAAGTGTGTGTGTATGAGTGGTGCGGTCGCACCGTGTTGTGCGTGAGTGGTGCGGCCGCACCGTGTTGTGTGTGTGGTGCGACCGCACCGTGAAATGTGTGTGTGTGTTTGTGAGGTGTGTTAGTGTGTGATTGTGAGGTGTTCGTGAGGTGTGTGTTTGTGAGGTAGTGTGCTTGTGAGGTCGTGTGCTTGTGAGGTCGTGTGCTTGTGAGGTCGTGTGCTTGTGAGCTCAAGAGTAAATGTGAGTGTGAGTTGTGTGCCATGACTTTCATGAATTGTGACTTGTGAGTGGTGAGTTGTGACTTGAGTGAATAAATGCAACACTTTGTAATTGAATTCGCAGCCACTCAAGTCCATCTTCATAACACTCAATTGTAATCAATATAACACACAAATCACGTAATCAAGCATCGATTCACAAGTTATTCCAGGCAAGAGACTAACAAAATAGAGCAAATAATTCGGCACAATACCGACTTATCATCCCCCCATACTTAAATCTTTGCTAGTCCCGAGCAAAGTAAGAAATAGCGAAGCTCTTGTCCATCCCACATTCAAACACTCACAACCTCATCGACAGTCCATTTACAAAATTTTCGCATTCAACAAAAAGATATGAGCAGTGAGTTTACAATTCATCTGACTTACACAATTTGTCGAGTAAGGTGCAACGAATAAAGACCAAACCGTCAGCGTGCATTGTGTGCTGAGAGTTTCTTATGCTTACTAACACTGTCTATGCAAAGTACTCAAGTAGACACTTAACAATAATTCTTGCACTACAATCTGTTGTCCACACACACGAACAATTTAGACATAAAGAGATCAGAGCTATAATTTGTTTATGCTAAGCTTACTGGGGTTTTTCCCCTGGGGTTTCCCCCTTATTCAATACACATTGGTGCTTATTATTGATGCCGCACTTTTGGTGCTTTGCTGCCAGGGTTTTGTGGCTCTTTTTTCCCTTTATTTGCATAATTCCGCACAACTTTGTGTTCATATGTGTCTTCAATAGACTATATATTCACAATGCAAGAATAAGTGTTTACGAGTAGAAAGCACATACAAGTAAGGAATCATAAGCTCTCTCCTATGCCAAAATTGGTGCTGGCGTTTCTATCTTACTTTGACATCTCACTTTACCCAGCAAATTGTATGCATCAAATTTGTACTGTAAAGCTTCACAAAAAATTTCGCATACATCACAAAGGTAAAATTTATGGACTTGTTGGTGAGGTTTGGAGTGTGAGTGCATTTTGGACGTGGAGGTGTGCTAATTTGAGTAAGCCATGGAAAATTTCACAACACCACAACCAATCACATTTATAGCAACAGAAAATTTAAAGCACACTTACAAGGTCAGTGCTAAGCACTTACTTGTTTCATCCCTCCAGACAACAATCACAAGGAAAACAAAAACACCACCTAAAATGATACTAATATAATGAACACCACCTCCTGTTCCCGCAACATATAACACACACATAAAAGAAATTTCAAAGCAAAGGCATTAAGCCTCACAGACACAAGCATAAAGTAAAGGTCAAAAGCCAACATCCAGACATGCATGTCGCCCCCCACACTTGAAATCAACAATGGTCCCCATTGTGAGAAAAAGGAAGGAGTCTACCCAGTCTATGCGTCACACCGAAGTCGTTCATCGCGCTCGGTTTCCAGATAACACTCCCACTGCGGTCCGCCGATGGTTCCCAGAGATTGTTGGGATTCCTCCGTGGAAGACACTTCAATTCCCTGGCTTCTTGCCATTTGTGACAGTAGGAAGGGGAAGAATATAGGTGTGCCAGTGCACTTTTTCGCTCGGGTAATGGATTGCATGATCAGCCTTCCTACATCGATCGTCATCCGGTGTTGGATGGCATAAATCAAAAGTATTCTGTTTCTGGTTGCCTTGTTGTGGTGGTTTGTAGGTATGAGTTTGAAGTTTATGAACAACAACCACATACGGGCTTCTGCTGTCAAATCTTTGGTTTGTACATGAACAGCCTCAGAATGATTGTTTCGCACCCAGACAGCTCCTGGTAGCCCAACGGATTAGATCAGGAAGTCGACATTGGCTGCCTCCACTAATTGTTCAAATTCATTTTCTGGGCAATCTGTCAGTTGATAATGAGCATTAATGGTTTGGCTTGTCATTTTGAGGTAAGTCCCCCGGAGGTAAACCTCATCATGGTTGCTCTCATTAATGTAATGTGCATATGAGTTGGCGTAAAATTCCCTGGCCAACTCCACGTTGGATCCCGCCGGGGCGAAAGCAAGAGCTTCCCAATTGTAGAAACGAATAGTCTCGTCGAACATGGGTGTCGGAGCGTCAAAGTTCCGTTCCACCAGGATGTGTCTGTGGATAGATCTGTCGAACCGTCGTAATGCCCTATCATTGACAAACCGCGTGTGTGAATCTGGGGTATACTCATCTTCTCCTTCAGAGTACCAGTCGGGTGGATTTGGAATGCCCATGACTCCCCGAAGGTACGCCGTATAGTCGCTATCATTATTTTCCATGTGCCTGAACTGCTTAAGCGTTTGGATTTTATTCCTTGTCCGTGTCAGAACACAGATGATTCTTGGCGTATTTACCTTTGTTTCCCCCGTGATCACTGATTTGCTTACCATAACCTCACAATTCGCATGCTCCATGGATGCACCTTCCAGTGCCCCCTGTTGTGATTTCCAAGCTCGCCGCATTGATTTCCTGCGTGGGAGAGAGTTGGGAGAATTTAGATTCACTCGTTATTTGCGAAAAATGAAATACTAAGTAAAGGAAAGTAAACTGTCGGGTTGCCTCCCGACAAGCGCTTGGTTTATTGTCCCCAGCCAGACATAGAAGTGTTACTATCTAAGTGGTGGAAGGTCGAGGTATTGGGTGTGTCCGGTGTCTTTCCAAAATGATTAGGCGACTTTCGCTTCATGCCCCTTTTTTCCTCCCTTCGCCTTCAAGCCCTCGACTCCCACCTTTCTGGGTGGTGGGTCCTCTGAGGTCTTCTCTTTTTTTCGCCAAACCATACGTGTGAGATATTTAAGTAGTGGAAGCTGCTTTTTCTTGGTTCGCTTTTCGTCTGGAGGCTTCAACGTATTGTCCCTGTCAGTGACCTTCTCGAGCCTCACCTCAGTGAGCACAATCTCCACAGTCTTGTTAGTGTCAACAGTATCAACAACATAATTTGTCTGATTTTCACCACACAAAAATTTTTCATCATCCTTTTCAACTTTCATTTTCAACGTCATTTTTCCATCGTGATCATGCACTTCATGACTTTCATGCATAATTTCCATTTTCCATAATTCCTCATTATTTTCACAATTTTCATCAATTTCACATGCAACATTCATTACTTTCACAGTCGAATCAATTTCCAGTTTTTCATCCCAAGAGCTCAATTTATGCAGTGTATTAGTTTCTTCAACAATCAACACAGTTTCAAAATCATCACACATGCCATCATCAAAAGAATCATATAAATCAAGAGAAGACGATTTACGTTTGTGTTCAAAGCTCAAAGGCTGGGGACTACCTTCCACCAAGCTCGCCAAACAGCATTGTTCTATAGAGTGAGGGTGTTTCATGGCGTAGTCCACATTGAATACGACCTCCTCATCATTGACTCTGAATGTTATGGTCTTTCTTTTGACACCAATGAGAGCATCCCCCGTAGCTAAGAATGGCCTTCCAAAGATGAGTGGGACATCGGGGTCCTCCTCCATGTCTAACACTATGAAGTCTACTGGCAATACAAATTTATCCACAGACACTAGGAAATCTTCTACCATCCCGGTGGGCTGTACCAATGATCTATCTGCTAACTGAAGCATCACTGCTACCGGCTTAATCCGCTTTCCCAATCCTATACTCTCGGCAATGGATAAGGGCATAAGGTTGATTCCAGCCCCAAGATCACATAAGGCTTTACTAAAGAATCTTCCGCCGATTGAGCATGGCACGGTACAGCTACCAGGATCCTTGAGCTTGGGAGGCAGTTCATTGTTGATCCATGCTTGGCTCTCCTTGGTGAGCTGAATTGGCACTTCACATTGCAGGATCTGTTCTTTGTTGGCAATCAAGTCCTTTAAAAATTTTGCATATCTTGGTACCGCTGTAACCAAATCCAACAGAGGAACATTTACGTTTACATTCTTTACCATATCCAGGAACCTTGTGAATTGGACCCCCTTCTTAAGTGGAGGTCGAAGTCTTTGGGGAAATGGAGGGGGTGGTGCATATGGAGAGTCATCATATGGGCTCGAAGCTCCCTTCTTCCTTTTTCTTTCCTGAGCCTTCACAGCCCTGTCCTTGTCCTGGGCTTCATCCCCTACCAAAATGGTTTTCTCACTGACCTCCTCCTCTGAGGCTTCCTCTTCTTCTTTTCTCTTGGTACCACCAAGCTCCTTTCCACATCTCAACGTGATAGCATTGCAGACTTTTGGCCCTTTTCCTTTCGGGTTCGGTTCTGTATCACTTGGGAGTGCACCTTGAGGTCTTTGATGGTTTGCCTTAGCCAACTGTCCCATTTGCATCTCAAGGTTCTTGATAGAAGCCTCCACGTTTTTCGCTTGAGTTTCCAGTGTGGAGGTCCTCTTCTCATACATGTCCATTTTTCCCAGAATTTCATGGAGTAAATCGTCGGTTGACTTTTTCTGTTCACGGTTACTTGACTCTCCACTCTGGTTGTATTGCCTTTGCTGATTTCCCTGATTACTCTGCCCCCAATTGCCTTGGCCTGACTGGTTTCGATAGCCTCCATATTGCTGGCGGTTGTTGTAATTGGTTACATATTGCACTGACTCCTGTGTGAGCTCACACTCATCCGTGTGGTGCTCTCCCTTACACAATCCACACATCAACACGGGAGCCACCTTCGCAGCCTTTAGGTTCTGAATTTGTCTTGTGAGGGCCTCAATTTTCGCTTCCAAGGACGTCTTCTCATCCAGCTCTAGCACTCCTCGCTGCTTCCACACAGGCATCTTCCTAGTTTCTGGAAAGAGGTATTCGTCGTCTGCTATCGAGTCAAAGAGTTCTCTGACCTCAGGGATACTTTTATCCTTCAAAGCTCCATTTGCGCTGACCTTGACCATCAGTGAGGATTCAGGTGATAGACCTTTGAAGAATATGTTGAGCTCCCTGACCTCTCCAAGGTCATTGTTTGGGCATTGGCGGAGCAAATCGTTGAATCGATCCCAGGCTTCCTTGAAGGTCTCACCATCTTGCTGCTAAAAGTTTCGGATTTCCAACCTCATTCGCTCCAACTTGGCTGGAGAAAAATACTTAGCTAAAAACTTCCGCTCAAGTTCCTCGAATGTAGATATAGCTGGACCTCCAATTGAGTTAAACCAATGCTTAGCCTTCCCTTTCAAGGACAGTGGGAATAGCACTCTTCTCACATCATTCGGAGTCACTCTCTGCAGCTTGAATGTGTTGCATAGCCCCAGAAACCAGTCGAGATGCTCGTTAGGGTCCTCGTTGCTTAACCCTTGAAAGATCTGCCCTTGGGTGATCATGGACACAATTTGCGTCGGAATTTGATAACTGTCAACGTCAATCCCCTGGTGAGTGTTTCTCCTCTCAAAATTTACCGCAAAATGGTCCCCAAACCTTGGTGGTTGGGGCTGAGGTCTCTCCTCATTCTGTTCCGCCATTTCAATAGCCCTTCTCATTCTGTGGATTCTCACAAGAAAAGAAACAGTACTAGAACAAAATATCAGTAGAACAAAATCAACTGAGACAAGTAATGGATTAAGATTTCAACAAATCAAACAAACAAACAGTTTCAAATAAGAACTCGTAGAGTAACAACAAAGTAAAACTATCACAAACACCTCTCAACGCTATGCCTCTCCCCGGCAACGGCGCCAAAAATTGGTGGCGAGCTGTCGCGGCTCTCCAATTTAACCCAAATTTACCAAACTAATGTAGAAGTGGCAAGTGGGATCGTATCCAACAGGGAGAGGATTGACTTAAGAATTGTACTAGTGATAAAATAGAAAGTGTTAAATAAAGCAGACAGCAAGTATGAGTAGATACGCAAATCAGTCGAGAGGTAAATTGGTGTCGCCTTGAGGGAGGTCAGTGTAACGACTCTACTTGATTATCCTTGACCAGCGTAAGAACATGAATGAGGGGGTCGCCCTTCTAGTGAAACTAGGGTTGATCTCCTTATAAGACTCACAATCTTAATTCACCATACTCCTCTCGTCATCCTTGGTAGGGCAAGACCTAGGCTCGGCTTCCTAATTCCCGATCCCTACCTGACACTAGAACCACAACTCCCTTGGACAAGACAGTCTACCGAAGTCTGAGTTCTAATGTTCAAGTAATCCTAAGTCTTTCCATTATATTAACTCAAATTGTTAGTGGTACTGCACAATTGACGTTGCATCCTTACACAGATTATAGGACTCATTCAAGTTGTTCCTTATTCCAGTGATGTTATTTCAATTTCCATTGATAGCACTAGATTGACCTCAGTGGTACTGCAAGCCATATAAAGGGCCTAGGCGTGAGTGAGTAAGCATTGAAATAAAGCATCAACAAGATATAAGAAACAATATCAAACACGTAATATGCAAAACAAATGTCTCAAATCTATTTAGAGTCATCACATTTAATCCCTCAAAGCAACAACCTAATGTTTAGCCAATCATATTGATCGGCTTTGAAAATAAGTTTAACGAAGCCAGATCAAACATAGCTATTACAGAAAGATAAAATGGAATGATCTCCACTCTGATCTCTCTTTTTCCCTTGAAACCCTAGCTCTCTTGAATCGATCTTCGTCTCTCTCCCCTCGCCCCCTTTTTGCTTCTGCTCTTTCACCCTTTTATAGATTTGCCTCAGTGCGTAGCTTCCAGGAACCTTCCTTTGTTTGCGGAGATTTTGCCACGTGTATCTACAAATGTAAATCGAAGCTGAAGTGAAGACACGTGTTTAATGAAAGACTTAATGATTAAGAATATTCAGTGCATTTACTCAAACAGTTAGAGGACGTGAGAAAGACATGTTAAATCCCTTGCTTGTGTGAGCTTGGGGTTGTGTGCTAAATGTTACTGTGGGAACAAGATTGTTTGAGTGGTGTTTGTGCAAGTGTGTTAGTGTGTAATGAGAAAACTGTACAAAAACATTAATGAATGAAAATGCATAAAAATAAACAACAAAATGTGTAAGTGTGTATGCGTGAGTGGTGCGGCCGCACCGTGTTAGTGCGTGAGTGGTGCGGCCGCACCGTGCGGCCGCACAGTGTTGTGTGTGTGTGGTGCGGCCGCACCGTGAAATGTGTGTGTGTGTTTGTGAGGTGTGTTAGTGTGTGATTGTGAGGTGTTCGTGAGGTGTGTGTTTGTGAGGTAGTGTGCTTGTGAGGTCGTGTGCTTGTAAGGTCGTGTGCTTGTGAGGTCATGTGCTTGTGAGCTCAAGATTAAATGTGAGTGTGAGTTGTGTGCCGTGACTTTCATGAATTGTGACTTGTGAGTGGTGAGTTGTGACTTGAGTGAATAAATGCAACACTTTGTAATTGAATTCGCAGCCACTCAAGTCCATCTTCATAACACTCAATTGTAATCAATATAACACACAAATCACGTAATCAAGAATCGATTCACAAGTTATTCCAGACAAGAGACTAACAAAATAGAGCAAATAAGTCGGCACAATACCGATTTATCAAATATGGACCTTAATAATTAAATAACACATTTATTATAATGCCCAATACAATTAAACCCAAAACAACTAAAAAAAACGAAAATACTAAAATTCCCGAAATTGTCCGCGTCATTACATGACGTGCAACTTCACGGCGTGTTTTCACCTTGATCTCGTCAGAATCTGGAAAAATGCAAAACATCAAAGGTTTAGCTCTGGATCTTAGCTTTCTAATGCCACTGAAATCAATCCATTCCGAGTTAAATTGAGAGAGATATAGGCAGATTACTAAAACGAGGCAGAATCTCTCAGCAAACAATATTTGACGCCTCTTGTCATGAGTTCCTTTGTTATCCCATTTTTGAGTCTCGGACCTCCTTGGGACTAACATGAGGCTTATTCTCCATCTTATTCCAGGCCTCCATATATGAGATTCATCTTTAACAATTGGAACAAGTACCTTGGATTTTTCGGAATATGTGATCACACATGATTTCGTATCACATCCCTGTTTCCTTCAAAAGATCAAGAATATATTTTCATTGAGAAACAACAGTTCCTCTCCTTGAACGCACAACTTCTATGCCAAGGAAATACCTTAATTCTCCCAACTCCATAATCTCAAACTCTAATGTAAGACTCTTTTTTAATGTCTCTATCTCAATTACATCATCACCTGTGAGTATAATATCATCAACATAAACTATTAGTACAACAATCTTTCCCTTAGAAGAAAACTTGAAGAATAAGGTATGGTCATATTGTCCTAGCAAGTATCATTGTTTTCTAACTGATCTTGTAAACATCTTAAGCCAGGCTTTTTTTGATTGTTTGAAACCATACAGGGACATTTTGAATTTGCATACTCTTGAGCCAAATTTATCCTCAAAGCCTGGTGAACTATTCATGTACACTTCCTCTTTCAGTTCACCATTGAGGAATGAATTATTCGCATTTAGTTGCTGCAAGGGACAATCAAAATTAGTAGCAACAAATAGAAGTACTCTCACCGTGTTTAATTTTGCAACAGGAGCAAAAGTCCCAGAATAATCGATGCCATAAGTTTGAGTGAATCCCTTGACTACCAATCTAGCTTTGTATCTTTCCACAGTAGACTTCCCGGTAAGTAATGTTTCAACACTCCAAGTATTGTTCTTCTCAAGAGCTCTCATCTCTTTAAACACCACTTCCCTCCATTTTGGAAATTTTAAAGCTTCATGCATATTGTTATGACTATCTATACATGACAATTTAGAGGTAAAAGCAACCATAAATGGAGACAATTTTGAGTAAGATACAAAGTTAGATAATGGCTGATTAGTATCCCCTTTTCTAAGAGCTATAGGAATGTGAAAATCTGAATGTGTAGACTGACTATTAGGGGAAAAGAGGAAATCACCTATTATAGACTGACTTTGTGGATCTTTCCTTGGATTCGAATCATGGTTGTGCTTATTATTCCTCGTTGAGTAAACAATCCCTTTCCAAGTTTGGTCACCCTTTTTAAATCTATTTTCTGTTGTTTTAGAATAATTATCATATTGTTGCATTATACTAGGTTGTCCCTAATCTTTAATTTCCAAGGACTATGTCCCAGAATTTTGTTTTTCATTGGAGTTTTTAGATGTAGGTCTAGACTCAGGAGCAACATTACTCATAGTGAGAGGAGTTTCAAATAACAAATCTTGGCCATTTGTTGTAGGTGCAGAATTTTGTCCAAAATTTTGTAATGGAAATACATCATCTGAATTTATACATGAATCTTCCTTAAAATTCTCCCCCTAAAGACGAATACCCTTAAAAAATGGTTGATTTTCAAGAAAGGTAACATGCATAGTTACAAATTTTTTTTTGATTTTGGATCAAAACATTTGTAGCCTTTCTGGGTTGAGGAGTAACCAACAAAGACACATTTTATAGCCCTAAGCTCAAGTTTTCGAGCTGGTCTATGTTCATGTACAAATGTTGTACAACCAAAATACTTTGGAGGTAAATTAGCAGAAACTCTAGCATTGGAAAACAATTTGTGAAAACTTTGAAAGGAGTTTGAAATTGCAAAAATTTGGATGACATTCTATTTATTAATTATGCAACAGTTAAAACAGCCTCTCCCCACAAATAGTTAGGAACTTTAGTTGTAAAAAGTAATGCACGAGCTACATCTAATAGATGTTTATTTATTCTTTCAACAATGTCATTCTGTTTGGGAGTGTCAATGCAAGAACTATGATGAATGATAGTTTTTTCAAGGAAAAAATTTCCCAATGCCATGTTAAAAAAACTCATTCCCATTATCACTTCTAAAAATTTGTATGTTAGTTGAAATTGAGTCTGTACTATATTGTAAAAATTTTTAAAGACTGGTTTAACCTCTGATTTCTCTTTTAGTAAATATACCCAACAAAGTTGAGTATGATCATATGTAAACATGATGAACCATCTTTTGTAAGTAGGTGTAATTATCTTATGAGGACCCCAAACATCACTATGAATAAGAGCAAAAGGTTTTGATGATTTATATGGCTGTGAAGGAAAAGATGTACGATGATATTTTGCTAATTCACATATTTTGCACCAAAACAAAGTCAAGTCTTGATCGCCACATAACTTAGGAAATAAATGTTTCAAATATTTAAAACTTGGATGACCTAATTTTAAATGCCATAAAATAAAATTATTACTAGAAATAGATTCAAAGCAAAAACTTATTGGTCGAGATTGTCGCTTTGAACTAGATTTACCATCCAAGAGGTAGAGTCCTCCACGCTCTTTAGGACTGCCAATCATCCTCCCCGAGGTTAAATCCTGAAACAGACAATGAGTTGGAAAGAAATTCATTTGGAAGTTTTTTTCATGAGTGAACTTACTAATAGATAACATATTACAATATAGTTTAGAAGCATGAAGGATATCATGTAAAGTTAGAGAGGGAGACACTACAGTAGAACCTTTTCCTGCAATGGCTGAAAAAGAGCCATCTGCAACTTTAATTTTTTTATTTCCTGCACATGTGTTATATGAAGAAAAAAGATTGAACTTCCCTATCATGTGATCAGTTACACCTGAATCGATGATACAAGTGCAATCAAGATTAAAAGAGTTGTTGCTAGTGAGAGCAATTTTCAAGGAATTACCTGCTTGAGCTAATGAACAAGAGGGGAGTTTTTCATATTCAAGAAGTCTGTACAGCTGCTCTATTTGTTCCTTGGTGAAATAAAGCCAACTTGAATCAGATTGTTGCTCTTGATCTGCGATACTTGCATGAAGTGCACGCCTTTCACCATTTTTCTTTTTCCAGTGTAGTGGTTTACCATGAATTTTTCAACACATTTCCTATGTGTGTCCTGTGCGTTTGCTGTTAGAGTTTTAGGTCAATTATTTGAATATGCAATTGCTTGAAGCATTACACCTTAGGTATCTAATTTGGAATAACTAGCATGCTGCCTCCAACTAGCATATATATAGTAGTACACCATAAAACCAGTTAATGGACTCTTGCCCATTCAGGCCCATTACAAAGGTTCATTATTTATTGGGCTTATATTAGACCATATTATTGGATTATATTAAATATCCAACAATCTCCTCCTATGTTCTATATATAGCACAATCCAATAAATAGATAATGTAATGTTCAAAACAGATGATTGAATCATTCATAGCACAAAAGATTCATTACTTAGAATTATGAATTCTTTAAACACAGTTATGAGTTTTAGAAAACAATCTAAACTCAACCAAACACAAACAAAAGTGTTACCAAGATCAAAGTTTTAGAAATCTCTAAACTTCGAACACAAGAATTTTAGACATACTCTAAACTCAAAACAAAATGGGCAAAGCGTATGTAAGTGGACCAATTATTCAAATAATAGTCCCCCACAGTCCATAGCTCTAGAGGAATTATCCATCAAGTAGATCATCCTCTTCAGGATTCCAGTTGGAATTAGCTCCTCCATTTCCATCATTTGCTGAAAGTTATCAAATATGAACTTAATCATTTATATAACAAAATAAAGTGTCTAGTTCAACCAGAAGAACTTAGCACAATATCTCAATGATTGAAAATAAATATATATCAATGTCAAAGTGCATCAATACCATATTCCAACAAGTATCAATGTCCAGTTTCTTTATAAGAACAAGACCTAAACAGTTTCTTTTTCAAAAGAACAATTTCATATTTCTATGTGGAATGTTACAGTTGTCAAGTCCAAATTTAGTTAAGCAACTTCATCAAATATAGAATGATACTACCACTCTAAACAGAACATCCAGAGTGAGTAAAATCACCTCATCATATGTGGAATGAGACAACGTACCCAAAAAAGATATATCATCAGATGTGGAATGATATATTGACAACCATAATCATAGTCGAAATATTATCAAGTGCTTATCTTAGCTATCAAAGGGAGATTCGAGATTCGAAAAATTCAAAATTAACATAAATGTAGGTTAAGACATATCTATATAGTCTTTAACCCCATATCCCCCACAATTTTGAAGATTCGAGCTTTGTTCAGTCCCTTTGTTAGAGCATCCGCCAGATTATCCTTCGATCTCACATCAACCAAAGTAATAATACCATGTTCTATGAGATACGTCAGTATGGCATGTTTTAGTCTAACATGTCTCCTCTTACCATTAAAGAGTGAGTTTTGTACTACTGAAACTGTAGCCTGATTATCACAGAACATACTTAAAGACGTAATCTTTAAGTGGGTTAGTGGAATATCTAGGATCAGTTCTCTTATCCACTCTGCTTCTCCTCTTACGGAAGCTAGATCAGAAAGTTCCAATTCCATATACGACAAAGCAATGCAAGTCTGCCTTTTGGATTTTCACGCAACAGCTGCACCACCCAGTGTGAAAATATACCCATTGGTAGACTTACTATCCCCTATGGATGAGCACCACGAAGCATCAAAAAATGCTTCCAAGATAGGAGGACGACCACTATAAGATAGTGCGTGGTTAGAGGTACCCTTCAAATATCGCATAAGTCACATGAGGGCATGCCAATGTTCATGGTCAGGATTAGTAGTGAAACGACTCTGCATGCTTACAAAAAAGGCTATGTCTGGTCTAGTGCATGTCATTGCATACATGAGACTACCAATCAATTTAGAATAAGCCAATTTATTCAAGCTAGCTCCCTCATTGGGGCTTAGCTGTTTATTAGAATAATACGGTGTCTCAACTACGGTATATTCACTGTATCCCCATGCAGAAAGCAGTTTTTCAATGTGATGAGCTTGGCTAAGAGTAATACCTTGCTCTGTAAAATGTACTTTCATACCAAGAATGGTATCAACCATACCAAGATCAGACATGTTAAATGCGTTTGTTAACTCAGTTTTTACGTCACTCATTGTAGAATGATCGGAACCAAGTATCGACATATCATCTATGTACAAGCAAATAAGCGCAACTTTAGTTGTCATAGAACGATAGTAAAGGCATTTATCTGAATCACTGGATCGAAATCCTAAACTAATTACTACCTTGTCAAACTTTTGATGCCACAATTTAGGTGTTTGTTTGAGACCATACAAAGATTTGTAAAACTTACAAACTTTATTCTCCAAACCTTTCATGACAAACCCTTCAGGTTGGTTCATGTAGATCTATTCAATCAGATCTTTATTTAGGAAAGCTATCTTTACATCTATTTGATGCACAACATAGTGCTCAATAGATGCCAAAGCAAGAAGAATTCTTATCGTAGTCAAATGACAGACCGGGGAGTAGACATCAAAATAATCTATCCCATATACATTGGTATAACCCTTAGCTACTAAACGTGCTTTATACTGAGCTATAGATCCGTCAGAATTAAGTTTCTTCTTCAAAATCCACTTGCAACCAATAGTCTTAGACCCTTTTGGCAAATCAACTAGGTCCCAATTTTGATTTTGTAACAGATAGCTCATTTCATCATCAATGGCTTCTGTCCATAATAGGGAGTCCCTAGATCTCATCGCTTCAGTATAGGTGGATGGATTATCTTCTAAATGGTAAGTGACAAAATCATCTCCAAACATATTGGGAACTCGTGGTCTTGTAGATACTCTTAAAGGTACAGATTCATAAGGGATCCAAGTGTCAGAGGAAGTCAATTCAGGTTCACTAAGTGTCTCTGAAATATTTTGATAGTGCCTAATACTGTCAACCCTTTATCTCGAAGAAATTTATCTTCAAATAAAACAGCATCTCTAGATTCTATAACCACATTGGTTGATAGATCCAAGAACCAATCAGCAGCACTATCCTCCGCACTATCTAGGTACACACAAGTGTTAGTCCTAAGCCCCACCTTAGGTCTTCTAGGGTCTAGTATCCTTACATAAGCAATACATCCCCAACTCTTAAGAATATCATATTTACAAGGATGTTTATACCATATCTCATAAGGAGTTGAAGACAACTTAGAGTGCGGCAACCTATTGAGGATATGATTAGTAGTCAAAGCTGTCTCTCTCCAATAACAGGAAGGCATGCCAGCTGTCAATAACATAAAGTTTAACATTTCTGTTAACGTCCTATTCTTACATTCAGCTATGCCATTTGATTGAGGTGAGTAAGGAGCAGTAGTTTCAAGGATTATGTCTTCTGAAGCACAAAATTCCTTGAACCCTGTCAATGTATATTCTCCTCCTCTGTCACTCCTCAACTTTTTTATTTTCAAAGTAAATTGGTTTTCAACACGATTCTTGAAATTTTTAAATTTATCAAAAACTTCATCTTTTGATTTTAACATATAAATATGATAATATCGAGAAAAATCGTCTATACAAGTGAGCAAATACTTCTGAACACCTCTAGTGGGAGAACTTTTAAAGTCACAGAGGTCAAAATGTATTAAATCAAGAAGTTGTGTACTCCTAGAAACCGGACGAAAAGGTCTTCTAGTAATTTTAATTTGAGCATAGACTTCACATCTGTTAAATCTGATCGAAGTATCGAGAGGTATATTATGACTTTTAACTAGTCTAACCAGTTTTTTGTAGTTCATATGTCCTAACCGTTCATTGAACTAACTTGGCTGACCATTTCAGTTCCAGTACTCAATTCATACATACCACCAGTCAAGAATGCAGAACCAAAATAATAAGAGTTAACAAATAAAGTGACTCTACCACTAGAGAAACATAAATTCATGCTTGCATGTTCTAAGGGACTAATAGAAATTAAATTCTTTTGGATCGCAGGAACTACTTTAACATCTTTTAAAGTTAAAAGTTTACCTGAAGAGAGGTTGATATTTGCATTACCAGTGTGAGTCACGATCTCCGTCGCCCCACTAGCCACAGCAATAGTTTTGTTGGCCTCAGCAACATCATTAAGTAACTTTTTAGTTTAGCAAACATGGCATGTTGCCCATAATCTAACCACCATTCTGAAGAAGTATTGGCCTTTCCATGATTGCCTACCATAGCAACAAAGTTTTGAGGCTCATTCTTTTGCAGCAGTATATGTGCTTCCAATGGTGTGTTAGATTTGTCCTTTTTTGGTAGCCTACAATCTGCTATAAAGTGGCCCCATTTCCCACAATTGTGGCACTTGCCCTTCTTTTTCTTAAAGATAGGCTTTTTGGCCTCTAATTGTTGAGACTCGCTTTTGGGAGGTTTGGATTTCTTAGAAAATTTCTTGGAATATATTACCGCATGTAGCAGCTGACTGTTGCTGTCTAACCATCTTCAATGTATTCCTAACTCGATTCTCATCCTCGATTCTAATGAATCGTTTAAGATCATCCAGTCCCACATGAACTTTCTTCCTGTACATCTCAGTTTTGAAAGAATTCCATATAGATGGTAATTTATAGATAATGGCACCAACAAAAAAAGGATAAAAAACATTGATGTTTTCATTAGTCAAATTAGATCTCAAGTTTTCTAGATCAGTGACTTGAGGAGTAATTTTCATATCTTTCTTGAATTTGAAATCCATGAATTTGTTAACAAGATGTGTTTTTGAAAATTCCTCCTCCTTCTTAAACTGAGTATTTAAATTGTCCCAAATTTCTTTTGCAGTCTTAAACTTGCTAAAAACTTTTGCAAGATGGTTTGAAAGACAGTTCAAGAGATAATCTCTGCAGAAATCGTCATCTTTGCTCCATTAAGATTCATCAACATCCTCAATGGTATCAGCAAAAGTACTTAAAACAGTATAAAAAATATTTTCATATTTTAAACCAAACTAAGTCTTTCGTTTCCAAGAATTAAAATCAGGTCCACTAAAAGACTGAAGTTTAACCATTTCAATTGTTACATGTTTTTCAATTTTTTTTAAATAAAAATTGGAAAGAGTGCACCTGATTAATAGTGCCAGAACAGTGCCGCTACAGTGCTGTCGGAACAGTGCCGCCAGAATAGTATGCTACAATACGCTACAGTGCACTACAGAGCCGCAGCTACAGTAAGCTACAGCGCCGGAACAGTACGCTACAGTGTCGGAACAGTATGCTATAGTATGCTACAGTGTCGGAACAGTACGCTACAGTGTGCTACTGTGCCGCCAGAACAGTAATGCCATCACTACAGTACTGTCAATACTACAGTACTCTAACTTTCTAATGCTTCAATATTGTTAGAGTTTTAGGTCAAGAAATTGAATATGCAATTGTTTGAAGCATTACACCCTAGGAATCTAATTTGGAATACCTACAATTCTGCCTCCAGCTAGCATAGATATAGTAGTACACTAGGGTTTAAACCAATTAATGGACTCTTGCCCATTCAGACCCATTACAAAAGTTCATTATTTATTCGGCTTATATTAGAACATATTATTGAATTATATTAAATATCCAACATTTGCAATGGTCACACCATGGTCGTTTACAATCCTTCTTCACTCCCTCCTGAACATTTTGAGTGATAAGGGTAGAGTTTTCAAATTCTAAAAAGGAAATTTGTTATTGAGCATCACCCCTTTTTGTGCTTCTTCTCTTTGAACTTCCGAGAAGGCCTCACGTATTGTTGCCAAGGTTTTTCCTAAAATTCTGCTGCGTACCTCATCTAACTCCATATTGAGTACTACCAAGAACATAAAGACACGATCATTCTCTTGGCGTTTCATGAATCTGACATTATCATTTGTGCACTCCCAAGCATCATCATGACATAGATCCAACTCCTGCCACAAGGTCATCAATTCATTATAGTAGAAAGTTACGTTTCTATTACCTTACTTTGCATGCCATAGTTTTAATTTTAATCCAAAAATCTTTGAAGAATTCTCCAAATCAGAATATGTTTCCTTCACAGCATCCCAAACATCTTTAGCAGTTGGTAGAAACATGAATGGCTTTCCAATTGTTGGTTCCATTGAATTCACCAGCAATGCAATAATCAGGGAATTTTCTGATTTTCAGATTTTGAAAGTTGGATCTCCGTCTGCAGGTTTTGTCACTAGTTCTTTTAGATAACCCAACTTCCCCTTGCCTTCCAACATTAATCGAACAGTTTGCGATCATTCTATGTAATTCTTTTCAATAGATGGTGAATATTTACTTGGAGTAAATTATTGGACCCCTTTGGACCATTGAACGAGATAGAAGAGTTCATATTTGAACTCACTATACTTTCTCCTACAGCTACCGTATCTTTACTGGTTTCACCAGTAAGATCTATTTTCCATGGGTTTTGGTTTGCCATAGATGATCAGAACTTAAGCTCTGATACCATGTGTAAAAAATAGAGAATCAATTATACTCGTATTATTCTTTGGAATAGATACTACATCTTTCTTGAATAGAAGCGTTATAAGACCTAAATCCTACAATTAAGAAACAAGGAAAAATAAAATAATCTAAGGAATAAAAGATTCTATAATTTTGATAAATTCCAATTCTAATCCCCGATGTCATGAGATCAGGTTTCCTAATTTCTAACTTTCCTAATTTCCTACCGTATGAAATATAACAAAATTAGTGTATCATATTTCACATATGAACCGGTTTCATATGAGTTTTATGATAAAAATATATGAGCTTTTTGATTTACTAGATATTAGGCACGTGCGATGCACATATTTTGAAACATGCTACTTTTAAATTAGAAAATAAGTACAATATGCGAAACAATCACTAAATTATGTGAAAAATGAAGTACATTAATAAAATACATTAAAAATAAAAATATAATCACTAAATTGAGACAATTACTAAAAATGTGCTTTGTATTATCTAATTTTTCTCTTTTTTTTTTCTATTCGATGCATGTGTATATTTTGTAACATACTATTTTAAAAGGAAAAAGTAAGTACGATATGTGAAATAATCATTAAATTGAACCAAAAATAAAATACGTTAAAAAATAATATGTACCTACTAAATTGAAACAATTATTAAAAGAGGTAGTTTGTATTACATGAATCTAATTTTCTTGATTTGATCTTTTTCAATAACGTACTTGCTTCTGCTTTCTCTTTCTTTGTTGACCGTTTTAATGTTCTCTTCAAATTTTAAATTATCTTGTTACCTATAATTTGAACTTCATTATTTTTAGAAGTTATCTTCTTTGTTGCTCCTTTTTTACTTTGTTGTTTTTTTGACTTTTCAATGCCTTCATTTTGTGAATTGAATTTTGAACCTCACAATTAATTATTAACTGAATTTTGTTATTAAATTTTTCAATATCAGTTGCAACCATCGACATATTTCCATTGAATTCGTTAACGTTTCACATTTTTATTATTAATTCATAATCTTTTCGACCCACGGAACTAAGGTCGAAAATATTGAAAAATATTGTATTAGATATTTACAATTTTGTAAGTTGTAAAAATAGCTGTATTTTGTAAGTGACATGAAATTTATAATTATGTTTACTTAGTTTTGATATTTGAATTTCAATTATTTTCATTTTTTGGACACATTAGAGACAAGCTCAAGAAGATGAAAAAGAAAAGTATTCTAATTGAGTACAAAGCAAAATATGATTGAAAAAATCATTGAGTTTTAATTAAATGTATAACTGCAAGATTTTGAATTCATTAAAAAATAATGCTAATTGATTACATGCTTAAAAAATTATTGTGAATTGTGAGACCTAGGGTCTTAAATCTTACTTATTTTGATGATTAACAAACAATTATGTTTATACTAATGTTTGGAAAAGTGTCTCAATTTGATAGAAACTCAAGGAAGCCAAGCAAGGAGATTTATCAAGCGAAGAAAGAATTGAAATCGCAAAAGAAACAAAGGAATGGTAAAATAGGTCATTTCCCAACCCTAATCCCTAAATTGTGTAAATAGCTCAAAGAAAATGATTTACTCGTTTAAAGCTCAAGAAAAGTTTTCAAAATGTGTTTTGCATTCAAAAATACTTCAAAAGATGTTATACACACTTGCACTAAGTCTTACGGAAGTGTACAAAAGATGTGGAAAACAAAAATTGAACTTAAGTTGAAGAAATTGAGTTTCGGACGACCTACACAAAGTTTCGGCCGTCCGAAACATGCGTCCGAAACTGTCCAGAGAAAATGTTTTTAAAGTCTTGGGATCGGACGGTACAGGGTAAGTTTTGGCCGTCCGAAAGTCCCAACGGCTAGTTTTTTCAAATGTCAAACATGAACGTTTTCTTGTCTTTTCTTTGATAGTATAAATACTAGCCAACACCAAAACGTTAAAGAGACTTTGACATATTAATCCTTGAGCATACAATATTGAAAAACATCATATACAACTCTAGCATTTCATTCTTGAAACAAAAGATCAAAAGTTCTTGAGATTTCTTTGAGTTCTTCATCTTATTCTTTGAGCTATATTATTTGAGTTGTAAACTTAATTTTAGGATTCATATTGTGAGCTTCTTTGTAACATATCCACTCTAATTGAGAGTTGGTGCATCACTCCAACCAATCACTGTAAGTATAATTGTAAAAGGTTTCTCAAGTGAGAGTAAAAACCTTGAACACTTAGCTTGGGATAGCTTATGTTAAGGTTGAGCCTTGGGTGAAATCCTAAGTTGTGATACTTGGGTTGTAAAAGTGGTTCTTTTGATCTCACCACTTGTAAGAAGATCAATTCATAGTGGAAAGGTTTGAAATCCTAAGTTGGGAAACTTAGGTAGTGGATGTAGAGTGCTCCAAGGAGGAGACTTGAACCACTCTAAATCTTTTGTGTTCTTGATTTCCATTGATTTCATTTCTGCACTTATTTTAAACTGTTTATGCTTTAAATTGGTAGTAATTGTGTTGGATTATTGATTCATTATATTCTTGGACAATTGTTGTTGGATATAATACTTGTCACAACTCTCACAATTCACCTCTTGTTGTTGAACAAAATTTGTGAGTATTGCCTTAAATTTTTAGAAACCTAATTCACCCCCCCCCCCCCCCCCCTCTTAGGTTGCCTTTAGAGCTTACAATTGGTATCAGAGCTTGGTCTCTACTTGCTTAGGTTTAACAACCTTAGAGTAAAGATTATGGCAACAAACAATGCTATGTTTATGGAGGGACAATCCATCTCTAGACCCCCAATGTTTAATGGAACTAATTATTGTAGTTGGAGAGATAGAATGAAAATCTATCTCAAATCCATTGATATTGAGATGTGGTACATTGTTGAGAAAGGACCTTATAATGCTGAAATTACCATAGGGAGTGAAATTAGAGAAAAGAAAAGGAGTGAACTCACCAAAACCGATAGAAGAAATCTCACCTTAAATGCTAAAGCCTCAAATGCCCTATATAACTCACTAGATGCTAATGAATCAAGTAGAGTTAAAGGATGTAAAAATGCACATGATATTTGGAAGAAACTTAGAGAAATTCATGAAGGAACCGAAGACGTGAAAGAGGAAAAGAAATCATTGTTAGTAACACAATATGAAAGCTTCAAAATGGATAACAATGAATCCATAGATAAAATGTTTTGTAGATTCAATAGCATAATCAAAGACTTGGAGAGTCTAGGAAAAGTCTATCCCTTAGGTGAGCAAAATAGAAAAATTTTAAACTCATTACCTAAGGAATGGGAGTCAAAAGCTATAGCAATTGAAGAAGCTAAAAATTTGAGAGAACTTCCTATAGATCAACTTATTAGTTCATTTATGTCATATGAGCTAAAGATAAAATCTAAAGCTCAAAAGGAAGAAGATACTAAAGCTAGAAAGAACATAGCACTTAAAGTGTCAAAGAATGAAAATAATAATGATGATGATGATGAAGATACAAATGAACAAGATGATGATGATCTTGTATTTCTCACTAGAAAATTGTCTAGGAAAAACAGGTTTAACAAAGGAAGGAGCTTCAAAAGCAAAGATTGGATAAAAGAAAAAGGAGAAACATCAAAAGTTAACAAATGCTATGAATGTAATCAACCTGGACATTTTATTGCAGATTGTCCAAGAAGAAAGAAGGAGTTCAAACAAGATAAGAAAGGCAAAGGAAGAAGCTTCAAGGCCACATGGGATGATGACCAATCCAAGGAGGAAACCGAATGAGAAGAAGAAGGAGTTGCTAATATGTGTTTCATGGGATTTGACGAACATGAGGTAAGTTTCTCTTCTAGTGATGATGATGATGAGAATTGCAATGATCAAGATGAACTTGAATTGTACATTGCTAGACTAGTAGATGAGTTAAAGAAATCCAAAACTCAAAACAAGAAGTTTAAAGCTAGAATTGAAGAAATCACTACAAATAATCAAGAGTTAACCTCTAAACTTGATATTGTAGAAAAAGAAAATTATACATTGAAAACTGAAAATGAGAAACTGAAAATAGAAGGTAGCAAAGTAAATGATGAAGTTAAAAAGGAACACATAGGGTTAAGGAAGAGAATTGAAGACCTTAGTGAATGTCTAGCAAAATTCACTCAAGGAAAGAATAACCTAGAAATACTTTTAGGTAATCATAGAATGGGAAATAGCAAATATGGACTAGGATATTCACATGAGATAGGTCAAAGTTCCACATCTAAATCGGTAAAAATTACTCATACATCATATAATCAAAAAGGAGTAGATAAGCCAAATGGTAGAACTAATCAACCTCATGTAAGTAAAATGCCCAACCATAAGCATGGACATAAAATGTATAACTCACACAATCATAATCATGGAAAAAGAATGCATAAAACACATAATCATAATTATGGATATAACACATATAACTTTGAACCTAGGTTTGGATATACTAGAACATATCCCTATCATAAAACTTCACATTCTTTCAAATACTTTGTTATTTGTGATTATTGTTGTAAAAAGGGGCATACCTCAAGGAAATGTTTTGCTAGAATGGAAGTTAAAAATGGATCAAAAACATGGATAAGGAAAGATATTAATGATGCAAGAACTTAAGCACCTTATCTTGAATGTAGGTATGTTTAAAAAAATACAATTTTGGACACAAAATGGTTCCTTGATAGTGGATGCTCAAGACACATGACCGGTAATCCCTTGTTGCTTAACAATTTGAAAACTAAACATAAGGGACATGTTACTTTCGAAAATGATAAAAAGGGAAAAATTGTTGGTATTGGAGATATAGCTAATAACAATAGCAATGTGATTGAAAATGTGCTTTTGATTGATGACTTGAAGTTTAATTTGATTAGCATAAGTCAAATATGTGATAAAGATCTTGATGTGTTGTTTAAACGTGAAAAATGTGTTGTCATTGATCCTAAAGATGGTAAAATAGTTTTTACCGGATCTAGACATAACAATGTGTACACTCTAAATTTGTGTGATATTATGGAACAAGATATGCAATGTCTTAGTGTTGTGCATGATACAACTTGGTTGTGGCATAGGAGACTAGCTCATGTAGGAATAGATCACATAAACAATCTAGTTGCTAAAGAACTAGTTAGAGGATTACCTAAACAAAAATATGAGAAAGACAAAGTATGTGATTCATGTCAATTTGGAAAACAAACTAAAAGTACATTTAAACCTAAGAACATGGTAACAACTTCAAAACCCTTAGAGTTAATACATATGGATTTATTTGGACCTTCACAAACTACAAGTTTAGGTGGTAAAAGATATGTTTTTGTGATAGTAGATGATTACTCTAGGTACACTTGGGTAATATTCTTGGCACATAAAAGTGACACATTTAAAGAATATGCTAGACTATTTAAAAAGGTTCAAAATGAGTTAAGTCTAAATGTGGTAAAAATAAGAAGTGACAATGGAACCGAATTTGTAAATGAAAGCTTTATAAATCATTGTGATGAAAATGGTATTACACATAATTTTTCAGTAGTAAAATCACCACAAAAAAATGGAGTAGTTGAAAGAAATAATAGAACACTTCAAGAAATGGCTAGGACTATGCTTTGTAAAAATAATTTGCCAAAATATTTTTGGGCCGAAGCGGTTAATACCGCATGTTATGTCATGAATCGTGCTTTAATTAGACCATTATTGAAGAAAACTCCATATGAGTTAATATATAAGAAAACTCCAAATGTTGGATACTTTAAAGTCTTTGGTTGTAAATGCTTTATCTTAAATGTAAAAGACACTTTAGGAAAATTTGATAAGAAATCGGATGAAGGAGTATTTTTAGGGTATTCGGAAATTAGAAAAGCATATAGAGTCTATAATAAAAGAACCATGATAATAGAAGAAGCAATTCATGTAAACTTTGATGAAGGAGAACTAAATAAAACCCATGAGGAAAGTGATGAAGAAGTAGGAATAGAAGAAAATTCATCAAATGATCAAGATAAAATTGAACTAGAAAACAAAACATCGTCACAAAATGATCCCAAAGATAATAATCAAAACTTAGATAATTATCTCCAAAAGAATAACCTTCCTAGAGCTTGGAAATTCCTTCAAAGTCATCCTAAAGAATTAATCATAGGAAGTCCATCTAGAGGAGTCAACACTAGGTCATCTTTGCATCTAGATAATAACTTGGTATTCCTATCACAAATTGAGCCTAAAAATATAAATGAAGCCCTAAAAGATGATAATTGGATTATAGCTATGCAAGAAGAATTAAATCAATTTGAAAGAAGTAAAGTATGGAATCTAGTAGAAAGGCCTAAAGACACCTCAATTATAGGAACTAAATGGATTTTTAGGAATAAACTAAATGAAGAAGGAAAAATAGTAAGAAACAAAGCTAGGTTGGTGGCTCAAGGGTATAGGCAAGAGGAAGGTATAGACTATGATGAAACCTTTGCTCCCGTAACAAGGCTTGAGTCTATCCGCATGTTACTTGTATATGCTTGTTTTAAAGGATTCAAACTTTTTCAAATGGATGTTAAAAGTGCATTTTTAAATGGATTCATTCAAGAGGAAGTATATGTAGAACAACCTCCCGGTTTTTAAAACACTAAGTTTCCTAATCATGTTTATAAATTGGTCAAAGCATTATATGGATTAAAACAAGCTCCTAGAGCTTGGTATGAAAGACTTAGTGGATTTCTAATAGAAAAGAACTTTCATAAAGGCATAATTGACACCACTTTGTTTACAAAATATTGTGACAATGATTTGCTAATTATACAAATATATGTTGATGACATAATATTTGGTGCTTCTAATGAATCTTTATGTGAAGAGTATTCAAAGTTAATGAAAGATGAGTTTGAAATGAGTATGATGGAAGAATTGACATTCTTTCTTGGATTACAAATAAAACAACTAGATGATGGGATTTTCATAAGTCAAGAAAAATACACTAAAGAATTACTTAAAAAATATGGTATGAATGATTCAAAACCTAATGGAACACCTATGAGTACTTCAACTAAGTTAGATAAAGATGATAATGGTTTAAAAGTTGATGAAACTCAATATAGAGGAATGATAGGAAGTTTGCTTTATTTGACGGCTAGTAGGCCGGATATTATGTATGCTGTGTGCTTATGTGCTAGATTTCAATCATGTGCTAAACAATCACACTTATTGGCTGTGAAAAGAATTCTAAGATATCTAAAAAGAACGATAGAACATGGATTATGGTACCCAAGGACAAATACGTTTGAATTAGTAGGGTTTTCCGATGCCGATTTCGCCGGATGTAGGGTTGATAGAAAAAGTACTAGTGGAACATGTCAATTCCTAGGAAAGTCACTTGTATCATGGTCAAGTAGAAAACAAGCTTCCGTATCCTTATCAACGGCGGAAGCTGAATATATAGCCGCCGGAAGTTGTTGTTCTCAAATTCTTTGGATGAAACATACCCTTCTTGATTTCGGTTTAGATTTTGGTTGTGTCTCCATTAAATGTGATAACACAAGTGCTATAAATCTAACCAAGAATCCAATTCAACACTCTAGATCAAAACATATTGACATTAAACACCACTTCATTCATGATCTTGTTTTTAATAAGGAAATTCATGTTGAATATGTTTCTACGAAGGAACAATTGGCGGATATCTTCACAAAACCCCTTCCCGAGGATCAATTTTCTCTCTTAAGAACTCTCATTGGTGTAGTCCAACTCAAATGATCCGAATACAAGGACTTCATTGCTCAAAACTGATTTTTCAAAATTCTGTCGAGTTTCGGACGCTACTTTCGGACGACCTTTAGAGTTTCGGACGTGCGAAACTATTCATAAAAAATTTGCAAAATCTCTGATGAGTTTCGGACGACACTTTTGGACGACCCCTAGAGTTTCGGCCGTCCGAAACCGTCGAATCTGGGTTAAAATTCCAGATTTTTCACACGAATTCTCAAACTTTTTCAAAACACTCTCAAACCCTTTTCTCCCCGCCAATTCTCAATTCGATTTCTAACCGATTAATTCTCAAATTAGTCCGTTAGAATCCTTCCTTGACATCTAGAGAACACTTTTACCGATCCAAATTTCAAAATTTCACCATCAAATTCCATTGTTTGATTCCTAGCCCTAGAAATTGGTTAAAACCCAATTTTTTCTATTCTTGAATAAATTCTCCACAATTTCAATTCATTTTGGTACTCAAGGTTGCGCACAAACATGAGCACCTCACGAGGACGCAAGAGAACCAAGGTGACGGCACCCCCACATGTTCAACACGGGTCACTAGGTGCATCCTCCCCTCCGCTCCCTCCATTCGTCAATGCCGAATGTGAAGCTAAGTATAATAACTACCTAGCATCTTCTAAGAAGATTATTGCTCCTAGGGTAGTAAGAAAAGATGACTTTGATGGAAATTTGGATTATTCTTGAATTATTTGAATATCAAGATTGGGAGGACATTTTGTACACAAAATGAACCATTTCCCACCATGTTAAATCTATGATTCTTTGCCAATTTGCATATTCCTCCGGGCCTCAAATCAAGTCATGATACACTTAGCACACGAGTCAATTCTAAGGATATCAATTTGACCCCCGTTTTTCTTAATGAATTGTTTAAGTGTTATCATGAGTATGGCTTAGCTAAGGATGATAAACCCATCATGAAATATTTTAGGCTTCATTATTGGTCGGATGCATCGCATGGGTTTAATTTAAGAGACCTAGTGAGTATTGCTTTTAAGGGAGAGATGTTCACTAAAGCTAGTGAGGCACCTACGAAGAATTTAAGTCCTAAGCATCGCACTCTTTTTCATATCATTACCAAAATCATCCTTCCAAACCATGGCCACAAGACCAATCCTAACACCATGAATCTTTATCTCCTTTATGCCTTACTTAAGCAAGTTCCAGTTAATTTTGGTCATGTCATGCTTAAGTACCTTGAAATTCATATTAAGGATCAACGCCGAAGTCTTCCTTATGCCATGCTCATCACCAAAATTCTTCGGCATCATAACATTCCTTTGGATAATCATAATATGTATCCTGTTCCTACTCGCAATATCTACGACGAAATCTTTCTTAAATCCATAGGTATACATGTGGTCAATGGTGCTTGAACATATGACAAATCCGGAGATGGGCAAGGTAAGGATGAAGACATGGCGGAAGGAGATCATGAAGAAGAGGGTCACGAACATGGCCTAGGTCACGATCAAGATGTCCCCGATCCACCTCAAGCACCTCATGTAGATGAAGATTTCAAAACCCTTATTCAAGGGTACTTTGATTCTTTAACCGATCATATTGATAGTGGATTCGTCGGTATGCATGCCAAAATGGATAGTAACATGGCGAATAAAGGGGACAATTGGATGCCTTGACCATTAGAGTTGATGATTTGGGGAATGAGATCTATTATGGGCATGAAGTGATGATGACTAATGAGCAACGTGAAGCGTTGGCTCAAGCTCGCGTCAAAGGAAAGGCACCGGCACATGATTGATGCATTTGGTGTAATAGACTAGGACCATTTTCCTTTGTCTCTTATTTTTTTGGTATTTCCTAGTACTTTGAATGTTTTCCTCATTTCCTTGTTGATGCTTTTGTGGTTTGAAGAACTTTATGGTTTGTTAATGTTGACCTAAGTTATATCATGGTTTAATGTTAATTGGCATATATTGCTTGATGATTTCTATGTTTTTAAGGCACTTAATGTTCATGGCATTGGATTATGGTGATATTGAATGGAATGTTGTATATTGTGCCTCTTTGTTCTTGTGCTGTTTTTTTTGTTGGGTTGTTGACAGGTGGAAATGATCAAATTACAAAGGAAACTCTGTCAAAATTTCAGTAAAATTATTGCACTTAACCATTTTTATTATGCCTAGCCATCCATTAGGTTGCAAGGAATGGAAAGGTAGTCCTAAGCATTAGTTTTGATTCCCTTCACAATGTTGTTCATCAAGCCAAGGTAATAAGGTACTTGCAATAATTATTCATTGTGGTTTTCTGCTTCTAATGATTTTTGTTGATGACAAAGGGGGAGAAAGAAAGTATGATCAAGTAAAACTAAGTGCATGAACTCACATGTTTTATAAGATGCATAAAAAGGAAGAAAAGAAAGATGACAAGAAAGGTATACATTTAGGGGGAGCATATAAACAAAATGACATCCTTTAAAATGAAGTACACATATATGGGGAGAAACATCCATGCATTGCACTTGTTATTTACTTAATCCCATAATTGGTTTGTCATCATCAAAAAGGGGGAGATTGTGAGACCTAGGGTCTTAAATCTTACTTATTTTGATGATTAACAAACAATTATGTTTATACTAATGTTTGGAAAAGTGTCTCAATTTGATAGAAACTCAAGAAAGCCAAGCATGGAGATTTATCAAGCGAAGAAATTATTGAAATCGCAAAAGAACCAAAGGAATGGTAAAATAGGTCATTTCCCAACCCTAATCCCTAAATTGTGTAAATAGCTCAAAGAAAATGATTTACTCGTTTAAAGCTCAAGAAAAGTTTTCAAAATGTGTTTTGCTTTCAAAAATACTTCAAAAGATGTTATACACACTTGCACTAAGTCTTACGGAAGTGTACAAAAGATGTGGAAAACAAAAATTGAACTTAAGTTGAAGAAATTGAGTTTCGGACGACCTACACAAAGTTTCGGCCGTCCGAAACATGCGTCCGAAACTATCCAGAGAAAATGCTTTTAAAGTCTTGGGATCGGACTGTGCAGGGTAAGTTTCAACCGTCCGAAACTTAGTTTCGGCCGTCCGAAAGTCCCAACGGCTAGTTTTTTCAAATGTTAAACATGAATGTTTTCTTGTCTTTTCTTTGATAGTATAAATACTAGCCAACACCAAAACGTTAAAGAGACTTTGACATTGAATCCTTGAGCACACAATATTGAAAAACATCATATACAACTCTAGCATTTCATTCTTGAAACAAAAGATCAAAAGTTCTTGAGATTTCTTTGAGTTCTTCATCTTATTCTTTGAGCTATATTATTTGAGTTGTAAACTTAATTTTAGGATTCATACTGTGTTTCCCAACTTAGGATTTCAAACCTTTCCACTATGAATTGATCTCCTTACAAGTGGTGAGATCAAAAGAACCACTTTTACAACCCAAGTATCACAACTTAGGATTTCACCCAAGGCTCAACCTTAACACAAGCTATCCCAAACTAAGTGTTTAAGGTTTTTACTCTCACTTGAGAAACCTTTTACAATTATACTTACAGTGATTGGTTGGAGTGATGCACCAACTCTCAATTAGAGTGGATATGTTACAAAGAAGCTTAGGTAGTGGATGTAGAGTGCTCCAAGTAGGAGACTTGAACCACTCTAAATCTTTTGTGTTCTTGATTTCCATTGATTTCATTTCTGCACTTATTTTAAACTGTTTATGCTTTAAATTGGTAGTAATTGTGTTGGATTATTGATTCATTATATTCTTGGACAATTGTTGTTGGATATAATACTTGTCACAACTCTCACAATTCACCTCTTGTTGTTGAACAAAATTTGTGAGTATTGCCTTAAATTTTTAGAAACCTAATTCACCCCCCCCCCCTCTTAGGTTGCCTTTAGAGCTTACATGAATCCACTTAAGATTTTTGTTTTACTCTGCCTTGCTATATAGCAAATAAACATATTTGCAAGCTTAATGCGGGAAAAAATAATAAGATCAGTTGTCAAGGAATACTCAAAAGAATGTTGAAAATGATTAATGACTACAGTGAACAAACTCCTACTCGTCAATCAAATCATAGTTATTAGTTCAATTATTGTGAATAATAGACAACAAAATTAGCAACTAATATTAGAATACAAAAAAAACATGTAATATTAAAATTAAACGAAAATTATGAAACCATGATTCTTGAATGCATATCTTCGATTCACTGAAATTACCACTTGAATTTGAAGCTCGAAAACAAGAGACATTATTGGGTTTCCGAGGGAGGGGTTATCATCCAATTCAAGAAATTCATCATTCAAGAAAATTAAGTTAACTGCAGTAACTGGTGTCCCACATGACGTACACACTTGCCTACATTGGATGCAAAATCAAAATAAATATTAATTCAATGATCAAAGAAATAAGCAAATACATCCAAAAGTGCCCATTTCTAGATGAACAGTTTCCTTTTTCTTTACACCTATAACTCTTCTAATTTTTTTATTTATTTAAAATTTTGCTATAATCTATTAGTTTATATATTTTTCTATTAAACGTATAGGAAAAAAAATATATAGTGAAAAAATAATATTTTAATCTACAAATACAAATTTATTTTTTAAAATTTTTTACTTTCCAATTTTTTACCACATCTATCACTTTAGATTTTTTTCATTTAATAAAAAATCTTAAAAACATGAGAACATTGTTCTTTTAAAAAATTGAGATTTTTTAATCCCAAAAACCACGGTTATAGCCAACCAAAAAAAAAACTCTTCCAAGTTTTTATTTTTGAATTAGAAAAAATAGTAGTAACTAAAAGTATACAATTCAAATAATTTAGTGATCTATTACCTTTTTTTTTGGATTGGAAAAATGTAAGAAATCACTAAAAATAGTTTAACAATATGAAATAAAATTAGAAAAAAAAAACAATTTTTATATTAAAATGAACTAAAATAAGTGCAATTTTTAATAGACTAAAATATTTATACAAATAAATATACACATATACATATTAGAATGTAAAATACGAAGTGATACATGAAGTTTGAAATAGAGGATTCATTGCCTCCAATTTGTTGAATATTCCAACATGAGAGGTGTCAATAGATGCCAATTACTTTTCCAAACAAAGTTTTGTACTAATTTGGTTTAAGAAAAAAAACTCCTTTGAAACCAATACAAAACAGGCAATTAATGACAAAAATCGTAGTTTTAATTTTTTACTATTTTTATTGTGCGATGAAATTATGATTAATTTCAATTTTATTTTTATTGTGCGTTAAAATCATGATTGATTTGGGTTTTATATATAAGTCTACTTCACATGAGACCACCTCTTTGTTTAAGGCTATACATTATGTTTTTATGCATGGTGGGCTGACAAAAGCATAATATGTTACTGAATTCGTTAAACTGTCTCAACACTGGAAACAAATCGAAATAAAAAATAATCAAAAAAATTATGTGATTTTAAGTTTTGTACTTGATTCTTACCATTTTTCTAATTCTTTTACTTCTTGACCATTTGAATAAATTTATATTGTAGATGGAGTGATGCTCAAAAGTTGAAATTGACGTGACATGAAAAAATTGTACATTTGCATATAGTAATGAATTGATAAATTTAGGCAATTATATTTAGCACTTTGGAATGTTGAATATTTGAAGGCTAATACGCATATTTTCACACACTATACATATTTTAAACATAGTACAATCCTAAATGCTTCCATTTTTCATTTTGCACATTTTCAAAGAATCATCAAAGATTAAAATAGTTTCAATAAAACCATATAAAATGAAAATAATAATTATATAAAAGAGATTCATATAAGGAATTTTGAAAGATAATAATTACCTTTGGAATTCTTTTCAGTAAACAAACCGATTAATCTAAAAATGTGTAAAAAAAACTTTTCTAAACCAAATCACACCAAAATAATAACGCTCAACTTTCCTTTATGAACATATAAGTATAACTCTTAATGTGGATATAAAGATTTTTAAATGAAGAATAATCCTTACTTTATGCACATAAGTTTGTCAATGGTTGCAACATTGATATTTATGTCAGATATGATTGTCATTTTAATTAGTTGTGCAAATCATGTTTTACATCATAAAAATATAGTTGCAAATACTTCGGTGAGTTTTCTTATAGAACTAAAGATGGAAGAGGGAGATAAATCTATCTTTGAGAATTAAATTAACGTGAAAACTCTTCTCTTACTTGTTGTAAGTTACTTATTTAAAACTACTTCAAATGAAGTTGAATAAAAAAATAATAATATTTTAGGCGCATATTATTTTGAAATTCTCTTGTCTTAACTGAATTAGAAGTGAATATGTTAGAAAGTTTTTCAATAATTTCAACATTTAACAGTTTGATATTCCCATTTTTGCAACAAGATAATGGTGGCTCAAATTCATATCTTTTTGCTGCACAAAACAAACAATTGTGTATATCTCTTAATATATGTGTATGAGTAAGTGAGTTCATAGGGTCTCTCTCCTAAATGTTTTTTTGTTAGTTCAAAAAATCAAATTCATTACTGAAGAAGATTGTCGTACTTTGTTTTAGTCTTGGTGGTTAATTAATTGGTTTTATAATCAATTTAGAAAAGTTTTTGCAATTTATCTAAATGGCTTTTCATTTGTTCCCTAAAGGTTAGTCGATTTCTTAATTTGTTTAGGAAAGTTTTGCTCTATAGATTCATCGTAACAGTAGGTGAAAGTCTTTGAAATTGATGGTTAATTGGTTTCCAAATTTATTTATGTAAGTTTTTGCAATTTATTTAAATAGTTTTAATTTATTTAGTAAAAGTTAGTTGGATTCCTAATATGTTTAGGAAAATTTTATCTACCTATTAAAGTTAAAAGACTAATTTTCTAATTTATTTAATGAATGCATTAAAAAGAGAGTAGGAACTTTTATAAATGAATTCAATAAAGAGACACTATCCAACCCAAATATCCTATTTTTTATTCATTTAGATTCTATTCAATGAAGAATTTATGCCATTTTAGGATTAGATTTATGTTAGAAACGTAATCAAGTAAAATACTAACTATATCATAAATATAAATTGCTAATTGATTGAGAATTTATGCTAGTTTAGCATTAAAATTTTCATTTGGTAAAATTTATCAACTTTTTTATTATATTTGATTATATTTAGTTATTCATTATCATATGGAACATTTATCCAATTTCCTACAATATTTGATTATATTAATTTTAATTGAAACAAATAGGATTGAAATCAAACTTCAACTATGAGACCAGACTTAACTGACAAACTTCTTTATGCATAGATAATCTGTGAGCGCGTGTTGTCTCCTTTGTAAATGGTCTCAAAGAAGTGAAGTGGGACCAATCTAAGAAGTATAGTTGATTTGTGGCAACTCATTTTGAAAATTATTGAGTATATTAAAAAATATATATCACATTATAATCATAAAAAAATAATCATTAGAAAATAACCAACAATATTGTCGAAAAATACATATAAAAATAATTAAATTATAAATATATTTTGAAACAAAACAACACAAAATACAAAGTACAATGATTCCAATATTCTGTATCCGATGACACATATATTATTGGTCTATTAATCTTTCTCCCCAATTTAACATAGAAAGCTATTGACATCAATTATCTAAAAATTCCATAAAAAGAAATTTAGTAACAACTTTTCCAATTTTTAAACACTAGAAAATTTTTTTGTAAAACAAATCAATTAAGAACTGTCCTAAACCAAATCAAACAAAATTATTGGAGTCCAAAATCAATTCAATTAATAATTTCAAAATCTAAATAGTTTATTTTCCTACATCAAAATAATCAAAAAAAAAATAACTAACACTTTTCTAACTAAATTCAATTAAGAAGTTCAAAATCTAATTTATTTTTTTTAATACTTAATTCGCTAATTCAATTCAGTTAAAAAAAAATTAAACCAACACTTTCTTAAATCAATTCAATCAAGATTTTCAAAATCTAAATAATTTTTTTTTGTTTCATAAAATCTAATTCATTTTTTCCTAAACCAAATCAATTAAAAAATTTAACCAACTTTGCTAAATGAAGAGAATCATCAAAGATTAAAATAACTTTAATGAATAAAGCAATAATTCAAGAGCTATACAAAATTGTCAAAAGAATCATCCAACACTAAAATGGTTTCAGAAAGACAATTCAATGAATAACTATTATTGTGGAAAAGAAAAGAATATAACGGGAAAATGACAATTATGTAAAAACAATCAAATAAGAAGATTTTGAAAGTTAATGATTACTTATATTTTGGAATTAGAGTAAAGATGGAAATACGAAAAACTTTTTGCCCAATCTAACTAACAAACTATTGATATAAAAATTTCCCTAAAAAGAACTTTAGTAGTACTTTTCAAATTTTTAAAGACTTAAAACAAAAATTCCCTTAAACAAAAGAATTAAAAACTTTATTAAAACAAATCAAATAAAATTATTGATATCACACTTTCCTAAATCAATTCAACCCAGATTTTCAAAATATGATTCGTTTTTTTCCTAATTGGTTGATTTTTCTAAATCAAATCAATCAAAAAATTTAGCCAACAATTTCATAAATCAATTCAATCAAGAAGTTAAAAACTTAATTAGTCTTTTTGTAAGCTCTAAAGGCAACCTAAGAGGGGGGGGGGGGGTGAATTAGGTTTCTAAATATTTAATGTGAACTTAATCAATTCAAATTCAACACAAGTGAGTGAGTAGTGTGAATCACAACAAGTGTAAGGTATATAATGATTTTCCATAAATGTAATCAACAATTTCAACACTTTAATATCAATGAATCAAAGCATAAGTAAATCAAAATAAGTGCAGAAATGAAAGCAATGAAAATCAAGGACACAATCAATTTAGAGTGGTTCAAGTCTCCTCCTTGGAGTACTCTACATCTACTACCTAAGTTTTCCAACTTAGGATTTCAAACCTCTTTACTATGAATTGATCTTCTTCTTGTGGGGAGATCAAAAGAACCACTTTTACAACCCAAGTATCTCAACTTAGGATTTCAACCAAGGTTCAACCTTTTCACTAGCTATCCCAAGCTATGTGCTAAAGGTTTTTACTCTCACTTGAGAAACCTTTTACAATCACTCACTATAGATGGTTGATAATGAAATTACAATCCTCAATAAGGATGAATAAAATGAAGTGAAGTTCAAAGTATGATTCCTATTAAGAAAATTACAACTCAAACTATATAGCTCAATGATGAAAATGAAGAACTCAAAGAAGGCTCAAGAAACTTTTGATCTTTTGTTTCTTTTGAAATCAAATTGAAATGTAAGAGTTGTAGAGAGTGTTTTTCAGATTGAGAGCTTAGGGAATCAAGTGTTGTATATTTCAAAACGTTCATGTTGGCTTGTATTTAAATCCCTCAAAAGATGACAAAAAAAGGTATATGTTTGACTTTTCAAAAACTAGCCGTTATTTGAAAAACTTGAGTTTCGGACGCTAGTTTCGGACCCTGTCAGGCATCCGATCCAAAGTTTTGGACATCCGAAACTACTCTGAGGTGTCCGAACCTAAACTACAGAGAGCTTGATTTTTCACCAGAGTTTCGAACGGTTAAGTGACCAATCTGAGGTGTCCGAACCTAAGTTTCGGACGTCCGAAACTCTGCCCTCAGCGTCTGATCCTATTTTATCAAACTTGTTTTCAATTTTCGTTTTCCAAATCATTTGTGCAACTTAGTGTGACTTTGTGCAAGTATGTTTCTCACATTTTGAAATGTATTTGAAGACTACTAACATTTTGAAATCATTTTTACTTGAGCCTTAAAGGAGTAAAACAATTTCTTGAGCTATTTACATAATTAGGGTTTAGGAGTTGGGAAATGACCTAATTTACCAACTTTGATCTTTTGCATTTCCAATTATTTCTTCATGCACTAAAGCTCCATGCTTGGCTTCTCTTGAATATCTATCATATTGAGACACTTATTCAAACCATTAGCATAAACATAATTGTTTGTTAAACATCAAAATAAGTAAGATTAAGACCCTAGGTCTTTACAATCTCCCCCTTTTTGATGATGACAAACCAATTATGTAAGAGAATAAATAACAAGTGCAATAATTTACTTTTTAATCAAAGAGATGATATATGCTCCCCCTATGTGTATACTTCCATTTTATTTTTATTTTTCTCCCCCTATGTGTATACTTCCATTTTCATTTTTCTCCCCCTTTGTATTATTTATCCATTATATTCATTACATGCATTACATGATACCAGCATGCAATATTGATCTCATTATCAATATAATTTCCCTTTTATTTTTCTCTTTTCTTCCTTTTATTTTTCTCTTTTCTTCTCCCCCTTTTGACATCATCAAAATAAGACATAACATAAACAACATTAACTTTGATGTACCTTGTTTCCATTTGTTGTTAGTGAAATATCTTAGGACTACCATTCCACTCCTTGCAACCTAATGGGTGGCTAGGCAAAAAAATGGTTAAGTGCAATAATTTTTGAAAAATTTTGACAGAGTTTCCTTTGTATATGGATTGATTCCACCTGTCAACAACCCATACATTTCCACAAAGTAGTGTAATAGAGCATTTCAACATATAACTTCAATAAGCAACATTAATGTCAAATCATCAAGTCATCAAGACATCAAAGAGTGCATATTCAAAAGACAATATCCATAACATGTCAAAAGTAAAGACAACTAAACATCAACAAGAAAGTGTCAAATCCACAAGTCAACAAGCAAACATCAAACCCTCCTAGAGTTAGACAATGACCACCCTAGTCTATTACATATGTGTAATAGCTAATCGTGTGCCGGTGCCTTCCCTTTGCGACGAGCTTGAGCTAAGGCTTCACGTTGTTCATCCGTCATAAGCACTTCATGTCCATAATGAATCTCCTGCCCCAAGTCGTCTACCCTAACTGTCAACTCCTCAAGTTGCTCTCTTATCTCGGCCATATTTTTGTCTAAGCTTGCATGCACACCGGCAATACCACTATCAATGCGATCAGTTAAAGAGTCAAAATATCCTTGAATAAGGGTTTTGAATTCTTCATCTATGTTATGTGCTTGGGCAGGTTCCGGTGCATCTTGACCTTGATTTTCTGCCTCCTCATCATCACCTTCCATCATGTCTTCATTCTCTTCTTGTCTTCAATTTGCTTGTCAAATGTCCAAGCCCCATTCACCACATATATTCTCATGGACTTAAGAAATATCGAATCATAAAAATTACGGGAAGACACGGGGTACTCAGCGATATTATCCATGATTATGCCATGATGCCTAAGGATTTTTGTGATGAGCATGCCATAGGGTAAACTACGACGTTGATCCTTAATATGAACATCAAGGTACTTAAGCATTAAATACCCAAAATTGACTGGAATTTACTTAAGAAGAGCATATAGAAAATAAAGGTTCATAGTGTTGGGATCGGTCTTATGGCCATGATTGGGAAAAACGACTTTGGTAATGATGTGAAAAAGAATGCGGTGTTTAGAACTCATATTCTTGATTGGTGCTTCACTTGCCCTACCAAATGTCTCACCATTGAAAGCAATTGCTACCAAATCATTGAAATTAAATTCGTGAGAAGTATCCGACCAATAATGAAGCCTAAAGTATTTCATGATAAGTTTGCCATCTTTAGCTACGGCATTTGGATGATTAGTCTTAAACAAAGTATTAAGGCTCTCAGGTGTTAGGGTGATATCTTCAGAATTAACTCTAGTACATAATTTATCAACCCCAGCAGCACCTTTTGGCGAATGCAAATTTGCAAAAAACTCATACACTAACAATGTGGGAATAGGCTCATTTGTAAACAGAATTTCATTCCAATCCTGATAATCAAATAACTCTAGGATGTCTAAGGCATCAACAAAATCTTCATTCCTTACAATCCTAGGGACAATAATTTTCTTTTGATTGGTGACATAGCTATTGTACTTAGAAGCACACTCACCATTGATAAATGGAGATGGATGATTGTTGCCCGTTGTTTATGGAGGTACCGTAACCTTAGTTCGCTTTCGTCCCCTTGATGAACTCATTATGATCACGTTCTTGAAGAAATCCAACCAAGAATGCCAAAATTGAGGTTTACCCAATTTTTAGGGCTAGGAATCAAGTGAGTGAAATGTGTTATGAAATCTTGTGTTTTGAATCGGTGAAAATGTTCTCTAGATGTCAAGGAATGATTTTAATGGAACAATTTGAAAATTAATCGGTTGGAATTTGATTTGGGTTTGGGAGGTGCGAGAACAAGGTTTGAAGACTTTGAAATTTTGTGAGAAACTACTTTGAAAATCATGATTTTTAACCCTGACGTGATAGTTTCGGACGGCCGAAACTATGGAGGGCATCCGAAACTGGCGTCCGAAACTCCAGCCAAAATGCACCCTCTCAGAAGTTTAGGTTCGGACAGCTATAGGCGTCCGAAACTGGCGTCCGAAACTTCTGAAAAATTTTACTCTTCTCTGAAATTTAGGTTCGGACGGTCCTAAGCGTCCGAAACTGGCGTCCGAAACTTCTATAAATTTTTAAAATTTATTTTTAAGATATAAAATCGATGTTTTCGGATCACTTTAATTGTATTATACCAATGCTATCTCTTAAGATAGAAAATTGGTCCTCCGGGAGTGGTTTGGTAAAGATATCCGCCAATTGTTCTTTAGTGGAAACATATTCTATATGGACTTCCTTATTTTGAACAAGATCACGAATGAAGTGGTGTTTAATGTCAATATGTTTTTGATCTAGAGTGTTGAATGGGATTCTTGGTTAGATTAATGGTACTGGTGTTCTCACATTTAATGGATACACACCCAAAATCTAAACCAAAATCAAGGAGAGTGTGTTTCATCCAAAGAATTTGTGAACAACAACTTCCGGCAGCTATGTATTCGGCTTCCGCCGTTGATAGTGATACGGAAGATTGTTTCCTACTAGACCATGATACAAGAGATTTTCCTAAAAATTGACATGTTCCACTCGTACTTTTCCTATCAACCCTACAACCGGCGAAGTCGGTGTCGGTGAACCCTACTAATTCAAACGTGTTTGTCCTAGGATACCATAATCCATGTTCTAATGTTCCTTTAAGGTATCTTAGTATTCTTTTTACAGCCAAGAGGTGAGATTGTTTAGCACATGATTGAAATCCAGCACATAAACACACAGCATACATAATATCCGGTCTACTAGCAGTCAAATATAGCAAGCTTCCTATCATTCCCCTATATTGGGTTTCATCAACTTTCACACCATTTTCATCTTTATCTAACTTATTTGAAGTACTCATAGGTGTTCCATTTGGTTTTGATTCTTCCATACCAAATTTTTTAAGTAACTCTTTAGTGTACTTTTCTTGACTTATGAAAATTCCATCATGCATTTGTTTTATTTGTAACCCAAGAAAGAAAGTTAATTATCCCATCATACTCATTTCAAATTCATCTTTCATTAAATTTGAAAATTCTTCACATAATGATTCATTTGAAGCACCAAAAATAATATCATCAACATATATTTGAACGATAAGTAATTCATCATCATAATGCTTTGTAAACAATGTAGTATCTATTATTCCCTTGTGAAAGTTCTTTTCTATTAGAAATCCACTAAGTCTTTCATACCAAACTCTAGGAGCTTGTTTTAATCCATATAGTGCTTTGACCAATTTATATACATGATTAGGGAACTTATTGTTTTCAAAACCGGGAGGTTGTTCTACATATACTTCCTCTTGAATGAATCCATTTAAAAATGCACTTTTAACATCCATTTGAAAGAGTTTGAATCCTTTAAAACAAGCATATGCAAGTAACATGCGGATAGACTCAAGCCTTGCTACGGGAGCAAAAGTTTCATCATAGTCTATGCCTTCCTCTTGCCTATACCCATGAGCCACCAATCTAGCTTTATTTCTTACTATGTTTCCTACTTCATTTAATTTGTTCCTAAAGATCCATTTAGTTCCTATAATTGAAGTGTCTTTAGGCCTTTCTACTAGATTCCACACTCTACTTCTTTCAAATTGATTTAATTCTTCTTACATAGCTATGATACAATTATCATCTTTTAAGGCTTCATTTATGTCTTTTAGCTCAATTTGTGAGAGGAATACCAAATTATTATCTAGATGCAAAGATGACCTAGTGTTGACTCCTCTAGATGGACTTCCTATGATTAAGTCTTTAGGATGACTTTGGATGATTTTCCAAGCTCTTGGAAGATCACTCTTTTGTGGATTATTATCTACGTTTTGAATATTTTCTTTAGGATCAATTTGTGAAGATGAATTATTGTCTAGTTCAATTTTTTCTTGCTCATTAGATGGATTTTCTTCTATTTCTATTTCTTCATCACTTTCTTCATGATTTTTACTTGTGTTGCCTTCATCAAAGTTTACATGAATTGCCTCTTCTATTATCATGGTTCTTTTGTTATACACTCTATATGCTTTTCTAATTTCGGAATATCCTAAAAATACTCCTTCATCCGATTTCTTATCAAATTTTCCTAAGGTGTCTTTTACATTTAGAATGAAGCACTTACAACTAAAGACATTAAAATATTCTATATTTGGAGTTTTCTTATAGATTAATTCATATGGAGTTTTCTTCAATAAAGGTCTAATCAAGGCACAATTCATAACATAACATGCAGTGTTAACCGCTTCGGCCCAAAAATATTTAGGCAAATCACTTTCACAAAGCATAGTTCTAGCCATTTCTTGAAGTGTTCTATTCTTTCTTTCAACTACTCCATTTTGTTGAGGTGATTTAACAACTGAAAAGTTATGTGTAATACCATTTTCATCACAATGATTTATAAAGCTTTCATTTACAAATTTGGTTCCATTATCACTTCTAATTTTCACCACATTTAAATTTAACTCATTTTGAACCTTTTTAAATAGTCTAGCATATTCTTTAAATGTATCACTTTTATGTGCCAAGAATATTACCCAAGTGTACCTAGAATAGTCATCTACTATTACAAAAACATATCTTTTGCCACCTAAACTTGTAGTTTGTGAAGGGCCAAACAAATCCATATGTATTAGCTCTAAGGGTTTAGAAGTTGTTACCATGTTTTTAGGTTAGAATGTACTTTTTGTTTTCCAAATTGACATGAATCACACACTTTATCTTTTTCATATTTTGTTTAGGTAAGCCTCTAACTAGTTCTTTTGCTACTAAATTATTTATGTGATCTATTCCCACATGAGCTAGCCTCCTATGCCACAACCAAGTTGTGTCATGTACCACACTAAGACATTTCATTTCTTGTTCCATAATATCACACAAATGAAGTGTATACACATTGTTATGCCTAGATCCGGTAAGAACTATTTTACCATCTATTGGATCAATAACAACACATTTTTCACGTTTAAACAACACATCAAGATCTTTATCACATATTTGACTTATGCTAATCAAATTGAATTTCAAGTCATCAATCAAAAGCACATTTTCAATCACATTGCTATTATTATTGGCTACATCACCAATACCAATAATCTTCCCCTTTTTATCATTGCCAAAAGTAACATGACTTTATTTCTTGTTTCCAAGTTATTAAGCAATAACGGATTACCGGTCATGTGTCTTGAGCATCCACTATTAAGGAACCATTTTGTATCCAAAATTGTATTTTTTAAACATACCTACATTCAAGAATCAATGTGTGACTTTAAGCATTAAGTTCTTACATCATTGATATCTTTTCTTATCCATGTTTTTGATCCATTTTCAACTTCCATTCTTGCAAAACATTTCCTTGAGGTATGCTTATTTTTACAACAATAATCGCATATCACATTGTATTTGAAAGAGTGTGAAGTCTTGTAGTAAGGTCTAACATTGTTAAACCTAGGCTCAAGGTTATACTTCTTATGTCCATAATGAGTATTATGCATTCTATGATGTTGGTTATGAGTGTTATGCATTCCATATCCATGATGTTGGTGAGGTCTATTTTTAAAATTTTCTACTCCTCTTTCATGATTATGTGATGTGTGAGTAATTTTTACAGGTTTGGATGTGGAACTTTGACCTAATCTCATGTAAATATCCTAATCTATATTTACTATTTCCCATTCTTTGATTTCCTAAAAGTATTTCTAAGTTGTTCTTACCTTGAGTGAATTTAGCTAAACAATCACTAAGGTCTTCAATTCTCTTCTTTAATCCTACATGTTCTTTCTTAACTTCATCATACTTTTTAACCTCTTCTCTAGCCTTGTTACTATCGATTGTTAATTTTTCATTTTCTGTTTTTAATGTACAATTTTCTATTACTACACAATCATACTTAGTGATTAACTCTTGATTACATGAAGTGATTTCTTCCACTTTGGCCTTAAGCTTCTTGTTTTGAGTTTTGGTTTTCTTTAACTCATCTACTAGTCTAGCAATGTACAGCTCAAGTTCATCTTGATCATTACAATTATCATCATCATCATCACTAGAAGAAAGACTTACCTCATGGTCTTCAAATCCCATAAAGCACATGTTAGCAACTCCTTCTTCTTCTCCTTCGGTTTCTTCTTCGGATTGGTCATCATCCCATGTGACCTTGAAGCTTCTTCCTTTGCCCTTTTTGTCTTGTTTGAACTCCTTCTTCCTTCTTGGGCAATCTGCAATAAAATGTCCAGGTTGATTACATTCATAACATTTATTGACTTTTGATGTTTCCCCTTTTTCTTTCATCCAATCTTTGCTCTTGAAGTTCCTTCCTTTATTAAACTTGTTTTTCCTACTTTGAATCATCCTAGATAGCTTTCTAGTTAGAAGAACAAGATCATTATCATCTTGTTCATTTATATCTTCCTCATCTTCATCATCATCATTCTCATTCTTTGACACTTTTAAGTGCTATGTTCTTCCTAGCCTTAGTGTCTTCTTCTTTTTGAGTTTTAGATTTTATCTTTAGCTCATATGACATAAGTGAACTAATTAGTTGATCTATGGGTAGTTCTCTCAGATTTTTAGCTTCTTCAATTGCTATGGCTTTTGACTCCCATTCCTTAGGTAATGAATTTAAAATCTTTCTATTTTGCTCACCTAAGGGATAGATTTTTCCTAGACTTTCCAAATCTTTGATTATGCTATTGAATCTACAAAACATCTTATCTATGGATTCATTACTATCCATTTTAAAGCTTTCATATTGTGTTACTAGCAATGATTTCTTTTCCTCTTTTACATCTTCGGTTCCCTCATGAATTTCCCTAAGTTTCTTCCAAATATCATGTGCATTTTTACATCCTTTAACTCTACTTGATTCATTGACATCTAGTGAGTTATATAAGGCATTTGTGGCTTTAGCATTTAGGGTGAGGTTTCTCCTATCGATTTCAATGAGTTCACTTCTTTTCTTTTCTCTAGTTTCATCCCCTATAGTTATCTCAGCCTTATAAGGTCCTTCTTCTACAATATACCACATCTCAATATCAATGGATTTAAGATAGATTTCCATTCTATCTCTCCAACTGCTGTAGTTGGTTCCATTAAACATTGGAGGCCTAGAGATAGATTGTCCCTCCATAAACATAGCATTATTTGTTGCCATAATCTTTACTCTAAGGTTTTTAAGCCTAAGCAAATAGAGACCAAGCTCTGATACCAATTGTAAGCTCTAAAGGTAACCTAAGAGGGGGAGGTGAATTAGATTTCTAAAAATTTAATGTGAACTTAATCAATTCAAATTCAACACAAGTGAGTGAGTAGTGTGAATCACAACAAGTGTAAGGTATATAATGATTTTCCAGAAATGTAATCAACAATTTCAACACTTTAATATCAATGAATCAAAGCATAAGCAAATCAAAATAAGTGCAGAAATGAAAGCAATGAAAATCAAGGACACAATCAATTTAGAGTGGTTCAAGACTCCTCCTTGGAGTACTCTACATCTACTACCTAAGTTTTCCAACATAGAATTTCAAACCTCTTTACTATGAATTGATCTTCTTCTTGTGGTGAGATCAAAAGAACCACTTTTACAACCCAAGTATCTCAACTTAGGATTTCAACCAAGGTTCAACCTTTCACTAGCTATCCCAAGCTATGTGCTAAAGGTTTTTACTCTCACTTGAGAAACCTTTTACAATCACTCACTATAGATGGTTGATAATGAAATTACAATCCTCAATAAGGATGAATAAGATGAAGTGAAGTTCAAAGTATGATTCCTATTAAGAAAATTACAACTCAAACTATATAGCTCAATGATGAAAATGAAGAACTCAAAGAAGGCTCAAGAAACTTTTGATCTTTTGTTTCTTTTGAAATCAAATTGAAATGTAAGAGTTGTAGAGAGTGTTTTTCAGATTGAGAGCTTAGGGAATCAAGTGTTGTATATTTCAAAACGTTCATGTGTTGGCTTGTATTTAAATCCCTCAAAAGATGACAAAAAAAGGTATATGTTTGACTTTTCAAAAACTAGCCGTTATTTGAAAAACTTGAGTTTCGGACGCTAGTTTCGGACCCTGTCAGGCGTCCGATCCTAAGTTTCGAACGTCCGAAACTACTCTGAGGCGTCCAAACCTAAACTACAGAGAGCTTGATTTTTCACCAGAGTTTCGGACGGTTAAGTGACCAATCTGAGGCGTCCGAACCTAAGTTTCGGACGTCCGAAACTCTGCCCTCAGTGTCCGATCCTATTTTTCTCAAACTTGTTTTCAATTTTTGTTTTCCAAATCATTTGTGCAACTTAGTGTGACTTTGTGCAAGTATGTTTCTCACATTTTGAAATGTATTTGAAGACTACTAACATTTTGAAATCATTTTTACTTGAGCCTTAAAGGAGTAAAACAATTTATTGAGCTATTTACATAATTAGGGTTTAGGAGTTGGGAAATGACCTAATTTACCAACTTTGTATCTTTTGCATTTCCAATTATTTCTTCATGCACTAAAGCTCCATGCTTGGCTTCTCTTGAATATCTATCATATTGAGACACTTATTCAAACCATTAGCATAAACATAATTGTTTGTTAAACATCAAAATAAGTAAGATTAAGACCCTAGGTCTTTACACTTTTTATCTTTCAGAAAATTTAATTCATTTTTTTTCTAAACCAAATCAATAAAAAAATGTTAACCAACTTTCGTAAATGAAGAGAATCATCAAGTTTAAATTAACTTCAACCAGTAAGGTAATTCTAGAGTTACCCAAAATTTTAATAATTTTCGATAAAAAATACGTTAATCTTAATTTCAAGGGAGCGGTGATTTTTTCATTAAATCAGTTAGAAGAAATTTTTACAATTTCTAATTATATTTGACAAAAATTATCCAATTGCTTATTATAATGAATTATACTTAGTGTTTTTTTATTATATATTATCAACTTCCATTTAGTATATATCCAATTCCTTAATAAATTTGATTTTATTTAATATTTTGTTATTATATTTGAACATATAAACTTAAAACTTCCTACCAAACCACTTAATTGAAATCAATTAAACACAAAACCATATCTTCAATTTAGTATATATCCAATTTAACTTAATTAAATTAGCTAATTTAAAAAAAAAGTTTTTTTTAATTACTTTTGAGAAACTTATCATCGTCACAAGTAAGGTTACATAATGAAACTCCTGTATAGTGTATGCTTATATGTTCTTGGTATCTTGCAAAAGTACTCTTATCATAATTGCAAAACTTTTGTTGCGATTCGTGGAAATATTTTTCATCAAATACCAAGTTGGGGTTTGATTCTTTTGGATTAAGAAAAGAAATTATATGATGTATAATTCTTTCCGGCCAGTAAAATTCTTCATTCTCCAATTTCACTCTTTTCATTCTTCTTCTTCTTGTGATTAATGTTGGCAACAACAAATTTTGACTCCGAAAGGTCCAACTTCAACTCTCTTTCACTTTTTTCATTATTCTCCTTTGCCATGTTCTCAAAATTGATTGATATTAGTAACATATTTTCACTCCAAAGATCCAACTCAAAACAATTTTAATTTTGTTGGGACACCAAAATAAAGAATATGAGAACAAACAAGGATTAAGAAGAAGAACATAGCTGGGAGGAGAGCAAAGAAGACAACCAAACTCACGTTTTGTATTACTATTATGCATTAAAGATTTAGGAAAGTTTTTTTTATTAGGAAAATTACAAAATACCGACTTTAACTATAATTGGTAAAACAGATGAAATAAATACCAAACTTTATCTAATTTTTAGTATTTTATTGCTAGTCCAATTTTTGAATATAAAAAATTAATTAAGAAGAGTTTTATTAAAATTTATTGACTAAAACTCTAAAACGTCAATTTGCCTAATTTGCAAACCTAGGAATCTAAACCAAACAAAGAATATAAGCATCCCTTCCCTTAAAAAAAAGTCACAAAAATACCACAACTTTAATTTATCATCAAAAAAATTTTAATAAGCTAACCTTTTCTTTTTGGGGGAATTGGGTGAATATTTTGAATCTACAACCTGCATCCAAGAATTGATTGGAAATTAATCAAAATAACATATACTCCAATACCAGCCACAAATGAGCTGATGTTTCATATTTAAAGATTCAATTGAAAACAGAAAATAACTAAGAACACAATTCTAAATCCCATAACATACACATCGCTAGGACAAGGCAATGATTTATTGTCTCCAAAAGGCATAAAAGCTTACCAGGAGTAAAACTTCAAAACATTTGGGTGATTTAGTGAATTAAGAATTCGAACCTGGAAAAAAAAACAGTAGAACCAAAAAAAAGACAATAAAAAACGTAAAATTTCAAAAGAAAATATAAGCTAAACAAAACGAAAAATCCAAAAGAAAACATAAAATTTCAAAATTGTAGATGTTAGATCAATTACAATTTTAATAATGATAACCAAATAAAAATTCAAGTTACAATTTTAATAAGCAAGTGGTAAGGTTTTAATTTTTAACGTTTTACAACAATATTGGCTTCTCCTTGAATTTTGGCTTCTCCTTGAATAACCTAACCCTCTATTTATGATGTATAAAGTTTTCTAATCATTGTTTTGTTACCCAAACACTCAATTAACATACATCTCTATTTATAATATAAGAAGTTTTCAAATCCTCATCAGTAACTAATTTGAAACTAATTAAATACACAATTATGGAAATCCTCTATTTGATTTTATGAAAATTTTCTAAATACACGATTAAATTAGTTAAAAAGAGTTTTAATAGGAAGAAAAGATTAAAATAATTTATAAATACACGATGGTAATTTTCTACAAAAATAATTTAGGAAACTAATTAATTTAATTTTATGAATAAAAGAGTTTTTGTAGAAACAAAGACTAAAATAATTTATAAATACACGATGGAAATTTTCTACCAAAATAATTTAGGATACTAATTAATTTAATTTTATGAATAAAAGAGTTTTAGTAAGAAGCAAATACTAAAATAAATAATTTATGAAACTAATTAGTTTGATTTTATTCAAATAATTTAGAAAATTAATTAATTTTATTTTAATTTTATTTTATGAATAAAAGATTTTCCAAAGATACATTCGGGAGTTGGTTTTGGAATTTTCACAGAAGAAAATCAATATTATAAAATTAGAAAAAGTTGATTTTGGAATTTTCACGTTAAATTATGAAATTTATTAAATTAATCACATAAATACTTTTATTTAATAGAAAGTAAAGACTAAAATAACTCTTTCTTTTATATATATATATATTAGTTGCATAATGTTCAAACCATGCAAAAAATGCTAAATGTAACTCATGTATTCTCAAGAAATCATAATATTTTTCTTGTATTTCTTTTCTGATTTCATTTTTATAATTTTCAAAAAACCATTTTCTTTTTTCTTGATTTTCTTTACTATAAAAATCTTCTCTAAGTCTTTCTTTATCTATTATAAAGTCTACTTTAAGCATTCTTAACTCTCCTAATTTTTCTTCTATATTATCTGTCATTGTAGAATATGTAGGTGACCTAGGAAGGCTATTGCTATCACTTTGTTCAGGGGAATCTGTTTGAGTTTCTACCGTATATCTAGCTTATGGTATCCTAGATGAATTATCTAGACCATGGATACGAGTATCAACAGAAGATGTAGAAGATCTTGGTGGCTGCCTAGAAGACTGGGTTTCAAAAGACCTTCTAGCAATCTGGCTGCTAATGTTTCCTGTAATCCTAAGACTTTGGGTCCTATCAAAAGTGATTTGGACTCCTCCACTAGGAAACTGTTTGATACTTGATACCGCTGTATTTTGAACTGGTACTGGAGGGTTTGCTTCTGGTAAAAACCAATTAGTTTTGCAGAATCTGACTGAACAGTTAGCACAAACAAATAAGGGTAAGGCCAAGGAAGAAGAAGCAGAAGTTGAGCAATTCCTTGAACCCTTAAACTCTTCAAATGCTGAAACTCCAAAGATTCTTTCTGTTATCACTTTTAGGAGACATGATGTTCGGATTAAATTGGTCGTACAAAATAACTTTGTATTAGAAACGGAAGCATTATGGGATACAGGAGCTGATCTTAGCTGCATTGATGAAGGAATCATTCCGTCAAAATTTTTTGAGAAAACTAAAGAAGGACTTCGTTTAGCAAACGGGTCTAAGCTTAACATATCCTATAAACTTACTAATGTTGAGGTAAAGTTTTCTTCAGCAGCAGTTAAGGTATCATTCCTGTTGGTTAAAATTCTTACTCATCCAGTTAATTTGGGTACGGATTTTATTATACAATTGATGCCTTATATGACAACATTTGAAGGGATTTTGCCACAAAATATATATATATATATATATATATATATATGGGTGTAACATTTATCAGGATCATCCTGATAAAGCCTTTATCAGGCACCAATCCTTGAATGCCATGTAAGCTTTTTTAAATGTTTCAGTATAATAATAATACACCTCACTTATACCATTTAATTAACTAAAATCCTTAAATTTAGGAAAAATATTAAATGTACATAAATTCTTCCATAACTTATCCATATCATTTTTTTAAAAGCATTAAATGCACATAAATCCTTCCATAATTCATCCATATCATTTGTTTAAAATTATCATGTATTTATTCTATCTAATTCAAATCAGTAAAAAATTAAAAAATTAAATATCATTAAATTAAATCTACAGTTCACTAAAAAATAAAATTTAAATATCACTAAAATTAAATCTACAATTATTAAGTCCTAACCCCCAAATATGAGTGAACCCTACTACATTGTTTCATTAAAATTAGGGATTAAAAAAAATAAAATATCACTAAAATTAAATCTACAATTATTAAATCCTAATCCAAATATGAGTGAACCCTACGATATTGTTTCACAAAAATTAGGAATTACAAGAATAAAATATTACAAAAATTAAAATTTACAATTATTAAACCCTAAACAAATGTGAGTGAGAGAATAAAATCAAAGAGTTTAATAATTAATTATACGGTGTAGGTAGGGTATATTTTTATTAGAGTGAGACATTAAAAAATGCTGACATGGCAAAAAATAATTGGTGCCTGATAAGGAGTTTATCAGGATGATCCTGATAAATATTTTACTTATATATATATATATATATATATATATATAACGCATGACAAATTAATAGAAGACAACAACTTTCACAAAAAAAAAAGAATTTGAATAATTTGAAGGAGCTTTATTGAATATTAATTGAGTCATATCTGAAAAAAAAAAAAAAAACTCTACAAGTACTTATATAGTTTTAGAAAACCCAAAAGTAAACAAAAAATCAAAACTAATTAGCACAATAAAATAGCAAAGTGCTCAAAATAAAGAAATTTGGTCTAATCACAATTTTTTTTGCGTAGTTCAATACTAAATAAATCTACTCCTCAATACTCTCAATAAACTTGTTAAACATAAGTACCTCAACTTGAGAAGAATTAATTCACCTTGAATGATGTGGCATAAAGGTCGTCACACTTTAAAAGATATGAACTAGCAAAATTCTTTTAAACTAAACTTTTATACAACCTCAATAAACACCATCACGTACTTGAATTCCTTTTAAAATTTAGGTTGCATTTTTAATCTTGTATTTCATCTTTGTTTTTACATATTACTCTGAACAAATCTTGTTTCTTGCGATTTTTTTTTTACCTGTTTTTCTTTATTAAAAAAAAATCCATCTATTAATAGTTTCTTCTGATAGACAATGACAAACATAATTTTCAAAATACAATAAATCATACTATAAATGGTTAAATGCTAAATGCCTCCTTACGATACGTCGGAATTGCTGATTCCTCCTTTTGGTTAAAAAATATACATTTCCCCCATATAGTTTGGTTTTTTTTTTTTTGTCAAAACTAACCGTTTAATTATAACGGATTTCCAACTTAACTAAACTTAAATGTTGGAAATTTTATTATTAATGCATAAAAATAATATAAATAAACAAATATAACCCTTATACTATTAAATTAATCGTCTTCTTTCTCTCCTTAACAAAACTCAAATCTCTGTGGCCATCTCCTTCATGACGGCCACCTCTCTAGCGGCCGCAACCACTATATCCACCATTGAGACAACCACCGTCATAGCCACCTTGGCCATCTACATCACGCTGCGAACCACAAAATCCTCTACCGCAGCCACCACTGCCAAGCTAATCTCTCATCCTTAAAGTGACAAATAGTAATGCAGAGAGGAAAAGAGTAACACAAGTGTAAGAAAGTATCAAGAGCCTCAAATCCGATCGCCAAACTGAGAGAAAGCTTCTGGGAGGGATGCAATTGTCTTATTTCTATTTTCTAAATCTAACTATACGAGATACGTTGACATAAGTATAACTTTGATATCATGAACAATCTGCACTATGAGTGGGTGAGATGAGAGTAGACTGCTAAACCTGATGCATATCTTGCTGGGTCCTGTTTAATTGAAGCTTTTCGATTGATCACATGCATGTTGATAAATCTGGAAGTAAAAAACTAGTTTATTCCATTTAGATCATCCCTTGTTTCAGGGGAAAGAAAAACAGAGGTCCATGTGTAATTTAGCAACATGTAAAGTTAAGGCTAATGAATTATGATTCATAATGTAGTTATTGGAATTGGCAAAAAATGTTACTTTTTAGGTCTTAATAGTTTCCTTGAAATGCAAAGAATGCAAAGATTTGAATATTTATTTTTGGCAAAAAAAAAAAAAAATGAGAGTTGGTTTCCGATCTAAAGTTTCTCAAACTTCTTAAGTGCATATATGATTTTTCACTCAAATCCGTTACAAGATTTAGTTTTGTAAAAAAAAAAAAAAAAAAAAAAATCCAAACCATAGAAGGTAAAATACAAGTTTTTAAATTAGGGAGAATTTATATTAAGAACGCTTATTATTAAATAAAGCATAACTTTAATATATTTAATGTTAAAGGCGTCAAAGTAAATATATTATGTTATATAATTGATAACGATCTTTAGTACCTTTCTTATTAATTATAAAAATAAATATTACGTTCAAACACTTAACTTTTCATTTTTTACCATCCAATCTTTTTATTGATTTTTGAATGATTTATTATGGATAAAACTTTATAGTAATTTAACTCATTATCAAAACATCTTAAATAGTAAAATATTATCATCATCAAACTCTTTTAAATTGTTAAGATTTTTTATAATGTCTTAAATAACAAAATATACTCATTATCAAAATCTTTTAAAAAGTAAATATTTCTTGTCGTTAATATATTTATTATCAAATTATCTTAAATTAAAAATAATTTTTTTCATGAATATATTTAAAATTAAAACTGATTAAATAACCCATAATCACTTGAGAAATACAACTCTAAAATTAAGAATTAATAATTGTATGTTCTTACTTGTTTCAAATGATTATTTCAATAGTGATAGGTTCATTGAAAGTGTACCAAAAAAAAACTTAAAAATCATTAAAATTAATTATGATTTGTAATATTAGTTTGACAAATTCTTGTGTACTTCTAAAATCTTATTTTTATAGTATAACATAGTTTGGTATTGATTAAATTTAGCATGAAAGTTTGTGAATAACAAATCAGTAAAATTAATAAGAAAATTTATTGATAACACTTATAAACAGTAAATGATGGAGAGTTTTAAGATAATTAAAAAAAATTAGATTAATGTATTTTAGTAATAAAAAGGATAAATGAAGTAAGTATTCTTTTTTAGTAATAGAAGGATAAAGGAAGTAAGTGTTTTGATCGTTATTTATTTTGTAATTGATGAAAAGGATAACAAAGTCATTTATTAATTATATAAACTAAGATAGATATTTTAACGTCCTTAATAATAAATATGTTAATGTTGCGTCCCATTTAATAATAAAGGTATGAGAAGCGCCTTTATTACAAATTCTCCCTTTAAATTATAGGTAGGTGATAAGCAAGTTCGGTAAACCACAAAAAATTATTTAACAATTAACCCTAATATAAATCCTCAATTTCAACAATATATAGTTTGGATATTATTTAACCAACAATACTATTATCTTCAACAATATTTTTATCACATCTAACCACATCATCTTTGTTAGTAAAATCACTAATTTCTTTTACTTCATTATTTATAATTTCACCAAAAATTTAAATAATCCAAAATTTTCAACCAAATCAAAATTCTCATAAATTATATTATTTTTAAGAAACATACTATTCATTTTTGCAATCTCTTCATCATCTATCAGATTGATTTGTTCCCCTTGAGCAATTTTCCTAACACAATTTATGCCGCCCTAATTAGCTTGTGCACTGCTCACAATCCCATTTCTATTCGATCTACACAAACAAAGAGGGCTTAAATCTCTTTAACCACATTAAAAAAAAAAAAAAAAAAAAAAAGTGATCACATCTTCACTGCTTTGGTTGAATATCTCAAGTAATGGAAAATCTTCTCTCTTATACCACTTGACATGGGAAAAATTAATGTAAGAAATTAATATTCGCAAAAAAAAGGGGCAAATTCTAAACATCTTGAATACGCTTTATTGAACAATAATTGAGTCGTATCTATGAAAAACAAAACTCTACAAGTGCTTATACAATTTTAGAAAATTCAAAATAAATAAAAAAGAAATCAAAACTGACTAAGACAATAAAATAGGCTCAAACGTGGTCAAAACAAAAGAATTTGAGTATAAATATAATTTTTTCTACTCAACAAATCCATTCCACATCAATAATTTAAAATGACTGAAAAAACATTTATATGTGTTTTGGTGTCTTCTCTGCAACTTCAAATACCACACTTTTCTCTTTCAATTCCAAAACAAAAGTACAACAATTAACTCGAAAACAAAAATATAATACTATTAAACAAGATGTGACAATGCCTTTATTGAATTCTTTATATGAAAGAAAAAAAATTAAATGTTATTTCTATGGTAGGAAAAAACAAATCTCACTCGTATCAAAATTAATTATTCATCTTTGTCCCTTCCCCAATCGTTAAAAACATTTGACTTCCTAAAATATAATTTGCACCAAATTAAAAAATATAGCAAAACTCAAATTTCTGATGAATATATCCGAAACCTTTTTTATTATTTTAATTAGATAAAACCATTCATATCATGGATAGGAAGGCATGATTGGTAGAGTGTTAACTATATATATCTCCCTTTGCATGTAAGAAATTTAGAGCATGTGTTTGACTTATTTTGGCATTCAAATATTCTGTAATGTTTTTGACTTATTTTGAATCGGACTTGTTTTGGAATTCAAATATTATATTGGAGCCTTGAGTCATCGAAAATTAATGGAGAAGAAATTGATTTTTCTTTGGTGTGTTAGGATAAGAGGGTTGAAGTGATTAGTTTAGGGAAAAATTATTGAGTGGTGCAATTCTCTTGGGAAAGAGAATATTTTTTTTATGCCAAGATGGTTTCAGTGCATTGAGTTTCTTATTCCATTCTCCTGTCCCATTCTCCGTTACATTCTATAAGAAATTTACACTTGTTTTTAGTTAGTTATTTAATTTTAAAAATTAAATTAAACTTTATCAAATGATTAGTAAACCGTAAAAAATAAATGATTATATAGATGTCAATTTCTAATAGAATATAACAAAAGTGACACATGAGGATAAAATGAAAACCAATTGTAGAGAGAGAGAACTCTTAAGATAACATAGTAAGAGTTGTTGAATTTAAATAGAAGTTATGTAATTCTTATGGATGAAAAAGACAATTGAGTCCGGGCAAAACAAAATAAAATATTAGAGGATTTTGTAATAATTTAATATTTAAATTAAATAATTTAATAATTTTAATGAGCTTTATAATAACTCATTAGAAGTTGTACACACTTGTATGCGGATTTTGTAATAATTTAATATTTAAATTAAATAATTTAGTAATTTTAATGAGCTTTATAATAACTCATTAGAAGTTGTACACACATTATTAATTTGAACTTGTATGCGTCCCTTTTTACGTATTTTCCCTATAAATTAATAGTGATGAGTTACAAAACAATGAAAGAGAGTAAAGGAGTAAATCAAATTAAACAAAATGAATCTTGAGAGTTGTTTATTCATCAAGTTCAAGATTCAAATTAATGTTTATTCGTCAAGTTGAAGAGTCTGGACTGTGGACACAATATTGCCTCTTTAATCTTTATCCATTCTATATAAATAACTGAAATTGGATCATCGAAGAAAGTCCAATTATCAAAATCCCAAAATGCTACTTCTATGGCTCTCTCTTGGGCCGCAATTGTTTATCTTCTAAATTCGGTTTTTGGTTTTTAAATCTTGGTAATTATATCACTAGCAATCTTGCTAGCCATAATGGCCTCATTGACGTGTACCCTGAATTCTCTCATAATTCCAGCGTCAGCATCATCCAATGAGTCATAGCAAGCTTCTTGATCAGACGAGGCTTTATCCAGATTACCTTTTTTTATTAGATTCACGCTTTGATCAAGTTTGTTGACGCAGTTTATCAACATCAAATTGATTGAGTCAGGAAAATTGTAACTTTCGTGGTCATGTATGAAATTCTTAGCAAACATGGCTCTCACCAAAGCTCTGTCGATGACCACTTTGTGCCACGTTGCTGATTTGAAATCTGTGGATGGTGTAATGATTGGTTTAAGCATTTCTACACAATAGCTAGCATCATAGGTATCCTTGCACAATCCTTCAATTGTTGTTGCTGAGGCGTATGATGCCACCAAGAGGAAGGCTAGCACTGAAATTGAAAATCTTTCCATTTTCTTTTTCTGGTTTATTTTCTTTGTAGAATAAAATAAAAATTGTGTCAGGTAAATGTTGCGTAATATGAGATTATGCCATGCCATGAAGCATGTATTTATAGAGAGGAATCTAACTGATTTTGCAATTTACGAGTCGACGATGTGGGATATTTTTGCAATATTTGCGTTTCACCTGCATTTCCTGGCTTTTTGAATAGGACAAAATAAACGAAATTTAAGGTTAGATTATTGGATTTTAGACAAGTCGTTTTGGTCATTACTAGTTAGTGCAACTATGTGGAGGATAGTAGGAATTGTTGAACGACGTGCACATGCAGTCGCATTTCGTATTCCAATATTGCTTTGGTTGGCTAATGTGTGTGTGTGTGTTTTTTTTCATGCATCAAGTTTGGTTGAATATTGAATAAAATGACACCAGATCAGGAGAAAAAAAACCAAGAGGAAAGGATGCTTTATCATCGTGTACACGTAGTAAGAGCCATAAAGTATTAAACGATTATACTTTCTAAGAATTTAATCGGAGACAAAGTCAAAAAATTTAAGGGAGTGTAAAATCATCAAAAAAATTGAAAAAATTTCAGTCTTAGAATGACAAAATAGATGTAGTGAACGAACATCTATGTTGTTTTGATTAGAAATCATCAAAAAACTACCAAGATGATAATGAGAATATAATCAAAAGTTTAACTTTAAAATTTCCGTGGTCCAATTAGAAATTACATTAAATAATATTAAAAATGACAAATTTTAATTTGAGAACAAATTAAAAGAATCTCTAGATTAATGGATTAAACACACAAAATTAGAGAGAAGCACTCACTGATAAAAAATCTTGGAGACGATTAGAGAGCTTTCTTCTTTCTACCTAAGGGATGAGAGAATGCTTGTATATTAAACTAAAATTAATTAATTAGAAATTCTATTTCCAATAAGTTTAAATTTATTAGAATTATTTTTTTTCACCAAACTGGAATGAAAGCTAATTCGAAAGAAAATTTTTCAAATTGGAATGAAAGCTAATTCGGAAAAAAAAAAGTAAAGCTGCCACCATTTTGTTGAGTTTTAGTATTGAAGAAGGGAAAAAATTTTGCATTTTTTTGGTAGGATTAGTCAGCTACTAAGAAGGATTAATGTAATTTCTTCCGTTTTAATTAACTGTGTTAATTCTTACAAAGTTCTAAAGTCCCTTCCTTTAATGTAATTTCTTCCGTTTTAATTAACTGTGTTAATTCTTACAAAGTTCTAAAGTCCCTTCCTGTGTCTAACTAATTTGTTAGTCATAATTTCTGATTTTCTGGAACTGATTTTCAAATTTTATTTGAATGCTTATTGTATTCTTTTCTATTTTTAGAACTGGTTTTCCAGGTTTTATTTGGATGCTATGTGCATTCCAAAATGAATTTCAATCATTTGATTGTATTATGTAAACTTGATTATTATCAATATAAATTATCGCTTTTAGCTATAAAAATTAGAATTTATTTTTGTTAGGTCATTTTTCTAATTCTTGTTATGTTTTAAATTTATAGTTGCATTATAATTTATAGGATGCTAGGACTTACTGTAATTTGGAGTAAGAGGCTGAAAATAATTAGAAAATAGACTTTATAGTTAACCTATAAATAAAGGGTTAGGATCTATTGTAATTTGGATGAATGGAGTGAAAATAATTAAAAAATAATGATAGATGCCTCAAAAAGTATATGAGAGAAAAAGTCTTTATGGCTTGAAAAAATTTTACACATCAACAAATATTATTGTCTAGTGATTGTGTCATACCTGTGTTGTTATAATTTTATTCTCATTTCACACATATTCTTGTATGTTACATTAATATAATAACCGCTTAGTGTACTTTGTATTTTTAATTAAATTAGTATTAGAGCCATCATAACATATCACACTTTCTTTTTTTTTTATCTCTAACAAATAGCTCTAGTTCTAATAGTGGCACTGGCGGAAGTAGGGGTAACGTATATATGCTAACCGATATCTTTCTTATTTGTGTGTAAATTATGATTTATTCGCGTATAACGTATATATGTTAACCAATATCTTCTTTATTCCCGTATAATTTAGATTTATTCACGTATAACATTTAATCAATAACTTAAAATTTATTTGCGTATAACCTATATATGTTAAATAATCTTTTTCTTATTCGCATATAAGTTAGCATTTATTCGCGTATAACTTATATATGTTAACTAATATTTTCCTTATTCGCGCATAACTTATATCTGTTAACCATTTTTTTTTATTCGTGTATAACTTGTATATATTATCTAAGCTTTTCTTTATTTGCGTATAATTTAGCATTTATTCACGTATAACTTGTGTATATTAACCAATATTTTCCTTATTCGCATATAACTTATATACGTATAACGTATCATCTTGAATCATATCAATGTTAAACAAATCTGCCGCATTCGCGTATAGAGTATCACATATTTGCGTATGAATTTTATTCACATGCGCGTGTTATGTCGCATATATGCAACCGTTTCACAGGAAAACTGCTATTTGAAAATACAGGTAATCATTTTCTTTTAAAATTCCTTATATAAATTTTTTTTACATAATTATCATTTTTACGGTATATGCTTTTCTTTTCCATAATAACTTTGTTCCTTAAACTATTTTAATCTTTGAGGAATCTCTTCAATGAGGAAAGTTTGTTAACTTTTTTTTTATTGATTTGATTTAGGAGAAAATAAATTAGATTTTAGAAAAGAAAATAAAAACTAAATCAAATTTTGAACTTCTTGATTCAATTGATTTAGGAAATCGTTGATTGATTTTTTTGATTGAGTTGATTTAGAAAAATAAACAAATTAGATAATGAAAAAAAAAGAATTAGATTTTGAATTTTTTATTGTAATGATTCAAGAAAGTTGGACATTAATACTTTGGGTAAATTACATTTACCCCCTCTAGATTTATCCAAACTATCAAATGAATCCTTAGGTTTGATAAAACTATCAAACGAACCTTTAACCTTGCGAAATGACAATAAAACCAACTAAAAATTGAGGTCAAAAAATTTCAAAAAATAGGAAAAAACATGAACTTTTAAATAACATATAATGAAGAAGAAATCAAACATTTTGTGTTTCAAGATGAAAAGGTGGGTAATCTTTTTATCTAATGTTATTTGAAAGGTAAATATGACCAAATAAAAATATTTTTTTAATTTAAATTAGATGGGTTTAATTTTTTTGAATAGTATTTTAGTCTAATAAATTTTAGGGTTAAAAGTATTTAACTCCCTCCAACTTATACATTGGTTGCACTATACCCCCTCAATGAAATAAATAAGCACTTTACTCATTCTAACAAATTCTGCTAAGGACTTTAACTACATATTTAAATATATTCGGACAAGAATGCCCATACATGAATTTTCCTATAATCCTCTTAATTTCTTTGATAATATTTATTTTATTTTCTATTTATAAAACAAGTGCTATCATTTCTTCTCATATTTTTGAATATTTTGGTATTATGGTTATGGAAATTATATTTATTAAATTTCTAATAATTAATCATAAACTATTAGTTTTATATATAACTCCTTACAATTTCTTTTCACTCATCAATCATTTGACAAAAAGATAAGCTTTTTTTATATTTGATAATTGATAAATTTGATATTAAATTAAGGGTTAAGCACTTCTCATTTTTATATTTACTATAATGACATTAAATATTAAAGTATTATTAATATTAAATAAATCATGAAAGCAATAAGACTGTATTTCACTAAGAAAGGGTTTGAATATTATTATAAAAAAAAGAGTGAGAAACACAAGGTGACTAGTATATGTCAAAGAGAGAAACACAAATTTATCAATTATCAAATATAAAAATAGGAAGTTTATCTTTTTGCCAAATAATTGAAATGTGAAAATAATTTGTAAGAAGGAATTATATATAAAATCAATATTTTAGATGATTAATTATTATAAATTTTATAAATAGAAATTCCAATAATCATAATACAAAAATCTTCAAAAAAATATGAGAAGAAATTATAGCACTTTTTTATAAATAAAAAAATAAAATAAATATTATCAAAGAAATTAAAGAGGATTATAGGGAAATTAATATATGGGCATTCTTTTCTAAATATCTTTAAATATGTAATTAATTGTTAAAGCCATTAACAAAATTTGTTAGAAGGGGGAAAGTGCCTATTTATTTCATTGAAGGGGTATAGTGCAACTAATATATGAGTTGGAGGGGGTTAAGGGCTTTTAACCCTAAAATAGCCTTAGTAGTAAGGGCATAATTGTCAACAAAATGAAATTATAAGTTGGTCAAGGGAAAATTTGTTATACTATTGATTGGTCAAGGGTTTGTTTGGAAGTTTTATCAAAACTCAAGGTTTGTTTGGTAGTTTGGACAAACCTCGAGGGAGGTAAATGTAATTTACACTAATATTTTTAATTGATTTGGTTTAGAACAGTTTTATTAATTATCATTATAATTTATTTAACATATCTATTTAATTGGTGTTAATTTTTAATTTGTTTAGATAAGGTTAATTAGTTTGCTAAAATGACATAGATTTTGAATTTCTGTTTTAGTCATTAAAAATTAGAAAAAATCGAATTTTCAGATAATTGGTGTCAATATGTTTTAGATAATTTTTAGATACTACTTTGTTGAAATTTTTTATTCAATTTATTTAAGAAAGTCTAACGTGAATTTATTTTGTTTGATTTTGTTTAGGAAAATTTTTTAATCTTTGACAAATCTCTTCAATTAGGAAAGTTTGCTAACTTTATTTTTTTATTGATTTGATTTAGGAGAAAATAAATTAGATTTTATAAAAGAAAAGAAAAAGTAAATCAAATTTTGAACTTCTTGATTCAATTGATTTAGGAAAGTACTGATTTAATTTTTTGATCTATTTGATATAGAAAAAATAAACAAATTAGATAATGAAAAAAAAGAATTAGATTTTGAATTTTTTATGGTAATGATTCATGAAAGTTGGACATTAATATTTTTGTTTGATATGGTTTAGAAAAGTTTTATTAATTATGATTATAATTTATTTAATATATCTATTTAATTTAGTGTTAGTTTTTAATTTGTTTACATAAAGTTAGTTAGTTTGCAAAAATAACATAGATTTTGAATTTCGTTTTTAGTCTATAAAAATTAGAAAAGTTCAAATTTTTATATAATTGGTGTCAATATGTTTTAGATAATTTTTAGATACTAGTTTGTTGAACTTCTTGATTCAATTGATTTAAGAAAGTCTAACGTGAATTTTTTTTGATTGATTTTGTTTAGGAAAATTTTTTAAATTTTTTAAAATTGGACAAAATAATTCTAAAGTTCTTTTTGGAGAATTTTAAATTAATTGAGCTCAATATTTTTGTTTAATTTCGTTTTCAAAAGTTTTTAATTGATTTTGTTTAAAAACCAATATTTCTCCTTGTTTGAGATGGCCAATCCAACCGCAGAAGATGTGACTCTTTCTTATGTGTTCAGAGAGATTCGAGCCTTGCGTGTTCATTTTGATCGGATAGAAGCGACTTTGGATCGCATAGAAGCGAATATGCAAGCAGTGCATGTTAATCAGGACAATAGAGGTGGCAAAGATGGTGTTGGGGGAATTGCTCCAAACGCTCAAGTCAATCCTTTATTATCCCAACAATATAGTAGGTTGTCTCATGAGGAGACTATAAAAATTACTAATATGTTTGTTGAAAATAATTTAATTGATGAGAATTCTAATTTGGTTGAAGATTTTGAATTATTTGATGCAATTGAAGTGGAAGAATTTGTAGATCAAGAAGGATAAATAATTGATGGTTTTTTCAACAAAGAAAAAAAAGAAATCGTGAGTCTCGAGGAGAAAAAGAAAATCATAGATATGGTTGGAAAAGAAAATAAAGCTATAGATATGATTGAGGAGAAAAAAGAAAATACCATAGATATGGTTAGAGAAAAGATGGTTTAAGATTTGACATTACAAGCTAAATTTATTGATTTGGTTGATTTTTGCATAAATGATGAGATTGGGTTAAATAGTATAAAAAAAGATTGGTCAAATTGAAGATTTATATAGCGAGTGTCTGTTAAAGGAACATATTATTATGTGGGAGTATTTTGATAAAGGAAAGTAAAATATCTTTACATATTACAAGATTTATGTATGATACAAGTTTTCTTCAAAATTATATGGGAAGAAAAAAATTAATTATAAGATCCACAAGGCAAAGAAAATGTCAAAAGGAATTAGAGCACGTGATGGTGAAGGTGTTGATTCAAGAAAGAAGACCTTTATACCCATATCACTTGAGACGAGTTCTTTTCAAATTGAGGGGACTGATGTGGGACAAGATCGAGCCATTATGCAAGCCTTTTTAAACCCAAGTTCTTTTGGGTTTAATTTATTTTTCTAATTTTTTTCTTTTGTTTCCTAATTAGATATTTGTTACTTTGTTTCCTAAGTAGAATTAGGGTGGGTTAGTTCTATATAAACCTTTGTATACCTTTAATTTTAGGAGAATAATTCATATTTCAGATTTTAATATTTTCAATAAAGCTTTAAATTCTGCGAAATTTGTGTCTTTTTATGTTTTTTGTGAATAATATGTCCCGCATTAAAATTAATTATGCAGCAAGTAGATTTTAAGAGATTTTTTTTTAACCTATAACAGTTATTGATTTTTTTTAACCTGTCGGGGACTGGACCAACAGGTCGGACCAGTTCGACTGGGGACCGGACCAATGTCCAATCCGGTTTTACATTAATATTTGGATTTCTTAAAACCCGGTCAAAATTGGTCAAACCAAGGGTTCGACTGGGAACCAGATCGAACCGGTCAACCTCGGTTTTTCTTCTTTTTTTAAAAAACAATTATTGTCTTAAAGCCTTAGAAACTAAATTTTTTTTATCTAAACTATATTTTTCACATAATTAAATTGACGTCTAACACATAAATAATATGGATAAGGCTTGATTTTGCCACCATTGCTACACTTGAATTTCACTTTATAGTTAGGGATGATTGTGAATCCCGTGAGTCATCCAACTTTGAATTCAATTTGGCATATCCGGAGATGAGGAATCATTAGAATCCAAACAAGACGACGAGTAAGAGTACATGTCCATGGTCCCAAGTCAATGGAGAAAAAGAAAGAAAATAAGAGAAGTTGATTATGAATGGGTTTTTGAAACTTTTTTCTATTCGAGGAAGATTTTTGTTTTGTCGTGTCAATCCATTTTTGTTTGAGAAGGAACTCAAGAAAGAGATAAAAAGTTAGAAGGGAGGCAACTTTATTTCTGCGTACTTGTAAGGTGGGAATTGATAAATTCACTTAAGGGTGATTAGGGTTTAGCTTATTGCTTGGTATATAATAACTAATGAAAGTGGGCCTTTTGGGAAGTGAGTGTCACTGATATTAGCATTGGATTGGGGTTATCTATGAGCTTATGACCATGAATCTATGGTCTATGGGAAAAATGATGGTGTTTCATTAATACATATTAAATAGTCCATGGCCCATAGGAAAAAATGATGGTGTTTTATTAATATATATTAATTATTAAACCATATATTTGATGGTAAATATTGTGTAATGTTTAGAGGAATGGATAATATTTCATTAATATTAATTATTTTGCACATTATAATTATATTCTAATGATTTAGAATTATGTTTAGTTCTAAATTATACTTAATTTTTAAGTGAATGACCAATATTTTATTAAATTATATATTTTAGTTATGATTTAGTAAATATTTATGGTTGGGTATAAGAATATTTTTTAATTATTAATATATTTATAATTTAAATTTATTTTTGACATCATGATGACGTCATAAAATTTTCTTGTCTAGTCCGACCGAGTTGATTTAGTAACCCGGTGACCCAATAGTTCGTTCGGTTCGTACTTCAATCCGATTTTCAAAACATTTGTTAAATTGACGGTTGCATGTGAGTTTAGATACTTAAAGACCTGCGACCTTCACTTTTGCAAGACTAAAGCCTAATGTTTGGATTTTAAGAGTTAAAATGCGGTTAAATCAAAACATTGTTTTCACCCTCTCGTAATGCTTCTTTTTTTTCATAACTTTTTCTTCTTCTTTGCAAGATAATTATATATATATATATATATATATATATTTGCACAAATTTAGTGAATCCCTTTTGCCATAGTGGAATTATTTGGCTTCCTTATTTGAGTACTATTATTTGTAGATGATGATGTTTATGGAGCCCCAATGAAGTCATCAATGATTAGCCATTGGGTATTATTTTATTATCAATGTGACTTGAAAAAGAGATAAACATGCTAATGTGACAACAAAAATGCCCATACAACATATATTGGGACAATTGGCATATTCCCCTTTTTTTTCTACACCAAAATCCTCCACCAACTAATCTCATTCTTCTCACTTTTGAAGAAATGTTTCAGCCTTAATTACAAAAAAAAAAAAGATTCAATTGAGTTATATGGGAACAAATCAGTCACGTTAATATTGTTGTCCAACCAGAATTCTGGTGCAAGGAGAATGAGAGAAAGATCAGCTTTTGGCCTTTTCCCATCCCTTTTTAGCTATAATTTATCCAAACATTATGCTGGCCAAAGCTGGAAAAGAACCATTCAGTTCTGAAAGTTGCTAAAGAAAAGCAAGTTGCTTTTCTTTTTCCTAACTAATTCCAGTTGAAATTAATAGAAAAGAAATTAAAAGATTGAGATTAACTTAGTTTTCTTCTTCAAAGATTACATAAAGAATGACAATTAGGCGACAAAGAGTTTTGCCAAACTAACACTAATATACCAATGAATGAGATGGGCTACAATCGTTGTACATCCCAAGAGTTTATCCAATATGATACAAAGGATGTAGCCAAAACTAAAACGAAAACTTGTCTTAATTTGTAGCCTTGTTCAATGGAATCTTGAGTGGGATTCTGATGACTGAAATCACACATAAACATCAGCCAAAGACCTGTGCAAATCATGCATAAAAACTTGTACCCACAGAGGCTAATTTTGTACATGTTACAAAGGTATAAATACTTACACATATATAGAAGTACACAGATCTTTTATGCATGGCTGATAATGAATTTGACCCAACCTAAAAGATATGGTACTTTCTCATTCTTCAATTTCATAATCAACATGTTCACCACTTAGGTGAGGAAATCATTTTTGGTTGATTCTTGAACAGCATTGACTTGGATTGAATCCTTTGGTCCCCCAAGACTTGTGTTTCAACAAAGAGAGTAGTGGTTCTCTTGAAGCATCTTTACCGTTCCATAGCACAGTGAGAAAAATGATCATTCGTTTCATCATCAACTAGCTTGTGTACCTTCTGGGGACTCTTGGTGTTGGAACAACGACATCACGGCCAGCATTAATCAAGTCGAGCCGATCTTTTATTGTTTTATCAAACAGTCTGTTATCGGGATTCTCGGCGTAGCAAACAAAGTAACAACCTACACAGGCTTGAGGCAAAGCCATTGCAATCCTAGTCTGCACAAAAATGAGAAAGTTGATGTTATTGCCTAAAAACTAGTGTTTTGCGACATTAAATTGTAACCCCAAAAGAAAATAAAGAAAAACTAACCATTAAATAGCCTATGAAGGCAGCAAGAAGCGATACGGTTGCCGTGTAGCCTTCATATACTGTGGATGTCCAAGCAGCTACAACAATGACACAAAGACAGCCACTGCATACTCCTGTTAGGAAGCAAATGGCACTAGTTATATCTGAGTCCACAATTTGCACAATTTCTCGCCTCTCGAATAGCTCCCAAGTGTCTTGTGAGGCTTTCACAAAACCTTTTCCGTATGTAGCAATCTGTGGAGATCATTGATTATTTGATCCATTAATTCCATATGCAACTTGATCAAACTGAGTCAATCTTTAGTTGCATCATATATGGCAAGACAGATTAAAGTGATGAATTTCTAACAAAGGTTAGCATTTGCAAAGTCAATGAAAGCAAATATTTTGTCAGATAGCTTTCTTGGCTTCCTTTTTTCTTTCAAATAATTGAGTAATCGTCATTTCCAGCAATGGGAAACAATAACAATGGTTGCCAAGGAAGAAAGGCAACAAATAGCAAAGACAGATAAAACTATAATATTCCAAACCCGTCTACATTGAAACATTAGCCATCAACTTTAGTATTCAACACTAGGCATGCTTAAGGTCAAATTTGTTTATGCAATAAAAAAAGTTTGTTGATTGCACCAAGTAAAACTATTGCTTACGCCTCTTCAAAGTTCTTTGGTTTTTAATTTCATTTAGGTGTATGATCGAAATCAGAAGTTTTCATTCTTGGCAAAGAATTTACCTTTTGTCATCAACTTTAAGCAATCAGTTGTAAAAACACTTGAAACTAGAAATTTATCAAAATCAACAGTTACCTGCACATAAGCCCAGCCATTCCCACATTTGAAGATGGAATCCATGACCTTGAGACCGCAGCGGGCACAGCAAAACATGAACTCATCTTCTCCCTCAATCAAATTCAACCCACGAGCTACAATCCGAAGAGCTTCAATTGCAGGAACAAAAAGGGATCCAAGACATGCACTTCCAAGATTCATAGACAGTGCTCTTTGAAAGCAAAATTGAGTGTTTGATTGCATTCCTCTAAGATAATAAAGAGCAATCACCCTGCTAACAGTTAAATTAACTACATTCCTCATCACCTCAGTAGTCCAAGCCAAGCTCAATACTAGAGCAATGATAACCAATGGCGTAAAATAGAAATTCAATGAACCGATCACGGCTAAAATCCAGAGTGACATCCACAAAAAACCAGCAGCAAGCATCCAACACGTAGGCCGGTTTAGATCATGAAATTTTGCTACTGGATCAAGTGCTTTAACGAAAATCTTTGAGCAAAATCCAGTTCTCTGCGTCACCCAACAAGCATACAGACCATTCCCAATTGCAAAGAATATAAAGACAACTCCAAGAGCATCAGTAGCTGGCTTTTGGAAGCAAATTAACAAGATCCCAGCCGAAAAAGACAAAATAAAAGAGCTCCAAATTATGACATGGACCATGAACTTAGGCCATACTCTTATTGCCTTTTGCCAGAAAATCGCTAGAGTTATGCTAAGAAAAGCAGCAGCCTCTACCTGAGGCAGAAAATGCTTCAATATCCTCATCTCATCTCTTTTTGCCCTCCCTTCTTGCAACAATCCTTGAACCCCCTTAAATATAAGAAAGCAAACAAGCCCAAATGCCAGAACCATATGCACCACGAACAAAAACAAAGATATCTTGTTGGTATATGATCTTGAATTAAGTGATGTCAATGATTGCTGGTCAGACAAAAAAAAAAAAAAAACCACAAAGCAAAATCAAAATCCACACGAAATTTTTACAAACCACAACCAAGAAAGTTAAATGAGACCTACAAAACAAATCAAAATTCATATTGAATTTGCATAACCTACAAAAGGGACACGAAAAAAAAACACATAAACACACACTAAACTAACTAAACATCAACAATATGGGAATCATTAAAGAAGAAGAAAAGCTACATGGGAAGACTTACTTGTGGAGTAGGCGTGGACCTAGGCTGAGAAGGAGCAGGAGAAGGACGAGGAAAACTCTGAGCAGGAGAAGGTGTTGGACGAGGATGATGAGTTTGAGTTTGAGTTTGAGTTTGAGCAGGGGAAGGTGAGGCAACTCTTGTTGCATTTTCCACAACAAGCCTTAAAGGGTTGGTTGCTGACAATCTTTGCATCCTTGACATTTGAAACTCCCTTGTTTGTTGCTGATTTTGACTTGCCAATTCCTCAACTCCCACCTCACCTTTCTCAATATCTCTCACTTTTTCTTCCTCTTTTTTTTCTCCTTCACCATTTTCTCTTTGCACATTAACCTGCAAAACAGCAACAAAGAAAAGTTCCAGAATCAGCAGCATTCATAAAAAAATACTATACAGCAGGAGTGGTGTTTTACAGGTTCTTGAGCACCCATTAATGGTGGCAGCGGCAGTTGTGGATGGGGTGGCGCGTTGTAATGGTGGACGTGATGGGATTCTTGTAAGAGAACGTTAGATTTTGTTTCTTTGTGATAGCTGATGCTATTGGCTCTTACCAAACTGATGCAATCACCAAAGCTTTTTTACATTACCTCAGAGATTCAGACACATGTGGAAATCACTCAGACCATGTCTATGCTACTCGCAGGGAGTGGCGTGTGTTCCCCACGCTCTAACGGTTGTTGAGTGAAGCAATACGTCAGTTAAGATGAGCTAATCCGATATAATACAAGCATTGGAGGTCACGTTTGGGTGTGCTATGACACACAGTTAGTTACGGTGGGCGTAAAGTAAACGTCGAAGATTTTGGCCGATCGGCGTTTATAAAAGTTGATGATGCATTGGACGGCTGTGATTACGAGAATTGTAAATCGAATGGGTCACGTCAAATGGGCTTGATATGACCCTACCTTATCATGGTTGATTTACTAGTCGTATAAGGCACTCCAATACAAAAAAAAAAAATCAAATGATCCTTCAATTTTAATATAGGTATTATTTTGTCTCTTTAATTTATTTTTTTTTTTAAATTGTTTTAGTGTTTTGACTTTGGTTTTATTATATAAATAGTTCTCTATGTTTATTTGACAAATAATATCGTTTATTGGATGATATTGTCAATGAAAAAATGAGTTAAAAATTATTTATTTAATAGATTTTAATTTGATAGATTAAAATGAAAATTTTCAATATTAATTAAGGGACCATTAAATTGTTTGCTATATTAAGGATTTGGAATTGTGGATCCCCTATTCATCAAAGGAGGGATTCTCCATTTTTATTATAACTCTTCATGTGTGATACAATTATTCCTTTTATCAATTTAATTAGGTACTATACTTCAACTATATATCCTGTTAAAAAAAAAATTATCCATGATTATATTAAAGTTATTCAAGAAATATACAATAATAAAACAACATTATTACACATTTATTACATATTTTTTGAATCAATGTAGAATCCCTAAATAAAAAGTTTATATTAAATCCTTAAAAAAAATCAGAATTTGACATTCGCAAAATTTAATAAATAAATGTGTTTTACTTATAATAATATTATACAATTTCCATCCTTAGTATATATCTCCCGAATGTGTCATTAGTTGTTAGTTTAATTGTTTAATATATATTTTAATAGTTTGCTAAAGATATTAACATATGAATGGAATTAGAATAACATAAGTTTGATTAGTAAGTAAATCAAAGTTATAAATAGTGCTTTGGACTAGTAAAAGCACAAAAGCAAGTAAACTTGTAGTTTTTCTTCTTTTTTTTCGGGGGGGATTGGTAATAAACTCTAGAGTAAAATGCACACATATATATATATATATATATATTATATGATTTGTCGAATTATTTAGGGAATTGTTTATGAGGCAGAAAACTTTGACTTAAGGTTAAAGTTTTATAAGAGGATAGAAAATTTTCCCTTCTTATTTTTTTATGTGTGAGTCTTGATTACTTCTTTGCAAATTTCAAAAAGGATTGAATTACAATGATTTTGGAATAATTATGAAAATTTTCTCAAGATTATACTATAACGATCCTTTCAAGAGATGTTAAAATGAAGTATTTGTACCTAAATTGTCAATATTTTGTTTTATTTCACTTTTTTTTTAAGCTAAACAACTATACTTTTTTCTACAAAATAATAATAATAAAACTAATTTTCAAAGTTGGAATTAAACTATTTAACTTGTTTTAATTTTTTTTCTTTGGTACAAACGCTTTGTATATGCATATGTAGAGTTACTTATTACATATTTTGTGTTACCTTTTTTTTTACAAGCTATATTCTAAATTAAAATCCTAATTAAATAAGATTCACAATTCATATTCTGAATTTTGAACAATCATAAGCATCCCTGTATAATCTAAAATTTAATAATCACATAGTGAAAATATTATTATTTCGATGACATATATTATATAATCACAAAATAAATTATGAACGTTTTTTTTTTATTTTTAATGAAAGATCCTCCACTTAAATGAAAGGATTATAATCCAAATTCCAAAGTTTTTGTAAATGAGATGTGGGTTGGCGTGTGGATACTTTTCAACGTTATAAAAAAGTTTGAGATGGTGTGCAAGAATGTTTGGAACCAACTTTTATAACTTCACCATATCGGAACGTTATTTATTGTTTAATTAAATATTGCACCAACCATGCATGCATGCTGACTGTAGTACAGCTTTGAGAAAATTAAATAATAGGCCACACCATAAAAAAAATAAAAAAAAAATAAAAAATCTAATAGAATTAAATATCTGCATAAATGACATTCCATGAACTGTCCCTTTTCTTTGTTTTAGTTCTGCATTTCTTGTTCTACTACAATTCTATTCTTTTGGGGGTCACTTGTGAAGCACTAATTATGATAAAGAGAGAATTTGAGGGCTTGTTCGCAAATATTAATTCCTTATTGAAAACTTTCCAACTTTGTTAACCCAACCACTAGCCATTTAGGAGAGAGTTTTGAGTCTTTTTAAGGTCAAATCCCTCTAATTTTTCATTGTAATGTTTTGTTTGATAAAGAATAAATGATCTGAATAATCCCGAACTCAAAAGGTACAGTTTACATTAGAAAGTTCAACTTGTGGCAACTAAAACAATATTCACTTTCGAAGTTCATCTTTATTAATGTCTAGTTGTATACAGTGGCGGATCCAGAAACTATGGCTTGGGGGAGCAAAATTATATAGTACTGTTAGTATAAGTTATATTCTAATTTTTGAGGAGGGGCAAAATTCTAATTTTCATAAGAATTCAATTGAAATTTTTAAATTTTTAATCTTGGGGGCGGCCGCACACCCACCCCCCCCCCCTGGATTGTATGTAATGATACTCATAGCGAAATTATAGAGTGAAATCTCATACTGATGGGCGTTGCATGTATAAAAAGATAAAATCATCCATTATATATAAAATAATAAAAAGACAAAATCATGTACAATCATATACAAAAACTGATACGTGTACAATCACTTTTCTCTTGGGGTTCACTAATTATTTGGTCATAGTATTAGTTTAATTTTTAGAAATGAGATAACTAACTAAAATGACACGTATTAATTTTTTATAAAGTGCTACATGAAAGTAGTTCAACAGACCCAGTTTTGTCTTTTTATACATACACGATAGTCACTATGGGATTTCACTTAATCTATCATTACTCTTCAAAAAATATGAGAAGGTCACATAAGGTTGGTAGGAGACAAGATCTTTTGTCCAATATTATCCTGTCTTATTCCGTTTAATGTTCAAAACGACGTAATTTTCCTAAAATTAGAGACTAAAAGCATAAATATCATTAAAATCACTTTACAATTATTAGACTCTAACCAAGTTATGAGTGAACCTAGACATAGTTTTAATTTAACACATGATAAGACAGAATAATATTGAACAGATGATCCCATCTCGGTTCGCAGCTGATGTAAAAGTTTATCACTCAAGCAATATGGATCATATTAGAAATCATAATTATAATTACTTACAATTAGTGTGCCAATTTTTTTTTTTATAATTTGTGGAGTTTTATGATCACCCGATTCTGTGTTATGGACAAAAATTGATGTAAAAATTAGTTGTGTGTCCACACCTTTTAAGATAGTTGATCTTCTTGGGCCAGTCTTTGGTTATAGGATTTGCTGCTTCAATTTGTAGGGAATGTTTAATGCAACATCCAACTCGTTTATCCTGAATTATGAACGATCAATAACAGTTAACGGTTTGAAAAAAATAAATAAATAAAATACTTAGTTCCATTCCATACACAACAATATTATGCCTCATTCCTCAGCGTCCATCATCAAAAAATTAATAGTTCTCACTTGACTAATCAAAAGCACATAAAAGTGTAGAATAGTGTTGTACTAGTACTAGTCTTGTTGATTATTTTGGGGCAGTTATTGTAGTGAACTGCAATGAAAAAAATTCTTGAAAATTTTGATAGAAGATATTTGTCACATAAAGTATGACAGAGTTTTATATTAACTATTAGTTTATCCAAACATTTTTTTACATATTTTTTCTAATTTGGAATCAACTACTTAAAAGGCAAAGTTTTACATTGACAATCACATTATCTCAATCTTTCTTTCTTTTTTCCTTTTTATAAATTTGCAATCAATTACTTTTTTTTTTAATTGGCAGAACCTCTTTTTGAGGTGGGTCGCCACTTCCTATGTATTTCATAACGCGTTGGACGATGGATATACCCAAATTTGCAATCAATTACTTAAATGCAAAATTTTACATTGACAATCACTTTATTTCAATTTTTTCATTTTTTTAATTTGAAACTGACTATTTATAAACAAGCGAACAGTCTATATAATGACCAAATTTTGATAAAATAGATAGATCTTCTGAAAAAAATACTTAATTGTTATTGTTTTGAGTAAAGAGAAGAGCGTAGATGCAAGTAAAACCATTCAATCAAATATTTGTCTAAGGAAATCAATTATGAGAGAACAGTTGTAAGCATATTCAACTGGAAAAAGTTACTTGTAGTTTGGAAAAACTCGTGATTCATTGTAATTTATCAAACCTTGCGAAGGAAAAATAATTCAGGCCAAAGAGACAAAGACAATATGAGGTGATATTGAAAAACATTGGTCCCCTGGAATATAAGATAAAAGAGTTTAAAGACAAGAAAGGAAAAAGAGAGAGCAGAGATTGTGAAGAATTTAATGGTGGGGGGACCAACCACGTCAGACAACCACCATGGAGTGGAGATCCATTGACTATCTTAGTGCAGTATTTGCCGGTTGGAGTGGGAGTAAAATGACATGGTTAAATAGCTTGGAGGCATATATGGAATTTAGATTGGATAGTGTATAATAACCTTGGACCTGCATTGACTATCATTACTGCAGAATTTGCAGTTTGGAGTGTGTAAATGACGTGGTGAAACAGCATTGAAGCATATGTGAAGTAGATTGGATAGTCTATGGTAATCTTCCTCGTCTCGAGACCTCTAGTGTATGACACTATTAGAGGTTTCAAACACTAATTGGAATCGATGTAGGTGAGTTGAAACACTAGTGTGTAGAATTTTGAATTGGTGAAAAGAAATGTACTTCGAGTAGGTTTCGAACACTAATTGGAATTGATGTAATTGAGTTAGAACACTAGAGGTAGAGTCTTCGAGTTGGAGAAGAGAAATGCCTCTAGCGCTGACTAGTACCCTGTAAATGAATTGAGGTAGAGCTTTCGAGTAGGTCTCAGACAATAATTGGAACCGATGTTAGTGAGTTGGAATATTAGAATTAGAATTTTTGAGTTGGGAAAGAGAAATATCTCTTACGCTGAATAGGATCGCAATAGATGAATTGAAATACTAAAAGTAGAAATTTCGAGTTGAGAAGAAAAAATGTTATTAGGGAAACTCAAACCCCTAATTTCTTGTCCTAAAATATCTTAAGGTCCTTTAGTTGGTTCAATATATGTTTTATCAGTGTTTTCATTGTTAAAGTGAAAAGATGAATGGCCATAAAACAGTTGACACGAGCAGCAAGGCTGTTGCACAGGTAATTGATAGGTTATGGTAAATATTCCAAACCATAAGGTACAAGATCCATGCCTAGCTGAGTTGTTCATATTTCTGCATAAAATAAGGTCTAAAATGATTTTCTAACTTGTACTATATTGAAGGATCAAGGTTAAAACTTCCAAGAAACGGACTAATCGCCCATCTCATTTAGTATAATCACATCTATTTCTGGTTGGTTAGAATCAAAATAAGAAAGTTATGGAGTTTTTAAAGATAAAAATAAAGAACGGGCACTCAAGCAAAGCAAATTAGATGTAAATTCAAAACAAGATTTGGTACATTAGATGTGCTGAAATCCAGTAATCTAGAAATAGAAAGAAACATGAATTGGGAAAAATTTACATTTCATAGCTATCAAAACTGTCAAGAGTTGCAGGAAACAGTAAGGATAAAATGAAGTACAACCACAAGGCACCAACACACATCCACATTCTGGAATCCATTTGGGACAGAAAGCAACCTACGTAACAAAATGTTGATCAAATTTGTAATGCTAATTCAATGGCATCTTCATCGCTGGTTCAGCAGCCTATCATTGTCTACTTTGCACCGCTAGATGAGTCTGGTTGAGGTTTGACTATACTTAGTTGGCCACCTTCCTTGTTGGCAACTGTCGCTGCTTTAACCTCATTGCAATAGTTTATGAACTTAGTAAGTTCCTGAAGTGCCGAAACCAAGGTATTAGAAGAACTTAATAATACATATAAAAGCAAGATTGATATCCCAAATGTGGTACAACATAAATGGACTTTGTACACGGAATGTTGCAAGAAGAAGCTAACTCTCTCCTATGTAAATTTTGCACTAAGAGCCATTTCCTGATTTTTCTCCTTTCCAAAAAGGTTTTTTGTTGTTGACATTTTTGCCCTGTACAAAGGAAAAATTAAAACACTTTCCTATGGAAAAGAATTCATCCAGTTTTCGGGTCCCTCAATACTGCCCCGGCTCCAACGATAAACCAAATTCCTGCACTCAACCAATAACCACGCAGCTTCAAGAGCCCTACTTTGCAAATCTCATCTATTTTCTGTCATTTTCCAATTAAAACTTAGAACTTGAATTTTGCTAGCAAGGAGTACATGGAAAGGAGAAATGCCAAGAAAGGGTGCTCAAGGCTTCATAAAAGGAACTAGTAAATGAACACTAAAAACATTCTAATATCACTAAAACTCGATCTGAACACCTCATTATTGACTAGTTTATTGCAAAGTTTCTTTCTTTTTTGAAATCAAGCATAAACAAGCTCTCCTTGGTTTATAAAGCGCACTTGTTTTTCAGTGATTATGCGAGATGAAAATGGAAGTGGCAATCAAACATTACTTATAGCTGTTTTCAGAATTAGCAAAAAACAAAACAAGAATCGCAAAGATTGTCAAAAGGCTCATAAATTTATTAAAACTAGGAGCTGTTTTTTCCATAAAGACTGGTAAATTGTTGTTTTGGTAACAGGTTTCCGTAATGACAAAGTACATGGCTCCTTGCAATGTACAAACACTACCAATACGAATCTGGATCTATTGTTCAAATCCTAATAATCACAACAAGGCCATACAACCAAAGCCTTCAAGTCTCTTACAACAGGCACCATAATCATGAAAACAAAAGGTTTTCCTTTCGTCAGATGAAAAATGAGTAATGAAAATCCTAAAACGCCAAGAAGTCGAAATTCAGATTCTCTTAATTTAATTTGCAATATCAGCAAAATAATGTTACTCAAATGTAACTCGAGATAACCCCATCAAAGATCCATTCCATAAACCTATAATTACAGTTCCAGAAGCACACAAAAGTAAAGAAATTCCAAAACTTTGAAATCAACTGCTAAATGGCCATTGGTTACACTGAAACTGTACAAACATCCAACCACTCCAAAAAACAATCAAAACTACAGACACAAAACCAACCATTTATACAGAACTAAGAAAAAAGCCTAAAATTTCCATTCATTTAGCTGAAATAAGCAAACAAATTAACAAACCAATAAATAAATAAATGAGCTTACACGATCAGCATCCATATCTTTTGTAATCTTTGAGGGCTTCACAACTCTTTTTCCTATAATTCAAATTCACATTCAACAAGAACCCACTTCAATCCACCCATAGATATATACAAAAACATATAATCAGTAAACAAATAAAACAAAAATAAAAATAGTACCTTTACGAATTTGAGAAGCTTTTCCATGGCGATTGGGAGGTATTGATTTCTTTTTTTGTTGGCCCTTGAAAAGATTCCCCTTTTGGGTCATCTTTTTTTCAAGACAGATTCACTCTCTGTGCGTCAATTAGGGTTTTGATTGAAATGTATAGGGTTTTAGAAGAGCAGAGACTTTTAAACGGGATGGGAACGGGACGATAATAACCGGTTCGAGTCAATGAACCGGCCGGTCTGCCAGATTTTTATTTTTTTAATGAGGAAATAAAAAAAGAAAATCTTTTCATCGTTCATTTTTTAAATGATCCAATTTCACTCACAAAATATATATTATCAATTTCTTCCGTTTTTTAACGAAAAATCTTATTATAATCTGATGATGTATCTTTACATTAAAAGAAATCAAATAAAATTAGATGATAGGATGAATTTGATATAACTTAATGTAAAATATTTAATTACATCATTTTTAAATGTGAATGAAGAAATTTTGTTTTTTTCAACAATTGTGAAGTATAATTTTTGTAATTTGACCTTTCATATTTTATGTTGATTTTCAAATTTCAAAATGTTAAATTTACCAATCTAAAATTTTATTTTAGGTAGTTTTTACCCTAAAAAACTATACCATGGTTAAACTTCTAATAAAGTAGATATGAAAATAAGAATATAAATTAGAGTAAAATTGGAGAAGAAAAATGACAAATAAATTGGAGTAATTTTTCCTCTGTTCTCCCAAATAGCAGTGTGGAAACACGAGTCTGTAATAGCTAAATCGAAACCAATCCTTCTTCTCCCGGTGGCAAACTTGAAAGTTGAAAGAAAAGTTGTTCTCCTAGTGACAATGTCAAAATAAAAGTTATTTTCTCATGGCCAATAACGAAACCAAGTTTAATTCCCATTGAATTTATGCTCCATTAGTCTAGTAAAAATTCTAAAACAAAGTTGTCCTCTTTCACGATCGAATTTTTTGTCCGTCCAAGACTATCATGTCCAAGTTATCATGTTTTATCATGTTCAAAATAAAAATTATGATTTAATCATTTCTTAATTAGGGTCTAATAATTGTAAAGTGATTTTAGTGATATTTATGTTTTTAGTTCATAATTTTAGTTAAATTAGATCGTTTTGAACATTGAACATAATAAAATAGGATAATATTGGACAAGAGATCCAATCTCTCTTCTTTCCACCATCTTCAAATTTCGCCATATTATCTAGTTTTCTTTGACAAATTTATGAGTGCACAAAAAAAAATCCATGAAGGCATCAATGTTCACGATAAGAAAAGAAAGAAGCTATGAGTCTACAGCTCACTCTAGATTTTAAAACAAATTAAAGACACGGGATCTTATGTCCAAGATTTTATCTGTCTTAATTAAAACTCCGTTGTAGAGATTCATAGTTTTGAACGTTAAACAAAATAAGATAAAGATAAATATTGGACAGATGATATAGTTTCCAAATTAAAGGGGGAAAAAGAAGTTTGAGTTAACAAGGGCAACCAAAGCGTTGTAAAATAACATTAGCAACAATAGATTCATGAAGAAATTAAGGGCCAAAATTTCCAAATTTCAATAGCTCTAGGAATAACCATTGACAATTTATAATAACAGGACACTTTAGCATAAAGAACAAAGCAAAAATGTGTTCGATATTCTAGACGTTTGCATTAACAAGAAGTTGACAACAACAATAACTATGTTCCGTGTGTTTGTTACTATATTAGTGTTTTATTTTACAAAATCAAAATGAATTGTTTGTGTTGTCTGTTTTTTCAACCAAAATTTTAAAAATAAAAATAATAGTACAGTACAGTAATTTTATATTATTAGCAAATAAAATATCAAATTTAAATTTAAAGTTTAAAATTTTAATAATAAAAAATTATACTTAACACAATCTCCCACTAAAACAAACTATAAAATATTACTTCAAATTTGAATTTCAAAAATTTTATTAATAAAAAAATTCTTCACTACAAATTCCCTCCAAAACAAATTTATTAATCCAAACATTCTCAAAATATTTTTTTCTTATAACAAATATCAAGAAAAAAGATTTCAATATAAAATCAAAAAAATATCTCATCCAAACGGAGTCTAAATCTTTATCCCACCATGTAGAGTAAGTTATTAACAAAAAAGAACAAATAAATTTGTACAATCGGGAACCTAAAACAGGAAGAACAAACTCAAATGACATACTTAAAACATAATGGTTGAATCTGTTTGAAAAAAAAAAAAAAAAAGAAGAAGAGAACTGCATCCATCTTATCTTGCAAGTCATTGGAAAACATATTGGTTTAGGTGAAAAACAACAGCATAACAAGGAAGCTAGCAAGTAAAACTACCACAAAAGAATAAGCAGGAAAAGAAAGTAAATTTATGAATAGTGGAAAAACAACACAGCACAAAGTTAGACTAAAGAACTTCAAATAAACCAACTAAGAAAATTAGGTGTAGAAAGTCAAAAGTGGTCTGGCATTCTTCTTCCTTGGGTTTTCAGCAAGCATTCCTCTGATGCAATCGGGGATTCTGCAATAAATATCCTTGCACATGTTCTTGAAGATTATGGGCCATCTTCTGTGCCTATTTCTCAAGGATGGTTAACAATCATGCTGACTGATGTTCTGAGTGCAAAGAAGACAGCCTTACAGACAGGAAGTACTCAGCCGGGAAGTGACAAAGTGAAGGTAAGTCTATGGAATTTTTTTTTTTTATAGAGTGACCACAACTCTCTCTCATTCTCTTTAAAGAGTGACTATTTGAACATACAATTTCAAAACCAAGCATGGTACTCTTTATTAGCATTACTATCAAAGATATGACCATTTTGACAGTTTTCCCAATAATAAATCCCCAACTATCTCTTAGTTTCTCTTTAAAGAGTGACTATTTGAACATACAATATCAAAACCAAGCATGGTACACTTTATTAGCATTACTATAAAAAATATGAAACAAACAACCATAAAACTAAACAAAATCAGATTTTGAAACTACAAATGCCACCAAATCACCACATTATCTTCTCAAGAAGACTTGCATCAAACATAAATAAGCATATGTCAGATATTCTACCGGGCATGGATCAGATTTTGAAACTACAAATGCTACCAAATCACCACATTATCGACTTGCATCAAACATAAATAAGCATATGTCAGATATTCTACCGGGAATGAGTCGATCTCCTTGCTAGAGAATACTCAATTCCTGCTCTAGCTCCAATCTTATTATTATTATTAATAATGATAATAATAATATTAATAATGATAACCCTGGTATCACACCCAATCTTCACCCATTTAAATGGGTGAAGAAGGAGTATTTGTGAAATGCTCTAAGTTCCCCCGGGGACTGCTATGGAAGAAAAATTATGGTGGCTTGTGCGCAGGAGTGAGGCCGTGTGGGGTCGGAATTCCTCGGAGGAGCATCGTCAACACTTCGGGTGGGGAGGTGTGTGACTTGGTGACCAATGACTGAAGACTGGCTCTGGTACCCAGCTTGGGCTGCTACCGTAAGATTAGTACCCCATTGCGTGCACATCCCGCGCTTTACATCCTCAGCTGGCTAGGGGACGGTTGGTTTGAGGCCCAAGATTAGTCTGACTCAACAACAATGAAGTGGTGGGAAGACACGGAATTGTAGTGTTAGGAACCTGAGATATAAAAATAAAAATAAAAAAAAAGAAAGAAATTGGGTGTGATTGATTCAAAAAAAAAAAAGCGTCAAACTTGGCCCTCTATTTTATTTTTGTCCAAAATTATTTGTATTATTAGGCATCGCCATGTGGCTGTATTATTAGGGCATAGACAACGTTGAACCAAACGTTGGTACCATTCTACTCCAATGTAGCGGCTATATTTTGCACCAAATTTTTATAAATGTAATTTTATGATTATTAAATATTATTAATTATTAAATAAACTTACATATATTCTTAATTATGTATTTTTGCCAAAATTTTATTTATAATTTATATTTATTATATTTAAATTAATTCATGTATTTTGTAATAATTAAATTTAGAAATAATCTCACTAATTTTATAAAAAAAAACACAATTAATCATTTAAACTTTCATAATGCATAAATATCAAATTACATTACACATAACATTAACATACAATATTACGATGAAATCGGTTCAATGGATTAGATGTGTGCATTGTGATGTCCCATCATATGCATAAGTCTCACAATATGATGATAAGATAATATTATGCAAAATTCGATCCGACGGTAGATACAAGGATAAAATCGGTTCAACGGATGAGATTTGTGCATTGTTATGTCACATCCTGCACAAATTCAAAAATTTGAAGATAAGATAAAATTACACAATATCTAATCCAACGGTGGATATAAAGATAAGATTTGTTCAATGGACGAGATGTGTTCATTATCATTATAAATATGTATACCATAGTTTGAAATAAGTCATCAAATTATTACTCTCATACAATGAATTACAATACTGGAGGTCCATCTAACTCATCATATTCAAGCTCCGATGATGAATATGATGACCAAATATTTGCTACACGCAACAAGTTGATAGCTCAAGCAATTGCTATCAATAATCAATTCATCCTAAACTATCTCAATGAAGAAACCAATGAAGGGGGCTCAACTCTTGGTTATATAGTGATCAATCGTAACCGAGAAGATGTTGATCGTAATCTAATCAACGATTACTTTGCCAAAAATTCTTTGTATAATGATGTGATGTTTCGAAGAAGATTTCGAATGGGAAGGAATTTATTCATTCGTATTTTTAATGTTGTTGTTAATCATGACAACTATTTTGTACAAAAAAGAGATTGCGTTAGAAAAACTTGGTTTGTCAGGTTTACAGAAAATAATTGTTGCATTGCAGATGTTGGCATACGGCGTACCGGCAGACGCTACTGATGAGTATATTAAAATAGGAGAATCAACTGCAATTGAAAGTGTGAAAAGATTTTGTCGTGCTGTTGTTAAGGTGTTTGGAGGGCAGTACTTATGAACACCTAAAGCTAATGATGATGCCAGACTTCTTCAAATTGATGAGCGTCGAGGTTTTCCTGATATGTTGGGTAGCCTAGATTGCATGCATTGTGATACGAACCCAGAAAGCCTATTATTTGGGTGGTCAATAAGCAAGTGGTTCGTGATATTCATTCCATTAATTTGTGATGAATCATATAGTTGGAGGCCTGGAATAAAGTCGAAATCACAGTTCCTAAATGTTCCATGGAAGTTTGTTGCTTCACGACATTTAAGGTGTTGCCACCATGGAAATTACATTGTTGAGGACTTATGCCACAGTTCGGTATTATTGACATATCTCTCTCATATTATCTTCGATTATGCTGATTCAAGAGGCTGTAGAAACATAAGAGAAAGATCTACAACTTTTATGTTTTACACTTTCGCCGATTCGAAGAGCATCATGGTGAAATTGGCACGTGAAGATGACGCTGCTTGCTGGACTGGCGGGAATTCCGTTTTTTTAGTTTTGTTTCCATTTGTTAAGTCTTAGGATTTATTTTTTTGAGTTGTAATAATTAAGTCCATTAAACATTTACTTATGGGCTTAAGTCTTTGTGTTTTTAATTATGGGCTAAGTAATTACTTGATCCAATTATCTTGTATGATAATGGCAAGTAAAGCAAATCCTTTTTGGACAAGGATTTGGTAGTTAGTTGTAGTTTCCTTTTCCAATTTGGAAAGTTGATTAGTTTACAACTTGGATTAGTTAGTTAGCTAGTTTGTTAAGAAGTCAAGTTGTACTTTGCAACTACTAGGGTTTATTTCCTTTTCCTTCTTGGTATGGCCGAAACTCATCCCCTATAAAAAGGAGATGCATGTAACGTTTTTTACACAATAAGTTGGTGAATAAAATTGAGTTTTTAGCTTTGCTAAAATTCGTGAATTAACTCCTTGAGTTGTTCAAAGCCTTGAAGAGTTATTTAACTGTTCATTGTAGTTAATCCCCTTTAGCGTGACCTATAGGAGATTACACCAATTGTTCTTTATTTAAAGAGCAGGCCTAATTAACTTGTTTAACTGTTTGAATTTTCATAGGTTAAATTAAGTTCATTAGTAATAAAACGTGAAGTTTTGATTTACTCAATTCCTAGCGTTTTTCCTTTGATTTCGTTCCATCCAATTTTGTGTTCTTGTTGTGGATTATCTTGGTAAGAGCAACACGGTCCTATAGCTTGTGTGGGAGATTCGAATTTGGTCCAGGAGTTGGAGCCTCGGCCATACAACATTCGCATCACATTGGAAGTGGAAAAACTGCCCAACAGCATGGATTGGACAATATTCTGGTTGTAGTAGAAACCCGACAATTATTCTAGAAGCTGTAGCTGATTATGATATATGGATATGGCATGCATATTTTGGTTTACCCAAATCCAACAATGATATTAATGTACTGGAGTCGTCTCATCTTTTTGTTAATCTTGCTGAAGGTATTGCCCCCCTGCTCATTATGTCATTCAAAGAAAAGAGTATAATATGGGTTACTATTTAGCTGATGGTATATACCCAAAATGGTCTACAATTGTTCAAACTATTCATGATCCACGTGGTCGAAAGAATAAATTATTTGTAATGAAACAAGAAGCATGTAGAAAGGATGTTGAGCTGGTATTTGGAGTGCTCCAATCACGCTTTGCAATTATTGCAGGACCTTCACGTTTTTGGCGCAAAAATATTTTACATGATATAGTAACTTCATGTATTATTATGCATAACATGATAATTGAAGATGAATGTGATGTAAATGCACCAATCGTAGAAGAAGGTAAGGTGTCACCTCCAAACTTTAAGCCAGTACTAGATGATAGTACCCGATTTGAAGAGTTTCTTGCTCGATATAGACATATCAAGGATAAAAATGCTCACCTTGGACTTCGCAATGCATTGATTGAGCATTTTTGGGAACAATATAGTACCCGATTTGAAGAGTTTCTTGCTCGATATAGACATATCAAGGATAAAAATGCTCACCTTGGACTTCGCAATGCATTGATTGAGCATTTTTGGGAACAATATAGTAATTCTGAGAATTAAGGTCTCATAATATTGTATTTTGAATTTAGTGTTATTGAGTTTTTTTAGTGAATTATATATTTTGTTTTAATTGTTTGAGGTTTTAATAGTATGTTTTGCATTTTCATGTATAATAGAATATATAATGAAAATTAATAGTGAATTTATTATTTTTGAAAATTAATTTGTTAAATATCAACTTATTAAATATAATAAAATTATTAATTTTTAAATATAATAATTATTATATAAAAATATGTAACAAATTAAATTGTATGGTGATAATTAGATTATAAAAAAGAAAAAAAGAATATTGAATATTCTTTTTGGTGTAAAATATGGTGTGAATGGGTTGGAGTTGAAATAGTAGTTGGTGCTGAAATTGCACCATTTTGGTGTGAAACTACACCAAATTTGGTGTTATGCATTGGAGATGACCTTATGTCTAAAATTAAAATTATGTGGTAGAATTCACCCATTTTTTAATTAAGGTTTTACTAAAGTAATTTTAGTGGTGTTTATATTTTTAGTCTATACTTTTAGCTAAATTACGTCATTTTGAACATTAAATACAGAATAATTTTGGAAAGAGGATCTGATCTCGAGATGCCAAAATGTCTCCTTTGTTTCTACAGGTCTTTAATCCAGTATTTCTCTATCTCTTATGGTTTTATGGTTTTATTATTGTTAAAGTTTCGAAGTTTATGCTGTGTTAAATGTATTTATATGCTAATAATCTTTACGTGGGGTTGTTTTTTGAGGACAAATAAATTCCTTTTATCCTTTTTGGTATTACATGTATTTGATAGTTTTTTTTTTTAATTGCTCAGTAACACATCCACAACTAAGGTCACTTTTAAATTTTAAAAAAGTTACTCAAAAAAATTTAAAATTTTGGATTAATTATTACGAATAGATAATTTTGTGATTATCAATCAATAAATTCTTCTCACAAAACACGCTTAGTTGTGTCCGATTTTGTGACATTTGTAGAATGTATTGCAGGTTTGATTATGACGATTAAGAAAAAACTATTGTATTTTCAAGAGGATTTGGTTGTAATAAAAAATGTGCAAAAGTGAACGAATAGAATACGATAGTGAATAAAAAAAAGAATGCGATAGTGAATTATAATCTACATAGTTAACCAGATATAGTAAGATAAAAGGTTTAGTTGTTATTTTTATACCCATACCTTATTCACTACTTATTGATTGAATTACAAGTATCGTTTTCTTATGCAATCTAAGAATTTTTTCCCTTTCCTTTTCCTATTCTTTCTCCTTTCTTTTACCTTTTTACCAAACAACTTTCTCGTGTATGGGATAATTATTAACTACCAACTTAACAATTAGGTTGATAATTAATTAATAATAGAAGGATGTTATGTGTATTATAATTTTGAACCATTCGACACCAAAACATATACGAGTATCACTCCGAATATTCTGTTCCACTTTCTGTATTAATTTATATTTCAGTTTATAAATATTCGTCACATATTTTTAACTAAAATCCAATCAAATAATTAGTGAATTTTAAGGGATAACTATGAAATACATTGCGTAAATTTATAATAGTGAAATAATGATTGAACTAGATGATGTAACAAATAATCATTTACATACGTGTATTTAGTGTAATTTTGAACCACATAGAGGTAATTGTGAAATGGGGTACAATATGTAGAAATTATTAGTTATTAACAGTGTTGTTAAAATCGAATCAAATCGGCCGGTCCGACCAGATGGATTAGGGACCAGTTTATGGTCAAGTCAGAGTTTCCTTAAAAAATTGGGATTATAAAAAATCGGACAAAACTCCGGTTTGACCGGTTAAACGGTTTGATCGGTTTTGATTTTTTTTTTCCTTTTTTTTATTTCTTTCTTTCTTTTACCTTCTTGGGCTTCAATATTGGGTCGAGCTCTATGTTAGTTTTAAATTTGTCTTTTTTTTTTTACTTTAGGCTTTAAGGTTTATGTTGTCTTTATTTTTTTTTTCAAACTTAAAACATATGAGCCTATGTGTTTATAATTATAGGGTTAATATCAATTTACCCTGAGTAAAGGTTAACTTTGATTACCTTGTCCCCATGAATCATTTTTATTATAACTTTACACTATTGAACATATTTCGTTAATGAATTTAACGATTAAAAACTGATTTGACAAATTTTTTTAAAATAAAAAAATATATATTGACAAGTTTACCCTTAATATAATTATAATTGTATTAAAATACTATTTTCAAACCATCAAGCATGGGTTATTTACAAAGATATTGCTAAAATAAATTAAAGCAATTTTATTTTTCTTTCACCAATAGGGAAATCGTCTAGTAAATTATATAAAAAAGAGAAAATTTCTATTAAGGGCGCGTTTAGAACCATTATTATTAAACAGGGCATAAATTTGAGCTAATTATTGTTTAGGGCGTGTGGATAATTTAACTATTAAATACATTTAACAAATTACTTAAGTACCCTTTAATCTTATCTTTTAACACCTATCAAACAAAATTAACATTCCAATCGCTCCAAAACTCAAAAAAGTTTTACAATAAAGAAACAAAAGATCTAAATCAAACAATTTTTTTATAACAAATTGAACATACAGAAACTAAAACGAATAAATAAATTTATCATCCAAAGGCCGTCTATTAAAACTAAAAATTGATTATTAAATTTAAAATTCTGTTCCTAATACTTTAGTCGATGTTTAATCTCTTTATTACGACTAATTCTCCTATTTGGTTGGCTTAACAAGATATTTTAAGAAAATAATAAATTCTAGATCTAATTGAAAATTATCAAATTAAGTTATAAACTATATTATTTTTGTAAGGGACAGTGAAGCTTGTAGTAAATGTGCAAAAATAATTAAGTTTATTTATAAAACACTAAAACATCAACATAATTTCAATTAATCGTTTGTAATATTATATTCTAATTTTGATTAGATTTGTATATTTTATATACCAAGAATTATTTAATTAAGAAGAGTTTTAATAGGATTTAAAGACCAAAAACTAAAACACTAAAATATTAAGGGGGCGTTTGGTTCAAATTCTTCAATGGCAATCACAATAGGTTTGATTGAGGGGTCAATGGCAATGGGAATATGATTGCATTGTTAATGTTTGGTTCAAATCCTATAATGGGTATTATTGTGATTGATGTTCTTTGGTTCAAATCAACAATAGTAATAGGAATCATTCAAAATTTCTATTTTACCCTTATCGAGTTCGCACTTTTTATTATTATTATTATTATTATTATTATTATTATTAATCTTTATTATTATTATTACTATTATTAATTAATAATAATAATATTATTATCATTATTAATTATTAATATTATTATCATTATTAATTATTAATTATTGTTATCATTATTTATTATAAATATTATTATTAATGATTAATATTATTAATTATTATCATTATTAATACAATTGTTCAAATCATCAACACACTTCTAATTAATCATGTATAATATTAATTATATTTTAATTATGATTGGATTTTATATTTTATATACCAATAATTAATTAATTAATAAGAATTTTAATAGGATTTAAAGATTAAAATAGTAAAACACTAAACCATCAACATGCTTTTAATTAAATAATCGTGTATAATATTATTTAATTAATTATGTATAATATTATATTCTAATTCTGATTGAATTTGTATATTTTATATACAAAGAATTAATTAATTAAGAAGAATTTTAATAGATTTTAAAGACTAACACTAAAACATCAACATATTTTTAATTAAATTATAATTAAATAATCATGTACAATATTATTTAATTAATCATTTATCATATTATACTCTAATTATGATTAGATTTGTATATTTTGTATAATTGATTGATTATATTTAATTATTTTTGGAAAAACTTATCTAATTTCTTATTATATTTGATTATTATTTTTTTATTACATTTTATTATCTTTAATCTTTAATTTAATATATAGACATATATTAGAATACAAAAATTTAAATTTATCCAATTTTGAATTTTAAAGATAAGTATAAAAAAACTTTCTTAAATTATCATAAAAGAGCTAAAAACTAATTAAATTTTTAAGAACTTTCCTAATTAACATAAAAACGAATTAAATATATAAAGAAAAAAAACTTTCTTAAATTAACATAAAAGAAAAAATAAAAAATGAAATAATAATTAATTAGATAAATATTAGTAAAAATATGACTAAAATGCTAAAACCCTACAACATAACATGCTTTTATATATTGTGTATAATATTATATTCTGATTATGATTGAATTTGTATATTTTATATACAAAAAATTAATTATTATTTTCTTAAATATCTTGTTAAGCCAATCAAATACCAGAATTAGTTGTAATGAAAAGATTAAACATCTACTAAAGTATTAGGATCAAAATTTTATTTTAATAATTGATGTTTAGTTTTATCCGGCCTTTTGATGATCATAAATTTATTTCTTTTCCTTAGTTTTATGTATTTTCAATTTGTTGTACAAAATTTTTGTTTTATTTAGATCTTTTATTTCTGTATGATACGGTAAAATTGTTTTGACTTTTTGAATGATTGAGATAATTGAAAGTTGTTTGATAGATGTTAAAAGATAAGATTAAAGGGTAGATAAGTATTTTGATAAATGTATTTAATAGTTAAATTATATACACGCCCTTAATAATAATTAGGTAAAAGTTATGCCTTATTTAATAATAATGATTCTTGACGCGCCTTTAATAGAAATTTTCCCTATAAAAAAAACTTGACTTAAATGACTTCTTTGTTAAAGCTAATATCAAATTTAGAGCCTTTTGCCTTTGTCTTCTGAGAAAGACAAACGTGTGGCATTGTTTTATATTTTTAGTAGTAGATATTTAAAAGAAAACCATTCCTACAGTAGGAAATAAATTATGTAAGTAGTACATATTTAACAAAACTCTCAAAAGTAAAATACTACTATTAAGTAATGTAATAATCCTCTAAGCTTTGTTTTAAATCTTATGTATTCATTTTGCATTAATTATATCAAAAGATATGTATATAATATAATTTTAAATTTATATTTATATTATGTGGGAAACAAAATATTTCATGACAACAGTAAAATATAATTAATCTGTCAATTAAGCTTTTCTTTTCCAATAGTTCTTCCAATCATCAATTAAATGAAGTGGGATCGAAAAGATAAGATGAAATAAGATTTAGTTGCTTTTTTTCCTCAAAAAATTAGAATTCGTTGAAGAAGATAAGATAAAGATGTGCACATAACCATTAGGATTTAGGGTCAATTTATGATAAGAGTAATATATAGTCTATAGACTCTATACAAATATAATTTGAGGATAAATATGTGTGTGCAAGAAATTTATTTAACGTGTTAGTGTGTGGTATCTTTGACTGAAAGTCAATGGTGTAAAATTATAATAAAAATGATTTATGAGGGCAAAGCGATCAAATGTGATCTTAATGGGGTAAATTGAAGTTAAATCTAAATTATATGTTTTACTTTTTTTTATTTATTTTGGATCCAATTTCAATTATATATATATATGACCCTATTGCTATTTTATATGAATAAAACTAAACTTTTCTCAACACCAACTTAAATTAAACAAATTAATAAATAATCAATATGTGATTTATTATATTTTGAATAATTTGATGATAGAAAAAATACTCAAATAAAATAAAATTTCAATAATTTAGAAATATTTTTTTATCATTTTTTTTATTTTAGTTAAATAATGCTAATATTTAGATAAATTAATGGCATTTTATTAATTTTATGTATTTTAGTTATAATTTAGTAAATATTTATATTTGGGTATAGATCTTTTCAATTATTAATATATTTATAATTTAATTTTATTTACGACTCATCTAGTTTTCTCGTCTGACCTGACCGGTTTGACCTAGTGACCCAATAGCATGTTCGGTTCGCACTCCGGTGCGATTTTCAAAACATTGGTTATTAACCTAAAAATTTTCTGCAATATACGTATGTTTTAGGTGTTGATTTTTGCCCTGTTAATGAGCCTCCAAAAACTTCAATAATACATTCATAGTGAGCCTGGCCCTAGCCACTTCTCCCGTTGCTAGTATATGGGATTTTTGAACCATTTCTCTTGACACTTTGATCGCACAAACAATAGAACAATCGATCTTCTGAACTCCAAATCCTTTGATCATGATTAATTTAACCTCCATTAATGCCATCGTTGAATTCAATTGGCTAGTTGTCGAAGCAGCACAAACAAGGCAATCTGTGAAAATATGCATGACTGAGATTCCTTTCTGTACATCATTTTTAAGTGCAAAAAGACGGAGCATAAGCTTCAGTTTATAAGTGATAGAATATACGTGTAATGATAGAATAATATTTTAGTATTAATTGTAATTGGTAGCAATCCTATTATATAAGGAAAATGTATATTTGGTTATGCTTGATTGTAGCCTAGCGTTTCTCTTGTAATATTGTATAAGATAGACATTGGGTCAATGAAAGGGATCAAGGACCTTCTTTTATGGTATCAGAGTAGGGGTGGACACGGTTCCGGAACCGGTTCTATCTCAATTTCGGTTATAATTTTATTTCCATTTCGAATTCGATTTTGAATTTTAATTTCAACTTCTGAATTTGATTTTGAAATACTAAATTTAGATACTTAAATTTTAGTAGTTACAACTTAGAAATACTAAATTTTACAAGTTAGAATGAAGAAATTACTAAATTTTATTCATTGGGATAGAAAAATTTACAAGTTAAGATTTTAAATCATAAATTTATAAGTTAGAAATTAATAAATGAAGAAACTACTAACTTTTATTCATTGGATAGAAAAATTTACAAGTTAAGATTTTAAATCATAAATTTACAAGTTAGAAATTAATAAATGAAGAAACTACTAAATTTTATTCACTGGATAGAAGAATTCACAAGTTAAGATTTTAAATCATAAATTTACAATTTAGAAATTAATAAATGAAGAAATACTAAATCTTATTCATAATTGATGGTTTAAACTTTAAATTTGAATAGTATAATAATACAATTGCAAAATATATTATGATATACAATAATACAACTATAGTGTATATAAATAAAACTATGACATTAATTTATTTAAACAAATATATAGATATAGAAATTATAATATTTAAAAAACATAATAAATTATTTCAAAATTTCAATAATCTAAAAATGTACAATATGAAATTTTTCTTCATTTTAATAAACTAATAGCCGTCATCGTCATTATTGGATCTATCGACATCGGTGATAGGTGAATTAGTTGTACAAGTAGAGGTACCATTGGTGGTGGTGTCTAAATCTAAATCAAAATCTTCTTCTATGTCTTGTTCTTGTTCTCTATAAGGGGCTTTACTCTAATAATCTACTAAAGCTTGAATCTCCAAGGACGTGGGGCTCAAACGTGATCGGGTCTCGTCCAAAATGTTGCCACCTTGACTAAAAGCTTGTTCCACAGCTACTGGTTGATATCAGGGCTGCTAAAATCTCTTTGGCTATCGAAGCGATGTCGGGGCACATCGTTGTCTTCTTCTTCTACCATTTCAATATTTTGAAGTTCTCAATAATATCACATTCAAACTTGTTATCACTAAAATTAAAAGAAGTGGTTAAATATTCCTCAAGTTCCGTACTAGTAGTACCCTTGTGTTTTTTTAACGATTGAAACATTTCTAAATCGGGAAGGATAAAGGAAGATGAAGATCCAATATTTGAAGTTGAAAAACTATTGTGACTAGTGTTAGTGTTAATGGTACTACTAGTAGGAACTTGTTGTTGAAAATTAAAAGAATATTCTTCATATAATGCATTTATCATATCTTTAGTCTTATTTATGTATTTACTTATATTTAATTGTAATTGCATAATGTTTGGATCTAATGGAAAACATTCTTTTAACGTATTATAATAAAATTTCAAAACCTAGAAATTTAAAACGAGGATCAAGAACAATAGCAACTAAATATAAAATTGAAATTTCTTTATAATAATTAAGCCATTTTTCTAACATGTGAATAATACTTTGCGTCAAAGTTTCATCATTTATGTGAATTTTTAACACACCAACTATATTGCATGTCTCAACTAAAAATAAATGAGAAGTTGGATAATACACATGTGAAAATATACAAGTAGCATCCTTAAAAACTTTTAAAACTTCTAACAATTTTAAACAAGAAGTCCAATGATTAGGAAGTAATACAATTCCAAGATAAGAGTTATTAATGTAAAAATTACATAACAATGAACTATATTTAGAAGAATCACAAAGTAAATCATTAGTTGAATTCTAACGAAATGGAACATCATTTTTAAATCTTTTAGGCTTTTGTCCATGTTGTATACAATATTTTGCCCATGTTTTCATTAAACTTGGATATCTGGTCAAATATTTAATTGCATTTTTAATTGGTTTAATATGACTTTCTAATGCACTTAAACCATTTTGAATGGATAAATTTAAAACATGGCATATACATCTAATGTGAAAAAATTTCCCACCTAAAATTGGTGCAAAAATATTTTTAATTCTACAATAGATGCATTATTAGCCGACACATTATCAAAACCAATTGAAAAATTTTTATCATTCAAATTATATTCTTGTAAAATAACACTAATTAATCTAGATATATTAATGGCTGTATGAGAATGATTAAAAATTCTAAATGCAATTACTCTTTTTATAGAAACCAATTTGAATCTATCCAATGACAAGTTATACCCATATAACTATTCATTTGCCAATGATCACTCTAAATATCTGAACATATTGAAACACGAGAATCTAATTTTAAAAAATATTTCGATAAGTTATTTTTTTCCTTTTTATAAATTTTTTTAATATCACTTGTTAAAGTTGTTCTAGAAACATGTTTAACTTGTGGATTTGCATTTTCTTGTACTAATCTCACAAAATTTTGTTTTTCACCAAATGAGAATGGTAAATGTTGTGTACAAACAAATCTAGATAAACCATCTCTCCATTTTGAATCACTAAATTTAAATAAATTTAAATTACTAGAAGAAGAATAACTTTATTGAGCAAAATCGATTAATTACGCTTGTGACTTTTGAAGGCCGATTTCTTGAGGATGTATTTTCTCTACATGCTTGGTTAGTGTACCATATCCGCTCCCAATTTTGAAGGTGCATGATTTCTCGTAAAAATTGCATTTTGCTCTAATAAGAACTTCATTGGCATCAAAATTTTTTGTGAAATATTTCACAAACATTTCGGATTTTGAATTCGTTGGTGAACGACGACTTGATTATGATGCATCACCAATATTAATTGGTTGGGATGAAGAATCAAAACTATCCATTTTATAAAAAAATTCAAAAATATTAAAAAAGAATGAGAAATTGAAAGAATAATATATTAAAATAATAATAAATAATTTAACTAATAATTATAATGGAAACAACAAATAGAATTGAATTTTATAGAATTTTGATGCTTGAGAATTAAGAAGAAGAGAATTAGAATATTGAGAAAGAGGAGTAGAAATTGTGTGGAAAAAAAATGAAAAATTAAGGACGTATTTATAGATTAGGAAAAGTTAAAAAAAGTTAAAAAAAGAAGAAAAGAATTGACTGTTCCTCAGATATATTGTTTGGACCGTTGCCAAGCATACTAATGCAACGGTCATTTTACCGTTGCATTTTTTTGTCATAGGCGCGTGTGAAGTATATATGTATTTTTTAAAATTTTTAGGCGCGTGCACGTGAGCTCAACTCACTATGCTGATGTGGCAATTTTTTTTTATTTAGTTTGGAATCGGAATCGGAACCGGCGGTTCAGGTTTCGGTCCTAGTTTTAGAAAACCATAACCAAACCATCCATAAACAGTTCGGTTACGATTACGATTCCGATTTTGTAAGACCCCGGTTCTGATTTCGGAACCACCGGAATGGTCATGGCTATATCAGAGCCCCAAGGAATCTTCTTCCTTTTTTCACTACGACCTAGTTGTTCTCAGCCAATCTTTCTTTCCTCTACCGTTGGCCACCATGACTGACACCAAATCAACCTTTCACCCAGCTCTTGTTGTCTCCAACATCAAGAATCATATCTCAATTACCCTTGAAATGGAAACCGTCCACTTTGCTACGTGGGCTGAGCTGTTCAAAATCCATGCCAAATCTCATAAGGTCTTCCATCACATCATTCCACCGGAAAAAGTTCCAGATAAGTCGTCCACCACCGACGCCAAAAAAGAGTTATGGTCGACTTTAGATGTTATGGTTCTTCAGTTGATTTATGCTACGATTTCCACTGATCTATTACATACCATAATTGAACCCGACTCCATGGCCACGGAGGCTTGGAATCGATTGTGTGATCTCTTTCAAGACAACAAAAACTCTTGGGCCGTAACACTGGAGCAGGAATTTTCTCATACCAACATGGAGAATTTTCTTAATGCTTCTGCGTATTGTCAAAGCCTCAAGGAATTGTTAAATCAACTCAAGAATGTCGGCGCACCAATATCCAAAAATCGGCTTGTTCTTCAGATGGTTTTGGGACTCACAAAGGCCTATAGTGGTGTTGGAACTCTTATCCACCAAAGCAACCCCCTTCCCCTCTTCTATCAAGCCCATTCTATGCTCATTCTTGAAGAAGCGGCCTTGGCTAAGAAGGCCGCAACCGTCATGGCGGCTGCCACGACCAAGAAGTCTGATGATACTCCATCTTTGTATGATGACTATCCTCAAAATCATCATAACGGTGGTGGCAGAAAGGGTCCCCATGGCATTAATTCTGGGAGACATCGTGGTGGTGGCCGCGGCGGTGGCAGAGGCGGCAACCACAATGGTGGTGGCGGACGTAGGGGGTGGGCAGTAGCAGTCGTGGTCACAACCACAGATAGGTGGACAACAATAGCCTTGGCAGTGGTCTCCTTGGGCCATTCCCCCTTGTCCATACCCTACTGCTTCTTGGACCAGGCCCAATTCCCAGTGACAGCAACTTAGGGTTCTTTGGTCATGGTCACAGCAGACCTATTTTACAACAACCCAACATTCTCCCACCAATATTAAAGCCGCAATGCACATTCTTGGGCTTAATCCTCTGAATGCAAATTGGTACATAGACACCGGTGCCACGTCTCATATGACATCAAACTCTGGTAATCTCTCGTCTTATTTTAATTTGAGCAGTGATCGTTGTATCATTGTTAGTAATGGTTATACAATTCTAATTCGTGTTTATGGTCACACAACTCTATTTTTCCCACACCCACCTTTATTTTTAAAAAATGTCCTTCATCCTCCTCAACTTATTAAGAACTTGGTTTCGCTTCAAAAATTTTAATGCTGATAACTTTGTTTCTATTGTATTTGATCCGTTTGGGTTTTCTGTGAAGGATTTTCAAACGGGAAAACATCTAATGAGATATAATAGTCATGGCGAGTTATATTCCATTCTGACCACCATTCCATCTCAAGCCCCACCATCGACTTTTGCAGCTTCAGCACATTCTTTATGGCATGATCGTTTGGGTTATCCGGGTGCTCCTGTTTTCGACTCTCTTAAGCAAAATAAATTTATTGAGTGTAATAACAATCTTCATACTCATGTTTGTCGATCACATGCTAAATTGCCTTTTGTTGCTTCTATGTCACACACTTTTATGCCATTTGATATTATCAATTGTGATCTTTGGACATCTCCAGTTTTGAGCTATTTGGGGCATCGTTATTATTTAATTTTCTTGGATGATTAATCTAATTTTTTATGGACATTTCCCTTATCCAAAATATCTCAAGTTTTTCCACATTTTTATTTGTTCGTGTATTCATTCGTACTCAATTTGAACAGGAAATTAAAAATATTCAATTTGATAATGGTAGAGAATTTAATAATGGGCCGTTTTGGAAATTTTGTAGTGATAATGGTTTGTTTTTTTGATGGTCTTGTCCACATACTTCTTCTCAAAATGGAAAAGTTGAAAGAAAAATCCGAACCATTAACAATATGATTCATACTCTTCTTGTCCATGCTTCCCTACCACTTTCCTTTTGGCACCATGCATTACAAATGGTCACATACCTTCTTAACATACTTCCAAGTAAGCTATTAGCTTATCACTCCCGTCTCAAAATTCTTTATCAAAAGAACCCATCTTTTTCTCATTTTTTGGTGTGTTCGATTGCTTATGCTACCCTCTTTTTCCCTCCACCACTATTCACAAACTTCAACCTCGTTCAGCCCCATGTGTCTTTTTGGGTTACCCTTCCAATCATCATGATTACAAATGTTGTGATTTATCTTTTCAAAAAAATCATTAGTAGTCGACATGTCATTTTCGATGAGACACATTTTCCTTTTGCTAAACTGCATAGTCTAAATCCTCCTACTTATGATTTCTTGCATGAGGACTTGTCTCCATAATTGATCCACCATCTGACTTCACAAACAAACACACCATCTCCTTACCAAGACATCACACCCCATCCCACCCAACCACAAAACCCTCGTCCACTCACCCATCATCTCCTCGGCCCACATCCTTGCCTACATAGGCCCTGATACTGAAACCCAGTGCACTCTCAATCCACTGCTACCACTCCGGCCCCACATACTCCTATACCAATCCACAGACTTGCTATACATAGTCAACATGAGATTTTTAAACCAACACATCACCATGACCTCTACACTAGTATTTCTAAATGCCCATTCCCTTGCAAGCCTATATCTACCTTTCATGACTCGAATTGGAAAATGGTCATAGAAGACGAATATAATGCTATTATTAAAAATAAGACATAGGAATTAGTACATCATCTGCCGGATGTTAATATTATTCGGTCTATATGGATTTTTACTCATAAAGAATGATATGATGGTTTCTTTGAGAGGCATTAAGCCCGTCTTGTAGGTGATGACAAGACTAAGTAAGTTGGCATAAACTGTGCTGACACATTTAGTCCAGTGGTCAAACCGACAACCATTTGCACTGTACTCAGTTTATCTCTCTCTAAAGCATGGTCCATACACCAACTTGATGTGACGAATGTTTTCCTGTATGAAGAACTCAAAGAGACTGTGTACATGTATCAGCCCATGTGATTCTTCGACCTCATTCATCCTAATTATGTTTGTTTGCTCAAGAAATCCATGTATGGGCTCAAGCAAGCACCACGGGCTTGGTATAAGCGATTTGTGGATTACGCTTCTACTATTGGTTTTTCTCCTAACAGGTCTAATCGTTCGTTGTTCATCTACCATCACGGTAATGATATGGCTTACATTTTTCTCTATGTTGACGATATTATCTTGACTGCTTCCTCTAATGCTCTTCGCAAATCTATAATATCTCTTCTTAGCTCAGAATTTGCTATAAAAGACTTGGGCCTTTTGAGTGATTTTTTGGGTATTGCTGTCAGGCGACATGCATGAGGTTTGTTTTTATCTCAGAGGACATATGCAACCGAGATTATAGAAAGAGTCGACATGTCTACTTACAACCCTTCTCCCACACCGATTGATACTAAATAAAAGATGAGTGCTAATTCTAGCACACCATTTGAGAACCTTTCCATTTATCGAAGTTTTGCGGGTGCTCTGCAATATCTTACATTCACGAGACCCGACATCTCATATGCTGTGCAACAAATTTGTTTGTTTATGCATGACCGGCGGGAAGAGCACATGCATACCCTCAAGCGCATTATGCGCTACATTAGGTACGCTTGATCACCATTGCTTGCATCTCTATCCATCTTCGACTACCACTCTCTTTTTTTATACAGATGCTGATTGGGGTGGTTGTACGTCTTGACACTAGACGCTACATCTCTGGTTATTGTGTTTTTCTTGGTTTTAATTTGATTTCTTGGTCTGCTAATCGACAAGCAACTTTATCTCGTTCTAGTACGGAGGCGGAGTATCGAGGGATAGCTAATGTGGTTTCTGAGTCTTGTTGGTTACACAGCCTTCTTTTGGAACTTAATTGTCCTAATCAGAAAGCTACATTGGTATACTGTGATAATGTTAGTGCAATATATCTTTCTGGAAAACCTGTTCAACATCAGTGCACTAAACATATCGAGATGGATATTCACTTTGTTCGTGCAAATGTTGCTCGTGGACAGGTTCGTGTCTTACATGTCGCGTCGCGCTATCAGAAAGTTGATATCTTTATGAAGGGTCTACCATTAATTTTGTGTAAAGATTTTTAGGACAGTCTCAACGTTCGTCACCCTCCTATTTCAACTGCAGGAGTGTGATAGAATATACGTGTAAATGTGATAGAATAATCTTTTAGTATTAATTGTAATTGGTAGCAATCCTCTTATATGAGGAAAGCGGATATTCGGTTATGCTTGATTGTAGGCTAGAGTTTCTCTTGTAATATTGTATAAGACAGACAATGGGTCAATAAAAGGGATAAAGGAATTACCTTCTTTCAATAAGCCTGCATGTGTTCAATTTGCTGCAACTTTTCCACCTGTTACTTCCATGATCTCCCCACTGGAATCATGTATAATTCAAGCTGCCACTACCAATGATTTGTTCTCTCGAAAGGCATCATCAACTTGAGCCAAAAATAGCATTTTTTAATCCATCAACTGAGCATGCATGGTCCCAAAGAGATTTAGCTTCGATAGGAGTTACTGCCATGAGAAATTTTGATTCATTAATGTTATTGCTTCTACTATCATATTTCTGAAAGTAAAAGATGATATATAAGAAAACATCACAAAAACTCCTATGAAACCGATTCACGCAGACAATTAATTACTGTTAAAATCTCGATTTTAATTTTCTATTGCTTTTATCAAGCATTAAATCGCGATTAACTCACTGTTACATATATAAACCCGATTAAGGCCAATCGTAAGAACATATATTGTTTATATTAGCTAAGAAGTACTATTTGGTCATTAACTTGTTTATGTTTGCTCTATTACAGAGTTATGCTTGCTTAAAAACTATGCAATATTGCAAACTCTTTCAACCTTAGTACTTAGGGGCATTTGTTAAGGGGGAATCAACACCCTTTTATGGGTTTCATTATTCACAATGTCAAAAATATTGTTTGGTTAACCTTTTTCACTATAATTCAATCGTTTTGATTACTCAATTTTGATTGCTCACTAATTTGACTACTATCAATTTTGATTAACCCTATATCATTAAGGGAAATGTGACAACTACACTTGTTTTTATACACTATACATTAAACACACATTACATATATTTTACACACTCTACACACATTTTACATACACTACACATATTTTCACACACTATACATATTTTTACACACATTACACATTTTCACACATATTATACACATTTTTTCACATTACACATATTTTACACATATTACATATATTTTCACACACACTACATATTTTCACATATTACATACATTTTCATACACAACACAGATTTTCACACACACTACACATATTTTACAGACACTATACATATTTTTACACACACTACACATATTTTACAGACACTATACATATTTTTACACACACTACACATATTTTACAGACACTATACACATTTTCACACACTACACATATTTTCACTATTACATATATTTTACTTATATTACATACATTTTCATACATTATATAAGTTTTACACACACTACAAGTATATTATTAACACTACACATATTTTTACACAGTATACATTTTACACACATTATACACATTTTCACACAAATAATTAAATATGATAAAAAAATACTAAATATAACATGATTAATATAATTTTTTTCTAAATATAATTACAATTAGAAAATCCAAACAATTTGCAAAACTAACTAACTTTACCTAAACAAAAAAAGTTAAGATTAATTAAATAAATCTCCTAAATAGATTATAACTAGGAAACATAGTTAAACTATTAAATTATAATTAGCAAATTAAACAATTTAAAAAACTACTTAATCTTGATTTTTTTGACATAATTAAATAAAATACGGTTAATATTAAATTAAGTTGAATAACGTAATAAAATTTTCAAATAAATCATAATTAGAAAATTCAAACAATTTAGGAAAAAAAACATGTTCTTAGTAAGTGTAAAAAATGTATTGAATGTGTGTAGGATGTGTTAAATGTATAGTGTATGAAAACATGTATAGTATTTGTAAAATATGTATAGTGTATAAAAATATATATAGTATTTGTAAAATATGTGTAATGTATATATATGTAAAAATGTAGGTAATGTATGTAAAATATGTGTAGAATGTGAAAATGTGTGTCGTATATATATATATATATATATATACACACACATGTAGTATGTGAAAATGTATGTATTATATGTAAAATGTAGTGTCACTATAAGAAAAATGGCCTTTAGTGACGACAATAAATTGTGATTAATTCTGAAAATGCTGTCACTGTGATGTAACAATGACGAGTTTGGTGTTGTCACAACATAGTAAATACTGCCCTGACGCAATATCTAGTGTGTGACGACATTTATATCGTAGTCAATAAAGCTTTGATATTTTTTCACAATACAAAGTCGTCAATAGCATGTCCAACCTAGATTTAAATGTTACCATGGCAATATGACGTGGACAACAAGCTTACGTGACATGCTGACGTGGAAGATCATTAGTGACGACATATTGCCGTCAATAGCATACATTTAAAATTGACTACATTTAGGTCGTCAATGAAAAAATGTATCAGTGACGAGCACAACTACTACTGTTTTTTTTTACACATTTTTTACAAATTATTGTCACTGAAACCTGACCAATTAATACATCTGCAAAAATATCAAATCAAATGATCTAAAACTCATTTGCACTAAATAATATCAAATTTATTTCATTCATTCAACAATAGTATATATTTACTAAAAGACAACGAACTTGTAAGAAATATTTGTTTACAATTCGAACAATGAAGCTAAACATCAAAACAAAAATAAAGCTTCTTCAAAATATACTAAAATCCCTTTCAATATGTATATGCATACAAAAGTGTCAATATACTAGTATTCCAGGCATCCATATATACATAAAGTTGACAATGTATTCATTTGTCACCATCGTAGCATTAATATTCATAAGAAGCCAGACTACCTTGAAACTCATCAAGCTCCTCTTCTGACCTGCACTAGAAAAGCATTTCAAAAAGTTGTAATCAACCTATCACAATTTCCATCTTCTAGGACTGAATAACAACTCGCATTAAGAGAATGCTAGAATCATATTTTCAGAATTGCACCCAAAATTAGTAATATACTTGGAATAAATTTTAAAAACAATCCCATTTTGAGAATAACCTCGCTAAAATGTTATCCATTTTCAACAGAAGAAATTAGATGAAAATGTGATTCCTGTGAATTCAGATTTCATTAAAGGCAGCATAACATGTTAAATGCTCATATATACTGGCAAAAGGAGCAAAGAATCAATTGGAAAATCTCACCCATAACAAAAACAACTAGGACCTTCTTCTGTACTGGCAAGCTTTTATAAACTTCCTGTGGGATTTAATCCTGCAATGATTAGGCTGCAAATAATCTCCACTGATTCTACATAAGTAATATATTATAAGAATGGAGAATATTTGCACTGAGTCTAGCACTTCTTCAAGGCAAATTTCCGTTCAAATTCACACATTGCTTACCTTTGAATCCAAGTAGCCAAAGCCTAACTTACTGTTGCCCAGAAAATAATGCTCAGATGGAGCAATTTTTTACAAATGAATTGCTTAAGCATCAAATTTTTACAGAAAGCACTACTGAAAGAAGATATAAATAAGTTATAGCTCTTAGCAATTCCAATATATCAAGCATAAGTACCTAGGCAAAATTTATGCAGATCAGAGATCAGGAAGAACTCATTGCTTACTGCTTAGTGCTTTACTAATCTATAAATACAACAACAAAAATACTTTCTATTTAAGATACAACTAAAGCTGATCAGTGTTGAAGGGAGCATTTAAAATCTGCAGATGTACAATAGTCTTTTATTTTTCTTAAACAAGCAGAAACAAAGTGCTATTTTCATTGTACTTTATACATACATACCCAAAAAGATAAGTAATACATTAATGAAATTACCTGGATTCATAGCTTCTTCCACTGAAGGAACACCAAATTGCACCATCACTGAATCTGTATCTCCATAAATTACCTGATATTCTAAAAATTATAATTCCTTGTAGAAATAGCTACTACATGCAGTAAGATAACTAGGATGCATCGCAAACTACAGACAACCACCAATGAACTGGCAGATATGTGTACAAGAAAGTAAATGTAGACGTGTGTACCATACAATATACACATCCTTAAAATCTTCGAACAGGTAAAAATTGCAGCCATAAAAATTGTGCATGTTAGGCACAAGTATGCGATGTAAAAGAATGAATCCTTTCATGTCATATACATATCTATCTAGCATAACTGATAAAGTAACACAAGGTCAAATGACAATACTAGGCAATATGACATAGAACTCCAGCTTACTTGACTACTTAGGACAAGGAAGTAATGCAATAACATAAATTTATGTCTGGTCTCGATAAACAAGAAAACGTTTGCATAGTATATGGTATATATTAATCCAACAGAAAAGAGTTTGATTTATTGGGAAATGAAGAACATGACAAGAACAGAATTTAAAACATTTTCTTTAGTCAATTCATTCATAGCATGCAGAGATGGAAAAAGCATCCAGTTCTTCCAAATACTTCCATACTTAGCTCACACAGAAACCATGCATTTAAGTATCAATTTAGTTTTCAAGCAATGCACAAAATGATAAGCTTTCCAAAAACTCCTGTGTCACCACCATAGTGACATACTAGAAAGAAAGATCCACACTTCAGATCATATGATCCTACTAGAAACCAGTAAGGTAATTGCAATTTTTAGAATTTCATGGTGCCCAAAAAGATGTAATGCAAGAGAAGGAATATGTACTTCAGCATTGTGTTCATAGCCCCCAGGTACAATAAATTTATGTTCCACCAGCTTTTTTGTGTGTTCAATCACCTGTTGACCTTTAACAAGATGAATACTCAGTTAGATCAGATGATTGTAAAACAAAACCCTTGGTAACTTCTCAAAAGAAAGAATATTGTTGATCCACCATCCCTTTAAAAGAGGTTAGCATGATATATTACCATAACTTGTCACACTTGAAGATATTTCTATATAAGGTAATTGGCCCACTGTAGCTCCTGTAAAAGCATACACAGAATTTGCACTTATCTGAAAATTTCAGCAGACATTAAACAAGTTAGATTGCTTCCAAGATAAGAACATAATATAACTAAAATTCTCATGTATTAAGAGACATATCACCTGCTAATAAATTATTATAGATTTAGTGAATGAGACCAACATTAGTGATATCATTACCTTCAAAGCAAGTTGACGACCATCTAACACAGCTTTCACAAGAGGATCCTTTGCTTCCTAAACAAGACCATACAGTTAATACTGAAGGTAATTAAAGCTTTTTGGAATATTAATGTATGAGACCCTTTATGCAGAAGTGCAGCTACAACATAATGATTTTTAAAAAAATAACGTTAACATTTGTTATGCTTACCAACTGCAATGGCCCTTCAAAAATGATAAGATTTGCAACATTTATAATGATCCAGGGAAAGAGTAACACTTATTCATCATTTATTATACAAAAGCATCAAATCCTATCAAAATGTACAAGACTAATCACCTTTATGCACAGAGTTGCAAAACCTAAAAGTCATTTTGGTTGTTCATTTTAACTTATAACATTATTTATAGTTTTTTTTATTGTATTTAGAGGTATGGTTTATGTCCCCCTCTAATCATTAGTGGTTTTCAGACATATTAATAAAATAAAATGAGAGGCTAGCATCCCTAACCCATAAATTGCCACAAAAAAACTCTAAAGTCATTAAGCATTGGATTAGAATCCAGAGTTATCTATAATGAAAACTAATGACTAAGCAAACCTCTATCTGAGTTATAAACATTTAATGTTGAACAACAAACTTCAGCTCCACCCATCACACACATTCCCCATATGATGATCAAGTATTCAAAGGGGAAATAAGAGAACCTTTATACCATCTTACCCATGTGCAATAGCATAAGTTATATGCCATCATGATTGATGGATAGAGATGCAAAATCAAGTGTTGCAATGGGCTTCTCGTAGAATCCAACACCTATGGATTGATGGTGTCAAACAATTAAATATTAAAATTGGTTAATAATTAAGAAATTTAAGAATTGCTCACCTGAAGAACCAAGTTAGAAAGAGTAAAACTAAATTGGCGTATTATAACTGATGAGTATCAAAATATCAATGCAATTCAAAATGGATGAGAATATGATTAATGGTTACTCTTACTTAAAGAAGTAGAAACACACAATTCAACACAATTGATTACTAAGAATGCAAGAGTCCTAGCTAAAATCTTTACAACAGCTGGCATCTCAAATTAACTAACCAAGCAAAATATGTGTAGTGCGTGAAAAATATGTGTGGTGTGTGTAAAACTTATATAATGTATGAAAATATATGTAATATAAGTAAAATATATGTAAAAGTGAAAATATATGTAGTGTGTGAAAATATGTATAATGTCTGTAAAATATGTGTAGTGTGTGTAAAAATATGTAATATTGTCTGTAAAATATGTGTAGTGTGTGTAAAAATATGTATATTGTCTATAAAATATGTGTAGTGTGTGTGAAAATTTGTGTAATGTATGAAAATATGTGTAATGTGTGAAAAAATATGCACTGTATGTACATGTGTGTAGTTTGTGAAAATGTTTTAGTGTGTGCAAAATGTATTTGAAGTGTGGAAATGTATTACCTTTTGTATATTAAGAATGTAGATTTTTTATTTTAAATATTTTGAAAATAAATATTTGAAACCTATTACCAAAGATAAGCAAACCAAACATTTGGAATGAAAATGAAACCCATTTCACTCTTCAACTAAACATGATAAGGTTAATGGTATAAACTTATAGTAATAGTAGATTTAATTATTCTCATTACCATTTCGATTAAAGAATTTGAACCAAACGGCTGATTATTTCTTTTGAGTTGATGGGTATTACTTTTTGAATCCTATGTAGCACCTTGTTGCAAATGCAAAGGGTTCTCTTTTTATGATGCAAATAATTGTTGACAATTTATTAGTACTGACAAATTGAGTATTTTTCCAAAGGATAATGATATACAGAGTGAAATATTAGAGTGAAAATGTAAAGTGATAGACGTGGCAGTTATAAAAAGACAAAATTATCCATTATCCATTAGGGTTCACTCATCATTTGGTTAGGGTATTAGTTTGTCTTTTTATAACTGCCAAATCAGTCACTTTACGCTTTCACTCTAATTTTTCACTCCCCCTATCATTACTCTTTTCGAAAATAGCATAATTTCTAAAAAATATTCTCAATCTAACACAATTTCAAATTTAATTCCCTAACTAAAATTCTTTTTGCCATCCATGTAAATCATTATTTTCCGCATAAGACAACTAATTATTTTTCCTCTTTCCTACTAACCACAGTAAACCCACTTTTTTTTTTCAAAATAACATACATTCAAAAAATATTACCAAAATAACACACTTTTCAATTATATTCCCTTAATAATACTCTTTTTGTAAGTTATTCTCTCTTCCCACAAATTATTCTCTCCCATAATTTGCTATTTCCATATATCTATTTGATCTTTCCTTTTTTTTTAATCTCTCTCCACAAATAATTATCTCTCTCCACCTTTCACCTACATATTTTTTTCTTTTCTTCTTTTAATTTTTCCCTTATTTTCTTCTTCTTAATTTTTTTTCCCTTATCAAAATTCACATATTTTTTCCTTTATCAAAACTCAAGATTATGATGGATAAATTTTAAAATATGGTAAAATAATTTAAAGTGAAATCATTACAAAGAAAACTAATTGTAAATGAAAGAATTCATTGAAAATAAAACTAATTGCAAATAATTTTGAAGAAAACCTTCTCATCCCCATTTAGACATTATTCTACTAGTTAAAATTGAGAGCAAAAAAAATAATTGACACAATAAAGATCAATGAAGGTAAGAGAAACCATAGTGATTTATAATTTTGAGCAATCACAAAAATTAAAATTCATGAATTATTAAATTTGTGTGTTTTATTAGCAAATAATATTGATATGAATTTTCTTCTTGTGATGATTTATTAACGAATTCTAATTAAAAATTATGTATTAAAGAAATCTAATTAAAAGTTACGTATTTTGTTTAACAAATATGACTGATTTTAAATTTCTTACTCCGACCATCTATTAAAGTCATTTATTAAAGAATTCTAATAGGTATATTCATTTATTTTAGTGAATGATTTGAAAAAAAAATATTATTTCTCCAAGACAAAGTAATAATTTTTTGTATTAATTGATAATGAAGTAATGATTTCTAAAATTGAAAATTAAAATAGAGAAAATAACTTTGAATTAAAAGAGAGAAAAAAATTGGAAGGGAGTAATATTTTTTATTTTATTAGATCTCTTTTTAAATTGAAAATGAAGTGAGAGAAGATAGCAACTTTTTATTCCACAATGGATAGTTGAAGTATAATTGAAAAATAAGTGAGAAAATAACTTTTTATTAGATTTACTGTGGTTAGTAGGAGAGAGGAAAAGTAATTAGTTATCTTATGTGGTAAATAATGATCTACGTGGCGAAAAGAATGTTAGTTAGGGAATTAAATTTGAAAGTTTGTTAGATTAGAAACATTTTTTAGAAACTATGTTATTTTGGAAAAACACTTGACAAACCTTTACTTGGTAACTTTGATATGGATTTGTAAGGGAAAGGTGATTTGAGAAGTGTTTCACCAAACCAGGGAGTGCCCTGATTAGCAATGTTTTGAAAATCGGATTGGAGTGCGAATCGGACGAGCTAGTGAGTCACTGGGTCAAACTGGTTGGATCGGACGAGAAAATCGGATGACGTCATCATTACGTCATAAATATATTAATAATTGAAAAAATATATACCCATATACAAATGTTTACTAAATCATAACTAAAATACATAAAATTAATAAAATACCGTTAATTCATCTAAATATTCGCATTATTTAATATCAAATATAATAATTCTAAAATTAAAAAAAAAGATTAAAAAATGTTTCTAAATTGTTGAAATTTTATTTTATTTGAACATTTATTCTATCATCAAACGATTTAAAATATAATAAATCACATATCTATTATTTATTAATTTGTTTAATTTAGGTTGGTTAAGATAAAAGTTTAGTTTTATTCATATAAAATATCAATAGGGTTAAAAAAAAAATATCAATAGGGTTATATATATGCATTGATATTGGATCTAAAATGAAAAAGTAAAACATATAATTTATAATCACAAAAACCCATATATTTTTAGTTTGAAAAAAAAAAATTAAAGACAACATAAATTTTAAAACCCAAAGTAAAGAAAGACAAATTTAAAACCAACATAGAATCCAATGTTATAGGCCCAAAGGTAAAAGAAATAAAAAACCAATTGGTCAAACCAGTCAACCCGGGTTTTTACTAATCTAACCAGAGTTTTGACTGATTTTTAGTTTTCGATTTTTAAATAAAACCAAACCGGTCCAACTGGTCGGTCCAATTTTAAAGACACTGGTAATTAGCATTGAGAATAGTGTACCTCCAAATGTGTGGATGCCTACACTGAGGCCATAGGATTCATCATCTACAACAGTAACAGTCTTTATATTTCACTAGCTAGATAGAGTTGTTTACATAGATTATATATTAGTATTGTATTCGGTTTAAATTGAAAATTGTGAGAGACTATTGTAAGGTCTAAACTGAAAATTGTGATTGACTACTGTAAAATTTTCTTTGGACGTTGTGGTTTCAAGAATTTACTTTGTTTATATGGTTTTTTGACTTCAACAATTTATATTTTAGTGCCCATTGAGAAGGTTACGTAAGTGCCAATTATCCTTCTTATGTATTAGGTGAGATTCTCTCATTCCAATAATTTTAATTCGGTTATGAGATAATTGAGTTAGGAACAAAATTAAAACGTCTCACTAATGAAAAATAATAACAATAATAATAATGGGTGTTTTGTTAGGTATTGTAATTGATTTTTTGTTAGTATTTTTATGTTTGTGACTTGGATTCTCATTTGTAAAAGCCATAATAATCACAAAATAATAATAATAATAATAAGAATAAAATAAATAAATAAATAAAAGTAACTCAACATTTCATCTCAAATGACTATAATACTGCATCTTTTTAGATCCCATAACGGAGTTCTTTCTTTTTAATCCTTTGACTCGATTGAACTGTTCTTTTTAAATAAATTAAAATAGAATAGATTAAGATTATGTTAAATGTTGCTGCTAATGTCTTAAAAATATTACTTTTTTTTATCAAAGATTTTTGTATTTAAAGAATGCTCCCTCAATAGAGATTATTTGAGAGCGATTCAAAGAAAGAACCAAAATTCAATTTGCCAAATGCATGGATTTTCCTTGAAAGTTTAAAGTTCACGATATATTTGTAAAGAACTAATAAAAATAAAGAAAATAAGAAGTAAACAAAAAAAGGAAAAAGAGCCAACAATTTCCAAGAAAGTAAGGAAAAAAAAAGAAGACAAATCAATAAAACCATAATGAGTTGTTCAAAAGAAAAGTGACTTAACAATGTCTTTTGAAATAACACAAAAGACAATAATATTCTGAATTTTGTCATCTATACCCACCAAAGAGAACTTACCTGTCCTTGTCCAATGCCAATCTTAACAAAATCTAAATCATACTAAACCATCAACTCATCAATATAAATAAAAGTCAATGGTCAATTTTGTCTGCCTTCTTTGAACCTTCTTCTACCTTCTTTGCAACTTCTTCTACATTGACACATTACAAAATCCTAGTACTAATCCACAAGTATATATATAGACACATACAAATGATTTAATGACATTTTTTTATATATGAGCTGATTTTTTTTATAATATAATAATAATTATGTCACACAATATTCAATTTATTAAGACTACAACTATTCTACTTATATGAATTATATTTCATGGTTTGATTTAAAATTTAAAATTTATTTGTTTATTTAGATTTAAACATAGAATGTATTTTTATAATTTTTTATAATTTTTTTTCAGTCTTTTCTTTCTTTTTAATTTGAATAATAATTCTTTATTTTGTACACGCCTTACTATTTTCTTAAATATCTAATTTATTAATAAAAATTAATTTGAAATTTTAATATTCATTAATTATTTCGATGATTTAAAATTTTATGTTTTTTAAAAATAAATTAAAAAAAATAAATAAAGGAATTAAAGAAAGAAACACATTTTACATATGTTATAGATTTTTTTTTTCTCTTTTTTGTTTTTCAAATATTTAAAAGAAAAGTACAGCTTTCCATGTGCATGAATAAAACATATGTATAATAACAGAACGTACAAGTTTCCTCTGCACAAAGTACAAGCAACGGATCTTGAAGTTTTATTTATAGCTGTCTCCATGTATGCGAAATTCAACAGCTATTCAAACGCTCTCTCTTCTTCATTTGACTGCTGATCAAAGAGGGGAAGAGGAGAAAGAAAAGAAGGAAGGAAGACGAAGACAATGTGTGGGATTTTCGCTTATTTGAACTTTAATGTCAGCCGAGAACGCCGTTACATATTGGAAGTATTGTTTAATGGCCTCCGTCGTTTGGAGTACAGAGGCTATGATTCCGCTGGTATTTCCATTGATTGTTCCTCCGTTGAGGTTCCGTTAAACTCCAGTTCAAATTCGAATATTGCCCTTCCTCCTATTGTCTTTCGCAAAGAAGGCAAGATTGAATCCCTGGTCAAATCCGTCTACCAAGGTATCTTAAGTTAAATCTTTTTTTTTGGGATCAAAGGTGGCGAATTTTCACAAAATTTAGTTACTTTTTGTGGTGATCTCTTATGTTTGATGCATTTTTGATCTGGGTTTGGGGTTTTCTTTCGTATTTATTTGTGTGTTTTCTTGTTTTTTTTTTTGGGTTAAAGGTAGAATTTTTATAGCCATTATGTGGTTGTCTAGGATTTTCAAGGAGAACCCACGAAAGAAGAGGAGACAAAATGGGATATACTAAAAGGGTTTTTAACTTTATGGGGTTTTGGTGTGGTTTCAGGGTTTATTAAATTTTACTTAAAATGGTATGATCTTTTTTTTTTTAAAAATTTATTTATTAAAGGTGTTTTGCATTTCTGATTGTTAGTCATAAATCAAGGTTTGTGTACTTGTATTTTTGGAACCTTAGGCAAGTGCATTTTAAGAGATTCTAAGATTGGCAAGTATAGATAATGAAGCAAGTAAATTACAACGGAGAGGATCCAGATGTAAAATGGCTGGTTTGATGGCTTATGGACTTTGATTTATTAGCATAAATTTTGTGTTTATTGAATTGTGTTTCTAGCATGTGGAGCATATTGGATTAAGAGAATACGCATAATTGGATACGTTGGTTTTTAGTTTGCATATTTTTATATTAATTGGTGCACTTTGATCTCCCATCTCTTCTGTGCATTTTCGACTTGTGCAAGGTATTATCTCATGAAAGTTCATTGAAGCTTTCAATATGATTTGATGAGATTAATGTTTTTGGGTTTGTGATTTCAGAGGTTGCTGAGACAGAGTTGAATTTGGAAGAATCATTTTCTATTCATGCTGGGATCGCACATACTCGATGGGCTACCCATGGTGAGCCAGCTCCAAGAAACAGTCACCCACAAAGCTCTGGTACTGGAAATGATTTTCTGGTTGTTCATAATGGCATTATCACAAATTATGAGGTTTGTCGATTCCCCGAACATCTAGTTATTCTCAGTCCCGTCGGAGATGCTAATTTAATTGTCTCAAATTACTGTGAATTGCATCAGAATCTGCTTTATATTTCTATTGACTCTGTCATCTAGAACAACTATATGAAACTGATTTTGTCTGCATGTAAGTTGAACTGAAAGTAATAGTTGAGCTTCTTTATTGAGATATGATAATCTTTACGTGGATATATGTAATTGATATGTAGGAACTGGAACAGTTTGCAATATAGTCAATGAAGCCATTATCAATAAAGAAAGTTCTAGCATTTAGGGTTACGAGGAGAATAAGAACGCTCAGTAGTCAGTTACAGACAGCCAATCCATTCATAGTGTTGCACCGATCATGTCTTTCTTTTCATATAGTGGACATTAATATTGGTTGACCACGCATTTTGTTGCAAATTCATGGATAGAAAGTGCTAACTGCCATAGCTAATGTAGTGCTGCATATAGCTAGGAAATGGATTATTTGAGATATTGTTACTTTTTATTGTTAGAATGTTTCCACTGGGTTCTGAAGTGAGTGCATTTACGCTTGTAGTCCTATCTTGGAAATTGTATAGCTATTTTACGTTACTCAAAGTGGCATATGAACTTCTCATAAATAAAGTAACTATTTCCGTGCCATCACTGCCTTATATATTCACGTAATGCATGAATTCTTTCGTATGCCTTGGGTTTTTGTTTGCTTGCTGCAATTATGTTTAGGAAATGGATTATTTGAGATATTGTTACTTTTTATTGTTAGAATGTTTCCACTGGGTTCTGAAGTGAGTGCATTTACGCTTTTAGTCGTATCTTGGAAATTGTATAGCTATTTTACGTTACTCAGTGGCATATGAACTTCTCATATATAAAGTAACTATGTCCATGTCATCACTGCCTTATATATTCACGTAATGCATGAATTCTTTCGTATGCCTTGGGTTTTTGTTTGCTTGCTGCAATTATGTTGTTTTTCTATTGCTATTCACTGAAAATATGGGAGGGCATGTGATTGAGAATGAGAAATAGTCTTCCAAGCACCATTAACAGTTCTACAGAGTTATTGGATAACTTTGTCCAGCTATGCTAACAGTTTGTTTCTATCCTCCTCTTCTATCTTTTTCTTATTACTGCAAGAATGCTCTTCAAAAAAATCTTGCTTGGAAATAACAGATGTGGACTTATGTGTTAAAAAAAATTCAATGTATAAGATCAAACTTAATTCTTTTGTTGAATAGCGCCATTCTTTTTCATGATTTAACACGTTGGTTTTGCAGGTATTGAAAGAGACCTTAGTTCGACATGGATTTACCTTTGAATCTGAGACAGATACAGAAGTCATTCCAAAGCTTGCTAAATTTGTTTTTGACAACGCGAATGAAGAAGGTAAGTTTCCCTCATGAATGCAATTGAGTGGTTCATGCCATACAATTCTCGAATTGTTCACGTTTGCCTTCTCTTTTTTGTTCTGTTTCCTTTCACTTATGATTTTCCCTGTTGCATCCTGTTTCTTTATAAATATTGACCTTAAATTCCTAGGATCATGCAAGTATTTGTCTTGTCAAGATGCCATAGCTTCGGGGATCTTGACATTGACTTTGGTTGACGTGTTACATTACTTTCTATATATCTATGGATCTGAGGCAATTTTGTTTCCAGCAGCCATACTTTCCTCTCCTTACCATGTATGTATCTCTTGGTTTCTGGTCATTTCTTGGACAGCAAGGTATAAGGAAGGTTCTGCTGCCTTCCCCTAAAAAGTTATAGGAAGTGAAAAGGGTCAGCTAAGAGTCGAATTTATTGTAATTAAAACTTTGTTGTCATCTTAGGATGTTTTCCAAATTTTTTCTAGTGACACATGTTACTTGAATTTATGTCTAGATAAATGAAGAATCAGATGCACATTAGCTTATTGGATATTTTGTGAAATGGTAGGGTGACTTTCTATCATGATCAAGGGAGGTAATAATTTGCCATGAAGTTTTGAATTGTTTGATAATTAACAGTAAAATGGAACAAATTTTACCTTCTACATGATTAAGTGAAGGAAAATGAGGTGATATGGAACCTTTTATTTTAATTTAGTTTTACTGTTAAATTGATTTGATGAATATCCTATTATGATATATAGTCATCCTTAGAGAAAAATTAAAATGACTTTAGGTGGCATCATGTTAATGTATAAAAAACTCCGTATTATTATTATTTCATGTTATTTTTTTCATGCGACTTTATTCAACTAGTCCTTAAACGTGTTTGCTGTTCTCTCTTATTTGGTTAGTATTATGGATACAAAGAGCAAAGCTGAAACACTCAGAATCTCTTTACCACTTAGGTTGATTGTTCATGGAGCCACATGGAGTATTTGAAGATTTGTCCCTGCAGTTTTGTTTCTATCTCCCGTTATCATTGACAAGTAATACATGGGAAAAACTTCAGCCGAGAAAGAGATAACTGAAAACAGTAAATTGGCAGATCTGCAATTTGTCCCTTTTTGGTAGTACATCCTGTTGAAGCTCTTGATTTGGTGGTGGTTTTGATTTCATGGATTAATAAGTTAACGAGTGATTGCAATGTCCATCTTAATTGTTGTCCTTTTCTGTGAATGAAGTGGAACACATTTTCTGTGTTTTTATTTCCATGGCAGATATTTTGTGAATTGCTAATTGGAAGTATAAGGAGTGTTCAACTGTTTACTGCAGGTGATCAGAGTGTAACATTCAGTCAAGTTGTGCTTGAAGTGATGCGGCATCTGGAAGGAGCTTATGCTCTTATTTTCAAAAGTCGGCATTACCCAAATGAATTGATTGCTTGTAAACGTGGTAGTCCATTGCTCCTTGGTGTTAAAGTAAGTAGATGTGTATTTTGATAGTAGAACAGTTAATCTTCATTGCTTGCCTGGTGAATTGTTCTGTTAATGTAATTTTTGTTACTGTTAAATGGTCCTTGATTCCAGAATTGACTCACTGAGTGTTATACTATGAGAATCACATATATTAAATTTTTTAATAATAAACTCCCTTTACCTGATATGATATTGTGATTGTCATATGAAATAAGTTGCAAGGGGTATTTTTCAAGAAATGAATCTGTTAATCTTTGTTGAGATGTTTTCTGGCACTACAGATATACATCAACTGTTTTATTTCTTAGATTCCTAACTACAATGGATTGTTGGACTCTTGTATAATTGAATACTATTTCTGTTTCATGGTTAACATTTGAACTGCCATGTCAATTGCAAGTTAATGTAATCAATTGGTGATACATAGAAAAGTATTGTGAATATTTAAGAGTACGGAATTCCATAAGTGAGCGTGGATTGCTTATTTTCCGAGGAAAGCAGTTTATCTTTCAAAGGTGGCTCAAAGTGGTTTAGTTTCTTCTCTAGATGGCAATAAAAGTGTGGAATTTGTTATGTATTCACCAACCTGTGCTAGTACTTGCCATCAATGCTTTTCTTCTCTAACACGTAGCATGGTTTTATGCCTTTACCACTTTTGAAACCTTGGTTGGTCTTGAACCTTCAAATTTCTTCTCTAGCAGATCACAAAGTCAAAAGAATCTTTCAATTCCCCTTTTTCCATGCTTTTCTGTGTGACCTTTCTTTCTTTTATCCCTTATGAGGCCATTTTAATTTTCTGTTCTGAATTGATGTCTTTAACCATTAGAGTCCTAGAGTAGTTATTCTAAATCTTTATATGACCTGGTGTTGTTTTCTTTCTGTGTTAGTAGTTTCCTTCAAGAGGGAACATAAAATTAGGATATGTTGGCATGTATGGAGTCCTCCACCCCACCCCCCCTTCTTAATGCTATTAAAGGATTTGTATTCAAGCACCAATTTTACCTTCAAAATGAATGCAGACACACTCGAAGAGACAAACTTTCTAGATCTTTTTGTGCTTTTGTTTGACGACAAAGGAAGAATGAAACGAAGCATAAAAACAGGGAAAAGAAAAAACATAGACCGACATTTTAAGACATTTATTTGTTTTTAAATATTATCTGTTTTCACCGTACTGGTTTTTACGAGTGAATGTGAAATTGCTCAGGTCCTCGATGATGAGGGTGGCATTGGAGCATCATTTAATGATGTACAGTTTCTTTCAAGCAATCAGCAACCTAAAGAACTATTCCTATCAAGTGATGCTAGTGCACTTGTTGAGCACACAAAAAGGGTTTTGGTGATTGAGGATGATGAAGTTATTCATTTAAAGGTACAATTTTCTAATAGGTTTGAGCTGTTAAAGTTATTTCCCCTCGTTTTTTCTTGATTTTTATTCTTTTTGCTACTTAGGAAACCTTGCTGAAGTTTCGGGTAAATATATGGATTTTGAGATAATGTAATTTTTCAGTGTATGACCATTTGACTTTCACTATTGTCAGGGTGGAGGTGTGTCAATTTTCAAGTTTGAACATACCAAGGGAAGACGTCGCGGCACTCTTGCAAGACCTGCTTTTGTTGAACGTGCATTATCTGTTCTTGAGATGGAGGTTGAGCAAATAAATAAGGGGAAGTACAAGCATTATATGCAAAAAGAAATTCACGAGCAAGCAGAATCCTTAACAACGACAATGAGAGGGAGGTTAATACGTGGAGGGTCATGCAAAGCCAAAACTGTGCTTTTAGGTGGACTGAAAGATCATCTAAAAACTATCAGGAGAAGCAGAAGGATTGTTTTTATCGGCTGCGGCACTAGTTATTTTGCTGCCTTAGCTGCACGGTCTATTGTGGAAGAACTTTCTGGTAATAGTTGTCATCTATTGTGCGCATAGATGAAAACATGTAATGTGCCAATTGTTTCACTGATGTCATATTTATATACAGGTGTTCCTGTGACTATGGAGGTTGCTAGTGATTTAGTGGACAGGCAGGGTCCAATATATAGAGAAGATACAGCTGTATTCGTTAGTCAGTCTGGTGAAACTGCGGATACTTTGCAAGCGTTAGATTATGCGTTAGAAAATGGTGCGCTATGTGTTGGGATCACCAACACTGTTGGAAGTGCACTTGCTAGGAAAACACATTGTGGTGTGCATATCAATGCTGGTTGTGAAATAGGTGTAGCAAGTACCAAGGTAAGTAATTATCGACAGGTTTTGGTATTTTTCCTGTATTAATTTGATGTTACTTATCATGTTGTTACCTTGATCAACAGGCATACACCAGCCAAATAGTAGTTATGGCTATGTTGGCTCTTGCAGTTGGAGGTGACATGATTTCAAATGAAGCAAGAAGAGAAGCAATAATAGATGGTCTATTAGACTTGCCAAGTATGTTTTCACAGTCTCTTGCCTTGCAATTGTATGTTTCCTAGTGTCCATCCTTTGATGTGGCTTATTCTTTTCTCTGTGGGTGTAAAACTGGTAGGCAAAGTGAAAGAGGTTCTCAAGCTTGACCAGGAAATGAAAGATCTTGCAGAGCTACTAATTAATGAGCAATCGCTTCTAGTCTTTGGAAGAGGATACAATTATGCAACCGCACTAGAAGGTGCCTTGAAGGTAAAGGAGGTCGCTCTTATGCATAGTGAAGGAATACTTGCAGGTGAAATGAAACATGGTCCCCTGGCTTTAGTTGATCATAACCTCCCAATTGTTGTAATTGCTACTCGTGATGCCTGCTTCAGGTTAGTTCTGGGTTTTCATAACTATTGGTTGGGTAATTTTCTCTATCTTTGTGTTTTTTGACATCTTTTTTGCTGGCAGCAAACAACAATCAGTTATTCAGCAGCTTCATGCTCGGAAAGGTCGACTAATAGTTATGTGCTCTGAAGGAGATTCATCATCCGTATCAGTTGGTGGATCTTGCCGAGTAATTGAAGTTCCTCATGTTGAGGACTGTCTCCAGCCTGTCATTAACATAATTCCGTTGCAGGTAATGTGCCCCTTCTTTTTATGTGTTGTTTAGTTTAATATTCAGCAAGTTGCAATGAAGGTGTTTTTTGATGTTGGCTGTATCCTTTTTTCTCCCTCTCCCCCTATCTTGGTCTTGCCAACTCTGCTTCCACTAAGTCAAACTATCTTTCTGATTTGAGCCATAGTTATTACCTAGGTTCTAGGTTTTATGGCATTTTGTTGGTAATTACATAACTGCATGTCTTGTTGTGTATCAAAGTATGCTGGGGTAAATTTGATCACTCTAAATATTGTTCATTGTGTTTTTGGGAAGTCAGTTAACCGGATCTGTTTAAAATGTTGTGAAATTTGCAAAACTGTTAGTCTTCATTTAGTAGACTAGGAAACAATAAGGAGGCTAATGCCCAAGCGGAAAAATTAGTATTGATGAGTTTGTTTTTATATATCAAGAATTAGAATCTTGTATTTCTAATTTGAACATTTTATGTTGAGTATTAATTGGATTTAGTTTTCTATATTGTTGTGATTGATTGTAAGAGTTGACAGTTCCTCCATCCTGATCTCGTCCCACTCTTTCCACGCAGTTGTTGGCATATCATCTAACTGTTCTACGAGGTCATAACGTTGATCAGCCCCGGAATCTTGCAAAGAGTGTTACAACCCAATGAGGAAACCATTTACAAAGTTTAATATCTAAACGTCCGAATGCAGGACCATCCAGCTGATCCTAAATTTTTCTTTATTTTGGCTAACCCTAGCTTTTGCATAATTTTCTTCCAAGGTTGTGAAACAATGGTGTCTCTTCCATGTACAAAGGTGACTTCCCTCACCATTGAAAACTCCCCTAATCTCCAACTTGTGTGCCATTCTGATAATACAACATGATGTTTGTTTGCTAGGATTTCTTCAGTGTAAAATATTAAGTTAGCCATGTAAAAATATATCTCAGCATTCATGAAAGAGCTCCCTGTTGTTCTACTTTGTGTTGACAAGAAATGCTTAGGATTTCTTTCTAGGCCATTAGTGCTGGTGCCATCTTTGAATTGTTTTTGGCAAGTCATATGCCTATATCAATTCTCATTTGTGTAAATGTTTCACACCTTTTAGGGGTTTTGTTTCAAAGAACGTGTTAATATTTTAAGAAAAAACAGTCATCATTGAAGTGTTATAAACAATCAAATAAGTCAGCTTTACATGGATGAAACAAAATGTCCTCCTCAAATATTTTCTTACATGATGAGGCAACAAGTAAAATCATGCTAGAAGAGTTGAATTGTGGTATTATTTTTTTTCTTGGAATTGTGATACAATTTTTTTTTTCCATCGTGACCGTTTGGTTAATAATCACTGACTCATAAAATTAGAAAATGGAGGTCGGTTTATTTTTTCAATTAACTATTAAATTGATTTTATAAAAGTAATTTAGAATTTCTTCTCTAAAAATGTAATTTCATTAATAAATCAAATGTAAATATATAACTGAAAATTTAAAATAAATTTTGTCTCATGAATTAGAATACCAACTAATGATTAAAGAAAGGACAGTTAAAAGATCGTGTCTGTTCCGTCTTTTCCTTTATTATTCTAATCCCAACATTCTTTTTTATGTATTTCATAGAAGATATTCATATAATTAGAAAACACACACACACACACACAGTGGAAAAGAGTGAATTTTTAAAAAATCTCGATTTAATTTACTTGTGAATCCTAAAAATTTTGAGTGAAATGGTTGTTTTCCAATATTACAAAAATTCTGAAATCGAAATTAAGAGTTTTGTAATAACTAAGAATTGTGACAACAGTCTCAAAAAATGGAAAGTGGTCTTTTATTTATTTATTTTTTCTCAAATTGACTCCATTGATCTCGTTATAAATCTTAATTTATTAACATTGACCTAGGTTTTTTTTTTTCGAATTGGCTTAATTGATTTCAGTACAAATCCTAATCTATTAGGATCAATCTATGCAACATGTAATATTAATTTTGCAATAACCAAAAATTGAGACAAGGGTATCAAGAAATCGGGAGTGGTCTTCTATAATAATTAATTTTGTATCAAAATAATCAAACCTTAGATTACATCCAATAATAAAAAAAACCGTATACATGCAATTCTTGAATATAATAAAGTTCAGACGATCTTCTATTGCACTCCCGGTTGCAATCCCTGTTATACAACTGGTATTTAATACTTATATCTTATAATTCAATAATCACTTAATAGAGGTTTTAAATAAATATAGGTAATCGTGTATTTAAAAACTACAACACCAACACCAACCGCAACAAGAATAAGACAGGAAGTGATAATAAAGTGTAGCTTGGACTTGTGCAATTTCAACTCCTAAGATTTAAGTGTCTTCTCCTTCTTCAATCCATTCAATTCACTCCCTCGCACTCATCAATCCATTCGCTGTAGACATCAATGGGTTCAGTCAAATTTGTCGCTGTGGTGCGGTATTCCTCTTGACAAGCCCAGCATGTAGCCACGCCAATATTGGTTTCCTTCATCATCTTTGTATCGTATCCCACCTTAATAACTTTGCACTCTACGCTATTGATATGATGACAACAAAATTGTGTCAAGATTCTCTAACCTTTTCGTCTTGGATTTAAGCCTCTTTGTCCAAGAAACTCTCCTACCCATTATTCTTCTGCTGCTTGAAAATTACAAACTGAAGTCTTTAATTTTACCTTTGCTTTGTCGGACTGATTTTGGATGTTATGAGTAGGAAATTGGGATGGATGCAGAGTTATTTATATTGCGTCTAAAGCGGTTGATAAAATGGTAATTCATATAGGATTAGTCTTTTTAGTTTCCAAATTTGAGGACTGTTATGTTCGTTTAATAATCCTAATTCATATGGGATTTGGTTTACTAATCTTGTAATTAATGTTTGGGCCATTCTCCTGTAACACCATCTTATATACGAGACTTGTGTATGAATTTCAATTTAGCGTATAAAGTATAAAAAATTAGCGTATTAGCATATAAAGTATCAAATATTAGCGTATAACGTATAAAAAATTTAACGTATTAGCGTATAAAGCATAATTCACGTATCACGTCTCATATATGACATGGTCTTACAAGAGTTTTTACGGTAATATTCACGTATCACGTCTCATATATGAGATGGTCTCACAAGAGTTTTTACAATAATGTTTTGTGATTATCAGAGGTTATGATTAATAATTGACTTAAATGGGTTAAATCCCAGTTTTTTTTTCCAATTATTATTAGGCTTAGTTTTAGTTTACCATTTTGTAATTAAGGATTAGGGGCAATTTGTAAACCCTGAGTTTTTTAATAATCAATTTTTTGGATTATTTTTACCATCTAAAAACATAATAAATTGATATTTATACACGCAAAGTGTTAAATGTTGGACTAATTTACCTTCATTTTTTTCTATTTTTCTTCTTTTTATTTCTCTATTTTATAAAGTTATCAATTTCTTTTCTTTACTAGTATTACTTGTAATATTTTAATATACTTCTTACATTATAACCAGTTTTTTTATTACTTTTTAGTATAAGAATTGATTTGTTATTTTATTATAATAATTTATCCATCTTCTTAAATTTGGATAATTTAACTAGTTTATTAAGCATTCTATATTAAAATATATAGAGTCCTAAATCTCCTCCCCCGATCCGACCCAACCCCACACACATAAAATCGGGATCATTTTCCGAACAAGAAGGAATAGAAAACCTATTTTTTTTCCTTTCAAGTCTTTAAATAAGTTATTTTGTTGAATGATATAAGAAATATTAATGCCAATTTTCAATTAATTATTATCAAGTTAAAATTTAAAACTTTTTTTTTGGTTTGTTTAAATGAAATATTATAGTTTAATTTAATGAAATATCTATATTTTGGAGAACATTATAATCTTAAAATGAGAGGAAAAAAAATTATTTTATGCCAATTTTCAATTAATTATTATCAAGTTAAAATTTCAAACTTTTTTTTTTGGTTTGTTTAAGTGAAATATTATAGTTTAATTTAATGAAATATTTATATTTTGGAGAACATTATAATCTTAAAATGAGAGGGAAAAAAATTATTTTGGATGGTTGTTTTCTGTCTAACATTTTAAATAGTATAGAGGCGGTAAAATGTATATTTTTTAAATAAAAAATAGTGAAGTATACTATAAAACTTAGAAAAACAAAGTATAATTAACCCTAAAAAGTATTTTAATGTAAATAAAAAAATATAAGTATGCTAATAGCGAAGTATATAAGTGGGATCGATCCGGATTTGTTTGGATAGGCAATTTTCGCCAATTTCTCTACTTATTTTAAAATAGATTGTTTGTTTATCACTAATTTTCAAAACAAAATTTTCAATGTTATAAAAAATAGGCATGAGAGTATTTTAGTTTTTCTAACTTTTTAAAAAAAATTATATATATATATATATATTTAATTTAATGAGTTAACCGGCGACGATAAACTAGTCAATAGTCATTGTGCACCAACTGACCACTATTGGCAGGTCAAATTCTAGCCAAGTGCCCAGAATTCGGCCGGTCGATGATGGTCATGCTAGTCAACTCCAAAATTTTTTTATATAAAAATTATTTTTTATTTTAAATTTTAATTAATAAAATATTAAACTTTTTATTTTAAATTTTAAACTTTCACTTTTTTTTGACACTATTCATTACAATTAATGTATACAATCGAGATGTGTTTAAAAAAATAGGGAAAAAACTAAACACAACATGTTATTTAATTTTGCCATTTTTTTTTACCAAAATACGTGTGTTATAACTCATGAAAAATAGAGATTTGATGAAAATTTAAATTTCAATTCTTTTGACAATATTAACTAGAATGAATATTCACAATCGCGTTGGATGCAAAAAACGGTACAAAAAAGTCAAAATCACAGTTTTTTTTGGATTTTGCCTTTTTTAGTTTAAATACGTGTGTTGTAGCCCATTAAAATGGAAATTTGGTAAAAAAAATAATCTAAATTTAAGTTTTTTGACACCGTTCAAATGGATACATTTTCACAATTGAGATGGGTGAAAAAAAAGTAGAAAAAAAAGTCAAAATCAACACGTTTTTAAACAGTGCCATTCCATACATCATCCAACATAAGAAGAAACTTTTCATTGGAAAGTTTTTCTTGTAAACTCAATTGCAACATAAAGGCTGCTGTTATTGCCAGAGCAATAATTAGCTTCCAGAGCAATAAATTACACATATTCCAAAATTATCCTTAATGAATTAACTCTTTTATCTTTTATCTATTTATCAGTACAACTTATCTTTATCTTATTTCTACCTTATCATTACAACTTTAACATCTTTTCGTAACTTCTACTTTTCTAACATTTATTTTCACCCTCAAATTATAAGAAATAAATTATATAAAATAACATTCCACTTATATTGTTCTCTCAATTAAATTATAAAATATTTACCAGTATATACATTAAAAAATTTAGGCTCTATTTTTTTTAGTGTTGTTTTAGTGTTTTATTTTACAAATTCAATTTGATTTATTTGTTTTATCCATTTTTATCAAAGTTTTTAAATTAAAAAATAATATTACAGTAACTATTTTTTAAATTCAAAAAGTTTTTAAATATTATTAATAAAAAATTATGCCCACCAAAACAAACTCATCAATCCAAATACCTCTAAAATATTTATTTCTTATAACAAATCTCAAGAAAAAAATCCTACTATAAAACTAAAATAATACTCTATCCAAAGCAAGTTATATTTTTTTTGTTAAAATACTAATACATAAACATATGGTAGCTATAAATTATTATTTTTGTTTCTAATAACACTGCTCATACTAATATTTTATCAACATAATTTCCATAAATTAAAACTGAAAAGGAAGACACCACCACTATATATATATATATATATATATATATATAATAGAAATCTTAATTTCATGTATTTTTTTTATGCTACAATTTAATTCATAAATTTTAAATAATAAAAAGGCAACAAATTTTACTTTATAATTTGGATGCATATATTTACTTCCATTTATACTCCCAACAATTTTTTTCCTTGTGATCTACTAACATTTTGAAATGTTAATTTGCTCATAATATAATTAAGCCCGGAATAATTTCTAATTATTAAAATTTAAAATTCAAATTTGAATCAATATTTTATGAGTTTATTTTGGTAAAAAAATGTCTTAGAAAGTCAAATTTAAATTTAATAATTTATTTATAAAAATATAAAAAATATTTAAGCAAAAATAACTACTGTAACATTATTTTTTTATTTACAAATTTTGATAGAAAAAATGGACACACAAATAAATTAAATTAAATTTGTGAAATTTTGATAGAAAAAATGGACACACAAATAAATTAAATTGAATTTGTGAAATAAAACACTAAAACAACGGTAAACAAATGGAGCCTAAGTTTTTGAATATATATTGGTAAATATTTTATAATTTGATTGAGAGAACAATAAAAGTTATTAATAGAAATAAGTGTCATATTATTTTTATATAATTTTTTTCTTATAATTTGATAGTGAAAATAAATGTTATATTAATAAAAATTTGGGGAAAAATCAGTGTAAAGGAAAAGAAAATAGAAGTTGCAGGAAAATGTTATAAATAATTGATAAGTTTTAATGATAAGGTAGTAAGAAGATAAAGATAAATTATAATGATAAATGGATAATAATAAAAGAGTTAATTGATTAAGGGTAAATTTGGAAGATAGGTGATTTATTGCTCTGGAAGCTAAATTGTTGCTCTGGCAATAACAACAACCAAACATAAATTCAGGTCCTTAGATGCACCACTTGTTTTTGTCATAGACTCAAAAATAGTCTTTGTTATATACATTGAACACATTAAATTATTCAGAAACACACACCCGAGCCTTAAGGACCAAAGAAATCATTGACATTCTCATCATTATAAACAAGTCGAGCAAGCGTCGTCTTGCCAATGCCACCAATACCAACAATGAGAAGATCCCCACGTATTTCTATACCAAACAACATATTCATTAAATCTTCAGTATCGTTCTCCCTTCCACAAACATGGAATTCCACGGCGGCTGTGGCAGGCGATCTTCTCTCTGATGATCTAATTGATATCCCTCCATTTCCAACGCGCTCACTCAAATTCCATTCATTCTTTTGCTACACAATCTCATCCAACTTAGCAGTAATTAATGCTCTTTATTTTAGATGCAATTCTTGCATTGAACTTAATAGAATGAGGTGTAATATTTTGACATGCATGTGTAAATTTCAACAACATACTTCTTCATCGACTGCTGATCACGAAGAGCTGCAGTATTAATCTCATCAAGAACATCATCCAAGTCATAAACCAAGTCCCTCAAATATTCCAGCCAATTTGTTAATTAAGCAGAACCTCTGAAAATCACTAAGCATTAATTACAAGATTAGTAAAGCAAATCCTAATAGAATTAGTTAGGATTAATTCTAAACAAACATATATAACGGTCCTCAATGAAATTTGGAAACTCAAAAGGAAAGGCCAAATCCTATACGAATTAGGATTATACAAATCAACCGCCTTAGACCCAATATAAATAACTCTCCATCGATCCCAATTCCGTACTCATTCCATTCCCACATCAGTTTGTGATTTTGAGTTTGAAAGGATTGTTGAAGAAGAAATTAATGGGTAAGAGAAAGTGTTCCTGGATGAAGAAGATCCAAAGAAAGACGAGAAGAATGGAGAACCTGGACACAGATTTCAAGTGCCCGTTTTGTTACAACAACAAGAGCGTTGAATGCAGAGTTGAATCAGTGAGTATAAATTTAAAGAAGACGTTGATTGGAGTTGCCGAATGTTGGAGTTGCAAAGAAAGATACTGCACTAATGCAACGGCATTGACCGAAGCGATAGATATTTACACCGAATGGCTGGATGAATGCGAGCTTGTCAATCAATAAACCTTCAAGAATCAAAATGCATGACCAAGAAGAAGATTAGAAATCACTCAAAATCTTACTAGAAAGATTTATGTTTTTCAAGAATGTTTATGGATTATTTGTTTGGGTTTCGTCGATCTACCAATTAATGTACATAATCCAAGTTTTAATTAATTTCTTGATGCGTTGTATATATATACTCTGATCTGATGTATTGCTGATTCTAGTTAAGAAATTGATTATGGCCAATCTTGAACTTCCTCCAATTAATGTATGGTGTAATTATTGCTCTAATCTTTCAAATTTTATGATGTTTCTGCTCAATTTCTTGGATTTTGCTAACGATGTAAAATTCTGCATATTACGTTTAAAGAAAAAAGAGTATTTCATTCTCAATTTTGTCTAAAACATTCATCATCAAATTAAAGATTTTCGGGATAGGAAAAAACAGGCTTTTTCACTCAAATTTTGCAAGATTCACAAGCGAATTTAACATTGGTTTTACCTAAAAAAAATTGATTGGGAATTTTGTAAAACTGTCACTCTTTCTGTTGTATTTATTTATTTATTCCTATTATATGATTTTCTACGTAGTATGCAATTTGTTTAAAAAAAAAACTATAGGTGACCTTAATTATACCCTGCCTTTTTGTAAATATTGAATCCATCCACTTGATTATTTTGTTGAATAATTATTTTTTCGGTACGATAGGTATACTTCAAAGAGCCAACAGTCTTCTTTTTTTTTTTTTTTTTTTCATCTACTCCACGCATATTAATTTCGAAAACTAAGATCAACTAAACATTTCAGAGTGGTAAAAAATAATAATTACTGTCATGTTTATTGAATATTTCGTTCAACTTCAAACATAAAAATTGCCACAGTCATCGTGAATGATTTTGAGTTGTTAAATACGTTAATGATTTATTTTAGATTTTACAGAATGAGGTAGATTTATTGGTAGATCAGATCGTCTGTCTAATTTAGTGAAATGATTTCATTTTAATAAAATAATAAAAAATAGAGGTTTTGTAAAAATTTTAAATTACATTTTTTTACATTATTCACTAGAATACATGTTTACAATCAAGATGGGTGCAAAAAACGGTAAAAAAAAGTGTAAATCAATGATTTTTTTTATTTTGCCTTTTTTTTGTTAAAATACGTGAATAGCCCATGAAAAATGAAAATTTGGTGAAAAAAAAATTCTAAATTTAACTTTTTTTTACACTGTACACAATGATTCATTTTCACAATTGAGATGCGTGAAAAAACAGTAGGAGAAAAGACAAAATCAACATGTTTTTTTATATTGCCATTTTTTTATCAAAATACGTGTGTTATAACATCTGAAAAATGGACGTTTGGGGAAAATTTTTAATTTTCACTCTTTTTACAGTATTCATTGGAATGCATGTTTACAATCGAGGTGGGTGTAAAAAAACATAAGAAAAAGTCAAAATCCCCGCGTTTTTGAATTTTGTCATTTTTGGCTAAAATACGTGTGTTATAACTAACCCATGAAAAATGCAAATTTGGTGAAAAATCTAAATTTCAAAAAACCGTTAATTAGAATGAATGTTCACAATTGAATTGGGTTTAAAAAAAAGGAAAAAAAAGACGAAACCAATACGTTGTTTGATTTTGTCATTTTTTTCCCCAAAATATATGTATTATATCCCCGAAAAATGGAAGTTTAGTAAAAATTTTAAAATTTACTTTTTTTTTTTACAACCAAAAGCCAAGGCTAACAAAAGAAAAAACAAGAAGAGAATTACAGTAGATAGACAAAATCAGAATAGGAAAAGACAGAACTTCATTGGATGTTAGAGCCATGAGCAATGATAACGGGAGTGAAATTCTAGAGTGAAAAATTGGAGTGACTGACGTGGCAGTGATAAAAAGACAAACTAATACTCTAACCAAATGATGAGTGAACCCTAATGGGTAAGGGATAAGTTTGTCTTTTTATCACTGCCACGTCACAATTTTTCACTCCAGAATTTCACTCCCCCTATCATTTCTCTTAGAGCCATAATACTATACAACTAGCTGCTAAGCCTGCTAAGGATGTCCTACGAAAACAGTTCTTCAGTTTGCCCAAAGATAATCCTACACTCATTCGTAAAGTGGCTGGACTTATCAACGGTGTGCCGAAATATACAATAACTAAGCACTACCCGGAGATGCCTGCAGGAGACTGAATTCTCTATTGCGATTGAAAGTGATTTTATGTGACTGTTGATTTTCTTTATTAGGTCTCCGTGGATATATTGCTGGTTTGGCATGATGCACTTGAGGTTCTCCTCTGTGTTGGTAATTTTTGCTGATGGTGTTTTATTGTTTGGGGCTGCTTGGTTGTGCACCTACAGGTCTGTTTTCGTTTTATAGTGCAGGAGGTTAGACTGTGTAGGGACAGGGATTGAGTGGTGCAGAGACTACTTGTAGTTAGGACTGTTTCTAGTGTATAGGTAACTTATGTATTACTTGCCTTGACAGTAGATCTATGATTTAGGCTCTTAGCTGTTGTAGTGTTTGTCGCTTTCAACAGCTTGAGCCCTGTTGTGGCAGCCTTGATTTGAAAATCTTGATTGATTCCGGAGGGTGCATGGCTGGTTGGGGTTCGTCTCTACTATGATATAGTTTGTGTGTTTAGGACTAATGGTCCTTTTTGGCATTAAGAATATTTTGTTTGGGGTGCATTTAGTTGTGTGATGTGTGGCTTAGACGGGTGAACCGCGTGATTGGTGCGTCCTCTCTTGGATTATTAGTTCTGGCATTCTTTCTAAGTGAAGACATTGGAGGGAACAATCATTGAGGGGGATTCGGTTTAGTTGTTGCATCATTGTTGTTAATGCACACGTGAGTTGGCATTTATTTTAATTGGCATTGATTTTTTGGCAAAGATAAGGAAAGCTTTTATTGAAGGCAAAATCAAATAAAATCAATCTATGCAAGGAAGATTGATTTGATGATTAATGCCATGTGGATAATTATGGAACTTATCTTGGTATTCTTGGAAGTTATCCTACTTTGGAAAAGATAAGTTTTGAAGGCACAAGAGTTTCCATCTTCTTATTTAAATTATTTTGGAAATTACCTTGAAGATAATGATGGGACGATTTGGTGATTACGTCCTTCCATTCGAATGGTTTTGGAAATAATCTTGGGATAAACATGGAATGATTTTTGAGTGCCTATATGAAGCTTTCCATCACACGGTTTTCATGTGTGAGTTTTGTGATTTTTATTCGGTCTTTCTCTAAGACTGTGAACACACTCCTTTGGTGAATATCTTTGATTAAGAGTGTGTTGGCTGTTGCATCTAAAAGTTATATTCTTGAAGGTGCTATCCTTGTGTTTCTTGATTCAAGCATAGAACTCGGGAGGAGTTCAAACGTGGGCAAGGGGATCTTGCATAACCACGGATTCCGGGAGGAATCAACACAAGTCGAGGGGAGCTCGCACAACCCGTTCACTGCAGAAGTTAGGAAGCAGCAGTATTTAAGATAAGATGGTGTCTTACCTTGTGTCATACTGAATGTCTTGTAACTTGTGAACATAGTGGATTGTTTTTTCTAGGCGTGGCCCCGCAGACGTAGGCAATTGCCGAACTGCGTTACCAACCTCCTGTCTATTTATTTTCCGCATTTTTAATACTGTCCATTTACATTTTATTATCGGTGTCACACCCAGTGTCACTCACCCACTGGGACACCGCGCTACTAACCTAGATCTTTCAATTGGTATCAGAGCGGGTCTTCTTTGTTTCTTAGGCGGGATCCGCAGGACTTGATCTTGGTTGTTTGGTGCCATGGACTCTATGAAGGAAGGATGTTCAACAATGCGTCCACCTCTCTTGGATGGAAGCAACTATACATATTGGAAGGCAAGAATGAGAGCCTTTATTAAAGCTATTGATGAGAAGGCTTGGAAATCTATTCTGGTTGGATGGGATCCTCCAACGACTACTGATGCAACTGGTGTCAAATCACTCAAGCCTGAAGAAAGCTGGTAGCCTACTGAAGATGCCTTGGCAAACAGTAACTCAAAGGCGCTTAATGTAATATTTAATGGAGTAGATCCAGCACAGTTCAGACTTATTTCCACATGTGTGATTGCTAAAAAGGCATGGAAAATTCTGCAAACTACTCATGAAGGAACCTCAAGTGTAAAGTTATCAAAGATGCAAATTCTGACTACAAGATTTTAAAACTTGAGGATGCTTGAAGATGAAAGCATTACAGAATTCAATGTCAAGCTGTGTGATATTGCCAACGAAGCATTTGCCCTTGGTGAAAGTTTTTCAGATGAAAAGCTTGTGAGGAAAACCTTACAATCTTTACCTCAACGCTTTGCTCATAAAGTTACTGCCATTGAGGAAGCAAAAGATATCTCAAAGATGAAGCTGGAAGAATTGATAGGATCCCTTATAACATTTGAGATGAATATGGGAGTAGACATTGAAGCAAAGAAAAACAAGGAGCTTGCCTTAAAAGCAGAAATGCAGAAATTGGACAATTCTGGAGATGATGACCTTGGGGACACCTTGGCTTTAATATCTAAAAACTTCAGCAAAATACTGAAAAGATATGGCAGAAGTAATCCTGATGTCAGAGGCAGTGTCAGTAACACCAAGAATGAGGTGGCAAATAATAGAAAGAACAGGGAAGAAAATCATATGTCTGATCAATCATTCAAACTTAAAGGAATTAAGTGCAGAGAATGTGAAGGTTATGGGCATGTTCAGGCAGATTGTGCTAATACACTGAGAAGGAAGAGGAACTCACTCAACACAACTTGGAGTGAAGATGATTCAGACAAAGAAAATGATTTTCAGAACAACCATGTGGCTCTTACCACTAAGACAGAACAATCTGATCATGACAAGAAAACGGATGTTACACAGAGTGTCACTGAAAATATGTAAACCTATCTAGATGAAGATGAAGATTATGTTACAGAAGAAGATATTCTGGTAGAATTCAAGAATCTTCATGACAAGTGGACTGAACTTTCTAGAGTGAATCAGCAACTTCATACACAGGTTGGAAATCTGCAAAACGAAAGGGACAATCTTCAACAATCTCACACTGATCTGGTTATCAAACTGAGAGTAAGCCAAGAGGAAGTAAAGACATTGACCAACGAGTTAAATCACTTAAAGAAAGGAGTTAAGATGCTAAATTCAGGTGCTTCCAAGCTGGATGAAATTCTTAAGGTTGGTCAATCGAGTGGTGACTACACAGGATTGGGGTACAAAGGAGAAAGCTCAGTGTCACAGCCCATGTCACAAATGATGTCACAGTCAGAGAATAAATCCAAAGGGGTGCAGGTTGCTGTTAACAGGTCACATTCTTATTACTATCATGCTCATAACGAAAGAGGTAATATATTTATACCTGTTTGTCATTACTGCAATCGTCGTGGTCATATTCGTCCTAAATGTTTTATCTATCTTGCTGAGTTAAGACAAGGTACTGCTAGAAACTCTACTTTTCGCAGAAATACACAACAGAGCTGGGTGGTGAAGCCTAATTACCAGTGCAATTTCACATGCACATCACTAAAGGCTGCCACAACAGATGAGTGGTATTTTGACAGTGGATGTTCCTGGCATATGACTGGTGAAAATAATTTTTTGAAGGATGTGGTGTCTGGAAGTATGGGAAAAGTGACTTTTGGCAATGGTGTCACAGCTCGTGTCAGTAGAAAAGGTACTCTAAATGTGCTTTGGTTACCAAAGTTAGATGATGTACTGCTGGTAGATGACATCAAGGCAAATTTGCTCAGCATTAGTCACTTGTGCGACCAAGACTTGGATGTAAATTTCACGAAGAAAAATTGCAAGGTGATTGATCAAAACAACAAATGTATCATGGAAGGAGTAAGATCAAGGGATAATTGCTATCTCATCTCTGCCACATCAACAAGTCTTCGATCAAGTATGGAGGATTCAATTCTATGGCATCGAAAATTGGGTCATATGAATATACTGATGATGCAGAACATAGTTACTAAAGGAGTTGTCCGTGGGATTCCTCAACTGCAATTTGATGAAAGCAAAATATGCGGACCATGTCAGATTGGTAAACAAACAAAGGTGTCACATCCCAAGTCACAGACACCAGGAACAACTCGTGTGCTAGAGCTGCTTCATATGGATTTGATGGGTCCTATGTCTGTAGAAAGTATTGGAGGAAAACGATATGCATATGTGACTGTTGATGATTTTGCTCGTTATACATGGATTGAATTTCTTCAAGAAAAGTCCGACACATTTAATGCATTTAAAGCATTGTGTCTACGCCTTCAGCGTGAAAAGGGATGTGCTATTTTGAAGATTGTACGGATTCGTAGTGATCATGGAAGAGAATTTGAAAACTCAGATTTCTCAGATTTCTGTAATCAGCATGGAATAGGTCATAAGTTCTCTGCACCTAAAACTCCTCAGAAAAATGGAGTTGTGGAAAGAAAAAATCGGACTATAGCAGAGATGTCACGCGTCATGTTACACGAAAAAAATATTCCACAGAAATTCTGGGCTGAAGCAATGAATGCAGCATGCTACACTATAAATCATGTATATCTCCGTGGAGGAACTGAGAAGACGCCCTATGAAATTTGGAAAGGTAGAACTCGAACTGTTAACTATTTTCATCCTTTTGGTAGTACTTGTTATGTGTTGAATGACAGGGAATATAAAGGGAAGCTCGACCGCAAGAGTGATGAAGCTATATTTCTTGGATATGCTATCAATAGTCAAGCTTATCGAGTTTACAACAAACGGACTCGAACTGTTATGGAATCAGCTCTGGGAGTAAGTGCTGTTCCTAATGAAGATGTTACAGATTCTCTACCTGAAGCAAGTTTCAGTGTTCCAGGCAGTGTTTCACCCAGTGTCATAGGTGGTGTCACTGATCAGAATGCAGAAAATGATAATGTGAATGAGGTCACCTTACCTCACAGATAGCCCTCTACTCGAGTACAGAAGAATCATCCTACTGCTGAAGTTATTGGAAGTTTGACTGATGGTGTTCGTACAAGAGAAAAGCCACGAGTAAATTATAGAGATATGATTCAAATGGCTTGCTACACTTCCTCTATTGAAACAAAGAATGTGAAAGAAGCTCTGGAAGATGAATATTGGATTGGTGCAATGCAAGAAGAACTTGATCAATTCACTCGCAATCAAGTTTGGGATCTAGTTTCATGTCCTCCTAATGTGAATGTTATTGGTACCAAATGGATATACAAGAACAAGAGTGATGAGCATGGGAATATCACTCGCAACAAGGCTCGATTGGTTGTTCAGGGGTATACGCAAATTGAAGGAGTTGACTTTGATGAGACATTTGCTCCAGTTGCTCGCCTTGAGTCTATCCGATTCTTGCTGGCATTGCATGTGTATTGCGATTCAAATTGTATCAAATGGATATAAAAAGTGCTTTTCTCAATGGTTTTCTTAATGAGGAGGTATATATTGCACAACCAAAGGGTTTTGAAGACCCTTATCATCCCGAGTTTGTCTACAAATTGAAGAAAGCTTTATATGGGCTCAAACAAGCTCCTAGGGCTTGGTATGAGAGGCTAACTCAGTACTTGTTAGCCAAAGGATATGAACGATGGGGAGTAGATAAAACCCTTTTCATTCGTCAAGTGAAAGGTCAGTTTTTACTTGCTCAAATTTATGTTGATGATATAGTGTTTGGCTCCGTGTCATAGGCCATGGTGGATGAGTTTGTTGCTCAAATGACTGGAGAATTTGAGATGAGCATGGTTGGTGAGCTTACTTACTTTCTTGGACTTCAAATTCAGCAACGACATGATGGTATCTTCATTTCTCAAAGCAAGTATGCAAAGAATTTACTGAAGAAATTTGAATTGGAAAATGCTCGTCCAAGAAGAACACCTATGGGAACTCATGAGAAGATCTCCAAAGATGAGAAGGGAACCCCTGTTGATGCAAGTCTTTACAGAAGTATGATTGGCAGTCTCTTGTACCTAACAGCTAGTCGTCCTGATATCTGCTTCAGTGTTGGATTATGTGCTCGATTTCAGGCAGAACCTCGCGAGTCACACCTGGTGTCAGTCAAAAGGATTCTCAAATATATTTGTGGAACAACTGATTATGGAATTTGGTACTCCTTTGATACAAATACCAACTTAGTTGGTTATTGTGATCCTGACTGGGCTGGAAGTTCAGATGATCGGAAAAGCACTTCAGGTGGATGTTTCTATTTCGGAAATAATTTGGTGTCATGGTTCAGCAAGAAACAAAACTCTATCTCTCTGTCTACCGCCGAGGCAGAATATATTGCAACTGGTAGTTGTTGTACTTAGTTCCTCTGGATGAAGCAAATACTGAAAGATTATGGTGTCACACAGGATGTCATGACACTCTACTGTGATAATATGAGTGCGATCAATATTTCAAAGAATCCTGTTCAGCATTCAAGGACAAAACACATTGATATTCGACATCATTTTATTCGATCTCTTGTGGAGGATAAAATCATTGCTTTAGAACACATGGTGACAGAAAAACAAATTGCTGATATTTTCACTAAAGTATTGGATGGGGCAAGATTTGAAGAACTGAGGTCTTCTCTAGGGCTTTGTGTTATGTGAAGAGACTCTTCAGTATTGTAAGTTCTTCATTGTATTGTAATTTTATGTACAGCAATATTTATAAAATATATACGAAAAACACAAAAACATAGTAGAATAACTATTTTGTCTTTTTCTGCTTTCCCACCTAATGCTTTTGAGAAGCTTGTAGTAGCAGAATTTGTGTTGTGTGGTTTTTGGGAACTTCGGCAGTTCAGCACTCCAAGGGACATCTGTCATCTTCGGAATTCTCGGTCAATTACACGGAATTGAAAAGTTGGCTTGGAATACGCAATATCTGACTGCTGTATTTTTGGCAATTATTTCGCTATCTGAAATTCAAGGGTTTCTGGTCTTCTCAACTTCTACAACTCATAAGTGTTTGAGCTCTACCCTGCCGTCTTTACTATTTTGAGCACAATCGGAATTCCTGAAAATATTGTCAAGTCAAGATATCAAAATTTAAGAGATGTCTCCGAGAAAGTCTTCATCAAGAACAAGCAAGGTGACTCTAGATGATGATGAAGTACATGCTGTGGTGACTCACACCTCTCCAGAATCACCCGACATTGATGAGTTTTTTACTGAGCCGCAAGAACAAGTCCCAATTTCTAAGGATGATCTGGCTTCAAAGGCGATTGTTGTCACACCAATTCAATCTATTGATCTATCTGGCGTAAGAACACGGTTTGGGCAGGCCGGTGATACTCAGTTCAAGACCAGTGCTGTTCCTTCCAAGGCACCAGATGTATCTAAAGTGAATGTTGAACCCAAGAGAAAAAGGTTTCAACTTGTGGATGAAAGTTTCTCTGATGAGGATTGGCTTGGTGAAGGCAATATTGGAGGAGGTGTGTCGAATGAAGAAAAGGGGGACTCCTCTGATGATGAAGAAGAATCCTCAAACAATGATGACTCTCCTGTTGATGATGATTCCTCTAAGGATGCTGAAATTCATGACCTTTCAGATTCTGACCCTATAAAGTCACCAAAGCCTAAGCGACAGAAGGCAACCCCTGCTCCCATATCTCAGAGAATGACTCGCTCAAGGTCAATGTCAAAGGGCAAGTCCCCTGCAGGTTCAAGTAAGTCATCTGTTTCTGATGTTAACCTTGATGATTTTAAATCAGAGTATAATGCTGGCTTGTGGTCTAAGGTGTCTAAGAGAAATATCTGGAATGAGAGAAATATACATGAGGGAGATTTTAAAGAGTGTCAGAAATTGGTTGATCAGTTAGTTAGTCAAGGGCTTGGCAGGACAATCAAGGGTATTAAACCCTATGTTAGAAGGGTAGTGCAGGAGTTTTACTGTAATCTTGACTCTAGTATAAAGGATTTTGAACACCCGAATGGCGGTCGTGTATATGTGAGGGGGAGAGTGTTTGATTTCACTCCGGATGTAATCAATACATATCTGGGAAGTCATTGGGCAGAAGTAGAAAACTTTACACCAGACTATAGTGTGATAATTTCTGATGTCACTGGGGGTGTTAGACGTGTTTGTCCAAGGGGGAAAGATTTTCCAGCTTCCCAACTATCGGTGAAGTATGCAATCTTGCATAAGATTGCTATGAGAAATTGGCTGCCAACTTCCCATGGAACTGGAGTGAATAAGGGAATGGCTACCCTGCTGTACAAGATTGGAAATTTTGTTGAGTTTGATGTTGGGCAGTTTATATTTGATCAAATAGTTAAGCATGCAGATTGTAAGAACGAGAGGTTGGCTTATCCATTTCCTAGCTTGATTTATGCAATTCTGTCTTCACAACATCCATTGATTAGAGCAAGGGAAATCCTGGAAACTGACAAGGAGGTGATCAGGATCAGTTACAAGCTGTTGATAGGTGATCATATCAATCACATGGAGGATGTCACGCAGGATGTCTCTGATACTGATGAGCTTGGCAACACTGTGCTGCTATCACGCACCATTAAGGTGCTAGAGGATGAGCTGAGAGTGCTAATGGGTCAGCAAGCTGAGATTGAAAGGAGAAGAAAGGAAATTTCTGCTGTCCTTGATGATCTAGCAGCTGTAAAGACGGCCAGAGATATTGCAGCTGAGAAGAAGAAGAATGCTGCTGCCAAGACTGCCACTACTGCAGACAATCCATCTGATGTTACTCCAGAAGTTCCAGCAGGTATAGATCAAACTCTATCTCCTGTACTTGCAGAGACAGAAATGAATGCTGAAAAGCCCATTGTTGAAGAAGCTGATTATTCTGATCCTGATGAGGACATGATTGAGGCAAACTCTGCAGTTCCTACTACTGTATCTGATGATGTCCCTGCTAGTGTCACACCTGATGTTCCTGATAGTTCTGTCCCTTCCAGCGCCCAATCTGGTGGGTTTGATGCTGGTAAAGATGATAGCATTCCAGAAGCTGCTGCAGGTGTTCAATTGCTTGCAGATTCAGTTGGCCTTGTGCCTGATGATGAGGAAAATTCTGCCTAATTACCTAGATATCTTATTTATTCTGATTTTTCAAGACAGTTTATTATGGTTTTATTATTGCTTTTATGGCCCTTTTGTCCTTTATGGCAAAAAGGGGGAGTAATTTTGGATTTTTGATATTTGGTTAGTAATTCCTAAACCTATGTATGCTGGGAAACTTGGTATCTCTTGCTGTGTCTTGCATAATGTCTTATGCAGATGTTTATTTACCAAGTGCTCATTCAGGGGGAGTTTGATTCAAACGCATCCAATTCAACATACAGGGGGAGATTGGATTTTGCCAAAAAATGCCAAAGGGGGAGATTATTAATGCACACGTGAGTTGGCATTTATTTTAATTGGCATTAATTTTTTGGCAAAGATAAGAAAAGCTTTTATTGAAGGCAAAATCAAATAAAATCAATCTATCCAAGGAAGATTGATTTGATGATTAATGCCATGTGGATAATTATGGAACTTATCTTAGTATTCTTGGAAGTTATCCTACTTTGGAAAAGATAAGTTTTGAAGGCACAAGGTTTCCATCTTCTTATTTAAATTATTTTGGAAATTATCTTGAAGATAATGATGGGACGATTTGGTGATTACGTCCTTCCATTCGAATGGTTTTGGAAATAATCTTGGGATAAACATGGAAGGATTTTTGAGTGCCTATATGAAGGTTTCCATCACACGGTTTTCATGTCTGAGTTTTGTGATTTTTATTCGGTCTTTCTCTAATACTGTGAACACACTCCTTTGGTGAATATCTTTGATTAAGAGTGTGTTGGCTGTTGCATCTAAAAGTTATATTCTTGAAGGTGCTATCCTTGTGTTTCTTGATTCAAGCATAGAACTCGGGGGGATTTCAAACGTGGGCAAGGGGATCTTGCATAACCACGGATTTCGGGAGGAATCAATACAAGTCGAGGGGAGCTCGCACAATCCGTTCACTGCAGAAGTTAGGAAGCAGCAGTATTTAAGATAAGATGGTGTCTTACCTTGTGTCATACTGAATGTCTTGTAACTTGTGAACATAGTGGATTGTTTTTTCTGGGCGTGGCTCTGCAGACGTAGGCAATTGCCGAACTGCGTTACCAACCTCCTGTCCATTTATTTTCCGCATTTTTAATACTGTCCATTTGCATTTTATTATCGGTGTCACACCCAGTGTCACTCACCCACTGGGACACCGCGCTACTAACCTAGATCTTTCAATTGTGATGTTGTTTTTGCTGCTATGCTGTTTGTGAGATGCCGGAAGGTGAATATGGTGATAGGTATCGATGGTATGTTGTGGCAATTGATTTGGTGTGTATGGGAAGGCTTTTGTTTGGAATTGGAGGATGAATTGAAAATTCTGCTTGGCTTTTGTTTGGCATTTAGAAAGTTTGTTCTGTCTGACTGTGGTGTGGATAGCATAACATATACTCCCTTCGGAACCTTGTTTCATATAGGTACTTAATCGTAGTCTCCCCTTCTTTTGTCTATTGTTCATTAGCTAGGGAGTAAATTGCTTGGGATTTAGAATTTTATACTTTGTTCTTTTTTGGTCCAAAGTAGACTGTTTCTAAATCCTGGCAATGTATTAACGAATTATATGTAATGGAGTTGTACTTCAAGTTTACTGCTTTTCTACATATTGCTTGTGTACTATCAATAACAATGCGAAAGGGTTGGGAGGGGGAATCATAAGGAATAGTCAAAGTATTAAGCTGATTGCTTTCACCTTTCACTCTACTAACAATATTTTCGTGTCAACTGAACAGATTCTTATTGAAATAGCTCTGCAGGGATTCAAACTTTGTCAATCTAAAGGTATCTTATCAAATATTACTATTGAATCCAGCTCTTACTTTGCTCAAACTTATTTGTAGGATAAAAATCAAAGCCCCTGGAGAATCAGAAACCAAACCTGCATGATTAAAGACCTATCACCAAACATTTCATGGACAATGTGTCCTAAACAAGCAAACTCAGTTTCCAAGCTACTTGCAAAATTAGCTCCACATCTCCCCAATAAAACTTTCAATGAAGAAAGACAATTTCATCAGAAGATCCAGAATATTATCAAGTTAGAAAGACTGAATATTCCATACATCAAAAGTGTTGGAATGAGTGTCCTAAAGTCAATCATTTGATGATTGTTTGACATTTTATTATCATGAATATTCTATTAATTAAAGTCATTTTATTATTGTCAAAATTGTTTATAATTGTTATATGAATTATTGTAATAATAATGTCCCTAGAATATAATGTATATTCTTAAATGTCCTTAGTCGAGTATTATTAAGAGGGACATTAATAATATGGTAAGACTAATGTGTGGTTGATTAATATGTGATATTAAGACAATACATAAGTGCATAAATTAGAGAATTCATGTACTGGACCGACCCGCTATGAAATCATTGCATGGATCATGTTATGATAGTCATAAATGATTTCGTAGTGATGATGGTATTGACTGTTCCTTAGACCTGAGGTCACCATGGTGCCCAACATAAAGAATTATATATTTTGACACCATCAATCGTTGCCCTTAACAAGATAATTTTAAAGATGGTGATTGGATATATAATAATTTATGTAGTGGGTTGTGAGTGATTAAGATGGGATTTTGTTCTTCTTATAACATGGGAATGATATCTATGGCCTCTTGATTGAATTAAGCTAATAAGTGCATGGCCATGCCCAAATAATTTGTCATTTGTTTTGATTAGCTAATTCAGGAATCAAGAAATAAAGATTAAACTATACGAGAATGACATGTCCATGTCTCGTGTTTAATCTAGATATCGAGAACAAAAGGAATTTACAACACGGTAACATCAGTCACAGTTTAGGTTGCTTTGATGCATATAATTCTTCGTAATTTGGGTAGCAATGATGTGTTGCTAGACACCGCTCATTGTTTATAATTATGAAATATGATTTTATAATTATTGCCAACATTACGGGAACCTACAGGGTCGCACATTTAGAATAGTAAGTAATTCAGAACGTTTAAATTCATTAGATGAATCTTATTTGAGCAATTAATAAACTTTCCTAGTTAGACTAGGATTAAGTTTTGATTTTGTCATAATTAATTAATAAATATATATATGGTATATATTTTAATTAATTTCCTAGTTAGACTAGGATTTGATTATTAATTGATTTCTTATTTAATTATTTAATTAATTAAGGAAATAAATTAAATAAAAGGTATATCAGAATACTATTAAGAATATTCTGTTTGGCTAAGGTTTGTGAAACCCTAAGCCTATAAATATCAACTTAACTGTCTGCCTCTATGAGGAGAAACATACTTTTCATTCCAGAGAGGTATGAGAGACAGTTTTTTATTAGAGAATCAAAACCCTACTATATTGCTCAAAGATTAATTCAAGTGTTGAATTAATCAACTAATTAACAAGAATAAAGGGCTAGCACCCAAGTTCTTGTGAGTTCTATCTGGGTTCGTGAGACGAGTTCGGAGATTACGCTATTCGTGCGGATACCGTAGAGACACGATCTAATTGTTCGTATTTTTGTTGATGCTTCGACAGTACGAAAGGTTTAGGTTGTTGTTTTAAACTGATCTTGGCTTAGGGAATTAAATTTTAAATTTCCGTTGCTTATGCCTGTTTAATTCCCAACAGTGGAATCAGAGCCATATGTTTAAAACACTGTCTATTATGGTTGAAAGTATGTAAATAAATTATTTATATATAAGATATAATTATTTGTTGTTTGATAAGATCAAATTTACATGCTTCCTGAATACACGATTAAATAATTGCATGATTTTATGTAAACTATTTGCATAAAATAATTGCATCATTTTATGTAAACTGATGATTTCATGTAAACTGTTTACATAATGATTTTATGTAAACTGTTTGATAATTATTTGCACAATTAAATAATTGCATGATGAATCATATCATATTTACTTTGATGAGATCAAATTGTAAAGAGTTAATAAGATTAAGTCATAATATAATTTGATAAGATCAAAAATTATATGTTGAATTAATGAGATTAATTTAAATATAAAGTAATAGTAATAATAAATATGTGATGTTTATCATTTACTTTAATATTATGAATTGATAAGATTAATTTATAATATAATTTGATGAGATCAAATTAGATATAATTAATTCATAATATATTTGATTTGATTAGATCATATTGTATAAAATTAATAAGATTAATTTATAATACAATTTGATAAGATCAAATAAAATATAATTGATAAGATTAATTTATAATATAATTTGATGAAATCAATTCTATAAAATTATTATAATGGTGAATTGTGATTTATTTTATATACATATGTATTATCTGATAAATTATGATTTATTCTTATGCATATGTATTATGTGATAAATTATAATTTATTTTCATGCATAATTATTATGTGATAATATTTATTGGGTCAATATGCATGTATCAATAATAATTTTGATAAGATCAAATTAAATTAAATTAAAGAGTTTAATTCATAATTTGATAAGATCAAATTTAATTGAGTTAAAGAGTTTAATTCATGATTTAGTGAGATAATCCCTTATTAAAAATATATTAAGTTTTTCCTTCCAATAAGTTATCTCTCGTCAAATTCTTGATCGAATTAAAGTAGTTTCCGCCAAAGTGGGGTGCTTGATTCTATCTTGAAAAGGCGTAGAGGAAAATGTAGAGCCTGCCAAAGCAGTGTACTTTGTTCCATCGATTAACTATTTGGTCGGACTTAACTAGTAGAAGCCCAATAAGATTGGGAGTCTAGAGGAAAAGAGTTGGGCCTTCATCTATAAAATGAAGTTAAATAAAGAGTTATTTACCCAACTGTTTCAAGAATTGTATAAAGATGCAATTAGCAAAGAGTTTACCTAAATAGCCAAGTTTTGAGTTTTTCAGCCAAAGCTGTCTCAATAATTGGTGAAATATAGATCTTGGCCTACTAGAAAGTTTAGAACTTTCAGAATTAATAAGAGGGATATTAATTCAAATAAAATAGTGGGAGAATTATTTAATTAAAGTCCTATTAAATAATTTAATTCATGATATTTATACTGGCATATTTTTCTGTTGTAGAATAACATGGCATCTAATATTACACACAACATATCTGTGCGATCCATCCTTGAGAAGGATAAACTGGTTGGGACCAACTTCATTGATTGGTACAGAAGCGTGAGAATTGTTCTTAGACAAGAAAAGAAGTTGTATGTCCTAGAGCAAAATATTCCTGAGGAACCCCCTGTAACAGCCCCTAAGACAGACAAAGATGCTTACAAGAAGCATAAAGATGACTCTGGGGATGTTGCATGTTTCATGTTAGGAGCTATGAACTCCGAGCTTCAGAAGCAATATGAAAACATGGAGGCCTTTGAAATGATCGAGCATCTCAAGCAATTGTTTCAAGAGCAAGCTCGACAAGAAATGTATGACATTTCTAAGGCACTGTTTTAATGTAGAATGACAGAAGGCAGTTCTGTTAATTCTCATGTGCTCAAAATGATTGGGTACATTGAGAGCCTTGAAACGTTGGGATTTATGTTGAATAAACATTTGGCTTTTGACCTTGTCCTGCAATCGTTGCCAAACAGTTTTAGTCAATTTGTCATTAACTATAATATGCATAGTTTGGACAGAACTTTAACTGAGCTCCATAACATACTAAAGACTGCACAAAGCAATATGCAAAAGCAGAACCTTGGGTCCATATTGATGGTTCAAAAGGGTAATAGCAAGAAAAGGGGCAAGGACAAGAAAAGCAAAAATCCTAAACCCAAGGCTACTGCACTGAAACCTAAAAGAGGGGTTACAAAGGATGCAAAGTGCTTCCATTGTGGTGAAATTGGTCACTGGAAGAGGAATTGCAAAGTGTATTTGGAAGATCTAAGGAAGAAGAGAAGTGAGACTTCTACTTCAGGTATTTATATTATTGAGATTAATCTCTCAACTCCTACTACTTGGGTATTAGATACCGGTTGTGGTTCTCACATTTGTTTGAATATGCAGGAATTGAAAAATAGTAGGAGACTTGGCAAGGGCGAGGTGTACCTACGAGTGGGAAATAGAGCAAGAGTTGCTGCATTAGCTATAGGAACATATCATTTGTCTTTGCCCACTGGGCTTGTTATAGAACTTAATAATTGTTATTATGTTCCGTCAATTACCACAAATATTATTTCTATTTCTTATTTAGATAAGGAAGGATATTATTTTGATATTAAAAATAGAATTTGTTCTATTTATTTTAAAGGAATATTTTATGGTAATGCTCCAATGATCAATGGTTTGTATGAATTGGATCTTGACATGCCCATTTATAACATAAATAATAAAAGGGTTAATTAAACAAATCAAACCCGACTTACCTTTGGCATTGTCGTTTGGGCCATATAAGTGAGAAACGCATTTCAAAACTCCATAAAGATGGATTTTTGGACTCATTTGATTTTGAATCATATGAGACATGTGAATCTTGCTTGTTAGGAAAAATGACAAAAGCCTCATTTACTGGACACAGTGAACGGGCTAATGACTTATTGGGTCTAATACATACTGATGTACGTGGACCAATGAGTCCACAAGCTAGAGGTGGGTATTTGTATTTCATTACATTTACTGATGATTTCAGTAGGTATGGTTATGTCTACCTGATGAGACATAAATCTGAATCATTTGAAAAGTTCAAAAAATTCAGAAATGAAGTACAAAACCAACTTGGCAAAAGTATAAAAGTACTTCGATCAGATCGAGGTGGTGAATACTTAAGTCAAGAATTTTGTGACTATTTGAAAGAGTGTGGGATAGTCTTACAGCTCACTCCACCAGCTACACCACAATTAAATGGTGTGTCTGAGAGAAGAAATCGAACCTTGTTAGACATGGTTAGATCGATGATGAGTCACGCAGATCTTCCAATCTCCTTTTGGAGATACGCTCTAGAGACAACAACTTTTATACTGAACAGAGTTCCATCTAAAGCAGTTCAAAAGACACCGTATAAGATATGGATTGGGAAGCGTCATAGTATGTCTTTTATCAGATGTTGGGGTTGTGAGGCTTACGTAAAACGTCTAGCTTCCGACAAATTAGCACCAAAATCTGATAAATGTTATTTTGTGGGATACCCTAAAGAAACTAAAGGGTATTACTTCTACAATCCTTCAGAGAACAAAGTGTTTGTTGCTCGAACTGGAGTAATTTTAGAGAAACAATTTGTCTCTAAAGAAACCAGTGGGAGGAAAGCAGAACTTGAAATTGTTCAAGAACCACAAGAAAATATAGAACCGATGATGAATTTTGAGCCAGCTTCACAAGTAGTTGTGGAACCTGAGACAATTCCGCAAGAAGTTATGGAACAGGAAATGGCTCAAGATACACAAGGCCCACATAGATCAAGTAGGTCACGCAGGTTACCTGCGAGATATAATTTTCTCGTAACTCAACTAGGGGACGTGATGCTCATTGAAGAAGATGAGCCTACAACATACGAACAAGCTATAACTGGGCAAGATTCTGAGAAATGGCTTGAAGCCATGAAATCTGAAATGGACTCCATGTATACCAACCAAGTGTGGATTTTGGTTGACCCACTTGAAGGGGTAAAACCCATTGGCTACAAGTGGGTTTTTGATACAAAATCATGTGTGATCACATATTCCAGAAAATCCAAGGTACTTGGTCCAATTGTTAAAGATGAATCTCATGTATGGAGGCCTGGAATAGGATGGAGAATAAGCCTCATGTTGGTCCCAAGGAGATCCGAGACTCTAAAATGGGATAACAAAGGAAATCATGACAAGAGGCGTCAAATATTATTTGCTGAGAGATTCTGCCATATTTTAGTAATCGGGCCATATCTCTCTCATCGTGACTCAGAATGGGTTGATTCCAGCGGCATTAGAAAGCTAAGAGCCAGAGCTAAAACTCTGATGTTTTGCATTTTTCCAGATTCTAACGGGATCAAGGTGAAAACACGCCGTGAAGTTTCACGTCACGTTACGACGCTGACAATTTCGGAATTTTAGTGTTTTGCGTTTTATTTAATTTTTAGTAATTTTTGTCTCACATGGTTAATAATCCTTGAATGGAATTAACATGTGAATTATTAGGAAGTTTTCAGTTTTATTTATTTTTAATTTAGGTTAATAAGTTGTTTCCAAATAGGAAAAGTTTTCTAATTTGGATTAATTAAATGTTAGTTTCCTTTTCCAATTAAATTACTTGTTTAGCAAGTTAGGGTAAGCTTTTAGCCTATAAGTAGCCATCTTAGTTGTGTTTTTTTAGAATAGAAAAATTTTGATTTGAGAAATAAAATAGCGATTGTTTTATCTTTGTGAATTTGATTTCCTGCGAAGGGTTTTCAAACTAACAAATCTGAGAATTGATTAGTTTGCGCGAAGCGGCTTTATCAATTGGCGTGTAAATTTTAATCTACTTTTTAGATTGTTCTTGTTCATTGGTTTTATTCGAAGGTCCTGCAATTGCTTCCGTGACATACAAGCCGGGGTTTGGAGCGAATCGATCCGGGTGTCGTATCAAGTGGTATCAGAGCACAGTTCTTCGAACAAAAATCAGGTTTTCAATTTTTCCTTATAAAATTGAATTCAAATTGTTTGATATTCGCAAGCCTGTCATAAATTTTGTTTTGTGATTGGTGACAAGCAGTTATATCTTTTATTTTGTTGGTTCTGATTTTGGTGAAAAAAAAATTGGATCTTTGTTGTTTATATGAAGTGGCACAATTTGGATTTTATATTTTGAGATGTCATTGCATTCCGAAAGTTTTTTCTCTTTATTGGAGAAGTACGATCCCTATGGAGATCGCTATGGCTATCGTCGAGAGACAATTTACAAGGTGGAAGCGGAATTAAAAAAATTGGCAAGTTTGAGACAAGAAGCAACCTTGCAAGAACAGATTTGCAAGTCACAACCCATCCGGTGTGCTATATGTTATGGGTATGGTCATCAAGAACGTGATTGTGCTAACCTTTTTATTGAAAGAAAAATTCGGACGCCAACGCCTAGGGTCCATGCTAGGAAGTGTTTGAGATGTATGGCTGTAGGTCATAATGCTATTAGTTGTCCAAGATGGTATGATTTGTATGTTGAACCTCCAAAGGAAGACCCAACTGTCAAAGTTGTTACTATACCATTGTTGGAATGTGTTAGGGATCATAGGGATAATGAGTTGAGTCCATTGGAGATGGGTCAAGTTAATGAAATTGTTGAAGCAATGGTGGAGACCATTAATGAAGATCCTTTGGTGGATGAAGCATTACCTTCAATGAAAACAATTCAAGGCAAAAAGGGGAAAAATAATGAGTGTGAATTTCCATATATTTTGTCTTTTTGTCTTGACAATTTTCCAGGTTTTGTGTTGGATTCCCTTGTTGCCAATCAACAAGATTTGAGGACAAATCTTTTTCAAGTGGAAGGGAATAATACAAAATCATGTGTGATCACATGTTCCAGAAAATCCAAGGTACTTGTTCCAATTGTTAAAGATGAATCTCATGTATGGAGGCCTGGAATAGGATGGAGAATAAGCCTCATGTTGGTCCCAAGGAGATCCGAGACTCTAAAATGGGATAACAAAGGAAATCATGACAAGAGACGTCAAATATTATTTGCTGAGAGATTCTGCCATGTTTTAGTAATCGGGCCATATCTCTCTCATCGTAACTCGTAATGGGTTGATTCTAGCGGCATTAGAAAGCTAAGAGCCAGAGCTAAAATTTTGATGTTTTGCATTTTTCCAGATTCTAACGGCATCAAGGTGAAAACACGCAGTGAAGTTGCACGTCACGTTATGACGCAGAAAATTTCAGAATTTTAGTGTTTTGCGTTTTATTTAATTTTTAGTAATTTTTGTCTCACATGGTTAATAATCCTTGCATGGAATTAACATGTGAATTATTAGGAAGTTTTCAGTTTTATTTATTTTTAATTTAGGTTAATAAGTTGTTTCCAAATAGGAAAAGTTTCCTAATTTGGATTAATTAAATGTTAGTTTTCTTTTCCAATTAGACTACTTGTTTAGCAAGTTAGGGTAAGCTTTTAGTCTATAAATAGCCATCTTAGTTGTGTTTTTTTAGAAGAGAAGAATTTTGATTTGAGAAATAAAACAGCGATTGTTTTATCTTTGTGAATTTGATTTCCTGCGAAGGGTTTTCAAACTAACAAATCTGAGAATTGATTAGTTTGCGCGAAGCGGCTTTATCAATTGGCGTGTAAATTCCAATCTACTTGTTAGATTGTTCTTGTTCATTGGTTTTATTCGAAGGTCCTGCAATTGCTTCCGTGACATACAAGCCGGGGTTTGGAGCGAATCGATCTGGGTTTCGTATCAGTTTTCAAAAAGAAAACCGACATGGAAGGAAATGTGCATACCTATAAAGGGCGATTGGTTGCAAAAGGCTTCAAACAAGTTCATGGTATAGACTATGACGAAGTCTTTTCACCGGTTGCGATGCTTAAATCTATTCGGATTTTACTTGCTGTTGCAGCATATCAAGACTATGAAATTTGGCAAATGGATGTCAAAACATCTTTTCTTAATGGAAAGCTCCTTAAGGATGTGTATATGACACAACCTGAGGGTTTTGTGGATCCAAATGCCCCTGGCAAGGTGTGTAAATTGCAATGATCCATTTATGGGTTGAAGCAGGCTTCTCGGAGTTGGAATCTTCGTTTTGATGAGTCAATCAAAGAGTTTGGTTTCATACAAAATGAAGATGAACCTTGTGTATATAAAAGGTTCAGTGGGAATACCATTATCTTCCTAGTTCTATATGTAGATGACATATTATTAATTGGGAATGATATTCCAGCTCTATAATCAGTTAAGACTTGGTTGGGGAGTTGTTTTTCAATGAAGGATTTAGGCGAGGCTACTTACATTTTGGGTATTAAGATCTATAGAGATAGATCAAGAAAAATGCTTGGCTTAAGTCAAAGTACATACATTGACAAGGTGTTAAATCAGTTTAGCATGCAAGAGTCCAAGAGAGGACTACTTCCTATGTCACATGGCGTCACTCTCACAAAAGACATGTGTCCAAAGACACAAGATGAGAGAGAACGCATGAGTAAGATGCCTTATGCCTCAGCTATAGGATCTATCATGTATGTACACGTCCTGATGTCTCGTATGCACTAAGTGTAACGAGTAGATACCAAGGTAATCCTGGTGATAGTCACTGGATTGCTGTTAAAACAATCCTTAAGTACTTAAGAAGAACTAAGGATGTGTTTTTGGTATATGGAGGTGATGAAGAACTCAGAGTAAAAGGTTACACTGATGCAAGCTTTCAAACCGACAAGGACAGTTTTAAATCGCAATCTGGATATGTGTTTTGCCTAAATGGTGGCGCTGTAAGCTGGAAGAGTTCAAAGCAAGATACAGTTGCTGATTCTACAACAGAGTCTGAGTATATTGCTGCTTCCGAAGCAGCAAAAGAAGCTGTTTGGATCAAGAAGTTCATATCTGAACTAGAGGTTGTTCCTAGCATTGTAGACCCAATTGAGCTCTATTGTGATAATAATGGAGCAATAGCACAAGCTAAGAAACCTCGATCTCATCAAAAATCTAAACACATACTTAGATGTTTCCATCTCATTCGAGAAATTATTAGTAGAGGAGATGTGAAAATATGCAGAGTTTCTACAGACAACAATATAGCTGATCCATTGACCAAGCCTCTGACACAACAGCAGCATGATCAGCACACTGAGTCACTAGGTATTAGATACGTTAGTGATTGGCTTTAGTCCAAGTGGGAGTTTGTTGGAATGAGTGTTCTAAAGTCAATCATTTGATGATTGTTTGACATTTGATTATCATGAATATTCTATTAATTAAAGGCATTTTATTATTGTCAAAATTGTTTATAATTGTTATATGAATTATTGTAATAATAATGTCCCTAGAATATAATGTATATTCTTAAATGTCCTTAGTCGAGTATTATTAAGAGGGACATTAATAATATGGTAAGACTAATGTGTGGTTGATTAATATGTGATATTAAGAACAATACATAAGTGCATAAATTAGAGAATTCATGTACTGGACCGACCCGCTATGAAATCATTGCATGGATCATGTTATGATAGTCATAAATGATTTCGTAGTGATGATGGTGTTGACTGTTCCTTAGACCTGAGGTCACCATGGTGCCCAACATAAAGAATTGTATATTTTGACTCCATCAATCGTTGCCCTTAACAAGGTGATTATAAAGATGGTGATTGGATATATAATAATTTATGTAGTGGGTTGTGAGTGATTAAGATGGGATTTGGTTCTTCCTATAAAACGGGAATGATATCTATGGTCTCTTGATTGAATTAAGCTAATAAGTGCATGGCCATGCCCAAATGATTTGTCATTTGTTTTGATTATCTAATTCAGGAATCAAGAAATAAAGATTAAACTATACGAGAATGAAATGTCCATGTCTCGTGTTTAATCTAGATATCGAGAACAAAAGGAATTTACAACATGGTAACATCAGTCACAGTTTAGGTTGCTTTGAAGCATATAATTCTTCGTAATTTGGGTAGCAATGATGTGTTGCTAGACACCGCTCATTGTTTATAATTATGAAATATGATTTTATAATTATTGCCAACATTACGGGAACCTACAGGGTCGCACACTTAGAATAGTAAGTAATTCAGAACGTTTAAATTCATTAGATGAATCTTATTTGAGCAATTAATAAACTTTCCTAGTTAGACTAGGATTAAGTTTTGATTTTGTCATAATTAATTAATAAATATATATATGGTATATATTTTAATTAGTTTCCTAGTTATACTAGGATTTGATTATTAATTGATTTCCTATTTAATTATTTAATTAATTAAGGAAATAAATTAAATAAAAGGTATATCAGAATACTATTAAGAATATTTTGTTTGGCTAAGGTTTGTGAAACCCTAAGCCTATAAATATCAACTTAACTGTCTGCCTCTATGAGGAGAAACATACGTTTCATTCCAGAGAGGTCTGAGAGACAGTTTTTTATTAGAGAATCAAAACCCTACTATATTGCTCAAAGATTAATTCAAGTGTTGAATTAATCAACTAATTAACAAGAATAAAGGGCTAGCACCCAAGTTCTTGTGAGTTCTATCCGGGTTCGTGAGACGAGTTCGGAGAATACGCTATTCGTGTGGATACCGTAGAGACACGATCTAATTGTTCGTGTGTTTGTTGATGCTTCGACAGTACGAAAGGCGCACCAAAACGGTATGTTCTAAACATATATTTTAAACTGATCTTGGCTTAGGGAATTAAATTTTAAATTTCCGCTGCTTATGCCTGTTTAATTCCCAACAAAAAGATCACGGCAGAAAACAAGTTCTCATTAATTCTAGTACATAACTAGGTGGGTTCAAATATGGCCTATGGCTGCTGGAGTTAGGTCATCTTGCCAAAATCTCTCATTTTCAATGATTGTTTCCTTTTATATATTGGATTCCACTTGCTGTCTTAAGACTTCATGCTACTCTTGAATATTCCATTAGGATACTATTATCTTAAGACTATCACTTCAATCAAGCACATAATCATTTTCTGTGATTCAAATGAGATTCACAAATTTTGGATAATCCAATGTTTGTTAATCATGTCAAAAACTGATTAATAGCTGCTGAAGTTAGGCTATTTTACCAATTCATGAGTTTTAAAATCTAAGACCCTTGGCGGTTGACGTTAAGCCATTTTTGTCTTCACCATCTCAAAATGGTTTCAAATTTAACGACCTAATTGTTGCACATGTTTACTGCGTTGCTTTGCACATTCTTTTGCTCTCTGCTCATCCTGGATACAATATTGGGACCACTTGCTTCTAAATTTAGGCAAGACAGTCTCAATTTTTCAAATTAGTGCACACTACATATATTTGTACATCTTCTATTGTGCATAAGCTACTTGATGCAGATAAGAAGCATTATTGTCTCATTTTTTGTCGCTCCATAGACATATTGTAGGGAGTTTTTTTTTTTTTGTCAAGGAGCCCTCTTTTTTGTAATATGGTAATGCTGGGATTTGAATTATATAAAGGTTATTAGTTTATGGACAACCTTTATATAATTCTCAAACCCCAGCAATCATCTTGCACAGGAGGACGTACTCATTTCTTTTGCTGTAATTCTGGATTAATCATTTCTTTTGCTGTAATTCTGGATTACTAATTGTAAAGGAGGAAGTACTCCTTATTTCCATTCTGAAAATTAAGATAGATGCTTCAATGTAGGGAGGAGTCCTCCCTATTTATAAATTTTCAAGTGTACTAATGGTGTGGTTATCTGCCATTAACTTTTGTAACTTCTTTATTAATAAAATAGGGAGTGGCGTATACACCCCCCAGTGGCGGAACCAGAACCAATATTGAGGAGGTGTTTATATATATAACTAGTATAAAATATTTTTTTCATTAAATATATATATAATTAATAAAGTATCAATTAATTGACAATCATAATAATGAAAATATAAATATATACACATACTACCTACTAATAAAGTACTTATTTATTAACATTTGAACATAAAATAAAACAGATGTGTCATATAAGTTTACCAGTGTTATAAATTTTGAAAAATTTATTTATTTTATTCTTATTCTCTATGAATACTAAAATTGTCATTAAAAAAATCCTAGAATATCTTTAATTTAGATGTTTCAATATATTCAAAATTTTCAATTTTGACGAGATACGTAGAAACAATTCAAATTTAGTTCATGGGCATATAGATTTCTCAATTTGAACACTTTGTTTGATTGTCTATTTTTCTAAATTTAATGTATAATTTTAACTTCTTTTTTATGATTATTCAAGCTATCAAAATAAAATAAAATTTTAACTTTGTTATTTTATGATAATCGATTAAAATCAAATTTGACTTCGACTTTTAGTTACTACGTATTAAAATATAACAAAAAAGGATACAACGTTCTCTCTCCTAAATCTCAATCATCTAATCAATTATAAGTCAATATCTAAAACCCAATTCCTCATTCTATCTCTATCACCTCTAGTTACGTAGCACCATCAAACACTATGATTGATATGTTATATTTTTATCGGATTCTTCACAGCTATGTTATGTTTTTATCATATTTTTCACAGTATTGAATGACAGAGTGGATAAAATTACCGGTGTTAAAACAGTAGAGATAAGTGTACTAACCCTAACTTTTTGGAGCAAAGGGGGCCGGCCGCACCTGCTCCCCCCCCCCTTAAATCCGCCCATGCCCCCCCTTAAATATACTATGAAATAAATAAATGATAAGTGAAATCGATTCATATTGCTCTTCGATTTGTTATATATCATGCACATGAGAGATTTAATCTGTCTACACATTAACGGAAAATAGACCAAGGAGCATTTAAAACTCAAAATGCAAGATGAGAAACTAAAATAGAACATTTGGAAGTTACAGGACAAATTCGAAATCAACCCCTAAGTTAAGGAACGAATTGTGTAATTTACCCTATTTCTACCACATCTACGTTTGAAATTCTGGCCACAAGCATTTGTCTCAGCAACATTGGAGTTATTCTTTAATTTATATGTTTGGGTCTGCAATGCCATATCCGTAGTCTCCTTCTCTACTGGATCATTCAACTTTCCATTAGTGCTCTATTCATGTAGAATTAACGAACCTTGTAATTCTTCAATTGTCAATATAGACAAATCCTTGGTTTCGTGTGTGACAACTACAAAATGATCAAATTTTATGGGCAGCGTGTTGAGAACTTTCTCAACAAAGATTTCATCTTTTAATATATGCTCATTTAATTCCATCTCATCTTTGATCGATGAAAGACGAGCAAAATATGATTAAATAGATTATGTTTTCTCCATTATTCAAACCTCGAACTTTTGTTTCAATATCATCAAATTGTTTTGTTAAATCTTGACAACACCTCTGTAGGTTTTCTCCAAGATATCCCATGTCTTCTTTGCACTTTTGGCCGTTGAGATTTTTTCAAATACTGACATGTCAATGGCTTGATGAATTTGGGACAACGCCAAACTTGCCTTCTTCCTTGTACTCGCATAAGCATCTTCGGATAACTCCGCTTCAATATATTTGAATAAATCAAAGGCTTCAATATGGGTTTTCATAAGATTTCTCCAATAATTATAATTTTGTTTTCTCATAAGTTTAGAAACAACATAAATTATATTTTTCGTCATGATTAATCAATAATAACCAAGCTTTAATATCAATTTGTAGGATGGACTTAACCAAAAATCACAAATAAAGATGCCCAAAACAACAATAAGCCGTAGGGCTTTTAAACGAGACAAAAAAACAAGGAAAGCAATATAGTATTACACGCAAAACAAGGAAGACAAATTTTGAAGGCAAATTAACTTTATTTCTTGGACACAAAGCCGAAAGGCTTTTTTTACACCAGCGTGACTGCACTTTTGTTTTTGTGCATCTACATCAATTAAATTCTTTTGCCTTCTATTTATAATGCAAAACCTTCCTAATCTAAGTTATCAACAAATTAAGAAATAAACTTTATTTAAAAATTAACTAAACTAATTTAAAAAACTTTGTTTAATTCTATAGATTATGTACATTAATTGGTAGATCGACGTAATTAATGTACATAATCCAAGTTTTAATTAATTTCTTGATACGTTGTATATATATACGTATTGCTCATTCTTCAACTTCCTCCAATTAATGTATGGTGTAATTTAGCGCTCTAATCTTTCAATTTTTATGATCTGTTCAATTTCTTGGATTTTGGTAACAATGTAAAACTCTGCATATTACGTTTAAAGAAAAAAGAGTATTTCATTTTCAATTTTGTCTAAAACATTCCCCGACCATTCATCATCAAAAGACTTTCGGGATAGGAAAAAACAGGCTTTGTCACTCAAATTTTGCAAGATTCACAAGCAAATTTAATATTGGTTTTACCTAAAAAAAAATTCATTGGGAGTTTTGTAAAACTGTCACTTTTTCTGTTGTATCTATTTATTTATTCGTATTATATGATTTTCTACTTTGAATGCAATTTGGTTTTAGAAAAAAAAAACTATTAATGCACACGTGTATTGGCATTTAATTTAATTGACATTATTGCAAGATAAGGAAAGATCTTATTAGAAGCATAAATCAAATTAAATCAATCTATGCAAGGAAGATTGATTTGGAGATTAATACTATCTTGGTATTTTTAGGCTTATCTTGGTATTCTTGGAAGTTATCTTTGAAGATCTATCTTTGGAAAAGATAAGCATTGAAGGCACATGGTTTTCCATCTTTCTATTTGAATTATTTGGAAATAATCTTGGAGATAAATATGGGAAGGAATTGGCGTGCCTATATGATCTTTCCAACCACACGTATTTTGGTATGGAGGTTTGATTATTCTTTCGGTCTTTTACAAGACTGTGAACACACTTCTTTGTTGGAGGTTTTTGATCAAAGTGTGTTGGCTGAAGCATCTTAATGTCATATTATTGAAGATGCAATCCTTGTGTTCTTTGATATAATTCAGCCTCGGGAGGAGGTTGCTAAGGAGCTCGAGAGGAGTTCAAACGTAGGCAAGGGGATCTTGCATTAACCACGGATTCCGGGAGGAGTCGCCATTGACAAGGGGATCTTGTCTTCATTGTGGGCAAGGGGATCTTACATTAACCACAGATTCCGGAAGGAATCAACACAAGTCGAGGGGAGCTCGCACAATCACGTTCACTGTGGAGTTAGGAAGAGGCGGCGTCAAAGATAAGAGGGAGTCTTACTTTGTGTCAGACCGAGTGTCTTGTAACTTGTGAACTTAGTGGATTATTTTTCTGGGAGTGGCCCTGCAGACGTAGGCAATTGCCGAACTGCGTTACCAACCTCCTGTCTCTTTACTTTTCGCATTTTTAATACTGTCAATTACTGTTTTTATTAACGGTGTCACATCTAGTGTTCCACCTCACTAGGACACTACGTATCTAACCTTGATCTTTCAATTGGTATCAGAGCGGGTCGTCTTTGTTTCTTAAGCGGGATCCGCAGGACTTGATCTTGGTTTTTGTGTGATGGACTCTATGAATGAAGGAGGTCACTTCATTCCCTAATGATCTGGAAGATGTAAAGACAGTTAGAGATGTTGTTGCTGAGGCTGCTGAAAGGAAAAAACAGTTTGATGCTAGAGCTGAACCTGCAGTTGATGTTAGAACTAGTTCTTCAGAGTCTATAATGGAGCCTGAAAATCCGATTGTTGAAGATAATGTTGACTCTGATTCTGATGAGGAAGTTGTTGCAAAGGAAACTTCTGTTCCTTTTGCTGTTTCTGATAAAGGCACTTCTAGTGTCGCTCAGGGTGTCACTCCTGGTGTCACTGACAGTAATGTCCCTTCTAGCGCCCAATCTGGTGGGTTTGATGCTGGTAAAGATTAGAATGTTCCAGAAGCTGCTGCTGGTGTTCATCTACTAGCAGAATCAGTTGGCTTAGTGCCTTATGATGCAGAGGATTCTGATTGATATAGCTCTAATATTTGGTTATTTTACTCTGCTTAAGACAATATGTTATGTTTTATTGTTGTTTTTGTGCCCTTTTGTCTTTTTATGGCAAAAAGGGGGAGTAATTTTGGATTTTGTTTTGTAATCCCTAAAACAATGTATGCTGGGAATCTTGGTGTCTTTTGTTGTGTCATGCACAATGTCTTGCGCAATGATGTTTCTTAAAGAACTTGGTGTCTTTTGCTGTGTCATGCACGATGTCTTGTGCAGAGATGTTTCTTTACCGGAACTGGTTCCCGACCGAACCGCAAAGGGGCGGTTCCGGTTCCGGTTCCGGTTCCAGTTCCGTCCCAGTTTCGGTTCCGGTTCTGTCCCGATTTCGATTCCGATTTTGTTCAAATTTCGATTTTTTTTTTCGATTTTTAGTTTCGAATTTCGATTGTAATCCCACTTTTAAATTTGATTTCTATTGAAATAATGATTAAACTGTTAATTGAAACTCAATAATACAACATAATAATATAATTAGAATAATAATAGTTACAATTGAACTTAATTAATATATAGTTTTTAGATAATAGAACTAGGAAGAATTAGATAAATGAGATTCAAGGATATAAAAATAATAAGAATATTTGAATATTTGAATTATTAATTAGAATTCAACTAGTATAATATAATAACATAATTAGAAACAAGTTATAGTTTTTAAATAATAGAACTATGAAGAATTAGATAAGTGAAATTCAATGATATAAAAATAATAAGAATATTAAAAGAATATTTGAATATTTGAATTATTAGTTAGAATTCAACTAGTATAATATAATAACATAATTAGAATAGTAGTTAAAATTAAACTAATATATGACCTTTTTAGAATAATAGAATTATGAATATTAGATAAGTAAGAAAAAAAGATATAGAAAGAATAAGAGTATTGAGAGAATGATCGAACTATTAATTGGAATTCAAATAGTATATTAACATAATATAATAATAAAATTAGGATAATATAAACTAGAAAATTAAGTTAATACATAATATAATTGTATTAATAGTTGAAATTGAACTAATATATGGAGGTTTTAGAAAAATAGAATTATGAAGGATTAGATAAGTGAGAAAGAAAAATATATAAATGATAAGAGTATTGAAAGAATGATTGAACAATATAATAATATAATTAGAATAATTAATTAAAAAATTTGATACCCTAAACCCTAAACTATAAACGTTAAAACTTACTATATAAAGATTAGAAAACTAAGAAATTAAGTGATGAAAATGAAGTGTTATAGAAATATTCATAGAATTAAAAATTTTTTTACCGGTTCCGGTTCCGGAACCGGCAATTTGGTCATGTCTACTCGCAATGGATATCATGCCCTAAAGCAGCGAATTCAATAACCACGCTACTAGCAAAATCAACTGATCTCCTACCCAACTTTGCAACTACCTTGGAAGACCAACTACATCAGAAAGTTCGAAACAGAATAAGATTGGAGAGGCTCGGTCTACCATACATTATAAGATAAAGAAAACAACATAAACCATGAGTAACCCTTTCATTGCATTTTCATATTTAGATGACTTGTGCATCACTTTCTTAAATGTTGATAAATGGCTGTCGAAGTTAGGCTATATATTTTACTAAAGTAAAACGTCGCAGGCTGCTGATGTTAGGCCTGTTTTACCTCTTTTTCTTCTGCCTTTCTTGCATGTCCAAACAGCTTGTGCAACACGTGATTAAACATAGTTATGTTACAAAAGGTCACTTGTTGCCGATGTTAGGCAAGTTTGCCTCAATTTTGGGTACAATTATGAAAATGAAATTTGAAAATCCTATGCATTCTAGAAAATTTTCAAATAGCTTCATCCTCATATATCATTGCAAATTTAAATGTTACTTATGTACAGCTGGCTGTCTCATCTATGCAACATCACTCGTGCTGAATTAATGTCTATGTGTAGGGAGTCTTTTGTAGTATTGGTTGATATGATTAAGAACAATTTGATAGCTAGCTTTTGCTACTACCACATAACTCTTAATCTTGCTCAACCAACCATAATGTAAAGGAGTATTTCTCCTATTTTTGTTTGTCTACATATGGAATCTATAGGTTGATATACTATTAACATTATTAGTTTTTGGACGGCCTTCATACTATTATTAACTTACAGAATCCACTATTTTTGAAAAGGAGGAAGTGCTCCTTCTTTTTTAATTTCTGTAACTTTTGATAAATGCTTCAATGTAAGGGAGAAGTTCTCCCCATATATAGCTTTCAACTTGTACTAATGGTGCAGATACTTCCGCCATTGAATTTTGCAACTGAATTTTGATTAATAAAATCGGGAGTGGCCACCCCCTCCCCCCTTCCCCTGCACTCGGGATGATTAGCCAAAAAAAAGACAATATTCACTAAAATGCATGTTCACAATCAGGGAGGGAGGAAAAACGGTACAAAAAAAAGTCAAAATCAACGAGTTTTTGAATTTTGTCATTTTTTATTAAAATACATGTGCTCTAACCAATGAAAATGGAAATTTCTGAGGAAAAAAAATCAAAATTTCACTTTTTTTTACATCGTTTACAATGATGCATTTTCACAATTGAAGTAGAACAAAACATAATATACAAAACTCCAAAATCAACATATTTTTTTTACACTGCTATTTTTTACAAATATACATGTGTTATAACCCATGGAAAATAAAGGTTTAGTGAAAATTTTTAAATTTTAGTTTTTTTTATAGTATTCTGTGGAATGCATGTTCACAATCGAGGCGGGTGTAAAAAACATGAAAAAAGTTAAAATCAACGAGTTTTTGGGTTTTGCCATTTTTATCTAAAATAAGTTTGTTATAACCTATGAAAAATGTAAATTTGGTAAAAAATCTAAATTTTACTTTTTTTTTACATCGTTCGTTAGAATGCATGTTCACAATTGAGTTATGTTTAAAAAATAGTAGGAAAAAAGCCAAAATCAACATGTTTTTTGACAATGTAATTTTTTACCAAAATACATTTTTTATAACCCCTGAAAAATGGAGGTTTGGTAAAAAAATTTAAATTTCATTTTTTTGACAATATTCATTAGAATACATGTTTACAATCGAGCCAGGTGTAAAAAATATAACAAAAAGTCAAAATCTACGTGTTTGTTGAATTTTGCCATTTTTTTAGCTAAAATACATGTATTATAACCCGTGAAAAATGTAAATATGGTGAAAAATATATTTTATTTTTTTTGACACCATTCATTAAAATGCATGTTCATAATTGAGGTGTGTTTAAAAAATAATAGCATAAAAGTCAAAATCAACACATTTTTTAACTTTGCCCTTTTTAACCAAAATACGGGTATTATAATCCCTTAAAAATGGAGCTTTTGTTAAAATTTTAAGTTTCACAATTTTTTAGAATATTCACTAGAATAAAAGTTCAATATCGAGGTGGGTGAAAAAAAGGATACAAAAAAAGTAAAAAATAACGTTTTTTTTTTTGGATTTTGCCATTTTTTTGTTAAAATATGTTGTAGCACATGAAAAATGAAAATTTAGCAAAAAATATATGTTTCACTTTTTTTGACATCGTTCACAAGAATGCATTTTTACAATTGAGATGGGTAAAAAAATAGTAGGGTAAAAGCCAAAATCAACACTTTTTTTACACTGTCATTTTTTACAAAAATAGGGGTGTTATAACCTCTGAAAAATGTACGTTTCGTAAAAAAAAATTATTTTCACTTTTTTTTACAGCATTAGCTAGAATGCATATTCACAATCGAGACGGGTACAAAAAATATAACAAAAAGTCAGAATTCACTCTTTTTTTAATTTTGCTATGTTTTGCTAAAATACATGTGTTATAACCCATGAAAAATGTAAATTTGGTAAATTTCACTTTTTTTTTTACACTATTAATTTGAATACATATTCACAATTGAGTTGGGTTTAAAAAATAGTTGGAAAAAGACAAAAATCAACACGTTGTTTAACTTTGCCATTTATTACCAAAATTCGTTTCTTACAACCGATAAAAAAGGGAGATATGGTGAAAATTTTATATTTTAATTTTTTTAACAATATTCACTAAAATGCATGCTCACAATCATGTTGCGAACAAAAAATAGTACAAAAAAGGTTAAAATCAATGTTTTTTTTTGGATTTTGCCATTTTTTATAGGCCATGAAAAATAGAAATTTGGTAAAAAAAATCTAAATTTCATTTTTTTTATTCCGTTCACGGATGCATTTTCACAATTAAGGTGTGTGAAAAAACAGAAGGTGAAAAGCCAAAATTAACAAGTTTTTTGACACTGTCATTTTTTACCAAAATACATGTGTTATAACCGGTAAAAATGGAGGTTTGGTTAAAAATTTAAATTTTAACTTTTTGACAATATTCACTGGATTGCATCTTCATAATCGAGGAAAACGTATAAAATATAAAAACAGTCAAAATCAATCCATGAACGAGATTATGCCGAGTGAAAAAAGTGTTTTATAACCCGAGAAAAATTCAAATTTCGTGAAAAATCTAAATTTCACTTTTTATGACATGGTTCATTAGAATACATGTTCGCAATTGAGTTGTGTTTAAAGTCAAAATAGGAAAAAAAGTCAAAATAAATACGTTTTTAGACTTCCCTATTTTTTTACCAAAATATTTGTGTTATAACTCACGAAAAGTGGAGGTTTGGTGAAAATTATAAACTTCATCTTTTTTGACAATATTCACTAGAATGCAAATTCACATTCGTGGAGGGTGCAAAACATATTAACTTTAAAGTCAAAATCAATATTTTTTTGAATTTTGCTATTTTTTTGTTTAAATACGTTTGTTATAACCCATGTAAAATAGAAATTTGATTTTTTATTTATTTTTTTCCAAATTTCCATTTTTGGACATCATTCACAATTATACAATTTCACAATTGAGGCGAGTGAAAAAACAGTAGATGAAAAGTCAAAATCAACATGTTTTTTGACACAGTTCTTTTTTGCTATATTCCATGAAAAATAAAGGTTTAGTGAAAATTTTAAATTTTATTTTTTTGACAATATTAACTAGAATGCATGTTCACAATTGGGGTAGGTGAAAACAATAGTACAAAAAAAATTCAAAATCAACATTTTTTATCTTGCCATTTTTTGTTTAAATACGTGTGTTGTAACCCATGAAAAATAAAAATTTGGTAAAAATTTTTTAAATTTTGCTTTTTTTACACCGTTCACAAATATGCATTTTCACAATTGAGGTGGGTGAAAAATCAGTAGGGAAAAAGTCAAACTCAATACGATTTTTGACACTACCCTTTTTACTAAAATACCTCTTATAACCCCTGAAAAATGGAAGTTTGGTAAAAAATTTTAAATTTTACTTTTTTACAATATTCACTGGAATTCATGTTGGCAATCAAGACGGGTGTAGAAAAACATAACAAAAAGTCAAAATTCACGCGTTTTTTAATTTTGTCATTTTTATTAGCTAAAATACACGTGTTATAACCCATGAAAAATGCAAATTTTGTGAAAAATCTAAATTTCAGTTTTTTTTACATTGTTTAATAGAATGAATGTTGACATTTGAGGTATGTTTAAAAAAATAGTAGGGAAAAAGCCAAAATCAATACATTTTTTACTTTGAATTTTTTTACCAAAATACGTGTGTTATGACCCGTGAAAAATGGAGGTTTGGTGAAATTTTTAAACTTTACGTTTTTTGACAATATTCACAAGAATACATATTCACAATCGAGTTTGGTGCAAAAAACTGTAAAAAAGGTCAAAACCAATCTTTTTTATTTTTGGTTAAAATATGTGAGTTTAGCCCATGAAAAATAAAAAGTTGGCAAAAAATATAACTTTCACTTTTTTTACTCTGTTCACAAGGACGAATTTTCACAATTGAGGTAGGTTAAAAACAATACGAAAAAAGTCAGAATATACACTTTTTTAAGTTGACATTTTTACCAAAATACGTGTGTTATAACTTTTGGAAAATGGAAGTTTAGTGAAAATTTTTAATTTTTTACCTTTTTTATAGTATTCACTGGAATGCATGTTCACATTCGAGGTAGGTGAAAAAAAATTTGGTAATATTTTATAGCCTATGAAAAATGAAAATTTGGTAAAAAAAATTAAAATTTTATTTTTTCGATACCGTTCATAATGATGCATTTTTCACAATTGAGGCGGGTGAAAAAATACTAGTGGAAAAGGCAAAATCAACACATTTTTTGACACAGCCCTTTTTTTACCAAAATACGTGTGCTATAACTCATGAAAAATAGAGATTTGATAAAATTTTAATTTCACTTTTTTTGACAATATTAACTAGAATCCTTATTCACAATCGGGGTTTGTGCACAAAAAAAAATACAAAAAGGTCAATATTAGTGCTTTTTTAGATTTTGCCATTTTTTATTAAAATACATTTGTTATAGTCCATGAAAATTGGAAATTTTGTAAGAAAAATCTAAATTTCACTTTTTTTTTCGATACAGATTACAAAGATATATTTTCACAATTGAGGTGGGTGAAAAAATAATAGGTAAAAAGTCAAATCAATAAGTTTTTCAATATTGTCAATTTTTTTTTTACCAAAATGCATGTGTTATAACCAAAAAAATGGAGGTTTGGTGAAAATTTTTAATTTTAACTTGTTTTGGACAGTGTTCACTGGAATGCATATTCAGAATCGAGGATGGTATAAAAAACATAAAAAAAAAAGTCAAAATCAACACGTGAACGAGGTTATGCCGAGTAAAAAAAAATATGTTATAACCCAAGAAAAATTCAAATTTTGTGAAAAATTTAAATTTCACATTTTTTTGCACGGTTCATTAGAATGCATGTTCACAATTGAGTTGGGTTTAAAAAATAGTAGGAAAAACGACAAAAGCAACACGTTGTTTGACTATGTCATTTTTTGACCAAAATAGTGTGTTAAAACCCACGAAAAATTGAGGTTTGGTGAAAATTTTAAATTTCAATTTTTTTGTCAATATTCACTAGAATTCAAGTTCACAATCGTGGCCGGTACAACAAACAGTAAAAAAAATAAAAATCAATGCATTTTTTATTTTACTATGTTCTTGTTAAAATACGTTTGTTATGGCCCATGAAAAAAGGAAATTTGGTAAAAAACATTAAGGAGTAAAATACATTTGCTATTTTCACAATGATGCATTTTCATAATTAAGGTGCGTGAAAACTACTACGGAAAAGCAAAAATCAACATGTTTTTAGACACAGTCATTTCTGACAAAAATACGTGTGCTAAAACCCATGAAAAATTGAGGTTTTGTGAAAATTTTAAATTTAACTTTTTCTGACAAGATTAACTAGAATTCATGTGTCACAATCGGGGTGTGTACAAAAAAATTCAAAATCAATACTTTTTTGGATTTTAACATTTTTTGTTTTAATACGTGTGTTGTAACACATGAAAAATAAAAATTTGGTAATAAAAATCTCAATTTCACTTTTTTTTACACCTTTCACAATGATGCATTTTCACAATTGAAGTGGGTGAAAAAATATTAGGGGAAAAGCCAAAATTAATCCATTTTCAAATCTTGCAAAATTTGAGTGGAAAAGCCTATTTTTTTCCTATCCCAAAAATCTTTTGATGATGAATGTTCGAGGCACGTTTTTGACAAAATTGAGAATGAAATACTCTTTTTTCTTTAAACGTAATATGCAAAATTTTACATCAGTATCAAAATCCAAGAAATTGAACAGAACATGTATTTTAATTCACGACTTTTTCGATACTAGTTTTTAAACATACTTCAAGTGTCTACATACATTATAATGAATAGTATAAAAAAATGAAATTTAGATTTTTTTTTTTACCAAATTTGCATTTTTCATGGGTTATAACAGACGTATTTTATACAAAAATGGCAAAATTTAAAAACGTGTAGATTTTGACTTTATGTTATATTTTTTACACCCACCTTGATTGTGAATATGCATTCTAGTAAATACTATCAAAAAAATGAAATTTAAAATTTTTTACCAAACTGCTATTTTTTTCACGGGTTAAAAAATGTATTGATTTTGGCATTTCCTATACTGTGTTTTCACCCAACTCGATTATGAAAATGCATCCTCATGAACGGTGTCAAAAAAAAGTAAAATTTAGACTTTTTTCATAAATTTCCATTTCTCATATGTTAGAACACGAGTATTTTAACAAAAAAATGGCAAAATTCAAACACGCGTTGATTTTGACTTTTTTTTTGTACCGTTTTTGCACCCACCATAATTGTGAATATGAATTCTAGTAAATATTGTCAAAAAAAAATAAAATTTAAATTTTTTACAAAATCTCCATTTTTCAGGGATTATAAAACATGTATTTTCGTCAAAAATGGCAAAGTAAAAAAAAACACGTTATTTTTTACTTTTTTCCTACTATTTTTTAAATACATCTCAATTGTGAACATTCATTCTAATAAACGGTGTCAAAAATAGTGAATTTTAGATTTTTCATTAAATCTTCATATTTCATGGGTTATAACACACGTATTTCGGTAAAAAATGGTAGTGTAAAAAAATGTGTTGATTTTCACTTTTTCTCGATTTTTTTTTACCCAACTCAATTGTAAAAATGCATCCCTGTGAATGGTGCAAAAAAAGTGCAATTTATATTTTTTACCAAAATTTCATTTTTCATTGGCTACAACGTATTTAAACAAAAAATGGTAAAATCCAAAAAAATATTTATTTTGACTTTTTTTGGTACCATTTTTTTCACCCACCCTTATTGTTAACATGTATTCTAGTTAATATTGTCAAAAAAAAGTGAAACTTAAATTTTCACCAAATCTCCAATTTTTCATGGGTTATAACACATGTATTTTGGTCCAAAAAGACAGTCTAAAAAAACGTGTTGATTTTGGCTTGTCCCCTATTGTTTTTTCACCCACTTCAATTGTGAAAATGTATCATTGTGAACCGTGTCCAAAAAAGTGAAATTTAGATTTTTTTTTACCAAATTTCCATTTTTCGTTGGTTATAACAAATGTATTTTAACAAAAAATGACAAATCCAAAACAACGTTGATTTTGACTATTTTGTACCATTTTTTGCACCCACCAAGATTGTGAACTTACATTCAAGTGAATATTGTAAAAAAAAAAGTGAAGTTTAAAATTTTCATAAAACCTCCATTTTTCATAGATTATAACACACGTATTTTGGTCAAAAATGTGGCAAAGACAAACACATGTTGATTTTGACTTTTTCCTATTGTTTTTTAAACAAAACTCAATTGTGAACAACCATGTAAAAAAAGTGAAATTTTAGATTTTTCACAAAATTTGAATTTTTTTGGGTTATAACGAACTTTTTTTTACTCAGCAAAACCATTCACGCATTGATTTTGACTTTTTATGTTTTTTTATTCCCGTCTCGATTGTGAACATACTGTCAAATAAAGTAAAATGAAAGTGTCAAAAAACGTGTTGATTTTTACTTTTTCCCTATTATTTTTTCAGCCTCCTCAATTGTAAAAATGCATCCTTGTGAACAATGTAAAAAAAAGTGAAATTTACATTTTCTTCCCAAATTTCCATTTTTCATGGGGTTATAACAAACATATTTTAACAAAAAATGGTAAAATCTAAAAAAACGCAGATTTTTACTTTTTTTGTACTATTTTTTGGTCCCACCATGATTGTTAACATCCATTCTAGTGAATATTATCAAAAAAGTAAATTTCCACCAAACCTCCATTTTTCGTAGGTTATATAACATACGTATTTTGGTAAGAAAATGCAAAAATCAAACAACGTGTTGATTTTGTCTTTTTTTCAACTGTTTTTTAAATCCAACTCAATTGTGAACATGCATTGTAATGAATGGTGTCAAAAAGTGAAATTTGGAATTTTTTTTTTCACCAAATTTACATTTTTCATGGGTTGTAACACACGTATTTTAGACAAAAATGACAAAATTAAAAAATGCGTGGATTTTGAATTTTTGTTATATTTTTTACACCCGCTAGATTGTGAACATACATTCCAGTGAATACTGTCAAAAAAATGTGAAAATCCAAACCTTCATTTTTCAAAGGTTATAACACACATTTTTTTTGTAAAAATGGCTATGTAAAAAAACGTGTTGATTTTGATTTTTCCTCTACTATTTTTTCATGCACCTCAATTTTGAAAATGAATCATTGTTAACAGTGTCAGAAATTGTGAAATTTAGAAAAAAAAAATTTACCAAATTTCTATTTTTCATGTGTTACAACACATGTATTTTTAAAAAAAATTACTATTTGCTCTTTGAAGTATGCTGGTTCTACATATTTGATATTAGTTTTCGAAATTAATGTGCGTGGACAGCTGAAAAAAATAAGGGCGAATTCCACTTTACCCCCAAATAGTTTGGGTGTGTTCCTTTATACTATATTGTGATTTTATACTATCTTGTGGTATTTAACTAATGTGGAAAATAGACAGTTTCCGTCAGTTTTGACGAGAGTATACTGCACACGCTGGACTTTGCAGGTAGGATTAAAATTTTTTAGTTTTATTCCAACATTACCTTCTTCTCCACGTTTTCGTTTCTTCTATTATTTTTCTTTTCTTTCGTTTTTTTGTTTTTTCTCTTTTCCTTCCTCTTCCACCTTTGAAGTTTCAGTTTTTCTTTTCTTTTTCTTTCCATTCATCTTCCAAACCCGCTTTCCATCTCTCACCAAGCTCTCATCTCTAATTTAGCCTCACTCCTAGTGAGATAACAAAGCGCTGTCGAACTCCTCACAGCAATTCTTTTGAATTTCGGCAGATGATAGTTTTTTGAATTTTAGAGGACAACCACCGCCTCATCTGTTCCAAGGCGACGACTTGGATTCCCATAGCCTCCTCGAAGAGGATGACTTTTTTTTGGATACTGGAATTGGATAAGAAGTTTGATCTTTTTATGAGAATTGCAGCATTTGATTACTCTTTTAATGTTTTGGTATCTTTTTATGAGAATTGCAGCATTTGATTACTCTTTTAATGTTTTGGTTTAAAGAACTTTCATCTGTATGGATTGCTTGTATTCATGGGTATTCATGGGTAATTTACTGTCACAAATCTCTGATAATATACCATTAATGTCGGGTAATTTCTCATATTTTGGCTCTCATAAAAAATAGAGAGAAGGAAAAAATTAAATTCTTTCAAAATTTTTTAGGGTTTGGTTGTTGGAAATTATGGTTTACTGGATAATTGTGAAGAATTGTTATTGAGGAAGAATTGAATTGATTAAAATGATGTATAATTGGTTTATTTGAAAATTAGAGTTGGATAATAAAAAGGTGCATTAACGAGGGTTATTTGCAAGTTAACAATCGAGAAGAAAAGATTTTCAGGAATTTAAGTTAGACCTCAAATCTTTTATAATATTTATTTTGACTTCTACATTTTTATACATTATTTGACTCATTAATTAAATAAGGGTATTATGGTAAATTTACTCATTTCTGTCAGATTTAGCAAAAATCGTCAATTTTTCACATTAATTTATAACACAATGGGGTTATTTGGATATCATGAAATTACGAGGTGGTAAAAAAAAACACCGCGAAACCACAAGGGGATAAAGTGAAATTCGGTCAAAAATAATTATTCAACAAAATAAACAAGTGGATGGATTTAATATTTATGAAAACAGGGTATAATTCAGCTCACCGATAGTTTTTTTTTTGTTTTCTAAAACAAATTGCATTCAACGTAGAAAATCATATAATACGAATAATAAATAAATACAACAGAAAGGGTGACAGTTTTACAAAACTCCCAATCAATTTTTTTTAGGTAAAACAAATATTAAATTCGCTTGTGAATCTTGCAAAATTTGAGTGAAAAGCCTGTTTTTTCCTATCCCGAAAATCTTTTGATGATGAATGGTCAGGCAATGTTTTAGACAAAATTGAGAATGAATTAAAATACTCTTTTTTCTTTAAACGTAATATGCAGAATTTGCATCGTTAGCAAAATCCAAGAAATTGAACAGAAACATCATAAAAATTGAAAAATTAGAGCAATAATTACACCATACATTAATTGGAGGAAGTTCAAGAATTGGCCATAATCAATTTCTTAACTAGAATCAGCAATACATCTGATCAGAGTATATATATACAACGCATCAAGAAATTAATTAAAACTTGGATTATGTACATTAATTGGTAGATCGACGAAACTCAAAACAAATAATCCATAAACATTCTTGCAAAACATAAAATCTTTCTAGTAAGATTTTGAGTGATTTCTAATCTTCTTCTTGGTCATGCATTTTGATTCTTGAAGGTTTATTGATTGACAAGCTCGCATTCATCCAGCCATTCGGTGTAAATATCTATCGCTTCGGTCAATGCCGTTGCATTGGTGCAGTATCTTTCTTTGCAACTCCAACATTCGGCGACTCCAATCAAGATCTTCTTTAAATTTGTACTCACTTATTCAACTCTGCATTCAACGCTCTTGTTGTTGTAACAAAACGGGCACTTGAAATCTGTGTCCAGCTTCTCCATTCTTCTCGCCTTTCTTTGGATCTTCTTCATCCACGAACACTTTCTCTTACCCATTAATTTCTTCTTCAACAATCCTTTCAAACTCAAACTAAAAATCACAAACTGATGTGGGAATGGAATGAGTAGGGAATTGGGATCGATGGATAGTTATTTATATTGGGTCTAAGGCGGTTGATTTGTATAATCCTAATTCGTATAGGATTTGGCCTTTCCTTTTGATTTTCCGAATTTCATTGAGGACCGTTATATACGTTTATTTAGAAATCCTAATTAATTCTATAAGGGCTATAATGCTAAATTTTCATTTTTAATAGGTTATATAACACGCATTTTAACAAAAAATAGTAAAATCTAAAAAGCATTGATTTTGATTTTTTTTTTTGTACTATTTTTTGCACCCACCTCGATTTATGAACATGCATTATAGCTAATATTGTTAAAAAAAAAGGGAAATTCAAAATTTTCACCAAATCTCCATTTTTCATGAGTTACAACAAACGTATTTTGGTAAAAAAAATGGCAAAGTTAAAAAACGTTTTGATTTTAACTTTTCTCATACTGTTTTTTAAACATAACTCAATTGTGAACATGCATTTTAATTAAAGATGTCAAGAGAAGTTAAATTCAGATTTTTCACCAAATTTGCATTTTCCATGGTTAAAACACTCGCATTTTAGCCAAAAATTAAAAAAATTAAAAATGCTTGGATTTTTATTTTTTGTTATATTTTTTACACCCGCCACGATTGTTAACATTAATTCAAGTAAATACCGTGAAATAAAGTGAAATTTAAAATTTTTCACCAAAACTCAATTTTTCAAGGATTATAACCCATATATTTTGGTAAAAAAATGGCAGTGTCAAAAACCGTACCGATTTTGCCTTTTTCCCTACTTTTTTTTCACTCGTCTTAGTTGTGAAAATGCATCCTTTTAAACAGTGTCAAAAAAGTTAAATTTAGATTTTTTTTTTAGCAAATTTCAATTTTTCATGGGTTACATACGTATTTAACAAAAAAGATCAAAATTCAAAAAAAAATATTGATTTTGACTTTTTTGTACCGTTTTTTGCATCCAATCCGATCGTGAACATTCATTCTAGTTAATATTATTAAAAGAATTGAAAAGTTGCCCCTTCATAGTTACGACGTTTCTTCATATTTCTTTGAGTTGCCCCTTCATATTAATTACAACATTGAAAAGTTTTTTTAATTGTCTAAAACAAGGTAGTAACTGGACTCTTTCCAAAGCATCAATGTTTAAAGTTGTTGTCATTAAGCGGTTACCTCAATAATTCTGGACAAATCTCCTATGGAGTTGCCTAAGTCAGTGCCTTCATTTTTTATGAATTATAATTAATGTTTATTGGTAAAAAAATGGCAAAGTTAAAAAACGTATTGATTTTAGTTTTTCCCTTACTATTTTTCAAATATAACTCAATTGTGAATATGCATTTTAATTAACAGTGTCAAGAAAAGTTAAATTCAGATTTTCACCAAATTTACATTTTTCATGGGTTGAAACACATGTATTTTAGCCAAAAATTGTAAAATTAAAAAACGCGTGAATTTTGATTTTTTGTTATATTTTTTCTTACACCCGCCATGATTGTTAACATTAATTCAAAAAAATACTTTCAAAAAAGTGAAATTTAAAATTTTTCACCAAACCTTAATTTTTCAAGGATACCCATATATTTTGGTAAAAAATGGCAATGTCAAAAAACGTGTTGATTTTGACTTTTCCCCTACTTTTTTTCACCCATCTCACTTGTAAAAATGCATCCTTTTGAACTGTGTTAAAAAAATTAAATTTAAATTTTTTTTAACAAATTTCTATTTTTCATGGGTTACAAACCACATATTTGAACAAAAAACGGCAATATTCAAAAAAAAACTTTGATTTTGACTCTTTTGTACCTTGTTTGCACCCAAACCCCGTCGTGACTCTTGCCAAAACAGCAATGCTTAAGGTTGCTGTCATTCATCAATTACCTCATGCTTAAGGTTGCATGAGTCAGTGCCTGCTCTTTCTAACCAGCCAAGAACATTTGCTACTTTGTTGTCGCCAACTAATTAACGAACTTGACAATATAAGAAATCTGAATTATCTTCGTCATTAATTCTGAGACTGATCAATTCCATGAGATGCCTTCTGGACATGGGATTGTTCAGCTGACAAGTTTACAGACACTTCCAGAGGTTGATGCAGGCAAAGCTAATGGTCTTAGAGGCTGATCTGATGGAATTGGGCAAACTACATATCACTGGTGCACTTTCAGATTCTGGAACTGCAAAATGTAGTTGTAACAATTATGGGATAATGGAAAAGAAGAGTAATATGCTCTCCAGATGTTTCAAATGAAACTGTTATCGAAAAAGTTTCTATGCATTTTACCAACAGGGATTTGGTTAATCTTGATTCAATGTATCCAGTTTCTATATATTGCTGAAGTTTTCTTATTTATTGGACCATATCTTTTGTTGGTTTGAATTTGCTTTCATTGCAGAAGTGTTGGAAAAAGAGGTGGTCAGGGCACACAAATCAATTTCTTTTTTTCAATGCTAAATAAAAATGAAATTATCAACTTAAGTAATAATAATCTCAGCCCTAACAACACAATGAATCAATTTCTTTTTTTTTTCAATGCTAAATAAAATTAAATTATCAACTTAAGTAATAATAATCTCAACCCTAACAACACAACGATGCATATATAAATAGTGAGAAGTTGGTTCATCTGAAGCCGATTTATATCTGAAACGAAGTTAATCACAATTTGAAGCAGATTTATATATAAAATGAAATTAATCACAATTTTAACGCACAATCAAAGTAACAAAAATCTAGAATTACAATTCCAACGACCATTAATTACCCGTTTCATATATATATATATATGAATCCGTGTCATATGTGTTTTTGTCAATAGTAAGCATAATACAATATTTTTAACGTAAAAAACTCAATTGAAAAAAAAATCAGGGACCTAATTCAGTCAAATCTCTGTTATGAAAATAATGGAAATGCGCAGTTCTATCTAGAATACCCCAAATGGTCTACAGAAAAAATTTCATTCCATTGAATAGTGAAAAATTTTCGTTCCGCTTCTCTCCTATACTCAACTCAACCCTAAGTTTTACCCTAAGGAGACGCGGTACCAATGGCTGCCACTGCCCCCATCTTTCACCTTCCTTAAATCCAATTTTCTACCTAATCGCTCTCTTGTCTTCTTTATTAGGAGTTACTTATCTCTTTTAATGGGAGTTTTTTTCTCTTTTTGAGAGAACTTATTTCCATTTTTTTGAAGTTTTCGTCCAAAATTAAGAAAAAAATAAAAAATAAATTAAAGAAAATCTGCAGTTTAAATGGAGTGTGGGTAAGGAGAAGCACCCATCTTAGGAAGAATTTAAAACAAAACAAAAAAACAAAAAATTGATAAGTCTTCAATCCACTTATCGGCTATCAATTTAAAATTTTCTTCTTCACAACAACTCTTTTCTTTAAATATTATAGTTGAAGAACCATTGATTTTGAACCTTTGTGTTTTAAAGATGTGTTGGATCAGCAAAAGTTATAGGAAATTTCGAGAAAATTGAAGATGGTGAATAGGGGACAATTTTGTTTTTCAGTATTTTTATTTGGGATTAAACTTGGTTTCACTTATCTGCTATGGTTGAAGAAAATTCTTGTTCCATCACTGCTATTAGGAAGAATAAATCAATCCAATTTTAAATCTCCTACTAGAGAGGAGAACGGACTCTAGTTTTAGTTTTTTACCAAATAAATATTTTTGGTAGGTTTTGAATATTTTTGTACAATTCAAATCCATACCGCCTTAAGTCATGCACCGAATTTATAAGTTTATACTATGCAATTACTCTCAATTAGTTAGCGTATATGTATTATATATTATTTTTATTTTTAAGGAAATTATTATTTTTAAATAATAATAAAAAAAGAATACCCCAAATGATATCAATATAAGTGGATCCCCAATAATAATTTTTTCCCCGAAAATTACAACTTTAAAAAAAGTAGGTTCGGAAAGATTTTACCAAACCTATGAGAAATTTGAAAACTTGAACCGGTAAATGAGAAGAGAATGTTAAGGATAACACGACTTCAAAATATCATTAAAGTTAGATTTTAAATTTACATTCCGATCGTGGATTCAAATATTGAGATTTGCATTATTTGGTATTTGAATTTTCTTTCTTCCTTCTTCCTATTCCTCACTGTCACAATAGTTCTACTTCTACTAGTTTTATATTTTTTGGTCTTTTAGGTAAGTTTTTATTTATTGGGTATTGGCACTATTAATGAATCTTATCTCAACAAAAAGACAGCTATGAAATAGGTAACGATCTTCTCAAAAAGGTGTAAATTCCGGACACCCAAACCGGGCCACGCTAGCCCTGCCCTGGGCCTGCACGTGACAGGTAAATCGCGGGATGTGCCCTAACTGGCAGCCTGCAAGGTAACGATCTTCTGTATCATTACTTTGTATCACTTCATGCATCACTATATAAAATTTTGGACACATGTATAATTATTTATCTCTTAGGGCTCGTTTGGTTGGCAAGAATCCGAGGTTGAAAAGTAATATTTTTCCTGATTTTTAGATTCCAGTGTTTGGTTCATTTTTGGACTTTTGGAAAAGTAAAAAGAATCCTGCACTCCAGGAAAGTTAGTATAAAATTTATAGATTCTTAATCCTTGTTCCAAGTTGGTATTCTGATTACTTAATCTAGGAAAGTGAGTTATCTTTCATTAAATATTTATTAATACAATCTTATCCGTTATGATACAACCCACATGAATAAATAATTCAACCTTACTGAACTTTAATTAAATAACATAATAATTTTTATTATAAACTTAGTTCTTGCTAATTATAATTTTACATATTTGTTTCTCAAACTTTCATTGTAAAACTAACCCACTCTTAAAATATAAAAAATTTAAAATAAACAAACAACATTAAATTAATGTTGAGGATGCACAAGTATACATGGTCCTCAAGCTCCTCTTAACTGATTAATTACTCCAGCTTCATTAATCCAAAAGTCCCTCACAACCTCCTTCAGCATTTAATTGCTTCTTCTTCTAAGACACAAATCAGCTACGAATTTACTGTGTTCAATTTCATCATGTAACCTCGTCATGAGCCGACTCATGGTGTCAAAATCATTGATGAGTAAATAAATCCCTTTCGCTGCAGTATCAAGTTGAGCTTGCCAAAATAACTTAAGTTTTTATTTATTGGGTATTGGCACTATTAATGAATCTTATCTCAACAAAAAGTCAGCCATGAAATCGGTAACAATCTTCCGTATCATTACTTTGTATCATTTAACGCATCACTATATAAAATTTTAACACGCGTATAATCATTTAGGGTTTAATTATCACTAGATAGAATTTTAATATTATTTAAAAAAATACATATTATATTTATAGATACACCAAATTATACAAAAGATTCAAATCCCATGAATTATTACCACCGTTGCTTGTTGAAAAGTCAACACATGCAAAAATGTGCGAACAGTTATATGAAGTATGAAGTGTGCCCTCCATCAATTTGTTAGAGATGTTTTCTTAATTAAAGACTTTAGGCAACTCAATTGGCATCTTACTATTTATTTTCTTTATCTTTGATGCAAATATCAAAGGAACATGACAGCTAGTGTCTACATAAAATAATTTGGTCATACACAATAATTTATTTCATGGAAGACAGCCAGCAACTACAAAGAAGTTTACATAAATAATCAAATGATTTTTCTACAAATCATTTAGTATGTTTATGCATACCATTATTAGGCAACTTTTTTTGTCTTTTATTTTGGAAAAATTGTTGTGGTTTCTAAATAGTTTAAGAACCTAATTTCACTTTAATCCTTGAAGTACTTCAATATGAATATATTTCTTCATATTCAAGTTGTACATGTCTCTCAAATTAGTCCTATGTCTTAACTAAAGCAATAATCTCTATTAGCAGACTTAATTAGGATATTATGATTTTTAAGTTTTTTTCCGTTCTAAATAGGATTCCTTGCAATTTGGTAATGGATGAATGGTTAGATGAATCAAACACATACAAATACAATATCTATGGTTACTAAAAAAAATAGCCAAAGTTTCCTTTATAAAATACTACATTTATCTTTGAAAGAATGTTGTGATGCAGTGCCAACCTAAGAATCTTAAGAGCTTTTAGACACTATAAAATCTATTAAGTAGGGTAATTTTTGGTTAAAGGAAAAATAATTCGTTTTTGAGCTATGCTATAGAAAATAATATTTGTGAGTATTTGAACTCATGAATTTTTTTTAGCATAATTTATGTTAGAGAATTAATTTTTATTAAAATTTTAACATTTAAATTTAAAACTAATATTTTATGAATTTTTTTTTGTCAAAAAATTGTGTTTGATAATTTTTTTATTAAGATAATATGTAGTAAATCCCCTTGAACTATTGATTATCTTGTGTTAATCATCATAGTTTCAATTGTAACACTTCAACCCTTAACTTTTTAATTGAAATAAATCCGTCCATTTTGTTAGGTCTCGGCAAATAATTGAATGATTCAATAAATCCAAGTAGAACATCATTTTAGTGGATTGCATAAAGATTATTTTTTAAATGAAAATCGAATCTATCACTTCATTCAATTATTTGATTGGGGTTAAAAAAACTGCCTAATTTATTTCAAATTAAAAAGTTAAAAGAGTTAACTATTACAATTAAAACTATAAAAGTCAATGTGAGACCGTATAATAATTTAACAGAATTTGTTATATTTTACCTTTTTCACTATTGATATTTTATAAAATGTATATTTATAATTAATATTTTAATAAAAAAAATATTACAAAAAAATAATTACTCTAGTTTTGTTCTTTGATTTTTGAGACTTTCTATAGAAAAAAGGACAAAACAAAAGGATGCCAAATTTAATCATCATTTCAATATGTTAATCCAATTTTAGACTTCATTGGATTGGCGAATACAAATAAGATTTCATAAAACTTGAAGGACCAATGCAGCAATATTTCCTAAATTCGTGAAGACTTGAAGTCAACTATATCATCAACATGAAAAGGCGACGAACCCAACTCAGAAAATCTTCCGTTTCTTGCAATGCTTACACGAAAATAAATTCTCTGTAATCATTGAAGAAACTGATTTATAAAGGGCCAATCTGTTCTGGGTTTGCTTTAATCATTCACAAACCAATCCTATCTCCATCCATCGAGTTTGAGTTTTCCTTATATTCCACTGAGGAGAGGAGGAGGAAATATGTCTGTAGGTGTAGCAGAGCTGTTTCTGTCACCATTTCTTGAAGTTTTGTTTTCCAAGTTGGGTTCTGGAGTTTTACAGAGCTTTGCCAGGCAAGAGGGAATTCGTTCAAGCCTCAAGAAATGGAGCAAAACATTGCTGATGATTCAGTCAGTGATCCATGATGCTGAGGATAAGCAAATCACAAACCAAACCATCAAGTTATGGCTGGAATCTTTGAGGGACTTAGCTTATGACTTGGATGATGTTCTTGATGAGATTAACACTGAAGCTCTTCGTCAGAATTTGTTGGAACCTGAGCACTCCGGAAGAAGTAAGTTGTTCAAATTAGTCCATACATGTCAAAATTTTACACCTCATTCTATTAAATTTAATTCAAGAATTGCATCTAAAATAAAAAGCATTACTGCTAAGTTGGATGAAATTGTTAAGCAAAAGAATGAATTGAATTTGAGTGAGCGTGTTGGAAATGGAGGGGTATCAAGCAGATCTGACAGAAGACCGCCTACTACTTCTTTAGTGAAGGAATCCCATGTTTATGGTAGGGAGAAAGATAGAGAAGAAATCTTGAATATATTGTTTACTAGTTATCGGGATGATGTTTGTGTGATTCCTATTGTTGGTATGGGTGGGATTGGCAAGACAACTCTTGCTCAACTTGTTTATAATGATGACCATGCCAAGAGTTTCTTTGATCTTAAGGCTTGGGTGTGTGTTTCTGAGGAGTTTGATGTGTTTACTATAACTAAGACAATTTTTGAGTCAGTGACACAAACAAGTGGTGAATCAAAGGACTTGAATATGCTTCAAGTGAGTTTACAGGAGAGACTGTCTACCGAAAAGTTTCTTCTTATCTTAGATGATGTTTGGAATGAGAACTATGAGAGTTGGGATCTTCTAAGTCGCCCTTTTCAAAGTGGACTTCCTGGAAGTAAAGTAATTGTCACAACGCGCCATAATAGTGTTGCAGCATTGGTCCGGTCTAGATCTGTTCCAGCTTACCTTGTGAAGAAGCTGACAAATGATGACTGTCTTTCTCTGTTAGCTCAGCATGCATTGGGGGAAATAAATTTTGATGCACATCCTAATCTGAAAGAATTAGGTGAGAAACTGGCGAAAAAATGTGGAGGCTTGCCTTTGGCAGCAAAGGCACTTGGAGGCATCTTGCGCTCTAAACTCAGCCCTGATGAATGGGAAGCTATTCTGAATAGCAAAATATGGGATCTACCTAAAGAATCCAATATTCTTCCAGTTCTAAGATTAAGTTATTATCATCTCCCTCCTCATTTGAAACAATTGTTTGCTTATTGTTCTGTTTTCCCAAAGGACTATGAGTTTGACAAGTATGAATTGGTCATGCTCTGGATGGGGGAAGGTTTTCTGCAGCAACCGGAAGGGAGGAAACGAATGGAAGAGGTGGGCTTCGAGTGTTTCAACGACTTAGCATCCAGGTCATTTTTCCAATGCGTAAGCAGTTCTGACTCTTGTTTTGTCATGCATGATCTCATCAACGATTTGGCACAGTTTGTTGCTGGAGGGACGTGCCATAGGCTGGATGACAAAGTTGAAAACTATGAATGGCACAGAATTTCTGACAACACTCGCCATGCTTCATTTCTTCGCCATGCTTCGTTTCTTCGCCATGAGTATGAAATCTTTGAAAAATTCCAGGCTTTGTACAAAGTTAAAGGCTTAAGAACGTTCATACCAATGCCAGTGCAGAATGCACAAGTCTGGCCTCCTTTCTATCTGTCGAACAGGGTTTTAATCAGCTTGTTGCCTGAATTACACTGCTTAAGGGTTCTATCTTTAAGCGGTTATTCAATAAGTGAGCTACCAAGCTCCATATGCAACTTGATACATCTCAGATATCTTAATCTCTCTGGCACTTCAATTACATCATTGCCTGAGACTCTGAGAAATCTTTACAATTTGCAAACATTGTCAATAAGAAATTGCCGCTCTATCTGTAAGCTTCCAGAAACTCTAGGAGATTTGGTTAACCTTCGTCATCTCGACAATGCTAACACTGATCAGCTGAAAGAAATGCCAGTGGGAATAGGGAAATTGACATGCCTGCAGACTTTACCAAAGATTGTTGTCGGCAAAGCTTGTGGATTGGGGCTGAGCGAATTGAAGAATCTTATGCTTTTGCGAGGGATACTTAGCATTGTGGAATTGCAGAATGTAGCTGATATTCAGGAAGCAAAAGAGGCAAACTTAAAGCACAAGACAGACCTTGAGGAATTACAGATGATCTGGAGCAACACTGATGAATCTCGTGATGAAATTCTAGAAGAACATGTATTTGAAGTGCTTCAACCTCATAGAAACTTGGAAAAGCTTAAGATTGATTTCTTTGGAGGCATGAAATTTCCAACTTGGATTGGGGATCCATTGTTCCAGAAGTTAGACAACATCAGCCTCACTAACTGTGCTAAATGTACGTCTCTACCACCTCTTGGACAGCTGCCCATGCTCAAACACCTGCGCATAGGAGGCATGTTTGGCATTAAATGCATTGGAAATGAGTTTTTCAGGGGTAATTATCCTCTGGAACCTCCATTTCCTTGTCTGGAGACCCTGAGGTTTGAGCACATGTCTGAATGGGAGGAATGGTCTTGCAATGTTGGAGATCAACAATTTAAATTGCAGTTCCCTCATCTTTATCAGCTAACCATGTTTAAGTGTCCGAAGCTGACCAGTGTTTTACCTTTGAGACTTCCTCTTATTCGTGAATTAGATCTTGAAGAATGCAGCAAAGTGATATTAGATAGTTTGGTGGATTTGAACTCGCTGACATATTTGAAACTTGAGTCAGTTACAGGGCTGCCATATCTTACGAGAGAACTAATGCAGTACACTGCAAAGCTTGAAGTCCTTGAGATATGCAATTGCAATGAAGTCCTCACATTGTGGGAAAGTGGCATCTGTCTACAAACGCTGATATGCCTAAGACGTCTTGTGATAGCAGACTGTTCAAATCTTGTATGCTTAGGGAACGAAGATCAACAGCTGCCAAGCAATCTTGAAGTATTGGAACTATTTCGTTGCGCAGCTCTAAGTTCCTTACCTACTGAGCTGAGTAGTCTTATGTCTTTGAGGGAGTTAATCATCAAATCTTGCTCAAGACTCACGAAGTTTCCAGAAATTGGTGTCCCGCCCATGCTCAGACGCCTTGAGATACAGGGTTGTAATGCCCTGACCTCCCTTCCCAATGGAGTGTCTAGTCTTGAAAGGTTGGAGCTCAAAGATTGCTCATCTCTGAGGGCCTGGCCTGTAGGTAATTTTCCAACTACCTTTAAGAAAATTGTCATAAAAAATTGTGAGCATCTAGAACCAGTTTCAGAGGAAATGTTTCAGCAGAACGGCAGCATGTCTCTAGAAGAGCTCAGTATCTCAAATTGGGAGAATGTTGGAAGTTTACTTGAGTACATGCATTGTTTTTCACGGCTTGTTGAACTGTATATATCTAATTGTGAAAACCTGAAGTCCTTTCCAGAGCAAGGTTTGCCCACACCAAATCTGAGGACCCTTTCCATTGAATATTGTTCACAACTAAAGTCCACACCCTCACAGATTCACAGAATCAAATCCCTTGTATTATTGGAGGTAAGAAGTTGCCCAAAGCTTGAAACTTTTCCCAAAGGGGACTTGCCGTCTAGTTTAACTACACTTCGGATCTGGGATTCTAGGAAACTCAGCCCCCTGGCTGAATGGCACCTTGACAGACTCACCTCTCTTCAAGAGCTCTCAATCTGTGGTGGATTTCCAAGGCAGGTTTCATTCGATGACGATGAACATCTTTTTCCTTCAACAATAACAAAATTATCTATTGCAAGGTTTCCAAGTCTCAAATCTCTGTTTAAGGGCCTTGACAGATTGACCTCCCTGCAACATCTGTCAGTTATGAACTGTCCCAAACTTCAGGCCTTGCCTTGCAAAGATCTACTTGACAGACTTTGGCATCTTGAGATTAGTGGTTGTCCCCACCTGAAACAGCGATGTCTGAAAGATAAAGGCGATTATTGGACAATGATTGCTGACATTCCCTGCGTGGAGATAGATGGCTCTTATGTCTACAAACAGAATCCAGTATAACCATTCTTTCTTGAGATAAACTCATAGATTTCTTTCTAGTTAATGTATGAAGTAAATTATTTTCTATCCATCGAAAAGAAGATGTCAGCTCTTTTGTATACCAGTTTCTCACAGAAGCTATTATTTCTGCAATACATGAACAAGAAGAAAACAATTTGCTACACTATCCATTATTGACAATACAGAATGTACCTTCTCATTGTTTAATGTTCTCCTGCAAGTTAGGTATCTAATCACTGGTGGTTGGCCATTGCTATAACATGCATATTTCCCTAGTTAGGTATCTAAATGCTTATTTTGAACCATGCTTTTGGCTAGAACCATTACATAAAGTTTCCACCCAAAAAAGAAAAGAAACAAAGGCACCATGATCATAATAGCAATACACTAAAAGAGCTTAATCATGTAATCCATGTGTGCTAGTAATCTGAATGCAAGGGCTTCATATGCATTGTTATAAACAATTAAAAGAATATTTAAAAGAGAAAGAATAGAGCAGCAAAATGAATCTTGTTTTTTTCTTTTTGTTCCCAAAGATCCTAATCTGTTACATTGATTTCTACACTACTACAATTCATTGTTGCTGCACTTGGGAATATCTCTTGTGCGTGACCACTGCTGGCGTCTTAGCGCTGATTGAGACTGTTACAGGCAAATTCGTATACTAGAGGTAGAGTTTTCTACACTACTACAATTCATTGTTGCTGCACGTGAGAATAACTCTTCGTATACTAGAGGTAGAGTTTTCTACACTACTACAATTCATTGTTGCTGCACTTGAGAATAACTCTTGTCCGTGACCGTTGCTGGCGTCTTAGCGCTGACTGATACTGTTACAGGCAAACTCATATACTAGAGGTAGAGTTTTCGAACAAGGGAAGGGGGAAATGTTGTTGGGGAGGTTCGAAACTTGACCTGTACCCCAAAGAATCTTGTTTGTTGAGCATAGATGCTCACAATTTCATATCTTACAGTTCTAAATCCAATTGAATGTGCTACCATGTATGATACTGTGTTTGCGCAGTAATGCCTTGAAATTATATCCTCTTCAAGCTTCATCATTCTTACCAAACCATGCCCTCGGATTATAGGCGGGTGCATGGGTGAAAGCTCTTCATGCATCGCTGTCCCTTCAATTTTCCCTTCAATCATTTGAAGTTAAAACGATTGAAGACATCATTTGGTTATCATCCAATTCATTTGTTGGCCAACATCATTTGGTAACAACAATATTTTTCTAATTTGTCTTGGATTGGATATTGAAGTGTGTATCATAATTCCAGGCTATTGACAGCATTTGGTTAACTTTTCCCACATCAACAGCATCACAGAAAAGATATCATATAAGTTATCCCCTTAAGACCATATAGTTATCTTTCTGCCTCTAGAACTTAGGAAAAGCAATCTGGATGCTACATCTCTAACAAGTAGTTGAGCATTCAATTTCTTGAAAACTATAACAGAGGATGTCAGTGTCTGTAAAAATGATGACAGAACATCTATAGGAGGAAATAACTTATATGGAATACAAAATCATACTAAAAGAACTGGAGGTAAAGTGATACAACAACTGAATGAAGGTTCCATTTAAACTGATAAATTCATGTACAAAGGCACCGGAGTGGAACTAAAACACCTGGAGGTTTTCTCCTCTCTCGAATTATGGCTTCTTTTATGAGCGGCAATTTTTGTTGAACCTTTTTCCATATGTGATTCACAGCACCATTGAGAAGCAAAGGGCCAATACCACCCGGGTGACCGTTATCATAGTCAAATATGGGCTGAACATGGACATATTTTTCCTAAAGCTGGTCTTCTGCTCATCAGAAAAGCTTCTAAGATGGCTCACAAGCCAATTTGGTCTTAGTGCATCACTAACTGAAACAAACACGGAAAACTCTGAATAATCCACAGTTCCTTCAAATGGGAGCTCAATCTCATCACTAACTATTACAGGTATACAGAGGCTTTGAATGGCATCAAAAAGTCTGCAAGAGGTGGGCGTGTCCCCAGCTGGATGCAAGCAGAATTCAGATGACCTCATCCCCTGTATTGACTGCTCTTTGCCAGTGGCATTGGGAAAACCCTCTTCTATTACAACTCCAGGTTCATTGATAAGTAAATCCCATAATTTTTCTCGAACAAGGCCACCCTGTAGATTAGAAATCTTCCCCATCTTATACATCACTTATGGGACCAGTTTATTACTCCCACATTTGCAAAGAAATGGAAATGCAGTTTCCACATGCTATATGATTTAGAGTATTACGGAATCCAGAAACCAATCTTTGAAACTTAGGAAAAGAAGATAAGTACAGATGATTGAATTCAAACTTTAACTGTTTCACTCAATCGAATAGAACCTCAATGCAAGCAAAACTGCTAAGTCCTCATCCCCCATCCCAAAAATATTAAAAAATAGAAAGAGAGAGAAGGATATATGGAAATGAAACACACACAACAGAGAGAGAGAGAGCAACAAATTTCATGTGCAGGCTGAAGAGGCAAATTGTAAATGTTGGTGACAGTTCAATATAGCATATTGATTAGTTGATTAAATCAGAAACTTGAGACAGCCTTTCTTACAAGATTAAACAGAAACTTGAGACAAATTTGGAACATTGCTGACAAGCTAGAGAAAACAAATGGAACTTTGAGCTATTGGAATGTGAGGTTGTGGCAAGAAACGCTATTATCTAGCACATTAATATGTCCAAACTCACAAATACATACTAACCATTTCATAAGTGCACCTCATCATTCTGAAAGAAAAAAAAATTATTCGGGGATTGTTTGCTGCAATTTTCCCTGGGTATTATGAACTAATTCAGTAGAAGTAACAAACTTTTTTCTTTCACATGTACGTGAAAAAACCAAAATGTCAAATCCAAAGGAGAAATTGGCATTTTAAAAAAGGAATTTAATGTATTGTATTCTTCTGTTAAAAAAACTCCACACAACTAGGCAGAAATACAGAAAACATACCACAGACAGAATTTACACGGAATAGGATATCTTAACAAAACCGTTGAAGCAACATTCTGTAAAGAAATATGTAAGAGACAACCTAAATAAATCAACTTATGCAGATAAGCATGAATTTCCTGTACATTGCCAAACCTAGCTTAATCTATTGACTCAGTACAGTAAAAATGAGTTCATGTTATTAAAATATATCACATATGGCATGGATCATTGAACAGATATATATGCGGCCAAACATTTTAGACAGTGATTACTGACCCGATGCCTGTGCTTAGCTCCTTTAAAGTAAAGAAGAGAATGCCGTTTCTGGTTTTGTGATAGATCCAACCTTGGTAGTAAATGGGTGTAGGGCACAATAACATCTTTCAGCAGTGAAACTTGGGTATGATGAATCATGTCCGATGAGTTATCACTGGATCCTTTGGAGTCAATCCTGTACCACCCACCAAAATCGACCACAAGTAGAACTGCCGGGGCTATCTCTGCCCTAACATGCCACATTGCAACAGGGTCTGCCAAAGAATGCTTCAAGTTTTAACATAACCTGACAATTCAGAGACTCAATTATAAGCTGCTACAGCCTGCACTACAGTTTTCTCCCGATCGAAATTATTCCATAGGGTAGACAATAACAGTAAAATTTATGAAAAATCCACAAAAAGTAGCAACTGCATGTAGCACAAAAGAAAGTGAGAGTGTTTCGAATTGCTGCTCCACAGCTCAAAACGCTTAACTTTTTCTCCACTAATCTATATATCTATGTACAGCCAAACCAACCAACATTGTCATTCATTAGAAAGTATACATACTTGAAGAAATCAGACATGAATAGCATTTATTGTAAACATTCAAACCAATAGCATGAATGCATGAAAAACTCATGAAAGTGCAAGTTAGATTATTTGCAGCTCCATCAGCTAAAAAAACTCATCTTTTTTTCATAGTTCATTTATCAATTTATAGTCTAACCAACCAACATTGCCATTTTAAAAAACAAAAAAAATGTAGCCATACTTGATCAAATCAAACATGAATCGCAGTCATCAGAAAAACTCAAATAAATACTAAAATATAAACACATATTTACTCGAGTAATCCACTATTTACCAGTAAGAACAAAGACATGATCCCTCCCACCAGACCTCTGCCAAGCCTCAGACTTCTTCACAAGATCCACCACCATTTTCTGCCTCTGATAATCCTCATTATCCTCAACCTTCTTCCTGAACACTCCCTTATTCAATCCCAGCTGCAATTCAGCACTAAGGGTAGCAAAAAATGGCACAAAAATCACATCAGCCTCATCAATTCTAAAGACCCTTTTGGCTAAAGATTCTTTCTTTAACTCTTCAGGGGTCATCAAATCACCCATGATCCAGTACTCAGCACTATACTGCTTAATCAACGGATTCTCAGGGTACGGAGGGAACTTCTTAGAAGTTTTAGAAGAAAGGGTCTTTCTGATTTCATTGTCAACTTCACTTCCAAGCCTTGAATCAGAGGTTAAAGACCAGTACTTATCTAAGAGGCCATAGTTGAGTGATCTGGAAAGGTCTGCAACGTAGACTTTGATGGAATTTTGGGAGATTTGAAGGGAAGTTTGGAAATTCTGGGAAGAGATTGTGGTGGGTTTGGAGTAAAAGAGGAAGAGAGAAAGTGAGAGGATGCAGAGGAAGGATAAGGAGAGGATGAGAGAAGGGACGTTGAATGGTGAGATGGTGGTTCCGCTGCCGGCGCCGGAGTTATTTTTGAGTGGCATTGTTTGTGGGTTCTGATGGGGAGTGGAGAGGTAACCGGAGAGTACATTTGTTCGTTTTATCTTAAGGTAAATATATAGGGTAAAATTCACTTAAATTCCCAAATACTATTACTTCTTCCACAATCAACCCTTTATAATTTTAATTAAAATATTAACCCTCTTAACTTTTTAATTTTAAAATAATTAGTCTAATATGTTAATTATCCTTAAATAATTAAACAGAATTGAACATATAACTTTATTATAAGATAATAAAATAATAAGATTAACTTCAAAATAAATAATTATTTAATAAAAATAATCAATAACTGAAAATAAAAAATTATGACAAAAGAATAAGAAAGAATCCTTTTATGCTTTTCTAAAGAAGAAATCATGAAAAATATTGTAGAATATATCTTGAAAAATCTCTTTCATTACTGATGAGTTTCATATCAATTTATTCTATTTTAGATTTTTCAAACTTTAATTGGGTGTTTAAATATTGAAGGAATACAATTAGTGTTGTAGGTATTGAACAATTCTTATAAGTTTAAAAATATATTTACATTAGCTTTATTTATTTTTTTCATAAATTAATTGGTTGTCATAAGTATTGAATAGTTTTAGTCATATTAAAATTATCTTTTCATTTCATATATTTAACGTCGTTATTGATTTTCTTTAAATTGAAAAGTTAAGGGAGTTAATTATTGTAATTAAAATTATAAGGGGTAAAAGTGAAATAGAGCAATAGTATAGGGGGTTTAGTATATTTTACCCTAATATATATATTCGGGTGAATGATACCATTGGTCCCTAAAGTTAACCCATTCATTCCGTTTTGTCCCTCGTATTCAAATAAGTTTATTTTGGTTCCTAAACTTGAAGTCATGATTTTAAATGGTCCATAATTTAATTTTCGTAAAAAAAAAACAACCGCCGGTGATCATAAATATTTCACGTGAGAAATGGAAGGATAACACTGAAAAAAATCAATGAGCTCCACCATCAGTAGTATTTATCAACTATGTTGACCAACAAGTCAAAATCCATGCTTGTCTAGAAACGAAAACAATTGCATTGAAAGTGAGATCAAATCCTCTGTCCAAGATTATCTTTGTCATATTCTGTCAAATGTTTAAAATGACGTAGTTTAACTAAAATTAGAGACTAAAAGCATAAATATCACTAAAATCACTTTACAATTATTAGACCCTAACCAAAGAATGTGTGAACCCTACAACGTAGCTTAATTTTGGACATAATAAGACAGAGATAATTTTGGATAGAAGATCCCAACTCACTGAAAGTGGGGCTAGATAGTAAAAAATAGGGATTGCAAAATCTTACATATAGAAACATTTAAGAGTGAGTATTAAGGAATAAAACTAGTGAAAATAGAGGAAAAACATAAGTGGGCAGATTTAAAAAAATGTTGTCGACCAAAAAATTGAAGCATTGTGAGGATGAAAATCGGGACCAGCTAATATACAATAAGTTTCTTCCATATTGGGATAATGTGTTTTTATAGTGAGTTTTGAGTAAAATATTATGCATTTGGTCCCCACTAAAAAAATAATAATAAAAACATAACTTTTCACACCATCATTCAAAACAGTAAAATGATACACCATGAAACATAAGAAGAAATTTTAGCTTCTTCACAATTTTGTCTTTTTTGGATATCAAGTTTTTTTTTCATTTATTGACCTCAACAAACCCAAAATAATAGATTTCAATCTATAACACATTTGGGGATCAAACCATTCAAAAAGAATTGCATGCTCCAGTCTTTCCATACTTAACGCAGCCAAGGAACCTCCTTCCTGGATTTGCTGAGGCCCATGAAGTCTTCACAGCTACTGCAATTTCACAGTGACAATTCATTCCCATTATCTGTTCCAACTTCAAAGTCTCAGGAGTTGTTTCTCACAGGATTTTTGTCCAACCAATTTTGGTTTCTTCGTGAACTATTAAATGGTGTAGAGGGGACAATGAATTGTGGAGCTCACTAATTTTTGTTCCTATCATTACCCTTCCATTTCTCACGTAAAACATTTATGATCACTGGCGGTTGTCTTTTTTTGACAGAAATTTAATTATGGACCATTTAAAACCGTGACTTCAAGTTTTGGGACCAAAATGAACTTTTTTGAACTTGAGGGACAAAAGGGAATGGATAGGTCAACTTTAAGGACCGATGGTGTCATTCACCCTATATATTCGGATCCACAAACAATTCTTGGATTTTTCTTTCTTTTCTTTTTTTGAAGTGAAATAAATTAATTTCCAATTTTAAATTCAGCATTCTTGTTGTATTATAGGTAATTTGAACTAATCATAAAATTTTAAATCAAGGTTCAAGAATACTAATAAATGAAATGTACATGTTTATCACTAATTGATCCATATCATTCACACTATGTTTTCAATGAGATTTTTCACTATTGATATCATCACTTCCTAATATTAGAATAAAATTTTTGTTGAGATATGCTATTGACTCAGCATTGAATCAATATCTTAGACTTGTTAGGTGCCCCTAGTTTATAGGGATTTGATTTTATCTGTACATGTGTATTTTTATTTTATTTTCTAGATTAGTTTATTCGATCTTTTTTTCTAGGCATTCAGTTAGGTCTGTGTACCTTTATATATTTCAAATCATGAATAAGAAAATTATTCTGCTCCAATATTTTGTCTTTTATGGTATCAAAGCAAGGTTCTTGTCGATCTCCATGACAGAACAAAATCTGAACCAGTTCTACTGGTAACTCTACTCATAATTTCACTATTACTTCTCATAAGTTAAATGTGGGTAACTTTCTTCAATGGTCTCAGTTCGTCAAGCTCTTCGTTCAAGGAAAGGGTAAGTTTGGGTATCTCTCCGGATCTGCAGTGAAGCCTGAAGATGAAGGTAAAAGCTATGACAGGTGGGAGGCTGAGAACTCAATGGTTATGTCCTAACTGGTGAATTCAATGGAGCTAGATGTTAGTCGGATCTACCTCTTTCTTCCAACCGTGAATGAGATCTGAGAGGCTGTGAAGAAGACCTAATCGGACTTTAGGAATGCAGGGAAGCTTTTTGAGATCAAGACTCAATTGAGGAAGGCCAAGCAAGGAGAGAAGAGTGTAACTTAATACTACACCGACCTCAAAACTCTATGGAAAAAGTTTGATCTGTTCTCTGATTACAAGTGGAACTGTGCAAAGGACAGTGCCTTATTTAAGAAAACCGTCGAGAAAGAGATGGTATTCGATTTCATGGTAGGCCTAAACAAGGACTTAGATGAGGCACGATGATGGATACTTGGTCGAGATCTACTCTCAAGTACTCGTGAGGTGTTTGCTAAAGTGTGCAGAGAGGAAAGTCGTCGACAGGTGATGCTCGGCCATGAGTGTTGATGACCACTAAGCCAGATCAATCCACTATGAGGTATCCTAAGTGCTCAGAACGACCAATCTGTGATTTTTGTCATAAACTCGGACACATCAAAGCTAAATGTTAGAAGCTACATGGCAAGCCTGCAGATTTTACTCCAACCAACTCTCGTGACAACAAAGAAGGCTTCCAAGTCTCATATAAAGAACCTGCAGTATCTCAATCATCCAGTAACAATTCTTCCTTCAACAAGGAAAACCTAGAACAATTGTATTGTTTATGGATTTCACATCAATCTGCTAATACCACAAACAATCCATCATCTTTCCTAGCACAAAAAGGTACTCATGAAGCATTTTTTATTGTCACATTAGATAAATCCGACCCCTAGATCATTGATTCAGGGGCCACTAATCATATGACAGATTCTTCTTATATGTTTTCAACATATTTCCCTTGTTCTGGCAATCAAAAAGTCAAAATTGCAGACGGTTCGATGTCTGCAATTGCTGGAAAATGTTCTATCATTGTCTCACATTCTCTTACCTTAAACAATGTCCTTCATGTGCCCAACTTATCTTGTAACCTAATGTCTGTGAGTAAAATAGCCCATGATTCTAACTGTCTAATCAAATTTGTGTCTACTGGCTGTGTTTTTCAGGACCAATGCTCGGGGAAGATGATTGGCAAAGCTAAAGAAAGTGGTGGTCTTTACTACTTTGACTCAGACAGCCTATCAAGTAAACAAGTTCAGAAACCATGTTCCTCTAGTTTTGTATCATTAGATGAATGAAATAATGTTATGGCTCTATAGACGTGGTCATCCTAGATTTGGTTATTTGAAACATTTATTTCCTGTTTTATTCAAGAATAAAGATGTTGGTTCTTTTCAATGTGAGATTTGTCAATTTGCTAAACATAAGAGATCTGTTTATCCTACTTTAGCATACATGCCATCTAAATCTTTTTCCCTTATTCATAGTGATATGTGGGGACCATCTAGGGTTAGAAATCTGTCTGGCACTAGATGGTTTATTACTTTTATTGATGATCATACAAGAAACACATGGATTTATAAAAATCTTAGGCTGCTAAAACTTTCAAAAATTTTAACTTTATGATTAAAACTCAATTTCAGTCTCAAATTCAAGTTTTTAGAACTGATAATATGCGAGAATACTTTAACAACATTCTTGGTAAGTTTTTTGTAGAACAAGACATTATCCATCATAGTTCGTGTATTGATACACCCCAACAAATGTTTCACTCACTTAGTACCTAAAGTATTTGGTTGTACTAGTTTTGTTCACACTCATGATCATAACCAAAACAAATTAGACCCTAGGACAACTAAAGTGTTTTTTAGGTTTCTCACCTACTCAAAAAGGATACAAATGTTTTGATACAAGCTTGGGTAAAATGATTGTTAGTATGGATGTCACATTCTTTGAAAACAAACCTTTTTTTGATAAAACTTCTCTTCAAGGGGGAATATGGAAACGAGTGAAGATAAGTTTTGGGAAACTATTGTTATGCCTACACCTGTTCTTAGCTTTTCTACACCAAAAAAAGGATCTGAAACTGTGAGTAATGTGGCTCCCACATTTGAACTTCGTGCTTACTCGAGAAGAAGAGAAAAGCAATGTACTGATCCACTGCTAACTCCAACAGTGCCACCATCTGAACTAAGTGTTGATCCAGGTAATGTCTGTGAAACCTCATAGTTTTATATAAATACACTTATCATATATGATTGTTAAAACGCTTAATTTTATTTTTCTGTTATATGAGTTTTGGTTTAGTGCTTGGTTTAGAAACAACTTTTACCTCGACTTACCAACGGATAAAATATATATATATATGTAAATATATTTATGATGTGGGATTATTAAGTTAAAAGCATGTGTTAATTGTTAGTTATCTAGTTCTAAGTCAATACCGAACAATTTTATTTGGTAGGGTAAACATTTACGTTTTAGGGACCAAATTGTATAGAATTATTGAAAACTAGTGGACTTTAGTTGATCCCTTTAAACTCTAAGGATAATAAGGCAATTTAAGAAACTTTAAAAAAAAAAAGAAGAAGATAACCATCGCCAAGCTTGCGAAATAATTTTCACCGCCTACGCCAAACTTATAAAACAATTATCGCTGCTTATTCTTATCAGTAGGGTATCAATTAGAATAGAAGCAAGGAAGGTGAAAGGAAAAAAAAAAGAGACAAGGACCACGGGTTTAAAACATGTGAGTAAAATCTATTTTTTTTAATCCCTTTGGAGAAGAAATCGTTTCTCTGTTTGTTTTGATAATCTGATTTCTTGAATCATTTATTTGAAGTGAATCATTGAATCATTAAATTATTTTATTTTAATCCCACCGAATCATTCTATTATTTTGATATATATATATATATGAATCATTGAATCATTTGTTTTAATCCCACCAAATCATTCTATTATTTTGATATATATATATGAATCATTGACTCATTTGTTTTAATCTCATCGAATCATCCTATGATTCAATGATTGAATCATTGAATCATCATTACTTTATTGTTTTGACATCATTGATTCATCTTATCATTTATATATATATATATATATATGTATATATATATATATATGTATATATATATATAAGCACAAATGTTCACTTGATACACGTATGTGCCTTATCTCTTGTTAAGGCTAGGAAAGTCGTGGTTTATACATGATTATTATATGATTTTCGAATTTGTGTGAATGTGTTATACGTGTATTGCATTAAATTGTTTAGGCCCTAGTAGGTGTTGTTTTGGAAAATAATCGAGACGACATTGGGCCGACGATTACGCCAAAACTACACCGGTGAGCGCCGTCACAAGATTAAGGAGATTTTAGTCTTGTTTGACGGGAGTCGGAGTGGCAAATCCGGATGCCATGTTAGGCCTGCGGGGCCGTAGTGGTCACTGACCACAAGGAAGGATAAGGTAGCTTCATAAGTCGTGCACGCATCAACAGAATTTTCGGGGAGATAATGTTGGTAAAGGTCGGTAGAACCGATCGACAGGTATACATATATGTGAAAATGACATGTGATGTCGATATATGAAAATGATATGTGATATGTGCAGTGACATGTTGTGCAATATGATTGTTTATGCTTGGGAAAGAAACGTATTTACAGAAAATTGTACTTGTCTTCAAAATTACGTTTTCACAAAACTATTCTTTGCCCCTCATTGAGCTATTTTGAGCTCACCCCCTTTTATAAATTATTTTTTTTCAGAGCAATTTGGGACAAACTAGGAGCTGGTTTGGATTTGCAGACTAATGACGCGTTGTGTGATAGGAGCTAAGGAGGTTAAGGTATAAAAGTTGTTTGGAATAGTCTTTTGTTATGTTGAACTATTTAAATATTTAGAAGTTCTTTTCTTTTGGAATGTAATATATATACGGCTTGGATGATTTTGTGGTTTGCAAGATTATAGTTCCTGTTATTAAACTTGGATTTTGAGACGTCAAATAGTGTGATATAACTTTTGGGATGAAATAAATAAGTTACCGTTGAATAAAAGTGATTTACAGAGGAGTTTATGTTTATGAATATCTGGGAAATATTATTAATTGTATTGAGTCCAGACGTGAGTCGGACGTAATCTAACGCTCCCGTCAGGATACTCTGTTAAAGGATAAGGTGGGGCGTTACAATGTCAACTCTATTACCTCGATTCTATTTCCTCTTGATCCAATTCTAGAGTCTGACCACAGAGAACATGTTACAAACACTGAGCCAAGCCAAAGTGATCTTAGTGAACCCATAGCTCTTTGGAAAGGAGTACGTGAGTGTACCAAACATCCTATTGCTCGACATGTGTCATATCATAAACTCTCACCTAGTTTTAGAGCCTTCACCACTAGTATCATTGATGATGAAATCCCAAAAACAATACAAGAAGTACTAGGTATTCCAAAGTGGATGGAAGCTGTCCTAGAAGAAATGAGAGCATTGAAAAAGTATGAAACTTTGAAGATAACAAAACTTCCAAAAGGAAAACACCTCGTAGGCAGCAAGTGGATTTTCACAATCAAGTATAACTCTGATGGCTCAATAGAAAGATACAAAGCTAGACTTGTAGCTCGAGGGTTTACTCAAACCTATGGCTTAGATTATGAGGAAACATTTGCCCCAGTTGCCAAAATCAACATTGTCAGGGTCTTACTTTCACTAGCTGCTAATCTGGATTTTGGCCTCTTTTACAATTTGATGTTAAAAATGCATTTCTTAATGGTGATTTAGAAGAAGAGGTGTTCATTCAAGTGCCTCCAGGTTTTGATAATGCGAGTATAGCAGGGAAGGTCTGCAAACTAAGGAAGTTCTTATACGGCCTCAAAAAATCCCCTCGTGCATGGTTTGCGAGGTTTGCAAGGGCTGTCAAGGAGCATGGCTATTCACAAGCTCAATCAAATTATACACTATTCTATAAACACACTACATGAGGTAAAATTGCTATTCTAATTGTGTATTTGGATGATATAGTAATAACAGGAAACGATGAAATGGAGCTAGCAACATTGAAGAAGCTTCTAGCTCATCAATTTGAGCTTAAAGACTTGAGAATCTCAAGTTTTTCCTTGGTATGGAAGTAGCTAGATCAAAAAATGGGATTGCTATATCTCAAAGGGAATATGTGCTCGATCTCCTCAAAGAGACAGGTCTCCTTGGATGCAAGCCTACCTCAACAACTATTGCTCCTAATCAGAAGCTCGGTCGAAGTAAGAATGAGGTGCCTGTGGAAAAAGTCAGATATCAGAAACTGGTTGGAAAACTGATTTACTTAGCTCATACAAGGCCTGATATAGCCTTTGTTGTAGGCTTAGTAAACCAGTTCATGCATTGTCCAGCTGCAGATCATCTCAAGGCTGTCTACAGAATCCTACACTGCCTCAAAGAAAGTCCGAGCAAGGGTATTATGTTCAGCAAAAGTCAAAACAGACAGATTTAAGTATTTACAGATGCAGATTGGGCAGGATCTGAAACTGATAAGAGGTCTACATCAGCCTATTGCACGTTTGTATGGGGCAACCTTGTGACATGGAGGAGCAAGAAGCAACATGTTGTGGCAAGGAGCAATGCAGAAGCTATTTCAGAGCAATGACTCAAGGAGTTTGTGAAGTTATTTGGCTTAGAAGTATCCTAAGAGAACTAAAGATCGAGACTGATAAACCAATGCAACTGTTTTGTGATAACAAGTCGGCCATCAGCATTGCACATAATCCAGTGCAACACGACAGAACAAATCATGTGGAAATTAATCGTCATTTCATCAAAGAAAGACTTGAAAGAGGGAAATTTTGTATGCCCTATGTTCCAACATCTGAACCACTAGCAGATGTTCTCACAAAAGGGCTCTACAAGCATGCGTTTGAAGATTTTCTAGTCAAGCTTGGCATGATTGACATCTTTGCTCCAGCTAGAGGGGGAGTGTTGAGCTATGCTATTGACTCAGCATTGAGTCAATATCTTAGAGTTGTTAGGTGCCCCTAGTTTATAGGGATTTCATTTTAGGGAGAATTTATATTAAGGGCACGTCTCATGTCTTTATTATTATTAAATGGGGTGCAACTTTAATATTATTAATGGCGTTAAAATATCTATATTAGTTTAAATAATTAACCAATGACTTTATTATCCTTTTCATCAATTAAACAATTCATCACGATCAAAACACTTATTTTTTTATCTTTTTATTATTAAAATATATCGATCTAATCATTAACTATATCTTAAACCTCTTTATCATTTACTATTTTATAATTGTTATCAATAAATTTTCATATTAAGTTACTTATTTTATTCTTTTATTACTGAAACACGTTAATCTAATCGTAAACTATTTTATTATTTACTGTTTCATAAGTGTTATCAATAAATTTTAATATTAATTTTACTTAATTATTATCCACAAACTTTAATGTAAATTTTAATCATTGTTAAACTAGGTTATACTGTAAAATTAAGTTTTAAAAAATACACAAGAATTTGTCAAACTAATATCACAAATCATAATTAATTTTAATAAATTTTAAGTTTTCTGGTGTATTTTTAATGAACTTAATTATTTGATAAACACGTAAGTACGTACAGTTATTTATTATTAATTTTTTTATTTTAAAGTTGTTGTATTTTTCGATGTTATGTTATGTAATTATTTTTTTAAATTTTAAATATATTGATGAAAAAATATTTATGATTTAAGATAGTTTAATAATAAATATATTTATGACAAGAAAAATTTACGTTTTTTGAAAGATTTTGACAATGATTATATTTTGTTATTTAAGACATTACAAAAAAAATCTTAAAAATTAAAAGAGTTTGATGATAAGTATATTTTATTATTTAAGATAGTTTGATAATGATCTAAGTTATTATCAAATTTTATCGAGAAGAAATTATTAAAAATAACTAATAAAAGATTGGATAGTAAAAGATAAAAAGTTAGGTATTTAAGGTAATCTTTCTTATAATTGATAAGAAGGGTACCAAAGACTTTTGTTAAGTATATAATATAATAAAGTCATTTTGATGCCCTTAATAATAAATAATTAAAGTTATACCCCATCTAATAATAAGAGTATGAGACGTGCCCTTAATACAATTTTCCCTTGATTTTATCTATACATGTGTATTTTTATTTTATTTCCTAGATTAGTTTATTGGATCTTTTTTTCTAGGCATTCCGTTAGGTATGGACACCTTTATATATTTCAAATCATGAATAAGAAAATTATTCTGCTCCAATATTTTGTCTTTTATTTTTGTTTATGATATTTGAATTATTTGTTGACGTTATAATCTGTTTGGATTTTTTTTTTTTTTTTTTACCTCAATATTATAACTTTTGATTAATGGTGCTGAACCTTTACAATTTTCCCCTTCCCTAACTCTAATATTCTACCTCTAGTGTCCAAACTCATTTGAAAGCTGTCTCAATCCGTCCAGAGAAATTTTTCCCTTTCGATATTCTGCCTGGAAGTCTCAATCAGCTCGGACGAATTTCCCCCTTCTTCTAACTCGATACTCCACTTCTAGTACCCAAACTCACCTGCAAACTCTTTCAATCAATGCCAAACTCTAGCAGAGGTATAGGACGAAAAAAGTTCACAGGTCGAAGGATTTAATAGAATAGATTTTGAAATTTTGCCTGAAACTATTGCCGCCTATATCTTCTGTCCTGAAACCTCTACATTGCGGGAAACTGTTGCTGCCTCAGACTCCGCCATGTTGCCTGAAACTATTGCTGCCTGGATTGGTTTCTGCTGTTAAACCCTGTTCCCCTCCCTCCACGTATAGGTTCTATAGATGGTTATATATTAATTTTTCAGGTACAACTTCGATGAAGAAAGTTGCGCTTTTTTTTTGGTTTTTAAGGAGTCTAATTATTTGCAAGTATTGGGAAATAGTTTGCAATGCTGGGAGCGGATTGTTCAAAACAAAACAGAATTCTGCATATGTAAAAGGGAAAAAACAATAGAACAATTGAAAGAGCAATCTTGGCTTGGCTTCATTGGAAGAAGAAAACCAGAGAACATTAAAGGCAGAATGAAAAATACACTAAAGAGTGTCCCAGTAAACTCTTGAACAAACAACAAGAAGGGAAAATGACTCTATACAGCAGAATTTTGTTGATAAAAATGGTATGCCTCATTTATTCATGTGTTTGAATCTCTTTGCTTCTGGATACCAACGAAACGAGCATAATCCACCCACCTGTAAAGGAAGTAGATGATTTATGCAAAGGAGAAGGAAATTAGATCCGATTGAATTGAAAAAGATACGAGGGCCCTTACATCAAAGAGCCCAAAAAGGTATTGCCAGTTCGAACAGCAAAGCAGATTGCACTGAGAGCAAGTTTGTTGTTGTGTAGCAAAGGTTCCAATATCCGTTGTTCGATAACTCCAGCAAGTATTTGGTACCTTTGTGGACAACATATGCAAATGAGTAACAAAGCAGATGAATTACGAAATCCAAGAAAATTGTTTCTTTAATACATTCTTTACTAGATAGTTTCGATGGCCTTAGGAGAATGCTTTCTGTTATCTTGGTTGCATTGGTTGATTCTAATGACAGAGAAGATACTGCCATATGCATAGGTTAAGAATGCCATTGTGAACATATTCACCTTGTATTTCTTGCAAGTCTACATGGCAATACACTTTCTAGCGTATGCTTGTGACCTTGGAGACTCAGTGCATCTTACCACATAAAGATCGGTTAAATTGTAATAAAAGGATAATAGACCAATCTGAGGTGTGGCCAATAAGATATTCCAAAATTAAGAACTGAACGTGCGAGCACCAAGTGCAGTTCATGATATCTGTAATCATCTGTACATAGTAAATGCAAGAAGATACATAACACGAACAGAGCTTTCACATGAATGAGAAATCATTCAATTTCACGAGAGACAATCACACAATAGGGAGGTTTAATATAATGTGCTCATGCTCAAAACAACTAGGAAGAAGTTCAAAAAGCCGAAAAAGATTGCAGTCTTCACAGAACCAAAAGAAGTTGTAATGTTATTTGGGTGGTAAAAGCAAACAAGTACCAGCTACAAGGAAGTAATGTACCTAAGGTTACTTGAAACGGACATATAGACACCATACGCTGCACTGGTGGATAAAATAGGCACGTCCTCGGCTTCACCAGCAAAGTTTTTATCAATGGCTTTTCGTGCATTTATCAATGCATTTGTGATGCCTGTACCAATCTGAGAAAAAATGAAATGAACAAATTTGATGCGGACAAGATTGTCACAAGTAACATACCATCAGAAATCTAAGTAGACATGCTTTATCATGGTTTGGAGCGCAAATAAATGCTTACACTGTACACAAACAAAAGCTCCAAAACAGTTCCCTGCCCCAACCCTCACCTGCCAGGAAAACAGACCTCCCTCCCTCCCTCAACCCAACCTATCCCCTGGTATGGACACAAAGATTTCGAACATATTATTTAGGTTGGTGAGAAGAGCAATAATGCCTTCAAATGCATTCAGCCACAAAGTCATAAAAAATGAGAAGCAAAGAAATCCCTTAGCTTTTTTTCCTTGCATAGAAGAAATGCCAAATTGAAACCCATGTTTTATTGTCAGTATGTCACTATTGACCTCAACAATTGCAGGAATTGATATTTTGATAACAGAAGACCATTACAACAATGTTCAAGATTGAACTAAAAAAATTAAGGAATTAATAAAAGACATGCATAATGAAGATAAATGCATGAACAAAAAACATTGATACCGGTAGAAAGATATTTTCAATTAAACTCCTCTTGAATAAAAAGTAGGATGTAACGTACTTCATGCATATTCAGTAATACAACAACAACTAAACCCCTATCCCACTATGCGAAGTCGGATATATAGATTATATTTCTCCATCGTGTTCTACTGCCACGCATGCTCTCATCTCTATATTTATGCATAACATGTCTTCTTTAATAGTTTCTCTTTAATAATTTCTTTTTAATTCTTTTTAGGTCTTTCCCTTCCCTTTTAATTTGAGTTAATGATTCTCTATTTTCTACGCATCATACTGGAGCATCTAAAAATCTCCTATGCATATGTCCAAACAATTTAATTGTGTTTCTCTCATTTTCTCATTTATTGGAGCTATCTCTATTTTCTTTCTAATGCATTCATTATTTGTTCTATCTAGCCTAGTGTGTTTACAAATTCATCTCAACATTTTCATTTATGCTACCCTCATTGTTTTGTTCATGTTCATATTTAGTTTCTGAAGACTCTAATCCATATAATATCATTGGTCTTATGGTTGTTTTATTAAAAAATTTCCACAATTTTAGTGGTACTTTACAACAACAACAATTTTCACCAAACCTCCATTTTTCCCGACTTATAACACGTGTATTTTGGTCAAAAATGGCAAAGTAAAAAAACGTGTTGATTTTGACTTTTTCTCTACTGTTTTTTCACCCACATCAATTGTGAACATGCATCCTTGTGAACGGTATAAAAAAAGTGAAATTTAAATTTTTTACCGAATTTCCATTCTTAATGGGTTATAACACACTTATTTTAGCCAAAAATGGCAAAATCCAAAAACATGTTGATTTTGACTTTTTTGGTACCTTTTTTTGCACCCACCCCGGTTGTGAACATGCATTCTAGTGAATATTGACAAAAAAGTGAAGATTAAAATTTTCGCCAAACCTCCAATTTTCATGGGTTATAACACACCTATTTTGGTCAAAAATGGCAAAGTCAAAAAACATGTCGATTTTCGCTTTTTCTCTACTGTTTTTTGCACACACCTCAATTGTGAACATGCATTATAATGAACAGTGTAAAAAAAAGTAAAATTTAGATTTTTCACCAAATTTCCATTTTTCATGGGTTATAACACACATATTTTAGCCCAAAATAGCAAAATCCAAAAACGTGTTGATTTTGACTTTTTTTGTGATGTTTTATAAGCCCACCTCGATTGTCAACATGCATTCCAATGAATATTGTCAAAAAAAAGTGAAATTTAAAGCCTTTTTCCCACTAAGTGGGGTCAGCTATATGAATCACATTTCTCCACCGTGCTCATCCTAAATTCATTTCCTCGTTTATATTTAAATATAACATATATTTTCTTATAGTTCCTTTCCAATTTTAGTGGTACTTTACAATCAAAAAGTATATAGGACGCACTTCTCTATTTGTTTCAACTTACTTGAATTCTATGTGTACAATTTTATCAATTCCCCCATTTTCTTTAATGATAGATACTAAATAATTAAAACTTTTAGATGCATTTCATTCATACCTTCTGATTTTCACATATATCCTATTGCTAATTCTATGATTACTAAAGTAGCACTCCATATATTCAATTTTAACTCTACTAATGGTAAAACATTTCGATTCTAAAGCCTCCCTCCAAGCTTCTAATTTGGCATTTACTAAAACTATATCGTTTACAAATAACTATAATAAGTCCTTTCATCATTTCCACTTATTAACAAAAAGAGTTAAAATGATCAATCAATCTCATGACTTTAAATAAGATCGAATGCTCATGCAACCACAAATACAACACTAGCTTATGATTCCAAGTCAGGAATAGCTGCCTAATTCAGATCTAAGAGTACCCAAAATTTAAAACGTTCCACATGCCAAATAAGTTCTCCATAATTTTACTATGCCACAACACTAGAAAAGTAGATCAGAAAGATTAGCTTATTATATGTTGCTGTTTGAGGCCTGTGAATTAGTTGTGCAAACTTACCAGAGATGCACTGGTCCCAACTGCAAAAAGCTTGGCTCCATTTCTCTGCCAGGCAGGTAAGAATAATCTGAGTCCTAACTGAATTTATTTTTTCATTTGAGGCTTACAGAGTTAAACAGTAGTTAAAATCACATACCAGTATGGCACCTAGTCTTTGTAATAATGAATAGGATGTCCCAGCCAAGGCAACCTGCAGAAAGCATTTAATAGATGAACTGGTTCAGTGACCTACAAGCAGATTTTATAAAAATCGCAACCTCTGCCTATCCAGAAACATGAAAAGTAATACTGGTAAGGTAATGATAACAACAACATACAGAATAGCAAAGATCAACAATGATAACAGTAATAATAGTTTTTGTGATAGTCATAGAGTTGGGAAAAGAAATACCATCATTTAAGATATAATGCAAAATTGAAAAGCATAGCGGCAACAGTTTCATAAACTCAACAGCTCACCTGAAAAGCATTATCAGGACAGCTGTAGAAGAACTTACTGAGACGGCCAGCACTAACTGCAAGAGGCGGTCGGAGAGAAACAGTTGGTGCAGGAAGCCAAACTAGCATGAAATCTGCAATAATGGCCATTACCTAAATAATCATCATAAATCAGTCAGGAACTTCAACAAGGAAGAAGATGGCCATATGCCAGCCAGGGTGATAAGGAGGCTGGCAAAATAAGCAAAGGTTTCTAGTGTTAATCTCTATCATACGTGTGTCAGAACTTCAAAAGGCAAATCCTTTTCTTGTTGACTGTGTCAAGCCCATTGCAGAGAGCCAACAACGCATCTTTTCAGAAGTAAAAGAAGGCCTAAAGTCCTTTCAGAGCCATCTTCAGAATGTTGTATCATTCAAAAATATAAAAAGCTTTTGGTGCCACTGGCAATTTTTTATTTAGCGACTTGTTCCAGTCCCCACAATTGAAGATATAAGCTACAAAAACGTGCGAATTTACTTCAATACTTTTCTGGATAGTAGTACACATTCTGACCACAAAAACAAGCACAAAAAGAAGCATTTCTATGCTCAAATTCAGGGTTATTAAGCAACCTAGACCTTTTACACTTCATCCTGGCAATAACTAGTCCATTAGCTTTCCTTTTGTTTCCATCAGAAACAATTTCTTTTCCTATTTCTCTCTCTCCCTCAATCCAAACAGTGCCTACGACATTCCAAGAAAAAATCAACAATTTTGCACCCTCATGTCCCAGTCATCCTTTCATCAATATCAGCTATTGATAAATCCAATGAACATAATTGCACGTCAAGGAGAGTAGAGCAATGGATTAGTATGCATAGAGAGAATCACACATGTTTAGAACTGATTCTACAAAAATATAGTCTTCAATATATGATTTCAAGATTATTTCCTAGTTGTATTTGAGACATTTCACAATCAAATTTTATTTTCTTAAGCCCATTTCTTTACTTAACCAAGTCAAATAAGCTTATAGAATTTTCCCACATATGAGAGCATATATGTGCAAGTATATATGAATGGGTAAGAGTAAGAGATGCACCAGGAGAGCATTAATTTACCAATATAGAGATCCTAGGCAGATGAGAACAAATTTCCATATGACGGATTTAAGATGAGAATGTAAGAGCAAAAACATACCACATCAGCAAAAACAAAATCTAGCTCCTTGCTAAAATTTTCTCTGCGTCGTTCCAACTCTGCAGCAGTCTAGGATAGAACAAGAACAGTCAAACTTTATACATGAATAATAACTGTAATTTATAAGATTAATGAAATGGAGAAAATAAAAGCACCAAAAATTAAAAAAATCATTTTTGACGCATCAACAAGTCAAGAACTAAATGTCTAATCATAAAGCTGGCTCTCATTCAACAGAAGTCCCTAAAGACTACACAAAAAAAAATGTTAAAAAGAGGTAGTGAAAACTGGCATGATATTGGCTGCCAATTACCAAAAAAAAAAAAAAAAAAAAAAAAGATATTGTATACAATTTCTATTGCAGGCTAATTCAAAATTCACACGGTTGCCCAAGTTCATAAAATCAGAATGATAGATTCCAAAATCCAGCAAGCACTCCATTATGTCATATCAAGTTGAATATTGCATTGTTTGATTCATGCCAAGAGCACCCTTCTGTATGAACACTCTCATCCCCTTTTCATTACAATCTAAATGTATAAATTTCTCATTTCTTTGGCCATGGTTGACCGGCTTCAATAAGAGCAACCATTACAGGAGAAAACTCCAACTCGATCCCCAAAGGCTCCAAGAATGAAGTTTTTAATACTGTTAGGCAACTCCATTCATTAGGAATTGGTTTTAAGGTAGATGCCTCGGGCTACTTTACTACATCAAAATTGACTTTCAAGATATCCACTTTCATGACCTGTTATCTCTAACATTCATCAAAAATTGACTTTTCAGCATCCACGACAATCATTACCACACTTAAACTATTTCCTTGGCCTAATTGAAAGATTCTTTTACCAAAATTCAACTCTCAAATCTCAGTAATCCACAACTAAAATTATGACGAAAAACACCAAAAGAACAAAATTACAAATCAAATGCATTCTAACTTCCACAAAACAAAGAGAAAGAAAAGATTCAAGTAAATGTAGAATTAGCGATCAAAGAAAATGTAAAAACCTTAGTGAAGACTCCAACACCACACTCAATGGCAACTTTAGTCAAGAAAAGATCATCAGCGAGTAACCTTTCCTTAAACCCACCAAAATTAAGCAACCATCGGAGCACCCGCGACTTCTCCAGCTCAAAATACCTCAAAACAATCGAACCCGGAATTCTTCCCGCCTCAATAGCAGCGGCCAAGTCCTTAGGAATGCTATCAAATGTTCTCCCCGCCTCAGCCAATGCCATTATTGCTTCTCTCTTATTCCTTTCCCCAGCATCTCCGCTGTCTTCCCCTTCCCCTTCCCCTCCCCCTCCCCCTCCTCCTCCTCCTCCTTCTCCTTCTCCCCCTCCCCCTCCCCCTCCCCCTGCACCGATACTGCCAGTATCACCACCGCCATCATTAAATGTGTAAAAGATGAGGAACTGATGGGATTTTTGTGGGGCGCGGAGAGAAGTGAGCTTCAGTGAGGGAAACGGTGTGGAACTGAAATTTCGACGAGTTATTGAAGTTAAAGAGAGTTGGTTCGGGTGGGGGTGGTGGTAGTGGTGGTGGGGTGGGGATAAGGAGAAGAGAGAGCTGTGGGTGAGATTGGAGAAGGCGGTGGTTGACATGGTTCGGTGGTGGATGATCTTGCTCTTCCTCTCTGTGGAGAGAGGGGAAGAGAGAGAGAGAGAGTAGTGTGTGAGTGTGTGAGAGAGAAAGTGTGCGTGTTCTGTTACGTTGTTCAGTAGGAGTTCGTTGACACTCTGACAGCAAACATTAACTGTATAAATTTCGATACAGTTGTTGACGTTGACTTTTGGAATTTTTTTTTTTTTTTTTCTTTAACGTGAAATAAGTTGATGGCCATTTTAATAGCATGAACTCAAATTGAGGTTAGCATTGCATTAGCTCCTACTGTTGAAGAATTGAAATGTTATGATTGAATTTGAACTGAAGTATTAGCCCTATTCACCATTGTGATTTGCTTAAATTACAACTATGATTGAATTATTTTTCGATCCAATACAACATTATGCTTAAACTCCAATTTTGACTTACCTTAATGATTTTGATTTTCAATTTGACTATGAAGGGTTAACAACATTTATCCCAATTTATTCTTGAAAAGAAAATCACGCAATGTTTATGTGACTCAATTTGACGATTTTTATAACTGAACTATAAAAAGGGACTAAATATTTATATTTTCATATGTAAGGGACTGTTTTGTAACTGTGAGAGACTATTTTGACTCATTTTTTAAAGACCAAATCATTTATTCAATATTATTCTATCATATTTTGTCTAAGATTCAAAACGACGTAATTTCACTAAAATTAGAGACTAAAATCATAAATATCACTAAAATTATTTTAAAATTAATAAATTCTAACCAATAAATGAGTGATCCGTACAACGTGTTAGTTTTAATTTAAATAGGATAAAAATAGATAATTCTTGGAGAGAGGATACCATCTCTAGTTTTTAAGTAAAGAATCAAACAAATTAAAAATAAAGTTTAAGGGTTGTCCCGTTTTGTATATGAGAACCAAACAAATTTAAACATAAAATTGTTTTCCCAAACAAAGAGAAATAGATGATTAGAAAAATTTCTATTTCTTTGTGATCAATCCCATAACACGAGCTACTTAAGCGCACTAAAACATTAGTGTTTGTATATTACATATTTTTCTCAAAAATTTTATGCTTTCAAGAATGAAGTTTTTTTAACATTTTTTTTCTCATAATCTATTATTTTACATATCTTGGAACTTGTGCACAAAAATTGGGTTTAGGAAAAAAAAGGAAACCATTTTTTAGGTAAAAATTAATTTTAAATCCATAAATAATAATTAATAAACACAAGTATTACTTAAAGATTAAGAGCTTTCGGGTTGAGTTTTAGCCAATACGAATGCCTTTACAATAAGTAAACTAAACTCTCTATTTATTGATTCACTATCCAATTACCCACTTTAAAAAATTCACTAATTTGAGCTCTGTTAAAGATTTTTTTTTTTCTAATTACATATTATTTTGAAATTAAAAGCTCTAATGGGTTAAGTCTACTTGTTTTATGAAAACAGTAGGGGCTGTATGATAAAGTAGTTAAGACATAAAAACTTGTGTTTGTTTGGATGGTGAAAATTTTTTGATTTATTTCACAATTGCAAAATGAGGTGTTTGTTTTGTTCAACTTTTTCATCAAAATTTTTAAAACACAAAACAATGCTACAGTAATTATTTTTGCTACAGTAATTTTTATAAATAAAATATTGAATTTGAATTTGAATTTTAAATTTTAATAATAAATAATTCTTTCTAACACACTTCCCACCAAAATAAACTAATAAAATACTAATTCAAATTTAAATTTCAAACTTTTATTAATAAAAAAATCTTCAATACAAATCCCAACAAAATAAAATCATTCATTCCAAACACTCTCAAAATATTCTTTTCTCATAACAAATCCTAAGGGAAAAAAATCATGATATAATCCAAAAATAGCTCATCCAAACGGAAATTGATTCTCACAAATATAGTTTAATTTGTTTAATTTGAGAGTATGGTGAGTAAGTATTTTTAACATTCCATAATTACACAATTTAAAATATTTCTCTTTTCACAAGCAACTACACACATTAAACATATTTCACACACTACACAAATTTATACTTACTTCACACGTTTTCATATATTACACATATTTCTACATATTACATATATTTACACAAATTACATACATTTACGAGATCAGATATTCTATCAAAAATTATTCTGCCATATCTTGTCTAGTGTTCAAAACGATGTTGTTTCACTAAAACGAGGGATTGAAAGCATAAATATCACTAAAATTAAATTTATAATTATTATGCCCTAACTCAACTATCAGTGAATCCTATTTATGCTTTTAGTCATGGTTTTAGTGTAACGATGTCGTTTTGAATATTAGACAGGATAAGACAAAATATTTTTGGACAGAGGATCTTATCTCCACATTTACCTATAGTACACATATTTCACACTCTACACATATTTACTAATACTTCATACAATTTTACACTCTACACATCTTTACACACTATACATATTTTACTCACTTTTTTACATATTATACATATTTATACACATTACACTTATTTTTATATATTACACATATTTACACACACTGTATGTATTTATACATATTATATGTATTTTCACAAATAGTATAGTTTTATATACAATATAATGTCTCTCAACATATTTTCAAATGTGAAAATCAATCGTTAACCAACGATTGAGTCATTAAGCATCACGAGTAAGGGTAGCCACGGTTCCGGAACCAGCGGTTCCCGGTTCGGCCTAAGGTGGTTCTGGTTCCAGTTCCGTCCCGAATTCGGTTCCGGTTCCGGTTCCGGTTTTGTTCCAATTCTGATTTTTTTCGATTTTTAATTTCAAATTTCGATTGTAATCCCACTTTTAAATTAGATTTCTATTGAAATAATGATTAAACTATTAATTGAAACTCAAATAATACAACATAATAATATAATTAGAATAATAATAGTTACAATTGAACTTAATTAATATATAGTTTTTAGATAATAAAACTAGGAAGAATTAGATAAGTGAGATTCAAGGATATAAAAATAATAAGAATATTGAAAGAATATTTGAATATTTGAATTATTAATTAGAATTCAACTAGTTTAATATAATAACATAATTAGAATAGTAGTTAAAATTAAACTAATATATGATTTTTTAGAATAATAGAATTATGAATATTAGATAAGTGAGAAAGAAAGATATAGAAAGAATAAGAATATTGAGAGAATGATTGAACTATTAATTGAAATTCAAATAGTATATTAGCATAATATAATAATAGAATTAGGATAATATAAATTAGAAAATTAAATCGATACATAATATAATTGGATTAATAGTTGAAATTGAACTAGTATATGGAGGTTTTAGAAAAATAGAATTATGAAGGATTACATAAGTGAGAAAGAAAAATATATAAATGAGAAGAGTATTAAAAGAATGATTTAATTAAAAAAATTGATACCCTAAACCCTAAACGATAAACGTTAAAACTTACAATATAAAGATTAGAAAACTAAGAAATTATGTGATGAAAATGAAATGGTATAAAAATATTTATAAAATTATAAAAAAAAAAAATTTGGCCGGTTCCGGAACCGCCGGTTCCGATTCCACAAAATCAGGAACCGGATTTGTGGGGCTACGGTTCCGGTTCCGGAACCGGAGCAATGGCCATCATAAATAGTTCGATGCCGGTTTCGGTTTTATGGGGCCACGGCTCCGGTTTCGGAACCGGAACAATGGCCATCTCTAATCATGAGTCTACTACTCTCCATTCACATGATTTTCAAAGCAGAGGAGGAAGGATGGACAACAAGTACCATGAACCCTCCTAGCACTTCCACCTCAATAACTCTCCCAAAGACGATTCTATTATAGGAATACCTTTAGATACACCTATTACAATTTTTACTGTCTAATAACCAATTTGGCCTCGAGGCAACAAGTAGATATAGATTCAGAGGCCTAAATTCTTTTTTTTTTCTATGAAAGCAAAAGATGGAAATTGTTGGAGAAAGGAATATCAAAGCTAGTATTTTGCCTTCCCTTCTTACTGGAGTTTGCAAATTAGCAAATAGACATAATTAATAAATTTAACAACGTATTAATCTCAAATTTTTAATTTCAAAATCAATCAGTTTTTAATTTTATTAAATGGTACTAAGACCTAAATTATGTGGAAGAAAAAAAAAATACCCACATCAGAAATAAGATGTCTTTAAAAGAAAATGATATATTTTAATTGAATAGAATCATTAAAAGAGCATAAAATTTCTAAAAAATGAAAACTGAAATATTATTTCATATTTCATTTTATATGACCCCAAATGAAAGAAACATTTGATAAGGACTTAATAATCATGCAACTACATAACAAATGTTTGCAAGATTTTTTTCTTTTAATTTCTTGTTTCTTTGCCAAAAAAACAAAAAATTCAATCCACAAAAATAGTAAGCAAAAAAAAAAAAAAAAAAAACTATTAAGCTCTCATCATCAACAGATTCAACACAGATATGGATAAAGATATATAAAGCCCACAAAAAAAAATTGCTCCATTCTTGACCAGAAAGATCCGTTATTGAACCGAAAAATTCACTCAAATCATCAACCATGGCCTCTACTGCAACATCCTCTACTCTCACTTTATCTTCTGTTTTATCCCAAGAATTCAATCCCATCATCACTTCTTCAGTTTCTTTAAGACCTTATCCACTCTTCTTAAATCCCACAAAGTGTCTTTCACTCTTCCCACTTGTGCTAAATTCCAGGGAAAGAAAACCATCATTAGGCCATTGGGTTTCCTCTGATGGGTCCTTGTCAAAATCATCTGTGGTGGCTGCTGTGGCTGAGGTAACTGAGGAGGTGGAACAGCAGGATGGGGACGCTGATGATGGTGGTGGGGTGGCTGTTGCTAGCCCTCCTACAAAGCCTAAGAAAGGCAAAGCTGCACTTCCTCTTAAAAGAGATAGAGTATGTCTAAAGATTATTCTTTTAATGATTATTGATATCTTAATCAATTGTTTTGCTTGTTCAAATGATTTTTCAGCTGCATTTTCTGAGTTGGGATGTGGGTTTTTCTGGAATTTTCCATCTCTTGCCTCTTCTGTTGGAACTTCGTTGGTAAAGATAGCATTTTTAGGCGTATGTTTTGATTGGTTTGTGTAATTATAGCTGATGTTAGTTGTTTCACGTACCTTTTCTGTTAATTGAGTAGTGTATGAATAATTGGTTAAGTTTGAAGGGTTGATTTTTTTGAGCTCTCTAGTTTAGTAATTGTTCGTGTGAACTTGAATGCTATACACCCCTTTTCTTTTGGCTTCTCATATAGGAAGAAAGCCGAGTTAAGTATGTGTGTACGTGGGATGTGATTCTTTTGGACGTAAATAGACCCATCAATTATTGATTTAGTAGGATAAGTGTTTATTCGAGCGAAGGATTTCAGTATTCTGTTGTTTTGTCTCTGTTTTGCTTTCAGTTGTTTTCTAGAAATTTGTATTACTTTTTTAAGCTGTTTTTCTTTTTTGTCATTCGCTAAGGGTTTAATATCTGAACCAATTTTGTGTATCTTTTTGTCTTTCCTGGATGCTTTAATGGACTGGTTGTCAAACTTGATTCCATATGCATGAGTCTTTATTGTTATGTCAAATTTGTTTAATAAAACATGCATATCAAGTCAATCCACAAGTTTGAAGAAGTTAGCTTCAGTATTGTGGGTCGTTTATTGTGTTGTTTCAGCTTTCATATGACTAACCAGCAGAAGATGTGATCATAGCCTATAGAGCAAACCAAATTGTAAAAGGACTCTAACCCCTACCCTTTTGCATCTTTTGTTTGATTTGACGGGACAGCTTGTAAGTTTTAATTTCTTTGATGCTCTAGTATTCCATCTACCCCACATATCGGGATGAAGGCTTAGTTGTTGTTGTTGTTTTTGTTGCTGTCTAGTGTGTCATCTGCTTATGATGCATCCAATTTACAACTTGTGCATTTAACATAGATATTGATGCTTAAAATTTTCATCACCTCACTATTGCAATATCTTTCTTCATTTTATCTAGGTTTTGTTTTGGTCTTTTTTTTTTCTCGTTAAGAAGTGCTAATGAACATGGCTACTACGAAGTAGATTATAGGTCCGTGAAATTACTTGTATTTTTATCATTCTATAAATGGGCTGGATATTCTTTCGGGTTACAAAATTCCGTCTTTTGTTTCTTAAAGCTTTTAGGTGTATAAGTTGAAATTCTCCTATCTTTTGTTGCAATGTCAAATCGATTTTAGTTTTTTCTTGTTGGAAATTTCAGTTGAGGTCTAAGAGATTCTTGGAAATACAACAACTGAGAGAAAATAAGCAAGAGTATGATTTGAGAACAGCAATATCACTACTTAAGCAAACATCTAAGACAAAGTTTGTAGAAACTGCTGAAGCACATTTCCGTCTCAATATCGACCCAAAATATAATGATCAACAGCTGAGAGCAACTGTATGTTTTCTTGTTTCCAATAATCTTATATCATGGGATGGGTGCTTAACACTTTTAACTGATTTGCTTGACTGTGTAATATTTTTCTTTTAGGTGAATTTACCCAAGGGAACTGGGCAGACGGTTAAAGTTGCGGTTCTTACCCAAGGTACTTCCTTTGTTGGTTACATTTTTTCCTGACTGAAGAAGATTGAGCCATTTCTTTCCAGTGTTAGTTTGTCAAATTACAGAAAGATGACTGAGAGTATGGGGAATGTCAGAGGGCAAGTCTGGGTGTTGGGTTGGCCACATTTCAGTATTTGACTCCCTGCTGGTCCTCATTTATGGAATCACTGTTGAATGTCTTGTCCTTTGATAACTTGTAGAAAAGCATAGATCTTTTGCAGATTGTTCATTTTGTACTTGCTAATAATGGACATCAATTCTATACTCAAAGGATGATTCTGATCCTATGCAGAAACATGTCTTCAATTTTTTGAGTGGGTTGGGTTACGGAGGGCAAGGTCATGGAATATTTGTTGAGAAGGAGATGGTTTTTTTGGACTTCTAGTTTATACTATTTTGGCCTGATATTAGCATCATGGACTGGATATGGGCACTTTTCCTTGTTGAGCTTCAACAAGATATCACTGTCATTATGCAATCTAATTGTTCTTATACAACTGTTTTCCTAAAAAAGTAAAGAGTGTCTATGGTGCACATATATATTATTTATTTGCTTGGGGGGGGGGGGGGGGGGGGGGGTGGACTTTTGTACTGTTGCTTATTTATCCTCCATGTTTGTTCCATGTGTCATGATGTCAACTCACAAGCTAAACCATAATCGCAGTCTTTTTTATTTCCAAAGCAGATAATTGGCTTCTCTAGGCTCATTTTCATACAGCTGAATTTATTCAGGTGAAAAGTTCGATGAAGCAAAAAATGCTGGAGCTGACCTTGTTGGTGGAGAGGACTTGATAGAACAGATAAAAGGAGGATTTATGGATTTTGACAAGTTAATTGCAACACCAGATATGATGCCTAAGGTGTTCTGCATGTCTTCTTTGTAATTAGTTAAAGCAACTTGATCATATTTGGATATCTGTTCTACTTAAGATAGCACAATCAAATGTAAGAACTCGGTTTTTTACTATTCCAACATAAGCACCTATCTAAATGGTGATGCTTGTCAATCAGTAATGCCTTATGGTATTGACTATCATAAGTTCTTCTCTCTTTTTTCTCTCTCTCTCTCTCTCTTTTGTTTTTAACTGCTGGTAAGATCTGTAGCTCTTTCTTGATGGGTTTTACAATTTCTTGATTGACTTGTCCATACGTGGGAGAGCTTTGTCTTCACCTACCTGAATTTGCCAGTTTTGGGTTCTTTACTTATTTATGGCCTTGCTTCAGGTTGCCAGTCTTGGAAGAATTCTAGGACCACGGGGACTCATGCCTAATCCAAAAGCTGGTACTGTAACTACAAACATACCTCAGGTACACAGTTGAATTCACTTTATTTTTATTTTTTTTTAAATGCATGCCTGATTTTGTTTGGGTCCTCATCCTAATTGTAGAGATTTGATTCATTAATGACTCAATCAGTTTTTTTGTTAGGACATTTTAGGTTAATCTGTAACATGTAGATTTCCCTGAGTCATATTAGAGAAGAATAAAAGTGGAAACTAGAATGAATAAAGTGCTGAAAAATCAGCAATGATTTTATTTTTCACATGAAATCAATGGCATTGTTTGATATTTGTTGATGGAACTACTTTACTCCTACCTCTGTTGTCACGAAAATCTTCTCCAGTTCACTAAGGTCTGTCATCCATATTGCAGGCAATTGAGGAATTCAAGAAGGGAAAAGTTGAATATCGAGCTGATAAAACTGGGATTGTTCACTTACCTTTCGGAAAAGTTGAGTTTTCAGAGGAAGATCTTATGGAAAACTTCCTTGCTGCTATGGTATTTGTCCTTTTCTCTTCAACTATTCTTTCGTAATTTTCTCATTGTGCTTTATCACGTTATCCTTCAACCGAAGATCTTGTTTTAACATCCCTCAACTTTATATTCCTAAACACGGCAGAGATCGGTGGAAACAAACAAGCCATCTGGTGCCAAGGGAGTATACTGGAAAAGTGCACACGTATGTTCATCGATGGGGCCTTCCATTCGGTTAAATATAAGGGAGATGCTAGATTACAAGACACCATCCAAGGTATAAGGAATACACAACACCTGTACATTGTATCTTCTAACATCCACCAGCTCTTTCGGCGTTTAGCTAAGCCTTGGTATCGTAGATGAAGATAGGATAGAAGGTAGTCATGAAAAGCAAAGCAGATTCTGAAAGCCCTGAATTTTGTCAAAATTGTTCAAGAAGCTCATTGCCTGTGTCCCAACAATGATATCTTGTAGTACCTTCCATGTTTAATGCCATCAAAATTGTATCATTTCCAAAACGAAGGCTTCATATTGCATTGTGCCCTTACTTAATGCATGCTGTTTTAACGAATCTTGAAAGAGTTCAAATATGTTCAATCTTTATCTGGGAAACAGAGGACTGTAATTTTTCCTTCACATGGGAATGAACCAGTCTATTTATGGTAGAGATTTTTTTGCTAAAAAATGGTTCCAACTGCCAACTATATTGTTATAATGAGCATTCCAGTTTTATCAAACTTGACTATGTTATGAAGATGTCTCAGTGTACTCGCATCAAATCTCTCTTCAAAATTTCTCAGTCACATTCACCCGTCAATGTGATTTCCAAGAGGACAACTGACTAAATTGATACTGCGAACAAAACTTTTTTTCTTTTGTCATTAGCAGACAATTTTTTTACCATCTGGATTTAGATAAATTTGACAAATTAAGCAGGCAGTGAGAATTGAGGGTTTAATTTAGGACTTACAGTAATTGGATTAATTGGATTTAGATAAACCTAACAATTAATCAAGCATTGAATTCAGGACCCCACCACAACTATGGATAATGAAACTTTTCAATTTTTTTAAAAATAAGAAATAAGGGTATTTTGATTTTTTAAACTTTTTTTTTTTATAATAAAACTAATAATCAAATGTTGATTGATCCCAGTAGGATGGCACCCATTTGAATTTAGATAAACTTAACAAATTAATCAAGACTTAAGTAATGAACTCAGGACCAACTTGGGTTGCCAAGTTGGCCACCTTAAACCTTGATTGGGGTAGGTTTTGGGATCAACTCCCATGGCATGCTTGAGAAAATTTAAGAATGATGTACACCATTCTCGTATGTGATGTGAGTTTTGAATTTAGATAAACCTAACAAATTAAGCAAGCACTAAGTATTGAATCTTTTGTTCTTTTTTTTAAGTATTGAATCTTTTGTTTTTTTTAACGCACACCCTCACATAGAATCGAACTTTAAACATTGAGATTGGGTTGCTAACTTCCTAACCACTGCGAAACCTTAACTGGATTTAGATAAACCTTAATTAAACCGGCACTAAGTATTGAACTCAAGACATACCTAATATCATAATTTTAAATTACAAGGTATGAGACTTCGATCCCACATCAAAAGTACGGAATTTCGATGTGGGTTTTATACGACTTTGAATTTCTTACCTTATTAGCTAACTTTTGAGGTTGTCCAATGTTCATATCAATGGGTACCAAAGCCTTCAACCATCCTTCTCAGTTGTAATCGTGCGGTATTATAGTGTGGTCGTTTGGGACAGCGGTGACTCCGGTATTCCAGTGTTCGCCCGAAACTAGAGAGAAGTCTAGTTCAAAGGTTCAAAGCCAGTCCTGCGTGGGTTCGGGGCACATTGGTGACATCGGTATTACAATGCGGTATTGTAGATTTCGCTCGAAATTAGCAGTGATACTGGTATTACACTACAGTATTGTAGTGTTCGTGCGAAACTAACGATGATGCTGTTATAGTAGTGTTCGTTTGGGACTAGAGATAAGTCTAATTTAAAGCCGTCTAGTTCAAAACCAATCCTGTGTAGATACTAGGTAGTGTAGAATTGCGATGTGAGGTTTATATGACTTGTTCAAGGTTCATATCACTTAACTGGATTTAGATAAATCTAGCAAATTAAACAGACAATTGAATCCAAACATTCCTCAATACAACCAACCGAATTCCATACTCTTGGCCAGAATTTGGTTCGAATCCGACTAGCTAACAACGTTGATTGCCAACCGACCAAATTCCAACCACGTGGCCAGATTTTGGTTGGAATCCAACTGACTAGCGATCAACTCAAAAAATAAATATTGTTTATTTTAAAATTTATTTAATAAAATAGTTTTTCAATACAAAAAATAATAAAATCAAAACTTATCATTTTATACACTTAATTGGGCAAACCGAGTAAACACATTGAAACGGACAATCAGCTTGAATTTGTTCAAATGTTATGAAGTCTGTAATAACATGGAGTTTATGGGCAAACCGAGTGAACACATTTAAACGACAATCAGCTTGAGTTTGTTCAAATGTGATTAAGCTTGTAGTAACATGGAGTTTACGGGCAAATTTGCTTACACATGCTTTTAATCGTATTTAAGTATAATATGACTTCTTGAAATCGTTTCTTTCCCAATCTTTCCATGCATTCCCATTTCCTTTTTAATTCGAAGATCATCATTGTGCCAACTATTTTTCACGTAATCAAGAAATCGTCCTACGTTTTCTAAGTTCTTAGGTTTGCATCATGATTATGTCCAAGGTTTATAACAGTGTGATTGTAGATAAAGATGGTGGCAATGAAATGGTTTCTTGACACTCGGGCAAATTCTAACAGGAAAACATAAACAAGAAACCTTGAACGTTTCGTTATACCAAGAACAAAACGGCATAATTCCTCCATGCATCGCACCATTATTTTGACTATAAATTACAAGTGATAACAACTACGATGTTCTTACCACAAAACCTAACACGAGCAAGGAGATGGATGAAAATATTTCAGAATGAAGATGCAACAAAGCTTTACAAAAACATTGGGATGGAACAGAAGAAAACCTTCTTGAAAATATCGTATGCTATAAAATCTCCATGGCTACAACTACAACAGGAATGCCATCTTCAGCAACTGTTCAATGAAGATTCTCAGCGGTGTGCAAGCCCATAACAGATCCCCAGTTTTTGCCACAGCTCCATACTAAACATTTGACCAATAAATAAGTGAATTTCAAAAGATCCATAACTTCCAACAAGTAATGTATGACTTAATAAAGAAATACTCGAACCTTTTGATGGCTGCTCAATCCAAGGGCCATTCATTAGTGTAAGTACGCTGCATACCTCACCGTATTCAAGATCGCGCAGCAATTTTGGTGTGAGTAAGAAGCACCTACAGACATTTGAAAGCATCAGACTTCTGATAAGAGGCAAGCTAGTGTCCTCCTCAAATTTTGGCATAAGAGACAGGAGAATAATTCATAAAGGCCAACAACATGTAGCTCAATGGATACTTTTCAAGCATCCGTGGCCTGTTTCAACACTACTTTGATGTTTTTTCATAATTAAGTAGTCTTTGAGTTTGACAATTTGTTTAGCATTTTCTGTCTCAGAGAGAACCTTTTGAAAGACCCAATTAGTTGCAGTGAAAAAAGCCTAAACATGTCTCCCCCTGTCCTGCAGAGATTTGGAGGCATTTTTGCACACGATAACACCACAAAATAAGAATTTACTCAACATCAAAGATGGCTCTACATACAGGAAAACAACAACAACTAAGCCTTTATCCCACCATATGAGGTCGGCCACATGGATCATATTTCGCCATCGTATTCTACATACATGAAAACAGCAAAAAAAATTTAAAAATTGTGCCCTAGAGACTGAGAAGCCTAAAAGATTATGGCTTCACAAGTAATAGCCCCCATCGCCATACTTGAACTTGCTTTGACAAAAAAAGGCAACATGTTTCATGATTGTATCAACCTCCAACAAGCAGAGATTTACACCAAGTGTGTCTAGCAAAGAAAACATCCTTTTCTTGACACGTCATGGGTGTGTCTCGCAAAGAAAAACATCCTTCAGTCCCCCCCTTCTCCCGCCAACCCCCAAAAGGCAAATATTGACTGTTATCCTTTTAACTAGTGATGATCAAAATGAGAGCCACTAGTACTGGCCATAAAGTTATATGAAGACCACAATTAACAACCATCAAACGGGGAAAAAAGGAAACAACTTACTGCGGGGTATTCGGCCGACTAGATGCTCTGACTAATTGCTGAAACATCTTTCTCTCATTTACAGGGTCCATACCTTTGAAAAACAAAATTAATAATGTTTGCAGACACCCATTCAATATGTCATGCCACAGCAAATTAAAAAACTAAAAAAAAGCTTCTATTCACCAACCTTGATTTATCTCATCAACAACCCTAAATGGGCAATTTGTAAGGTCTTGCAGAGAAACAAGGTATAGAATAGTTGCAACCGAGCGCTCCTGGAAAGAAGATACAAAAAGAAATTAACAATCCACAAATACAACATAATGGATTTAAGACCCAGTTAACTGTCATACCCCACCAGATTGATGGTAAGAACTGAGAATTTGTAGTTGTCCAGCTTGTCTGAGAATAGGGCACAAGACCAATTAAAATAAGAAATAAACAAGGATCAATATGACATTCAGCAACAGTGGTTACAGAGTCCATCATAAGCAGTGCATAGAAACTAATGACCTGAAAATACAGATTCCTTCTCTTTTCCTTTTATTTCTCTTTCCATTTATAAAAAATGTACAATGTGGAAGAGTTATGAATGAAGATAAGCCTCCATGATCATCATGTATGCACACTATCAACACAGCTTGATTCATTGCATTTTTGAGAAGGATCTCTTCTCAATGATTATGTAAAACCCCTAATCTAGAGCAGCTAAGTTCCAAGTAGGTATTTGACACAATTAACTTTCAGATTGCTGTAACATTCCCAAGAAAGCCAAACTTTTTGCAAGTCTATCCAAATAGTTGCTTTGGGTAAGCTTTCTTTGACATTGCAACCATCTTGAATGTATAGTTGTGGAGGATAATTTACTCAACCAAACTACAGAATTATCTCTACCTCATTATATTGAATACAATTGTACTATACTATCATTGTATAGCAGTACTTTAGGTTGCCCTTACATTTTCAGTTAAAGCTAGATATGAAGACCCCATTACAAGGAAAACAGCCCAAAATCAATCTTGGTAATACAACTCATCCTTTTTACATCTTTAGTTAAACGAACTGCATTCCAATGCAAGGTAGCAATGTATATATCTATCTTCCAGTTATCCATTTTTCTTTGGTTCAGTAATTGATTTGCATTTTTTACTTCTCAACTAAAATTACAGGAAACATACAACATCTGTCTGTTTCAGAATTAAGACAAGAAACGAAACCGATTCAGAGGCTATATCTAGCAGTAGGAATGAGAAAAAACTTAGCGTATTGACATCCTAATATACTTTTCCATTACTTTGACATTATTCTAGTGCTGCATGAATGCCTACAGTAAATCATTCTATTATTTCTCAAAATAGTTCTTTCCTTCCATAAGGAATCACTTATTGAGATAGTGCCGAATGACAGATATGTGTGAACAATATATCTTTCAACAACCTATTTTGCAACTCACAGAATCCGCAATACATACAAAGAAGAAGCCAACATTAGTCAATAGCTTGTAGCCACCTTTCTTTCAACTGGTGCAAGCAGGGGCAACAGAACTAAAAATTTCAGAAACCCTTTGAAGGTACAAAAATGATCAAAACTCAGGCCAGTGGAAAAAGTTAACCCAGCTCCCCACTGTCAATCCACCCCTGATTGAAATAAGCATAATTTATTTATTATAAGCTATCATTTTAAATTATGGGTAGTATACGTAACGGTTACCTTACATTGTCCATATGAAGCTTTTAGCTTTTCTTTGATGTATATCCACCCATTAAATACAAATTTGAGAAATAAAGAGAGTTATTGTCAGTCCACCGTGTATTGTTTGGACTTTTCAGAACACATCACCAAGTAGAAAGTAAATTAATTCAACTTTTAGATAATGAAAGCACTTCATAATCTTACAATTATTCATTGTTTTCTGGAGGCCATTTTGAAAACCTCAACTGTGTAATAAACTTTAATCCTAATAAAGCCATGCTAAACATACCCCATATACCTCACCCTCATCCCCACTCTCATCCTTGAGAAAATTGCACCTTTTCAAGTACAGTTGACTTGGGACTAGTACATTTTGGTATTGGCCCTTAATTGTTGGATATAAAATGATTTTTTTTCACTATAGTTCCTAGCTATGGGCCATTCAAATTTGTTTCCAATTAAGAGTAATGAATTTTCTGCAGCAAACCTCAAATGATTGGGAAGTATCACAATGAACTTTAAAAATAGCCACATCAAGCACATTGCAACAAGTACTGCCACTGTCTTAAATATCAATGGTTGACGCGTGAACTTTTTGGTTCTCTAGAAAGTATAGAAGCAACATTTCACGTGTAGATCACAGTTTCTGTAAGCTTTATCTCTAAATTTCAATAACCGAATTGTAACATATCTACACAAGGAAGGGAAAAATATTCCAACAGCAATCAATGTGCTTTAATTAGATTAAGTTTCTAATATTTTCATGTGGTAGAAAGGACTGATCAGCTAAGAAAACAATTGGCATGGAGCCAATTAACTTATGAATTAACAATTTAGCACTAAAAGAGGTCAGACAAATTTCTGCAGATAAGGTACATAAATGCCTCTTAAGAAGTAATATTACCTTCATTTTCATGTGGTGGTGCTTTATAACACATGAGAGAGAGAGGATAAGGCTATACATGGAGACTCATTCACTTGGAAACCAATCCTTTGGATGTAGATTTTTGCTTTGAATGATCTTTCCTCTCAAAAGAGGTGTTACCTAAGCCACTATGTCTTTTGTTTAATATACACTTCCCCAATTAGAAACCATGAACCAAACATGTCTTCTATCTCACCACTCTTCTTCTGGCTTTATCCACTAGCTTTGCTATAAGCTACCTACTTGACAAACTACTCTCAGAGAAAAACAAATGATGCTCCAAGTATATATAACTTTTCTTCACCTTCGTCAGATTCATAACCAAAGCCAGAGAAGTAACTAAGATAGAGGGAAAAAAACAGCAAAAATAATTACCTGAACTTCACTTTTATTAGTATCCCATATTGATCAAAGTCTGTGCCACGCTCATCTAAAGATAGACACCAATTAATAATGTAAATATTGGAACCTTTCTGAAACTAAACTTTCGATAACACAATTACCCAATGAGACTTCTCCAGCCACAGCCATTTCTTGAAAGTTACGACTGAAAGTTTCATTTATTTGATCCACGAGGTTTCTCAGTGTTGAAAGCCACCTTCCCTGCAGATATAACATAAACTTCTCATTTGAGTGACCAGCTTGATGAATGAATTGGGGAGAATTTGCATACATGTTACAACACTTCTCTTCTATCTGTTTCCAAAGCATCAACTACTTTGGATTTCATCCTAAGGGTAGAGGTAGGGGTAGAAGCAGGGGCAGGGCAGGGCAGGGGCAGGCATATGATGGGAAATTGAAAATAGTAACATTACAGACAATGAAAAACTCTTGCAAATATAGTTGCTAAAAAGAATTGATAAAATCAATCAATGTAAAAGAACCATTCCACACAACCTTCAAAGAACTTATATCATCCAAATGCGCAGCCAATTCCTTCTCATCTGCAACTAGTTTCATTGCAAGGGCATCTATCTGCAGAACTCATAGAAAATTAGACATTAAAGGTAGCTGAAAGGAACAAATAACATAGCACAGGACATACCTTCGCTTGACGGCTTTGATACTGTTCCAGAACATTTGGATTGAGGAAAAGAATAGAGTTGGCTTGAGAAATTGTATCATGAATAGCAGCCTCCAAGTCTTCAATAGTAGCAGGCAACTGCAAGTTGTGTCGGTCAATCAATATAATCAGTGTACTTGTTTTTGTTTTTTTCAGTCGGCAAACCCCTATTGGCAGGGGGAGGATGCCAGCCTCAATTCCATAGATTTCAACAACAACAACAACAACAAAAAACTAAGCCTTTATCCCAACAACAGCAAACTAAGCCTTTATCCCACAAACACGCTTATTGCAACTATGAGAGAAATAGAAGACGACAATTAAACCAACCGATTTCTTAAAAGTCAGATGATAAACTAGATGTCTGCGTGACAAAAGTATCAAATACTCATCTTTAATTTGTAGGATTCTTTCCATTTAAAAGGAGAAGGAACATAGTTTGCACTTCTTTATCCAAATTAGCGGCGCCTGCTCAAATTTAATCTAGGTAAAAATTTTCAACTATGGCTCAAATGATTTAGGCCTTCCGACACACCTTCGTCTATATAGCTTAGATCAACATTAGCAATTATTCTATTTTTACTTTTTTTTTCTTGTTTTCTCAGTGGTTCCACAAGAAAAAGGTACGAAACATTTACTATCTTCAATCAAGTTCTTGGTACAAATTTGAACTCTAAGATACTCCACCAAATTTTTACAGTAAATCCTGCTCCAGAATACCTATCCATAAACAAGTATGACCTCTAAGATACTCCACCAATTTTTTCAGAAAAATCCTGCTTCTTCTGAATAACTATCAACAATCATTAGCTGGAAACCAATAAAGAAAGACATTGTTGCATATTGCAAAGTCACTATTCTATTCAGAACAAAAATTCTCATGCAACAGAAGCACCATTTCCAATTCAGGTGCAAACCTCAAGAAAAGTCTGCTTCAATTCTGGAGTTATCTTGGCAATAGACTCCGCATTCCTCTTGGCAGCTGAAAGTTGTTGTCGACAATTCTCCACTTTCTTCTTACCTTATTAACATGAATGATAGCATTGTTCAGCAGCAGCAGAACATATTAATCCAAATAGTTGCACACCACATAGACAGGGAAAGAAACAGAGAAAAAAGGCAAACCCACTAAAATAGCAGCCGTACTCTATGCAAAGACACCATAAAAGCATTCAAAAGTTCATTATCACAAACAGGAAAGCAAAATTTTCTTGTTCATACTGAACAGAGGTTAAATTCAAACCGAAGCATCTAGTCACCCCTGAATGAGTATAAGCAGAATCCAACCCTGCTTACCTTACGAAAAGTATTAGACATTTCAAACACTCAGATTTGGCTTCACACTTCGTAGAATGAATTAGAAAATTAGGCAAGCAGAGCAATTTAAAAACCCAGAAAGTTCTAGGTTTGTTCAAGATCATTACAAGCAACACACTTTAGTGGTAACATAAGTAAACTAGCAGGCCATTCAAGACCTTTTCTATCTTTTTCTTTTTCCACATAGAACACAAAGATTAAGGACATCACTAGGAAACAAAAAAGGATGGGAAAAGTGAAGAGGAGAAACCGAACAAAGCCAGCATTGCATACAAGTAAAGAAGCATTTCCACACACAGAACTCAGAGCTGATTCTTACATAAAATAGTTCCTTAGATGGTTCATGGATCTAGAAACTATCTCCATGTAATTTCCATTTCCTATGCCTTCTGACTATTAGCAACCCAATTTCTGGGCAGTTTATTTGGTGAACCAAAGTTTTGCATTACACTTAGTATTCTCATTATTCTGTTTCTTTTGGGGCTTCATCAACTTCCAACAAAACCTTTCCCATTTCCTAGATAAAATTCTTCTCCTTTTATCTTTATTATGTATAACAAGAGTTCAATAAGGAAGACAAACAAAGAAAGTATAAATATAGGAAACAAATGACTAAACGCAAGTAGACAACAGAAACACCACCAACCAATGCAACCATAATATGTAGGGTTGAATGAAAAGAGTAAAGTAATAGCTTACAATTTTCATAATGCAGTGCTGCTTCCATTGCTAACTTCTCTGATTGTTTTATGTTGGCTTCCAGTTCTTTGACCTATATAGCCATAAGGCCAAAAGAATAAAGAAGAAGATTAGACAGATAAATAACATTGTCGAATACATTTCAACAACTTTATGAGCACTTAAGACAACATAATGTTGTTAAATTACAAACTTCAGTTGATTAGAGGAAGACCAGAAATCTGTGCTAGCAAAACACAATTAGGCATAGAAAAATTATGAAGAAATAAATGAAGAACATTACAGACACATGACCATTATGGGAAACCAAAATGTAACTAGTTCAAGTACCAAACAATCTATTAGATTTACCGACCGTTGATGTTACACAGACTTGGTTACAGGAGTCGCGTACAGGTAAGTATCCAGGTGGCCAATACCTTAATTTTCTAAAGTAAAGATAGAGGGGCACTGCCAGAGACTCTGGTACAAGTTTGGTGGTAAGATGGACACAATTTACTAGTACTTTTTTAATATGTCATGAATTCATTCTACTTGTATTTGTCTTCTAGATAGAATTTTCTTGCTTATATATGATGGTGGAAAAAGAATTTTGATTTTCAAAGCATAGGCATGGGGGGAGTACAATGATATCACGAGGCATCACAAAACTGTTGGGTTTACCCAATATACTTGATTTTTGGAGTAATGTAAAGTAACTTGAGTTTCAGGTGTCAAGCCTTCAAAACCAATTAAGTGATTGAGAAAGTTTAAAGGTCGGTACCAAGTTACCCAATTATGGAACACTCAGCTTCCTAATTCTTATTCTGCTATGGACATGCTTGTTAGTAATCATTGGTTTCAAAAGCACAGTTATTGAACAATTTTAAACCCTCAACAGATTCCACCTTGGACTTTTCTAATCTTTATCTCACCTACTAGTGTCACTTTCTCTGTTTCTCTCTTAATTCTGATTTTTCTTAGGGGAATCTTATATTATGGAGGTAATATTCTTAGGTAGGACCACTTCCATTGTTGCACAGGTTCTCATCTTCCTCTCCTTCCGCCTCAGTCACAATCAGCTTCATCAAAATCAGAAATGCAGTTGCACCCATCAAAGGCTGGTGTTTTACAAACCAAATACGGTTCAAGCTCAAATTTTGATAGCCAATCAAGCTCCAGTTGGTTTGGAGAGTCTAGGTCTTTCAAGTTAAAACTCGATAAACAGCACAATTGACTGTTATGATGGTACAAATAAGTTCAAACCACCAGTAGCAAAACTTCTGGAGGTTTAAATATAACTCTGCTGTCTAGATATCATAAGTAACACATGAATTCCACTGGATCGACGGAAACTAAAAAATTAAAACTTTCTTTTCATGAACATCCTAAATGGAAGTCATTACATTTTTCTTTTAATTGATTTTATAACATGTCTAAATGATTTATGAGAAAATTCCAAAAGAATATGTGCAAATGAGTAGTTAACGACGAAATCCCAGGTCAGTGTTCAAAATCTGAGGTGTGCATGTAGGATACGGAGGTCGGATGGGGGATAAAAAAAATGTAAATGAGTAGTTATTTGGGTTTTTTCCCCTAAAGAAGCTATTTGGTTATTCATTGGTGGTTACATATGAAATTTGAATTTGGAAGGAAAATTTTAAAATAGAGATAAAAATGGAGACATAGCATTGGTTGCTCTCCCTTTGTAGAAGATGCTTTTAACTTCAAAATTCCAATTCAAGTGAATGAACTAAAATTACACAATGGTTGGCATCAACATCAAGAATAATAGAAGTACCTTAGCTTCGAGTTCTATAGAGGCCATATTATTTTCAGTGAAACTTCTTCGGTAAGCAACAGCCTCAATCAGTAAATGCTGCAAGAAAGTAGAAGAGAACCAAGAATCCAGTCATTGGATAAAGTAAAGACATCACGTAGAAAAAGTGTGCTCCAGCATCATGTAAAAAATGTTTCACCTTCATTTCAGTAGCTAGATTGAATCGCTGAGTTTTCAGTTCATCAACCTCTTCAATGAGCTTTGCCAGGGCAACATCGAGGTTTTCCTCCTTTTCCATCGCTTCCAATCTTCCTTTCAGTTGTTCTAAACAGTATGGAGATTAATTCTGTTAGCTGCCATAAGAAGATGAAGATCTGCCTGAAAAGATGTCTATGGATACTTACTGACACGGCTTTCTATTTCACGATGTTTCTTCTTCTCATTTTGGATTTGGTTGAATATCTCTTCCTAAAAGACATTGGCATAAACTGTTATACTGAACAATAAGCAAAAGGTACAAACATACAAAGAGATAAGTATAGTACTAATCAACTAAAAAGTGAAAAGCAAGATGCTCCTTCTAAGCCATTTAAACATACAAAAAATTTTTATTCAAGCAAGTTAAAACACTACTAGGAAAAAGAAAATGGAGTAGGACAAGCAGGAAAAATAATTTTGCACTTTCTAAAACTTAAAATAGATAATAAGATCAATATTGAGTTTCAGAATTTAAAAAAAGATTTCGCTTTGACAATCAAAAGCACCTGCCTTTCACTTTTTGAGTGGCCCTTCAATTTTTTCTCAAAATTCATACAAGCCAACGCAATGATTGACAGCATAAACAAAGATATATTCTTAAATAGGACTCAAGGTATGCAAATGAGCTGTAAACTAAGTTGAGCAATGCATCGTATACAAGAATGGCTTATTGACATGCACTTCACCTCCACTTAGCCCATTTCTTTCTTTTTCTTTTTCTTAGAGTTTTAAGCTTCACCTTTACATTCCATTTCAAAGCAATGCCCAAAACTATAATTGAACCCTAAACCTTATTAAGTTAATTAGATAGCTTCTGTTGTACTCATCTACATTCATCACAGTATTTGCTTTGTGTTATTTGACAAATACAAGCGAGAAAAATAAAAATATATAATAAAGTAACATAAATTCTTTTAATTTTTTTTAATTCAATTTATTTATTTACAAAAAAAAGTAGCATAAATTCCAGGTTCATGGTTCGCATGGCCATACACACACTTGTATCCATCAAAAAGCTTGCCAATGCATCACAGAGAAACATTTTCAAATCACTAATGGTTGGGGGGAGTCCGAAATAGGAATGGGAAACGGAAAAACGAATAACGTTTGGTTTGAGGTAATGATTCCTTGGGGAATGCTTTGTTTCCCAAATATTCAGAAAACAAGAAAACACACCTGGGGGAATGCTTTGTTTCCCAAATATTCAGAAAACAAGAAAACACACCAGTGTGTTTTCTTGTCTTGTTTTATTCCATATGGGAAACAGAAAATTTCATCAGACTCTTTTCCTTGCCCTTCTCTTCTATTCTCTACACTCTCACTTCTTCCTTTCCAAATGTAACCCCTTCTTATCTCACCAATATTTTAATATATTCGTTTTCAAAACATTATAAAAAGAATAATTTATATTTTTTATAAATTTGTACATGGATTTTTTTTATTGCAAATACAAGTCGATAATTTTTTTAATCATTCATTAGTTCCTGCACAAATAGTTTATTAAGAAGCAAAATTTTTTAAAAAGTAAAAAAATTTCAATAAAAAGGTTAAAATTTATTTTTTGTAAAATTTACAATATTTTTGAAATTGTTCAATGTTATTTCAACTAATGTTGAAGTACAATGTCAAAGAATAACAATGTAATTTTATTTGATTCTCATTCCAAAACACTTCCATACCAAACATAGGTACTCGATTACAATTCCGATTCCGGACGCTTAACCAAACATTATTATTGGATTGTCGTTCCCATTTTCAATTCCGAGTAATTCCGTTTCTGTTTCCGTTTCCGATAAGCGAACCAAACGCCACCTAAAACTCCAAAGAGTGAATGCCTAATGGATAGTCGAGCTCCAGGATGAATGGCCAGTACCCCCTTGGTTTCTCAGTCTCTCTTTGACGCCAAACATCGAAACCAACCCACAAAAGCACACCCAAAATGCCATAAACATACACAACCGAGAAAGCCCAAAAAAACCCCTTACAAAACCTAAGAATACCTCTAACAAAAGACAAATCAATAACAAAAACATGTAACAGACCAGACCAGACCAGACCAGACAAGCGTGCAGCACCCTAAAACTAGTACAAATTTATATGCGAACAGCGTATGTATAACTGTATAGCTACTGTTATTGACTCACTATTCAACTTTTAAAAATAGAAATAAGATAACATGGAATGGACTATACACACTAGTTATAGGTAAATTTGTAGCGAAACTTTTTGCAATATATTCCAAGTAATAGACTACTAGTTGCTAATACCAAAACAGGTATTTAAATCTCCCTACAACAGTAACCATCACACAATAAAATGATCCACAATAGAAGTTACTCATATCAGGACATTAGGAAAGGTCCGACTACAACAACCATCCAATCTCTCTCTTCTGTCACACAAGTACCAACAAACAGTAACAGCCAAATTTCTGCAAGCTATGAGATTTTGGCAATTGAAGTAAACTCTCATACTTATAAATGGAATATAACTAGTCATTCCTCAGGTGTGATCATTAAATCTTCAGATCTATTATCAGCTATTCTTTCGGGGGGTGGGGGGAAGGAACTATCGCTCTACATTAAAATAAAAATACTAGGGGAAAAAATAAACCTTTTCTCACTTTCTTCAAAAATATATTTGTTCCTCTTCAAATTCATTGACTATAATACCAACAGCACACACCTGTTTGACTCTAAAACTAACATCATACTTTGACATTTTCACCTAAGTAAAACACTTTCTTGTGCACTGATTAAAGGACTCAATAGTGGTGTCCCATTAGCAGCAATATGAGCAAATACACATTCCCTTCAAAGAGGTGTGTACACGAAAGTTTCACTTACACGCTCTTTTCGAAGTGCGGCACCTTTATCTTCCACATCTCTCAGCTCTCTTTTAAGTGTTTCCAGATTTTGTTCTAACGATGAAATGGAATCCTCATACCCCATCTTTCTGGACTTGAGCCCCTCAATTTCTCGCACATCAACATCTGCTCAGGAAGGGCATTAGCAATTAGTTAAGGGTAAACCTTTGGATACCACATTGATGTACTGTACTTAATTCAAGAAACATACTGCACAAAAGAAGACGAGAGTGCCCCACTGAATCCACTGAAGCAGAAACATGACCACCATAGCGGGAACGGTTCCATCTATAGTGGTTCTCTGGAGTCCACAGATCCATTATTTCCAACTTAAGTACATCGTCAGCCCTTTTGTCAGTTTCTTTGGACCCAATGTACTGGAGGAAATAAGAAAAGATCAGAAAATTAGAGTTCAGATGACAAAGCCAACTGCAGAAAATGCCTTCCACAGCATAGTTTACCACATCAGGAATTTAATCATAAAAAAAGAAAAATTATGAAAACATACAGAATGTTCCAGCCCAAACTGACTAGTTAAGACTTCTCTGACAGCATCAGGAGCATCAAATATCTGGTCAAGTCTGGAGTAGATGCCGAGCATTTGCATCTGCTTAAGGCAATATATGAAAACGTGAATCAACAATAAATAAATCCTTCAAGCAGAATTTGAGTTCATGTCTTAGTTGTACCTCATCAGTCACTTGAAAAGGTCTCCCATGAGAACCCTCATCTCCAACATGATTTATAATTGGCACGTCAAAGGACCGTAGGTTTTCAAACAGGAAGTCACGATCACCAGAATCCTGGGTTATAAAGGCCTGGAATGCAGTAGTGATATAAAAATATGCAACACAACTACTAGGTGGATAGCTGTTAAAAAGAACTCCAAACCCAAGTATCATAATACTGCAGCATGTCGAAAAGGAATTATCTAATCAGGAGAAGGGGCTAGATATGTGACCACAAGAGGATAGAAAGTATATGGAAACTCAACACCTCAAACATTGTGATTATCGTGCAACAGAAAGAGTTTACGATGGTACCAAATTTGCAAATCCATTAGACAACCTTTCGTAATATCAAATAAAAACTTTGCAACAAGCAGCTATTGAAGGATGGAGAGAGACTTCTGAACTAAGTATGACATTACTATATAGCAGTATAGTTAACCAGAAACTTTACCAGTGCCTAAACCATTGCCCAACAGCAACTTTTCTTGCTAAGTATCAGATTCAGAAATTCAGTTTGTCCATTTGAACATTTCCACAACTTTCATTTAAACAAGCTTGACTAGCTGACATTATCATTAAAATCCCAACTGTGTTATATTTTTGGGAGAAAAGAGTGCAAATACTGTAATGGCATAATACAATACAAAAGTAGCATTGCATTCTATAGGTCTTTAAGTGGATTGTGCATTTGTACTCATACAAGAATATTTGATGTATAGGCAGTGACTATAATATTAGAAGCACAATGAAGTTATTTAAAGTATTGTTGAGCTAATAATGCCAGTAATAACCCTAATGATAATAACAGGAATCATAGTACTACCTAGTACTGATAACAATTGTATATGAAAACAATAACTAACTTTAACAGGAACAGTTATTTTTCATACTAAAATTTCTTGAACCAAATTTGTGGTTGCCACTCTCCTAGACAATTAATGCCAATGTTGGATTCATGAAGATGAGTAAGCCACACCGTACAACAAATTACAACAGGATTCCTAGACTTATCTATTACTTAAAAGATTTCTCTTTTAAATGTTAGGTCTCACGCGCATCGATATGACGAGGAGTTTTCGGTTCATCCTTAAGTAAAGTTACTCCTAGTGAATTAAAATTTTCTTGTATACATTTTAAGCCAAGTATACTAGATAGAAAGTTCTACTCTCACGTGAAAGAAAAATTTTTGATAAGGAGACTACATAGACAAGTATTTCCCGGCAATTAGCTACTTTTTCTAATATTGTAACATCATAGAGTTCATCGTTTATGTTCAAACGTATATACTTTTTTCTTACTTGGTTTAAGTTCTTCATTACAATTTGTGCCTAGTATCTTGATCATGATCACTCCATTCAACTAAATGAACTAGTATAAATTGTATGGTACAAGGAGTCAGTAGGCTTAGTTACGTGCTTTTAGAAGATACAGAACAGAATATCTAGCATGTTAGAATGATATCTTATTTAGGCAGTACAAAACCTCTTAATGGGAGATGCAGACCTGTAGCAAATATATCACTAACACTGTGCAAAAAAGCTTCATGAGATCCAGACTTCAACAAACTTTCTCAATTTCCTTGGTGTATTACTTAGATAAGAGAATGAATTATTTTTAGTTTATTCTCTCCTAAAATTACTCCCTTAAGGAATTTATTTCCCTTTCACTAATTTTCTTTTTCTTCTTTCTACTCGATACTCTTTCAAAAACATTTTCTTAATTTCATTTGTACAGATCCTGATAGTCTTTTTTGCTAAAATTTACATTTTTAAGGGGTTACAGAAGAAATATAATAAAATCTTTCCAGATTTTTTTATCAAGAAAGGTTAATTTACTGGATGGATAATTTGATGAAATAGTCTCCAGAATTTGACAATCACTTCTCTTTTACAAAAAGTATAGAATCATCTCTAGAGTCATGCAAATCCCAAAAAGAGATATTCACCTTTTACATACAAGCACAGAATTTGTAATTAATTATTACTATCATATTGATCACTTCTTTAAATAACCATATTCAGATATTAAATTCATTCTCCATGTAGAGTACTAAAATTAACTTTCATCAGGTCGCATAATATAGTTTCTTCAACAAACCTCTTACAAAGCCAAACAACACTGCTTTTAGAGGGCCACTAGGGCTAGCCTAGTTGTTAGGGAGTTAGCATCCCGACCTCCAGGTTTAGAGTTCGAGACCTGGGGGAAGCATGTGAGGGTGTGTGTGTTTAACCAAAAAAACACTCCTTTTAGAGATAAATATCAAGAATCTTACTTTTTTTAACCATAGAATACAAAGCAATAATCTGTCACCTTATTCTACAAAATACAACTATATTGTTCTCTTACTGTGCAAAGTATTAGGTATGCTATCCCCCAAGTAATCTCTTCTTCCAAACAAAGGAATTCTTTTTGGGGAAGTTTGGTACTCTCTCTGATAAGCTTTTGTAAAAATGATCAATTAGAGCACCTTGTTCAAAAATAATGCCATAGGCATTTCAATCAAAGGGCAGTTTTCAAGAAAAATATTTAAATCAATAAGGCTCTTGGCTCTTTTACATAATATGGGATGCTATACCAACATAAGCATCCATTAAAATACTATGCATAGGATAAAATATTATCAATGCTCTTATTAGACTACTTAGTATTGGAATACCAGAACTGTGAAGAGGAAACCATCATTAGGGTGAGGATTCTCTTCATAGTGAAAACCAAAACTCCAACCTAACATTAAATATCACTTGAATCATAAAGTACCTTCCATATATAGTTGGGTACATGACCCTCTAAATAGTCTGCATGAACCCGATTCGCAACATTCACCTACATTAGAAATACCCTGAAATTTTCAATTTATCATAAAAAAAAAAAAAAATTCAAATGATACTCAAAGTCAAAACTAAGCTGCTGCACCTCAAGCAGTACTGGACCATAAACCTCTTTCTTGAAATCATGACGATGCTCCTGGACCCATCGGTAAGCCTCAAATATCTTCTCAGCACCCGAGTTCCGTAAAGCTTGTAAGCTTTTGTGGTTTGCGTCTTCCATGTTTTTCAACCTATGCAGCGTTTTCAAACAGAGAATTAAATAAACTAAAGTGAAATGAAAGTATATTCAGGGTAATGAGGAGGCTAACCTGTCTATACACTCCTCAGATTTTACTAGAATGAAATGAAAGTATATTCAGGAAAATGAGGACGCTAACCTGTCTACACACTGCCTCAGGTTTTGCCTATGATGTGTTAGTTCCTTCTCTTTTTCCACCTTATTGGACCTAATTTCTCTGGCAGTCCCATCCAGCTTGAAAATTTGAGCACCTAATCCTTCCTAAACATCATTAAATGTATTAAGAGTGGCAAATGGAAACAACATACAGGTTTCTACGGAAAGCTAGGGATAACTTTTTCTATAATGTACCACCTAATAATCTAGAAGAAAGGTTAAACCTACAAGTATGTCTGTAGGATGTTCAAATGGATGAAGATTGGCAAGTTCATATTCAGCAGCATCAAGGTCTTCTTTAGCTTTGGAGACTTTCTGCTGACGTGATTCTTCTTGTGTCTTTAACTCTTCCATGTCGTGATATTTTCCTCGTACTTGCACTCCCTGCAGATTTATAGATCAAAACAGGAGTCAATACACGAATGCAAACAAATATCTGATAAAGAAAAGATTACTATTACACAAAATAAAAAAGGATGTACCAGAGAGTTGTCGCCTTCCACAACTCGCAAACGTTTCTTAGCGTTGCCATCTAAACGGTTCATTATCTTTTTACATTTTGCATCATACACTCCTTTCTCTTGTTTTTGTTTCCTGAAATATAGTAGTTTTACAACACTGAAATTTTTTGCTTACTGAAAGATGGTAATTTTATGACATTGAACGTTAAGAAGCCAAAAGCCAAGGCAGAAACTGAAGTCCAACAAACAAAATCAATGCTTGACTTCAATATCTGAAGATAATTGACGAGCTCTTTAAAATTTTATAATCAAACTTTGTACATGCTACTCTTATACAATCCATGATTGGGGCAAGAAGATGGAGCAAGCCGTCATCTACTTAGCGATGAAAGAATGAGGAATGAAAATGCTAATATTGACAATTACGCTTCTCACTACTCAGCAATTTATCAATCAAACAAGTTCCTGACAGGAAAATTAATGGTAATCCAAGAGATGGTCTAAGGATCAGAAAGTTTGCTAATGGCTAAATGGTAATATACTTCCATTGAATTATATGAAAAATTAATTAAAGGAACAGAAACATTGTAAAGCAAGTTCACTCACTCAATAGGTTCTTTAAGTTCGTTTACTTTTTTTGCAGCTTCATTTAATGTCCTCTTTGCTTCTTTCTCCCACTCTTGAGCATCCAAAAATTCTGTCTTCTTAATGTCATATTGCAGCCAGGGCAACTTCTTTTTCATCAAGTCAACCTACAAATCCAAGCAAGTGGTTAGTCAAGTTGTTTTCTCCAAAAAAGATATTAGAAGCAAAACCAAATACTATACCTGCAGTAGGAGTTCTTCTCTTTGCCGTACACGTTCAACGTCTTTTTCCAGTTCAGCATTAAGTGCCTTCAGCTGATTAAGAGATTCTCTGTTGCTCTCAACAGCCTAGAATATATCATAACAATCATTATGCCCCATTCTGGCAAAAAGATACTCCATAATTTTCGCAAGCAAACACTTCCACTTTTCAGATTTTTTATGAGCCCAATAATCCCAAGGAAAAAAATTCTGAAAAGAGGTGAATTAACAACTTACTCGCTCAAGCTTTTTTAGTTCCTGACTTTTAGTGATAAGTGAACAATGTTGCACAGGTAGTTGAGGATCTCCAACAGCTTTCTCAGTCTCTTGAAGAAGTTGCACTGGAGTTAACTTAGCAAACTCACATACTCGATCTTGTGGAAGAAACTAACCTCATTTCCAAACAAAAATAGGAGCATAGACATAAGGAAAAAGATAGCAATTCATGATAAACAAGCAAACATGAAACAGTAAACAGAAAGAATCTATATAATCACAAATGAGTGTATCCATCTGTGACTAGAATAAATGTTACGAATGCATCTAAGACACGAAACAAAATATGAAAGGTGATTAGTGTGGCTGAGCCCAAGATTAGTTGAGTCTATCCAAGCCAGTTCAGCCATAGCTTTAATATACACAGCCTTATCTATGGCACAAGCCGAGAAGCCCACATACTGTCCACCACAACAGTTTATCCAAGATCTTCTTCACATAGTTTTCTAGTTGCCTAAGTAACCATCTACAAAACCAATTTTGCTACAGAACTGAACAAAAATGGTAAGAACTAAGAACTCCAATACCATAAGGGAAAAGTTCCTTATGCAGGCTACTGAATTGTGCTTTTGAAGTGACGTGAAAATCATTATAATGTATTTAGATCAAAGGGGCATCTCGAATTATGTAAGAGAAGAGGTATATGAAATTTACGGGCCACCCATAATATGAAGTGCCAATACATAATATGGTAGGATAGGCTATTAAGTTAACTGAGATTCAGATACAAGTTAAGAGTCCTGTGCGAACCAAAATAAAGGAAAATATAATAAGGGCTATTCAGGAATATTTCTTTCCATAAGAGGCCGGAATAGCTCACAAGAGAAGCAGCAGGTATGTGTCAAATGTGGAAGAGTCATCTGGATTATGCAAGGAGACATAAAGGCAAGAATAGGTTTCGCCAAGTCAAAGCAAAGGTTCTCTATGACTATAAGGCAACCTATTCCAGGAAAATTCTAGCTGAAAAGGCGCAACAAAGAACAAGAAGAGCACAGAAATTGAACTATATACAAACTTTATAGCAATAAAAACGTACATGGACAGAACCACATCTCAAGTAAAATGCCCAGCATAAATCTCTATAGTGAAATCCTACATAAGGTAACCTTTTTCCACTCTTTTAGCTAAGACAACACTTCAATGGTTGCAAAACAAGAGAATGTAAGTTATGTAGAAAATAAATCTTTATAAAGCTCATAAAGCCACTATAGGTACCCTCAGCAGTCATTTAGAAAAGGATATACTGCGGGAAGGGCGACATTATTTCTTTTCTACTTTCTAAAGATCGCAGGAGTGATACATAAATGTCAAACATAATTATTTGATCTAACAACTAAAACTTATTGACACATATTTTACAAATAATTGAAAGTTCAAGAACATACGAACAACATATAGCCAGCATACAAAATTTGCAGTATCCACAGTTAAGTTCCAAAAGAATTCGTAGAGAGTTTACTTGAGTCAAATTGTTAACTTGGATGTTGAACCTTTGGATTACTTGAATTACATCCCTCTTTGGCACCACCTTTCCTGAAGCAAAAGCATCTAACATCACTAATATTCAATAATACTCGTTAAATATAAACATTGTAGATACTAAGATTTAATGCTTTACATAGAGTTTAAATAACACAAAAAGGGAGAAGTCGAATTTTTATCTATTGTAAATGCTCTGGTGATTAAGAAAACTGTTTATCTATTGTAAATGCTCTGGTTATTAAGAAAACTGCAAGAAATATTTAAAGTTTCCCATGTCCTGCATCCTGGAGGAAATGCTCAATTATGGGCAGATGCAGTTGAGTTGACCATCCTGAGAGTTAAGTTAAACTACTCTGGAACTCTGCAAGTTTTCAGCTAGCTAATAAACAATTACACGAATTCTTATGTAAACCACCTTCCACTTAGCAAAATAATTCTGATTAAATGAAAATGTATCTTGTGAAAAACTTAAATGGTTCTATTTAAATAAAATTAGATTTCATAAAACCCGAACTGAAATAATTTTATGACATAACCAAAAGATTCCATTAGAATGGCATGTTAATTCTGGTGCCTTTTTTACGCCTTTCTAGAATATTCACTAATCGTGGCTACACAAGGGAAATAAGTGGTGTTATGTCACAAAGGAGGGAGTACAGACGCTGATGAACACAATATAAAGAAGAGTGCCATTAATATTGATGTAGGGGCTGTGGATGAAAGAAGAAGGGCTTTAAGGGAGTAGAGAATACCGTATGAAAAGACTAAAAAGATAATTATATTTTTCCCTTTTTTTGGTAAATAATACATCCCAACTAATCATGATTTATTAATTACAATGCATATTGCTTCGATGCTGAGCTCTCAAGAAGTGTACGAGTCTTTGACGTCTCCAAAAAAGAAATTTTAGTCTCTGTTTGGATAACTTGTTTTTTCCCTTTATTGTTTCCTATCAAAAACAGGTTGTTTGGGCAAGAGTTTTTAAGCAAAAAAATTTACCTTTTTCCAAATTTTAAAAAAAGAGAGTTTTCATCCTTTTCCAACAGTTTTCTTTTGCTATGTTTTTAATCAAAGACATTACTTTTCCACTTCTCTTCTCTCTCGACACGCATCCTTTCCCTCTTTCCTAGTTAAACTCTTTTTCTTTCCTCTTTCTGTTCCCCTTCCAAATCGAAGGAAGGGGAAGTTGGGGAAGCTGGGGAAGTTGGAAGAGGGATTGGAGGAAACATTAATGAACGTGGTAGAGTAGCCACTGGTACTAGTGAAGGAATTGGTGGTGGTGTAAAAAGGTATAGTATGGATGGTGGAAGAGGCAAATGATGTAGCACTAGTGGAATAATTGGCAAGGGGGTTGACATTGAAGAAAGAGAAGGATGTGCTAGTGCTGGCAAAGGGATATGAGTTAGTGGAGTATAGGAGAAGTTGAAAAGAATGCTGGTATTGCAATAGGTGACGGAGTTGGTGAAAGATTCAGAGAAAAATTAGAGGTCGATGACCTGGAAAGGGAGGAGCGGGTTGAGGTGGCAGTGATTTCCCAGCGGCAATGGAGATGGTTTACCAGGCTGTAGCAGTGGTGCTGGTGGACATTATTGTCCTTAGCTTGCAATATTTAAAAAAGAAAGAAAATATTTTAAATAAGAAAAAGGGATAATAATTTCTATTACACAAAAACCTAAAAAAATACAACTAATCATTCCAAACACCTCAATGAAAAAATATTCCTTTTCTTAATTGCATACCGAAATTTACTTTTTCTTTCCAAAAACAAAAAACACCTTGTCCAAACGGACCCTATATTTTCAATACGTTCCCCTAGATTGCAACACCTCAAGTTAGTAACCTTGTTAGAGGATCTTAAATAATTGACAAAAAGCAAAACTTAAATCGACTCAAAATTTAAGAAAGAGAACTTGAAGATACAATGAAATTGCAAATAATAGTATAATTTAGCTAAGAAACTTTCATTAAATGCTCGAGAGAAAAGGAATTCCATTGTCTATAAGAATACTTATGATTCAGTTAAACATAAATCTTAAAATATTCTTTCAGGTAGCTTAAATATCAGTTTTGCTTTCTACATTTCTGAAAAAATCATTACTAAAAGTACATTGATTTGACTTCAAGTTATCCTCAGAAGTTCAACCTATTAAAATAATAATTAATTGCACGCAACCTGAGTTTTTAGCCCCACCAGTAGCATAAACAACTCCAAAAAAACTGTATGCGGACCCCCACAAAAAGTTCTGCAATAACAAACCTTTCATAAAGAGGGCTTTGTAATAGACATTCTGTAAGATTGGTTGGAGATTTACCATTTAAAACCCACTCAGACTTGTTATGTATGTCTATTTTCCGTGTGATGGTAATTTTTTCCTCTTTGCTTTCACCTCTCAAGGTTATTTTGATGTACCCGGACTCCTCTCCACGCTTTACATATGCACCAATACTTGTTGCCCTCCCCAATACCTGCATTTATGCAACTAATCTCAACATTAGGGCATAAGTGCAATTAAATTTAGAATAATAGAGCTTTGCTTTACTACCTGTGGGTCACCACCAAGACCAAGTGCAATAGCACAAACAAGAGAGCTCTTACCGGACCCATTAGGTCCAATAACAAGGTTTAGTCGTGAGCCAGGACACTCTGTCAATGTACTAAATGTCATAAAGTTGCAAACCTCAATCTCAGTAATGTTTCCAGGCATGAAATCATCCTCATCTCTGCAGGCCAAAGGGAGGAGAATGAAACTTAGACAAGACATACTGGTTTCACTAAAATAAGGCAGGCAATGAAGTTACAACAACAACAACAACAACTAAGCCTTTATCCCACTATGTGAGTCGGCTGTATGGATCATACTTCGCCATTGTATTCTATCTACACAGGTGTTTTCATTTATTTAAATATATCATATCTTTTTTAATCATTTCTTTCCAATTCCTAGGCGACGAAAGTTGTCCAACAAAAAATAAACTCCAAAATACCCTTTCAAACTGACAAAGAACTATCCTTAATAAGCCTTAGGCAACTTTTCATCACTGAAGATATCCTTCCTTTGTTATGCCAAAAATTCAGAACCATGTCCAACATGACATATAGGTTCAAAAAAAAATTCTTCTTTTCTTTTTGGAGTTTTTCAATGATCAAACAAGAAAAGTTTGACAAGTAAAAAGAGAAAGTGACTGAAACTAACAAAAGTAAGCTCAACCAGACATAAAGTTTTGAAGATAAAAACCAAGAAGGGATGCACAAAACTTGAGACCAAAACCAGACTCCATAAAAGGAAAACAGACAAGAAAAATGGCAAATGAAATAAACAAGCAAGAAGGGCCAAAACAGCACAATTTGATGTTTGGTTTCAAAAGAACAACTATCCAGAAACAGATTACAGAAAATATATAAAACCCAGATACTAAATACAATTAAAAAAATCTAAAAATCATAGAAAAAAAGGCAAAGCCAGAATTCAAGCTCCCAGCTACAGTACTTGGTATGATCCAAAAGTGCCAACAAGCACTACACAAGTGGCAAATTTGGATTTTTTTTCACAATTATAACTTAACTTCATTAACCCAGTTGAAATAATGACTGGATGTGCATGTGGTGAGGGAGTGGTGGGAAGGGGATTTAAAAAAAAAAAAAAAAAGCCCAACCACACTTTTCCATTTCAGTATAACTCACTCATCAGAAAGCTTTAAAACAAATCACCAAAAAAGAATCTATCTTTACAATAAAATTCATTCAAAAGTTCTAAAGTATCAACTATGGTTCAAGACCTTATGGCTATGTCTTAATAATAACAGTTCAATCATGATATAAAGCATATGCAGACGTAAAATTCAGCATTATTAAAATTTTTCTTAGTAATTAAATTTACATTAACACGACATTGTACAACTTTCGGCTGGGAAGGGGGATAAAAAATTAAAAATAAAAATATAGATAAAATTGCAACAGCACCTTTCCATTAAAGTACAACTCATTCTTCGCCAAAAAAAGATTCAATCTTTCCAACAAATTCATTCAAAATTCACCACTGAAATTGTGCATGAAAGGTTGTACCTTGAGTTGTAACTTGTTTAAAACCCTAATTAGATAAACAAACAATTTAACAACGATACTTCTCTTCAATTTAAAAAAAAAAAAAAAAGTAAGCGATTCAAATTAGATTAACAGAGAGGATAGTGAAGGAGGCGTTTCAAAACCTGACGATTTTGGGCCGTTTTGCCCGGGGATGAGCCATCCGAGAGTTGAATCAACCGGCGAAAATGATGGGATGATAGTCGTACGCCGCGACGGAGGGGGAAAGAAGTGGGGGTGTTGAGAGTGGTTAGGGCTTTTTCTCTGTGTGGCGTGGGAGGAGGAAGATTGATGATGATGATGATGATGATGATGTCACTGACGGAAGAGACGGGTCACACCGGTTGGTAACGGTCTGTTCCGCACCGAATAGCGAAAATTGGCGCCAAAATGTGTCACGTGCAATCAAGCGCCAGAAGAATTTGAGAAAGGCCCTCTTATAGGTAAAGTGCACCTCAATTCTTGAAGTGTTTAGCCATATTTGTAATGTTTCATTTTTAATATGAGTTATGTTAAAGATAGTGATAATAATAATATTTTTTAACTTATAAATTTATAGGTTAAGATTTTTAAATTATTTTTTTTATTTTGTTATCCAGTGAAACTTTGATTAAACACAAGTTTAAGTGGAAAATTGATACTAAAAGATGAGGCTTGGGTGTATATTTTGAATTTGATGTATATAGATATATTTAATTGTAAACACATATTTGAATGGAAAATAATAAGCTAGAAAATGAAGTAAGTTATAATTGGACACGGATCTTCTGTCCAAAATTTTGTCTGTCTTATTCTGTCCGTAGGCTTCACTAATCTCTTGCTTAGGGTCTAATAATTTTAAAGTAATTTTAATGATATTTATCCATTTAGTCCCTATTTTTAATGAAACTGCGTAGTTTTAAATGTTAGACAGAATAGGACTGGATAAATATTGGACAGAAGATCTGGACTCGTTATAATTGAGCAAAAAATTCTTTTGAAATTTAATGATATGCAAATATTTAAACTTATAATATATAAAGTGATATTACATGAATTTATAATATATAAAGTGATACTACAAAATAAGTCTTTAGTGTTCATTTTGAGTTTCATACATATTGTTGACATCTGATTCTTCTTCAATACCCGTTGCATAATCCAGCAGAAGAGAAAGCTTCCATTCCATGTTAAGTACTCTTTTTAATATAATAACACATGAGAAAAATCTCTTGATTTGTTCTTCAAATTCTTTCTCAAACGTATAACTATAGTAACACTGTCCACAATCAATACAAGTACAATAACGAGAATTTTCCATTGAAATTGATTCAGAATAACATTTTTGCAATTACTTGAGAGAGAATGTATAGAGTATTTGAAGAGAAACAACTACATCATATGACTATATATAAGATAAAATATGAGTGGGATGTTAGAGAAGATGTTAGATTGATTTGCTCCACATGGCTTGCAAAATCAGCTTAGTCATAAGTAATTGAAGTTAGTATAAAATATTGGTGTTTTCCACTTGTACACAAAAGGCTTAGTCACGAATAGTTGACGTCAGATATCAAGTGATAATTATTATTTTAAATAAAAAATCTTACTCAACATGTTATTTTGTAGATTTCTTTCACATGTAATGTCCTCCAAAAATTAGTTATTAGTTATTCATCTTACCTATCAAACAATATGTGTTTTGTTTGAAAGGAAATCTATTGCAAAAAAATTCTTGTACCATTTATAATAAGAAAATCTATTGCAAGAAGTTTCTTATACTATTTATTATTTGAATAAGGAATTATACAATAAAACCAAACAGTTCTATTTGCAATTCCTTAAAACATGCCCTCTTAAATTTGAAAAGTACACATAATATAAATAGTTGCAATATTGTCAACATATTGAAACATCAAATGCAGAAAGCATGAGTTCATTAACAAAGAACTGCCAATGACATGTTCATGTATTACACATATCAAAAAGTCAAGAAATTGAATTGAAAAACATGCTTGGTATTTGACACAATTTTTTCCCCTCCTTATCAGGATTCAAAAAATACCGGATCTCTATCAAAGAATCTTACGTCAAAAGGTTTAACTTGAACAGGCAAAACATCAAAAAGTTGTTTGCGTCCATTGTACTCATCATATATAGATTCTTGAAATTCCTGTCCCTCATCTTCAGAATTTAGATCCAGCCAGGTTAATTATTTCTTCGACAAGGTTACATGTATGACCAATGCCCACTCCCCCACAGACAGAATTTACCTGGTATTTTTTGGGTAGGCATTATATTTTGTAACATACGTTTTCAGCACCAAACCTCATAATCTCTTTTGCCCTTTTCAAATCTGTTAAAGTTAGTGCTGCTCTCACTTGTTTGCCTCATTAAAGTAGTTCCATAGTCTAATCTTTGACTTATTATTATTTTGGAAGCCTTGAACAGCACTGGTCTTTCCTCAATTTGCCCAGTGTAAACCAATAGGATGCCTCCTTACACTAAACTGCAAAACTCTCTTTCCTGATGGTAGCATATTTTCTCGATAAAAACATAAACATACTCCAAATCTTGTCCCACTTTCTGAAGATCTTTTCCTTCTCTTCGGAGAAGGGTTTTTTTTAACTCAATATTAAAGAGGGCGGGGGACTCTAGGAGCTTACTAATTATTGCTTTGAAAAAAACATTAGAGAAAACTTTAAGCTAACATACAACATTTTCATATAAATAGTTATTAACACCAAATAGTTCTATTTTCAATTTCTTAATGTTGATAGAAATGTGGTACTTAAAAGATGCCCTCTTAAAATTGTATCAGTACAATCAATTCAACTCTGCAAAATACACCAATAATATAAATAGTTGCAACACTATTATCATATTGAAACAGCAAATGCAGAAAACATGAGTTCATTAACCAAGCACCACCAATAACATGTTCATGTATTACACATATCAAAAAGTCCAGAAAAACTTTATCACGATAAAGTAACATAAATGGTTAAAATAAAGACTTTCTTAACAACTAAATATGCATTTATAGTAGTTTTGAAGAAAACCATTACAGAAAATATTAACCCATTGTAAAGCATTTTCATGTCAATCGTTATTATAAGAATACATTACATATATGTAATCATGATGGATGTTATAGAATTTTTTTCACCCCACTACTATATCTAACGTTTTGGTTAGTAAACAACATCTAAACTCCATAAATATGATTTTAGCAATGATCTTATTAGTATTACATATATGTATATGCGTCTATTACAAGTTTAAAAATCACACAAAGACACTCATAACACTTAATTTCATGCATAATGTGATAGTGAATAACTATGTACCTTTTGAAAAGAATTTTGAACTATATCCGTGCATTACAAGTAATTTTTTAAAATATGTATAAGTATATTAGAAGTTTAAACACTTAAATAAAACCATAAAAATGATACAAAGACAATCATAACACCCAATTTCAGGCATACTGCAATACGTTATTTTGGATTACAAATTAGAACGGGTTACAAATATCAGCAATGATGCAATTGCAAGATATGCATTTTGGATTAAAATAACTCATGTAAATTCATCTTTTTAGACAAATTAATGTACACAAAATGTCCAAATTAATCATAAATATTCCTCTTCACAATCTAGTTTCTAAGTTTCTCCACTACCATGAACCTCATTTACATTTATATGCACACATTTCTTAAAATCCCATGTTTGATAAAAACTCTAATTTTAGGAAGAATGTAAACTTTTTGAGAAAGATACAAACTTTATAATGATAAAGTAACAAAAATGACTAAAATAAAGACCTTTTTAACAACCAAAGTTGCATTCATAGTTGCTTTCAAGAAAAAAATTTGAGAAAACTTTAAGCTCACCTATAACATTTTCATATTAATGGTTATTACACAGATATATCGCATGTATATAGTTAAACCTGCTGCTGCCAACTCTTTTCAATGAATATATCTCACTTTTATTTGGTAAAGAACATCATAATCCCATAATTATGATTAGCATCAATGACTCCATTAGTATTAGCACTAAATATTTTTTCTAAAATATTTTTTTGGTAAAGAGAACTTTGTTTACTAAATAGAAAAATAGCCAAAAAAGAAACCTCAAATATGTTTATAATTATAAATAAATTGAAGCGATGAAAAGCAATAAACAGACCTGAAAATAAGAAATAGAATTTTCATCATTTGCTCCATACATATATATCACATGTATGTAGTCAAAGCTGCAGCTGCCAACTCTTTTCAATGCATTAATATATCTCACATTTTCTTGGTAAAAAACATCTTAATCCCATAATTATGATTAGCAGCAATAACTCCATTAGTATTAGCACTAATATTTTTTCTAAAACACTTTCTTCGTAAAGAGAACTTCGTTTACTAAATAGAAAAATAGCCAAAAAAGAAACCTCAAATATGTTTGTAATTATAAATGAATTGAAGCGATGAAAAAGAAATAAACAGAGCTAAAAATAAGAAATATAATTTTCATCATTTGCTCGTTACATATGTGTGTTTATTACAAGTTTAAAAAAGTAAATAAGATTGAAATTTAATAAAACTATGGATATATGTACAAAACTTATAAGAATATTTTGAACCAATATATATGTTAATTAGAGGTGAGAAAACATATTATTAACATTTAAGTATAGGCTTTATAGAATAGTTAATACAAAAAGATTGACAATGAATATATGCTTCAGCTAATTAATAGTTAGAAAATAACTATTATTTACAATATATACTGCATGTGTAGCTTTTTTGTTACTATTCTCATCAGTAGCAAGCAAGATTTGTATATACACACTCTTTCCTAATAAGAATCTACATTTTCCAAAATATCTAGCTTACTCTATTATCTATGTACATACTGTCTATCAAAATATAGCTCCAAAATGGTCTAAAAAGATTGGCATGTTTTAGTCATAATATATATAGCTCCAAAAGGGTCTAAAAAGATTGGCATGTTTTAGTCATTTATGTATTGAATCTCTTGTAGAATCAAAACTTCTCTAACCAGCTGAGCTTTGATAAAGCTCTTTATGTGTTGTTGAAGAACTTTCTTAAGTTCAAGCATTGGTACATCTGCTATCAGCTTTTTTGCCATACCTGATGATGAGCACTTTTTTGCAGAACTTTGTGATGTTAAAGACAATTCGGATTATGGGAGACACGCTATGATTGTGTTCCGTGAAAATGTTTTGCCTCTGATTTCTGTGCTTGATGTTCTAATGTGAAAGAACAACTCCAAATCTTTAAATTTTTCATCGATGTCATCACAATTCAAATTCCTTTCCTATTATAAATAAAAAGAGTGGAAACTTAAGCAATATAGACAATTTTATAACCAAGAAGATTTAGTACTGATCAAATATACCTGTAATTCTGCTTCAATAATTTCTTCGTCGGGCATTCCTATTAATGTTTCTGCTTCCTTTTGTTCCACAAAGGCATTTAAGCTGCCGATTCCATCAAACAATTCAACTTCAAAATGTAACCTATATGAATATATATATTTTTTGAATGTAAGGTTAGTACAACACATAATAAAAGTATTATATATTATATTGACATGGTCTTTAGGTTTGCAAGATATGAAATAGCTTACATTGCTTATGGACTTGGAAAATCATTGTTGCAATAGAAACATGTAAACTCATGCCCATAAGCTGCTCCACAACCCTTCGAACAATTGGGACAAGCTAGAAAGTAGAAACGTTGCTTTGATTTTGTAATTTTTAGTTTAGCTTTTATTCAAAAAGATTTAACCTGTTAATGAAAATGTACGTACAACAATAGTTATTCATGCGAAGTTTTGAAAAAGATAAAAGCAACATATTAATCAATGTGAAATTACCATTTGAGTTAAACTCATAATTTGACTGATTTTCTGAATTTGAGAATGAAGAGGTTCGTGTACGATTTGTTTCTCTTTCTCATAAAACTTTTGGGACACAATAGTCTCTAAATATTCTTTGTTGGCTTTTAACCTAATTTTTTATGAATAATAAGAAATTGGTTAAAATGAATCATAAATAACTAAAGTTCATTTCTTTTATAAAAGCTAACATGTTAAACAAATAAGACAGTTAGAAAAACAAACAATATCAAAATTTTCAACCATAATAATTGTATAAATAAGTAAATGGCAAAGTTATAACAACTATAAGAAATACTTAAAAATCAATGAATCTATGACCTTATACTAAATATAGTAGATTGTCTCAAAAAAATAAAGATTAATTAAGGAACTTTTGAAAATAACATTTTATACATCAAAGTCTTTAATTACTATGACTCCAATTGTTCGTCTTGCTGTATTGGAGGATGAAATAAAATAGTGCTATTTGGTAATATCTCAGTCGATAGCCCTATAATAAGATGTTTCTATTAATAAAATAGTACATAATCAACTATAATTTAGTGCACTATATAATCAACCATAGCAGTTTAATGTAGTGAATTTCACTTTTAAATTCAAAAGAAAACAAATTTATTTTTACTATGGAAGGTGTTCACAGATAGTCTCATCTCTAAAATTACAGGCATTTTGTGGACATTTTTATCAAATATGGTTCTTCATTTTGTAAAAATTCCTCCCATAAAGTAAGGATTATAGGTCTACACCTGTATCCATAAAAAAATTGTAAATGTTTAAACTATAATTGTATCAAACTTTAGATTATAATAGTTTGCAACTTATTTTAAAAATTAAGTTACTTACTCTTCATTGACAATCACAAATTCTTGCAAATTTCTTCCATTTTTTTGAATAACACGCGGTGGAAAGACATGTATCACACCACACAGCAAATCTGAAAAATACTTCATTCTTAATAAAATAAGTAATAATAAATTCATACTATAATTATTTTAATAGGTTTTTTCTGGAAAAAAACTTAACTGATTTGCTTATCCATAACATCCGCAAATTCAGGACATTGCAAAAAAGGATGTTAATTGAAAAATGTGCTCCATATGCAACTCTTCTTGCTTGCTAGTAGGCTTGATGTAAGCACTTTTGTTGAGGATCATTTGATACTTTGAAGATGCCAAAACTGGTGTATTTTGAGTCATTTCTCTAATTTTACCATTTCCAATATAATAAGTCTTGAATAACTGAAGGATTTTGTCTAGTTGATTAACATCTTGTTGGTAAATGATGCATTGCATGCTTTCATTCTGTTCAAACAATTATAAAACTAATATAAGATGAAATATTACTAATTTCATTGAATTAGTTAAATTTATTATACCTCTTTGTCAACAAACACAAGCCTTTGTTGCATTGTTCCCTATTTCATCAAGCGAATAGGAGTTTTTTCTGCAACCAACACTTTTGCAAACCAATTTTGAACATCTGGTTGTAAATTTTGGAGTGGGGTGCATTTATCTTCCATTGGCCTAAAAGAAATGGAAATAGAAAGAAAGCAATTTTATAAATTGATAATAAACATCTTAATAATTAAACTCATAAGAAGAAATTAAAAATGGCAAATAATAGATGCACTAACGTAAAAATTTATAGTTAAAAAATATTTAAGCAATAGTGGAAAACCAATTCAAATACTATAATCACAAGTCTATAATGCTTAACAAAAAAAAATGTAACACTTCGATAAATGGAATATAAGCCTAAAATAACATTTTACCTATGTTAATAATTTATTGAAGTTTAATTGAGGTTGACAGCTGTTAAAACCTTATGGTACGCAATATTTTTTGTGTAGTTAGTACTTTGTAATAATGGTGTTGGCGGTCTAATAAGTACTTTTAATTGATCTATAGTTTTTGCTCTTGATAATGCAACATAAAGTTGACCATGTGAAAATACGGGTTCTTTCAAATAAATACCAACAAAATCTAAAGTTTGACCTTGAGCTTTATTAATTGTCATTGCAAAACATAACCGTATCGGAAATTGTTTTCTTTTAAATGGAATAGATGAAAAATTATCATGTGAAGCTTCTAATGTTATATGGGGAATAAAAATAGGTTTTTGTGCATGTGTACCAACTGAAATTTCAGCATAAATCACATTTTTGACAAAACCTTTACAAACAAGACGAGTACCATTACAAAGTCCTTCAGTTGGATTAATATTTCTTAACAATATGATTGGTGCATTTAATTATTTTCAAAGTGAGTTTGTGAGGGGGAAGCCCTTGAGGAGTCAAAGAGCGAAACAATTCTTCTTGATCAGATATAGCACAAGTACTTGAATTTTCATCATAACTAAAATATACAATTTCTTTACCAGGAAATCTATTAATTAAAACATCATTTATTTCATGGACAAATTCATTTCTTGTAGTAAGTATAGCTCATTTGACAAATAAAGAAAAATCTAGATTGTAGTCATCAATATTTGAAAATACCATGTTTATTAGTGTATTTAATGATGTAATATCATCTATAAAGGAAATGCTTACTTTTAATGGTATTTCAATTTCATCTTTTTCATTAGTATTTTCAATTCCATCACCAATTTTCAACAAATAAGATGAAAACTCAGGATCAAGTAATGCTCGTATATTTTGCTTAAGTTTTAACTTTTCAAATTGATTCCACAAAGGTGACCTGACAATGGAAGAATCTATAATATCATCTTTGGTACCTTTAAGAATAACTGGTAATGTTTGACGAAAGTCACAACCAAATATAATAATTTTGCCGCCAAAAACTTTAAGTGAATTCATTATATCTCTTAACATTTCATCAAACTTTTCGATAATACTATGTTTTTCCATTGTTGCTTCATACCAAATAATTAATTTTGTCATTCTTATTAAATGAGCTAACGTGCTTTATTTACTAACACTACAAAATTTAGAATCATTTTTATCTAGAGAAATTTTAAATCTTGAATGTGAAGTACGTCCCCCTGGAAGTAAAGATGCTGCTACTCCTGAAGTAGCTGTAGCAAGTGTAATATGACCAGCAGATCTTACGATAGCAAGAAGCGCTTTATATAAAAAAGTTTTTCCAAAACCGTCAGGACCATCCACAAAAAAAATATTTGATAAATTATTATTAACATGATGTATGATTCGATTATACACCAATCTTTGTTTTTCATTAAGCTGCTCAACAGCTAAAAGATTTTCATTAGGTATAATTACATCTTGTTCAATTTGTAAATCATTTGTAAATCATCAGTTATAGAAAAAAAAATCTTCCAGTCTTTTCCCCATTGTAAACTATCTTGAAAACTCATTTGTAAATCATCAGTTATAGAAAAAAAAATCTTCCAGTCTTTTCCCCATTGAATAAAGATGGTAAGGAAGAATGTCTAAAACTTTGTATTTAATTACATCAGAAGTAAGAGTTCTGTTCTGTCTAAAATCTTCTGAAAGAAAACTTTCAAATTTTACCCATAATTGTTTAGGATTTTTAGGATAACAATATACAAGGATAGTAGCAAATAATTGGCGTAACGCAGTAGGCATTAAATAAGCAACAGCCTCTTTAATACACATTTTAGCAGTGCTATCTTGTTCTAGTAATCCTAATATTTGTGCAGCCTCTTTGTATGTACTAAGTTTTTCCATTAATTGTTCTTAAATCTATAAAAGAAGTTGGTTTTCTAATATATATTAGCAATAACTTTAAATAGAATTTTTCACCTTCAGATAGGTAACAATTGAAAATCCGACCTATTACTTCTTGTTTTTTTACCCGGTTCCCATTATTTTGAATCATTATGCCAAGTAAAGTATTCTGGAAATTCAACATATAAACACTTTAAGTTTCTAGCATAATCATTATGTCTATTCATGTGGAAAAATTGTGTTAACATAGTCTTTTTAACTATAGGATTATTAGTAATATTGTATAATAATTGATTAGCAGGGAAAGTTACTGATTGCTCATTCTCTAAATGAATTGTTAAGCATATTACAGATGGTTGTATGTGATTAAGATTAAATTTAAAAATTCGCCAAACTGCTTCGGGAGGTGAAATCCACCTTGCACATTGGAAATTTTTAATTTCATCAACTATAGGGTTTCTTTCATCTGCAACAAACGTGTATGAAATTTTATCATGTCCTTTATAGATATATTTATAAATATATTTTATAGCTTGAATAGTTAAACAGATTTCAACATTAATATGACAATTAAATTTAGCTAAAAGGTATGGATTATAAGGTATAACCCATTGATTATCAAGGTTTGAACCTCTTATAGTAACAGCCTGATTATTATTCCTACGACGGTATATTGGATATGAATTTGTTCCATATCTAGTACTTTCTGAAAAATCTTTAGGGTAGTTAAATTTACAAAAACCATTTTTCATACAAGGGCATGCCGGATCAAGGAAACCACAATGTCCGTGCATCATATGTTTTACTACCAACAAGAATAAGTATGGATCAATATGTGAATTAGGAAGTTCAGCACAAACAATTCTATCAAATGCTTCAGGTGAAAACATTTTTTATGTTTGATTCAAAATAAGCAAAAAATGAGCGTGAGGTAAACATCTCTTTTGAAATTCTATTACATAAGTGTAAGCAATAATATGACCAAAAATTTCCTTTCTAAACAATTCTTTTTTTAAAACTTCAAGTTTGACATGAAATACCCTAGCTATTAAATCAGGCCTATTTTGTATTTCACAAGTTAAACATAATGCTTTTATTTCTGGCTAATTTGGATTTGAAGTTATTGTTAAAAAAATATCAGGTTTTCCATATCGTTGTACTAAAGCTATCTCATCCATATATCTTTTATGCATGTCCCTAGGTCCGCCAATAAATGATGTAGGTAAGATTATACGTTTTCCAATATCAGCACCTATTTGACACCCTTGTGCAATACCATCTACTAAACCACGATATACTTCATGTGGTAACGATTTTGCATATCTATATTTCTATAAAACTCTAATATTGATTTTTCAATTTTAATGCACATATCTACTATATATTGTTGCAAAAGCCTACCAATATGTAGTAAGAATGATTTGTCATTTTCTCTAATTTGTTACTTATAACAATAATACTCACGACATGATACCGTCGTCCTATGAGTATTCTTGTTAAAATCTATATGGACTTCAGATTGTATAAAGTTATTAAAATTTGTTAAGTTTGAATATCACAAATAGTTTCATTATCCTAATATAATTTTTTAATTGATCGGTGCCAACCAAATTCCCCATTTGGGAATATAAGAGGATATTGCATGGGATCATAACAACCAAAATAATGTTTAATAATTTGAGTCCGACTATCTTTTGGGTAAACCTGAATGTGCTCACTTATATATTGTTCTTCTTCATTAGATTCTAACCATATCCCAGCTACTTGAGATACAGAAGGTTTGTTTAAAATATGTTGCTCAAACATAAGGTCAGATTTTAAAGCAATTTTATATTCATTTAGGTTATCAATTAAGATTTCAGAAAAATTTTGCTTATGGATTTATTTCTAAGATGTGAATTAATTTTTCCACAAAGCTTTCCTTAAATTTTTAACTAATAGACATACGAGTCAAAATCTCGTGATCTGTATCAAAAAAGTATAACTGAAGATTTTTTGGTTTTTCATTATTTAATGGTGTTAGTTGATCTAAAAAATGGTAAAGTTGACCCTGTACTCGAAACATATAAATTGCACCATTTCTTTGAGCCAACAATTTGTCATAATGTACACATATTAATGTGAATGCAAACATATTATTGTAACTACGAATACAATTACAAAATTCTTTAGCATCTTCAGTATTACCGAGATACAATTTCACTAACTCTAAAGGCATTTCTGTTTGTAAAAATTTTTATTTCTCCTAATGAACAACAAAATGTAGGTGGTTCTACATAAATACGTTTCGCATCGCGAAATTCACAATTTGGTACATTAGGTAGTAGATCAGAACTACTTACTATAGATTTTAATGAATCAATATCAACATTTTGTGTATTAACTGTACTCACAGCCGCCATTTGTTTTGATTTTCTTCATCAAATATTTTTAGCTTGTCGGCGAGCTTCTAAAGAGAGGTATTTTCTTTTACGACCTTCTGTTATTTTATTTAGTTTTCCGATATTTTCTTTTGTTGTTTCTAACATTTTTACTAAATTGGCAAATTAAATAAGTAAAAAATTAAAGAATCTAAATATTCCTAATGTTATAGGCAAGTGTAGAATAAAATATACTATAAGACAAAAGTAAAACAAATACCTATATTATTAAAATGGAAAACACCACTGAAAATAGTTATAGGACCACCACTATTAATAACAATGAGATAAATGAAAACTATAAGTTAAGAACATATCTACTTGGTAATCGGCTGGATGAACTTAACATTTTATATTTATTGGCTAACGGTAAGTATACCACGTATTGTATGATGCCTTAATACCCAAATAGTCCTACTACAAAATCCCTAAGAGTAATCAACATATCAATCATAAATTCATCGAAAGCAATACTATTAAAAACACTACTGATATTTTTTTTTTCAAGTTCTCTACATAGATGTATGTGATGATCACTTTGGTGTAAAAAAAAAAGCAAAACATAGAATAATTTTAAAATTAGTTCACTCTTTATAACTTCTTTACAAGAAACAATAACTTGAAAAGATAAAAAAAAATAGAAGACCAAAGAATTTAACATATTGAAGGCATGTGAATGAACATATGTCATACTTTGAACTGTAATCACATGTGAGAAATTGAAATTCAAAATAACTCCAACAATTCAAATTAAAGATCATCTTTTTCTTATGTCCTCGATTTTATAGTCTATCCTTAGATGATAGATTAATTTGACAATTATATTAGCTATTCACATAGGATGAAATGGTAATACAATGAGGCTGGAGGACTATCTACATGATATTTATGATGAGAGAATGAGTCATCACATTCAATTTCATTGTAGAAGTTTTAAAAAATACTCAGAAGAACTGTGAAGTTTAAATATTAAAGATTTTTTGTGCAATTAAAATGCTATGAGCAGAAAGTGGTGTTGTAATAGTTCTGCAATACTAATTATTGAAAATAATTTAGATTCAAAAATGTAAAATACATTGATGTATACTGATCTTGAAATTAGTTAGAAGGCTGGTAAAATATCAATTAAAAATTTTTAAACAAGAGAATAAGAAAAACAAAGTGAACGTGAAGCTCAGTTCTACTTTAAAGTGTTAAAGAAGATAATAACAAATAAAATCTGTAAATTTATATATAAAGTTATCCACAATAATTTTATCAAGCTTCTACTTTGTGAAACCATTTAAATTGATTATATTATCAAATAATGAGTGGAAATAGGATAAGATTAATAAAAATAGGTAAGTGGTGTTGTTTCAAGGAAAAGAAAGAAGTGTGTTACCATTTTATATTTTTAAGGCAACAAAGCTACTCTTGACATTTTTAATTTTATGATGATTTAGAAATCTCTCAAACATGCACCACTGGAGCATACATATTCTAATTCTCATGTACCAACCGAAAATAATCAAAAAGAAGTAGTAATTGTTGAAGGCATAGTTACAAAATTAAGATTTTTTGTTGTAAGGAGTTATAAGGTATGGGGTGATATTAATTATCACATGCAAATTTAGAATGCTCCCTTAATGCACTAGATAACGGATATATGATGGGAGGTAACAGAGAAATGGTGATTTTGATCAAGGTTGGATGCAAATGAAGAAAATGAAACATAAGAGCATATTGAATATGAAGGAGGGAATATGGTAAGGTGCATTTGAGCGAGGGGAAATGAAAATTAGAAAACATTAAAGCATTAGAGCACACTGGAAAAGAATACTCGAGATTATTGTAACGTCATGACAAGCCTGTGGGATGCCAATAGGGTTGCAGTAATATAAGTTTAGCTACTTAAAAAAAATGAATAAAGAATAATTTTGCAATATAAAGCTTAATATGTTTGAAAAAGGCTCTCATAAAAATATGCTTCATTTTCTTTCTAATTCTTTATTTACTCTCGTTTCCTTGTAAATCGTTGTTTGTTCTTCAACCCCCCAAAAAATACTTGAAAAGACAACAACTCATGCCAAATTCTAACCAAATAACCACAGCATTAATTTCATTAAGCAAGAAATGTCAAGAAGTAAAAACAAATGCAAAGAAACATGGTTATAGATTGATAATATTACATTAAAACCAGTTATACTTAATATAATGAATTCAAGATCATTAAGTTAATTGGTCAAAAAAATAAGCAAGCTAAACAGATAAATGTTATAAAACAACAACCAAAATAATTTAATGCTTCACTATTTACATGTTGTATAATGCTTCACCAATGCAAATAACAATCTTTAATTTGGAATGCAATACACCATCATTAAAAAAAGCAATAAATTCACATAACAATACAATCAAATGAAAGACGCCAGAAACCTGTTGTTGCACTATTTGTATGCTTTCTCGATATTTTGTTTGCTACAATCCTACCAAATCCACTGGGAAGTACCTTGATAAAGAAATTCAAACTCAGTTTTAACTCCAAATATAATCAATCACAGAGAAATCAAAGCATAAATACGTTATGAATACACAACCCAGATGCCAAAAAAAATATCAACTTTCAAACTCACAAATTAATTATAAAAAAAAAACTCACGACCAGCCATTTCAGTAACAAATACACAGGAACCCACAAAAGCAATTAAAAAAGCAAAGCCTAAGTCATTATTAACTTTACTTGTTGAAAGCTCAAATGTTTTTAGGGCAAAATTTCATCTTCATACTACCAAAACATACACAATCCTACCAAATCCAGTTGGAAGTACCATGATGAAGACATTCAAATTCAATTTTAACTCAAAAAATAATAAATCACTGAGAAACCAAAGCATAAATACGTCATGAATGCACAGCTCAGATGCCAAAAAATCTCAACTTTCAAACCCACAAATAAAAAAAAACCTCGCCCATCCATTTCAGTAGCTAATGAAAAGCGCCTAGACAAAACAAATACAATAAAATGGAAAAATTGAAGAAGCACAAACCTATGACAGATAAGAGAGCGGGATAAACAAAAAAGAGAATTGAAAGCGAACTTTGCACAAGAGACAACTAGAGAAAATTGAAGTTTGGAGTAAGAGATGAAGGCGGAAGTTTCAAGAAGCAATTTTATCTATAAGAAAAGAACATTGAAGATGGGCTTTATTTTTAATGCGTAAAAATTGGTACAGTAAATTGGCCAAATTACACACGTCAAATTTGGGGGTGAAAAAAAGGTTGTATAAAGCAGTAGCAATTCTACTATAACAAGCAATAAATGACACGTAAGCAGATTGACTGGGTACCGGCCTTAAACTGGCCAACATCAACTTATTCGCTCTTTCCTATAAGTATAGACTAGTAGATAACACCGCGCCTGCGCGGTGTGATTTGCCCTAAGAAAAAATTATATGAGTAATTAGAAACGATTAAGTTGCAGTAAGCAACGTTGCAATTGATAATAAATTAGGATTTAATAATGAATTATAAAAATTTGACAGTAAAGGGAAATATGTGTGGTATGTAAAGGAAAATAGTGTTGTGAAAATATACATGCAAGGTATGCCCTAATGTTTGTAGTATGATAGAAAATTGTGAAGCATACATTAATATATATAACGTGGCAAAAAACGGAAAGCATATACAATATGTAAATGATTAAAGTATATATGAATTGACAATATTATTAAAAAAAATGTAATGTAAATCTAAGTATGTATATGGTTTGGAAATGTGTATAATATGAAAACATGAATAATTTGTGAAATTTTAAACAAATATATATATATATATATATATATATGATGTGTGAAATGTGAATATTATACATAACATGTAACTTGTGTGAAAATGTAGAAAGTAAGTATAAATATGTATAAATATTTAGAGCGCGTAAAAAAATTGTATAGTATCCATAAATAAGTATAAATATCGATTGTAAATATGTATAATGGGTGGAAATTTATGTAGTATATATGAATAAAATATAAATATGCACATGTTTGGAAATTTGTTTTGAATGTGTAAATGTGTAGTTATTGATGAGTATTAGTCGAATAAAAAAATGTTTTGAAGTGAATATGTATAGTTATTGATGATTATAATTTTATAAGTGAGATGTATGAAATTTGTAAATATAGCAAAATGGAATATTATTGTGCACGCTTTTGCTGTGATATATAAAATTCTACGCTAAATGTTAAACAACGAAAGTGTATGACAATGTAGTGAATTGTGTACGTATGTATAAAAATGTATACTTTGTAAAAAAATTGTGTAGTAGGTTTAAAATGTATAGCATGTATAGGAATAAAATTTTTGTATTAGTGATTATAAATATGTATTGAGTATAATATTAGAGAATAATATAATTGTGATTTGATTAAGTTTAAGTAAACAACCTAAAAAATGATCATAAATTATAATTTAATAATGAGTTATTAACATTCTACATTAAATGTTAAACAACTGTGTGACAATGTAGTGAATTGTGTACGTACGCATAAAAATGTATAGTTTGTGAAAAATTGTTTAGTAGCTGTAAAAGTGTGCATAGTATGCGCTAATATGCATAGTATACAAGAAATTTGTGAACTGTGTATAAATATATATGGTGTGCGAAAATATGCAAAGTATGTTAAGTATATGTAAAGTATGTAAAGTATATGTGAATACTCAATTTATATATATATATATATTATGTGTGTGTGTGTGTGTGTAAAGTATATGTAAATATGTATATTATTTGAAAATGTGTATATTATGAATAAATATAAATATAAATAATGTGTGAGGTAAATCCAAAAATGTATAGTGTGTGAAATGTGAATAGTATACGTAAAATGTAAACTGTGTGAAAATATACACAATAAGTATAAATATGTATAATGTGAAAAAACACATTTAGTATGTATAAATATATGGAGTGCGTGAAAATTGTGTAATATGTGTAAATACATGTTTATTGACTCTAAATAGGTATAGTAGGTGAAAAAGTGTGCAGTATATATAAATATGTATATGTTTGAAATTTTGTGTTGAATGTGTAATATGTATAGTGCGTAAAAATATGTAAATATGTATAGTGCGTAAAATATTTAAATATTATCATGTGTGAATATGTGTAAGGTATGTAGACATATGAATATTGTGCAAAAATATAATTATTAGTTACGAATAATAAATATTTTATATTCATTCGTTTTTCACATTCAATTCATGCTAGTTATACCTCACAATATTTTTTTAGGTTATCTACTCCAAAAGCCAATTTACAATTCGTAGCAATGAAAGAGAATATATAATAATTTTCTAAAATAATTTGTAGCAACGATTAATTAATAGATTTCCTAAATAACTTAAGAATTTAATTATAACAATAAGGGTCTAATGCCTCTACTCTCTTTATTGCTTTTTCTTTTTTCTAAAGCAAAGTAAATAGTACTCAACTTCATTTTTTATTTAACTATTTAATATTTTATTAAAAGAATTCAAAGATAAAGATCTAAAATCATGGATCCAAGTTTGAAATTGAAGATTGACATAAGTGAAATTATCAATAATATGAATATGATCAAATATTGTTAAAATTCTATATTAACGTAACCTAAAAGACATAAATTTCTGATCGATTAAATTAGAAAAGTTTTTAATTGAATTATTTTTCTAACTTGCTATTGGATTATAAAATTTAGATTCTAATGATAAAAAAACGAATGAGATCATATGAAAGAAAATAAAAAACGAATTAAATCTTGAACTTTTTTATTAAATTGACTTAGGAAAGTTGGTTAACTTTTTTATAAACAAAAAGCTCCTATATAGATTATAATCATCGATCATTAGGAAAAATTATAATTGAAAAACCAGAACAATATAAATGAGTTAGTGTTTTAGTCTTTAAATCCTATTCTTAATTAATTTGTTGGTTTACAAAATTTTGAGGAAGATTTTAGTGTTCTATGATTAAACACACAATTATTTATAAATAAAAATCTCATAAATAAAATAGGATTCGAATATCTAATACAATCCATAAATATATAATCATCTGATACTTCTAATATAGTAATGATAAGTCGATGTTTAGTCGACTTATTTGCTCCGCTTTCCTTATTCTTTGTTGTGAATTATGAGTGAAAATGATGCTTGGTGTGTCAATGGTATGCAAAATGTGCAGTATTTGGAAACATTGATAAATGGCTAAGTATCGTGTGATAATGTGAATATTTTGTGAGTTTGTGCAAAAATACTTAGTCATGTATGCCACTGACCTCCAACACTTCTTGGAAGTCCACAACTATTCACACTACACAAACTCTCAACACAAGCACACAAACGCACAACTCATTCAGCACACACAAAAGACACACACACACGGCGGTCGCACGATGCGACCGCCCACACACACACACAAGCACGGCGGCCGCATCGTGCGGCCGCCCTCTCACACACACACACACGGCGGCCGCATCGTGCGGCCGCCACCCCACTTGCATCACTTGCACTTCAATGCATTTTTCCTTCCTTTGCTATTTTTAGTCTATTTTACTGATTGTCATGTTTTAAGTTAGGAAGTCTTTCATGCATTGTTATTTCATCATTTTAGTTAGTCATTTCCTCATGCATTTCGTAGACACCAACTCCGCATTCTGTCTAACTTATTTAGCAAACTTAGTAGTTAAGGTTTCCAATATTGTGTACTGATTATTGTCATTTCTTAAGTACACGTGTCTTCACCAAATGATCTGTTGTAAATGCAGGAGCACGTGTCAACATCTTGCTACACAAAGGAAATTTCCAGGAAGCTCACCAAGCTAAGTCGGCAATGAAAAACTATAAAAGCTGGAGAGATCGATCAAAGAAAGAGCTTTTTGACGGGGAAATCAACTGAGAAAAGAGAGAGGAGTTCTGAGTAGGGGTGGCAATTTCTGACACGACACGAAAACCCGACCTGAAACGAACCCGAAAAAATCAGGTTAGGGTTAGGTTTTTTGGATTTTTTTCCGGGTCAGGTCGGGTTCGGGTCGTATATTAAATTTTCGGGTCGGATTCGGGTCAACCTGAAATGACCCGAATTCAACCCGTGAACCCGTTTGTAAATATACATAAGTTTAAACCCCAAAATATAAATTACTAAAATAAGAAAACCCTAATAGCTAAACCTAATGTTTTGACTTTTGAGTCGACATATAAATTGATAAGTGAATCAGATGACTAATTCTATTCGGCCTCTTCTTGTCTTCCCTGATCTCTCGCTCTCCTCAGTCCTCACTTCTCCTCAGTCCTCACTCTCTCGCTTAACCAGATATCTTCAGTGATTCCATTCGGCCGCTTAACCAGATCTCTCGCTTCTCCTCACTCTCTCAATCACGCTAAGCGCAGGAGAGTCGGAGACTGTCTCACTGCCTCAGCCTCACAGGCTTACGCACACAGTCACCCTCACCGTCCTTCACTACCTATGGTCCTTACTCCTTCAGGACCTTCACGGCTTCACTATTCTTCTTCGATAAGTTCGATTGAGGATTTTTTTTCATTTTCCAAAACAAAAATTCATCCATCACACTCTTACCGTTTTTCTGTTTTGAACTTTTGATAGGGGCGGCGATATAAAGACGGCGAGAAGGCGACGAGGACGACGAGGCAACGATGATGAGGTGATGAGGATGACTGGACAAGGAGCTGAGCAACAAATGAAGAAATGGTTGAGGGATGTTGACAGATTAGTGATGCTCTACGTACTATTGCGTATACTCCTTAATTTCTTATGCTAGTTGATGTACCGTGACTTTTGTTTTGAAATGTAGCTCGGGCTCTTTAGTTTTGCAGTTTTCTGATTTGTACTGCTTTGTTTCTGTTTCAGCAAATTGTTATTGTTTGTCAACCAAAGTGAAAAAAAATCCTTGAAGGCTTGGACATTGTGAGAAGAGTAAGTATGCGCAATCCCTATTCTATTTTTTGTCTTTTGATATTATAATGCATCAATAAAAGAAAATGAAGTAACTGAATGAATCTATGCTCTTTTTCATTGAAATTTATTTTACAGGTAAATTATGGAAACAAATGAAGAAGTTTTAATGGATATTGAAGATGAAGATGACATTGATGATTCAATTCAACAAATAACAGAAGGCTCGCAGACTTCTTGCCCTAAAAATGGAGGGGAAAAAGTTCAACAATCAAAGAAAATGAGACTTAAATCTGATATTTGGGAGTACTTTACTATACTCCCTCAAAAACCAAATGAGGCGCTCAAATGTGCATGCAACAAGTGTGGGACAAAGTATTTAGCTGGTAGTGCTAATGGTACAGGTAATTTACACTGTCACTTGGGTAGATGTGTGAGAATGACTACAAAAGACATAGGACAATACATGATTGCTTCAGATGAAAGTGCATGCTTAACCACAAGAAGTCCAAACTTTAGTCAAGATAAATTTAGAGAGTTGGTAGTGCATGCTATTATGAGACATGATTTGCCATTTTCTTTTGTTGAATATGAAGGAATGTGGAATATCTTTAAGTACCTGGAACCAAAAGTTAGTCATTTCTCCAGAAACACTGCAAAGTCTGACATTAAGAAGATTTATTGTGCTGAATTTGATAGACTACGTAGTGAGTTACTTGCATGCTCTGGTAGAATATGTTTGACCTCTGATGCATGGACTTCTATTGCGACTGATGGGTACTTGAGTTTGACTACACACTATGTAGACAAGAATTGGGTGTTGCAAAAAAGAATTTTGAATTTTTCCCACATTCCTCCTCCACACACTGGAGTTGCTTTGGCTGAAAAGATTTATAGCTTGGCTAGTGATTGGACTATTGATAAGAAGTTGTTTTCTATCACTTTGGATAATGCCAGTGCTAATGATGTTTGTGTTGAAATACTTAAAACTCAACTCAAATTAAAGAATGCTTTGATCTTTGATGGCACTTTGTTTCATGTTCGATGTTGTGCACATATTCTCAATTTGATTGTACAAGATGGTTTGAAAGAGATTGACATTGCTGTGGACAAGATTAGAGAATGTGTGAAATACGTTAAGGGTTCTCAAGGAAGAAAGCAGAAGTTTATGAATTGTGTTTCCCAAACTTCTCTAGATTCTAAAAAGGCATTAACTCAAGATGTTCCTACTAGATGGAATTCTACCTATAGGATGCTTTCTAGTGCTCTCTATTATCGTCTTGCTTTTTGTCATCTTCAATTGAGTGATTCTAATTTTCAAAGTTGTCCAACTACAGAAGAGTGGGAAAGAGTTCAAAAAATATGTAGGTTTCTTGAGGTTTTTCATAATGCAACTGTGGACTTTTCTGGATCTCGTTATCCAACAACAAACTTGTACTTTCCTCATGTTTTTGTAATCCAGTTGAAGTTATATGAAGAGTCAAGAAGTAATGATTTCTATATGAAGAAGATAGCTGATCAAATGTTTGTCAAATTCAACAAATATTGGTGTGACTTCAATGTCTTGTTAGCCATTGCAGTGATATTTGATCCTCGATACAAGTTTCAGTTTCTTGAATTTAGTTATGGAAAGCTTTATGGTTCTGGGTCTCGGGAATTGATAAAGGTTAGAGAAACACTTTTTGGTCTTTTTGATGAGTATGTGAAAGATTCAAGAACTAGTCAAGCATCATCTTCGCATTCTCAAGGCAGCAAAGAGGCCGATGCTCATACATTTCGGGATGATATTAGTAAAGAATCCTCCAATGTTTTCAAGGTATGATATTAAACTTTTGATGTTGTTAGTAATAATATTAGAATAATGAACATTTTGATCATTTTGAATTATTTTTATGTAATATAATATTTAATTTTCTTGATATGATAGGAATTTGATGAATTTGAAGATTTTGAGTTTGCTGGTAGTGTTAAAAAAAGTCAATTGGAAATGTACTTTGATGAACCAAGAAGTAAAAGGACATCTTCACTTCATGTACTTGAGTTTTGGAAATCTCAACAATTCAGATATCCAGATCTAGCTAAATTATTTAGAGATGTTCTTACTGTTCCAGTTTCAACAGTTGCATCCGAATCAGCTTTTAGTCTTGGGGGTAGAATTCTGGACCAATATCGTAGTTCAATGTCTCCCCAAGTTGTGGAAGCCTTAATATGTAGTAGAGATTGGCTATTTGGAGAAAATGGTAAGCTTTTTAAGAGTTTTATTTTTCTTTTCATCCAAATTCCAAGGTTGCCTTTTGTTATGTAGATTTTCCTTTCTTTTTCGTGTAGATGTATCTCCAGTCAAATTGGAAGATGTAACTCAAGACATTATGGCTTTGGACCTCAACAAAGGTGAAGCAGAATAGTTCCATTAGAGGTATAAATTCAAATCTTAGGTAATTAGATAATTGTTGAGTCAATGCCTTTTCATTAATATTTGCATTATAAGATTAAAGTTGTAACTTGTAATGTTATTCTATTTGGTCCATTTGGATAATTAACTTTGCTACTTTTTGAATTGCCACAGAGGAGTACAGTTTCTTTATATAGCTCAACGATGATCCTCTTCTACTCCAAGGCTCCTCACTGCTCAAATGTTTTGGATATTTTGTTGTTTGAGAAGTTTGTGAAAGTTTGTATTATGATAAATTTATATTTGACAGAAATATTTGGACTGTAATTTCTTTAAGTTATTTTCGGTTTGTAATTTTAATGGTTTACATTATTTGCGGATTAGAATATCATTTGTGATTTTCTTATTTGAAGAAATGGGTTTTGCTTGTAATCTGTTTAATCTAAACAGAGAGATGTGCTATTGAGTTTAGATTGGGTTTATAACTTTATGATATGAATATTCTGTGTTTCATAAATGTGCTTTTTAATTTGAGAATTTAATATACAATTTTTGTGAATGGGTCATTTCAGGTCGGGCTCAGGTTAAATATAAACAAACAGGTTGGGTTCAGGTTGAACAACTTGACCCGAAATACTAATCAGGTCGGGTTCAGGTTTACATGTTCTAACCCGTTAACCCGTCAACCCGAACCCGTCAACCCGAACCCGACACGAATTGCCACCCCTAGTTCTGAGAGTCTAGGGTTTTAGAGATTAGAGTGGAGATCATTCAACTCTATCCGTTTGTAATAGCAATGTTTGATCTGGCTTTGTTAAACTCATTTTCAAAGCCGATCAACATGATCGGCTAGATTTTCAGTGCTGCTTTGAGGGATTAAGTGTAATGACTTAATATCGTTTTGAGACATTTGAATTGCATATTTTGTGTTTGGTTAAAGTTCCATGTCAGTTAGTGTTCCATTTCAATATTTATTCACTCACGATTATGCCTTTATATGATTTGCGGTATCCACTGAAATCAATTCAGTGCAATTAAAGGAAATTGGAATGGAACCACAGAACGTAGAACAACCTATGTATGAGTCCTAGGATCTGGGTGAGGAAGCAATTTTCCACTGTGCGGTATCCACTGACAGTGGAAGTCAAGGAATGAAAAGACTTAGGATCATTTGCACACTAGTACTTGTCTTAGTGTAGTGTCAGATAGGGATCTGGAATTAGGAATCGAGCCTAAATCTTGCCCTATCAAGGGAAGATAGAGGAGCATGGTGGGTTAGGATTGTGAGATCTATCAAGGAGATCAATGTTAAGTCACTAGAAAACTGACCCCCTCATACATGTGTCAACACTAAGTCAAGGATAACCGATTGAAGTCATTACCACTGGCCTCCCTCAAGGCAGCACACCTTTCTCCTTTTGGTTGATTTCTCGTTTGCTTTCTATTTAGTCTACACATCGCTTAATTGCATATTCTATCACTGTACAATTCTTAATTTCTACCATTTCCCTGAGGATTCGATCCCACTTACCGCTTGCTTCTAGTTAGTTGTTTTGGGTAAAATTGCGAGAGAGACGACGCTCTCGCCAAGTAACACCTGAATAGGCAAAATGTACAAGTCAACCGTCCTGACCACCCGTGTTAATGTTGACATGACAAGAAAAAAGGGGACTTTGGCAGGAAGGGCCTTACACTCTCCAGCTCCATGTCTTTGTCAAAATCCCACATTTTCAGTACATATGAAACAAAAACAGAAAACCTCAACTCCTTCCCTTAATTCCCCAAAAATATAAAAAATCCTGATCTTAGGTCATAGCAAGAAATGTAAATTATTGATTTTTGCAATTATCATGCAAAAGGGTACAAAATCAAGTTATGAAAATTCCAAATGCTTAAAGATGCAGCAATCTACTCTGCTTTGGCTATGACTTCGTCGATGCCACCGTGTAGAATGACTGTTCTAGAAGGTCATCATACTTTCCATCCAAAACTCCCTATAAAAAACAACCAATAGAGCAAAACATAAAAATGTTGAGACTTATAGATACCAAAACAAATTCAACAAGCTATTTCTGCATCTAAATATTTATAACCATCAATTGCAAGAGGACCATATAAAAAAACAAATTTAAGCAACCCAAAACATAAAAAATACAAAATACAAAATCAGAAGCTGTTAGCTAAATGTAGCAAAATACATCCTTTTATTCAAATCAAAAGAATAACACACACACATACACAATAGTATAGGGGGAAAAAGCATACAATTCCCTAGTTTTACATTCACTTTAAGAAGTACAATAGGAAACATAAGAGATACTTTACAGAGTTCCTCTATGAAAGGAGTTAATTTTCATGCTTCACCTTTCAATTGAGAGGCTGTGATGATACCATCGGGAAGGTAACTTTTACTTGAGACCAAGAATTGCAATCAGAAAATTAATACTGAATCAATTAAAATGATCCATTCAAAGACTAAATTCAGGGATAACATTTTATGCCACCACAAAGACTCATAATGCCACATTGTGCATGTACAAGTTCAACAATAGCATTGTAATAGAAACAGAAGGGGATATTAATGAAGATCAATATATGGAACCAAAAATGACGATATTTACCTGGAAGCTTGCAATACTCTCCTTTAACTGAACGTATTTACCAGGGACACCCGTGGACACTTCAGCAACATGGAAAGGCTGACTCAAGAACCGCTGAATTTTACGAGCGGGGGCAACAGTCAACTTATCATCTCCAATGAGCTCATCTATTCCAAGAATGACAATAATATCTTGAAGATTCTAGTAGTTCCGAAGGAACCTCCGTACACCACGAGCTGTATTGTAGTGATCCTCTCCGAAAATGTGTGGACAGAGCATACGAATTGTAGAATCAAGTGGATCAATGGCAGGATAGATAGATCTGAACCAAATTTAGAATCATTATCATATGAAAGTCAAAACACCATGTAATTTTAGAACCACTAACTTAATGATATTACCTGTAGAGACAACACAGTTGTGTCATCCAAGTGAGCAATTTAGTTGCAGGAGCAGGATCTGTCAAGTCATGAGCAGGCATATAAATAGCTTGGACAGAAGTAATGGAGCCTATCTTTGGGTGGTGATACGCTCTTGAAGACCTCCAAGATCTGTTGCCAATGTCGGTTGATGACCGACGGCAGAAGGAATATGACACAGCAAAGCAGACACTTTAGAGTTGGCCTGTAGAATCACAGAGGTAAATAAAGTACAAAAAGAAATAGAGAACAACAATCATGGAATAACTTTGCTATAAATGTCACAGATGCTCTCCGTCAAGAATGGCCAAACAGCAAAAGCTTGGTCAAGAAGACAATGATAGAAACACCCTAAACCCTGAGTAAAACAAAAAATGATGTCAATGAAAGAGAAACACATCCTGCCCTTCGGCATCTCTGAAGTGCTCAGCAACAGTTAAGCCAGAAAGTCCTACACGAGCACGAGCACCAGGGGGACTCATTCATTTGACCATAGATAGACAAGTGTGCACTTGCTTTTGCTCTATCACATTCATTAAAACCATCCAATATAAATGCCTACAGGTTAATATAAACCACACAAAAAGACCCCAAATAAATTCTGTTATTTACCTGCTTATCACCAAGCTTATTGACACCACTCTCCATCATTTCCTTGTATAAATCATTACCTTCAATTTTAAGAATATGCAGAGGCAAACTTATTACACTTTTTAAGTCCAAAAATAGTGGGACAGGTATGGATGAATTTTTAGAATGTCAAATAACCTTAATACTAGTCATGACAAACCGGAACCGGCCGGTAACCGGCCCGGCGGGCCGGGCCCGAAACTGGAACCGGTCCATGCCGGGCCCAACCCGTGAACCGGAACCAGCCCAGGCGGGCCGGTTCCGGTTCACACTTTCTGTGAACCGTGAACTGGCGGTTTGAACCGCCAGTTTTTAAAAAAAAAAAAAAAAATTGGATGGCCAGGATTTACTAGCCGTTGGATCATCCAACGGCTAGAACCGGCAGTTTAACCGGCGGTTTAACCGCCGGTTCAGCAAAAAAAAAATAAATAAATAAATAAATAAAAAAGTGATGGGCCAGGCCAACTGCCAAGTGGCCAACGGCCATCATTAGTTCATTACCGTTGGCAGTCCAACGGCCATAAATTGGACCGTTGGCTGCCAACGGTTTTGCATGCATTTTTTTTATTTTTTTTTATTTTTCTTCTATAAATACCTAAAATTTTCTAAATTCATTTTCACACCTTTCTCTTCATCTCAATTCTCTCAATTCTCTCAATTCTCTCAATTCTCTCAATTCTCGCAATACTCAATTATCATTTATATTATCTACTTTTTTTTTATCATTAAATTATTTTTACTCATTAATTCATTATATTCAAAATTCAATTCTTTACTTTAAATTATTTTATTTTATTCAAATCTTTAGCTATTTATTTTACTTTAAATTATTTTATTTTATTCAAATTATTTATGTCATTAATAATTTTTATTATTTGAATTATTTTAATTTATTTAAACACTTTTATAGTTTTATTATACACTTATAAGGTTATAATTTTATTTATCTAATTATTTATATTTATTCAATTACTTAATTTGAATTTACTATAAAATGGATAGTTATAATAGAGATATTGTTGGTAGCTCACAATTTGGTGCAAACCAAAGTGAGCAAATTTTTAGTGGTGGTGGAGAAACCGAAAGCCCCAACGTTGAAGAAAGGCTAAAATCGGATATGTTCAAGAAACATTACACAAAGATTTTAGATTCCAACCAACAATCAATCAAGGCGAGATGCAATTATTGTCCCGGAAATAAATTTTATGCTTTCAAGAAAGGATCGGGTTATGGAACTTTGGCGCGACATTTGAAGGAAAAACATCCACACGAACTCGGCCTTTCCACCAACCAATCGCAATTATCCGGGTTTGTTCCCTCTACTACTCCTCCTTTTAAATATTCGGATGAAAAAAATAGAAAAGAATTAGCTAAAATGATTTCCATAGAACATTTATCATTTGGTTTTGGTGAAAAAGTAGGATTTAATTATTATTGTCAAGAGGCATTAAATCCACAAGCTAAAAGAATGCCTAGAACATCAATAACAAGAGAATTAAAGAAAATTTATAAAGGTGAAAAACAAATTTTAATTGAAACTTTTTCAAAATTAAATGGTAGTGTTTCTATATGTTCCGATATTTGGAGTGATTTATGGCAAATGCATTCTTATATGGGAGTAACTTGTCATTGGGTTGATAGTGATTGGAAAATACAAAAAAGAATTATTTCTTTTCGTCATTTTGAAGCAAGACATACCGCAAATAATATATCTAATTTGTTGAATATTATTTTAGATGTATATGGTTTATCTATAAAAAAAATTTCAATTGGTTTTGATAATGCTTCCTCTAATACGGCTTCAATTAATCAATTAAAAACTCTTTGTCAACCAATAATAGGTGGAAAATTTTTTCATATTAGGTGTGCATGCCACATATTAAATTTAGCGGTACAAGATGGTTTAAAAACACTAAATACGCATATTACGCCTATTAAAGAGGCAATTAGTCTTTTATGGATCCGTCCAAATTTAATGAAACTATGGGTAAAATTTTGTATGGAAAATGGACGCAAACCAAAAAGATTTAGTAAAGATGTTCCTAATAGGTGGAATTCAACTTATAAATTATTGAATGCATCTGCACAATATAGTACTTTGTTATGTACTTTTTTTATGCAAAATCAAGTAGATAATATTTCTTTGCATCCTAATATGTGGGAAATTTGTTGTAAATTATTAGAACTTTTAAAGGTATTTAAAGATGCTACTGAAATTTTATCTGGTGTTTATTATCCTACTTCTCATCTATTTGTTCACATTGCATGTGATGTTGTTGGTATTTTACAACAATTTAAAGATGACCCTGTTTTATCACTTCCTATATATGATATGTTAATAAAATGGCTTAACTATTACCGAAGATTTCCACCTACATATTTAATTGCTTCTGTTTTTGATCCACGTCAAAAAATTAATATTTTAGAAGAATATATTACTGCATATAATAGTTGTATAGATTCATTTTTTCTTGGCAATGAAGGTTATAAACCTCAAGATACTAAGGAAATTATAGGAAAAGTAATATTTCTTCTTCGTGATTTATTTAATGAATTTCTTTCTAAATATGGTAGTTAAGTTCCTATTAGTACCGGATCTAATATTGATGGTTCTACTAGTAGTGCATCACATCAAAATACTAGTACTCCATCAATGTTTTCTATAGCACCATGTAAACTTGGTAAGTCTATATATTCTTCACACAAAAAACCAAGATCCGGTAATGATACGGAACTTGATAGATATTTAACAACTACTTTTGAAGTTTGTGATGAAGATAAGGATTTTCACGAGTGGTCCGTGTTAGAATGGTGGAAGGGAAAGGAGAAGGATTATCCAATCCTTTCTATTATCGCAAAACATATTCTTGCAATTCCGGCATCAACCGTAGCTGTGGAGCAAGCTTTTAGTGCGGGAGGAATCATGTTAGACGAGCACCGGTCCCGATTATTACCAAGATCATTAGAAATCCAAGCATTAGTGGATGATTGGCACAAGGCATTTTTGAGAGCACAAGAAATGGACAAGGCGGATGACATTGATTTAGATTACGACACCGACATTTCCGAAACGAGCAATGTTAGTGGCGGATCTTCAACCGGAGTTTCTTATTTCACGAATTTCGTTCAACTCGATCACGATGATGACATTGAAGAAGATTAACTTGTACTCAAATTACTTTTATGAATGAAAATTTTTATTTTTAGTAAATGTTGTATTGATTCATTATTCATATATGTAAATGGCCAACTTGTACTTAGGCCAAAATTTTATATTTCAATAATAAAATGAGGTATTTTTTCATTTATATCAAACTTGTGAACTTGTACATATTATATCAAACTTGTTACTTTTCACATTGTAAATTTGTAAAATTTATGAATTATATCAAACTTCTCTTATTTTTTACATTGTAAATTATACTAAACTTCTTTTTTTTTTCATCTTATAAATTTGTAAATTTGTGAATTATATCAAACTTCTCTTATTTTTCACATTGTAAATTATATCAAATTTCTTTTTTTTTTTCACCTTGTAAATTTGTGAATTATATCAAACTTCTCTTATTTTTCACATTGTAAATTATACCAAACTTCTTTTTCTTCATCTTGTAAATTTTGTAAAGTACATCACATTTCATATTGTCATCTTTCTAAAAAGTCGAACCGTGAGAAAACCGTACCAAAACCGGAACCGGACGGAACCGGGACGGAACCGGAACCGTGACCGAACCGTGAACCGGCGGTTCACGAACCGTAACCGTGACTCCAAGGGCCGGTTCAGGTTCCACCCTTCGTGGAACCGTGAACCGGCGGTTCACGAACCGTAACCGGCGGTTCGTGAACCGTGGTCATGTCTACTTAATACCAGTAGCAAGAATTTGTTGTTTAGTAGCTTGCTCAAATGAAGCTCCATCTTTCACAATGGATTGGCAAATAGTGTTCAGTTTCTTTGGTAGAATTAGTCAATTAGCATTAGCACATCTGTTTTTTGAGATACAGTAAATTTAATGTCCTAAGATATTGATAAGTTTCCTACTAATTTCACCCCTCTCATCAATAGGTTCTCCAATGACATTGATAATATGACCAAGCGTCCAACAGGCACCTAGTATAAGAAGGAGGGAATTGTAAGTCACAGTATATCATCAGCAAAAACAAATCAATTCAAAGAAACACCACAAGGCTACACCACATAAGGCATCTCAAGAACTAAAAGAAAAGAAAATAAACCAGACAATTCCAATTTTCCAATCAGGAATAATAACTACATAGTTAGGCAACAATAGCTCAAAGAGTCAAACTTTAACAGAACCCCTTAATAGATATCCTACAAATATTTCTAGGTCAGAAGAAATGGATAATGATTTCAAATATACTCAAAGTTGCTCTCATAAATCAAAATACAGCTGATTTTTAGGAACAAGTAGGACTTCTCAAAACTCAACCACAACATAAATGTTTTTCGCTAACCCATATTAATGTCAATCTCCTATTAGAGACAAGCAAAGAAATAATTCTGTTTTTTTTTTCTTTTTTTTTTGGAAATAACATGAAAATGAAATACTTGGAAACATAACAAGGCATTTACATGATTTCCTGATTGGACTTCAGTCACAACTTCACCCAGACTTTCCACTATTCTGCAATTATTCAACAAATTCATTAGCTAATTCCAGCCAAAAACAATTCAGAGGATAAGAACAATTTTAAAAGAAACAACAATGAGGAAGTATGAGAAAATGCAGAGACCTAAGCGAGGGAACTTGGGAAAAATACCAGTCTCAAATCCCTATCATCCAAATCCCGGGTACCAAATACAAGAGTTCTTTCAACATATCCCATCTCATTATCCCCTGAACCCTTTCCTTTCTCATTCAGTAAGTCAGTAAAAGCACCACCAAGCTATTTGCGCATCAGCCTTGCAACATACACTGGGGAAAAACACAAAAACAATGGAAAACACATTCATAGAACTAAGAATCTCAAAATGAATGAAGAAGTAGAGCTTTCAATTTACCAGATCTGCAGGGTGGCACTTCCAAATTTAGCTTCTGAGTTTTGTTTGCAGGATTCAAATGACCTAAAAGTTGCATGCTTTAGTTAATCAAAGTTGCAAAGACATAGACTTTATCTGAAAAAATGAATATTTTTGTTATAACTAAAAGGAATCACTTGCAGAGAAATCGAGACCCAAAAAATCTTCTCCACCTTTCAATGGCACATTCCTGTTAAAATCAAAATGACTTTAAAATAAGCAGTCATACCGGCTGTACGAGTAGAGGTTGTTGCTGAGTTTGGCTGTGGAGTTATCTTGGCAAACTTCACTGTAGAGATTGTTCCTGAGTTGTATTGCCTAATTTTCTTGGCTAACTTCGCTATCTTGCCAGTGTGAGTTGCCAAAACGTTTGCATAATTGATCGCCGGGGTTGAAAGCACTGGTGGCAGCATAAACATAAAAAGCAATGAGAGGAAATCCTAAGAGGGTGTGTGCAAAAAATTGGGTGAGCGGCAGCATAAAGATAATAAAAATCAATGAGAGAAAACCCTAAGAGTACGAGAAATTAGACAGAGCAGAGTAGAAAGAGAAAGGAAGCGATAGCAAAAAGCTTTTCTTCTCTCTGTTTTCTCTTCTTTTCCTCCTCGGAAGAAGCAGAAGGCACGTGAAGAGTCAGAAAGTACTTTTGCCACGTCAGCCAGGTGATCCACGTCAGCCAAAAATGGTGCCCAACTAAGGAGCCACGACGACGACGACCGACAAAGGAGCTGGGAGCACTCACGTTTAATAAGTATACTCCTAAAGGAGTTTCTCTTATATTTAGATATACATACGGGCATTATACATTATACGGCCATTCTCGCCAGGTCACATATGTTTCACGGCGACTTATGTATCAAAAATTAGCGTATAAAATATCAAAAATTGGTGTATCAATTTTCACTTTAACGTATAAAATATAAAAAATTAGAAACGCTAATAATATTCAAGAAAGGCCCTCTTATAGGATTAATATATGAAACTATTTATTTTATATATATATATATATATGGGCATTCTCCTGTGCGATGCCACCATTGTATATAAGCAACATGCGTATTAAATTCAAAAATCAGTGTATCAAAAAAATTAACGTATCAATTTCACTTTAACGTATAAAATATAAAAAATTAACGTAAAAATTGGCATACCAATTTTCATTTTAGTGTATAAGGCATAAAAAAATTAGTGTATCAAGTATCACGTATCAAAGATTGTCGTATCAAGTATAAAAAATTAGCATATCACATATCAAAATTTAGCGTATAACATATAAAAAAAAATTAGTGTATCAAGTATCAAAAATTAGCGTATCAATTTTCATTTTAGCGTATAAAGTATCAAATATTAGTGTATAAAGTATCAAATATTAGCATATCAAGCATACAAATATTAGCGTATTAAAAAATAATATTAGCATATCAAATACAAAAAAAAAATCGCGTATCAAATATATCAAATTCGTGTATCATATCTTATATACGCGAAGGTCACACAAGTGTTTTTACAATATATATACACAATGGTAAGTTAATATATGCAACTACAAGTTAATCACGATTTCAACATGGTAAAAGCGAAAAAAATTAGAATCACAATTTCAACTTTGATCAATTGTCCGTTTGATATATGAACCACGTTTTATATATGAATCGATTTCACATGAGTTTTGTTGGATTAATATTAAACCTTTTTTTTTTGTTTTGTCCATTTTTTACATGAATTTTCAACACCAAAATAATATTAAAGTAATTATTTTTCTATGATTTTTTATATTTTTTATTTTGAATTAATAAAATTTAATTCTAATTTTTTAATAATAAATAATTACTCTAACACAACTTTCCACCAACTTAAACTTATAAAATACTAATTTTAAATCTGAATTTTAAAATTCTATTAATAAAATTTTCACCAAAATAAACTCATCAATTCAAATATTTCAAAATAAATTTAATATTTTATAAGTTTGTTTCAGTGAAAAATTATGTTAGAATAGTTATTTATTATTAAGAAACAAAAAATAAAGTGTAAATTTTTATATTTTATTAATAAATAAAAAAAATTAGCAACGTGTAAGTTAAAAAAAATTATTGTAACATTTTTTTTGTTTAAAAATTTTCAAATCAAACAAACTAAATTGTATTATAAAAAAAATTAGAAGTAATGTACAAACAAACAAAGCCCAAAGTTCTTCATAAATCTTTTGGTTGAACGGATAATGTTTAAACAAACTCAGCCCTCAAGTCACATCGATGTGTGTGCATACAAATTTTCTTTTATATTTCAATAAGAAAAATTTCAAAAATAATTCCCATTTGGCAAATTAAAGTCAAAGAAAAAGCATAAAAAGGGTAAAAGACAATAAATCCCTTTGAACAATATTACCCCTTTTCTAAAAAGGCATAATCTTAATGGTCTATTTTTTATTTCCAACTCAATAGCAAAAAAACCAAAAAAAAAAAAAAAGATAATGACAACAAATAGAAAAATAAATATTTCAAAAAAACCACAGTTTCCCTGAACTATTTAGATTTGAGTTTAAGAAAAATAAAATTGTCTAAAAAAACCATGTATGCAACTTTTTAAAGGTGTATTTTTCCTTTTTCCAAATCAATAGGTAACAAGTAAATTAATAGATTATTAAAAAGTTAAAAAAGAGATTTAAAAAAGTAAAAATTTTAAAAAAGTTTTAACTTCATGGAATATATTCTTAAGTTTTTATGAGAAAAATACAATACTTTAAAAAACTATATTATGTGAACTTTTAACTGTCCATTTTTTTATTCTTGTAACATACAAGGAACAGTTGCGTTAAAATTAATATGTTAGAAGATTAATGGATTCTTGTAATGATTTGTTTTCATTGAATCAATTGTTAAGGTTAACGTGTTCTTAAAAAAAATTCATTAAGTGATGATATGATTTTTAGATTAATGAATTTTTTTTAAATAATTTTAGTAATATGTTGGTAGTTTCATATTAACCTTTTTAATTTATCCAAATAAAAATAAGGTAATGTTTTTAGTACCATTTATTTTGGATTTGAAATAATCTCTAACCAATTAAATGTGAAAGCCCCAATTCTGCTCGATTTACATTTGGACAAAATTGGCTGGAAAACGTAGAACAATTCTCCACACAAAAGGATGAACCATTTTGTTATTTAATTATTTATTTTGGAAATAATCCCTCTTGTTTAATTTGCCTTTTCAACAAGAAATTCATAGGAAAATAATGCAAGACAGCTAGAAAAGAAAATTTTGGAAATTATAATTATAATACAAGGCAAAGGAGGTCAAGTTAAAAAAAAAAAAAATAGAAGATGGAAAAATGATTTAATTAGGCATTAGAACTGTCAAATTTAATTTTCTATTCTAATATACCGTAAATAATTTATTTTGCATTAAAAATTAATGCAGCTCAACAAACGATAATATTATCCAAATTAAAAAAAAAAACAAAACCTTTACTTTATTTATATTATTGTAAACATATTTGTTTGTTAAATCCATTTGAAGCTTATGTTTTTCTTTCAAAAATTAAAAATGTTGCACATGTTGAGAATAAAGTTTTAATTTAGTATAAAGATTTTGATAGTTCAGGAAAGATCATCATAAGGATATCCGTAATTGATTGTCTCTTATAATAATACAAGAAAATATTATAGTTGAAATAATCGCCAAAGATGCATCTTGATGAAAACTACTACGCTTCATTTTTTCTTTTCTTTTTTTTTATTTTGTTTTTCTCAAATACTACTATGCCACACTAAAATAATTCTTTCTCTACAAGTTTGTTAAAACTTGATTACTCATTTATTTATTTATGAAAATGAATAATAATATGAATTACAAATCCTTTGAGATTTTTTTTTCTTTTTTAATCATTACGCCATTTGATAATTTTACTTATTAAAATTTTTATTATCATTTTGTGCATTTAATCTATCCACGATACAACAACAATAACACAAAAAATAAACAATTTATGTGAGGTTGACTATATATAGATCACATATTGTCAGTCGGTTTTTTATAACTTTTTTTTATGGTTTTCATCTTTTTCTTTTAATTTGAAAGTAATTCTTTATTTTCTACTCTCGAACATCTAAAAGTCTTCTATGCATATGTATAAACTATTTTAAGCGTTCTACAACAAATGTAAGTTTAGTAATTAATGATGATAAAACTCCGTGTAAGTGGAATCATCGTACTCCCTATTATTTACCTATTTAAACAGGTTCATATATGAGACATTTGAAACCGTGATTTTAATTTTCTACTATTTTTATTATACGTTAAAATGGTGATTGATTTTCATTTCATATATCAACATGTAATCTTTACTAAATTATATTACAAAATGAATATGTTTTTGCATGAATCCCATTGCACTTTTGCAAGCTTTGAGCACAAAGATTGTCAAGTTTTAGCATAAAAGAATTTTTTTTGTTTTTGGTAGAAATATCATACTATAGAGATAGTACTGCAAATTAAAATATCTACAGAGACAGCAGCAGAGACTATAAAATCTCAACATCTTTGGAGTTTGGACTCTCTATTGTCTGCCTCTCCCAGTCTATCCAAAAGCAAAGCTGAATTTCAAACTTTGATGGCCATCACTGCATCATCATCTGCAAACCATTCATCAACTCTACCTACAATATCACTCTACTACTATTATCCAACTAAATCTAGTCTTCAAATCTTCAACACCATTCATCTTCAGCCAGCTCCCAGTATACTTTCTTCCTCCAAACATGGATCAAAGTCAGCTCCTGTTGTTGCATTAGCCACTGCTACAGCTACACACGAGAATATTGTAACACTTAACAACTGTGATGATGCTACTGAGGCTGCAAGAGCTGCAGTTGCATCCGCCTTCGTGATAGACAACTTCTTGGCTTTCAGAGAAAGTGAGAAGAATGATGAAGAGAGAAATTGGAGAAATGGGGTGTTGATGAGGAGGAAGAGGAGGAGAAAAAGGAGAAAGACCATCTTAGGAAATTTGGAGAATGAGAAAGTTATTGAAAATGTATTTTTAAGGCCAGCCATTTCAGGGCAATATTTCACCCCTAAACAAGAGGCTGAGTATTCTTTTTGTCTTAAGGTATGTGTTTTTGCTTTCTTTCCCCCTGAGTATGGTTGATTTTGCAGGCCTATGATCCTACCAAAAGAAGAGAAACAAAAAAGGCTAAAATGGTTTTTTCTTGTGAGCTTGTTTAATCAGGGAAAGAAACAGGTACATACATGTTTCTTTAATCAAGAGATTTTTGAATTTTTCAGGAACAAGCAAGGATTGAAGCTGTGAGAAAGAGAATTGAGGAGACTAGTAAGAATGAAGTTACTTCAACTCAATGGGCTAAGGTTGCAGGAATGAGCAGAAATACTCTAGATAAGGTTTTGTGTAATGGTAGAGAAGCACAGGATGGAATCATTAGATGCTATAGAAGACTTGTTGTTTCTGTTGCTTCATCTTATCAAGGAAAAGGGTTGAGCTTGCAAGATCTTGTTCAGGTTCTTATACATTTGACTAAATTTTTTTAAATCAGCTGTTTTCTACAGAAATAAAAATGCTTTTTTTTTCCATTATTCCAGGAAGGAAATCTTGGGCTTATTCATGGTGCAAAGAGATTTAATCCAGAGAAGGGTTATAAGCTATCAACATATGTTTACTGGTGGATTAGACAAGCTATTACAAGAGCAGTAGCAAAGAAGTCTAGACTCACTAGACTGCCGGTAAGACGATATGTTAATCCATTCACTCTTTGATCTTGGAAAGTTATATGTCACTGCTTTAATGGATTCAGCTATTACCCTTCTACTTGTATCCTTCAGGATTGATTCTTTCCTTTTTATTCTAGCCTATGAAATAGTCGCAGTCTTCAATAACCTTGAGCAGTTTTTATTCGCGTGTGACGTTATGTGTTCATGGAGGAGAAAGAAAGGATTTATATCTTGCTTTTGCTGAAGCTTTTAAGTGTTTGTTACTTCTTTCAGATTCTTGGTTCTGTTTGTTTTTGTGTACACATTTGAGGAACTAGCTTGGAACAGCTAACATATCCGGCCTATTGATGAACTTTACAAATTCAAGTAAAGCCTGCTTAGCCTTATTTGTGTATTTCACCACTTTTGAGGTTCCTTTGTGCAGTCATAATAGAGATTCAACAGCAAATATGAGCAACTTTGAGTAATGTTTTGATGCATGATATACTCAATGGTCAATCTTAGGTTCCATAACTGCTGGCAGTTTGCTTGCAAGTGTGTCAAAATTGTTATGATGAAAGATTCTTTTGAAGGAAAGCTTGTAATTAATTGGTGAATGTACTTAGCCTGTTTTGTATAGGGAAGCATAAGCGAGCTGGTTCCAAAGATTTGCGAGGCGAATGCTGTCTTAAGCAGAAGGCTACGGAGACTTCCAACATGCGAGGAAATAGCTCGAGTGGTTAAGAAGGACATCTTAACTGTAGAGCTTGCTCTTGAAAGAATTAGAGAACCGATTTCTCTTGATCAAGCAATGTCGGTTGGAGGTTGCATGTCATTGCAGGTTCTAGTCCATTTTTTCCCACTGAAACTGTGTGCTTCTTAAGTTCTTCCATGTTTACTAATACGGCTCTAAGCAGATGTTATTTTCTCCCCTTAGAAATCTTTCCTTCACAACGAAATACAAACGAATTGCCGATAGTCAGATTTCAAGCTCATTAGACTCAAATTTAAGTAGATGAAAGTTTTGTTTAGGCACATTATTTTGAAGTGTTCTAATATAAACCAAAGAAGTAGAGGAAGAACCAATAGTTGTCAAAGTAGGATGACCTCCTGAGACAGAATGAACCACTAAACCATCAACATACTGTAAAGACACTGATTCATTGTTTTAATCTCTAGTCTTACTTGTTCCAAAGCAAGAAACAACCTAATATGATTAATTGAGTCTTCTTGGGAGGGCAAAAAACTAACTAGTATTTGTAGCCATTTTAAACAATTGATCAATGTTTTAAGACTTCCAATGAGAAGGAAATTTCTTGATGTCTAAGCAAAGTTTTAAGACTTGAAACTTCAAAAGTTCATATATTGAGAGCTAAATATATCCTACAATACTTAAAACTGAACAGACTTTCTTTTTTCAGTTCGGATACTAATGTGCATAATATTGGTTTATGAACTTACTGTAATGAAAATTGTTGCAGGAGATTGTACCAGGGCCGGATGAAACAACACCAGAAACAATGGTGAAGAAACAGTGCATGAAAAGGGACTTAGATAACCTTCTCAAGAGACTGTCTGATAGGGAAATAAACATATTAAGATTGTACTATGGCCTAAATGGTGATACCCCTCTATCCTTTGAGGATATAGGAAGACGCTTAAAACTTTCAAGAGAAAGAGTTAGGCAGATTAGCTGTGCTGCCTTAGCAAAATTACGTGAGACTAGCAAGTCAAATGATTTGGAAGTATACATTGCATAGGCGTATCAATAATGGGATAATATATATATATATATATATAACAAAATAAAAATTGTAAATCTGCTGAAGGTTTGATTCTGCAACTATTCATTGTAGAAGAGAGTGTGGCCTTGTTTGAAAGAATCCAAAAACCAACTCAATCAAACTGTTGAGATTGCTTTCTTCCAATAGTACTTTTTATACGATTTCTAATACGATCATCGGATCATGTATGAGGACTCTTGCACATTTTTCACAACACCCGAACTGTCGTGGAGATGTAGCGGTCCTTCCAATAGTACTTTTAACTGGAAAAAAATTGATGATGGAGTGATTTACTGCATCCATCTTACGGACGAATGAGATATCATATGTAGCCTGCCATGTAGAACATAGCAAAAATTAAAACTGTCCATGAATTTAACTCTCCTTTTTCCAAGTTAGTTATAAAACAAACAATGGATTGTGTAACTAAAGCCAGCTAAAGTGTGAAGTTTCCTAATCTACCTGCACAATGCAGTTATGGTTGAACCCAAAAATGAAAAACTGCATTAAGCTGATTCTTAGCTGAAACTGACTGACAACCTTGTCAGGTTGGTGTAATCTTTAGAAAATGCACAAGAAAATTGATAAGAAATAGTTGAGATGTTTAATCTGTATGAAGGTATCTGAGAAATTTTGCCACTAAACAGTTACATAAAAATAGTTTCATTCATTGCTGTCAAATCTCAATTGTTCTATGAAAAAATGTATTTGGGAGAGATCTTATTCTATTGTCTTAATACACAAGGAGGACTTCCCTTGTCTCATATTTTACATTCTTCTTCTTGTTAGAAGTTGCAGAAAAGCTATGATCATTGGTAGTTGTAGTCCCAAATGAATCTTTTCCATTCATTGTTTTCCTTCAGCCCAAACATCAAAACTACAAACCAGATGAATTATCCAATTTACTCTTCTCCTTCTTCATTCTCTCTTGGAACAGCACCAAAATGATTCACCAAGAGGTCTACAACCAAGGGTACCAAGTCATCACAAGGTACTGCCTTCTTGTAAACATCTCCTAAATGTGAATCACTCCCAATTCGCCCTCCCAAGAAGACATCTGCACCTTCGACAACTTTTCCATTCTTGTCTCTAGTCATGCACCCCATAAATCCAATATCTGCAACTTGAACTTGTCCACAGGAATTTGGGCAGCCAGTCCAGTGCATTCTTATTGGCTGAGTAATGGAAACTCGTCGTTGAACCTCCTCTGTGATTTTAAGTGCGCGAGCTTTAGTCTCTATTATTGCCTGCCCACAGAACTGATTTCCAGTACAAGCTACTAAACCTCTCATGAGAATAGGTGGTTCTGGTGAAAATTTGTTCTTTATAAGAGGCTCTTCGAGCAATGCCTCAATCTTCGAGTTCTCGACGTTGGGAATAATGATATTCTGTTCAACAGTTAAGCGAAGTTCACCTGAGCCATATTCATCAGCTATTTGAGCAAGCTCATCCATTTCATCTGCTTGTATACGACCAACTGGAATGTGAAGACCAATAAAGCTGAATCCTTCCTGTTTCTGTGGGTGGACACCAAGATACTCTCTTCTTTCCCATTGTATTTCAACCAAATCTTCAGAAGATGCTCTGTCTAGTGCTTGTTGGGGCATCCTCTTAACAACCTCAGACCTGAAGGCTTCTATACCCTGAAAGGTTGACAAGGACAAAATCAAAGTAAATTAAATTCTGCTCAGCAAAATGTGCTTCAAGCCACAGAAACACACTGATGTTCAAAAATTGAGGAAGAGTGAAATACTTACAAGTTCATCAATCAACCACATCATCCTTGTTTTTTGCCTATTAGTTCTTGTACCAAGATCTCTGAAAGTTTCCAATATTGCTTTACAGACAGGTATTATATCATCAGCTGGAACCCATGCATCAAGAGGGATTGCTTCTGCACATCTTTTGGGACTAAAGAACCCACCCACCAGCAAATTGAATCCAAATTTTCCATTTCTTGTGGCTGGCATATAGGCAAGATCATTTATGTGGGGATGCTCATAAAGATCATGAGAACCTATTACGCACACGTTCCACTTCCTCGGCCTGGACAAACAGCATTACAAATGAGCGCATTGTAACAAATGAAAATTCAATTGTACTTTCCTCAATGAACTTTACAACAGAAAGACATTAGTTTGATTTTACTATGAACTTCTAACTCGTCCTACAGGAATGTCACATTGCCTCATATCTTCAAATTATTACCACCACCACATGAGCAACAATATCTTCAATAAGAGTTAGATTAGCTTTCTGCAAATGAAGCTGGAAAGAAAAACTTACAAGTTAGTAATTGTTGGATTTCCACGTGAATTTGCAGTCACAAATTGAGAGAGCAAGTTTGTATAAGGCCTTGTATCAACAATTTCTTCAGGATCAATTCCTGCAAGAGGGTTGCCAACAGGATTCCTCACATTGTCCATTCCACTTTGGAGGCTTGTCAAGCCAACTTCTTCAAGTCCTTGCAGAATCTCTGGTACATCAGGCAGCACAACACCTCGAATTTGCCAATTCTGCCTAGTGGTAACATCAGCACACCCATCCTTCCCATACTTCCTTATCACACTCGCCAGATATCGTGTTTGTGCACTGGTTGTTACACCATTTGGAAGCTTCAATCTCATCATAAAACGACCATCTAGTCATCGCAAGTCATAAACTCTGAATTTTAGGAACCAAACAAGATGGAAAAATCTTTTTCTTGCAATTAAGGGAGTACAACCATTAGAATACAACATATGCAGACAAGAATTTAGTGTGCATAAATATTTCTCTTTAGGCCAAATTACACTGAAATCATCTTTTTTACAAATGGGAATTAATGAAGAAACTTCTCAACTCTCAATATGTTTTTCTTTTAGCATAATGAGATCCAAAACAAACTTAATATAGATAAAACTGAAAATGATCTGCAGTTCTCTACTGAACCTCAATACAAAGCTTCGAATACACAGGATTAACAGAAAATAAAAGGTTCCAAATAGCAACAAAACATGTCTGCATTTCGATCCAATTAATCATAAGCAAGAAATACAGAACTATGAAATCATATTGCCAGTTTACTTACTATGATCCATTTAAGCATCCCCATCATGATTTGTTTACTCAAAACACATTAACATCAAACAAATCTAAAGAAACTAACTGATCACTGACAAAGGTATATAAACATTTTCAAAACTTACAATGATGCTTCCTCCTGTGAAAAAGACCAAGCCACTTGAGCCTAACATCAATATCATCTTTAGTAAGCTTGGTTTTGTCAATTTCTTCAACTGGGATTTTTGCAAGTTCTTCAATTCCATTCTCCATAAACAACTTCATAGGCTCCTTCTCAATCTTAGCTTTCTCTTGAGGATTTATACCTTGTCTAAACTTCTCCTTTAGAACCCAATATCCTCCTTTTTCTTCCACTCTTGCCTCTAGCCTCTGAGCATCAATATTTGTTGATGTTTCACCAGTTGATGATGGTGCTGCAACAGTCTGTGCAGGAGTTGCATGCATCCTAGTAGTCTTGGACAAGCAGCTGCTGACATTTGGAGCTAAAAATTTAACAGAAAATGATGCCATTTTGCCTGCAAATTAAGCTCAAGAAATTCAAGAAACGTTTAAACAATTGTTAGAGTTTGGAGGAACAAAAATGATTGAGGTGAGACCATTTTGTAGGAAGATGAACATGTGACAATGGTTTCATGTGGACTCTTGGTTGTTACAAAGGGTCGTGTAAACGTTGGCGGTGGCAGTTTTTTTTCTAAGATGCCGTAACCTTTGGAGTTTTGGACACATTTCGACCCAAGCCACAAATGGTTTCAAAAATTTCAATTTAGTCCTTTTGTTTAAAATGATTTTTTAAAAACATATTTGAAGTATGCCAAACATGAATGTTTTTATTTTTTTGGCTAATAGCCGGCATAAACTTTTGTCGCGCCTAATTATATGAATTATATTAGAAATCGTCATTTTTTTTTGTATGTTCAAGAATTGAAATTTGGGTTAATTTCACTTTACTCCCTTGTAGTTTGGAAAAATTCTCTTTTATTATCTTGTGGTTTCATAATATCTATATAATCCCTTGTGTTTTGGACTAAAGTGAAAAACGCACGAAAACCGTCTAAACGGATGCTAATATGGTATTGGAGATAAAGTGAAGAGAGAAAGATAAAAAGTTAAAGTAAGAAAAAAAAACTTGATTGTAAAAAGGAAAAAAATAGAGAAAAGAGAGAGACAAATAAGATAAAGTAAGAGAGAAGAAAAAATAATTAAATAATAAGTTGTTCTTTTACTTTTATTTAAGGGTTATGTAGTAATTTTATACACTTTAGACAATTTTCGTCTATTTTCCAATTTAATCCAAAGCACAAGGGGTTACGTGTACATTATGAAACCATGAGATAATAAAAAGAAATTTTTCCAAACCATAAATGGGTAAAGTGGAATTAACCCTTAAAATTTTACCGTTTTGAAATATATATATATATGGTGTAATATTTATCAGGATCATCCTGATAAAGCCTTTATCAGGCACCAATCCTTGAATGCAATGTAAGCTTTCTTTAAATGTTTCACCATAATAATAATAATACACCTCACTTATACCATATAATTAACTAAAATCCTTAAATTTAGAAAAAATAATAAATGCACATAAATCCTTTCATAACTTATTCATATCATTTGTTTAAAAACATTAAATGCACATAAATACTTCCATAACTCATCTATATCATTTGTTTAAAATTATCATGTATTTATTTTATCTAATTCAAATCACTAAAAAAATTTAAAAATTAAATATCATTAAAATTAAATCTATAATTCACTAAAAAATAAAAAAAATTAAATATCACTAAAATTAAATCTATAATTATTAAGCCCTAAGCCACAAATGTGAGTGAACCATACGACATTGTTTCATTCAAATTAGGGATTAAAAAAATAAAATATCACTAAAATTAAATCTACAATTATTAAACCCTAATTCAAATATGAGTGAACCCTATGATATTGTTTCACAAAAATTAGGAATTATAAGAATAAAATATCACAAAAATTAAAATTACAATTATTAAGTCATAACCCAAATGTGAGTGAATCCTACGATCTAAGAATAAAATCAAAGAGTTTAATAATTAATTATATGGTGTAGGTAGGGTACATTTTTATTAGGGTGAAACTTTAAAAAATATTGATATGGCACAAAAATATATATAATTTTTGAAAATCTTCTAGTTTTGTCTTACATGATGTTAGAGTTATTTATGTAATGTTCAATGACATTTAAGGAGTGTTCCTTGCTACCTTATATGCAAAGACGGAAATATAAGTCATTAAAAGTAAATTTTCAAAATGGAGAAAAAAAAGAACAAATAGAGGAAAATTTCCATCATGACATACATCCAATTCAAGTGTTATTATGAGATTAATATGCAATATAGTAGCTATATTTTGATTAGCTATTATCAAGGATTAACTCTTAATTAATGTTGAGTTGTCATACATATTTTATCAATTCATAGTTAATATAAATTATCGAAAGAGCCCGGTGAAAAATATAATTCATATAAACGATCATGATAAATATTTAATCATTGTTATTGTTATATAGTTTATACAAATATAAAAATATTAAATAGAAAAAAGATAGCAAATAGTAATCCTTATTTGTATTAGGGTAAAAATCTTTAGACACCATTAAGTTTCATATATTTTTGTTAAATAAAATTTTAGTTTCAAATCACCTACTGATTTAACAAAACAGGTAAATAGACGATAATTTTATTTTCAATCGTTATTTTTATATTTTTTTAGTCAACTTAGTGGATATATTTTTGTTATCAAAAAATTTTAAAATTATGTATTAAATTCGACGAAATGATCACCGGTGTATTATTTTGTCAAATAATAACTGATTTCGAACTAAAAAATATGAATCATTAGGATTACTTGAGTGACCAATTGATCAACATCGGATCTTCTGTCCTATATTTGTCTATCATATTCTGTCTAACACATCAAAATGACACCGTTTCACTAAAATCATGACTGAAACCACTGTTACCATTTAGGTTAGTTCTTAATCATATTTTTAGTGAAACAACGTCATTTTGGGTATTGGACAAGATAACACAAACTAATTTTAGACAGAAAATCCGATCTGTATCTGAACTCCATTAAGGCTTTCAAGATACACCCTCAATTCTTTAATAAGGTTGTTTTATCTCATATTTTTTGTTCTCAAATAAGTATCATTTTACAAATTTCAATGCAATCAGTCTAGAAGGTTCCAATTTTACCCTTTATCCCATTTATCTATGGGAGCTGTTATTGCCAGAGCAAATATTAGATTCCAGAGCAATAATTAACTCATATTCCTAATTTACCCTTAATAAGTTAAAATTCTTATCTTCTCTCTCCAACCTTATCAGTAAGATTTATCTATTCATTTTAACATATTTTCTCTAATATTTGAGTTTCTTCTCATTTACACTGATTTTTCTTCAAATATTTATTAATATAAGACTTATTTCATTTCCAACTTATACAAAAAGAATATTTATATAAAATAATATAACACTTATTTTTATTAATAGTTTTGTTCTCTCAATTAAATTATAAAATATTTGTCAATATACACTTCAAAAAATTTAAGTTCAATTTGTTTAGAGTTGTTTTGGTATTTTATTTCAAATTAATTAGTTTTAATATATTATAAGAAATTTAATATTTAAAAATGCTAATAGATCACAAAAAAAATATTAATAACATTTTAAAACTCAAATATAAATTAATATTTTATGATTTTATTTTGTTAAAAAAATGGTGTTAGAAAGAAATTTTCATTATTATAAATTTAAAAGTCAAATTTAAGTATAAGAATTTATTTATAAGAAATGTTAATATTTAAAAATGATAATAGATCACAAGAAAAAAAATATTAGTAAAAATTTTAAAATTTAATTTTTAATTAATATTTTATTATTTTATTTTGGTAAAAAATTTATGTTATGAAGAAATTTTTATTATTATAAATTTAAAAGTTAAATTTAAATATAATAATTATTTATAAAAAATACGAAGCAAAAAATTACTATAACAATGTTTTTGGTTTTAAAAATTTTGGTAAAAAATTGGACAAAAAAAATAAGCTAAATTGAATTTTTGAAATAAAATACCAAAACAACTCTAAACAAACTGAGCCTAAATTTTTTGAAGTGTGTATTGACAAATATTTTATAATTTAATTGAGAGAAAAAACTATTAATAAAAATAAATGTTATATTATTTTATATAAATTTTATTTTTTGTAAAAGTTGGAAATGAAAATAAGTCTTATATTAATAAATATTTGAAGAAAAATCAGTGTAAATGAGAAGAAACTCAAATATTAGATAAATATGTTAAAATGAATGGATAAATCTTACTGATAAGGTTGGAGAGAAGGTAAGAACTTTAACTCATTAAGGGTAAATTAGGAATATGAGTTAATTATTGCTCTGGAGCCTAATATTTGCTATGGCAATAACAACTCCCTTTATCTATATAATGTTATTCAAAAGAAGAGAGAGAAAGTTGTGGTTATAAATATGGGTAAATAAGAGAATTTATCCATTTTCTTAATTAGTGTGTCCATCTTTAAAATAACACTTATTATAGAACAATATTTTTTAGTACTCGAACTCATCTACAAAAAGTTTAAGTCTGTGTGAGTCCGAACAAGAAGGTGATTGCAATATATTTGAGATGAGATCCTTTGTCCAAAATTATTCTCACTTATTATGTGTTAAATTAAAACTATGTTGCAGGTTCACTCATTTATTGGTTAGGGTCTATTAATTATAAAGTAATTTTAGTGACATTTATGCTTTTAGTTCCTAATTTAAGTAAAACTATGCCGTTTTGAATATTATAAAAATTATGATGGGATAATATTTGACAGAGTGTTTGCGCCCTCATATTTTAGTGACTTTCAAACCAGTTTGTCTTTTTCAATATGTACCACATAAATAAAGTAAGAATATAAAATATTGTTGTGTAATATTTCATTTATTGCCATATATCTCTTATAACCTCCTCATTTAATTTTTATTTTTTTCCAAACCCATGGGCAGGTCTTATCTTAATATCCGCAAAAAAGTCAAAACTCGAACATGGCACAACTTTATTTTCGAATTTCGAAGTCACATATTGAAGTAAAACAATGTTAAATTGCAATCACCTCCCATCAATTTTGTCATAATTATGCATTTTCACCATGACTTTTTAACTTGTATTCAGATTCATTGGAAGTATATTCTATTATGATCAACAAAAAAAAAAAAAAGTGTAACAAAACTTTTACTTGTTGAAAATTTTGTAAAACACTTTTCTTTTACCGATGAACACCCCTATCTTCATACATTCATATTAATTTATTTAGCTATTTTTTTAAAACAATATAATTGAAAAAAATTAAAGTTCACACAAAGAATATTATAACTCACAAATTTTTTTTCCTAATAAAAAATAAAGAGATGTATAACAAATTGAGTCAATTGTGAATGTAATGTAAAAAAAATAATAAAAAGAATTTAGAATTATCATATCTAGTAATAATTGTATGGTGGATGAGTTGCAAGAAAGGCAAAAGAAGATTGGCCTCCAAGAAGAGCCAAGAGGCAACCCACTGACAGTGCACACCAAAACCATCAAAGAAAATCAATTTCAAAACATCAACGCAAAAGCAAATGACAAATTGGCTTAAACAATGGCTGAAAAGGCCAAAACATGTGGCGGCTTGGGGTTTTTTTTTTTTTTTCTTTCGTATTGAAGTCATTGGCTTTGACCCTTTGTGTCTTAGAGTAGCTGCAAAATTTGTTCATTGTATTCAAACAAAAACTATTTTTTTTTCAAAAAGAACTTAGTCCCGAAGGAAACTTGGAGGAAAATTACAAAAATAATTATTCACGTCTAGTGGAAAAACTTCTTTAATCACTCCCATATCTAAAAATAATAATGTAATCTTGTCACTCATAGTAAAATATTTTAACAAATTTATTCTTTTATATAATTTTATTTAATTTTTTAACAAAAAATATACTCTTATATATATCGTTGAACTATGACATGAATATATTTTTTGTTGAAAAAGTAGATAATGTTGGCTAATCTCATGCGAATTTCTAGTATGTGTAATAAAACTGTATCATTTTAAATGTGAGTGATAAAACTGTATCATTTTAAATGTGAGTGATGGTAAGAATTTTTCAAAAAATGTGAAGATTTTATTTTTTTTTTCAATTTTTCCTTAATTTTCTTTTACTATAAGTAGCAATGTTTTTCTTATAAACCATTCATATGGAATAAATATTATCTTTAAGTTTGAAATACTTTTTCAGAACAGGCAGCGTTTGTAGTCCAACGGTTAGGATAATTGCCTTCCAAGCAATAGACCCGGGTTCGACTCCCGGCAAACGCATTTTCAGTTTTTTTTTTGTAAACTATATCTGGTTCATAGTCTCACTTTTTTCAGAAATTGCAATTTCAAAAGTAGAATGATCCAGCCCATGATGTCTACTTGCATTTTCCTCAATGATTTTATTGGTCCAATATTGCAAGTAAATAATGATTAAATTATGGAACTTTTTGGTTCAAAACTGGTATTACCATACAGTTGTTAAGCAAAAGAATTAGTGTTGAGTTTTTATGGATAAGGTGCATTCTATCTAATGATTGTTGTTCTTGTTGATGTACTTCAGTTTAGATCTTCAAACTCTCAAAATCTGTCCAAGAAGGTAGGCTTTTGCTTTTGTGGATCATATATCATTCACAAAATGGTAAAAAATAGACGACGAAAGCGTAGATCAAATTGTTTATATCTTCTTAACCTATGAACCCATATTGTAACTCTCATCATGCATCCATGGGGCTACAAGAGATTAACATGGATTAACATATTGTAACTCTCATCTTCAGCTATTTTGTCACCAAATTCCATTCTTGTTCTTCATCCCTTCTGGCCAGGTTAAACCAAAACTTCTCAATCAATCACCAAACTACTTTCATCTTGTGCACATCTAGATTACCCAAGTTCTTCATGAATAATGCTCATAAAGAACCAACCCGTGTTGGGAAGGTTGGCTAGGGAGGGATCAATAACGTCTTTCCCGACCCTCAAGCCTGGAGTTCAAAACTTGGAGTCTGCATGTGGTATAAGGGTGGGTAAAAAAAGTGCTCATAAACAAAGGGAAAAAAAAAATACAATTATCATGAATACTTATATATAAACATATATTACATGGTTTTTACAAGTTTTTAGCATTGTACATAAGGTCAGAGGTTGTCTATTATTGACTTCTTATCTGACTTGTGCAAATTATTAAGAATATACAAGGAGGCTGATGACAAGAAGATACATATAGAATAGCTTAACAGATCCACACCAGTTGCTATTGTTACCATCTTGCTTCGTTCGAACATCTTTACTAGAAGAATCATTACAATTACATGTCCTACTTTAGTCTTCAACTCATCAAGTGAACTAATTTTCATCCATTTTGGCCTCTCCTGCAAAGCAGAATATCATTTTATTATGTGGAAGGCAAGGGCGAAGAAGACAGAGATGAGAAAGTATAACAAGTCTGAAGCTGAGTGTGCCTAAAATGGATCTCTTGAGAACAAAACGAGTGCATGATTGAAAGGAAGTTTAATTGACAAAGGGAAAACCAAAACAAAACTTAGAAAGGGACAAATTTATAGAGACAAGAAACTGAAGCAGATCAAAAGAGCCATGATACCTTCAAAGCAAACATCCCAAACAAGGAAGAACCCTTAATGGCGCGGTCAGCAGAAGGCGACACATCAGGATCCACGTTGGAGATAAACAATCCATACAATCCCATACCAAATATCAACATTACAGTTCCAGCAAGATATACATCTGAGAAAGCATGATTACATATCAGTAACAGCTGGAACTCATCCAAATAATGAAGAACTAGAAAGTTAAATAGGAGTAAAAAAGATGCATTGCAGAATATCTGATATTGGTTTAAGGGGAAAAAAGTTGCTACTGCAATTGACCAAACTTGCAACATAATCAACAGATTTCGCAGACAAATACAGTTAACTTGACGATGGAACGTTAAACAGAGAAAAGAAAGTTATTAGAACTGAAATAAAAGCCAGTCATCCTCTGAGGTAAGAAAACGATTCTGGGGCCAAAGAGCATGTAACTGTAGAAACAGGAGAGAAATAATACGCATATATGGTGAAAGGACTGTCAGAAAATTGGCGTATGATACTCTTTAGATGAAGCAAACAACTTCAATCTCCCTGTGATTTTTCAGTCCTTTTCTCCATTCTCGGAGATAACTAGCCATGTTTTACTATTACAATCAGGAAAAGTACTGGAATATAGCTTTAGCACTAACAAAATTTCACTTGCTCGATCCACAGGCAAGGGCTTTTCAGTAGTGATTGAGTAGTGGAATCGGCAGGACAGAACTTTGGTTTGTGATTGCCGTTCATTAAGTAATCTGGCAGAACATGGTATGCAAGAGATTTATGTATTGCTGCATTTTTTATTTGACATTTTACCAGTACCAGTGAAGGATAATCAGAAACGGTGTAGATAAGAACAAAGCAAAAAACACACAGAAAACCTTTATAAGACCTTCAAAAAGAAATCCACTTAGAGAAAAATGAAGCCAAAAATCCGAAGGATGGCTAGATACCACCAGGAGAAAAAAATAAAATACTTCTAATGCATTTCATTTATTAGTCGATCCATCAAAACATCTAGAGGACAGTTGAAATAAAGAAGAGAAAAAACATGGGGTTATATGCTACTTACATGGTATTTTTAATAGAAAAGTACAATGGTAGGTCTATCCATTCAGTTGTAAAAAGAAATTCTTTTTGATATTTTTCAGAGCAGAAAGACAAAAGGGGGCAGTGAGAATTAGATCCTCATTTAAAGACTAAGAAACAAACCATTGACTAATGCAGCTAATTCAGATGTAAGTTTTAACATAGGAAGTATATGACAGTCTATCAATGGAAAGGAATAACTTGGACAGAAAATAGTCTATCTATAGAAAGCAGCAACTTGGATAGAAAAAGGGAAAGTAGGATATTGATCTGGGCCACCAACAAGTATATATTATTAAAGTTGTGCATGAGTTTTGACAAGAGTAAGACCTCCTGCCTGAAGCTGCTCTAGTTGTTATGAGAAATGAATAAGCAACTACTTGAAATGGTATCAGGTAACATCAAGAGACACAGTAACAAATGCCTGGAAAAGTGAATTATACAATTTGTTATTAACCAAGAATGGCATCCCTTAGAAAGAAGTTTGGCAACTTACCAATTGCTTCAACAAGTCGTAGAACCATGTTTCCAGTGTGATGTCCTTTGACACAGCTTGTCCAATAAACTTTGTACGCTTCAAAAATGTAAACGCAACCCTGCAACGATTTTAATTAGTAATTATAACTAGATGTCTCCTATTTACAAAGCTAACCAACTAGATTGCAATGCAGATTTTCTGAAGCACTAATTTACTTCAACAACTAAGTAACTACTTGCTACTCTGAAGGAGTTCCAAATGTATTCTTAAACTTGAAACTAAGGGTCAGTCCCATGAAAAATAGAAACTTTACACGGAAGTTACGAGAATAAGCATAAGCAGTCTATAATGATATTCCAAAAAGAGTTACACCAGCATCTGTTATACACCTTTTTGGGATCTAGAAAAGTATCAAACTTTTTTGTGCCACTTTTATAGATGAGTATCAGACATGATCTGATAGATGAAAAGAAATAACCCTTCAAACTGTTTCATGCATGAAATTTATCTGAAAACTAAAGACTAATTAGAATTGTGCAAGTTACATCTATTCTTGTCTTCACAATTTCAGCTTCACAATTCACCACGACATGCTCAATAGGAACATACATACAGAAAAATCCTTTATGAAGTTGAGGGTAAAATTAATTAAAATATTCAAGACTACAAATTCTACCTAATTATTATAGGTTTATGAAGAAAAGTATCAGCAAAGGTAAATCAACAAATTTTCTTCTCAACTTCAGGTTGTATTGTGACACAAAAAGAAATTTTTATGAAGTACTTCCCCTGGACAGGTTCATATAATATGGCAGGAAGCCACTATTTACCGAAAAACATAAAGTACTGCTAGTGTGCTAATGGATCAAAAAATCGTCTTCCAATATATCCTTCTCCTATTATCACTAAAATTTATAAGCAAAAAGGTAATGTAATATGTAAGAGAAATTACATTAAGAAAGCAGAGCAAGGAACCTGCCAGAGAACCTCCAACAGCTAAAAGTGCCAAAAAGCGAAAGTCAAATATAATCTGCATGGTAATACACAAGGAGTAATTATTCACAGGAAAAGTTTGAGGAAGCAAGAGCCTGCTAATGAAAATTTTGATCAACAAGCAAAATTGGATCTAAGAGCATTATAAATATATTCACTGGGATATGTAGTGATTCATTTCATATCAACACGTTTACGATAATGGCTTTGCATGATATAAAATATCATATAAAATGTAAACTAGGGCTCCCGAAAACATTTCTTTTGTCAAGAGATTATTGGATCAAACCTTTAAGCAATAATGATCCTCTTGCCCTTTTCTTCCTCCACCATGAAATACCATCCCAGATTCCTATTTCTTGAAATTAGTGGCACTTAGATATGTATTAACTAATGATGGGAACTAGCCTCCATCATAGATGGAGTAAACCAGCTGCCAGCTGGGCAAACAATTTTATTGGCAGAAACTCTTGCATTTCTCAGCAGATGGTAACTACGGTTATATACTTCAATTGAATAAAAAAACTTGGAGGCTATCAATCTACAAACACTGGAATTTTTTCGGTGTTTTCAGCTTTGCCATTTGGAAATAATCTCCAAGAAGAACCTAAAACAAGAATCTAATAAACCAGTTTCATAAGAACTCAACTGCATTTTTCTTTTCATCTACTTAGTGCTTAGTTTATTCTTCTGTTTGGTGAATAAAGAAACTTGCAGTGGCTATTTAAAATTAGGCAAGATATTATTGCAACAAAAAAAATCAAACAAGCATGAAACAGAAAGGAAAGATACAATATTGCAAACTTTTACAGTCAAACAAGAGAATATAACTGACAAAGACTAAATTTTGAACTGAATTTCTGACTTGGGCTTCATCAATTAGCATAATAGCACCACACAAAAGACACTGATCAACCCCATAAATGATAAAACCACACAAAGACAATACTAACCAGAACAAAATAAAACATCCAACGAGCAATTAAGAACTCAATACTAATATACAATCAGAAAATAGCAAGGAGCAGCAATACTATCAATTAAAAAAAAAAAATCTATATACCCTTTCAATGGAAGATTCAGTAGACTCAACAAATCTCATAACTGGGTTCCCATTTGGGTTTGCCAAACCATAACTAAAACCCTTTTCTGAACTGGGATTAGTAGACTCAACAAAGGGAGCTTTGCTTTGGGTGGATGGCTGCTCATGAGAAGGACCAAGAGAAGCATTTGGAGGGGGAAGACGAATTCTGTAAATGAATGGAGATTTAGGAGTAGTTTTGCAAAGGGAGAGTGAAGAATTGAATGGAACTGGAGTCAAGAAAGCCATTCTTGAAACAAGTCCCAACATTCTTCAATCAAGAAAGTGAAAAGGGGAAGGATGGGTTGTTTTTTTTTTCCTTTTTCTTTTTGGGGTTTAGAATTTGGATTTGAAATGAAAATGGAGTTTGTGATCTTTAGTTTTTATGCCTTTTATTTTTGGCATTTTTATTTATTCACTTATAGAAAAACAAGCTCCGTGGTTTTATGAATGGTATATTAAAACTCATCCCATAAATTCAGCCGCCATCTTTTCATTTTTATTTGTATTGGTTAAATATTGATTTTTTTTTTGGGTTATCTTTAATTTATCCCCATGAAAGAAACTCTTTGCACCGTTGACTATCAATTAAATATGCTAATTGATAACATCATTAATTATTAATTTTAAATGAAAATTTTATCCATTGATAAGAAATAAATTAAATTATATTTGTCCCTCTTATATTTAAACATTAATTTCAATTTATCTACTTCATAATTTTGTATTAATACTTAAATATTATTAGTATGAGGCATAAAATATTTGATCATTTTTTTAACAAATTAAAATACTTGTTTATTTTTTTCATCTTTTTTTCTTTTCCTTTTATATAAATAAATATGTCAAGTTTCTTGTAATTTATGATTTTTTTTTTACTCATTTTAGTTTGTTGTCTCTTTACAATATGATTGTTTATCTTATTTGTATTATTGACAATTTAAAGCATTGATTTAATATCTTAATTTTTTTATTATATTATTATATATATTAAAGTAATCTAATCAACATAATAAAATTATATAATGACAAAATAAATAAATAAAATAATTATTTGCTTATTATTTATAAGGTTTATATTTATTATAAATATATATTTTTCTAATAGAAACATCTTTTATACTTAATAAATTTAATAAACAAATTCATTCACTCTAAATTAAAAATCCATAGATATCAAAGTGGTAAAATAAAATGTTTTATTAATTTTTTATTAAAGAATTAAAAAAATTGGACAAAGTGTGTATTATTCTATTAAATTCTAAAAAATTAAATAATTCATATGAGGTTTTTATTGACCACGTAGATTAAAAATAGTTAACAAATTATAAAAAATAGTAAACCGTATCCAAAATCTAATTTTTTTATTAATATTATATATATTATTCTATTATTTAAAATAATAATAAGAAAATTAATTTGTTAAAGTATATATGAAGCAAAGAGAAAATAAAATGATGACAAAGTAGAACAAGATTTTAAAACTTAAATTTAAGGGTAAAATAGTCTAAAACATAAAAATAATAATTTTTTAAGGCAAAATTTAAACTTTTCATTTAAATATAGTAACAGGATATCCTTATCGGTGCAAAGTGCTAATAAAAATCTTTGATGGGGCAAAGTGATTAAATATCATCTTTCATGGGGGTAAATTGAAAATAACCCTTTTTTTTAATTAAAGCAGGAGTGAACCTTCTAATCTTTTCTTTGGTGAATGCTATAAAACTTCAAATGCAATTTCTATGATCACTTATCAAAATTAAACATCCTTGAAATTGCGTTAGGGATATCTTCAATTTACCCCACGAAAGATGATCTTTAATCACTTTGACCCCATCAAAGATTTTTATTAGTAATTTGCACCGATAAGGATATTCTGTTACTATATTTAAATGAAAATTTTAAATTTTGCCTTAAAAAATTACTTTTTTTATATTTTAGACTAGTTTACCCTTAAATTTAATTCTAAAAATCTAATCTTACTTTATCATCATTTTATTTTCTTTTTCCTTTATATATACTTTAACAAATTAAATTTCTTAATATTATTTTAAATAATAGAATAATATATATAATCTTACTAAAAAAAATTAGATTTTGGATACGGTTTACTATTTTTTATAATTTGTTAACTATTTTTAATGTACTTGGTTAATAAAAACCTCATATGAATTATTTAATTTTTTGAAATGTAATAAAATAATACATACTTTGTCTAATTTTTTTAATTCTTTAATTAAAAAATTAATGAAACATTTTATTTTATTACTCTGATATCTATGGATTTTTAATTTAGAGTGAATGAGTTTTTTATTAAATTTATTAAGTATAAAAGATATCTCTATTAGAAAAATATATATTTATAATAAATATACACCTTACAACTAATAAGCAAATAATTATTTTATTTATTTATTTTGTAATTATATAATTTTATTATGCTGATTATATTACTTTAATATATATATATAATAATAATATAATAAAAAATTTTAAGATATTAAATCAATGTTTAAATTGTCAATAATACAAATAAGATAAACAATCATATTATAAAGACACAACAAACTAAAATGAGTTAAAAAAATCATAAATTACAAGAAACTTGACATATTTATTTATATAAAAGTGGATGAAATAAAATAAAAAGAAAAAAATGAATAAATTAAACAAGTATCTTATTTTGTTAAAAAAATTGATCAATTATTTTATGCTTCAAACTAATAATATTTAAGTATTAATACAAAATTATGGAGTAGATAAATTGAAATTAATGTTTAAATATAAGAGGGACAAATATAATTTAATTTTTTTCTTATTGATGGATAAAATTGTCATTTAAAATTAATAATTAATGATTGTATCCGTTAGAATCTTTAATTGAAAGTCAACGGTGCAAAATATTAATTAAAAATCTTTTATGGGGGCAAAGTGATTAAAGACCATCTTTCATGGAGGTAAATTGAAGATAACCCATTGCGTTATAAGTTATGAGTTTGAGTTAATCCTTATGAAGGGGAGGGGATTTAGCCATCGACGATTGAGAAAACAACTCATGGTGCTTGAGAGTACCAGCTAGCAAGTCGGTTTCCTGACCAATTTATGGCAATAAATTGAATATGGTCACTTCCTATAATGAGCTAATAAGCTATGTAACTCCTTTATGAACTCCTTGAGTTAACACTTTATATGAATAACAAATCCTAAACCCAATTAAGTGGCTCCATCCCTTAGTTGCCTACGGAGGATGAGGGACGAAGCTTTGCTTTGTTCCACCACCTAGGGCGGATTTCTTCAGTTTTTTTTGAGTTATTTGAGTTCAACAAGTGGAGAGGCGAGCAACTGATAGGAAGTAGCTGGAGGGAAGAAGGGAGTGTTGTGGAAGACCTGCACTAATGGGGCAAGGAAAATCCGACCTTCCGCGATCCGATTGCACCTCTGGCACCAGCGGAGTGACCAGAGAGCTAACACTTATCCCTTAGGGTTCACTAACCACTTGATAGAGTTTTAGTATTATCTAAAAGTTTCTGTATTATTTTTGTGTATCACTTTTTGTATCGCTTTATAAGATTTTGACACGTATATTTAATACTTATCCCTTAGGGTTCACTAACCACTTAATAGAGTATTAGTATTATCTAAAGATTTTGACACGTATATTTAATACTTATCCCTTAGGGTTCACTAACCATTTAATAGAGTATTAGTATTATCTAAAGAGTAAACTACCTAAAAAGGTCATTATACTTTTTTAAAATGTCACTATACATCATTATACTATTTTTTTTTTGCAAATAAGATTAATATAATCTTGGAAGTGTTTTATTGAGGTCATTCACACTACTTTATTCGTTTAAACAAATAAAATCTGATTCTTAAAGTGAACATATAAATTTAAAATTTAAAAAAAAAACATAGATTTTCATCACACCCAACCCAACCATCTTTCAAACCGTATCCACCATCTTCAAACAGCATCCATAATCATCCATGGTGACAAATATTAAAATGGGACAAGTTAAACCACAATAAAAAACAAACCACACAAAGAACAATCCATCACACCACCATACATAGGGTAAACTATCACACCAACAAATATTGGTATGTTTGGATAGAAATGAGTTTCTTTGACAGTTTGCGATGATGATGGAGGTGGAGGATGAAAATGAGTTTCTTTGGTAAATTGAGGGGGCGTTTGGTAAGGGGGAATAAAAGGGGTCAATGGTAATCAACAAAAGTGATTGCCATTGTTAATGTTTGGGAAGGGGTAATAGGAATGACTGTTCATCAATGATTACCCAATACAGGATAATAGATGATTAATGGGGGAGACTAGGGAATCATCCATTACCCTGTATAGGGTAATCTATTTTACTCAACTCTACCAAATAACTCCCTACTCTAATATGTACTTTAATAATAATAATAATTAATAATAATAATAATAATATTATTATTAATATGTACTTTAATAATAATAATAATAATATTATTATTATTATTAATTAAAATAATAATAGTAATAATAATAATATTATTATTATTATATTAATATTAATAATATTAATATTAAATAAATAATATTAATAATAATTCATTAATAATAATATAATTAATATTAGTAATGAATAATTAATAATTATTATTATTAAATAATAATATTATTAATATAATTCATATTAATTAATAATAATAATATTAATAATAATAATCATTATTAATTAATATTATTAATAAATAATTAATAATAATAATATTAATAATAATAATCATTATTAATTAATATTATTAATAAATAATTAATAATAATAATTATTATTATTAAATATAATATTATTAATGTAATTCATATTAATTATTAATAATTACTATTATTAAATAATAATTATTATTAAATTATAATAATATTAATATAATTCATATTAATTATTAATAATAATAATTATTAAATAATATTGATAATAATATTATTAATGATTAATGATTAATATTAATAATAATAATGATAATAATATTAATAATTAATGATATTAATAATGATAATAATTAATAATATTAATCATTAATAATAATATTTATAATAAATAATGATAACAATAATTAATAATTAATAATGATAATAATAATATTAATAATTAATAATGATAATAATATTAATAAATAATAATAATATTATTATTAATTAATAATAGTAATAATAATAATAAAGATTAATAATAATAATAATAATAAAAAGTGCGAACTCGATAAGGGTAAAATAGAAATTTTGAATGATTCCTATTACTATTGTTGATTTGAACCAAACAACATCAATCACAATAATACTCATTATAGGATTTGAACCAAACATTAACAATGCAATTATATTCCCATTGCCATTGAAGAATTTGAACCAAACGCCCCCTGAGATGATAATGGTGGCAAGAGATAACGTTCTCTATTTCTTTTTGGTAGATTTGGTTGACAACAATTTGTTTGGTGTATTTGTGGTGGATTTGTAATGGGTTTGTGGTGGATTTGTTAGCAATATTTTGTTTGATGGAGATTGAGGTGATGATGGAGGTGAATGACAATTAACTTTAATAATGGAACTTTTGTACGAAGAAAAAAGAGAGAAAGAATAAAGAGAGAAGAAGAAGAACAATTATCAAATATAAAAACGAGAAGTTTATGATTTTGCCAAATGATTGATGAGCGAAAATAAATTTTAAGAAGGAATTATATATATAACTAATATTTTACGATTAATTTTTAGAAATTTTATAAATAGAAATTTCATAACCATAATACCAAAATATTAAAAAATATGAGAAGAAATTATAGCACTTATTTTACAAATAAAAAATAAAATAAATATTATCAAAAAAAAATAGAGAGTATTATAGGGAAATTAATGTATGGCATTCTTGTCCAAATATTTTTAAATATGAAGTTAAATATTAAAGCCATTAATATAATTTGTTAGAAGGGATAAAGTGCTTATTTATTTTATTGAGGGGGTATAGTGCAACCAATGTATGAGTTGGAAGGGGTTAAGTGCTTTTAACTCTTTTTTTAAATAATAATATTCAAACCCTTTCTTAATGAAATACATTCTTATTGGTTTCTTGGTTTATTTAATATTAATAAAAATTTAATATTGAATATCATTATAATAAATATAAAAATGAGAAGTGCTTAACCTTTAATTTAATGTCAAATTTATTAATTATCAAATATAAAATTTACACTTTTAGAAACTTAATTAATTTGTTTGATTTAGGAGAAATTCAAAATATAAAATATATTATGTATAAATAAAAATAATAATAAATTTACAAGAGATGTACGTGATTAATATATCCAATATCCAGCACACTCAGAGTGGGATAATAAAAAATTAAATGAGTTACGTTGTTGTTTATAATATAAGATGATGAGGTCGTTAATTTATGGTTAGTAAAATAATTAAATTCAATACATTATAATCAAGTTAGAGAAATGGCAGTTTCTAAAAGTTACACGCAAAATTAAGAAACCAGATTCTCTGTCCAATATTTATCGTGTTTTATTCTATCTAACGTTCAAAACTACGTAGTTTCATTAAAAGTAGGGACTAAATGCATAAATATCATTAAAATTACTTACAATTATTAGACCCTAACCAGGAGATTAGTGAATCCTACGGCGTAGTTTTAATTAAGACAGACAAAATCTTAGACAGACGATCCAATGTCGCAAATTAAGGCTTAATTCCTACTTTAATTCATTCATCTTAATATTGATTCTTGAAACTTAATTACAATTTACAAGTTACAATTTTACTCGGGCATAGCCTAGCTGGTAAGTGGCAAGGAGATAAGGTGTGGAAAACTTCAATCACATTATTATTTATTAAGTTGGGAACTTCTGTCCAAAATTTTCTCTATCTTAACATTACAACGTAAAGGTTCACTCATTGGATAGAAGATCTGATCTTATTATTTATTATAATACTAGTTTTGGGCGAACCGCACAAGGTGCGGTAGCCCGGTGCTAAGGTTTTTTAGAATAAGATTTTTTGGATTTTTTTATTAAGATAATTTAATTTTATAATTTTAATATTAATTATTATAAATAACTATTTTTTGAAAATATTACCGAAATAGGTAATTTTAATTTGCTTTTAAATCGTTTGAGAACATATACACACATACGTAATATATATAAGTTTATATTGAACATTCAAATACTCGTTAAGACATATAAATACTTTAAAAATTCATATAAACATAATTTAATATCAATATGTATAATTAATCTAAACATAACCATATATGCCATATTTTTATATGTGTTTCATTAGTCTAAAATCTATGCATGCCCCTAACCTATATTTATTTTTTACCTAATAAATTGTTTTTCTTATTTTGTAGTTATTCATAATTTCTCTCAATTCAGAACTCTATATCTTAATTTAATTTAAATTATTATTCTAATTTTAATATTATAGTTATACTATTTAAATGTTAAATATTAGTTAGTTTATTCTTTCAATTCTTTTATATCTTTTAATATCTTTAAATAAAAATTACATTTACATATAATTTATAACTTTATCCCAATCAATTAACATTAACAATCAATATGAAATAAAAACATATAAATCCATCACCACTAATGTCATTAAGAAGATAATAATCTTCACAATGACTTTTACGTTATTAAAAATTAGAAACAATTTAATATTGTATATATTTAAAACATTTTGGATTATTGAAATTTTCAAATAATTTATTATATTTTTCAAATATTATAATTTTTATATTTATATCTTTTTATGTAAATGTCATAGTTGTATACTTGTACATCTAAATACATATAAATTTTAAAGTGTATTAATATACCATTCAACCATGAATAAAATTTAGTATTTATTCGTTTATTAATTTATAGTTACTAAAATTTTTTGATTTAAAAGATTAAAATATGTAATTGAAAATAAAATCAAGAACAAATTCGACAGTAGGCAGAAAGAAAATCGAACCAACCGTAAAACTAAAATTGAAATCAAAATTGTCACTCTTTGAAAAAGATTAAGGGATTAAATTATTCGTAATTCTTTATTAAAAAATGTATAAGTACAATTAATTTCATATTAAATAAATTGAATAAAGGGTAAAATTAGAAAGTTACACATTTTTTGTATTAAAATTTGTAAAATAACATTTATTTATAACCAAAAACAGTTGACTAAAATGACAGGAGAACAGAGGAAGTATTGAAGTACAGAAAAGAATAGAGACTAAAAATTGATCACTGATGTCTGCAAATAATATTGTTTAGCCAAATTTTGGGAGGTGGGATTAAATAAACCCATATTGGACAAAGACGATACAAGAATGTTCAAAGCACCAAGCTGAATGCTTTTCATGTATTCAAGGTATTTCCACTCCATCAAGCTGAATGCTTTTGCTTGACTCCTGCACCATATTAGAAATCTTTCCTACATCAAAAATCACTTGCCAGCATTCAGGAAAGGTGGTCCCTTGTTGTGTTATTACATAATTAGTAATGATTGTGAATCAATATTCACCAAAAGCATCACTACCAAGTAGCATAAAAACAAATATCAATGGTCTCATGCAACACAAAATCACATCCCAATGGCAAGGAAGTAGGAATTAAAGTCTAAGGTCATGAGTTCATAAAACCGCATGCTTAAGTATGCATTGTTAGAGGTAGAAAGACCTACAACCAAAATACTCAGTTAAAACTAACATGTAAACTATTTTCACAGTGGGTGATACCTACATTTTGAGAATTGGCATCGCTTCCTTCACTTGCACTTTCACCACTGCAAATCCAAAATCAGTATAAATTAACAAATCATCACAAAATAGAAGCAACATAATGGAGGACTTTGTGCCTGCAACAACCTTAAATGATAGCTGGAAATAGATGTCAGACACTTTTACAGCTGGCAACATAATAGAATAGTGATCTTATATCACAGAGAAATAACAACAATTATATAACCGTGCTTATCATCAAATAGTTCTTCTATCCCAGTCAAATTCCAAACCAACTTAACAAACCTCCCGGAACTCAGAAAGTACCACTAACATATGCAATGATCTTTCACCCATTAACTTCCGAAAGAAATAATAGCAACTATACCACTTAGCATTCAAAAGACAAATATGCGAAATATAATGGGCACTACAAGTTATTTAATCATTCATTATTCTCTTTTTCCCCTCATTCAAGCAACTCAAACTTTCAAAACTTCTAATCACTTTTACATTGAAAACCTCTGGAAAAGAAAGATTTTAAAACAGTTTCTTCAAAAACACATAACTATACCTTTTTGAATAACCACCATTAGCTGATGCTCCCGAAGTTTTACCAGGTTCATTATTCCTCCCAGTAATCATGTTCAGGCTCCCCAAACTTCCCTTAGACCTTTTTATAGGAAGTTTTTCCTTTCCCTCAGATGGCTTACCATCCACTTCTGTGTTTCCAGTAGTGTTAACCTACAGTGAATACAACTGTAATTCTTAAACGGTTTTTAGACCCAAATAAGCTTGCCCAGAAGCACACAATAAACTATAATAGAAGAAAGACGGCTAGTTCATATTACTTACAGAAACTTCAGCAATACCATTGGGAGAAGGTATTGCAAAAGGACTGAATGGATAAGATCCCTGATCAAAATTGGAAAAAAAGCAAGCAACTTTTAGAGGCATCAAAAAAATAAAAGAAGATTGGAGAGGGTAAAAACAATTCAACAAGAATGGCAAAAAAAAATAATATCGGGGGCATAGATGGATGAACGTATATGCCACCAGGAGGATACATTGCAACATATGGATGAGGTGGAGTCCCATAGGGTGGCATAATATGCTGCAAATAAGAGGGCCAAAGTTACTAAGAATTGAAGCTACAAAGAAAGAAAACTTCTCTTATGCAATTAGCATCTTCAACTACCTTCTCACACTAATACCACGAAATTCCCAAACTCTAATTTTGGGTTTTCTTCCAATCACAAAAATCTTTACACTTTCTCCCATACATAATGCAAAATTTGAGAAAAAGAAAAAGTATTTAAAGGAGAAGAACAGGACAATCAGGGCTTATCTATTTCCTATTCATTTCTTTTTAGGAACCTTTGACAATACAAATAGAATGATTGGATCCAAATAATTGATGAATCAGTCTCAAGCTCAATTTTATACCTGAACTCCCCACATGTAGGGGTGTGGTTGAGGGCTTGATGCCAAGAAATCACCAGGAGGAAAAGGAGAAAATGGCTACACCGTAAAGAAACCATGCCCTTTAGCAACAATAAAAATCTGAAGAAAATCAAATAAAACAAAAATTGCTTGTGCAAAAATTGTCAACCTTAAACCCAGTCCAATTTGGAGTACAAGTAGTTGTAGCTGAAGGCTGCTCCTGATATTAACAAGAAGCAAAATAGCAGTCTATCACCCAAAATAAAAATAAAATAAAATAAAAGGCCAAGATGGAATTTAAAACACCAATCTACCTGAGAAGTAGGAGTCTTGGGTTGTTTCGATTCCTTTGACTCCTTAGAAGATTTATCCATCTCACTACTTCCTATTATTGGTCACATGCACTACCCCCGCAGCTACCTCAAACCATCCTGCAATTCAAATATGCTTGTATGAACAAAAGTTCCAATCATTCAATCACTCCAGGTCTTTGCTTCAATAAACAGCTAAAGATCATTTCTAATGCACCATAAAACCAATTAATTATAGTTTAAACTGGAAAGCAAACCTAGATGAACCTGTATGAAGATGGGCCGAACATCATAACTTTCTACTATTTTCAAAACAATCCATCAAAGGAAACAGAATCAAAATTCCAGAATTTAAATTAAAAGATTTATAGCCGACTGTCTATCAACATATACCTCACTGGAAACCTCACTGGAAACGGAGGAAGTGGCTGGCAACGACTGGATTGAAAGAAGAGCCAAGACGATGAAGATTTTGATGACCAAAAATTTAAGCGAATCCATTTGAATTATCCAAACTGCATCCATGATGGTTGATAAGGGAGTAATCTTTGGTGAAAAAAGAGGTGGATGATGAAGCCCACAAAAAAGAGGTGTAAAAATTAATGGAAATTTTGGTATAGTGTATATAGATATATGAGATAAAAAAAGAAGAAAGAAAAGAAGAGGAGGGGTACCAGTGATTGGAGTTGAGGGTATCGCAAATATCAATATTCGGGACCCGATGAAGAACTCGCTGGTAGCCTTGTCCACCCGAACTATGGCCGAGGATTGATGTTCTCTTTGAGGTCAGCATCTGAATAGCTACATCTGATTCCAACTTTACGTGAGCTGCAACAACATGCCAACAGACACCAGTATGAGGAAGCCATGAACAATAAAAATAAAAATAATTTTAAAAAATCCCCTAATTGACACAATACAACAACAACAAATAAGCCTTACATGGAAGAAATGATTATGTACAAAAACATATAGAAGATTAAAGAAATTTTCAAGTGCCAAAGGCAAAATAAAAGGACAAACTAAACAAAAAAAACAATAACAACATCCTTAATAGATGTAGTTACGCATCACCAGTCACCAACAGTCCAGAAAAGAAAAAAAAAAGCATTTGTCAGTCACATCCATAGACTAATCCCACAGCAAAATCTGTGAAAAACAAGGAGAGAAAATTAGAGATATTCTAGATTTGCAAAAAAATAGAGGAAATCAAAAATATTCTAGATCTGCAAAACAATTCATATATCGATGATAAAACTTACCCACAGACCGATGATAAAACCCATAGGCCTGCATAAAAAAAAAGAGAGAAATTCAGAAACATTCTAAATCTGCAAAATAAAAGATGGATGATAAAACCTATAGACATGGAGAAGCAGAGAGTGAAGTTTGCGAAAGAGAAGGGTACCCGAATACACAGAATCCAAGAGAAAGGATACTCGAATAAATAGCCGTAGACACAACAAAACGAAAAAATCGAATTATAATATGGGTGGAAAAACAAAAGTAGAGAGAGAATATAATATGCCATTTGTGTCCGGACAATAATATGACATAAACAAAAATAGCAAAAAAAAAAATAAAAAAAATCATTCATTGTTCATCCGGATTTGTTCATCCGTGCATCCGGACGTCCGGATGCACGTCCGGATGAACAAGTGTTTGTTCATTCGGACTTGTGTCCGGACCTCCGGATGTAAGTCCAGATGCGTTTTTTTTTTCCTTTTTTTATGAATTCGAATTTGGTGAATTGTGATTAGCTGAAAAAAATGACCCACGAAACAAAGGGTACCGAACAAGTTAATAATCCAAATTTCATGCAACAAAAAACAGTGCAAAATCGACGGGAGACCGGGGCTTGATACCGTACCATAGGGGCATGGACAGTAAACTGGAACTCGCGCTTTAGTCTTTTAAGATATTATATATATAAACAAAAACAGTAAAACATATCTTTATAATAATATAAAAGAAACTAAAAATCAAAGAGAGAGAGGTAACCTGAGTCGAGTTGATGTGCGTGTGCGTGTGCGTGTGGGTGTGAGTGTGAAGAAAGAGAAGTCAAAGTTCGAACGAGAGATTAAGCTGAAGTTGCAAGCGATGAGAAAATTGAAAGATCAGGCAGAAAATTGAGAGATAAAAGATGGTAGAGAAAATATGAGGTTGAAGCAAGAGATGAAGCGGAGGTTTCAAAGCTGGAACTCGCGCTTTAGGCTGGAACTAAAAGACTGAAGCGAAGCCTGTTAAATACAGGCACAAAACACATAGGAAAAGTGAAAAGGGTACCACAATAATCCATGGGCCCACAAAACCATAGAGACAGGAAACACTCACCTGATGGCTACCGAGAGCTGATACCGTGCAAGCGGGGCATAAATTGTCCACAAGTCGCTCTTTATAATATAAAGATATTTAGTGGCAGTGAAAAAACAAAAGAAAAGAGAACTCATTTAAAGCTACATGCATGGTATTCATGAATTAATGCTTGAATTTGTAATTTTTCTTACATATATATATATATATATGTATGTGTGTGTGTGGGGACAATTTAATTTCCTTTAACAACACCTCTTACCGTTTAAGGAAAGATTAATCACCTCACTAATAATTGGTTATTCAATATTCACCCCTAACCCTAACCGAAGTATATATAGAAACAATTAGGACTGTATATATATATATAGAAACAATTAGGTGTGGGAGACATATATATATATATATATAGAAACAATTAGGACTATATACAATTAGGACTATATATATATATATAGAAACAATTAGGGCTATATATATATATATACAGTCCTAATTGTTTCTATATATGTATATATGTCTCCGACTCCTAATTGTTTCTATGAACATATTATTTGCATGATTATTAATGGCCGCTCAAAATCATCATCCCCGGCGAAGTTGAGGTTTTTGAACAGCAGAGGGGTTGTTGTAGTTAATTTGTACCTGTGTCTTGCCGTTCAAAATCAAAACTGCAAGAGCCAGAGTGTAACGATTAGAGTTGGTACGTAACTCTTTTGGAGACTCCACCATGGGGAACTTGTGTTCTCGTTGTTGTCCGAGACTAGACGGGAAGCGAGCGAGCGAGCAGGTTAATTTCTTGGTTTTTCTCATGTAGTTAGGCATTTTGTGGGTTTGCAAGTTGTTTGATGGAGGAATTAGTTTTTTTTTTTTATTTTAAGCACGCACATCCATAGATGCATCCCCTACTAATGAAGGAATTAGTTAAATAAGCATATGGAATATGAGACGAGATTCTATATTCAATATTTATCCTATTTAACATTTAAAACGATATAATTTCACTAAAATTATGGACTAAATGCATAAATATTACTAAAATTAATACCCTAACTAAGAGATGAGTGAACCACCTACGACGTAATTTTAATTAACACAAAATAAAGCACTTGGACGGGATGTCGTGTTTATGGTAGACTATCAAATTAATGACTTAATTTGATTTGCCTTTATAAAAATTTGAGATGCCTCTTGGCATGTATAATTACAAATTGATGGATTATGGATATGATCACATTAGAAGAAATATCGCCACAGATTGTAAAACAAACACGCATTAATACGCCACTACAAGAATTAACTAGTTGTATACCCTTGTGCTTCTTATTCTTCTTCTGTCTTTGCTAATTAAGTACAATGTCATTGTAATAAAAGGAATTAAAAGTGGAAAATTCAAAGAAAAAATGACAACAATTAATTAACGTGAATCCTTCCGGCCCTAAACAAGTTTTTTAAATACAATAGTTAATTGGCTATTTTTTTGTGCGTTTCTTGACGAGTTGAGTGGCTAGTGAAGGAATTAATAGACTAGAATCTTTGCATTGTTGGTATTATTAATTAGCAGTTTAGCAAATGCATAAACAAGAGGAGAAGCTAGGGAATAAATTCACTTTATATACAAAACTAAAACAATAATATATATGGTTGTTGCTGTTATCGATTCTCCTCTCCTCTTTCATTTGATTTGATTTGATTTGATTATGGGCGCTCAGAATCATCCTCCTCCTCTTCTTGAGGATTTGGTTTGGGAGATCCTAAAATGGCTTCCAGTTAAATCACTGATGCGATTCAAGTGCGTCTCCAGGACTTGGCTTTCGATTGTTACGGATCCATCCTTTGCTCGTGCCCATCGAGGAGGACGTCGTGGTCTCCTTGTCCCATTGGTCCCGTCGTCCTCGTTGAGACTAATAAACAACAGGTATTTCTTGTGCGTGAACCTTGAGGGCCCTAAAACTCAACTAGTTTATCCTGACATAATTGATTTCAGCCTCGGGGAGAAGATGGGAATCACTGGCCTTGTGAATGGCTTGATGTGTTTTTATCATCGAAATTATTCCTACTTGTACAACATGGCCACTCGTGAAACCCTCCAACTTCCCCTCTCAAATAATGTTTCTCAGGCTTGTAGTTACCATTTTGGTTTTGATCCCGTTAACAAATTATACAAGTTACTCAAGATATGCCCAGTCTATGACGACTATGACGATGATAATCTATTCGCCTACGATTATGCCCATTTTGTGCGTCATTTAAATTGCGAGATTCTGACTATTGGCCTTGACTCATCATGGAGAATAATCGATCCACCTCCACCTTTCGAAATAACACCTCGGGGAAAATGGTTGGGTGGACTTCTCTGCTGGATGGAAGTAATAAGGGAATCAACGTCTCATTTCTTTTGATCTCGGTGAAGAAACCTTTTAAGTCATTCCTTTACCTGGACCACGAATCCATAACTATAGGTTTAGTATACCGAGTTTTGGACCTAGTCTTGTCATTTTTCGAGCGACATCCTTTTCGTCAGAGAAGGGAGGGGAGCTGTTTATGCTTGGAGGATGGTCCGGAGGGATGTGGACTGATGATGAGCGAAAGTTCACACTCCAAACATCCTACAGGAGTTTTCTTAATGCTGAAGGTATGCTTTCCAATGGAAATATGGTGATATTCGATGAGGTTGATGATAGCTTCCTCTACTTGTATGATCAATCCAAAGGGGTTTTAGAAAATATTATGGTAGCTCCCTCCAAGTTCGAGTATTATCCTTTTAATCTTCAGGAATCATTATATCTTGAGGAGAATATCATCCCTCTAAGCTGTTTGACTTTGGGCACCTAAATGGTATGTTTCTAACTTTCCTATCGTTCAATTTCAATATTTGTCACAGAAATTTGTAATTTTTTATATGTTACGGTAATCATTCGGGCTAATTTAAACACTAGCACATGAAAAAAAGTCACACAAAAGTTACTCTCCTAAGTTGTAAAATTTTCAAATAGCATGTGGTTCAGTCCAATATTTATCATGTCTTATCTTTTCTGACGTTCAAAACGACTTAGTTTCATTAAAAGTGGGGACTAAATACATAAATACCACTAAAATTATTTTACAATTATCAGACCTTAACCAAGAGATTAGTGAACCCTACGACGACGTAATTTTAATTAAGACAGAATAAGACAGACAAAATGTTGGACAGAAGATCTCGTTTATGTCGTTGATATGTAAACCATTCCAAATAACGAAACATGAATGTAATTTGAAATTGTGTTTTCTTTATTATCTAATTCATCCTCTCAGGAGCAGCATAGCTAAATGGTGTTGTTTTTCAAAATTGAGGCTTTCTCGATCTTTCTCTTTTTGACCCCATTGAGTACATTGTTAGCCCTGTCTGACTGTAGCCAAATTTGTCAAATTTGCATATTGTAGCCAGTTTTTACCCCTCTTATAAATGGACACGCAGCCTGATCATCCTCTGGATAAGGAGCACATTTTGCTGTCTCACCAATCATAGATACTTATATCCCGTGTGATGTGTTCAGTTACTATTGGATTATTAAGATTCTGTATCGAACCTAAATAAATGATATTCATTCAAGCTCTTTTTATAAAATGATATAGATTAGTTAATTTACTGTATTGTGTCATTTTACATCAAGATAATAAAAAATACAATTGATGAAGTCGCCGTAGAGGCCGATCTCAGGATAGAGGACGACCTAATAATGATAAGAACCCTAAGGAAGATGGGTATGCTAAACCCAATGAGGAGGACAAGAATGTCACAGGAGTAATTCATACAATTGTGGGAGGTCCGATTGGAGAATCTCGATCGGCAAGGCATTTGAGAAGATGGGAATTCCTCGAGAACAATTGCAAAAATGTCCCGGTCCACTGATCGGATTCTCTGGAGAGGCGACGCAGCCTATTGGAATGATTACTTTACTTGTTACCTTGGGGGAAGCCTCAAAGGATAGGCTGATATATACGCATTTTGCAGTTCTTGATGTGACTTCGCCATATAATATTATTCTTGGAAGGCCTACAATGGTTCAGCTTAAAGCCATTTGGTCTCCTTACCATCTGGTGATGAAATTTCCCATAGACGGCGCCAATTTGATGAAGTCTGGATTCACCAATATAGTTTGAGGTCTTCCCATTTGATGAAGTCTGGATTCACCAATATAGTTTGAGGTCTTCCCGAGATCTCCTACTCCTGATTCCGTCGTCTGAGACCTAAAAGACCTGTAAGACACACGTCAGAAAAATACCCCCGGGCTATACCGGAGAGTATACTCCGATGCTTAAGTCAGTATCAATGCCCTGAGCAATAAGAAGGAGAAATGTACTTGAGTAATTAAGAAGTAACCCTTTACCTGGTGGCCATAAGGTTCCTTTTATAGAACTGTACCCCATAGAGTCCCAATAGGAACGAGACTCCTTAGTTCATTAGAAGTCTTATTCCGAAGAACTCGAGTAGAGATGAGATTTCTTCAAGAAGAGTTAGATACAACTCTACCTTTATCAACAATTGTTTTTATTATTTAATAATTTTATTTAATATATATTGTATATTATATAAATTAATATTATAGGGGTTTAAATTTTCCTTCAAAAACAAGAGATTCATATTTCTTTGTCGAGCTTTCAATCACTAAACTTGTTAATTTCTTAAATAAAATACATCTTTATTAATAAACTCAATCGTTTTGAGCTATGATTTGATCTTTAACCAAACAAGCTCGACTTGTTCCTAAACAAAATATACTAAAAAAAGAGAAAAAAAGAGACTTGTTCCTAAACATAACATGCTAAACCAAAAAAAGAAGAAAAAAAGAGATTGTTTTTAACCTAGCGGAACTTGTTAAAGCTAGACTTGTTCATAAACATTTGGGGTTTGTAATACTAAAAATTATAGGGTTAATTACTAATAACCCTAGTGTGATTTGCCGCATTTTTCTATAAACCCTATATGTTTTAAAAATATACCACTTACCTTTGTGTGCTTTAGTTTAGATTGGAAAGTTGACGAAAAACAAGTCCATTACTGTCATTGTTAATGATTCCAATAAAGCCCTCTCATTTGTTTTCAAACTCAAACGATGAACCTTTAATTCAATGACTAAAATTTTGGAGTTAAAGTTTAAATCATTAAAACATTTGGGGTAAAAATATAAAGTTAAAAAAATTTCTTTCTTTAACGTTCACAATTTCTTCTTCATTTTTTTCATTTTTTTTGTTCTTTTTTTTTCTGTTCTTGTCTCCAACAAAATCGTTCTTCATCACAAATTTATCCTTTTCATTCTCTTATTTTCTCTTTTAAATAACCTTCATTTTTTCTCCTAAATTACTCCTTCAAAATTTATTTTCTTAATTTTTTCTTCTTATCTTTTTTCTTCTTCTTCTTCTTCAACAACTTCTTCCTAAATTAAATTTTTTTTCACAAAACCTCCATTTTTCAGGGGTTATAACACATATTTTGGTAAAATAAATTGCAGTAAAAAAATGTATTTTTTCCCCTATTGTTTTTTCATCCAACTCAATTGTGAATTTATATCCTTATGAATAGTTTAAAAAAAGTGAAATATATATATATATATATATATATATTTTTAATCAAATTTTCATTTTTCGTGGATTATAACACATGTATTTTAACAAATTAAAAATGAAAAAAATTGAAAAACGAGTTAATTTTGAATTTTTTGTACCTTTTTTTGCACACGCCTCGATTGTGAACATGCAAAAGAAGTGAAAAATAAAATTTTCACAAAATCTGCATTTTTCATGCAAAGTAAAAAATGGCAAAGTAAAAAAAAAATTATTGATTTTGGATTTTAATACATCTCAATTGTAAACATGCATTTTAATGAACAGTGTCATAAAAAGTGAAATTTAGATTTTTTTTTACTAAAAATTCATTTTTTTTGGGTTTTAACTCACGTATTTTATGCAAAAATGACAAAATCTAAAAACTGGTTCATTTTGACTTTTTGGTGAAATTTTGTACACCTACCTTGATTGTGAACATGCATTCTATTGAATATCGTAAAAAAAATTGAAAATTTATTTATTTTTTACCAAACCTCTATTTTTCACGAGTTATAACACATATTTTGGTCAAAAATTGTAAAGTTAAAAACGAGTTGATTTTGTCCTTTTCCCTACTATTTTTTCACCCATCTCAATTGTGAGTATACATCCTTATGAACGGTGTAAGAAAAGTGAAATTTAGACTTTTACAAAATTTTCATTTTTCACTGGTTATAAAACATATTTTAACCCAAAATGGAAAAAAATCTAAAACCGTATTGATTTTGACTTTTTTGGCACCAATTTTTTCACCCGCTCCATTTGTGAGTATACATTTTATTGAATATTATAAAAAAAGTGAAAATTAAAATTTTCTCCAAATTTTCATTTTTCATTGGTTATAGCACCCATACTTTTTTGGCACCCTACTATTTTTTCACCCACCTCAATTGTGAGTATGCATCCTTATTAACGGTGTAAAAAAAGTGAAATTTGGACTTTTTACAAAATTTTCATTTTTCACTGGTTATAAAACACGTATTTTAACCCAAAATGGAAAAAAATCTAAAATCGTGTTGATTTTGACTTTTTTGGCACCATTTTTTTCACCCGCTCCATTTGTGAGTATACATTTTATTGAATATTATATAAAAAAGTGAAAATTAAAATTTTCTCCAAATTTTCATTTTTCATTGGTTATAGCACATGTATTTTGGTAAAAATGACAAAGTAAAAAAAACCAATTGATTTTAGTTTTTACATTACTATTTTTTACATAAACCTCAATTATGAACATGGATTCTAATGAAGAGTGTCATAAAAAGGGAAATTTAGATTTTTCACCAAAAAATTCATTTTTCTTGGATTATATCTCGCGTATTTTATCCAAAAATAGCAAAATCTAAAAACGCATTGATTTTGAGTTTTTTGCAATTTTTTTACACCTACTCCGATTGTGAGCATGCATTCCAATGAATATTGTAAAAAAAAAAGTGAAATTAATTTTTCATTAAACCTCCATTTTCAAGGTTATAACATAGATTTTGGTTAAAAGTTGTAAAGTCAAGAAACGTGTTGATTTTGGTTTTTCCCTACTAATTTTTTCACCCATCTCAATTGTGAGTATACATCCTTATAAACGGTGTAAAAAATAAAATTTAATTTTTTTGCAAAATTTTCATTTTTCGTGAGTTATAACACATATATTCCTTTTAACAAAAAATGGGAAAAAAAAATCTAAAAATGCATTGATTTGGACTTTTTTTGTACTGCGTTTTGCACCCACCACGATTGTGAAATTCATTCTATTGAATATTATAAAAAAAAAGTGAAAATTTAAATTTTCTCCAAATCTCCATTTTTCTTGAGCACATATTTTGGTTAAAAAAAGACAAAGTCAATAAACGTATTGATTTTGGTTTTTCCCCTACTGTTTTTTGCACAAACTTGAATTGTGAATATGGATTCTAATTAACAAAGTCATAAAAAGTGAAATTTAAACTTTTCACCAAAATTTTATTTTTCATTAGTTATAACAAACGTTTTTCATGCAAAAATGGCAAAATGAAAAATAGTATTTGAGTTAAAATACGCATGTTAAATAAAACACACATGGTATGAGCTAATAAAACAAAAATAAGGGAAAAATTAAAGTCATAGCACAAAAATAAAACCGACAAATGAATGTTTTAAGGGTTATTAACCATAAAAAGAGTTTAAGAAAAATAGTATTTGAGTTTAAGTTAATATGTAACTTATAGGCAGGATAATAAAGCCTTTTATTAATTATATTAAATAATAAAGTTATTTGAATGCCCTTAATAATAAATATATTAAAGTTGCGCCCTATTTATTAATAATGACTTGAAACACGCCATTTTTCAAAAATTTCCCATTTTATTTTTGTGCTATGACTTTAATTTTTGAGATTAATTGAAATTGAAATTCCAACATCATTAGGTCTCTTTTCACCATGTGTGATTTTATTTTTGTGTTGATTTTTGCGATTAATTGAAATTGAAATTCCAACATTATGAGGTCTCTTTTCACCATGCGATTTGTTTTATGTTTAATCATTAAAGATTAATTATATAAAATAATAGAAATTATATTATCAAATTAATATATAAACTATATTATTTTTGTAAGGGACAGTGACACTTGTAGTAAGTGTATAAAAATAACTAAGTTTATTTCTAAAATATGAAAACATCAACATGATTTCAAGTAATTGTGTATAATATTATATTATAATTCTGATTAGATTTCTATATTTTGTATACCAAGAATTAATTAATTAATTAAGAAAATTTTTAATAGAAATTAAAGACCAAAAACTAAAACACTAAAATACTAAAACATCAACACTCTTCTAATTAATCGTGTATAACATTAATTATATTTTAATTCTAATTCTGATTGGATTTATATTTTATATACCAAGAATTAATTAATTAACAAGAATTTTAATAAAATTTAAAGACTAAAATAGTAAAATACAACATCAACCTGTTTTTCATTAATAATCGTGTATGATATTATTTAATTAATTATATATAATATTATATTATAATTCTGATTGGATTTGTATATTTTATATTCAAAAAATTAATTAATTAAGAAGAATTTTAATAGGATTTAAAGACTAACCCTAAAACACTAGAACATCAATATGTTTTTTATTAAATTAGAATTAAATAATCATGTATAATATTATTTAATTAATTATATATAATATTATATTCTAATTTTGACTAGATTTGTATATTTTATATTTAATTAATTAAGAAGAGTTTTAATAGGACTTAAAGACTAAAACGCTAAAACCCTACAACATAACATGCTTTTACATATTGTGCATAATATTATATTCTAATTATGATTGAATTTTTGTTTTATATATGAAGAATTAATTATTATTTTCTTAAATATCTTGTTAAGCCAACAAAATACTAGAATTAGTAGTAATGAAGGGATTAAATATCTACTAAAGTATTAGGATCAAAATTTTAATTTTATAATATATGTTTAGTTTTATCCGGCCTTTTGATAATCATAAAATTATTTCTTCTCCTTAGTTTTATGTATTTTTAATTTGTCATACAAAATTTTTGTTTTATTTAGATCTTTTGATTTTATATGGTACCTTAAAACCGTTTTGACTTTATGAATGATTGAGATAATTGAAAGTTATTTGATAAATGTTAAAAGATAAGATTAAAGGGTAGTTAAGTATTTTAATAAATATATTTAATAGTTAAATTATCTACACGCCCTTAACAATAATTAGATCAAAGTTATGCCTTATTTAATAATAATGATTCTAAATGCGTCATTAATAGAAATTTTCCCATTATTTTTCCCACCACCACCACAGGCCCACCGCGTAAAATAGTTTCATATAAACTAAAACCCCCCTTAAAAAAAACTAATTTCTAGGGCGGCTGATTTGATGGCAATTCCTTTGACAGGCATGGCGTATGAGCAAATTGTTACACAAATTTTGGATCCTAGAAACGCGAGTTTTACTGATAATCTCATTGGCTATGAAATTACTTCTTTAACAGAAAGCGTTTATGCTCGGAACCCGATCACACTATTTGGTCGGTAAAGGGTAGGGGTGATATCGAGTCGAGTCGAGCCAAGCCCGAGCTATATGGTACCTTAAAACCGTTTTGACTTTATGAATGATTGAGATAATTGAAAGTTATTTGATAAATGTTAAAAGATAAGATTAAAGGGCAGTTAAGTATTTTAATAAATATATTTAATAGTTAAATTATCTACACGCCCTTAACAATAATTAGATCAAAGTTATGCCTTATTTAATAATAATGATTCTAAATGCGCCCTTAATAGAAATTTTCCCATTATTTTTCCCACCACCACCACAGGCCCACCGCATGAAACAGTTTCATATAAACTAACACTTAAAAAAAAAACTAATTTCTAGGGCGGCTGATTCGATGGCAATTCCTTTGACAGGCATGGCGTATGAGCAAATTGTTACACAAATTTTGGATCCTAGAAACGCGAGTTTTACTGATAATCTCATTGGCTATAAAATTACTTCTTTAACAGAAAGCGTTTATGCTAGGAACCCGATCACACTATTTGGTCGGTAAAGGGTAGGGGTGATATCGAGTCGAGTCGAGCCAAGCCCGAGCTTTAGGGTGTTCAGGCCCTGTTCATTTATTAATTGAGCCTAAAAATCTGTTCGTGTTCGTTTATTTATCAAATGAACGAGTTCGAGCCGAGCTTTACGTGAATCGAGATTAGTCTGAGCTTTGTTCGTGAACACTTCGCAGCTCGCATAAGATGGTATAATTTAGTTAAATTAATATATTTTGTCTCTTTACATAAATGTCCAAATTTAATTCAAACTCATATATAATGATTTGTGTGCTTATATGTATAAAAATCGATTTTTTCTATTATTTAAGAATTTTACATAGGTATATATTATTTATATTATATAATTTATATTTTAACTAAATTCTTGACAAATTGTTAACCAACCTAAACGAATCTTTCACTTGCTTGTTGATTTATTATTCATTTATTAATCGAACCTAAAGTTTTGTTTGTGTTCATTTGTTTATTAAGTAGACGAGATTGAGTGGAACTTTAACCAAGCCGATCTCGGTCTTGTTCATAAAGGTTTATGTTCGTTCTCACCACCGTATAGTGTGATTTGTGTGTAAACCCAATAATATATTTCTGTTGTTTAATATTTTTATTTCGTATATAAGTTCAATATATATTATATAATTAATATTTTTAACCATGCTTTTAACAAGCTTTAATCGAGTTATGAACGAACTTTTTAACGAGCTGTTCATGAACATAAATGAGCTTTTACACATGTGTTCTTTTATTGTTCATTTATTAACCGAGCCTAAAATCCTGTTCGTGTTTGTTCATTTATTAAATAAACGAGCTCGAGCCGAGCTTTTATCGAGTCGAGCCCGAGCTTGTTCATGAACATTCGTGTTCATTCTTAGCCCTAGTAAACGGAACTATCCTTTTTTATAATTAAACTCATTCATTTCTATTTTATAATAGAATTATTATTATAGGTAATACTCTTGGGAGTTACTACATCTCTGCTGGCGGATGGTAGGCGGCGCCGGAGGCCGGAATGTAAGGAAGGGTGATTATGGGAACTGGAGTCAAACTTCTAGTCGAGAACATCTCCTGTCTGATGGTAAGGTCGCCAAGAAAACTATTTTGAAATTGAGTCATTCTTTGTACCAATTGCAGGTGGTATAATATAGGGTCTCAAACAATTTTATCGTGGTAATTTTTTTATTTTTTATTTTAATTATCTATTATATTTCATATTTTCATATTTCTTTTTTTGCCGCCATCTTCATCTTTATTCATACAGGATTATATCATCGTTTACATTTGGCATAGACCCATCTATAATGACGACGATCGAATCATGGCCAGAACGCTATAGTTGCCGCAGGCGACCACCATGGAATCCCCCGTCGTAACTCCCCACATAACAATCGAAACCAACCTCAAAACCCACCACCATGAAACAACCGAATCCCTCCTCAAAACCCTCCACAAATCCCTCCACAAAACCCTCCACAAATCTGATACGATCTAATTACCCAAAGAGATTATAGAACGTAAACCCAAGATCAATTTGAGGATTTTGAATGAATTTATAACATAAACACAAAAGGAGGCAGCCCCCAATTCAATATATGAATCAAAAACGTACCTATGAAGTTAGGAACAAACACCCTAAGTGGACTTGCCCTTAGAACCTTTGCTATCAAGGATTTCAATTCAATCACAATCTTGATTGAATGGAATGGATTGTTCTTCACAAAGAACAAAAGAAAAGCTTCAAGCTCTCAAGTTTTTAATTTCAAAATTGTCTGCAGCTAACGTACATGAATTAGCCTTTTATAGGCTCCCAAAAACCCTAACAAAAGTCAACAGAAAAATTCAAAAGTAACGTTCAGCGACAGTTTCGGACGAGGGTTTCGGACGGCCGAAAGTTTGGCTGATGCGTCCGAAACTCTCCAGAGAAATTCAATTTTTCTTCAACAGTTTCGGACGGCCGAAAGTCTTTGAGATGCGTCCAAAACTCTCCAGAAACTTCTCTTCTTCATTCCAATGCCTCATTTCGATCCACCATAATATTGAACTCCATTCTAGACACTTCCAAACAAGAAATGATGGTTGCGTCCTCCTCACGAGCTTCACGAACAAGTTCTTGCTCAAATATGTTCTTGATCAACGTGTGTAGTGCGCTCCTCATACGTTTAGTCCTCGAACGAGTCATAGGTCCACCAACTCCTTGCAATGGATCATCCACAAAGCTTCTTGGGTGAGCCTCCTCATCAATCCCTCCTCAAAACCCTCCACAAATCCCTCCTCAAATCCCACCTGAAAACCCACTGGGCTCATTTGGTTGGCAGTGTTTTAGGAATATGATTTCTTGGATTTTGATTATGAGCAAAATGAATCAACAACTTTCCTTTTCTATGTTTGGATAGATCAAGGAATGTTAAGAGAAAAATTAATTAAAAATCATATTTTAGTGTTTCATTTAAATTAATCAACCAAAAACAATGCATTTTTTGTTCAATTAAAAAGGGTTATCTTCAATTTACCCCCATGAAAGATGATCTTTAATCACTTTGCCCCCATCAAAGATTTTTATTAGTACTTTGCACTGATAAGGATATTCTAATACTATATTTAAATGAAATGTTTAAATTTTGCCTTAAAAAAATTACTTTTTTTATATTTTAGACTATTTTACCCTTAAATTTAATTCTGAAAATCTTATCTTACTTTATCATCATTTTATTTTCTTTTTTCTTTATATATACTTTAACAAATTAAATTTCTTATTATTATTTTAAATAATAGAATAATATATATTATATTACTAAAAAAATTAGATTTTGGATAATGTTTACTATTTTTTATAATTTGTTAACTATTTTTAATGTACTTGGTTAATAAAAACCTCATATAAATTATTTAATTTTTTAGAATGTAATAAAATAATACATACTTTGTCCAATTTTTTTTAATTCTTTAATAAAAAATTAATGAAACATTTTATTTTACCACTATGATATCTATGGATTTTTAATTTAGAGTGAATGAATTTTTAATTAAATTTATTAAGTATAAAAGATATCTCTATTAGAAAAATATATATTTATAATAAATATACACCTTACAACTAATAAGCAAATAATTATTTTATTTATTTATTTTGTCATTATATAATTTTATTATGTTGATTACAATACTTTAATATATATAATAATATAATAAAAAAAATTAAGATATTAAATCAATGTTTTAAATTGTCAATAATACAAATAAGATAAACAATCATATTATAAAGATACAACAAACTAAAATGAGTAAAAAAACTCATAAATTACAAGAAACTTGACATATTTATTTATATAAAATCAGATGAAATAAAAGAAAGAGAAAAAAATAAATAAAATAAACAAGTATCTTATTTTGTTAAAAAAAATTGATCAAGTATTTTATACCTCAAACTAATAATATTTAAGTATTAATACAAATTTATGAAATAAATAAATTGAAATTAATGTTTAAATATCAGAAGGACAAATATAATTTAATTTATTTCTTATTTATGGATAAAATTGTCATTTAAAATTAATAATTAATGATGTTATCCGTTAGCATCTTTAATTGATAGTTAACTGTTGTAAGTGTTAATAAAAATCTTTTATGGGGGCAAAGTGATTAAAGGTCATCTTTTATGGGAGTAAATTGAAGATAACCCATTATAAAAAAAGTATATATTTGTGATATATACAGGGTTATATAACAAAATTATTTTCTAATTATGCTTTAAAATTTTTCATTTATGTGTAATAAATAATTATTATCCAGCAAAATATAAAATGCTTGTAAAATTATAATGTCGAAAATAAGTATTATTATATAATTTATGTGTTATAACAAAAAAATGAATAAAAAAAATTCAAAATGCTAACAAATATAAACTACATATTTAATGCTGTATTGTCAATTATCATATAAATCACATATAATTTTATAAATTTTTTAAAATTAATGTTGTCTATTTTTATTTCTTAAAAGTGATTTATTTCAATAATAATTTTTTTTTTGAAAATTAATATTGTTTGTTTATTTAAATTTTTTATATTTTAAGAGTGGGTTAATTTTACAATGAAAGTTTGAGGAACAAATATGTAAAATTATAATTAGCAAGAGCTAAGTTTATAGTAAAAATTATTATATTATTTAATTAAATTTCAATAAGGTTGAATTATTTATTCATGTGGGTTGTATAATAAGGGATAAGATTGTATTAATAAATATTTAATAAAAGATGACTTACTTTACTGGAGTTAGTAATCAGAATACCAAGTTGGAACAAGGATTAAAAATTCCAAAATTTTATACTAACTTTCCTCGAATGCAGGATTCTTTTTAGTTTCCTAAAAGTCCAAAAATGAACCAAACACTGAAATCTAAAAATCAAGAAAAAGATTAATTTCCAACCCCACTCAAATTCGTGCCAACCAAACGAGCCCACTGGGAAACCCTCTTGAAAATCCCGAAAATCAACATGTTGCAGCCGCTAAAGCAACAGCAGCAACCGCCTACGGCCACCGTCACAGCCCTGGATAAAGTTAACCCTGGAGATAATGTACGTGGAGGTCAGCAAGGTAGGAGGCACACTTGGCTTGGATTGAGATTGGGATGCTATATGACTGAATGGGGGAAGAATTACAAAACACTTTGCAGTTTATGGTTTTTTTTCTGATGATAATAATTGGTGAAAGGTGACAAAATAGGAAAAGATCCCATTTAACAGTCAGTGTTTTGATTCTTTATGAATATATTGTTAAAGATTTTCTGTCTTGATAGAACTACAAGTGTTTTTTGCTTTTTTGTGTGTTAGACGTATTTAACTTGTTGACTAACGTATTCCTATTCTAATGTATATCAGTTACTACATTTGATCTTATATTAGTTCTTTTTACTTAGTCTGTTACACATGTAAGCCGTAGCTATTCTTTTGTTAATTAGTTGCATTTTTCTTTGCATTATTACGTTGTAAATATGCCTATTTAAAATGGCATTCCAATGAATACAAGACAACAATTCCATTCTATTTGCTTTCATTTTTCACATGGTATCAAAGCACTAAACGATCCCACATCATTCCCATCAAGCTTCAATATGAGTGACCTGCCAAATACCGACCAAAATAAGTCCCAACTCATCTGCGTCCAACTGTTCTCTTCCTGTTATCAAAACAGATCCATATGCAATTCACCACTCGGACAGCCTCTCCACGATCCTTGTCACTCCTCTTCTCACCGGTGACAATTACAGTTCATGAAGTAGAGCAATAACAATGGCTCTTCGTGCCAAGAGCAAGCTTGGGTTCGTCGACGGATGCATATCAATCCCAAAGGACCAGAACGAGATTCTCGATTGGCAACGATTTGGTTGGGAGCTGGATCCTCAATTCTGTCTCACCCGAGATTCGCCCAAGCATCTTGTACTCCGAGACTGTCGCGCGCAAGTTTGGACAAATTTGAAGGAGCGATATTCTCAATCGAATGCACTAAAAATATATCAGTTGAAGCAATCAATCTGTGCTCTCAAACAAGAAGGTATGTTTGTCTCTTCCTATTTTACACAGTTGAAATCATTGTGGGACAAGCTCACTTCTATTTCTCCAACCCCTCTTTGTATTTGTGCCAATTCTAAGGCAATCATCGATCAACAATATCAAGATCGTTCAATGGAATTCCTTCAAGGACTTCATGACAATTTCTCGACTATTCGAAGCCAAATTCTTTTGATGGACCCTTTTCCATCGGTTCAGCGTATCTATAATCTGGTGTGCCAAGAAGAAAAACAGCAAGAAATTACCATTCGGATTACTCCTACTATCGATTCCACTGCACTTCAAGTCTAGAAGCAAAATCCTCGAGGGAAAGGCAAGCGCCCACGTCTATTCTGTGATCACTGCAATAAACATGGCCGCACAAATGCTACATGTTATCAAATCCACGGTTTTCCTGATAAACAAGGTAGGAAACCTCAGCCGCCATCTTCATCTGTTGCTTTGGCAGCAAATTAATTGACTTCTGAGCAATACAACAAACTGCTCGCACTCATTCGCCAATCTTGCGGGTATAGCACTAACCTCTTTTAATTCTTGTTGGATAATCGATTTCGGTGCAACAAATCATATTTGCATGTCTCTTTCATTTTTTTCTTCTTATAACACTTTAACAAAACAAATATTTGTTACATTGCCCGATGGTTCCCAAGCTAGTGTCACACATATAGGCACTGTGTGTTACTCTTCTAATTTGATATTCACCAATGTTTTCTATATTCTATCTTTCAAATTTAATCTTATTTCTATCTCACAATTGACAAAAACAACTCACTGTTATGTCATTTTTTCCTCTTCTGATTGTTACTTTCAGGACCACACAACGAAGAAGACGATTGGTTGGGCTAGTGCTCGGGATGGACTCTTCTATCTTGATCCACCTTTAGTTCATAATTTTGCATTTTCTTTTCAAATTTATCATAATTTTGATGCATGGCATGCTCGCCTTGGACATCCATTAAAGTCTCGTTTTAGTTTCCTTATGAACAAATTTCCTGATATTGTTGAAAATACAAATTTTGTTTATGATATATGTCCACAAGCAAAACAAGCAAGATTTCCTTTTTCAATAAGTAAATCCAATTCTTCTCATTGTTTTGAATTAATCCATGTTGACATTTGGGGTGCTTTTTCATCACCATCAACAACTGGTTCTCGTTATTTTTTAACCATTGTAGATGACGTTTCGCGCTGCACTTGGATATATTTAATGAAACATAAATCGGAAACGTTTTCCATGCTCACTCAATTTTTTAATCACATATATCGGCAATTTCACAAGAAAATTATGCGCATCAACTCTAGAAATGGGGGTATATTTCTTCCGCAACTTCAATCCATTCGGTCCAACAATGGGTCAGAATTTTGGATGCATGACAATGGCATCTTCCATCAAAGAAGTTGCATTGAAATCCCCCAACAAAATGGCGTTGTTGAACGGAAACATCGCCCACTTACTTGATGTTGCCCGTGCTCTTCGGTTTCAAGCTAATTTACCACTTTCGTTTTGGGGCGAATGTAATCTCACTGCTGCATTTATCATCAATCAAATGCCAACCCCACTTCTTGACATGAAATCTCCTCATGAAGTACTGCTTGGTATTCTTCTATGCGAGTTTTTGGTTGCTTGTGTTTCGCCAAAAATATGAACATTCGGCATAAGTTTGATCAACGTGCAAAATCGGGTATTTTTGTTGGTTATTTTTTCAGGCAAAAAGGGTCCCGTATATATGATTTCCAATCTTACCAAATATATGTATCTCGTGATATGGTATTTCATGAATCTATCTTTCCATATCATGATTTAGATTCTTAACCTTCTGACCAACCTATCTCCATCACGCCTATTGATGATACTCATGATACTCATAATCCTAATATCATTCCGTCTGAGACCTTGGTTCCCACAAACGATGCTCCATCTCCACCTACACCATCCTCACCTATTTCGAATCCTATCCCGCTTGCTGCAGATTCTCCAACCACCTCTCTCTTTGTGGCAAGATTGTGCCAGCACCGCCGTTTTATATTCATCCTCCACGTAATCTGGGTCTCCCTCTTCATCTTAACGATTATATATGTAATCAAGTTTCCTCTTCCATCAAGTTTCCCGGTAGTAATTTCTTTTCTTTGTCCTCTTTTAGTGCTTCTCATCAAGCTTTTCTTTCAACCATCCTAGCCAGTGATGAACCACGATCTTTTTCTCAAGCTATGAAATATGCTCATTGGCGTGATGCTATGGCTACTGAAATTCAGGCCCTCGAGTCAAATAAAACTTGGACTATTTGCTCCCTTCCTCCTAACAAGACACTGATTAGTTGTAAATGAGTGTATAAAATCAAATATCAGTCTAACGGTTGCATTGAACGTTACAAGGCATGGTTAGTTGCCAAGGGATATACCCAAGTAGAAGGTGTCAATTACCATGATACATTTGCTCCAGTCGCAAAACTCGTCACTGTTCGCCTCCTTCTTTCTGTTGCGGCGATTCACGGTTGGCCCTTACATCAACTTGATGTCAATAATACTTTTCTCCAAGACCTCGATAAAGAGGTCTACATGAAATTACCAGCCGGGTTCGCGGATAACAATGCTCCTCGTGTTGGTAGACTTCATAAATCATTATATGTTTGAAACAAGCTTCTCGCCAATGGTTCTCCAAATTTTCTACCACCCTAATTCAGAAAGGTTTCTGTCAATCCATCTCCGATTACAACCTTTTTACTTATTGTCGTCATTACAATTCTATTCTTTTTCTCGTTTATGTTGACGACATTATTATTACCGGGAATAATGACATTGAAATCTCCAAGGTCAAAGAATTTCTAGCACAATCTTTCTCACTCAAAGACCTCGGGCCACTACGTTACTTCTTGGGCATTGAGGTTTCCTGATCTAAACGTGGGATTTTTCTCTGTCAAAGGAAATATGTTCTTGATGTTTTTTCTGATTCGGGACTGCTTGGTTCTCGCACCTCTGCTTTTCCTATGGAACAACATCTCCATCTTCGTCCTTCTGCTGGAACTCCTCTTCCGGACCCACAAATCTATCGACATCTTCTCTACTTAATAGTTACTCGACCTGATATACAATATGAGGTCAATACTCTTAGTCAGTTCATGCAACATCTACATTCGACTCATCTGGACACTGCACATCGTGTTTTACGCTATCTTACGGGCAGTATTGGTCATGGTCTTTTTCTTTCCGCAACTAGTTCTCTCTCTCTTGTTAGTTACGCAGACTCAGATTGGGCTGGCTGTCCCACCACTTAACGTTCGACCACTGGTTATTTTGTCATGCTCGGCTCTAGTCCTATTTCCTGGAAGACCCAAAAACAACCAACTATCTCTCTATCGTCTGCCGAGGCTAAATACCGAGCCCTCGCTTTATTAACTTCTGAATTACAATGGTTACACTACATCCTTCATGATCTCGGTATTAATCACTCCCATCCAATTTCTGTTCATTGTGACAACCAAGTTGCTCTTCACATCGCCTCTAATCCAGTGTTTTATGATAGAACTAAACACATTTTGTTCCTAACTCACTTATCTTATAACCGAATTAAAATGGTTGGAATTAGAGAATCTCACCTTATACATAAGAAGGATAATTGGCACTTACGTGAACCTTCTCAATAGGCACTAAAATAGAAATTGTTCAACTCAAAACATCATATAAACAAGCAAATTCTTGAAACCGCAACGTTCAAAGAAAATTTTACAATAGTCCATCACAATTTTCAGTTTAGACTTTACTATAGTCTATCACAATTTTCAATTTATATCGAATACAATAGTAATATATAATCTATGTAAACAACTTTATCTAACTAGCGAAATATAAAGACTTTGTTATCGTTGTAGATGATGAATCAATGTAGGCATCCACACATTTGGAGGCACACTATTCTCAATGCTATTGTTGTTGTTGTAGATGATGAATCAATTTAGGCATCCACACATTTGGAGGCACACTATTCTCAATGCTCACCAGTTGGATCGGTCCGATTTTTCTTTAAAAATTGGAAATACAAAAAATCGGTCAAAACTCTGGTTTGACTGGTAAAATCTTGGGTTGGCCAGTTTGACCAGTTGATTTTTTTTTCTTTTTTTTTTTTTTTTTTTTTTTTACCTTTTGGGCCTATAACATTGGATTTTATGTTAATTTTAAATTTGTCTTTTTTTACTTTGGGTTTTAAAATTTATGTTATCTTTAATTTTTTTTCAAACTAAAAATATATGGGTTTATGTGTTTATAAATTATATATTTTACTTTTTCATTTTAGATCTAATATCAATACATATATATAACCCTATTGCTATTTTATATGAATAAAACTAAAATTTTATCTTAACCAACCTAAATTAAATAAATTAATAAATATGTGATTTATTATATTTTGAATCGTTTGATGATAGAATAAATGTTCAAATAAAATAAAATTTCAACAATTTAGAAATATTTTTTTATCTTTTTTTTTATTTTAGAATTATTATATTTGATATTAAATAATGCTAATATTTAGATGAATTAACGGTATTTTATTAATTTATGTATTTTAGTTATGATTTAGTAAACATTTATATTTGGGTATTAATTTTTTCAATTATTAATATATTTATGACATAATGATGTTGTCATCTAGTTTTCTCGTCCGATCCAACCGGTTTGACCTAGTGACCGGTTTGATTGATTTAAGGTTTTTGGTTAATTAGACTAAATCGATCCTACATAAATATTATTATTATTATTATTCCTTATTTATAATAGAATTTGTATTTATTGTATAGAGCACGAATAATAATTATTATGGAAAAAAAATTGTGGAATGTAATTAATAGAGAAAAGAAAGGAAAAGAGGGAGAAAAGAAAGGAAAAAGAGGGGAAAAAAAATTCCTCTGGTCACTTAAAAACGACATCGTTGGACAATGCTTCCTCTATTCCCATAAACCCTCTTAAAACCCTAGCAAAGTCCACCTTCTCCCTCTCTCGCCACAGTCTGAATAATTCCACTGCGTTTAACAGTGCGTGTGTCTGTGTGCGTGAGAGAGAGAGAAGAAACAATCCCGAAAGATGGGAATATTTGAGCCGTTTAGGGCAATTGGATACATTGCAAACAATGTGCCTTTCTCCGTACAGAGGCTCGGAACGGAGACTTTCGTCACCGTCAGCGTTGGAAAAGCCTGGCAGATTTACAATGTAATTATTTTCTGAATTCCAGTTTTATAGATAGCGTTCTAGGAAAAAAGTTTTAATCTTTTTAAGGATTTGAATTATATTAATGATTTGTTTTTTTGGTTTGCAGTGTGCTAAGCTCAATTTGGTGCTGGTTGGTAAGTCTTAAACCCAATCTTTACATTTTTTTGTTCATGATTTCGGTAAAGTTTCGTGCTTTTTTTTTCATGGGTTTTGTTGTTTATGGGTATTTCAACTTTTAAGTTTGCGGGATGGGAATGTGTTGTGTAATAGGGTTAGAAGTTTTGTTTGGGAATTTTTGTTTTTGGGGTAACTTTGTGGTTTTTTTCTTTGGAGTTGCTTGACTGTTTGTGTTTGAGGAAACTTTGGAGTGAAAAAGGATGCTTCTATTGCTTTTTAAATGGGAATTTTGTCGGGGAAAGTAGAATGGCTTTTTCGGAGAAGGAAGTTTTGTTTTGTCTTTAGCTTTGGGTTAAAAAAATTTCGTTTTAAGACATACAAGCTGCTATGTAATGTGGTTTTGATCCGTGATAGTTGGTTCAACATTTTTGCCTACAACCATATATAAGCTTGATCATTTCCAACCAAATTGATGTTTGCTTGAATCCCCATGTTCGTGGCTCTTTTTCTTCCTATTTTCGTGGGAGAAAAGGAAAGGAATTGTTCTCTTTTGGTGTTTGTTTTGCCTTAGTTTCTTTGAATAGCAAAAAGGAAAAAAGGGACAAGCAAGATGACTTAGTTCAGTATCTTACATCATGCAAATTGTTTATACTGAACTTTGAACTTGAATTTGAATTGGTATCAACGTCAGTGACTGCTAGGACTACCATATTCAGTTTGTTTTTCTTCTGGTCATCTTCTGTAAATGTTATGCATGATAGGTTTTTTTTTGTTTCTATTCATTAAGATGTATCTTGTTGCAGCTCTTTTAAATTTCTCCACCAAAAAAATACTAAATTAATTCTCTACTTTGAAATCCTTGCACAATGAAACTGGTATATGAGCATTCAGTTCTTGTTTGGGATGATTTTATCTTTCTCACCTTGTGCTTTATTTTCCAGCTCATAAAAGAAATGCTCGCAACTTCCTTTTATACTGGAGATTTTAGAGCATGTGAAAAAGCGATATCAATCCTAATAATTTTCAACCCCAAGAAACCAAAATGTTATGTAGTTATTTATTGACTTAAAGACTCCATCAGTTAATAGTATCCCTTCTAGCATGTTTTCTACAAATTACAAACCTTGAGATCATGTAATATTCCAATTCTGAATTGCCTGACCTTCTAATACCTGGCTTGTGGCCTAAGATATGGATTGATTATAAAATTTTTGGGATTCACAGAAATTGAGCAAATTACCAAGTACCTTTGTCCATAGAAATAAAGAAAATGAACCTGGAAACTAGTAAACTTAGTGATAGCTTAAAAAAGACTCATTAGGATTCAAAATTGTCCTTGAAATTGCACTTTCTTGCCTTTGAATGACTGCATCAGTAACATCAGGAAGACTAATGTGGCCAGAATGGAGACAAAGGATGATATAGCTTTTGAAGATATAGCAAAGATATGTTGGAATCTACTGAGAATAATTTTGTATTGCTTATCTTTCGAGTGATAAGTCCATTCGAACATACGTGGATATAGACATTTTGGATGTCCTTTTAGGAAGCCATTTTATTGTCGTACCCTTTTACATGTTTAGTCTTACAGCAGTTACTTACTGGTCAAGCAGTTCTCGAAAAAGTTCTTTTGACTAGTAATAAATCTTTTTGTCTAAATATATGGTTGTAAAGTCCACTATGGACCATTATCTGCCACTTATTCTCATTGTGTTGCTAATAAAAATGACTCTACAAGTGGTTCTGGAGCTGTTTATTAGGTTAATATCGAAAAACCTGTTGCTCGTGAAAATTTCATTTAGGGTGATAGAACGATGATTAGGCTTTATGTATTTATGAACTTAATCAGTTCTTGTCTGTCTCTTGTCTATCTCTTTGGTTTAAACATATTTACTGATGCCGATCTCATTTAAGGTCCTCAACTTCCAAAGAAGATAAGAGCTCTTGCTTCTTATCGGGACTACACATTTGCTGCACTTGGGAATCATATTGCAGTTTTTAAGCGTGCTCATCAGGTCGGTGAAAGGACTCTAATATTGTAGAAATAATTCTTGTTCTTGGCAATAATGAGCTGTTGTTATATGTCACTCTCTTGGTCAATTCATTATTTACGAAACAAAAGGAACTTTTGTCATTCTTTTGGAAGAAGGCACTTGGACTTATTTTACTTCTTATTCTTCCTTTTATATTTTGACATCTTCTGGTTCTGGGTGACTCCATAATAACAAAGTGACATCTCTCCGTAAACTTGCAAGTCTGTCTAAAAGAGCAGAGAACCACTGATAAGTTATCATGGTTTTTCCTGATAGAACTTAGCATGATATTTCTGGCACTTGGAAGCAAGTGCATCTGTGAGGGGAACTGGTTATAGGTTGTAGCACCAAAAAAAGAAGAATTACTAGCTAACTTAAATATTATTTTTTATGATTTCGACAACATGAATATGTAGATGAATTCATTGAAGAAATTTAGCTAATTATAAGGTTCACATGTGGACAGGTGGCAACTTGGAGCAAGCACAGTGCAAAGGTTAACCACTTACTTCTATTTGGTGAGCACATCCTAAGTGTGGATGTTGAAGGAAATATTTTCACATGGGCGTTTAAAGAATTAGATAAGAGCCTTGCTCCTGTTGGACATGTAATCCTGGAGGACAAGTTCAGTCCTAGCTGCATAATGCACCCTGATACTTACTTAAACAAGGTACCTGATTTCTCTGTGCTCTACTGTATATCTTTAGGACTATTTTTTTTCTGGGAAGTTTTCTTCTCATTAAGAAGTTGTGAACAGGTTATTCTTGGAAGTCAGGAAGGTTCTCTTCAACTTTGGAATATTAGCACAAAGAAAAAGCTTTATGAGTTCAAAGGGTGGAAGTCATCTATATTGTGCTGTGTTTCATCTCCAGCTTTAGATGTTGTCGGGATTGGATGCGCGGATGGAAAGATTCATGTGCTCAACATTCGCTACGATGAAGAGATAGTTTCCTTCAGTCATTCTACTCGAGGTGCTGTAACTGCCTTATCTTTCTGCACTGATGGTCAGCCCCTTCTAGCATCTGGAGGTTCTTCTGGTGTCATAAGCATATGGAATCTTGAGAAGAGAAGGCTACAGTGTGTTATTAGAGATGCCCATGATTTCTCTGTAGTTTCACTTCATTTCTTTGCTAATGAGCCCGTATTATTGAGTTCTTCTCTAGACAACTCAGTGAAAATGTGGATTTTTGATACAAGTGATGGGGATCCTCGTTTATTGCGATTTAGAAGTGGGCACAGTGCTCCTCCTTTATGCATAAAGTTCTATGCTAATGGGAGGCACATTCTATCTGCTGGCCAAGATCGTGCCTTTCGACTATTTTCTGTTATCCAGGATCAACAAAGTAGAGAGCTCTCTCAGCGTCATGTATCTAAGAGAGCAAAAAAACTCAAGTTAAAGGAAGAAGAAATAAAGCTGAAGCCTGTCATTGCATTTGATGTTGCTGAAATTAGGGAACGTGATTGGTGTAATGTGGTCACGTGTCATATGGATACTGCTCAAGCATATACATGGAGGCTTCAAAATTTTGTTCTTGGCGAGCATATCCTTAGTCCATCCTCTGAAAATCGGACACCAGTTAAGGCATGTACCATTAGTGCTTGTGGCAACTTTGCTGTTCTAGGAACTGCTGGTGGCTGGATCGAACGGTTTAATCTCCAGTCAGGAATTAGCCGAGGCAGTTATATAGATGTATCAGAAGGAAAAGGCTTTGCTCATGATGGTGAAGTTGTAGGCCTTGCATGTGACTCAACAAATACCATTATGGTAAGTGCAGGATATCATGGGGATGTCAAGGTTTGGGATTTCAAGGGAAGAGAGTTGAAGTCTAGATGGGAAATAGGCTGTTCACTTGTCAAGATTGTTTACCACCGTGCAAATGGTCTGCTGGCCACTATAGCTGATGATTTAGTCATTCGTTTGTTTGACGTTATTGCATTAAGAATGGTTCGTAAATTTGAAGGTCATACAGATCGTATCACAGACATGTGCTTTAGTGAAGATGGAAAATGGCTTTTGACATCCAGCATGGATGGGAGTCTCAGAATTTGGGATGTAATCTTGGCTAGACAAGTAGATGCCATACAGGTTGAAGTGTCTATAACTGCATTGTCATTGTCGCCCAATATGGATGTGTTAGCGACTGCTCATGTTGATCAAAATGGGGTGTATCTATGGGTCAATCAGGCAATGTTTTCTGGATCTACTCGTTCTGTGTCATATGGCAGTGGTAATGAAGTTTTACGTGTTAAGTTACCGTCAGTTGCTCCAACAGAAGGATCTCTAGAGAATGACTCTGAGAAGGCCATCTTAAACCCTTTATCTTTTCAAGATGCTTCAAACTCCCCGTATTTAGACAAACAAATTCCTGATCTTGTTACACTTTCACTCTTGCCAAGGGCTCAGTGGCAAAGCTTGATCAATCTGGACATTATAAAGGCCAGGAACAAACCCATCGAGGCTCCCAAAAAACCTGAAAAGGCACCCTTTTTCCTACCTTCTATTCCATCTCTTTCTGGTGAAATATTATTTGAATCTGGTGAATCTGTTACTGAACAGAAGGATACGCAAGACAGTGAAACAGTAAACAAGAGAAAAAATGCAGATCTGCCTCCATCCCAGTTCTTGCAATGTCTTCAATCTTCTTGGGAAGTGAAAAATTGTGAGTTCATCATATCTGTGTTGTTTGTCAGTCATCATAGGTTTCAGCAAAGGTGCTGTAGGCATGAGTGTGGCCAAATTGTGTACCATACCTTATCTCTTGTCTTAGAATTTTATTGTTGCCTATGCATTTATATATGCATACATGTATAAACAACTACATCCTATCCATAAAAAAAATAAACATTTGCAGCCATGAACGTAAATGAGAGAGAAAAAAGTGCTTTGCTAAGTGTGTTAGGGCTGTTCATGTAGGTTGGCAGTTTGGATGAAAAGATGAGAGTTTTAGAGATTGAAGATTGAACTGCTTAGATTAGGGCTTGGGGCATTGATACCTGGAAATTGGAGAGAAACATTAACTAGTAAACCAATGAACTATCTAAGTGGTTGGGGGCGGGGAGTACTACAACCTCTAGTGTGACCTTTTATAAAGCCGTCGCCACCTTGTTATTTATTGGTTCCTGCTTGAAGAGCAATACTCCAAATAAACAGGATTTAGGTGGGGTAGATAGTCAATTTATTTATTTGTCCATTAGTTGATCATAAATTAGAATTAACAAGAATTCTTTCTTCTTTTTTTGAGCATTCATTGATGATCATCACTAGTATGTTGTTTACACTCGTTTTAAAATCTTTTGCAGTTAAGGTTTTCACTGATTATATCAAAAGTTTATCTCCGTCAGCTTTGGATATGGAACTCAGAATGCTTCAGGTTATTGATGACATTGACGAGCAAGAACCTGGCAAAAGACCTGAGGTTTACTTTATTGAGCTGCTGCTGGATTATTTTATGCATGAGATTTCATGTAGAAATAATTTTGAGTTTGTTCAAGCTGTCATAAGATTATTTTTGAAGGTATAAATGGATTCATGTTCTGCAATCATTATACTTGCCCAATAAAGTTTTCTTAGATTGTAAAAGCGAAAAGGAACATCCATATGCAAGTCCATATGGATGAAGGCATCTCATTTTTTCGGTCTGTTCCAGACTCGTGTTTTTTGGTACACGAGCTGATAAATTTACGTAAATTAGGTTTTTATTAGACTTTACAACACTTTAAATAGATCACATACTTCTTGATTTATCGTATAACATTGTTCTCTTATCTTTTGCTGGCCAGATCCATGGTGAGACAATTCGGTGCCAATCACAGTTACAGGATAAAGCAAGGAAGCTTCTAGAAACCCAATCTGCAGTATGGCAAAGCGTAGATAAATTGTTCCAGAACACCAGATGTATGGTGACATTTCTAAGTAGTTCACAGTTTTGAATATTTAGTTGAGCACGCCTTCTACCCTTGAAGCCAAGTTTTCTGCACTCGAGGTCCAGTTGGCCGTGCCATACTGTCATTAACTCGTCTCTGGTACATTTTGGAGCTAAAGCTGGAGCTAGGTTCAATTAGTAACAAGAGGAAAATGAAGTTCATGCATTGTTTATCTATGGAATCTGCACCATCCATGAAAAGACTGCTGTTTCATATGCCTATGATATGTAAGTTTCCCATTTGCGTTCTTCTTGTCCAATCCTTCATATCTGTACTTCACTGTTTTGGAAGGTGCAGCTCATGGCTCAACAAAAATCATTTTGTGCTGATTTTGTTGGGTAGCAGCTTTTGAGCTTTATGAGATTATCAAGTGTGGACATAGAAATGTTCCAAGTTTTGTTGGCAGTGAAAGAATTAGCAGCATAACGGCTTGTGGGAAGAGTGGCATGCATATCCAAGTTTCGCATTAGTTATGAAGCACAAGTCCATTTTGTTTTCAATGTAAAACATTTCTTTTCTCATGATTTTTTTAATGGTTTTGTATATTTAGCTTGAGTGGAAGATTTAATGTGAGATTTTAAAATATGTAATGTCCTTCATAGAATTAGAAGAAGAGTTGTTTATCTTACTCTGATTATGTATTTACCAAGACATTTAAATCTTTGTGCAGTTTTGTTGTACAATGAGAATGGAAGGATGAGGTATATATATTGTTATGCACAATATGAGCATGATAACTTTCAACTCTCATCATCATCATTATCATTCTAACTCTTCTTGCCTCCTGACGTCCCGATGATCGGTGTTTGGATGATCAAGTTCATTGCTTGTGCAGCCTCTTAGTTTGGCTGAAGACAGACGCGGGTGTGATATCTTGAAGGGAAATTATCAATGTTAGTAAAAAAAACAGTTTGAAGCTGCCTTGGAATGTGCTTTAGCAGCAACACTAGAATCATTTGGTAAGTTTTAGCATCCCATTTAACGTATGGTATCATAAATGGAATGGAGTGGAGAGGTCATCATAAACTGCTGGTGAAGCAGCTTAATTGATTGACTAGATGATCACTGTTAATATAAATTGGAATTGGAATTGGAATTATCTGACTGAATAGTGTAAAAATCAGAGACATGGATGTTACCAAATTGACAAATTGCCTTGAAGAGGGGTTTTGATACATGAATTTGTTACTAATGCTTTTATACTAATCTAACTCTCTCTAAAAATACTGCTTTTGGTTTTCACTATATTTTGATGGTTTGATCTAGACACAGTGCAGTTCAACATCATAGAAAGAGTACATTTTCTGGTGTGACTGCACAAAAATTAAAGCTATTAACAAGTGAAAACTAATGCTGTACATGTACTTAAACCAGAACTTCAAACAAGACAAGATGAAGAAAAAAACACGAAAATCTATTGCAGAGAGTAGATTCTTTTCATTGAATGTATTTATTTCTTCTGCTGCTTTTCACCGTGAATCGGCACACTATGTTGTCCACAAAATCAAAGTACAAATGACCCCATGGTCTTCTTGCTGCATAGATTAGGTAAGGAAGCAAAATACCAACAACAAAACCCAATCCAAGACTTAGAAAGAACCATTTATCAATGAAGTCATTGTCTTTATCATTTACAACTGTTGATCCATTTCCTACATCTTCATTTTGACACTCAAATACTAGAGGAGCTCCACAAAGTTCTGGATTTCCCTCAAAAGCAGACTCAGGAAATGTTGATATCTGTCCTATATAAGGAACTTTACCTGAGAAATTGTTGTTAGACAGATTGAGATAACTCAAGAATGTCAGTGAAGTCATGCTTGATGGGATTGAACCATAGAGCTTGTTATTAGAGAGATCAAGAGATGACAATTGCCTCAAATTTGAAATGCTTGTTGGAATTTCGCCTGAGATTTGGTTTCTTGACAAGTTTAAGACTACCAGGCCAGATAATTTTGATAGTTCTACAGGGAAATTGCCATAAAATTGTTTCCTGAAAGGTCTATGGATGTCAGAAGAGAGAGAGTTTTGGTATACTTCTGCAATTGATTCTTCAAGTTAACAACCAAACTTTCTTCAAAGTAAACACCTCTATATGAACCATATAAAAGATAGTTTATTATCTTATGCTCTTCTGTCATGGCTTTTAGATTTCCCAAGCTTGCAGGAACTGTGCCTGTTAAATTATTTCCTGCAAGATCAAGAACCTGGAGTGAACTTAAGTTGGAAATATCATTGGGAAGACTACCCGAAAATGCATTTGATCTCAAGTTAAGGATTCTAATAGTTGGAAAACTATCTGCCAACCAGGATGGAAGGCTTCCAGATAGTTTGTTATTTCCAAGATCCAAGGTCTCCAAACTTGACAAATTTTTCAATGCAGTTGGAAGCTCATCTGACAACATGTTGTCATTTAAATGTAGGGACTGAAGCTGGCTCAACTGTCCTAGAGAATCTGGAATTCTGCCTGATAAATTGTTGTTTCCAAGGACTAAAGCCTTCAAATAAGAACAATTCCCTATACTAGAAGGAATGCTTCCTGTTAAATTATTCATGGAAAGATCAATTACTTGCAGTGATGACATTTCCCCTATATTAGCAGGTATTTCTCCTGCAAGTTCATTGTTGGAAAGGGATAGAAAGATCACATCAGGAATGGTTTGGCTAAAATTTTGTGGGATAGGACCATTGAAATGATTGTTTGAGAGGTCAAGTAACTCAATTTGGACTAAAGATAGAGGGATGGATCCAGAGAGGCGATTGAAGCTAAAATCCACATCTGCAAAAGGAGCCAATTTCAGTGGAGTTGGTAGCTGACCTTCTAACTGATTGAATGAAACATTTAACAATGAGAGGTTAGAGGAAACATCCCAAAACCATTGAGGAATGGATCCTGAGATGCTTGCATTTGAGATATCAAGGAACTTAATCTCCTTTTGAGATTGAAGCCAAGCTGGAAATCGAGGACCTAATCGACAGGATCCCATATCAAGATTTCGAATTTGGAAAGGAGCAATCCAACTGGAACTAACATTCAGGAAGAATGAATTTGCAGAGAGCATTAAGAACTTTAGCTTACTCAGTTTTGCAAAATGAGCTTCAGAGAGAGTACCTGTCAACTGATTATGTGAAACATCAAGAACAGATAGCTTTGTGAGGAAACCAAAAGTTTCCGGTAACGTTCCTTTTAATTTGTTCCTGGATAATCCAAAACTTGTCAAATTTTGAAGTGTCCCTAAAGAATCAGGTATAGTACCTTCAATCATGTTCATATCCAATCCAAGATATTGGAGACTTTTAAGTTGGCCTAACCACTCTGGTATTTTACCAGATATGTTATTGTTGCTCACTTCAAAGTATGATAGATTGGCAAAAATAAGAGCAGAAACACAGGTTTCAGTTCCATCCAATAACTCAGGCAAACTTCCTGTCAAAGTATTTCCAGACAGATCCAAAGTTTCTAAGTAGCAAAGTCTACCAATGGTACTTGGCACTTCTCCTTCAATATTATTGTCAGATAGATCAAAGCTTGTGAGAGATGTCATGTTCCCAATGTTCGTGGGAAGTTTACCGTGTAATTTGTTGAAAGCTATATCAAAAAATTCAATGCTTTTCCAGCTTCCCTGGAACAATTCAAGGCAATTAGCACTAAGGTTGTAAGTTAGAGCAAGGTTCAAGTGTCTTAGCCTTGGAAGTTCACCCAATCCAAGTGGAATCCTTCCCCTAATCCTACAACTGCTTAAATCAACATACTCAAGGCTGCTTATGTTTACAATCCAATTTGGAAACACTGAATCAAAACCATTAGTGTTAAGGTCTAGAACAGCAAGTGAAGTGAAGTTGACAACACTAAGAGATGAAATGGAGCCTGATAATTGACAGGCAGAAAGATGCAGTTCTATCAAATTGGGAAGCATGTTTATAGTATCCAACCATTTTAAGTTAACTAAAGAAAGGTCCACCTGATTCATCTCAAGGTGCTTCAAAGAAACAAGACTACTCACCCAATCGAACTTTTCGACACTTAAACTTGGGAAAAAATCAGAAGAAACATCAAGATACTGCAAACTAGAAAGATTTCCCAAATTCGAAGGAATTACACCACTAAATCCAGCTTGTGACAGGTTTAGGTACTGTAAATATTTTAAAGAACCGAAAAATTCGGGAATTGGGATGCCTCCAAATCTGTTGAAACTCAAGTCTAAGTACCTCAAGGACTTCAGTTTAAGCAATGAAGGTCTAATCTCTCCACTCAAGTTCCCAAATCCATACCTGGCTGTGAAATCAGAATTCTTCGGCTTTGAGTTGCCGAGATCAATCTTAACAACTGCACCAGTATTCTCATCACAACCAATTCCTCTCCATAAGCAGCAGTCACGGCCTTGCCAGGAAAAGAGCAGGTCTTCAGGATCATTAAGGCCATTTTTGAAGTCAAGAAGAGTTTCAAGATCTCCAGCTGAACAATTCACCACTACAGCATCAACATAATGAACACAACCCTTTAATGTGAGCTGAAAAACTAATGCAACAATAGCAATAACTGGAAACAACTCCATCAGTTATAGCTCTAGGCTGAATAACCATATGAACACGGATTCTTCTTGGATTAAATAGAAGCATAATAAACTTGTTTGATTGAATATATTACAAGCTCAGAATCTTTATAGTTGACTTCTTGTTTCGGATGACGTTGAAATTAACATAAGAACCGATGCTATATCTGATACTACATCATACAAGTCAATGATGTTTGCTGGCTATTATTGTTAAATGTTTTGCGTTTGTTTGAACTTCAAGTATTTCAAAACCATCACAGATGTCCACGCTTTAGTCAACAAGCAAAAGATAAATGGAACAATTAGCACTACGGATTAAAGAAATTCTACGAATATATCAACTCAGTTTCGCAGAAGACACCTTGCATTTTAATTATCGGGCCATTCTCCTGGTATACCGTCTCATAAATAACACGTAATTATGAAATTCACTTTAATCGTATAAAGTATCAAAGACACCTTGCATTTCTGGCATTTTAATTATCGGGTCATTCTCATGTGAGACCGTATTATATATTAAATTTGCGTATGAAATCATTTTAGAGTATAAAGTATCAAAAATTAAGTATAAAGTATAAAAAAAATTAGCCACTCATTCCTTCGGTCGAGGACATTGAGTGACTGATAACAGAACTGCCTCAGTGCCTCTTGATGAAATCTTGTGGGAATGGTTTGCGATCAACACTTTATCTCACATTCATGGATTCAGGACATGGGAAAGTAAGTATAAAAAACTTAACGTATTAATTAATAAAGTATCAAATATTAGCGTATAAAATATCGTCTTATATATGAAATGGTTCTCCAAGAGTTTTTGTGTTAATTATCATTTGAGTAGCCGACTAGCCGTGATCTGTTCCGGGATTTTCGTTGCTTAATTATTTTCTTTTTCTTGATTTGTCGAAGCTTCAGGGATCGACATCACACGAAAGTTTAACCATTAAATTTCCTCATTTTCTCCAAAAGGTGTAAATTCCGGACACCCAAACTGGGCCACGCTAGCCCTGCCCTGTCCTGCAATTTCAACTTGTGATTTCGTGGTGCGTCTTAGTCTTGTTAAAGTTTTAACTGTCATACTCCAATTATGCATTGGATATTTGATGTGAATATAAAATTTAAATTGAAATATTCATTTTAAGGTAACGAGAATGGCTGCCTGCAACAACTAGCTGCATTCGCAAACTTTAAGTTTATGGGTTTATGAAAATGTATTGGGAGACAGTGGCGGAGCTGGAAAAAAAGTTGTAGTAGGGGCAAAATATATAATATAAATGAAATAATTTTGAAAATAAATTAAAAAAAATAATGAAAATATAAAAACTATAATACTTTTTTTGTTATACAAAATTAATATTCAAATATAGTTTTATAAGACAATATGATACTTAAATTTGAATCTTTTAAATTTTACTAAGAATTATATAATTTAATATTTTTACTATGTCACTTAAAATTATAACCACACGAAAATAATAATTTAAACATTTGTTTGACTCAACAACTTAAACAATTTACATAACAATATAATTATATAAAATATCCATTAAAAAAATATACAAATATACTTATTTAGTTTTTCAATAAATATCAATTCATCAACAATAACAAATATATTCTCAACAGAATTTTCCATGTTTTTCTTCCAAAAGTGCTCAAAAATAATATTTAATTTTTTATTCTCATTTTTTCACTTCTCTAAAATTCATAATAAGTTGTTGCAATTTTCTATTCAAAACTTTTCACTTATTCTATAAAATTTATAATAAGTTGAAAGGAAGAAGAAATATTTTTTTTAGAAAGACAAATAGAACAACAAAAGGATGAGGAGGTTCAAAAAAATATGACAAAAAGATAAATAAGATTTTTTTTTATTTCAAATTAAATTGTTAGAGCCCCATAGTATATTGGAGGATATTTTTTTTATTTGGGCTTTACTTTTTATATTAAAAAGAAATACCTATTTTTTTTTATAATGAATATCTTTTGATATAGATGATAGGCTATAGACCAATTAATAAACTCAATTTTTATATAGGTCTTAAATGTATAAAAAAAAAACTAGACCTATTAAGTGCTTTATTTTCTTATAATGAGTAAAATAATTTAAATATTATAAATTAAAATATAATTTAAAAGATATTAAGGTGGGCTCAGTGGGGGCAATTGCCCACATTGCTTCCACCCTGTATCCGTCCCTCTTGGGAGATGTAAAATAATTTAAATTTAATACAAAAGCTCATTTGATACGGTTTTATATATGCGACATGATATGTGAATTTTATTGAATTTTATACACTAATTTTTCTTAACTTGATACGTTAATATTTTATTTGATACGCTAATACGCTAATTTTGTACATTTGATACGCTAATTTTTTGTATTGGATTGACTCGTTTGAATTGAAAATTTAGCTAATATTATATTTGATACGCTAATACGCTAATTTTTGTATATAATTTTTTGTATTGGATTGATGCGTTTGGATTGAAAATTTGATAAGGTAAAGTGAAAATGTTATTATAAAATGAAAATGTGTTACGTTAAAGTGAAAATTTTGTTATGCTAAAGTAAAAATTTGTTACGGTAAAATGAAAATTTGTTACATTAAAAAAAAATGTTACGCTAAAGTAGGAATTTGTTACACTAAAGTGAAAATTTTTTGCTCTAATCTTTTATACTCATATCTTAAAAATTATAATATGTTTTAACATTTTTTGGTATTATATTATAGAATATATATATTTTAAATTATGATTTATAAATTATAAGTTAATTAACAAATTTGAATAATAAATAGTTTAACCCATAAAAGAAACTTAAAGTATATTACAAATAATATTTTAATTATAATAATATTATTAATGTACCGATTAATCAGTTAACTGGTAATCTGATTTAACCGATAAAAAAATTACAACCGATAAAATTAGTTCCAATTAACTGACGGTTCTAATCCGATTACCGATTTTCTGATTTGTTTCACACCCTTAATCAAGATCCTAATCAGAAGAAAGTATTGATTGTTAACCACTAATTAATTATGTTGTAAATGTAAAGTTGAAATATATATATATATATGTACAGACACATAATTTAACATTTTAAATCATAAAAATCCATGTGATGGAAGAGTGTATGTTACTTAGTTAATGTACTAATGAGTTATATTTATAGTATTATTTATTTATAAGCAATTAATAGCTTCATAGTACTATTTACTTATAACCTATGAATATACTTATGTACTTACATATCTTCATAATACTTTTTATAAATTATAATGCACTTATTTTGTTTATTTATTTAATTACTTACTTGTTATTCTTATTAATTTTAATAATACAAATTACAATATGATAGTTTTAGTGTTTATTTATTGTTTTCTTATTATTATATTTCAATTTATATAGTCAAATTACTATAAGATCAAAATATAATTTAGAATACACTTTGCTTTCTATGTTAAGTTAGTTATGGACTTTAATTTCCTTTTGTTACATACTTGTAGATTGTTCACTTATTGCTAGTATTAAATGATTGATTAATTATATATATACTCCATAAATTAGAATATACATCAACTTAATTAATTATAAGTTTATGATGATAGACTGCACTATACAACAAATAATATTAATATCTTAGGCTGCTAATTAGTTAAAATTTTGTACCTACTAGTATATTATAATGTTGTCCATTTTATCACTTACTGTAAACTCAAAGTGGCTACAAATTAAATGCCTTGTTTTTCACAGTTTTTTTTAAAAAAAAAATTTTCTCCACTACAAAAATTCAAAAAAAAAAATTTGTTTCTCGACAGAAACACTAACAAAAACTCTTTCTTCTCAAAAAAATAAAAAATATTCTATCCAAATTAATACTGTCACAAGCTTAACCGATAACATTTCCAGTAGTGTGGTGTTTGGTAAGAGGTAATAGAATTAAAAAATGGGAATCACGAGGAGTCTTGCTATCATTGTTTATGCTTGGATAGGGTCAATAAGAATATAAATAAATAAATTATTCTCTTATTTTAATTAACTGCTCTTCGTAATAATTAAACTCCTCAAATCAATTTTCAATCATTCCCTTCTCTTTCCCTACCAAAAAAACTCACCCTTCTGCTTTTTTTATATATATATATATATACTACACACTTTATTAGACACTATACATATTTTACATATAGTATATACATGACATACTTCTTCTTTTCACATATCACATATTTACCAATACTATATATATTTTCACATATTATATACATTTACATACACTAAATATGTGCATTTTCACATATTATATACATTTACATACACTAAGCAAATACATTTTCATATACTATAAATATTTTACATATGCTTACAACCAGTGGTGGAATCAGAACCAAAATTGAAGGGGTGCTTATATATAATTAATATAAAATAATTTTTTCATTAAATAAATATATATAACTAATAAAGTATCAATTAATTGACAATCATAGTAATAAATATATATATATAATAAAGTATCAATTAATTGACAATCATAATAATAAATATATATATATATATATACCACCTACTAATAAAATACTTATTTATGAACATTTAAACATAAAACAGATGTGTCATATAAGTCTACAATTGTTATAAATATTGAAAAAATTATTTATTTTATTCTTATCTTCCATGTATACTAAAATTGTCATAAAAAAAATCATAGAATACCTTTAATTTATTATTTCGATATGTTCAAAATTTTCAATTTTGACGAAATAGATAAAAACAATTCAAATTTAGCTCATGGTTTATAAATTTCTCAACTTGAACACTTTATTTGATTGTCTATTTTTCTAAATTTAGTGAACAATTTAAACTTTTTTTTATGATAAGTCAAACTATCAAAATCAAATAAAATTTTAACTTCCTTATTTTATGATAACCCTAGTCATCAAAATCAAATTTCACTTGTACTTTTAGCTACTACATATTAAAAATGGACTATATTCTCTCTCCTAAATTTCAACCATTCAATCAATTATAAACTAATCCCTAAAACTCAATTCCCCTTTTATCTCTACCACCTCTAGTTACCTATCACCATCAAATACTATGATTCAAATATATAAATATATTATATTTTTATCGTATTTTTTACCATATTGAATGGCCAAACAAACAAAATTACCAGTGCTAAAACAATGGGGATAAGAGTATTAACCAAAAGGAGCAACGGGGGCAGCCACACCTGCTCTCCCCACCTTAAATCTGCCAATGCATACAACATATATTTTCTCATATTACATACATGTATGCATATTAATACATACAAGATCACATTTGCGAAATTATGTGATATATTAAGAGATATTGGAGTAAAATTATAATTTTGACTGATTTTAATTAGTACAGTTGAGTTGAACCAATCATAGTCAATTATAATAACACGATATTTCAAAATCTGAACAAAGCAATATTGACGCAATTATGATTTCTATTATAATTTACCCTCGATCAAACATATATTGTAATTGATATCTAAGAATTTGAACCAACCGCCCAAAAATTTCCTTCATTTTCTTCATTGCTGAACAATGACAAAATCATATAAATAAGTGAGGCATTTTGGATTGTACTTATGGACATTAGTGTGAGTGTGTGAGCAAACCACCAAAGAGAAGTAAACGTCAGAAAACAACACAAACTAACAAAAATGGTTGACTATCCCAATAAAGATCAAATAACGACAATTTCGATACAATCATAGATCATTACATTAGTGGTTCTATTTCTTTAGCGTTAGTGCTTTAATTTGTGGGTGGGGTTGCCTCAAAAGAAGTCCCTCCATTGATTTGTGCTCTTCATTTTCTTCGCAGCAGTGCTTTTGTATACATTCCAGCAGAAGTGAGAGAGAGAGAGAGAAAGAAGAGAGAATGAGTAGTGGAGAAGGGAAAGTTGTGTGTGTGACGGGAGCTTCAGGATACATTGCTTCATGGCTGGTGAAGTTGTTGCTTGAACGTGGCTATACTGTTAAAGCTTCAGTTCGTAACCTTAGTATGTTAAGATCATCAATACTCAGTACTTCTGTTTTAATCATCTTAATTTCTTGATTTTTTTTTTTTTTGTTTCTTTGTACTTGGATTAATTTGCTGCTTTCTTTGTGTATATATGTAAGAAAATCTTTAAAGGGTTGCCAGTATTGAAGAAGTTCTCATAATTAGTGTATTTTGTTTTGTTTATGGTTTGATTGTAGGGAAGAAAAAATTTTGTTTTGTTTTATTTGCATGAGCACTTAATCATACGTTTGTTTTGAGGTAGTTCTATATTTGGTTTTCTTTAGTATTAGTTTTTCATTGAGTAGTCATCAACCATTACATGTGATGTTGATTGTTTTAACTACTTTTGAACTTTCTCTTTGAATTTAGTTCGAGTTTGTTAATGATTTTATTGTTGGTTATTCGATATTATTATTATTATTCAATAAATTTTTTTAAATTTCTCGAAATCTGTGTCTTGTGAAGATGGTTTGTTTTCCATCAATAAGTTAAAATGTTTATTACTTGAGTACTATAATTGTTTGAACTTGATGCGAACTTGTTTGCTATATATATATATATATGCTACAGATGATCCAAAAAAGACAGAAAATTTGCTTTCCTTGAAGGGAGCCAAAGAAAGGCTTCACTTGTTTCAAGCAAACTTACTTGAAGAGGGATCCTTCGATCCTATGGTTGATGGCTGTAATGGTGTTTTCCACACTGCATCTCCTGTTCAACTTTCAGGTAGCAATCCAGAGGTATGACATTGCCAGATCACCAATTTTTTTTTAAGAATACTCCTTCTGATTTTTAATAAGTGTCGTTTTGACTAATATTTTTTGTTCTCTAACAAATTTCATTTTACAAATTTTAATATAAAAAGTGTAAAATATTTTAATTTTACTTTTCGTACTATTTATCTATTTAATAGTATTTAAAAGGAGAAAGAGAGAATTGCAGTTATAAATATGAATAAATAAGAGAATTTATCTATTTTTTTAATTAGTTTGTCCATTGTTAAACTGACAATTATTATAAAACTGAGGTATTCTATAAAGTGATCAGCAAACATTAGTGCATATATATAGGCCCAAAGCATTGACTGCTACTTAATTCTTGAATGATTAATGAATTAGCTTTGCTACAATCATGATTGAGGTCTTTAATGCATAATTTACTTGGTTATATATGAAAATGATCTAAGTTCCTTTATCTTTATTGGCTTCTCATTGCTCATAATCAAAGTTATCATAACATGATAATTCCAAAAAATGTCATTCATATTTCATTGAAAAACTTTTTGTATAACTCACGTTTGAAATAATGCAATTTCGTCATTCACACTAAAATTTTTCACTAGTTGTTGGACGATATGCATGAATATACTTTTTGTTAAAAAATCAAACGAAATTAAATGTAATAATAAATTTGGTACAATATTTTAATGTGAGTGATGAGATTGGATAATTTTAAAACGTGTGCGATGAAAAAAGAAATTCAGACAAATGTGGAGAATGAAATTTTGCAAATTTCCCTATCATAAATGTAAATCATGCACTCAATAGTTTGCTATTTTGTTCTTGATTTCTTAGGCAGAAATTGTGGAACCTGCTGTAAAGGGAACACTGAATGTGCTACAGGCTTGTGCAAGAGTAAAAACCATCAAAAGGGTGGTTTTAACATCTTCTATGGTTGCAGTTGCATTCAATCGACAATTAAAGGATGGTGTGGTTGTTGATGAAAGTTGTTTTTCAGATCCATCATATTGTCAAGAGCAAAAGGTGCGTTCATAAGTCTTCTATTTCAAGATAATTGTCATGTCCTGGAACTCGTCACTGCAATATGAATCTGATTCGAGCTTTTTATATAACATAAAAACTCCTTGAAAATTGGTTCATATATGAAACAGACAATTTATCGCCGTTCAAATCGTAATTCTAATTTCTTACCGTTTTTATCGTGCATTGAAATCGCAATTAACTGCAAATCAAACTTATTTTCTTTCAATCTAAGTATTCAACACTGGAAATATATACATGTTCACTTATTTGCAAAAATATTTTCCTTGTTAAACAACGAATTCTTAACTCGGAGCTTGACCTTTTTGGACTTTTCAGCTGTGGTATCCATTATCAAAAATTTTGGCAGAGAATGCTGCATGGAAATTTTGTAAGGATCATGGAATTGACATGGTTGTAATAAATCCATCATTGGTCATTGGTCCCATCCTTCAGCCTTCTGCATCTCTAAGTGTTGGTGTGGTCCTGAACTTAGTGAATGGTAATTTTTCAGATTTATGTTTCTGTTGAATTATCAACACAGAAAGTTTCTTTCCTCTTCTTTGCTGAAGGTTCTGCAATTATACTGTTAATCAGCTCATTGACTTGCTTATTTTCATGCTAATGTGACTCTTTTGGAAGTTGCTGAGTCTTGACTGAGTATCAAAAAAACGTTTTGAAACACTGCTCAATCCTTCATGTAAGGCACATATTTCCTCTTAAAAAGTAATTCGATCGGTAGCTTCTGCATTTGATTGCTTTCATGATTCATTTCTCTCTGTTTGTTTAACTCAACAATAACGCCTTTATCCGATTCTGTCAGGTCTGCTACATGGATCATATTTTGCTATCGTATTTTATCTACACATGTTTTCATTTGTATTTAAGTATATCATTTTTTTTATCGTTTGTTTCCAATTCTTTTTATGCATCCCTCTTTTTCTTTAATTTGAATTAATTTTTCTCAATAATCTACACTTGGCCTACTAATTTTCCTATCAAAGGACAAATGATTGATTATGTTTACTGTAAAAGGAATTATCGAGAACAAGTGTCGATGAATGCAGGGACTGAATCATACCCAAATTCATACTTTAGATGGGTTGATGTTAGAGATGTTGCAAATGCACACATTCTAGCATTTGAAATCCCTTCTGCCAGTGGAAGATATTGTGTGGCTGAGAGATTTGCTCACTGCTCTGAGGTCATCAAGATTTTGCGAGAACTTTATCCCACCACTCAACTACCAGATAAGTAAGTTTCTTTTTGAAATTCCTACTTATGAATGACTTCTTAATGAATATAATAAGTATGTAATAGATTAATTTCCAGAAATAAGATTCTTTTATAAAAACTTTATGACATTAGGACTCTTTTTAATAGCAATTAAACAAATAGGGTCTTCGCACACAACGAATGCGAATTCACTGAAATCGCGATCCATGAATGAGAACTTAAAGCAAAAAAAAATAATTGAAAAATAAAATTAAAAAATATTAAAATAATAAAGTAAATATAATATAATAATATTTATTTTAGAAATTAAAAAAAGTAATATATGAATAGGAAAAGTCTATTAAACCGGACGAGTGAAAGTCAGATCCGGTTGTCCGGATGTTTCTTGATAGACCTGATTATAAATAAAATAAAAACCCCTCATTTCCGCCTCTTGTATGTATTCTCTCCCCCCAAATCTGATTGTAAATCAAACAAAAACCCCCTTTCTACCTCTTGTCTGTATTCTCTCCCCAAATCGTCCAGATATTCTAAATACTTCGATTCGCTTGTTTGTGTTTCTCCACCCGTCATTCAGACACTTCATCAACAGACTGATACGAAATCCGGATCGATTCGCTCCAAACCCCGGCTTGTATGTCACGGAAGCAATTGCAGGACCTTCGAATAAAACCAATGAACAAGAACAATATAACAAGTAGATTGGAATTTACACGCCAATTGATAAAGCCGCTTCGCGCAAACTAATCAATTCTCAAGATTTGTTAGTTTGAAAACCCTTCGCAGGAAATCAAATTCACAAAGATAAAACAATCACTGTTTTATTTCTCAAATCAAAATTCTTCTCTCTTCTTCTAAACAAAACGCAACTAAGATGCCTATTTATAGGCTACAAGTTTACCCTGACTTGCTAAACAAGTAGTCTAATTGGAAAAGGAAACTAGTATTTAATTAATCCAAATTAGGAAACTTTTCCTATTTGGAAACAACTTATTAACCTAAATTCCTAACAAACTGGAATTGGATTACATGAAATATGGACCTTAATAATTAAATAACACATTAATTATAAAGCCCAATATAGTTAAACCCAAAAACAACACAAAAAACGAAAATATTAAAATTCTCGAAATTTGTCCGCGTCATGACGTGACGTGTGACTTCACAGCGTGTTTTCACCTTGATCCCGTCAGAATCTGGAACAATGTAAAACATCAAAGTTTTAGATCTGGATCTTAGCTTTCTAATGCCGCTAGAATCAACCCATTCTGAGTTACGATGAGAGAGATATGGTCCAATTACTAAAACGTGGCAGAGTCTCTCAGCAAACAGTATTTGACGCCTCTTGTCATGATTTCCTTTGTTATCCCATTTTAGAGTCTCGGATCTCCTTGGGACCAACATGAGGCTTATTCTCCATCATATTCCAGGCCTCCATACATGAGATTCATCTTTAACAATTGGAACAAGTACCTTGGATTTTCTAGAACATGTGATCACACATGATTTTATATCATTCCCTTCCACTTGAAAAAGATTTGTCCTCAAATCTTGTTGATTGGCAACAAGGGAATCCAACACAAAACCTGGAAAATTGTCAAGACAAAAAGAAAAAATATATGGAAATTCACACTCATTATTTTTCCCCCCTCTTTGCCTTTTTCTACAACCCTCACCTCAAGGGTTTTGTCATTCAAATCATTACTCAATTCTTTTTCTTGTTTATCATGATATAAAACATCATTAATAACAATTAAATTACAATCATTTAAAGTAATAAAAGGAATTAAATCTGCACAAGATGCTTCTTCAAGAGTAGTATTTGTATTAACCTCTTCCCTTGAATTGTTTTCATTAAAGGTAATGCTTCCTCTACCAAAGGATCTTCATTAATGGTCTCCACCATTGCTTCAATAATTTCATTAACTTGACCCATCTCCAATGGACTCAACTCATTATCCCCATGATCCTCAACACATTCCAACAATGGTATAGTAACAACTTCGACAGCTGGGTCTCCCTTTGGAGGTTCAACATATAAATCATACCATCTTGGACAACAAATAGACTTATGACCTATAGCCATACATATAGCACACCGGATTGGTTTTGGCTTAGACTCCTTCAATCCCTCAATCCACGGATTTTTAGATGGAGTTCTCCTTGGAATACCTACTCGAGATCTCGACTCCAGTCGTTCAAACTGCTGCTTAAACTGTTGATGGTCAGCTGATATCTGTCGTAACTGTTCACTCATAGAAGCCAGTATACCTTCCAAATTTTGATTAACACTAGTACCTTCTGCCTGTTTACTCATGTTGACAATTAACCAAATTTCTCCACAAATATCAAATATGTTCAAACCAACAATCAATAAAGATATAATTGCTTGACACCAATCACAAAATAAATTTTATGACAGGCTTGCGAATACCAAACAATTTGAATTCAATTTTATAAGGAAAAATTGAAAACCTGATTTTTGTTCGAAGAACTGTGCTTTGATACCACTTGATACGAAACCCGGATCGATTCGCTCCAAACCCCGGCTTGTATGTCACGGAAGCAATTGCAGGACCTTCGAATAAAACCAATGAACAAGAACAATCTAACAAGTAGATTGGAATTTACACGCCAATTGATAAAGCCGCTTCGCGCAAACTAATCAATTCTCAAGATTTGTTAGTTTGAAAACCCTTCGCAGGAAATCAAATTCACAAAGATAAAACAATCACTGTTTTATTTCTCAAATTAAAATTCTTCTCTCTTCTTCTAAACAAAACGCAACTAAGATGCCTATTTATAGGCTACAAGTTTACCCTGACTTTCTAAACAAGTAGTCTAATTGGAAAAGGAAACTAGTATTTAATTAATCCAAATTAGGAAACTTTTCCTATTTGGAAACAACTTATTAACCTAAATTCCTAACAAACTGGACTTGGATTACATGAAATATGGACCTTAATAATTAAATAACACATTAATTATAAAGCCCAATATAGTTAAACCCAAAAACAACACAAAAAACGAAAATATTAAAATTCTTGAAATTTGTCCGCGTCATGACGTGACGTGTGACTTCACGGCGTGTTTTCACCTTGATCCAGTCAGAATCTGGAACAATGTAAAACATCAAAGTTTTATATCTGGATCTTAGCTTTCTAATGTGGCCTAATTCTTCTTCTGATGATCGATTCAACCTCCGCTAGAATCAACCCATTCTGAGTTACGATGAGAGAGATATGGTCCAATTACTAAAACGTGGCAGAGTCTCTCAGCAAACAGTATTTGACGCCTCTTGTCATGATTTCCTTTGTTATCCCATTTTAGAGTCTCGGATCTTATTGGGACCAACATGAGGCTTATTCTCCATCATATTCCAGGCCTCCATACATGAGATTCATCTTTAACAATTGGAACAAGTACCTTGGATTTTCTAGAACATGTGATCACACATGATTTTATATCATTCCCTTCCACTTGAAAAAGATTTGTCCTCAAATCTTGTTGATTGGCAACAAGGGAATCCAACACAAAACCTGGAAAATTGTCAAGACAAAAAGAAAAAATATATGGAAATTCACACTCATTATTTTTCCCCCCTCTTTGCCTTTTTCTACAACCCTCACCTCAAGGGTTTTGTCATTCAAATCATTACTCAATTCTTTTTCTTGTTTATCATGATATAAAACATCATTAATAACAATTAAATTACAATCATTTAAAGTAATAAAAGGAATTAAATCTGCACAAGATGCTTCTTCAAGAGTAGTATTTGTATTAACCTCTTCCCTTGAATTGTTTTCATTAAAGGTAATGCTTCCTCTACCAAAGGATCTTCATTAATGGTCTCCACCATTGCTTCAATAATTTCATTAACTTGACCCATCTCCAATGGACTCAACTCATTATCCCCATGATCCTCAACACATTCCAACAATGGTATAGTAACAACTTCGACAGCTGGGTCTCCCTTTGGAGGTTCAACATATAAATCATACCATCTTGGACAACAAATAGACTTATGACCTATAGCCATACATATAGCACACCGGATTGGTTTTGGCTTAGACTCCTTCAATCCCTCAATCCACGGATTTTTAGATGGAGTTCTCCTTGGAATACCTACTCGAGATCTCGACTCCAGTCGTTCAAACTGCTGCTTAAACTGTTGATGGTCAGCTGATATCTGTCGTAACTGTTCACTCATAGAAGCCAGTATACCTTCCAAATTTTGATTAACACTAGTACCTTCTGCCTGTTTACTCATGTTGACAATTAACCAAATTTCTCCACAAATATCAAATATGTTCAAACCAACAATCAATAAAGATATAATTGCTTGACACCAATCACAAAATAAATTTTATGACAGGCTTGCGAATACCAAACAATTTGAATTCAATTTTATAAGGAAAAATTGAAAACCTGATTTTTGTTCGAAGAACTGGGCTTTGATACCACTTGATACGAAACCCGGATCGATTCGCTCCAAACCCCGGCTTGTATGTCACGGAAGCAATTGCAGGACCTTCGAATAAAACCAATGAACAAGAACAATCTAACAAGTAGATTGGAATTTACACGCCAATTGATAAAGCCGCTTCGCGCAAACTAATCAATTCTCAAGATTTGTTAGTTTGAAAACCCTTCGCAGGAAATCAAATTCACAAAGATAAAACAATCACTGTTTTATTTCTCAAATTAAAATTCTTCTCTCTTCTTCTAAACAAAACGCAACTAAGATGCCTATTTATAGGCTACAAGTTTACCCTGACTTGCTAAACAAGTAGTCTAATTGGAAAAGGAAACTAGTATTTAATTAATCCAAATTAGGAAACTTTTCCTATTTGGAAACAACTTATTAACCTAAATTCCTAACAAACTGGAATTGGATTACATGAAATATGGACCTTAATAATTAAATAACACATTAATTATAAAGCCCAATATAGTTAAACCCAAAAACAACACAAAAAACGAAAATATTAAAATTCTTGAAATTTGTCCGCGTCATGACGTGACGTGTGACTTCACGGCGTGTTTTCACCTTGATCCAGTCAGAATCTGGAACAATGTAAAACATCAAAGTTTTATATCTGGATCTTAGCTTTCTAATGTGGCCTAATTCTTCTTCTGATGATCGATTCAACCTCCGCTAGAATCAACCCATTCTGAGTTACGATGAGAGAGATATGGTCCAATTACTAAAACGTGGCAGAGTCTCTCAGCAAACAATATTTGACGCCTCTTGTCATGATTTCCTTTGTTATCCCATTTTAGAGTCTCGGATCTTATTGGGACCAACATGAGGCTTATTCTCCATCATATTCCAGGCCTCCATACATGAGATTCATCTTTAACAATTGGAACAAGTACCTTGGATTTTCTAGAACATGTGATCACACATGATTTTATATCACAGACCCCAATAAATCATCAAACAAACAACAATCAAACCTAACCCGATTGAGTAACCCTAATAAAACATGGCCAAAACGCGTGGAGGATGTTGGGGTAGAGCTAGCGGTAGAGGAGGTCGGCCGGGTGGCAGAATAGGAGGTGGAGATGGCGGAATGGGTCAATGAGGAGATGACGATGACTCCCAATGTGGAGATACATTTATAGAATTTGAAGGTAAATTTTTTTACTGATGATGCGGCTATTGATTTCTACAAAAAAATCCTTGAATAAAGCTATATTTGGAGGTAAATGGTGCAATACATCAGAATTTGTCGATGGTTTGTAATTGATTATCAGAAATTTTAATGCCTTGGGTTAGTCAACACTGTTAGTAATTTCTGATAATTATTATGAAAAATTAGTTAGACAATTTTTCTCCAATATGAGAGAAATTGATGGAATTTTGCTTACCGTGGTTAAAAGTACTAGAATCAGTTTTGATGTTGCATGGATTAATAAAATGTTGGAGTGTCCAAATGTAGGTAGTGAATACTTTGTTTCTACTAAATAGAGTCTTATCGTTGTGAAAAGTGATTTAAAGGAATTTTTTTTCATATGTTGAGGTTAAGCGTGGGGTGAAAAATTTGAACATGACATATTTTACCCATTGTCATCGAGTTTTATATCACATCATTACTAGTATTCTTGCACCAACGCAGGGTCATAAAACCGATATTAGTCATGTGAGTCTTCACCTATTTTATGCAATTGTGCGAAAAATTTCGATAAATTATGGTGCTTTTTTTTTATAAAATACTTGATGTTCTGTAAGTCAAAATCACAGCATGGATTGTGTTTTGGAAGGATAATCACTAGGATTCTTGTTGCATATAAATTTCCATTGGATGATGAGCAACATGTTATTCCCAATGGCTTTGACATAATAGATGTTGAATGCTTTAGACGTATGAATATGATCTATATTGGGAATAAGTGGATGTATAAAAATCCAAATTTCGTCTATGTGGTGTTGATATAATGTCGCAAATTGGAGACTATATATATGATGACATTGGAGGAGTCATAGAAGTAGTAATAGGTTGGAAGGAGAAAATGAAGCTGGTCCAAGCAGTGGTGAAGGTAGTAGAAGAATGGAGGAAGGAGTCATGAGTGTATTGATGCAATTGCATTCAAAATTTGGCAAAATTGATAAAAAGATGACTAAGATGAACAAGAAAATTAACCTCCGCAATGAAAAGATTGACCACATTATGACGAAAAAGCAAAAGGCTTCTTTCTTGGAGAGTGATGCACATGAGGACAAGGAGGATAGCAACAGTAAGGACAAAGAGGATAGCAGTAGTAAGGAGGATGATGAAGATGAGCAAGAGGAAGATGAAGAAGACGAAGATGAAGAAGACAAAGAAGATGATGATGAAGCAGAAGATATGTCATTGGAAGAAGAATATGAGAATATTAATTCATTTGAAGTGAGATCGAAAAAGAAAAATGATAAGTGGTAGTTTATTAAATAAATTTTCCAATAGAAAGATGGAACTTTTTTTTTGTATTTTTTTAATTGTATTATTTTTTTTATTGCAACTGAATTTGCAACAATTACATTTCAATGTTCCTTTTTTATATATGATCTAATGCGATTACATTATCCTCTTCAAATACAAACTTTTTTCCTCATTTTAAAGCAGAACATAAAGTTCTCGAATGATATAGTTAGCCAGCAAAAAAAATACTAAAATTTCATCTTCCTGCCTCTGAGAGTTTTTCTGTGATGATAGCTCTTTGTTTTATCCGGACTTGCATTCAAATGGGTGACAAAATTTTATCGCATTCGGTATTCGCATCCGGATATTTGAGTTTGATATGGATTTTATAAAATATAAATTAATTCATTGGAAAAAATTATAATAATGCACCTCATACTTTTAAAAAATATTTAAATTAATTATATAATTAAATATCAAATAATTTAGAACAATAAGAATTTTAATAATTTGGACGAATGTTGTCTCTTCCGGATACCAAGTCCGGACTCTCCCTATTTTTTTTTCTAAACGAGTATTTATATATATAGTGGGTAAAATACGATGCTGGATATACCCAAACGCATCGTTACAAGAAGAAAACGATAAATATGGAGTACTACTCCAATTACATAAACTAGGAATTAAATGACTAATGTGGAATTCAGAAAGTGTCTATTGGGAAACTAGAGTATATCTTTCTATTTTCCATTCAACATTCCAATGCATATGTCAAGAGATTCTCAATCAAGCAAATGTCCAGCCTCTTCATTCACATTTATGCCAATAACCAAACTGAGGCATCATCTTTACTAGTTCTAGAATTGGCAAGCACTTAAGCATATGAACAGAAACCTTAATCAAGCAAATGTCCACGTATTCTCAATCAAGTACATGTCCAAACTTACCAGCGACAAATAAATCACATTGTAACCGCTCCATGGAGTTCCTTGCTGGCAGCTGCTCAACAGATTCAGAGATAGCCATCCAAGCGCATTTTTAACGAGCAAATTCCATATTGATCTCATGCGAGGATGGCCAAGTACTATAACAGTAGCAAGGCAAAGTTAACTTCACCTCATTATCAATAATCCTCCCATTGGAACACAGTTAATAGCCCCTCCAGTTGTAAAACATTCAGAGATCGGCCAATCCTTAACAAATGAATGCATCAAAATAATCCACACCAATCTCCAATGTTCATATTTCACGGCAATCAAGCAAATTGAAAATAATCCACACCAATCGGATTCTCCCTATTTTATCCGGACATAAATTCGGATTACTGAACAAATGTTATGGCATCCGGTACAAGCGTCCGATGTTTGTAGAATTGTAATGCTCTGGACGAATGTTGTGTCATCCTGATTACGAATCTGGATTCTCTCTGTTTTATCTGGACTTGCATCCGGATTGGTGACAAAGCATACGGTATTCGCGTTTGGATATTTGAGTTTGATATGAATTTTAGAAAATATAAATTAATTCATTGGAAAAAATAATAATAACACACATCATACTTTTAAAAAATATTTAAATTAATTATATAATTAAATATCAAATAATTTAGAACAATAATTTCTTTGAAAATTTGAGCTCGCATTTGATGAATGCGAATTGTTTAAAATCGCATTTGGATAATGCGAAGAATAATTTTAATAATCTGGACGAATGTTGTCTCTTCCCGGATGCAAAGTTCGGATTCTCCCTATTTTATCCGAACTTAAATCCGGATTACTGACCAAATGTTACGGCATCCGGTACAAGTGTCCGATGTTTGTATAATTGTAATGTTTCGAACGAATGATGTATCATCCGGATTCTCCCAATTTTATCAGGATTTTTATCCTGATTGGTGATAAAGCATTCGGTATTAACATTCTGATATTTGAGTTTGATATGAATTTTATAAAATATAAATTAATTCATTGGAAAAATAATAATAATGCACCTCATACTTTTAAAAAATATTTAAATTAAATATCAAATAAATTTGGAATTTTAATCATCCGGACGAATGTTGTCTCGTCTGGATACCAAATCCGGAGTCTCATTGTTTTATCCGGACTTTCATTCGGATTATTCACCAAATGTTATGGCATTCGGTATGCTCGTCCGGATATTTGAGTTAGATTTAGTTTTTATAAATAATAATTTAATTCACTGAGGAAATAATAAGAATGCATATCATACTTTTAAAAAATATTTAAATTAATTATTCAATTAAATTATATTAATTTAGAACAATTATTTCTTTGAAAATTTGAGCTCACATTTGATCAAAAATTGACATTGTAGTAGTTTGGAGATACCGAATCCGAATTGCCCCTGTGAATTTGGAAAGAATTTCACAGTTGTGATAAAAGATTGACATATTAGTTGAGGCACTGGACACAAATACAAATACATTGTAATAATATTTTACACATAATAATGCACTATAACATTGCAAGTATTAATTAAAAATCTAACTTAGGAGCACTTTGTGTACATTCAATATCCTCCCAAATGTCCATGTGTACCACATGTCGTGCGGCGCGGAACTCTTTTTGATCTACGAAGTCTTATATATACATGTTCACGCACTTCAGCTACATGTTCATCAACTTCATTTAAACGTTCTTCAACTTTATCTAAATGAACGTTCACATTAATGTCAACGTCATTCATCTCATTGTGAACTGTTACACTCGTATCAAGATTAGGGAATGGAATGGCAGACTTATCACGATATGTATTGTGGGCAGCTATGGACACTCTACATTTGGCGTCATGTCCATCGGAGTGTGAAACTGTGATGAGGTGTCGGGCTGCAAGACATCATCAATCATCGTAGCATGATCTAGCCATGAATTTCTTCTCTGTCTACCACCCTGCAAACCATTATGGAAACTTCAGCAAGCTCTCTGTACTCGGTGTGTGTCCAAACTAGCCATAATATATTCCTGTACCTGTGATGAGCGAATTTGAAGACGATAGCAGTTACGAACATTTTGCATTACATCATGTGTGTATTCCATTATTTCTTTGGCAAATGCATTGGTAGAACCATCTTTATTAATAGATTTTATGTTAACCAACGCCATATAATACATCCTTGTCACCATATCTATCTAGATGAAAATGTAGTATTATCAATGTTAATATGTAAGAAAAAAAAAGTTAGACAAACACTTAAGAAACCTTACCAAATACTCGGTTGTACCACCATCACCCTGAAACCCACTTCGAACATTACTGTTTGTACCAAAAGTTGTGATGTAAATCATAGTCTGCTGTCTATACCAATCCATGTATTCAATAGAAGGATGTGTAACATCGTCAGCCATGTCACTGGACTCTGCTCAATTTGTACACAGAATGAAGTGACTAACATAAGGTTTATATATTGTGATCCAATTATAAGTGCCTCTTCTGTGTTGGTCAATTTTATGTAATTCTGCATGATTCTCTAACAACCTAGCGCGACCGGAATAGGCTGATGTATGCCAAATTGTTGCAGTACTCTATTAGGCATGTGCGGTTCAACAATCTCCCAACAAATAAGATAAGTAACTGCTTTCCATATTTCTCTTTCACTGCTACAATATAGAGGAAGTTCAGATAGCACTTCGTCCATATATGGCATCCAAATAAACTACAATTTAACAACCGGCATAAAGGTAAACGTATTTGTTATAAAAATATATATATCAATAAAAAATCATTCATAAATTGCCTTCTCGAACTGTAAACTAGTCAATTGGTTATGATAGAGAGACAATACATGCAAAGGCAGGTTTGACAAATCGAATCCAACGTTCCACCTGAAACTTAAATTGTCAAATTTTTTATGATATAAATGATTGAAAATAAAAAAGCGCACAAGATAGTATCAACAAAAAGATAAATATATGATATATTCATATTACCTCTTGTACTCGAATGTATTCGAGTACAACCAATACGGCTACTATCCATCTGATAGTATCAACAAAAAAGCCATAAGGACGTGAGTAATCAGTGTTCGGTATAAGTCATTTTGGACGCAATGTAGAAAATCTCTCACATACCCATAACTAAAAACTAATTAGTATAAAAAGGTGTGAGTAATTGGTTAAATGTAAAGAGCAAATATATATAAACGCACATGTAATAGTACCAATGGGCCACAAATATTTGTTGCAGAAGGTAATGTTGCATTACACAAGCTACGATATAAATGTGCCAAAATCGTACTTCCCCAACTATATAACGATGCTTGTTTATTGAATTAAGGGCATTTAAATAGTGAAGAGACACCTTAGAGCTAGAAGTGTCGTATAGTAAATGTCCTCCTAAAAGCATATGAATGTACGTGTGAGCACGCTGTTTACAAGCCTTTTTAGAAGCATCTTCTTGTAATGGTATATCTAGAGATTTGGCTAAACAACTCATCTTAATCCGACATCCATTAATAGCATCACGCGGTGGCTCAAATCCAAAAACTGATTTACATACTTCTATCAAATGATCAACATTCAAATTAAGACATATAGTAGTAACATGATCACCCTTCACACGTAGTCCCCATAGAACTTCGACATCTTGTAGAGTAATTGTTGCCTCGCCAATTGGTAAGTGGAAAGTATAAGTTTCAGGTCACCGTCATTTTGCCTCGACTCTTCTCATTATGTACCTCTATGACGACGATTGTATCCAAAATCTGCTTCAGATAAAGCTGCATCTCAGATGGATAGTAGCCGTATTGGATGTACTCGAATACATTCGAGTACTGATTCTGCAATTCTGAAAACTACATCCAAGACTGTTAGCTTTGTAGACATCTTCGTAAGGGGAAAGTCTTCTAGCTTTGTAGAGATCTACGCAAGTTAGGTCAAAATCAATATTTGCCTTTACTGCAGTTCTAATTATCTTAAATTCCGCTCCATCTTCTATATGGACAGCAAAAACTATCTCAGATCCATCGAGTAACTTTAGGCCATAGTATATAACATAAACGTCGACCAACTCTTTGATGGGACAGAATTTGTCACCGGTAGAGAAATATTTACAATCAGTAAAGATTTGCCTTGCTTCCTCAATGACGAATGATAATTTTTCCAGCAAGCCCAGTTTTTCCTTCTCTACTTTTGAAATTGATTTTTCCAAAGATGGAAACTAAGTGTGCTCTTTGCCCAGTTTGGTTAACTCTTTATTCAATTTATAGAGTTGGTCCTCAACAGTCAAAATGTGAAACTCTGCGTCCCTGATCGAAAGGGCAACCGATCTAAGCTTGGACCACCCTAGTTTTTGGGAGGACACCATTAAGAAAAAAATAGTAAGAACAAAATATTGTAAGTAAGACAAACTTAGAAACAAACAGATAGATATAAAAAAATATATGGATTACTTAGGCCAACATAGATAGAGCTCAAGCTATGTTTAGAGAGATTCTAATAACCAAAACCCTTTCTACTGATCACTATATCCATTACACAGTTACACATTTATATCTAAGCAGTTCTAGGATCAGAAAATAGGAATGAATAATTTAAGCTGCATCTCAGATGGATAGTAGCCGTATTGGTTGTACTCGAATACATTCGAGTACTGATTCTGCAATTCTGAAAACTACATCCAAGACTGTTAGCTTTGTACACATCTTCATAAGGGGAAAGTCTTCTAGCTTTGTAGAGATCTACGCAACTTAGGTCAAAATCAATATTTTCCTTTACCGCGGTTCTAATTATCTTGAATTCCGCTCCATCTTCTATATGGACAGCAAAAACTATCTCAGCTCTATCGAGTAACTTCAGGCCATAGTATATAACATAAACGTCGACCAACTTCTTGATGGGACAGAATCTGTCACCTGTAAAGAAATATTTACAATCAGTAAAGATTTGCCTTGCTTCCTCAATGACGAAAGATAATTTTTCCAGCAAGCCCAGTTTTTCCTTCTCTACTTTTGAAATTGATATTTCCAAAGCTGGAAACTAAGTGTGCTCTTTGCCCAGTTTGGTCAACTCTTCATTCAATTTATAGAGCTGGTCCTCAACAGTTAAAATGTGAAACTCTGCGTCCCTGATCGAAAGGGCAACCGATCTAAGCTTGGACCACCCTTATTTTTGGGAGGACACCATTAAGAAAAAAATAGTAAGAACAAAATATTGTAAGTAAGACAAACTTAGAAACAAACAGATAGATATAAAAAAATATATGGATTACTTAGGCCACCATAGATAGAGCTCAAGCTATGTTTAGAGAGATTCTAATAACCAAAACCCTTTCTACTGATCACTATATCCATTACACATTTACACATTTATATCTAAGCAGTTCTGGGATCAGAAAAGAGGAATGAATAATTTAAGCTGCATCTCAGATAGATAGTAGCTGTATTGGTTGTACTCAAATACATTCGAGTACTGATTCTGCAATTCTGAAACCTACATCCAAGACTGTTAGCTTTGTAGACATCTTCGTAAGGGGAAAGTCTTCTAGCTTTGTAGCGATCTACGCAAGTTAGGTCAAAATCAATATTTTCCTTTACCGTAGTTCTAATTATCTTGAATTCCGCTTCATCTTCTGTATGGACAGCAAAAACTATCTCAGCTCCATCGAGTAACTTCAGGCCATAGTATATAACATAAACGTCGACCAACTCCTTGATGGGACAGAATCTGTCACCGGTAAAGAAATATTTACAATCAGTAAAGATTTGCCTTGCTTCCTCAATGACGAAAGATAATTTTTCCAGCAAGCCCAGTTTTTCCTTCTCTACTTTTGAAATTGATTTTCCCAAAGCTGGAAACTAAGTGTGCTCTTTGCCCAGTTTGGTCAACTCTTCATTCAATTTATAGAGCTGGTCCTCAACAGTCAAAATGTGAAACTCTGCGTCACTGATCGAAAGGGCAACCGATCTAAGCTTGGACCACCCTAGTTTTTGGGAGGACACCATTAAGAAAAAAATAGTAAGAACAAAATATTGTAAGTAAGACAAATATAGAAATAAACAGATAGATATAAAAAAATATATGGATTACTTAGGCCACCATAGATAGAGCTCAAGCTATGTTTAGAGAGATTCTAATAACCAAAACCCTTTCTACTGATCACTATATCCATTACACATTTACACATTTATATCTAAGCAGTTCTGGGATTAGAAAAGAGGAATGAATAATTTAAGCTGCATCTCAGATGGATAGTAGCCGTATTGGTTGTACTCGAATACATTCTAATACTGATTTTGCAATTCTGAAAATTAGTCTAGCACCCCTTAATACATTATTAAAACTCTCAGATAGATTTGTAGTCAAATTATCCCAACGATGACATTTGTCATATGCAAGACACCACCTACTCCTATCAATATCATTTAAGTAATCTAATGCATCAGCAGCAATACTCTTAATCTCATTTCGAAGTCTTATCCAATTGCATTTCTGATGAGTTGAACCCAAATACTAGCACAACTTTTTCAAATGAAAATTTTTATACTTTGACATGAAGTTGCTCCGAATGTGTCTCAAGCAAAATCTATGAAACGCTGCTGGTTCCTTCCAATCATCCATCTTTATCATAGCATGAATTATCTTTTTGTGTCTATCAGACAATACAAATATAGGATACCGATCATGTGTAACATGGATTCTAAACTGCTCAAAAAACCAGCACCAACTCTAGTTAGTCTCCTCATCAACGATTGCATATGCAAGAGGTAATGTCTTGTTATTTGCATCCAGTGTCACAGCTGTGAGTAGTTTACCTTTGTTTCACCAAGGAAGTGGGTGCCATCAATGCTAATTACAGGTCTGAACAAATGATATGCCACAATTGCAGGACCGAATGCCCAAAATACCTATTTGAAAGTTTTCATGCTAGTAGAACTACTTCGATGGTACCGCCACTGGATTTGAATCACACAATGTCTCTACATATCGAGGCTATTTAGCGAATGAGGCCTCCCAATTTTCAAAAACAAGTTCAATAGCTTTTCTTCAAGCATACCATGCTTTCTTGTAGAATATATCAACACGAAGAGCATTCTTTATATCCAATTGAATGTCTTTAACCTTATATACAGGATCACCTACAATTGAGTGCAAAATATAGCTAGCTATGACCGCAACACCCAAATTGTTGTTGTTATTTGAAAGAGTTGACCCACCACAATTGTGATCCTTCACCCACTTTGTGATTTGCCACATTTTATGCGTGGTCTTTTGACGTGCCCGAACATACCAGTCGTAATTGACAGATTCTCGTGGACTATCTTCCCAAATAGTGTTCAAACGTGCCCCCTACATTTAGCAACCAAAGTATTTTCTTTGCTCTCAACAACTATGAACTCCTTATTTTGTTGTATAAACCACAAAGTAATTGTCTTATTGAGTTGTTTTTTACTTTCAAATCTCTTCCTAATAGGATATCATTGTTTGCCTCCGTCCAAATATCTATACTTTCATGATCGCCTCTATCAGTAGAATCTTCACTTTGTGAACCAACATCTTTATAGAATGCAAGACTAGTTGGTGTGTATGATTTTGTGTGTATTCATACATTTGTATGACTAGTATAGTGATGTATAACATCATCACCACTACCACCAACTACATCATTTGATTTATCTGCCCACATATCATCCAGACTCATACTGTCATCTTCGCTAAACTTCTCGACATTATTGGGAATAGAATCATCATCCTCATCCATATCAAATATAATCTTGGGAGAGAGGCATGGAGAGTTGGTCCGTCTTGATTCCGGTATGGCATGAAGACCGGGAATATATTCAGCAAGTCCTATGCAATGAGATGTTTCAAAACCATGGGGTGAATGGTTACCAACATTTCGAGATGATGTTGTCACTGCTACTACTGGATTCAAACATGGGTGCAAATGTGTTACTTGAATAGTACTTTTTCTCCGGTTGTCAATTGCCATTGGGTTTGGAAAACTATTCAATAAAGACATCATTGCACCAGGACCATGTATCCCAACTATGGTTTGCATTTTGTAAGTAGGTTTAATTACATTATGTATAATGTATAACTCAGCGGTGTAATGTGGCATCTCTGCAGCAGTATCGTAAACAAATTCAAACGACTCATCATCATATATTTTAGTTGTGCAATATCTTAACTCACTTTCAGTATAACAATGTGTTTGTTTAAGCAATATGGTAAGGGTCACTGAATTCTTGACAACTCCCATAATATCATAGATTTTATCAACCAACTCAAAATACCGAATCCTAGTGTGCACCTTAAATGTTCGTTTTGCATGTGGAGGTTCATACAATACTGGTGACATTGAATGAATGATTTTTCCTCCCCAAAATAAACTTATCGCAAACAAGCTTTTAGGAGGCATGTCACGTCGTTTATCCCTATATTGGATACGCACACAATTAACAATTAATTGTATAAATAATTAACAATTAATTGTATAAATAATTAATATTAATCAAACACATTCGGTATAAAATTAATAAATTTTAATTAAATAATTTTTTGAATAAATTTTTACATATTACTCACAAATATATATATATATATTTCTAAATTAATATATTATTTTTAATAATGACTTTCAACAATATTTATTATTTAGTTATTTAGTTGTAATTGGATACAAATATCTAAATAACTAAATCATCATCCAGATTCATGATCAAATCATCATCCGGATGACTAATGCAAAGCAATGACAAACCTAATAGGACTATTTATCCGGAAGATTATTTACTTGTTCGGATGTGAATCCAGTAGAACTAAAATTAAGCATGTAGAGGATGTACCGAATGTATTCCTTATGCTTCCGGATTACTAACTCAAGTCTAGCTGTCCAATCGTCCTCTTCCTATTTTTCAATTTTTTTTTTCTTGGCAAACATTCATCACTTACAATCAAGCATTTTTTCTTCAACCAAAATTTACCTCTAATAAAATAATAACTCTTCGATATTATTATTATTTCAAGTGAAATAAACCCACAATACCATAAATTAATATTAATTTCACAATTTGAATTCATATCTCTAAATGCCAAGAGTTGATGGTGAAGAACTTGATGCAATAATTTTCTGCAAATGAAAGACATCACACCACACAATTTAGGAATGCTAAGTTTTATGGGTAGTTAGGCTTCAATAGGGTACAAGGAGTAGGGGTTTGTCATTTGCTCAACAATAAAATGCAGAATGTGCGTGGGAGATAACAACAAGGGAATGATGAATATGATGCAGGTAGAAGATTCAAAGAGATGGAGTGCAAATTTTAGATAATTTAGCTCCTTACTCAAGTTGGATTTGAATTTTTGGATGGAAGTCTAGGTGATATGAATTTTTTGTTTAATACCAAATGCAGCAACCCTTCTCATTTTCCATTTTTTTACAATTAATTATTATTTTATTATTTTATTTTATTATATTTAATTCATTATTTTAATAATTTTTTATTTTATTTTTCTCCCATATGTTCGCATTTGCTTAATGCAATTTCACAGAGTTCGCATTTAACAAATGTGAATGTCCTATACTTAGATAGTTGTTAAAAACGGTCCTATTATTAGAAAACTTTTGGAAAAGAATCCTATTTCTAGAAATTACTGGTATGTAATATAAACAAAATGACTTCTTAATGTCTTATACAATTTCTATTGTGATACGTATAATTGATCGACTATGGTAAAATTTTAGACTATTATACTGTTACAACTTTTCCTCTTTTCCTGGATTTAGTATCCACTATTTATAAATAAAAGACGCCTTATAATTAGACAAAGTAAATGAATATAAGTATACATATACGACAATGGAAGAACATGATTGTAGCCACTAGTGGATCAAAAGGGATGGAGGGTGCAACCACCCCTAAGATTCAAAAAAATTATATTATCTCTTTATGAGAAATTAAAAAATTAAATTAGAATTTTACTCTTTAAAAATTAAAATATAATTTATATCAGCAATAGTATGTAATTTCACCCACAGGACAAACTAAATAGTAAAAGAAGATATAAATTATATTTATATATGTACTTGTTAGATCAATAACGATAACAATTAACTCTTTATTCATTACGTGAGGTAGCCTATATGAATCATGCTTCTTGGGATATTGCTTCAAATTAATTATGCCTCTTTTTCAAGAAACTGTAACAACCATTCAGCATTTTGTTCTACTATTATTTAGCAGGATTTTTTGTATGTAAATATGCATGTCCAAAGTTAGAAGTACATTGTAAAATCTTTTAAACTAATAGTTCATCAAAACATGTTGACATAAATGTAAAAAAAAAATTCTTCTTTTTGTTGTTCTTGCTGTTTATCTGAATTTGTTAATTTTGAGCAATTAATTGCAGATGTTCGAATGATAGTCCCCTTATCCAGGTGGAATACAAAATATCTAACGAGAAAGCAAAAAGATTGGGAATTGATTTCATTCCTTTGGAAGTTAGCTTAAAGGATACTGTTGAAAGCTTCAAAGAGAAGAATTTAATCAGCTTCAAATCCATTGTATATTAACCAGATGAAGTCTTTGGAAATAAATTTAGATTCTCTATCATTTTCTTGTGAATTTGAAATCGATATTGCATGCTTTTCTTTTAAGAGAAGCACCATTAGGTGATGAATAATGTGACAAAATTTACTATAATTTTTTTATATGAATTAAATTATGTGGAGTTGTAATGTTGACAAAGTAGTTATATATTTAATTCGATTCTTTGTTCATTTAAAAATAAATTTGAAAGATCATTTGACATGCATATGATAAACATAAGAGTATAAAAGTTGACTAATTTGAACATATATACGCCATATAAATTATAATCATTGAAGTTGGATTTTAATGCACGAAAAATGAATAAAGAATTATTGAAAATTCAAATTGTAACATGAATAACGAAAATAGAATTTTTTAAAAAAATTAAAAATGAAATCGAAATAAACCTTTGAAATATGATTAAAGTAATTTACTTTACATTTTGAAGAATTAGTTGGGTTGAAAAGCTATTTTTGTGTCATATATATGTAATTTAGCTAAACCAAGTGAAAATTCATAAACTATAAATTAGTTAAACAAAAACACACTACAAATGTTTTAATTTATGCCACATAACTTAAGATGTTACATGCCAAATGGATGGAAAATAAATTAAAAACTATTTGCGTAATAAAATTTAAATTAAAGAATCAAAATATAACTTTTTCAAAATTGGAGATCAAAACGATATTTACTCAAGTTAAGAAATTATTGAAAACATTTACCTTAGATTTTATTCTGGCCATGTTCATTTTTTATTTCCAAGATGATCAATTTCGGAATCAAAAGAACTGAAAGACTATTGTAATGTGAACTTGAGAAGCAATAATGGCAATTGTAATAAGGCTAACCCAATAGTTAGGAGGGAAGTTTTCAACTTTCAAGTCTGATGTTGGAGACGAGATTTGTGGATCCATGCTAGCATGTGTTAAAAAAAAATTTTAAAAAGTAAGTATATGAAATTCACATGTAATTTTTCATTTTTTTTTTCCTTTAGCCTTTATTAAGGCCAACAAACAGTAGTATCAATTAAAAAACGGGAGAATTTGTATTAAGGGTGCGTCTCATGTCTTTATTATTAAATGAGGTGCAAATTTAATATATTAATTATGTAAGGCGTTAAAATATCTATATTAGTTTAAATAATTATCTAATGACTTTATTATCCTTTTCATCAATTAAACAATTCAACACAATCAAAACACTTATTTTCTTTATCTTTTTATTACTAAAATATATCAATTTAATCATTGACTATATCTTAAAACTCTTTATATTTTATAATTGTTATCAATAAATTTTCATATTAAGTTACTTCTTTTATTTTTTTTATTACTGAAACACATTAATCTAATCATAAACTATTTTATTATTTACTGTTTCATAAGTGTTATCAATAAATTTTAATATTAATTTTACTTACTTATTATCCATAAACTTTTATGTAAATTTTAATCATTATTAAACTATGTTATACTGTAAAATTAAGTTTTAAAAAATACACAAGAATTTGTCAAACTAATATCACAAATCATAATTAATTTTAATGAATTTTAAGTTTTTTGGTATATTTTCAATGAACTTAATTATTTGATAAACACGTAAGCACATATAGTTATTTATTATTAATTTTTAATTTTAAAGATGTTGTATTTTTCGATGTTGTGTTATTTCATCATTTTTTTTAATTTTAAATATATTCATGAAAAAATATTGATTATTTAAGATGATTTAATAATAAATATATTCAAGAAAAATTTATGTTTTGAAAGATTTTGACAATGATTATATTTTTTTATTTAAGACATTACAAAAAATTTTAAAAATTAAAAGAGTTTGATGATAAGTATATTTTATTATTTAAGATAGTTTGATAATGATCTAAGTTATTATCAAATTTTATCCATCAGAAATTATTAAAAATAACTAATAAAAAATGGGATAGTAAAAGATAGAAATTTAGGTATTTAACGTAATCTTTCTTATAATTGATAAGAAGGGTACTAAAGACTTTTATTAAGTATATAATATAATAAAGTTATTTTGACGCCCTTAATAATAAATACATTAAAATTATAGCTCATTTAATAATAAGAGCATGAGACGGGAATTTAATACAAATTCTCCCTTAAAAAAAATCAAATGCCAAAATAGTAAAAAACTTCAGCACATAAAAGCCATCTTTGCAAATATTTGTTGATCAAATTTTCAATTGATATTCATCTCCCACTATGGAAAACTAAAGAGCAATTCATTTCCTTCATATAGAACTTGAATCATAGTACGTCATAAACTTGCTCAAATTCAATTTCTTTGATGTTTCATGCGTTAATGTTATCCCTTTTGAATTTGATCACATCATGCTACATATATCTATAATTCTTTATAACAAATAATTTATGCATTAAAGAGATAAAGTTGATATGTTTTCAAAAGTTTAAATTTTATAGTTTTGAGTCGTAATCAAGCTATCAAGAGTTGGTAAACATCACTATTATACCAAGAAAATTTATGTATAGAACACATCTCTTTGAATCTTTAATCTTTATGTTATGTTTTCAATGCTGAATTTTATTGGTGAATCTATAAATAAAAGCATATGCCATGCATGCATGCATATGTATGCATAGAGCAGTTTGATGTGTTTTTGTCCATTTTTGTGATGGTTCCAACTCCCTTGTTTCTTTGTACTCCTCTTCATTCATTCATTCATTATATAATGCATTGTTTATCTGCAAAAGTGCCCTTTTAAAACTAAGAAATTTCAAAGAGAAATGAGAGAAAGAATGAGTGGAGAAGGGAAAGTTGTGTGTGTCACGGGAGCTTCAGGTTATATTGCTTCATGGCTGGTGAAGTTTCTGCTCCAGCGTGGTTATACTGTTAAAGCTTCAGTTCGTAACCTCAGTAAGTTATGCATATCTACTTCTTTTTGCATAATTCATATGTATATTTGTGTGTGAATTGTTGGATATAGTCTTTTGGTATGAGGGAAACTCTAAACTTTACAAGCAGAAAGAAGGGTTTGCAGATCGTCTGGGAATCGACATTTTGGTTTAATGTTACTCATCTAATCAATGTCAGAATCAGCTAAGCTGAATTTAGAAAATGTTTATTAATTACTGATCTGTTTATGTGTATTATACAAGTATCTATGACTATTATTGATGTGAAACGGCCTGCAAATGAGTATTCGGGTGCACAGGACTAATCCACCAAGGAAGGAAAAACTGAGAAATTGAATCATTATCTCCAAAAGGGCATAACTTTCTAGTCCATACTCAGAATCGCTATTATGACGAGGAAATCTGTAAGACTTATCTAGCTATGCACCATGACCAAAGCCATTTTCTGCTTAAATTCCTTTGTTTTGACCACTTTCGATCCCATTTTGTTTTTCCTAATCAATTTCAAGTTCTTGTTTGATTTAGTTTGGAACTTGATAAAAAACTATAGAAATACTTGTATGGTTTTGTTTTTTCATTATACGACATTATTATTATTCTAGAAAGTTTTTCAAGTTCCTTAGAAATTAATTTGTGTCTTGTGAAGATTGTTTGTCTTTCATCAATCTCTCCATTGTTAATTATGGAGCTTTTCTTTGACGCAAACTAGAGATTTATATCCCTTTAACCTCATCAATACACTCATATATAGCCATTTCCTTGAGACCGTCTATGCTGGGCTGTCCACATATTCCCACCCCATATACACAAGGATAGGAGGCCTGGATCCCTCTGCTGTTTGGTGCATGAAAAGACAAACCACATTTCCTTGACATGTAGAGCAATCACGTTGTCTGAACGAGGCAACCAGAAACTATTATGGCAAGATTAGAGCAAGCTTTCTAGCTAACCTTGAGTTCTAGTTGTTTAATGGTGATACTGACTTGTTTGCATGACACAGATGATCCAAAAAAGACACAACATTTGATTTCACTTGATGGAGCCAAGGACAGGCTTCATTTGTTTCAAGCAGACTTACTTGAAGAGGGATCTTTTGATCCAATAGTTGATGGATGTGAGGGTGTTTTTCATACTGCATCTCCTGTTAAACTTTCAGCTACCAATCCAGAGGTGCATGTATTGCCTTGATCATCAATTCTGTATATTCTCTAATGTCAAAAAAAGTTTCATTGATCAAACACAATGGCAACATATAATTCATATAATTAACCTTATATAGTATTTACTATGATGTTTAGAATTCTAATCATAGACTCACTTAAGTTGTTTCTACAATGAAACTTTACAATCTAAGCTGAAGTCTAGCTAATGTTAGCCTGTGAAAAGTTGTGAAGGGAAAACAATCTGCATATGCAATAACAATGACCATTGGAACTCATATAACAAGTTTAAGTTTTCTGCAATACCACTCAATTTATAGCAGAATTCAGAAACAGGTACCCAAAGATTACTTTTATGGGATGATAAGAAAACTAAGCCTTTTGTGTTTGCTTAGCCACAATGACTCCATTCCTCATTTTGGTTTCATTTATCAGGCAGAACTACTGGAACCTGCAGTGAAGGGCACACTAAACGTGCTACAGGCTTGTGCAAGAGTTTCATCTATCAAAAGAGTGGTTTTGACATCTTCTGTTGCAGCAGTTGCATTCAATCAGGAATTGAAGGATGGTGTGATAATTGATGAAAGTTGGTTTTCGGATCCAACATACTGTGAGGAGTACAAGGTTGGTTTTTCGGCTATAACAAAGTTTCGGTATTTTGCTCAATTTGTTACTGGAAGAAAGCTTAGGTTGTCTAGTTATCTAATTATCTCAGCTCAAGTATGAAGAGTAGATAGGATTTTCATAATGCTTTTGTAAGGGATAAAAGGGAGTGAAGGAAGCTCTTTTGGTCTATGTTCAAAAGCCAAATCACAGTGATGAGTGATTCTGATTTTTCAAGTAACCCCTACAATTATTTTCATCTATAAGCGATAATGGAATATGGAAGCAATAAGAGAAAGCAGAATGTGATAATTTCCCTTCTTAACCATGCTTTTACTACAAGTGACAGACAAAAAATAGGATAGGAGAAACAATTCAACAAGTAAAGCATATCTTCCTGTATTTCCATGAGTAACCATATGACTGCTTCATCAAAACCAAAGACTGATTGAACTCAAGATAGAGCAATGAGCAGTGAGCAATGGCATTAGTCTCTATAAGATGAATTCCTCGTGAGTTAAATTAGGTAGGATATGCTTGCATCATAAGACTAACACCCTATTTACACACTAGTTGAACAACATTTTGTCCTCAGCCATTGATTCAAAATGTTTTAGCCGAATCAATAGTAGCATGAATTGCCCCCATTAAACATGAGGCATTCCCAGTGTTGCCAATGCCCAAGATCATTCCATACCAACACCACTTGGGGCTGCTCTAGTGACAACTATGAGAACGACCCTCGGTGTGCATATCCAAATAAAATTTCTAGACATCCGTTTGCCAAAAGCATTGAAGCCATTTGTTATAGCTGTCCATCTAAGACCTTATTGTTTATTTCATAATGTCCTTCTTGTACGTTTGTATACCCGAACCTGAAAAATCTTTTTTCCCTCTTCAGCTATGGTATCCTTTATCAAAAAATTTGGCAGAGAATGCTGCTTGGAAGTTTGCAATGGAGCACAGGCTTGACATGATTGCAATCAATCCAGGAATGGTCATTGGTCCCATCTTGCAGCCTTCTACCTGTGCAAGTGTAGGATTCATCCTGAACCTAGTAAATGGTATTTTTTTTATACTAATCAGATTCCTAAATTATCATATCTATCTGACTTTATTGAATACAACTAGTTATAGCCTTATTAGGCGTCAGAAGTTTCTTGTTTACAAAAGAAAAGGACAAAGTAATTCTACTGAAGTCGTTAAATCTGCACACTTTATCTTACACATAGTGACTAAGTTGCACACTCTGATATGCAGCCTTGTCCATCATTTTTCCACAAGTTGATTTCCATCAACCTGTTGTTTTTCTTCAACAACTGTAATGTCCACAAGCAGAGAGATTCCTGAACAGATACACCAAGTAGGTGTGCATCTGTTTATGAGGTCTACAAAGTTTACTATCCAATAAGCCTTTCGGAATTTTTCTGTTTTGGCATCCTCCTCAGTGCAACTAATATATATTTGGAATGAATTCCACCAAAAAGTATGTATAATTTTGGATGTGTTTTTTCTACCTCAAGTAGGCTAGTTGGAGTTACAAAAATTCCACTAGGAGCACATTTTTTTTATCAGTTAAAAAACCATTCTTATGACTTCTAAAGACTCTTCCTACAAACAAAAACCAGTTTAAGCATTCTTGCAGTAGAGTAAATGTTATATGTGGTCTATGCACATGCCACAAACTTTACTGGCTAAGTGCAAATGAGGTGAGAGCTCAGCTGAGTTTAGTGCAAATAACCCCAAAATTTGTTGTCAAAAGTTAGCAGTTTTGGATGCAGGTGTTGGATCATGCAGTTCTTCATTTACAAGATGGGTAGATGTCAGAGATGTCGCCCATACACACATTCTAGCCTTTGAAATCCCATCTGCCAGTGGAAGATACTGTGTAGTTGAGTCCGTTGAAAGATCTGAATACTTCACTGAGGCTATCAAGATTCTACGAGAACTTTACCCCATTCTCCAGTTACCAGCCAAGTGAGTATCTTTCTCATTCTCAATTAAGATGACATAATGAGGATTTGATAGACTTTAGCTGATTGCAACTTTCCTCCAAAATACATCTCATGTTATCATAAATCTTGTGTTGTTTGAACTTCTGCAATTTTTATTCATATGGAATGTCCTATATGTTAGACTTGCATCCCTCCAATCACAATAGAATATGCATGGAATTGATGTAATGAGTTTGTAAAGGTGATTTGTCCATAGATGTAGAGATTTCTTAATAATTTGGTTCAGTTGCTTAAGCTTTGATTGCAACTGTAAAGGAGGCAGAAGTTTGTTTGCTGTAATAGTCCAGGCAGACATGCCATTACATTGGTATTTACTTCTTTCAAGAGAGGCTTTACAATGTTGTGAAGAATTGGGAAAAGGCCAAGTTGAGGAGATTATCAGCAGCTTGAAATTTCACTATAAAGCTATCTAGGAAATGGGATGGACCTTAACAACATTGTGTTGAAAAATTGCACACTATTTAAGGTGTCAGTTTGAGTTTCGACCGAACACGGTAGCGAAATGTGATGCATCTAACTGACACCACTTAGTAGGATAAAGTCGTCATCGCCGTTGTTGTTGTTATTGAAGGTGTCAGTTTGATATTGCTACTATTTCTGAGTTACATCTACATTTTCTTTTTGAAATGTAATTCCCTGATCTGATTTTTGTTTTGAACTATTGCAAGTGTAGTGGTAGTAGTAGTAATGTCATTATTCAGGCTCAATACAAAGTATCAAATGACAAAGCAAAAGGTTTGGGAATTGAGTTCATTCCTTTGGAGGAAAGCCTGAAGGACACTATTGAAAGCTTCAAAGAGAACAATTTAATTAGCTTCTAAATCATGAAATACTTTGAGTCCTTTTTCTTGCTGATTCCAAGGTTAATATTGCATTCTTTCTTTAAGAGAAGCACCATTAGCTGATGAATAATGGGTTGTAAACTTCAACACACACACAAACACACAGAAGTTTCGCATTCTGCAAACCTTGGCAAATGGCAAAAGTTTGCCTGGTTCGCTTGCAAGGTTTTATAACAAAGCAACAGAGGAGCTATACCAATGAACTTGGATTGGCATGCATAAATCAATATAGGATTGTAAAATCAATCAGATACAAGGAGTACTAGCATGGAAACCTATTCTTGGAAGTAGTTTAAGAGTATCAATGGAACAATGGACAAACATTTTAGATCCAAGTTCATATATAAGTATTGAACTTGGGCCTTCCAAACAGATGTCAAATAGTAAATGTTGCATACAATTTGACAAATGCAAAAACAAAATGCAAACTCCTCGTAACAAAAGAAAACCGAACAGACACTGGAGAACTCCAGTAGATCAGGTTTCTCTTAGTACAAATCTCCGGTGCATCGAGTTTCTTTTAGTACAAAATGAAAGCAGTAAACGATTGATGCACATTGCATATCTAATTTTTCGCTGTTTCAGCTACCTTCTGCATATGATCCCAGATCTTCTGCAAGCACAATGATGACTGCATCCTTGTGTTGTTAAAAAGCATCTTCTGTATGTGCAGTCAGCTTTCTGTGATTCTGACAGTGCAGCAAATGGAAGTATCATCAGAATAGCCCGGGTAGATGGCCTTATATTCAAAGAGACTCAATCCGTTTACCCTCACCAACAGAGATCCACAATCTGCCTCCCATTTGTGCAAATCATATCATGATGTTTGTGCTTATGTTACAGTATTATGCACTCCTAGTTTTTAATCCAAGCTGCATGCTGCAGAACTGGCATGAGCACTTATACCTATCATTAATCACAGTTTTCTGTCTGCAAGGTCGATTCTAGCCCATCCACAACTTCAAAACTCTATCTCTACCACCGGATGCTACTTTTTCACCATCTGGACTCCAATCAACCGCAAAAACCTTTTAAATTTGCCGAAGACCAAAAAGAATTAATTATGATCCTTGTATTCCAAAGATAAAATGACCTATAAACTGGACTTTGGACAGAACTTACCTCATCTGCATGCCCCGGAAGATCTTGCTTTAACTTTTGCGTCCGGATATCCCAAACCTAAATACCCAGAACTACATCATATCCACTCAAGTTCTAAACAAAAAAGAACAACCAGTAGAAATCCAAGTTAACTACCTTCAAAGTTGAGTCTTTACTTCCACTCAGGAGCAGCCGACTGTCAGCAGACCAGCTGCAACATGATACAATAATTAATAGCTGTTATCCTCCAACTTATAAAGTACATAAAGAAGGATTCCAACCTTATTTGATAGACTGGTCCTACATGACCCCGGAAAGCTGCAACAAACTTCCCTGTGGTACCATTCCACAGTTTGACTGACTTGTCAAATGAGGCGCTCGCAATCCATTGTCCATCAGGAGAAAAGTAAACATGATTTACAAGCTGCAGGAAAACAAGTTGTTCTTTATCACCATGAAAAAACAATTTTAGATTACTGGACCAATTAAACATTTGTATAGTGCAAGTATATCATGCAATAAGCATTACCGAATGTTGAGGCACCAGCCTTATAAATCAAGTACCAAGCAAAACCAACTTCTAAGCCCCTTGTAGTTCTGATTGTTTTTCTTGATTTAATCAGAAAAATAATTCAAATCAGCTTTTCTCGGGACTGGTTAGAGTTAACTTTATTGTGCCTAATAGTAAAGTATATCTCATCACATCATTATCCACCTCCAGCAGTCATTGTTTTCCTTAAGTTTTCCCTGCCCTGTGTCTCTTTGAATGTTGTAATCTAACGACAGAAATATATGTGACCTCAGACTGCAATTTGCCTGATCCATTTGAAATTTTGATATTAAGTTATAGAATAGAACTTTATTTTAATGCAGTAAAGTAAGAGTAACAATGTACCAAACCTTTTTTTAACTAGAAATTGTGATTCGCAGCAGGACTGTCAGTCCTATTTATTGTCTAGCCCTACTAGGGAACTCCCGTTAATTGCAATTGCAAGACATTATTTGCAACTACAATTCCCCTTTTGACAATAAGTCTGCGAAACTGAAACCACTTATTTCATAATTGTTTTTTCATATTCAGAAATAATTAGAATGAGAAAAAATTATCAGAACCAAGTGTGGTCCTTGTTTATCAATCACTAGCCTAATAGCATATGGACATGAAAAAAAAAGCAAAAAAGTTAACTCTTCAGAAAAGAAAGCTAGAATTCTACTACTGATAAATCTGAAATCAGAATCTGTAAGCTTCACTTGCTAGTCCAACAATTAGGAAAGAGAGACAAAGAAGTGACATGCATTAGATTATTTGTTTCATATGCCAGTTAGACTTTTCTGCAGACCACTTGGCACTAAGAGATTTAAATTGGAATTTGTGAATGATGATTTGTGATTATTTGTATGGTCCACATAGTGGGATAAAGGCTTAGTTGTTGTTGTGATTGTTGATGATTTGCAGCAAACAAAAAGGCAGAGAAAGAACAGCATCCATGAAATACTCGTACCTGTTGATGCCCTGTCAGACGGGTTTTAGGATGTTTGCTAACAGCAGGCTCCCACAAGAACATAGTGAAATCATCGGAACCAGAGACCAATCTTTCTGGAGCATTGCCCTTCATTTTGTTGTACCTTTCCAAAGCTACCTGGCATAACAAGAGAGCATTCAAATCAGTTGCAGACAAGAAAATTCAAGCTGTTGAAAAAGGAAGAAAATATAAGTTAACCACAGAAAATACTGCATGTATTCCTCCTTTATTTTCTCTCTGTTATTCCTCTGGGCCAAAATAGGTCCATATTTGTACAGCTAAATATGACACTAATGACAGTCGTGAACTACTTAATAACCCTCTCCCCTTTTAGATTTCATCCTGTCATCATTGCTACAACTGCCCTCGTCTCTTTTACGGAGAATAACAGATTTTAACTACTAATACAAATATTAAAGTCACGCAGGCTGCCTCCGGAAAGAAATTTGACTTTCCAGGTCAGAACCTTCGAATGAAGGTGTCTTGGAGAATAAAAAGTTCAGAGTTTTGACATCAAAGAATGCTAACAAAGTTAATACACTCAACATCAACTACTTAACCCATAAAGTAGGAACGTTATAAAAATGTTGAACAGAACAACTTCCAAAAAAACTTTTTCAAAACACTGTTTTTTCTTTCATTAATCAATTTTATACAAAACTTTCCAATACTAAAAGAAATTGGTCTGACTCACCTATAGTTCCATTAAAGTGCCTGAACTCTTTAACAAGGAAAGAGAAAAACATCTTTCCCAGATTCACTCAAAGACAAAATATAAATTGGACTGCTCAATGCATTCCACTATCCTAGTGCTTTATGGATAAGAATGGATACAGTTCCAGATTTGATTAACCTAAGGATAGTAAAAGTATGATATAACTTTTGAAATGTTTTTCCATATAAAATTGAAGCGTTAAAAATCTCCAATGCATTGGAAAAATATTCCAAGGAAAGTAAATGCTTCAAACAAACACCGTGCAAGAGAAAGTCAATCAGTACCTTCTTCATGTCCTCAGGAGATGAAAACTGTTTACTAGTGTGATCAAAAGCTCCAGTTCGCAGAACATATTCTGTGCTCAATGCAAGAGAATTTACCCAATGTCCGTGACCCTACATTTAAATCATAAATAGTAAATTATAATGAGCATGAAACTGATTTTTCCTCTCATCCACAGCTAGCAGAAAATGTAGAATTCAAAGAAGAGAAAATGGAAATGGAGAAAAAACAGTTGGATAGCAGAAAGAACAGACACTAATTAAGCTTAAGGAATTTAAACTATTCTCTAAAATCTGGTTCAGGTTTCAGAACAATGTGTTGTATTGGGAAAGAGGGTGGGAGGTGGTTATACTAACATAAATTACAATAAAAGATAAGCATTATCGAAGAATAGACATGAATGGGTCATAGCGAAGAAGACTGGTGATGCTAAATAGATAGATATAAAAATAAGAAACTAGATCATAATTCTGATAACCACTAAATGAAAGTAAATGAACCAATCGAGTAACCAAATTATGCTCTCTTTACCTTCAATTCACGAATTAGCTTTCCCTGTGAAGTCTCCCATACCTTGATTGTACAATCTTGAGATCTATATATGCAAAGAGAAAAAGTATTTAGAAGTTTGGAATTTCATATCTAACTCAAAAGACCAATTTAATGCCCCAGCATGTCGTACAGGGTCAATTACTGCTGGTACAAAAGAAAAAACTAAAAAAGCACTCATAACTAAGAAAGAAAGATAATATACCCAGTATATATCACACCATCCCCACCCCATTTCACACAAGTTACTGCAAGGGTGTGACCAGAAAGACAAATCACACATTTCCTCAAGGTAACATCCCATATTCGTGCATCACCATCTTTACTAGCACTGACAAATCGTCGACATGGGGCATTTAGGTGCACTGGCTCCCAAGATATTCCAGTTATCCATTTCTTATGACCCTGGCAAAGCAAGTTTTGCACCATTAGGCAAATGAGATTTCAACAACCACTAAAAAGTACACATTTTTTATTCTGGCCAACCTCAAATAGATGGGGTGAAAACCGGAACATCAAGACAAACGTAAATCGAACGTGCATATCATAGGAAAGCATTGCCTCTTAATCATAAAGAACTCAAGCCTCAGGAATGAATCAGAGAGAGGTGACCAAATCTGAAAATATTTCTGAAGGCATTCTTTTGGAGCCACAGTTTTCACTATTCTATTAACAAAACTCCTTACTCTTAAACAACTTTGTTTTACTCTTCAATAAATGACTCGAAAGAGCAAAAATATTTGCTTAAAGCCACAGAAACATTGACTTCTTAGATTTAGAGAAGTTCTTCACTGTAGATTGTATTATGAGATGTCATTGAGCTGTCATGTGATGAAAATTGATTAATCTGACCCATATAAAACCATAAGTTTTTGATAACTGGGAGTGGCCATCAAGAATACTATCAACAGCCACGTAAAGGGATTGGAAAAGTCTGTTTTTTTTTTTGGCAAAGAGAAGATTTAAAGTTTTTAGGTGTAGACAAACTTCAATCAAATCTAAAAGAAACAGGCAAAGATGAAGATATACGATAAGTTGATTTCCAGATGGCATCCCAGTCTTAGGGTCCCAGCACTGCAGTTCTCCAGCCTTGCTGCCACTGACGAGATGCTTGCCATCAGGTGACCATGCAATACAAAGAACCCAATTTTTGTGCCCTAGAGAAGCGTAAAAACACTTCCATAGTCAGAACCCAAAAAATGATCATCAACTTACTTTTACAGAATTAATGAATAGAAGCCAGTCCATACCCTTATCAAAGTATAAATCAAATCACAAAATTTACTAGGAACCATCTTCTTGGATGGAATTCTCGGACAAGAGAACAGGTATTATTCTTGGCTCTCTTTACTACCTAAACTTGTGAATGGTCAAATGAATTTAAAAAAAATGTGCAAGTAAATCCATTGTACGCACTTAAAAATAGGGGATTAAACTAGTCATATGGCTTCCTTCATTCACAGGTTATATAATTATCATCAGCTAAATTCAAGTACTCATTTACAAATATGTCCATCCCCGGCATATTCAAACACTTTGGCAATTGACATTCAAAAAATTAAAATATGCTGTCAATAGAACCAAAAAGGGCAAAGAAAGATTTCAATTAAGCTACCAATTGGCCAAGGATATCTAACCTTTACATGTGAACAATGGTGTCTGAGTATTTAAATCCCATAAACGAACAGTTGTATCACCCGAACCACTTGCAAGCTGTTGTCCATCAGGACTAAAGGCAACTGAAAGTACAGCTTCTGTGTGACCTGCAAAGATAAATCATGAGGTTGAAAAATCAAAAGGATGTAAAGCACTGTAGTGAGCAATTATTAAGAAGAGATCAGAAGAATAGAAAAATAACTAGTCACACAAGAGCACTCCACATAATAATATTCTAAATTCCAAAACCAGAGCAAATTGTAAGCGTAATGTGGATATAACTGATCAAGAAACCACATGCACCTAACCAAGACAACTAATCCCTGCATACAAAAAGGGAGAAAGAACATAATCTTGAGCACCTCTGAAGGTATCAATACCATAAAAAATACCAACTGCCAGTATCTTGATCATTGCTCCTAGCAATAAAATAGGCACAATAATAAGACGGGACATCAAACTGATTTACCACATCTACAGCCTTTTCCACTTACTATTGAAGTAACTCCAAAATCTTTTACATGGACCTCATAAGAAATTCAAATTATTCTTGGAATTCTAAGCAGATTTCTAGCTTCACAGTTTAGTCAGTTGCCTGTTCTCTTTTGACCGCACAAATCACACCCATTCTTTTACCTCATAAACCAAAAGAATTTGATACCCAACAACCTTAAAAGATTGCTGACGACTTTTGTGAACTTATTGCTCGGTACTTCCACAACGCAATCATTGATGACCTAGTTTATGAGAGACAATGAAAGTGATCACACATGTAACGGTTCATCACTACTAATTGTTACTATTCACCATCAAAGCTGAATGATGGGTTCTACAACCATGGAATATTAAGCAGATTACTAGCTTCACAGTTTAGTCAGTTGCCTGTTCTCTTTTGACCGCACAAATCACACCCATTCTTTTACCTCATAAACCAAAAGAATTTGATACCCAACAACCTCAAAAGATTGCTGACGACTTTTGTGAACTTAATGCTCAGTACTTCCACAAAGCAATCATTGATGACCTATTTTATGAGAGACAAAGAAAGTAGTCACACATGTAACAGTTCATCACTACTAATTGTTACTATTCACCATCAAAGCTGAATGATGGGTTCTACAAACATGGAATATTAATGAAAGGTAAATATAAACAATAATATAAACAACCCATGAAAATTATAAAGTAATTAAAACGGTAAAACATCCAAAACTATCCATGGTTGTTGGCCTTGTGTTATTGCCTATGAAAGGTAGATATAAAGGTCTTGAGCAACAAAATATTATGACTATTTCTGTAGAACAATATCCTAAATTTCTTCAATTTCAAGCTGCTCAGCACAAACCTCTTCGAACTGCTTCTTTGGTACATGCAGGAAATTCTGATACTAGCTAGACCCTACATATATAAGCCATAGGCCAATGGTTTGGGATATTTTCTGTTTAATTGAAAGTTGCAAGTAATGAGAAACAGAGGGTAAAGTAACAGTTTTCTTTTCAGCAAAATAAAGAGGGTATAGGCAATATCAAAACATTCTTCCACATTTAGAAAAAAGACACTCAGGCCTATCAGTTAACCAGTGACATCAAAGATTGAGCAAATAAAGAATTTAGAAATGTAAAACAGGATTCCTCCTCAAAAACACTCTGTTCCTGCAACAGAAGTTTGGCATCTAATTTCAAGGAGAATATTCAGATGTGTCAATGTACTTGAAAGATGTTCATTACAAAAGTCAAATGACGGAAAGTAAATGCAACTTTTCAATAATCAAAAGTCAGACATAATAACTGAAACAAAAAAATATGTACCATATTCTGGTTTCTTAACAAGGACAAATGGGGTTTAAGTATAGCAACTTTTGCTGTTAAATCATTAGCCAGACCAATGTGAGTGTAACTAAAATGTCAAAAAGATCAACCATTCACTTATCTGAATCAAGTAATACTTCTTGTCAACATAATGAAAGGGCACAACAAGGAGAACAGAGAGGGATAGCAATATAGGAAGTTTACCCAAGATACTAAGCGGAACAGAAACCAGCGAAAAAGATTTTTGAAAACTCAGCAAAATATTGCAATTGACTAATTGTTAGATTCTAAAACATAAAGCAAAATACAATAATAACAAGAAAACTGAAAGTTACCAGCAATTGTTGCAGAACAACGTGAAACAGGACGAATGCGGAAAACTGCTTGAGGTTGATATACAATGGTCAGGACCTTTTCCACCGAAACTGCAAACAAATTCAACAAGATCTAGTAAGTACCACTGCCAATACTATGTTGCGACACCAAATTCACTCATTTTATAAGTGCAATAAGATGATCCGGCCTTAGTACCATTCTTCTTTGTTAAGTAGGATCCAAGGTCCACCAAAAGCTCTTGATCTAATATGTAAAATGCATAAGGATACTTTTCATCCTGAAAAGAAAAGGCAGAAGTTTATGGTTACTCAACCGTAAAAAGTCAAAAGTGAGAATGTCATTCCGCAGAACCCTGCAAACTCACAATTTAAAGACCGAAACAAGTTCTCTGCCAAATGAACTAACAAGAAAAAAATATTCTGGCCCAAACAAACTACTAAACCAGAATCTTAATAAAATCCCACAAATTTTCTCCAAAAATGTTCAATGTAATTCCACTTCTGATCATATTCTAAGTCACATTTCAGCGAGCAGGTTGTCAAATTTAAATCCCAAAATTAAAATTCTTTTTTTTTTAAAAAGTAGAGGGGCAGTCAAAATTAGAATAATTAGAAAAGTTCCTATTGTCCAATCTTTAAACGTTAAACTCAAAACCCAGAATTCCTTCCTTACAACTAATCCAAATTCCACCAAATAACAATCAGAAACAAGAAAAAGAATAATACTTTCCACTCCTCTAAACTAATTAAATAAACAAACAAAAAAGAAAACAAGACTTGAAACTAAAGAAGTAATCTTTAAACGATATGTTAACTTGAAACTTACATTATTGAGTAACTTATTAACCATTTGATTCAGCTCTTTAGGGCCAGCATTTTGGGGGAGATATAAAGCGGGCCCTAAACTCGTGCCTTCCGGGTCCGATAATTGACACATAACGCTATGGTTTAGTTCACTCTGTTGCTCAATTGCGTCTTCCATTTCCATCTTTTGCTGTGATATTCGATGAATTGATCAAATGTTTCGAAATTGAAATCGAATTTGAGAGTTTGAGATTTAGGGTTTTTACTTTAGGTAGGGATTTAAGGGCGGAACGGTACCGTCTTCTTGTAATGGAGGTTTTTGACAAATTAGGGTTTTTGAAGGGTTTTTGGATCTTAGCTTTGGGCTTTGAAACTGTAGATTGAAATGGGCTTTATTTTGTGATATCATTTTTGATATACATGCGAGTATTTTTTTCTAATATCATTTTTCATTTCAAACATTAATATTTGATGTGTGAAAAAATTGATATTTTATACGCCAATAAAAATGATACACTTTTGTACATAATATTGATATGCAAAAATTGATATTTTGGGTTATTTACACAAATAATATTGAAAAAAGACAAAATTAAAAAAAAATATTGTTAATTTTATTATTCTTCCAAAAATAGGTAAGTCCAAGTTTCCACGACTTTAGACATCACAATTCCAAACTGCGACATATGAAGTCGCAGTTCTAAACTGCGACCTCTTTCATTAATTTTTTCTAAATTTAATTAATATTTCTTTATTTGATCAATTTTATTTAAATTCAATTAAATTGTAAATTTACTTTTGAACAATAAATTCATTATTTGTGCATAGAACTTGTTTTTTCTTCTACTCATAGATATAAAATTGTAATTTTATCATATTTGTGTTTTTCTTTAAAAATATTTACAACTCTTCTTTTGGAAAAAAAATTCAATTCAATGGTTATATCAAAATATTGAGGACTTAATTATATTTCATTGCATGGCATAATTTTTTTATTACACATATATATAATTTTTATAATTCAAGATAATAATCATATCTTTCTTTATCTAATACACGATGAATGTATAAACTTTTCACAACAAAAATTCAAAAAATCAAGTACATATTTTGTGTAAGGTTAACTTAATAGTGAATACTAATTGTTATACTGAATTCAACGAAAACTATTTAGATAACATGTAATTTTTATCTAAAAACAACGAAAACTATTTAGATAACATGTAATTGTTATACTGGAATGATTTACATTTTTTTGTGTAACTCAATTTTGTATTTATATTTTTTAGAGACAGTGCATGACACATATCTATCATCTATTAGTTGACGCATTACAAAGTGCTCCTACTGATAGTCTATTGGTCTCTACTCTTGCATTTATACGTAATATATCATTTCAAGCATTAAGTTTAGTTGGGGAGGATCGTCAAATGACAGTCCTCATATCTCAGACAACAGACACAGGAAGAAATGGAAGGCGTTTCACATCAATGACCTTTACAAACTCCGCTTAGTCAGCCATTTATATTTGAACATGGATGAAGAGATAATGTGGAAGATATTATCATTGAGTCTTCATTTTTACATCAGATGGAAGATACTGAGGAGCAAACACCAATCCAAGTAGAGAGTAATGTTTCACCTATAGTGTCGGGTGGGGCTATTACATATAAATGTCGTAGCATGTTACCCACCCAATGCAATAGGGAGATTCCACCACTTAGGCAACAACCCAGTAGAAATAAGAACCATCCTCCTGTGTAGTACTTAATTTTGTCGATGGATTACTTTGTCTTAATTTAGATATTTTTCTTTTATTAATTATTATGATTTGCATATAACAGTGTGTTTTTTTAATCCAAATGCAAAATGTTTTTTACAAATAGTTTTGTTGTTTTTAGATAATTTATTTAATTAAATAAGGTAAGTATTCAAGTTGTTGGGCTTGAGTTTTAGGAATTCGCAATTTCATATTTTTAGGTTTTGTTTAAATTTGACGAATAGTAATCACTATTGAGTTAACCTTACACAAAATATGTACTTGATTTTTGAATTTTTGTTTTGAAAAGTTTATGCATTCATTGTGTATCAGATAAAGAAAGATGTGAATATTATCTCGAATTATAAAAATTATATATCTGTGTAATAAAAAATTTGTTCCATGCAATGAATAATAATTAAGTCCTCAATATTCTGATATAACAATTGAATTAAATTTTTATTTTTCAAAAGAAGAGTTGTAAATTTTTTTAAAGAAAAACACAAATATGATCAGATTACAATTTTATATCTATGAGTAGAAGAAAAAACAAGTTTCATGCACAAATAATAAATTTATATTTTAATTGAATTTAAATAAAATTGATCAAATAAAGAAATATTAATTAAATTTAGAAAAAAACTAATGAAATTTAGAAGTCGCAGTTCCAAACTGTGATGTGCGACCTCTGAAGTCGCAGTTTGGAACTGTGACTTACCTATTTTTGGAAGAATAATAAAACTAGTAATATTTCTTTAATTTTGTCTTTTTTCAGCATTATTTGTGTAAATAATTTGATGCGCGAATAATGCGAAAAATTGATACTTTATACACATGCATTGCAAATTTTAATGGATTAAGAGAATTTGAAAAGGTAGGTAAAATAATGATAGAATTTTAAACGACATAATTAATATAGTTTAGATTTTTTTATTTCACACAATAATTATATGCTACACATATTTTGTATATATTATATATAAAAATATATATTTATACGCATTGTCACATATTACACATATTTATATATATATATATGTATACTACATATTTTTAAATTTGAAATTAGTTAAATTATCAAATAAAGAGTTCAACAAATTATTATTTTCAAATTCCACACTTCAAATCTAACTCAATTTTTTATTTTATCAAACAACCGTGTGATCAAATAGGTGAGATGAGTACAATATTAAACTATTTTATTGTAATTTGCACTAATTTTTGTAGTGTGGATATACAAGAATACAAAAACTCCTATGCGACGGATTCATATAAGCGATAGGGTTAGTGACGCGTATCCACGCGCAGGTGAATTACAATTCGCGTATAAACCATCAATTTTTCACATATCAAGTATCAATGTTAGTATATAAAGTATATTATTTTGTGTGGCATATAAATTATCAATCTTTCGCATATAAGTGTCAATTTTTCGCGTATCATGTACCAATTTCTCCAATATAATGTATAAAATATCAAATTTTCACATTTTTGGCTTATTAAGTATTAATTTTTGCAAATCAATATTAAGTACAAAAGAGCCCACTTTATGAAAGATGACACGTGTACAATTACTTATCCCTTATGGCTCATTTGGTTGAGAGGGAATTTAGGTTGGGAAAGTAATCTTTTTACTAATTCACAGATTCCTGTATTTGTTTCAAACTGGAAAAGTAATCATTTCTCTAATTATTAAATTCATACGGTTGTTTCATTGAGGGAAAGTAAAAAGGATCCTGAACCAAGAAAAATAACGACAAAATTTCAGGATTATGAATCCTTTTTAAAACTTGGTATTGTGATTACTTTCTTGAGGATTTTAACTATGTGACTCTTTTTATGCTTATTATTTATATTTTGAGTTTCATATGTTTCTTATGGTAAATTATAATTTATTTTTCATATTTTATTTTTTAGTTTCATATTTTTTTTATTGAATTTCCTACCTAACTAAAATTGAAATTTTAGTAGTTTTTAAATTTCTTCATATTGACTTTTAAGGTAAATCAATGTAAAAAGAATTAAATAGATAGATGATATGTCATCTTTTTTTAATTAAAATTATTAACATAGTTAGTGTTATATTATTTTGTTTAAAAATTCATAATTTTAGTTCTTTTGCTTTAAACTTTTTCTTTCATCTTTTTACTTAACTAATTTTCATATATTTTGTATCTACAGTGCTTATTGTTTAATCAATTTTGGCTATTTTGATTTACATTAATTTGTAAATTTATTTTCTATTTATTTAATCAACTATTCTCTTTTTTAGCAATATTAATAAATAAACAAATATTTTATTTTATCATAAGGTAAAAAGATATAATTAAATTTCATAATATCATTTAGAATAAAATTATATAAATGGTGATGTAACATCCCGCTTTACCCCTTTAACGACATCTTGACGGGAGTGTTAGATTACGTCCGACTCATGTCTGGGCTCAATACAATTTAATAATATTTCTAGTTATTCATAACCATAATTCAAACCTGTAAATCACACTTATTCAACGGTTACTTATTTATTACATCCCGAAAGTAAATCACACTAATTAACATCCCAAAAGTGTTTTTATCAATAACAAGAACCATAATCTTTCAACCATAAATTATCCAGGTCTTATATATAAGTACTACATTCCCAAAAGAAAAGCACTTATAAAATTATTAAAATAGTCTAAATAACAAAAGACTAATTCAAACAACTTTTATACCTTAACCTCCTTATCTTCTATCACACAAAGCGCCGCTAATCTTCAAACTCAAACCAGCTCCTAGTTTGTCTCGAATAGCTCTGAAAAAAAAATAATTTGAAAAGGGGGTGAGCTCAGAATAGCTCAATGAGGGGGCAAAGAACCATTTTGAGAAAATGTAATTTTAAAGACAAGAACAATTTTCATAAATACATTGCTTTATCAAGCCCAAATAAATCACATTCCACAATATGTTACCGCACATATCACATATTATTTTTACATATCGATGTCACATGTCATTTGCACAAATATGTATAGCTGTCGATCGGTTCTACCGACCTTTACTGTGAGACCCCGGATTTTTCTTTTCTTTAAATGATACTACTCCATGGTTATTTTAATTTGCATATCAGTATGGATTTATTGCACTTTGTGAAAATGGTGATTTGATAGTATGCATTTTAAATTAATTATTCATTCTTAGGGATTAATTGTTAATTTATAAAATTATGAGGAAAGATTATATCAAATATTCTTAAGCCTGGGTCTTAAATAGAAGTTATAGGAAAAATAAGGACTTCTTAATAAATAATGGGAACAGTGTTAAAAAAAATAATAATAATAATAATAATAATAAATTAATCAATTGATTAAATATAGAATTGTGTGAGATACGTGTAAGTTTAATAGCTTACATGTATCCCACTAAAATGACTCATAAGGTAACTTTTGTTTAGTATAAGACTAAAAAAAAAAACGGTGGTGGAAAAGAAGGAAAAAAAACGACAGAAGCAAAGAAGGGAAGGAAGAGAGAGCAGCGGAGGAAAAAAAAAAGAAAAAAAAACGGCAGAAGAAAAGAAGAGAGGAAAGGAAGATCAGCGAAGGAAAAGAAAGGAATTAGGGAGGAGGAGTCCAAAGCAGTTTGGGAACTTTCAGAAGGTGGGGAAAATCATCTAGTACTCAATAGTTGTAGGGTTGGGCTTTACAGGTTTTTCTTGCTTTACTGTTAGTAAATATATATGTGTATGGATGGTTTGTGATGTAATGTGTGGCAACAGGAGACTTGGGATTAAAAGAGAATTTTCTAATTTGTCTTTTTGATATTAGTTACTTGAATCAAAGTTTATATGGTGATTTTATGGTTGAAATTTATATTGGTGCTAGTTGGGTTTTGGAATTTGCTTAGAAACGAACAAATTAGTTTCTTTCTTCAAAGAAGGGACGATCTGGAATATTGCAATTGTGTTGTGGTGATAGGATGAGAGTCAAGCAGATGAAGTTGAGGAAAAAGAAAAAAAACGGGGAAAAAAATGAATTTTAGATTTGATAGTTTAAGGAAATAACCTTTAATGATAATGAAAGATAAGGAATGGGAGTCTGGCCCAACTTAATTTGGTTTGGACTTAAAACATTAGGTGATAATTCAGAGTGGGCTATTTGGAGATAGTATTGATGTGGAATTAGGGAATTTGAGGTGGATTATTTTATTTAAAAAAAATGGGCTTCAGTATATCAGTAACTTGGGCTTCGTCCAATATGAATTGGTGATGGATAGAAATGAACTAAATGGAATGAGATATTATAAATGGACCTTCATAGTTTAATTTAGGAATGGATTTTTATAATTTAATTCAGGAATGGACCTTTAGAAATTTAGATTAAGAATGGGCCTTTTGATTTAATAAGGAATGGACCTTTTATAAAAATGGACTTTATAATATTAATAGTTTGGGCTATGGATGTGAATAGCAATATTATACAAATGATGTTAATGGGTTTTGGAGGTAGTGTTTGATTTGAAAACCTAGACCCACATATATGCAAGGAATAATAACAACGGTAATGTATCTGAAGATTTATTGCCAACTTTTAAAGAAATTTAAGCTATTTTCATTATGGATGGATTTGTTTTTTTTTTTTTTAAAAAAGAAAAAAAACCATAACATTAGTAGGAAAAGATATTAATACCAATAATTGTAGTCATATTCATAATAATATTATTTGAAATTCCTAGGCTTTTAAGACTACGCAAGCAAAGCTGAAATTCGGTTTAACATTTGTCAAACTCGTGATGTTGCGTCAGCTTGACATAATTGTGTGTAAAATATGTGTGATTGGATAGAAACTATTTGTGTGGCATGGGTTTGCCTATGATGTGACTGTGTGATTGATTGGGGCCCAGTCATGGTGACTTATTGGTGGCCGGGAAAGCCAGGGCCGACGAGTTCATCATAAGTTCACCGTGACATTTAATCCTTGTCAAGTGGAACTAAGGAGTTTTTAGTTTCACGAGAAAGGGTATTGGTTATCCGGATATATCCTATTGTGCCTGAAGGGCAAATTTTGTTTGTGATGGATAAGGTAGCTTCAACAGTGGTCTGATCAACCACTGATCGTAAGGTGATATAAGGCTGGTACTGTACTGGTAATGTTTTCTGGCCGAATTATATGTCTCTTTTACTATTTGTGCATGTTTCTTTTTAAAAATACGTGCGTTCTCAAGGCTGGTATGTTATTTTGCTGTTTTGAATTTTATTGGTCATATTTCGCTATGGTTAGCATCATGTAATCCTATCGCCTCCCCACTGAGCATTTTAGCTCACCCTATTTTCGAAAATCTTTTATTTCAGAGGGGTCAGAGGAGCTGGGCCAAGAGGGACTAGAGTAGCAAGCCTAGAAGAAGGTGAGGTCATTAAGCCGGTTAGGCGGACTTTGAAGTTGGGTTATATCGCAGAATCTATGAGGGCTTGCCTATTAAGTTACTTATGTAATTTTGGGGACCAGACTGTAAATAAAGACGATATGATATGATGTTATGGTTTTTGTTGTTGTAAGCATATATGATATTTTGGTATTGTGTAAACAGGTGCTCGTTAGTGCTTAATCTAAGAACAAGGTTGTGTGTGATAATTACGATTTTAGAAATTATTTTGTGTATGATGAAAGGTACAGGTTTGACGAGCCAACTCGCTCTGGCTGAGGGGGTAGGTTGGGTCGTCACATTTACCAACCTTACCTCTCCGAAAATTTGTTGACGCGTGCACGACTTGTGAAGCTACCTTATCCTTCCTTGTGGTCAGTGACCACTACGGCCCCGCAGGCCTAACATGGCATCCGAATTTGCCACTCCGACTCCCGTCGAACAAGATTAAAATCTCCTTAATCTTGTGACGGGGCTCACCGGTGTAGTTTTGGAGTAATCGCCGGCCCGATGCCGTCCCGATTATTTTCCAAAACAACACCTACTAGGGCCTATACAGTTTAATGCAATACACGTATAACAATCACGTATAAACCACGACTTCCCTAGCTTTAACAAGAGATAAGGCACATTCACGTATCAAGAAATCTATCATCAACCATTTTTCATGTTTGCATACTTGCTCCCTTCCGAGGCATATGCTCCACAGTAAATATGCAAAAGAAGTCTTATTGGGTACATGTGAAAATTTATGCATACATATATATCTCCAAATAATGAGATGATTCAATGATGTTGAAACAATAAAATATTAAGGATTCAGTTATTTAATCAAATATTGATGTAATTCATAATAATCATGACCACGGTTTCACTTCAAATAATAAGATGATTCATGTATATATATATATACATATATCAAAGTAAAGTGATGATTTGATGATGTTAAAACAATAAAATATTAAGGATTTAGTTTACAAACTGCAAAAATTAAACTCTTACAAGCAGGAAACATTAAAGGAAAATTTATTGTCCAAAAAAACTTTAAATGGATGCAGGTCATTTTATTCCTTGTCTTAATCAAACGGCGGCCATCATTTTTTTTAAAAAGTTTACCGCCTCTTGATCAGTTTTGCCTCGGTTTGGCTTCTCTTAGTGCAAAGTTATGTGATTAGAAAACAAGACTTTTAATGGTCGTAGTTAAAAGGTGTCTATTACTTCAACTAGACTTTTATATAATTCAAGGAAGAAGAAATCTACTACTGGGAACCATTGGGGCAATTTGACAAGCAAATGACATGAAAAATCAAAATACGAAAGCTTCAAAACATTTAGTCCAAAGAGCTAAAACACCTCTATACTCAAAGAACATCATGTTTTCACAGCAGCACTTCATGACAATCATATATATGCACACGGTTTACAATTAAGCTTAATTTAAAGTATTCATCCAAAACTTTCAACGACTGTTCCCCTTTTTTTTCTTTTTTTTCTTTTCAAAAGAGTTTCACACAGACAGAATACTTCATAGAGGAAAGAAACTAAAAGAAAAAAACCTTTAAAATTCAACCCAAACCAAGGAGAGGTGTTTGAGTTTCCATTTCACTCACCCTTCAACCCTGTGGTGCTTTTTCTTTCCCTGCACTTTTTCCTTCGTTGTGTTCTAATTGACGCCCTAAACCTATAAGAGGAGGCGGCAAGGATTGTTTAACAAGCTTGGCGGTAATTATCCTTCTTTACTTTTTTTTTAAATTGCCTTAGTATCCTTAGAATTTAAAAGGGATCAAATAGACTCCACTAATTTTCAATAATTCTACACAATATAATCCCTAAAACTTAAACGTTTACGTTGCCAAATAAAATTGTTTAGTATTGACTTAGGACTAGATAATAAGATAACTAATAACTAACACATGTTTTTAACTTAATAATCCTATATCATAGATATATTTATTTATTTATTATTTTTTTTCCATCCATTGATAAATTGAGATAAAAGTCGTTTCTAAATCAAGCACTAAACTAAAATTCGTATAACAGAAAAATAAATTTAACGTTTTAAACAATTATGTATGACAAATGTATTTATATAAAATTGTGGGGTTTAACAGGTGATGTATAAGTATAACATACAAATTGAATTCAAAAAAAAAAAAACTATTTAGTTCAATAATTAAAATCAAATAATAAAAGAAGAATCTACTAACTTTTCTAACAATCTATTTAAATACAGGCTAAATATTCAAATTCTTCAAAATTAAATTCTTAAAAATCAGATGACAAGGAAAAATATTCATTTCCTCAAAATTTAAATTTCAATGATCACATTTCTATTAAACATTACTTTCCTTGAGTTTACTCGTCACTTTATTACAGTTTTAGTTTAATTTTTAAATTAGATAAGTAACTAAAATTACACATGTCATCTTTTTATAAAGTGACAGGTAGATTGATAAAGCAGATTCAAACCGCTACAAAAGTGTATTATTTTGAGCGTATCAAATATAAATATTTTTCACACACATGTGTAGATTTCATTGATAAATCAATAGAAATAAAAACTTATGCCTATAATTTGTACCTTTTTTTTTTAAAAATTTAATTTCATTTTCAAGGAATGAAAAGATAAAAGGAAGATTGTAGCAAGAAAAGACACCAAAACCTCCAAAAACCGTTTTGACTTTTCTCATTTTAGAAATTTAAGAGCTCTTTTGTAATCATTAGACATCAACCGAACCTTAAAAGGAGTTGAAAATTTTCATCATCATTCCTTGACTGAGGCACTGAGCAGACCATGAAAGAATCTGAGCAAACTAACACAGACCCTCTACTCCAAAATATGCAGAGTTCAAAGTTGATGATCTTTGTTTCAATTCTATCCTTGCTATTATCATGTTCATCACTATCATCAGCTTATTCAATTGAAGAATCAGAAGCTATAGAGTCCTTAATGAGCCATTTTGACTCTAAAAGACCACATCAGTCAGTGCAAGAAGCTGCAGCCAGAGGTGTACTCCAGAGATTGCTTCCAACCCATTTGTCCAGTTTTAAATTCCAGATTGTTTCCAAGGTATGCTGCTCTTCATGTTCAAGTTCTGCAACTTTTTTAGGTTCGGGGATTTTCCCATTTCGTGTTAAAATTGAATTTTCAGTTTATGATTTTGTTCCAATTGATTTCTTTTTATTTATTATACATTCTTGTTTCCTTTTCAGTTTGCTATTGTTATATGTTTGAAGGAAGTGAACAAGGTTGGATGTGTGCTAAAATTTGTCAAGTGGATTAAGTAAATATGACTTAGAGAATCTAACTGTTAATTCTTTGATAGTTTTTGAAGAATGTCTCTACTCTGTTATAATAAAAGTCCAGAGGTCCTATAATTGATTATTCCCTATATGCACCTTCATGGATTTTGAATTTTGCTCCTAGCTTGAGTTTTGTAGTCATCGGTTCCTGATAGCATTGTAGCAAGATGCGATTTTGTTTAGTAGGTTTTGCTTATTGTTCTAGAATTTGCACCATCGACTTTTAACCCCTTTACTTTAACCGGAAAAATCATCATTAGGGTAGGCTACGATGTGAAAAGCTCTTTAACTTCTAAGTGTCATCTTTGTAATTCAATTTCTGATGAGGAAAATGGATTTGTCAACTTTGAAAGATATAGAATATGGTGAAGACCCACATTTTTTAAGATGGAAGTAGTTAATGGTATATAAAGGGGAAGGATCGAATGTATGGTTTTACCATCCTATTCGGTGAGAGTTGAGTATTTGGCGTTGCTATTGTAGCTGAACTACAAAGCATGAAAACTTCAAAGTGCAGAATGTATCTTTTAAGTCGTTTACTATCTTTTTGGCTACTGGTATTGTTGCTTTTCAAGAATATGGAATTTACAACTACTTGTTGGTGGATTTATTAGGATATTTGCGGTGGGTGCAGCTGCTTCCGGATAAGCAATTACAATTGTACAAGCAGAAAGTCTCCTGAGATACTGTGTGTATTTGTTATAATCTGGTTCATATGAGGAATAAATCATCTCCATGTTCTAATTTCTTGATTTTCAAAGACTTTCTCATATTTTTCATGTTATGTTTCGCTAATAGGAAAATTGGGGTTCATTTTGGTTCTTTCGGTTTTAGAATGAAGTGTCAAGGGAAAAAAAAGGAAACTATTCATTGATTCTGGGACAACCATTGACCACACTATCAGTGGATGCATTTTGAAGTTGGTTGCTCTTCTTTCTTAAAGCATAATCTGGGCAACCTTTCCTCAACGATGCTACCAATATGTTCCTTCCTTGGGCCTGTTAGAGTCCAAAAACTTCAAGATTATAGTTCTTGGTTTGCTTTGTGTTCAAACCACACCATCACGCTCCTTTTAAAACCTTGTAATATCAAAGGAATGAGATTTCTGAAAACTCCTATTTCTTTTTATTTTATTCTCTGAGATCCCTCAGAAATTTTGTGGCATAATTTTTGCGAAGATTCTGCTTTCATTTACCAGTTGATTATGTTTCTTAACGTTTTTCATTTCCAATATTTGAAAACATTTTATAGCTTTTAGTACCTAACCCATGATACATAGAGCCCAAGCATTTTTTTTTTCGGGATTCCACGGGTAGCATTTTTCTCTGCATAAAGATGTTTCAAAAGCTTGAAGCTATCGTTAGCCATTGTTGCATTTGGCAGAAGACATTTTGTTTTGTTTTCATTTTGATTTTCTTTATTTGTTTCTGTTTCTAATTGTCTGATGTGTATTATTGTTGGAACAAGTTAGAGTAAGCATTAAGACACCCAGATTGATGTACTCATTTCTAATGGAATTTTCCTCCCTTTTCTCCTGTAGAATTGAAGGAACTACTGCAACTGAAATTACTTCAGGTCTACATTGGTATTTAAAATATTGGTGCTATGCCCATGTTTCATGGGAAAAGACAGGTGGCGTTCAGTTAGCTTCAGTTCCTGGCCCAGGGTCACTACCTCTTGTAAGTGATCAAGGGGTGATGATTCAGCGTGCAGTGCCATGGAACTATTACCAAAATGTCGTAACTTCCAGCTGTAAGCACCACATATTCCCTGGGTTATTGCTTTTTGCTGCCTAAACATGCTGTGGCAGTCACATGTATATAATGGGCTGCACTCTTACAAATTCATCGTGTTAAATTGTGTTCTCAATAGATAAAGGAAAGAATGATAAAATGAATAATCTGAGTTAACTGACTTTTAACTTCATCTTTGCTAAGGTTAATGTGATCTAAAAGCATGGATTTCTTTTTAGCATTGTAAATGTGTTTTTCTTTCCTGCTTTACCTTAAGACTTCTGATTTGTGTCTTGTCACTTTAATATTCTTCTCTCTTGGAAAGAGAAAAGCAAGTAATTTCTTACTATGATAACCTTGCCCCTAATTTACCAAAAGGATATTAAATAAAACGAACTACTCAAAGGCTAATTATTGGAAATATGCTGATGTAACGACTTGACAACCATTTCAAGAGGTGGACAGGTCACTTGCTGCTTGATGTGCTTTTATGTTGGTTCTTTTCTGGTTTGCTTCAGCTGTTTCAAAGCTACTTCAAGAAAAGTGGCAGTTGATAAGCCTGTTTGAAAAGTCAAATGGTTGTTTGTGTTAACAAACTTTAGAAAGTACAAATTGTTTTCTGAAGTATGTCGATGTTGCTTCCAGGAATTAGCTATATTCATCTTGAAAATAAGCTACCAAAAGAAGTCAAAAGCAAACAAGCATACCTCAAAGCAGCTTTCCGGTAGAAAATGAAAAAAAACTACGATCTGTTGATAATAAACAATCGATAACAGGCTTATTGTGAATGAGGTGGTTGTGGATTTAATACATGCACCTTTTCATTTTAAAGGAACCTGATAGTGGATTACTTGGTTTTTTTCTCTGGTAAAGTAGTAGCTTTATCACTTAAGAAAGATGGCAAATGAGCTGTATGTGTCTTGAATTGATTATGATTTCAACTCCTTTAGTTCACCAATGCATCTGCAATTTTTTTTTTCTTTGCAGATTCCTATGTTTGGTGGGACTGGGAAAGATGGGAGAAAGAGATAGATTGGATGGCACTTCAGGGAATTAACCTACCTCTAGCATTTACTGGCCAAGAAACCATATGGCAAAAAGTTTTTTCAGTATGTTGTTCATAAGTTCCTTGACCTCGTCACAAGTTTCATGCTGTTAGTTTATTCTGCCTCTTGGTTATAATTTTCTGAAAACAATTCATAGCAGCCATTTTATGGAGTCAAAAACTTGAAGAAATTCTATGTTTATTGAGTACTCTGAAGTGAGTTGTAGTTGTGTTATTTATTCATGTTACATAATTCTGGCATCAACTTTCTTACATAGTTGGATCGAAGTAAAGGCATAATATTTGAGTTTCTTATGTAAATAAATTCTTGTGCTTAACAATTTTGGGTCGCTGCTAACTTCATGTTTTGCTTAACGTTTGTGATGGTAAAAGATGTTTGTTGGGCTGGTTTTCCCTGAATGCTTTTATTTACTGCTGTGGAAAATGGATTTTAGCCTCCAATTTATAAGTTGGTGATGATTTTGTCACCACTTAGGTTTACAATCCTCTCTTGAATGAAAAACAAATGATCCTAGCATACACTCAGTCTGCAAGCCTGGAGCAAACTTGACATGAATTAGGGTAGCACTTACGAGCCAGTGTCCGACCATTTTCCTTTCTATTTGAATGCCATGTATCTTCCCAATAGGCATTTGTATTCTCAACTTCATACCACTTCAATCAGTCTCTACTCCTTTTCAAGTTATATTTTAACTCGTTTGATAGATCAAATTCCTGCAGTGGATCAGTATCACTTGTTTCCTTCTGTTCTTTGGTACATGAATGTATAATTTTTTTTCTTACCTTCTGGTTTTTTTCATTTGGCTGCAGGATTTTAATATTTCTGCAAAAGATTTGAATAATTTTTTTGGTGGACCTGCCTTTCTTGCTTGGGCTCGCATGGGAAACTTACATGGGTGAGCAATATTGTTTCAGACACTACACCCTCATATAATGCCGTCTTAATTATTTTCCTTTCTGCTTGTGAGTTGTGAATTGACTTACTGTGATGATCAGAATATCTAAAGAAGAAAGCAAGCACACCAAACAACATCTAGTTTACATGAATTATCCAAATTGTAGTCAGAAGTTCACCTTAACAGCTAAAACACTGTTTGATTATAAAACTCAAGGCACATACTAACATTTTTTTTTATTTACTGGGGATTTTGAGGGTCAGCATCAGGAATAAAGGATAGTGACCCCCATAGTATATATTTGGCTAAGGGTTGTTATGTGTCCTCCATTGGGATGAGTAATTTGATCCCAGGAACAAGTCGTTCCCCTTTTTTGCAAGATATTTGAGTTACTGCTTGACTGTAATTGTGAAATAACAACCAGTAATTGTTGTGGTACAGTTTTTATCTCACATTTATTTGTGTGGAATAGTATCACTTTAGTAAATACATTGCAGCAACCATACAACATCATGTAGCAAATTCTATATGATGTTATTTTCTTTTAGCATATTGCTTTCATAGCCTTATTATATGATTTAAATGATGTAGTTTGAGTAGTGTAATGCTTCTATATAATACTTTTAATTGATGTACTTTGAGAAGTGAAATGCTTCTGTATAACACATTACAAGATGGTAATGCATGACAGACTGTAACACATTTGTAGCTATAATGGCTATTGTATAAGACAGCAACAGTGTAACATAATGGAAAGCGACTTCAGAGTTTGAATGTGCTGCTGTTCCTAATTGCTTACATTTTGTCAATTGCAGTTTGACACTTACTCTTCTCAAATGATTTGTGCCAGTGTGTATCATATTGCAGGTGGGGTGGACCTTTATCTCAAAATTGGTTGGATAAACAGTTGTTGTTGCAAAAACAGATACTATCAAGGATGATAGAATTAGGCATGACTCCAGGTATACTCGATTTCTCTCTTTTGATTCATGCAACTTTCTCTTTTGGAACTAATTTTCTACGTCTTTTACTAGTGCTCCCATCATTTTCTGGAAATGTCCCATCAGCTTTAAAGGCTATTTACCCATCTGCAAACATAACCAGACTTGGAGAATGGTATATACTTTTTGATTTCTCTCATATCCTTATTCTTTTCATTTTGTCTCACCAACTTTTGATCATGATGTGTTCTTAACATTGCAAATATGCTCTGGCAATGGTTGTTTATTTTTGTTAAAGTTCTTGGTTTTTTTTTGCATTTTTAAGGCATTTATTTCTGTTTAAGTGCTTGTTAATTTTCTGAGATAAGTCAAATAAAACAAGGAACTGTCATTCACATGTAAAAATGGTGAATAGAATGAGTGTTTGGGTTTGGGTATAAGTAGATAGAGAACTTTCTGGTTTTTTGCAATTTCAAAATTGACCTGCATGTGTATATGGGAATGGAAAGCCATGTTCTTGTTCCTTTTCTTTTTGGACCATTACCTTTTGCGTCTAGCATAGAAATAGGGATGATGAGAGTTCTAGCCTCTGTGCCTGATTTCATATTCCTCTACATTAGCAGTAGATCCTAAGTCTTTGGCCTGAGATGTTCCTAAATTTGTGTTTGGTCATGCAGTGTAGTTTCCAATTTTCTCAATTGCTATATAAAGATGCCTGGAATTTCATTTAATGGTTGCATTGTGGATTATAAGATTACTGATAGTATAAATTGTGTCATATTTCCATAGGAACACTGTTGATGCTGACCCTCGATGGTGCTGCACTTTCCTTCTCGATCCTTCTGATCCTTTGTTTGTTGAAATTGGGGCGGCATTCATTAAGAAACAGTTAAAAGGTAATTGTTTTATTGTCTTTGATGTGACCTAAGCATGAAATGCGATTAAACACAAAAGAAATCTTCTTTAATCAATTAGAAATAATCCCATTCTGATTGTCACTTCAAATCAGCAATGCAACTTGTTGAGAAAATAAAAAAAAAAAAGAAAAAAGAAAAGATTGTTAGCGTAGTCCTGTGAAATGGAAATCTATGTTCCTGCATTATATATTTTTAGTGAATATGTTATTTCTTAGCATGTAGTCTTAGAAGATTAATTCACTAAACAGATGAAAATGTCAAACTTTGAGATTTTTAGAGGCCTCCTCTATTTTGAGCTTTAGGATGGACTTTATTTGTGGTAAAATAGATTACAATCAATGAAATTCTCTGTTGAAGCATGTATCCTCTAGTTTTCTTGCTTTTGTTTGGGTAGGTTAATATAACTCACTCCCCTTCCTCATGCGGTTGTTAATGTTCAAGCTACTGGTTGCTGGTGTTATGGAAAATTTAGTGTTGATGACTGCTTAATTATTTTATTTTCTTGCAGAATATGGAGATATCACAAACATTTATAGCTGGTATGTCATATCAATTCTACTGGAATCCCTATTATCTTTTTATTTTTTTCTCTCCAGAGAGTACTCTTTAACCATGTCAAACCATTTTTGAAAATGGTTGACCTGTCAATTATTTGCAAAAGTACATAAATATTTTATTTTCTCATATTCTGCGTTGACATGAATAAAGCACCCTCTTAATTGCTCAATTTATTGACATCAAGGTTTGGTAAAAGGTCTAAGGTTTAGTTTTGTCAAAGTATTTTTAGGAGGAAAACATACTCTAGAACATGGAGGGCTTCCTACTATAAGAAAATAACATATGTATAATGACAAGATTGTTCTTGCCTATTCTCTTAACAAGTTCCACCTTATTCCTGAATGTCTGGACATGCTTCTTCTCTGTGTGAAAAGGAATCTATCCTGCATGTGAGTGGATGTCTTCGAGCATAGATATAACTAAAATGGGTGTTTCTTTGAGTTTAAGCTTTTCAAATGAGGTGGTGGCACATCGTTCATCTGAAAGTAGTTATGTGCTTATTATGCTTGCAAGTTGCATCTGCGATCTTTAATTTAATTTTTAAGGTTTTCTGCTGTCACGCGGATGCTTTCTTCTTTATATACTTCATGGTACACTGTGCAAATGATGTCTCTCTTCTTGTATACTCTTGGGAATTGTTTATGCTGTTATTTCTTAATATCCTTGTTATCTTGTGAGCAATAATAGCTTGCTGATTCACCCTCTCTGATTTCTCTTTTGTTTACTAGTGCACATTTGCAGTTATTTTCTTTCATCTTTTTTTCTTGATAAGATGCTTGAGAAAGTCATCTAGTTAGCAGTCCTACTATGTGGTATTTAGAGCCTTCCTTTTTTTTTTATGGAGAAAATTTGTCATATTCTTTTTTTATCTAAGGTCTTACAGAAATGTTAATATGTTATATTTTGCAGTGATACATTCAATGAGAACAGACCTCCTACTAGTGATCCGACGTATATATCATCTCTTGGTTCAGCTGTCTATAAAGCAATGTCTAAAGCAGATGAGGATGCAGTTTGGCTTATGCAAGTATGTATGCTGAAGTTGCCACTCTCTTTGTTTTACTTCCACTCATTTCTATATACGATCTCGACTACATTATTTTTGATGTTATCAGTGGTCATTTTCTGCCTGAGTGATTTTGCAATTGCATTTGCAGGATAAATTCATTTAATTTGTAAGGGATATCAAAGATTTTGTTATAAATAAATGTAAACTTTATTACACACTTTTTGTTTCTTTTCTGTATTTGATCTAATATGTCCATGGCATTTTAGTTTGGTTGTGTACTTATTAGTCAGACTTAGTAAGAAGCTGATACTTTTCAAAGGTTTTCTTTAAATTATCAATTTTAGCCCCTATTATGTCATTTACAGTAATTTATTACCTCCCTATTTATTTTGAACTACATTGAAACTCCTTCATCATTCTTTGTTAGTATACAGTGGACTTTTTACCTACAAATTTTACAATTGCACCTGCTTCCCATTTCCTTGTTTTCTTAAGGATACTTTTCAAATCCTATGTTATCTTGAAAACCTTAGAAACTTTGAAAAGTATTTTGGCTGTTGGGATGGTATTTATTGCATGATATGCAGTCAAAAAGTTGTCATAATTTCAAAATGTACTATGCAGGTCCCTGTAACGATGATAAAACCCAAGAAGTCAACAAATTACCTACCTTTTCTGGATAATTAAATTGAGAACTCAGAGCACAAGAAAAGACTGGGTTCTTTAAAAACTTAGGTACAGGAAAACAAGAAGAATAGTAGATATGGGTTTCAACGCTCTTGCTGTATCCACTCCTTCTTTTTATTCAAAAAAAAAAAAAAAAAGAAAACCACACACACACAGAGACAAAGAAAACAAATGTATAAATGTTTTGCGTGATAAAAATATTTTACCAATGTAATTTATGAATGTGCGATTTGTCTTATTTTGGATGATGCACGAACTGAATTCCAGTTGTCTCCTGCAGGGTTGGCTATTTTATTCAGATTCTGCATTTTGGAAACCACCACAGATGAAGGTATGCATTTGCAATAGTGAAAAGCTTTAGCTGCTACCTTCAGAGGTGCTCTCACTCTAAGCATGGTTATGCCATACTTTGTGATCTGATATATTTTCTCTTGGTTTTTCAGTTTTTCTGGATACATTACTACTGAAAATAGTAAAATTTTGCTTCATGGTCTTTTAATTAAGACTGTAGTCCTGCTATCGGCTTGAAACCTTAGATGTATTGCACTAATAATGGGGAAGTTGTCAGCATAGTGAGCTTATTGCTTGTTTCGGTAGAGTAAAAATATTGTTGCTGATTCAAGCAAGATTCTTTTACATCATCAAGGGAAAAGAAAACTGAAATGATACAAAGAGTTACTTTGACATGTTATGCATTTGTGTATAATAGACCATGTATCTGCAGGTGATGCTTTCTTAGGAGGTGATTTCTTGATGGATACTAGAGAATTGAAAATTCCAATTTTATAATAGACAACCAGACTTATTGATTCATGATTCCTTTTTTTTATTATTTATTTTCTTTCGTTGAATTCGCTCTACTTGGGTGCAATGGGGCTTCATAAGGGATGGGCAGGGTGGCAGAGATAGGCTGGCTAAACCTAGACTTCAAAAAATATGTTCATTCTCTGTGTTTCAGATTTTTTTGAACTCACATTCTCTGCTAACTTGAAGATTATGAAATCAAAGAGAATATTTGGTTTCATCTCCTTTACCCATGCTCTAAAACCCGAATATCAAAATATGAATAAATATGGTTATGCTTGTTTAGGGTTGCAGAATTATTAACTGCATTCTCAATTTAGATAGAACTTTCTGTTTCACAGGATAGGTACCCAGTTTTGGGCAGTGATGTTTTATGATTACAGTTGGCAGATCCAATATTGTTGTCATAACTTTGTTTTATTCTGCGATTGTTTCAAATTGATTGGTTCTTATCTCACAGGCACTTTTACATTCTGTTCCATTTGGAAAGATGATAGTACTTGATCTATTTGCTGATGTCAAACCAATATGGAAGTACTCCAATCAGTTTTATGGCACTCCTTATATCTGGTATTGTTTACACATTTCTAGAGAAGATTGTGAATTTAAAGTCTTTTATAACTGATATTTCCAGGAGATTCTGTTATTGGTTTTCTGTAGTTGTCCATTTTAAAGAAGATAGGAGTTATTTCAGCATGAATTTGCTATTTACTTAATGTCCATTACATTTCAGGTGCATGCTTCACAACTTTGGTGGCAATATTGAGATGTATGGGGTACTGGATGCAGTGGCTTCAGGTCCTATTGATGCTCGTGTCAGTGAAAACTCAACGATGGTGTGTTTTCTATATCAAGAAATTAACCTTTGAAAAATATGTCTTACACTTTTACGTACATGTGAGCAATCTATATATTGTTTTTCTCAATGAACTCTTCCCAAGTTCTGTGGTGGCGAGGACATATATGGTGCAAACAAGATGACTGTCTGTCATGTAATTTTTGTATTACATTATGCAACATGGATAACAGTGTAAGCAGCATCTATGAGAATCGAAAAAGAATCCTCTGAAATTTCGTGGGATACTTAGGCCCCGTAACCAGCTGAGTAGACTACTGCTTCAGATAACTTCTGTAACTGTTGATGTTTTGATGATTTTGCAGGTAGTTATCGTTTTAGTTTGTGAATGCACATAACAGAAAGGTGTTGTATAGGAAGATAAACTACTCTTTTTATGTGTCTTATTAAGTTTTGTATGTCTACTTGAAATGGAATGGCTGTCCTCTGAATATTCTTCTCTTATAATGAGTGAATAATGGCACAAAATGGTCGGCATACCTCAAGATAACTTTTACTTAATGTAGGATTTCAATGCATAGATCTGATGCTATTTGTTAAAATTAACATTTTATCTTGAAGCTCTTAAAAAAACAGGTAAAATGTTAAAAAGTTCATCGTAAAGGCATGTATAGGTTTTTTTTATTAGAATAGTAACAAAATTTTGTTAGATTAGCATATGGTGAGGGAGAATGTTTATTCCACAAACAGACAGGACAGCCTTTACGAGCATTGGAAGCAATAACGCAAGTCACTTTGTTAGTTAAAGGTAGTACTTGAAGGTTCTAAAGTCTCATATCAAATCAACTGAACAGGGAAGTGCATCTGTATGTGGAAGAATATTTGTAAACTGTTTGATTAGGATGATAACTGCTGAAGTTTTTAATTAGTAGTTGTTTATTTGTTTATTTAATTTTTGTAGGTGAAGTCAAAAGAAAGGCCATAGCTACTTTAGCTTAAGAATTCTTACTTGAACCTACTTGATTATGACCTGCTATATGCCATTCTTTTAAGGTTTGCATCAGACTGCTTCATTTATTTTCCGTAACTAGTTCTAGCAATCTTTCCTTAGGGATTGAATAAGTGATGGTGCAATATGTGAAAAGCTGAAACATGATGCATATCCATTATGCATCTAACCTGAATTATCAGTTTTGGAATGTGAAGTGCTATGCAGTGGCCTATTATGTGGAAGACTATAATAAATGCTATAGGTCCTGATTGGAAATTTCATCGGCATGCCCTTGGATGCAGGAAAGCTGTTCAAGATACTAAAATTAAATTTCACCTTTGTAATTACTTAAGCTTGTTGATACACTGGTGTTGAACACGGATTGCACAGAACTTGATAAGGGATTCACTACTTCGTGTTCAATACTTGCACAGGGGTGACTATGAGAAAATAATTTAGGCCACGTGATGAAGCATATTGAATTGATATGCAATTTCACTCCTTTTGCTTAGATGAAGTCATGATGTTAGAGAATATTTGATCACCTTGTACTGACATTTATCTTCATCTCGTGGTTGCATGCTGATAATGTTGTCTAAATGATATGTGATGTTTTTCCCTTTTAAATTGTTGTTAATGTCTTAATCTGCAACTTGCATTGAATATGCTCTTCCTGGACAGGTAGGTGTCGGCATGTGCATGGAAGGAATTGAACATAATCCAGTAGTGTACGAGCTCATGCCTGAAATGGCATTTCGAAATGTTAATTTCCAGCTTGAGGTAACAAAGTTGACACTAATAACAACAACAGCAGCAATAACTTCACCATTGTATTCTATCCATACACATCTTTGCATTTATATTTAAGTATATCATATCTTTTTTTTTATCGTTTATTTCCAATTCTTTTTAGGTCTCCCCTTTCCTCTTTTAATTTGAATTAGTGTTTCTCTATTTTCTACATGCCGTACCAGTGCATCTAGAGGTCTCCTATACACATGTCCAAACCATCTTAAGCATGTTTCTCTTTTCTCATCAATTGGAGCTACCCCCACTTTCTTTCTAATGCATTCATTACTTATTCTATCCAATCTAGTATGTCTACTTATCCATCTTAACATTCTTATTTCTGCTACCCTCATTCTTTTGTTCATGCTCATTCTTAGTCACCCAACATTCTGATCCATAAAGCATCGCTGGTCTTATGGCTGTTTTGTAAAATTTTCCTTTCAATTTCAACAGTACTTTATGATCACAAAGTATAGAGAACACACTTCTCCATTTGTTCCAACCTGCTTGAATCCACAAACCAAGAAACAATTTTTGTGGAAGAACTTCTTACTTCATCTTTTGATAATACCAAAACATATCTATATATAATAACCCGAGAAACAGAAAAGGAAGCTAATCAAAATCAGCCTCATTCTAGGACTCATAAAATAGTTAACTATATACGTGTAGAATACAAGTTACTATAAACAACTTTTTTCCACAAAATTTCTTATATTAATTATAGTGCATGTTAGACCATCAATGTTGCGTGCATATCATTGGCATCAAGTTGAGTCTTTTTCCTTCCTCCCTACCTTTACTTGTTCGGTGTTATTTCGAAATGTGACAGCTGGGAACCAGTTGTGTGTTGTGCTGGAGTAGAATATGAAAGAAGTCCAGAACAAACTAATTAGGATCATATTTGACAATACAAATTCTTGTTGATGCTACTGTTTGGTTTTGATATGATCATTTTGGTTTTTTCATATAAAATGTTCTTCTTCCATAAGTTTTACTGCCAACTGGCAACAAGTAGAACCCCAACAAAGAAAGCTTCATATTATAGTGGGCTGTAAGCAAGATTGTCAGACTCCAACTACACAGCGAGGACTTTATTGAATTAGGCAGATTCAATGTGGTTTCTTTATCTTCTTTCTGGAGAACCTTTTAAGTTTTGGGTTCCTTGTATTGTCTTCATATCTAACTATGTTAGGAAATGTATGTCAAGACACAATAGCAAAATATGGTGGAAATCAGATAATCAAATATGAGATGCAAGTACTAAGTTTCTTTCCTTTTTCTTAGCTCAGATACAATGTTAACTTTATATTTACAGTGAAATAAAAGAGATGGGAGATTACCATTGCTAGATAAATAATGTTTAACTCCCTCCTGTTACCCCATTTTTAATCCCAGAAGGGAATGAATTAGTTGCTGCAAGTTTTACAGAAACTTTTGCAGTTAAAAACAACTATCAACTATATGGTATATATGTTCAAATGAAACATGATTAACCTAATATGAGCACAGAAAGTAAATCAAAAGTACATCTAAAGTGACAAGGCAAGTATATAAAGTGATTGAGCTCCCAATGGCCTACTTCACTACCAATGGCCTTCCTCCACTTAGGATTTGGTAAACAATTTAAGCTTGTTCAAATTGTCTTTTATGGTGGTAAGATTCACCAAAACCTTACAAACACCTAATTTTTTAGGAGGATTCCAAAAGTTGCTTCTCTTAACAGCTTAGGGAAGACTCCAATCTTTGACTTTTTCAATAAGTTCTTTCAAGAGAGGTTAAAACAGAACTAGTTAATTCCACAATCGAAGAACTTGTTTGAAAACCATGAGCTCAGGATAATGGAGGAAAGAGGATGTTCTTGAGAAATGGCAAATTTGAGAGAGCTGTGTCCTGATTCTGGTGTTGGACAATAAACTTAAAGATTTGAGGCAATGACAAAGCATTAGGAGAGTCTTGTAAATCTTGCCTCCAAAAAATAGAAGTAATAAAATAGTCTAAGCTGATTCCAAGTAAATTTCCAACTTCTAGGAACAGTTTTAGGTGATAGGATCCTTCCAAAACTTATTTTGGTTCTTCAGAAATTCAAAATTGAAAAAAGTGTCTGCATTAGTGATTGACCTTGAGAGACCAACAAGTCACAGGGATTGTCCACCGAGACACAACAAATTCAGACTCTGGTGTGAATTCCTGGATGGCCAATGGATTGAGATGTACTATTAAACTAACAAGGTAACAAATTTGAGCTAGGCTTCAACTTTGTGGCCTTCAATGAGTTACTCTTAAGACTAACCACATGTTGCTTTTAATTTTTCTATCAACCATTATCATACTCTGCATGGCTTAACACATATTTTTCTAGAATTGCAATTTTCATTTTGAAGATTTATGTTGTCTACTGTTTCAGGAATGGCTGAAAATCTATAGTCGTAGAAGATATGGTAAAGCCGTGGATCAGGTTGAAGCTGCTTGGAAAATTCTTCACCACACGATTTACAATTGTACTGATGGAGTGGCTGTATGTTTCCATATAAACTATTTGGATGTTAAATTTCAAAGATTTACATTCTTTAAGTCCTTTTCTCTAATCCCATAAAAATGATGAATAATGTCTGTCATATATACCGAGGCATAGGATAATGGAAGTTGGTAAGAAAAAGTACTTGCAACCTAGAAGAAGCCCTAAGAAATCCAACAATGATGAAAACCTGTAATAAGTTGATATGCTACTCAGTACCATGGCATCTTTATTTCCGGTTCATGGTTGGCAGTATATGCAGCAATTATTATCTGCTTTGACACAGGAATACTACGGTGTTATTGTGATGACTCATTCCTTGAAAGAACTTGCTAAATCATTGAGAAACAATTACACTGTTTGCAAACTTTGTACTTGTAATCCACTAATATGGCATTCATTGATCTCTAAAACAGAAAGCATTGCTCTATTTCTTTTCCCAATTCTCTATGTATGTTAATTCTGCAAGCTAATGCATTGGTTGTTTCTAGTTTTTCAACATTTGCTTCAGTAATGTTTGCAACTTATGCTTCCTCATTAAAATCACTTTCGTGCAGGATCACAACACCGATTACATCGCCAAATTTCCAGATTGGGATCCATCTCTGAATGTTAGACCTGATATGCGTAAAAAGAGTCAGATGCAAGAACTTGTTGGCACACATCCTAGCAGAAGGTTTATGCTCCATGAAACAAGCTCCTCTTTGCCTCAGCCTCATTTGTGGTATCGTACTGAGGATGTGATCATTGCACTAAAGCTCTTTCTTGATGCAGGAAATGAACTTGCTGGAAGCCTCACATATAGGTAAGTTATAGTCAAAATTGGAACTATTGTTTTTTTCCTGCTCCCACTGATCATGCCTTCTTTTCTTGCACTTAAATGTTTGTGTATAGATCTCTCCCTATCTGCCCTGTCATAGATATCAAACCTAATGATGAATGAAAATAAAATTTGTGGAAAGTTACACAACTGGATATGGTTTTTCTTAAATTGTCACCGATCGATCTGTGTGTTAATATTCATATTAACAGCAACGTCTAAAAAATTTATCAACAACGGACATCTTTGACATCAATCCAGAGAAGAACCAAGATGTATTTATCAACAACGGACATCTTTGTGTTAATATTCATATATCTAATCTGTTGAAACACAAAGCTGGCGTCCTGATAATTTACCGAAGAGTACATTTAATCTAGTACCCCCAGGCTTGACATTGCATCGGAAGCAATTTATGAGTCGTGCTTTGTACTAGTTAGAAAAACTTTCCTGTGATAATGGACTTAAGTGGGATCACATCTTTCTTTTTCATTTATACCAAGCTAGTTCTCTCTTAGCATCCCTGTGAGCACACTTAGTTAGACTTCAATATATATCATCCTTCTTTCTGCTATGAAGAATATTATCACATTTTTCTCCTCTCATTTCAGAAGTACAATGGTTGATACACATACAAATAGAGAATCAATCTAATACTTTTGGACATAAATTTGATACACGAAAAAGTTATACTTCTTGAAAGTCACATTGTACAAGTATTATATTGATATTTTTTAGCTTAAAATTGGTAAGCTAAAGTGAAAAAATAAAAATAAAACAAGGAAAAAAAAAAAGGCAGAAGTGTATAAACGTGCGCGTGGACGCGCATCATTAACTATATGTTTCATATAAGATTTTGTGATTCCATAAAATGCAGAATCTGAAAATTTCTCTGAAGCAGCTTTAGTAGGTTACATCCTCTCTCTCTCTCTCTCTCTTGTTGAAATATGGGGGAAGTTAACAAAGATGAAAATCACAATCAGCACTAAATAGATATATGGTTCTAACAGGTACGATTTAGTTGACTTGACTAGACAGTCACTCTCAAAGCTTGCAAACAAGGTATATTTGGATGCTGTGAGCGCTTTCCAGAATAAGGATGCAAAAAACTTACGGATCCACAGTCAGAAGTTCTTACAACTCATTCAAGACATCGATAATCTTCTCGCTACGGATGATAACTTTTTACTCGGTAGCTGGCTTGAAAGTGCAAAAAGTTTGGCTGTTACTTCTGATGAGGCAAAGCAGGTCAGAATCATATTTTATTTATCAATGTATTCAATCTCATATGTTTTTGGTTGACAAAGACATTGTACACATTTTAAAGAGAGAATCAGCAACAGAAACTTTGTTGGCTAAACTTTTAACAATCCCTGTAAAATTTGATTGCGTTTGACCAATTAGAATTTTTATATAATAGCAAAATAGATTGTTTCAATTCTTTGCTCGTTTTGCAATTTCTCCAGTATGAGTGGAATGCCAGAACTCAAGTGACAATGTGGTTTGATAACACCAAAACCAATCAAAGCAAGCTTCATGATTATGGTAATGTGCTATTTCAATTGATCATACCTGCTACTAGTTGTTAACTATTATGCTATGTTTGTGTTAATACCAATCATTCACTCATTAATGACCAGCAAACAAGCAGTGGAGTGGGATGCTGAACTCGTATTATTTGCCACGAGCTTCAACTTATTTCAGTCAGTTATTACAAAGCTTAAAGTACGGTAAGAAATTCGACTTGGATGAATGGAGAAAGAAATGGATCGCATATTCAAATGACTGGCAAACGGGCACAGAACGTTACCCGGTGAAGTCCAGTGGCAATGCTTTAGCCATTTCAAAAGCCCTGTTCAGGAAATACCTGAGTTAAGATGATTACTTCTTTTTCTTTTCTCTTTTCCTTTATTTGTTCTCGTTAAGGAGCGAGGGGTTTGAAGAAGAGATGTGCATGAATGGCACAGATGAAAATGTGAAACAGCAAGTATATTTTCAATATAAAGAATTCTATTTGACCTGCAAAGATCTCAGATTTGCTTAGAGCAACTTGGCATTCCTTTTGGTTAAAAGTGGATGCTGCACAAAAGTGTGGAGCTTTGACTTGATCAAGTATGCATGCATTGCTGTTCAAAGTACATAATTCAGTATTCTCTTTAGAAGGAGACATCAATTATGCAAAGTGCACTCCATTCTTAGTTGATTAACTTGGCCAACATGAGATAAAGAGTTACTAGATCACTGATTTGTAATTTGCTCACAAGTCGGTGACTTTTGTTGTTAACCTTAGACAGACGGCTTTACTTACATCACAACTCACAAGCCAAAAAGGAAACGAACCTTAGTTTGCATATCTTGTGGATTTCTTTTTCTATCTGGCAGTACGTTTTCTCCCATTTCTTAGAAATTCAAGGTGAAAACATGTGTAATGATAGTGAAATATTATCCATGCATATGATAAAATCATAAAATACGATAGTGAAATATGATTTATACAGCCGACTTTATATAGCGGGATAAATGCTTAATTGTTGTTGTTGTCTTAGAAATTCAAGAATGTCCTCTCTTTGAGAAAAATGGGAACATGCACAAAAGTGAAATTTATCGCCAAGGAACATAGGAATCGCCATTGTAGTCTATATGCTTCCATTAGGCACATATGGGACTAAAGCCAATATGTCCATTGAAGCCCTGAAAGGAAGCTTTTCAACTCTGCATTAGAGAGTCATCCATCCTACGTCCTACACAGTTTATGGATATATTACTACCGGGTTATCTGGCAAAATCTTACAGTCTGCAAAGTGATTATGACTTTAGGCATTGCACAGAAAGATGTAGTTTCATCCATGGAAATAGCCAAATTGGTGATATTCAACAAACGAAAGCAACTTATGCTTAAGGGCATTTTTTTTCCGAGGATTTTGTCCGATGATTAGATGGAAAAACTTGAATGTTAAACAGAAGAATGATAAGTTAAATGGACAATCTGAAAACTTTCCAGGCCATGAAATAATCCATCAGTGCATATGCCTGTAGGAAGATCCAACTTCTTTACTGCTCAGATTTACCGAAAGGAATGGCAAAGGAATGACAACATCGCATGATTGTTTACCTGTCTTATGAATGAAAAGACTAGACAGAAAAAATGAGGAGAGGAACTGAATAAGAGAATCTAGGCATAAGAGATGACAAAAGGAGGCTTTATTTTACATTATTTTTCTATTTAACTTGGCTAAAGTTAAACATAGAGGGCGAAAATAAGAATCCCAGAATCAATGAGCAGAACATGCAGAAATGGAGCTATACTACTACCTCTGAATACTTCATATCAGTCTTATTATGATTTCAAAAGAATGCAATTACATCGAGTGAAACAGATAATGGAACACAAAGGACATTTATGCTCACGACTACAGCTAGGAATTAAACAAGTAAAAGCACCTATCTCCTCCACCCTTTCCCACCGAGAAGAAAAAATATGGAGAAGAGAAAAAATGAAATGTACAGTTTCATCTGTTTCTTGCTATGTTCTTTTGAGTATCAACAAATTGTTTACATTTGACCAGAAAAAAGAAATGAAATGATTATGCCATGATTATACCAGTTCCATGAGGAGAGGATCACCTGCCGCCATGAGTCCTATCAACTTCAAAAAATCAGACTCATTGGAAACAGTACATGGATGCACTGCTGGAACATGAGGAGAATAGGATTTCAGAGAGTCAGTAGCTGATGCTTCTGCTTTATAGATCATTTTATTCAATACAGAATCAAAATTTTGAGGTAGATCCATTGCCATGAAAAACATGGGTATTGCGATCTTGTGGTGAATATCAAGATTGCCCACTAGATCAACAAGATCGGCAAAATCCTGGACAAATTGGTGAGGTATATAAAATACTTCAGAGCCACACAAAGCAAGGCTCTGCTCATTTGGGTTGCTTCCTTTGTAATTGACCTGTAGATGAACAGGCATTTTGCTTACAACTTGTTTGATCATTTCTGCTTGTTTCGAAAACCAAGACATGTCCTGGCTGATAGTTGTCCTTGATGCAGGCACCTGGATTGGGGGTTCAGGAGAAAGAGAATGAGAACTGGAACAAGACCCAAAAAAGAAAAAAAAAAGGCAGCTGGGATAAGACATGTTGGCTCATAAACCTTGTTTGCAATCCACAATTTTGATTTGTCTGCTTGCAACAGATTCCAGTAGTTTAGAATTGTGTTGTCATGGAGAAACAGGAATCCTTGTGTACTATTAAACCTGTCAAATATCTTTGGCAGATTCCTGCAACCAATTTTTGAGTGAACATCAGGAGAAAAAAAAATTAAACATGTAAGGACTCTCAACACACAGAAGAAGCCGCCCATTATTGGCACAAAAAATTGAAGAATTAAATAGAAAAGCTCAGTCTGAGATTCTGCTTACTAATGTGCAAATAGATGACACATATTTCCATAAGAACAATAGAATTGGAAGTTAAGAAGAAAGAAACAACAACAAAAAAAAGATTGACAATTCTACATTTTTCTATCCTTTCAATCGAAACAAAGAAGTGAAGTAGCTTCCCATTCTTATTGAAGTTAGAGACATAGTTCTAGAACTTTGCTGAACCTTTTACGGAAACATGTTAGCATTAAATTGTTATGTGTCAGTGTCACTAAGAAGTTCATAAACAAAAAAATTACATGTCCATTTCCTGATGTTTGGAGATTTTAAGAATCCATGCAACATACTTGTTGATTCTACAAGAACGGTCCAACCATATCACTATCTCTTATTGGAGAGATTGTTGAACTCTCACCATTGAAGTCACTTGATTGGTTATTGGCCAAATGAGACACAACAACTCTTCAAGATACCAAACAGCAACTCCGACTAAGTCACCAATCTTCAGGCAACCATGAAACTGGCAAACATAGAGCTAGACTATCTAGAAATCCTTGTACTTAATCTCTGAAATGGCCTATAAAAGAATCACTGATTCTAAACAAAGGCTCGCATGCGGCACTAGACTTGAAGAATTAGTTGAAGTATTGACTAGTGTCCCACATTGATCCATGGTTGCAGGTCTTGAGGTGTTGTTAGAGATATTTTAATATAGAAAATGAGTGTGCACACACATGCATTCATGCATATGCGCGTGTGCACGTGTGTGTGAGAGAGAGAGAGAGAGATAGAGAGAGAGAGAGAGAGAGAGAGAGAGAGAGAGAGAGAGAGAGAGAGAGAGAGAATTTGCTTCAATCATAAACAAATAATGCAAAAGGAAGTTCTGGAGTACATGCTAACAGGAATTCACAATATATATGTCAAATATCTGATATAACCAATCTTTTTCCTGGTGCACCCATTGTAACTAGAAAATTTGGTCCGATTGGCCTAATGATCCATAATATAGTAGGGAAATTTAATCCAGTTTCCATGTCAAATATCTGATTTCTCATGCTATGTAAAAAAGGTCTACTAATTTAGCATGCACCAAGAGTCATGCACTGAAAGTGTTGCATATGTTATATGTCCACAGATAAAAGCTAATCAAGTAAAAAAGCAGTAACAAAAGGATAATATGCATGATATCAAATACATACTTGTATAGCTGATCCAACTGGCCGTGCTCAACTGCAAGATCTGCATCAGCCTGGATCGAGAGAATAACCACAGTTTTAAATACTCTGCCATAAAGCAATCTCCATTCTAAAGCAGTTTGTTGGACAGGTCCAGTAACAAACATTATTAGCACCACATTACCAAAATTCTTCCTCCATCGAATCAAATTTCCAATTTCGTAATTCACTGTCCCAGACTCCTCAACCCCAAGATGTACAGAAGGCAGTTTTCGCGGGACAAATTCCTTTCTATCTCCAGGGACATTTTTACTTTTTTGCCTATCCAACTTAATATCCAACATGCTTGGCTGCTGATATCCAACAGAAAGTAAATCCTGCAACCAAGCAGCAGTGAACTTCACGTCCTTTTCGCTCCAAAACCCTTCTTCTGCCATAGAATAACTCAAATCCAAAACCTTTTCAAAAAACCTATTCTTTGCTGATCTCCAAGAAACCAAGAACCTTATCAAACGACCTACATTTACATGAAGATCATTCTCATCTAGAAAGGGGTATGCTTCAAGTTTGTCATATCTATGCATAGTTGGAGGATAAACCACAACAAAACCACCAACATCCCACAATAACCTCTGTGCCCAATAACCTCTCAGAACATCAGAGGCCATTTTGCCAACAGACACTGGAAGCATCAATGACCAAAACGCATTATAATGAAACAATGTATTAAATGAATTCACAGGCACCATTATACCTTGAGGTAATGCAACTTTTGGAGCATGTTCATCGAACTTTATATCGAATGTTTCCAATCCTGCTTTCCTAGTTGAATAAAAAAGTGCATCAACATCTGGTAATCCATTGCATATTCCCTGCTGTATGTACTGCATTCCTCCAGAAATTTCATTATAGAACTCTTCATGATTAACTTCACCTACATTTTCCAGTGGCAAACCTCTAGGCCAAACTGATCTTTGCCCAAAATGGACGTAAGGATTCACAATGCTCCTATTTGCAATTTCATAACTATATTGCAAAATCCTCTGCTCTTTTGCTATATCCTTATCTATCTCCAAATCAAAATGCTTCCCCAACTCCCCATCAATCACTTCCCCGCGGTCATCAGCATCAAAAATCCTCCTTGCACCATGCTGGATTGCGAAAAGATAACCCACACTTTTCCGTACATAAGAATCATAAGGAAGGTAATCCACTACTCTAAATCCCAAATTTGCTTGTTGTTCTAATGATAAGTAAATTGCACCCTTCAAGCTCCAATCTTTAGGGGTTTTTGAATTGCCTATTGCAAGAACTTGCCAACCTTTTATCCTGACAAGACTCTGGAGTGAAGTAGAGAGATTCTCTGAAACTGAAACTACAATCCACTGCTCTGATTGGAATGATGAAAAGGGTGAGGACTTATCTAAATTGGGTTGGATTGCATTGAGGTCAAGATTGGGAAATTTGAGTTTCTGAGGAACATTTTGATGGGAATTTTTGAAGCAAAAAAGGGAACTTTGAGGGTTAAATGAAGTGTTGAAGAAGAAAAGAGCTGCCACTGTAAAACTTAAGAGGAAAACAACAAAAAGTTTCAAGTAATTCTCAGAAAACCATGTAAAGAAATCAAAATTTCTGTGTTCAGTGAAAAGAGCCAGATGTTTTGGTCGGATCAAATGGGGTTTTGAGGACTTCACAGAGGAATCATCATGGACCATTTTTATCCAAAAAAACACACGCACACACACACACACACACAAAAGAAGAGCTCAAGAAAATCGAAATGGGATTTCAATTCTGAGCAACAAAATTTTCACAGACAAACAAACATGATTGTACCAAGCCTTTTTAACTGTGATCTGCACTTGTATCGAATTTTGTTCTTCAGATTGTGTACGAAGAACATGAATCTAATGATTCATAATCATGATTATTAGCAAAAATTTTAGAAAAAAAACCCACAAAGACGGAACATTTACAATAAGAAAAAATGGTTTAGAAGTAGCTTTGAGTGAAGCAGTGGACTTTGAAGTGAAGTGAAGGGAAGTGAATGGAGCAGTTTCTTAATTTTGGCTGCCGACAGTTTTGTTTGTTAAATCGTAAAATGGTTAATTATATTTTCCTCCCTTGATATTTGTTCAAATTATGAAACGAGCCTCATAGTTTAACCAAATAAAAGCACAACCCTTTAAATGACAATGCCTTTAATAATGACCCCCTCAGGTTCTAAGCAAGTCAACTAAAAAATATTGCAAAAGAGACTATTATTTTAAAATTTTTATATTCATTTATATTAATATTTATACCATTAACATCAACATTATCCTAATTTATTTAACATAATTGTGTCTTTAAATATTTTTCATATTAAGTCCAGAAAATATAAGAAACAATAAAAATAGTTTAAAAATATAAAACGGAAAAAAAAAGAAAAAGAAGGAATTTTTATCTTAAAATAAACTAGAATGAGTTTGTATATTAAAGATATATATAAATAAATATTGATGTAAATTAGTATATATATGTATTAACAAGTGAAATATAGAGTTATGCATAATTGTGAATTACTGATCCTTTGCTTTTTGAATACTTTTTTGATAGAAGAATAATTCGGAGGTTTGGATCCTCTCTTGCATAATTATATTGGTATATAGTTTCTTGTTACACTTTTTTAATTAAATCACATCATTAAATAAAAAGAAATTTAAGTAGGTTAATATTGATGTTAAATGACGGATGATGTAAAAAAAAATGACTGGACGATGTGACCGAATAAAAGGAGTGCAATCAGAATGATACATCAATCGAATAGTAGTAGTTCAAAAGTGGTATTTAAACATTCAAATATGAGTACAAGTGATTCACAAAAACGAAAATGTTATAAAATTTTAATGCATGTTTTGCAGATAAAACAACTCTAGTGTTTTCTAAACTAAAAACTATTGGCGTGGTTTGTGAGTGCAAATTATAATTTTGGAGAAGAAAGTCTTGTGAGTTGAAATTATGGTTTCTTATAATGAAAGATTACTATTTGTACATTTACAAGACACGAGATCTTTTGTCCAAAATTTTGTCTGTCTTATTCTATCTTAATTAAAACTACGTAGTAGGTTCACTAATCTCTTAGTTAGGGTCTAATAATTGTAAAGTAATTTTAATGATATTTATGCATTTAATCCCTACTTTTAATGAAACTACGTAGTTTTGAATATTAGAAAGGATAAGACACGATAAATATTAGACAAAGTATCTTATATCTATTTATAATGTATAAACTCTTTGTTAGCAAGATTAGTTAGGGATATGGACTTGTCTCACCCTAAAGATTTGGTCAATAGAATATGTCAAAAGTTTTTCTTTGATATCAAATGCCCTTAATTAGCCCAAATTGGAAACATGCAGATTGCAGTTGGTCTTTAATGAAATTTATTGGAGCAAAATAGCCTAAATTCAAATGACATATTATATTCAAATGGTCTTTAGTAAAACTTATGAACCAAATTAGATCATGGCTCAAATATTAAGAATAAAACAACATTATCTAAATTTTTATCCTACTAAATGTGATCGAATATATAAATCACACTTTACAATCAAATACATTTTCTCATTTACATTTAAAAATAATAGCCTTTAGACTATTTTTAATGGATTGGTCTCCCATGAACTAAATTAGGGAATTTGTCAATAAATCACTTTTTTGTTTGACTCTTTTTATTCCAAGACTTCTTAAAATAATTTATAAAAATCTTCTATTCAAAATATAAATTCATTTGAAAGAGCATTTTTGTGACAACCCACAAGTCCAATGTAGGCCCATAATGTTGGTAATATTCTTCAAATACAACAATGGTACAACTTGTGAAAAAATGACTAACTATTACAAAAGGAAAACTTCAAATTGTGCAAAATACACATTCCTTTAGACTTTTATTTGCTCTTTATTCTGCAAGATTTCTAGCAAATAAATCCTTAGGATAAGATGAAGAAAAGAAGTTTTGTTTTGCACTAACAAGACTTCTACACTTAGACAAAAATAGTATTTGCAAAAGTTGTATTTTTCTTTCAAATAAAATCTGCAGTTTTGCTTCTTCAAGAATGACTCTTTTATTAAAGACTTCTAGTTAGGCTTTGATCCCTCCAAGTAGTTGTTAGTTATTGTTGATTCAAATTTATCCAAGTGTTGTGTCTTGATACAGACACAATCCAACCAACATAACTACCTTAAGACACATAAAATAACCACTTATGTGTTAATCTGGAAAACCTCCAAAAACCAACCAATTGAGTTTATCTCAATTTTTCAGATTTTTGCCCGACGTCGCGACGTGTGGGACTCCATGTCGGACGTCCAATAAAGCGTAAACCAAATTTCCCAAAGTTCTTCCCAACGTCGCGACATGCGACTCTCCATGTCGTGACGTCCAAATTTTAATAAATTGAAATTTTTAACAGAGAATTACGTCGCGATGTGGAGAACCCTTCTACGTCGCGACGTCCGTCCAAGTCACAACGTGGGAGTCTCCACGTCGCGACGTTGGGAAAGTTAGCTGAAATTTAGCTTTAATCAATTTTTCAAATTCTTGATTGTTCCAATGCTTTCAATTATTGAAAATATCCAACAATCCCCCGCCATTTTCAATATTTTGAAAAGTTTTTAAAGAATCATAAACAACTCTTGATAATCTATGAATTCAATAATGGTGTCTTTCGATTGAACCATTATCTATGTACAAAATTCAATAACTAATCATATGAATTGGTAGACAAGCTTTGAACCAACCATATATTTGACTAGCCACTTCAAATTGTACACATAGATTCAACACTACTAAATGTCCTTGAATATGCAAGGTCTTTAGCACTTATCCTTCATGAGTGTTTACAAAATTAAAGTCCAAATTTTGTTGATGCCACAAATCATACACTCATTTAGGCAAGCTCTTGATGCCTCCACCATTTTTGGCATTTCCAAGACTTGTTAAGAACTCTTTGTTCAACCTAATTTCCCTTGGTGGATAATACAACAATACTTCACTTTGGGATGATATAATGTAATGTTCAAATCACTATAATAGTGTACTCTCACTCATTGAATCTAAGACTAGAAGTTGTAACTAGCGTTAGATTGAGGTTTCCACTATTAGTGACTTTATAGAATGAACTTTAACCTCATCCCTTTATATGTGCTTAAAACCACATCTCTACTTAACCCTTTTGTTAAAGGATCAGCTAAATTGCCTTTAGATGATACAAAATCTAAAACAATTACTCCACTAATGATCGAGCTTCTCACCATGCTATGTCTTAGACCAATATGTCTAGACTTACCATTGTACACTTGACTATATGCTTTAGCTAGCATAGATGCACAATCACAATGAATTAGAATCGGTGGAACCAGCTTTTGCCACATAGGAACTTCAATAATAAAATTTCTTAGCCATTCAGCTTCTTTACTAGCTGAAGCTAAAGCTACAAATTCAGATGCCATTGTGGAATCAGTTATGCAAGTTTGTTTCTTGGAACCCCAAGAAATTGCACCTCCACCTAATAAGAATATCTAACCACTTGTAGATGAATGATCATCTTTGTTGGTTATCCAACTTGCATCCGAATATCCTTCTAACACTGAAGGAAATCCACTATAACAAATGCCATAGCCTTTAGTTCCTTTAAGATACCTTAATATTCTAGTTATGCCCATCCAATAATATTTACTTGGATTACTTGTAAACCTACTCAAAACCCCTACAACATAAGCTATATCAGGTCTTGTACATGTCATAGCATACATTAAACATCCAATCACTTGAGCATATTCCAATTGACATATTGGATCACCCTTATTTTTGACAAAATCAATTTTAGGGTCCAATGGAGTTAAGGCAGGTTTACAATCAAAATGATTAAACCTTTTAAGAATTTTCTCAATATAATGAGACTGAGATAACAAGATTGAATCTTGTTCTCTTTTTAATTCTTATTCCAAGAATAACATCCGCCTCTCCCATGTCTTTCATTTCAAATTTGCTTGAAAGCAATTCTTTGGTTTTAATAACTTGTTCCAAGTTAGTTCCAAAGATTAACATGTCATCCACATAGAGACATATTATCACTCCTTGACCATTATCATACTTACTATATATGCATTTATCGGATTCATTTATTGAAAATCCACTAGCAAGTATGACTTGATCAAACTTTTGGTGCCATTGTTTTGGTGCTTGTTTTAGTCCATATAAAGATTTAACAAATTTACACACCTTACTTTTTTGCCCTTGTACAACAAATCCTTCAGGTTGATTCATGTACACTTCTTCATCCAAATCACCATTTAAGAATGCTGTTTTAACATCCATTTGGTGAATTATCCATTTTTGGATTGAAGCTATTGCAAGCAGTAACCGAATAGTAGCTATTCTAGCTATCGGTGAATAGGTATCAAAGTAGTCCAAGCCATACTTTTGAGTAAAGCCCTTAGGTACTAACCTTGCTTTGAACTTGTCAATGGTTCCATCAACCTTCATCTTCTTTTTGAAGATCCATTTACAGGCTATAGGCTTAGAACCTGGTGGAAGATCCACCAACTCCCAAGTTCCATTAGTTCTTATTGAGATTATTTCTTCATTTATAGCTTCTTCCCAAACTGAGGAATCTTGAGACTTCATAGCTTCCTCAAATGTTTTGGGATCAGCTTCGGTATTAAAACAAAATGCCACTTTGTTACTTAGTTCATCTCTTGTTCCTTCAACAAGATAAGTAACAAAATCAGAACCAAAAGATTTAGCCCTTTTAGCTCTTTTACTCCTTCTAAGCTCAATAACCTTTTCTTGGTCATTTGAAGCTTCATTAGTTGTCAAAACATTTTTGGAAACATTATCCAATTCTTTAGTTATTGAGGTGAATCTACCTTCATCAAAGATAGCATCTCTTGATTCAATAATTGTATTAATTGATATTGAATCATTAGGCTCTATAACCATGAATCTATAGGCCTTACTGTTTTGTGCATATCCCAAAAAAATGTACTCAACACCTCTTTCTCCCAACTTCCTTTTCTTTGGTTCTGGAAGTCTAACAATAGCCCTATAACCCCAAACTTTTAAGTGTTTGAGATTAGGCTTTTTATTGAACCAAAATTCATAAGGGATAGTATAGCTCCTTTTATTAGGAACTCTATTCAAAATATAACAAGCAGTAAGTACCGTTTCTCCCAAAAAATCCATGGCTCAAACCTGAATTTGACAACATAGCATTAACCATTTCAGTTAATACTCTATTCTTCCTTTCAGCTACACCATTTTGTTGTGGTGTATAAGGAGCTGTTATTTCATATTTTATACCACATTACTCAAAGAACTCTTTTTGGTAGTATTCACCACCTCTATCGGTTCTTAGGTACTTAATTTGAGTACCACATTGTAACTCAACTTCAGCTTTATAAGCTTTGAATTTTTCAATCACTTCATCTTTAGAATACAACAAATAAACATAGCATAATCTAGTATAATCATCAATAAAAGTAGAAAAATACTTTTTACCTCCTAAATTAGGTGTGCTATGTAAATCGCATACATCACTATGAATCAATTCCAATTTATTTGATTTTCTTTTAATTTTAGGAAATTGTTGTCTTGTAATCTTTGTGAGCATGCAAGTTCTACATTTCCTATCATCTTCTTTAAAGTATGGCATAAGATCATGTTTCATCATTTCAATCATTCTTTTGTAGTTTACATGACCTAATCTATCATGCCATAATGTAAAAGAAGACTCAATCAAATAAGCAACTGAAACTTCATTCATCTTATTAGTAGGTAGTATATTAAACTTGAACATTCCATTACAATGATAACCCTTTCCAACAAACATCCCACCCTTAGTGAGTATAAACTTATCAGCCTCGAAAACTAATTTGAAACCAAATTTGTTCAACAAACTTCCACTAACTAAGTTCTTCCTAACTTCTAGTACATACAATACATTTGTCAAAGTTACAATGTGTCCAGAAGTGAACTTGAGATCAATCTCTCCTATGCCTTCAATAGGAGTTGTTGAAGCATTTCTCATGTATACCACAGCGTTTGCATCATCCATGGGCTTCAAGTTCTTGAAGAAGCTTTTGTTCTTCCACACATATTTGGTTGCACCGGTATCAATCCACCAAGGAAAGTCTTCTTCTACCATGTTGATTTCAGAAATCATAGCAACAAAATTTTGAGTCTTAATTTTTAAAGACTCACCCTTGTTGGAAGATTTGTTCTTTAACAGTCTGCACTCATATTTGTAGTGTCCTTCTTTGTTGCAATGAAAACACTTTCCTTTCTTCTTCTTTTTGTTCTTGGATTGATCCTTGCTTTGGAATGGCCTCTTACCTTTGTTTGGCTTGCTTTGTTAGCCTTCTTCCACCATGTGAACTTTGTTGGAGGGTTCCTTGTCCTTGTCATCTTGCTTCACTTGAGGATTTTTGTTTTCCTGCATTCGACATTCCTCTTCTATATGAAGGGACTTAGCAAGATTGTCAATACTCATTTCCTCCTTCTTGTGTTTCAACTTCTTCTTGAAATCTTTCCAAGAAGGGGGAAGTTTTTCTATTATAGCACTAACTATAATAGTCTTATCCATGTTCCAGTTATGTTGAGTAAATTTATTCAACAAGATTTCAATTTCAGAAAATTGATTCATCACAGATTTACCATCTACCATTTTGTAATTCAGAAAATTTGAGACAAGAAACTTCTTACTTGAAGCATCCTCAAGCATGTACCTTGCTTCTACTTTGTCCCAAAGTTCCTTTGCAGTTTGAATGGTATGGTATGTGTCAAACAGCCCATCACACATTGCATTGAGTATGTGTCCTCTACATATCTCATCATCATTCTTCCATTTTTGACTTTTCCTCATGTCTTCAAGAGTTTCCTCCACCCCAACAGGAAGAAGTGGCTTTGGAGTTGTAAGAACATAAGCCACCTTGAGTGCAATAATGAGGAAATGCACCCTCTTTTGCCACCTTGTGAATTGGCCTCCATCAAACATTTCCAACTTTGTGATGTTGGATGTCAAGTCTCTTCCACCAGCCATTGTTTCAAGGGTAAAAGTCTAAAGATTGTTGGTAATATTCTTAAAATACAACAATGGTACAACTTGTGAAAAAATGACTAACTATTACAAAAGGAAAACTTCAAATTGTGCAAAATGCACTTTCCTTTAGACTTTTATTTGCTCTTTATTGTGCAAGATTTCTAGCAAATAAATCCTTAGGATAAGATGAAGAAAAGAAGTTTTGTTTTGCACTAACAAGACTTCTACACTTAGACAAAAATGGTATTTGCAAAAGTTGTATTTTTCTTTCAAAGAAAATCTACAGTTTTTCTTCTTCAAGAATGACTCTTTTATTAAAAACTTCTAGTTAGGCTTTGATCCCTCCAAGTAGTTGTTAGTTGTTGTTGATTCAAATTTATCCAAATGTTGTGTCTTGATACAGACACAATCCAACCAACATAACTACCTTAAGACACATAAAATAACCACTTATGTGTTAATCTGAAAAACCTCCAAAAACCAACCAATTGAGTTTATCTCAATTTTCCAGATTTTTGCCCGACGTCGCGACTTGTGGGACTCCACTTCGCGACGTCCAATAAAGCGTAAACCAAATTTTCCAAAGTTCTGTCCACGTCGCAACGTGGGAGTCTCCACGTCGCGACGTTGGGAAAGTTAACTGAAATTTAGCTTTAATCAATTTTTCAGATTCTTGATTGTTCCAATACTTTCAATTATTGAAAATATCCAACACATAAGGGAACGCAAGTCCATTGATGTGACTAGAGTATATTGCACCCAAATCTAATTTAATTTGATTTGTCCTCATTATGGATATTCTAAATTGGACTTGCATATTAGGTTTTATTTTCTTTCATACTTACAATCCTCATATGAGATTGGGTATCATATTCACCCCCTCTTAAACCCTAGAGTTCTCGCAAGGATCAATCCAACTAAGCCCACCTCGGTTTCATAGACTCTAGAAGTGTTTCCTACTAGCTCTAGAGGTGATTTCCTCCTTTAGATCGGCATAACACTTAGCCCCCTAGGGTCTAGTCTAATGTCTCTAATACCAACTATGCCACACCTTGAACCCGTGAGTCTAATGAACTCGTAGGTCGATAGGTGTACGCAAGTCCGTGACGTGAACCCAACTTAATTTGGTTTGTCTTTACTATGTCAAAATGGATATTCCAAGTTAGACTAATAGACTTACATATTAGACTCTACCTTATATCATACTTACAGTTATCCCACCTATTCGATATGGAATTGGGGTATCACAATTTTCACATTTTATATTGACTTAGAAATTGATGAAACATAGTTTTTTTGGTACTCGATGACCAAATACAATGGCGAAGACGAAGTTTCATTCATATAATCAACTCTAATTAGTAGGATAAAAATTTGGTCGTTGTTATTGTATAATCACAACTAATGTAAGGCACTATGTTCGATCTTTTAAAAGGAAACTTAATGGTGATGTTTTGTAAATTTAACTAAAATGTAGCAACAGCCATTGAAGTTCAAGTTTTTTGTGCACTTATTGGCAATACTTTTCATATGGAGAAATAGTGAAAATGTACAACTTAATTGTATGCTGAATAATTGAGATGTAGCCATATATTCAGACTAGTAGATCAAACTTTTGATTGATATTAAATCTGATATACATGAAAAGTTATAGTTCATATGCATTTTGAGAGTGAAGATTGTGCACTGAATGGATCAACAGTAGATTGTATGCATCAAGAATATCATCAATTTCTGTGCTAAAGTATACACTCAATTGTATTGCAATATGTATACTTGTCAAAGCGAGTGCATGTGATTTATAAATAGTTGACTTTAAGCACAAGAATAAGGTCTTTGAAGTTTGAAGTTGAACCCTTTGTGCACACTCACATAAAGATCATGTAGATACAGATAACGAAAGACTGCCATCATTGACTTTAAGCCAAATAATAAGGCCCTTTAAGCTTGAAAGGACCTTAGTTTTTCAACAGTAACTGCCCCTTGTGTGCACACTCTCATTGAAGATCATACAGATAAAGAAGAAGATCATGGTTTGGTGGGAGGCAGTTTTATCACCAGCTCTTCAAGTTCTATTTGACAGATTAGCTTCAGGGGACATCCCAGATATTCTGAGGAGATGGAACATCAGTGCTTTACTTCTTGAGAAACTAAAGATTGCTTACTTCACCTGCACTATAGTCATTGATGATGCAGAGGAAAAGCAGTACTATAATCCAGGAATACAGACATGGTTGGACATGTTGAAAGATGCTGTTTATGAAGCTGAAGATGCATTGGATTTGTTGGCCACTGAAGCCTTGAGATGCAAAGTGGAGTTTGGCAACCAAAGCTTGTCTAATCAGGTGAGCAATTGGAATATACTCTCAAGTAATTCTAGTTACATTGATCAAGGGATTGAACTAAAGATTGAATATATTGTTGAAAAAATGGAATTTATTGCTAAACAAAAGGATATTCTTGGTTTGGAAAGCAGCAAAAAAGGGAGGAGTGGGATGATGCAAAGGCTTCCAACTACTCCATTGGTAGTTGAATCTTGCATCTATGGCAGGGATGATGAAAAAGAGGAAGTAATAAAGTTACTTTTAGATGATACTTATGAAACAAGTGATAATGGATTTTGTGTAGTCCCTATTTTGGGTATGGGGGGAATTGGCAAAACAACTATAGCTCAGATTGTTTACAATGACAAGAGAATAGATGAGGCTTTTGATGTCAAAGCTTGGGCTTGTGTTTCTCATGACTTCAATGTGATGAACATAACCAAGGCACTGTTGGAATCATCTACTTCTCAAACATGCAAAATGATGAACTTGGAACTTCTTCAGAGTAGTTTGAGACAAATGTTGAGCAAAAAGAAGTTTTTAATTGTTTTAGATGATGTTTGGAATGAGAATTTTGACAAATGGAATGAACTATCAATCCCTTTGGCAGTTGGGAATCCACAGAGTAGGATCATCGTGACTACTCGCAACGAAGGAGTTCTATCAATCATGAAATCAATTCCACCTTATCGCCTGAAAGAAATGTCAGCTCCTGCATGTTGGTGGTTGTTCCTTCATCATACATTGGAAGTTGAAGGCTCAGAAAAGTACTCAAGTTTGGAACGAATAGGTAGAGAAATAGTAAACAGATGTAAAGGTTTGCCTTTGGCTGTGAAGATGCTGGGAGGCCTCTTGGTTTCTAAACTTGAACTTGATTTTTGGAATGGAATCTTGAATAGCAACTTATGGGATTTTCCTTCCAAGAAATGTGCCATTCTGCCATCTCTAAGACTGAGTTATCATCAGCTTCCTTCCAATCTGAAGCGGTGCTTTGCATATTGTTCAATATTCCCCAAAGGCTATGAATTTGAAAGGAAAAACTTAGTCTTATTATGGATGGCAGAAGGTTTTGTGCAGCCAGGGGAAAGCATTAGTATGGAGGAGGTGGGAAATGAATACTTCTCTGAGCTGTTATCAAGGTCATTTTTTCAAGAATCTTCAGTGACTAAATCTCTGTATGTGATGCATGATCTGATAAATGATTTAGCCAGGAGTGTATCAAGATCATTATGTGTTAGACAAGAGGAGAATTGGAAAAGTAAGCATTGTGAAAGCTTTGAAAAAGCTCGTCATTTCTCATACATTCGCAGCAAATATGATGTATTCAAGAAATTCGAATCATTGTCCGAGGGTAAGTCTATACGCACATTTTTACCTTTAGGATCTGTTTCTGGAACACAGGTTTGCTACTTAACTAAGAAGGTTCCAAATGATTTGCTGCCAAGGTGGAGATGTCTAAGGGTGTTATCACTGAATGGTTACTGCATTTCTGAACTTCCAGAATCTGTTTCTAATTTGAGGCATTTAAGGTACATTGATCTTTCTTATACAGAAATCAAGAGACTTCCTGAATCTTTGACGATTCTGTATAATCTGCAATCATTGTTATTATGTCATTGCGCTTATCTTGATGAGTTGCCAGCTAACATGGGAAAACTAATCAACCTGCGGCACCTTGACATCAGTGGAAGTGGGATACAAGAGATGCCCACAGGAGTTGAAAATTTGGTTGGTCTCCGGTCATTACCTGAATTTGTCATTGGTACTACTGGCTGTTGTATAGGTGCATTAAGGGACTTATTGCATCTTCAGGGGTCACTTTCAGTTTCAAGGGTAGAGAATGTTGTCGATTTTTGGGACGCAAGACGAGCTAATTTGAAAGGAAAGGGTGGCCTTAAAGAATTGGTGATGGAGTGGAGCAGCAATTTCAGTGAGTTGCAAAATGAGAGAGTTGCAACTGATGTCCTTGAGATGCTACAACCTCATCAAAATCTAGAGAAGTTGACAATCAAGAGCTATGGTGGTATACATTTTCCAACTTGGATTGAAGATCCTTCATTCTCCAAGATGGTGTTTCTGAGTCTAAGTGACTGCCAAAGATGCACATGTCTACCATCTTTTGGTTGCCTGCCTTTACTCCAGAAGCTCTACATCAAAGGTTTCTCAGCATTACAATGCATTGGTATTGAATTCTGTGGGTATAGTGCCTCTTCTTTCACACCTTTTGCATCACTAGAGGTTCTAAGTTTTGAGGAGATGATGGAATGGGAGGATTGGTTGCTGCCTGCAAGTAACAGAGATGTTGATCTATTTCCCAGTCTCCAGGAACTTTATATACAGAAGTGTCCAAAACTTAAAGTTCTTTTTGAACGAATGTGAGCAGTTGTCTTTTTCACTTCCTCGGCTTCCAAAACTGCAGTTCTTAAATTTGAGAGGATGCAATCATTCGCTGCTTAGCACTAATCTTGCAACTAACCTTCTTGCTTCTTTTGAGCTTTACAACATTTCAAATTTGGCATATTTACCAGAATGGTTGCTACTTTATATGACAAGACTTCGATGGTTGGTGATTGTTGATTGTTCTGACCTTGTAAATCTTGCAAGATATAACAATGGCTTGCAGTACTTTCCATCTCTCCAGCACCTTGTAATTCGAAACTGTCCTTTTTTGGTCTCATTGTTTGAGGAAGAGCAGCAGCTGCCTCAGAAACTTGAATACTTGGAATTGGAATGTTGCCATAGTCTGAAGAAACTTCCACATGCATTCCATAGGCTCAATGCTCTACAAGAATTGATTATCACAGATTGTCCGAAACTCGAATTAGTTCCTGGAACTACATTTCCTCCAAATCTGAAAGGCCTAGTACTTCGCGGATGTGGTATAGATTTGTTACCTGAAGCAATGATAAACAACATCTCATCCCTTGAGTATTTGTTTATTGGTGGATGTTTAGTTCTGTCTTCATTTCCAGGGGAAGGGAAGCTACTTACAACAACCTTCAAGCAATTGACAATTGATCATTGCCCAAATCTGGAGTTTCTTCCTGAAGGGATGACTAACAGTAGCAATATGTCCCTTGAACTGCTTGAGATTTTTGACTGCTCTTCCATAACATCCTTCCCAGCTGGTCATTTACCAACAACTTTAAAAGTACTCACTATTTGGAATTGCTGCAATCTGGAGTCATTAGCAGATGTTGCATGTGACTCAATGTGTCTCGAATCTCTTCGGATTGGTAACTGTACAAATCTCATATACTTGCCTAGCAGTCTGCACAAGCTTAGGTGTCTTGACTATTTGGAAATTGATGGTTGCCCGGGTATTGTCTCATTTCCCCAAGGTGGACTTCCTATGAGCAGCCTCAAAAAGTTGCACATTCGTGATTGCGAGAATCTAAAATTCTTGCCAGATTTTATGCACAGGCTCACATCTCTGAAAGAACTGCAGCTATCTGATTGTCCCAGCATCACCTCCTTGGCAGAGGGTGGTTTGCCTATTAACCTTGTGTCATTAGAAATAAAAAATTGCAAGAACATTAGACCATTAGCTGAATTTTTACATAGACTTGCATCACTGAAGAAACTCAAATTGTATGGAGTGTGCTTGGATGCTGTTTTTCCTGATTGGCTGCTTCCTTCCACTTTAGACACTCTTCACATTGGAAAGCTGTCTAAGCTTGAGTCTCTTTCTCCTTGGTTGAAAAATCTTACTTCTCTTGAGGAACTAAAGATCATGGAGTGCCATAACCTCTTTACCTTGCCAAAGGAAGGAGTACCTCCAATGCTTTCTTTTCTAGAGATCAGGGCATGCTCTCAGCTCCAACAGTACTGTGAAAAGAATTGGTCAGACGTTGATCATGTTCCCTGCATTGTTATGTAGATCATGTACTTTCTTTTTAGCTCTACCAGAGATGAGCTTAGATGCTGGTAAACTACCATAGACCATCAAGACTGTTACTTTTGGTGGTGGTTTGGAAAACAATAAGATCCATGTTAAGTCCAAAAATTTGATTAAACAATGGTGAAGCTCTCCAAATAAAAGAAAAGAATGAGGAAATATTCTTGTTTCACAACTAATACGGTACTTTAAATCTGTATTTCAATCATCAGGATAATCCTAAGCAGACTGACAAAATTTCCATTCTTTTGTTTTAAAAGTAATTGGCAACCTCTTTTTGAGGAGTAATCATTTGATCAAGATGTCAAAAAGATAACTGGTGGGGAAGGTTGAGGATCTAGTCCATGAGAGTAGAATCATTGGACTGAACTTCAAATGCAAAATCCCTCAAAGCAAGACAATACCATCAGAGAGATGGAACTTGTTCAACTTCAGATCTCCCAGTGTGCTGTTCCTTAGACTCCAACATTTTTGTCTTGTCATCGGTGAATATGTGCTTTTACAGCAAGGTAACATATTTTCAGTCTTTTTTAGAACATTGATTTGTTATGTTTAACTGAATATTATGTAGAAAACTGGCATTTGGTGTCTAAGAGCTTCAATGAAACAGTATATTCATTCAACTATTGTCACTCTTGTGTCAGCTTGATTTAGTGGCATTCGTTAGAAGATCCGAATCCCTTTACTTTTTGGCCTTCAAACGAAAAAAAGATCAAGCGTATTCTCGTTGAGCTTGTAAAACAACTAGCTTTTGGAATCCATGGTGCAGCCCCTTGGATAGAACTTAGAAGGAAGCTATGGTTTCAACTCTTTGTTTTACATAGCTGAGATCCTATACTCATGGTAGACTGGGGTAATGCCTGAGGTTATAGGTGGAGAAGAATTTGTCCAATTATGGTCTAATGTCTTGAATTTTGAATCCTTAAGTCTGAATTTTAAGGATTCCTTGTGTCTTAAAGTTTCCATGCTTTAGCAATGAATCATTGAGGCCTTGCAACCAATGCCCAACACTTAAACAATAAAATCAAAAGTGCTATGCTAAAACACTCTTTTAGATTTCAAGAAATTGCCATTCATGAGTAAACTAAAGTTATTCTTACACTTAAAAAATCATTGTCAGTAATCCTACTTGGTACAAAGTAGAATATAACCATCCCCACCCTGATTCCAATCAAAAGTAGCCTCCTGTGAACCTCTACTGACTTTCAAGGTAATCAGGAGATCAAATGCACTCATAAATTCACTTCACTTGTTGCTCTTCGGCCTTTTTCATGTTACGGGAAGGCACTCATTGATTTGATTGTTTTCTTTTTCTCCCAATCTGTTCGGCGAGTTCTTTCCCAAATGAGAAATGTCTATGCCAAGATTTGATACATCCAATTGTCCATTTAGTCATAAGATTGCCTCTGGAAGGCCTCGCTTGCTACTAGTAAGAAAAAGTTGTCTAGGTATATCAAATTTATGCAAATTCGATAATGCATCCGGTTGAGCCAATGTTAAAGATCCTGTCAATACAAGCAATGGCTCCAATAGAAAAGCTTGATTCTCAGGTTTTCTTCCCTTGTCCTTCCTTATTTCATCTAGCAAAGCTTTACTTGTGTCTATGCCTGCTCAAAATGATAAAAAGAACTGTCAGAACTGAACTTTTGTTAATGTAGCATTATCGAGTTAGTCTCTACGATACTTCATCCCTATGCATTTCTTACCTGAAAGGTAAGCTCCATGAACATAGCCATTAAATTTTTCACTTGTATGTTCCCCTGTGAAAAATACCCTTCCTACTGGTGCCTGCAGATGAACAAACTAAAACCATTCATTCCTTTTCGACAAGTTATTTGAAAACTCAACGCCATTATCATTTATATTTTAATCAAAGTTGGCAAGATTAACATTAAAAAGATGCAAACCTTAATATCATTAACTTGTTGATGATTAACATAGATAGGATAATTGCTATAGCTGCCACGTTGGAACCGATTGTTCCACCAACGTGGAACAACTATGTCAATGGCATCAGGAATGTCTGATCCAAACATGTTTCTTAGAACTTCCATGGCTTCTTTCAATGTTTCTCCATCCGGTTGAGCTTCGATACGTTTTGATTCTCCATTTGTTAATGTTACAACCAGTATATTAGATCCAGGATATGCATTCTCCATGTGCTGTTCTCATTGAAAACATCCCAAGAAAATGAAAAAAAACAGCCAGATTGATTCAGTTTGGTGAGTTAATGTTTAGTACTCATAAGAAGATAAACTACACATTAAAGATTCTACCAAACACATTAAACTATATCAACCATGTGCATACTTTACAACAAAGCAAAACAATAGTGCAATATGGCAAAAGTAAAGGGAAATGCAAAGCATAATCAAATCATGGTTTTGGTTCAGATGCATTGAGAGACTTAAGGGGCTGATAGGACCATCAAATGCATCGTCATTGACACATAGAATGATGAACAAATACTGTGAGACAATTTCTTTGGAATGTTTCAATGCAAAGAAATTTATTTTAAATTAACAAATAATTCGAGGGAAATAAAGTAATTGCAGAAAGGATAGATTTGTCAATAAAAAAATCAAGGATCTTGAATATCATTGAGCAAAGACAGCACAGAAAATATTGACTTCATTTGAGGAATGAAAATGTTTAGTCCATAATAAATATAAGAGTAATGATAGTGAGTACGAGTTTTATTATTGGTGGGGTTGAAACTTAAGATTTATGTGGGATCCTATCATCGGTATTTATCGTGGATAAATAAGTAAACGAGTTATGATAGAACTTAGTGGAATTACAATATCGCATAAAAAGAATTTGTATTCTCTATTATCACTTTAAATGAAGATAAGACCATGTATCTAATGAGTTTTGGATTGAAATCTTCTCATATTAATGAAAAGACAACCTAAAATGTATCAATAATGATCAAAATCTCATGAAAGATATGATTGATGCATTTAGTGGAAAGAAGGTTCCATTTATTCCTGTATCTGTCCCATCCATAAAACACAAAAACCAATACTACCAAACTCTATAATCTTCTTGAATTTGGAATTTTATGGGAGCAATCTTCCTCACTATTGGCCAAAAAAATGAAAATATAATGAAGGGTTTAGCTTATTGTAATATGTGGATTTGGGATTGATAGCCTAAAACAGTCAATAAAACTTGGAATCAACAATGATAACATGCAGATGTAGGCAGCAAAAAGAAACAAAATCTTCAAAGAAAGAACTTCTGCCACTTCTTCAGTATCCTAATTTATTTTGTGAAACTGACAATGTCTTCATGTTTATATGGCATAGTTTCATAAAATATACTCAGATTATGAAGAAGATAAACACTACTCAAAATAGAAACTTACTATAACAAGCAGATATAAACAAAGAAAGGAAATGAAAATTTATAAAAAGGAAAATGAGGGGGGAATTCTTTCACATCAAACAACAACCTAATGTCATAAAGAATGTGACAGGATTCAGCAAAAATCCGAAAAGAATACGATGGAATTTGTCCATAGGTTCATCTTATGCAATCAGAGTTTGATGGGATTTGTTCATTTTCTGGAAACAAACAAAATATTCAAACAGATTTTTGTCATAATTTTCATGTATAAAAAAACTAAAGCAAACAAAACTTATAGTATTATAGTACTAACCTGCCAGAATGTATAGTAACCTCTGCGTTCGTGAGCATAGATGAAAAACTCCTTCTCAGGCCCACAAGGCCAAAATTTATAAGGAAACTTCAAGAAAACCTTTGTATAAACTATAATGTCACATTTGTTAATGGCTTCGGTTTTCCATCTCTGTTGCATTATTTTCAACAACAGTATCAGTATTTAATTCAGAAGGTACATGATTGAGGAAGTTCATATCATCTTTACTCATACAAAGGGACCACAAAATGCATATTGCAACTGTATTTGAATTATGAACAAGTCAGGTCAGGTACATTGTTTGTGTAAGAGGAAAAATCAAAGAAGGAATTGCTAAATATGGAAACTTTTAGAAGCCATTTGCAAGCATGGGTGTGCATGGATTATAAAAACTCTTGTAAACCGATTCACATATATAAGACGTGGTTCATATATAAAAACGATAATTAATTGCCGTTAAAATCGTGTTATTCTAATTTCGTACTCCTTTTATCGCATGTTTAAAATCGCGATTAATTTGCTGTTGTATATATGAACCCCGCTTCACAGGAGACCACACAATTCTTGTAATATGAAGGAAAGAAAAAAGCGGGGGCAGGGAAATAGTCTTACATTAAGCATGTATTCAGTGTATCCCACTCCTGTTGGTACAACCCTAAAGTCACACAGGCAAGTTAATTCATCCCACAGTAAAATTGGCATTTCGGCACATATTATACTGCTAAATCAGCTCTTCTTTGCATGATCTTTGATTAAGCATTATTGATTTTGCCATTCACCTTGAGCTTTTTTGTATGAAACTTTTGGTGGGCTTTAAGGGATTGCCATGGTAATGATTTCATATTAATTCCACATCTATGATTGATGCCCACATTGAAGAATGAGTGGAAAAAATGTTCCACCATGCTTGGTAAATTATTACACACATCATTTATGCTGCTTTTCCTTTCTTTGTTTACAATTTTTGTTCAAACTTCAAAGAGCAAAGGTTCTTTCTGTTGCCTAACCATGTTTTAATGCAAATCTATAGCCTATCCCACAGCCTAAGATAGCCAGCAGATTAGTCCAAAACATGCCTTAAAAACTATGGATTATGCAAAATGCAACCCATGGTTTTGCAAAAGAGCCAGATAAAAATACAAGTCAAATAGACAACAAAACTTTGAGTAATCTAAGAAAAGATCCTTATTTTCAGTACACATTTATTAAGGTAGCTAACTGTCTATCAATATTCAATACTGACCTCTTCAAACCTATTGTACATTTAATATTATATGTAGTGAGAATCTACAACACATGAATTGTATCAATACAATAACCAAATGAGAAAGAACCTAGTCATACTCTACAAATTAATACTGTGCAGGTGAACCAACTTAGGTTGTCCAAAACCTACACAAAATAGTGGCCCTTGGACCCATACTCTAGCCATGACCTATCACTAGCAATATTGCAGTAGTTATTGTGAAGCACATTGAATTGTCAATGTACTCAAGACTTGAGATCTTTCTAGTCCCTTTTTTTTTGGCACTTTTTTATTCCCACCTTGTGCAATGACAGACTTGTTTTACTTGTATTGGCAAGTTTCACATTATTAGTGTTTATAATTGCATTAACAGTTTATTTATGGCACTAAATGAGAGCAGCTATACGGATCACAGTTCCCTTCCGGTTGAACACTTTTCACACAAATCAAGCCTATAAAATGAAAAAACAAGGCAATATCACACAAACTAAGCATTTATCTCTAAATGAGATCAGCTATACGAATCACAGTTCTCTTCTGTGTACTTGTTGAAACAGTTTTCACACAAGTCAAACCTATAAAATGAAAAAAAAAGGCAATACCACACAAACTAAGCATTTATCTCACTAATAGGGTCGGGTATATATATCACAATTTTTCACCGTGCTTGGTCGAAACACATTCACAGAAGTCTAGTCTATAAAATGAACAAAAAGAATTGCAGCAAGCAAAGCATAAAAGAAGACTACTAAGACAGTAATACATGCATAAAAACTGCACTAAAATATAATACAAGTGTTAATACTTAATAGAAGCATAGATGTAAGACTTAAAAAGAATTTAAAAAAGAAAGATGAGACGTACAGGCAATGGTGGTCTAATGGAAATAAGATTGCTTTGGAGAACGCCAATACTAACAGACAAAATCACGTAATTGGCTTCGTAAACGCAACCATCCTCTGTAGTTACCGAAACGCCGTTTCTCGAGTGCTGCAACTCCCGAACAACCTGCCACAATTCCATGAAAAAACAACACTGATTAATTTGTGTTAATTTAGCAGTCAGTGTTAAGAGTTTGTGGCATTAATTCAGTGATTGATTATCTTAAATGGCAATGAAATCAGAACAACAACAATAACAGTGGCCGAGGCAAAATCAAGATCCTTACAAGTCAAACCAAGAAAATCTGTGCCAATTTTAGTCCTATTTTTTGTCAGTCAGTTTAGCTTCTTGAAATATACAAGAACAACCAATAGGGAGGGTTATAGGCCATATCTATTTCCTCATTTTCAATACATGGAAATGGGCAAATTTTACAAAATTTCCCACCCCACGAGCAAAAAGATGAAACTGTCAATTATGCGATTATGGACAATCATTTTAAAATCAGCTGAAAACAATGTGAAAATCGCTGTAGATATTGGAAAAAGTTCAGCTAAAAATGAACACAAAAATAGTCAGCAACAACAGAGTGATAAGAGTATCTGGAAAGGAAGCAAATGCAGCACATTGAATGAAGAAAATGACAAGACTTTTTATTTTTCTCTCCTTCCATGTCCATCGTCCATGCTCCTTATTTTGCGTTGATAGGACTGTCTAATTGCATGTACATTGTTTCTGGGGTCAATTTCATCTTCAAATATAGCAGAAAGATAGTCCATAACCCATTATGCACTAGTGGATGTCAGGCCCCACTGGGATGAAATTCAATAGTAAAACTTTGGCCACAAACAGGCAAAAAAAGAAAAATAAATTACGAACCCCCCATTAATCCATCCATGATGAAGCTGAAGTTACACAAACTGCAAGAAGAGATGAAGAAAACAAGTTGAATTCTTGGAGGGATTTTTGTTATAAAATGGTTGTACACTCCAAAAGTTAAAAACTATGAAGAAATCTCAAACTCAGAAGCATGCATGATAATTTACACAAACAGTTCAATTTGTTCTGTGCATGAACTTCAAATGCTTAGAACACTCCGGAAAGTGAGCAATTTCTATCAGCAGCATCCTTTCAACACTCAAAATCCCATGTCTTTCCTTCACAATTATTGAAGAACATTGTACAAATTAACTGCAGCATCAACATTACTAGCCGGCCAGCCAGCCAGCCATAATTTATCATATCATATCAATTTGATTAGAAAAAGAATAGTGTAGATACCCCACTAACCATTCTCAACAAAACCAAGAGTTATGCTTTTCAGTTCTAAGCATAAAGTATTACACCACAATATAGCCATACATTTTAAACTAAAAACAGTTTATGTAAAGAATTGAAAAAGGATTTTTCAGAAAATGTCCCTTTCTCTTATACACTTTAAAAGTAGATTGATCAATCCCAACAGCAACAAAACAAATAAGGGTACTGAAAGAAGTGTATAAATACAACAGCTAATCACTTTATTTGTTTCAACTTTTGAACTTGGCCTCTCGTGGAACCAAACGTGTCTAGCTTTTCCATATGATGATTGGCCAAATTATTACAAAAAACTAAAGCTAAAAAACAGGATTTTCTTGATAAAGCATTAAAGAAAAAAAAAGTTTAAAACACAAAAGGAGCACGTTTGTAAAATTTTAAAAGTTTTGGTTTGCCATTATCAATATAAGTTTTGATAAAAATTTATTAGCCATTGGCAATGGTAGTTTATGTCCCAAAAACTCTAAAATTGTGTGCTGAAAATTACCTTGTTGAGTTTTAAACGGCTGTCCAAGATTTTACCATCTAAGGTAAAAAGAAAAGATTCTGCCATTTTGTAGAGCAAATGCTCATACCCTCTTTCATCAGCAACCAAAAACTCTCTTTCTCCAAAATCAACATATGTTGATATTGGTTCAACCTCTGCAAAATCCATAACCAATATGAACCCAAAATTCAGCATCATTCTTCTCCATTGAGCACTGAAAATGCTTGTTAAAAAAGTTCTTTAACCAAGATAAACGAATACAGCCAATGTAGTTTTAGTAAAAAATTCACCTGCCATTTCAAAGTCATGTAGAATGAAGTCAATTGCCAGTTCAATAGGAGTCTCTGGAGCACTGCCCAACATAGACACAAGAAAAAAAAGAACAAAATTTTGAGGGACATATTTTTTTACTGTATTGATCATGAAAAGGTAAGAAAAAATTCCATATAGATCAATTTGATAGTGATTAAGAAAGTCATACGATGGCGTCTCAGCAAGAAGTGACACATCATGAGCAGTGGAAGGATCACGGTCAGCCTCCTGACTCAGCTTCTGGATTGCCGAATCCACCGCCTTCTTATACGAATCCGCCGCTATTCCACTTGGGAAAATCTTCCCACTTTATAACAACAAAACCATCATCATCAATCAATCAGTATTTTACCTACTCAACCGAAAAACAAGAGAAAACAAAGAAATCCAAGAAAACTGGAAACAAAGAAGAAGAAGAAGTGAGCGGTACCTTCGATCATAGATATTGTACCGGGCATAACTATAATCAGAGAAGCAAGTTTTGAGATTGGATTGACGTGCGAGTTCCCAAACAGGATTAGATTGTTTTCCGCCGACACCGGCAATCCAACCGGCACCGAGTTCCACCGTTAAGCCGCCAAATTCTTCCTTCCTTATCCTTCCTCCAATCCTATCCGACGCCTCCAATATCAATACATCATCCACGTCATTTTCTGCCAATAGTTTCGCCGCGGCTATCCCTTCATGTGCATGCAACAAACAAACATCAGAACAATACTTGTAAAGGGTTCTTGTTCTTGTCATACTCCCACTTAATTTGCATAAAAATATACCCAAAAAAATTATATACCTGAGATGCCAGCGCCGACAATGATGACGGAGGTACGAGTGGGTTCATTATCCATGGAAGTTTTGGAGATTAACAGGCCAGAGAAAAAAGGGAAAAATTTGGAAAAGAAAGAGAAATGTGTAGGTTATGAGGAGGAAGAGTTTTTGTTTTTTTTTTTTTTTTTTTTTGGGTTTGTGTTGGCAATATGGGAAGAAATAGCGGGAGACCGTTTATATAGTTAGATTCTTTACCAGTTCCCCTTTCTTTTCTCTCTTTCCTCTCTCTTTCTTCGTTTTTGTCTTTCTCCTTTCAAAATAAACATTTAACCATAAGCCTCCCATCCCATAAGCACAAGCAAAGTATTTGCTTACATACTTTCAAATACTAATATTGTAATGATGGTACTAATTACATGTCATACACAGCGTGTAACCACTCTTATTTATCACTAACTGTTCACTCATATTTATCATCAATTTCCCATTCGTGTATATAACCAGTTGTCTATTCGGGTTTAAATTTTGTTTATTTTCACCGTATCTCTAAAATATCCTATCATAAAATGATTCATAATTATGAATGGGAGGAAATTTTACAATCCCTTTTAACATTTTATAGATATAGACTCCTCTACCACGGTCACATATGTGACTCGCGTGTAAAAGTTTAGCCATCAGTGTATCAAATAAAATCACCGTATCAGAATTCACTTTCGCATATAAAGTATAGATAATTAGCGTATAAAGTATGAAAAATTAGTGTATTAGTCTGTCAATTTTAACTTTAACGTATAAAGTATAAAAAATTAACGTATAAAACATCAAATATTAGCGTATAAAATATAAAAAAATAGTGTATTAACGTTAATTATATAAAAAAATTAGCATATAACGTATAAAAAATTACCATATCAAAAATATCACATTAATCGTATAAAAAAATATATTTGCGTATCAAATGTAAAAAAATTTACGTATCAAATATAGTAATTTAATTATGATGCAACGGTCGCATATAGGAGTTTTTTTTGTATTCTATAACCCTTTTAGCCTATGATCTATAATCATGAGTGTGACAAAGTTTTAGACTAATATTACAACACGCATATCCCTTATTTTTTTGAATTTGAAATTGTTTACTTATAAACAAACAAAGTTTATAAGGAAGCTACACCTAAATGCCCTTAAAATTGATAAAAATAAAATAAAATTTAAAAGCTGGCGTATTTATTGTCTTTCTCCTTGGTTATTGAAAAGAGTTTTGAAAGATTAATTCTTATGGTTTTCAATCAACGTGATTTATCACCTTAATTCCTGAGTTATTTCTTGAAAAATCTTGGTATAGTGTTTATAATTATTTGGTTCTTCTTGATAAATAATGAGTTAAAATTGTGATTTGATACCAAAAATAGTTCATGAACAGAACAACATATGATTGGAACAATGTGGTGGCTTCTAAAGTTTTTTAACTCTTGTTTTTACTAGTGAAGAAAGCTTATTAGAAAAAAAAAAATCCCTTATGATATTAAGAAAGAAAGTTATATTACTTTTTCGTGCATGTGATAGTTATTCATTGAAAATTTAAAAAAAAAAAACCAACACGATTTTTTCTTTTAATTTTTTAAACTTAAAATGTCCACAATATTCCATATTTATTGAGTTTAGATAATAAATGAGGAGAAATTATAAAATGAATAACAATAATAATAATAATAATAGGAAGTACAAGTCCTTTTTATTCGTCCATCCATAACAAATGTTCATTTATTGAATAATAATCGAAGTTATAATCTCGTATTTTCTATTATTACTTTTACAAAATATCTAAACTCTGCCATATTATTTAGTTTCTAGAATTTTAATTCTAGAAGAACTATAATATAGCAATGTCTTTTTAATTTCTTGACCAATTTTTTTTTATAAAAAAAATCATGTAATAGGATATGAAATAAAGGCTAGAACAGTCATTTGGAAGGGGTAATTTAGGGAATTTGAAATTCAAAATTGTATGAACAACATGCTAGAAAAATAATTTAAAAAGTTTTTTAACCGCAAAGAAGCGTTGAGAAAAGTCAAAAAATCGGAACGTGAATTGCATTGAAGTCGTGCTGGCAAAGTCGGTGACGTTCAGCCCCGGTCAACACGTGTGGACTTTGAGTGACAGACCGTGTGGCCGCACGTGAGGGATTTAAGTAGAATTAATATAATTTATTGCGTATGCTTTGTGGATTCTGAAAGCGAAACTAACGTAACAGCTGTCTGTAGATTTTGTTTACTGACAGCTAAATTCTCAAAGGCAGTTGTTAATTAAATGGATTGGGGTTGAGATTCCAAAGTTGCCATAATATTTAATTATCACATCTTATCTAATAATTAAAATTACGATGTTTTATTAACATCCTGTTTTACTAAAATCGTATTTAAAATAAGGTAGATTCACTCATATATTGTTTAGTGTTTAATAAGTGTAAATTTGACTTTAGTCCCTTACTGTAGTGAAACAGCGATTGTTTTGATCATTTTACAGAATAAGACACGATAATTGTATACATAATATCCAATCTCCTATATGACTTTCAATTATTGTTTCTTTCCTTAGGGTTTGTAAATTTTTTTATTATTATTTTTGAAAATAATATTTGGAAAACGAATTTATTCTTTCTTATTGGACATTATAATAATGGTATCAAATTAATGGGAATAAAAAAAATCTAGCATGATGAATTTCTTCTTCTTTTTTTTTTTTTATGTCTCATGTTCCTAACTCTACAACTTTATGTCTTCCACCACTTCACTGCTATTGAGTCAGACTAATCCTGGGTTTCAAGTCAACCGTCCCCTAGCCAACTGAGGATGTAAACCGCGGGATGTGCACGCTATGGGTACTAACCTTACTGTAGTAGCCCAAACTGGGTACCAGCGTCAGTCTTCAATCATTGGTCACCAAGTCACACACCTCCCGGCCCAAAATGTTGACGATGCTCCTCCGACGAATTCTGACCCCACAGGGTCTCACTCCTGAGTACAACCACCATAATTGTTCTCCATTGCGTGTATGTGCCCCGGGGGAACTTGGAGCATCTCACAAATACTCCTTCTCTACCCATTTATTCATAAATGGGTAGAGATTTGTTCTAAGTGGGATTAGAACCATGGTTGCTATGGTAGTAGAGATTTGTTCTAAGTGGGATTAGAACCATGGTTGCTATGGTGGAATCCCATTTGAGATACCAATTGAGTTATGCTCAATCCATTGAGTATGTGCCCCGGGGGAATTTGGAGCATCTCACAAATACTCATTCTCCACCCATTTATCCATAAATGAGTAGAGATTTGTTCCAAGTGGGATTCGAACCATGGTTGCTATGGTGGAATCCCACTTGAAATACCAATTGAGTTATGCTCAATCGGTTCTTCTAGAAATTTTTAACAAGGCGTTTGGTTGTCAAACATAATTATCCAATTACAATTCTGATTATGAACGTTTAACCATATATTATTATTGGAATGTCATTTTCGTTTCCATTGAGAGACGAACCAAACGCCTCCTAATTTATTTGAATCAAAAGAAATCCAGAACGATAGTGCTAGTTTAGATATGAATCTTTTCATTTTGACTTCTGGATTTAGTTAAACTTCTCTTCTTTTTAGGTAGATTATGGTAAATAGAGAAGATTACGACATGCAAAAAATATAGAAATATTCGTTGTAATTAGGAACAAAGGAAAGACATAAAAAAAATAGAATGAAACAATTAAAAAAAAGAATTTCTATATTTAAATATAAATGAAATATTTGTTTTGACAAAATACGATAAAAAAATATAAATTATATAACCGAGATCACATAGTAAGAAAATTATGTTTGGTTGTTGTTTTTTCTATATGGTAAATTAGAACATATATATAATCGTTGTTAATGGGAAAAGAAATCCTATTGATATATGAACTAATTAAATCAAACTTACAAAAAAAAAAAGTTAATGATAACTTGTTGGGCTCAAAATCATTGATTGGTGCAAGTGTAATATTTGATTGTTGCCTACAAAAACATCAAGCAAGTTACTTGAATTTGATTATTAAAAAAAAACACAAATCAAGTAAATGTTGAGTAAAGTTTTTAATCTTCTTAAGAAATTATTTAATCAATGTTTTATTAATACTCTAAACATGGATTATCATTTTTGGGTTTGACTCAGTTGTGAACAATTACAACGATAAATATTCAATTCATGATTCCATTCCTACTTAAATGCTTGTGGAAGTATCGTTTTTGTCCAATGCAATGAAAATGTGCAACTTTTCTTCTTTTTTTTTTTCGGTTCATTGGACCATGCCAACCTAAATGTATGCACAATATGCATCATGCATGACTTTACTTAAAACTTTTTTACTCAATCACTTCAATGAAATGCTTACTTTTAGTAAGAATGGCATGCTATAATATTGTGAGAGATGGGAAAGGAAACATCACGAGCTAAACCATCATTCCCCTAAAATTGACTTAACACATTAATGGCCTTTTTTCCATTGTTCTAGATAAATTGCACAATTTGATCAATTTATTGCACTATCACATGAGTACATCAACAGTGATATAAAGCATTCAGTCAAAAGAAAAAAGGCTTTTACACTTGCTTATTGTGATGTTCTTTGCATGATCCTTAACACCTTAATTACAAAGGCATAGCAATTTTGATTTTTTTTTTTTTTGTTTTTGTTTTCTTTGAAGTTTAATACCAATTCCAAGTTTAGAAATGTATGAAATTTGTACAAACATCCACTAATCAATAATCAATGGATTGCCAAATCTTAACTAGATTGATCTAGGTATGCAATGAAGTATGAATTGGTATTCTTCGATTTGATTTATTGTATTTTCACTACTTTATTCCTTAAAAAACGCTTTATATGAATGGAATCGGTAGTAATTTTACGAGTTAAACACTTTTTTAATTTCAATTGATGTAAGATTTCTTCTATCTACTGCTACAAATAGATGTTAAAGACTATTGCAGAAAAACTCTATTAAAACATGGTCCTAACAACTGAACACAGTTACAATAGTTGAAAACATCTTATTGTTACTTAAAATAGTTATTATCTGAATGCATGTTTTCATTTGTACATAGACAGTTATATAGAGTTAGTTTGTCATTAACCAAATATGCTTGTAATGCACTACAATCACAAGTTTGTGAATATCGATTACTTCTCGATATGGATAGTAACTATTGTACAATCAGATGTGTAGCTATTAACGTTATTTATAACCTTATTTTTTAAGGAATGATAATAACGTTTTTGAAAAAGAAAAAAAACTACTGCTTGAATCTAAAATTCCTATACAAGAACACTTACATATTCACTTAATCTAAGTTTTGATCAAAGGAATTATGACTTATGCCTATAAGGAGTTCCTTAATTTGATTTCCTTTTTTATACAAAAACTCCTGTGAAATCATTTCATATATAATACATGTTTTATATACTAAATGGACAATTAATTGTCATTAAAATCGTAATTTTAATTTCTTAAATTTTTATTGTGCATTAAAGTCGTGATTAACTCTTGTTTCATATATGAATCCGCTTCACATTAGACTATGTGATGTTTTATATGCTAGTGAAGTCTTCTCCATTAACTTTTCACAATAGTGGAGCTAATCCCAACTCAACTATTGTTGGTTTAGTCAAGTTTAGGTACTTAAATTTATTCCATCGTTTAGAGAGTTCCAATTGATTATAGCCACTTCAACCTTTTCTTTTTTGACAATATTGTGTGCTCACCAAATTAACAAAAATTGACATTGAATCTGAAAAATTAATGCTCCTTTATGTTAGGTCATGCTATCATAGTCCTCTTTATTTGCTTCCCATCAGAACAACCTAAAAGCAAATCAGTGTTATATATATATATATATATATATATATATATATTTGTTAATTATTAACCATTTAATACTTTTTCTTAATTATATAGTAGTAATACTCAAATTTTAGCTGGTTTTTTTTTTAAATAAGTGCTTCTACTTGGAAGCTAAGTATTATTAAAAATGGTCAAGATTCTAGGGTTGGTTTAAGTACAATTTCCAATTTTCTTACTTTGGATTGGGACTAAGATTATATGATGGACACACTTCTTAATGTAATGCCAACAAAAAAAAAAAATAAAAACCCGATTTTGAATGTAATTAACATAGTAAATTTAGTACATTTTTCATATTGTAAAAATGATGATTAAAGGTGCTCTCTCGCATTCTTATTATTGAAGAGAGTATAATTTCAAAGGATTTAAAGTTAAGGGTATAAAAATAACTTAAATATTTTGTATAATTAGTAGAAAATTTAATTATCCTTACCAAATTTCAAAGACATTCGGGGTTAACCTTTACTAATTATATAAAATATTTAAATTAGTTTTATGCCCTTAATAATAAGTTCTTTAAACTTATAACCTCTCTAATAATAAAAACTTGAAAGCATGCCCTTAAAGATTATTTTTCCTTTAAAATTGCTCACTAGCACATACAACACCTATATAGAAAACAAAAACCCTTTGAAGACTTTTCTTATAGCATCAAACTTATAGATATGTTACACTGAGAAAATTTGTTAAAGAACTACATATCCCACCCAAACACTAGTTCGTGGTCATAATTCCCGTTCCGGTTCCAATTCCGTCCTAGTTTTGCTTCCGATTTTGGTTGTGATTTTGTTTCAATTCCCGTTTTTTTTTCGATTTTTAGTTTCGAATTTTGATTTTAATCCCACTTTTAAATTTGATTTCTATTGAAATAATGATTAAACTATTAATTGAAACTCAAATAATACAACATAATAATATAATTAGAATAATAATAGTTACACTTGAACTTAATTAATATATAGTTTTTAGATAATAGAACTAGAAAGAATTAGATAAGTGAGATTCAAAGGTATAAAAATAATAAGAATAATTGAATATTTGAATTATTAATTAGAATTCAACTAGTATAATATAATAACATAATTAGAATAGTAGTTAAAATTAAACTAATATATAATTTTTTTATAATAATAGAATTATAAAAATTAGATAAGTGAGAAAGAGGGATATAGAAAGAATAAGAGTATTGAGAGAATGATCGAACTATTAATTGGAATTCAAATAGTAAATTAGCATAATATAATAATAGAATTAGGATAATCTAAATTAAAAAATTAAGTTGATACATAATATAATTGGATTAATAGTTGAAATTGAACTAATATATGGAGGTTTTAGAAAAATAGAATTATGAAGGATTAGATAAGTGAAAAAGAAAAATATATAAATGATAAGAGTATTGAAAGAATGATTAAATTATTAATTAGAATTCAAATAGTATATTAGTGTAATATAATAATATAATTAGAATAATTAATTAAAAAGTTGATACCCTAAACTATAAACGCTAAAACTTAGAATATAAAGATTAGAAAACTAAGAAATATTATTAGAGAAAGAATTATGTGATGAAAATGAAGAGGTAAAGAAATATTTATAGAATTATAAAAATGAAAAAAAAAATTATGTTTTTTTTGGGGCCGGTTCCGGTTCCAAAAATTTAGGAACTGTAACCGAACCGTCAGTAGACGATTCATCTACGGTCCCAGTTTGGTAGGGCTCCCAGTTCCGGTTTCAGAACCGCCAGAATGGTCACCTCTACCAAACACTATATATTAGACAAATTAATTACAAAAAAAATATTTTAGTCACTCCATCCATCATTAATTAATTAATTTGGAGTTGAATATCCATTCTTATAAATTTGATTTGCAGTGACTAGGGTTATGATTTGAAAGAATTGGAGATAGCTTTTGTCAATGAAGGATATACAAATTATAAAGCTTAAATCAACATTTACAAACCTAAATTTGCAAAGGATGAAACCTTCCCAGAAATGAACACATACCTTAATTACAAAACCAATTAGACCCCAATCGAATTTGATTCTCGCGAAAATCTTAATTATTGTAATATTCTAAAACTTTTACATAAATTATATATCTTAATTCTTAACATCATAGCTTAGTGAATTATTATCTAAACTAATTTAGTATAAAAAAATTACAAAATTAATAGTCTCACATTTTTTAAAAATAATTATTGTACATTCGATCGATTAGGTCAAGCTCAAGCTTGAGCACTCTTTTTTTTTTTCATTTTTACCGAGTTTGAACTCAAAAAAGAATGTTCGATCAATCTTAACCTCAAAGTCGAGTACGATTGCATTAAGTGCTTGAGTGGATGATAAGAGGTACGTATACTCTAATTAAACCTAATTCGATTATATCGCCTTTTAATTTCTAGCTATAAATTAAGGTATTCACACCAACAAAGAAAGTTCTTAAACGAGTGAAGCAATCAATAAAATAAATTAAATTGAATCCTTTAATTAAACAATCAATGATAAATAAAGTATATGCTTCATCTTTTAGATGCCAACTAGCATTAATGGATTATTAATTAATTGATGATTAGTGCATCATTAGATGTTATTTTCATCTTAGGATATGTTTACGTTAGAGGGGAAGATTCCTCTTCATCACCATTGATATGAATCATGCATGCATATGATCATGACATGAGACATTTAGGTTATAACTTCCGTACGATTCATGCAATTTTTATTAATATTGTCTCACTATCACTTCATTAAAATTATCTTTTTCCTTTTTTAAGTGTAAAATTCACATTAAAGATTGTTTAATTAATTTGTTTTGCTTTAGAGAGTTCAAACTATTTGCTTAATTATTTTAATATAAGAACAATTTTGATGTCTACGTAAGAGGAGAGATACACGTAATAAGACCTAAAAAGTTTTAGGTATTTAACTTTTCATGCATACATTCATTTGAAATATTTTAATATGTTGCCAAGATTCCCAATTCGTACACTATTATATATACAAAGACAACTTTGAGAAAAGTTGATTCAAAATTTTTTGATAGCTAAAATATTAAAAAGTAGCATTTTCTACTTTGTAGTGAACACATGTATTATTGATGTTTGATCTCAAATTTCATTGATGTTGACATTCTTTACCAAAATTTAATTATTTTTTATATCGACTCCACTAGTTAATCTCATGGAATTATAGTTAATTATGATATAATAGCCTCGAATAGAGATATAATTGGGAGAATGAGAAACAGGATTCAGAAATGAAATGTATATGATTAATTCTATTTAGTTGGGGATATTTATTCCCGAAGAAATGACCTAATTTTTAAAAATTTAGTATTACAAAAAATTCACCTCCCCATCTAGGTTACTCTCGAGTATATCGATTATCATTCTAATTTTGATTCAAAAGTAATAACATATGTGAATAATCGTCGAATTTAGGGTTCTCGGTTTTGAATATTTCTTTATGTTCTTTTTCTACAAAATGGAAGATTTAGAAAATCAAGAACATTTTTAGTTTAAAAGTTGATAGGAGATTAATTTTTACTTGAATACTCCTACTATTAGCGAATTAATATAAAATTATATAAATTATAATACAATGATCTTAGTCAAGGTAAATTTGTTCAACGATGATATACATTTTTTTTCAATCCTTCTGTATTTTATTTTATTTTATTTTTTCAATAATATTCTTAATTTCATCCTTGAGTTTGGTAATTATTTTAGTTTAATTTTGGTCATCAACTACTTCACAATTAACATTACACATTAAAAAGAGTCTACATAAAATATAGATAAATTAATTTGGAGAAAGAAACAACTTTAGTGGAGTTGAAAGAATTTGTCAAATTATATAAGAGGATTCATCATAATGCATGTTAATTTGAGAAATATTCATATAAGATTATTGAATTAATATATAGTTCTTGAATATTTTTTGAACTTTTTAAACCTATCATAAGTTTTGTCTGCTTTGTATGAGCTGGTTCTTTCTTTTGGTCCCCGGGCTGCCTCCTAATTAGCACACCAAAGACAAAACTTAAAAAGATAGAGAAACCAAAAAGAGTTAACAACAATATTTGATTTAGAGGACAATTGTCTCTAAAATATAGTAATAAAAAAGTCACAACAAGAATGAATGGCCAAGGGGGCATCATTTTTCTCCTCCTTAAAAGAAGAACATAACACAAAATGTAATATATATATATATATATATATATATATATATATTAACCAATCAATTAGTGGGACTAAAATCCAAGAGTAAACTACTTTAATCGTTTCTCAATTTGGAAATTCATCTCGATTTATTTCCGTTCTTCAAAATTTTTTATTTTTGTCCCTTATGTTGCAATTTTTGTTTTTAATAGTGATCTTTTCTTTATTTTTTATGTAAGAAAAATTTAACTTCAATGACCATTTGAAATGCATGTATTCAACTCTATCAATTTTATATATATAGCTTTCTATTTATCATATGTGTGTTAACTAGTTGGCCAAATTGGATTTTAAGTGGGAAAAAAATGAATGAACAATGATTTGAAACCTAAATTGTAATCTGAAGAATGGAAATGAAACTTTTTAAAGAATGGAGGCAGACAAAGTGAAATAATTAATAGACAATATATTGAAATAATTTATCCAAAATCAAAATACTTCAAGATCTAAACTTCATCATTCAAACTTTACATAACTTCATTCTAATTCTACTTTTCTTTGGTCAATAATTAAATTAAGGTATCATGGTTAACCTAACCTTTTCTGAATGCATCTTAGCGAAATTAACCTAACAAATATTGTGTTTCTCTCCATATGGTATAATTGACATGGAAAGAGAAAACCCATCACTCTAACTCTACTCAAGTTTGCAAATTGATGAAAGATATCCTCTTAACCCCAACATTTAGTAAAGGCAAACATCTTATGGGTAAGAACCAAAAACAAATTTGGCTGTGGTAAAAAATGGAAGTACGGGGAAAAATGATTGAAATTTATATTGACTGGCTTATTATATATTCTCTAACATTCTAACTTGGAATAATTTGTGAAAGACATTCAAATGCTACCAGGCGATTTGAACGCATTAATATATATGAGTAATGATTGGGGGAGTGAAAAATTAGAGTGAAAATGCAAAGTGAGCAGTTATAAAAAGACAAACTAATCCATTATCCAGTAGGGTTCACTCATCATTTGGTTAGGGTATTAGTTTGTCTTTTTATAACTGCCACGTCAGTCACTTTGCGTTTTCACTCTAATTTTTCACTCCCCCTATCATTACTCAAAATATATATATATATATATATATATATATAAATAGCTTGCATACTTAATTAGAAAGGAGTTGGAGTGCGAGTAAGCAATTATCAAATTTTACAATGAACTATATACGGGGTTATCGATGCTAGTCCAAGTAATAACAATAATAATTAAATCTTCGTTTCACTGAATGAAGTCGGCTATATAGATCATATTTCATCATCATGATCGATCTAAACTTATTTGTTCTTAAATATATATATATATATATATAATTTAAATATAACACATCTTTTTTATAGTCTCTTTATCATTCTTTAATGTTTTAACTTTTTCATGATTTCTAATATGATTCATATCTTAGGTTGCACAAATAAATGTTAATAGTGGTGAACCAAAATTAAGAAAATACACCATACCTCCCAAGTACAATAAATAAAAAATTAAAGAAATGAAAATAAGGATAATTTAATTATATATGTATTATTTAAATATAACACATCTTTCTTATAGTTACTTCATAATTATTTCTAATATGATTCATATCTTAGGTTGGACAAATAAATGTTAATAGTGGTGAACCAAAATTAAGAAAATAAACCATACCTCCCAAGTACAATAAATAAAAAACTAAAGAAAAGAAAATAAGGATAATTTAATTACTTGTATGAGTGTGTGAGTTCTGCCATTAACAAAAATAGATCTATTGCATACCTTTTAACCAAATTTAGTGGTCACCAAGATTGAGTTGGGACCATTCTACATAAATATAGGTCATGTAAAATAAACATTAGGTGATTAAATATCATTGAAAGAAACCTTCAAAATAGCTTGACCCTTTCGCCATTAAAATAGTCCAAATTAACAGCTCGAAAACCATATGATAAGCATCCCAAAACAATTGTTGATTAAACAAGAATATCTTGATCTCTTTTGATTTCTTTCATGGAGGAAAAGTTTAAAAAAAAAATATTTAGGGGCATAATTCCTTTGAAGTTTCAACAGCAACATTTGGAAGTAATTAAGTTGATCATCATGGGATATTATGGATTTAACTTTTTCCTTAATTAATGTTAAGATTAATTATGAGCAACTTTCTAGAACAATATTAATATGTCATCTCCTTTTTTTTTTTTTTAATATGTCATCTCCTTAGTGACAAAAAAAGTAGCCTACATCATATTCATAGCCCTTGTAGGAATGTCAGTGTCGACTGATCAAGACATCTCTACAAATTAAAGTAATTATTTTTCAAAAAGCCATTTTTTCATGATACAAGAATTAGGGAGAAGCCAGCTGCGCCCACAATTTACAATGGTGACAATCTATATTTAAAAAAAATGGCTGCCTTGATGATCAATTAAGATTAAATATTATATATGGGGCAATTGAGATAAGTGAGCAACTTTTCATATTTTAGTGAAATGTTTTGAAAGAATTCAGTCGGCAAAGAGTATTTTAAAACCTAGCAAGGTAAATGATATTAATAATCCCTCAACTTCGAGGTTATTAAGCATTATTTTGGTCTCTGATCATGAAATGTTACATTTTAATCACTCAATTTAAATTTCGTTATAGAAATGGTATTTAACTCATTTTTATCTATTTAACAAGTAACATTGTTTGTTAGATGACATTGTTTATCATTCAAAATTACGTCGTTTTATGATTAACGACAAAATCTATGTCAAATTATCAAAATGTCACTTTTTGAAGATTGAAAATCAAAACGACACTTATCTTCAAATTGAATGACTACTAGGGTCATTTATCCTTGAAACCTAGACAAAAATAATATTTGAATGTTTAGAGACTGAAAAAGATTAGCAAAAACACTACATCAACATTGCCCTAATAATTGGCATTCATAATTTAATTAATGAGTTAATTATTTAGTTAAGTCATCAATCGCTTTTTTTTTTTGGAATAATTTGTATTGTATTATTCTTGTCAAGTGAAGTAAGAAAGAATAACTTATAGTAACTCATGTGGTCCTAACTACTGCTTTTTTACTAAAAATTTAATGAATGATTATTTTTTCCAAATTTCGGCTGCACTATGTAATGGAATATGCATTTGTTGCTTAGAAAAAGTTTGCTTTATTTTGTTTAATTTGATCGAATGGAAACAAATCATCACTAATCACTAGCTCTTCTTTGAAAATGACTAAATTGATAGTGACTTATAAAATGGATCGATTTTAAGACAAGGTTTATCATATCACTGTTTTAACTCAAATATTATAATTATGGGAAGAAAAATAAACGAGGCTTAATTGCAATGATATAGTCATGATTTTGATGTTGCCAGGAATAAAATTGGCACCATATATATATATACATGCATGCAACAGCGACTTTTCTTTGTCTTAGAGTTCCTGTTTTATAGGACTTTGATGTGGAAAAATATTGATTTATATACATTCAAACTTTTCAATCATGGAGTAATTGGTACATTATTGATGAATTCAAGATTCGTTGTGAGCATAAACCATGCATGTTTCATTGTTCTCAACTCGATTGGGGCCATTGCAGTGATAGAGAATCTCTATTTTTACTCTAGTGAGAATAATTCGTGTCTAGCTAAAAAAACAGTAAAACGGAGACAGTATTGGAAAACAATTTTCAGAATATAAAACACATATATAAACAAAACAATAATTATTTTTTTGTTCCATTATGTGAGATTAATTACATGGATTGTATTTCGCATCCTATTTTATATATGTACATGTTTACATATATCTATATTTATTTCAATATATTATCCTAACCTTTTATGATTTTTAATATGATTCATGTAATTTGAATGACAAAGTTTTAGCATAATGCAATCTTCTTTTTTTTTTATTTATTTATTTGGGACCGATTATTTATAGTTAGGCAAGTTAATTATCTATAATTAAGTAGGTGGAGTTAAAGAAAACACATATATATTTTGGAAAATCTTAAATACGTCTATTGAATATTTATGATTTTGTACTATTAAAATAAAATCCTACACAAGTATTTATATAGATTTAGAAAAGCCAAATCTAAAATAGAAAAGAAATCAAATTTATCTAAGAAAATAAAAATATGCCCAAAAATGGCTAAAACAAAGAGATTTGGACTTAAAACGCGTAGATCTTGTCGTTCCCTTCTAAACGCATGGTCACACTAGCAATTTTAAATTCAAACAAGAAAGTTATGTCCATTTGAAATTAATATCCCGATTCGCCTTTATCCATTTCTCAGACTAATTTTATCGAATTCAATACTTATTTTCAACTTGTTGCACATAAAAAAGCCTTGAAGAAGGCTGGTCAACAATTCATCAAACTTTGAAATAAAATTAAGAAAAGTAAAATTATATTGCAATTTGCCTGTGTAAACAAATAGTACGGACGTTTCACTTCAAAATATTGTATTAATTGTCAATCATTGAGATGATTAAGCTGGTAGTTTATGGTCAATTCTTCATGAAAAACAAATCTGTTAGTTCAGATTTTACAAGTAGATCATGACTACAAAGTGTAGTAGGATAATATAAACAGAATCTAGAATAAGTTGGTAAAATTTTGATTTAATTATCACGAGTAGAAAAGACTCCCATCATCATTGTTTTGTTGGAAGGTAAGAACTAATTAAATGACAACAATCATTTCTTTTTTTTTTTTGAATTAATTGTTTTTAATCTTATCTTTTGAAACTAAGTACTTCAAATAGGACCACTGTCATTGATTAAAAATAATAATTAATTAAGGTGTGATGCAATGCTCCATTTATTATATAAATGTACATTTAGTCTATTTAGATTTCTTCTCTTTAAAGTTAAAGAGGATCAAATTACAATATTAATTACCAATTAAAAAAAAGAAAAGTACAACATGCTAACCAAATTGTACTTTTAGTACCATAATTTAGTTAGGGAGCCATTCTTGTAGTAGTAGAACACAACATATTAAACCTATACTTGACATTGGAGAAGGGTAAAAGAAGTTTATGTTTACACACAATTATTTTAATGAATGAGCAATGATAGGGGAGTGAAATTCTGGAGTGACTGACGTGGCAGTGATAAAAAGACAAATGATGACTGAACCCTAACGGGTAAGGGATAAGTTTGTCTTTTTATCACTGCCACTTCAGTCACTCCACAATTTAACTCCAGGATTTCACTCCCCCTATCATTTCTCTTAATGAATAATGATATGGAATCCGATTTTTTTTAACAAGTAGATAACTTCACTCACATAAAAGTTAAAACTCCATTATTACTTAAGACGGATAGATAAACCACTACCTAAAGAGCCTTAAGACTCGTTGGGATTGAAATCCCCCAATAGCATTTTTTTCCCCTCATTCAAGACTACGCCTTCAGAATACGAGTTTGCATGTCGGTCCGGGTAATGGAAATAGAAATGGAATTGAAAACAAAAATGATATTTCAATGATAATATTTGCTTAAACACTCTGAATCAGAAAAATAAAAATGGAATTGCTCGAAATTGAAAACATAAACGACATTTTAATAATAGTATTATAAATGGAATTGCTCGTAATTGAAAATATAAACGACATTCTAATAATAGTATTAGAATTGTAATCGAGTACCTATGTTTTCGCATGCGAGTATTTGAAGAACGATTTCATAAATATTAGTTTTGAATCTTATAAAAATACTTCTATCATTACTCTAATTTAATATTAGTGTAGGCTAAACAAATTTAGTGTACAAAAATAAATAAATAAACAAATCCCTTATCCTAGAGAGAATATTACAAGCAAATCCTGACCAATTCTATTTAATATTAAATAATATTAAGACCCCTTCCTTTGGTGGGTAAACCAAACATTTTACACTAAAATTAATTTAAACAGAATATGATTTTATATAACCGTTAAGAACAAGTCACATTTTTTTTCTTTTTTTGGAAGGTAACCGTCCAAACAATTTCCACACTTATTAGAGATGAAAAGTATCTTCATGTAGGACAAAAATTTATATTATACTTGCACAGCATCTAGGCTTTTCAAATTAAAAAAAGAGAGAGAAAATTTAAGAAGGAATGCTTTAATTAATTTGTCCTTCTTCCTTGAAATTCCAAATTAACTAATTACTTTAAAATTACCTGAAATTCTCATTTGGGCTAAAACATTAAAGTACAAATTAACTTATTTAATTGAAAATGTCATTCTGGGACTACAACAAATTTGTTAACATTTGAAATCTCTTTCGTAAATATTATAAGGGAAAATTGCAAAAAATATCTTTCACGTTTGTTGGAGAAAACATTTTTCATAACTCGTATTTTAAATGATGTAATTTTGTGACTCACATTAGAAAGTTATAGCAAATTTATCCTTCTATCCAATTTGGTTAGATTTTTTAATATAAAGTATACATGTATACATTGTCTAACAATAACACGTGTATATTTTTCGTAAAGAAAAAAAGTAGATAGAATTAGATAAAATGATCGATTTAACCAGCGCGAATTTTTAGTTTGAGTGACGAAATTGCATCATTCTAAATGCTTGTTCTCATGGATTCACCAAAAGTTTAACTCAGCAAGTAAACATCTTGCAAATGTTGCATGTGATGCTTTGTGCCAACTGGAATGGAGAAACCATTTTCCAGCCTGGCTTGTACAAGCAATTCAACTGGATTCACAGCTAGTTAGCTGATGTATTTTGCCTTTTATTTCTATTAATAGAAATGATTATCGCTTTTGTTTAAAAAAAATAAATGTGAGTGATGAAAAATATTTTTCAATAAAATATGAAGTTTTTTTTTGCAATTTTCCCCAACTATAATATAAATTAAGAAACTCGATTTTAATTTTAACTCTTCAATAATTCAATTTAAACAAATGCATTTGCATTTTTTTTAAAAATTTTTTCTACTTCATATACACTCTCAATCTAGGAAGAGAGTTCTTGCTACTGTGTTTCATTTATATATTTCTTAGTTCTTAGTTCTTTATACATTAGTTGATGCATTTATAGTTTTAATTTGGGAAATTTGTGAAAATCGTCACTCACATTGGCGAAAATATTATTTTGTCACCCACATTAAAAATGATGCATTTTAGTCACTCACATTTGAAAAACGCACAAATTTTATCATCGAACCAAACTCTGTCAAATTGTTTAGCATAAAAATGCACACGTGTCATTTATGTAAGGGTAAAATTGGAAAATTATTATTTTTGTTAAGAAAAACTGTCAAAATAGTCACCATCATTATACAAAAAAAAAATTATTTTGTCATCCACATTAAAAATGATGCATTCTAGAAACTAACATTTAAAAAATGTACCAAATTAGCCAGTCAACCAAACTCTATTAACTTTTTAAACATAAAAAACGCACGTTCACATCACGGATGACTTAATTAAAGAGTAAAAGTGGAAAAAATAAATTGATTTTCTCTTTTACCCATTTATTAAGTGGTACATATGTGAACATGTGTTTTTTTTGTTAAAAAAATCTAACAAAGTTTGGTTGAGTGGCTGATTTGGTGTGTTTTAAACATTTTCAAGCGGTTTACCGAAATCAAATTCTAATTCAAATTCGGTGAATTAAAATTCGGTCGAATATTTAGTTTAACTCGAATATTGCACACCCCTACTACCTATAAAAGGTGACAAAGGATGAATAAATCATTGTATTTAAGGGTTTTGTCTAAAGAATAAATCGATTTTGAACTTTTACTCTTTCATTAAGTCGCCCGTGATGTAAACGTATGTTTTTTCTGTTAAAAAAGTTAACAAAGTTTGGTTGAGTGACTAATTTGGTGCGTTTTTTAAATGTTAGTGCCTAGAATGCATCATTTTTAATGTAGATGACAAAATAATTTTTTTTGTGTAATGTTAGTGACTATTTTGGCAGTTTTCCCTTAACAAAATTATGATTTTCCAATTTTACCCTTACATAAATACCAAGTGTCCATTTTTCTGTTAAAAACTTTGACAGAGTTTGGGTTGATGATGAAATTGGTGCGTTTTTCAAATGTGAGTGAATAAAATGCATCATTTTTAATGTGGGTGACAAAATAAATATTTTCACCCAATGTGAGTGACGATTTTCGCAATTTTCCCTTTTAATTTCTACTAATAAAGCTGTACAATTTCAATGTAAAATTCTAGTTTTTAAATTCTCTAATGATTCAAAGCCTCTTTTTTTTTTTTCTATTGAAGAATTTGTGTAGGGGATTCTGTTGAAGAAAATTCAATGTGCCAGCTGATATAGCATGGAATCAAACACGAGAAATAGATGCTTAAGAAAAGCATGGCCATAGAAAAGGAAAAGGAATGAAGAAAGAATCTACTTCCCACTATTTAAACTTTAAAAAAAAAAGGAAGAATATGTTTTGCAATTGATTCTCCAAATTGAATAATTCCACAATATTTAAATTCAAATGGACAAGAATATCTTTTCCAATTTCATTGTTTGTTGGGATAGGCAAGAAATAAATGAGAAAATTAACTTGAGAGTATATGATATGGAGTTGTATTCTTCAATATGAATGCCCAACGAATCTTTTGTTACATTATATGTTTCATTTTATGAATATACACCACGTGTTTTTAACACTTACCCATTATGGTTCATAATCACCTAGTAAGATTTTAGTTAAACAAATGTGATGTGTATTCATAAAATAAAACACAAAATAAAACATGAAACAGAATATCCGAAGGGATATGAATGGCTGTTTGTTAGACACAAAATACATTACACTTACAATAATGAAAACGATACGTGGGCTGTTTTAAAGTTTAATTTAGGAAAAATTTTAAAAGGGCATATCCCAATATTGAGATCATTAAAAGGGTACAACTATTTTTGTTTAATGGTTAAAGAATTGATTTATAAAAAAATTACAAATAGGATGGATTAAAACACTCATTGGCGGATCTAGGGAGGGAGTGGTATGTCTGTAGAGGTGATAGAGATAGAAGGGGAATTGAATTTTAAGGATTAGCTTATAATTGGATGTGGTAAGGATTAGCTTATAATTAGATGTGGTAGAGATAGAAGGGGAAGTAAGTCTTAAAGATTGGATTAGATTTAGGATATAAAATGTGGCCCCATTCTTTTTTATCTTTTAATACTAAGAAACCACATCTTTTGTCCAATATTATTCTGCCTTATTCTGTCTAATATTCAAACGACATAGTTTCACTAAAATTATGGACTAAAAGCATAAATATCACTAAAATCACTCTACCCTAGCCAAGAGATGAGTAAACCGTAGTTTTAATTTAAAATAGGATAAGACAAGATAATTTTGAATAAAAGATCCAATCTCAGTAACTAAAAGTCCAAAGTCAAATTTTATTTTGATCACTCGGATCATTTTGGATAGAAGATTCCATCTCCGTAACTAAAAGTCCAAAGTCAAATTTGATTTTGATCGGGTTATCATAAAATAGAGAAGTTAAAATTTAATTTAATTTTGATAGCTTGTGCTTGGCTTATAATAAAAAAAAAGTTAAAATTGTCCACCAAATTTAGAAAATAGACAACCAAACAAAGTGTTCAAGTTAAGAAATCTATATGCCCATAATCTAAATTTGAATTGTTTATATCTATCTCGTCAAAATTGAAAATTTTAAATATATAAAACACTAAATTAAATGTATTACATGAAATTTTTTTGTATGACAAATTTAGTGTATATGGAGAATAAGAATAAAATGAATAAATTTTTCAAGATTTATAATAGTTGTAGACTTATATGACACATCTATTTTTTTTTATGTTCAAATGTTAATAAATAAGTGTTTTCTTAGTAAGTGGTATGTGTATATATTTATATTTTCATTATTATGGTTGTCAAGTAATTAATACTTTATTAGTTAATATATATATATTTATTTAATAAAAAAATTATTTTATAGTAGTTCTATATAATCACCCCTCAATTTTAGTTATGGTTATGCCACTAAAAACACTTACTTCCTTGAAGGATGAGTAGTGGTTTTGGATTTGAGAGGAATTACTATTTGATTCTCATGCATGTTTTTTTAGCTTAACTAGTTTATGTTCAATGGAAAAAGCAACTTTAAATGGATATGGTTCTTTTGTTAAAAATTTCTATTTTTTAAACCTTTATAGTATAATCCCTCCTGGATTTTTATATTCCATGCTACTTTTTTAAGATGATATTGTATCTAATACAACAACGGCAATTAAGACTTTATTCAACGTTCTGAATAGGTTATATAATATTTCTTCATCATGTTTGATATGAAGACATCTCATTTATATTTAAGTATAATATATGTTTTTGTTTAAAAAATGACATATTGGGATGAAGAGAATTATGTTGGATCATGCATTGGCTGTATTAATAAGTTATGGAAAACTTTTAAGCAATGCACCATTAGTTATTTTGGTAATTAAGCCAATGCATAGAAAGTACAAATATTCAACATGCATGGCGAGACCCAGATCTTATGTCAAATATATATTATCTTGTCTTATTCTGTCTGATATTCAAAACGATATAGTTTCACTAAGATTAGGGACTACATAAATAAATATCACTAAAATTATTTTACAATTAATAAACCCTAACCAAGAAATGAGGAGATCATATCCTCTGTCCAAGATTATCTCTGTTCTATCATGTCCAATGTCCAATGCGACGTAGTTTAACTAAAAGCATAAATATTACTAAAATCATTTTACAATTATTAGACCCTAACCAATGAATAAGCGAACCCTACGATGTAATTTAATCTTGGACACGATATGACAAAGAGAATCTTGGACAGAAGATCCAACTCAGAAATGAGTGAGACCAGAGATCTGTCCAATATTATTTTATCTTATTCTGTCTAATGTTCAAAACTACATAGTTTCACTAAAACTGGAGACTAAAAGCATAAATAGCACTAAAATCACTTTACAATTATTAGACCATAACCAAGAGATAAGTGAACCTACGACGTGATTTTAATACTCTCTCTGATTCTAAATAAGTGTCGTGTAAAGGATTTGCACACTTATTAAGTAATCACTAAATGACTAAAAGAACCTCTAAATTATGATGATTGGAGTTTGTGCATAGAGAGTAAAACTTTTCTCTTTCATCTTATTTAATACAGTAATAATGGTAAATAAGGGTAAAAAAGTAAGAATGGGCTAAAACGACATTTAATTTGAAAAATGAATACAAATTTAAAACGTTACTTATTTAGAATCAGAGGGAGTATAATACAGAATAATCTTGTATAGGATTCCATCTCGAAATGAGTGAACACGATATTTAATTTAAGACCGGATAAGATAGAAAATTTTGAATAGAGTATCTCATCTCATGCATGTCACAGTTGCATGCACGAAGATTCAAGAATGTTTTGAAAATAAACATTATCAACAAGTTAATGACATCAAGATTGAGAATCTCATGATATAGGTGGTGAATAAAACATAAATTCCTTATCAGTCGATTATAAGAAAAAAAAAAAAGGAAACTTGCTGAATTTTTCCAAGGATAAATTTTTATCTTTTACCTCCCTTTTGATTCACACTTCATGATTTTGATTGAAAAGCAATGTTGATAGAAAAGTATTAATTGACAATGGATCTTCTATATTAAAGTGTATCCCTTCCTATATCACTTTATAAGATTTTGACACGTATATTTAACACTTATTCCTTAGGGTTCACTAACCACTTAATAGGGTTTTAGTATTATCTAAAAGTACATATGTCACATTTATAGAAAGTGATACATTAAATGATACACAAGATCCAAAGCCGCATTAATCTCTTATCGCATTCTTTAATTGTCCAGAGAGGCAGAAAGTAAAGTTATTTAAAAATATAATTTTTAGAAATTTTCAATCAAAACATTTCTTTCACTATTTTGATAGGTCGGGAAATATAATAAAAAAAGTTACTAAAATTCATAGTTCAATACAATAAAGACAATAATTAAGTATTTTATGTCACTATGTGTAGTCGACTATATGAATCATATCTCGCTCGTATTCTATACATGCACAAGAGGAGTTTTCTAACATTTATACAGTGTGTAATATGATATATATCCTTAGAGTGATAAAATTTTATATTGCTAGTCAATTTAACGCAACCCTCTTTCTTTTCTCAGAGTTTAGAATTGGCTACTTGTACGTAGACAAACTGCTTATAAATAAACGGAATTTAAGATTCATATTTCAATATTTGATTTAAATAATGAACTAAGGAATGTAATTATATTTAGTTAAAAAAAAGTTACTTTTAAATCCAAATTCTTTCCCAACCAAACATGCCTAACTTATTCTACCACAAAATCTAGCTAGATTGCCCTATTATGCTGTTGGAATAAAAAAAAAAAAAAACATGCATAAAGTTCATCCCATAACTAACTTTGAGTTGGCTACTAGTAGAAAAATAAATTTGAATGACAATTATAGATTGCATCCATCTGATTTTGTGGTGAAGTTTTTTCTTAATTTCCAATTCTTATAACCTAATTTGGTCATATTTTCAAACAAATTAGAATAGAATTCAACAAAAATAAACTAAAACTTTGCCTTTATTTTACCCCATGCTATATTATTCAACCAAAAACATCATCTCCATATGCTGCCATTGATTTCTAAATTTAAAGCTTAGAAAATTATTATATGGCCTATAGAGTCAGAGTACATAAAAGGGGTATTAAAGGCACATTATATTGTTTTGACTAAATTTGCATTTGAGTAGTGAATTTCAATCCTCTTGCTCAAGCTTGATTGTAGTTGCTACTCAATTTCACGCTTACAATGATCAAAGCATGAACAATGTATCTTGATTTTCTAACTTAATTTGATAAAGAAGAAGAACAACAACGACTAAGCATTTATTCTATTAAACGGAATTGATTATACATGAAATGTATTCTACTATCGTACTTGATCAAAATTCATTTACTCAATTATTTTTCAATTATACTTTAATAAACAAGACTTAGAAGTAATAAATTAAACCTAATTTCAAACAAGATTTGTATCATTTATCATCCCAAAAACTACGTTAGACTAAAGTGTCTCAACAATTTTGTATGGAAACTTTTTAGAACTTTCCAATTTATTTTTTTGGAAAATTAGTGCAAGCATCAATTTCAACTTAAGTGGAATACTCCATTAGTTCAATCTGTCATTTTCCTCGTTCCATAGTTTTCTCAACTCAAAGAAAGGCTTTGAAAATCAAACTGACAAGACTAAGTGTCTATAAGTGATCACTTTAAAGTCTTATCAAATGATTTTACATTGTAAATCATTAACACTTTTTTTAACAAAAAATGTGACAGCCTATTTCGGCTGGATGTCAGCATTCAACCACAGATGAATTATTTGAAGTGGTCAGAGTTTTGGGCTCATCATAATAGTTCCAAAATATTATTATGAACAGTTTTGGACACACTTTAAAGAGAAAAAAAAACTCCTCTTGTCATTGACACTTTAAAGTTCAAGTTATTGTTGTAATTTGTAAACCACTGAAATTGGAAAGACAATGATGAATTGAATTGAATACTTTCAGAGATGAAATCATTTGAATTTTTAGTCTTTGGAAATCATTGCTTCAAGGAGTTCTAGTCAAAGAATAAGCAAATATTATAACCCCTTTATGGCTAAGGTCAATTCCAACTATTGTTGTAACCTTAAGTGTCAGTTCTAAGTTCCAACTATATATGTTCTTTGCTGTCCATAAATTTGAAGTCTAAGAAGTTAGGAATAACCACTTCTAAGTCTTGAGATTTTTTTCCATTAAGTTAATGAATGATTGCATGAAAAACAGCATTCATCTCTATCATATTACTCCATCTTCAAGCTTAGATACCATTCACATTTGAGTGCTACTTGATCAACCAATGAGTCACTTTTTCTTTGTTTTTCATTTTCTAGTTCCTTCTACCAACTACACCCCACATGTACATCCCATATGATAAAAAAATTTCACATTAAATTGGTTGAATTTCATGGTCACAAAAAAGATGGACGATACATTTGTAAATCATTTCAAATCCAAATATCTGATCTAAATAATTTTTAATGTTTGAAATTTCTATTCTACTACAAATCAATTTATACTATTACAATAATTTTATCTATATTGCAATGTTGAACCTTCTTCTCTTAAACCTCTTGTGACGTTAACACCGTATACAACCGCTGCAGGTGAGTTGAAACACTAATGCAAAATCTCGACTTGTGGGAGAGGGAAAAATGATCAACATAATGTCGAATTAGGGGAAGTGGAATTGATCAACGTAATCAAATAATAATCAACATAATGGTGAAGGTTTATACTCTAAAAATTGCAAAAGGAGTCTAATGATTATATATTTCTCACATCCCATGAACATTATATTACCATATGCTTTAGCACTTTCTTTAGGATAACTATTTGGGGATATCCAAACAAGCCCAAAATTATAAAGTTATAAAAATGATTGAAAATTAGTAGTGCCATAAGTTGACTTTCTTTAACAAAGAAGTCCCACAATAAGGAACATATGCCCCTAAATGAATAGTTTGACAAGGTCATAGTGTGAAAAGATTGTATGAGCATAATACTGGGATTGAAGTTGGAAGTGCCACAAGACCTAACTCATTTATTTTTTTAGAGAATTGGAGTTGTTATAGTTAGCTTCATGCTGCTTTAATTTGGTGATACACCAAAAATGATGAATCATTTATGTATTCCCTAACAAGAGTGTGATTTTCTTTTACTTGTGGAACCTTTGCAGAAGTCCTCAGTTTAAGATCTTTTCATACCATATATGACTTTAATAACTTGATTGTAGAAAAGAATCTTTGATTTGGATGTTTATATTGCTATAATATTATGAAGTTTGTGAAGCTTTACTACACCTCCATGTTTATATTGTCGCAAAAACTCTTCTGCAACGTGTTCATATATGCGACGTGATACATGAATTTGTAACGTATTTATATATGCGATGTGATACATAAATTTGTAACGTGCTTAACTATACGCTAATTTTTTTTTTACTTGATATGCTAATATTTGATAATTGACACACTAAAGTGAAAATTAATACCCTAATTTTTTATACTTAATATGTTAATCATTAATATTTTATGCTTAATACACTAATTTTTCATATTTGATACACTAAAGTAAAAATTAAAACGCTAATTTTTAAATTTGACACAAAAGTTGCATATACGGCCCGTCTAATTGAAGAATGACCCTTGTATTGTAATTCATCCTTATCTTGCTCCCTCCATGTCCTTTTTTTAACATCTGAATTACAAGAAACTCTTATCCAACTAAACTACAGTTAACATCTAAAGAATTACATAAAGGAGGAGAAAAATATATGATTATAATCATTTAGAAGAAAAACATCAACTTTTTACTTTTTCTCAATACACAATTGGACAAAAGGTGAATCATTATAGGAAATTTATAGGTCCCTTCTTTAGAATTACATTGACCTACCCAATCAACATGTGAAAAGTTTGCCTGATTAAGATAGCACAACAGATGCTATGGCCTTCTGTTACAGAAGTTTTTCTTTGTGCAATCTCTCCAATAACAAGCATTTGTTTGTACATTTTGTATCCTTGAAATGCTCATGTCCCAAACTGATTTGCCTGATTAAGATAGCACACACAGATGCTATTGCTTTCTGTTACAGAAGTTCTCTTCGTAGAATCTCACCGAGAAACAGCAAAACAGGCGATTTTCTTGACCTTGGATCAAACCAAATAGCACGATACTGAAACCGTTCAACAGATTTCAGTACTGGAACGTATGACAACACTAAATATACATCATAATAGTGGAAATCACAAATTTGATTACCATGGTTTCAAGCTTCTTCAGTGGAAACAAATTCCAAAGTTTCCAGCTGCAGTGAACCATGCTGCATTCAGCATTTGAAAGAGCCATACATGCCTGCAATAGCCCAAGTTCCAGAACATTAAGGATCCAAGAACTGAAAAGCTAAACAAATGATCTGTGCACAAATATGGAATGCAAAAGGTGGCTGAAAATTCAATTTATAAACTGTTTCAATTTAGTCAAAATTCCTCGGCGAACATGATGTGACATATTTCACTCCATTTCTCCAAGTGAACAGTCATACTATGACTTCAAGTGCATTCACGTTTTATATGAAACTGACACCAACAACAGAAGCTGACCTATAAATTATCCTATCCTCATCTACCTGTATATGTAATGAAGTGTCTGAACCATGTTGTTATTTCCTATTTCAGATTGGAGAACATGCTGGAATGGTGAACTAGATCGAAGGATGAAACAGGACTTTCCACATTTTTTTTCCCTTTTGTTTAGAGCCCCTTCTGCGACATGGAAAAAGACCCATCGCACCTATCATAGACTCAGAGATTTGATCTTTTATTTACACTTTCTTTTTTGGTACAGTGTTCAAGATACAATGGTTTTTATTACTTAATTCCCCAAAACCTCACATCTTTTAGAAGTTTCAGTTCCTACATCAGTCTAATTCTTATCCCTCCAATAGTTATAGATGCGTAATCATTGATTGACCGCAATCCCCTTGGATAATCTCAAATTAATAGAATTGCGCCAACCAAAAACATCAGCATCCCTGGCCATCAATTTTTTCAAATAAATTCCAAAGTAAAGGCAATAGCAAATAAACAAAATGCATACAATAACCAAACCAAAAACAAAGAATGACAGAGAGGAATTATGCCTGTGAAATGAGAGCTATCCACAGCAGCGAAATCCTTTTGTTTCCTGCTCCAATGCTGTTAAAGAGTAGAATAGTTGAAGATGATATCCACTAAATGACCACAATCCACTCTTTCAACCAATCACTTATTTTGGCTCCGTATCAACATTGATTCTGAGGCAAAATAATTAATCAAAGCTTCAACTTATGCACATATTTTTGGCATTTATTAAATGCATTAGTAATACACGTTATGCAAAAAGAACTACCACTTGGACTACCATGGGAAAATGGCAGAAAAAATCGCTACACCAGATAGAAACCATTGGAAAAAGAAGTGTTTTTGTGCTAAGAACTTCATTCTGAAATGTCACAGAAAAGAGTATGTATAATACAAAGTTGTAAAGCGATGATATAGATACCTGAAGCGTCCCTGATGGTTAGCATCTTACTCTCTAAATCTTGAGCAGCCTCAGTCATTCCTTGTGCATGATAGGCTTGGATCATGGAAGCCCAGGTTGTGTCGTCTGGTTTACATTTTCTGTCCTCCATAGACATGAACAACTCAACCATTTTCCCAATGTCACCAGACTGGCCATAGGCGCTGATGATGCAGTTAAAAAAAGGAGTATCTAGAACCACATCTGAGTTCTCTACTTGCCTCAAAATTGAATCAACTTTATCTAAAAGTCCATATTTGCCATACGCACTAACAAGGGAGCAGTATGTAATTGAATTAGGCTTCATTCCTTGATGCTTCATTTTCAGAAAAAATTCTTCCATTTTCTCCATGTTTCCAGCCTTTCCGAAGGTCTCAATGACTATGTTATAGGTAACTACCGTGGGAGAATAGTACCTTTTCTTCATAAAGTCCAGAACAGACCCCATTTTTCCATACATGCCTGCTTTTCCATATGATTTAATCAGTATATTAAAGGTCATAATGTCTGGCTTGACTCCCATCAGCTGGAATTGATCAAACCAACTCTCCATTTTCTCAATTTCTCCAGAGTTCCCAAAACCACCAATGACTGAATTAAAAGTAAATATATCCGGAAGGCATGTGCCACTTCCTATCATGTCTGTCAATGTGCGTTCCATGTGTTCGAAAAGCCCAGCCTTACCATATCCATCTATTATGGTATTGTATGTTATAGTGCTACATTCTATTCCTAAACATGACATATCAGCTAAAATATCTCCAATCATATCAAAATGGCGGAGTTTCACACAACATTTTATGAGGATCGAATAAGTATAAACATCCGGCTTGCAATTAGAGACTGACTTCATATAATCTACGGTCTGGAATGCCTTGTCAAGGAGGCCACTAAAGCCATAGACACCCACAAGTGCTGTATACACATCGATGGTGGGTTGAAGTCCATCAGACTCCATTATCTCAAAAAGTAAACTAGCGTGATTTGGCTGCCTGCACTTGCCAAGCATTACCAATAATTTTGTGTATGTCTGGCATTTCGGCACATACCATCGTTGCTTACGAAGCAGGCCAAAAATCTATCAGCAGGAAATCCAAATTCATCTAACAGTTATAATAAAAAAATTAATTTATCTGATCCATCGCTTAAATTGCCAAAGTACAACATCAGAGAGACTCTGAAAAATCTGTCATTATTTAAATTTTTATGAGACATCCAAAGTTTCTACCAATAGAACCAACATAACAAACATTGAGGAAGCCAATCGCTAGTCAATAACACTTATGATTTTCTTCCCTCATGCTTAAAACATGTGATAAAGATTAAGCTGGAGTCATTATTCAATTGCTTAAAATTAACATCTAATCACAAACACCTGATCATAGAGCAGTCATTAGCAAACCTAATCTTTCTTGCAGTAACTCCCCAATTCCACCAACTCCTCCCTCCTCCTCAAGGGTGAAGATTTAAAGGAGTAGAATCATTACTACTCAGCCAGCGATATTAGACCTATATACTTCACCATTACTTGTCATGTTGCTATTATGATCATCTTAACAACCAACCATCAAGATCATATAATTCAGTAATTCTAAAAATAAAAAAACATCAAGTATCAAATTTGTGGTTTAAAAACTGAAACTTTATCATGAAATTGACTTTTTTCATGCAAGCATTCTAACACAAAACAGTTTACTTCAACCAAATTGAATTTTCTCTCATCCTTGTTCTGAAATTTTCACTATAACACTTAACACCTCATTTCTCCTGATTACATTTTGTTATCATATGATTACAGTTTGACAACCAAATTAGCTAACACCCAAACAGTGAAAATTATGAAAACTAACAATAACCATCAAACTTGTCATCCAGAAAATGAAACTTTATCAAGAAAAATGCCATTTTACATGTATAAACACAATCCAGTCACAAAATATAGCTCAAGAACACAAAATAAGATCAAAAGAAAGAAAACCCACAAACCTTTAGAGCAGATTCCCACTGATTCCCTTTAATGGCATCATCTAAGGCCTCTAAAACAGCCTTTGGCAAGAGGTTATTATATTTATTAGAGTTAGCTTTATTCTCAATGTTTTTAATGGCTGCCTCTGTTCTCAGAATTCTTGAGAGCTCTTTCTGGGTGCATCTCTGAAGTCCCTTTGAAGGGCTTACTGAATCTTTCTTTGACAATTTGATGGTGAAACTCTTTGGGTTCTTGCAGTGAAGGGTGGAGAACAAGCGCAGGTTAGTTAGGACTATAAGGTGGAGCTCCATTACGCCCTGAGGGTGCAGGGTACTACCCACTACTCCGCTCTCTTTGGGTGGAAGTTTGGAGGATGGAGCTTACGGGGAGGATGAGAAGTGAGGAGTACTGTAAAGCCATGTAAATGGGCTTGCAAGTTGGAAGGGTTTGGACCCAGTTGTGTTACTGAGTTTGCTTGTGTTGTGGACATTTACAACAATTAGATTGGGCTTAATTAGTGGGAGTGAGAACGACCATGAAACTTTCATGAACAAATTCAAACTCGACTCGGATAGACAAAATTTTAGCATTACCTAATAGATAATCAACTAGTAGATTATACCGCGACAAGCGCGGTGGGATTTGCCTAGTAAAAAATACTTGTATTAGTGATTATAAATATGTATTGAGTATACATTAGAGAATAATATAGCTGTTATTTGATTAATTTAAGTAAACAACCTAAAAATTGATAATAAATTATGATTTAATAATGAGTTATTAAAATTATACACTAAATATTCAACAACGAAAGTGTGTGACAATGTAGTGAATTGTGTACGTACATATAAAAATATATAATTTGTGAAAAAATGTGTAGTAGGCATGTACAAGAATAAAAAAAATTTATTAGTGATTATAAATATTTATTAAGTATAATATTAGACAATAATATAATTGTGATTTGATTAAGTTTAAGTAAACAACCTAAAAAATGATAATAAATTATAATTTAATAATAAGTTATTAACATTGTACAATAAATGTTAAAGAACAAAGTGCGTGACAATGTAGTGAACTGTGTACGTACGTATAAAAATGTATAGTTTCTAAAAACTTGTTTAGTAGGTGTAAAAATGTATAGTGTGCATAGTATGCAAGAAATTTGTGAACTGTGTATAAATATATATTGTGTGCGTAAATATGTAAAGTATGCTAAGTATATGTAAAGTATGTATAATAATGTAAATGTGTAAAGTATGTAAAGTATATGTGAATACGCAATTTAAATATATATATATATATATATATATATAAAGTATATGTAAATGTGTAAAGTATGTAAAGTACATGTGAATACGCAATTTAAAAAAAATATATGTAAATATGTACTCACTCTATTCTCTAATAAGTGTCGTTTTAGCTTTCATTTTTTGTTCTCAAATAAGTGTCATTTTACAAATTTCAATGCAAAAAGTCTAAAAGCTTCTAATTTTACCATTCGTCCCATTTATCTATGTAATGTTATTTAAAAGAAGAGAGAGAAAGTTATGGTTATAAATATGGATAAATAAGAGAATTTATCACTTTTCTTAATTAGTGTGCACATCTTTAAAACGACACTTATTAGAGAACAGATGGAGTATATAGTTTGAAAATGTGTATATTATGAATAAATATGAATAATGTGTGTGGTAAATTAAAAAATGTATAGTGTGTGAAATGTGAATAGTATACAGAAAATGTAAACTGTGTGAAAATATACGCAATAAGTATAAATATGTATAATGTGAAAAAACACATTTAGTATGTACAAATATATGGAGTGGGTGAAAATTGTGTAGTATGTGTAAATACGTGTTTATTGACTCTAACTAGGTATAGTGGGTGAAAATTTGTATAGTATATATAAATATATATATATATATATATATATGTTTGAAAATTTGTGTTGAATGTGTAAATATATAGTGCGTAAAAATATGTATAGTGCGCAAAATGTTTAAATATTTATAGTGTGTGAATATGTGTAAGTTATGTATACATATGAATATTGTGCGAAAATATGTATAACATGTATAATAAAAATGTATAATATATGAAGTACATATAAATATCTATGGATACGAAAATTGGTATAGTGTGCGTAACATGTATAGCATGTGAAATATATATGGTGTGCGAAAATTGGAAGAGTATGCGTAACATGTATAGCATTTGAAAATATGACTTATATATATATATGTGTGTGTGTGTGTGTGTGTGCATAGTGAATGCGAATGCGTGTAATATGTATAAATATGTATAGCATATAAAAAATTGTGTATAAGGTGAACAAGTAGGTTTGCTTTCATGAATAGCTAGTTAAGAATTCAGTTAAAATATTAATTATATAATATAAATATATATATATATATATATCACTAAATAAAACTATTAAATAGTAGAAATAATTAGATTTTTTTATACATATATAGACACACAAATTACAATATATAAGTTTGAATTGAACTTGTACTTTTATGTAAAGTGACACAATATATTAAATTAACTAAATTATACTATTTTATGGTAGCGGGAGAGTGTTCACGAACAAGTTCGGTTAAAACTCGACCTAATTTATTTAATAAATAAATAAATACGAACATAATTTTAACATTGATTAATAAACGAATCAAGTCCAAACACATTAAAGCTCATCAATTAATAAACGAATTGAGCCCAAACACACTAAAGCTCAGGCTCAACTGACTCGATATCATCCCTACTAATCATTGCTTGTTTAGTTGTTCTCTATATCATACACTTTTGTTTGGTATTTTAATTTGATCCATATAGCCTACTGCGCATGGTGGAATAAAAGGGTTGTTGTTATTATTAATATAAGTGCCATGCAAAAAATCAAATCGAAATTTAGATTTTGCACAAATTTGATGATTCATACATAGATCGGATCTTCCATCTAAAATTACTCTATTTTATTCTGTCCAATGTTCAAAACGATACCGTTTCACTAAAATCATAAGTAAAAGGATAAATATAACCGAAATCAAATCCACAATTATTATGATTTAACCCATATTTGAGTGAACCCTACAACATTGTTTTAATCATAGTTTTACTAAAATAACGTCATTTTGATGTGTTGAACAAAATACGATTGAGAAATATTGGACAAAGAAACTAATGTTAATTCATATATACACCATCTAAATACGACATTTATATTGAGCATTTATTTTTTTCCCAAATAAATTGATTTTTACATATAATGATGTCTATGTTGAAATCAATCTAATGGTATGTTCTTATTATTATTGTTTTTGTCTTTGGAGTAATTTGATTCATTTGACTATTTATTTTGCATGAGAGCTATTTCAATCACTTAATTAGACCATGAAAGATCAAGGTTAGATACGTGGTGTTCTAGTGTCTTGGAACACTAGGTGTGACAACGATAATAAAGCAGTAATGGACAATAATAAAAATGCGGAAAATAAAGAGACAGGAGGTTGGTAACGCAGTTCGGCAATTGCCTACGTCTACGGGGCCACGCCCAGAAAGAACAATCCACTAAGTTCACAAGTTACAAGACATTCGGTCTGACACAAAGTAAGACACCATCTTATCTTTTGTTACCGCCTCTTCCTAACTTCACAGTGAACGTGATTGTGCGAGCTCCCCTCGACTTGTGTTGATTCCTCTCGGAATCCGTGGTTAATGCAAGATCCCCTTGCCCACATTTGAACTCCTCCCGAGCTCCTTAGCAACCTCATCCCGAGGCTATGATTGAATCAAGAACACAAGGATTGCACCTTTAATAATATTGCATTAAGATGTTTCAGCCAACACACTTTGATCAAAGACCTCCAACAAAGAAGTGTGTTCACAGTCTTAAAAAGACCGAAAAAATAATCAATAATCCACACTTGAAAAACCGTGTGATGGAAAGATCATATAGGCACACAAAAATCCTTCCATGTTTATCCCGAGATTATTTCCAAATAATTCAAATGGAAAGATCATAGAGGCGCTCCAAGTCTTTCATGTTTATCTCCAAGATTATTTCCAAAATAATTGAAATGGAAAGATGGAAACACCATGTGCCTTTACTGCTTATCGTTTCCAAAGATAGCTCTTCCAAGAATACCAAGATAAGCTCCATAATTATTCTCATAGCATTAATCTTCCTTGCATAGATTGATTTAATTTGATTTATGCCTCTAATAAAATCTTTCCTTATCTTTGCCAAAAAATCAATGCCAATTAATAATAATGCCAACGTATGCATTAACAGACCAACTAGTGGAGGAATTGGTATTTGGAATTGATCTTTTCATGGAATTGGTATTTGGACTCTTCCATATTATGCATAGCCTTTAATGTTAGTGATGATAATTTGAAAATACAAACCCAAATTTACAAATATAATATATATATATATATATATATATATATGAACATTTATACAATTAAAGTAGGCACAACAATTGTAATTAGTTATATAATAAAAAGAAAATTTTTGGCCCTTTAAGCTCTCAAGGACTTGGGGGCATAGGAAAAGTTCAAGTTGAAAATGTCAAGGGCATTGCTGTTGTTCCCAGGTAAATAAAAATGAAAGCTCTTTAAACCACTAGAGTGATAGAATGAGAAAATTCTACCATTTCTACAGAATGCTAGAAGCAATTGAAAGCAAAGCAATAGGAGTTCACCACTTCAAAATATTTTCTTTAGAGCATTTCATTCTCTACAGAAAAGGTCATGGCATGGCAAAGTTTTTAACTTTTAACTAAAAAAACTATAATAACTCTACAAAAATTGTGTTTTCTCAACTAGACCCGATTCTTTTTGTTTTCTGACAATACAATTTTTGAAGAGTTATTATAGTTCTTTTCTTTGGAAATAATTGGCGAAATTAACACGATTTGAATGGTATGAGACGAATTAATAGTTAAAAAATTCAACGGTTGAAACAATAACAACATCTTTTTGTTAATCAACCTTGTAAAGTGTTGTTCTCTTTCTTTTATATGTAGCAAATTCAACTACAAGTCATGTAATTGTTCGAATAGCATGCAATAATATACAAGATCAGTGTTGCGATAATCATTATCCAATGTAGTTACTTCAACTAACACTATGTCTGACAGTTGACTGATTGTAATTTATTTTCATGATATAAAATATTGCTTTTGACAAAAAAAAAAAAGAGAAGTAAATTGTTGCAATTTATAGTTTAAAAGGTAAATTTCGAACGAACAATAGTTGAACTAAATACATTTTGTATTTAACCCTAATAAAGTTTTGGGGACAAGAATAAAGATGCACAAAATCAAAAGGGAATAAACACAAATTAGCATCTTTACACATGCCAAAGAATTATTATTCCTAATAGTCAATCAAAATATGAAAGGAAAGGCCACCGAAAGTCCAACCAAAAGCCAACTATATAAAGTGCACACTTTTCCCTATGTTTCCTCACAAGCATTGACATGCAAAAACATTTTCCCTTTGAGGTTTGGAACATTTTCTAAGAAGTTCCATACATTTTTCTTTCTCTCATTTCTCTCACTTCCCTCTTTCATTTTCCTTCCTCTCTTTCTCCAAGAAAAAAGAGGGATTGTTCATCAAATTAATCATCAAAGAGAGGAAGGAAAATCAATCAATCAATAAAGAAATGGGGAACAAATACATGGAATTGTTAGATGCAGGTGTAAGAATAGCTGCAAGATTTCATTCCCACTGCCCACAAACTGGAAGAATGTATTATCATCCTCCTCCTCCTGCAAGCCATGATCATGACAATCATCATCATCAACATAGACATGAAGAAGAACATCATCCACAACAAAGCAGCAACCCTCGTGATGGTGTCAGCAATGATTTTGGATCCAAGCCCAAGACAGCAGCTGGGATTTATGACACTACTGATTTTATTCTATACAATGTTGTATCATGACATGAATTTGTATTGGTTGACAAAGTTTTTGTTAACAAGATTCTTTTGCAATCAAATTAACAACTATTCTATTATTGGTTGAGAAAAATTTGCAGTTGTTTACTTATGATATTGTTTTCTTTTTTTTTAAATTTTTTTATTTTCTTGGTTCACCCACTTTTCTTTTTTTAATAACATATTAATTGCTTCACTTTGATGCAAGGAATATAGATGAGAGAACAGAATAAATTGCTTGAAGAGTAGGAATGCGAAAAAGGGGAAAAAAAAACTTTTTGACTGAAGAAGATTGATAGAGGACTTGAGTTGGGGTTGCGCGATTTGTGTGTTTCTCGTTTTCTCTATTATTATTTTTAAAAAATAAATAAAACCATAAACAATTGGGTAAAATAAAAGAAAGTATTAAGTAGAATAAACTTTCACTTCGTACTACTATATCATGAGGTTAGCTATATAAATCAGATTTGGTTATTTTGTTATTGTACACAATTTGAACTCATTTGAAATACTGCAGTCGAACTTTACGACGCGCTCCAAAAAGCAAGCAGCAGCGTTACCACTTAAATAAGTAGGGGAAATACCAATAATTCAGTTTTGTTAATAAGTTGCATTTTGAATATTTTTTTGTTCTTTCCTTTTATTTGACTAATTGTGTGAACATAATTCGTTGGAACACCAATTAATTTGTGTTGGCATACCTAACCATTTGGCAATAGGAAAAAAAAAGAAAAGAAAAAAGAGCTAAAATGTATACAATTCATCATGCTGCCGCATAAAAACAACTGACTTCGTCCCAATTGTCTAGAAGAGTTTCTACTCTAAATTAAAGACATTTTTCATAATTCAAAAATCCGGGTCCGCTTGGAATAGGTGTTTTTTAGTTTTATTTATGATTTGATTTTTTCGAGATTTGTTATTAGAAAGTAATATTTATAAAATGATTATATGCGTTTGGAATGATAAATTTGGTTAATTTATTTAAGATTGTGTATAGAAAAAATTATTATTATATATATGTAATGATTATTTAATATATATAATAATATTAAGTTTGAAAATAAGTGGGACCAATGAAATTGTCAAATGCATCAACTTTCTCTTGGACCTTGTCACATCATTGTTGGAATTATGCGGATAAAACAATAAAGCAAAGGAAAGGTGTAGAAGGCGTTCACGTGTCCCTATTCAATAATGGTGGTTTTGCTTCAAAAATATGATAAGAGTGATTTTGACAATTTACTGTACAGTATTTTAATATTATACCAAAAATAAGATTACTGTGCACTGCTTTTGCAATCGCAATTGCAATCCATGGAATTATGGAGTGCCAAACAATTTTTTTTTTTGTTTTACAAATTAATTGGAATTTTATGGAACCAAACGGAGCCCAATTTTGAACAATTTCTTCTATAACAACAATAATAATTAAATTTTTATTTCACCATATGAATCCAATGCATAAAATATATTTTGTTATTGTATTTTATCTATATATGTACTTTCATTTAATTAACTATCTTATATATTTTCTAAAAGTTTTTTGCAATTCTTTTTTTGTTTTCTTTTTTCTCTTTTAATTTAAATTAAAAATCTTCTCTTTTCCCTTTAATTCAAGTTAAAAAAAATTATTTTCTATGCACGAGATTCGAGCATCTAATAGTTTGAACTTTGAACAATTTAATCCATCAAAGCCCTTTTGGTTCTCCTTTCTTGAATGGGATCAATGCCAATTGGAGTATCGATTTGACTCCCTATAATTCCAATTTAATATCCCACAAAACCGTGTTGGAGTACTGAGACAAACAAACAGCTTGTTGGAGTACTGAGACAAACAGCAATGCTACTACCAATGACAACTTCTTGATTGGAAAAAATATCTCATATAAGCTGTCATATAAGAAAATACATTTTATTTTGATACGATATTTCCATTTTCTAACTCAATACTCTACCTTTAATATTCGAACTCATTTAATTTATGTTAAACGCCAACAGTATAAATACGTTTACTTGTAATAATATAGAAATTGATTTGTAATACGCAAAAACTCTTTGAAATTGTGTCATATATGAGACGTGATACGTGAATTATACGCTAATTTTTTTTATACTTTATATGCAAATTTTTAATACTTTATACGTTAAAGTAAAATTCATACTCAACTCTCGTTTATGAGACAGTCTCACAGGATAATGTAATAATATAAAACTTTGAAAAATAATTGATATGACCCTTTGTAACAATATAAAACTTTCAAAAAGAATTGATATCTGCATATCTTTCTAACTAAACTAAAGTGCATCAAATTTTTGGTAGTTTTAATTATTTGCGTAGAGTTAACCTCATTGCTTGCTTGCCAACCACATAATTGAAAAGAATAAGCAGAACGTATCATAAAAATTATATTCAGAGAATCCTTCCAACTACATTACAACTAATTAAATGTTAAACATATAATATAGTTTTATGTTATTTTATTTTTTTATATAAAAAGACATCCCACACACTCACGAATGAATTAATAAAGAGGGTACAAGTTGAAACTATTTATTATAAAAAGTATTTTTATGGGAAAAAATATCATACTATTTTATGTAT